>CM057783.1:0-5000000 GCA_030064435.1 Trapa incisa
ACCCTAAAAACCCTAAAAAACCCTAAAAAACCCTAAAAAACCCTAAAAAACCCTAAAAAACCCTAAAAAACCCTAAAAAACCCTAAAAAACCCTAAAAAACCCTAAAAAACCCTAAAAAAACCCTAAAAAACCCTAAAAACCCTAAAAAACCCTAAAAAAACCCTAAAAAACCCTAAAAAAACACCTAAAAAACCCTAAAAACCCAAAAAACCCTAAAAAACCCTAAAAAACCCTAAAAAACCTAAAAAACCCTAAAAAACCCTAAAAAACCCTAAAAAACCCTAAAAAACCCTAAAAAACCCTAAAAAACCCTAAAAAACCCTAAAAAACCCTAAAAAACCCTAAAAAACCCTAAAAAACCCCTAAAAAACCCTAAAAAACCCTAAAAAACCCTAAAAAACCCTAAAAAACCCTAAAAAACCCTAAAAAACCCTAAAAAACCCTAAAAAACCCTAAAAAACCCTAAAAAACCCTAAAAAACCCTAAAAAACCCTAAAAAACCCTAAAAAACCCTAAAAAACCCTAAAAAACCCTAAAAAACCCTAAAAAACCCTAAAAAACCCTAAAAAACCCTAAAAACCCTAAAAAACCCTAAAAAACCCTAAAAAACCCTAAAAAACCCTAAAAAACCCTAAAAAACCCTAAAAAACCCTAAAAAACCCTAAAAACCCTAAAAAACCCTAAACCTAAAACCCTAAAAACCCTAAAACACCCTACCCAAAAACCCTAAAAAACCCTAAAAAACCCTAAAAAACCCTAAAAAACCCTAAAAAACCCAAAAACCCTAAAAAACCCTAAAAAACCCTAAAAAACCCTAAAAAACCCTAAAAACCCAAAACCTAAAAAACCCTAAAAAACCCTAAAAAACCCTAAAAACAACCCTAAAAAACCCTAAAAAACCCTACAAAAACCCTAAAAAACCCTAAAAACCCTAAAAAACCCTAAAAAACCCTAAAAAACCCTAAAAAACCCTAAAAAACCCTAAAAAACCCTAAAAAACCCTAAAAAACCCTAAAAAACCCTAAAAAACCCTAAAAAACCCTAAAAAACCCTAAAAAACCCTAAAAAACCCTAAAAACCCTAAAAAACCCTAAAAAACCCTAAAAAACCCTAAAAAAACCCTAAAAAACCCTAAAAAACCCTAAAAAACCCTAAAAAACCCTAAAAAACCCTAAAAAACCCTAAAAAAACCCTAAAAAACCCTAAAAAACCCTAAAAAACCCTAAAAAACCCTAAAAAACCCTAAAAAAACCCAAAAAACCCTAAAAAACCCTAAAAAACCAAAAAACCCTAAAAACCCTAAAAACCCTAAAAAACCAAAAACCCTAAAAACCCTAAAAAACCCTAAAAAACCCACCACCCTAACCCAAAAAACCCTAACCAAACCTAAAAACCCTAAAAAACCCTAAAAACCCTAAAAAACCCTAAAAAACCCTAACAAAACCCTAAAAAACCCTAAAAACCCTAAAACCCTAAAAACCCTAAAACCCTAAAAACCCTAAAAAACCCTAAAAAACCCTAAAAAACCCTAAAAAACCCTAAAAAACCCTAAAAAACCCTAAAAAACCCTAAAAAACCCTAAAAAACCCTAAAAACCCTAAAAAACCCTAAAAACCCTAAACAAAACCCTAAAAAACCCTAAAAAACCCTAAAAAACCCTAAAAAACCCTAAAAAACCCTAACCCTAAAACCCTAAAAAACCCTAAAAAACCTAAAAAACCCTAAAAAACCCTAAAAAACCCTAAAAAACCCTAAAAAACCCTAAAAAACCCTAAAAAACCCTAAAAAACCCTAAAAAACCCTAAAAAACCCTAAAAAACCCTAAAAAACCCTAAAAAACCCTAAAAAACCCTAAAAAACCCTAAAAAACCCTAAACCTAAAAACCCTAAAAAACCCTAAAAACCCTAAAAAACCCTAAAAAACCCTAAAAAACCCTAAAAAACCCTAAAAAACCCTAAAAACCCTAAAAAACCCTAAAAAACCCTAAAAAACCCTAAAAACCCTAAAAAACCCTAAAAAACCCTAAAAAACCCTAAAAAACCCTAAAAACCCTAAAAAACCCTAAAAAACCCTAAAAAACCCTAAAAAACCCTAAAAAACCCTAAAAAACCTAAAACCCTAAAAACCCTAAAACCCTAAAAACCCTAAAAAACCCTAAAACACCCTAAAAAACCCTAAAAAACCCTAAAAACCCTAAAAAACCCTAAAAAACCCAAAAAACCCTAAAAAACCCTAAAAAACCCTAAAAAACCCTAAAAACCTAAAACCCTAAAAAACCCTAAAAAACCCTAAAAACCCTAAAAACCCTAAAAAACCCTAAAAAACCCTAAAAACCTAAAACCCTAAAAAACCCTAAAAAACCCTAAAAAACCCTAAAAAACCCTAAAAACCCTAAAAACCCTAAAAAACCCTAAAAAACCCTAAAAAACCCTAAAAACCCTAAAAAACCCTAAAAAAACCCTAAAAAACCCAAAAACCTAAAACCCTAAAAAACCCTAAAAAACCCTAAAAAACCTAAAAAACCCTAAAAACCTAAAAACCCTAAAAAACCCTAAAAAACCCTAAAAAACCCTAAAAAACCCTAAAAAACCCTAAAAAACCCTAAAAAACCCTAAAAAACCCTAAAAACCCTAAAACCCTAAAAAACCCTAAAAAACCCTAAAAACCCTAAAAAACCCTAAAAACCCTAAAAAACCCTAAAAAACCCTAAAAAACCCTAAAAACCCTAAAAAACCCTAAAAAACCCTAAACCAAAACCCTAAAAAACCCTAAAAAACCCTAAAAACCCTAAAAACCCTAAAAAACCCTAAAAAACCCTAAAAACCCTAAAAACCTAAAAAACCCTAAAAAACCCTAAAAAACCCTAAAAAACCCTAAAAAACCCTAAAAAACCCTAAAAAACCCTAAAAAACCCTAAAAACCAAAAAACCCTAAAAAACCCTAAAAAACCCTAAAAAACCCTAAAAAACCTAAAAACCCTAAAAACCCTAAAAAACCCTAAAAAACCCTAAAAAACCCTAAAAAACCCTAAAAAACCCTAAAAACCTAAAAAACCTAAAAAACCCTAAAAAACCTAAAAAACCCTAAAAAACCCTAAAAAACCCTAAAAAACCCTAAAAACCCTAAAAAACCCTAAAAAACCCTAAAAAACCCTAAAAAACCCTAAAAAACCCTAAAAAACCCTAAAAAACCCTAAAAAACCCTAAAAAACCCTAAAAAACCCTAAAAAACCCTAAAAAACCCTAAAAAACCCTAAAAAACCCTAAAAAACCCTAAAAAACCCTAAAAAACCCTAAAAACCCTAAAAAACCCTAAAAACCCTAAAAAACCCTAAAAAACCCTAAAAACCCTAAAAACCCTAAAAAACCCTAAAAAAACCCTAAAAAAACCCTAAAAACCCTAGAAAACCCTAAAAAACCCTAAAAAACCCTAAAAAACCCTAAAAAACCCTAAAAAACCCTAGAAAACCCTAAAAAACCCTTAAAAACCCTAAAAAAACCCTTAAAAAACCCTAAAAAACCCTAAAAAACCCTAAAAAACCCTAAAAAACCCTAAAAAACCCTAAAAACCCTAAAAAAACCCTAAAAAACCCTATAAAACCATATAAAACCCTAAAAAACCCTATAAAACCCTAAAAACCCTAAAAAACCCTAAAAAACCCTTAAAAAACCCTAAAAAAACCCTAAAAACCCTAACAAACCCTAAAAAAACCTAAAAAAACCCTAAAAACCCTAAAAAAACCCTAAAAAACCCTAAAAAACCCTAAAAACCCTAAAAACCCTAAAAAACCCTAAAAAATATTAAAAAAAACCCTAAAACCCTAAAAAACCCTAAAAAACGCTAAAAACCCAAAAAAAACCCAAAAAGCCCTAAAACTCTAAAAAACCTTAAAAAACCCTAAAAAAACACTAAAAAACCCTAAAAACCCTTAAAAACCCTAAAAAAACCCTAAAAACCCTAAAAAAACCCCTAAAAAACACTAAGAACCCCTAAAACCCCTAAAAAACCCTAAAAACCCCTAAAAAACCCTAAGAACCACTAAAAAACCCTAAAAACCCTAAAAAAACCTAAAAACCCTATTAAACCCCAAAAAAACCCTATAAAACCCCAAAAAACCCTAAAAACCCTTAAAACCCCTAAAAAAAACCCTAAGATACTTTAACCCTAAAAAGCCTAAAAACCCTAAAACCTAAACCTTAAAAAAACCCTAAAAATATTAAAAAAAACCCTGAAAAACCCTAAAAAAACCCTATGAAACTTTAACCCTAAAAACCCTAAAAAATGCTTTAAAACCCAAAAAAACCCCTAAAACCCTAAAAAAACTGGTAAATGCTATGAAATCCTGAGGAACACTAAAAACGCTTAATGAACCCTGTGAAACCCAAAGAAACGATAAGAAAGTCTAAGAAACGCTTAGAAACCCTATAAAACCCTAAGAAATGCTAATAAACACTAAAAAGTGGTAAGAAACCCTACCAAACGCTAAGAAATGCTAGTAAACCCTTAGAATCTCTAATAAATTCTAGGAAACCCCAAGAAGCCCTAAGAAATGCAAAGAAACCCTATTAAACTTTAAAAATCACTAAAATCCCCTTAAAAATCCTAAAAAACCCATAAAAACTCTAAGAAACCCTAAGAAACACTAAAAAACGCTAAGAAACTCTAAAAACTCTATAAAACCCTAATAAAATAACCCTTATAGAACTCTAAGAAACTCAAATAAATGCTAATAAAGCCTAAAAAACACTTTGAAACTCTAAAAACCCTAAGAAACGTTAAAAAACTAAAAAGTGCTAAGAAACCCTACAAACGCTAAGAAATGATAAAAAAGACTAATAATCTATAAAATACTAAGAAGCCCTAAGAAACGCAAAAAAAACCCTATGAAACTCTAAAAAACCCATTAAAAACCCCAAAAAACTTTAAAAACTCTAAGAAACACTAATAAATGCTAAAAAATGCAAAGACACTCTAAGAAACATTAATAAACGCTAAGAAACTCTAAGAAATCTATAAAACCCGAATAAACGTATGAAACCCTATAAAACCCAAAAAAACCCTAAGAAATGATAAGAAACGCTAAGTAACGCTAAGAAACCCTAAAAAAGACTAAGAAACACTAAAAATGCTAAGAAACGCTAGTAAACTCTATGAAATGGTAAGAAAGGCAAAGAAACGCTAAGAAATCCTAAGAAATGCTAATAAACCCTAAGAACACTTAAGGAACCATAAGAAACCCAAAGAAACGCTAAAAAAGCCTAAAAATGCTTAGAAACCCTAAAATACCCTATGAAACCTTAATAAACACTAAAAAGCACTGAAAAGTGCTAAGAAATCCTACCAAGCGCTAGGAAATGCTAATAATCCATAAGGAATTCTAAGAAGCCCTAAGAAACGCAACTAAACTATAAGAAACCCTAAAAACCCCTTAAAAAACCCTAAAAACTCTAAGAAACGATGAGAAATACTAAGAAATGCTAAGAAATCCTATAAAACGCTAAGAAACCCTATAAAATCTTAAGAAATGCTAAGAAACCCTAATAAATGCTAAGAAATTATAAAAAATGCTAAGAAAACCTAAAAAATACTAAGAAATCCCAAAAAACGCTAAACAAATGCTAAGAATCACTAAGAAACGCTAAAAAACCCTAAAAAACACTATTAAACCCTAGGAAACCCTAATAAATGTTAGGAAACATAAGGTAACTCTCGTAAACGCTAAGAAATCCTAAGAAAACCTATGAACCCTTACGGAACCCTAAGAAACTCAAACAAACGCTAAGAAAGCCTAAGAAACACGTAGAAGCCCTAAAAAATCCTATTAAACGCTAAAAAACACTAAAAAGTGCTAAGAAACCGAACCAAATACTAAGAAACCCTAACAATCCCTAAGAAATGCTAAGAAGCCCCAAGAAGCCCTAAGAAATCCTAAGAAACCCTAATAATCCCTTAAAAAACCCTAAAAACTCTAAAAATATGCTAAAAAACCCTAAGAAATACTAGGAAACACTAAGAAACTCTAAGAAACCCGATAAAACCCTAAGAAACGTTAAGAACCCTTAAGGAACCCTAAGAAACCCAAAGAAAAGCTAAAAAAGCCTAAGAAACACTTATAACCCCTAAAAAATACTACAAAACCCTAATAAATGCTAAAAAATACTAAACGGTGCTAAGAAACCCTAAAAATCCCTAAGAAATGCTAAGAAGCCCTAAGAAACGCAAAGAACTCCTAAATACCCTAAAACCCCTAAAAATACCCTAAAAGAACCTAAAACCCTAAAAACCTCAAAAACCATAAAAATCACCTATAAAACCTCAAAAACCCTAAAAATCCCCTACAAAACCCTAAAAACACCTAAAAAACCTAAAAACTTTGTGTTTTAAAATTTTAGGCTTTTTAGTATTTTAAGATATTTTAGATTTTTTAATAGTTTTTAAGACTTTTTAAAAGTTTTTAGATTTTTACCGATTTATTGTTTAAGTATTTTTTAGGGTTATTAGAGTTTTAGGGTCTTATTTAAGTTTTTTATGATTAATTGGTTTTTATGGTTTTTTTAATTTTTTAGGATTTTTTATTTTTTTTAATATTTTTAGTATTTATGATATTTTTATGGTTTTCTTTGCTTTATTAGAATTTTTTTAAATATTTAGAGTTTATAAGGATTTTTAGTGTTTTTGTGCTTTTTAGAATTTTATGATTTTCTAGTATTTTTTTGATTACTAGGGTTTCATATTTTTATTATTTTTTAGCTTTTTTATATTTTTAGTATTTTTGAAGGTTTTCTATATATTTTAATATTTGTTAGAATTTTAGAATTTATATAATTTTTAGAATTTTTAATAAATTTTAAAATAATTCAGGTTTTTAACGATTGGTTAGAATTTTTTAGATTTTTATAAATTTTTATTGTTTTTAGTATTTTTACAATTTTAGTGTTTATTATTAGTTTGCTTGATTTTATGATTTTCTTTGTTTTTTTAAATTATCTTATTTTCTAGCTTTTAAGGTTTTTATAGTATCTTATGATTTTTTATTATTTTATTGGATTATTTAATTTTCTAAGTATTTTTTGCTTTTTTTAGATTTTCTATGGTTTGTTTGGATTTCTGGAGTTTTTAGAATATTCAATAATTTTTAAAAAAAATTAAAATTTTATGCTTTTATCATTTATATTATTTTTAAAAACTTTTTATCTTTTACAATTTATTCAGTTTTATAATTTTTTTAATTTTAAAATATTTTTAGGATTTTGTATCATTTATAGAATAATTTATTATTTTTTAGAGATTTTAAGAGTTTTTATAATATTGATTGTTTTTAAGATTTTTTTAAAAAATTTAGAAATTTTTAAAGTTCTTTAAGTATTTACTTAGGATTATTTAGGAATTTTTAGAGTTTTGTAATTTTTTTTAGTTTTTAATTTATTTTTTGTATTTTTAATAATTTTTTAGGATTTTAGTATTTTATATATTTTTTATTTATTTAGTATTATGTAGCATTTTAAAAAATATTAAACTTTTTAATTATTTTCAAGAGTTTTTTTACAACTTTTTAAGCATTTTAGGAATTTTACAGTTTTTTGAGATTTTTAAGAATTGTTTTAAATTTTTATAAGAAATTTTATTATTTTTAAGTATTTTTATAATTTTTTAGAGATTTTTAATTTTTATTTAATATTTTTTAGAGTTTTGTAGTATTTTTTAGAATTTTTTTAAAATAATAAAATTTATATATATCATAATAAACGACCCGGAGCGAGCCAGTAAGTTCAGGTCCAACCGTCCGCAAGAGTGCAGACGCTCTCGAGAAAACGGAGAGCAGACGCCTCCGGCTTTCGAGCCTATAGCTTGCTCCGCTTGCTTGCTTGAAAGCCTACGCGCTAGCTAGATTGTAGTTTTCTCGCTTTCGTATAAATTTCGGTTGCTTTCTCGCCTACGCTTTTTTTTGCTTGCTCGCGTAGGGGTAGGGTCGTTTACCCCAGCAAGCTCCGGCTCCGAATGTGAAAGCAAGACAGAGAGCAAGTGGAGGGTACGAAGGAGAGCGCGTCTGCGTTAAAGGCTTGCTATATGGCAAGTTCCGGATTTAATAAAAAGTCTACACATCAAGAGAAAACAGAGCGCGCTAGCATTGAAACAAAAATATAATATTTATTTCAATTTCATTTGAGTTGATTTTCTCACCAACCGATTAACAATTGTTCAGAATTGTTATAGTAATTGAAAAGAAAAAAAAAGAAATCATTTCTTTAGATTAGATCAAATTCAACCTTGATAATTGGAAATTACTTTAGAATGAATTATTCTTAATTGCATATATTGAGATTATTTACATAAAAATTATAAATTTTATATTGTATAATTTTATAGAGAATAATCCCCTAATGCTTCTTAGAGTAAAAATTTCAACAACAATCAACATAAATTCTTCACTAATTCCTTACTATCAACATCGGCCCGCATATTAAATATGTACAATTCATTCTTTATCTGGTGACTAATCATACATGATTATTTAAATTATTTGATATATACAATAATATTAAAAATAAAAAATATATATTATATTAGTAATCATTCATTGTTATTTTTTTAAAAAAGTGTACAGGAAAAAAAATGTGACAGGCATGGTAAAATATAAATGTTTGCATAGGTAAAAATACCTTTGTTCGAACATATCACCCTCTCACGCACAAAAGTAATGGAAGTTATATAAGATATAAATAACTTAATAATAACTACATATTTTATTATCAATCATAGGAAGTAAATTCATCAGTTATTACTAAAAATATAATATATATATATATATATATTTTTTCTAGATAAAATTATATTTATTATACTTACTAGCCTGACCCCACAGTTTATAAGGAATAAGCAAAGATCATGGATCTGATCAGCATAAAATCCAAGTTGTTGAGGATCACCTCTTTAGTGTACATCATATGCTTATATCAATATGGCGACATCATGTATAGATATCAATCTCTCTTATTTCCCTTGACTTTTAGTAGAAAAAATGCAACACCAACCAGCTCCAAGAATTCCAAAAAATACGCTAACAAATTGCTGAGAAACTAAAGCTGGTTTGCCCAGAGAAAAATCGGAAAGACCCAGTGTAGGACCCTAGTATCTGTTCCAGTAGGTTCTGCGCCTGAACCAGTTGTAATCGGGTAAGCCTTGGATTGGTCCCATTGCAGCAATTGCAATATCCTACAGAAAACATAAACAAGCTTCATAAGAACCTATAACCATAAATCATTAAAAAAAAAGCAAACGAAACTGTTAGACAGATAAGCTGCTGTACTCTATCATAAATGAATCGGTTGGCAACACGTTTGATGGTGCTGGCATCAACAGCATCAATCCTGGCGAAGAGCTCAGTAAAAGGCATCCTCCGACCATAAGTCAACATCTGTATCCACGTGGAATAGAAAATTATCCAACTCTGTCATTAGTTCGAAAGCGCATATGCATAAAACTGCTAAAGTATGAAAGACCACTCATCCAGGGATGAGACGAGGTGTAGCACATCAGTTTTGGGTCCAGAGGGCCATTGGTTCGAATCCTGTCACTTTGATGTAAGACTTTCAGGGGCCGAAGTGCAAAGCCCCCAGCCGTTTCATGATCGGAAAGGCAGGCAAAGGGCACACAAAAAAATAACAATATGCCTTTCCATTGAAAGAATCCAATGTCCTACTTGATATTTTTGTGTAGTTCCATCATTAAAGTCAATGACGATCACACCAAAGGAAAGAACAATAAAAACTAGATAATGTTTGGATTGAGGTGTTCAAAAGGAAGGGAGGGGATTCAGAAGGAGAAAATAACTCTTCATTTGATAAATTTATGGGAGGGAAAGGGAAGAATTCACACATAACACTCTAATAATTATTTTTTATTACAAAATAGAAGGATCTATTAGATATTGGGGCCATCAAGGATTTACCAAAACACAGGAAAGAATAGGAACATTTAGAAAATATTTGGATTAAGGTGCTGGAGGGAAGGACAAGATTCGGATGAATAAAATAACTCTCAGAAATGGAAGAATTCACCCATGAAATTTTAATAATTATTTCTTATTATCATAAAATGAAGGATCAAAATGTCCATTTTACCTGATTATTATGGATGGATTTCTATGCCCAATACTTTTGTGGGGATTGGCTATACGAATAATAGAGGGTTTTGAGGGATTCATATATTCATCAAAATCCTCCAAATCCCTGGTAGACTTTTAGCAAACAGGATTCAACTATTCCAATCAATCTCTCCTATAATAGGGAATTATATGAAATGGACCTTCAATAAGGGGATTAAGCACACGTTAGGTATATAAGAGAAACTTACTTCTTGAGTATGATTTCACCGGACATTTACACTTCAACTAACAGTAAGCATGAAAATGAAATCATAATATCAAGTATATTTCAACTATTACTATTATACTGAAAATCTGCTATAATTAACAGGCAAGCATTTCTCCATTAGAGTGAGTACATACCTGGCGTCCAATATCTTCAGCCACAGGACTTGTTCCATCAATGTGAAGCAGAAGAGAAGATCTCAACTACAGCAACCAAAATCAGCCATTAAATGTTTACAAGACTGAATTATCATGAATTGAAACATGCTGGACAGAGAAATAAAAGTCACTCATCCAACAATTACTTTCATTGACAGCTGGAAAATCACACAATCAGAAAATAATATAATAAATCACGCATAATTTCTAGTTAATATTTGCTCGACCACAGAATTCCCATTGATCTTAATCAGTTTATTCATTCAGCAAGGGTATCAAAAGATGATAACAAACTAAAATGTTCAATTACCCCCCAGGAAACAACTTTACCAAAAGAGATAGAAGAAATTCTAATTAAGAACATACACACAAAATTATGCACCCAGTACATGTGAAATCCTTTACATGGATAAACCATATCTATTAAACAACTCTTTTAACTGTTAGATGCATATCTGACAAACCAATTTTGCAATTCTTTTATGGGTTTAAATTGATGTAGTTAAAAAAGGATAAAAATAAATATTTCCACTGTACCTGATTCCGTGCACGAGTCACATCAGCTTCTGAAACACGATAAGCCAATTTGGTCACCTCATACATGATTGCATAAGCCAAATCATCCAAACAATCAGGCTGAGAGAAGACAAAACCATCAAGTTTTAAACACCATGTTTTTAAAAATGGCTCAGATATATGGTTAAATGGCATAAATTTCCATGTTGGAACTAAAATTCAGTCATTTAATCCAAATATTCTTTATTTTCTTATTCGAAGACACATGCTTGAGAAAAAATACAATTCTTCTTTTGACTATAAGTCTGGTAAATCATCAGCATCACATACAGCTAGTCCTAGGTAAAAGTTCTGTATTCTTCAGAGTTCAATGATATTCGAAATCTTGTCATGTTTTCCATCAAATAGGCCTGGTTATCTTGTTTTAGATATGAATCATTCACAAACCGGTTAAGTGAGAATAAAATGGATAAATTACAAATTAAGGAAAATAGTTTATATAGTTAACCTTCGCAACAGCATAGACACCAAATAGACCAGTATCCTTATAGTTGGTATTGAAAGCCATCATGCTCTCTGCCACTTCATTGATTCCAACTCTTTGTGCCAGCTCAGAGCTGTTAAGGAACTTATAAATTCCATCAAAATCACTGATAGAGTGGGAAAACATATAAATTTAGAAATGATTAAGCTGCCATCAGTTAGTGATAAAAATGCTTACCCCATGTGTTTTCCACCTACAGCATTTTTATTCCATGAACCGAGCATGGCTTGCATGACCATGAGAGCAATAGAATCTGGATCCGTCCAAGATGCTCCATTGAAAGCTACCGCAAATTGGGCCAGAGGAATGTCATCATCAATAATCCTAACCTGTGACCATTGCAAGATGTCACTTTCTTACTAGTTTGACACAACACAGCAGCATATTCCATATGCCCAAATCACACCCGCACCTCAGAACCAGTAAAGACTGCAGGATCTTTTGCAACTAATTGTGTTGCAGTGGTTGGATCAGATGATAGTTTGGTGAACAACTTCTTTGCTTGCTCAACAATATCATCATGCTTAACAGCTCCTGAAGCAGCAATAACCTAGCCAAAATTTTTCATTGATGTGTGGGGAGAATTGAAGAAAAGTGATCCATCAAAATAAGTGCATAACTATACCATCCTTGGAGCTGTATAGTGTGCCTGTATGTAGCTCTGAAGGTGTGCCTTGGTGATTGTCCTGATATTCTGAGCAGGACCAAGTATAGTTCTGCCTAAAGGAGTATACTGAAAGGCAGTTGCATGCAAATGGTCAAAAATGACCTCCTCAGTCTGTCCCTCAACCTATGCCCATTTTATAGATATTAGACCTTTGATAAATCTATACAGGAAAAAATTATAACGCCATCTCTTGGTGAACAATAGCATAGATAAGTGAAGCTTAAAAATGGTTGTGGTTCACTTTTATTCCTAGAGCTGGAGCCATTATTATTAGATAAGAAATGTGAAAGAATAAATCAGTATTCCCCTTTTAACACTTATGCTTTCTTTTTAATCAATCATTTTTATATAAAGAGTAATATAAACTTGAAAACATGGTCTGACCGTCAAACCACCATACCAAGAAACCACTTCGCACATGAAAAGGCACAATCTACATAGAGACAGTCTTGATATGATAAGTGAAAGGCATCTCGTCCAAGACCAATATAGCTAGACATAATTAAAAAATGTAAGTTCCTATTGAGACTTATGGGTTAACTCCTGCCACTGCAATTACTGGAAAAAGAATAAGTATAAGCTGTTTATTCATTCAGAAAATGTATCAAAGACTAATACAAACTAAAAATTTCGATCTCAGAGAAAAGAAGTTTACAAAATGACATAAAATCAATCAGGAACAATCAAATTTCAAGTCATTACCATGATTCATTGAATCATAATACACGCACACAAGGTTATGCGCATGGTGATTACTTATCATATCAGATAAAAAAGACAGGCAAAGATATTCATATACCTCCTCCATTTCACGTAGAATAACATCGCGCTCACGGTTTATACGATTCTCTTCAAATTTGGAATTCTGCAATATATCAGCTAAAATGTCCAGGGCTTTGTTCACATCCTTGGCCATCACTTTCGCATAGTAAGTAGTCTGCTCCCTGGAAGTGTAAGCGTTCAAATGGCCTCCCATGTTCTCAATTTCCTCTTCCAGTTGTCTCGCAGATCTTCGCTCGGTACCTTTGGAGATCAAAACTCATTCATCTACCATATAAAACATCATCTTATAACTCAAAACAACCGTATAAGCACAGGAACATTTCCACTGAAGTAGATACCTTTGAAGATCATGTGCTCCAGAAAATGAGCAGTTCCATTGGTGTCGTCCGTCTCGAAACGAGATCCGGCATCAATCCATACACCCACAGTAGCTGTGTGGGCAGCAAGATTCGACTCAGTGGCCACACGAAGGCCGTTGGCCAAAGTGGTGATACGGGTTTCGGGGGCAGAGAGTATTCGGGTGTGGTCTACAAGGGTGGGATGGGGAGAGCCGTACTTGAGGAACCTAGCATCCGGGTTCTCAAGCTGCTTCAGCTTTGACTTCACTGCCTCGGCCAGGCGATCATATATCATGACATTAGGAGGAGGCGGAGAGGATGGGGCCGTAGTTCTGGCAACTGCCGGCGAGGTGGAAGCGGATCGGAAAGGATATGAAGGAGAAGCGTTGGAACGAGACTGACGGAACGCCCTAAATAGATACTTGAAAGCCATCTATGCAGATTACCTGTTCTCTCCGAACGATTCCCAGATTGCAGGACCTAGGGTTTCAACTGTTCTTAAATAGAGGAGAAGAGAATTATTGAGGAAAAAAAGAAGACAATGAAATCGACCAAGGAAAGGGTCAATAAATATCTTGTAAAATCTTGCTTGAATGCAGCTATAAAAAAATTACAATTTTTCATATAATATTTTATTTTAATATTACTTTTAACATCAAAATTTTTACATATTATATTTTATCATCAAAATAAAAAGAATTATCTTAGAAAAACATAATCTTAGTTAAATTCATTAAATTTTATTTAACAATTTTAAAACATAAATAATATTGGATAATATATTAATTGCCACCCATATCTCGTTCAATTGTTTTAAGGTATGATTTCTTTTGTTCTAAAGAGAGGGTAAAAGATTGAAATGGGCGTTAACCGCATCAAGGAAGGGCCTAAAAATTTCATAGAAATGTAATTTCATAAATGAATTAGTTGTGGCTATAAGGAACTTTTGTTATGTTTAATATATATTAATTGTTACTCATTCTCTTTGCCAATGAAAATATCACACATCAAATTGACGTGGGAATGTGTACTCTTATATAACCCTTTGGAACAGCCCCCGTCCACTGCTCATACGCCCACTTCTCCTTAGTCCTTCCAACCTTTTTTTTGCACAATATCCTCCCAACCTACGACGACAATTTCTTTCCCTATCGGCCCATTCTTCATCTAGACGGCCTTCACAACTCTACTTAGGATGCCTTTTGAAAGTCAATGAATTACATAAGATCAATTGGAATTTAACATCAAAAAGCAAAAGAAAAATGATAAATTTCTCCTGCCTTAATTACTTTGACTACACATAAAAGCAGGATATAGCAACCCCAATAATGCCATCAAGGGACCTCATGGGTCAGTCATAGTGATCATATTATGGCTTCCCTTCTCCCATAACATGATTGATTATATATTTTTAGCTAGAAGGGAAGGAGGAAACAATTTACAAAATAAAAAGGAAACGTGGGCATAAATATTTATGCGATAATTTAATTATTTATATTTGGGTTGATTAAAATAAAAAATTATTTAATTGATTACTTAATTAACAAATATAACAAGTATTGATAACTTAATTTACATATAATAATTTCTATGCCGATAAAATATTTGTATGTGAAATAAACATAATAAAATTTTAAGCCTAAATTAAGTGATTAGATATAAGCTTACACATTATTTAGGATTTTAGCTAAAAAAGGTAACGAACTTAGTAAAAACTATTTTATTTCATTGGTGAAGGGCACTTGAGTAAGAGTATATACTGAGAGACCTACCAAAATAAGAGTTATGAAGAAAAGTTCAAAGTAAACAAAATTAATATTTTTTTTTTGCATTCAAACAACTTCGTTTTTTTATTATTTCAATTCAATAAGATGGATTGAATGGTGACAAAAGAATGAACACACACTAAAAGTCTTCAGAAAAAAACATATTACTCGTTACTTTTAGGGAAATTTCTACAATATTGATGTAAATGGTAGGAGAGGGACTACTAATCCAAACGGGACGGAGGTCAAAGAACTTGACGGCAATCTTACTTGACCCCTTACCCTTCCCGGGTAGTGGCAAGTCTATATATGATAATGTCTCTACTTACAATATTATATGGATCTATTATGATAGGGATGACACCACTGAAGTAAACTCCATTGTCTTTGCTCTTGGATTCTATGCCGGATAGACTCGGGGGCTCACCTGTCGTGGAAAAAGGGGACGGATAAGGAAAGTTTCCTGAAATTATTCTGAGATGATTGGTTGAGTCCACTTACTGTGAGACTAGCAAATTGATCTAACCACACCCGTACAACTACATCACCAGAGGGAGAATGAGGCGAACATATGCAAGGCGGGGATTTATTCCCCTAATAAATGATTGTTATGTTTATTAGAATTGTTTATTTTTACCAGATAAAAGGTCTCAGTGGAGCCATAGACAATTGTAGTAAAGGAGAACAAAAGTTGACAGCCAAAACGTATCTCTAATTTAATGGTTAGAGGTGGACTCGAATACTATATTTGTAGAACATTTTTTTAAACAAATGCTAATATAATATTAAGTCCAGTGATACTTTTATTATCATTATTTATAGGGTTTCAACATATTGCATCTTGTTTAATATATTATTCTAGAACTATTAGATCACTAATTTTATTATATAGAGAATAAATATTTAGAAATTTAGCAATATATTACAAAATCAACTGATGTAATATATATATACACGGATGAGATTGGGGATAAGTTGAACTGGCTATGGAAGGTCAAAACACCTATAGGATGACAACTTTGCTTTGGTTAACCTGTTTGGGTAGGCTACCAACATGGCAACACCATGCCTACTGCATCAAAGGGGTATGAATGTGGTCATTACCTGTGCTCTGGTGGACAAGAATAGGAAACAGTCGGTCATATATCAAGGGGTTGCCCAACCGCACAAGAGGTGTTAAAAAGGATTGGCCGAACAACTAAGAGAGATTCCTTTTAATCTTTTTTTGCACCAATATATTCCTTTTAATCTATCACATAATGGATCAAAAGTGCTTATTCGGAGCATACCATTTCTTTCAAGTGGTTTTTAATTTTTTTTTCATCTTTTTGTATTATGGTTATTTAGATAAAAATCATACATTAACTAAAATAAAAAAATAATATGTTATTATAAAAAAATGCGGTACCAATCCTTAATATCCTGGAGTTTTAAGTATGTATAAATTTAATAACTTATAAATCTATAACATTTTATAGTAATTGGGGTTTATTTTGAAGGGCACTGTGATGTAAAGGATGTGAGATCCATCTTGCCAATGGCTACAGAGATACTTTCTGCGTCACCTGATACACAGATGGGAGTATGACTCTGGAGGTTGCTTGCACCTCCCTCTCTAGGGGCTTTAAGCTAAATTATGATGGTTCAACTTTGGGATAGCCTGGCACGCAGGGGCGGGGGCTGTCCTACTAGATAGTTCGGTTAGATGGATCAGGGGTGTAGTTAGATCTTTGGGAGTAACTACTAGTCTTACCACGGAGGTTTGGGCAGTTTGAGACGGCTTAATTCTTGCAAAAGAAATACACTGGATTCACGCATTGTAGAATTGGTTGCTCCCCATAACTGCGAATGACTCAAATCTTATATTGATGCCGATCATTTCTTATAATAAAATGTTGATCAGGAGCTTTGGAAGGTGCATGGTACGAAGATGATGGAGTAGCAGATGCTCTAGCTCAGCTGGTGGGAGATTTAGCTTCCACCATCACTACTTTTAAGCAACCTCTGATTGAGGCAGTACTGTCCTTTCAGTTTGATATTATAGGACGTTTCTATCCTCACGTATTTCTAATATATATTCCTTATCTAGCAAAACGATTGAGATTAAAGTTGTATCATCCATAAAATTCTTTCAACATAATTTACTTGCCTACACAAGACTTGAAATCAGCATAACATATTGTATGAGAAGAAGAGATGGGGAGCCTGGCTAAGTTATGGAGCTTTCACTGGATTTTCTTTGTTAAGCAATTAATTGTTTATGACCTAAAAGATATTTTACATGTGCACCAATAAAAACCAAAGGTTCTTTTTCATAGTTAATTAGGATGAGTACATGCCCCATCGACAGATTCATTATAATTACCCACATCAGAAACCCAAAATTCAGTGGCCTTCTTTACACATGAAGGAAAATATACGTAGTCATTAACTATACTAAAATATTAATTAACAGCTGTTTTAGATGGACCAACTCCAGTTGCCCCCATCATCGCTAGACTCTCCGGAATCAGCTCTCTCTGCTAGTATTACCTCGAGCTCGCTTGACCTGCAAGGGATTGCCAGTAGCCCCGCATGATGGAACCCGTACTCCTCGGCTGCCTGCTCTAGAAGCCTAACGAATCTCGGGTGATTCAAGCAGCTGAGCGGCACCACAAACCTTTTCAGCTGCTCCCCATCTACCGCAATTACCGCAAAATGGCCCTCCTTCACATCATCCGGCACGTTGCTCTGGTAATTGCCAAATCCATCCTCAAAGTCGTCATAGGACGACTCCTGCCTCCTGCCAGGTAACAGGCCGATCTTCTGTAGCTTCTCAACCGCGGTCTTGAGCTTCACAATGCCAGCAGGCTTCTTCCTCATGCCTCCTGCTCTAAGCTTAGACATGAGTATACAACGCTAGGGTTTCAGGGAAAATTTTGTTTTCTTGGTGGAAGCTTTTGAGAGCACTCTATTGGATATTTCTAGTGCTTTCAGTGTCTTCTTTTGGCCACTGGAAGTATGATGGGGAATTTAGTTCGTGTAGTAGGTGCTTATATAGAGTGTTGAAGAGGAAAGATGAGGCAAAGAATGGGGGGTCGATAAGCATTATTTACATAAGTCGAAAAATAGAGGAAAAAGGTGGGGAAAGGGCAAAGTTCAGACCGCGGAAAATTATTATTGCACGGTCTCTATATACTTAACTACATTGGTCACGTTTAATAAAATATACTAACTATGATGATGGAAAATCTTATACACTCACTATCGATAAAATCACATATGTTTGGGCTAATGGTACACTAAAAGTTGTGAGAAATACTATATGTATGCATTAGTTTACTTAGATTGATGACTTAATTTCATTTATATGTGATCTCATGCCGTCTAATAATAATGTGGCTGATTGTTCATCATGTGATGGATTTAACTGTTTTCGATTGGGCAGGGAGACCACAGCATGTGGGAGAGTACACCCCAGTTCTCAACTTACCATGAAACGTCCCTTTTAAGGCTAGTCAGTTCTTGCCCTCTCAGCCCTAGAGAGAAATAAAGGACATGGTCTTTAAATACATATATATTACCTACATATATCCAGTGTATATATTTAACAGCTGTTGCACTTCTGGTGTTTCTTCTTCTCCCGGCTCTTTAGGTTTTCACTGACAGAAATAAGTAACCTCATCTTCTTGTTTTTTTTTTTTCAGATAAACATGGAAATTAAAGAAAAATAACAAATTATAAATCTTATCATGATCATTAAAATCATAAACAGTTGATTGTTAACGGTCAAAATCGATACAACTTACAGAACTCCTTTGTCATATGTTATCTGTCTTTTACTACTTCTGCGGGTCTGAACATATAATCAATGTCTGGTAACAGAGTTGCAGAGTCACAGCGTGGAAGATTTGTTGAAAGAAAGGGAATCTAATATCATGGAGATTTTTTTTTTTTTATAAAGATTAACATGCTATCGCATTCCCGTATACTCTAGATAAATGAACCTGCTATGGGTAAATTTGTTCGGTTAACTTTCCATATTCTAGATATCGTCTTACCACGGGCACCCTAAAATAGAGCCAATTCATATAATTTTTTGTCAAAAAATTAATCACTTTATATATATTGTAAGGATTAATAAATGTATCAATCCTCAAGTTTTGAATTTCTAATATATCATTCAATTAATTTATAAATATTATCCTTTAAGTTGATTATTTATCATAACATAAAAAAATCGATATTGTAGTTTTATTAAAAAATATAAAAAGTATTTGATTTCCATTTATAAAAGAGCATTATTAATTAGTTTTATATTTTATGTTTATTTCATGGATTATATTAATTTTAAGATTTATTAACTTTATCAAGGATTTTTATAGATTTATTAGTTTTTTATTTTATATTTTTCTAAATGTATCTATATTAAATTTTTTTCTTGACAAAATCACTTTCTTCAGTATATTGGGTAATCATAATCTCCGCATATTAGCTAAATATCTTATGCATTTTCCTCAACAAAGAGTGTTTTGCAACTTAAATTTCAGACTTTAATTATTATGGGTTATAAAATAAATAATTAGGGTTGGGAAAATACGATAATTAGTTGAACTGTTATTGATTTGTTATGACACGTCAGATCATTTCTGCAATTAACTTTTTTTGTTGTAAAAAAAGGTCGTCTCAAGTTACTTGTCCATATTTACGCACTTGTAGCTACACTGATCATCCCGGAAGTTAGCGCGATTTAGTGGTCCGCTGTGACCACGACTTAAGAATAAATCAATCATTGTTAGTGTAGTCAAATCGATTGACCACCATGTATTTTTGTGCATATACATACGTCCATAGATTTTGATGTATATAAAACGTGGCCTTTTATTACATTACACGCTTATATCCACATATGGATATGTGATATGGGTTCACAAAGTATAATTTTACAGGCGAATAATGGTATTCTGTCAATGAAAGAGATGTGTTGATATGGATCGCATACAATATAAATATGTAAATGAGTTTATTTTATTTAAATTATGAATCACTTAGATGCGTCCATTTTAGGGTTGATTTCATGTATTGTGATAATTATTTATTACATCTAATATTTTAATTTTAAATCCAAAGATCAAGTAAAGTATCATTTCAAGTATGTAATGGGTAATTTATTTAGAACTAATTTAATACTTTGGTGTTAGCTATGATAATCAAGTCCAAAAAGTATTAGAAGTTGTTAATCTAAAATATAAAATAAAATTTTAGCCATGCTGGAATTGAAATTGACAGGACATCCCAAGTCAGGCCGACAGACTTCACACTCACATTGAACAAGAACCACTTGATAGCAGAAACGTGCTAGTGGATGCATTGGGGGGGGGGGGGTGGGGGGGGGGGGGGTGGGGGGGGGGGGTGGGGGGGGGGGGTGGGGGGGGGGGGGTGCTGATGAAGTGTACTCTGAACTGGAGATCGTGTGGTGGGAACTCTCGGGAAGGACTTAGACTGGCCTCGACCGTCCAAACCGCCCTCCGTGTTCAGCCTTTTGTCCTGTCCTGACCCACCCTAAAAATGAAATGATCCTTCAGTTCTCTTATTTTTCAAGTTACTTTCATGTACGTTGAATCCAAAAATGCTACATTAACAATTGTGCGGTGACTGCAACAAGTCTTGTAACAGCTCTGGCACACACATATATTATAAATAACTCGATTTTTACTATCTGACAGTCAAATAAAATTTGGATTATTAAGACTCAAATGATAAATACCAATAATGAAAGAGTATAATTCATATATAGTTCCAACTTGTCATTTTAAATCATATTTAAATACCCACCAAGTAAAAGTCACTTAATATAATTTCTTTTGCAATAAAATCTAAACTTGCTGATCATATACTGAATATCTTCTCGTGCATGCATGTAAACAATAATGTAAAAATCAATAGATGCTCAGCCCATGTTGCCAAATGGATCGATTTGGTTTGTTTGTTTTTTCTATTACTCTGTATTTTTCTGCAGTCTCCTTGATGATATGCCAATGTGTTTATTTGTTTTTTTTTTTTAATTTTCCATATGTTTCACATAGCCTTGGCACAAGAAGAGCAACTACATCCCCTCTTATTAATTATCACTATTGGCTATGATAAGTCGTACGAAGACACGAACCAAATGAATATACTCCGGCCACTAGTTTCCTTGGATAGTCGGCAAGTGGTTTTTCGTTTCATGAGCATGACTAGTTGGTAGAATTGAGATTATCGAGTTGGGACATATTTTTGTACGAGGATGCACTATTTATTAAGAAGATGCTCGTGTTGTGTCCTTACATGTATGTACCTCAAACCGTGTATTGACCGATAATCATATAACTTTTTTAATTCCACATGAAAAATTAATTCAGAAAAAAGACAATGCCTATAGCTTCAATCGATAATTTTAGGAGTAAAAATGACTAGAAATTATATTAAATATATTTTCTTAATATATAATACTAAAAATACCAAATAATACTACTCTTAAAAAGAATATCACCTTGAAATATTCACAGTTTTGCATATATTTTCTTATTAGTTTAAAACTAGCTGAAATTTTACTAGTGTACCATTTTTTGTAAAATATAGTAAAACAGATTAAAAATATATATTTTTTAGCCTCAGTGAAGATTCATTTTATAGAGTAAATAGTTCTGTTGGGCCTCTACTAGATGGGTGACATTTTAATTTGCCTCATAACCTCAATTAAATTCAAGAAATGGAAAGATTTTCAGAAGTGGTCATGTAATTATCACGTCAAATACTGGCTTGTCTTGTACAATAGATATGTGATATATCGTCAAACTGTTTCAGAGATTTAAGCTCCAAAATGTATGAATATAATTGTCAATGGGATAAGGTTGATTTAGAAGCAATATTGTGAAGCAGATTCTTTGTGTTGGTCTCTAAGGACATTTGCCTCCCCTTGTTTTCTTTGACTAACTTAGAATAGCTCTTGCGGCATATTCATCTCTCACTACTATTCTTATTCCTGCTTTCAAAGTTTCAGGATAAAAAACCCATTACACTTCATTTTTATAAATCTTGCAGCATGATAATACCATATCAATGAAATTCTAGATGCAAGTACATCTTTCTCTATCATTTAAGAAGCAAACTATCACATGAAATTCTCCGTCTCTTGGAAGAAAGGGTGGGAATCCATATGTCATTCCTAACTTTTACTTTACCACCATTTTCTATCTTCCAAATCAATCAATCTTTCACAATTTTTTTCCCAAATACTTGCCGACAGCCATGAGTTCCTTGTGCCTTGATCCATTGAACTATATTAAAACAATAAAATTATCCACAGTGAAAAAATGTTGTATGCAACCAATTGATCCATTAAATCATTGATCATACTTAATCATATTCAGCCTCCATAGATCCATCGAATCTAAACACACATCATTTTAATTCATAAAAACGCTTCTCTCTTTCTCTCGGGATGTATCTTTGTTCTCTCCAGACAGCGATTTGTGCGCTATTTGTCTCCGAATGACCAATTCCTCGAGTAGGTAGGTGTTTTAGTTTTGGTGTTCCATGGAAAAATGAAGAACGACCATTTTAAACAAGTGACATCATGAAGTCATGAACCATTGAATTTGCACAAATATTTTGTTGGTATATAATGACTTTTGTTGAATCCTCATATTAATAAGAATCATGCATTAAAGTTTAATGATTCCAACATTAATAAAACAAAAGAGAAAATAATAATGGAAAAGACAAGACAAATGATAATAAAAGCCTAAATTATGTGGACTAACTTCCCAACTTCCTTTGAGCCTTAAATAATGTTTTATGGGAAGGAACACCCTAAAATGATCAGAATTGTTGTAATAGTTATACATTGTACATATGTATGGTTCAATCCCAGTCAAATGTTATACCCTTCCTAAGTCCATATAACCAACCTCAAATTCTTACCAATATTAACATTACCAGAATTGACATGGAAATGGATCTAAGGGCGTCATATAAGACATATCAGCAATATAAATATGGTTAGATAGCCGCATCTATACTCTTAATTCATTTGTTAAACAGATGAAGGGGTCATATTTTAATGAACGTGTTGACATAGGTGCACAAGATAATCTATTTATACGATATGCATGATAGAAAAATATGAAAAACACAAAATGTATAGTCTATAACCATATAAATATGCCTAGAAAATATGTTAGAACAAATGACATTTTTAAATTTTTAGTCATATATAATTAATTTTATATTTTTGATAAAAGTGAGAGTTTCGGTTTTAAAAAATTATAATACACGAGATTAAAGGTGTCATTTTTGAAAAAAAATGTCGAATTTAAATAATTATTTTTTAATATATATATATATATATACACAGTTATAAAAAAGTATATAGTGCCAACTATATATTTCTCCAACATCCTTTATGTATTACTTTATTCTCTTATAATACTCAAGGAATGTGACATTTTTTATGTAAGGGGAAGACATTTAATCAATGGGATACCGAAAGTCCCCATAGAGAAACCGATTGTCGTGTGTTTCCGAAGGATGTAGGGAGTTCCATCTATTCCGTCACATGGTCTTATCCTACTTTCCAGCTATTAGGGTATAAAGTAGTTGTGTTGTGAAGATAGATATGGGCAGGGGTAGGGGTAGGGGCCCTCACACCGTTCAAGTTGTCACATGAAATCATTTCCTCCGTAGCTTTAAATAATTTGGGCATGGAGGCAACACTTTTCATGTCCACGTAGAAAGTTGCAAAAGGCCAATCCACTTAGCTTTTTATCTATGGACGGGACACTGGATCCACTTTTATGTTTGCTTCGCTGGTCTGGTCTGAGACATTTTGATCCCACCAGGATGCACGACCAACTTATCTAATAGTCGAGGACATTTCTCCAACACTGACAATGAGTTGGGGCTGTCTTAACCTCGAGTTAAGCTCCCGGCTATCCCTTTGGGCGGTGACATAATTGGTTCTCGCGGTTTCTTTGTGCTTAACATTAGTGGGTAACATCAACACCCATGAGTTGAGTTGTATGATGATGTGCTCTTGATCAAGGAGATCCTATTGATATTCAAGATGCATGTGCTCCACGGTTCCTGGACCAGTAAAAAGTTGGCAGCAATACTAAATAATTCTTAGGGTAATATCACCTGATAGTTTCTTTCATGTCATTGCCTTAAAATGCCAAATAATTGGTATGAATCTGGAAATTGTTCCTCCCATTGTGAGGAAAAAAGAATGTGGGATGTTGGCATGGTGCAATATATATGAATTAATACATATGAGAAGTCCGAAAGAGTGAAACCCATGAAGGGTATGTCATGTAGGCAAGTTGAATGGCACATGATTTACAATAACAAAATTAAAATGGAGAGAATAACAATATGATATTCACACAAATACCTAGAAGGCAGGTTTAGTGTAACTCTATTTGAGTGTGATGATATGACTGATGGGTGGAGAAATAAATGGTCCAATAGTCAACCACCCTGCCAGGCTGCATGGTCTGCCCGCACCAAGTAGTACCCTACCATTATTGAGCAAAAAAAAAGTAGTACCCTACCATTGAGGAGGCCAAAGGACCACAAAACTAACTGCTTGAAAAAAGCCATTCCATCTTTTCATTCACATCCGAAAAGCTGGGGGGATCCATCTAACTTATCCTACTAATTAACCACGTGATCAGGAGATATCAGCTGACCATGTTTTTCAAAGCATCTCAAGAAATAGAAGGCAGTAACATAACTTCAATTTATTAATTGGAGTTGTTCATCATGCGCAAACAAATACATGATCTGGAAGCTCTTAATGGATCCCGTGGGTCTACATATATATCATCAGAAAACGATTACTCCGACATTAGTGTCTCTAATCTCCCATTCCTTCCTTGAGCAGACCACGATTTATTATTTAATGCATTGAAACATATTTACGTGAATATTATGCATGCCAATTTGGAAACGATACGGGTATCATCATATCCTTTTGTTTTGTGGGGTTTGCTTCTACTTTGGTACAAGAACAAAAAGTGTAGTCCACACAACCAGCACAAATCAGAGAAGTTTGAAAGGCAGCAAAGAGTAGAGCTAATAGTTTATACATTTGATAAATTAAAGAAATTTTATGAATATATAAGATCGACACTCTTTCACTACTTATAATACTAACAATTCCTGCTCCTATGTTGATTTTTATGCCTTAGCTTGGTGGTGAGGCAATAAATAATAATCCTTGGGGCTATAAAAACACTTTTTTCCTTCTCAAATAAGACTACATGGTAGATCGCCACTAATTGTCTGTCATTCGTCCAAATTTCATTAATTCAGAAGTTGAATACATCATATCGCATTTGCTGCAAAATAAACAGAATGACTGAATGATAGGAGGTTATTACATTGTCAAAGATCACATGTAGAGAAGATGAATATCAACAATTGTATGCCAATCCAAAATTGGTATCGCTCATATGCTTTGGGTTATTGGACCAAGCTCGATATTACCATGGTTAGACCTATATGCATTCTCTACTTTCTGACTATGTAACCAAGCTCGATATTACCATGGTTAGCCCTATATGCATCCTCTACTTTCTGACTATGTACAGAAGGGAACGATTGTCTGGTTGTAAATATCTACAAAAGATTGCATGTTAAACAATTGACTGGTTCGTGAATTTCATGCTAACTCAATTATGAGTACGAGGTGGAATGAAGTTGCTGCATCTATAGACATAGGAGGCTGTAAAAGACGAGCGGTATGAAAGCATTGTCGAGTTGTGCAGTATAAGCCTCCAGCAAACCACTCACAACTACTGCCAGAAGCAATGAGGACCAGTGCTGCATCATGTACAGTGACAATAATTAAAACATGGAAGCCTGACAAAAATACTCAAGGGTGAGAGGAATCTTCCATATAATGGGAGTATTTTCAACATCAATACCAAAAATGTGGGAAAAGCTGGGGCTGTCAAGAAGAGAGAGCATATAGGTACCTGTGATAATATATATCCGGTTGAGGTCAAAACTGGGAGAACAGAACACGCAACTAATACAGATGTAATACCAGCTGCAGTGCCCTCAATTGTTTTCTCTGATGCAGTTGAAGGTCGTACAAACCCATCAGCAATTTGTATAGAAGAACTATACCAACCAAAGGGAATAATAACAACATTACAACTTACTTCCAGTTTTGCTCCATCTAAGCACACCATACTTGTGGCCAACCATTGATGCCTGCATTGAAACAGCAGATATATCACCAGCAATCAGAAGGATGATATTCCAGATCATGGCATGCATTTTTTTATTCATAGTATTTAACTATAGAAGACCACATTTACCACAACTATATGAAAGCATTTAATGAATGACAGCACTTACCATTGTATCTCCAATGCCAAGGCTCAAAATGCCAGCAAATGGAGCAAGGGGCCGGTCATTAAACCCAGAAGACAACCATATAGGAAGTGCACATCCCAATAAGAGAGAAAAGTGGCTAGAGAATGTAAACATGTGGGAAAAGTGAGCTCAGAAATGGAATCCATGACTAAGAAAATACAGTTCTTGCTTAGAGAAAGCTGCAAATACCTTATAATTAGAAAATCAGAATCACGACGATCCGTGAAAGCATTCATAAATTGGTGGACAAGCTGTCCCAAAGGCCAAATCTTCCAGATCTAGATAACATGCATGAGAATGATAGAGGACATAGGAAACACACGAGAAGGTTAATTTCACTTGAGGTCTCTGCCCCATCCATTAAGCCTGATATAATGATAAACATGCAAAAGATATGGAGAGGTGGGCGTCTGCCAAAGAGTAGGAGACCTACTCGAATAATTTCCAAAACCAAGAAAACTGCTAATGCTGCACCAAATGCAAGATCCAGAAACTCTCGCTGAGAAAACAAGAAAATATCCATTAGATCAGTTCCTGATAAAATATTAGTTCAAGTAAATTAAATAATTGTATTTATGAGAAGATAATTTTCCAAGGAGAAAGTCACCTGAAAAATCAAAGCAGGTGAAAACATTGAAACAGCCATCAGATGATAATATTTCCGGAGAAGAATTCTTTCAACTTTACTATCCTTTGATATATTATAAAACCTTGAAACTGACACATATATCAAAGTCACCCAGTATATACATAATGATAACCTCTTAAGAGGGTCTTGGAAAACAAAAGAAAAAACCCTGCAAACAAAGAGTTAATACGTGTAAGAGCACTCTATAATTGTAAAATTTTAAAAATATATCACAATGATGTATCAGGAAGATTATACCATAAAAGGGGGTGCAAATCAAAATCTTGAACAAATTGCATCCAGGATGGGATGACAATGGTCAAGATAAAGCCAAGGAACGTAAAGAAGACAATGGACTTCATGTGCTTATTAGTTGGTTCCCGCACATCAAAGGGAGGTTTACTTGAAAATTTTCCTAATACTTGGATCAAGTATCTAAAAAGCAGAGGGAAAAGGAGAAGACTGAGTAGCACCCCCTGTATGCAAGAAAACGTTTTGTCGATATCTACTCAATGAAACTGACAAATTTATCATACAATCTGGAAATTATACCTGAATAATGGTGCTTATCTTACTTCTACCAATTGAAAAACCTAGGGATGTCACATCCAAGGGAGGATTTCTACTTATCTGTCCAAGCAATATTTTAAAAATCAGTTGGAACTAATCAAGCAATAGCATGGATATTTACATTTAAATAGATATTGCATCATGAATTGGACAAGAAAATAGGAAATTCTGACCTTTGCAATGGTACAAGCCACCATGTCACCAAAGTAGAGAACAAGCCCAGCAGTAACAAGAAGTGCCTCCCCTGAAATTATACAACGGGAGTAAATGATCATGGAGGGCATGGAACAAACCAAACAAGGATATTTTCATTTAGATACTAAAATCTCTAGTTCAAACTAAAGATAGTTAACAAATTGATACATAATTGGGCAAGGCCAGAATATCAAAGGTAAGAATGTCCATTGCTCAAAGCAGTGAATTTCGCAGATATTTTGGGCAGATGCACACCTATAGAGGCACATGATGGAAAAGTATGGAGTATATGTTGTATTAGCTTTACTGCTGCAAACCCATGACTAATGACCCAAAAAGGCATCAATGTTGGCTGTAAACCTGTCATAGAAATTAGAATACAATTATATCATGTGAAAGATAAAGCAAAAGGTACTATGGAGGAAAGACACAGTTTATCATCAGTACAAATTTTGGGGAAGCAATTAAACTGCAGTATGTTCTACCTCTAGGTTACCAAGTTATTCTGATTACATGTTATATAGGCATATGAGGCCATGAAGATAGACCTATAGAGTTGGATAAGGTAGCCAAGAGAAAGATGATCTAATAGATTCTAAGAGTAGCACTTACCATAATAACATATAGCACCAAGAGAGAGATAGGAAAATTTAGAACAATGCATCAAACAACTTGGAATAAATTTCCCATGATGACTGATAGAGCTTGGGCAGGAACCACCCCTCAAAAGTAAATGGAAGAAGAGAAGCATGCTGAAGCAGCTGGTGCATACAGCCCAATACTGCATTTTCACATAGTCAATCCCTGCACCAAAGAAGAGCAGCACACTGAAGCACAGAAACAATAGCATCAACATCACAGCATAATCAAATGCAAAGAAAATAACAAGCATTATAAGTGCAAAATCTGCACTACATTTTCTACATAAATTTATAAGCACTGCCTTGTGTTGTTAATTCTATGCTGGCAAATATTTGGTATAGAAATTGGTATCAATTTCCCTTTCATCTATTTTTCCAGTTTACATCAAGCTCAGTAGATCATAATTTATTCATATTCGACCCATGGGTTGGTACATTAAGAGCACACCTCACTCTCTCTCTCTCTCTCGCACTAAGAAAATGAGCAGCATATGGTCCAAGAGAAACCAACCTACCTTCATGGTCAAATCCATCCACAGAAAGTGTTCTTAACATCTGTATGAGCCTAGAGATGAAAACAGTGGGCAGTGTAATGGCTCCCAATAGCATCCCAGATGAAACACCTGGTCTAAATTAGGGAAATTAAAAAAAAGTAACATTATCAACTTAATCAACCCAAATCCTCTATTAAGCAAAAATAAACTCAAGTTCCTCAAAAGCCCTAAATTTCGTCTTCAATAAGTCGATGGAAAAGATTAATGACTTTGACAGCGACTTCTCAGGTAGTTCTATATGCTTAGCATATAGAACGGGCAATTATGAGTCTAATATTGCAGCAATAACTGAAAAGCGTCCCTGCAGCAATTAGAGCAGCCTGATGTCCCAAAAGCTGCAACCATTTACCTGGTCTTGAATTGCGGGATAGAAAGGGAGCTTTCCAGCCGGATCTCGACATAGAACGCAGCGAGGGATAGGAAACAGAGGGCAAGACCATGGGATATGAGATAGATTGGGAGGGAGAAAACGACGCGCGAAACGAAGAGCAGAACCACCGCCCTCTCACCGTTCCACAGCGACGCCATCGACATTGATGCCTATCAGCAGCCTAGAGAAACAGGAGATAGTACGAGAGAAGAGCTATTAGAGAAGATGAAGAGAATTCATGAAAATGTAACAGGGAAAATGAGAATTTGATGAAGAAGGTAAACGGTGTGGGCACAATTCTACAGAAGAGGAAAGAAAATTGAATTTACATCTCTTGCAGTTCTGGGCATCCGCTGAAGCCCGTCAGGATAGTCTTGAAAGCCAACGCCATGATGATGATTGGCCGGTGAAAGCCACGCGGTAGATTCTTATACGCGAGAATATCCTACGTGGAAAATGCATTTACTCTTCTCATGAAATTGTTGGTTTTTCATATATATATATATATGAACGACCCAAAAATAATTGCGCAGACCAAGTTTTTCCCCTTGTATACACAATTACAGAAATTGTTCCAAGTACACGTACTCATAAGCCTAACGAACAATTTCCTCTGTTCCTACATCTAATTTTCCAGCGCATGGTCTACAGAGAATTTCTCACCAATGAGCATGGAAGTATCAAAAATCTCAATACCAGAGCAAATGTTAAAAGGCATGATCATAATCAGGTATCAATGACAATGTTTGAACCAGCAAAAATCGTAGACCTGCAGTAAACACATCCCAAACAGCCGGACAAATTCATGTCAGGCTGGAAGAGATGACCTCTGGTTGTTCATCTCTTTTCCATACCTGATAAATCTGTGGGGCAACGTTTTTTTTCCAACGCAGAAATGCAAGAGAAAGAAGGTGAGAACTCGATAGCCCACTGCCATCAGGAACAATGGTAGGAGATTTCCCCACTTGGAGTTTGCATCAGCAGAGATTTCGTACGAGTTTTGGAGTGCCTGAAAGCCTGAGATCGTCCGGACCTGGCCGACTGCATAAGAAGTTCCAAGGTACTCATTCTCAAGGAGACCCTGCATATCATAACAATGAAATAAACCATCAAGTTAATTTGAAAACATTTGCAGCAATCTGCTATTGAGATATATGTCCTAGGCATATGCTTCCAACCCATTTTCAGTGACTGCCCCGCCACCCAAAAAAATTCATATGGCAGATGGTTTAACAATAGCACAGAAATATTCACATTGCATATTATTTTTAGATTTTCCACTCTCTGCACTAACAAAGATATATATATAATATGATTCAAGAGGTTTCTCCAATATTTTAGGCCAAATTCATTTTAATCTTTTTGTAATGACAAAAGGAGATATCTACACAACTGAATGGAGTTTCTACAGCCATAAAAATAAACGCTGTAAAATCAGAACGGTATTGATAAGTGACTTGCCTGGATTGAGTAAGTATGGAAAGCAATATATGATACTGGATATGTCCATAATGGTCCCGGCAAATCACTCCGAATTCTGAAGTAACCTGCTGAAAGCATCATCAACACCTGATACACAGATTTTCAAAGTTGAGAATTCGTTTTCTGCACAGGAACTACATTGAACTGCATATATAGCTAAATCAAGGCAAGGGGTGACTCACATTGATCAACACCAGTGTTAGGATGTCCCAGAAAAGGTTGCGCCAGATAGAAGCAATTACAAGCATAAGCCCTTCATTCGCGAGGAGGCACATAAAGAAATTCAATACAAAGTACATAAGCAGACTAAACTCATTGCGGAGTCCCACAAGGAAGTAAAAGACCAGGCTTGATGAAATCGAAATGAGAAACAGGAAAGGGATGCTTGACAGAAGCTGGCCAAGTAGAAAAACCAATGCTCCCGAATGCTGATTTGATACTTCACTGGCATATATCTGCAAAAAAGTGCATTCCTTGCATCATACCCAAAGGTAGGAAAAAAGAGGTTCGCCCAATTGACAATATCGGATCATTCACTGTAGGACCTGATCAGACAGTATTTTGAAGCTTGTCAACTGAAAACTTTTGTCTATATTGGCAATCTTTGTAGAATTTGGAATTTTCTAAACAAATATTATTGAAAGGTTAACATTATATCTTCTTGAAATATCAGTACATTCTTAATGGCATTCTATCAAAGAAAATCACCTGGATGGGGGAAATGCCATTACCTTGACTTCTCTCACAAGTGCAGGAACTCCAGCAATGCCAAGAAGTGAAGAGAAAGAAATAAACATGAATACAGCTGCAACTCGGTTCTGCAAAGTTAGGGGTAAAAAGAACAGAATCAAGATTCAGAAGTAAATCAGAAGATTCCTGAATTTACAATTTCTCATTCAATCTTGATGATTCTAAACACATTTTGAAAGGAGAAAGGAAACTTACTACAATTGATGATAATGAATGCCCTAGTCCAGAAAAGGTGGTGCCAATACATAGAGAGAGTAGCATGCAGAGAATCAACCGAAGCCAAAAGTATTTCCATTCCCTTGACATGACAAGTAATGATCTCCAAGTCAACACTGCAACTTCTGTAGCAATGCTAGCTTTTCCCTTACTTTTAAGAAGTGGGCCTTTCTGCAGAAGCATCCATAGTAGGCAAAAGTGATGCAAGATCAAGATAAAGGCCAAGAGGATGATGCTTCAACAAGCTAGGACAAGGCTTTCAAAGAAGCTTCAACACCCATCTCAAAAGGGTCAAATCAGTACTGGCTTTTATTTGCTAGATCATTAACACTAAATTCCTATAAAATGGCACAAGTTCAAGGCAAAGGCCAGAACCTCACTAACATCCTAGACCAAGGCCAAAAGAAACCTTCAATATGCTATATATGACCTGGAAAAGGTTACGTCAGTACAGGATCTTATTACCTAATTATCCACACTGTACAAGGCAAAGAAGATGGAATCATCATAAATGGAAAAGAGAAAAAAAAACAAATAAGCACAATGACAAACCTCTTTTAGATCAAAGATCCCAAAAGTTGATCATTTTGTGTTGGGTGGGATTTATATGTTGGGAAAATAGAAATTACCTTCTCTGCCAGTCTTAGAATCATTGTCTCAACTGCAGCAGCATCAGATGATGATTTATATGTTGCTTCGAGGGTGCGTATTGCAACAGCAGTGTCCATATTCACTGATGAAAGATCACCATGGTCATCCTGCTCCAGCCATGTGCATCATGATCAAAGGGGATAAAGGATTGGGTAAGTTTTTTCCTTCAGTATAGCTTTTTTCAGGTCCATGGGTGATTACTTTCGTAATGATGATTTCCTTCAGTTAGCACGAAATGATCAATGTGTTATATGATTAATTATATAATTGTATTATATCAAAGCAGTAAAAGTTTCATTCATATATGTCACAAAAGTATTTTGAATAACTGATGAGAACAAAGATATATTCACAATCCTTATGAACATAAATATTTCTTCAGTCAATCTTAGTAACAAACTTTTGGGGTTGCAAATACCTGCCAATTTTTGCACAAAGCAATGATTCTGTCAAAGTCCGTGTTGATGGCACGCAAAAAATGATCTGAAGGACTTTGCATAATTGGGCATGGAAATCCCGCATTGGAAAAGTGCTTCAGAGAGAAAGGAGAAACTAAATTAGTCAAGAAAGAACAGTGCTAACAGAAGAGTTTCCAGATCTTAACCACAAGTATTTGCACACAGATTTCACTCCACATCGTCAGATGTAAGATACCAGGGTTCAATTTGCTTCTATTTTTACCTGCAAGCAAGCCAAAGTTTCCCCAAAGAATAGTGTATTCCCATTTGAAAGTAGACAAATCCGATCGAAAAGACCAAAGACTTCAGTGCTACTCTGATATATCGTAAATATGAGAGTGCACCCACTGCTGGATAGTTTCTTCAGGGTAACCATCATCAGAAGTGCAGAAACACTGAAAAAGGCAGGTGAATTTAAATAATGAATAATAAGGTTACCATGTTGAAAGGGCATGGTTCTAATGGCAAAATTAATTTTCTTTAGTAGATTCTTGTTGCTCTAAACTCAGCTGCTCAGTATTGAGTCTTCATGTTTTGAATTTGAGAACCAGAAAGGCGATTTTTTTCTCCTCCTTACATCAACTATTAGATTCATCGGACAAACTACAAGTTGACAATATGAAGAACACTGGACCAATTCTGACAAGCTAACAAGGTTAAGCTGTTAAACAATATGGAGAGAAGAGAGATGACAAAAACCTATCCAGATGATAAAGAGGTTCATCTATGAATAATATGTGTGGCCTCATCACAAGTTCCCTTGCTATACTGGCACGCCTTCTCTCACCATTTGAAAGACCCTTCGTATAACAGTGGCCACCTATCAGTTTATTCGCGTGATCGGACAAAGACATGGTATGGATTGCATCCTCAACTATGCTCTTTTTTTGACAAAAGAAACCTGGTAGCTGAAGGAGGGCTGAGTAGTATAAGAATTCTCTGACAGTAAGAGATCCAATAAGAGTGGTATCTCTTTCAACAAAGCCCTGCGAATTGACAAATATTTGTAGAGTAATCCTGTCAGAAACAGAACCATTAATCACTTAGATAATGGATGAAACATATAAGTATATCAATGGAAGGTAATAGCAAAGATAATGGAATCCAAAGAACTTAAGTCAGAGTATCATGGCAGATATCATGGCTCATTCAACATGATCAGAGTATCATAGTTAAAAGAGAAATTGAAAAGAGTGATTACTATCATAATATGACTTACATAGGAGCCATATGGCATGTGAGATTTTGCCCCATTTACAAAAACTTCACCATACATTCTTGCTGAATCGGACAATCTTCCTGAAGTAAATGTAAAACAGAATTCAGATCCTACTGTTGAAATGAGGAAACGTGATCATCTTTAATTATATTCATCACAGTAGATGGAGTAAGTAACCTGCAATCGCCCTCAATAGTGTTGATTTCCCTGATTTGGCTGGACCCATGATCACTGTAATTGCTCCAGGCAAGGCATAACCACTCGAACTCTTCACAACTTTCTCTGAATACTTCCTTTTTCCCTTTATGGTGACAGTTAAATCCTTCCAGGCAATAGAAGCTCCTGCATTTTTTCTTGCAATGACATCACACTCAGGCAACGGAGGTGAAGGAAGAGACCCGCTGTTAAGCTTAGATAGGGATGGAGAAGCTGGAGTTGTTGCAAGGTGGATCGAATCAGCCCCATCATCGATTCTTATATCAACATCAGTATCCTCCCAGTCAGGTGAATCCTCAAATGAAATAGGTTGTCGTAGAGCACCCGGTTTGCGTAAATAAAAGAAATTGCTTGATGGTACCCTACTTGCTGGACTACTCGTGGAAGAGGACGAGGACCTATAATTATCTGACTGGGACTGTATTTCTTCCATTTCCTGCTCTTTCACTCACAGATCTCACAAGGGATAGCAGTCGACACAATAGTTGGCCGGATACTTTAAAGTATCGGTGACATATTTAACAACTGATGTATTTAACAAACCAATCCTTTCCTCGCTTTCTGTCAAACCATCTATGAGATCCTCTTCAGTAAGGATGGGACTCCTGCAACATATAGATATAGATAATGATAGAAGAAGTCAACATTTTGCATCCAATTATCCAAAATGAACTCACTAAATGGAACTTGATAAATTTCGAAAGTTGTGCTCTAAAGGAGAATCCACCAAAACATTCACTCTGAATTTAAGCAGACAGTTTCCATTTCAATGAACATAATGTTCCTTATTAGTACACTCAAGAACAAAATACAGAACGGAAACAAAAGAAGATAAGCATCTTCAGCTCCGCCTTTCACCGCTCATAACGCCAAAGAAAAGGTAAAGCCGCCTCCACAAATAAACACAGGATATACAGAAAACCCACTTAACTGAAATAAAGTTTCAGTTCCCTCGTTTCCTTCCGGAGCAGAAAAGTTTCCAGCAATGAGCTGAGTAGAAAAAGCTTACCTTCCCAGTACCCGCGAAGCAGAACTAAGAGAATAGTAGGGCGTGAATCAGAACCACTAAGAAGATTCGAAATAAACCTGGATCTGCAATAGAAAGAGAGGTGACAGTGTGGGAGAGAAACTAATGGTGGAAAGAACCGAAAGTTATTTCATAGAATACGGATGGTAATTTGACCCGCTTTCTTTGGGTTTCCTATCTGATAAATAAAAAAATATATTATTTGAAATTTGGGTATATCCTAAAAATAAAAATAAAAATAAAATCTGACAACTTTTACTCAAGTTTTCAAACAAATAATTATTTAAATTTATATCTTCATCAACATAACCTATGTCATATTTGGATCATTTACGTAGATTAAAAAAAAAGAGCGAGAAACTAACTACTGGAGAATATGGGAATTGACTTAATAAAAATTGAAATTTATTTTTTTTTGGAGTGGTTTAGTTGTCTTTTTGTTCCGGGAATTTGCTCAAGTCATCTCCTGTCGCATCCTATCAAAGATGTGCTTATGTTGAGTGAATGGATACACCCGACATACAATAATAATTAATAATTATATGGTATTGATTCATTATAATTATTTGGAACATTAGAATCATTCATATCATTTTTATAATAACACGATGGTTATGAATAGGAGAACTGTTGGTCATGAATAGGAGGACTAGCGCAAATGACATTCCATCACTGTAACACCCTTGCCACTGCAAGATGCTTGACCCCTATGGTTGCATAGTTACAAAATATATGATATTATATATAGAGAGATAGATTGGTGAGAATTATCTATTTTGCTTACATAGAGAAGAAAGTGCCCATCTGGATCATCAAATTTTCATTCATCCAAATTGACTTTTGTGATGGACATAAATGTATGCAACACAAGAAATGACAGAATGAAAGAGGCTTTCCAAATTTGCATTCCTCCCTACTACTCACTCATTATTTCCCTCTACTAACTCTGAAAGAGTTGCCTACTGCTTCATTGAGGCCGGGATGCTGAGGGACCGCTTCTTCTTCCCTAGAGGTGGGAGCATCCTCCGGTTATTATTATTCTCTATCAAAACAGATGTGCGAAAGCATACGGACTCAGACTGTGGCTCGGAATCAGCATTTTTGAGGAATTGGTCGAGATTTTGGCTGCACTTGTTATCTGAATGAATCTCTAGATTGGACACTCCGGCCTCTTTTTTTTCCTCGTCATCATCTGACCAGTACCCATTTTTCTGCATGTCCAACATTGCAAGATCATCATACTCCTCATCTGTCTTTGTCGATTCCTCATCAACAGAACCGATCTGTAAGACAGACAATTGTATTTCTATGTGAGATCAACATAATATGCCATCTACAGGTCTACAGGAGCAAAAGAAATGACAATGAAGCAGAGAGTAAGGAAAGCAATCAATGGCATGCAGAACAAATCTGCAACATTACAACTTCTATATTATCCTATTCCATTATTTTATTAAGTCTTTCTGACTCATCAAAACCCTCATGGTAATACCTCATCATGTATATGTTTCCTTTCATCATCACTCGTATCAGTGTCCAGCTCCGGTGGGTCATCAACCTCCTCATCACTTCCATGGACAGATTGCTCCTCCTTGAGCTGGAAATAAGGAACATCAGTAACTCATCAAACATGTGGTTTATTCATAATGAAACCTGTGCCCTAATTATAGCTGATTTAACTGATTCTCATACTTCAAAATACTCTGAACTAAAGTTTATTCTTCACTCTTCTCCAAATGACCACCTTGAGAAACAAACACCAAGCCAATCTAAAGCCTTACCTCCTTGGCTGGTCCATCAGAAAATCTTGGTGAGCTACAGCAAGACGAGTAACATCTACTGCCTGTGTCAGTTCCATCAGCTCTGGATTCATCGACACTTCCAGCATGACTCGTCCCACCATCACTGGGCCAAGCACTGATTCCAAAATGGCCAAAGTGTATATTCACTGGTTCAGCTTTTCCAATTTGCAGTGGCCCATACCACGGGCTCCCAATACCACTCTCTATCCCATTACTATCAAACGAGTTAAAAGGCCAAGCCTTTGCCACCGACCCATCAGTGTTTATAAGGGCCATCAGACGCCTAGAAGATCCTTGCCTCTGTATCAGCTGGAACATTCCCTTGGAGCTTAATGAATTGGCTGCGCATTGATTCCTATACTCCTCATCAATCACACTCGCCGTATTTGTTGTATAGTCATACAGTGGCTCTCCTGCCTCTTTCCTCCGGAGGCAACTGAAAACTGTGGCATGTATTGCAGCCACACTCCTATCAACGTTAGTGTTATTTACCTTGGGAACAAGATGCTTGTCAGCTCTTTTGATTAGGTAGTCTTGGATTGTTCTGATATTTCGTATGTACTTTACATATTTGTTCTTAGCTGGATCGAGTGTCATATATTTTGCACGGACTGCAAATCTCTCCATGTGTTTGTCTTCACTGGTAATGTATATCATAAATGGAATTATTGAAGGATGCTTCTTCATTAGCCCCATCTGCATTTGAAAAGCAACGAATAAACACCCCAGAAAAATATATTCAATGATTATATTATAAACAAAGTAACTAAGCCTTGATGCAGCAAAACAAATATCAATTAACAGCTTACCACAAAATTAAGGCTCAAGTGAACACCTTCCACAATTACTGATTCCTTCCTCTCCTCCCAAGCAGTGATCAGCCGATCTAGACTGTCAATCACCATTTCACTTTGTGCTTTGAATCCTTCAATTGCCATCTGTTTTGGATTGATCATGACAGTTGAAGCAGAAATTACCTCAGATGAACGAGTATCAGATTTCCCAATTTTAGAACCATCTGATGCCTCATCCTTAGGAATTGAATGTAAAATTCCAGCTCGTTTTCTTGCTTTTCTTTTGGCCTTTGCTTCTGCCACTGCCACAGGATCCAGGCATTCACCTGCATGGTATGTCGATGCCCAAAGTAGAGGATTTTGCTTCTCGTCCACAAAACTCCTCATCATATGCCGAATTGAATCAGTTGATACTACTGTGGTAATCCCAAGCCTGCTTCCCTGAATAGAAAGAGTTCTTTGACCTTAATTAAGTGCACATTTTCCAGAAGGAAACCAATAAATACATGAAAAATCCATTTATAGTGAAGATCAATGACTGAAGCAGTGGTATTAAGAACTCAGCCAAAATAAGATACAGATATTGTAGTTCATAGCCGAGGAAATACCAGCAGAGAAGACAAAGTAGATTTCCCACACCCACTAGTGCCACACAACAGAACAGTTATAGATTCTTTCCTTTCTCGAATTCTGTGTCAAAAATGCAGAGATAATGCTTTAGAAACATTTTTATGAAGGGTAAAATGTAAAATTTTCCCACATGAATGTCAATGATCAGTACTTCGTCCATCCACTTAGCAGCATTGTAGTATCATAAACAATGGTCAATAAAATGAAAATTTAAGTAATAACCATAGCTCACAAATAAATACAATTTTCAGATTGTTCTAAAACCGAGTTAAGATTTGAACTCTGTATAAACCTATTTTCTAATCAAGAAGACTTCCAATTCTCCAGACAACTAAGATCTTTAGAAGATGCAGATAGCCAAAAGGTCAAATATATTCACAAATCATAAATTTACATGGGAATTAATGAAGTTGCACAAATATACCTGCATGCCAAAACCAGATCAGCTCTTTGATTCAGACCCACGTACTTGTACTCTGATAGAGCATTACATACAACGTCCAAGAAGGTTTCTCTCATAACAACAACAGTAGTCCGCCTTTTGTACAGTTCAAATGGTATTCTTTTGCTTCCATCATACTTCATATTTATATAGGTGTCCACCTTGGAATTAGCCATGGAGTTTAGACTAAAAGCACTATATTCTTTGTCAAATTGTTCCTTTCCAGTCTCTGCACCAGATGAAACCTCCATCCCTTCAGGGAGGAAAGCATCAGTTGGTAATTCATTCCTCGTCAATTCAAACACCCTCTGGCTTATCTGTCATAATAAAGGAGCATATGCAAAAAGGAAATAAGGCAACATGTAACAAAAATAATTGACATGCAGATTCACAGCACTAGAAGAGAACATTTTTGTAGTAACACACCCATAATCTAACGTTTTTGTAATAACTGTTTCCAAATAATGACAATTTCCCTGCAGCTCTTCGCAACCAGGAAATCCAAAGGAGAGGAGTACTCTGATAAGAGATAATAAGATCATTGCTTGGTCTCCATTGAACTTTAGTGTTTGATAATGAACATGAAAGCCCAAACATTACATAGCAGGGGTGGCAAGGTTGCCATCACTGCTGCTTCCTTTTTTGCTGATGAAAAAACTTCTGTATATAAGTTCAATAGAAGAGGACATGATCTACATGTAGAAATTGCAACAGGAATAACTCCTGAAAAATAAGAGGTAGCTTAAAGGTAAAGTGTCTATATATGGAAAACTATACACCAGAATTCAGATGCATACAATGAGTTGTGAGAATAAAATATGTTCAAACCAACAATTAAATCATTTTCAGAGCTGAGCCAATCAACCAATGAGGAAGTTCTGAAGATAGCAATAACATCAAGCACAAACTTATTTCAGTACTAAATAAAGTAATAACCAGGAAAATATAGTTATAAGAAAAACAACACTCATGGATGAGTGACTATAGACAACCTAACATGAAAAATCGGAGAACAACATTCCGGTCACCTCAGCAGACACAAGCAGCCTTTGATGAAATGACCAAGCTCCAAGGACACAGTACATAGTAGAAGAAGGCGGGGCGGAAGACATTTTATCTTGAAAGACTAGATCGAGTCAATATAATCCTAGATCATGCACGGGAAAAGCTCGAATATCTTGGACTAGATCTGAAGATAGCAATTCAAACCTTGAAGGCATGCCGAGCTTTGCATCCCATGAGCTGGAGCGTGCTCTGAAGGACAGAGCGAGTATAACGGAAGGAATCCTTGCCTTTCTCCCTCTTATCTCCTCCATCCACTACCACTATGTACAGAAGCTTCGCCACCTCAGCCATCTGTCTCCCGTCACTGCTGTGGAGACCTACATAACCCACTCAAACATACCGGAAACAGGGTCAAATCAGGTCCTTTAACCAAGACGATGTTCATGTGACAGTGGAGCAAAATTCCGTCAGAGAGAATCAACTAACGCCCGTCCGAAACATGAATCGAGAAGAAATTCGCAGAGAAAATGATCCTCCAATGTAATGCAGATGATAGACGCAACCTCAATACCACATCAAAAACGGAGAGAGAGATCGAGGTATAAACCTTAAAGCTGGGAGGAATATGATAATTGAGCAAAACGGAGATCGTGTAAGGCTCCTCAGGGAGCTACACAGTAGCTCGAACAGATCGGTGGAAAGCGAGGAAGAGAACTCATCTCCAAGGTGCCACCACCTGTCCACCATCCTCTGTCACATCACTAGAGCATCCACTAGATTCTATCTCTACCTCTCTCTCTCTCTCTCTCTCTCTCTGGAGGAAAGAATCAAAATGACTCCATGGATTTTTGCTGTCTTCTCCGACGGAGGAAGAAGATTTCTTCTTCTAGTAAGGACGATCTCCCTCCATCTTCCTCCCTGGATAAGGAATTGACGATTTTCTCCCTGGTTTTTTCCCCTGCGCCCGATATAAGAGGCGTCTCCACGAGAGGCGATATTAATTTTGGTATTTCTCTGACCGACTTTTTGCAAAGAATCCTTGACCCAGCAAACTGGTCCGAATAAAGGGTAAGAGCGTAATTCGAGTCGGCCCACTGTGAATCGCAGTCGATTTGGGATATGATTAATTGATGATAGACTCAGTTTTATAACCGAGCACAAATCCATGATCTTTAAGAATAAGGAATTTGTAAAAAATGAAAAATAAAAGTGAGGTGTTTGATTGTGTGAATCAAATCTATATCTTCCATTATGGTATAAATATATTATATCTATAAATGCAGCAACACCCATCTTATTCATTAATATTTTTTTAATGTCTAATTGTGAACTTTCAAAATATAGATAGGACCCATTATTTACTATTAAAATATTAAGATATTTTTTTATAATACAACATATAAACTACTCAATATGCCTATTAAAAAAAAGTATATTTATACGTATATTATAAAATGGGTTAAATTCACAAGAACTATATAATAAGAACAATTATAAATTAATGGATTATTTGTTAAAAAATAAAATTGGGTAAATAAATTAATAGCTTCGTTCACAAGGGGAGATGAAACTTTAAGCTTTGAGCCACCAAATTGTAAGTTTTCTTTCTCTTCATAATATTTGAAGATGCTAACTTCTAGCACTCAAACTATTGATTATTTTCATAAATGTCCCTACTTCGTTTTAGAAGGTCTCTCCCTCATCTTCCATCGACCCAACTTCAGATTTAAGACCGGCCATAATTTTCGGTAAGGGGTGAGATAACTTCAAAGTAAGACGATTGAGAGGCAGTCCGGATGTCTCTCCCACAGAGAGGCCATGCATGCAGACAGACATGAAAGAAAACTAATATAAGACTCCGTCAACTTAATTCACGCAGTTTCGCAGAGATACACCGAGACCAGGAGACCATACATGCAAAACTACCTATTCTTCGACTCCAATGCGTCTCCATCTCTTCCTTGTTGTTCTTCTTCTTCCTGTCTCATCACGGCCACCACGACTCCCCCCTCTCTCTCTTTCCCCTCCATGCCGAACAAACCATAAACAAAGGCTAACCACTCAAAAAGTTGAGATTATTCTTTTGAATGGCCGGTAGAAGAATTAGAAGCAAACCTTAGCTATTAGGGAAAGGCATTCCTCGCTTAATCGAGTAAAACAGGGCCACCATTCCTCTGAGCACCTGCCCAGACCAGACGGAAGGGCGCGCACGCGACGCTGATCCAGTGTGCGCTGCCCCTCATCCTCCACCGCCCTCCGGCTTCCATAATGGCTGTCTACATGCACCACCTCTTTCTCACGACAGCACTAGCGGTACTGGCCGTGGCCGCCACCGCAGCCGGGAACGACTCCGATTCGGCCGCCCTCCTCAGCTTCAAGTCCTCCATCAAGGACCCCACCGCCGCCCTCTCCAGCTGGACCACCACCTCCCCGCCCTGCACCGCCGCCGCCACCAGCATCTCCACATGGGCCGGCGTAATCTGCTTGCGTGGCTCCGTCTGGGGCCTCCAGCTCGAACACAGCGGCCTTAGCGGCCAGATCGATGTGGCCTCCCTCGAGCGCCTCAAGTCGCTCCGCACGATCAGCTTCATGAACAACAGCTTCGAGGGCCCCATCCCCGCCTTCAATAAACTCGGAGCCCTCAAGGCCCTCTTCCTCTCGAACAATAAGTTCTCGGGGGAGATCCCTGACGCAACCTTTGAGGGGATGCTGTCCCTGAAGAAGCTCCACCTGTCTCACAACCAATTCTCCGGCAAGATCCCAGAGTCCCTGGTCGAGCTGCCAAGGCTGATAGAGTTGAGGATGGAAGACAACCGGTTCACCGGAGCCATACCGGAGTTCCAGCAGAAGAACTTGCAGGTTCTTAAGCTGTCCGAGAACGCTTTGGAGGGCCCCATCCCTTCGAGCCTCCATAAGCTGGATCCGAGCTACTTCGCAGGTCAGAAGATCTCCAGCTTCGATCTAAATCCAGTTCATATATTCGGAAACTTTACATTTAGGTTGAACCTCTTATGGGGGCATCATATTCTCGACCACCCATCATCCTACATGTCGTTTGATTTTGAAAATAAAAATTATTTGGCTTGCAATCTTCTTCTCGAGCAGGAAATAAAGCACTCTGCGATCCCCCGCTGGCTCCATGTTCGAGTACTAGCCCTCCACCGCCAACCGCAACCTCTCCACCCCCGCCGCCTTCCGGCAAGAATAACAGCCCATCAAAGAGGACTACGATCATCGTCGTATTGGAAGTCGTTCTAGGACTAGCTCTCCTACTTGCGGTCGCACTGCTAATCTTCTGCCTCCTCCGGCGGCGACGGAGCCCACGGCAAGACTCGCTGGAGAACAGGACCCCGTCAAGCCTCCAGAAGAAGGCGAGCCTGAAGGACGAGATCTACTCGATGCAGGGCTCGCCGGAACACTCGTTGTCCGGGGTCAGTAGGAAGCAGGGGGAACCGGCCACGAAGCTCTCGTTCCTGAAGGACCGGGGGGAGAGGTTCGAGCTCCAGGATCTGCTAAAGGCGTCGGCGGAGATACTAGGGAGCGGATGCTTTGGGGCGTCGTACAAGGCAGCGCTGCCGTCATCGAGGACCATGATGGTGGTGAAGAGATTCAGGCAGATGAACAACCTCGGGAAGGAGGAGTTCCAAGAGCATATGCGGCGGTTCGAGAGGCTCGACCATCCGAACCTGCTGCCCGTCGTGGCTTACTATTACAGGAAGGAAGAGAAGCTTTTGGTCTCTAACTACGTATCCCGTGGCAGCTTGGCTGTCCATCTTCACAGTGAGTATATATATATGTGTACCTCCATTGAAGTATGTGTACAGTATATCTTGACGACGATATTTGAAACTTTTTCAGGCAGTACACGACGAGGCCAACCCGCCCTTGATTGGCCAACCAGACTGAAGATAGTCAAAGGAATATCAAGGGGTCTTTTGTACCTCTACCAGGAGCTTCCAACCCTAATCACTCCCCATGGCCACCTCAAGTCGTCCAACGTCCTCCTCGATGATTCCTTCGAGCCTCTGCTCAATGACTACGGCCTCGTCCCTGTCATCAACCAAGAGAGCGCTGAAGAGCTCATGGTAGCCTACAAGTCCCCCGAGCACCTCCAGAACGCGAGGATCACAAAGAAGACCGACATTTGGTGCCTCGGGGTGCTTATCCTCGAGATCTTGACAGGAAAATTCCCGGCGAGCTTCCTCCAGAAGGGCCACTCTGGCGACCGGGACAGAGATATGGCCATGTGGCTGCAAACGATTGAGGACTCGAGCACTGATGCAGCGGTGTTCGATAAGGAGATGAAGGCACCGGAAAATGGCGTGGGCGAGATGGCGAAGCTCCTGAAGATCGGACTGGCTTGCTGCGAGGCTGATGTTGAGAAGAGGATGGAGCTGAAGGATGCCGTGGAGAAGATCGAGGAGGTGAAGGAATAGGACAGTACTACCGAAGTCGATGACGATGATGACTTTTAATCGGTCCCGTGCCAGTAAATCTGATCGGCGGTAGTCCTCAAGAGGGATCTCCGATGAGACCCTCTCTTTATTCATGACTCGAAGAAGATCAATTATCATCAAATTACTTGTTTCAGATAAATGAGACCCTTTCCTCATTTCCAACAGACAACCTGTAGAATTTACTCAGCCTTTTGGATGTCCACAGCACATTTCCATAGCTGCAGGCAACCGTGGTCTAGGTGGATTGCCCCTTAGATTCTGTAAAGAGCTCCAGGTCGAAGCCTTGCTTCTTAAAGCCCCAGTGCATATTAGAGTCGTTTTGCTCCACTTGTGACCGGTGTTTTTATAGAAAGAGAGGAAGTTGCCTTATCTCCGACAATGAGTTCAGCACTAAATGCCCATAGATCTCAATAGAAGATTGCTTTTGATCTTATTCTTCTAGTCCTGGTATCCAAGCAAACATGGCATTGTAATATTTGTCTCTACAAGCTACTTAGGGAGGGTGGGTTCTTTCACTCTCATCTGTGAGTGACATAACAGCATTCGTTAATTAGGTCCTCAGTTCTCATCCCACTACATATGGCACTTCCATCCTAGTTTCCACCCAAACAAACGAATGAAGAACGATGAAGTTTTTGCATGAAGAGAATGGGAGAGAAAGAGAGGAGGCATTACTTACCAGAGGATCCCATTGATCTGTCAACCCAAGTTGTTTTTCTCAACATAGGTTTTCAGATCCGTCATATATAAGATTGAATTTAACTGTAAACAAAGTATCAATCCCACATTCCGCAAAAGGAAGACGTGGGACAAAAAGATAGATAAGCGAACAACCAAATTACTCATTATGGTGGCAATCCTTGTACCTGCCACCGGAGATTCAATTCCCAAATCGGAAATGCGGGAGCGCCCGCGCCCTTTATTTAATGAACTTATCCATGGGTCAGCTTCCCATGGCTGAATGTGTAGGATACCTTAGACTTCCTGGTAGGCCATCCAGCGTCTCACCATGGCAGAACACTCCCTCACCTTGTATTCTGCAGCAAAGTGACCAGCTCCCTGTATACGAAACACACGCATTGCCTTTTATTGTCTGCAAGTTCTTTTATATACAGATTACTACTTAATGGTGAAGTCCAACTGTCCAAGTGGATGGTGTTCTTGCCTTGATTGTTGCAAATGTCAAGCTGAACTTGTTACTAGTGTAGTTCTTGGTGTATCTGCATTATAAGAAGTAAGCGAGAAGAAAGAGGTTAAAAAGTGGACTAAAAAAATAGGATATGGACAAAAGGGAGGGGACGATCGACTCACCCAGCAGTTTGATTGGTGACAAACCAAGGCCTCCACTTCTGAAGAAGTGTCATGTTTAGGAAATCTATCCATTTCTGCGTGCCCATGTGAGGAATCGACATGTCGTGATCCCCACTGCGAATCGCCACACCAATCATGATAAACACAACCACAGAGAAACACAGAAAGTCCCCTCCAAAGTGATGTATGTTATGGAATTAACAACATGAACACGATTGGGACATTTGAAGTATGATGTGATGTATGATCAACATCGCCATGTGATGTGATGTGATGGGTAGATTTCCTAGACAAGCAACTGGTCAATACTAAGGCATGATCATTGCATTTTGTCACATCTTCCCCTAAGCTAATCGTTTTAATTACCAAACTGCAGGCCATCACAAAAAAAAAGGCACCTGTAAATGAGAGCTCTGAGGTCACTTCTGGTGAGGTTCTTGTGGTAAGGGATGACACTCTTGACATTCTCCGTGTAAGCCAGCGAGCTGTTGCAGTACAGCCAAGCACTCTTCGTCCCCTGCCATATATTATAGCATTTACAAGGCTGTCCATCTCATTCTCATAGTTGGGCAATGAAACTAGAACTTACGTCTCTCACGTGGAGCGCTGCTCGGACTTCCTTGTGGTTCGCCCATTTCATACACAGCATGTGATTGTAATTCTATTGCACGAAATCCAGCTCGTGATTAGTCATTAGAGGCAGAGGATACAACACACTAAATGATTCAAGCTAAGAGTGAGCTTTCTAATCTAAGAGTTTTACGTACTCGGCACCAGAGGGCTGGACCCTTGGCTCGGGACCTGATGGATGACCCGAGCTTCTTCCATGCGAGAGATCTCCGAGCAGAAATGGTCGGGTTTTCCGGGGCAGTAGGAATAGGCAGACCCAGTGCATTCTTGCAGTTTGGTTCCAGGACGTGCACCAGAAGCACCTGCTGAACGAGCTGTGTACGACAACCAATTGTTAGAGTAGAGTTAAGATTGAGATTGGTGTGTCTGCAATGCTGCATGGTGATTCGTTGCACCTCATCGATGGTGTCGATGTCCGTGATGCAGTCGACGTTGGTGGGGTCGACGACGACGAAATTACCATTGCAGCTTTTGTTGGCAGCTGCAAAGATCTCATCCGAGATGAGTGTCAGCCTGTGAGCGTAAGGGATCCTCGAGTTGTCGTCGATGAACGTGTCCGTCACCGGATTCCCCAGCACGTATCCCTGAAATCACTCGAAATCAATTGATTATAGAATTGATATAGTAAGTAGAAACATCATTGGATTAACACATAAGATCGTGGTCAACCTTCAGGTTGAGGTCGGACGACCCCTTCCATTTTCCTGCAAGTGACCGTTAACGGACCAGAGTCCATGTCAAATTGTAGAGGAGAGATTTCCATAACCTGGTCATTCAAAGCATTATTGGAATATTCGCCAAATATTGGTAATACATGCTTTACCTTGGACTATGCCCTCTACGAAGATGGGGATCGGAGTACCGGAGTAGGAGTCTCCCCCGACGTAGAGCTCGTTCTCCGCGAAGCCAGGATGATCGTCTAGCCACTGCGAGCCACATCGATGCAATTTCGCCCAATTTGAGCTACTGGAAACCAAATATGTAGTGACAGAGACTGAATTCAGTATGCCAACGGGACCTTTTTGATGAACTGGAAGAGTTGTGAGGCGAAGTTGTCGTCATCAAGGTAGTAACCCTTAGAGGTCGTCGCATAGGAGAATCCCGTTCCCACCGGAGCGTCCATGTACACAACGTTCACGCTCTGATCAGGCGTGGCGTGACCTAATTAGTTAATTATCGTCAATCCTTCGTCTCGGGATGAGTGTAATTCAGTACGTACCTTTGTCCATGTGAAGGGATTCAGATGCATTGATGGCATGCTCCCGTTGTAACCCGCTACTTCAAAGTTAAGTGGACCTGCAATTCAAATTTATTACAGAAGAGAGTGTAGAGGGTCAATGGAGGAGGGAAGTCGGGCATTATTGCTCTGCCACCCCACGAAGCAGTAGAAGACCTGCACCACCATTGGTGGAGTGATTCGGTCTGATAAATTTCGGCAAAGAACACGACTAAGTTACCACTTTCGAAGAAGAAACCGGCGAGACTGGAGCAGCCAGGGCCTCCATTGACCCAGAAGAGGAGAGGGTCAGTGGAGCTACTTTTGCTCTGCGACTCCACCAAGTAGTAGAAGAGCTGCACCACCTCATCATCACCTACTCCTACATACCTAGCTAAAAGTAAACCCAATCCCAGAGGAAGGACCAAGACCACCATCAATTTCAATTCAGTTCAGTTCATATATATATATATAGAGAGAGAGAGAGAGAGAAAGAGAGAGAGATCCCGAATGGACTGACCCTGTCTCGAGATAGAACGGGAGCTCTCCGGGGTACCCAGGCAGGTACTTGACCACGGCGGCTGATTCAGCTGGCACCAGCAGCGCGAACAGAACAGCGAGCAAGATTACGAGGTACTGAGACGGAGCATGACGTTTCCACGAGCGGTGATAATAAGCTACAGTCATCGGAGGGAGAGGGAGCTGAAGAAGCCGAGAAGTGCACTGTAGAAGTGGAAGCTCAAAGGAATATTGATTGAGAAATAAAAAAGCACCGAGGAACTAATGAATTAAGAAGAAGACAAGAGGATGAAGAAGGCTGAAGCTGACTTGTGGTTACCAGGAAAGAAATTTAGGTGGCATCTGCCAATATTTTTCATTTCCCAGCTGCTGCTGGTGCTGTATTTAGCATCCGGCAGGTCACTATGACAGCTGAGTGCAACTTGCACTGTGCAAGGCTTCATGCCTCTTTTTTCTTTTCCCCATTTTGACCCTTGTGTTATCTTGGATTCAACCCATCTTTTCTGCCCTTCTCAACGAGTTTCTTCTTCTATTCAGCCCATCAATGTGCAAATGCGTCTCTTCTCCAACCCTGCAATGTGTGGGCCACTTCTCAATCACATCCAACTTATCCATTTGCCCAACAACTCAATTCAACTTAAGAATGACTCGGACAATCTCATAGACACTATGCTGCTGCTTTGATCATTCACTTCAGATCTAATTTGAAGGCATAGAGCTAATGAATTCAAGGTATATCTGCTATTTTATCTTTACCATATCATAAATAATGTATTTACACTATGTTTTTTTTATAGTACATATATTTTACACATTCTTCATAGATTACATGCACAATATATGGTGTTCATCTTTTATGCTAACCATTACAATGACTTTATTGTGCAGGTACTATTGGAGGTCCTCTGTTGTATCTTTGGGCCCCCCACGGGCCTATGTAGGTGTCCGTTCATCATGTGGTGGTCACCCACACTGGATTGATCAATAATAAAAGGAACAAGAACAACATAACAAGAAAAGAGGGAACTCAAGAACTTCAAGATGTCCGGTCGTCTAACCCCATGGAAATAGTTAGTAGAAGTTCCGATGTTCGCTGTCATCCGCCCGTGCGTGCGGTACCGATGGAAATGGAGGAAATGGGGAAGTGAGAGAGTTGACTTTTCTTCCCTCCCCTCGAGTGGGTAGCTGACGTGTACCTCGCTCCCCTTAGACAGACACCTGTGTTGTTCTCCTTTTCTCCCGACACTACACTCCCCCATTATATATATAATATTATATTTCCTTGCCTTTTCATCCATTCATCCTCTCCTCATATGTGGAGCTATTCTCTAGACTGGAGGGAACTCTCGCCGAAGATTATGTATGAACAACAGCATGCTCCGGCGGCGGAGGAGCAACAGCCGACGACCGGTTACCAACATCAGTATGCGAGGGGCAAGAAGGCCGTGGCGGCGGTGGAGGGCTCCATGAGTCCGAGGAGGAGGATGGATGTCGAAGACAGGCTGGAGATCGTGGATCTGAGTGGGCTCTCACTCGACACTCTCCCCAGCCCATCTCTCAACCTTACCATCATCTGCAAGCTCGACCTCTCCAACAACAACCTTCAGGTATATAATTCAGAATATCACTTTGAGGAGAATCAACAGTTAATTTCTTTTTTTTTTTTGGAAAAAGGGTCTTCTCTGATCATATAAAGGAGCTGTTTTGTGTATGTAATTGTGTGTTGAAATGGAAATCCACGACAGAATATACCAGAGTCGCTCACGGCGAGATTGCTCAACCTGATGGTGCTGGATGTTCGCTCGAACCAGATAAAGGCGCTCCCGAATTCAATCGGGTGCCTCAGCAAGCTCAGAGTTCTAAATGTTGCAGGCAACCTTATCGAATGCCTCCCCAAGTCAATCGTGAACTGCAAGTAAATAAATTCCCACTTGAGTTTCTCACTTTCATCCATACCATAATTGTAAGTTATAATTTCCCATAAAAAGAATTTAAACTAATTTCAATTCCGGTCATAAATATGACAAAAATAATTATACAGAATTTAAGCATTTTCCAAGTATAAACAATGTTTTTCTAAAATTAATCTTTGCCAGATCGTTGGAAGAGCTCAACGCCAACTTCAACAAGTTGAGCGTGCTGCCCGATTCCATGGGCATGGAAATGCCAAACCTGAAGAAGCTGTCCGTGAACTCCAACAAGCTAATGTTCCTGCCGCGGTCGCTCTCCCGCCTGACCTCCCTGAAGGTCCTCGACGCGCGGCTGAACTGCCTGCGGTCCCTTCCGGACGACCTCGAAAATCTCGTCAACCTCGAGGTCCTCAACATCAGCCAGAACTTCCAGTACCTCGAGTCCCTCCCCTACTCCATCGGCCTCCTCACTTCCGTCGTGGAGCTCGACGTCAGCTACAACAAGATCACCTCCCTGCCCGACTCCATGAGCTGCATGAAGAAGCTCCAGAAGCTCTCCGTCGAGGGCAACCCCTTGGTGTCGCCGCCCATGGAGGTGGTCGAGCTGGGCCTCCACGCGGTGAAGGAGTACCTCAGCGAGAAGATGAACTCCGGCGGCCGCCACCTCCACCGTAGCCAGTCGGGGTCGGCTAAGAAGAAGTCGTGGATCGGAAAATTAGTCAGGTATGGGACCTTCAACGGGTCCAATCGTGAGGAGAGGGAAGGATTCATCCTGTCGGACTACCAGTCCATTGACGGGCTGACGTCGCCGAGACACATGGGCATGTTCTCTCCCCGCCGCCTCTTCTCGTCCCGTACCTTCTCCTCAAGATGAACACACGCCATGATTCATATATAACGGTCTTTATATAATAATAATAGTACACATATATATATATATACATTTATTCCATCTTGTTGTAGGCTAAATTATTTGTCATATTTAATTCTTTTTGGGTCCAGTTCCGGTTCGGAACGGACCGGATCGGCGGGCCCCTATTCAAGTGAATACTCTGATGCCCCGCACGGCACCCCTCCCCAGGGTTCTAAATTCGCACTCTCTCTCCTTTGAAACCCCTCCAATTCTCCTCCCTTCCTGGACGACGACCCGAGCCTCCCCGCGGGAGAGATGAACAGAGCCGCAGCCGGACAGTCTCTTGTGACGCAGCTGGCTTCTTGCAATCAGACCCTCCGCAATCGCGCTCTACGTCAGATCCTCAAGACATGGCTTCCCGCCCAAACATCGATCCCCGACTCCGACTTCAGGAAGCTCTGGAAGGGGCTCTTCTATTGTGTGTGGCACGCTGACAAGGTACCGTTCCAATCTCAGCTCATCAACCGTCTCTCCTCCATGCTCCTTTCCCTTGATCTGCCCGTGTCCGTACAGTACTTCTCCGTCTTCCTCCTCACTATGCGCCGTGAGTGGAACGGCATAGACGGTCTCCGTCTGGACAAGTTTTATCTGTTGATTCGTAGGTTTGTCTATTCAGTCTTCGCACTTATGAAAAAGTATAGATGGGAATCGGAGCTTGTGGGTAGGCTTGTAGTGGTTTTGGATGAGAAGACATTTGGGGATATTGATAAGGTTCAAGGGAATGGCGTTAATTGCCAAATTGCAAGTGTTTTCTTTGAGGAGCTCAAGCCCTTCTTGCCTCTGAAACTGGAGACTCTTGATTTGTTGCTTCAGCCATTTTTAAACGTAATTAAGAATTCCCCTGATAAGGTGCTTTTGGGAACTATTAGTTCAAATGTATTTGACGTCTTACTTACCAATGGAAAGAAGCTCTTGGAGGCCAAGAGGGGCTGTGCAGGTGTAGATTTCGGGGATGATGCGGAGGGTTATGGGACTGTGGCCTTGAAGATGGGGCTCTCATGTAGGTTCTTTCAGTTGGGTTATTCACCTGACTTCTCTCAGCGTAACAGGAAGCTCTTGTTTGGTTTGCATGAGCAGTTTCTGAAGTTGGAGAAGGAATTGGAATCTTCCGGCATTGAGATTCCACTTCCTGCACCTGAAGATCATGATGATGATATTGAGGAGGACGTGCCCATCTTGGTACCTATTACCGTCACTAACCCTTCATATAATGTTGAAAACTGTGATGCTGCTAAACTCCTGAAGAAAAGCAAGAAATTGAAGAATAAATCCTTAATTAAACAGGATGAAAAGAGCAAGAAGATAAAGAAGAAGAAAAAGGACAGTGATCCTGGACATTCTATTGGTGAGACCCTGAAGGAGGAATCGATTAATAGTGTGGAGGCAGTGATATTTGATGAAGAAAGTGTGTGTGATTCTCTAGAGGCATCGGTGAGTCATGGCAGTTTAAAAAAGGATGTTACCTCAGAAAACATCTCGCCCGATAAGGAAAACAGTGATCCTGGACATTCTATTGGTGAGACCCTGAAGAAGGAATCTATTAATAGTGTGGAGGCAGTGATGTTTGATGATCCTCTTCTATCAAACCTCCCAATACAATTCGATAAGGTTGCTGCAGAAGTTGGCTTAAGCGAAGGTGTAGAAAATGAGTGTGATTCTCTAGAGGCATCAGTGAATCATGGCAGTCTAAAGAAGGATGTTACCACGGAAAACATCTCGCCGGATAAGGAAAACAGTGATCCTGGACATTCTATTGGTGAGACCCTGGAGGAGGAATCGATTAATAGTGTGGAGGCAGTGATGTTTGATGATCTTCTTCTGTCAAACATCTCAATACAATTCGATGAGGTTGCTGCAGAAGTTGGCTTAAGTGAAGGTGTAGAAAGTGCGTGTGATTCTCTAGAGGCATCAATGAATCATGGCAGTTTAAAGAAGAGAAAGAGAGGGAAGGCCAAGGATGGGCAACATTCTCAGGCCTTGGAGGTGGTATATCCAGAAGATGATGATGGTGTACTCACAGCTAAGAGTGGGGATAAGAGTGTAAAGAAAGTAAGATTCTCCATGAAGAACAACCTGGTCTGGAAGCCTCACACCCCACTACCTCCACAGAGTGTAAGAATACCTCCTTCTGTCACACCACGAGGGAGTGCCCTTAAGAAAGGGCTATCACCAGGTCCTATAGTAGAGACACCTTCCTCATCTAAAAAGGCCAAACAGAGATCTCATGATGTAAGGAAGATCAAGAAGAAAACCATAAGGAGCCCATCCCCTGCAGCCAAACGGGTGAAGAAACTAAAAGTATCTTCCAAATGATCAGCTTCTGTAAAATCATGGCATGAGTAACGGCCAGCAGGTGTTTGTTTCTCTTTTCTCTTTGGATTTTGGAATTCAAACATATCACTTTAGACCTTCATTTCTTGTTTTTGAGAATTTTAGTGGCAATATCAATCAACACTGCATTTATTGAGCGTGCCATACTCCTAACCCCTTTGATTTATTATTATCATTATGCCATGCTGCCTATTCCGTATCACATGAGAACTTTCTGACATTAGTACGAAAAACATAAACTTCTCTAGGTATCTTCTTCATTTCCAATTTCATGTCCATGCATAAAAATGTCAAGTCTCTTTTAGAGTTCCTACATACAAACGTGTTCACACTCATGGCAAAGGCAACAGAAAGCAGCAGTTCTATCTCTGGTTCGACCCCACCAAGGACTTCCGCACTTACTCTATCTCATCTCTCTTTAACATTCAAAATGACTAACTTTTTTCCTTTTTTTAGTGGTCTGTACTGTAGTTTGTGTGTGGATGCGACGCCCATAAGGGAGTTCACGAACCTGGAAAGGAAGGGCGTGGCGTTCCCCAAGAGCCAACCCGTGTGGACTCGGGCCTGTGGAACGCTGACGACTGGGCCACGAGGGGCGGACTCGTGAAGACCGACTGGAGCCAGGCGCCGTTCATGGCCTCCTACAGGGGCTTCAGTGCACAGTTCTGCGTCTGGTCAGCGGCCAGGGGTTCGTCTTGCTCGTCAGCCTCCGTCTGGAAGAACTCATGGCTCTACCAGTCTCTCGACACCACAGCCACAGGGCAGCAGAGGATCAAGTGGGTGCAGATGATCTACAACTACTGCATCTTCCTGAATCGACAATGAGGAGGAGCTGCTTATCCAATCTGTTGAAGGGCAGGTGCGGCTGACAGAGTGGAGCAGGTGAAAGCCCTGTACCATCTATATACATGATGCAGCATCAATGTTTTGACATCTTAGCAATTTCCAGCTCCTTCGGAACATATAATCCTCCTGGTGGTAGAAGTGTTCCTTCTATCTCTGCGTTGGGGTTTTTTGTGTCGTTGAATTAACAATGACACAAAAGCACAAGGAAAGAAACTAAAGAATCGATTACTTCTCTGTGTTGGGGTTCATAGATCTTCCCCTCGTCCCTCATCTTTGGGTTCAATTCCCAGAAGAATACTGTTAACCATTTTCACATGATTCAAGAGTATCTCACATGGAAACAGCCCAAGTTATGAAAGTTCTATAATCATAAGAAGACAGATCTGGTGTGGAAAAGCAATTTCAAATTTTCAGATCTGGTGTGGCAAATGGTGTGGGAATAAAAGACCCATCATCATGAGAATTGCCCCATCTGCATTATATCTAACCTCTCCTAGATCAACCCCAATAAAAAACTAAAATTTTCTTTACTATATGAAATAATAATTACTTATCCAAAAAATGCACTAAATAGTTTTCTTAAAATCACACAATGCCCACAAAAATACATATTAATTTAAATAAATTAATTAAGTAATTACATATTCATTAATATATATTAAATTATTATATCAATAATAATATAATATAATATAAAAATATATAATTATATTATATATGATAAATTATATATATAACTTTTCATGATATAATTAAATCATATATTATATTTGAGATATTGTCATAAAAAAATAAAAAATAAATGAATATTAATTGTGTAATATATATATATATATTATATAATAAAAATAATTATATATATGAAAATATATTATTAATCGATAATAATTTGTATCCATATTTATTTAAAAATTATAACATATAAATAATAGAACTTTTATAATATTATAAACAAATTACACTTAACTATTTTATAAAATTTATATTTTATTCTAAAAAATATATATTAAATTATATTATATAAATTGTATATATATATATATATTATTTTATCTATTATATTTTCATTATATAACTCAAATATATTACCGATAGTAAAGAAATATATTAATTATATAAAATATTTATATATAAATATTATATAATAACAACAAATAAATATAATAGATTATAATATATATACCATCTAAAAATGTATCATATTCTTAACATATATATTATATAATAATAGTATATGTATGTTTGATCAAATATATTTTATATTTATAATATATATTTTTATCTATATTATTTTATAATACAATTATATAAAAAATTTTTAGTATATAAATTTATCTAAAATTATATAAGAATAAGAAATAAATAAATATATATATATTTATAAATGAAGAGATTGTATTTATTGGGGAAACTATTCAATTTAGCTATCTAAAACATAATTTATTAATAATTTTATTTATCATTTTTATTTTTTTAATTTAGTTTTTCAGCTCTAATTCCCCCTTACACTTTGTAACTCTATTGGAATTGAATAAATGAATAACATATATAATAATTAAATGGATGAACTAAAATATTAAATAAAATTGAAATTTGAAAATTAAATTATTATAAAATGAATTTGAAAAAAATAAACAAATATAAAATTAAATAATATTATTTATTTTAGAAATAAACTATTAAGTTACTCAATATATATAAATTAATTCGACATGGATATAGAAAAAATATATAAATAGAAATAGACAGATAAATGAAATATTAAAAAAATCTTACCTTGCATTGAGCATTTAGCCCCCCCAACATGCGGCCTCCTGCTAACTTGGCGTGATCCCATTGGTTATTACTAGGAGAGAAGAAGGACCGAGTTTGGGGAATCAATTCCTCTCGTCTTCTGGAGATATCTGGAGATCTCTCCCTCCCTGTTTCCCTATTCTTCCTTGCCCTCAATAGCTACAAATAGAGATCCTTCCGATATAGAAGACTCATTCCAGTCGTTCGCCGGCGCTGATATACATCAATCTCTGCGAAGGAGAGAGTGCTTTCAAGCATTCTTCGTATTTCAGCGGTTGCCGGAGTTACAGTCCTGGTTCGTGAGAATTCGGCAGAGGTATCTGAGGGAGTGGATTTACATGGAAGCCTTCGTGAAGGAAGCGAAGATGAAAATCAAGCGGAAAGACCTTGATCAGGTCAACGAAGACTTCTCCGATTTCTCGCTTTCTTCTCCTGCTCGGAAGATTCGCCGCCTGGTACTATCTCTCGCTCAGAGTTCGATTTTCAAGCATGTGATTTCATTAAGGTTCTCTTTACGACTGATCGCTGGATTCTACTACTTGTAAAAAAATACAGGGCACTGAGTTGCGTCCGATGGTCGAAGATGGTGACGTTGAGCATCTCATATCCACCGACCGGTCATGCCCTGAGGTTCGGCCCGGGCGTGCTTCTCTAAGGATTGAGGAATTGCCTCCTTCCTCTCCGATTAATGAGGAGAAGGCACTCGTGCTGTTCAAGTCCGTCAAGAGCCCTATCTTCCAACCCCTGTCCCCTTCCACTCTGTCCGTCTCTGTGCATGCCGATTTGATTCCTGAATTCAAAAGTAAGTAATTCAACCTTCTACAATCCATCCCATTTTCTCATCTGTACAGGTAGTTTTGCTCCCCGTGTATGGTTCTGCTGATTATCACTGTGCCGTATAGAGAGGTATATGCCTGTTTGAGTTGTGCTTGAGACAACTTAGGTAGCAATAGTTAGATGTATATAGAATGGTGGATGTAGTTCTTATCTGTTTATTACTTCCATTTGCTATAGAGTACAGCCTTTTAGTGGCATTTAATGTCACGGCGTAGGAAGATCTTCCGTTGTCCTGTTTGGAATAGTCGTTATATTATCTGTTTCTTTGATGAGTCCAGCTTTCTATTTTCCATATTCATCTGATTGATAACTTTCGGATTTACATATTTAACAATAAACATTGTGTAGCTAGAATCACCTACAAATCACTTATGCAACTTTGTCCTGGGTTCTTTCACGCATGTACTTCATACTTAGTGGGTTTAACAGATTTATTATGCTGGTCGAAAACCCCCTTGAATGATAATTCGTAGACTTGTAACAATTAGGTTTACAGATGCCTTCTTCCTTGTAGTAGTTTAGTTCTCATATACCATTTGGTTCCTTGTCATTCTCCTTCTGCTATATGAAGGAAAACAGGTGTTGGAATTAATCCCATTTTACAGTGACTGTATTCCAAGAAGGTTTCTATATCTATGTGTGTAACATGGCATAAATAAGACTGCATGGTACGACTAAAAACAACTCATATTTGATGGTCAATTATGACAGAACGTAATTTGTGGGGGAGCCTTTCTGGGAGTGAAAGATCATTTGAGGATGATGCAGAGGCAGCAGATAGTAACAGAAATAGATGCATGGCGATTGTGCCTTGGGCTGCCAACCAGTTTACCCCTTCAATAGAGCCTCTTGCTGAGGCTGCCGAGGAAATGGAGATGGAAGAAACAGAGGGAGCGATGATGGAGATCGAACAGAGTACCACAGATGGTGCAGCTCAACAGCCACCCAGTCAATATGGAGATATGAGGGATAGCAATGCTTCCAGCTTACCCCTGTGGCAGCACTGCTTGACTCCTCAATTTCCTCCTGCAAATTCTCCTATTGTTTGGTACCGCTAGATTTCGAGTAGTAAAGTACTTGCTGCAGGCTGCTTGTGTCAACCAAGGCAGAATCTGCAGTCCAGGTATCCTTTTGCAAGTTTTTGGGGATTGTGCTAGAGTAGCTTCTATTAGGGGAAGTTTAAAAGCCAGCTTATTGGTTTGCTATTCTTTTTTTTTCTAAAACTCTGACAAAGGGGGACTGAGGTGTTGCAAGGAGTTGAGCATATTGGTTTGCTATTCTTTGTTTCTGATCCTCTCACAAGGACAGAAGCTTGGTTGGACCCTTGTGGTAGGTTGAGAACGATTAGGTGTGGGAAAGCAGATAGTTGAATGTGGAAGTGATATTCAAAGGATGAAGAATCTTCACCTTTTTATTAAGAAATGCTCGAGTATAAGGTCATCAACTACATCTTATTAATAATATATATATATATATATATATGATATGTTAGTGAATAAGTCCTTCATTCATCTTCTTAGACAACAATTTAGATAATAAAATGATAATAGATAAATATTATCATGTCAGTATGGCCTAGAGACATGATTTACCGGAGACACGATACATCATTAAAATCTCCGGACCATTTGCCCCTGATAGATTGCTGCAATACTGTGAAATCGTGCTACAACATTCTAAGGAGATTAACTTGATTTCCAGCATACACAACTGAAATAAAGGGTTGTCATAGGAGGCGGCGGCGGGTCTCCTACTTTGTATGTTTGGGTTCTACTTTTGCCTTCACCATGTGGAGCTAATGAAGATGTGAAGCTAAGAAAATGCTGTATTTCATTCAACACATCCAATTTATTTGTCTGTGTTACAATGTACAAAGAAGATATTCCTGGCAAAGCCCATACTGGCAGCAGGGTGGTGTTGCCTGGGGACTGGCTGGCTGATGCAGGCGATGATTGCAATGCTGGTGTGTGAAAATGCCATTAGGAACAAATCGGATAAATTATTGGTGGGCAGTCTAATGGAGTAGGATATGAAAAAAAAAAAATAATAAGAGTGGAGTGTGGAGGAGAGTACCCTAAAGAAGGCTGCAAAAGAGAGTATATAGTTGAAGGGGCCCCACTTTCTTGGTTAGTGTATGTTAGTATTCACTTGTCACTATTGTTAAATTATATTATCACACTCACCCAACCTAAAATCTCCTGTGCATGTGCAGTTAATTATTATGTATGCTCATTGGTTTATCCTTTTTATAAACATCTTAAATATATTTGGTTTGGTCGAGAAGTAGACCAAAAGACCTGCATCCTAACTTAATTCACGAGAAACAAAAATATTGTCCAAGTACCTTTGGATTAGTAAAGTAATAATTGAGTTAAGAGGAACTTCTAAAAGAACCGTGACATCATACACGCAAATCAATAGAAATATTCGGCAATGAAATGAACCAATGTAATAGATTATTACATCTAAGTTATCCCTATTAGTAATTAATTGGGATAATTGAAATTACCATTAAAATTAAAGTATGATTAGTAAAACTAGAATAAAGTATGATCAGTTACATACGAACTGATTAGGCTGGATTGGCTTGATGCAACTGAAAATCACGTGGAGATAGGACAATTGGGCGCCCTATCTCTCGAATTTGAGCACAATTGACAGGTAGGCTCATATGAATGTCTCTGAAATATTTATGCTCCTGGTGTATATGCCGCACGTGTATGGGAATTGCGTGCGCCCGTCCCATGTGGGATAGGCGACTGGAGGAGAAGGCTGCTGCCGAGACTCCATACTGCTCACCTGGAGAGACACCCAACAGCTCAGACAACGGCGATTATGACGAGGTACACTAACTGCGCCTGAACTCCATTTTTGCTTCTTGATTGAAAAGCAGTGCTTTGAGTGCATTAATCGTCATGGTCTGGTGGGTAGTGGTAAGTGCGAGGCACAAAGCCTCCGACTCATCTCCGAGTCTTGCTAGTATTTGATCTTTCATTTGTGTCTGCCCCTCTCGCTATTGCCAATTTGATCAAAATTGGTGATTGGGGTTGAAACAAATGTCAAATAATTATACGATTTCCTTTGCTAGGGTTTTGTTTGGATTAAGTGATTTGTAGTGTAGTGGTTTTATTTGGATTAAGTAATTTGTACTGTAGGTTTGGAAGCGTGTATAAATTTCTAATTTAATAAAATTGAATTGTTTGTAGAGGTGTAGAATCAGTTTTAACATAATATATTTGAAGGTATTGTTTAATTTGTTATTTAAATTATTTTAATACTTATTATTTATTATTTATATTATATATTTTAAATAAATTTATATATTAATAATATTTTATATAAAATTATATATTATAAATAAAAAAATATTATATAATTTTTTAATATAATAACTAACAAGTAATTTAATTTAATTAAAAAGATAAATTTATTTTTTAAATTTTTTAATTAATAATTATCTATTTCATTTTACCTAAAAAAATTTAATAACTCCAAATAAACCACTTATCATGTCTTTAAACACATTTAAGAATTTCACATATAAATTATTTCGAATCACTCTATCCAAAAATAGAATTAACGAGTTTTCTCTTTTTCAACGTCTTAGTGATCTAGAATATGGGAACGGGTGTTTGATTTTTTCGTGGTTTCTGCGGTGCAAATTCACAATCATGGTTAAGAGGACAAGAAGGAATAATTAGCAATCTCCATCATGTGGTATGATTTAGTTTTGCGTTGAATCTCATGACATTGAGTACGATCTGGCACGTTTGTTTCATGGGCACAGGGACTTGCTAAATAAGTCTCCTTTTTGGGGGGTTTTTTGGAACTACTTCCTATGTGGGGTTAGACAGCAAGTACCATGAAACGTTGCCTCACCCCTTTCAGCAAAGCATGCATTCACCAATAAAAGGAAGCCTGGTTGGAACTCAACATGCCGTACCCTTGCCCCTGGCACACTGTGAATGTAGACGGAAGCTTTTGGTCGTACTCGTACATGGAGTAGTTGCCATCTAGCGGCCTGTACAAAGATTCAGAATATATGCGTGAGAGAGATATAATTTACCCCATATGCCAATCTATCCTTTCCGACCGCGGTCCTGGAGTTCACATGGAGTTAGTCGTAAACCCTAATTAATATAGACTCAATATGTATGTGGGGCTACTTGTCGGGTAAGAATTTGTTTTATTAAGAATATAATATCAAATTATATAAAATAAATAATTTATAATATTAGAAAATTTTAATTATTTACTAGTTATAAATTTTAATTAGATATTAGATCAAATCAGATAATACAACTACCCTACACAATATCTCACATGGTTGATGGAAAAAAATATGAGTGTGCTAAACAATAGTATAGGTCCACCATTTGTTGGTTAGGGTTAGTGAGCCAAGAATTTCAGTTCACAGTGAGATTGGTCGCATTTCCATTGGTGACAAGTGACTTGGTTATGGTTATTTTGACTATAGCCATGTGAAAGGGACCCACACGGGGAGGAGCCACCGTTAACCGTGCACCGACCTTTGTGGTCACATTGATGCACAAGTGACCGCGGAGCAAGCAAGGCAGTCTGTGCATGACGGGACTACAGTGAACAAATGGGAAGATGAGCTGCATTCCAAATTCTAAAATTAGCATCCCTTGTTTCACAAGATGAATTCTAATCACATGCAAAGTCAACCATGCTTTCTCCTCCTCAATTGTTCATATGCACATAAAATTAATATAATATTAATAATATATATATATATAAGTTTGAAAGTACTTAAAAATCATAAATATTATTAAAAAACTGCCTAAATAAAAACGTGTCATAAATAACTTATTTATAATGTCTATACACTCAGCACTCTGAGGAGCACACACAGCTTTGGAGGACGCATAGAGAACAGTGGAGGGAGGACAGATGCCATAAACTTCTTTTCATGCTTGAAACACTCTTTTCCTGGAAGTATAAATTTTTCCTTTTTACTTTATGATTAACAAAATAATTAATTTATTCATAGAAAAGATAAAAATAAATCAAACTATTATATTTTTATTGTATATAAATTAAATACTAATAATATATATTACACCAAACACATTTAAAATTATTATTCTAAATTTTAGCTCTGAACATTTCATTGAGTGAAAATAATATTATACTGATTTAAGAAGCCAAAATTTAGAATATTATTTTAAAAAGTTTTCAATATAATGTATATTATTAATTTTAATTTTAATTTATATTTAAAATTAACATAAAATACATAATAATTTGATATATCTTCATCTTTTCTTTAGAAATGTATTGATCATTTGGTTAATTATGAAATAAAAGACTAAATTTATATTTATAAATTGGAATTAGTAAAATTTAATTTAATTTAATTTAATTGTGAAAAAAAATAAATGAATGCAATCATGGAAAATAATAAAAAATCAATAATTTGAAAAAATATTAAATAAATGAATACTTGAGAATATGAACTAAAAAAAGTAAAAAAATGCATACATTTTGATAAATTTGGAATAATATATTATTTTTATGATAAAATTTGAAATATGATAAATTATGATAAGGAATTTTTTTAAATAAATATTCACAAGATACACATTTCCCACGGAAGGCCATATATAAATGTTGTTCCATTTCCTCTTCCTACATAAACCCCCATACAGCTCTCATCACTTGCATCTTGAAGTCTTGAAACTGGGAACTGTTGAGAAAAAGGGGGAGAAGACAAGATTATAGGCTTGTCTTTAACTCGCACAAGGCAATGGACAATGGAGATGAGTTTTACAACCACTGGGAGACTAATATGTTCCACGAGAACGAGGAGGAATTCGACAGGTGGGTGAATCCATGTGTACGATTGAACAACTAAGTAATTCAGTCAATCAATTTGCTGATTCCTTTTTGTGGGTGGTATTCAATTTTAGATGGGTGGATTCGGGATACTATGATTCCAGCTCTCCGGATGGATGGACATCTTCCACTGCATCGAAGAACATTGTCTCGGAAAGGAACCGGCGGAAGAAGTTCAACGACAGGCTCTTCGCTCTCAGGGCCGTTGTCCCCAACATCAGCAAGGTAACCAAACCTAATCCACCATCTGTACAAATCATGGTTCCACGTTTCTCATGTTATTATTTCAGATGGACAAGGCGTCGATCATCAAGGACGCGATCGATTATATACAAGAGCTACACGAGCAGGAAAAGAGGATACAGGCGGAGATCCTGGAGCTGGAGAGCGGGAAAACGGGCGGCGGCGGCGATGGCCGCAGCTACCACCACGACCATCACGCTGCCGGGGGTGGGGAATTGTACGGGGTTGACTTAGATCAAGATCTCCCACTCTACTCGAGATCCAAGAAGAAGAGGACCAATCTTGGCTACGACTCTTGCGGTGGATCCACCATGGCTTCCTCCATTGAAGACCTTGAAGTTAGTATCAGTTTCATCTACAGAAGCATTTATCAATTTTGTTTTTGTGACTGTATCCTGGTCCCCCACTACTCTCCTCTCTGTCATTAATCTAACCCCATGACCGGACCCGACAGTTTATTACTGATCAAACAGATCAGGGATCGATAAATAAAATCGAGACAGCAGCTTGGTTGATTTCTTAGTGGCACTGATTGATCAGTTATCTGCTGGGTGGCAGCTGAGGGTAACGTACATGGGGGAGAGGACGGTGGTAGTGAGCTTAACGTGTATCCAAAGGACAGACACAATGGTTAAGCTCTGTGAGGTCTTTGAGTCCCTAAAGCTCAAGATCATCACTGCCAACATCACCACTTTCTCAGGCAGGCTCTTCAAGACCGTCTTCATCGAGGTTAGCTCTTGTTCTGTGGCTGCACTATCCATGTCTCTCTTGCTTCCTTCCGAAGCTGCTTGTTTCCTTGCTGTGACAACTTATGGTCACTTTTCCATGGTAGATCCTTAGTAAATGGAGTAATTTCCTGGGTTTTAACATCTAATAATGACGGCCATGTAAATTCGGCCTAGAAAATTATGATCAACCATATGGTGACCCAACTTTTTATCAATAAATAGAACATAAGAGTGATGGTTTATATTAGGAAGGTATCAATATAGGACTCCGTCATCTTTCATATATATGTACATATATAGATATGTTTTTGCTGACTATGTAAGGTTACCAAAAGCAAGAGAAGAAATTAAGTAATGTCTATATAGTATAATAATAATGTTACTAAAAACAAGTATAGATGAAGCAACTTGTTTCACATTCATTGTTCATTCATAAATCTAATCTAATAATGTTGTTGCTTTGATTGCCTGGCCCACGGGAGCTTACAGTAGCCACTAACCATTATTTTATATTATCTTTTGGAGCAACTCAATCATACCCACTATGATTGGGTGTCTTTGTAGGCAGATGAGGAGGAGAGGGAGCAGCTTAAGGCAAAGATAGAGACAGCAATGGCAGCTCTAGATTACCTGGATAGTCCCATGGCATGTGATGGGATTATTGACTGAAGCAGTAGCTAAGCTTATGGAAAGGAAAGGAAAGGAGGTGATGCCATTTTTCTTCATACATGTCTCTAAGAAACAATCAGGGACCTTGTCGCGTTATCACTTTCGTGTCCTGTCGTGTGTCGTGTGTCTTATGTCTTGTGTCGGTTGTCGTGTTCTCCATGTATCGCCTTCTATCAATATTATATATTAAATAAATTAGTTTAATATTATATATTTATTAAATTATTAATTTTTCCTACTTAAAAATAATGAATTATAACACACACACATATATAAGAGGGAAAATATTGATCAATTTGATAATTACCAATTTTCAACTATTAATGTCGTTAATTGGGTATTAATGGAGGTTGGAGGGAGAATCAAAGTTGATGTATCTATAATAAATTAATAATCTAATTAATTATATGAAATTAAAGTACCCAACAAAAGTTGTCCAATGGAATAGGTAAATTTGATATTTTCCTTCTCACATTTTTTATTAAATATATTATTTAAGTATAATGCCATTTTAAGTATAATCTATAATCATTTTTTTCAAATAAAAATTTTAATACAGTATCATTTTTCTATAAAAATTGAATACGTGACATACTGAATTTTTTATTTAAATAAATATTAACTATAATAATTAGAAAATAAATTTATTGATAATAATATTAAATGATCAAATATAATTCTTGCCACTCGAATTTGTATATATTTAAAATATATAATCAAAATTGTAACATATTTAGTAAAATAGTTAAAGTCATTTTTTAATACCAGGCAGGCCCAGACATAAAGGCTTCCCCGTTTCGTGAAAAACTTCAAAGCCCTAACCCTCTCCCTCTCTATCGCGCGCACACGCACATCTCTTTCCCTCGGATGGCCATAGACGAAGCCACCGTGGACGACCTTGTCTACGTCCCAAGATACACTGTAACTCCTGCCCCTCCTTCAGCTGACGCGGGTGCATCAGCAAGTGGAGTGCAAGAGGGGATCGATACACCGCCGCCGGAACTCGAGTTGGTTTCTTCGCCCGCTTCAGCTGCTGGGTGGGGAAGCAATGGCACGGATAAGAAGTGGCCCGGGTGGCCGGGGGATTGCGTGTTCAGGCTGATTGTGCCGGTTCTTAAGGTCGGAAGCATCATCGGACGGAAGGGAGAGCTGATTAAGAAGATGTGCGAGGAGACTAGAGCTCGAATTCGTATACTTGATGCCCCTACCGGAACTCCTGACCGCATTGTCAGTAATGCATCATTTTGCTCTTTATGGTTGGTTACTGTTAAGAGATAAATAAAACCCTAATTTCGTGCCGAGTATGGCTCTTTGTGAGTATCTTAGTTATTATATGAGCTGAAAATGTCATCTTGGTATGCTTTTGGGAGTAAAATTGTTCACTGAACCTATGGTTAAGCCTAGTGGGTTGATAATTTTACTTTTGGGTGTCGCACGGAAATTTTCCACTGAATATATTTTTTACTAGGAGTAATGCTTGAGTCTGGACTTGGACAATGAATTTGATCAGGCAAATGCAGCTTGAGCTTGTTAAAATTCTGATAGTTCTAGACCAAGATTATATTTTCTTATAGTTTAACAGGTCTAATAACTTTGTATGGCCGATTGCCCCTTTAATTCGTAGGTACTAATATCAGGAAAAGAGGACCTAGAACTTCCCTTGTCCCCTGCAATGGATGCTGTAATAAGAGTATTCAAACGCTTAAGCGGATTACCTGAGAGTGAGGATGATCCCAAAGCTGCTGCAGCAGCTGCTGCTTTTTGTTCAATCCGATTCTTGGTCGCTTCTACACAAGCCATCAATCTGATTGGAAAGCAAGGTTCTCTTATTAGGTCAATACAAGAGAGTACTGGGGCTTCTGTACGTGTATTACCAGAAGGTATGCTTTGATTGTAATTTGTGATGAGTGAACCTTCTATGATTATATCCTAATTTGGAAGATGCTTAAGTGGTCTCTTCGAGTACAGATTTTTATGTTCTCTGTCTTGTCATCTCTGCATGCTGTCATCGTTTATGGTTCTGTTATATTAAAATAATCATTTCATACTCATGATTTTTTCACTTAATATTTATTGGACTATTTACTGTTATGTATACTGGAGGCATCTAATATCTGTTGGAGTCCTCAAATATTTCTTTTGGTGAAGTTTGTTAGGAAGCATATTTTAGCTCCATAATTTGGGAAGGTGGTCTTAAACTTATGGTTTTTTTTCTTCCAGGCGAGTTGCCAGTTTATGCCTCTGCAGATGAACGGATTGTAGAACTACAAGGAGAGGCCCATAAGGTTCTTGAAGCGATAGAAGCAGTGGTGGGTTGCTTGAGGAAATTTTTGGTTGACCACAGTGTTCTCCCCCTTTTTGAGAAGACCGTAAGTCTTCCAGCATGTGGCATATTTGATAATTCTTTCTTTGAGGTTGACTAATATTAGCTTCTCATCAGTACAATAATGCGGCCCTGGCCCAACAAGATCGATCAGCAGATGTTTGGAGTAATAAAACTATACAACCAGCAGTCACTCATACTGGCACTGGCACCGAATACTTTCTTCCCGGAAGAGTGTTGGATCGGGAAAGTCGTGTGGAGACACAAATGACATCATCTGGTGTTTCACTCTATGGACAAGATCTTGCACTTCCTGGAATTCGTTCTTCTAGGATTACTCGTGCAAGTGCTCCTATTGTAACCCAGGTCAATAGTTGCAATTCATCACAACTCTTCACACTTATTTATTTGATTGAGCTCCATTTTTCTTTGATCTGTTCAAACTTCCATTTCAGATGTCAGTTTTCAACTAGGATTCTTCTGGTATATCCTCAACTTAAGCCTGATTTACTCAGTAAATCTGAGTTCTATAAATCGTTCCTATTTAATGTTCGGCCTAAAGAACTACAGATACATATATATTTATTTAGAAAAATGTATGTTGATATTTATCCTTCTCAAGATGAGGATAATAACATAAGCCTTATATTGTCATATTTTCCACTAACATTGATAAGCTGTAAGCCTTTAATTAGTTGCATTTTTTTTTGTGACTGGCTCCTGGGATTTAGAAGGAATGAAAATAATAAGATATTATTTTTTCTGCCTTGTTCTTTATCCATGACCAGGTTGCACAAACAATGCAAATACCGCTAGTATATGCTGAGGACATCATTGGCATTGCTGGGGCTAACATTGCATACATCCGTCGTACTAGTGGAGCAATTCTAACTGTACAAGAGAGCAGGGGATTACCTGATGAAATAACAGTGGAGATCAAGGGTACTGTTGCACAAGTTCAGACAGCTCAGCAACTTATTCAGGTACATGCATCTTATTTGGATTTATATTTTTTGTTTCCCTTCTACACATGAAATAAAACTAGATGGTAGATGCTTTTCCTCAAGTTATTTTATCTATGGGCTTGAAGTACCTTACCAATTCCTCAAATTATTTTATCCATGTCCTTCTGCATGGAGGTTTTATTACTTGTTCCTCCGCCTCTTTCTTGTGGTTGTGTCGAGTATTGGCTTGGGTCCAGTGTTGCATGGGTTGGGTTCGGGACCCTCCTTCCCTCCCGGATCCATTGCCATCCCTAGACTGGGGCTTAAATGGGCGACTATCACAAGGGAGAAGTTAAGTATTATTTTGGGGTTGTGGTCAAATATGCGCATCATAATCTGGGAGCTTGATTCCGGTGTTGTCATTCCAACTTTGCTCATTTGTGCAGGAATTTATAAGTGGTCACAAGGATCCAGTTACAAGCAGGTACACAAAGGTGGACCCAGGTAGCAGATCGTATTCCCAGTTGGGCGATTCATCATATAACCCATCAGCATACTCATCCCAATCGTACGGCAGATATGGTTCCTCAAGTCTAGGAGGATACAGCAGCTTCAGGCTTTGATATGCTAGGGTAACAACCTGTAACTGCACCAGACTTTTCGAGCTTCCCTTCCCTTCTCTTGTAATTCGAAGATTGGGTTGAGAACTCTCTGTAAATTAACAGAACTACAAGTACATTGGACTTGCTAGCTGCTTGAAGTAAGAGATTTGTCTTAAAGGGGGTAGCTCCTATAAGCTTACAAGGTTTGACTATCCCAATGGTAACATCAGCTAATCAAATATTATGGTATGTTTAGCATAAATCTCTCCAAGTATTGATCTTTGAGGTGGAGATGAAACATAGATCTGTTGTTCCTTCATTTCCTTTTCCTAGATCCATTAGGCTGATCATCATCATAAAACTCTTTGACAATAAGCTATTCAAATTTGTATTGTGTTTATCCAAATGTAGCCTTACTAACAATATGTAGTCAAAGGATCCCTCTTGTTAGGCAACTTTTGGACTATAGAAGAACAGAGAGAGAGAGAGAGAGTTACACAGAAGAAGCAAAGATGTAGTTTGTTAGTTTATAATGTGAATCCCTGTGGTATGCAACACTCAATGCATTCGTTCTATATTTGTCATTGGCAAATATTTCCAAATATAATATTTAGGAATGAAGGGATTGAAGCACAGCATCCCTGTCATCCAGAAAGTGATAATCTTTTCTTTTTCTCCTTGGAAAAACGCAGGGATCTCCCTCTACGGTCCCCTCATCCTCCTTTCATATCCCATGTGATGAAATTCGAGGATCATTCCCGTTCAAGTTCTTCTTCTTCGTTGGCATAGCACAGCCTGATAAGAAGAAGAAGAAGAAAGGGTGGAGGAAGAGGAAGAGGAAGATTACCAACAATGGGGACTTTCCAGAGTTTCAGGAAGGCCTATGGGGCTCTCAAGGACTCCACCACGGTTGGCATTGCAAAGGTCAATAGTGAATACAAGGTCATATTCCAACTCACCCCTCTTTTCATCTGTTTCCATGAGAAATCACGTTTTCTGTTGTGAATTTCGTTTCACCTGGAATGAAATGATGAGAACGAGACCCTTGACGTTCCATGTTCTGGAATTCTTTTGAAGGATCTCGATATTGCCGTCGTTAAGGCCACCAATCACGTTGAATGCCCTCCGAAGGAGCGCCATATTCGAAGTAAGTCCCTCCACAGAATCCATCTTCATGGATCATCCAACCTGTTGGTGATGATTTGGCTGGAGAAAATTTAATGATCATGATGGCTATTTTAGGTTTGGGCCATCCTACAGAATGAAAAATGCACAAACTTCTGCACCCCTTTGTTTTCAAGATTTTCTTGTTCGTCTCTTGGAAAACGGCTGATGAGTCTAATTCACACGCAGAGATCTTTTTCGCGACATCTGTTGTTCGCCCAAGGGCGGATGTGGCCTACTGTATTCATGCACTATCAAAGAGGTTATCCAAGACCAAAAACTGGATTGTAACTTCTTTCTCCTCTCCTCTTTCTTTCTATTGAATTATGGTCTCTCTTCCCTTTTCGTTTAAACTGTGATTCTCCATATAATTGGTATTGGTTTAAAGTTACACATGTCTTCAATGCAGGTCGCATTGAAGACATTGATAGTCATCCATAGGACATTGAGGGAGGGAGATCCGATCTTCAGAGAGGAGCTCTTGAATTACTCCAACAGGGAACGCATTCTCCAGATATCATACTTCAAGGACGATACAAGCCCTCTTGGTAAACATTGTTAGGTGATCTCTGTGTCATTCATTAGTATGGAGTCACTGAAAGATGACAGCGAGATGATAAAACATATCCTTTTGTTATTGATGTCCTGTAAGCATGGGATTGTTCTGCCTGGGTCCGCGCTTATGCTCTCTTCCTAGAGGAGCGGCTGGAGTGCTTCAGGATCTTGAAATTTGATGTGGAGACGGAGCGATTGACCAAAACATCACCAGGGGGATCAAAGGTCTGCTTGGAGATCATGGCTCTTCTTAAATGAATTACTAATTGTAGGATGTCTTGTCCCCACTGAGATAAACTTGAACTATTCTCAGGTTTCCTTCCCTTTTTTGCTTCACCAGGCTCACAGTAGAACAAGACTTGTGGTCAGCGATGAGCTATTGGAGCAGCTACCAGCACTGCAGCAGCTTCTCTACCGCCTTATCATCTGCTATGTAAAAATTTCTTACTTTTTATCTCTTCCCACATCAGTGAATGAATTTAACTTGCTGCTTGATAGTTCGTCTTAGTTGGAAAATTTTAATCCCATTCCGTTGAATTTTCAGCCTGAAGGAGCAGCTTACAGCAACTTCCTCATACAGTATGCATTGGCTCTGGTAAACAATTTTGCATTTTCTATTCTGTTGAAATCTGTGATGATTATTTTGCCATCCTTCCATACTTGTTCATGCTGTTTTTCCATAGGCCTTGTGAAGTTACATGATCTTTGCAGTGTAATTATGTCATAGGAAGTTAAATTGCCAAATCATTTCAGGTATTGAAAGAGAGCTTCAAAATCTACTGTGCAGTAAATGATGGAATAATCAACCTGGTGGACATGGTATGGTTTGAAGTGTCAAGTTTTACCTTCAATCTAAATAGAGAGAAATGGTCATTTGCTACTGAGGCTTTGCATTTTGGTGTTCTTTATTCTGCAGTTTTTCGACATGTCAAGGCATGATGCTGTCAAAGCACTCAACATCTACAAAAGGGCGGGCCAACAGGTTCGAGAACAGTACTTCCTTGGTTGTGTTTTGACAAGTTTCTCCTGTTGAATTAAGTCCTTATGTTTGGCCAAAAAAATCAAGTCATTATATATTTCAGGCAGAAAATCTGGCGGAATTTTACGAGTACTGCAAAGGCTTGGAGCTTGCAAGGAACTTTCAATTTCCCACTTTGAGACAGGTGCTGTCATATTCATTGAAATTTAGGCTGTTTTTTTTTCTGGAAATGGAGAAAAAATTGTTTCCGAATAAGCATCTTCTTGTGTTTAAAATAGCCGCCTCCATCTTTTCTCTCAACAATGGAAGAGTACATCAAGGAAGCTCCTCAAACTGGTTCATTGGTTAAGAAACAGGTAATTAAGACTACCTTGCACTCAAAATTTTGGGTATATGGTCAATAATGTTTTATTGGATAGATCGAAAACTATAGAAATTTGAAGTAGACATGTATGATTGGATTCTCCATGTGTTTGTTCAGGAGTACCGAGAGTCCGAGGAAACTCCAAAAGAAGAAGAGCCTTCACAACCTCCTGAAGTAGAAAAGGAGCCCGAGAATGTTGAAGAAGAGAATGAACAAATAAATTTGGAGGAGGAAGAAGAAGAAGCCAAACCCGAGGAAGAACTGGAAGCTCCACCACTGATATCCACAGAGACAGATCTCCTTGTAAGTCCAGAATTCTCCACAATGCCTTCAACCTGCAAATTATTCATGTGGGTTCAGCAAAAAATTCTTACATTTATGAATAATATGATAATCCCCTGCAGGGTTTGAATGAAATCCACCCAAAAGCTGCAGAACTTGAAGAAAGCAATGCCCTGGCTCTTGCAATAGTCCCTCCAGGTGCATCTTGAGTCTGCATAATATTTTTTGATCATTTTTTTCTATTTTTTGATGCATGGCATTCTCTTTTGTGCTGATGGAAAACTAGTGCAGGTCATAATCCATCTCCTTCATTTGGCAGTGGATGGGATATAATTTCAGGGTCGAATACTTCGGGTTGGGAGCTTGCCTTAGTCACTGTTCCAAGCAACAATACGCAGCCTCCCATGGAAAGCAAACTGGTTAGTTTGTGCGGTGAACGTATATGCTATCTTCCTTCTAGGGAAGGATATAAACTTGAGCAAAATTCCAATTTTTTTTGGTTGGTTTTCACAATCTTTTTTTTTTAATTAGGCTGGTGGGTTCGACAAGCTACTACTCGACAGCCTGTACGAGGATGATGCTGCGAGGAGACAGATTCAGCTGCAGAATGCAGGGTATGGACCAGGAGCCACGGCAATGACCCCTTCGCCCAATCCATTTGATCAGCCTGATCCCTTCGTGATGTCCAACAACATAGCAGCCCCTACAAACGTGCAGATAGCCTGCCTGGCCCAACAGCAGCAGCAGCTGATGTTCGAACAACAGCAATACTACCAAAACCAACAACAGAACATGATGGTGGTCCCATATGGAGTCCAACAGCCATCTTATCAGCAGCATGCACCCACTTATGGTACACCCATGGTGCCTCAGCAAATGGACTCCTCCAATCCTTTCGGGGACCCTTTTCCGGGCTTTTCTCAGCAGCGCCCTCTACAACCTCACGAGAACCACCATTTGCTCTAGACATCATGAACTCTTTTGGGTTTTTGCCAGCACTCATGGGTCATTTCTATTCTCACTCGAAAGACCATCTCTGCTACTTTTCCATTCTGTCGGACTGTTTCCCGTGAGAAAATACATTTGTTTTGGTTTTCTGATAAGATCCATGTAAGAATTGTTTGGTTTATTCCCCTGTAGAAAGTTCAGTGGTATACAAATACACAAAAATATGTATATAACATCTATTCTTTTTAGCTCCTGCAATGGATGGAATAGACCAAACAATACGTTAACGTGTGTTTCCTATGCTTATAATTTAGTGCTGCCATGTTGCTCAGCTGGATATAGAATGTTAGCCGCTCAACCTCAACACAAACTAAGCAAAACATTGGCATCTGAAAGGTATGATTTCCGGCTATGTTTCAGTCCATTCATTCTTACAGGTTTTCTCCTTGCATCACCTATATGCTGATATATATATATATAGGTACAAGCAAGCTAGTGGGTGGTCTTAACGGCGCCACTGAGAAGGTATTGTGTACCGGTCTCCCAACTGTGCAAAGTACAGCTGCCCCCGTTCAACATCCCGAAATCGCAGCTCCAGTGCCTCGGCGAATCAGTCTACTGCATCGGAAACGACTTGTTGAGTAAATGCATCGATGCAGATGGCCCTAAAGAGCGAATGATATCCGTAGTCGCATGGATCGTCTCTGTACCTCGTCCTTTGATCTTCGGCGTTGCACCCTACAACCTAATCCTCGGGGAGACCCACCATGTCTCGAGAGGCAACCTCAACATTCTGCTCGAACAAGTAACGATTTTAAGTTTTCATCCAACAATTAATTACTCGATATACTCGTTATGATGATATAAAGGTCTCCTTGAGCTTATATCCCATTTTCGCCAATTTTCAGGTTTCTCATCACCCGCCAGTCTCAGCCCTCCATGCAACCGATGAACAACAAGAATTGGAGATGATTTGGTGCCAGCAGCCTGTCCCCAAGTTCTATGGTACCGTCAAATTGATTAATACTGCATGCATGGACATACTGCATGGACGTTTCAATTAGATTTAATGGAAGAACACGGGCACATCGGTGGAGACGGAGGTTCTTGGCAAGAGGCAGCTAAACCTCGTGAAGTTTGGCGAATCTTATATTATGAACACGCCGAAGCTCTTGATCCGGTTCTTGCCCGTCCCTTTGGTCGACTGGGTTGGCCCTGTGAGGATCACATGCAAGGAGACAGGACTCAGGCCGAGATGCATTACAAGCACAATGTGTTCGGAAGAAGGAACAGCCTTAGATCCGTCAGTGGCAGGGATAGGTACTAGAAGAGAGATTAGTGTTTTAAATAAATATAAAACTATTTATTTATTTAAAATGGAAGGTTACTGACATGAAAAAAATTCCATTTTTTTCCTAGCTCTATCAATATCAATCTCTAAATTCATTTAAAAAAACTAAATTATTTACAAATTATAAAATTTAAATAAATATAAAACTATTACCTTATAAATATACAATATTCTCTAATAAATATAACATAATCAGGCGTTGTGGTCCGATTCAGGCCCGGGCTAAGTTCAACGAAGCCGGTCACTGTCTCTGAGCTGCAATTGTAATTACAGCCATTGGTTATGGGTATATCGGTAAATACAATGGGCACTAGGGTTTTCCATGGATGATCTGGGCTGCTCGGTGCATATAAAGTTTCTTATTTCTGCTACGAGACGCGTTCCTCCCGGTAGGCGATTGATACGGTCACTGAGAAAGAGGCAGGTCGTGCTGTTACGCGAAAAATGGGAGTCTACACGTTCGTTTGCAGGAGCTCCGGCGACAAGTGGAACGCCAAGCAAGTCGGCGGTGAACTTGAGGCCTCCGCCGCCTCCTCCTTCGAGCTTCAGAGGACACTCGTCCAGACTGCTCTTTCCTCTGATTCGTCCGGCGGCGTCCAGTCATCTTTCTCCATGGTCACCCCCTCATCAGCTGTCTTCCAGGTTTGTTCTTGCATTAACGTGCATCCGATCTCCCCATTGTGCCCATCTTTTTACGCCTGGAATCTATGATCCTTTGCTTCTTTTATTTTTATCGATCTGTTGATTCCGATTGCTTATAGATTGGTACCTTAGATGATTTTGTTTAGTCTTCCTCGTCAGCTTTCCGGCTCTACCTGAATATCGAATTGAGTATATTGGTGAATTCATTGAACTCTTCTAATTGGAATCCACGATAGTTTTTAGATTGAGCCTACCTGTACGCTTTGTGAAACGACTTAATGGTTGAAGAACACGGGCTGTGAGTTTATGAGCTATTGTTGGTATATCATTTATAACCTACTTCGAGACTGACCCAACTGTAATATTCCTTTTTGGGGCAGATATATCTGATCTTTTGCTGTTGTCTAATGGGTACCTATGGATTTGCAGGTGATCATTGGTGGTGGTGGTGGTGGATTTGTCGCTGGTGGTGGTGCAGCTGCAGCCTCAGCTGGTAGTGCCCCAGCAGCGGCTGAGGCAGCTCCTGCAGAGGAGAAGAAGGAAGAGAAGGAAGAGAGTGACGATGACATGGGATTCTCTCTGTTCGACTAGAGCATCCTGGTGTTGCGTTGTTTTTTTATTCTCGTTGCAAAATTGTGGCTCTGCATGCCAATTGCACATGTTGATGTTGAGGTCTACATAAGTTCTTAATTTATAATTTTGAGGAACTTGGCATTTAATGATGCCCAGTTTGGTGGAGTATCAAGCATTGTATTATGGTTTTCCTGGATTGGTGCATTAACATTTCCTTGTATCAGAATATTATGAGTCTGATTTACACATTAGGAAATGAATGGAAACCTCATTGGGTCATAGTCATAGAGCTTCTAATATGTAGAATATGGATGGATACTAACTGTGTCAATAATGTGAGCCTAATGGTATCTCTTTGTTGAGTAGATCTCCAGGTGTCTACAGACAGACATGTTTGATGGGGAGATGGAAGTAATGACACTAGTGACTGCTATTTGATTAGATCCAAAAGATGGCAATGGGAGGGCTCAATGGAGCTTTCCTCTTCCATAAGATCAAGATGCCAATACCTTTTTTACATGGGAATGCATGAAATTTGCTCCATTGCTTCTCTTTCTTCATCACAAGTCACCTCCATAGAAATAGGACAATCAACTCTTATCCCATCTCCTCTCAGGTACACACACACACTCTCTCTCTTTCCTTTTGATTATTGTTCTTCATTCTTACCATCTTGTTAGTTATTAATCCATGCAGATAGACAATGACAGGACAAAATCTGTAAATCCATCAAGGAAAAGATTCCAACTGGAGGAATCCTTCAACAGCATTCTCTGTTCCCTTCAAAGGTCCCACCAAGGTAACATGAGTAAGCTGTGCATAACTGTTAATATTTTAATTCTCATTTTTCAGAATTTAACTCATTTCCAACTGCTCCTGTTGTTGATCTGCGTTAATTTATTTATTGGTCTTTATATGGAAAATCGTGAAAAAACTGAATTGAAGAAGATATAGACCTCCAAAGAACATAAAATGAGATCTAAATTTGCATCTGCATGGGACCTCTCTCTGCCAATTGATATATACCTTTCCATGCTTAGTATATTTGTCTTCCTTTCATATTTTGCCTTGAACCATCTTATTTCTTAATGTTATGTGTATGTCTATACATTACTGATATATGTGGTTTACATTTCTTAATTGCCATTATTTTGCCAGTCACTAGGGATAACCTGAGTGATATCCCTGAGCCAAGTTTGTGGAGACATAAGATAAAAGCTGCAAAAGCAGTGCGTCATTTTCGGAGGAATGAATCCCGATGCTGTGCGTTTTGGATGTTTCAGCAACTCTCCCCGTGCAAACAACACCCGTTATGGCATCACTGGATCATGCTCGTTTTCCTCGGCCCACTCAGTAACAGCCCATCTCGCCATCTGGTCAGCGATCCACAACCCTTTACCATATCTCACACCTATAATTATTCAATTATCAATAATTATATATCTAATTTATCTATTAATAATTATGAGACATTTACTAAACACCTGTTAATTAGAGATGATACCTTCTTCTAATTTCTTTTGGATTCACTAATATTTCTGTTTACTTATTTAAAATATTTATTATATTTCCTAAATTTCCATAAATTTATTATTTGTTTTATAATTCTTAATTTTTATTACTTTAACTTTTACCCTTCATTTTTTTCTAGTTAAGAATTTTCAAATACATTAACATATGCTTGTGTGTGAGAGAGAATTATAACGGGTCATTAGAGGTTGGTGTACCATTTACAAGAGAACAATTCTGCTATAAGTTCACCACCCTCCAGATTCCCTCTTTTTACCTAACCATGGCCTGTGTGGAGTAATTAGTACAAGTTGTGATGACAAAACAATGTGCTTCGCTTCGCAAGGTTCCACACTACACATGCAAATAGTTATTACTTTAGGACAACTCCTAATATTATAATCCCTGTCAAGGGGAAATGCCAAGTAGCTCAGAATGCTCAACCCACCTTTATTTCCGTGGCACAAACTACAAAGGAAAGGAAACAAAAGGAAGGCTTATTGCCTTCCCGGCATCTCATCTACTGTGGGTAAGGGTAGAAAAAGTGAAAGCATTAACATTCATGGCTCGGAGCTAGGGAGCTGACTGATATCAGGCTGTGGGTTTCTGCACAATGAAGGCCATGCACTGAGCCTGGTGCTGCTGGCTGTCAAAGGCCAGGCACCTGATGTACGCACTCGGGTAGGTTCTCTTGCACTCTTGGATCTCAGCAAGCACCTGTGATGGATCCGTGCAACCAAACATCGGCAGCTTCCACAGGGTCCAGTACCTCCCGTCATAGTATCCCGGCATCCTACTGTTCTCCCTACGAACGTTTCCAACCTTTAAGAAAGAATAAAACCAGCCATTAATGGAGAGAAAAAAAGGGTACCTTTGCCTACCTTGGCCTAATCATTAGAATCTATGCACTGATTCGTGGGGTCAAATCAATAATAGCATCTTCATGAACTTGAAACACCAACTTAGAAACATAAACTTAGAAACATATATCTTGAGCCATCCTAGTGAGTAGAGACCCATCTACCCATATAGAAGGTTTCACTGGAGATTGATTAATTACCTCGTCAAACTCGAGGCAAGGGGTCCAGCCCTTCCTGAGTATGTAATCGATCTCCTTGGCAATGGATTCATCCGACAGAGGCGGCAAGTAGGAGAGCGTCTCGAACTTCTTGTTGTCGATCGGGTTCCAAGTCTGCCAAGATCACAATCCGTAAAAAGATTTTATTCACTCATCAATGCCAATCCCTTGTTGTTATTTAACATGACTGACCTTCATGCACTGAACTCTTGATCCATTGGAAACGGTCTTGTGGCGCCATGAGACCTTCGAATCCTTAACCGGAAGCTGCTTTATGGAGCCTGCCTTCAAGCCTGTGAAGGTCGATCCGGTGATGTGAGAGTTCAAGGCTCCGGCAGACATGTTTAGATGCAGGGAGGGAGGGAGGAGGAGAAAGACAAGACAAGATGGGAGTGTCTAGGTCATTGGAATAACATATATAAAAAGAAAGGGCGAGTGTACAGCACTTGATACGAGGCGGTGAAAGGGATGGGTCTGCTGAGGTATCTGCCGTTGATTCGATCAAGGCACTTGCGGCAGCCCCTTGTTTTCTTCTGCTGGGCCCCATACCCCCACCGTTTGATCTTGTGGGGGAGTTTCAGAAATAAGTCCATCTTGCCCTTCCACCTGCATTGCTCGTTGACTGCCATGTATACAACCTTTGAATGAACTGGACCCATTTGTCAAAATATTCAATCATAAACACATCAATCAGAATAGACCTCACCGATCCAGAATTCAAGATAAAAAATGGTTCAGGTGTGTTGTGGGGTTCACTCTAACAGTGTTTATAGAAGCAATAGCCTAAAAAAAGAGGGACCTGTGTTCTCTTTTAATTTGACTCTTTCCAGTGGCCACGAAGCCAACATAATACCCTTTCAGAGAATCTTCTCCGACTATGCCCAAGGAGAGAGATGTTCGTGTCTGTTCACCCAGAAAAAAAACAAATACATAACATATAAAACAGAAGAGTTTACTTCAATTTATTGGGTGTGAAAGGGCTCCATATCTTCTTACCTGCAGTTTAACAAAAACACAAACTCCTTTTCGACTTCTATTACAGAACCATGAATGGTATCGCGGTACATCATGGATATTCCATTTCAAGGGCCATATTTTCATGGTAGAAGTAATAGCATATCAATCAGAAATATGTCTACAAAGTGTAGGAAAATTTGACCCTGAAGAAGAGAGCAGCTCATCATGCACCAGATTGACAAAAATTCCCAGATAAATTAGATCAGTAGCCTTAAAATTTAAAATTTACCTATAAAGAGTAATCCTAAAGATAGATTCTTCTATCCCAGCATTATTAGATGTAAACGTCTGATGCTGGGGAAAATCAAAGAATTTTCAAAAGCTCTTCTCAGGATTCGTGGTAAGAATCAATCCAATGGATGAATACTCACATGCCCTTGCCTTCACAGGATGATCTCCCATCAATGCCAGAGCTTCATGCATAACCCTGATGGCACAACAGATGAAGACACTATGCTTGAAATGGAGCCTGAGAATGTGTCTATTAGCTGCTCAGCAAGGGCGGCAGGATCCTCTATAAACGTGTCCACGAAGGCCTTCACAATCCTAACCTCCCGAGGAGTTGCCCTCAGTGTGTACCATGTGAGAAATTTCTGCCTAAAGGTCTTCTCAATGTGACCCTTGCACTCCAGCCGCCTGATCAGCTTCACATGGAACTCAAAGTCGAGGTCAGACGATTGCTCGTCATTGTTTATCGGCCCACTTTCCCCTCTTCGCTTTTTCATCAATTTGCTCCCAAGCCCAAAGATATTATCAAGCTCTCTGTCTTTTCTGCACAATCTTGCACTAGTGCCTCTGCCGGACCCATCTTTGGAGTTAGTATTCTCCATCTTACAAGGAGTAATGGGCAAGCTAGCTTCTCTAGATGAACCTGCTGAAGGTACACCTTCATTTTTCAACCCATTGTCAGTGCCAGTTTCCTCTGCAGTTTTATCCTTATTCTTTCCATTCAAGGCATCAGCATCTGGCATAATTGCAGTAGTGGCTCTTGGTCCAAATGGACCAGCCTCTGCTGAGCTCTCTCTGTGGGTCCTGAGGCAGTCAACTGAAACAAGTTGATAATCCCCAGCATCACCACCATTCTGATTAATGCAAAGAACAGGATTGTTAGTTTCATCTTCTACGGAAGAAGGATTTGAAAGGCTACTGCAGTTGGTTGAAGGGCTTTGAATTCTCTGTACTACATTATGGTTTATCGTTTCATCACCAGAGAAGCTACTTGTGGATGAGCTAACCTCAAATGATCCTAGCTCTCTTGTTCCATCCAACAACACCATTTTGAACAAATACTGACTGGAAGGAACCAGACCTAAAACAGTAAACCTCCTGTTTGTGCTTGAGAGATTGCAGGTGGCCTGTGATGGATAATCTGACTCGCTTGCTTCACGGTGCCATAGCATACACTGGATGGAGCTTCCTGAGGGAGATTGTTCTTCCAGATTCAGAATCACCGTAATCGATGTTGAACCAGCGTCTTCAAATTTGAGCATATTTTGAGAGGCTACTGTTGAGCCTGCAAGAGATTGGAAGATTACAATAAGCTGAAGACTATCCTTTCTGATAAATTCTGATACCTAGTCCATTAAACATAAGCCCAAAATTGTCCAACCAATAGTCTTTATAAATTATAATACAACTAAAACAAGTAGAACTTTGAAAACTTGGCATTCTTTCGGGCATCCAAGAACAGCTCTCAATATTTTCCACCTGCTGCCAACATGCCATGTGTATCTCCTTCTTCACAAATTCAAGTAAATAAATAATTATCACAGTTCGCAATTCAGTTTCCTGTTTCAATATATTAAAAAAAGAAAAGAAAAGAGAATATAAGTTGCCATGAGAACCCACGATTCTAATCAGATATTATTTACATGGTTTTTTGGTAAAACATAATCAGAGATGAAAGAATAGGACCTCATAGGTTCACTGCAACTCCAAAAAAAGGAGTCATATCATCCAAGAAATGCCCACTGTAAGTCAAAGTAATTGGTTTTATTAGGGAAAAGTACCTTGTGAGATAGATTTGGGTGACAGTGATGAGTCTAAACTGGAAAGGAGAGAGTCCAATATATCTATTGCATTTGCACAAAGTTTCTGAACAGCTGGACCAGAAGAAAGCCGGTTGACAATTCCTCTACCCAATTTCACAGGCATGTCAGACAATGGACCCACCTCTGCCTCGAGCTTCTTCACTGCTTCTTCTACTATTCCATTAATCTCGTTGTACTTCTCAGTCCCACTGGTAAGTTTCTTTGTCAAGGCTAGACGGTAACACAGTATATCCTCCCGCCTTGTGTCACGTGCAATCAGTAATTGCTTTCTCCAGCACCTAAAATGTCCATATCATTCAATCACCTACAAAGGCAGTTCTGAAGGAAGCCGGGCATATTTTCTGTTTCACATTGATACTTAGGGACAAAAATTAAATCTTAAAGATGTACTCCCAGGCAGAGTTTGGTGGATAGGATACACTAGATAGTTTAAATTCACAAATCCAATAGAATTAAGAATCTACTGTATTTGAGATCAAATTATATAGTAAATTTGATTCGATCCAATGAATTAAGAATTAAGTAAACTTCATACCCATTAGTAGATAAAGTCCAAAGAGTAGAAGCAAACATAACAAAGCAGCATGCAAAATCAGGCAGAAAACTGCAAAACGGTTTTCTAAGTCCAAATACGGTATTAAGGAGGATTTTTTACTGGTTCCAGCAATGAACTAAAAATTCAAGGAGAGTGCGGATCCAAGAAAAGAAAGATGGCAATTAATAAGGAAGTTTCATATAATTACCCAAGAATGTCATTCATTTTCCCACAAGACACGCAGTAGAAGACCCCATCAAGTCCATCTCTGGCAAGTCTAGATCTCTCATGCTTCAAGAAACACTCCAAATGAAAAGACATCCCACATGAATCTCCTTGGAAAGGCAGGTCGGAGTTGCAAATAAGCCAAAGGCTAGGATCCTTATTATCATCGTACTTGAAACATATGGAACAAGAACACCTTTTGCAGAACTTATCTGCCTCACCCAGGCTTGCTTTGCATGCTGTGTTCTTGCAAATAATAGTCTTCTCTATAGCATTTTCGGCTTTGACTGTCAGCATGCCGCTTGTTGGAACATGTAGTGGCGGTGGATTTTCTGCTTTCCTTTGACTCATAGTTAGACCTGGCCTCTGTGAAGAATCATCATATGTCTCCTTGGATTCTCCCAGTTTTTTCTCAGACACAATTCTGAGAAGATGCTCAATCATTTTCAGCTTTGTGACACCAGTGTACTTCCTTTCCTTGCCCATTTCAAGGCAGAGAATCTCCAGGATCTCTTGTCGACTCCATGACTGCAACAATTCTGGGGCACCATAGGGCCACTGTGATATTTGATAGACTAACCCCCTCTTTTGTTCCAAACTCATATTACTGCATTTTGACAGATCGCACAGGTCTCCTGGCGTTAAGGATGGAAAATTTAAGTTATGGACAGCAACTTTCTCCCAGAAAAATTTACTGACTGAATTACAAAAATTATCAGGAAAGCATGAATAATATATCATGATGTTTCCTTATCAGTGTGGTATTTCATTTGCCTCGGAGAAAAATAACAAAGGCAAAACAAGCAAGTGCAGTCAGAGTACTCAAATATATTTAAAGAATTCATTATGAACTTCAGAGTATCACATATTATCAAAGAGTGAAGCATAAAAAGTCAAAGTAAAAATTGTAAGATGGGTGGATTCGTTATGGCCATTAACAATGGGATCCCAGCTAGAAAGAATCCCTAACACAACACTGCAATATTCCTGTGAGAAAACAACCGCACTGCAGTAGTCTCAAATCAAGATCATGGAAAAAGAGAAAACTCAACAGACTTCCCTGGATGATTTACAGCCCTGAGCAGTGATAAGAAATCATCACAAATAATAAACGACCAGATCACTCATCAATAGTGACAATCATTTAGGAAGACAAATCTCGAATCGATCGTATTCACTAACAAAAAACCAAGCATTTACGACCGTATAGAAGAGAAGACGGTGATGGTAATAGGTGAAGAAACTTAACCCTCGGAATGAGAATCCATTGAAAGAGAGCTCCTCCTCACAATACGTAGAACAGAACCGCTCAGTCAGCGCTCGGTATAGCTCACCCAAGAAAAGAAAAATGGAGGCATTCGGCGATTTCTCAAAAGGAGGAAGACCTGAACAGGAGAAAAACAAAGGCATACCAAAGCAATCAAGAGATTAAGAAAAATCGAAAAGGGAGAAGACCCAGATATGAAAAAGGAGGGAAGGCGATTGGCGAATCAAACCTCGGGCGATGCATGAGAATCTTGTGCCACTCAAAAGGCGCGAACCGACAAATGAGATTGTTCCTCTCCACCATAAACTTTGTCTAAATCAACCGCCAATCTATCTAATCAGCAATATCATACTGGTCCCTACCCATCTCTATATGTTGTCTAGGGAGATGGGTCGGACCCTTTCTTATTGAGCGGCAGCTTGCTCCCACTGCTCCTCAACCTTCTCTCTCTACGAAGGCGACTGAAGGGGACAATGCTAGAGAGAAGAGAGGGAGTAAATCCTCACGCATCCTCGTGCGGGTGATTGACTTAAATATGCTAAATGTTTTTTATTATACCTAAAAAAATTAAATTTTGAGATTATTTCTAAATTTAACCCAAATTTTTAATTTTGAAACCCGAATTTGTATACGCACCACACCGACTCGATCCGAATTTCTTCATCGGACTCTGGATCGGCTTCAACAACCTCCTCTTCTCGTGGGGGAACTCCTACCTCCCCGTCTCCACCTGGCAGCTCGTCTTCCACCTTATCCTCTCCGCCATTATTGTCAAGCACAAGGTCACTTACTCGAACCTCAACTGCCTCGTCCTCCTCACTCTCAGCTCCGTACTCCTGGCCCTCGCATCCAACCACGATCGCCCCGATGACCTCGCCCGCGCCAACTACTCCATGGGCTTCTTCTGTACCATCGACGCCGGCCTCTTGTTCGCCCTATATCTCCCAAGTGAATGATCGGTCCACTTTCCATTCTGACACTCATGACATACGATACATATATTGCGTGATAAGTTATTGTTTTTCCAAAATGCTGAGATTTTTTCTTCGTCCTTACAGTGATGGAGAAGATCTATGGGAGGGTTTACTGCTACGCCATGGTGATAGAGATGCAGCTGGTAATGGATGCAGCGGCGACAGCGCTAGCGGTGGTGGGGATGGCGGCATCGAACGATGTGTGCATGGAGATGAGGGAAGGAAGAGGGGGAGCGGTCGATCACATATCTTCTATAGGACTACATTGGAAGATTCGGTTAAGTTGACGCGGGCCGGAAGGCCCATGGGCTCGAGTTGAAGCATCCAAAAAGGAGGGCAAAATAGTCATAATAAAATATTTACTGCTCCCAAAACCCTAACTATATATGCCATCTTGACGATCTTTTCCATCCGAGCCTACCCCTTCGCGTCCTCGGTTACTGACCTCCTCTGTTGTACTCGTCGGAGCTGTTCCCGCAGCAGAAATGGTAAAGCATTACGATTTCAAATTCGTTGTGGAGTCTTTCTTACACTCTTTTGGCTCCTGCTTGGCTTACCGAGATGGAATTTGTTGAAATTTGCAGTCTTTGGTGGCTAGCGAGGAGTTCCAGCATATTCTCCGTGTGCTGAACACCAACGTTGATGGCAAGCAGAAGATTATGTTTGCTCTGACATCCATTAAAGGTATCGGCCGCCGATTCGCCAACATCGTTTGCAAGAAGGCTGATGTCGATATGAACAAGAGGTATTGTTCTTTCCGTGTCTGCTCTACTGTCTTGCGTATAGAGTGAATTGTGTTTATTGAACTTTCATCTCGGTTGAATTGCTCTAAAAAATTATAGCTTTCAATTGGCTTAATTTTGGATGAAATCATTTATGGCTAAAATGTTCTTTTCAGAAAGATTGATTTATGGAAATGGACTGTCGAGATTACAGCTATCTTCAACTATCCTTTGTTTTTTGAACTCTTTCATATGAATTTTTACCTGATTCTTGTGCCTTGACATATTAGTTGTCACTGCCTTTTCAGGGCAGGTGAATTGTCTGCAGCTGAGCTCGACAACCTCATGGTTATTGTTGCCAACCCCAGGCAGTTCAAGATTCCAGACTGGTTCTTGAACAGGAAGAAGGACTACAAGGACGGTAAGTACTCTCAGGTGGTCTCCAATGCCCTAGACATGAAGCTGCGAGATGACTTGGAGCGGTTGAAGAAGATCAGGTAACTATTGACTGAGCTATTTCAGCTGTGTTTGAGGGATACCAGTGAGATAAGCCCACGAACAGAAACATGACACTTAGAATGCCAAACATGTAGGTTGATGGATAAGCTTTGATTATCTCAAGCTTTGTCTATGATGTCTGATCATATACAATGGTTGGTGCAGGAACCACCGCGGTCTGAGGCATTACTGGGGCCTCCGTGTACGCGGGCAGCACACCAAGACCACGGGCAGAAGGGGGAAGACTGTTGGTGTCTCCAAGAAGCGTTGAGCCTAGGTTCTCTCTTTCATGTTCTAAATCGATCTTCAAATGTTACGTATTGGAGTTTGTTTTTTTCAAGGATGCGTAGAACATTTCTAGAGTCTTTCTCTTTTGCTGGATTGGTATTGGTTTATGTGATTTTTGTCTACTGGATACAGCAGTTGATGATTTTCGATTATCAAGTGCACCAGTTTCATTATATAGCTAGTTCTTTATGCATAAAATACAGATTATTAAGAATCCAATAAGATTTATCTCCATATGTGTCATGAGTCAAATAAAATGAGCGAAAATCATGTAAACAAGATAGTAATAATTAATTTAAAGATTGTATAGAAAACTAAAAAGAATAAAAAAGGTCGTATTTTTCTTCTGACCGGTGTGGAGCTGTTTCTCTAGCCGATGTTTCTTGAGATCTTATGATTTACTGTCGAGATTAGGCTCGTTGCCGTGCTTATGTTGTCTTGTCGAGGGGAGAGAGTGGCTACCTCGTCTCTCCTTTCCGATGGGCATGAGGCATTTCCTTCCCAAATTGAGGCCTTCCTTCCCAAAGAAGAGGAAGCCCACCACGTAAAGATTGAGGCCTTCCTTCCCAAAGAAGAGGAAGCCCATTATCAGCACAAGGATTGTCTTCATGTGACCGATCACTTGGAAGAAGACGGCGGTAAATCTGCCTATGCATATGAACTGACTCAGGTTGGTCCCCACAGCGATAATGCATGAAAGAACTATGAACATCTGCAAAAATCCAACATGGGAATGGAACAGTCAGAAGCCCACTCTGGACAAGGTCAGGAAATCAAGAAAGTATGCAAAACAACAAAGCTTCTGATCCATTCCTAGAATAACTTCCAGTGCAACGGTCAGTACAGTCTTGAACACACCATCTTCAGAGTTGGCTCTCCTTTGTGCATGAGGTACATAGTCTTTCATTAATTGGTTTATTTCCACAATTGCAAAAAGGAAATCATCATTAGGCATGGTTCAAACAGCAAAAATTCTATTGTTTGACCAAATCCAGGAGATCCTCTTCCATTATGTATCTATCTCCTTTAGACTAAACCAGAGAGGTCAGCCTACAGGTGCCATTCAATGCAGATAAATATTGTGGGCATCATTGATTCCTCGGAGAGAAACATTTAGATGGTGAAGCATGTTGCTGGGGGTCATATAATAAGCATGGTAAAATCAACAGATAATACAAGCATTTATTTATTCATGTTCCTCATTTCTCATCTTGATTAACCTTAATTGAGCTTACTGATATTCAATTTTGCAATAATCAGAGAAGCAAGCATGGAACCAGAATAAAGTTGCAAATATATGCACGGGAAGAAAAAGTATAATTGCTGAATCACTGGCTGTAAAAACTGGATCTCACCACGAGACAATATTATCATAGGCATCCACTCTTTTGTTTGTCATCCAATAATCCAGAAATGGGCCAACCAACAACAATGAAGCTGCCTGGGCAGGAGCAGTATGTCCAAGCAAATTGAAAGAACTCAGGGAGCACTTCCGTTTAAGGAAATGAACATACTGCGAATATATATATATATATATATATTGAAATATATTGAAAGGAAAAGAAAACGTCAGTCATGTAATAGAAGATCTCAAAATGAAGAGGAGCAATTTGCAGATTTAATGAAAACTCATAACTACAACGTGTAGTCTATATATCATAAAAGACAAACACGTATAGTATGCATTCCTTAAAGTGGTATGAGAACATCTTAAGTACATTGGAAAGTGCAGGGTGGACTTACATATTGTTGAAGAGAAGTCCTCCAAACTGCAATAAAAGCAGCAATGAAGCCTCTGATATTGACACTGACATCTGTAACAGTCCAAACACCAACACCTAGCAATACAGCAGCTTTGTATCTCTAGAGTATCGTACTTTGTCACTTCCAGAAAACAGGGCACGGGGATCATGCTTAACTTTGCAATCTGCCAACCATCAGCAGTCGGGTAAATGAGATCTGTAGAAAATGATGATTTAATAACTTAAAGTCAAAGCGTCAGTTACCTGGTAGAATCCAACTGAGTTCCACATTAGACTGACATTCATTCCAACGATAGAGAAGTTTGCAAAGATGACGAACTTCAAAAGCTCTTGCAAAGGAAGATGAGAGGATTGGATATAACCCAAACACCTCAAAACAGAAGTCATCAGAGTTGTCATAGCAAAATGAAATCCAGTCAATGTAGTTGCTGCAAGGGAAATAAAAGTTACTGATAATTTAGGGAAAAAACAATTACATGTTGAGAAACAACTTGATGTTTGTATCGTCTTCCTAATTTAGCTACATCAGGATCAGAAATATATAAGATGGCAGAATTTTCATCAGGAGATATGAAAGAATCGTCTTACCAAAACTGAACCCATAAGTAGACATCAATGCTTTATTGACAATAATAATTCCTACAGATGAGACAACATTGAACATCCAAGCAGCTACATCTGTAGTTGCCTTTCTGTCGACCTTGCTAGATGGAGCCATCTCTGTATGTCCTAAATGAATCTCTGCAAAAATTTATCCTCAGCATTTGTAGAGAAAATCCCCCATTGAAATGCCAAGAAATGCTTGACACGATGTGCAAACAAGAACTCATGAGGATGACACTGAAGCAGTTCAATACGGAATGTTTGTGCTGAAATACCAACTGGCAATTTTTCAAATCAACAGTCAGCCACTCACTATTGCAAACAAGCAGTGGCACTGACAGTTTATATCCCAAGATTTTCTTTCAAGCAGAAGTTGACGATTGGTAAAAATATGGTAGGCATGAAACCCAAGACCCATGAGTTGAAAGTTTATCCATAGCCAGTCAAAGAATCCTGCTTGGACTAACATTAGACTACTATGAAGTCTTAAATATTGAAAACAAAGATTTACAGAGCAGACTTATATTGGCATACAACCATGATTCTTATGCATAGATTGTCAAGGCTGAAATAATAGGTAATGTAAAAAATGATCAGCGGCAAAAACTAAGATTCCTATTAATCGAGGACAAAATACAAAAAATTTGGAGGAGGAAGAATCCTTTTTTTCTCCTATGGACTAAACACATACAAACTCACTGAGACGCTCTATAAAAATTTACAGAGCAGAGTTATAATGAGGTCATGACACTGCACAAATAACCTCAGCATAATGCAAATCCATTCTCTTAAGCATTTACTTAAACAAAACATATAAGTGGATACTCAAAATTTCTAAATTAGATCGGATCGCTGCAAGTTTCCTGAGATTGAGGCAATTCGTCCTAATGAAATCAATGGATGTCACAGCTGAGGTAGCAGCAGCACAGCGAGCGACTTATTGAATAGAAGTTAGGATTTAACAAATGCATCAAGTCCAGCAACGAATGGTATGAGCAACATCAGGATGACCAAAGGATCCAGAAACCTAAGACTAGGATCAACCAACCAAATTATATAGTACGTTGAAGCCAAAAAAAGATATGAATATCAACTGGTAATCAGGATATATTAATTAAGCAAGCTTGTAACGTACAATGTACCTTCATAGAAGACCTAGATCCGCACTGACAGAATATCCAAGGAGGAAGAGCGATCGTCTGTGGAATTGAAGGCTTTGAATAAGTTGGGATGGAAGACAAATACCGGGAGAGAGCAGTGGGCTGGGAAGTAAAAGCCGCCAATTCTTGAGCTTCTTCCCGATTTCAGAATTCCCGTGTATGGCGGGATTTGGGCATGGGCCTCATTAATTTGTGGTCTATAGTCTCCTAATATTCATCCTCTGTTACAAATTCATTTATTTTTTAATTGTCACAACCTAAGAAATACATTACATTTCAATTAATTCAGGAATTAATACTAGAAAAAAGTACGGCTTTATCTTTTAAAATTTTCATTAATTTAGTATTTTCTCTTTTTGTTGAAATAGTGATTAACCGTTTCAACTCCCCACAAATCTCTCCAATTATACTCCAAAGATTGCTCCTTCATAGTCATAGAACCTCCTTGTGGGCTAAAGTGCAAATGGGTATTGCAAAAAAATGATATTAGGAGAATGTTCATAATTAATTACATCTATAAAAGTTTGAATAAAATTACAGCTCAAGTGGGGAAATGGATGTCGTGCAATTTCATGGAAAATGGGAGTGGACCACCTAAGCTTTGGTTCCACATGGAGACTGTCATTACTTTTTTTTTTTCTCATTTCCGGATGAATAAATGAATGTACATGCCACCTACCAGCAACCTTCTCCATTGCCACCTGCCATTACTTTTTTTTCCTCTTGATGCATGCCCATGACCCATCATCCGTTATCCATCTAGTTAGTTAGGTCTTGATCAGATTGTCTTGTTCCATTAGTAGGACATCATGAGTGATCAGAAGCACCGAGTAACCAATTACAATGCCCAAGGATCACCTGTTGACATGACTGGATATTCTAATTAAACCCTTTTCTGCAAGTAATTTAGTGAATCTTCACAACATAAAAGTAAGTCAAGTATTCCTGAAGACCAGAGGCAATTGCAATTATGTGGGTCTGTCATTTCAAAGGAAAGAAGACTTTTCTTTGCCCCCTCTCACATATAATTCTCTAATTTTATTCTTTCATTTATATCATGAAATCCCTACATTCCCCTTTACTATGACCAAATGATTCTTTCATTTAAGATGACATAAATATGTATATATTATAATATAGTGTTATATTAATATTTTAATTAATTATTATATTTAATATAATCATTAAATTTAAATAATATTATTTTTAATTTTATAAATAAACCAAAAAATATATAATTTATTGAATTGATTATTAATAAAATATTAGCCGTGCAATCAAATTTATCTATAAATTGTGCAATTTAGTTGAAGATATATTTTCACTTTTAAAATTACTATTTCTTTTGTGAATATTTTATATTTTTAATTAATCATTTTTATTCATATTTATATATGTTTAAGCGAGTATGTGATGATTATAACAACATTTTTCTAATTTTGATAAAAATAAAAATATAATATTACACTTAGCTATTAGAGAGTTTAAAATTATGAGAAAATAATTGTCAAAATTTGAGTGAAAATGGATATATATGAAAATATTTTTAATGGCTTGATAATTGTAATTATTGTGAAAATGAAGGAGATTGTAGGAGAGAATATATATTATTTTCTTATTATAATCAAATTACAAAATAATCAATCAAAAGGTAACAAAATAACTAGGCATAATCCTTATTCATTTTTTTTAAGTTTGATATAAAGTATTTTCATATATTAATAGTATTTATTCATTTTATCAAATATAATATATTTTTTGCATACTGTCTACTTATATATTATATATTATTTAATAATATCTTATATCAATATTTTCAATATCTTAGAAAACCTCTTTCTAATTTATCAATATTATTTATATTTAAATTAATAAAATATTTTTCTTTTTATATTTAAGTAAACCTATAATATTTATGACTATTTTTCCTAATTTTGATATCCAGAATTAAAAGAAAATAAAATAATACACTTCAAAATTTTCATTAGTGATGTAGGTTTAATTATTAAATCAAGAGTTATATAGGTATTGAAAAAAAAATTAAATACCATCAATTTCCCAAATAATAGTATTTGAAATACATAATTATCGTTCAATCACGAAAAAAATTGGTTTTAAGGATTAAAATAATATATGTGAACATAATTACACATTTTTCTTAATTATAATATTCATGGTTGGATAGGCATGATAGAGTAAAAGGGGCCTTTTAGCTTAACTTGTATATGATGCACACAGAAGCATGTTTTCAATTATATTATAACAAAAAATAATTATAAAAAAAGTCTTTAAATTTAGATGAATATCCAATTTTAAATCGATTTTTAATTAAATTTTCATAAATATATTTTTCTCATTTACATTTATGTAGTTAATCAATTTTAAATTAATTAATATTTTATTTGTAGAGAGAAAATACAGAGGCATTTTAATTTGTAATTATTATTTTATAAAAAAATCTATTTATTGATTGATAAAAAGGAAATACTTCTGACCTGTCATGAGTCATTTTCACTTCTATTTTCCTTTTCCTCAATTCCACGGCGATTTATCAAGCTCTCCACAGGGCCGCCGATTTGGTCAGCTCTTCCCCGTTCTGCAGCCGGAGTTTTCTCTGTCCGCCGCGATCTCTTTTTCCGAGTATGCTCAAGTTACACGCGCAGTTTGTTTTACTCCTCTTGCTTGATCCGATCTTCCTTTGGTCGTTGATAAGTGAAAAAAAATAAAGTGCGTGTGAGAGAGAGATTGTGGACAAGAGACGACAGCTAGAGGCTTTTGTCAAGCTCAGAGAGCTTTTCAAGTTTAGATGCCGTTGGCTGCTTGATCTTCATATTCCGTGGTTGTTGGCTAGATATCAGTGAACGGCATTTACTTTCCAGGATCCGACATGCTTCCGATAGCCATCGTTACCTGGATTAAATCAGTGCGGAATGTCAGATTTCTTGCACTGTTTTAGCTTGATAGATTTGCGACGGATATCTTTCCGCATAATGGCTAGGATTATTTGTGCAATTTAACTCTATATATCATATAGAATTGTAGGACACTGGATTCTTCTTTACATATTCCTTACTATAGTAGTTATTAAACCATCTTTAAATCCTTCCGAAGGTTATTCTGTATGCATATGTGGAGATCTTTGAAATATGGATGACTAGTTTTAGAGTTTCTTGTTCTTCATAGATGAGATGCTTTGTTTACTATTAAACAAATCAGAAGTGCTGTGTCATCTTCTTCTTATATTGGCTGTAATCTCTATTCTAAGGTTGCCTATTCGTTGTCTTCATGAGAGTCTTTTCTGCCTTGCAGATCCCATGTTAGACGTTTAACTCTATTTAGTAGTTCTCAGCAAGTTGTTTGATGATTTACAATCTTGGTCTCAGTTGGAGGTTCCTTGATAATTCTTTCTTGGAGTATAAAACAGGGGAAATTTGTGACAATACTATCTATAAAGAAAATGCTGGTAGGTCAGAGAAGGGCATGCACTGACTGATTTTGCTTTTATATAATTTAATCTGCTCACCTTTCTAACATTGACTGTTGATTTTATTTGATATATAGTATCAATTCCTGAGAAAAGGGGAACAGATAATTCCGTTTGGGAACCGATTTACTTTTCCTTTTATGAACCTTCTTTTTCCATCATTACCTTTGATGTTTCCATATTTTCCTTCCTTTGAATTTACTCCCTTTGCTTCACATGATCGTCATCCTCACTGCTGTTGAATTTTTGAATGTTGATGGTTCTGCTGCCTTAGCTGATTACTCTCTAATTTAATTTATCTATCTGACATTCTGATATTGGTAGATGAAGGGCATGTGAATTTTAAAAATTGCTGGACAAGGCATTTGTATAGAGGGTACTAGATGTTTTACCAATGAGAAGGACTGATGTTATTGACAGTGGAAGGAGGAGGCTTCTTCTCTTCTTCGGCGACTGGGTATAGCAGGGGCTTCAGCCTCCTCATCTTGGGCCAGAAGAGCGAAGAGAAATCCATGAGAGTGTCTCCGTGCAATCAGAACCAGTTGGTGGACCAAGGATCTGAAACTGACCTCCAGCTGGCTTCAAAGAAGAATCACCTTTCCCGTGGCTGTGCCTCCTTTATCTGCTTTGGTCACGTTTCCGCAGGACTTGACACACCTTCTGTCCTTAAAGTTGGTCCAGCACAGCAGCAGGAGAGATTGCCTGATCCTCTAGATTTAGATAAAGGCCACGACCATGTTACAGATGTTGAAGATAAGGTTATTGTAGGAAAGGTCAATCTCAAGAGCAGCTTGAAGACGCACTCTAAGAGTAATCCAGTTCTTATTGAGCATAAAAATGAAAGCGGGATGGTGAATGATGGTGTCATCATTGCTGGAGAAAATGATGGAGAAAGAAGAAGAGTTAAATGGACAGATGCTTGTGGCAAAGAGCTTGTGGAGATCCGGGAGTTTGAATCCAGGTATTGGAACTGTATATTTCTATTTTTTTGGAAAAATAAACTATATATGTACATGTCCATATATCATCTTTAATGGTCTGATTATTTTGTATTGAGCCCAATAGAGTATATTCCTTAGAGAATTCAGTAAGAAGGTTTATATCGGCACCATTTTTGTCCTTAAATGTGTTACCTAGTTAGTTCCAGTGCTGCTTCTTTCTCAAAGTATGGAAGGCTTCATGATATACTTGGTCATCAATTCTTGTTTCGTTGGTGCAGTCAATAGTTTAATACATAAGCTTCCACTTCAAAGGCAGTGGCAGTAAATTTTTAGCGACCAAGGAAAATGTCATTTCGGATAGGTTATAGACATCTCTTTTTTGGCTTTCTTAGTCAGAAGTTATCTTTCTCTAACACAGTTTTCTCTTTAATTTTTTTGCTTGTTTAGTTGTGTTTTAGGATTTTTTTAGGTTATGACTGTATTTGGGCTATTATGCAAAGGTTGGGGTCTTATTTGAGCCAAAAAAAATGGCAAGGGCCTTATTTGAGATTTTTCCAAAATGTTAGGGCTCTATTTGATATTACAACCAGAGAAGAATTATTTCACCTGCCATGGGATGGATTATTGAATGCCAACATCGTGGCCATGTAGTTCTCCTTGTTCTTTTTATGGTCTCTGTGTTTAGATATGCTGTGGTACAGTTTTTTTCCTTTTATATACCCGACCTGATAATCTCTCTATTTTCCTCCTGACATTTATACTTTCATTTTTCTTTTAGATATACAAGTCTTCCTTCTTCCTCAATCTTTATTCTCCTTGTCTATTTTCATCCACCAAAAGATTATCATGTGACTGCAGTGAAAGAGGTGGATCAGATGATGAGTTGGATAGTGGAAATGAAAGGAGTTGTTCATGTTCCATCATGTAGTTGGCTACGCAGCAGCCAAAAAATGGGGAGAAAACCCGAATCTCGTCGTAGTCGCAATATTGTAGAGAAAGCCAGTAGAACTGCTTATCAAAGCTACACGGCCCGCCCTTAAATTGATCGACGGAGGGAGGACAAGCCATCCACAAGAGGAATCCCAGGCAAGGGCAAATCTCATCGTTTATCTATGCACCATTTTTTGCTACCTGAACTGATGATCACATGTTCATGGACATTCAACATACAGTTTTGGTCTTGTCTGTCGAACCTTTCATGTCTGTTGTTGATTCTCGCGGCGATGCTTGAATATATAGTACATGGCTTAATCATAATTTTGCAGTTCGACTTTCCCCGCGGCATGCAGGAAACCTTCATCAGGTGAATTTTCTTGGTACATAATACATCATGTGATCTACCTACCGGTCCTACGCTTTCCCTGTGAAGTGTAGTTGATCTTAGATTGATTGACTGCTCTACTTGGCCTCATCACAAGGGTAAGAAATTTGGGTGGCAATCATTCTCTTGGTACCAGCAGATGAAACTAAGCAATTGGATAAAACATCCTTACCAAGGCGGGCCTGGCATCCACTGATGATCAACTATACTTCACCAAAGGGGGAAAATCCAGATATTGCCAATAATGAACCAAAGGAAGGAGGCGAGAGCTCACACAACACTTGGAATTCTCACACAACACTTATAAACCAGTAAGCTGCGCCTGTTTATTGAATGCTAGCAGATCAAGTCCTAGAGAAAGCAGCAGGTATGTATAATAAGCGGCAATCACTTCAGCTCCGCCGCAGTTTCCATGTCCTCTTCGATTACAGACAGCAGTGTCAAATTGTCGGAATTCCTGACGGAGCAGTTGGCCCGAATCTCACCATGTTTTCCTGTCAGCACGCTGAGCTGCCCCATCTTTGTCATGGCTTCTATGAACTTCTTGAAGAAGAGGCTCTGATTCTCCGCGAATCCGGCCACGATCCCCTTTGTCCCGGCGTAGGTGTAGAGGTCCTGGTCGGAGGTGAACAGCCCCTGTCTGCTCACAAGGTTGACGTAGTACTTGTTGTCGAACGTGTTGGGCGACCGGACGTCAAGAACCGTCGTGTTGGTGACGTTGGGGGTGGGGCAGGTCAGCCTGAGTCTGCCGGCGAAGGACGGTTCCATGACCGGGTCCTGGGTCGGGTAGAGGCGGTCGTCGAAGGAAGTGCAGTGACCGATCCCGATCGTGTGGCCGCCCGAGAGGGCCACCACGTCGGTGGCAGTGAAGCCTTTCGTGGCCAGGGAGCTGAGGATGGTAGTCGCGCTGCTGTTCGGAGAAGGCAGGTTGGCCAGGGTGACGTCCATCGTGGCGAACGCCAGCCCGTCCCGGCGGCCAAGCGGAACGGGGTAGTCGGGCCCGCCGGACTGCAAATCGATGACGAAACCTCATCATCATCATCATCATCAAGCATTGAACAACTGAGAACTAAACCCAGTCCTGGGACCGAACGAGAGTTGCTATTATACCAAGTAGACGGAGTCACGAGCTGCCATGGCTGCGATGTCTGAGCAAGAAACCACTCGGCCGCACTTGTTCTCAAGCTGATCACGGAGCTCGTTGATGATCTCAAAGGCCCGACCACGGAGGCTGAGGTTGGGCGGAGCGTCCTTCTCGCCCGGGCCGCTGGCCGAGCCATCAAGCAGCACGGATCCATCACAGCCCTGCAACAAATGGCCATATGGAAATTATAGAATCAAATATACTCATTGGAAGATGACAAGATCAAAACTTGAGAGTTCAATCAAACACTTTTTGATGATTAAAAAAAATACACTTTTCAAACTTGAGAGTACTGGAGTTGATCATTCTCATTAATTACCTGGACAAAGCAGTCGTGGAAGTGGAGGCGGAGCAGCCCTGCGGCCTGGCCGATATCTTGCTCGAAGATCTTCCTTAGGTACTTGCGCACAATGAACTCAGCCTTGGGGCAGCTGTGCTTGTAGAAGGTCCATGAGAGCCCGTTTACTAGAGGAACCGAAGCTGCGACTCCACCCGAATCTTCACCATCGCTACCATAATGAGCTCTTGAAACCTGGAAATGAATGGGGGCAAGCAAAAGAAGGTAGGACACCAGAAAAAAGGAAGTGAAGGAAGAAGAAGCAGAAGCTGCTGAGAACGCCATTGTTTCTGTGGCTCTAACTCCCTTTGGAAAATATTGGATGGAGGGGATGTATGTGGTGAAGCCTTAGATAGTTTTATAGCCAAAGCAAGGCTTCTCACTTTGTCAAAGTAAGAGTTTTCATTCTTCTTTTCCTTTTGTTGTCCTTATAGGTTTCCAAAAATATTGCAATGTTTTCTTATTATTAGATTAAACATATTTTTTCTCTTAAATAATATTTAAATTTAAAATATATAAAATAAAAATAATTTGTAATGAATTTTAGTCATATACATTTAAGGCATAAGGTTGACTAAATCGGCCTCAAAGACTTTGGAGATGGTTGACTTTAAAGGGAAGACATGCCAAGTAATATGAATGCACATAATGAAAAGATTCCACTCTCCAACGTAAGTTATTGGCAAGGAAATTAAAGTTGATTTTCATACTCCTCTAATTGCTAATTCATGGGACAAGGTTCCATTCATAAAAGTACATATCCATGGCTCCAACTTAACTTGCCATATGCCATTTAATGCACCTTCTCTTCTCCATGGTTCCATAAGTATACACATCCAACCATCTAATATCTACATTAAAAAAATTATAGTGAGGGCGACTTGGGAGTTACTGCAATTCATAATCCACCCATTGATTGGAGGAGGGTGTCCTTATTTTTGGTATGTCTACCTAGGTTTGATACTTACAGGTTATTAGTATATTACATGACTAAAAATATTCCAATTGGTATTATTAATATTATATATATTATAATGGAAAGGGGTAAGAGACATTTTTAGAAAGATTATTCCAATTGAATTAGAGTTGTTATTTGGAAGTACATTTAGGCATGCAACATTTTCACATGGTGAAGACTTTTTTAATGGGTTGACGAATTGAATCCTTCTGGCAGTGTGGTGCCCAATCCAATCTAGGCAGGTCAGCTCAAATCATGTTGGCATATAGTCAAACTAACTAAAAACATGATCTAACCCTAGTCGGACTATGGAACCATTGCCAATATCCCACCATAACAATAAATCCAATACAATATAATTATTATATTATTAAATTATAATCATTTAAAATAGATTTATCAATTTTGAAAAACTCAGGAAGTAAATAATATCAAATGCATAGTCTTACCTTGAGAAGAGAGGCTTGTTTAATTGGAGAACAAAATTAAGTTTATCAATTGTCTAAAATTAAATAAAACTTCACCGACACATGGAAACATCAGAATATCCAAACAGAAATTCAAACGATACCTTATGCAAAGGACACCAAATTCAATTATAGAATGCTACTTAGGCCTTGAGGCGACCATAGAACTTCTGCTTCTCCTGGGTTGTCTGGAAACGACCATGGCCGAACTTGGAGGAGGTATCGATAAACTTGAGCTTGATCTCTTCAAGGGCCAGCCTAGATGTCTGCTTGAGGAGCGACTGGCGGAGGGTGACGACCCTCTTCTTTGGGCCTACACAGCACCCCTTGATAAGGAGATAGTCGTCCTTCACCACACCATAGTGGGGGAAACCGCCCATTGGTGTGATATCCTTCTCCGTCCTGATTCAACCACAAGGGTAACAAGAAAAGTTCAATTTTTATGAAGAGAAAAGATATTCATTAAATTCCGTTAATTTAGTAAGAGAAGATATTCTCACCTGTCAAACTCAGTGAGAGCAGTGTGAGACTCCTGCCCACTCTTTCCAATCTTGTAGACCTTCTTGTTCATTTCAGTCCTGTGATGATAACCATTTTGACCAGCCCTAGCAACTGTGAAGGAGACCCTAGCAGGGTGCCATGCACCAATACAGGCAACCTTCCTCAGACCTCTGTGGGTCTTACGGGGAAGACGGGTGACTCCCCATCGGGTCACAACACCCTCGTATCCCTTACCCTTGGTCACACCAATGATGTCAATCATCTCATCCTTCTGGAAAACAGCATCAATAGGGACTTGCTTCTCAAAGAAACCATAGGCAAAATCCACTTTCTGGGCAATGGTTCCACCGTTTACTTGGATTTCCATCAGGTGAGCCTTCTTCTGCTTCAATCCCTTCATCTTTCTAATCTGCAATAGATAAAGAAATAGAATATCAGTTTGAATTCAGTAGATTAAGTTCATGTAGTAAAGAGAAACTTATATCAGAAAGACAATTCAAAAGGATGCATACTTGGGTGTGGGCGAGAACCCTGATCACAGTAGCATACTTTTTCATCTTCTCAAGCTGAGACTGGATGCTCTTTTTCCCCTCATCAGTCTCAAACTTCTTTGAGTACTTGGTGAAAGCCTTCTTCTTGGATTTGCACCAATTTTTGTAGAATCTGCGCCTCACTTCCTCGCTCAGGTGCTGTGCCCAAACAGTGTTCAGTGAGCGGAGACCCTTGGGGGTCTTAACATACCCAACAACCCCAACCACAACCATTGGAGGTGTCTCAATAATTGTAACAGCCTCACAAGTTTCCTTCTTGTGAAGCTCTGCAAAGAAATATAAATTAATCAGGATCTTAACAGGTAAGTCACAAAGGAGTTGTATAAGGTAAACCATAACTGACAAAAATATTAAAATTTTTCCACAAGCATAAAATATCACTGATAAATATGTAATAGTGGGTCTCAAGGTGAAAATGCAAAATTTCACCAGACAAGGCCCCATAAGAGTTTATTTTGGTGGAACTACTGACCAATCACAGATAAAAAAGTCATTTAGACTTGTTATGTGATTGGCTAATTGGCCACCGAACCTAGAAAAGAAGTGCATTTGAAGTGTAACAGACACTATGAAAGTGTTGAGGTTTCACTATACATAGATAGCACATGATATTTCAAATTCATTAGTAATGAACACACTACTACAGTTATTTTGGTACTGATATTAATAGTTCTTATTATCTCAAAGATAGAAAACTGAAAATCTTAAAATACAAATTTCCAATATATAGAAGATTTCTTGAAGGGCCTATTTAGCACAATGAGGAGTAACTTCTGAGAAATAGGAAAAAAAGCTGTTCCAGGTTGTTTGCAATTAGTATAGGCTCAAAAATAGCAGAATGGCAACGATCAATAGTAGGAACTAACTATATTTTTCTTTGAGGTGGAACCCAAACCAGTTCTTTTTAGGAGCATGGAAAGTCAATAGATATATATTAGTGCTGAGAGAGAAGATTAGCTTACTTGACCCAGGCTTTTCAACCTCCCTGACTATGTGAGTCATACCAGCCTTATATCCCAAGAAAGCAGTAAGCTTGCAGGGCTTGGTAGGGTCATCCTTGGGGAAAGCCTTCACTGGAGATGTCCAAGAAGATAAAACATAATGCTTAGATTATTTGACAAAACGTGAATAAAATGGCAAATTAAATATTTGAAATAACTAAAACAAGTCGACACCTTTCCCCCTATGGCGGGCAGCCCTCTTCCTTGGAAGGAATCCAAGGGACCCATGCCTGGGATGCTCAAACTTCCTGTGAGACATGCCTCTCCTTCTACACACTAGCAAATACAAATACAGTCAAATAAATTAAAGAAAAGATAATATCATAAGCAATATTAACTTGCCATAAACGTGCTCATCAACCATCTAATAAAAAGCTTAAGATAGTAAGGACGATTCGTAAGGTAAGACGTAGTATGAAAGCCATAGATCCTAAAGCGTTCCAATTTTATCACGCATAAAATTCACAGCATTAAGCGATCAACGATCAATAGGACAAATGGCAGAAGAACTTTGAATCCGAACGCCTATAAGCTAAAACCAATCCGGAAAAAAGATAAAATCGATGGCACATCGAGAATAGCCACAACAAGAACTTCACTGAACCTCCACAGATAATGTGATTTCAGCAAACAAGCTCTAACAGAGAAGGAGATAGATTATGGCATGTAGGATAGAGAGAAAGAGAGGGAACCTCGGCCCGAGGCGCCGCTGCTGCTTGCCGTCAGTGAAAAGAGTGAAGAAAATAGCTCAAACGTCGAATTTATACCCTGCCCTGCCTCTAGGGATATTGAGCTACCCGAGTGGGCCTGGTCCTGGTCAGGGCCAGTCATCATAAGCCCAAACCCACATAAATTTAAATGATTGAAAAAAGGGAACCCAAACAACGAATCCCCCTCTAATATCATCGGATTATTGAAAATATCATAAATCCAATTTTATTAATTTCGATAAAATAAAAATTATTATAACTATTTTATGATATATAAAAAATATTTAAAAAAAGATAAATTACACTTAAATAGGTCATTAACGTTAATCACTGACAATTACCATTTGTCTTAAGAACTTCTACAATAATAAAGGGCGGCTTTTCACTGGCCAGCGTCATTAATCCCAATAATAATTGTATTCTCTTAGCTCCTGCGCCTATATAATGCACAGCATCATCTTCTTATAATCTTCACTGCTGCATCCCAACGTGATTTCGAAGATCAAGAATGGTTACCATGGCCGCTATCAAGCTCGGTTCAGCCGCCGTCTTCCTCCTAGCCCTCCTCTCCGGTGCTCAAGCGACTCGGACCTTAATGGGACCGAGGCTCGACCTCGCCGCCCGTCTGAGGCTCATAGATGATCAAGAGCCACCGAGCTGCTGGGAGTCGCTGTTCCAGATCCAGTCCTGCACCGGCGAGGTCATAATGTTTTTTATCAATGGAGAGACCTACCTGGGTCCCAAGTGCTGCGCGGCCATACGTGCCATCGAGCACGACTGCTGGCCGGACCTCCTCAGCTCCCTTGGCTACACCACGGAGGAGACCAATGTCCTGGAGGAGTACTGCGATGGGTCCGAGCTGGGGCCAAAGCCCTTGCCAGTCACGCCGAAGGCCAAGGTCGCGGATCCATTGGAAGGATCGCCGAGCCCTTAGCGTGCTCTCTCCGTCTCATCTTGTGCTCGCTAATGTTTCTACTAAATTACAATAAAACTATGATAGTTTTCTCAAGATCTCACCAGCCTTATGCTTTCCCTTAAGCAAGGGATGATAGACTATCAGATCAAGATTTACCCTTTTTTGCAAGTCTTGCTAGTTCTTCAAGCCAACAAGTGTGTTTTTCTGGTGTGGATAAATCAAGAACAAGAAGCCTTTTTGGGTTTGATGGTACTTCTCATTACAAGTTGTGATATTATCCCAATATTCATTCACACACACAGATATAAGCCCTACTCGGAAGAGGAGCTCACTGTCCCACACCACACCTCCCTCACACAGCAAATTTATTTAGGTAGCAGTGCAGTTGCTTTCCGACCGTATTACACATGATAATGAAAACCATAAATTATTGGGGTACCATAATAATATGTTTTATGGGATGGTGTTGCTCGTGGGTTATCATTGAGATCAGAAGAGGTGGTGGTGCTTCTTGCCGTGGGCCTCTTCCTCCTCCTCCTCTGCCTCCTTCTTCTCGTGCTTCTCATGGAAGGCGAAGCCGCCCGCCCCCACGGCGGCTGCTGCCGCGATCTCCTCCTCGATTTTGTGCCGGTGGGCATGCTCCGGGTCCTTCTTTGCCTCGTGCTTCTCATACTGTTTGTATACATCAATTGCATGAAACAAAACTGTTTCTTTATGCGATTAAAAAAGGTCCCGTAGACAGTCAAGGTGTCGTCCAACATACCAGAGCATAAGCGCCGGCAGCAGCGGCGCCGAATTCGCTGACGTGCTCGAGGTGCTTGTGGTGCTTCTCCTCCTTCTGATAGTCATGCTCAGGCCGCGAGGCAGCCAGCACCTCGTTGGTCTCGACATAGCCACCACCAGGGCCACCATAGGCTGTGGTCTCGGAGTAGATGGCCTCCTCAAGACGCGGCTCGTCCTCCTTCTTGTGGTGGAAGAGGTGGTGGCGGTGGTGCTCCTCAGCCATCGTTGAGGGTGGTGGTGGTGGTGAGAGCACAGTAGTTTGGTATAGGACCTGAAGGGTAAAGGCAAGTAGGAAACACAAGAGGGACTACTCGCTTGTTCTATTAGTGTGCAAGCACCTTAGCATGGACATGGCAATTTATAGGTGTTTGTCATCCACATGATGCCAATCTTTTTTTTAAGTTAATGTGTCATATGCATAATCAAGAATTACCAACTCAAATCATATCAGATTAGTAGACATTAATGTTAATGGAAAAAAATGGTCCACAAACTTTGCCCTCTATAATATGGAAGTTCCCTATTGAAAAAGCATCTAAGTTAGGTAAGCCAATGGCCTCAATAAATGATTGAATGATATATATACCAGATCATGTATGCCTTTTAACTTAGGGACTAATATTTTGGTGGTGGGTGTAATTCAAAGTTCCACTTGGATTTGGATCTAATTGCCCAATATGCCTCCAGTGTCATCACTTAGGGTAGTCTTTGTTTTGTCTGCTAGAAAATGGCAGTAGAATCAGATTTAGGGTTTTTACCCTAATCAAACTTATACATCAGCTTACATACTAAGATATCTTCTTGTGGGTCTGGAAATGGAGAGTGTTTTTTTTTTTATATTAGTGAATGGATTGAGAGGGAGAGGAGCAGTTGGCAATGGCAGATTTATTTTAGATATTCAATGGCGCGTGGAAAGGCAGTTGGGAATAGAAGTTGGTTCTGATTGAAGCTTTGGGAGATGTCGGCAATGATGATAGGCATATTCTGCACCTCAAATATCCAACCCCGGTTATTGCCGACACTAGATATCCTTCTCCCCTAAATCCAATCTAAATCCAATAATTTTCCTCTTAACAATTGGAGGATCAATTGTTTTCCCATATAAAATTTGATCAGATATCATGCATTATTAGGTTTAGTAACACGTGAAATGTCGTGATCCAATGGTGTTACCAGTACACACGTAATTTTCACCTGAGAATATTATCAAAAAAAAATTATCAATTTATAATAAATTCTTAAATAGTATTAGAAATAGTGTGATTGCAATCGATTAAAAACTTTGCCCGTCATTTAGTGTAAATTTAAAATAAAAAATGTAAAGTATATTAATATTATGTTTAAGTATTAAGAATATAATATTAAATTAAATTAAATAAAAAATATTTTAAATTTATAAAATTAATTATAAATGTTAAACTAAATAAAAAATATATTCGATTTATTATCGATTTATAATAATTTCTCACAATAACTAAACTTATTAATTTGTTGGTTCAAATCGTATACGAACTAAATTTTAATTGATCCAAAACAGTACCATACATGAACATAAATAGACTTAAATTTTGAACTTTTCAGTAAATTTGACCTATATTATAGTACAAAAAATCTGAACCATATTGGAGTTCAATTAAATTTGAAATAAATAATACTCGAATTGGAGTTCACTCCATCGGAACCTAATTCGAGTTCGGGTGGGATGGAGAGATGTCGGGTGTCAAAGTGGAGGTGGCATACATACACTTTGCCCGACATCTCCCGCAAATCCATTCATATTTCTAGTGGGGGGCTAAATTGTGTTTCTGATTAAATATTATGCGTTGAGAGTAGCTTTAATAATAGATGTGACTGATGATATAAATACAATATCACATTTATTAAAAAATATTGTCCATACATAAGTATTTATACATATATTTAATTAAAAATAATCATTTTAATTTTATATATTAAATTTTTTTTTATATATCTATTTTTTTTGCTATTTTATGAAATATTTGAATGATATTTTTTAATGTACAAATTCAATAACTGAATTATTTACTCACATATTATTTTTTTTATAACATACAAATTTAATTATCATAACTTGGATATTTTTTTAAATAGTTAGACAAATAATTAGCTGAGTTTTCCATTACAAGTGGAGTTTTCCATTAGAGTACTATATTAGAGAGTATTATACTTATCCCTTTAAAATAATTGTAAATGGTGAAATTATTATATATATATATATTAATAGACAATAAATTAAATTAAATTTATAATAAATCACAAATCAAGAGAAAAGTATTAAAAAAAATTAAAAAGTTATAATAGTAGTGTAGTCATAATAAGTAAGTTGGCAAAAGTTAATAGATACAATACCAATTACCAATAGAACAAGATATAAGTGAAAAGTAAAGAAAAACAAACAAAACATTATTATAAAAAAAACATATATTTTCTCATTTTCTATTTATATATTATTAAATTATTTTTATATAATATTATAACTATTTATGTAAAATTTATATAAACCAGTTAAATTGTACACCTAGAATTACATTATTATTATGCATATTTTCTATTTACTATTTTTTTCTTTATATATAAATAAAATGCACGGTTTATTAAATATGTAATTGTTAATTTTGGACAATATTAATAAGAAAAATCATGTTACAAGTTTAAGAGTGTACTATACTGAAATTAAAGATAAAAAGTGGTACATTTATAAGAAGATTAATTATACATATATAAAATAAAAATAAGTATTGTCAATATATATCTACATTGATGGTCATGAAATCTAAGAGAATCAATGGGTTTCAATAATAGAACAAATTGTCATCAACTTCATTTGTCCATGATGATTTGCTGATTCTGCTTGTGGGAACATAGGCCCCACTATATCAATAATGTCTAATTATTGGGGTGGTGTACTTTTTTTTAATGGGTATGAAATATATGGTAACAAATGTGTCTTTTGGGAAAGATTGTGGGCAATATTGTAATTGGATTAGACTTATTTGCAACAAGCAGGACAGAACGATGATCATATTGTAATTGCTGTATATCTTGAATTAGATTTCCTTTGGAAGTTAGAGGAGCACTGAAGTCACGGATGAAGTCGTGATGACTGAGCAGTCAAAGAATCCGATGAGAGCAGTCCAAGCCCTCCGTCCGACTCCGAACAATCCGATGAAAGACTTCTCGAACTTTCCTCTCGAGGGGGCCAAGCCCCTGCTTCATCTCCTCCAGAAAGCTAACCACCTCTTCAACTCTCATCCTCACCTTCCCTTCATCGTCCTCCATCAATGGAAGCTGCACCGAATCCACCACCTCATTCATCATCCTCATGCACCTCTCGATCTTGTAGATATCTTTAAGTAATCCACACGAGTTCTTCCTCTCCCTCTTCTTCGACTCCTCCACGATCCGGTCATGGAGGGACATCACCGGAGCGGCCCATGCGAACTGCCTCGGGATATAGAAGTGCGCCTGTAGGCCACGGTCCTGGCACGGGATCGCCGCCACCAGCGTCCACATCACGAAAAAAGAGGATCGAAGACATAGTGAAGACCGCCACCGACAGGCCCCCTGTGGCCACTATTTCAGCTCCCTTAGGGGCGTTTAGATTATTCCCTATCGCTTGTATCTGCTTAGCGGCCGACCATGTCCTCGAGACACTCCACGACAGCGACCTGTAGTGGCCGGATGGTCGATGGCTGTCCCTTGATGAGTTGGCGTTGTTGCTTCCGAAAGAACGGTTCCGGTGGGATACGGTGGAGCTGGAGTCCTTATCGTCGAGCATTGCTATGGCTAGATCCACGAGGGCCTTCTTCGCACGCCGGAGCTGGGGTTCGCCGAAGCTGTACCGCTGGCCCTCCACCGCGCACTTGACTATCTCCGGGAGGTTCTGCCATTGCCTGATCTGCTCGATCCCGTCGCGGATGGCGTTGCACACGTCGAGGGCTTTTACGGCCCGCTCGTTGAAGTCGGCAATGAGGCGGTCCATCGGCGGTCGCGAAACCAGGGTTTGGTTTTTGAAGAGGATGGCGTTGAACTCCTTCTGGCAGCAGATGAATGCGTCGAGGAGGCGGCTGATCCACGGCATGGAGAGGAGGTCGTCCTGCATAACCAAGGAGAGGTCGAGGAACTGGTTGGTGACGTGGCGCTGGAAGTCCTCGAGCTCCAGCTCGACGGCGGTGGCCACCTGGGAGGACAGACGCTCTATCGTATGGTCTCGCCCTAGGCCGAGGATAGAGCGGCCGATGTACAGGCCATGAAAATCAGCTGCCCGCATCCTCATACGGAAAACCCCACTCAAATTATCAGACCTTGACTTGAGCCACTGAGGTCTGTATAGATAATAGAATAGACTGCAGCAGAGGGAACTTGTTGGAGAGAGAAGCTGACAGTTGAAGAGAGAGAGATAAGATTGAAGGTCTCGTGTCGAAAACCTACTGGGGTTGAGAGGCTTCTTATGGAGGTGGTTTGGAATGGGTCATCCGGTATTGCAAAAGAGAAGAGGTCGGAGGAGCTTGCCGCACTCTGATTGACTGAGTCTTGGAGGGTACGCGAGAAGTCATGATGACCGCGTAGCTAGGGTACTTTTTCTAGAGGAGAAGGAAGGGGACCAGCATGCTGATCCGTTCTTGTCATTTGACGATTCTACCCCTCCGCCGGAACTTGTCAACTTTTGGGCGCCGCGCCCGTGGTTCTATCATTGGATTGGCTTTAGGGGTGCCAAAGGACCGTATCCAGCCACCATTTCCACTTAGAAAGGCCGGGATTGGACCGCTGGGTTAGCTGGTCCACCTGTACTGGATCCGCTAATTTTGTAGCCTATGCTCCATTGGAGATTGTGAAAGAGACTTCTCAAGCAAGAGAATACAGTACAAGGCTCACAAGCCCAAAGCAGACACGTACACATGGCTGAAGGTGTCAGATCCATCATTTAAATGGCAGAAGCCCGCGCTCTTATTCTTATTCTTATCCATCATTTAAATGGCCACTAACTGCATCATATTCATGCCCGACATCAGATTGCCACATCACATATGTAGAATAAGAATACGTCTATTGAAAGAACAATTTTAACACAAGATTTTGACATAATCGGACACCCTTTTTCTCGAATTCTTCAGTTTTAACTGTTCTTAATTTTCTGATTGATGGATTTCAGACACTGTATGTGGAGACAGAGCCATGGTCTTGTCATTGGGACAAGATGATTATTGAGATCCGACATGACATGAGGACAATTATATCATCATTTGAAGTGACACACGGGCCGAAATGGGCCCGCCCTCGATCACACACCCATCCAATTGCAATTCCTGTAATGGAAAGAAAAGTGGGGGAGAAGCTCGCTGTGTGGTGAAGTGATGGAAATATATCCATTTTTGGTAGATTATCACTTTTCCTTTCCCTTCCTCCCTCTATAGACAACTCATGGTTGTATAATGAATGCATGTATAATCACTATGCATTAAATATTCCATTAGATGAACTGATTCTAGTCTTCCAGGTTTAGGACTTTTTAGGGTTTCAGCTGCTCCAATTTGAGTGTTTTTATATGGAACTGTTTTCCTTGATTTATGCATCTGCCACTCACTCAGTCTTTCAATTTGCTAAAGGCACAGCTTGAGCTCTGAAAAGGAAAGAAAAACGTACAACATGAGCAATCTCCATGCACAGATTCATTGAACATGAACTTTCTCTCTCTTCAAAATGAGTTCAATTTTCTTTTTAATATTGCAATTTAAACTTGCTTGTCCTCCTTGATGCCGAACTACTGCATGTCTTTTCATCATCTATATGATATTGCATGTTGCACACTAGCATCCATGTCCATTTAATATTCGGATTGTTGAAGTTAATCTATTATATATAGAGTAGTTCAGCAAAATCTGCCCCTCATCATGGACAGTCGACCCATTTTTTACAGCATCATGGTACATGGAAGAGCATGGAGCAACAACACATGTATGGACCCAAGTCATGGAACCAACCAAGGTCATATTGCAGGGCTTGATACACAAAGCAGAGTGTTGGCTTCGACAATGAGCCAGTCCGGGCCAACCTCAAGTATCAGCATGAGACCCCAGCCAACTGCCCATCTAGTTCTGCAGTCCCAAGATGGTGGATGCAGCCTAGCTTTCAACGGCCCCAGTAGTCCTCGTGGGTGCTTTGAAACTTATGTAAGTACTGTGTTTGGAGCATCATGCTCAATACCATCATGCTTTTTTTTTTTTTCTCTTTTCGTCTGCTGAGCCAGCATGGTTGTAATCAATGAGCATTTTCAGAACAGTAGAAGCACAATCATGAAGTGGGGCTGATCGGATGCCACATCACCATCTCACATTTTCTACTGTGGGGAGGAGAGTCATGATGTACTTTTGCATTTGGAGTTTACTTCCAAAGTCTGACGGAATTATTTGCTTTGCCTTTGTGAGCTCTGCGCAGTGAGCTGTTCAACAAGCAACCAAAAGAGGGTCGGTGCATGCCAAGGGAATCCACTGACCAAGCTTCACCATTTGAAGGCCCTTCCTCCAGCTTTAAGCTGACCTTTTCTTTGTCTCCTAGATGATCCTCCAGGTTTTTCTAAATCATCAAAACGGGCATCAATAAGATATTGGTTTCTGGAAATGGGATCACTGCATTCATCTATGTAGTGGGTTTGTTTTTAAATGGCCACTTATCCCTACCTACTATAGTCATTTTCAATACTGCTAATCAAGACCCAAAGTTGTTTTTTTATAGATATTAAGTTGCTAATTAGAATTCAGAGAGAGAGAAAAGCATGGGGAGGGAAGGAGGGAGGGAGAGGCATACCTACTTCTCATCATCATCATCATCTTCTTCCTTGCTCCTCTTCTCCCTCCTCCACCTCCATCTATGGAAAGTGGGGGAGCTCAGACAGATGAGATCACTTGGAGTTCATTCAAGCCTCCATGATATGGAGAGGTGATGTATGGGAGAGAGTATGAAGTGCAGCTTTTGATTGGCACTTCAGATGAAGATGAAAGTTGTGCTCACTTCTCAAGACTCTGTCAACCTCAACACCCCTCCCCTGCTTTATCACCAGCAGCCTAATTCCTCCTTGACACTCCATCTGCAGACTGCTTGTCATGATTTCTTCTCCATCATCTTCCTCCCCATGTAGAGAAGATAAAGGAATTTGATTCTCCACAGGCAGCTTTGCAGGGTTGAAAGTACTTGCAATCTCCAGTGATTCAAGAGGTTGGTGCTGCTGACATAGGTAGATAGATGAGTAGAAACTTTCATTAGTGTATGCATATGTTTATTCTCTAACTTAGTTCAGGTTCTTCTATTGTTTTATTTTCTTTTTTAGTGATCATGTGTAGAGAATTAACAAGAAGTAATGTAATTTAGTGAAAATTCTCTTGATCTCCTGCAAGTGATTGAATGGAACCCATCACTTATATGTCAGTTAAATAATTGAATGTTGTTATGAATGAAGGAGTAAGAAAGAGTGAGAAGTACAGAGGTCCAGAGCAAACAAGTGATGAATACCTCTTAAAGATCCTCCAGTGCAGGAGCTGGCTCCTTGTGAGTATCTACAAGACCACTCATACAGAAAGGAGAAGAGATGATGCTCAACCAATAGCCCATGTGTGTCCAAGTGAATCTTCAATCAATAAGAAGAGCGGGCATGAAGATGGCTTCATACCAGAATTCTCACCGAATCAACAACCATCGGGTTAGGCAGATTATAGAACCTTAGTTTCTTTGTCACAGCACTTGCAGCTGACACAGGCTTCAAAGAACAAACAAGGATCCAGAATTCTTATCTGGTTGTTCTGAACCATTATGAGGAAAGTGCTTTGGTGGAGCAAACACCATACCCCTAAATTGGAAAATAAAATCACTGTCATTCTAGACTCAAATCAAATATTTACTATCCATATCAGCAAGTGTTGTGCAAATGATAATCTAAGTGTCTTTTCATAAAATCCAAAAAATGCCACAAGAAAAGCAAAGGAAAACTCATCGTGCATATAATAATGACAAGACTAAATGCATATGACAAAGAAGTGGCTGGCTAAATCATCTCCTATGGGAGCAAAATAAGAGTTTCATTCTAGCAGATAGACCAGTGACACGGGATATCAGAAGAAAAACTGACATTAATATTCACCAAAACCTGAGCTTCCTCTACCATATTCCAAAAAATAGCCATAGGTTTTCCCACAATCAAACCCCTTCACATTTTTCCAATGCCAGACATCTTCAGTTAAGATTAACCGAGTCTTATTTTCTACTCCAAAGCCCATCTCCTTCCTCCTCAACTCCAAAGCCAGCTGCTCATTCTCGAGCTTCATCCTCTCATTTTCCACCCTCATCTTTTCCAGCTCACGGTCCTTTTCTCTACAGAATCTCTCCCACTTGAATTTCTGCTTCTCCAACTCCAACATCTCCATCTCAATATGCAGCTTCTGCTCCTCCAACTGAATCGATTGAGATTCCATCATTGGTTTCTGTAACCAAGCTGCTCTTGCACCGCACGAGGCCCTCTGGTTCATATCAGGCTGCGGAAGTGAATGGGAACCCTTGTTGCATTCGTGGGGATTGTGGAGAGAGGTGTCTTGATTAACTTCTTCATTGGTCAAGGTCTGTTTCATCCTCTTTGCAGGTCCTTGAGCCATTTCCTCATAATCATCTTGGTCATGATTTTCAAAATCATGCTCATCATCATCATCCAAGTCATCATGGCCGTTTACCCTGGCATCATTTCTCTCATTATCATCCCTACTTCTCAAAGCCAATTGCAGGGATCGCTGAAGTTCTGGGTCAGGGGGAAGGTGTAGGCGGTTCCCATTATGGTAGGAGCACATCTCTTCATAGAACAATTGCTTCGAACTCAAGATCTTCCTAACATCATCCTTCTCCTTTTCCGTAAGATAATCAATAACATCCATTAAAGCAGGATTCTCCACAACCTGACATGAAGTTCCACGACCCAACATATCATTAAGCTTTTTATACCTCTTGTTAAGGTCGTTGAACTTATCCTCACACTGCTGTGGTGACACATGATAGCCTCTCTCAGCTAGTACTTTCGAGACCGATTTCCACTTTCCCTTCTTCTGAAAGAGCCCCAGCTTTCTCCTTCCACCACTTCTGCAATCCAAGGCCGAGTCTTCGCCCATGTAAGAGACAGCGGTGATCAACAACTTCACCATCTTGTCGGTCCATTTCACCCTCTGCCACGGAGACCCATTCTTCCATCGGTTCATGTCATTAGAATTGTCGACCCCATCTTCAGTTAAGCTCCGATTATCTTCATCGCTCGCAGAGCTCTTGCACCTATCCCTCTTGTCGAAATACCGCCGCGAAATCCTCTGGTCACAGTTCTGCAAGGTACTCATAGTGGGAGGGAAGCCCTCAAAGGGAGCCGGGCCTTGGTGTTGGATTTGCAGCGATCTCTGTAAATCAATATCCCCAAAGGAAGGGCTACCCGGAATCATGCCTCCCTTCAAAGCATATTCCCTTCCATCTCCCAATCTAGAGAACACCCACTTAAACAAGCCACTCGCAGTTCATTGTCCTCAAAAGATACAGATCATTTCAGACCCTTTCTCTACCGCAAATAACAACGAGAATTTCCTTGCATCTTTTCAACAAACCCCAGATCCTGTTATCTCCCACAAGTTAACAACATCAGCCAATCACCAAATGCAGAACCTCCATAATTTTGTCAAAATCAAGCTCCTAGTTCCAGAGACCAAGGAGACAATGCCAAGCTCCAAGATACACCCAGCTGCAGAAACCCAAAGGAAATGGCTGTAATTCCCCCCAAAAACAAATCGCTAAAGCCCAAGATGCCACCGAATCAGTAAGAGCATAGCGACTTATCTTTGGAGAATTAAAAGCAGAGAGAAGGGCACAGAATCAAGTCCCGTTCCTCCAGGAAATCCGGCGAGAATCAGAGGGAAACAGAGAGCACAGAAGGGATGATGCAGCATACGGCGACAATAGGGACGGACTCCCTGGAGGGTTTTTATATGGACCAAAACTAAACTTCTAAACTTTGTTCAAACATTGAGCAGCATGCAGCCAACCACACATCCTCGTACTTACTTTTTTGCAAATATTTAGGATTAAAGTGTTAAGTGTGTTTTATAAATACTAAGGTTTATGCTTTTAATTTTAAGAACTATTGGAGGTTATGTTGATCATGTCCAAAAAAGTCAGCAATTTCTGTGTGTACTAATGATAATCATTTGATAAAATGATCAATTATCTATCACCTTTAATTACTCTAAAATGGTGGTGCTCGAGCAGTCTTACCCAAGGCCACCTCTGCCATATGAATGCTCAATCCTTCAAAATGCTCATAAGAAGCTCTTATGAATGCTCTTACAATGAAAAATTTGAGAAACAGTGACATGATTCTGATCTGATGATACAATATATAGCACCAGGTTTGACCAGAACTTCCACTTTCTAACCAAAAAATTTCCTTACTTTCAGCAAGAAACAAACTCTCTGAAATTATTGTAATATAACAGCCTAGTAAGCACTCCATGGAAGCAAATTCGAGTTAATTTGAGGCAGCATCTACATCCACGCTGCAGGGCTCATGCTTCCTCTTGAGGTACTGATGCAAGATGGAGAGCCTTGCAGTCTCGAATGCAAAGTAGCCTAATGCTGAGAAACATGCACTGTGGACAACCCTTGGGCCCATCCCCCGTGTAAATCCGATGAGCCCTTCCTCCTTGAGTATCTGCCTCACCGTTGCCCTCACCCCAGTATACATAACGGCAGCAACCTTGTTAGCAGCCTCTCCATGAATCTGAGTCATGAGCCTGGTCTTGACAACATCCAGGGGAGTGGTGAGGGAGGCTGAGATCGCCCCTGCAAGGGCGCCACAGCAGACGCTCTGAATCGGCTCCAAGTTCGCCTGTTTTGTCCTGGCCAAGACAGCAGCCTTGAGGTACTCAAAGGATGAGTAGCTCAGCACCCCGGCAGGGAGATTCCTTAGCAAAGTAGCAGAATAGCCTGCATAAAGCCCCAAAATCCCATCTTTCTCAAGGATTCGAAGCAGAACCTCCCAAGACCTCCCCTTTGCACCTGCTTGCATTCTCTGAGTGATCAATTCCTTGGGCACCATCACGGCCGAGGAGACTATATTGCCCATTGCACCAGCAGTGGGAGGGATGAGCACAGGAGGGTAGTTCCCGAGCTTGGAAAGGATCGATTTTCCGAACTCGCAGGTCCCAAAGTAGATCGCTGACGAAGCCGTAGAGCCTACGATGACCGCCGAGATCCCGCTATAGAACCCTAGAATGCCGTCCTTCTGAAACGTCTTGACAATGGCATCGAGGGTGCTGCTGTAAATCTGGGAGGCCCCTCTCGTCTGTAGCTTGGTCTTGACAGTGTCTGAAATCGTCAACAGCATCTCAAATTGCGAATGCTACGAATGCAGAGAGAAAGAGAGAGAATTAGGTTTAGGTTCTCACCAAGCGGGTGGAGGCATACGTAGGTGAAAGCGCCGGCGATTCCGCCGCCGGCGGCTCCGATGACGGCCCGCTCGACGACGGAGAGATTCTTTACAAGGGACTGAGCTCGAGGGGGGCTTCTTGGCGAGGGCTCGAGCCATTTCTGGGGTTTGAGGAAGACAGTGGTGGAGGAGAAATTGGGTTGGGGAAGAAAGAAGGCGGCAGATCCGGGAGAAGAGGATAACAGTAGAGACGATGTCAACTGGGAGAAAAGGGAGTTGAAATCTGAATAAGAATGAAGAAGTTCATTGCTGGGAGATCGGAGAGACAGGGTTGCAGACGTAGCCCTCATCTCCATAGCCATGGTAGGTTTGGTCAATGGGGTATCCCTTCTCTGTGAGGTGTGGAAGCTGAAGGCCAAGGAGGCATGACAGGGAGCTGAGCAGATGGCTAATGGAAGCCCACCATACCACAATTTCCCTTCTTTTGGTTGGTAGAAGCCCACAATGACATTTATCCATTGATATTGATATGAGCAACAAAACTTTCAAAAAAGTTGTTAAACAAGTGGTCGGCCCAAATGGCAATCATAAATTCAATGCATAATAAAAAGGACTTGTTCTTTGGTTGGGGATGAATCTTTGACATGAGGAAGAACACGGTCTTCCTTTTTGATCTATGGGAAAGAGTCAAACATGTGTGTTGGGGGTATTAGGTGATGATGGGCAGCGTAGACTCACTTCAAGAACTGGGTTTTATTCCAAATAAGCATAAGAAGAAGCATAGCATCCCAAAGTAGAAGCCCTAGCCCTAGCCTCCCACTTTTATGTAGTAAATGTTCTATGAGCAAGAAGATGTCGTGCTGAGGAGTCACATAATTTAGGGCAAATAGATTTATCCTTCCAAACATGTCCTCTAGTTTTACCAAGTAATGAATGAACTGGGGACTAAGTTTGACCCTGTCATCCCATCTTCAAGAAGCCTTCAAACCTTGAGTCATTATCAGACGAAACGCGCCAATCTTGCGCATATTAGTAATTATTAAACCGTGCCAATTCCATTGAATTCTTCCCATTACACTACTCGGCTGACCTGTTCTTTATATATACACCGCCTCCCTTCCTTTTGTTGCCTGCTCCCAAAAGCTCTCGAGCTTTGCTTTTCCTTCAAGTGTCTTTCTAGCCCTACCGTCATCACTCCCTCAGTCCATGGATTCGTCGGAATATCGACCGAAGAAAGAGCTCAAAGGGTCACGTCAGGAATGTCTCCGGGTGTCCAGAGACTCGTGCGCCATCCAGAAGCCGCGTCCGCCGATCATCATCTACACCCAGTCCCCGAAGATAATCCACGCGAAGCCCGAAGAGTTCATGATGCTGGTCCAGCGCCTCACGGGGAAGCAGCAGGCCAAGGAATCCGGCAAGATATTGTGGCCCCCGGTCGAACCTCCCGATCACTGCGGTGAGGATTTCGCCGGCAGAAGACCGCCAACGGATGGCGAGACGGGCGGTCCTGCCGCCGACAACATATTCCCCAGTCTGCCATCTTATGACCCAGTTTCGGCCGACATGTTTCACAGCTTCACCCCGGAATTTGAATGCAGAGATGTGGACTTCAGTGATGTGAACTTAGGGCAGACCTCTATTTCACCCCATTTGACTTTTCCTGGTCAAACTCACATGGGCATTCCGGATGACTTCTTCGATCTCTGATCTGATCAGATCATATGCTGGAGGAAGAAAATGCCCATGCCCCTTGCACTGAACTGAGCTCAACTCAACTCAACTGTTGACGCTAGACTGAGAGTGAGGGGAAACCCATTGTTAGTAGGTATTCTTTATGTGTTGTAGTTAAATGATTTGTATCAAATAAGAAATCACATCTGGCTGGGGTTGAACTTCATCCTTTTCAGAGTGCATTAATGCTCTTGACTCATCCAAGACTGATGTCAAAATGGGCCAATAGCTGAATTGGTCAACTCTAAAACAAAGATAAGCAAGCGGGCTTGATTCAGTCAGTGAGAAAGAAGGAAAGTGAAACTAGAACTCCAGGGAACAGGTCTCTCTAGTTGACCAACTTCTTATCTGTTCATGTTTGGATTATCCCAATTTGACCAACCTAATGTTATGAACTTGATTCATATCATATCAAATATTATTAAATAAGATGTAATGCTAATACTTATTCTCTCCAATAATTAGGGTTTTTTTAGTACAAAAGTGATAGTAATTCTTGATAGCATATCAAATCGATAGTATGGAAAGAAATAAATGATCATTCATAACCCAACTTTCACTTTCTAGGGCAATGTAAAGGAAAATCAAATTGGCAATTGGGGTAGGCTTTAGAGTGCAAGCCAATGGTGCCTTTGTGTGCAGTGAAGGCCAAGCATGTTCTTGTTGAAAGCCCTCTCAATATTTTCCAATATTACATCTTCCTTGGAAATTGGAATGACTGGCAAGACAAGTCACCTGTAAATAAAAAGAAAATATAATATCACTTATCTAATAATCAAAATAAATTAGTTTAATACTTAGAATCATTTTATAATAGTTGACCGATATTGTAAATACAACTAATAGCAAATTTGAGTTTAAGTTCAATTTCGGAAAAATAATATATGAATTATATACGGTTATTTATAATTAGTTTAAAATTGAACGTTAAAGTGTATTTAATGTCGAGAATGTAATAAAAAATTGAATAAAGTAAAAAATGGTTGTTAATTCGATATTTTATGGGTAGAGTATAGATTCTATTCTAACCCAATTAATTTATAAAAAGAAAAATACTATAAATGAATAAAATGTGACACTAATAGTATAAATAGCCACGTAACCCTCTCTTATTCTTCCCATCAAATGAGAAAAAGATTGAAGGAGAGAAAGTCACAGAAGAACAAAGCATGTCATCTCCGGCCATCACCTTCAACTTCCCATATTTCCAACCACCGCCGCCAGCCACTCTGCCGCCACCATCGCCTCATGTCCTTCCACCGCCGCTCCATCCAGCGACTCCACCCCCACAAGTCTACCCACCACCGCACCCATTTGCACCGCCGCCACCAGCTCCAAGCCACCACCACCACACGGTGATAGTCATCGTGTTCGTCTCGTGTGGAGGCCTCCTCTTCTTTGCCTTCCTCGCGGCGGCCCTATTCTTCTGCCTCAAGAGGCGTAAGAAGACCTTAAAAGAAGCCGAGATCATCCACTTCAACGAGCACCGGAAGGTTGAGGAGGAGATCGTCGAAGGACCCAACGGGAAAGAAGCGATCGTCCTTACGGTTGACGACGATGTTCACTTTGAGGAGGAGATTATCAAGGCTGAGAAGTTTGAGAAGGTAGGAGAAGGGAGCCACAGCAAGAGCTTGGATACTACTACGACCACTAAAGTCCCTCGCGCTTCCATGGAAGGTGGAGGAGGAGCTCTGGCCGGTGGCTCTGGAGAACAACGGCACCATGGCCACCTCCTCGAGCACAAAGCTGGCTAATTGGCGCCCATAAACATGTTCTACGATATGATATAAAACTCATTCATGTTCTACCTAAATAATTTATATTTATTTACAAGATATAAAGCATAATCTGATTTAAAAAATATATATATATATTATTTCATTAATATAGAATTTCCATTAAATTAATGTGTGAAAATTATTTATTTTATTGGCATGCGTGATTATATATTAAATAAACTTTATAAATTGATTTAATATTAAAAAAAGTATATATTAGCGATTAGCTTTGATTAAATTTTTTTTATTGCATTAATATAGGATTTCCATTAAATTTTATAACTTGACTTTATATATATATAAAACTAGAAAAAAATGAAAGTTCAAGGGTGACAAAATGCTAAACTTTGAGGATCGTTTTAATATAAAAAGAAGATACGGGCCAAAACGGAATATTAGCGATACAGACTCTGACTTAATCGTCTTACTACTAAGCTGACCTCATCACTCTCCTCCGTCTTCTCGAGCTGTAATCCTTTGCTTTTCTCATACACCACGCCGGATCGGAAATGTCGCTGATAACGGCTATCGGAGCTGCCCCGTCCGGAGGGATCCGTTACCGGAATGGATCGCCATTACGTTTGAGCAGCTCTCGGAGATCGTCCAGCATGACGGTGAGGATGCAGCACACCACTCGGATCCAGCGGTTGATCGAGGAGGAGGGGATAGTGCTGATGCCTGGCTGCTACGACGCCCTATCCGCTGCAATCGTCCAGAAGGCTGGATTCAGCGCCGGCTTCATCTCCGGATACGCACTGTCAGCTTCCCTGCTCGGGAAGCCCGACTTCGGCTTACTCACGTGCGCTACTCCCTTTTACTTCTTGTTGTTACTGCACATTGCATGTTCTAGACATACAATCCTGCATTTCACCAAAATTGTCTTTCCAACTTTCTTGCTTCAGGCCACCAGAAATGGCGGCAGCGGCGAGGTCTGTTTGCGCAGCCGCACCGTTGATCCCTGTAATAGCTGATGCTGGTGAGCGCATTACTACTGGCTTGAAATTCAGTATAACAAAAATTCTGAACCTTTTTGCAATGTTATCCATACTTATTTACTCCGTAATTTGTATTTGTTAATCTTCGAGCTCCTGTGTCCTGAGGAAAAGGATTTGATTGTGGAATAAACGAATATGAGGATCTCTTTGGCATGTTTCTCGGTGAAATGGGCTTGTCAAGCCTATTGGCCTTCTTATTTTAGCGTAGCCTAATAAATATGTACTGGATAATCTGTGGTTCGTCACTTCAAATGTTCCGCGTTCTTCCAGATACTGGCGGCGGCAATGCTCTCAATGTGCAAAGAACTATAAAGGACTTGATTGCTGCAGGAGCTGCTGGTTGTTTTCTGGAGGTGTTTCATTCAATCCTTTGCCTGTCTGGACTTTACATGATACCTTTTTTTCCTGCAAAATACCAAAAAAATGTTCTGTAGAAACCAGAAATGAAGGAATTTTTTGTCTCCTTTGTGTTTAGAAAATGAACTTTTAAGATCAGAAAAAAAGGAGGATCTAGCATTAGAATTTGTGTTCTGCATATGTCTTGTGCAAATCCTGACATTATTTTTCTAGTATTCATATAATTGTTTTCTTTTTCTAGGATCAAGCATGGCCAAAGAAGTGTGGTGAGTATTGATCCATGCTGTTACTGGCATATAGTATTCTGCTTATTTTTAATCTATATCAAGATACATAACCTGTGAATATCATTCCTCTTTTTCTCATTGATCAGGGCACATGCGGGGGAAACAGGTATTCATTTGCATGTCTTGATTCAGCTATATACCATTCCCTTTTTATATAATACAGAAGAAGAGGAGTTAAGCTGTGCTTTGTTTTATCAAATTGAAACAGATAAATAAAGACATGCTTGTTTCACCTTACAAGCAACTATATGTTAAGATGCCCTGTGATGTTTATGCAAATGCTACCTATTTTCCCCTTATTTTTATTGTTTTTCATAGTGAAGTGAGAATAGTTATTTATAAACTGTGAGAACCAGTGCATAGTTATTCTAGGACCCCATTGCCAATTTGGAAATGCCTGTTCTCCTAATGTTTATAGGTCATTCCTGCCGAGGAGCATGCTGCAAAGATAGCATCTGCAAGGGATGCTATTGGGGACTCTGACTTCTTCCTAGTAGCCAGGACTGATGCACGTGCCACATCAGCAAAGACGGGTCTGTCTGATGCAATTGCAAGGGTTAATCTTTACATGGAGGTACCATGGACTAGATTGACTTCATGATCTATGGATGATTATTTTGAAGCCCTTTTAGTTTTTAAATTTGTCTGTCAAATTTGCTTCTCGCATTAACTTTATTTTTTATCTGTTTCTATCATTAGGTCACATGGAAATTTTCTGATTATTCCGTACTCCAAGTTATAAACAAGTTGAATAGTAAAAATTTTCATTGTTAGTATTGAGTTCTCTTAGATTGCAAGCGAGCCTGGTCAGTTGATGTTGGCTAGCTCTGCGAACCTGAAACTTGGGGATTTGTTTGGTCTCTCTTGTTTATGAGGTTCTCAAGCTTACTATGAGTTTGAACTTACTGAAACAAAGCCATCTCAGCATTGAATATAATCTGAGACTAACAATCTAGGTGGAAACTACCCCTACCTCAAATCCAGCTTGAAATTTAAAAACAGCGGAAAACAGGGACGCGTTCATCAAATTTAGATTTAGATAGGGAGAATTATCTTTTGCCACTAATTTTTCTTAGAATTATTTATATAGGTGAAACTTGATTTTTCTTGCAGGAACTCTGAAAATGAATTTATTATATAGCCATGTTGTGAAATTAGCGGCAACTCCCCTGACTTGAGTAGCTAGCCTGTAAATTGCTAGCTGTTTATTCTTACCCTATGTCTTTACCCTGTTGCAGGCTGGGGCTGATGCCTGCTTTGTGGAGGCACCAAGGGATGATGATGAGCTGAAGGAGATAGGCCACAAGACAAAAGGCTACAGGGTCTGCAACATGATTGAAGGTGGAGTCACACCCTTGCATACTCCCGAGGAGCTAAAAGCAATGGGCTTTCATTTGATCGTGCACCCATTGACAGCCCTTTACGCCTCTGCACGAGCTTTGCTTGACATCCTCATAACTCTGAAGAAGAAGGGAACCACCCGAGACGATGAAGACCTTAAGAAAATGGCTACATTTGAGGAATTCAATCAGCTAGTAAGTTTAGATTCTTGGTTTGAGCTTGAGGCACGGTACTCAAACTTGAGAAATGCTGTTGCGGTGAAATCACGGTGAAGAGTGCAGTTGGATGGAAAAATTTTCAGATTGTGGTTGTGTTCTACATCAGGTAGCTAGACAAAGTGCCTCATCAAGCATGAGATCAAGTTTTTGTTTTTTTGAGGAACTACGACTAGAATCTCAATAAATTGCCACCCTTAGCTCACTTCACTTCACTTATTACTTTCTTGAACTTCAGCATCATGAGCTTTATTGGTTGACGATGAATAAAGGAGCTATGGTGTCAAGGAGCTGAATTTCTAGGATCAGTTTGGAATCTGATTGTAGCCATTCAGCAAGGAAAGGTTTCTCTGATAAGATGAATGCCTTATATAGTTTCTCTATGTTTGTTCTAAAGAAAATTGCTCTCCCAGTCCAGGTATGTCCTACAGGTTCGGCTCTTCGGCTTGATGCAGGACAAAGTTTTCAGATGGATCTTCCCAGATTGAGTGTAATAGATGACGGAAATGAAGGTATACCAGCAAAGGCAGCAAGCACCATTCTGCTTTATTTTATATAAGGTTAGACAGCAGAAGCCCCAAAGGTAATCACACTCTTATGGTGGCAAGCATTATCATCAGTCATCTCTATGCTGCATTGATAGCAATCTTCATCCCTCCCTCACAGTGGCCAGGAAAGCTGCAGATGAAGTAGTTCTGCCCCTTCACCAGCTTCACTCTATCTTTCCCTGAGCTGTACACCTTGGACCCCCCCGGAGCTCTGCAGCTCAGGTAGCCTGCTCGGTTCACTGCCACAACATTGTGAGCTCCTGGGCTGTAGTTGAATACTGCACATTTGAAATGAACCAGCTGACCTAGGTTTTCTCATTATACAAAGGTGTGAAACATAGGCATTACTACGTGGACTCGTGGTGGTGGCTGATATACTCACCCAGAACATCGTCGGCCTTGAAGCTCTTCCCCTTGGGCCAACCGGATACCCGGAAGGTCCAGCCCGTAGAGTCCCCGACCGTGTAGATGGCACCCTCGGCTGGCTCGGTCAGAGCGAGGAGGTAGATTAGTGTGAGCATGGTGACCGCCAGGGTTGCACTGCCTCTACCCTTACCCTGAGTCATTTGGAAGGCAGACATTTTCAGGAGAGAGTGCTGTCTGGTTTACCTCCATAGCAGGAGAGGCCTTAGCTCCTTTTTTATAATGAATATTAGATGAAGGGACCGAGCACGGGCAGCCATTAATTACCATAATGGGCTGATCTATCCATGGACGAGTTGACAAAGTCGATCCCAAATATGTTGCTGGCGCCTGGCGGTGGTGGCTCTCTGACTCCGACCGCCACTGATAAAAGCATAGCAGCGACGCGTGGCCACCAAGAAAGGGGTTCATATTTACCTGTCAAAAACTTTGTATTTGCAGGTTTTCTTCCCATCAAACCTCACCTACCCCAGAAAATGTCTCTTATTTGAATTTTTTATTTTTTAGGTTTTAAAAAAAAATCTTTAAATTATTAATAAAATATTTATATTAAAATTAAATAATTTAAAAAAATATTGGCTCTTACTTGAAATTTTTTTCCCAAAAAAACCCTATCTAAAACACTCCTTCCTCCTCTTCAGTTCTCCCCCGCCCCCTTCCGCCGGCTTCTTCTCTTCCTTCCATCATCTGCTGCCCTGTTTTGCATTTTTTTTCCTTTTATAATTATTCTTAAGAGGTCAATACTTGTCGGCCTATCATTTGACAGTAACCTCGTACCGGCGCCAGATACAACGTCCTTGACGCGGAAATATGAACGCGGCGGTTTATTATCACTGTCGGCTAACACCCAGTGTCAAGCTCCCAGGCCTCAGCTCCTCCAAGGTCCGCGCTTTCCTTCACCTGATCTCTATCTCTCTCTGCATGTTATCTGCGAATCACATAGGAAGCATTTTCAATTTCCCCTCTTCAGTTATCGCCGAAGTGCTTCAGGCTCTATGTTGCCTCAAGCTTGACGGATGCGTCGCGCTATGTTTCGGCTGCCCCTATTCTTCTTCCGGAGGGACCGTGGAAACAGGTAAAGCGTTTTCCTTTGATCGAGCTCTGTCTTGATTTGGTTCATTTACCTTTATTGAAATGACTCCTTATGATTGTTGAAATTTGTTGCTTTGGAACTTAAGGGTGCTTGTTAATTTGTTTCCCCAGAAGAGAAAAATATTTTTGTTGCAATTTCCGCTTGTGCATTTTCATGTGGCATAAAGTAGCTTTTTTTTGTATAGATCCCTGGAGGCGTTACAGCTGCAGATGGCTTCAGAGCTGCGGGGATGTATGGTGGTTTACGGGCCAAAGGCGATAAACCTGATCTCGCACTTGTTGTATGTGACGTAGATGCCGTATCTGCAGGTTTGCCTTGTATTTCCTATAATCCTTAACATGCTTGTAGAAGTTTTCTTATTTGAAAATGCTGTTTTTTTTAAGGGTCCTTCACCACAAACATAGTTGCTGCTGCACCTGTTGAGTACTGCAGGAAAACCTTGGAGATGACAGAAACGGTAAGATTCTGATCCGTAGTTCTGATTTGACCGGTTAAGTCAGGGCAAACATATCAGTCCCACAACTTTCAAGTGTTTCAGACTTTCTAGCTGATTGGAATTTTAATCTGGTAAATAGATATGCTAGTCTGCTGGATTAGCTTTTATAAGCTTTTGGTTTGTTGAGGAAGCATAAGATATCACCATATCTAAAAGTATCTATACTCCTGTGGCAACATGTTCCAATTGTAATCAATGCTTCATTGACATCTTCTTTGGAAAAAGAACTGTGTAGCTGTTCTTGTCCTGTAACCTTTTTTTTGCTTTAGTGTTGATCTTGTGGTCGGGTTTTCGTATTAACTTTCAGGCACGTGCTGTGTTAATAAATGCTGGGCAAGCCAATGCAGCAACTGTAAGTCCTTCCTTTTTTTTCCTAATTTGGATCTAAATACTCCAGTGTACTGTATGAAATCATTTCAACCAATAACTTACATCAATCCAACCATGTACTACTCCATATCCAACTCTAACATGAGGTTTGGATATTATTCTAAATGCCATTTTATTAATGTGTAGGGGGATGCAGGCTACCAGGATGTTATTGAATGTGTCCTCAACCTTTCTAATGTGAGCACTGCCTTCTCTGAAAGTAAATACCAGAAACAGTCTTTTTAGAAAAGCAGGAAGTCATGATTTGGAAACTATGTATTTGGTAAATATGCTTAGTGCACAATCATTTCTGCTGCAGCTGCTTCAAGTTAAGCCTGAGGAAGTTCTGGTTGAATCCACAGGTGTGATCGGTCAAAGAATCAAGAAGGTGTAGATTTATGATTTTCAATTTTGTTGCATATTTGTCTTTTGAATAAGCATATCTCGAGGATTAATATTGTTGTTTATATATTGTCTTTGCATTTAGATGTCTTGACCATGGTATATTCATGTTGATATGACCCTATCCAGTACTTTTTTTGTGTCAGGATGCACTGCTTAAGTCACTTTCTCGTCTAATAAATTCTTTATCATCTTCAGCGGAAGGGTATTTTTCCAAAGGATCAATTACATTTCATATGTTTCCTCATTATATGTGGCTTTGAGGGCTATTTTTGGATCTGAATTTCAACATACATTTACAGGGCAGAGTCCGCTGCAGTTGCTATTACGACAACCGATCTTGTGAGTAAGAGTGTCGCTATTGAGTCTAAGGTAAGTAACCAGATGATGAAGTGTGTTTTGTGTATAGAAGCAATTACATTGAGATGTATGCATAACCTTGTCACTCCTCTGGAGCTGGACTTTGTTACTTCTACGGAGAACTTCTATTTATTTATGAAATATTTTATATGATAAATCATTATTAGCAGTACTTGTGAAAAAACATCTCCATAAATTTTAGGTCAATCTTTTTTATTACAATAACTCAACTCGTAAACCTTTCCAGTGTTGATGTTATTTCTGGATCTTTATACCAATTGTAACAAAATACTTTTCCAGGTTGGAGGGTCCAAGATAAGAATTGGAGGAATGGCTAAGGGCTCTGGAATGATTCACCCCAATATGGCTACCATGCTTGGTGTATGTCCCCTCATATATTTCCTTTTCTAGAATTTTATTGCATTTGTGTATGTCAATTTAATACTGATGATGTTACTCTAGGTGGTAACAACTGATGCTGCTGTTTCAAGTGATGTGTGGAGAAAGATGGTGAAAATTTCTGTCGACAGGAGTTTTAACCAGATCACTGTACGCTATTAGTTCATATGTTGTTCTACTTCTGATTGATGTGTCAGATTTCATATGACAGAGGTGCCACTTTTCAGGTAGATGGTGATACCAGTACAAATGATACTGTCATTGCTCTGGCTAGTGGTCTATCAGGATCAACTAGGATATCTTCTTTGGACAGTGATGAGGGAAGACAGCTCCAGACTTGCTTGGATGGGGTGATGCTGTTTTCTTTTCAGAGAATTTGTATTCTCTACAGTTTTGGTCTTGTAGATATTTACATCTTCTGATTATTACTGTTCACCTCCTAGGTTATGAAAGGTCTTGCTAAATCAATAGCATGGGATGGTGAAGGAGCAACTTGCCTAATTGAGGTCTGCATCTCCCTTCAACATAACTAAGCCACACATTGAATTTTGTCTTAGAGTAGGACTGCTAAATCCTGCAAAAGTATGAAAGGTCTCATATTCAATTGGAAGTCAATTAATGAAGTATTCTATTATGCTCATACAAATTTGGCTAAGTTGATATCCAGGTCAATGTGAATGGTGCTGATACGGAGGCTGAAGCAGCGAAAATTGCTCGTGCAGTGGCATCTTCCTCCCTTGTCAAGGCAGCACTATGATTAACAAGCTTCCCTCATTTTATTACATTATGATTCTGGTTAAGCAACTAACTTCCAATTGTTGCCACCAGGCTGCGGTTTATGGTAGAGATCCGAACTGGGGAAGGATAGCTTGTGCAGTAGGCTATGCAGGAATTCCTTTTTTGCCAAATCAACTCTGTATATTGCTCGGTGACGTTCTACTCATGGAGGGTGGACAACCACAGCCCTTTGACAGGTAAGACTAAAATTTTCATGCCCTGAGATGGGCTTTATGCAGAAAAATCGGTTGAAAATCTTCTCAATCAATCCTTGTAAACTCGGGGTTGGTTTAGCTTGGGCTCGACCTCCATGGTTCTATCCTTTTGTAGGAATATTATGTTCCATCAAGCATTCACAGATTTGCTTTATGCTTTATCTTCAACTCATGTGGTATTGGCTGATTTATAACAGGTCTGCAGCCAGTAATTATCTCCGGAAAGCTGGAGAGGTCCATGGCACAGTTGCAATCCACATCTCAGTAGGTAAGATTTTTCTGTTGCCATCCACTCTAAACTTTCATTTTCGTCCCTTAATAAGATCTTCATCAGAACCGGTTACCTAAGGCAAATTTTCCGTACATCTACCTGTTTTTCTTACAGGGAATGGACCAGGATGTGGCCAGGCATGGGGGTGTGACCTAAGCTATGATTATGTCAAGATAAATGCTGAATACACAACGTAGAGCCCCGGATGAAAATCCCGAACCACTCAACTGAGAATTTGGAGTTCCCACTGATTTGATCATCAAGGAATTCGGTATTTATCCAATTACTCTGTGTTCCTGTCTTCTTTTCTGTGAACAGCCAAAAAATGTACATTTGCTCTGCATTAACTTCAACTGGATGGGTTTGTAAGCTGATTCTGTTATTGTCCTTGTTGGTACTTCATGCCCTTCTCAAATAACTAGTTCATTCTCATTCTCTATGAACATCCAAATTCATACTCTCTTATATAGTTAATTGGATCAAGTCTCTGTGTCCTCTGCAGAGAAATCCATAAATTTCGGAGCTGGACTTGACAAGTATGGACCATACACCGGCCATTGTCATCCTTAGCCAATGCCAACAGACAAATGATCCTGCCATCACCGTCTATATAGTTAGTTTACTGAAGAAAATGCAGGTTGACTATAAAAGGATAGCCTTCTAGATGATCATACCCTCAAGGAAAGCATAGCAAGAATTGCATCATAGATGACGATCTAATTATCTAGAAGAACACTACTCTAGAAGGGACCAATTGACTCGGAGACTTAAATAGAATGAAGAGGAAAATGTGGCAATAGAGGTGAGGTAGTCTACCTGATCACCCCATCTAGATGTTACTTGACTTTTTAAGATTGGTACAAATTATGTCTACTCTTTCTCTCACGTTCTTGATGGTCGGCAGTCTATGCATTGACGTACCCCGGCCATATTTGTTCACATGGCAGCTAAGTTACCAATATTAAGGCAGGTCAAAGCGATGACGACATGACGGTCGTGTTTATAATCTCCTCTCTTCCAAGCTAAAACAATATCGAAGCATTTCGATGGATTTGGGTCCCGGGGCTCGCGAAACTGCCCAGAATTACACTGCTTATATGACGGGAATGAGCTGTGAATTGAGATGGAGTGATGAAGATCCGGCAGCTCTTGTGCGGCCGCCTCGGAAGAGTACTAGCCCTCTGGCACGGAGCCTCTCACCGGCATCGAGGACACGATCGATCCTGCAAGGACAGAAGGAGCTCATGGAGATGGTGAAGGAGATGCCAGAAACGTACTATGAGCTCTCCCTTGCAGACCTTGTTGAGAAGCCAGCGCCCGAGGGCCAAGTTGAGGGTTGGTCCGGGGAGAGGAGGGATGGTGAATGTCCCAGTGATGGGAAGGCTAATCTGGACCGAAGCGAGAGCAGGAAGATGGTGCAAAATGGTAGCCAGAGCCATAAGAAAATGGTTTGGATATTATTCTAAATGCCATTTTATTAATGTGTAGGGGGATGCAGGCTACCAGGATGTTATTGAATGTGTCCTCAACCTTTCTAATGTGAGCACTGCCTTCTCTGAAAGTAAATACCAGAAACAGTCTTTTTAGAAAAGCAGGAAGTCATGATTTGGAAACTATGTATTTGGTAAATATGCTTAGTGCACAATCATTTCTGCTGCAGCTGCTTCAAGTTAAGCCTGAGGAAGTTCTGGTTGAATCCACAGGTGTGATCGGTCAAAGAATCAAGAAGGTGTAGATTTATGATTTTCAATTTTGTTGCATATTTGTCTTTTGAATAAGCATATCTCGAGGATTAATATTGTTGTTTATATATTGTCTTTGCATTTAGATGTCTTGACCATGGTATATTCATGTTGATATGACCCTATCCAGTACTTTTTTTGTGTCAGGATGCACTGCTTAAGTCACTTTCTCGTCTAATAAATTCTTTATCATCTTCAGCGGAAGGGTATTTTTCCAAAGGATCAATTACATTTCATATGTTTCCTCATTATATGTGGCTTTGAGGGCTATTTTTGGATCTGAATTTCAACATACATTTACAGGGCAGAGTCCGCTGCAGTTGCTATTACGACAACCGATCTTGTGAGTAAGAGTGTCGCTATTGAGTCTAAGGTAAGTAACCAGATGATGAAGTGTGTTTTGTGTATAGAAGCAATTACATTGAGATGTATGCATAACCTTGTCACTCCTCTGGAGCTGGACTTTGTTACTTCTACGGAGAACTTCTATTTATTTATGAAATATTTTATATGATAAATCATTATTAGCAGTACTTGTGAAAAAACATCTCCATAAATTTTAGGTCAATCTTTTTTATTACAATAACTCAACTCGTAAACCTTTCCAGTGTTGATGTTATTTCTGGATCTTTATACCAATTGTAACAAAATACTTTTCCAGGTTGGAGGGTCCAAGATAAGAATTGGAGGAATGGCTAAGGGCTCTGGAATGATTCACCCCAATATGGCTACCATGCTTGGTGTATGTCCCCTCATATATTTCCTTTTCTAGAATTTTATTGCATTTGTGTATGTCAATTTAATACTGATGATGTTACTCTAGGTGGTAACAACTGATGCTGCTGTTTCAAGTGATGTGTGGAGAAAGATGGTGAAAATTTCTGTCGACAGGAGTTTTAACCAGATCACTGTACGCTATTAGTTCATATGTTGTTCTACTTCTGATTGATGTGTCAGATTTCATATGACAGAGGTGCCACTTTTCAGGTAGATGGTGATACCAGTACAAATGATACTGTCATTGCTCTGGCTAGTGGTCTATCAGGATCAACTAGGATATCTTCTTTGGACAGTGATGAGGGAAGACAGCTCCAGACTTGCTTGGATGGGGTGATGCTGTTTTCTTTTCAGAGAATTTGTATTCTCTACAGTTTTGGTCTTGTAGATATTTACATCTTCTGATTATTACTGTTCACCTCCTAGGTTATGAAAGGTCTTGCTAAATCAATAGCATGGGATGGTGAAGGAGCAACTTGCCTAATTGAGGTCTGCATCTCCCTTCAACATAACTAAGCCACACATTGAATTTTGTCTTAGAGTAGGACTGCTAAATCCTGCAAAAGTATGAAAGGTCTCATATTCAATTGGAAGTCAATTAATGAAGTATTCTATTATGCTCATACAAATTTGGCTAAGTTGATATCCAGGTCAATGTGAATGGTGCTGATACGGAGGCTGAAGCAGCGAAAATTGCTCGTGCAGTGGCATCTTCCTCCCTTGTCAAGGCAGCACTATGATTAACAAGCTTCCCTCATTTTATTACATTATGATTCTGGTTAAGCAACTAACTTCCAATTGTTGCCACCAGGCTGCGGTTTATGGTAGAGATCCGAACTGGGGAAGGATAGCTTGTGCAGTAGGCTATGCAGGAATTCCTTTTTTGCCAAATCAACTCTGTATATTGCTCGGTGACGTTCTACTCATGGAGGGTGGACAACCACAGCCCTTTGACAGGTAAGACTAAAATTTTCATGCCCTGAGATGGGCTTTATGCAGAAAAATCGGTTGAAAATCTTCTCAATCAATCCTTGTAAACTCGGGGTTGGTTTAGCTTGGGCTCGACCTCCATGGTTCTATCCTTTTGTAGGAATATTATGTTCCATCAAGCATTCACAGATTTGCTTTATGCTTTATCTTCAACTCATGTGGTATTGGCTGATTTATAACAGGTCTGCAGCCAGTAATTATCTCCGGAAAGCTGGAGAGGTCCATGGCACAGTTGCAATCCACATCTCAGTAGGTAAGATTTTTCTGTTGCCATCCACTCTAAACTTTCATTTTCGTCCCTTAATAAGATCTTCATCAGAACCGGTTACCTAAGGCAAATTTTCCGTACATCTACCTGTTTTTCTTACAGGGAATGGACCAGGATGTGGCCAGGCATGGGGGTGTGACCTAAGCTATGATTATGTCAAGATAAATGCTGAATACACAACGTAGAGCCCCGGATGAAAATCCCGAACCACTCAACTGAGAATTTGGAGTTCCCACTGATTTGATCATCAAGGAATTCGGTATTTATCCAATTACTCTGTGTTCCTGTCTTCTTTTCTGTGAACAGCCAAAAAATGTACATTTGCTCTGCATTAACTTCAACTGGATGGGTTTGTAAGCTGATTCTGTTATTGTCCTTGTTGGTACTTCATGCCCTTCTCAAATAACTAGTTCATTCTCATTCTCTATGAACATCCAAATTCATACTCTCTTATATAGTTAATTGGATCAAGTCTCTGTGTCCTCTGCAGAGAAATCCATAAATTTCGGAGCTGGACTTGACAAGTATGGACCATACACCGGCCATTGTCATCCTTAGCCAATGCCAACAGACAAATGATCCTGCCATCACCGTCTATATAGTTAGTTTACTGAAGAAAATGCAGGTTGACTATAAAAGGATAGCCTTCTAGATGATCATACCCTCAAGGAAAGCATAGCAAGAATTGCATCATAGATGACGATCTAATTATCTAGAAGAACACTACTCTAGAAGGGACCAATTGACTCGGAGACTTAAATAGAATGAAGAGGAAAATGTGGCAATAGAGGTGAGGTAGTCTACCTGATCACCCCATCTAGATGTTACTTGACTTTTTAAGATTGGTACAAATTATGTCTACTCTTTCTCTCACGTTCTTGATGGTCGGCAGTCTATGCATTGACGTACCCCGGCCATATTTGTTCACATGGCAGCTAAGTTACCAATATTAAGGCAGGTCAAAGCGATGACGACATGACGGTCGTGTTTATAATCTCCTCTCTTCCAAGCTAAAACAATATCGAAGCATTTCGATGGATTTGGGTCCCGGGGCTCGCGAAACTGCCCAGAATTACACTGCTTATATGACGGGAATGAGCTGTGAATTGAGATGGAGTGATGAAGATCCGGCAGCTCTTGTGCGGCCGCCTCGGAAGAGTACTAGCCCTCTGGCACGGAGCCTCTCACCGGCATCGAGGACACGATCGATCCTGCAAGGACAGAAGGAGCTCATGGAGATGGTGAAGGAGATGCCAGAAACGTACTATGAGCTCTCCCTTGCAGACCTTGTTGAGAAGCCAGCGCCCGAGGGCCAAGTTGAGGGTTGGTCCGGGGAGAGGAGGGATGGTGAATGTCCCAGTGATGGGAAGGCTAATCTGGACCGAAGCGAGAGCAGGAAGATGGTGCAAAATGGTAGCCAGAGCCATAAGACTCGTCAGATGGCTATAACCAAGAGCGTGGAAGATGGGTTGCTACGGAACTTGATCTTCCCTGGCTCTTCCTTGACTTCCAAGCGAAGGCAGAACAGCAGCCGGTCGTTGACTGTGAGCCATACCTCGAAGGTTTCTCCTAGGCCTTCCTTTAGTGATGACCCTGCCAAGGGCCTTGATAGGTGGAAGAGGTTTTCTGCCTCAAATAAGGTCAAGCATGGGATCTTGGAAGTTGATTTAGCAGGCGGCAGCAGCAACAAGAACAGTACTAAGAACTGCAAGAATAGAAGGTAACCATTCTTTCAAACTCAAGAGGTCATATGGACAAATGGGTTTCTTGATTCCTCAGAATGGTAGAGAATCTCAATGGAATCTTGCAGTTGTGTAGACTATTTGTTACCGTTGGTATCATTGCCTTCATCACTGATTCTGAAACGTTGCTTTTTATGTGATGCAGGGATGTGGCAAGCAAGCAGAACTTCGGCTGCTGTCTCTTCTCCACGAGGAAAAAGGGTACACTTCGAGAATGAAGGAATCGGTAGATGCCCCTACTTAAGAATCTATTTCTATTTAAAATTAATTATTTATAATTAGTATAATTTTTTAAACCTTATAAATTTATAACAATTCTCTATTTTATCCAATTTATAATTATATTATCTTAAAATCACTGTATTATCATTATCTTATTAAATAATTAAAAATAATTATATGGGTTCGATAAAAAAAATTATCAATAATAAGGAATCCATTTATCATTAAAAAGTAAATAATTATAAATTTATTATCAACAATGTACTATAATTTACTTCAAATATAATTTTAAACCCAAATTTAATAATTGTATAAGTTTATTTTTTTCATTTATACTTTTTGCACAGTAGACTACCCGATCAACAAGTTTGCATAATCAGATTAGGGAAAAAAGAGGGAATCTTGATTACAATAACAGAATCAATCAACACAAGGGGGAATCTAGCGTCCATCTCCAATGTGAAAAGACTCCAATTGACTCTTCATAGTATCCCCTGAAACCATTGCATTGATGGTACCAGTCTCCCCGGAATCCACGTAACCATCCCCGAGCAGATATTCCGTCTCCCCGAAGTTTTCTTTCTCCTGGTTTATCCAAGGATGTGTATCACTGGCCCTGAGTATTCCCTCCAATTTCATCACAACCTCCTTCATGGTTGGCCTGTCATCTCCCCTCACTTTCAAACACCTGCTTGCAAGCAACGCAGCTTCTCTTATCTGACTGGCATTCCCTTCATTTAGAATCCGCTCGTCGATAATCTGCAACACACGATCCTCTTTCACCGCCACGGCAAAAACCATTGACAGGTTCCGATCCTTTTCAAGCTTGTCAAAAGATATGGCCTTCATTCCGGTCAACAGCTCAGCCAGTACCACCCCGAAGCTATAAACATCGCTCTTTTCAGTCAACTGGTTCGTGTGGAAGTATTCCGGGTCTATGTAGCCGAACGTGCCTTGCACAAGGGTATTAAGTTGAGTCTGATCCACCGGAATAACCCTGGAAGCTCCAAAATCCGATACCTTTGCTGTATAATTCTCGTCCAACAGTATGTTAGCGCTCTTCACATCCCTGTGGTATATAGGAATGGAAACATCGTAGTGCAAATAAGAGAGAGCTCCGGCTGCTTCTGCTGCCACGCGTAGACGAGCTCCCCATGTGGATAAAGCGGCGGTGGAACATCCGTGGCCGCCGTCGTGTAGATGCTGAGAAAGGGTGCCGTTGGTTACAAACTCGTAGACTAGTAGAGGAAGCTCCGTCTCCAAGCAGCAGCCGATCAGCTTCACCACGTTCTTATGATTGATCCGCGACAAAATGACGATTTCGTTGATGAAATCATTCACCTGGCTTCGATCGAGGTGTTTGGCCTTTTTTACGGCAACCACCCTACTGTTCATCACCACTCCCTTGTAAACTGTACCTTGACCGCCTTGGCCGAGGATTCTACTCTCGTGATAGTTGTCGGTTGCCTTGTTGAGCTCGTCTGCAGTGAATAATTTCAGCATCTCGAATCCACTGCGATGCTGCGAGATAAGTTCTTCGAGCTGGTGGCCGCCGTTTTCTTTGAAGAACTTCTCCCTCTCTCTTCTTTCCTTCCTGGACTGTATGACCCAGAAAGCAAGGAGGAAGAGGATGCCACAACCGATTCCCAGTCCCAGACCTGCCATTGAGAGAGTATAGAGTCGGCAAAATTACGGGGACTGACTGTGATTTCTTCTTTAGTTGAAGATGGGTTTGAGTTTGCATTGATTGATCCACTACTCACCTAAGGCTATATCACGAGAAGTGTACTTCTTTGAACGTATGATTGGGGTGCAGCCATTCCCATTCCCGTCTCTCTTTCCATCTCCGGCGAACCCTTTAGGGCATGAGCAATTAAAAGTTCCGGGCAGATTTATGCACAGAGACGTCACGTTACAAGGATTCGAGGATGCGCACTCGTCAATGTCTGAAAACGGCACGAGTGTGAAGTTTATGGAATTAGGACCTAACATCTCCGTGGGTTGTCAAATGGCAAGGAAGTGGAGAGAGTGCGACTGACTGTATACCTTGGCAGCCATTGGAGCCGGAGAGGTAAGGGCTCCCCTTGTAACCATCCTTGCAGTGGCAAAGATACCCCATCCCGTTCCCCGCATCTGTACAAGTGGTGTTCTCTCCTTTGCACGCATAGGTTGACCTGTTCTTCTGTGCGTCGATGCACGTCTGGTTTCCGATCGACCAGTCGATGATCAAAGGAACCATCTCATCTGCCATGCTTTTGAGTAGATATTCAGTAGAGAAGGCGAAGTAGCCGTTCTCGGCCACGAAAGCGTAGCTGCAGGGGTTAAACTCGGATACTCCGCTGTGGTTTGCATATTGATCTAGATAAATGTCATAGCGCATGACGTTTTTTGGGATGCTTGCTTGACAACAACCAATCCCCGAACACGTCCCGTTTGTCACGTCGGCCAAATCGTTGCAGACGGACAGGCAACCTATGGCATAACTGCCGTTCTTGTTCCCACGTAGCAGAGCCTGCGTGTCGCACCCGGTGGCAGTGAACGTGTTCTTGGTGCTGGATATTGGGAACCTGGCAAGCTCGAGAGTGGGGTTGTTCCAATCCGTTGCAGCCGTGCTATTGTAGCAGTCATAAGCAGAGTAGACCATGATCCGCATCTCATGATCATATACAGATATATTTGCTATAGGTATATGGTGTGACCTGTTTTGCCAGTAAGCTATGGGAGGGTGGACAGTCATATCACAGTCGATGGGGAACTGCCCAGTCTCTGCTAAATAGCAGTCATCCCTGCTTACAAGGCCAAAAGGGTAAGGGATGGTGAGGTTGCCGCATGCATCTGGACATCCTGGTTTTGAGCTTGATTGAGCTGCTGCTGCTACAAGGTGTGGAGAAGGTAACACCAACAAGAGCAGCCCAAGTAATAGAGTAAGGGAAGGCATTTTTAGGACAAAAGGTTGAGGTTACTGTTGATATGGGGTATGGGTATGGCAGCATTTATAAAGAGCACAAAAGTATCTTTATGTGCATAAGATTTGGTCCATTTGAACATTATCTTCTCTTTTATTAGATGTAGAGCACAATTTCCAACACTTGTTGACAAATTTCCATAAAATATATAAGGATCATAACATTTAAATAGTTTTATCATTATAAAGTAGAGAGTGACATACTACCCGTATCAAATATATATATATACTACTTGGCTTATTAGGTTTAAATTACACTCAACATATAACTTTTATATATATATATATATATACTAATTGTTTCTCATTTAATAAAATAAAATTTTTTTATGGTTTTATAAACATTGGCTCACACCCCACGCCGTAACAATAATAATACTATACAGTTCTTGAGTGCAATTTTAAAATTGCACTAAAATTGCTCTTAGTGTATATGCGTGATCCAATAATATAAAATAGAGAATATTGTACATTTATAATATTATAAAATTTTTATTATTTATCAATAATAATTTTTAAATATATATTAATTCCACCAATTATAAACAATACTTTCTAACACTACTTAATTATACTATAAGAGAGTAAATTGGAGTTTGATTTAGTAAGTCCCGTAGACTATGGGAAATGGAATTTACAACTCAATCGTACATTTTTTTTCATATATTGAATTTACTTTTTTGGATATTTTTAGAACAATTCTCAATAGAAAGAAGAATCCATAATAATTTAATAATATTTATATACTTATTTATAAAAATGTAAAATATATTTAGGGGATTGGTGCATAGAACTATTGTAAAATGTTATTTTCAAAAATTTTTTATATATTTGTATTAACTTTGATTTGGTCATACCCTAACTGACTTAATAATCCAACATATATCTCTATTATATAATATAACATGTGGTGTATAAGTTAAAAGTTAACTATAATATATTTAAGGTAGATAGGCTAATCCATCAACCATCTTATTTAATATGACAATTCAACTAAATGTAATGTTAATAATTAATTTCATATATTTTAATTATATATATATATATATTTCAATTTATATATTTAACATAAATTATGAAAAGTTATTATGGAGCAATAAGGTAAAATTAATATATACTTAAACATAATAAATTGTAAGAATTATAATGTGAGAATTTCTTGTGTTCAAATAATTTATAGTATTTATTTTTACTTAAAAGTAATTATTTATAATTAGTGAAAATTTTTCAATATTATAAATATACAATAATTAACTATTTTATAAAATATGTAATTATATTTTAAATAATACTTTCAAAAACCATTTATGTATATTTGATAAATATGACAATATTAAAAACATTTTAATGAATGAGATTGATAGTGTTATTTTTTCAAATAAATAAAACTTTCACTTTTTAAGAATATAAAATATAAAAAGATATACTTTTTGAATATATATAAAATTTTAAATATGTAACTAAATATATCTTTTTTTCCAAATAAATATTATTATAATATCTACATAATATATTATAATAATATCCACTAAAAAATTATATTATACAAATTATTTTTCTAATTTATTCAATTTATTATCATCTAAAAATCCTAAAAAATGACCTATAAATATAGAATAATAATTTATATTAATGATATATTTAAAAATTAAATACGATAAATTAATAATTTTATTATTTTTATATTTAATATTATCGCTATCACTCCCTATAATTCATCATTGATTTTTCCTATTTACACCACAATTTATATAATTTTATTTCAAAAGAATAAACAATAAGAAATGATCAAATATGTCCATTGAAAGGAACACATGGTTAAGATAAAACCATAGACCCATCAATTGCCTTAAGGAAGAAACGGACATGAAAAAGCTTGGCAGTGAACAACCATAAAAGACATGCCAATCGTTTAAGGAAGCAATGTTTTTTTTATTGCACAAGTACTGAGACACCCAAGAACCTTCAAGATGTCCCAATGACCCAACTCTGCTCACAATCCTTTTTGAGGATAAGGGCTTCTTCTACATCTGTATACATCTTGTAAACAATCTAGCTGATCTAAGGAATACCCACCCACCAGTCTAGTTGCTAGTATTAGTGACATATTAACTACATCTGCCTTAAGGGGGAGGAGGAGGAGGGCAAACCCATAAACCACCTCTCTCATCCTACACCCACCTTGTGATCGGATATGGAGTCTTGGAATGTGGATATACAAAACTGAAGGATGAAGATGGAGTACTGAATGTGTGCTAATCAAAGCTAGAAGAGCGGCTCCAACGGCCTTGCAGGTAGTCCTCCAAAGTGAGGTTCTGCTCGACCATGCCCACTGAAAGTGAATCCTCCTCCACACCGTGGAAGGCAAGATTGAGATGGGATTGGATGCTTGACTTTGTAGATTCTTCATCCTCCAGTAGCAGCAGGAGGTTGGATTTGTCCGAGGAGGAGGAACTGACCTGCTTCCTGGCCCAGTTAACCGTGTCCTCATTCCCTTGCAGGAGCTTTAAAACCTGCACCCATTGCAGCAGAACAACCAATTGATATGATGCATTGCTTTCCAAGATTTTGCAGAAATTTGGACTTACAAGGCTCATAGGAGGCCTGGCTCGTGGAGCCCGTCTGATGCAAAGGGTTGCAGCTAAAACCATCATCTCCATCTGGTTGTGATCATACTCTTTGCTTAAGCTGGGGTCCAATAATTCCGAAAGCTTGCCACTGTTAAGCATTGGCATTGCCTGGACATTATTTGTTCAATGAGCAGCAGATTCTCATGACAAACAGAAAGCTATGGAAAATATAACCAGGCTCAGATGCGTACCCACATAACCAGGCTCTCCTGGCCTTTCGGGAAGTCGCTGCATATCGGCTTTCGACCAGATAAAAGCTCGAGGATTACCACACCAAATGCATACACATCTACCTTGTCATTAACTTTGCCATACAAGAAATATTCAGGAGCCAAGTAGCTGCAATATACAAGGAGAAAGAATGGTGTCAAAAGATGCCAAGAAGTGGAAAACTGAAGCACTGGACTTCCTGACCTGTGGAATCAACATACCCGAAAGTCCCTGCAACTTCAGTGCAGGTAATGTGAGTAGAAGAGGATGATGCCCAGAGAGAAAGTCCAAAATCCGAGAGCTGATGAAAAGGGCAGGAACATAGTTAGTTCCAGCATCAGTTGAGTAATCAGAAAGATGAGCTGGTGGGTTCACCTGTGGCTCAAACTCGTTGGATAATAGGATATTTGATGACTTCACATCCCGGTGAACAACAGGGCGATCGACTCGGCTATGGAGATAAGCTAATGCATCTGCAACCCCAAGAGCCACTTTATACCTCTCCCCCCAACCAAATGCAGTAGGGTCGCTTCTACTACCTGAATAATGAAGATGAAAAATAAGCAGGTGGTTTCAATTTCTGTGTCAAAATCATGTATAGATGAAAGGGTTGCTGATATCCTTATACCATGAAGGTTCTCTTCAAGGCTCCCTCTAGCCAGGAGATGATACACTAGCAGGAGGTGATTGGCATCAAAGCAGAAACCCAAAAGGGAAATTATGTTTCTGTGGTTCAGTTCTGTGATGATCTCTATCTCCAGCGTAAATTCTTTCAGCACATCTTCTGACTGCTTCAGTATCTTCACTGCAATTTTTTTGCCATCCCCAAGACACCCTTTGTAGACCAGACTGCTGCCTCCTTTCCCAATAAGGTTCTCTGCAGGATAGCAAAGGCCATGTGACATTAGTCATTAGAACTATGCATATGCATATATGGTAAAGAGTTAGCCATGGAGGAAGGGGGAAGACCTTCCAAGAAGTTGGAGGTTGCTGCAACAAGTTCCTGGTACTTGAACAACCTGCATGTGGAAGAATGTTTCTCATGGAGGCCCCTCAACTCTTTTGGCAAGCTTCTTAGGTTGCTCTCATCAAAAGGAGTAATTGCTGCTGAATCAGAGCCCACGAGAACAAGAGTGTCATTTTTCAGGTTTACCCATTTCTGATCATCCAGGCTGAAGCTCAGAGACAGGCATCGTCTGTCCGGCAACCCCATCGCCCACTGGACCACTGAGATATTCCTTGCAGACGACTTCTTTAGAGGCTTGTGCTCTGCTTCCACCGCCCGACGGAGAAGAGGCCAGCCAGGAGACCGCCCCCGGAGCTCTTGATTCGGCGTGGAGACTGAACTTGATGAGACTACAGCCAAAGCAGATTTTTCTTGTTCCTCACTGGGGACATCCCTCTGGGTGTTGGCAGCACAAGTCGATGAGCACTTCGGCTTTAGAACACCCGTCTCTTTACTATCAAAAGCTGTTTCTTTGATCAATTCCTGCTCCAATGTCTGATCAACAAAGTGAACTTTCTCTGGCTTATCAGTGAGATTCGGCTCCCCTTCTCCCTCGCTCAACACCTTTGAGTTCTGACTTGCAGATCGGCGAAACACATTAAACAAATGATTTGGGCGATTACGATGGTCCTTGATAAGTCCTGCAGCAGATAGACACACTTCAACAATAAAAATGTGGAAAAGATAATCCAAGGGCAATCTCAAAGCCAGTCTCCTATTTACAGTACAATCTAGACTGCAAGGAAATCGAGACAACCTTGTGAAATGCAGACTTGTGCTGGAGACCCTTCCCGCTGGTAGATGATTCTGCCATTATTGACAGCGAGAACCCAGCAATCCTTGGGGAGCTTTTTGGCACAGTATTTGGCAACAGAAGTTGGTGAGCCGATCGGCCCATGGCTCTGCATGACCCCTACTATGACTTTTGCAGCAGAATAGAGCTTTGCTTCCCGAACGAGGATCTTACGAATCGAGGAACCCCTGCAGATCTTGAGCTTGAGATCCACCTGCAATTTATCTCATCACCTCCATGAGAAAGAAGATAACGGTGATATTTGAATTGGGGAAAATGTGTTAGGAGGATGAGAATGAGACCTGTTTCAAGTTGCAGAAGCCATCGTAGACCGCAAGAATTGAGTCGAAGATTCTGACCAGAGAGAGCAGAGACGATTGCCCATTTGGATCTACGATATCTGCCAAGAACAAAAACAAGTCTTCATCAGAATGCAAAGTCGAGGATCGGCAATGCATAGCAAGACTTCTCAAATAAGCTGTTTAAATTATGAAAATTGAAAGGGAGATTGGGAGACAGATTCCTTCGAACATCGAATCTAATTTCACTGGAAAAACAAAGTAGACACAATCGCGGACAGACGATGACCCTTGAAAATATAAAGTACCGTTATTGCCGAGGACATGAAGGGCGATGACTCGATCCCCTGGCTCGGAAATTTTAACCAAAACCCAAGTAAGCAGCTCCCTGCTCTGTTGGTCCAGCTTCACCCCGACCACCACCGTCCGCGGCTCCCCTCCGGCGGATCCCTCTGCCCCCTTCCGCCCTTCTCCAGCTGCCGCTCCATTACTGAGCAGCAGCTTCATCTTTCCGTCGGGTTCCGACTATCTTCAGATCCGAACAATAGTTCCCCCCTTGTTTCTGCTGTTACCCGACCGAGGAAGAGATCATTCTTTGTCCTCCAAGGGAGCCTTACGGTTTCTGGGTATCAATTTAAATGTTCGAAGCTACTGCTAGCAGGAAGAAAGAGGGGGCTTCGTTTCTGCTCAACTCAACTCAGTGGCTGTTTGCCTTACCGCCCCGGTGGCTTGGTTTCCAACCGACAGTCGGTGGAGAAAGAAGCAGATCAAATGAGACAAACAGAGAGAGAGTAATATAATTGTGGGTAGTTATTTGTCTCTATTAAGAAATATGTATTAATTCTTTAAACCTAACTGCCCATCATAAATATATATATATATTTATTTATTTATTTATTTTTTAAATTTTCATAAATATATATTATAATTTATTTAATATTATTCCATAAAATCTTAAACACTTGTCTATTTATCGTCCATTATTGAGGTACGTACATGAACATGGGAAACGTGGATGCATGTCTTCCCAACCATCCAAAGGGAATCAGCAAATGTTTTAAAAAAATATCCCAAACATCATAAGCAACCATTTGGCCTGGTCGGGCCACGCGAGAGACTACTTGGGATACTCCCATTTTCCATGGGATATTAAGACAATGTCCCGTCCCCGTCCCCGTGTCTCATTGATTGAGAGCCGGCCAACTGTTGATCCACAGTACACTAACACCCAGCTGGACCATCACCTCGTGACTACCCTCAAACCTCAAAAACTCAGACTTTTGCCGGCGTGTCCCTTCCAAATAAAGGCAATCCCGTGAATCCCAGTCACGCGCCTTCCAGGCGGCGCGTCTCCTCCTGGTTGTGGAAGCTGAACCACGTCCCTCTCTGGTCCACCGCCGGGCGTCGGCCATCTGCCACGCTCCGCACAAAAATCAAGGGAAATCAGAGCCCAACCTATATTACTCTGGGAGTATGGACTTGTCTAATGATATTCATTCAACGATGGAGGAGTGTCGGTGCAAGAGTGCCTCTACCCCACATGGGACCATATTTAACTCTCTCCGGCAGTGCATTGGGAAGATAACCGTGGTGTGGGCAAGATTGATTTGAATACAAGTATTAGAGTATTTATTTTATATCTCATTGTTACTTAAAAATAATTAATTGTATAATTTTTAGTTAAAAATAATTATTTATAATTAGGGTAATATTTTTAAATTTATAAATTTACACAATTTTTCTATTTTAATATAATCATACTCAATAATTATTTATAAAATATATATTATTATTTCGATCTAGTAAAATAGAAAATAATAATATTGAATTTAGTATATTTTACTATCATAAGGTTACCAGTTTGAAGTTTGGTAAATTATATAAGAAAATATTATAAATTGTTAAACTTTTATATTTAAAAATTATACTCTAATAACATTTTATAAGATATTATATATGAATAAGTGTTTGCATATATTTATATGTAAAAGTTATAAATTGTAAATGCTCTACTATAATTTTCTATTTTAAGGATAATTATAATTTATTTTCTTAAGTAAGCACTTATAAAACCCCTAAACATGTATAAGAATTTGCTCTAGAGTAAGCTGGTCATGCTGGGAATAGGAAGGAACACCTCAATGACTGTTCAACCCCCTATATATTGACATCCATATTAGCTTGTGGTATATAATATACCCTATGGTCACCATCAGCAAGGATATTTTCTAATGTTTCAGTCCCTCTCTCTAAATCCATGGTGGGTCCTTTTTTTCTTTTCATACATGGGCGTGTTTGTGTTTGTGGATGCTTGCAGCTTGCCTCTGGTGTTTGTGATCATAAATGGGTGTATAGTTATGCGTCACCATTTAGGTCTTAACTTGAAAATTAGAGTCCACATGTTGCACCTGCATTTATTAGCATAGCATAATCAATGGCACATGGGAAAAAATCTAGGATCATGGGTAGGTGATAGATAGACATGACTTTCAAGGGTCCCTAAAATGGGCAAGTGCAAGCTCATTTCCAAGGACAAACATAGGGCCTAAATCATCCCATATTCACAAGCTCATTCCAAGCCCAAATGGCTCTGTCCAATGATTTATAGCATATTTTCAATAAGGGATTCATATATTAAATTGCTAATAATTAAATAAAATTTATTTTATTATAATAATATTTTACGAGAACGTAGTGTAATGCTAGTACACATGTTGATTTAAAAGTTATAAATGTTAATTAGTAAAATTGTTATAATATTATAAAATAAAAACAATTCTTTATTTTTTTAATTTTATATAATATTTTTAATATACACTCTTACTTACGTGTATATAATTACCAATTTTAATTTTAAATACATGCTAAATAGTTGTTAATGAACCGAATATTATTATTATTATTGTTTCCACTCTCAATTAGTATGGTGTAATTATAATACTATTTAATAAAATATTTTAATCCGATAATTGGTAGTAAATATTTTTATTTAAAAGTAATTACTGGTAAATAATATAAAATTTTAAAATTTATACTTTTTTATTTTATATTATCAGCATAATTCTCAACTTAAATATAAATATAAAATTACAATACTTTTCTTATATAATAATTAAATAAATTTATATTATTATAATAATATTTGAATACACCACGTAAATATAAAAATTAGTTAATTTTATTTTATATATATTTAAAATATAAAATATTATATTATAAAATTTAATTGTATTTTTTAAAAATTTATATGATAAATTTAACAGTATTTTTAAATTTATCAATTATTTATTTTAAAATATTTTTATTTAGAATAAATAAGGATTTCTCTCTTCCCACGCACGGCTTCCGGTGATTTCATTCTTTTGCATCATCCGTACAATTTTCTATTCTCTCTCCCGCCTCCGATATTCTCTTTCTCTTCGACCTCTCCATCTTCCCATTCAATTTCTTCGCTGTGATTTCGCTTTCAGAACGTCTCCTGTTTTCGGATTTCGTTGCCACCACCGGCGACTCCTTCATATTCGTTCCACTGTCGATTTTCAATCCGCATTAGCAGTTTATTTATATGCGAGTTATTGGTTTTTTGCTTCATTTCTAACAGTCCAGTTCAAGATCATCGGGCCTCTGTTCACGCCGGGTAGAATTCCGACTAGATGGAAGACTTCGGTGCCTTGACGGAGAGATATGGTTTGAAGCCACAGGGGAAATCTGTCCCGATGGCCGCGTCCAGAAGGCCGGCCGTCTCTCACGCTAACGTCAATGCACAAACCCTACATTTTGGTTTTGGTTCAGATTCTGCCAACATCTCATCTTCCAAGAGTTCGTGGAGCTCAAATTCCGACCGCCACCTCGGAGGATTGGGCGATCACTTGGACGATATGTTCGGCGGATCGAATAAAACTTTTGTTAATCGTAGCAATGGCGGATCATCCTTTGACTATGATTCGATATTCAATTCTAGTGAGAAATCTTCTTCTGCCAAGAACGAGGACGATGGGGATATCTTCGGTTTGAAAAAGTCAACCGCCAAGTCAAATGGCAACGTGTTTGCTTCATTTCCTTCTCCACCACCGCCTCCACCTCGTTCAAGCTATCCTGCTGGTGACCTGTTAGGCGGGTTTAATCAAAATGATGACGATATCTTCAGCGGAATTGGGATGAAGTTGGGAACGCCAAGTAGGAACGGTTCCGTGAGGGCAGAGAGTAATTCAGCGGGATCTGATGACTTGATTGCTGGGTTTGGTGGAAGCAGTACTTCTGTCAGTAATGGGTATGGGATCCTCAACGAAACTTTGATCTTTAGTATGAGATTAAATTCGGTTGATTCTTCCCTGTTCGTCCAATTGACTTGCTTGCTGCCATCCGACGGATGGATTTGGTTGTTCATTGATACGTGAATTAGAATTTGTGGCTGCAATTGTCGTAGAAAGTCCTGGAATTGGAATTTACGTAAATGAGTATATGATCTTGCAATTTTGATAAGACAATAGGATTGACAATGTGATCCTAATGTTATCCATGCGGACAATATTCTACCTTTAAATATTTGATGTTTCTCTGACAAGCTGAGGATCAACACTTTGAACAAATTTAATAAGAAAATGACTTGGTGAACTGACTGAATTGGTAAAATATGTGAAATTGAGAAAACTACTGACTTTGTAACTGTAAGTGCACTTGGAAAATCTTTTATCATGGCTATGCTTATACTTTGTTTAGGATCCTATGCTTCTTTTTCTTTCTTTCATCTGTATAATTGGAAAACGATTATGTTGTCCTTTTAGAGCTAGTTCCTTCTTTCTGTGTATGCACCATTCATTTTTCCTTTGATAAATGTACATGTTTAAATAAAAGATTATGTTATTAATTTCATCTTTGTTGCTTTTTCTGTTTTGAGACAGGAATCATCCTAAGCAATCAATGCCAAATTCTACATTTCCTGAAGACCCTTTTTCCGTGTTTGAATCAATTTCAAAACCTCCATGTGCTTCCTCAGGGATGTTTTCAGATCCTTTGGAAGAATTTGGTCAATTCAGTGGTGCTGGAAGATCAAAAGATGATTCTGGTAAGGTCTTTGTTTGCATCCTTCACTGTCTTTTCTGTTGTCAGTAAAGGGCATTTCATTTTGAAAGATAATCTCGTTTTTTATCCAGTGAAGGACGGTGACATTTCTTCCATAGATGAGCTTGAAAACTTTGCTATGGGCAAGGCACCAATAAGTGCTGTTCAACAGCTAAAATTTCCTTTTGCTGATAAGAAACCTCCAAAAAAAGTGCAGACCAGTCAACAGCAAAGAGAATGTGCAGGCACTCCATGGGAAAATAAACTTACGTCTGGAGATGATATTGAATCGTTCTTTAGTATGGGCCCTCGATCGAGTAGTGCACCAAAGTCTAGGGCTACAATTTCAGTAAGAACATGATTTTGTTTCATGTATTATACTTTCTTCTAGTTACCATAATTTCTCTTCTTATTCTATTGGTAACTATTTTTTTGGTACAGAACAATAAAAAGGATCATGGTAGGGGACATCACTCACCTTCGGGGACATCATCCAGCATCAGGAAGGCCTCGTCTGCAACAGATATATTTGATGACTTTTCATCAATGTTTGGAGGTAACTTATTGGTGGGTCATGTCATGCAGTGTGATCTTACTATAAACTGAATTAATTTTTTTAACTTAACAGATACTTCAATATTTGGAGAATTTGAGGAGGTTGAGGGAGAAAGTGAAGAAAGAAGAAGAGCTAGATTAGGGCGCCAAACAAGAACTCAACAAAGAGTGGTGTGTGGCCTTCTTTATTTTAATGGATATTTGTTAGGTGTTACAACCATTGTTGGTTTTCATAGTAGATAAGCTAAAATGCCACTTTAATTTTATCATTACATGTACTCTTGGGACATTTTGCTGCTTAAGTGATCTAGATTTTGCTTTATATATCAACTCAGGATTATACATGAAGAATAATGATATCACAACCTTTAATATTAAACCTTGACTTGCACACTAATATTCTACATTTATATAACAAGGCAAAAGCGGTGGCTGAGATGAATCAGCGCGATTATCAGACACAGCAGGAGCAAGAAGAGAGACATGTAACCACTATTAACCATGCACTAATTCTTGCTGCATGTATTTTATATAGTTGAAGTGGTACTTGCTATCTTCAGTCTTAAAGTACTCATAGATGTTATTTTTTTAATAATTATTCTAGATGCTATCTTATATATCTTTTGCTGTTGTTATTTGTGGCACAGAGGATTGCGGAGATTCTTGATACTGATATAAAGCATTGGGCAGCTGGGAAGGAAGGAAATATGCGCGCTTTATTGTCATCCTTGCAATATGTAGGTTCCTTGTTCTGCTTCTCAACTTCTCATTTTTGGGGTTTTGGTTCTCTGTTCTCACATTGGTTTCTGTAGGAAAATAAGCCTAATATCTTCCTTTTGTTGGTTGAAACAACTATTATTTTTTGGCCTAATCTCACCGCATTTATTTCATTCTTATATTATTTTTTATGAAAACTGCTACTACCCTAAAACTTCTGAATGATAAAAAGGACTGACTTTTAGAAGTCAGTGTACCCGAGCACAATACTCCCTTTGACAGTGGTGGTCAAAATTTTCCACAGCTATCTTTGTTTTGCTCCAGCATCCTCGGCAGTTGATTTTGTTATGTATATTGATGCCACCAAATAATTATTTGAAATTTTTATATTCTATAAAGGGTTAATTTCACGATTGATACATCAACTATTTGAAATGTTCCAAATTTGTACAAATACTTTTTTGTTCCCTTTTAATACAAGAACTTGATAAAATGCACTAACTTAGTACAAAAACTATCTAAATTGTACCTCGTTGGTACACATTATTTATTTCAGCTTGATTAATTACACATTTAGTTCATAAACTATTATGAATCTTTCAAATTGTTATAAATGTTAAGTTTGGTTCTTTATTAGTTCAAAAACTATAATTTTGTCATTTTAAAATTGACAATTTGTATTAGAAATTAAAAATATATACTAACAAGGAACAAAAAATAAGTATTTGTATCAATTTGGAGCGTTCAAATCAATTTATGTGCTAATCATGTAATTAAATGTGTCAAATTTGACAGTTTGTACCAACGAGAAATAGTTTATGTACCAATCAAATAATTAGTCATACTAAAAATGACAATAATTATAATAATAATTCAGGCTTCATTATTGAACAGATAAAACCAATAATTGTATTCTTTTTTTAACTTGAATATGATGATTACGTGTAATTTAGAATGCATCTTCTTTATTGGTTTATGCGATTCTTTTTTATCATAATATTTGAAGAGATACTGGCCTCCACTTTAGTCCAATTTCTTCAAAATACTTGTTTGCACAACTGGATGAGAATCTATATTTTTTATATTTCTATCTATAGGCCTTGCTTCTATCAGGCTCATGATAGTCTGACTTTTGGTACTACTTGGTACATGACTAGCGCAATTTGTTATCTGCTATTAAAAAAGGGATAAGCTTTTTGATACAAGGGTAACTTTAACAGGTGCTGTGGCCTGAATGTGGTTGGGAGTCGGTATCATTGACTGACTTAATAACTTCTACCGCAGTCAAGAAGGTATATAGAAAGGCCACACTCTGTGTTCATCCTGATAAGGTTCAACAGAAGGGTGCCAATATTCAACAGAAATACACTGCAGAGAAAGTCTTTGACATTCTTAAGGTGCTTTTTACTTTACATTCCAGTACTTGATGATAGGATTTTGTAGTCATCAGTTTTATCAAAATCACTATCATTGATATTCAAGATACTTCTTTCAGTGCTCCCAGGGTTTCATTAATTTTGATTCCTTGTCCTTACAGGAAGCTTGGAAAAAGTTCGAAACAGATGAGCTCCGTTAAGCCTTTGCATGTATGGCCTCAGCAGCATGTCTTGTATTGGATACATTACTCCTACCTTCAAGAGAAGAATCACGAATCATTTGTAGAATTCTGAAGCTCTAGCTCTTGCTTACAGAAAAAGGTGCCACTCTTGTTATTGGAGACCTTGAGAAGAGTGCTTATAGGGTGATTCTGGGACTGGTATGCAGCGCTTGATTGAAGTTTTTACCTTTCTTCGGCCAGGTTTGATAATTTCCTCAAGTTTATCAATTCAATTTGATAATGTGCATTAATTAGTGTTGCTCTAGGAAACAGGGTTCTGCCCCACAACTCCCATTCCTGAATATACCCACTGTTATATCCCTACACTACACTCTGATATTGATTCTTGCTTTCCCATGAAACATGATCACTTCTTGATCTTCAAGAAGGTAACAACTTACACGGAGTAGGCAGTCCAAATTCCCTTCCCTGTGCTGTTCATGGCAATATTCAATCTGAATCATAGGAAGTGCACGTGTTTCATTTTCTGATCTATAAGAAAATGCACTGTGAACTTGTGGATGGTTAGGCTTGAAGTTAGTTTAGTCTTGATGAAAGGAATTACACCTGTCCATCTTCTGTTTTTATTTCTTCCATATTCTTTCTAAAACTGTAAATATGCTGCTCCCATGGCACACTGCTCTTGAGGCGACTCAAGGAACGATGATAGTGTTAATTTCTTATTGCATTTTCCACGTTGAGCTCTTTCTAATATTCAGTCCAAAGTTTTCCAAAACTGAAATCCAATCCAATCTGATCTTTCTGGGGCTTGAAATGGATTCGATAACTTTTTTATCTGATGAGTGCCCATCCCATGTAATAAATTCTTTGGTATGCTATGATTTTCCATTGATGCTGGTCCATGCTTTGATTGATGTGACCAGAGCACCAAGGTGATCTGCCTTTTTACTCCATTAAAGATCGACTTTAGCCTTAGAAAGTCTCAGTAGATTGCCAGTGTCTGCCCCCACAATCATGAAAAGTGAATCTTAGTGCCTCTTAGTGGGATCTTCTTTTTAGATCCCTCGTCCTTGGAGATTCTTCCTAACTCCCACCATACCACCCACCTGGCCTGTCATTATTCATCTTCCTTTATGTTGTTACTATTTATCAGCATACCAGATGGGGTTGATTACTACTTGGAGGATGGGTGGGAGGAAATTGCCAAGAACTGCAAATCTGCTTTTACCAAACCCATTATAGAGTGAGGGACCCTGACTTGGAAAAAGGTAGCTTTGCTTGTTTTTGTTCGATAAAGAAGAGCTCTCCAGCATAATTGTATGACCATGGTTCACTCTGGGCCTACCACCCATCAGCTCCGGCAGCCGGCGGCGGCCACCCTACTCCACTACCACCGGCCGCGATTTCATAGCTGGCCTCGACGATCATCATCATCATCATTATCTCCGGATATTCCATTTTAAACCCATGCTTAGCACCCCAGGATTTGTGGATGCCTTCAACCTTTAATGTTCCTAAATATATATATATACTCTTATCATGCCGAAAAATGAATAGTTCACCCACATGTTTTAGTAGATGGTCCATAGAAATGACAAGGAACTTAAAGCACTTCGTATGGCCTTCCTTGAAGCAACGGCACATAGGTTGCCTTTTCATTTTATCTTCTTTCTTCCTTTTGGTTCATAGGTTGAAGCTGACATCCCATTGACAACTTTCAAATCAGCATATTTTAAGATGGAGTCCATCACTTATTTCCTCCCAACAAGTAGCCAATGGTCACTCTCATGGCCAAACACCTTCCCCAATTTACTTACTAAATGAACTAAAATTTGTTCCATGGCATTATCTAGGAAAAAACAACATTAGTCAAGTTCATGAATCCAGCTCATTTGAACATAGGGAATGGTGTTGCAAGAAAGTTTGACAATGGAGGAGCAATTTACATCTAGATATGTAGATACAAGCTCCTCTTCTTTTCTCCTAGTAACATATGCCAACTATATCTTTTGCAACAATAAGTTGATGATATCTTCCCACTTTGGAGCTAGAAACTTGTAACCTTCAAACATGAAAACTGAAAATACATTCCTGTTGTTCTTTTCTTCTACTGGGGGCGGGGTTCCATGTTAGGCGATCATCACGGATCAGTAGCTGGTGGAGAAGGGCTTGTACGACTTGAGGTCGGTCACAACACCTGCAACTGATCCGGCCGCGGCTGCAATGGTGATGACGAGGCAAGCGAAGCTGAGGATCTGTAGGCAAATCCACTTGGTGCTCCACTTGGGGATCTTCTTCTGAGTAATGTACATCTCGACCGGGAAATAGACGGTGAGCGGCCAGAACCCTAGCGCCCCGAGAAGCCCGACAATGTCGTTGAAGAAAGGAAGCAGCATGGAGATTACCGTCGTGGTGATCACGAATATTGTCCTCCACACGACCCTGAATAGGTTGAGCTTGTAGGGTTTGAAGCCGGGGACCGGGATCTCGATCTCCTTGGCGATGAACTGGCTGTCCGGGAATCGCTGGGTCGCGTGCTTTTCGATGAACGCGAATAAGGGCTGGCAGTAGACTTGGTAGGCACCCACGAGGTGGATCACTATGGCTGCGTTGGCTATGTCGACCAGCCAGAAGGGGTTGTAGAAGCCGAATCCGGTGAGGAGGTTACCGGGGGACATGTCGCCAAAGGCGGCATAGCCGAAGCAGCCACAGAGCATGTAGAAGAGGGTCGTGACCGCAACACTGATCAAGGTCGCCTTCTTCATTGTCTTGGCCTCTGACGGCGGGGACCTGATGGTGTCCTGCAACAATTTCATGCCAAATAATGGACTACCAGTGAGTGAGTGAGTGAGTGAGCGAGCGAGCGAGTGAGTGACCTCTCGCTCCGCATAAAATGAACAATTGAAAGAGATTATTATCGTACCTGAATTTCAATGAGGATGATGGAGTAGGAGTAAGCAAAGGCGATGTCCCCAAGAGCCTGAAAGCTCCTCCATATCTTCTGCATCCCAGTGACCGTATTGACGCTGATTCCGGTGACGCTGCCCCTGAACTTGCCTGTCTCGGCCACCTTGGCCACCCCCAGGCCGAGGCCGATGGTGGAGTAGGTGAAGGACATGACGGCCGCCACTATGGAGAGCCACCAGAGCTGGTCGAAGTCTGGAATCTGAGACAATACGATCTCGATCACCCCAAAGGCTATCATGTACGGGTTGCTGCTGGTGTGGCACGGGTTCTTTTCTCCCTTCTTGTGGAAGCAGTTGGATCGACTAATTGCCCTGTTGAACAAAAAAGATGACTTCAGTTCAGTTCATTCATGGGTCCTCTTAATGGCCATTTTTATGAAGAAAAAAAATGGCATTTTGAAGAACTCACATCATACTAATGGAGGAAGCAATTGTGTAGCCAATTGCAACTCCAAACAAGTTCAGATACTGAACCAGCCCACATAGCTTCACCTTGAACCCACCTGCAACAAGTTTCATGAAAATTAGCTTGAAGGTCACCTCTATCTATATTGATCATTGGTACTAGAGTGGTTGAAAAAGTAGGAGGACTGGCGATTTGCTCACCGAGGTTTGCTTGGACGGCGTCCATGTAGGTGTAGTTCCGCTTTCCAGTGACAGGGTCGCCGGAGCGGTAGCAGGCGGCGAGGAGGGCGGAGGTATAGTAGGTGACGAAGGAGAAGAGGAAGAGAACGGCAGGGCCAGCGATCCAGCCGAGCTGCGCGGTGGCCCAGGCCAGAGACAGAACCCCGGAGCCGATAACTGCCGTTATGATGTGGGCGCTGGCCGTCCACACAGTCCCTGCAAATATACACCAAAGCAAACCCACAAAAATGACTTGGTAAAAAGCTGAAACCATAAGACACACAAGATGGTTGTGAAGCTGCAAAGTGTAAGGCGTACCGGTTCTCTTGAGGCGGCCATCATCGTCGAAGCACTTGGAGCCGCCTTGCTGCTGGGTGTCGATGGAGACGTTGAAGGCCTGGTGGCCATGGGGAGCTGCTGCGTTTGCGTTTTGGTGACCCATCTCCTTTTGGGTAGACAAGCTAAATCTTGTGCTGGCTGTTTATGCTGCAGCTAAGGTTACTCCTTGCTTGAGCTCCAAAGAGTGGAGTTATTGGGAGGGAGAAAGAGGGTTCCAGCAGAGATATGGATGTACTCGGAACTGAGACCAGACAGCCCTCTCTCTGTCTCTCTCTCTCGTTCTCTCTCTCTATGGGAGAGTTGCAGATGCAATGAGAAGAGATGGGGATGAAGGGGGGGAGGAAGAGGGTATATATATATGGGATCTGAGAGCTATGCAGCATTAAGAGCTTTGCAGCAATGCAAGAGGTGACCATGGGAGCCACCTGAATCAGTGGGGCTCCACAGTGGACGCGCAGGTCAAACTAAGACCAAAGAAGAAGGTTAGTTCACTGCACTGCACTCTCCCATGGCGGATCAAATTTTATGAGATGTTAATACCATTTGATTTCTCCCTTTCCTGCCTATCATTTCCTGCCTATCACTCATTTACACCCCCTTCCCACTCACCTTTCTCCTTCCTTCCTTCCTTCCTTTTTCCTCTCCCTGGTAGTGGGGCTACAGATAACACCAACAAAAATAAACCCCCATCAAAAAATGGAGAAAGAGAAGACCAAAACAGTTCAAAGGGGCCCTTCATCACCCATCCATCATCCAAAAGATCACTGAAATGGCTAAAATTTTCAGTACATATTCTAATGATTTCACATCCATCTTTTCCATCCGCTTTTTCTTCATCTCTTTGATTGAGGGTCTGTCCTTGAGACCACCCACGTGTGTGGTTTCTTCATCATCAGTTCCCCCAAGCAACTGGGTTCTTCTTCTAGCCGCCTTCCTTGTTCTCAAATGGCAATCATTCAATTTATTGTTTGCATAATTAATTAAGCTTCATGCTATAGAAAATTTAAAGGGGTTTAGTTTATCACAATACAACTCTTATGGGTCTAGAAATGGTCATGTACGAAGCCATGAACCATTGGATTAAAAATCATAACTTCAAATTCATTTCTACACCCACACGATAATGATATAGGATATTATTGTACACTTCAACATAATCATATTTTAGGTCATAGCCAATAAAAATAAATACTTTTAAATCAACTACAAAATTGCTATAAAAAACATAGATAAAATAATTTTAGATCTACCAAAAAAAAGTTATAATCTTGACATTGGTTATGTATGTAAAGGAATATATTTTACATTTCATAAACCTATTTATCTAAAAGCATAAAATGGATAGAAGAGGAATTTGTAATTACAATAATTGGGTTAGAAATAGGGTGAAAGTAGGCTAGCATCTATCTAGCTAGCTAGCTAGCTTTACACCCATGAGGGAGGGAGGGAGGGAGGCCAATTTGTGGGTCAAATAATATAGGTTAGTTCATAGACTAATCTTTTTTCATGTGAAGAACTTAAACAAAGAGGTGGTGATGATGATGATGATATTGCCACAAGTGTGCCTTGTTGGAGCATCTTATTCCTCTTATTATCTTTATCATCTTTACTTTCTCCTGGAAATAAGGATTTTAAAATAAAAAAAAACATAGGAAATTCTACAACGTTATAATCTAATTGCATAATCACTTGGAACTTGTTGAAGACAATGTGTACGGTAACATCGTCATCATCAACCATTGAACAACAACAGCCTTTACCTTCAAGTCCAGTCCAAGTCCAGATGATGCTTTCTGGCATTGAATAATCAGTTTTAAAATGGACACCCTCAGTTTTCTCAATCAAGGACATATGCTCCGTTGATTGATTGCGGAGGATCCATCCATCTGTAATTGCTACCGCTTCGGCACACGTGGGAGTGACAAAAGAGACAGAAGCCTTTCTAAATTTGCCAATTCATCTATCTATCTATCTTTCTTTCTTTCTTTCTTGCTCCCATTATAGTACTCAGAGAACCCATCTTTTGAGCTTCTTTTGAGCTTCTTTTTTTTTTTCTGTTCAAAGAGAAGGACAGATGGATCATATTCCGTCCAACTTCCATTGTGCACCAATCTTTAGAGCTAGCTGGGTTTTCCATGCCTCCAACCAAATTCATCAATTATCTCATCCATGCATCGACTTTTTTGATGAGATATTGATGGTAGAGAAGAGAATATCACCCAGAGAGTATTATGGCTCAAGCTTTTGACCACTCCATCTCCACCTTCTTATATTTTCATTATTTTTTCCTTCATTAATTATATATAAATCATTCATTTCATCAATATTATGTACATTCTATCTATTATTAGTATATTGTTGTTTTGATATGTTAATTCTCAAATTTCAATAATATATATTCAGAGTACTTGAAATTCAATGTAAAATTATACTAATGGTATATTACAACATAACATTGAGAGTATCTATTGGATAATGTGGAGGTGAGAATGAGGCATATTACATTGCGTAGCTTACTCCTCATCTTCCTTGTCGACTAGCAAAATCGAATGTCGTAAGGTCCTTGTCGAGTTGGGAGTCTTGCTTGCCATCAGTCTCCACCGTTGATTCGCCTCTTTCCACCATTGTTCTGCTACACACGCAGTTTCCAAATCAACTAAAATTCTTCAATTTTCATGCCTTTGATATTATTTTAGTGCCAATAAATTATTACATTCGAATATATAAAATTTTGAAAGTTTTTTTAAAATATTTATAATTAAGAATGTTAGCTAATATGTATACGATAATAAAAAAATATATTTTTTAAAATACATAAAATTCAAATAAAAAAAATCAAAAAGGGTATAATCAGTCATCTTTCTCCCTAGTGTGAAGGGACATGCACACATGGCTTGACCTTCCATATGGCAGGATCCCAGGATATGGCCCCTCATACATCATAATAATAATTAAAAAAAAGCAAGTAATAAAGGAAGGAAGAAAATTACAAAACCAGTCAAAAAAGGGTCGTTTGTTAGGGTCTCTTGTGCAGCAATAGATAGTTGAAATATTTGAATTGGGGGTGGTGGGCTTCCAGTTCCACTTGGAGTGGAGGGTCAGTCACATTTACATATATATCCCTTGTAAAAGCACAACTTGGAAAAAAATATACTTTTGTACCAAAAGCTCTCTCCCAATTAATATTTATTGCACGTAATACATATCCTATATATTATATATGAAACTCATATAATAAATAATCTATAGCATTACATTGGTAGGTGATAAGAGATATACATATGTACCTACCATAAGAAACAAAATTTGTAAATTTACTATTAAAATTTGTTGGGTCCACACGCCACAATCACCATGTTAGAAAAAATCAGTTATCATCCCTCATTTATCCCTAATTTAATTTATGAGATTAATAAAGCAACTCCTATGTTGCTTCCACTTGCCTCCCTCCAAATTTTATTTTGTATCAGCTAAACATCAGACCATATATTAACAATTAAAAAGGAGTGTCATGTCTTACCACTCAGCCAAATATTGGGTATCTGTCAACCAACCCAATTAAGAAAGGAAGGAAGGAAGGAAGGGTTCATCCATCATTATCCTTCATTTGATCATCGTAATCTAATATGGTTGCTTTATGATCATTAATCTGAGCATGGCATGATTATCCTTCATTCATGAATGCACTAATAAGTTGCATAATATATGGTTGTATAACATACAAGTCAATTTTGCCTATATATATATATTAAAGAAGGTTGGCCTACAAAGACATGGTAGGATATGGGTTTGTGTGCTTTTGAGACTTTGGGTGGCTGGCTTACATTACATGCTAATCTTAACCATACCTAAATTTTACATACTAATAATTTATGGAATACATTTAAAAATAAAACTCCTAATTTTCACCAATTAAATTTAATTTCAAATATTACCCATTTGAGTGACTCAAGTGTGATGTAAAATAATATTTAAAAGAATAATGAACATGCATATATATATATATATTAAGGTATGATTTACATCTCTTTTCATTGCTTTTTTATATTAAATAAAAGAGAGAGAGAGAGAGAGAAAAAAAAACGAAGAGAGGGAGGGAGCCATCACACACCCACAACATGTTGGCAAAAAAGAAGTGTATGGACCAAAAAATAAATGAGGAGATTCTCATCATATTATTGCACACAAGTTGCCCAATCCCACCCAAGCTTCTCCTTCACACATTGGCTAGCTATCTAGCTAGCTAGCTGGATGGTATTGTTTTTGGATCCACTATAGCTATAAGATCAAATTATTTAAAGGGTTATTCAAAATAAAAATTATAAATATTTTTCATTATCTTAGTCTTTCTAGTCATTTTTTCCATCCAAAATGAATTTAGCCATTATTCAATTAGTAACTATATTAATAAATAAATATATGAAAGAATACATGTTAATAAAAATATTGGTTTACATCATTGGAAATTATACTCATATTTTAATTCTCAACACTTAATTATTTTAGTGAATATTTGTATTCAAACTCAATTAATAATTATATTAAAAAATAAAAAATCCTAAAAAAACAAAAATGAAAACATGTTTACATATATATTCTTATAATAAACTATTGTTTGGTATATGGTTCCTTCCTTGGGGTGTCATTATTAAAGGGGAATGGCATATGCATCAAGTGTCAATGGAAATAAGGACCACACATATATTACTATATATATATATATATATAGTACTAATGACACTTGCCATCAACCATCAAATTACAATGTTCAATATATTATCATCATCAATGACAAAAGTGGTAGAAGGTTCATGTTTTGACCACCATTAAAATCAAAAAGTGTAGTGTCTTTTGTCAAACTTGGCCACGACAAATTTTAAGGCAAATATTGACTTGGTGGATGAAATTCTTATCGTAAAAGCCAAATATTGCGGAATTAATAAAGATGCTTGCCTAGCCCCATCAGAAGCCAAGCAGCCTAGCAAGATCATAGATCCAACAGACTAGACCTATGTTCAAATCTTGCCTCATTGAATGGTGAGGAAACGGTCAACTCTCGAAAAGGTTGGGGGCAGTGGGGTGGGTTGGGTTCCTGGGAAAGGACCATTGTCATCCATTGGTCAACTCTGGCGGTCCACTACCAAGGGACGTACGTATCACCTTCCAAGTTGCATGAAGCTCTCAAGCCCCTTCATTTCTTTCGATAAAAAGAGGTGATTCCGTCTCTTCTATAATTCACTCCGGCCGGGGACCGACGACGACCGTGTCACACCACCGGCGTAAGGCCTGCAGGTGGCCTCCGGCGGCGTGGGGAGGAGGAGAGGAGAGAAGTGACTGGTGGGGTGTACGTAGTGTAGAGAGCGGATGGGCTCGTTAAAAGAGGTTCATGCGGCGAGACGATTGGCAATTTTCAATTGGAGAATCCCTTTCATGCATGGAGGCCGTGACTGGCATGATGTGATCTTCCCATGTGTTTTGGTCATTTTCTGTAGTTATTGTCTTTTGCACGTATTTAATAAGGAAAAAAAAACGCTCTAGGAAGCAATTATTGTTGTAATTATGCTCGACACACGTGGCCATGTTCTTCCACGTTAATAAGTTTAATTATTTTTATTTTTCAAATAAGTAAAATATTAATGAGTACACGCCCTACCTTATTTTAGAATGAGGTAACCATTTTTCACTCTCCTTGTAGATCTAAGCATATTATATATTTCTAATTCATATTATTAGAGAATATTGTGCTCACTTATTTCTATTTACACATATTTATCGTATTACTATTACTATGCAGTATTATTCTGATCTTAATTAATCCGATATAACCTTATTCGGATCTTAATCCATTTAACTGACAAAATCAATCAACTCCAACAAGATATGTATCCAATAGCTTCTCTGGTGTCAAATTAAGTATTTTCAGATAAAACGTAGGTAGACAGAATTTGTTCAAGTTGTGCAAGTTGACAGTGAAATTTGTGTCTTGAGTGTAATGTTTTTCAAAGAGAGAAAGAGAATATGGATTCATGCGCTTTATTTCCATTCGTTCCAAGGAGAAGAAGACGGAGACTGTCTGAGTTGAGGTTGACCTTTTTGGAGGAGCCTCCAAGTCAAAATTCTTATTGATAGATAGAGAGGGAGCACGCATTCATTGAATAAACAATGTTTCAACGGGCAGGTAAGGTTGTTGGGTGGTGACTTGTGATGAACAGATGCAACTTTTATGATTGTCCATGGAAGATTTTTATTCCTGTCAAAAAGCAATGTGAATCCTATGAACATGTTCAGACATTCCATTCATGCTATGTTTTCGTCCTTTGAAATGTGTAAAGAAGAAGGTCCGTGACTTGTACAACTAGCTGCCTACTTCAACCTCCATTTGGCCTTTTACTATGTAGTATCTTGGAGGTAAGTAATTCATGAAATAGAACCCTAATGCTACTTCAACCTCGATCAGCCCAAATTAATGTTTCTTTACATTATAAATAATACATTTATTATAAAAATAATAATACCTTCTAATTAAGTAATGTAATTAATCAATTCGGTAGCCTTACAATAACCCTTAAAATGTCTTGTAATAGAAATATCCACATTTCTTAAGAATAACTTGTATTTATTTAAAAATTATTAGTTATAACTGATATTTTATAAATTTATTTACAAATAATATTTATCTATTTTATTAAATGTAGTATTTTAATTCTGAAAAGTAGTATTGATACTTTTTATTTGGGATGACTTGGGAGCCAGTGCCAACAAAGCATTGACGCTATATGGACCTCTATTGGGTCCCAAGGTGATGTCTATGGGCTTGATCTTTTATGGGGCCGTGGTCACCACCCTAGAGGGTGGTCATATGTTGGCTCGCAAAACCAATTATCAACACTATAAACTTTCCTTCTGCCAATTCTTGCTGGGAAAGCCCAGCCCAGCCCAACCCATTAACAAGCTTGGCAGATTTGGGACTGGTTCCACACAACATATTATCTATACCCATCTAGGGTCGGATTTATGGGACGTGGGCTGGACTCATGAATTTGTAAAATTATATGTAATTTTGTACATACTTCAGTATTTATCACCATACTTTAATTCACCTTATATGAGTTCAACCATGTACTACTATGCATGTTGATCAAGATGGACTGGGGCCTCGAGGAAAGTCTAACCTTCGGATCGTCTAGTGTAGCTTAAGCACGGTGTATCGTTATCGCCGGTGATTTGAAGGACGGTAGCAACATGTTACGAATCTTCCGACTATGTTTTCCACAGGAAGCGGCCCCCTGTTCACATGGAGGAAACCAACAAAAACGATGAATGGGAATGTGAAATCAAAGCAACAAAAAGGAAATCAAATCCCAACTATTGTTAATTTTTAATATTCATCACCATCAAATCATCAATGTTAATTGGAAAGAAGTTGGAAGAAACCTTTGTTTTCTGTTATTATGGCATTAGTAGAATGTGAGATGGGGAGCAAAGAAGAACGAACCAGATGCGGGAATCATAACTGTTGTTGCGATTGTCACCTAGCACGTAGACATGATCCTCAGGCACATACTGCACATTGAGAAGTGGACTTGTAAAGTAATGTTCAAGGTAAAGGCCAAGCATATGAGAAGTCCACATGGTAATGAGAGAACAACACATCTTTTTGGCAGTTTCTATGTAATTCTTATCTAATTTATAGACATTTCACTCCAAGGATTATGGACCCGTGAAGGAAAGGAAATCGATGAGAAGAATGCAATGCACGGAAAAATAGAAAAATGAGCAACATTTTGGGATGTTACAGTTAATCTTGATGAGTATCTCTGAATCTCTGCAATGAAATTTTCATCCCGAGCAATTCCGTTGACGTACAGTTTCCCGTGCTTCACCTAAAGACATGAAAGAAGAATTTCAGCAACAAACAGAAGAAGCTGACAGTGTGTAAATTGACTGAAATGTAGCTTTCTAATGTTGTCATACCTCCACCCAATCTCCAGCTTTCGCAACAATCCTTTTGATAAAGATTTCATCCTTCCTCGGTTCATCTTTATTCAATTCAAGTTTCTGGAATCGAAATGAAAAAGAGTGATAGTATCAAAAAAACTGCGATCAACAAAAATTCCCAGGCGTCGAAATTTGCAGACCTGTGTAGGATTTCGAAATGTGACGATGTCATTCACAGCAGGCTTTCTGAAGTAATACGATGCCTGAAAATAAGACTAAGAGTTGAGGAGTAGGAGTTGAGAAAGATTGGATTGGAACTAAAAAGGGAAATATTCAACAAATGGAAACCAGAAGATATGTACCGACATTAGGTATGGATTAATCACAGAGATTCAGGCAAGTGCCGGCAAAAGAATCAGGATACTGTTACCAGGAATCTTAATTATGAATTTCAAAAATCGACAACTAGAACAGCCTATTGAAGTTCAGTAATCTGATTTAGATTCGAAAACTTCCAAGTGATTTGGAGGATCAGATGCCAATCCTGACCACGGAGAAACTCGCGGTACCTTCTCGGCGATGATCCTGTCGCCGATGCGGAGCGTGGGATACATGGAGGAGGAAGGGATGGAGAGCATCTCGGAGAAGGTGGACCAGAGGAGGCCAAGCACGATGAGGCGGAGAATCTGGACGAGGCCTGTCGACAGGAGGAAGTCCCAGCTCTGGCACGGCCTCCATTTCGGCGAGCTGCAGGCGGCTGAGGGTTGATTGAAGGTAGATGACTTGAGGCAACTCATGATGGGAGAAGAATAGGAGGATAGAGAGATTGCGGGAAGCACTGGCTGGACCTTCAGTCCTCTATGGCTCTCAGAATAGAAGGGAAGAGAGGATTGGGCTATGGAAGTCCAAATGGCGTGACTTCCTCTCTAAGCCAACTCCCAAAGGTTAGCTGGAAATTACATCAACGGCGCCAAAACTTCATTATTTTTAAAATTTCAGTCCTAAAGTTTTAAACATTACTATTTCAGTCCTTAAATTTAATTTTGTAGCTTTGATAAAAGTTTGGTGACTCAATTAAGCTAAATAGAAGTTGGAAAATGGACCACTCCCGTGGGCATGCCATTGTGCTCGTTTAAAGCCTGCACGTACAATCGTGTTTTGTGTATTTGCACGTGTACAATTGCAATTAATTCCAAGCATTTATTGATTGGAGAGGAAGTTTCCTAAAATGACGTATTTGAATCCATTACTCAAAATTTTTTATTAAAATTATGTATTTGAATTGATAATTATTAATAAAATGGTTGTGCTGAGTAAAATAATTATAATTTTAAATATCAAATAATTTATATAATTTTGGTATAAAAATAATATTATGATTTTTTTCAATAAAAATCCTCCGCTGGCAGCACCAGACTTTTCCGTGGTTCGTGTCGCCCGCGGCTTGGAAGGAAATGCTAGCTCTGAGCCACCACAGAGGGAAAGGTGCACACTTTAGAACAAAAAATAAAGTTTGAGGACATAAAAGTAAGATGTACAGTTCAATTAATCTAGGCTAGAAGATTTTTGTCATATAGGTGGAGGGTAGTGCTGAATCCAAGTCAGGCCAACCCCACTGCCCTTGTCTTTTTCCCCTGAATTTAATTTATTTTCCCTTTAAATAAATATATTTATTCCTCGTTCCATATTTTTCACTGATTTATGATTAAAATATAAATATTTATTTTATTATTGCTTTAATTTAGGTATAATTCCATCACCTCCAACTTTAATTGCATGCATCGGGTTCATATCCTGATCGTGGACCCACATGGCGGGTTTGGATCTGAACCTCCCGACCCGAGACAGAGTTTAAGGTGGGGATGCAAGTTCGCTCAATCTTTTAACATGGCGGGTCCGGATCAAAGAAGACATGTAGCCGACCATACCCTTCTCTTTGTCATCCATACTTGTGATTTATAAATAAATTTTTATAGATAAGTTAATATTCTAAAAGGAAATATTCAATTTTATTTGAAAATTTAACCAAAATTATTTAATAAATATACAAAAAATGGAGAACAGCCGCCCAAGGTTTGACTTGCTAATTCAAACTTCCTGGAAATTCAGGCCATTGATCTTCTCCGGGGAAGAATTTAAGACAGCCAACTTGATTAGGTGAAAGTTGGAATTTGTCCCACGTGATAAAAATCGCGCCACCCACATGCCACGTCACCCGACGAGGGGCAATTCAGTCATTATCTAAACGGGATGAGATCATCATCTGCGTGCGGCAGCTGAAGGCGGCACGTACTGGCTGACATCCGAACAAGTATAATCAACTGTCAACATAGTAGATGCAGACTACCGAGAAGATTATGCCTAGCAGCTTCCTATATATAACATTATTATTTTTAATTATTTTATTTTAAATAGTATTATTTTTACATATTTGGTACACCATTTTCTTGGAGAATAACACATACAATTTCTTATTTAAATATTCTATTTGTGTTGCATATTTTAAATATAATGAAATTATGCATAAAAAATCCGTCATTTAATTTTATTCTTAAAAAGAACAAAATTAATATTTATTATAGAAAAAATGTTATTCTGTTCCATGGGTGCCACCTTAGCCGGTAATAAAAAGACGAAACAGCCCCCGGGTCGACCCTTCCCAATTCACGCTTTGCGGACTCGGAAGGAGACCGATATGGGCACTAGAGCCCAAAATGGATGACGTAAGCCATGACTAATCTCGTCTCCCCTCCCACTGGAAGTGCAGATCGACACGTGTGTGGCCGCGGTCACTCCTTGCACCGTCACCCACGTGTTCCTCCTACTCGAACCCACCGTCTCCTCCCGCCTCCCCCTTATATATTCTCTCCTTCCCTCCTGCGTTTTAACTTTCAAACGCCACCGCCGCTTACACGGGGAGAGAAATTAGGAGCACGACTTAGCAAGAAGAAGACTAACAGTAACAGAGAGACCGGGAGAGATTATCGGAGAAGATGACGGCGGCAGATCTTCAGCTACCACCTGGCTTCAGGTTCCACCCGACCGATGAGGAGCTCGTGATGCACTATCTCGTCCGCCGGTGCGCCTCCCTGCCGATCGCCGTTCCGATCATCGCCGAGATTGACCTCTACAAGTTCGATCCATGGGAGCTCCCTGGTATTGCATCGAACCACCACCACCACCTCCACCTCCTCCTCCTCTTAAGGTCCCTTGCGAGAACCGTTCAGCAGGGGACCAATCTGTTCCTTCCCCTGCGTCAAATTCTGATTTGCTATTGTGTTCATCTGATTGGTTGATAGGCAAGGCTCTGTACGGCGAAAAGGAGTGGTACTTCTTCTCGCCGAGGGACCGGAAGTATCCGAACGGTTCGAGACCTAACCGTGCCGCCGGAACGGGGTATTGGAAGGCGACCGGTGCGGACAAGCCGATCGGTTATCCGAAGCCAGCTGGAATTAAGAAGGCTCTGGTCTTCTACGCCGGGAAAGCTCCGAAGGGCGACAAGACGAACTGGATCATGCACGAGTACCGGCTTGCTGATGTGGACCGCTCAGCCCGCAAGATGAACAGCCTGAGGGTATGTACTCGTTGTTATAATCTCCCCTCATCACCCTGCATTTTGCCAATCGGTGGCACTTTCCAGTGGGAGAAATTCAAATTTGTATAATCAATTTCAACAGATTAGACAATTGGAGGATTTTTTAAATAGATTTTGTGCTTTTGCAGCTCGACGATTGGGTGCTATGCCGCATCTATAATAAGAAGGGCACGATCGAGAAACGGACGCCGCCTTCTCGGGCAGTGGTGGCCGAGCCGTCGGCTTCGGAGGAGGCCGGAGGCTACAACGATCTGGAGGACACGAAGCCGAGCAACCTTGCATTCCTCAGCGGAGGGTTTGGGGCCGCTGCCATACCTCCACCGGCGGCAGGGGCCAGGAAAGGTAATCTCATGAACTTTGACACATCGGACTCCGTGCCGAGGCTGCAGACGGACTCGAGCTCCTCTGAGCATGTGCTGTCACCGGAACTCATGTGCGAGGTGCAGAGCGAACCGAAGTGGCCGTTGGACTGGGATGGGACGCTCGACTTCGGCGGGGGCATCATGGACGCGATGGACTTCGGCTTCGTGCCGTCGGGTGTCAGCGGAGGGAGCCAGCTGTCGCCCCTGCAGGACATGTTCATGTACTTGTAGAGGCCGTTTTGAGTAGGGCCCCAAATGGCCGCCATTGACTACACGGAGGGGGCTCACTCCGCAACACGAGACGGAAGGTCGATGAGTGTGCAGTGTGGGCTTCACGGCATCTGATCAGATTAGATCGGATCGGATCTATACTCTCAAGAGGATTATACTACCGATTCTTTCTAGATGGGATGGGTAAGAAGCCTGTGCAGCCGTCCGATGAGGAAGGTGATGGACGGTGGGGATGGGGGATACAGCCCCAGGGCGGCGTAGCGCCATGGTGTACATGGGTGTAGCACACGTAGGTAGCTGTATGTACTAAATTAGTGGATGTCATGTAGTATTAATGTGTAATGTTATTCTGTCAGCAGATTGATGCACATTGAATATCTTATTCTACATCAATATCAGGAATCATTGATTCATTTCCACTTCGCCTTCAGTTTTAACTTATAACCTTTTGCTTGGCGAATCCAAAAGAAGAGGAAGGGGAGGCGTGGGATGGAGAGGCGCTATGCTCTCTATTCTGCTAGGTCACCATCGACAGTTTTAACTTATAACCTTCTGCTATGGCTGTATCTATAACCTTCTGCTATGGCTGCATCTATAACCTTCTGCTATGGCTGCATCTCTCCGCGGAACCTTCCAGAGCCTCCGTCTCCCTCTCCATCAAATGTATCGGATCAACGTCTCCCTTCCTCTCTCAGCTCTTCCTTCAACGCGTGAAGGTCATCCCCTGCACCTCCAGAATCGAGATTGAGGACTCTGTGTATGTTGTGCCGTTCACTGTCTTTGTAGCGTGTTGCATTACGCTTTTCGACAGGTTTATTCTCAGTGATTTGAGCGAGGAATTCTCTTCTTAACGTTACAAGTGATGATTGCCTTTGCTGTTCTGTTTCTGCGTGGCATTGGATCTGAGTACTGTGAGCTCGTGCGTTTCTTTTTTCCTGCCTCTCGCACTCTCTCGCCTTCACAATTCTCTTCTCTGCAGGGGAGAACATCGCCTCCTGTTCTGAGTGTGTCCTACAGTGGAATTGCATCTCACAAATGTGCCGCAGCAGCTCCTGAGCACTTGAGAAGCACAAAGGAAGACATTAAGGAGCTTCTAAGGACTACATTTTTCTCATCCAATTCTGGTAATATTTGACCGCTCATGTAAAAAAATTTGAAATCGGAGATTCTTATGTTTCCTTTTCCCTCATATGATCTATTTCATTTCCAGATATGATGCTTTCTTATCAGAAGAAGTGATCAAAGTATTTATTGTCTCAAGGAGAGTAGTTAGTAGCTCTCTGTTAGTGGATATAATTCTTGAAAGTGATGGCTCCTTCCTGTTTAGTTCTTATCCTGCACATTCCACTAAAGAACATCGATATAGCTCTTCTCTTTTTCCCTCCGTATGTTGATTTTGCTGTCGGTCCGCTTGGGGTGGCATGATACTGGAACTGATAACAAGAACACTGAGGAGTGGCCAAAAATACGTGGTCAATTGTCCCTTCTTGTCTGACACCGGAAGATCATATCCATTTTCTCACAAGTTGCTTTCCTTCTAACAGTGCTTTGCTGAATCATTTAATCTAGATGCTTGTCCGCCTTCACCTGCTGATCATCTGCGAGAGGTTTGCTACAGAATGGGTTGGATCGACAAGTACCTGGTTGAGGACACAAGCAATGAAAGGTAGCGAACCCTGTATAGCAACCTTTTTAGAGTATAATTCCCTATATATCACTGCCCTGAAATAATTTTGAGATTGACAAAATAAGATAACTTTCACCCATAAATAAGAAATATTTTGAGTTAGACCCATACCACAATACTGGATGGTCTCAAATACCAAGTTCACGCTCCAAATGTATTATATTATAAATATAGATATGACTTAAAAGTAATTAAATTATATTTTTGTATATTTTCATTTGTAAACCTTATTTTTAACTATATTTAAAATTTAAACATCTACATTAGCAGTATGTTAAAATATTATATTAATATTATTTGTAATAATTACAATAATTTTTAATTGATTAATAACAAAAAAAATTTTATTACATAAAATAGAATATGAGTGATGTACTTGGCAATGTTTGGGCTTGGATCTAATTCGTCCCTAACATCAAAACAACCAAATTCGGTTAAACAATTAAGTAATAGCAACCAACTAAATACAACCAATTAAATTTAACAACTCATTAGTTCAGAATGAATAGTATAAATTAATTACCAAATAATATTAGGTGAAAGAAAGATGGAGCATTTCGTATACTTAATTTTGAACTATTATTTTAAGAAAATACAATTGGTCATTATATGAAAAATTAAATTATAATTAAAATTGGTTTAGGCTCAAGCAAAAAAAGGTTTTCTTTTGGGGTTAAATTATAATTAATTAAGAGGTACTAAACTATCGGAATTAATGTTGATTAACCCGTGACATGACTTGACCAATGAAATCACACCACGTGGAAACTGCCCCATACAAGAAGCGAGTACCGAGAAAAATCCCCACTCGCAAAGAGGGTGAATCCGCGAATATCTGTGTACTGTGTAAGCTGTAGCTCATACCCAAGAAGTGTCCAGCAAGCGTGTCTCTCTCATGTCCGCCTGGTTCCATTTCTAACTCTAAGCGGATTATCCTTCTTTAAAACCACCAAAACCAGAGCTGAGGAGTATATCATATACTCAAAGAAAGCTCCTTTCAGATCCCTACTCAGAATGGCTTCAAGTGCTTCAAACTGGTTCCTCTTTGCCTGGCTCGCCATCTCTCTGTGTGCGGTTGCTTTCGCCGATTACACTGAGTCGAAGGAGTTCGTGCTGACACTGGACTACTCCAACTTCTCCGACACCGTCGCCAAGCATGACTTCATCGTCGTCGAGTTCTACGCCCCGTGGTATGGCTTCTTCTCCTGTGAATATTATCCCCTTGACCGGTCCATCCTGTTAAGATCTTCCTATTTGCATGCTTTGTTTTTTCAATCATCGGCACTCATCTGTGCGTTATTACCCTTTACCTAAAGTTGGATTCTTTCTCTTTCTGTATTTGTTCAGTATTAATTCTGAACCTCCGGCTGATGAATTTTCCTTAATGCATAGCTTTTTGCCATCTACTGTTGACTTGATCGGATTGCTCAGATCGCTCGGTATCGTGCATACATGTGGGCATTTATTATTTGCATGTGATGATGAACTTTTGGTTTTCTCTGGATTGAAATCTGTTGGCTGGAAAAAAATATAGGCTGCATCTTTGTCTTTGATTCAACTTTCTCTTATGGTTTAGATGGCCTTTTCATTCATCACTCTGTAAACGATGCTTATTCCTCAATTGTATGCTACAAATGTTGTAGGAAATTGTTTACTTGTTGGTTCATTTTATTGTATTTGAGAGAAGAGTAATTGAACGTTTTGGGAATTTATAGCTATGACTAGAAAAACCTTATCATAATGAACATTTAGACCTTTGTAATGCAATTTTTATAGATTCTAGTCCCTTGCATGTGGTACAGTCACTTCAGCATGAGTATATTGTGCACCTGACACTCTGATACATGATCATGCATGTATAAATCTCCTGTTTTATTACTTGCATTTAACAGTCTATATTCTATCTCAGGTGTGGCCACTGCAAGAAACTTGCTCCAGAAGTAAGAATAAGTTTCAATTTGGAAAAAAAAAACATCATGGTTTAGTCTGTTTCTGACTTTCTTAACGTTCTGCAATATGCCAGTATGAGAAGGCTGCATCTGTACTTAGTAGCCATGATCCACCTGTTGTTCTAGCAAAAGTTGATGCCAACGAGGAATCAAACAAGGAGCTTGCTAGTGAACATGAGATTAAGGGATTTCCCACCCTTAAGATCTTCAGGAAAGGTGGAAAGATTGTTCAGGAGTACAAGGGCCCGCGTGAAGCAGAAGGCATTGTTTCTTATTTAAAGAAGCAAAGTGGTCCTGCTTCTACTGAAATAAAATCTGCAGAGGATGCTACCAATCTCATTGGGGAGAAATCAATTGTAGTTGTAAGTATAAATCATTTTATTTAATTTACTCTCAAATTAGTGGCATTTTCCTGATTATGTCATGAATCATACTTGTTCAGGTTGGTGTGTTCCCCAAATTTTCTGGTGAAGAGTACGAAAATTTCACAGCTTTGACGGAGAAATTGCGGTCTGACTATGAGTTTGGACATACTTTGGATGCAAAGCTCCTTCCGCGTGGAGAATCATCAGTTTCAGAACCAGTAATCAGGCTCTTCAAACCATTTGACGAGCTCTTTAATGATTTTCAGGTACTTCTGCTTAAGCATACACCATGGGTTTGCCTTTCAACTGCATATCTATTGAGTATATTGCTGAAAGTATACTGCTTCAGGATTTCCATGTAGATGCCTTGGAGAAATTTGTTGAAGAATCTAGTATCCCATTAGTCACCGTCTTTAACAATGATCCCAACAATCACCCCTATGTGATAAAGTTTTTCAACAATGATAATGCCAAGGTAAGTGATGCAGATATCACATTTGTTTTTGTTATACTTGACTTGATTTCTAGTTATATCATTAATTTCGTTAATTTGAATTGGTGGGTGTGATGTTTCTAGGTAATGCTATTTATCAACTTCAGCAATGAAATATCCGAATCTTTCAAGTCCAATTACCGTGATGTTGCTGAGCAATTTAAAGGAGAGGGAATAAGCTTTTTGCTGGGAGACCTTGAAGCCAGTCAGGGGGCCTTTCAGGTCAGAGTTCTCAACCCTCTATACATACCTTATGAAGGGAGTCTACTCATCTCTTACCTGCTGACGTATTTATATTGCATTTTTAAATGAGCAGTATTTTGGACTTAAAGAGGATCAAGTGCCTCTCATTATCGTTCAAACTACTGATGGAGAGAAATACCTAAAGGCAAATGTGGAGCCTGACCATATTGCATCGTGGATCAAGGAATACAAGGTCACCAATCCGTTCCCATGTTCCAATTATTTGCAAGGACCTTCTCCTGCCTGACTCAGTTCTGTAAAAACCGATAATTTCATTAGTTCATACAGTGTTTTGATAGAATAAGATAACAACAAAAATTGCAGGCTGGCAATGTGCTCCCATATAGGAAGTCTGAGCCCATTCCCCAAGATAACAGTGAGCCGGTGAAAGTAGTTGTTGCAGACACCCTGCAGGACATGGTGTTCAACTCTGGAAAAAATGGTGAATATATCAACCCTTCTCATTTCTTTCAGTGAATTGAGCGCTTTAATATATGTCTACCACTCTTTGTTTCCATTAGTTGTAAGATGCAGTATTTTCATTGTAGAATATCAAGAAAATATGAGCTCCATTTCAATGAGTCTTTCATTTGCCTTACTCTAAGCTGAATATCAACATTTGTTCCCTCAGTTGTATAGGATTTGTATATCTGATTAGGTTATTTTACATATAAATTAAGCAGTAAAATTGTCTAATTTAATTGAGTTAAAATCACCCCTTATGGATTGGGTAATCACATTTTGCAGTTCTTCTTGAGTTCTATGCCCCTTGGTGTGGACACTGCAAGAAGCTGGCCCCGATTTTGGATGAAGTTGCACTCTCTTATGAAAGTGATGCTGATGTTGTAATAGCAAAGTTTGTAAGTGGCACTCACTTCAGACATTTTTGGCATTTCATTGAGCTTATTGGTAATGTTCCTATTAAAGAAAAATTCTTTTATTTATAGAAGTTCCTGATACTTGTCATGCCAGTGCTTCTTGGAAAAAATATTTTAAACCGACTTCACCCATTTTTCTATGATGAATGAGCCAAAATGTTACACTGAATTGGGATTTGGTCACTTGGTAGAGCATAAATATATCCTTATAAAAGGCCTTAGATATATGTATGTCTTGTGCTTACACGTGAATACTTGATAGGTTGTCTTGTGCTTACATCCTAGTAACTTCTCAGTGATAACCATTCTACTATGAGATAGGCTAGCAGTTCTGAGTGCTAAATTGCAAACTTATTTGTTGAAGTCACATCCATAAAAGTTGCCTTCTCTATTGTCACTGAAGGATGAAACTGCTGAAGTCTTACTGCAATTGTTTCCACTTCATTTGCATGGCAGAATCTAAATCCAATTGTTTGAATTCTCAAACAGAGTAATCTGTTGGCCTATATTGATGCAAAAACTTAGTATCTATTGTCCTTGTACATGCTTTGAGTGTAGGAGACAGTATTGGCTAATGATTCTAGCTGCTATATTCATGGGGACTGTTATTCTATTAACTACCCATAGTTTGGTACACTTGAGTATACTGTCTGTGAACAAATTCTTTCTTGGTTACAGGATGGCACGGCTAATGACATCCCCAGTGACTCCTTTGATGTTAAAGGGTATCCAACTGTTTACTTCAGGTCCTCTAGCGGGAAGACAATGCAGTATGAAGGTGACAGGACCAAGGAGGATATCATCGACTTCATCGAGAAGAATCGTGATAGAGCTGCTGCCACCACAACTACCCAGGAAGAACACAAGGATGAGCTCTAAAAATAGGTATGTAGTTGATCACCCGTCTCCTTGTGGCCCAGTATGCTATTCTCCATGGAAGAATGATCAAATTCAAGCGCCTATTATTTGGACCATCACTGATGTCCTAGGGAATGTTGGATCCATGAGAATTTCCAAGTATGATTCCCTTCGGTTTGTTTTGATAGTTGTCCTTCATGTCTGCTGCAGGAAGAACACACACGCGACAAAATCTGAGACTAGCTCTCTTCACCATGCTTCCGACCCAATTTTCAATTTTCAATTTTCGTTCTCTTCTTCCTCTCTTCTCTAGTTCTTGTTAGGCCTGGAATAAGACAGGAGCCTTTCTAAGGGTTGAGTTATGTAATGAGTATAGTGAATATTTTGAGAAAATGAGCCCTCTTTAATCTATTGAGTTATTGCATGTCTCAAATCTACTAGTCTCGAATTCCTCAAACGCGTGATCTGGGTTTTCATGGATCTCCTCCTTATGCCCATCAGCCATCTTCCCATCTGGAATTCCCTGGGAGCAGGCGCCGGAATCTTAGCAGAGAGTGTGCTGAGGCGGAACCATGGCTGAAGGTGGCGGTGCTGCAAAGTGCAGGTCGTTGTGGCTCGGAGACCTTAAGGTTCCTGGAGCAGAAGCTTGTGTCGAATGAGTGCTAGCAGTAGCCCTCCTTTGAGGACAGGGGTCTGCGGTAGTTTGAGGGAGAAGGTGGTTTAGATAAACAATGGTGGTGAGGATGAGAGGATCCATGGCAAGAGGAGTGGGAGGAGACGATGCTGGGGGAAGAAAGTGCGTAGGCACACATACAATAAGCGATCGGATATTCACTGGGCCCAGAAAAGTTGTAAACCCTAATACAATCAACAATGGACATCAATCAGCTTTCTCTTCTTACCAGTGAGCAAGATCTCTCTTTTATGGGTTGGCTAGAATATGATTGGGCTTCAAGGAGTTGGAGAGTGCTAAATCCATGGCCTATTCTTCACATGCACTTGCAACGGTTTCAGTTGATTCACCCGCGCACCGCCTTTGCGTCCTTGTTCGATGAATGGCGGTCGTTGATTATGGTAAATACGCCTATGGGGAAAGAGGAACAGTGAATTTACGAGTTTATTCCCCACCCCCCTTTCTCTCTCTCTGTCTATGTTGCTGCTGCTCGTTCATATCTTCGCTTCCTCCTCTCTGAAGAATTGTCCTGAATCCGAGACGGTTTTCCATTCCGGCTGCCTGTTTTGTAAACCCTCCCCTTTGAATCACCATGGCTTCTGGCAAGCTGATTCGTGGACATTTTTCTTTATCTGCTTTGCTATTGCAGCGGATTGGGATTTATTGCTCGCGAGCTCTCCCGAGCTGATCTCGCGTTGATGATTGAGAGCTTTACGTGACGGAGGTTGTTCTGAGAGGCTTCTCGTCATTGATCGAACTTGAGCCCCCGATGTTCCTTTTACACCCTGTCTAGTTGCTGGGAACTGGCTCCAATTAGCGTCTGCCTTCCGTAATGGGGAATTTGGTTGTCTGATTCATTTTGGCTGTGGATGCTTCTGAGAAAACTGAGCAATATGGCGATTTGCTTCAATTTAATACTGGTTTAATCAGAATGTGTTGAGGCGACAGTAATTTAGTGTTGGTTTATAGCTATGATCATTTCTTTCATGAGAAAGTATTCTTCGGATCCTGATGAATTCTATCATTGATAACACTGGAGTGTATTTTTCCACAGATTTTGCCCAGTCCGTTCCGCTGAACTGGAGTCAGCTTTGCGAATGAAGACAATGCGGTTCTTTGTTACACAAAGGCCTTGGATTGGTACATTCTTTAATCCTACTTTCTTATTTGAGTCCCGGTTTTGCTCCTGGCTGTTTTATGTAATTTCTGGGTGACATTTTATCATCCCGGACTGTCTATCCAGTTTGAGTTTGGTGTTTCACATCTTTATGGAATTAATGTGAGGCCTGTTGCACCATTTGGGAGTGCCAGCAGCAAACCACATGTTGCACCATTCTCGATGAGTTGTTATATGAGGTATTTGCATTTTTTAGCATAAGAAGCTATTTGGGTTTTCTTGTCACAATGCTGTAATAGATGTTTGAATCAATGAAATAGAAAATACAATGCTAATAAATAGGTCTTTGCACGAATGTCTCCCTATGACCTTGGAAGGGCTTCTTCTGTATGTCGGAAATGGAGGTACCCTACCATAACCCTGTTTTCTGGCGCAATGCTTGCCTGAAGGCTTGGCAGGTGACTGTAGTAATTATTGTGAACTTTTCCTGTGGGTAATAATCAATTTAGTCTTATACAGTTATCTTGTGTCCCAACCCTAAGGTTTCTGGTATGGTGGAGAACTACAAGATTCTGCAGTCAACAGATGTTGGTTCTTGGAGAAAGATGTGGCTTTTAAGACCAAGTATCCGAACCGATGGTAAGCAGTACAATTTTGTTTTATTAATTGGCCAATAATAATGCTCTAATCATTTTGTTGTTTGGTGTAATTAATCTAAGGGTCCTCATTCATCTTTTCCATGATACGGGTTTCCCCTCTCTGTATGTTTTTGTTTATGTGGTGGAATCATGTGGAACTCCTGTTTCTGGCAAGTTCATTTTTCTTGCATCCTCTCTACATCTGATTCTAATTATAAGTTGATAACTTTTCATGATAGGGCTTTATGTGAGTAGAAATACTTGTATTCGTGCTGGAGTAGCTAAATGGAAGGTTACCAATCCAGTCCATTTGGTATGATCTTAAGTTCCTTTCTCAGGTTCAAGAAATATTTATGCTTGCATTATCTTCCTTATTTTTAAACCGTGGCAGGGTTCCATCATAAAATGGGATTTAAGTTGCTAAATATCAATCTCTTTTTCCTGCAGGTCTGCTACTTCCGATACTTGCAATTTTTTCCGTTTGGAAGGTTTCTTTACAAGGTTATGATCGTCTAATTAACTTTTTTTTTTATATAAATTACTTGTGTATTTGCACTAATCATCCATACATTGTGAAGGTTCCACTAAAATGTAGCATCTAATTCATATATCTGTTTTCTGGCCTATGCTTGCTACCAGAATTCTTCTCAGAAGATCAAGGATGTAGCAAAGTTCTTGAACTTCCATGCATCCAAAGCTGACCGTGTTTTCAAAGGCCATTATACGCTGCCAGATGACAAGGTTAGTTTCCTATTTGGATCCAATATGTTGAGGCAATTGTTAGACTGTATTCTTACAGCTATTGTTATCTGCCATTCTTGGTTCTGAGTTATAAAGATCTGTAGCATTTGATGACTTTTAAAACTATATGTGCATAGGGATGCAATTGGGTCTTTGCTTTTCTGCCATTCATTAACAGTTCTTAACCCATGAAGTTGTCAAACAGTCCATGTTCTTCAATGAGGTATTTATGTGACTCGCTCAATCTTCAGGTTGAAGCAGCAGTCTTGTATCCAGGCTTGCGTCCAACAGTTTTAAGGATTTGATTGAGGTAATTTTTGCATCTAAATTGATCTCCATGATGGTTGAAACAGAGATTCTCACTAGTCGTGACTGAAGAGCTAGCTACTTGGTGATCTATGTAGATGCCCTTTCCACTTGGTCTAAAAGTTAATAGTAGAAAGTTGCAATTACAGGTATGTTAATGAGTTATGATGTCCCTATTGTCCTATCTTACATAGGTTGAGGGGTACAACAGCAGGAGCCAACAATAGAATGGATTTCCTGTCACTTGTTATAAGTGATGTGAATGATACAGAGGTCGTAGGTCCCGAAGAAGGCATACTTGGTGTAGTTGAGGGATGGGAGGATGATGAAACACACAAGCCTGATGTACCTGCCTGTCTCACACAAGAGGGGGATGAAACCTTTTGTCTTTGTTCCATTTGCAGAGGTCAGTACATGGCTCCAACAACTTCTTATTTCCTGATAAATCCTGTCACTTTCTGGTCTGGTTTCTAATCTATGTATGACTTATCAATTATATCAAGCCATTAACATTTTCATGAACCAACAAAACTGAACCAGACAAATATGCCCGCAAATGCAGAGCTCTCAAGCATCAAATTGCGGAGCTCTCAAGTATCAAACCTACTTTTCTCTAAAGTCAAATATGCCCGCAAATGTAATTGGATGAGTATGGTGCTTAAGAAATCTTGGCTAGACATGTTCTCTTATCCCTCGTTTTTTGGGCTTCTGGTGGAAAAATCTGTTCTGAATCTTCAGGTGGAAAAGATGGATTATTATGTATCTGGATGACACCATGGAAGACCAGGTGAAAATATCCCGTATGGACCGGGCTCGGAGCGCTTGTGACCCGGTTGAGTTCTGTCCGGATGGGGCGAAATTGCAAGGAATGTAATTTAATTAAATAATGGGTTATAACCTTGAAATTTCAAGAAAATTAAAGTTTAACCCTCAAATCTTAAAAAGTTATATGTATATATTCTTTTGATTTGTCGGAAAATATGTTTTGGATTGATGGGTAACTCAAAAATGAAAGTTAGGCAAATAAATTTAAATGTGGAAAATTTTATGATTTTTTTTGGGAAATAATAATAATCATAATTATTATAGTGGCAAAGCTAGCAGCTGCCGACAAGCCATATACTAATGGTTGGTGGTTGGTTGGTAAGAGGAAAGCAATCTTCTTTCTTCTTATCTTATTCCTCCTCTTGACTTCGCACTTTGGGGTCCTCATCCTGCTTGTCGACTGTGGCAGCGGCCAAATGTTACCGTCCCTACCGTGCAAAATGCTCTCCAGGGCTTAGTTTTCGAGATTTAGGAAATGGCGAGGACAGAGCAGGGCGGTGACAGGGCCGGAGCCTTCTTCCTGGCGACTCTGTTGCTGTGGCTGGTCTCCATTCTGTTCGAGATCCTCTTCAATCGGCGAGATGAGCTCGTTTATGTGATCGCCGGCTGTCTCTTTTTCCAGGCAGCTAATTGGATCGTCCGGCGCTGCATCTCCCGCGATCCCCTGTTCGTTAACACCTTTGTCTCTCTCCTCCACTCGTCCACCACTTCCGCTTCAGGTTCCTCGTAGAAAATTCCCTCTTCTTTTCTGTTGAATTTATGATTTATCCTGCTGGTTGTTGTTGTTGTTTATTTTTCTTCCTTTGCCCTAATAATGCATATTCAATGCATGTAGTGGTTTCTTTTTTCTGGAAATTTACATATTGGTAAGTGATGATAGCATTAGTCTGTGTGAATTAGCTTGGTAGAGAAATGAAATAGCTGTTGATCTCAATTCTTCCCTTGCTAAATTTTCTCTGTGACTCATGGATGATGTTTATGTATAGTACATTCTTGTTCCTGCAAATATTTTAGGGATCTCTGCAAGTATTTGAGAAGGCAGCAACTCAGTAGCCATAGAAACCATCTAGCAGAGAAGGTGGATAAGGAAGTGTTAGGCTATTAATTGGATATGCTGAGACCTGTAGGTGGGCCATTGCTTTCTTACATGAGTTTTTTATGGTCATAATACTGAAGAAGGGAGAAATAGTTTCAGCACCTATAATAAGCTATGCCATGGATTGTGTATATGCCTCAAATTTCGAGTAAATGGAAGTTCGTTTTCATATATAAAAGCTGTATTTTTGTTAGAATTGGTCTCATAAACTGATGGATACCTGTGAAAGATGCAAACATTGATATAAACAAAACAGTGATAACTGCTTGCTCAAGTGCCTTAAGGCTATCTTGTCCGGATGTTCAAGTGCATTGCCCATCAGGACAAAACACAGATGTCCATGACCTTGTTCCTAATTTCTAATGGACAACCCCTGAGGGCCAGGAAGTGAGTGGCCTCTACTATGATTAAAGCATCACATTCAACCCATGAATAAAAGGAAGCTTAGAGTGGTAGTTCCCGGTTGTGTATTGCTAGAGAACATCGGTGAGTCGTAGATAGAACCTGATGGATTCTACTGGCTCTGATGAGGGTGTTGGAAGGATAAGGATAGCAGTCACTATTCTCTATTCGGGTGCTGAAATCCTACTTCGGGAGAGAATTGTTTGTAAAATGTAAACTGTGTTCTTCGTGAAAGTTGAAAACTGTGTTAAGTACATTCATTAGACTAATGTGATTTTGCTGTTGACAGATATTGCATGATCAGCCCAGTAAGATGCATGCTATTTCATGTGGCCATATCTGCACTAATATTACAGGGGTTAGGTACCTAACATGATAGAACTTCTCTTTTGCAGTGGTCTACATTTTAGCCAGTCAGTGGATGAAAGATGGCTCTGGTACCATGTTCGAGCACACACGGTTAGTTGGGGGTGCTTGGCCATGGGCTTACAAGGCATTATGCTTCTCGTGCGGGTACTTCGCTTATGATCAGTGGGACATGCTCCAGTACCGACTGTACGGTGGTTGGATCCCTTCAATCCTGGTGCACCACTTGATCCTCCTTTTATGCTTCACACTAGCTCTGTATCGCAATGTCACCATTAACTATCTCATCCTCACCTTGGTCTGTGAGGTATCAATCAATCTCTTCTCTTATCTTCTCTTGGCTTGGCTTGGCTTGGCTTGGCTTGCTCACCTTTGTCGTATCCCTTTTGCATCCTTCTGATTACATTTTAGGCACCCTGAGCCAAGACTATCAATGCATGATAACTGGAACCTGAGCTGTGTATCACACACTTAACTACTCATGTGCTTCTCTATCTTGGTTTTTGACACAAAATTCTGTTGATGCAGCTACACTCCATCTTCTTACACTCGAGGAAAATACGGAGAATGGTTGGGATTCGTGATGCCGAGAGCATGATCGTGAAAGTTGAATGGGTTCTCAATTGGGGCACCTTTTTCCTTGCTAGGCTTGTCCCTCACATTCTAATCACGGCCAAGCTTATAAAGGATTCATCCAAGTTCAGGAGTGGAGTTGAGCTTCCACTTGCTCTATTTGGGATGGCTGGAATGAACATGCTTAATGCCGGCCTTGCCATCGATCTATTCGGTGCTTTCCGGAGGGAGATAAGCCCCATGAATAGCAACCGTCGTCGAGATTAAGTCGATAAAAGCCCTAACTTGTATTTTCTGCTAAAGGTAAAGGATTAGTCATGCCAGTTTGGTGGTCGTAGAGTGTGTTGGTGTTGGGACTTCATTTTCTAGCTGTTGTAGAGCGAGTACAATGGATATCAAAAGTAACCCAAAGCAAAATTTGAACCACAATGGTGTTGCCCATGGAGCAGGTGATAGAAAGAACTAGCATTAGCTTTAGAAACAGTGAACAGGAAAAGGGGAAAGAGATTCATCAATGGATGTTGAAATGTGAATATTGTCAACAGTAATGATACAGATCTCTGATTCCTAGACAGTGGTAGTGGTAGTACAGACAGATCATCAAGCGTACCTTTTCAACCATCTTTGATTCTCTTGATTGGTATATAGGCTTGCCCACAGAAGTGACCTGACTGAAAATCAGCATCAGCCCCAGAAGAGTCACCTCCAAAGAAAAGACCCAAAAAGTAAGTTGCAGGCTCGAAAGCACAGGCAAAGGCCACTCTTGTTAGGGCAGAGAACTCTGAACTCTCAAGTTTACATGATTCTCTCTGATTTCTCTTCAGAACTATGGAAGTTACAAAGAATCTTCAATTTCATCTGGGACATGGAGCTTCTCCATAGCAGCCTGTTTGACAAGGATGGTATTATAAAATAGAGCTAATGACGGTGCAAAATGCATCAAGAAAAAACTTGCTTGTCTCTATATGCAATGCAAGATAATAGATCACGGCTGTGAAACTAATATCTAAGTTTAATGCAAATCCTAGTCAAATCTATTAGATTTCCATTACATGCATTAAAACATACTTCATATCAATTCCAAGCTCCATAATAAAAGGCAAAACTGTCACCTTAATAGTCGCAACATCGGTGGCTGAAGGCTTCAAGTCCAATGCAAGACCAAAGTGAAGCATTGCCTTGTCATGCATGTTACAGCGCTTGTAAATGATACCCATTAGGGCATATATACTACTTTCCCGAGGGGCATATTCTTTTAGCTCCTCGAGAACTTCCAGGGCCTTTTCAAAACACTCCAAACTGACAAGTATGTTAGCCTTCTGATACATTGGGAGAGGGTTCTTCCTGTCAGCTGAGATTGCTCTCTCCATCATCTCCAGAGCTTCATTGCTTCTCTACCAAATTAGAGAAAGTAATTCAGATTATTGCAAGGAAAAAAACTACATACATCATCCAAAAAGCAGCTTCGTCAATAATGAAGTAAACATTTAACCCGCTGAATAAGATGCCAATTCATGGTTCCAACAACTAATTTAATCAAAACTCTATGATAGTGTACAAAAATATAATCAGTCTTATGAACAAATTTCATGCTAACTAGCTCAAGGCACAAGTGAAAAAAAGCTCAAAGCATGAATGAATTCTTAAAATCCCACATGACCCATCATTTCCTGCAGTCTTAGTTTCTTTGTCTCACCAAAAGATTATTCTTCATATTTCAAAATTTTTTCATATAGTTAATTCACTCCCCTTCTTTTGGGTCATATATTCCCAACCATCAAGATGGTCAACCATACCAATTCAGAACCACCAAAATAAGTCCAATTTATAATGTTTAACAAATTCATGATAGCCATATGGAAGCAACTTGTTGTGCAGTCTGGACAACCAACTAAAATCCATAATTAAAAAAACAGAGAAACAAAATTATAAAATCAATAAAAGAAATCGCGGTTGACCTTTAAGGCGTGAAGAGCTGTTCCAAGGTAGGACATTATGATAGATGAACAAGGATTTATATGAAACGCCAATCGAAAGTGATGCTCTGCAAACTCAAACTTCTCCTGTCGAAGATAGACCATTCCAAGGCCATATAAGGACTTATAATGCCTCGAATCAATCCGAAGAGCAGTTTGATAACTTTTGATTCCGTTATCAAATTCATCCAGGGCAACATATCTGGAAGTTGAATCAAGTATCATATACAGAAAATGCCATTAGGGGAAGAGCTCGTTAACTATGCGAACTTATGCTTCAGCAGGAAATACCTAAAAGGAAAATAATAAGAGAAGAAGACATACTCATGACCGCAAAGTGTGTGAGCATATGCAAATTTAGAATCCAATTGCACTGCTCGACGGAAGTTTTTAAGAGCAGTTTCATGGTCTTTCTGCAAACTATAGCAGTTGCCCATGGCACACCTATTTGTTATCCGATAGGGGTGGGATACAAAGAGAAGTATTATCATCAGTATTAATGAAAAAAAAAGCTCCCTAAACTTTTAGCAACCATACTGGGTTTAAAAATTATTGGACTCTAAAAGAAGACAATTCAGGATAGCTAGCCAAATACCAAGATTGAGGAGCTAGTCGATCAGTTGAAATCAATTCTTGAGCTAGATAACTTAATTTCATATCTTCCTTCAAATGCTGCAAAAAATGACATAATCAGCATGACAACAGTTACACCACTTCAAATTACAACAGGAGAAAATTTAGATCACTTTTTCATCTTAGACTCCTCAATATAGTGTCATGCAATACATGGTTTGAATGACTTACATAAAGAACAGTAGAATAAATGTCCATTCCTTCCAAACTATAAGGTGATACTCTACGGGCAAGACCGAATGCTCTGTCGGCCTCCAAATAATCAACCAATTCAAAATATGCTTTTCCAACCTGCAGATTTAACAGTGCCAAGTAAATGGTCAGATTATAAAAAAATGCAATGCTTTAAAAACTGATGGGAAAGATACAAAGGTAATCAGGATGAGGAGACATTACCCACTTTTGACTTATACTTAACCCTTGAATTACTAGGTAATTGATGGAATAGATAGACAAACTTGATTATGCCTACAGAACAATGTATTGATGTTCCCATTTACCTTTGTTCTTTTATTTATAAAGGTGATTTTTTAAAGAAAAGAGAGAATTAATAATATTTCAAAGAGTGAAGTTTTTCATTTTATACAATAAAAAATTGCTCATTAATATAAACTTTGAATATGACCAAGCAAGGATGTGAAAACCACATGATTCACCTGAGAGAGCACCCAGCCAGTATTATAGTGCTTGTGTGGGAGTTTTGAATATGCTTCCAGTGCATCCTGCACAGACCTTGTTATATCACTAATAAGAGAAATTCTATACATAAATTTTGATTTTGGTATGCATCTGTTACCTACCCCTAACCCCAAATCGCGCTGCATCTGTGCATGTTCTATTATCACTCATACATTCTTTCACTTTTAGAAATATTATTCATGTTGTTAGGGGTTTCGTTCCAAACAATAACTCAATGACGCGTGCAGAAAGTCACCTCAATCCATCTTAATAGGCCCACATAACTGCTCTAATTGTCCTTTTTCGACCTATAACTTTGCCCTTGATAATTCACCAAACAAAAAATTTCACCCCTCATGTTTTTTGCCCTCACAATTATCCAACATTTAGTAAAAAAATTAGTCCAAATGCTTATGTGGCAATCTTTTCATTTTCCACATTGCAGCTCTTGGGTCAACTACATCAGCTTTTGAACCAAGTTGTTGGTTAAATGACATAATGTTGGACAATTTTGAAGACAAAAAACACAGAAGGCAAAATTGTAGGTCAACACAAAAAAAATTAAATACTTTGTTTACGTTATAAAATCAAAACCAAATATCAAACAGAACCTGACTTTAATTGAAAATTTGTCTTTAATGGGGTAGATTACATCAGGAAGAAAGGCGCAAAAAGTTCTAAACTGAGATTAGTACTGATATTTCCAGGACACTCAAAGTGCATTCTGTCACAAATCAAGACCATGACTGTTCTAACTTAATTCTGTATCTGCAGTGATACCCACATCCCACCAGCAAGACAGAACATCCTCCCTATCAAAAATCTCTATCAATACATCGTCTTTCACTCGCTAAAATTTCCAGTAGTCCATCAGTGCATCAACTCCTTCATTTGACAGAAGAAGGAACTATGGACGGGCTTATCAATGACATGGATGCAGAGTGCAGTTCTAATACTTAAAGAAATATAGAGAGAATAAAAAGGACTACATTATTCTGTTGAATTGATTAGGAAAGAGCAGAAAAGTTGAAGGAAAAGATGATCCGGATGGGATAAAATTTCACCAATTTTGAGAAAATCACTATATGTAATCTTATAAAAAGGTAACATTGTATGGACATCATTCATTACCATCCAAGACCAAATAAAATATAAGCATCGTTGGGTGCAAAAAGGACACCCAAATATGAAATAGGACAATGCGCAAAATGTAAAGGTCTATATATTTTTCACGGGTTAATACTGTAAAATGTGCAACTACAGAAAACGTTTTAGCATACCTGACATTTGTATATGCAGGAAAGTCTATAGCCTTCTCCAAATAATCTGAGGAGACCTAGTATCTCCCCTGCACAGCTTAAAAGTTTTGAGGTATTCGGAGCCACACCACTCAACATAGTAGTTTCTTGATCAAGAGCTTTGGGGTCTCCAGATGGCAAAGCACCAGATACAATAATTGGACGACAACCATCAATAACCTCATTCTTCATGCCTGAAAGATGTAAATATTGAATTACCTTGCCAGCAACAAATATTGAGGCAATAATAGGATATCTCAGTTATGTCAATCCTTTAGTAAAAGAACAATACCGTCCACCTAAAAGTACATAAAGACCATATCATCATAAAGTACCAGCTACTGACAGCAATGGCTTCAACCGAATGCTCACCGTCGTCAAAATTTTCATTGGCCCAATTTGACACCTTCCTCAGAGTAACTGAGCGCAATGCAGCAGAGCTAAATTTGGAATTTCCAAGATACTTGGACGGGTTGTTTGGGCCATTCCCAACAGTAGAAGTTGCATTTGATCCAGTATTAGCACTAGCTTCAGCTGCAAGTCTTGTACTTCGTCGGGGACCAGAATCAGAAAATAACCTTCCTGATATCTGAAAATCATACAAATTCAAACACTTGGGATATTATCTTCCACCGTATGACAAAAACAATTGCAGGTTGACTAACAAAGCAACATAGTAATTTATACAAACAATGCTTAAAATGCAGTTTTCATACAGAATCTAAATTAAAGTTGTAGCATCTGTCAATAAAACTAGAGGCTTGGAGAAATAACTCATACATAATGGGTTAAGCCAGACAAAATGTGATCAGAATAAAACTGTGATGACCTTGCGTAATTTTCCTTCATCCACAAACTTCCTCCTAGGAGCTTGGATAGTTGAGTTAACAGTTGACCTTGGGGAGCTGTCAGCAGCAATTGAATTTGTATTTGAAACATTTGGCAGTGCATTTCTATGGAGAGGAGGTGGAGCAGCACAGAGATACTGCAAAAGATTAAGATGGGGGTTAAAATTTATTTCCATTTGAAAGATACATTATCGTTTTAAGAGTTTTGGCAGCTAATTTATAAACTTCTAATGATAAAGTGATTCATAATAGCATGTTAGGTATCCTGTTATACCTGTGTGGTAATTGGTGAGGGTGTGGTGTAAAGAGAAAGGTGAGTAGAACCACCATTTGGAGGTTGAACAGCACTTCTTGCTGACACAGCCATTCCCTGACAATTTCCTGAAGCTTCTCTAACATTATTACTTAATAACTGTTTCAACTGCCTTGGACTAACGTCATCTGCAGAATTATCTTTGGAAGATGTTACGCTGTGATCTTCTTCAAATGCTTGTGAGTTCTGCAAAACCGATGCATGGTGCAAGTATTGATTCTGAATGCAAATGGCAGCTGTTTCACCAAAAACTGCAGCCGCATCCTCTGCAGCACCTGAAACACTAAAAAATATTAATACAGCTATCTATGCTGCCAGAGAAGAACAAAGAATTACAGCTGGAGCTAGTATTAACACATTTTTATGCAGTAGTTTATTGAATGCTTCAACATAGCAAGCACTAGTTAAACACGGATCCAGGTTATAGGCTTAAACAAGACAATAAAAAAAATACTTGGTCCAACTTCTAGTTTTAAATAGTGAATTGTTCAGAATGAAATCCAGGTTCCCATAGGGATGCATTCGAAATATGGCATCAATCATTTTAAATGGCAATACTGAAAATCAGTATTAAAGAATATTGTCCTATGAATCCAACATTTCAATCCCTGAAACAAGTTTTCTAAGAACTAATTACTATAGAAGCTTTTTAGTCAGTCAATAGTTGTTCAGCATATGAAATATGTGGTAAGAGAGATAAAATTGGAAACAATCAATGTATAATCAAGTGATAAATCATCTGTTCATGAGTGAACTGTGAAGATCAGATATATAATCAAGTGATAAATCATCTGTTCATGAGTGAACTGTGAAGATCAGATCTATAATCAAGTGATAAATCATCTGTTCATGAGTGAACTGTGAAGATCAGATGTTTCTTGAGATTGTCTTCCATTCTATCAATCCAATTCTCCCCCAACATATTTATTTATGGATGATTCTTACCAATGTTAAACACAATATATAAACTTCACATCAAAGCAAAATATTAACATTCATCTCTCTTTCAAGAATACATTTCTCATATGTAAAGGTAATATTAGGAAGAGGAGTGTACTTCCAACAAATCATTACCAAGACATTGCAACAATATGCTGGAGCTAGCTTACAAATCCTTAGCATATAATTCTTGAAAAGGAAAACATTAGTGCAAAGAAAACCCAAAATAGTGTCACCAAAAACAAGGCTGCATCAAGGTCACATAAACTGTTGATATCGTATTATTAAAGCCTAAGTTGAAAAAAGTGTTCTGATAATACTGGAACCTGGTATACCTAGTACACAGAGCTCTTCATATGCTGACCAAAGTAAAGGATCAAGAGATAGAGCTTGCTTGAAGTGATGGATAGCACTTATCTTTCTGTCAGTGTACCTGTAATTTTTATAAGAGCCAAGTATATGAGCAATACCAAGGGCTAAGATGAAGATGTGGTTCATTTTAACTTGGTCTAGCATGCTAACAGATTAAGAATTTAAGAAAACACTGTATGCCAAAGTTTAGAAACTGCACAAAGCTCCCCTTTTTGGAAAAAAAAAGGTTGATTCCTAAGGAACTTACTATTAACTTGATCTACCAGAATATGTTGATTCTTCCCACTCAATAAGTCATTAGGAGGAGAAATTGTTGAACAAAATACTTCAAGTATTTATGAAATCGCAAGTAAGTATTATGCCCACAAAATATTTGTTGATTTATATCCTCAAACTTCAAATAGTTTGGAGTCCTGTGTCAAAGTTCCATCCTAATAAATCTTTGGAAACACTGCATGTATGTTAGAATAATACCATTCCATATATATATCACATCAGGTTCAATACATTTTTTATGAAATTTTGTGAAAATCTGTAGATATACACTATATGTTTATGCTTCCAAACAATGCAATAAGCATATTCAGACAGATTTAGCATCATTAATAAGAATAATAAAAAATGCTCAGTCAGCTACATGTAGAAATTGTGCAAAAAAAGCTACATGTAGAAGAATAGAAAACAGAAATTTATAGCATCCTGCTTACCTATAAACAAGCCCAAGAAGGAAGTGACCAGCTGCACCATTTGGAACCTACAGGGATTTAACCTTTAGAAATCATAGAAATTATCAACCGATAGTAAACTGTTTCACCAATAACATTTGTAGAAATCTTATTTAAGTAACCTATTTTGAATAGGAATTCATTAATATTTTGGTGAACATATTTATGAAATAACAAGGGTATAAAAAGTTGCCAACAAACAGTAACCAATCCAATACCTCTGAGGAGGGCTCATTAGCTGGGCACAATGCTGCTTCAGCCTCTCTAAGTAGGTCCATCTTAAAGCATGACAATGCAAATAAGTAGCGTGACTGGGCCATTTGTGTTCCTTCATGCAGCAATAAAGAAATGCAGAAGGGATTTGTAGATGAGCATACATCGGTAAGAATGATACACAAATCAATAATAGCACATACTGTTAACAAACAACCTACAAGCCGTGAATACAGAACATGAAGGTCATCAATAAGAAGAATATACCTACCCTTTAATATATGATAAGCACAATAAGCTTGATTATTCTGCAAGTAGCAGGAGGCTAACAGTTGCTGGTTCACCTGCATTTATATAAAGTAACGGAATTTGAATCAGATCCCGAGGAAAACAACAAAGACAGAACACATTATCCTTCAGCGAAATAATAAAGAGTTTTTAATCATGAAAATAAATTGAATAAACCATTCTATAGGGTAAGATAATTTGAAGTGGGCAATGCAATCATCTAAAACCTAATGTAGAGAAAAAATAATAATTAATTTTAACTGTCAGCAAGAACCCCATGCATTACGATATGAAATACTGTGGTATATTTTCCAGTGCACAAAAACCAAGCGAGTGTAGTAAAACACAGTCTTGCAACTTCATCGAGTACGGATAACCCCTATTGGCGTGATGCTGCTAGAAAGGCCAGCCAGCTCTAAAGTTCAAACGGCTGAAAATAAGAACAGAAATTAACGAGCCTTTTTGAACAACTGGGTGAGGATCGACAATTAGGCGTGGAATCGATCGGCTGGGAGACAAAAAGATCTGCCGAAAATTGAAATCGGAGAGAGTTAAGCAGGGAGGTGGGAGGAGGAGAACCTCGGACGGGAACTCGGCGCAGAGACGCTCACAGTGGAAGATGGCATTCGCGTGCATGAACTGCCGGACACTGCTCCTCACATAGTCCGCCAGTATTGCTTCCATGGCTACTACTTCCTCCTCCGATTCACAGAGAGAGAGAAATTCGATTTTCTGGCTTCGCTGCATTTTCCATCCAACAGGTTTCAAATTTTTTTCATTTCAAAAAGCGCAAGTTCCGATTCGTCCCTCAACTATTTTACCTTCTAGATTTAGTCCTCAAAGTTTAATTTTTGTATCCAATAAGCCCTATTCTGATTTCATGGGTTCGGATCGGGACCCATGTAGCATTTGATGGCCCGACCGAATCAATACTTTAAAAAAATAATTTTATTATATATTTAAAATATATATATAATATATTTTAAAATTATTTAAACAGTAGATTTTAAATTTTTAAATTTTTTATTAAAATTTTTGGGTGTTTAAAATTTTTAAATTTATAATCAAATAATTTTTTTATAAAATTTATTTTTTATTAAATAATAAAATCAATAATAGCTAATGAGGTCAAATACTTTTATTAATTTGTGTAATATTCAATTAGGTGAGTATTATATTCATAATTTTTAAATAGTATAATAATATAAATATTATAAATATGTAATACTTGTTTTTTATTTAATAAGTTTTATTTTTAATATTTAAATATTATAATATATTATTATAATAATATTTCAAATAGTTATTATATATAATATAATTTTATTAGTTAAATTTATATTTTATATTATCTTCATAAAAAAATGTGTATCTATTTTATTTACTTTATTAAATTATTTATAAATAAATTTGTATTCTCCTATATTCTATCGTATATATATTTTTAAAAATTTTCTAATTCAATATTTTAAATTTCAAAATTCAACGACACCCATGTGCAATAATTTTGCCCTATAAAGAAGGTAATGTCCACGTGGTGTATCTACAAACGATCCACGTCCATTGGAGACTTTTTGACATTCTCCAACAGGTCCTCGAACTAATCCATCGAGTTCAATTCAAAGCCCTCTTTACAATTAACAAAGTTGGTGGGCACGAGTGGAAAGATCAGAAATGAAGGCTAACGCCACCTTTTTCCCTCCTCTGCTCCCTATGCATTGCCATGCCTCCTATTCCACCTCATGAGGTGGAACAGATGGCCAATCCGCTTCCGCCTTGTCAGCGTCGAAGGCCACCGGCGCTTAGGGTGCTTGAGCACAATATCGGCCCCCATCGTCTTCAGGTCCTTCACGGGATGCGGTGTCTTCCCCAACACGTCTATCTGACCATTCCATGGGATGCTGCTACAGCTACTACCCAGAGAGATCATGGAGAGCTTACTCTTCTCCCACATGGCTTGTCCATCCTCCTCGAATTTGATCGATATGAAGGAATCGTCTGGTGTTGCCCAGCAGGGAATCATAAGAGAGAAAAGAATGGTGTGAGTCACGATCATGGAGGTTGTGTTTAACTTACCTTCAAGACTGGAGGTGGCGTCGCCGGAACCCTCGAGCTCGAGGACGTCAGCCGACCAATTCCGGTGACTGACAAGAGACCCGATGGCTAAGACCTTTCCGATGACGCTCTTCTTCATGCTTCCACCTCTGGAAGATCGACCACGGGCACGTGACGAGAACAAGCGGAGGAGGCCGCAGCGGCTCCGCCTCGCTGCAGCCAGGAAGACAAGGCGGTCATTCAGGCAGAGCGGACAAACGCCGACCAGGTGGAGACTCGGGTGGACATAGCACCTTGAATGGTCGCCTCCGCAGTTCATAGTTTGTGTGGAATGAGAGAGGAGGAGGGGGTGAGGTTGGTGCAGAGGTTTATATCAATCATTGTGCCCATCAATGGAGGTTGGTGATACTATCAAAAATTATGATATATTATTAATAGTATAAAAATATATAAATATTTAGTATAGTGATATAATATTATTTTTCGAATTATATTATTATATTAAATGTTAATTGATTTCTAAATTATTAATAATATATTTTATATTTAAATAAATAAAAATTATAAATTTCATAATTTATATTCTTCTAAATAATGTATAAAATATTATTAGTATTTCATATAAAAATATAATTTAAAAAATAGGGTTTAAATTATAAATGATTAGATGAGATAATTATATCAAATTAATTTAAATGAATATGAGCGAAATTTACTATAACCATGAAAGGATTAGTATGAAATGAAGATTCAACTTTGTTGTAGAAGGGTCTGGAAATAGGATTAGATCATGAAGGAGGACCCTCCAATGGACATTGGAATGTATGTTCCAAATGAAGTGGATGGTGGGGGTGCGGCTTGTTTGGAGAAGAGGACAATATGTCAACTGTTGCTCCAGTGCAACACTTGGAATGACTAAAGTTTGAATGAGTGTTACACAATGATCCATGGGAAACCCAGGGCGGGATAATGATAAGCTGATGGAAAACTAGGAAAAGGAGAGACTTGTTTGGCTACAAGGGTATGTGCACTTCTCCACTCTTCTTTTTTGTTTTTTTCAAAAGGGCTCACAATGAGACATCTAAATAACATAAAAAAAAAAAGCTTGTTATTAATGGTGATCTTTGTGACTACGTGGATCAAATGGACGACATAGATCCATATGTTTCGGATTTCCATGTCTTCTAGTCTTTGTTATGGTATTGGAGGCCAAAAGGAAATGCTCTCCTTGACACCATTCTACTATTCTAGAATAAGAATTTCCATAGTGTACATCAATAATTGAAATAATACGATATAAATTTATAATATAATTTAATCCCTTATAATGGCAATAATACTCACTTGTATTACAAGTAATGTTATTACGTTCTCCACAAGCAACATATCTATTGTATTTTATATGCACAATATTATAAATATACTGTTTATTTAAAATGTAATAAGATTGCATGATTTTTATAGATGAGGAGTTTGAAGCATTAAAATAAAAAGGATATACCAAATATTAATCTGTTTATAAATTATTAATAATATATTATATATTAAAAAAATATAAAAATAATAACTTCTAAAATTTCATAAAAATAATCTATAAAATACCATAAAAATGGTTTTTTAAAATTAGCGTTTGAATTAGGATAGAAAGATTGTAATTGATGAAACTATTTTATAATTGTGATATTGTAATTGAATAATTATGTAATACGAGTAAAATATTTTATAACTGAGTTTATAATTGTGATATTGTAATTAAATAATTATCTAATAGGATAGTTAATATTAATCACTCTTTATAACTAGTGTTGAACTAGTATTATTTGCTAATAATACTTATTTATTTTATTTAATATACACTTTTTAACTCTTGATACTCTATATAATATTAATATAATTTATTCTTTTGCTGCATAAAATATAAAATATAAAGTAATATTTTTAAAATTATAATTTATAAGCGATTAAATATTGTAAATTTATAAATTTACAGTATTTTATTATTTTATTAAAATTATAATTCTTAATTAATGGATTACAAGTAAAATTTTTTTGTTATTTTATGTTGAGTTCGTTGCTTTCTAACACAAGATGGATAATATTTCCTTTTCTTATTTATTCTTTTAATATGTAATTGGAGTGGGACATTCATCTTTTATAATATCATATTAAATAAAATAAAAAATATAATAAATATATAATGTTGTAAAAATTATAAATTTATATTTTGTAATTTTTAATTTAATTAGATACTAATATATTATTGGTTAGAACGATTATAATATTATAGTGAAATGAGCGTAATTTTAGGTTCAATTATAAAATAAAAATACGTAACTTGTATATGGTTCTCACAGATAAACTGTTTTGCTTTAAAAATTGTAAATTAAATTGCTAGAATTGATATATCAAATTAAATAAAAATATTATGATAATATAATTTTTTTAAATAGTCAACCAATCACTTATTTATCTATAACTATTTTTTCGACCCTTATTTAAAAAGTTTGTGTTATATTTTAATTTATTATTCTAACAAAAATTATAAAAAAGACTCAATAATATTGATAAATTATTATTTTTTAATTTCATTTTTTTCAAATTAAGCATGATAAAGCTAATAACCTCAAAATATCTTTATTTTTTATATTGTATATTTAGGTAAAAAGGCATGGTAGTTGGTCTTATTTTTTTCCTAAATTGTCTATAATAATAATTAATTAATAATTATTAAAATAGTAATTTTCAACTTCCTTTTCCTATTTTCACTCTCAAAATTCATTTATTTTTTATTAACATAATTTATCTTCATTAATATATTATTATATTTATTTTATACTAATTAAGAATTTAGAGGTAAATATAACTGACATGAATGAAATAGTATAAAATCTAATTAATATTAAATCATTATTTTACAAAATTGAAATATTTATAGTGTTGTCTGCGACTATAAATATGATGAACCTCCTACGGTTTTGGACCCTCTGCGACTTTGTTCTTGGAGTGCTCAGTTCTGTGCTTCTCTACACGAAACCGCTCTCAGCTAAAGCTTCTGCAGAAGATAATGGTGGAGGAGCTACCCGGAGCCGGTTCTGCATGCTCTGGCCAATCGGCGCCTGACATCGAATCGCAGATCAAAACCGCCATGGACTCTCGAATCTCTCACTTGAGGCGGCAGTCCGAGTACGCGCCGCTTCTTCTTTTACTTATGCTATGAAAATGCGACTTGTATGCTGAAGCACGAAGGTGGAGCGTGTGGAGTGGACATAAACCTACACTCGGATCAGCAGAATAAAAAACCCCTCGTTTACTCTGTTTAATTCTCAGACGAGTTCTGTTTACTGGCATTCATGGTTTTAGGTTTATGAGGTTGCGGGAAATTGTTCTCGTGATGCTCAAAGCTAACAAATTCGTGGCGGTTGGTGCTAATATGATTTTTATCTTATAATATGTATGCTTGTTCCCTAAGTAACGTTGACAGCCGTGGTAATCGATTTACAAAATGAGAAACTTATGGTATCCTATTGCTTGTACCCCATCTGTTTTAACTGGATTTTGACATTGATGTATTTAATGGAGCACCGGATTTTGACTGGAGATCAAGTTTTCCGGTGTGGATGGTGGAAGGGTAGTGATCTTCTAAGTCCGAATGTTTGGTTTGCTCTAGTATGTTTTTTAGATAGGCTGAAATTTTCCTGTCTGCTAGCTGAAAAATGAAATATGTAAATAGACGTTCTGATACAGCAATGGATACGTGTGTCAAGCTCTTACCAACGTTTTCACCATCAAATTGTTTGACAACCCTTTTTTCTCTGTTTCCTTGTAAATAACTGCAAATCTGTAAGGTTCTTTATAGGTAAGAACTTCCAAATATGTGTCCTGATACACCCATCATTTTTTTTGTTTACCCAGTTGATCACATAATAAAAAATGTTTGATTTACCTTATGTTTAGCATAGGTTTACAATGTTGTGGGGCTAAACTGGATCTTTGTGAAGGTTGATTATGATTGTAAAATTTTCTATCTGCAGCTCATTGACATTTGGGGGTGTCCGGCAATTGATAGAGAAGGATTTGGGTTTGGAGGTACATGCATTGGATGCACATAAAAGTTTCATAAACCAATGTTTACTGGAGGTATTCCAATTGAATTAAATTCTCAATATTACAGAACCTTAAAAAAAATATTCTGCTGTATGCATGTTCCTAATCATATATTTGATCATGTGCTACCATCATCACTGCTGGTCATAATTGTGCAGACTTTTATCTGTGAGAATTCTTCTTATTTATGATAGGGGGATAATAAAGTTCAATGAAATATTTGGAATTAAAGCAAGCTGCAGCAAAAGCTTGTATTTAGAAAGTACGCCTTTTGAGCATTGTAATTCTAAATTCACTTCCTATGGAAGAACCTACTTGTTGATGCATATTTACTTGGATCAGAAGCTTAAATCATTTGCATTCATCATATTATTTGGATTAACACATTTCACATGGGTGTCCCAGAAAGAAGGGTATGTTGATGGGTGGCAAGTGGTTTACTTCTAGGAAATTGTCTCTTGATGCACATTATTCTCTTTCTATTGTATTTCCTGGTTAATTTGACATATAGAATCAGAGAGAACTCATAGTGTACTTCCTACCACTTTGCATTTCTCCAATATACTGCAACTTGCAGCATGGTTCTAATCTCTATCTAAACTCTCTACCTTTAAATTAGTCCTCCTGCTTTTACTCTAAAAAGATGTATCCTAGCACACAAACTTTAATGGATAATATCGTCCCCCTAGTTATGCTCAGAATATCAAAGAGAAATGTAGTTCTTTCCTACACACACAAAAACATTTCCTACTATCCATTATAATAAAAATTGAGATTATATCCATACGTATGGTATAATAAAAACTGTTTCCTGTTTTTCTACTATTATAAAGTGAGCTGATTCATTCTCATATAAATTGCATAATCCGATGACAGCTTACGCCATCTACTGTCTTTAGTGCTTAAAAGGAAGTGACGATGCTGAAGCCTGCAAGGATCCTGCAGAGATTGCACTGGATGCCGTATCCATAGGCAAAGGAGATGCAGCTGAACCGCCTCAATGTCTTGAGTTCAAGAAAATAACTACATCTGATGCTGTTGACATGAAGGGCAATGGAACTAAATCTGATATCACTAAGAGCACAATCATGAAAGCCATTCAGAAAAGAGCTTTTTACATCAGATCAAATGCAGAGTATGTAATTTTGTTTCTCGTGCTACATGCTGCTATTGTAAAAAAATATATATGATAGATTCATATTGAATTTTGATGGTCATATTGCTTTTTGTGAAATTTGAATAACATGTAAGTTCTTTTCCAGAAATGTTTCAATGGCTGGAGCCTGTCGGCTTTTGGAGGAAGATCTTGAAATTGAGAAATGTGCTTTGGATCCTTTCAAGGCATTTATTACTCAGCAACTGGAAAAGGTAATTGAAATGGTCAGTGTAGTTACATTTTTTGTCAGAACTTCTTGTAGTCACTAAGTTCAATTACTACCAAAAACCTTCAGCTCTGCAAGTCCTCTGATACTTCTAAACCTGCAAGCATGTTTGAGAAGAAAATGACTAAGCGGGTCACTCATAGAAAAGCATCTAAAATGGTTGCTTGTAGTGGTTCTGACTCTTCAAGCACTGGGGAAGAAGAAGAGGAAGATGAAGTTAGGCATATAAAGAAAACAGCTGGTAGAAGCAAGGCACAGAAAGAGGTGGGGCTTAAGAAACACCACCTTCTAAGGTGTTAAATACATCTGGCAGGAAGCGCATCAAGACAGACCAAGCAGCATCAGATAGCAATACTGACAGGGAAGACAATGGAAATGCCTCTGAAAATGATGGGTCTCAATCATCTGTTGAGAAGTGCAAACAGGTATTGTTTTATTTTTGTTAGTCGATTGATCACACTGAAGTTAGTTAAACCTTGTAATTGATATGCAGAAGAAAGAAGTTTCAACGCCATCTTATGGAAAACAGGTGGAGCGTCTTACAACAGTTATAAAGTCCTGCGGAATGAGGTTTTTCTCTTCACTCTTCATTATGTTATGGATGTCCATTTTTAAAATATTGAATTCTTTTGACAGAACTTACTTCTTCCAGCATTCCTCCTTCAATTTATAAGAAAGTTAAGCGAGTGTCTGAGGATAAACGAGAGTTTTCCCTAATAAAGGAGCTTGAAGAGATTCTCTCAAGGGAAGGGTTGTCATCAAATCCTTCTGAGAAAGGTGAGCTATACAAATGTTACTAGTTTTAAAGCATCTTATTTTAGCATTCCTCTCTTTTGGCTCAGAGCTGACATAATAGATAAATCATGACTGATCAAATGATGTTGCAGCAGCTCCTAGAATTGAGAGATAAATGTCAGCTACTAATTTCATGAGTAAATAATTACAATTTAAACCTGTCTAGTTATGCAATTTGTGTTTAGTCATTCTGGGAAAAGGCACTTTCAACAACTAGTACAACTATATGGATACACGTTACTTATAAATATCTGTACATGCCCTAAATTTATAGACAGCTTTATCCATACATCAGCTACAACCCTAATCACAGACTACTTCTAGACTCAAGGAAGAATCAGAAGAGCCATCTTGAGTTTCATCTATATACACAACCTTATAATTCTATCCAGAACCTCTTCTATATGATCCTATCTTGAGTTAGGAGGTAAATTGTGAACTAAATGTTCACAAGGCAACAAGCAATAGCCTAGGAACTAATATAATTTAGCACAAAGGAATCATTGCTAACATCCTGTCTTCACTAGTTAACATCCACCTAAAATAGGAGTCCACTTGGCAGAATAGTTCATAACTGCTGGAAATCTAGTCAGACTATATGATCTAGTGTGCAAATGCAGATGTGTATTATATACATAATTGGGTAAGTAAATCAGCTGGTCAACTATCATCATTCCTACTGTGAAGTTTTTAAGTTTGTTCCCATGGAAATGGAGGAAACAGAGATGCTGTAGCCTACACCAAAAATCTTCAAATGGGCAAACTTACATCACATCTGACATCTTCCAAAGGATTAGAACCTAAGGCTAGCTGATGAACTAATATGCTTACTCTACACCTAAACTTCCAGATGAGGAAGGTTAGTATGTGAAAGCAATGTACATCTCTAAAAACGTAGAAACCCAAATTGAGACACTCTTCACTGCCAGATGTGTCTGGTTTGGTCATTGGCAGTGCAGTTTGAACTATTAGATCCAGTTGTATTGTTGGTTTCCTAATTTTTTAAATGTTAGCATGCCAAAATTGATTGAAGTGGTGCATTAGCTAGCAAGCATCATTAGAAACTGATGTGGCTTGGCTTGTTCAATCCAGTACTCACAAGCAAGTCTAGTAAATATTATGATATTCATCTTTATGATACTCAGAGATCAAGGAAGTGAAAAGGAGGAAAGATAGGGCAAGAGAACTTGACGGGATTGACATGAGCAACATAGTGTCAAGTTCACGCGGAAGGACAACATCTAGTTATGCACCTCCACCAAAGCTCAATATTCCAGATGACAGTGAGAGTGAGGAATCTGAAGATAGTGATGATGATGGAGAGGATGAAGATACTGATGAGGAGATTGATGAAGGCAGTGTCGATAGTCAAAGTGAGGATGCCGATGAAGGTTAGTGATCTTATAACTGAATTACTGTCCTACCAATCCTTGGTTTAATTGTTTGGCCTATCCATTGGGACACCTCTTTTGCACCTTTTGTCCTGATGAATGGGAAGTAGATATTAGTTTAATTACTTATCAACTTATAATATTCTCTAATATTAATATATTAATACTCTCTAAAATTCTTTTAGAACATTTTTAAGTGTGAACAATTTAACACAAATAACATATTTATTAAAATTTTAATCTTAATAAATATTACAAAAAATCAACTTTTAAATAGCATATTTATTATTATTATTATTATTATTATTATTATTATTATTATTATTTTGTATTTAAAATGATATTTTCCCCATAAAAGTAGTTCAATTTAGGTTAATTACAGTAAATTTGAGGAAGGCAGTAATAGCCTGCAATGACCATGTAAAAACAGGGGAACTCAAGATTCAGAATCGGACACAGTAGATGACGACGATGAAGAAATCCAGATGGACGCTGAGAGCAGAGGTCGAGATTTCCAGCTCAATACAAGCCTATCGCCTGCCAGTTTCTCCACCTTGTACCCGTCGTTGAACAGCCCCACCAAGAGCTTCGCTTGGCAATGGTTGGAGAAGCTCATCTTCGCCGGCATGAAGCCTGCCTCCTCCAGACATCTCCCCCACGACAGAGATCCGTTGTTGCAGGCAGCCTCAACCCCATGGCTCTGGTATATGCAGGCCAGCCTGCTTGCTATCCTTGGCCCTAGGAAGATCCTCTCCACCAGCTCCCTTGCACGGCTTTGCATCGGAAACCCTGCCTCTAGCGAGTCGTAGATGGCCGAAAAATGATGCAGAGTATCCATGAAGTGGGCCACGAAGCCTCCGTCCTCCACGCCAGAGCCCATCTCCTCCTCGGATAATACCACCAGCTTGGGCTTCACTGTCCTGGCTCCTGCAAGGAAAGAGGCGATCGAGTGCGACGCTCGGTAGCTGAAGTGGGGCAGGTGGAGCATGCAGTTGAATATCAGCACTTCGCCTCTCATAAGCTTGAGGTTGTTTGGCCGGAAAGACTCATCAGAATCGAGCCGGCACTGGTGGAATGAGAAAGGAAGGCTGACTGAGGCGGCGAAAGCGGCCAGCCTGCGGCCTGTTTGCTGGACGGTGCTGACACACCGCCACCCCCCGCCGCCGCTCCTCGACAGGGCCGTGATGCGGAGGTGTGGAGCCGGGAAGCCCTCCTTCCTTGACACGAGGGCCTGCATGAAGGCGGCCCACTGGATGCCCTCCATAATGTCGTAGTCCACCACGTGGACGCGCCGGTGGTGGACCACCGCCTCCAGGATGGCCTGGTTGGCCGTAAAATGGCCAAACTTCACGTAGGGAGACATGTCCTGCAGCAGGTGAAAGGCGGCCGTGGCCTCCATCTGGCGGTGTTCATCATGGCCTTGGTCTCCCGAGCCTGTCACAGCCACGTGGCGGTGCTTGGAGGCAGCAGCGGCACCTCCATTGAGAATGCCCTGGAGGGCCTCCGCGAAGTGGGCGGCTAGGCGCTCTATGTTTGAGTCGGAGGTCGGAGAGACCAACTCCTTAAGCCGAACCAGTATCACCCGAGCCAGCTCGTGGCATTCGTTGGCCCCCGTCAGGGCCTCCGCAGCGGCCATTAGGAGGTGGACTAGCCTCAATCCCTTCAAGTCCTCCTCCTCATCACCGGCCATCACGGCGCCCTTGATCTCCTCGCCGTCCACCGTCATGGAGTCGCTGGATTCCGAATTCAACAAGAAACCATAATCTTCCATCCCCACGATTCCATCTCGGCCACCTCCACCCCCATGACTGGCTTCCATGATCATCGCCTCCGTCAGGCCGTGGAAGTCATCCTGCCCGGAGATGACATCCCAGTCCACAATGGGCGACCAGTTGTTCCACTTGTAGTCACCGTCTCTTATCGTTGCAGCAGTGGTAGTGGCATGGCCTGAAAAATCCAGTTCCATTACTGCCTCATTAATGGTCATAGCAGCCATAGCCATCACCACCACCGCCGCCGCCGCCGAGTGCAGGTGGGTTTGGCTTCTTTTTATACTATATGGGTTGTATTTCTCCATGGCATTGGAGAAGATGCTCTTCCAGCGCACGGGTTGGTCATGTCACGAGGCATCCTGTGAAGCATTAGACATATTAGGTCAGCCCATTGTGTAGCCGATGTACACGATGCTTCCCCTACAATATGCCAAGTTTGCAGATCATGGCATGCTACTTGGCCCTTTGTGCTGGGTGATCCACATGTGCCACCCGTATCCGACCCGTATCCCAACCCGTTTATTGCATATGGAACGTGAACACGTTCCATATACAATTTATTATATATTATTTTTATTGATATTATACAATATTTATATATAATTATTGTTAATTTATTTTTATTATAATAATTCAAAAATATATATAAATAAAATTTAAATTGAAAAATAAATAATCACCGTATGCCAGCTGTGTATTACAAGTGGCGCCTAGAAAGTTTTATCTTTCTTTTTTTTTAATGGTCATCCACAAATTTCTATCTATTTAAAAAAGGATTTTTTTTAGATTTAAATTAGTTGCTGACTGTCTACCAATTATACGATGACACGTTTCAGTTGAAGGGAGTCGCGCCAATCAAAATCAAGGGAACGAGTTGTATTTGTTTCCTTAAAAAGTTTTTTAATTTGTTATTATTGGGCTACAAGGTCTTGTGGTTGCCTTCGTCTCCTTTCCTCTTCTCCGTTCAGATCGAAGGAAGTTCTGTGGAACGCCGATGGCATACGTCGAGCGAGGTATGCTTTCTTCCTCCTCTTGTTTTTGTCCGCGTTTGGTTGTATCACTTGAATGATCGATGGATGTGATAGTGTTTGACCTATCGCGTTATTATTTCGGAAAATTAGGCTCGATCCGTTGTTTGGCATCGGAGTGCTTAATTCCCGTTTGGATTGCTATTTTCTTGTCCGTAGGAAAGAGAGTTCGTGAATTTTTTAGTTTTTGGCTTCTTGATTGAGTAATCGTTGCAACCTATCATTGGAATTTGTGGCAATTAGGATTTGGTTGTGTCTCGAGTGTTCCTTATGGTTCCGTTTGATCACTGGGCAATAAGAATTGAGGAAGATGCTTGATACAAAGCCTGGAGGGAGGCATGTAATAATCTCATAGCCTAATTAACGGCTAATATTTTTATAGGGCTCAAAAGGCTGCATCCTAGAATGATTTAATGCCTTTCATGTTAATATAAGATTGATTACGAATATTAAATCAGTGAGGGGCCCGTTCTGGAGAACACGGAGGCTCAATTTGGTCTGGTTCTTTTGCATTGCTTCATTCTTGCAATAGCTAGAATATCATTTGATCAATTGTCTTAGTTATTATCCCTGCCTCAAGTTTTATTGGGCCTTGAATTCCATTGTCTTTATTGCTTCTCAACATGTCCCACAACTTCTAGTAGCTGATAAATATAATCGGGTTTGTTGGCAAGAGTAAACAAGCTTTACATTGTATCATGCCTTACTATTATTGATGACTTGACTCCCTACGATTTACCGAGTTCCTTCTTCATGCAGGTGTTGTGAAGTCTCAGCGGTCAATATGGCGACTCAGGACAGTCACTGATTTTTTTTGGGCGATTGTGAACTTCATATGTGTTTTCTTCACCACAATGTTCTCGGTAATGCATAATGTTTATGTTATGAATTTTCTGCAATAGGTGAAAGCATGAGGGGGCATTTATTGACGGCTTCCTTTGCTGTAACTGGTTATTCCTTGCCTTGGGACCAAATTGGTTATTGGGCAGTCAAAATTGTAACAGGCATTCCAGAACCTATTTCTACAATATGATCCCCTTTGGTAGATTTATTATGCAGAAGTGCTAGTGCGGTGAATCCACTTTTGACTCGTTTTCTTAGTTTACACAGTTATATATTACCCCTTCTTCCTGCCCAATTTATGTTAATGCATTTCCTAATGATGCATAAGAAAGGTATTCCTGGTCCTTTATAGAGAATGTTGATTGTAGATATTTGTAATCAGTCATTTACCACTCAAGGGTTATCCCTGTTTTGCATGGGTAGGAGAAGAAGAAAGATGCATTGCATAAACATATTTCATCTCTTTTTTCTTGGATCTGTTATTGTGCTAGATGGAAAAGTCAGACACATATAGAAAAGGCTCTAGCTCTAGCAAGAAGTGGGATGGCGGTGGACCAGGAGGAGGCCCTGGTAGAGGTCCATATGGCGGTGGTCCCCGTGGCCCGCCCCGAGGACTGGACAATGTTCGAGGCATTGATCACAGTAAGTCTGTCAAGCCTTATTCATTCCCTTCCACTAATCTCGCCCTCAACTTTTCCTCTTTTCTGATTGAGATTTGTATCTGTAGGTTCTCTTCCCGCCTGTGGTTCTTGCTGTGGAGGCTAAGTATGACTGAGATGGATGCATGATTCCATATGAGTCTTGCTGAAATGGCTACATTGTCTGCCCATAAACTTAATACTCGATGGAACTACTGGAGTTGTGGACCAGTAATTGTTGAACTGTCATAGTTTTCAAAAGCATGTATTCTGAATCTTCTGCCTGCTATGAAACTGTGTCAATTGTCTCCAATCACAGAATGACGCGTAAAATATCTTTGTCGACGTGTCAGCGTATGACAGGTCGTTTCCACGTGGACTCACGATCGTACCATCGACCCATCCGCAGCCAACCTCCTTCAAAAAACTACCCACGCCAAGAAGAATCAACGAACCGCGTGTTATTTAAACTCCACCTCACCGGTGGCCCACTGGTCGACGCCGCTCCCACCGCGCCACCGTCTCCGCCGGAATATTCATCACAATCCTCCGTTTCAACATTTACAGCGGCATCTCTCGATCGACTACTCTCTCTGTCTTCATATTCTGTCCGTGAATCTCGCCGATTGCTCATTCGCTCTGTTGTCCCGCCTCTGATCCCCTCTCCACCACCTAGCCATTGGATTGGAGGATGAAACCTCGCCTCGCCCCACCCTCCGCCACTGTGAATCACCGACATTCCGGAGTCCCGTGATCCGCACGATTCCTCTCTAGCGTTCATCCATGCGCATGTTATTCTGTATCTCAACTGTCTGTGAGGACAAGGCCTCGCCTTCTTCTGTCTCGCGTCAATTTGACATGCCTGCGGATGCGGCCACGCGGCCTGCTAATTAAGTTCATAGACACGACCTTCGTAGCAACAGCGACGATAGGAGCTGGGCAAGTCAGCGATTAGCGGCCGTGGTGCCAGCAACGGTGACGATGGCGCGGTTGCCGTCTGTCAGGGAGCATCCGGTTGTGGACATTAAGCCGAACGACATAGTTGGGAATGGGGTTTCAGGTATTCTGTATAAGTGGTGAATTATAGCATAGGATGGAGATTTAGGTGGTTTATGTTGCAAGATGGTGTCCTCTCGTATTATAATATTCACGGGCCACATAAGATCGTTGCTAATAAAGAGATGGTGAAAGGATCGAAGGTCATTGGTGATGAATCCATGAGGAGGATATCCAGGTCCTCCACTTGCCAACCTCAGAATTCGCCAAAGCCACTTGGTGAAATCCATCTTAAGGTAACCATGTCGTTTCAACTTTTGATGCTAATTTTGGTTTACTTGCCATACCAAACTTCAGAAGTTTATGTCTAGGTTCAGTTTAATTAACACTATTTGATTAGATAATAGAGGAAATGTATTTTTTTTTTCAAATTGGATTTGAATCATTATTCCTGAGTTGGTGGCTCTTCCTGAATCACCGCTCTTAACAGAACTTGGAAGAAATAAAATAAACAATAAGAAGTCGGTATCAGTTAATTTGAATATATCAGGATATTAGAAGTTCTCCCTGTTTAGTAGGTTAAACGACGATTCTGATGTTATTCTTAGGAGTATTTGATGTTTTAATGAATTTCAGGGTGACAGCCTCATGAGAATTCTGAACATTGCTGCCTTTGCTGTATCCGGGTATTCTTCAACTGAAGGAAGATGTTGCAAGCCATTCAATCCTTTATTAGGGAAGACATATGAAGCAGACTATCCTGACAAGGGGCTAGGTTTCATCTCCTAGAAGGTACTATTTATTTGGCAAAAAGTTACTCTTTGTGAATATAATATTGATTGTACCAGCTTAATTTCATTAAATTTGAGGCAGAGATAATTAACTGAGTTTTTCTTAGCTTCCTACTGCATCTAAGATCAAAACTTGTGTATTTTATTATGGTAATTTCATTAAATTTGAGGCAGAGATAATTAACTGAGTTTTTCTTAGCTTCCTACTGCATCTAAGATCAAAACTTGTGTATTTTATTATGGTAAATACTGCCTGTTTTAATCCAGGTTTCTACATTGTAATGAACCTAGTGGAACAAGTCTGTATAATTATTTGAACTTATTGATGTATCTGAGTCCAAGGACAGTTGATGAAATTCTTGAATAGCTACAATTTGATTAAAAGGAGAGGTTTATTTGCAGGGAGTTTTCCCAAATTTCCAAAAGAAATAATAATCCACATGATAAAATGAAATGATATCTCTGGGAAAGTGCTTAGTATGCATGTATGTTAATAATCAAAGACAGTTTCTATAGTTGGTGACTTCTTTAGGTGATTTTCAGAACATAATTTGTTCTGGTGCTTTACAAAAGAGAAACTGAAGCTTTTGGCGTCCGGAGCAATCTACATTGTTGATAGGCTTTTGATGCTGTGAATCAACGACTAGCTATTGTGCTATTGACTTGCACTAATTTTCTCATTTTCTATGTATAATTTTCCCTCTTGATTTATGCTATCTTGTTTCTTGTTTCTTGTTTCCCTTGTTGCTTTCCTCCCTGATGGCAGCTTATTCTCGGTGGCCTAGGAACCATTCTAATCAACATTTCAAATATAACTACAGAACAGGAAAAGTTGCCTCCGACTGACTCAAGACTAGGGCCGGACCAGCTATACCTAGTAAACGGGGAGTTTGAAATGGCAAATGCAGAGAAACTGAGACTTGAGCAGAGACAGCTACAGGTAATTGAATCATATCTTCCATCTCCAATTGGTTTCGCCCCTCCTTAGGAGCATCCCACATGCCATGAAATGATAAATACCTGGCCATCAAATAGGATGGGAGAACCATGTGCTAATTTCATATTAACCCGAACAACACTAATGGTAGCTTCTCCATACACACCAGCATCTTTTGATACAGCCCATGATGGTTTATCATTTTACTAGCAATGAATTGCTTTATCTATCTGATCCAGGCTAGGCTAGGAAGATGCAAGAGAGTGACAGGAAGCCTCGATGGTTTGTGAAGGATAAGGGAAGCAACACATTCAGGTACACAGGCGGTTACTGGGAAGCTAGAGAACAGGGCAATTGGGAATCCTGCCCCAACCTCTTCGGCCAGATTCCGGCCGACCAATAGCTCTATTAGAAGCAGATGGAGCCCTCTTCTCCAGGAGCACCTCTCATTTCTACCCAAGAGGTTTTCCCCCTCATTACAGGATAGGAGGCAAACAAACTATTGCAAAGCAAATCTTGCAGGGCAGCATCATTCACACGTAAGTAGTCATTATGATAAGTTATTCAACATCAAACATTCAAAGTATTAGTTAGCCTTGTCCATAGCCCAAGGCCCGTCAGCAGTCTGCTTTCACAGGTTCAGACCAGCCGGCTCGATGGGACGGAGTGGACTGATGTGAGAGCGTGGCGTGCCGAAAGCCCGGTCAGCAGCTTCCCTGATGGACATTTCTGTTCCCACGAGGGACGGACGGCGGGACCCATAGACCTACCTACCTACCTACTAGCCCAAAGGTACGCACAAGGGACTGTTTAGCTCAAGCTTTTGCAGTTTCATTATTTTATGCTGTCAGATGATGACGTGAGGCAATATAATGGATCCACCGTAATTTAATAATTCCAAGGAAGATTTTAACTTCTTGAGGAATGAACGATCTAGTTGAGCAGTTCCATGATAGATCTATAGATGTATTGGTAGATGCCAAACAACAATAGCATACCACAGGATTGTTCGCGGGACCATTAAATTATGAAGAAATCCTTTTCTTTTCCCTTGCACTTTTTGCGTTGGACCCATGTAAAGATCCCATTAACAAACAACTCATTCCTATAGTTTAATAGTCAATATTCCTATAAGCCATAATCAACTAATTCAGCCCACCATATTATGCCTCCTTTCCTCAAATTTATTTCCAACTTATTTTACTTTACAGAATATTATTTTTTAAAATAATATTGTTATAAAATGAAAACTTATGGAAATTTATTATAGTTGAAAATTTGTCAAAAAAGAAATTTGAGGTTATTCAATTTTATTTATCTTTTTGCCCTTTATCTTTGTTTTTCATTTCATAAATGAAAAAATATATATTTCTAAAGGAAAAAATAAATTAAAATATTTTATTTTTATAATAATTGTACACATAAATTTAATAATCATAATCTTACTTATTATGGATAAAAAAATCTTACGTATTCCTAACCTATTTAAAAATAAACATCTAAATTTCACCTTTATTATCAACTTCAACTTTGGGTGATATAGGCTTTATTTTATCATACAAAGCCTATATACTTGGATTTTGGAAGGAACAATTTCAAAGGAAGAACATGTTGGGTGTTGATAAAGTATTAAATAAGTGTAGCAATACTTCTAAATTTTATTAAATTTAATATTCTCAAAACCAGAGTATGGAATTGTTTATGCTGTATCCACCAATGGGTAGATTTTGTTATAAAAAAAGGAGAGAAAAAATGTGGATGCTTTGTACATACATATTGATATACTTGTGAAATATAATTGAAGCAAGTTAAGTCTTATTTTTCGGTATTTGCATATCAAAACGAGTACCAAACTAATTACTCCAATAAAATATTAGAAAGCATTAAAGTGAATAATATATTATATTTTTAAATAATTAAAAGTTATAATTTGTAATTAATTTAAATTATATAAATTAATAATATTTTTATATTTTATTAAATATAATATTTCTATTATTTTAATATTATATTTGCAAGTAACAAGATTAGTGAAGGAGAAAATTGATAGCAAGGTATTTGGGGAAGTGGAGTGATTGATGTGTTTGGATACGTTATAAATTATAAATTTTTAATAATATCTAGGTTGTATGGATTATTAATAAAAAAATTAGAAATAAAAAAATTATTTTTTAAATCAAATTAGGTAATTTATTAGTTATGATATATGATTATATTATATTAAATATATTATATACTAAATTACTATATTATATATAAATAATAATTATTAATTATATAATAAATAATAAATATTTTATAATTATAATAAAACTAATATAAATATGTATAATAAATTATATCTGTAAATTTTATTTTTTATATGTAATATTTATATTATATAATTTTATATAAATTTATTTAAAATATGTAAAAATAAAAATAAATAAATAATAATACAAGAGTTGTTAAATTGATTTAAGTAAAAAAATATAAAAATAAATAAGAGAATATTATACTAATTTAAATAAAAAAAAGTAATTTCTGATAAATATGCAAATGGAAGGGTTTTGAAACGGTTTTCACCCTATAAACTACTAAGTACACCCTGGAGACCCATCAATCCAAAACAGAGGGTAAATCTATCCATGTACCCATCAAAACAGAGCGTAAATCTATCCTTGCAATTGAGTGATGCTTTTTCTCTCTCTGTCGACTTGCTTTTTATTTTTTTGTGCAACTTCGAACAATCCATTAAGTGGTCTCTCTCCCTACTTTGCCTTTTTGTTTTCATCTTCTCTATTCTCACTTTCTCTTATATGTATATACACATACTCTTCCTATACAGTGTGTCAAGCTCTGCTGTTCGTAGGATTCCCCACGTATTTCCCTGGACGCGATAGCTTTATTAGATACAGAAGCAGTGGAAGAAGCCTGACTGACTGCTTCAGCAGCTGGGTTGTATAGAGTAAGAGATTTTTGCAGAAAAGGGAGCTGAGAGTGAGAGGATAGAGGTATAAGGAGCTACTGTCTGCCCTGCAGATTCTGGTGGATGCCATTCGCATTATCTCCAGCGAGTGCTTATTCCGGTTGTGCGCTGATTCTCTGAAGGTTTCAAGAACACATTTCATCTCTGCACAGATCCAGAGAAGAGAGAGAGAGAGAGGGAGGGAGGGAGTAAATAGGACAAGAAATGCGGGAGGAGCTCTACTTCCATGACCTCAGCCACTTGATTTCGATGAATAAGAAGAAGAAGAAGAAGAAGAAGAAGAAGAAGAATAAGCCCGACGTGCAAGACGATGCGGCTGTATGCTGTAGTAGAGCTCAGCCGGCGGCGAACCGCCGCGTCTCGCCTTCTACAGCCATGCCCTCCTCCGGTGTCTCCGCGGAGAAGGCCCTTCCGGGAAGCGACGTCTACGACGGTGGGTTCTCCGGCAACAAGCCTCATGGATCCGGAAAGTACGTCTGGTCGGACGGATGCGTGTACGACGGCGAGTGGCGGCAGGGTAAGCCCTCGGGGAAGGGCAAGTTCTGGTGGCCGACGGGGGCGGCCTACGAGGGCGAGTTTCGGTCAGGCCAGATAGAGGGCTCCGGGACCTTCGTCGGACCCGACGGCGACACCTACCGGGGCTCCTGGCTCGCCGACCGGAAGCACGGGTACGGACAGAAGCAATACTCCAACGGAGACTTCTACGAGGGCCACTGGAGACGGAATCTTCAGGACGGCCATGGCCAGTACGTGTGGAGGAACGGAAACGAGTACGTCGGCCAGTGGCGGAACGGCGTCATCTCCGGCAGGGGCGTGCTGACGTGGGCCAACGGCGATCGTTTCGAGGGCCAATTCGAGAACGGAGCTCCGAAAGGAAACAGCTTTAACAACGCTGCCGTTAATCGGTCATCTGTCGATAGCTCTTGGAGGAGCGAAGCGTACTTGCCAAAGATTTGCATCTGGGAATCTGATGATGATGCAGGGGATATCACCTGCAATATAATCGATACCATGGGTAGATTCGATGGTTTATTGGATTTTCAGAGGGGGCCCAGTTGCTACAGAGGGGAGGTTAGGAAACCTGGACAGGCAATCTCAAAGGGGCACAAGAATTATGACTTGATGCTCAACCTGCAATTGGGCATCAGGTATTGTACTTAAAGCTGGAAGTTTTAGTGTATGTCTTCTTCTGTTTAAGCGATATTACTTGTTTCAGTGATTGATTAATCGGGTCTGTGAAGGTATTCTGTCGGGAAGAATGGATCGCCTGCAAGAGAGCTGCAGCAGAGTGATTTCGATCCAAAGGAGAAGTTCTGGACAAGGTTTCCGCCTGAAGGGTCGAAGATGACTCCGCCGCATCAATCAGCGGAGTTTCGGTGGAAAGACTATTGCCCCGTTGTGTTTCGGTAATCTCATGAACCTTTTGTGGGATTGCATAATCTGTGTGTGTTCAAATTCGTGTTTTTTGGGGGGCTAAATATCAGGACTTGGGCATTGACTGTTCTCAGACTTGCATTCTGATTGGAAACATGTATTATAGGCACTTGAGGAAGCTGTTCCAAATAGATCCAGCTGATTACATGCTAGCAATCTGTGGTAGTGATGCTCTTCGGGAGCTGTCTTCACCTGGAAAGAGTGGGAGTTTCTTTTACTTGACCCATGATGATCGGTTCATTATAAAGACAGTAAAGAAATCTGAAGTCAAGGTTAGTTGTTTTTGCATTGATTTCTGTTTCAGGGATGATATGTTGGACTCGAAGGAAGATAACCCTTTAATTTCTCAGGTGCTAATTAGAATGCTCCCAAGTTACTACTGGCACTTCTCTCAGTACGAAAACTCCCTTGTGACGAAGTTCTTCGGCCTGCATTGTGTGAAGCCTATTGGTGGACAGAAGGTATGTACTGAAGGGCTTGACTTCCTTGATGCTTCATCTGATGAGTAGGAGTAGAATGATTCTCTGTAGCTTACATATATTTCCATTGCATTTGGAGCCAGACCCGATTTGTTGTGATGGGCAATTTGTTCTGCTCGGAATATCAAATCCACCGGAGGTTTGACCTGAAAGGATCATCACATGGTCGCACGATAGACAAGCCCGATGATGAGATTGATGAGACTACAACACTCAAAGACCTTGATCTTAATTTCGTGTTTCGCCTGCAAAGTAATTGGTTCCAAGAGCTTATAAAGTGAGTGAATGGCACAGTACTTTGCGAATTTGCTTTGTTGGTAATTCTTTTTTCTCAAATTTGAATTGCTTAACCAGACTGTCTGATTTTCTCAACCAGACAAATCAACCGAGACTGCAAATTCTTGGAAGAAGAGAGGATCATGGACTACAGTCTGCTTGTTGGTGTCCACTTCCGTGAAGACAACAACTGTGAGAAATTGGGGTTGTCACCATACCTGTTGCGCTCTGGTAACCTCCTTGCTGAAACCCTGTCATTCTTTGGATTCTGCATGTCAAATACTCGAATCCTGATTAAAAGGTGGTGCACCTTACAGGCAAAAAAGATTCATTTCAAAATGAGAAGTTCATGCGTGAATGTCGGTTCCTTGAGGCAGAGCTTCAAACCATGGATCGGATCATATCTGGCAGGTATATGTCTTCCATTTACAAGCATGGCCTTTCATGGTTATTTATTCTCGGCAGTTGCAAATGCTTCTCTTTTTGGCACATAAATAAATGAGAGAACATGCAGATGGTCTTTTCTTGTTAACTCAAACCAATATATTATAAGAACAATAGTGAGGTCATGGATTATTTCCTTGTATGTACCCTTTCATACTCATGACATATGATCAATACTGGGGGCTGGGTTGATGTGGCTGGTCGGCTATATTAAAATTGCCATGCTTGCATATCATGGCCCTCATTTATGATACTTGTCCTGCAAGTTGCATCTGTATTCATCCTTGTGTTTTCTAATAAAAGATTCTGTGGACATATGGCAAAGATAAAGAGTAATCTAGTTGCTGTAAAATCTGCATATGGCATGAAACACATTAGAGCTGATACTGAGATTCTGCTTTTGATCATCCAGGAAACCACTGATAAGATTAGGGGCAAACACGCCTGCAAGGGCTGAAAGGATGGTCCGGAGGAGTGACTTCGATCAATACATGATGCAAGGTGGGCTGTCTCACTGGACACATTCCAGGAGTCGTGGGACATGTGAGGTTGTCCTATACTTCGGCATCATTGACATATTACAGGACTACGATATCAGCAAGAAGATCGAGCACGCCTACAAGTCCCTGCAAGTGGACTCCACATCAATATCAGCCGTGGATCCAAAGCTCTACTCCAAGAGGTTCCAGGACTTCATCGGGAGAATCTTCATCGAGGAGAGGTAATCTGCCAGGAGATTCCAACTTCTCCTCGGGAATTTGAGATCCCAGAGCCCTCAGGAAGAAGGTGCTGAACTGAGGTTCACCTCATGGGTATATTGGTTGTTAAATGGAGGTGTGAAGGTGGATCTCTTCAACTTTTCATGGGAATTCCCGTGCTTTCTGATTCCTCAAGGGTGCTTTGTGGGAATTTTGAAAGAAAAAGTGTGGAAAGATAGACTCCAACTGTTGTAACTTGCAGGCTTGAGATTCAGAAGAATGGAAAGTGTGTAGGAGGCCAGTGGCCTCTGCCATTGGAGAAGTAAAAAGAGAAATGTACAGCCCACATATGGAAAACATATTAGATTGGTGTAATTTATTTTTATCTTTAGCCAATTAATTATTATATAATCAATAGTGATAAATGTTTTGTCTCATTTCTATTTACTTTCATGTCATGTCTTTTGCTAGATGCTGCCCCAAAGAGGGATTTCTGGGATCACACTGATGTGGAGGGGTCCCCTGGATCTGCTTTATATTATCTCCTGTTCTTTTTCAATTATGTACTGCAGACATTTGTGGCCATATATGGCCTTATAATGGTGTGAAAAGGAATGGTGTCATGTTGCTTTTTCTCTTTTATGCAGGGAAAGGGTTGGAAAAGTGATGCATGAAAAGGGGAGAAAGCAATATCTACCTGGGGATAGAGAGGAAAGGTAAAGATGCTCACTTTTCCCTTTTTGACTTTTGAATTTACTCTCCCCACTACAAATTAGGGGTATTTGAGATTACAGCATGATTTTAATTGGTTAAATTAAAGGTGGGGCAATAATTGTTGCCAAAAGCTAATGTTACTGCAGCTCTGCAGAAGTAGCTAGAGCAAGCAGGCCTTTTACTCTTGTCTTGACTGGTCCCCGGCCGCGGGCCAGGGCGAGAGGGTGAGCGGACAGTCCTCCCCTCCGCCGCCCCATGTGGCCAAAAGAAAAGCTGAAAAAAAACTCAATAAAATGCCAAAATTCAAGAAAAAAAATCACTTTTTTTACTCTAATGCTTTCAAATATTATTTCGAGGTATTTTTAGTTTACTTAAATCTTCTAAATTTCGGCATTATAATTTATTGAATTTTATCGAATTTAAAATTTTGTAAAAAAATACTACTCCTAAACTTGAAATTTATCTAATTTTTTTACCTTTTTGTCATTTATTTTCATATTCAGTTATAGTTAATTCTCTTTTTTTTTCTATTTAATAATTTTAACTTCAAATCATAAATATAGAATTTTTTTTACATTTTATAATTAAAATAAATCAAAATAGTTATATTTTATATTAATTTTATACAGAAATATAATTATGTTATACAAATACCTTTTATAAATTTCAATTAGGAAAATCAATTTTATCATATAAATTCTATTTTACCGGAATATAATATTTTAACAAAAAGGAAAGTGACATGAAATGAGTGAGAATGTGCTATGCAATGGTCAACATAACACTACAAAAGGCAAAAGCTATCATGAGAGACGCATACAATTAGATGGATGGATTTGAGTTTCGGGTATATTCTGGGTCGGGTCACATATATCCGACACCGGATCTGTTCGAATTTGGGTCTACTTGCACCCAAAACATGAACCGGTATTTACAATTTGTACGGAATGGTATGTACTAGTTGGATTTCGTTGATTTGAATTCGGGTCATATTCGGGTTTAGATGGTATGAAACCCGAACGGGCGGACTGTGAAACTCGGACCCCAATAGCTGCATCCCAACCTACTCATAATTATGGGCTTTTGAGCATCGTGAAATGCCATCAAGCTAGCATAGGGTTTTTGAAACACAAGTTCCACTGATGGGACATCATGTGGGACAAAATTGGGAACAGAGGAAATAGATCAAAGGGAAGGGAATTGAGTTGATGTGATGGCTTTCTTTTCTTGTGGCTTGAGTGCTTGTCTTTGAAATAGAATTCTAGGGAGAGATGAATGATTCACCTTGTTGAATATGCAGAAATGGTTAATGGGAATGCACCCACAAATGAATCATTACTTAGGATGTAGGGCTCCCTCTCTCATCAATGGAAATGGGGTCCATGCGTAGCCCCCACTTTAATCAATCTACTATTCTCTCTACTACATACAATACAGAAGATCCAGCTCATGATTTCTATGGATTCCCTCTCTCTCACAGACAAGATTCTGGATCCAGAACTGTTGGGATCTCATCATGTGGGAATGAGAGGTTTGTTTCCCTCTAACACTTTTGCACCCCCCCACCCCCACATGGTTTAGTTTCTTCAGGCCCATGAAACAAGAGATGGTGCTTCTATATGAACCCCAACTATGTTGGAGTTTGATGTTTCAAAGGTTCCAAAACGAGGTATCTGGTGAAGGGTCGGATTGGATGAACTATTTGAACGGGGAAACATGGTGGATCATCCAAACACCATAGATTATGTAATTTGTACATTTTCCTCGAGTTAAAAAAACAGAAGAATTGCAAAATCTAACCTCCTTTGAGAACTCCTCTTTTAGCTGAAGGATCTACTCAGTTCACATAGTGGAAGGGATGGAAAAGCCCTTCTTCTCAAGATAACATGGTTTTTATTTTATTGAGTTGCTACAGCACTGAATACCCATCAACCTCTTAATATTACCCAGCAAAGCACTGTGACATTGTTGGAAGATCTCTAGGACCAGGAGACATTGTTAGAAGCTTAGCCATCTTTGGAATTACTTTGAGGCTTTAGTGTTTTAGTTTCATGTTATTGTACCCTTCAACATTCTATGACATGAAGAATACCAGCTAATATTTACAGAGGAAGGTCAAAAGCTTTCGAGATCATGAACTCTGTGAAGGATGAAACTCAAAACCAGAGAGAAACATCTTAGTCATAGAACTAACTTTAAATCAACAATGCCACTCAACAATGAGAGCATTGAAAGGGAATAAACACATGGAAACTCCTATCTAATGTAGTGTTCTAATCATATTCTAATGCTAAATGATACTTAAGACACTCAGCAGCAGCTAATGGCTACTCATGAACAAGACAGAAACAAAGGCAATGCTTCTAGCAACAACAGCAGCAGCAAAGGAAGAGCTAGCCAGGGATCGACACCCCGAGTGTGACGTGGAGTCGGGCTTCTTCACATGTGAGTGGTCATAATTCTTTGTATGCGAGTGGTCATACTTGGCTGCATTCAATTTAGATACTTATCAGTTGCTGGCTACATAGATATACAGTGAAAAAGTGGTACTGGTAGTACTACTTACAGTTGCATTTCTCAAGTGGGTAGGCATGGAATCCACAGTAAGATGGAAGCTGCTCGAGCTTGGACATGTTAAAGCCGACCCCAAGTCTTTTGCTGCTTTCTGTGAAGGTGCAGATGCACTTGGGATCGAAATCCACCACGGTTATGTAGGCTAGGCAGCAATCACGGTTGGGTTCAATTGACTGGCTGTGGTTGTTCAAGTAAGGAACACATTCCCACATGTTGTAGTTGACATCATCACAGGTAGCCACCTTGTTGTATGGTGGATCCATCATGGGAGCTGGTCCTGGTGCCTCACGGGCAGAGGCAGATGGTGGTTCTTCAGATGGTTGGGGCGACTCAAATGCATTAGAATTCATCAACCAAAATGAACCATAAGAAGGTGAGAATGACAATGAATTATCAGGAGAAGGTGATGCAGAATATCCATGGAGATACGGGACTGCACATTATAGAGGAAAGTAAAAAAAAAGAACTATCCAGTGAACTTACGTTATATAGAACAAAAAAATGCAGAGTGTACGTACAAACTGCCATTCATTGGCCAAAATGTTGTACCTTAATAAACCTTAAAAAAGTGAGAATGGTGGAGGAATTACCAGGAGAAGGTGAAGGAGAAGACCCATGAAGATCCGAGGCTGAATTACCAGGAGAAGGTGAAGGAGAAGACCCATGAAGATATGAGGCTGCATTACCAGGAGAAGGTGAAGGAGAAGACCCATGAAGATATGAGGCTGCATTACCAGGAGAAGGTGAAGGAGAAGATCCATGAGGATCTGAGGCTGCATTACCAGGAGAAGGTGAAGGAGAAGATCCATGAAGATCAGAGGCTGCTGCACAGTAGAGTGGAGTAAAGATATGATCACTAATACATGTTTACAAGTTCATCTGAAAAAAATTATCACTTGCTCGAGAAAAAGGGTAACCAATCCATTTCTTTATAAAACCATAGGTGAGAATGGTGAGGCATTATCAGGAGAAGGTGAAGAAGCAGGTCCATGAAGATCTGGGGCTGCAGATCATGGAGGAAAGTGAAAATATAAGCTTTCTTTCTGTTAACTTATAAGCATATGCAGTAGTAACAGATGAACACTTGCTCTATAACACTTTCATGTTCTTCAAAAAAAGTACATGCATCCATGATTAATCAGCCAAAAGGATGAAGGAAAACAGAGGGATCTTTTTTGTTGCTTTATGAACCATAAGAAGGTGAAAATGATGATGATGATGAATTACCAGGCAAAGAGGAAGATGAAGACCCATAAAGATCCCAGACTGCACGTTAGGAAGGAAAGTAAGGGAAGCATATGTTATAATGAAATCCATTGATAATATTTCCTCATAGTTCAAGAAAGCTACATACAGTCACAATTCTTCAGGGAGTAATCCTTCATGCCGCAGATGGAAGGGAGGCTCCAGACTCGAGTAATGTTGAGTTGGATCCCAAGTATCGAGCTCTTCTGAATGGCGACGCAGACACACTCACCGTTTAAATCCAACACCGTATTGGCTCCAGAGCAGCATGTCGGGTCAGGGTCAGTGGATGGGCTGCCATTGCTCAGGTAGGGGATGCAGTCCATCATGTTGTATATTATGTTAGAGCAGAAGAAGGGTTCTGCTGCCTCCCCATCATGGTCAGCCACGGCTAGAGCTGCCACAAAGAGGGCCAAGAGCGCCAGTGAGAAGATGTTGCTCAGTGCCATATGTCTCATTCGTGGGGATTTGAAGCTGCTACTTCTACTCTGGCCGTGTGGTAGATCAGCGTGACGAAATGTCAGTCTCTGGTGGTTCCATCCTCTTATATAAAGGAAAAAAGGATTACTTAAAGAAAAGGAATCAAGTTTGTTTAGTGAAAGTATTAGATTTTATTTTGCTTTAAATATCTTAACTGATAAAACAGAATTTAGAGTTGTTTTACTTTAGATTAGAGATAGATGCATATTAAAGATAAATATCTTAACTGGATTTTTTAGAGTGAGATACCTTCAGTTGATGAATCTCTCCTGGGTGAGAGAATGGTGTGCCACTTGCATCGGGATTATGGCTCTTCCTATACAAAAATGCTAGCTATGGTAGTGAGCATATCTGGTTAAGCCTTATGATATTTGGTAGCCGATTCTGGACACCCTACACCTGCATAAATATTTGGTATCATTGTTAAGCCTTATGATAATGCCCTTTTATTTCTAATATCAGAGTATGGTAGATTTATGACATATTTTTAGTGCTTCAAGAATGGTATATCAATATTATATTGATATTGCAAGAGCCAATTATAGAATAAGAATCAAAATTAGCATCAAATTAAAATGTCATGCAGATGAGCTAATCTCATTCCCTTTCTGTCAACAGCAAAAAGTTCGGACAAAATGTTAAAAATGACTCCAAAGTTTGAGCCTTTTTGAGCCTTCAATTTAGTCTAGACTGAGCTGAATGCCAAGAATTGTCATTTCTTAATCACATTATAAGCCAATGTTAGAGAGGGCACTGACCCCATTAAGGAAATGATACAGAAAGCTCAATGATTTATTGATATTCAGAACCATCAGGAAGAGCAGATGTAGGTTTGCAACAACAATCGAAAAGCGTGGAATATAATGTGTTCCTCAATACTACACTAAGACATGGATAAAGCTTAAATCTAACTCCCAAAATTGTCTATAAGTTGCAAACTCCTTATTTTCTCCTTGGAATCTCTAGATGGATGGATACAGGAAAAGGGCCAATTAGCCAAGAGTAGGAGGTAACAAAGGGCAGCAACAAATAGCAAACACTTGCAGGCACCATGGATGATTGAGTATGTTGACTGATTATTATGGCACGAGATGGATGTCATGCCTTGTGATTCTTGGCCATCTTATCTGCATCCAACTCAACTTCTAGAATGGGTGAATCCCTCATCATGCCTTGTGATTCTTGGCCATCTCATCTACATCCAACTCAACTTCTAGAATGGGTGAATCCCTCATCATGCCCATGTGACTGTCCAGGGAAGAAAAGAATGCCAATGATTATCCTCAGATTAATGACCAAAGACAGGAGAAAACCACAAAAATGTGGTTAAAATACAACAAAACTGAGGGGAATTCTATTTGTCACGTGTATCTTAGATTGACTGAGCAATTATAACAAAGCTTTCTTTTAATGTAATGAAGATTCCTCAGTTGATAGATTAGTATGACCATGACAATGTGTTTGAAAGATCACTGCAGAGGTTGAACCAAGTGTCTAAGATTTGAAGATATAAAATCTGATGTATTGTATGCAAGGACTACACTGCCAGCCTATATATACATATATATGATAACCTCTAAAAAGGAGACAAACCAATTCTGAATAACATAAAGAATACAATACATATTATATTATGCTTCCTAACATAGAAGACAAACAAATTAACTGTTCCTTAGCCTGTTTGGAAAGTATTTGAGCACCCAAAACTGCAACAAGTAATTGTCTTTGAGAACTTACTTTGAAAAACTAATTTTCTAAAACACCTTTCTTTCTTTTTTCCTAAAATATTTTCATGATAACATCCACATTTGCTGGATGCCCTGTCCACAATTACCAATTGTCAGTTGTGCCAGTAACCAATGCAAGTCTTTTGATTTTCCAAAAAATCAGAACTTAAAAACTCTATAATAATATCGGCAAAATCAATTCAAACATCACCCAACAAAATTTTCTTCTTATCAAGTGAAAATTAGATAATTTAGAATGAATCTTTGATTGCAATGTAATAATTGAAAATGATGTAAGAAGATTACCTGTTTCTCACAGGTCCGTGATCCACAGCAGTCTTCAGGCTATAAATGACTCTGCCTACTATATCAGCCATTGACACAGGCCCAAAAGTTCGACTATCCTTTGCTTCCTTACAATAGATATAAACCGAGTTTTTAAGAGCAAGATAAACTAAGGTCTCTCCATGACATATTTACTGTCACCTTTTGATAATAAAGTGCACTATAGATTAACTCAGTGAAAGTTCTCAGTTCAATCAACACTTCATTATCATTCAAGTGCTATTCTTCAATCAAATTTGCAAATTCATTCAGTGATTAGATATTAACAGTTTCTGTTCTCTCCATCGCGTCTCCTCCATTTCATTTGACAATTCTTACGCATATAAAGTTAAAAAGTATAATTGCTATAGGTCTTATCAGCACTGACCTAGGAAAGGTTAAATTCTCTAAAGGTTGAATGGAGAAACAACATAATTAATATAGGTATTGTAGAAACCGTAACATGTTAACATTGCATAATAAAATCTATATTGAGTAAGTGCCTCTAGGTAAAAGGTTTTTGTGTAAGTTAGAGTTAAAAGATTTATCGGTAGAAGAATACAGAGTATCATAGGCATCTTGAATGATTTCAGATATAAATTGCAATAATGCTGCTTAATCCATTCGGTTTCTAAAATATAGATCATGTATAATACTGGTTCTCAGTTCAACTTTTAGATCTGATGATGGTTCTCATATCATCCTTTCTTCCCTTCAACTATGCACTCAATATGTTGTAACCAAGAGCATTATGTTTAATATGATAAACATATGATACCTACGGTTTCAATTTTTGGTCATCAGCAAGCACCCAGCACTCATCTCTATCAAGAACAAAAGGTCGCTCCTCCTCATTAGTAGAAACCATTTCATACCCTTCCATAGCAGCTAACCGCCTGACTAAGTGATTCTCTCTACTCTCAGGATCCTTCAAAAGCACAACATCTCCAACAAAAACCCGTCTGCAAGTAAAGTTAAAGTAAGAAACTTACCCTATCAGAAAAAAAAATCATTAAAAAAATTGTCCTATGGGTTTCAGATGGTGAACAATGAAGAGGAAAGATCCCTTTGATAATGGAGTCACAGAGATTACAGAAGCCATCGAATAGGGAAAGCAATGGATCCAAACAAGTCATCAAATAGTCTAACGAGGGTAACATTGAAACAGATCATAACTCAAGAGCTAACTTTAAATTGTGAATTAAATAAGATGATTAAATGATGCTGCTAGGGGTGCAATATATGAGAACAGTCATCTTCCTCAGCATAATGAGACCACCTTTCATCGAAAGATATAAAAAAATTATATAATTTATTATTGCACTTTTAGAATTGAGTTTTTTATATAAATAAATTAGAAAACAGATCCGGGTGCAACTGTAAAAAAGCTACAGATAGAAATAACATATTGTTCTAATGCAAAATGCAGCAAAAGGGACAATATGAATGTATATAGAGATAGGCAATAGAGCTAAGATACTTTTATGAAGTATTTCTTTCAAAGCTTTTCATAATCTTAACATGTCAACCCTGGGAAATGCAATAATAAGAGATTTTTCATTCAACCTGTCATTGCCATTTATCAAGCTCCTAATGGTAAAGCTAGACAACTCTTCATGGAGCTTGGACACCATAATTGTAGCAATAAAATCTGTTTTTTTTCTAAAGAATTATACATAGAATGGCACTAAGCTTCAACTAGCCAGTAAATCAGTGTCTATTGACCTTCTTAAGACTTTTACTGTTACTCATTTGTATTTGTTATTTCAACTGAAATCACAAGTGCAGCAGGAAACGCCTAGAACTTAATTCCCGATGTGATTTAAATCTCAAAATTCATATATGAAAATATTAATGAACCTTGAGAGAGAGGAAAAGGCCATAAATAAGCTTACTCTGGATCTGCATCTAGTATCCTCCGAACAAGCAGAGTGCCGCCAAAAGTGCCTAGTCCACAAGCTACTTCCTCGCCCTGATTGCTGTGCAAGTACGTCAATTTTCCCTGAAATAGATTCTTCCATATGGCATCTCCTAGTTGTGAATCTGTAATGTAGCCACCTTTATAGTTCTGCACCCATGTCATGAAGAACAGCAAAGTTTCAATTGAATCTTTCTTATTGTTCTCACTCAATGATCTTTCTTAAGCCTTTTAAACATGTGGATAATGCCATAAAACTCTCAATAGAAAACATAAAATTGGTAGAGAGGACAAAATGGACCCATGTGATTTCTGATTCATTAAACCATTCCAATTACCAATACAAGAATCGTTCATTAGTTCTACAAGTTTTGGTATCTGAAATAGGAAAAAAATGGCAATTGAACAAAGAAACCTCTGGGCAACACCATAGATTTGACAACAAAGAAAACTTCAACTAAAAGATGCAGACAGTGAAGTTTATGATTCTCATATTCTCAAAATGACAAAACAGATGCAAGATAACTGAAACAACAGTAAGCTGCTTTCGAATATCAGAAATCCGAACGTGCCACTAATCCTGAAGTTCCTCACAGGCATTTGCTGTAAACATATGAAGTTCCAACAAACAGATAGAAGCAACTTTTGTATAATCTTGGATATAAAAACTGTCCTTTCACTATCCTGGAGAACCTTACTACCCGATTCATTAGTTGGAACAAAAAATAATCCTCCAAGAATTGCCTCTTGCTGAAGACTAAAGCTACATATAGAATATTCAAGAGCTATAATATTCACATCTTCAGCCATAAGGACACCAATAGAAAGATAAACCGACTATTTTATCTTCGAAGAGAGGATACACAAAGCATAGGGATGTCCAGCAATCGAAACCACGAGAAATGACTTAAACCACAACGATCCAGCAAACTGTACCGATGAAATCAAAGGTTCTGCGATCTGAAAATGGGAAAGAGGGATGAATCCGTGTGTTCAGAGACCTTCCAGCCGACAGTGATAGAGTAATCGAGCTTCTGTACAATGTAGCGAGCCCAGGTTATTAGGGAAACCATTTGCGACGTCTCTTATGATCCGAGTCTCCTCTTCCTCCTGCTACGATCAAGGACAGAGAAGTATTCCACTTCCCTTCCTCTCTTCTTCACCACCCTCCCCAAACTTCCTCCGAACGCCCGGAGGAGAACCCTAGCCGAAACGGGGGACTGCTGCCCTTCTCCATCCGCCATCCGTGCAATGAACGAGGGCTAATTTTATTTTAGTAGTACTAATTTGGCCCCTGATCTTTCATTTGATACTACTTTCGGCACTAAATTAATATATTTTATCAATTAGGCCCCTATAACCTAATTTGTCAATTCTTGCTCTCCACCGCAGAAACCATGTATTATAACAATTTCGATAAAATATAAAATTATTTTAAGTTTATAATATTAAAAATTTTATATTATTTATAATTTATTATTTATAAGTAAAAATTAATTCGATCATTATCCATCTATAATATATTCTTTGATACGATATAATAGATATTGTTTTACCGCTTTTAAATCATTAGATATTATAAACAATTAACTGAATTAATATTGTAAACTTATCTAGTAGTATACACGAATATAGAGAAGAAAAAATACCTTCCCAACTCGAAACTGTATTAAAAATAAATATTAAAAATATAATCTAAAATTAAATAAAATATATAAAACTATCTTAATTTTTGTACCAGTATAAATAATAAAAAAATATTTAACTCGATTTTATTTTTCACTTATTAAAACCGTATCTAAAATATTGAGTATGGGTGTTAACACAGTTATCGATAATAAAATTAAAAATTAAATAAAATAGAAAATTATTATTTATTTATAAAATTTATAATTTTAAGTTTTCATAATTTCTAATTATTAGTAACCAGTAGAATCAATAGCTGGAAAATGGTGTTTAATGAAACAACAATTCGAGGGATGAAGGAAAAAACAAACGGCGTCCAAATTTAGATCACTTGGCAGAAGAAAATTCTCTGTTTTCTTGGCAAAAATAAGGCCTTTTTTGTTCTTGTTTCATTCGCCCCCCTTCTCCTTACGGTGGCTGCTAAGATCTTCAATTCCTGACCAGAAGCAAGGATTGTTTCAATGGAAGAAATTGACAGGGATTATGCCCTCGAGGAATTTGAGGATTCTCTGAGCAGTGTTAGCACGGAAATGGATGAAGAAGATGGGGGTATAGGGGGGCCCCACAAGGAGGAATCGGAGGATGAAGAGGAAGATGACGATGATGACGACGATGACGACTATGATGGGGATGAGATGTCGTCAGCCAATGCGTCCAGAAATGGCCTTCCGAAGTCGCTCAGGCGAGGGGACGAGCCGGTGGACGATGAGTCGGTGGAGATCATGAGGCAATCGAGGAAGAATAAGGCGCTGCTGCATTTCCTGTGCAGGGTGGAGGATGCCATCCTCGGGAACTACCTCCTAGGCGGGTCGCCGGAAAAGATCCTCTCGGTGGATCGCCGACGGCAGGAAACTTATCACTCCGACGCCAGCAAGGAGCCCATGAGGAGCATCTCCCTCTGGGGGATCCCATTGCTGCCGAGCGCCGGCCACGAGGGCACCGACGTCGTCCTGCTCAAGTTCCTCAAGGCCAGCGACTTCAAGGTCTTTATTTTTAACCGTTTTTAGTACGATGATTCATGACTGTCTGATATATTTTGATGTGGGGGGTGAACGATCTTGGAAAAAAGGTGTCGGAGGCCTTCCACATGCTCCGGAGCACGCTGCGGTGGCGGGAGGAGAACAAGGTCGACGGGATCCTCGACGAGAAGTTCCCGGCCGAGATGGAGAAGCTGGTCTACATAAGCGGTGCCGACTTGGAGGGGCGGCCGATATGTTACCACGCCTACGGCAGGGCTCTGAGGGACAAGGAGTCGTATAAGAGGGTGTTCGGATCCAGCCAGAAGTGCCGTCAATTCTTCCGGTGGACAGTGCATTTCATGGAGAGGAGCGTGCGGAGGAGCCTCAGCCTCCGGCCAGGCGGGGTCGACTCCATGGTCCATATCATGGACCTCAAGAACCTGCAGAAGTCGAGCATGAAGGAGCTCCGAGGTGTCCTTAAGAATAACTTCGTCTTCCTCCAAGACAACTACCCGGAGCTCATCCACAAGCACGTAAGTTTACGGGCTAACGAGAATATTATCAAACTATTTATAAAATATAAAATATTATTAGTTTATAAGATTATAAAAATTATAATTTATTATTTAAAAAAAAAATGTATTCGAACCATTATCGATAAAAAAAATAACTTCTCATATTAGAAGAGTGATACTAAATTGAAAATTCGGTTCGTATTTTTACCTAATGTGGGTACCCGATCTAATATCAGAAATTCGAGTCGTATTTTACACGGTACAAGTACACGATATAGGCACTCGTATCGGAAATCGACTCGTATTATATTAATTATAATATATAATTTTTAAATAAAAATAGGTACGAATTTTTTTTTTTTTTTGCAGGTGATGATCAACGTTCCCTTCTGGTATTACACCTACCACGTACTGATCCTTCGGTTCATCCACCAATCGAACAGGGACAAGTTCATCTTCGCAAGGCCATCCCGGGTTACAAAGACACTTCTCAAGTACGATCGATCAATTCTGACCCACTTATCACAGTATTGCTGAATAACCTTAACACTATGTGCTCATATGCGCAGGTTTGTCGCCCCACAGGACCTGCCGGTGCAGTACGGAGGCCTGAAGAAGGAGAACGACAACGACTTCACACAGTCGGACACGGTCTCGGAGACCATTGTGGGGAAGAACTCAAACAAGAGCATCCAAATTCCTGTCAACGAGGTATCATCTTGTTTAATCGAATGCACTAAACACGTTTGAGAATAAGATTCAAGATTTAATAAAATAGATAAGTTTAGAGTTGAAAATAATATTATATATTTAATAAAATAAATAATTATTATTATTTTATAAATTTAAAAAATTTACACTAATTATAAATTATAATTTTTAATTAAATATTAGTACAACAATATATCAAAATTTCTTTTAAATAGTGTTAGAGTAAATGGGTTAATATCAATTTGTACGAGAGAACTTAATAATTATATCAATTTGTATATAGTTTTTAAATTCAAATTTAAAATTAAATAAAATAGAAAAATATTATAAATTTATAAATTTAAAAATATTTTATATCCCTACTACTTACTATATATAATAATTTCTCTAACAAGTACACCCTTACAGATTTAATATTAAAAACTCTTCTTATATTCTATATAACTATTAAGAAAAAATATCTAATTTTATAACATTATTTCGGATATAAGTATTAAAAAAAATACCTAACTTTATATAATTATTTTCGATTTGTATATAGTTGTTAAGTACTAGTTTAAAATTAGATGTAAAATTGTGAATAAAATAGAGAAATATTATTAATTTATAATATTAAAAATATTAGGTTAACTTTTAAAAACTATAATTTTTAAGTAAAAATATGTATAAACAATTACACAATATTTTCTCTTGCAAATACAAACTACGGTTTGATCAAACTTTAACATAATCTTCCTCATGTTTAATGTCAAGACTGGAGTGACCGTGACATGGGACTTGACCGTGGTGAAACAGGACAACATCACGTACAAGGAAGAGTTCGTTCCCGAGGACGAATGCTCCTACAAGATCTTGATTCGGAGGATGAAGAAGCTCGAGGGGAGCATCAGGAACTCGTTCTACATCAACGAGCCAGGCAAGATCGTGATATCCATCGATAATCCGACTTACAAGAAGAAGAGGGTCTACTACAGGTCTAAGATCAGGCCCACCATGTACATATTCTTCAAGTCATGACTATCATTTGTACTGTATGTGGCACTTTTGGAAGGTAGGAGATGAACAATTCCCCCTTGGATGCCACTCCAGTCAAGCACACCCATGCAGCATTGTATGTGTATAGATAGATTCAGAAGGGCTGTGCTGGGCTTGAGATGAACGATTCATAATCAAGACATGGTCAGAGTACTACCCACTTGCTTACTTGCTTGGCGTAGTGAGCCTTTCCATGGACTAAACTGGAGTAGATGAAGGAGGGCGGTAACAACTTTTGTTGCTAGATGTTCTTCACACATAACCTTTAGAAGGATGAGTCCAATGGCTTACATTACCACGTGGGCAACTCCAATTTACATGAACTTAATGGCAGTTTGATTGATAACCTTATTTTCATCGGTCAACTCGAGTTTAATATTTTTAATCTATATTTGAGAAATTAGATGTTAAGTTTCTAGTATCGAATTAAATATAATTGTAAGTACACTAGCTATTAAGATTGGTGTGATAATTAGTTATATTAATATTTAATTAAAAATTATAATTTATAAATAGTATAATATTTTAAACTTTATAATTGGAAAATAATTTTTTATTTTATTAAATTTATCATTATATTCTTATCAATAACATCTATACACTTGTAACTTTCAACCCAACTTATATATATTTTTATTTGTATATAAGCTTTATATTATTTTTCTGTTTTGATACGAGTGTAAATAATTAATTCTATTTGATTATTTTTTCTGCATATTTGAGTAAGATGTAAACTAAATTTTTAATTTCGAATTAGATATAGGTAATTATTCTTATAACATGCTAGAAAATTTTATTAGTCGATAATTAGTTAAAATTATATCTAATTAAAAATTATAATTTATAAATATTGAATATTTTTAAATTTATAAATATAAAATAATTTTTTATTTTATTTAATTTTTAATAATATTCTCAACTAGTTAAAAATAATTAGATAAAAATTAAGTAAAATGGATTAAGTTAGTAAAAAAATTAATTACTTACATGCAGTAAAGCCTACCGAAATTCCAAGGCGACCAAATTGTCAGATCTCTCACTTTTAGTTTTATCCATTTGACCTAATTAATTACACTTCCACACCCTCTTGACTATATTCTATCAAATAGAACATATCAACAAGTAATGCGATCAACCCCTCATAATATCGTGCTAGTTATAGCCTTCTCATCCTCCACACCATCGAGCTTGGACGCCATGCCCACTTGATTGCAGTCCTTGGTCACGGACAAAGGCACTGACCCATGGCCGGTGTCTAAGAAAGTCGACTCGTCCGCTAGAGAACTGGATTGCCCCTTTGACCTGGTGGATGATCTCGAAGACCCACCAGCAGATGAATCCTTGGATTTCTTCGGGTTCTTCTTGGGGATGTCGGATCTAGTTGGGGTAGCCCCATCGGCCAAGTCCCTCGCCGGAGACTGGGACCCTTTTGATGATTTCCGAGATTGCTTGGACTTCTCCGGCTTCAACTTGGTGGTGGATTCGACGGATGATGTGGTTGTGCCTGAAGAAGACTGCCGTTATGATGATTTTGGGATATCTGAAAACAATCCTTTCATGTCTATTATAACCCTCCATGATATTGGCATATCACCTTTTTTTTCCTCTAATATTTAAACATTTCTAAAAAATTAAGCTAAAAAAAATAATGTTAAATTAAATTTATAAATTGTGAGTTTAATCGATATTCTCCTTCCCACAATAATTTATCCCATTTATCAAGTGATTTATAAATAATATAAAAAATTCAATTTATATTCTTTACTAAGTAAAATATAAGAAAAATAATAATTATCTTTTTATTATTTGATTATGTTAATAATATTATATCAAATTAAATAAAATAAAAAAGTGTTATTAATTTATAATTTTTAAATATTACGTTATTTATAATTTATAAATTTTAAGTATATATTAACTTTATATTTTATCAGTATAGTATATTATATGTTATAATATAACCCTATAAATGTGAATAATGGTTATACGAGTATGAATAAAAAATAACAAATTTAAATTAATTATTCTATTTATTCGATATAAAAAAAATAATATCCAATTTATTAAAAATAATAATTTTTAAATAGAAATGTGCTACTTTTATCGATTCATAATATTATATATTATTGATAGTCTTAAAAATTAATATATATTAAATAAAATAAATAAGTATTAATAAAATATTGGTTCACATATTAATAAATAAAATAAATAAGTTTTGAAATATCTTCCTAATTTAAAATAATAACTCTAAATTTTATCGTTGCATAATACTTTTTTTTACATATTATTAGATCTACTTATCTCAAACCGATTGTACAAATCGGAGTCGTGCTCTTTATTAGTACAAAAAAAATACTACTTAATTATTTACTTTATCCGATATTAAAAAAATAATATTCGATTTATTACTATTAATAATTTTAAAATTTTATCGGTTCATCATAACAATTATTATTAGTAGTCTTAAAAATTAATATATATTAAATAAAATAAATAAGTATTTATACGAAGAAGGAAGACTCACATAGTAAGAGTAATACCTTTGGATGAAACCCTAGAAGTGCCATCCTCCTCCTTGCGACTCCTCGAGGAACCTAAAGGAGCAGTTGAAACTCCAACTCCAGTTGAAGACTTGAACTCGGTCATCTGGAGCAAAAATTCCGTCAGCCACTCGATGAACATTAGGGTTCTCTCTAGCATGATAAGAGGGGTCTAGAATTTGCCATCTTACTAACCCAGGTGGGAGCTGAATTTGTAGATGGACCATCCCATCCAATGTGGGAAACATGCTTCACGTCGGTAGGGTTCCCGATCTGAATCTCTTGCCTTTTCTCGTTGTCTGCAATTCATCACCACCAAGATAGGTGAGCTTCCATTTTGCAGAAAACCCTAACCATGAACTCGGAACCGGTGGAGGAAGACATGGAGAGACGCCGCTGCACTTACCGAACATTTGAGAAATGTATCGGAGGCCCTTTAGAAGGCCCTTTTCCTTAGTTGACATGTCCCTGAGAAGGTTCTAATTAAGAGCTCGACGATGGAACTCCAAGCTCCTGAAATTGGAACCTGAAGACGGGAAAATCCGTGGATCAGCTGCACACTTACATTGCTATCTCATGTAAGACACACCTCCTACAATCTCAATGGCAACTTCATTGCAGACATGATGTCTGTCACCTTTTTACCTTCCAAACTAGGTGATGGAACAGCACCTTGCTAGAAGATCTGGGTGCTGTGGTTCAGTGCTTCATTTGATTGATAGTCTAAGAGGGTTCGATTTTCCTGAATAATTTCTGGGTTTTTTTAGGAGTGCTGTTCAAAGGTAGAGAGATTCCTTGATTTGATTTGGTGGCCATGCATGGTCTGTTGGGAGGTGGAGAGGACAACAGAACAAACAACCAGAAACCCATCGAGGTTTCAGGAATGGGGAAAAAGATTTTACCAATGAATTTAGTTTTGGAACCTAAATTTGGAAGGGATCCATGACAGCCCTTTGCTTATTGGAAACATTAAAAATGGATTCAAAGTAAGCTTCAAGCATGAGTTTGACTTCACCCAGTGAAATAAGAATGACTAGGCATAGGTTAACACTTTAATGCACCATTAATATCACTAAAACATGATCCCAATATGGTAAGCATAGACTTTGTGTTGTTGGAGATGGAGGTGGACTGGCCATGTGTGTATAGTGTGATGGTTGGTGACTCAATTTGGGCATTGAATTTTGTTCTCTTGTGATTCAAAGGATCCTTGGTAAGATGTGACCCTGCTCTTATTATCCTATTGAATGGCAATGACCTAATCCTAGTTGGCTAACCATGACATAGATATCTCAACCAAAGTGGTTGTTTGAGGGTCCACGCCCAATTTGACCAGCTAAACCCATATATCAATTATTGGGACATTTTAACCACTCAACCCACTTTTGTAAAGTTCACTTTTCTAATTTACTTTGGAGTTTACATATTCTCTTCTCTTGTTTTACTTTTATTATTTCTCATCAATCTTATTTCACACTTAATAATATATATTATATGTTAAAAACTTGCTCAATATCCTTTATTTCTCTCAATTTACAAAACATATCATTTGTTATTTTGAATTTCATTTAAATTATTTTATTATAAAAAAATTTATTTCTCATTATTAACTAATTGGCGGAAGTCCTAAATAGCATTGTACTAAATGCGCACTAGTCATAACCCTCCACTATTTTACTAGTTCTTTATTTTAATCACACTAAGTGTAAGTGTTTGATACTTGAACCATCCTACATTTTTTATTGTCTTTCCTATAATTTCTAAACATTTATTAAACAATTACTTAATAATCGGTTACACTAATTCATCGTCAAAATATCATCTCATTCAAATAATTCATATTGATATTTGATATTCAACTCCTCTCATAAATGTTATCTTTATTATGTGCATTCTTTTTTTACTATTCAACACCATAATTTTGTGGGGAGTAATAACCAATGCATCACTACCTTATTTAACGAGATGACTAAGCTCTTTAGAAGTAATGTAACATTAGCCCGGAGGACCCACCACACCATATAGACACATTGTCCCACTCATCTTGCTATGAGGATATTGTACTATTGCACCTCTAAAACTGTCATGCCCCAACTTGATTTGGTCGGATCCTCGTAAGCAACCTGCCACTCTCCCGGTTTATTAAAGGTTTTCCCTTTCTTTAACCTAGGAGGAGTAATGCGTCCTTTAAACCTGTATCTTTCGTGGAATAATATTAATCAAAACTGCATGAAATTTTAATCATTACATACCTGTCCTTGCAGGTGTGACTAACAGGAGGTTTTTGGGTAGGTTTCCTTTGGTTATCCGAAAAGAGATATAAGAGAGGGGTGAGTTCAACAACTCAGTAAATTGGTGTTTAAGTTTGACTTTTAGAAAAATAGTTTCAATTGAAGTGTGTCAGACTCTTTATTTTCTTTTAAAATAATTCATCCTCAAAATCTCGATTTTCATAGCCATTTCTCTATCATCAATCACAACTGGTGTGTTTATCAACCAATACACGCCCTTCATCATGAAGGGATCACACATTCACAGGGCAGCATGTCCATTGCACCCACTTGTGGCGCCGGAACGACTATCCTGAGAATTAGTGGATGTACGCAACATCCGACCCTCAATCCCATAAAGAAAACTCTATTTCCATATGAGAATAGAGACCTTATCTTGACCCCACCCAGATCTCATGAGCATGAAGCTACGCCGAGCTTTCCTGACTGCTGGCACGACAATCTGCCCTTATCTCCACCATGTCGTCCAGTAGCCCCTATGATGCATCACTACCTATCTTCGGCGTCTTAAAGGTCACATACCTCAGTGCATGCACAAAACAAAAGTTTTACACATAAGCCATTTAATCTGTAGTGCCACTGGTCCAACGACCCCGACCCTTAACTCGACCTGCAGCTGTTCGTCTCGATTGATCCGTCGACCTGTCATGTCGCATTGCTGCCAATCCATCGAGTATGTCGGTGTATTGTCTTGGTACCATAGCCAAACATATTATTCATTTAAAGTTTTCATGGCTTAAACTCATATTTGTTTATGAGCTCATGCTCGTGCTAATTGACCTTGAGCCCACTGTACGAGATTTTTAAAATCGGGTATATTAGTCCCCAAGTTCAAAAACCGAGGCTTCTGACCTATATGAGCATTTCGAGCTCCCGTAAAATACTCAAACTTTTCGATTTATTGCAATTAGGTCCCTAAAGTTCTTTTTCTTTAACTTTAGGTCCCTAATGCCGATTTTCCCCCAAATTGAGTCCCAAAACTTCTAAAATTCCCCTTAGGACCTCAATTTATTCAAAATCACAAAAAGGGGCTCAAGTTTCCCAAATTTCCAATTTGGTCCCCAACTTTTCCAAAATTACCATTTTGCCCATAATTTACAAAAATGCTAAGTTTCACCCAAAAAATTCCAAAAATTATCCAATTGGTCCTCCAACATCTTTATCATGCCCAATTGGCCCTTAATTTTATGAAATTGCACTTTAGTCCCTCAATTTTTTGAAATCCTCCAAATTTCCCCCAATTTTAACCTCCCAAATGAGCCGAATTTGATTTTATCAAATTGACCAATCAAATGAGTTTAATTGTTGAAATTGAAGTTAGATTGGAGTTACTACACCTCCATACGATTCAATTGCACTTTGAATCGCATGATTTGATGCCGTAATGAGCTCAAACAAAGCATCGCCAAAAAACTGAATGTAGAGAGAGAAAGCTTCGAAAGCTTACCGTTGGGGGCGCGACGGTCCGAGCTTTCAATCTGGGCAGATAGCTATTGTCCTGAGGTTGTTCCTAGGTCAAGAATCACCTCAATTCATGTTGAATTGAGGGAGAATTTGGTAAGTAATAATTTGCCGGTTCTCTCTTTAGCACCGTTCGAAATTTATAGAGGGGAGCCAAATTGGCTTACCTTTTCGTTTAATTCAGCCGTAGGAGGGTTGTAGAGGTGTTGGGAGGGTTTGGTTTAGCCTGAGGAGGGCTCAAATTGGCCATTTTCAGCTCGGCCGAAACAGGGCAGCTTCGGTGGACCGAAGCTACTTCATTGTTCTATCACGTCGACGTTTCTTCAGCGATCTTCGAAGTAAATGGAGACTACAGTCGTGCAGCTGACTCCTCCCCAAATGCAAAGAACTTGACCATGCCTTCTTTGGCTTAGAAAAATGCCCAAGTTAGAGCTCTGGTTAGTGCTTCACTGAAAAATGGATAGTAGGGAGAGAGTGGAGTTTTCATGTGTCAGGTGGATGAATGAGGAGGGGCTCTTTATATAGGAAGTTCGGGGACTTCTTGGCCGTCCGATTGGTACCTTAATGGAGGTTATTCATTGCCTGAAACTCCCTAGCCAGAGACTTTTCATCTTCGTTGGCATTGCTCAATTTTTCGGCGAGTGAACAGTGTTGTCATTCGAAGGAAGAAGATGATACTGTTTCGAATTGGACCGGACCGGTCCGAACCGGGTTCAATGCTTAAACCAGTCGGTTCAAGCCCGATTCGACCGTGTTTTTCAAAATTAAAAATTTGTAAATTTATCTAAATTCATTATCTATCCAATGGTGGCCTCAATAGTCCAATTTGATTTTTCTAAACTATCTAGAAAAATAAATTTAGAAATCGGTTCAATAGTGATTCAAACCAAATTTAAGAAAATTTAGAAGACAAAAACCAAATTGGTTTAGGTGAATAAGATTTTATAAGAACTTTGAAGTTAAACGTGATTGCCCGAGAGTAGTGTGAGGATGAGTGACCTCTTGGGAAGTATGAATTTTTTTATAACCAAAATTTCGGTCAAAAATTTTTATGTACGCCTTATCATAAATAACCATAAATTAATATATATTTAATTATTGGAATTGATACAAATAATTTAATATATAATGAAATGGGCCTTAACACCTGAACACTTCTCTCTCTCTACTGCTCCATTTCCCAGTAACGCTCGAACTAGAGCTTCGACTTGAACAAAGGTCGGGCTCTTTAGAACCGGTGAGAAGACAACTATCTGATAGCAAACTCTAATCAATCCGAGAATCATTGGAGAAGCGTCGACATGATGGAATAGTGAAGTGTAAACCCTGCACATTTGAGTTAAGTAAAACCAAGAAAAGAATCGGTCTAACCGAATAAGAAAACCAAAGGATTTATTAAAGGATTTACAACTTTCGGTTGATCCAAAGGATTTATTAAACATTGGAAAAGAAACTTAAGATAAACTAGAAAACAAAAACCAATTTAGTTCAGGTGAACTAAATTCTATAAGAACTTCAAAATTAAGCGTGCTTACCTGAGAGTAGTGTGAGGATGGGTGACCTCTTAGGAAGTATAAATTTTAGTAAAAAATTTTTATGCTGCTCCATTTCCTGGTAAAGCTCGAACCAGAGCTTCGACTTGAACAAAGGTTGGGCTCTTTAGAACCGGGGAGAAGACAGCTATCTGATAGCAAACTCCAGTCAATCCGAGAATTGTTGGAGAAGTGACGACATGATGGAATAGTAAAGCAACTCCGACGGACCGAAGCTACCCTATTTCGGCCAAGCTGAAATTGGCCATTTCAAGCCCTCCTCAGGCCAAACCAAGCCCTCCCAACACTTCTTCAGCCTTTCCACGGCCGAATTAGGACCGAAAGGTAAGCCAATTTGGCTCCCCTTTATAATTTTCGATCGGTGCTAGAGAGAGAGTTGACCGAATTTCAATGACAAAATTCTAATCCAATTCCGCATCAATTGATACAATACTTGATTTTAGGATGAACCTCAAGATGAGACCTATCTGCCCAAATCGAAAGCTCGGACTGTTGTACCTTCATTGGTGAGTAATCGAAGCTTTCTCTCTCTATAATTTATTTTTCGGCAAAGCTCCGTTTGAGCTCGTTCCGACGTTAAAATCTGCGATTCAAAGTTTCTTAGAATCGTATGAACATACCAGAACTCAATTTCAATAATTAGAAGTGTTTGATCGGTTAATTTGATGAAATCAAATTCGGTAGTGTCGAAGAGTTGAAATTGGGAAAAAATTTGGGGATTTTCGAAATTCAAAGGGGCCAAAATACAATTTTATGAAATTGAGGGTCAATTGGGCATGAAAATAATGTTGGAGGACCAATTGAGGAATTTTGAAAATTTTGGGGAAAAACTTACCATTTTTGTGAAAGAAGGGCAAAATGTAATTTTGGAAAAATTGGGGAACCAAATTGGAAATTTGGAAAATTAAACCCCTTTTTGATGAAATTGAATAAATTGAGGTCCCACGATAAATTTTAAAAGTTAGGGACTCAATTTGAGGAAAAACTGACATTAGGGACTTAAAGTTAAAGAGAAATAACTTTAGGGACCTAATTGCAAATAACTAAAAGTTTAGGTTTTCTCATTCATTAATGAATGAAGGCTGTTATGCTGAGTAATAATGAACAAAGTTGTTCATATCGTGTAGGAATGTTAAATATCGGGAACGCCAGCAAGGATAAGCTCGTGTGAATACAAAGAATCAGTCTAGTGGAATTCACGGTATTAACAGGTGAGTGGGTTTACTAACATCATACCCGGTTGGGGATGATAAGTGCCTCGATATAAAAACCCACTATTTAGTGGTATTTTAATCATCACTACTTAGAGAAAGTAATGTGAAAGTTATGCGAAAAAACTACTTACGGGTTGTAAGTAGATCATACCTGGTTGGTATGATGAGACTTCCTTGAAGGAAGTTAAAAACCCGTTCATCGGTTATGAACGGAGATGTCCTTATACCGGTCGATACGATGGACAATAAAAACCTATTTTTATCGGAAGTGCTCTCCCCTTACTGTGTGCCAATGCTTAAACAATTTGGGAGACCTTCTTAACGGGAGCTCGAATAGCTCTAATAGGCCGGGGGCCTCGATTTTGGAACTTGGGGGCTAAATGCCCGATTTTGAAAATCTCGTACAGTGGGCCCAAGGCCAGTTGGCACGAGCAGGAGCTCGTAAATGAACATGATATATGTGCCATAAAACTTAATAAGTGAATTGTTTGGCCATGGTACCAAGATAGGACCGACATGCTCAGTCAACTAGCGGCAGTGCGACATGACAAGTCGACGGACTAGTCAAGACAAACAACTGTGGGTTGAGTTGAGAGTCGGGGCCGTTGGACTAGTGGCACCACAGATTACATGGCAATATAAGAAAACATTGTTTGTGCATGCACTGTGAGTACGGGATCATCAAGACGCCCATGAGGGGTAGTGATGCGTCCTAAGGGCATTGGACGACCTAGTGGCTATAAGGGCAGTTCGTCGTTCCAGGTGTTTGTGCGAAATCTGGAGTAGCACGAAGCGCATGAGACCGGGGTGGGGACATGATGAGGTCTCTATCCTCATACGGACATGAAGAAGTGATTTCGGGATTGTGGGTAGGATGTCATGTACATCCACTCATTCCCAGGGTAGAAGTGGTTGTACTTCTATCCGAGTGGCAGGAAAAGTCGCTCCGAAGCCACTAGCGAGTTCAGTAGTAATACTGACTTGCGAATGTGTGTAACCTTCACAATGAAGGATGTGTGTTAGGTGATGACACACCGTGGTAACTAAGAAATAATGGAAAATCCAAAATTTTAAATGATGGGATTTTTGAAAATAAAGGAGTCTAGCACACTCCATATAAATATTTTTCTTAAAAGTCAAAAGCTTTTAAAAACCCATTTACTGAGTAGTCGTACTCACCCCCTCCCTTATATCCCTTTCAGGAAATCCCGAAAAGCCTCCCCTTAAAGACCGTCAACTAAGATGCCTGTAAGACAGGTATGTAAAGTTTTAAATTTCATACAGTTTTGATTATGCTATTCCAGGAAAAAGGTGCAAGTTAAAGGACGCCTTACTCTTTACGGTTTACGATAAGGGGAAACCCTTTAATAAACCGAGAGAGTGGCGGGTTGATCACGAGGATCCGACCAAACCGGGTTGGGGCGTGACATGAAGCAACTCTGGCGGATCGAAGCTGCCCTATTTTGGCCAAGCTGAAATCGGCCATTTCAAGCTCTCCTCAGGCCAAACCAAGCCCTCCCAACACTTTCTCAGCCTTTCCACGGCCGAATTAGGACCGAAATGTAAGCTAATTCGGCTCCCCTTTACAATTTTTGATCGGTGCTAGAGAGAGAATCGACCAAATTTCAATGACGAAATTCTAATCCAATTTCGCATCAATTGATGCAATTCTTGATTCTAGGATGAACCTTAGGATGAGACCAATCTGCCCAGATCAAAAGCTCAGACCGCCGTGCCTTCACCGGTGAGTAATCGAAGCTTTCTCTCTCTACAATCTATTTTCTGACGAAGCTCTGTTTGAGCTCGTTCCAACGTTAAAATCTGTGATTCAAAGTTTCTTAGAATCGTATGAACATGCAGGAACTCAATTTCAACTCCAATTTCAATAATTAGAAGTGTTTGATCGATCAATTTGATAAAATCAAATTCGGTAGTGTTGAAGAGTTGAAATTGGGGGAAAATTTGGGATTTTCGAAATTCAAAGGGCCAAAATACAATTTTATGAAATTGAGGGTCAATTGGGCATGAAAATAATGTTGGAGGACCAATTGAGGAATTTTGGGATTTTTGGGGCAAAACTTACCATTTTTGTAAAAGAAGGGCAAAATGGTAATTTTGGAAAAATTAGGGGACTAAATTAAAAATTTGGGAAATTAAACCCCTTTTTGGTGAAATTGAATAAATTGAGGTCCCAGGATAAATTTTAAAAGTTACGGGACTCAATTTGAGGAAAAACCGACATTAGGGACTTAAAGTTAAAGAGAAATAACTTTAGGGACCTAATTGCAAATAACTAAAAGTTTGGGTTTTCTCATTCATTGGAAATGAATGAAGACTGTTTTGCCAAGTAATAATGAATAAGGTTGTTCATATCGTGTATGAACGCGAAATACTGGGAACGTTAGCAAGGACAAGCTCGCGTGAATACAAAGAATCAGTCTAGTGGAATTCATGTCATTAACGGGTGAGTGGGTTTACTAACATCATACCCGGTTGGAATGATGAGCACAATTAACCACTTATCGGTTGTGAGTGAAAATTTTATATCATACTCGGTTGGGAATGATAAGTATCTCGGTATGAAAACCCACTATTAAGTGGTATTTTAAACATTACTACTTAGAGGAAGTGATGTGAAAATCATGTGGAAAAACTAATTACCGATTGTAAGTAGATCATACCCGGTTGGTATGATTAGACTTCCTCGATGGAAGTTGAAAACCCGTTCATAAGTTATGAACGGAGGTGTCCTTATACCCGTGCAGTATAATGGATAGAAAAAAAACATATGTTTTGTCAGAAGTGCTCTCCCCTTACTGTGTACCAATGCTTAAACAATTTGGGAGACCTTCTTGACGGGAGCTCGAATAGCTCTGATAGGCCGGGGGCCTCGATTTTGGAACTTGGGGGCTAAATGCCCAATTTTGAAAATCTCGTACAGTGGGCCCAAGGCCAGTTGGCACGAGCAGGAGCTCGTAAACGAACATGATATATGTGCCATAAAACTTAATAAGTGAATTGTTTGGCCATGGTACCAAGATAGGACTGACATGCTCAGTCAACTAGTGGCAGTGCGACATGACAGATCGATGGACTAGTCAAGACAAACAACTGCGGGTTGAGTTGAGAGTCGGGGCCGTTGGACCAGTGGCACCACAGATTACATGGCAATATGAGAAAACATTGTTTGTGCATGCACGGTGAGTACGAGATCATCAAGACGCCCATGAGGGGTAATGATGCATCCTAAGGGCACTGGACGACCTGGTGGCTATAAGGACAGTTCGTCGTTCCAGGTGTATGTGCAAAATCTGGAGTAGCACCAAGCGTATGAGACCGGGATGGAGACAGGATCAGGTCTCTGTCCTCATACGGATACGAAGAAGTGATTTCGGGATTGTGGGTCGGATGTCGCGTGCATCTACTCATTCCCAGGGTAGAAGTGGTCGTACTTCTATCCGGGTGGCAGGAAAAGTCGCTCCAAAACCACTAGCGGGTTCAGTAGTGATACTGACTTGCGAATGTGTGTAATCTTCATGATGAAGGATGTGTGTTGGGTGATGACACACCAGTAACTAAGAAATAATGGAAAAACCTAAATTTTTAAATGAAGGGATTTTTTAAAAGAAAGGAGTCTGGCACAGTCCATATAAATATTTTTCTTAAAAGTTAAAAGTAGACCTTTGAAAACTCATTCACTTAGTAGTCGTACTCACCTCCTCCCTTATATCCCTTTCAGGAAATCCAGGAAAGCCTATTCTAAAAGACCATCAACTAAGATGCCTGTAAGACAGGTATGTAAAGTTTAAAATTTAATGCAGTTTTAATTATGGTATTCTAGGAAATGGTGCAGGTTTAAAGGACGCCTTACTTTTTATGGATTATGATAAGGGGAAACCCTTTAAGAAACAGGGAGAGTGGCGGGTTGTTCACGGGGATCCGACCAAAATCGGGTCGGGGCGTGACAGAGGTAGTAGTAAAGTGTGATGCCTTCCACATGATCATTGGATCAGACACTAATGTAATGTTATGGCATGATCAATAGTTTCTAGCCAGTTTCTTAGCTAATCATTTGATAACCGAAGCCACATCATTGTCTAAATGTAGTACTCTTTTCTTTTGAGGAGATCGTAATATTTTTTGAGTAAGAAGCCATATTCCTCGGGTTTCCTATTATATACCTAATAGCACTTAAGTCCTTCCATCTACATTGAACCTATGCCTCCACTTCTTGCTTGGTTCTATATGTATTTTTGGAGTTCTTGTTTGGAGACTAGAGATCACCACTTTTTCTAATGTCTTCAAACATTGCCCATGTTTTTCATAAGCATAGAGTTTCAACGGATAGTCAAATTGGTAAAGGATAGACATTTGCTCACCACATTTAATCTATTTCTTATATCTTCGAAAGAATTCTTGAGGTGTTTAGAGGTGAACAAATGCAAATTAGGGTCATTAAATATATTATTGGTGAGAAACTATTGTACAACCCAAGTTATACAAATTCAATTACTTTTATATCATCAATGAAAAATAGGTGTAAAATTATTTATTTCTATTTATTGTTATTATGAACGTATAAATATACATATTTTTTGGATAATGCATCACTTATCAATAAAGTTATATTTTTGTGATTTAGGCATATTAGTAACCACATCTCTCTTAATATCTCTCATTTATTTATATTGTATTTTATATTTTTAACTATTTATATCGTATTTTATTTATATCATAGTATATTCAATTGGATGAAATATTTAAAAAATAAATTGTGATTTTGACAATACCTAAACATTATAAGTGAATGTGCAATATTTTGAGGATTTGAAAAAATTACAAATTCAACTATATAGAAAATTGTTAATTTGGTGTAATTTATAAAGTTGAAATAGAACGTTTTGTAGTTGGTGTATTTTATGCCAACCTCATAGAAAATAATTTTAGTTATATCTGATACACTGGTAAAATAGAAAATAATCGTAGTTAGTGTATATTATATCAACATAATAAAAATTATTTTTATATTATTTGGTATAGGGTTAGTATTAGATTGATAAAGTTCAAGATATTTCAATATGAAAATTTGTATATAATTTTATGTTCATCTTTAAAAATAGTGTTTGAAATATTATATTATCTTATTAAAATAATATTTTGTATATTTTAAGATTATTTATTTATATCTCACCATATAAATAAATATATTTTCATATAATAAATTGAGTAATTTATCAATAAAATTATATTATTATGCTTTAAACATATCTACAATCACATATATTTTTTTAACATTTTTCATATTTATTTATTTCATATTTTAATAAATACGATGTGAAAAATTATTATTAATTAATAAGTGATTAAGTTTATATTGATATAATTTGTAAGTAATAAAATTTATAAATTAATAATATTTATTTATTTTATTTAATGTAATTCAATATTATTTTCGTACATTTATAATAAATAATTAGTTTTTTGTTATTTATAATTTTGTTTTTTTAGATTAAGTTCTTTGGACCTATTATGGTGATGTTTTTTTTCTAAAGTCTTTATAATACTTTTGTGAGTTAATACAATTGTAAAAGTATTTCAAAAATATTAATTTTATTTTATGGAAATATTTATGGAGATAAATAACCTTTACAATATTGTTTGGTGTGGTCATGCCATCTTATTTTTTTTTTCATGTTGTTGCACTATAATTTCCCAATGGAAGAGAAAAAATCGTAGAACAGTGCAAATTAATCAATTCCATCTCATTTCCAATGTGATGTTTGTTTTAGTTGTTATTTGGTTAGATGGGTTGGCACAATATTGACCTCTTAATCATTTTGTGTTCCAACTAAACTCCAAAAGTTGCATCATTCACAAACAAAAACTTATAAGAAGGAAGTGAGTATTTCTTACTATGTCAATCAAATTGAATTGAGTTTGATTGGAATATATTGAGTTTTGGAAACAAGAGAGGTGTTATACAAGTGCTCCTTTGATTTCTAATATGGGAAGATTGATCGATCATCGATTGGTAGAAGAAAATCATGACGACTACACTCAAGATGGAACTGTAGATATTAAGGGCAGACCCGTGCTGAGATCAAAGACCGGTCGTTGGAGGGCTTGCACTTTTATTATCGGTGAATTCTTTGGTTGTATATCTCTTTTTTTTTATGATTTTATTTGTACATCTATATAAATGACCTTTTGAGGATAATAAATTACAGGGTATGAAATATTTGAGAGGATAGCATATCATGGAGTTGCCACTAGCTTGGTACTCTATTTGTCAAAGAAGTTTCATGAAGGGACTGTTGCATCGGCTACCACGGTTAGCAATTGGGCTGGTACAGTTTGGTTGATGCCAATTTTTGGAGCTTACATTGCTGATGCTCATCTGGGCCGATACTTTACCTTTCTCATTGCTTCATTAATTTATATCACGGTAATCTAGCTTATATATTATTCCTTAAAAAATACTAATCTTTCCTAAATTGAGATTTGCATTTTCCTCCTTGTTAATTTTATCTATGTATATATATTAATTTTAGGGGATGGGGTTACTCACCATGTCAGCATCTCTTCCATCACTAAAGCCACCCATATGTCCAACCAACGTTAAGGATGAAGAGTGCACCGTGAAGCCCACAACCTTCCAACAAGTGTTCTTTTTGTTTGCTCTTTATGTGATAGCATTAGGGAATGGCGGTACAAAACCCAACATCTCAAGTATGGGAGCTGACCAATTTGACGACTTACAACCCAAGGAGAAGGATCAGAAAAACTCTTTTTTCAATTGGTGGATGTTTGGCGTCTTTACTGGCTCTTTCATTGCCAACACGGTGGTGATGTGGGTGCAGGAGAACTTCAGCTGGGGGATGGGCTATGCCATTCAGACAATTGGCCTCACTTTTGCCCTCTGCCTCTTCTTGGTGGGAACACCGTTTTATAGACACCAAAAGCCTTACGGGAGTTCATATGACAAGATTTTCAAAGTTTTGGTGGCCGCTATTAAGAAATCAAATGTCTCAATCCCGAGTAATCCCAAGGAGCTTCACGAGCTTAGCTTAGAGGAGTACAAGAAGATGGAGAAAAACATGATTAGCAATTCACCGGCCCTAAGGTTACAAGTCATAATCATCATATTTCATTTATTTGATCCATTTCCTTAAGCCATTAATATAGATAAACTATCACTTGTGATCTTACTAGCAAGCGTGTATAAGAAGAAATTGATGTATTTCCTTACAGATTTCTAGACAAAGCCGCTGTGAAGACCGAAGAGATATCGTCTTGGACACTTTGCACAGTGACTCAAGTCGAAGAGACAAAACAATTACTCAAGATGGTACCAATTTTCATAGCCACAATCATACCAAGCTTGATATTCTCACAAGTGCAAACTTTCTTTATCAAACAAGGCGTGACTCTCAATCGCCACTTGACCTCGAGCTTTGAGATCCCTTCAGCAAGTCTCAAGTCTTTAGTGCAGATTTTCATGCTCATCAGCCTCGTGTTGTATGACCGATTCTTCGTTCCAGCGATGCGGAGGAGAACTAAGAATCCTAGGGGGATCACCATGCTCCAAAGAATGGGCATCGGAATGTTTCTCTACATTCTCATCATGGTGTCGGCCTACATATCAGAGAGAAGTCGACATGCATTGATATCTCAAAACCCGACAAATCCTCCATCTGTCTTGATCATTCTTCCACAATTTGCACTTTTAGGGATTGCAGACACTTTCCTAGAGGTTGCCAAGCTCGAGTTCTTCTATGACCAAGCGCCTACAGGGATGAAGAGTTTAGGGACATCCTACTATAGCTCCAGCATGGGCCTAGGGAGCTTTGCAAATGTTTTTGTGATGAATATCATCAACACACTTTCCAAGAGGAATGGTCGACCTGGGTGGCTCACAAATAACCTCAATAAATCACACTTAGATTATTATTATGCAGTAATGACAGGTTTGGCAGTGGTTAATTTATTTTACTATCTGGCTGTTGCAAAATATTATACGTACAATGTTGATCCCGTTAATCTCATCGAAGGGAACGTTTCATCTCTCCAAATGGAAGACTTACCATCTACCATTGATGAAACGAAGGAGACCTAGAATTGATTATTTTTTATGGACCATGTTAATCTCTTTGAAGAGAGCATTACTCCTTATTGTGTTTATTAATGTTGTTTGTGGTGCCTAGGGAAGAATTGTTTGTTTGTTAATTGTATACAAAATGATCCTCAAATTTGTAACTCATATTGCTTGATCTAGTGTTGAACTCCATTTGGTCTAACACCTCCACCATCTTTGCTACTTTCACATATTCTATCTTAAACTTGCTTCTTCTCATGCTCCTCGATCGAATTTGCATGGACCCAAAACGAAGACAGGTTTGAATACTAGGGAGATGCCTAAACCGACAAAAGATCAAAGTAATATGTGTTTCCTTATGTAAAATTCCATCACTCGATAGGATGTCTAAAATAAGATATTCTTGCACATCTACATGAGCTTTAAAATAGATGTCATTCACTATTTTTTGAACCTCAATATCTCCGGATGAACCATATAGCCAAAAGGAACCATAAATTAGAATAGAAGAACTTTGTCCTATCCATTAGTAAATATTTCATAGTAGCTTAATTAAACCATACATATTTATTGATATATCCACATAATAACTGAAATATTCTGAATCTATAAAAATAGTTATTAAATTATTAGCACCACATAAAAATGTTACATCTAAAATAGTTGTTAATACGAATAACAAAAATTACCTTATAGCCCATTTTTGTACTCATAAACCCTTACATAATTAAGGATAATATTTGGAATGTTAATATTAGAAGTGAACTTTTGAATATAAATTCTTTAAATATTATTTATTAGAATATTATTTTAAATATTTATGTTATTTGATTCGTTAATGTTATATTATAATATTTTAAAATTATTTATTTTATATTTATGTTATTATTTTTATATAAATAAGTAGATCTATTATATAATTTATTAAATAGATTATTAATAAATATTATTCTTGTGATTTAAGCTTATTATTAACCATGATCATGACATGTTTGCTTTAATGAAATTCTTGCAAAAGAAATGATATTTTTGATACGATCCCTATTGTCACATTTGGTTCAATTCTATTAGTTGAAAACCTATGAACCACTCACCTATTCTCGTCGATTTTACTATGGTAGATAATTTCATGATCTGATTGAAATACCGGTATAGGAGAGTGGGTGACGAAAGGACGGAAAATGAAAATGAGTTTGTGGAGATGATGATGTGAATACTTATAGTTTTCCCAAAACACCAGGATAGCATATTGGTACCGTCCTAGTATATTGCTATGACGAGATGATGGGAGAATTGAGTTACATGTGTAAGGGGTATTTGCGAGCGAGTAGGGGAAGTGCAACCATGATCCCGGGTGCTGAGACACCTAGTTGTGAGACGACACTCGAGAAGTGTCAGTTGTGGACGAGTGACACGTGACTCCCACACTACAGTTTTACCCAGATGTGGTATCGTTGTAAGTACACTCCAACCATGTGTAATTGTATGAATAGGGACTAAGTAACCCGAGATGTGACATGAGTAGCCCAGAAGTATTGGCCGAGTATGTCACGTCTCGTCCCGGTTTAGCCGGAACCCCGTGAGTAACCCACCACTTTTCCTTGTACAATCCAAGTATCACTACCGTGTTATGATAAAAAAAGTAAAGGCGTACAGTTAACTAGTTTTCCAAAGAAGAGTAGCCAAACAACTTAAGTGAGGGTTCGTACCTTATAGAGTGAAAGCTTTCTACTCGTCGCTCTTCTCCCCTCAGCGTGTGTACCTCCCTGAAAATGAGTAATGGAGGGGGTGAATTTTAATAACTGAGTGAGTGGCTAACCTATCGATGTATATTATCATTTTATATTTTTATTTAGGGTGTTAGTTCAACTTTACACATAATTCAATCACCCTTTATCACAGTGGTTCACACGTTCGCAGAACAGTTTTCAACCATTGCACTTGTGGACTGAATCGCTTTTACCATCCACCTTGGTAGAAGTCCACGACTTATACCAAAAGTTTGAGTGGGCATCAATTACCCGACCCTCAAATATGCATCATACTTCGTGTCTGCAAATGTGGAATGAGATCTCTCCCCATCCGACATCGGTCTTAATGCGTATGAAACTTCCTGAGCTTCCCGACATATTGGACGACAAACTTCCCTTAGACTCCTTGAGTCATTGAGCAATCCTTATAAGTACCACTACCCCATACCGGACGCATCAATGGTTTCGCATCAGGGCATACACAATCAACAATTTTATTATTTATGACCATCATCTTTGATGCTACCGATCCAACGAACTCGACAACTCAGCTTTGATTCCGCAACTACAATCCCAATGAGTTCAATGACCCAACTTCGGCTCAATAGCTATCAACCCAACGAATTCAACTGTCCAGCATTGGCACAATAGCTAATTCACAAAATTATCTCATTATAAGCATATTTTCAAGCACATAAGCCTTAACTTGTACACGGGCCTACGCCCATTCCCATTGGCCTTGGGCCCACTCGAGCCCACTCGAGCAGTATAGTCTCCCAAAATGTTTAGACTTGTTCAATCAGTTAGGGAAGAGTAGTCTTGAAAATCGTTTTCAATTTGGGACTTTGTGATTATAGATTGTATGTACATTATTCTGGATAAGGAATATTAAGTCCCGATTTATTGCACCATTTCCTGAATTCTACTAATTCTACTGGTGACATTTAACTCCCTGTTAAATACCAATATTATGAATTGTTAAATTTGTCAAAATTTTACAATAATTCCTTTTTGGACTTTGAAATTTCAATCTTTTGCTTAATCGCGATTTAAGTCCCTAATTTTTCTCAAAATTACCAATTAAACCTAGATTTTTCAGAAATTACCAATTAGCACCCAATTTTATTAAAATCACCAATTGACCCCAATTTCCTTAAAATTGTCAATTGACCCTCAATTTTAAGATAATTTCATAAAAGTCTCTTAATTTTTAAAAATCTCCAATTTCACTCAATTCTTCCCCAAATTACCCTTTTATGCTTCAAAATCCAAATTTATCAAGTTGACCTTGCAATTCTAGTTAATTACTCCCTAGCATGATACTAATTATTTTTTCCACATCCTTACGAGCAAATCATGCTTTGAATCATCATTTTTGACCCCAAAATGAGCTCAAACGAAAATTCACCGAAAACTAGAGTTAGAGAGATAAAGTTTAGAAAGTTTACCGGTGGGGTGCGGTGGTCGGAGCTCTGAATTTGGAGAGTTTGATCTTGTTGGGGTGGTCCTCCAAGGATTAAGAGTGGCTCCAATTCACGTCATAGGCAGTGAGAATTTTGTTAGTGAAATAAGATACTTTCTCCGATGAGTAGAGGCTGAGTTTACTTATGTGGAAGATTTAGGGGAGTCGGTGGTCGATCAGGAGGACTCGTGGAAGGGTTGATTCAACCGTAGAAGGTCAGAGGTGGTTTGAATTTGGCTCGACAAGATTTCTTCACTTCGAACCAATTGGAGCAGCAACACTGTTCAGGCTTGCCGACGCTCCTCCGATAGTCCTCGGCTCGAATTGAGGGTATAACTGGGTGGAGGACTTCCTTCCGATTTCAATGACACTGATGGAAGCTTCAAGGAAAAGCCTGATGTACGAGCTTTGGTTTATACTTTACTGGAAAATTGAGTACCTCTTCTTTTTCGCTCGCTAGTGGGATGAGGAAGATGAGAGTATGTGTGCTCTTTATATACAAAGCTTGGCAACTGACTGGTGAACCGCACAAGACTCAACCATTAACTCGGTCGCCGACGTTCATATCAGAGCATTTTCTAGGTCGTTAGAGATTGCCCCTCTCTCCCTTATCCCTTTCTATCTGTCATACTAAGGTGGAAGATGTGTCGTGCGCGTTGTAATCGGTCGATTTTGTTGACGCAACTTATTACTCAATAGTCTAATCAGCATTTGATCGCTGATCGCACACGTGATTGACTCCCATTTGCCATTCGTTACAACGTATCTAATGAATATATTTTTGCCAATCGTTAAACGGAACACGTGGCATACTCTAATTGACCTATTTAAATTTGTTATATTTTCTCACTAACGCGATATCATAAATTACCAAGAAAAAAAGAGATTATTTTTTTCTAAAAAATTATTTTAGCTATTATTAATCGTGAATATTTATATTTAAACTTAAATATTTTATTTTTTTTGCTCCGACTTTAAGGTTTATTTATATTGAGAAATTTGTAGTAATTTTGATTAAATAAATTTGTAGGTATTTAGAGATAATATGCTATTAATAATTTTATTAATAAAAATACAAAGTTAAGTTTATTATTTTAAATAAATTTAATAATTTATTTAATAATATATATTAAATTATATAATAAAATATAATATAATTTTAAATAAAAAAGTATATAATTATATTATATGAGATTAATTTATTATATAATCAAATTATATAATACAATAATTGAGTTTTTATTATAATAAAAATAAATTAATATTAATTATATTTTAATAGTTATAAGTAAATATTTTATAATTATAACAAAAAAATATACATGCATATAATAAACTATATCATATATATTTAACATATTATTATATAATTACATTATCATATTCTTATATAAAATATTATTAATATATATTTTTAAAAATATATAAGAATAAACTAAATAAGAAAATAAAAAAATAAATATATAAAAAGTACGAAAGTAATTTAAAATAAATAAAAGCAATTACTCTATTTTATTTTATCAAATCACATATTATTATATAGGGTAAATATTATATTTTTATTAAAATAAAAGAAAATTTAAAATTTATTTTTCGTTCTAGCCCAATATAATTTAGGGAATAAAAATCAACTGAGGACGAAAAACAGTTGAGTTCATGAGAATTGGGAGGTGGATATGTGACGTGGCAGATATTAAGATAAATCAATTAGGCATAGTGACTGGTGAGAGAGACAGGCAGAGAAGATTTTTTCAGGAAATTACAAAAAAATAGAAATAAAAAATTAAATAATTGAAAAGATAAAACCCAAAACCCTACTCTACAGCCAAAATCTCCTCGATTATCCCTCAGTGGTCTGACCCTCTCTCCCTCCCTCATTCCTCCTTTCTCCTCAGGTTGAAGCTGCTGTAACAGACGATTGTTCTACTACTGTCAATGAGACTCTGGAAGAGCCGCTGACGCATTCCTTTGCTGGTGCGGGGAGTGAATTTCGGTAGCTACTCGTGGTTTGACACGGTTGCTTGTAGCGTTCTAGCTCTTGTGCTGATGCTCTCAGGTTTGTACACATCTTCCCCTGCGTTTAATTCTCTCTTCTATAGAGGAAGGTTCAGATGAGGTTTCTCCGTGTATTATAATGAAAACCTGTATGGAATTCTTGGAAATGGTGCTTCATTTCCTTTGCCGCCACACTTTTTTCTCTTGCGCTTGGAAGTGGAGCCGATTGTAGACGATGATCATTGTCGTGAGAAACTTAACTTTTTTAAACTTCCTTTTACTCGATAATTGTTTTCTATTGCCTGAATTTGTTTATTTTTTCTGATTATGATATTGATGGCTTCTTATCTCGCTTCTTCAGTATAATGGTGACTTCAATCGGTTAGCTGGAGAATTCCATACATAGGACGGTGAGTATGGGAAAAATGAAGAAAACGTCACTGCAGCTTCAAGCCCTGGAGGGTTTTTACTCAGGTAGGATGGTTATCTACTGTGTAGGTGCTTTGTTCTTTTTTCGTGTTGGAACTTTCTGGAATTGCATTCAGTCTTTGTGTAACTTTATAAAAGTGCACCTAAATGAAAATAGGCGCCAAATGAGCTTGGGCTTGCCTTCTTCCTTATATCTGAGAAGGTAACCAATCTATGCCTAATCGAAGATACTATATTGTACTAATGGCATTGGGTGCAAATGTTCATCACCAAAGATCCAAATATTTCTTTCCAACCATGTACCATAGATAAAGTTAGTAAATAAAAGCTTATAAATAATGGAGTCGAGACTCTTTCCTTTTTAATAAGCATCTATCTATCTCCATTTTTGTAATAGTCATGATCACTTCCTTTTTTTTTTGTGAATCACTCTTTATTTTTCATTTATTGGTGTTTGCTTGAGAATGAATGCCTTTGTCCCTTAAAGTTCTTTAAAAAAACTGTAACACTTGATTACAGATTTTTACCAACAAAATACCCCTCAACTTTAAAAAAGTGTAATACTTGGGTACCTGAAAGATTTTTGCCAACAAACAGCCTTCTCTGTTTGACTTTTATTAAAGTTGAGGGGGTCATTTGATGGAAAAAAATCTCCCAGGTACCCAAATTTGGCTCAATTAACTTTTGGGGGGCAAAGTGTTGGTGCACTCTTAGTATTCTTTCTTTTTTGTTGTTATTTTTGGGAGATTATCATTTATGACCGCCACTTCCTTGGCCAAGAGGATTGGTGGCAAATATCAATTGTATGGGGCAGTTGCTTGCACATATGTAATGGGATTGCCAGGTTATGTCCGAGAGGCATGCAATTTTATTCGCAGTTGATTTTCATATACCTTTTCCTGAGTTGCATTCTCTAAATTACTTTGTTTATGCATCAGAGGAGAGGTGTCCTGCACCAAAGGCTATGGAGGAGTATGCAGTGACATTAGGATTGACATTGAAACAAGTGCAGAGATGGTTTGTGGATAAGAGGAAGAGAGATGAAAAGAACAATGGAACTGGTTGTTCTTCGTGTTCAAGTAAGGAAGGACTGGTTCCTAAGGGAAGGGTTGGGGCCAATGAGAAGATTAGACGACAAAAGCCCTTTTTAGGGAGAAAAACCAGCAGGGCTAATCTGTTAACTTCTAGATATGGACTCATTACTTCAGCAGAGAGACGGATAGTTGCAGCTAATATAATGAAGAGGCCCATTTGTCTTCAGGATATGCTGCTGACACCTGAATACATTCTGCAAAAGTTGTTCCGGAAGGATGGTCCTCCACTTGGCACTGAATTTGATTCGCTTCCTGCTTGGGCATTTAAACTAAGAGGTGGTATGTTGCAGGCTCCGAATCTGATCTGTATATAAAAAGATTTTTGATGTTCAATCTCCAATTTGGCTTCCTGATTTTCAAGTTCTAACTCCATTTATAGGATTTGGAGATGAACTTGCTTCCAAAGAGAGCTTTAGAGGGTCCAGAAAGAGAAAGGTATTGGTTGACATGGTCGTGTAAGTTTGATGAATGATTTAGGACCATCAGCTTGAGCCTCAATATTTCACATATTTTTCAAAGTACTAAAAGTATGTATTATTTGGTAGGATCATGGAATTTCAACAATGGATATCAATCCTAGAGCCAACAGTACTGCAAAAAGGCATGGTATGGGCAAAGGGTTGATGACAGTTTGGAGAGCAACAAATCCTGATGGTGGAAACTTACCCAGTGGAATTGATCTTGTTAGAGGAAATGATTTGTCTCCTGGATCAGGATCACAAAAGCCTTTAAGTCAGAAAAGGAGGTCAACAAGACAAGAAACCGTAGCTGTAAGTTTTCTAATATGCAATGTTATACTTTGAGGTGACTTTTCATCCAATTTGTTTTTTTCTCATTTTTTTCAGCAAATCCCTGGGCTATATATTTATGCTAGTTATTTATGTGAATTTGGATACTCCAACATCTAAGTACTTTTAATGTGTAATGGATTTCAGAAACAAAAGAGACTAAGAGACAAATTGCTGGAGAAGAAGAAACCTTTCAGGAAAAAGAGAGAGGTGTGTTAATTTTTCCATTAGCCTCTAACCAGTCAAAGCATACTGTGATAGTGAATTTGTTATTGATATGCCAGGTGCAACACAGTCAAGATTCAATTGTAAAACCACATCATAGTGAAAAATGTGAGCTTGCTTTGGGATCTGTAATAAGCAAGGAACACCTTGATCAATTCACCATGCAAGTAGATGATGAGGAGTTGGAGCTGAGAGAGTTACAGGCAGGACCAAACTCACTTTTGAGCTGTGATCACTTGGCTTCAGATACATTGATTGGATGTGTGCTGTGCAAAGGTCAATTTTAAAACTGTTCTTATTAATAAATTTTATTTAGAATGTCATGTTTAAAAAATGTCTATCCTGTTCTCAGCAAACACTTTTGGTATTCATCACATTTAGAAGTTGTTGTTGTTCTGCAGACCTGTTGTCTAAGTTTCCTCCTAGATCTATTAAGATGAAGGAGCCTTTCACTATGCAACCTTTGAATTTCTCTCTGGACATGGTTAAGAAAATCTTCAAGGTTGGTTTATTTTGAGTTGTTTTGTCATTCTGTCTTGTTGATACCCAGCCATTTCCTTAAAAAACCAGTTTATTTTGGTTTTCACTAGTACACCAATCTGAGTAAATTTAATAATAAGGTCAACTGAGTAGACTTGTCACAAATGAATAGTGAGATCTAAAATAGGAACTTGCTGTCCTTGAGGGATGGATACTGCTTCGATAAGAGCTAGCAATGCTCAATCGATCCATTTGCTGCAAGAATACAGTGCTCTCTCTTTTATGCACTGTGTAACATCAAAAGCCAGATACATATTTGGATCCTTGATGATAGAATTCTCACTTAGATACTCAACCCAACTATGTGTCAGTGTTAATTTTTTTAGTGATAACTTTATGTAAGAGAGGATCATATCTCAAGGCTTCAAATTTTCATTTTCCTTACCTTTGCTTGCAGGCTTTTCATTTTCTTTATACATACAGTGTGATCCTTGATATCAACTCATTTACTGTTGATGAGTTTGCCCAAGCTTTTTATGACAAGGTTATTTCTGATCTTTTGCCTATAGCTTGTTAGATATCTCCTTGAATTGCTTCTATGGGCTAGCACCTTAAAATTGCAGGATGATCTTTATCCATTTGACTGTGTTTCTCATAATGTATTTGCAGGATTCTTTATTACTTGGTAAAATACATGTTGCCCTTCTCGAACTTCTTTTTCATGACATTGACGTGGAGCTTAATGGTGTATCTTTTCATTATTCAAACAAATCATGCAAGTTCTTAGCGTTGATCCATATGGTGAGTGGATGATCCTACTGGTACCTCTTTTGTTGAACAGCATGTGATTTTGTTCATGATCACCAAGCTGGTGCAAAACGATATTTACAAGAGTAATGAATACACATGGCGTAAGATTGTTCATGTTTGATATGTCCTGATTGCTGAGCCTATACACGAGTATCACATCTGCCAAAAATCAAACTCCATATCACCCTTTCACAATGCTTTTTCCAGAGTTTCAGTTTTTTCATCTAAGAGATTGCAAAAGGAATCATCAAGACCATTGATGTTTTTTATGAATAATTTTGGTTATATGCACATTTTTTTCCTTGGGGCATAATACTGACTAATGTTCAAAATAAGATTTTTTTACTTCTGTAGTCTGCTTATAACATAGCCTAATTATGGGCCATTAATAGTTTCTCTACAGATATGATATATGTTATCAGTGTCCAATATATGAAGAAAACTGATAGTGCTTCTGTTTTACTTCTCTATCCAGCAGCTTGCCTGCTAACTTCCTAGCTCATTTGGCACGTGGTAATTTTTTATATATATTATTTTAGCTTACTAAATTTTGCATGTATGGAAATGGCAGGTTGAGAATCAGAAAGTTATACTGGAATACTGGAAGAAGTTTCTGAACTCTCTAACCTGGCCAGAGATCTTGCGGCAAGTATCAGTTGCTGCTGGTTTTGGTTCAAATCAAGGCTCAGTGCAAAAAGAAGTCGTTGATGAGGTAGCTATATCTTGTGATTGCTACTTAGTTAAACTTGAATTATGTTGTTTGCTATACTTGATTCTTATATTGTTGAGAACAAATTTCATTGGTCCATGCATAGGCTTATCTTGTTATTTGATCATATGAATAGGATAACTCATTTTTGTGTGTTTATGGGTCAGGCAAATTGTCACATCTTCTCTATGATGATATTTACATTTATTCTATTAAAATTTCAATAAAGAATGAATAAGGAAAAAAATATATTTCTTCTTGTTCTTCTGAAATTTAATGGATGAAATAGTTCTACATGTTTATCTTCCTCAACGGTTCTTAGGAGCTGATCCGTATGAAGAATTATGGGCTATATCCTGGCACTTTGAAGGGAGAATTGTTTAGACTTTTGTCTAATCAAGGAAATATTGGGTTGAAAGTATCCGACATGGCAAGAACTGCACAGGTATTTCTTTCAGAGGAGTTTTTTTTGGAATCTGAGATCAGCTAAATATGCTTATTGCCTTGTATGTCTCATTATTGTAGATTGCAGAATTGAACACCTCTAGTACAACCGAGGAGTTGGAAGTTGCAATATTTTCCACCTTGTCTAGTGATATTGCCCTTTTCGAGAAGATTGCATCTTCAACCTACCGCCTACGTGTCAATTACAGTTTGAAAGATGGAGATGATAACTCAGATACAGAGGAATCAGGAACTGTTGATGATCTGCATGAGAGTGGCATGTGCAGTAGCAGTGAGAATTCCGAATATGAATCAGAAATTCTTAGCAATAGAAAATACAAGCATATTAATGGCACTAAAAGTAGTAGTATGAACTTGTTTAATAGTGAAATTGATGAGAGTCACCCAGGAGAACCTTGGTTGTTGGGCCTAGTGGAGGGTGAATATTCAGATTTAAGCATTGAAGAGAAGTTGAATGCCTTGGTAGCCTTGATTGATCTGCTCAGTGCTGGATGCAGTATTAGAATGGAGGTAATGCTTAACCTTTTAAATTTATGTTCTTTTATATTGTCAAATTAGATATATGCATGACTTTGAATTCACTAATAGTGATTTAACTTAAATTTTCTATAGTGGATTAGAGTCTACAGCACTCGTGCATCATTTCAGTGTAAAGTTTCTTTTACTTATATTGTACTTGTGTCCCTGTTGCGGATTGCCTAAACTGGCCAAGAAAGTAAAGCCTGTACTTTTTTGTGGAGTCTTGTTGGAGTTTTCATAACTTTTGATCCTCTTCTTTTGTAACTTCCATACAATGATTGTTAGAAACACATCCATATGAATTATCTCATTGGCTGTGGACCAGTTCTTTTTATTGTATTTTCTCTGAATTGTAATTTGTATTGATCAATGGTGCAATGCAGGAACCAGCTAATGCAGTGATTGGAAATGTCTTGCCTGCTATTTATTCTGGTTCAGGGGGGAAAATAAAGAGGTCCTCAGCGAACCAACAGCATATTGCTACATCATTAGTAAATAACTCCAACATTAGTGGGAACAGAAGTCATTTGTCACATGATGCTCGCCCAGTTGATTCTTCAGATGTCATATCAAGGTTATATACTTCAGGAAAAAATTCTGTTGGGACAGAGTCCAAGAATGGCATGCATCCCATGCAATCTATTTTTTTGGGATCTGATCGGCGATACAATAGGTACTGGCTTTTCTTGGGCCCTTGCAATGAGTCTGATCCTGGTCACAGGAGAGTATACTTTGAGTCTTCAGAAGATGGGCACTGGAGAATGATAGATACCGAAGAGGTGTGGTTTCTTAGTCTTTTCTCATAGTGATACTAGTCCACATATGATTGTTTTCACATAGAACATGCCTTCATTTGTTACATTTAAAATGCAGGGGCTGTCTTCTCTTTTATCAGTTTTGGATGAGCGAGGTGCTCGAGAGGGATGGCTTATTGAATCCCTAAACAAGCGAAAGGGTTTTATCATTCAAGCAATGCTAGATGGGGTTAAACATGCAGAGGTTGTCTCAGTCACATTGTCTTGCCAATGTGAGGTTGAGATGGATGTGCAAGACAGTTTTTCTCCAATATCAGACATTGATAATGGCCTAAACCTTACATCCTCTAATGGAGATTCTATACCTTCACCTGGTGCTGTCATTCTTGAAGATGGAAAGATGGTTGAAGAACCAAAGAGAAGATGGGCCCAACTCCAGGCATTTCATGTTTGGACATGGAATTCCTATTTGGGACTGAATTCTGTAAAGCTTGGGAAAAGATCGTTTGTTGACTCCCTGGTGATATGCAATAGATGCCATGATTTGTACTGGCAGGATGAGAGACACTGTAAGATCTGCCACACAACATTTGAACTTGATGTTAATCTTGAGGAAAGATATGCCATCCATGTAGCCACATGTACTGGAAGAGAAGTTGCTGATGTGTTCCCAAAACATAAGATTCTTCCCTCTCGCATGCAATCCCTCAAGGCTGCAGTTCACACTATTGAGGTGGGTCTTTATCCTGCTGATTGAGACAGTAAATTTTGTTTACCAGCCCCACGTTGGACTGTTTTGGACTTGGTAGGAGTCTGTATTTTCTTTTGGGTATGAATCTTTTGCATTTCTTTTTTGGTTGGGATTTCTTGCAAGGTAAATTAGTTTTCTACCGCCTGTGTTCTTTCAGCTAAATTCTTGTCTGTTTGTTTCTTATTGCTTAGACTTTGCTATTCTCCTTGTTCTTTTGTCACGAGCCTTTCTGCTTTACATTCTTGGCTTATCAATCCGTCACTTATTCCTTTCTGTAGTATAATATGCCTGAAGGTTCTATGATTGGTGCTTGGAGTAAGTCTGCTCATCGGCTATGGATCAATAGACTGAGAAGGATCTCTTCTGTGGCTGAGCTTTTGCAGGTTTAGCATATGATCTTTTGGAATATGTTACATTGATTTCTCTTTCAGACTATACATGCATTAGTTTCATATAATCAATGTGTATTACTTGAAATGGTGCAGGTTCTTGCTGATTTTATCGGCGCCATTAACAGGGACTGGTTGTTCCACTGTGGTAGAGTGCCAAACTGCAATATTGTTGGAGAGGAAATAGTGGCCTTATTTCCTACTATTCCTCGAACATCATCTGCAGTGGCTCTTTGGCTAGTAAAATTAGATACCTTATTGGCTAATTATCTCAAAGGAGCCTACTCAAACCCGTGTAATAAGGTTTGCCACTTTGTCTCAGTTTTTAGATAAACTCCTATTTTTTCCCCATTTACCCTTATTGCTGTTGATCTCATTCGTTCATTTGCTCAGTCATTTGCATATATAACATGGAAAAGCCAAATCTGTTTTTCAGATTCATATGAAATCTACTTTCAACTCTACAAGTGATTCTTCACATTTTCAGGTGTGCTGATACAAATTGGAGATAATGCTTATACATGATATGCTGATTGGTATCTATAAGGAAGAATGCAGATGTGCTTATTCCAGTTCCGACCTCAGTGGGAGGGAGTGAATCAGATGCCATTCACTTGCTAAATCCTGATACCAGCTTCCCAAATCGTGGAAGATGTACTACTGCAAATTTACAGATAGTAGTACACCACTGGGTGTGGGAGGAGAGCAGCATCACTCACTCATTGAGGCTGGGCCAGCCAGTCGTTCTTTGGTGCTCGTTCGGAATGATCCGTTCGAGATTTCTGGTGTATACACACTACCCGATCCCATTCCTCTCATGTGCCAAAACTAGTAGAGGGAGTTAGGGGTCAATTTTTTTGTATTATTTGCAACTTAAATAGTTAGGCAGATATGTGGGGGTTAAGTAATAATTTGTCACCAAGAGACAGAAAGTAATGCATTGAGCTTCCTGTCCATTCAGTGTAGGGGTAGCCTGGCCTTCTGTGTAAACATGCAAGATCAAATGTCCTATTACATAGTCATGGTGAATGGATGTCAGTTTAGATCAGACTCGAGCTCGGGTCGGGTCTTTTCGAAATAAGGTTGTGTTTGGGTACGCACGTATCCAAGTTAAGATCGGGTTTAGGTGTGGTTGCACGTATCCAAGTTAAGATCGGGTTTAGGTCTGGTTGCACGTATCTCTGGAAGTTTGCAGAGTTCCCCTTGCATACTATACATCCCTTCAATAACAACAATTATCTTCCTTCATGGCCTGTGTGTTCTGGGTTGTCCATCAGCAATTTGCTCCCTCAGAACACTATCCAAGTGAGATGGTGCTGAGGCAAATGTCAGAAGAGAAATAATATTATTTCCACAAGAGAAATAATATTATTTCCACAGTAATGGCAGATACTCTGGAGCTACATCTTTTTGGAAGAGATTAGAACTCACTATTATGTTGAAAAACACGAATTGTAGCTCCAGAGCCTCTAGCACCATTGACAATGGAATTGTGATTCAATGAATCACTAATAATCAGGCCTCCCTGCAAATAAAAGTGATGATAAGACTTAGTTCCCACTACAACACTCACCTATAGCAGCATTCTAACATTCAGTTAGCTACCTTGCCAATCAACACGGGGAGGATGGCAGAGTTTGTTGCATAACCCATGCCAAAGACAACAGCAGCTGGCTTTCCCACAAATCTTGTAACACATTCCTCCAATTCATTGTGCAAGGATGTAGTTCCTGGTGAGAGATCAGGGTGAGAGGATAGCAGGAAGGACAGGCAATAGACACTGTAGGTGTATATAACTATCTCATACCGCCATCAACCTGACTGCTGCAAGTGCTTGCCGAGAACCTCTTCAGTGTCTCAATAGCACGCGGTGTGCAGTACTCATCAGATGCAGCAAAGCCGAGATAGTTGTAAGAACCCAGGTTAAGACACCTGCTTTTCTTGGTGGTTCGTCTGCATGGTGGTGCATATCATTCAGGAGAATAAGAATAATATTGGGAGGCAAGGGACCTCAAATAACCTGTTTAGACTGTATGGGTAGTAGCCCGGTTTCCTATCTAATTTCCCCTCATGTTTCAGAATTCCAAGCAAAACATAAAATGCATTATCAACAAGAAGCAATTCAGAAAATTGAACATCAGATATGTGAAGAAAGAAAAGCCATAGAAAAGCTATAGGTGGTGGAAACTCACATTAGAGTCTTGTTATTATCATTTGAATATTACTCGACCACATCAAACCGGGCATCCGGGGCACTTGAAATTGGTCTTCCAAAACAATCCTGCGGATTGCACCGTTAAATATAAGTGGATATATAAAAAGTAATAATTATTCGATGGAAGCTACTCCAATTTCACACACGATCAGGTGTAGAACTAAAAAAATTCAGCTTAGGATATCTGTGAGACATAAGTACGAGTATGAGAGATACGGGACAATCGAGTCAGAGAGATGCACCTGAATCCGAAGGTACAGGCGGCGGGTGTAGAAGTCCTCTAATCCCAAGCAGATCGAAGCGTAACCCTGAGAACCCAAAAAAAGCGAGAGGATACACAGAACAATCAGAAAGAGGAAACATCGGACGGATCCGAGGAGGCGAAGAGAATGTGAAGAAGACGACCTGAAGGTCGGTGGTGGAGCTCCACCAGTCGAAGATTTTCCTGAAGAAATCGCGGAACTGGCCGAACGCGAAGAGCAGCCCATAGCTGAAGTACGTACTGAGAGCGGTCAGGTAAGGGATGGTTATCATTTCGACCTGCCGATGGGGGAGGACTCCTCCCTTCCACCGCAGAGAGGCTAGAATCGGAGACGATTAGATAGATCAGGCGCCACAGACCGAATCGACAAGGAGCTGTGCTCGTCAAGGGATCCGAAGATGGAAGACCTCGAAGCAGCAAAGATGAGGAAGGCGGGGGACACGGAGTATTGATCGCCGGGCGCAGGCAGATGAGAATTTGAAATTATGACGTGCCCCACGTCATTGCTGACGTAATAAATGCAAATAATACATTAATCCCACTAAATCTGCTACTCCATTTATTTAGGGAGAAATAGAGAAGAGCAAGGGGAATATATTAAAAAATTTAAATTAATTATTTAAATTAATAATAAAAAAAATAGGAATATAATAATTGTTTTAAATATTATTAAATTATATATGTGTATGTATATTTGCACAATAAAAAAAACTCCATTACAAATTAATAGTGCTTACATAATTGTTGGATGTGTGATAATATTCATATGGGTATAATATGCATAAATGACATCACTACAGTAAAAAAAATAAAACATTATGTGTGGTAAAATACTCAATGGAGGATCAAAATATAAATAAATTGTACTATTTTTTTTAAATTTAAATATTTATAAATAATACAAATACCAAGAAATAACATTAAATGAAAATAAACCTTTTCATAAGTTCTTATCAAATTTTATCCCTCCATGTTGGGTAGATTTCATACTTATTATGTCTAGCTTCTTTTCCTAGTATTTCTCTCACATTTCAAGGGTATGAGCGAGAGAAGTGAGATTACACACTAATGCTAATATTGATAAAAATTGTTAAAATATTATAATATATTGTTATAATATAATTAATATATATAATATAATATAATATTAACTATTTAATCTTATATTAAATATATATTTTTTATTATTTATTTTTATATTTATATTATAATTAGTCTATAAATATACACATTTATATGTAATTTATTGAATCACTTATCAATATTACACTCATTTAGGGCGATTATCTATCAACTCTATCTTTCAAAATTTTCTTTTACCCTATTTTAGATTTTATATAATATTAGAGTAGGTGGGCTTACACCCGTATCCGACTCGATACCATAAACTCGGTTTGTGATATGCTCGAGCGAATATTGAGTAAAATATTCAATTTGAGATAATTGTTCCTACTTGTTCAATACCAGAATAATTATATCCGACTTGTAAATAGTTGTTTAAAATTAGATTTAGTAATTATATCTACATTGCAAATAAGTGCGGATATTGCGAATATAATCTCAAATTTAATAAAATAGAAAAAGTGTTGTGGGTTTATAAGGTTGGAAATGTTCAACTACTTATAAATAATGATTTTTAAGTATATATATATATATATAATAGAAAAGTGTTATGGATTTATAAAATTAGAAATGTTATATTACTTATAAGTTAGTACTTTTAAGTAGATATGTGTCTAACCACTTATCAATGCACAATATCTTCCCATATGATATTAGAATTATTGTAACATTGTTTCTCTATTTATCATAGCCGCACTAAATCTATAACTGATGACCTATAATATCTATTTTTTTTAAGTATTTATTAAATATTATTGGACGCAACCTACAAATCAAACCAACAAATATGGGTTATCGTATTAAAAAATATGGCTCTAATAATACAATCTCTTTATAACTTTACTTTTTCCCCACTCCTGTCATCGCGCCTCGACACCTTAATCACTCTTACTCATCTCACCTTAGAACTTCTCTTAACCCTAATCAAAAAATGAGTGCAAATAACAACTCGCGTGCATGGGGACGGACAACTTCAAATGGACTTGGTCCTCGCTCTCATTATCTGTGTACATCTACCCCAAGAAATTACGGATCAAGGTCGAATAAATACTTTAATTCGAGTAATACGAGTTTTAATCAACCCACTTCTTTTGGTATCCCGGGATAACATACCACTCACCCCACTTCTCGACCTTTGGAGTCATGTCAACTTTGTGGTAAAAATAAACATTCAACTCATTATTGTCCTTCATATGAATTCAAGGCTCTTTCTTCAACTACTCAAGTTCTATCCCCGACTGCTCAAGTTCTCTCTTCTCATGACAATGAAGTTAGTACGGATTATCTTGACCAGTATGTTGATTCAGGAGCGACCACTAATATTACTAATAATTTATCTCACATGTCTATTAAGGAAAATGAGATACTTAATAAGCATCTACTAATTGAAAACGAGACAAATTTACCCCTTTTATCCTTTGAATCTATTTGTCTTAGATCTTCTACTCGTCTTTTTTATCTCAACAATATTTACTATTTTACTCAAATTTCCCTTAAATTTTACTAAAGATAATCCTTGCTATGTTGAATTTCACCCTGCTCACTTAATTATTAAATATGTTTCTCACCAAGAACTGTTACACTAAAGTCACAAAAGATAATTGTACTGTATTCATACTTGCCATAATCCTTCTACCTTATTTATAGTTGTTTGTGTAAGTTGTACTAAACCGACTTAATTATGGCATCAACTCACTATGTTAGCACTTATACTCTTGAGCTTATTCATATAGGGACCTACTCATGTTACATATCACACATGTCATATTTACTATGTTTATTTTCTTATAATTATAATAAGTTCTCATGATTTTTTGTAATAAAAAAATATTAAGATATTTTATCTATTTTTCGAGTCTTTTGTTTGAAAGTATAAAATTTATTCGAATGCAAAATTAAATTTTTTTCAGTCATATGGTGCCAAGTTATTTATTTCTACCTCATTACTGCCTTTTATGTTCACACATGCCCCAACAAAATAGATCAGCTGAACGTAAACATCATAATATTATAGACGAGATTCACTCTCTTAATTTATTTTCATGCTCCATCAAAATTTTGGGATTTTACCTTTGATACATTTGTCTATCTAATTAACTACCTTCCTACTCTATCCATGGGATTTTGTTCTCCTTAAAAGATATTTCATCATATCCCTCATTATAAATCTATGCATGTGTTTGGATCTCTATTTTTCCTACCGGACTCACAAACTTCAACCACTTTTTTCTCTTTGTATTTTTCTTGACTGTCCCTCTAATTATTCTAGGTATCGCGTTTTGAATGCTCGTATTAATCACATCTTCACATGTCACACAGTTCTTTTTAACGAAAGAGTATTTCCCTTCTTAGCAAACAGTAAATCGCCATCCACATATGTGGAACTCTCTGATATTCCCCTCCCAATCCCCCATCTTATCTTGGCTCCGATTTTAGACTCGGGTATGTTATCTAACTCTTCCCCCACTACACATTTTGACCCTCCTTCTCCAAATGTCTCTCCATTAGACCAAAACCTTGTTGTGGCTCCTCCTCGTATGGTCACTCACTCGTAAGATACCTATCTACCCCCACGATATTTTACTATTAACCCTTATATATTTATTGTCATTTATAGAAATCTCTAGATGGTGGTGACGGGACTACAATAGATGCACGCACATCATGAAGTCAATTTTTTGGATTTGTCAAGATATAAGCTATCCCTTGATAATTCTCCATTTAAAGGACATCATCAAGAAGTATCAGTTGAAGATGATTTTTCTGATGGAAATAAAAAATCAAAGAAGCGTGGATCCGGAAGGTATCGATGAAGGTTTAACCTTATGGTGAAATCATTAGCATGTTGAGATAATTGAGACACTCAATCATATGATTAAAATCTAGGATATGGTGCATACGTCACAAATGTTGGGTCCACGTAACTTGGATGTACAGTCATTGTGATAAACATGAACGTATGCGAGAATGGGAAGAATTGCATTGTGATAAACATGAACGTCCCTTAGTAGTGGACTTCTATTTTGAAGATAAATGATTAATCAACCCTAACTTTCGACCTGTTATTGAGACAACTTGGGGATCTATGCCTTTGAATACCCTCAATTCGGTATGCTTTCAATATGGTCATAATGTCAAACACCTCCGAAACTTAATTTGGGACAATTGTAATCATGCAAGAAAGGATATCAACCGATTACAAGAGAAATTAAATAAAGTGAATCTTGCATCACAGGGGGAATTGACATAAGATCTAGTTTGATATTTAGGCTTGATCAAACTTGGAAGGAGTAGGAATTATATTGGAGCCAAAGGTCGATGAATAAATGGCTATGTGAAGGAGACAAAAACACAAAATTCTTTCATAAAACCATTATGATACAACGAAACCATAATGTCATTCTTGCAGTTAGTGAAACAGACCATAATTAAATGACAGAACATGACTAAATTATAAAGGCTTCCATGACTACTATAATAATATGTTTAAAGAGTGACAATGTGATAAAATTAAACATAATCTAAGTATTGTCAATGGGGATATTTTTGAAAATGACAATAACATGTTGATCAAATCGGTCAGAAGAAAAAGTTTACAGGGCAACCTTATAATTGAGGGGAAATAAAGCAACGGATACATATGAGTTTAATAGTAAAAATTTTCAATTTTACTAGGTGATTATCAGGACGTAAATTTTTTCAGCCGTGTGTAATTTCTTTTTAACAAGACATCTCACTCAACTACTCAATGAAACAAATATAATTTTTATACTAATCTAGCTAATACAAATGAAATTTCTCACTTTTTATCGCTATTTGCAATTTCATATATATATAATTATTTAAAAATTATAGTTAACATAATAAAATCTCTTATGAATAAAATAGTTTATAAAGAGAAAAATACATTTATTTTAGAACATGTAATACATGATAATATAAATGTAGTCCATAAGCAAAAAAAGAAAAGAAATAATAATATATAATGAAACTAAATATACTAAAAACTTATAATTATAATCGAGTATAGTGACCTTGAATAGACATTTAATTAAATTAAATTTTTATATTAAATTTGTTTCATGAATTATATTAAACAAATCTTATCCAACTAACTAGGGGGGTAAGATCCTCTCTTAAATTTTTTTTTATTTTAATAGCAAATTTTTTTTATAAAAAAATTACTAAAGTTATTAATAGGAATGAGTTAACAATACTTAAAATTAGGAGGTATTGTCCAATGGTGTCATATTTATATTTTACTGATTGAGGTATTTGAAGATAGATACTTGTGAGTATTAATGCAAAAAAAGAAATTAGAACAATTATTTTTTCGTATTAATATTTTCATATCTATGATATGCAAGAAAGTGAGCATTACACCTATTTTATTAAGACATATTAGTTGTTAAATAACGGACTCCAATTGAACTAAATAATAAATTATATGATCAATCAAATAATTAAATAAATAAATAATGTGATTTATCTACCTATTATATATATATATATATATTAAGTCCATATATACATGATAATAGAATAAAATATGAGAAAACAACTATATAAATATTAACATGTTTAAATCTTAACTAGGATGAAAAGTTTTTATAATTTAGATTTGCAGCTGATATTAAGATCTAAATCTTATTATGTGATTGTTGAGGTTTGTTAATTTATCGAATCAGATTTTCTACCGATCCAAACTCGAACTCGAGACCCCGAATGTCAGGTCCGTGCAATAGACTCAAACTCGACCTGAGTTTGAGTTCGAGTTCATGAAACCCAAACCCAAACAAACCCGAAATTCAGGTAATTGCTATAGACCTAAACTCAACACGAATTTAGGTCCACAAAATCCGACCCGTGCCAACATGAACCCAAACCAAACATGTACGGATGAGAAAATTAATTTTTTATTTGGGTTCAACTGTCGGTCCAAACCCTAAAAAATCCTAACAAACCCGGTATTCAATACGAACTGAACTAGACCTGACCCGAATACCATCCTTAAGTCTATTGTATCATGAATGATCAAACGCTCTAAAATTACAAAGCAAGACAAGATCACTCAATCATAAAATAAAAAAGAAGCAAAGTATAAAGAAATGATTCAAGGCATGTGTAACATAATTTGAACAATAAGTTAGCTAACAGAATTACTCACTTTTAGGAAATAAATAAATAAAGTTAAAGTGAGATATCAAGTATGCTAAAAATTCATTTCAACATTATAGAACCAAACATGTAAAAATAAGTGAAAATCATAGAGTCATACTAGAATAACACTTAATACTAATTAGTGAAATGAAATTTGTAACAAGATACCAATACTTACCACACATCTTAACTGGTGATGTTTAATATTAATGATAATTAGAAATTTAGAATATATATGATATAATTTTAACTAATTAAATTTATATTATATTTCTATTTTAGGTATTATATTAAAAAGTATAAAAATAAATTAATTATATAATATTTGAGTGATTTGATCAATAAAGAACTACTTTAGTCAACACATCCCTTCTTTCAAATATGATACTTCCAAACTTTGCCCAAGTCAACCTAAAAACTCCCATTTTTACTTGGGTTAAGGCATATATCCAAGATCACCTACCCAAATGAAAGATACACTTTGCATACAACCTTCTCTAACTTGGAAAACTCCCACGTCATCAACCTCAGGACCATCTAGCTCATTCAAGATTCCAAGATGTTGGCAATATCAATAGGCTAGCATGAACTAGGGTTTTAAGAGCAAGTTGGCAATTCATCACCAAACTCAAGCATCACATTTTTTTATAGGAGACTTCATGTTTTCTAAAAGTCGTACCTTGTTGAGCAACTCTTCCATGGTCTTAGAAGCATCCTGCAGAAAATGTAAAAGCACCATATTTAGGTGTGCCACATACACATGGATCTTGTTGCAGTTTGAGGAAGAGAGATTGGGGCAAATAGACCACAACAAAAAGGAGTAGCTTTACAATTTAGCCCTCTAGTTTTTTACTTACTAATAATCGCAACTCTCAAATTTATTTTTCAACAATGTCCCTCTATCTAATTGTCATATGGATCATCCATTTGTCAGATTTGAGTGGAATGACCAAAGTGTTGGGTAAATTTGAAATTGAAGGACTAAGATTAAGGGATGAAATTGGTAATAAGTCAGAAACTAGTCAGACTAAACTTTTGAGCCAGTCAAAACAGTGAGGTCAAGTGATGGAACAAACCGTTAATTTCTTTCTCATGTTCCGCTCCTGGGATTCCCACTGCTCCCTTTCCTCTACAAGTACTTGAATTACGGTTTCTTGTTCCTTGGTCATTTGCTTGATCTTCTGTTGGGATTCTTGGAGCTGGTGAAAAGATTGGGCTGTCAGTATTCAAGGACAAAATAGGTTTTGGGGTGACAACCCGACCTGTACCTAACCCGATCCAGCGGGTCCATGGTTTTGGACTCGGACCATGGAGAGGACCAGGTCCAAGGCATCCTACCTAAACCCGTTGGATTTGACTTTTTTAACTGGCTTACAAAAATGAAATCTGAACAAACCTGTCTTTCCAGCAGAGTACACCTCTCCTTTACAGAATCTAAATCATGCAGCAACTCACACAGAACCTCATTCTCCATTTTCTTCAACCTACATGTAGAATGCAAGTTAAAAGTGCAAATTTTCACATTGTGCAGAAGCTGCTTGGGCGTGTAATATAACAAATGATCACAACATCTATGGAAATGTTCTACTCACCTTTCCCTCAACTCACAATTGTCTTGTTTCAACAGTTCCATGGCATTACTCTGCAAGACAACGACACACACAAGATTAATGGTCAAGTCATCATTTTCAAGCCACAGAGTCACCCTTTCCTTCCAGCCAATTTCCCATGGGGATGCCCATGAGTGAAAGGTGGAATCAAATTTATCTAACTCACTGTACAACACAACTCTCTTTGATCAGTGATTAGGTTTGTGACTAAAAACTTTACAGTAACTTTTCAACTCCCTTTGATCAGTGATTTTCCTCTCTCAAGTACAACAATGCCATGTTTATAGGAGTGCACTCATGTTTACCTGCTCCTTCACCAATTTTTTGGCAATGCATCTCATCAATGCTGGAAGTAACTTTAGTTTTGCCATCAGGAAGGATATGCTCGTACATAATTTTGAACTAATAGGGAATAATGGAAAGGTTCCAACGTTTACCTTATCCTCTGTGACATCTGTACTACACAAATTTACATGGGGCGGTGACACCTCTGCACCATCTTTCTCAGATGAGATCTCTTTAGAAGATGTCTTGTGAACACTATCATCATTCAGATTCTCCATGGATTGGGAAACCTGCACATTGTTCCTAGCCAGACGCTCCACAAAAAGTGAAGATGACTTGGACGCATTCAATCTCGCCGAACATTTTCCACCAGAGGAATTATCCTTCCCCTTATTTGTCCAAAGAGATGATTTATCTGAAATATTTTGCCTGCCATTCTTTGCAGCATGGCTTGCAGACTTGGTATTAGTCATATGGGGAGAATTACCAGGAGAATGATCTGCAATGGAGATTACAAACAGTTCTATTAAGAAAAAATTCATGAAAAGATTGAAACATTTCCAGGCATAATAGAAATTCATGGAATAGGATTTTAAATCTGGAGATGTAGGGATATGAGGGTTGTGAATAACTCCAAACACCCTTCAAATCCCTCAATCCAAACAAAGTGCAAGGGGTGTTACTAAATAAGTTTGGTCATAACCATCACATTGAATCACAACATAAACTTCTGACACACCTTTGCTGGTAGAAGCATTGGCTAATTTGTTGCTAGCAGAAGTGGAGTAGCCAATTCTATGACAATTTGTGTGCCTATGAAATCCAGAGATATATACCGGTCAAAGGAAGATCAGACGGGATGACCAAAGTGATTAATAAACCTTTTTCAGAGAACCCCAGAGAGAAACTGCATACCAGTAAGTCTTCTGCATCTGTATCAGGCGTCCTTCAAGTCTTGCAAGAACTGTTGTTCGTTCAAAGCCCTGCTTATCATGAGCTGGTTCAACAAAATTAGCCTCAAGGACACCTGAGAGCATGGAGAGAGCTTTGTCAGGAAAGTAAAGATCTATAAATAGCAGTCTAAATCAGGCAAAACAAGCATCAGAGCACACCTATGACTCCACGACCATGAGATGCTGCAGGATTCCAGAGCCTCCAGAATGGCTGGCATAAAATATAATACAGTGATCAGGAAAAATCATGATAACAACTCAATCTCCAAAGCATAAAGGAAAAAAAACAAAGTTTATCCGAAGGAGCATACAAATGGAAATCATATATAGGATTTGATAAGATGGCATCATATATAGGAAAGATGGTGACATCTCAACTCCTCAGAAATGCCAACATTGCAGAGAGCATATGAAGAATTTTCAAAAGCAATTAAATTCAAGCCTATGCATCAAATTACCACAATATGCAAATAACAAGACATTAATCTGACTGATCAACCGATCATTTTATGAATAAACCCAAGTGTTTATTCTTCTTATCAACTATAATTATCTAAAGAACAACTCAACAACTTGGATGAACAGGTGTTGCCCATATTTGCAACTAATATTTCACTCTATGGATATTTCTTGATAGAGGCAGACCTTAATGAGGCGGTTCTTATGATATACATTGAATCCTTGCACATCAATATGATGCATGGCATCCTTCACAAATCCTATAGTCACAATAGCAGCCATCTAAATATTGAAATGCAATAGTTAGTATCGTATTTACTGAGGCAGAAACATGATTGAAAACCAAATTATAAAAGATTACATTATCTCTTGGGATTCCATCAGCTCCAGGTTGAGGCCGATAAGTGATCTCCTGGGACAGCATCATATCATTTATTATGTTGTGATGTTCTACATCTTTTCCACGAAGAATCATCCGAAAATTTGGAGGAAGCCTCAGATAAAGAATAGAAGCATAGCTCTATCAACAGAAAAATAGGAATTAGAATAAGTTGGTACACAAAGAATGAACCAGTACAGAGAAAAAAGCTGCAAAATAACCGTCCACCAAAGGCCACCAGAAGAATAGTGAATGGGGGAATAGCACTACAGCATACCCTTAGAGAATGTTTATAAGTCAAGTAGTGTCTAGAGTTGGGAAATCTCTTAGCCATCTGGATATTCTTCTCATCCCGGTTGACACCTCGCAGTTGAATATCCTGAGCCACAATATACGGAACATGTCAAATTTATCAAGGAGAAAATGAATATAAGCCATCAAATATTACGTACATATGGATCAGCATCAAAATCCAATTCCAGTAATCCTTGGTCATCCTCCCAAAGGTTGTATATGATTATGCGTGTACCGTGGTCTTCCATCATGTTAAACTACATAGAAGGGCAAACAGCAGGAGTCAGAATTAGAAAGAAAACTTTATCAGAATAGCTAAAAATAGAGGCTCTGACATGCAATCTTAAAATATTTCCAGTGAAGCTAAGCAGATTCAAGAAATGGAGAACAATTTATCAGAAATTCAATGTTTTAGCACACTGCAATAATCTTAAAAAAATCACTTATCTACTACAAATGCACGATGAAGTTTGCAAATAGCTGAAACAATGGCTTAATGACAGAAGTGATGCCAAACCTTTGCCTGAAAGACCATTCGAAACAGATATTTCATTGCCAAACATTTGCAAAAATTGAACAATTCAATGCCAAAATATAACTTCCGTCAAAATTATGATGGTGTGGACAATGGGGACAGCATTATTTTAAAACAAGGAAAAAAGAAAAAAAAAAAAAGAGAACTCAGGAATCAGTGGGTCTAAGGGTGCCAACATGTCAAGAAATCAAATGCAGTCAAGGTCCCTACCTCCACCCCTGCAGTGAAATTGAAGGGAGACCTTTCAACTTGTTTTTAGCTTTTGTTGTTCTTTATTTAGTTTTAAAATAATGCCACAACATCAAAAGATGACTGAGATTGGTACATGAGCCTCCATCCATCCACAGTTGGCATAATTTAAGGGAGGTTACATTTTGGCACTAAATAAGTTAATTTCTGCAAATTTTTGGCAATGAAATATTCATTTTGAAAGGTTTGACACTTACGTGTCAATTCGAGCAAAGGTTTTGCAGCACTACTACCATTTAGCCCTGAAACAAATATCAGACAAAAGTATAAGGTATCTAATCATAAAACTTGCATAAATGTTCCAGTTAATTGACCAAACAAGTCAAGACTATCCAGTTTATAGTAAATGCACCAATCAACTAACACATCTTTAAGGTTTGCATCCACAAGTTGGTCGGTAAATAGTTGAAACTTAAACAACCACAAGATCGCACATATCAAGCTCGATATTGTGTATAGCTTTTTTTGCTCATCAAAGTAATCTTTCATTAATCTATCAAATCCGATATAAGATCGGTACAATAAGAAGATGAAAATGAAATAATTCTCTTATTCTCAATAATAGACCTAACGTTAACGGGTACGGCAGTATTCAAAACGCTTGAGCCCCGATATTGTGTGTAGTTAACAAGAGAAAGAAAGGGAAAAGAGGTTGAGGAAGTACCTGCCGTAGTAGATCATCATCACTGGAAAACGGAGACCAACGAATTATAGTTTCTACATTTTTATCCCAATCAGTAAATGTCAATCGCTTCAGACGTTTCCATCCCCCTCTCTTTTCATAGTCAAGCTTTTCAGTCATCAATACAGGATAAGTATCAGTCATGTAATGGAAAATGCGGTTTGACTTGCTACATTAATGAAGGTAACAACACAGATAGATTTGTTGAAGCGCGTACATCATCACAAAAAGGAACAACAATGTACATAAGTAATCGGCTGTTGGTCATTACCATAGGCACTACTATATCTTCCATTCCAGTGCTCCTCAAAAATGTATATGATAGCATCCCAATGCTCTGGGTAGGACTAGGACATGCAAAAACAAATGTTGTGGTCAACAGTTAAAAGACAAATATATACTGGGGAAGGATGTTAGATGACAGTCGCATACAATAAAATACAAACCTTTTTCCAGCTTTACCGGAGCATCTTGTAAACACAATCACATCTGCCCCGAGCCTCATTGTACTTGTTTTGAAACCATTCCCATCTGGAAGATCAAGTAAATACATATAATTACAGCAGATTGAACAATCATCCACGCTGCCATTTTAAAATTTTAGCATGTTACACTGTCCAATGGTGTTGGCCATTTTGCTTTTAGCTGAATATCCCAGAGACATGCACTGTCGTATTTTATCAGGGTCCATGCCACCACCGTTATCTACAATTGAGGAACAAACAAAATATACATGAATCTAAATCACAAGTTTCTTAATAATCATGGTATCAAAATAGTATTCCCTGGAAAATGCAGTCCGTTATCAATAATTAATAGATACAAATAGAGTACGATATGAAAGCTATGTAGAATTTAACAATTTACTGGCACCACCATGGTGATTCTCTTAGATGATTCCATAATCAAGGAAGAAAGTTAAGATTTTCTCTAATAGAGAAAAACAGCAATAAATATCCACTACTGCATCATAAGGCAGGCATATCTTCACAGCAGCCCTTATGAATTCAGAGCAAAATGATGATGACCCAGAATAAAAAAGAATAAGATGAAAGAAGGAAAGAGATTCATAGTCTCCAGAAATGTTGTATAATGCAATTGAATGATAAATTGCCAGCCCATTTTATTAGTGAGAATTAGAGCACACAGTGCACTGCCTTCATGGTTAAAATGCTTCGACAAAGTAAAAAAAAAATTATTGATGTGACAAATTTTCCACCATACGGAATAAATCACTGAATAAATCTTGATTCCTCAAACTGGACAGGCTACCACCCCTCGCATATTTATTGTCCCACTCTAAGCCTTGCAGTAATTTTCTAGGCTCAATATAAATGCAGACCGACAAGGTATACAAGAATGAACAGTATACACTAGATACTATGATGTTAGAGGAAAACAGACCAACCTTCAACGAACAACATTCTATTTCCATCTTTCTTATTTTTTTGAATATCTATATTGACAAATGTTGCCCCGCTCGAAATCTGAAACAAGTACTTGCATCATTAAAGAGCAGACTAAAAGCATGAACATTGCACGATTGAAGATAAGTGCTTCACATACCTCATCCAATGAGTTGTCAAGAAGCTCAGCAAAAGCTGAAAAGAATGCATTGGTACTCCTGATCAGATATATTGATGTCTAACAAAAAAAAACCTATAAACGAAATGAAGAAAAATGCAAAACATACATACCTCCAAGGGCCCACTTGTGACTTGTAGCATTAGAATGAAGAAATTTGGGATGAACTCTTACATGATCCATAGCACCTAAAGAATATGAACATGAAATGTGAACTAGTAATTGACAAGCAAGGATCTAAGAACAAAAGAGTTACTATTAAGCATCTAGAGATATTTCTGCAGATCCAGTAGTTCGGCGAAAATATTGCAGGTTGATATCCACATAAAAGCTTAAGCTCTTAAATGGTGGTACATGCTCATCTTAATAACCCGCAACCTTTCTCTTATTATCTAATGTGAAATTCTCAGCACTCGTCATTACGTGCAAAATGGATACTACGCACTGAAACTTTCAGAACATACAAGAATTCAGCATGCGAGGTGCTCGAGTCTTCGGGGCTATGATACCATGTGAAAGAATGTTGCGGGAGGATAAGTGATTGAGCTCATACCCGCTTCAAATCTTTTAAGTGGTGGTATACACTCACCTTATATCCACTACATTTTTCTTGTTTAAGCAATGGTGGATTCTCAAGAGTCACATAGACTCAAGGACATGCCACTGAAACCTAATGCCAAAACTTGCCATGCACACTTTTCTCAGCTCAAAAATGAAGGAATTGGAAGACTATGGCATGCCAGCCTAAACCTAAAAGAAAACAAGGAATAGAAACGAGTTCTGCACTCTATAGACGACAGTTTCCATACTGTGTTCAATTTTTTTCTTGTGAAGAATGTAGCTAATCTGGGTACTTGTGCAGAAATAGAGAGAACCTCGGCAACATTTGGAAAAGAAGACAGTAGACAACAAGCAACTACTGCAACTCGAACAGTCCATTCACCCTAAAGGAAGCCGCTGACCTCATTTACCACATCAAGATATGTATACGCAAAAAAGGCACAACAGGAGAACTGCTAAAACAGGATAGGTGACCGAATGCATGATCATGACAAAAAAGAGAGACTACCTGAAGCCAAAGACCGATCAGACAAGCGATCACCGCCATTATAGTCCCCGGCTTTCCAGAACTGCCTCGAAGTCTGGGCGATGGCGCAGCCCCCCGCGGCCAGCGGAGGCACCACGACGGACTTTGGCGACGGAGAGAAACTATCGTCCTGAGCCTTGGAAATGGCGAGAGGAAGGGGAGCGAGAAACCCCAGGGGCACCACAGCTCTAAGTTTCCTCCGCTTAGAAGGTCCTTCACCGCCATCTTCGGGGCCGGAGTCACTGCTGCTGCCGGAGTCGTCGTCGCTGATATCGATAACCGAGATGGAAGAGGAAAAGGACTGCATGCAGTAGGAAACTCCCTGCCTAGGAGAGGTCGGAACCTCCACGAGCTCCTTCTTCACACGAGGGGCCATCCAAACGAAGAAGAACTGCCACCAGAGAAGCGCTAAAGATGGAAAAAGGGAACGTACAGAGCAACCTGCGACCACAAAAGCAACCTTAATCAAAACATATGATATTATAATATAATATCACTATTTTCTTATAATTTAATGGATGAATTGAAAAAAAATAAAATATTGAGAAAATTTTTAATTGGGTATTTAAATTTCGAAGGAATAACCCTTGTAATGTAGAAAATTATTAAATAATATATTTTTTACACTAAAAAATATTTTATTAAAGATTGTCATTGTTTAAAGAGGTTAGTGAAAGTGAGTAAAGCCTTAAAAAAGGTAAAATTTTCTCATTAATCTACCCCAAATAATTATTTACACTTTTTTTAGTAATATTTTTATATATAGATCACATTTATAAAATAATGTATTTTTTACTAAAAAAGATTTTATTAAATAAGTTATTTTTCTAAAGCTCTACAAAATGTAAATTATTACTTCTCTACAAAACCTATACAAAAATAAACCATTTTAAATAATAAGCACTAAATAACTAGATACAATCTAATATTATTTTTATATAAATTATATATTTTTTATTAAAAATATATTATTAAAAATGATTACTAGAGTGACGAGGTAATCACCACATAATTTGGCATAATATTTTTAGTATTATTTTTATATAAAAATACTAGAGACCACTTTTTATATAAATAATATATTTTTTATACTAAAAAATATTTTATTAAAGATTGTTATTGTTTAAAAAGGTTAGTGAAAAGGAGTAAAGCCTTAAAAAAGGTAAATATTTCTCAATAATCTACCCTAAATAATTATTTACACTTTTTAAGTAATATTTATATATATATATCACATTTATAAAATAATGTCTTTTTTACTAAAAAAGATTTTATTAAATAAGTTACTATTCTAAAGCTCACTGGAATGATTGTAGATCTACAAAAATAATTTTTTATCAATATTAATAGATTAAACTTAACTATGTATAAGATGTTAAGTATTATTTTTATATAAAGATATTAAAGACCACTTTTTATATAAATTATGTATTTTTTATTAAAAAATATTTATTAAAATTAGTATTATTTTAAAACTCAATGAGGAAGTAAAGCTTACAAAATGTAAATTATCACTTCTCTATAAAACCTATACAAAAATAAACTATTTTAAATAATAAGCACCAAGTAACTAGATACAACCTAATTATAGCATAAAATAGCTATAAAATATTGAATAATTTGAAAGGAGTATAATTAATTTTTATTTGGAGCAAAATGGAACAAAAATGATTATTAGAAAAACTTTATAAGTAATGATCCAAGAGTAAAGTAAAGTAGTAAGAAATAAACTATTTAAAAAAAATATTCTAAGTATCAATATTTTGAAACACCCCTTCCCAAATACTATAAAGATTAATTATGATAACTTTATTTAACCTATTATAAGAAATATGGCATATGGTGTTAGAGAGGATGAGGATTTGGTAGTTGAAATCAAAATGTGAACAAATTATCATATATTATTAGAGAATCATACTCAAAATTAATCATTAAATGTTTCAATAGGAAAGACAATACTTGTTTAAGTAAGTAACACTCCATGAAAAATTTAGACTACTTTGAAGAAGTTTATAAAAATATATTCATTATTTGGGCAAAAAAACAAACAACTCCCATAGGGGTTGGGATGAGTTGAGGTTTGCAAGTACTTATCACGTACACCAGTAACTATGTTTATTCCATTTAATGTATATATATAGACATTAACTAATGATATGCTCTAAAAATAAGTTTTATATGATATATCATAATTATAATTTTGAAATTATTTATTTATATTATTTTATTATAAACTATTAATTTTTTTAATTTTATTAAAATTTTTTGGGCAAAAATTATATTAGACTTTGACTATACAAATTGATATTCTAGTAAATATTATGGTTTTGGATATAAAGATTATTGGCTTATCCAATTGGGATTCTAAATATGTGAGGATGGAGGAGGATATACTTGGATTTAGGTGTTGAGGTAAAAAATATGGGAAGAATTAATAGGGGAAGAGGTAAAAGAGATATTAGATGTATAATATATCTTAAATAATATGATGAGGGAAGCAAAAATTAAAAAATATATATTTTTATTATTAAATTGAATAATTTGTACAACTATTTTTTCATTCTCATTGCCTCATCTTTAGAGGGATTAAAAAAAAGATGAAAGAATTTGGAAAACTAATTAATAATTTAAATACTTAAATGAATTTTTCTATATTTAAAACATTTTCCCTTCAAATTTTCTAAATTCCTTCCTCCAAACCAAACCTTAAATGGTATTGAGATAGTTATTGAGTATGGGTGCTCATCCCATAGCCATCCTTAAATATCTTACTTGATATTTTTATGGTATCTACTTCATGAATTACCCAAAGGATTATACCTTACAAATCAAGACCATGTACATATTGAATAATATGAGTTGCGTATATGCTTCTAGAACCCTCAATTGATTCAAAGAAATGATTAAGTTCATAAGTTATGCCAAGAAACAATTTCCAATTATCCCAAACTCACAAAAGATATAATGAAAAATAAGAATAAGTAATCATACCTCTTCTTATTGATGGATAGTGATTAGTTATTTTCTAGAAGACCCATGATGAGCACAAAAGTGAAGAGCTTTCACCTTTATTGAAAAAAGATAAAAAGAACAAAGGGGTATGAGAGTATTTTCTAAATCTTCATATGGAATAATCTAATCACCATAAACTATTAGGAAAATAAGGCTTTACAGCTTAATGGGACATTGCTTAAAATAATATTATATGACTTATATTTATGATAGAAGATATGGCTATTAAGATCTTCATGTTTCCTAATATATGGTATCACAAATATATTATTATTTACCTTAAAAGCTAAGATTTTCGACAACTAAAAAGATTTGTTTTCCCTTATAGGCACATGGTTGAAGGTGATTTAGGCATTAAAATTTTCATCAACAAAAAGATATATAGAAATATTTAAGATATCAGTGATCTCAAAGTTTCTATATACACTACTAAAAAAAAGAGATATTTAACATATCTATGAGATTTAATAAGATTTTATTGAAATATTATGGTATGATATTATAATATTACTTTAAATAATTAAAATATTTGATATTTTCTTAATTTGGTAATATTATATCATAATATTATAATATTATTTATTTCCATTTTTATATTATTATAAATTTAGAGTTAGATGAATCTCTTATTTAATTTCTTGATTTACTTTCTAATAATAGTTGTGTTCTTACAATTCGATAAATCACCTCTCATATATATATATATATATATTTATTTATTTATTTTATTTATCTTTCACATATTTTAAATTTAACATGAAATAAAATAAGTTCTTATAGATGAAACTGTAGTAGAAAAAGTTGTGATTTTAAACACGTGAATTCAAGTTTTACAATTTTGATAAATACACTAGATTGATGGTAGAGAAAATAGTTTATATTTTATATTATACGTTAATCAAATAGAAAATAAATCAAGTTGGTGTACTTTAAGTGTACATAATAGAAAACATCTTTTAGTGATATTCGGCGTTTATGGTTGCATTATATTTTTTCATCATTAATCCACCATATAATTATATAATCTCAAAATATATAATTATATAATTACAATGTGTACTTTTTTGATTCATAGCAATTGTTATATTAAAAAATTTATCTATCTTCATTTGTAATTAAATATATTTTTCTGAATCCTTATTTATTTGAAATAATGGTATATTTAAATAATGCAGGTTATTCGTCATTAATTTTTTGTATTGTATATAACTCTTAATTTTTTCGTTATTATAAACAATTCAATTGCATGTATAATAACTCAATTTCAGCTGTCTCGTTTTACTAATAATATTTCGAAGGAAATGAGTTTTTTTGCTCAATAAACAGCCGAGTGGAATTGTCTTTTTATAAATGGTAATTAATATTGTATATAGTTATATTTAAGAATTTTTAGATAAGTATTTAATATAATTTTATATTTAGGTGAAATATTGAGATATTATGATAGGTAGTTAGAATATTTTTTAAATAATTAAAATATTTGATATTTTCTTAATTTGTTAAGATGGTAATGTAAATTATGATAATGTTGGTTTCTATATTTATATTATTATAATATTATAAATAGTTGTATCAATTATGTAATTTATTGAATAACTTATCAATAATAATTGTATTTTTACTGTTTAAGTTAGTGAATGACAACGTATATGTGTTAATATCTCTCTAATTTATTTCTTATGTATTTTAAATTTATTATGTTATAAGAACAAGTTCTAAAAGGCATCTTGTCCTGTGGTTCTCATGTAGAATCAAGTGCACCTGGTGGAGATCTTCTTTCATATTTCTAATAGACATTTAGAGGTTGTAGGAAAACTCAATATGGAAGTATTGGTTTATACCTTACTAAAAAAATAGAGCACTTCACTTAGTTGTAGGTTGAGAAAGTCGATAGTAGGAGTGTTATTTATATAGAAAACTCTGTAAATATTAATGCTAATAATACCTCACTAAAAATTAGAGCACTTCACTCGGTTGTGGGATGAGAAAGTCGATAGGAGTAGTGTTCTTTATATAAAAAACTCTGTAAATATTAGTGCTACCGTCCGACATAGGACTAGGCCCCATACTCGGTAGCAACTGGTCATACCAGAGTTTTTCTTGGGTTGTCGGAGATTGAACTCCCTTTATCCTTTATTCACTTCTATCAGTGAGGAAGATGACACTATGTCACGTGACGTTTCGTGATTGGTTGATTTTGCTGATTCAACAGTTTAGTCAACCTTTGACTTGTTGACCAGACATGTGGCGACCTCTCATTGACCGCTCGTTCCAACATGGCTAGGCTTTGACCGTGACACGTGGTGTTCACTGATTTGCAATTTTAAATGCGTGGGAATTTTCCTCCTGACGCACAATGTTGTTGCCACATGTCGAACCCTAATTGGCCAACACCATCTAATGTGACTCTGCCATATATTGATTGCTTGAGATATGTAGACGTCACACCCAAATCCTCTAAGAAGAACTCTCAGAAAACCTCGGGTGATAAGTCTTGATTGCTTGAACGTCACATGTAAAAAAAACCTGATAAGTTTAAAAAAGGAAGGGAATGAGTGAGGGTACTGTCAAACAAAAGGAAGGGAATGAGTGAGTAATGATAAGTTTAAAAAACCTCTGAAATGGTCACGAACTAGTAAGGATACTGTCAAACAAAAGGAAGGGAATGAGTGAGTAAAATCCTGAATATCTTTATAGGGTAGTCTTGAAATAATTGGAAACTCGATAGTTGAAATTAAGAATGACCAATAAAATGGTTGGTAAATGACGAGTAAATAAGTAAGACCCAAACGGTTATGAAAAGTATTACGTCTATGTATCAAAGAGAGATACGTAGTGAAATATTCTAAAAGTGTAAGAATAAGAGCATAGGAATACTATTTAATGAAATAAATGATGAGAATTCGATAAAGTATGAATTACAAGAAATAGAAATTTATAAAGTAAGTGAGAAATAATCAAATAAAAAGTATATATATTAAATGTTTAGATAAGGTCAATGTATACCATACACTCATTAATTTTACTTTTTGAATCAATTGTGACAATTGGAAGTTATTTTAAATTATGAGTAGTAACCAAATAAATTAAACCAAACTAGATAGAATCCTTTTATGTTGGTGTAGCAAAATGGTTGTTTGACTCAAATGTGGATATCACCTTGCGCCCGTGTATGTGAGTTTTACCCACCCACATCGACCACATCTCACTCAAAATATGATGGTGAGTAGTGATGAAGAATTAGGGTTCACTTAAGATGAGTGAATCTCATTAACTTTACTGCCTCCGTAGAAATTTAAAATAGTTTAATAAAATAGGTTGAAAAATATATTTGAATTCACATATAATATTAATAAATAATTTAATTAATTATATAATAGATATATTTATTTATAAACTAAAAATAATATAAAAATAAAAATAAATAATATGAGAATGTATGATATAATATTAACTAATAAAATTATATTATATATTATAACTAACTAAAATAATATTCTAATAATCTATTATAATATTTTAACATTTTCAGTGATTATAAATAATTCCATAAAATGCTCATTTTGTAAAATTATAAATATAAACTATCAAATATAAATTTAATTTCAAGCAATTAAAAATTAATTTATATTACAAGTTTACATAGTATATATCAACCAAAATTTTTTTTTATTCTATCGACATAATGTAATTAATAAAAAATTAATTTCTATTCCATTAGTTTAATTGTTTATTCACACTTTCAAAAAAGTTTTAATATTTTGATAGTAAACTTTTTTTATCTTACGCCGTAAAATTATTTAATCAATTACACACATTATCTAAAAAATTAAAATAGGTAATGTAACTTTATTGATAAGTAAGTTAATAAATTAAATGATAAAGATACCTATTTATATTTATAGACTAATAATAATATAAAAATATATTATATAATTTTAAATAATAAGATTATATTATATTTATAACCATATAAAATAATATTGTAATAAGTAACCTTAAAGTTACTTGTACTAAGTGTTCATACTCCATTTAAAAATCTCGTTACCAAACCATACAATCTTATTAGTGACACTATAAAAATAGAAAATAACATATTTATATTGGAGGAGTTTATAAAGATAAAAATATATATATATTAAAATTAAACATATGTTAGGGAATGAGTTGTTTATTTAAAAAAATTATTTGAATTTGAATACTTATCTTTTCCTTCTCTAATTATAATAAGGTTATACTATATTTTCTAGGTGCAATGTACTCCTATAATTTTGTGTAAATTGAATATACTTTTCACATTTAATTAAATTTATTTTTAAATATTTTTTATAAGTGATGTAATTGTTATCATTTGTGTATTTTTTTCATATTCAAACAAATTACAAGTTTTGGATTCTCTTGGGTCCCATTGCCAACCCTTGATCAAATACTCTACCTCCAATAAAATAACATGTCTTCTTTCAATATTATAAGATGAGTGGGCTTTGCCTCTCATGGCTTCACATTTTGATATGATATTATTAAATATATATATATATATTTAATCTTGTGAATGGGCTTTGCCTCTCATGGCAACTCCAGCCATGCTCAGGAGCTGTTCTAGTATGATCTTCTGGTACAGGAAAGCTGCACCCTTGAACTGGGGAAGGACCATCCAGGCCACCATCACTAACTTGATGTCATACCATATGGGTATCCTGCATTGCACCAACCCACAACCCACAACCCACATCCCACATCCCACATCCCGAGTATAAATGAGTGCCTCAAGAGAATACTGCATATTAAAGTGCACTAACAGTTTCCTTATGAATTTTGTCATTACCACCGGAGAAGAGGGCGGAGTAGCATTTCCATCAAGGTGAGGAAGGAGTAAGCAATCCAGTAGGGAAGCCATTGCTGCTCATCTTCCAACCTCGACGTCTCTATTGCCACCACCGAGGCATTTCTACAAAGAATGGCATTGATTCATTCGGAGAATTGAATTATCTGACCTTATGGAGATTGGGATAGATATCATATATATGGTGAAAGATCCTTACAAGGGGTAAAGTAGCATCAGCACTGGCCTGCCTGCAGGGAGGAGATCTGAAGTCCATAAATTTCAAAAGAAAAGTGTTGTAAATAGGTGAATTAATAAGAGTTCGATGATATATCTATTTAAAAATTATTAATGGTAAGTAGTTTAATATTTTTAAACTTACATATATTATCTAATGTGTGATTTACTTTCTAAACTGTACCATTAAATTTTATAATATACGATAAGGTATTGTGGATTTATAAGAGTTCGGGTACACTTATTATTTATAACTAGTTCAACATTTCCAAATTTATAAACCCACAACATTTCTCTATATTATCCAATTCGAGTTTTTATTCTCAATATAAGGTAATGATATGCATATTTACCCGGCTAGAGAGTGCAGGTTGGTGATGAATGTCCATAGATGACCCATATTATGGTGGATGTACTTATGTCTTGGGTAGTTGGGTGTGCGTGTGATGAACCTAATCCAGCCTTGGAGCCTTGAAGCCTTGATCTTGGGTGTTTCTAAGGATACTTTGTGGTGATGTGAAACATGTATGTGCTATGAAACTTGCTTATATACATACTACTTTGCATTTATAATAATATATGATTGAGATTGGATGTTTACAATCCCATGAAGGAGTATTGGATTCTGCCTTGAAGGTGTGGTCAGATAGTCAATTGCTTGGAAGGGATCTTGTTCTTTCCTCAAATTCAAGCTTACTCATATTTGTATCTAACCAAATTAAGAGGCTTAGTGAAGAAATTTTCATGGGCATTTGATTGACCAGTGCCTACTTGTACATGTGAACAACCAAATATCACAATTGAGTACAAGGAAAACATTCAATTTACCTTTGTGTGTTAATTAGTTCTGTAGATCAATGGAAATATCCCCATTTGTGGATGGAATCTGTACTGCAAGTGTCATCTGCTGAAGGATCTTCAGCATTTTCTGTCACCATTTGAAACGTTAAAACAGAAGAGATGGACAGTGGGTCAGATGGAATTCAAGCTAAAAGTGCTAGAGAGGGTGCAAAAATGAGAAGAATACGTTGAAGAGAATTAAAAAAATTGGGTATAATAGCACAACATATACTTGAATACTAATTCGTTGAACATAATTATGCAATACTATCAGCACATCCATTAGATTTTACTAACTAAATTCGTTCTCTATAATGATATTCTTAATATTATTTTTTTTCTTTACTAATTATACACTAAAAACTATAGTACCCATCTTATTTTTTAAAACAATCTTATAGTTGACTTGCTCTCCTCATCAAATAAAAACCTTAATTTCTTGTGCTGAGCTATTATTACTATTCTCGTTACTGTCTACCCGTGATAAAAATAACGTAATAATTAATGTTTACACTATTTTCCTAGCGGTCGTTAATCTCTTAAATTGAGTAGTCTTAGTTATTATTTATATTATTAGTATATGGAGATATGCGGTGCTTCTATAATATTTGTTAAAATCTCTTCACAATTTACACAATTACATTCTTTTCAAATATTCCAATAAATTATAATAATTCTCCTTTTCCGTTTCAATTTATCCTATTTTTACTACATTCTTTCCTATTTTCGATTATTCGTTGAGCAAACTCATCAGGTACAATGATAATATACCAATAAATATTTACCATATTAATATTTTTTTGATAAAAATTATGTTAGGTACAGTGATAATATACCAATAAATATTCGTCATATTAATGTTTTTTTTGACAAATTATCCGCAGGTTTTGAGTGCAAAAACTAACCACAACAAGGTTTGTCCTTGAGCAGGAATCATGTGCACTGAAGCTAACCTCAATATGGAAAGGCAACAGTTGCAGGAACAAAAAGGAGTCATCACCAACTTTTTTTTCAACTATTGTATCTTTATTTGCCAACCCATTTAATAAATTAGATGGAGGCAGTAACTTTCAGGGCAAAAGCATGAGCCACAGGGACAGGCTAGGCTGTAGTCTTTTAATGAATTCAGACAATAAAGGCTCTGCTGCAAGAGGCTTTACCTCAGCCCTTCAGGTGGGAGGGATCAAAGGATCCAGCATTCAGATTCTTTACAGACTTTCATGGCATCAATGACTCGAACTTGCAGAAGTACTTCTCATCACATGGAAATCACTCTGAATACATTATGGATAAACTGAAAGGTGTACACGGTGATTATGCAAGGGAAAGGGAAAATCGCCATAGCTGTAAGTTTGAGAATTGACTCAATCACATGAAGTAGAAACACTGAATAAGATAAAGGTTATGGTCAATTATCACTCCAAAAAGGCTCTAGGAAATGCTACCTTTAAAATGATTAGAATAAGATATTGTCATTTATTAGCATTGTACACGGATTAAAAATAATTACTCATAATTGATGGAACATTTTTAATATTATAAATTAATAATATTTTTTTATTTTATTTAATTTTTTATTATATTTTTAATATTAATTATAAATTTACAATAATTTTATATTTTATTTAATTTTTTATCATATTTTCAACGATAGTGTATATACTTGTAATGTAAATTTTTAAACCCAAATTAAAGAAGTGTATACAAGATACATAAATTTTTTTAGGAATAATTGACTTAAGTTAATTATTTTTCGTATACACTCGATTAATAATAGGTTAAGTATGGGTGCGACTAGCGTTACTCATATACCATGTGTAAATATATATTTAAAAATTATTAATTATAAATAGTGTAATTTTTCTAATAATATAAACTAATATTTACATCATAATTAACCCTTAATTCACTACGCACCCGATCCAACTAATATTCGTACAATGACCCCACCCGTTTAATATTCAATTGTCGTGCCTACTGCCTTAGCTCTCCTAGTAATAAACCCACAGAGGTTAAAAATGCTAGTTTTTGCCCTACATTGATTAATAAGAAGGGAAGTGGGATATTTTTTAATTTTGAACACGTGGGAATTTGCCGACAATCTCATGCAGAGACAAGACAGAGACGCCCATAGATTGTCACTGTCCAGTGTGGAACTACACAAGTGGCAGCAACCCAACAACAGGAAGCATCGATGGGGCTGGGCTCCACATAGACATAATGGGATATATATAGCAATGCATATGTAAACTGATGGAGATGAATAATGAATTTATTTTTGGCAAGTTAGAATTCAGTTATGAACCTAAAATATAATGAGTTTATCATTAGTTCTATTTTTGAGCAATTAGTGGAAATCTCAGCTGAATAATATATGGGTTGTGCTCACAAAATTTGAATATATTTGATTTGGATATTAAATCAAAATATGATATTTTTCATTTGAGTTTGAATTTCGTGATCTCAATATCAATATTGAGTGGGTATGATTCTGCCGTATAAAGCCAGGAGAATCGTGGACCCGATAGATTTGAGTTTCCTTTCTACCCTCTCAATCCTTTACATGTGTGCACAATCAACATAGTGTTTAAATATTAGTATATACAATTAAAATATTCTTTTAGATAGTTAGTTTGATATAATTCTAGATATTTAGTTTAATATATAGAATTTCGAGATAATTTAGAGTAAATTTTGACTTTGATTCTCTTATAAATAAAGTAAATATGCTAACTTAACCATTTTCATACTTAGAATTTAATTATTCAATTAATATTAGTTTGACCATTTCTTCAAAATTAGTTAATAATTGTGTACATATTTATTTCTTAAATATTTAGATAATATTTTTTATATACTAATCTCTTTTATTTATTATCTAAAAATAATATTTAATGATATAAATATATTATATCTCATTATTTACTTATTCAAAATAAATATTACATTATTTTTAATTAATATAATTAAATAAATGGTATATAGAAAAAAAATTCCCCTACTACACCAACCCTTTTGTACTTTTCCACTACTTTTACCTTTTCCTTCCTCCATTTCTTCCTCTTTTTTTCCATGCCCATGATGAATTCCCTGTGTCATGAAAAGGGGAAGAGACAGTGAGAAGATATTTCTACTGTGATATTGCCATTGAAATTATGGCTCTAGTTCTCATTATTTGTGCCCCCCACTAACTTCTCCCTCCACAATTTTTGTCAATATATAAAGACCTTCCTCCTAGACTTTTGGCTAATAATGTTTGTACTCAGAAAGGAAGAAAGAAGAGGGTGTGGAAAAGGAAAAGAAAGTTGAAAAGGACAGAGAAGCTGTCCCTGTTAGCCAATCCCCAGCCTTTCTTTTTCCCAGGAGACATCATTCCAAGCCAACCCTAGAATGAGAATGAAAGAAATGATATAAATGAGAAATGGTGTAGAAAAAAGCTGGGAGTTTGGAGTACCAAGATCCAAGTTTGGAACCCCACCCTCCATTTTCCTCAGTTTCTTGATTGCAGATACACCCAAGTTGTCTTTCAATGATCTTTCCCTTCTTCACATCAAGTTGTATTGTTAGTACATTATCCACTATTCTCTTTCTGCACACCAGGCTTGTGTCTCCTCCTTCCCCCTCTACATTGTTGGCATCCCTTTTAGCCGGCGGCAGCAGCAGCAGAGGTATTAGTGGAAAAAACAACAGTGGCTTCTCCATCTTCCTTTCCTCTTCCTCATCTACTCTATAGCATCAAGAGATTTTCTTTAAATGTTAACTTTTTTTTTACCTTAAACAATTATGAATACCCCCTCTGCTTTACTGGTCTTCAATGGAATCCTTGTCAGGAATGAATGGCCGGCTGGAAAGAGCAACCCACTTCTTCTCTCTCTCTTTCTCCCTCTCATCTTCCCTTCTCTCCATCCTTTTTTTTTATTTCGTCATGTACTGTCTGCTCTAACTTCTAAGTACCTCCTCTCATTGCCCTTGTTAAGTGCCTCTTCAGTGCTTTCTATAGCTGTTTCAATTTTTAATGCGGCTGTCTTCTTTCTTTAAGCATTCCTTTATAGTACCCACCTCTCTGGTTCAAGATTCCCGTTTCCTAGGATCTTCTTTCAGCACTTTTTTGCCATTTATATTATTTTCCTGGAAGGGCAGTCATACACATCCTTCACTTTGTTTGCCTCTTCTATCCACTCTTTCTGGCCCACTCCCAGAAAAGCATAAGCTTGAATTTGGGTGCTTGGATAAGCAGCTACTGCATTTTCAGCTTTCAGTTCTCAATTTTGCGTCCTTCCATCATTTTTGCGAACTTTGCTGTAAAATAGTGATTCAGCACCTTCATTTGGTACCATTTGAGCGCAGGATTTCACCATTGTTTGGTACAGTTGTGGCAAAGTTCCTCCATTAATCACGCTTGACCATCCTCAGTGAGTGACAAAGAGAAGCTTTAGTACCTCTAACTGAACCTGGAGAGTGGATTAAGTTGGCAAGTTCTCAATGGATTGGAATCTCAGAGCACCTTCATGGGGCTTCGCCGAATTTGCTCAAGAAACCCTCCCAAACATCAATGAGGCTGGCAGTGGATCAAGTAGCTTTGGGGGAAGCAGTGAGGCAACAGGGGATTTTTCAGTGGATTTGAAGCTGGGCCAGGTAAGCAATCCTGTAAATGAGCAGGCAGAAGGGAAGTGGAAGATCGAGAACTCAGTTTCCAAGAAGGCTTCCTGGCCGCAAGGGTCGACCAAGAGACCTCGAGGCGCCAATGATGGTGCCCAGGTAGTGTCTTGCCTTGTGGAAGGCTGCTATGCTGATCTCAGTAACTGTAGAGAGTACCACAGGCGGCATAAGGTGTGTGAGCTTCATTCCAAGACACCAGAAGTCACAATTGGTGGCCTCAAGCAGAGGTTTTGTCAGCAGTGCAGCAGGTATATGTAACTCCTACTTATCTGTTTGCTTTGATGCACTCACATGTAAATAAACAATAACTGCAGCTGATGGAAGACTTGTATCTGCAATTCATTTGACTTTATCTTTAGTTTTGTGATATACTCTGATTCCTTTGAGAAAAGGGCTTTTCCTCCATTGCAGTATGCTCCTTTGGAAACAGGAATATGTGGTTGAGCCATTTGATTCTGCTGCAATGGCAGCACTGAATTCCAAGCTTTCACTAAGCATGGCATGATTTCCTTTTCAGGTTCCATTCACTGGAGGAGTTTGATGAAGGGAAGAGAAGCTGCAGGAAGCGCCTGGAAGGCCACAACCGAAGAAGGCGGAAGCCTCAATCCGACCCATTGGTCCGTCCTGTGAACTGCCTCTCAAACTATCAAGGTCTGCAATTTCATGTCTCAGAGCTCCCCACTATATCTGAAAAAACAGTGAGAGCCAAACAGTTAACTCCAAGTTTTCCATTGTGCATTTTAGCAAGGTAGTGTATGATGAACTTGGTCATGAAGATGCCCTCCATAGAAGCCTGTAAGGTAGTCAGTAAATAGGTTGGTTTTATGGCAGGTTTCTCACCCACAACAAAAAAAATATACCTGGATGAGCATACACATTAACCTTTCTTGTGGAGAAGATAAGATGTGATCAAATTTGTATTAGGTTGTAAAACTCCTTCCTGTTTGCTTCTCCACATGAATACATACTTTGGATAGTGATGATGAGCATGTGGTCTCACTTGTGCCCCTGGCTTCCTACCATATTCATCACAATCTTTCCACCCTTTATTTCAGGAGCTCAATTCTCGACCTTCTGCAATCCGCATGTATATCCTTCGGCTGCTCTGGAAAGGAACTGTACATGGATCAGAATGGACAACCGGAGCAATGCAGAAGGGATCCTTTACAACCATCACCACCAGCAGATGCCTGTCCACCTGGGCATGCACAGCCTAATTCCTGGGTCTTCCTCGGGCATTTATGGTGAGGGAGGGGAGAAGCAATCCCCGCTGTTGCAAGGCCACCAAACAGACCTGGAATCATCATCCTTTTCCCAGCCACTACACACTGAGAGTGGAGGCTGGAATAGCCGGAACAATGATATGTTCTATGATGGCATGTTACCTCTGCAAGTCCAAGACTCAGATTGTGCTCTCTCTCTTCTGTCATCACCCCAGATGCAGACAACCAGAGTTGGTATGATGAGGCCCCTCATCCCACCGGGGCTCCTTGGTGGTGGTAATCATACTCAAGGTCTAGTGCCTGTGGACTCCGTTCTTGTCTCCAGCCATGGTAGTGAAGCCAACATTGAGTGCCATGGAGGAATGTTTCACATGGGATCCCATGGACCCACTGGGAATGAGGCCTCTCAGACCCTCCCCTTCCGCTGGGACTAACTGCTATCCATCTTAGAACGTATCTGTTTCAAGTAAGACATTCTTTGGTTTTTCATCAAAACATCATCAAAACAAAGGGACATGTTCAATGAAGTGATGTATGATGTTTAGTTAGAAGAGACATAAAACTATGGCTGACCTCTGTCTTGAAAACTTCAACTGCATATCCCTTTATTAGTGTGCCATGCTTCAAGGACTCTCTTCACTAATACTTGTTTTGGCAGGGGCAGCTGCAGCTGCCTTTAATACATAACAAATCAATCATACATAGTCCTGCTGTGAATGGTTGACTAATCACTTTGCTTGCACATTTTAATAATAGCTTGGAAAATGACATCTACATAGAACTTGTTGAGGCAGAGCCTTGTACAACTTTTCTAAAATCAAACTCATGACAACTCTTCTGACAGCAGCAAATGAATTCTCAAAAAGGATAAGTAGTGCAGACAACCAGCATTCTCTCTACTTTGTCTCCAGGGAGCTTATTCTCTCAGGGGAAGATCCAAACAGAACACGAATCAGATGAGTACAATTAACATAGCGCAACTAGCATCAATCTATATGGAAATTCCCAAGGATTTCTTGAACTTCTCGACTTCCAAATACACGGTGGAATAGGGGAGGAACTCAAAGAAATGGCTCTTGCTGAGATCGTTGATTGCAACGGCAAGCTTGGGGATTTCTAGGGTCTCCTCGTGGGTGAGGGTCCTGACAAACCTTGCAGGATTCCCTGCCCAGAGTTCGCCTGTCGGAATTCTCCTCCCAGGGGGGACAACAGATCCAGCCTCAAGGATAGAGTGGGTCTCCATCAATGAACCTTCCATGAGAATGGAATGCTGGCCAACGACGCACTCTGGCTCGATTGTGCATGACCTCAAGAGACTATATGCACCAACTGTCACAAACCTCTCAATGGATGTCTCAGCTGGTAATCCTGAAAACAAAAAGGATGAAGTAAAAGTTATATGAATTGATTAAAATGATAAAAGTTAATTGTCTTTACAAAAGCTTGCAGTTTCAAATTTTCATTTGTTCAGAATTCAAATTGCATCTGTAATTGAGAATCAGTACATGGCATGCCTAGAATAAGCTAACATTCTCTAACATGGAAGTACATGTCAACCTCCAACAGAAAGCAGCTTGTAGCCTGTCCCAGCTAAGTGCTACCTTTAATAGGACTGTCTCCTTGGAACCTAACAACCTTTTTTTTCAAGCAATTTGACTTCTTATACTGAACTGACATTGTTAAGATCATGGTTCAAAAAAGGACAGAATTTTCAAGAAAAAGTTCTTCCATATAATTGTCATTCAAGATCTTTAACTCTCATCATTAACTGAAACAATGAAAGGCAAATTATACATGCAAAGAGAAAATCTAAAAACCAGATCCAACTCATGGGATGAAGAAAGGTAATCATTAAAGGAAGAAAGTGCACAGAGCATTTGCAACCCAACTAAAGAAAAAGAGTTCCTGGGTCACCGACTTTCTCAATAGCTCAAGGATTTCCCCCACTCCAATTAATCAATAAACTAGGTGAGGGAAGAATCACATTGATAAAGTTTCATACATCCTTAGTCATGCTAGTGACATAATCGAAAGTCAACATGATAAGATTCAAAACTCATTCAATGCTCAAGCAAATATTTCCACTCTTTGAATTGGCATTTTGTATGAGCATGCACCATTGACAAAATATAATACTGGAACTTTCCCACACATGATTCAAATAATTTTTGGGATGTCAATGATAGAAGGTGCTTCAAAGAACAAGGCTCTTCTTAGCATCAAAATGAACTTTTAAAGTGCACACCGGGATGAGCTGATGTGCCGAATATAGTATGTACATAAGAAAAGTTAGATAGATGAAAACTAAGAATATCCACAGATGCCCCCAGTCACCAGATTCAATATTAACAGCAAGCTTTCACCAGATTCAAAATCCTTTAAGGTAAATGGACGGTGAAACTATTGTTGATAATTCTTATGAAGAAACTCTCTTAAATTAACAATACAAGGTTCATTTTTTCCCTTCATTCCTCTTATTAAGAATATCCAAACAAGGTTAAAATTTCTGCTCCATTCCCTCCTTTCTCTTCACCCCAATCCAAACAAGAGGCAAGTATCCTTCAGAGCAACCATCCTATGCAGTCAACTATCACAGGCAACAAGAAGAGCAGGGATTGGCTATTATAGAAGGCATTCTCTACATCATACCAGTGGCATAAATTCATTGACATGATCATTTGTGGTGCCTTCATACAGCACCAATAATCTGGGAAAAAGTAGTTGGCTGAAATAATGGAGTAAGAGAACATCTAAGGCTAACTCCATTGCAAACATAAGGGGTTCTCATGATATATCGAAAAACATCTTTCCTCGTTGCCAAAACAAAAGTCATATGAGAATGGCTACTTGCAGAAAGCATCATGGCAATGTCAACAAGAGGATCACAGAGAATGGGCATATCATTGGTCATTGTCATCTTCTCAATATTAAACGAAGGATGGCGATGAGCTAAATTACAACCTAATTGACGCCGGCCCTAATTCAAAAGCAGACACTTTCCACCATATAGCAGAAAGTTCCCAAGGATTCCTAATTAACCAAAGCTGCTTTCAAGTAAGTACATCTTCTCCATCTGTAACTCTCCCCTCCAAACCCCTTAATTTAACATATCCTCAAGGCACGGAAAACACAGGAATGCCATAAATAAATTCAGAGGCCGCACCTGTGGGAGAAGACCAAGCAGCGTGAATGACACACCTCTCTTGGACATTAGAGCAGAAGCCGATGGTGATCTTGTTGAGATCGCCTCTTAGTACCGACCCGCTCCAGACGGACGATCCATCGAGGACCGCCACTTGGCCGGCGAGGACCACGTTTGGAGCTACGTAAGCATCGACGGCGATCTTCGGGACCCACTGTCCGAGCGGAATTATCCTCCTCTGGCCTCTGTAGTCCCACTTCACTCTATCCGGCAACTGCGTTATGGATTTAGCCGCATCGGTGGCGTAGCCGCGGGACAGGAGGCTGTGGCTCTGCGAAGACAGAGCGGAGCTCAGAGCTTTCCTCGAAAAACGTAACAGGCTCGCCATTTCGATGGAGGAGCTCCGTGCAGGACTTCACAGGAGATCGCGAAGTGGAAGGTAAAAGAAGGGAAGACAGGGAGGGAGAGGAAGCCTCCAGAGGGTTGACATTGAGACCTTCGAGGCCCATAAGATCCACCTGATTTCAAGCCCACTATCCATCCCGTTTGGGTCTGCTCCAAAGTAGAGAGGGTGATGAAATTTTGAACAGATCTTGGAAACCAAAAGTATCTGCTTCGATCGCCAAGAGGCAACGATCCCGTCTTGATCGTGACATTAATCACAGATTTGATGACATTAATCACAGATTTGCAGTGATAGATAGATAGATGGACAACACTCACAACCATGGGCGACGAGTTTGATTATGAACAGATTGACTAGGAAGCTATGCCTTCAGCAGAGTCAGGCTGCAGCGAGAGGATTACACGGAACCGTCGGACATTTTAGCCGGTGTGGATATGGACGCCGAGGAGGATAAGGAAGATGGTGACGAGGCCGAAGAAGACGATCGTGTGGACGATGATGGAAGCTCCGCTGGTGTGCATGCTCCCGAACTCCAACGGCCTGTTCCTCCCCGGCATCTGAATCAGCAGCCCTGGGCTCAGCAGCACGAACAGCACCGTCGCTATCACCACCGGTCCCCAATCAGCCATCTCTTCGCATTCACGTGCTTCTGATCAGGATTCAGTTCTTTGACAGGCTCGTCTTCCTTTCTATAGAAGCAGTTGCTGATGGAGAAACGTCTTCGTGTCGACGCTTCTCGAGGAAACAGAAACGTGTCAGGTGCTGTCTGTCTACATAAATCCATTGTGCCTTTGCTTTGAACATAAATCCAAGAGGAAATGGGCGGGGGCTGGCAGACATGGCCTGACCTTATACCGCCATTTTAGCATTTTATTTTGAAAATGTTATGTAATTACTAAGTTCATGATTCATTTTTAGCTTAATTTTGGCTTAGTGGGGTCAAAAGTATCATAGCCGCAATTAACAACTAATAAGTTGCTAAAAAATCCTCTGAATGATATTCCCCCTCACAAGTATGAGATGACATGTCTTGGCTTGGGTCTAGATGAACTTCAATCAGCATTTAGAGCTTCTAATTGCTTCCTAAGTTCTTCAAGGTCATCCATAGACATATCTGATGGCCCAGAAGCAGGCAACCTCGAGAACTCATCAGCGATAGGAAGCTCCCGAGTCAGCCCTTCAGGTAGAGTATCTGGGAAGAAGAGATGCATAAGGCATATATCTATTTGGCTCGAACAAAACAATGCATCACGATTTTGAAGTTGGGGCAATGCCTATAGTATATACTTTTCCCAGGAATATATGCTGAAAACTAAAAATAATACCCAATTTATCTGGCAAAAGAGGGAAAAATCCCAATTGAACATGCTTTGGAAAGACTGGGATATGGGAAGGTCCCAGTGATATAATGATTCACGTGAGTTGAATAAAAGCTATAAAAAAGAAATGCCAATAAGGCTTGTCAGATATTATACCAATGAGCATGTAACTGACATTGAGAGGTTACCTGAACTTGAAACATCCTTTACATCAATTTCGCTATCATCGACAATACTGGTTCAATATCATAGAAGAGGGTGTCAATACAAAAAGAGACAACCAGAATTGACACAAACAACGACTAATGGTGGAAACATCAGAGGTTGGAATAGGCCACAGTGAGACAATTCAATAGCATTAGACAGTGATTAGCAAATATGAAGTTATAATTCTTCTCAAGTATCTTAATCTACCAGATACTTTCATATTCATTACGGGTAAATTACACTCTTGGTAAAAAAACCTTTTAATATGATTACAATTATGTAAAAAACATTAAAAATTACTTTGTGGTACAAAACCATTGAAAAATGTTAAGTTTCAGCAAAAATCATTAAATTTTGACTAATGACCTCAACTTTTGATGACATGGCATGCTTTATGTGGCACTTAATTAATACTAAAAGCTGATGTGATATTTAATAATATAAAAAAAATCAAGAGAGACCTTTGTGGAAGGAGGCCACACCATCGCCCCCTCCCTCTAGGTGCTGGCAACCCCTTAGGGAGGCCTGGAGGGAAGGGGTTGGCAACCCCCCAGGGAGGTGCTATAGGGAGGAGGGCCAGCAGTCCCCCCTTCGGACATCTCCAATTTATTTTTTGTTTTTTTATAATTATTATTCTTAAATGTCACACCATGTTTTAATATTAAGTGCTACACAAGCATTCTACATCAGAAAAAATTATGCCTTTAATCAAAATTTAACAATTTATACCACAGTAATTTTTTAAGGTTCTGTACCAAATCGTAACCAAATTAAAAGGTTGTGTGCCAAAATGTAAGTTATCCTTATTAAGGATCAAAATGAAATGTTCCAATACCAGAAGCTTCTGCAACTATAATTTGTAAGCAACTCACACCAAAATATTACCTTATGTTCCACTCATTATCAGCATGAAGTGGACCTTCTGCAACTAGCAGAGCTTCTGCCTCCATTTTGGCTTTAGCTGCATCCCTGGCTGGCTTGACCAGAAGGTATTCTTTCTAAAAAGTAGGAGGATATATAAGAAGGATAACAGTTAAAAATCTTTCTATGAGCATAGCAATTAACTAATATGGTCAATTAAGTTTCTAAACATGTTTAATGACTCATTGATGGATTTTACCTGTCGATCTAGGCATGCTGCATTTGAACATTGGGGGTTTGGCCTCATCTCCATTGTTGGGAAGTAGTCTTTTAGAGAATTGTATCCCTGAAACCTCATAAAGTTCTTAAATCAACTTACATGAACAAAACTCATGGCATCCCTTCTATTGAATGTGCAACTAGGTCATCATACAATGTAAAAGGAGCATATGCTTCTGTGCCAGACAATCAGATAATAGAAAGTGACAGGAAAGATAACCCAAGAGAAATTTGAAATATTGAGCTCAAGAGAAATTTAGATAGCATTTATGGTAACTGGTAAGGACTAATACTTGCAGAGTGGGTACTCAGGGGTGCAAGTGTTTGCTTTTTAGATACAGAGGAAGTGGGAAAGGGACAGAGAGATTACCAAGTACGGTGAAACATGTCCAAATTTTAGCAAGTATTTCAATGTATTTTGAACAAGAAGCCCAGCTACAACACCCTGACAATCAATCCAGATCATTGGATATCATGAGGTACATGCAGCCATCAATATGAAGGATAAAAATAAACCAAGAAAAATGTCATTCACCATAGTAGTAGGTAAAGATGCTGCACAAACCCCCTCACGTTTCAGGGTGCGTTCATCTACTCCAGATGCTACCACCTAAAATATATGCATCAGGACCATTCTCATGTTAAGGATGTAGTACCAGCAATCCAGAGAAAGTAGAATATAAAATGCAGTCATTTCAAGTAAAATTTCATGCCTCACTTAAATGATTGAACCTTGCAAGAATATAAAATGTCATTCTAAGTTTTATTGAAAAACCTTTTAGTCTTTACTTTCATTCATGTATCACCCCTAACTATGGTAAAGAGTGTCATCTTTTCCTGGATACATCATTCAAGAGATATTAGCCCTTCTTAACTCGAAGACGACCCTCAGTAGACAACATACTGCAGTAGTTCCATCCATTATTAAATATAACACCTCCCAAGCATTCTATATATCATGTGGCTGGTATAATGTTTTCAGAGGGATGTGTTCTCTGGTTAACTATATGGCTCATTCCTTCTCAAGCTTCAACCATCACTCAATCTTCAGCATCTATGTTGTATAACATGATAAAACTACATGAACACAGAGGTCATTCCTTCCATGAGAACAAGATGTACTTCATCAAAAGTTAACTATCTGGCCCTTTTGTTGAAGGTAAAATATGAGTTAAACATGTGCAACTTCATGTGAGTGAGATAATCATTGTCAAGTAATTTTTAGTTTTAAGGTTTACTATTAACTTACCAAAGGAGGAGCACAAGCAAAACATGCAGTCTCTCCAGGAATCAGCAATTGTATGTGACCAGAAACAGCATCCTCAGAAACACCTGGTACAAAATTTCAGGCAATTTAATTTCTCCAAAAGGTTGACCATACATATGTTGATTAGCCCCAATATAATGTAATCAATGTGCCTCATAATGACTAAGCAAAATAAAATCTTGGAACTGCAAACATATTTTAGCAGAAATTCCAAATGATGTTAGTTTCACTTCAAGAGAACCACAAGCATTCAAATTGGTAAGGGGAAAATGAAACATGCACCTTGAGTGATTTTAGAACCCAGCACAATTACAAGAGTGCAGATGACCTACTTCCCCAAAAGGTAGTTTTAATATGTCTGACCTCATCTTGAAAAAATACTCTAAATGCATTGTGTAACATATAAGAATTAAGCAAGCGTTCCTAGTTCATGATTTAACACAGTAGGAAATGCCAGCTATGAATGGCACAGGCATCAAGGAAGTAAGACTTCCTTACATAAAATTACACTTTTTAGGACACAACTCTGTAATAACATATTAGGAAGAGGAATAGAAACAACATAAAAACCACCTACCAGATTCCATCCATGTTTGATTTAATTCATTACAAGCCTGTATCAGAATAGACAACACAAGGGAAATCAAAACAAGTAATGCAAAAATCCACTTAGTAACAAAGAGATATTAATGATGTGAACCACCCAGTTCATACAACATATCCAGTAACTTGTGATGTTGGAAGGGATATCAATGCAGTGCTCAATTCATTAGATAGACAACATACTATATGAATTGTATCTATAGGGACAGATCACCTGGTTTACAACCATTCTAGCTTCATAATTGTCAACACAGCTCAAAACAAGATCCACTCCGCTGCCTTCTTTCTCTGGGCGAAAAGTTTTATTTCCCAAACTTGACATAAAAGTTTCAAATCCTTGCACTGTTGTGATGTTCAGTGTATAACTCTAGGAACACGAGACACAAGCAAAAGGAAACTGTAAGCCATATGTTTTCTGAAAAAAATAGCATACATCCTTTTAGGGGAAAAGACAAATTTGTTTCTTTTGTGATTTCGTCTTATATCTTTATTTGCAGTTATATTTATCATCAGCATTCATTACTTAATCCACTTTGGGTACAACCACGGAGTAACTTTGAAATGCATACAACCATGCAAAGTAAAGATATTTTTTATATGAAAGTAATTCAAGGATTGTTGTCACAATAAATAACAACTTAAAACATATTTATTTTTTAGAATACATTAGGAAAATGAAATTGTTTGCAATGTCTTTCAGAAGATAAGATGAAGATTTTGATTTATCAGATCACAGCACCCACTTACTTCAAGTACAACATCAGGATTTATATCTTGAAGAGTCTGAACAGCAGCATCAGTCTTTGTCATTCCAGCCTAATCACAAAGTGAAAAACATCTGAATCACTAGGAATTTACTTTAGAAGAGCTGAACCACTTCTTGCTCTATATTAACTTTGTATCTCAGTTATGCATTATCCAACTCAGTAAAGATGATGCCATAAGGAAAAATGACACGTGGGAATATTAAAAAATATAGCTTTTCATCTTAGTATCCAGAAAAATGAAAAGCCGCAAATACCTGCTCAGGACGGAAAAATAGCCTGTTCATATTTGCCAACTCAACTTTATCGTAATCATATAATAGGAGACGACCTATACCACATCTTGTCAGCATCTCAGCAGCCACACTGCCTACACCACCAATTCCCTGCATGTTAAAGAAGATGAAGAATGAGGGAAATAATTGTCCAACTACTTGAACTTATAGAAATTTTAAATAGCCAGCAAGAGATGAAATTCTGTTTTTCAAGCATGACACATGCAAAAATATAACCTATTACTGACTTGAAGAACTTCAAATATTCTAGAAGATGTTTTATGTCATGAAGAATTTTCAATAAAAAACTTTGTATCTTATGCAGTACAAGAAGGTCAGACTAGAAACAAATCATTCCTTGTTAATCCAAAATCTGATCTTCTCCAAGGACAGATGCAGCTTTTCTGTGCAGCTTATTACATAGATATATAGATTTTTCTTCCAAGTCATTGGCAATCCAATGCATATTCAATAATGCTCCAGTCCTGGTTGATCTATTGTCGTTGTGTAGGAGAAGGGAACAGCTAATGCAGCTGTCTTTTACAAAAATGCTCGTCTTAGAAGGATGTGAGAAATTAGAAACCATGGACTCTTAAGGTAAATAAACAATTATAGTTTACGATCAAATTTCCACTACTTCTATTCAGTGAGATGTAAAAGAAACAAAAAGATCATGAAAAAGGAAAATACTTCAGTTCCTGCATGAGCCATTCTCCGCTCCTCCATCCTTTGTTTCCCTTTTTTCTATGTTAATTTCTTATTGATATGAGATAATATTGATTTTAGTAATACTTTCTAATTCCTAATTCAAAACAAAACTCACTTCTATCGTCTAGAAGTTGTCAAGATCTTATCAGAATAGGTGAAAAGAAAGTTTTGTAATCCAATGAAAACCTTATGTAATACCAAAACTCACTTCTATTGTCTAGAAGTTGTCAAGATCTTATCAGAATAGGTGAAAAGAAAGTTTTGTAATCCAATGAAAACCTTATGTACCACCATGCAAACAATATTATCTTTGTTGGCCGTAGTCAAAAGAGGAGATAAATACAGACAACTATAGCAACAGAGTACTCTCGTATCCTTTCATAATTCTCCACAATCCCCATTCTTTGAAGTGCCATAAGCCTGCTGTACGGGTTGCTATCTACAACCTCTGCACTCATATCCTACCATTAGAACATAAAATCCATCAAAATTGGAACTTTCATATCAGATCAAAGAAAAAAATTAACAGCCGCAGAGCAGCCTGACCAGCTAAGTTACAAGGGAGTAAAGAGAACAACCTTCAATTTTGGGCGTCGAACTGGTACTGATTTTACTAGATCTGTGAGACGTTTTACATACAACTGAAGCTACAGACAATGAAAGGAACAATTAGGCACATCTTATATCTTAGTAGAGATCAACAGAAGTGCAAACTATAACAGAAACAGCAACATGGATAGGCGAAGGAAATCAAAAGTTGAGCACTCCAACTTGCAGAGGGCTGTCACCTTACTTGCAGGATAGATCGGGAAAATTATTTACTTTTCAAATCACCCAAAAAGGCTTAATACTGAAAAAACCTCCCAATAAGAGCATAATCCATCCTATCTACTTCTAATCACACAAAAGCCTTGTATAACTTAACCATGTATTGGCACAGTGCATCCGTAAAAAACAACCAAGAATTCTGGTAATGCACTGCTAGCATAAAGGCTTCATGTTGCTCGATCGCTACAAATTCAACCAATACCCGTGTATGCATGGCTAGATAATGTCAACAGAAGCCGAGATGCAAGAGAAAATCTGAAACGTCAAATGTTAATGCATGATGAAAAAATAGTGGAATCGGAAAATCTTGAGCCGATGCCTTCAAATCGGAAGCAGGGAACTCAGAGACAGGAATGGAATTTAAACACAGATGAGGTAGCTGGGATGTACCTTGTCAATCGATGATTTGGAAGAATCGGGAAGCGACTGCTTGAGAGACTGGATCTCGTCAAGCATTTCCTTCAGCTCGACCTCCATTGCCATCGAATTCCAGGAAGAACTGATCTCTATCAGTGCTTTATGTAACTGAAAAACAACTACAGACCGCAAACGGTTGAAGAGCTCCTCCTGCTTCCTTCAGGCAGTGGTCAGGGGACGAAATCCCGCTGCAGTGCCGAAACTGTCAATTGCCAAGACGGAGACTTGTCAAGCAGGCAAGGCATAGATCAGTTCAGCTCCGCTGTATCCAACTCTGGAATCTGGATGGTCGCTCTCGGGTCGGGTCGTTGCTTTCGGGCTAATGAATCTAATCCTATTATATGGGCCTATAATGGCTAGTATTGGGCCCTCGATGGTAGTCCAAATTCGGCCCAATATAAATTGTAGTTACGGTGAAGGGGTACCAGCTCAATGGAAAATACGCAATTTTTGCATATTTATTCAATTCTATTATAAATTATCTAATTTTAATCGCGCCAAATTAAAAAAATAAATTATATTTATGAATAATATTAAATTCATTAAAAATTAAATAAAAACCTATAATACATATAAAATTTTAAAATATAATATCATATTATTTTACTATTTCAATTTAATATATACAATTTATCAATTAAAATATCGAAAATATATATTTAAAAATTATAAACACAATATATTATTAATTAAATAAAATATTATTAATAATACTGAAAAAATATATAATATTTTAAGATTAAAAAATTTTAAATTTATAAGATTATGAATTTATTTTTAAGTATAATTTAATATAAGATTTAATAATTTAAGTAGGTTGTGAATATTTTTTCTGTGCAAAAAAAAAAAAAACGAGACCGGGTGAGAAGGGCGGTCCACGCCACGGCGATTATACGACAGCTCCTTACGATGTCGGGAAGCCAACTGGATAAGATGGCTGACTTCCACCGTGCCCACCATTGACCGAATTATTCCCACTTTGATTACCCTCCACGTGTTGCTTTAAAAATATCTTAGGCGTAATTCCATCATTCCATGGGCTGAGAACTGTCGGATTCAGAAAAGTTCCGTGCACCCATTACAGGTGATTGGCTCCACCCAGCCACCGCACTTGAGCTTTTGTGCATCAGTTCAATCATGCTCTTGATTATATTATTACAAGACGAGACAGAGAGGGAGACCAGAACTTTCAGTACAAACCAGGAAACAAGGCGATCCGGAACTAGTGGAACTTCTATTTGCCATGGCGGCGGAGGAAGAGAGGAGGAGCCAGAGCCCGAGGAGCCCTGAGGCAAGGCTTGGCATGAAGGTGGAGGATCTCTGGGACGTTCAGCAGGGCGCTCGGCTCAGTCCTACTGAGAAGCTCAACGCTTGCTTTGAAGGGATCCCTATCTCTGCCTTCCCCGCTTCCTCCTCTTCGCATGGTAACTTCAAAGTTACATTTAATACCTCGATCGGATTCAGCTTCCTGAGACCGTTAATCTCATAGAATTTCTTGTTATCAGTTAGTAGGACATAGTAGGAACCAGGATTGGAATATGAAATCAAGTATTGTGTGGGTTTCTTTAGTACCAGTTTAATTGGATTCTCAAAGGTACTTGTTGATCATTTGATATATCCTGCAGTAGTCGAGATAAGGTCAGATGCTAGTCTAGCTGAAGCTGTTCAGTTACTTTCCGAGAATAGGATATTGGGTGCACCAGTGGTGGACGTTGATGCGCCAGACGATGCAAGCTGGATGGAGAAATACATTGGCATTGTCGAATTAGCTGGAATTGTGGTTTGGATTCTATACCAGGTGAGTCTCTTCTTGTGAATTGGATTTTCTCTGTTTGTGTTGTGCTTCCTTTCTGCAGATATTGGGCCATTCATTTCCTGTAGAGTTGGAAATGTTTAATCTCAAGTGCTTCTCTGGAAATATGGATATTGTCCAACAACCTCCTTTGATATTTAATTGCTGGTTATCCTTCTTGAAATGTTGAATTTTGATATGCTTAGCTTACTGGTACTTGCATTTTCCATTGAACTGAGGATTTCTGAGGATATCTCTTTGCTACTTGTGGTATGTCGATGTTTGTGCTTAGTGCTGGTTGGTTCTGGTGCTGAGATTTTGAACAAATGTGTCATTGCAGTCGGACCCGCCTTCTCCTAAGACCCCGAGAACAGGAACTGCATTTGCTTTGGCAGCTAATGGAGTTTTTTCAGCTATGGTACTCAACTTAGACCAAGAACCTGCTTCTGAGACCCCGGGAAGCTTTTTTGAGGCTCTGATCTCCTCTGAAGTCTATAAAAATAAAAGGGTACAGATCGGTATATCGATTTCAGATGATCTCATCCATCTGATCCTTTGTATCTACATCAATTTGCTTATTCATGACCATCCAGGTTCGGGAGATCTCTGGTTCATTTAGGTGGGGTCCTTTCCTTGCCGTGCAAAAAGAAGATTCCTTCCTCACCATGCTGCTGCTGCTTTCCAAGTACAAGATGAAGAGCGTTCCTGTGGTCGATGAGGGGAAGATCCATAATATCATCACTCAGTCTGCCGTGATACACATGTTGGCAGAATGTGCTGGACTTCACTGGTTCGAGGAATGGGGAAGGAAGAAGCTCTCTGAACTCGGCCTTCCCCTCATGACTTCCGATCAAGTTGTCAAGGTGAGGATGATCACTGGTCTGTCTCTTATAGGCCATGGTGCCATCCTCCCATGTGTTCATTCTTCAGGCCCCACTTAGATTGCAAATGAGTTTGATTCATAGGAATTTCGGAAACCATTTCAAACCTCATCCCCCACTTAGAAAACCGAACTTTGTGAAGAAACACTTCAACCAGTCACCTAAATTAGATCTACTTTGTTGCTGCTGATGTGATTCATGGTACTCAGGTGTATGAAAACGAGCCAGTGCTTCAGGCATTTAAGCTGCTGAGGAAAAAGCGAGTTGGAGGAATACCCATTGTCGATGCTAGTGGTAGGAAGCCAGTGGGCAATATAAGCTTAAGAGACATATGTTTTCTTCTAACTGCTCCAGAGATCTACCACAATTTCCGGTAAGTACTAGTCAAAGCACCATATAAATATAATGCAGGTTCAAATTGAGCTGGACTGGTCTGTTACTGAAGCAAGCGTCTCGGTTTTGCAATGTTTAGATCGGTCACAGCAAAGGGCTTTGTGACTGCAACTCGAGACTACCTGGAGGAGCATGGAGATAGCACACCCATGAGGAGTGGCATGATAACATGTAACAAGGACAACACCATGAAAGAGCTGATCTTGATGCTCGACTCCAAGAAGATCCATCGGATCTACATGGTTGATGGCGATGGGAACCTAGAAGGTGTGATCACACTGAGGGATATAATCTCAAAGCTAGTCCACGAGCCCCGTGGCTACTTCGGTGATTTCTTCGACGGAGTCCTGCCATTGCCACCGGACAGCAGGGTCTAGTACCTATCTCCTCCATTGGCTGACCTCTTTTTTTTTGGCTATTCCCTTCCTTCCCAGGGGTTCTCTAGACCCACCTTCCTGTGTTAGCATAAAAGGGTGCAATTTGGCTGTGCTTTGGAGGTGATGTACTTGTGAATCTGTGATGAATAATCACTTGTGGCCTAGCCACTGCATTTGCTTGCCTGCTTGCTCAAGGGATTTGTATGAACTGTCTGATAAAGATGAATGGCTTGTATAGTATTACGGGATATAACTACTTATATATTAACATCAAGGGTCAAAACGTAAATGACCGAAAGGCTTGGGGTAAATTGTTAATTATAACTTGTTCAACAAACCCCATTAATCCTACTGCTCGATGTGACAGTTACAGCAGACCTTCGACGGAGTCCAATTTCCAGGCACCTCACTGAACATTGGAGGAGTTGAAGGAGGTTTGCTCCAATGGCGCTTTACCTCATCTACGAGTCTGATTCAGGTTACTCATTTCTGCTCGCTCATGGACTAGATGAAATCGGTCGGATCACTGAGGCGATCCGCGGCGCAGTTTCGGACCTCAATCGGTTCGGTAAGATCGTGAAGCTCGTGGCCTTCAATCCGTTCGAGTCTACTCTGGATGATCTCGATCAGTGCAATTCCGTCTCTGAAGGTCAGTTGTCGAAGTTGTCTTGATTATTTAGGCGAAACTGTTTGATTTTGATGCTTGTTTGTAGCATAAGCGTGTGCATAGTTGGCAATTCAATTAGCTGCCTGAAATTCCTTTTTTATGCATTACTTTCATCTGAAGAGCTGAAACACGTGCATCATAATCAGGCTTATAATGTGACAGAACTTGATTTTAACCTCATTGGACGGCGGGCGGATCTTGGCAAGAGTAGAACTCGTTGATATTAGCAGAAATAACAGGCACTGATTTGGGAGGGACTTGTGTGATTGTAATCATGATTCCTAAGATTCATATACTTGAAGGAACAATCTTCCATCAATATGGTAAATTTATTTGTCATGTTTGAGACATGATAAATCTGTATTGTCCAGCCATCCATTTTTTATGATAATTAGCCTCCATTCTGGAGGAAATGCTACTGTAATCTTCTTGCAATTGATTTTGACTTATCTTTTACAAATTAATTTCAGGGATTCTGACTGATGAGTTAAGAAATTTCTTGGATTAACTTATCTTCCAAAAGTTAAGGATGCTAAGAAGGCGAAGTTTAGTTTGGTAGTAGCTGAGCCCAATATTGGGTCCCATATTTCTGAAGTTACCAAAGTCCCTTGCCAGAGTAATGAGTTTGTTCTTGATCTTATTCACCATGTACGGATGCATTTTGACAGGTTTATGAAGGATTTGAAGGTTGATTCATATTTTTTTACCTTCTCTCATATCCCTCCTCTAAACTATTACAATTTTGTTTTTATGGTAGGTGTGACACACCATGGTATTATCTTCTCTTGGAGCTAATGTTTTCCATTTTTTTCTATATAGCCTGGTGATTTATAAAAGGCTCAACCGAGTGAACAACATGGTTATACAAATATTGTTAAAGATATTAATTCCTTTTCCATGAGAGTTAGGTCCTTTGAAAATATCTCAATGTGGGAATGACACTTGATGCCTCTAATAGTTGCTGCATATGTTATCTGTGATGTGGAGAGAGTCGTATCAATCCAATCAGTGTCTTCATACCCGTGAAAGATTATGATCATTTTATTAGCTGCAAGTATATTTTTCCTGTTCGTGACCCCTGAATAGTTTCATTTCAACTTCCATGCAGAGAGTGGTATCCCTGGCACTTCCCTGAATTGGTTAAAATCGTCAATGACAATTACCTCTATTCCAAAGCTGCAAAGTATATAGAGGACAGATCAAAGTTGGCCGAAGATAATATTCTTGGTTTGACGGACATAATAGGTAATGAAGATAAGGAAAAGGAGATTGTTGAAGTTGTTAAAGCATATATGGGTAAATTACTCTTTTTTTTGCTCTTTGCTCCATGGAATGGTCTATTTATAGATTTTCTTAACCTTTTCAGCCATAATGGTCAGTTTGATAATCAAGGAAATTAATCTATGTAAGAACATCAACAATGCTACAAGAAGCCAGCATTTTATGGGTCCTGCAATATCACTGCCTCTGCATTATTTTCTGATCAGACATCTCCTGCAAGGCTGGGGCTTGACATCTTTGCCTGCGGTCAAGCAAGGGCCGTGCTCAGTTGGCAGAACAGCATTATGGTTCCTTCACAACAGAGATATGACAAGCTTACCTTTCAATCTCCCAGCAGCATACAGAGCTTCTTCTGCAAATGGCCATTTCTCAGCAGGGTTCGTAGGACAGAAAGTAGTTCCTCTGGAAAAGCCTTTGCAAATTACCATGGAATTAGGAAACTCAACATTCCAAAGGATAATCTCAGCAACTCATAATCGCACATCAGCATTAGTACTTACCACCTGAACAGCAATCTTTTTTATTGAAGATTCCTCGGAGAATGGTTGCAGCAATGTAACTCCGGGAGGCAACTTTGTGTCAAACATCCTCTAGGCCAGTCTGAACAGTTCCTGTTCTTCATTTTCACAATGGCTCAAAGTGTCTATTCCAAGCTCACTTCACAATAAAGGGGAAGAGTTGGACCCCATGGAAGTATTACATCAAGAAGATATGGAAAAGGGTCTTTATCTGCAATAAGCCAGAACGAGCTTGGCATATCCAAGCCTAAGAGCATCTGGGAGATCTTTGACTAGCCCATAGTCTATCAAAATCAACATCCATTTGTTCTGACTTGATGTCCTACTTCCTTATGCCATTTTCTCCACGAGAAGATTTAGAACTAAGAAACCATTGAAGTCTACTCTTGGATAAACATAGTACACAGAAAATTCGAAGAAGCAGAACAATGGAGACACTTGTAATGATGTGCTTTGCCTCTGAGCCTTTGCAAATGAGAATATTCCCAGGGATGAGGATCTGCATGGAAGAAACCACTCTTGAGGATCATTTGGCCATATGCCATTTCATACTTGTGAGTATGTTCCTAAATTTTAACCATCACAGAACCAATTATGCCATAAAAATATATAAATTGATACAGCTACAACAATCAGGTCTAATAAGTGACACTGCTTGGAGAAGAAACTAAAAAACATCCGGGCTTACTGCTTTGCTGCTGCTTTAACATTATTTTTTTATAATGAATAGTTGAGATGGCCAATATGTCTCAAGGAGCAACATACATACTTCAAAACTTCTCCTGCACACTTTCAGTATACTCTCATTCTCATGCAACAGAATAACTTCATCAATCAAATCTGTCATTGATTCCCAAAACAGATTTTCATGCTTGCAAGGAAAAAATAAAATGCTGTCCTTGCACATACAAATATAACTCGCAAGGATGATTCTGATGTTAACTTTATATAATTAACTAACGTTTTATAAAGTTACGGTAGATATCTGTTAGCATCCAGTTTATTAAGTGTGGCACATGAAAACTGGTATAGACATACCTCGGGAGTATATTGCCTAACTGAGTGCATTAGTAGTGAAGAATTTTTATTTTTTATTGAACATTAAAAATATAATATTGTATCAAATAAATTAAATGGTAAATATATATATAAATATTTATACTATTTGTAAATATGTTACTAAAATATTGAAAACTCTATTATTTTCATCTTATTATAAATACTATCTACTTGTTTTGCTATTAAATTTTTTTTAATTAATAAACCTGTCAGTTGTCAACTAATTTTTATTCATGTCAATTTTTTTATAAAAAATCGACCAATTTTTACATTTTTTTATCATATTACGTTGATCCGAGTTATTCATAATATTAAAAAAATTGTTCACACTTTTCTTTAACTCAATTAATTAAATAATACTTATCTATTTATATATTTAATATAACACAAATATTGTAACAAATAATATATAATATAATATTAATTAATAATATTATACCATATACTATAATTAACTAAAATATTATACTAACAATATATTTTAATATGATTATTTAAAAAAAATGGAGTAGGCGAATAATATTTTCAGTAGGAATCACCGTCCAGAAGATAGATAACACGGTTCTAGATTCATAAATATGGGATCAATTCAGGTGGATAGATTCATAAATATCACAACATGCAAGTCAGATTCGGACAATCTCTCACTAGGTTTAGGATTTTAAAGGTATTTTTTACAATATTTTTGAGTTTTTTTTATCCGGGTTAAATCCGACGGGGCTGACCATTGACCCGTGTAGGAATTACTATTGGGGTGGACCACTTTATGACTGAGCTTGAACCTCAATATACTCTGCTTCCCATATTTTTACACAGTGCGTGTTCTTTGCCAGGCAGCTAACGATACCAGCGACCATGGGAAGGAGAGAGAAGATGGATCGTAGCTAGAGGAAAGAGTAGTAATGTTTGACTGTAAAGGTGGGGGTAAGTAATGAAGCCCTTCTTCCCTTCTGCTCTTTAGTCCCAAGTTCACACTCGTCTTCATCTCTTTTATGAAGGATACCTTTGGGCCCCATGGAAACCTGCAAGTCATAGAGCAATGATGTTCCACAGGAACACTCACTCATCTTCCAACTAGTAGATTACATCTCACTAAAAAATGCATTTTTCTGCTCATTTATTCAACAAATAATCAATCAAATTGTACACAATTAGATCAGATAAAGAATCTCCCATCCATGCAAATTTTAAAAAAACAGAATCATATAAAATAGTTGAACAAATAGAAGAACCCTAGCCTCACATGTAAAGCATTGAAGAATGCTCATGACATCAAGAAATCCATTCAAGTTAAACAGATGGGTCGATCATCTCTTTTATAAGATGATACATTCCCAAATATGTCATATGTGGTTTCTTTAGGGCATAAGAAAACACAGCATACTTTGCTTCTTCCCCTTTTTTTCGGGTTAAGAGAGCATCTTTATAGGGCAGTTAATGAAACAGCAAGAACACAAAAGGGACATTGAGTTTGGTCCTGCAATTGAAGAGATTTAACAGGAAATTTTGAGCCCTGCCCAGAAGAGAATTCCTCTGGCAGCTACTTCTAAAATAAGTCAAACTCTCCAGCGCCATGATGATAAAACTTAGAGTGAAAAGGAGATGGAGAGATAGACAGTCTTGGGGGCTCTAGAATAGCCTACACAAGAAACTACAGGGAGTAGCATGTTGGGTTTACCATAACAAAATTCACAGGGATTGCTGAATGGCCAGGTCACCTGCATTGCTCGTCCCAACCATCCTGGATACACCAGGTCCGGCAAAGCTACTGAATGGAGCTGACAAATTCGATGGAGTCCAGTTCACGGGGTGGTCAAATCTACACACAGGCCCAAACTTACATATCCCATATCGGCTGTAATATGAGCATATGTTCTGATCCTGCAATTCCAACAAAGTGTCAGCATGATATGCACATGCATCAAATCACACAATATATATTTTACCTATCTACATAAAGTATCATCATCCCTATTTGTCCATATAAGAACTCTGCAACCATCTGAGTATAGCTATAATTGAAGTTCCTCGCAATTGGACAACAATAATGCTATAGAATGAGGATATTGTGAAAAAAAAAAAACCCAACCAGAGAGAAAAATCAGAGTAAAAATGTTCAGTGAAGAGATTTGTGTGACAGACTTGGACAATATATGTTAGGCTTACGGGTCTTAGTGGGAGGCCCTTGTCACTTAGTGGAACAACAGGTGAGATCGGAATACGATTCTTAGGATGGTGATATTTGCAGTTGGATTTAAACTTGCAATCTCCTGTTTTCAGGAAGAAAGTGCAATCAGGTTGCCCAGGGCGCTCAGGAAATTCATCGATTATCATTTGATTTTTGTCATTGTTGTATGCAGCAGCTCCGTTGCCGGGGTTATTCCCCATGTAGGCTTGAGTTGGAAGCATGCCCCTCTCTGGTTGATACACCGGGATCTACAGATGTTGCAGTCAGTGCCAAGAACCGATCATGTATTTGAATAGTATGCTAATAATACTAAACAAGCATTCTCAAACCATCTCAATCCTTTAGAACTTGATGTATAAATTCACCAAATTCAATAATAAAAAGAACAGCTTACCTGATATGTACTCCATTCCGCTTTATGAGGTGCAACTCCTCCAAATGGGGGCGAATAGACAGCTGGAACAAATGAAGCAGCCTCGTTCAATGTCCTTGGGGAGGGTGACCAAGAGGCAAGAGACTGTGGTGGAGCTTTTAAAGATGAGGACGTGCCATTTCCATATCCACTAAGATGGTCCCCAGCTTCGCCACCCAAACCTGAACCTGTAGGATCTGGATGATTGAACTTGCAGTTGGCTGCATACTTGCAGGAACCATTACGCATGTAATAGGGGCATTCTTTCTCCCCCTGCAAATTTTTTACAGCCATATTAATGATCATAATGAAAGCACTAAACATACTAAAACATAAGGCAGCAACAAAAAAAACTAGAATGAATCCTTTTTTCAATGAAAGAGGAGCATACCGGTCTTATTGGCAATCCCAGAAAGTTAAGCTCCATTAGAGGGGAGGCCCCCAGAGGTTTTGTTCTTGGGTGGTTGAATTTACAAGCTTTTCCATACCTACATCCTCCTGTCCTCAAGTAGTACTGATGGATGCTCAATGAATGTTAGTAACCACATGAAACACAGATGGCATATCCTAGCATAAATTATAGCTGAACACGCTGAGTTATTATGTTGAAAATTGCCTATAATAGCTGGATCTCCAAAACCACTGATTCAACTGTAGGATGAACACCTCAGACGGTTTCTTCATTTTCAATTGAGAGGCAAAAAAAAGCTTCCCGGAAAACGTGACAAATCATGGCTGCCATGACTAAACATCACTAAATCAGTCCAAGCTAACTACAGGTGCCAATCAAAGCTTTAAGAAACAAGTAAACGGAACCGTCAGATGCTGAGTATTTTAGAGGGCGTGCTAGCTCTAACCTTGCATTCTATCAGCCCCACCTTGTCGTTATGCTCTTCTCTGTCATTTATCCTCTCCCTTGCAGCCTTCAGGTTTGAATTAATAACGTTAGAAAAATGGAGGCACGGGAATCTGGGATGGAGTGAATCATGCATCATGCAATTTCCTGGCTATAATAACGTTAGAAACTGAATTCGGAAGTGATGTCCACCGGATTAACAGCAGAAACAAATTCAGAGACGAAAAGAGTAGAGGGAAATCAAGCTCTGGTCTTAGAATTATTACAGGGTTTCTCCCGCGGACTGGGTGGTTGAACTTGCACAAGGATCCAAATTTGCAAGTCCCCGTCCTCATGTAATAGGAGCAATCCTCAGCGCCAGGTCTCACCGGAAACGAATACCTCACACTACAGGCTCCACTCTCCCAGTCGCTATCTCTCCCCTCGCCGGAATCATAAACTCCAGCGGCTCCACCTCCTCCTTGATCATCCTCCCATCCGGACCAATCATCAAAGCCTCCATGGCTGTACGCTTCCCCGCCGCCCTCTTCTTCCCATCCTGATCCGCCACCCTCCTGCGGCAGCCGAGCGGCCTCCGATTCTCTCAAGACCAGCTGTAGGAGCTCCTCGGAGATCGAGTTCTCCACCTCGCGATCAGGATCGAAGGCTTCATGCTGGAGATGGGGACTCGATGGCATGTCCACCTCCAGCTTCTCGCTGGTACTGCCCTCGGTGACGGAAGATGGCTCAGAGGAAGCCATTCTAGCTCCACATTACGGAACCCTAGAGCTTCAATCGCCGTATACCACCCCGCAGTGGAAGAAGACTAAGAAGAGTGGAGTGAAAGAAAGAAAGGGGGAAAGGTAGAGAGTTTTCTGGGGAATCAAAGACGCCTCTGCTGTTAGAAGCGTCCAGTGCGCCAACACAGTCACAGGGACAGACAGAGAGAGTGTCTCTGGCTCTACCACTACCCATCGACAAAGGAGCTCTGCTGCTCTGCATATGTAGCTTTAAAATATAAATAAAAAGATAAAATTCATTTTTTTAAGAAATAAAAAATAATATAATGATAATTTATATAAAAAATAGTTAAAATTGACATAAAAATATTATTTTTAGTAAATATTTAAATTTAAAATATTTTGTATAAAAGTGTAATTTACGTTAAAATTTTTAATAAGGCTGTAATTTAATCAAAATAAAAATTATATATTTATTTTGGATAGAAATAAAATGAAGATAGGAAAAAATAAAACTCCAAAAATTTTATGCTTCTCGATTGATAAATTCATGCTCTCGCCCAAGGAAATCTATAGCCATGCCTAAATTAATTAGATTTAAATGCATTTTTTAATATTATTGTTATTTTTTTATTTTCAACTTATTATTATTATAAAAAAAATATAAAATAATTCAAAATTTGGGCGAAGTCATCATTTTCATGACTGTCCTCATCCTTCTTTCCTTGTTTGGTGAGGTTCCCGGCGAGCCCTGTGGTCCCCTACACCGTCCTTCCTGAGCAATAGGAGAAGAGCCTCGGATTGCCATTTATTCTTTTTTTTCATTTTTAATATAATAATAAATTTATTAGTAATATTATTTTATACTTTACACAAAAATTATTTACAAGTCAAGGTTATTTAATTTCTAATCAATAACTAAACTTTAGGTTAAATTTGTAATATTTTTTAATTATTAACCCAAAAATAATTAAATAACAATCAAATATAAATTTATACTCAATTCTATGTACTTTTTTATTTACATATATGTATTTAATTTTACTTTATTCACAATCTAAAATATCTAAATCTATATTTTAAGTTTTTAATTATTGTTTTCTTCTCTTTATAATTATCACTAATTACACTTAAAATTTTTTCATTTTAAAAATTATAATTTAGTTATCAACTTTTTAAAAATGGTATTTTATTCCCAAAATTTTTATATTCAACAAATTATATTAAACTCACTCAATTTTATGGTGTTATTATATTAATTATTTTTTCTTTCTATTATAATTACCAGTTTCATCAATTAACAGTTCAAAGTAGTCAGAGTTATTAGCGTAGTAAGTTAGCACCCTAGAATATTTCTAATATCAAATTGAGTAACAATTAATGGGTATAGCATAGCAACACCATTAAGATTGTCACAGTTTCCTAAATGCACCTTAATGACAAAGAGATTGATGTTAAAAGAATCTCCTCAAAGTGAATTTGATTGATGAATGATCAATTGAAACTCACTTTTAGACCATTTTATTTCATGGTCCTCCTATCCTGTTATGAAATATTTGAAAAAATATATACAAAACCAATTGCGGGAAGGCATTTAATGTTCTTTTTTAAGTAAATATATATAGTTTAAGTGATATATTACTCAAATATTATTAATATTCTGTATAACATTCAATAACCATGGAATACATTCAATTATATTATACAATTAAATTCCATAATATCTATTATATATTATTTTTGAGAAATTCTTGTAAATACACATGAATACATCCACACTATAATTCGATTTTAGGATCTATCTAACTCTACACATATTTTAGATAGACCTCATACAAATGTAGAATTGGAAGGATTTATAACTTAAAATATAATATTAATATTATCAAGAAATACATAAAACATGGAAAATAATTTAATAATAAAATTTAGAAATATCTTTAATATTCTATAAATTTCCTTAATTAAAGGTTTATATTTTAATAATACTTCATCAACACAAGTAATCCTACTATTCTTAATCCTAAATTTATTTTCTCAAACTCAATTTAGTGACATTATTCTCCTAACCATTACTACTTAAATTTATATACAAGATATTTCAAATATGATTTAAACTATTTCCCTTTTCAACTTTAAAAAATTTTAGTATTTTTAATGTTTTCTCAAAATATAAATGACATTAATTTAAATTAGGATTAACTAGTGGCTGGAATGCAGTTACCCATCACAAGTTTATACATATTAGACAATTATTTCCATTATACGAAAAACACGTGGCTTCTTTCCTCAACATGTACACTATAATTTTTTTGGCATTTACATACTTTAAATAAATAAATTTATCTTATTTAACTTACAAATCTAGCTTTACCTCAATTCCAAAATAATTTAATTTAAACAATATTTTTTATCAATATGCACTTGGCTTACATATAAATTCATTCTATTGGTATTCTTTTTGTTGCAAATATATGGATCATAGCAATCTATTTATATTTGTGTTAAAATTCTTATTTAGAAATTTATGGATATTATTTTTCATATATCTAAATTTATAATACATATTTTATAAATATTAAATTATAACCTATTTCTTTTGAAAGAGTGAGTATTAATTCTTTCTTTTATTGATATTAGGCATTTGTCTATTTCATTAAAATAATGGAACTTAACCTGATATAATTTTTTTTGTATCTTTTCTAATAATTTCATAAACAATACTCTTAATTATAAAGTGCAAAAAATTCAATTCATCCGCCCACCCTTACCGGTTGATTGAAATCTCAGTCATCCTATCTTGGGATCTCACTCTCCGCTGAGTCAGCCATAGGCTGACTGCTGGATAACCTAACTGAAACATTAGCAGCTCTGAGGAGTCATAGGCTCGACCATAGATGCCCTTCATGTTCGGGATGCTTTTCACATGGTGTAATCAGACCAATGCCCAAGGGAAAGAGAGCCCCAAAAGGGAGTTAATGCTTAGATTTCCCGTTGTAACTGCATGCGTATCTGATTCAGGGTATCAAGAGCAAGGATTCACACAAAACGTAGAATTAGAGGTCTTATTCTAGCACTTGGTCTTTCCATACTAATTTTCCGCCCATCTCTGTTGAGCTTTGTCTAGATGATGTTGTGAGTGCAGTGTAATGAGATCCGGAAGATCAACAAAAGCCTTTTTTGTGATTGGGAAGACCCCTGCAGGCATTGACAAAGGGCTACCACAATGATGCAGATGATGACTATGGCGACAAATGAAACAGTTGAGGCTGATGGCTGTCCTAATTTTGATTTCCTCCATCATATTCCTTTATTGACATGTTGGAAGTCTTATCCTGTACCAAATTCTTTCTACCCCAGTATGTTTCTCTTCAGATTTGATCTTCAACGTTGATAAAAGCTAGTTGTGATATTTTGCCCCCAAGATAAAAATTCTCATTCCATCAGACCCCAAAAACCTGCTGCACCTACTCATGGAGGTCGGGGTGAGGCATGTAAAATACCGACTAGTCCTCTTCTAGAGACCAATGAATTCTGAGTCCATCAAAACTGTGTGGTCGTGCTATTTGGTGATGAGCACTTTGTACCAAAAAATACTCCAAACCCTTCTCGGACTGCTCAACCCAAACAAAGTCATTGAAACTGAATCCATCAAAACTGTGTGGTCCTACTATTTGATGATGAGCACTTTGTACCAAAAAATACTCCAAACCCTTCACCTTACCTCAAATTGCTCAACCCAAACAAAGTCATTGAAACTGAGTCCATCAAAAATGTGTGGTCGTACTACTTGATGATGAGCACTTTGTACCAAAAAATACTTCAAACCCTTCACTTTACCTCAAATTGCTCAACCCAAACAAAGTCATTGAAAATGAATCCATCAAAACTGTGTGGTCATACTATATTTGATGATGAGCACTTTGTACCAAAAAAATACTCCAAACCCTTCACTTTACTTCAAGCTGCTCAACACAAACAAAATCATTTAATATGGACGGTCCTATGCATGCGGCCCCCACGACAGCTCACATCGCCAACTACTTATTTTTGGTCATTGGGATTAGTGGGACCTTTTGGGATGAGTAACCCATCTCCTTCTCAAGTCACTGTCAATAAATCATCTCCAGCAATTTGGCAATTGATTTTTAGGAACCAGGTCCCCTTACACCTTCCTTTACTGCAGCAGGATTACTTTAATTTAATGGAAGATTTTCATTTGAGTTGTTTCCGCCACGGATTTCTGCTTTGCTGACCAAGGCCTGGCTGGTCCCTCAACGAATAAGTCCTGCTGACCTGCAAATCACATTAATGAGAAAAAACGGTCACATGATTAAGAACAAAACAGAACAAATGAAAGGATCAAAAGGCAAACATTCATAAAATAAAGTGGGAAACCACGGAATGGAGTATAGGCGGCGGCGACCGGAAAGTCCCTTGATAGAGAAGATGTCGAGAATTTGGGTTTGACGCTACGGAGTATGCACGGCGAGGAATGGAGTACCATGGAATCCAAAGTTGGGGAAGCATTTGAAGACAATTTTTACAGTATCATCATGCAAGCCATAAAAATTAGCTCAATCATTTTAATTTAAATTTATTTTTAAGTTAATTTTCGTCGTGGCCGTCCTTCTCCCCAAAAATTTGAAGTTTCCGATTAATTTGTCCTCAAATTCCTCCGCATTTCCGTTTCCGGCAGCCTCGCCAAGGAATTGCAGCAGCAAGGAGCACTACATGAAATCCCTGGCTCACCATAGTTATAGTAACGGCGGTGTACACAGCGCAGCTTTGCGGCCTCCCTGTTGAACTCGAGCGGGATGCCGTGCGGCCGGAAGCTGTCCGGGGTTGAAGTGCGCCCTGTCACCGTGCAACACGACCAAGGAACGTTGTAAACGGAGTAGCCGACGCTTGAGGCAGTGGATCGAGGAGGAGAAACTAGTTTGACCAATTTCGCTGGTGAGAGAACGGCTCTGATCTTCTTCCCCGACAAAGCTCTTTCATACTCTTCGATGATACTGGCCAAATCCTCGTCAGACTTGATCAATACCAGCGTCTCCAAGTTTCCGTCCGGCAACTGACACCTCAAGATGACCGAAAATCCGCAGAACTCCACGAGCTTCACCATCAGCTCTGCAACCAAAGGTCGCACAAAGCCATTAACAACAATCACACGGACCAATCGTATTCCTCAACCACAAATCAATCATGCCAAATACAGTCGAAAAATGAACCTGCATAAGAAACGGCCCGAGGGACGGCGAGGATCCTGGTGAAGCCACCGAGATACCGAAGATCGCCATCGGATCTACGAGGCACAATCCGGCCGCCATAGCTGCAGAGGAACTTGATCGTACCAGAAAGATTGCTGACTTCCGCTTCTCTCACCATGGAGGCAAGTCCCCCCTTCCCCTGACCTTCCTGGTTCGATGTAGACCCCAAGAAAGTTCTGGAGGGAGAGTCTTACTGAAATTCATTCTCCTAAAAAAAAGCGATTTGCAACACAGCTTAGTATTTATAGGAGTTTAGTTCAGCAGGACCCACGCGGATTCTAAGCGTCCTGTGGAAGGGGGAGATTGGGGCATGTTTGGAAACGAAGTTATGATAATCCATCTTGGGACGCCTATCATTCGGATATTCCTTCTCTTCGAGTTCTAGGAGAAATGGGAAAAAAAGGTAAGGAATGACTACTTGGTCGATTGGGCTAATAGGGGCCCGAGGAAATGGTATTACCCGACCCGATTCAATACAAAATCCAATAGATTCCCATTCATAAGGTCAAACCGAACCATCTACGGATCCGATAGTGTTATCAATAAAATATTCGGTTCTTTTAAAAATATAATATCAAATTTAATAAAATATAAAATTGTTCTAATTTTATAAAATTAAAAATTTTAAACTATTTATAATTTATTACCGTTAAATAAATATCTCATTTTCGGATGTCAATTCACCCATATCTGTTGGTATTATCCCGGGTATAATACAAGAGATTCGGGTTTATAAAATCAAACTGACCGACTACAAATATTATTGTCGGGTGTACGGGGTTAGACGGGTTGAAGTTGGACCCGGTGACCGAATTTGGATAAGACCGATGAAACCGATGGCCCGATATCAATTTCACCCTTTTTTTTTGCATTAGCATATATCTAAAATATTAATATGGGTCCACGTTTTTACCATAAGGCTCAAGGCCTTACAAAGAGAATCTGCCTTTTTCTTCTCTTTACTTTTATGTGCTTTGACAGCAACAACTCTCTGCAACTTTTGCAATTATTTGTTGAAGGCATGATGGTGATGTCAACCTCATAACCTCCACTCAACATTTCTTTCTCTGTTCCTCATCTTTCCTTTCTCTATACTTCATAGAGCAGCAGCAGCAGCAGGAGGAGGAGGAAAAATGGAGGCAGATGATCACACCGGTGAGACCCTGCAGGGTCAGGGTCCTAGTAATGCAAGCACGGTATCCCCTGAGATCGTTGAGATTGCAGAGGACAGCAGGAGCATGACAAGCGGCGCAGATGGTCCCTGTCGGGATGTTTACGTGGCGGTTGGGAAAGACGACTTGGGTGTCGTGAAGTGGGCGGTTGATCATCTTGTTCCTCGTGTCTGCGGCCGGATCTTCCTCGTCCACGTCTTTCCACCCATCACCCACATTCCCACACCGGGTAAGCAGGTTTTCAAAGATTGAGCAGATTCTGCAGTCCTTTGCTTTGATCTGAGTCAAATTGCAACTTTTAGTTGGTAAATTGTCGAGGAGCCAGTTAAGCCAGGATCAAGTGAGGGTATATGTTAATGAAGAGATGAGCCGGAGAAGAAACCTTCTGCAGAAATACATCCGCCTGTGCACAGAAGCTAAGGTATTTCAAACAGGTTACCTTCTCGAGGGCCGTGTTTGGGTGTTCATCCATGGAGATAGAGCTGATGATTTGACAGCTTTTACATTCAGGTACCGGTGGACACCATGCTGATAGAGAGCAACGCAACTGCGAAAGCCGTTCTCGATCTTATTCCTGTACTGAACATTACAAACCTCGTGATTGGGACAAAGCGATCGCCGTACTCGAGGTGGGATCTCACCGGTTCATGGCGTCTCCGTCTCCGGGGGGGCATTATCCGTGTGTGTTGATCTTTCTGCAACTTTTCCTGCGCAGGCGATTGGTGGTGCAGAAGCAGTCCAAGGGGGAGTATGTGAAGAGGAATGCCCCGGAGTTCTGCGAGGTCTCCGTCGTGTTTAACGGGCAGAAGATCGCGGAAACTGAAGGGCGGAGCGATCCAAATCACCGGTCTTCTTCCATGCCGGTGCAGTCCGCCGGGAAGGAAGCTTCTCCTTCTCGGAATCCGGAGAGGAAATTCTTCGAGTGCGTGTGTTTTTCAGGTAACTTGCACTGATTCTTCGAGTGACACGGCCCTCAATGAAAGTGCAGTGTGGTAGACGGACGTGTGGCTGAAGGATTTCCAAAAGCAAACCTTACTTTGAGCTTTAACACAAAAGTAGCAGCAGATAACCGGAGATTGGTGATGACGGAGATGGAGATGGAGATGGAGAGGGAGATGGAGAGGGAGCCCCCATTCTTTTGAGCCGGACAATAAAGGAGAAGTTGAAATTGTCCTTCTGGTTTACTGCATCAAGCACTGAGTCAACAGGAGAAAATGGATGGTGTCGTGTTCCTCTAATGCTCGAATAAGTGGATAAATAATGTCACCGTACCAGACAAGGCAGTCCTGTTGTGGCATTATTAGATAAATCGCATGTGTTTTCAATACGTGGTTTCAACCTACCCACTACAATTTCAATATCCAAACCCAACTATCCGAAATAATTCGATTCGGGTTCGGGTCGAATATACATCCCACTCCGGGTTTCGAATTTTTTTTTATATTTCTATTAATATTTCTTTTATAATATAAAAAACACACTATTTAGAGAAATTATTCAAATATTTTAAATTATTAAGCATTGCAAACCGTATTAATTCAAAAAACCCTAAAAAATTCTATAAATTTCGAGTTGGGTTAATTCATTTTCTATGAAATAACTATTAAATTGTATTTTATAATGTCAAAAAAACGCGGATAAATTATTTAAATATTTAAATTACTACACTTTTATTTTATTTATATGATTATTAAATGTAAAAATATTATAATGTACCGTTAAAATAATGTTTTAATTAATTAATATTATATTTATAGTATTTTTTGTATTACTATTATAATGTTACTTATTTAATTTATTAAATCATTTATTAATAAATTTAGTTTGATCCTTTATACTCATTACAATTTCACCGTGAAAATAAATATCCTAACAAATTTATCATTCAAAATTTTAAAATCAATTAAAAAATATTTCCTTAAAACGAATTTTGTTGATAATTATACCATCAAAATAGAAAAGTTGTTCCCATTTATTCTATCTCATTGGAATATAAAATATTTTTTGTTATATTTTATATCAACCATATAAAAAACTGATTATGGTGTTACTTATATAGAAAATAAAATAACTTATTGTTGCCAAGTTTATATTTATAATTTTTAAAAATTAATATATTAGTTAATTACGTATTCATATTTATTGAAATATTATATTATATTGTTAGTATATTAGTTAATATTATAAGATAATATTTTAATATTATTTATTTATACTTAATATTATTATTAGTCTATAAAACATTTATATCTCGTAATTAATTAATTAAATGTTTTTATAAATAAAATATAATCACCATACTTTAAGCCTACAACCTACTGTATATATCTTTTAATATATTTCAATTCCCTATTTTTATATTTTTTTATTATTTAGTAACTTAATAAACTAAAAAAAGAAACGTATATTTATATGATCATAATACATTAAAATATAAATTAATAATATTAAAATATCATAATATAATATTAATAGATTTGAATTATATCAAATATTTGAAATAATATCAAAATAAACTAGAATAACATGTGAATAATATTTATTTATTATTATTGATTTTTTAATAATATAATAGAAATATTATAGGTTTAAATAAGATATAAAATTAATATAAATTTAGTTATAATATTTTTATTTTAATTAATTTACGTATAATTTGTTAAAAAATTATATTAATATAAATTGGAAAAATAATGAAAATATTTTCCTATGAATTGAATTGTCGATTATCTATAAATCAAGTTATTGATAAAAATATTTTCTGTGAATTTATTTAAATAAAATATTTGTAAAGGCTAAAATACAGGCTGTGATTTGTTCAGAAGCCCAGAAGGAAAAGCCCTCAAAGCCCACATGATTTTTCCAAGGGCGGAATAGTAAATGCGTCGTTCATAGCAGCAACCCTATATATTGAACCAAAACCCTAGCACACCAGTGGCCGCCGCTTCTCTGCAAAGTGCCGGGAGGGAGGAGAAGGAGGAGGAGGAAGAAGAGGAAATGACGACTCGCTTCAAGAAGAACAGGAAGAAGCGTGGCCACGTCAGTGCCGGCCATGGTCGGATTGGGAAGCACCGAAAGCATCCCGGAGGCCGCGGAAACGCCGGTGGTATGCACCACCACAGGATCCTCTTCGACAAGTACCATCCAGGCTACTTCGGCAAGGTCGGTATGAGGTATTTCCACAAGCTCAGGAACAAGTTCTACTGCCCGATCGTGAACATCGATAAGCTCTGGTCTCTGGTTCCGGAGGATGTGAAGGCCAAGGCTTCGGCTGACAAGGCTCCGGTGATCGACGTCACGCAGTTCGGCTACTTCAAGGTTCTCGGCAAGGGCGTCCTGCCGGAGAATCAGCCCGTCGTCGTCAAGGCAAAGCTGGTGTCCAAGAACGCTGAGAAGAAGATCAAGGAGGCTGGTGGTGCTGTCGTGCTCACCGCTTAATTTGGTCACTCTTTCTCTTCTCTGGATTTTCTGCTTTCAAATTTCTGTTAGTCAACGTTATTATCCAGATGGTTGGGATTCTCCTTGCTGGTCATTGAGATGGTTATCTTAAGCTTCCAGGAGGTCAAATTTGCAATTTTTCATTATGGTTTCCTGCTTAAATATCCAGACTCTGCTATAAAATTCTCTCTTTTAGCATGCATTGCATATGAATCAACCATTTTAGGGTTTTTTAATAGCTGCAATCCTTTATGTGTCATCAACACCTTTGATTGGAAGCTATAGTACAATATTCTGGTCAATACTTCCATGTCTGGGTTGATAGAATGAAGCATGCTATGCCGGAATCATCTATTTCATGGCTTCTTGAGTTTGCTTTACCTTCACTCCTCTTAATCCATTGTGAATGAGAAGCAGTTTTGGATCCTTTATGGCTCAATGGATAAATGATACTGGTTCTGCTGTTTTATTTCATGAATGGTGGAACATCCTGGTGTGAGCTTGAGCACACATCACACATGGACCCTTTGTCTTGCTTGTCACTTCACTTGTCTCATAAGTCTGGTTCAATCTGTTCATATTGGCTGTGCCATGGAAGCAAGCTTGCAAGCTGCTTTGTGTTGCAAGCTGCTTTGTGTTGCAAGCTTATTCATTATGCCTGGGGCCATAACCTGTTAAACAGAAACTTGGGAACTCCTTCACTTGACATCCTGGTTGCTTGACTCAGACTACAATGATCTTTTGAGTACTTGTTCATGGCTTACTAACATTAAAAAGTTAACATCAGCAACCTTCCTGGGTCTAAAATGGTACCTTGAGAAATTTAAAGGCCATTCTTTCTCCTCCTCCACTTTCAATTCTTCCATCTCTAATTATAATATACTAAGATTTATTAAGAAAATTTTTCTCCTAATTAAGTTTATAATATAATACTAACTCTAGGTAAGTGCAAATTAAGATTTATTATTATGTTAAAAATTCAAGTTAGAGAATAGTTTATTGGTAATTATTCTTCATATTTAAATAATTTTGTAAATATTTTGATATAATAAGAATATATTACTCAAAATTAACAAAAAAAACTTATCCTTCTTAGAACATACACAAAGTAAATGCAATTTAATATATTAGTGTATCATTCTTTGTGGTTTTGCTTTCCTCACACAAACCATTCATTTTTTTATTTTTTTTAAAAAATTGATATCACATTAAATAAAAAAATTATTAGTTTATAAATTAAAAATAATAACTTTTAATAGATATTAGTTTAATATATTATCAACGTACAATAATTTCTCAAATAATATTTGAACTAAATAAATAGGAGAAATTTTGACTCATATTTATTCTAAATATATAAATAAATACACAACTGGATATTGTCATTTATTACAAGTTTGATAGGGTTTATATTCACATTTGTTGATATAAAGCTATATGTGATTATGATAAAAAAATTTATATAAAATAGATAAATTTTGTAAATTTATATGATTGAAAATGTTTTATTACCTAAAAATAATGAAATAAAGTAAATTTTATAAAATAAAAAATACTTATGCATATTTTTTAATATATTAAAAATTATTATGAGTAAAATGAATTGGTTTTGGTAAGATTTAGGACAAATATAGAGCTATGAGTAGAGCTCATATGGGAGATTCATATTTATATAAAGAGATTTTGGCCTTCACTACTACGAAGACTCAGAATCTTTGCAGCTATAGAATGCCTAGAAAGAGGGAAAAGTGTGTATGGAGATAAATATTTTTGTTTTTATTTTTTTATTATTATTTTCGAGTTTATAAATAGATATATCTTTAATTTAATAAGCTATATTAATGAAGTATTTTTTTGTATGATTTACTCTTATAACTAAATTATTAATTAGGCTACGAGAACATCAATTATTACCTATATAGGTCTGGCCAATGATGATTGATGGTGGTGGGGCCCCCAAATTTCTTCATAATTTCATATCAACCAACAATCTCTGCAATTGTCCTCCTGCAAAAAAAGAAAGAGGAAAATAATCACAGTACCCAAAATCTTCATCATGTCAAGTGTGACTGATAGTGATGGGTAGGCAGTGATAAAGTCAAAGATTTCACCGATTTCATTGGAGAGTAAATGGACAAATACAGTTACCTCAACTTACTTGTTCGAGGAAATCTTGAAATTGTAGTGTCATCCCACATTTAATTGTATGTTTAGGGACGTCAGCTAAACCCGAGCCATGATATTATCGTATACTTTAATTAAGATTTGCGTTCTACCCGAATTTTACTCAAATTTGAATCGGATTTGATTTAAATGTATAAGAACATACTCAAATTTAAATTAGTTCATATTAATATTAACTCAATTATATTAGAATTAAATTTAGATACTATACTTGGAATTTAGATCGAATTTTAAAATTTTTAATTAAGATCGGGTTTAGGTTTATTGTACGAATTCCAAGTTTAAATCTATTGGGTTTGAGCATTATGTACCGGTTCGGTTTGGATTGGCCTTTACTCTTTTAGCTTCCTCACCCATTTAGGTCTCCCCTATCCTAACCGCAAAATAAATTAAAAAAAAAAAAAGAGGAAGTCCCCTTTTTTCTTCCTCACCAGTCATTCTTGCTGTTACTGAGCTTTAGCATTTTCCTGTGCCTGCGTCAGGTATTCAACTCACATCACTCCTCTCACCCTCCTCTGCCGACCTCCATCTTCCTTTTCTATCTTTACGCAGAGCTGAAATTAAGGTTACGTGTTGATCATCTTTGATTTGCTTCTCTTCTAACAAGCTGGAAGGGTGAGACAGTGAGACCATCCTATAAGGCAAAAGGTAATTCCCTTTCTCCCTTCTTTTTTTTTCCTAGTAATACATGGATGGAGACCTAATGCAGAGCTGCTGGAAATAAGAGATGATCACCCTGCAGAATTGGTTGTTCAGGGCATCTGAACCAGCTAGGGTTTCAAAAACATGATAAAATGGAGTCATCGATTTTGTGATTCTTCCGCCTCTGAGTAATTGAATCTCGGGTGAGTTAAATCGATGAAAAGAACTTCACTACATTGAGAATTTCAATCGAAACAAAGCTAGGGTTTTAAGTATTTAGGGCAAGCAAAGTCTTAGATGCTACTTATATGAAATGTGTGTATGCTGTAAAACATTTCACATGGGTATGAGTAAAGAGGCTCTCACATAATGTATTATTTATCATAGTTTATTAACTGTATTTTTTAAATAGTGAAATATTTATAATATTATAAATATATAATACTTTTTTATTTGTTCGCATGTAAAACCTAAATATTGTCAAAATATATACGGTATACTTATTATTATTATTATTATATTCACTTGCAAGTTGGAATAATTATTTTAATTTAGATATTTTTATTTAATATTAAGGCAGAACACAGGTAGAAATTTAAATTTTTTTCGATATCGAAAAATTGAAAATAATAATTTTGAGTTAAATATTTTTTTTATATTTAGAAAGCACGAATCGGATTTCGATCTCGGGTAAGTTAGGGTGAAAGGTTCTAATAAGTGGTAAGTAGTGAATACTATTTCTATTTAAAATTTATTTATTCCTGCAAGTTGATGATCAAAGTCCCTCACACCAGCAAAAGAAATGCATCCATAGGTTGAGCAGATGAGATAGAGAGAAGGAGAAAGGTAGTTGATGAAATTGTGCAGGAAGTCAGAACTAGAAGGTGCCTGCTTAAGAAGAAAGTCTTTGTCAGTAGGCCCAACTGTTCTTCATATTTTACCTGATCAGAGAAGTACTGTGTAAAGGCTATGGAATTTCCATGAGCAATAATCTGTTCACAGAGAAGAAAAAAGATTTGTGTGTGTCTTTCCCATGACAAAATCTCGAATTGGCCACTTCCACAGTACTAATAGCAGTTGAATTTCTGTGTTTTTGGTGCAGGGTCAAGACTATGTCTTCATCCAGCAGCTCCTACAGCACACCTTGTGCTGCCTGCAAGTTCCTTAGGAGGAAATGCACCTCCGGCTGCATATTCGCGCCCTATTTCCCTCCCCAGGAACCCCACAAGTTCATTAATGTCCACAGGGTCTTCGGAGCTAGCAACGTCTCAAAGCTGCTACACGAAGTCTTACCCCACCAGCGGGAAGATGCAGTAAGCACCCTTGCCTACGAGGCCGAGGCCAGGGTTAGGGACCCGGTCTATGGCTGCGTAGGAGCCATAACCTTCCTGCAAAGACAGGTCCTGAGGCTCCAGAAGGAGCTAGAAGCCGCCAATGCCGATCTAATCCGATGTGCCTACAACGCCACCATCTTTATCCCTTCATCGGGTTTTTCCACGGAGACATCATCCTCAATGCAGCCGGGGACGGGGACACTACCGGTGGCTCGTGATATAGGCAATCAAGGAGGTGGGTGGTTTCAAGCTCATCCTCATAGTCTTCCACATTGGGGTGATGACCTTTCAAGGGACAATAGTGGAGGTGGAGGAAGTACTACTATATGATGAACAATACTGGGAATCTTTGTACATTAGTCTGTGTGTGATCAAGTGAAATAGCTTACAAAGCTATTCAAATTTAAAATTAGGGTTACTTGTCTTCTTCCAAGCTATATACTTGTTCTAGAGCTAGGTTTTGAGCATCTCCCTGAGCTAGTTTAGGCTAGATCCATGCTTGTGATTGTGAGGTGATAGTGGCTTACTAAAGTGAGATAGCTACTCCTAGCAATTAACCATGTGGGCATGTGGAGTTGCTATTCTTTTGCTCCATGTGCTCATCTTGTTCATCCATGATAGCTTCCCATGCTTGTTTGTTTATTTCTTTAGTAATTCTATTAATACGGTTGAGAATATGATTTAACATTTGATAAAATAAAAAATATAATTTAAATAAAATAAATAATAATTTAATTTATAAGATTAAAAAAATTACACTACTTAAATTTTATTAATTTTAGGTAAAAATGGATGTAATTCAATAAACAAATACCTTTTATATGCTCGCAACATTAAAAATTCAACTATTTTTATTTATAATTATGAAAAAATACCCATTCGAGATAATTATTCTTATTAATTTGAAACTAAAATAATAATACTAAAATTGTATATAATTATTGAGTGTTTGTTTAAAATTATACGTAATAAATGGATATATTACTTATAATAGATAAAATAGATAATTATTGTTATTTATAATTTTAAAAATATTTTACTTTTTATATAAATTTTAAGTAATTATATGTGCCATTTATTATCGGTAGTACTAAACCTAACTTTAATCATTATTTCTACCTTCTATTTACGGTTTGTTTTGTATGAAATTTACAGCTTTCTACTCTACTGCACAATCGAGCTATACGGCATCAAATTTGATTCTATATATGCAATCTGACCGCATGAAACATAGCAATTAAGGGGTGAAACAATCAATTGATGGACCCTTTTCATTCCTGGTTGCGTGTTGGAGACCAAGGTTTTCATTCACAGGAGTAATTGTTGAAGAAAGGGAAGCATTATTTGTAGCCATGACACTGCACTAACACAAGTAATAAAAGAAAGATGGTGAATAAGATATTGAGGGAGTTTGTGATCGTCCCCTTCTGTCAAGAGAGCTAGCAGCTGTCAGAGTTTTTCTAGGGTTCTGTCGGCAAGAAATTATGTGGGGCCAAGCTTTCGGGTTGAGTACGTCACACAGTTCCACCGCTGATCCTGCCATGTTTCAGGATCTATCCATCATCCTGTCAATCTCTCTCTCTCCTCCATACCTGTGCAGAAATTATACGTGAAAACAAAGCAGAAGAAGAACAGCAAGAAGATGGTAAACCAGGGGCTACAACAGTGTAGTGTGATGGTGATGGAGAGGGTTCCAAGTTCCAACCCACTCTATGGATTCCTTTAGATCTTGGTCTTGGTGGGGGATACACTTGTCATCAACAGTGCAGAGAACTCTAAGGGTAGAAAAGATGGGGTGTTGGATGCTTTCAACATGGCTTCTTGTGTCTCCATCAAAGTACAGGAAGGTAAGTGGGGCTAATGGAGCCAGGCAATAGCCTCCTCCCATAGCACCATTTGGCTCAACACAAGGCATGACCCACAAACAAGCTCACTTTTGTCAGCCTGACCATCACACTTGAGGCCTATCAAAGCATAGTTATCACATAAGAACGGTAATGGACTCCAAGTTGGATGTTGAATAGAGTAAATATTTGTTCCTCGTATTATTTAAAATGAATATTTATTGGTATATAATTATTTACCTTTTATCATTTTTTATTAATATATAATTAAACTCTATAAAATCTAAACCGAGTTTGTTTTAAATTCAAATTTAACCGGAAGTAGTAAAATTTGAGTTCAAATAAATTCAAATTCGGATCGAGTTCTAATTAAAACAATAAATTCAAATTTGGTTAGGTTTAAAATTGGATTCAATATTGATTTTTTTATTATAATTACAATTGTACTCGAATTAAAATTTAATAATTTTTACTAGATAATGTTCTATTTTGCTCGGGTGTACTAAGCATGTCTCATATATGAAATTTTTATGGAAAAAAAAGTATGTTTTAAAGTGTAATTTAAAAAATAATATATTATAGAAAATTAAAAAAAAACTATATCTATCATAACCACATAAGCCTTGCCACAAAACTCATAAACATGTGGGTGCAACAAGCCCATTGGGCATAGGCTTATACGGGCTTCATATGGCCTACTAAATGAAAATTATAGGGCCATATTAGTCCAAATAAGTAACTGTCAGAGCCCATGGCGGTCCGAGTCGGGTCCTCCATCTCATGTGCCGCTTCAAGTTTTTGTCATTAAGTGTAAATTTATACAAAAAAATGAAAATTATTCTACAGGCAAAGTTTTATAATATTATTTTAAATATTAACTAAATTCAAATAAAATGGAAAAATGCTTCAGAATATTCCGATGATTCCCAATAACTTATTTTTATTTTAATTAATGCAAAATATACATATATATATATATATTAGAATAATAATGAAAATGGCGGTTCATTGTGGCAGCCAGGAGGGACCGTTCTCCTTCCCTCCGCCACCTAACGTGCAACGGTGCAACACATTACACCTAACCTCGGCGGACTCGCCGACGCTCCATCTCCATCTCTCTGCGAGCTCTGAGCTTTCAGTGTCCAGATCTCCAAGATGCAGACCTCCGCTTTCACCATCAGATGTTCCGCCGCCGCCCCTGCCCGCGGCTTCCCCGTCTCCAGATTCGATCCCATCCGTATCTCCGCCGCCTCGAAGCCGCGGTCTGATGCCGGCTCCGCGCTGCCTCGCCGATCGTGGTTCATTTCCGAGCCACCGACCTCGTCGTCTAGGCTCAGACGACCTTGGGACGGCGTGCAGCCTTTTGGCTCCGATTCGGGGAAGGACAGTTTCGAGGTCGGAGCTGCCTCGGTGCCTGAAGCGGCCGGGGAGGGGGAGAAGTCGGGGAACTTTGCGAAGACGTTGGAGCTTGGGTTGTTGTTTGGTCTCTGGTATCTCTTCAATATATACTTCAACATCTATAACAAGCAGGTTCTTGCCACGTTTCTCCTCATTTTTGTGCCCTATGTGTTGTGATTTTCCAGTTGGTCATTGCATAGGTTCATTCTGTTATAGGATCTAAACTGAAGCTGATTCATATCTACTGCTGGATGTTGTTTTGAGAACATTGTGGGTCCTCCAAGAACATTCTTTTTATATTCATGGGATTTCGTTTATGATTGAATGATTTGCTTTTGCATTGTATATTGATTATCGCTGTTGAAGTGTCTGAATTAGATTGCTAAGCGACATCTGTGCGATGCATTCCTAATAGGTTCTGAAGGCCTATCACTATCCAGCAACTATTACTCTAGCACAGTTTGCAGTGGGTTCAGTGCTAGTCCTTTCCATGTGGATTACCGATCTCTATAAAAGACCAACAATCAGCAGTTCCCAGGTACATCTTTCTCTCTAGTCATGGAATTTGGTTTTGTAATTGTAGGAATCTTTGAAGTCCCAGTTCTTCACCCTAACTGATTGCTCTCATAACTTTCTGCAATGGCAGCTCTTGGCAATTGTGCCTTTAGCAGTTGTGCACACCTTAGGAAACCTTTTCACCAATATGAGTCTTGGGAAAGTGGCGGTTTCATTCACTCACACAATCAAGGCTATGGAGCCCTTCTTCTCAGTTATTCTATCTGCAATGTTCCTCGGGGAGGTGCTTGGTTTTTCTACACTCTTAAATTTGCTCCTCAACTTATTCTTCACTGGAGTTATAATATTTCGATGGCATGTCTAATCAAGATTTTGATATTAACATGTAAGGCTTTATGGAGTAGTAAAAACTTCATGTGCATTAGTTGTATTTTCCTTTTTCACTAAACCTTGTGTATAATTGAAATTACTGTGTTGGTTGAAAATCTTTGATGATGTATCTCTTGTAATATGAAGATACCCACTCTCTGGGTTGTCAGTTCCCTGGTACCAATTGTGGGTGGTGTTGCATTAGCGTCAGTAACCGAGGCTTCCTTCAACTGGTGAGATATACCTTCTTAAAGTAAAAGGGAACCTCGGGAGGCTTTGTGCATCTCTGTATCTACAGTAAACAAATAGGATTGATTTTCCATTTCTTCTAACCCCTCTGCTTCTTTCAAGGGCTGGATTTTGGAGTGCCATGGCTTCAAATCTGACAAATCAATCCCGCAATGTACTCAGCAAAAAGGTCATGGTTAACAAAGAGGTAATCTACAGTTCATGATCTCATCCTTTGAGATTCTGATATGCTAGAATATCCCCTTACTATGTGTGGATGGAATTAATTATTAATCTTATACGACTTCTTTATGTAATTTATATAGTGCTATCATTTGTGATAAGTTTTGGGATTCTTGCCAGGAATCCATGGACAACATCACTCTGTTCTCAATAATAACTATGATGTCCTTTGTTCTATTGTTCCCCGTGGCCTGCTATCTGGAAGGTGTCAAGTTTTCTCCAGCATACTTTAAGCTAGCTGTGAGTGTTCCCTGACTTCAAATATTGTCATAAAAGAGGACCTTCTTTTCCATTTAATATGATATCCCTCAAATATCAACTTTTATTGTCTCTTATAACAGGCAGAGCAAGGCATGAATGTCAAGCAAGTATTGAGTAGGTCCTTACTGGCTGCACTGTGCTTCCATGCCTATCAGCAGGTAACAGCAGAAATGCCAGGCTATATTTTCCATCAGTACATGTTATTTGTGATGATATTGAATTCTTGCAGATGTTTTATTTGCTTGCCTAAATGCTCACCCTGTTGAGTGGATAATATGCAGGTTTCTTATATGATATTACAGAGGGTATCTCCTGTAACCCACTCCGTTGGCAACTGTGTTAAGCGGGTGGTAGTGATTGTCAGCTCTGTCATCTTCTTCAAGACTCCCGTCTCCCCCATCAATTCTCTCGGTAACATACTAACATCACCTTGACTCAGCCAGGAGTTAACATGATATATGATTGTCGATTCAATTCAATGCACTAATTATTTCCCTGTTCTAGTGTTCACTTAGCTTATTATGTTGCAGGTACTGGCATTGCTCTTGCTGGAGTATTCCTATACTCAAGAGTCAAGCGTATTAAGCCTAAGCAGAAGGCAGCTTAGAGTTCTCATTGGAGACACTTAATTAGACTTTACTGGTAATCCCCATTGATTCTAGAAATGTTGCTTCCTTTCAACAGTTTTGTTTGAGGATAGAACATCAATTTTATTCAGTTCACAACATTTTTGGCTTTTCGCGATTGTTTGTCCATTGTCCATCCAACAATATCAAGCCATTTGCCTGGATTGACCGAGCAATGGATCATTTGTCCTGCTGAGAGAGCACATAGTTGATTATAATGTTTCTTGTGTAAGCCATGCCCATTAAAAGTTTGGTGATTGGTTGATCATCCCGGTAAGTAACTTTTAATCTCCTTGGAACTTAATGTCCTGTGATTCTGATGTGAGACCATGCGTGACTGTAAGAATCTAACAATGTGCCTCCATTGATTTTCAGTTTGAAAACCAAGAAAAGAGAGGTGGGAAGGCAAGAAGTCCAAAGTGGGCAACATACAAAACAAGCCAGAGATCCACCTGGCCGAAAGCTGTCCCCATTAAAGCATCTAGCAAAGCTTCCAATTTGCTAAGAATATAGAGTAAGACTCTTCATAGAAGAGACATAATCAAAGAGAGAAGAAAACAGAGTAGCACTCTCCATATCTTCCCTGGCAGGAATAACAAGATCCTAGTAGCCTATACTACCTTAGCTTGGAGTGGTGATTTAGCAAGAGAAACTATAAACTTAACACAACCAGCCTTTGGAAGACCATGGCCTCCAGCTGTTCTGTGATCGATCATTTAGACCAAGGGGCTCGCGGTGGAGGAGCCATACTCATTCATGACCATTCCAGTCCATGAAGATCCCATGCCATTGAAGCTATAGTCACCAAAAGTGGCATTGATATTGCTCCTCCCAGCTTCTGAGCTATCATCTTCTTGCCGATCTAATGAGAGCAGCCTAGGGTTCGGCTTCACATCCATGGAGATGGCGCTCTGATAACTATTATTATTATCCATGAAATGCTCACCAAAATTGTGGACACCATCTGTAGATGAAGATATAATACTGTAATCAGAGCACAGCCGGTGAAAGCTCGGTCCAAAGTCGGTGATGCTCAGATCACCGAAACCGCCGCCACCCAACACCCCCAACTGCACTTGCTCCAGTGGGTTATTGTCTCCGGCCATGGTGTCGTAGTTACCCCGGCCAAGGTTGGTATTGGAGCAGTTGGGTCCGGCCAGGAAATTGTTCATGCTCGGAAATGGTCCGGTCTCGAGCAAGCTGCCGGTGAACTGGGGCGATGTGAGCTGCAAGTCGTGAGGGAGCGAGAGGTGGAGGTTCAGCCTAGATGAGGAGGAGGAAGAAGAAGAGCCCTGGTTGTGGACCAGCATCGGATGATCCAGCATCTGTTTCTTAGACGAGGCGGCCTTCTTGCTCTTCCGGCAGCCGCCGCCCACCGGAATGTTCCTTAAGGTTCCACCCTTTGTCCAGTACCTTAAGTTCAAAAAAAAAAAAATGAACCACTTGATATCAATTTTTTTTCTAATTCAAATGCTTTATGTATATATACCTCCGACAGGTCTTGCAGAAGTATCTAGGCTGAGTGAGGCTGTAGTTGTTGTAGTAGCAGAACTTGGTGTGTGCGGACTCGCACCTGGGACACTTGAGCGGCTGGTCGTGCTGTGGCCGTAGCCTCCTCTCCATGATCGGCCTCGAGCATCCCAGCATGTGATGATGATGATGATGATCTCCCGAGGGAGATGACGATGAATCCATCCCTCCTAGCGAGTCATAGCCCTAATGACGTGACAGGACCATAAAGTCAGTCTGGAAGTAATTCAGTGCCAAATTGATGGACAGAAACATGATGATGGTGATGATCAGAACAGGGAATGTTGGATCTTCATTCCTGCAAATGTTTCCAGGTACTTTTGTCTCTTGAACCCTAATCTCATATACTTAAAATTGGCTGATTTGAACTATGTTAACCTCTCTCAAATTGAAAGATTATGAAATGCACTGAGAGAAATTATGCATTAAGATGAGATTAATGAGTAACACCATATACTTATAATTACAATGCAGTTTATGTGAGATTGATTGATTATACGTACCTCTAGCCAGTGAGATGAATCCATGCACACTTGCAATGGAGTCAGGCTCATCTCAGTCTCAGGCCAGATTACAGAGACTGAGATTGAGGAAGAGGGATGAATAGAGAAAGGGGAAGAATCCAAGTTTAAATCCGTAGGGTTTATGTTGTCCTTCAGGCCTACTCCATCCCTCCCTCCCTGAAATGCTTATACACAGTCTAGAGAGAGAGAGTGAAATGATAAGAGAGAGTGGTGATGGAGGAGAGTGACAGATGAAAGACCAGAGAGACTGAGGAGGGAGAAGTCCAGGGAGGAAAAAAAGGCTGACTTTTCAAATTTTAGAATTAAATTATATTATTCTATTTGACCATTTTGACGTCATATATCAATTTTTTTAATTTGTGTAATTTACTATAAATGTGAAAAATAAACTAATGCGTAATATAGTAAGAGGGACCCACAGATTAGAGCTTGCGTGCCTGTTGGGGGGTCGATCGGACGGCTCTGGATGGGTGTCGGGGGGGGGTTCTGTCTGGGACAGCCTGAGCCGCTTGATGGGGACAGGTAAAAGACAAAGCGAGAGAATATAGGTATACACGTCGGGTCAGAGACTCAGAGGCCAACGGCTTCCCCGTCACTTCTCTCGCTTGGTCTTGAGTTCCCGCCGAAGTCCGAACCTATGCTTTGGGAGGACGTTCGGGGAGTTTCGAGTTTTCCGATAAAGGGTAGATTCCGGTGGGCCATTCAGGTCCGGATATGTAGGGCCCACTCGCTCTCACCCCGCAAGCAAAGTATCTAAGAATCTCTCTGTCAAGTCAAATATTGAGTAGATAAAATATTGAATTTATATTTACTTAAAATTTATTAGTTGTAATAATTGAAATGGTTATAATATTATAAACAAGCAAGATTTTTGTATATTATGTGATTTACCATTATATTTTCAAGGGTATGTACATTAATATTGCTTACTACGTCCAAGAATTTTGTCTTTCATACTTTGAAGATGCATACGATGAAGCCAAAATATAAAGGAAGAGGATAACAAATATGGATGGATGGATCTTTATTATATGTATATATTATAAAAAAACATCGTATCTTTATTTTCCACTTTTTTTTTTTAACTTTTGGATATTTGTTTTTTGTCTAATGAAAATGGTGAAAAAAGGGTCACCCACCTTAAAAGTGATATTCATCATCGATATATATATATATATATATTATATATTCTTACAATAATATCATATAGTTCAAATTAACTATTTATAAGTAATAAAATATTTACAATTATATATGCCACAGCATTTTAAAAATGTATGTAAATACTTTATCAATAATATTTGAATTAGTGTTTTTCCATACGTGCACAACTCAAAATTAGAAATGTGATTCAGTGACGCATTGTTATTGTAAACATAATAATAATTTTATATTTAATTTAGGTGTTTATTGAAATATAATTTGTATATGTACAAAAAAAAGAACACCGTACAGAGTTAGACCGTTTTCTCGTTTTGATTTGGTGCCGGTACAAAACCACTTAATATGATAATATATTAATTTTAAATGGTGAAAATTTTTAGACATTATATATTATAAAACTTATATATATATTGTTGGGAAGAAAAAAGAAATTGAATTAATTACAATGTAATTTCACTTCATGTACAATGACGGCCTTGTGTAGTGTTTAGTGCAGAGCTATTATTGGGCTTTATAGACCGAATCGTTTAACCATTATTGGGCTTTTTAGGCCCAATACTCCCTCCCTCAAGCAGAAAATAATTTTAGAAAAAAATCATTAATGACAGCTGTGGGATTTGAACCCACGCCCTTTCGGACCAGAGCCTAAATCTGGCGCCTTAGACCACTCGGCCAAACTGTCATGTTTAAATATTAATTATTCTTATCTATACAAATATGTTATATAATCAAATCAGGTAAATATAATAATACTTTAAATTCAATGAAAAATAATATTAAAAAAAATGAATTGCAGGCTCAAAATTGATATTTTTCTTATTCTCAATTTGGTAAAACAAACCATGTAAAGGCGTAAACTGATTCTTGGAAGTAAAATTTAGAAAATTATTTTAATATGCTATGATATCAAATGTTTAAAAACTTATTTTTTAAAATAAAATTAATTTTAATGTACAATATTTAATACATTTTATTTCATATTATATAATTTATAAAATAAACTTAGGAGGCCCTAGGAACCCGGTGGGACTCGGCCGGGTCCTGCCGTGTGAAATTGCCAGCTCAGCATTGATTGATCTATATCACTTGAAGATTAAAAAAGGTGACATTGACTCGTGGAGGATACACATCATTGTCTCTCAAGGTCATCCATGGAGGATACACATCAGAACTGAAAGACATTATGATCAAGAGCCATAAGATGAATGGCAGACAGCAAGCACAGCACTCCATCAGATTAGTGTCCCTCATTAGAAACAAAACACTCTGGCAGTGGAATCTGGCCTATCTATACACCTCAAAGAAGAAGCAACATGGGAGAGGAACTCACATGAAATCCTGGGTCCAGAGGCTGTAACCCGAGAGAAGAGAGCTGAAGGCGAAGGCAAGGAATGCCAGAAATGCCAGAGCAATGGAGGCACTTGCCATCTGTGTGAACTGATCCTTCCCCCATATTGTAACCCACTCATCAACCCGAGTTGCTGCCGCAGATGATGCTGATATTAGAAGATATGACAGGACCTGCAACATATTGAAAAGCAGACCGTCATGGACTATCTTGCAGTTACAGTTGCAGAAGATGACCATTGACCGTAGGCAGTCGTCGTCCTGTGTATATAACCATAACCTATCTGGATGCCATATCACTAGAATGAACCTTCAGTTTGCATATCAGACAATATGGCAATGCATGGGGCAAGATTATGGCTTGCCTGATCCATGGAGAAATCGATGCGATCCCGAAGGTGGCTTCTAATCACATGTTTCCCCGTCATCAAGTGGTAAACCCAGGCGTATACCTGAAATCCCGAATACAGTAGCCCAATCACGTTTACAGATAAACAGAACCTGCAAAAAGAAGAGCTTCGTCATCAGATTGCATAGTGAAGATGAAGATGAAGATGAAGATGAACCATACAACGACCAGAGATTGCAGAAGTTCAAATATCTAATAATCTAGCAAGGTTGCGGATTGAAGACTACAGACACCTTGGTTCAATGGAATCCAAGAATTTCAATTAGGTCAAATTAAACCAGATGAATACTATGGTTCCAAAAGGAAGCGAAGCTGAAGAATCTGTATCAGAAAGATCAGCGTTTCTCTTTTACCTGTACTCCCTGTAACGATCGAATGAATCGCCGCTCCATCCCTCAGTTTTATCAGCCGCCATGACCGCGAAGGAGCTCGTGCAGATGACCGCCTCTAAAACCCTAGCCAACAGCGCCGCTCTACTCATCAAATCCCTAGCCTTCGATCTCCTCAGAATGGCTTCCACCGCCGATTTCCCGTCCTCCCTCTCTGCAGAGACGGCGTTCCTCGCAGCCGCCCGCGCGTTTCCACCCCCCGCTGCAGGAATTCCGTCGTCCCTCCGGACCAACTGATGAAGAGGCGACGGAGAGCAATAACTGTACTTTTCGATGGCGACTATGTCCCTGGAGGTTTCCGCCGAGAGGGAGGCAAGGCTCCCAGATGACAGAGCATTTCGCCATGAGGGTTTGTTCACGGCGGCCGCACTGTGCTCCCGGCTGTGGTTATGGTAGTTACTCTGAGCTTGCAACTGCATGCTTGCCTTCGCCTCCATGATTGGACTGATTGCAGCGTTCAGCATGGAATTTAACGGGAGGAAAGGGCCAAGTCGTGGACAGTATCTTCCGGAGGACCTTCGGGTCAAAGGGGCAGACCCGGGACGGCCTCTAAATTAAGTACTTACTACTTTTTGTGAGGAAACATAACGTGGCAGAGGCAGAGTGGCTGTCTGGTAGGCAAGTTGGTCTATTTTACAATACTAAGACTCTAAAGTTGAGAGTAAAGGAAGAAGAGGATGAATATGTCAGTTAGACATCTTTGTTTGATTCTCACGCTTGACTTTAAGCAGCTCATCACCTACAATCCATGGGAAGCTGAGGAAGTTGGCATCTTCCCTACAGTAGTAGGAATGGTGGTAGGTCACATGGTACCATGCTGAAGCCAGCTTGGGTCTGTCGTCAGGCTTGCAGCTGTTCTGAAACCATTCTTTGGCCTCTTTGTGTAGGTTCTTCGCAGAAAGCAGCATCCGATCCTTCATATCCCCAAACTTACGGTTATCTCGCTGAAGATACAGAGGTCGGTTCCTCAGATTACCAGTCAAAACCTCATCCTCACTCTGCGCCCCATAGAAGTGCATTATGGCACATAGTTTCTCTGAATATGTTCCTTTGTGGCCATTTGCAATTTCAAGGAAGTCCCTGAACCCATCAACCTCGAGTTCAGAATCATAACTTGCTTCGGTCATTTCAGGAGACCAAACAAACTTAGAACCGTTAGGCCTTGAGTCGAGGGTGGCTCGGTAAAGCTTTCCGAGAACTCCATGAGAGGTGTACATGGGCTTGTCAAACCTCTCCATGAAATCTGGGTACTCTTTAGGCCTCAAGATCCTGGGCATCTCAGCTGGTGCCCCAGTCTTAGCAAAATCCACGGCCATGGAATGTAGGTTTGCAAGCTGTAGACATTTCTCGCTCTGGGCCTTCTCAGGTTCACGGTCAGCATGAACCAGATGTGCGGTGGAGATAGCACCAAGAGTGTCATTGATCAAGTAGTTCACAAAGAACTTGTGAATTTCCTGTAAGAAATGTAGAGCAAAGTGAGTTTCACAAGTTGGCATTATCAGCTGTGGAGGCAGGTATTGTTTCTTTCATAGGAAAATGTATTGTAGAATTTATTCTCCTACAAAGCTATTGTATGGAATATAAAGACTGAATTATTCTTTGAAACAGAACTTAAATTTGATACTTTAGGCAGAAATCACCTCTAGTGTCACATCATGATCCATTATCCGTGGTCTCCTTGCTGAGTAATCCATTGGAGCAATAGTTTCACTCGGGACAAGATCCTTCTCCCAACTTATGAAAAATAAGTCTCCGTCAAGATCACCGCCAGAGCATTCATTTGGATGAGGCCTGTGAATGTAATATTAAAAAGAAACAGCAAACCATAAGAAAATGAACCTAACACATGCCAAAGGACCAGATTATTAGCCCATAATGCGGTATTTTTCCCCTTTTCAATATCTACCATCACCATTGAAGACAAGCAAATCATACCTTTCTCCTTTCCGGGGGAAGACCAAGCAATCCCTCAACCCCTTATCCTCTAACTCCACTTTGTAAACAGCTTCAAGCACTCTGATGTCTCCGGGATGGAGACAGGGATTCTTCGTGACTACAACATCTCCGAGGAGAACTGCGGTTACATCATCAATTTTCTTGAAAAACTTGTGTTCACCGCTATTCTGCTCCTCTTTAGTGAGTGTAATTCGGACATAGACTTGGCCATATTCAAGCAGACCAGTCTCATCCAAACAGCCAATTAGTACGCGACCCCCCGGGACATGAATTCGACATCTACTCCTCAAATCAGCCAATTGCATTGCATGATGCGCTTTCAGCATCATTGTTAGGTAAGGCTCGGTACTTGGTTGGTATCCGGCAAGCAACATCTTCACCAATATGTTCCTCTGATCTACACCACTTAAACTCTCCAAGACATTCAAAGCTACCTCCTTGTCAGTAAGCATATTTTCCAGAGCAAGCAACTGTTTCTGCTGCATTTCCAAGAACACCTCATCCTTAATTCCTAGGGTTGAGAGAAGAGAAATGATCTCCCTATTCAAGTAAGATGGCAAAGCATCGCTCCAACTGGTCACATTGAGCATCCTGTTCGCAGAATCAAACTTGTGCATACTCCCACGAAGAGATAGCTTCCGGAAAGAGTCACGATCTACAGTAATCACACCCTTGTAGCCACCGTATCGAATTTGAAATGCTGAAGGGGTATCTGACATTCCGCACTTCTGAGCAACTTGGCGGGCAAAAGTGAGAGAAATCTTTCCAATCCCATCAGAAAAGCAATAGTAAATACCATCCTTGTTGACATCAACATCAGGAATAATCTCAATATCTTGGACTGGGACGCAGAAAGTTTGAAATGAAGAGCTGAACAGTTGACCCATCCTCGCGGCACATTTGGAGACACTACGAATCTTATTAAAACACCCCATCCATTCCCGGATCTGCTCAGCAGTCACTTTATCATTGGATGCAAACATCCAAACAGAGTTTGACCTGAGCTGACTCGCTGAGAAAGCCAGGAACTGAAATCTTTTCCCTCCTATCACAATTCCTTCACGGAGAATAGTCAGTACCCGATGATATAACTTGGTTCTATATGGTTTTGCAAATACACCATTCTTAATGCTTGTAGAAATGGCATCTGGTGGCAGCCTGCTCCAATCTTCCTCAACAAAGGAAACTCTCATGAAATCCGCAGCAAACTGAGCAAAGTGCTTCACCACATAGTTAGAGGACTCGAATTCAGGCCCTAGGCAATAAATCTTTGATGGAGTTATCAGAGCCCTGTGGCAGTTCATTACATTACAATCGGTCAAACTCTTGTAAAATGATGACGGGAGACGTTTATTGTTTCTCTTGAGGAGATGTGATGCAGTCTTCACCAATGAGACAGGGTTGAAACAGGTGACCTTCAGCAGATGAAGCTTCTGGAGAGCCAAAACAGCAGTATCCACATCTAAGGGGACAAGAGTGTCCATGAGTTCATAAGCAGCTGATAAGCTAATCTTCTGGGTGTGCACAAGACTGTTGAGCTGGAACATTATCTCGTAATCCAATTTAGGGCCCTCATCACAATCCACAAGAGGAACTGTCTCAGACGACGAGTGGAAATCCTCTCCCTCATCAAGAACAAGATCCATGTGCACTTCCTTGTAATACGGAAAGCTCGAGAAAATTTCTGAAGCTGGCACCCCTTCCCCAACTTCCCAGCAGAAGGAATTTGATTGCCCGATCGACTTGGAAGAAGTAAAATCAGTCATTCGGACCCAGACAAAATCAAAATCCTCCCTGCAAATGTGGTACCGATCAGACCGGAATTTCGATGCTACATCAGGTCCAGAAACCCTCTCATAGATCCGTGGTCCATGTTTAAACTGCCAAAGAAAACCAAGCAACAGATTAAATAAAAGGAGTCTAATAACACACCGGTAAGGAGAATATACACAGCCCCAAAAACTAGTTCCAGCTCCAGCATTGTATACAATTTTGGTTTTAAGCAATCAGAGAAGCCAACAGATATTACTTATAAGGAGTAACAAACTGATATGTGATAGTAAAAAGAAAACGAAAGGTTGCTGGCATTTGCAGTGATTACAAAAGAACAGACCTTCAAGAGCAGAGCATTCAGTTTCTCACCACCGCCCAAACAGAAAGCGACACTCTCCAGTATATCATCGAACATTATCTCGACCTTGTTCTTCCAAACCGCATCCGCCTCCTTCCCGGCCCAAAACTCCACCCTCCGCTTCTCCGGCATCACCCAAACCCTAACATCCTTCCAGATTTCGAGCTCGCACATCCGATCCTCCTCAACCATGAACCCTAGATGGACAACGCTACCCTCGACTCGGTGGTGAGCGCCTACCGGCCTTGGAATGATGTCATCGAAGGTGTCGGAAAGCTTCAGTAAGCAGGATTTGAGGATGAGAGGTAGGGACCGGGCCTTGGACTTGAATTCAAGTGAGGAGAACTGCACGCGGCCGAAGCCCCGAGACTTCCAGTTCCGGTGGTCCGAGACGATCTCGATAGCGAAGACGGAGCCGGCGCCGAGCTGGGACTCGAGGTATGAAAGGAGGCCCGAAGCCGCGATAGTCTGTGGGATGTTCGATACTCGGACGGTCGGCCTCTCCACCGCCGCCGCCGCCGCGTCCATCGCCGAGAAACCGGCCTCTTCACCCACACCTCTGCTGTGAGTAGTGTAGACAGAAGCCTCCGGTCTATTGCTAGAAAGCGGACGTGGGACCCTTTTTTATGATGTGGTACAGAGAATCAGGAAGTGGGGTCTACTGAACAGCTCTAATGCTCAAAATGGGCATTAACTCGGCCGGTCCATCGCTCATAAAATAATGCACAACTAAATTCACTATTAACAACGATATACATAATTATTTCAATTTCCAAAAAAGGTAATGAATTAATTAATTTTCTTCCATAATTGTTCCTACATTATTAAAATTTCCATACATATCCTATATAGTAAAATATTATATTTTTAAAAGAAATAAAATTAATAATTTAATTTACTAATATTTATTTATTTTAATTAAAATTAGACCTAAAAAATTTGGACATATTGGATGGCAAGTAAACACAAATCCAACCCAAAATAAATTTAGAATTATAAAATAATAACAGGTTGAGTATAGCTTTAATTTATGTTAAAAACTTGATTTAGCTTACATTTTATCTAACTCGTATTTTCTTATTCGGGGTTCGAATCCAATTTTTATTTTTCAATCGAATAATTAAACGCGGTTAATATATATATACCGTTGATAATAAAATTAAATATTTGATAAAATAGAAAAATATTATAAGTTTATAAAAATATAAAACTTACACTAATTATCAATAATAACTTTTAAAATTTTAAGTATAAATAGGTAAATACTTATATTTCCACAATAATTGTTATAGGTTAATATAGTTACCATGGTAAAAAAACACAAACCCAACCTGAAATAAATTTAGGATTAGGAGATAATAACTGGTTGAGTCTAACTCTAATTTCTGGTACTATCAGCATTTACCTTCCATTTGATCTAACTCCTATTTTCTTATTGCCGTTCGGATTCAATTCTTATTTTTTCATCGAATAACTCAACCCAGTTAATATATATATATATACCTTTAAAAAATAAAATTAAATATTTAATAAAATAAAAAATATTATAAGTTTATAAAAATATAAAAATTCCACTAATTATCAATAATGACTTTTAAAATTTTAAGTAAACATGCAAACACTTATATTTTTCCACAATACTTATTACATGTTAACATAGTTTACACTTTCCACAATACTTATTACATGTTAACATAGTTTACACTTGGACCTAGTCTATGGCAAGAAACACAAACCCAACCTGAAATAAATTTAGGATTATAAGATAATAACTGATTGAGTCTAGCTCCAATTTCTGGTACCGACAGGATTTAGCTTCAATTTGATCGAACTCCTATTTTCTTATTCAGAACCGTCTGGATCCAATTCTTATTTTTGTTACATGTTAACATAGTTTACACTTGGACCTAGTCCATGGCAAGAAAACACAAACCCAACCCGAAATAAATTTAGGATTAGTAGATACTGCAAGTCCATTCACATTCTTCACTCCTGATATCGCCATCATCACTGTCTTCTTCATCTTGACTGGCTATGTTTTCCTTCTCCGGGTATCACTCCCAGAATTCTTCAACAAAAATGTTCAATATCTACAGGCATATCCAAGTAAAGCTTAAGCACCTAGGAAAGAGAACTTTCCATCTGATCATATTGCATGTAAAATATAAACTGACAAATCTTTCATCTTAATTTAGTTCACGAATTTGATCACTCATATAAGCTTGATGGAACTGTTGAGCTTTAGAATGCTTCTAATAGTTAGACCATGAAACAAACAGAAGAAGCTCAAGTCACTGTGAAAAGGTATCCTTTATTTCTTGCATTAAAGCTGAAACCAACAGATATACATTAGTTGTTTCTCAGTACGGATAGGATTCATATGATGAAGTCAGACTCACTTTGGTTACAACACCTTGTCAATTGGTAACAGCCATATTGCCAAAGTTCCCTTTAAGTTTATTCCTATTTCCATTTTGAAGCAAATAAAGACATGCAGGCAACACCATTTGAAATTTATATCAGATATAGCAAGAGAAGAAAACAAGAACAAGCTTCACCTTTCACTTTCAAATTGTACTGTTTCTGGTCTGTCATAAGCAAGGAAGCTGCATCATCATTGAGCGGGTCTGATGGATTCGGGTAAAGCAAGAGCTGGGGAAGAAACACCTCAAAGACATTTAAAAGATCTGTAACAATTAGAAAAAAGAAGATGGTTACCCCGAAAGAAGCAGCAGAACTATTCACTCAAGTGTTTAAGAATTAAAATATTTGAGCACCACTATTAGTGATAAAAATCTGTTTGCATCAACAATCTTTAGAGAGAGAGATTGGATATTATTGCCTTCCACAGGAAAATCTGAAGGATGTAGACACTCATCTAACATAGGACTCAATTTTTGGTTGATGACATTTAAGCAGACAGAGCCAGACCTACAAATTTCCCAGAAATTAAACAGGAAGGATTGAGCTATTAGTAATTTTAGATAGCAAGGATGAATCTGATTGCAAGATTTAAGAAAATAAGGAGGAATGCTCACAACTGATCGACATTTGGGTGATATATCTTAGTGATGAACCCAACAGAAGGAGAATGATAGGGATATGATTCTGGCAGCTCAATATGAACTTTCCATACCCCACCTTCGTACAAGCCTAAAAATCACATTATGATGACATTGGAAGATGACAAGATAGAGTAAACAAGGCACATGGATATGATATCAAATGAAACAGAAAGAAAAAAGTGTAGCCTCATTGATAATGTACTTTCTTTCCGCCCGTGAAATTCCACATTGAAATCCTTGAGCACATCATTGTTTGTCACCACATTGTAATCACTCATCATCCTGGATGAAACAATGTGCGGCACACCTCAAAGCAAAACAATCATTTGCAGCCATGGTTTCAGCATATGCTAAAGAGCTGAGTCTAAGAGGAGTTGTGGTGTAATAACTGGAGTATATGCTAGAGGTATGAAACAAAGGAATCCTGTAAGAATAAGGGACGTACAATTTCATAACATCCATACCTCTTCCCTTGTTCGGAGATGACATGTTTTTTGCCCATAGATTTAGCCTGACCTGCAGAAAATATAACGGCGACTAAATATCATTCTGCAATCAATCAAACAACAGGAAGACCAGAACAAGCAAATATCATTGAATTCAACATATCCATCTGGCTGACTGCATCACGTGGAATGCAGAGATGCACTCCAGTCTTTCAGAATACGTGTCCGAGAGACATAGGCATCCGGTAGTGACAAAAACAGTTCATTCTAAGAAATGCTCAGACGGTAAAATTACTCGGAAGATATTAATGGATTCAGCATGTCTCAATCACATGAACAGATCTGCCGCGAAAGAGAGCAAGGGCGTCAAAAGACGGCTAAATAGCTAGAATCGGTAGCCATTTGTCGAAGATCTCATAGAGGAACCACGTTCCCGTAGCTCGGATTCTCATTTCAGACGATCTTCGAATATCAGGTGGCAGTCCGGAAATGAAGGCGGGCAAGGCGAAGCGTTTACCTTACAGGTGAATGATGAATGCTGTGCCGACTGATTGCAGATGAACTCCTACTGGAAATTCCCAGAAACGGAACCAATTGTTCAGATCTCAATGCGAAGAACCGACGCAGAGAGAGAGAAAGGCACCGACTATGGTTTGTCCCGTGGGACGTGTTAGCATGTTAGGAAGAAAACTGATGACGTGGCATAACGCGGGGTCCACTCAACAGGCAACCGGTTGAGATGTTTATGCTAAAAAAAAATACCGCTTAGATGGAAAAGGAAGCGCTAAGATGGATATAATCATGCAGACAAAGGGCACAAGATAACTAAACAGTGCTTGGTGAAGGCAACCTTCAAAAAGTCATGGGATGGACATTTCAAGGCATGATTCCATGTGAAAAATGGCCAAAAATTGTGCTTCCCGAGAGGCCCAGTAGGGATTATACAAGCATTGTATAGCTTACATGCAACTTCAACTCATCATCTATCTATCCCCTATGGCTTGCAAGACAATTATTATAAGTTCAAGAAAAAAGGGGAAACTCTCCTGGCAATTTCAAGTACCTATCAGGACTTGTAAGAGGATCATCCTCCTTCAAAGGGTTCGTTTATTACCATCCCGAGAGTGTCAAAATCTGGGATGGAGCAGCAGAGATTGCTTACCAAAGCCATGAATGTGAACAACATGATTGTGAATGATGTTTTACCCTAACAATAGTAGCCACAATGAGAAGAGAATTGTCACTAGGTTGATTTCTTCCAAGGGTTGCCTCCATAGTAGTAAGCAGTCCCAACCATGAGGGCCACAGTGGCACCTTGGACCACGACACGAGCTCTCATCAGTACCTGGCCCAACCGAGAGTTGCCCTGTCTAAAGCTGATTAAACCCGCTGTAAGCACCCCTGCAGTCATTAGGGCACCTGCAGATAGCAAGAGGAAATGCGATCAATCTTCTGAAAAGATGCATTTCAATATTCTCCTCTACCAAGCGTATGGCATGGAGCAAAGCACACGTCAGTCTCATCCCACAATTGGGTCCAAGATACTCAATCTTGCAAGTTAGTATTGCATCACACAGCTTAAGGATGTCAAGATGGCTGCATCATAACAAGAAGCAACGAAAATCCTAACTCTTCGGAGCATTTGAGGCACAAGAGGAAAAAGATTGAGCGAGTAAAAGATAAAATCAAATAGCCTAACAATATGAACAATGTTTCAAGATTATTAATTCTCCAAGATCACAATTGAAAAAGAAATAGAAAATACCCCTTCAAGCCATTATCTCAAACATGGATCATCCTAATGAGAAATGACAATGACTAACTGTAAATCTAGAGGTACCGGGAAATTGAAAAAGATTATTAATCCTAATGAGAAATAGAAAATACCCCTTCAAGCCATTATCTCAAACATGGATCATCCTAATGAGAAATGACAATGACTAACTGTAAATCTAGAGGTACCGGGAAATTTATTTTGACACAAGAATATATCTTCAGATTCTATATTCACATGCAAGAGACAATGAGAGTAACCATCAACCTCTTCTGCAAATCCCCATCACCACCCTATCCCCATACTAAAAACTAAAGCAAATACCAGCCCAAGGTTCTCTTGTTCATTGCTCAGCCCGTGCTGCTAGTTCACCATATACGTCTCTTCAGATGAAGCACATTGCCAGCAGAGGTTTCCACAGGAGATCACATCTAAAACTAAGTTGACCTTGTCAGATTACTTAAACTTAAAATATAAACAATACAAAAACACGATTTAATCTCGAGAACAACACACGAACTGAATAAAGGCAAGAATCAGCAGACCGCCGACGAGCAGTTGTGAAATTCCGACAACGGAATCGGCCTAAAGAGAGAGAAAAACGGCGATGCTTACCGACGGGGACAAGAGGATTTCGTGGAGGCCTCTTGTCTCCGAAGAACTCTTCGAGGTTGGGCTCCGCTGCTCCCATCCTTGTGATCTGATCTCGAGGAAGAAGAAACCTTGAAGAAGAAGAGGAGACGTGCACAAGTAAGAACCAGCCAATCTCAGCGCCTCCCTCCTCCAGTCGATCTGGGCCTAGCAGTAGTCAATTTTTTATGGGCCCGGCCCAAATTAATCGTAGACTCAGCCCATTGCAAATAGTTTATCCTACAAAAACATATTTTTTATTTAATTTAATTTATTTTACCTACAAAATATTCATTAATTATTAAATTTAAATACACTTATTTTTTTAAATGAGACACCAATGAAATATTTATGAGTTGCACTTAAAAAGGGAGACACCATTATTGTACATGGAGATGGTTTTATTCCTAAACCCACTATTAAAGGGTGTTAGGTTGATTAAAGACAAATTAGGCCTAACATATATCCATCCATGTTGCATATGGCCCAAATCTAAGAACTGTATATGGTTAATGAAAAGAGCATTTCTCGATCAAAAATGATGTAAAAAGAAGTGTAAGGATTAGAAGTTAAAGTATAACTAAAACTCGTACCTTTTTATGTAGATGGGGTTAATCAATTAATCAGCTCTGAGGGGCAGCATGACACTGAAGAAAAGGACAAGGATTTCCATCAATGGAGGTTATGGATGAGTCACTGCTATGCCAGCCGACTGGTCAGAGTGACGGATGCATTGTCAGCGTCAACACATTTTTATAGCTAGATCTGGGTGTGCATGATTGAGTCTCCTTCCTCCCTGCATTAACTTCCGGTGTAATTAACTAAAGACAGAAAGCCATGAACATGCTGAGTTTATGACCTCTCTCCTTAATTTGGGAGGGAGAGGGAGAGAGAGGGCGGGGGTGGGGGTGGGTGGGGGCTCCTGTCCTGTTCTGTTCTGCTGCTTTTTGGGTGCAGAACCTCCTGCAGATTCGGTTTATCTTGCTTTTGCCTTTGGCCATGACCTTCCTAATCCTTGCCGTATTCTACATTGTCTCTTCTTCATCTCCCTAATATTCCTCACCTTCTCCACTTTCTTCTTCTTCTTCTTCTTCTTCTTCTTCACCTCTGCTACTGCTACTTTGAAGTCATTCTCTCTACTGATACTCAGAAGCCAGAAAGGTAGGCTTCGAGAACCCTTTTTAGCTCTACAAGGAGATGTCTTTCCCCCACTTGTTTTTTTTTTGCATCTCGAAGTGAGTAAAAGGTTGATTCTTTTCCTGGCTTTCTTCTCCTCATGTTTTCTTTTTCTCCTTTTCTCTTCAGATTCACATGATTCTGCACTTTTTTTTCTGCATATTCTTCTTATCCTTCTCCACTCCTCGCTTTCTGCAACAGTCCATCTGAGTGGGTTTTCTTTCTATCTCTATTTTCATTTGTCTCTTTTCTCTCTGCTAACCATATATCCGTTCTACAGATGGAGTCTTTTCCATATTTTCTGCTCATCTTTCTGCACCCTTTTTGTGTTCTAGGATCTGTGGGCTGTAGCTCCCATTGATTTACTGATTGTTGCTGGTGCACTGTAAACTGTAGAGAGTGACTAAATCGGTTGAGAGAGAGAGGAGGAATCAGTTCAATGGCAGGCGGAGGTGGAGGAGCAAAGGCAGAGGAGCCACAACCACACCCACCAAAGGATCAGTTACCTAACGTTTCCTACTGCATTACCAGCCCTCCTCCATGGCGTGAGTCCCTTCCCTGAGCTATATTACTGGGTATTTTTGCACAGGTTCACCAGTGTCAGATAACTTAGAAGTTTGTCTGCATCAAATGAGCTTCCATGGCTTAAGATTTCAGCTGAAACCTCTGAAGCCCCTGTTATGTGATCTGTTTTCCAAAGGTGTTGACTGAGATAATTCATCCATATGTTTGGCTTCTGGTGCAGCTGAAGCCATTCTCCTGGGTTTCCAGCATTTCCTGGTGATGCTTGGGACTACTGTCATCATTCCAACAGCTCTTGTGCCCCAGATGGGGGGTAGAAATGTAAGCCTATATATGCTGAGATCATGAATGCTCTCTTCAGGGATCAAATTTATGTTTTCATGCACATACATGGAACAGGAGGAGAAGGCAAAAGTGATTTGTACATTGCTGTTTGTGGCTGGTGTAAACACATTACTGCAAACACTGTTTGGAACAAGATTACCTGCTGTCATGGGTGCTTCTTATACTTTTGTCCCCACCACTATTTCCATCATCCTTGCTGGTCGCTTCAGTGATGATGCTGACCCTGTGGATGTAAGCTTATCTTATTTTACTGTGGATACACTTTTGGCACTGAGTCACAAAACTGAACATTCTGCCAGTTTCATGGGTTTAATTTACAATTCTGATTCACTTTCAGAGATTCAAGAGCACAATGCGTGCAATTCAGGGATCCCTTATTGTTGCTTCTACACTTCAGATTGTTCTAGGCTTTAGTGGGCTTTGGCGTAATGTTACAAGGTCAGTTCATCTTTCTTGGGTTAATAAAAGGCATTAAGGGCACACAATCTATTTGAAATGCCAGTGAGGGCATTTGCATGTTCTGAAAAGGAGATGAAAGATTGCAACTGTTTAACATCTAAAGGAACATTTTGCAGGTTCTTGAGCCCACTTTCATCTGTCCCTTTGGTCGCTCTAGCTGGTTTTGGGCTCTATGAGCTTGGTTTTCCTGGTGTAAGTGTTCTTTATTTCAAGTATGGATCAATGAATAACTGCCAGGACAGATCTTGATGCACATCAATGGTCTCTTGTTTTATCAGGTTGCTAAATGTGTGGAGATTGGATTGCCAGAGCTTATTCTATTGGTCTTTGTTTCTCAGGTATGTTATTGACTAAACCTTAAGATAAGACCCCATTTGAATTCACTCTGCTCCTGCTGCTTTACTAACTTTGAAAGCTAAATATGGTAAAAATGATTGTCGTGCAGTACCTGCCTCATGTGATCCACTCAGGGAAGAATCTGTTTGATCGATTTGCTGTCATCTTCTGTGTTGTGGTTGTATGGATCTATGCCCACCTTCTCACTGTTGGTGGAGCCTACAATGGTTCACCCCGGAAAACTCAAGTGAGCTGCCGCACCGATCGGTCCGGTCTCATAGATGCTGCTCCATGGTGAGGGCTTATATATCTCCCTTGTATTTCCTAGTGGAAGTAAGATAAATGGTGACTTTGAATCCATCATGAAGATGATAACAGATTTGGAAGAGCCTGAAGCATCCATATACTCGGGCCTTTTTTGTAGCTGTCAAAAAAATGTCTTGCCCATTACAACCTGCCTACTTCTGGGAGAAAAGAGTTCTCAGTAGTTTTTTTTCTTATTCAAGCCATTTTGTATTCTAGCAGAGGGTATAGTTGATTAATCTGCAAGTATTGTGTATTTTTGCAATTTGTGGTTTGTATTTGGGAACTAATTTGACCTGAAATTGGCATTGCAGGATAAGAGTCCCTTACCCCTTTCAATGGGGGCCACCTTCATTTGATGCTGGTGAAGCATTTGCAATGATGATGGCCTCTTTTGTGACTCTTGTTGAGGTTTGATTATGGCTTCCCTGGTGTTGAGAGATGATTCAAACTAACCAGCATGCTTCTAATTCTTATTGTGAATGATATGCAACAGCAAAAAGAAAGCAAGAACAAGTTAGCCTTTTATGAGTCTTTATTCCCCTGAATAACCCTTCTATTTCCACTCTTTCTAGCAATATGAATAGTATGCCATTTCCATCTCACCAGAAGTAGTGCATCCCATCTTCTAGTTCATCCTGAGTGATTAGAAAAAGCTGTTAATCTTCATTTATTTATAGGCAGGCAGAAAATATTATGGGCATTACTGTAATTCCAACTGGAGGATTACTTTCTGCTCCTGCTTTGTGTATACTTTAATGAATGTTTGTCCATAGTTGTAGAAAGCAATTCATAATTTGCAACCAGACACTATCACTTTCTTGTATTGTCAGTTGCTTCTTAGTGGAATACTCAATTGTGTTCTTTCTCTTGGAAAACTTCCATAATTAGTCCACTGGTGCTTTTATCGCGGTATCAAGGTCAGCAAGTGCAACTCCACTACCCCCATCAGTCCTCAGTCGAGGAGTTGGATGGCAGGTAATTTTTTTGTTATTGCAGTAGATTCTCTAGGGAATCATCAATGGAAGTGCACATCCATCAAGTTCTCATCTTTTGCATCTTTGAAGATGATAAATGTAGAACATCAAAATTTTCTTGAGCCAATGAGACCTTTTTTCGGGTAAGCCCACTGATGTTTAATATCCTCAGGGTGTTGGCATTCTGGTGTCTGGACTATTTGGAACAGGAAATGGCTGTTCCGTTTCAGTGTAAGATATCTCTACCAGCCTTTCTAGCTTGAAAAATTCTCCAAATTACAAAATTTAAGTTGGCTGATGCTTTTCTTCAGAGAAAATGCGGGTCTTCTGGCACTGACCCGTGTGGGGAGCCGGAGGGTCATTCAAATATCTGCCGGGTTCATGATCTTCTTCTCCATTCTTGGTATGTTGACCACCTTTCAATGTTTTGATCAATAATCACACAACCACAGAAACTTTGATCCTTGCCTTATGCAGGAAAATTTGGAGCTGTGTTTGCATCAATTCCTGTGCCTATTGTAACTGCCCTATACTGCATCTTCTTTGCTTATGTGGGTAAGTTGGTCTTCAGTCAACCTTATCTGCATACTCATAAAAGTTGATTTATATGACCAGGGAAGATCCTTAATCCACTATAAGATTCAACTTCCCTTGTCCTATGATGAGCAGGTGCTGTAGGAGTGAGCTTTCTTCAATTTTGCAACCTGAACAGCTTCCGGACCAAGTTCATCCTTGGCTTCTCCGTGTTCATGGGCTTGTCTGTGGCACATTACTTCAATGACTACACAGTACTCAATGGTTATGGTCCAGTTCACACCAGTGCAAGATGGGTATGTAGAACTTTCCTTCACCGAGCTTCATATCTCAACCTTATAGGCTTTTCTAGTTCCCCCATACAAGTTTTTCACATTCTGAGTAAAGATTCTGATGAGAAAGCAAGCAAGCTTGATATCATGAATTTGGTCCTGCAGTCCATCCAGTTGTCTAAATGACAAGATGTCTATCCTTCCTGTAACCAGTAATAGGTTGTTAAAGGAGAGGCCCTCACATATGATATTTGATTGCAATTGCTTCACTTACTTTGCTTGGCAGTTCAATGATATGGTCAATGTCCCTTTCTCATCCGAGCCCTTTGTCGCGGGTTGCTTGGCATACTTCCTTGACAATACACTGCACAAAAAGGACAGTGCGATCAGGAAAGACCGAGGGAAACACTGGTGGGACAAGTTCCGATCCTTCAAGGGCGATACAAGGAGCGAAGAGTTCTACTCCTTGCCCTTCAATCTGAACAAGTACTTCCCATCCGTTTGATTCCACAAGAACCATTGTGATTTGTTGCAGCTTAAAGTATAGTCAGCCGCTTTACTGCCCTGAATCTTGGAGTCTTATGTAGATAGGTTTTTCTTTTTCTATCAATAGAACATCATGTTCTTATCTCTTTATTGCTTTCTGAGACCAAGGGAAAGGCACAAACCTTAAGGCAATTTATGGAGGAATTGCCATAGTATGACTTGAGACAGCAATCTCTTATTATTCAGCATTGTTATAGCCTATTTCTGATCGATCTGAATGTGTGCATTTGTTATCTATCATACATTATCTGGAACTGCTACTTCTCGTACATCCTCGATGGCTTTCTGAGCATCTGCAATTGAAATGTGGACTGAACTTTGTGACAGTTTCCATCAAAGGCTTACGGGCCATACCTGAACTTTTGCATACAGTAGAAGAAACTCAAGTCATACAATTGAGAACCTATAATTTTGGGGAAAGAATTCAAACAGGGCATACAATATCTCAATGATTGTAGAGGCTCAAGAAGCTGCACGAAACCGACTTGAAATCTGAGTGTTTGCCAAAATCAAAGGACTATAATTTTATAAAATAAAACTGGGATAAAAGAGCGAGGGAGTACCTGGTACAGAGAAGGGCGAGGGATTTCTGCTTTCTGCTGTAAGAATAGTGTCCCTGTACATCCTTCGAGGCAGAACTGGAATGTAAGGAACCGAAGCTTGGAGGAGATGAAGCAAAGCAGAGGATTGCAGCTCAGAGATCTCCCAAGTCCCAACGCATAGGCGCACAGCATTTCGCGGGTTTGGGAAATTTGAAAAGGAAATGTTGCGCGTGTGCTTCGTCTGGTCTGCTATCAGTCGAGCACGTGGCAGAAATGGGCCTTTGTATCGGGCCCGATAAGGCCCAAACATGAATGATCATGTGGGAGGCTAATATCATCAGATATACCAGAATTAAGCCTTGGTTCAGTTCAGTCATCATATCCACTTCTTCAACTTCAAATGGTTGCTTGTTCAGACAATGACCAATGACTCTCTTGGCAGCCTTCTGCAACTCCTTGATAAATGGTAATTTGATACGCCTGCCAAGTTTTTCATGGTTTCAATGAGCAGTGTATCGGAATACAGGGGATCAACCATGTCAGCATGTAGGTTCTTATGTGGCACAGAACAAAACTACAGTGGTCCAATTATGCATCTCAAACTCACATGATACATTGTTCACCCAACAATTTCCATCTCTTCCACAGGAACATGCGATATCAACAGCAGGATGAATTGTAAACTAAGATGGTCAGAATCTCAAAGTCGGTTGCAACTGTAAGTAAGTTTTACCATCAAGTAAGATCAGCTAGCTTGCTCCAATATCTTCTTCCTGCACTGCTGAAATATCGTCTAATGCAATTCTCAATGATCCCCATAGGAACATGAAATCCCATCGACTAAGTGTTCAGTTATGTTTTCCGAGCTCGGTCTCGCCATGAACCTTGCTGCCTAGCCAAAACCTTCATCAACAGAAACAATGACTCTCATCGTCCATATTCGAGTAGAGGTGCCTGAGAACAATATTGTACAATCAATTATCACTCATTACCTTATCGCTTAAGAGGTTTGTCACAGGATTGCTATCCTTGTCCTCAACATTGCTCTCCACTTCCACATTTGCATCTTTAGCATCTTTTGGGACAGGTGTTGAAGATCCAAACATGGCCTCGTCATGTGCAACTTTGATCTGTTCCTCTCTCCTAGCCTAGAGGAGGAAGACAACAAAAAGGCAAAACAATATATTCATTATGAAAGCCACTTGTTTCCAGAATGGAAATGAACCACCACTCCAAAAGAGTATATTATAGTAGTACCTCTATAGCCGTAAATCGGAAGCTTTGGCCCATATGTTTGACTAGAGTAGCATCATCTTCAGCAGCTGCATAAATATGGAATAGTGGCATGTACATTACTTGTCTTACTTATGCAACAGAAAGAATCATTTACTCTTAAGTTCATAAACATTAAAGAAAACCTTCTATGCAAGGAGCAACTAAAGAAAATGAATTCAATTTTGCCAAATAGTTCTATAGTCATAAATCGGAAGCTTTGGCCCATATGTTTGACTAGAGTAGCATCATCTTCAGCAGCTGCATAAATAGAGAATAGTGGCATGTACATTACTTGTCTTACTTATGCAACAGAAAGAATCATTTACTCTTATGTTCATAAACATTAAAGAAAACCTTCTATGCAAGGAGCAACTAAATAAAATGAATTCAATTTTGCCAAATAGTTCTATAGCCATAAATTGGAAGCTTTGACCCATATGTTTGACTAAGTAGCATCATTTTCAGCAGCTGCATAAATACAGAATAGTGGCATGTACATTACTTGTCTTACTTATGCAACAGACTCTCAAGTTCATAAACATTAAAGAAAACCATCTATGCAAGGAGCAACTAAAGAAAATGAATTCAATTTTGCCAAATAATTCTATAGCCATAAATTGGAAGCTTTGGCTCATATGTTTGACTAAGTAGTATCATCTTCAGCAATTGAATTGCATAAATAGGGAAGAGTGGCATGTGCATGTCGTCTCTACCTTTAAAATAGAAAGAAGCATTTACTCTCAAGTTCATAAACATCAAAGAAAACCTGCTATGCAAAGAGAAACTAAAGAAAATGGATTCAATTGTTAAATTCATTTTTTCCAAGTAGCTATATATTTATCAAGCAAGTGATTTTAACCTTCAATTTCTTCATCATCAAGGGGAGCATCCTTGTTGAATTCAAACCTCTCCCAACCAGAGCCCATTCCGTTGGCTTCATCTTTTTCAGCTGCAAAGGAGGCAGATGACAGTACAATCAAGAGAAATGCCCAAAGTTCTTATCTTTAGGGAAGCAGCAATTTCAGAAAATTGATTAGCGCCATGAAGTTTTAAAAAATGCAAATAGCAAAATAATTTCACCAGGTCCAAATAATTTCCCATTTGATCAGTCGGAAAAGTTCATCGGAGGATTTACCAGTTTCAGAAAGCTGAAGTTTCATCTTGGCTTTAACCTTTTCAGCCGGAGTCTAATCAAAGCGAAAAGGATGACACATAAGCTTCAGATAAATGAAGGAATCTCCATTGACCTAATCTACGAGGAATAATTGAAGAAATGAAACACAAGAACGGTTGTAAGAAGCAATACCATCCGATCGTATCCATCAATCAGCTTTGAGTAATCTCTCGATTTTGCACCGTCATTCTTCTCCCTCTCCGGCCTCCTCCGATCTCGTGGCGATAAACTCCGCCTCTTCCCTGATCTCCGGGGTGAAGTACTTCGACTCCGACTCCTGCTCCTTCTCCTACGACCCCGCTCTCTGTCTCGATCCTTGTCTCGATGCCTCTCTCTACTCCGACTCCTCCTCCTAGAATGCCTGTCCATGTCTCGATCCCTCTCTCTGCTCCTCGACCGGCGTCTTCCATCAGAAATCCTAGCATCACGGTGCCTATCACTATTACCGCTGTCCCTGTCCGATTTCTTCCTGAGCTTGTTCTGGACGGACTCAAGCTGAGCTTGCTTCTCCAGCTTCGACGCCGTCGTAGGGCTCGAGGCTCTGACAAAGCCACTCAGGAAGGATGAGGACGACGACGAAGAAACGAAGGCCGATCCTCTCGCAGGCGGAGCACCCGAGCCATCTGCAGCGGTTGAGGAGGAGAATCCTAGGCCTTGCTTGAACCTCGCGGCTCCCTCGCCCTTCCGAGTCAGCTCATCGTAGTACGCGGCCGCCTTCTCTTCCTCCATTGACGAAGCTCACCCTCGCCGATCCCTGCCACGGTTGCGGTCCCATCTTCAATCTTCCACGGCGAGTAAGAAAGCACTACTCCCCTCTCAGGCCCAATAAGAAGCCCAAACAATATATACAGAATAATATGGCCCAATTAAATTATCTCGAGCTTTCATATTGGCCCATATATATTATCATAACTCAAGTAAGCCCAATAAGAAGCCCTGAATGAAAATCTGAGTGTTATTATTGACCAAAAAGGAAGAAAATAACATAAGAACTATTTTTTTGCACAAATATTTAAGAGAAAAATTATTAAAAAAAATAATAATTAAGAGGGACCACCATGTGGGGGCCTCAATTGACCCATTGATGTAGATTATTAATGGACAAGGGAAAGAGAGCTTAGTGGTAAAAGCAAAAGGGATGGGAGACCAAAGAAAGAGAGGGAAGTTGTCCCTTTGGGTTTTACTATTGCTTTCAAGTCACAGGAGACCATCCAAAGTGGCTATAGGGTATAATTGGTTGGGAGTTTGCAATATAAAAAAAATTATTTAATTTTTTTTAAATAATATGGAGAGATTTGTAGTGTAGTAGTTTGGAGTGGTAAATTAATTATTAATTTGATAAAAAAAATTAGTGGTTTCCACTTTATTTACACGAGACAATAGCCAATAAGTTGTTATTTATTTTTTAAATGATTTTAATATCCTATTATTATTTATTTATTTATATTTTTATATAATTTAAATAAATTTATATAAAATTATATAATACAAATATTATATATAAAAAATTATTTTATAAAATGTATTTAATATAATGTAATTATATATATTAAGTAATAAATTATTTAATTTAATTAAAATAATATATTTATATTTCTAATTTTTTTATTAATAATTATTCATTTAACTTCAACTCCAACTATATATTATTACAAAATTTTAATAATTTCAAATATATCAATTCACTCCCCCTACAAACACTTCCAAAAAAAACTTAATCTCCAAATCTATCCGATCTTTCCATCCAAACACTTCATTATTTAATTTAATTAAAAATTTTCTATTATTATTTTTTTGTTTAGTGTACCGAACCCCTCAATAGAAATGCGTGTATATATATATCTCATTAATATATTTATATAATATTATGTAAATAATAATTAATTTTAAATAATATTTGCTAATTTCATTATTATTATTTAATTATTTATTTATCTAAATTGTTAATAGAGTATTTAACTAATATAATTAAATAAAATCTTATTTAACAACTTGGAATTGTTGTCTATAAACTCGACCTAAACGGATTTGAATCGACCTAATGGGTCCAAATCGGATGTGAATACAGTGCGACTGAGTTCTTATTAAAATATTTGTACCTTCTGAATTAGGGTTGAATCGACAAATAAACTATTAAAATCGACTAATTTATTTGAATAAATTAGTTCGCTACCCCCAACTTAAGCTCGAATTGTGACATATATACCCAATTTCGTCGATAATATATAACATATAGCCCCGATGAGATTTAAATAAAAAGTGGAGTATTTAGAGGTATTACTAATAAGGTAAACGTATGGGGTGATTAACATTTGGTCCCACAATCATCTTATATAAAATTTGGTCCAAGAGATATTTGACCGCAATTTCCTCTAAAAACAAGCTTACTCCACTTTTTAATTACCTCCATACCATAGCTTAACATTTCTTCATTTGAACACCAACTCAGCCATTTAGTGTCCTTAGATTTATGAGGAGGTCAGCTTTCCAGATAGTAAACAGTAAGAATTAGATATTTTTAAGTAGTAGAGAGTAAGGAAGAAGGTAGAGACATGCATGAAAAATATACCCATACCAACACTTAAGTGGACAAAAATATTTATAAACTTGTGAAATAAAATTTATAAAAATATTTTAATTTTTTACTATAAATTATATATATAGTATTGATATTATCTATATTATTTTGATTAATATATTCCCTATTATTATTAGATTATTATTAGAATTCAATCCTGGAAATAAAATAAAAAAATAAAACAATAAAACCTTAAAATTTTAATAAATTGTGATTATTAATTATTTAATATTCAACTTCTAACCTCATATTAAAGTGAAATAGATGATACCACTCAACTAAATATTCATTTACTTCAAAATTATTAATAATATATTATATATTTAAAAGGAAAAATATCATAAAAATTTTAATTTATAAAATATTAAATTCGATCAAATATAAATTTAATAATCAATTTAGTTTCGAATCACATATCAAATTTAAAATATAAATTTAGTGATGGAATTAGAGTCAAACTAAGAATAAGAGTTTAAATACAAGTATAATTATTTTTATGGAAACAAACTATTTTTCAAGTTTAATTACATAATTAATACGTAATATTTTAGCTAAAAAAATAATGAAAGTAATAATTATTTTAGTTCTCTTACCCTTTTACATCTAAATTAAATAATATTTTTAAAAAAAATAAACCAACTTATTCTACTTCATTTTCTTTACATTTCTCTCTTTTTGGAATTAAGGTACATTTATATAAAGATATGATAAAGTCATTTCATATAAAAATGGTATGACATGCCCAAGTGTATAAGTTGAAGCGCACACATTATTACATGACCAACTCCCTTTCTTATCTCCTTATTAGTAACATAGATTAAACCACACTTTATATCCCCATCCCATTCCAAACCCATATGAAAGGATGCCTTATCATGAAATGCCATTTCACCCACTTTCTCATTATTTTATGAGTGGACTTCCTTTGTAAGAAGCATTTACTTGCCTCCTCCATATTCTCCAAAACCAAAGGCAAATACTAATGTGGGCATTTGAAAATTATGGAAGATAAAACATCTTTGCATGACCCTTTTATTATCATTTTATTTTACCATATAATACAAATTTATTATCTTTTGTAAAAAAATATATTATGAAAATATTATTTTTAAATATTTTAATATCAAATTATAATATTTTACAAAAATTCCACACAAAAAAAACACCCCCCTATTTGGGTGGCGGCAACCCCACTCTTCCCATGTTAGCATGTCGGCCTAAATATCGTCTCTCCTACTCCTCACTAGACACCTATAGCTTGAACTCACACCCCCTAAATGATATATACACATATACATACATTCACGCCAAGAAAACATAAAAGACATCAAACACATGTCTAAGTATCTATGGACCGACCGACACAATGCAAGGTACATTCCCTTTGATCATCATCACCCTATCGTCGTTTTGCATCCAATGTTCCTTCCATCTAACTCCATGTGGCTAATTCATGACATGCCCTCTTATAGTGTAATTTTACAAATAATAAAATAATATAGATATCGGGTTTAGAATTATTATAAATAATGAAAGCGAAAGAATTAATAATTATGTACATGCACCCGAACTAATAGAATCATATTTTAGTACTCAAATATCCTATTAGTATCCTAAGAAATCTCACATAATGAAGCATTTAATCTCGGTAATTATATATTTGAGATTAAAAAATTAAAAAAAAGAAAAAAAATATTGTCTATCAAAATTAATAATGTAGTAACATTTTCTCAACAATAAAAAAAACTTCTCTATTACATTCTATCCGTTATATATATATATATATATATATATTGCTCAAGAGCGACATGTATATTAATGAAAAAATAGTTTTACCCATTGCATAATAAAATGATTAAGAAAATTACTTTATAACTAATTTATCTATAATAAAAATACTTAAAAACTCATATTTAATACATTAAATACCATTCCAAACCATTGAGCTTATTAAACACAAAACCAATCAAGAATGAGCACATTTCCAAGTCATGATCCCAAAGTATCAAAAAAAAAGAAAAGATCCAAAGGATCAAACGACCCAAATGTGGATAGACATCGTTTTTGTCTTTTTTTATTGAAACATTTAATAATATATTATATGTTTTTATTATGTATTTAATGATTATTCGTTATATTATTAAAATAATATTTAATTTGAGTTATAAATAAATGCTACTCTTATATAATTTATTGATTAAATTATTCATTAATAAAACATTATTTATGTGATTACCTATCACTTTTATCTATTACCATTACTCTTTTTTATTTATTTCTTATTTTAAATATAATATGTTATCAAATATTAGAAAAAAATTATATCGATAATTTTACTAATTTGATAATATAATTAAAATTAATACTCTATATTAATATAATAGAAAATAATTTATAATGTATATATGCTAGTTAGATATATTATTTTTCTTATTATAATTATATAATATTTATATATACAAATTATTCATTTATTTTGTATGATATTATTATGTAATAAAAATGGAATACATAATAATGTATAATATATATATATATAACATAATTTATTATATATCTTTATTTTATCTTATTATTATAATATAATATAATTAATATTAATTTATTTAGATATTTTTTTATTTTTCATTAATTCCCTCTTATCCATCCAAGGTTAGATTTGGATAGGTCATCAAAAAAACTTAAAACACTTCACTTCTCCTATTGTCTAAATGCAATGGATCTGGTCGGTACGGATAAAATTTATTAGATTGGAATCCGACCCGGTTGAAATTACCGGGCCATGGTGGCGATGAACCACGTGTCCCCTAAATGACTTGCATTTACTGCCGTAAATTAATAGCTCCACTGTTACTTCACATGACCTCATGAGTCCTTCCTCCACGTGTAATTATTGCACTCTCAATAATTGTTTCAACGCCAAAACATTAATTATCTGCGCTTGACTATTTAATTTTTTAAAATATAATATTGTAATTTATACTCTACAATTTTGGAGTCTATATATAGTTTAAAAATTGGACTATATAGACTATTGATGACTTACCATATATAAAGAATCTAGATACAATTTAAATTCTTGTTCTTAACATATTTTTGTACTTATTTTTGAATTATATATGTTAAGAATATAATTTTAAATTTAATAAAATAAATAATTTTTATATTTTTATAATATTATAACGATTACAACCTTTTCACACTTACCTAATCTTATACTAAAAAATAAATTATATTAAATATAAGTATAAATGAAAAATATTCAATTGTATACTAATTTTTTTACTCGCCAAAAAATAATATCTAAATTATAAATAGTTATTTAATTTAAGTTTAAAATTAAAAATAAAATGTGTATAAAATTTACATTTTAGAGCGGGTTTAAAATAAAATTTCAAATTTTATAAAATTGAGAAATGTTTTGATTTTATAAAGTTTTAATAGTTATACTAATTACCCTTAATAATTTTTATTATTAATATATAATATTTTATTACAATATATTTATAAATATAATTAGGAAATAGAATTCCATTTTTAACTTTTTCTAAATTATTTTTCTTTTTATGTAGCAATATAATTAGGAATTTTATGATATTTATCTATTTGAATATATATAATATATTATTAATAATTTATAATTGATATGGATATGTACTGATATAATTTGATATAATATAATATTTAATTAAAAAATAATAAATTAAATGTTCTTTATAATTTGGTTATATTTTATTCAATCTAATTTTATAATTTATTTTATTAACAAAACATTAATATATATTTATTTTTTACCCATATTTATGATTAATATGATAATTATATAATTAAAAATAAATATAGGAATTAAATAAAATATTATCTTATATCAAATAAATAAACTCCCCAAACCCTTGCAAAATCATGAAAATTGGTGTTTATTTTAATTTTTAATTTATTAATTAAAAATAAGGGTGAGGTGTAAGCTGGAAGCCCATTAGGTGACGAGTCACATGGACGAGGGACGATTGGAGGGGATGGATCTAAGTCACAACACGTGTGGGCCCCACTCCCTAGTTCGGTGAACCTATCTCTGCTTTCTCAACATTTTTTCCCAACACATTTTATTTAATATTATGTATTAATAAAAAACAAAATAAAATTATCAAAATTTAACCATAAAATAATAAATAAATAAATAATATTGGTCACCGACTCGAACTGCCTCGGTCGATGTACCATGATCTCATTAGGGAACATGTTCTTGTACACATTCTTGAATAATCGACCGATTGGTAGGTCCAATTTGACTCTTTGCATAATCCAATATTAAATGTTAAACGACGTCGTTGTACCAGTTCTCTCGTGACTACTCCACCAGGAGTCTCTCGTTTGTTTTAGTTTAAAAGGTAAGAGACAGCTCGACGCTTTAACAGGTCTAAACTAAAGCGCTATCAGCAGCTGCACCACACCGCTGATAAACCGCCAACGGAAATGGGCGCTACAGACAACGCCGGCGAAATGCCGGAGATTCCGAAATCTCCCCCGCCCGATCAGTAGCTTCCTTTGCCTTCCCTGAGACCAACGCGCCAAGAATCTCACCGATCTGCTGCAGCAATGCCGCCTGCCTCAGTCGCTGCTCCGCCGCCTCAGAGCCTGAAGCAGCGGGTCCTGATCTGCCTCACGAAGCTTTCGGACCGCGATACCTACGCCGTCGCTGTCTCCGAGCTGGACTCCATTGCGCGGTCTCTGGATCCTCCGTCGTTCCCGATCTTCTTGTCCTGTATACAGTCCACCGACGCCGCCGACAAGTCTCCCGTGAGGAAGCAATGCGTGAACCTGCTTGCTACGCTATCTCTAACCTACGGAAACACGCTCTCCCCGTATCTGTTGAAGATGCTTTCCACCGTCACGCGCCGTCTCCGCGATCCCGACTCTGCCGTGCGATCCGCTTGCGTCAACACCGCATCTGCCATCGCATCACATATCACTAAGCCCTCGTTCGAGTCCTTCGTGAAAGCGTTTTCTGGTAGGAATATCGTTACTCAAATTACTAAATCAAATTGATACGATTTAACTTATTTTGGCATTATTTTTTTTTTCAGTTGATCTGATATATATTTTACTCACTTTTTAAGTATAATGAATTTTTATCTGTAGAATCGAGCTATTTGATGTGTTGTAGAGAAAATCACCTTATGAATGGCTGCCATCCAAGAAGCTAAATATATATGATACATTTAGAATGAAGGAAACCGGTCATTGATCGTGTATCTTGAGGTTTGAGAGAAATGGTTCTTTTTCATTTGACACCATGGTATAAACTTGCAACGTTTCCGATCTGAGACTTTTTCCTTTTTTGGGCAAATCTGTATGGGATTTGACTCGTGATTGGTTGGCCGTTTAGACTCGAGGATTTTTGCTGCAAAAAGCCATAAACAAACTGCCTTTTGCTGACACTCTATCGTGCGCAAATTGCAGATGCACTCTTCACGGAACAAGAGGTAAATGCTCAAATGGGGGCTGCTCTCTGCTTAGCTTCTGCAGTTGATTCAGCACCAAATCCTGAACCAGCGAAATTGGGGAAGCTGCTGCCAAGATTCGAGAGGTTGCTGAAATCTGATGCATTTAAGGCTAAGTCTGGAATCTTGACCCTGATTGGGAGTGTGGTTGGAGTGGGTGGGGCAAAGAGCGCTGGTGCACTGAAAATTTTGGTTCCATCTGTAATGGGTTTCCTTAGTTCTGAGGATTGGTCAGCCAGGAAGGCAGCTGCAGAGGTACTGCTAAAGTTGGCTGTGGTGGAAAGGGATTCTTTGGTGGAGTACAAAACTGGGTGCATGAAGGTCTTTGAGAATCGAAAATTTGATAAGGTTCGACCTTTATGTTTATATAGTTGCACTGGATCCTTTTCTTAGACATTTCCTTCTTGATTTTAACTGAAGGATTTATTTCTTGGCCATTTGGCCTATGGCTTTGGTTATATTAGGCTTTCTTGGTTCATTGGTTTGCACAGGTTAGTTGTTGATTTATGGAATCTGCAATGGATTTCAAACGAAAATTTGAGAAATTATGGATAGATCTCATTTTGCAGGTGAAAGCTGCAAGGGAAGTCATGAATCAGATGCTGGAAGCCTGGAAGCAGATTCCTGATATATCAGAGGTGGATGCACCCCCAAATAATTGGATATCATCCTCCAAGGGTTAGACACAAATCAACTTGAGATCTTGTGCCAAATTCGTTTTTTTCCTTTTGGTCATTATTAATTCATTGCTAATTTCTTGACATGAACTTTCTATTTGCTTCCTGTATACTTCTGTTGAGACAGAAGATGCAAATGATGGAAAGTACACAGCGAGTATAAAAAATGTTTCTTATAAGAAACAACCTCCTGCGAGAAGGTCAACTCCACCTGACAGTTCTCTTGCAACTACTCTAAGGAAGAGAAGTCCTCTAAAGAACAGAGATAGAAACACATCTCCAGCAATTACTAGGAAGGTGGAACAAAAGAAGGCTTCTGATTGGAAAGTTGAAATTTCTGTTTCCAGTTCTTTGTCAAGAGGAACTGGTGAGGATGGTCCTAAGGAGGGCAATGAAAACATTCCAGATGGGAGCAAAGGCGAGATATATAGGCCATTAAAGCTGGATACAAGACGAGCTCTTTTTAGCAGGAATTCTGATGAGAGGGTGCACAGGCCTGGTGGTTTCTGGTCTGGATCTCGTGTGGCTCCATGTAATGAGGAAAGTTCTGAGTCCAACATCATTCAAGATCTTCATAGGAATCACAAGGACTGTGAAGATTTGTCATTGATTCGTAACCAGCTCGTGCAGATTGAGAAGCAGCAGTCGAGTCTACTAGATCTCCTTCAGGTTTATGGCATTATATATTAATTGGAGTGAATAAATAGGAAGAAATGTCCAGATGAAACCAACATCATGCGACCCTACTTATAGTTAATATAAAATAATCATCAATACATATTAGAGACTTAATATGAATAGACTGAGCTTTAGTTATAGTATCACTATCTAACATCATCTTTTCAAGGCTTAAAGAAAATTTTTGGGTTAATGGCTTCTCTTTTTTCATTATGAAAATTAAGTGTATCCTCTTTGACGACTTCTAACATTATTCCTTGCAAAATTTTTGTATCACTCAGAAATTCATGGGAAGCTCACAGAGTGGTATGCGCTCTCTAGAGACCCGAGTCCATAGTTTGGAGCTGGCACTGGATGAGATGTCATATGATTTGGCAGTAACAAGCGGTCGGATGACTCGCCTTGACTCCTCCACAACCACCTGTTGCATGCTACCATCAAATTTCTTGGGCTCCTGGATCTGGAGGAAACATGGCGCCCAAAATTTTAATTCAAGGCTTACTACTTCTACCCAAACTCCAGCAGGTGCAACACGCTTCAGATCAGACAGGAGTAATGATTCCGAGCCATACAGTTTGGAAAACTTTAGATTTCAGCACAGGGGTGGTGCTGAGGTAATCGTGAATCCGCTGGCAAAGATTCATAGGCAGTCAAGAACAGTCTCTGAGACAGCACAGTAGCCAAATCAACCAGTTGATGTGGTATGGCGATACCTCTATCTCTAGCTCCAGTTATCCCCTTCAGATATGATTGGCATGACTATGCATGATGGTCAGACGTATAGTGTCTCTGTTTATGTCTAAACTCTTAATTTTGGAACTGTACGTACCATTTCCATTGCAGGTGAGCTGATATCTCAACTCCCGAAAAAGTTGCTATGCATTTAGAGACACTGGACCTATTCCTTTAGCGCCCATTAGAAAGCACGACTGATCACAATAATCTGCCGAGGAGGATGACATGATACCTCAAGCCTGATGGATTAGCACAACTGGGAAATGACAACGGCATGGGCATTCTCCATTTGGATTGCACGCAGCGGTATCTTTCCTTCCACAACACTATCTACATATTAACTCGAATCGTATCCTCCCCTTCCAAATCCTCTCAGCATACAAGTGCACTCGCATGAATAGATGTTGAGGATGGAGAATGTTTCCTATTCTACTAATCAGGCTGGCCAAGATTTCTTCTGTACATTTTCCTTTCATCTTTGTGTGCATTAGAAGTTAAGATATGTCTCTTGCTTGTTCATACACATTTGGGGGCGGGGGGTGGTGGGTTTGGGGCGCTCTATATGTTCAAGATGAAAGACTTTGATGGCTTGATGTTCAAGATGCATGTTTTATGGCATATTTGGTTATGCATGCATGTGGCTAGCCATTGTCTAGGTATATCAACCCTCCTAAATAGAACCCACCTCCACCAAATCTATTGCAGCATTGTTCTTCATTGTTGAGGATGTGTTGGCTCTTGCACATGCTAGGGGATCAGTTGTGAAACTTAAATTTACTAGGGTCTGTCTTATGTCTAATCTGAGTCCACTAAAGCCACGCCCCATCATTGTTGTAAGAATGCCCTATCGATGCCTAATGATATGGTTAGGTAGATGGTAATTGGCCGCATGCATCAAGAGGCAGAATCCCATTTAGATGACAGGCTTGTAATCATAGACCACTATAAAATTACATTACTATCTCCATGATTACTTATGGCCTGTATGACCTTATAATAATATAGAGTAATATCACTTATTAGTAAAGTTGATGGGAAATGTTAAGAGAGTTATAAAAATAAGTTGCAATTTTGTTATTGAGCCTATGTAAGGCCGAGGCCCAAAGCAATTAGCAAATCTAAATAATGGGCTGAACCATTTCACACATGGGCTGACTATCCCAGGTTGAGCCCTGCCGTGATGTATGGAGGAGCTTTGCTGGTGGTGTAGCGGTTGGTGGTGGTTGGCGGAGGCGAGTTGAAAAGTGGCGGCGGTAATGGGCTGCCTGAGCGCGATTTCAGTGATATCAGTCGCCGCCTCCCGCTTTCTCACCTCTCCTTCATTCTTCCTGTCCCGACCCCGCCATATCCGTAGCATCTCTAGGCTCGCCTTTATAGCTTCTTCCTCTCTGGTAGGTCTTCGCTCATTCTCTATCACTATGGACGGCGGCGACAGCAACGGCAACAGAGGTGATCAGAAGCTCGGCGCCGATCTCGATGCCGTCTTCAATGAGAAGCGTGTCCTCCGTTCCAAGGTCCGCAAGGCCCTCAGGTCCATGGATCCCCTGCATAGATCCTTTGAAGGTTTTCCTGATCTAATCTTAATCCCTCATTGACATCTTGCAGCAGAGCTTTCTCGTTAATGCAAGGATTTGCAGTGGACATAGATAGATATTTTCCATCGAAATGGTCCTGTTTTATTCTTTTGATATGTGAATTGCTTTACAGATGATGCAATTCAGCGCATCGTGCTCGATGCTCAATGGTTCAGATCTAGTCAGAGATTGTGCGCTTATATCAGCTGCAGCGCTCTGCGTGAAGTAGATACCTCGAAAATACTTTCCGAGATTCTGCGGAATCCTTCCCATGGTTTGTTGCATTTCCAGCTTCTCTCACTCCCTCTGAAAACTCATATTCATCTTCTTAAGTAGGAAGATTCTGTTAGCATGCTTTTCACTGCTAAGAAGAAATGGATTACTGAATCTAAAGAATTCAATTGAAGTTTATCCCAAAGTAGTGGAAATACTTCACTTCGCTGATGCATTTTCTAATGGTTCTTACAGTACTTAATTGTAGATTCGGACAGTCAGGTACATAAGAGCAAGAAGGTGTATGTCCCAAGAGTGGAGGATAATAACTGTCACATGCGAATGCTCAACATATCGAGTGTTGACGATCTGATTGCGAACTCAATGAACATACTTGAACCAGCTCCAGTTGATGCTGATGGGAATGAACGTGAAGATGGTAATTGTTGCAATCATATTCTTCACCTTATTTGTAAAGATCAAAATCTGTCACCCTTGAGTTTTATTGCGAACAATGATTAAATGATGGTAATTGAAGAGCTTGAGGATTGTGTAAAGATCAAAATCTGTCACCCTTGGATTCTGTCTCTTTGTGTGGAAAAGCTCCATCCTATTATGCATATTTTGCTTTGGTTTCTTCTTCATGATGAATGCAGTCTTAATTGTTAACTTCATATTTTTCAATGCAGTTATGCATACAAAGGAACCCATTGATTTATTCATCTTACCTGGTAAGTACCTCTCTCTATGCTTAACCCCCCACTTCTCATTATGTATAACTGAGGGTGTCTGCCTGGAACTGTTTTCACAGGATTGGCATTTGACAGATCAGGAAGGCGCTTAGGCCGTGGTGGAGGGTATGTTTATCTGATCAGTGAATCTGCATGCAATATAATTACTCCTTGTTCCTTTGCTTTGCAGTGGTGATCAGCATTATCAATCACCAGACAACTCTTCTATGATGCATCATGAATAAGCAAACACTGCTTTTGTTCTATTAGACCATAACCTGATTGGAAACTTCCACTCAAGCTGCTTCTTCCTTATTAATCCATGCATTGATTTTATGCTAACATGAGAACTATTCCATAATTGTTGAAGGTACTATGACACCTTCTTGAAGAACTACCAAGACCTTGCGAGGGCAAGGAACTGGAAGCAACCCCTCTTTGGCATGTACCTGTTTCATTTTTTTCTTACACAGCTCGTGTGTGTGTGTGTGTATAATTATTCTCACTTGCATGGGTAATGTATTGTCTAAGACCTTTTCGTTGGGTGCAGTTGCATTGTCTTATTCAGTGCAAATTATGAATGATGGAGTTGTACCAGTTGCTCAATTTGATGTTCCGGTGGATGCTATAGTAACCCCAGCTGGTGTGATTGACATAAGCCTTACTTCTTCTTCAGAGAGGTTACACCTATCCTTAATTTCACCCACCAATCATCTTTTCATCCCCTGAATCTATTTCTTCAAAATGCTGCTTTGCTTATCTTGATGTCCACAGAATGAAGCTCTAAATCAGTCAGTGGAGCATGTCATGAACCTCCCTGCATCAACTGAGTACTTGGGCATGCTGGCATTTTCTCACGAGGAGTAATTTGATCTTGACCTGCTTCACCATTGAAGTAAGTAAGCCCCTTTCCATGTAAGATCACAAAGTGTGGTGATTATATGCTTGCTACACCTTAATCACATATGGACTTTTATAGGTGGTTAAAAGAAGCTTATGATGATTATAGGCGCTTGATTAATTTAAAAAACGTTAATAAATAATGATGATAATGAGATGATGTGAAGTCAAGTAAGTAATTAAGAGGGTGAGGAGGTTTCAGATTGTAGCCGTTAATATGTATTAATTGTCATTAATTATAAGGCATTGCTAAACCATAAAAAAGCCTACTACTAACCATTGGTCAAACACTGGTTCATCCAGATCTGTGCCTGAACCGGCCAATTCCATTAAATTAATCCGGTCCGTGAGTCTGGAGTAATTAAGGGGAATCAAAGGCTGCTTTCTTTTTTCGTTTAATCAGCCTTCCACGTCCACTGTCACCTTCAGCAGAACGCCATCTCATTTATTTATACAATATTTTTTTTATCTTTTGTCTTTCACGGGAAAAAAATAAAAAAACGGTCAATTAATTAATAATTTTAAGTAACAAATTAAGACACGGAAATGACTTGTTCTCGAAGTCAAATTCGCACCACCAAAGTCGATGCCAACAAATTTCAAACTAAATTAATGCCCAAAAATCAAACAATTCATTACCAATAATAAATAAAAGTAAGTATAATAGTTCAAATAAAACTCTCAACTGAGCAAATATTAATTGAACAAATAAAATATTTATTCGATCAAACAAATACCTATGCTTATTTGAGATTTTAGGCTCATTTTGGTAAATATTATTTCGAGTGAACTTATTTTAAAATATAAAATTATATTAAAAACTTATCAAAATTTATTAAAATTAAAAATTTGTCAAAAAATAATCTCATTTTTTTTCTATTGAATAATTTATATTTTTTGTATGATTACATTTATTTATTTTTCACGATTAAATTATACTAACTTCAAATAATAAATATAAATTTATTTTTTTTATTTCCATAAAATAATCGATATGTTTATATAAAAAATATAAAAATAAATTAAAATATTATATATTTTATAGTAAGTTTACCTATAAATTAAATCATAATAATTGAATTTATATTATACAGGACTTTTAAAAATCAATTTATAAATTTCAGTTCCTAAAATTAATTTCATCAACATTAACTTCAGTTTCAATTAATATAAACTCTCCTTTAATTATTAATATAATAATTTATTGAATTTTTTATATACATGAAACTAATTTTTTGAATTATATTAAGTTATTGGTGGTTCTATACTAATATCAATAGCAATTAATAATATTTATTTTATTTATTTAATATATTCATATAAATTAGGCTTGAAATTAAATAGTCTATAATTTTTATGATAATATATGAAATACGTTATATGATAATGAAATTGGAATGGGCCTATTTTGAATTACTCAAAAATTAGTCATAATTGTATAGTAAGCACACAATTATTGTGAGATAATTAGGTGGTTAATAATAATTAAAATAATAAAATAATAAAATAAAGGAATCAAAAGTGGCATTATTTATTTATTATATTAATGTCTTCTCCCCAGTTTATATGACTACCATGACGCGTCAGGTGAGTCTCCCCTCTAGCCACACCGTCCGCTACTCTCTCTTGGGGGCATCGCGTGATGTGTTTCAGTTGATTTCCGATGACCTAACTCCTCTTCTGCTTTCCGTTACCATCTCCAGCTGCATTCATTATCGCAGTCAGCAAGAGGAGAAACGGGAGGGAAGGAGGTTTAGCGTCTTGTCCGCCTATTCTCCAGCAGATACATATACTCATGTGCGGGGGGTTGTTGGATTGAAGACTGCGTAGGGTATTACTCTGAGGCAGCATCATTTCCTGATGAAGAGGACGAAAATCGAGAAGTTTGATATGGTTTGGTCTCTCACAAGGCAGCGATCGCTCCAAATCTTGATCTGCGTTGCCTTTCTCTACCTCCTCCTCGTCACTGTCGAAGTCCCCTATGTCTTTATTTCCGGCTTAGGCTCCCTCTCTCAGGATCCCCCTACCCTCACACTTTCCTCTCAGACTCGCCTCCAGACCGACCATGATTTGCCCGAACGGAAGGCTCCCAGCCGCCCTAACATCACTGTCTCGCTGAATCCCGACGGTCCCGCGGCCGTTTCTCGAAGGATCGTCTCCGGCCTGAACTTCGACCGCGCGTTCGACGGCGACTCCGGATCCGGCTCCGAGCTCCACAAGTCTGCGGCTGTGGCCTGGCAACTAGGTAAGAAGTTCTGGAATGATTTGTTATCGGGGAAGGTGAAGGTGACTACCCCTGAGAGACAAGATAATGCGTCAGAATCGTGCCCACACTCGATTGCTGTATCTGGCTCTGAGTTCCTGGCTCGTGGGAGGTTAATGGTGCTGCCCTGTGGGCTGACGCTGGGATCCTATGTGACGGTGGTGGGGAAGCCGAGAGGGGCCCATGCGGAGCGTGACCCTAAGATATCGTTGCTCAGAGAAGGGGACGATTCAGTGATGGTTTCGCAGTTCCACATGGAGCTGCAGGGGTTGAGGGCGGTGGAAGGAGAAGATCCGCCGCGGGTTTTGCACTTCAATCCGAGGCTGAAGGGGGATTGGAGCGGGAAGCCGGTGATTGAGCAGAACACTTGTTATAGGATGCAGTGGGGGACGGCTCTGAGGTGTGAAGGGTGGAAATCTAAGGCTGATGAGGAGACTGGTGAGCGAATTGTTTCCCTTCTTTTTTCTCTGCATTGTATTTTCCATTTCCATTTCCATTTCGCATTGAAGAATGAATGCCTGCCTCTTATGCTATTCTGAGGTCGTGGAAACCATGTGACATTCTTTTCTTTACTAGTTCATGGCTATTTTTTCCTGCATATCTTAATTTTCTAAAGTTCTGATCGTGCATTATGTGGAGACTGGTGAGCCACTGTCTCCCTTTATTTTCCTTTGCTGTGTATTTCCATTTCGCATTGATGGGTGACGGCCTGCCTCTTGTGCTATTCCGAGATTGTAGATGGATGCTGAATCTATGCAGAGCAGCGGCATATGGGACATTCTTTTCTCCTTTAGACCATGGCCCATTTTTTCTGCATGCCTTATTTTTTTAAAGTTCGGATCTTGCATTGTGTTTTTTGTTACTCTTATTGTTCCGTGTTCCTTTATCAGATAAATTCAAAGCAGAACATTGTTCATCAGGTCATTTGGTTTGTTGATGTTTTCTGGAATATCCTTTTAGGGCATCTTCTAGCTGATTTATTTGGGCTTACAGTAAATAAGGGGAACTAGTGTTTCTTTGAAAATGCTATCAAAACTGTACCTTTTACTGGGGCAAGAGGATATTAATCATGTGGAGTACAGTTCTTTTCCACATTGAACTTGATATTGTAAAATTCCATGCAGTTGATGGGCAGTTGAAATGCGAGAAGTGGATCCGGGATGATGATGACCGCTCAGAGGAGTCCAAGACTAATTGGTGGCTGAACCGTCTCGTTGGAAAAACAAAGAAGGTCACTGTTGACTGGCCATACCCATTCAGTGAAGGCAAACTCTTTGTTATGACTCTTGGTGCGGGGTTGGAAGGTTACCATGTTAATGTCGATGGGAAGCATGTCACTTCTTTTCCTTACCGAACTGTGAGTAGACAATTGCAATAATTTTCAAATGCCAAGAAGAGATATCTTTTGCTGTTGAACTCAGTGTGTTTCTTATTATGCTGTTAGGGGTTCTCTCTAGAAGATGCCACTGGATTGACCTTGAATGGGGATGTGGATGTCCATTACTTGTTCGCCTCTTCTCTGCCAACCCTCCATCCTAATTATGCTCCTCAGAGTCATCTAGATTTGTCAAGAAAATGGCAAGCTCCACCGCTTCCTGACCAGCCTATAGAGATGTTTATTGGTATACTTTCTGCCGGTAATCATTTTGCAGAGCGGATGTCTGTGAGGAAGTCTTGGATGCAGCACAAACTTATCAAATCTTCAATTGTTGTGGCTCGTTTTTTTGTAGCATTGGTAAGAGTGGATGCCTTTGATTTAGCTTTTTGGCAAATGATGTTGATATTTGCGAAGTTCAAGGTCGAGATCTCAACTTCTGTACTCTGAATCCATTTGAACAGCATGCAAGGAAAGAAGTGAATGTGGAGCTGAAGAAAGAGGCGGAGTTCTTTGGGGACATTATTATAGTTCCATATATGGATAACTATGATCTTGTTGTTCTAAAAACTGTTGCAATATGCGAATATGGGGTCAGTATTTCAAAACATGGGGAAAAAATCACTTTTTTGACTTTGAATAGCACTGAGTTGACACTAAAATTGATAATTTATAATATGCAGGTTCGTAATATGTCTGCAAAATATATAATGAAATGTGATGATGATACCTTTGTGAGGGTTGATTCAGTCTTGGATGATGCAAAGATAGTACCTGCAGGTGGTAGCTTATATGTTGGCAACATCAACTACTATCATAAGCCTTTGCGATATGGTAAATGGGCAGTCACTTATGAGGTAAAAGATGAATCCCCATATTCTTGACCATCTATTTGCAAGTGTTCTCTCTGTTCTTTCACATGTTGAAGCCTCCAACTTGTAGCTGTATGTTGTCCAACAATACATATGAGTTGATCTATATATGGATCTGAATTTTTGTCGTCAGTTGCATGTATCTGGAAAATGCTCTGTATCTGCTGTTGCATTCACCAGTACATGATATTTTTACTATCAAGTAATATATTCATTGATTTCCCTGCATCAATTAAATCTTAGTTGTACAGTCACTTCCCGTGTGTATTAACTCGTACTCATGGAAGTTTGGTTTTTCACAAACCTTTTACATTGCTGATATGTAAGGCACTGTCTTCACATTGCCAGTCATTCATTCCATTAATCCTTTATATGTTTGACTCACCTGGTTTATGATTTATCTGCTGTTCAGTGATGACTAAAGTAGCTTGTGTGTAATCCTCCTATGTGGTCTTATCTTATAGTTCTTTCTTTTGCTCTTACACTGATAACAGGAATGGCCTGAAGAAGAATATCCACCCTATGCTAATGGACCGGGGTATATACTCTCCTCAGACATTGCACGGTTCATTGTATCTGAGTTTGAGACTCTTAAATTACGGGTAACGAGCTAAAGAACAACATAGTCATTTTCGAAATACTATTTAGCTTTGGCTTCCTTCTCCGACTCGTGTACATACTGTTATTTAGATTTTCAAGATGGAGGATGTAAGCGTGGGGATGTGGGTGGAGAAATTCAATAGCTCTAAGCCTGTGGAGTATATTCACAGTTACAGGTACTGCCAGTTCGGATGCATAAAAGACTATGTCACAGCACACTACCAGTCACCAAGGCAGATGATCTGCATGTGGGAGAAGCTTCAAATAACAGGAAGACCTATCTGCTGCAGCATGAGATGATGATATCTATGACAATATGGAGATATGGAGAGAGAGAGAGATATAGGAAACAAGTTTTGCAGTCACAGCAAATGACATGTTTCTGTATATAATCCGGAACCAGTGAGTTGGGCTGTATCTACTAGTCCCTTGTCCTAGGCCTCCAACTCTATTGATGTGCTGATATTCCATTCATTGCTTCTCTTTCCTTTACTTTTTCAGTTTCTCTGTCACATCTGTGAGGTCCAGGTTAGGGTCATGGGGGGTAGATAGAATCAGCAGAGGCTGACTTTGAGGGAAACTGTATGAAACTAATCTCACTCCCTGTAATTTACCTTTGACATCATCATAATAGCTGAAGTTGGCAATGAAAAATCTTATAGAAAATCCTTGGCCATGAGAGATTTTACATTACATGTATTTGAAATGGAATTGCAATTGGCAGCTGTTGTCAAGAGTAAAGTCTGTATTGCATGTGCATGAACTACTTCTTTCCATGGATCCACGAGAGAAAATGGGATTTGATGAAAAAGCATTCCATTTGTCAAAGTAAGCTTTCCAAAGACTTCCTTCTCCGGACCCGCTACGAATAAAGATATTTACTTATTAAAATATCCGAATAGAGGGATACACTTGCCAGAAATTAGGTATTTTTATTCGAATATATAGTTGTATCGAGATAAGTTGGATATTTTTTCTAAATAGTAAAAATTACAAGTTGGGTTTCGAATATCCTACTCTGTAATCCCACTAACTTTTTCAACTTTTAATAAGTTATAAATGTTTTACACCCATACTAAGGGTAACATGGATACCCTTCCTATATTGGAGTATAGTAAATTACGATTTAGTATTTGTATTAGCCCAATTACTCTAATAATATTTGAGAATGTTATAAATAATAATATACATTTTTACTTAAAAATAATAAAAATTTTTAACCTAATAAATTTATAATATTTTTCTATTTTATTAAATTTAATATAAAATTTTAACAATAGTACTAATAAATTATATTAATAATATATATTTACTTTATTTATAAATATAACACTAACTTATTAATTTTAAACGCTACTTCTTCCGCCTGCTCCTCCTCACCTCCAAGTAATTAAACAATTAAACATAGAGGACAATGATGGGTGTCAACATGGGTGGGGCTACTGATGCATCATTTTTCTTATAAATATATCCACCAACAACAACAGACACATGTTTGTATCATGACTAATATGTCATAAATCTAATTAATTCTAATTTAAAAAACGTAAGTGGAGGATTAAATTGTAATAAATGCTTTTTTTTCAATACAATACTGTTAATTAGACCATAAATTATGGAAATTTATACACAAGTTTATATTACCTGATAATTAATCTTAATTAATAATGAATTTGACCATGAGTTAATTAAAAATTATCCAAAGCCCATAGAAGTTTAAGTGAGGAATTGGCCAGTAGCAATCTTAATGTAGAGTGAATCAAGGATTATGTAAAATCTAAATAGTATTAAAATACGAAATTATATTATTAACCATAAAAAATATAATTTTTCTTGTCTTAGTTAATATAATATTAAAATCTAAATAGTATGCTCATATAATTTGGTATCACATTGATAGAATTAGGCAACATTTCTACATATATTTATATTAGACGGATGCCAACCTATCAAAAAAATTAATAAATTTCAATTATCATAGTTCGTCATGCACCATGCCCATGCATTCTTCTAGAAACAACCTTTGTCATCTCATGCGACCCCACACATGGATCAAACCCAATCATGCTCGTGCCAACATCATGAACTACCGGTCGGGGCTTTAGTACAATGGTAGAGGGAACATCTTAAAAGACTTCTTGCACACGCAATTAAGCAATCGAAATTCTAGGGATGTAAATAGCTCAGATCGGATTTACACCCGATCCGAGCTTGGGTCCAGTTAGACCCGTGCCCGGAATGGACCTAAGTCTTAAGTCTACTTGATCACCTGATCTCGAGTATATCAAAAGGAAAAAGGGTAATTCCTTGCCCTAGATTTTCAATCTCATCATGCCATGCCATTGTTTGACCACAAAAGAGAATAAAGGGAAAAGAGATTGACATTGGTGGGCGTGATTGACCAATTCTTCTCCTTTGACCCTTCAATTCAAAGTAATGCATGATGGACTCAACTTTCACGGTTGGACTAAACATGCATGCCCCAATTCATTGTAGATGAATGTGGTCCCATATCTCCAATTTTATTCGATAATTACGTATATTAATGTAATGGGTAATCAAAATATAATAGAAAAAATATATTTTTTGAAAATTGATTTTGTATATTTTTTTAATTTTATTAATTATTTTGATGGTGATAAATTAAAAAAAATATTATATTGTAATCATAATATTTCTTGTAAATTTGATTTTTTATTTTACTAAATTTATATATAATTTTAATTGATGACTCAATTATGTATATTTTTATTTAAATTTTTTATTAAATAATAAAATATTATAGATATTAAATAAATTTTATTATTTTATTTAGGGTTGTAGCAAAAACAAGACCATCCTTTTAAGAATCTGGTGACCCAACTGCCGGACGATCTCCACCGTTGGTTTACCGACTCCTGCCCTGACAAACACTACCGACTCTCTAAGCATGTGGGCCCGGGTGCATCTGCTGGACAGCGTGGTCCAATCATGTAAAGTTGCCCAGAGGGAGGTGCACCATAATAAGATGATCCTTGATGTTCCGAATAAATACTCATCTGACTCCCGCCGAAAAAGGAAAGTTCCAGCTCACCTCCTCATTAGTGAGGTTCCTAAAACGATGCCGTTGCAGCAGAGTTTTTTTTTTCTTGAATTTATATTAATTTTGGTTCGTGGAAGCTTGATTTTTTTTAACGTTACCCAAAGTATTTTTGGTAATTAATTATGTCATTTACCCATTATTAATAGATTAATTACAATTAGGACCGCAGAAAAAGTTATTTGTACATTTTTTTTAAAGAAAGTGCAAATTATTAATTATTGCAGAATTTATATATTTTTCGAAGCCTCCTGTTTTCTTCAGCTGACCCCGCGTTTTCTCTCGCCTTCTTCCTCCGTCTTTCCTCCACCAACCAACGACCACTACCGTGGTAGCTTCCGCCGCCTCAATCGCGCTGTGCTCCGACCGGCTCCCGGATTGACCTCATCTCTGGAGAGTTTCAGCTCGAACCGGTGAATTGGGGAAGTAGCTGCTTCAGCTATGGGGAACTGTAACGCTTGTGTGAGGCCGGAGGAGGATGAGAAGGAGAGGGAGTCAAAGAAGAAGCCGCAGAAAAAGGTCAAGGAGCGGAGACATAATCCTTACGCGGAGGATTCGATCCAATCCCCCGCCCCGATCCGTGTTCTCAAGGACGTCATCCCGCTCAGCCACCGGACTCGAATCGGCGACAAGTACGTGCTCGGCCGAGAGCTCGGCCGCGGGGAGTTTGGCATCACTTACCTCTGCACGGATCGTGAGAACAAAGAAGAGCTTGCCTGTAAGTCCATCTCCAAGCGGAAGCTCAGGACTGCCGTTGACATCGAGGATGTCCGAAGAGAGGTAAAAAAAACTGTTTATTTTCAGGGAGTCAGGGACTCTTGATTCGTTTTCTCCTTCTTCAATCCTTTTTGTCTTTTAATTCGCCATAGAAACGGACTAACTTTTCATGATATGGGTGGAAGAGATCATGCCTTTCTGCTCTCTGTATATTATGTAAGGATTGCCTATTGCTTCATTTTTTTTCATCTGTTGGATTTGTTTATATGGCTCTTCTATTGTTGACGATTAGTGGGGCCAATTACTTCTACTAGCTTACTTCGTTTGCTAGGGCAGAACTTGGTTCGAGGATCCAAATATCTGGGAATTTGGTGAAATTAATTTTATCTACACGGCTTCGTTTTTTTTTTTTTTTTCTGAAATTAGTATAATAGAAAAGGAGATTGAACTTCTACTTGCTGTTGTATAGGTTGCTATCATGTCCACCCTGCCGGAGCACCCCAACATAGTGAAGCTGAAGGCGACTTATGAGGACAATGAGAACGTGCATCTCGTGATGGAGCTATGTGAGGGAGGAGAGCTGTTCGATCGGATAGTAGCCAGGGGGCACTACAGTGAGAGAGCAGCTGCTAGTGTTGCAAGGACCATTGCCGAGGTGGTGAGGATGTGCCATTCGAATGGTGTCATGCACCGTGATTTAAAGCCTGAAAATTTCCTGTTTGCTAACAAGAAGGAGAATGCAGCTCTTAAGGCCATTGATTTTGGGCTTTCTGTGTTCTTCAAGCCTGGTACTGATTCAACTCCAGTTAATTATGGAGAAATTGTCTGAGAGAATTTTGTAGGAGGGTTTCTTATGATGGAGTCCGTCTGTTTTAGGGGAGCGGTTTTCAGAGATTGTTGGAAGTCCATACTACATGGCACCGGAGGTACTGAGGCGTAACTATGGCCCCGAGGTTGATGTATGGAGTGCTGGTGTAATTCTCTACATTTTGTTATGCGGGGTCCCCCCATTTTGGGCAGGTATGCTGACCATATACTTACTCCCTCCTGATGTTGTTAAACAAACTATTACTGTAGTGGGATGCTATTTTTCTTGGGCAGCAGTGGAATTAACGTAAATCAACTGCTTCATGCTATTTATGGTTTAGAGTCTGAGCAGGGTGTTGCTCTGGCCATTCTCAGAGGTGTAATTGATTTCAAGAGGGCCCCCTGGCCTCAAGTATCGGACAGTGCCAAGAGTCTTGTACAGCAGATGCTGGAACTCGATCCTCAGAAACGATTGACTGCTCAGCAAGTACTTGGTAAGTTGGAGCATTATCTTTGTTAAGTATTCGAATGGTGTTCCCCAGTTTCTGTAACATAATGTTTCATATGTTCCTGGTGAGGTATACACCTCGTTGCTCACTTTCTTAATGAAAAATGCATATTCTTGAAGAATCCTCATAATCCCAGTACTGTTTGAGGGGTGTAGTGGCTTTTCCATCATGGAGCATTTTAGTTTTGTTATGATAAAAGGGACATGCACATTAGCATTGAGGTAATTAGGCCACAATAATCTGGTACTTGCAATTTTGAAGTCTACCATTTCAAAGATTCTTGCACTATGCTTTTGTTCGATGGGATGGAAGCATAATCAGATAATCAAAATAAAACTGGGGTGGGGAAAGCTTCTGAGTATTATGCTTGTTGACTGCTATTAATGCTGTCTTCACTTCTGGGCAGATCATCCCTGGATACAGAATGCAAAGAAGGTCTCAAATGTTCCACTTGGTGATATAGTAAGGACAAGGCTCAAGCAGTTCTCTATGATGAATAGGTTCAAGAAGAAGGCTCTAAGAGTAAGGATTTTTTTTTATCAATACACTGTTTTCTTATACTTTTCCTGATTTTCTTCTTTTTTTTTTTGCATCTATACTATGACATTAACCACTACAATTTTTGTTAATTGGGTAGGTAATTGCAGAACACCTGTCTATTCAAGAAATAGAAGTGATCAGAGATATGTTTGCATTAATGGACACAGACAATGATGGAAAGGTGACCTATGATGAACTGAAGGCTGGGCTTCAGAAGGTTGGCTCACAGTTGGCTGAGCCTGAGATAAAGATGCTCATGGAAGTGGTAAATATATTACTATTAATAAGAAAACTGAGTGGTACTATAATTTTTTTATCCCTAGTTTCTTGATGATAAACATAATTTAAATGACTGAATGTAGGCTGATGTTGATGGGAACGGAGTGCTAGACTATGGAGAATTTGTGGCAGTGACAATACACTTGCAGAGGATGGAAAATGACGAGCACTTCCGAAGAGCCTTTATGTTCTTTGACAAGGATGATAGCAGGTACATTGAACTGCCAGAGCTTCAGGACGCACTGGCAGATGAATCGGGGGAGGTGGACTCCAATGTCGTGACTGAAATCATGCGAGAGGTTGATACGGACAAGGTAAAACATTCTCAATCCAACAACCTCCTTCATTCGTTTTTAGTTGGGTCTTCCAGAATCCTATCAAGTTACTAATTGAACTCCCTTGGTTACTTTTCAGGATGGGCGAATCAGTTATGATGAATTCGTTGCGATGATGAAGACCGGGACCGATTGGAGAAAGGCATCTCGGCAATATTCTCGAGAGAGATTCAAGAGCATGAGTGTCAATTTGATGAAGGATGGATCACTCCATCTACATGATGCCCTCACAGGTCAATCAGTAGCAGTATGAGATTATCCATGATGATCCATGAGCCATCTCTTTTAACAACAATCCCACAAGAAGACTGACCAGGTACTTGAGGTTAAACGGGGGGCTTGAGAAAAGACAAGACACCTTTTCCTTCTCCTCTCTTGGGGGATTTAGTTAGAGCAGTGGTCTTTTACATACTTGTTGGTGGGCTAAGGTTACTTAAGAGCCAAGTCTTGCTGGTTGATTTGAAGTTTGTAACAGTTGCATTAGGGGACTCGGTTAAGGAGTGTATATGTTTTCTGCATCCAAAGGAACAATTCTTTCTTCACCTGTAAATCTTGTTATTTTTTCCTCGTTTGGTGATTCTGACTATTCCTTGTCTTGTGTGTTATTAAAAGGTTCTTGTGACATTGTTCAGAGGGTTACAGGCCTACCTCCCAGTCCCAAGATATGAGAGGGATTTGCAGTTGCTGTAGACCAAGCCTCTCTCTTCCATTTCCAGCTCCTTCCGGATTGCACCGAATAGGTTAGTGTACTCTCTCATTTACTGATATCTAAAACAATGGGTGAATGTGAATGTGAATGATGTGCATATATATAAGCTCATAGAGGGTACTTGGTAAATGTAGAGAGCCAAAAAGAGAAGATACCATGGGAAGTAATGTCCAAATTGATAGAGCATTATATGGCTTTCTGTTTTGTCTCTTAGAGGGATCCAATATATCTCTGTTGTGTTCTATAATTGTACTAGGAAAAGCTCTGGCAAAGTGAGACTTTGGACGAGAGTAGTGTCCACTCATAATAATAGATAAGGAATCAGATTCCACTCGCTGTCCTTTCCTACATATAATATTTTATTAGGCTCAGTGCACTCAGGATTGGGTCTCCATTTTTGGACCGAGACCCTGATCGGGTTGAGTGCATTAGAGGGCTGTAATGAATACTTTATATTGGACCGGGCATCCATGCACAGTTTCCTTTTTTGGTTATTGTGATGGATGGTGTGACCAGTTTTTGACATATAGAGCCTGTGGGGGACCTCTAAAGTCATGCAGAATGTACACTAGGTGGCTTCCACTAGTGGACAAAGCTAAAAAATGCGTGTAAACTTCCCCCTTTCCCCTATAAAGCACATATGTACGTATATCCTTTTATAAATATGCATGTGTGATTTGGATGTATGCCATCCTCCATTTAGGGGAAAAATCCAATTTGGGTTTTTAGTGTGTAGTTATTATATCGTCTGGCATAAGACATTGTCACTTTTGTATACATTGCTTGCAACTTTTTTTTTGGGTAAAATATAAGGCAAAAAGTCATAAAAATTGGGACAAAGTCGTGTAAGAATATGAGATTTTCTGTAATGTATGGGAATAAATATGAGATTTCTTTAGTAATTGTATATTTCGAAAATTGAAAATAGTATGTTGATAATATTATTGAAGATTGTGGGTGTGATAATGGTTATTTACACTAAATATATATATATATATATATTTATAAGTATTTTATAATTATAAAATATTATAATGTAAAATTTATTAATAACAAATTGAATAAAATAGATAAATTTAATTATATTAGCAATTATTGTACATAATATATTCTTAGTCAGTGGGCTCACGTATATAGTAAAATTATAACTATAAGTATACTAATAATATTAATTATTATAACGATATAAACGTTACACTTATAAATTTTAAGTATATATTTTTAAAAAAATTAATTGGTAAATAATATATTTCGTATTTCATTTTTTATTTAAAATTACAGCTAAAAAAAGTGTATTTAAGTATATAAAAATATTATGTACATAGTCAAACAATTGTTACTACCCATATATACCCATTAACTTATTTAATAGTCTAAAAATATAATTTTTAGGTTTAATTTATAAAATATATGTATATAGACATTTTAAAATAAAAATAAATGTAACACCAGATTTTTAGACTATTTCTAAATATTATGTATATTTTGAAGAATATTACTCAATTTTTATGTTATTTACCATAAATATTTACTAAACAAAGAAGCCTATAAGATAACCCCATAAACAAACTTATTTTGATGGTAACCTTTTCACTTATCAAGGCTGTAATTTTTTTAAAAATAAAGCTATGAAATAAAATATTTCATGATAAGCGTTTTTTCTTTGAGGGGGACAAAAAAGGATAAACGTACGTACATGTCAGTGTTGACAAAAGCATTAAATTCTTACGTTGGAGATGGGTTCAATTATGATGTCCCACGAAAAAAACTATAATATATAATATTGTCGGATTCAGATTCGCCATTCATTCTTCTTATTAACTTTCCTTTTCTTAAAATAAATTAATAATAAGTTGAATTTGATTTTACAACTTAAATTTTCAAATTTTATTTTTAAACGCTCTTTTTGTATATGTTAAATTATTAGTATTAAATTTATATGTAGACTTATTATAAAAATAAAATATTTTACTTTATTTTCATTTTTTATCTAGAAATTTATTGATTTTTTTGTTAAATATGAAGTTAAAGAATAAATATATATGTATAATTGAAAATTAATATAGTTTGATTTTTAAAAAAATAAATGAATGGAATTAAAGAGAATAATAAATCATTAAATAAAAAAAGAGAATAATAACCTTGAATAAGATAAAATAAAAGTGCACAAAAAGTAAAAAAATAAATGGATAAACTCGGGTATGAGCTTATTTTTTAACAAAAATTCAATTCAAATAAATTTTGAAAATATATAAATTCAAACAATAGTTTAATTTTTTATTTTTTAAAATAAGCTAAAATAAGCTCTCACGAATGAGTATAGTTATAATTATTAAAATGTTATAATCCTTTATATATATATATATATATGATATTATTATCCATTAACTTTTAAATAAATTAATTTTTTTATAAAATTATAAATTTATATATATCACTAATATAATATTTGGGTGCTCAACGGTTATAAGATTAATATATCATAAGTTATGATACATTTGACTAAAATAATTTTGGTGCAAAATTCTTATTTTATTAGACTAAATATCTCTAATATTTTGGTTGATTGGCTAATACTCTATAAATTTGCACTCATGTAGTACTAATTTTGAGATTAAAATATATAAATATTGTGATTTTATAATATTAATATAATTTTATTATTTTTAAATATGAATTCAACCACATTATTAACTTTAATAATGGGTTATATTTAAATAATTGAAATATTTATATGAATTAATATCACACATTCAATATTTTATTATCTAAGCCATGAACTATCACCATTAGTTCCACTAACCCAAGTCCTAATCACAATAGGCAAGTGGGTGAGTGAGTGCCCTTTTGCATCACATAAATTATTATTTTTATAGATAAAAAATATTTTATTTTTTTATTCCTCCTTGAAAAAATCCCAATTTTGAGAAATTCAAAAAAAAAAAAAAGGAAAAAAATGAGTTGAGGGTGTACGGAATGGTACTTACTGCCTCTTTCATATATGGAAAGAAGCCGACACATCTCACTTGTAACCTTCCTTCCATTACCTTAAATATGTGTGTCATTAAATGTTTAATCACATTAAATAACACAATTAGGAGTGTGTGGTTGATTTAATATAAATGCATTTTATAATAATCCCATTTTGATTATTAATTAATAAAGGTATTTTAATGTGAAAAAAGATGATGTAAACTAAATAATCTCATTGAAAATAACTAATTTTTTAGAATTTTTTATTTATTATTAAGCATTTAATGATATTTATAACTTGTAATTGAACAATTTAATAGTTTGACTACACTAATTTTAGGGATATGACGAGAATATACTCCATCAAGTTTGAGTCTGAGGGACAAATAATTATTAAATCGAATTCAAATTAAATTTGAACTTAACCATATGAATTCAAACCTCCGTTCAGTTCTCCTACAAACAATCACACATATCCAAATTAAGACAGGTATAAATTCATGCAAGTTCGAGTTAAAAACTCTAAAAAACCCGATCCTAATAAAGTATTAACATTCTATTGATCGGGTTAACTGATTGTAATTATATAAAAAAAATATATATTTGACAAACCACACAAAATGGGAATTGTCACATTTCATTAATTTTGGGCGTTTTAAGTATATAATACCTATAAATTAATGTAATTTTGATGTAAAAATAGATTTGTAGTAAATTTTATCAAATATATATATATATATATATATGCACGTACATTTTATACCGATTTAGAATAAATAGAAAAATTGGTCTTACATTTAAAAAATACTAAAAAATATGTTTAAATATACTATTAACCAAAATTAGGGTTAATATATAAAATAATGTATAATTATTTGTATAATAACTCTATTTAAATATTATTATTTTATTTAACTTAATTTTAAAATAAATATTTTATCGATAATTCAATTTATGCACAAATATTTAATTGTAAACTTAGTTTTATATAGATAAATATTTTTGAATTAAACCGTAAATAAAATAATTATTTATAAATTATATTAAATACATTTTATATTTAAATTAATATACCCAAAAAAAGAAAACATGCTTTTGTCTTCTTCCCTAGCAGAAGATACCAACTTTATTGCAAAGCAAATTTCTCCTTCATAAACAGAGCAGAGCGCCTTTTCGTTTTGTTCTGTGAGCGGTAACTCTTGCCACTTACTTCTCTAGCTGCGGTTTCTCTTTTTCCTCGTTAGTTTGGTTGCTCATCTTCTGTTCCTTCTTCTTCTTCCAGCAGATTTGGTGTAGGTAAGCTGTTTTCTTTCATTCATGGACTCTGTTTTTTTTTCCATTCATTTCCAACTACCTGGGTTTTCTCCGTGATTTTAGTCTGCACCTCTGAGCTCCTCAGGGCATTGCCCCACCTCTGTTTCTAATTGTTTTTTTTTTGGTTTCTAGCGGCCCTAGACAGAGAGATTAACCAGGAGAAAAAAGCTTGGGTTAGGGGACAGAGGAAGAGAAGATGGGGGAGAAGTCTGAAGTATTGGAAGCGGTGCTGAAGGAAGCTGTGGATTTGGTAATTACAGACGATAGATCTATGCGAGAATTTCATGGAATACTGTGTTTGTGATTTGGGTTTTCTAAACGTTTCCCTGTTTGCTTTTTTTTTTTGCCAGGAAAACATACCCATCGAGGAGGTGTTTGAGAATTTGAGATGCAACAGAGAGGGTCTCACGACTGAAGCTTCTGAGGAGAGGCTTTCCATATTTGGCCACAACAAGCTCGAGGAAAAGAAGGCACCTAGACCTAGTCACCATCTCTATCTGCATTCCGTTCCAAGCAATTTCTGAACATGAGGATAGACTTCCCTTTTTTTCCCTCAAGAGGTTTTGATTTTCGTTTATAGGAGAGCAAATTCCTGAAGTTCTTGGGTTTTATGTGGAACCCTCTTTCATGGGTGATGGAAGCTGCAGCTATCATGGCAATTGCCCTGGCTAATGGAGGGGTGAGTGATCCACATCTTCTGGGTTCCTTTTGGTCTATTTTCCATTTAGCCATGCAGTTTTCCTTGATGTTTAGATTTGAGCCCTGCTTGTGTTTTCAGGGAAAGCCTCCTGATTGGCAAGACTTTGTTGGTATCATCACCCTGCTGCTCATCAACTCCACCATTAGCTTTATTGAGGAGAATAATGCAGGTAATGCAGCAGCTGCCCTCATGGCTCGTCTCGCCCCTAAAGCCAAGGTAATTGGAGTTTATGATACTACTTTCATCGAGGTCTAGTCTAGTTTTTGGTTATTGACATGTTCATAATGCATCTTGTATAGGTTCTTCGAGATGGGAAGTGGAATGAGCAAGATGCTGCCATTCTGGTTCCGGGTGATATTATAAGCATCAAACTTGGAGATATTGTTCCTGCTGATGCCCGTCTTCTTGATGGAGATCCATTGAAAATTGACCAGGTGGACTTCCTTCTCTTGATTGTTGTTCTTTGTCAAGTTGGATTATATTTATTTCCGGCAGTTTATTTGAATTCGATTCTGCAGTCTGCTCTCACTGGGGAGTCTCTTCCTGTTACCAAAGGCCCTGGAGATGGCGTTTATTCAGGTTCTACCTGCAAACAAGGTGAAATTGAAGCTGTTGTTATTGCCACGGGAGTTCATACTTTCTTCGGGAAGGCTGCTCACCTCGTTGATACCACCAACCAAGTGGGACACTTTCAGAAGGTAAGACAGCAGAGATTCAAAATCTCTCAGATTTTTGACAACGTTTTAATAGTTTAGTGATTCCGTTTCAACCCGTCATGCTGTTTTTATAGGTCTTGACATCAATCGGGAACTTCTGCATATGTTCTATTGCTGTGGGAATGATGATAGAGATTGTTGTAATGTACCCGATCCAAGACCGGCAGTATCGTCCCGGAATTGATAATCTTCTCGTTCTGCTCATCGGAGGAATCCCTATTGCCATGCCTACAGTCTTATCTGTTACGATGGCCATTGGCTCACACCGGTTAGCTCAGCAGGTTGTGGCTCTTAGTCTATTCCCTTTGAGAGTTCAATTGAACTGCTTGATGACTATGGGGATTTGATTTAACATTTCATTTCATCCAGGGAGCTATCACGAAGAGAATGACTGCAATTGAAGAGATGGCAGGTATGGACGTTCTTTGCAGTGACAAGACCGGGACACTTACCCTGAACAAGCTGACTGTTGATAAGAATCTGATAGAGGTTGGACTTTGGAATCTTGTATCAACATGCATTTGCAATTTCGAATTTACCATTCGTAGTTTTTTGATTGTGGCCATAGGTTTTCTCAAAAGGCGTGGACCCAGATACCGTGGTTCTAATGGCAGCTCGTGCATCAAGAACCGAAAACCAAGATGCAATTGATGCTGCTATAGTTGGGATGCTAGCCGATCCCAAGGAGGTGACCTAATTACTTGTTAATCATTGCTTGTTCACCATATGGTATGCTAATGACTATTACATAGACTGATTGGTATAATCCGCCCTGAAATGCATTATAAAAGGCTCGGGCTGGTATTCAAGAGGTTCACTTCCTTCCTTTCAATCCAACCGATAAGAGAACTGCATTGACTTATATTGACAGTCAAGGCAGGATGCACAGAGTTAGCAAGGGAGCGCCTGAACAGGTCATGATCTTGTCTCATTGAATGATCTCATCTAATAGACGCGTTTCTTTCCTTTGCTGTTACCATTTTCACCCGGTGATTGCCATCTTTAGATACTAAACCTTGCACACAACAAGTCTGAGATTGAGCGTAGAGTTCATGCTGTGATTGATAAATTTGCTGAACGCGGGCTGCGATCTCTAGCTGTTGCATATCAGGTGATTGAAATGAAACTTTAACCCGTTTAGTATCAACTTCAATGTCTGAGTTTTTGATTCATTGCATCTCTTATGCACCTGCCCATTACTTTTTTTTGCGTGGTGCAGGAAGTTCCCGAGGGAAGGAAGGAAAGTCCTGGAGGTCCATGGCAATTCATTGGCCTCATGCCCCTTTTTGACCCGCCAAGACATGACAGTGCAGAGACTATAAGGAGGGCTCTGAATCTCGGTGTAAATGTGAAGATGATCACTGGTAAGTATAATGTGACACTGGGAAGTATACCTCGTTTCAGAGTCTCTTTTTCCACTAATCTTAGAACCAGGAAGAGATCCTGACAAACATAATATTTCTAAAGTTTTAGTCATGCATCTAATTGTTATTGCTCGTATTTAGGTGATCAACTGGCCATAGGAAAGGAAACTGGGCGTAGATTGGGAATGGGAACAAACATGTATCCCTCTTCTGCTCTATTAGGACAAGACAAAGATGAGTCAATTGCTGCTCTACCAATTGATGAGCTGATCGAGAAGGCAGATGGTTTTGCCGGCGTCTTTCCCGGTATCCTTCTCTCATTTATCCCTTCTTCAAATTCCTATGATTTCTGTAGCAGTTGTGATTCCTTCAAAACTATAACTTGGATTCAGAGCACAAGTATGAAATTGTGAAACGTCTGCAAGCAAGGAAACACATATGCGGAATGACTGGAGATGGAGTTAATGATGCTCCTGCCCTTAAGAAGGCTGATATCGGAATTGCTGTAGCTGATGCGACTGATGCAGCTAGGAGTGCTTCTGACATTGTCCTCACAGAGCCCGGTCTTAGTGTCATTATCAGTGCTGTTCTTACTAGTCGAGCTATCTTTCAGAGGATGAAGAATTACACGGTGGGCATCTGTCCTCGTTTATTCCCCTGCTTTTGAATGTCTATCATTATCTCAATCTCCTTTGGTTTTAATTGGCAGATTTATGCAGTTTCCATCACGATCCGTATTGTGGTAAGTTAATAATACTGTCTGGGCCTCGCATCTAGAATGGGAATCCCAACATCACTATTTCCGTAATGCTCATTATATTTCATTCTTCTCTGGTTCCATTGCAACAAATGGGTCTTCCTTTTTCTTGGAGAAAGTGGAACTAAATCTATATTTCTCTTTTTCTATTGAAAGCTCGGGTTCATGCTGCTGGCCCTGATATGGAAATTTGACTTCCCGCCTTTTATGGTGCTGATAATAGCTATTCTCAATGATGGTTAGTTGTTCCCTTCCTGTACTGTATGAATATCGAGCAAAGATTTCTTAACTTGTTCTTTCATACTGAATTCCGTCCTCGGGAATATGTTAGGAACCATTATGACAATTTCAAAGGACAGAGTAAAACCATCTCCTCTGCCTGATAGCTGGAAGCTAGCAGAAATATTCACCACAGGGATCATTCTTGGAAGCTACCTAGCAATGATGACTGTCATATTTTTCTGGGCTGCATACAAAACCAATTTCTTCCCGGTATGTCAATCTGAAAAGTTGGAATCTGCTAGAGAACTAACACCTCCTTTTTGCATATTGCCCAATACCATTTTGCAGTAACTTGCTACTTTTGATTCATGGAAAGAGTCAATTTACTGTATTGATCTTGTAGAGAATATTCGGGGTGGCCACTCTGGAGAAGACGGCTCATGACGACTTCAGAAAGCTTGCTTCTGCAATATACCTGCAAGTCAGTACAATCAGTCAGGCCCTCATTTTTGTGACTCGGTCCCGAGGGTGGTCCTATGTGGAGCGCCCTGGATTACTGCTCGTGGCAGCCTTTGTGATTGCCCAGCTGGTAAGCGAAACTGACCTGTGTAAGATAAAAATGAGTATGTGATGAAGATTTTCGCCGTCCTGATTGTACGTGTGTTGCTGTTCGATGAGCAGGTTGCTACCCTCATTGCCGTTTATGCAAATTGGAGTTTTGCTGCAATTGAAGGAATTGGTTGGGGCTGGGCTGGTGTGATATGGCTTTACAACATCATCTTTTACATCCCGCTTGATTTCATAAAGTTCGTCATCCGTTACGCCTTGAGCGGAAGGGCCTGGGATCTCGTTATTGAGCAAAGGGTATGGATGAGTACTTTGATCTCTCCACATCACTGGTCATGTTCTTGATGAAAATTTCCTGTTTTTCCTCTACTCTAGATTGCTTTTACGAGACAGAAGGACTTCGGAAAGGAACAACGTGAGCTTCAATGGGCACACGCACAAAGGACCCTTCACGGCTTGCAACCGCCCGACACAAAGATGTTCACTGAGCGAAACCGCTTCACAGAGCTCAACCATATTGCTGAAGAAGCCAAGAGACGAGCAGAAATTGCCAGGTAATACAAGGCTACTACAAGAAAGCTAGTGAATGGAAAATAATCCCAAATTAGATAAAATAAAAAAGTGTGTTTATAAGGTTGGAATAGTTTGAAATGGGTACGACCTTTTATCGCTTAACAATATATTCTCAAATGGTATCATTACACCCGTACCGAATCCGACACTGTAAATTCAGTTCATGGAAAATGATAGGCCAGTCTTTTTTACATTTCAAGCAGTAAAATGGCTACTGGAAGATGATCCTTTGAATGATCCTATATCTGTTTCTTGCAGGTTGAGGGAGCTTCACACACTGAAGGGTCATGTAGAGTCAGTGGTGAGATTGAAGGGTTTGGACATTGAGACCATTCAGCAAGCTTACACTGTATGATGATCTGAAGAAGACACTAAATCTGCTTCTGGCCTTTCTCTACTAAACTGCTGGTTGGCTCCCTTCCATAATGTATTGTACTTGTAGTAAAATAACTGCTTCATGTCCTCTAGAGCTTGAACAATTAAGATGCAAGGCTAAATCTTATTCTCAATATTGAGAAAATTCTGAGTTGCCCTTGTTGTCTATTTTAATGTCAAATTAAAAAAGTTTTAGGGTTGAATTTTAAAAGGTTTAGGGCAGAAATTTAAAATAAATGTAAAGTTTTAGGAGTAGTTTACACAAAGTACAATTATGGTACCCTACAAATGAAAATTAAAATATTTTTGATAAATAGAAAAGAAAAATAAAATGTGAAATGATTATAGGCTGAGGCGGAGGCCGGGCCGGGGAGTCAGACGGTGTGGGGTCGGCGCTCTGGCTGCCCCACACCATTTTCTTCCATTTAAACAAAAAGCTGAGGCCTCTCTCTCTCTCTCTCTCTCGTAGAATCTCTCTCGCTCTCTCCACTAGATATAGCTTCAGTCGCCGGCTTCGCTTCGCAGCCTGCTCGGAGAGCGAGAGCCAGAGGGTCGAATCCAAGCCCTAGCCTCTCTCTCAGAAGCTCCTCGACGCACATCCTTCGATCTCCAGGTTGCATCAGCTTTCAGGTTCGATTCTGTTTCACGCCGTTGTTCGATTCGATGCTTTTGATTCGAAGCGTCTGAGGTAGCTCCTTCAGAAATGGAGAGAGACCTGGCGCCGCTGCGTTTGTTGAGGACTTTTAAGCGTGTTCTTGATTTGCTCCATGAAATGTGTGATCTGTCTCTATATCGATATGTGGCGATAAGTTGGAATTGAATCAAGCCTTTTTCCTACCGGAGATTGTATCTTTTTTCCGTTAGTAGTCTGAATATGGATTATCTTAGTGCAATTGAAGTTAAGATTCGTCCAAGATCAAACATAGCCTATGGGTAGATTGTGGTTGTGATGTTTCCCATGAGTGTTCCGAAGTATACTCAAGTGAAGGTTGAACTTCTCTGTGCGTAGGTGGTGCAACAATGTCAACTCCTGCGAGGAAGAGGCTGATGAGAGATTTTAAGAGGCTGCAGCAGGATCCACCTGCTGGCATCAGTGGCGCACCCCAGGACAACAATATTATGCTATGGAATGCTGTTATCTTTGGGTACATTTTGGAGGAAACGTGCACTTGTCTTTTTCTACTATTTGCCATCTGTCTGATTGTATGAGTGAGGTTTGATAAGCTGATGGCATCATTTTACTCTGCTTTGGTTGCAGACCTGATGATACTCCCTGGGATGGAGGTTGGTGAAAATCCCCCCTAGTATATGGCATGGGTCATTTTTATACGTTTTACCTTTGGGGACCATAAAAAAGTTGACATTGCTATTTCTGGTTGTTCGAAAAATTTGTTAACTTTCACCAATTCGGGGATGATCTATTTTCCTTTATTTACCCTTGAATCTGGCACACTCTATTTTTGAAATTGAGCTGAGAAACTGGAAATTGCAGCCTCTTTTTTCAAAAGGTGTGAATGGACCAATATTTCAGATTCTTTTGCCGTATATCTGAAATAGCTCTTCTTCCATTTTGTGAAATTCTCTCTGCTGCTAGTTCTACAAGTTACACAGTCTGTCATTGCTTTCACATTATAATCATGCCCACCATCTCCGATACCCCTTGAGAAAATGCTGTTGACCTTTTACCCTCTCCAAATCCCACTTTAATTTTTGCAAGTAAACTAGGAATTGGTTGGATCAGTTAGTTATCAACTTCTTTCAGTACAATTGATTGGCATGGGTATTATTATCTGAACTCTGGGGTAGTTGGCAGATATTCTGTCTTACTTAGTGAAACAAATTTATGAGATGTGGGATATGGACTTGCTTCTTTAGTTGCCAGGGAGAGTCTGGGTCATATTTGACCACCTTTGCCACAATGCTTGTCTGACTTATGCTGAATTAAGCATCTGTTTACCATTTAATAGGCTATAGGGCATATTTTAAGTGTTTTAGCTGTCAAATACTTTTCAATGGAAAAGTAACCTTTTTACTTAATGTAGTTATGGTTATATACCAATAGGCCAAGTTGTTTAACGTTCAAAACTTCTAAATCAATTTTTTTTTTGTTGAACATTGTTGTAAGAGGAATCTTTTCTTGATTTATATCTCTCTTCAGTATCTTCATTCAGTTATTGCAAGAGCAATTAGTGACTGTTCATCCTCTTTCTGAATGTATTCATCATCTACTATGTGAGTGTGAGGACACCATTTACAATATATTCATTTTTACCCTACTCTCTTTAAGGGATTGCTATGCCGTTTGTCCATAATGCATGTGATGAATATCTTTCCTTTGAGGGATGAAGGTATTGTCATCATTTTTGAAGCAATCTTGCCTTTTTTCTTTTCAAAATAAGATAACCCCTTAATTATGTGTTGATATAGTGATAATCATAATTTTTTTACTTCTATAGGTACGTTCAAGTTGACTCTTCAATTTACTGAAGACTATCCAAACAAACCACCTACTGTGAGATTTGTTTCCCGCATGTTCCATCCAAACAGTAAGTTTCAAATGAATATTTGTGCTTTGTTTATCATCCTGGAAAAAAGTCATCGTGATACATTTGTGGTTTGTGATATATAATCCTTTATGTCACAAAATTTCTAAAGTTTATGCGGATGGAAGTATCTGTTTGGACATCCTACAGAATCAATGGAGCCCAATTTATGATGTTGCTGCCATCCTGACATCTATCCAGGTACTATTTGTAATATCCTGACCATGGGAATAATTTTAAAAAGGTATATGTAGATATGTAGATAATAACTTGTCAGATGAGTCAATCTTAAATTGGATCTATAGCTTGTGACATTTCTTGGAAACTTGGTCCATGTCAGGCTAAATAGCACTGCATGTACAGATCTTCAGAAAATGCAACATTTTAATACAAAACTTGAAAGATATAACTATATAGTTATTAAATCCGAACTAACACCATTAGCATTTGATGACCTGAAACCATATACATGATTGTAGCGCAATGGAATCCTAGTTGCCAAAGGTTAGCAAATGCTAACCTTGCCGCCCTGAATTTGACAATTTGTATAGCGGAATTATACCTTCAAAGGGTTGTATACCATAGTATTATATTTTAAAGGTTTTGTGCTAAAGTGTTGTACCTTGATCTGGCTTTCAGTGCACTTTACCTGGCCATGCTAAGACCGTGTGGATGCTGGTAGGATTAGTTGAATGAATGTTGTCTGATATGCTGCATGTTGGTTTCTCTTGTTTCCAGTCCTTGCTGTGCGACCCGAACCCAAACTCTCCTGCCAATTCCGAAGCAGCTAGAATGTTCAGCATGAACAAGCGGGAGTACAACCGAAGAGTAAGGGAGATTGTGGAGCAGAGCTGGACAGCAGACTGATAGAAGATCCTACCCCAAGCTTGTTTTGCCTTCAGCTTAAGTGGGTTATCCCTTCCCGAGACTCGATAACTTTGGCTTTGTTTCTGGTGGATGATTGAATCATGCAGCGTTTCTCGCTATGAATGTGTCATTTCTTCCAGAAATAAGATGGTTAGCTTGACCCTGTAGGGGTTTGTGTAAGATGGATAAATGACTGGCACCCATGGATTGGGCCCGTGCTTTGTCTGCATTTTATGCATAGATCACCGTTCTAATTAGAAAAAAAAAAAGGAAAAAACTTTAACACAAAAAGTAATTTTTTTAAAGCCTTTATTCACTGACGGTACATTTTATAGAGCATTGTAGTTGGGACTACCAGGGCCGGTGGGCTAAAAGCCCATTAAATCCATTTACTTCTGAATGGGCCTAGACCAGAAAAAATGGACATGACTTCGGGTCGCCTGGAATCTTGACCCGACCGATGCGTCCATCCAAGTCCGGCCACTCCCTCCGTTCCGCCATTGAAGCCGATCCAAGAAGCACGACCTTCAGACCTCTCTTCACAAGGAAAACCTTGTAATTCGATTCCAACAGCGTTCGATCCCTATGCTCGATCTCCCCCCTGATCAATGCCTAAACGTGGCTTCAGCGACAGTGATGGCGGCATCGCAGGCTCTGCCTCATACCTCCGGACTCGCAATCCCTGTGTTGTCTTTCCTCAACGAACGGTTCCACTCCAGGGAGGATCTGTCCCAGGCGGAGAGCATGGCGTCCGAGCTGGAGGCTCAGTGCGCTGACTTGGACCGACAGTTGATTGAACTTAATTCGCGGCTCGGGGCGAGTCTCGTAGCTTACTCTTCTTTCTCCGACGGCCTTCACAGTCAATTTGGAGCCATTAATACAAAATTGACGGGGCTGAGGTTGTTGACAGATGATTCTGATCCTAAATCAGGTTCCACCAAATCCAATTTTGCTTGCAGCAATCCTATGAAGCCATTTCATGATTGCTTGGAAATGCATTTCTGTATTTTTTTCTGATGTTAAACTGTCATCATGCTGGCCGTGTTTACCAATGTGTATTTTTTTTTTTAATTTAATGAAGATGGAGGAGGAAAGAAAATACTCGGGGGAGAATTGCCTCAGCTGGCTAAGGAGGTGGCGAGGGTGGAGACGGTTCGTGCTTATGCAGGTTAGCTAGCGTCTTCTTTTCTCAGTGCTCTACTTGTACTCCAGCATTTCTCTCTACTATTGTATATGTTGTTGAGCAAAAAGGACTATTTGTGTATGCAATTGGAGAGCGAGGAACCTTATCATTTGCTTATTGAATTATCCTTATTTTGTAATAAGCCATTAGTAAAACATCTTCTGATCTTTTCACATTGTTTCTCAAGTGTAAGCACCTACCAGAATGCTAATATGTCATCTTGCAGTATTATCATGATCTAATATTCTGCCATTTACCTTCATCTGTGTTCTTCCAAGAAAGAGGAAAGAAATTCTGAACTTTGATATCCGTTGTTGCCAAGGTCCAGTCATCTCTCTAATATGGAAGTCCTCTTACCTGTCAAAATGTTTTCACTTGAGCCCATTAACATATAAATGGAAGAAAGAACTCTCTGCTTTAACATTTAACAGGGATTCTCAGGCAATTGATGTCTCTATTGGATGTGTTGACAAGGGATCTGTGTGCAATTTGCAGATGCTCTTTCTCAGTGATAGGCTAGATGATTTCTGTCAGAGTGATCTGAGTTAAACCTCCCTATATGTAGATGCTATGCATCCTTATTAGTTTATTTGAATTTTAATGGATCAATATTCTTTGTCAATTTTCAGAGTGTTCTTGGCCTACACACTCTTACTTGCATTTGATTTTCTGTGCTTGTTGATGGCTATTGCTTGTTATTTTGGATGATAGTAATGACCTTTTATGTGTATCTTTTTTCAGAAACAGCACTTAAACTGGACAGCATGATTGGTGATGTTGAGGAAGCTGTGTCTTCAGCCATGAGTAAGAATATAAAGAAGTATTCTTCAGCACAAGTATCTGAAGTGAGCACCACTACCTACAAATATTTCAGTTATCTTAGTTACCTTCTCTTTCACCTGCCTGACCTTACTGTCTAAAAATTGGACCAGGCCCCTCAAAATTCTTTATGTTTTGTTGCAGGAAGCACGTAAGTTAGCGATTAAAAAATTGGGAGTAATTGAAGATGTGATTAATGAAGTCACAAAAGGACGCCCTCAGTGGACATGTTTGGTGTCTGCAGTTGATCACAGGGTAGATCGGGCACTAGCCATCTTAAGACCCCAAGCAGTAGCAGATCACCGGGCACTTCTTTCTTCTCTTGGGTGGCCACCAGCTCTTTTTGCTTTGACTTCCTCAGATACAGATATAGCGAAATCACCTTCGGTCCCTAACCCTCTATTCACAATGCAAGGGGATCTTAAGCTACAGTATTGTGAAAACTTCCTATCTTTGTGCAACCTTCAGCAATTGCAGAGTAGAAGAAAATATCGGCAACTTCACGACCGACATCGAGAGGTGGCACTTCAACAACCCTTGTGGGCAATTGAGGAGCTTGTGAATCCCATATTTTTATCCTCTGAACACCACTTTGCAATGTGGACCAATAAACCTGAGTTTATTTTTGCTCTTGTTTATAAGGTTACAAGGGACTATGTGGATGCCATGGATGAGTTATTACAGCCACTGGTTGATGAAGCAAATCTAGTGGGCTACAGCTGCAGAGAAGAATGGGTTGCCTCAATGATCTCGTCCTTATGTACATACTTATCGAAAGAGGTATTCCCAATTTATGTCAGTCAACTGAAAGAAGATGATCTATCTGGGGTTAAATCACAAGCGAGAACGTCATGGCTTCATCTCATTGACCTGATGATATCCTTTGATAAACGTATCAAATCCCTTATAGCAAATTCTGGCATCACATTCTCACTTGAAGAAAAGAACCAGCTGAAGCTTTCCTCTTTGTCCGTCTTCTGTGATAGGCTTGATTGGCTTGAGTTATGGGCGGAAGTAGAACTTAATGATAACCTTGATCAGTTAAAGTCTGAGACCAGTGATGAAAGAAGCTGGACAAACAAAATACAGGGAGCTGTTCTTATGTCTAGTTCTGAAGATTATCCATCGCCTGCTATTTCGGATTGCTATCTCAGACGGATATCAGCAATTATAGATCGCAGTCGATTCATGCCTGTTGTTTCTTTGAGGTCAAAGTTTCTCAGATTAGTTGGTGCTCCTATGGTACAGAAGTTTTTGGATTGCCTGCTTTTCAGATGCCAAGAAGCTGAGGGCTTAACTGCATTAACAGATGATGCTGCCCTTATCAAAGTTGCGAACTGTGTTAATGCTTCTCGATATTTTGAATCAGTAATAAAAGAGTGGTGTGAGGATGTTTTCTTTGTTGAGATGGGACAGGATCAGCTTGATGAGCTTGGAGATTCATCTCTGGAAGGACTAGAAGGTGCTATTTTTGACCAGGAGATTAAGAAGGTCGAGGAATTCAGAACAGAGTGGGCTAAGAAAATTTCGGTTGTCATCTTGAGGGGATTCGATGCTTTGGCCCGTGATTACCTGAAAAACAGGAGGCAGTGGCAGGACCAGAATGAAGAGGATTTGTCCTTGTCAAAGACTTTGGTTGGGGCTCTTGATTATTTGCAAGGTAAAACGTCAATCATACAGAAGAATTTGAATGGAATAGATTTTGTAGGCGTTTGGAGAACATTGGCTGATGGGATAGATGAATTGATGTTTACTGGCCTTTTGATGGGCAATTTGAAGTTTTACAATAGCAGTTTCAAAAGGTTCAGACATGACACGGAGGTCTTATTCGGGATCTTTGGTTCTTGGTGTTTGAGGCCAGAGGGATTTTTCCCCAGAATATCCGAGGGACTGAAGCTGCTCGGAATGGATGAAAAACAGCTGAAAGTTGCTTTGACAGAAGGGAAGAAGGGTTTGCGGCATCAGGGAATTAGGCATTTGAATGTTGCTCAGGCTGAAAAGATTGCGAAAAACCGAGTATTTACAAGCTGAAGGATCAAGAAAGCTGCTTTGACAGAAGGGAAGAAGTGTTTGCGGCAGCAGGGAATTAGGCATTTGAATGTTGCTCAGGCTGAAAAGATTGCGAAAAACCGAGTATTTACAAGCTGAAGGATCAAGAAATATGTTGAGTTATTTTACTCATCTCCATAGCATTCCCAAGATAGTTCTGATACCGGGTGAGTACCCCTTCTAAACTAATGCATTTGTTTTGTCGAGATGAAATAAAATTGGAGGTTGTGTGGACTGATTCTCAGAACTATACTATGAGCATGCCCTTCAGTTGTTTGCCTCTAACTCTGGAAAAGACTATGCTGTCATTTGCTTTAAACTATATTAGTTAATGAGCATCAGTGATCCATTATGACAGAATGAAATCATGGATATGACATGATACTGGAGATCCATATGACAGTCTTGGCATTAGTCATTTCACAAGAAGTACATGGAACTGCAAGAGTTGTAGTAGCCACACTGACTTCATGGATTTCTCATCTCCACCAGGAGCACTCCGAGGGCTTAACATAGTGCAAAAGATTTCAGAAGAGAACCTAACATAGTGTGCACCCTGAAAAGAGGTTTGCATAGTTTAGAATCAGACCCATTCATGAAATTCATAAGATTTCCATATCAAGCAAAAGATGCTCAGAGTCATTGGGACAAAAAGAGTGCAGGAGCAGGTTCTTCACCCTGGATAAAAACTGAAAAACAGAGTACCTACATAATAAGCACTTGATAGTGCGATCAAACAGTCTATAAGTTCCGGAGCATCAACATCAACTTCTAAAGCCATGGGGCTTAATCCTCATCCTCCTCATCTCCGTCACCACCGGAAGCCTTCTTTGCAGCGGCCTTCATGTTCCTCCTTTTGACCCTTCCAGGGCGCCCGCCACCAAATGGACTGGTAAGTGAGAAATCAATGTGCTTCTGTGAATCAACCCTCACCATGAAAGATGGTATGTTCACAACCTGCCTTCCCACCCTGAGAAAACAAAGATACCACACTAAGAACCACAGTTGGAGGATCAAAAAAGTTTAAAGCATTTCCAATATTTTGCCAAAGAGAATAATACTCCATTTTTCTGTGACAGAATGATGACAAAAGGGAAAAATTTGACAGTTTGTGATATTAGGCAGCCTGAAAGATCCTATATTGCATCTCTCCATAGAGTGTGGATTTATCGGTTTTTACTTTACCTCTTAGAACATAGCTGGTGATCCCAAACTACAGGAAAAGCAAGAAAACAGAAAATTGTGCTATAAATAAGACCCTTGCCTGATGTGTCGCTGCCTGATCAGCACTCTAGCATGGTGGATGGACTTGGCCATACCAGACTTGAACACCAGAGTCTGGAGGCGGCGTTCGAGGAAGTTCTCCACAGTCAAGGCAAGGACATAATCAAGCTTGTTTTGGCTCTCATCCAATAGCCCGTACCGGTTCATCCTCCTGAGAAGAGCCTCACCCTCAAAGATCCTGCGAGGGTTCTTCTCATCCAGGGTTAGAAGATGCCTCGCATTGTTTCGGATTCGGCTCAGCACATACTGTACCCTCCAGAGCTCCCTCTTGCACCGCAGCCCATACTCTCCCACAAGCTTCAGCTCAGCATCGAGTCGCTCCTTCTCATATGGACGGCGAGGCTTCTTGAATGTCTTACCATCTGGAGAAAATCATCAAAAGGCAACAGTCATAGCATGAAAACCACTAGCCCAACTCTTCGCTATACTACTTTGATTGTATCAAACTAAGCTCATAGCTTGGTATGAGAAGAGCGTGCACTTAAGTTTTCTGCCAAAAACACGCTTCAACTCAGTAGAACTCAATCCCAATTTAACCTTTCTCTGTCTAATGAAAGGAAATACCAACTAAAAGCTCTCCATGTGCAGGAAATCAAAGGTACTCTTAAATCACTAGCCAATTCTACAATAAGCACCACCTAGATTGAAATTCGATTGCACTACTATACGACCTTGATTAGATCAAGGTAAAGCTCATATCTGCATACATCAGTTTCAGGCTAATCAAGGTAAAGCTCATATCTGCACACATCAGTTTCAGGCTAGGGCTTTTACCACCATCTAGAAACTCAGTTATTGTCAATTTCTCAAGCTAGACGGAGTAAGAACGTGCACTTCAATTTTCTTCCAAAGAAGCAAGCGTCAATTCGGCAATATTCAACCCGAATTCAACACTTCTCTATCTAATCTAAAGAATTAATAAGAGAATAAACTCCTCAGCCGCGGAAAACTAGTGGTACACTTCAACAACTACACCAGAGATACGCTCATAATGCAGCTCTTATGCATCGTCAGTGCTCCAACCAGTATCCGGAAAGTACGAGATCACATCATCCAAATGTCGCCACAGAACAATCAGCTGAAGCACGGTATCAGAATAAAAACAAACAGAGAGAGAAAGATTACAGTTCCGGTAAAAGGAGACGTGCACCATGATTCCTTCTCTCCCGGCCGCCCAGCGATCTGCGTCCTCCTCTGCTGCTACAGTACTACTCTCTCTCCCTCTTTCTCTAGGTCTCGAGATTTAGAAGGCCGGCTCACGAGGAGAGTGGCAATGAAATGTCAAGAATGAACCCCTAAAAAAACCCTAATACGCATCGGGCATTTTGGGCTTCTTCGTGGGCCCATGATAGACTAAATAACCTATAAAAGCCCATTCTTAATCACTCATGATACAAAATGACATTTAATTATACATACATTAACATTAGTATTACTCATAATTAAATATCATACCATTAATAAAATAGATTTAAAATTAAATATACCATACATTTAATCAAATATAAAAAATATTATTTGTATATAAATTTAAAATAATATGTCTAGTAAGCTTACAGAAAACCCATAATCTTATACACAAATATGATATTTGTATATAGTTGACTACAATTATATCAACTTTCCTAATAAATGCAAATATTAAGAACTAAATATAATAAAATGAGTATATAATGGTAAAATGGTTCACTACTGCATAAGATTTGGTCAAAAGTTCTTTTCAGTAGATGAGAAAACTTGGCACACATTAAGAGAGAAGGGTTTAATCCCAATATCTACACCATATGGGGCTGATAATAGTCATCTTCCAAAGGAACCCAAAAACCAGAGAAGGAAACACAAACACACTGCAGCAGATATACAAAAAGAGAAATGAATCCTAAAGTGGGATGGATCTTCCTTGAACACCGAGTTGAGGCATGGCTGCAAATGGCCAAAGGCCGATATCAATACTTATACTCATCATCGAAGATTGTGTATCCTCCATTCCTGGATCGATCAGCCTGCTATGAATTATCCAAGGAAAGATCGGAAAACTCGGGTTCAAACTACAAGTAAAAATGACTTCTTGTAAGTGGGAAAGTAGTGAAGAGTATAAGCATTACCCTGTGGATGAGCTTCTCGAATTCTTCGGTTCCATTCTGTTGGATGTACTTCTCTGCAGCGGTTAGAATATCGTCGGGCTTACTGAAGATATCCTTCTTCCTCGGGATGTACCAGATGTTGATGGTGTCTTGAGGATTCACATATATCGGCCTCACGAAGTGCTCGTAAACATAAGCAGCCCCACTAAAGTATGGAATGACCAGCCAGCAAGTCAGAAGCAGCTTTGCATAGGGCCATATGGGAATCCTGCAGGCAAAACTATTCAATCCTCTGAGCTAATGATACCCATTTAGAATAAAGTGATGTTCATTGTGCTCAAGGTCAATATCCTATGATACAATTAGAGCCCTGAAAAAAGCATGCCTTTTTAGTAAGATTCTAAGGTAGCCATTATCAAACTTGTGATGAAATGCAGAAAGGTCAATTAACTGATCCAAGAAGATGCCATGTTAAAAGGCCAACATGCCATAAACACACAAAATATTTTGCTAATAAGGAATTAAAAGTCCCATTTGGGGATCATAATCCAGCATGAATAAGGGCAATGGTTGCAAGAGAAAAAAAGGGGGAATTGTTTAAACACAGTAGGAAGAATGACCATTCAAGGAGTTTGTAAAATGTAAGCTCAAAGAGTGTGATCAGAGAATGAAGGACCCAATAAGTAAGCCATTGCTGATCATCCACAGGAGACTTGGTCTCAATAGCCCTAATCGAAGCATACCTGCAGCAAAATTTCTGATCCATCATCAAATCCTAAACTTCACAGGACAAATTGAACCAGTCAACAAATTTCTACGAGGCAACTCACAGAGGATAGACGAGACTGACGACAGGCCTGCAAGGAATTTCAGCAAATTAAACGTCAAACTTTTTTAGGGGGAAGATCCGAACAAACTACGCGAGCAGTACAAATCAATAGTTCCTACAAAGAGCAAAGCGGTTCTAAATGACAGCTAGCTCAGTAAAAATCCGATCTTTTTGGGATTGTTAAGCTCAATTCGAAAAGGGCAAGGCGGAAGATAAACATCACCCGACGAAGACATCGAAGTTCTGGAACAACAGCTTGAGCAAGCTTGCAATCCCAGATCCCAGCCCCATTTTCTTCTCCCCGAAAATGGAATGAATACCAGAGTGTTGGCAAGCTTTCTTCGCAGCTCAAGATGGGGCTATGGAGTCGAACAGAATGGAAGAGAGCCGTCAGGGTTGTGCCCCAAAAGGTAAAGCAAAAGCAAAAGCAAAAGCAAGCGAGATGGCAAGAGAAGATGGGAAATGAAAGGAAATTCCTTCACCGTACACACAAGTCGTAGAGCCAGAGCCAGACCCAGATGAGAAAAATCAGGAGAGAAGCCCAGAAGAAGAAAGACAGCGAGAACTTTCCAAGAAATTAGTGTGATTTGATAGTTTAATTTTCTATTTAATAATTTAATTTTAATTTTCAAAATTAATATAATTTTATGCCATAAGGTAATTTATGCGTAAATATTTTATTTTACTAAATTTAATTAGAGTCCTTCGTTAATGTAAATTGAATTATTGGTGAAATTTGTATATGAATTAAACAATAATGAAATACTTCTATTATAATAATTCTTTTTATAAACCACGTAGTATTATCAGCGTTTGGGCCGTAGAGCATTACTAATGGATCATGGGCTTCTCTCCTCCAGCCCACTTATACAAGCAAGGATAATTCACAGTATTATCAGTGTTTGGGCCGTAGAGAATTTACTAATGGATCATGGGCTTCTCTCCTCCAGCCCACTTATACAAGAAAGCATAATTCTTCTATTACAATTATTTTATAAACCACAGTATTATCAGTGTTTGGGCCGTAGAGCATTTACTAATGGATCATGGGCTTATCTCCTCCAGCCCACTTATACAATCAAGCATAATTCTTATATTATAATTCTTTTATAAACCACATAGTATTATCAGTGTTTGGGCCGTAGAGCATTTCCTAATGGATCATGGGCTTCTCTCCTACATACCTTGTTTGATAGGAAAAACACATTGGATAATCCCATCATTCAAAAACCTTTAATTGAAAATATTCTAAAAATAAATATTATATAAATTTAAATAAAAAATATGTATAATTATTTACCAATTTAATCATGTAAATTTTTATCGACACAATAATTTATCACATAATATAATGATTAATGTATAAAGTGTGATGTTATTATTATTATTATTATATATTAAAATTATTCATTATATATTTTATTTTATTAAAAATAATATTATATCTACTTAGAAAATTTTCAATTCTATTATTGAAATAGATATATTTTAATTTTTACTTTTAGTTTCTATATATTTTAATTATGCTTTTATTTGATTAACAATTTAATAAAAATATTTCTCGTTTTTTTCAAATATCTCTAATAAGTAATAACTCCCCCAATGATACGTACGATTATGGATGAAAATAATACATTAAAAGAAATAAAATGGCAAAAATAAAAAAAATTACAAGAAAATTGTAAAATTACTAATATAAAAAAATTGTGGTTTGTAAATCACATAAAAAAAAAGCTCACACAAGATTACAATTTACGAAAAATTACCTAACTGTATAATTTTAAAGAGTTTTAAATAATATTATAATGCCTACAATCGTGTAATATACACTTATTGCACTGACTAACCCACTGGATATGGAAAAAATATATAAATGAATGAGAAAATAATGTCATATAATTGACACGTGGAGAAATAAAAAAAAAGGCATTAGAAATTCACGGTTGGCGAACATCATCCATAAAGACAATGGTGGCCAGAGATGGCAACACATGACGCAAAGCATGAAGCAGTAAGCAAAATTCAACCCTCCCTTCAGCACTCTTTCCTTTCAGTGAACACTGAGATTGAAGCAAAGCATACTTTCAGTGAAAACTGAGTGAGTTGATCTTTTCATGATTCAATCCATAAAGACAATGGTGGCCAGAGATGGGACCCATCCCATCTCATTCATGTACTGATTTTTTTACTTTGCCTTTCCTTCTGCAACTTTTGCAGGGGAAGGGGGAAGGAGATGGCTGGTCATCTCCTGCTACATTCAGTCCTTTGTTGATCTTAGTAAGCTATGGCTACTGCTGTTCACTAGTCACTCACTACACCATGGAAGGACATTGGCTATGTGACTAAGAGGACCCACACCATGATTCTGTTGGCTACCCGAACCCAACCAGTTTGCTGCAGAGATTATGGTATGCTCTAATCAACTAACCAAAGTTAAAGACAATGATGTTGCCTATTTGGCCTAATGGGCAAAGATGGTAGGCTATGGAGATATCTGGGCAGTGAGGGGAGTGCAGCAAAAGGGGCAGAATATTTGGACATGTTCTTATCAAGCTACCATATAAATAAATAGAACAAGAAGAGGTCACCTTAAGTTGCTTTCTCTGGTGTTTGCACCTTGCAACCCATCAAACAACCTTTCCTTTTTTTCCTTGCAAGTGTTGGAGAAGGGAGAGAAGGAAGCCTTATACTAATAATGCAGTGGACATCCAATGGGGTGACAAAGAAGATGAATGCAGGACAGAGATGATCGCTGACCGTCATGAATGGAATCTCAGAACAGACCATAGAAAGATTACTGAAGTTAAAATTTGAGGTTTAGGTGAGTAGGCCGACCTGGGAGCTTGAGTTAAAGCAACTTGGTCCAGTTGGGCAACATAGAATTATCATTGTGCATATCAGTTTCTTCATCTAATATTTGCAAGTTCAGATGCAACAAAAGATCATAACATCAGTAAGAGGACAGGACAGCAGTGTTAAAAGGGCAAAAAGACTGTCATAATCAGAATGAAGACACTACAGCTTAAGTATATTGCAAGACAGGAATGAAAACTGGTTTTGACTGAAAACAAATAAGGTAGCTCCTTTTCTTGGTCCTCTCTCTAAGCTACCACGACAAAAATAATAGTATAGATAGATGTTTACCCTCGATAAGAATAACTGCTGTGGGTACACTTTACATGATTGTTCCTTCAGGAAACACGAGAAGATTAAGTGCTATGGTGGGTAGAACTTGGTTATGGGTCATCTACTCGTCATCGTCCTCTTCTTCTTCTTCTGAACCATCATCTTCTTCTTCTGAACCATCATCCTCTCCTCCCTGTTAACAGTAATCAAAGCACAGCATTCCACCCGGGGAAGAAGTTGAGAAAAAGGACAATGTAATGAATGAGAAATAAGTATCAAAGAGTGGCAAGTAAAGAAGTCCATCTTGACAGGACTGACACCAATTTCAGTGGAAGGAATGCCCAATAATAGATTAAGGACATATGTTTATTTTACCCCTTCATCACTATCAGGCTCCCCATCATCATCCTGCAATGGATTTATGATTAAACATGGATAAATTATCTGATGAAAAAAAGGAAAGGGGCAGAAGTACTGGCTGGGAAATATACAATGTTTACCTGGTTGAAATAGGCAAGGGGATTCACCCACAAGTCCTCCCTGATTATCTCAGCAATCTGCAGATTATGTAGGAACTCTCAAACATAATGAAAAATAAAACAGAGTGATAAATGTGATCATGACTCTTGCTCTTAGGTATATTAAATAAAGTGTACCTCATCGTTGATGGCATCAGGATCAGAATCATCCTTAAACCACTGAAAGAAGCTGGAACCCATAAACATAACTTTTAATGAGCTGAAGTCCAGCTAACCAAGTAATATACATGAATATATGGAATGAAAGATTGCTCTGAGGAGATGAACCCTTTGCACTATACTAACCTTTCATCAGACCGCTCCCGCTTCTTCCCTTTCTTCTTGTGATTGGCTCCATTAGCTATCCCCTTTAGAAATAAGTCAAACAAAATTAAATGACATTTACTCCAACTCCCAACTATATATCTTGTTGAGTGTAATTTCTAAAAACCTATACCATGCCCTCCTTCCACTTAATTGATGTGGCAGTAACCTCTGCTTCTCCTTCTTCAGGGAAAGTATAAGATTTTTTTATCATCACATCTTCAAAATAAGGATTTGGTTTGAAATGCTGAATCACAACACATGGGGTGAGAAAATGATCAGTAGAATCATGGGAAATGCAGATTACTAGAAATTCAACATTCTCAACTTCCATGAGCTTCAGAAATAACGGATATAAGATGATCATAGCAGAAACAAAGATAATACAAAAGGATAGCACTCACAAAGATGATGGAGAAGCCCGACTTCAAATCTTCAGAGTCCTCCACTTCTAAGGAGCTTAGATACTGGAATATCTATAAAAAACCAGAACAAGAAAGAATCCTAAGCAAGTAGTGAGCCAGAAAACCGAAGGTAAAAATATCGACAAGACTTGAACAGGGAATGAGGTGGGAGCTAGAGGTAAAACCTTTTGGTCGTTCTCGGACAAGAGATTACCAAGGGCAGGATGACTCAGAAACTAGAGAAGAAATGACCCATCAACAACGGAGTTAATATAAATGAAACATTTTTTTTTGCATAATAATTTATAAATGAAACATAAAATGTATATTTTATATGATATTTGAGGGAGAGCTCCGAATTACTGACAGCAGTCAACCAAAAGTCAGGGATGGATTTGATAACTTCACTCCTCTTATCATAGACAGGCTTTCGAAGCTCGCTGTACTTTTGCTCTATTTCCAGAACCTTTTCACTTGCCTCGTCACTGATCTACAAAGCATAAAAAAATAAACAAAGTTTACAGAGCTACACTAATTCCACATGTTCTCATATTTCTGCTCTAGGAATAACTTTTTGAAGGAAAAGAATAACCCATCTACAAATAGATTAACAAACACTGGGATACCTATAGTATAGTAAAAACCAGTAACTGAAATCCATTCAATCATTCCAATTCAAACAAGACAGTTGTGTTATTCAATCAGAAGTTTAATGTGACACATAACCTTCTACACAATAAACACCAACTGATTAATAATATATAATTTTGTTCACTGTGGGCGACCTAAAAAGCAAAGGCAGATTCTGGGGAACCTTTGTAACCCCAATGACGACATTAAAAGCCAACAGATATATCACCTCTCAATCAATTCCTCCTTGACAAGCAACAAGTCCTAATTCTTTCAATGACAATAGACAGAAGAATGGAGTTCAGAGTACAGGCATTCAGAGAATGTTTCTTGCTTACAAAAGAATACCACGACCACATGGACAGTTCACGGACTCTCGGATTATAATCAGCTTAAGAAGGACAAGAATCAGTATGGCATCAAGATTGCATTGAGGAGACAGAACTACATATTCATAAAAAAATTATCAGGATGCACTGGAGCTGCGCATGAAACTCAGAAATCACAACCGTTCTGCTCCAAATGCCACAATTGAGGCCCATCGCCAGACCTCATGGGACCCGCGATTAATATACCATGTTCGTAGCAGGAACCGTTGGCCCCGTACTGCACGTATGCTCTTTCATCTTGCAATCCCCAGCCTTTAAGGCTGAACATCGGTTGTTCAACATTATCCATCTCTAGATGAATGCACGAAGAAACCCGACTCGTTAAAGTTTGAAAATCCGAAGCTTTTCTCAAGAAATTTATGCTAACCGGCAGACTCCCAAGTTTCAAGCAACCAACAAACCATGAACTCACACGACCAGATACGGCAAACACCATCCAAATCCGTTGTAAAAACGGGGCACAGAGTATCATTACCTTCTCCAGCTCATCCTGGACCTCCTGGAGCTTCTCAATGGAGAGGACGAGCTCTCCGTCAATATGCTCGGAGCTGTGGTCCTCATCCTTATCCGCCAGCTTCATCTTCTTCCCCTTGTCCGCCACCATCTTTACCGAAATCCGGCAGCTAGCTCCTCCCTCAGTGTCGGAATCTCCGTCGGAGTTCAGAGCTGCCGCGTGAGAAAATTGGAGACCAGCGGAATCAGTGCGTCCAATTGTGGGTTTAGGGTTTTGGGCAGGTTTTATGATTTATCTGCCGCTTAAGCTAATCTCGTGGACTAAACCCTAAATTATATATATATATATTTTTTTATTTATACAGTATTCAATAAAATAAAAAATGAGAATGTATTTAATTCTGATAAGTTATGGTAATAAATCAGAAACATAAATAAAGAATCCATAATAAAATAGGGGTTAAAATTAATAAGTTACTTAAAATGATTAATAATTTAATTATTTTAATATTAATACATGAATAATTAAATTGATTTTTATAATCAAATTATTAATGAGCATTTTAGGGCATGTTTGGTTTGATTGTGAAGTTCACAGTATAAGGATAAGGTTTTCATATTTAAAATTTATCAAATTTATAAGTAATTTTAAAGAAAATATAAATAAGGATTAATTGAGTAATTTTATAATTTCATCACCAACTTCAACTATTAAAAAATATTAAGGGTGTGATTTTTTTTAATATATGGTACTCTAATTTTTTATCCTTCCATTGTTACCAAATACATCTCATTTGGTTTCAAAAATCATTATAGTATCCACCCAATAATTGGACCCCAGCTTTGAGTGCTACATTTTTTTGTGTAGTATTTGTTCGATTTTAAAATATCTAAATTTTTTAATAAATATCTAATTTTTTCAAGTATATTTATTTAAAAATTGGATTATATTAATTTATATTAAAAAATTATAATAATAGCTGACCGAATATTTTATAATTGTACATGTTTTATTATTTTTTCGGTTTTGTACTTTTATAAAAAAATTATTTTAAATTTAGTATTTTTTATTCATACTAGGCTATGTACTATGAGTGAGTAGGTTGATAAATAGTTAAATTAATATTTAATTAAAATTTATTATTTATAAATAATATTTTTTAAAATTATAAAATAACAATAATTTTCTATTTTATAAAATTTAATATAATATTTTCAATAATACTAATAATAATAATAAAGATAAAAATTATAATATTAAATATATAAACATATATTCAATTTTAGTAATTAAATTATTTCAATTTATACTAATAACACTAAAATTATCCATCATTTTTCTAAAATTAAATTAAATTTAAGTATTATAGAGTAAATTTCCAAACTTTTTTTTGACACTAATGAATTAGTACAACCCAATATGTTACAAATTAAAAGAGATTACACTATTGGATCAAACCCGATTTTACAAAACTAGAATATTAAATTTGAGCAATATTTAATTTTTAGTTTTTTTTTAAAATAAAATATATTAAAAATTATTATATCATTGAATTTTTAAAAACTTGACCGGAGTCCGATCCCAGTGCGGGTCTAACATATTTGCCCACGAGTGGATCCACCCGAGCTTTGGGTTAATTTTGTCGGGTCAGGTCTGACCCGAGGTTCAGGTCTAATGGACCGAACCCGTAGCCTCGGGTCCATATGATGATAGTTTAATGGATTCCAACTCAAAATTGTTCGATCCATCTTCTTCTACTTCTCTCTTGCATGGGAGCACCAGACACACCATCCATTAACGGTGATACGGATATGGAGTTTGTGATATTCCAATTTTCTATATTTTCTCGTGCTTGTTAAATTAAATTTTCTGTCACCATTACATGTTAAAAAAAATATTTTCAAAAATTTTACTAATAATGGTTGAATTATTTTTGAAAATCAATTTTTTTAATTTTATTTAACATTCTTATCAAGATAACATCTTGACTTAATCACTAATTTTTATTAATTAGATTAATCTATACCTTTTCCTTCTTCGTTTTAGCCTATACTTGTTAGTTATTGTATTTTACCATAATTTTAATAAACACAAAACTTAGAGATTAAGTAGAGTGTATCCCCGTATTGCTCCATAATTATAGAATATTATATATGTTTTTAGCAAATGAACGAAATTATTATTGGTTAGTTCTTATACGAGGAACTTGGGTAAAAGTGTTTAGGAGAACTTGAGTTAGATTGTACCTTATAAATCTCAATTTTTATTTAATTTTTATCGGGGTAATATACCAGATATCATATGAAATCGGTTTAATATAAAAGTTTTTATTTCAAATTTTAAGTTTAAGTCGGGTGAAAAATATGATATATATATATTTACGTGCACCCAAAATAACAACAGTAGTTTTACATTATATTGAATTAATTTTTAATAAATAAATCGGTTGTATTGGTTAATTTTAGTTATTTAACAGTAAATTTACATTGAATTCAATTGATTATTAACTTAATTTATTCTTTTAATTTTTTTTATTTAATTATCTACCTATTGAACTCAATAATTTTAATTTTTTAATTTATATAACATTTTCAAAAAATAAGATTTTAATGCCTGATTTGATCAGTTTTAGCTATTTTTTGATTAATTTATTTTTATAAAAAATTATTTAAATATATATTTTATTATAATAAAAAATTATTATTTTCTATTTGTATAACTATTTTTTTTTAAATTAGAAACTTTTTGCCTAAATCTAGTTGATTTAGGAGATTTTCCTAATAAATCATCTTTTGACGTGGAGAGTGTAGAGAGAGCTTCATTAAAAAATGAAGTAAATAGAGAGGAAAAGCCTCTGAAAGTGTGTTTGATTGGTGGATGGAGTATTTTATAAAAAGAGAGTGATAACTAGGGTTTTGGCCAAAAAAAAATATTGTGCAAATACATTCTAAGAGAGGGTAATTTTATAGTATTTTTATAAGCTTACACATATTTTATAATACTAAAATTTTTAAAACTAAGATTTAAATTTAATTTAACTGAACTTATAATGAAAATTTTAAAAAATAAGATTTAGAATTGAATTTCAGAGCATAAATTTAAATAATTAATAAATTCATAAATTACACTTTAAAAAATTCTCATTTACTTAAAGTCAAATATTATAAAAAAAATCGATTGAAATCGATTCAAATCAGTAACGAATTAGATTTAGATAAAAAATTTCAATTTTTTAGAGTAGTTATATAAATGAAAAATAATATTTTTTATAATAATAAATATAGATTTAAATAAGAAATTTTTAAAAAAATAAATTGGATTAGGTAGCAAAATAACCCTAATGAGACAACCTTATTAGAATGGGTTTACCGGTCGAGTTCTCAATATTGGTTTAATTCAAATATGAATTGTACTTATATATAGAGTTCTAAATTTTAAAACTACTCGGTCGGGGGCTACAATGGGGGTTCAAGTTGGAGCTACTCAATTGGAGGGCTCGAAGATTGGGGCTTAAGGTTGCTTGAGGGCCGGTGGCTGGAATTTGCTTGGGTCCAAGTTCGGTTCCAAGTGGACCTGGACCCGGAGATGGTCCGAGTCCTATTTTTTAGGCCTAGAGATGGCTCATATCCTATTTTTGGGACCTGGGTTGGGTTCAAGTCTTCAGTCCGTAGCGTCATCCCTAGTGAGTACAAAAGACTTTTCTTCTATATACATTACAACTATGGCATTCCTTTATACTTTTAGTATAAAATCATATTCAAGATTAACTTCTATTTTAAAACTTTTGTCCACTCCTTCAAACCATATTTTATTTTTGCACAAGTAATACACAATATCTCAAACAATTTCATGGTGTGCATTGTAACTCATATGTGATTTCTATCGCATGAGATCTAGAGGGTTGTGTGACAATGCATTTCTCAATTAGAAAGAAACTTATCTGTTCTAGATCATATTGGTCCTCCTATGGAAGTCACTTTACCATTCTGAAATAATAATTTATAAAATTAGAGTTTGATTAGAGAATAAATTATATTATTAAGAATATGATCATGTATTTGATAAAATAGATAAATATTGTGTTTATAAAAAAATATATTTTACTACTTATAACTTTTAATTAGATATTGGTGTTATTTTATTTATCCACAATATTATTTTATATAATTTAGAGTAATTGAATTTGCATTGATACCTAATATCGCAAACTCGACTTGCGGTATATCTAAGTACGATGGGGAAAAATATTAACTCAAGGCTGTTATCCCACTCTTATTCAAAATTAGAAGAATTATACTTAGTTTGTTGATAGTTATTAAGAGTTAATTTAAAATTGCTAGATTGAGAATGTGATATCAAAATAAATAAAATAGAAAAGTGTTATTATAAAATAAAGTTTAAAATATTACACTAGTTAAATTTATAAATTTTAAATAAATATAAGTATAGTAATTTTTCATAATTTATTGAGCAAATTTTTTTTCATAAATAATAAAATTAACCTGAAAATATGATATTTGAGAATTAAATATTACCTAAAAATGTGATATTTGAGAATTGAAGAAAATGTTAAGGGAGCAAATGCCCCATTTTCTACATTTTGTTGTTTTGCTCAGCCAAATTCTTTTGATGTTTTGTTCTTATACGAGGTTTTATGCAAATGATCCAAAGAGGGAAATGGGCTGATTTTTTAATGGCAAAACATTTGGTGGGTCGATCCATTTGAGTCCCTCTCAATACAGATGATGCATCAAAAGGAAGTCAAGAGGGCCAACGAGTGTGGAGACGATGAGTTTGTCATACGAGAAAGTAGATCATGCAGAGACTTGAAGTCACAACTAACTTGTTAACCTGCCGTCTACCTTAGATTGCATTTCAAATGCCATCAAGTCTCCTTCCCACCAACTCTGTCAAACTTCCAGCCTAACCCTCAACCAACACTTCTGCAACTTCTTTTCTGCACTTACCCATGAAGATAATGCTCTCTAGGTGCCTTCCTTGCCTAACCCTATGGAGGTCCAACGAGTTGTTTTTCAATAGGACCATGGATGCGGTCACTATTCTACTAGAGGCTAATAGAGCTTGATTGGGAAAGAAGTGACTGCTACCATCCAATGTGCCTCAACTGCAGCCTTCCAACCGCTCTTTTGCTCCATTGGCTACCCAACTAGCTTCTTAGTTCTTCTCATTAAGATAGTTGGTTGCCCGTGTCATTCCTAATTACATGTCCTTTACCTTCTTGCTGACAAATTGCATTTGTAACAAGTTTGATGGTCTATTCAATAAGTTTTGGTGGGGATTTAATCATCAAGTGAATCCAAAAATCCACATAAAATCATGAGATTTCATGTGGGAGCCAAAGGAATTCAAAGGTGTCATACTTAGTTATCTGCATGAGAGATAATAATAAATAATAATCTTGACTTATGTATTTAATTAATTAAATTCCTTAATCTCATGGCCAAGTTAGTATGAAATACAATTATGTGTGGCAATGTACTATTTTTTTTGTTTGTTAAGGAGAGAGTCCTCAAAATATATTTTGTAATTAGTAGTATCCTAACTATAATAATAATTTTTTTAGTAATTAGATATTTTTTTATATATTCAAAATATAAATATTATATTATAAAATTTGATTAATTAAAAAATTTTAAAAATTAAATTTTAATTAAAAATTTTGGGTAAAAATTTGTTTATATTATAATATTTTAATTTTAATTAAATAATAATTTAATTAATACAATATTATTACTATTATTCATTTAATTATATATTAAATACACTCGTTTATAAAATATATTTTTAGTTATAGGTTGGACTATCCCATTATTTTGTGTTAGGCTCACCCATAAATTTAGTAAATTAATATGCTAATCTTCTTGGTTGATTTTTTTGTGCACAAGCAAACCCATTACAAATGAAATGGATGAGACCAAATTAATTGGGTGATCATAGTTGTGCGAGCAGTATTGGAAACCCCAACTAATTTGCACTTTGATTGGCTTGAATTTCTCATCAAACTTCCCAAACTTAATTGCCCATTAATTGCAAAAGTTAATTGAAATGTGATTATATGTCCATCATCCATTTGTACAATTTTTAAGTTATTTCAATGGTAAACTACTAAAACTTTTTTCCAATTGTCATACTACTATGGTAGGAGATTTCCATAATCAATACTAAACAAAACCATAGGATATTCCATCCTTCAAAGAAGATCAACATATTTCATAGTCCTTACTCATCAACTTTATAAGGGTCTATGTCTAAAATATCATATGTATGAATTATAGAACCATAGTATTTTACTCTTATGATATAATATGGTAATCTAAGTGTGATAATTACATATACCTATTTTCATAGTAATAAATGTCTATGAATATTTATTTAAATTACATTGGAGTATTTTTGGAGAGAGTAAGTTCAATAAATACATTTTCTAATGAGCACTTCCACTCTTACATCATTGATTTTTTTTACGAGTAATTATAAGATAATTTACCTTTTATATTATAATAAATAACAAATAGATGTTGAAACTACTAATTTCTAATTATCAAAAATTTTATTAAGAATATGTAGATTTTAGATTTCCAAAATCAATATAGTATTATTTGAGTTTCATCCAATAATACCTATTTAATATATTATAAATAGGAAATTGTATTTATTTGGAGTTTTGGGCAACTGAGTATAGTTGTTTCACACAAATTCAAATTATAATTAAACACAAACTCTTGTGTAATTTTATATACTTCAAATGTGTAATTTTTAATTTTGCCATAAACAACTTTATAAAGTGGAGTATAATTCCTTCGTTCTAACAATAATTTCGAATTTAATTATAAGTGGAGTATATATTTTATTTTATCCACTTTATTAATTATAGGTGGTGCAATTTTTCTATGAATGTAACAACTTTTTATTTTAGTGAATTTGAGATTTTAATAGTATTTAACCATATTTTCTAATTCTAATATTATATTTAATAATTATTATTATTACTACTACAAATATAATATTATATTATACCATTTGGTGATGTGTGCTGATATAACATTGCCCAACTTTGCTCCATTAGATTCATTTGATGTTTTGTTCTTATGTGAGATTTTTTATTGCCAAAATTTGGTTGGGTCCATGCATTGAGTCGCACTCAATACAAATTAGGGTTATCGGATTTGATTGTTAAATTTTAATATAAAATTAAAATGATACGAATTTAATTTGAGTTCAAAAATATTCAAATATCAAATCTATATTTGGCACATAATAATATCTATAATAGTAACTAAAATTATAATTAAATTATTAATTCGCTTCTACACTAAGATGTAAAATAACTTAAATAAATGAAGTAAAAGATTAAGGTAATTAATTTTTAAAGAGATTATTTCACACCTCATGAAGTATATGTGTATGTAATATACTATAATTATTGGACAAAGAATTAATTAATATGATTTATAAAAAATAAAATAATATTTAATAAGAGTAAGAATAACACTGCATATTATTTTGAATAAATAATAATAGCAAATATTGTAATTAATTCACATTAAACTTTCTTTTATAGTGCTTGATGTCCTGATTGACTTAGAGTGGTCCTCCCAAGGAGATAATAATGATTAGAAAGTATGAAAATATCATATCCTTGGGATGAGGTCCTTTCTAAATATTTCGCCTAGAAAAGTCAATACTTGCATGGACAATGATGTTTTGTCCACAGCCTCTAGGAAGCATGACTGTACATAGAAGATACCTCCACTACTTGCACATTATCCAAATGAAGATTCAAAGAAATTTATGACCGTTGTTTTTTTAAAATGTTACATAGTATGCCATTCAACTAACATATATGGTAAGTTTTTTTAGTACAATACATTTTTTATAAATAATATTAATATGTGATAATAAATATTAAATAATATTTTATACCTATAACATTATATTCATATCCAAATTTTTTTAAGGGGTCGAACTTTACAATTTTATATACTTATAATAATTTTATACTTGAAATAATTTATTAGTAAATCATATATTATACTAGAAAATATTATTAATAGATAAAATTTTTAATTTACATTTATTTAAAAAAGATTAATTATAATTAATGTAACTATTATTGAAATTTTATTAAAAAACTAATAAAAAGAAAAATATATGATCATAGTTTATCTATTCATTTAATATATTATTTACATTATATATAATTAAGTAGAAATTTATAAATTTATACAATATATACATGTAAAATTTTTAATATAAAATATTAATATTGGAAAAGTGGTGTATTCGTTTTCTAAATTTATTATTGTATTTAATATTATTTTTATTTTTCTATACAATATTAACTTTTATTAATAAAATTTATAATATTAAAAAAATTATACTATTAACAATTTATTAATTTTAATTAAGAGAATTAATTATATATTAAATAAAATAAAATTTTTTAAAAAATATATAAAATTATAAGAGTTCTAATTTTATACTCTCTACCCGTTTAAATAGGATAAATTTTAAGTACTCAGAATTTAATAAAAATAATTTTGATATTTTCCTTATTATTTTTTTTTGTCAATGTCAATACAGTTCCATAACCATAAAAGAAAACTCAATACTCAAATATAAAATGTTGTAGACATTTTTTAGTTTAGTTAGGTTTGATAAAATTAGGCCTAATTGGACCGACATATATTGGTATAAAGTGGTACATTTAGTTTAAATATGGACTTTTTACTTATTCATTTGTACCTTAGTTAATTGCACATTATCTTATAAATATTATTTAAATAAAGATTTCAAAAAATTCATTTATACTAATAGATATATATTGGGAAAAATGAGTATAATGTTGTGTTATATCTCTTTTTTTAGTTTAGATTTCTGTTTGATTATAATTAATTTTTAATTTAATATAATTAAATTTTATATATTATATATAAACTTTATTCTCAATAATAAAAAAATTGTACTAAAAAATAAAAAATTTTGATCGAAAATAAATGTTAATACAAACAGAAATTCGTATTTTAAAATAATTATAAGAATTTAGAAAATTTTAATAGATAAATAAAAATATAAAAACTATGAAAAAAATAATAAAATAAATTGAATATAAAAATTAAAATAATTTAAGATGAACGGTAAATAAATTGTGTATAACTAGTTTAAATATTTTATTTATATATATATTAAAAAGTTTAATTTAAAAAATTGAATTAAATATAGAATATAAAATAAATTTAAACAAATTTTAAAAAAATTTTATAACTCACCCCTATCCAACTCTTTATCCTATTTTAGTAAATTTATTTGATATAAAAGTTAAAGATAAGAACCACATCAAAAATTTACTAGAATAGATAATTTTATTAAATTATTTTATTATTTTAAACGTTTGTACTTGTAAACATTTATTTTTACTAAACTAGTTTAATAGGAGTATTATTCTAGTACGGGAATCCTTTATGAATTGTTAATATAAATTTGATTAAATATATACATATAAATTAAATTATATTATGCTATTAGTAAATTTATTTGATATAAAAGTTAATGATAAAAACCGCATCAGAAATTTACTAGAATAGATAATTTTATTAAATTATTTTATTTATTTTATTATTTTAAACGTTTGTACTTGTAAACATTTATTTTTACTAAACTAGTTTAATAGGAGTATTATTCTAGTACCGGAACCCTTTATTAATTGTTAATATAAATTTGACTAAATATATACATATAAACTAAATTATATTATGCTATTAAATTTTGAAAAAAAATAAAATTTTAACTAAAATATATTGATAATATCGTATTTTGTATCAAAATATTTTAAAAAGTATAATGTAAAATATTTGATAAAATAAATAGTAAAAATAATATTTAATTGTAATGATAAATAAGTTTATTTATAAAAGTTTTAATATAAAAATGTTTGATAAACTTTTAAATGCTTGATATAAGAAAAGATTTAATACAAAATTTGTTATTTTTATAAATATTTAGTATAATTAATATAATTATATATATATATATATATAGTTCCAAACCATATGTATAGGACAAATATTATTAAAAAAATCATATCTTTTATAATATATTATACATTTTTTTGCTATACAATACTTATAAAATTAAGAATGATATCCCTAATCAATCTTTGACAAGGTAAGAACTTGGTCAACACAAATATATATTATTCAAGTAATATTTATTCTATTATCCATAAATTATAAATTATTATTTATATTTATATTATTTAGATAGAGTACTCATTTAATTTTGTATGGATAATATGCAATTAAAAAATATCAAAAAATAAAGTTCAAATATTAGTGATATAACAAGTTATAAATAAAATATTTATATAATACATAATATTTCAATTATAAAATATTTAAAATATAATATTATATTATACAATATTGGGTAAAAAATATATTTTTTATATAAATCATTGAATGCAATGTGAGACCATTAAAGTCTCCTATCCCACCAAAAATTTTTCTCACACCTATATAGGGAGGTATTATATAAACTAATCTATTAATAATTTTGTTCTCATTTTTTAATTATTACAGGTATTTTTGTTACTAAAATATAATATTTTGAAAGAGTGTAGTATAATACACTAATTTTGTGATACTTATACTCTATTATCCAAGTTAAAATTAATAGTAACATATAACTTACACTAGTTTTTACAATAGTTTCACTTAATCATAATATTATTTATATTATCTAAATTTAAAATAAAATATATATTAATTTTAAGAGATTAAAATTTTTATTTTATGAAATAGTGTCTAAAAAATTATTATATAAATGTACCGAAATACAATTAGTAATAATAAAATTAAATATTTATTCACAAATTTTAAATTAATACTTCAACTTTATAATAATGATGAAAATTACTTTCTAAAACTTATATTTATACTGCTTTTCCTTTTGCTTTCACTTATAATTATTGAGCTCATAATTCAATTAATTAATTTATCAGCAATTAATTACTACATTAATTATAATCCTAAATTTTATTCAAAATATCTATAAATATATAATTATTTGGTAAATTATTATATTAATTCGATTTCATAATTTTTATACATTAAGTACTCATTAGGCCGAATTTTAAACATATTTTCAGTTAAACTATTACCTACCATATTTCATATATCAACAATTATTTATTTGTATCGGACCAAATATAATTTGTCATTATAAAAATAATACATATAGTTTATATAGATATCCATTATGTGTATTGATCACATACCACAAATTCAAATAAACATATCAAATATTTTTTTCTGTTATATAATCTACTTGAGTATTAATAACATTGCTCTACAAGTTCATAATTCGGATTGAATTGCACGAGAGCTGGACAAGGATTTGTCTTGAAGCCAACTCTAAGGTAGAAATAATAGGGTTTTGGTATTTGTGCCATTGTGTAAAAGAGTAAGTATATTTTGTAATAAAATGTATAAATTGTGTAATAATGTTAATTTCTTAAATATAAATAAACGTTTTCATTGATATATTTGTTATAAGTTAAAAGTATGTTATGACAGATAATATTTTTTAAAAAATATGAAATAAATTATAATAAAAACAAATAATGATAAAAATGCTAAGTGAGTTTTTAAATTAAGACTACATAATATTTTGAATAATTAATAATATCACATATTAAAATCAATACATTAAATTTCATTAATTGAAATCTTGCTGGCCCATTGACTTAGAGGGGTCCATCAAATATAGGAAATGAAATAATATTGTCCTAATTGGTTGGAAAGTATGAAAATGACATAACCTTGATGATCCTATTGTCACGTTTTTTTCATATATCATGTTATATGTTTAATATAAAAAATTGATAAATATTAATATTTATCCAACCGGGCTAGTACACGTGATTTAAATTCTAATTTTTTAATATAATTAATAGTTAATAAAAGGGATAAATGCATCTCGAAAATTATTTTCAGTAATTTCATTTTTCTTTTTGCCATGATCGTGGCCTCCACGTGACACAAGAACGCGTACAACAAGTCAATACTCGCATGGACATTGATGTCCGTATGAAAATGGGCCTAGTAGTACCGACAGATGCAGGTGCGCCGGTGCTCCACGTTTCTCTAGTGTCCATTTCCACACCATCATGTGACTTGTAACCGACAGCGAAAGTACAGCGAGAAGATACCTTCACTGCACATTATATTATCCTATGGATGTCATTCAAATGAAGATTCCAACTAGTATATATGGTAAGATTTTTTTAGTACAATACATTTTTAATAAAAATAATATGTGATAATGAATATTAAATAATATTTTATACCCATAAGGCAATTTTATATACTTGTAATAAATTCGCGTGGACACTTGAAGCATGGAGATGAATGTTGTATAAAAATACCTATTTTATTTTTAGTATGAAATAATTTTTATTTTTAATTAAATAAATCACGTCATATATATTGAGCATTCCAAGGATGTCATCCCAAGGCTGCATCATTTTCATACTTTTTAGCCAATTGGGACGATATTAATTTCTTCCCTAAGTAGATAGGTTGGACCACCCTCACCCTCAGTCAACCAACCACCACCAAGATCAAGCATTTTAATGGATGAATGTTTTGTCTGTATAATTTTTTAAATAATTTTTAACATTATTATTATTTATTTTCTTTTATAATGTATTTAATATTTTAAAATATTATTAATAAAATTTTATAGAATAATAGTAGTATATTAATAAATATACTTGTGGATATTCATGGATAAACTTACCCATAATTACTCAACTAGTTGATATATTAATAAATATACTAGTTGAGTAATTATGAGATTATTTACCATTTCTAATTATTTTTTCTAATTTACATTAATTTCTCATCACAATGATCCTTAAATAATAGATTTTAAATTTTATGATTTTTTTCTAATATGAATAGTTACAAATATTTAAAAATATTATTATTTGATAAATAGTATTAAGTACCGATAAAAAATTTTAAATTATACATATTTAAAGTAAGTACTATAGGAAAAAATTACTAAAACATTTAAAATTAATACTAATTATTACATTTAATAATTAATTAGCACATATTATCATCAATGCAAATCAATTTTTATTAATTGAAAGAATATTGTACTAATTGGTTGGAAAGTGTGAAAATGACATAACCCTTGAGATGACCGTATTTGTAATGCTTCCTATATATCACTTTTAATAAACACAAAATAATAAATAATTAAATTTTAAATATTAATAAAAATATAAACTACTAATAAATTCTAAAATAAAATAATCAATTTCTAACCTAATAAATTTTACATAAAAATAATTCATAAATTAATATAATACATTGCCATTCTATTCCATTTCAATTTTTTTATAATATATCACCACTTAAAAATTCAATTTATAACAAATTTCTCTATATAATGATGTACCAAAAAAAGAATTTATTATATATGAAATAAAATAGAAAAAAATATAAATATATAAAATCACAAGAATTATACTCTCTATCGTATTTAAATATGATTACTTTTAATTTAGGTAATCAAGAGATAATAAAAGAGATACATGAATTTAGAAAAATAATTTTAGTATTTTCCTTATTATTTTTTTCGTCAATGTCAAGACAAACATAATACATGACCAGAAAGAAAAGTCAATACTCCAATTCACACACTGCTGTCAACATCTTTTAGTTAGGTTTGATGAAATTAGGCCTAATTGGACTAATTTCATCATGTCGTACTCCATGTCGTGTTCTATGTCGTGGACTTTTCTTTCATGTCCATTTCGATCTCAACTACTTGCCCATTAGATAATGGATGCTATTGAAATGAAGATTCCAAGGAATTTATCTGTAGTAAGGGATATATATTGAAAAAAATGAGTATAATATTGTCCCAAATCTCTTTTTCTAGTTTACATTCACATAATAACTAAGTGATATTTGATAATAATTAATTTTTAATTTAATGTTCTATATATTATATATGTTTACATATAAACTAAATTATATTATGCTATTAAATTTTGTAAAAAATAAAATTTTGACTAAAATATATCCATAATACCATATATTTACTAAAAATTATGAGTTTGGTATTAAAATTTTTAAAAATGTATTGTAATATAAATATTTAATAAAATAAATGGTAAAAAATAATATTTAATCGTAATGATAAATAAGTTTATTTATAAAAATTTTGATATAAAAAGTTCTTTAAAAATATTTGATAAACTTTTAAATATTTGATATAAGAAAAGATTTATTAATAAATTTAATACAAAATCTTATTTTTTTTATAAATATTTGGTATAATTAATATAATTATATATATAGTTTCAAACCATATATATTGTACAAATATTATTAAAAAAACCATATCTTTTATAATATTTTATACATTTTTTGCCAAACAATACTTGTAAAATTAAGAACGATATGCCCTAATCAATATTTGATGAGTGAGGTAAGAACTTGGTTAACACATATATATATATATATATTATTCAAGTAATATTTATTCTTTTATCCATAAGTTATTATTTATTATTTATATTTATATTATTTGGATAGAGTACTCATTTCATTTTGTACTCTGATAATATGCAACTAAAAAATTTCAAAAAAATAAAGTTCAAATATTAGTGATATGCCAAATTAATAATAAAATATTTCTATAATACATAATATTTTAATTATAAAATATTTAAAATATAACATTACATGGTAAAAAATACATTTTTTATATAAATCATTGAATATGATGCGAGACCATTAAATTCTCCAACAAAAAAAAACTTTGTACAACAATAGTTATGTTAATGTGTAATTATCAACTCACATTCTATGAATTTATGTACTTAAATTTTAGAATAAAAAAATAAAATAATAAATTGAGTTTATTAATATTTAAAAATTAGAAAATTAATCAAATTTGTGGTGAATAAGTCTAAAAATAATTTCGAATAATAGCAAACCAATTAATACTTAACAATTCAATTTATTAAATCAAATGAATAATATTAAAATATAAAGAAAAACTAATTCCAATTAATATATCACGAGGTGAAAAAAATTACCACTTAATATATATATATTAGTGTATATAGTATATTTAAATGTGAAATGATAAGATTAAAAAAAGTAATAAAATTGTAATTTCATTACTATAAACACTCTCAAGAGTACACTTGCCCGCAACTTCCCATACTTGAGGATACACGGAGTGATCACGTCCACAAGCTATCTAAGTGGACCAAGTGTGCAAACACAAATAAACATGAAATTTTGCTATATTCTTTCTCCAATTCCATATTCAAATCACTCTCATACCAATAAATTTTGGGTTGTATATGTACTACATAGGGCAAAAACAACCTTATTTTGCTAGACAATTAGTGAGTATAGTTATATCCGCCCATTTATTACTAATTTTTCTGCCGACTTGTTTAAGTATTGCTTGTGTCAAATATGTGAATGCCTTTCTTGACACGCAACAATATGGAAGATGTCTACATGGGCAATTGTCTACTTCCACATCTTCCATCAAGGTATATGTTGACTTGGGCATTGTATTGTATGGTATAATAATGGGAAAGCTACATTTTTTCCTAAATGGGAAGGTTACCTAAAATTTCATTAGTTTTATCATTTTTTTTAAGATTGTTTTGGTTTGAGAAAAATAATTTTATATTTAATTTTATACAACATATTTTTCATAAAAAATTAGCAACATTTATCATATTTTTTAATTTAAATATTATAAATCAAAATATTATTTCAAATTAGATAAAATAAAAAAAAATATTTTTATAAAATTAAAAATATTAAACTATTAACAACATAACTTTTATATAATTATGGTGGCATGATAACGGGTAAAATTATATAAAAGTGAATTTGATAACACCTAACTATATATAAAAATCTATAGTTGATATATATTGAATATTTAATAAAAATATCAAACTCGATATTATTTTTATCACTTATTTTAAATCAAAAAAATCATATTTATCTTGTATATAGTTAGAACGAATGCTAAAAATATAATTATAAATTAAATAAAATAAAAAATTATTTTAAATTTATAAAATTGTAAATATTTTCCTACTTAAAATTTATTATAACAATTATTACCTAAAATGATACTATCAATAAAGATAGTTTGATATAATATTAAAACCCTTTGAAATTGTGTGAGTAAACAAATTGCTACTGAAATCAAGTGCAAAAAATTAGGATCATAAACCCTCATAAAATAATTTAATTAGGTAAAATAATTCAAAAGTCAACAAGTAATGTGAATAACTATATTTGGATAAAAATTGAGTAAGCTGTGAAATGAAAAATGAAATAAAATATTTTGTAGTGATTAGGTTAGTTAAAAAAATTGGTGCATGCATGCTTTTATTATTCAATTTTAGGCATCATTTTAAATATTGGTATAAGGAGCAAATATGCTTTTATTAGTCATACACATACTATTTAATAATAGAAACTTGGAAAGTTAGACGATAATAAGAAGTTGGTTGATTAATTATATTGGACTTATTAAATATTTAGTTAAAATAATATAATTCTTCTAATAAAAAATATTATACTTAATAATTTTTAACGACATATTTTATTTAAAAGGATTGATCCCAAATTTATTTAGTTAAAATAATATATCACTTGAATTATATATATATATATATATACTAAAAATCTCTTTGATTCTCACGCCACACCTTCTTATTTTCATCATTCTTGCCTACAAAAAAAAATAATAATAATGATTCTAATCTAATAAGTATGTTATAATGTTGAAGATACATGAAGGGCATATTAAATGTTGTCAATTTGTGCCGTCATATTCGGGCAATTACCAAACCAACCCTATTTTGGATTAATGAACTTGAACTCGAACAGTTTAAAATTTTGATTTTATTTTGATAATTAATAAATAATAAGAAATCGGATTTACTAAATTTAAACTCCACCTAATTTTAATTTATTTAATTGAATATCTCATTTTAATAAAATAATGTACAGATGAAAAATATTAAATTTAACTAAATTCGAATTTAAAAAAATCTAATTTAAGGTATTTATAAAATAATACTAAATTCGAATTCGAGCAAATTTAATTTAAGATATTTACGAAATAATACATAATTAATTACGAATAAAATCGAACTCGCATATGTAAAATTGCAATTGTATCCCACTCAATTTTTAAATCATTCAGAATGTGATCCTTACAAATAATTAATATATCCTTACTTATTGAACATTATATTACTTACTAACAAATAGTTGAGCTAATACTACAAGTCATTTGTGTAGAGGTTTCCACAATAGATAGTTATTTCACAACTTGCCTCTATAGTTTCAACAATTGTTACTAAAGGGCATGGTTTCTCTCATGTCATGTAAACAATATAAAGTGCACTATCCTTAACTAATGATTGAATGGTTTATTTGAGTGAAAAAAAAAAGCAAAAGGAAAGCTCTTACTCGACTAATAAAGAGTGCAAAAGTGTTAGAGGCCCACGGACAAGGTCCCTATCTTAACAATAATTGTCTTGTCATGTTGTCTTTACAAGCTGACTTAAGTTTTGATATAACTTCCCAGTCTTTTGTCCCTTACTTTGTTTTATTTTTTTACAAAATAGAAATTATCTTAGAGCTTAAATGCAATTTAGTAAAGGCAAAAAATAACAAGAATTAAAATTTTTAATTGCCCCAATCCGATCAAAGCACGGATTTAAGAAAACCAAAGTAGTATGAATACGAGTTTAAAGGTAATATAATTATATCGGACTCGAATACATATTTAGAAAAATTGAGCTAAATAAACCTAATTTTAAATCTATATAATAGGTTTTGTAATCAATTATTCTAACATAAAAATGAAAATAATATCATATTATTAAGTAATTATAACTTTAAATTTAATTGCGTAAACTAATTCATTAAAATTAATGGAATTTTTATTTTATCTTTTTTAATTATAAAACTATTTTTTTTGCTCAAATAAAACATAAATATTTTCAACTCAATTTAACTAATATTTATAATATTTTATGATCATAATTTATATAAATAAACTTAAATTTGCATTTAATGATATTATTTGAGTCAAAATAAATAAAAATCGTGCCTTATTTAAGTTTTTTTATTAAGATTAGGGTATTATTTAATATTTCAAACACTCTTCCCTATGTAGTTAGACTCGCACGGAATCTAAAGTGTGTAATTTGTCAAAAATTCTTCAATTCATAATGATTAAAACCATATTTTTTTCTCGAAAAGAAGTTAGTCAAATCACACAATAAATTATATAGCCTAAACTGTCAACCTTAAATAAGGATCCATAATAGTATGAAAAGTCTGATATTAAATAGATTGACGGCATATTTTTCATGCAAAATAATTTAAAAAATTTCCTCCGACAAGAGACTTGCCAATGAAAAATGCTTGGAAGGCTATCCAACCTGCTGTTTTTTAAAATTGTAGTCATTATTCATTTTGATAATTATTGGATGAAATGTGTCAATATTTTTTGAAAGTAAAATAAATTTATAATATTGTATTGTGGGCTAATAAAATGTTAAATTTATATATAATTAAAAAAAATAATTTATAAAATAATATATAATTAATAATAGATATTTGTACCCAACTTGTAAAATTTTTTCTTGACAGTTAAAAAATTAACTCTGAAACTCATTTTAAATATTCTAGGAAATCGTAATAAATATATTTAACTTGAAAATAAATATTAAATATGAGTTTAAAATTATGTGTAACAATTTATTTATGATTAACTTGTTTGACTAATTTTAAAATATGATCATATTTAATAAATATTTTACTATACTTTTATAATGATAATATGTACCCACAATATTACTTTGAAAGTTAAAGTATAATAAGAAGTTGATTGATTGATTATATTAGATTTATTAAATTTTTAGTTAAAATAATATAATTCTTCTAACAAAAAAATATTCTAATTAATAAATTTTAAACGCATATTTTATTTAAAAGGATTTTCTACCAAATTTATTTAGTTAAAATAATATTTCACTTGAATTATATATATATATATATATTTGTGTGAAAACTTTTAAAGGAAAATTCTGCAACCTTATTATTTTCATCATCCTTACTTATAAAAAAAATAGTAGTGATTCTAATGTAATGAGTATGTTACAATGTTGGGATACAAGATAAACATATTAAGTTTCTTGAATTTGTCCAGTCATTCATGCAATACGAATCAAAGTACATGAGAATCAAATTAAAAATTCTAATTTTGTACGATAAATTGATACAAAAGGAAAAATTAGGTTAATAAAAAGTACTAAAAAAATCCTAAATTAGGTTAATTAAAAAATCTTAAAAAAACCTTAAAAATTAATACGTCACACAAAATTAAGTTTACTAAATTTAAATATAACCCTTATTAGAATTTAAATTTATAAAATTTAATTTGTATAAACTCGAAAATATATAAATAAATAATATTAAATTTTAATTTAAATATATACTTGAATACAAATAAAATCGAGTTTATAAACTTATATAAATCAAATCTGAATCCGAATAAATCTGAATTCGAATCAGTACTATTACAATTGTATCAAATTTAATTTCGGATAAAATTTGAATTAAATATATATTTAAAATGATGTTCATTGCAAGTGTAACCCTATGAGTAGTATATCCTTACTTATTCAACATTATATTATTTACTAACAAATACTTGAGCTAATTGTATAAGTCATTTGTCTATTTAAAGTGCATTATCCTTAATGATTGAATGATTTATTTGAGTGAAAAAAAGAGTAAGGGTAGGAGTTGTAACTCACAAAAAGGAAAGCTCCTCCCAAAAGTGAAGAGTGCAAAAGTGTTAAGGGCCCACAGACACAGTCTATATCTTAACAATAATTGACCCTATCATATTGTGTTTCCTATATGACTTAAGTTTTGATGTAACTTCCTAATTACCCTATTGTCTTTTGTCCGTTGTTTTATTTTTTTTATCAAAATAGAAATCATCTTACAGCTTAAATGCATATTAGTAAACGTAAATCAAAGGATAACAATAATTAAAGTTTTTTTTTGCACAATATCTTATTTGAGTCAAAATAAAAAAATTGTGCCCGATTTAAGCTTTTTTTTATTAAGATTAGGACCTTATTTAATATTTCAAACACTCTTTCCTTTTCCATCTATGTGCTTGACTCACATGGAATCTAAAGTGTGTAATTTGTCAAATTTTCTTCAATTCATAATGATTAAAACCCTATTTTTTCAGTAAAAGAAGTTAGTCAAATCACACAATAAATTATATAGCCTAAACTGTCAACCATAAATAAGGATCCATCATAGTATGAAAAATCTTATATTAAATAGATTGACGCTTATTTTTCATACAAAAGAATTTAAAATTTTTCCTCCTCCAATAAGAGACTTGCCAGTAAAAATGCTTGAAAAGCTATCCAACATTATGTTTTTTAAAATGGTAGAGTCATTATTCATTTTCATAATTATTGGATGAAATGTGTCAATTTATTTTTGTAAGTAAAATGGATATATGTTAAAATATTATACTTAATCAAATGTTAAATTTATATATAATTAAAAGTGATAACTTATAATATAATATTATAATTAATGGTAAATATCCGGATCTAACTAGAAATAAAAAATAATATTAAAAATTAGTTTCGTATTCTATATTACACATAAAAAAATTCAACTCAAAATAGTTGTCATTAATGATTAGTAGTTTAAAATTACTCTAACGACTTATTTATAATAAAGTTGTTTGACTAATTAAAAATATGATTATATTTAATAAAATAAAAAAAATAGTTTATAATTTTGTAAATATTTAATTAATCATAACTTATTTAATTAGATATATAATTATAATTTTAATATTATTTTTAATCATTTTCTCCTTCAATTATTTGTGATGGAAACACCCTTATTGCCTAGATTTATGAGTGATGTAACCCATCATCCCGTCAAACTATGGTGTCTCTAAGTAGAATGTTTGGTGACTTTTCATAAAGAAAAACTCCAATATTTTCTATTTTCAAATACAGTAAAGATATGGTGGCCTCAAGCTTAGAACCTTTGGAGTTTAGAGTCGGAGCTTCACCATGATCATTTTCCACACAAGAATAATATCAGAAGATCTGAAGAAGAGATACCTCTAATTTCCATATGAAAGTCACATAAATGGCAATGTGAGGGAAGGTGAGAGTTAAAGAGAGACCATCCATGATGGATGGTCGATCTTGCACTCCAAGCTGGTAGATGACTGAGACTCAAAGGAAGTGACCACTGCCCTAAAGAAGTTCAGACCACAAGACATGTGGGGTCAAATCCCGGAAAGAATTATTTTGAAAATGTAATGTATATCAATAATATTGTAATATTTTAGGATAAATAAATTTAAAATAAATTTTTTAATTTTATTTAATTTATAATTATTATTTTTAATTTTTTTATTTGAACTAATAGAAACAATTGATTCGATTTAATTATTTTTTCTATATAGTCGAGTATAATACAAACTGTTTTCAGTTTCGAATTGAGTAAATGTAAGAATAAACTAAATGTGAAAAAATATTATTAAAATAAATTTATATTTAAAAGTAATAAATTATAATTATTATAATATTTTTAATCTTATAAAATTAAATCTATTTTATTCAATTTAATCGATCAATATATATATATATATATATTAATTAGAGAGAGACAAAGGAGCCATCATAAATCGGGTGGGCTAGGTTACAGTACACGGTAAATCCAAGAGCCATTGGAGAACTCACCTGCGTTCCGGCAACCATGGTCGTTTGATGTCATTTCAACACCATAGGCCGGCCCCAGAAGAAGAGACCTGAAGTATCTGCACATATCTACTTGCAAAAAAAAAAAGATACTTTAGCATCATGGTATGAACGCCATTAATGTAATAAAGATTCTCAATGAAGGACAAATTTGAATTTAAATTTATTACTTTGGCATCATGGTATGAACGCCATTAATGCTTATCATTTTAATTATTTTGAAGGGTTTGACAAAGTATAAAATTGAAAAAATGTTTGGGTCTATCTTACTATGAGGACGAGAATCAATAATTGCAAGAACTGGAGTGACTCAATTGCAATTTCCATTAAATGACGAATCCATCCATTGGTGCAAGTGGGTCCAAAGAATTTCATTGAATCTTCGTCTTCTTGCCTATTTCATTTGTGTATATATATATATATATATGCGTGTAAGGACAAGGTGGCACGGGCAGTGTAAGTTGGCTAGCAGAGTCTGCATGTTCTAGAGGGACATGGGTAGGCCACCTCGCGGTGAGCAGAGTCGTATGAAGAAGGGGCCATGGACGCCGGAGGAGGATATCGCTCTCGTCTCGTACATGCAACAGCACAGCCTCAACAACTGGCGATCCGTCCCTGCCAACGCAGGTATGGCTTCCTGATTGGATTCTATCAGTACAGTACAGTACAGTACAATACTTCTCAAATTGTATAATCATCGTCGGAGTTTTCTGCAGGCCTGCTTAGATGCAGCAAGAGCTGCAGACTCAGATGGACCAACTACCTCAGGCCAGGCATCAAGCGAGGCAACTTCACCGTCCACGAGGAGAAGATGATCATCCACCTCCAAGCCCTTCTCGGAAACAGGTAATAGCTTCATCGATGATCATCCATGTCATCTTCTCCGCATGAACTATTTCTAGGGTTGTAATATTGTTGAACATTGTACTCAAGATGGGCTGCCATAGCATCGTACCTTCCCCAGAGGACCGACAATGACATCAAGAATTACTGGAACACCCACCTGAAGAAGAAGATGAGAAAGCTTAGGAACTCCCGTGATGGTCAAGCCGACGATGGAGATGACTCCACCGACGCGTCTCAGTCTACCGTCCCCCGTGGCCAGTGGGAGAGGAGGCTCCAAACAGATGTCCAGACGGCCAAACAAGCACTCCACGACGCCTTGTCCGTCCATTCCAACCCCATCAAAGGTCTCAACCTCTTCGATAGCAATCCATTGCCGCCAGCATCCCCCCAAGCTTCGACCAGTGAGGACTACGCATCCAGCATCGCGAACATCTCCAGGCTGCTTCAAGGGTGGATGAAAGGGCACCCCAACTCGGCCAAAAATGGACCCATAACGACTCCATGTCCCAAAAACTTTGTCATGAACAGTTCCTACTCTTCAGAGGATCACGACAGCAATATGTTCAGAAGAAGCTTCAGCTTCAGCTCAGATGCATCCTTGTCGACAGAATTACAAAATAGGAACAACCTTGCCCACACCTGCCAAACGAGCCTCAGTTTCCGGGCCGGAAGCAGCAGTGCACAGACCAGTTATATGCACGGGAAAGAAGAGGTTCCAGCCATTAGGTTGTTTGAGAAATGGCTGCTGGACGACGGGAGTATGGCAACACCAGGTCTTGACGGAATCTGGTAGGTAGTCAGTCAGTCAGCCTTGACTGTCATCTCTTTTTTTTCATGAAAAGGCAGAAAATAGCCCTAGAAATAGCCATAAAGTACACAATGGAACTACATGGGGGTCCTATGGGATGGCGGAAGGCTTGGTTGGCAAGAAAACCCTAACCTTCTCTTCCCCATTAAGTATGTTGCATGGTGGCAGAGACCTTTCACTGGTGTTGGGACTGTGTCTTCCCCAAGCATTATGAGAATATACTTGAAAGCTTAAAGAGTAAAGAGGTATGGAGTTTAATTGGCTGTTACTTGTATTTTGTTCATGTAGAAGATAGGCAATATAAATATACAATGCATAGGGAATATTTGTAATAGCTACATCTATCAAATTGTAATATTTACAACTATTGTAATTGTAAGTGAATTGTATGGAAATTGTTCTAATTTTGCCCTATTGAATAAAAGTAGCCAACTCCATTAAATTATTACACTACTAAAAACGAAATAATAATAAATTTTGTAAATTGGTTTACGCTTATAATATAATAATAAATTTGATAAAATAAAAAAAATTATATATTTATAAAATTGGAATCAACACATTATTTATTATTAATAACTTTTGAGTATATACGATAACAAATAATTATAAATTTACAATAATTTCTTATATTAATAAATTATTATTATTGGAAAGCATTATAACTGACTTTAACTTGATTTAATATTGGTGTGTTCGCATCTAATTATACTTAAATTAAAATTTAATAATTTTTATTGGGTACATTTAGATTTGAGTTTATTATACCGGTGCCCTGGTTTGATTTTATCACACATACTTAAATTTTAAGTTTATTCCAGTTTGGATGATTTTATAAATCTAAACTTATATCAAATTGGAGTCATTAAATACGGTCCAATCCAACAAATTAATAAATTTACTTATATATATATATATTAATTGGATGGCAAAGGTAAATTATTTTTAGATTATTCGCCCATATTAATATATTAGTCCATTAATTATCACGAAAATTCGACATATCCTAAACTCTAAATACATTAACTGCTCCTTAAGCACGTCGAGATTAGAAATGAGCTATTGCTATGTTAATAGATTTTTTAGTATTAATATTAAATTTTATAAAATAAAAAAAATTATAATATTGAAATAATTATACTACTTCTGAAAGTCTAATTTAGTTTGCACCTACAATTATCAGTATTATAATTAGTAATTTTGTAAATTTACTAATATTATATAAAATTTAACTTATAATTTGCTCGACTATTAATAAAAAAAACATTAAATTTGTGATTTTTGCTCATATGTAATTTTTTATTATAGTTTTAAAATTACATGAGGTAAATATATAATCATTATATTTAAATAAAAATATTAAGAAATAATAATACAATATTAAATTAAATTAAAATATTTTTACAAGTTATAAATTATTAATTTTAAGTATATATATTTTGGCTTATCTAAACACAAAATTCTCCTATATTAATAATAATGTAATTGCTCTATACACTTCATTTTACTTAAATATTATCATAGCCGTTCGTTAAAACTACAGACTTTGATAGGAATGTAGAAAGTCGGATTTGCCCCCTTATCTTTACATTGTGATAGGGGGCATGAGAGAGTATATGTGGTACCACTATACAGTAAATACAACCAACCTAACAACCTTAAATTGGGATGCAAATAGAACAAAAGCCCATGTCCACACATTGCCATCCACAATATTGTTGAAATATTTGAGCTAAGTTCAATGAACACATGATGGTACATCTTAAGCCACATAAAAACTTTATTAATAAGTTAATTAATAAATTATATTAAAAACACATGATGAAAATAATAATTTATAATATTAACTAATTAAAATTATATTAAATAAATAAAATACTATTATAAAATATTTAAACAATATTGCATTTTTTTCACGCTTATGAATGATTGAAAATAAAAATTATGGTAATATTATTTAGAATTATAAGGCACTTAAAATGACACATTTGTTAATTGTGTGACTTAAAATCGTACTCCTAAACTTTCAATATTTCATGTGATTATTACCCAATTTATTAAATTGAAGGACAAATCACAACCACAAGTAGAAACCTGCAATGACCAAGTGTACATGCACCGGACCCAAATCGGGTGGCCAAATTGCTGCGGCCTCAAACAAAATTTGGGTCTGGTGGAATGGCAAAAACACCTTTTTTTTGTGGTCCATTCAACCATGTGGTTACCTCCATCGAGTAATTAATTGTGATGGCAAAATATCGATGACCGGCTGTCAACATGTGAACAACACCTTGCCCACGGCAATGTGGAGGGTAAATGGCCCAATTACTAGTTGTCCACATGGACCTTCTCCATGGAGCTATAAATTATAACATATCCAAACACTTGGCTATATTGGATAATATAATAATATATGAAACAGGAAAAGGCATAGCAGTGGGGTCGGTCCCGCCTGAAGGGATTTTTTTCTTGAATGTGCAGATGGGCAGCCATAGCATCCTACCTTCGGCAGAGGAGGACTCATAATGACATTAAGAATCACTGGAACTCCCTCCTGAAGAAGAAGAAGTCGAGGAAACTAGGGCATGATCTCGACGCCCGAGACGGGTCTACAGGCGGCTCTCAAGCCAGCATCACTCGTGTCCAGTGGGAGAGGAGGCCCCAAACAGACATCAGCACGGCCAAGCAAGCTCTCTCCGACACCTTGTCCTGTTAACGGCTTCAACTGCTTTTATCAGGTGCCAATAGTTCTGCTTGATAATATAATCTTAAATTTAATAATATAAATAAGTATAGTTAATTTATAATATTATAATAGTATCACAGTAATAACTTTTAATTATATATATATATATTTAACCCATTATTGTTATATAATACTTTCTCTAAAATATTATAGTATTAGATTTAGTACACTTCCACGCGTACCTAATCTGAAATTTAAAATTTAACTTTTAATATTTACGAGTATAGATTGATAAGGAAAATACATAACTCATACTAATATATAATTAAAAATAAAAATTTAAATACATATCTATCTAAAAGTAATTTAATTTTTACAATTTTATAAAAATATAATAATTCTATATTTTACCTAATTTATTATTATATTATTAATAAATAGTATTACAAAAATAACTATAAATATAAATATTATTCAAACTTCTAATGAATACGAGGACGTTTTATCTACCTTAACCCAAGTGTGTGCGCATCTAAATGAACATACATTTTTAGATATGCCTACTTCTATTAGGTTACTCCCTAACTATATAGTTGTATAGTGCAAACAAAGAAGATATGGCATGGGAACACAAGATAAATTTTCAATTTCTTGCGAACAAAATGAAGCTGGCGGGTAGGGCTGACATGGGCTCAGGAACCAGAGGACAATTTAGCTAGAAAGTGGGCCATCTAAGCTTTTGGGCTGAGTGGCCATTCTATGAAACATAATAAGGGGGAGATAAGCTCATTGACGGAAAATTGGCATTACTCGCTCCCTTGGTTTGGCTGGATGGAAAGGAATGAAGTTTACCTTATTTTACCATATTTTGATTTTAATATTTTAAGGGTGCAATAGGGATGACAATAGTACGTGATACATGAGTCGAACTCGGGACATAACCCAACCTGTTTGCATGATTCGGGTTACATGTTTGGGTTCCCAATACAGTACCTGAGTCGGGTTTTCATCAAAGTTTTAGTTTCGGTTTTCCATTCGATACATTGATTTGGATCAACTTTGCCCATTTGGATCGAGTTAACCTAATCGAGCTGGGTTAGCTGATTTAGATTATTTTGATATTTCTGTTTCGAGTTAACTCATTCGAGATCCCGATTATAGTCATGTTAACCCATTTGAATTATATTTGTACATTCGACATTAGAAATCGAGTTGGGTTAATCGATTTGGAACCCAATTAAGCTACCCCATTCGTGATCTAAATTCGGGTCATGCTGCATTGTTCAGGTCGGATTGGCCCCAATGGATCCTATTGGCCAATTTTTTTCGCAGAAGAGTGACCCAATCGACCTGATATATAAATAATCAAATCGGGTGAGTACTGGAAACCTAGTCCGAATCGAGTTCTAAGTTTTGGGTTCAGTTTTAGCTCAAAATCGAACATTAGCTGAGCTTGTATGGGCTCGAGTCCGAGTGGTACCGCACGAACCTGATATCGGGTCTATTCGGAACACCGTAAGAAATTCGACCGGTGGTTTTAACTAGCGTAGGGTGTAACAAGAAGAACAATAAAAAAGTTTTACATTATTTCATAACTTTAATCCCATAATTTCAATGTTTATCTCTTTCAAATTCTTTACCATATGAGTACACTATAGTGAAACACGCACCTTTAAATATAAAGACCTGTCCATGCCCAATATGAGGTGATAATTGATGACCCAAAATCAAAAGACAAGTTGAACTAGAAATAGAACATCATGCACTCTCTGCCAAAACCCTAACCGATCCATCTCCACTGCATGTCCATGTTTGAGAGTAGTCCATTCTTTTGTTTTCTTTCTTCAATCGAATGAAGTGTCCCTTTGACGGCTGGACTCATCCAAAGGTCCCATGTGTGCACATGCATTTGAGTACTCATCCTACTTGAACTTTAGTTCCATTGGCATAGATCTGAAGGGGAGGTCCCCCACGTGGCTGTGCTCATTCATTTAGGGAGTATTGAGAGTTTGAGGGGCCTCACCTCGCATCCATCCAAGAAAAACTCAGTATCATGTCTGGGCGATCAATAATGTAGAAGATGATCCCTTGGGTGATCCTTCACTATCTAGTTACATTGTCATATGCTTGTTTGTCCATTCTACTAAACAAGTTCTACACAATCTCATACTTAAAATAAAAATAAAGTAGATGTAACACCCAATTAACACATGGTTTATTGTAAATCTACTTGCTATTCAGAATTCAAAATTCCCAAAAAATAATATTTCGTTTTTAGTTTTACCCATTTTAGGATATGGTTGTTCAATCCTAATTGCTAGGGTTTTTTTTTAATGCAAAGGAAATGATTGATGTGATGATGGGTCGTGGACCAAAAAGGATAATAGCCCATAAAGGAAAAAACTCCAACTCCTTGGTGTAAAATAGCTAGCAGACAATGACAATTTTACGTGTGGTGGTCGCTTTGCACATTTAATTGATAGATGGGTCTATCCATCACTACCTCCCATCATGCATTCATTTGTGAGTGATGCCATCAAATAAGAAATCTTAGGTCAGATTATACCTTCCCATCCTTTTATATAAGATTTTAAATTTCATAATTGGTAATTTAGAGAATTTATATTCCTTAATTAGATATGAGTTATACCCGTTATCAATTATCAATTGAGAATATATTATGTGATATTGTATCACATAACTTCTTATCTGCTCGAGTATTAAAAAAAAATACTTAACCCAAGTCAATTGTTTACTCTCATCCGATATCAGAAAAATAATACCCGACTTTTATATATTTGTTGAGTGCGTACAAGTTGCACTTGTGTATTGGTGTGAGAATATTAACTCGAATTTAATAAAATAGAGAAGTATTGTTAGTTTATAAGATTGAAAGTTACTGAAAACTTATTAGTATATAATACTTTTATGGTATATTCGAAACCAAATCAAGGTGCTCACCCTTATATGAATTAGTCATATCAAGAAGGTTTTTTCCATGGGCATGGGTTTGTAAACGAGGTGGGTGGTGCTGGTGCATTATGCAGGTCATATTGTTCAAATAGCACACCTTACCACAAAGTGGAAAGAGCCCTACTATATATATATACAACGAATATCCCATATCCACAAATTTAATAAGTTATTCTATTTCTTTGGACTTGAGATGAAGGGTGGAGGGTTCTTTCTTTTTGCCTTTTGCGAGATGGGAGAAAAGTCAAGATGAGAGAAGAAGATTGGTAGACAGGGAAGCACTAGGGCCACCGTAGGGCTGATCAATGTTGGCCCTTTTGGTGCGCATGAGGGCATGGAGTGGAGAAAATGATAATGGTGGGAATGGCCGGCCAATGGTCGTGTAGCCCTTTTTTTCCAAGTCCACTAGAGACCATTTTTATTAATAATGCTCACATGCTACTAGGGTTAGGGTTCCGTAGATACATTCAATCGTCTCCACACATCAACAGGCACCAAACAAGAACTGCCTTTCCTCACCTTCACCTTCACCTTCACCCCTTTATCTCCAAGTTCATCTCTGTCTCTTTGGATGAAGAAAGCCCCATCAAGAAAACAGCTTCTCCATTGCAGTTAGGGTTTCCCTTATTTGTATTATTGGCAAGTATGAGGAAGAGGCAAGTGGCAACGGCGACGGTGAGGAGATCAGAAGGGAGCCCATCTTCAGCTCTGCGAGGAGCTGTGCATTACGGTGAGTGCCGGAAGAACCATGCGGCCAGCCTCGGCGGATATGCCACCGATGGGTGCAGAGAATTCATGGCTAGCGGTGAGGAAGGGACGGCCAATGCCTTGAGTTGTGCGGCATGTGGATGCCACCGGAGCTTCCACCGGAGGCAAATGGACACGGCGGAGGTCGTCTGTGAGTATACACCACCGAGCCAAAGCCGCGGCCGGTAGGTAGTTGAATTTTTGCCAAGCAAGTCCACAGAGGCAGCTGTCACACAGGACAATCATTTGATCAAATAGGTACTTGATCGGGATCGGGAATACGGTCTTCTGGATGTTCCGGAGGCCACAAATAAGCTTCGGTAAAGAGATTGATTCTGTGTGCTGCAGTTTGTGGATCGGTGTATTGTTGTGAGTGTGAGGGTTGCGGATTCAAAGACTCATCGCCATGTTTGTTAGCCGACTGGATTTGGACGAACTCCTAGCACTTCCAAAGTTGTCTCGGGGAAGAAGGCCAGTGTGTGGATGAGCTGATCTGCTCTCTTCATAATTATGTGAAGGGGACGAATTGATTTTGAGCCATTCATTCTTGCTTTCATTTGAATTGATTATTCTTGCCTACCACATGTTCATTGAATTGGTAAAATATCTCTTTTCCTTAGCAAAAGTCCTCATAACCGGAGAACTTCATTTGCCATATCAAATCTCTATATAGAGATCATATTCTTCCCCTTTCACATGGCCCCTCCTCACATGAACTTCACTTCCCAAGTTTCGTAGGTGCCATATTCTCCTCGTTTGCCCAACATTTTGTGCTTGAAATTTCATATGGGTCATATTCTCCTCACTTGCCCAACATTTTGTGCTTAAAGTTTCATGGGTGCCATATTCTCCTCGCTTGCCCAACATTTTGTGCTTTAAGTTTCATATGGGTCATGTTCCACTCACTTGCCAAACATTTTGTGCTTGAAGTTTCATATGGGTCATGTTCCACTCACTTGCCCAACATTTTGTGCTTGAAGTGTCATATGGGTCATGTTCTCCTCACTTGCCCAACACTTTGTGCTTGAAGTTTCATATGGGTCATATTCCACTCACTTGCCCAACATTTTGTGCTTGAAGTTTGAAGTTTCATAGGTGTCACATTCCCCTTTCACATGGCCCTCCTCACATCCAATCTTGTGCGGTCATCATCATCATCCACCATGGACCCTCCAATTATAGCAAAAGCACATCCAATCTCGTGTCATCATCATCCACCATGTACCCTCCAATTGGAAAAAGCAATCTCTACTTATATAATACGGATTCCAAACTCATATACCCTATTATAATATGTTTCTCATGGCTAAGGAATCCAATTTAGAAGGTCCTAACTTGAACCATGCAATGAGTACTAAGGGTGTGGGTGAGTGCATAGGTGCCATGCAAGACATGCCCACCTCTGGTCCATGTATTGTTTTTCAAACGTTGACTTTTCAGTGGGCTTAAAGCCCATATGTTAGATATTTTATGGGCCCATGACAGCCCACTGTTGCTTCTTTTAGGCCTATAAGTTCAATGGCAAATAACGCGTTATCCTTCTAACAACCAAAGCCCAAAATCTCATCATGGGCCTTTATGCAATCGGAGAAAAACCCAAGGCCCTCTGTGAAAACCGGAATCTTTTTTTTGCTCAATTTTAATAATTATAACATATCTTACCCACTTTTTAAAATACATAATATTTTTTTTTATTTTCCTCAATTTTTTTATCATTTTCTAAACAAAACGGCTTCCTGCCAACTGGACCCGAGGCTCCGTCTCGGGTCCATTGTTGAATCCGGACCTGCGTTTTTAACGGGTCTGGCTCCCATCAACGGAACCGAACCTAAGCAGTGAGCCGAGTAAATCCGACCAATTTCGAGTATATTCGGGTCGGGTAGGGACCCGAGGCTCGGTCTTGGGTCCATTGTTGAATCTGGACTGGCATTTTTAACGGGTCTGGGTCCAATCAACGGACCCGAACCCAAGCAGGACCCGAGCAAATTCGACCAATCTCGGGTATATTCGGGTCGGGTAGGGTAGGGACTCGGGATTCTGGTCCCCAAGACACGGTCCGATGTTCAGTTGCTAATGCTTCTTCTTCTGCATTAGATAATTCGCAGTGCCCACTGTTTAAACTTAGTGACAGAGAGGTTCTAAGCTCATAATTTTGAAGCACAGGGGCGATCACGGTGGAGGGCAAGGCCAACAAAGCCAAATCAATGGAGGAAACACCAAGGAGACTAGACTTGCAGGAAGAGCAATATCTGTAGAAGAACACGAGTTGGACAATCAAGTATCTCTCTATAAAAGAATTTAGTATATGTCTCCTTCTCCTAGCAGAAGCACTCCAATGACACCAGCCATACCAAACAGACAATAAGCTTTTAAACAGCTAGAAAATTCTGTCTACAGAGAAAACAGAAGAATCTGAATATGCTGCCTCTGACCTTCATCTTTTATATATATATATATATATCCTATGACAGTTCGCCACTTAGTTCTTACCTCGCCGGAATCTCCACAGCGCTTCCTTTTTTCAGGTCATCAGCATCGGTTATGAATCGGGTCGGAGCCTTTGGGGACTCGTCTCTTGTCCGACTGATCAGGATCGAAAACCCCAGTGGAAGGAACTCGTGCGAGATTTTGCTCCTTGGCCAGATCAGGCACGGAGGATACGGCCATCAATCCACGCGGTGGTGCGAGGCGGCCGTTGTTTTCGAGAACAAGCCCTGCCCTCCTGACTGCCGACACCGTTTCGGGTAAGACAGCCAGCACTCCGATGATGCATAGAAGAGTGATCATCATCCTCCAAGAAGAAGAAGAAGAAGAAGAACCCATGAATATAGAGCAATCAGCAAGACTGTGTCAATTTTCTGCAAGAGAATGTATGTTTGGCTGTTGTGGTAAGTACATGCAGTTGCAGATGGGTAAGCTTACTGGGTTTCCTTTTATGGGAGTTTTGGGAAAGCATAAAGTGGCAATTTGGGGTCCCATGACATCCAATGACAAGTTCTGAGATTCATTCATGGCTCAATCACCATCCATCAGTCTAAACAGACAATATATATGTACAAAGCCACATAGCAATTCACTGCATGTAAGGCTGTTGAAGATGACCGTGCCACTGACAGGTTTGAACAAACAAAAAGGAAAAGATTAAGCTGGTCACAACAGTCCCTCCCTCAGGAGGTTTTTTTCAGGATTCTCTTCTTCCCTATGGAGACTGAATAACATGTCGTTCAAACAAAAGATGTAAAGGGCCATGGAAGGCAGCAGAAGGAAGGGGGAGAAAGCCATGAAAAGTAGAGAGAGTAGGTCTAGAAGGAAGACAGTAAGCCCTGACTGACTGACCCTGCAAGGAAGATTGAGGCCCCAAAGGAATAGGGGGGACAAGACTTTGGCTTTATTGGGAGTTCAGTTCTCTCCAAGTTTCCTAGCTTTAGAATTCCCATTGTTTCTTGTGCTGAATGGATCTTCTTTATGCCTTTGTTTGCCCTATCTTTGAACGATGATCAGATGCTTCTCAAGTCTCTTTCCAAATGCATTTTGACTGATGATTAAGGACTGTTGATCCACATTCCATGAAAAGAGAAGCCAGCTTGTTGCTGCATCTCTTTGCAACCTTCAAAGCACCCATATTCGTTGGATAAGTCATTCTCATGCAGTCTGTCATTTACACTTATATCTATACAGATAATTGTTTTCGTACGTACACATTCATCCTTAATCCTATTACTGATGAGAATACTTTTATATTTTATTTAATTTATAATTTTATTCTCCACGTCTAATTTTAAACTCATTCACTTATATCTAATAATATATTTTATATCGATAAATTGTCCATACCCATACTTAAAACTTATTATCGGTAAATATTGTAACTTTTTCATTTTTATATACTTACAATACTTATATATTATATTTAATTTAAAATAGTATGAATTTTATTTCAAACCCGCCTTCGATTGAGTATTTTTTTTCTTTAATAATCAAATTTCGCCTTCTGTTGATTTTTTTTTTCTTAATAATCGAATAAATTATAAAATAAATTTTCAGTATCAGATCTACCAATCCGATACACTAAATTTGATATAATATAATAAAGTATCGTTTACCAATAATTACTAGTGCTTATTTATACTTAATATTAATAAATTATAAATAATATAATTTTTTCAACTTTTTAAACTAAAAACACTTCTTTATTTTATCGAATTTAAAATTATATTCTCACTATAATTAAATAAATTAGGACTATTATACATAATATTTATTATTATTATTATTAAAGAATAAATAAAGAAAGAATAATCAATAATCATTATATTGCTTTTTGCTAACATTGGGTTATGAGGACCAGTCATATCATAGTCCAAAAACAAAAGAATGCCACCTCTAACAAATAGTTGGTGCTCACCCCCATGAATTTTGCTTTTTTTTTATATATATATATATATTCATCTAAATATTTATAAAAAGTAAAAGATGGAGAAATCCATGCCTAAAACTTTTTTGATATATATTTATCAAAAATATAATTTATTTTCATAAATATATATGATTAATTTTATCAAAATCTTATATTATATTGTTAATATAGAAGTTTAAGTTAAACCTACTTTTATTAATTAATATTATAAAATTTTGTTACACGTGATAATATTGAGGAAAATTGTTAAAATATTATATTATTGTAATAGTATTTTAAAATTTTATAATATATATTAATTAAAAGTATCTTCTAATATTCCCATATTATTTATTTATACTTTTGTTTTATTTTATTTAGAGTATATAAATAAATGGGTAGACCAAGTCACAAGTCACCTTTGGGTGATTTAGGCCTATTAACTATTATTTATATCTCTCAATATATTACTACCCATAATTTAAATTTATATATTTTTCTAATTCCTATTTTAAATTTAACATATTTCAAACAATTTATATAGTTTAAGCATGACTGAACCTACAACTTAGGCCAAGAATAAGATGCTAAGTTTTGACAAAGTAGATGCTAACAAAAATTGGCTAGGGAGGCCAATTTGGAAGCAGACTGTGCACTATCAGAAAGCATTTGTTGGAGCCAATATTTGCCCACATATTTTTCAACAAAAGAATCACTGAAAAATTAGACAGTGTAACAGTTAAACACTTGGGTCCTTGAAACTTGAAAGAAAATCAACATTTCAGTGGTAAAAATTCATGATCTTATTCTTCAAGTAAGCCATTTATAAAACTAATCAGAAGCAAGAGATGCCATGTGACCAAGAGATATGAAGAAGATGAGTTTGATATTGAAACTGCCAGATAAGAGAACACAACACATCAGAGTCACAGATATGAAACTGAATGTAGCCCCAAACCATGGAGAGATCATACATAAAGGTCCAGACTTCTATACAACATGCAAGCATAAAGACTGGATCTTAACCGTTGAGATATGGGTTCATATGCAGATCACATGCCTCCTTCCTATCTCCTCATAATCCTAAGAATCAATAGGCAGATAGAAGGATGGATTTCAGTCATGGTGATTAAATTACAAACCAGCTCCTCCCTCCCATAGAAGGGGAGAAATGAGCTTAAACAGGTGATTGATATGGCTCCTGAAGCGAGGCCAGAGCACCTCCTGGGGCAATTGTGAAGCGCAAGCCTCTTTGGTGAGCTGCCCTTATCATGAAAGCAACCTCATTTGCCGCAAGAGCAGCAGCTTCCTGGTTGGAGTTGGCAAAAAAAGCAGGTTGAGCCTCCACAATATATAACTTTATAATAGCATAGTTCAGTTTATATTGACAAAGCCAGTAAGAATAGTTAGGATCCTTTGCATATGATGCTGGTGAAGTACATTTCAATTCCAGGAAAATGTTTCTGTTTGTCAACCGATGCATCATGCATCTGCATAGGTTCCTTCTCCTATAAAAAAAGGTTTTTGGGCAGAGGATGAACCTGTTGTTGTCTGCGTCGCTGAAGGATGCTGATAGCCCAGGCCATGATATAACAAGGCAGAAGAAACCCAGCAACTCGAAGCAGAAACAGCTGCAAATGAACATAAAATGAATGCTCAAAGCGGAAATGAACCGAAAAATAGCCCATCAAGAAAATGAAATAATAAAACTTCGTACAGAGAATAACGCAGAAGCATCATCTTCATCTTCAGTATCACCACCATTAATGGATAGGGCGTGCCTCAAGAGTAAGAGAGCCACCAGCTTCCATATAAAAGAGAACAAATACCAAATGATTATGCAATCTATGACATTGATCACATAATCCAGAGAGAAGAATCATTATGATAATGAAGTTCAATCATGGATATAACATACGATTAATGCTGCTGGACGGCAAAATGCAGCACCACTGGCACTGTTATCAGCATATTCACCATATTCATCCTCAAGTAAGCGCCGCTCAGCAACAGCAGTAGCTAAATTTTGAGGATCTCTGGGATCAAAGGGGGTTCCTGATATGGTCCATACTCCACTGTAACAGAAACATAGAAAGACCGAGATTAAAAACCCAGAACCGAGCATCTAGAAATAGTCAGCAACTGACCCTAACCCAAACCCGACATCGGCTGCAGCACAAATAGGGGTAAGGACTTACGTGATATCAATTTCTTCATCTTCAGAGGGTGGGGGAGGTGGTGGTGCAGTATAACCAGGTTGATAAGGCTGCATAACAAACCAGTAGATGTCTTTAACAGAAAGTTTGACAATAATAAATGCACATAAAAATTATAGCAGGTAGACATCCTCCAATCTGATGTAAGAAGTTCAGTACCTGATGGCAAATCTCGCAATTTATATCTCCTTTCTCATTACACCATTGCTGGACACATTTCCTATGAGCAAACTACAGCAGGCAGACAAGAGAGTAAAATTAGTCTTCAAAGTTATCGTGCAGTCATCATTTTCAGCCACTAACCTGCTTGCGCTCGACATAAGAACAGAAATGCCGCACTATCATTAAAAAGTAAATGTAGCTGCAGGAGACTTTAGTATATCTACTTTCAAACTCCCGTTGCAAGCACACGGAGTCTCCAGGTTTGTGATGCTATCTTCCTCCTGGCAAATCCGGCATTCTCCAGTCTGAAGCAGAGGTTTATCTTCATCCAGACCAGTGTTATCATCATCTTCGTGGACTTCGTCGATGTGAATGGAACATGAGGGCAAAGTGGCACTCTGGGAAGAACCCTCTCCAGAAGGCACCTCCGGGACTCCTCCCTTAATTGATTCCAGACTCTCCTGTGTTATGAGCCTATCCACACATAGTGCCAAATGATCGCTCATCATGAATATTTACAGAAGCCACCTGATGTGCAAAAAGACGAATCAAATGGCTGTTTTGGGTATGCCAAACACATCGCAGAACAACATACAAAGATGCTTACTTTTGTCAAGTATTAAATGTACATGAATTAGAGTTCTCCATCCCTTGAAACAAATCAAACATAGAGTGCATGAATCTAAGGAGAAGGAACCTTAATCATCACTTCCTTCAAATCAATATGATGAGAACAGCCCACTGAGTTCATTCAAATCAATTTTTACTAATGCAGTCAGATACTGAGTCTTATTCATAGCCCCTAACTTCTATTATGGGGACGGATGATGTGCTTACTCCATCAATTCTCCACTAGCTCAAACAGATTGACCAAGATTCCCATTTTTCTCGAACCCACTGGCTTCCTACAACTAGAAATCTAAAGTTTGAAACTTTTTGGAAAGAAAAGCTGAAAGACGTCCGACACACAACCCAAAACGCATGGATGTTTCATAAATTGAAGCACAGATTCTCGAACAGCATCAAAAGAATGAAAGCAACGCTATCCCCCACAGAACCAGCACTCAGAATGTGGGAACCCGTACAATTATCAAGAAACGGGAAGGGTAGGGTTTCTATATCCACTATCTGCAATTCAAACTCGTTAATTTTCAACGAAATAGAACTTTGATCCAAAAGATACGAAATCCATTCAAAGATCATAAAAGTGAGAAGACATTAAAGGGAGAAACTCACCTATCAGATGCTCTTGAAATCGCCTCGCAAGGACTCTGATTTTAGCTTTAGGGAAAAGAGGATGAAAAGTCTGACATCTCATACATTTCGAGGATCTTATTATTTCTGTATTTTTTTATTAAACAATAATTTCAGAATAATGATGAAATTCTTCAGATGATATTCCAATACGCCCGGTCCAGGGAAGCCTGATCAAACAAAACCCGCTCAACTCATCGGTGTACATGGACCGGCTTCATGTACAGTTTTACTGCGTCACCTGAGGCCGAGGCCTCGGAGTTGCAGTGCAGGAAGCTGAGCTGAATCTCTGGCTTCGTGACGGTAACGTCCGTTTGACTGACGGAATCTTCCCACCCAATTTCTCATTGACCAAAATCTTTATATCCAATTCAATTTTACTAATAAGAAGTAATTAACTAAATAATTACGATATTATGTTAGTATATATAAATTTTAGTTGCAAAATAAGAGTAATTATATAACTATAGGGTTATCAACCCAATCCAAGAATTCGGGCTTAATAATTTTGGACTATAACATTTGTGGGTACAATTTTATAAAATAAAATTCAATCTCGGGTATTAAAAATTAAATTGTGGGACACATTAAAAAAATTTAGATATTTTGTTTTTAAGAGTTCAAATAATTAAATTAAATATTTTTTAACTAAAATATTAATAATATACATATATTTAAAAATAAAAATTATAAAATATAATTTAGAGTATTAATGAATGGTGAGAAAAAAATATATTGTTATTTTTATTCAAATTCATGTGTATAAAAATAAAATTTTCAATATAGGTTATTATTTTATAACCAGTATAATTTAAATTAAAATTAATATAACTAACGATAAAATTATTATTATTTGAATTATGAATTTATTAATATTTTAATAGTAATATAATATATAAATTAAATTGAGATACCTCGTTTTAGAATTTTAGTTAATATTATTGTATTTACTTTAATTTTTGAGATATCTAAATTTAATAATATTTAATTTTCATGGCATTATTAAATGAAATCGAATGAAATTATTACATATTTATTAACCTAAAAAATTGAATTTCAGAACTATGAGGTGAAATTCAACGGTTTATTATGATAATATTTTTATTTTTGATAATTATTATCCATAAATTTTAAATCTAAAATTTTATTTGAGAAAAGGGAGGGTATGTTGGTTCGACAGTTAGTCAACTAACGGTAGGAGAGGATCTTGGTCAAGCCTATGTATGGACTTTAATTATTTTAAAAGGAAAATCTATGACCTAAAAAACCATATTCATCTTCTTTTTTTTTTTTGCCGTAGACGGTAAGCAAGAAAACGATGATGGACGAGCCAATCAAGTGATGCCACGTCCCTATCAGGAAATGAATTTTTTACCAAAAACATGATGTGACTATTCACTAAATTTATTTGTAGCATAAAGTATATAATATTTGTTTATATTTATGTTCATTTTATTATACAATAAATATTTTTATTTATACAGAGTTTTATTTTATTTAACATTATATTTTCTACACAAATCATATAAAAAGTCATCTAATACCATTAGTATGAGGGTCAAATATTGACTTGATCATGACCTGAACTTCAATTCAAGGGACATGAACTAGTACAAACCCAACATTTATGTCCATAGAATGAAACTTAGGTACATTATTGTGAATTTAAATCAAAATCTTGGATCCGTGTTCAAATCGGGGTTTAAGTATAGGCTTAGGTTTGCTTGGATCCGATATTAATTAAATTCAAATTTGGGTATTTGATTCACTTTTTGGTCTTCTATTCCAATTCGACTAAATAAAAAAACTTCGAGTTCAAGGTTAATCGGGGTTAATATAATCTTTGGGTTCGGAATTATAAATATTGTGATTAAAAAATCAATAATGGTTAATTGAAGGATTGAAATATAAGATAAGAAATTTTAAAATAATATATATATATTTTTATAATATTGAGTTAGAATAAATAAGATATTTAGATTATATCCAAATTGAGGGAGGGACTTATTTTATTGCAAATTATCTAATTTGAGGCAAATCCATTCTATGATGAATGTAAAACAAATGATGAAGTTGATGTAAAATATTGAATCTGTCTCTTTAATCCAAGAAAATATTTTAAATAAAATTAATAAATCACATTTATTTATCGTTAATTATTTATTTATATATTTAATATTATTTAACTACCTATATATCTATTTTAGTTTATAAATAATAATATTTTGTGTGATAACTATATAACTTCGTACAAATATTCATATCTCTATTCTCTATTATTCTATTTTTATTATGGTATTAGTGCATATTGTTCAATAGCATAAAAATTCTAAATATTATTTTTTATTGATCAACTAAAAATAAAAAAAAATCAATAAACTACCTTCATACTTTAAACTTGAGCAATTATAAAAGGTCTCTCAAGCAATCAAAAGTTATTCTATCAATATCTATCATTGCTAAAATATATGTAACAGTGTTATAAGTATTTGTGATCAAAATGTTTGTAGAAACATTAATCATTACTTTGTCTAGCAACATTCTCATGCTCAATTAAGTTGGATGGAATCAATTATTTTTTGCGTAATAACATGATGTCATTGCTCATAATATATCAATTTCTAGAGTATGTTGATCGAACCATCTCGACACCCATAAAATTTTTGCCCACTAAAAATAAAGATGACTCAACCCACATTCAAAATTCAACTTATGTTACGTGGAAAATTTGTGAACAATTATACTTTTCTTGGATTTTTAAATACTCATAGGAATTCAAGATGCAGCTTACATGTGAGACAAGTTGGAGTTACTATTCTTCAACAGGATCTTCTTGACTAAGTGTAGAGATACAATAAAAAAGACAAAACTATGTGTATTTATTTGACCACTATGACGAGCTTATTTACAAACTATGCTCAAATTGGTCTTTCCAAATATGAATCTGAAATTAAAGTATGGCCCTAGCACGGAACCTTGCTCACACCATACTTCATAAACTTAAAACTCTACTACTCTTACAGAAAACAAAAATGGAATACAAGATTGCTTGAGGTATTTTACTTGCCCTAGTGTCCGAACATCGTTGCTCAAATAGTTTATCACTTGTCGCTGCTACTCATCATGGCTATCATCGTGGGTCTTCCATTTCGTCGTATGACAATCGTCATCCTTGACCTGCCATAAGAGCTCCAATGTTCCCTGGTGGATCTTCAATTTCTAAACAAATGAGATTTGAAAATCGAGAGAGAGAATTTGATGTACGTCGAATGCCCATGCTACCACTTTTAATAAAACACATCGTTTCACTAATAGTGGATTTTACAGAATAAACATAATTAAATTTCAACAATTCAACAAGTATGGGTAGACAAAAGGGAAACTAATACCTACGAAAGGGTGCACACAACTTTCACTCAGAAGCTCATATACCCACTTGTCAAATTTATAAAAAATTAGGTCATATTAGTCCCGATTGTTCTCAATTTCTAACTAATTTCAGGTCTACACAGGTTAATGTGGCATAAGAAAATGATGTAGAAGCACATACACTTGATTGATATATCGACTCAGTAGCTACCAATTACTTAACAAATGAAATGAATCATTTGTCTTTACATGGCAATACATCTCATCTGTATCAGCTACTTATTGGAGATGGTTTAGGTTTAAAAATTATATATATTAGTTCTACTTCGTTTTCTAATGAGGTTTCAAACAATAAGGTAATTGCATTTAAAACTCGTAACTTTTCTAAAATTATGTTTTGGTCCTTATGTTATACCTTAATTCCGATTATGCCCATAATATTGTCAAATTTTCTATTTAGGTCCATATTTTCCTCAAATTTCTAATTGGGCAAGTAATTTCTTATTAATTACCAAAAATCTTCATTTTTTTAAAATTACTATTAAATCTCAAAACTTTCCAAACATTGCAATCTAGTCCTCCAAATTGAACTTCATTAATTCGACCTTAATTCTTCCCAATTTAGTCCTAACATTATACTAATCATTTTTTCTATTTCCCTTGATTCATTTCAAGGTTTAAAACACTAGATTTAACTTAAAAATGAGCTCAAAAGGAGCTTCACTGGAAAATTATTGTAGAGAGAGAAAACTTCGATTACTCACCGGTGAGGATTCATCGATCAGAGCTATTACTTCCACTGAATTGCTCTATTCATGGGGATCCTTCCTATATCAAATTGCATTTCAATTGGTGATGTGAGTACTACAAATTGTTTCAATTAGTTTTCGGGCAAAGCACACTGTGAACAGTCATTTTCGGAGAAGGGAGCGAAGGGGACTTATCACTCCAATTTAGGGAAGGTCTAGGAAGCTTAGTTTAGTTGGGGTTAGCCCAAGAGTGGCTCAAATTGAGCTCAATTGACTTTGTTCACGAACTGTCGAGGGAGTGAAGGTATTGTGCGTGCTCGTTGGTGCTTCTCCAGCGATCCTCGAGCGGAATGGAGTATGGTAGCTAACTTCCTCAGTATTCCACGGAACCTGAATTCGCCTTCAAATGTGGAGAAAAATACCCAAGTCGGAGCTCTGGTTCGTGATTCGTCGGAAAAAAGAGCACTCTTCTTCTTCAAGCATTTGGAGGATGAGAATGATAAATGGGGAAGAGCTCTTTACATAGTGAGTTCGGGGACTCACGAGTCTATCCACTCATCAATCACATGACCATAATCTCTCCCATTTATGGCCATATCGGAAGGATTTTTTAATCGTCGAAGTAATGGCAACCAATCGACGTCCTTAGCTGCCACCTTTCAAAAGTTGAAGACAACACTATGGGCGTGCGTATGAGCTCCACATGTGTGAGCTACCATGTGGCGCATTGTGATTGGCTTCACTGATGCAGCTTTCCACTTAGCGTCTGAGTCGTCCGGACTCGTTGACCGAACATGTGGCAACCCCCCATTGGCCGCTTGTTCCAAAGTGGTCACTAACCACATTTGGCCATTTGTTGACCATGACATGTGGGGTCTTCTTATTGGCCAATTTAAATTTGGCATTTTCCCATGCCAAATGCCACATGTTAGCATCTGATTGGTTGTGGTCATCCAACGTGACTCTGCCATATGTCGACCTCTCATTGGTCGACCATTCTACGACAACCTGTCGTTGACGTGGCACTTTGCCACGTCTCAGCACCTCATTGGTCAGCCCTACTAATGAGACTTATCATTAGTCGATTGTTGACTAAGCACACGTGTTGCTCTCCCCTTGGTCGATCATCGATGGTGTAGCTTTTCTTTCGTGTGACAATTAACCGAGTACATATGTCACACTCTGATTGGTCAACACTTCTAAGCACTGGCCAAGCGGTTGACTGGGTGCGCTTCGCCACGCTTTGCGCGTGCTGATTGGGCGTGAATTGGACGCTAATCTGACAGGCGATTCATTGACCGACTGGACCATTGACCGGTCTTATGGATCAAGTTCGATGACCAAAAATCGAAAATTGACTGGTTCAGGCTTGATTCGACCGATTTTCTAAATTTTTAAATTTTTAAAATTTTTCTAAATTCATTTTCTATCCAATGTAACTTAATTTTCCCAAATTGATATTTATAAGTAATTTAGAAAAATGAACCATTGAACCGCTTATTCACAGTTCAATCTAGTTTAGGTAGGCCTAAACCGGTTTAGTTTTCACATTCCATTCATTTTATAGTTACTTTCCATGGCTTTTGCGTTCTTATTAACCACTTTACACTTTCCAAATCCTCAATTTGGTTTTTCTCGTACCAATTTTTGGTTCATTTTGAAACTTAGTTTTCTCTCGAAATGTTCCGATTTAAAATTTTTTATTTTCTTATTATTGGAAATAGAGTTTACATCTATATTGTATACTAAAAAACATGCACTTAGTTTTTATATTTTTAGTGATCATATCTCTCACAATTTTTGACATGATAGAATTGAACATCTTGCTTCACCTACTTCACCTATTATCTCTCAAATTTTTTTTATCTTATTTAATAAAAAAAGTAAGTTTATGATAAATATTCATTAAGTAAAATTACTTAAAAATATTTTTCCAATTACTTATTATAAAAGTACTCATCTTTTTAAACTAGTATATTTGAAACTAACTCAAATCTGAATTCTCACATGGTTGATATATATTATATTTATTTTTTTAATTATTTTAATAAATATTTATGATTTTTCATTATAAAAAATTTATGAGAATCTTTCTAAATTTTTTACACTTTTCACTTATAAGTTGAAAATACTTTTATACTAAAATCAAATATTTTCAATTAGACTGTGCTAAATAAATTTTATTATCAGTTTTGTATTTAGAGTTTTAGAGTTATATGATTACTCGAGCATATTACACTAAAATAATTTGGGAGAAAGAAAACATATATTATTATTAACATTGGCCTTCTGTTTTAACTTATTCACTAATAAAATTTTAGGATTTTATATTTAAAATTATTTTATATCTTATTAATAGATTATCAACTCGCAATTATCAATTGAATTGTGTTTCCATTTAACATTATATAATTTAAATTATCCAAACTAATCCAAGTGAGATCAATAATAATCTTATTATGACCATCCAAGTATTCTATGTAGAGTAAATCATATATCAACTAACTATACACTATTGAGCTTTCTTAAAAATAGTTATCACAATTAACTAAATTGGGATGGTATTCAAGTTAACACGGACACGAATAATCGACATTCAAATGAAGATACTTTGAATAAATTGATTTTCCAATGGGTATTAGTTTGTTAGATTGAGATATAAACTATATCACTTGGGTTCTTGTGTTCTTGTTGATCTTGGATTTGGGGTTAGTGGTCTGACAAATAACCTTATATATAAAGCATATGGCTACCGACAGCTTCATGCAATCTTTAGGGTTGGATCTGTGAATATATCAGTTACTACTTGGATCCTTCAACCCATCTAGAAAAGCATAGGAGCTGCTGAGCAACAGGTTTGATTCGAGCTGTAAATCGAATTATGGCTGATCTGGGTTTCCATGTACAAGGAAGATAAGAACATAACAAGGCATCATCATCCAAAACAAACCCATCCTTTTGCTTCCATCTCCTCCGGTGAGCTCAGTTGCCACCACTGAGAGTTTGGACAATGGTGTTGTGCCATGGATCGGAGATGTGCTGCAGAAGGTTGTCGAACGGCCCCTTTCCGGTCACGTTGTGCTGCACTATGAACCCCAAGAATGCCAACATGGCTAACCTCCCTGCAGAAGCAAATCCATGAGCTTATACTAAACTCGAGACGACTGAGACTGAGACTGATGAGTTATATGAGGCGTAGTGTGCATACCATTGGCTAACTCCTTCTCCTTAGCCTCGAGAGTGGGAGCAAAGTTGAGGGGGTTGAAGATGCCACCAGGGTAGCCAACCTCGTTCGGCGGCAAGCTGTACTGCTTGAAGATCGGGTCCTGGTTGACGCTGCCCGGGTTCTTGATATCTTGCCACCGCCGGATCTCAACGTAGTGGAAGAGGATGAACTCGATCACGAATAGGGTTGAGGATGAGGCGAAGTACTCGGCCTTGCCGGCGTCATACCACTTGGGCACGTTTATGATCCCGATGCTCGTGAACACCTCCGGAAGGAGCATACCGGCAACACCCAGCATGGCCCACCGCCCATTCACAAGCTCCGCCTGCACGAACCACTTCAGGTTCTCAGGGTCCTCTGCGAGTCCCAAGGGATCGAACCCATTGTCACCTGGAAGACTGACCATTACAGTGAAACATGTTTTTATGAGTGATTCATATAGCAACTTCCACTAAAAGGCATCGAGCTTTGAGCTTTGAGGTTACCTTCCATTGAGGTAGCCGGGGGAGGCTAGGCCCGGAAGCCACTCGCCCTTCTTGGCTTCGACCTTGAAGGAGGCCAAAGAGACTGATGAAGGCACGTGCCTGATGGAGACCTCCTTGTGCAATCGGCCCGATGAACCGCCGGTCAAGAACCTGGACCGGGAGGAGCAGGGCCGGAATACGGCGGCAGAGGCCTGCATTGTGGTGGCGGCCATGGCGGGACTTTTGCCTACTCCGATAGTGGGAGATGGGAGGATTTGGCGAGGGGAGGTGGAGAGGCTAATCAGTGGTGGCAGAGCCTTAAGTAAAAATCTGCTCTTGCCTTCGTGTCGAGACTCGTGGTTCCCGATCGATGGGAGAATTTGACGGGTGAGATTTCAAGTTCCGACGAATCCGACGGTGTATACGGGTTTGAGTTCTTATCCTTATCTGCTTTGCGATTTCTCAGTATCCCGATCTTCGCTGCTGTTGGTTAGAGAAGATAATGTGGGTCCCACCGCGAGCATGTGGATAAATGTATTGCCACGTGTAAGGCTAACGTCCAATCAGCTAATGACAGATGTCTTCCGCTAGCGTACTAATGTTTAAATGTGGATATTTGTGGAATATGTATCTATAAATTAGGACAAATTACCCAAAAATATTAATTTAACTCATTTTATTAATTTTTATATAAACTTTTTGTAATTGATTTATTTAATACTAAATTTTTAGTTTTACATTACATTTACACCAAATTAAAAATTTTATAAAAAATAAGAAGTAATTACTAATTTTTATAATTTAAATATTATATATTAAATTATTATATGATAATGGATCCGGTTGGATCTGAGTTATACCGGAACTAGTTGTTGGAATTTTTAATTCTAACAGTATTAATACTCGTACCCAAATTGGATTATATTTAATTATTTATATTATATTCGAATTATACATGTATTAACAATACTTGATTCGGATTTTAATAGTTAGATTTAAGTAAAATCAAAATATACTCTATTCAAATTATATTTGAATGGATTTGTAACCATTTATTTAAATTTATATTAATATATATATTTTATAATAATGATTTTTTATAATTTTATAATATAATTTAATTGTTATAAATTTATAATTATTCATGTATTTATATATAATTTTATAAATTTTATAATTAGTAAATTTTATAATAAAATTTGTTCTTTTAAGATATAATTTCAATAAATATTTATTTTATTTATAATAATATCAATTTATTTATAATGAATATTTTACTAATTTTATAAATAATAATTTAATATAATTATATGCAATTAAATTAGTTGGTTAGGACCAATTTTTCTGTCATTCGGAGTGACATGGTGAGAGTGAAGTGTAATTTACACATTTACTAATTAAATTTATAAAATAAAAATTATAATATGGTCAAACTTTTTAAAAATTCTTAGTAAAATATCTAAATTAAAATATGTCATAATCATATAGAAGCCAAATAGTTGCATGTTAGTAAATTAAATCATACAACCTAGTATTTCTATCTAAATCTAAAGAAAATATTGAATATTATAATAAATTAAGTTGATAAAAAGAGAATAAAAATTAAATAAATTAGTAAATAGAAAATTAAATACAATATTAATAATTAATAATAGAGTATCAATTGTTTTAAAAAAGTATAACTTTTTTTCAAAATAAATTTAGTTGACTTTATTTATTATTTATATTGAATTACTAACTAACATTAACGTGAAATAGACTACTACTACTGATAATTAACTATCATGTCAAGTTCCATTCTCAACTAAGATAATTGGTTTTAATTATTTATCTTTAAAATGAATTTTTTAAAAATAAAAAATAAATCCTAAAGTAAAAATGTTAAAAAGAAATATTTGGATCCATTTTTCCGTCCATATATATTCCAACCCATTTTGTGAATCATACTCACCTAACACTAGCTGGGATTTACATCGTATAAAAAAAAGTTCGGATAGAGATTTTATAAATAATAATGGTTGAAAATATTATTTAAAATTAAATACAATAAATAAATATTTTAAAATTTTAATTTTAAAAAAGTTACACTATAAATTCTCACAAGTTACTCGTAAATGTATTCAATTTAATACTGAAAATTTTACTTGTTTTTTACATATTAAATTTAAGTTTATTGTTATCACTCTATAAAATCAAAAAACTAATATTCGGTTGGTAGACAATTTATCTAATTAAAAGTGTATAAACATATATGTTGTTAATATGATAAATGATAAATTTATAAGGTTAGAAATAATTTTTCACAATAATTATTAAATTAGTAAAAAATATATAATTTTATGTAAAAATATTAATAAATATACTTAAATTTAAAATAATAATAATTATTTATTACATATTTTATAAATGCTGCGTTATTATACTAAATACTTTATCTATTATAAATTTTATAATGAAAGATCATTTATATATCAAATAAAAATGATATAATTTAATATTATGATAATTCATAAGATTTGGAATATAAATGAAAAGTTATGATGATACAAGAGGAAAAGTTTAGTGCCATGTTTTTACTAAAAAGTAAAGTTTGGATTTAAGTATAAATACCAATTTTTGTTATGTGGGGTTATTTAGCCCACTAATAAATCATTGGGTATAATGGGGGACGTTGGTCAACAAAACGAGTCAACGCTTTTATGCCAACTGTGAGACGAATAATTGAACCGATGTCGGCCAATCAATCATGGCATCCAGCGGAGCAATAGACTCAGCTGTCCATGATCATATGACAGTATCAAATGCGGCCGGAGTTGGACCCAATGTAGTCTCCACTGCTTCTTCCTTTTTCCTTCCTGCTTCTTCTTCTTCTTCTTCGAGAGGCTCTCTGATTTTGACATTTTTCAGATAAAAAGCTTCGATCTTCGTTTAAAATCCCAGAGGACTTACACGCAGAGAGATGGGTCAGGATAATTTCATGACCCAGAAGCGTAATCTGTCCCTTCCGACCACCGCCGCCGCCGCTGCCGCCGGAAATGGTCGGGCCTTTGTCGGAGGTGGCCGAGGGACCCTGCGTGGGAAGCATGTCCAGAAGACCTTCAATAACATCAAGATCACGATCCTCTGCGGCTTCGTGACGATCCTCGTCCTCCGCGGCACCATCGGGATCGGCAACCTCGGATCCTCCGAAGCCGACGCTCTTAACCAGAACCTCATCGAGGAGACCAACCGGATCCTAGCCGAGATCCGATCCGACTCCGATCCCACTGACCCCAACGACCCGCCGGAGCCAGATGTCAATCCTAACACCACATACTCTCTCGGACCCAAGATCTTGAATTGGGACTCCGACAGGAGAAATTGGCTCGAGGGCAATCCTGAGTTCCCTAGCTACGTCAATGGCAAGCCTAAGGTCTTGCTCTTAACTGGGTCTCCCCCGAACCCCTGCGATAACCCGATGGGGGATCATTACTTGCTGAAGGCCGTGAAGAACAAGATCGACTACTGTCGGATTCATGGGATTGAGATTGTGTACAATATGGCCCATTTAGACAAGGAGCTCGCTGGGTACTGGGCAAAGCTGCCAATGATCCGTAGGCTTATGCTGTCTCATCCTGAGGTGGAATGGATATGGTGGATGGACAGTGATGCTTTGTTTACAGATATGGTCTTCCAGATCCCACTTTCCAAGTATTCCAAGCATAATCTGGTCATCCATGGTTACCCTGACCTGCTTTTCGATCAGAAATCGTGGATTGCATTGAACACAGGGAGCTTCCTATTCAGGAATTGCCAATGGTCGCTGGACTTGCTTGATGCCTGGGCTCCCATGGGTCCAAAAGGTCCCATTAGGGACGAGGCGGGGAAGATCCTGACCGCCAATCTGAAGGGCAGGCCTGCATTTGAGGCAGATGATCAGTCAGCTCTGATCTACCTCTTGATATCCCAGCAGGATAAGTGGATGGACAAGGTGTATGTTGAGAACTCGTACTACTTGCACGGGTTCTGGGCTGGCCTTGTGGACCGGTACGAGGAGATGATTGACAAATACCACCCGGGGCTAGGGGACGAGAGGTGGCCTTTTGTGACCCACTTCGTGGGTTGCAAGCCATGTGGGAGCTATGGGGATTACCCGGTGGAGAGGTGCTTGAGGAGCATGGAAAGGGCATTCAACTTTGCTGATAATCAGGTTCTTAAGCTCTATGGGTTCGGCCATAGGGGCTTGCTGAGCCCTAAGATCAAGAGGGTTCGGAATGAGACTGCCACTCCCCTGGAGTATGTTGATAAATTCGATATTCGTAGGGCATCACATAGCTTGTAAGTTAAGTAAGTTGAGACTTCTAACAATGGCTTGAATCTGAATCTTCCTGATGTTAGACGTGTATATGGTTTCATGCCATTCATAGTTTTGTTTACAAAAGGGAAGCTGGCTGTGCTATCATTTGTTTGGTTGAAATTGTTACAGAAACAAAGTTTCTGCATTTCTCAAGGGATTAAATTTTGTTAAGACATTTCTTCTTCCTGATAGATTGCTTATAACAAGAGAATGTAAGATCCAGGATGTTCCACTTCTTGTTCAGATCCCCAGGAATTTGATGGCCCTTCATGCCCATGCTTTCCGTTTCCATGGCCTAAACAGGTTTACCAGACCATATTGCAGCCAATTGCTGCCGGTGCTGCTAGTGATAGTGATTATATGAGGACTCCAAGTTCTTGCCTTCAGTAGGAACCCGGCCATTTGAGCCTTGATGACTTCCCATCTATCTGAATGAGTACATATTCAGCTGGATAATATTGCATAAAGCTATGTTTGTCTGAGCAGATAGTTCAGATGGGCAATATGTTTCAGCAGATGAGGGCAATTTTCTGCACATATCATATGGCAACAAGAGCAGTTCTAAACCCACAACAAGATGGGCAATTTTCTGCACATACATGGCAATAATAACAAATTATAAACTAACAACATTTTTATACACGGTGTATAAAATATTTATACCTATTACATGTAATTTTAAACCCGCACTCAACAACTAAAATCAAGTATTATTCTTATATTATCAAAAAAGTGATAACAATAGTATCGAATTAGTTATTTTTTCCTTTCTACTTGTAAAAATTAAAAACTGAGTTTTTAGTATATAATTTAATATTATTTGAGATAAGGTATTGTACCGATAATGTGAAACCCAAACTTATAAATTCACTACAATTCTCTATTTTATATAATATTTAAATTTATTCTTAATATAATCTAAATCGGACTTGATAGCCGCCGTACAGAATAGGTAGCTGCCTGATGGAGCGATATAACTATATAATTGAAAGTGGCTTCACTAGGAATGCATATCAGAATTTAGGCTAATCTCCTGGATGGAAAGCATAATCTCCTAGTGACTCAGGCCATTTACTGTCCTGGGCATTTCCACAAACAATTGAATTGCATATTCCACCTACCTGATATTTCACCACAGCTAGATGATTAATATACATAAATTAATAGAAGTTAGAAGGGTTATGAATGAATTAGTATAATTTAGTGACAAAATTGAAAATAGCTCAAAATTGGGGACGTTTTATGTTATTATTCTAAATATAAATGCGATTTGACCGGGAAACCCTAGAGAGAGGAGGAGGGGAAAACCGACCCGTGGGAATCTTAGGCATATATAAAGGCCCGGGCTGCCGCCCTTCAAACCCTCACTGACTCCTCGCTGTCCCCCGACCATACCCTACCTACCCTAGGGAGTCAACCGCCCGGGCAGGACAAGACGTCATGTCGGACGAGGAGCACCACTTCGAGTCGAAGGCCGACGCCGGAGCCTCCAAGACCTATCCTCAGCAAGCCGGAACCATCCGCAAGAACGGCTACATCGTAATCAAGAACCGCCCCTGTAAGGTATCGAACAATCCTCGTCCTTGTAGTTGGATCCTTCTGTTTGATTGATTTGGAATAGATCTTACACTACGCCGTATGGTAGATATTGGATTAGATGGTCTCCGGATGCGTGGGAATCGATTAACCTCAAGATGTTGTTGAGGTTGTGAATTGGCTGTTCTCCCTGGGGGCGCTGCTTTCAATTTCAGATTTTGATGGAATATACGATGCACAGATTATACAATATCCATATTTCGTTGGCTTGCCAGTGCTATACATGTTATCCTTCTCTTGTTCATTGCCCCTATTGATTAGTAAGAATTCCTGTTTTGAATTTGTTCTGGTTTTAGACTTCCTTCTCATGATTAATACCTCCATTCTATACTACTTGAGCTGATTTTGTGCATCTTTCCATCTAATCTAACCTTCATTTTTTGTCATTTTGGTGGTATTTTTGAGATTTATGAATTTATGTTCTTCTGTTTATATTTGCTGCTGCAATTTTCAGTAGAGTCCTTGGTATTTGTTAGGTTTCCATGGAGATGTCTGTCTCGTTCTTTTTTCCTAAATTTTATAATTCTTCTTGCAGGTGGTTGAAGTTTCCACATCCAAGACTGGCAAACATGGTCATGCTAAGTGTCATTTTGTTGGAATTGATATCTTCAATGGCAAGAAGCTCGAAGATATTGTTCCTTCATCTCACAACTGTGATGTATGTATTGATTGTAGCTGTTGAATCTTCTTCTCCTTGTGTGGATTATGAATATGGGCCTATCATTTGAGACATCTATCTCTATTGAGACTGATCAGGACTGATCTCTTTCATATTTCTAGGTTCCCCATGTCACTCGCACTGACTACCAGCTTATTGATATCTCTGAGGATGGATTCGTATGTCAAAATTCTCCCCCTTTTATCTCCGTATTGTTTGTTGGCGAATCTCCATTTGCATCCTTACATATTTGTTGATAAACATTTTGATTTTAAAACATTCTAGGTGAGCCTGTTGACTGAGAATGGTAACACCAAGGACGATCTCAAGCTGCCAACCGATGAGAGTCTGCTTACTCAGGTTAGTTACTTGGAGGATAGCACAACCATGCTTCCTTTCTTTCCATGTCAAGGGGAAAAAGTCAGTTTGAGGATGAATGTTGGCATATGTCTCTTTAGTGACTTTACCTTCTGTTGATGAAATTGCAGATCAAGGATGGTTTTGCTGAGGGCAAGGATTTGGTAGTATCTGTCATGTCCTCCATGGGGGAGGAGCAGATCTGTGCTCTCAAGGACATTGGTCCTAAGTAATAGAACATGGTTAATCTTTTCACTCCATTTTATGCTATTTATCTCTAAGATTTGGAGCTGAGTATATACTTAATTATCTATGCTTGCTTTTGAGACAATAATATGTGGGTCATGTGCTTTTCTGATATTTGTATGTTTAACTTTGGGCAAAGAGATACATGTCAAATTTGATCAGCCTGAGTTTTCCACTTATGGTTATCTTGTTTCCTTTCATCCTTCCACAATTCAATTTGTAGTTTGCTTTCAAGTTCTGGGTACACAATAAGATAGGGGGGTGCCTGCAGGATCACCCAGTAAAGATTCTTATAGAACAATCTTTTTAATGCATGGATTATTTTTTCATGCACACACAACACCAGCTCCATAAAAGCTTCATGTGAAGATGGAATGTGATTTGATATCAAGGCAACAAACGTAGCAGTGTCAGTTTGCCCAGAGGCCTGATATAGCTAATAGTAACTGACACGAGCAGGTATATGCGAATCAGAGGGTCTAAAGGGGAGGAGGAGCAAAGCAAAGAAAGCAAAGCAAAGAGCAGAGGATGAAAGGACTGCAATAAGTCTACTACTTGTTGAGCAAGCGTCTGCCCCGCTGGTTTGCCTGCTTCACCCTGTGGTTAAGCTCATCAACATCATCATGGAAAGGTTCCAGAGCCTTGTTGTGCCTGCAGGATAGAGATTTCAGTCTCACAAGGACACCACCACAGAACAATTTTAGCTGTTGATCATGAAAAAGCTTCACCTGTCGATTTCGGATCCCATGTCAATAGCCATATTCTTCAGATCTCCTAGGATGTTGCTTAGATCAGACAGTGCATCATCCTGCTTGGCTTTCTCATCCTCCACTTTCTGCAGAGATGAGGCTGGTTCTGAAGGTGATGTTCTTGAAATGGGTCTGCCTTTATGAGCTGAACTCAAACCTAACTTCTCCCTTTGCTCCAAGTGGTTTCCCTTCATCCCAACATCATCTGGAATACAAAGTACACGATTCATGTGCAGTTGGATTTTGGAGAAGTTCAAAACGAGAAAAGAAGGGGGTGGAGGTGGAGCAACCTCTTCTGACCTCAGGGCCGACTATGGCACGCGTCTTCTTGGGCTTCCATGTCTTGGAGAAAATGCCCCCAAGACTTCCCAGAAGTTTCTCACCCTGAATTGCAAAGGTAACTAACTATCAAGATTAGAGCTGCTCCGTTTCTCATTCAGAGAAGGGTTGAAAGGGAAGCTAACCCGACTAAGATCATGGTCGATATCAGCAGCAGTCCTGTGAGCCCGAGTGATCTGCTCCCCTTGCTCGTGGAGCATGACCAAAGTTTTGGTGCCGGTATCTCTCATATCCTCTGCAATCTTCAAACAGTTGTTGACGTCCTTGGTGGTCTCCTCAGCCTTATAGACCGCATAGTTCTCCAGCTCTTGAACTGACTGGTTCTCCAGCCCCCCAGAGTCACGGAAGCCATTCTTGTACCTATTTCTCCCAGCAGAACTCAGTGCAATTGGGAGCAGAGAAGAGGACCCTTCGGTCTTTTGGTCACCAAAACGGTTCTTGCCGTCAAATTCCGAAGCAGCCGTCTTCTTCATTTGAGACTTGTTGGAGCCAAACATTTCTGGGGAGGTGTCAATCCCAAAGACCAATAGCAGCAGGGCAATGTTGAATCCTACAAACCTGAGTGGGAAGAAAGCAATACTTACAGCAAATATTTGCAGAAAATGGAAAGAACAAAGCACCAAAAATGATCAAAGAAAAGCGTTCGCACTCAACTGATTTCAAGAAGCATATAAACAACAATAGATCAAACCCAGCATAGGAAAGACAGAAAATCGATTATACATATCACTCTAATCAGAAGCTGGGGATCCTGATCACAGATATGAGGAGAAAACAGGCGAATTTGAGATTACCCGTCAGAGAACTTGCAAAGAAACGGCTGCAGAAATTTGTTACTTAAGGATTCAAGTGAAGGAGGGGGATTAAATATGGGTGGGGGAGGAAGGGGGGCGACAAATCAATGGAAATGTCAAGACAGGAAGCTTCGGTTAAATGAAGAAATCAAACCCACCAGAAGAAAATGGTTGATCAGTTCAGCCATTTTGGGTCTTCTTTCTCGAAGTATCCCATCAAAGACCTCTCTCTCTCTCTCTCTACCTATGAAAATGGCTTCCCTCCTCAGTCAATTCAGCAAAACAAAAAGAAGCTCACAAATTAAAAAGAACACCAAAATTTTTCAGTAAAATGGGTATTGAATAAGGATCTCACAAATTAAAACGATCGGATGAATCATATTCGTTTTCTGTTTAGACTTGGTCTGGCCCAGCGTTTGAATAGATGAACTGCACGCAAGGTTGACCCTGCTAACCCCACCTCCATGTTTGACTTTTCTTTCCTTCTCATCCTATGCTTATCTTCTCTAACTCTTCCCAAGTGGAGCCCAATGGAATTGGTACAATGAAATGGTTATTATTAATAAAAATAAAAAAATATTATTAATTTATAAAAATATAAAACAATATATTAAAAACAACCTAATTAATTTATATCAAATCTACAAGTCAAAATTTCGATACAATTTTATATAATAATAATATATTTAAAATAATTAAATCAATCTTACAAAAAATTTGATGAATGGATTCCATCCCTGAGCATTAGAACCACACAGATTTGGATGCATGGAATGAAGAAATGTGAACATTTTTTTTCTTATTACAGAATTGCATATAGGACATGAGAGTCTCAAAGAGCTTCTGCATTTGCTATTTTCTTCCCAGGAAGAAAACCCTACACAAAAAGTTACATCATCCAACAATCAATTAGCGCCATTATCGGGCTGGGTCATATCTTCCCTGAAGGCGAGGTGTCTTCATGAGAGCCAACAGTCCTATCCATCCAACTACCATAGCCTTTGGCTTTTGAAAACCTAAAGCAGCAGTGACCATCTACCTCAAAACTATCTTACAAAGGTAGAATTCCCACCACAGACAATAGCAAAACGGAAAATTTGTGAGCTACCCCTAAAATTTCACAGAAATAAAGAATTCAAGGCTTCCCATCCATTTTGCAGTTCCAAGACCCGTGGCCAAAGACCTCTTCGATCATGTTGCGAGTGGGCAAGAAATCAACATCCCTCATAGGATGAGACAAACACCCAACATCCCACATTTTTGCATCACATGGCTCCAAAACATAGTGATGGCCTTTGCTGCCATTGCTTAACCCATAATAACTGGCAGCCCATCTGTCCTGATTCCCATCCTTGTCAAAGGAAGTACAAGAATCATCGGGTGCATCTTGGTGATACTGATGCCCTCTCTCATCCTGAAACTTATCCTCAAATTTATAGGCCATATGGTCTGCTGACTGATTCGCATAACCCTTGTCAGCTGTTTCAAATGCAGCAGGATTGTCATTGTCATTATAAGTCTCATCAACATGTTCATTGTATTCATTCACATCATGTTCCAAGCTATTGTCTAAGCCAATGTGGTGTTCAGGAGATTCGACGATAGAGTCCTCATCATCCTCATCACTTAGGCACCACTCATCATTATCACTATCAGCATTAGATGGGTCAAATCTATTCTGCAGAGCTCGTTTTCGGAGCATAAACACATTAAAGTAATAACTTACAATCTCTGCCTTAGTTCTGGAAGAAAATTCTGAAGATAAGATGTCCCAGAAATTCTTTCCAGTTGAGGGTGGGTTGAGTAAAATAATTTCATGGAACAATTGCTCCTCTTCTTCAGTCCATTTATCTGCTACTAGTTCCCCCATATCAAGAAAGCCTAATTCCTTCAATTCTTTTGACCCGAGGATTCTCCCAAGTTTTTCTCTGGCTTCCACTATATGTATTCTAACACATCCTATGGAACCTTTATCATGGCACCAGCACTCACTTCTGCCAGCACCAGCTTCATCTTGGAATGATCCAGAATAAGGCATTGGAATCACAGAATGCCCCACCAATACTCTGTCCCCAGACTGTGAAACTGCTTCAGATGTTGAACAAAAATCAGGAGATCTCCTCTTGGCACCATTTGGATTCCAAGGAGGTATATCTGCTTGATAATTGGGTCCAATAGGAACTGGCTTCTGGGGGTGTTGAAAATTCATAGAATAGATGTCCTCATGTCGGATCAAAGTCCTGAATCCATGCTCAGGGTAGTAATAGCCTGGGAAGAAGGGCACTTGAAAGGGTTCAACTAATTGTATGTCATCTTCACTGTAATCAGTATCTTCTTCATATCCCTCCGGCCAGCTAACCAAGTCAGTGGCATGGCCATTGTTCTCGAGAACTTCAACTTTATCCTTGAATACTACCTCACCTTCAACAATCACAATTAAAATGATCAGATTAAATTTAAGACAGAATCTAAGCAGCAGTATGGCTGCATATTCAATTTTATAATCTACACATTCATACTATCTTCCATATAAAGAACCAATTGTCCTGACTCATACTTCATGGAACAATCTAGAGCACTACAATGACCACTTATCTTGACATGTATTTCACAAAGTCTAGCACAAGTATGCTAACCTGCAGCATTAGCTACATCAGGTCTATCCTCAGAACAAGGGTACATTTCAGATAACAGAGGTAGCCTTTCAGTATGTTTCAGTTGCTTGGGGAGCTTAGCAGAGATTCCACACTGCCCATCACCATCAAAAGGTCGCTTCTGCAGCATCTTTAAGCTGCAGTGAAGAAATAAGGCTCATTAAAGAGAACCGAATGCTAGATTTTTATATTCATAATGCATAGTCAACCAGATACTGGCTTTAGGTTTACTTATTATCAATATTACAACACTAATGTCACCAGCAGTGCACTGTGCAATGGAGAGTTAATGTTCACCAGGGCAGGTAGAAAGATGCTGTCGTATTACAAGTTAAAACCACTTCCATCAGTAATCGAGTAGGCTAATCGACCCTATCTTCATGAACACTCTGAACAAAGTTCCATTGGTAGGACAGGGTAGTGGCAAACCGAGCTATAGTTCCTTTCCAGTACATTCAAAAATAGTTGTTTTTTTACCAGTACAGTCACAATACATCTATTAGTGTTTGGGGCACATATTGAATTGGCAATTAGGTGATCAGTTATCGAGGGCAACCATAGGTCAATTTCTAGAAAATAAAATAATAATTAAAATATTTTTTATTTGGCCTTTTTACATAAGGAAACAGCACAATCAAGAACAAATCTTTCGATTAAATAAAATACGAGGCTCAAAATGATGATGAGTTGATGAGAAGAGAGAAAGCCCCAATTTCTGGCAAACCCTAACCCTAGATCTAGAAATTCTCGAGCAAAATTTCCGTCCCAAGATAAATCGACGATCGATACAAATAATATTTTCAAGGAGAGATAAATTATGAATGATCTGCAAATATGACCCACCAATAGAGGGTCAAAAAGAAAAAAAATCTCATCATCAAGAGAACGCAGGCCGAAAGGGGTTGAAACAGGGAAATCAGCTTAGAAAAAGCTCATACACAATGGATCTATCGATTTCCACAGGGAATTTTACACATCTGAGCCGGAAAACACAGATCTGAAGCGAAAACCCTAGAAGTCAATCTTACCTAGCAAAATAGGCTAATAGTGGTATCAATCCATAGAGAAGAACGCGATTCAGAAGATCCAATCGCAAATGAAGGATTGGGAGAAGAACTAGATATCGAATCGGGCGAGGAAGGATTTGGTGGCGAGGAAATTTTATTTTTATTGACGAAAAAGGGCATGGAAGCTAGGGTTTGGTAATTAAACGAGGATGGACAAACCAATGGGGGCACGTATCTTGGCCGTAATTACCGCGTATGCCACTGCAATTTTTGTCCTTCGCTCTTCCGGGGCGAACGATGTACTGCAGGGCCAATATTAATACGTGGCTTTCATCTAGTGGAGGAAATTGCGGATTTTTAAATTACTAATCTGCCTATCAAATTTCCTCCCATAAGCTAAGTTGCATTGTCTTTATTTTTATCTAGATGTTTTGAGTAAAGTGAAGAACTAATAAATTTTTTTTAAAATAAATTTATTATTTTAATTAAATTAAAAAATTTATTATATATTATATATAATTATATTATATTATATAATAATTATTTTATTATTATAATAAATATTTAATATTCATTATATAATAATTAATATATACATATTTTATAATTATAATAAGAAAACTAATATAAATATATAATAAATTATATTATATATTTTACATGTAAAATATTTTTATTGTATAATTATATATAAAATATTATTAATATATAAATTTATTTAAATTTTAAATATATAAACAAATACTAATATAAATAAAATTAAAAAATTTAAATAAAAATAAAATAACCTATAAAATACTAATTATAATTATATTGAGTGGTTTGGAGTTTGTAGTGTTGTAGTAATATCTTATTTGATAATAAAAAAATGGATAATTTTGGAATGATTTATAATGGCGTAAAATTATCTACAAATTACTTTATTTATATTTTAACACAATATTTATATTTTTGGTATTCGAAAATTTTTTTTAATTTATTGTTTAAATTACTTTAATATTTTAATTTATTATTTATATTATTATATATTTTAAATAAATTTATATATAAAAAATATATAATATAAATAAAAAATTATTGTATAAAATATAATTAATATAATTTAATTATATAATAGCTAATAAATTATTTAATTTAATTTAAATAAAAAATATTTTTCTAATATTTTTATTAATAATTATTTATCTCACTTTATTTCAATACAAATAATGAATTATTAAAATTTTTAAAAACCCCAAATTAATCGCTTTAATTTTAATACGATCACCTCAACTTCAAAAATAGCCTAAAAATGTAATGATTTCATTTTAATATAAATTAATAAATTTAAAATATTTCTGAGTACACAAACCTCCCAATCGTTTTACATGATTTGAATAATATAATTACGAGTGTTAGATGTGAGTTATAATAATCTATCAGATTTATTCAAATAGTTTATAAAATAATATTACAATTTTATTTTCCACCGCACTTTAAAAAATTATCATTTGAATGACAGTGTAAGATTGAACTCAATAAAAAAATATTTAATTTAATTCTATATTTATCCACCACAAGTTTAAAAACTAAATTTAAGTGCCAATCAACCATAATAAATCGGACTCCATCATTGTGTCTATAGGTGTTTGATGAGTCCACACGGCACTCGCCTTTCGGTCAAATTTGGGTTGGCTAAACTCCGACTATTTTCCGGAGTTAGCTTTTACTGGGATTTGAAATAATTTGGAATATGAGTGATTTAGAATAATAAAAATAAAGTGATTTGAAGTAATATAAAATAAGGTGATTTGAAGTTACAAAGAATTATCTACAAACAACACCACATTAGCTTCAAACAAAGAATTATCTACAAACAACACCACATTAGCTTCAAAATCCAAAAGTTAGTTATTTGGAGTAATTGTTTTATTTATTAATTAAATTATTTTAACACTTTAGTTTATTATTTATATATTTTTATTTTTATATACCTTAAATAAAATTATGTATTAATAATATTTTATATAAAATTATATCGTATAAATATATAATAAAAATATTAACCATACAAAATATATAATATAATTTAATTAAAATAATAAATTTATCTTTTTTAATTTTTTTATTAATAATAATTTAACTAATTAAACTCTATACAAACAATATATTATTAAAAAATTTTAATATTTCAAAATCCATAAATTCACTCTCTAACAAGATTTCATACAATTTTACTCCAAATCACTCTAAACCAAAATAAAAAATAGCCTTAGCCATTTTAAGGGTAAGAATTACTACAATTTTTATTTATATATAATTATTTGTAGAAAAATAAAATTTATAATAAGGGAAATGATCTTTATATTCATCAAATTTTAATTCATTTCATTAAAATTATATATATTTTTATTATATCTATTCAATTTCACGTTCAAAAAAGATAGTAATACGCTTGGGAATCAACAATAATGTAGATTCAAGCCACATGATCACATAGGCCATTAACATTGTCTAATTTCCCTCTTTCAAATTCGATGCAATCTAGTCTTAGTGATCAATTTGCTACTCACTCTATCAAGAAACCGGCCATCCAGATAGATCATTAGCAAACATAAGATTTGTAGGAACTAATAAGACACTCCACAAACAAAATCTAACATGTAGACGTCTAAGCTTACTGCTCCTATTTATCCATTGGGGTAATCATATGATAAGAGTCAAGCTTGTTCTATAGTAAAAATTTAAGCCAACCATGATGGATGCTCAAAAGATATCTTATCACACAGAAACAGATTGGGGAAAATAGAACTTGTTTGACTGCACTGCAAATACCATTCCATGTTCAAGCAAAGAACATTAAAACCCAAACTCACTAGTGTTTTTGGTCATCCATCTAGAGAATGTCTGGTTTCATCTTTCAGTGGGCAACCGCAATCCTTCCAGCAACTTGGTCAAGGTCGCGCCGGCCGCTCGATGTGATTGTTCTCCCACTGGGATGATAAGAGAAAATACAATGGTTGTTGAATTAAATTCTTTTGTTCATAACATCAATACATGATATATAATGGTGGTTGAATTAAATTCTCCTAAATCAAACTTAAACATGGTCATTCTGCCAGACGATGCAGCTCCAGCCTGGGATCATTCCATGGTCCACAGCATTTGGTTCATTAAAATATTGAAAGGCATGGACGATAACTCACCCCCTAGGATCGATGTCAATAATGTTCACGTTCTGCAACTGTTGAAGAATGTGACGAGATACAGACCCACTGCTCTTGCAGAAATGGGGTGGCCGGCTTCCATTTCGCTTACTCCCGCCATAGATCCTCCGGAAGGCACCAACACCAAGACCGCCCCTGAGATAGATCTTCCTTGCCATAGAAGCTGCAATTTCAAATGAAAGCATTGAAAGGCATACTATCAGATGATTCATGTAAATACAAGTGTTCATGAAAGGTGCGAACACACACAGAGTGAGTGTACCAGCTCTAATGTAGTACCAATCAGGGTCATATGGTGCAAGCTCCTTAAATGTAGCCGTCTTCACAATATCATTCCATGGAGGAAGCTCCACCTAATATATATGGAAAAAGAAAGACAAAATGCAAGGATATCACTAGATGAGAGGAATCAAGCAGTATTGTCAATCCAGATAAAGTTACAAAATACCATGGAAAAATGGCAAAAGAAAGGCAAATATATACAATCTCTATGTGCAAATTGAAAATATCCCACTAAATGCAGCTTACACTTAATGATAGCAACATTGGACCCGTGGTATGACAATGATATCATCAAACACATAGTGATACTTGATCGTTCCTCTCAATCCACTATCACTCATGGTATTTCAAATGAATTCAGAGCTAGTAGCTTTTCACAATACATAACAGATAAGATCCCAAGGATGCTACTAAACAACTAAATAGGCTACAAGCTGAAATCGAACTTGCAGAATTAATACAGTCCGTCATTATCTCTGTCGCATGACAAAACTAGAAGAAGAACATGGCAACCACTGAAAATCTCACTTGGTAAGCGTTTCGGCAACCAGTTCGGATAATAAAATTGAAAACATTCCTTTCAATTGGCACTAAACGAACTTACACTTCAACTCGCTAATAAATTTGAAACAGTTCCTCTGACAGACACATGTACAGCATTCACAGATCAGCCAACAAACGTGCCAAAACAAGTACGAATATGTAGAAACAAAGATACAAACTGATCAGAGAAGCAGAGCTACAATCGAGGTGTGAAGAAAACGTTGAGATGGAGACCTTTCCGGAGCGCTTGAGGTGGGCGGCATAAGCCTTTACGAACTCATGAGGAGAGACGTCCTTTACCGTTCTCGCCGTTGCCATCTCCCTCTCTCTCTCTCTCCCTCTCTGAGCTTCGAGGTTCTTCCGTACCTGGGCGGCGCTGCGGAGAGGAGGAATCGACGCGAAGGGGAGAGGTGTGTGGATGGGATTAGGGTTTCGGTTCGGACTTTTAAGTCACGTGCTTCCCACGGGGACAGTGTTTTAATTTACGAATTTACCCTCCGTATCACCCCGAGTCCGCCATCTTCCATTTAGCATATGGCCCTAATTTTCTTTTCACTCTTGCTTTTCAATTTTGTCTGTTGATCGTGCTAAGCTGGGCTCTCGAGTTCTTTTGCTTGCAGAGTCACAGAGTGCAGTATTCAGCTGAAAATGTAATTTTCTTTTTGGTCAGGCGACACTTTTCACTGTGGAAATTGTGCTTTGGAATTGATGATCTCTCAGGCAAAGCTCCAAGTACCATCTAGTGCTGCCAATTGAACAAATGTATCTGTCAATGAATACGCTTTTCTTTTAGTGATGCACTCTTTTGCTTGTCCCAAAACTATCTTCAAGTCGTATGTCTGCTAGTTTGTGCATTACGGCATAAAAAGACAGATCTCCCGGGACTTTTTGAATGTGTCAGGCTTGTTTAAGTAATGGAAAAGCCAACTGCCTATGTTCTTTTATAATTTAATGCAGGTGGTTCTGAAACTGTGATATTTTTCACTTGCATTTTGATTAGCATTTGTCTTACTTGGTTATAAATATATTTGTTTGTCACCAATGGAAGCTCATTCATTTTTTGTTCATGAAATATTCCTGACACTGACTCCTTTGCTTGTACCTGTGCGTGGGATTCTGCATTGTCTTCAACTGTTTCACTCTTTTAAAACATAATGGGAAATAGGGTGTATGGTTTGCTGTTTCAAACTAGACTATACGGTGAAATGCATACTTTTCATGATTTACCTAGCCTTTTTTTTCTCTTCTAGATGTGTTCTTAATGCTAACTGACTGGTTGGTTGCAGGATGGGGCTTATCTACTGGGAGTATTATTACTTGATTTTCACGCCATTTAGAGAAACGAGTTGGGCTCCTCATAATGGTCTATAGTCCTACGTAAAATGTGATGATGTGGAGATATCATATTTCAATCTAATCAGTTCCAGGTAGTCCCTCATGGATTGAATATTTTTGGGCAAAACAAGTTGGATTCTTTATGCCTGGCAATGGAGTTGGAGACAGTTCACAATTCTTGACCAGGAGATTTTTTCCCAGCGCCAGCAGCACAAAGCAACAGTGTCTGTGTAGGAACCCATGCTCAGTGTGGATATCCTCTAAGTTCCAGTCCAAATAATTATAGGGTGCCTCAATCTGGTACTAACACATTTGACAATCTTTTGATATGTTATTGCCTTGTCTCTGAAAGAACTATAGTTATAATGGACCTGCTCATGCTTTATCCCGACTATCCCATTATTTGTTGTAGGAAACATTGACAATGGACATGGAATGCCATATTTTCAAGCAGCAAATGGCATGAACTCTATACAGCCAAATTTAAGGTTTGAGGTTGCTGGAAGCCAGCTCTCAAGCCAAAATTCTGGTTTGAATGGCTATCTGCAAGGGAATAGGGCTTCGAGGCAATATGATTCGAACTTTTTGGGTATGGTGCTGATTCCTATCAGTATAGTGGGGTAGTCAAAGGCTTATCCCTTCTTGAATCACATCATGGAAATGACATTGATCTTCAAAAGAAAGATTATGGGAAGCCTTCATATGTCATATCTCCGTTAAGTTTCAGCCCTTTTAGCAGTCATGAGCAAATGAGTGGTCGGCATCGTGGTGTGCTGCAAGCTTTGCACAGGCAGCAGTCTGGTATCGGTGATATGCAGATCTTGCAGCAACAAATGGACCTTAGGCAATTGCAAGATATTCAAAAGCAGCAATTTTGGCATCAGGGAGTTTGGCAGCAGAATTCTCTTATCAACTCTCTTTCATCCATGGAAAGTCAAATAGCTGTTAACCTTTCTCAAGCACCCCTTAAGGGCATTCCTATCCATGATTCATTTAATAAACCATGGTCTGAACTCTTGTCAAGAATTCAAACATGCAGAACCTCTGTACTGCTGCAGTTATTCAGGGATCTTCCAATGACTTTGAGCATTCTTCCAAACATAGCCAAGCACCATGCAATAGGGTTCTATTTCCTCAACAATATGATCAGTCTTTTTATAGATTTCACTCTCTGGCACTGGGGATAATTTGAATCAAACCTATCAGGTTCAAAGTGAGAGCTCTGCACCACAATAGATCTCTTCCTTGGGAAATTCATTTTCAAGGAGTCAATAACTTGCATCTAATCATGTCACCAATGGTAGAATTTTTCTTTCAAAGCAGGTTGCTTCTCCTTCTTGTCATAATTCCATTGGTGGATTCATGTTTAGTAATTTGTGGCAACTGCCTCCCTCCCAAATAAGTGTAGCCTTGCAGAAAGTTTTGGCAATCTAGATTTGGGTGGTTCTTCTGATGCAGCACAGGAGAGAACATCCTCTGCAGCTTCCCATTCACAAAATGTAGCCTCCTTAGATCCTGCTGAGGAAAATATCTTATTTGAATCCGATGCCAATATATGGGAGGCCTTTGGAGGAGAAATGAGCACAGGCCCTGGAGGTTCAAATATGTATGATGTTAGCGGTTTGTGGGGTGGATTCCCTTCCTTGCAGAGTGGGAGTTGGGAGTGCTCTTATGCTGTCTGCGATAGCAGAAACTTCAAGCATTGGAACAGGGCAACAAGAAGAGTGGAAGTGGTTTGACTTTTCAATCAGCTGAAACTAACATTGGTCATCAATAGCCCAAGACCTGCAATAGTGGTGTCAAATAGGAGCAGCAATCAACTTGGGGGTAAAAGAAACATGCAGGCTGGCTCTATTTTTTAACAATCAGTTGAACAGTAGGGTTTCACACGAGAGGATAGAGACACTACAAAGTAATTGCCCTCCTGGATATATACCAGACTTTTCGGAGGAAAACAAACACTTGAATCAAAGCCTCCCAGCAAATCCTTCTGAAAGCATTCAAATATGTGGAATTGCTGATAATTCTTCAAGGCCTGACAGAAGGCAGCATACCTCAGGTTGGTCCCATCAGCAGAGCATATCTTCCTTTGATGCATGTGCTCAGTTCGATAGCAGAGTCCAAGGTTGGGATGTTATTGTCAAGGGTACTAATCCACAGAACCATAGTAATGACATGGCACAGCAGCTTTCTAAGAGTAATCAAAATAAAGAGGAGAATGGGGTTCTTGGAGGTACTGCTGGGAAAACTGACATGTTCCATAGTCTATCTGTTGGAAGCACAATGTTGCATAGACATGTTTCTTCAACAGGTAATACTACCAGCAGCTCAAGTGCTTTTCATGAAAATGCACATTGGCCTCAAAATAGTAAAATCTTAAATGACTAGAGGTAAGTTGATTCCTCGTCAAACTTTAGAGGAAATGATGAATGGGAGGGAATTTATCAGTTAGGGAAGGGTCCTAAACTATTAGAATCAGATAATAATAATGTATCTAATCAGCAAAATTGCAGGAGGGAGAGATCCATTGGGTTTCCATTGAATGCATCGAGTCATGCCTCATCTGGTTTTATCTAAGGAAATGCTTATATTGACAGCAGTGATTCTCATGGCACCTTAAGGAAACTTCTGATGGATCTATTAGCCAACTCCAGCAGAATCAGTCTATTGGTTCTTTTGGACTTAAGCTAGCCCCTCCATCACAACAATCACAACAATTACGAAATCCGGACCATGCCTTACTTTCTCAGGGCTCCTCACAGGATCCCAGTTTTCAAATTTCTTCTAATGGATCTAAAATAGGTCATTCACTATTTGTTTCTGCTCCAGTTTCTATCTTCTCAGAATGAACCACACAGTGAGTTAACAAGAAACCTTACTTTGGGTTCACCAGACCTACTCCCTTTTACATCAAATACAGTCTATGAAGAGCAGGGATGTGAATTCTGGTGATCGGGATTCAAAAGGATTTTGAGGTCTGGAGGATGTTATCAATTCGGAGAGAATTCATTTGGTGGGAAGCTGACTGTCTTTTGGTCACAATGCTACAACTGATTATATTAAGAACTACATTCCTAGGGGTAGATACAGAAGTTTTGAGCCTTTCGGGGAAACAAGGTGATAGTTGTGATCCAAGTTCAGCTTCTTGGCATACAGATACACTACGACAGAGTGACTCTCCACATTCATCATGCAATTCTGAGGCTTCTCTTAGACTTGGGAATTCTCAGATGAATTCCCAGATGGCTGCATCATGGGTTGGTCAGTCTGGAATCATGATGAACAGTGGGGCCTTACAAAATGTCTGATGCACAGAGAATGACTGTTCTAAAACATGTGGATCAAGCTAGACTTTCTGGTGATGCCTTACAAAATACTACTTGCACTATTAATATTGCAGAACTCATGCTAGTTCATTGATTTCTGGTGGCAGATGGAGGATGGGAGCAAAGAAGGTGAAGATAGACTGCCATCAACACGACCTAAAAGGAGGCTGACCATGGCCACACAATTGATGCAACAGCTGCTTAGACCTCCCCCAGCACCATTTCTTGCTGGAGATAGCAGGCCATAATATGTGAATCTGACTTATTGTGTTACCAAGTCAGCTACGAGGGATTTGTGCGGTTCAATTCATTTTTCCTGCAACAGTTCTTCTAACACCAATGGCTCTAGAAAAGAGTGAGATGCTTAGTCATTCCTGACTCTCAGTTTGTCTGTAGATCCAATATTGGGATTCTCACTGCCTTTGGTTAGGATGGTAATTTTCTTGGTGGGTTGGGTCCCCTTGAACCCGGACCCAACCCCTTGAACCGAACTCGGATCGGGTATAACATCCGATTCGGGTTTAAAAAAGTTTAATTTCTGTGTGGTATCCTATTTACACATAATAATTTGTTAAATAATATAAAGTACTTAATTAGTTTTAAGTTGTAAATTCTGAAATAGGATTTGGCAATACGACGTCGTCGTCAATAAACCGCAAGGGTCCCATCTACTGCTCCCCAAAATTTGAGAGGAGAAACTCATGATCGACTCTAGCGTTCTCTGAGAATTATTGGTTGCATGGTTTTTGATCGGTAGCTTGTCCCTCTTACAGCCAAGTGCTCTGAATTAGCGTTCCCGTGGAAGAAGATGCCGTCGATTATCTCCGAGAACGCCACCACCTCTTCCGTCCCGCCGTCTCCCTCATCTCCTGTGTCTCAGGGCTCTATCTCCCCTCCCGTTTGCCATGGATTATTCTACGATGCCTTCCTCGTTGTGCAGTCGGCCCTGTTCATCTTGTTCTTGGCATTCCACGCGAAGAAGAACCTCCGGAAGCTCTGCAATGGGAGGTCCTACATGATAATCTCGTACTACGCTATTCTATGGCTCGTCAGCCTGCTCAACCTCGCGTGGTGTTTGTTTCAGGCCATCGCTCTCTGTCTCTCTATTTACGTGTAAGGAAGACATCTTTTCAAATACTAGGAGCTCTGGAAAATGAACGGAAGAAGAGGTAATTTATTCACAAGATTATAAGAAGTAGAGTTGAAAGAACTATGTCAAGATCGATTTTTGGTTTAGAGGTGTATAGAACTGATAAACTAGCCAGTTCTTCTAGTGACAAGGGGACTTCACACCATTTTTATATCTTCTGATGACATCCGCGCGTTCAAGAATCAACTCATAGATACAGTCTTCGCACCATTCCTTACTTTTCTGTGATGAATATACAGTAAGGGACCATGATCTTTCTTATTCATTTATTATCATGATCTTTCAGCTTCTGAAAATAACTAAACTTGGCTCGCGCTTAACCTGAAACTTTCTTTTGAGTGAACAGGCAATGCAGTGTTCTCCAAATCAGGAGATTGCTTGGAATCTTTTGTCCCTGTTCACGACTTCCGGACTTCTTTACTTGGAGATAAGCTTGGTGGCATTTATACTACAGGGAAATTACATTAATGGACTTGAAGGTTTATCCCGGACTTTTCTTGTGACCGGCGTTATTGTTGGCGCTGATATACTTCTTAAGGTAAGAGGAAAACTTCCTCGATTTGCTATTACCCTCTGAAGTATTGCGAGATACCCATGTGTAAGGACACTCATCTTGATATGTAGCTGATGAATAATAGAATATATTGTAACAATTTCTCTGCAAAATTTTCGAAGTTTGTGTAGCACTTGTATTAGTTTCACTTGTTTTTGTTTGTGTGCTTTGTTTCAGTAAGTGCTAACCTCAGCTGTACCTGTTTGTTCTGGTACATATCAGGCTATATATGTATTCGGCTTTGGGGTACCATTGTTCATAGATGTTGGAACTGCTAACCGTGCGAAGTGGTCATTGTGGAGCATCCACAAAATAGTTTTGTCCTCTGCATATGCTTTCATACTATTTGTCAGATTCTCCAAATGGAGTGAAGAATTTCCTCGTGGGTTCATTTCCAACTTTGCTTCTGTTTCTGATCCATTTAAACCATGTTAACATGCATGCTTCCCACTCTCTGCAGCTAGGCCAGCATTTTACAAGTACATTGCTGTGATGTTTATTGTGAATTTGGTGGCACTTTTAGCTTGCCTGTCTGCTGGGTTTGGAGCTAGTTTTGGTGTCTGGTAACATCAACATCTCTTTCCTTTTGCCAAGTGGAATAAATTATTAGAAATGTTCATCACAAAACCATATGGGTACATTATCTGTCTTCCCATTCTCCTTACAGGTTGTACAGTGTAATCATCATCTGATATCACTCCCTCTATCTTCCATTTCTCTACTTAACTTTCCTTGCAGATTTCTTCAAGGTGATTCAATTTCTTATCGCAAGCCCATTGATAATCGCATCAATGTGGTATGCTGTTGCATATTTCTTCCTCTTCATGTTGACTTTTTTTTTTCATTTTGATGGTTGTAGGAGGAAGATTTTCTTCTTGACAATGCTTATTACTCTGAGATGAAAGATGCTGGGTTCTTTGATGCAGACTGGGATTAGTTCAGCTTCCGGCCTTGGAACATTCGTACATACTTTTAACATGCACAGTTGTGCATTCAACTGTGATAACTGTGGTGAAGAAGTTTATAGAGTACCCTGTTTTCACTGCTCATCTTGTGTTAATCTTCTGGATTGTAATGTAGGATTGATTTAGATACACAATTGCCCCTTTTATATCCATGATTTAAGTTCTTGGACAAAATGTTAATTCTTCTAATGACTACGGAACTAACTGCAAGGGTTCACAGAAATAATGCCCCAAGGAGTTGAATGCCTGTGAAGGACCAATCCTACTGTCATATATCCTTCAGATTGTTTGAAAATTTTAACTGGATTTATCTATCAACTACTAAAAGTAGAGAATCATGTAAGCAGACAATGATGTCTACATCAGAGCATTCATTACAAGTTCCTGTCAAGTTCTCTAATTCTGCTGGCAAAGAGCAGCATATTCTACCTCTGTGTGCACTTATATCAAATGGCTCTGCATGTTCCACAAGCACTGCATGTTTTGAGTCCTATGGAGAAGACTTGCATTACTGTCTGCTTGTCTGCAGGTGTTGGAACTTGGTGTAATTGCAGGGCAGGGTTGCCAGATCCAGTGTCAGGAAGACTCTGTACTGCGCATGTGGGGCTGGGGCTAACTGCAGGCCGATCCACCAGAAGGGTCCTTGTTTCCACCCGAATTCGGAGAGGTGTAGGAGTGAAGCCTCATCACTAATCTTTGGGGGCAACAGAAGAGTGGGTGCTGAATAGACTTGCAAAATCAGGTGTATGTCATTTGCCCTTCATATACAGTGTGTATGGAAAGTCAAATAGATATTTTCCTACTAACCTAGCCATACTAATCATTTATTTAATTGTGATTTAGCTCTAGATCCCACAGTCAGTTTAGTAATGACACTGGAAGTTCAATAAATGTTGGAATTTAAATTGCTTAAAACATATACTATAGGATGGGGATAGCTTCCTCCCAAATTGCTGTTCCCTTCATGTCACGTTAACTAGGTCATCCATATTACCAGACTCTTGGATGCTGCATAGATGATAATAAAATCCAATTGAATTTAAGGTACAAATAGTTGTTTACATAATGCAATAAAAGACAATTTTAAATGCAACAAGAACAAAAACCTTCCTAAAAAGTAGAGAGAACTTATCTTATGCTCGATCAAATTAGTCCTCAATCCCAGAACAAGACCAATATTCATTTAAAATATGCCGTCTCCAATAATATCCTCTTTCTGCATTAGAAGTATTTGTCAAGATCCAAGAGTTTCTTATTTAATCATAATTTCATATTCTCCCAGTACTTTGTACTGAATAAGTAGGTTGCATTTTGGAAGGGAAGTCCGAGTACCAAGTCCTCTATGGATTAAATGCTGCCATAGAAAGAAGAGCTTAAACCAATTGATTCAGCCTCAAGATCAAATGCTGAAGCTACACGAAAGACCAAATGCAGCTTTAATTCCTTCAACCACGCCCGCAGTTGAAATCTGACAGATAAGCGGCTCCCAGTGCTAAACTTGACCTCACAACCTTTCACACGGGCTTTCCTTTTTACTAGCTACATAAAAAGGAAGCACTTGAATCCGTGTAGAACGGAAACATGCAACAAAAAACCTACCAAAAATAGGGACGAAAAAGCTACTCACTCGCTAGATGAGACCTCCACCAAGATCAATCATGCAAACAGATTATAAGAGAAGCAAACAATGCATGTAAATAGTGAAAGGCACGAGCATCAATGCAAAATCGACGAAACAGAAGGGAGAATTGGAGGCTATCTTCGACTTGCATAAACCCTAGCAGAAAGGATTCTCGTTCTCGTAGAAGTGCGGAGGATGGGTTTAAGGGAGACTGAGATGAACCCCCAAGCAATTAAGGCAGGATTTATATATGATAGGAATTATCCGTTAGATTGATGGACGGTATTTTGGGAACCGTCAGATCTCCTTATTGGCCACGATGAGGCTAATGAAGGCAAGAAAATTTGTCTCTAATATATATTATTTGTTTATATTATTCAAATATTATATAAATTAAATACAATATTTTGTCATATGTATAAATAATATATATTAAATAATTAAAAAATAGCTAATGAAGACTTTATCTTGTAAACCACGTTACCTCTGCCTGCATAGGCATCGATCATCGGCCATTTTCAATTTAGGGCTCCAGTTGCAGTAGTTCGCTCTGCCTCACCCCGCGATCTCCTCTTCTGCCGGCCCTGCGGAAGTCTCCACCTTAGGCCTCCGCCCTATTTTCGCTTTGATGCAGTCTCCGCCTCCGTCTCTCATCTACACATCCGCTTTCGCCCCTGCATGAGCCTCAATATCACGACACTAACTTACTTTCCGGCACTGCCTCTGCCTCCGCTTCCGGCTAGACTCGGCTGCGTATATTGACTAGGACTGGACTCGATTGGTACGTTCTATCTCCACCAGTCGCACTCTGTTGTCTAAAGTATTGTCAACGTATGATCTCTGCACTTTTAAGCGTTTCTTTTTCTCTCTATATTTTACTGATGCACATTTGAGCCTGTCATTATGTATCCAGGAATATTACATTTTAGTTTCGAACTTTGCTACATCATGACTGCTATAAAATCTCTCATTTTTTTGTTGACACGGATTTATGCCTTTCATTATACTACCTCCGCGTTTATGTGGTTTCGTTATATTATGTTTGCATCTTTGAGAGCATTTTTTTTATTCTACTGCAGCAAAATATCTTTTAAGGGTCATCTCTATTGTTGAAGCGTTGATGGTCTGAGAATGGCCCGGGTTCAATTTTGACTTAAATTATAGATCTTATTTTGCTTAGTTCTTATTCTACACCTAATTCATTAACGATTTATATTCTATCACTATTCATTATTATTTCATTGTCCTGTTTTGTCTGAGCTCGTATTATGCTAAGCTGATTCATAGATGCTGGATAAAATATGAGAATTATATTGAATCTGTGTTTTTGGTATATTTCCTCTAGAGTTGTGAATGTGGCTTGCCTTATCATGTTAATTATTCACGTTACTGTCTGCTAACCAAATAGGTTTTGGCTTTAATTTGCAACCTCATGTTTATTACAAAAAAATCTTTTTTTGCTTTCATTTTCTCGAGGTTATGTTATTTGTGGGTGGGCAGTTATGGGTTGACTGATCTTTCCATATGCTCCCCAACACTGTAGTGTTGAATGCCCTCTTACATCTTATTTCTGCAACAATTTTCCCTTCTAAATGTCTACTGAACTGATACCAGTAAGAAAATTCAAGAGGGTTTTTTTTTCTTGATTGAATGGTGGCTCCATCATTCATGTGTGTACACCTCTATCAAATAATATACCCCATCAAAACACATGCTTCCTATATTAAACCCATCAAGCAATTAAAGTCTGCTATTCTTCTGTCAGTTACAATTTTGCTTTATGTTAAAAGTTCATAATTATTCATATATGTTCCTGTACTTTCATACTTTATCATTTTTCTAATAGCTTCATTTTGTTTTGGTTAACGTTTTGTTTGAGATTCTAGTTCAGGTCAGGTCAACACTACTGGTCTTGTCAGGATTTGTAGTAGAAGCTGCTGACTATATTCTTTTGCTGAAGAAATCTCAATAATAGTCCCTTCTTTCTAATCATTGCTTACATCCTAGTCTCTTGCATCTTATATGCACTAATCAGCAGCTGACCTCTCCTGCAGCAAATGGACAGCTTGGTAGATAACCTTAATAGCGCATACCAGGAGTTCATTTTTGCACCAGCTAATGTGCTGGAAGCCAAGGAATGGACTGATGCCCAGAGAGCATCCACCACAGATTCTGCCCTTGAGAACTTCAAGCACAAGTGGGAGCTCTTCAGAGTGGCCTGCGACCAGGCCGAGGAGTTTGTGGAGTCTCTCAAGCAAAGGACCGGGTCAGAGTGTCTTGTTGATGAGGCCACCGGAAACTTAGCTGGAAAGCCCGGGCAGGGGGCCTTCACCGGACTACCGCCTATCAGTGCTGTGAGGTTGGAGCAGATGAGCAAGTCCGTGAGGTTTCTCGTCATCGATCTCCAGAACGCTGCTGGTGGGTGCCAGGCACGTTCTTCTTCTTCAACTCCTTTTGATGCTCGATTCTCTGAAGATTCAGTTCAGTAGATCCCCCTTGTGAGTCTTTAACCCCAAATTTATAAATGTATATGCTTTTATGTTTCAAGTATTTGCTGAAATATTCAATTATACTTTTATTTGTTGATACGTTCATCTTTGTTATTTTTGTGTAATTATAAATAATAAAATTAGGATAAAATATAACCATACATTATATTAAGGGATAAAAACAAAGAAGGCTTTTATATTTTTGTTTGAATTGATTTTGATTGCAGCTTAAAATTCAACTTAACCCTTTATTATTAATTGCTTGCTGGTCAATTCCATCTTCTTGAAAGTTGCCCTAGAGAAAATTATTGAAGGAAAAATTATTTTGGTTATTTTTAATTATATATTTATTGCATAAACTTATATGAAATGCTTTAAATTGGCATGGATATTTTTTTTGTTCTTTGTTGCTACAAAAATGGATTAAGATATATCAATTTAGTATAAAATTATTTAAAATGTAATATGCTAGTTTAGTATGAGTATGAACCACTATATTTAATATTAATGCATAATATATTATACTCATAATTAGTTCATATATATAAAATTTCAATAATTATTTAATCATGAACTTTCCTAAAACCCACCAAATTAGTATTGAAGAATCTGGGGCAATATATTATTTTAATTAAATTAATAATAATATTGTTGTTATATTAATTAATTTATTATTAATTTTATTATTTATAAATTTAAATAATTTTATATTATATATATTGTATTAAGTTAAATTGATACATAAAATATATTATTGAATTATAATTAGAATAATTAAATTATTATTAATATACTGAAGTATTATCTTCACTCACCTCCATATACTAAAATATTAGTTAACTTATTTGTGAATTCAAATTAATCTTGCAATAAGCTTTCCAAATATGAATATCTGCGACCAGGAGGAAGAAAAAGGGAAATCTGCCTCTGGTTTCATCTTCCACAAATAGCAATTATGGGAATTGGAATCACAGCTGGATCAGTAGTAACCTTTCTCTCCCCCCTCTCTCACCTGCCATTCTCACAGCTCAGATTCATTCTCTCCGTTTCTTGTACGGACAATTCAATTCTCCCCTGACGATCCTTCATTGATATCTCTGCTCTTGAACTGAAGCGGTTATAGATACATACACACATATATATACGTATTGACTCCGCTTGTTCTTCATTCACCATCTGCTCAATGCTCGTATCCTCCTCGTGTACCAGAATCCCCGCTACCTCCGTCCCTCCCCGGCCGAGTCACTGATACCGGAGTGCTCTTGATTCGAGCTTCTGCGCCCTTCCGAACCGCTTCCCCCCTTGCTCAATGGCCTCGCTGCAGGGCGCCAGTTCGCTCTTTCACGGTTCCCTCGTCGAGGTTGTTTTCGGCTCTCCCGCGCTGGCGCTGAAAATAGGTTTTGTAAGTCTTTTTCCGTCGCGGTTAGACGCTGGCTGCGCTTCCCTGGGGCTGTCGGTCGATAATGGAGAGAGATCGAGCAGTCTGGCGCCTATCCGTGCGGTGAATGAGACCAGAACCGCTTACATAAACGGAAAAGCTGACGGCGTCCAAGGTAATTATACATCTTGCATGTCCTCCTTTGCTGTTTTCTTGCTTGAACAGTCATATAGAATATCATATTCTTCAATAATTATGTCGCGTAGTTGAATCTCTGTTTCGTATTGCACTGTCCTTTCTAACCTTCCATTGCTGTTGATTTAGATTATTTGAATGTTTTTTCAATCTCGAAGTTTATAGAGGAAACAGAATGTGCTCACCTGGTATCCGGCAAATGAGCATGGGATTTGGAAGATAATACCTTCTGCCTGTTCAACAATTATGATATAGCTTGACTGGATTCACTTTCTTTTGACAATGTGCACGGCAATCATGTTGTTATACTGATTGAGACAGCACAGCATTAATTTAGAGAATTTGTCGATGCTGCACGTTCGAGCCAACAAAGTAATACAACAGTTTTGAATTATTTTCTCAGGCGGGCTGTCTAATTACGAGACTGCTTTGACTATACATATACCAAAAAGATACAATTCCCAAGGCTATGATACATATCCCAGCATTGATTTGTGCAGCTGCATTATTTGTTATTTAGGTTGATCTGTATGATTGATTGTGTGAACCATTTTGTTGCTCTTATGCTATAGAATTCATGAATCCTGTAATCATGGGCAAATTGCTTGAAATTCAGTCTGCTCTGAGCTTATCGGAAGTATGTCACCTGCAAATATCTCCAGAGATATTTTTTGGCCATAAATTCATGCAGCTCTCATGGACTTACTATCTAAATAGGTGAAAATCTCGACCAGATATCTACTGTGGGAAATTCAACAAATATCAAATGGCACCAGTGTTCAGTTGGGAAACTTGAAAGGCAAGAACTGCTCCAGCAGAAAGGTTGTGTCATATGGATCACTGGACTCAGTGGATCAGGTGTGGTGTGAAGTCATTTGATAAAAAATGTCTCCTTTTGTCAAATGAGCTATTCTCTTAAATGAGTTTTCTTACTCCATTTATTACAACCCTTAATTGCTAAAGTGAGCTAATCTTACCTTAATGGGTTCCCTGGGTGAACAATATGAACTATTTAACCACAGCATAAGGCAGCTGATGGCCAACATTAAATGAATTTCCTATATGCTTGTGAGGTCTACTGATTATCACATAGTTTCCTCTGTGCTTTACTAGTTTTGCCCCTGAATCTACATATATAAAAATGTTACTTAAGGCTTAGGTAATAAAAGGAAAAATGACAGATCTTCAACCTACTCTCATGAAATGGTGGATGCAGTCCAAGCATAAGTTTGGCATTATTTCTCAGAAATATTAATTATTGACTACTCAGGGATTTAATGATGTTATAGGAAAAAGCACTGTGGCTTGTGCTTTAAGCCGGGCTCTTCATGCTAGAGGGAAGCTAACATATGTCCTAGATGGTGACAATGTTCGGCATGGCCTGAATTGTGATCTTAGTTTCAAGGCAGAAGACCGTGCTGAAAATATCCGGAGAATTGGTGAGCTATATGTTAAATATTGTTCAAAACTCCTTTAATTTGTACTTTTCATGTTCTAGAACCACTGGAGTAAAGCAAGAAAACCATCATGTGCAGGAGAAGTGGCTAAACTCTTCTCAGATGCTGGAGTCATCTGCATTGCCAGCTTAATTTCTCCATATAGAAAGGATCGAGCAGACTGCCGTGCTCTCTTGCCTGAAGGGGACTTTATAGAGGTATATGAACTGGGAAGCTAGGATTTCCTTTTTAGTTAGTGCTAAATCATGTGAGCCTTCTTGCATTAAGCCATTTTTTATGCACAATCTTGCATTAAGCTTTTAAGCCATACATTTTACAGGTATTTATGGATGTACCCCTCAAAATTTGCGAGGGAAGGGACCCAAAGGGTTTATACAAGCTTGCTCGTTCCGGAAAAATTAAGGGTACTTATGAATAAGAAGAAATCTCTCTCTCTCTCTAACTTGATTCAGTTTAATTATTGTCCTTGGTGCCTAAATCATTCCCTAATTATTGGATTGCTCGCTGTTGCAGGATTCACTGGTGTTGATGACCCCTATGAACCCCCGTTGAAGTGTGAGGTGCGTACAAAATGAACAATAGATGACTTTGACATCAGTATCTGCACTGAAAATTTATGTTGCAGCACCCATAACCACGGAAACCATAATTGAAGCATGCTTTCCTGATCTTAGAAAACACTGTTCAATGGTAATGAAACTGTTTAAATTGACCATTTCTAGCTGTGAAACAAGTGTTATGTGCCGCTTGCTTGATGAACTGCCCACTAACCAGCATTCATTTTTTTAACTTCTACCCCATTCATACTTTTACAATGCAGATGGTACTGAAACAGACAGCGGACGACTGTACTACTACCCCCTACGACATGGCCGAGCAGGTGGTCTCTTACTTGGAAGAAAAAGGCTACCTCCATGCCTGAATACTCGACCAGACCATATGAAGCTTTCTGTCCTCTCCTTATGGTCATACCCGCCGTTCTCTAGTTACTCCCCCACTCCCACCCACTCCCACAGTTAGGAAATAGCTCGTTTCCTGCAACCATCTGTGGGTTCCATCTAGTTGGGTGATCATATTAGTCAATTTACTGATTACAGTATTTATGTTGTTGATTCAGATTATGCGTCTGGAGAAAATAGAAAAGAAAAGTTACCTCAATGGGGAATTGAAATGCAGCAAGTCCAGTGCAGCTCTAGGTCAGATCAGGTATATGAGTGTGTATCATTGTGTTGTGGTATATCACTTAAAATAAAGGTTTCCTGTGTTCCTTCACCTTTTCCTTTCTCCCATTCATAGGGCTTAATAGAAATATCAAAAACATGGTACACAACAAAATTTTCAAACTGACGACAAAAGGAATGACAAAATAATTTGTATTGATTTGTAAAAATCAAGAATTACATATAATATGAGTTGAAGTGGGTAATTAATTTTCCAATGGGATCAAAAAAATGGAAAAACCATACATTTGGATTCCAAAATGTAAATAAATAATTGAACGGAATGTTCAAAATTCGTCAAATTCAAAAAAAAAAAACAAGAAAAGAAAAGGGTTTGGCAGAGGGTACCTATTCTATTTTTCCTAGAATGCATAAGCACATGGGAAGGTCCCTCACTTGTTTCCTAGAATGTTGTTTCAGTCAAAGGTAAAGAAAAAGCCTCACTTGTTTCCTAGAATGTTGTTTCAGTCAAAGGTAAAGAAAAAGCCATTGCTAGTGCATCGGAGGGTGAAACCTCGGACCCCGAGGCTCTCCATCACTTGTAAGTTGTGTTTATTTTCAAATTTTGAATAAGATTTTGTTTCGAATAATTTTTTAGGATTATTTTGTACGTCATTCGTTTCGAAAAAATAGTGATAGAAATCGCATTATTACTAGTATTGTAACTATTTTTTTCGGATTAAATCGTACTATTGTAATAAAATATTTTTGGTTTAAATAATATATTATTAGTTAATTATTCATTTTTATATTTATTATACAACTACTTATATACCTATTTTAACCTATAAATAACAATAATTATTATTTAACAATTGATATCAATAAATATAAATATTTATATCTATATTCTTTATTACTCTTTTTCTATTATGGTATCATAGTATAAATTTCTCAACAGCATAAATATTATAAACCTTATTTTTTATTAATCAATTAAATACAAAATTATCAATAAATCATCTTAATACTCAAGCAATTAAATAAGCTCTCTCTTAAGCAATGAAATGTTATTTTATCACTATTGCTGAAATATTGATAATAATGAGATCAGTATTTTTTATCAAAATTTTTGTAGAAATGGCAACAATTACTTTACCTAGTAACATTTTCAAACTGCCAATTAAATTGAATTATGTCATTTCTCGGTATATATCAACTTTTAGGATATACTGATCGAACTATCCTAGCACCTTTAAAATTCCTTCGAACTAAAAATAGAGATAACTCAGCTTATACTCCAAATCCAGCCTATGTTACATGAAAAATTTATGAGCATTTATATTTGACCACTCTTCTAGGATCTTTAGATACTCACATTAGTTTACAGTTAATAGGAATTTAAGATATAGCTAACATATGGGATAAGTTGGAGTTACTCTTATGATAAGAATTTAATTGGAAGTTGATAGGAATTGCTCACACTAATACTCAGCAGCAATTCAACAGGGAAGCCAAAACCTACGGAAGGATGCACACAACTTTCACTCATAAGCTTATACACTCATTTGTCAAATTTGTCAAAAAATCGAGTCATATTACTCTTGATTGTTCTCAATTTCCAAATAATTTCAGGTTTACATAGGTTAATGTGGCATAAGAAAATGATATAGTAGCACATACACTTGATTGGTATATCGACTAATGAGCTACCGATCATGTAACAAATGAAATGAATTATTTGTTTTTACAAGGCCATATACCTGTCGGTTCAACTTTCTTTTTTACTTATTCGAGAAAATTTTCCTTAACAAAAGATTTTTATGTTCATACTATTCCCATGAATCTCTTGTCATTTTCTCAGTTTATTTAATACAATCATTATTATTTTGAGTTTCGCTCTCATTTTTTTTGTTGTAAAGGATTGTCTTACACATCAATAATTATTTTGGGGAGCTCATAAATGAGGTTTATACTGTATATATGCAATATATTTATCATCAGTTCGTTCTTATACTTTGAGTGCTCATATCTCTCGCAATGTTTGGCATGATAGACTTGGACACCCTGCTGCACCTATTCTCTCTCAAATTTTATCATCTCATTCAATAAATAGTACTTTTGTTGGATCTCAATTCTGTGATGCATGTTCATTAAGTAAAATTACTCAAAAACCTTTTTCCTTTACTCGGGGACTAGCTCTAATCCGATCTCACACTTTATATATATACTATAGTCATTTTGTCAATGAATTTAGTAAATATTCATGGTTTTTTGTTATGAAAAACCGATCGGAAGTTCTCCAATTTTTTCATACTTTTCGATTACAAGTTGAGAATACTTTTGATAACGAAATCAAATCTCTTCAATCCAACAGTGTTAAAGAGTTTTTATCATCAACCTTCCAACTAGAACTTTAGAGTTATGGGATCACTCATCGTATTTCGTGCCTGCACACACCACAACAAAATGGTTTAGCGGAAAGAAAACATGAACATATTGTTAACATGAGACTCACTCTTCTAACTCATTCACATCTACCAATGAAATTTTGGAACTTTGTATTTGAAACTACTGTATATCTTATCAATAGATTACTCACTCGAACTCTCAATTCTCAATCTCATTATTAGGTATTTCATCAAACATCACCTAATTAATGAGTGATTCCAAGTGATCAATTAAGATAAAAAAATAATGGAAATGAATCGTAAACCAAATTTGATGTTGGAATCGGACCGGTTCAAAGTGAACCATATATTATTTAGTAGTAGGACTCCATCTATTGTTTGGTCTATATTTATGTGTTATTACTACTATGCCTTTATCCTCACTCTCACTCGTTCATTTTCATCCATCCTTTTCCAAGCATTTTATATTAAATGTGTATTTATTCTACCTCAAGTACATCATTTTCACACTAGGGCTTTGTTCTCTTGCATATGATTGTTCACACTTGGTTAACTAGGGTAATTTTCACCTTAGTTTAGTTTATGAATGGTACATCCGACTTTCCTTCTTGTACCCTAACTTCTTTCTAAATCGGGTTATACTACTTTTCTCCTTGTTCCCCTTACATTTCTGGGGTGAAATAGATATACCATTACTCAAGTCATTTCCCTGTATCCTATTATGGCTCTCATCAAGAGTCCAACCCCGTTGGTCGTCTGATTTACGAATACAATTAGGACGCTCATGTGTCGTCTCTGAAGGATCTGGAGTCCCAACTCAACCAGAGTCTCCAAGAACTTAGGGAGTTGGAGTAGGGTCTATCCCAACATTGTATCTAGGTGTCTGTAGGGGTTGTGTGTATTGTAGTTGATTCTCGATTTAGTTGGGAGTTTTCTATATATTTTGAAATGTTGTAATACCTTAAAAGAAATTTTTTATTAATGTGAAAATATTTATATTTTTAGCCTTTCGTCTACTCAATTTTACAAGGGTGTAAATACCCACTTTTGTAGTATCGAGTGGATGTGGTCGGTTGTCATCGAGTCAAACCATGAAATTCAGTTAAGGTGTGACACATTCTCTTTACATATTTGATGGATAACTTGGTATATATAGATCGGTCTGAGATGGTTACTTGGGTTCATACAAACTTATGGTTGATAATGATTCTTCGTATCAGAGTCGTTGATAAAGTCGTTCTAAACCACAAGTGAAATGGTAATAGGTAACTTGATTCATACGTACATGTATGTGTAATGTTTGAAAACTACAAATCTTAACATTATAACATATGTGGTTGTAAACGTGAAGTCTCAAGCCTAAGTATAAATGATTTGATGCCAAAATAAAAAATGTTTATACAAATATCCCTCATAGATATTTTGATTATGTGTTAAATCATGAATATGACTCTTGATATCAGATAATGGTACTTACTAGGCTTCATAGTTCACCCCCTCTCATATCTTTTTTTAGGAATATAAAGTATAGAAGAAGTGTGAGGGTATCAAGGGAAGTTAGAATGAGTTAATTAAATAAACACCCTTTTATGAAGATTCAATACTTTCGATATTGTTTATTAAAATTATTTTTCATATTATTCAAAATGTATATTTTGAAAAGGTTGTAATGACATGTTTTATTTCAATCCTTAAGTTATGTCGATCTAACAATGGTGAAGGTGTTCACTGTTGTAATATTAAGAAAATGTGGGATTGTTTGCAGGTCCGACCAGAAAATTGGGTCGGAGTGTGATAGGAACAGTAGCCGAGAGGGGAAAACGAGTGAAAACTCACTGACAATAGGGAATTGGCAGGAGTTTAAGATGTGGGGATGTAGATGAGCTTCTCAGGGTCCTTCCTATATATTAAACACCAACTAATGGGGTCACCATATTTGCCAAATTTTGGCCTCGACCAAAGTTGGACTAGAAATAGAAAGCACAATGATCACGGAGAAAATAACTTACCACCACGGCGTGAGAAGTTGAGGGAGGCCTAGGGGATCCTTAGGAGCTTTCTCAACTGATTTGGGCCATCGGAGGAGGTGAGAGGGACTGTAGAAGGGATGTTATGTTTTTAATATGAAAAACGAAGTTGTCTTCGAAGCTCTTGAGAGCTTTTATGGTCACTGTACTAAGTCCACCATGAAGTATAAGAGGTCAATCGAGTTATATATGAGGAAATTTTGGGTTTTCTAGTGGTTAGATGAGGCGGTGTCGATCTTTTGAGTTCTCGAGTTGCAGAAATAGTGTTAGAACTTTTCTTTGACTTTTAAAGTAAATTGTGATCTAACGAAAAGTAAAATGCCCAAATCTTCTTTAGAGAAGGTCGGGAGGGAGTTCACAACCTGAAAAATGATCAAGATCATGATTTTGTAAGTGATTTTTGATCATGTGTTCAACTAGTGAAAATAAGGGATACACTCTTGTTGAACATGGCAACTCATGGGAGGAGAAAGACAATAGTCTGATTCAACATATTTTTTTATTTGATTTCTAATCTTCTTTGATCCTATTTCCAATATGATTTTCCATTTAATTTTTGATCTGATTTTTATCTGATTCATTTTGATTTATAATTTAATCTAATTTTTAATATGATTTTCAATCCAACTTCCAATTAAATTTTCGACCTGATTTTCTAATTTGATTCAACCTTATTTCGGTTTGATCAAATTTTTATTACAATTCGATCTAATTTTTTATTTGATTTCCAATCCGACTTCTAATTTTCGACTCGATTTCTAATTGGATGATTTATAATCCTTAATTTATGATCAAGGAGATATTTTGTGTTAGGTCCAACATGAGTTGTTCAATTTCTAAGTTACTAGTTTAAATCGTTTCCAGTTAAATTTCTGATCTTGGTTCAATTTTAATTTCGATCTGATTCAATCTAAACAATCACAATGTTACATATTAAATATCCCCAATACATCATTCATTTGTTGTTGGTGGGGTACGGAGCATGAAATCCCCTTTTCAAGGGCTTTGCAACCTACCCTTCAACTATCTTGACTAGATAACCCACAAACTTTGGAGTGTGGTCGCTTAGGGTTGTTGCTCAACATTTGCTCGAATATATTGACATCCTCTTGTTGGGGCTATTTTCTACTATTAACTTATATCTTTCATCAATACTTGAATTACTTAATTTTTATTTTAGGAGTTTTGTGTTTTATTAACGAATATCCAAACATTATTTACCATTAACTCACATGCCACATGTTTTGATTTTTAAAAAAATGTCTTGCTTTTATAAGTTGTGCACTAATATTACTTAAATTATTATAACTTAACGTGATAGTCTTGAAACTATACATGACACCCTCTCATTTTGGATATCACAATACAGTATAATGTATAAGGTTAATGAGATAAAAAAAATAGTACAATTAAAAAAATTAACAAATAACTTACATATTTACAAAATGTCTAATCTTCGGGAAATATAACGGTTGGACTCCATCTTTAAACTAATTGGAGATTTGTCCAACTGACATGCACGGTCTAAGATGCATTCTTGGGACCGGACATGCATAATAATCCACACACTCCTAGTTTCAATAATGGTGGACACCATATTTCTATAGGATAATATAAGCATAAGGTCAAGATGATAAAAAATAATATAATTTAAAAAGTCCACAAATAACTTAAATATTTATAAAATTTATAATCTTCGAGGTTGGATATATTTGAGTGTTAATAACTTGATCTTTGAACTGTTTAAAAATTTGTTGAATTGATATGTAGAATCAATAATATTTATAACTTATAATATAAAATACACATAAAATTATTATCAAAATTAATAATATCATAAAATAATAGTAACATATTTCTAAATAATTTAAAATATATTAGAAAAATAATTAAATAAATAAATAATTTATTTGAGTTATATCTTGGGTTTGTATCTCGAAATTATAAATAAATTTTTGTTATCCTTTTACTCAAGTTGTTCATTTACTTATTAAGGTGAATTAGTTTACTCGCTAGGTATAAAATTACTAAAATAGAGTTTTCATGTTATTGATATAATTTTTATTTAAAATTTTAATACCGATTTGTTTTACATTTTTAATCAAATTTTATAATTTTTTTATTAGAGAAGACTAATGAGAATTATAAATAAAATACACTCAAACACTTTTAGAAATTCTCGTATTTTTAATATATAATTAAAATATAATACATATAAATATTTTAGTTGATGGTAATTTAAGAACCACACATTTGTCATTTTATTTTATTGTTAGTAATATAATTTAATTTTACTATACATATATGAATTAATATGCAATTATTAAATAAAAAATTTAATTAATTAAAAAAGAACATACTAATCTTTATTAAATTTTCATTTCCATCCCTACTTCTAACCTTCCATCCCCTCAATCCAAAAACATATATTTGAATATATTTATTTTATTATTTCTTTAATTTTATTTTTATATATTTTAAATAAGTTTATATTAATAAATATTTATATAATAAAAATCATTTATATATAATATAATTTATCTTATATATTATTTTGTATTATAATTATATAAATATTTATATATAATTAACATTAATTCATTTTTATTATAATAATAACTTAATTATATTATATAAATTAATTATATAATATAATACATATAATTTATTACATATTATACATATTTTTATGTTATATTAATAATTTATTATATCTTTTTTTCGCTCAATAATATTTTATTATATCATATAATAAATGTAATATAATATATAATGATATATTATATTACTTAACAAATTATTTTCAATTTTTCATTAGCCTTTTTTTTTTGCCCAATTTCATTAAACTGCTCGAAGCCGTCAACTCAAACAACCCTAGCAATCTGAGATGAAATTTCGTCTCTGAACCTCTCTGATCGGAATCTTTCACTGCATCCCACAATGCGATCCCTCAAAATGAGATTTTCATCGAATTCCATCCTCAAGCTACTAGCCGCTTCTCCTGAACCACCATTCACCCGCCATCTCTCCTTGCAGACCGCACAGTCCGAGGTGCGGACTCAGAAGCTCGAGCGGATTGCAGACGAACTCCTCTCCCTAACTAAACTCGAGCGATACGATTACTCCATTCTCTTCCGACTTAAGATGGGCCTCAACCAGTACGGACCCACCGTATCGGGAGTTGGCTCGCCGGGAGCGGCGGCAGGCCAGGGTGCGGATGGGAAGCCTGCGGCGGCGGTAGAGAAGACGGCATTCGACATTAAGTTGGAGAAGTTCGATGCAGCGTCTAAGATCAAGGTTATCAAGGAAGTAAGGGCTTTTACGGAATTGGGGCTTAAGGAGGCCAAGGAGCTGGTGGAGAAAGCCCCTGTGGTGTTGAAGAAGGGTATCACTAAGGAGGAGGCTGCTCCAATTCTGGAGAAGCTCAAGGGGGTGGGCGCCACTGTGACATTGGAATGAATGAATGAATGAATTCCACTGTTCTCTCTCTTCTTTTGATTTAAAAGCTTAATCTTGTAGTGTAGAATAATATCCTGAAAATGAATGAAATTCAGTTTCTCTTTTATGGTATTATGAAACATTCCAGTAGGATTTGAATTGAATTGATGGGCAAATTATATTGCTTGAATATGACTTTAATTCTTTTGTTTGGTTAAAGGGAAATGTATGAATGTATGTATTCCCATTTTAGTTTCTCTAGTGCTGCTTGGATGTGACTTCAATTTTGTTTCTGTTGTCACCTTCCAATGGAAAATGAGATGGGAAAAATCAATGACCTCTCACCATTTCTTTTGGTTGATGGAAGGAAAATCAGATGAAATTTGCTGTTAGGGGCTATTCATATTGGAATTGATCAAGTCATTGATAATATGTGTATATTATTTGCATCTTTGGAAGTAGTTTGATTTTCCATCTACATAATAATGTCACATTTCCAATAGGAAAAGGATTGGAAGAGGTCCCTGCAATAGTCTTGTCTTGACCATCATTTGGTGAAAATTAGAGCTGAATAGCATGCTGCATGTGTTGGTCATGTTCTGATTTGTGTTAGAATCCAATCTATAGATTCATGAGTATCATGCTCAGGAAACATTGCTGGGGAGAATTTTTATGCCAGTCAGGAGTAGGACACTTTTTGGGATTGAAAGGAAGTTCAAGATTTCCTTATATAGATTTTGCATTTCATGAAGTCGGTTCTGTTTTCATTTCACATTTCTGATGAATAAAATGTTTGGGAAAGTTAATCATAGTGAAGAGCAGATTATCTTTGAGCAAATCTCCCAGGTAAAAGACTGCTCATGGTTGTTGGTGGAAGTGTAGCTTGACATGAGCATGGATGGTTCCAGTTCAAATCTCTCAATCCATTATTGAGAATTTCAGGCAAAAGTAAGGTATGTTGCCTTTACCCAAATAAGAATGGAATAGATCAGTCTGTTCAGGATGCTTTATCACTATCACATGTCCAGTGTGAATCTCTAAGTAAATTGTTTGCCCATTTGGTTTATATCTCTGCTCTAGTTACTATGTACAATTAGAAAGACCTTCAAAAGAAATTATGACTGACTTCTTTTCATGTATTCTATGAATAAACTCATTATTTTGTCCTTCTAGGCTTCAAATGTAAAAAATGATGAAGATGATACTTTACATTTTGTTCATACTAATGGTACTTTGAACAATTCTTCTGCAGCAATGTATAGGCAGAGTGAAGGTACTCTGGCTTGGTGCATTCTTTTCAACTCTTAACTTGTTCAGTTATTTAGTATGGAGAAATATGTCTTATCCTGAGACTGGCAGCTGATTTTTTTTGAAGTTTATCAATCCAATATCTCCCTTACTGATCCAATTGGTTTCCTTTCCATCTTCTGCCATGGTCTAGGGTCAATAAACTAATTGACATTTCAAACTGATGTGACATATCTACGCATATGAGTGTAATATAGGTCTCTGGACATAGCAGTATGCCAATGAGATAACTCTAAAAATCCCTTCATGTGGCATATAACAGCTGCAAAATTGATAGAACATAATGCCAGTCTTCACAAAATATGAAAGCTTTACCAGATAGATTTATATTCTATAGGGAATAGCCATAAAATGCACTTATCTTCACCTATGAAGCAAAATTGTGTAATAACAGCCTATATAGCAAAAAGGAGACTCCAATATGCATATGGTGTTATTTGGTACTTTAAACACCTCATTTCAACCAACCTATAACCTAGCCTTGAGATTCCTAATTTGTGGAATGGGTGCAAAAATATCTCTAACTGCATTCTCCAAATCTTCTTTGGTCAATTTATATTATTAGCCATTTACATAATTTTTTTATTGCTGTAATTATTCTAGAAAAAAAACTGACTGTTTTACTTGAAAAATGTAAAATTGAGGTATAGGTTATGCTATAGTGACTATGTTAATTAAAATATATTAAAAAATTATTATTTATAATTTATAATAAAAAATTATTTAAACAAGTTTTAAATTTTTAACATTTTTAATATTAATAGTATAATATTTATATTTTAAATATATAATAAAATTAACTCTTACTATTATATATTGATAAGGTGGTTACCAGCAACTACAGTGTATATATATAAGGTTAATATATATAGAAATAATTTAATAGATTATGTTATGCAGAAATTGTGCAAAAAAAAGTGAATCTAAATATACTTAGGGTTTTGCCGGGATTTTGGAATGGGCCTTTCTTTTTTATTTCAGAACTCCTATCTCCTACTACAGTTCAACCGCCATTAGTCACTCTCTTGCTGCTCGACCGGACTTTATCCGGCGTCTGGAGCTCTCCTCTGATTGAACGTCGGTGTCCAGTGCTTAATTGCTACTTTATTCAATTTCTGCGCAACATAGTTTCTTCCCGTAAGCTAGAGCAGCAGGAGGAATCGGAGGTGGTGGTGGCGGCGGCGTAGTCCAGCAGCAGAGGCGGAATAGCAGGCAGAATTTGTTCTCTCCAGCGTCATATGGATGGTGGTGGTCATTTGATTCTTCGCTTCTAAATTATTCTCCTCGAAGAAGCTTAGTGTCCCTATCCTTATGTCCAATCTCTTCCAGAAGGGCGAATCACTGGTTAGCTCACTCTTATTTCATCTCTGTTTTACTTACAATGCTTCGATTATGCGGTTCGTTTTACCGATTTCACCATTGATGCTAGATTACGCTGCATTGGGTGATGGATCTTAACTTGGAAAGATTGCCCCTCACAAATATGGATGCTTCAGCATCTATTATGCTAATTTCATCTTGCTTGCGCAGATAAGGAGGCAAGCTGGAAGAACTCTGCTTATCTCGTCTCTCACGGTCTCCGTGGCTTCCCAGCCTCCATTTTTCGGGGGCATCTGTCACCAATTTCATGATTCATCTCCTCCTATGCCTCCTGATTATCCCAATCCTCCAATCCTACCTTCGAAGAACCATATTTATGTGGTGTTCTTCTGCAGTCTCATCCGTGTCTTCCTCACCTGCGGTCGATTCTCCCGAGCTATGGATGCCTTTCTGTCCATGCAAAGTTTTGGTTTCGTACCCCCTCTCCCCTATTGGAATCAGCTCCTCTCCCAATTCAACGCTTCTGGACTGGTCTCTCAGACAAGCTTCATCTACACCAGAATGCTTATGTGCGGTATTTCGCCGAACACCTGCACTCATAATATATTGGTTCATTCTTTCTGCAAAGTCAACAGTCTTGATCTGGCGCTAGATTTCCTTAGGAGAAATCGTGGGAAAGTTGATGTAGTGACATACAATACCATCATCTGGGGATTCTGTAAGCAAGGGTTGCCTCACAAAGGATTTGGTCTCTGCTCTTCAATGGTGAAGAACGGTCTCTTTGTTGATAATTTCACTTGTAATATTTTAATAAAAGGATTCTGCCAAATTGGGATGTTAGACTATGCAGAAAGCATTATAGAGGATTTTTCTTATGGGGGTGTTAATCAGGATGTGATGGGTCAAAACACTTTGATTGATGCATACTGTAAGGTCAGTAACATGAATCGTGCCTTACAGTTAGTGGAAGATATGAGAAGGCTCCAATTGTCCCCTGATATCATAACTTATAACACTTTGATCAGTGGGTTCTGTAGGAAAGGTGACCTTTTTAGTGCCAACAAAATTGTTGAGGAACGGTTGGCAACTACTGGGGTAGTGGAACCAAATCTCATCACTTATACCACCCTTATTAGTGGCTATAGCAAATTTATAGGACTTAATGAGTCACTCTCCTTATATGAAAAATTGGTAAGGGATGGTCATAATCCTGATATGATTACTTACAGTTCAATAATTTATTGTCTCTGCAAACATGGGAAGTTGACGGAGGCAGTCATGCTACTAGGTGAGATGGAGAAGATGGGCCTATGTCCCAATCATTTTGTATACACGACTCTTTGTCACTTCAGTTTGGTGAAGAAAAGGTACGGGAATGCCCTTGGTTTAATAAGTCAAATGGTAGTTCGAGGAATTATCTTTGATGTGGTTGTATATACCGCCTTGATGGATGGGATGTTCAAGCTAGGTAAGACAAGTGAGGCAGAGGAAATGTTGAACAATTTGTTGTGTGAGAATTTAGTCCCGAATAGTATCACTTACTCCTCATTGATCAATGCCTATTGCAAGTCAGGGGATATGAAATATGCTCAGTTTATCCTTGAAAAGATGGAACAAGAAGAGATGGCACCAAATGCCATTACTTATTCATGTATTATCAATGGCTATGTTAAGAAATGTATGCTTGATGATGCCGTGAAAATTATGCGGAAGATGAGACAATTAAGAATATTCCCATGTGTATACATCTACACAACACTAATCAATGGATTTCTCAAAGCAGATAAACGAGAGGCTGCTTTTGATCTTTATCGTGAGATGAGATCACTTAATATTGAAGAGAATGGGTTTTTACTCGATGCTTTTGTGAATGATTTCAAAAGGGCCAACAAAATGGAGGAAGCTAAAGGCCTTGTTGAAGATATGAAATCTCGTGGTGTATTGCTCGACCGTGTAAATTACACTTCTCTGATGGATGGTTTCTTCAAAGTGGGAAAGGAATCAGATGCTCTTAAGGTTGCTCAAGAAATGATGCAGAAAGAAGAGGCTGGATTTGACATTGTGGCATACAATGCATTAATTAATGGTCTTTCAAGGCTTGGGAAATGTGAAGAGCAATCTGTTATTGCCGGAGTGAGTGAGTTGGGTTTGTCTCCAGACACGACTACTTACAACACAATGATTGATGCATATTGCAGGGAGAATAATATGGATTGTGCACTTAGACTATGGAATGAGATGGATCTCTATGACACAAGACCCAACTTAATCACATTTAACATATTACTAAATGGCCTATCACAGGCAGGTTCATTTGAGAAAGTGAATGATGTATTGAATAAAATGTCGAAACTGGGTTTGCGCCCTACAACAACTATTCATAAGGCTATTCTCAATTTATCCTCGAAGTGTAGAAAGGCTGATATAATTCTACAGATGCATAATAAAATTGTTGATATGGGACTTGAACTCAACCTGGAAGTTTACAATTCTCTCATAAGTACCTTAAGCAGGCTTGGCATGACAAGGAGAGCCACTTCAGTGTTGGCTGATATGCAGGATAGAGGAACTCCACCAAGTATTACTACATATAATTCTGTTTTGCATGGTTACTGCATCAGCAACCATTTGAAAAGGGCCTTCACTTTGTATTCTGAAATGTTGTCTAAAGGAGTTGGCCCCAATGTTTCCACATACAACATTCTTATTTGGGGTCTATGTTCTGCTGGTTTGATGGGAAAAGCTGAAGAGCTATTCCATGAAATGAATGAGAGAAGCATATTTCCTGATGCTATCACCTATAATACCTTAGTTTCTGGGCATGGAAAACTTGGACACAAGAAGGAATATCTAAAATACTACTGTGAGATGATAGCTAAAGGCTTTGTACCCAACACAGGCACATACAACATCCTTATAAGTGATTTGTGCAAAGGAGGAAAAATGGCTCAGGCAAAAGAACTTATGAATGAGATGTGTACTCGAGGGGTAAGCTTGAACTCTTCAAGCTATGATATACTTATTTGTGGCTGGTGCAAGCTATCGAGACATCCAGAGATTGACAAAATATCGAGAAGGTCATACAGATTAGAGGCCAAGCTTTTACTGTCAGATATGATAGAAATAGGATTTGTGCCATCTAAAAGCACTCTTTCTATGGTCAGTTCCACATTTTCCAAAGCAGGGAAGAAATTTGATGCTGAGATATACTTAAAAGAACTGTTCCTCACAAAGAAAAGTTGCTAAGGTCATTTTTGGTGCATTTTTTTAGTATTCTCAGGATGTTAGTAAATGGCAAATTATCCTAGCTCCCAAGAATTTATACAAGATGAAGGTATCAACCCCTAGAGGTACGCTTCCTATAAATTAAACCTTGAGTGTTCCAGATGTGCAATTTTTGGTATAGTAGTTTCATTACTTTATGAAGGTATAGATAGTTAACATTGTAAAAGGTCCACGTGTAAGTTTCTTCAAGTATAGCTGGACATTTGTGACGAAGAGTTGGGAGCATGGAACAAGTACACTTTTTTTGCACTTTATTTTTGCCCTGTAAAATAAGCACACTTGAATATTTCTCATTTAACTAGTAGATGATGCATTGAGTGAGAATCTATGCAAATTTATATAGATGCATGAAATGTATTTGGAGGACTGCTTTCGACTTTTGTTTGTGAGGTTTCAATTTTCTACAATTCTCATTTACCTAGTAGATGGTATTTCTGCTATTTGTTTCCAGAGTGTCCTAGTACTGTTCATGGTATTTCAAGTATTAGAATAAATGACTTTTTTCTGTATTTCAGTGAGAATTTGAAGTGGTGGAAGATGAAAAGCACAGGTCAAAATATGAGGCTTTACATGACTCTGAGCAAAAAATTCAATCCTTTTCAGCTCGAAGCAGGGGTTATCTATGCCAAAAGGTCTCATTCACTTTTCTATGCATAATAATTCATTCCTTTTTACCTTCGTCTAAAGGTGCAAGTGATCAAGGATATTATATTGTTTGTTTCAAGAAAGATAATGCTAAGTTTACTTCATTTATCATCCTACAATGCTGGCTTCCAATGGATGATTGCATGTATTAAAGAATATGATGGTCTTCTCTATTGAGTGGAATACATTTCTGGTTGTATATGCACCCAAAGGTGGGAATTCTTCATGTTAAATTTTCTCTTGGCATCGTGAAATTGTCAGCTAAGTTGGAATTACGCAGAATTTTCTGTTGTGGACGAACAACACTGGAAAGTTGCCGTGGCAAGTGTTTGGAATTCAACCAGCAACACTGCCTTTTTGGTATTGCAGAAGATGAAGATATCACGCAGAGTACTTTTAAAGATTCAGGTCCCATTGAACCTTTTACTCTTTTAAATGAAGTATTTTCAGTATGTGTAATTAGGTGAAATGTATGCGGTAGGTTCAAGTTTAGGTTCCAATTGCAGTTTTCTTTGTGAATTTCAGGCAAATTTAAGGTATGGTGTCTTTAACCAAATAAGAATGGAATAGATCAGTCTGTTCAGGATACTTTATCCTTATCACATGTTCGGTGTGAATCTGTAAGTAAATTACTTGCCGGTTTGGTTTATGACTGACTTCTCTTCATGTATTCTATGAATTAACTTATTATTTTTTCCTTCTAGGCTTCAAATGTAAAAAAGGATGAAGATGATACTTTATATTTCGTTCTTATTGATGGTACATGGAACAATTCTGCTGCAATGTATAGGCGAATGAAGGTACTCTGTCTTGGAGCATTCTTTTCAACTCTCAACTTGTTCATTTATTTAGTATGCAGAAATATGCCTTATCCTGAGACTGGCAGCTGGTTTTTATGAAGTGTATCAATCCAATATCTCCCTTACTGATCCAATTGGTTTCCTTTCCATCTTCTGCCATGGTCTAGGGTCAATAAACTTATTGACATTTCAAACTGTTGTAACATATCTATGCATCTGATTGTAAAGATAATATATCTTGTGGATGCATAATAAAGTAATAAGGCTCTTTAATCCAGGAGTGGGCTAAGTTGGTTTGCAGAGATGAAGACCTCTCTTGCCTGTAATTAGCTACTAGTGCATCTGCTATGCACAAATTAGGTGAATTTTCTGAGCTGAAACTTATTTCTTTGGTTTATTTTCTTCCATGATTCTTTTTCACTATCCACCCGGCAACCACCTTTCTTTGTGTACCTATAGTCAGAACATGACAGCATCCACTTATTATTGATTTGGGGCATGCCACAGCCATAATGGGACCGAACTTGCACTGCGGCTGCAGCTGCCGCTCTTCTCTCGGAGCTTCACTTCCTACCACATTTTAGTTCCTATAGTCTGGACAAGCAAGTAGAATCTCTGGAAGATGGTTTACTCCTGTTATTGGAAGCACTTACAGCTTTACGTATTAGAATGGGAAGGTCCATCACTTGCAAAGTTAGACTGCCAGGCAACATATGTTAGAGTCTACACTGTTCACTTCACAATTTTGCAGAGTACTCCATCTACAATATGGGTATGGCAGGGTTGCATATTGGGGGAATGCGTTATCTTCTGTTGCATAACCTGGATGACTTTGATCTTGCAATGAAGTATAATTGCAAACAATGTTTGTTAGCAGAGAAAAAATCTCTAACTTGAGCTTGAAATCAAGGTAGTTTGAGATAGTGTTTACTTCCATACCTTGTCCCCACCCCCCAATAAACTATCAGCAAGTTATCTTATAAAATTCTGGAAAAACTCCATTCTTCGGTCTTTTTGCTTGAATTGCTGCATGTTTGACAAGAGTGCAATTACCTAGCTGGATGGTCTTCCCCACAAGGGCGTGATGAGAGAAAACTTCAGGCATTAAATCACCTCAAAATGAAATTACAAGGATGCAAAGAAAGGTACACTGATATATTATTTGTTCATTCATTAGTGCTTATGCATATATTTACTGTCTATCTGGAGAAGCATATATACCACGTTACTGATGCGATAAATCTTGAGAATAACCAAGTCATTCAACTTAGAATTATTGCAGAGGCACTGAAGATAGAATAGACTAATTTATAGAATAACTATAAAATTACTTCTTTTTTTTCTGGCCAAAGAATAAGTTACTTTGCGTTTTACCTGGCAAAATGTTGCTTGCAGTTTGGGCTCAATGTTAAATTTTCTCTCTGTACCAGGTTATTTTCCGTGCTGACCCAATGAAATTCAAGAAACTGAGGGGTGAGTTATTTGATTTTTGTAATCAAATCAAAGCAGTGATGTCCATGATGGAAAATTTAGTTATTATTGGCAGGTACATTTTGATTTTATCTCTGAAGTAGCATATTTTTTTTCTTCCTTCCGTATGTCTTTTCTGACAAGTTAAGAAGTGCTGATTTTTCTTGTATATGTACAGTCACAAAAAACATTGATATCTTTCATTGATCACTTATCTGATGAATAACGTAACTATATGGACATTGTCCAATCTGTTCAAGTTGCAATCTTTGAGATTAAGTTGGGTCTGTCTCTTGTTCTTTCAATCATATTCGAGGAGGAATTTTTTAATAAAGTTGGTGAAAAGAGTATTAACAGAGTCATGGTAAGTACTGGTTTGTTTCTGATTTATGTTCTTGCTTTTCTGTTCATGGTGATGTAATTATTTGTTTTACTAATATTTTAATGGTTTAATATTATTTTCATGAGTTCTATCTAACCAAACTAATTAACTTAAAACCTCAGGCAACTATTCGCTCGTTCATGAGCTTCCCAAGGGCCACTATTTCGAACTTTGCAATTTTTCTATCTGGGAACAGTTTAGAGGAGTTCTATTTATATTAAATAGAATCACCTTCAAAGTTCTCCCTCTCAGATGTGAGATTGTTGGAGAAGTTGGTTTCAGTTACACAAGCTTCCCACCCTAATGGAATGGTTTGTCCCCTTAACCTGTTATTTATTTTGCATATTCTAACTTAACATGTGGTAAGGGAATTGTTAAAATATTGCAATACAGTTGTCCAATTCATTTAATTAGTTTGCATGTTTATCCAGATCCCAGACTTCTCAATTATTGAACTAGATGTAGCTTAGTCAGTATTACTAATTGGATTTTTTTACATTAGCAGAATGAAGAATCAACAATGCAACTGAAAGCTGCTCTCCACCACAATGTTCTTTTTCAAGTTGCTCATTCCATTTTTAATGGACGATTCATGAGTAATGCATATTTCAGTGTGTAGCTTCTCTGTTATGGTCTCGTGTTTTCCTTTTTGTTGCAGAGAAGTTATGATTGTATAATATTTTTTGTCCTTTCTCAGCTTTTAGATGAAATCTTCAAAACATACAAAAGTGCAAGCAAAAGAGAAGTAAGAACTTGCATCCCAGTTGTACAGGTTCAGAACACAGGATTAAGATTGAGACCATTGTAGAAGCAGACATTTCCACTCTTGGAGAGTCATTTGTAAATGAAATTTTTAATGAGTGGAAAGAATTAGCTTCTGAGGAAGGAGGTGAAGAGGTTGGTGCATTAACATCATTTCTCATTCAAATGCCTATGTACATCCAGCCAACCCCCCTCCTTTAAGAGTTGGCTACTGGGGAGGATAAATTGAGTTACTCTGTAAATGTTTTTTTTCCAGATTAAAGCAGCTGACGAAAGTGAGAATTTGGAAGAAATATGGATTCATATGCAAGAATCTATCCTTAGTGAAACGGTGAAAATCCACATCCCATTGTTCGGATCAACTAATCTTCTCATCCTGGTTAGTTCCTTTTCATTTTGTTTTAACTCATGCAATTTGTTCTATGGTATTGCCTCCGTACCTTCATGATATGTTGATCCTTTTGGAGCCTGGGACTTCTCCGATGTGTTATGTAGAAATGTTGCAATCCTTCTCGGAATGTTATAGATTGGGATCTAGAATGATCAAAGGTGACTAAAGTAATGTGATTTTGGACCTTTTCTGAGTACTATTAGAATTTGTGTAACAGATATATGCTACTATCGTCCTCATATTTGAACAGTGTTAAGTCTGCCGTTCTTGATGCAACTCTTGTGCCTGAGCATTTGCTCCAACTTTGTTTGGATCATGAACACAACTCTATTTCAACTTATCACCCATATAATTTCTACAAGGTTGTGTTATCTCCCCTTTGCCTAGAAATTGATTACTGGTAGTGGCATAAGCTAATTTATGTGTGTCATTGTATCTATAGGATCCTAACGCCCCTGTAATGGCAAGAATGGTTAAATTCTTATGTACTCTTGAAGAAAGGGTTGTCTATCTGTCATCCCAAATCTAACACAGCTCAAGGAGAAGATATTTGAAGGTTTTGGTGAAGAATGGGAGCCTCTTTGTTTGGCGATTGCCTTTATCGTGGACCCCTTAAAATCTCTGTTTGCTGAGGGTGCTCAATGAGCCTACAAACTCAATCAAGCTTCTTCGTTCCACCCTTGCTGAGGGCGATTGCCATAGGCATGAATGCTTCATCCAATTTCCCCTTGCTGGGACCCTGAGCTCACCATTCTCAGATGTCTCTGTTTTAGAAGTTCACTCGGTTCACAACTTTCTCATTCCTATGAGCATATACGATACCTGGACACCATAATAACTGTTAAGTCATGCAATTTCTCATCACCTTCACCTGAAAATCACATGATATTTAGGGTTATTTCAGAACTATGAACAAATAAGAATTGATATTGCTAAAGGGCACTGTTACATGCTCATATCTGCCTTAGAACCTTAATCTTTCACGGTTCATGGGCTCAGGTTTGTACAGAGAATGAATGCATAACAAGTCCCAAAATATTCCCTAAGAACTAATAGGAATTGCAGCAACTCACCTAGACCTTTGAAACTTAGCTTACTAGTAGCCCTCTTTCCATTTGTATATCCTGGTGTAGCACTTTCATCTTGATGAATGAGGTCTGACCCATGGTGTGTAGAATCTGATATACTCCCAGGAAAAGATCCTTCTAGCTCTTTGTTTTTGTGTGGTTCAATGATTTCACTCGTGAAGAGCTTGTCATCTGAACAAATTGCAGATCCCAAAAAGCTTTTGCAACAATGGCATCATGATTGCCATTGATGCTTTCTTAAATTCTGACAAATTTATTTTGAGTGTGACAGGTTCTGATACATTCACCTGCTATAACTGCTTCTCAAAACAGAAGTAGGCCCTCCATGTATCAGTTCATCCTCTATGGACTTACTGACATTTTTGTCCCCATGGAATGGAATAACTAGCACTACCATTTCTTCCAGTCATAAGATTTTATCCACTTAGATCTCATTGAACTTGTCCAATATAGTTGGGTGTGCCATCCCTTGTGATCAGTCTCCATGGTGATTTGCAAATCTGCATGTCTTCATAAATCTCAAATTTGTTTTTCTTCTGAAATTGTTTATTGACTGACAGCTTGTAACTTCTAACATGTCATTTATGCTATGCATGTCAATATGGTCCTAGGCACAGAAAGTTGCAAGGATTTTGGCAGCCAGTCATGGAATTATTAGGTGCAGAGTAGTTTGTTCTGAATTTTTTCCCCTTTTTTCTTTGGTTTGTATGTAGGATAATCCTTTGGTGGGTTGAACATCAACAGGGGATCCATATGCTAATGTTGTTGGTGATGCTGGGCTTAGTTTTGATACTGAAGCAGCTGCTAAAGATTTTGCTGAGAGGCATGGCTTGGAATATGAGGTATTGTTGTAGGGAACGCAGCTAGTGGATAGTTATTTTCCTAAATGCTACTTGACTATGCCCAATGTTGCTGGTGAATAGTTCTGGACAAAGATGTGTTAACTGGCACAACTCATGTGTGTGTGTGTGAAATATTCCTATTTATTGTCCATCCCATGTTCTGAGAGACATATTAGAGCATGTCTTGCTTTCATTACCATCAATGACCATCCTTATATGCTTATTATTCTGACTCTAACATTTGGATAATCGTTGCAGCCTAAGGCATATGCTGACAAGTTCAAGTGGGAAGTGCCCATCAAAATCTGCCAACCGATTGTTCTACTTGCATGATTTGCTGTTTGCCATATAGGACATGTGATCTCAACCCCTCTACCAGTTCTATATTCTCACAGGAAGAACGAACACAGTAAGTCATCTGCCTATGGAAATTCAAACGAGTGCTTAAAAGGGAACAAAAGGACAAAACAGATGCAGATCAAACGTTTAGATTTCTTGATTTTATTTCCTAAATGACAAAACTGAATTATCATTTAATATAATAATATAGGTTTTTAGCTCAAAACAAATATGATATTTTAATTACTATTAATAAATATATGTCTACAATTATTTTCTTCGAAAAAAAAACTATTTTCAGGTTGAGAAATATGTCGGGTTTTTTGTTTTGTTTGAAAAGCGTAACTTGCATTTGGAAAACCAAGTTCTATAATAGTGGGAAAAAGGGCACGTGTGGCATTCCAATTCAACGCACGAGCCCTGGTAGGGCCGCCGGCCCTACAAATGCGGCGTCTCCCCCCTACTGTGGAGGCTAGCTAGCTGGTTAGTGTATCTATTTTTTGTGGGATCATCTTTTTTTCCTTATATTTTTTTTTATTTCTTTTATATTCGAGATATTTATCATTTTTATTTACCTTTTCCAATTACGAGACTATTAGAGTTTTTTTAATTTCTTCCAGGATTCTACCCTGGGATCGGATCCGTATCCGGTAATTTCAATGCGACCCGAATTATTTACCACCCGAATTGAAGAAATGGCTCGTATTCCGTCAAAGATGGCCCACAGCACAACGACTAGATGTGGTCAATTAAAGAGGTATAAATAACCACAGAATTTGACCGACATATACTTGCGTAGGTCAACATCGGCCAAATCTAGAGACCCGCAACTACCTTTTTTTAGCCCAAAAACTCGTTATTCAATGTTTATATAATTATTGAGAGGTTACTATCTCCAAATTCCAACATATATTAATTAATTAAATAATTAATTTATCCGGATACAGTTAAAATAACCACTTAAATCCTGTACTAATTACTTTTTACTCGATACAATTTTCTTAGAATATATATATATATATATATTATTTTTAATAAATCAATATATGTTAGAGAGGCGAAGTTTGAAGATGACCTATTTTATTTATTTAAAATATAAAAATTATAATATAAAAGTTTTTTGGATAAAAGATATAAACACACATATATATATATATATATATATATAGAGAGAGAGAGAGAGAGGTGCTTGACCTCACCTATTATAAAGCCTCCACCATTCCGACTAAACAAAAGCCATGGAAGCAGCTAACAGAAACCAGCAGTCCTTCCACCGCTCCCTCCACTCCGTCCGCAGGCCGCCCAACCCCAACAAGAAGACTAACGCTCCTCTCCCTCCGAACCCAACCCGCGTCTACAACGTCGACCGCATGAACTTCCGCGAGTTCGTGCAGATGCTGACAGGAGACACCGCCTCGGTCGACCCTCCGGCCTCCCTGCTGCCCCGCTGCCGCCTCCGTGAGGTGGCCGCGGCACCCTCCTCCATCCATATCCCGAGAAGGAGGCGACCACACCTCTGTCGGGGCTGTTATGGGAACTGATGTCGGAGGATGCATGATCGAGACATCTTCACATGGCCGTCGATCGGCACAGCCCCCTCTGAATCTCCGGTCCGGCGTAGATGGGTTTAACGCTGTCTCCTACTGCCCCCACGGTTCTCTTTGCCGCTAGTTCCCAGCCCATGAGCCGTGTCTGGTTTGGGATCCAATACTATGCTGTAAATTTGTTCAATTCAAATGTTGTCTCGTGGCTCATTATCATGTAATAATATTAACCTAAATCATACTTTTACATATAATTTTTCAACATTTTTAAAACCTTTGAAATTTAGACTCATGAAATTAATAGTTTGTTATCTAAACTATCAAATCATATTTTTTTTAGAGTAGAAAATCTAATTTGGATCTTCTACTCACTATATAATAATAAATTTATTTTAAAATTTAACTTTATTACTATCAACATAAATTATATTAAAACATAATTTATATTTTATAAAATTTATAATATTTTATTTAACTTAAATTATATAAATTTAAAATAAATATAATTTTTACTCAATAAAAATTATATATAATTAATTTGAAAAAATAAATTAAATATTTTAAACAAAAAAATCATTCATTCTATATAGTAATAATTTTTTTGTAATAAATTATATAATTCTAGTATTACTAAAATATTAAATTTAATCTATATGTTTATACAATATTATAATTTATATAAATATTATATATATCTTATTTATAATAATTATTATTAATAATTGAATATATATTTTTTTTAATATTTAACGAGTACAAATTATATATAATTAAAATTTTATATAATCTGGCACTAATATATACTTTTTAGTTATAGAATTATCATGTAATATTACTCTAAACAAATTTTAATTACATATAAATTTCACGTAATAAATTATTTAAAAATTAAAAAATGAGCTAATAATAAAAAGGTATATCTAATTTAAGTTAAAATATATTTATATATAAATTATTATATTGTATAAATAAATTAATTAATTTTGACAATTAAGTTATAGTAAAATTATATAATTTATTCTAAATTTTTTATAATGATAGAGAATTCATTATATATTTGTGTAAAATATTTTATTTATTAATTTAAACTGTTTATATAAAAATTAATTATATATAATTTTAATTATATTTTATTAATTTAAATTATATATTTTATATTTTTAAAATAATATATATAATTTAGTAGTACTAAAATTATAGAATTTACTTTCAAATTTCTATAATCATATAATATATATTGGTATGATATTATAAAAAGTTTTAATTATATATGATTTATACTTAATAAATATTGAAAAAATATATTAAATTATTAGTAATAACTATAAGTTAAAGTAAAATATTTATATATAAATTAGGATAGTAGAGGTAACTTAAATTTGACTTATTAGTTATATCAAAATTATATAATTTGCTAACAAGATTCTATTATTATATAGAGTGATTGTTTTATTTGTTTAAAATATTTATTTTATTATTTTAAAATAAATAAATAAAAATGTTAATTATATATAATTTATTCTTATAACACTTTCTACTTATAATTAATAAAATATTTTAAACCTTATAAATATATAACAATTATGTATTTTATCTAATATATGATATTCTTAACATATTATATAATACGAGATAAACTTATAATTTCAAACACTAACTTAATAAATTTATACAAATCGAATATTATTTTTTGTTATCGTACCAGAGTAAACAATTAACTATAGTTAAATATTTTTACTCTAAAATTAATAAAAATACAAACTATAATGATAATTAGTTATAAATTATAAATAGAATAAGATTTATATCCTTATAAAACATCCCATCGGCATATTCTCACTCACCTTTCAACAATTTCGGTTAACCTATTATTTTTTTATGAGAAAAAAAAAACCTACCATTTTCGATCTTAAACCATCATGAGATAGCTGATGGAGTCGTTCATCCACCATTTTCTCACAGGATGCCATTAATGCTCTCAGGAGTTTTATTAGTACACAGGTTTTTGGCGAGTTCCTGCTGAGCAGATCTTGAAACCATTTTGGGCTAAAGCTTCCCAAGAGATAATCGAGCTTCGACCCTATAAGTAGGATCAACTTCGACCATATGTTGTGATATATTCGCCCAGCTAGTGAGGGCATTGGCTCGTGATCTTCTTCTTCTTCTATGCGGTTCGTGTGTACCTCGACCTGCACTGGTCCATTATCCTCGAGGGCTCTCTGCGAGGTTTTACCCTCTTATTTGCACAAAGTGTCTGTCAATTAATCACATAACTTCTAAGATGATCTAATCTCTCTGTATCCTCCATTAAAATCAAATTTGAAAGCTATGAATTGAACTGATAAGTGGGCACCTCTTGAATGTAAGATTTGAGGCTTTCATCCGTGAGCTTGTTGCGATTCTGATCGGTTACGTGAAACACTAAACTCGAACATACATGCAATCAAAACGCAAGCTAAGATGATTACGACCATGTTTGCCTCCAGGGGTTTCATGAACCCTATTTTTACCGTCAAAGTGAATGGCCATGGACATGGTTTATGACACAAAAGAGAGAGTTCTGGATAACTGACCGTTCATGAACCATGTAGCATCCGTGGAGACGTAAGATTTGGATATTAGGAGGTCAAGATCTGTGAGGAGTTGCACCATTTCCAGCAGAATTTCATTCTTTATTTCTCCATTCACCTGTGAAACCCAGTTCTCCTAATACAGTGGAAAGTGCAGAAAATCACCCAAGAAACTTGAAATTGATTGGTCTAAACAAACCCTTAACAGTGCAGTCCTCATGGGCGTCGTTGTCCATGGAGGCGCTGCAAAGCAAAAACAAGCGGACAATGCTTACCGATCTCTCCAAAGTTTTTAAATGTGTAGAATTTGATTAGGGTTATAAATTAGAAATAAATAAATTAGAAAAATATTATAAATTTATAAGTTTGTAATAATTTACCTGATTATAAGATATATATTTTAAATAAAAATGTATATTATTTATGTTAATACATTTTTTTTGAGTTGGTAACTGGATATCGAAAATTCGACTTCTAATATGTAATAGTATTTAAAAAAAATATCAAACTCCATATTATTATTTTTACTTATAATATAACAATAATATATGAATTGTAAATAGTTGTTTAAGTATTTAAAAAAAATATCAAACTCCATATTATTATTTTTACTTATAATGTAATAATAATATATGAATTGTAAATTGGTATTGATAACGTATTTAAAATTTAATATTAAAATTATATATAAATTTTACGTTATTGATAAGAATACGTTACAATTTTAATAAAATAGAGAGATATTATATATTTAAAAATTATATAAATTATATTATTTATAAATTTTTATGGATTAATAATAAACCATAAGCGGGTAATATAAGAAGAGAGTGGATCTAAGAAATGTATGTACCTCACAGGTATGGATTCTCCTTGAGCCACTCGTAATCGGGGTCGAAGTAAGGTTCATAGGCAGCACTAACGACACCGGAGTATCTCCGATCGAAGTCTCCGCCGCACCAGTTCGTTATATATGTATGATGAGGTTCCATTGATGAAGAGGAGATTCCAATGAAGTGTTACTCGTGCTAGTATGGCGGAAGCTCCCAAATACCATACAGAATGGTAGATAGATTTATGGAGGAGAAGAGAGTGGAATGAGCATTTATAAGAGTTTCTAGCCAGCACACATGGGACCCTTCTGCCATAGCTATTTTAGTGCACTGAGCCAAGGTCTCAGAGAAACACACTCAGATGGAGATGGAGACATTTTTAGGATCTCCTCAATAAGAAAAAAATCTGATACTTTTTGCTCTAAAATCATTATTTTTATATAGATAAATTCTTTTTAAACTGATACATCCATATTAACAATTTAATTTATTAGAGCTTATGAAAAATATTATGTATTAATAACTATATATATTTAAAAATTATAATTTATAATTAGTGTAAAATTTTTATTATTATAAATTTAAACATTTTTATATTTTATTAAATATTTGATAATATTAGATGTACTCATTACTAAATCTAATTTTAAAAAAATACTAAACCTATGTACAATTCGTTTATTATTTTTCCCATTTCGTATAATTAATAACAATTTTATTGAGTATAATTGCACATAAAACAAACAAGTTTTTAATATTAAATTGGGTACATTAAATCTGATAAAATATAAAAATATATTATATATCGATAAGTATTCAAATTAATATATAATTATAATTTATAAATTATAATTAATATAATATTTAATTATTATAAACCTACACCATTCTTATTCTATATATAAATGCTATTACGTTTTCAACTAGCTTGATTGTCAGCCACCCTCACATGTTTTCGCCTTTATAATTTTTAATTAAATAATTAATTATCGGTGCAAAATAATTTAATATTTAAATTTATATTTCAAATTCGACTATAATTATTTTTTTTTAAATAGGTAATATAATAGAATGTATTGAAATATTTTAATAGGATATTTTAAAATAAATATGAAAACATATTTGAAGTTGAATGGAGAAATTATTTTTTAAATAGGTAAAAAAAATCTCCCCTAAAATTTGGATAAATTTGTACAAAATCCTTTGAATTAAGTTATAAATTGGTAATTTTCTTAAATATTCCATTATAGTAACTAATCTTTGAAAAAATAAATATATATTACAAACTCAATAATAATATTAATATTAATTATGTTATGTGCATGATGTCCTACCCATTTTATTTATTTTTATAATTATTTAATATCACCCTATTATTTAATGCTAATTTAAAAATATTACGTAGGTTAAATTTTAAATTTTTATGTAAAAAAATATATTTTTTCAAATATTTTGTACCGTACCAAAATATTTTGAAAGATTTATATCAAATTATAAACCGATTAAAAGTTTTGTACCTAAAAGCAATTTATCCCATAAATTTTAGTCCTTATTTTTTTTTATATGGATAAATCTAGTTTACACTAATATATCCCTAAGAAGAGCATTTTTCTCATGCCACAAATATATGATTCTTATATCTTTGATATTTTAATTATATATTTTTAATGTATTTTTTTAGTTTTATATATTAAATTTTTTTTTCTGTATTATATATTTAAAAATGTTTTTCAACTCTTGTATGTTTTAAAAAAATAACATTTTAAATATAATTTTAAGAAATTTTGAGATTGCAAATATAAATTTGATTAAATATATAAGACTTTAAATTTTATTTTTAAATATAAAGATGAGAAAACTATTTTTCGATATAAAATCATGTTACTATAAATATCTCATGTACATTTATACAATTCTAAAAATGTGACAATTCTATCTATAAACAAAATGGTGTAGTTAATTTATATATGTGATCAGTTTAAACAATATGAAAAAATATAGTTGATATTAATTATTATAAAGGTGTGACTTTATTTGGAATCATTTGTACTAGATTATTTAATTTTTATTATATTAAAAAATTGTAGGTAAATAATTATAATTTTAGTAAAATAATTAAAAATTATAAAATATGAATTTAAAAAATTTTATTTACAAAAAAGTTTATTTTTCGCAAAGGTAAATTAAATATTGCTTAATTTTTTGTATGAATTACTTATCAAATATAAATAAATTAAGTATACACAATACTACTATTACAATTGGTAGTACCTATTAAAAGGATTTTATTGTTGTGATAATTGACCGATTTTTAAAATAAGAAATTTTATTTTATCATAATATTGATAATATACCAAATATTGATAATTTGAATACATTAGATTGGATGGATGCCTATAACGGTTGCTCACATATTGCACTGAAAAAGAAGAAAAAAAGAAATAATAGCTTTATTGGACTATCAGTCGAGGGGGATATGAATTGGTATAATCAATTGTTCATGGTCAAACAGGACAAATAACTTAAGTTCAGGGACTAAACAATTATTTCATGAAAAATGCATTCTACTAGAATCATCCGAAATGCCCTCGCTTGAAAATCATCCGATTAATCTAACAGACTCTCGAGGGCAAAAAAATGAGTCCCGCCGCCGCCTCAGCAGCAGCATCCGAGCGAGACCAAGCCTCCGGTGACGACTACTCCGCTGTCGCCACCCTGGTCCCTTTTGAGAGGCCTCTTCCCCTACTCCGTCGGCCCATCCCAGCCGGATGCCGCGATGATCCTACAGCTGGTCCGTACGTTCTCTCTTTCAAGGATCCCGATTCGTGGACCACGGCCCTCCGCTCATGCCGATCCCAGATAACTGAGCAGTGCGAGGAGGGAGCTCGGATTGGGTGCGCCGTGGCGGCGTCGAGGGCCTGCGCACCGCCTTGGTGGGAGTCACTCACGGGCCAGAAAGTGAACCTAAAGGAGAGAGAGGAGTGCGAGGTTAGAGAGATGGAGAGATGCTTCGCTGATAAGAGGGGGAAGTGCGCCGATTTCGCGAGGGAGAGGACTTTGCGGCCTTTTATGGCCGCGAGGGTTGGTGTTAGAGAGGACAGCGGCCGCCGCGCTGTGATATCAAAAGAGATGGGGAAGAAGTTGATTTGTTGGGTTTCTGTGCCGAATGATAGCCTGAGGCTTGGCCTTATGGGTCTGCAAGATTTAGCCAAGATCGAATCTTCAGTGACAAATTATCGAGCATCTGAGATTTTTGTGACTGATTTTTCGTTGCAGTTGTATTGAATTCCAACTGGGAATTGCTCCTGCATAGGGGGCTCTCACTTATGTTTCTGGATTATTAATAGAAGTGCCTTCCACTCCATAGCTAATAATGCTCACCATTATCTCCTTCTCCATCTAGAATTGCAGTTTCAATGTCAGAAACTCTGGTTTAGGAAAATGCAATATGCCTGCTCTACTATGCATCATCGACTTAATTTTTGCTACCTTGACCTTGTCAGGAGTCATTCAGCAGTCACTGCAAAATCAAATCTTCTGTTTTAATTTTTATTTCACATTTTTGCAGCAGCTCAGAGTTAGGAGTTGACCCTTTGACCTATTCTGGTTAAAGCTGCATTTGCTAATGGAGGGGCAGAAGAGGAAAAAAAACTACTTCCAGGCACGTGGGCCCCACCAAAAAGGACATGCACACGTGTAAAACCGGGTCCCACCAATTACCCCTAACGCCGCCCAGAATATGCCACTAGAAAGATCTTGATGTAGTGCACGCGAAGCATCTAGTCTTTTCCCATCCCCTCTCTCTCTCTCTCTCTCTCACTCAATTCAATCAAATCGAAGTTGCTGAAAAATCTGAGTTGTTGTTCCAGAATTCTCCTGAGTTCCCGCTCTCCGTTCAAATTCTAATAAGCTACGGTTTGTCATTCCGCTGATCAGTCCCTCCGATGTTTAACAAGGCGTTCGGGAAGTCCGGTGACGTCGAGGCCGGTGCCAGGGCCATGTACCCTATGATGCTTGAGAGTCCAGAGCTCCGGTGGGGTTTCATCCGCAAGGTTTATTCCATTGTCGCCCTCCAGTTGCTCCTCACGGTCATCGTTGGAGCTGTCGTCGTGACCGTGCACCCTATCGCCACCTTCTTCGTCACGACCCCCGGTGGTTTGGCCCTCTACATCATCCTCATCATCACGCCATTTATCAGTATGTTTTCGTTTTTATCTTGCTATTGTGTAGGGGTTCTTTGAAGAGATTGGTTCCTCCAAATATCCTCTGCTTCCTCCTCGTCATCAGGCCATTTCTTTTTTTTTTCTTTGGTTTTAACTGATTTGAAAGGAAAACACTACAGAGAAAATAGCGAGTTTCTTTAAGAAAATCTCTAGAGTGACAATTTTCAGATTTTAAAGAAGTTTTGACTCTGATATGATGTGAGGCGTATGATCAAGAGAAGCTTCTGGTAGTGTGGGCTAGGTTTTGCCGTTCTGGTATGATTTGTGTAATTAGTATGTTCGGATCCTTTTGGATTGATGGTTGTGATTTCTGCCATTGCAGCATTGTGCCCCTTATATTACTATCACCAAAAGCACCCTGTTAACTATCTTCTCCTGGGGATATTCACGGTTACTCTGGCTTTTGCCATTGGATTAACCTGCGCATTTACCAGTGGTAAGTTTGTATATTCTTGTGAATTTTCTCCTAATCGGAAATCATGTAAAGCGTACATGTTCTGTTCAATTATCTGGTGGCATTATAATATATAGAAAAAAAATGAAGAAGACTTGATGGTGGCGCTCTCATGTACTCAAAACTTGTTTCACTCCTCATTTGGTTACAGGAAAAGTTATACTAGAAGCAGCTATCTTGACGGCGGTGGTCGTCGTCAGTCTCACTCTGTACACTTTCTGGGCTGCCAAAAGAGGACATGACTTCAGTTTTCTCGGACCCTTTTTGTTTGGTGCTCTTATTGTGCTTATGGTATTTGGGCTTATTCAGGTACTACACATTGAAAAAGAAGCACGAACTTTGATTTACATTCTAGATTAGACAGAGAAAATCTAACCTTGCATCTTTGTCACGGCGGTTGCAGATCCTCTTCCCCTTGGGAAAGATCTCCGTGATGATCTATGGATGCTTGGCATCCATCATATTCTGCGGATACATCGTGTATGACACAGACAACCTCATCAAGCGTTTCTCATATGACGACTACATATGGGCCGCCGTGTCATTGTACCTTGACATCATCAACCTATTCCTGTCTCTGGTAACTGTTCTCAGAGCTTCTGAATGAATTTTGAGTTGCTCCTTTCTATAGATTTCCTTTGTATATCCATTGGGTTAGATCCTTCACAAGAAAATGCTGCAAATCAGGTTCTTGAAGCTTTTATAGTAAATGGTTCTTGAGCCTCAAATCTTTTTTAAATCATTAATGCCATTAGATCTCACAAAATATCTTGCTATGGAGGATGCTATTATATGAAATGGTTAGGTACAGTGCACACAAGAGATTTGAATATTAGTGACCTTTCTCTTTTCTTCTCTGCCAACTTCTTCTCTTTCCTTCCATACTTCAACAATTTTTCAGAGCAATTTTTTAACACCTACTTAAAATTCAATCACTCATACCAAACTTAAATTTGTAAAACAGAAATAGATAAAATAATATTTAGATAATATCACAACTCTTTTAGCATGGTATTTCATGTTCATTATATTTTAAAATAAACAATTTATGCGAATTTATACTAATATTAATGTTGAGTATGGATATATATTAAATTATTACGGTGAGTTAACTTGATATAATTTTAATTAGTTAATATTTTATATAATGATATTATAACATTATTTATTTCTATTTTAGTATTATTGCGAATTTATAAATAGACACCCCTCTTATATTATATAACTATATATAATTTATAGCTACGTTCATGTGATTTATTCGTATAGCCTCACACATATATTTTTCATATATTAAATTTAGAATACGGTATAGATGAATGGAAGTGATATGATAGATAACATGCATGAATAATAGGAAAACAATTTCATTGATAAGTAAATCAATAATTTATATAAGAAATATGTTTATTTATATACTCAAAATAAAATAATTATCTAAAATAATATTATGACTATTTAATATATCTCAACACTACCCGATCAACATATAGTCATATAAAATATTTATTTTAAAATTATAAATATGATCTACTAAATTAATTCTAACATAATTGTAATATTCTCTAAATATTATTTTGTTAAATTCTTATTTATATACTCATAATATAAAATATTTATTTTAAAACCGACGACGTCTTAGCATCGATCACCCTAGAATGAAGGAGGGATATCAGAACCACTCAGTGAATTCGAGAGGAGAGATAAGTTCTAGTAAAATGTTGACGCTCAAGTAGAAGAGTTGGAAAGCCTCCTAAAAGACGAGATCAAACCAAACGAGGAATTGAAGGTTGAGTGACCTGGGATTTAGAGATGTTGAATTGAACATGTAAGGGTGAGCTGCCTTTGGCGAACTTGATCTCATAAGGATTGGGACTTCGTGGTCGGGCAAAATCGAGCTAAGGGAGAGAGCTTGAAAGGAGAACGATGGAGCCAAAAAAGGGAAGGAAGATCAAACTTACATGAACATGAATAACCGTTGGAAGTGGGAGTCGGTGACCTTCAGGCCATCTCTCGATTGAGCAAGTGATGTGATCGAGCTGAGGGTTCCTGCAATGAGAAGACGCCGAGTGGATTGAACTGATAGTGTACATGACCATTAACTCATTTCCAAACATACCCATGTCCTAGTCATACACCCTAGAAGCCCCCTCATGAATAGAGAAAATATAGCATGGAACTATCCTCGTATAGTGGCATTTATTGAACATTTTGCAGGCAATATCTGCAGATTGCAACACTGCTCTTCTACATACACCCCATACCTACTCATATCTCATTTAAAAAAATATAAGCATTTTAGCCTCCAAGTTCACTTCCCTTCCTTCTCCTTTGGCATCCCTATCCCTGCATTAGACTCTCCTTCCAGTCACCAACTCCATATTTTTAAGCTGAATAGCTCTCTCTCTCTCTAACTTCATTTCAAGTCCTGGTTCTTTCTCCTTTCCCCTTCAATCGACAGTAAACTCGATACTCCCTGAGTCCAAATCTCGTATTCCCTCCTGTTCTTGCACTCGAACTCTACAATGCCACGGTTCAATGTCTTCAGCCCGAAATAGCGCCGCTGCTCTCCTCCCTCAAAGAGGTACCTCCCTGGCCATGCCGGCAAGTCATTGCAGACTTCCAGAACCACATCTGCTCCACATGGGAAATAACCATTGATTAGCAGAGAATAAGCAAGAAAAATGTAATCTTCCACTTTGCAGAGCCAGTTCAAGTAAGATTATCTGATAGTAGAGAGAGAGAGAGGGGGGAGAGGACACTGGTCGGGGGCTTACTCTTTTTCTTTTTGGTTATGGTACTGGCCACGTGCTTGCTCTTCGTCTTCAGTATCACCTGCAAACAACCCCACACCACCCATGAATATCAGCTTCAGCCGATCGATGGCATTAAAGAAAGAGTTCAGATCAGCTAGAGAGAAGGTGATCTCTACCTGGCCAGCTCGATTTATGTAGACAGACACAATCTTCCAGTGAAGATCACCTGTGTGTATATATATATATATATATATAGCAGAGTTAGGTTTTCCAATATCTAAAACAACTGCAAATGAACTCTGATGTTCAGATTTTAGAGACTATTTTACCTTTTCTGGTTCGCTTGAGAAGCACGCTGCCCTTTGCGAGGAACTCCTTGATGCAGACACCGAGGAAGTCCTTCTCCGGCAGGTCGAGCTCGTCGCTGTAGTTCGAGTATGGAGGGTCTCCTGTGTTTCCTTTGACGCAAGCACCCACCATCCCCTTCTCCACCGGCAACACGGCGGCGATGTTCCAGACATCCTTCATCGTCCTCGCCTTCAGAGTTGCAGCGCCTCTCAGAGCTGCAGTGAAACCTTCAGATTGAATAAATAGTCTATAGAGAGAGGATGATGTGGTTAATGTGAAACAAAAGAGTGAGTTTGGGGCTTTTTTGAAAGAAAAAAATAATTAGTGCCACGTGCATAAACTTGAGGCCTTTTTTTGACCTGTGGCTGCGGCGGCTGTAAGAGTAGTAATATCGTCGTGGGACCGAACGTTAACGGCGGAGCTAACGACGGAAGCCAAGTGTTCTCTCTCGACACCCATGGCTTCCGCGGCCTCCACGCACTGGGCAGCGACCAGAGTCGCGGCGGAGGCCACTGCCATGTCCATCTTGGCCGAGGGCTCGTCAGCATTACCCGAGGAAGCCGAGGCAGCGGCCGCAGCAAATGCTGCCACGGCCGCGGCCACCGAAGCCACAGACACAGTGGCGTGGAGCTGGGCATTGTGGGCCCGGGCCTCCGCCTTCTTCCTCTCCTTCCTGTCCTTGAGCCACCTCCCCATCGTCTTGGCCCCGGCCGGGGTGGTCGCCCCGGTGCCGGAGCTGGACCTTCCGCCGGTGAAGAGTGGTTGCAGAGTGTTGTGGGAGCGGAAGTACTGAAAAGCGGTGTGGTTAGGTTCAATCAAAATTAAAACTTTAATTATTTTTTATTAGAGAGAATATAAGAGAACCTTAACAATGTCGTCGAGATCATCGGAAGGGGAACCGGCGACCGGCGGACTGTCTGGTCCATTCGAGGGTCCGCTGCTGTGCGAAAGCCTTCCCGACGTTAATGGCGACACTTCCTGGGAAAATTCAGGCCACGTACATATAACTCAACCCATGTATGTGTATATATATATATAGAGAGAGAGAGAGAGAGAGAGGAGCTACAAGGAAGGGCGCATATCTACAAGCTTACCGACTGAGACATGATGCGCTCGAGGACGAGCTGGGAAGTGGCGGAAGAATTGAAGGAGAAGTGATTGGAAGTTGCAGCCATGATGACGTCGTCCTCATTGGTGGCGGTAGCGGCGGACTTTGAAGAGGAGCGGTGGTGGTGGGGAGGATGAACAGAGGCCGCAGAGGAGGAGGAGGAAGAAGAAGAAGAAGAAGAGAGGGCCTTGCAGACCTCGAGAGCTGAGAGGCTCCATGTCCTGGAGAGGTACTCCATGGGCTCCTTGGGGCTCTCCGGGGGCATCATCAAAGCTTGCTGAGCTTTCTTCCTCGATTGAATAGGCACCATTGACGCCTCCATGTGGAAGGTTGATGCTTATGTTGGGTGCTTGGATGGACTAGAGAGCATGCATATGCATGCCCTTTATAGGCCTTTAGAGAGAAAAAAACCCTTATTTTTTTTTTACTTTTCCCTTTTAGGCTAATTATTGGGCATATGGTCGCATTGAAATGTGTTATCTCTCTACTCTACTTTATACTTTATGATCAACTATAAGAAGTATATGGTGCATATTGGTTGGAATATCTTATTCTCTAGATATGTGGAATGAGCAAAAGGTGATTTTAAAAAGAAGTGCAAAATTTTGGGGATGGGATCTGGTCAAAATGCAGAAGGTAAGTGGATCAGAGATGATGGTAAGAGTTGAGTCATTGGGGTTTGGTGCTTTTCAATCCTCAACCTCTTGCAGGGGAAGAAGGCCAGCCAGAACCAAAGTGCCTTTAAGCTGCTTTTTTTTTCTTGGTTTCTTTCTTTCTTCTAGGCTATGGAGTTTACCCAAGAGAAAACCTCTCTCCTTAGTCCTTCCCCCTGGTTTGATAGGTAAAGCTCTCTCTTGATCCTTGCTTGTCTTGTACATTTATTTGCACTGTGTCAGTAGGATTAAGTGTATGTTTGAAACGGGTTTGGATGGTAGAGGAATTAGTAAAATTTTAAAAAGATAAATGTGTTATTTTAAAAGATTTGAATAATTTTTCATTTTATTTGTTTATTTATTTATATACAATTGAATTAAATTATATTATTAAGAAATGTGTTATATATATATATGATAAAATAAAATATTATAATAATAAAAAATATATATAACATTACAATTTTGTTAGATATTTTTAAAACAAACTATTAAATTTAGACATTTATCAGGAAATCTGCAACAAATATATATTATATATTTATTCTAAATTAACATTGATATATTAAAAAATAGAAATTAGATTGTCGAAATTATAATAAAATATATTAAATTAATATGATGATTGTTAATTTTATTATTTATTTAAAATAAAAAATTTATTTTATAAATAATTTGTAGGTTAAAATTTTAAAATATATATATTAATTAAAATTTTACCTAAATTTTAAATTTTTTATTTAAAAAAATTTTATAATATAGTTGTTAGAGAGTATTTTGCAATGTGGATCATATCTATTTAAATTTTATTAATAATAATTAGTATAAAACTTTTAAAATTTTAAATATAAAATATTTATTTATTTTATCTAATTTATAATAATATTATCAATACTTTATTTTAAATTCAATTTTTATACCCTTTATAAAAATAATTTTAAATTAACACTAAACAATTTTATACTAGTAATATATTATTTTTTATTTAAATAAAAATAATTAACTCGATTTGATTATTTTTTCTAAATAATTTATTAGAATATATGTCGAGTTTATAATGTTAAGTCGGGTATATTTGCAAATAGACTGAATCTAATACTATATAATATATTTAATATCTATTTAAAATTAATAAATTATAATTAAGGTAATATTTAGTATCTTATAAACTAATAATAATTTTTTATTTTATTAAAAATTTAATTATATTCTCAATAATAATATTTATATTTTAATTATATAATATAATTCATCACAATTTATAAAATAAATTATTATCATATTTATATTATTTATTGGAATCATATTTATTTTAAATCAAAATTTGAATCTTTTATATTAAAAAAATAGATATAATAGTCTTTACAAGTATCCATCATCATCATGGGATTCATCCACTTGACCCAAACCTATCTATCGGGTACGCAAGGACTAGTACTAGTGCCTGATGTTTGAAGGCTAAATAAGCCGCTAATGAAGATAAAACGCGATTGAATTCAAATCATTGAGAATTTCTCTAATCCCAAGGAGTTAGTGGGAAAATGAAATAAAAAAGGAATAAAATTGTCCAAAGTGAAAAAAAGCCTATAGACATGGGGGAGCAGTCCATCACAACTCTATAGAAAAAAAAAAGGGTTTTTGATCAAATGGAGCAAATGGAATAAAGGGAAGAGCAAATGGAATAAAGGGAAGAAGATTAACAAGCCAGCCCTCTTTATCTATTTAATATATTTAATATCTATTTAAAATTAATAAATTATAATTAATGTAATATTTAGTATCTTATAAACTAATAACAATTTTTTATTTATTATTTATTTTTATGATATTTAGCAATCATATAAATAATACATTTCATAACATTACAAAAAGACATTTTAATTTAATATATTTGTAAAACTGATTTAAAGTGGTAAACTCTACTTTCCATTTACATTAAGCCTTACCATCACCATTCACTCTCTAGGAATGTATACTCTAAACTAACTCTGTATATACTAAACGGTAAAATGAGTACAATTAAGGGCAATAATGTAAATAGGAGGATTAAGGGATCTAATAGTAAATAAAGGAAACGGGATCCCAAATGGAATAAACGGAGAATCTAGCGGCCGTAATAAAAGTTTTAAAAATAGGTGAATATTTATTCTGGGACAGAACAAGAACATAGTTGAATGTGACTTCTCATCTTTTTTGGTACTTTTCTTTTTGTTTCCTTATTATATATCTGTTAAATGAGCTGATTTAAAAGAAAACCAGCTGCTCAAATAGATGGATGAACAGTTGAGACCATAGAAACCCTTTCTCCTACATGTTTTTCCAGATCTGATTAAAGGGATCCATTCCGCCATTGACACGACACATTCATGCATGCAGTAGTGTCTGTAAAAAGGAAATGGGTATGTTGTTTGCATGGAGGATGGTATTATTATGGGTTGGTTGTTCAGTTGGCAGATGGACGCAGAATGACAGCGGATGTCCGAAGGAGTTGCCGTTATCAACGGCCGACAAAAAGCTTATCCATTCCATGACAAAATTCAATTTCAGACTAGACTCTGGAACAAGACAAAACGCCTTGGCCCATTTTCCATGGAGATGGTAAAGCTGGTGGTGAAGGTACAGGCATGCAATGCAACAAGAGTGTCTTCCATTTGATGTCGATCACACCTCTCTCTTTGCATTGCAACTTACACCATTCATCTGTAAAGTTTACTGCAATAATGCATTTGTTAAAAGTTTTGCTGCATTTTACACCTCATTTTACTGCACTTTTTTACATGTATGGATCGGATCCATCTTTTGCTGTCCCATTGTGTACTTTTTTTTTCAACTAGCACCAACTTACATAACAATACAACAACACTTGACCATCAATTAGAGTTGCCCACAATCTTCCTCTTTCTCACTATCCATTTTACATGCTCTATTTCTCCTTTTGCTTTCTTTTCATGAAGAATGATCGATTGTGTATATTATCAGGGTTGTTTCCTTTTCTGCAAGAGTGCGCGTGGTTTGGGTTTCAGAGGGAATACTAATACTACGTCACCTTCTCACCCTTTTGATATCATCTTCCTCACTCTCACTCACTTTTTGCAGGGAGACAAAGATGCCCTACCAGGCTAAAATCTAACCACATCCAAACATATAACACCAATGCTCCCTCCACCCTCCACCCTCCTATTAAAGCAGCTTTTCCCCCCTTTTTATGTTTTCTAAATTAGTGCTTTTCTTGAATTTTGTTTACCATTTTACACGATAAAAAGATAAAGAGGGCTGGCTTGTTATTCTTCTTCCCTTTATTCCATTTGCTCTTCCCTTTATTCCATTTGCTCCATTTGATCAAAAACCCTTTTTTTTTTTTCTATAGAGTTGTGATGGACTGCTCCCCCATGTCTATAGGCTTTTTTTCACTTTGGACAATTTTATTCCTTTTTTATTTCATTTTCCCACTAACTCCTTGGGATTAGAGAAATTCTCAATGATTTGAATTCAATCGCGTTTTATCTTCATTAGCGGCTTATTTAGCCTTCAAACATCAGGCACTAGTACTAGTCCTTGCGTACCCGATAGATAGGTTTGGGTCAAGTGGATGAATCCCACGATGATGATGGATACTTGTAAAGACTATTATATCTATTTTTTTAATATAAAAGATTCAAATTTTGATTTAAAATAAATATGATTCCAATAAATAATATAAATATGATAATAATTTATTTTATAAATTGTGATGAATTATATTATATAATTAAAATATAAATATTATTATTGAGAATATAATTAAATTTTTAATAAAATAAAAAATTATTATTAGTTTATAAGATACTAAATATTACATTAATTATAATTTATTAATTTTAAATAGATATTAAATATATTATATAGTATTAGATTCAGTCTATTTGCAAATATACCCGACTTAACATTATAAACTCGACATATATTCTAATAAATTATTTAGAAAAAATAATCAAATCGAGTTAATTATTTTTATTTAAATAAAAAATAATATATTACTAGTATAAAATTGTTTAGTGTTAATTTAAAATTATTTTTATAAAGGGTATAAAAATTGAATTTAAAATAAAGTATTGATAATATTATTATAAATTAGATAAAATAAATAAATATTTTATATTTAAAATTTTAAAAGTTTTATACTAATTATTATTAATAAAATTTAAATAGATATGATCCACATTGCAAAATACTCTCTAACAACTATATTATAAAAAATTTTTAAATAAAAAATTTAAAATTTAGGTAAAATTTTAATTAATATATATTTTAAAATTTTAACCTACAAATTATTTATAAAATAAATTTTTTATTTTAAATAAATAATAAAATTAACAATCATCATATTAATTTAATATATTTTATTATAATTTCGACAATCTAATTTCTATTTTTTAATCCGATTCTAAATTAGATTATTTTCAATACCCTTGTACATATTAAATGATTTTTTAAATTTGAACTAATTTAGTTTGACTATTTCTAATTTTTAAGTTAGAATGGAGTAGGGAAAATACTATTATGCTAAAATTATTATTCTTGATAATATAATTAATATTAAATCATATAAAATAATTAATTATGTAAGATTTATAAGTTTATTAAGGTTATTGATAGGTAGATATGGGTTTAATCTCTTGTTAACTTAGAATAATACTCTATTAAACATGCATATAAAAAAAGTTGTATAAATATTTGATTTATTACTTTATTCATATCACTCGGATCAACCATGGAGAAATTGATTGATGATTGAACCATGAATATATATATATATATATATATATATATAAACTAGATTTAGATTTAGTGGAGAACACCGGGGCCAGATCTGATCATGCTTCAGCTAAATCTGATCGAGGCCTTCTTGGCAAGACCAAGATCCAACCCATGTGTGCAGCTGCCAAGGCCAGACTTGCAAGGCCCTCCCTCCCTCTCTCTTACTCATTTGTTTGGTGGATTGAAACCCTAATTCTCATATTTTTTTTTTTCCATTCACATCATCTGAAAAAGAACTGCAGGATCCAAGTCCAACCACAGGATGACCATTCACTGGTTTATCCATTTCAATGGAAGTGGAAGTGGGCAAAACAATGACTTGATGTGTTGCTGTTTGGTGAGATAAGATGCATTGCTTTTACAAAATAGTGCTTACGTTTCTTTCTTTCTTTCCCGTAAGACAAGAAAGAAAGACAGTACAGAGACATGATGTCTGTGGGCAAGCTCTGATTTCCTTTACTTACAGATAAGTGTAAGAGTAAGAGCAGATGACACCATTAATTATTGTTCTGGGTGAAAAAAGAGAAAACAGAGCAGTTATCAGACATTTCTAAAACCTGCCCATAAAAGTGAAAAGCTTCAAATCATTGTTAACATTGTGGAGTTGAAACATAAAAATTAAAAAAAAGGAGATTCTGTCCTACCCTCTAGAAGGAAAGCAAACATGCAAGACTCTCAATAGACAATAGGGATATATAGGTTCATGTGGCAGTCATCATCATCATAAATATTTAGAAGGTGTAAGATATTCTAGGTATACCTTGATTTTTGCCTTTTCTAATAAATATTACAAAAATATTTTTCTTTCTTAATTTTCACCCAAAAGTAAGATAATGTTGATATGGTTTAGAAAATAATTGTGGGAAATTTTGAATAAATTAGAAATATTATTTCATTTGATTATTGTGATTAATTCAATTGAGTGGATGTGCCTACATTTAGCAATTTGGTCAATCCGAATTCACTAGTGTTAAGGGAATCAACCTAATACTCGAGTTGGGGTCCAGGTTTTAAACGCAGTGGTCGAATTGGGGTCCAATAGTAAAAATTTGATCAATCCACTTTTTTTTTTGTCTTGATCTAAAATTTATTTTTGGACTAATATGATTAGAATATTTAATATGATAATAAAACTATTTTACCAAATAAACTGATGTAAATTATTTTATATATTTAAAATATACTATTATTTTATTCAAAAAAATTAAAAATTTTAAATTTCGGATGAGAAATTTCATATTTTCTTCCAAAAATCTATTTATATTATAATATTTTATCTTAAATAAATAATAAAATTAAAAAAATTAGTTATTAAAATAGACCCAATTAATGGATACAGGTCCAACCGGGTTCGAGCTCACCTATATCCGAACCCAATCGGGTCAATTAAACTAAAAATTAATATTTTAAAAGAGAATTCTTATATTTGTGCGTGATGTCAACCAATTTAACTGATTTATTTTTGCCAAATTAAAAATTTTATCTCCATGGTACGTCACCCTAATTAGAAAAATTGATAATTTCATATTATTAGTCATATATTATCGACAATGTGTATATGGTAATCAATTGGCAATCATATTAATTCTGAATAAAAAATTAAACTAAGTTTAGTGAAATTTTGATTAATACAAAATGAATAAATTACGTAACTTTTTTTTTATAATTTACCTTTTTATCAAATCACATCCGAACCCTTACACTTCAAATTCCTTAATTCAAACATAGCATAAAATGTATCTCTCACTTATATGGCCACTAAATATTCTCATATCGTTTATAATTGAAAACAATGTAAAGGGAAGAAAAAATTATCGTTCAAGAGCTACAAAGCTTCATGTACCATTTGATCTATAACTAGTTTATATATCAAACTTTAGAAAATCAATCGATTTGATGGAAATTTCAATAAATTAATTTATAATAATATAAAGATGGAAGAGGAAGAGTAGGGCATCCAACCATACATTCCTAGGCATTTAATGTTTTTGCTTATTAAGAGGTGGGCCGTGGAGGGCAAGAAATGCACATTTTAGCTGAGCATTTATGATTGAAGGATCACATAATAATGATTCTCCAAGAATTAGATCCACCAGTATCATTTATTACTTTTACTTTATATATTACATGTTGAGGGGCACACCATCTTTATAATATGGACATAGAGAAAATGAAACTAGATGAAAGGATAATGTGGAATAAAGTATATTGGGAGAGCTACCAAAAAGTACTTGAAGAAGATGATGCATAAGATGAATATTGTTGAACATAGTAGTAGCTTAAGGTCAAGATTGATGATAGTTTAACAACTCTTTGTAGTGGGAATAGTGGTGGTGGATATAACTCACATGCAACATCATATGCAGATGGAAATGTAAATAATTATAAGGTACTAATGGTCCATCAATAACTGCAAAAGTTCTTATGATAGAGCTTATGTCACATGATAGTATACCTTACATTAATTATTTGGTTTCATTTATAAAATTTATTTTCTAAAATTATAAAATTATTATTTTTAAAAAATAATTTGAATTATTATTTTATAGTATTACACGTTATCAATTTTACAATTATTAAACTTCAATTGTTGTAAAATCGGAAATATGTGTTAAATTATCTATAAGACTCATCGAAAAATCGAGTAGAGTGTAGCATTAACTGTATCTATCATCTTTAAAATTGTGTAGTATGGGGAAGAGGGTCTTGGTTTAGATATTAGTACCTATCCACTAATTGTAGGCGTTGGGTTTGGAAGATGAGTATTCGTCACTCGTCCAAAAAATGTATCCGAGAGTTGGTTCAGATACTGTTTCCGTCTAATGATCCTAGGTGATTCGTTAGGATGTTATTCCCGTCTAACAATCTCGGGTGATTGGTTTACATATTCTCGTTTAATAGTCCGTAGGTTACCTATTGATTTTTGGTTCGTATGTTGTTCCCATCCACGGATGATTATGTTTGTCATCATTATGTGTAAAGCAAGTAATATAGAATGATCTAGCCCATGAATGACAAGTTCAAAAAGTAACCATTGTATATAATAGATTTTAGAAAAATAGCAATATTGGAGTACGAATCATAAAATAATTTTGAGAGTAAAATAAAAAATGGAAAAGAAAGAATATGAAGAAAACTTTGTAATAGTTATTTTGATTAGAGAAGATATCGAACTATTAATAACTTAATTATAGTACTCGCACTCTATAAAGGAATTGAGTGCAAGGGAAGAAAACCCTTGTGGGTGAACAAAACCCGAGATAAGACATTTGGATTATTAACATGTGGTCAAAAAATTTCAATATATTTCACTTTAATATTATTATGAGAATCAATCCTACTACTTCGGGCGATGGAGTTTCCACACTTGAAAAAAACTTGGGAGCCTATGATCGTCATGAATTAAATTATAATCAAATTGTTTTAGGTCGTTTACCAATATCAGTAATTGAGGATTATATAATTCGAACAATTTTGAATTCGCCCAAAATAAAATAAAAAATTTAAAACTCTTTAATTAATTTCAAATTAAATTAATTTAATATTTAATTAAAAATTATGAAATGTTTATGCCGAAGGTTGATTAACTAAATATTCCATGTATTCCATTTTTCTTAGAGATACTGTCTCGGGAAGAAATCAAGTTTTAGATCTATACATAGGGACATGTGCAATGAAAAATGCAAGCACGGTTTGGGGAGGGATTTTTTTTACCTATTTTAACAAATATATTATCTACTCCATTCGACTAGTTCCGGATTCGAGTCCTGAGCAACCCATTATAATATTTTAAGAAAATATATATCTGCATTATCCTTTTGTAACCCAACTCCCATTCATTTTGAGACTCAAAAAGTTCTGATAAATCTTGATAGATAAGATTCTAAGTCAGCTATTCACTTCCCGAGATTTGATTTATAATCTATTACTATCAGCTGTGCAAAATAAAAAGTTAATTTATAAAAGTTCAAATTCTTAGTGAACTTTGGAGAACTGTTGTACTTAATCTGAGCCTTATAGTTTGTTGGTAGCGAGCTACCCACCATCGTAGTGCCAAGAGTATGTGACGGTTGTTACTACGGTCCGACCCATGGTTTGAACCAGGGTGTGACACCTTTAGTGGTATTAGAGTCCAACTTTCAAAATAAAGAGATTTTTGAAAATGAGTCGATGAGAAGTGGAATAACCCGAAAAGAGTGTTCTTTATTTCGTCTATAAAACACCATAAGTATTTTTTTCACAAGTGAAGTGGTATGAAAAATACTAACCAAGTAAAAATGTGATAGATATGGCCCTATGAGAGAGCTAGGTATGCCATATTAGGCTGAGGGGCAAAGACTCTATAGAGTGAGAGAGGAGTCCATCAGAATTACGACTCATGCTATAAAGAGGGCATGGTGTTAAAGACTCGAAGGGGAATAACCTTGCATGCATACTCGTATGAGCCATATCTCCTAAAGGTATCATGTCACTTTAAATGTGACAAATGATGTTAGGGAAATTCTCTGTAATGAAACCTAACTCAGATAGGAAATCCGAGAAAGAAAGGGAATTTCTAGTGGAGTAATCTCCCCAAATACAAATTAGATTAGAACACCTGAAGACGTATTAAGATTTTATGAGGGTGTTCGGGATACTATCCAGGAATGAGGGATGGGTACCTGGTGAAGGTGACCACATAAGAACTAGAAGGACACTCTATCAAGAGAGTGAGCACCCATGACAATTGAAGGGGATCAACATTGTTTCAATGCCCCCAAGCATTCTAAAAGGTTAGAGGTAGTTTGGTAGCCTAAAACCTTACAAAGTAAAGAGGAGTGCCATGACAGCCATGGATTAGCTCAAGGAAGTAAAGAGTCAAATGAATGATCTCGACGTTACAAAAACCCTAAACGATTGTAATAGTCAAGTACCTTCTCAAGGCACAAGCGTGCCATTGGTGGGAGTACTTAAGAGCTACTTCTTTAGTCACACCTTTCTCAGATGAATTGGAATGAAGATTCAATGAGGATTACATGGCTACTCACCTTCTGGATGAGAAGAAACAAGAAATTCTTTTGGATGCGACAAGATTTGGACATCATCGCAAAAATAAGAGAGTATTTTAGTGGACTCCGAATGGGATTACACTCGACTTGGCCAATCCGGCAGACACATACCATATGTTATGGAAGAACTAACCATGGACCCTCAGCAGTGCAAGGTATGTGAGTTGGAAGTGGTTTAAGTATATCACCACACTAGCTCAGAACTAAGATGATGATTCTTCAAAACATAACATTTAAAAGGTAACTGGAATAAAAACATATACTTATTAAGTACTAAGGTATATTTATGGTATCTACAGAAATGAATTGGTACACAAGTGGAACAATGATGTAAACCTATATGAACAGAAAACTCGTGGAACGAGTATGTGGATAATGTCTGATAAATATTACGGAAAAAACCTTTAAGGGTAACATACTACATGAAGTGAAGAATGTAGTAAATGGTTTGGAGTAATGAGCACAAGGCTTAAGTCATAAGTATTGAAAATAGTGTTACCGGTTGATATTCACTAAATGAGGGAAGAACTCTATTAGTAGTTCAATGTGTATAAAGAAGTGTTAGAATACGTATGGCCGTAAGAAGGAAATTCAACACGCTCGTTATAGAGCTACCAAGACTTTGCTGACATGAAAGGAAAGACCAATTACCCTAGTGGAATAAGGGTTAAGAAAGGATATAGGGTATCATTCTATAAACTAGTTAGTACCAATAAGACTAAGGTATAAGAGTCATTGAATGAGAAATGAGAAAAAAACTCATGTGGATGAGGAAGGATATGGAAAGAGTTGATAAAGTAGATCTCCAATTCCTAAGTATCCTTATGGAAATTAGACTTCATAAAGTGAAAGGTACAATGAAGGACTCTATCTAAGAATGAGTACCAAGAAGTGATGATAAGTTTACTAGTGAAACAATGCTTGAGAGAGATCTCATGGCGTGTAAGATCTAAGAGTTAAGAAAATAGATGAAGAATAACCGTAACTTGTAAAATGGAATCAAAGTGACCCTTTGTCTCCCCTCTTCATCTCCCTGGCTAGGGCTAACCTTCGATAAGGGATAAATTGGTCACTTGAAGCTAATAACCAACAATGGGTCTATCGAGTTCAAGTCAGGACCCGATGACATAACTCAACATGGATCTCTTACTGCATTTTGAGATAATAATCATCTAATTTGGTGGTCGGGTGAAGAAAAATTTTGAGGTCGATGCTACAGTGGTAGGAAGTGTATCCGAGAATGGTTTTATTATTTTATGAGAGAAATTTGATTTAATGATATAATTTAATAGGGAGATCAATATAAGAGTTGTAAGTTCAAATATTTGATGTAGGTAATCTGATAAAAAAAAAAAAGGTAAATTTAGTCCATTTTACAAGGTATGCTAGTTACAGAATCGGTTAGAAAGTGGGTGGAGGAGAACGGGCAAATTGAGCTGGAGACACAATATTGGGAATTTAGGTCGGATCTAATGACCATTTTTTTCATTTCTTATTTATAATTTTTTATTTTTCTAAAAATATATTTTTATTATTTTCAGATTTTCTTCACTATTTAGATAAGATCTCCCATTCAGTAATCCAACTCACATGTTTAAAAATCTTGATTTTATTTTTAAAAAATAATTTTCAATCCGATTTGATTACAATTTATAATTTTGGATTAATTTAAAATTTTATTTTAAAAAATTTTGATATTACCGATACACCTATGAGATATAGATATAGGCTTAAAATATCTTCAAAATATATGTTTAAAATAAATTATCACGAAATTTTTTTTATCAAAAGTTCGATATTACATAGGTGGGAGTGCTAGCGAAGAACTCTAAAGGTCTTGTAATTGTTTTTTTTTGTCTTGTAATTACTTGAGGTGGGGAAAAACGTGGATTCTACATCTTATAATGCAAAATTTTGTTAAATCTCCTTATAGTTTAATAAGTAGGTGAGGTGGGGGGAGATACAAGTATTATGCATCTTATAGTTCAAAATTTTTAAAGCTCATTTTAGTTTAATAAGTAGGAAATTACCCACATATGCATATATCATTGCACTTCATTATAGGGAGAGTGATTTTTTAATTAGTAAATTTTCTATTATTTCTCATTTGTTTTAGTATTTAATTGATAATAATTTATTTGTATCCTTAGTATCCATGATATTTGAATGAAGTCTTTTTTTCGGAGTAAAAAAAATCATTACACACCTAAATAATACTTCACATTAGACATCTCTATTATAGTTTTGTATTTCCTTATTCCTACTTATAGATATTGTTCTTAAGGAGTGATAAGCTCATAAAAATTGGGCTTTCCTCACATCACGTGGTCTATTCACCATAATCAATATCCCATCAAATTTCCGTGCTTGGCCCCTCAAAACATTTAATTCTACCATTATTGCCTACCAAAATTCCATTATGCTACCCACCTTTGAGAGTGAGTGTGGCCCATATATCTTTCCATAGACATCACTAGTCATTTCAACCACAAAAGCTTCCCTTCATAAGATGACTCAAAGTAAAGGTACATGATTTAGCTCTCTATATATACCATTTTATATATTAATTATGGCATTCTCTATATCTATTCAAACCATTTATACATCAATATCTTTCTACACATTAACTAAGTCATTATATATATATAATAATTACATCCTTAATATATATATATATATATATCATGATTGGGTGATCATATGTTTCTAGTACCCATTTAATATGTAAATTAACTTAACTAATATGTAAGAAAACTTAATTGATGTGAAGGGTTACCTAATTTATGTATAAATGATCTAATTGTTATACAAAAAATTAAAATAATCTATGTGATACTCTCACCAACTAGTTGAACATGGCTTTGTCATGAGATTCATGAACAAACACTTGATCTCCTTTGTTATTTGCTTCTCAGCATTTATTTAGGGTTTACACTGTGATCCTTTCCTTCTTGCCTCCAATTTTGACATGAATACACTTATCTAATGACAATCTATATATATATATATATATATATATGATTATCTCTTGTGGTCCTATCCTCCATCAAAATCCCATGCAATCCCAATATCCTAAAGTAGAGGCTTGTTCATTTAATTCGTGAAAATGGGATGGAAAGAGAGGGTAGCTCATCCAATTCTCCGTACCTGCTCTCTCATCAGGTATGAAGAGTTGATAAGATCTGCAAAGTGGAGATGGAGGGGAAGGTTATAATTTGTAGAACTTTGGCCATTCATGCAGAGGAAGGGTGTCCTAATCCTAATTAAAGCATATGTCCATTCATCCAACTTGTATGTTGGGTATTGTGCAAAAAAAACATGTATGTTGGGGGCTGAATTCTCTCATCTAATCACTATCTAAGAAAGTTACTCTAAATTTGATGTTCTAATCCAATTTATACTCAAATTTTCACTAAAAAATACTTACAATTTCATTAATCAATTATAGAAACTCATGAACCATAATTATTTATATATTTCAATCAATCAAATTAACTAAATGAACTATCAAATACCATAGAAAATTGACTTCCTAAACTCTTATTTACCTTGTAATTACTAGTTAAATGTAAAGAGGTTAAAATTTCTTTGGTGTCAAGTGGTTGTTAGATAACTCATGGAGATCATGAGCAAAAACAAAGCCCATTCTTCTACTTCCATGGAAGTTTGGTACTTCAATGTGGTTCCTATGCTTCTACTTCTACACATAGTGTTAGTGTCACAAAATATCATTGTTGTATTTGTTTAGGTTGGGTGGAGTTCACCAATTATTGCTCTTGGTTTAACATCATAGATAACATGCAATACTTTACACACAATTTTAATAAGGGTTTCAATAATAGAGTTGATGTTGTCCCCATTTACATATAAACATTTTTTTTATTTTGACTTTTGAATAATAAATATATTTTTGAATGAATTATAGCTTTGTTATTTCTTTTTAGGCCTCTTTTAGGTTAATTACATGTGTTGTACAAAACATTTGGAAAATATGTAATGTTTTGATATAACTTAAATGTCACCTTTCAATTGATAAAATATTCATAATTTGTTGTTTTCTATCAAGAGTTTAATTTCTTACATTAGTATATGATATTAAATTGCATGCATATGCACCATCAAATCCTCCCACAACAATCATACCCATTTTATTATTTTTTTAATAATATTAGTACATATTTAATAATTTATATAATGATTCTAAACATTTATAAATATCATGTACCAAATCATTAAATTTTAATAAGTGCACTAAAAAATTAGTCACACTATTTGTAAAATATTAATAATATAGTCACCCAAGTTTAGTTTTAATAAATTTTTTCAATATGAAACTCTCATAAAGTTTTAAATTTTGTCTAATTTATAATAATGATATGAGTATAAAAATATAATTAAGAAAATATTATTTGAGATTGAAGTTCATTGTATTACAAATATTATATGAAAAATATAAAAATGAAAAGCTAACTTTTTAATTATTTAAAATAAAGTAGTATTTAATCATTAATTTCTTTTATTTCATCATTTCCAAGTTAAAATTTTATTGGACAAAAAAAGCAAAGAAAAACAAGAAACAAATGATGAGAAGAATTGCCCATAAAATAGGAGATAAGAAAAATATGGATGAACTTGTAATATAATTTATATGTTATTATAAATAAATATAAAATTAAATTGGCAACATAAAAGTATAAAAAAATGCATTTTTCCAATAATAATAGATAAAAGTATTAAAAGAATACCTCCTAGTTTGGCAAACCTAACTTAATAATTTCATAGTATTATTATTTCAAAGGGCTTTGAAAGTAGGGTGGATTGGGGATGAAGTAAAATAAGGGTTTTTTAGGGCTTGAGCGGGGGCAAGCACACAGTCTCCCACATGCAGCATGTGTATGAATATTAGTCAATTATGGCTTTATGGGCATATCACGATGCAAAATCTCAAGTGTATCTTTAACCAAGAAGTTAACCTTGTCCCTAGCCAATACTCCCAATACAAATAGTAATAAACTACCAAGGTTTCTTATTAATTAGAGCATGTATCCTACTCCCAAGAAGATTTCATGACTTAAACTAGGGTTATGTGCCCCTAATTCCCTGACAAGATCCTATATCTATGTGCTTAGATGCATTGATTTTGGAACTCCCATTTTTAAGTGTGATTGCATGATATTTGAGTTGATCAATTCTTGTACAAGAACTTGGTCAAATGCCTCCAACAATAAGCCCCAAATTAGGATTCTTGTCTTCATTCTCAGCAACGGTTTATACTACCTCCCTTATCTTAAATTTAATTTTAAATTTACACTTAATAAATATTTACAAATTAAGTATTATTATATTTTTAAAGTAACGGGAATTAAATATTTTTTCTTAATATTAAGATAAAATAAGAACCGATTTTCAGTTTAGAGTCGGGTAACGGTATAATACTACTCATTTTAATATAATGTGACAATATATTATAAAGAGATAATTAATCGAGTTCATATTTAATTAAAAGTAATTAATGGTAAATACTATAAAATTTATAATATTATAAAAATAAAATAATTATTTATTTTTATATTATATAATATTATATTCTCAACTTACTATAAAAACGCATTTGAGTTTTTAACTTGTTCTTAATACTAATCTCATTTATCCAACAACCATGTTGAATTGTGTCCCTCTTGAGTTCTTAGGTGGTGAGACATAATCTCACACCCCAATGGAGTCTAACGGGTGCGCACGAAACATTCTAGCTCCCTCTATTTCCTTGGGACGCGTCATGCTCCTAGATATCCCCCAAGAAGATGACAATGGAGACTGAAAAAGTGCTTATAAGAAGCTGTTTTCCAAGCACTTTGGGAGCTATCTTTGTATTGTTCTCTTGGTTTATTTAATTGATGGCACATGGATGGATAGTTGCACTATAAACATCATATTACAATTACACATTCAAATCTATACATTTTCTCTTTAATATTAGACTTTATATATTTAAAAATGGTTATATATATATATATATATATCTCACCTACACAAACAAATATTAGTGGTATTATACTATCAACTCATGGTATAAAATTGATTATTAACACAATTATTTATAAACTTGTGTTTATTTATATTGTAACTAATAATGAAATATTTAAGTTAAATAGCAATATTTCTTTTATTCTAAGGAATCACTTTGTTATTGTACAATATTAATTATATCAACTAAGATCACTAAAATAATGATGTTATATTTATTAGAATTTTTTTGGACTGATAAAATATTAAATTTATATTTAATTTATTAGTAGTGAAATTTTAATAATTCTATAAACTTATAATAATTATTTATTTTATTTAATATATAATCTTAATTTTAATAATTATGGCAATATGCAAAATGCATGTCACTTATGATTATTTTGATCTCCAACAAGTAGGAAAAATAGTAAATCTCATCGATGATAAGTTGAATTTTCAATTTTGGTTGAGCATTTGATAATATATGTTAAAAAAATAATTTAATTTATATTTATTTAAAATTATAACTAATATAATATCTCAATATTGTAAAATTATAATATTTTTTTATTTTAATACTTTTAAAATCTTATTGGCATCACTAATTATATCAAATACGATTAGTATTTTATTACATGCATATATTTTTGTATATCCATCCGAGAATCTTACTATAAAATAAGATTTAATGACAAATATAACATATTAAATTTAAAAAAATAACACACGAAATTAAAAGTATATTGAGATTTGAAATTTTTTCAATTCAATACATTGAGAGTTGGGCATGTCCTTTTTGCTCGTGAGACCTAAAAAACAACGAAATCCCCGTATTATAATGGATACTACCTCTTAAAATAGGCCCTAAGATCAATTTAATGGAGGGGACACTGCCTAGATTTATGTATTTATGTCATATGCATTGCTTGCTTATGTAACTCAATGCCATCTAGTTGTTGGACCAAAAAAATAAATTCCAATTTTTTACAAAAAAATAATAGAAAAATAAATCATATAAATTTCATAAATTATATGAGATCTAAGTGATATTTCATACTATAATTTATTAAAAATTAAATTTTAGTGTATTAATATTGTAAGTGAGTATAATTTTTTAGAATACGATAATAAATTTAATAAAATAAAAAAATATTGTAAATTTATAAAATTTTAAATATTTAATTAATTATATTTTATAATTTTTAAGTAAATATTAGTGCAATTCTTATCTATTCACAATAATTTCGATATTAAAAATTCAACTTGTGCTATATACGAATATTGATGAAAAATACTAAATTTAAACACATTTTTTCCAATTGTACAACACCTAAAAAATAATAACGGTTAGTGTATAATTATTGATAGCCTGTTTAAAATTACTCGTATTAAGTGTATATATATTTTACGACAATTATAAATTATATAAAATAGAAAATTATTCTAATTTTATAAAATTTAAAATACAACATTAATTATAACTAATAACTTTTAATTAAATATATTCACTTTTAAATAGATATAACTATATAATTATAAATGTTCTACCATAATCTCTTACAGCATTCATTATTTATATTATATTTCTTTCCCTATATAAATTTTCATAATTTATATAGCTTTAAACTGTAGAATGATGTCAAATTATTCCAACTTGTATTGGTATACCTATTTACATGAAGTATAATGCTATACTTATTTACATTTTTTAATGGAATGGTAATACAAATTTTAATTTTTTTATTTAAAATTTAAATCAAATATATTAATGGAAAATTGTTTAATTACTGCTTAGTTGAAAATTTTTCTATCCAAATAAGATTATATTAATTAAAAATATGATACGTATTTTACCTTAGCTAAAAATACCAAATAATATGATCTTATAATTCTTATAAAAAAATTAAATTAAATCAATTTTTTAAATAAATATATCGGGTTTAGGGAACTCTCACCCGATGAAATGAATTTTACGAGTGGTCCGAACCCGACACGGATACGAATAGACTAAAGAGTTATGGATATATTTGTGAGTTATATAGTGTCACCCTTATAATATGGATGTGATAGGTTGATGTAGACCACACTAAGTAATAACAGTGCATTGAATTTTGAGAAGAAAAAAAAACTATTTATAACATCATGGAATTGTGAGCTTGTAGGACCATATCAGCATATTATTATAATTTTTAACTGATTTAAAAAAATAAAATTTAATTGGAATTTCTGGACATTGGCTTAGCTTCTCCACTCACCAAGCTTCTTCCCATGGGCCAGCCTCTGATAAATGGCTACAAAGGGTCTCTCCTGTAGACTCGAGGGAGGAAGAAAGCTCAGGCTCACAGAGGTCTCTCTCTCTCTCTCTGAACTTTCTCTCCTTGGAATTCTATACTTTGCTCTATCTATATTGTACCAGAAGAGAGAAGGAGGTGTGATTTTTTTTCTTGTTTATAATCAGTGGCAGAGACACCCAGAAACGTCCAAAGAAGAACTCCCTCTTCTTCCTTTCGTTTTCCCCTACCTTGCATTGTCTCATTCCCACCAGGAATTTCACATTCCTCTTCTCTTTACTCCCACTGTCGCTGTTCTTAGTCATTCCTCTGTTTCAATTCGCTGTCTTTTCTACCCCCTTTAGACGCTTCTCTCTCTTCCCGTCTGATCTTTGTGAAAGAAAAGCGACCAAGGCACCGAAATCACAAGCTGGGTATTTTGGGTTTTCGCTCTTCTTCGTATATTCCATGGAGTAAAGGGCTGATATCGTCTAAAACCCGGGATTTCCTCGTGTCTCCCCCCTAACTGCAGTACTGTACTAATCACCTGAAACAGTGGGCAGCTGTTGAATTAAACAGAGACAGGGTTTTACTGTTATAAGTTTGAGGTCGAGATCAGAGAGCTGTATGAAGGTGAGAGACGATGAGAGATGATGGAAGTTCTGAGAAAAGCAAGGTTTGCGAAAAAAAAGCGATCTCTTTCTTCCCGGGAGGATGGGCTCTGCTCTATCTATCTGCTAACTTCTGATTATTTTTGTCGCTGATTCTGATGAAGCTTTCATGGCCCAAGACATTCAAGAAATGGTTCAGCATCCTGAGCAAAGCTGACTCTGAGGCTGGTGACACCGTCCATGGGGGTGATTCTGATGATTCTCTTGTCTTGATTTATTTTTGTGCATTTCGAAGCAAGGTTTTGGGTAATTGCAGGATTGAAGTTTTCAATTGGGTCACTTAATTGGGTCCTTGGCTTTTATTGAGGAAATGACAGTGGGATTCTCTCCCATTACTGCTTATCTGCACAAAAATGTATCATTTTTTGCCTTCTTTTATTGGGTAATACCTTCTGGGCTGCTCCAAGATCTGATCTTTGTTTTATCCTCTTCTAAATAAGTCGAACCAACTTATATTCACTTTGGTTTCTTTGCATTGTGGAAATAGCTTTAATCGGATTTATGTGCTCTCTTTTTCAGGTGTTAGTGAAGAATGGGGGAACATTTATTCAGAGAGGGAGCCATGCACAATCAAAAAAAGCAAAACAGGTTCAGTTCAGATGTTTGCCTGCCATTTTTGTTCTTTTTTTGCTTAGTTTTCAAAGTAATCAGTCTCAATCTTGTACTTTTTTGGGTATTAAACTGAAACTAATTGTCTTCTTCTTCCTAATCCACAGAGCGATTGAATAAAAGAAGTTCCGACCTATTCGGACGAGGAGGAAAGATGGACGTTGAGGTCTCTCAGGTGACCGACGTGCAGAATTATCGGTTGGTTCCACTACCAGAAACCTGCATTGTTTGTTCATCTGAAACTTGAATATGTTTCTGAAGTTTTAGTCACTTTATGTATATACCATGCTATTGTTTATGGCAACAGGCTCTTTGTGGCAACATGGAATGTTGCTGGTAAATCCCCCCCGGATCACTTGAACCTTGAGGATTGGCTTCACACTTCACCTCCTGCTGACATTTATGTTCTTGGGTACTTTTTTGGCTTAGATTTTTGTTTTCTCTTTTAACTTGTGATTATATGTTTGTAAGGATTCTCATGATTTTTTCAGGTTTCAAGAGATTGTCCCATTGAATGCTGGAAATGTTTTGGGCACAGAGGACAATGGACCAGCCAAGAAATGGCTGGCCCTCATAAGGAAGACACTCAACAGCCTCCCGGGTGGCAGTGGGGTCTGCCTCACCCCTTCTCCGATTGCCGACCCTCTTGTGGAGCTAGATGTAGACTTTGAAGGGTCGTCAAGGCAGAAGTCCTCTTTCCTCCATCGCCGATCTTTTCAGTCCCTTGGTCGAAGCATGAGAATGGACAGTGAGCTTGCCCAGCCCTGTTTAGACCGACGGTTAAGCATCTGTGACAGGGTCATGCTCGGTGACAGGTTGAATGATTATGATCAAAGTTACCGTTGGCTATCATCGGATGAGGAGAATGGGCCCGGGGATTCTCCAGGAAACTCTTACCGTTCCCCAGTATTGAACAATAAGTCGGGTTCGATGGCTGATGGGGATCAGTCACAAATAGGGTGTTCAAGGTACTGTTTAGTTGCCAAAAAGCAAATGGTAGGGATATTTTTGACTGTTTGGGTTCGGGGTGAACTCAGGGATTCAGTTCGCAGTGTGAAGGTCTCCTGTGTAGGCAGAGGACTGATGGGTTATCTTGGGAACAAGGTAATTTAATTTTGGTTGGTACAAGAAAAACTTTGTGCAGGAACTTATGCTTGAATAGGGTTTGAAAATGGGTTCATCTTCTTTTTCTCTTTCAGGGTTCGATTTCCATTAGCATGTCATTGCACCAAACCACCTTTTGTTTCATCTGTAGCCACTTAACATCAGGAGAGAAGGAGGGGGATGAGCTGAGAAGGAACTCGGACGTGATGGAGATTCTTAGGAAGACAAGGTTTCCTCGGGTCCACAGCGGCTCGGGAGATGAGAATTCTCCTCAGACAATTCTTGAGCACGAGTATGACACATCCACCCGATTTTCCCAAACGGATTACCTTTCAGCTCATAATATATTACAAATATCTTATTACTATATTTACTTCTGCAGTCGAATCATTTGGTTGGGTGATTTGAACTATAGAATTGCATTGTCTTATCGATATGCCAAGGCACTTGTCGAGATGAGAAATTGGAGAGCCTTACTAGAGAATGATCAGGCATGCTAGTTCCACCATTTGTTCTATTTTTTCTTCTCTTTCTGTGCTGTGTATGTTCTCAAATTGATTGTTGAGAGATATGCTAATTAGAAGATTGGATGGATATCCTTAACAGCTCCAGATTGAGCAGAGAGGTGGGAGAGCATTTGTTGGGTGGAATGAAGGGAAAATATATTTTCCCCCAACCTACAAGTACTCCAACAATTCAGACAAATATGCTGGGGAAAACAGGCACCCAAAGGAAAAGCGAAGAACTCCAGCATGGTAACTGTCTTCTCTTCAAAGATCCTATTAGCACTTGACTTGAAAAATTCTTGCATTTGTCCATCAGACTTGTCTAAATCAATCTAGAAAACCGAGAAGTGGGGCTATTTTCAAATCATGCAAAATATTTTTAGGTTTCTTTTATATCAACAAACTTCTGATTCTGACTATTTCATGAATGAAGGTGCGACCGTATACTTTGGTATGGCCAAGGGCTCAACCAGTTATCTTATGTGCGGGGCGAGTCAAGGTTCTCTGACCATAGGCCAGTATATAGCTTATTCTTGGCAGTCGTGGAGTCTGTTAACCGAGGACGAATTAAGAAGAGCATGAGCTGCTCTAGGATTGAGGTGGAAGAATTGCTTCCATATTCACAATGGAATATGAATTTGAACGACTTCCACTAGGGGACAGGTTTGCTTTCTTATTTGAGCTCGACTCTGCACCCAGTAGGAACAAGGCTGCTTTGCACAATCATCAAGGTAGGTACCTTCAGATAAGAATTCAAAATTAGTGATGCTCAGATCATAGAATATGGAACTGAAATGCTACAGATATTTTATAGGTATACCAACTGTGAATGCAGAGAGCATATGAATTAAGTTCATATATCCAGAGAGATGCATCTTTTGGATACCCCCTCAACAATGGAACGGGTGAGCATACTCTCTTTATCGGATTTCATGTTCCCCATTAACTGCTTCCTGAGCATTAGTGCCAAAATATCTGCCATTGCCAATGCCTGCCTTTTCTGAAGCATCTTGTCCTTCTGCCTTGCATGTTCCAAAAAGGCCTTTTATGAGTTATTGTCTTCTCATCTATTGTGTAGTGCATATAAGGCAGTTTCTTTATGTAATGGGGACTGAAAAGTTCTGTTTGTGTAAGAGTCAAGTGATGATGGTGATGAGAATGGTTAGATCTGTTCAAACCCCACACAAGAGGATCATTGGATTTATTCCACCATAGCTGAAAACTTCATCTTCTTCCCTCGTGTGAAGGCCTCACTTTCTCTGCTGCTCAGTTGGTCCCCTCATTGTCTTTTGCAGGGCTAAACAACAAATCTTTCAAGTGTCAATTCTGCTGGTGGGACACTCATTGTTTCAGGGGCAAGATGGTGGCCCAGTTTCCCCTGGCTTATTGCATCCCCCATTCCTTCCATTGCCTATGATTTCCAACAGCAAATACATACTTGGAGGTCGTGCCCATGATTCGGAACTTGTCCTGTGGTGGGCTTCTGGTCTATGAACTCCACCTACAATCAAGTGAGACTGCAAATTATATTAGAATCGTTTATTCCATTTCATTACCCAACTCATTTATTCTCCTTATCGTGTTTCCTAACAGTTGAACTTCTGAATTTGCAAGACCATGTGTGGTTGGTTCATCTGATTCTTCAAGAACATAATAGACTAGACGAGGCAGTTTCATCCTTTTACCTCATTTTAAGAGATAAGGACAAGGCTTGGGAGAAAAGAAGAGCAATGCCTTTGTGGATTAGCTGAAATACATAGAATATGTTCCATCATTCCATGAGTATATGCCAATTTACTCTGACAAACTTGAGAGTTGCCCATGAATATAGTCTATGAACTCTCTTTGTATGAGAAAAAAAAAAGGCAAGAATCTCTCTCTTGTGAGTTGAACGGAAGTTCCCTGAATCTGCTGCTTTTTCTTCCTGCTGGTGTGAAACTGATTTTCCTAAAATTATTGCTTAATTGTAGAAAAATATGGTAAGTTATGATAGTAAGTGTTTAATATAAAACTTTCAAGAACACAGAAGGGTAAGAGGATTGAGCTTTATCAGCCACCATAAAGTCCTCTATAATATAGACAATATGATTTTAAAATTAATTATAATATAATATTCTTAATATTAATATTTTCAATTAATAAAGTTTGAATATGTGCTTGTACAGTAAATAATGAGTGTAATATTACTCAATAACATTAATAATAGTGAAATAAAAGAGAAATATATTTTTTTTTAAATTTGAAGGTTTAAATAATCATAAAAATATATGAAAACTTATTAAATATGACATAATTAAATATATCTATTAAATATGTAATTTTTTATTTAAATGAATATTTTGCAAGTTATATTGGTACATTTATTTATCTTATACTGTGGTGCACTATTAAATTAGACAAGCGTGTATATATATATATATATACATTTTATTCTATATACTATTGTCTAATTTAATAGTGTGATGCCATACAAAATGAATAAATATATTAAAAAATACATATTTAATGTATATTATTCAACTATGTAATTTATTTAAATTTAATAAATGTTCGTAATTTTGCTATTTTTATAATATTATATTTGTTTATTTTATTTTACTCATTAATATCATTAAGAAATATTCACTAAACATTTTCTTGCAAACATATATTCCAATTTTGTTAATTGAAAATATTAATATTAAGAGTATTATAGAGTAAGTAATTTTAAAATTATAAATCTATATTAAACTATGCTTAATTTTAAAATTATTATTATTTAACAACATGCACAACGTAGCTCACTACAGACCTTCCATCGTGGTTCAAATATCTATTAATTAGTTTACTAATGATCAATATTCAAATAAATTAAATATAATCCCATATTGTATAAAATATATAAGTATTATATATTTATAATATTAAAAACTTTATCCTAATTACTTAACTATTTATCAATAAATAATAAATTCTTATATTTTATCAAGTACGAAAATGTATATATATGATACATACATGGGAAATTTTTTTAAATTAAGTTCATTTGAATAAAATAGATAATTGATATAAGTTTATAATATAATATTTATAATTAATTAATTTTAAGTAGATATAAATTACAAATTAAATTATCAAAATGAAAATAAATGGATAGAAAATAATGAAAAAGTTGAGGGTAATATTGATGTTAGTCTTGAGGTAGACGATGGAGGAAGCAATGCGGGATAGTCAATTAACCCTAGGCGAGCAGAGAAGGGGATGACGGTCGCAGATATGCTTCTTCCATAACGGGGAAAGCGACAAAACATCAACGGTGATCAGTAGTACCACGTAGTAATCTGTCACTCACCCAGTTGTGCCACTTCCGTCAGATCAGCTGATCATACCGTGCCAATATTAGTAAATAGTAAAAAATTTTAATATTATAATTTAAAATAATTTTTTATTTAATTTAATATTATATTTTTAATACACTATATACCAAACATATATTATTTTTTTGATTTAATACGGGTGAGAACAATAAATTTAAATTGAGTAATTTTACTCTGTATTTAAACGTTAGTCAGATTTCAGATCGAGTACTTAAAAATAATAGTAATACTTTTTTATTTTAATTATAATTATAGAAGTAATTTAAGGTTTTTTTAGGATTTTAAAGGATTAACATCGAACAAACCAAAGAGGGGTGTGTCCTAGGATTCGAACTCAGGCTGCAGGTGAAGACAAATCTGTGCAAAAATGCTACCGGAGAGATTCAAACTCAGAATGCTCGACTACCTTTTTAGAGTAATTGGATTAAAATTGAAACACATCATTATACCATTGATACTCTTATGCTGTGAGACGATTTTAGAATCCCTAAATTATTTGTTGAGTCATGTTGTGCACTATGACAAACAATTCAATTTAACAAGAATAGATGAATCAAGTTTAGAAATACAGAAAAAAGAAAAAGAAAATCCACCATCTTTTAATTAATTAAATGAAATTTGTAATGATACGAGAAAGTTATATGAAATGTTTTTGGAGATATGTAATCATACGTGTTTTAGGTAAATTTAACTTATATAACCGTGAATTTGATTTGAATTTATATATACAAAATTCGAATTATAAAATTATAACTTATTCAAGAATATATAAAAATTAAAAAATAATTCGAGTTATTAACACCTGTCCCACTCTATCTTCCAACGTAAATATACTTAGTATATGTAATTTTAAAATTATTTTTAATAATTTTTTTAAAAATCGGGTATTATTTTTTCGGTTTGATACGAGTGATAATAATAACTTCGACTTCTTTATTTTTTCTCTATATTATTAAAGTAGAGTATAAGTTGGTTATTATTTTTTCGGTAGTGTACGAATAGAAATAATAAATTTGAATTGGTTATTTTTTCTAAAATAATAAAGTAAATTACAAACTGTATTTACCGTATCAAGTCAGTTATACGTGTGAAAGTAATAAATATAATATCATATAATAAAGTGTTTTGAATCGATAATATACGGTATATATATCTACTTAACACTACTTAAAATTTATAATTTATAAGTATTTTTAATATCTATTACATTTTTTTATTTTATATAATTTATTATTATATTCTTAATAAAACCAAACTCATAATTACTCGAGCAACTTAAGCGCATCAAAACTCGAATTAGGTGTGGTCCAGTAACTCCTATTCCTAATCTTACATTTGATTTATACAAGGGACAATGAATATTTCGGCTGTTCAATTCCTTGAGATTGTTTAAAGAATAAGAGGGTATGCACCAGAAAGCAGAGTGAAGTGCAACATCATGAACAATTTTTACTTCAAAAAATAGACAAATAAACAATATTTTATTCCATAATACCATACCATGCAATGATAGAAATCAATAAGCAAACAAAAACCACACAACAAGAAAAAACTTCATAATAGATTTCGCCCTACCTTCCCCCTAAGTATGAGAAAAGAAGATGAAATCTGGATTTTTAGAACCCGAAAACGGCGGAGAAATGTCGAGCGAAGAGAAGGGCAACCGCGGCGACCGAGAAGAGTGACAGCTTTTGGTTCATGCTAGCGTCAGAAGTGCTGCCACCCGCAGTCGTAGTCGGGGTAGTCTTCGAACCTGTCCCTGCAACACCAATGATGGTATATACTTAGCCCAGTCAATCCTCGTCTATCCCTCAGTCCATGGAAGTTTAATACTTGATCAGATATATATACCTGAAGGAACAGCGGGTGTTGCTGAAGTTGCCGGAGTATGGTCGGTGGGTGTTGCTGAAGTTGCCGGAGTATGGTCCGCCGGTGTGTTGTTTGAAGGAGAGCTTGAAGGGGAGCTAGATGGGGACCCTTCAATCCACAATCAAACAAGTGGAGATTGTTGTCAAGGATCATAAAATATAATAAAGTTATTGTGTGATAGAGTATGGTTGGCATACAAATAGTCATTAATATATATTATGGATATCCCTAATCAATCCTATTCATATATATTTATTAATGTTAAAAAGAGGTAATATTTTTAATATTATAAATTTATAATGCTTTTCTATTTTATTTAATTTAAAATAATATTATTAATATAAACTCACTTAATAATTATGTAGAACAGTATTAAGTTTTTAATGTTGAATCGGATAAAGATACGAGTACAATACTCTTATATCATATGAAAATTTATTGTTTTTGGATAGTAATACATATAAACTAATAACTTGTAAATAGTTATAAATCCAAAACAACTCTATATTTTATTAAATATATAATAATATTCTCATCATATTTAATTAAAATTTATAAAATTTAATTATTAAAAAAATTTAATTAACTCAATTATATTTTCAATTTTATAAATTAATATTTCTCTAATTTATCTAATATTTAATAATATTTTTAAATTTGTGCTAGTCAATTAATTATAAACTAGTTGGAAAAATAAAATATTTGAATACTCATATTTAAAATGTCATAATATATATATATATATATATTTATATATTGAATTTGACCATACCATTGCACAAGCTGACGGAGGGAGTTTTGACATTGCAGGCGCCAGGGAGGGCCAGGGCTTGGGTCTGGTTGATGTTGTAGCCGTAAGACGAGGCTGTGCCATTGAGGAGAAGGCATAGACACTGAGGCTGAGACTGTACGACACCGCTGAGCCGTGAGCAGCAGGTAGACGATGGGGTGGATGTGTTCCCACTGACATAGTTGAGGCATGGGCTCAGCCCCAGCAGCGTGGTCATGCAGCCCGACTGAGCCGCAGTCCCGTGGAAGAGAAGAGCCACAAACCCGAGGGCTAGGACCAGGGTCGGTGAGACGCGGTTAAATCTAGTTATAGCCATGATCTCTTCGGACTTTGTTGGTGCTGATGATGAGATGATTATGATTTGCTTTTGCTTTGTGGTTTGTGGTTTGTTCTTGCATCGAAGTGAAGTATTTATATGGCAAGAAACATGGGCGGGTGTCTTTAGTTGGCCAAACCTACCTGACACATATATTATAATCAAGTGGGTATAAAATTATGAGTATTTGGTTTAGTCAAAACATTAAGTATCCTAAAATGTACTTAGCAAATGGTTGTAAGTATATAAATTAATTTAATTTATATTCACTTAAAATTTTATAATAATATGTTAGAATATTTATTATATTATAAATACATAATTATTTTATTTTAGTTAATATAATATTTTTTTTACTAATACTAAAATTTAATGATGGAAAAAAGAGTAAATTCTAACTTATGGTATGGATGGAGGGGTTTTTAGGATGAAGGAATGCCTTTTTTTAGTAAAATAAAATTGAGGGTTGTGACATTTTTTGTTTAAATAAATTAAATATTATTTATGTTATTTTTATTTATTCTTATTCTTATGTAATTTAAATAAATTTATATGTTAATAATATTTATATAAAATTATATAAATAAAATATTAAACATAAAAAATAATATGTCGAATATATAATATAATTTATTATATACATATATATTATTTTTTATAATTATAAAATATTTATATATAAATTTATTATATAATTAATATTATTTTTTTTATTGTAATAACAATTTAATTATTTTACACCATTAATAATCTAACTATGGTGGAGAACCTAGTAGTTGTCATGCTGTCATGATACAAACAACAACAAAAGTGGCTACAATTTATGGCTACACTGACATTTATACCATTTGATAATAACGGGTTGAGTACATATATAATTAAAAATTATACTAATTTTTATATCATTTTATATAATATTGTGATTTAATATTGGTTTGAGTTCATATCTAATTAAAAGTAATTATTTTTAAATAATTTAATAATTTCAAGCTTATAATTTTAAAACACTTTTATATTTTATTAAATTAGAGATTATAGTATCAAATATTTAGAAAATTTATATCCAATTTAGATTCTACGTGGGCATTCATACCTATCTAGCACACACTTTATATTTGTTAGGAGTATATATATATATGAGTATAAGGGTACAACTAACTTGGGTGACCAACTTTACCAATGGAATCAGTTCTCTTCATACTAATCATGGAGTATGATGGCCAGCCACCCATAATTTATACACAACTTGGTTATGATACATGTATGTTGGTAGATTTGGCCAACAAAAGAGTCTCACTTCTGTTGATTATTACTTCGTTATTGCATTTTTTAGGATAGTTAATTGGATGATCACCAACCACTCTTCATGTGTCCACACTTTTGGTCATGTGTGTGTTTGGCTAGATTTGGCCAACCATAGATCCCCTTCTATGTAGTTAGTTGTCTAGAGATCCAAGTTCTTCACATATAAATACTACCACTTCCCTGCAAGAGCAAACCACCCAAAAACAAAAGAAAATCAAATTCCTAGAAATCAAAATCAAGAAGAGACAATGGCCAAAGCTAGAGGGGTCACGATCAGCCTGGCCCTGGCCTTTGGGCTCGTGGCTCTCCTCTTCCACCGGACTACGGCTCAGTCGGGCTGCATGACCTCTCTCTTGGGGCTGACCCCGTGCCTGAACTATGTAAGCGGGAACTCATCCACCCCATCCTCCACCTGCTGCTCACAGCTGACCAGCGTGGTCCAGTCTCAGCCCCAGTGTCTCTGCCTTCTCCTCAACGGGACAGCCTCGTCTTATGGCTACAACATCAACCAGACCCAGGCTCTGACCCTTCCTGGCGCATGCAACGTTAAGACGCCTCCTGTTAGCCTATGCAATGGAGCCAACGGTACGGTCAAGCCAGATATACATACATATGCATGAGATTAATCTGAAATTTGAGTTCCGTTTGCTCGTGGAATTGCAGCACCGCCTCCATCAAGCTCCCCTACAAGTTCTCCCTCCCCCGCAGACAGCACACCGGCCGAGGAAACTCCGACGAGGCCAGCAGCACCATCGCCGTCTGCTCATTCAGGTATATACGTTATAGCTTAACACCAACTCTTTCAGTTTTATCGGCTTCTGGGTATGAGGGTTGATGGATAGATCTTCAATGCAGGTAGTGCAGGAACAGCTTCCAAGACAGTTCCGACAACTACTACCGGCGGCAGCACATCCGGCTCTAGTATCACCCAGAAGTTGTCCTTCTTCTCCATTGTCTTTGCCCTTCTCTTCGCCATTTTTGGGTTCTAAGATTCAAGATGTCACTTGCGTTTCCCCTTATTTAGGGGACAGAGAGTCTGAGTTATTCTTCATGATTCTATATATGTGTGTGATTTTGGCTTCATCCGATGTGTCATTGGCATTGTTTGATAGTTTTTCTCTATGAAAATAACTCTGTATTGATTTGTTCCATAATTGATTAAATTAATGTATTGGAATGAGGATTATCTATCCTGAAGTTGACGCACTTCCCTCACATGTCATAGAATGAGAAATTAACTCAGTTTAATATGCCATATCTAAAACTTTCAGTGAAAGTATAAAAACATCCGGAAAATAGTAATATAGACAGCTCATAATTAAAAACTGAAATTTAAAATTTTCAATGGACATGGACCTTGGTGGCCTAGGGACAACCTATTTAAGTTTAATAATTTTTTAGAATTATTTTGTTGAGAAATCGAGATTGAGATTCAAATTTAATTTTGATAAAGTTAGAGAACCTATTCGAAAATGAAATTTCTTAGGGCCTCTATTGGGGCCTGAAAAAAGTCTAGGGAATAATTGTAAATAATGAAAAGGGTTTGATACTAAAATGATAAGTTTTGGAAGTTTAATGATTTAAATGGAATCTTAAGAAAATTTTAGTAACCAAAGTGTAAATAGTAAATATTTAGGGACTCAAAAGTTATTTTTGGTAAGTTAGGGATTCAGACTAAAGGAAATCTAAGTACCTAAGAAAAATACTTAGGAAGTTTAGGGTTTAAAATGAAAAGTTTTGGATATAAGGATAATTTTACCCATCTTAATAACCAAAATACAAATTTAGAAAAAGTTAAGAATTTAAGTGAAAAACTTAGAGAATATTTTACATTTTGGTAAATACGATCAAATATGAGTGTAACCTTAGATTTGTGTAAAAAATAATATAAAATAATTATTCTAAACAAGTGTATCAACACGTAAGTCGAGCGAAACAAATTAGATTAACAAAACTATATTTTTTGGAAAATTATAGGATGATATCACATAACCCAAGGAAAATCAAATTCGACTTTGGGTTATATGATTTGATTCATGTAGAGTAATTTGACAAGCTATCATACAATAATCACTTATCCTAAGGAAAGTGGAAATATGTCAAGACTAAAAGCAAGGAAGAGTAAGTTGCTAATTTCTGTGTATATTTATTCTTCACTTTTATGGTGATTTATATACGACTTGTACATATAAAATAAGAAAAAATATACAATAAATGGAGGTGATCACTGCATAACAAATTCCTGCAGATATCCTGAGTTGGCTTATAATGTTATCCTTGGAGGTGGTGTGGTGGTTGCAGTTGCAGATATGCTGACTTGACTTTTACTCCCTCGCAAGCTAAAGGGGAGATCTCGGAGATTGAGCTTGGATCGTAAAAAGCCGAAGCGAGGAGTAGACAATCCTTTGGTCAGAATGCTAGCCAATTGAGAATCGGTACCAATAAAACGAACACGAAGATACCCATTGCTAACTTGTTCACAAACAAAGTGATAATCAATTTCAATATATTTGGTGCGGGCGTGAAAAACAGGGTTGTCAGTGAGATAAATGGCTGAGAGATTGTCACACCACAATATAGGAGGGCCATAGAGAGGTAGATGGAGTTCGTGAAGTAGAGAGCGTAGCTAGATAATCTCTGTAGTAACATTGCCAATGCTTTTATATTCAGCCTCAGTGCTAGAGCGAGCAACAGTATGTTGCTTAAGTGAGCTCCATGAGATCAGATTACGACCCATAAAAATGGAAAATCCACTAATAGAGTGATGATCATCAGGGTTGCCAACCCAATCGGCATCAGAAAAATAATGCAAATCATGAGGTGAGTGATGCCAAAAAGTTAAGCCAATGTGGACAGTACCTTGGAGATAGCGAATGATATGTTTGACGGCAATCCAATTAGCATCTATGGGTTGGTGCATAAACTGACATGCTTGGTGAACAACATAAGTGACATCAGGTCACGTAAGAGTGAAATATTGAAGAGACCCCACAATCTAACGATATTGGGTTGGATCAAAGAGTAAAGTGCCCGTAAAAGCAGACAAATAGAGGCTAGAGCTAATGAGAGTTGAGACAGGCCGACAAGTAGTAATGGCAACTTTACAGAGAAGATCATGAATATATTTGGTTTGGATAAGGTGGATAAATCAAGATCATACCTTGAGAGGAGTTCTTGATTTAGAGCACAAATAATGGACTCGACAAGAGTAGTGGGCGAGCTCGTGATGAGAAGATCATCAACATAGACAAGCATATAGATAACAAAACGAGCAGTGCGATAAATGAAGAGAGAACTATCAACAATGGAGCCACAAAAACCCAGAGTTTGAAGAATGGAGTTGAGGCGGAGGAACCAAGCACAGGGAACCTGTTTGAGTCCATAGAGTGATCGCCAAAGTCGACACACATGATGAGGATAAATAGGGTCGGAGAACTCGGGTGGTTGAGACATGTAGACTTCCTCGGTAAGGTGACCATGCAGGAAAGCATTATTTATGTCTAATTGATGAATAAGCCAATTGGAAGAGACTGCAATGGAAAGGATGACCCGAATGGTGACATGCTTGATGATTGGGCTGAAAGTGGCATCATAATCCAGACCCGGTTATTGGGAGAAACATTTGGCAATGAGTCGAGCCTTATGTCGAGCAATGGTACCATTAGGATTTTCCTTAATCTTATAAACCCACTTGCAGCCAATAATAGGAAGATTAGGAGGGGTAGGAACTAAATGCCACGTATGATTGTGAAGAAGTGCAGAGAGTTCAACTTTCATGGCGTCCATCCAAAGAGGGTCATGACGAGCTTGAGCAAAGGTGCAAGGTTCCTACACCACAAACAAGAAGGGGTTGATAGTAAAGCGACGAGGAGTAAGAGAGCCATCCTGAGAGCGAGTGACCATGCGGGGAACTGGCGGAGGAGGAGTAGGCTAACCTGTAGGAGAGGCATGTGAAGAAGTCTCATGTATACTCAAAGGAGAAGGAGGAACCATACATGAGTCCAATGGCGGCGTTGGGACAGGGGAGGGAATCGGGAGAGTAGCGATGGAGTGTTGGACGTAGGCAGTTGGGGGCGGAGGGTCATGAGAGAAGGGGAAGAAAAACTCATCAAAGTGGATGGTACGAGAAATAAAAATGCGACCAGTTTGAGGATCAAGAACTCGGTAACCTACATAATTAGAGGGATATCCGAGAAAAATACAAGGCGAAGAGTGGGTTATAATTTATGGGAAAGATAAGGACGAAGGTATGGAAAACAAAGACAACCAAAAACATGAAGAGATTTATAATGAAGAAGCGTATGAGTGAGGACCTGAATAGGCGAACGAAATCCAAGAGACCGAGTAGGAAGACGTGATTAGGTATACAACTATCTCAAAGGTAAAATCCCAGTATTTAATAGGAGTATGAGAATGACTTAGGAGAGTAAGACACATATCGACTATGTGGCGATATTTACTATCACGCCCCGACTCGGTATGGTCGGATCTCCGTGAACAACCTGCCACTCTCCTGGTTTATTTAGGGTTTTCCCCTATTCTAAACTGTGGGGAGTAAGGCATCCTTGTTACCTGTACCTTTCTTGGAATAACATTAATCACAACTAAATATAAATTTTACATACCTGCCTTAAGGTTCAACTACAAATAAATTTTTAAGGTTGGTTTTCCCTTGATTTCCTAAAAAGGGGTAAAGGGAGGGGGTGAGTTCGACAACTCAGTGAATGGATGATTGGGTGGGAGTTTTCACAAAAAAAATCAATTTCTTTAATCGGAGGGTGCCAGACTTCTTATTTCATAAAAAATGATTTTCTTCAAATTTTGGTTTATCAAAACATTTTTCCAAGGTTTTCCAATTCATTTCTAAGGATTCTCAAATCCTTTCCATGGTTTTCATAACCTCTTTTCCATTTCCATATTCGGTGTATTTAACATACAACATGCACCCTTCATCATGAAGGGATCACACACATTCTTAAGATGCAGTTACGCCAACTACACCCATTTGTGGATCGGAGCATCTTTACCATCCACCCTGATAGAAGTCTCTGACTTCTACCCGAAGTTTGAGTGAACGTCTCTAACGTCCTACCCTCAAACCAAAAATACTCCGTGTCCATATGAGGACAGAGACCTCATCCCGTCCCCACCCCGATCCAATGCGAATTGAAGCTATGTCGAGCTTTTCAAGGCTTCTAGTATGACTAACTGCCCTTATCTCCACTAGGTAGTCCAGAGCCCTAGAACGCATCACTACCCCTCTTGGGCGTCTTGAAGGCCCCGTAATATAGTGCATACACAAATCAACAGTTTTTCACATAAGCCATATAATATGTGGTGCCACTGGTCCAATGGCCCCGACCCTCAACTCGACCTACAACTGTTTATCTTAATTAGTTCGAAGACCTGTCATGTTGCACTATCGTTAGTCCATTGAGTATGTCGGTCCTATCTTGGTACCATGGTCAAACAACTCATTTACTTAAGTTTTTATGGCTTAATAATCATGTTTGTTTACGAGCTCTTGCTCGTGCCAACTAGCCTAGGGCCCACTGTTCGAGATTTTCAAAATTGGGCAAATTAGCCCCCAAGTTTCAAAACCGAGGCCTTCGGCCTATATGAGCTATTCGAGCTCCCGTAAAAAAATCTTCCAAAAATTTTAAGCAGTGGCACATAGTCAAGGAAGAGCACTTCCGACAAAATAAACCTTTCATTTGTCTATGATACCAATTGAGTATGAAAACGTCTCCGCTTATTACCGATAAGCGAGTTTTCCACTTCCTTACAGAAAGTTTCATCATACCAACCGAGTATGATCTACTTACAACCAGTAAATAGTTTTTTCGCGTGATTTTCACATCACTTCTCTCAGGTGTGATGTTTAAAATACCACTTAGCAGTGAGTTTTCATTTATGATGTGCTTATCATCCCAACCGGGTATGATATTAAATATCCCACTCACCCGAAAGTGCAATAAATTTTCTTTTAGCAGGCTTGTTGCCTTTACACGAACTTGTCTTAGCTGGCGATCCCGATACTTCGTGTTCTTACACGATATGAACATCCTTGTTCATTATCCTTTGGCCTAATAGCCTTCATTAATGTTGATTTTTTCTCAAATTGAGTCCCGAAACTTTCAAAATTCATCTTGGGACTTCAATTTATTCAAATTCACATAAAGGGGTTCAATTTCCTAAATTTCTAATTTGGTCCCCAACTTTTCCAAAATTACCATTTTGTGCCTACTTTACAAAATGAGAAGTTTTGCCCCAAAAATTTTAAAATTTTCCAAATTGGTCCTAACATCTTTATCATGCCCCAACCCGGTTTGGTTGGATCCCCATAAACAACCCGCCGCTCTTTCTCAGTTTAAGAGGAGTTTTCTCCTTCTTTTAGTCGAGAGGAGCCAGACGAAATTTCAACCTTGTTCCCTGTAAGACATATATCAATTAAAATGTAAGTCAAGGAGAATTAAGCATACATGATAAAGGGTAAGGCTTAGTGTTACTCGTAGTCATTTTCTCTTTTCTTGAAAAGGGATAGAAATGAGAGGTGAGTTTCTACAATCCAGTGAATAGGTTTTTCAAAAGTCTACTTTTAATTTTTAAGAAAAATATTTATATTTTATATTGTGCAAGCTCCTCACTTTTCAAAAATCACTTCATTTAAAAATTCGGGTTTTTCCACCATTTCTTATTATCACGGTATGTCATCCCCCAAAACACATCCTTAATCATAAAAGTTACACACATTCACAGGCCAACACGACTGTTGAACCCACTTGTGGCTTCAGAGCGACTTTAACGGCCACCTAGATAGAAGTACGACCACTTTCCATCCTGAGAATGAGTAGATGTACGTGACATTCGACCCTCAATCCCAAAATCGATTCTTCATGTACATATGAGGACAGAGACCTCGCCCTGTCCCCACCCCGGTCTCATGCGCTTAGTGCTACTCCAAATTTTGCATGGTCACCTGGAACGATGAACTACCCTTATACTTACCGGGTCGTCCATGGCCCTTAAGACACATCACTACTCCTCATGGGCGTCTTGATGATCCCGTACTCATAGTGCATGCACAAATAATGTCTTCTTATTATGCCATGTAATATGTGGTGTTATTAGTCCAACGGTCCCGACTTTCAACTTAACCTGCAGCTGTTTGTCTTGATTGGTCCGAAGACTGGTCATGTCACACTGCTGCTAGTTGACTGAGAATGTCGGATCAGCCTTGGTACCGTGACCATACAATTTACTTATTAAAGTTTTATGGCACATATATTATGTTCGTTTACGAGCTCCTGCTCATGCCCATTGGCCTATGGCCCACTGTTTGAGATTTTCGAAAACTGGGCATATTAGCCCCCAAGTTCTAAAATCGAGGCCCCGACCTATAAGAGCTATTCGAGCTTCCGTCGAGAAGGTCTCCCAAATTGTTTAAGCATTGACACACAGTAAGGGAGAACACTTTTAACAAAAATATGTTTTCACTGTCCATTATACCGACTCGATATAAGGACATCTTTGTTCATAACTGATGAATGGGTTTTCAACTTTCTTCGAGGAAGTTTCATCATACCAACCGAGTATGATCTACTTACCACCGATAAGTAGTTTTTTCGCATGGTTTTCACATCACTACTCTAAGTCATGATCTTTAAAATACCACATAGTAGTGGATTTTTATTTCGATGTGCTTATTATCCCCAACCGGGTATGATATAAAATCCCACTCACCCGATCGTGCAGTGAAATTCTACTTAGTCGAGTTCCGTTCCTTGCACGCTGGACCTCAACTGGCGTTCTCGATGTCTCGTTCTCCTACGTGAAATGAACATATTTGTTCATTATTCTTTGGCCTAATAGCTTTCATTCGTTCCAATGAATGACAAAACCCAATTTTATATATATTTACAATTAGGTTAATAAAGTTATTTTTTTAACTTTAAGTCCATATTGCTGGGTTTTTCCTCAAATTGAATCCTGAAACTATTAAATTTTATCTTAGAATCTCAATTTATTAAATTTCGTAAAAAGGGGTTTAATTTCCCAAATTTTCAATTTGGTCCCTCAATTTTCCCAAAATTACCATTTTGCCCTTCCCTTACAAAAATGGTAAATTTTTCCCCAAAAATTCTAAAATTTCTCAATTGGTCTTCTAATATTCTTATCATGACCAATTGACCCTCAATTTTAGAAAATTGCATTTTGGTCCTTCAAATTTTCAAAAATCCCCAAATTTTCCCCCAATTTCAACTTTTTAACACAGACCAATATGATTTTATCAAATTGACTGATCAAACACCTCTATTCATTGAAATTGAGTTTCTACATGTTCATATGATTCTAAGAAACTTTGAATTGCGGGTTTTAATGCCAGAAAATAGACTGTAGAGAGAGAAAGCTTCAATTTCTCACTAGTGAGGGCACGACGGTCTGAGCTTTCTATCTGGACAGGTAGCTCTCCTCCAGAGATTCTTCCTAGGATCAAGAATGACATAAATTGATGTCAAATTGGATAAGAATTTTGTCATTAAAATTTGGCTAACTCTCGATCTAACACTAATAAAAAATTGTAAAGGGGAGCCGAATTGGCTTACCTTTCGGTCCTAATTCGGCCGTTGGAGGGCTGAGAAGGTGTTGGGAGAGCTTGGTTTGGCCTAAGGAGGGCTCGAATTGGCCAATTTCAACTCGGCCGAAATAGGGCAGCTTCGGCCCGCCGGAGCTGCTTAACTGTTCGATCACGCCGGCGCTTCTCTAGCGACTCTCAGAATGAACGAATGTCACCACCATGTAGTTCACTTCTCCCTAGTTCTAATGAACCCAACCTCGCCTTCTTTGGCTTAGAATTGACCCTATATCGGAGCTTTGGTTTGAGCTTCACCGGAAAACTAAGCAACTGAGAGAGAGTGAGCTTTGCAGGTGTGGATAGGACAAATGGAGAGGGGCTCTTTATATAGGGAGCTCGGGGACCCGTTGGTCGTCCGTTTGACACTGTTATGACAGGCATTGAAGACCTGAAATGTATCGAACATAAACGTTTCTTTTTCGTTGGTGCTGCTTCAATTTTCCGGCGAGTGAACAATGCTATCATCCTAAGGAAGAAGATGACACTGTTCCGAACCGGACCGGTCCGAACCGGGTTCTAAGCTTAAACCGGTTGGTTCACCCCTCATTTGACCGAGTTTTTCAAATTTAAAAATTTCTAAATTCATTTTCTATCCAATGGTTGCCTCAAATCTCAAATTTTAATTATTTAAGCCACCTAGAAAAATAAATTTAGGATCTGGTTCAATAGCGGTTCAAACCGGTTCGGATCCAGTTCACCTGAACCGATTTGGTTTTCATCTCCAATTCCTTCACAAGTTTATTTCCATGTCTTTTGTGACTCCTTGGGTCACTTAGGGTCCATACAATTCCTGGTTTACCATCTCTTAATCAATTTTGGTTCATAAACAGACTCGGTTCTTAATCCGGTTTGGGTCCAGTTCACTCGAACTGATCTGGTTTTTCTCTCCCACATTGTTCTAAGGTTCCTTCCCAAAGATTATAAATCTCTTTGAATCACAAGGGATCCATAAGCTTCTTGGTTTACCCATTCTCTATCGGTTCCGATTCATGAATCAACTCGGTTCATAAACTGGTTCTATCTAGTTCAGACCCGGTTCTCTTGAATTGCTTCGGTCTTTCCTTCTTATTTCGTCCGAGGGTTCTTTTCCCAAGTTTATGAACCTTTTTGAGTCACATGGGAGTTAGAATTTTTTAAATTTGCTCGTCCCCTAACAATTGGGCTTGTAGATCAATTTGGTTTAAAGATTCAAATTTACCAGTTATTTCCCTAGTTTTCTCATTACTAAAAGACGAGGTTTACATTTTAGGTGTGAAGAGTATGAATGAGGAGGGGCTCTTTATATAGGAAGCTCGGGTACTTCTTGGCCATCCGATTGGTGCCTTAATGGTAGTCATCCATTGCTTGAAACTCCCTGGTCAGAGACTTTTCAGCTTCGCCGGCGTTGCCTGATTTTTCGGAGAGTGAACAGTGCTGTCATATGAAGGAAGAAGACAACACTGTTCCAAACTGGACCGGACCGGTCCGAATCGGGTTCAAAGCATGAACCAGCCGGTTCAAGCCCGATTCGACTGAATTTTTCAAAATTAAAAATTTCTAAATTCATTTTCTATACAATGGTGGCCTCAAATCTCAAATTTGAATTTTATAAGCCACCTATAAAAATGAATTTAATATCCAGATCATTAGTGGTTCAAACTGGTTAAATCCGGTTCACTTGAACAAGTTTGATTTTCATCCCCCATTCATCCTAAAGTCCTTTTTCATGACTTATGTGACTCTTTAAGTCACTTGGGATCCATAAATTTTATGGTTTGCCCTCTCTCTATGGGTTTCGGTTCATAAACTAGTTCAATCTGGTTCGGATCTGGTTCACCCGAACCGGTCTGGTTTTTCTCTCCCAATTTATCCTAAGGTTCTTTTCCAAGGTTTATGAACCCTTTCGGGTCACTCGAGAGTTGTAAATTCCCCAATTTACCTGTTCCCCTATGATCAGGTTTGTGAATCGGTTCATTTTTTCTCACTCGGTTTAACTGGTTCTTTTCCCGGTTTTCCTTAACTCCAAAGGGTGGGGTTTACACTTACGTTCAGTAGAACTATTTTGTTGAGGCATATGGGGACATGAAATATAGTGAGAGATTCCTATAACCTACTTTTCCCATTCTTAGTCATGTGCTTTCTAACCATCTCTCTAGGAAGAGTAAAAGCCAACTCAATATATCTACGGCTGCAACCACCACACCACCTCCAAAGATAACACTACCTCCAAGCCAACTTAGCATATCTACAGGAATTTATTATCAATAGTGATCACCTCCATTTATTGCATAATAAAAGCCAAATCAGCATATTTGTAAGAATTTATTATGAGCAGTGATCACCTCCATTTATTGTATATTTTTTCTTATTTTGTATGTACAAGTTGTATATAAATCACCATACTAGTGAAAAATGAATACAAGGAAATTACTCACTTTGTCATGCCCCGACCCGGTTTGGTCGGATCCCCGTGATCAACCCGCCACTTTCCCGGTTTATTAAAGGGTTTCCCCTCATTATAAACCGTAAAGAGTAAGGCGTCCTTTAAACATGCACATTTTCCTGGAATAACATAAATCAAAATTGCATAATATTTTAAATTTATCATACCTGTCTCATAGGCATCTTAGTTGATGGTCTTTAAGAGTAGGCTTTTCGAGATTTCCTTAAAGGGATATAAGGGAGGGGTGAGTACGACTACTCAGTAAATGGGTTTTCGAAATCTAACTTTTGGGAAAAAAATTGTATTAGAGTGTGCTAAACTTCTTATTTTTTTTAAAAATCCTTTAATTTCAAAATTCTATCTTTATCACCATTTCTTATTAATCATGGTGTATTATCACCCAACACACATCTTTCATCATGAAGGTCAATCACACAATTGCAGGCCAGCCCGTCCACAAAACCTACTTGTGGCGTCGGGGTGACTTTACCGGCCACCTAGATAGAAACACATCCACTTCTACCCTGAGAATGAGTGGATGTACGCAATATCCAACTCTCAATCCCGAAATCAATTCTCGATGTCCGTATGAGGATAGAGACCTCATCCCGACCCACCTCGGTCTCGTGCGCTTGAAGCTACATCGAGCTTTGCAAGGTCACCTGATCCGACGATCTGCGCTTATACCCACCAGGTCGTCTAGGGCCCTACGACACATCACTACCCCTCTTAGGCATCTTGAAGGTCCCGTAATCACAGTGCATGTACAATCAGTATTTTCACATCATGCCTTATAATTTATGGTGCCACTGGTCCAACAGCCCCGACCCTCAACTCAACCTGCAACTGTTTGTCTTGACTAGTTCGTCAACCTGTCATGTCGCACTACTACTAGTTGACTGAGTATGTTAGTCCTATCTTGGTACCATGGCCAAACAATTCATTTATTAAAGTTTTATGGCACATATCTCATGTTTGATTACGAGCTCCTACTCGTGCCCATTGGCCTATGGCCCACTGTTCGAGATTTTCAAAACTAGGCATATTAGCCCCCAAGTTCCAAAACCGAGGCCCTCGGCCTATGAGAGCTATTCGAGCTCCCGTTAAGAAGGTCTCCCAAATCGTTTAAGCATTGGCACACAGTCAGGGGAGAGAACTTCCGATAAAAATATGTTTTCAACTGTCACTCATACCAACTAAATATGAGGACATCTCCTATAAACCCCACACTTTTGAGTTAAGGAAAATCAGGAAAAGAACCGGTTAAACCGAGACAGTTTACAAACCCGATCATTTGGGAACAAGAAATTTGGAAATTTACAACTTCCGAGTGATCTAAAGGCTTTATTAAACTGTGGAAAAGAAACTTAACACAAATTAGAATAGAAAAACCAAATTGGTTCAGGTGAACGAGAGTCCATAAGAACTCTAAAGTTAAGTGTGCTTGCCCGGCTTATCATAAATAGTCATAAATTAATATATATTTAATTATTGTAATTAATACCAATAATTTAATACACAAATTAAATTATTGGAATTAATACAAATAATTTAATACCAAAATTAAAATATTGGAATTAATACAAATAATTTAATACCGAAATTAAATTATTGGTATTAATACCAATAATTTATGGTAATATTAATACCAGTAATAAATCTCTCCCATTTAATACACGGTTTTACACCTATATAAAGAGATCATCCCGATTCATTCTCCTCACACTTGAACACTTCTCTCTCTCTCTTTAATGCTCCATTTCCCGGTGAAGCTCGAACTAGAGCTTCGACTTGAACAAAGGTCGGGCTCTTTAGAACCGGGGAGAAGACAGTTATCTGATAGCAAACTTCAGTCAATTCGAGAATTGTTGGAGAAGCGCCGGCATGATAAAATAGTGAAGCAACTCCGGCGGACCGAAGCCTCCCTATTTCGGCCAAGTTGAAATCGGCCATTTCAAGCCATCCTCAGGCCAAACCAAGCCCTCCCAACACTTCCTCAGCCTTTCCACGGTCGAATTAGGACCGAAAGGTAAGCCAATTTGGCTCCCCCTTATAATTTTTTATCGGTACTAGAGAGAGAGTCGACCGAATTTCAATGATGAAATTCTAATCCAATTCCGCATCAATTGATGCGATTCTTGGTTCTAGGATGAACCTCAGGATGAGAGCTATCTGTCCAGATCAAAAGCTTGAACTGTCGTGCCTTCACCGGTGAGTAATCGAAGCTTTCTCTCTCTATAGTTCATTTTCCGGCGAAGCTCCATTTGAGCTCGTCCCGGCATTAAAACTTGCCATTCACATTTCTGAAGAATTGTATAAACATGTAGAAACTCAATTTCAACTTCAGTTTCAACAATTGGAAACGTTTGATGGGTCAATTTGATGAAATCAAATTCGGTTGTGTTAAGAAGTTGGAATTGGGGAAAAATTGGAGATTTTTGAAATTCAAAGGACCAAAATGAAATTTTATGAAATTGAGGGTCAATTGGGCATGAAAATAATATTGGAGGACCAATTGAGGAATTTTGAAATTTTTGGGGCAAAATTAACCATTTTTGCAAAGGAAGGGTAAAATGGTAATTTTGGAAAAGTTGGGGGACCAAATTGAAAATTTGGGAAATTCAACCCCTTTTTGTGAAATGGAATAAATTGAGGTCCTATGATAAATTTTAGAAGTTTCGAGACTCAATTTGAGGAAAAACCGGCATTTGGGACTTAAAGTTGAAGAGAAATAACTTTAGCGACCTAATTGCAAATAAATGAAAGTTTGACTTTCTCATTCATTTGAAATGAATGAAGGCGATTAGGCTGAAGGATAATGAACCAAGATGTTCATATCTTGTAGGAACACGAAGTACCGGGAACGCCAACAAGGAGAAGGTCGCGTGAATACCAAGAATCGGTCTAATGGAATTCACGGCATTAACGGGTGAGTGGGTTTACTAACATCATAGCCGGTTGGGATGATGAGCACACATTATAATTTAAAAATCACTTACTGGTTGTGAGTGGGTTTACTAACATCATACCCGGTTGGGATGATGAGCACAACTTAAAGATAAAATCCACTTATCGGTTGTGAGTGGGTTTACTAACATCATACCCGGTTGGGATGATGAGCACAACTTAAAGATAAAATCCACTTACCGGTTGTGAGTGGAAATTATATATCATACTCGGTTGGGGATGATAAGTACCTCGGTATAAAAACCTATTGTTTAGTGGAATTTTAATCATCACAATTTAGAGAAAGTGATGTAAAAACCATGTGGAAAAACTACTTACCGGTTGTAAGTAGATCTTACCCGAGGTGTATGATGAGACTTCCTTGAAGGAAGTTGAAAACCTGTTCATCGGTCATGAATGGAGATGTCCTTATACCGGTCGGTATAATGGACAGTAAAAACCTATTTTGTCAAAAGTGTTCTCCCCTTACTGTGTATCAATGCTTAAATTATTTGGGAGACCTTCTTGACGGGAGCTCGAATAGCTCTTATAGGTCGGGGGCCTCGGTTGTAAGTAGATCATACCCGGTTGGTATGTTGAGACTTCCTCGAAGGAAGTTGAAAACCCGTTCATCGGTCATGAACAGAGATGTCCTTATACCGATCGGTATAATGGACAGTAAAAACCTATTTTGTCAGAAGTGTTCTCCCCTTACTGTGTGCCAATGCTTAAACTATTTGGGAGACCTTCTTGACGGGAGCTCGAATAGCTCTTATAGGTCGGGGGACTTGGTTTTGGAACTTGAGGGCTAGAATGCCCAGATTTTTGAAATGAACAGTGGGCCCAAGGCCAATTGGCATGAGCAGAAGCTCGTAAATGAACATGATATATGTGCCATAAAACTTAATAAAGTGAATTGTTTGGCCATGGTACCAAGATAGAACCGACATGCTTCGTCAACTAGTGGTAGTGCGACATGACAGGTCGACGGACCACTCAAGACAAACAACTGCAGGTTGAGTTGAGAGTCGGGGCCGTTGGACCAGGGGCATCACATATTACATGGCTTAATAAGAAAATATTGTTTGTGCATGCATTATGAGTACGGGATCATCAAGACGCCCATGAGGGGTAGTGATTTGTCCTAAGGGCCCTGGACGACCCGGTGAGTATAAGGGCAGATTGTCGTTCTAGGTGTCTGTGCGAAATTTGGAGTAGCACCAAGCGCATGAGACCGAGGTGGGGACAGGATGAGGTCTTTGTCCTCATACAGACACGAAGAAGTGATTTTGGGATTGTGGGTCGGATGTCACGTACATCCACTCATTCCCAGTGTAGAAGTGGTCGTACTTCTATCCGAGTGGCAGGAAAAGTCGTTCCAAAGCCACTAGCGGGTTCAGTAGTGATACTGACTTGCAAATGTGTGTAACCTTCATGATGAAAGATGTGTGTTGGGTGATGACACACCGTGGTAATTAAGAAATAATGGAAAAACCCGAATTTTTAAATGAATGGATTTTTTAAAACAATGGAGTCTGGCACACTCCATATAAATATTTTTCTTAAAAGTAAAAAGCTTTTAAAAACCCATTCACTGAGTAGTCCCCCTCCCTTATATCCCTTTTAGAAAATCCCAGAAAGCCTCCCCTTAAAGACCATCAACTAAGATGCCTGTAAGACAGATATGTAAAGTTTTAAATTTCATGTAGTTTTTATTATGCTATCACAAGAAATAGGTGCAGGTTAAAGGACGGCTTACTATTTATGGTTTACAATAAGGGGAAACCCTTTAATAAACCGGGAGAGTGGCGGGTTGATCACGGGGATCCGACCAAATTGGGTCGGGGCGTGACAACTAGAGTGGTATCAAAGTCTGTTTCCTCGAATACATAATCAAGACTATAAAATATTGTAACTAATAGGATTTATCCTAAAATTTTCAGATGGCTCCTAGGAGAGGAACTAAGAAAACTAGGAATGGCTCTACTCAACACTTTATTTTCGTAGGAAGACAACCCTAGAAGCTTCCCAAATGCCTGAAGCATGGCAGGAATCTCAAAAGAGCAAATGAGGAAGTATCCCAGAGAATGGTGATAGGACCTATTGAGGTCACAACTCTAAGTATAAAGGACGCCAAGCGTGAATCCATAAAAGGGGGCATATAACCTTACATAGTGGGATGCTTATTAGGAATCTCGTAGCTCCCTAGTTATTTGGTGACCATTTTCCGTAATAGGGCCAAAAAAACCCCCAACATACTGTATAACTCTATTAATGAAGTACTCCAAATTCCTAAAAACTCTGTCCCTCAAATGATGTGATCTTCAAGGAAGACTTAAAAAAACTCTCCCGGTATCTAGACTTAAGGATGAAGGAGCACCAAACCTAACAATTCCCAAGAAAATGACAAGAGGAACCACTTATGTTCATGTAATTACAAGCATGAATGATAGGGACAATACGTGGAGAAGTGCCCAACCCTACAAAGGACAGAAATCAAGTTAACCTAGAGGGGAATAGGACACGAAGTGAAAAACTGTCCCACATCGCCAGGAGTCAGGACAATATTTTCCAAGAATAAACGCCCCACAACTATAGGAAATCCGAAAGAATACCATCCCAAGAAACATAACTCCATTTGCAACCACAAATAAGAGTAAACTCTTCAAAATCTTAGCAAAGTGGTAAGAAGGAAAAAGGGGTAAAGGTAGGACCTCAATAAAACCACAAATAGAACAAAGGATAGCTAAAGAGAATTCCCCCTTTAAGAAGAAAATCCAAACAAGTTAGGAGCAAAGAAAGGAGTGCATCCACAAGAGAAGACAAGACGAACATTTGATGACAAACGGGACGTATTGGGATTATAAGAATAAATCACCTTAGAAAAAGCAACTATGCTAAATAGGAAGTTCGGACCAACAGGACAAGAGAAAGCAAGTCGTTACAATAAGATAGTCAGAGGGAACAAATGACACCCTGAGGAATACCGGGAAGTAGAAGGGGCTACACCATAAAAAGGTCAGTGAGATGGACGTTAAGGACAAGAGTACTCGAGAAAAAACTGCCCTAAGAAACTTAGACCAAAGGAATGGTGGAGGTGAGATAGTTAACAAACTAATATATGAGAACCATAATTTGAGTTCCAACAAAGAAGAGAGGGGCGAAAAGACCAAATACTCGGGAAAAGAAGGATGAAAGAAATCCTTAACAGGACCAAAGGCCAAATTAACCAAGAAAAAAAAATAGGCAAGCCTCTCACATAATTATCAAGAAATCTTGAAACAAGGAAGATTTGAATGCTCCATAAATAAATACACTATGAAAGTAAACTTTAGAGGGATGCATACGACTAACTACCGTTGAAGGAATTTTGATGGGCGGATGGACATAATGTGAAGTGCAAGGAACCAACCCTTAATTGGAAAATGTTTCAAAGGAAGGAAGTATCGTGATGGCCCAGTGTGACCTTCTTGGAGAGAGCAGGAGAACAAAACAATAATTTCAGGATGAACAAGAGATTTTGAAACAAGAAGGATGTGAACCCTCCTTAAACAGAAATAAGTTAACGGGTTAGCATCAAAAAGATGTTGTGACAAGTATGAATAAGTGGACAACCCCATACTAAGGTAATAAAGTAAAGAATGTTCGAGAAAAATTGGGAAAGTAAGTCCTCCAAATAAGATGTGGCTAAGGAGGAATAACCGCAATTGGTAAGACGGGTCATAGTCCACACGCGCATATGAAGCTTAAAGAGTGGACGACCGAGCATAGGGTGGAATGCACGGAATAAAACCAATAATTGGAAGTATCCCATCTAAGGAATAAGGGATAAAACAAAAGTTGTGGATAGAGAAGGATCCAAAGCAAACAGAAGCCCTAACATAGATAAGGGTGCGAAGAAAGGGAGAAAAAACCATACAATAAATGATAAGGAGGTTGAGCATGTAACTCCACAGATGAAAATCTCTATTGTAAGGGACATAGTAGAGAACAAAACCAGAAGGAGGGAACCCTCCCAAGCAAAGTAATCGACACATAGATTAAAAGCAATTATTGTAGAATGAAGAATCATGAAGTGATTATGAGTAAGTAAAAGTGGATTAAGGAAAAAGGAAAAACCCTTGAATAAGGAATGCCAAGGATTTAAGAAGGAAAGTATCCTAGTTTGTTGGTAAACTATTAGAAAACCAAATAATTGGCACCAGAAAAACCCAATAAAGAAGTTGGAAAAGGACGAGTGGGTAAGGAAAACTGACACGGATATGTAAGACATGTTGTCAAGATATGAATGATAATTCGGTAACTGTAAAGGTAGTTGAGGAATACTACCCAATTAAAGGAGGGATGAAATTATATAGTCCCTAGAAGGCTGGAAAGTTGGAAACAACCCTAAAATAGGTGTTGTAGGAGTTTGTTCGACTAAGACAAGTTCAGAACTATGTCATGTAAGTAAGGGACATATAAGCACCAACAATCCCGAGTAAAATGTAACTCAAGTAAGAAGGAGTCAATTGGTAAACATAACAAGTTCAAACATAAATTTAACCAAAGTTGTAATCAATGACGGATGAAGGATGGGTCAAATTGGGACGAAAGAATAATAACACAAAAACCTGTGAAAACAAGTATGTAATGCTCGAAAGAACGTCGAGCCAGGGGTTTCAACGATGAAGAGAATAACTAGAAAAAGGAAAGATTAGGCACCTTGGAACTCCCAATCCTGAAATCTTGAGTAAAATCCCCAAAAGGAAGAACCTTCTCCTAAATAAAGGGAGATGTGAACCTAAGAATATATATTAGGATTAATGAGCCATACATGCCTCGTTATTATAACTCCATGGAAGGAGTAAACATGATAAATAAAAACAAATTCCTTATATGAATGATTACGGGGACTAAGCGAAAGAGCAATCGAAGTGTTAGCATGTCAAGAAAACCCGAGTTAACATTAAAGGAAATTATTCCAGATGTGAAATATATTGGTTAAGTTTTGGGACAAAACTCCTAAAAGGAGGGGAGAGCTGTAAACTCTGCACTTTTGAGTTAAGGAAAATCAGAAAAAGAACCGTCAAATCGAGTAAGAAAATAGAGACAGTTTACAAACCCGATCATTTGGGAACAAGAAATTTGGAAATTTACAACTTCTGAGTGATCCAAAGACTTTATTAAACCTTGAAAAAGAAATTTAACACAAATTAGAACAGAAAAACTAAATTGGTTCAGGTGAACGAGAGTCCATAACAACTCTACAGTTAATCGTGCTTGCACGTACGGCTTATCATAAATAGCCATAAATTAATATATATTTAATTATTGTAATTAATACCAATAATTTAATACCCAAATTAAATTATTGAAATTAATACAAATAATTTAATACCAAAATAAAAATTATTGGAATTAATACCAATAATTTATGGTAATATTAATACTAGTAATAAATCTCTTCCATTTAATACACGGTTTTACACCTATAGAAAGAGGTCATCCCGATTCATTCTCCTCACACCTGAACACTTTTCTCTCTCTCTCTACTGCTCCATTTCCCGGTTAAGCTCGAACTAGAGCTTCGACTTGAACAAAGGTCGGGCTCTTTAGAACTGGGGAGAAGACAGTTATCTGATAGCAAACTCCAATCAATCCGAGAATCGTTGGAGAAGCGCCGACATGATACGCCGGAGCTGCCCTATTTCGGCCAAGCTGAAATCGGCCATTTCAAGCCATCCTCAGGCCAAACCAAGCCCTTCCAACACTTCCTCAGCCTTTCCACGGCCGAATTAGGACTGAAAGGTAAGCCAATTCGACACTCCTTTATAATTTTTTATCGGTGCTAGAGAGAGAGTCGACCGAATTTCAATGATGAAATTCTAATCCAATTTTGCATCAATTGATGTAATTCTTGATTCTAAGATGAACCTCAGGATGAGAGCTATCTGTCAAGATCGAAAGCTCGAACCGTCGTGCCTTCACCGGTGAGTAATCGAAGTTTTCTCTCTCTATAGTTCATTTTCCGGCGAAGCTCCATTTGAGCTCGTCCCGGCATTAAAACTTGCCATTCACATTTCTGAAGAATTGTATAAACATGTAGAAACTCAATTTCAACTTCAGTTTCAACAATTGGAAACGTTTGATGGGTCAATTTGATGAAATCAAATTCGGCTGTGTTAAAAAGTTGGAATTGGGAGAAAATTGGGGATTTTTGAAACTCAAGGACCAAAATGAAATTTTATCAAAATTGAGGGTCAATTGGGCATGAAAATAATGTTGGAGGACCAATTGAGGAATTTTGAAATTTTTGGGGCAAAATTTATCATTTTTGTAAAGGAAGGGCAAAATGGTAATTTTGGAAAAGTTGGGGGACCAAATTGAAAATTTGGGAAATTAAACCCCTTTTTGTGAAATGGAATAAATTGAGGTCCTATGATAAATTTTTGAAATTTCGGGACTTAATTTGAGGAAAAACCGGCATTTGGGACTTAAAGTTAAAGAGAAATAACTTCAGGGACCTAATTGCAAATAAATGAAAGTTTGACTTTCTCATTCATTTGGAATGAATGAAGGTGATTAGGCCGAAGGATAATAAACCAAGATGTTCATATAGTGTAGGAACACAAAGTACCAGGAACGCCAACAAGGACAAACTCGCGTGAATACCAAGAACCGGTCTAGTGGAATTCACGGCATTAACGGGTGGGTGGGTTTACTAACATCATACCATGTTAGGATGATGAGCACACCTTATAATTTAAAAACCACTTACTGGTTGTGAGTGGGTTTACTAACATCATACCCGGTTGGGATGATAGTACACCTTATAATTTAAAAACCACTTACCGGTTGTGAGTGGGTTTATTAACATCATACCCTGTTGGGATGATGAGCACAACTTAAAGATAAAAGCCACTTACCGATTGTGAGTGAGACTAATATATCATACCCGGTTGGGGATGATAAGTACCTTAGTGTAAAAACCCACTGTTTAGTGGAATTTTAATCATCACAATTTAGAGAAAGTAATGTGAAAACCATGCGGAAAAACTACTTACCGATTGTAAGTAGATTATACCCGGTTGGTATGATGAGACTTTCTCGAAGGAAGCTGAAAACCCGTTCATCGGTCATGAACGAAGATGTCCTTATACCGGTCGGTATAATTGACAGTAAAAGTCTATTTTTTCAGAAGTGTTCTCCCCTTACTGTGTGCCAATGCTTAAACTATTTGGGAGACCTTCTTAACGGGAGCTCGAATAGCTCTTATAAGTCGGGGGCCTCGGTTTTGGAACTTGAGGGCTAAAATGCCCAAATTTTTGAAAATCTCGTACAGTGGGCCCAAGGCCAGTTGGCACGAGCAGGAGCTCGTAAATGAACATGATATATGTGCCATAAAACTTAATAAAGTGAATTGTTTGGTCATGGTACCAAGATAGAACCGACATGCTCAGTCAACTAGCGGCAATGCGACATGACTGGTCGACGGACCACTCAAGACAAACAATTGCGGGTTGAGTTGAGAGTCGGGGCCATTGGACCAGGGGCACCACATATTACATGGCTTAATAAGAAAACATTGTTTGTGCATGCACTATGAGTACGGGATCATCAAGACGCCCATGAGGGGTAGTGATGTGTCCTAAGGTCCCTGGACGACCCGATGAGTATAAGGGCATATCGTCGTTCCAGGTGTTTGTCCAAAATCTGGAGTAGCACCAAGTGCATGAGACCGGGGTGGGGACAGGATGAGGTCTCTGTCCTCATACGGACACGAAGAAGTGATTTTGGGATTGTGGGTCGGATGTCACATACATCCAATCATTCTCAGGGTAGAAGTGGTCGTACTTCTATCCGGGTGGCAGGAAAAGTCGCTCCAAAGCCACTAGCGGGTTCAGTTGTGATATTGACTTGCGAATGTCTGTAACCTTCATGATGAAGGATGTGTGTTGGGTGATGACACACCGTGTTAACTAAGAAATAATGGAAAAACCCGAATTTTTAAACGAATGGATTTTTTAAAATAAAGGAGTCTGGCACACTCCATATAAATATTTTTCTTAAAAGTCAAAAGCTTTTAAAAACCCATTCACTGAGTAGTCGTACTCACCCCCTCCCTTATATCCCTTTTAGAAAATCCCAGAAAGCCTCCCCTTAAAGACCGTCAACTAAGATGCCTGTAAGACAGGAATGTAAAGTTTTAAATTTCATGCAGTTTTGATTATGCTATTCCAGGAAAAAGGTGCTGGTTAAAGGACGCCTTACTCTTTACGGTTTACAATAAGGGGAAACCCTTTAATAAACCGGGAGAGTGGCGGGTTGATCACAGGGATCCGACCAAACCGGGTCGGGGCATGACATCTCTTCTCATAACCAATGAACGGGTTTTCCACTTCCTTCGAGGAAGTTTTATCATACCAATCGGGTATGATCTACTTACAACCGGTAAATAGTTTTTTTATATGATTTTCACATCACTTCTCTAAGTTTTGATGTTTAAAATACCACTAATTAGTGGGTTTTCATTTCGAGGTACTTATCATTCCCAACCGGGTAAGATATAAAATCCAACTCACCCAATCGTGCAGTGAAATTCTACTTAGTCTGTATCCATCCCTAGCAAGCTTAACTTCAGCTGGCGTTCCTGACGTCTCATTTTCCTACATGAAATGAACATAGTTGTTCATTACTCTTTGGCCTAATAGCCCTCGTTCATTCCAAATGAATGAGAAAAACCAACTTTTCATTTATTTGCATTTAGGTCCCTAAAGTTATTTTTCTTTCACTTTAAGTCCCTAATTTCGATTTTTCCTCAAATTGAGTCCCAAAACTTTTAAAATTTCCCTTGGGACCTCAATTTATTCAATTTCACAAAAAGGGGTTTAATTTCCCAAATTTCCAATTTGGTCCCCCAACTTTTCCAAAATTACCATTTTGCTCTTCATTTACAAAAATGGTAAGTTTTATCCCAAAAATTCTAAAATTTCTCAATTGGCCCTCTAACATTCTTATCATTCCCCATTGACCCTCAATTTTAGAAAATTACATTTTACTCCTTCGAATTTTCAAAAATCCCCAATTTCCCCAAATTTCCCCCCAATTCCAACTCACTAATATAGTCGAATCGATTTTATCAAATTGATTGATCAAACACTTCTAATTGTTGAAATTAAAGTTGAAATTAAAGTTGAAATTGAGTTTCTACATGTTCATATGATTCCATAGCACTTTAAATCGTAAGTTTTAACGCCGGAACAAGCTCAAACAGAGTTTCGCCGAAAAATAGATTGTAGAGAGAGAAAGCTTCGATTGCTCACTGGTGATGGTGCAGCGGTCTGAGCTTTCTATCTGGACAGATAGCCCTCCTCCTGAGGTTTCTCCTAGGATCAAGAATGACATCAATTGATGTCGAATTGGTTAGAATTTTGTCATTGAAATTCTGCTGACTCTTTCTCTAACACCGGTCGGAAATTGCAGAGGGGAGTCAAATTGGCTTACCTTTCGGTTCTAATTCAGTCATGGGAGGGCTGAGGAAGTGTTCGAAGGGCTTGGTTTGGCCTGAGAAGGGCTCGAATTGGCCAATTTCAGCTCCTCCGAAATAAGGTAGCTTCGGTCTGTCGGAGCTGCTTCAATGTTCGATCACGCCGGCGCTTCTCCGTTGACTCTCGGAGTGAATGGATGTCACCACCGTGTAGCTGAATTCTCCCCGGTTCTAAGGAATCTGACCTCGCCTTCTTTGGCTCAGAAATGACCCTATATTAGAGCTCTAGTTCGAACTTCACCGGAAAACTAAGCAGCTTAGAGAGAGTGAGCTTTTTAGGTGTGTAGAGGATGAATGGAGAGTGGCTCTTTATATAGGGAGCTCGATGACTTGTTGATCGTCCGTTTGGTACCTTTATGACAGACATTAATGACCTGAAATATATCGAACGGAAACGTTTCTTCTTTGTGGGCGCTGCTTTGATTTTCCAGCGAGTGAATAGTGTTGTCATCTAAAGTAAGAAGACGACACTGTTCCGAACCGGACCGGGTTCAAAGTTTAAACCAATCGGTTCACCCCCCATTCGACCAAAATTTTCAAATATAAAAATATCTAAATTTATCTAAATTCATTTTCTATCCAATAGTGGCCTCAAATCTCAAATTTGAATTCTTTAAGCCACCTAGAAAAATAAATTTAGAATCACATTCAATAGTGGTTCAAAGCGGTCCAAACCAGTTTGGGTTTTCATTTCCAATTCCTTTTCAAGTCCATTTCCATGACTTTTGGGACTCTTTGAGTCACTCGGGATCCATAAATCTCTCGATTTGCCCTTTCTCTATCGGTTCCGGTTCATGAATCGACTCGGTTCATAAATCGGTTCTATCTGGTTTGGACTCGGTTCACTCGAACCGGTCTGGTTTTTCTTCCCCAATTCATTATAAGGTTCTTTTCCAAGGTTTATGAACCATTTTGAGTCGCATGGGAGTTGTAAATTCTCAAATTTGCCCATTTCCTGATAATCGAGCTTGTAGACCGACTTAGTTTTAAATTTGAAACTGACCGATTCTTTCCTTGGTTTTTCTCATTATTAAAGGACGGGGTTTACACACTTCCTCTTTCTTGCTTTTATGGTATCAGAGCTTATTGCTTAACAGTTTGCTTCTATTGGAAATTTGGCTCCTGAATAGCATCATATTTTTTTGTTCGAGCATTTTCTCAAACGCATAGCCTACGTAGCACACTTCTTCCTCATTCAAGCATTTTCTCAAACACATAACTACCTTGAACACTCAAAATGAGCTCCTCAACCACCATCATTCTTCCCAATTCACTTCCCTACCTACCAATCAAACTTGACAACATTAACTACTACCTGTGGCTGAATAACATCAGTAATATGCTACAAGCCTATCAAGTACATGGCTATGTCGATGGTAACATACCTCAGCCAAAACTTACCTTGCTGGTGAAAGAAGAAGATGAGGAACTAGAGATTGTCAACCCAGAATATAATGCGTGGGTGGTCTAAGATAAGTTCACCTTGACTGCACTAATTGCATCTCTGTCTACAAAAGTCAATTTGTAGATTATTGGTATTCTCACATCGGTCGAAGTATGGAACAAGCTGGAAACTCTATACAGCTCTCAAACTCATGCTCAAAAGGACATTCTTGACCAACAATTGTGAGAGCTACAAAAGGGTGATCAACCCATGGCCACCTACCTCTCCATCATCTCAACCCTCGTCACCAGCTTCGCCCAAATCGGTCACCCCAAACCTGACCACAAAATCAAAAACAAATTGTTTGATGGTCTTGACAGGGAATGGGAGGCACTCACCCTTGCTTTTAAAGATGAACAAGTCTCGATTATAACCGTAAGTGAGAATATTGACAGCGAGTCTAAATGGATTAACCACTGCACTTTACAACACTTTATGAAACATGAATATATGATTGTATTTTAAAAAGTGTTATGAAAAGTAGAGGAAAACTAAATGGATGTATGCACACATAGATAAATGAACAATTGATACTATTTACCAAAAAAGAAGGTTTATGAGGACCCATAAGAACGATGCTTATGAGACCATGTGAAATGAGTGTATAAAGCCCTAAGTAACATGAGTATTGGAGTCAGTCGATAGAGAACTGAACTCCGATAAATCAATTTTTGATGTGCTTGTTGCATGAATGTACGTTTGTTTCAATGTGCCAAGCTAAGAGTTTGATGCGTATGCTATGATTGTGTGCCAAGTTGGCTTGACGTATAGATTATGGTCCCAAAGGTGGTTGCTTGATGAATATGATTATGCATAGTATTTATTGGGCAGTCAGACCTCAACATAACACCTAGTAAGAGGATATGTCGACGGACATGGTAGAGTAGAAGGGTGTAATAAGGGGTGATGTTTATAACTTTCAGTTCATCCAAGAACCCGAGTGATGAGATCCCAGCATACCTAAGTGTGTGACAACAAATGATAGCCATAGTATACGTATACTTGAGTGCGTGATAGGAAGGGACAACTAGAGTATACAAGCGATCAAGCATACATTTTCAACATCCATGTGAGTGTTCAGACTTTTGTAATAACGAGTGAGTGTGGACACACAACTCACATTACACTCATATACTCGATTGTGTGTGTGCAAGTTTTGGGATCATAGCAAGGCCATGTTTATTATTTAGAGCATGGCTAAGTCATTTCTTTTGTTTGGATCATGGAGGTGCCATGCTTGTTATGTTTGAACATATATTTATGGATGATGGTGGGTACAACTCTAATATCTTTATGAGGGTTTAGACTTTTTATAAATGTCAAGTGAGTGTAGACACATAGTTCACGACCCCTTATATAATCGACTGCACGTGTCTGTAGCATATAAGACATGGTAGGGTCATATTTGTTCTTATGGAAACATATGCTTGATTGATTTTTGTAAATTGGTGAGTGGGTACTCTACCAAAATATATATGAATGTGAAACCCTAAATCTGAGTGATAAGGATCAGGAAAAATATAAAAGTACTATAATATAATAATCACGAAAAAATTATCCATGTATAGATATTTGAGTGAAGTCGCATAACGAAGCTATGTAGTTACTAGGCTCTGGTAAACTCATTCACTAAGTTGTAATCTCAGTTTTTCATTTCCCAACAAATTGCAAATGAATGCAAAAGTTCATGATTCTCCATTTCCCAACAAATTGCAAATGAATGCAAAAGTTCATGGAAGTCTACTAATTGAGACATCATCTATATAACTCACAAGACTCGAGATTATTGTACGAATTTTTAATTATATTCTTATCAATTATTTGTAATTTTGTAAGAATTTTTTAGGCACATAGCTTATTAAAAAAATTTTAAATTTTTATTATAAATGGAAAGTATTTATTATGAATATTAATTATTTTTATACTATTTTAATAAATATATTCACAATTTTAATATCAAATGAATATAGTGGGTTGTTATCTTACCCTCTTACCCTAACATCAAGCTTAGATATATTAAAATTATATAGGAAATACTACTTTGTTTGATGTTTAAGATTGAAAAGGTTAAGAGGAACATTTTGGTTATAGTTTTTTGGTATAAATATTAAGTGAATCATTTAGTACCTAAGTTGGTCACTAAGAATATCAACAACTCTTATAATGCTAATGCGGTGCAACATGTGTGCACGTGCAGGCGTGGGGTTGGTGACTCGAAGCTCAAGGGTTAAGACTCCCTTTAGAAGTAAGCCAATGGAGGGGCTTAGAAGTAAGCCAATGGAGGGGTCTAGCATGGATGAACTCGGGTCCACTTTAAAGTTGATTTAGAGATTATGATGGAGATAATAATGCATTTGTATTTCATCTCATGGCAAATATATCCGATTATTAGGAATATACATACTATGCTACATTTCTTTGAAATTTTTTTATTTTTCATACACAAAATGAGTACTCTATTTGAACCAAAATAATTAGAATATGAATGTAGATTTTAATAGAAACCATCAAAACCCATTGAGTTTCATTAAACATGCTAGATAGGAATTAAACTTGTAATCTTATTTAATTAGACGAATAAAAAAACCATCATCATTATCTTCTCTTATTCATCCAAATTTTCAGATTTATTTTTGCTCTCTCTCACCATCTTCCTTGCAACTTTGGATCAATGGATCCCACCACCCACTAGTTCTCTCTTCATCAACAAATAATAGAACTTGATGCCATTTGCCTCCTCAATCAATTCTTTGCCTCTTCTCCCTCAACTATCACATCACCTTTTTATTTGTGTTCTTCATCATATACCCATCAAAGAAAGTTCAACCATGAAAATGATGAACATAGGAATCTTAGTACACATTATTGCCCATATGAAAACTTCTTTCTTAAACCCATATTGAAATTATTCCTTTATCAACACAATAAATAAATAAATAAATATATATATATATATATAATATAAAGTTATCTTCTAATGTAATTCAACATCACTAACCCTCCTTTGATATGTTAGTCTTATAAATTAAAAAAAACATATATTTATTTGTGAATCCATAGTTCTATTTTGAATAGTGAGATCCAATTTCATGCCCCCAAGTGGGAACTAAGATAAGAGAGAGACAATCACTTTGGGTCCACAATTATGATAAGGGCCCATGGGCCCTACCTTTATGATTAGCCTTTACTCTAATGGGTGGGCCCTGACTTTTGTACACCCATAAAAGGGTCTCTTTCCCTATCCTTCTCGGGTTACATGTGACTTTGTCTTCTTACAAGTAAAGTTTCCCACATCGGGGAATCCACTCTTCTTCCAACCAATGGACATGACAAGAAATGTGGTGTTGAAAAATATAAAGTTCCGTCCCTCTACTTTTGCTTGACAATACCTTTTAAAAGGAGAAAATGTTAGCAAGACAGTGTAGTACTAAAGAAAACCTTTTATCACCGGTCATCCCATGGAGAGAAAGCTAATAGCATGGGTCTCACGGGGATGAGCCTTGGACGTGAAGGCTGCTCCCAACCTTTCTAAATAAATTTGATAGGCACGGATGGAGTCTTAATTCGAGTAAATGTGACGTACTAAACCAATTTATTTTTACCTTATAATAATTTAAATTATATCGTTTAATTATTTTGATAATATAATTAACTATTTAATAAAATAAAAAAATATTATAAATTGATAAAATTATAAATATTACACTAATTATCATTTATAAATTTTAAATATAAATATATTCAAATTTCTATCAATATATAATAATTTTTAAAATGATATAAAATTCAGTTAAATCACATCGTAATTAATATAATATCGAAAAATAAAATAAATAAAAATTAATTTAATTTTTTATCATCACGCAGTACTCTTTCAAATGATATAAAATCTGATGATATGCCCATAGTAACCAAAATAGAGTCGAAAATTTAATTTGTAGTTTGTAGAGTATGAAACAAAAATATTTAACTTGATTTAATTATTAAATTGTTTTGAAATCGGAAAAGTAACGTTCTATTAATGATATAATTAAGTGTAATAAAAACCATAATTATTCAATTAATCAAAAAATTGGGAATTTAGTAAATAAAAATAATTGAGGGTAAAAAAATAGGTTGAGCCCTAAAAACATGAATGGGTCTGACTAAATTAATATAATAGGGTTCGATAAGGGGTTGTCGGATACCGGCCCTTCTCGTGGGACTTGTTCGCTGGGTCCGATTCCACTAAGCCGATCCAAAATCCAGATTCGACCCGATCCAAATCATGTACATGGACGGAAGGTGTTCTTTGGCACCCTTAGATCACTACCCTAGAGATTGTGCACTCGTGGGTTCCCCAATAGAGAAATCTCATCCGCTCCTTTTATTGGGGCCACGTGCTCATTTAGCCATTTGTGGTCCCTACGGCCTAGTCTACTTACCTTGAAAGAATTTGGAGTGGAGTGAAAATGAAGGGTTTAAATTATTTTAAAAAGACTAAAAAAATCCTAATTTGTGATTCTTAATTTTTTTTTGCTCAAGTTTGTGATTCTTAATTGAATTCAATAATTTAGTGTTATAATAAAAAAAATAAATATGTATTAATTATATTATATAATCAAATTATATATTGATTTAGTGTAATAATAACGAAATTAATTAATGGTAATTGTATAATAAAAATGATATAAAATATACACTTTATATATTATTTTTATTATATAATCATATAATATTAAATAAATTATTATGATTAAAATGAATAAAAATTAATTATATATAAATATTTTATAATATGAACAAATATATATGATAAAATATAATATATATATATATTCACTCAAAATTTCTTGAAATCCTACCATTCTAGTATAAATAATTTTTTTTACTAAATAAAATAATATTTTATTAATTTATCAAATTAAAAAAAATAATATGAAATAATTCTTTTATTATAAATAATAGATATAATAGTATTTAAACCACTCGAGTTAGAAAAATGTTAATACATTTGCATGATTAATCATTTAACTAGTATAAATTTATATTTTAAATGGTAAAAGAGATATGTATTTAATATATTAACTAAACATTCTCACAATAATTTTATTTGATATTTTTCGAAAAAACTATTAATATTATTTTTGCACAATGTGATATATTCATATAAGTATTATGAGAAAATACTCAAGAAAGGAAGAAAAAGAAATAATATGCAAGAAAAAAATTCATACTAGTGTTGAGGGCATATGAAATGGAGGGGAGGAAAAGTATGTATATACGTATACATAAAGAAGCAAGCCATTGGAGGAAAGAAACAAGGACATGCAAATTCAACAAAACCCTAAGAGAGAATTGCTGCTGAGAAAGGAAGGGAAGCTGTCTGATTGCGGTGCTATTAAGACGGGTCCTTGTAAACATTCGGGAAATTATTTTGATAAACATTAATTTTAATTATTTTTTAAATGTTAAACTCTAATTCATTTTATAAAATATTGACTTTAGTCATTGAATTGAATAAATAGTAGGCATTAACTTATTTAATAAAAATTAGTTTTAATTAATTTTATAAATATTATATTTTATTCATTTTATAACCATTATGGTGTGTATTAGATCGCAAATATTGTATAACATCTTTTCATAAATGTTTTAATTAGTTTTTTTTATATAAATATTGAGTTTTACTCATTTATATATATATATATATAATTTTATCAATTTTATAAAAATTAAGTTTTAAATTCATTTTTAAATTTTAGTATTAACCATTTTTTCCAACTTATTTTAAAAGGTAGAGTACTCACTTATTTTAAACCCAGGGTACCATTCCTTTTTTCTAAATTTTTATTGGCTCTCAATTCACTTTTTAAAATTATTTGTAATATTTTTTATTTTATTAATAAAAAGTATTCATATAACTTCTATATGTATTTTTTGAAAATCTTTCCAAAGCATACATTTTAATATTTTATAAAAGGGTAAATATTTTCAATTAAACATAATTTTAGAAATCACACTAATTGAATATTACTTATTTATCCCAAAATCTTCACATACTCCAACAATAAATATCTAATTATTGTAAATTTAATAATACTTAAGAATTTGAATAACAAAACTTATTAATATATATATAGATATATTTTAAAATGTTATTTTAAATAATAAAATAAGTTTGATAACCATCACGAGAAATATGTACTAACTAACCATGCACCTCAGTTATTTTATTTATGCTCTAATTATCTAAAAATGAGAAATTGTATCACCCATAAAATTTAATTCAAAGACAAATGTGCTTTGTATTTAGTAGTCATTTGCATATATCAACTTTGGAAGGATAATAAATACTTAAAATAATGATAATTTATTATAAGAAGATAAGAAAAGCAATGACACACAAATATATGATAGCAATTGTTTTCCTTATCTTGTTATAATAAATCATCATTGTTTTAAGGAGAACGATACTAAAGAGCACTAGTGTAGAGACGGTTGATAAGTACGGATATTTCAAAAGTAAAATCCCAAAATTGTATATAAAGATTAAAATGAGTGAGTAGAGTGAGACTTATATCGACAATGTAATATTATTTGCGTTCAGTTGCTCCATTCTATTGTGCTTTATTTGGGCATAAAAGACGATAAGAAATGTAATGCATTTGAAGTTAATGCTGAAAATCAAAGAAGAGAAATTCTTTAGTCTCATCCGATTGGAAAGACTTAATTTTAAGCCCAAAATAAATTTTAACACAAGTCGAAATGTATGAAAAATGGAAAGAAAATCAGTGTCTTTTTATAATAAAGTACTAAAAAAATTTATTAAAGTCATCAAAAAATAAATATAATAATGATTTCTCGTATCAGAATTAATAGGAGCATGTCCGCTAATATGTTGAGTGAAATAAAATGGTAATCGAGTAATTTTTCTCACACAACAAGAGGTACAAAAAGAGGATGAAGACATATCTTTTATTAGTTCTTCATATGATAAAACACGCTTAACAATAGGAGAGGTTGGATGTCCTAGCCTTTGGTGCCACAAGGAATTAAAAAATGTGGAGCTAACCAAATCATGAGAAAATGAGTTTTTCCCATGATCGACCGAAAAATAGTAGAGGTCAGCTTTAAGTATCCCTCTTATTAGCTCTTGATGAGTGTGAAGATTCTTAGCAAGAAAATAGTGATGATGAAATTCAAAGTAACATGAGTTATCCTGAGTGAATTTAGAGAGATAAATAAGATTAAAGGAAATGGATGATACATGATAAACATAATTAAGAGCAAATCGACGAGTATGTGTGATAAGAGTGGCAAAACTAGAGGATTTGATAGGCAAACATGAGCCATCACCGATCAAAAGATATTCGAACATGTTTGAATCCTCCTGCAAACTAAGATTAGAGAAATTAATAGTGACATTATTATTGGCTCCGGAATCGATATACCAATCTAAATTATAAGTGTTGGTGTCAGCACTAAAAATAAGATAAGATTGTGGAGATTGAAGATACTACAACTGCGGACAATACGAGACGTAATAACTCAATTTGAGACATAGTTTGTAAAACCCGCATTTTTGAGTTAAGAAAAATCGGGAAAAGAACCAGTCAAACCGAGTAAGAAAACTAAGCCGGTTTACAAACTCGATCATTTGGAAACAAGCAATTTGGAAATTTACAACTTTCGAATGATACAAAGGGTTCATTAAACCTTGGAAAAGAAACTTAAGACAAATTAAAATAGAAAAACCAAATTGATTTAGGTGAACGAGATTTCATAAGAACTTTAAAGTTAAGCGTGCTTGCCCGAGAGTAATGTATTAAATACCTTAATTAAATTATTGTAATTAATACCAATAATTTAATACTTAAATTAAATTATTGAAATTAATACAAATAATTTAATATTTAAATTAAATTATTGGAATTAATACCAATAATTTATGGCAATATTAATACTAGTAATAAATCTCTTCTATTTAATACACGATTTTACACCTATATAAAGAAGTCATCCCCATTTATTCTTTTCACACCTGAACACTTCTCTCTCTCTCTCTACTGCTCCATTTCCCGGTGAAGCTCGAACTAGGGCTTCGACTTGAACATTTTCTTAACCTCGGAAGGAGAGGTCGGATCTTTAGAACCAGGGAGGAGACAGCTATCTAATAGCAAACTCCAGTCAATCCGAGAATCAATGGAGAAGCATCGGCATGATCGAATAGTGAAGCAGCTCTGGCGGACTGAAGCTGCCCTATTTCGGCTAAGCTAAAATCGGAAATTTCGAGCCTTCCTGAAACCAAGCCAAGCCCTCCCAACACCTCCTCAGTCCTTCCTCGGTCGAATTAGGAATAAAAGGTAAGCCAATTCGATTCCCCTTTACAATTTCAGATCGCTGTTAGAGAGAGAGTCGGCTGAATTTTAATGAAGAAATTCTAATCCAATTCGGCATCAATTGATGTCATTCTTGATCCTAGGAAGAACTTCTGGAGGAGAGCTACCTGCTAGATTGAAAAGTTCCACCGCCGCGCCCTCACCGGTGAGAAATCAAAGCTTTTTCTCTCTATAGTTTGTTTTCTAGCGAATCTCCGTTTGAGCTCGTTTCAGCGTTAAAATCTATAATTCAAAGTTCCTTAGAATCGTATGAACATGTAGGAACTCAATTTCAACTCCAATTTCAACAATTTGAGGTATTTGATTGGTCAATTTGATGAAATCAAATTTGGCAGTGTTGAAAAGTTGAAATTGGGAAAAAAAGTTGGGGAAATTGGGGATTTTTAGAAATTTGAAGGACCAAAATGTAATTTTTTAAAATTGAGGATCAATTGGTCATGATAAGAATATTAGAGGGCCAATTGATAAATTTTAGAATTTTTGGGGTAAAAATTTACCATTTTTCTAAAGAAGGGGCAAAATGGTAATTTTGGGAAAATTGAAGGACCAAATTGGAAATTTAGGAAATTAAACTCCTTTGTGTGAAATCAAATAATTTGAGGTCCTAAGATAAATTTTAAAGGTTTCGGGACTCGAATTTAGGAAAAACTCAGCAATAGAAACTTAAAATTAAAGAAAATTAACTTTAGGGACCTAATTGCAAATATATGTAAAGTTTGGTTTTCTCATTCATTTGGAACGAATGAGGGCTATTAGGCCAAAGAATAATGAACAATTATGTTCATCTCGTGTATGAGAATGAGACATCGGGAATGCCAATCGAGGACTAACTTGCTAAGGATGGAACCCGATTAAGTGGAATTTTACTGCACTATAGGGTGGGTGGGATTATATATCATACCCGGTGGGGGATGATAAGTGCCTAGGTATAAAAACCCACTGTTTAGTGGTATTTTAATCATCACCACTTAGAGAAAGTGATGTAAAAATTTTGCGAAAAAAACTATTTACCGGTTGTAAGTAGATCATACACGGTTGGTATGATGAGACTTCCTCAAAAGAAGTTGAAAGCCCGTTCATCGGTTATGAACGGAGATGTCCTTATACCAGTTGGTATAATGGACAGTGAAAACCTATTTTGTCGAAAGTGTTCTCCCTTGACTGTGTGCAATTGCTTAAACTATTTGGGAGACCTTTTTTTACGGGAGTTCGAATAGCTCTTATAGGCCGGGGGCCTCGGTATTGGAACGTGAGGGCTAAAATGCCCAGTTTTTGAAAAATTCGAACAGTGGGCCATAGGCCAATAGACACGGGCAGTAGCTCATAAAAGAACATGATATATATATATATATATATGTGTGTGTGTGTGTGTGTGTGTGTGTGTCATTAAAACTTAATAAGTGAATTGTTTGGTTATGGTACTAAAGCAGGTCTGACATATTCAGTCAACTAGTAGCAGTGCGACATGACCGGTCTTCGGACCAATTAAGACAAACAGCTACAGGTTGAGTTGAAGGTCGGGACCGTTGGGAAAAATGGCACCACATATTACATGGTAATTTAAGAAAACTTTGTTTGTGCATGCACCATGAGTACAGGATCATCAAGACGTCCATGAGGGGTAGTGATGTGTCCTAAGAGCCCTGGACGACCCGATGAGTATAAGGGCAAATCGTCGTTTCAGGTGTTTGTGCGAAATTTGGAGTAGCACAAAGCGCATGAGACCGGGGTGGGGACAGGATGAGGTCTCTGTCCTTATATGGACATGAAGAAGCGATTTTGGGATTGTGGGTCGAATGTCGCGTACATCCACTCATTCCCAGGGTAGAAGTCAAAAGATTTGAATCTCATTCACTGGTTAGTTGTACTCACCCCCTCCCTTATACCCCTTTCAGGAAGTTCCGGAAAGCCGAACCTTAAAGGACTTGCACAATTAAATGCCTGCAAGAGAGGTACAATTAATTTAAATTACTATGCAGTTTTGATTTATAATATTCCTGGAAAAAGGTGCAGGTCTAAAGAACACCTTACTCTTTACAATTTATAATATAAGGGGAAACCCTTTAGTAAATCGGGAGAGTAACGGGTTGATCATGTGGATTCGACTAAACCGGGTCGGGGCATGACATAGTTGGTACATGCATGGCTAATTTGAGATATAGTTGGTAGGTAGGTATATAAAAGCTTTCGAGTACATGATTTGTGAGATAATTGAACACCTGAATGTTGGTATTCATGATGCTGACAATAGTGTAGGGTATAAAAACTATTTGTTGAGACGGGGGAATGCAATGAGTAAATGTGTTAAGGCTTATTGTAATGAGTAGGTAGAAAAATGATATGAATAAATGTTTATAAAAAAGTTTATTGTAATGAATAATAAAAGGGTACTAAAAAATTTTAAAAAAAATGTGAATAAGTTGCTTACCATATACTAGCCAAAGAGAATAGAATAATGTACCAATAGATAGCAAAACAAGATATGAAATATTCTTAACTTTATTTTATACAATAATTATTATATGGTGTTTAAATAGAGTATAATTAATAATATATTAATAATTATTAAATGACTATATACTATAAATGGCTAGTAAGTATGAATAAGGTGGTTATAGATTGCTTTTGTGGGTGTCTCTATTTTTTTTATATAAATTAATGAGTGTACAATAGCGGGTAGAATGTAGTAATTTAAATAGTTTATTAACAAATTTAAATTTTTTCAATTTAGAAATATTTATTTTCATTTCTTATTAATAATTCTAAATTTTTGTTGAAAAATTATAATATAGTCAATTGAATTCAAATTATATTCCTAGAAAATAAGCAAAATATTAAAATTATACTATGGTTCGAGAAAAAAGTTATCAAGAAAATCATAAATATTTAAACAATCTAGATAATTGAAGAAAATATCTAATATTTAAAAGAAAAAATATTTATAAATTAAATATATCATAAATTAATTTAATTCAACTATGAATTATGAATAATTAAATACTACAAACAATAAAAATACACATATAATGCAAATGTTTGGAGATGAGATCTAATTTTTCTAAGAGGAAATTATCTAAATATATATGAGATTTTTTGAATTCATCTAAAATAAACATTTACCCATAAAATAGTAATATATATATATATATATATATCTTATTTTGAGAAATAAATAATAACCCATATTGTTCTAACTAATAATTAAAAATTAAACTAAATTATACTGATGTTACCAAAATTTTCTTAAAAATAATAGTTTAATGTAAAATATTTTAAAAATATATTATTTTGGTATCATGTATTTATGCTAAATTATATTAAAGATAATATACATTTAAAAAATAAAATTTTAGTATTAAATATTTTGAAACGATTAAAATATTATAATATTTTAACAAATTAATATTTTTATGCTAAAAATATAAAGTGATACTTTTTTTAATATTTGAAATTAAATTATTATTTTTAAAAATATTTAATATAATTCATATAATTTAACATTAAAATTATCCGTATTTCAGAGGATTTTAAATTTTTTTAGATTTTTACGGAAAATGTGCCAATTTCTTAATAATTCAAGGGCTTAAATTCGAACTTCAAAGCATTGAACTCTTTGAGGGTGAAGAGTGTGAAAGATAATAGGAGGGGTAATTCCGGTAATTGCTCACCGCTCGTGGGGGTAATTCCGGTAGGACAAGCCACGACAAGATAAGAGAATTCCACAAACCAACAAAAGCCATAAAAAAACAAAAAAAAGGGGGAAAAAAATAAACCTCTCGCCAGTCCCGACGCTATTAGATCTTATCCGTAGCTCAAGCAAATGACGACATACACACACATAGTCATGGCTACTTCCCGGCAATGATAAAACACGCAATTAATAAGCAAATTCTGCACGGAAATTCTTTGTTAAAATAGTAAGTAATTTATTTTTTATACTATAAAATAGTTCAAGACGAAATTTGTAATAACTTTAAAGTTTGAGATTTATATGCAACTATTTTACAAAAAATAAAATACTACTCGTAATAATAATAATAATATTAATGATAAAAATATATTTAAAAATATTTCAGACGAAAATAGTCTATATGATAATTTATCTATATTTTCCTTTATTAAATAAATACTTTTAAATTAGTGCAAAAATAATTACTTTTAAATTTACGAGTGTGTATAAATAAATAATATAATTAAATATATTTTCTCGATTATAATAAAAAATATTATGTGAAAAAAATTATAAATTTATAAGAGATAATAAATAATAAATACACCCACTCTCCCATTCAACCGTGTACTTCATGGGTATGCGGTGCTGACTTTCATGCAACACACTTCATCTCTCCTTATATGTCAGGTATTCCTCTTCCCATTTCTCTCGTCTCACTTCTCTCCCTCTCTCTCTACCATTCTTGCAGATGCTTTCGCCCATTTTCTTGAGGAGAAGAAGAAGAAGAAGAAGAAAAAGAATCGCTTGACTCACCTTCCTCTTCCACTGCTCCAACCGCCATTACCAGGACCTCTTCTTGGTATCAGCCGTACTCATCCTTTTTTTTTCTGGTGACCTTGATAGATCATAGTAGTTTTGTCGATTCGTAGCTAATCTTAGTATCTTCGGTGGCCATGGAGGCCACCCAGCTTTAGCAGAGCAGCTGTTATTTGTTAGTGATGCTGAGGAGCAGGTCCCGAACTGTGACAGGGAAGCAGTCTTTAGTGAATCATCACCAGTCTTTTCAACCGCCGGTGACCCAAAATCAGAGCCGGAACAGAGTGTCTTCCTTCACTCCGGCTTTAGGAGGTTTCCCACCTTCAAGAATTTTTTCTGACCCAGTTAAATCCATGTTGGGTCTAGCTCTGATCCCCGACACCAGCCCCTTCTTTACCCTCAAAACCCCCATGCATGATCAGTTCCCCAGAGGAAAGGGACGCTGGTGGGAAGATCTCGAGTCTCAGGGAATCGGCCTAGCAATCATCGGCAAACTGTTCGACAAAATGCATGAGAGAAATCACAAAGCTATATCCAACAGCAACCTTGTTGTTTTCGGATCATCCATGAAAGTCTCCATCCCTCCATCTCCTGCTCCAGCCCTCCATTACCCTGAATCCCCCACTGACTTCGGGATCAGGACCCGCAATCCTCCAAAGCTCTTTTCATCTCCTAATTCTCCAGCAAGGGGCTCTGTCTCCCCTCATGTTCTGACAGAGTGCCTCTCCGCGAGTGAGATGGAGCTCTCCGAAGGCTACACCTGCATAACTTACCACGGGCCTAACGCTAGAACCACTCACATATTCGACAACTGCATCGTCGAGGGCTACTTCACCCTGCAGGAGCCTGATAACCCCAAGGCAGAGGCGTCGAGCTTCTTGAGCTTCTGCTACACTTGCAAGAAGAGTCTCCAACAGTCTAAAGACATTTACATTTACAGGTATTTGTCCATTTCCTGATGAGCCCATGAATTATAATTATCTGAAATCTTTCCCTTTGCGGGTTGTGAAGTTTCTTCTTTTGAGCATTTTGAATTATTGGGTCTCTTCTGACTGATCTTCACACCTCAGGGGTGAGAAGTCCTTCTGCAGTCAGGGATGCCGCCACCATGAGATGGAAATGGATGGTGTAAAGGATTTAAGAGCTCGTAAAACTCCCAACCCAGAAGCCTCCGAGTCTACATCGCCTCACTCATTTGGACCATAGTTAGAGCTCATGAGTCTCAGTTTTCATGGCTTTTCGAATTGTTCCTTCTTCTCCAGGAACAATTTCCTCTTCTTGCTCTCTTTTTGATTAGACAAGGGTATAGAGGTAGATATACTATTTGCAAGGGTTTCATTTTCCTCTTCTGGCTCTCTTTTTGTCAATGCCTGTGACTGTGAATAGATTAATGGCTGTGCCCATCAGATGGATTGGATAGAGCTTGGAAGCCCTTTCTCTATTCTCTTTTTTTTTCTTTATTGAAACCCTATTGCCACGTTGGATCGCCGTGTATGTCTTTTTTTAAGATATTATTTTCCCCATAATAAATTGCACTAAAAGTCAAAGTTCCAAAATTGTCCAACGATGGTTACCATACACGATAGTATAGATAGACAGTTGCATCAACAGTGTCAAATATAAAATAATTCCTTATCCACAAAAGCATCACCGTGTAGTGTACGTCACTAGCATATTGTCTAAGGCGGATGTCGGGTTTGTACTGTGTACCCGCCATTGAATTCCGAAGGGAAGTGACCGGCAAACCGTTAACAATGGCCGAACCGACGGCTATAAACCCACCCAGGTCTCAGTTTGCTGCCCTGATTTCGATTGGTTGACATTTTCTTTTAATCCTCCGTTTCTTGCATGGACAGGAAGCAATACCGATAATATTGAACATAATAAAAGCAATAAAATATACAAAATAAATACATAACGATTAAAATATTATTAATTTGTAATATAGTAAGTATACCATTTATCTTAAATTCATAAAATTAATTATTATTTTATATATTTTTATTTATTAATTTTTATTTATTAATTTTTATAATATCATATATTTTTTTAATAAAATTCTTAATAGTACAATCTTGGGATTGTGCAACATCTTCCCTTCAATTTTATTTATTTTTTATTTTTGTAATAATTGATTTATTGTAACTGATTTTACATTTTACAAATTTATTTTTATGATTATCTCAAATCTTATATTGTTAAAATTTATTATATTTTTGAATTATTAAAATATTTAAATATCCAATAACAACTTCTCCCTTATTATATTTTATTTATATACATTCACAGATTATTATTTTTATAATTGACTCTTAATCGAAATCTACCCCTAAAATTGATTATTAACTTATTTTTAAGTATTATTAAATCTCGATAATTTTTATTTTATTTAACTAATATTTCTTATTAATACAAGTTAATTTTTTTTCTAATATTTAAATATTATACAATATAACTGATTTAACTTTTTATTTTATCTTTTTTTTCTATTTATATAAATGAATTAAAATAATTCGAAAAAATTTTATATCACTTTCTTTTCATTCAACACATTTTTTATTTTTTTTATATATTTAAAATTTCTATTTTTAAAAATTTATATTACCACTATTCTCATATTTTTATTAACTACAAATTATATTTGATAAATTTACTAAATAACTAATAATATTATTATCTTTATTTTACATATTAATTTTTTTATAAAAATTTATTATAGTGTTATTGCGTGTGTATATATATATTATACAAATCTATATAATCATTATATTAATTAGTTATACTTTATTTATATTTTTTGTATAATTAAATAACAAGAAATTAATTTTATATCAATCAATTTAAAACTATTTTCAAATTTACTTTTTTCTAATTAGAATACGAACCAGTAAAAAAAATACAATAAGTTTAAAATTATTTTTCGATTTTATATTAAAATTTTATCTCAATATTACTAACTGAATCAGACTGTAATAATTTAGATAATAATAAATAAATAAAACTTTAAAAAATAAAAAAATAGTTATTATAATATTATTAATTTATCTAAATGGTATCTAATTTATTTTTAATTAATTAGATAAATTATAATTTTCTATTTTTCTATATATTAGTTATTTGACGAATCATAATTTAGATATTTAATTTCAATTTTAGCTCGAATTTAGGGTTGGAGGACAATGAGCATTCTACCTGACCTTCGACTATCTTGAAAATCTCAGCCTCCATGGTAAGAACCTGATCCGGATGATCTGTTAATTCGGACGACTTATGGGAGTTATTCGTCCAGAATTTACACCGATTGCTCAGGGCATGTTGAGTGCAATTACCTTTGGAACTCCTCCTTCGAGTCGGAAGCTACTCATCGGCCGACCAGAAGCCCGATTTTCCCAGAATTTTGAAGGTCCGTCTGGAAGGAAATTCACAAGGAGGCAAATATAATTCGAATTTATGGGTTTGTAAGTCCATTGCAAGAGGAGATTTAGTTTCTGTCTGTGGAAGATGTTCACCAAATGCTTCAGTTGCTTGGTCGATGCTGCCCTGATTGATGAAGAAGATGCTGTGTAAGCATGGTGGTCTGTCACCCGACCTTGCAGAAATTGGAAATCAGACGGGACGAGGACTTCACCATCCACCTCGTCAATCCAGGGACGCGAGGCGCAACTGACTTCCGGCCACAAATCTCCTTGCGGTCATTTCACCGGAAGGGTGCCCTGTTTCCCGAAACTGATGGTCTCCCTCCTCTTCTCCGTGTGCTGAACTTCACAGCCAATCCAGTGAACTCAGGCGACAGTGCAGGTTGGATAGATCAGATGGGCCTGATTTGTTAAAATTGTTGGGCCGAAATTTTTTAAAGAATTGTATCTATACTTAACCTTTTCTATTTTAGAGATTTGTTTTTAACTTTTAAATATCTATTTTAATTTTGAAATAATATAGAATTGGTGAAAAAATTGAAGCTTATTTTTATTGAATTTGATAGTACTCGGTTTATATATATATACTGTGGAGTTGAATTGGTAATATTTTTAGAATAGTGGTTATAACACTGCATTTTTAGAATAATAAAAATTCATTGCTGCCACTCATAATTGAAAATAACCTCGTAAAATGAATGAATGGAAAAAATAAAATTTAAAATGTATTGGAATTCGATATTAACAAATAAATTAGTTTAGTTGCAAATTACTTAAGAGTTTTTTTTATTACAAATCAATGTTCGAATCTTCTCTTTAATAATCAATTAAAATCGAATCAAAATCAAAATAGACTCAATTTTGATAGAAAATTGAAAAATTGAAAAATTCGTCGAAAACTTATTAAAGCAATGCTAATTCTTCTGTACCCGGTGCGAAGTAAATATAGTAATTAGAAATAAAACCATATTAGTAAAAGTGATCAACCATCGTAAGGATGTAGCCATCTAACGTAGCCTTGTTACATGTCAACTTGTGATTGGTCGACATTTCTTGTACATCCTAATCGGTCGTCGACCTGACACGTTTGGTACATGTTAATCTCTGATAGGTCAGTCCTATTAACGATAATTTTTCTCATCTAACCATTGATCGAGTAGACATGTCACACTCTGATTGATCACCACTTTAAAATGCTGACCTAGCAGTTCATAGGGCGTGCTTCACCATATGTCGCGTGTGCTAATGGGGCATTGACCTAATAGTCGGTCCGTTGATCGGCTGGATCATTGACTGATTCGGTTGGACTGATTTCGGTGACTCAAAATCGAAAATCAGCCGGCTCAAACCTGATTGGACCAATTTTCTAAAAATTAAAAATATATATATATAAATTTATTTTCTAAATAGTGGTGACTTTAATTTACCAAATTGACATTTTAAGTCACCTCTAAAAATAAATATTTGAACATGTTTTTTAATCTAGTTCGGCTCATGTTCACCATGAATCGGTCTAGTTCTCACTTCCAATTTTTAATATGATCATTTTCCTTGATTTTTTGAATCTTTATTGATTATTTGAGATAACTTAAACTTTCATTTTGATTCCTTTTTACCAATTTCGGTTCATTTTGAACCTTGATTTTTTTTCAAAATTTTTTGGTTTGCTTGATTCGAGAAACGAGGTTTATAGGTGTAGTGTGTGATAATAACTATTTTGTTAAACTGAAATTAGCATGGATGCATTCAACTATGATTTATGAAATGCGAACTATGGTCCATATTTTATGATAGACGAGTTTCGATCCATATTTTAGAAAGTGGGGGTTCGACCTGTAATTGTGAAAGATGAGCTTTAAGTCATATTTAGAAAGTGGGTTTTCCACCCATGATATGTGAAAATTGGACTTCGATCCATATTTTGAAAGTGGGGCTTCGACTCGGGTTTTGTGAAATATGAACTTCGATCCATATTTTTGAAAGTGGGACTTCGGGGCGGATTTTTTGAAAGATGAACTTTGACCCATATTTTTGAAAGTGTGACTTCGACCCAAGTTTTGTAAAATATGTAATTCAACCATATTTTGAAATATGAGCTATAACCATGCTTTGAGAATAAGGGTGTACCCATATTTTGAAAATGAGGCTATATGTGATGAATTGAGAAATAGGGACTTCGTGGTACACGATTATAAAAGAAAAAAAAAAGGACTATAGTCCTTATTCAGGTGAATTTGATAACTATAAGTAAATACCATACAACCTTAGAGTGATAGTATAGATAGTAATCCAAGCTCTATGATTTTGTGTATTTTCTGTGTTGTATAGGGTTGGTCAGGTAGGAAGCCAACCTCTATGAGATTTTTGATTTATTATTATGTATTTTTTATATTTGTGGCGAATGAGAAAATGTACCAATAGATGCATGTATAGAGGGGTATTATAAGATACTAAGAGATATTTGGGAGATAAGGTAATAATGGGTGTATGTTTTTATATTAGATATCGAGAATATAAGAGTCATATGGCGGTATCTAGAGATTGACCATACAATGGTTGGAGATTGTTATAGTATTTTATATTACTAAGGTGTTGGTGATCTCGACCTTATTTGTACTAGATGACACTTTTCTTGATTTAGTTTAGTGGAGGCTGGAGAGTTGTGTGATATCACTACTAGAATGTAACCTGATATGAAAGTATGGTGACAACATTAATAATACAATTTGTAAAATAATGCATGAATCATGCTATGATATAACGTGTGCTTGTGTGAATGAGATCTCGTTCTCTTGATAAATACGATTGAGAAAATTATACATGTCTTAAATGAGAAAATTTTAAAAAAATTTTATACTTAATGCTGATATTTTAATAGTGATTGTGTTAGTGGACATGACATTAAAGTTAGTGACTCACTCACTCAGTTTTCTAAATTACCACCTTTTATAACCCTTTTAAGTGTAAATTAGATAACGTAATATAAACTCAAAAAGGAAACAAAATATTTTGAAGAGAATAATAAAAAATATTAGGTAGAAGTTTACCTGCAACTAAATAAAAGTTGGATTTGAATGTGAGAATTATTGAAAGAAATGTGCGTAACACAATTAGAAAAATTTCATCTTACTTTAATTGATAATAATCTTCAACATTTTGATCTCTCCATTTGTTTCTTTAAATTAAAGAAACTTTGGTGCGTGCCTTTCCGTCTTGTTGCATACAATTTATTATTATTCACACACTTCATAGAAAAACTTCATAGGATCAAACAAGATGGGGATTAAATAAAATTAAATTTAGAATTCTTAGTAATAAGCTACTAAAAAGAACATATATCTTATTGGTATTGTTAATTATTTTTTTTCAATTGTATAGTCATATAAGGGTCTCCAACTTCTTGATCCAAAAGTCACATCCCACTAGGATCTCCTCTCTTTACTTACATACATGTGACTCAAATTCATTCACATACCTTATCATGGCCTCTTGACTATAGTAAATCTCTCCTTATGGCAGCTCCTCCCTCACAAAACATAGTCATGCAAATTTACTAGTTCATGATTGAGTAGAGTTACCACAAAATTTCTATGGACAGAATTGTAACAATTTTGAAGGGGTCCATGAGATATAGTCAAAGCTGCAAAAAAGTTCCTCTCCACACTTACAATTGCAGCATGCATAATTAGAGTAGGAAAAAAGTTCTTGTCAAGCTTAAGAGGTTTTAGCCCAAAAATATGCATATTTGGAGATGAAGGGGCAAGTTTTTCTTCTATTTTGACATAAATGGGCCATTTTAGACAATATCATATCACTTTTTAGTCCATCATTAACTTCAATCATGATCAATGTGGATTTAACCTTGTCCAATCATTTTCCACAATGTCACTTTTCCATCGTTTACTTATGGAAAGGAAGTCTATGTATATCAAGTAGCTTGTCTTTCACCAATGCCCTTTTCTTGACAAGATGGCATTTGTTTTTAACTAAATCATTATACTCACATAAATCTCAGCAATAATGCTGAGAACGTGAGACAGACAACAACTTGTAATTTAATAGGAGCAAATACAAAATTATTAGGGGTCTTTCATACTCTTTTAAACAATTGTGTAAAATATTATAAATTAGTACAATGTTTTCTTTTTAATTAAAAATGAATAAATCTAATTTATTTGCAACAATAGTAAATAATAAAGTAGCACCCTTTGCCCTTTTGCCCTTTTGGGGTGTTAATGCTTTCAGCTTTTCTTGATCATGGTTTCTCATGCCCATCTCTTGAAGACACCTTATGAGCCTAAAACCCTAATTTTCATAAGAGAGGTGAGGAGAATTTGTAAAACTAAATTGACACGTAGTATTTTTCACTTCATAATAGATGTGTTAAGCACAATTTTAATGGCAGATAACTAATTTTTAAGATTTTGTGCAACTGACCTTATAATAATAGAATCATTAAATCACACTTTTAATGAGATACACCTATTTTTCAAGATTGTACATCCTTCAAATTTGCATAATAGAAAAAAAAAATAAGGAAAAGAACTCTCATTTGATTTATTCCTACCTTTCATACATTTGTCTATTACCTCCTTTATTGAGTAATATGGTTGCAATTGTCTCCTTAACACTTTAAAGGAAGAAGTTGGTATTTTGGTCTACCATTTAATATCAATTATTTTATATTAAAATAATTGAGAAATAATGGCATTTTATTGTAATTGTGCACCCACATCATCATCCTAGTGTATCAACTCCAAGCTTACAACTCTTTTAAGTTCACTGATTTTTTATTATTTAGAATGAGTGCTTCCTCCACTTTAACTTTTTCTTTAGAATAATGAAATTCTGAGCTAGATATCACATGTCTCTTACTTATTGTCCGCAATCATCCTTAAAAGTTCACTTATACTAAAATTTGAACTATTTTGAAATGGTTTAAAATTTTTTGTGCACTAAAAAATTAGTGGTATATGATCTAATCCAATAAATTTTCTATGAAAAACTTGTTTGCAATGAAGAAAGAACCATCATTCAGTTTAACACAAAACTTTGTCAATTTATTCTAACACAAGAGACGGAGTATCTCTTTTGTTGGACCAAGTAAATGATTGTACATTAAATCATGTATTCATTAAATGTCCCTTGAATAAGATTACCAAATAGTGTTATGATGGGGTGATTCTTTGGGGGCTCACTATCATCCATGGATCCGATTTGCTATAGGAAATACTTGTGATGCACCCCATTGAAGTTGTTGTTTGAGGCGACCCATTTCCAAGCTTAAACAGTTAAACTATTCTACTATCTAATGCAATACTAAAGCCAATGAATTTGATGGGTCGATATCGTTACTCGGATGCTCAACCAGATGTATGTACCCTTCTTCATCACTTTTCTCATTAATTGTATTATGTTAATTAGAAGCCTAAACATCCACCCGTTATGACACAACCACCATAAACCGGTTGCATATGAGTTTCTACCTTAGTTGAATGTTGACCAAGTAACAATGACCAAGTATAATCCAACTAATACCAAGTAATAATGTTAAGTATTTAAGTGAGAAATTTAGAGATCTTGAAGCATTTTAACAAATGTGTCCTAACATGGATATAATTCTATATTATTGAAAAGAAATAATGGATGTGAATTAATTGTGACGAGTTTATTGATACACGAATACGAGCAAACTAAACTCGATGGACAAAATTGTAATTATTAGAATACTTACGAGGTAGTATATGAATATTAAACCAAGTTTAAGGTTAGGTCAAAACTACTACTTGATTTATGTATAGGGATTTGACCCTAGTTGTAGGAACCACGTATTTCGCACAAATGGAGATATGGTCAGAATGAACAAGTCATGAGTGTAATTTTTGAATTTGTGTTCAATTAGATCGATTTAGCTTATGCATTCATTTTACAAATACTAATGTGAATATTTGAAAAATATTTTATAAAAAACTTAGTAAAATTGACACTGATAGATTTTATCAAAAAATAGGAAATATATCGAACAATTTTGAAAAGCGAGCCAATTATTTATAATATAAAAAGGACGGATATAAACTCAAATATTAGTAATTTATGAAATCTCGACCCTTTATAATATTTATAAAAAGGAAACATATAGCTCACTTATTTTGAAGAGACTAAGATTAGGATAAAGAGGATAAGACCATATCTTGAAAATTGAATCTAAAACATATTCATAAAATGGACTTAGGCTAGGTGTTTACAAAATGGGTCTAAGGCCCTACATATATGAGTAGAGTTACGGCAAAAAATTATAAATTTGTTACTTTGACTAGTTATGAAATGGGTATAAGTTTGATGCGCTATGTGGATAAGATTTATTATTTATAAAATGACATATTTCACTATTTATTAGAAGGTTAAAGGGTTTGAGTTAGAACATTAACTAGAATATTGTAAGATATAAAAAAAATGAGATTATGATTTTAGGATTTTTTAGGCTATGAATTTAGGTGAGATATAAAAGAAAATGAGGCTGGTTGGACAAAAAATTATAAATATAGTGTATGTGTCTTGTGTGCATGATAAAATAGAGCTTGAAACCCTATGTTGTATTTTTGTTGATAGAATTATTAATGACATATTAAGTTAAAATTTAAATTATTATAATATATTACATAATATCATGTGCATGAATACATGTGTATAATGGTGGAGATTTTACATACCTAGTAAATTATTGACTCTAAACATTGATATAGATCACCTGTTTATATATCGAAATTTGGTTTGTTAACGTTTTTTTATTTTTTAAATCTGATAAGAAAATTTATATAAATGAGTATAGACTTTATTCAATTTTCTTGAACAATAGAAGAAAAGGTTATTATTGAGAGTGGAACGAACTTTCCCTAGTTATTCGATTTGTTAGTAATGAGTTTGTGAGTTAACTATGTATCAGGTATATAAATTACTGGTTTTTAGCTTATTCATGTGTTTAAGATATGGAAAATATGATTTATTTAATGAAATAAATTTCTAAGCTTAGTAAATAAATATATGTGTATAGTATTTTAGTAAATATTAAGGTGAAAGACATTACAACTACTAGAGATAGAGATAGAGATATAATACTTAATAAAACTTTAATAAATGTATTGTTTAATATATTATTTTTTCATGATATTTTTTATAAATTTTAAAAATATTTATAGTTATTATTGAAAGTTTAAATTTTTATGTATAAATAGTTATTTAAATTTTTATTTCAAATTTTTTTATCATGATTATACTACCTAGTATAAGTGGAACGATTATAGTATTGAAACAAAAACAATAATTTATTTAAAGTATTATCCGAGAATCGGGTTAAAATATAATACAAAAACATGCTAAGGTCATTTTTAATTATCCATCTTACCCTTATTAATTTAAAACTAAAAAATATAACCAAGAAAATATTATACTAAATCATATATAATGATAAATGCACATTTTTCACATAATTCTCACTGTAATAAAATCATTAGTAAGTTGAACATTCCCATTCTCATACCTCAAATCACAAAACCAATACATATTACAACATATATGATGTATGCTACGTGTAAATTATCAAAACATCTTTAATATCATGCTTATGCAAGGATAAGTACTTATGCTTGGGCCATTGATTTGGAAACTCGTTTCCAAATCTGCCTTTGTTTTCCACACGATTATACGCATATGATATGCTTGTTTTCAAATTTGTAATTTATTGTTTTCTTTTCTTCTTTCACATATCCCTTTTTCTCCGGTTGGTTGTTGAGTAATGAAATCATATGCTTTCCATATCCTCTATTGTCAAACAATCTAAACTAGGAATTGTATTTGCATTCAACCTTTCATTCATATAATTATTAAAGTAATGAGCATCATTGAAATGAGTAGTGATTGGCATGTTTTGATTATTAAAGGGACTTTTCCTAAAGTCCCCCCTAAAGACATGAGTTGGGGGAAATTCACAAAATTTGAAATATTGATCAATGTTCTATCCATAGAATCTATAGTGGGCGCACATAGATTGGTTGCCTCTTTATGGACCCCCTAAGAGTAAGCATTATGTTGTCTAAGTGGTTGTGTAAGAGTAAGCATTATATTGTAATCTAGGCAATTGATTGCTGCCACGAAGTGTCTTTAACCTGCTTTCTTTCTGTTTCATATTAAAGACCATGGAAATGTTAGCAATTCCAGAAAAATAACACTTCAATCTTTATTACTTAAACGTCATTATCATTATTTTAATCAGAAGTTTTTTAGTATAATTTTAAATTATATAAAATAAAAAACTATTTTAAATTTATAAAATTAAAAAAATTACACAAATTACAAGTTATAACTTTTAATTAAATATGAGTACGAATATTTATTAGTGTAAAATATATTTTTAAATGTCAAATGTGGTTGTATCCGTATTAAATAAAAAATAAACAAATTAAATTCATTATTCTCACTAATCCCAAATTTGAAAAATAATATACCAATAATACACAATTATTTAGTGTGTTAAAATTATACTAGCTAATTATATTCAAATTACACTTGAAAGCGGATTTTAAGTATATAATTATAAATTTGATAAAATATAAAAATTTTATAAATTTATAAAATTAAAAATATTACACTAATTATAAATAATAATTTTTAATTATATATTGATACAAATAACTATATTTATACAATAAAATGGAGATATAGGAGAAGACCCAAAATTAGGTTTAGGAACCATGATTTTAGCAAATCTATTTTACAAAACTCATTCGATCCGGTCTAAAATATGAGAAACAAGGACAACCCCATGGAATGTTAGAACGTGGCAAGTTGAATGGGTTTTCAGCATATTAATGAATTTCCATCAAATCATTCTCAAATCATAAAATAATCTTAAAACTAATTGATAATTTATTTGATCTCGACTTTATTGATTCAATTTGTTGGGCAAAGTTCATCCATCCCCATCAATGAATACTCAAATTTCTTAGTTGTTGGGACACTCTCCTACCATATAATTAGAAAATATGGAAATCCTCTTCATTTGCTTGATGGAGTGTTGAATTTGACTAACAAGGGATTCGTCAATAACCCTAATTTTCATAAGCCGCGGAGAGAATTTTTTAAAGTTAATGACACATAATGGTAAATTCAACGTTGTTATAAGGATATCAAGAGAAGAAGATGCAGTAGCAGGTAGAATTATTCCCTTTCCCATGAGACATACATACAAGCAAGTCCATGGTACATTCAGACTAACAAGCAGTAGGACGACCTCACTATGAAGGTGAGGGACCTTTATTCTTCAAAATCACGGGTAGAAGATGATGATGATGATGATGATGAAGGGGGTATTATGGAGGTAATAACTCGAAACTAGCAGTGCTTGGTGCAGAAGCAGCGGCGGCGGAAGCCCCTGCAGTGGCCGCCATGGAAGCCCTCAGTCTTGCAGACGGAAGCGCAGTTATGATGGCTGAAGCACAAGCCCTTGAAGTGGTGGCTGTGTGACTCGCATGTCCGCGCCTCCGCCACCATCCCTCCCATCTCTGCCTCATAATCAAACACGACCCACATTACATAGGACTTGAACAATTCTATGCACACTCTAATGGATTAAAAAAGAGATCGAGGGTGTAAGAGAACAGACCGGTGGCCACGAGGAGCAGCAGCATCACGAACACAGATCGGAACAAGGGCTTAGAGAGACTCATTGCCATATGTACCTGAAAGCTAAAGCTGGTTGCCGTGTTGCATTCTTCAGCCCCAATGGAAGCCTTCTTATAGTGATCACTCCGCGTAGCTTTTAGTGTTTTTTTGTTCATTGGAATTATAAAGAAAAATACAATTTTAATAAACCCGACAGACAATACCAACGAAGATTCCACTGGAAGAACGATCTCCCATTTCAAAAAAGGAACACCACTGCCCTGCTTTTTTTTTTTTCTCTTTTGTTATCTTTCTGACACGGTCTGATCTGTCCTAATTTCATTCATGCTTGGAAAATTTTACAAGGAAATTGCAGTGTAATCTGTTTCCTTACTCACATGTCTGTCGGCAAATTATGTGGGAAAAACAATTACCATTCACATTTTCTTACAAAATTTGACCAAATATTTCAAAAAAAAACCCTAAGTTAGTAAAAAAAACTCTTATAAAATCTATAAATTTTATTAAATATAAAATTATTTTGAGCATGGCATTTATCAAATTAGTATTGGAATGAGATTTGGGTGAAATTTTGTGTAATATATTAATATGATATAAATTTAAAAATTCTCCTAACAAAATAAAGTTCATATTTTTTTGGTTAATTTTCCCATTTTCATCATTCAAATTCCATTTGGTTTTATTCATAATAAATTCTCCATATTGCCTTGTAGCAAATCTTTATAGTGTCAGCATCTCGAAGCAATTACTACTTCAACCGAGGTGGGATCTAGTTTCCATTAATCTTGGGAAGTATAGAATGGGAAACCCATGGTTGACTTTGATTTAAGATTTTTTCAATTAAGTTGCATTTATTGAGCAAAAAAAATTAAGTTGTATTTTACATTTACTACTTAAAAAGAAAAAAAAAGCTAATAAATTTACTATTTTCTTAATTTTGTTACAAATAATTTTATTAATCTAAATATTATTAAGATTTTAATTTTGTATCAACACTCAATCTTTTATTCAAATTTAGCATGTGTTGATTTAATTTGTTTAATAGCTAACATAATATAGGATATATAATGAATTTTTATTCTCTTTTAAATGAAAGTATTATCGTGTAATTTGGAGATTTGTTAATAATTTGATTGAGTTAGGGATTTTATTTAGGAGAACAATGTCATAATTAATAAAGTTGATAGTGTTATACTATATTTCATATATCATTATAATATTAAAATTACAAAAAATTATTAATATGACGAGTTCTTGATTAAAACTTGAATTTCATGCTAATGAGATATAAAATTAAATATTAAGCCTTAAAAATTTTTGCAATAATTTATAATAAAATGAAGAAAAAAAGTGTGATAAATTGGAATTGGGTTCAATTTTTTTAAAAACGATAGTTTTAGGCCACTTTAATGTATGTTTTCAAAATATTGATTAGGGCTTGCTTATTTTGATTTTGAAAAGGATAACATTTTTCATTTTTATCTACCATAGATTAAATAAGTTAGACCATTTTTATATAAAATATTTTTTAAAAATTTATTACATATAATCTTTTATATTTTTTAAATAGTTTCTAAACACTACTCATAATTTAGATAAATTATATTTAATGACGTGTAATCGATTAAATAGGATGTCATTATACGAAAAATATTACTTACTGTTATTTGATTATATGTTAATTTCGTATATATTCTCGAATTTTTATCCTATTGCATGATAATTATAATTTGTTCACTAAAATTATATTTTGAATGGCTAATATAATATTTAATATATTGTACTCTAATATTTTTAAAATCATAATATTGTCATTATACCTATTTTTTAGATTAAATATGAATTTTATTATAATTAAGTAAAAAAAATTTAAAAATTAGTAATTTTAAATCCACTACCTTCCAAGTGCACACATGTAATTATGAATCTTGTTGTCATTTTCAAAACGGGGGGTTAAGTAGTGTTTTTGTCCATTTTTCTAAACAATCTCTTACTTTTTTTTTTGGATTGAATGATTTGAACGGAATTAAATGAGAGTTTTTGAGAGTATTGGGAATGTAAGTTTTTTTTGCTCAATTATTGGGAATGTAAGTAAAGTTATAGATTTTGAATTGTTAAAATTTTTTTATATTATATAGTTTGTATTAAGGTAAATTGAGTAAAATATTATTAATTAAAAATTTTAAAAATTAAATTTATCATTTTAATTAAATTAAATAATTTATTAGATAATGTTTATAATTAAATTATATTAAATATAATATATACTAAAATAATATATTATATAAAAATAATTAACTTATTATTATAATAAAGAATTAATATTAATTAATAGATATACATTTTTTATAATTATAATATAAATAATATAAGTATATATAATAAATTATATTATATATATTGTACGTATTATATTTTTTGTGTATAATATTTTTATTATATAATTTTATATAAAATATTATTAATATATACTTAGTATATAATAATAAAATAAATTATTTATAATAAAAATAAATAAAATGAGTGTATTAAATTAATTTAAATAATAAATTACACATTCCATCCAAAAATAATAATTAAGTACTAATATAAATAAATAGTGGTTTGAAAATATTTTTTTAGTACTTCAAATCACTCCATTTTATTTTAACAGAATATATTACTACACCAATCCCAACTACTACAAACCACTCACACTCCAATTCTCTTTAAACACATCAATCCAAACATACAAATTTACTAATAAGTAACTCAATAAAATAAATATAAATAAGACTAATAATAATATAAATATAAAAATAAATAATACTAGAAAATATATATTATATATTATATATTATATAATTTTAACTAAATATTATATTATATATATTATAACTATTTAAATTAATATAATAATATATTATAATATTATAATATTTATTTTTAAGATTATATTATTATTACTATCTTATTAACTCAAAATAAGTTCATAAAAAGTAAGTTTGCTATGGAAAAAAAGTTGAGTATATAAACTATTTAAGCATAAGTGTAAATAAAACGAATATTAAGAAAATAATAACTAAATTATTTATTAATAAAATAATAATCAATCTCGTATTTGGTGCTAGTATTAAAATTATGATTTGTAAATTGTCACATTAGAGTATATTAGAAGGGGAAAGTGGTAGATCGAGTTTTTAGAAAAAAAATTGTATCGAAATAAATTTAATTGTTTAATTACCAAAACTCTTATATTCAATTTTTTTAATAGAATAGGTAATTGTGCGTTCGTTTTTAAAACTAAAAGAAATAACATTACGACCAAGAAAAATAACATATTTATAGATAAAACGACGATCATCAGGATTTTCGGCTCAATTGATATCAGATAAGTAATGGAGAGTTATAGGGGAGAGGCACCAAATGGTAAAGCTAAGATAAATAGTTATTTAAAGGTAGTGAATTATGTGTTTGAGAGCAATCCAATGAATATAAATAGATTGATGCATAAATTGGCATACTTGATACACTGAATAGGAAATATGGGGACAAGTGATAGTGAGATACTGAAGTGAACCTACAATCTAACAATATGTAGTGGGATCCGAAAGAGGTGTCACAACTTTGAAGGAGAGTTGTGGAGCAATAGGCATATAGATACAAACTTACAATTATCAATGACATATTTAGATAATAAATCCTAAATGTACTTGGATTGAGTGAGATAAATTAGTTGAGTATGATCATAGAATTCAATACAAAGGAAATGATGGAGAGCTTCAGATCTTTGATGGAGAGCTTCGGATTTTTGATGAAGAATTATCGTTGTAAAGCATGTATAGTGGAGTTGAGAGTGATTTTGGAATATTTAATAATAATGAAATAATTGATATATATAAGTAAAAATATGATTAATGTAAATATAGGATAGATAGATATATATATAGAAGGGGAGTTATCTACAATTGAATGAGAAAAGAGTTAAGGCTCATAAATAAATTGAGTGAGAAAAGAGTCGAGGTTTATAAACTAAGCGCATGGTTGTTGTATGTAAATTTATTCAGTAATATGAATAAATAAACGTATTATTGATATACAACTAGAAAATTTATATATTAAGTGAAACAACAATAGATTGAAGGTCTTATCATAATCCAACACTAAGAATATTTTGGCAATAAGATGAGATTTGTATAAAATAATAGAACAATTATAATTCTTTTTTTATTTTGTAGACACACTTGCCATAAATAATGAATCGATCATGCAGTGTAGGTACCAAATTTCACGTGTGATCGTTGAAAATGATATATAATTATCATATTATATAATAATATTCTAAGCATTTGAGGATGTGAAGGCTTGATTAAGAGATATGCAAATTAATTTTTCGACCTCACCTGCATCAGTTTTATAATATATGCATTAATCTTATCATTATTCCCATTCCCATGAGACATACAAGCAAGCAGATGGTACATTCAGACTAACATGCAGTAGACCGACCTCACTATTAAGGTGAGGGACCTTTATTCTTCAAAATAACAGGAAGAAGATGATGGCTGAAGCCCCTGCAGTGGCCGCCATGGTAGCCCTCAGTCTTGCAGACGGAAGCGCAGTTGTGATGGCTGAAGCACAAGCCCTTGAAGTGTTGGCTGTGAGTCTCGCATGCCCGCGTCTCTGCCATCATCCCTCCCATCTCTGCCTCATAATCCAACACGACCCATGTTATATAGGACTTGAGAAATTCTATGCACACTCTAATGGATTAAAGAAGAGATCGAGCCTGCAAGAGAATAGACCGGTGGCCACGAACAGAACCAGTAGCATAAACACAACTCGGAACAAGGGCTTAGAGAGACCGATTGCCATATGTATCTCAAAGGTGGTTGCAGTGTTGCATTCTATAGCCCCAATGGAGCCTTCTTATAGTGATCCCATTTCGTTTTCTTCATCATCATGTAAAATGTCTTTTAGGGTCCTCATCTCTAAGCATTTATTATCTCAAATGTAAATTTTATTATATATTTAAAATGTAAATATTATATTATAAAATTTAATTAAATAAAAATTTTCAGAATTTAAATTTTGGACAAAAAATTTTAGGCTTATAAAAATTTTAAATTTCCCACCTAAAATATTTTTATATTATAAATTTTTTATTTTGAATATATAACAAATTTAGCAATAACTTGATTACTAAAAATATTATTTTTTTTGGTTTTACTTCAAATCTATCGGTGGACAAATTGTATTTTGTTTAATTTAAGAGTGAATGTCTTCTATTTTCTTTGAAATTTCTCGAGAAATCATCGAATTTTGGGGTAATGATTAGCTTTAATCGCGGAAATGTTTAGATTTTATGGTTCAGGGAATTCAATCCGCCTTTTCACAAAGATCACATCCATGTTCTAAGGACAAATGTTCAATTTTAAATGAAATTGTCAACCTTCCCTCAAAGGCATTTTGTGATAGCAAGAGCAGGTAGGGCAGGTCATGTTGGGTTGTTAAACAAAACAAAGTTGGTACAATTTGTATGGGTTCATGGGTTGAGGACATTTACAACACCCCGTTCCTTACGTATTTTTTTATTCATATTGTGTATAAGGGGACTTTGACTTATCAACATTCCACCGGTTTCTAAATTATTGTCCCTCCAAATTGTTTAGATTCAAACCCCTATATATATTATTAGGAAAAATTAGATTTAATTAAATTTAATATGATTAACTTGAATAATTTAAGTACAATTCGACTTAATCTGATTTTAAATCAATTTTCATATTTAATTCACCAATTAATATATAAACTTGATTTTTAAATAAAAAAGCTTATTTACCCTAATACTGTGTATTTGAAACCCAAATTTAACAAATAATTTAAACCAAATAAAGAAAAATAAATCAAATACGAGTCAAATTGGCCCTGGTTATCTATGGTGGTTATTTGCGGTGGCTAGCCACGTCTCAAACTTTTATTGATCAACCATTCTCCAACATCTTAGTCGTTCGCTCACGTGTCACATTTATCACGTGTCAATTATTCATTGGTCAGCCTTGATGTAAAACCTGTCATTTGGGACTAAGGAGAACTGGAAGAAAAACTGGTAGACTTTTCACATAGAAAACCAAGTCAATTAATGAACGAAAAATAGTAAAAAAGGGTTAATGCGGTAAATTTGAAGATCACAAGTGAGAAAAAATTCACAAAAATTGTGAGAAAAAACCAGGAAGTGGATTGGAGGAGAGAACCGAACCGATTCGAGGTGAACCAGATTCAAACCGGATTGAATCGGGAGGAACAGTAGTGAACCGGTTCAATGATTAATTTTTCTAGGTGGATTTAAAATATTAATTTGGGAAATTGATGCCACAATTGGATATAAAATAAATTTAGATAAATTTAGAAATTTTTAAAAGTTAGGAAATCGGTCAAATCGGGACCGAACCAGCGGATTTTTGAATTAAGGTCACCGAACCTGGTTGGACCGGACCGATCAACGGTGCTCCGTCAGCAGACACAAGCATCTAATGCAAGGATGCCACATGTCCGGTCAATGGTTAGCGAGCAACCCGTTAGCCTGCCACACAAACGCGAGCAGCCAATGGGAGACTGCTACGTGTCCAATCAATGGTTGATACGACTTCTAAGTTGGACCTCCACGTCAAAAAAATCGGCCAATCACAGCATGCCACATAGCACGCCCACCACGTCATCATCTTCAACCTCAGTCCGCTGACAGAGAAGAGAGAGAGGCTGGGAAAGAGAGAGTCTCCAGCGACTCGAAAATCTCTCTAGTTAGGTCGCCGACTAGCGGGGCGGGGACCGAGTCTCACATCGACCGGTAACCTGAATAGTTGCCGAGCTCTCTATATAAAGAGCACCCCTCCATTCGTATTCAGCATCCCACAATCGAGCGAATAATAAGAAGTGTACTAGTTTCCGATGAGCAGCGAACCAAAGCTCCGATGACGGGATTTTTCTTAACCTCTGAAGCCACATTTGGTGTCTTTGGAACTAGGAGGAAGTCATCTACCTAGCCATATCCTCCTTTCAGCTTGAGAGCCACCGAGGAGGAGTGGGGGAGCTCAAACAATGCTCTCCCCCAAGCTAAGTTACGGCCAAGCCAGACCCTGCACATGTCACACCCCGACTCGGTTTGGTCGGATTCCCGTGAACAACCCACCACTCTCTCAGTTTATTAAAAGGTTTCCCCTTATTATAAACTGTAAAGAGTAAGGCGTTCTTTAAACCTGCACTATTTCCTATAATAGCATAATCAAAACTGTATGAAATTTTAAACTTTACATACCTGTCTTACATGCATCTTAGTTGATGGTATTTCAGGGTAGGCTTTCCGGGATTTCCTGAAAATGATATAAGGGAGGGGGTGAGTATGACTACTTAGTGAATGGGTTTTTCAGAAGGTCTACTTTTAATTTTTAAGAAAAATATTTATATAGAGTGTGCCAGACTCTTTTCTTTACAAATATCACTTCCTTTAAAAATTTGGGTTTTTCCCTTATTTCTTAGTTACCGGTGTGTTATCACCCAACACACATCCTTCATCATGAAGGTTACACACATTTGCAAGTCAGCATTATTACTGAACCCGCTAGTGGCTTCTGAGCAACTTTTCCTTCCACCCGAATAGAAGTACGACCACTTCTATCCTAGGAATGAGTAGATGTACGCGACATCCGACCCACAATCCCGAAATCACTTCTTCGTGTTCGTATGAGTACAGAGACCTCATCCCATCCCCACCTCAGTCTCATGCGCTTGGTGCTACTTTAGATTTTGCATAAACACTTGGAACGACAATATGCCCTTATACTCACCGGGTCGTCCAGCGCCCTTAGGATGCATCACTAACCCTCATGGGCGTCTTGTTGATCTCGTACTCACAGTGCATGCACAAACAATGTTTTCTCATATTGCCATGTAATCTGTGGTGCCACTGGTCCAACGGCCCCGACTCTTAACTCAACCCGTAGTTGTTTGTCTTGACTGGTCCGTCAACCTGTCATGTCGCACTGCCGCTAGTTGACTGAGCATGTCGGTTCTATCTTGGTACCATGGCCAAACAATTCACTTATTAAGTTTTATGGCACATATATCATGTTCGTTTACAAGCTCCTGCTCGTGTCAACTAGCCCTGGGCCCACTGTACGAGATTTTCAAAATTGGGTATTTAGCCCCCAAGTTCCAAAATCGAGGCCCTCGGCCTATTAGAGCTATTCGAGCTCCTGTCGAGAAGGTCTCCCAAATTGTTTAAGCATTGACACAGGGGAGAAGGTCTTCCATTATACTGTACGGGTATAAGGACACCTCTGTTCATAACCGATCAACGGGTTTTCAACTTCCTTCGAGGAAGTCTAATCATACCAATCGGGTATAATCTACTTACAACTGATAAGTAGTTTTTCCACATGATTTTCACATCACTTCCTCTAAGTTGTGGTGTTTAAAATACCACTTAATAGTGGGTTTTCATACTGAGGTACTTATCATCCCCAACCGGGTATGATATAAAATTTTCACTCACAATCGGTAAGTGATTTTTAATTTTAAGTTGTGCTAATCATCCCAACCTGGTATGATATTAGTAAACCCACTCACCCGTTAATGTCGTGAATTCCACTAGACCGATTCTTTGTATTCATGCAAGCTTGTCCTTGCTAGCGTTCTCGGTACTTCATGTTCCTACACGATATGAACATCTCGGTTCATTATCATTTGACCTAATCACCTTCATTCATTCCAAATGAATGAGAAAGTCAAACTTTCATTTATTTGCAATTAGGTCCCTAAAGTTATTTCTCTTTAACTTTAAGTCCCTAATACCGGTTTTTCCTCAAATTGAGTCCCAAAACTTCTAAAATTTATCATAGGACCTCAATTTATTCCATTTTAAAAAAAGGGGATTAATTTCCCAAATTTCCAATTTGGTCCTCCAACTTTTCCAAAATTAGCATTTTGTCCTTCCTTTACAAAAATGGTAAGTTTTGCCCCCAAACTTCCAAAATTTTTCAATTGGTCCTCCGACATTATTTTCATGCCAAATTGGTCCTCAATTTCATAAAATTTCATTTTGGTCCTTTGAATTTCAAAAATCCCCAAAATTTCCCCAATTCCCCCCCCCCCCCCCCCCCCCCCAATTTTAACTATTCAACACTGTCGAATTTGATTTAATCAAATTGACTAATCAAACTCCTCTAATTGTTGAAATTGGAGTTGAAAGTGAGTTCCAACATGTTCATATGATTCTAAGGAGCTTTGAATCGTAAATTTTAATGCCAGAATGAGCTCAAACGGAGCTTCGCCGGAAAATAGACTGTAGAGAGAGAAAGCTTCGATTTCTCACCGGTGAAGGCACAGCGGTCCGAGCTTTCGATTTGGGCAGATATCTCTCATCCTGAGGTTTATCCTAGAATCAATAATCGCATCAATTGATGCCAAATTAAGTTAGAATTTCATTATTAAAATTCTGTCGGTTCTCTCTCTAGCACTGGTCGAAAATTACAGAGGGGAGCCAAATTGGCTTACCTTTCAGTCCTAATTCGGCCGTGGGAGGGCTGAGGAAGTGTTGAAAAGGCTCGGTTTGGCTTGAGTAGGGCTCGAAATGGCTGATTTCAACTTGACCGAAATAGGGCAGCTTCGGTCCGCCAGAGCTGCTTCACTGTTTCATCACGTCGGTGTCTCACCGGCGACCCTCGGAGTGAACGAAGACTACAGACGTGTAGCTGACTTCTCCCCAGTTCTAAAGAACCCGACCTCGTCTTTTTTGTCAGAGCTCTGGTTTGAGCTTCACCGAAAAATGGAGCAGTTGAGAGAGAATGGAGTTTTCAGGTGTGGAGAGGATGAATGGGGAGTGGTTCTTTATATAGGGAGCTTGGAGACCCATTGGCTGTCCGTTTGGCTGACATTGAAGACCTGAAACGCCTCGAACAGAAGCGTTTCTTCTTCGTCGACGTTTCTTCAGTTTCCTGGCGAGTGAATAGTGCTGTCATCCTGAGGAAGAAGATGACAATGTTTCGAACCGGACCGAACTGGTCCGAACCAGGTTCAAAGCTTAAACTAATCGGTTCACCCCCATTCTATCGAGTTTTTCAAATCTAAAATTTTTTAAATTCATCTAAATTCATTCTCTATCCAATGGTGGTCTCAAATCTCTAATTTGAATTATTTAAGCCACCTAGAAAAATAAATTTAGGATTCAGTTCAATAGTAGTTCAAACCGGTCCGAATTGGTTCAGATCCGATTCACCTGAACCAGTTTGGTTTTCATCCCCAATTCCTTCACAAGTCCATTTTCATGTATTTTGTGACTCCTTGGGTTACTTAGGGTCCATAAAATTCCTAATTTACCATCTATTTATCGATTCTGGTTCATAAATCGGCTTGGTCTTTAAACCGATTCAATCTGGTTCGGGTCCAGTTCACCCGAACCGGTCTAGTTTTTCTCTCCCACTTTGTTCTGAGGTTCCTTCCCAAGGTTTATGAATTTCTTTGGAGTATAATGGAGTTGAATTCCTTTGTTTTTCCCGATCTCTATCGATTTCGTTTGATGAACCAACTCAGTTCATAAACCGGTTTAATCTTGTTGAACCCGGTTCATAAACTGGTTTAATCCTGTTGGACCTGGTTCATCCAAATTGGTCTAATTTTCCTCTTCCAATTCATCCCAAGGTTATTTTACATAGTATTTTGAACCCTTTGAATCACCTGGGAGTTGAAAATTCCTAAATTGCCCATTCAAAATTTATTGGATTTGTGAATCGGTTCGGTTTTCTCATTTGGTTTGATCGGTTCTCTTCTTGGTTTTCCTTAGCTCAAAAGGGTGGGGTTTACAACACACTCCACCTAGAGGTGCCTTAACCTTCCCCGAGCTAAGAAGGTAAGTCCCCTCCACCGTCCTTTGCTGGAAAATACTATTCATGACCAAATTTTGCAAAAAATTTAATTAAGAAATTCATACTGCTCAAGTCATCAATTGAGGTGTGGTTTGATCTAGGAAGGATCCCCACGAAAAGAGCAATGTAGTGATAGCCAAAGCTCTGGTTACCAGACCCCCACCGATAACATATCGAAGCTTTCTCTATAGATTGTATTTTCCGACATAGCTCTGTTTAAGTTCATTTCTGAGCCAAATGAAGTGGTTCATGGCTTAAAATTATGAGGAAAATGTAAAAAAAGGTGATTCATATCATGAATGGGGGCAATTAACAACATTTTGATTATCAATTTAATGAGATTGGAATTTAGGGGTCAAATTACATTTTTTGAGAAATTGGGCAAATTGGGGGTCGAATGGCAAATCGATGAAATTGAGGGCATTTTCATAAAATTCACTCCTAATTGAGGGCCAATTGGGCAATTTGGATAAAATGGAGAACCAATTTATAATTTTGAGAAGTTTGGGTCAAATTGCTATTTTGGAGAAATTAGGGACTAAATGGCAATTTTGAAAAATTTAGGTGGCCAATGGGCGATTTTGATAAAACTAAAGACCCAATAAGGATAATTGAAAATCGTAGGGGCTTAATTGAAACTACGGGACAAATAAGGACCTAAATATAAAAGTACAAACTTTAGGAAGCTAAATGTAATTAATGCATAATGTGAGGGCCTATATGCAAATACCCAAAAAGATGCAAACTCTTAGTCAAATTATCTTAATATGGATATTTGTGTCGTGTAAGAGTTGATTGCTCGAGTGTCGGCTCCCAGAAGCATACTGCGAAGCCATACTCTGTCGGGACAACCCTCATCGATATTACCGGGTGAGTGAGAATTCTATAACATCAATTCTGGTTGTAGTGACGGTTCATTTTAAAAATAATTTTCTCGGAATTAGTTTGTGACTTTACTTAAAATATTTGAGAGATAATTAAGGGATTTAGGCTCGGTATGCCAATGGACCCAAGACTGATGGACATAGGTATGAACCCATTTAGAACCAACATTTGATAATTAATGTTAAAAGATCTAATTAACAGTAAACTGTGTGTGATACCCACCGAGTCTACTTAGTGTTCTCCAAAATTTGTCTTCAAGTCCCTTAGGAAAAGGTCCTTCAAAGCCCAAGTTCATCCGATTAGGCTATCTTTCAAATCCATTTTATTTTTACATGTTGTTATTCCAATTATCACATAAGTTGGGTCAATAAAGCTGGTACAATTTGCATGGGTCCATGGGTTGACGACATTTACAACACCCCTTCCTTATGTATTTTTTTTATTCATATTGTGGACTTTGACCTATCAATATTCCACTTCCTTATGTATTTTTTTATTCATATTGTGTATAAGAGGACTTTGACCTATCAACATTCCACTGGTTGTCTCTAAATTATTCTCCCTCCAAATTGTACAGCATAAAACGCCTATATATTATATATATTATTAGAAAAAAATGACATAATTATTATTTTTAGGTTCTCTCAAATAAATTAGATCTAATTAAATTTAATATGATTAAATTAAATGAATTAAGTATAATTTACCTTAATCTGATTTAAATTAATTTTTATATTTAATTCATGAATTAATATATAAACTCAATTTTTAAATAAAAAAGCTTCTTTACTATAATACCGTGTACTTGAAACCCAAATTTAACCGAGAATTTGAACTAAATACATAAAAATTAATCAAACAAGAGTTAAATTAATTGTGGTTATCCAATGTGGCTAATCATGTGTTAACTTCTTATTGATTGACTGTTCTCCGACATTTTATTTATTCACTCACGTGCTACATTTATCACGTGTTAACTTCTCATTGTTCAACATTTATGATAATGTTTTTTCTTATTTGACCATTGACGGAGGATACATGTCACTCCCTTATTGGTCAGTATGTGAATTTTGTTCATGTGACTGTTGATCGAGTACACGTGTCATGCTCTAATGGGTTGGCGCTTCCAAACATTGACCATGACTGATTGGACATACTTCGCCATATGTCGTGCGCTAATTGGCCGCTCATGCTGATTAGCGCTAACTAACCTAGCAGACGATCCATTGACTGGTTCAGTTGAACCGGGTTCGTTGACCTAAAATCGAAAATCCGCCAGCTCATGCTCGATTTCTAAAAATTAAAAATTTCTAAATTAATCTAAATTTATTTTCTACACATTGGTAACTTCAATTTTTTAAATTAATATTTTTAAATTATCTAGAAAATTAAATATTTGAACTAGTTTTTCTTGGTTTATCCTTGTTTAACCCGGTTCTTATTTGATTCATCCTGGACCAATCTGATTCTCACATCCAATTTGCTTCATGATCTATTTCCATCATTTTTTATCTTCATTGATCAATTGAGATTATTAAAATTTTTGTTTTGGTTTATTTTGACCAATTCTGGTTTACTAATCAAAATATTTTATGGTTCTTACCAGAGCAATTCTGGTTTTTGCTCAATGATGTCGGATTGATTCTTACGTATGTGGTATATATCCCATTATCATATAAATAATTCATATACTAGATTAACATTATCTTCGAGCATCACAATTCAATATTATTGATATTTTTCTTATTCTATTTTAATTTTTATTTATTTACAATTTAAGTCCTTAATTTTTTTCTATTCGCACTTAGATCTCTATAAGTTTTCAATTTCTCCATCAAACTTCTAAACCTTCTAATATTATCATTGAGTTCTTAAATTTTCATTTGTTATATCTAGGTCCCTCAATTTATTTCAATTTACACAATTGCCCCCAAATTTTAAAATTCATTCAAATTCTTTATAAAAGTGTCAGATTTATTCCTAACATGCCTCTAATTATCTTTTCAACCTTAGTGGAATTTATTCATGCTTTGAATAGACCAATTTGGCCATTTTTTGCCCATAATTAAAGATTTGCCAAAAAATTGTACAATCGACGCTGTTTACTAGAATTTGATAACAACAAATTAGTCATGGCTACCAATAAAGAAAGGTCAAGGACTACTCAAGGAAGCTCATTGGACCAAGACTCGCCCTAATTAGCCACCGAAATCATTTAAAACTTTGATCAAACCAATTTAAAAAAATTGAATGAAATAACCAAAGAAAAACTAAAAATAGGAATCCTAACAAACATGATCGAGAAGGGTCAAAGAGTCATGAGGAGAATCAACTTTATTTTTTGCTCCTTAATAGGAGTTATTGTGCGTTCCACAAGGTCACACCATGTAGATGAGGTGAAGGGAAAACTTTAACACTAAAGGGGATGGAATTTTTCGTGCACGTGAAACTACTGGAGGCAGAAAATTAGAGCTACTTAGAAATCGAAATTCCTTACCCACTAGAAAAAAAATCCTATAAGTTGGGAAAGAGATAAGAGTTGATTTTATAGGTGTAGCTTCATATGTCGATTAAAAATCCAATAGTGTGAGTTCATAAAATTTGGTTACAATTTGTCATCGTATTAGAACATATAACAATAATCGAAAACTTTTTTAAAATATTTTAGTATATTTTCCTTATCTTTCTATTAATATACATAAGAGAAGATAATATTGTGGGTGCTCACACATGTTGGGATGCCATATGACATGTAGTAGGAAGTGGTTATCTAATTATATTTAGCATTTGCTTATATAAATGTTATATGATGTTCTGATTGTGTAATTGTGTAATTGTCTGTGCCCATGTGACCTAAGTACTATGAGCTTGTCAGGCCGTACCCAAAAATTAGTTGTGTCATAAGTACTAATAATAGTGTGAGCTTGTCACGAGGTAAGCAAAAATTAGTTATGCCTGCTGATGTGGTTTACTTGTTGTTGACCACATCGTCTTATTACATGCCATGGAGTGATTGATTCGCATGGAGTGATTGATTGACTTTGGCTGACAATTCTAATCCAAGTCATTAATTGACACTGTCAATTCAACTATAATTTTTCAACCGATTTGGCCAATCTTTACTTTATTATCTCAATTCAACTATAATTTAATAAATTCTTTACCTAATTTATTTTTATAAAAAAAATATTTTACTCAATTTCTTAATTTTATGGCAAAATGATATATTATTTTTACTTTTTTCGAAATTGCTCATACAATTAATCCTATTTTCAGATCTATCTAGCTTTCGTCCAATTACTCCACATTTCAACTTAAAAATTTTTAATTCTCGATTTTCCATTAAGAAAGATTCATTTTAGGTTTGTACAAATTCATTTATTCGGTTTCCAAGATCCCAGTTTGGTTTGTTCTTTATCTTGATTGGGATCAATTTATTGATCTTATTTATTATAACTTAATGACCCAAAAGTTCCTGTGTTACATGTGGCTTTCGGTCTAGAAGGCTTCTATTTAAGGTTGACTTGTGGCCCTTTAGGCTAACTTTTCATGGCTCATCTCCATCTGTGCTTCAAAGGCCCTACTTAGGCCCACAAACTTATGGACCCAGTGCACATTAGCCGGGAGCACGAACCTCCCAAGGTCACCAATATGCAGCTCTATGTCAAATTTACGAGAAAGCCAGACATATCAACAAATTATCAATCTCTCCATATCAATGTAGTTCAAGGAATAGAAATGGATCACTTACTCTTCACTAGTAATAAGACTAACTTCTTATTTAAGAAATGCTATCTCATACTACAACTCCACACATACTAGTAATAACCTTTTTCCTCGCACTCTCTTCCCTCTTTCCTTGACCTTGTACCTAGTCATACCTATTTTAAGCAAAGCAATGCTCACATACATACTAGCAACTTGTTATTATCTAATCCAATAGTACAATAATCAACTACTCAACACATTGCTTGTTTGACATGTACTCACTTGTTCCTTTTTAATTTCACATTGATCTTGTTGTGTTTATAACTATTTCTTTACCCAAACCAGAAACATTCACCAAGTTTAGAAGCATCCCGGTAGATTTATATCATGAATGGTGAATTCCTTTCACTCCTAAACCAGTTAAACTCTTTCTAAACTATAATTGTGAACGTTATGTGATTGTATTATATTGAGATCAGTCAATTCACTCACTTTATCTCGTTCCTAATACCTCAAGTGAAATTTGTATATCCCTATGAATAATACTTATAAATCATTCATTCAAATTTATATATAATTTTATCTATAAATAGTTATACCATTTTCTTCCTAAATTATCACCTGTAATGAGAAAATAACATATACCAAAAGCCACCAAAACTTTGTAAAAGTGGGAGCAAAATTCTGGGGTCTCATCTGCCATCAAACCCACCTATGCGGTGAAGAAATATTCTACTCTACGTAATGATCCCTGCACCATAGAGGACAAATGAGAAAAGAAGATCAAATCCACCATAGAAATATATGAGCATTTCCATATTGAACATAACCGTAATAACAAACTCTCCATGGCCAAGTTGAAGTGCTGCACTAACAAAGAAGACTTCTAATCATATTCTAACTCATCTGGAGTGATTGGGCGTTTAAGGGGAATTATGGATTTCTTCTCGACGTCCCGAGATAATGCTTTTCTCATATCTGAAAATAAAACATTTCAGAGAAGTGGAGGCTATTTCAGGGATTCGTGGAAAGAGAGTAAAACAGTTTAACATTAAGGTTGAAATTCTCACCCAATGCATCTTCTTCCCCAGAATAATACCGTATCACTCTTCTGTAGATAACATAACCAAGCTGTAGGCAACATAAACAAATTAGCAAATAGAGTTAAAAAATAAGGATGTGAAAGATTAATGTGTTTGATGTACTAGCCATGATAGTACAAATGCTTGTAGATGAATTTAGATTGGTTAAAGAAGATACACCTTTTCATACATCTTAATGGCTGGTGTGTTTGATGCTCTCACGAATAGATCAACAAAGTATGCCTTATCTCTGCAGAATGAGAAAATAGAGTTGCCTTATCTCTGCAGAATGAGAAAATAGAGTTGCCTTATCTCTGCAGAATGAGAAAATAGAGTACCCCAACAACATGAATATAAAACACTAGCACAGCAAATGAACCCAGTTAGCATAGATACTACTCAGAATGATTATGATTTCAAGATATATTCTTCCAGTGATTACAGATCACTTTTCCAGAGATAAAACCAACATCTGCGGGTTCATCGCACCTTTTTTTATTAGTCATCCTGCACTTCATAGTAAGTCCAATAGCTGGATCACATGCAGGCATTTATATCATTATATGCAGGACATAAATGTTATTTAAAGATATAGTGGTAATATCTACCTTTTCTAAAATCATTATATGCCAATCAAGGATAGATCACAGATTGTTCAAATCTCTTACATTTTATCACTCATGTCTTCAAGCAGATTCATTAGCTTCTTGGCTACTTGCTGCCTTCGATATTCAGGGGCAACAGTCACAGCAGTTACATGACCATGCCAAGACTCTCCCTGACCTTCAACTTTTCCCATAACTGCAGTTTACATGTAAACTGAATTAAAATTTTGCCATATAAGAAGAAAAACAGAAAACTCACTATGTAGTGTCACATTTAAACAGATTACTGCAATATAGCTGTTGAGAGAAAATCCCCATTTGCTTACAATGCAAATTACATCCATAGAGAAGCTTTAGTGGGGACTTGGCAGGAGAGGAAAAGATATATAAATCCATTAAATAAAAAGACAGAAGGCAAATAAAATATATACATTTTGATAAAGCTATCTTTAAGAGCCCACTATCATCATCATGGTAAATCCTACCCATTGCCACATAATTGAAAATAGAAAATCTTTTAGTGGCTGCTATAGAATAAGTATTTGAAGCAACCTACTTTATTATGTAAAGCTTCTGAATTTAATGATCATCAGATTAATCACATAATTAAATTGATTGAAAAACTCAAGGATTCATTCTGGTAAGAATCCATTCACAACGTAGGAGAGATGGGATTCAGATCCCAAGTAAACAATTTGTGTATTTTTAAACACTCTCTGCCCGAAAACATTTTGAATAATAATGCATAATAACTTAATACTATTGAAAAGGAGATCATATGCTATAACAATAATGAGTATTTCTTAAGACAGGCTGTGCTTATCTTATATGACATGACTTAATATTTACAAAGGAATTGTAAAAATGCCAGTTAGTATAGTGTAATTCAAACTATATGACCATTCTAATTAAGACACAATCTTCAAATGGTACATAATATCAGTCCTGAAAAGCCCACCCCATGTAAAGGAAGCTTAGCTCAAACTTTTCTATGACCTGGAGAAAGATTAGAAGGTCAACACTATCTGAGCATCAACTTCTTTGAACTCCATCAGGATATGAGAGAGAGCATTGCACCCACTTACAGAAGTCAATTAATGAATGTTCTCAAATCTTCCATATGAAGATGAGTTACTATCAGGAAGCACACACATCCTGGCATTGGAAAGCCCCAACAAAGGAAAGGGGAAACTAAAGCCTTCCAGTTTTTTTGCTATTATACCTTCTTTTTTCTTTAGAATTTTAATGTCAAGGGTATAGTAATACACAAAAGATTGCTCAGTTTAAGAGCAATGTAGGACAACAGGGATTCTAATCTGGTGCTTATCATTGGATTCAATCAGAAAGGAATAAGCACTAAGCTCTTCATTATGACATAAAACCCTAAAACATCATTTGTCAACTATAAATCTATCATCAGACAGGGAAAATTCATGCTTAAATGGAAACTTCTTGAAAGCAACCAGCGTTACTCAAAGATCATTCACAATAAAAAAAAATAAAAAAAAACTAAACGAATCTTGCATCAAATTCAAACTTGAAATCAATCCTCACATGGGAGCGCCCACGCTGTAAAGGAAAAAAAAACAAAAGATATCTGATTATTTTTCGATTTCAATTATAATTGAATAAAACTCCATTTCAGGTGAACGAGGCAATGATGTACATGGGAGGAGCATAAGCAATTACATTCCTTCAAAGATGAAAATGCCGTAAAACACCATACAAACAGAGGTAGAATAGAAGAAGCTTAACTGTATCCCATGATTTGATTGCCCGGACCTTCCGCCACGTGAAAGTAGTCAGGCCACCTCGCCAAGTAGGTCATGTAGAAGGACATGTTGAACTGAAACCCGCAACGCCCATTTCCCAACACCAAGAAAAAAAACATGGAGAATTTGAGCATAAAAAAACTCGAAGCTTAGCTGCCTAATAAGAAAAGATCCAATCTGAACAGAGAAATTAGATGGGGAAAAGTTACAGTTTCGGTGAGATGATCAAGATTAACAGGAGCAAAGCGGAGGAGATCGTTGCAGCAGAATCTGCGTATCGTCGTCATCTTCTCCTCCCCTTCACCTGAAGACAAAATCGGGACTGGCTTGCCTGCTCTCCACCCCCAAAGGGTTCACCTTTGTGCCTTTTTTTTTGCACACCGTTGTTTGTGGGCTGTTTGGATGTTTTAGATGTATTTGGAGGCTGGAGCCGAGTGGGCACGGGAGTATATTATTTATAAATGAAAATTTAGAAAAAAAATATTTTAATTAAATTTAATAATTTATTAAATAATATATAAAGTATATTACATATATTATAATAAAATATTAATATAAAAATAGAAAAATATGATAATATATATTATATAAAATAAATTATATGTATTAAAATTTATTATATAATTGAGTTATTATTATAATAAAAATAAATTAATATTAATTATATAGTAATAATTGTATATAAATATTTTATAATTATAATAGTAAAATTAATATATATAATAAATTATATCATATATATTTGTTATATTAATTCTTATCTATAATATTTTTTTATTATATAATTTTATATACAATATTATTAATATATAAATTTATTTAAAATATATAATAATAAAAATAAATAAATAATATTAAATTTATTTAAATAATAAAATTTATAACCTTCACATCTCGAAAAAGTATACAAATATTTTATTCAATATCGTGAAACTAATTTTTGTGACGCCATTTAAAAATCATAATTTAAAATTTTATACACAGTCTTTAAGCAGTCATAGTTAGAAGCTTTTCTGGAAATGAAAGCCAAATCTAGCAATTTGCTTCCAGTTTCATGTCTTCTGCAAAGCCCAGATCCAGACACCTGAGAATCTCTGATTGAGCGGTCTATCAGTTCCATTTTTTTTCCCTTGAAATTTCTCAATTTATGTTATCAGATGGTCATCTTTTTGTCTGAAGGCATTGATGGATGAGCAACACCAAAAATAGGAAGAAGGATCTCCCTCAAATAGATGATAATATGCTGATGAGTGATATTGTTGTCTCTTTGGTATATAATCTGTGAATCTCTTATTCCATAGACACCCCCGAGAACTTTTCCTAACCTTGCAATTCACCCGACCAAATTCTGCCATTCTGCCATCCCAGATTTCTTCTAACAAAGTCTTTCTTCTTCTTCTTCTTCTTCTTCAAACAGCCAGCCTAACAATGGCTGCAAACCCTTTGTACTACTTTCCGTGAAAAAGGAAAAAAACTTCATAACCTAAAAACTCCCATCAAAAGACTTCTTCTTCTTCAAACAGCCAGCCTAACAATGGCTGCAAACCCTTTGTACTACTTTCTGTGAAAAAGGAAAAAAAATTCATAACCTAAAAACTCCCATCAAAAGAAAGGGACAGGATGGCCTCCTGGAGAAGAAGTCTCCCTTCTTTGACCCTCCTCGGCCTCCTGTCTTCCTTCATTATCTTCCTCCAATCCTCCTATCACGTGGCCAAAGCCACCACCCTCACCGGCATTGTCCACCGTAGCCTTATCCGCAAGCCCACCTCCTCCCAAAACGTCCTGGTTTTCCGGGAGGCACCGTCCTTCTGGAATGGCCAAGCTTGTGGGTCCCCTCAGACGTCCCCAATCCACATCTCCATGACCCTCGATGCCAACTACCTTAGGGGCACCGTGGCTGCAGTCTTGTCGATCCTGCAACACTCCATGTGCCCCGAAAACTTTGAGTTCCATTTCCTGTGCTCCGGCTTCGATCCGGAGGTCTTCTCCAACATCAACGCCACGTTCCCTTACCTCCGTTACAAGGCATACCGTTTTGATTCCAGCAGGGTCAAGGGGAAGATCTCAAAGTCGATCAGGCAGGCGCTGGACCAGCCCCTCAACTATGCCAGGATCTACCTTGCCGACATGCTGCCTATCCATGTCAACCGGGTCATTTACCTTGACTCAGACCTTGTGGTGGTTGATGACATTGCGGAGCTATGGGGGGTTGACTTGGAGGGCAAGGTACTAGCAGCGCCTGAATACTGTCACGCCAACTTCACCAAGTACTTCACCGACCTCTTCTGGTCCGACCTTAGCCTGGCCAAGACCTTCGAGGGGAGGAACCCTTGCTACTTCAACACCGGGGTGATGGTGGTCGACATTGACAAGTGGAGGAAAGGAGGGTACACGCAGAAAGTTGAGGAGTGGATGACGGTACAGAAGCTGAAGAGGATATACCATCTGGGGTCATTGCCGCCTTTCCTGCTCGTCCTCGCCGGGAATATCAAGGCGGTCGACCACCGCTGGAACCAGCACGGTCTCGGAGGGGACAACCTCGAGGGGAAGTGCAGAAGACTCCACCCAGGCCCCATCAGCCTCCTCCATTGGAGCGGCAAGGGCAAGCCATGGCTGAGGCTCGACTCAAGGAAGCCCTGCACCGTGGACCATCTCTGGGCACCCTACGATCTCTATCTCCCATCAACCCACTCTGTAGAAGAATGATAATGTTTGTTTTTCTAACAAAGCATTGGATAAGAAATCTCATTTTCAAGCAAAGTTGATTTCTTTTTGGTGTATTGTCAACCCGTTCTCTCCTACTAAGAAACCGAAATAAGCAATAGAAAATTTTCAAGAGTAAATCGAATGTATAAGTGAATTGGAAATAATAAAAAAAATTAAACGAAAATTTGAAAATTTGTAAGTGGCCAATAAATACTTAAATATAATGGAGAATAACATAAAGTGAATTTGGGGTGGAAACTAGAGTGCTGGAAATCAAACTAGTTGAGGGTGAATTGTAATTAAACCTAATTGAACTATGAATAATTAATTTAAATATTTATTTTTATAGATATTTTTAAAATGTTAATTTGGAAAATTGACGCCACTATTAGATAAAAAATAAATTTAGACAAATTTTTAATTTTTAAAAAATCGGTCGATTTTCAATTTTGGAATCTGATCGAACCGAACCGGTCAACGGTTTAGTCGGTCAATTAATCGCTGCCAAGTCAGCGCCCATTCAATAGGCACGACCAATCAGCGCTTGACACGTGGCAAAATGCACCCAGTCAACCGCTTAGTCAGCGCTTGGAACCATTGACCAATCAAAGTGTGATAGATGCACTTGGTTAACGGTCAAAATAGGAAAATCCACATCAGCGATTACTGACTAATAGAAGAGTGATACGTGTCCCTAGTCGGTCAATGTCAAAAAGGTCGAGTCAATAAGGCCAACCAATGAGGAGCGAACACATGGCAAAGAAGTCACGTCGGAGAAACGACTGACCAATTAGAGGTTGACACGTGTCAGTGTCGCATTGGATGACCATAACCAATTAGAGCGCGGCAGTGACATTGTACGTTAAGTGAGAAACCTGATATATTTAAATCAGTCAATCAAAGTACGCCATGTTACACGGTCAAAGGCTAACCAAACACAGTTAGCAACCACATTGGAACGAGCGACCAATAGGAGGCCGCCATGTGTCAGATCAATGGGTCAAAGGCTAACTAGGCTATTGAGTTGGAAGCTGCATCAGCAAAGTCATCCAATCACGGAGTGCCATGTGGCAAGTTCGCATGTGCGGGATAGTGTTGTCTTCAACCTTTCATCTGATAGGATAAGACTGATAGCTCGGCTGCCAGAAATTCGAGGACCTGAAAATCCTCTCGTCACAGCCATAAATTGGAGAGATTGTGGCTGAGTGATTGACGAATGGATAAAGCTATCAGTCTCCAAGCTCTTTATATAAAAAGCTACTCCCCATTCGTCTTATTCATCCCTCAAACACTCGAAAAAGAAGTGTTAAGTTTCCCAATAAATCTCTAACTAGAGATCCGACTTGAACACTTTTCTCTACCTCTTAACGCAAATTCGGGTCACCTAGAATACTGAGGAAATTAGCTACCCAACAACAGACTCTATTCAGCTCAAGTATCACTGGAGAAGCGTCGACGAACCCAAAAATGATGCTGCTCGGAAGGATTTGAAACTACTTGATTTTTCCCAGTCCAAGTTCGACCATTCCTGACCTCCTGCGACCGAACTAAGCTCTCCCCAAGTCCATTCAGCCTACTCTCGATTCCCCAAAGTGCCCATGTAAGTTAATTCAGCTTCCACTCATCAGAATAACTTAGTTCTAGAGAGAGAAAGTGCCTCGACTTCACTAACCAAATTCTCACTACTCAAGATGAGAATTGAAGCCACTCTTGTTCCTCGAAGGACCACCTAAACAAGAGTTATTATCCCAAATCAATAGCTCCGACCATTGCAACCCCACCAGTAAGCTTATGAAACTTTCTCTCTCTACTTCTCATTTTCTGGCAAAACTTCATTTAAGCTCGTTTCTAACCAAAAAATAATGATTAAAAGCCTAGTCAGATCGTAGGGAGGTAAGAAAACCGATTAGCACCATGATATGGAGTAATTAACATGGATTGATGGGTCAATTTAATGATATCGAATTTTAGGACAAAAATGGGGTGATTTGGGGAAAAATGGGTGAAATTGGGTATTTTAAAAAATTAAGTGGCTTATGTGCACTTTTCTAAAAATTGAGAACCAATTGGCAATTTGGAGGAAGTTGGGGCCAATTGGTGATTTAATGAACTTGGGGACGAATTGATTATTTTTGAAAATTTTGGGGTAAATTGGTAATTTTGGAAAATCAAATATTAAAGTACGATTAAGCAAAAAATTGGATTTTTAAAGTATATGAAAGAGAATTTTGTGAATATTTACAAGTTGATAATTTATAATATTAGTATTTGACAGGGGGTAAATTACCGTGAATGTTGAATTCAAGAATTTTAAAATAAGTCAGGACTTAATATTACTTACCTAGAAGGATGTAGGTACGAGAGGGAGCACAACAACTTACAACCGTGAAATACCCCATAAATACTGACTAACTAGCTCGAGAGCAATGAGTCAGCGCACACCGGGTAAGTGAGATTTTCAATATTATGCCTAGTTGAGGTGATGAGCACTGTTTCTAATTTTGAAAATTATTTTTCAGGATGGTCTCCCCTGATTGCATGTAACTGCTTAAATGTTTTGGTAGACATTTTTGAGAGTTTGAATTGCTCTAGCAAGCCTAAGGCCTCGATTTTGAAAATAATAGGGCCCAACACCCAGTTTTGGAAAAACTCGTGAAGCCCATAGAAAAGTAAGCTTATGAGCTATTAAAATCTTTTATAATCTGGTTAATTGTGTGAATTGCCACTATGTCGAAGTCGAGGCGTCAGACTCGATGGGTTAGTAGTCGTTAAGCTGAAATTAGGTCGTCAAACATATTGGCCCAATAGTTATAGAGTCGAAGCTGAGTTGTCGGGCTCGTTGGGCCGTTAGCACAAAAAAATGATGAATATAATGCTTAAAACTATTGTATTTGTATGCTTTGAGTTTAGAAATATTGAGGCACTCGATATGAGTTAGTGTTGGTTCCAAGGGCAACTGGATGACCTAGGGAGTATAAGGGAAGCCTATCATCCAATATGTTGAGAATCTCTGGGAGTTTCATGCGTATTGAGACCAAAGTCAAAGAGGGAGAGGTTCTGTCTCCCACTATAGCGTACATGAAGGATATTGAGGTTTGAGGGATGGGCAGTAAGACTCACTTAGACTTGTGGTGGAAGGTACAACATTTTACTAGTGTGGTCAGTAAAGATGTTGGACCACAAGTGAAGTAGTCGGGAACTACTCTACGAACGTGTAATCCCTTTTTGATAAAAGGGCTTGTATGACTGTATACCAATCCCAAGCAAGGAGAAATATTAAAGAGTTATTTTCACAAACCTGCAAAAAAAAGGATATTATAAACTTTATTATGAAAACTTACCCTAATACTCACTGACTGAGTTGTAAAACTCGCTCCTCCCTTTTAATATTTTTTAGGAAAAAGATAATTTTTAGCAAATTTCAATCCACTAAATCCAGGTAATTTATTTTAAGCTATCAAATTTGTATAATTTTATTTACAATTAATAATAACAGAATATACGACTTACTACTCGCGTTCTTGATAGTGATAACTCTTAATATACAAACGAGAGTACTTACTACTCCGTTCTTGAGAGTAGTAACTCTTAATATAACAACGAGAATAATGGGTTACTCACGGGATTCTAACCAAAATGGGTCAGAGCGTCATACTGATAATTCTCAAATTTATCTTATACTAACATTGCAGTACCTAAATTTTAAAATTCAATAATTTAGCCCATTAATTTTGAGAAAAAAATTATAGCGTGCATATATTATAATGATATAATGATAATTTGATAATATACTAATTTTCTATTAAAAATTCGAATTAAAATAACTTGATTATTAAATAAAATCAAAATATTTAAACTAAATTATTTGAATTTTGAAAAGAGGATCTAAATATTAATGTTCTTAAACTTATACTATACTTATTGTAAGGTAATCATGTCTTACTGAACATGCTGTAAGTATAGAACAACTTTTGAACCATACATGTTTTTGTACACATGACATTAGAATAAGTTGTGATGGCAGAAGAGTGAGCTTATAAGCATATTTAGACTGCATTTACAATTTATAATGTTTGTATGTTATCACAAAAGAATTTATAATGCTTATTGTATGTTTTCAAACATAGATCTAACTTTCTTTTATGTTATCGTTTATCCAACACATATATTGATTTGACAAACAAATTCCTACCTCCTTTATACTATTAATATTAATATGTTGATCCAATTGTCATTCTTAATTCATCCCATTCCATCTAATTGTTGTCATCCCTATCTATCACATTAGATATCCCTTCAAAAAAATCTTTAACGGAAAAAATACTTATTATCTTGAATACCATTTTAGTTTATAAGATATATGTATTAGGATTACCTACTTTTATAATAATTTCAATTGAGATCCTTATTAAGTGTTTAAGTGCATTTTATTTGTATTACACCTAAATTTATATTTGGTCGAAACCTTATAAATAACTCGACATTATTATCGGTATAAAATAATAATCACCACTGAGATATTGGTAGTAGTTAGAAATAACTTACTTTTTAAATTTTTTTAATTAATATTATCAAAAGTATTACATAAAAAAATTGTACACATTATATTTTAACCATTGAATTAGATTGTATTTATTATTAATAAAGTTTGAAAATTATCATATATAGAAAAATGGATAGGTGAGTTTGATAACTAAGTAAATGAGTAATATTGTAATTTTTTCAAGGATATGTAAAAATTTATTTTTTCAAAAATGTACTGGCACATTTCGGTCGAATTATTTTTATCGACCACCATTTTACCGTACCTTAAAAAGTAATTTTTTCATGAGATCAAGAGTAAAAAGTAATAACTCTAATATTTTTTTGGAACGATATTAAACAAAATTAAAATTTAAATATTTTTACCTTATTTAGGTAGTGGCCAAGTACTCGCACAGTTCTCTTTTTTTCCTAAAAAAATTTTTGAGTGAGGAGTAAATTTTACAGCTAAGTGAATGAATGAAATTTTGGGGATATGTTTTCATTAAATATAAGAAAAATATTAGAAAATTATAATAAAAAATGTGATTTAAAAATTATTCTATTTTATTTTTATTATTTAATATATAATATATTATCGCCATATTATATTCATTTTTCCCTTTATTATATTTAATAATAGATTATTTCTTCTATTATACTCTAATAGATTTATAAATATTTTTTTACTATATTATATTTCTTATTTTTCCTTTATTAGGTCCTAATATATTATTTTCCTTTTATAAACACTAATAAGTTTATAAATAGTTACAAGAATTACAATGAAAAAATTTATATTATATTAAGTTATATTTTTAATTAACGGTATTATTTGATATAAAAATTTAATTAATATTAAAAAATTTTAAATAATTAAAAAATTTATAATTTATTTTTAATTAAAAAATTAAATTTCTATTATATAAAATTTTTTTATATATCAATAATTATACAAAAAAAAATATCACATGAATCAGCCTTATTGTAGGACCACCCACACCATTAATCATTTTATTTTGTGTATATAAATTAAAATTAGTATTTATTTTGTTACTATATTCTAATTTTCTTATATTCACAGTTTCATTATATCGTTTTTTCCTTATTTTAAAGTAAAATTAATAAAAAAGTTATACCATTAATTTATTAAGTAAACTAAAACTAATAAATATTTAAAATTTTAAAATTTTAAATAAATATTAAAAAATTTATATATTACAATAATTTAAAATTTTTTATTTTTAGTAAAAAATATATATTAAAATAAATAAGATAGACCCGAGCAGCAGGTTTGGGTCCAACTTCATGACCTGAGCCTCGGGTTCATGCGGGTCTCAGGTACAGTAGACCCGAAATCTGGCGGGTTTGGACTCGACCAAGTAGACCCAAGCTCGAGTCTACTTGGGCGTGGGTCTGCTGTGCCCGAACTTGGGTCGGGCGTGGGTCTGCTAGGCCTGAACTCGGGTCGGACATGGATCTACTAAAACTCGCCCCGATCCGAGTTATTGACATCACTATCGGGATCTATCACTATCTCATACAGGTGTACTGATGGCCCAACATCACTGTTCATGCATAATTAATAGTCTTTTTTATTTATAGCTATTATATTTACCCCTCTAGTTTAGAAGTTTGTTGGCTTAGCTTCGATTTACGAGTGCTAGCCCAAAAGGTTCGACAACCTAGTTTTGGCTGAGTAGCAGATTAGTCCAACAAGCTCAACATCTCAATTTTTACTTAATGGGTATCACAAACAATTACCCATTTTTAGGTTTTTTTAGCAGTTTATCAAATACTGATTCTGAACGGGTCAATACCTGTGTCCATCAACCTTGGGCCCACTTGTATTACTGAACCTAAACCCCGAAATTAGCTCTTAAATATTTTAAATATAGTTACTTAATAAGAAAAGTCTAATTCTGAGAAAATCATTTTTAAAGCAAAACCATCCTCCTACATGCTCCTAATAATCTTCCCCATGATCCAATAATTATTTTGAGACCTTAAATGATCGATTTATACCATTTTGGTTTAATTTTAAGTTTACCAAAAATATAATAGTAGAGAGAATTGAACTGAAACTCACAAAGACAACAAGTTGAACAGAGATAAGGTCGAAAAAATGTAAATAAACCCTTGAATTTTTCTTGGTTCAATAATTGTCTAATGTGGTTATGGGAAGTGATTTTATTTACGGTAATTAGTAACTAGGCCATAATGACACAAAAAATAGAGCAAGTGTGATCCGTGGAAAAACACTCACTAACTTCGCTAGAAAAAAGAAACTATTATGAACTATTGCTATACTATCACATATATTTCTATCTTGAATAAAATTATCATATTGAAAAGAAACCAACCAATACATGATTTAAGTATATTGATAAGCGATATAATCTTATATATAAAATTGGATAAGTGATGAATATGCCACTCTACCCTCCACTTTTGACAAGACTAATAATTGAAGTGACTCTATTTCAAAAGTTGCATACTTGACTTCCTCTAATGTTATTAGCTTAATGAGATAAGTATTCATATGATATTTTACCAACTTTTTGTTCCCGAAAGTGATTATTCAATTTGTTCACCTCCCTTGCATATAGGAGAAGATTTAAGACAATTGATCAGTGAAGAAAACCTCACTCACGGATATTTAGAGTTGCCTACATATTTATTATTATTTAAATATTTAAAAAAATAATCTAAATCGATAATTTTTCAAATATATATATTATTTATAAATAATAAAATATTTTAAAATTTATAAATAAATAACAATTATTTATTTTATACAATTTGTTATAATGTTTATTGTCACCTATAATAATTCGCTCCAATAATGGTATATAAATGGTATACTATTTTTACAATATTAGATAAATAAAAATAATAAATTCGACTATTATATTTTTTATTTATATTTGTAAACAGTATGAACCAAATTTTTTTATGTCAAGTGCAATTACAATAACTCTAATTTCGTACAAAAATATATATCTATTTAAAATAATTTATTATATAAATTATAATTTTTTAATTTTATAAATTTATAGTACTTATTTATTTTATTTAATTTTATATTATATTATAAATAATACTCATACCTATAAATAATTTATTTACTCTTAAGTTCACGTGCCATATTTCCGATCAGGGTAAGCTATGTATCTGAATCCACACTAGCATTTTGTCTAATTGGATTATGCATTAGACCAGATACCTTCCATTGGGGGCAACGGTCAGCCGTAAGAATCTCTTAACATGACTTTAGGAAATAGTAAGCCCGGTTTGAGGACTTGAAGGTAATACTTTCAAACTTGGAGGTAATACTTTCAAACTTGAGGAAATATTTGCAAAAACTGTATATAGTCTCTTGCACCTGTAGTTGTGCGCCGGTGCAACCTTCTCCTCACGGACTCTCTCCCTCTCTCTACCTTCGAGCACAGAGACGCGCTGCACCGTACCTCACTGCGATTCTCTCCTCTAGAGCGCTTCAATGGTCTCTTCATCCGCGTCCCATTATTTATTTTTCTTTTCTGCAATTCCATGGGTTTCTACCCATCTCTTTGTGGAGTTACCTTATGTTCGAAATTTGCCCTAATCGGGCATTAGTCGTTTCTTGGGTTTAATTTAATTGAGTTTTTCTTTTCTTTCGCAGTTGTTCTTCTCGTACTTCAAGGATTTGGTAGGCAGAGAAGTGACTGTAGAGCTGAAGAATGACCTGGCTATCAGAGGGACCCTACATTCCGTCGATCAATACCTCAACATCAAGCTTGAGAACACTAGGGTTGTTGATCAAGACAAGTACCCTCACATGGTATGCTCGCTTCCTCTTCGGCTATGAGACTCTTTCAGCTTTCTGCCTGCTCTGAACTTTTACCTGATAAGTTGCCTAGAAATTACTGCTACTGGTTCACGGGGTTTATAATTAGCGTGTCATTCTGTTTCCTAATAAGTGCTTTGGATTTTTTATTTCTTTCCCCAGAATTTTGCTATTCCATGGCATGTCCTATGACTTGTGATTGCTGCTGTTGATTTACCACGCACATGAGTACTACCCTTGAATTCATAATATAGAAATGAATATATCATACTTAGTTTTCTTCCATGGATTATGAGGGTCTTGGTTTTCCAGTGGATACCAAAACCTTAATATATTGTAACGATTTGTTTGTTCTACTTCAAATTGGTGGACCTCTGGTCTATTTGTCATTCAAATTCTTAAATTAGTAGTCTCCTTACCCTGCCACAGAGCTTCAAAATTTTCAGATCATTTCTTTTGGGCTGCAACTTTTATTAACAGTCTAGAGGTGCCCTGCTCTGGCATTTTGCTTCAATCTCATCTCCCAACTTAAAGGTTGACTTTCCACGGACATTGTAGACAGCACTAAAATCTCAACTGTTTTTGATGGGCTGTTGGAGAAGCTCTTGGTAATTATACATAAAACGGATGAACTCGTCATTATTTGATTGATTAGGAGCATTACAGAGATGCTATTGCTGTAGAGGCAAAAAGATCCTGGCATGTATTGCATCTAATGATGTTTAGTCTACAGGAAAAACAACTCCTGTAGTTGATGAGTCATCAAATTGATTGCTAGCTTTTCTCAGAAAATCCCTCAATGAGAATTAATGTTTACACTCTCAGTTCATTTGAAAAGTTAAAGTAGGGTATTTGTTTTGTTATTTTGGATTTGTAAAGTGCATGAAAATTTGATCTTGCCTATTAAACACTACATGCATGACTTAGCTTAAATTCATATGATACTAGCAAGAGTAGTCTTTTTTGTCCATCTTGTTTTACATAGATGTGCTAAGGTAAAGGTATCAATGAACATCAACAGTAGTCAAGTTATAATGTCTCACTCCATTATTTCCTGTTAGATCATTATTATCCCATCTTCCTTTTTGAACAATATAGTGTAGTGATGTTCTACTAAATTTGATTGGTATTATGGATTGGTAGCTCTCAGTGAGGAATTGTTTCATCCGAGGATCAGTGGTTAGGTATGTTCAACTACCTCCAGATGGAGTGGACATTGAACTGCTCCATGATGCCACAAGAAGAGAAGCTCGAGGTGGTTGATGACTGCTGTTGTGTAACAGCATCCATCTTATATCTACGTACAAAAGGATCCTATTTCCATTTTGTGATGCTTGAAATGGCTTAAACTTTTAGAGAGCAACTTTTCTTTAAAATGTCTTGTCATATCTTAGACTTTTCACTTACCTCTATTGACTAATGCAGTGAATCTTTTTCTTTCCCTGGAAAATACAGTTTGAAACTAATTAGTCGTATCCAACATTTCACTGTTTAGCTTACTACTAAACTTCATGTCCCTAGGGACCTTTGTGCTGCTCACTTCACTACTTTTTGAGTTTTCCTGGATGAAGGGCTTCAAAGTGAATGCATGCTTGACTTTGAGGGAAGAATAGTGCTATGATCTTTCTCGTTTAAATAAAAGATTTTGGCTCAAATCCAATCATTCATGGTTGAAGAAGGTTGTCTTCCCATTATCATCCTCACTGGTTGAAGAAGGTTGTCTTCCCATTGATGAGATTCATTATCTATAATAATTTATGTGTTAAGATAAAGCTTTCTACCTACGACTGCAATACCATCTAGAGGGAAATCCATTCAGATGAACCAATTATGTGTTAAAAATATTTTTGGTTAAAAAAATCTATTTTTTATAAATTTAATCAATTTATTGTTTGAAATCGCTCAAACTATTTTATTATACATTTTCACATTTTTAAAGAAATTAATTATAAATAGTGTATGAATACACATAAGTAGTTATACTGTTAGTGAAGGATATAATTAAGTTACATGTGAAATTGGGTTAAATGTCACGTTTTTTTAAGAGTGAAGTGGGCTAATATTACATTTTAAATGCCACGCTTTTTTAAGAGTGAAGTGTTTTAATATTACATTTTTAAAAACTTGTTCAAGCAGGTTAAATATTAATGTAAAATAAGTTAAAAATAAGTTTTTATTTAAAAATTTAATAAAATTATCACAATTTAATAACATTTGCTTAAATTGGTAAGTTGAAGTTGAGTTTAAACGGACATTTGCCTAATTTGCTAAGTTAAAGTCTAGTTTAAACTTATTTGGACATTTCTTAAGTTGATAAGTTGAAATCAAGTTTAAACTTGTTTGGCTAGTCGCGTAAATAAAAAAATTATTGTGTATAATTGTAATTGCGTAATCACGAAAACATTCGGTAATAGGGATGTAAATAGCTTGGGTCGAGACAGGTTTTCATAGACCATCGCCTGACCCGAGTTCGGGCCTAATAGACCCGCACCCGAGTGGACATGAGCTCGGATCTACTTGATCGAATCTAGACCCGACTCGACCTCTGGTATGCTAGATTCGATACTCGCCTAGACCCGAGGCTTGGGTCTAGAAGTTAGATCCAAACCCGCTCCTTGGGTCTATTTAGACTTGAGTTGGGTCTATTTTATTTTTTTTAATATATATTTTTTTACCAAAAATAAAAAATTTTAAATTATTAAAATATATAATTTTTTAATATTTATTTGAGAATTCAATTTTTTAAATATTTATTATCTTTAATTTATCTAATAAATTAATAGTATAATTTTTCATTAACTTTTTCTTCTAAATAATGAAAAAACGATTTAAAAACAAAACTATTAGAATGTAAAGCTGAATTAAATACTGATATTTATTCATATGACATTTTTTGTTTATAATTATTTATATATAAAATTTTATTTATATAATTTTATTTCATTTTTTAATTAAAAATAAATTATAAATTTTTTTAATAATGTCAAAATTTTAAATATAGAATAATATAGTTAATTAAAGATATAACCAAATATAATATAAAATTTTTCACTATAATTCTTTCAAGTATTTATAAATTTATTAGCGTTTAAAAAAGAAAAAAATCTATTAGGATATAAGAAAGGAAAAATAATAAATATAATATAACGATAATATATTTATAAATCTATTAAGATATAAGAAAATAAAAAGAATATATTACTTCTTAAATAATAAGAGAAAAAATAGAATAATTTTTAAATTATGTTTTTTATTATAAATTTCTAATATTTTTTCCTACATTTAATTAAACAATGTGTTTTCATTAAAATAGTCAACAAATTCAAAGGGAATGTGGGCCCACCTTCGGGTCTATTTGGATCCGACCTTCGGGTTCAACCAGCGGGACCCAAGCAGACTCGAGGCTCCTCGGGTCCGCTCGGGTTGGGTAGGGATAAAAGGCTCGAGTCTCATTGACATGTCTAAATGGTACGGGGTAGTATTGATTTTAAGGGCTATTGGACAAAAAGGTCGACATAAGGGAAATTATATTGTTTTAGTATGTCATTAAACTCCGGGAGCTTCGTGTATAATGAGATCGAGTAAGAAGGGGGAGATGTCTCGTCACTCAATACTAAATGAAAGAATCAATAATGTATAGAGGTTAGGCGCCCATTCTCAAACATACAATGTGTGGAGGTTGTTATCTCTCAACAGGATGGACGATAAATACACTCTAAGCCACTAGTAGAAAAAGATCGAGCTTGTAGTGTCTAAGTGTCTGTTATGCGATTGTTAATTCCTTTATTGAGAAATAGTGCTTATGTGATACAAATCAATGGCAGGTCTAATATAAACAATTATGAAAATTCTTATAATAGAAAGTAATCTAACTTGAATTTGGAGGAAACAAGGAAAAAACTTATATGAGAATCATTTTATAAAAAGATAAAACAAGTTGTACATTTTATATAATTTTTTTATTTTAAAAAATAAGGAAAAATTCTATTTGATTACATGCTGAATCGTGGCCAGTAAGTTACAATTTAATCAAAACTCCGCTCAACAACTTGAAGAGCAAGACAAGTTACCAAGAGAAAGTAATTTTTATTAAGTAGTTTTGTAAATTTTATTATGGAAAATACTTATTTTTTTAAGCATTTACATTTTCTATTATATTATGGTAAAAATATCGTCCTAGTAGAAGGGGTGACAGATTGATCACGAATTTCAACTAAACTGGGATGGGGCGTGATACTATTCATGGTCTTTAAGGATGTTTTGAGGGTATTTCTAGTGGTTTTGTCCACTTTCGCATTTCTTGGGTTTAAACCAGTTTACAACTCATTTTTTCTCTAACTCTTTATTTTGAGGTTTCCTGTCATGTCCCGACTCGGTTTGGTCGAATCCCCGTGAGAAACTCGTCACTCTCCTGGTTCAATAGGAGTTTCCTTCTTCTTTAACTCAAGAGCAGCCATGCGTACTTTCAATCTTGTTCCCTATAAAGACATATATCAAATATAATGCAAGATTAATAGAAATTAAGCATACCTGATAAAGGGTAAGGTTTGGTGTTATCCCTAGTTATTTTATCTATTTCCTAAAAAGGGATAAGGGTGAGTTTCTAAACATTAGTGAATGGGTATTTAAAAAAAATGAAATTTCAATAAAAATAGTTTTTAAATTGGAGTGTGCTAGACTCTTTAATTCTTTTAAATTTTCTCATATTCAAATCTCGATTTTCAAAATTATTTCTCATCACAATGGTGTGTTTATCAACGAACACACACCCTTCATCATGAAGGAATACACAATCGTAGACCAGCCCGTCACTATATCCACTTGTGGCGTCGGAGCAACTTTATCGGCCACCTAAATAGAAGTACGTCCACTTCTACCCTAAGAATGAGTGGATTTTCACGACATCCGACCCTCAATCCCGTAAAAAAACTCCATGTCCATATGAGAACAAAGAACTCATCCCGTCCCCACTCGATCTCATGTGCTTGAAGCTAAGTCGAGCTTTGTAAGACTTCTGGTACGACTAACTACCCTTATATCCACTAGGTCGTCTAGGGCCATAGGACACATCACTACCCCTCTTGGACGTCTTGAAGGTTCCTAAACACAGTGCATGCACAATCAACATTTTTCACATGATGTCATATAATATGTGGTGCCACTGGTCCAACGACCCCAACCCTCAACTCAACCTATAGCTATTTGTATTTACTAGTCCGAAGACTTGTCATGTTGCACTGCCGCTGGTTGACTGAGTATGTTGGTCTTGTTTTGGTACCATGGCCAAACAATTCATTTACTTAAGTTTTCACGACATATAAATAATGTTTGTTTACGAGCTCCTGTTCAAGATTTTTAAAATCGGATATATTATTCCCCAAGTTCCAAAATCGAGGCCTCCGACCTTTATGAGTTATTCGAGCTCCCATTAATAAGGTCTCCAAAAAATTTTAAGCAGCGACACACAGTAAGGGGAGAGCACTTCCGACAAAATAAACTTTTCAACTGTCCATCATACCAACTGAGCATGAGGACATCTTCTCTTATAACTGACAAGCAGGTTTTCCACTTCCTTCTAGAAAGTTTCATCATACCAACTGCGTATGATCTACTTACAACCATTAAGTAGTTTTTCTGTGAGATTTCCAATCACTCTTCTTAGATGTAATGATTAAAATACCACTTAGCAGTGGATTTTTATTTCTGAGGTGCTTATCATCCCAACTGGGTATGATATTAAATCTCACTCACCCGATCATGTAGTGTATTTCCTCTAAATCAACTTTCGTTCCTTTCGAGCTTTACTTCAGCTGGCGTTCCCGATATCTTATGTTCCTATACGGTATGAACATCCTTGTTCATTATTATTTGGCTTGATAGCCTTCATTCATTATAAATGATTAAAAATATCTAACTTTTTAAATATTTACAAATTGGTCCCTAAAGTTTTTTTTCTTTTACTTTGGACCCTAAATGTCAATTTTTCCCAAAATTGAGTCCCGAAACTTTAAAAATTCTCATTGGGACCTCAATTTATTCAAATTCACAAAAAGGATTCAAGTTTCCCAAATTCCAATTTGGTCCTCAAAATTTTCGAAATTACCATTTTGCCATTCCTTTACAAAAAATGTAAGTTTTACCCCAAAATTCTAAAATTTGCTCAATTGGTCCTCTAACACTCTTATCATGCCCAATTGGCCCTCAATTTTATAAAATTACATTTTAGTCCCTCAAATTTTTGAAACCCCCAATTTTTTCGCCAATTTCAACTTTCCAACACAGCTGAATTTGATTTCATTAAATTGACTGATCAAACAAATTTAATTATTGAAATTGAAGTTAAATTGGAGTTCCTACATCTTCATACGATTCAATTGAACTTTGAATCGCAAGTTTTAATGCTAGAACGAGCTCAAATGGAGATTCACTAGAAAATAGAATGTAGAGAGAGAAAACTTCAAATGCTCACCGTCGGGGGCGCGATGGTTCAAGCTTTCAATCTGGGTAGATATCTCTCCTCCTAAGGTTTCTCCTAGGATCAAGAATTGTATCAATTGATGCTAAATTAGGTGATAATTTTAAAGATCTATCGGCTTTCTCTAGCACCGGTTGAAAATTACAGAGTGAAGCTGAAATGGCTTACCTTTCAGTTCTAATTCGACCGTAGGAGGGCCGATGAGGTGTTGGGAGAGCTTGGTTTGGCCTAAGTAAGGCTTGAATTGACCGATTTTAGCTCGATAGAAACATGACAACTTTAGTCCATCAGAGCTGCTTCACTATTCGATCACGCTGGCGTTCCTCCGGCGACCCTCGGAGTGAATGGAGACCACCACCATGTAGCTGACTTCTCTCTAGTTCTAAGGAACTCGACCACACTTCTTTGGCTCAGAAAAGACCCTATATCGAAGCTCTGGTTCAAGATTCGCCGGAAAACTGAGTAGATAAGAGAGTGTGACCATTTTGCCCATTTTTAATGATCTTGGTAATTTACTTGAGTTCCCATTCTAATCCCAACTAATCTAAATCAACTTTTAAAAAATCCTGATTCATTGTTCGAGAAATGATTTTCCATCTGATTCAATTTAATGTAATATCAAATTTCTGCTTTAGATTCTCATTTCTAGTTCAACCTTACTTTTCAATCCAATAGAGTTAAAATTTCATTTTTAAAAATCTCGTTGTTACACCACATCTCAAATTTAGGGTTACTTATCTTCAATTCCACATTAATAATAATTTCTTAGGCTGGGTCACCTCAATTTGACTATTTTTGAAATTTCGGTTCGAACCAATTCCATATTCAACTCGTTTTCACTCTTGATCTTACTCAATTTTTAGACATGATTTTGTGAATAATATTTGTAAGAGAATCAAGTGTTATATGTCAAATCAACCATAAGCTTTGTTTGCATGTAATTTGATAAAAAATCACATTGATTTGATCAATTTTTTAAATGGAGTGAGACCAAAATATGTAAAGAAGTGCCGGGCTTGTTGAAGGGGGAAAATAACACTTAGGTCGCTCCAAAATATGTAAAGAAGTGTCGGGCTTGTTGAAGGGGAAAATAACACTTAGGTCAGGTGTAGAAGTCGAAGTCGAGTAGGATTCGATAACCATACTCAATAACCCTTTTTTTTTTATAATTTCATATTTTTGAAAAATGATCTTTTTTCCATTTTGAATACTTTCAATAATTGAAATCATGTACTACTCCCATTCCGAATAATATAAACTAGATTTTGAAAAATCACATTTTTTTGTTGATTTTTAATTTAATTCGATCACAATTTTCAATTAAAATTTTTATTATTAATTTAATCTTAATTTCTAGTTTAATTCAAATAAATTTTTAACTTTAAAATTTGAATTATTACATATTTCAAGATTTTTAGTATATCTAAATGAATATATTGTCAAAGATCCCATTATCAATATCATCCCATCTTGAATTCACTAATAATCTTTTAACATTCCTCTACCCTTAATTCTCTCACACCTATACCCTAATAAAAATCATTTCACATATATCACTTAATAAACTAATAATGAGATAAATAAATAAATATATACATATATATTACATTAAATATCTAAAAGTTTTATTTGTATCTTTTAATTTTATTTTGAGCTAATCATCACACAAATCCATCATTACAATATGAGAACCAAATCTCATTTTTTTTTTCTGGGATGAACTAACATGACTCATGCTAAGTTTTTTGTGGCATGATTTGATTTGTAGCTTGATAACATAACTATAGTTGTTTAATTACTTCTAATGACTTTATTGGTCTATATTTAATTTTGCATTCATATGTAATTGATGCATGTCATCATCACCCATCTATGTCTAATATCATTCAATTATTTTGGGAATAATATCACCAATGGTCGAATCTATTTAAATTCAGGTATAATAAATCCAAAATTGGATAGAATTCGGATCCATCAAACCCAACCCAATAAATTTATAAGTATATCTATATATAATACTATTCTCACACTTACCCTCACCTAAATTCATAGGTTATATCTTAATTATTAAGACAATGATACTCTCGCCAAAATTAATAGGTTATATCTTAATTATTAAGACAATGATAATAGCATAGAAAGTCTACTATTTATTTATTATATTAAGAAAGTCCATTTATCGAGTGGACAACCTTATTTCAACCTCGAGGACATATTGAAACGGGAATTGTTCAACATTTGGAGTGGCCCCAAATTTGGGTAATTTGAGAATGGAGACAAGATGCAAGGATCATATTGTAAATAAAATGTTATGACTTTTATTATATCCCCGAATTCTCAATTATCGTATCATAATTTGATTTTTAATTAAATAATTGACTAGAATTGTAAACTTTGAAAACTACTAGTGATATTGTGGCTAGTATTTAATAAGCATCAATATTAAATAAAATTATAATATTTACGATAAAATTTAAATCAGAATAATTAAAAAATAGATGTTATTAACTTTATAAAAATAATAGAGTTTTATTTTAGATAAATAAAAAATTAAAGCTTTATGTGAATAAAATTATAAAAGGATAAGATATTATTTAAGCAACAAAGTGTTACTGTTGGGGCTTTATTTGTGATTTAGTTTAAAATATTGAGGATCAATTTGAAATTTATGACTAGTTTATACGATCTTTAAATAATTTTTGTTTTTATTACTATACAAGTGCGATTTTGACCTGATAAAAGTTTTAGATAAAAAGTAGAAAAGAGGGACTATAGAGTAATTACACGTAAATTTACCTCCATGTGCATTAAATAGCCTGCCGTCTTCCATCACCTTCTCACCTTCTTTCCTGGCGGGCATTGCGTGAAGACCTATAGACTATAGGACAACATATTATAAACACGACAGCGGCAAATCGAAGGGTAAAACTTCCCTGAAACAGACTCCTCCGCCTCTCCTGAGGAGGGAAGGCAAAGAGACATCAAGCGGAGGAGGAGGAGAAGATGGGTGCTTCTGAATCGGTCCTGGAGAAATCGATCTACGATTTCAAGGTCAAGGTATAATAAGCTTCAGTATCAAAATTTACAGCATGACCAGCTTTCCCAACCCACCCCCTCTTTTTTTTTTTTTTGTTTATGGGTCTGAGGAAATGATGCGAAAGCTTCTTTCCGGTTCTTCTGCTCTGGCACAGGATAGCAGGGGCAAAGACGTGGACCTCAGTATCTACAGAGGCAAGGTCGCCCTTGTGGTCAACGTTGCTTCTAAATGGTATCTCTCTTTCTCTCTTACCGTTCATTCGATATCCTGTTTCAATCCTGGGAGTTCTATACCTCATTTCCTGGCTGTAAAGGTGGAGTGAATGCAGGGAATTCGCCTTATATCTCGTTCATTTTTTGTTGATGAAACAGTGGATTTACCAACATCAACTATACCCAGCTCACCGAACTTTACAACAAATACAGAGACAAAGGTTCGATTTATTGATTTTTTCCCTAATACGCTTGTTTGTATTGCTTTCTTTTGATTGACAGTAAATAAAGAACTTGATACTTTTGATGACCTTTTACCGAGGAAAAGATTGTTGGCCTAAGAATTTGAGGCTTCTGCCTTGTTGGGTGCCTCTGCATTTGTGAGAGTATTTTGATGTGTAGGTTATCTTTGGTGGATCAGGTCTTGAGATCCTTGCGTTTCCCTGCAATCAGTTTCTGCACCAAGAGCCTGAACCTAGTGAGAAGGTACAAGAATTTGCTTGTACAAGATTCAAGGCTGAATACCCAATATTCAATAAGGTAACAATTTGAATCTTTTAGCAATTGATTCTCATAATTTACACAAAAAGAATATATACACGCACTTGATTCTCTATCTTCCCCAGAAACAAGTAAAGATTGATGTAACATGAGCTATTTGTATTTACTAAGAGAGATGTAGAGGATGCCTTTGGTATCATATGTTCCTTTTACTTGCAGAGCTCATTCTAGGAAGCTAAGAGGGAAGGGATTGTCTCTAACAATTCATGGCAAATCTATTGCATAAAACATGCATTCTTACATATGGTGATGTTACCAAATAAAGCGATTAAAACTTTAGCAGATATTGTGGTTGTAGGACTTGGAAACCAGTCTCTGTAGATTGATCATTCTAAACTCCCACCTTCATTAGCAAGAACTAACCACTGCAACATTTTGACATTTAATTGGGTTTTGAAACTACTGCCCTCAATTCCTCTAAAAGATAAAACGCCTTTTTTCATTTCCGAAAAGTACTACCCATATTGATTATATTGAGGGGCTTGGATGAAGGTTTTGATGACAAGTCTGTTGTCCATTAATATAGTTTCCATCTCTGAACATTTTCTTATATTTGCCATGCTTTGACTTTGCCTGTGATGCTTAGGTGAAAGTCAATGGACCTGATGCACACCCAATCTATAAGTTCCTCAAATCAAGGAAATGTGGATTTTTAAGTAAAAGAGTAAAATGGAATTTCACCAAGTTCCTGGTTGACAGGGAAGGGAACCCCATTGGTCGATATAGTCCAATTACCTCTCCTTCAGCAATTGAGGTATTTTTTTTTCTTTCTGTGCTTTTTTGTTTGCGGTTGGAGCAATGGTGTTATTCAAGGTTCACTTTTAATCAGTCTAGTCTGGTTTAAATGGATCTTTTCCATATCCATCCCCCAATATTTCTGAATGCAGTCATTCTGCAGTGTTTTTTTGGGAAATATGCAACAAATTTCCTCAATGTAGCATACTGTGATAATGATTCCTCATAGCCTGGTTTGAATCTTTCAGTTGAATTTTTCCTGCAATCCATATTGCTGTATGTTAACCTGTAATATAGTTGTGGATGAGTAATAATTATTGAGTTCATTTGATGTCTTCTACCATTTTCCAAATCACTTATATTTGCTCTGTATTGGCATCCATGCACATAGGCCGACATCAAGAAAGCACTTGGAGTGGAATGAAGTAAATGGTTTTATCAAGAAACTATTAGTCAATCCTACAGTAGATATCATTTTCTTTAGAAAATTTTCTTTTGGTTCCCATTGTGCCTATACATAAGTCATCCTTCTTTCCCTGTATTTATGTGTATTTGTGTATTGGCTGGTGGAGGAACTTTGTCCTATTTTGTTACTGTTATTACCAATGGAGATGCTTCTGTGTAATTCTCTTGTCAAGTTAGGTTAGGACGGTAGATGGAGATGCTGGTATGTACCACCTCTTGAATGAAGTGTAGTGACAAATTACATTTACCTTCTCTTTCTCATTCTCGCTCGGGTCCAGTTATAATGTACTAATAAATGTTCGACAGATTCATGTTTTTGACAAAATATACAACAATGATCAGATATCATATGCCTATTATAAAGATTCTCATTAGTAGCTAGTGTATTATAATAGATATTTTACATCAATTGTCTCACTTTTGGTTGGTAATGGAGGTTGATGTGAAGTTCCACTAGAGAAATTGGCTCTCATTCTATGATTTTGATCTTTTTCTCTAAGGAAAGTGTAAGATGAGCATGTAATTTTCCCACTCTTCTCCCATTTCTAAATTTTGCGATCTTGCATATTTGCTTAAAGGACTGGTATCTTTTTAATTGCTATTTCTTTTTTCAGGTTAATTTTATCAATTAGTATATCTAGCTTACATTGTTTTAATTGTGGCTCAATAAAAGAGATAAGTCTAAGTTCTGCTAATGAGTCAATGAGTTATCCCGGATAGACAACTGTAAATGATGATTTTTGAGTGTAGGTATCTATCGGGAACCCATAACTTTATATGTCGGCCATCCAAATTTATATATTAATTGATTTTGATTGTATTGTTATATAAGTAATGAATGGTAAGTGTATATATATATATATATATATATTATAATTACTAAAATTTATTATTATTAGAGAGTATTATAGATTAATACACAATTAAAAGTTATCATTTTTAAGTGATGGACACAATAATTCTTTATTTTACTTAATATAAAATCTCAATTCTCAACCTTCATCCTAATATACAAATAGTGTAAAATAAGACTTAAAAGATATTTTAAGATATTTTGGGGACTAAAATAAGACTTAAAAGAATCTTAAGAACTCAGATGAAAATTTTGGAAAAGTTTAGAATCTAAAATGGAAGGATTTTAAGCTATAAATGATAAAATTGTAATTTTACCAAACTTAGTAACCTATATAAAATTTTGGGAAAAGTAAGGTGTCTAAATGGTATATTAAGGATTTCTAAGCTATAGAGAAGTATAAACACCGGAGTTATGACACTAATAATGTACTAACTTCAAGGGAATGTTGGTTAAAGAATAGTCATTTGACACGTAAAAAAATTACGGGGTAACAATTATGTACTGATATCAATACTTAAGACTAATCTCTATACTTATTATGGCTCTTGTAGAGGGAAAGCATCCTAGATAGGGTAAGGACCTCACACATAGCCAAATAGGAAAACTTATTGGAACAAATAATTTCCTGTCATAACGGTGAGTAGTAGTAATAATGGCGAGTCCGATTGAACCAACCAAATGAACTTTACATTTTTTTATAATACTTGAAAACCTATGATACACGATTTAGAAAAAATCATTTAAGAAAGCACAAAACAACATGGATAAATGCTCACTAAATAATATTGTGTTCAAGCTTAAGAAACATGGTAAGGGTCATATAGACCAAAACAAATGAAGTATAGTCGCATGCTATGATTGCGTAAGTTGGGGTCTTGTGCATGTGATAACATTTCCGATAGTAGTGGGTCGTATGATAACTAAACTCCATGTGATATTATTGTGAATATGAGCTTTTACTGTATAATGAGTACATGCATATAAATGAGTAGTTGGTCGAGATATGAACCAAACTAGATATGATATATTGATCATGCATATTATTTGTTGATTCCATACATGCACCTAAAGATAGATGGTCAAGTGAAGACAACACAAATTAAATTATGATAGACATAATCATGGCATGTGTGCATGTTGTGAATATGCTAGAATGTATATTGTGTACTAGTAATGAACGGGAGAGGGGAGGAAGCGTTGATAGGACACCCGTTGAGTTAGTGTAAACGCTCGAGAGAAATTGGAAGGGTGGATAAGGGGAGATTAAAATTGTTACATCCAGGTTTCCTAGTAACCTTGGTTGATTTATGGGTGCTACCAATGTTATACCACTGCAATGAAAAGTGGCAAGATTAAGTCGTATGTATAAGAGGCATGTACATATCAGATTGAATTGATGTCATGACCTTAGATGCTAAGTCATATCGAATGAGAGATGAACCCGATGAGTATCAATTGTAGAGAGTACATGTGATTCACTCTCATATTACCCCATCAGAGTTATGACACGACTTTCGAGCATATCTTGCACCATGCTTGCCAATATGCGCCATTGTTTGCATAGCATGATATGTAATTGATTGTTGTTTGGTGAAAAAAAGGTTGGACATGATGTAATGTGGTTTTACGATTCCCAGGTGGCTCAGGATAGGAGTATCAAGGGATTAGATAAAAGTAAAACTATTAAGAAATTTTATAAATACTAAGAATGTATATCCATGTGTAATTTTTTATGTGAAATATGAGGTCGGAATCCATATAGTTACCCAACGTTAGTACCTCATTCACTGAGTTATGAACTCAACCACTCTCCCAACAAATTAGATATAAAAGTTGGGGTTCTGTAAGGTACAAGTCGGGGACCATCTATAGAACACCGCATCTTAAGGTAGATCTCGAAATTTACGTACGAAGATTTTTAATTGCATTAGCAACATCAACTAATCACAGTGCGCCATGTGCCAGTACACACGTGCAAAGCTTGCACTCGCGCACATAGTATCACCTTTTTCCTTCAGACGGATGAACAAAGGAAGAGGCTGAAGGTCACCATAACTCCGGTGGCCATTAAACCTCTCCGACAATGGAGTAAATATGCGAGTTAATGGTCGACCGATGGATGGTTGGATAGGAACGAAAGTCCCCGAGTTACTTATATAAATAACTCCCTTCCATTCATCATATTCATCCATCAAAAGCTCGAAAAAGAAGAACTGCTCAATTTTCTGATCACCCTTGGACTAGAGCTCCGACTTGCATCCTACTCAACATCCGAGTCATCTATTGACTCTTTGACTGGACACATGGCAACCTCCCATTTGTCACTCTTTCCGATGTGGCGGTTGACCAAATTTGTCCATCCCATTACCGTGCCACGTGGTGTACTCTAATTGACTAATTTAAATTCATTAGTTTTCTCACATGAAGTATTATGCCATTGCCACGTGTCCTCTGATTAGTTGTGGCCATCTGACGTGGGCCTGCTACGTGCCAACTCTTGATTAGTCGACCTTTTTCAAACATCCCAATTGGCTACTGACCTAGCACCTTTGCTACATGTTAGCTTCTCATTGATCAGCTCCACTCAAGAGCATTTTTCTCAGTTTACCATTGATTGAGTATGTCACGCCCCGACCCGGTTTGGTCGGATCCCCGTAGCAACCCGCCACTCTCCCGGTTTATTAAGGGTTTTCCCTTCTTTAACCCGAGAGGAGTAAGATGTTCTTTAAACCTGTACCTTTCCTAGAATAACATAAATTAAAACTGTATGAAATTTTAACTTTACATACATATCTTGCAGGTGTGACTAACATGAGGTCTTTGGGTAGGTTTCCCTTGGTTACCTGAAAAGGGATATAAGGGAGGGGGTGAATTCAACGACTTAGTGAATGAGTATCTAAAGTTTGACTTTTAGGGAAAATATTTGAATTGGAGTGTGCCAAACTCCTTGTTTTCTTTTAAAATAATTCATCCTTAATGTAAACCCCGCCCTTTTGAGCTAAGGAAACCGGTCAAATCGAGTAAGAAAACCGAACTGGTTCACAAACCCGATCAATTGTGAATGGGAAATTTAAGAATTTACAACTCCCAGTGATCCAAAGGGTTCATAATACTATGGAAAAGAACCTTAGGATGAATTGGAAGAAGAAAATTAGACCGGTTTGGATGAACCGGGTCCAACAGGATTGAATCGGTTTATGAACCGGAACCTATAGAGATCGGGAAAAACAAAGGAATTCAACTCCATAGTACTCCAAAGAAAATCATAAACCTTGGGAAGGAACCTTAGAAAAAAGTGAGAGAGAAAAATCAGACCGATTCGAGTGAACCGGACCCGAACTGGATTGAATCGGTTTAAGGACCGAGTCGATTTATGAACCAGAATCGATAAAGAAATGGTAAACTGGGAATTATATGGACCCTAAGTGACCTAAGGAGACACAAAAGTCAGGGGAATGGACTTGTGAAGGAATTGGGGATGAAAACCAAACCGGTTCAAGTGAACCGGATTCAAACCGTTTTTAACCGGTTTGAACCACTATTGAACTGAACCCTAAATTCATTTTTCTAAGTGACTTAAATAATTCAAATTGGAAATTTGAGGCCACCATTGGATAGAAAATGAGTTTAGAAATTTTTAGATTTGAAAAACTCGGTTGAATGAGGGGTGAACCAGTCGGTTTAAGCTTTGAACCCGGTTTAGAACAGTGTCATCTTCTTCCTCAGGATGACAACACTGTTCACTCGCTAAGAAATTGAAGAAATGTCAGAGACGAAGAAACGCTTCTGTTTGAGGCGGTTCAGGTCTTCAATGTTAGTTATAACAGTGCCAAACGGATGACCAACGGGTTCATGAGCTCCCTATATAAAGAGCCCATCCCCATTCATCCTCTCCACACTTGAAAACTCCATTCTCTCTCAACTGCTCCATTTTCTGGTGAAGCTCGAACCTGAGCTCTAACATGGGGTCTTTTATGAGCCAAACAAGGTGAGGTCGGGTTCTTTAGAACCGGGGAGAAGTCAGTTACACGTCTGTAGTCTCCGTTCACTCAGAGGGTTGCTAGCGTGATGAAATAGTGAAGTAGCTCCGGCGGACCGAAGCTGCCCTGTTTCGGCCGAGTTGAAATCAGCTATTTCAAGCCCTCCTCAGGTCAAACCAAGCCTTCCCAACACTTCCTCAACCCTCCCACGGTCGAATTAGGATTGAAAGGAAAGCCAATTCGGCTCCCCTCTACAATTTCTGGCTAGTGCTAAAGAGAATCGACAAAATTTTAATGATGAATTTCTAACTCAATCCGGCATCAATTGATGTGATTCTTGATTCTAAGATAAACCTTGGGATGAAAGCTATTTGCCCAGATCGAAAGCTCGGATTGTCGTGCCCTCACCAATGAGTAATCGAAGCTTTCTCTCTCTACAATCCGTTTTCCGGCGAAGCTCCGTTTGAGCTTGTTCCGGCGTCAAAACTTGCGATTCAAAGTGCTATTGAATCGTAAGAAGATGGAGGAACTCAATTTTAACTTCAATTTCAACAATTAGAGGTGTTTGATCGGTCAATTTGTTGAAATCAAATTCGGTTGTGCTAAGGAGTTGAAATTGGAGGAAAAATTGGGGAAAATTGGGGATTTTCGAAATTTAAAGGACCAAAATGCAATTTTATGAAATTGAGGGTCAATTGGGCATGAAAATAATTTTGGAGGACCAATTGAGGAATTTTGGAATTTTTGGGGGCAAAACGTACCATTTTTGTAAAAGAAGGGCAAAATGGTAATTTTGAAAAAGTTGGGGCACCAAATTGGAAATTTGGGAAATTAAACCCCTTTTTGGTGAAATTGAATAAATTGAGGTCCCAAGATAAATTTTAAAAGTTTCGAGACTCGATTTGAGGAAAAATCGACATTAGGAACTTAAAGTTAAAGAGAAATAACTTTAGGGACCTAATTGCAAATAACTAAAAAGTTCTGGCTTTCTCATTCATTTGAAATGAATGAAGGTTGTTATGCTGAGTAATAATGAACAAGGATGTTCATATCGTGTAGGAACGCGAAGTCCCAGGAACACCATCATGGACGAGCTCGCGTGAATACAAAGAACCGGTCTAGTGGAATTCACTACGTTAATAGGTGAGTAGGTTTACTAACATCATACCCGATTGGGATGATGAGCACAAATTAAAAATAAAATCACTTACCGGTTGTGAGTGGGTTTTCTAACATCATACCCAGTTGGGATGATGAGCACAACTTAAAATTTAAAACTACTTACCGTTTGTGAGTAAGATTATATATCATACCTAGTTGGGGATGATAAGTACCTCGGTATAAAAACCCACTGTTTAGTGGTATTTTAATCACCACCACTTAGAGAAAGTGATGTGAAAATTATGCGGAAAAACTACTTACCAGTTATAAGTAGATCATACCTAGTTGGTATGATGAGACTTCCTCGAAGGAAGTTGAAAACCCGTTCATCGGTTATGAATGGAGATGTCCTTATACCGGTCAGTATAATGGACAGTGAAAACCTATTTTTTTGGAAGTGTTCTCCTGTTACTGTGTGCCAATGCTTAAACTATTTGGGAGACCTTCTTGACGGAAGCTCAAATATCTCTTATAGGCTGAGGGCCTCGGTTTTGGAACTTGAGGGCTAAAATGCCCAGTTTTTTTGAAAAGCTTGAATAGTGGGCCATAGGCCAATGGACACGAGCAAGAGCTCGTAAATAAACATGATATATATGTGCCATTAAACCTTAATAAGTAAATTGTTTGGTCATGGTACCAAGGCAGGTCCGGCATACTCAGACAACCAATAACAGTACGACATGACCGGTCTCCGGACTAGTCAAAACAAACAGTTACCGGTTGAGTTAAAAGTCGGGATCGTTGGGACTAATGGCACCACATATTACATGGTAATTTAGGAAAACTTTGTTTGTGCATGCACTATGAGTATGAGATCATCAAGATGCCCATGAGGGCTAGTGATGTGTCCTAAGGGCCCTGGACAACCCGGTGAGTATAAGGGCAGATCATTGTTCCAAGTGTCTGTGCAAAATTTGAAGTAGCACCAAGCGCATGAGACCAGGGTGGAGACGAGAAGAGGTCTTTGTCCTCATAACGGACATGAAGAATTTATTCCGGGAATGAGGGTCGGATGTCGCGGACATCCACTCATTCTCAGGGTAGAAGTGGACGTACTTCTATCCGGGTGGCAGGTAAAGTTGCTCTGAAGCCACAAGTGGGTTCAGTGGTTGTGTTGATCTACGAATGTGTGTAACCTTCATGATGAAGGATGTGTGTTGGGTAATGACACACCGTGGTTAAAAAGAAATGGTGATAAACACGAGATTTCAAATGAAATGATTTTGAATGAAAGGAGTCTGACACACTCTAATAATAAATATTTTCTTAAAAGTCTAAACTTTTGAAAACCCATTCACTGAGTAGTCGACCATAAACTAAGATGCATGTAAGACAAGTATGAGGAAGTTAAAATGCTATGTAGTTTTGATTATGCTATTCCAGGAAATTGTGCAGGTTTAAAGAACGCCTTACTCTTTACGGTTTATAATAAGGGGAAACCCTATAATAAATTGGGAGAGTGGCGGATTGATCACAGGAATTCGACCAAACAGGGTCGGAGCGTGACAACTAGAGTGGTATCAGAGCCTATTTCCTCGAATACATAATGAAGACTAGAAAATATAGTAACTAATTGGATTTATCCAAAAAAAAAATTTTCAGATGGCTCCCAGGAGAGGAACTAAGAAAACTTGGAATGGCTTTACTCAACACCCTATCTTCGTAGAAGGACAACCCTAGAGGCTTCCCAAATGCCTGAGACTTGGCAGGAATCTCGAAAGACCAAATGGGGAATTATCCTGGAGAATGGTGCTAGGACCTATCGATGGCATAACTTGGCAAGAATTTTGTAACTCCTTAGTTATTTGGTGACCATTTCCTGTGATAGGGCTGAAAGCATAATATTTTCTATCCCTCTGTTAATAAAATATTCAAATTCTCAAAACTCTATCTCTTGATGATGCGATCTTGTTGGGAATATGGCCTAAGGAAAATAAAACAAACTCATACTATCCTGGAAACTAAGGAAAAGCCACATCTCGGTTATGGAAGATGGATCAGTGAATTAAGAAACTTAGGAGGACTCTTACCATGACCCTTTAACAAAGGAGATTCAGCAAGAAAACTGTCAAAGTGATCAGACTCAAGAACAGTAAAGCACCAAATCACTAGTAACCCTGGAAAAGCTCTACTCGAAGGAACCACAACAATCCATGTAAGGGAATAATGATGGGACATTACTTGAAGAGATGCCCAACCCTACTAAAGAACAAGTACTAAGATGAACTATTATAGGTGTAAGGAAAGGAGTGTTCCACACCTCATAGATTTAGGGCAATACCTCCCCAAAGGTCAAGAAAGACATGAAGGATTGGAGACCAATACCATGGAGCAGGTTACGTAAACGGTTCACAAAGAGGTCAAGAAATGATGATGGAATGCAAAAACTTCTTAAGGTCAAACCGAGAAGGATACCTCATGAATAGGGATAAGGTACATGGGAAGCATACTTAGAACCCTCTCATATGGGGAAAACACAGAAAAACGTCCCCCGGAACTCTAGGGAATGACACAGTGAGAGTGAAGAAGAGAAGGAATAAGCTGTGGAAGGGAAATCTAGAGGGATGCATACAACCAAGCACATTGAAGGAATCATTGGTTGGCAGATGGACATAACGTGGAGTGCAAGGAGCCAACCCCTCATTAGAAACTACTTGAAGGAAGGAAGTATCGGAGGCCAAGACTAACCTGCTTTGGAAAAGTGATATAATTTTAAAGTACAACCTCTTTTGGAGAAAGCAGAGAAGTTAAAAATTGAAATCTCTGACCAACATAGCAGAAGTAAGCAAACCATAAAAATAAGATAGTCAGAGGAAATAAATAACACCCTAAGGAAGTCCGAGAGATAGAAAGGACTACAACCAAAAAGGTCAGTGAGATAAATGTTAAGGACAGGAGGACTCAAGAAACAACTGCCCTAAGAAACTTAGACCAAAGGAATGGTGGAGACGAGGCAGTTAACAAACTAATACACAGGAAAGCCATAATTTGAGTTCCATCAATGAAGAAAGGGGCGGAAAGGTCAAATACTCAGGAAAAAGAAGGATGAAAGAAATCCTTAATAGGATCAAGGGCCAAATTAACGACTAAACTTAAGCCAAGAAAAGAATAGGCAAGCCTCTCACACAATTGTCAAGAAATCTTGAAACAAAGAAGATTTGAACTCTCCATAAGGAAATACATTATGAAAGTAAACTTTGGAAGGATGTATACGACTAACTACCCTTGAAGAAATTATGGATGGATGGATGTACATAATGTGAAGTATAAGGAAACAACACTTAGTTAGGGAATGTTTCAAAGGGAGGAAGTATTGTGGTGGCTTAGGGTGACCTGTTTGGAGAGAGCAGGAGAAACAAGTAGAAAGAAGAAACTGGTAACAGAGGGCAGCCAAAGAGAATGAACAGAATCCTAAGAAAGGCTGAGATGTAGTAAAAACTTCATTCTATGAAAAATAAAAGGATAGGCATGAAGGAAGAGTGATATTACTACCCAAATGATTGGATCAGAAAAATAGTGTGAAGGAGATAGTTAAAGAACTAGTTTTCGAGAGAACTAGGAATTTAAACCACGATAAAGAAGGGAGAAGTGAAAATGGAAAATCATTGGAAAAGAAGAACAAAGGAAAATCCTTAAAAGAAATTAATGGCTAGAACCAGAACTATAAAGTCTTGAGACGGTTAAATAAATCTCTCGAAGGGCAATCAAGTGATTTTTGAAACTAGGTGGATGCGAGCTCTAGACCTGTGTTGAGGTACGAGTGATAATGAGGATGGAGTATGAAAGACGTACCGTAGGATCTCAAGAGTAAAGCTAAAAATGAAAGAATAGAATCAAGGGACATCATTTAAAGTAAGGTGTCTTCAAGGATGTATGAAAAAGAAATTTCGGGAGAAAAGGGTAAGAATCCTCCCAAATAAGGAAATTCTAAGAAAGGATACATGATTTAATAAAGAATAAACGAAACCCAGTGACGAGAGGTGAAGAGACAAATTCACAAATAAAAATGCATGCTAAAGTGAAAGAAACCCAAGGAAGCATATTAAGAGATGTTGTGGCAAGAAGAGTGAATGGACTATCCATAATAAGGTAAGGAAGGAAAGAACGTATGAGAAACGTTGGGAAAGTAAGCCCTCCAAATAAGATGTGGTTATGTATGAATAACCGCGATTGGTAAGACATGTTGTAGTCCACACACATATACTAAAGCCTAAAGAGTGGATAGCTGAGCATAATATGAAGTACTCGAAATAAGATTAATAAACTACTCAAATAAGGAATAAGGGATGGAATGGGAAAATTTTAAGACAATGAAGGACTAAAAGTGGGCAAATGCCCTAATATGGAAAGGGTGTAAGGAGATGAAGAAAGGAAACCTTCAAGAAATGGTAAGAAGGTTGAACATGTATCTCCTAAGATGAAAGTCTCTACCTTGAAGGAAATAGTAGAGAATGAAATTGTAAAAAAGGGAAACTTCCCAAATCAAGCAAATGACATGTAGATCGAAAGGAATCAACTCGATATAAAGAATGGTGAGATGATTACAAACAAGTAAGAGTGGATTAAGGCCAAAGTAAAATCCTTAAATAAAGGATGTTACTGGGAATGATGATGGACCTAAGAAAGGACAAATATCAGCATGTTAGTAAAACATCTGGAAATCAAATAATCGGGACTGAAATACTATAAGGAAGTAAAAAAAAAGTACGAGTGGGTAAGGAGAACTGACACAATTGTGTAAATTGAGTTAATAATGGTAAAGGTAGTCGAGGAATACTACCAGAAGAAAGGAGGGATGAAGTTATACAATTCTTGAGAGGTTGAAAAATAAGGAAAAAACCCTAAAAGAGGTGTTTTGGAGATCTATTAGATGTAGAGGCAAGATCTAGAAAACGTCATGCTATAAGGGACAAGAAAACCCAACAAGCCCGATGAAAACATGAATCAGAATAAGGAAGAGTCGGTTCATAAGCATGACAAAGTCAAACATAATTTGGACTGATTTGTAATGAGCAACAAATGAAGAAAGAGTCGAAATGGGATGAAAAAGTGATCCGTGAAAATAGGTACGTAATGCTCTAAAGGATGTCGAGCTAAGGGTTTCAATGACCAAGTGGTTAACTAGACACAGAAATGGTTAGTTATCTTGGAATTTCTAATCTTAAGTATCGAACCTCAAGGGGAAGAATGTTGCTCTAAGCAAAGAAAGAGATAAAATCTAAGAACATACCCTGAAGTAAGGTATGTCTAGTTACGACAAACTCCATGGAGGGAGTAAATAATACAAAGGAAAAAGGAATTCCTTAAGTGAAGGTTGTAAAAAGGGCTAATTGAAAGAACGAGAGAAGAGTAGGCATGTTAAGCAAACACCAAAGGGGCATCAAAGGAAATGATTCCTCATACAAGGTTACTAATTAAGTTTTGGGGACAAAACTCCTAAAAGGAGTGGAGATTTGTAAACCCCGCCCTTTTGAGCAAAGGAAAATCGGGTAGTGAACCGGTCAAACCGAGTGAGAAAACCGAACCGGTTCACAAACTCGATCAATTGTGAATGGGAAATTTAGGAATTTACAACTCCTAGGTGATCCAAAGGGTTCATAATACTATGGAAAGAACCTTAGGATGAATTGGAAGAGGAAAATTAGACCAGTTTGGATGAACCGGATCCAACAGGATTGAATCGGTTTATGAACTGAATCGGTTCATGAACTGTAACCGATAGAGATCGGGCAAAACAAAGGAATTCAAATCCATAGTCCAAAGAAAATCATAAACCTTGGGAAGGAACCTTAGATTAAAGTGGGAGAGAAAAACTAGACTGGTTCGGGTGAACCGGACCCGAACCAAATTGAACCAGTTTAAGGACTAAGTCGATTTATGAATCGAAATTGATAAAGGAATGGTAAACCGGGAATTTTATGAACCCTAAGTGACCTAAGGAGTCACAAAATTCAGGGGAATGAACTTGTAAAGGAATTGGGGATGAAAACCAAACTGGTTCAGGTGAATCGGATTCGAACCGGTTTTGATTGGTTTGAACTACTATTGAACCAAACCCTAAATTCATTTTCTTGGTGGCTTAAATAATTTAAATTGGAGATTTGAGGCCACCATTGGTTAGAAAATGAATTTAGAAATTTTTAAATTTGAAAAACTCGGTCGAATGAGGGGTGAACCGGCCGGTTTAAACTTTGAACCCGGTTCAGACTAGTCCGGTCCGGTTCGAAACCGTGTCATCTTCTTCCTTAGGATGACAACACTGTTCACTCGTCGAGAAACTAAAGAAACACCGGCGAAGAAGAAACACTTCTGTTAGAGGAATTTCAGGTCTTCAATGTCAGTCATAATGGTGCCAAACGAACAGCCAACGGGTCCCCGAGCTCCTTATATAAAGAGCCCCTCCCCATTCATCCTCTCCAAACTTGAAAACTCCATTCTCTCTCAACTGCTCCATTTTTCTGTGAAGCTCAAACTAGAGCTCTGACATGGGGTCTTTTCTAAGCCAAACAAGACGAGGTCAGGGTCTTTAGAACCGGGGAGAAGTCAGCTACACGTCTGTAGTCTCCGTTCACTCCAAGGGTCGTCGGCGTGATAAAACAATGAAGCAGCTCCGACGGACCAAAGCTGTCCTATTTCGGCCGAGTTGAAATCGACCATTTCAAGCCCTCTCAGGCCAAACCAAGCCTTGCCAACACTTCCTCAGCCCTCTCATGGCCGAATTAGGACTGAAAGGTAAGCCAATTTGGCTCCCTTCTACAATTTCCGGAAGGTGCTACAGAGAGAACCGACAAAATTTCAATGATGAAATTCTAACTCAATCCGACATCAATTAATGTGATTCTTGATTCTAGGATGAACCTTGGGATGAGAGCTATTTGCTCAGATCGAAAGCTTGGACCGTTGTGCCCTCACCAGTGAGTAATTGAAGCTTTCTCTCTCTACAGTCCGTTTTTCGGTGAAGCTCCGTTTGAGCTCGTTCCGGCGTCAAAACTTGCAATTCAAAGTGCTTTTGAATCGTAAGAAAATGGAGAAACTCAATTTTAACTTCAATTTCAACAATTAGAGGTGTTTGATCGGTCAATTTGATGAAATCACATTCGGTTGTGCTAAGGTGTTGAAATTGGGCTAAAAATTGAGGAAAATTGGGGATTTTTGAAATTTAAAGGACCAAAATGCAATTTCATGAAATTGAGGGTCAATTGGGCATGAAAATAATGTTGGAGGCCCAATTGAGGAATTTTTGAATTTTTGGGGCAAAACTTACCATTTTTGTAAAAGAAGGATAAAATGGTAATTTTGGAAAAGTTGGGGCACCAAATCGGAAATTTGGGAAATTAAACCCCTTTTTAGTGAAATTGAATAAATTGAGGTCCCAAGATAAATTTTAAAAGTTTCGGGACTTGATTTGAGGAAAAACCGACATTGGAGACTTAAAGTTAAAGAGAAATAACTTTAGAGACCTAATTTCAAATAACTAAAAAGTTTGGGTTTTCACATTCATTTGAAATGAATGAAGGCTGTTATGCCGAGTAATAATGAACAAGGATGTTTATATCGTGTAGGAACGCGAAGTACTGGGAACGCCAGCATGGACGAGCTCGCGAGAATACAAAGAATCGGTCTAGTGGAATTCACTGCGTTAACTGGTGAGTGGGTTTACTAACATCATACCCGGTTGGGATGATAAGCACAACTTAAAGATAAAAACCACTTACCGATTGTGAGTGGGTTTACTAACATCATACCCGGTTGGGATGATGAGCATAACTTAAAATTTAAAATCACTTACTAGTTGTGAGTGGGATTATATATCATACCCGGTGGGGGATGATAAGTACCTCAGTATAAAAACCCACTATTTAGTGATATTTTAATCATCACCACATAGAGAAAGTGATGTGAAAATTATGCGAAAAAACTATTTACTGGTTATAAGTAGATCATATCTGGTTGGTATGATGAGACTTTCTCGAAGGAAGTTGAAAACCCGTTCATCAGTTATGAACAGAGATGTCATAATATCGGTCGGTATAATGGACAGTGAAAACCTATTTTTTCAAAAGTGTTTTCTTGTTACTGTGTGCCAATACTTAAACTATTTGGGAGACCTTCTTGACGGGAGCTCGAATAGCTCTTATAGGCAGGGGACCTCGGTTTTGGAACTTGAGGGCTAGAATGCCCATTTTTTTTGAAAAACTCGAACATTGGGCCATAGGCCAATGGACACAAGCAAGAGCTCGTAAACGAACATGATATATATGTGCCATTAAACCTTAATAAGTAAATTATTTGGTCATGGTACCAAGGCAGGTCCGACATATTCAAACAACCAGTAGTAGTACGACATGACCGGTCTCCGGACCAGTCAAAACAAACAGTTACCAGTGGAGTTGAAAGTCGGGACCCTTAGAGAGAGAAAGCTTCGAAAGCTTATCGTCGGAGGCGCGACGGTCCGAGCTTTCGATCTTGGCAGATAGTTCTCGTCCTGAGGTTTCTTCTAGAATTAAGAATTGCATCAATTGATGTCGAATTGAGTGAGAATTTAGTTAATGAAGTTCTGTCGGTTCTCTCTCTAGCACTAATTAGAATTTACAGAGGGGAGCCAAATTTGCTAACCTTTCCGCTCTAATTAAACTGTTGGAGGGCTATGGAAGTGTTGGAAGGGCTTGGTTTGGACTGAGGAGGGCTCAAATTGGTTGATTTCAGCTCGACCAAAATAGGGCAGCTTCGATCCTCTAGAGCTACTTCACTATTCTATCACACCAACGTTTCTTTGGCGACCCTCAAAGCAAATGTAGACTACACGTGTGTAGCTAACTTCTCCCTAAATCCAAAGAACCTGACCATGCCTTCTTTGGCTCATAAAAGACCCTATATCTGAGCTCTGGTTTGAGCTTCACCAAAAATTGGAGTAATTGAGAGAGAATGGAGTTTTTAGGTATGGAGATGATGAATGAGGAGAGGCTCTTTATATATGAAGCTCGGGGAATTCTTGGCCATTTGATTGGCACCTTAATGGCGGTCATTCATTGCCTGAAACTCCCTGGCTGGAGACTTTTCAGCTTTGCCAAAGCTGCTCGATTTTCCAGCGAGTGAACAGTGCTGTCATTTGAAAGAAGAAGACAACATTGTTCCGAACCGAGTTCAAAGATTAAACTGGCCGATTCAGGCCCGATTCAATCGATTTTTTCAAAATTAAAATTTTCTAAATTCATCTAAATTCATTCTCTATCCAACGATTGCCTCAAATCTCAAATTTGAAATTTCTAAACCACCTAGAAAAATAAATTTAGCATCTAGTTCAATAGTGGTTTAAACCGGTCCAAATCGGTTCAATCCGGTTCTCCTGAATCGATTTGGTTTTCATCTCCAATTCATCCTAAAGTCCTTTTCATGACTTTTGTGACTCCTTAGGTCACCCGAGATCCATAAATTTCCCGATTTGCCCTTTCTCTATCGGTTCTGATTCATGAACCAACTTGATTCATAAACCGATTAAATCTGGCTCGGATCCGGTTCTCTTGAACCAGTCTATTTTTTCTCTCCTAATTTGTGCTAAGGTCTTTTTTCAAGGTTTTATGAACCATTTGGGTCACTCGTGAATTGTAAATTTCCCAAATTACCCATTCTCTTGATGATCCATTTTGAGAACCGATTTGGTTTTCTCACTCGGTTTGATAGGTTCTTTCCCCGGTTTCCTTATCTTTAAGGGACGAAGTTTACAACTCTCCCCTTTTTTTATTAGTTTTGTCCCCAAAACTAAATCAACATCCTTTGCACCAGGAATAATTTTCCTCAATTTTAACTCGGGATTTGCTTGACATGCCAACACTTTGGTTGTTCTTTCACTTAGCCCTTTTGAGTCTTGCACTTAAGGAATGTCTTTTCTTTTCCATTGTTTACTCACTTCCTGGAGTTTATCATAACTAGGCATGTCTTACCCACAAATCCAAAGGGATATCCTTAGGTTCACTTCCTTCTCTACTTAGGGCAGGATTCTTCCTCTTGAGGGTTCTTGCTCAAAATTTTAAGATTGAGAGTTACAAGCTGTCCAATCGTTCCCTTGAGTGTATCTATCCTCAAAGTGACACATTTAGATGCCATCCTTTCCCGTTTCCTCCTTGAAATTTTGTGGGTATGTCCTTTGTATTTTCTCCTACTTATATCACAATTTTATCTTTGTATGAAATATAACTTTCATTATAATAATAACGAATTACAGTTTTTAGCTATATTTATTCAAAGAAATTTTGGTAAGTACTAACTACGGTATTAGGGTATTCCCGTGTTTCTTCTTGGGTGAGGTTGTATACTCTGGTTGGGACTCTCGATGTAGTGGCAATGATCAAAACTTAATAAAATTTTAAACTGATCATACCTATCTCAAAAGCATATTAGTTGATGGTCCTTGGGGTAGGCTTTTCGGGATTTCCTGAAAGGGGTAGGAGGGGGTGAGTACAACGACTTAGTGAATGGGTTTTCAAATTTTAATTTTTAGGAAAATGTTTGATTTGGAGTGTGTCAGACTCCTTATTTTCTTTTAAAAACCTTTCATTTCAAATTTTGGTTTTTATCACCATTTCTTATTAACCACGGTGTGTCATCACCCAACACACATATTTCATCATTAAGGTTAAACACACAATCGTAGGCCAGTAAATCCATTAAACCCGCTTGTGGCGTTAGAGCGACTTTACCGGCTATCAAGATAGAAGCACGTCCACTTCTACCCTGAGAATGAGTGGATTTTCGCAACATCTGACCCTTAGTCCTGTAACAATTCTCCATGTCCGTATGAGGACAGAGACCTCATCTCAACCCCACCCTAGTTTCATGCGTTTGAAACCATGTCGAGCTTCGCAAGACTTTTGGTATGACTAACTACCCTTATATCCACCAGGTCATCCAAGGCCTTAGGACACATCACTACCTCTCTTGGGTGTCTTGAAGGTCCTGTAAACACAGTGCATGCACAATCAACATTTTTCACATGATTCTATATAATTTTTGGTGCCACTGGTCCAATGGCCCCGACCCTCAACTCAACCTACAGCTGTTGTCTTGACTAGTCCAGAGACTTGTCATGTCTCACTGTTGCTAGTCAACTGAGTATATCGGTCCTGTCTTGGTACCATAGCCAAACAATTCAATTACTTAAGTTTTCATGGCATATAAATCATGTTTATTTACGAGCTGTTTGGGCCAACTGGCCTAGGACCCATTGTTCGAAATTTTCAAAATTAGGTATATTAGACCCCAAGTTCCAAAATTGAGGCCAACAGCCTAATAGAGCTATTCGAGCTCCCGTAAAAAAGGTCTCCCAAATTGTTTAAACAGTGGAACACAGTCAGGGGAGAGCACTTCCGAAAAAATATATTTTTGTACTGTCCATCATACCAACCAAGTATGAGGACATCTCCGTTCATAACCTTTTAACGGGTTTTCCACTTCCTTCGAGAAAGTTTTATCATACTAATCGGGTATGATCTACTTACAACCGGTAAGTAGTTTTTTGCGTGGTTTTCACACCACTCCTTTCAGGTGTGAAGTTTAAAATACCACTTAACAGTGGATTTTCATTTTCAAGGTGCTTATCATCCCAACCGGTATGATATAAAAATACCACTCACCTGATCATGCAATAAAATTCCTCTTAGCCAGCTTGTTGTCCTTACTCGAACTCATCTTAGCTGGCGTTCTCATTACTTCGTGTTCCTGCACGATATGAACATTTTTGTTCATTATTCGTTGACCTAATAGCCCTCATTCATCCCAAATGAATGAAAAACCCGACTTTTCCTTTATTTGTAATTAGGTCCCTAAAGTTATTTTTCTTTAACTTTAAGTCCCCAAATGCCAAGTTTTTCTCAAATTGAGTCCCAAAACTTTTAAAATTCATCATAGGATCTCAATTTATTCAAATTCACAAAGGGGTTTAATTTTCAAAATTTCCAATTTGGTCCCCCAACTTTTCCAAAATTACCATTTTGCCTCTACTTTACAAAAATGGTAAGTTTTACCCCAAAAATTTCAAAAATTGCCCAATTGGTCCCCCAACATCTTTATCATGCCCAATTGGTACTCAATTTTATGAAATTGCACTTTAGTCACTCTAATTTTCAAAATTCCTAAAATTTCCCCCCAATTTCAACATTCTAACTCTGCTGAATTTGATTTCATAGAAATTGACCAATCAAATGAGTTTAATTGTTGAAATTGAAGTTACATTGGAGTTTCTACACCTTCATACGATTCAATTGCACTTTAAATCACACGATTTGGTGCCGGAATGAGCACAAATAAAGCTCCACCGCAAAATTGGACTTAGAGAGAGAAAATTTCGAAAGCTTACCGTCGCGGGTACGGTGGTCCGAGCTTTCGATCTTGGCAGATAGCTCTCATCCTGAAGTTTATCCTATAATCAAGAATTGCATCAATTGATGCCAAATTAAGTGAGAATTTAGTTATTAAAGTTATGTCAGTTCTCTCTCTAACACCGATTGGAATTTACAAAGTGGAGCCAAATTAGCTTACCTTTCCGCTTTAATTTAGCTGTAGGAGGGTTATGGAGGTGTTGGGAGGGCTTGGTTTGGACTAAGTAGGGCTCAAATTGACCAATTAGAGCTCGGCTAAAATAGGGCAAATTTGGTCCGCCGGAGCAGCTTCACTATTCTATCACGTCGACGTTTCTCCGACGACCCTCGCAGCAAATGGAGACTACTACAGGCGTGTAGCTAACTTCTCCCTGAATCCAAAGAACCCGTCCATGCCTTCTTTAGCTTAAAAAAGACCCTATATCAGAGCTCTAGTTAGAGTTTCATCGAAAATTGGAGCAATTGAGAGAGAATGGAGTTTTTAGGTGTGGAGAGGATGAATGAGGAGGGGCACTTTATATAGGAAGTTTTGGGACTTCTTGGTCGTCCGATTGTCGCCTTAATAGCAGTCATTCATTGCCTGAAACTCACTGGCCGGAGACTTTTCAGCTTCGTCGGTGCTGTTCGATTTTTCAGTGAGTGAACAGTTCTGTCATCTGAAGGAGGAAAATGACACGGTTCCGAATCGAACCAGACCGGTCTAAACCGGGTTCAAAGATTAAACCGGTCGGTTTAGGCCCGATTCGACTGAGTTTTTCAAAATTAAAAATTTATAAATTTATTCTCTATCCAATGTGGCCTCAAATCTCAACTTTGATTTTTCTAAACTACCTAGAAAAATGAATTTAGCAACTGGTTCAATAGTGGTTCAAACCTGTCCAAACCGGTTCAGATCCGATTCACCTGAACCGGTTTGGTTTTCATCTCCAATTCATCATAAGGTCATTTTTCATGACTTTTGTGACTCCTTAGGTTATTCGGGATCCATAAATTTCCCAGTTTGCCCTTTCTCTATTGGTTCCAGTTCATTAACTAACTCGGTTCATAAACTGGTTCAATCTAGCTCGGATCTGGTTCTCTTAAAACGGTCTAGTTTTTCTCTCCCAATTTGTACTAAGGTATTTTTCCAAGATTTTATGAATCATTTGGGTCACTCGTGAGTTGTAAATTTCTCAAATTACTTGTTCTCTTGATGATCAGTTTTGAGAACCAATTTAGTTTTCTCACTCGGTTTGACTGGTTCTTTCCCCGGTTTCCTTGTCTTTAAGGGCTGAGGTTTACAGAGTATACATGTCATAATCCCATTGGTTAGTTTCTAATGACGTGAATTTTCTTCGTATAACCTTTGACTTGGGACACATGTCACGCTCGGATTGGTGAGCTCTTTCAAACGCTGACCAAGCGACTGACTGAGCGTATTTCACCACGTGTCGCATGTTGATTAGTCGTGCGCATTGACTAGGCTCTAACTTGGTATATCGTCCGTTGATCAATTTAGTTGGACCGAGTTCGGTGACCCGAAATCTAAAATTGACTGGTTTAGGCCCGATTTTCTAAAAATTAAAAATTTCTAAATTTATTTTCTACTTAGTGTTGACTTCAATTTCTCAAATTGACATTTTTAATTCACTTAAAAATATGAATCTTTGAACTAGTATTTCATGGTTCAAAGTCGGTTCACCCTAAAACGGTATATTTCTCACATCCAATTTGATTTATTATCATTTTCCTTGATTTTTAAATTTTCATTGATTATTTGAGATTGTCCAAATTCTCATTTTGTTTTCTCTTTACTGACCCTAATTTATTTTTAATACATGATTTTCTTTCAAAAAATTTTTATTTTTATTTTTACCTTTATTATTTTGAGAAAACGAAGTTTACATATAATTTACCAAATGAGATAAACGATATTGACATAATACTTATTTCAAAACTTTAAGTCCAATTGAAATGCCCCAATTCCAACCCATCTCCTTATGAAATTTTGTTTATAAAATTATTTCCAAAATCATCGTAAAACAGCTAAAGCCCTATATGAACAATATAGTTTTGTGCACTCAAATTATTTTCATGAGCCTAATATCCATGATAATATTATAGCTACTTATGAATACTTTCCGGTCTTAGACAAATAAGAGTAGTTTGTGATAAAATTAGATATGATGAAAACTTATAATATAGTTCAATGAAGTTTTTTAAAACTTAGTACTCGAAATATTGGGTTTCCAACATATTTTTGTAAATTGGAAAATTGACTAATGATGTGAGTTATATTTGTGACTTACAAGATACTTGTGAATGGACACCACTCAGAGAAGATATATCAAAGGCGGGGTGAGAAAGGGAGGCCTACTCTCCCTTATTTATTTATATTACTAATTGATTATCTATTAAATAATTTAGTTGTAGTAAGTGAAGCTAGTTTATATTCTAAAATTATACATTTATTATACTTTCATATTTATAGAAGCAAATAAAACGAATGTGCATATTTTAAAATATATCCTCAAATTATAATGCTCAAACTGGAAAAATTTAGTATGGCAAAATTGTACTTATAATTTAGCTCTAATACAAAACAAATCACTAGAAATTTAATCATGTTTATCGTGCACGTACTGCTAGCACACAAATTGACATATACCTAGAGTTACTAATCATTTGGGGAATAAGTAAATGTAAGACTTTACAATTTATAATGAAGAAAATCACCAACAAGATTAAAGGAGGGAAAAAATACTATTTTTTTTATAGTGGCAAGAAAGTGTTAATTAAATTTACACTTAATTCTACCCCACATTATGTTATTAATAATTTTTTATTTGTCCCAAGGTTACATATTAATTATTTTTTATTTGTCCCAAGTTTGGTGTAATGATATCAATGCTTTAATTGCTAGGTTTTAGTGGATGCAGCAAACCACAACTAGAACCACACTAGGTGTCATGGCCTAAGACTAAGTTAACCGAACTCAAAGAATGGAGAGAAATGGGTTTGAAAGAGCTATATGAATTCAATATATTAGTACTCATGAAATTATATTGATGACTACTTCAACAACCATAATCATTATTGGGACGATTACTAAAAGGTAAATATTTTAGTAATTCGAATTTCCTTGGTTCAGGTTCATGGCTTTGGCACAACTTACGGACGGAAATTGTCAACTCATGGCTTTGACCAACCTAAGTTTAGACAATTTATTTGGAGAACGTACTTAGCCTAGGAGTATAGATGTTGTATAACTACTAGTCCTAGCTGCTTTTTTGCAATAAAATATGTTATTTGAATGCAAATGGATTAAATTTATATGGTTGTATTTTCTGGGATGTCACAATGTTAGGGGAAATGCTGTCAAATTTTTCTTATGGTTTCACGATCAAATAACTCACTATTTCAAGATGGATAGACTCGTGGCAAGCAAATGAGACAAATAGCAATGATATGTTTGACGTTTTTTAGGGTTTACTATTTGAAAAGTTGGGATTAATTCTACATTACTATCCTTTATATCTCACTCTTCACATAAGCTAATATGCAGCTGGTGGGCTTTCTTCTAAGCTATTGGATGCTTAGGGCAAAGGGAAATTTCGCCACCCCTAAAAATTTATTATTAGCCTTTCTATATCTGTGCTCTCCTGGCTCCTAAACTGACTCTCTTCCTCTTCTTCTTCTCCTTCTTCTTCTTCTTCTTCTTCTTCTTTCTTCTTTCTTCTTCTTTCCTCTTCTGAGGAAAAGATGGCGACAAAGGAGGAACTTGACGGATACAAGATACTGGTGGACAAGAACCGAGTGGACATGAAGGTATGTTACGACGACAAAGTCTACAACTCCTCGAACTGGACCCCCAATCCTTTGGTCAGCACGGTACCAATGCTCTACATCCAGATTAGCATCCACCTCTTCTTAAGCGGCCTCGTCTTCCTCTTCCTCAAGCCCTTCAACCAGTCCCCCCTGGTCGCGGAGATCATTGTGAGTTTTTGGATTAATCATGGGAGCCTCCAATGTAATTCTGACATTCTAACGTGATCAAGTTTGGTGCAGGCGGGGATCTTGATGGGCCCGGGCTTCCTCGGAAAAAGTTATGTGTACCTCAACAGCATCTTGCCGTTCATCAGCGACTCTGTTTTGGAGCACACGATGAGCATCGGCACCGTCTACTACATGTTCCAGCTGGGGCTTGACATGAACCTCACGCCGATGTCGAATATCAGCAGGAGAATAACTGCTACAGCCATAGCCGGCATGATCATCCCCCTAGCCATGGGGATCTGGTCCTATTTCCTCTTGATCTCTCCTCTAGAGGAGGAATCGGTCGTCTCTAAGCTGAAGAGCGCGTTCGTCTGGGCCACGGTCCTGACTAGCACGAACCTCCCGGACCTGACCCGGGTCCTCGCAAACCTTAAGCTCATGAGGACCGAGATCGGCCGGACGGCCATCACCTCCTCCTTCGTGAATGACATCGCCACGTGGTTCTTCATTGTGATATTCATCTCTATCTCCCGGACGGAGGAGATGGCGAGCATGTGCATCAGCATCCTAGCCCTGATCCTCTTTTGCACCTTTCTGGGCCGGCCGGCTCTCTCGTGGCTCGTGACAGGTCCGACCCTAATGAGCCATGACGATGATGATTACAACGGTGTTGTTGATGATGATGGCTGCAACACGTACAAGGAGATCCATGTACAGTTTGTCCTCTTTGGGGTCATTGTATCGGCCTTCGTCACCGACGCCATGGGCCTCGGGTCGTTCATCGGAGCGCTGATGTTCGGGTTCATCTTCCCGAGCGGACAGCTGGCCACCGTCGTGTTGGAGCGCCTGGAGAAGGTGACCTCGTGGATCTTCGTGCCTCTGTACTGCTTGGTCAACGGGATCAAGTCCAAAGTGACCGAGATGGTCCCTACGGGCAGGACCATCAAGCACGTGATCCTATTCATGGCCTTGTCGTGGGCTGCTAAGATCTTGAGCACTTTCGTTGTCGCCGTCTTGACCACAGGAGGAGCCGTCGCGCCCGTGCGGATGAACCGGAGAGAGATCTTCACTCTCGGCGTCCTCATGAACTCCAAGGGCTTGCTCGCCCTCATCACCATCAACATAGGAAGGGAATTCTATGTAAGTATTCCGAACACACCCTCAGCCCTTATCTATTTATTCCGTCATGCCGCCGCCACCGGCACCACATGCCTCCGCCGTGCCATGGTTATCCAGTTTTTGGTTTTTGCAGCTTCTGGATAAGGATACCTCATCGGTGATGGTGGTGACCATCCTTCTGATGATGATGTCGATCCCGCCGGTTGTCAAGTACGTATACAATCCCAAGAACAACCGCATGCCGAGCAGCCACGGGCTGAGGAGGACAATCCAGAGCGCGACGGCAACGGAGTCCACATTCCCGATCGTCGTCTGCGTCCATGCCCTCACAGGTGATATAGTCCAGGGCATGACGAGCCTCCTTCGGATGTCAAACCCGACGGTCCGGTCCAAGATCTTCGCCGTTGGGATCTACCTAGTGGAGCTAACGGAGCACACCGCTGCTGCAATGTTGATCGTGCACGATGCCGCCTTCCACCCCAGGGTCGGCGACTCTAAGTTAAACTCTGGCCAGACCATCCACGCCATGGAGGAGCTCGAGAGGGATAGTGACGAGCTCATCAAGGTCGAGTGCCTGACCGCCATATCTCGGTACACGACCATGCACATAGACATATGCAGTATTGCGGAGGACAAGTCGGCCGCTCTCATACTCCTTCCGTTCCATGAAACCCTTGAGGAAAAGGGAAAGGACGACTCAGAAGACACCAACAAGTCTTGTGCTAATCCCATAAGGAACATGAACCAGCAGGTGCTTACCCACGCACAGTGCACGGTGGGCTTGCTGGTCGACAAAGGCCTAGACAAGCTCTTCTACGGCCACATTATCAATCTGCTGGTGTTCTACATAGGCGGGGGTGACGACCGGGAGGCTTTGTCGTACGCATGGAGAATGGCTTCCCAGCCAGGAGTCCACCTCACCGTGGTCAGGCTCATCCCAAGGGCCGTCGGAGAAAACCCATACAGCCATCTGGATGACATCCTGGACGATCAGGAACAGGGCATCCTGAGCCTGATCGAGGAGGAAGAGCGGCAGAAGGAGCTTGATGAGGAGTTCCTCGGCGATTTCAAGTGGCGGACCGCCACCAATGAGGCGGTGGCCCTGTCAGAGGTGGTGGTGTGGGGTGCCGAGGAGACGCTGGCCCTGATAAGGAACGTCATGGAAGGAGATAGCTACCAGCTATGCATCGTCGGGAGAGGGAACCGGAGGATCTCTCCCTTAGAGTCCGGGCTGGCGGAGCTGATGGAGTTCGGGGAGCTCGGGTTCATGGGGGACGCCATTGCAACGTCCAGCTTCTCGAAGGGCACGTCAGTTCTGGTGATTCAACACTACTACACGAGCTCTTCTCAGGACAAGTGAAAAGGGAGGGGCGGCTAGTCTTGTGTAGTGAGTTTCCAAGGGAGAGGTTTTTGAGGAAACGACGGGGGCGGAGACGGTGCTGTCGGCGGGCGTTTTCCAACTTGAAATGGCCGTGAAAAGAATGGTAGAATTTAGGAGACGAGAAATTGAGGAATGGCTTCTCTGTATTGTATTGACTCACACATTTACAATTGTAGTTCCTGATGCTATTTAAAACGAGAAATGGAAGTTGCACCTAGAAAATTAAGTGCGTCGAGGGAATGCGGGAAGTGACCATTAGCACCCTCAAGACTAGGAAGACATAGTTGAAGCCACATAAAAGGTATATATTATAGAAAAAATTATTTTTCACAAAGTTGGGTGGGTGAATTATATAAACATACTCCTAAAAATTATCATTAAAGTACATATTATTAACATTTAGCTAATCTAGAAACAATTCGATGGTGATGAAATGAAGATAACAAGTTGAGATAGAGTTATTAGATTTTATATATTATTTTTAATATTTAATAATAAATTTTCTAAAAATCACATTTAAATCTAATTTAACGGCAAACCTATATTTAACCGAAAATAAAATTTTAAAAACTAAAATTTAAAATTGAACTAAATTAAAAATCAATTTATATAATAAAATTAAATAATAAATAAATCTATAAATTACTCTTAAAATAACTTATATTGATTAAAAATAAAGTTTAGAGAAAAATTTAAGTAAAAATGGAGTAGAGTCGCATGGATTAAAGTATAGAGAAAAGTGTAAATCCCCCATTTTTAACATGGATTATATAAATTAGAAAATAATAATTTTTTAACTTAATTAATATAAAATTAGATAAATAATTTTTAAAAAAAATAATTAAATTAATAATTAGTCGAATTGAAGGTGAAGCCACTAAAAACGATAAAAAATAATACTAGGAACTGTAAAACCCCTTACTACATGCACGAGGGGTCGTGCACCCATGGGTGCATGTAGTTATCGCCTCCACTGTAATTAATGTGATTTCTAGCATTCTATCCTAGAGAGGCATTGAATTAAGTAAATTTTATTAAAAAGTTTTAATTTTTATTGAAAATCATATATATTTTTATTTTGAATCTTAGTATTGTGAATATTAATTTGGTAAACATATTCATTACTATCAATAGTGCTTGATAGATTTTTATTAAACCTCGACCTTGAAAATCCAGCTAGGGTTGTCATCTATAATTATAATTTTTCTGTTAAAGTATTTTTTTCTCGATTTACACACCAATTAACTCTTTTATACTACACATCTCTTAATTTTTTTTCTTAATTATAAAGTTTCTCTAAAATTTTCTATAATTTCTATTAGGTCCCCAAATCACAAATATTATATTTAGAATCCTAAATTTTCTAAAATATTATTTTACTACTTAGATTATTCTAAAATTATATTTATACTCTTATACTTTCAAAATTTTCTATTTGAAACCCTAAACTTTTTATATCTCTCATTTAAATTCCTAAACTTTTCTTTAATCTCATATGAGTTTTCAAGTTATTAAAAATTTATTTAAGTTTCTATCTTTCTAATATTTACTATTTTACCCTTAAAACTTTTCCAAATTTTCATTTATACCCTTAAACTTTCTAATATTTTATTTGGAACCATAAATTTTCTTATCACACTCCAACCCAATTCATAGTGGGTAGTCCCCTACAATCCACTAATCCACTAATATAGTGTATATTCACTAAAATAAAACTAGAGGCACTAAATTTAGAATAAACAATACTGTCTTGAATTTCAACAAAAATTTAAAATTTTCTTTAATAAATAATGTGCCCAAAAAGTTATACAGAATATAGTGACTTATAAGTAATAAATTAAAATATTTGTACGTAACCTTTGAGATCTACCACAATCCACACTTGTTTTGTATGTGATGTCTTAGTTTGTACTTCATAGAACCTCAACTTTAGTTATAATTATTTGGGGAATAGAGCTCACAATTTAGTAAATAAGGTATTGAAATCGGGTCACTACATGATTTACAACTTGAGACTTCAAATAAAATCTACATATGGAGATTATAATTTATATTTTCACAAATTTAGTTGCTTTCATAATTTTTACGTTCATGCCTTATTTCCTGTATTAGTATTTATAAATATGGTGAGTAGATCTCTCACTCCCCAAATCACATTATCAACAAATCAACAGTATTCAGTAAACAACATGGCCACGCCATAATCCGAAATTTAATCCCTCGAGTATATAAGTGCATGTGAGTTACGTGTTAGCACTCACTCACTACTATAAAAATTTATACACTTATATTTATGTTAAGATTATAACATTCATCATTATCATACAAGTATTCCTAGCCATCCATACAATAAAATATTTATACTTTAACATTTTTTGCCATCTACTTCACAAATATAATTGTATATCTTGTATTCTCTGTAATCCATCCAAAAAGTATATTTATTTCTTGCATTCTTTATTAGCCATACCTATATGTGTATACACTAGCCATCTCTATTACATATATACGTGTATCATCAACATTTTTTTATTTCTTGCATTCTTTATTAGCCATACCTATATGTGTATACACTAGCCATCTCTATTACATATATACGTGTATCATCAACATTTATGCACTTAGGTACACTTTAACCCACCCATTGGATCCACAAAATTATAATTAAAAATATATATATATATATACTAATTCACAAAATCATTAAAAGTATAGAATATTATAATTTTTTGTCTGACTATATACTGATTGACCCAACTATTCACTATCTCAACGTCTCTTAGATCAAGTTCACTTTAAATTTACATCTAATTCAATTTTAATGGTTATAAGTTTAATACTTAACTAATAACTTCATCTCATATTTTATTAAATATATGTTCTCATACCAACATACACAATTAAAACAATAATTATGTACACTTATCACAATGAGTTATCCTTCAACTAACTAACCCACTATCATAGACATATGTATGCATATAATACAACAATCAACAAGATATTAATTCACATTAATTTTAGGTTAGGTTTAAATTTTTTTTATCTCCATTTAATGTAGATCCAGCACGGGTAGTATTTAGAAGAGAAAGGAGGATCAACCACGAACCATATCCTAAAACAAGGAAGTAAGGATGCATTCCCTAACCCACGTTCCACATCTTGAAATGGATCCAAATTGGTTATTGCTAGTACAAGAAATTTACCAGGATCAAAGGAACGATCTAGATGAAATAATTGTAAAGGAAGACAATACAAATAAGTACGTGTCAGAGATGGATTCATCATCGCAAGTATGTGGGAGGAAACTTACCTATCTAGACATATTAGAGTTGCACGACAAAACTCAAAGGAACAAGGTGCCAACCAAGGAAACATAGATACATCACATGGTGTGACTGGTATATCGGTGGCATACGGACCCGACCGAGTCTATTTTGCTGGTCTTGGACCAGTTAACCGGATACATGAGCATATTCGAATCCATGACTAAATTATTAATTGTATTAATACTATATTAATTAACTTATTATTTATTTTAAATAAAATTGTGTTAACATAAATAATTATTTGAACCGTAAATTTGAAAATTTTATTAACATTAAATTTATTATCTAAAACTCAAATTTAAAATTTTTTATCTAATCAAATTTTATAATATAATATTTATATTTTATGTATTTGATATAATTTATTTTAATTTATTCAGTAAAACTACTTTATTCTTACATTTAGCATATATGTTCAAATTTCATTAATACAAAAATGAATTTTGGTTTATTTTTAGGTAAAAATATAATGAATTCGTCTGATATATTCTCCTATACCCAAACCCGATAACCGAATCTATACAAGGCAAGGAAAAAATCTCTATTCATATTCATGATAAGAAAAGTAGTATTTATACTATTAGAAATAACGAATTAGTACATAAGACATTATGTTGACATGGCAAACACCATCACCATGACAAGAAAAGTAATAGCCTTCATGCCCAAGCATGCAAGTAAAGAAGCTTCTTAGTGGATTTGATTTTGCGTTTTTGGTCGAAAGCTACTTAATGGGGTTCAATTAACTGTGATCGTGAAGCTTTAGTTCTAGGGCTAACCAAAGCATGTGGTAGCTTTGTGTACTTCCAAAGCAACTACTTTAATTTTCAGTTTTGACCCTCATGTTCGAGTTTATGTTCGAGTTTATGCCATTAGCTTCATGCAAACTTATTGGTTGTTGGGTTCTAATGATTATGCCAAGTATTGTTGAGGAATTACAATTCCTTTGATTCCAAGACACCATACCCCCTCTAATGAATCCAATCATTTGGTCCTACAAAAGTGATTTTCAGCAGTAATAATTATATTATATTATAAGGTTAATATACTAATTATATTATAAGTTTAATATTATTTATTTTTTTTATTATAAATGTGGAATATTTTTTGAAGTCAGTAGTAATAATTTTAAGTATTTCTCCAATTAATTAGTTCATTCCTGTCGATAGGTTAACCGGCACGTGCCATATATGCCTCCCTACCTTCCTTCTAGTTCTCCTCCCGTTTTGCTTCGTCCTCGGGGACCAAACTTCCCCATCTGATCACGTGATCTCCGGACCTGGTGCCCAAACCTCCAGTGCGGCTTCTCACCACGTAGGCTCGGACAACCGTTTGATCCCTCTAACACTAAACAAAACACGCAGAAGAGCCGGCATTTTCTTATGTAATAAAATACTCAGAAGACACTTCATTGTGTTTTCTCTCTCTCGATCACTTTCTGTGTATTGCATCCTTCTCCAAGAAGCCAAAGCGGCAGTCACCATAGATACGCTTCTTCTCCATCTTCTTCTCCAAGCAAGATCAGACCTTTTCAGCCATTCCCTCCCTGCCGCCATATTAAAAGCTTTCACACCCCCAATTCTCTCCTCAACAGACAGGTGGCTGAATCTGTCCCTGCGCCTCTCACTCAACTGCGGAAAAGGAAGGATTCATTTTAGGGCTTTTTTTCCACAGCCGGTATTCTCCTGGTTCCATAAAATCCCACTACGAAGCTTCACCAAGGTGCGAAAATGGCGGAGCAGAGGCTCCTTGTCTTTCCCTTACTGGCGCTTGCTCTGACCGTGCTCCATGATTTCTGCTTTTCGGCGATCCTCGATCCGACCGATTTCTTGGCTCTGCAATCAGTTCGGAGGTCTCTGCAGGACCTCACCGGCTCCAATTTCTTCGCTTCGTGGGACTTCACGGCCGATCCCTGCAACTTTGCCGGTGTCTACTGTGAGGCGGAGAAGGTGATTGCCCTCAACCTAGGCGATCCCAGGGCCAGCTCTCCCGGCTTGACTGGTCGGATCGATCCGGCTATTGGCCAGCTATCCTCTCTGGCCGAACTGACGGTCATCCCCGGCCGGATCTTTGGGCCGCTCCCCCAGACGCTGTACCAGATGAAGAGTTTGAGGTTCCTAGCCATCAGCCGGAACTACATCTCCGGTCAGATTCCGGCGAATCTCGGCCTGCTCCGGGGGCTTAGGACCCTTGATCTTAGCTACAACCAACTCACCGGTCCCATCCCCCTGTCCATTGGAACCCTCCCGGAGCTCTCCAACCTCATCCTCTCCCACAACCGGCTTTCCGGTTTGATCCCTCCATTCATTTCCTCCTCTCTAACTCGGCTCGAGCTGAAGCACAACAGTCTGAACGGCTCGCTGGAGCCCACTGCACTGCCCTCATCTCTCCAGTACCTCTCCCTGTCTTGGAACCAGCTAGACGGACCGGTGGAACAGCTCTTGTCCCGGCTCGACCGGTTAAACTATCTTGACCTCAGCAAGAACCGGTTCACCGGTCCGATCCCGTGCCAAATCTTTAACTTCCCCATCACCAACCTCCAGCTTCAGAGAAACCTCTTCTCCGGCTCGGTCCAGCCGGCTGACCAGGTCACCATTCCGGCCGTCGACCTGAGCTACAACCGCCTCTCGGGGCCGGTATCCACCATGCTCGCTACCGTGCAGAAACTCTACCTCAACAACAACCGGTTCTCAGGCGAGGTCCCTGCGATCTTCGTGGAGCGGCTCCTGGCCGCGAGCATACAGACGCTTTACCTGCAGCACAACTTCCTGACCGGGATCCAGATCAGCCCGGCCGCCGATATTCCCCTGAGCAGCTCGCTGTGCTTGCAGTACAACTGCATGGTCCCGCCGGTGCAGGCACCGTGCCCATTGAAGGCCGGGGAGCAGAAGACGAGGCCTACTTTGCAGTGCAACGAGTGGAGTGGATAGATATATGGGAATCCAGCCTCCATTTCGGAGGGGCATAAAAGCTTATTATTTAAAAAAAAGGAAAAAGAAAAAAATGGACATGCATTTTATATATTCGTTGGCTTAATTCTCCGTAAAAAAGTTTTGGGCATATTGTGTTTTTTTGTGTTATTCAAAATCTACCTGCGAGCTTCATTTTCATGGAAAACAAGACAAAATATACCATGGTAGTGAAGAAATTGACCGAATTATCCTTTATTAATAATTTAATTTGAATATATATATATATATATATATGATAAAATTATCTTCTATTTTGTAATAAAATTTTGGCTGCCTTTCATTGTCAATCCTAGCTCTTCTAGTTGTACTTGGTGGAAGAGTGATATTAAATAGAAAAAATAATTGAATAACAATCCAAGAATCCTTATTACCACCATCCCAATTTTTAATATTGAGTAAAATGACAATTTAACACATTTTTTATATTATAATTATGTGTATTTTTACTAAAATAATACAAATATAGCTAACATTTAAAATAAAATACTTATTAATTTTAACGTATATTCAATTTTTTCATGCATAAAAATACTATGCCAAAATATGAATATAAAACTAACGGTAACATAATAATTGATAAACATAATAATTTTTTATGCTTACTTTCATATTCATATCTATATCTTTAATGGCACTATTGAATAATTTGATATATAGAATTTATATTTTAACCCAATTGTTATCTATAATTATTTTAAATAGTTGATAAACTTACAATTTAATTAATAAGTTAATACGCGATAGTATTTATAATTACACCGACATTTATTAAGAATATTTACCATATATATTTTAAGGTTATTAGTTTACTATCATTCAATTTCCATAACAAAAAAAATTATATTTACATCTTTTAATATGGTTGGCTATTAGTGTGAACTCACTTTCAATTTCTTAAATAATTAATTAATAAACACAAAATCATCATAAGTATATTTTTACACATCCCTAAGTATTACAAAGAACTCATATCTATAAGTAGTATGTGCGTTATGTTTCATTCTCAAAATTACATTATAGGATAATTGTCCACTCATATCGATGTGGTTAATGTGTCATTGAGTATCTTATATATTTATAACCATTTCAAATACGTTAAATTATAAGCACATCTAAACCCACCAAATGTCTCCCTGCGAGTTCGTAGTAAGATATTGATGATGTTACTTCCGCCCTAATATTACACCAACACTAACTCTAGTATTAAGTTTCATCTTGACGCAATATACATCCACCCATTCAAAAATATCAAGAGTACTTGAATAAATATATATGTTTAACAACCATAATAACCATTTATTTTCGAGTGTTCAATTTGCTATATAATCGACAATATTACTTATTTTTTAAACAATTTTCTCAATTCAACATGTATATTGTTCATAATTTTTGAGATTCAGTTTGCTATCTGATCAACCTACTACTCATATTTTTAAACACTTTTCTCAAATAACATGTGCATTATTCATAAATTCACGATTTTCGATTTGCCAACTGACAAATCTCACTACTTGTGTTTTAAAACACTTTTCTCAAATCACATGTGCATTGTTCATAAATTTTTAAGATTTAGTTTGCTAAGTGACAGAACTTGCTACTCGTATTATTAAGCACATTTCTCAAATCATATGTGCAATATTCATAAATTTTCAGGGTTCGTTTTGTGAACTAATCGACTTCACTCTTTTTCTCATTTCTTGAACATCGCTTATAAAAACATGTGTGACCTAACCCTTTTTCATTTCAGTAGAAATGGGTATCATCCCTATTTTTTCTTTTTGGTTAAGGTTGGTTTAAGCCTTTCCCTTGATAAGAAAATGACACGAGTTTTAACCCAATTTTCTTGTATACTCACTTGTTGGTTTATATTCCATTTATTCACAAGAAGACAATTTTGTTTGGTTTGCCCTTATGGACTATTCATAAAGATTTTCATGTCATGCTTTTTATATATGTATATTCCAATAAACCTTGTACAGAACCATGGTCGGTCCAATAAAACTCACGTTTATAAAATCACTCACTATTATTGTCACGCCATGACCCAGTTTGGTTGGATCCTCATGATCAATCCACCGCTCCCTTGATTTAAGAGGGGTTTCCCCCTTTCTTTAATCAAGAGGAGCTATACATAATTTAAACCTTGTTCTCTAGAATAACATAAATCAAGAAAATGCAAGTTTAAAATAACTTCTAAGCATACCTGACAAATGGTAGATCCGAGTGTTATCTTTATTCATATTTTTCCTACCATTGAAAAGTGATATAAATGAAAAGTGATCCGAGTGCATGCACTTGAGTGATATAAAATAACTTAGTTCGCACATCACTCCAACTGGGTGTGATATTAAAATCCCACATATCAATGGTTTTTCATTTCTAAAGTGCTCACCTTCCCAACCGGGTATGATGTGAATAAATCTACTCACCCGATACCTATAGCTTATTCTTCTTTAGTCAGCTTTTGCCTCCACACTAGTTTATCCTTACTGGTGTTCCGGTCCCTCGTGTTCTTACACGATTTGGACATGCTTATTTATTAATATTTAGCATAACAACCTCCATTTCTCACGTATGAACAACTTGGCTCAAATTTGTCAGTTAATTGCACTTAGGTTCCTAAAGTTCATTTTCCTTAACTTTAGGTCATTAATACTAACTTTTCCCCAAATTAAGTCCCAATACTTCCAAAAATTCACTTTGGGTCCAAAATTTACTCAAAATTATTTAAGGGGCTCAAGTTTTCCAAATTTCCAATTTGGTCCCCAACTTTTTAAAAATTACAATTTTGCCCTTACTTTCCAAAAATGGAAATTTGACCCCAATTATTTCAAAAATTGACCAATTAGTCCTCCAACATCTTTTTCATGGCCAATTTTCCCTCAAAATTTGGAAATTGCAAATAAGTCCCTCAATTTTACGAAATCCCCAAATTTCCCCCTTTCAAACTGGTCGAATTTGATTTCATCAAATTGACCATTCAATCAGGGTTAATTGCTTCAATTGGAGGAGTAAATTAGTTCCTACACTTCCATATGATTCAATTAAGCTTTAAATCACATGATTTGAGGCCAAAATGAGCTCAGACGGAGCTTCGCCGAAAAACTGTGCGTAGAGAGAGAAAGCTTCAAAACCTTATCGTCAGAGGTGCGGCGGTCGGAGCTTTCTATCTAGGCAGATAGCTCTTATCCTGAGGTTCCTTCTTGGATCAAGAATCGCTACAATTGATGTTGAATTGAGGGAGAATTATGTTAGTGCAATTTTCACAGTTTCTCTCTTTAATGTCAATCAAAAATGATAGAGTGAGACCGAATTGGCTTACCTTTCAGCTCAATTGAGGTCGTATGAAGGCGGTGAGGATGTTGGGAGGGCTTCGTTTGGGTGGAGGAGGGCTGAATTCAGCTAATTTCAACTCAACCGAAATAGGCCAGCTTCGGTCCTTCGAAGCTGATTCACTATTTGATTCTTCCGACGCTTCTCCACCGGTCCTTGGGTCAAACGAAGATTTTTGTCAGGTAGCTGACTTCCCCCGAAATCTAAAGAACCCAACCTTGCCTTCTGAGGCTCAGAAAAATGCATATGTCGGAGCTCTAGTTCGAGCTTCGTCGAAAAATAGAGCAGTTGAGAGAGAATGGAGATTTCAAGTGTGAGAAGTATGAATGGAGAGGAGCTCTTTATATAGGGAGCTCGGGGACTCTCTGCTTGACCGTTTGGCATCTTGATCAAGCTCATTCATGACCTAAAATATCCTGAATGAATGCGTTTTCTCTTCGCTGGTGCTGCCATTCTGGCATTGAATGAATAGTGTCGTCATTTGAAGGAAGAAGATGACATTGTTACGAACCGGACCGGACCGGTCCGACCGTGTTCAATGCTTAAATCGAATGATGTAGGCCCAATTTGACCGATTTTCTAAAAATTAAAATTTTCTAAATTCATCTAAATTCATCCTCTATCCAATGGTGGTTTCAATTCCCCAATTTGAATATTTTAAGCCACTTAGAAAAATGAATTTAGCAACTCATTCAATGATGGTTCAAACCTGTTCAAACTAGTTTAATCTGGTTCACCTAAACTAGCCTGTTTTTCTCTTCCAAATTGTCCCAAAGTCCTTTTCCATGATTTTTATGACCCTTTGGGTAATTTGGGGTTTGTTGATTTCCCATTTTGCCCTTTCTCTACGGTTTACAGTTCATGAACCGGTTCGATTTTCTCTCTTGAGTTGACTGGTTCTTTCCCTGGTTTTCTTATCTTTAAGGGACGAGGTTTACAACTCTCCCCTTCTTTTAGGAGTTTTGTCCCCAAAACTTAATTAGCATCCTTTGCTTATGAATTAACTTCCCTTGATGTCAACTTGGAGTTGCTTGACATGCTAACATTCCGGTTGTTCTTTCATTTAGCCCCTTTTTAAAATCATGCATTTAAGAAATTTATTTTTCTTTCCATTGTTTACTCATTCCATGGAGTTTATCAAAACTATGCATGTCTTTACCCGCAAGTCCAAAGGTATATCCTTCGGTTCACATCTTTCTTTCCTTATGGAAAGATTCTTCCTCATTTCCAATGGCGTCCTTTCCTTAAGGACTTTCCCTTTTCTTAATCCATCCTTACTCACTTGTGACCATTTCATGATTCTTTATTCCAAGTTAATCCCTTTTGGTCTATGTGTTGATTACTTTGTTTGGGGAAGTTCCCTTCTTACGGTTTTGTTCTCTACTATGTCCCTCACAGTAGAGACTTCCACCTTAGGAGCTACATGCTCAACCTTCTTACCATTCCTTGAAGGTTTCTTTCTTCCTTTCTTCACATCCCTTTCTATATTGGGGAATTTGCCCGCTTTGAATCCTTCTTTGTCTAAAATTTCCATTTCATCCCTTATTCCTTACTTGAGAAACTTCCGATTATCGGTTTTATTCCGTGTACTCCACACTATGCCCAGCCGTCCACTCTTTAGGCTCCATCAATTGAGCGTAGACCACCACCAGCCTTGATGTCAGCAATCATTTACTTTAATCACTTCTTAATTGGAGGGCTTACTTTTCCAAGGGTTCTTAGATGTGCTTTCCTCCGTTTCCTTTTTATGGGCAGTCTACCCCTTTCTTACTCGTACGATATCTTTTGATACTGTCTTCCTACTTACCCGTTACTTGGGTTTAACTTACTCTTTGGGCCCTCATGAGTACTTTTCCTTTGTACTTGATCTTTCCATCTCCACCAGAATATCATTTATGAGCTTATATTATTTTCCACTTATGTTGGTTCCATTACCTCTTAATTGGGAAATGTATGTCTTTACAAGGTTTCCTTTCTTGGTAGGATTTATACTCTTTTCTTCTAGAATTCTCTTCTCGCTTGTCATTGAGGACATCTAACCTTAAATGACATCATTTGATGCCATCCTCTCCTGCTTACCTTTACTCTTGAAACCTTACGTGCACATCTTTTGTACCACATTCTCATTCTCACTTGTATCCGAGTACACGTCTATTTCTTTTATGGAGAGCTCACATCCTCTTTGTTTCAAGATTTCTTAATCATCCTGCGAGAGGCTTACTTAACCTTCTCATGGCTTTTGGTTGTTAATTCTATATTGGCCATTGATCTCTTTGAAGTTTTCCTTCCTCCTTATTGCCTAAAGGTTTTGGCCTTTCCACCTCTCCCTTTTTTGCTAGAGTTTTGAACTTCACGAGGGCCATTTCGTTAATTGCTTCATTCCTACTAATTCTCCTTGTTTAATTATTTTGAGACAGTTGTCTCTCGAGTCTTATTGTCCTTAATGAAGTTCCTTATTTCGGTTTAAGCCTCTTATGGTTCATCTGCCAGTTACTTAGTTTGGAAGTTTCTCTTTCCATGATCCCACTTACTATCTTTATCCTTCTTCATAAGTACTTCCGTCTTGGGAGTTTCATGTTCAACCTCCCTAACATTCCTTGAAGGTTTTTTTCCTTCTTTCTTTTCTTGCACCCTTCTGACATCGGTATGGTTATTCATCCTTGATCCTTCCCTGTCCTCCAATTCCTTTTCTTTCCTTGTCCTTCCTTCGAGTAGTTCCTGATTGTTGGTGAGTTCCTAATAATTTATGTCCTGCCTTTCACTAACTCTTTCAAAGGTACTTGTGTATTCCTTTGGAGTTCTCCTCCTATCACATTTTTTTTCCTCTTCCCTCTCTCCGTGTCTTATCCTAAAGTGGCTTAGCACTTGTCGCACTCCCACTTCTTCCTTACTTTCCTCTTGGTTAGCTTCCATTCCACTGGTTTCCCTTGGGGCAGCCCAATTCTTCTTGGTTTCCTAACTTTAATATATGGGGGCTCTTCCTTAACTCCTTATGGTCCTTAGGCTTTTACTACTCCTGCACCTTTTGGTGCTTACTTCCTTTACACTGGACTTCATACTCTTGCCCTTCTTCCTCCTCGGTGAACTCTATGCAGACTCTTTTATAATTTCTTTCCCAGTCTTGTTGCCCTGTTACTCCATAATCCTGGTTTTTGTAGAGGAACTTACTTGACTATATTAGGTTTGTAGTTTTCCTCCCGAGGTGGTCTTTTCTTCATCTACTACCATGATCATGATTGATATACTTCCAATCTGTTAGTTATACATGTTATTATCAGGGAGATTAAATTTTAATTAAGGAAAACTGAACTTTCATTCATTCAAATAGATAGTTTTCTTGTCGTACTCAGCTTATTATAGAGATTCACTACTTCCTAGTCCCTTGGAGTCATAGGCCATGAATTAGCCTCTGAACAGTTGCGGAATTCATGGTCTGAAGGCTCTGATGAATTGGTTGAAGTCCATCCATATTCCCTTTGGATTTCCCTTACATGACGAACTTCATGTATGGCCTCAAGTCCGTACCTTCTCAACACCTCGGCCTTGCACTCGTATGTTCACTTCATCCATTGAGAAGGAGTGAAGTTGGATTGATCGGACAAGGGTACTTGGTGGACTTTCATAAAGGTGGCGTGGGCATCCCAATAGTAGTCTCATGCCTCCTTCTTAGTGGGAGTCCTTATTGGTTGTTGTGGGGCTAGAGGAGGTGTTGGGCTCTTTGGAGGAGGGACAGGTTCATCCTGCCTTGGAGGAGGATAAGTTATGCCTTCTGGCTCTAATAAGGCTTCAACGAGTTTCTTATAATCTTCGACCATGCCATTGGACACTCTCTTCTCACCCTCTAAGAATCGTTGAACGATCGCCTCTCTAGGGGTAGGCGTCTTTTTCACGATCATGTGTGGGGGTTTGGATCGTATGACAAATTTCCTAGGGACTCTCCTTCTACACGGTAATTAAGTTTTCGTTAGTGTCAGGGCATAGTATTGATAATGCTTCAAGGGAATCAAGCTTTGATACCACTCAAGTTGTCATGCTTCGACCCAGTTTGGTCGGATCCCCATGATCAACCAGCCACTCCCTTAGTTTAAGAGGGGTTTCCCCATTTATTTAATCAAGAGTAGCCAGACGTAATTTAAACCTTGTTCCCTGTAATAACATAAATCAATAAAAATACAAACTTAAAATAACTTTTAAGCATACCTAACAAAGGGTAGATCCAGGTGTAATCCTTAGTCATGTTTTCTCTACTCCTGAAACGGGATATAAATGAGGGGTGAGTTCTACAACTTAGTGAGTCGGGGTTGGAAGTAAATTTTCAAACATATAGTTTTTGACTAAGTGTGCCAAGGTTGTTATTTTCCTTTCAAAAGAGATTCTCCTCAGAATTCAGTTTTCAAACTTCTTTTTTCTTGTTTCCATATTAGGTGTGTTTAACAGTCAACACACATCATTCATCAGGAATGTATCACACATTCGCAAGACAACCCATCCACTGCGCCCACTTGTGGCTCGGAGCGTCTTTACCGACCACCAAGATAGAAGCTCGTCCACTTCCACCCTGGGTTTGAGTGAATGTTCACGACATCTGACCCTCAAACCCAAAAACAACTCTGTGTCTGTCACGCCCCGACCCGGTTTGGTGGGATCCCCGTGAACAACCCACCACTCTCCCGATTTATTAAAGGGTTTCTCCTTATTATAATCCGTAAAGAGTAAGGCGTCCTTTAAACCTGCACCATTTCCTAGAATAACATAATCAAAACTGCATGAAATTTTAAACTTTACATACCTATATTACAGGTATCTTAGTTGATTGTCTTTCAGGGTAAGCTTTCTGGGATTTCCTAAAAGGGATATAAGGGAGGAGGTGAGTACGACTTCTCAGTGAATGGGTTTTTTAAAGGTTTACTTTTAACTTTTAAGAAAAACATTTATATGGAGTGTGCCAGACTCCTTTCTTTTAAAAAATCCCTTCATTTAAAAATTTGGGTTTTTTCCATTATTTCTTAGTTACCGGTGTATCATCACCCAACACACATCCTTCATCATGAAGGTTACACACATTCGCAAGTCAGTATCACTACTGAACTCGCTAGTGGCTTCGGAGCGACTTTTCCTACCACCCGGATAGAAGTACGACCACTTTTATCCTAGGAATGAGTGGATGTACGTGACATCTGACCCACAATCTCGAAATCACATCTTCGTGTCCGTATGAGGACAGAGACCTCATCTTGTCCCCACCCTGGTCTCATGCGCTTGGTGCTACTCCAGATTTCGCACAGACAACTGGAATGACGAACTGCCCTTATAGCCACCAGGTCGTCTAGTGCCCTTAGGACGCATCACTACCCCTCATGGGCGTCTTGATGATCCCGTACTCACAGTGCATGCACAAACAATGTTTTCTTATATTGCCATGTAATCTGTGGTGCCATTGATCCAACGACCCCGACTCTCAACTCAACCCGCAGTTGTTTGTCTTGATTGGTCCATCGACCTGTCATGTCGCATTGCCGCTAATTGACTGAGCATGTCGGTCCCATCTTGGTACCAATGGCCAAACAATTCAATTATTAAGTTTTATGGCACATATATCATGTTCATTTACGAGCTCCTGCTCATGCCAACTGGCCTTAGGCCCACTGTACGAGATTTTCAAAATTGGGCATTCAGCCCCCAAGTTCCAAAACTGAGGCCCCCGGCCTATCAGAGGAGCTATTCGAGCTCTCGTTGATAAGGTCTCCCAAATTGTTTAAGCATTGGTACACAGTCAGGGGAGAGCACTTCCGACAAAACATATGTTTTCTCTATCCATTATACCACCCATGTATAAGGACACCTTCGTTCATAACCGATGAACGGGTTTTCAACTTCCTTCGAGGAAGTCTCATCATACCAAACGGGTATGATCTACTTACAACCAGTAAGTAGTTATTCCGCATAATTTTCACATCACTTTCTCTAAGTGGTGATGACTAAAATACCACTAAACAATGGGTTTTTATACCGAGGTACTTATCATCCCCTACCGGGTACGATACAAAATTTCCACTCACAACCGGTAAGTGGTTTTTATCTTTAAGTTGTGCTCATCATCCCAACCGGGTATGATGTTAGTAAACCCACTCACAATCGGTAAGTGGTTTTTAAATTATAAGGTGTGCTCATCATCCCAATCGGGTATGATGTTTATAAACCCACTCACAACCGGTAAGTGGTTTTTAACTTTAAGTTTTGCTCATCATCTCAACCGGGCATGATGTTAGTAAACCCACTCACCCGTTAATGCCGTGAATTCCACTAGACCGGTTCTTTGTATTCACGCGAGCTTGTCTTTGCTAGCGTTCCTGGTACTTCGTGTTCCTACACGATATGAACATCTCGGTTCATTATTCTTCGGCCTAATCGCCTTCATTCATTGCAAATGAATGAGAAAGTCAAACTTTCATTTATTTGTAATTAGGTTCCTAAAGTTATTTCTCTTTAACTTTAATTCCCTAATGCTGGTTTTACCTCAAATTGAGTCTCAAAACTTCTAAAATTTATCATAGGACCTCAATTTATTCCATTTCACTAAAAGGGGATTAATTTCTCAAATTTCCAATTTGGTCCTCCAACTTTTCCAAAATTACCATTTTGACCTTCCTATACAAAAATGGTAAGTTTTGCCCCAAAAATTCTAAAATTTCTCAATTGGTCCTCCAACATTATTTTCATGCCCAATTGGCCCTTAATTTCATAAAATCTCATTTTGGTCCTTCGAATTTTGAAAATCCCCAAATTTCCCCCAATTTTAACTCTTCAACACTACCAAATTTGATTTCATCAAATTGACTGATCAAACACCTCTAATTGTTGAAGTTGGAGTTGAAATTGAGTTCCTACATGTTCTTCTAAGTAACTTTGAAATCGCAGATTTTAACGTCGGAACAAGCTCAAACGGAGCTTTGTCGGAAAACAGATTGTAGAGAGAAAGTTTTGATTTCTCACCGGTGAGGGCACGACGGTCCGAGGTTTAGATTTGGGCAGATAGCTCTCATCTTGAGGATCATCCTAGAATCAAGAATCACATCAATTGATGCGGAATTGGATTAGAATTTCGTCATTGAAATTCGGTCAACTCTCTCTCTAGCACTGATCGAAAATTATAAAAGGTAGCCGAATTAGCTTACCTTTCAGTCCTAATTCGATCGTGGAAAGGCTGAGGAAGTGTTGGGAGGGCTTGGTTTGGCCTGAGGAGGGCTTGAAATGGCCGATTTCAGCTTGGCCGAAATAGGGCAGCTTCGGTCCGTCGGAGCTGCTTCAATATTCTATCATGCCGACGCTTCTCCAATGATTCTCGGATTGACTGGAGTTTGCTATCAGATAACTATCTTCTCCCCGGTTCTAAAGATCTTGACCTTTGTGCAAGTCGAAGCTCTAAGTCGAGCTTCACCGAGAAATGGAGCAGTAGAGAGAGAGAGAGAAGTGTTCAGGTATGAGGAGAATGAATGGGGATGACCTCTTTATATAGGTGTAAAATCGTGTATTAAATGGGAGAGATTTATTACTAGTATTAATATTGCCATAAATTAATTGTATTAATTCCAATAATTTAATTTTAGTATCAAATTATTTGTATTAATTCCAATAATTTAATTTCGGTATTAAATTATTGGTATTAATTCCAATAATTAAATATATATATATATATATATATATATTAATTTATGGCTATTTATGATAAACCGTACGTTCGCATAAAAATTTTTTACCAAAATTTCGAGTTACAAAAAATCATACTTCCTAGGAGGTCACCCATCCTCACACTACTCTCGGACAAACACGCTTAACTTTGAAGTTTTTATGGAATCTAGTTCACCTAAACCAATTTGGTTTTTGTTTTCTTATTTGTCTTAAGTTTCTTTTCCAAGGTTTAATGAACCCTTTGGATCACCCAAAAGTTGTAAATTTCCATATTGCTTATTCCCAAATGTAAACCGGCTCGGTTTTCTTATTAGATTTGACCAGTTCTTTTCCCGGTTCTCCTTAATTCAAAAGTGCAGGGTTTACAGTGTCCATATGAGGAGATAGACCTCATCCCAACCCCACCCCGGTCCCATGCGCAATAAGCTACATCGAACTTCAAGACTGCTGACACGACAAACTACCCTTATCTCTACCATGTCGTCCAGTAGCCCTTAGGACTCATCACTACCCCTCTTGGGTGTCTTAATGGTCTTGTACCTCAAGTGCATCCACAAATAATAGTTTTTCCACATAGCCATTTATCTTTGGTGCCACTGGTCCAACGTTCCCGATCCTCAACCCGACTTACAGGTATAAATTAGTTCCTATACTTCCATATGATCCAATTGAGCTTTGAATAGCATGATTTGAAGCCGAAATGAGCTCAAACAAAACTTCGCACAAAAACTGTGTGTAGAGAGAGAAAACTTCGAAAGCTTACCGTCCGAACTCTCTATCTAGGCAGGTAGCTATCATACTAAGGTTCCTTATGGGATCAAGAATCACTACAATTGATGTATATTTGAGGGAGAATTCTGTTAGTGAACTTTTCACAGTTTCTCTCTGTAACGCCAATCGAAAATGATAGAGGGAAGCCGAATTGGCTTACCTTTCAGCTCAATTGAGGTCGTATGAGAGCGGTGAGGATGTTGGGAGGGCTTGGTTTGGTCGGAGGAGGGCTAAATTCGACTGATTTCAGCTCAGACGAAATAGGGTAGCTTTGGTCCTATGAAGCTGATTGATTCACTATTTGATTTCGCTAGCTTTTCTCTAGCGGTCCTCGGGTTGACCAGAGTTTGCCGTTAGGTAGCTGACTTCCCCCAGAATCTAAAGAACCCAACCTCGTCTTCTGAGGCTTAAAAAAAATGCTTATGTCGGAGCTCTGGTTCAAGCTTCATTGGAGAATAGAGTAGTTGAGACAGAATGGGGATTTTAGGTGTAAGGAGAATGAACGGAGAGGAGCTCTTTATATAGGGACTTCGGGAACTCTCTACCCGACTATTTGGTATTTTGGTCAAGCTCATTCATGACTTGAAACACCCTGAACAGAGGCATTTTCTCTTCATCGACGTTGTCCATTCTGGCATTGAATGAACAATGTTGTCATCTGAAGGAAGAAGACGACTCTGTTCCGAACAAGACTGTATTGATCCGACCGGGTTCAATGTTTAAACCGGTCAGTTCAAGCTCGATTCGACAGATTTTCCCAAAATTAAAATTTTTTTAGTTTATCTAAATTCATTCTCTATCCAATGGGGGCTTCGATTCCCCAATTTGAATATTTTAAGCCACTTAGAAAAATGAATTTAGCCTTCGATTCAATGATAGTTACAACCGATTCAATCCTGTTCAGGTTCGGTTTACTTGAATCGGTCTGGTTTTCTCTTCCAAATTGTCCCAAAGTCCTTTTCCAAAACTTTTATGATCCTTTGGGTAAATTGGGGTTTATCGATTTCCCATTTTGCTCTTTCTCTACATTTTACGGTTTATGAACCGTTTTGGTTTTCTCTCTTGAGTTGACCGGTTGGTTCCTTAGTTTTCATATCTTTAAGGGACATGGTTTACAATTGTAATCGTGACTTGTTCATTCTAATGAGTTTCATCTTATCTTGGGATGTGTGATTCCCATATAAACGCTCGTGGAGTTACTCTACACAAAATATATCTTATATTATGGCCCATTTTGACTTATACTTGATACTTATATATTACCTTGTAAAGGTCATGAATAAGGGGGGTTAGAGTCATGTTTATAAAATGGCTTAGGTCACATGTATACAAGCATAAGGTTCATCAATTATGAATGGAAACAAGGCCCATATTTATAAATTGGTTTATGCCACTAGTTATGAATTTGATATAAGACTCGGTGTTTATGAATGGTGTTAAAACCCATATTTTTATAAAATAACTTCACTATTCATGAAAAAGGTGCTAAGGCTCAGCCTTAGAAAATGAACTAGGATATGGAAAGATGAAAAATGGATTAGGGCCATGATTTAGGAGATAGGGAGATGGCCTAAATGACTTATGTGAAATAAATTGAGGCTTATAACTGAAAATGTCAGTTAAGAATTAAAATGAGAATGGACGTTAGTCCATGTAAGTTTTGAAATACTAGGATATCTCTCGAGGAAATTTTTAAAAAGAAGTAATAATCAAACACATTATGACAATATCATGTACGTGTGTTTTGATCTGCCCTTATGCTCACTGGGTCATCCAATAGCCCTTGGAACCACCACAACCCTATACTAGGCGTCTCGATGGCTCTGCATCTCATGCATGCAAAATCAACAGTTTTCATTTATTATGGCCATCGTCTTTGGTGTTACTGGCCCAACGAACTCGATAACCCAGCTCCAGCCTCATAACTACTGATCCAACGAGTTTGACGACCCGACTTCGGCTCAGCAGCTATTAACCCAAAAAGTTTGTCTATTCGGCTTCGACGCTATAATCAATACACACACAATTTATCGATTCTTATGAGAGTTTTTCAAGCATATCCCATCTTGTCTACAGGCCTATGCCCATGCCCATTAACCTTGGGCCCACTTGAATAGCATCACCCAACCTTTGCATGTCTCATGCAATATTAGTACAGCCTCCCAAAAGTTTCAAGCTTGTTCAATCAACTAAGAGAGGGCAGTCCTAGAAAATCCTTTTTAATTTGGGAATGCTGAAACCATCAGACCAACCGGGCGTCATGCTAAACCCACTCACCCGATAGACGAGGCTAGTTTGCCCCAACTGGACTTCCCGTCTTGGTCGTGCCTTCTCGCACACGTTCTAGTTCGATATGTCCCTATAGAGTTTGAACATGTTCATGAGAGAAGTTTTGGCATGAAGGGCATTCAAAATTTTCAAATTGGTCCCTAGGATCTCCAACTATCCCTTCAGGGTACTTAACTTTTCCAAAATTACTAATTGGCCCTCAATTTTTCTAAAATTGCCAATTGGTCCTCAAAATTTCAAAATTTTCCAATTAGTCCCCAATTTCATCCAATTGGTCAATTGGTCCTTAATTGGGAGTTAATTTCATGAAAATCCCCCAATTTCCTTTAAATTACAATTCAGTCCCCAAATTTTCAAAATCCCCAATTTTGCCCAAATTCCTCCAATTCATTGTATTTGGAACCTCGAACCTTGGATTCATCAAATTGATCACCCAAACTTGGGCAATTGCCCTATCATCTTGCTAATTTCTCCCCCCATCTCCCAATGATCATTTTGACCTTTGAATCACCTTAATTAGTGCCGATTTGAGCTCAAACGGAGCTTCATCGAAAAAATGATGTAAAGAGAGAAAGCTCGGTTTCCTTATCGGTGAAGGGGCGGCAGTCGGGGCTCTTAATGTGGGCAGTTAGTGCTCCTCCAAGGGGTCCTTCTAGGATCAACTTACTAGCCAATTGCCTGCAGGAGCATCACGGATTTGATGAGAGAAGTTTTGGCAAGTTAGCCTTTGCAACTCCGAAACTCCGATGACATAGCGTAGAATTGGCTTACCTAACCGGTGGTGGAGGATCTGGTGTGAGTAGGGGAGGACTAAGGAAGGTTTAGTTTATATGCCTGAGGTTAGGGCGGCCGGGGTGCAGCTCGAAGTGTTTGGCTCCCTCTCGGCCAAAGGAGCAAGGATCCTATATTAGCTCACCGGAGCTTGAACGGTGGTCCTTAGACCAAACTGAGGTTGTGATCATATAGAGGACTTCTTCCTGGTTTCAATGGTACCGGGAGGACCTTCAGAGGTTGAGAAAAAGCTCGATGCTGGATCTCCAGTTTAAGCTTTGTTAGAAAATGGACCTCTGCTTCTTCTTTGATTGCTAGTGGGATCAAGAATGCAAGGAGAGGGGTGCTCTTTATTAAGGGAGCTTGCCAATTGTACGGGCTACTGGCAAGCATAAGACTTTAGCCCGCTTCGCTTGTCGGTGACCGGAACAGAGCTTTTTCTGAGTCGCGAGAAACTTTCTCTCTAAACCCCCATCCTTTTTTAATAAGAAAACTAGGAATAAGAACCCGTCATTTCTAAAAAGAAAACCAAGTTGGTTCATAAACCTTAACCAATAAATAAAGGGAAAATCAGGAAATTTACAAATCTCGAGTGACCTAAAGAGTCATAAAAGTCATATAAAAGGACTTTGGGATGAATTGGAAGAAAAAATTAAACCCGTTCAGGTGAACCAGACCTGAACCGGTTTGAACCACCATTGAATCGATTTCTAAATTTATTTTTTTAGGTGGTTTAAAATATTCAAATTGAGGAATTGAAGCAACCATTGGATAGAGAATTAATTTAGAAATTTTTAATTTTGAAAAACTCAATCGAATCGGGCCTGAACCGTCCAGTTTAAGCATTGAACCTAATTCGGACCTGTCTGGTCCGATTTGGAACATTGTCATCTTCTTCCTTTAGATAACAGCATATTTCAAAATGAAAATATGAACAGCGCATGCGGAGGTGAAAAGTCTCCATTGAGGGCATTTCAGGCCATGAATGAGCACCATAAAGGCACCAATCGGACGGCCATAGAGTCCCCGAGCTCCCTATATAAAGAGTTCCTCTCCATTTCTTCTCCTCACACATGAGAACTCTACTCTCTCTCAACAAATAAGTTTTCCGGTGAAGCTCAAACCAGAACTCCCACATTGAGGTTTTTCTGAGCCTTAGAAGGTGAGGTCGGATTCCTTAGATTCAGGGAGAAGTCAGCTACCCAACAGTAGTTTCCATTCGATCCAAGGACCACCGGAGAAGCGTAGGCATAATCAAACAATGAAGCAGCTCCATAGAACCGAAGCTACCCTATTTTGACCGAGCTGAAATTGACTAAATTCAGCCCTTCTCCGGCCAAACCAAGCTCTCCCAACCTCCCTACAGCCCTTAAATGACCCCAACTGAGTGGAAAAGTAAGCTAATTCGGCCCACCTCAATCGTTGTGGGTCGGAGTTACAAAGAGAAATAGAGAGCTATAAGATGCCTCAGGAAAAGAGCTATCTACCCCAATAAAGAGATCGGACCGCCGCACCCCCGATGGTAAGTTTTTAAAGCTTTCTTTATCTACGTTTAATTTTTTAGCAAAGCTCTATGTAAAGTCCATCCTTCAATAATAAGAAAACCGGGGAAAGAACCGGTCATTTCCAATTTGAAAACTGAGTTGGTCTACAAACCGGAACCGATAGAGAAAGGGCAAACTGGGAAATTTATGGATTTGAGTGACCCAAAGAGTCACCAAGGTCATGAAAAAGGACTTTAGGATGAATTAGAGTTGAAAACCAAACCGATTCAGGTGAACCGGATTGAACCGGATGCTAAATTCATTTTTCTAGGTGGCTTAGAAAATTTCAATTTGATAATTGAGGCCATATTTGATAGACAATAAATTTAGATAAATTTTAAAATTTTTAATTTTGAAAAATTCGATCAAATCGGGTTTGAACCAGTCGGTTTAAACTTTGAACCCGGTTCGGACCAATTCGGTCTAGTTCGGAACAGTGTCGTCTTCTTCCTTCAGATGATAGTACTGTTCACTCACCGAAAAATCGAACATCGTCAGAAAAGCTGAAAAGTCTTCGGCTATGGAGTTTCAGACAATGAATGACCACCATTAAGATGCCAATCAGATGGCCAAGAAGTCTTCGAGCTTCCTATATAAAGAGTCCCTCCTATTCATCCTCTTCACACCTAAAAACTCTATTATCTCTCAACTGCTCCAATTTTCGGTCAATCTCGAACCAGAGCTCCAGTATAGGGTCTTTTCTGAACCAAAGAAGGCATGGTCGGGTTCTTTGGATTCGGGGAAAAGTCAGCTACACGACAGTAGTCTCCATTTGCTCTGAGGATCCTTGGAGAAACACCGTCATGATAGAATAGTGAAGTAGCTCCGGCGGTCAGAAGCTGCCCTATTTCAACCAAGCTGAAATCGGCCAATTCGAGCCATTCTCAGGCCAAACCAAGCCCTCCCAACACCTCTAGAGTTCTTCTACAGTTGAATTAGAGCTAAAAGGTAAGCCGATTTGGCTCCCCTATGTAAATTCCGACAAGTGCAAGAGAGAGAACTCACAGAACTTTGATGACTAAATTCTCACTCAATTCGGCATCAATTGATGCAATTCTTGATCCTAGGAGAAACCTCAAGACAATAGCCATCTGCCTAGATTGAACACTCGGACCGTCGCGCCTCCGATAGTAAGCTTTCAAAGCTTTCTCTCTCTAAATCTAGTTTTCCAGCGAAGCTCCGTTTGAGTTCATTCCAACACCAAATCGTACGATTCAAAGTGCAATTGAATCGTATGAAGGTGTAGGAACTCCAATCTAACTTCAATTTCAATAATTAAACTCATTTGATGGGTCAATTTGATAAAATCAAATTCGACTGAGTTAGAAGGTTGAAATTGGGGAAAAAATTGGGGGAAATTTGGGAATTTCAAAATTTCATGGGACTAAAGTGCAATTTCATAAAATTGAGAACCAATTAGGCATTACAAAGATATTAGGACCAATTGGGCAAATTTTGGAATTTTTGGGGCAAAACTTACCAAGGTAAAATTTTTGGAAAAAGTTGGGGACCAAATTGGAAATTTGGGAAATTGAACCCCTTTTTGTGAATTTGAATAAATTGAGATCCAAAGGTGAATTTTAAAAGTTTTGGTACTCAATTTGAGGAAAAACTGGCATTAGGGACTTAAAGTTATAGAAAAATAACTTTAAGGACCTAATTGAAAATAAATAAAATGTTTGGTTTTCTCATTCATTTGGAATGAATAAAGGCTAATAATGTAAACTCCGCCCTTTTGAGATAAGGAAAAACTGGGAAAAGAACCGATCAAATCGAGTGAGAAAACTGAACCGGTTCACAAACCTGATCATTTGTGAACGGGCAATTTGAGAATTTATAACTCCCGGGTGATCCAAAAGGTTTATAATACTATTGGAAAGAACCTTAGGATGAATTGGAAGAGAAAAACCAAACTGGTTTTGTCACGCCCCAACCCGGTTTGGTTGGATCCCCGTGATCAACCTGCCACTCTCTCGGTTTATTAAGGGTTTCCCCTTATTGTAAACCGTAAAGAGTAAGGCGTCCTTTAACCTGCACCTTTTTCCTGAAATAGCATAATCAAAACTGTATAAAATTTAAAACTTTACATACTTGTCTTACAGGCATCTTAGTTGACGATCATTAAGAACAGGCTTTCCAGGATTTCCTGAAAGGGATATAAGAGAGTGGGTGAGTACGACTACTCAGTGAATGGGTTTTTAAAAGCTTTTTACTTTTAAGAAAAATATTTATATGGAGTGTGCCAGACTCCTTTGTTTTAAAAAAATCCCTTCATTTAAAAATTCGGGTTTTTCCATTATTTCTTAGTTAACACGGTGTGTCATCACCCAACACACATACTTCATCATGAAGGTTACACACATTCGCAACTCAGTATCACTACTAAACCCGCTAGTGGCGACATTCGACCCACAATCCCGAAATCACTTCTTCGTGTACGTATGAGGACAAAGACCTCATCCTATCCCCACGATCTCATGCGCTTGGTGCTACTCCAGATTTCGCATAGACAGCTGGAACGACGAACTGCCCTTATAGCCACCAGGTCGTCTAGTGCCCTTAGGACGCATCACTACCTCTCATGGGCGTATTGATGATCCCGTACTCATAGTGCATGCACAAACAATGTTTTCTTATATTGCCATATAATCTGTGGTGCCACTAGTCCAACGGCCTCGACTCTTAACTCAACCCGCAGTTGTTTGTCTTGACTGGTCCGTCGACCTGTCATGTCGTGCTGCCGTTAGTTGATTAAGCATGTTGGTCCCATCTTGGTAGCATGGCCAAACAATTCAATTATTAAGTTTTATGGCACATATATCATGTTCGTTTACGAGCTCCTGCTCGTGCCAACTGGTCTTGGGCCCACTATACGAGATTTTCAAAATTGGGCATTTAGCCCCCCAAGTTCCAAAACTGAGGCCCTCAGTCTATCGGAGTTATTCGAGCTCCCGTCGAGAAGGTCTCCCAAATTGTTTAAGCATTGGCACACAGTCAGGGGAGAGCACTTCCGATAAAACATATCTTTTCTCTATCCATTATACCGCTCGGGTATAAGGATACCTCCCTTTATAACTGATGAACGGGTTTTCAACTTCCTTCGAGGAAGTTTCATCATACCAGCCGGGTATGATCTACTTACAACCGGTAAGTAGTTTTTCCGCATAATTTTCACATCACTTTCTCTAAGTGGTGATGATTAAAATACCACTAAATAGTGGGTTTTTATACTGAGGTACTTATCATCCCCTATCGGGTATGATATAAAATTTCCACTCACAACCAGTAAGTGGTTTTTATCTTTAAGTTGTGCTCATCATCCTAACCGGGTATGATGTTAGCAAACCCATTCACCTGTTAATGTCGTGAATTCCACTAGACTGGTTCTTTGTATTCACTCGAGCTTGTCCTTGCTGGCGTTCCCGGTATTTCGCGTTCCTACACAATATGAACATCTTGGTTCATTATCCTTCGGCCTAATCGCCTTCATTCATTCCAAATGAATGAGAAAGTCAAACTTTCATTTATTTGCAATTAGGTCCCTAAAGTTATTTCTCTTTAACTTTAAGTCTCAAATGCCGGTGTTTCCTCAAATTGAGTCCCGAAACTTCTAAAATTTATCATAGGACCTCAATTTATTCCATTTCACAAAAAGGGGTTTAATTTCCCAAATTTCTAATTTGGTCCCCCAACTTTTCCAAAATTACCATTTTGCCCTTACAAAAATGGTAAATTTTGCCCCCAGAAATTTCAAAATTCCTCAATTGGTCCTCCAACATTATTTTCATGCCCAATTGACCCTCAATTTCATTAAATTTCATTTTGGTCATTTGAATTTCGAAAATCCCCTATTTTCCCCCAATTCCAACTTCTTAACACAACCAAATTTGATTTCATCAAATTGACCCATCAAACGTTTCCAATTGTTGAAATTGAGTTTCTACATGTTCGTACGATTCTTCAAAAATGTGAATCACAAGTTTTAATGCTGGGACGAGCTCAAACAAAGCTTCGCTAGAAATTGAACTATAGAGAGAGAAAGATTCGATTACTCACCGGTGAAGGCATGACGGTTCGAGCTTTCGATCTGGATGGATAGCTCTCATCTTGAGGTTAATCCTAGAATCAAGAATCGCATCAATTGATGCAGAATTGGATTAGAATTTCGTCATTAAAATTCGGTCGACTCTCTCTCTAGCACTGATTGAAAATTATAAAGGGGAGCCGAATTGGCTTACCTTTCGGTCCTAATTCGGCCATGGAAAGGCTAAGGAAGTGTTGGGAGGGCTTGGTTTGGCCTGAGGAGGGCTTGAAATGGTCGATTTCAGTTTGGCCGAAATAGGGCAGCTTCGGTCCGTCGGAGCTGCTTCACTATTCTATCATGCTAGTGCTTCTCCAACGATTCTCGGATTGACTGGAGTTTGCTATCAAATAACTGTTTTCTCCTCGGTTCTAAAGAGCCCGACCTTTGTTCAAGTCGAAGCTCTAGTTCGAGCTTCACCGGGAAATGGAGCAGTAGAGAGCGAGAGAAGTGTTGAGGTGTGAGGAGAATGATTGGGATGAGCTCTTTATATAGGTGTAAAACTGTGTATTAAATGGGAGAGATTTATTACTAATATTAATATTACCATAAATTATTGGTATTAATTTCAATAATTTAATTTCGGTATTAAATTATTTGTATTAATTCCAACAATTTAATTTTGGTATTAAATTGTTGGTATTTATTACAGTAATTAAATATATATTAATTTATAACTATTTGTGATAAGCCTTACATTCGCATAAAAATTTTTGAACAAAATTTCGGGTTACAAAAAATCATACTTCCTAAGAGGTCACCCATCCTCACACTACTCTCAAGTAAGCACGCTTAACTTTAGAGTTCTTATGGACTCTCGTTCACCTGAACCAATTTAGTTTTTTTGTTTTAATTTGTGTTAAGTTTCTTTTCGAAGGTTTAATAAACTCTTTGGATCACTCGGAAGTTGTAAATTTCCAAATTGCTTGTTCCCAAATGATCGGGTTTGTAAACCGTCTCGATTTTCTTACTCAGTTTGACCGGTTCTTTTCCTGATTTCCCTTAACTCAAAAGTGCGGGGTTTAGAGGTTTGGATGAACCAAATCCAACTAGATTGAACTTATAAACCGAGTCAGTTCATGAACCGGAACCGATAGAGAAAGGGCAAACAGGGAAATTTATGAATCCCTTGTGACCTGAAGAGATTTATAAACCTTGGGAAGGAACCTTAGAACAAAGTGGGAGAGAAAAACTAGATCGGTTCGGGTCAATCGGATCGAACCGGTTTAAGGACGAGTCGGTTTATGAACTAGAATCGATAAAGAGATAGTAAACCAGGAATTTTATAGACCCTAAGTGACCCAAGGAGTCACGAAAGACATGGAAATGGACATGTGAAGGAATTGGGGACAAAAACCAAATTGGTTCAGGTGAACCGAATCCAAACCGGTTTGAACCACTATTCAACCATATCCTAAATTTATTTTTCTAGGTGGCTTAAATAATTCAAATTTGAGATTTGAGGCTGCCATTAGACAGAAAATGAATTTATAAATTTTTAGATTTGAAAAACTCGATCAAATGAGGGGTGAACCGAATGGTTTAAGCTTCGAACCCAGTTCAGACCGGTCCGGTCCGGTCCGGTTTGGAACAGTGTCTTCTTCTTTCTCAGGATGACAGCACTGTTCACTCGCCGAAAAATCGAAGCAGCGCCAGTGAAGAATAAGCGTTTTTGTTTGGTATGTTTCAGGTCTTCAATGCCTATCATAAAGTTGTCAAACGGACGACCAACGGGTCCCCGAGCTCCCTATATAAATAGCCCCTCTCCATTCATCCTCTCTACACTTAAAAACTCCATTCTCTCTCAACTGCTCTATTTTCCAGTGAAGCTCAAACCAGAACTCCAATATGGGTCTTTTCTAAGCCAAACAAGGTGAGGTCGGGTTCTTTAGAGCCGGAGAGAAGTCAGCTACACGCCTGTAGTCTTCGTTTGCTCCGAGGGATGTCGGAGAAATGCCGACGTGATAAAATAGTGAAGCAGCTCCGGCGGACTCAAGCTGTCCTATTTAAGCCGAGTTGAAATTGACCATTTCGAGCCCACCTCAGGACAAACCAAGCCTTCCCAACACTTAGGATTGAAATGTAAGCCAATTCGGCTCGCCTCTACAATTTTCAGCTGATGCTAGAGAAAGACCCGATAGAATTTCAATGATGAAATTCTAACTCAATTTGGCATCAATTGATGTGATTCTTGATTCTAGGATGAACCTTAGGATGAAAGCTATCTGCCCAAATCGAAAGCTCGAACCGACGTGCCCTCACCGGTGAGAAATTGAAGCTTTCTCTCTCTATAGTCTATTTTTCGGTGAAGCTTCGTTTGAGCTCGTTACAGCGTTAAAACTCGTGATTCAAAGTTCTATGGAATCGTATGAACATGGAGAAACTCAATTTCAACTTTAATTTCAACAATTAGAGGAGTTTGATCGGTCAATTTGATGAAATCAAATTCAGAATTGGGAGAAATTGGGGATTTTCAAATATTTGAGGGGCCGAAATGCAATTTCCTAAAATTGAGGGTCAATTGGGCATGATAAAAATGTTAGAGGGCCAATTGAGGAATTTTAGAATTTTTGGGGTAAAACTTACCATTTTTGTAAAAGAAGCGCAAAATGGTAATTTTGGAAAAGTTGGGGGACCAAATTGGAAATTTGGGAAATTAATCCCCTTTTTGTGAAATGGAATAAATTGAGGTCCTATGATAAATTTTAAAAGTTTTGGGACTCAATTTGAGAAAAAAGCCGGCATTAGGGACTTAAAGTTAAACAGAAATAAATTTAGGGACCTAATTACAAAAAAATAAAAATTTGACTTTCTCATTCATTTGGAATGAATGAAGGCTATTAGGCCGAAGGATAATGAACCGAAATGTTCATATCATGTAGGAACACAAAGTACCGAGAACGCCAGCAAGGACAAGCTCATGTGAATACAAAGAACCGGTCTAGTGGAATTCATGACATTTACGGTTGAGTGGGTTTACAAACGTCATAACCGATTGGGATGATGAGCATAACTTAAAGTTGAAAACTACTTACCGGTTGTGAGTAGGATTTTTATATCATACACGGTTGGGAATAATAAGCATATCATAATGAAAACCCACTATTATGTGGTATTTTAAACATCACAACTTAGAAGAGTGATGTGAAAACCATACGGAAAAACTATTTATCGATTGTAAGTAGATCATACCTGGTTGGTATGATGAAACTTCCTCGAAGGAAGTTGAAAACCCGTTCATCTGTTATGAGCGGAGATGTCCTTATACCCGATCGGTACAATGATCAATTGAAAATATATTTTGTCGGAAGTGCTCTCCACTGACTATGTGCCAATGCTTAAATTATTTGGGAGTCCTTCTTGATGGGAGTTCGAATAGCTCTGATAGGTCGGGGGACTCGGTTTTGGAACTTGGGGGCTAATATGCCCGATTTTGAAAAATCTCGTACAGTGGGCCCAAGGCCGGTTGGCATGAGCAGGAGCTTATAAACAAACATGAATTATATGTCATAAAACTTTAAATAAAGAAATTGTTTGGCCATGGTACCAAGATAGGACCAACATACTCAGTTAACTAGTGGCAGTGCAACATGACAGGTCCACGGACCAATTAAGACAAACAACTGCGAGGTGAGTTGAGAGTTCGAGCCGTTGGACCAGTGGCACCACAGATTACATGGCTTGATAAGAAAACATTGTTTATGCATGCATTGTGAGTACATGACCATCAAAACGCCCAAGAGGGGTAGTGATGCGTCCTAAGGGCACTGGACGACCTGGTGAGTATAAGGGCAGTTCGTCATACCAGGTGATCGTGCGAATTTTGGAGTAGCACTAAGCACATGAGAACGGGGTGGTGACGGGATGAGATCTCTGTCCTCATAACGGACACGAAGAATTTATTCCGGGAATGAGGGTAAGATGTCACGATTGAGGGTTGGATGTCGCGTACATCCACTCATTCCGAGGGTAGAAGTGGTCATGCTTCTATCCGAGTGGTAGGAAAAGTCACTTCGAAGCCACTAGCGGGTTCAGTAGTGATATTAACTTGCGAATGTGTATAACCCTTCATGATAAAGAATGTGTGTTGGGTGATGACACACCGTGCTAACTAAGAAATGATGGAAAAACCCAAATTTTTAAATGAAGGGATTTTTTTAAAAAGAAAGGAGTCTGACACACTTCATATAAATATTTTTTTCTTAAAAGTTAAAAGTAAACCTTTGAAAACCCATTCACTGAGTAGTCGTACTCACCCTCTCCCTTATATCCCTTTTAGAAAATCCCGGAAAGCCGACCCTTAAAGACCATCAACTAAGATACATGTAAGACAGGTATGTAAAGTTTAAAATTTCATATAGTTTTTATTATGCTATTCTAGGAAAAGGTGCAGGTTAAAGGACACCTTACTCTTTACGGTTTACAATAAGGGGAAGCACTTTAATAAACCAGGAGAGTGGCATGTTGATTACGAGGATCCGACCAAACTGGGTCGGGGCCTAACAATTAGAGTGGTATTAAAGCCTGTTTCCTCGCATACATAATCAAGACTTGAAAATATAGTAACTAATAGGATTTATCCTAAAATTTTCAGATGGCTCCTAGGAGAGGAACCAAGAAGACTTGGAATGGCTCTACTCAACACCCTATCTTCATAGAAAGACAACCCTAGAAGCTTTCCAAATGCCTGAGACCTGGCAGGAATCTCGAAAGACCAAATAGAGAATTATCCTGGAGAATGGTGCTAGGATGTATCGATGGCACAACTCTAAGTATGAAGGAGGATGTTTATCAAGAATTCCATAGCTACTTAGTTATTTTGTGACCATTTCCTGTGATAGGGCTGAAAGCCTAATCTTTTGTATCCCCCTGTTAATAAAATACTCAAATTCTCAAAACTCTATCTCCTGATGATATGATCTTGTTGGGAATATGACCTAAGGAAAATAAAACAAACCCACACTATCTTGGAAACGAAGGAAAAGTCACATCTCAGTTATGGAAGATGAATCAGGGAATTAAGAAACTTAGGAGGACTCTTATCATAACCCTTTAGCAAAGGAGATTCAGCAAGAAAACTGTCAAAGTGATTAGACTCAAGAACGGTAAAGCACCAAATCACTAGTAACCCTAGAAAAGCCCCACTTGAAGGAAAGAAGGAACCACAACAATCCATGTAAGGGAATAATGATGGAACATTACTTAAAGAGATGTCCAACCCTACTAAAGGACAAGTACCAAGATGAACTATTATAGGTGTAAGGAAAGAAGGGGTGTTCCACACCTCATAGATTCAAGGCAATACCTTCTCAAAGGTCACGAAAGACATGAAGGATTGGAGACCGATGCCATGGAGCAGGTTACATAAACGGTTCACAAAGAGGTCAAGAAATGACGAGGAAATGCAAAAAACTTCTTCAGAAGGTCAAACTGAGAAGGATAGCTCATGAATAGAGATAAGGTACATGGGAAGCATACTTAGAACCCTCTCATAAGGGGCAAACACAGAAAAACATCCCCCGGAACTCTAGGGAATGACACAGTGAGAGTGAAGAAGAGAAGGAATACGCTGTGAAAGGAACTCTGGAGGGATGCATACAACCAAGTGCCTTGAAAGAATCAATGGTTGGTAGATGAACATAACGTGGAGTGCAAGGAACCAACCCCTCATTAGAAACTACTTGAAGGAAGGATGTATTGGAGGCCAAGACTAACCTGCTTTGGAAAAGTGATATAATTTTAAAGTACAACCTCTTTTGAAAAAAAGTAGAGAAGTAGAAAATTGGAGTCTTTGACCAACATAGTAGAAGTAAGCAAACCATAAAAACAAGATAGTCAAAGGAAATAAATGACACCCTAAGGAAGACTGAGAGGTAGAAAGGACTACAACCTAAAAGGTCAGTGAAATAGATGTTAAGGATAGAAGGACTCGAGAAACAACTGCCCTAAGAAACTTAGACCAAAGGAATGGTGGAGACGAGGCAGTTAACGAACTAATACACGGGAAAGCCATATTTTGAGTTCCAGCAAAGAAGAGAGGGGCAGAAAGGTCAACTACTCGGGAAAAGAAGGATGAAAGAAATCTTTAATAGGACCAAAGGCCAAATTAACGACTAAACTCAAGCCAAGAAAAGAATAGGCAAGCCTCTCACACAATTGTCAAGAAATCTTGAAACAAAGAAGATTTGAATGCTCCATAAGGAAATACATTATGAAAGTAAACTTTGGAGGGATGCATATGACTAACTACCCTTGAAGAAATTATGGATGGGCGGATTGACCTAATGTGGAGTGCAAGGAAGCAACCCTTAATTATGAAATGTTTCAAAAGGAAGGAAGTATCGTGATGGCCCAATGTGACCTGTTTGGAGAAAGCTGGAGAACTAAACAATAATTTCAAGAGAACCAAGTAGAAAGAAGAAACGAGTAACAAAGGGACGGCTAAAGAGAATAAACAAAACCCTAAGAAAGGCGGAGATGTAGTAAAGACTACACTCTATGAAGGACAATAGGATGGGCATGAAGGACGAGTGATACAGTTGCCCAAACGATTGGACCAGTGAAATGGAGAGGAAGAGACAGTTAAAGAACTGGTCTTTGAGAGAACCATGGATTTAAACCACAACAAAGAAGGGGGAAGTGAAAAGGCCAAAACGTTGAAAAAGAAGAACGAAGGAAAATCCTTAAAGAAATCAATGGCTAAAATCAGATTTATAGTTTAAAGTCTTGAGACGGATATATGAGCCTCACGAAGGACGAACAAAGAGATTATAAAATAGGGAGGATGTGAACCCTCCTTAAATGGAAATAATTTAACGGGTTAGCATCAAAAGGTGCTGTGACAAGTATAAATGAGTGGACAACCCATACTAAGGTAATAAAGGAAAGAATGTTTGAGAAATGTCAGGAAAGTAAGTCCTCCCAATAAGTTGTGGCTAAGAAGGAATAACCATAATTGGTAAGATGGGTCAGAATCCACACGCGCATATGAAGTCTAAAGAGTGGACGACTGAGCATGGTGTGGAATACATGGAATAAAACCAACAATCGGAAGTATCCCATGTAAGGAATAAGAGATAAAACAAGTTGTGGATAGAGAAGGATCCAAAGCAAATAGATGTCCTAACATAGATAAGGGTACGAAGAAAGGGAGAAAAGAAACCTTCAAGCAATGGTAAGAAGGCTGAGCATGTAGCTCCTAGAACAAAAGTCCCTACCATGAAGTATATATTAGAGAAGGCAAATGTAAAAAGTGTACTCCCTGATCAAAACAATAAATTGAAAAAGGGTCAAACAGGAATAAAAAACTATGAAATGGTTATGAATAAGTAAGAGTGGATTGAGGCCAAAGGAAAATACTTGAGTAAAGGATGTCATTAGGAATGATGATGGACCTAAGAAAGGACGAATCACAGCATGTTAGTAAAATAATCGGAAACCAAATAATTGGAACAAAAAATACTCAATAAGGAAGTTGAAAAAGGATGAGTGGGTAAGGAGAAATGACACCGTTATAAATTGATGTGGATAACGGTAAAGTTAGTCGAGGAATGCTACCAAAAGAAAAGAGGGATGAAGTTATACAATCCTTGAGAGTTTGGAAAGTTAAGAATAATCCTAAAGGAGGTGTCCTAGAAATCTAATGGACACAAAGATAAGATTTTAGGAAACGTCACATTGTAAAGGGAAGGTAAACCCGACTGCACCGAGGAAAACGTGACTCAAGATAAAGAAGAGTCAGTTAGTAAAAATGACAATGTCAAACCAAAAAATTGGACTGAATTGTATTGAGCAACGGATGAAATAAGAGTCGAAATAGGACAAAAAGGTGAGGACAAGGAAATCTGCAAAATAGGTATGTAATACTCTAAAGTACATCGAGCTAAGGGTTTCAACGACCAACATGTTAACTAGACACAGGAATGGCTTGATACCGTGGAATTCCCAAATTGGAGTATAGAACCTCAAACTCCTTGGAGGGAGTAAAGAATATAAAGGAAAAGGAATTCCTTAAGTGAAGGATGTAAAAAGGGCTAATTGGAAGGATAAGAGAAGAGTTTCCATGTTAAGAAAACACCAAAGGGGCATCAAAGACAAGGCTAATAATTAAGTTTTGGGGACAAAACTCCTAAAAGGAGGGGAGATTTGTAAACCCCGCCCTTTTGAGCTAAGGAAAAACTGGGAAAAGAACCGATCAAACAGAATGAGAAAATCGAACCGGTTCACAAACCTGATCATTTGTGAACGGGCAATTTGGGAATTTACAACTCCCGAGTGATCCAAAGGGTTTATAATACTATGGAAAAGAACCTTAGGATGAATTGGAAGAGAAAAAATAGACCAGTTTGGATGAACCAGATCCAACTAGATTGAACCGAGTCAGTTCATGAACAGGAACCGATAGAAAAGGGCAAACAGGAAAATTTATGTAATCCCTTGTGACCCGAAGCAATTTATAAACCTTGGGAATGAACCTTAGAATAAAGTGGGAGAGAAAAACCAGATCGAATCAGGTGAACTGAATTGAACCGGTTTAAGGACTGAGTCGGTTTATGAACCGGAATCGATAAAAAGATGATAAACCGGGAATTTTATAGACCCTAAGTGACCCAAGGAGTTCGAAAGACATGGAAATGGACTTGTGAAGGAATTGGGGAGAAAAACCAAATTGGTTTAGGTGAACCGGATCCGAACCAGTTTGGTCCGGTTTGAACCACTATTGAACTGGATCCTAAATTCATTTTTCTAGGTGGCTTAAATAATTCAAATTTGAGATTTGAGGCCACCATTGGATAGAAAATGAAATTAGATAAATTTAGAAATTTTTAGATTTGAAAAACTCGGTTGAATGAAGGGTGAACCAACGGTTTAAGATTCAAATCCGGTTCGAACCGGTCCGGTCCGGTTCGAAACAGTGTCATCTTCTTCCTCAGGATGACATCACTATTCACTCGTCGAAAAATCGAAGTAGAGTCAGTGAAGAAGAAACGTTTCCATTTGGTATGTTTCATGTCTTCAATTCCTGTCATAAAAATGCCAAACGGACGGCCAACAGGTCTCCGAGCTCCCTACATAAAGAGCCCCTCTCCATTCATCCTCTCCACGCCTGAAAACTCCATTCTCTCACAATTGCTCCATTTTTTTGGTGAAGCTCGAACTAGAGCTCTGATATGGAGTCTTTTCTAAGCCAAACAAGGTAAGGTTGGGTTCTTTAGAACCGGAGAGAAGTCAGCTACACCCCTGTAGTCTTCGTTTGCTCCGAGGGTCACAGGAGAAACGCTGGCATGATGAAACAGTGAAGCGGCTCAGCGGACTAAAGCTGCCCTATTTCGGCTGAGTTGAAATCGACCATTTTCGAGCCCTCCTCAGGCCAAACCAAGCCTTCCCAACACTTCCTCAGCCCTCCCTCGACTGAATTAGGATTAAAATGTAAGCCAATTCGATGCTCCTCTGCAATTTCCGGCTGGTGCTAGAGAGAGAACCGACAAAATTTCAATGATGAAATTCTAACTTAATTCAGCATCAATTGATGTGATTCTTAATTTTAGGATGAACCTCAGGATAAGAGCTGTCTGCCCAGATCAAAAGCTCAGACCGTCATTGTAAAACCTGCCCTTTTGAGCTAAGGAAAACCGAAAAAAAAACCGGTCAAACCAAGTAAGGATTCAGAACCGGTTCACAAACTCAATCATTTCTGAACGGGCAATTTGGGAATTTACAATTCTCGTGTGATCCAAAGAGTTCATTAAACCTTCAAAAAGAAACTTAAGATAAATTAGAAGAGAAAAACCAAATTGGTTCAGGTGAACGAGAATTCATAAGAACTATTAAGTTAAGCGTGCTTACTAAAGAGTAGTGTGAGGATGGGTGACCTCTTGGGAAGTATGATTCTTTTAATACATAATCTGAGGTCATCCCCATTCATTCTCCTCATACTTGAACACTTCTCTCTCTCTCTACTACTCCATTTCACGGTGAAACTCGAACCAAAGTTTTAACTTGAACATTTTTCTTAACCTCGGAAGGAGAGGTCGAGCTCTTTAGAACCGAGGAGAAGACAACTATCTAATAGCAAACTCCAGTCAATCTGAGAATCACTCGAGAAGCGTCGGCATGATGGAACAGTGAAGCATCTCTAGTAGACTGAAGATGGCCTATTTCGGTGAATCTGAAATCAACCATTTCAAGCCCTCCTTTGACCAAACCAAGCCCTCCCAACACTTTCTTAGCCCTCCCACGACCAAATTAGGATTGAAAGGTAAGCCAATTCGACTCCCCTCTACAATTTTCGGTCGGTCCTAGAGAGAGAACCGGCAGAATTTCAATGATGAAATTCCAACTCAATTCGGCATCAATTGATGTGATTCTTGATTCTAGGATGATGCACAAGATGAGAGCTATCTGCCCAGATCGAAAACTCGGACCATCGTGCCCTCACCGATGAGAAATCGAAGCTTTCTATCTCTACAATATGTTTTTCGGCGAAGCTCCGTTTGAGCTCATTCCAGCATTAAAATCTGTGATTTCAAAGTTTCTTAGAATCATATGAACATGTAGGAACTCAATTTCAACTCCAACTTCAACAATTAGAGGTGTTTGATCGGTCAATTTGATGAAATCAAATTCAGTAGTGTTGAAGAGTTGAAATTGGGGAAATTTGGGGATTTTCAAAATTCGAAGGACCAAAATGAATTTTTATGAAATTGAGGGCCAATTGAGCATGGAAATAATGTTGGAGGACCAACTGAGAAATTTTAAAATTTTTGGGGCAAAACTTACCATTTTTGTAAAGGAAGGGAAAAATGGTAATTTTGGAAAAGTTGGAGGACCAAATTGTAAATTTGAGAAATTAATCCCCTTTTTGTGAAATGGAATAAATTGAGGTCCTATCATAAATTTTAGAAGTTTCAGGACTCAATTTAAGGAAAAACCGGCATTAGGGACTTAAAGTTAAAGAGAAATAACTTTAGGGACCTAATTGCAAATAAATGAAAGTTTGACTTTCTCATTCATTTGGAATAAATGAAGACGATTAGGCTAAAGGATAATGAACCGAAATGTTCATATCGTGTAGGAACACGAAGTATCAGGAATGCCAGTAAGGACAAGCTCACATGAATACAAAGAACCGGTCTAGTGGAATTCACGGCATTAACGGGTGAGTGGGTTTACTAACATTATACCCGGTTGGGAAGATGAGCACAACTTAAAATTAAAAACCACTTACCGGTTGTGAGTGGAAATTTTATATCATACCCGGTTGGGAATGATAAGTACCTCGGTATGAAAACCCACTATTAAGTGGTATTTTAAACATCACTACTTAGAGGAAGTGATGTGAAAATCATGCGGAAAAACTATTTATTGATTGTAAGTAGATCATACCCGTTTGGTATGATGAGACTTACTCAAAGGAAGTTGAAAACCCGTTCATCGGTTATGAATGGAGGTGTCCTTATACCGGGTGGTATAATGGATAGAGAAAAACATATGTTTTGTTGGAAGTGCTCTCCCCTAACTATGTGCCAATGCTTAAACAATTTGGAAGACCTTCTTGACGGGAGCTCGAATAGCTCTGATAGGCCAGGGGCCTCGATTTTGGAACATGGGGGCTAAATGCCCGATTTTGAAAATCTCGTACAGTGGGCCCAAGGCCAATTGGCACGAGCAGGAGCTTGTAAATGAACATGATATATGTGCTATAAACTTAATAAGTGAATTGTTTGGCCATGGTACCAAGATAGGACCGACATGTTTAGTCAACTAGCGGTAGTGCGACATGACAGGTCGACGGACCAGTCAAGACAAACAAATGTAGGTTTAGTTGAGAGTCGGAGCCGTTGGACCAGTGGCACCACATATTACATGGCAATATGAGAAAACATTATTTGTGCATGCATTGTGAGTACGGGATCATTAAGACGCCCATGAGGGGGTAGTGATGCGTCTTAAGAGCACTGGACGACCTAGTGGTTATAAGAGCAGTTCGTCGTTCCAGATGTCTGTGCGAAATCTGGAGTAGCACCAAGTGCATGAGACCGGGGTGGGGACGGGATGAGATCTCTGTACTCATACAGACACGAAGAAGTGATTACGGGATTGTGGGTCGGATGTCACGTACATCCACTCATTCCCTGGGTAGAAGTGGTCGTACTTCTATCCGGTTGGTAGGAAAAGTCGCTCCGAAGCCACTAGCGGGTTCAGTAGTGATACTGACTTATGAATGTGTGTAACCTTCATGATGAAGGATGTGGGTTGGGTGATGACACACCGTGATAAATAAGAAATGGTGGAAAAATCCAAATTTTTAAATGAAGGGATTTTTGAAAACAAAGGAGTCTGGCACACACCATATAAATATTTTTCTTAAAAGTCAAAAGCTTTTAAAAATCCATTCACTGAGTAGTCGTACTCACCCCCTCCCTTATATCCCTTTCAGGAAATCCCGAAAAGCCTCCCCTTAAAGACCATCAACTAAGATGCCTATAAGACAGGTATGTAAAGTTAAAAATTTCATTTAGTTTTAACTACACTATTCCAGAAAAAGGTGCAGGATAAATGACACCTTACTCTTTACGGTTTACAATAAGGGGAAATCCTTTAATAAACCGAGAGAGTGGCGGGTTGATCACGGGGATCCGACCAAACCGTGTTGGGGCGTGACAGTTATGCCCTCACCGGTGAGAAATTGAAGCTTTCTCTCTCTACAGTCTGTTTTATGGCAAAGCTCCGTTTAAGCTCTCTCCAGCATTAAAACTCGCGATTCAGAGTTCTATGGAATCGTATGAACATAGAGAAACTCAATTTTAACTTCAATTTCAACAATTAGAGGTGTTTGATCAGTCAATTTCATAAAATCAAATTCGGCTAGGTTAAAGAGATGGAATTAGGGGAAAATTGGGGGAAATTGGGGATTTTAGAAAATTCGAGGGACCGAAATGCAATTTCCTAAAATTGAGGGTCAATTGGGCATGATAAAAATCTTAGAGGGCCAATAGAGGAATTTTATAATTTTTGGGGTGAAACTTACTATTTTCTTAAAGAAAAGGGCAAAATGGTAATTTTGGAAAAGTTGGGGCACCTAATTGGAAATTTAGGAAATTAATCCCCTTTTTGTGAAATGGAATAAATTGAGGTCCTATGATAAATTTTAAAAGTTTCGGGACTGAATTTGAGGAAAAATCGGCATTAGGGACTTAAAGTTAAAAAGAAATAACTTTATAAACCTAATTACAAAAAAATAAAAATTTGACTTTCTCGTTCATTTGGAATGAATGATGGCTATTAGGCCGAAGGATAATAAACTGAAATGTTCATATTGTGTAGGAACACGAAGTAAGGAGAACACCAGCAAGGACAAGCTCACGTGAATACAAAGAACCGGTCTAGTGAAATTCACGGCATTTACGGGTGAGTGGGTTTACTGACGTCATACCGGGTTGGGATGATGAGCATAACTTAAAGTTAAAAACCACTTACTGGTTGTGAGTGGGATTTTTATATCATACCCGGTTGGGAATGATAAGCATATCAGAATGAAAACCCACTATTATGTGGTATTTTAATCATCACAACTTAGAAAAGTGATGTGAAAACCATATGGAAAAACTACTTACCCTGTCACGCCCCGACCCAGTTTGGTCGGATCCCCGTGATCAACCCGCCACTCTCCCGGTTTATTAAAGGGTTTCCCCTTATTGTAAACTGTAACGAGTAAGGCATCTTTTAACCTGCACCTTTTTCCTGGAATAGCATAATCAAAACTGCATGAAATTTAAAACTTTACATACCTGTCTTACAGGCATCTTAGTTGACGGTCTTTAAGGGGAGGCTTTCCGGGATTTCCTGAAAGGGATATAAGGGAGGGGGTGAGTACGACTACTCAGTGAATGGGTTTTTAAAAGCTTTTGACTTTTAAGAAAAATATTTATATGGTGTGTGCCAGACTCCTTTGTTTTCAAAAATCCCTTCATTTAAAAATTTGGATTTTTCCACCATTTCTTATTTATCACGGTGTGTCATCACCCAACACACATCCTTCATCATGAAGGTTACACACATTCGTAAGTCAACATCACTACTAAACCCGCTAGTGACTTCGGAGCGACTTTTCCTGCCACCCGGATAGAAGTACGACCACTTCTACCCTGGGAATGAGTGGATGTACGTGACATCCGACCCACAATCCCGAAATCACTTCTTCGTGTCTGTATGAGGATAGAGACCTCATCCTGTCCCCACCCTGATCTCATGCGCTTGGTGCTACTCTAGATTTTGCACAGACACCTGGAACGACGAACTGCCCTTATAGCCACCAGGTCGTCCAGTGCCCTTAAGACGCATCACTACCCCTCATGGGCGTCTTGATGATCCCGTACTCACAATGCATGCACAAACAATATTTTCTTATATTGCCATGTAATATGTGGTGCCACTGGTCCAACGGCACCGACTCTCAACTCAACCTGCATCTGTTTGTCTTGACTAGTCCGTCGACCTGTCATGTCGCACTATCGCTAGTTGACTGAGCATGTCGGTCCTATCTTGGTAGTATGGCCAAACAATTCACTTATTATGTTTTATGGCACATATATCATGTTCGTTTACGAGCTCCTGCTCGTGCCAACTAGCCATGGGCCCACTGTACGAGATTTTCAAAATCGGGCATTTAGCCCCCAAGTTCCAAAACCGAGGCCCCTGGCCTATCAGAGCTATTCGAGCTCCCGTCGAGAAGGTCTCCCAAATAGCTTAAGCATTGGCACACAGTCAGGGGAGAACACTTCCGACAAAATAGGTTTTCACTGTCCATTATACCAACCGGTATAAAGACATCTCCATTCATAACCGATGAACGGGTTTTCAACTTCCTTCGAGTAAGTCTCATCATACCAACCGGGTATGATCTACTTACAACCAGTAAGTAGTTTTTTTTCGCATAATTTTCACATCACTTTCTCTAACTGGTGATGATTAAAATACCACTAAACAATGGGTTTTTATACCGAGGTACTTATTATCCCCTACCGGGTATGATATAAAATTTCCACTCACAACCGGTAAGTGGTTTTTATCTTTCAGTTGTGCTCATCATCCCAACCGGGTATGATGTTAGTAAGCCCACTCACAATCGGTAAGTGGTTTTTAACTTTAAGTTGTGCTCATCATCCCAACTGGGTATGATGTTAGTAAACCCACTCACAACCGGTAAGTGGTTTTTAACTTTAAGTTGTGCTCATCATCCCAATCGGGTATTATGTTAGTAAACCCACTCACAACCGGTAAGTGGTTTTTAACTTTAAGTTGTGCTCATCATCCCAACCGGGTATGATGTTAGTAAACCCACTCACCCGTTAATGTCGTGAATTCCGCTAGACTGGTTCTTTGTATTCACGCGAGCTTGTCCTTGCTGGCATTCTCGGTATTTTGCGGCATAACAGCCTTCATTCATTTCCAATGAATGAGAAAACCCAAACTTTTAGTTATTTGCAATTAGGTCCCTAAAGTTATTTCTCTTTAACTTTAAGTCCCTACTGTTGATTTTTCCTCAAATTGAGTCCCGTAACTTTTAAAATTTATCCTGGGACCTCAATTTATTCAATTTCACCAAAAAGGGGTTTAATTTCCCAAATTTCCAATTTGGTTCCCCAATTTTCCCAAAATTACCATTTTGCCCTTCTTTTTACAAAAGTGGTAAGTTTTGCCCCAAAATTTCCAAAATTCCTCAATTTGTCCTCCAACATTATTTTCATACCCAATTGACCCTCAATTTCATAAAATTGTATTTTGGCCCTATGAATTTCGAAAATACCCAAATTTTCCCCCAATTTCAACTTTTCAACACTACCGAATTTGATTTCATCAAATTGACCGATCAAACACTTCTAATTATTGAAATTGGAGTTGAAATTGAGTTCATGCATATTCATACGATTCTAAGAAACTTTGAATCACAGATTTTAACGTCGGAACGAGCTCAAACGGAGCTTCGCCAGAAAATAGAATATAGAGAGAGAAAGCTTCGATTATTCACCAGTGAAGGCACGACGGTCCGAGCTTTCGATCTGGGCAGATAGGTCTCGTCCTGAGGTTCATCCTAGAATCAAGAATTGTATCAATTGATGCGGAAGTGGATTAGAATTTCATCATTGAAATTCAGTCAACGCTCTCTCTAGCACCGATCGAAAATTGTAAAGGGGGGCCGAATTGGCTTACCTTTCGGTCCTAATTCGGCCATGAAAAAGCTGAGGAAGTGTTGGGAGGGCTTGGTTTGGCCTGAAGAGGGCTTGAAATTGCTGATTTTTGCTTGGCCGAAATAGGGCAGCTTCGGTCCGCCGGAGTTGCTTCACTATTCCATCATGTCGACGCTTCTCCAACGATTCTCGGATTGACTGGAGTTTGCTATCAGATAGCTATCTTCTCCCTGGTTCTAAAGAGCTCGACCTTTGTTCAAGTCGAAGCTCTAGTTCGAACTTTATTGGGAAATGGAAGAGTAGAGAGAGAGAGAGAGAAGTGTTAAGGTGTGAGGAGAATGAAATTGGTATTAATTATAATAATTCAATATATATTAATTTATGGCTATTTATGATAAGCCGTACGTTCGCATAAAAAGTTTTGACCAAAATTTCAGGTTATAAAAAATCATACTTCCCAGGTCACCCATCCTCATAATACTCTTAGGCAAGCACACTTAACTTTGAAGTTTTTATGGAATCTAGTTCACCTAAACCAATTTGGTTTTTGTTTTCTAATTTGTCTTAAATTTCTTTTCCAAGGTTTAATGAATTTGGATCACCCAAAAGTTGTAAATTTTCATATTGCTTATTTCCAAATGTAAACCAGCTTGGTTTTCTTATTCGGTTTGACCGGTTCTTTTCCCGATTTTCCTTAACTCAAATGTGTGGGGTTTACATACCGGTTGTAAGTAGATCATACCCGGTTGGTATGATGAAACTTCCTCGAACGAAGTTGAAAACTCGTTCATCGGTTATGAGCGGAGATGTCCTTATACCCAGTTAGTATAATAGTCAGTTGAAAATATATTTTATCTGAAGTGCTCTCCCCTGATTGTTGCCAATGCTTAAACTATTTGGGAGACCTTCTTGACTGGAGCTCAAATAGCTCTGATAGGTCAGGGGCTTCGGTTTTGGAACTTGGGGGCTAATATGTTCGATTTTGAAAAATCTCGTACAATGGGCTCAAGGCCAGTTGGCACAAGCAGGAGCTCATAAACAAAAATGAATTATATGCCATAAAACATTAAATAATTAAATTGTTTGGCCATGGTGCCAAGATAGGACCGACATACTCAGTCAACTAGCAGCAGTGCAACATGACAGGTCAACGGACCAGTCAAGACAAACAACTACTGGTTGAGTTAAGAGTCGTGGTCATTGGACCAGTGGCACCACAGATTACATAGCTTGATAAGAAAACATTGTTTGTGCATGCACTGTTTGTATAGGATCATCAAGACACCCAAGAGGGGTAGTGATGCGTCCTAAAGGCACAGGACGACATGGTGAGTATAAGGGCAGTTCATCGTAGTAGGTTACCATGCAAAATTTGGAGTAGCACTAAGTGCATGAGACTGGGGTGGGGACGAGATGAGGTCTCTGTCCTCATAACAAACATGAAGAATTTATTCCAGGAATGAGGGTTGGATGTCACGAACATCTACTCATTCTTAGGGTAGAAGTGGACGTACTTCTATCTGGGTGGTCGGAAAAGTCGCTCCAAAGCCACAAGTGGATTTAGTGGATGTACTAACCTGCGAATGTGTGTTGGGTGATGACACACCGTAATTAAATAAGGAAATGGTGATAAAACCTGAAATAAGGGGAAACCCTTTAATAAACCGGGAGAGTGGCGGGTTGTTCACGGGGATCCGACCAAACCGGGTCGGGGCGTGACAAATAAGCCAAAGGATAATGAACAAGGATGTTCATATCGTGTAGGAACACAAAGTATCGGGAACGCCAACTAAGACAAGTTCGAGTAAGGACAACAAGACGACTAAGAGGATATTCACTGCACTATCGGGTGAGTGGGATATTCAATATTATACCCGATTGGGATGATAAGCACCTATAAAATGAAAACCCACTACTAAGTGGTATTTTAACCATCACACCCGAGAGGAGTGATGTGGAAATCATACAGAAAAACTACCAACCGATTATAAGTAGATGATACCTGGTTGGTATATGAAACTTACTAGAAGGAAGTAGAAAACCCGCTTATCAGTTATAAGTAGAGATGTCCCCATACTCGGTTGGTATGATGGATAGTTGAAAAGTTTATTTTGTCAGAAGTTCTCTCTCTTGACTGTGTGCCACTGCTTAAAATTTTTGGAAGACCTTCTTGACGTGAGCTCAAATAATAGCTCGTATAGGTCAAAGGCCTCAGTTTTGAAACTTGGGGGCTAATACACCCGATTTTGAAAATCTCGAACAATGGGCCCTAGGCCAGTTGGCACGAGCTCGTAAACAAACATGATTATTAAGCCATGAAAAATTAAGTAAATGAGTTATTTGGCAATGGTACCGAGACAGGACCGACATACTTGATAGACTAGCGATAGTGCGATACGACATGTCTTCGAACTAGTCAAGATAAACAGTTGCAAGTCGAGTTGAGGGTCGGGGCCGTCAAACCAATGGCACCACATATTATAAGGCTCATGTGAAAACTATTAATTTGTGCATGCACTATGTTACGGGACCTTCAAGACACCCAATAGGGGTAGTGATGCGTCCCAGGGCTCTCGACGACCTGGTGGATATAAGGGCAGTTCATCGTACCAGAAGTCTTGCGAAGCTCGACGTAGCTTCAAGCATATGAGACCGGGGTGGGGATGGGATGAGGTTTTTGTCCTCATACGGACATGGAGTTTTGTTATGGGATTGAGGGTTAGATGTCGCGAACATCCACTCATTCTTAGGGTAGAAGTGGATATGCTTCTATCTAGATAGCCGATAAAGTCGCTCCGACGACACAACTGGGTACAGTGGACGGGTTGGCTTACGATTGTGTGTTCCTTCATGATGAAGGGCATGTGTTGTTTGGTAAACACGCCAATATGATGAGAAATGGTTATGTAAACTAAGAATTTGAGAATTAAATTTAAAAGAAAAATAAGTAGTCTAGCACACTCCAAAATTTAAACTATTTTTCCAAAAGTAAATCTTTGAACACCCATTCACTGATTCGTTAAACTCACCCCCTTCCTTATATCCCTTTCAGGTAACCCCAGAAAGCTTACCCCCAAAAACCACCAGCTAATGCACCTGTAAGGCAGGTATAATAAGTTTAAAATTTTGTACAGTTTTTATTTATGTTATTCCAGGAAAGGTACAGGTTTAAAGGATGCCTTACTCCTCACAGTTTATAAAGAAGGGGCAACCCTTAGTAAATCGAGAGAGTGGCGGGTTGATCACAGGGATCCGAATATACCGGGTCAGGGCATGACACTCTGTTTGAGCTCAATCCAGACCCAAATGATGCGGTTCAAAGCTCAATTGAATCATATGGAAGTGTAGGATCTGATCCATACCTTCAATTGGAGCAATTAACTCCAATTGAATGGTCAATTTGATAAAATCAAATTCGGCCAGTTTGAAAGGAGGAAAATTGGGGAAAATTGTGGGAAATTTTTGGGATTTCATAAAATTGAGGAACCAAATTGCAATTTCCCAAATTTGAGGGTCAATTGGCCATGAAAAGGATGTTGGATGACCAATTGGTCAATTTTAGAAAATAATTGGGGTCAAATTTCCATTTTTGTAAAGTAGGGGCAAAATGGTAATTTTTGGAAAGTTGTGGACCAAATTATAAATTTGGGAAACTTGAACCTCTTAAGTGAATTTGAGTAAATTGAGGGCCCAAAGTGAATTTTGGAAGTTTTGGTACTCAATTTGGGGAAAAGTTTGCATTAGGGACCTAAGTGCAATTAAATGGAAGTATTGAGTTTAGTCGTTCATACGTGAGGAACGAAGGCTGTTATGCCAAGTATTAATAGATAAGGTTGTCCAAATCGAGTAGGAGCATGAAGGACTAGAACGCCAGCAAGAGAAGCTCGCATCAACTAGGGAAAATCAATCGAGGATAAACACGTCACGGTTAACGGGTGAGTGGGTTTATTCACATCATACCCAGTTGGAAAGATGAGTAACTCGAATATGAAAAACCTCGCCCTCACACTCATATGTCCACTTCATCCACTAAGAGGGATTGAAGTTGGGCTGAGTAGGTGGGGGTACTTGGTGGACTTTCATAAAGGTGGCATACGCATCCTAATAATTGTCCCAAGCCTCCTTCTTGGTTGGATTCCCCTCTGGTTGTTGTGGGGCTGTAGGAGGAGTTGGGCTCCTAGGAGGAGGTATAGGTTCCTCTTGTCTTGGAGGATGATAGGTGATGCCTTCTGATTCCAATAGGGCTACTACCAATTTTCGGTAGTCTTCCACCATATCCTTGGGTACTCTTTTCTCGCCTTGTAAGAATCTTTGAACGGCCTCTTCCCTTAGGTTGGGTGTCTTTTTCAGGGTTATGGGTGGAGGGTTGGATTTCACAACAAACTTTCTAGGAATTCTCCTTCCTACACGATAGTTAAAGTTTGATTAATGTCAGGGCATAATATTGATAATGGTTCAAGGGAACTTAACTCTAATACCACTCAAGTTGTCACACCCAACCTGGTTTGGTTGGATCCCCATGAACAATCCGCCGCTCTCTTGGATCAAGAGGGGTTTCACCCTTCTTTAATTCAAGAGTATCTAGGCGTAATCTAAACCTTGCTCCCTGGAATAACATATATCAAATAAAATACAAGCTTAAGAAGTTAAGCATACCTGACAGAGGGTAAGGCATGTTGTTATCCCTAGACATCTTTCTATTTTCCTGAAACGGATAAAAAGGTGGATGAGTTTCTACAACTCAGTGAATGGGTATTTTCAAAATTGAAGTTTCAATAAAAATAGTTTTTAAATTGGAGTGTGCAAGACTCCTTATTTTCTTTAAAATATCTCATTCTCAAAATCTTGGTTTCATAGCCATTACTAAATCCTCAATCATAACCGGTGTGTTTATCAACCAACACGTGCCCTTCATCATGAAGAGAACACACATTCACAAGGCAGCATATCCACTGCACCCACTTGTGGCGTCGAAGCAACTTTACCGGCCACCTAGATAGAAGCATGTCCGCTTCTACCCTAAGAATGAGTGGATATACGCGACATCCGACCCACAATTCCATAAATAAAAGTTTGTGTTCGTATGAGGACAGAGACCTCATCTAGACCCCACCCCGATCTCATGTGTATGAAGCTACATCAAGCTTCCAAGACTGCTGGCATGACTAACTGCCCTTATCACCACCATGTCGTCCAATAACCCTAGGACACATCACTACCCCTCTTGGGCATCTTGAAGGTCTCATAATTCAATGCATGCACAAAACAATAGTTTTCCACATAAGCCATTTAATCCATGTGACATTGGTCCAACGGCCCCGACCCTCAACTCAACCTGCAGCTGTTTGTCTCGACTGGTCCGTCGACCTGTTATGTCACACTACCGCTAGTCCACCGAGTATGTCGACCTATCTTGGTACCATGGCCAAACAAATCATTCATTTAAAGTTTTCATGGCTTAAACTCATGTTTATTTACGAGCTCCTGCTCATGCCAACTAGCCTTGGGCCCACTGTACGAGATTTTCAAAATTGGGCATATTAGCCCCCAAGTTCCAAAACTGAGGCCTCCGGCCTATCTGATCTATTCAATCTCCCATTAAGCAGTGGCACATAGTAAGAGGAGAGCACTTCCAACAAAATAAACTTTTAGTCATCCATCACACCAACTAGGTAAGAGGACATCTCCGTTTATAACCGATAAGAGGGTTTTCTACTTCCTTTCAGGAAGTTTTATCATACCAACAGAATATGATCTACTTATAACCATTAAGTAGTTTTTCCGCATAATTTCCACATCAATCATCATAGGTGTGATGGTTAAAATACCACTTAGTAGTGAGTTTTCATTTCCGAGGTGCATATCATCCCAACTGTGTATAATATAAAATCTCACTCATCCGATATTTGCAGTGTATTTCCTCTAAATTGGCTTTCATCTCCTTGTGAGCTTTGTAGGCTGGCATTCCCAAAACCTCATGTTCCTACATGGTATGAACATTTTTTTTTATTATTCCTTGTCTTGATAGCCTTCATTCATTATTAACGAATAACTTTTCAACTTTTTCAAATATTTGTAATTTGGTCCCTAAAGTTCTTTTTCTTTTATTTTAGGTCCCAAATCCTTTTTTCCCCAAATTGAGTACGAACAATTCAAATTATGCTTTCAGACCTCAATTTATTCAAAATTTCATAAAGGGGTTCAAGTTTCCTAAATTCTCAATTTGATCCTCAATTTTTCCAAAATTACCATTTTACCCATACTTTACAAAAATGGCAAGTTTTGCCCCCAAAATTCCAAAAATTACCCAATTGGTCTTCCAACATCTTTATTATGCCCAATTGGCCCTTAATTTTATGAAATTGCATTTTAGTCCCTCGAATTTTTGAAATCCCCAAAAATTTTCCCCTAATTTCAACTTTCCAACATAGCCAAATTTGATTTCATCAAATTGACCGATCAAAGGAGTTTAATTGTTGAAATTGAAGTTAGATTGGAGTTTCTATATCTTCATACGATTCAATTGCACATTGAATTGTACGATTTGACACCGGAACAAGCTCAAATCGAGCTTCGCTAGAAAACTGATCGTAGAAAGAGAAAGGTTCAAATGCTTATCGTCGGGGGTGTGGCTGTTCGCTCTCGTCCTAAGGTTACTCCTAGGATCAAGAACTGCATCAATTGATGTCTAATTGAAGGAGAATTTAGTCAGTGAAAATCTATCGGTTCTCTCTCTAGCACAGATCGGAATTATAGAGGGGAGCTAAATTGGCTTACCTTTCCGCACTAATTCAGTTGTAGGAGGGCTGAAGAGGTGTTGGAAGAGCTTGGTTTAGCTTGAGTAAGGCTCAAATTGGCTAATTTTAGCCTGACATAAATAGGGCAGCGTCGGTTCGCCAGAGCTGCTTCGATCACACTAGCGCTTCTCCAGTGATGTCTCCCCGAATCTAAGAAACCTGACCACACCTTCTTTGGCTCAAAAAATACCCTATATCGAAGCTCTGGTTTGAGCTTCGCCAGAAAACTAAGGGGCTGAGAGAGAGTGAGGTTTTCGGTTGTGGAGAGGATGAATGGAGAGGGGCTCTTTATATAGGGAGCTCGGGGACTCGTCAGTCGTCCGTTTGGCACAATTACGACAGTCATTGATGGCATGAAACGTACTGAACGAAAACGTTTCCTCTTTGCCGGTGCTGGTTCAATTTTCCAGCAAGTGAACAGTGCAGTCATCTAAAGGAAGAAGATGACACTATTCCGAACTGGATTGGAACAGTCCGAACCGGGTTCAAATCTTAAACTGGTCGATTCATGCCCAATTTGACCGAGTTTTTCAAAATTAAAATTTTCTAAATTCATTCTCTATCCAATGGTGACCTCAATTCTCAAATTTGAATTTTATCAACCACCTAGAAAAATGAATTTAGCATTCGGTTCAATAGTGGTTCAAACCGGTTCAATCTGGTTCGGATCCTATTCACCTGAACTGGTTTTGTAAACCCCACCCTTTTGAGTTAAAGAAAACCAGGAAAAGAACCAATCAAAGAGAGTGAGAAAACTAAACCGGTTCATAAAACCAATCAATTGGGAACGGGCAATTTTGGAAATTTACAACTCTCGGATGATCCAAATGGTTCATAAAAACCTTGGAAAAGAACCTTAGGACAAATTGGAAGAGAAAAACTAGACCGGTTTAGACAAACTGGATCCAACTACATTGAACCGATTTATGAACTGAGTCAGTTCATGAACTAGAACTGATAGAGAAAGGGCAAACCGGGAAATTTATGGATCCCGAGTGACCCAAGAAGTCCCAAAAGTCAGGGGAATGGACTTGAGAATGAATGGGAGATGAAAACCAAACTGGTTTACGTGAACTGGGTCCAAACCGAATTGAACAGGTTTGGACCGGTTTGAACCACTACTGAACCAGATTCTAAATTCATTTTTCTAAGTGGCTTAAAAAATTCAAATTTTAGATTTGAGGCCACCATTGGATAGAAAATGAATTTAGATGAATTTTGAAATTTTTAGATTTGAACCCGGTTCGGTCCAGTTCGGAACAGTGTCATCTTCTTCCTCCATATGACAACACTGTTCACTTGCTGGAAAATCGTGTAGCACTGGTTTGGACCAAACTGGTTTATGTGAACTGGGTCCAAACCGAATTGAACAGGTTTGGACCGGTTTGAACCACTATTGAACCAGATTCTAAATTCATTTTTCTAAGTGGCTTAAAAAATTCAAATTTTAGATTTGAGGCCACCATTGGATAGAAAATGAATTTAGATGAATTTTGAAATTTTTAGATTTGAACCCGGTTCGGTCCAGTTCAGAACAGTGTCATCTTCTTCCTCCATATGACAACACTGTTCACTTGCTGGAAAATCGTGTAGCACTGACGAAGCTGAAAAGTCTCCGGCTATGGAGTTTCAGGCAAATGAATGACTGTCGTTAAGGTGCCAATTGGATGGCCAAGAAGTCCCCGAACTTCCTATATAAAGAGCCCCTCCCCATTCATCCTCTCCACACCTGAAAAGCTCACTCTCTCTCAGCTGCTTAGTTTTCTAGCATAGCTCAAATCAGAGCTCCAATATAGGGTCATTTCTAAGCCAAAGAAGGTGAGGTTGGGTTCTTTAGAACCCGGGAGAAGTCAGCTACACGCTATAGTCTTTGTTTTCTCCGAGGGTCGCCAAAGAAGCGCTGGCATGATCAAACAGTGAAGCAGCTCTGGCAGACTGAAGCTGTCCTATTTCGGTCGAGCTGAAATAGGCCAATTCGAGCCCTCCTAAGGCCAAACCAAGCCCTCCCAACACTTTCTCAGCCTCCCACGGCCGAATTAGGACAGAAAGGTAAGCCAATTCGGCTCCCCTCTACAATTTCCGGACGGTGCTAGAGATAGAACCGGCAGAATTTCGACGATGAAATTCTAACTCAATTCAACATCAATTGATGCAATTCTTGATTCTAGGATGAACCTCAAGATGAGAGTTATCAGCTCGGATCGAAAGCTCGGACCGTCGTGCCCCCGACGGTGAGTAATCGAAGCTTTCTCTCTCGATAGTCTATTTTCTGGCGAAGCTCCATTTGAGCTCGTTCCAACGTTAAAACTTGTGATTAAAAGTGCTATTGAATCATATGAAGATGTAATATCTCAATTTTAACTTCAATTTCAACAATTAGATGTGTTTGATCAGTCAATTTGATAAAATCAAATTCGACTATGTTAAGGAGTTGAAATTGGGGAAAATTGGGGATTTTCGAAATTCGAAGGACCAAAATGCAATTTTATGAAATTGAGGGTCAATTAGACATGATAAAAATTTTAGAGGGCCAATTGAGGAATTTTAGAATTTTTGGGGTGAAACTTACCATTTTTGTAAAGGAATGGCAAAATGGTAATTTTAGAAAATTTGGGGGACCAAATTGGAAATTTGGCAAATTAAACCCCTTTTTGTGAATTTGAATAAATTGAGGTCCTAGGATAAATTTTAAAAGTTTCAGGACTCAATTTGAGGAAAAACTGGTATTATGGACTTAAAGTTAAAGAAAAATAACTTTAGGGATCTAATTGCAAATAAATAAAAGTTTAGTTTTTTCATTCATTTGGAATGAATGAAGGCTATTAGGCCGAGTGATAATGAACCGAGGTGTTCATATCGTGTAGGAACACTAGGTACCAGGAACGCCATCAAGGACAAGCTCGTGTGAATACAGATAACCGGTCTAGTGGAATTCACTGCATTAACGGGTGAGTGGGATTTTATATCATAATCGGTTGGGAATGATAAGTACCTCAAAATGAAAAATCCACTATTTATTAGTATTTTAATCATTACAATTTAGAGAGAAGTGATGTGAAAATTATGCGGAAAAACTACTTACCGGTTGTAAGTAGATCATACCCGGTTGGTATGATGAAACTTTCTCGAAGGAAGTGGAAAAACTATTCATTGGTTATGAGCGGAGATGTCCTCATACTCAGTTGGTATGATGGAAAGTTGAAAACATATTTTTCGGAAGTGCTCTCCCTTGATTGTGTGTCAATGCTTAAACAATTTGGGAGAATTTCTTGACGTGAGCTCGAATAGCTCTTATAGGCCGGGGGCCTCAGTTTTGGAACTTGGGGGCTATTATGCCCGATTTTGAAAATCTCGAATAAGTGGGCCATAGGCCAGTGGACATGAGTAGGAGCTCATCAACAAACATGATATATGTGCCATAAAACTTTAATAAATGAATTGTTTGGCCATGGTACCAAGACAGGACCAACATATTCAGTCAACTTGTGGCAGTGTGACATGACAGGTCTTCGGAACAGTTAAGACAAACAGCTGTAGGTTGAGTTGAAGGTCGGGGCCGTTGGACTAGTGGCATCACAGATTATACGACATGATAAGAAAATATTAATTATGCATGCACTATGATTACGGGACCATCAAGACGCCCAAGAGGGGTAGTGATGTGTACTAAAGGCCCTGGAGGACCTGTTGAGTATAAAGGCAGTTCGTCGTACTAGGTGACCGTGCGAAATTTGGAGTAGCACCAAGCACATGAGACCAGGGTGGGGACGGGATGAGGTCTTTGTCCTCATACGAACACGAAGAATTGATTTCGGGATTGCGGGTCAGATGTCACGAACATCACTCATTCTCAAGGTAGAAGTGGATGTACTTCTACCTAGGTGGTCGGTAAAGTCGCTCTAACGCCACAAGTGGGTTCAGTGGACGTACTGGCCTACGAATGTGTGGTTGATCTTCATGATGAAGGATTTGTGTTGGGTGATGACACACCGTGATTAATAAGAAATGGTGGTAAAAACTGAGATTTGAAATGAAAGGACTTTTGAAATAAAGGAGTCTGGCACACTCCAATACAAATCTTTTTTTTTTCTATAAGTTAAAAGTTTTGAAAACCAATTCACTAAGTAGTTGTACTCACCCCCTCCCTTATACCCCTTTAAGGAAATTTTGGAAAGTCTACCCTTAAAGACCATCAACTAAGAAACCTGTGAGATAGGTATGATAAATTTAAATTATTATGCAGTTTTGATTTATGTTATTCCAGGAAAAGATGCAGGTTTAAAGGACGTATTACTCTTTACGGTTTATAATAAGGGGAAACCATTTAATAAACCAGGAGAGTGGTGGGTTGCTCACAGGGATCCAACTAAATCGGGTCGGGGCGTGACAGGTTTGGTTTTCATCCCTCATTCATCCTAAAGTTCTTTTTCATGACTTTTGTGACTCTTTAGGTCACTCGGGATCCATAAATTTCCATGTTTTCCCTTCCTCTACTGGTTACGGTTCATAAACCGACTTAGTTCATAAGCCAATTCAATCTAGTTCGAATCCGGTTCGCCAGAACCAGTCTGGTTTCCTCTCCAAAATTGTCCTAAGTTCATTTTTTAAGGTTTTATGAACCCTTTAGGCCACTCAGAAGTTGTAAATTTTCCAAATTGCCTATTCTCTGATGATCTGGTTTGTGAACTAGTTCAATTTTTCTCACTCGGTTTGACTGGTTCTTTTCTCATTTTCCTTAATTCTAAAGGGCAAGGTTTATAGCCTAGCTAGAACTCCACGTAAAAAAACTAGCCAATCACATTGCACCACGTGGCATGACTGCCACGTCATCATCTTCAACCTTCAAATGCTAATAGAGAGAATGGGTGAGAGGGAGACGACAAAAAAGCTGGAGTCTCTGGCAACTCGAAAAACTCTCCGGTCATGTTGTTGGCGGTCGAGTCTTATGCCGGCAGGTAGCCTGAGCAGTTGTCGAGCTCCCTTTATAAAGGGCACCCCTCCATTCATTCTCAACATCCCACAATCAAGTGAAAAAGAGAAGAGTGCATTTTTCGGCAAGTAGCAAACCAGAGCTTTGACAACAGGCAAAATATCCACCAAAGAAGCTTTGGAGGGTGGCATTGGAACTGGGGAAGAACACTCGAGCTCCAAACATTCTCAAAACAAACCGAGACCTACTAGAGAAGTGGGAAGGGGATCTCATAGTGAAAAGTCACTTCGAAGCTCGAAATAGCGAGCTCCTCACCGACCAAACCTCAACTCTCTCGGTCCTTCCACCTCCCGCATTGGCCATCTCTAACCATCTAAGACCCTCCGTAGCCTCCCTTTAGACCTTGGTAAGCTCAATTTCACCTCCCCTTGTCGGAATTTCTGAGTTTCAAAGCTGCACCCCCCGAAACTTCTCTCTTCAAATTCTAGCGGGACAGAGGCAAATTGCAACGGGATTTAGTCCTGATAGGTTCCCCTCGACGAGCCATAGCTACCCTTTCACTCCCCGACCCGATTTGGTCGTGTCACGCCCCGACCCAGTTTGGTCGGATCCCCGTGATCAACCCGCCACTATCCCGGTTTATTAAAGGGTTTCCCCTTATCGTAAACCGTAAAGAGTAAGGCATCCTTTAACTTGCACCTTTTTCCTGGAATAGCATAATCAAAACTGTATGAAATTTAAAACTTTACATACCTGTCTTACAAGCATCTTAGTTGACGGTCTTTAAGGGGAGGCTTTCCGGGATTTCCTGAATTTTGTAGGGTTGGGCACTTCTCCACGCAGTGTCCCTATCATTCATGCTTGTAATTACATGAACATAAGTGGTTCCTCCTGGCGTTTTCTTGGAAATGTTTAGTTTTAGTGCTTCTTCATCCTTAAGTCTGGATACCGTGAGAGTTTTTTTTTTTTTGAAGTCTTCCTTGAAGATCACATCACAGGGTTTTTAGGAATTTGGAGTACTTCATTAATAGAATAGTACAGTATGTTGGGGATTTTGGCCCTATTACAGAAAATGGTCACCAAATAACTAGGGAGCTACGAGATTCTTGAATAGCATCCTCCTATGTAAGGTTATATGCCCCATTGTATGGCTTCACGCTTGGCTTCCATTATACTTAGAGTTTGACCACAATAGGTCATGTCACCATTCTCTGGGATACTTTCTCATTTACTCTTTTGAGATTCCTGCCATGCTTTAGGCATTTGGGAAGCTTCTAGGGTTGTCTTCCTACGAAGATAAGGTGTTGAGTAGAGCCATTCCTAGTTTTCTTGGTTCCTCTCCTGGGAGCCATCTGAAAATTTTAGGATAAATCCTATTAGTTACAATATTTTATAGTCTTGATTATGTATTCGAGGAAACAGGCTCTAATATCACTCTAGTTGTCATGCCCCGACCCGGTTTGGTCGGATCCTCGTGATCAACCCGCCACTCTCCCGATTTATTAAAAGGTTTCCCCTTATCGTAAACCGTAAAGAGTAAGGCATCCTTTAACTTGCACCTTTTTCCTGGAATAGCATAATCAAAACTGTATGAAATTTAAAAATTTACATACCTGTCTTACAAGCATCTTAGTTGACGGTCTTTAAGGGGAGACTTTCCGGAATTTCCTGAAAGGGATATAAGGGAGGGGGTGAGTACGACTACTCAGTGAATGGGTTTTTAAAAGCTTTTGACTTTTAAGAAAAACATTTATATGGAGTGTGCCAGACTCCTTTGTTTTCAAAAATCCCATCATTTAAAAATTTGTGTTTTTTTCCATTATTTCTTAGTTACCACGTTGTGTCATCACCCAACACACATCCTTCATCATGAAGGTTACACACATTCGCAAGTCAGTATCACTACTGAACCCGCTAGTGGCTTCGGAGCGACTTTTCCTACCACCCGGATAGAAGTACGACCACTTTTACCCTGAGAATGAGTGGATGTACGTGACATCCTACCCACAATCCCAAAATCACTTCTTCATGTCCGTATGAGGACAGAGACCTCATCCTGTCCCCACCCCGGTCTCATGCGCTTTGTGCTACTCCAAATTTCGCACGGACACCTAAAACGACGAACTACCCTTATAGCCACTAGGTCGTCTAGTGCCCTTAGGACGCATCACTACCCCTCATGGGCGTCTTGATGATCTCGTACTCACAGTGCATGCACAAACAATGTTTTCTTATATTTCCATGTAATCTATGGTGCCACTAGTCCAACGGCCCCGACTCTCAACTCAACCCGCAGCTATTTGTCTTGACTAGTCCGTTGACTTGTCATGTCGCACTGCCGCTAGTTGACTGAGCATGTCGGTCCTATCTTGGTACCATGGCCAAACAATTCACTTATTAAGTTTTATGGCACATATATCATGTTCATTTACGAGCTCTTGCTCGTGCCAACTGGCCTTGGGCCCACTCTACGAGATTTTCAAAATCGGGCATTTAGCCCCCAAGTTCCAAAATCGAGGCCCCCAGCCTATTAGAGCTATTTGAGCTCCCGTCGAGAAGGTCTCCCAAATTGTTTAAGCATTGGCACACAGTCAGGGGAGAGCACTTCCGACAAAAATAGGTTTTTACTGTCCATCATACCGACCGGTATAAGGACATCTCCGTTCATAACCGATGAACGGGTTTTCAACTTCCTTCGAGGAAGTCTCATCATACCAACCGGGTATGATCTACTTACAACCCGTAAGTAGTTTTTTTCGCATAACTTTCACATCACTTTCTCTAAGTAGTGATGATTAAAATACCACTAAACGGTGGGTTTTTATATCGAGGCACTTATCATCCCCAACCGAGTATGATGTTAGTAAACCCACTCACCCATTAATGCCGTGAATTCCACTCGACTGGTTCTTTGTATTCACGCGAGCTTGTCCTTGCTGGCGTTCCCGGTATTTAACTTTCCTACACGATATGAACAACCTTGTTCATTATTACTCGGCATAACAGCCTTCATTCATTAATGAATGAGAAAACCCAAACTTTTAGTTATTTGCAATTAGGTCCCTAAAGTTATTTCTCTTTAACTTTAAGTCCCTAACGTCGGTTTTTCCTCAAATTAAGTCCCGTAACTTTTAAAATTTATTGTGGGACCTCAATTTATTCAATTTCACCAAAAAGGGGTTTAATTTTCCAAATTTCCAGTTTGGTTCCCCAATTTTTCCAAAATTACCATTTTGCCCTTCTTTCACAAAAATGGTAAGTTTATTCCCCAAAATTTCCAAAATTCCTCAATTGGTCCTCCAACATTATTTTCATGTCCAATTGACCCTCAATTTCATAAAATTGTATTTTGGCCCCTTTGAATTTCGAAAATCCCCAAATTTTCCCCCAATTTCAACTCTTCAACACTATTGAATTTGAAATTAACCGATCAAACACTTCTAATTATTGAAATTGGAGTTGAAATTGAGTTCCTCTATGTTCATACGATTCTAAGAAACTTTGAATCGCAGATTTTAACGTCGGAACGAGCTCAAATGGAGCTTTGCCGGAAAATAGACTATAGAGAGAGAAAGCTTCGATTACTCACCGGTGAAGGCACGACAGTCCGAGCTTTCGATCTGGGCAGATAGGTCTCGTCCTGAGGTTCATCCTAAAATCAAGTATTGTATCAATTGATGCGGAATTGGATTAGAATTTCGTCATTGAAATTCGGTTGACTCTCTCTCTAGCACCGATCGAATATTATAAAGGGGAGCCGAATTGGCTTACCTTTCGGTCCTAATTCAGCCGTGGAAAGGCTGAGGAAGTGTTGGGAGGGCTTGGTTTGGCCTGAGGAGGGCTTGGTTTGGCCTAAGGAGGGCTTGAAATGGCCGATTCCAGCTTGGCCGAAATAGGGCAGCTTCGGTCCGCCGGAGTTGCTTCACTATTCCATCATGTCGGTGCTTCTCCAATAATTCTCGGATTGACTGGAGTTTGCTATCAGATAGCTGTCTTCTCCCCGGTTCTAAAGAGCCCAACTTTTGTTCAAGTCGAAGCTCTGGTTCGAGCTTTATCGGGAAATGGAGTAGTAGAGAGAGAGAAGTGTTCAGGTGTGAGGAGAATGAAATGGGGATGACCTCTTTATATAGTTGTAAAACCCGTGTATTAAATGGGCGAGATTTATTACTAGTATTAATATTGCCATAAATTATTGGTATTAATTCCAATAATTTAATTTCAGTATTAATTCTAATAATTTAATTTCGATATTAAATTATTTGTATTAATTCCAATAATTTAATTTAGGTATTAAATTATTGGTATTAATTTCAATAATTAAATATATATTAATTGATGGCTAGTATGATAAGCCGTTCGCATAAAAAAATTTTACCGAAATTTCGGATTACAAAAAAACATACTATTCTGGTTTTCTCATTAAATTGATTGGTTGTTTCCCAATTTTCCTTGATTTGAGGTGACGAGTTTCACATTACATAAGTCATTCCCACCCTGTGTTTTCAGCTTAAAGCATCTGCTACCACATTCGCCTTATTTTAGTGGTACTCTATGATCAATTCATAGTTTTTAATTAACTCCAGCCATCGTCCTTGCCTCAGATCGAGCTCTTTTTGTATCAAAAGGTATTTAAGGCTCTTGTAATCTATAAATATCTAACACGTTACCCCATACGAGTAATGTCGTCATATCTTGAAGGTGAATACGATCGCTTCCAACTCCAAATCATGATTTGGTTAGTTCAATTCATGTTTCTTGAGCTGCATTGATGCATAGGAGATCACTTTGCCTTACTGCATCAGTACGCATCCCAGTTCGTGTCCAGATGTGTCACTGCACACGATGTATTCTCCCCCATTCATATTCGGGAGAGCTAATACAGGGGTCGATGTGAGCTGCTTTTTAAGCTACTAAAATGTTCACTCATATTTTAGGCTTCCACTCATACTTGATTCCATTTTGTGTCGGCTATGTCATTGAGGCTGCTATTATGGATAAGTACTCCACAAATCTCCGGTAGTATCCGACCAATCCCAGAAAACTCCTCACCTCATTGGGGATTCTTGGGGGCTTCCTAGTCGGATACTACTTCTATTTTGGCAGGATCCACTTAAATCTCCTTCTCTCATATCACGTTCCCTAGGAATGCCACTTCTATTAGCCAAAATTCACACATTATGAATTTGAAATATAGTTGTTCCTTCCATAGCGCTTCCAGCACTAGTCGGAAGTATAATTTATGGTCTACTTCTATTGGGGAGTTCATAGTATGTTATTGATGAAGACCATAAATCGATCAATGTAGTGTTGAAAAATTCGATTCATCAAGTCCATGAGCATTACCGGTGCATTTGTTAGTGCAAAGTGTATTACCCTAAATTTATAATACCCGTATCTTGTTATTAAGGTGATTTTATAGATATATCCATACTTGACTTTTAAATGGTGTTACCCATATCCAATGTTGATATCCGAGAAGTGAGACGTTCCTATTAATTAATTATGGATTTTATGGAGTGGATAATGGTTTTTTAGGATTTTTTACTATTATCTAGTTTAATCAATAATAGTCAATGTATAATCTAATATTTTTATTTTTTATTTATTAATAATACTGAAAAACAAGAAAAAATAACTAGTCGTGATGAATCATTTTTTAATTAGCTACTCGAGTTAATACTTCAACATCTTAAGTTTTGCAAGTATTATGGTGATTATAATATCGAGTTAGTAACTAGTATTATTTCAATTACCTAGAGCAATACAGACACTCTTCAATAAACACGTATAGGTATTCATGCACCACTGTCATCTCACAGGATGGTTTGTTTCGGCACAGTTATTTATACGACTTCATACCCTTTCTATATTTATATATATAAATAATATGTATTTATATTATTTATTATTATATATTAATTAATATTATTTTTTATAATAATAGTTAATTGTTATATATAATATATTATTTTATTATATACTATTTAAATTAATTAAAAAATAAAATTATTTTCTAATTTTTTATTAATAATTCTATATATAACTCCACCTACACTAAAATAATAAATTATTAAAAATTTATATCCCCACACACACTTGACTCCTGCTCTTTCATACCTTTCATCCACCTGCCAGACCGACCAGCCTGATTGGTCCCTTCTTTCGATTAACATGGGTTTATGGTATAAAAAATAATAAAAGTTACATAAATGTGTTTAAAAAATGTATTTAAATAGCTTTAAGAGTAGGATTTAAAATTGGGTTTTTCTAGTTGTCCCATATAACTTATCCGTGAAACCGATAAGTATGTCTGACCAAGGATGGATGCTAGGACAACCGGGGGAAGGGACTGGCCCAGTGGTCTCATCTATGACATACATGAACCCATGTCGACTAAGGGTTTCACAGAGGAACCAGCGGGGGATCTCAATGTCACGTGCCATTGTCGACTGTTACATGGGCTCATAAATAACATAACATAAAAGGAAGGTGTTGGTGGAGCCACTGTTACATGGGCTCGTAAATAACATAACATAAAAGGAAGGTGTTGGTGGTAGCATTTCACAGATTTTATTCTAAGTTTAATTCAAAATCAAATATTATCGAAATTTATTATAGCTTAAATTTGGTCGAAAAAATAAAAATTTTACCTTCAAATCTTATTGATTTTCATGCAACGTGAGGATGAACAGAAGCAGTAGTAGCAAGGAGAAGACAAACCCGAGGGTTGGAGAGAATGTAAGGCTGAGGAAGAAGGAAGAAGATGAAAAGTGCCTTTGAAAAATATTATTACAGCACTAATAATTCATATTATATCAAATATTTTTAAAAATTTATAAATTTTAGTTTATAAAATTAATTTCAACATCAATTTTAATTTTAATTCATATAAATTTTATTGTCCAACGAGCTAATTGTGTAACTAGTAAATAAATACACTTAATAGCTATCACTCAGAATGCAACTCGACTGGGAGCTTTCGGCAGATTCAGACAGCCAAAAAACTTTATGCCATGAGTTACACTCTAGGATGATAAACTATTACAGAGTAACCTGCAATTTTCCAGCACAGGATGAATGGTCTTCAGCGTTGTTCAGAATGTCCAGGAAACCAAGGAAGTCCAGGCTGAAGGCATTGCTTGGAATCAGGGATAGGGACGATGGGCCCAAGAAATATCCGCCACAGGTCGAGTATTATGGTCACAAGCATTGCTGCACCCAATGCATCTACAGCAACTCTTGGGAGGTCCCATGGACTCCCCACCTTCTCATCAATCCTGCAGATATAGTTGTCATGATAAATGTTTAAATCTCAGTGTAAAATAGCTGTTGCAGTTTCGCAGTTAATATCAGATGGGCAATTTACACCTAACTCAACAATTTGATGTCGGACAATAATGAACAGGCAAACAATCAAACTTATGTAGACTGACTTCCCAGATTGAGTGAGGATATTCTTTCCTAATTATGAATTTTCTCAACTCCTATGTATTATTGTATGCAGCATCACATGAACATTGATGAAAATTTACCTCAGAAACATGGGGAAGCTCACAAAGAAGTATATAGCATAGAACAAAGATCCAACTGTATACATGGATGCCCTGTCTACAAACGAATAATAAGGGAACTGCAAACACATCAAGGAAAGAATGTCATCAGATGATTCTCGAGTAAGTGCAAAGATATATATACATTCAGCAATAGAGTCAGAAGCATCTTAGAGGACAGGATTGGGCATTGAGATTTCTCATTCACATTTAATTTCGAGTTCAATTTTTCATTGATGAAGCTGTGGAATTGTTTGTTTGCAAGTTCACCTTATCTTTTACCAAAAATATGAACGTATGTGCTCATCAAATCACAAATGTAAGCGCATCAAATGCATCATCACGCACATTAGAAATAGCCAAAGTCTCCAGGTAAGCAATGAAATATGATAGAGCTAGAATCCACGCAGCTTCAAAAGTCCATTTAACTCTCTTTGGCAGGTGTGCAGTAGAATGCCTCAGTCTGCGGAGGGTCATGTTTGAAGATACATGATAGAACAAAAAGCAGACATGAGTAAGGAGGAAAGTTGTATGCGGTACCTGCAGAATAAGGGGAAGAGAAATACTTGAGAAGGCTGTCAATTGCATGAGAGTGAGAAAAGAGGAAAAAAATGCTGAAAATTATACATCATTAGTGTTGCCACTTTGTTGAACTTACATTGTTCATCTTCCAAGATGGAAAAGTATATGCAGCTCCGAGAACTGTGAAGAAATAGTGAGTCCAAAAGTAATTCCCAACATAACTAAAAGTGATTATCCAGATACTAGCCTGCCACAAAGATAGTGTTAAAACTCCAGATCTACCAGAAGTCATCTCCTGAGTCCTAACTTGTCAAAAGCATTTAAAGCACTGAAAGCAAGAAAGCCACCAGCAATTAATTAACCAGAGCACTCACTATCAGGAATTATATGAAGCAGACACCATAGAATATATGCATATGCAAAAAATTTAATTCAGCCTCAGTTCATCAGCATAGTGAATATCTTACAGCAGAAAAACACTTGCCTTGACCCAATATCGATCCTTCCAAGACATAGTTCGATCAGCCTGCAAACTCAAAAATTAAAAGCAGAAAACAAAGCTAATGTAGATAGTTGCAGTAGATGGTATCAATCAACACACGAAAATAATCCTAAGAAATCATAATACATCCACACGTGTTAAAGAAATCTACTCCTAGAAGCATGAAAGGGCCTTAGCAGTAATAATGCTCGACACCAAGGATGGATTTAGGGGCATGTCGGAAAATTCTATGTAATTTTGTATACATTGTAGCATAATTTGATTTAATACTTATCATAGTATCTTAATTTGCCCCCTGTTTAATCATGTGTGCTTCCTATTGATTTCGTCCAAAGAGTTTGAGTGCCCAGTAGTTATACAAGGACTAAGAGTAATGATATTTTCCTTCCTGGGAATCTACCTAATCGAGCAGTAATGTTGGAACTAGATTTAGTGCAGTGAGAGCGCAAAAAAATGAAATGACCCGATCAAAAAATATGCAGGAAAACTAGTAAGAAGCTGGCGCACATTAGGTCGAACAAGTCTCACCTTGCCAACATACAGCATTGGAATCAAGAATGAAGGAACCGCCGAAATCAATCCCAGGAGCAGGTATTCCAACTCCGTGAAATTCTGTTCTTGAGGAGTGATAGAGAATCAGGAACAGTCAAACACTAGAGTGGAGTGGAAAATCAGAATCGTAGAGGACTGCATTGACCTCGTAGAGCTTGTAGGGAACGACAATGCCGAGGCAGAGGGTGAGCCAAAACGGAGTGTAGCAGAGGAAGAACAGCTCGCCCCATCTCTTACTCGGGTTAGATGCGAGCCACAAGCTCCTGCAATCGTTGCTAAATTCCTTCGCTTCTGCACATTTCATTATATTTTATGAGGTAAAGTAAAATCCGCCAGCCAATCTGAGAGAAACAGAGAGAGGGTGATCACCTGTCATTTCAAGCGCCGCCCGGATCGGAGTTACGGCGACAGATGGTGAGGATGACAGGAACGGCTGCCGCCGGGGGTGGAAAATGCAGATAACCTCACGGATGCGCGTGAGATTGATGGGCAAAAAATGAAGGAAGTGATGACAGAAGAAAAACCGATGCTACGGTCGAAATACAATATGGGATTCCTTCGTTGGATTCTCTTGTTTTGTTCTCAGAACCCTTTGTCTGGTTGTAGATGACTTGTATCAAATCTTCACCAGGCTGGAAGGGTATTTGGAGTTCAATAATTTATGAATAATAGCTTAAAAGGTATGAAATTTATAATTATTTATAATTATATGTATTGATTAAAAGGAAAGATTAAGAATGTTGGGCTCCCTTTGTGAATTAATAGAGAGTAGTACAAATTTAGAACAGTAAAAATACTTCTAGCCACCCTTTGCCCTATATGTAACACTAGTAATTTAGAATGCTTGTATTATATCAGTTTATATAATTTTGAGATAAAAATGTAAATAAATAAGATATGTATAATTAAATAAATAAATAAAAGTAAGTTGGATTACATTAACTATTATAATAAAAAAAGTTAACATATTCACGTATGTGTATTCATTTTTACAAAATATAAACTTACTTAATTCAGTTGTTAAAAAAATCTATAATATAGTTTTGTGGGATAAAATAATAAATATTATATATAATTGGTGATATAATCATGGGTATATATATATTTTGTATACAAAATCTTTAATGGGAGGTGTAAGAGGATTGGATGAACTAACTCATTTTTTTTTATAGATAATTAATTGATGAAATTATAAATGGGATTGGATTTAAAAGTTTTTTTTAAGTAGAAGTGGCATCTCTTATTATATTTAGGTTTTGTATTAATTTTTTTTATTAATTTACTTTCAGTATTTATTAATATTTTTATTCTCATTTTTTTTATGTCACAATTTCAAACCATAATAAATTTATATCTTTTTTCAAAATTTCTAACTCTTTTTTTAATTCAGATTTAAAGTTTTATAAAGTTGGTTATTCTTATATAATATTTTGTCCGTGGCTCGTTAAATATGTCATGCTCAAATTTCTCTAAAAAAATTCAATTATTACAAAAAAGCTAATAACTACATTTTTGAGCTTTCATTAAAAGAAATTGAATTTTTTTCTTGCCATTTGATTGAGATAATCTCTACATTTTAAAATGAGCACTATTAAAAAAAATATAAAATTTTTACTTATTAATTAGATATTACCTCTTAAAAAATATAGTTAAACTTGTAACTTAATTTACAAAATTTTATTTAAATATACTTTCAAACTCAACGTAATTAAACAATAAATCCCTTTAAAGATTGGGTAATTAAAAAAAATGAATTATCTTGTTTCTCACTAATACTTATTAGAAAAGTCTGGATAGCAATCCCAATTTTTCACGCAACAAAAAAAATGAGTCAGGTAAGAAATTATGCCACTAAGTTTTATTAAAAGAAATTGGATTATTTTTTTATTAAATTCATTTCAAAAATTGAGGTTGAGTTTTTACGTCCAAATTTTATTAGTTAAGATTCAAATAGTTGATTATCTCTCTAAAAATTGTCAAATAATTTAATTATTATCTCTATAGAAGTGTCTCAAACTACTTTACAAGAGGTGTTTATGTCCAGAAAAGAAGGTAATCACCAGAGCTTCAGAAAGACCTAAAATTTGTTGTATTTTTTCAAGTAAAAAATTACCTTTTCAGGACCTTCCGCACCCATGTATCTAGGGCCGCCTCCCCATCCATCTTAGATAAGCTTTCTAGCCAAACTTTATTTTTTACTATTTTGGCCAAGTAGAAAACTAACAAAAAAATGCTTCGTTAAAATCTAGAGCACATCTTAGGAGCTTTGAGAAGATTTTTAGAAGTATTTATAATGGATTTAAGATGAATAAAAATAAATTAGGACGATTTTCAAAGAAGGTGAGCGTAAATGCAAACTTTTGAAAATTTTGAAAACTAGTTTTAAAATAATAGTGAAACTTGGAAAAATTACTTTAAATTAAACATGAGGAGTGTGATATGATTTATGAAATTTTTTGAATCTCATATGTCATTTTTGGAAGTTTGGATGCTAAGGTTTGATTTTTTTTTATGGTCAGTAGGCAAATATTTGGAAGTTAGAATCCCGAATATAGGATTTTACAAGTTAAGGGATCAAAATAATTTTTTTTAGAAATTTAGGGACAAAAATGTAATTTTTAGAAAGTATGAGATCATGATAATTTTTAAAATTTTAGAGGTAAAGTGATAATTTTTAGAATGTATAGGAGAAATGTGGCAATTTTTAAAAATTTGGAGACAATTATGAAATTTTTAAAAGATTTGGGATAAATATAGTATTTTGAATGATTTTAGGAAAATATAAAATTTTTGAAAAATTAGGGACAATAAAGAAATTTTAAAAAAATTAGAACAATTATATAAAATTTGAGAATATAAGAAAAAAGAAATATTATTTTGGGAGATATAAATTAAATCATAGTTATAGAGAAATATGGCGCCAAATAAATGTGAAGTGTAACTATTTACAAATTGTCATAAAAACCTTAGAAATAACCATAACTAATAAATATGTCATCGTGACTTGTATTCAAGATTTTTTATCTCAAGTTCACAACTACCATCCGTATTTCGGTAGACTAAAGAATCCTTTTATACTGTCTTTTTCTTGAAAGAGGGTAAGCGTAAAGTAAAGCCTAGTGAGTGTTAAGAGTAATGACAAGCACATGTACTCAACCTCATTCTTTATTAAAATATTATACATAGATATTGAGTTAAAAAAATTATTTCATTTAATACATCATATTTTTTTTTCATTTTCAAACGTCAAAACACATTATCAAATAACTAGTTGAAGTCAATGTACATTTTTAATCGAAAATTTTCTTAAGTCTAAGAAAATTGAATGAACTCCTTCCCCATTAAACAAGTTTTTTTTATGAACTAAAAAATTTACATACCATTAACCAACCAACTCACGTTTATAAATGATTAATCCACACTAATAGCTATAAAGTTAATAATTTAATACGGACCATTTACTAGGTGACCAAGGTATCATGTCTTCCCCATGTGTAAATAATATCATATAAATACAAGATTTTTATTGTTACCTTAAAAACCAACAAAATAGGAATCTCCACCCACATTATACATACAAATTTCATGTCTCACCTCCATAATACACAAAATAATGAATTACACCCACATTTTTTATTAAATAAAATAGTAATTCTCACTTTTTAAAATATTATGAGCCCACCCATTTTTCTTACAAAAAAAATAACCATATCTTTCACTTTTTAAAATATCTTGTGTTCATTCCTAAATATTAGGAGCTTAGTTTTTTTTTTCATTCCAAAATAATACAAGGCTCAGCTCATTTTCATGTTATTAGGACTTTGGTGCAGTATTTTCAAAATTTATAGCATTTGTCCTTTTAAAAATGCTAGAATTGTAGTTCTATATTTTTAAAAATATATATATATCGAATTGTGTGAATTTTTTAGAAATTACTGAAACTTATCCCAAAAATAGTGTTTGTATATGGATCACACATTATTTTATAAATATTTTATAAAGCATGCATATTTTCTATATTTAAAGTTATAAAGAGTAATGAGAGGATTAAATCCTACTCCACCTTATAAACCATATTCATTATTTTATTTGAGACTTTTGCATTTATATAATTTTTCACGTCCCTCAAGTTCTTCATTATAACTTATAATAAGGTGATTTTACATACAACACATATACATACATTATTGGTTATTTTCTTTATAAGTATTCAAAATCGTTCTAAGTGCTGTATAATTCATATCACCTTATAATTTCTTCAAAATTATAGTTTTTCCCTTAATATTCTCAATTTCTTTATTTGAGTCCATAAACTCTACAAATCTTCTTTTAAAGTCCTCTAAACTTCACATAATATTATCCTAGTCCTCAAATCTCCAAAAGTTTCTTTAAGATTATGATTTCCCATTATTTACCATTTTATGATTTTTATTTTTCCAAAGTTACACTTTAGTATTTTTACATATAAAACTTATCATTCAAGTTCAAAACCTTTTCATTCTCTCTATTGGGTCCATAAATCTTTCTTAAATCTTTATTAATCCCCATGATTTCTCATTTTTATATGAACTATTAACTTTGTTAAAATTATATTTTAGTCCATAAGCATTATGCCCCATCAAAACTTACTTAAAAAAATTATAAATAACTGATAACATGACCCTAAACACTTTTTATAGGTGGCCATGTCTTTATCTAGTCAGGGTTGACTAGAATAATACATTTTAGGGTTGGGTTCTAAGGTTCGGTAAATGGACGAGAACTCATAGGAGATAGTGACATCGACAAGCTGGAAAACTAACTTTCGAAGGAGTCCATGAGCTCGTGAATCACCTCAAATGGAGGTATGAGTCGCATGAAAATAAAGATTTATTAAGCTTAGTCATGAATAGGAGCTAGTAAAAAATTTCATAAATTAATTCGACCACAATACTTACCCATAATTCGAGAGACTAATGGGGTTTGCTAGATGAGACAAAGAGTAGTCTATGAAAATTTTCATGGTCATGTTTGATTATTGTGGGAATAAAAAATGTCTTTAGAATGTAAGGCCATGTTTTCAATAGAATAAGTGTATGTACTATTTCATAGAGTCGACGTCGACACAGAGATTGTCGACATCAGGGAGAGTGGGATGGAAATCTAGTTTAATTATGGTTCTAATGACACTTGAGTTACTCAATTTGGTATTCGAAATTAAAAGTTATATTATCTAGTAGTAAGCTCATTAGGAAACTAGGGTAATCAACTTCTAGAGAAAATCCCGAATAATTTCCAACAATGGGGTGTTAGGGTTTATATGGGGAGCTTCCTACTTCAAGGACCAACGATCAATGGCTTTATCCAATCAAAATAGGGACTTATAGGCCAGGGAGGAATTTATTTCTTCTCAAAATTTGGTTAACTTTTTGCGAAGAAAGTAATATAATTAGGTCAATCGGGTCGAATATTGGTTGGGGGATGTGTGGTACACATGTCACGCGTGATGCACCTCATCTGCTAATCATTGACCTAATATTGTTTTGGATCTGAATGTTTCTGTTGATATGACTAATTTTTTCATTTCCTCAGTTTAGTCACCCTCAATTCAAATGGTTCTTAATCTAACTTAATTTTATAAAAATTCTTCAGCTAATTTCCTTGAGTTTAGAGCAAATAATCACCTCTTTATTATTTATGAAGCTCATTTGAAAATTCTCAAATATCATTGGTTTAAGCGAATTTGATCTAATTTTATCTGGTTCTCAATGAAGGTTTCACAATCCTTGATTCCTAATTAAGGAGATTTTTCATGTTTTGTTTAATATCAATTTCACAAATATCCCATATCCTAACTCAAATCGGCTTCCCGATTCATCTTATTTCATTAGTATGGTTTAATCCTAAATGTCGATTTAACTCCGATTTGTGACATGTTTGACCAAACCTTTCCCTTTTTAAAAATTAAGTATTAAAATTTATCCACTCCTTTTTAAGAGTTTTATCCTCAAAACTAAATTTCAATTATCACTGCGACATACTAATGATGATATCTTTCTATGTGTTTTTTCTACTCATAGAAAACTTAATTTCTATGACTTCTTTCCATTTATGTTCGTGTATTTAAATCATTCCCTATCCTTTCAAAAATTATTTATTAGTCTGTTAGTCAACCTTTCTTCAAAACTAGAATGAGGTGACTCATCTATTTCTCTATTCCTAACATTTTCTATATCCCTTTTGTTGACCTCTTATTTCATATGTTTACCATTTTCATAAATTTTATATCTTTTTTTTTTCTACATTGAATTTACCCCTCTTAACATAGTTGACTCATTTTTGGGACGTTTACAGTTTCGACCATATCTCAAACTCTGTACACAATTCTCCCCCTTAATAACATCATGTACTTATTTTGTGGTAATGTCTCTTAATGAGATCACTTGCTCATTTGATCATTTTTTTTATATCTGATATTTCAGCCCTACATGCTGATAAGTCGTGCATTCCCGGCCCACCAAGCAAAACCAGTGATTTCTTGATCACGACCAGCTAAAACTTAAGTTCCATTAAAGAGCGTTTCCATGGAGTAGAACCTCCTCGAAGGTTTTTATGAGGCTGATCTTGAGCCGCCATCCAAGCATAAATATCTTCCAAAACTAATAGATGCTAGTTGGGGGCCATCTGCTAAACCCAGCCCCAGTCTAAGTAAGTTAAGGGGCTTTGGCTCGAGGCCCCAACTCGATCTTGTGGTAGACTGCCCTCCTAGGGGGCACTTGGCAACTCACTTGTGGGCCATGATATCCCATGATCCTATAAAATTTTCATTAATTCGTTTACATGCATATTGTATGCATTTCCACTTTCTAATCATTCGTTTCATCTCTTGGTCCTTGTATAAAAGTCGTATTCTCTTTAGTATGAACATGAGATTTATTTCATTCATCATTTTTAGTTCTTATAAATTATGTGTCCTTCCTCATTTTTATTATACCTACTATCAATATTTTTATACTTTTTAATATGATATGACATACGAGAGATCCGTTATTTTTTGATCTTGATATTAAAATTTTTTACATCAATTATCCTCATAAATTTTATTGTACCATGTAACATCTCACCTAGTCTCTTGACACATTTTGAACCATTTATAACTATCCTTGATCATTTTATTTGCTTCATTGGCATCCAGTATTATTACTTCCCATGGTTTCTTTCTTTTTTAATCCAATATGATGTCTAGGTAAAATCTTAAACCCTTTTTGGTTCGTATTCAAATATGATTCTAGGTTACCAACTTCGGTACTAGCTCCTTCATTTTTTACCGACTATTTCACACTTGATTTTATTCACCTTCTCTATGTACTCATTCAACCTTCCTTGATAGGTTTGGAGTCATATCCTCAACTTAATTCTTTGAATAGAGGTGTTTTCCAACTTCTATTTTTACTATATCTATATTGACCTCCTCAAACTCCATTTTAGTTAGTTATTATTTCCTCATTCTTTTGATAACTCATTGGACAATTGACATTATTCATACGAGATGATTTACCTATGTTGCATTTGGTAAACATGTCATCTAGCCATGTACTTTCTTTTTATGTTTGGTCTTTAATGTTTATTGCTTTTTGCCCCCTTAGAAATCCATAACTTATCAATTTCTCTAAAATCTTCTCCTCTCATAATTTTATTATACGCGCAATCTAGAATTTTTCTAAAATCTATTAGCCACACAATTATATCTCTTACTTCTGACTAACCTTTTATAAGCATATTAATTTGATGACTTTTTGGGAGGTCATAATTGCTCTATTTTAGCACATTTCTTGTGATTTCTTAGTTACAAGTGGTCACTTCTCATACAATTATGAAGATTAATAATTATAAAAGAAATAAAGTACTCATTGTTAATAAAAGGGACTAAGGTTTGATATTTATAAAAAGTACTAGTGTCCCACGTTTAGGAAAGGTGTTAGGCTTAAAGTGTATGTCTACTAGACACCAGCACCATTGTTTGTGCATGTGTTGTAAATAGTAATAAGTATAATATTTAATATTTGAGGATAAATTATTTTAGAAAGTAAAAGTAAAAATAAAAATTTTTACAATTAAGGGTAAAATATGATAAATTCGTAAAAATAAGAGTTCTAATATGATTTTTGTTAAAATAAGGACTTAAGAGTCATTTTATAAGTTTTGGAAAATTTTCATAATTTTAAAAATATCAAACAAATGGTAGTATAGACGAGTTCGTGCAAATCGAATGAACCATTTATTATTAAGAGTAAAATCATAATTATAAAAATTACAAGACGATATAAAATATTTCAATATAGACTAACCCAAAACGCTTTTAGATATTATAATGATATATGTAAATTGTCTATAGTAATATATATATATAAATATTGAACCATTGTATGAATGGGGCATGAAAATTTGGAGTACATTCGAGACTAGTAAGTTCTAAATAATAGGTGATTGAGATTTCTAATTTCGAGTTCGATTAGACCGATTTAGTCAATATTTGTCATTTTATGAATGTTTTTATTAAAAGATGGTAGATGTCCTAAAAGGTTATTTGAAAAGCAAACTAAGATATGACGGTTTAGGATAAACATGTGAACAAGGTTTAAAAATGAGTGAGAACCTCATCATTTATAATATTTAAGAAAATGGACTAAGAACTATATTTATAAATGGTTTAGACCAATATTTATGAGAGGGCACAAGATTTAATGTTTATGAAATGGGCATAAGGTCCATATTTATTAATAATTATGAAAGGGGCATAATACCTAATGTTTATAAAAGGAGATAAGACTCATTTATAAATATTTTAGGACAATATTTATGAAATGGACTAAAACTCATAGATATAAAATAATTTAGGTCTATAATAAAGAGGCATGTGACACAATGTTTATAAATAAAAAGTGGCTAAACCCCATCATTGTTAATTTGAAAAAATGGGTGGAGAAAAATGAACTAAAACCCATAATTGTTGTTATAAAGAAAATGGGTAAGGTCCACACATAAATGTTATAAAGAAAATGTACTAATGATCATATATAAAATGTTTATAAAGAAAATGAGCTAAGACACATATAATATTTATAAAAAAAAATAGGTTAAAATCCACATTTATATAATAGAGAAAAAAATAGGTTAAGGTGACCTAATTTAAATAGAAGTGAATTAAGTTTCATGTGAGTTATAAGTAAATAGTAAAAATTATTAAGAAATACTATTAGTGGGGTTAGTTAGATTGTAAATTGAATCCCAAGTAATTAAGATTTAATATGGTGGTTTTAATTAAGTATTTATTGATTACATGTTGGACGAATATGTATACATTATGTGATGGGAGGTTGATATAACACTTATTTAGAGTCGAAGTTACAGATAAACTCGTAATAATGAATAAGGTGTATGTATTAGTATCCATGTCAACCGGAATCAATGAGGAGATCCATGAATACCTTAGTGCATGGAGGATGGTGGACTACCGAGGTATAAGATACTTTGTGTAAATTGGATGGAAGACAACTAAAGCATATGGATGATCGAGTACACTGCCTTGATATCCTTATGAGGGATGTGCTTTTATAGTATTAGATCAGTGTGTACGCATGATGCACATACCTTTGTAGTTCCAATTACTATGAGATATTCAAGAATATGAATCTTAGCGTGTATTACTTAACTTGTATATGCATGGTTGGATCATGATATTTGTTTTACATGTTTGTCATAAACATTATATATAATTGTGATAATTTAAGGATTTTACGAGAAAACTTGATGATATTAAATTATAAATTAATTATCTTTAACTTAAAAAATAAGTTGTGAACTATTTTTATAAGCATCATGGAGAAGAGGATTTTCAGCAATTAAGAATAACTTTAGAGAAAAATAGAAAAAAAATATTTATAAACTCTATATATATAAATTTTGAGTGAAGACAAAATTAAGATTATCTATGACTAAATAAGTAATTTTTGTACACTGAAAATTCTCCACCCACTTCCCATTTTATATTTCATAGAAGAGAGAATATAGGAAGAAAACTACATATCTGATGAATATCTAGATCAAGGTGTATATTTACTAAGAGAATTATACAAAATGTTTGCATATTATATGTTGTTTATAAACTTGTTTTATTATATTAATAAAAGGTTAAGTTTTTATATAAATTGTGATGCTTTATATTGTGAATTTTGTGTAATGTCGGATATACTATAGTAAAAGTAACTATTATTATAAAATCGAGAGAGCACAAATAGTATTTAGATTTTAATTTAAAATATTAGATTCTAACAGATAATTTACCTAGTATCATATTCTAGTTTTTGAAATTTCTAATTTTAAATATAAAGTATTAAAAAAACTTAAGTAAATAAAAAAAATATTGCATGAAAAAATTCGTTTAGATCATGAAAATTTTAATAAGGGAAGTAAACTCTTAAAAGTACTAATAAGAAATAATATTTTTATTTTAGAGGAAACCCTATTGATGAAACCTTGGGAGTAGTCCTAATGAATGGGACCTACAATACCTAGAGTGCGGCACCTTTTGAGGATACAAAGATATGGTTGAGGAAATAGAGTACTTTAGAAAATTTAAGCACAACATGGAGAAAGGAGGAACCACTTCTGTTGAGAAGGTGAGGGTTATCGATCAACCTCCAATATGGCAACATTAAAAAATGGTGGGAGGACATAAAGGCGATATATTCTATCCCACCATTGTAGAGGGTGTTTTATGATGTGTTTTATGGATTTTGAGGATGGAGTACATACCTCTAGACATGATGATGGAAAAGGAAGACGAGGTTTTTCAACTAAACCAAGGCAAGGGTACCGTGGCCGACTACGTAGAGAAATTCACCGAGCTCAAACGTTTTAGCTTAGTTGGGTGTAGGAATGTCAGGAATTTGTAGAAGGACTAGCTCGAGAGGTGCAAAATCTAATGGAGAGTTTGGGGTATCTCGTATGGGCTTATGAATGTGAACGCCTAATGTAGGGGGACAAGAATAACAGGTGAAGGCAGGTACTACGAGGAGACGTTGAGTGAACGAGGGTATTTTATTTTTCTAGCAAGGTAATGAGCCATCACTTATGTACCTAAATCTTAGTATAAAGATTTTGAATAAAGTTTATCATGTACTACTTTGACCCTTTAATGAAATGTATTTTATGGAAGGATAATTTTAGTAAGGTTGAAATTTAAGGAGCGAGGGGCTCCAAATATGAACATTGTAAAATTGGATGGATTCGACTTACCCTAGGAAGAGTGAGAGATGAGGCCCCACCAAGATGAGGAGTGTACAATTCTCATTAAAAACAAATGGAGAAAGATACTTAAAAATATGATTAGAGTAATGATGAGTTTAGAGAGGGGGTCAATGTAGTGTACTGTTTGACTTTGAAGATTCTGCAGGAAACACATGATGAGTTGCTAGTGCCACTCATGGCTCTTAAGCTGGTTTGATACGTTAAGAAAAGGGGCTTATAGTCACAATAAATAACTGAACTAGATGGTAAAAGTTCTCATGAAGGATAAGACACTCGAAAACTATACCATATCCATAGTAGTTTGATGTAATTGGTCAAGTAAATGCACAATATGAAGGATGCCCCTATTGAAGCGAAAGGGTTCCGACTATATTTGAAGGGAAAGGGAAGGTTTAGTGAGTTTTTTTTGTTGGGTAGAGAGGGAGAGGCTCTAGACACGAATGTCTTAAAATGAGTTCAATTTTGACTTGCCCTAAAAAGGAGAGTAGAACCCTCCTCTATAGTGGAGCATTTGGGTAAGAAACTTAGGAAGGGTCACAAGATAAGTTGAGATTTAAAAAAATGATGATGAATGAATGAAAAATTTGACACCTAAGGTAAAAGGGATGGAGGAGTGATATTAGAAAGACAAAAGCAAGTGTATGGAAGAAAATGCCAAGAGTTGCAACGAATGTATGATATATGAAGTAAATGAGGTCAAGCTCCTCTAGCACTGGTGGATTATACCAATGGATTGAGCGAAAATCATCAATTAGAGGGTTATGTTGGAAGAGTTGAAATGATCTAAGGGGTATGTCAAGAAAGATTCAGTCCAACACATGTTGAAATAAATGTGGAGTAAGTATGGGCAAATAGAGCATGAAATTTTGTGGAATGAAAGCATAGGACATGTAAGGTCACAGAGCAAGTAAAAATCCCCTAAGAAATTAATAGCACAAGGACAGGTCGCAAGGACACACGCTAAAAGATGAAAGAATGAAAGAAGCCAAGTATGTAAGGCACATGTAGAACGATAGGAATCTTGGTCGATCCTTAGTTACTATTGGGAATCGATAAAAGGTGTAATCCTGGAAATTAATTTATTATTAAGAAATTGCACTATAAAATTTTGTTATTAAATAACGATATAAACTTTTTACTAAAAAGTGAATTTTTTTTAGTAGATAATTAATATAATTTATTGAACGTTTTACGATATTATATAAAATAGAAAATGGTTATAAATTTATAATATTATAATGGTATCACTATATTTAAGTATAAATAAGTACAGACTATTATCAATACATAATATATTATCTCAACTTGCTCTTGTAAGTTACTACAGTTACATATATAGCGTACACTTTATATTATAATTATAGGTATATTCATCAAATCTTTGGATAAGCAGAGCTAGGTTGTTTTTCTCAAATTTATGTTAGATCTCTGGTTTTTCTTTTCAACGCGTTTTCCTATTTTTAATGGAACAATTAACTGACAGAGGTATGGGGTGAGACATTTTCTGTTTTTACATTTCGGCTGCTCTTTGTACTGAATTTTCAAGGCAGCATCCTGCGTAATATGCATACGTCGAGTTTATGCGTGTTTTCTTCTTGGCTGGTAGTTTGACTAACACACGGATGTTTCTGCAGATATAATAAAAGGAAATGGCAGACTTATAACTCAATCTGTCAAGCTTTGGGTTGAAAGATATGAAGCGGATTCAAAACCTGCAATGGTGAAGCTTTTGTCAATGTTGTTCGCGGTAATGATTTGGTATTTCCATTTGATGGAAATTGGAGCTCACATTCATTGGTTGAAAGAGTTTTTGCAAAGGGCAGGGCACCATAGATTGGTTTAGCTAAGTAAATCTATTTGGGAAGACTGTGTTGTATACTCTCAGTTAGATGAGGGACTTTAAAGATATAGTACACATATCAATAAACATTAGAAGTCCCAATTGTACTTTATGCACTTGTTCCTTCAAATTGAAAGATGTTAACTGGCTTGCAATTACAGGCCTGTGGGGCAAAATACTACATTAAAGAAGAGAATCTTGACGAAACTGATGTTGATGATGTTATGGTTGCTCTTGTCTCTCTAGCCAAATAGGTTTGCTGCAATCTATATTCTTGCTTTTCCGTCCTTTTGTGCTGATCTTTTAGATAATCTATATTTGACCCAAAATTCACCCTAAAATTTTAGGGAGAAGTTGAGGACTATCAGCGTTCGAAAAAGTGAGAATTTAAGAATTTCAAAGACAATCTGCTGGCATTTTGGGACAACTTGGTGATAGAGAGCCAAAATGGGCCTCTATTTGATCAAGTATTGTTTGATAAGTGCATCGATTACATCATTGCTCTGTCCTGGTTAGTTCTCTGTGAACTTAACTTCCCAGTCATTATAAAAATTCAGTGTATAACTTTGATGTCAACATCCTGGTTTCCATGCTATGCAGCACTCCTCCTGAGTGTATCGTCAAGTAGCCTCACTCATGGGTCTGCCACTTGTTACATCTTTTATATCAGTTGCTAAAGCACTTGGTTTACAGAGAGAAACTACTCGGAGGCAGTTGAATGCGGAAAAGAAGAAAACAAATGATGGACCTCGCTTGGAATCGCTGAATGAAAGATTGACCAGCACACATGACAAAATAACAGTGATAGAGGAAATGATGCGAAAAATATTCACTGGGTAGGAATATTGACTGTAAGGGTTTATTGTTTGAATCCAAAATGCAATGATCATTGCTAATTCAGAATTGCTCTTTATTATAGGTTATTTGTGCACCCATATCGAGATATAGATCCCAGCATCCAAATGTCTTGCATTGAGTCGCTTGGTGTGTGGATTTCGTCGTACACATCACTGTTCTTGCAGGATCTTTATTTGAAATATCTTGGGTGGACCCTGAATGACAAGGTAATTAGAAAATTGAAGATATGAATAGGTGTTCGGGTAGTGTAAATTACAACCTAAGCTTTATTTGGTGTTTCTTAATGCACCTGTAGGATGCTGGTGTCAGGAAAGCATCTGTCCTTGCATTGCAAAATCTATACGAAGTGGATGACAATGTTCCAAGTCTAGGTCTATTTACCGAAAGATTCTCCAACAGCATGATTGAACTTGCTGATGACATTGATATACCAGTGGCTGTAGGCGCAATAGGCCTTCTGAAACAGTTTCTAAGGTGAGTGCACATTTAGGCATCTCCTTTTTCTGTGTCTGTGTGTGTGTCAGGGGGGTGTGGGATGTTGTTTTCCACTGTATGATTTACTTATAGATGACCCACCAGATATCAGGCATGCTATAGGAGGGCTAGTTTATGATCATCTAATTGCTCAAAAATTTAACAGTACAGGTGGCTCAAAAGGTAAGCCTCAGATTACATCTCAGCTCATAAATAAAGTATGTTGATTCAAATGTATAGGTACTAAGTGACATTACTTTTAGGCGGTGATAGCAGGAATTCTGAAGTCCATCTTGGAAGAATGTTGCAGATATTGAGGGAGTTTTCAGCTGATCCAGTTTTAAGCATGTATGTGATTGATGATGTTTGGGAATACATGAAAGCTATGAAGGTATAATTGCTTTCTGCCTTTAGCTATTTGAACTTGTTTTTCTTCTTCTAACTGTGTTTTTAACATTCAAAACTAATATATATTTATTTTTCTATCAAATAAACAAAATAGTTCTTCAGAATTAAAAATCTAATAACCCAGTAAGAGATTTTCCCCTGTAGATTGTAGTGTTCATATATTATGTAGACATCATGTTTTAACCACTCTCTTTCTCTTCTTTACATATTACAATATAAATGTATTCTGATGCTGTTAATGCCGCCTCTACAAGAAGTTCTATAATTCAGAGAATTAAAGATGTATGGAATGGAAATTTGAGGATTTGAATATCCTTATTGTTTTTCCATATTCTTCATGTACTTTATCATGCCATGCTAAAGCTCTCTGGTTTTGCCAAAAAATCTTACAGACTGATTTTTCAATAAGAAAACTGTTGAAATAGTATAAGTTATTTAAGGGAATTATGATATAATCTTGGATATTAAGATTATATCATATATTCTATTTAAGGTAGTTAATAAATAGACATGTATATATATTAAGTTAGGGTTTGGAGAAAATAAAAGGGGTTTCAATTTCTCATCCCCAATGCCTCTCTATCAATATATTCGTTTTCCCTTACTCGAATTCAGTTTTATAACATGGTATCAGAGCTAAGGTTTTCTTTTATTTTTAAGGTTTTTTGATTTGAAGGCTCAAGACACGGCATAACTGAATTGTCGTAGAAGATGGAGAAAACGGATGCAGCATTAACAGGAAGGGAGTTGAAGGAAATTTTAGAAGGTATGGCCAAATTGCTTGTAGGAAGAGAAGATGTATTGTCTCAACATAACAATACTCTCAATCGAGATTTGAAGTTGGAATTACTCCCAATAGAGCAGAGACTTGAAGGAACGAAAAACTATTTGAGTTGGTCGAGAAAGATGAGACTCATACTAGAGTCAAAATATTTGGAAGATTACATTGACGACTCGTATGAAGAACCCACTGATACTACCAGCACATCATGGAAGGTGTGGAGGGCGACTAATTCTCTGGTGGTTGCATGGATAATAGGATCACTTTCTCCTTCTATCGCGGGGTTGGTAGAAGGTATTAATAAAGCATCTGATATATGGAAGATTTTGGCTACTCAATTCTCTGGTATTGGGAATATGATGACTGTGATTGAGATTGAAGATAAATTGGATGCACTAATTCATGAGGAGTCAAGACAAAAGGTTATGAACACTTCTAAGATATCAGCAATACCAGTTCGCTCTACTCTAGCAAAACCGATTATTGACAATCGACAATGCTATAATTGTGGGAAGAATGGACATATTAGCTGGAATTGTTCCTCGACACGTATTCCTGCATGGGGTGGAACATGTCATAGCATCAAAGGACGTGGAGCCCGAGGTCAAGGTCGAGGTTATGGACGATTTGGGGGACAAACCTATCGTGCTAAAGGTGCTGACATTTCAAACAACGACATGTGTTATGCTAATGCTGACTCAGGTATTATTGCACATGCATTTTCTTCTAAACCATCTTTCACAGAATGGATTATTGATTCAGGCGCATCTAGACATGTGACAGGAACATCAGTAGAGTTTATTACATATACTGGTTCTCCACCTTTTTCCCATAATAGAGTTCAAACTGCTGATGGCACATTTCAACCGGTTATGGGATTCGGCTCGATTAAATGCACTTCATCAATTACATTATCATCAGTTCTACATGTCCCATCATTTCCAGTTAATCTATTATCAGTTAGTGCAATTAGTGATCAATTGAACTGTCAAGTAATCTTTGATCGAGATTCATGTGTCATTCAGGAAAGGAATACCAAGAGAATAATTGGGACTGGACGGAGGCTTGATGGATTGTGGTATCTTATGAGAGATGAGTCTAGCACGGCTTTAACCACTACTTTGTCTGAACGAGCAATGAATGAAGTCATATTGGAGCATCGTCGTCTTGGTCATCTATCGTTTGAGAATCTTAAGAGGGTAAGGCCTGACTTGATGAATAATGTAGAACGTAGCAAGCTTGTATGTGATGCTTGTGAGTTTGGAAAACATACAAGAACACGTTATTCTCCTACTGGTTTAAGAAGTATTTCACCATTTTCGTTGATACATTCTGATGTTTGGGGACCATGTCCAATTACTTCGATTGGCGGATTTAGATGGTTTATTACATTTATTGATTGTTACTCAAGGATGACATGGGTATATTTGATGAAAAATAAATCTGAGACACTGGTTTGCTTTAAAGATTTTTTAGCTTTGGTGCAAACACAATATAATGCCAAAGTGAGTACTCTCCGTACAGATAATGGTACTGAATATGTTAATAGAGAATTCTCATCGTATTTATCTACAAAGGGGATTCTGCATCAGACCACATGTCCAGATACACCAGAACAGAATGGAGTGGCAGAACGGAAGAATCGACACTTGTTAGAGGTAGCTCGCACACTTCTATTTACAATGAATGTTCCAAAATATCTATGGAGTGAAGCAGTATTGACGGCAACATATTTAATTAACCGGATGCCTTCTCAGATATTAAACTTTCAATCTCCTTGTGAACTTTTGATGGGACGTAATATATATGCAATCCGTCCTCGTGTATTTGGTTGCGTATGTTTTGTGAGAGATCATCGTCCCACAGTAACTAAACTTGATCCACGTGCATTGAAGTGTATTTATGTGGGCTATTCTAGCACTCAGAAAGGTTACAAGTGCTGGTGTCCAAGCGAGAGAAGACTTTTTGTGAGTATGGATGTAACATTTCGTGAGAATGAACCCTTTTATGGTGAATCAACAACGTCATCCACAGTGCTAGATGATTTGACTGAAGCACAACATGGAAATGAAGAGAGAATTAGTGATAATAAAGAAGATGATGTCATTGTAGGTATAATCCCATGTCCTAAGAGATTGAGTAGCAATGAGGGAGGGACCAATGAACCAGAATTGAAGGTTTATAGTAGAAGGAACAAGAGTTGTGCTCAGGGGGAGGAAGATAAAGAAGATGATGGAGAGCAACAAGAACAGATACTTATACCACACTCATTGCCCACATATGTCCCAGATATCCATCAATCTCCTGACGATTCCTCGTCATCACCAGATGGTAATGAATCTCTGCCCATTGCTATTCGTAAAGAATCTAGAGCTAATGCAGGAAAACCTCCAATTAGATATGGTTATGAATATGATATATCTAATTATGTCTCATATGAATCTATCCCATCTACATACAAGACCTTTATTGTATCATTACAGTTAGTGCACATACCAAGAAATTGGCAAGAGGCTAAAAATGATCCAAAGTGGCTTGCAGCGATGCATGAGGAGATGCGTGCATTAGAGAAAAATAAGACATGGGAACTAGCATTACTTCCAAGCGGAAAAAAGGTTGTTGGATGCAAATGGGTATTCACTATTAAGCAAAATGCTGAAGGAAAGGTTGAAAGGTATAAAGCAAGATTGGTAGCAAAAGGCTACAGCCAGACGTATGGAATAGATTATGATGAGACATTTGCACCAGTTGCTAAAATGAGTACCGTCAGAATACTTATATCATGTGCTGCCAACTATGGATGGAAATTACATCAATTAGATGTAAAGAATGCATTTTTGCATGGAGACTTACAAGAAGAGGTATATATGGAAATTCCACCTGGATTTGATACAATGAAGACCACTGGGAGGGTATGTAAACTTAAGAAGTCTTTGTATGGACTTAAGCAATCACCAAGAGCTTGGTTTGACCGATTTCGACATGCAATAGTTAGAATGGGATATCAACAATGCAATGGAGATCACACAGTTTTCTATCGACACTCAAATAGTCAAGTTGCTATCCTTGCAGTATATGTAGATGATATTATTATAACTGGAGATGATAGCGATGAGATAATACGACTAAAGCAAAGATTGAGCAAAGAATTTGAAGTGAAAGATTTGGGTGCACTTAAGTACTTTCTTGGTATTGAGATAGTTAGGTCTAGGACAGGCATAGTGCTTTCTCAGAGAAAATATCTATTGGATCTACTTACTGAAACAAGGATGTTGGGTTGTCGAACTGCTGCTACTCCAATTGAACCAAATCATAAGCTATGTGCTCAGTCAGGGGACCCAGTGGATAAAGAACAATACCAAAGAATTGTGGGACGACTTATCTACTTGTGTCACACACGACCGGATATAACATATGCTGTTAGTATTGTAAGTAGATATATGCATGATCCTAGGACAGAACATTGGGAAGCAGTTATGCGAATATTAAGATATCTAAAGAGTAGCCCGGGAAAAGGCCTTTGGTTCAAGTCTCAAGGTCATACTAAAGTTGAAGGATTTTGTGACTCTGATTGGGCTAGTTGTGTAGATGATAGAAGATCGACATCAGGTTATTGCGTGTTTGTTGGAGGTAATCTTGTATCTTGGAGAAGTAAGAAACAGGAGGTGGTCGCAAGATCAACGGCAGAGGCAGAATACAGAGCTATGACTCAAGGCATATGTGAGATAATATGGATAAAGAACTTATTGATGGAGTTATGTTTATTCAGGAAAGAACCCATTAAGTTATGGTGTGATAATAAATCAGCGATCAGCATTGCTAACAATCCAGTTCAACATGATAGAACCAAACATATTGAAATTGATCGATTCTTCATCAAAGAGAAACTTGAGAGCAAGATCGTGGAGCTACACTACATGAAGACTGGCGAACAATTAGCAGATTGTTTAACTAAAGGATTAGGATCTAAAGAGTGGATTAATATTTGTAACAAGATGGGAATGATAGATATTTATCGCCCATCTTGAGGGGGAGTGTTGAAATAGTATAAGTTATTTAAGGGAATTATGATATAATCTTGGATATTAAGATTATATCATATATTCTATTTAAGGTAGTTAATAAATAGACATGTATATATATTAAGTTAGGGTTTGGAGAAAATAAAAGGGGTTTCAATTTCTCATCCCCAATGCCTCTCTATCAATATATTCGTTTTCCCTTACTCGAATTCAGTTTTATAACAAAAACAGTATTATTCTTGTGGAAGTTTTGCTCGATATACTATCAGAGAATTAAGGTAGCATTCCATATATGTATATAGGATTGGAAATGTGTCATCTCCATGTTATTGGATGAGAATCCAAGGGCAGAATTGACTGGTGAAGATGCAACAAACTTAGCATGGCTTCTTTGTGCATCTATTAAGAAGGCTGTGGGAGAAAGGATTGTTCCTGCATCTGACAATCGTAAACCATATTATAATAAAGCTCAAAAGGTGTGTTATATATGCTAATTTCTTGTAATTCCATGTGACATTCAGCACAGAACCTGTTCTTATTCATTTTTCTCCCGATGAAGATCTTTTCATACTGCCATGTGCCCCTCTTACATAATCATCACAGGAAATATTTGAAAGCAACAGAAAGGACATAACTGTTGCCATGATGAAGAACCCACAGCTCTTGTGCAAATATGTTGCTGATAAGGAAAAAATCCCTAATCTTTCTGAGCTCATTGTATACATTAATCTGGAGCTTTTCTCTCTGAAGAGGCAGGAGCAGGTGTGTATGGTTCTTTGTCCAGTCATATTGTAAATTCATCTTATTGCCGACTCATAAGTTCTTTTTTAGTGTTAGAGTTTCAAATATATGCTTAAGATGTTGAAAGAAGCATTCTTTAAACATCTTGAGAAAGATGCACTCAGATCCTGTGTGATAGCTATCAACTTTTGTTCAGGGGAAAGCACAGCAGAACTGCAGGATTTTGCTCGCAATCAAGTAAATGAATTGGAAGATGAACTAATTGAAAAGATTAAATCTTCAATAAAACTAGAGGTATCAAATTTTGTCACCCTCTTAATATTGTTATTATCAGATTGTGCGCTAAACTTTTAAGACTGTTATCTTTGCAGGATAGTGATGACGAGTATTCGTTTCTTGTAAATTTGAAACGTCTATATGAGCTTCAGTTATCAAGAAATGTACCCATTGACAGCTTATATGAGGATTTCTCTAGTGTGGTTCAAACTTTTGGTGACATTGATACTGAGGTATGCAAATTGGCCCCATTAAATAAATTATTTATGATATCACTATATTCTTTTCAAGCTAGAGGAAGAAATTCATGACACTAGCCTTTTCCAGGAAATGGAAAGAAAAAGATGGTAGTTCTTCTAACATTGAAATTATGATTCTTATTTAGAGTTTCTATGCATTTTTTTCATTTGAATGTCTTTAATTATAGAATGTTCACTGAATTTTATTGAGTATTAACTTGAATTTTGATTTGCTATTCAGATTGTCAATTATGATTCTTATTTAGAGTTTCTATGCATTTTTTTCATTTGAATGTCTTTAATTATAGAATGTTCACTGAATTTTATTGAGTATTAACTTGAATTTTGAAATGCTATTAAGATTGTCAATTTCTTGCTCTTGAATATGTATTTGCATGTGACCTGGTCTCTGCACAACATTGTTAGCAGTGAAACTGTTTCTGCAGATTCTGTCTCTACCCTATTATCTAGACGGAATGTCTTGTTTGAATGGCTTGAATCATTTCTTAATGACTCATTGGTTGCTGAAGTAAAAAAGCACACTTATCAGCTTGCCTGCAGGGTATGTTTTCTATGATCTGTCATCTCTGTTTTTTAACGGGAGGGGGGTGGGGGGACGAAAGTACTGAGAATATCCTTGTCCTCTATGTTACAGGTTTGTATCATACTTGCTGAGTTATGGTTTCTTTTTCGGATGAGAACATTTTCTTCAACAAAGCTGGAGAGATTAGGATACTCACCAGATGCATCTGTTTGCCAGAAGTTCTGGAAACTATGTGAAACACACATTTATACTTCAGGTGAGGTTCTTGTTTCTCCATTGACTCTTACTTATAAGGTTTGCTTGTGTAGGTGACTGTGATCATGGGAAGGAATAGGGTTGACTGCCTTTAATAATCGGAATGGTAGCCAAAATGTTTGACATCCTTGTGGGTATCCATGATAAGGTGCTTATGGTTTTCTGTGGGGGGTTTGGAAACATGGCCATGATAAATTGCTGAATTGTTTGTGTTGTCTTATCTTAATGGTGCTAAAGTTAATATTCCTGATTTGCGTTGAAGGATTGTTGAATATATAAATTTTATTAATAATGGATGTGACATGTCTCCTCAATACTTATAACTGATGTTTTCAGTGTTAAAGTATGTTTGTTGATTAATCATATTCCATTGTTGTTGGTGATTAATCTATTTTGAATCTGATTCCTTTTTGTTATGGTGAAACCATGGATATTGTTTTTGGGCCAAAATGAAGTCATAGATATTGTTAAAAAACATTTTGCCCATTTGTTTAACATTATTTAGTTATATTTTTAGATAAAATCCTGCATTTGCTATTGACAAATAACAATTTCCTCCAATTGTTTATTTTCTCTTTATTAGATTGGACATTAGTAGATTTTAACCTAAGCGTAAGCTAGATAAAGAAAGAATAGAGAAGGAAGCTACGGTTGCCACTAGGTAAATGTCCAACTGTAACTACAAGTTTTGCATGGTTATATAGATGAGACCGAAGAGGAAGATGCAAACAAAGAATACGTTGAGGAGACAAATAGAGATGCAGTGATGATTTCTGCAGCAAAATTGGTTGCTTGTGAAGCAATCCCCAAGGTATATACTTATTAATATGGTCAAATGTACACATATTTAATACTATGTGGTGGGAATTTTTCATTTTCTTCGGGTGTATGGGAAATACTGCTTGCTATATTGTCCACTGCCTTGATGTTTGTTACTCTAATGCAGGAGTATCTTGCATCAGATATTATTTCTCATTATGTAATGCATGGAGCTAGTGCTGCTGAGATTGTTAAGCATCTGATAAATGTGTTGAGGAGAAAAGATGATGACCTCTCTGATATTTTACTTGGAGCTTTGGAAAAGGTATACTTCATGATTGCATGGCCTGGAAACTGTATTTTGTTGATTACTTTCTCCATGTATGTTGGGATATACACATAAGAATTTAGTGTTTTTATGCTTTGCCATCTATTTTGCATTCAGCATAGTCTGTTTCATTCAATGGTTAACTGCTTTCGTTAAAAGCTATATAATGCATCAACTATATATTTTGTCCAAAATCATGCTTGCAATGAATGAAAATTGTGAAGGCAGATTCTGATGAACAGTTCCTGTCATAGCTGGGAGGGGGTAACATCTAGGAGTATTTGCCCAGATATAAACTTGTTACTTCTTTTCAAAAGATGCCATTTATATATTATTTATTTGTTTTTTCCCCTTAACCAACATTATCTCTTTTTCTAATTGAATAGGCCCATCTTCGTTACATGGTGGAAGTTTTGAGAGATGGTGATCAGTGTCTCGTTAGGAAACTTTTTCAAGATTGTAAGGATTTTTCTACTTGGCTTTCTGCTATGTTTACTGGTGGTGCAAGGAATAAGCATAGATCGGAGATATTGATGGGTTTGACTATGCATTTTCGGATGCTCCCAAGCAGCTTTCTTTCCTGGAGTGTTCTGTGCTCCATTTTGTATATAAGCTGCCCCATGCTGACATTCTTGATATGTAAGTGGCTTCCTAAAATGGTTGTGATAGAGAATCTATTTTTGTCTTTGTGTTGGTATAAAGATTAGTTTCTTTTGTATTTTTTTTGTGGCTGGTATAGCTTAAAGAATGTGCAGAGACGAACTGGAAATGTGAACACTGATGAGAATCCCAGTGACTGGCGCCCTTACAATATTTTTGTTGATAATCCGGGTAAAATGCGTGAAGATTGAAGGTCTTCCAGGTATTTTGAGTTATTTTGTGTTTTACATTTTTGTCTCAAACTGGTTTCATGTGCACCAATGCCAACGAAGAAGCTGACTATTTTTTTAGAATTAATTTTGTTATTGTTCCATGTAAATGTAAAAGGGCATCTAGATTTTTGTGGAAAAGATGAATGTATGTATTGTTGGGCTCGAATGTGATGTTATCCATTAACTGGTTTATAAGCTTCCCCCATTTGATTATAGAATGTTCGTATATTCTAACTTCTATTCTGACTATGTACATACTACATGTAAGTTGCAATAATCTTCCTACTGTTTGTCCCTCCATTTGATTTTGATGTCGGCTCTAAGGGTTCAATTGCAAGAACCTAAATCTTCCTACTGTCATGTTCATGATTTATGCTTATAATAGAACTCAGAATTCTGTAAAAGTTTCATTCACCCCATGAATTTTTATTACTGTAACCATCTTGAAATTTGAGAAACTCAAACGTTGTCCTATCTTATCATGATCCTTTTATACACTCTAGGCTTTCCTTATTTCTTCTACTGGACTTTTAAGACTTAAATGATTGATACATTAAAATGTTTATTTCTAATATTATTTTGTCATTATTTTTGTCCATCCATTTCGACATGGGTAGGATTACTACATTTTTCATTGTACTCATCTTTGAATGGCATCTTTACTACTCACCTATCATCAGGTAATATACTACTCACCTATGATTGAGGTAATATTTTCATTCCATATGTGCAACTCAAAATTGAGGACTATTTATAGAATCTCTATTCTTATCTTTCTTGTTAGATATTTCCTTCACCTTAATTGTAAAATTGGAACATACAAAATAAAAGGTCAAGCCAATTAAACTAGAAATTAAGTTTAAATCGAGAATAGTAACTCGAATCGAGATCGAAAATTTTAACTAATTTAAAAATTAGTTCGTATCAAAATTTTGGAAAATAAATAAATTAATTGAAATTATAATTGAACAATCCTTCGTAAAGGAAATAAAGTGTTGAAAAAATCCAATGAAAAATCGAACTGAAAATTCTACAATTATTAAAAAAATTTATACAAAACGAAAAATAGGGATTTTTATTCTATTAGTATGAAATTGAAAAGTAATTTTTAGAAAAATAACACCAACTAGACATGTGGGCGACTAATTATTGTAGAGAGTTGTTTTCTATGGAATAGTAAAAGTAATATATGATTAAATAAATAGTCAATTAAGTCTAATTTGTGGCCATATGAGGCTTTGTTGTCCTCTTGCTGATGACTTATTAGAATCATCTCTAAAACTTATAGACTATCTCTAAAACTCATACACCTCCATTTTTTAGCAATCAAACTTGTAGAAACTATCAATATTACTTGAGTAAACTTTCCAACATGCTTGGCTATCGATATTCACTATATCGATTCTAGCGTGATCAAAGAGTACACACATTCCTACAACCCAAAATAGACCACCTTATTGTTGTGCCATTTTGGAAGCCCTTGACAGCCAACAATGGCTAGAAAAAATATCACAAACGCTTTTTATTCCTAGATTTTGAACCCCACCGACTTATAAGTTTTGGATAATTATTGAGGTCAAATAAATTAATGTAAGTCTCAACTAGCATTCTATCATAATACAATATAGTAAAATGGTCATTGCAGTTTACTCATACATCCATTTAAGATAATTCAAGTGGCCTTGAACTCTTTTGGGTGTCATACTATCTCTAGTGAGAACCTTAGATCTAGCCCTGATCGGTACGATTCTATCCAACCCTGACCTAAGAAAGACCATGACAACCTAGGGGGAGTCCTTAGGGATATCATACTCAAGTTTGATGATTTTTTAGAATTAGTTTGTTGGAAAACTAAGGGCAGGGAAAAAGTGTAAGGTTGGTAAAGTTAAAAGGCCCATTCAGAAATAAGATTTCTTAGGCGTCTTTATTAAGGATTGATGAAGGTGTAAAGACACTGAGAAAGATTGGAAAATGTTTGAAACTTAGATGATGAGTTTTGAATGATTAAGGACCTAAATGAGACAAAAAGGATAAGTTTATGGACCAAAGTATAAATAATGAGATTTGGGTACTCATAAGTGATTCTTGGGAACTAAAGGAACCAAATAAGACTAAAGGAAGTCTAAGGGCCTAAATGAAAGATATGGAGAAAACTAAGGTCCTAAAAAAATAACTTTTGAGGAGTAGGGGTAAAATGATAATTTTGCCCATCTTAGGGAACTTTGTGTAAAAAGTGAAAATTTGGGGACTTGTGAGTGATTCTATGGAACTTAGGAACCAAATGAGCACAAAGAAATTTGAGCACCCAAATGAGAGACTTTGAAAGTCTAGGGTTAAAAATGAAAGAGTTTTAAGTATAAAGGGAAAATAATAATTTTGCCAAACTTAGGAACTAGAATGCAAACTTTGAAAAAATTAAGTATATAAGTGGAGGATTAGAGACTTTTAAACATTCCGACCAATATAACCGAGGATGGTTATGGCCTCTTGTCAGTATGATTAATTATTGGAAAATGGGATTAGTTAAAATGGTCAATCAACACGCAAGTGAAGCAAACCGGGATAGAGGGAAAAACCATAAAATTTTAGGAAATTAAAGGATAATAAAAAAATATTAAGTAGAAATCTAAACTATATCTGCAATCTGATTCATGATTCATGTAGAGTGAATACTATTATTGATTATACGAGAATCACACATCCTGATGTAAAGGAAATATAAGATCCTGATGTAAAGGAAATATAAGATGAACAAGTCTCAATAATAATTGTGAGTGTGTATATTGACAACGAGTTTGATTTGACTGAGCGATGTGCCTTTCCATAATACTGTGAATACACATCATGTATGTTTTAGAAAATATTTTGAAAAATGATGAAAAATTACATGGAAGCATGATCACTAAGATAGATAATTTTCTTGAATTTCTAATGAGATAAAGTGATAGACAGTGAAAAATAATGGTCGAATGATAGAATTATATAAATTTGGGGTACTATGATCCTAATTGACAAATGTGATGGAGTTGTCAGATTAAAAACTGAACTCCAAGATATTGTGAATTAAACATATTTGTTGATTTATGTGCATGTGTTTAAGGAGATAGAGTTGGTCAATTCGAATTGAACATGGTTGTTCATTTATGTGCATGAGTTTAAGAGATGAAGTTAGTTGGATTGATAACCAAAATTTGTGATATTATGAATTGAACTTGTTGTTTTATTTGCTGTATTTTTTTTTTGTATATACTGATTGTGAAAGATGGGGGTGACGCATAGAGTAGATTGTATATGCTTCTAAATTACTCGAGACCCTCAAATGATGTATGAGTGAGTCCCTACGAGTCCACCTCTATGATGAGAAACTTAAATGAATTGAGTTGTAAGTGTACAAAGGCATGGACGTGGGATTTGGCGGGATAACATTATGACCTTAGGATGTATTAAAATCTATATGAGAGAATAAACCTGAATAGTGTCGATTGTGTTAAGTACATATAATTCGCATACTCTCATATACATAATCGATCATAATTGTATGGCTTTTGGGGCAAGGAATTGGCCATTTATTGCGTGTGTGATATTCTGTGCATATGATTTGTTTTTGAAAGATCAGCCGGTATATATACAACTACAAGAATGACAAAGCATGAGTTCAAATTGTCAAGTAAAATTTATGAAAATAACATAATTATGAAATTATAAATATAATCTAAATGTAGTCCCGTATAGATTTTGAAACTCATGTATGAAGTTTCTAAATTATATATTTATTACTTATTCTATTTTTATGCTATTATACAAAAATTTGGGCACATTCTCATTTAAAGAAAATTTTAAATTTCTATTAAAAATCGTATGTATTCCGCAATTTTACTCCGCTTCGCCTGAGGAGGCAAATCCTGGAAGTCATCACGGGAACCCTCGGCTTGGAGCTGTGATCTGTCGCGTCGCTGATTCTGTCGTGCTGGTCCACACCGGCCCCGCCCTCAGCAGCTATTATCTGATCCCTGGGCCTTTTCTGTTGGACCAAAATGCAGAGCCAGATGAACAAAGCTTGTGGCAGGTGAAGAATTCAAGATCAATCTGAAAGTAGGGAAGAAAGCAGCTATTACTCAGGGGAGGACGAAAATTGGATAATTTTTCGAGGATGAATTATGATATTTTTATCTAAAATAATTTTAATATTTTTATATACTTATATGATTTTTTTTTATTTAGTTTATTTATCATTTTAATTTTTAATTTTAAATTTTTATATATTTTAGATAAATTATTGTATTAAAAACATTTTATATAATTATATAATAAAAGTACATATTATTCCTATAAAATATAATTGAATAAATACCTATATTTTTCATCTTACTATTATGTAATATTTTTATATAAATATTATTATACTATTAGTATTATTTTATTTTATAATTATAATAACTAAATATTTTGTTATATGATATTATTATTTTATAAGAAGATAATACATAAAATATATATTATAGTTTATTATATACATATATTTTTTATGGTATTATATAATATTTATATATAAAGATATTTATACCATTAATATTGATATAATATTATTATACATTTATAATAATAATTTATTTGGATTATATAATAAAAATATAATAGATAAAAATATATTTTATTATTAATAGTATTTCTATCATAAAACATTATTATACAAATAATATTTATTTAATTTATAAGTGTTAACTCAATTATATTATACAATTTAATTATATAATAAAAATAGTATACATATAATTTATCATATATAATATAACTATATATTTTATTTAATATTATATTATATTATAATTATTAATAATAATATAATATAATTCAATTATATATAAATTAGTATGTTATTAATTAATTAAAATTTTAGTCCTCATTATTTTCTAAATGAGTAAATGCATGGACTGGTCCATGAGCCTTCTTTCTTGTTCCTCCCACCTTATCGAATTGCATTCCTTCTTCTGGTACTCCGATGTCTGTTCCCCTCTTCAACCTTGCGCCTGACCTCTCCGTCTCTAGGCTCTGCCTCGGTACTCACCTATCCATTCGATAAGATCTATGTCAATGTCCTTCCCTTCTTTTACTTTTTGTTTTCTCATGGTCCAGCCGCCACCAACCTTATCTTCCCATTTTGCAGGCACGATGACATTCGGGGAGCAGAACTCCCTCCCCCAGTCCTTCCGGCTCCTCGACCAATCCTTCGCCTCCGGCATTAACTTCTTCGACTCCGCCGAGATGTCAGCTCCTTTATTCTTTCTGATTTTCTTCAAAATCACGCCCTTTTACGATTTCCCTATACGGCTTGCATCTCTTGTAACTGGATTATTGGGGTTCTTCGTTTAACAGGTATCCAGTTCCTCAGAGGCCGGAGACTCAAGGCCAAAGCGAGGAGATTCTCGGCCATTGGATCAAAGCCCGGAATATCCCTAGGCACCGTGTGGTCCTTGCCACAAAGGTCTTTGCTTTACTAGATAGCGCTGTTAAGGATAAGATGCATCTGATTTTTTGTTGGACAAGTTATGTTAGTTGTTACATGATACCATAATTCCTGGAAGAGATGGAATATGCAATGTCTTTATATTGCTAGTGGCTGAATCTTATCTTTCATTTGCACTGAGAGTTTCCTGGATTTAGTAATTGAAATTCTCTAGTATACACGGTGAGCTTATTGGATGGAGATGACCTAGTCACATAACCTGCCTATGTTTTGCATGAAGGTGAGTGGCCCATCTGGGCAAATGGAGTGGATTAGAGGAGGACCAAACTGTTTGGATTCAAGAAACATATCTGAGGCTATTGACAATAGGTTAGTGATTTTCTTTTGGTGAGGGACAATAAATAGAGTAGTTAGTATCCACATCTTCTCTTTCAATGATTCTACTGGAATGATCTTTTGTATCAGTTTCTACTGCTGGTATGCCTATCCCTTATGAATGCTTTCTCCACTTGGGTGTCCTTATATGAGTTACCGGATGCATAAATGTATCTGCTCTAATGGGTTCATTTGCCAATTGCAGTTTATCACGACTGCAGACAGATTATATTGATCTCTACCAAATTCACTGGCCTGATCGGTTTGTATGTCATTGTGTCCTTTAGTTTTCTGTCTTAGAGAAGAATAATGATTGACAAAATAATGTCTGGAAGATAGACAGAAAGTGCATATATTTGTTATATCCATGTGCCATGCTCTGAGGAGTCATCATTTCTGCAGCTATGTACCTATGTTTGGTGAATTTGATTATGATCCATCCCGCCAGTTCAACTCAGTTAGTGTAGAGGAGCAACTTGATGCACTTGGTAGAGCTGTTGCTGCCGGTAAGGTAGGTATCATGGCACTTCGATTTTGGTTTTAGCACATGATTTTTTGTGTAACTTTGCCCCAATCTACGGAGTGGAACATGTTTTTGTAGATAAGGTATGTGGGACTGAGCAATGAGACACCATATGGTGTTATGAAGTTCCTTGAGACTGCCCAAAGGGTTGCTTCCTACCCCAAGATAGTAACAGTGCAGGTTGTATGAGCATTTTCAGTTCTCTCTTTCAGGAAAAAAAATACTTGTCTTAATCTGTTGTTGTGAAATTTTATGTTAGAATTCCTATAGCTTACTCTGCCGAACATTCAATACGGGGATGGCCGAGTGTTGTCATCATGAAAGGTACTGCTATAAATATTGTAAGTGTATGGTTGAAGTTTATTTGATCTTTTTAACCTGAATTTTTCATGAGCTACAACTTCTGTGCATGATAGCTGTAGTCCTCATTTTGACAGCTAAGAGAAGGAGATACTTCATTACTATTCTTTGAGTATAAGGGAACATCTTTGATTTATATATTTTTGCCAAAACATGTGTAGATATTAAATTTGATTTGCATTGCTGATTAACATTGTACCTTTCATGTTGTTTAGTCCTAGGCAAGTGGCAACTAATTCATCCATTTACTCTCATGTAAATATCACTGGACCGAGTCTTATATGCTGAACTTCACAGGGTCAGCTTGCTGGCTTATAGTCCACTGGCAATGGGAATTCTTTCTGGGAAGTACTTCTCGCCCGATGGCGGTCCACCGGATGCTCGGTTGAATCTCTTTAAAGGTGATTAGATTTGAACCTAAAACTTAATAATATTACCACTTGATCATTGAATTGGTGCTTTAATTCTTTTTGTAGGGAGGTATGCTGAAGGGGAATCAAGATACAATTTATCAAATAGCACAATAAAAGTAGCAATCATGGTAGGCAGAAAATGGTTCCAATAGTCTGTAATGTTTGCCGATTTGAAGACCACAAATATGCATCTAAAAGCCCTTGGAGTTGAAAACAAAATTCTAGTTACATTTATCCTATATAGATCTTCATCATTAGTAAACTCCCTGGTTCTTTACCCCTATAGTTTAATCAGTAATTGACTACATAAACTCTGTTTCACTTGCAGAAATATCTGAACATTGCAGAAAAGTACAGGATTCATCCCATAGCTCTTGCAGTCGGTATTAGTCATTTCTTGTTTGCTTTATGCAGTCTTCACTCATAGACATGCTATTCTATTCTATTTTCCAATCCGTTTTTGCCATAACAAATGATCTTATTCCACTGGTTTATGTAATTATACATCTGTTACATCAGGCTTCGTGTTAAGGCATCCTCTTGTAGCAAGTGCTGTGTTTGGGGCCACAAAACATTGGCAGCTCCAAGAAGTTGTTGATGCCTGCAAGACTGAGCTTTCCCCTGAAATAGTCTCGGAGATTGATCAGGTTCATGCTGAATTCCCCAACCCTTGTCCATGACAGCAATTTGATTCTTTATTTTTATGTATCCTGCAACTGAAGAATGTTCATTTTGTGGATTTATATGGCATATGGGATAAAAATGTCAGGGTAAGCCATTTGTGAATATGGGGTTATTGCCTTGGAAATTTGAGAGTAAAAGGCTAAATTACACTTTTTTTGCATTAAACATTTCAAAAATTACGTTTTTCTATCAAAGTTTGATAAAATGAACTCTGTTACCAATTTTAACTTTTGTTAAATTATATTGACATGGGTTTTATGATTTGTCATATGTGATGTCGTACTAATCAGTTATTTGTTTTAAATAATAAGAAGTTGGGATGATGACACCATAATTTATATAGTAAAGCTCAACCTATACAATGATTGTTTTAGGGTATGAAATAAGTTGATATGTAGATAGATATTGTATTGTATTATTTTTGTGTATGAGATGTATGCAGATATTGATATTGAATGATTACAGAGAGTTTGTTGTGACACCTGGCCATGAATTGGAATGCCAACAATCTATTATATTATATCTATGGATGTTATAATATCATTACTATACTTTTGATATGATATAAATATAATAATAATAATAATTTGTATGATAATTTTTATAAAAATTTGAACTTTTATAAAATAAAATATAATTGTTTATAAAACCTATAAAAATTTTAGGAATAATACTGAACACGTTTAGGTAAGCAATGTTTAATACCTATCTGGACCCTATGGCTAATATCCGACTTGAAACTTAAAAAACAAACTGTGAGTGAAATATTGATATTAATTGAAATATCATAATATCAAACCTTATTAAAATACGATATAAAAATTTTCTTTTTCATTTTCTATAGTGAAAGCATTATTTTCTTTCATACTCAATATTTCAAAGTAAACATTTTATTACTCATTGCAACAATATCACATCTAATCTTATCGGTCAAAAAATATATTTCCAAAATCATATTAATGTATTTTTAAATTTTTTAATGCATTCACTAGGTTTAAATTTTATTTTTATAAAAAATTAGTTTATTGAAAAAAAGTTTATCACTTGTACCAATAAATTGGAAATAGTTTTGTTATCTGAAAATCAATCACTGTTATCAATTGAAACTAAATTGTAAACTCCACTTATTTGAAAAATAATTTCGCTCTACTTATTTGAAAAATAATTTCAATAACCACAAGTCTATCAAATAGCTCATGCCAATGCATGAGGCTATTTATGGCACATATGAACAATATAAACAATGGACTGTCCATTTCACACGCAGTATCTGATGTCTCCATCCCTATCACACATAAAAATGAAACATTTTCACTCTACCCTTTTTTTCATAAATGGTAAATCCGTAGTTTATGTTCCCATTTCACATTCACATACAATATATGTCAAGTATCAGCCCATATCACACATAAAAATGGGATACGCACATTTTTATAAATAATAAGACCTAAGTAATTTTTTTAAAACATAGGATTTTGTTTGTGTAATACTAAAATTTATAAAAAAAAATTTTTAACTCAATTTGACTAGAAATCGAGATTGAACTATGACTAATAATCTAAAACGAGAATTTTAATTAGATCAAATGAGATTAAATTGGTTTAAAAATAATTTTTTGAATAATATAAACCATAATTTTTTATAAGTCGGTTTATATTAATTAAGATAGGAGTGTAACACTATTTAAATTAAGAGAGTGTAAGCAAGAGAAAGATGGAAAAAAGTAATTTTGGAAATATGTAAAATTATAAAAATAATATTAAATAAGAAGGGGCACCGAGTTGGCTCTTCGGATGGGACCTCCTACTCGACTACACAATGCTTTGACAAAAATCTGTAGCAAGCATGCATTGTGAAATCGATTAAATTGATGCGATTTTTGAACAAATTGAATGTAAAATAATTGTTTTTAAGTTAACAACTCTTATACTGATATTACTATTAAATTAATTAAGATATCCCCTACTCATGGTATTAAATTTCTCTCCAAAGTTGAAAAACTCGGAATGATCGACCTCAAAATTCTAACTCACATGACCACTAAATGAGATAATTTTTGTGTCAAAATGTCAATATGAGATTGCTCTTGAGTTTAGTGGTCGTAACCCCACCTAAAGGTGGTCGAAAAACTTACACGAGGTTTGTTTTGGTTGATTCTGAACCGGGATAGAAAAATTGTGCGCCTTTACTACCCTTTTAGTGCTAAATTCAGTCAACTTCAACCACCACTCTGATTGACATTATTGTCAAAAAAAATTCATTACTCTCATCTACCTCCCACACCCTTGGTTGACATATTGTAAGACAACTTTTAACCACCAAAAGTTGATTTCCTTTGTCTAGTCTTTTCTAGAGGCCATAATTTTTTCATATATCACTAGAAAATCACAAACCAGAATTTTTAAACCAGTTGGAATACAAATTGAGGGTGAAACAAGAATAGTAACTTGAATTGGGATAAAAATTTATTTGGATTGGTATTTTAGATAAAGAATAAGTGAAATAAATAACTCACTAAGAATCTCCCATGATTTGAAAATCATGTATTGGAAAAAAAAAGTCATATTGAAAATTGGTTCGACTCGGGGCGAAAATTTCATAATTTTTAGAAATAGATATATAAATTAAAAAATAAAAATTATTGAGCTCAAATAGTATGAAATTGGCCAAGAAATTAAAAAAAAAATTGTACTAAGAATTAGTTGAATTGGCCAATAAATGATCAAAATTGATCGAAATAATCGAGAAATTTACTAAAAACTAGTTCGAAATAGTGTTGAAGCGCCAAGCGAACGCCGACCGACCACAACATGATTTCTATCCGTTCTTCCCTACCATATTTCCAAAACCCATCACAAATAAAATTAATTATTGCAAAGATAAGTGGAACATGATTTGATAAAATGAAACTATGATTAGATAGCTCATTAATCCTAGAACATGGCCATATAAGACTTGATATTCTCCTCATCGAAGACTCATTGAAATTTTCTCTAGAATTCATACACCTTCATTTTCTGGTGCCATTGGAAAGCTACTTGAGTGAGCTTTCAAATGCCACATCTTTCAGCTACTGATGTGCCCTATACTGACACTGGTGTGATCAAATAGTACACATAGTCTAACGATCAGAAACAAAACATCTACTTCTCATATAATTTTTTATGCCCTCCATAGTCAAACACAAAAAATTATTACTACAAACACCTATTGATCCTAGATTTTGAACCCCACAAGCCTCATAAGCTATCAATAAATATTGATATCAAATAAATTTATGGAAATCTCAACTGGATTTCAATTAAACACAAAGTATAAGTATAGTAAAATGACCATTGTAGGTTGCTCAGACATCCCTTGGAGGTGATTTAAGTGGCCAAAAACTCATCTATGAGTCACCTTTCCTATTTCTCCAATGCCACCGACCAAGTCACCGTCTTTATTGAGATCCCAACCTTGACCTCACTATTGCTCTATTTTCTACGAGCATTGGATTTGGCTATGATCACTGTTGTTACAGCTAGCCCCAACTAGGCAGGAACCATGGTGGCCCAGTGGAGCTCTTAGGGACATCATATATGAGCTTGATAATTTTTTAGAATTATATTGTTGAGTAATAAAGGTTAGGGACCAAAATATAATTTTGGTAAAGTTAGAGCACCTATTCATGAATGAGATTTTTTAGGGTATTTATTAAGGGTCATAGAAAGGTGCAGGGATCAATGAGAAAGAATGAAAAAGGTTTGACACTTTAGATGCTTAAGGGCCTAAATGAAGGTTAAGAAAATATTTAGGGACCAAAGTGTAAATAATAGAATTTAGGTATGTATAAGTGATTATTAGAAAATTAGGGACCCAAATAAGATTAAATGAAGTCTAAGGATCTAAATGAAAGATTTGAAGTAGTCAAGGGTTCCAAAATGAAAAATTTTGAGATGTTAGAGTAAAATGGTAATTTTATCGATTTTAGGGACCAAAGTTTAAATAATGAAATTTGAATACCCATAAATTATTATAATGAACTAGTTATTTTTTGGTATGTTTACCTCCAATTTCTTGGCCAAATTTAATTTTTTTTATTCAATTCCTCGTAAATTGGGCTTAATTTTTTTATTTTCTGATTTATATAACCTTTTTCTAAAAATTGAGGTATTTTATGTTTCGAACTACTTCGATCGATTTTTGCTATTTTCTAGCCGATTTACCCTCAATTTAACTATCTTAGCCCAATTTATTTTTCTAAATTCTTTTTTTTTAATTTCAAATTAATTGGGCGCAAGAATTATCATTTTCTGATTTATATATCATTTCTAAAAAATTGGGGTTTTGTGCCCTAAGAGAGTTTGATTCCGATTTGAACTAATTTTCAATCAAACTTTTCTCGATATTTGATTTCCGATTAATGCAAGTTCTTTTGAGAGTAATTTTATTAACTTATACATTATCTAAATTTACGATCTTAACCGAATTTTAATACAGTTCGATTTCCAAATCTTGGTTTAAGTTTTTTTTCCCAATTTAACATTGATTTCCAATACAATTGAATTGTAAATCTACTCATTCAGAAAAAAATAGACCCTCACCTTCCCAAGCCATTTCCGACTTCTCTAACGGCCAAGCACGATAAAAAAAACTCACACTACTTGTGGCCCCAACTACTCCACCACCCTTTGAAGCTAAAAGTAAGTATGGAGAGAAAATTAATTTATTAAAGTCTCAATTAACTTCCAATCATGATTAAGCTCGATAAAACCTCATTTGCATGAGACTTCAACCTTCCCTTGACGTGATTCAAGCAATCATTAATGTATCTAGAAGTAAACTTTTCAGTCCCAATAGTTCTACTAACCGAGTAATTTCTTCGGTGAGTTTCCACTATTTTATTATTTTTTATCTGTTTCCTCGGCCAGCCTTATAACCCAGCCAGAAATGTATTATGATTGTTGATCTATGCCAAGAAATGACTATGATGACTCACTAGAGGTGTTTATAGACAAGAAAATAATTATTTATAATTTTTAAATAAGTTTTTATGGGGCATGTAATTATGTAATTTTGATAAAATTAGGGGAACCACTTGTGAACGAAGAGTTTTTGATGATCTAAAGACGATGTGAATAATATTTAGGAATTGAGGGGAAATAATGAAAAAAATTTAAGATACAAATGATGAAAGGGTGTCAAAGAATAAGTGTAAATATGAAAAAAAGTAAAAAGACAAAATGATAAATTTATTAAAAATAGAGCTGTAAGTGTAATTTTGGAGATTTGAGTGAATATTATTTAAAACAGTTGAGAAAACTAAAAAAATTTGATAGATTTTAGGATTCAAATAAAAGATTTGGAAAAATTGAGGGTAAAATTGTAATATTACAAAAATCACGTGGCAAATATTGTCACATAACATATACGAAGAATATAGCTAAGCATATATATGCATTACGTGTGGTACCTAGGATCATTTTCTTAGAATTTTATACGAAAGAACTTTAGTAGGAAAGTATATAAGATCGAAACAAATAAGTGCTAAGTAGCAACTTTAAAAATCGAGTATATGTATAATTTATAAAATATTCAAAAGAACAAGTACGGAGGATTTCAGATCTTCAACATTACTGTACCATCAGCCGAATTATCTATGAATTATTGTCTACATTACCTTTTTTTTCCTTCATTTCATTCATGTTATATTAGACAAATTATCAACTCTATCTACTGAGTAGGCAAATACAATACCTTGAATTCCTTTAATATCACTTTTTATGGGCTTATCCTAAATGATTTTTCCCTAATTTATTCATCATTTTACAAGTTTCCATCTCATACCAAAATACTTTTAACCTTAATCGCGTTGCAAAATTCGTGTTTTTCCTTCGTTCCTGGTGAAAGACAAATCTCTTCGCACATCATTCCAATCCTATCTCCTTCCAGATTAAAATTTCCATCACCAATTTTATTATTTTCATAAAAATTTCCCGTTATCTCTATTTACCTTGCCTTCTTTACTCCAAACATCAACTAAAAATGATATTTGAAACAATAGAAACCTCTTTACATTTCTCCATGAACCCATATAAATTTTATTCTAATCTATATGACTTTTAATACCCTTCACCATATTTGCATATTTTATACCTTTTTTTTAGTTTTTAAATCTATTTCTTAAAGTAGCCGTACTTCTCCGACACCCGGGACTACAATATAAGGATTTTTGCCTTTATCCATGTACAATGTTGGTTACACAAGTTCTCGCTAAACATCCCCCAATAATGGGTTTAATTTATCTATCCCCACACTAAAATTTGATCCTTTTACTAACCAACCAGCACTCTCCATTGAGCTGAGTTGATTCGTGAGTACCAATTGTTTGTCAATCTATTTGTTAAAAGTCAATCTCTATCCATCCACTAACTATTAGTTTGCCATGGAAATGTTCGGCAAAAAACTATTGAAAATGGTTAAAGCACGTTGCTAAATGATTTACTTTCCCTATACTCTTTTATTGTCAAATATTCAGTTATTAATATACAACTAAATTTAATAAATAAAGTAAAATTTATAGATACTTAGAATGCAAAAAAAAAACTAAAATAAATTTGACAGCGAGGTTGAATTGTTCTGGCGCTGATAGTTTACTCAAAACATTATTTCCACTATAAATGCTCAATTCCTCGTAGATATTTTAGCATATAAAGGGTCAAGTTCATAACCTGCGGAAGCATGGAGAGCTTAGTGCGGATGATGGCTAATAATTTGTAGCTCCACGTATACATAGCATTAAACTGCATTTCTGACGGAGATTCAGCCAATCTGCACCGCACCATCTACAAGGAAACTGAAAGACTGGAAATTACAGAAGGTCAAGACACAAGGCAACATTTTCAAATGATTTTGATTCTTCCTGCTGAATCCGAGGGAGAAACAGAAACTGCATCAGACTCTACATTCCATAACCCAAATGGGAGATGCCATGCGAGGAGAGGATTACTGCATTCACTTGGCTCCTGCAAGAGCAAATTCCTCAGTGTCATGTCATGCTCAGAGGGAGAAACAGAAACTGCATCAGACTCTACATTCCATAACCCAAATCGGAGATGCCATGCGAGGAGAGGATTACTGCATTCACTTGGCTCCTGCAAGAGCAAATTCCTCAGGGTCATGCCATGCTCACCTTCGTTGGATTTAGCCCCTTTCGAGTACTACTAACAATTTAGCCCCTTATGTGTTAGGTACCAATAATTTAGTCAGGCCATTTCTTTAAATTTGTAACAGAAATATGATGTGCTGATGTGACATATCAACACCTCATCATATCAGTTGAAATTTTTATGGAAGGACCTAATTCTTAGAGGAAACCATCATTTGAGTTACTAAATTGTTAGTAAATAACATATTGAAAGAACAAACTGTTTCTACTCAATTAATATTTCAAAACACAAATATTTATAAGTTTGACCATTTTTACCTGACACTCTTCAGACAGTCGGGTTGTCCCAGGACTTCCCAGTTTCTCCCATACGACTATGACTCCTGTTCTCATCTTTCGAGACCCTAAGGGATCTCAACTTGGAGGATGCACGGATGGAATGGATAAGAGGAGCCTCATCCTCCTCATTATCTTCTTGTCTGTCTTCGTCCTGAGCATCATCATGGTCAGAAGAGCTGATCGCATCATCTTCTTCACTTAAACCATGCCCATCAAAGAGTCTCTTTCCCTCTATATTACGCCGCTTACGGGGACGACCTCGGCGTCTTGCTGAAACCCCTTCCTTTTCCCCTGCTGAAGAGGGGTATTCAGTACACATACATTATTTGTAATAAAAGAAAACAATGATTTCTATATCAGACAGGGTGCAATAAATAACTTTACAGAAGTAATATCAGCCATGAAAGAGTTTATGCTTTCCGTGGAACAATAACAAAATTAATTCTATAAAAAGTAGCCAGCTTCTTCCTTGGCATTGGTGCACATGAAACCAGTTTGAGCCAAAAAAAGTAAAACACAGAAGGATTCAAAATACCTGGAAGACCTTCAATCTTCAAGCATTTTTCATGGAGGGTATCAACAAAAGTATTGTAAGGGCGCCAACCACTGGGATTTTCATCAGTGTTCACATTTCCAGTTCGTCTCTGCACATTCTTTAAGCTATACAAGCCACAAAAATATACAAAAGAAACCAAGCATTATAACAACAAAGACAAAATAGATTCTCCAATGCAACCATTTTAGACAGCCACTTACATATCAAGAATGTCAACATGGGGCAGCTTAGATACAAAATGGAGAACAGAACACTCCAGGAAAGAAAGCTGCTTGGGAGCATCAGAAAATGCGTAGTCAATCCCATCCCTCACAATTTTCAATATCTCCAATCTATGCTTATTCCTTGCACCACCAGTAAACATAGCAGAAAGCCGAGTTGAAAGATCCTTACAATCTTGAAAAAGTTTCCTAACAAGAGACTGATCATCATCTCTCAAAACTTCTGCCATGTAACGAAGATGGGCCTATTAAATTCGAAGAAGAGATAATGTTGGTTAAAATAATGAAACAAAAAAACATAAATAAATGGCATCTTCCGAAAAGAAGTAACGAGTTTATATATGGGAAAATACTCTTAGCTGTTACCCCTGTCCCAACTATGATAGGAACTGTTCATCGGAATCTGCCTTCACAATTTTCATTCCTTGCAAGCATGATCTTGGACAAAATATATAGTTGATTCTCACTTCCTCATTACATTGTCAAGAATGATGCATTATATAGCTTGATAACAAAAGCAGTTGACCACCATATGAAACAGAATGGACTGAGTGCAAAATAGACCGCAAAGCATAAAAACACTGGATTCTTATGTGTATATCCCAACATACATGGAGAAAGTAATCAGCAAAATGCAGTTTCCAGGCCATACAATCATGAAGTATACCTTTTCCAAAGCTCCAAGCAAAATATCAGAGAGATCATCATCTTTTTTCCTCAATACTTTTATCAGATGCTTAACATTCTCAGCAACACTAGCTCCATGCATTACATAATGAGAAATTATATCCGATGCAAGATACTCCTGCATTAGAGTAACAAACATCAAAGCAGTGCACAATATAGCAGGCTGCTAATGAATGCAACAGCAAAGAATCAGCATCATGTGGGATCATGAGGGTTTCTCGTGCAGTATGTACTTCCACCACATAGTATTAAATATGTGTACATTTTGACCATATTAATTAGTATATACCTTAGGGATTGCTTCAAGAGCAACCAGTTTTGCTGCAGCAATCATGACTGCATCTCTATTTGTCTCCTCAATATATTCTTTGTTTCCATCTTCTTCTTCGGTCTCGTCTACATAACCATGCAAAACTTGCAGTTACAGTTTGACATTTACATAGTAGCGATCGTAGCTTCTTCACTCTTTCTTTATCTAGCCTAAGCTTAGGTTGAAATTTAATAATATCTAATACAATAAAAGAAAATGAACACTTTGAAGGAAATTGTGATTTGTTAAAACAAATGCAGGAGTTTATCTAAAAATCTATTAAAAATAAGATTCAACATATGGAAAAAATGTTTTTTTACAAATATCTATGATACATTTTGATCCAAAAACAATATCCATGGTTTCACCATAGCAAAAAAAAATCAGATTCAAAACAGAATAATCAGCAACAATGGAATATGATTAATCAACAGACATTAACTCTGAAAACATCAGATCCATTGAGGAGACATGTCACATCCATTTTTTATAAAATATATTCGTGCAGCAACACTTCAACCCAAATCTGGAATATTAACTTTGGCACCATTAAGATAACACAAATATTCTAGCAAGTTATCACGGCCATGATTCCAAACCTCCTCAGAAAACCAAAATCACCTTATCATGGAGATCCTCAAGGATATCAACTATTAACTGACATTTTGGCTACCATTCAGATTATTAAAGGCAATCATGCCCTATTCACCACGTGATCAGTCATCTACACAAGCAAACCTCTATTATGAGTAAGATTTGATGGAAAACAAGAATCTCACCTGAAATATAAAGTTGTGTTTCACACAGTTTCCAGAACTTCTGGCAAACAGATGCATCTGGGGAGTATCCTAATCTCTCCAGGTTTGTTGAAGAAAATGTTCTCATCCGAAAAAGAATCCATGACTCAGCAAGTATGGTACAGACCTACATCATAAAGGACAATGGTATGCTAAGTACTTTTGTCATTTCCCTTGTAAAAAACAGATGACAGATCAGAGGAAACATACCCTTCTGGCAAGCTGATTATTGTGCTTTCTTACTTGAGCAATTGATGATTCATTAAGAAATGATTCGAGCCGCTCAAACAAGACATTCCGTCTAGATAATAGAGTAGAGACGGAGTCTGCAGACACAGTTTCACTGCTAGCAATGTTGTGCAGAGACCAGGTCACATGCAAATACATATTCAAGAGCAAGAAATTGACAATCTGAATAGAAAATCAGAATTCAAGTTAATGCTAAATAAAATTCGATGAAAATATATAATTAAAGACATTAAAATATCAAAAATGCCAAGAAGCTCCTAATATGAATAATAATTTCAATGTTAGAACTACTCCCATATTTTTCTTTCCATTTACTTGAAAAGGGATAGTGTCTAAATAGTACTGGAATCTACAAATTTCTTCCTCTAGCTCAAAAGGAATCTACTGATATCATAAATAATTTGTTTAATGGGGACAATTTGCATACCTCTGTATCAATGTCACCAAAAGTTTGAACTACTCTAGAGAAATCCTCATATAAGCTTCCAATGGGTACATTTCTTGATAATTGAAGCTCATAAAGTCGTTTTAAATTTACAAGAAGAGAATACTCATCATCACTATCCTGCAAAGTTAACAGACTTAATAGTTTAGCACACAATCAGGTAACAAAAATATTAAGAAGGGGACAAAATTTGATAACCTCTAGTTTTATTGAAGATTTAATCTTTTCAATTAAATCATCCTCCAATTCCTTTACTTGATTGCGAGCAAAATCCTGCAGTTCCCCTCTGCTTTCCACTGAACAAAATTTGATAGCGTTCACACATGATCTGAGTGCATCTTTCTCACGATGTTTAAAGAATGCTTCTTTCAACATCTTAAGCATAGATTTGAAACTCTAAAACAAGAAAATAGAACTTATGAGTCGAGAATAAGATGAATTTATAATATGACTAGACAAAGAGCCATACACACCTGTTCCTGCCTCTTCAGAGAGAAAAGCTCCAGATTAATGTATACAATGACCTCAGAAAGAAAAGGGATTTTTGCCTTGTCAGCAACATATTTGCACAAGAGCTGTGGGTAGTTCTTCATCATGGCAACCGTTATGTCCTTTCTGTTGTTTTCAAATATTTCCTGTGAAGATTATGTAGGAGAGATGCATGGCAGTAAGAAAAGTTGTTCATCGGGTGAAAAATGAATAAGAAAAGGTACTGTGCTGAATGTCACATGGAATTACAAGAAATTTGCATATAACACACCTTTTGAGCTTTATTATAATATGGTTTACGATTGTCAGATGCAGGAACAATCCTCTCTCCCACAGCCTTCTTAATAGATGCACATAAAAGCCGTGCTAAGTTTGTTGCATCTTCATCAGTCAAATCTACCCTTGGATTCTCATCCAATAACATGGAGATGATACATTTCCAATCCTGTAGACATATATGGAATGCCACTTTAATTCACTGATAGTGCATCCAGTAAAGCTTCCACAAGAATAATATTGTTTTCTTATTGGAAAATCTGTCTGTAAAAATTGTTGACATAATCAGAGAGCTTTAGCACAGCATGATAAGTACCAGAAGAATACAGAAAAACAATAAGAACACCCAAATTTCCATTGTAGACATCTTCAATTCTCTGAATTATAGAACTTACTGCAGAGATGACATTAACAGCATAAGAATGCATTTATATTGTGATAAGTAAAGAGAGTGGTTAAAACATGATGTCTGCAAATATGGACACAATGTATAGGAGAAAATCACTAAATGATTCATTAGATCTTTTATTCTGATGAAACTTTTTGTTTATTTGTTAGCAAAAGAAATCTAGATATAGTTTGGAATGTTAAAACATGGTTAGAAAAGTAAAAACAAATTCAAATAGAAAAAGACAGGAAGCAATTATACCTTCATAGCATTCATGTATTCCCAAACATCATCAATCACATACATGCTTAAAACTGGATCAGCTGAAAACTCCCTCAGTATCTGTAACATTCTTCCAAGATGAACTTCAGAATTCCTGCTATCACTGCCTAAAAATAAGCCACTTAGTACCTAGAGGTTTGAATCAGCATATTTTATTTATGAGTCCAGAGTATGTAATTTGGGTGAGAGCATTACCCTTTGAGCCACCTGTACTGTTAAATTTTTGAGCAATTAGATGGTCATAAACTAGGCCTCCTATAGCATGCCTGATATCTGGTGGGTCATCTATAAGTAAATCATACAGCGGACCCAAGTCATCATCAGGTAGCAGCTGGTGCCTAATCAAGTCAGAGAGATCTCATAATTACAATGGATAAACATCCACATCAAACCTCTCATAACAAACAAAAAGGAGATGCCTAAATATGCACACACCTTAAAAGCTGTTTCACAAGGCCTATTGCACATACAGCCACTGATATGTCAATGTCATCGGCAAGTTCAATCATGCGGTTGGAGAATCTTTCAGTAAATAGACCTAAACTTGGAACATTGTCATCCAATTCATATAGATTTTGCAATGCAATGACAGATGCTTTCCTGACACCAGCATCCTACAGGTGCAAAAAATAACACCAGATAAAGCTTAGGTTGTAATATACACTACCCGAACAACAAACAGCAATGCATATCTCTAATATTATAATAACCTTGTCATTCAGGGTCCACCCAAGATATTTCAAATAAAGATCCTGCAAGAACAGTGATGTGTACGATGAAATCCACACACCAAGCGACTCAATGCAAGACATTCGGATGCTGGGATCTATATCTCGATATCGGTGCACAAATAACCTATAATAAAGAGCAATTCTGAATTAGCAATAATCATTGCATTTTGGATTCAAACAATAAACCCTTGCAGTCAATATTCCTACCCAGTGAATATTTTTCGCATCATCTCCTCCATCACTGTTATTTTTTCATGTGTACTGGTCAATCTTTTATTCAGTGACTCCAGGCGAGGTCCATCAGTCGTTTTCTTTTTTTCTGCATTCAACTGCCTTTGAGTAGTTTCTCGCTGTGAACCAAGTGCTTTAGCAACAGCTATAAAAGATGTAACGAGTTGCAGACCCATGAGTGAGGCTACTTGACGATACACTCTGGGAGGAGTGCTGCATAGCATGGAAATCAAGAAGTTGACATCAAAACTATGCATTGAATTTTTATGTTAACTGAGAATTTAAGTTTGATGTGCAAAAAAAAAATTGAAGTTTGCAGAGAACTAACCAGGACAGAGCAATGATGTAATCCATACACTTATCAAACAAGACTTGATCAAATAGCGGCCCATTTTGGCTCTCTATCACCAAGTTGTCCCAAAATGCCAGTAGATTGTCTTTGAAATTCTTAAATTCCCTCTTTTTTGAACTTTGATAATCCTCAACTTCTCCCTATAATTTTAGGGTGAATTTTGGATCAGATATAGATTATCTAAATGATCATTACAAAAAGATGGAAAAGTGAGAATATAATAAATTGCAGCAAACCTGTTTGGCTAGAGAGACAAGAGCAACCACAACATCATCAACATCAGTTTCGTCAAGATTCTCTTCTTTAATGTAATATTTTGCTCCACAAGCCTGTAATTGCCAGCCAGTCAACATCTTTCAATTTGAAGGAACAACAGCTAAAGTACAATTGGGACTTCTAGAGTTTATCCATGTGTACTATATATTGAAAGTCCCTCATCTGAGTATACAACACAGTCTTCTCCTAAAGATTTAGTTAGCCAAACCAGTCTATGATGCCCTGCCCTTTGCAAAAACCCTTTACACCTAAGAATGTGAGTGCCAATTTCCATCAACTGAAAATATTAAATCATTACCGCAAACAACATTGTCAAAAGCTCCACCATTGCAGATTTTGAATCCGTTTCATATCTTTCAACCCAAAGCTTGACAGTTTGAGTTATAAGCTTTCCATTTCCTTTAATTACATCTGCAGAAACATCGGTGTGTTAGTCAAGATGACCTGCTAACAAGACAAGCATAAACTCGACTTACACATAAAAGAGACTACTCTAACATGTTCAACATGGAAGAAATGTATGGAAAGCACTTGTTTGTGCACTAACGCTCACAAATTGAACAGTCTAGGATTTTAAAATTGGTTGGAAAGCTGCAGCAACTAAAAAAAACAGAGGATGCTGCCTTGAAAATTCAGTAGAAAGAGCAGCTGAAAATGTAACTAGAGAAAATGGCTTACCCCAAACCTCCATCAGTTAATTATTTCATTAATAATAGGACAACGCCTTGAAAAGAAAAACCAGAGAACTAACAGAGGTGAATTTGAGATAAACAACCTATCAAGCTCGGCTCAACCAAACGCGCAGAAGCTTCCGCAGTTCTACTCCGCTTCGCTTGAGGACGCAGTTCCTGGAAATAATCAGGAGAACCCTGGCGCTCGGGGCTGCGATCTGTCGCATTGCTGGTTCTGCCGTGCTGGTCCGCACCGCCCCCGCCCTCAGCAGCTAGCGTCTGATCCCTGGGTCGCTTCTGTTGAACCAAAATGCAGAGCCAAGTGATCAAGTGGAAAACTGAGTTTCACCAAAACCACAAAAGGTCAGACACGAGAGAGAAGTAAAAGTTGAACTAACAAAGAGGGGAGCAGAATTGTCAGTTTCCTCCATGAAGGAAAGCTCGTGGCAAGGGAAGAATTCAAGAGATCGTGCCTTGATCTGAAAGTGGGGAAGGAAATAGTTTTGACCTAATTCGTCATGGGAATTGGGATAGAGGGGGTACTAGAGAAAACTTCATCCCGCCAAGTGTTTTTTTCCATCATAAAAATGAATACTAATAGTTTCCATATTATATTTTTATATAAAACATTTTCTTATTATTTATGTTGCAATCTTACGATCTTTCTGGATATTTTAATGGGTACATCCTCTGATTTATATATTTTATTATGGTATTTTCACTTCTATTTTTAATAAAAAAATATTTTTACCTTTTTAATTTCAAATTTTGATAGAAATGATCACTTTTTTTAGGGTCGTCAAAATCTCTGTAAAAATTCGGGATATAACATTGTAATTTCTTTAAGTAAAATTTTAAGTTAATTAAATTCAAAATTAATATTTAAGAGAATACAAATCCATAATTGAAATGTAATTGGAAATAATTTTCTCAGTAAAAATGGTGATTTTTGGAAATTCGATTTAATCAATTAGGGATAAGAGCATTATTTGAATTGTCGATAAAATTTTACAATAATAAAAAGATAATTTTAGAAAAAATAAAATTATAAAAAAAAATAAAGAAAGAAAGAAAAAGGTTCCCTCAACTTAGCCACCCTACTTCACTTGAGCTGTCGTATCCCTTCACCCACTTTAAACTATCCCACGAGAACACTGAAAAAAATATGCACATTTAGACGATTTTTTATAAAATTATAAATAACAAATTTGTAATTAAATTAATAATTTAAATAACTCTTTAATTATAATATTAATTGAATTATCTCTTCCCAATTAAATTAAAATTTTATGCTAAAGTTAGAAAACTGAATATACGTATTGATGGAGCTTCCACCTTCAAATACCCCTTATACACTCACCAAATGAGATTATTTGTATCTCAAAATGCTTTAATGGACTCTTTTTTAGTCATGTGATTGGCCCCACTCAAAAGTAGTTGCAAACTATTGTACAAGCGGTATTTCTTCTCTCTATTTGTGAGACAGAAGAATTGTACCTAAATAATAGAGAATTAGAAAATGAGTGTTATTTTATCTAAATAATAAAAAATTGTATTCAAATAATTTGTCAAAAATCGGTTCGATACTGTGTAAATCAGTTGACACACATGTGCAGAGTATGTGGCTTATAGGATACCTATGTGTACGTGTGTGCGCATGTATTTGTGTCTTTTTCATGTAAATTAGAATATTAAAATATGATCAATAGTTGGAAATAACCTGATTATCAGCGAAATTTTTTGTATTTACTCACTCAAGAAAATTAAATAAAAAGTAAAGGTTAGAGAGTATTATTTGGTGAGCTATTTACATGGTCTAATAGAGAATTGGTTATTTGAGCTGTCTATATAACTGGAAGCCCTCCTCTCGCTGAATAATTATTAGAATTCTCTCTATAAATTAGTCTACTCCACTTTCTAGTGATCTTCCTATGATAGATTTTCATTTTCTCATATGACCACCAAACTTGTAGATATCGGTGGTGTTTGAACTGTGTCGAGGTCAGCTTTCCAATGCACCTCTTCCCAACGCTGACGTGCACTCTACTAATGATAGTTTGATGGAACAGTATCAATGCTCTCCTAGTCGAAAATAGAGCATAAGCTTTCCAACCTTATCATGACCTCCTCGATGGTGAATCGTATTCTAAATTAATTCAGGAAGCCCTTCTCGATCTCCTCTCACCAACCACAATGGTCGTTCAAGCTATAGGTAAGCCTCATGACCATGAAAAATTCGATAATCTCTAATGTAAAATCCGCCCTTTTGAGCTAAGGAAAACCATGAAAAGAATCGGTCAAACCAAGTGAGGATTAAGAACCGATTCACAAACCCGATTATTTCTGAACAGGCAAGTTGGGAAATTACAACTCTCGGGTGATACAAAGGGTTCATTAAACCTTGGAAAAGAAACTTAAAACAAATTAGAAAATAAAAACCAAAGTGGTTTAGGTCAACTACATTCTATAAGAACTTTAAAGTTAAGCGTGTAGTAGTGTGACGATGGGTGACCTCCTGGGAAGTATGAATTTTTTTGTAACCTGAAATTTCGATCAAAAATTTATACAAATAAATTAATATATATTTAATTATTGTAATTAATACAAATAATTTAATACCAAAATTAAATTATTAAAATTAATACCGAAATTAAATTATTGGAATTAATACTAATAATTTATGGTAATATTAATATTAGTAATAAATCTCGCCCATTTAATACACGGGTTTTACGCCTATATAAAGAGGTCATCCTCATTTAATTCTCCTCACACCTGAACACTTCTCTCCCTCTCTCTACTACTCAATTTCCCGATGAATCTCGAACCAGATTTTCGACTTAAACATTTTTCTTAGCCTCGGAAGGAGAGGTCGAGCTCTTTAGAACTGGGGAGAAGACAGCTATCTGATAGCAAACTCCAGTCAATCCGAGAATCATTGGAGAAGTGCCGACATGATGGAATAGTGAAGCAACTCCGACGGACCGAAGCTGCCCTATTTCGGCCAAGCTGAAATCGGCCATTTCAAGCCCTCCTCAGGCCAAACCAAGCCCTCCCAACACTTCCACAGCCTTTCCACGGCCGAATTAGGATCGAAAGGTAAGCCAATTTGGCTCCCCTTTACAATTTTCGATCGGTGCTAGAGAGAGAATCGACCGAATTTCAATAACAAAATTCTAATATAATTCCATATCAATTTATGCGATTCTTGATTCTATGATAAACCTCAAGACGAGAGCTATCTGCCTAGATCAAAAGCTCGAACCGTGTGCCTTCACAGGTGAGTAATCGAAGCTTTCTCTCTCTATAGTTCATTTTTCGGCAAAACTACGTTTGAGCTCGTCCCGGCATTAAAACTTGCGATTCACATTTCTGAAGAATCGTATGAACATGTAGAAACTCAATTTCAACTTCAATTTCAACAATTGGAAACGTTTGATGGGTTAATTTGATGAAATCAAATTCGGCTGTGTTAAGAAGTTGGAATTGGGGGAAAATTGGGGATTTTCAAAATTCAAAGGGCCAAAATACAATTTTTTGAAATTGAGGGTCAATTGGGCATGAAAATAATGTTGGAGGAACAATTGAGGAATTTTGAAATTTTTGGGGTTAAATTTACCATTTTTGTAAAAAGGGCAAAATGGTAATTTTGGAAAAGTTGAGGGACCAAATTGGAAATTTGGGAAATTAAACCCCTTTTTGTGAAATGGAATAAATTGTGGTCCTATGATAAATTTTAGAAGTTTCGGGACTCAATTTGAGGAAAAACTGGCATTTGGGACTTAAAGTTAAAGAGAAATAACTTTAGGGACCTAATTACAAATAAATGAAAGTTTGATTTTCTCATTCATTGGAAATGAATGAAGGCTATTATATCGAGTAATAATGAACAAAGTTGTTTATCGTGTAGAAACCCGAAATACCGGGAACGCCAGCAAGGACAAGCTCGCGTGAATACAAAGAACCAGTCTAGTAGAATTCACGGCATTAACGGGTGAGTGGCTTTACTAACATCATACCCGGTTGGGATGATAAGCACAACTTAAAGATAAAAACTACTTACTGGTTGTGAGTGGAAATTTTATATCATACCCGGTAGGGAATGATAAGTACCCCGATATAAAAACCCACTATTTAGTGGTATTTTAATCATTACCACTTAGAGAAAGTGATGTGAAAATTATGCGAAAAAAAACTACTTACCGGTTGTAAGTAGATCATACCTGGTTGGTATGATGAGACTTCCTCAAAGGAAGTTGAAAACCCGTTCATCGGTTATGAACGGAGATGTCCTTTTACCGGTTGGTATAATGGACTGTGAAAACCTATTTTGTCGGAAATGTTCTCCCCTGACTGTGTGCCAATGCTTTTACAGGCCAAGGGCCTCGATTTTGGAACTTGAGGGCTAGAATGCCCAGATTTTTGAAAATCTCATATAGTGGGCCCAAGGCCAGTTGGCACGAGCAGGAGCTCATAAACGAACATGATATATGTGCCATAAAACTTAATAAGTGAATTGTTTAGCCATGGTACCAAGATAGGACCGACATGCTCAATCAACTAGCGACAGTGCAACATAACAGGTCGACGGACTAATCAAGACAAACAGCTACGGGTTGAGTTGAGGGTCGGGGCCGTTGGACTAGTGGCACCACAGATTACATGGCAATATAAGAAAACATTGTTTGTGTATGCACTGTGAGTACGGGATCATCAAGACACCCATGAGGGGTAGTGATGCGTCCTAAGGGCACTGGACGACCTGGTGGCTATAAGGGCAATTCATCGTTCTAGGTGTCTGTGCGAAATTTGGAGTAGCACCAAGCACATGAGACTGGGATGGGGACAGGATGAGGTCTCTGTCCTCATACGAACACGAAGAAGTGATTTTGGGATTGTGAGTCGGATGTCACGTACATCCATTCATTCCCAGGGTAGAAGTGGTTGTACTTCTATATGGGTGGCAGGAAAAGTCGCTCCGAATCCATTAGCGGGTTCAGTAGTGATACTGACTTGCGAATGTGTGTAACCTTCATGATGAATGATGTGTGTTAGGTGATGACACACCGTGGTAACTAAAAAAATAATGGAAAAACCCGAATTTTTAAATGAAGTGATTTTTTAAAACAAAGGAGTCTGGCACACTCCATATAAATATTTTTCATAAAAGCCAAAAGCTTTTAAAAACTCATTCACTAAGTAGTGGTACTCACCCCCTCCTTATATCCCTTTCAGGAAATCCTGCAAAGTCTCCCCTTAAAGACCGTCAACTAAGATGCCTGTAAGACAGGTATATAAAGTTTTAAATTTCATGCAGTTTTGATTATGCTATTCCAGGAAAAAAGTGTAGGTTAAAGGACGCCTTACTCTTTACGGTTTACAATAAGGGGAAATCCTTTAATAAACTGGGAGAGTGGTAGGTTGATCACGGGGATCCGACCAAACCGGGTCGGGGTGTGACATCTAATAGATCTTAGTTTCTTATATCGACCTATAAATCAAGAATTTCAGGCGACTTAGACCACAACATGAGGATCAAGATGTCCATGGACTCGTTGATGAGTCAATTACACAACCCCATCACCGTCGGTCATACCGCTTCATTACCGGTGAGTTTTTGGCTAAAACCTAACTTTGTGTCTATTTTATCAAGAGAGCTAACCTGGACCAAAACAAGACTATTTTGCCTAAGGCTGGTTGGAAAGTGATCATGTGAACCTAAGGAAGAAGGTGATAGACCTAGGTAATATTTTTTAAAAAGTTATTAAAGTCGTTATGAAAGCGACAAAAGTTTAGGGAGCAAACCGTAATTTTTGAAAAGTTTAGGGACCAAACTATGATTTCATAAAAAAATAGGGACACGAACATGTTTCAGTAGAAGTATAGAGACCTAAAGGAAAGTTGGAAATTTTTATAGACATGGAATGGTAGATTAAAATATGCTAGGTACTCAAGTGTAACTTTTAGAAAAAATTTAAGGGATCAAATGGTGATTTAAAAAAGTTAGATAACCAAAATGGAATTTATGAGAAGTTAGGAACCCCTATTGAAACCAATAAAAGTTAGAGGACCTAAGGTTGAAGTTATATCTAAAATCTAAGTACAAAAGGAGTAAATAAAAAGTATAAGGACCAAAATATAATTTTAGAAAAGTTAGGGACTAATGTGCACTAAGTAGAAAGTATAAGAAATTTAATGAAAAGGTAGAAATGGCATAAGGGCTTAGCAAGAAAATGACCAAAAGAGAGTGGGAAAATATTGGGGACTTTGAACCTAAGAATGAGAGACGTATAAACCGGTTGGGCTTAGCAAGAAAATGACCAAGAGAGGGGGGAAATTATTGGGGACTTTGAACCTACGAATGAGAGTCATATAAACGGGTTGCAAATATGAGTTTTAAGGAAACACAACCATAGTGGCAAAACCGTAATTTTGAGAAAGTACATGACAATACAAGGATATATTGTTTAGAACCGAACCTGACCATGTTGTATTTATTTGAATTATGTAGATTTTATTATTGAAAATAGTTAGGTGGAAATTGTCAATCAGAGTTATTTGAAAATCGACTAGAATGAACACGTATCTAGATACTCGGGTGAGTGAATTTATAAACAATTATTCCTATTGAACCAATTGTAGTATTTTTATTTAATGTTATTAAATTAATAAGAATAGAAGAGCATGATAGGCTTTTCAAATAGGACATGAAATATGATGAGTATGATGTAGTATGAATCGAATTAAGAAACGAGATATCAATATATGAAGAGACAAGGATTTTTCTAAACATAAAAGGAGACTAGGTTTTGCATATTTGGTTAAGCTAATAGGTAGCTAATAATAAATAATATCAACTTGGGAGGATATGTTATGGCGACGGCATGTTACCTATTGTTAGAGGTGATGTTGAGCAAATAGGGAATATTGGAAGTGGCGATACAAGAGAAGAGAGACGGGTTCCAAACTTCTCACGGACTCGAAGAAAGGTTTTATTACAAGGGTCCAAGCATCATTGAGATTCAAAAATAGGCAGGGTAGATCAAAGGATGTGTGATGTCAGATGACACAACATCAACATTCGTGTGAGAGGGACAATAATCTTGAGACGTTCCATGGAAGTGTGTCTTGACAAACATACCACTCACATCCCGAGTTTGAATGTGTAAGAACTCGGAGGACTTTTAAGTAGACATGAACCCGACCCCTTATCGGTCCACAATATCTTCTCACATGGTATCAGAGCCAGTGAGCTCGTACTCATCCCTGATATGAGACTAGAAACCCGGCTCGTAGTCTGCCCGAGTATGAAAGAAAAATACCTAACTCGAGGCCATTGTTCCCCCTCGTCCAAGACCGAAAGAATAATAATCGGCTCGTAGATAATTGTTGAGAGTGGATTTAAAATTGTACGTGGCAAGTGTATCCATGTTGCACGTGATGGCGGGTGTTGAGAATACGATCTCATATTGGATAAAATATAGAAGTGTTGTGGGATTATAAGGTTGTAAATGTTGCACTACTTATAAATAATAACTTTTAAGTAGAAATGAGTTTGGCCCGTTGTATAAAATACTATTTGTTTGTGTCCATTTAATGTGTAAAATGGAATTTATGTGATAATAAATATGAGATAAAATACTATTGTTAACAGTAAAAAGATGCAAGCAAAATATCAATCAAGCCTACTAAAAAGATTAAGTAAAGACCGAGTTGTAAATCATGTTCTGGTTCAATGTTGGTAAAGCACACACTCCTCTACTAACCCTTTTCAGGAATGTGCAAAAAGCACGAAGTACTACACACCAATCTCGACATCTATACACACACAATCGAGGTATAGAACCTGAGCAGTGTGCACAAATATTATCTTTACTTATCATTCGAGGAAAAGATTGTAAAGTGATTTGGACTTGCTATATGCTTTTAAAATTTTAAATTTTCACTTTCATTTCAGTTCTAATTTGATGAAAATACCAATCTTAATAGTATTAAGGGGTGCATCGAGCTGCCATTGATCCCAAAACCAGGAAATCAGGCTGAGAAGTGACATAATCTATGTGAATTTCAAACTTTTTGAGAAACAATATTGTATTGTCATATATATGATAGTTGATGGTCACTACTCTCAACTTTTCACTAAAATATGTAATCAATACATCTACGATACTTATTATTGATCTATCATACTAAATTTTAAATATTTTAATAAAATTAGGTAATACAAGGAATGTCTTTTCTTGCTAAACAAACCATTTAAATGATATATTCTTTTTTTTATAACCACATCTTACATTATAACTACTAATATTGAAAATATAATTAATATAAAAATTAGCTAATTTATAAAAACTTCTTATTTGAATTAACGAATCAAATGTTAGTCAATCTCAAATTATCTTAATATATTCATCATTAACTCAAAATCTTTCAAAAAAATATAAAATATGTGAAAAATATAATCTTATCCAAATAAAAAATACATATCTTTACATTGGAAAACAACTTATATTTTCTTTAAAATACTAACATATTTTTTAAATATTATATATTTTTATTTAAGGTTTTGTTGTATACATCTTCATTAATTTTATAAAATTATTAAATGTATTAGTCAATAACTTGATTTTCATTTAAATATTATTTTCAAATCATCTTTTTCTTTTATTTGAATTTGATAATATTCACTTTTAAAATTTATTTTTTAAAACAAACAAGTTTTATACCATTAATTTACCATATTATATAAATAATTAATAGTATATTAATATTTTATCGTGATATTGTACAATTAATTAATTTTTACGAAGTTTTGTTATTTTTTTTTGTATAACACATAATCTAATTCTTTTATATATATATATATATATTTCCATTAAACTTATGTTTTAGTGTGTAATTTGATATTTGATTAATGAGAAAGAATTAGATATTTTCTTAGAAATAATATAATTGAATTTCTTCAAAAAAATAATATTACTCGATAAATATACAAAAATATTATTAGTATTTAAAAATATATTATTTTACATAAATATTTTAAAACATTTGTGAAATTATCACTATTTCGATCTCATTTTTTTAAAATAAATTTATTTTATTTTTTTTAGTTATAGCTTTTATTCAAGGCCGATTTTTTTCTCATATTTTCAATTTTATTTGAGTTATAATATATTGTTAGTAAATTTGTCTAAAATTTTTGCAATAAAATTATTTGATCGAATTAGCCATGATATAATTTAGAAATTTAAAATAAAGTAGAAAAAATATTAAAATATAAAATTGATAAATAATAAATATAAGTTATGTTAATATCTGTTTATTAATAAGTTAACTAATTAATTATGTAATAAACACAGAAGTTTATGAGATTAATAAGAATTCTGTAGGACGAGATAGTAACAATGGCGGAATTCTTCTTAGAAGGAAGTGCCTAGGGATGGTGGGAGAACGTAAGGAACAGTAGTTGTTCCTGGCCCCCCATTTACTTCTTCGTCATGGGAGGTGTTCAAAGGGAGATTTTCAAAAGAGTCCCTAGCCCCCCATTTACTTAATGAGAAGAAACAGGAGTTATTCCGGTTACGTCAAGGCTCCAATACCATATTTGAGTATGAAACTCATTTTAATAAGTTAAGAACTTTTGCCCTATACTTAGTTGAACCTGCTAACATTTTGAAAAAATAATTGTGGATGGTCTCAACTTGGACATACGAGACTGTATGTGGGTACTTGGGAGACCCACTTACCTAGCTGCTATTATCAGTATGGCACATGAGTGCGAGTGACTAGTAATGGCCCGATGCTAGAAGATGGATGACCTAGGCTGTAAGGAAGATCAAAATGACTATTCCCGAGAGATGTGAAATTTTTCTAAATCCTAAGGGGGACCCTCAAGGGGTTCATGTTCAGAATGGAGGAGATGAGGGCACCTTTTAAATCAAATAAAGAGAAGAACAATAGAAATCCACAAAATAATACTCTCTAATGCCCGAAATGTAGGAGAAACCACGAAAGTAAATAAAAGGAAGTAAGCTATTTCAGATGTATACAATTGAGATATTATGCAAATAATTTTTTAGTACCACCAAGAGATATGCTACCAACGCTCTGGTGAGGCCGTTTAAAATAATATAAAAATAGAAATATATAATATGATATTATTAGTAACTAATAATATTATATTATAATTAACTAAAATACTATTATAATAATATTTTAATAACAAATTTAAGTGAAATTTAGATCGATACACGTGAATCTTCAACAATTTCGTTTTCTTGGGACTTAAAATACTTGCACACAAAACTGGTGGAGCAAAAGTTATCCGAACAATACTATAATATATAGACTCCGCCCATCACCATTCTTTTGGCATATTTTCCTTCAATTTTATTATAAAAAAATTAAATTATATTTATTATATTAAACTTTTAATATTAAATATTAAAAAATATATTTTAATTTCAAATATTTTATCAAATATATTTATATTAAACTATTAATTTTACAAAGTTTTAATATAATCAATAGAATTTAGGCAAAAAAAAATGAAAAGCTTGTGAAAATGTATTGAGATTTATCTCCACAGCGTAAACTTCACAGATATATGACAAACCACCTGTCAGTACAACTGTTTTCTTAATATTAAAATGGACAAAAAAATATTAAGCACATAATATTTTATTATATTATTGTAATAAATTCTCATTAATATTTTAGAAGTTAATGGAAAATAAAATTTTCAATTTGAATTATTAACTGTGTTTTTAGTTTACTGGCGAGTCTGTATTTCTATTAAGCATTTTTTTGCATATTAAGCTATTGAGCACTCTGCTGTTATCTTTTGGTGCTTTCCTTGTCAGATGCCATATTTCCACAAGCCTTGAAGAAGCTCTCTCCCTCTCTCCGTCTGTTCACTACAGCAGAAAATGATTTGGGGAAGAGCTGGAGCCACCATGTTTGTAAGTGGAGTGAGGTAAGGCTACTCTCTTTCTTTGCCTTTCCTGTTTTCTTGCTTGGTTCGATCAGTCAGTCGCCAGTGTGTGAGCTTTGGCATATCGTAAGAATCCTTTCACCTGCAGGAGCTTTTTGGGCCACAGCGGCTGTCTGATCCCTTGGATTCAAAGCACGGCTAATCGGGAATTCTCTACTAACACTGCTGGGTATAATGGGACTAATCTTCTTCTGTCTAATTTTCCTTCCATTTGTTCAGGTCCCCTGTACTCAGCATACACTTTAAACACAGTTCCAGCTTGTGTGATCCCGCTAGCAAAATCTTCGGGTTTCTATTGATTTATAGAACTGAAATGAGAGAGACCCATGAAAAGAACAGTCCCGAAAGGAAGCTGATTTCCCATTTCATTGGGATTCTTATTGAAAAGCACCATTGACCAACCATCTATGTTTAACTCTTCAATATGGTTACAGTAGCCCTAAGCAGTTATCGAATCTGGCATTGTGTAGCAGCAAGCTTCATGGAAAGGTAGCCTTAATCACCGGGGCAGCCAGTGGATTAGGCAAGGTAGCTGCTGCCACTTTCATCGCCAATGGGGCCAAGGTGGTCATCGCCGACATTGACAGTAGATTAGGCCAGGAGACAGCCGATCAGCTCGGTCCCCATGCCCGTTTCACACCCTGCAATGTTGTCAAGGAGTTAGATGTCTCAAATGCAGTCGACTTCACCGTCTCCGAGTTGGGCCACCTGGATATCATGTTTAACAATGCCGGTATCCCCTGCAAGACTCCATCAAGCATCGCGGATCTCGACCTGGCCCGGTTCGACCAAGTCATGGCCACCAACGTCCGGGGAATGGTGGCAGGGATCAAGCATGCTTCCCGGGTCATGATCCCAAATAAAACCGGTTCAATTCTGTGTACAGGTAAATTACTAATTGAAGAGTTTATGACCTTGTAGAAATAACAAATTGACAATATTCTTGTCTGATCTGCAGCCAGTGTTACTGGTGTACTTGGCGGAATGTCTCAGCACACCTACTCCATATCCAAGTGTGCAGTGATAGGGCTTGTAAGATCGGTTTCTTCCGAGCTCTGTAGGCATGGCATCAGGATCAACAGCATCTCTCCATTTGTGGTGCCGACCAGGCTAGTGATGAATGAGATGAAGGAAATCTATGCTGGTGCTGAGACTGGGAGGATCATCGATATCATCAACCATGCTGGAGTACTGGAGGGGACAAGCTGTGAAGCAGTGGATATAGCCAATGCAGCGCTCTACCTTGCATCGGATGATGCCAAGTATGTGAGCGGGCAGAACTTAGTGATCGATGGAGGATTTACAGCATTCAAGAGCCTGAACTTTCCTCAACCGTAACAAGTATATTGAATTTTTTTTGTAATATGAAAGATGTTTGTAATATTGAATTTATCCTGGTAGTACTGGCTTTAATGATCAGATTTCTATGAAGCGTTCACAAACAGAACAATGGTTGGAGACGAGTCTTGTTAATGGAACCTGGAAGGAAGGAAAGAGTGTATTGCCTTTCTCCATTTAATTCTGTACTATAATCTCTGGTGTTCTCTAATACTTTCCAAGAAGAGGGATTCAATTTTTAATTGATGAGAGAAGATTGAAAACATAGTTCGAGGGAAGCCCCCATTAAAATTCTTTCCGAGAATTAATTGTAAATATTTTGTGGAAAATGATAAATTAAAACTTTATTAATGGAGAGAATTTACGGATAATGGAAGTGTGTACTAAAATTTAACTAACATGATACTAGGGATAAAGTTGTATACAGTTTAGTGTGAGTGCTCCCGTAGCTAATCCAAATCATTTATAGATAATTGTCCAAATTATTATATTGACTACCTCCCTACTTACTCATGGAAATAATGATGCAAAAATTTGGTAATTCATCTAAGACAAGTCTATAGAATATTGGCTATTGTGATTTCTATTATTTAGTTCGATTACACCAAGCTATTACTTTCACTTTCTAAAGTATAAGTAATTTTTGTAAATTTAAAAAAAAATAAAAATTATAATATGATAGGTTTTGAAAGTATTTTCTAAATATAGGGTTGTACTCAATATAGGAAAGAGGTCAAGTACATGGTCAACCAAAATGGGTGATGTAAACCTCCCTTTTTGGAGTTAACTAAATGGGTAACATAAGTCACGAAAAATACTTTAGGATGAATGGGGGATGAAAACCAAACTGGTTCAGGTGAATCGGATACGAATCGGATTGAACCGGTTTGATTCGGTTTGAACCACTATTAAACCGAATGCTAAATTTATTTTTATAGGTGGTTTAAAAAATAACAATTTGAAAATTGATACCACCATTTGATAAATAATGAATTTTAAAAATTTTAATTTTGAAAAACTCGGTCAAATCGGGTCTGAACCGGCCAGTTTAAGCTTTGAACCCGGTTCGTAACAGTGTCTTCTTCTTTCTTCAAATAACATCACTATTCACTTGCCGAAAAATCAAAGAAGCGTTGACGAAGAGTAAACGCTTCCGTTCAGTACATTTTAGGCTATCAATGACTGTCATAAAGGTGCCAAACGTACGGTTGACGAGTCCCCGAGCTTCCTATATAAAAAGCACATCTCCATTCATCGTCTCTACACCTGAAAACCACATTCTCTCTCAACTACTCAGTTTTCCGATGAAACTCGAACCAGAGCTTCATTATAGGGTCTTTTGAACCAGAGAGAAGTCATCTACACTGTGGCAGTCTCCATTCGCTCTGATGGTCGCTGGAGAAGCGCCAACATGATCGAACAGTGAAATAGCTCTGGCGGACCGAAGTTACCCTATTTCTATTGAGCTAAAATTGACCAATTTAAGCCCTACTCAAGTCAAACCAAGCTCTCCCAACACCTAGTTAGCCCTCCTACGGCCGAATTAGAACTGAAAGGTAAGTCAATTCGCCTCCCCTCTGTAATTTTTGACCGGTGCTTGAGAAAGAACCGACATAAGATGATAAAATTCTCAACCAATTTGGCATCAATTGATGCAATTCTTGATCCTAGGAGTAACCTCAGGAGGAGAGCTATCAGCCTAGATTGCAAGCTCGGACCGACGCGCCCCCAACGATGAGTATTTGTAGCTTTCTCTCTCTACATTCTGTTTTCTGGCAAAACTCCTTATGATCTCATTCCAACGTCAAAACTTGAGATTCAAAGTGCAATTGAATCGTATAAAGATGTAGTAACTCTAATTTAACTTTAATTTCAACAATTAAACTTGTTTGATCAGTCAATTTGATTAAATCAAATTCGTATGTGTTGAAAAGTTGAAATTGGGGAAAATTTTAGGGATTTCAAAAATTCGAGGACTAAAAATGAAATTTTATAAAATTGAGTGCTAATTGGGCATGATAAGAGTGTTAGAGGACCAATCGAGCAAATTTAAAAATTTTTGGGGTATAACTTACCATTTTTTGTAAAGGAAGGGCAAAATGGTAATTTTGGAAAAATTGGGGACCAAATTAGGAATTTGAAAAACTTGAACCCTTTTTTTGTGAAATTGAATAAATTGAAGCCCCAAGGGAAATTTTAAAAGTTTTGAGACTCAATTTGGGGAAAAACTAGCATTTGGGGCCTAAAGTAAAATAAAAACAATTTTAGGGACCAAATTACAAAAAATTGAAAAATTAGATATTTTTAGCCATTTATAATGAATGAAGGCTATCAAGCCAAATGATAATGAACAAAGATGTTCATACCATGTAGGAACACGAGATATCAGAAAATGCCTATTGAGGCAAGGCTAGCAAAGGACAAAAGTCGAATTAGAGGAAGTACACTGCATAATCGGATGAGTGGGATTTTTATATCATACCCAGTTGGGATGATAAGCGCCTCAAAAATGAAAATTCACTGCTAAGTGGTATTTTAAACATCACACCTGAGAGGAGTGATGTGAAAATCATGCGTAAAAATTACTTATCGGTTGTAAGAAGATCATACCCGGTTGGTATGATGAGACTTTCTAGAGGGAAATGAAAAACTCACTTATCGATTATAAGCGGAGACGTCTTCATACCCGGTTGGAATGATAGACAAATAAAAGTGCTCTCTCTTGATTGTGTGCCACTGCTTAAAATTTTTGGAAGACATTCTTGATGGGAGCTCAAATAGCTCATATAGGCTGGAAGCATCGGTTTTGGAACTTGTGGGCTAATATGTTCGATTTTGAAAATCTCGAACTGTGGGCCCTAGGCCAGTTGGCACGAGCAGGAGCTCATAAACAAACATGATTAATATACCATGAAAACTTAAATAAATTTAGGAAACTTGAACCTTTTTTTGTGAATTTGAATAAATTGAGGTATCAAGGAGAAATTTTTAAAGTTTTGGGACTCAATTTGGGGAAAAACAAGCATTTGGTACCAAAAGTAAAAGAAAAAGAACTTTAGGGACCAAATTGCAAATATTTAAAAAGTTAGATATTTTTAGTAATTTATAATGAATGAAGGCTATCAAGTCAAATAATAATGAACAAAGATGTTCGTACCATGTAGGAACATGAGATATTGGGAATGCCAGCTGAAGCAAAGCCCGCAAGGAACGAAAGCCGATTTAGAGGAAATACACTACACGATCGGGTGAGTGGGATTTAATATCATACACGGTTGGGATGATAAGCACCTTAAAAATGAAAACCCAGTGTTAAGTGGTATTTTAATCATCACATCTGAGAAGAGTGATGTGAAAATCACGCGAAAAAACTAATTACTAGTTGTAAGTAGATCATAACCGGTTGGTATGATGAAACTTCTTGGAAGGAAGTGGAAAACCCGGTTATCGATTATAAGCGAAGATGTCCTCATACTCGGTTGGTATGATGGACAATTGAAAAGTTTATTTTGTCGGAAGTGCTCTCCCCTGACTGTGTGTCATTACTTAAAATATTTGGGAGACCTTCTTGACGGGAGCTCGAATAGCTCATATAAAATCTCGAATAGTGGGCCCTAGGCCAGTTGACATGAGCAGGAGCTCGTAAACAAACATGATTAATATGCCATGAAAACTTAAGTAAATGAGTTGTTTGGCCATGGTACCAAGACAAGATCGACATACTCAATGGACTAGTGGTAGTGCGACATGATAGGTCTTTGGACTAGTTAAGACAAACAGCTGTAGGTTGAGTTGAGGGTCGGGACCATCAGACCAGTGGCACCATAGATTATATGGAATTATGTGAAAAACTGTTGATTGTGCATGCACTATTTTACGGGACCTTCAAGACGCCCAATAGGGGTAGTGATGCCTCCTAGGGCTTTAGAAGACTTGGTGAATATAAAGGCAGTTTGTCGTACCAAAAGTCTTGTAAAGCTCGACGTAGCTTCAAGCGCATGAGACCGGGGTGGGGATAGGATGAAATCTCTGTCCTCAAATGGATACAAAGTTTTTTACGGGATTGAGGGTCAGATGTCATGAACATGTACTCATTCTTAGGGTAGAAGTGGACGTGCTTCTATCTAGGTGGCCGGTAAAGTCGCTCCGACGCCACAAGTGGGTTCAATCACTTTTTTAGGAAATAGAGAAAATGACTAGGGATAACAACAAGCCTTACCCTCTATCAAGTATACTTAATTTCTCTTAAGCTTGCATTATATTTGATATATGTCTTTTTAGGGAACAAGGTTGAAAGTACGCTTGGCTCCTCTTGAGTTCAAGAAGGGGGAAAATCCTCTTGAACCAGGAGAGCGACAAGTTGTTCACGGGGATCCGACCAAACCGGGTTGGGGCGTGATAGGTGAGACCATTGTTTAGTGAAATTGAGACCAAATTCCATGTTTTGAAAACATTTATGAAAGTGGGTCCAATGCTAAGTTTTGAAAACGCTTGTGAAAGTGGGACTAATGCCGTGATTTGAAAGAGATGGGACATGACCCCAAAGGAAAATGGGTACCATCCTATACTATTTGAAAACCTAGAAATTGAAATTGTCTCATAAATAACAATAATAATGAAATCAACCAGATAGTAATACAAGTCCCGATAATAAAACTACTTAACAAAATGTTGTGTAAAACGGGTCATGCTTGATAACTACTATCGAGCTAGAAATTGGTCCCATCCTGTAAGCCTTATTGTACGAAAGGTGAATAGATGAGATTGACCATATATCAATGCAACTCTCTTGTAATTAAAATATTGTTGTAAGTGTTTGTAATGAACGAGATCATCAGATGCCTAATTAGTGGTAGTAATGATCTCAAGGGCTACTGGACAATAAATCATGAATAAGAGTAGAGGATAATCGTCAAATATATCAAGGACATCGGAAGTCTGATGTACACTAGACCTGACGAAAGGAAAATGTCTCATCACTTAATAGCGAACAACTTCTATATGTTTGTGGTGGGCAACTTGGGCATGTATACCATGATCCATTCAGACTTATGGTTGGGGATACATCCTTGTATTATAGTGTTTGGTAAATTTGCTCCAAACCACAAGTAAAAATGGAGAGTACCTCATTTCTGCGACCGTGTGATCTTTATATAATGGAATGGATGTGCTTGTAATGGTTAACTAGTTCTATAAGCTTGTTATGAAATGCTGATAAAATTTAAAATATTTAAATCTTAAAATATGTGTACTAAAATTGACGGCTTTGTCAAATACTTCTGTTAAATATTATACGTATATCCATTATAGTTATTTTGGGTATGTGCTAAAATGGTTGACATAACATCCTAATGGTGTATATTATACGTATATCCATTAATGTTAGTCATCCATACTCACCTATCTCAAAGCTAACACATTGAGAAGGAGGCCCAACCACCGAGAAGGAGGTCCACCCTACATAAAAATAAAAAAGGTACCTACTACCCTTGAAGATTATGTATAGTTATTTTCCAAGGTTTTTATAATTATTTTTTATAAAGTTATATGTATATATATATATATGAGTCTTGATCATATCGGTTCTACAATGCTGAATTTGCCCACTATTATTGTAAAACCCATCCTTTGGGACCAAAGAAAACCACGAAAAGAACCGGTATAGGTTTTATACATGAAGAATTGAGACATTTAATGAATGAAAAATAGCTGATGTGTGAATTTGGAAAATTACAAGTGACAAAAATTCACAAAAATTACAAGGAAGAACCGGGAAGGGGAATTAAAGAGAAAACCAAACTAGTTCGGGGTGAACCAAACCCAAACCAGACCAAACCGACATGAACCATAGTGAACCAGTTCACAAATTCATTTTTCTAGTTGGCTTAAAATGTCAAATTGGAAAGCTGGGACCACCATTAAATAGAAAATTAATTTAGATTAATTAATTTTTTTTTAAATTTGAGAAAATCGGTCGAACTGGGTCTGAACCGACCGAATTTCAAATTTTGGACAACAACCCGATCGGACTGGACTTGTCACACCCCAACCCGGTTTGGTTGGATCCCCATGAACAATCCACTGTTCTTTCTCGGTTCAAGTGGAGTTTCCCCCTTCTTTTAGTCGAGAGGAGCTAGATGAAATTTCAACCTTGTTCCCTGGAAGATATATATCAAATAAAATGCGAGTTTAAAGAAAAATTAAGCATACCTGATAAAGGGTAAGACTTGATGTTATTTCTAGTCATTTTCTCTTTTCCTGAAAAGGGGTAGAAAAGAGTGGTGAGTATCTACAACTCAGTTAATGGGTTTTCGAAGTTCTACTTTTAACTTTTATGAAAAACATTTATATGAAGTGTGCCCGACTCATTTCTTTAAAAAAAAATCCTTTCATTTCATATATCGGTTTTTACTTCCATTTCTTATTTACCACAATGTGTCATCACCCAACACACACCCTTCATCATGAAGGTTACACACATTCACAGATCAGCATGACTACTGAACCCACTAGTGGTTTCGGAGCAACATTATCGGCCACTCGGATAGAAGCACGACCACTTCTACCCTGAGATCAAGTGGATGTACGTGACATCCGACTCTTAATCCTGAAATCGATTCTTCATGTCTGAATGAGGACAAAGACCTCATCCTGTCCCCACCCCGGTCTCATGCACTTGGTGCTACTCCAAATTTCGCACAGACACCTGGAATGACAATCTGCTCTTATACTCACCGGGTCGTCCATGGCCCTTAGGACACATCACTACCCCTAATGGGCGTCTTGATGATCTCGTACTCATAGTGCATGAACAAATAAAGTTTTCTTAAATTGCCATGTAATATGCGGTGCCATTTGTCCCAACGGTCTCGACCTTCAACTCAACCTGTGGCCGTTTATCTTGATTGGTTCGAAGACCGGTCATGTCGCACTACTACTAGTTGACTGAGTATGTCGGACCTACCTTGGTACCATGACCAAACAATTCACTTATTAAGGTTTAATGGCACATATATATATCATGTTCATTTACAAGCTCCTACTCGTGCCAATTATCCTTGGGCCGACTGTACGAGATTTTCAAAATCGGGCATTTAGCCCTCACGTTCCAAAACCGAAGCCCCTAGCCTATAAGAGCTATTCGAGCTCCCGTCAAGAAGGTCTCCCAAATAGTTTAAGAATTGGCAAACAGTAAGGGGAGAACACTTCTGACAAAATAAGTTTTCACTGTCCATTATATCGATCGGTATAAGGACATCTCCATTCATAACCGATGAACGGGTTTTCAACTTCCTTTAAGAAAGTCTAATCATACCAACCGGGTATGATCTACTTACCACCGGTAAATAGTTTTTTTTCCGTATAATTTTCACATTAATTTCTCAGTTATGATGATTAAAATACCACTAAATAGTGGGTTTTATACCGGCGCACTTATCATCCCCAACTGAGTATGATATATAATCTCACTCATAACCGGTAAGTGGTTTTTATATTTAAGTTGTGTCCATCATCCCAATCGAGTATGATGTTAGTAAACCCACTCACTCGATACTGTAGTGAAATTCCACTTAGTCGGGTTTTATCCTTATTAAGCTAGAACTCGACTAGCGTTCCCGATGCCTCATTCTCCTACACGAAAATGAACATGGTTGTTCATTATTCTATGGCCTAATAGCCTTCATTCATTCCAAATAAATGAGAAAACCTAACTTTACATATATTTGTAATTAGGTCCCTAAAGTTATTTTTCTTTAACTTTAAGTCCATATTGCCGGGTTTTTCCCTAAATTTGAGTCCCAAAACTTTTAAAATTTACCTTGGGACCTCAAATTATTTAATTTCACACAAAGGGGTTTAATTTCCCAAATTTCCAATTTGGTCCCTCAATTTTTCCAAAATTACCATTTTTCCCCTTCTTTAGAAAATGATAAATTTTTTATTCAAAAATTCTAAAATTTCTCAATTAGACCTCTAATATTCTTATCATGACCAATTGACCCTCAATTTTAGAAAATTACATTTTGGTCCTTCGAATTTTCAAAAATTCCCAAATTTCCCCCAATTTCAACTCTTCAACACTGCCGAATTTGATTTCATCAAATTGACCGATCAAACACCTCAAATTGTTGAAATTGGAATTGAAATTTAGTTTCTACATGTTCATACGATTCTAAGGAACTTTGAATCATAGATTTTAACGCCGGAACAAGCTCAAATGGAGGTTCGTCAGAAAATAGACTGTAGAGATAGAAAGCTTAGATTTTTCACCAGTGAAGGCACGACGGTCAGAGCTTTCTATCTGAGCAGGTAGCTCTCCTCCAAAGGTTCTTCCGAGGATTAAGAATGACATCAATTGATGTCAAATTGGATTAGAATTTCTTCATTGAAGTTTGGCTGACTCTCTCTCTAACAACGATCTGAAATTATAAAGGGGAGCCAAATTGTCTTACCTTTCAGTCCTAATTCGGCCGTGGAAAGGCTGAGGAGGTGTCGGGAGAGCTTGGTTTGGCTTGAGGAGGGCTCGAATTGACTGATTTCAACTCAGCCAAAACAGGGCAGCTTCGGTCTGCCGAAGCTGCTTCACTGTTTGATCAAGCTGACGCTTCTCTGGTAACTCTCGGGACGAACGGATACCGCCACTGTGTAGGTGACTTCTCCCTAGTTCTAATGAACCTGACCTCGCCTTCTTTGGCTCAGAATTGACCCTATATCAGAGCTCTGGTTCGAGCTTCATTGGAAAACTAAGCAACTGAGAGAGAGTGAGCTTTTCAGGTGTGGAGATGACGAATGGAGAGGGGCTCTTTATATAGGGAGCTCGGGGACCAGTTGGTCGTCCGTTTAGCACCGTTATGACATGAATTGAAGACCTGAAACATACCAAATGGAAGCATTTCTTCTTCATCGGCGGGTCTTCAGTTTCCCGGTGAGTGAATAGTGTTGTCATCCTGAGGAAGAAGATGACACTATTCCAAATCGGATTGGATCGGTCCAAACCGAGTTCAAAGCTTAAACCGGCCGGTGCATCCCTCATTCGACTGAGTTTTTCAAAACTAAAAATTTCTAAATTCATATAAATTCATTTTCTATCCAATGGTAGCCTCAAATCTCAAATTTGAATCATTTAAGCCACCTAAAAAATGAATTTAGTATCTGGTTCAATAGTGGTTCAAACCGGTCCGAACCGATTCGGATCTGGTTCACCTGAATCGGTTTGGTTTTCATCCCCAATTCCTTCACAAGTCCATTTCCATGTCTTTTGTGACTCCTTCGGTCACTTAGGATGCATAAATTCCTGGTTTACCATCTCTTAATCGATTCCAGTTCATAAACATGCTTGGTTCTTAAATCGGTTTAATTTAGTTCGGGTCCGGTTCACCTGAACCGATCTAGTTTTTCTCTCCCACATTGTTCTAAGGTTCCTTCCCAAGGATTACAAACCTCTTTAAATCTTAAGGGATCCATAAGCATCTTGGTTTATATAAACCTCGCACTTTTGAGTTAAGGAAAACCAGGAAAAGGACCAGTCAAACTAAGTAAAAAAACCGAGCCGGTTTACAAACCCAATCATTTGGGAAAAAAAGTAATTTGGAAATTTACAAGTTCTGGGTGATCCAAAGGGTTAATTAAACCTTGGAAAAGAAACTTAAGACAAATTAGAAGAGAAAAACCAAATTGGTTTAGGTGAACGAAATTTGATAAAAACTTTGAAGTTAAGTGTGCTTGTTCGAGAGTAGTTCTAGGATTGGTGACCTCTTAAGAAATATGATTTTTTTTGTAACCCGAAATTTCGGTCAAAATTTTTTTATGCGAACCATTATCATAAATAGCCATAAATTAATATATATTTAATTATTGTAACTAATACCAATAATTTAATACATAAATTAAATTATTAGAATTAATACAAATAATTTAAAACTAAAATTTAATTATTGAAATTAATACCAATAATTAATGGCAATATTAATACTAGTAATAAATCTCTCCCATTTAATACACGATTGTACACCTATATAAAGAGGTAATCCCCATTCATTCTCCTCACACCTTAACACTTCTCTCTCTCTACTGCTCCATTTCTTGGTGAAGTTCGAACCATAGCTTCGACTTAAATATTTTTCTAATCTCAAAAGGAGAGGTCAGGCACTTTAGAACTGGAGAGAAGATAGCTATCTGATAGCAAACTCCAGTCAATCCGATAATCGCCGTCATGATGGAATAGTGAAGCAGCTCCGACAGACCGAAGCTGCCCTATTTCGGCCAAGCTGACATTGGCCATTTCAAGCCTCCTCAGACCAAACCAAGCCCTCCCAACACTTCCTTAGCCCTCCCATGGCCGAATTAGGACTGAAAGTTAAGCCAATTTGGCTACTCTCTGTAATTTTCGGTCGGTGCTAGAGAGAGAATCGACAAAATTTCAATGATGAAATTTTAACTCAATTCAGTATCAATTGATCAGATTCTTGATTCTAGGATGAACCTCAGGACGAGAGCTATCTGCCCAAATCGAAAGCTCGGACCACCGTGCCCTCACCGGTGAGTAATCAAAGCTTTCTCTCTCTATAGTTCATTTTTCGGCGAAGCTTCGTTTGAGCTCATCCCGATATTAAAACTTGCGATTCACATTGCTAAATAATCGTATGAACATGTAGAAAATCAATTTTCACTTCAATTTCAACAATTTGAAATGTTTGATTGGTTAATTTGATAAAATGAAATTCAGGTGTGTTAAGAAGTTGGAATTGGGGGAAAATTAGGGATTTTCAAAGATTCGAAGGACCGAAATGCAATTTCCTAAAATTGGGTCAATTGGGCATGATAAAAATGTTAGAGGGCCAATTGAGAAATTTTAGAATTTTTTGGGTAAAATTTACCATTTTTGTAAAGGAAGGGAAAAATGGTAATTTTGGAAAAGTTAGGGGGACCAAATTGGAAATTTAGAAATTTAAACCCCTTTTTTTGAAATGGAATAAATTGAGGTCCTATAATAAATTTAAAAAGTTTCAGGACTCAATTTGAGGAAAAACCGGCATTAGGGACTTAAAGTTTAAGATAAATAACTTTAAGGACCTAATTGCAAATAAATGAAAGTTAACTGTCTCATTCATTTGGAATGAATGAAGGCTATTAGGCCAAAGGATAATGAACCGAGATTTTCATATTGTGTAGGAACACAAAGTACCGGGAACGCCAGCAAGGACAAGCTCACATCATACCCAAGAACCGGTCTAGTGGAATTCACGGCATTAACGGGTGAGTGGGTTTACTAACGTCATAACCAATTGGGATGATGAGCATAACTTAAAGTTAAAAACTACTTAGCGGTTGTGAGTAGGATTATATATCATACCCGGTTGGGAATGATAAGTAACTCGGTATAAAAACTAACTATTTAGTGGTATTTTAATCATCACCACTTAGAGAAAGTTATGTGAAAATTATGCAGAAAAAAACTACTTACCGGTTGGTATGATAAGACTTTCTCGAAGGAAGTTGAAAACCCGTTCATCGGTTATGAACAGAGATGTCTTTATACCGGTTGGTATAATGGACAATGAAAATCTATTTTGTCGGAAGTGTTCTCCCCTGACCGTGTGCCAATGCTTAAACTATTTGGGAGACCTTCTTGACGAGAGCTCGAATAGCTCTTATAGGCTAGGGGCTTCGATTTTGGAACGTGAGGGCTAAATGCCCGATTTTGAAAATCTCGTATAGTGGGCCCAAGGCTAATTGGCACGAGTAGGAGCTTGTAAATGAACATGATATATGTGCCTTAAAACTTATTAAGTGAATTTTTTGGCCATGGTACCAAGATAGGACTAACATGCTCAGTCAACTAGCGGCAGTGTGATATGACAGGTCGATGGACTAGTCAAGACAAACAACTGTGGGTTGAGTTGAGAGTTCAGGCCATTGTACCAGTGGCACCAAAGATTACATGGCAATATGAGAAAACATTATTTGTGCATGCACTATGAGTACGGGATCATCAAGACGCCCATGAGGGGTAGTGATGTGTCCAAAGGGCCCTGGATGACCCGGTGAGTATAAGAGCAGATCGTCGTTCCAGGTGTCTGTGTAAAATTTGGAGTAGCACCAAGCGCATGAGACTGGGGTGGGGATGGGATGAGGTCTCTATCCTCATATGGACACGAAGAAGCAATTTCAGGATTGAGGGTCGGATGTCGTGTACATCCACTCATTCCCAGGGTAGAAGTGGTCGTGCTTCTATCCGGATGGCAGGAAAAGTCGCTCCGAAGCCACTAGCGGGTTTAGTAGTGATACTGATTTTCGAATGTGTGTAACCTTCATGATGAAGGATGTGTGTTGGGTGATGACACACCGTGGTAACTAAGAAATGATGGAAAAACCCGAATTTTTAAATGAATGGATTTTTGAAAAAAAAACGGAGTTTGGCACACTCCATATAAATATTTTTTTCTTGAAAGTTAAAAGTAGACCTTTGAAAACTCATTCACTAAGTAGTCATACTCACCCCCTCTCTTATATCCCTTTAAGGAAATCTCGGAAAGCCTACCCTTAAAGACCATCAACTAAGACGCCTATAAGATAGGTATTTAAAGTTTAAAATTTGATGTAGTTTTTATTATGCTATTCTAAGAAAAGGTACAGGTTAAAGGACGCCTTACTCTTTACGATTTACAATAAGGGGAAACCCTTTAATAAACCAGGAGAGTGGCGTGTTGATCATGGGGATTCGACCAAACCAGGTTGGGGCATGACAGTTTACCCATTCTCTATCGGTTCCGATTCAATGAATCAACTCGGTTCATAAACCAGTTCTATCCGGTTCAGACCCAGTTCTATTGAACTACTTTGGTCTTTCTTCCTCATTCTATCTTAGGGTTCTTTTGCCTAAGTTTATGAACCTTTTTTAGTCCCATGGGAGTTAGAAATTTTTTAATTTGCTCGTCCCTTAATAGTCGGGCTTGTAGACTAATTCGGTTTAAAGATCACATTGACTGGTTCTTTTCCGGTTTTTCTCATTACTAAAGAACGGGGTTTACAACTCTCCCCTCCTTATAGGGGTTTTGTCCTCAAAATAGTTACACGTTAAATAACCAAGGATAACTATCCCTCACCATAGATTCAGTTTCCCCTGTCTCTTCCTACACAGGTGCGTTTTGCCACAACACCTTGACAATAGGAATTTTCTTATCCCTCAAATTCTTGTCTCTCCGGTCGATGATTCGTACCAGCTCTGTCTGATAAGTTAGGTTCTCTTCCAGTTCCATTGGAGGTTGGTCCAGTACGTGACTAGAATCAGGCTGATATTTCCAAAGTACTGAAATGTGGAATACATCATGTATTCTCTGTAGATCAGAAGGAAATTCTAATTTATATGCTATCAGTCCCATCCTTTGAATAATGGGATATGGACCGATATATCTAGGTTTCAGCTTTCCTCTTTGCTGAGACCTAAGTATTCCTCTCCATGGGAATACTTTGAAGAATACCTGATCACCCACTTCGAACTCCAGATCTTTCCTTCGATTGTCTGCATAACTCTTATGCTTGTCCTGTACAGTATTAAGACAACTTCTTATTAATTTTATCTTCTTTGTGGCATCCTCTATTATCTCTGTCTTTTCTAACTTTCTTTCCCCCACTTCTTCCCAAAATAAAGGGGTACGACAAGGTCATCCATAAAGGACTTCACAGGGAACCATCTAGACATTGGCCTGATAACTATTATTCCATCAGGCATAAGTATTCTTCCCAACTTTTGTTCATGGTGAGTATACATGCTCTCAGCATGTCTTCCAAAGTTTAGATGGTTCGCTCAGACTATCCATCTTTTTTGAGGGTGGAATGCCGTACTCATATGGAGCTTGGTTCCCAAGGCGTTTTGCAGACTCGGCCAAAACCTAGAAGTAAATCTCAGATATCTATCCGATACTATACTCACCGGGACACCATGGAGTCTTATCATTTCCTTCATGTATAGGACGACCATCTATTCTACTATGTCTGTCACTTTTACAGGGAGGAAGTGGACTGATTTGGTCAACCTATACACTATTACCCAAATCGCATCTCGCCCCTTTTTGGTCACTGGTAGGCCTGTGATGAAGTCCATGGTGATATGCTCCCATTTCCACTCCAGAATTGTTAAGGGTTATAGTAGTCCTGATGGTTTCCGATGCTCTACTATTATCTGTTAACCGAACAAGCATCGGACTTCATATTCCACAATATCCCTCTTCGTACCCTTCCACCAGCATCCTTGTTTGAGGGTGCGGTACATCTTAGTACGCTCATCCGCCCATTCTTTAGGCTCCATTAAGTGAACATGGACCACAACCTGTCTTGACATTAGTGGTCGTTTTCCCAAATTGATTTCTTAATTGAGGGCTTACTTCTCCAAGATTCCTCCTTTATTCTTTCTTTTAGTTTCTTATTATTGTAGTCCACCCTCTCTTATTCGTTACGACATTCTTTGATACTACCATGCTATTGATCCATTCCCTTGGTTTAATTTACTTCTTAGGACCTCATGAGTATTTTTCCTTGGTATTCGATCTTTCCATCTCAACTAACATTTCATTTGTGAGCTTATCGTTCTTTCCATTTCGGTTGGGTCCATTCCCTCTTAATTGGGATATGCATGTCTTTCCGGGGCTTTCTTTCTTGGTAGGATTCTTTCCGTTCCTCCTAACATTCTCATTTACTATAGGGGATTTCAACCCTTAAATGTTCGAGTTAAGCTAATTTCTCCCAGTTTCATCGAAATAGTAAGGTTTCATAAACTAGAGCACAAAATTTCTCTCATCAAATTATCATTGTTTTGGCTGCTAATTAGTTCACATTTTAATCATAGAATGATCCCCTTGACGAGCACTAGCCACCCCTATCCAGAGCTCTGACCTCCACCCCCTGGTAAGAAAACCAAGCTCTCTCTCTCTCTCTCTAGAAAGCTTTTCCGGTGAAGCTCCATTTGAGCTTAAATATGGGTCAAATGAAATGGTTCAAAGGTCAAGATGATCATGGGGAGATAGGGGAAAAGATTAGCAACACAATAAGAGCTAATTAACCAAGTTTAAGTGGTCAATTTGATAAAATGAGAATTCAGGGTCAAAGTGCAATTTTTGGGATAATTGGATGATTTTGGGAATTTTGGGAAAATTTGGAAAATTTGGGGCTGAATTACAATTAAGGGAAATTTGAGTACTTGAATGGAAATAAGAGATCATTAGGGACGAAGAGTGATATTGGAAACCTTAAAATTTGATAATCTTAGGGACCTAATTAGAAATTAGGTATAACTTAAGGGCCAAATTGTAATTAATAGAAAGTTACGGGTTTCAAGTGTAAATACCTTATTAATTGGGAATTAATTGCCCAACTTGTTGTAGTAATCAATCATCTACAAGTTCGTGTGAAGGAAAAGCACGCTAAGCTCGGAAATCCACTCGGACAAACAAGTCTCAATACGGGTGAGTCAAATTTCAAGTATCGAGTTTGATTAGATGGATGACGTGTTATTACTCACAAATTTGAAAACCTCTTTTATATAAATAGAATCCTCTAACTGTGTGAAATCGTTTAAACCATTTTGGGTTTTATTTCTGTTGTGAGCATTAAGCATAATAATAGGACTACCCTTGAAAGGTTTGAGTGAATGCACTTTAAGTGTATGATCTAATTCAATTATCGATGTAGTATATGAGTGGAACACATGGTTGATAAAAAGTTGATTAGATATAGTTTTGTGAAAAGGGGACCCAATGCCACATTTTGAAAAAGAGAAGTGGGCTAAAATGTCGTATTTTTAAAATTCGTAAAAGTGGGCCCAAAACCAATGGAAACGGGTACAAATCCCGTAAAAAAATTCTGATTTAAGAGCATAATAAAAATTATCATAATTTAATAATGTTTTGTCTAAGTTACTCAGTCAGAGTCGAGTTGGAGTTCGTTGGGCTAGCAGCGCAAATAGAAAGGTATTAAATTAAAAAATACTTGTTTGTAATTGTAATCATTCGTAACCAAGTAAACGTCTGGTACAAGGTAATGTTAGTTTAGAGTGCTGTTGGATAGCAAGGTTGGAATAAGCGAAGCTATCACTAGTTAAGTATGTCACAAGGCACTAGGAGTCCCAATGCGCATTGATATCAAGGGGAATTATGAAAGATCTCGTCACTTAATAGTGGACAAATCTCATTTTAGAAAGTTTGGGGTTGGGCAATGGTGCTCACATAGATAAATGGTCGAGTTTGTAGTCTTGCACCAATGTGGTAGGGGTTGCAGTCTCTCACCAATATAGAGGGTAAAGGTAATCTGGCCCACAAATGGAATAGATCGAGGTTGTACTCTCACAGGGTCTGTACTGCGAATGTTTGATCACTTTGATGAGAAAAGGTGTTTGATTTATTATTTGTCTAATATAAACCTATGGAAACATAAACAAATCATGGAGAATTATTCCAAGTATAAAGGAATTTATTTGAACTTGTGAGATATAAGCAATTGATTTAAGCGATAAATCTTTTTTCAATGAAAATACAAGTTGTATATTGTTCAAACCAATTTGTTTTAATGAATGGAAAAATCCTTATTATTTTGAGTGTATGTTGAATAATGTATAGTAAGTTAGTATATCAGTAGAACCACTCAATTATAAATTACCTCCTCACTTATCTGTTTAAGGTGAATTTGTAAATAAGTAAAATAGATAACGAACAATCAATCTAATACATATTTTATTTTTACAAGTTTATGTATATTATTATATATTTTGGTTTAATTTAAAAAACATAATTTAATTCACTATTTTCACGTTGTTTGGAGCATTATTAATGTAAATACTATTATAACGAAGGTGATTTATATTATAATATTAGAATAAATAGCGAATTGCTCAGAATGTTTTTACTAAATTAGGTAAGGTTTGATATTACTATTCAAATTTTTCGAACTTATATTCGATTAGAATTTTAAAAGAAAATTTAGAAAAGTTTTGAATTTGGTAAAAATTCACTAAAATTTATGTGTTCTCTTATTTTCAATTTTTCGATCCTAATTTTAGTAATAAGATTCTCTATTTATACAAAAAAATCAACAATACTCGGCACTTAAATTTGATTGGTCCAATATTAATTTTAATGAAGTTTTCAAATTTAGTGAATAATTATATAGATATTTATCTACTAAATATTAAATATTTTTATATTTTATTTATTAAATGAAATAATATTTAATGACATAATTTTATATTTTATGTCATTATTTATTTATTTATTTATCCAAAATAAATATTAATTATTTTTCAGTAATATAATTAAATAATATATGAACATTTTGTAATTAATGGTAAAAATTTTGCCTATTACATTGATAGGACAATAGAAAGATAATTAATATACTCAATATTTTAAATTAATATCTACAATTTAGTGATATATCATGCAACGAATTACTCAAATATTATAAAATTCAAATACTATTAATATAAAAAATACTAACTACAAGCAACTTTTAATCATATAATATGAAAAGTACAATAAAATATTACCTTTTTAAGTGAAGTATTGAGTAAAGATTTGGTGTATACGCAGTTGTAATTCAGCCCATTAAGTAATACTGTTCAAACTTTGCCAGAAAAAGTAAAGTAGGGACTCCACTACCCACCAAAGCATAAAGTTCTTATTATGCTATTGACTCAATGGTTTCCTCCTATCAACCCACCACAACTTGAATAATGAAGATGACATCCATGACTTAATCTAAGAGTTGTTTGATATCATCTGCCATGTTGAGAGCATCAGCCGCGGTTCCGTAGAGCCCTCTCCTCGACAAGCCGATGCAGTATAAACCATTCTTCCCTTTCCAGTGGTTGGGGAAGCTCTGCTTACAGATCCCATCCTCCCCTAAGAGGAAATCGTCTCCCTATAAATCCATTGGAAGGAAGTATAGCAATGGTAAGAATGATATAATATTATTTATTGATAAATAGTATAATTTATATTTATTTAAGAATTATAATTGATAAGTTATATAATATTTTTAATATTTTTAATATTATAAAATTAAAATAATTATCTAATTTATCTAAATGTATGATTGAATTTTTAACCTATGATTTGACTAGCAACCTAAATACAACCGTGTAATTTTAAAGTTGCTCTCAATAACTATATAATAGTGATTATTATTATTATTATTATTATTATTATTATTATTATTATTATTATTATTATTATTATTATTATTATTATTATTATTATTATTATCTCGTACAAGTGTAACAATTATTATTATGAGTTAGGTATTTTTTTCCATATTTTAATAGATAATTAGTCGAATTTTCAGTATTGATAGATTACTAAATTTAATAATATGTTAAAAGATATTTTAAAGCAATATTAAACCTACTGAGTTATATTAACTTAAAAATTATTAATAGTAAGTGTTTAAACATTTTCAATATTATAAATTATAATATTTTTCAACTGCAATAATTTAAAATTTTAAAAAAATTATAACAGGAGTATTTAACATTTTATTGATATTATAATTTTATGAACCAACCTCTCAATGTAGATGTAAATAATATATATAAATCAAAGCATTAGATTTGGATCGTGTGGTCGTACCTGCAACCATTTGTTGGTGGATCTATGAAAGCCAGTGCAGAATACGATGGAGTGGAAGGGATGAGATCTTCCATCCTTGAATACCACAACATTTCCTTCCATTCTCTCAATCGCGGGAAGAACCTATGAATCAATCATCATTTATCTATCTATCATCTATCACAACCATTAAAAATAGATGAATGAAGAAGAAGAGATAAAGGAAAAGAAGAAGCCTTATACTTGCATAACAAAAGAAATTGATGGTTGGAGTAGAATTGGATTAATAGATTTGAAGGTGTTGTAAGTTTATTTTAATTAATTATTTGTATTGAATTGAAATATAATAGTGAGGTAAAATCTTGTTAATAAAAAATTTTAAAAATAAATTTATATTTTTTAATTTAATTAAATAATTTATTGGATTGTATATATAATTAAATTATATTAATATATTATATAATAAATATAGTATTAAATATATTTATACTTATAGTATATGTTTATATATAATATAATTATAAAATTTTATTATATAATCAAATTAGGTAAAATAATTAACTTATTATTATAATAAAAAAATTAATATTAATTATATAATAATTATTATATATTTTTTATAATTATAATATAAATAAATATAATAAGTTATATTATATATATATATTATATATTAGACATGTTATTTTTTATTTATAATATTTTTGTTATATAATTATATCACGTAAATTTATATAAATTATTATTAATATATAAATTTATTTAAAATATATAAAAATAAGAATAAATAAATAAAGAATAAAAATATTAAATTAATTTAAATAATAAATAAAATAATCCTCTAAAATCTAACAAAATTCTTAAAAATAATCTTTCAAACTCTTGATTTTTTAATATAATTTGACTATCAGGAAAGTGATAATAAGAACAATAAATTAATTTGATACTAGAAACATTAATGCAACCTCATTTGAATATTCCTAAAATGTTATGGTCACATAACTTATAGGGATTTTTAAATAAGAGACTTCATATTTAATTGCGGGTAGGTATTCGGTATTATCAACCCCATGCAGGTAGGTACTAGGTGTTATCATCCACAATTACCATTAATAATATTATAATTAAAAATTATTGTGAAAATAAATAAATAAAAATAAAATAAAGCATATTATACTTATTATATATATAAATAAAAATGCTGACATTTCAAAGACAGTTGTCTAATTTTGATATTTCATATGATAATGTTCCGATAAATAAATATATAATATATATATTAAAAATATTTAAACAATTATTAGACTTAGACGTGTCAACTTTTTCCTTATTTTTATATAGCTAACACATTATATAATATCATTTTTTTGCACAAACTATGTAGTATATTTCACTGAATCTTTATACGTATTTTTCCTAATTATTGCCACGTGGCTACAGAGATTCCATTTCAACTGTAACATTGGGACCGACCAACTTCATGAATGATTTGAATAAGTTGCTTATCCCAAGAAAAAATGTGCTATAAATATTATTTATAAAAATATGTACTTATTAATTTTACAGGTCTTGTTGGGTATCTTCCATGATCTATGTTCTTTGATCCTGAAGTGCAGGTGAGTCCTAAGTAACCCTAATAAAAACTAGAGATAAAGCAGAAGATGGAGGGAAGATATTTCTTATGTGGGAAACAGTGTTTAGTGCAGCCTGCAACTTGTGTGCCATTATTGATCCCTATTCATCAATTGCTTATGTTTGGTCTATAGAGTAAAAAATATATCAGCTTACCTGAATTTCACCGGATCTTATCTTGTCGCATGTTCCCACATCGATGATGGGATACTTTCCATACTTGAGCTTCATGAGGAAAGGTCCCTCCGTCGGCCTCTCAATGCCGTATTTCGGCATGTCCATGTACACCAGCTTGCTCAGAAGCACCATTATGAAGTCTACCAGCCCCGCCGGCAAGTACTTGAAGAGCTCGAACGCCGCCGCCACCATCCACCGAGACAGAACATGCACCTGAGAGTTTTATTTCTCCGGCCATCAAAAATGTTAAGGTCGTGTTTGTTAATGAGGTTCTTTTGATCGGAATATGACGATAGAGGAAAGTTCGGTTACCGGGCTTCGGACGACAATGGCAGTCCTTGCGCCGTGGTTGGCCAGATCCAGAGCGATTTCCATGCCGGAATTGCCCGATCCGACTACGAGCACGCTCGAGCCCTTAAACTCCTCGCCGGAAGTGTACCGTGTCGAGTGAATGACCTTCCCAGGGAAGGTCCCGAGACCCTCCACCTCCGGCACGAATGGGTCAGCCGTTTCGCCGGAAGCCACCACGAGGAACCGGCAGGAGCACTTCTCCTCATCGCCCCCTCCGACGGAGCTCAGATCCCTGGCCGTTATCCACCACTTTCCAGCGGACTCGTCGTATACTGCCGACTCCACGCACCGCTTGTAGACCGGTCTGATCATGAACCGGTTCACGTATTCCTCCAAGTACCGGATGAACTGGTCCTTCGGCACGTAGTCGGGGTAGTCCGGGGGGAAGGGCATGTGGGGCAGCTGGCAGTAGGGCTTCTTGAGGTGGAGGTGGAGGCGGTCGTAGGCGTATTTCCGCCACAGAGAAGCAAAGCAGTCCTCCCTCTCGAGGATCGTGTAGGGTATGGAGTGGTGGCTGAGGGAGGCGGCGGCAGCCAGCCCCGACGGCCCGGCTCCGACAATCACCACCGCCTGGTCATGCATATTGGCGCGGTCTTTGGCTTCTTCCTTGGAAAGGGAATAAATGGGGCTAATGGGCACTGTATATACTATTGGCTTCAATATATATATATATATATATATCGTACTTTTTTTTATATAAGGAAGGTATGATGTTGACTTTGCTTTAAAGACAGAGTTCAAGGAGTAAATTTTTATTTTCATATATTGTATAATTAATTGTGCCCACAATTTCATCTCTGGTAATGGACGCCAACAGAAAAACCCAACGAGGTAGAAGGTTTAGGATTAAATAGAAAAAAATGACCCTTACCACCTTGAAGTCTTCAATTCCCATTTAATAAAAAAACGACCATTTATAATATTTTAAAATTTATTTTTAATGTTGCCATTACCACTTAATAAAAAAAAATACTATAAATATGTGATTGAATAGAATTATTACTATTAATTAAAATTTTCAATTTAAACTTTAAATTAAGATATGATTAGTGATGGGTATAGGTTTGATTCTACAAATCCGTGTTAATAGTACAAAACTGAGCTTTTATTTAAAATTATTCATTTATTTAACTTGAGATCGAGCAAATATAGGCCGATTAAAGTCAATACGAGTTTAGGTTATATATTTAAAATCGGATTAAATTCGAGTAGAAAGGAATTCGACCCAAGTCAAGGTTGTACCCACTCTAGTTCCAATGTTCAACAATATAATATGTTGTCTCATACTGAGGTTAATTAAAAAATAGGACGGATTAAAGTCGTACCAGTTCTATAAACGATAGAATTGAATGTTAAGTCTCCTAATATCAAGTAAGTGTTAAAAGTTGTATTGAATAAAATGTAGATGTGTGGGTGGACAAATAAAATCCAAAAAGAAAAATATATCCTTAGGAGTTAAGTACAAAATATTATCTATATGAAAATTTTTAGGATTTTTATTTAATTATGTTAAAATTCAGGATATAGAGTGATAGTACAAAATATTTAAAATGAGAGTGTATGGATAATAGATATAGACTTATTTAATAATATAATTAATTTGAAGTAATTTATAAAAAATGACTTTCCAAGAAAATTTATAATAAATTATATGATATTCCTCAATATTATATTGAAAAATAGTTATAATTATCATAAAATAAATGATAATACTAAGTTAAATAAGAAAAATTAACAAAAAAAATGAGTTATAAAAATATAAATAAAAGAAGGTAAGAATGTATTATAAAAATCGAATAAAATAAGAGAAATAGGAAAAACTCGAGTTGAATATAAGAGTATATTTTCTTCCCTATTTAATAAATATTTTGTGGACAAAATTATTAAAAAGAGTATAGTAATTGTAATATCGGGATTTTTGCGGACAAAATTTTATCCAATTGTACTATAAATCGATCTTGTACAGATAATTAAATCCCGAATCGTTAATAAAAATTTAAACTAGGAATAAAACTCTAAATCGAGTTTGGAAATTTAATCGGATTGAAAATTGAGATTGAAAACGGCAATTAGAATCCGAGCCGAGAATATAAATAAAATTATATTATAAATCGATTTCTTGAGCAAAAAATTGAGATTTTGGAAAGAATATTTTCAAGTGAGAAGAATTGTGATTTCAAGTTAAATTATCGAGTATAATCGAGAAGTGTAAAAAAATAATATAATTAAATTTTTTAAAAAAAAGAAGAAAATTAGAAAAAAGAGAGTCTGAGTTGTCCCTATCCGAATAGGGTCAACCCAACTCGCCAAAACCTCTCGCGCTCCCCTTCTCACTCAATGTATTGTGGTCGCACACCCATAGAAAAATTAAGAATTAATTTGATTTTAGATCAAATCACACAATAAAAAAATAGAGATCTCCCTTCTAATTGAATTAACTCTCATTAAACAGGTTAAATTTTATATCCAAAGTTAGAAAATACGCTACCATAAACCTTATAGACACTTAAGTGATAAAAATCTAAATTCTCACTCATCCGATTATAAAATAAGGTAATTTTAATGTCAAAATACTGATAATAGACTACTATTGGTTTTGTGATTAAGTCCAACTTAAAAACGGCTACAAAAAACCTTTTTGATGGACCAGATCCTAAATATAAAATTTATTTGTGCTCTTTACCTATTCAGTGCCAAATTTAGAACCTCAAACTACCACTTCAGCGGGCACACGAGTGCTAAAGTGTATGTCTCCCTTCTATCTCCTACAAGTAAGGACCAACCTCCATCAAGAGGAGAATCGACCGCGATAAGCCAATTTCCATTGTCGGGTTTATTCGACTCCACTTGACCACGATCAATCGAGACCCACATTCTTCCAACTTTGACGACTAATTAGTCAACCACCACCATAGAATAATTCTCCTAAACTTTGACTTCAAAACATTTCAACTCCAACCACCTCTCCAGCCGTTTTTTATGAGAATTTTTTACAACTCCATTGGTACCTTTGTTTTGGCCAATGTTGGAAAATGACAAAATTCATCAATGTTTAGTCGGGATAAAACCCCTAATCCTACCATAATCCATGAGTAATATAATGAAAATATTTTGGAGTGATTTGTGAAAATATAAGTTGATTTGGTTAATTTTTAAATTTTAGAGACTAACATGCAAACTTTGAAAAGTTTAGTATCAATTTGTAAAAATGATGGAAATAGTCCCCAAATGGTACCCTAAGAGGGTAGGAGGGGATTTTGGAACAAATAGAGATATGTAAAACTATTTTTGGAAGTTTGGGGGTAAGCCATAATTTTTTGTAAAATAGAGGTAAAATTGTAATTTATGTCAAATAAATAATAAAATAGTTTATTTTAAACTATTAAGGACAAATTTAGTATTTTTGGAAGTAATGAATAAAATAGTAATTTTGTCAATTTTAATAAGTGAAGCGTAATTAATGAATTTTTTAGACCAAGATTGATTAAAAAGAGTTTAACGAGAGAATTAGGAAGTATAGAGTTTAAATTAAGAGAGTTTTGATAAATAGGGATAAAATGGTAATTTTGTACCACTTTAAAACGAAAATGTAAAATTTGAAAAAAATAAGTATTTAAGTGAAAAGGTTAAATATTTTTAGAATTTTTTATAAATATGATTAAATATGAGTTTAACTTATAATATATAAAATAAAATTAAGTATATTAAGAATTTTAGTGAAATTTTCTATAATTTGAAGCAAATTATAGAAATAACTTTTTCTAGAAATTGTCGTATGAATTTTGAATCTTCCATTAATGAGTTATTGATAGCAATGGCCTAATCAATCCACACTTACAAGCTTCTTTGGAACTTTACCTCGCTAGAGTATTCCTTAGCCTCTCCGTCACTTTTAGGGTGGCAATACTATTATGCATAATTTTAGAGTAAAATATGAATTAATAATTTATTTCACTACTATGCTTTATTTCTTACTTAGATAAAGAGATCAACGTAGGAGCACTCACCCTCAATTTATATTTCTATTCTATTCATTGAATGAAGTGGTTGTTTATGTGAACAAAATGATACTGAATAGAACAATGACCCTTATTTGACCCATGTGGAAGTCTTTAATTCCCATTGAATAAAAAAGACTAAAAGCATGTGATTATTAGAATATGTTATTATTTAAATCTATGCTATCTCGCCATCATTATTATTTAGATTAACACTCGTATATTTACTTCAATATAAATTTCTAAATATGCATGAAAAATATTTTAAATAGTAGAATATAATTATTTGATGTAACATATTGTTTCAAATACTTTTACAGTCAAATTTAACTTGTTTATTGGTTCTTTTGGTAGCTCTCATGTATGTAGTTTCTATGATGAAATAGCAATGGTAGAATATATGTAATTCAACTACACTAATTTTGTTTGTATGCGAGTTGACAAGTTTTTTAGGGTTTGTATGTAATTTCTCTGACAAGTTCTGGATATGACCCACAAGCAAAATCAAAATCCAATGCAAAACCATCAAACGTGAAGCAAAATATGTGTGGAAAAAGACTCCCACCATATATTATTAAAATAAAATTTGATGGGTCCCATGATAGATACTAGTGTATCCATACTTCATGCGTATTAATAGCAGAAATCACAAAAAAAATTGTGGATGTTTTTGCTCTAATTTCTTAATATCAACGTGAAACATCAAATAATATATATAGTATATTTAAGGCCTTCAATTAATCTAAATATGTGTACCCCATGAGTTTTGATGATATGAAGTTCTAAAAAGTTTGTTGGTGTTATAAAGTCCTATAATAAAATCAACATAGAATGATATTTTATGGCTTATATTAGTTGAATCACATGGTCTTAAATTATTGAAACCAAATTGTACATCGACTTGCAAGTAGATGTTCCTCCCCTTTCCTTTTTTCCATTCGCTCTATCATATGGCCCAAATTCTTGAATTTGTTTATTTACTTGAGGGTCTATTTACACCATTTTAATTGTATGCACCGTTTTATTTCACTCATTTTCATATATGTTAAATTTTAGTTACTCTCTGGATATATAAACCACCCATGTAATTCAAATATTATGTTATCATATTTGAAAATCTTTAAATGTGGTATTATGTCTTAAATATTGGATGCCATTCCTACATATATTGGATTGTCCAATCCTAATATCATAATATTGGAGGTATTAAATTAGGGGATTATGAAGGGAGCCATCTGAAAAATTATTCAAAATTGAGAAAATATTAAATATATTTTCATTTTTTAGTATAAATGAATAAAGAGTTAAGAAGGAGGAAGATGGAATACCCCTGAAGTGAATTCATTATTATAGGAAGTGTGGAGGAGAACTGGTAAAAGAGAGTAGCATCTCTTCTTTGCATGTGCACCAGAAGGAGAAAGCCACATGTTACATGAGCTCAGATGAAGGAAAGGCTAAAGAAAACTATCATTGAATGACAATGTCTACATGTTACATATCTGCAAAAACTCACTCCCACTTACTCCTATATGAATAATGAATGGCTTTATGCATTCAGGAAGTTGAACAGTTTCCCCATGAAACCACCTCCCTTGTCACTCTTCTTGGTCAATCCAATGATGGCTTCCTTGAGGATCACATTCTCCTCCTTCAGGATTCCAACAGCTAAACTCAGCTGCCTTATGGCCTCCCTCTTCTCCTCACCCTTCTCCTCCAATAGCTCCCTATGGATCCTGTTCTCCTCCCTTAGCCTCTCAATCTCATCCTTCAGTTTCCTCATTTCCCTGCCCTCCTCCTCTTGAAGAACTGAAGTTTGATGTGTTTCCCATTCTGGGGTCTCGGATCCATAATCTTCATCAGGAGGATCATAGACCTCTGACTCTGCAGTCCCATCATGGTCAAATGTTTCTGGGTAGCTGTCATAATTCCTGCAGGTAATGCTAATCATCATGGGCTCCTCCTGACAGGATTTTTCTTTGGAGAAAGGGGAATCAAGGGAGGTCAGAAGGCGGGTCTGTGTCTCAGACTTGATCTGATCATAACGTTCTGCAAGTGACCTATGGGCCCGATACAAGTCCTGGACCATGCCCATCAGCTCCGGCCTCTTCTTGTAGTACATCTCTGCTCGTTTAGCGAAGGAATCAGCATCCTCCTCGATCAAGGCCAGCATAGCTTCTGTTTTCTCATCAAGTTCTGCATAACAAGGTAAGCATTACCAGAACTGAAAAGAACCTCTGGAAGTGGGACTGTTTTACACCTGACATGTCAAGTTGGCTTGAAACAGAACATCAATGGACAATTACTCAAACTCAGAACATTATTTGAAGAGAAAATAGGACTCTAAATCCCTTAAGACATATTGATTGGATTTAGCCAAAATCATACAAGGCTTACGAGAGAGAGTGGACTGGAGCCAGGGAGACCGCTTAGAACTGATGCTGTGGTTATCTAGCCACCACCAGTTTAATGGCGTGTGCTTCCTTGTCATCATGATTCCAACCTATTCTCTTGTCTTCTCCTTCACCTGCTCACCAGAAACACCTGCTCACCGGTTAATAGTTGAAGCTTTTCGGTGAACCAAGAACGGTAACTAGACTAATGAAAGGGATTCATGTCGCCGGAAACTGCCTCTCAGAGAGGGATTACAGAAATTTGATCAATGTTGATGAAAATCTAAAATACTTTTTGCCTATGAAGAGATTATTGATATGGGCATTTCAGCATCCACCTTCCCTCCATGGCAGGGAAGACAATAGAAATTTTAAAGATTACAAAATGAGAAAGAACATTAGACCCATATGAGCCCATTTCCCTTTTCTTGTTATAAATGAAGCAGAAAGAATGAGAAAGGAAGTAAAACCCATCTGCAGGAAAACCAGCTGCAGGTTTTAGAGAGCACATTTTTTCCTCATTCAGACAAATCTTCACATGCTCCAACTCTTCAATGATATGCAGAGGTGCCCATGAACAAAACGATGAAAGACCATATATTGAAGAGTGAGTACCTGGCCTACTGGCTGAGTTAGCTGTAAGTGGGTAGGCGCTTCTTCTTCCTCCCTCCCTCCACTCTTCTGGTGGCTTAAGTGATTGTTCTATGTAGCCATCGAGTTTTATATTGAAGTTCAGTTAAATGGAAAAATAATCAAGAGGCGCCTCTTGACTCTTGAGTTTCAAGATTGATGGTTTCCCTCAGATTTTTTGACCATATTTGTTTCCTCGGATTTTTTTAGCATATTAATTTTATTATAATTAATAATCTCTTAGTAATTATTATAATTAATTATTGTATTCCATATTTAATTTTTAACTCCATTAATGCTTTTGGGAAAAAAATTCCATTAATGCTGATTTATTATTTTATAATATACAATATATCATTATTTATTCTTACAAAATAAATTTTAAATTTATATAATTGATTATATATTGTTACTTTTAATTAATATTTTTAATGATTATACAAAGGAAAGGGAAGGCACACATGGGACTTGGGCAAGTGTACAAATATCATGCGCACCCGCCGCTTGCCGGCATGCCCTCAAGCTGTAAAAACCGTACTTATAAATATATTTAATCTCTTAATTATACCTTATATATTTTTTTTTATTATTTTATTTATATACAACTGTTTTAACATTTTTATTCCAAAATTTCAAGTATTGAAATGAATAATATGTTACATTAACATATCTTTTAACAATTTTAGACTTTTTTTTATCTAATTATCAGTACTCAATAATTTGTTTTAGTCTAATTAATATAATTTTATATAATAGTAGGCCACGACAAATTTTACGAACTCCAAAGGCCAAAAATAAAAATAAGATAAAAATTAATTTTTATTAATTTATATTAAAATGACTACATTGTTACAATTTTAATACAATAAAATTTTATTTTTTAATTCTCATTTTCGTTAAAATAAATAGTTATTAAAGTAATAAATACTATAAATTGGAAGTAAAAATTCGCATTGAACTTGATTAATGGTCGTGCATGGTAAGCGATTAAATATTGTTGATATCGATTAGAGTTGTATTTAAAGTTGATGGGATTTATATAAACCCGTTCATTTATGCTCCATATTCCAATTTGGTGGCTATATTTGTAAATGCGCTACATAAATATAATTTTTTAAGCCTATAATCATTTAGATCCACCATAATAAATTTGTATTTTTCTAAATATTCTAATTTGGTTTCTCCCCTATCATTAGTCTCATTAGGTATATGAAATCTGTTCTTCTCATAAATTAAAATTTTCTATAATTCCAGTAGTTAATGAAATACTTGTATATTTATAAATTTTTAAAATTATATTTTTACGCCTTAACTTTTTATAAATTATCAAATTATCTATCACTGTTTAAAATTTTTATATTTAGGGTTTTAATATTAAAAATTTCTTCATTTAGTACCTATATCGTGTATTAATCACATTTGAGTACACAAATACTTAAAATTATAATTTAACACTAAAATTTTCTCTATCGGTCATTTACCCCTAAACTTACCTAAATTATATATAAAATTTTCAATATTTCAAAAAGTGATCTATTTGCTTTTATACCAACTATTAATTTACTAAAGGTTTTTTTTTATTTTATATAGTATTGGTGAGAAATTTCTATCTATCAAAATTATTTTCCAATAATTTAGTTTTTATTCATTGATATTAATAACAAACTTTGGCCCATTAACCATTTGCATTTAAAAACTAAGTTTTGTTTGCGTATCACATTAACAAGTTAATTGATGTTTAGACCAAACTATTTTTTTTGATATGATTTACTATTACGTTCAAGTGTATGACTTATTGGTGTAATTTCTAATCTTTTCATAGAAAAAAATTATTATGAATATTTTGATAATTATGCTTATGGAGGAATACCTAACCTATACCACTGACAGTACTTATGAATTTTTCTAATAAACCTTTGTAGTGCATTTTAGTAAAATTTAACGTCAATCACTCCAACATATTGTAATGTTTTATCGATAATTTGAAAACTTTTTCATGCTGATAATTAGTATATATAATAGATACTGTTGATTTTGCTATCATGACACCTTAATCAATAATTTAGTTGGTATATAATAGTATAATATATGTTAATGCATTTGCATAATTTTTTTATTTAATATTAGCATAATAAGAAGAATCACTAAGCAAATGAGATTATTTGTTATATAATTTCGAAATTAACTAATGTTGTGATAAATTTTCATCTTATGGTACAACCGCTTAGCTATATCATCTATAATCTCATTCAACTCAATATTTATAACTAAGATATTTATCTTCTTTTTATCAAATAAATAATATTCACATTTAATTTACAATTCCAAATACGAATATGTCAAAATTGCATCAAATAAATAATAAAAAAAATAAGAAAAAATTGTACTTTTTTTGCTAGATGAGTTTGTTTTCTGTTTTTTTTACTACAAGAGTTTGTTTCCTCGTAAAAACCTTTTTTTCCTTTTGCATATTATATTTGCCATTATTTTTCTTGGATTTTTTAAACTTTCTTTGGACAAGAGCGTCATTTTGTGATACCAATTCTTTTTTTTTTTTGCTCAATTTTTGTGATACCAATTCACCCTGTCCATTTCTATTGCCCCTCGATTTTGGCCTTCCGATTCTTCCGAAATTGCCCTCAGCTCCTCTTCGTGCTCCCATGGCTGCTCTCTCCGCCATCCCCTCACCTCCGTGGCCTAGCCCGAATCAACCTAGCACCGATTTGGGCTTCATCAATGGATCCGAGCACTCTGATGATCTCAGCCAGACCCTGGACTCTCTCTCCTTGCGGCCTCCATTGGCCGAGGAAGAGTCGGATTCTAAACCTAATACTGACGCCGATCCTTCCGCCGGCCGGCCGATCTATTTGCGCCCGTCCTCGGCACCGCCGTCTGAGCTCCTCCAGCTGTCGTTCAACCAGGATTTCGGATGCTTCGCCGTGGGAACCGACCGCGGGTTCCGGATCTACAACTGCGATCCGTTCCGCGAGATCTTCCGGCGGGATTTCGGTGGGGAATCCGTCGGCGGTGGGGTCGGCGTCGTGGAGATGCTATTCCGGTGCAACATCCTCGCTCTGGTCGGCCGTGGTCCGAACCCTCTATATCCCCCCAACAAGGTCATGATATGGGATGATCATCAATCCCGGTGCATCGGCGAGCTGTCGTTCAGGTCTGAGGTACGGTCAGTTCGGCTTCGGCGGGACAGGATCATCGTTGTCCTGGAGCAGAAGGTGTTCGTTTACAATTTCGCGGATCTGAAACTGCTGCACCAGATCGAGACGATCGCCAACCCAAAGGGGCTCTGCGCCGTCTCTCAGACGGTAGGGTCACTGGTATTGGTGTGCCCAGGACTTCAGAAAGGACAGGTTAGGATTGAGCACTATGCCACGAGGAGGACGAAGTTCATCATGGCGCATGATTCACGAATCGCCTGCTTTGCGCTTTCCCAAGACGGAATGTTGCTGGCAACAGCTAGCACGAAAGGCACTTTGGTTAGGGTCTTCAATGCTGTTGATGGCACTCTTCTGCAAGAGGTATGTGGAGATTTTTGCCACAGACTCATTTTAGCTTTGCTCGAGTTTCCAATTTAGAATGAATTAGCTCCATTGTTATTTAATGATAATTTGAAGATTACCTTTTCCATGGAAATAAATTGCATCCGGGAATGGATTAGTGATACAACTTGTGTTCTGATGGGATATTGTATCCTAATCAGAAACAGATGAGGAACCTCTTGATTTTGTTATTGTTTGTTGCTGCTGATTTATGTGCTCATGCAAATGAGCATTTCAGTCTCTAAACTCTTGGTTGCTGTCCCCTTTCTTGAAGATCTTAATTTTCTGACTGGGGGATTGTGCAAAAAAAAAAATTTCTGACTGGGGGTGCTGGCATGGGAAATAATTGGTCTTTATGACTATAGCTTCTTGATTCCCTCAAAGCTCATGCATATTTTTTTCAGGAAGATCTTGTGAATGTTCTGTTAAGGGGGACCTCTTTCTCCCTTGGAAATTGAGTGAAGGGTTACTTTTGATTTCAATATGAATCTATTTGTTTTATACAAATTACAGGTTAGAAGGGGTGCAGATAGAGCAGAAATCTACAGTTTGGCGTTCTCACCCACAGCTCAGTGGCTAGCTGTTTCTAGTGACAAAGGCACAATCCATGTCTTTGGTCTCAAGGTCAATGCAGGATCTCCGCCCTGTGATGTTTCACAAAATTCTTCTGAACCTAGCCTTCCTCCCATGTCATCAGGTTCATCACTCTCCTTTATTAAAGGTAAAATTCCCACTATACTGCATTTAATTTAAACTGACCCACCCTTTCCTTAGCAGAAAAATAGAATAGTCATCCAAGCAATATTGTTTTCCGTGAACAATTCTCATGTATCTTTCTCATCCATTCATCCCACCTGCAATATATTCTGACCATCATAACCTTCTCTCCACTTCTTATGGAAAATCAAATGGGACTCAAATGCCCATCATATTTATATCTCTTGTATAGAATATATAAAAGGAAAATTCTAGAGGAAAGTGTCTTGGAAACTAAATACATGGAGAATGTAAACAAATTCGTCGATTCCAAGGCAACCATGTCCATCAAATGGGACTCAAATGCCAACATGTCAGTCTAAACACAGCATAAAAGTCTTAGTTATGAAGCATACGAATCACCGGTAAAGTCCCAATAGATTGGTTGATAGATAGTATTAGTGGGCTGATGCATTACTAGATTGTTGTTTGGCTAATTCTTCCCAGGTTACTTGAATGAAATGCTTTTTTTCATCAGTAGTATTTGGTTTTAAAATTTGATCTTCTGGTGCAGGAGTGTTGCCAAAGTATTTCAGTTCAGAATGGTCAGTTGCTAAGTATCATTTACCTGAGGGGTCACAGTATATAGTTGCTTTTGGCCACGGAAAGAACACAGTTGTAATTCTTGGCATGGACGGAAGGTGAAAATAAATTTCTAGCTTGTCTTTTTGCTTGAATTAATTGGAAAGCCCCAATGATGTTGTACATACAAGTGATGCCTCTATGAAGGAAGTTTGTTGATTTGATTTGCATCCTAATGCTGTGCAGTTTCTACCGATGCCAGTACGACCCATCCTCTGGTGTTGAGATGACGCAGCTCGAATTCCACAACTTTCTGCAAGATGCTCCTTGATGCTTTGTACGCAACTCGAATTCCAACAACCGTACTGTACAACGTAATTGTCCTTCCTCTTTGTCCTTCCTCTTCCCAACTCTAAGATGGCAATTTCTTCTGTATATATCCATCCAGACTTGTGTGTAAAGCTGTCTGTTGTAATGTCTAGGGGAAAGATTTCAACTTTCCATGAAACGTAAAAAGTTTCCATAGATCCAAATACTCCATTAATGGGTATGGAGGAGGGCTGGGGAGGGAGCCCTTCCCCGCCACCGCCTCTCCGCGGCCGCCCTGTCGGAGTATCTGCTGGAGGGTGGTTGTCCCCCACCTTGTGGTCGGGAATACCCATTGAAGGTGTGTTGGGGAGGGAGGCTCGGGGGACCCCCGGCAGTTCCCTTCCGACGACTGTTTGGTGGGTCCCGTCTGAGTATGATATGTAGAGATGCTTACTACACGAGTTAACAATCCATGCATCCATGGCATGAGAAAAAGACTAAATGGTTCTAACTTTTTGCCATTGAAGGTTTTCCAAATTTTCCAGTAATCTCATTATAGCAATTGGCTGTCAGAACCTCCTAAAATGTACTGTGTGGGGCTAGGAGAATCCACAAAAAGTTACCTTTTCAACGTGTATGATCGATCTACTGGGTGATGATCAATTCCCTGCAGTTTCCTTCTATGTTCTATTTATTTGACTGGAAGACTCTTCCTCACACCTCCTCCATTCCAGAAAGTCATCCTCTCGCTTGACTTGAATTTGTGGGGGGTGTGCTGTGGCGGGCGTTACTAGAATCAGCAAAGGTTCTCTCTTCTCACACCTAATGACCTCCTACTCTTGTTTTCCTCTGGTTTTTTGCCCAACCACATGGACAGTTGACTTCCAACGTGTGTATGTTCTATCGGGTGATTCATTCTCTACAAATGTTTACTTCTTTCTTCGTTCTTGAGTGAAATCTTGATTCTACAGTTCTGCGTGTTCTTTTGATCTGCATTTGAACATATGGTTAGGATATTAAAGAATTGTGTCATACAAAGGAAGACTTCTTCCATCTTTTTATCCACCCAGAAATCAATCTGGATCTCCCTGGTTTTGTTGAAAATTTCCTACTTTTCTCACTGGTTTCCTTGTAGGAAAAGGAGCAGGATGGCTGCGTGGCCACTTTAGGCGTTCTCTACTTCATCTTTGAAGTGGTTGCTGAGAATAAGAAGGTAAGGTGACTTGTGTATCTCCTTTACTTCATCTTTGGAGTGGTTGCTGAGGATAAGAAGGTAAGTTGACTTGTGTATCTCCTTTTTCTATTAGTATTCAATCTTTACAACGCCCTTCTGATGATTGTGCATTCCGTGTTCAATCAATTGGCTATTAATTTGTTATATGGGCTCTGCTGGCTATGATGTTGCCCCCATGATTCTTACATGTGCACTTTTTTGTTCCTGTATGTTACCTCGAGGAATTTTTTTGTTTTGGCTGAATCCATTAGATATGAATCTTGGTTGTATAATTTCAATCATCTTCTTTCTGTCATCTAGTTTATGCGATCCATCTATCTTCATTTTTTTAATCCGGCAACCAGCAGCAGGAACAGCAGTCAATATGAAAGATGCTCCTGTCTGCAAGTATAATTCAGATCCTACAGTGGCTTTGGGGGATCCTACACAGCAGCATTCCTTATTGCTTGTGCTGTGGTGGGCTACGTGTCTGTCTTTTACCCTTACAAGGGGAAGCCCGTCCCACAATCTACCTTGTTCCAGAACAAGGGCTTCTTAGTGTTCTTCCTTATCGCCCTGTAAGCACCTCTTCTATTCTTCCATTGTTTTCACTAATCTTCGATCTAGACATGCTTTGTGTAAACTGCATATATATATATATATATATCTATATATATTATGTTTAATTGTGCCATTTGTTGTACAAAAAAAACATCATATATGAGAGAACTGGCTGGGTTAGGGGGAGGCCTTTTGCTGTGGCCGACGATTGTGGAGCAGCTTCACATTTACAACAATGACCACCCACTGGAAAGCACTTCATGTCCAACAGCTAAGACCGGGCTTCTTGGTGGAGCAGCCTTCTTATCACTGGACTCCATGCTTATGTGGCATGTAACTCTCATGCTAGCTAGCAACACCCGTGATGACTACTTTGATGAGGTCGAGGGAAGAAGTAAGGGTGATAGCGGTGATGTTTTACCAGGTGACTATGATATGGCTGTTGCTTAAATATTTAGTATTGGCCACTTCATTGGAAGAGAGTAGAATGTGGTATCCTTCATGGAAGAAGGCATTTAGACTAGACTGTTGGGTTATTTGAATTATCTTGGGATATATTAGAGTTTGAACAGAAACATGTGTCTGATGTTTACTACTGTTTTATCAATGCCATCTTTATTTGACAATTTTTATTTGAACAGAAATGTTGATTGGATGAATAAAAGTAAAATTGAATGTGGCGAGACTATACTACTATAATATGATAATTGGCTGTCCCACATTAGCATGTACAACACATTCTAACGGCGGTACAAGAAGTCTAGTTGATTTTCGATTAGCTTAAAAAGATTAACTTATAATTTTACGAATAAAATAAAGAAATATTATATTTACTAACGATAAATATTTTTTAAATGAATGTAATATATATCAAAATTTGCAACGTAAAATAAATTATTTATTTTATAATTTGTGTATTTTATCCTTTTAATTTTACGCCTCATGTGCTAAATGACACAATCAGTAAACTCCATGTATGCTCAATAATCAACCAGACGACAATTACATGGAAACTCAATTAGGGCATCAACTCCCATACTATTTTTGGTCGTCTCAAATGACAAAAAACTCCCTCAAGATGTTCCTACCCTATAAAAATGTCATTATATGGTACTTTAGTTGATGTACTAATCCAATGATTGAGATCATGACTCACTTCCATTAGTCACTTTGACTTGGCCTTAGTAGCTATTTGAATGGGAGGAGAAATAAAGAGTTTGGAAGAGTTATAAACCCTCTAAATCATAGTGAGGATGGTTGTTAATATTTTTTTAATAATTTACTAAACAATATATATAATTAACTTAAATTGTATTACATTTACTATATAATAAAATGAAATATTAATATAAAATAAAAATATATAATTAAATTATATATGATAAATTGTACATATGGCATCAAATAATTGAATTATTATTATAATTAAAAAATAGATTAATATTAATAGTAATTATATATAAATATTGTATAATCACAAAAATATATATATATATATAATAAAATATATTATATACCCATCATATATTTTTTATTTTTATTATATAATTATATCATATAAGTTTATATAAAATATTATTAATTTATTAAAATATATAAAAATATTATAGTATTTAAAGTAAAAGAGTGATAACATTGAAATAGTGTTTGATTCAACTCTTTCTTCTTTATTGCTATAATGGGACGAATTTATATTTATTTAAAATTTAAAACTTATAAATAATAAAATATTTTCAAGATTATAAACTTATAAATTTTTTTATATTTTATCTAATTTACTATTATATTATTAAAATCTACCTTATATTTTCAAACTAGCGTAACAATAGTTTCAATTTAAATATTTTTTCTTAATATTCGTATAAATCATCAATCAAATTTTCAATATTAAAATAATTATAAGTCTAAAAGCATAATATGGGAGAAGATATTATAGAAGGATATCGATTTGAACCCATAACTAATTTAAAGTAATAACTTTATAAATTGTAAAATATTTTTAATATTATAAAGTATCGTAATTTTCTATTTATTGAATATAACAATGTATTCTCCATATATTTAAATTTGTGAAAGTTATTGCTGGAATATGGTGAAAAAGAGTGGCTCTAGTGGAGGGCAGAAGACTTAGGAAGGGGATGTGTCCTTTGGTTAAGCCATGGGCTAAGCTTGAGTATTCAAGGATGTTGTTGGAAGAATCTAACTGGATGCTTGATGGCTGCAAGTAGAGGTCTATAGGATAAGTAATGTATACACAATTCCACTTATAGTAGTATCAAGAGAATCCACTATATGCTATGCTATGCTAGGAAGGATCTTCCCTCCAAAGAATCAATTTTGAGCCACACCACCTCAACTCTCTTGAATAGATATTCTTCCACCCACAAGAGGAATAAATAATATTCTCTATGTTTTTTTTCCAACACTAATGTTGAGGGATCAACTATCATTCATATTCAATACTTGTTACTCTATATGCTATGCTAGGAAGGAGTGTGCCTTTTGGTCTCTATAAATACTTTTATAGCTCATTAATCCTTTGGCACTACCAGATCAGATCATCTTCCAGAGGCTATTCTGGTAGATAGGTTTGCTTTAGAGCATGAAGCCTCTAAACCCATCTAGCGATTCCAGTCTTGCCCAGGAAACCAGAGGGGGCATCGGTGAAAGGATGAAGCGGGCATTCCAGGCGGCCGTGACTTCTCTTGCTGCACCGAACTGCCGGAACGGTCTCTGGGTCTCCAAGAAGATCGATAGACGGAGGATAAGTTGCAGTCCAGAGGAAGACTCCATAAGGACTATTATGTTCTTGGGATCGTGGAGCCACACCTAGGTAGCTGGATTGTTTCTTATGTGTAAGGAAGGAAATGAAGACCTCTAATAATAGCCAGAAGGTCATTAATATTTTATTGAGATTGGACTTTGACATACTTGGCACAGTGAGTTGAAGAATTTGAGTGAAGGGTATTACTGATATAGCTCTGGTCGTATATTAGTAATAAGCCTTGTTAATGAATAATATAGGATTTGCGAGTCCACCTCTAGTGCGTATCTCCATCCTTTTATAGTTGCATACTTTAAACCCGTGATGAATGTGCGCGCAGTTAGAATCCTATGAACCCGTTGGAAATTTAAAAGAATATTTGGAAAAGTTTAAAGGATAAAATTATTTTTTTGCACAATTAAAGGGCAAAATTATCATTAGCGTAAATTTTGGGCAAAAAATGTAATTTTTAAGATTTTGTGATCTAAGTGAGATTATGAATTAAAATGAAAAATTTTAAAAGTTAATTCCTAAGAATTGAAATAAAATGAAAATTTTAGTAATTTATAAAAAAATTACTGAGATAAAATGAAACTATATGAAAATATATTTTATACTTGAATATGGACTAAGGATGGCACATGAATGTTTTCTTTAAAAAAGGACGACTTAAGGGCCATAAAGAGATAGAATTGGCTAAGATTTTGCATATAATATCCTATATGAGTGAGTGGCTAAGAGTATATTGCTGGTAATGTATGGTGAACATATAAGCAATTAAATAAATGGTAAATTTCTTAAAATATAAGTAGCGAGGTTGACAGTGATTAATTGAGTTTCATAAAAATAAAAAGGTTATTATACTTCTGTAATAAATTAGTTATGGTTGTAAGTACATCTGATGAGATGACTTATTTAGAGCGTGTGTCGACTTTAGTGATATATTAGAAATGGTAAATAATGGGGAGTAATATATTAATTTAGGTCACCAAATACCTGTGATAAGATAAAAATATATCTTAATTTGGGGAGTATAGGACTGCTGAGTTACATGTATAATTTGTAAGGTGAGGGGCTGAAGTATACAAATAATTAATAACACTATATCGACTTCCTTTCGACCTGATTGACTTTTATAATGTGTGTGAAGTTCACATACCATGTTAAATTCACTGCTTCAAGGACAACATGATCTATTGTCTCAACAACTTCATAAATATAACATTAAATATAACTACTAATATTCCTTAACAGACAAATTAGGAATAACCGGTAGCCCATTAGAACAAACTCTTCAGATTCTAGTCCAAACATATCTGAGTAATATATGAGAGGAATGTACCTGCGTAAGTTGACGCGTCTTAGGAATAATGATCTTCAAAATAACTACGGTCTCTTATTTAGAAAGAAACGGACTAACCCTTTCTAGATCGCACTGATTGGCTAGTCAGTCTACCAGCGAGCAAACCCTTAAAGTGATTCAATTCCAGTAGTTGTTGGGGTTGGTCAACCAGTGATTAGGCAACATCGATATTTATATGTCCTCCCATATCCTTATATTGCCTTCATCTCCAACTTGCCATATGTCCCTCCTGCAATATTGTTTACCTATATATATACTTCTCCATAGTCAAGACAACTTGATACCTATAATACGAGAGAAAAACCAGTATATCTATAAAATCTAATTTTTAAAACTTTAACACATAGATAATTTTGGTTAGAAAATAGTTTCGAATTTATCTTTATTAATAAGGCGAGGTTAAACTTAATGTATATAATTAAATCTCATTTCTTCACTCTTTTAGATCAATCAACTTCCTTTTGAATATCTAGTGGGTCTTCCTTTCCATGACTCCACCAAAACTGAACAATCATAGAATTGATTTTCTCACACCATCCATGCGTAAAAGAAAAGTGCCCATGGTATAGTTAGAAATAGAATACTAGAATGCAGCACTGATTTATAAGAACTTACTTTCTGCTTGGTGATTATTGAAGAGCCCTATCCCATTTGCAAAGAAGATAGGATAATCAGTATAGTTTAATTATCAGCCCTACTTCTTTTAAGTAAAGAAATGAAAATGAGAACTAAAATATTTTAAAAGGAAAACCAAGATTCCAAATGAATTATTGGTGTCCAAAGTAATTAATGTGGTATAAAAAGTAACTCAAAACCTCAATAAATAAGAAAACCAATCATTTAAGTTAAGAATACAAAATTAAAGTGAACCATATTAAACTGTAGAGTAACGAGCCATAATATTTATTTTTTGGGTAATTTAAAAATGGTAATTTAGTAAATTGAGGTCACCATCAAGTAGAAAATTAATTTAGAAAATTTTAATTTTTATAGAACTAGTCAAATTAGGCCTGAACTGGCCAGTTTAATTGAAAACCAATTTAATTAAAATGGACAACGATTATACCAAGCCAACAGATCAGATGTCTCGTTAGCATCAGGTCAGCATGTGCGACCAATCAACGAGTGTCGTCTGGCGAATGCGTCCCGTCAACTGCCAGGTCAGCATCCGAAAGTGCTAACCAATTAGAGAGTTAGACGTAATTGAAGTCAACGATCACATTGACCAAAATCCAAGTCAACAATGCTAACCAATCAGATGGTGACAAGTAAAAGGTGAGTCGAGTCGGCATATGAGTGTGACGTCTGAGTGAATTAATTAATCAATGGATAACACATGGTAATCAGTAATAGAAATCCATATCCAATCCGTATAGTACACGTGGCAAAAGTGAATATAAGCATATAGGAATATTAAAATATTTAAATTATCTAATAAGAGTACGCCACATAACAAAGTCTCAACGGTTATCTAATAACCAAATCCAGTCAACAACCACATCAACATTGGTGACCAATAGGAGGTCGTCAGAAATGCTCATAGAGACTTGGGAAAGATGATTAGTGGCATGATAGAAATAAATAGGGAAGAATTTAACTTGTTTATGTGTAAAACAAAGTTCGACAACTAAATTACAATTTTAGGAAACTTAACAACTAAATTGCAAATAAGTGAGGTTAATGACCTGAATATAATAAATAAGAAGATATTATATACTTAAAGAAAAGATTAGAAACCTTAGACACCTAATTGAAGATAAAGTGAATATTAATGGCTTAAACTAAAGAGTTATAAGCATTAGAGAATTAAATATAAATAAGGTATAACTTAGAAACTTATACATAATTAAAGGAAAGTATGAGTTTTTAAGTATGATTAACTTATGTGACAGGATCTGAACATTCCATCTATAGTTTGATGCGAATTGTGACAACACCCTATACCAAATATAACAAAAACCCCAATACTTTCACGATGCAAGTGCGAAAAGATAGAATATATCTTGTTTATTTGAGAAACAAGATATGTGATATGTAGATGTTACACTCAAATCCTCTAATAATAACTTTTAGAAAACTCCAGGTGATAAATCTTGATTGCTTGAACACCACAGGTAAAAACCTAATAAGTTCAAAAAGGCCTTTAAAGATAGAAAAAAGACAACACTAACAAAATTAAAATTTCAAGTGTCTAATATACTATGGAGTATGTCTTTTATATGTTGAGAAAACAACCAAATAGCTTAAAAATAAGGAAAATATATCTTATGGTTACATATAAATCATATCTAATAATCTAAATATATATGATATTTTTAATAATTAATTTAAAGATCTTAACTAATTAAATATCTAATATTATCATTTAATATTTTAAAAGATATATTTATTAATAAATTTGTACTTATTAATTAAAATATGGATTTTCTCCTGGGTTTTTCTTACACTCTTTAGTTGGTTTTCTTATGGTGTGGACTTTTTCAGTTCTCTTCAATTGGGCTTCCATTTAAATTTTTGGCAATCTCTTTAATTAGCCCATATAATTTTTTTTGAATTTTTTAACCCTTAACCTTGTAATTGTGCCCTATTAAAGTATCAAGTAATCATTTATCTTATTTGGTGACAAAGTGTTTACCTTAATTATAAGTCTGGTTTATTAAAATTGTGAATTCGTACTCTATTTAGTCGAATTTACATCATAGTTAGAATCGAATACGTGTACACATGTAAAAGAAGACACGAAGGCTTAGGAATACAGCTAAGATAAACACATTACAATTTACGGGTGATTGAGATTTTCTAGTATCGGGTATAATCGTGTTAATTACTTGTAAATATGATACCATGAGTTATTATACCTATAATAACATAAATCATGTAATAGTTTAAAGCCAATAATAGCATTATACTTTTATAATAGCATTAATAACATAAATTATTGTTGATATTAATTATGTGATAACCTAAAACCAACGTAACCCAAATTTTTCTCACATTCTCACCGGCTAACCCATCCATATCATTGTCTCCTCGGGTTATTCATCTTTCGGGTCGTCATTTTGCTCTCATATGTCAGCCCGTCGGCCAGCCAAATTTTCTAGGTCGTTAGCGGGAGCAGCTGCTCGGTAATGTTCCTGTCGACATTCTCCTAATCGAGACCCAATTGAATGAAGAAAACTTGCGAGTCTGTTGATGGAGTTCATTCCGCATGGAGCAGCAGGAAGAAGAGGGAGATAGAGGATGTCAGCTATGAGGAGTACAGTCAACTGAAAAATGTCCTCAAGTAACACTACCATCTTACCCAACTGTTTAGTTTAAGGAAGATGGTTGACGTGTTAGACCATCATAGTACCTTTATGAGAACATATGCATAATTAAATCAGAAAAAAATCAATCAATTGTAGCCTCCTCCTGTCTTTTTTCCCCTCTTCCATTGTCACACTCTCTTTCTGCATCTTCACCAAAAGCTTTCGACTTTAGCATCTTTTTCTTCTTACTTGCACTTAAATCTCTAAGACTAAGCAAGAATACGATTCCTTCCTTTTTCCTCTTCAACTCCAAGATCTCTCCCTCGGGAGTGAAATGAGATATGGGAGCCATCTTCTCCTACCTCAAGCACTCCGTCCATGACAGCAACCGATCTCGGACTCCAACGCGCAGCTCCGACCAGACAGGTGCGCCATCGACTGCGCCCCAACGCAACATGCCAAAGGAAGAGATCCATAGCCAGAGGAGGAATGCCACGAAGAAGAAGTACTCATACATTGCCGATCACTTCACTTCCTTCGATCAGGTGTGTTTTGTACACGAGAACTCTCATTCGTTCTTCAAGATAAAAAAAAAGAATAGACAGGTTAGGGTATGCACTAAAGACTTTCTTCACATTGACAGGTTACTGCGGCATTGAGAGAAGCGGGATTGGAATCGTCCAACCTCATTGTTGGAATCGACTTCACAAAGAGCAACGAGTGGACAGGTTCGTAAGCTTTTTGCCATGGAAGAGCTTTTGGATGCAATTGATGGACTAATTACCAACTACCTGTCATCTCTTGTTGATGCTTTTGATCTTCTGATTGAAGGAAAGGTGTCATTCAGAAATCGGAGCTTGCATACCACTGGAGACACACCAAATCCCTACGAGAGCGCCATCTCTGTAATCGGCAAGACTTTGGCTCCTTTTGATGAGGACAACCTAATCCCCTGTTTCGGCTTTGGTGATGGTACTCTCCATGCCTTTATTCATGACATCCTCAACTTCGACAGCTTGTTTTCATAGTTACACAAGCTTACAAAAAAATTAAGCTTGCCTAATATTATTTATGCTGAAATTATACTTGAAAAATAGGTTTAATGGATATTTTATACGGTTTTTTAATCATCATTGTAGCCACGACCCATGATCAAGGTGTGTTCAGCTTCCACAGTGATCATTCTCCTTGCCATGGATTTGAAGAAGTTCTAACCTGCTACAAACAGATTGTTCCCAATCTGAAACTTTCAGGCAAGCTTTATAACCTCCTCTGAATTATTACTTCCTGCGTTTCTGTCCGTTTAAGCATGACTATGAGATGTTTTGTGCGTAAGAGCTTCAGGTCCTACATCGTATGCACCGGTGGTTGAGGCCGCCATTGACATTGTCGAGAAGAGTGGCGGGCTATTCCATGTATTAGTCATTATTGCAGATGGCCAGGTTGAACTCAATCCATTACTTATTGTAACAAAAAAATAATGAAATTTTGTCTATGATAGAACTGCACCATGCCACTATTTCAAGAATGTTACTGATTGAGTTAGCTTTCTAGGAAAATGAAATTCACCAGTATCATAGTTTTATGATGGTCATGCATAGTTTGATAAACTCACAACCAATTCAACATGGTATTAGCTCTAAGAGGCTCACACAACCACTGGTTCGATCTCTTATGTAGTGACAATGAATTTAATATAGATGAACTTTAGCCCCACCAACTCATCCAAGCCATAAAATCTTCTGCAGAAATGCAAGTCACATATGATCCACCATGAAGTAAATGAGGTTTCTTATTGCAGGTAACAAGAAGCACGGACACTCCAGATGGAGAGCTGAGCCCCCAAGAAGCGCAGACCGCAAGATCAATCGTCACTGCAAGGTATCATAATGAAAATGATAGCCAACTATTAAAATTTTGAGCAATATTGAGTATTCTTCTTAGAACTGATCTTCAACTCCAGCACATATCCGCTTGCAATAGTTCTTGTTGGAGTGGGTGATGGACCATGGGACGACATGAAGAAATTTGACAACAAGATTCCTGCTCGTGATTTTGATAACTTTCAGGTACTGAACCTGCCCGTTGCACATGGCCAAAAATATTGGGTGCTAGTTTGCTGGAATTCAATATAGTGTTGTACTTGTGCTGAAATGCTGCCATTTTTGTTTTTCGTGGAGGCAGTTTGTTAATTTCACCGAGATAATGCTGAGGAGTGGAACACAAGGAGAGAAGGAAGCTTGGTTTGCTCTGGCTGCTCTCATGGAGATCCCTTTTCAGTACAAGGCAGCCATGGAACTTGGCATTCTTGGGTATATAATCTGCTCTCTGATCTGAGTATATTCTTGGGGATATACATGCTTTTAGCACTTACTATTGCTTGATATTCTCTGGATATAAGCCGTGTAACAGGGAAACCCAAGAGGGTGAATCCACGCCCTCCTCCAGTTCTTCTTCCAAGTCGTGGTACTGCAGTTAACCGTGAGCCAAGCAACACTCCAGCCACCACAGAGGATGAGAGTCAGGTATATGCCATAACATACTGAACAATACACGACTCAATTCTCACTTTAGAAAATGTTGAGAATATTATCATAAATTTGATAAAATAAATAATTGTTGTGAATTTATAAGGTTGAACACGTTTTACTAATTGTCCGAAATTTTATCGGTTTACAATAAATTATCAAATAGTATCAGAGCTGAGCTTGCACCCGTACCTGTACCCGAACCTAGAACCTAGAACCTAGATTGAAAACCCAGTTCGTGATCTTAACCCGAATATGGACAAAAAATACCCATCTCGTTTTTTGTATGTTGATGATCATACCTGAGTAGTAAACACTAACTATTAATTAGGTTGATCATCTTCATTTTTTGTAGCATGGTATCTAATAAGATGATACCTGAAAAAAATTATCACTTAAAATTATCATACTCGCACTTTTGATCATAATTAAACTGATCCAACTGCTGCTGCATTGACATGTTTTCACTGAGCTGCTCTGTATCCTGTTGGGTTTTCGTGTCCAGAGTTGCCCTATTTGCCTGACCAACCGTAAGGACATGGCATTCGGTTGTGGCCACATGGTGAGCTGCTGCCCAAACATATGTTTAATATTACTCTTCTTCCTTGGCCATTGTTTCTCTTCCTGGTGATGTTGTTTGTATGTTAATAATTAAATGGGTTGCAAATGCAGACCTGCAGGGAATGTGGTCCAAGGGTGCGGAGTTGCCCCATATGCCGCCAGCCGATCAGCAGCCGCATTCGCCTTTATGCGTGAGAACTGATAGTTACAATTAGAGGCCATCAATGAAAGTCTATTCCTCTAGATAGACAATATCACTTTGCTTGTTGGTAAGTTTGGTTTGTGGGTTATCGTGTGTACTCAATTGCTCCATCAATAATTTAGGGTTAAAATCAAAATCGTAAAGAGTTGATATCAAATTTTAATTTTCACCTTTAATATTTATTCAATATAATTATAGTTCTTATTATCCCTGTATTTAGGCAAACCATAGGGTGTGATTGTTGCTCTTACATTTAAAATTGTCATTATATTTATATAATCTCATATATATTCAACTGTAATGAGGATACATGACATATATGTCAAGGGTAAGGAAATCTTTATTTGCCAACTTACTCCACTTCACAACGTTAATGGGTATATATATATATATATATATATATATATATGAAAGAATAATTTGTATATTTACCAGAAGGACCATTTATGTTTTTTTGTAGAAATAAACAAAATTTTAATAATCGTATACAAATAATATAAAGTTATGATCTAAGTTTAGAGGAAAAGTATCAATTGTCGTATAAGAGATTCACACTCTATGTACATTAGAACAATAGCATCATAACAAGAGTTTAAAACTCTATTTATATAAAATAAATTAAAATAAAAAAAATGAGCGTTTACATCCTTAAATAGGGTATATTTGCCAAGTGATCATATATAATCTTGTTATAATTTTGTCCAAAACTTGTAAGTACTTGAAAATGAGATTGCAAATCATAGCGTAACCCATCACTTCAAGTAGTGCACTTGTTTCGACTTTTAAATACGAGTTGCTCCTGAAAAAATTCACTCCCGAAAAAAGTTACTCTTTCCAAGCTATTTTACTGTCCTCAAATGCCATTTACCATGCACTTACACATTGGGACAGTATAGGTTTTAATAGTTTGGTGCGAAAAAAATGTAATTAATTTAACTGTTGTGTTATTTTCTACTATGCTCGTTCATATCAACCTATTCTCAAACGGTACATGAGTGACTTTGAATATTTGGGATCTATTTATTTTTTTAGATCTTTATTTTACACCATCTTCAACCAAAAGAATCTATCCTTAATTAGATATTTCCCTGCACATACACTATTCTACAACCATGCCGATGTTGAACATGTATAAGCAAAAAGAAAATAACAATTTTTAAAATATAACTCACGTTCTTTAGAATATGGATTGTCTAGAATCTTACATGCTATTTTCATTAATAGTGTTTTATTGAATGCATTGAGATCTTTTAAGTTTCATTCCTCCATTTTGTTTGAAATCTACGAGAGTATCCTTGCTTATTGAGTGGACCTTTCAAGTTTCTCTCCAATGTTCCCATCAGAATAGTACTACCATGTTGGATATAAGTGTTACACTAAAAGTGCCAAGTAAAAAATAGCTCATAGTATATATAGTGATATCATGAATAACTGTTTGATATAAATTGTATAGTACATGTTTTGTTCCAACCCCATAAGATAGGGAGTTAGAAGTTTATGTAAGTTTGCTCTCCAACCTCCATCTTAAAAATTAAGACAATATATGTTCAGTTGAGTTCCCTTGGCGAATTCATGATTTAAAAGAAGTCTTGCACAATATCAATAGCGTCCAAACTTGTATTGTAATGTCCAATAATTATGATAAAAGGTCCTATTAAACCTATTAGAACTCATAATTTTTTTTACCCCTAGTTGAAATATGATCACCCTAACTATTTTTTTAGATATTTTTACCGTAAGACTAGAATTTATCAAATTTGTAACCACTTTTATAACGGATTGCAATATATAATCAACAACTTAGGGGTAACCAGTTTTGAAGAAATTTTTAAAAAACTTATAAAACCGATGGGAAATCCAATATTCATCCCATAATCAATATTTATTTTGGTCCCTTATACATACAATAAGGTTATAAGCACTACTCTATATTACTCTATATTGTGCTTTAATAGAAAAAATTGGTATTTTGTTTCCCTTCAATAAGCCATTTAACTCTACATATTTGCTATCAATATAACTATTCCTCTCTTCAAGTCGCGTTCAAATCTGCAATTTATGAGTGCTCCAAATCTAAAAGCTCTCTATAGTGTTACAGATTTTAGTATGAATTTTCTATAAATTATTAACTCTAAGAATTGTTTCATGCTTTTCAATCACTCCCTTACAGCTTTTTGAGTTGTTCATTTATTTTCAAAATAAAACATGCGAATTGTAAACTATGGTAAGTAACACGTGATTTACCTTACCACAAATTATATAACACCCTCATATATAAAAAAATTCTTCGTAATTCAACATTGCATAAAGCCCATCAAGGACATTCTATTGTAAAAATTAGAAAATAAGTATGGGATAATGGCTTATGTAATAGGTGTTTCTTCCTCTGGGCGTTCTCAGTATACTTTGTAGTGCCCCTTGTCAATATTTAGTACCTTTTCAATCAGGGTCTAGTGGCATTTGATTCGAACGGTCTCTATAACTTTAGCATCACATGTATTGACCTTTCTAATATTATTAAGAGTAGGTTTATTCCATATTAGATTCTCATCCCAAATCACATGAGAATTGCACAATCAAATATATGAGAAATAAATATTGAGACTAATAAGTCCCAATGAAAATAACAAGTGAGAGTAATGATGATCGAGTTTAATTGAATCAACAGAAGAATTTTAGGATTTTTTAGGGTTTTTTTGAGCTTTGCTATGGAAAAAAAATACTAAGCTAGATTTTGAAACTCTTCTAAAAAGTGTAAAATGATATAATTGTATATCCACTGAAAAATACTCTTTAAAGGTTAAGAAATGGGTAAGGGTTTTAAAGATCGGGATAGATAAACTATAGTCACGTGCTGGGGCTATGGAATTTGGGGATTCGTGGAATTTGGGGATTCGTGCTTGTCATATATGCTAAATGGAATGGGTCGATAAATGGACCAAACTCCCTATGTGTATTAAGTAGCATTGTCATGTTTGTTAAGAGGAGTGGTTGAGTAAATGACCAAACTCCCCATGCACATTAAGTAGCATTATCATATTTATTGAAGGGAGTTGGTCTAGGGAAGGACCAAATTCCTGTTTGTTGAGAGTAAATGACAAAACTCCCGACATTCATTAAATTGCATTATAATTGTTATTATAATTGTTAAGAGTAGTTGGTCGAGAGATGGACCAAACTCACAGTATGAATTGAGATTACATCATATATGATGAATTATGTTTGTGCTTGCATAGAGATGATCGAGATAATAACCATACTCGAGTAAATATGATTTGCCTAAATATGACATATAAATATGTTTAAATTTTCTCTTTATAAATATGGAAAGGGAGTAAGGGGAGACTAAATTATTCTTCCATATTTCTCGGGACACTCCCATGATACGATAAGAAGGAGGCATGATTGAGTCGATGTGTAAAGGATAATATGTAAGACTACCAGTGAGACATAAATATGAGGGGGTAACAGGGAGACATGACTTTCAACTCTCATTATCACTCGATTGGTATTATCACATATCACATACTTTCTAAGCACAAATCACGTGAGGCATAACCTTCAAATATGAATAAAAGAGAAAGAAAGAAAGAAATAAAATAAAAGTGATTCATAACCTTCAAATATAAATAAAAGAGAAAGAAAGAAAGAAATAAAATAAAAATAAAAATAAAAGGGCCATAACTTGTACATGTGTACGTGAGTGCACACATTTATGTTGCATTATTCGTCCCATATATTTTATTGTGATACATTATTTGGAAAAATGAGTTTTTATTATTTTCAAACTTGTAAATAAATCATTTTACAAATCATGTATGGTAATATAACCAACAAAAATCTTGGTACTAGAGAATTATTGAGAATTACATCATCTATATAAAAAAGTTGCGGCCTCTAACTTTATTATAATTTATTTTAAAAAAATAAAAATAAAATAGTAATAGATCACTTTTTTTTTGCACAACCCGTCAGGTAAGACTATAGTTATAAACGACTTGATACAATAATCTCGAGTGATGAACAAGATAGGAGTATCAAGTAGATAATACGTTTTGTAAACTTTGTGATATAAGGTTTTGTAAACCGAAAATAAACTACCCCAAATTAGGGTCGAGGAAAATGATGATTTTAATAACCTGTAAGATTATCCAATTCCCAAAACTATTATAAATAAATATCAGAGTAAAGTTGAGAGAAAAATATAGGAGTATCCGCTATCATTATTTATTGGTATATTAAGGTTTTAATTTACTATTTTTTTAATTATTATATTTTTTATTTATCTTTAAATAATTTTAGTAAACTATGTTTTAAATAAAAATTTTAAATTTACGTTGAAAAATAGAGATTAACTTTTAATTATAAGGATCGGTTCATTTGGTTTTATTTTGATTAAGGTAACCAACACATTAACATAGATAGAATTGACAAGTTAATTGGAATATTCGACCAGATTCTATGAATGGGAGAGAGGTTTACTACCTTCACCAAGTTGGTTGAGGAAGATTATTAGCCTTATACTCATTTGCTCAAATTTTCTAGGTGAATTCTCTCACTCACTCTTTCATGTTACTATTGCATATATATATATATATATATACTAATTTTAATTATATAATTATATTTATATATAAGGATTATATAATATAATAATAATATGTATATATAATAAAAAAATATTATGTATTCACAATATATATTTTATGTATAATATTTTTATAATATAAATATATATAATATTATTAATACATAAATTTATATAAAATATAAGTATAAAAGTTTCTTTATAATAAAAAAAATAATAATAAACAGCTATTAGCGTTATTTTAATAATAATATACATATTTTATTAGATTAAATGAAAATGTTTGGAATGATAAGATCTTTAAATACTTTTACCATAACACGGTAAAAGATTAAGATTTATCCTGGTAATAATTAAAGTTAAATGTAAACTAATTGATAGATTTATTATGTAATTTGTGAATAAATTATGTCCATATATCAAACGATAACTAGTTTATTCATTTTGCTCTTGAAATCAATACCCAATACTTCGATAATCTTAAATATTATCGAATAAAATCTTGATATTAGCCATGCATGGAGGAGATGCATATTATGCTTACGAAAGAAGGCCAAAACCTTCGAAATCCAATAGTCGGGATACGCTATTAAACTATGTATTCAATACCACAGTGAAGGTATTTGTGCAAAAAAAAAAAAAAACAGGGAAGGTAGAGTTTGGCAAACCACCTTAATTGCATAGTAGAGAAAAAGGTTTCTATAGATAGCTAGATATGGGTTACGGGTGCGCACGTATAGGAGCTCAAATCCTGAGGAACTCGGATCGTCTCTGGTTACCCGAATCCAGACCCGATTTAGGTTCCCTATTTGAGATCATAATTGTAGTATTATTTTGAATTTTATATTTGATATTTAGATTCGTTCAATTTGATTAATTTAAATTATCAAATTATTTTAACTTATTAATTAGTGAATCCATTTAAGTTCAAAAGTTTGAATTTTTTTATTCATTTTTATTATTTATTTATATTCCCAATTTAAATCTATTTCGATAATTTCTATTTATAATCTTAAATTAGATCGCATTAGATAATTCGAAATTTAATTTTTATCTCATTTTAAATTTTTTATTCAATATTCTAATTTATACCCCTTTCAAAATTTTAATTGGATTTCATTTTACTTACTCAAGATTCCAATTCGAGTTATACTATTCCGTTAGTATTTTCAAATTTGATCTATTTAACTTATTCGTATTAGATCAAACACTTGGAGTCGAGTTTTTTGAACACGTCGACTTGACATGAACAAATCTAGATAATCCGTTTTTTATATAATCGAAATTCGAGTTAAAAACCAACAGCACCGAACCCGTATACATTCGGATCCGGGTTCCAAGAGACGGACCCAAACCTGGATTCGGCCATATCGTCCAGCCGTACATACCCAAGCTCGGGTCTGACCCCGATCCAACCCTTTTCATTACCTAGAAGTAAGGAGACACCAATGCCTGGTCGATTTCTTTCCCCAAATTACTCCAAAATTTGAGGCACCTAAGATGATATTCCAATTGGTGCATTCTCTTCAATGCATGACGTCCAATCAATAATTAAATTATATATAATTGATATAGTTAAATTTATAATGAATTATTAATTTAAATTATTTAATAAAAATTAATACATACTAATAAAGTAGAAGATTTATATTTTTCTAATAAATCATTTTAACCCAATAGATCAATTAGCAAGACAAATCCAATATAATTATGGAATATTCTAACCAAGTTTAGACATAATAAATATTAATATAAAAAACTTTATTATTAGGCCTCCTGACCATCATTTATGCAACACTTTTGCATACATGAAGAAAGGAAAATATTTTCACTTCCCTCAATGTTGTAATGCATGAATAAATATATTAAAAATCATTTTAAAAATATTTTTCAGTGCACTCCAATTTACCATGCACTAACATTTAATAATTTTAATTTCTATAAATTTAATCCCCCAATTCTTATTGGCTTATTATTACTATTTCTTTAAATATCAATATATTATATATTTTAATTAATCATATAATTTATTAATATATTTATATTAAAAACATTTTATTAAAATATGAAATATTTTTATATTTTATTATATATATATATATTAGTAAAACATATCATTTATAATTACTAGAAATCCACACTTGGCTGTATTTGGTAAGACAGCGTCTCGGGAACAGATCTCTCTCTCTATAAATCTCCCATTCTCTCTCTTCCCTCACTTCACTCTCTCACTCTCTTAGGTCCCATTTCGACACAGAGCCAGAAGGTAAGGTCGACAATCCAAGGAGATGCTGTGATTAATTGACCGTAGGGAGAGATGATAATGGAGAGGTGCATCGGAGCCCACCGGTGGCATAGGATTCAGCGGGCCCTCCGCCACGGCAAGGTAACGGTCATCTGCCTCCTGCTCACCGTCGTCGTCCTCCGCGGCACCATAGGCGCCGGCAAGTTTGGCACACCCGAGCAGGACTTCGTCAACATCCGCGACCAGATCGTCCACAAGATCGCTGAACACCGCCGAGTCCTCGAGGAAATCCAGCCCCAGCAGCAACAGCAGGCCAAGACCACCTCGGACTCCGCCGATAGCTCCGGCAGCTCTTCCACTTCCAACAGCAACAGCTACATGGAGTTCGATATAAACGCCATACTCAAGGATGAGGGTCCGGAAGAGAAGTCCGACCCTAACAAGCCCTACTCCATCGGCCCGAAGATCTCCGACTGGGACGAGCAACGATCATTGTGGCTGAAGGCTAACCCTCAATTCCCCAATTTCATCGGCCCTGAAAAGCCCCGTGTCCTCGGTTCGTCCCCCAAGCCCTGCGAGAATCCAGTTGGAGATCACTACCTGCTGAAGTCGGTCAAGAACAAAATTGACTACTGCCGCCTCCATGGCATCGAAATATTCTACAACATGGCCCTTTAGGATGCTGAGATGGCCGGGTTCTGGGCGAAACTTCCCCTTATAAGGAAGCTCCTGCTGTCCCATCCGGAGGTTGAGTTCCTCTGGTGGATGGATAGTGATGCCATGTTTACAGACATGGCCTTCGAGGTCCCATGGGAGAGATACAAGGACTCAAATTTCGTGATGCAAGGGTGGAGTGAGATGGTGTATGGTGAGAAGAACTGGATTGGGCTCAACACTGGGAGTTTCTTGCTGAGGAATTGTCAGTGGAGCCTGGATATTCTCGATGTCTGGGCGCCAATGGGTCCGAAAAGGAAGATTCGGGAGGAGGCAGGTAAGATCCTCACGAGGGAGCTCAAGGGTCGGCCTGTTTTCGAAGCTGATGATCAATCTGCCATGGTGTACTTACTGGCCACCCAGAGGGATCGATGGGGGAGCAAAGTTTACCTCGAGAATGCGTACTATCTGCACGGCTACTGGGGCATTTTGGTGGATAGGTATGAAGAGATGATGGAGAACTACCGTCCCGGATTTGGTGATCACAGGTGGCCGCTTGTGACTCACTTTGTGGGCTGCAAGCCCTGTGGGAAGTTCGGGGATTATCCGGTTGAGAGGTGCTTGAAACAGATGGACAGGGCATTCAACTTTGGGGACAATCAGATACTTCAGATGTATGGGTTTACTCACAAGTCCCTTGCGAGCAGGCAGGTGAAGCGGGTGAGGAATGAAACTAGCAGTCCCCTCCAAGTCAAGGACGAGCTCGGTTTGCTTCACCCTGCATTCAAGGCAGTTAAGCTATCATCCTTGTAGGAAGGAAGGAAGGAAGGAAGGAAGGAAGGAAGGGGATGGATTGATCCTGTTGAAAGGTAAAATAAGATGGTCTCCTCTAGTAGGCAAACAGGTTAAATTTTTCTGTATGAAACCCACGTACACTGAAGTCTTGTATGTTAGGATTGAAGCTCCTTTTTGGGGCACCATGGAACTCAGCTACTTTCATCCTCTTGTACCTGACATGGCTACTCCTAATAATGACAATTGATCAGGGTTATGTACGTTATATTTACGAGTGAATTTTAACATACAACTAAATTAATAATAGTATGAAAACTCTACCAGCTAAAGTATTATTAATTAATTAATTTAAAATAAATATATTTTAACATAAATAGGTTTTGGATGAAAAATTTTAAAATCACACCCTACTTAAATTTCCTGCCTAAAATTCAATTTTTAATATTTGCTTAATAAAGTTTTATAATATAATATTTATATTTTGATTATATAATATAATTTACCTTATTTTAATTAATAAAACTATCTTATTCTCGTATTTAGGTTGTGGGATAGAATCTTATTCATACCAAAATAAATTTTAGTTAATTCTTAGATAAGAAAAATAACGGGTCTCACCTGTCTGTGATGGAGTGTGTTCTCCTGTACCCAAACCATTTAATCTTTGGACCTGGTGACACTCGATTAAGTCTGGCCGGGTTCGATCAAGTAAGGGTGTTAGAGGAGATTTTTGTTACCTCTATCCTCTCCTAATCCTAAGCTTTATTCTAAAATTACTTAGCAAATTGTCCTTTTTAGGCATGTTTATTCATATTAATGATAACTCTTAACTATTTTTTTTCTAATTGAGATTAGATAGTCCTTTTCGTTACTATAACTGGTATGCCACCTTCTTATATGCTAGCTTTTGGTGTGATTAATCCCTTCATAATCCATTAAATACTTGTAATCTCATATTTAACTCAAACTTTCTTGAATTCACTTTAAAATTTGATATTTATTCTAAATTAATATAAATTATTGTTATATTAATGGCAAATATATTATTTATTTTTTAAATTATTACTAGCAATCATATTTTTTTTTTATAAAATGTCCAGTTTGAGAGTATTGTAACTATTTGATTCAAAATAAATGTGATATATTCTATATTCTTTCTTTTGTAATAATTTTTAAATTTATCAGATTTTTATATATTCAACTTATTATTAATATTTTGTAAGAGTTATTCTTAAATAATTTAAATATGTTGTCAAAATTAAATATTTATTTCTCAATAAACAAAATCATATTCCACTTTTTTTTTACTTAAATTAGGAAAGTATGAGAGTATATTTGTATTTCCAGTAACCAATCTTCACGATCCGAGGGGGACTCAACGAACGACCACATGCAACACATGACCCAACCAAGCAAGTAAATAGAGGACACGGACAGAACAATCTATCAATCTGGTCGAGAACAAAGCTTGTCATGCTTTTTTTTATTCAGGCAGAATGAGCATAAAAGGAAAAGACTCAGCCACGGCAGCCTGCTTGCTTCGAGCAGGGGCGGTTGTAGGGGTTGGCCTGGCCCCCGCAATTGTTGTTGTAGTAGGAGTTACCGGCTCCGCACGACGGCGTATAGTCCGCACTCAGGACTTGGTACGATAATTTGTCCGACGCGGCCAGGATCCGACGGTTGCTCTCTGAGTCGAACTCGAACTCGACCCCACCCAGGCACTCTCCTATCGTGCCGTCACACCGGCCGCTTCCGGCCGTGGTCAGCCACCCCACGATCTCATCACTGCCGCCCGCTTCCGTGGCAGGGCAGACGATCAGGGACAATAAGAACAGGCAGAGGGCCAGCCGGAAGATGAAAGAGGACGGTGAAGAGATTGCCATTGCAATACCTTTAGAGGATTGACTGCTTTTGCTGCAATGGAGTTGGGGGAGTTATATAACGGGTAGCCATGATGAAGATGACAGTGATTCATCAACTACTTATTTTGAAGAATTATTTTCCTAAAATATGATTGACTAAATCTTCCACAACAAGTTGTCAATAAATAATATTTTATTGATTAAAAAATAAAATATTAATATTTTATAATTAGATAAATCATCATGACTTATTAAATTATTATTTTAAATAAATACTAAATACTTATATCCACAGCCTATTTGACTTTTTTATTATTTATGGTGCAAGGTACCAATCAACCTAAAATCAAATATTTATTTCCCTTTCAGTGGAATTGACCCAATTCACACTCTTCCTTTTAACCAATAAAATTTTTTTAATTTAATTTAAAATACTCATTGCTGATGAAATGATAATTTAATGAGAAGACTCAGCACCCTTTCCATGGCTTCGATGTAACACCACACCAAACACTATAATCTATTGCTTAAATGACATGCTAGTAATGGATGTTTTGAGCCAACCTACTGTTCCCTCACAAATATATTATATTTTAATTTTCAATTATATATATATATTGAAATTAGTTACCTCTATCATTATTATTTTAGTACTTTAATCCATGGTATTCTTTTTTTTGCTCAATAAATTCCACAGTATTCAATCATATATATTATATGACATAAAACTTATTATTTATTTTCATATATTAAATACTAAGAGTTTAAAATTTTAAATATAAATTATTATTATTATTAAGAATATAATAACAAAATTTATAAAATATAAAATATTAATTATTTATAATATTAAAAATATTTCACTAGTTACTATTTATAAAATTTAAATATTTATTCATCTATTTATTAGTTAACAATAATCTTATATTATAATATAAGCTTATCAAAGTATTGGTATTTAAATATTCTTACCATAGATACGCAAGTAAAATAGAAACTAGTATGAAATGATAATTTTCATTAATTCATATAATTGATTTTTCATATTACTGAGTGTCACGGTCCCACCCGACTTTAAGGGTTGTACCTCCATTACAACCTACCTATGGAATAAGCTTATCAAATCATTGATTGGTACAAGTGGGTTCTCTCTATCTCAAATTTAAACCCAAAATTTAGGGTTGGTAATTTGAATGCGAACTCGATTTTCAAATCTGATCAATAACTTTTTCAATTAAATATAATTCAATCGGGTCTCACTTGATCTCTTTTAATATATAATATATTATTATTATTTTTGAACTAAATACGTATTTTATGTAATTTTATAAACTCTTACCCAGTAGAAGAGGTAATAGTATAAATCTGAAAGTTCTATTAATCTCCGTTTATTAAAATTTCAAGGTGTTAAAGATTATTTTTATTATTTTTATTTATTATAAGCTAAGTTTATTGATAAATTTGTCCCAAGTTATATTACAACTATAAATATCAAACAACTTTTATAATACCTAAATTTTTAAAATTGAGATTTAAAATTTAATTGAACCAAAAATTAATAATAAAATTATAACGAAAATTCAAATTAATATTTGATAATCAAACTGATGTGAAATTCGGTTCGGTTTGAACAGTAATTTTAAACCATTTATAAGTTTGTAAAATAATTATTAAATAATTCAAATTGATTAAAAATTAATAATTGAGAAAAATCTTATTTAAAAACAGTTTAAATTTGACTTAGTATACAAAATCTCTTAATTTTTATAAATAGTTATATAAATGGAAAAATAATAATTATTAAGTCTAATTAGTATAAAATTAGAAAAAAATTTAGTAAAATAAATTGGGTTATGAATTAGTGGAATTGAGATGAACCAATCATAAAATTACAAAAATGGATCAAAACAAATCAGAGTGTAATCCTCAATTTTTAGAATGAAATATATAAATAAAAAAATAAGTCTAATTAGTAGAAAATTGGACACAAGTTTTTAAAAAATAAACGGGGACAAAAATAGGTAGAATTGAAGGTGAATTAACTTAGAAACTACTTAAATTGACTGAACTTGTTAATTTATTTGCTGAAAACCAATTCGGTACATAGATGTTGATGGTATATCGAGCACATGTTATACACATGCGTGTTATCTTCTTCGCCTGACACAAAATTCGAACCCGACCTAGAACCCGAATGACAACTCGATTACAGCGCGATTTCCAACATCCGTTTCACCCGTGAGAAATTAAATGCAAAGTAGTTTTATGTGGTACAATCTAACCAATTATAAACATAGGTTGATAGACCATTGGTCCCCAATCTGTCTATATATGTTTTAACCCTGCTCCCATAGGTTGGCTACCGAAATTCTCTTTGAAATCTTGCTTACTCATTGGTGACCTCACTTCTAAAAACGACCACTTTTAATTTCAACTATTAAACATGGTGATTCTTATAGTGTTAGAAACGTGTAGAAGCTAACTTTTAAACCCAAACTGATGGATAGAATAATGTTTAGATTTTTATGATTATTTTTTAACAACGATTTCTAAATACCAAAAATTTATTATGCAAAATCATATATTTTTTTTAGAATGAGTTGAGGGGATTGGCATTCCTGGTGGATAATAAGCAATAAAATGGGATTTATTAGGAACAATGCTACGAGCTTTTTGAATCCATCTTTGCCAATGCCAATGTGATAAAATAGTAACACTACTCACTTGATAAAAAATAAAATACTACCACCCTGATGTCTAATCATGGCTCAAATTAATTTCATAGACTCCTGTGAGTCTCTTCTTTCCACCACTAATGGTCGTTCAAGTTGAAGGTAAGCCTCATGGCTATAAAAATTACGGGAAAGTCTGGTGACATTACATATATGAACTTTTTCTATAAATTGCATTTTTAGGCGATTCATACCATCATTTAAGATGATTCAAGAGTTCATAAAAACACATAAGTGTGTCAGCTTTCCAATCACACCTACGTCGATGACCATCACCGTCTCTAGTGAGTTCCCGTCATTTTTTCGAACTGTGTCTATTTTTCGGCGAAGGGCCAAACATGACCGAAATGACACTCTTTCAACTAAGGCGGTCATAGGGAACGTGATGAGGGTCATACAAGGATTTTTACAAGTGTATTGAGGTGTTTTAAGTGAAGATAAAGTTGGGGGACTAAAATATAATTTTTAAAAAATATGGGATCATAATGTAATTTTAGGAAGATGAGAACCCAAATGAGACTCAATAGAAATCTAGAGACCTAAAACGAATCTTGAGAAAGCTTAGGAATCAAAAGTGATAGCTTGGGAGAGGCCAAATACCTAAATAAAAGTTTAGAAACTATTTAGGGATAAAATGGTAAATACTATAAAGTTTGAGGCCAAAAATATAATTTTTAAGACTTGTGGACCCAAATGAAACCCACGACACAATATAGGGACAAAAATGTGAACTTTTAAAAGTTAAGATCATAAATGAAGGAACTTGAAAGAAGAAGGCCATTTTGGTAAATATTAAAAAGTAGGGACTCAAAAGTAATTTTAGGAAATATTTAGTGTACAAGTGAAGCACTTAAAATTTTGGGGAACTTATGGTAAATAGAAATAAAATAAGGAAAAAATCCTCATGATTTTGGAATAGGGTTGTATAAACACCTGAATCGAACTAACCTGTTCCGAAGGGAAAAACTATAATTTATGGAAAAATTATGAGATGAAACATTGGGCCTAATTCCACTTTCATAAAACATTTAGAATGCATTCATGTAATTTTCTAGTTTTGGCATAATACTTTAAATCACAATGTATAATTTCGAAAGTTGTAGAAAGTAAAGGTTGGTATAATTGGGACCCGTATAAACCCACTCACCTTTGCTCAAGATCTTACTATCTAATGAGTAGTTATTTTGGTCTCAATTTACGTGGATTTTCGTTCATATAGATTGGTCCTAAAGAGGGTCATCTCATATTATTGTGTGGGATTTATTTAAAGTCAAATAGACGAACAATGTCAATCAACAATCATCAATTCACTTGGTGAATGACCATTTGTTGACATGATCAATGTTCATCATTGACTTGGTTAACAACCATTAGTTGAATCATTGATTAACCTGGTTAACAATGTAACACCAGAACTTGAGTTAGGCACAATTGGACTGAAAATCAAGGTTAAACCGAGAATGAAATCTTGAACTTAGAATAAGAACTTAAACTGGAAAATGAGATCTTGAATTGATAATGAACACTGAAATCGGGAATGAAATTCCAAACCAAATATGAAAAACCTAAACCGATAATGAACACCGAACTAGGAATGAAACCCAAGTCGGGATTAGAAATTCAAATTGGATCATAACCCAATATTGAGAATGAAAAAGGGAACTTGATGTCGGAAATATGGATCCGATCAGATTAAGGATCAAATTTCCAATAATGAAAACTAAGGTTGTTGGAAAAAGATAGCTTCCACTCAAATAAGGCATGATTTTAGATTAGATTACCAAGGGGACCAAAAAATAGAAAAATTATAATTAAATTTATAAAATTAAAAAAGAAAATAAAAAAAGTCGAAGATTCGTGAAGTACTAGTAAAATCAGAGGTTTCATGAAGTATAAGCACAAATATCATCTTGACAACTTTAGTTACATCTTAAAGTTTAAGTACAATGATTTTAAATTATTATTATCAGTTGTTATATTCCCAATTTATTTAAATAAATTTTTGTACATACTATTTATTAAACAAAATTTTAAATTTTTGCTAAAATTTGAATTGGACTTATTTATTCTAAAAATTAGTCCTTTCGATTTTATATTTGTAAAATTACTCACTATTATAATATTAAAAGTATTGACGAGTTGTAAATTAAACTAAAATAATGTTAACCCTAATAATTTGTTTTAACCATGGGCTACACATGCCAACCATTCAAACTCAACGTTTCTAGACTTTGGACCTCAGTTACAAATTAAGCTCAACTCTAATTAAAAGGCCACATTCAAACTTCTTAGTTTACAACCCATTTATCCTTAGCCTAAATAAATTAAGTCCAATATCCAAGATAAACCCAAGTCTAGACATAAATTACAAGTTCCTTCAACACTTGCCGACCAACGAATCTATAGGTGGAGCTCAAACTAGTTGGAGACGACGGTTACTAAATGGTGTTATGGTGATGTGTGTGCAGGTCGTCCCTGTTTCGATGCTCCTCAAGGCTGTTCCGATCACTAGCAAGGTCGGCTAGAATGAGGTCTATTTCGGAATTGTCGACAATATGGCTCAGATTGAGAAATTAAAGTTGGATGAGGCCTGTTCGAACTCATTGTGTCTGGATCCGAGGCCAACAAAGTCGAGGAAAGGAAATCAGTGCCATCCTTGTTCAGATATGAGGCCTTCAAGGCTATGGGGAGATTTCCGTGGATGTACTTTTCAGATCAGAGTCATGCATAGGTGGAGGAGGGTTGTGTTAGCTTAACCTGTTTAGATCCGAGGGAGACGTGACTGGAGAAGGCTTGTTCGATTCCACCCATGTCAGACGTGGGTTGCTTATGCCCGGAGGAGGACGAAGCCAAGTTTAACTTCTCGGATTTGAGGTGGTTGGGGTTAGGGGAGTCTTCCTTTGGAGCTTCCATGCTCAAATCTTGGACTCGCGGTGTTCAGGTAGAGTTACTCAACTCCACCTTATCTAGATATAGGGTCAACAAGGCCATGAAAAGGACTACCCAAGACGGCGCTTCTCATCCATGGTTGCTATATTCAAATATGGGGTCTGTGACTTTGGGAAAGAGGTCCCCAAGATCTCCCTCCTTAGATCTGGAGTCGTCATGGGTGAGGGAAGAAGCATTTTAACCCACCCTACTTAGGTGTGAAGCTAGTGTGGTCAAGGGAGGCTACATGCTAGGCTATCACTTTCGATTCTAAGGAAGATAAAGTAGGAGAAGGGATGCCCAAGCATGTCCCCTTTGGCTAATGACCGTTATATCTTGCTTAAATATGACCCTCCCCAGAAACCCCAGCTTAAATATCTTGCTTAAACTCGACTTACTTCAAATTGATGTCTCCTTGTTTTGTGACAATGTCTAATACATGTTCTAATCACTTTTCCCAATTATCTTACACCATCATACAATTTCCATCCTATATAATCATTCTAATAATTTTTCATGGGTCAGTCAATCCTTTGGTGAAACGTGTCCGACTTAACACATTAATTCATATGCATTAATTAATACATTATCTCATGTTGTGTTGTTCTCGTCATACTCTATTTTTCAACTGAGTCATTCCCTTTCTCTATCTAATATATATCGGTTTTGCTCCGACATCCTTTTACTCCATCCAAATTTATCACCTCCAAAATTAGTATAAAAATTTTCTTCCTGTCTTAAGTTATGATAACCTGTAGGTCATCAACTTTATCCCCACACCCTTGTGAGGACACCCTTTCCAACCTATATTTTTACAAATTCTTAGGTTGCCAACTTAATCCATGAGTATATTAAATAAATTGCCACATGTCATATTTTTATATTTATCCTTATGTGTTGGTAGGACTTGTTCACTATTTGGCATATTTGTGTTACTACCCAATTATTACCCAACAACTACTACATCCTTAGTAAAGTTCAATCCCTTCTATTTTCATGTTCTTTATCTTGTAAGACATTATCTCCACCTTATTATAAGAGGTGTTTCACATTGATCCTCAATTTGTTTTTTTTCCTCTAAGTTCTCATATTTCCTAATAAGTTATTATGTGGTGACTCTCCAAATCATCATTTTATATTCCAATAAATCGGAATAAACATGTTGAGTACCCCTCTTATTCACTTATGCCTATGACACTCACTCTCTTGAGTTGATCATTTATTCTTACTTGTTTTCACTTATATTGGTCCATCACACTTATTCTTTTGCTTATTAGCTTTTATCCTTATGTAAAAATACTCATTACTTCTTTCCGCACTACCCACTATGATTGTATTTCCCTCAAAAATATCTACTAGAGAGTTCTCTTTTCTTATCTTTCTACCTTTCACTCCTTATACAATTAGTTGTTTGTCATACATTTTCAATCCTCCAACCTAACCATTTTATACTCTAAATTTGAATAATCCATAATCTCCGGTATAGTTTGTTTGAGCAATACACCTTCAAAATCCCTTTTAAATCATTTTGTAATCAACTGTGTCTATCCCTTTTGCATTTATATTTTTTGCTCGAGTCTCAAGTGTTACAAGATATTGAGTTCCTTATCATTATCAACTACATAGTTTTGTTACATATGAGTTGTTGGGTCCAATCTTCTCAAAATTGGAACCATTTTGCAAGGTTCAAAAGTTCTCCAATAACACTAGAGGAAAAGCTTTCATAAAATCGTGTACTTCTTTTAATTTTGTCTTCTCTCGATGAACATGAATTTAGTCTATATGTGTCGTTCTTATACCAAATGTCCAATTTTTCTCAAATTAAATAGTTCCTAAATTGAATATAAAGCATATGTTCTAACACGTATTCTTGATACCCACTCAATATTTTCTTCGTTTAATCTCATCTAAACTTTATCCCATGTATGCATTAGTCTCCAATTATTTGTTGAATTCTTATAAGATATAAATCCGACAACCATATTGTCCACACTTATTGCATCGCTTGCATTAGACTCCTTAATATTATGTATTACATCTTACATTATTATTTATGACATCATTTATATAATAATTCACTACCTTCCACACATAATATTTATCTAAAATTTCACTTATCCATTCCCAATTATAAAGTGGTACTTCGTTATAGCTTCGAAGTACATTGTTCCACAACAAAGGTTTTACACCCTTTCTATGTTATTAAGGATCATTTAATATTGCATATTCACACCTCCACTATTGCGAAGTTAATTTAGAGTACCATTTCCTTCATGTAACACCCTTTCCAATTTTAGTGCATGAAACGTCACTACTTTATCCGTCCTTACATTATTAGGATGATGTCAAATAATTACTGACACTTCTCGATTTAGATTCATTACGAACACCTATTTCCTTGTGTCCAACTCATATGTCGAGTTCCTATAATGACTTTTATCTATTCCATAATTGTCTTTTGGTTGTACTTATTTGTTTAACATATGGTTTGTAGTTGTAAATTATGTTTCCTCGTAATAAGAAATTCAGAAATGAGAATCGAAAAATTTCTTGAGAAAACTATAGTTCAAAGTAAACCGAAATTAATTAAAAGAAACCAAAACGAGAATTTGAATAATCTCAAGTAATCAATTAAGATCTAAAAAATAATGAAAATGGATCATGAAGTAAATTGGGTATGAGAACCTGATGGGTTCAGGGTGAACCATACCTGAGCCGAATAAACTAGCTTGAACCAAGAAAAAATAGTTCAAATATTCATTTTTCTCAATTACTTAAAAATATCAATTTGAAAAATTGAAGTCACTAATATGTAAAAAAATGAATTTAAAAACTTTTAATTTCGAGAAAATTGGCCGAATTGAGCATAAACCAATTGATTTTCTATTTTGGGTCACCGAACCCGGTCCGACCGAACCGGTAAACAGTCTAGTTGGTCAATGGATTGCCTACCAAGTTAATGCCTAGCGTGTGTGACACGTGGTGAAACGTGTCCAGTCAACCGTTTGATTAATGTCTAAAAGTGCTAGCCAATCATAGCATGGCACGTGTCTCTGTTCAACGGTCATACGAGGAAACTCCACGTTATTAGAAATTGACCAATGGGAGAGGTGACACACGTGTTCAATCAACGTCAACTTAGGAGAAGACTCATTAGTAGGACTGACCAATTAAAGGCTGACACGTGGCAAATGTACCACGTCAGCGGCCGACTAGGATTTTAGAGATCATTCGACCAATTAGAGGTTGATGCGTGACAAATCCATGTCGGATAGCCACAACCAATTAGATGCTAACATGTGGCATTGACACGGTGTGTCAGGTGGGGAAACTGACGAATTTAAATCAATCAATTAGAGGACGCTGCGTGTCATGGTCAACTAATGGTCAGATTTGATCAATTGTCACATTGGACAAAGTGACCAATGGGAAGTCACCATCTATCCGGTCAACAAATCAATAGACGACTCAGACGCTGAGTAAGACGTCGCTTTAGCAAAGCCAACCAATCATAGAATGTCACGTGACAGCTCACACGTGTGTGCACAGTGTCGTCTTCAACCTTTAAATAGGCAGGGAAGAGAAAGGCCAAAATGACCGTTATTACTCCAGCGGCCAAGAGATCTCTCTGACAAAGGCCTTAAATCGGAGAATTAATGACCGGCCAATGGATAAACAGATAAAATGGCCAATCTCCAAGCTCCCTATATAAAGTGCTCCCCTCCATTCATATTCTACATCACACGAAAATCAGAAGAAGATGAACTACTTCAATTTCTGACCATCCCTAAACTAGAGCTTTGACGTCGACCTAATTCTTCACTTTCGAATGCAAATTTAGGTTCCTTGGAACTGAGAGTAAGTCTTCTATCTTGTTGTATACTCTCTTCAGCTCGAGAATCACTATAGAAGCACCGGTGAGCCCACACAATACAATCGCTCTGGTTGTAGACTTTAAGCAGGTCTTCCTGCATAGTACAAGGAGGACTAGGCTCGAAAGCTCATGGAGAACTGGGCCTAATAGTGACTCTCCGGACCGAGCCTAGTCCTCCTTGGACTTTTGAGATAAGCAATTGTCGCAGCCATTCGCCATAATAGTGAATTTATAGATAGAAAATTGTTAAAACTTTACTGATAAAATTCTTTATGTTCAGGGAACCTATTGAGGTGAAACTTGATCATAGAAAGATTCTGTCGATTAGAGCTAGCTCTCCAAATTAAGAGCTCTAATAATTGTATAATTGCTGATAAGAAATCAAAACTTTCTCTTTATAAATATTTTTCAGCAATCTTTCGTTCTAGCCAAATTAGAAAATTCAAAACTTATAATGATCGTAGAGAAGTAAGAAAATTGATTAGCATAATGATATGAGGCAATTAACCAAATTTGATAGGTCAATTTGGTAAATTGTGATTTTGGGGATAAGTTGAAATTTTTTAAAAAATGGGATAATTTGAGAATTTTTATGTAATTGACTTAAATTGAGTATTTAATTGAATTGGAGGTTTAATTGTAATTAAAATAATTTTGCAGGAATTTAATTATAATTAAAAGTGAAAAAATTGTTTTATTTGTAATTTAGAATAATTTTATATTAAATAAAATTACATAAATTGAGTAAAATATGATAAATAATTTGATGTTTATTTATTAAAAAATAAATTTAGTGAGTTATGTGTAATTAAAAAAAATATAGAAATATAAGTACAATTATTGGATAATTGATGTATATGTTATCGGTGAACATTTAGTGAAAGTAATATATTTATTGAGTACAATCCAAGTTATCGAAATTATTTATGGGACGAATAAGTCATGCATATTAAGTAAATGAGATTATTCAAATCGAGTCTAATTATATCGATTATTTATACTTGCAATCATTATTTATTTTAAAATTAATTTTTTTGAAGTATAATCTAATTATTAATTAAAATTGTTTAAGCCTTTTAAAATTATATTTTTTAATAAAATATTAATTATGATAATAAGAAAATACTTGTACAGTGTTAACATTTTAAGTGATATAGTATAGTTCTAACTGTGGTTTTAGAAAAAACGAACTAATCCTCACGATTTTGAACAAAAATTTATGAGAAATAAACAACAAAACTAAAATGACATGAATGACAAACTTTTACTTTTAGTTGGTTTTTTATTGTTGTCGGCAATTTACAACTTACTTGTATTTGAGGGAAATAAGTATAGGACCAATAAATAACTCCAAAGATAGTGGAAATGTAGAGCTAATAATACGAAAATATTATTTCCATTACACTCGGACGGACGAGTAGACACAATGTAATGGTAAAACTTTGATTGGGTCTTTATTGTTTAACAATGGTATATTTTATTGTTCTCGTTTTCTTTGATTGGTATGCGAGTGGTGGTACTCGGGTTTGATCAAAACTTGACTAGATCCGATCGGGTTTCATTGGGTCTCGAGGGAAAGGATTACGGGTTATAGGAGAGCAGGGATCGAGTATCAGTAGTCTTGTTGGGACCCGGTGACACCGGTACAATTTTTATCATATATATATATATATATGTTTTAGAATAAACGAAAATTAAACACTAAACGTTTATGTAACAATAAAATTAATTTATTATTTTTTATATATAACAATATATTATTTTACTAATAAAATTGATGTTAATTATATTATATATTCAAAATATAAATAATATATTACAAAAATAAATAAAAACTCAAATTTTAGACTAAAATTCTAGGTTGGGTAGAATTTTTAACACTATAATAGTGCCCGTGGCCATGTGAATTGACATCCCTAAAGCCTAGGAGATAAAAGGCGAATAAAGAGTGAGAGAGGCGAGCACGTTTATTCTGTCTGTTCGTTATCTGCTTCACTAATCATTATCTTCTGTAGAGGCAACTGGCAACTTCGCAAGGTCTCCTTTTCATTTCTCTCGCTCTCCCCACTGAAGAGAACAGCTGTAGGTTGAAGCGTGAGGAGCCTTTTCCATGGCGGACTGTGAGAAGCAGGTGATGATCGTAGCAATTGACGAAAGCGAGCACAGCGCCTACGCCCTCCAGTGGACTCTCGACCGCTTCTTGGCTCCTTACGCCCCTAATTGTCCCTTCAAGCTCATCATCGTCCACGCCAAGCCTTCACCTACCACCGCCGTCGGCCTCGCCGGCCCTGGTAAGCCGTAGATTTGACGCAGATCGTGGCGATTCCGGCTCTTGGTAGTGATTGTCCTGGAGCTTTTTTACCAGATTCAATCTCTGATCTGATGCAGTATGTTTGCGCAGGAGCTGCGGATGTTCTGCCGATTGTGGAAGCAGATCTGAGGAGAATCGCAGCCAGAGTTGTGGAGAAGGCCAAGGAATTGTGTACTAGTAAATTGGTAAGTATACCTTCAGCTTTCATGCTCTTGGTAGTTGTAAAAGAAGCTGGTAGTGGTAAAAAAAAGCTATTATGTACCCTAATTTCTACTTAAAATTAATGAATTAGTGAAATAATTACAACTTTATAAATCTCCCAAACTAACCAAATGTGGGATTTTATTTTGAGCGATATTAATATCCTGAAGTTTATTAAGAAAAAAAAAGTTTATAGAAGTGTAATACTTTCTTGAAGTAGGTAACTGATGTGGTGCTGGAGGTGGCAGAAGGGGATGCGAGGAACGTGCTGTGTGAGGCTGTCGAAAAGCATCACGCATCTATGCTCGTTGTAGGCAGCCATGGCTATGGAGCCATAAAGAGGTAATGAAGAAAACAGTGGCTTTTATAAACCTGAGTAAGATTTGTGTGAGGGTCTAAAAAAAGTGCCTGGTCTGGTTCATTTGCAGGACTGTCCTGGGCAGTGTGAGCGACTACTGCGCTCATCATGCTCATTGCACGGTGATGATCGTGAAGAAGCCTAAGACCAAACACTAGCAGCCACATTGAGATGGGTATGGATTATATTATTGGATGCTTTGTGATGAATAAGAAATACTGTACTGCCATTCGCTGTTCCGAGAATACATTACTCTAATTGTGACAAGTTTCTGGTTGACTGGTCGATGAAAGTGGTTTGCCTTGTTTCAACTGCAGGGTGACCCTTGTGTGTAGGGATGTTAAAAGCTCGGGTTGGTATAGGTTTTGGTGGACTCCCACCCGCCTTCGGGTCTAACGGACTCGTACCCGACCTGAAGACCTATGCTCGGGCGAATCCGAGCATCGGGTCCATATCCGACCCCAAACGGACCCGAAATTCGGGTACAGTTTCTAGACCTGAACCTGAAGTTCGGGTCCAGAACCTAGATTCGAATCCGAAGCCTGAGATATTTATGGAAGGACCGGAAATGTATCATTCCAAAATGATATTGGGTACCGTGAGCCAAATTCGAGTATCGGGTTGGTTGTTGGACCCATACTTGCGTTTTAAGCAGGATTCCGGTCCAATATACAGATCTGTAGGCTGTAGTTAAGGGATCTGGTCAGACCCGGCAATTCTCAGTTATGCTCGGGTCGGGTCGGGTAGGAGCTCAGATGTGAGTACGAGTCCCATTAACATCCAGTAGTGTGCATTTTTTTTATGTCAATATAGACTGCAAATTAATATTATAAGTATCAAGTTTTTTGAATTGAGAAATCCTTGTTTTTGACTTGCTTTTCTGCCTTACCTAAAAATCTGGGAAACGATCTCCTCCTGGGTTCTTCGGGTCTAGGTTTATGGGATCAACTCTAGATCAGACCAATAGATCTTACTCCTCTAAATTGGGCAAAAAAATGTTAAAATTAATATTTATAATAAATTATATAATAATTAAAGTTATTAATATATATGAAATTAAAAAATTAATTATAGTAAACTATTTCATCTATATAAATTAATATTAGTGTATGTAAAATTATAATTTTATAATTATGAAAAATCATAAAAAAAATATTTAGGATATGATAAGTTTATAATTTTTTTTATTGTACATATATGCTATATTTAATTTAAATATATTGATTTTACTTTACCTAAAAGGAAATTGTACATAAAATTAAAAAAATAATTACAATAAATTATTTTATTTAAATAAATTAATATTATTATATATAAAATAACTTGTAAATAAAATTATAATTTATAATTATATAAATATTTTCTTTTATAAATAAGTTCATACATTATTCTATTGTACATAATTATTTAATTTATATAAATTGATGGATATGTACATAAAATTAAAATGTTTTAATTATAATAAATTATTTTTATTGAATAAAATTAGAATTTTCTATTTATACAAAGTATTTACTATATTTTACGTTTAATTTTACATAATTATACTAAATTATTTAATTTACATAAATTAATTTTACCGCACATACAATTATTATTATTATAATTAAAGTTAAAAGTTTTAATTATAGTAATTTATTTAATGTACTTGTACATAAAATAGGCTATACATCAATTTCATAATTTTTAATTATAAATATTATTTAGTTTACATAAAAGATATAATATTGCACATAAAATAAATATTTAATCGTACATAATTATACTATATTATGTTATTTATATAAATTATTTTTCTACAAATGATTGTTTATATAATTACAATTACAATACAAAAAATTAGAATGTTGTAAAATTAGTAAATTATTTTTTGTACATAAATTAATATTATTATCAATAAGATGACTATTTATTAAATTTTTACATAAAAATAACAAATTTTAATTATAAATTTTAGTAATTATATAATTTGTAAAATTATATATACAAAAATAAATAAATAATTATAAAATAGAAACACCTTGATATAAAATAAGGACATGGACTACTCTAACTTCCTAAACTTTCTTATATGCCATATTTTGGTTGGAATACGAATTCTTCAAGACGAGGAGTAAAACGAAATATAGTTCCAGATGGCAAAGATGCTTAAGCGTACAAGACCAATAGTGTCAACTTGGTTTGATCCCTATTGAGAATCTGAACTATAAACATGCTAGTTGCACGTGTAATGATGTATCCGCTTGACCACGTACGTATAAGGGATATGAGTGAGAAAAATTGTATAACCCAACTTAAAAAGATGTTAGTCTACGAGGGGAAAGTTGTTTGTACAACTTATTACCTAAAATAATTTAGTTAAATTAAGGATGGACACCTATATACATGAAAGCTATTGAGTAAAAAGCTCTAATGGGACGATACTCTCTTTGAAGGTGAAATATATACACACTTGGTATAAAATAATTGAAAAAGATGGAAGAAAATGAATCATTGATGATAAAGGCACAAGAGTTATAATCCTTAATAACTCAAAAATAGTTTGGATGTACCAAATGAAAAAATCAAATGAAAAAGGGGAGTATCTCATATACCAGGTTAAGGAATGTACATTAAGATGGGAATAACAGCTTATCTTACACTACCACATTGAGGAGTAGTAATGATAAATTATAATTAATGGTTAAAATGTGAGAGATCGCACATGATCAGAGTCCAGGGGAATAAAATAATAAGTTGGGCTAGTTATATAAAAAAAAAATAACTTGAAGCGCATGAACCTATCCTAATAGTGAAGTATAAAAAGATATAATATTACTACAATCCCATTAAAATAGTAAAATTTGAGTACATAAGTACTGAAATAGTGAGGATAACCTTAGTGAAATCGTGGTTAACTTGTCCATTAATGCATTATTGATGTTCTATCACACCTTATTCTATTTCTACGGTTGGGGTGAGATGATGACTGATCAAGTTCTCAAGTTATTATGAATAGAATTAAGGTTTAGAATAAAAGTATCTACCACTTTAACTGAAAATTAAAACTTTTTCATAAAAGTTAATTTAACAAGTTTATAAAATTTTATAATTATAAGGAAAGCATATATAATAAATGAAAGGCACTATACATTTTTAAAAGTTAATTTAACAAGTTTATAAAATTTTATAATTATAAGGAAAGCATATATAATAAATGAAAGGCAATATTGTACATTTCTCACGTATATCTAATTTGATAAAGCTCTCATTTAAAATTACATTTCAATTTATGATATCTTTCTCTCTAACTTTATTCTTCTTTAAGGGTAGGTAATGCTCGATAAGTGTGTACCGATAATTAATCGAGTCATTCATAACTCAATTTCACATCTACTCAAAATGGCTAACACTGAATTTTCATACCATTCTCATTTTTTTTAATTTCTTTTCAAAACCATTTAAGAGTTCATACTCCACTTTAGAGTATCTATCAATTGTTATCAATAGTAGTTTCTCTTTGAACCCACTCTTATAGTTTACTTAACCATCATTAGGTACATTTAAAGTTTTATAGGATAATAAACTCTTTTCCCGAATCAATTATTTTTGTGGCGTCCACGAATGCCCACTTATTACATTTTTTTAGTTTTGGCGAATTTTATTTATATTATAATTTTATTTACAAGTATTTTGCTATCATCTTTGGTTACATTCATTACAATCAAAATACCAAGCAAGTCTCATATGAGTATTTGTTAAATTATGCTAATTTTCGTAATAGAGATGTGATTATTATGAGAACTAAATAAAAAATAATATATATATCAGACTTCAAATCTCACCATTGTATCTAGCAAACAACATAAATTCACCCCTTATCACCATACTCAATTTATAAATATTATCTCTCCTTTTTATCATGAACTAGTATGCAATATAATTCTCCATTGTAACTCATTCGGGCAAATGTTATGCACATAATATTATACAATATATCATAACAATTTAAGGATAATAGGAGAACATAATTTATGATGGACCTTCCATCCCAACTTAATCATGCCATAAAATAAATGTATGTCTTATTTCACTAAATATTTAGTTGTGTTACCTTTTTAAATTTCCTCACAACTTATCTCTGCATTTTGTGCATACTTCAATTTTGAGTCTTAAGTCTCAACTTATTTCACATAATTCACCTTGTCCTTTGCTCAACCACCCAAATTCGTGGTCTAAATTTCTTTTCTATTTTATCGAACCCTAGTACATATTCTAATTTAGGTTTTAGCCCATTTTTAATAAATAGTGTAGTAGGTCATTTTATAAACCATGGGTTTTAACCACATTCATCCATATTGGGTTTTATACCCATTTAATAACAAGTGACAATAACATATTTATAATTTCGGGTCATAGCCCCTATTATACCCCAATCCGATTTGGTAGAAATACTATGATCAACCCGCCACCCTCTCCTTAATCACCCTGATATTTCTACCTTCATAATTTAAGAAAAGTAAATGTGTACCGATATATATTTTTCATAATACTATCCGAATCAGATTCTATTTTATATTTATTATATATTATATTAATCGTTAAGTCTCTCATTATATATTACTTTATTTATTTGTACATATTAAGTGCAATATATCATGACAATAGAGGACTAATCTATATCCATACAATGCAATTGGTATAGTTAGCCAACAAACTTCACAAACTAATAAACTAATAGTAATATTGAAGTATAAGTGGTGAGAATGATGATTTATTCTAATGTGTCTTAGTATTTCACTAAACTTAAAATAGATGTAAGAAATAATATCAATTCTAAGTATTGTGTAACTAAATATGTTAGGGATTCTAGTAAAGAAAGTATTTTTGAAAAAGAATTTTAAGTAGATGGTGAGTAGGACAAAGAATAATATTCATTAAAGTTAAATGAGCAAAAATATCCACATAAACTTACAAAATATAATCATACCAATATCTATTATATATAATGGAAAATACAATTTTTTTTTAGAGATCAGTAGTTAAAGTACAACCAAGCTTCAAGTGACGAGAAATACAATTAAAAAAATTTATATGAATTTTATATTCATTTGGAAAAAAAAAGAGTTGATGAAAGTTTTTTAAAATCTGAATAGTTGTATTGTTATTATTACATATACATCAACTTCATAGACACAAAAATGTTATAGGGTAATAATTAGTTATTAAATTGATAATTAAAAAATCGAATATTAAGTTATATTATTATATATAAATTTATTTTTTATTGTAAACTATTCTATCATTTTATATTATATTTTTTATATTTATTGTTTGTAATTTTGATATGTCCACATTTTGTAAGTATGTTACAATGTTATTACTTGATTGAAAAATAGATTCAAAATTATCTATAGATAATTGTTCAACAAATAATTATATATTATATTTGATAAAATTAGTTTTAAATCACTTATAATGAGAAAATATGTTGTATATACAAGTGTGAACATATTCTTAATTGTAAAATTAGAATTGATTATTATTGAAAATACTTTTGAGAATATGTGTAATTGTGATCTATATTGGATTGCAACATTAAAAAAGTGGGTGAAATTTAAGTAGATGTGTTATCAAGTGAACATTAAAATAAATAAAAAAACCTTAGTATTACATACTAAAATTACTATAATTGACATATAGAATATTATTAATGCATTCAAAAAATTATTTATATAATATTGAAAGAATGAAGTTGTGTTTAATAATAACAGTTATGAATAAATTGGTTGGAAAGTCTAATAAAGTTTAAAACTATCATATTTTGTTTTCATAAATATGAACTTATTAAAAATAAGAATGTAATTTATTAAAATGAGAGTATGATATATGTTTGGATAAAATAAATATATTAGATGAAAACAAATTTAATATAGGAAAATAAATTCTCTAAAATATTATATTTTAGCAAATATATCAAATAATATATTAGATATTCCGATTATTACGCTTTAAAATTAGTTTTCAGCTAAGTTAAAAATATTATTAATAAAAATAGTAGTATAAATTGACACTATTAAATCACTTGTATCCACAAAAAAAAAGTTATATACAATGGAAATTGTCCAAGAAATTAGTTGATTTAAAATTTTTTAGCTATATAAAATGTTAAATTATACTAATTATTTAAAATATAAAATTTTGTAAAATATTATTGTTAATAAATTCAATTATAATGCATTTGATGATCAAATTCGTATTGAATATATTTATATTTGATTTTAAAGGTATTAATTTTTTTTCTAATTGTTCATATAAATATATTTATTCTATTTATAAAAAATTATTATTATTTTATTTGATTAAATTTATTTTCTATATTTAAGTTGACATATGAGAGGTTGGAGTTGAAAATTTCAACAGACAGATGAATATATTTTTACTTTTTCAACCTTTAAAGATCAATAAAAAAAATGATTCACTGTTCTGAGTCATCTATCCCATCCCACCCACCCATTTGACTCCGTGGTCCATCCGTGTAGAGTTCGAGGCTCAACCGGGTCAAGATCAAGATCCAACTAGATCAGATTCAGATCGAGGTCCAAGACCATACCGACCTGGTCAAACCGGTACAGCCCCGGCTGGGACAGAGTCTAGATCCGGACCTGATGACAGGGTCCAGGTCGAAAGTGACCCGGACATGCCTAGAGAACCTCCAAAACAGGCTGATATAATTCTGAGTTGACAAACAGTGATATTAATGCATAAATGAATCAAACATTGTTCAAAAAGTCCACCCTCAAAATATACCTCTGTCCAATTAGCATTTTGTCTGCAAACAGTCAACTACAGTACTTAATTAATACGAACCGTCCTTACAGGGACTTGTAATAAGGCACAAGCACCGTATCTTCCCAGTGTATGGGAACCTGCGAGACAGGCGTTGTCTCTCACCTGCATAGAAGAAACACTTCATGCATTCAGGCCCTGCTTAATCAAAATTACGGAACACAGAATGCCAACAAGTAACAAGAAAACAGATAATCTTAAGCCGCTAGCATGATAAGAATTTTTTCCGGGGTAAAGGAATACTTGGCTGACCATCAAAAGAATACCAAGATCTCCTGAACATCAAATGTTTCAGCAAGAAAATTCCAGGTCCAAAACAATTCACTTGAAGAATTGTTGTCAGGAAAGAAATCTCAGAATAAGAAATCAGACCGAGACAAGCTCTTGCTCCTGCTTCTGCTCCGGATTGGACTGCGGCTCCTGCTGGCACTTCGCTTATTTGGGCTTTTGCTCATTTTCTTTTCCTGCTGCATTATCAAATGTTAAACCAAAAGTGATTTAAGAAAAATGAGTACCAAACTAAGATTCTAATAAATCTACAGATGAAAATAATGTAATAGATCTTGATAGCCGAAATGCTACCTTTGGAAGTCCACTCATCCCTTTTGGTCAATTTTCACTCAAAAAGAAGGGATACATATTAGCAGAAGATGAAGGGGGGAAAAAGAATATGGGCATTACTTACAGAAGGCAATGGAGATCTGGATCTAGATCCGGATCTGCAAAAGTTCCAGAAACAATCCAATTTAAAATCCACTCGTCCCTTTTAAGAACTTTGATCCATGAGCCTTGATTCCTCTTCCACATCAAACTCACCAGTTGACAAGGAATTAAAGGCCATATATCTTTGTCACTCAACAAAAACTATATCAGGCCAATATACATGCAAAGATGAGCTAGGATTTCCAGTGGGAGAAATTATAGAAAAACTGAAATGTTAGTATAAAAGTAAGAGCAATGCAGAACAAATAGTTTTCACCCTAATGTACCACAAGTGGTTCACAACCATGCAATGGAAGTCCAGAGAGAAGATCCTAAAGCTTGGCCAATTCTTGGAGTGGACAAGACAACAATAATGTTTCTACTGCTCATTGAAGTGACCTCCAACTCCCAACGCAACAAGTTCAGAGAAATTGAGCTTTGATATCCCAATCCATGATCTCTTTTGTCCCAAATCTAGCACCCATTGAGATTGCAACACTTTTACATTAGAGAAGATGGGAAGTTTTTCAAAAGTGTCCATCTAGAAAACAGCATACCTCCACAACCAAAAAGTTGCAGGCAATGGGATCATATCCATCAAGATCCTAAAATCCAGATCCCTGTTTGCCGCATATATCCATTTCCATATCTATAAATAGAGAGAAAAGTAATTTTCATACAATGAACATTAAATTTTTGCACAGTTTGTTACCCCCAAAAAAACCAAGGGACGGGGAAAAACAAAAGGTAAAAATATCAACAAAAAGTTCATCTATTCAATCCAGCACCAACAAAAGTGATAAGGGACAGCAGTTCATAATTGTAAAGGTAAATGCATAAGTTATATCAAACAAGAGGCATCAGCTCAGATTACACTTGAAGAATCCCCCTACACGAGGGACATCAGCTCTCTTCCTCTCTCTATGCCTGTTTTGTTGTCATGCTCATTAAGGCAAAGGACAGAAAATGCAAAATGCACATTGACAATTAGATCTTTTTTTAGAAATGCAGTACAGTAAATTTATTCGGTTTGCATGTGTGTGTGTATATATGTATATATTAAGCATTAATACATAGACATAATCATAGTACAGTCTAGTACAACCAGTTAGGCAGGAAAGTTGAGAGATGTCATACCTTATTGGAGAGCGTGACCTAGATTTGGCTGGGGAACGAGGATGAGATCGGGCAGGTGACTGGTTTGAAGGCTTGGGCTTTGGGGACTTGCTGCGTAGCAAATGAAGTTACAATTGGAAGGAAGGTCTAGAAATATAAAAAAAAATCAGAAACAATTAATAAAAGCAATATTTAAAGACCTTGGACTTCTGCTCCGACTGTAACTGTGACCACGACTTCGGCTGCGACTGTAGCTTCTCCCTCTTGAACGAGAATGATCACGTGGAGGACTAATAGATGAGCCCTTCTTTGAATCATATACCTTAACCTGTTAGATAAACATTCAAAAGTAAATTATACTCAACATTTTACATATACAGAAACCAACTAAATTTTGTAGCATGAGAGACAGAAACATACACGGATATATGCTCGAGAAAAAGCATTTCGGAACTCAGAATCATCCAGTTTCTTTATCTGCATAAATTTAGTATATTTCTTCATGTGTCTATAACAGTAGACATGGGCCAATCCCATCGGTGAAAGAAATAAGAGTTTTGAAGAACTTACTGCATACTTCATGTCATCATAATTAGTATAGTCCACTATTCCAGTTGTGCCTATAAGGAAAGCGAAGTAAAAAAAATTATTGCAAGCATTAAAATAAAATAACTCTATTCAAGCATCTCAAAACAAACAATAGCTTCAATATCTGCCATGAATGTAACCAAACATCAGGAAGGATAATGAAAAGATAGAGCTTTCAATTAGCACATGGAAATCGAGAGATTATGGAAACCAAGACTCCAGATGGAAAGGTACAATATCTTTGCATGCATAATTTGAAATTTATACCATTGCCATCACGGAAAACTTGAGAAAAACAGACATCCCCTCCTCTACGCATATGATCCTGAAAAGGTAGGAAAAGATTATAACTTGAGTAAAGCATATAAATGGTAAAAATCTAGGCCTTTTCAAGATCCATAGTCTAAAAATGACTACAACCAGCAGAATATCATTTCCCCAAAAGAAAGATCAGCACCACCTTAAGATCTTGCCAAGAAGCCGAGGATGGCAATCCAGTAATTAGTACTGCACAAGGATGGAAAATATTACCAATAAATAATAAACATAACATTAAAAAGATATCATTGGACATAGAACCATGAAGGGATTAAAGTGGTAGAAACCACGAAATTCTGAGCGCTTTGAAGATCCACGTGAGCCCCGACTGCCACTGCCTCCATAACTATTATGGCGATCAGAAGAAGATGAGAATCCACGACCACCATGAGCAAGCTCCACCTATTAGGTACCAAAAGAAATATATGACAGCCAACAATATTGTTTATCACTTAATCACATTAAGAGAATGGTCCATGTTGTTTGTTGACAAAAATTAAAATGCAGCTAACCCTTAAACGATGTCCATCAAAGTCATAACCATCACGGCCATGAATAGCATCTTCAGCATCTCGAGCATCTTCAAACTGAAATTAAGAGTATTGTATGGATTGTATGGAACAGAAATAATGAAACAGAAGCATACCAAAGGTATAATTTAACTCACCTCCACAAAGGCATAACCAGGGGGCCTAGGAGGGATCTTCAAATCAACTTGGACAATGGCCCCATACTGTAATAAGGATAAAGTCCTTTCAATTGAAAAAAATAGCAAGAGAATTCAGACAAAGCAATCCATTCATGGTAAACTATTCATAGAGGAAATCCATTTTTTTCTTATTGGCCTAGAATATGTGGAATGCTGCTTGAACTTGTCTCTGAGCAAGCTTTAAAATTTCCCAAAGGGCTGTCTTCTGGACACATTGTCTAAAAATCAATGTTCCCAAGAACAAAGCAAAAAGATAGAAGATAAGTAAAAAGGTCCCAGTTTCTAGTGACCAACTCAACCATAACGACTACGCTTCCAAAATTTGAACCAACAAAATTCTAAAACTCAATTGATTGTTATGAATAAAACCAACAAATGTGCTTAATCAGTACAACTCAATATTGTTATGTGTTAACGATTAGAAATCAAATTCGCCTGGTCCAACCCACCTTTCGAAACAAGTCGTCCACTTCCCTCTCGCGAATATCTCCGGGGAGATTCCCCACGTACACAGTCCTGCTCGCGCGGCTGCTCATCTTGGCTATCAGAAGACGAAGCTATTAACAATTCTTCACCGAACACGATAGGTTAAACAATCGTAGAGAAACCAGAGGTGCACATAAATCAACTCCAAATCATCACATCATACAGCACAATTACCAAGATATCTAGAAAAAAAAGGTACGAGATGATGAGATATCGAGGGCTCACCGCTGGAGAAGTTAAGGTTAGGGAGGAAGAGGAAGGAAGAGGAAGGAAGAGGAGCTTCGAGGATTAGGGTTTTGTCGGAGATGAAAGCTCGGCTGATAGGAGGGGAGCAAAGATATGATGTAGCGAGTCGAAGGGAACCTGCTGATAGATGATGGGTGAAATCCTCAATTTCATTTTGCTCCCTGCATTTAAATAGTTTTACCATTAACTGCCCATAAAAATAAATATTTATACCTGAGGCCCCGTTTGGGAGAATAGTGTACACGGCTGAGTTTCTATATTTATACTCAGAAAATAATAATTTTAATTATAAACTTATTATCAAAAAAATTACCATAAATTTTAGTCAAATTCCCAAAATTGGCAGGAACTACTTTTATTTCAAAATCATATCCGAACTTCACTTTTTGTTTCACATCTATTTTTTTACTTACTTTTAATACATTTGCCTTTGTTATTATCATCTAATGAAAATAACGAGGAAAAGACAAAAAACTTGAGCATAGTTGATATAAAAGCAAGTAATAATGACTCATTCATTAAGTTTTCTTTAGATTTTGTTCAATACTTTCATTGAATAGCATTAATAGAGGTACTAGGGATGCCTTAAATACTTTTAACAAAATATTCATATGGTAGAACTAAAATAAAAATTAAAGTTCACTTTGAGTTTTTTAGTAAAAAAATATTTGTGATGAATTTGAGAATTTGATTAATATTTTAAAATTTACTTTTTATCCATTTTTTATTAATTTTTACACAATAACCTTAGTAAAGTGATTAATATTTTAACCATTAGCACTAAATAAGGGTTGGTTCATTCCATTGTAATTTATTTATAAGTTATTTCATCTTTTAATGAGTTGAGATTTAAGGTAATACAATCTCAAAATTTGTTTCCCGCAAAAAGTTGGGAGCACAAAATAATATGACCAATTATTATAGTTGGTCTATGTCCCCCACTTGGAATGGCACTAATAGGTTTTCACTTGGTTATAAAACTCCATTTAAAATTAGATATATATTATTTAGACTTATTGTTGTGAGATTAGAAGTAAAAATAAGTAATATAAGGAATTGATTTAAACGAAAAATTATTAAATTAAAATTTTTAATTTCAAAAGAATATTTTTTGATAAAAAATTTAATATTGAAAATTTTATAGTAGGAAAATTTTCAAATTAAAAGTAAATTTAATTGAAATTAAATCAAATATTAGTTATGATAAATTATGTGTTGTATTTGTTGGTATTAATAATAGTACTCTATTTAAATTATAGTTATATCAGTTTAATACGAGAATTTTATCATGTAATAACTAAACTGTTATTATAATACTAAATTTAGAATGCATTTTGAAAATAAATCACAATAAATTTTAAAAATATGAAAAAAAAATTATAATTTGTAAACTTCTATAAAACATGATTATTAAGGAGATAAAAATAAACTCTTAACATTTTGACAAAAATTACAAAATTTTTATTAGAAATGGCTATCTATAAATTAAAGATAGTATAGCGAATTGTCCTTTTTATAGGACCATAAACCCCAACAACCCCTTTGATGTGTTAGTAGGTTCTAGTATACCGGGAATAAGGAGATCGTCCACTATATCCACTAAAAATTTCTAATGGAAGATGCTTTCCAGCAAATCATCAATCTGGAAGAATGGAGAGTATATCAGATTGCAGCCCAACATGGAGCAATGTAAATGGCTGAACAATTGAGCAAAGGAACTAGAAATTCTATATGAATAGAATGACGTCATGCTTGAGAGGTATGGGCTTACAGGGAAGGTGTGAAAAAAGAAATATGTGGACCTGAAGGCAGACTCTAGAAGCTAAAACCAAAGCCTAGGATCCCAGTGGCACTAATTGATAGGGGTGAAGGAGTCAGGCTCTAGAAGCCAAAACCAAAGCCTAGGACCCCACTGGCACTAATTGATAGGGAGTGGAGGAGGAAATCTACTTTTAGTACTTTAATGTCTGGCGAAAGTATTGGGAATAAGAGGGAACTTTGGAGAATTGAGTTATAGGTCTCACTTAGGAGTGGATCCTGCTATGGATGATGACAATTGGGACACTTGATCAGAGATTGTCCATTAAGATATTTAACCCATAAAGGAAAAAAACATCGGGAAAAAGAAACGTTCAAGAGGTGTGCATGCCAAAACGACACTAAGAGATATGCATATCCTGAGAGTCTCACCTTGAGTGGCCTAAAGAGACAAGTTAATTGCATGTCTAGATACTCTTCAAAGAATTATAAGGGAAGAAGGTCTAATGGGGAATGATGCACTTAGGGATAAGTGACATGGTATCTCTTGAGAAAGATAAGTCTTAGACTTGGTTATAAGTATTAAAGAATAAGTATTTTTTTTGAATAAATTTTTATGACGATGATAGAAAGTTAAGAGTATGAATTGGAGATGAAATAAGAGTTGTACTTACTAAAATTATAATTGAAGTATTTTATTAAAATATATTTTTATGTGAGAAAAGTAGTATAGTAGGAAATAGAGAAAACTAATTTAAAAGTAGGAGTAGCATTATAAAATAAGCTTACAAAATTTTTTATAAAATGATATTTAGTAAGAGGTTTAAGATGGAAAACTTAAGTAATATTGTGTAGGAAATAACTAAGGATGTTAACTTTTAATAGTCATGAATATTAAAATATAAATATTTATTTTTGAATAAATTTTTATCATAATTGGAGAAAGTTAGAGCATTAATTAAAAATGAAATAAGAGTTGTAATCAATAAACTTATAATGTAAATATTTTATTAAAATATATTTTATGTGAGAAAGAAAATAACATAAAAGGAAATAGAAGAAGTTCAATTTAAAAGTAGGTACAAAAAATTTTACAAAATAGTTTTAAAGACATTGATGCTAAGGTTTATTAAATACCAGGCCTAAACTAGTCGTCATTATAGGAAGTGGTTTAAGACCAAAAGTTTAAGTTAAACAGTGTAGGAGATAATTAAAAATGTTAAATTCTAATAGCAATGATTTAAAAAGGGATATATGAAATCTAAAGTTTAAAGATTTATAATAAATTTTAGAAGTAAGTCCCAAATATAAAAAATTAAAGTACTAAATTTTGAGAATATTACTCAGTAAGAAAAATTAAACCAAAATAGGAGTAGTAGGTGTTTAAATTACCAAATATCAATTGAAAGTGAAGTTTTTTCTTTATTTATGGAGATATATTTTATATAATAAGAATACTTTCAAATAAATATATCCATAAAGTATGATTAAACAGTAAATAACAAAAGTGACTTACCTTCATATCCTTTAGCATAAGTGCAATAAACTCTCTCATTTATTTCTTATTTTTGTGGAAGGAACTTCCATTTCTTGCCAACATTAATTTGCTCTCACTAAGTTCTCTATTGTCATAGTCCAATGGTCAAAATAACCATCCAATATAACCATCCAATTTGATATTGATGTCCGTGAAAATCTGCCTTTCATTTTGTAGAAACTAAGAAGATTGATGATAAGTTCATAAATATCATCTTGCTCTCTCTTTATTAAGAATAAAAGTAAGCTTACAAGAAATTATCTATAAAATTATCAATGATTTATAAAGAAAATTATACTAATATTGTGATTTAACTTGGGAACTCATTCCTAAGTTAATTTCTATGATAGAGCAAAATATCTCATCACCTTAGGTATGTACTTTACATGGGAATTTGTTGTGAATAAAAAGAATTTAAATTTAAAAAAATTAATTTTAAATAGATTGTTCAAATATAAATAAATTAATCCCAACCCAATAAACTTTCCAAAACTTAGTATCCAACATGTGAGTATCTTAAGATATACTCATGGCCTAGTGATTATTTTATGCATATTTGAGGCCATTAGGGCTTGTGCTAGTGGGTGGCTCACTCGGATGCCCAAAATATTCCCTCAAGCGACCAATCCATTCTCATGTGTGGCCATAGAGAAGTAATCCATTATTATATATAACTTGAGGTACATATGATTCATTATATTGAGGTTGATGAACCCCATGCAATGCCAATCAATTACATATACAACCTATGGTTGAATAAATAACACTTAAATAATTTGTCATGATCAATAAATCACTCAATCATCAAAAGTTGGATAAATAAAATCTAAAGATTGAAAATATAATAATCTCGTACCTTTCTCGTTCTTTATAGGGTGAATTATTATTAGGGTTGGTTCTAAGTACTCACCTGATTGAAATATGTACAAGTTAATCAACTCTAAAAAAAAAAAATTAAACCTACATGAACGGATTAGTTCGATATGAATCAAATGATAAATTTGTATTGAATTCCGAATTATGAAATCGAATAGATTAATACATTTTGAATAATTAAATTTAATTCAAATGAAACGAAATAATACATATTAAAATTTTTGAATTGGGCCCAAATTAATTTTTGAAATAAATTTTAAATTGGGTCTCTAATTATCCAACCCACCTAAATGTGTTAGTATGATTTAAATTACAATTCGAATCAAATTTTAAATAGTAAATTCGGATCAAATTTCAAACGAAAAATCCAAATTGAGTATTAAATTAAGAACTCAATTAGTAAATATACTCTAACTCGAATGTTACATCTTTAATTCAACTGAAATTCTCAAATTATATTACAAATTGTATCTTAAATCAGATTAAAAGCTTATAATGAACCAATTCCATCCAAACATGAGATACGTGCGACCATAATAATGCTCTACCTGAAACTTACATATACCCAAATCCAACTCAAACTCGGATCCGAGTATAGTCGAATCTCGAATAAAAGTCTCATCACAACTCTAACTAGAATGTGAAATATTTTTCCTTTTTAATGACGACAATCTTACAATTTGTAAATATAGAAATTTCATCTCCCACTATAGGTCTCCTATAGTGGAAGTAGATATTTATATGCACAAATATATAAAGCTTATATCCATCCCATCACATGCACCAAAAGCTCCACATGCATGTGTAATGGCTACAAAATGGTCCAACTACAAATTGACATTGCATATAATTTCACTCATTGAACCCATCCCTTTTTCTCTCTATGATTTGAGTCCCTTGTTCATAGGCATATACCTCCATCCATAAAGGCTGTCAGAGTCATTTTATCCCTTTGCGGCGATTCTGAAAGCTGCGTTTCAGCCTCGATAGGCCTTCCCATGCCTGTCGGACCTCCGATATATATATATTAAGCCATCAACCACATCACTGAATAGTTGCCCCCCAAATAAATTGTCCTTTATACTTGTGAAACAATGAGCAAGTGGACTAAACAGAGGGCTGTCTAGCAAACACTTTGACCCAAAAACCATGTGAATTACAAAGCATCATCCGACCAATTCTTAATAGACAATTATAGAATCTCTCATACGTTAGGGGAGACAAGACAGTCGGTGTTTTTTATTATAATCTTGTATATTAATTTATTTATTATTTATAGGCTTAATTGATTAGACATTTCTTCAGGAATCAATCTAAATCTGGTGTTCTTCTGGCAATACATCTAACTTCCACATAAACTTGATGCTATTAAGATCCCTTTGGACATTCAAGCACATTCCATGCAACCATTGATGAGATTATCCACATATATTTCATTTTTTTTACATTTGAGGAATATATATTTAAATTATTATTATTAAATTTAGATATTTAAAAACAATTTTTTTTTAATTCTGATGGGTTTAAAAGTGTAACCTTCCAATATATATAATTTAAGTGATAGACAATTAAAATATATAAGATTTACAATATCATCTCTCACTTGATTATCATATATCTTTGAAAATAATTTTTAAATCATATAAGTTAGAAAAAAAATTAGAAATTTCAGTTATAATAGATGAAACAAAATCTATTAATTTTTTTTAAATATATAGAGTAACAAAATTATTTCGAAAGAAATTTAAATTGTATATATTTAATAATATTTTTCAATTTTACTTAATAATTAATAATTTTCTCCATATTTACTTTGAAATATATTGTGTATATACTTTACTCTTTTTATTTAATTTAAAATCATTTTTCAATATTAAATATGAATAACATATTTGGTATATTGAAATGAAATTGAAATCATATTTCCTATCAAAATTAATATCAATGATGGGTAAAATTTGTCATTATACCCGTATATTGTAATAAAAAAAAATGATAAATTTTCATTAAAAATATACTTTTATTTTATTTTTAATATAAAAGTTCAATATTTGACATATATTTACAATTTTCCTTATTTGGAGGTTTTTGATAATTTTTAAGGTTTTTTTATGGTTGAAGTGCGAGTATTTTTTATTTAAAAATAAAATAATAAATTTTCATACTTAACATTATTTATTTTATAATTAATTATAAGCATGAAGTGAATTATGCTTATAAGTATCATCTTTACACTAATTTTAAATGGGATATCAAATAAAAAGATAATAAATAATATTTATATTCTAAAATATATTTTTTATTATGATTTTGATTGGTTCATGCATTACTATTTATGCGAACCTTGTCAACATTACGCCATCCACTAAATATAATCATAACTCAAATTTTCACAAACCAAGTATGAAAAAATAAAAATATATATTGTTTATTTAAGAAATAGGTTATAAGATATGTACACGGAATATCCAAATTTTTTACGAATAACTCTTAGAAAACTCTATTTATAAATTTTGATTACTTAAACGCCACTTGTAAAATTATAATAAGTTGAAAAGTTATTTTAAAAGAGAAATAAAACAAAATCTTACAAAATTTAATTCTCAAAATGTTTACTCCAATACTATAGAGTATGCTCTCATAGTCTAAAAACAGAGCGAATAACCTAAAAATAAGGAAAAATATATTTTATAGTTAAATTTCAATTATATATAATATAAATATGTAGATATTATTATTTAATATCCTATAAAATTTATTATATTAATAAATCTCTCCTATTAAACCTTATATTGGGCTCTTCTATTGAAATTTCAGTTAAATTTTCTGCAATCTCTTTAATAAGCATATATAAAGATTTTTTGAATAAGATATTTTGAATATTTTAACTCTGAACCTTATGATTAAATAATTTTACCATCTCAAATAATCATTTATCTTATTTAGTGACAAATTGTTTAGCTACATTACAGATTCGGTTGATTGAACTTGTGAAACTGTATTCTTTTTAATCGGATTCACATCAACTAAACATATTATAAAAGTAAATGAACTATGAAGAATAAATATGATTTAATTCAAAAAACCTACTAAATCTATAAAAACTTCTCTTCCTACAAAGGAAATGTACAATCAATTCAAGTTCTCCCAATGCATATAAGCTTCAATATAAATAGTTATATTGTAGTTAAAATTTAATTTTGGATGTAGGAGAGAATATGATTGTGTAGGAGAACTATTATAATATTATATGTTGATATATTATTAAAATATTATTTTAAATATTTAGAATATTTAATATAATTTTTATATTATATCATAAAATTATGTGTTTATATTTTTATATTATTATAAAATTATAAATAAACATATTTGTTATTTAATTGTAACAATTCAATTTAATATATTATAAGAAGAGTTAGATTATATATATATATATTTATATATATATTCCACTTCCTTTGCCTATTACCTTAATTTTTCTTTCCATGTTTTTCTTGGAAATCCTTATCACTAATGGAAGGACACCTAAATATCTCTTATCATTTTCCAGCTATTATTATTAATCTTGAATGACTTTATTTGTAATTATTATTTACTTATCATTGCAAACAATTACTCTTTTTGAAATGGTTAAAAATTTTCAACAATTTGATAAATTATTAAAAATAATGATAAATTTATCTTCATTCAAATTGAGATCAATAATTTAAATTTGTTAGAATTAGTTTGTAAACAATTGAAAAAATATAATATTTGATGGATGATATACAGATAAAATATGAAAAAATAAATACATGGATGACATGAGATAGTGTTATTCATATTATCTTATGGATTGCAATGGAACGAGTAGTTTTGTCAAGGGTGCCTACATTCAAGACCACAAAGAATATGTGGAATAATCTCTCATGCACCTTCTTGGAAATGACAAGAATGTCAAACATATATGTGATATTTGTGATATCTTATAGAATATTTTACATCATTTAAAAAATTGTTTTCTCAAATTAGATAATTTTTTCTTTACATTAGAATGATACTATGTATTAGTAACTTTGTAATCAATTTGAAACTCTCATGTTTATTGGATATTTATTTAAAATATTCCACAAAGTGACTATATAACAATTCTATTAACAACCCATTATCTTCTATTTGATATGTTTCCATCTTCTATTATATTAAACAAAAAATATGACTCTTGTTATAATATCATACAAAAGGAAAACTATTAGATAATTGTTAAGTAAATCAAGAAAATATAAGGATTAATCTCTTATTTCTTCGTTATTGTAAAGAACTTGGTTATATAAAATGAGATTGTCTTAACATTCCCAAAATATTATCATATATTCCTCGTGCTCAAGCGACCATGTTAATCAACCACAAAAGATCATCATATTTTTTTCATGATCAAGTAACTATCATATCTTTCCTATTCGACTCAACGCCCAAAACCCGACCTGGAACCTAAAAATAATACGATTTTCTTGTGCATTTGTGGCCATTTAAACCACCCCAAATAATGGTATGAGTCAACACCCAAAACCCGACCTGGAACCTGAAAATAACTCGATTCGAGTTATGTGGGAAAAAAAACTTTGGGATAAACAGTTCCGGATAAAATATTGAGTGAATTTATATACGTTAAGTTCTATTGGGATGACCGTGCTTCTTTAAAAGTTTTGCATAATTATCTCTGAGTAATGAGGGTGATAAGTAATATATTAAAAAATATTAAAAATGGGTAAATCACGTGGAATATTTTTGTAGAATAAAAATAGAATAAGAACCTATCATTGAAGTTGATTGAGAAAATTGGGTTAAGACATGCACGTGAATTTCAAAAGAAGGATGCAGTCTAAACCGAAAATAGTAGTTAGGCAGAGGCTATGACTATTGAAATAAAAACAAAGCTAGGCTCCCTTATATTTTTTAAGCAAAATTTTAAGAAACAAATAATGAGGGCTCGATCAATTAGTAAACTAAACCCTACAAATTTGTTGCCTTATGTACATGTTGATTTGAAAAGATATTTTAAGAACATGGATAGCGGGGTATGTCAGATAGAAAACCGAGCCCCTGAAATTTATAATAAATAATATGTTTCATTGTGATATGTGTTTAAGAACACATATAGTAGGGTCAGTCAAAAAATAAACCAAGCCCAAGAATCAAGAACGATGAATATGTTAAATTGTGAAATGTGTTTAAGAACACAGGTAGCGAGATCGGTCAAATAATAATCTAAATTTCCATAAATGAATGATCGTTATGCTTGATTGATTAATGCTATTGAGTTTCTTGATTGGGTGGATATTTAGGATTGTGTTGACATGACACTTGGTTCTCGGGGCAGTGTTAATGTATAGAGGAGAGTGGAAGCATGGATATAAGGGGGAGTGATTGGTTCCATATCTTCCCACATACTTGTAGGGGTGTAAGGGGAGGGTTCACCAGTAATTATGATAAGTAGTGGTTGAAAGGATTATAAGTATGTAGGATGTCCGATAACACATCATCCACATCACTGTAAAGGGAACAATCATTTTAGGATGTGCCATGGAAGTGTGGTATATAATGTACATACCACTCATAGCCATGACTTTTTCATGTGTGAGACCTCAGAGGACATAGCTATGGGCGTGCCTCCAAATGAGATGATGCAATGATTTTGTGTGATTATATCATCGACAATGATATGAGGAGAACAATCATCTTAGGATGTGTATTGGGAGTGTGGTATATAATACATATACCCCTTATAGCCGTGAGTTCTCATGTATAAGATCTCAGTGGATAATGTTGTGTTTATTAAGTTGTCATATAAGAAACTAAGTTCCCTGTGACAAATAATAAGTTAAAAGATTTACCGATAAAGTCATCACTAGTGAAATTGCATGATTTGTGAATTGATAACCATGAAAAAATATATGTGAAAATATTTTGAGTAAAAGTTGGGGTCGTGAGCCATGTTATGGCCCAATGTTAGTAAACTCATTAAATGGATTTGAGCTCACCCCCTCCCTAAAACAATTACAGGTGTATGAGGGAGCACCAAGAGACACAAGGCTAAGCCGTTGCCAACTCTCGCATGTGAATCGAGGTACATATCTTGAAGGACACACACAAATGTTTTATATGTTTTATTTATTAGTTATTTAATTTTTAGGGAAAAGTGATATTCATTTTGGGCACATTACTTGATTTAAATAAAAAGTTTTAATTTAGGCTTAAATTTATAAGTATTTTCATTATGAGCCTTAAATTCTCGGTATTACTTTGGTGAATATAACCACCATTGTAGTATCGAGTGGACGTAGCGAGTTGTCATTGAACTTCGACCCATAAAAAATGAGTAAAGGTGTGACAACTTTAATGGTATAAGAGCTTACATTTTTAAAACATGGTATTTTGGAAAGAAAAGAAATTTTGGATGGTTAGAGAAAATGAGAATAATATTAATAGAGCATTCGTTTATAATATAAAAACTTTCGTATGTAAGGAATAATTCAAGAATATTAATATAATAATAATTATGTTTGGTGAGAGAAATTTTAGGAGTACAACATAAACCGGAGACATGTTATGGAGCAACAAAACCATGAGAATCGCTTTGAAGAATCTATGTGCCGTTATCCCAAAAGTGACCAATATATAGTTAAAATAGTTTTAGAAGGAGGAGTTTCTCAATCTATCTATGACAAGGCCTAGTACATGTGATCGAGTACAAAAGGAGGTTTAACGTCCTTAGGTTATTTGTACTAGATTATGTCAGTCACGCAGATATATGCAAGATATTCCTTGCAGGTATATCCCTAGAAATCTGGTGTTGTATGGGGAGCATTAAGAGACACATTGATTTTACATCCATAATCAACTATGCATATGAGTGTGATCATATCCTACACACTATAGGACACTCTATAAGAGGCGTTTAAAAATAGAAGGAAAGTGAAGTAGCACTCCCCACCCCAAGTAGAAAGTTAGAGAAGAGATAGATCTATGCTAGGAAACTCCACCACCAACGGATAACCCCATATCAAATTGAGAAAATAATTGAATATATTAGAGCTTTTGGTGAACTACCACAAGAAATTTCGACCGCTCCTCCCTTTGTAAGAAGGGCAATACTAGGAGCATTGGGATGGAAGTTACCTTGAGTATGGCCAAAAAGACAAGAACCAAAATCCCTAGGGTTGTTGCAAAATGAGTAATAATGGGGATGACACCCACATACATACGAAGGAGCTCGGGTGGAATGCTAGTACCAAAAAAGTGACAACTTCTGTGTTGGAATACCTCACAGTAATGGAGTTATAAGGTGTATAAAAATACATTATAGAATACCTTGGTATCCACACTATTGCAAGTTTCACCAAGGGCTATGTAGGACAATCCACTACTACAATTGTGGACATATTGGGCACCTAGTCTATGACTGCTCATTTATCTAAACACATCTTGGATGAATTGAAGAATGAAAAGGAAATGGGATAGTACTAACCACCCTTGGAAGTACAACCATGAAATTGGATATCTACCACATGGCCACCCTTCGGGTGCGCCTAGTCGTTTCTCGAGTATGGAAGAGAAAGGATTTTGATGAATAAATGACCATCAATGAGTAAGGGGTATTATCGTAAGATTGGAGCAGGAAGTAACATCTGTGTGAAGAATGAGGCATACAATTGTTTAAAATGCAGACGAGCACACCTAGGGGATTGTTAGACTTCAACATGTCATGTTTGTGGGCAGCTTTGTCATTTTCGTTGTGAGTGCCCCAATGTTTGCAAAATGACTACCTAGTTGGGACCCCTACTACCTAAACCCCTAGTAACACTTAGCACCAACTCACCAGTTTACCGAGATCCACGAAAGGGGAAGGGCATCACGACAAGTAATGGCTCTAAGTGGTGATAGGGATCAGGGTATCCCCGAGTGCCAAAGAACTCGGAAGAAGAAATTATTATGATTCTCGGAGTGCAGATGTCATGCCTCGACCCGGTTTGGTTGGATCCCTATGATCAACTTGCCACTCTCCCTGTTTATTAAAGGGTTTCCCTTCGTTATAAACTGTAAAGAGTAAGGCATCCTTTAAACCTGCACTTTTCCTAGAATAACATAAATTAAAACTGCATAATATTTTAATTTTTATCATACCTGTCTCGCAGGCGTCTGGGTTAATGGTCTTTAAGAGTAGACTTTCTGAAATTTTCCTGAAAAAGGGATATAAGGAAGGGGGTGAGTATGACTACTCAGTGAATGGGTTTTTCAAGAAAATATTTTTGAGGAAAAATTTGTATTAGAGTGTGCCAAACTCCTTTATTTCAAAAACCATTTCATTTAAAATCTCTGGTTTAACCACCATTTCCTTATTTAATCACGGTGTGTCATTACCCAACACACAACCTTCATCATGAAGGTTAAACACACATTCGCAAGCCAGCACGACCACTGAACCCACTTGTGGCTTCGGAGAGACTTTACCGGCCACCTAAATAGAAGTACGTCCACTTCTACCCTAAGAATGAGTGGATATACGTGACATACAACCCTCAATCCCAAAATCAACTCTCTGTGTACATATGAGGACAGAGACCTCATCCCGTCCCCACGCACAGTCACCTGGTACGACGAACTGCCCTTATACTCACTGGGTCGTCCACGACCCTTAAGATGCATCACTACCCCTCATAGGCATCTTGATGATCCCAAAATCATAGTGCATGCACAAACAGTATTTTCTTATCATGCCATATAATCTGTGGTGCCACTAGTCCAACGACTCCGACCCTCAACTCAACTTGCAGCTGTTTGTCTTAACTGATCCAGAGACCTGTTATATCACACTACCACTAGTTGACTGAATATGTCGGTCCTGTCTTGGTACTATGGCCAAACAATTCATTTATTACAGTTTTATGATATCTCATGTTTGTTTACGAGCTCCTGCTCGTGCCCACTGGCCTATGGCCCACTTGTTCAAGATTTTCAAAATTGGGCATAATAGCCCCCAAATTCCAAAACCGAGGCCCCCGGCCTATAAGAGCTATTCGTGCTCCCGTCAATAAGGTCTCCCAAATAGTTTAAGCATTGGCGTACCGTCAGGGGAGAACACTTATGACAAAATTATATTTTCAACTGTCCATTATACCAACTGGGCATAAGAACATCTCTGCTCATAACTGATGAACGGGTTTTCAACTTCCCTCAAGGAAGTTTCATCATACCAACCGGGTATTATCTACTTACAACTGATAAATAGTTTTTCTACATGATTTTCACATCACTCCTCTAAGTTGTGATGTTTAAACTACCACTTGATAGTGGGTTTTCATTTCGAGGTACTTATCATCCCCAATCGGGTACGATATAAAATCCCACTCACCCGTTAATGCCGTGAATTCCACTAGATCGGTTCCTTGATTTCACACGAGCTTGTTCTTGCTGGCGTTCTCGGTATTTCGTGTTCCTACACGATATGATCATCTCGGTTCATTATCTATCAGCCTAATAGCCTTCATTCACTCCAAATGAATGACAAGAACCAAACTTTTATTTATTTGCAATTAAGTTATTAAAGTTATTTTTCTTTAACTTTAAGTCCTGAATGCTGATTTTTCCTCAAATTGAGTCCTAAAACTTTTCAAATTCCCCTTGGGACCTCAATTTATTCAATTTCACAAAAGAGGTTTAATTTCCCAAATTTCCAATTTGGTACCCCAAGTTTTCCAAAATTACCATTTTGCCCTTCATTTACAAAAATGGTAAATTTTACCCCAAAAATTCTAAAATTCCTCAATTGGCCCTCCAACATTTTTATCATGCCCAATTGTCCCTCAATTTTAGGAAATTACATTTCGGTCCCTCGAATTTTTGAAAATCCCCAATTTTCCCCAATTTCAACTTCTTAACATAGTCGAATTTGATTTCATCAAATTGACCGATCAAACATTTCCAATTGTTTAAATTGAAGTTGAAATCGAGTTTCTACATGTTCATACGATTCTTTAGCAATTTGAATCACAAGTTTTAACGTCAGGATAAGCTCAAACGGAGCTTCGCCGGAAAATAAACTATAGAGAGAGAAAGCTTCGATTACTCACCGGTGAGGGCACGACGGTCTAAGCTTTCTATCTGGGCAGGTAGTTTGCCTCCTGAGGTTCTTCCTAGAATAAAGAATAACATCAATTGATGTCTAATTGGATTAGTATTTCGTCATTGAAATTTGGCCGACTCTCTCTCTTACACCGATCGGAAATTGCAGAGGGGAGCCGAATTGACTTACCTTTCCATCCTAATTCGGCTATGGGAGGGCTGATGAAGAGTTGGAAGGGCTTGGTTGGCTTGAGGAGGGCTTGAATTGGCTGATTTCAACTCGGCCGAAATAGGGCAGCTTCGGTCTGCCGGAGCTACTTCACTGTTCGATCACGTCGACGCTTCTTCGGTGACTCTCGAAACAAATGGAAGTCACCATCGTGCAGCTAACTTCTCCCCAGTTCTAATGAACCTGACCTCACCTTCTTTGTTTCATAAATGACCCTATATTAGAGCTCTGGTTTGAGCTTTACCAGAAAACTAAGCAACTGAGAGAGAGTGAACTTTTCAGGTGTGGAGATGATGAATGGGGAGGGGGTCTTTATATAGGAAGCTCGGGGACTCCTTGGTCGTCCGATTGGTGCCTTTATGACAGGCATTGATGGCTGGAAACGTATTGAACGAAGTTTCTTCTTCGCTGGCGCTGCTTCAATTTTTCGGCGAGTGAATAGTGCTGTCATCTGAAGGAAAAAGATGACACTGTTCCGAACTGGACCGGACCGGTCTGAACTGGGTTAGAAGCTTAAACCGACCGGTTCACCCCTCATTTGACCAATTTTTTGAAATCTAAAAGTTTAAATTCATCTAAATTCATTTTCTATCCAATTGTGGCCTCAAATCTCAAGTTTGAATTATTTAAGCTAACTAGAAAAATGAATTTAGGATCCGGTTTAATAGGGGTTCAAACCGGTTCAGATCCAGTTCACCTGAACCGGTTTGGTTTTCATCCCCAATTCCTTCCCAAGTCCATTTCCATGACTTTTGTGACTCCTTAGGTCACTTAGGGTCCATAAAATTTCCGGTTTACCATCTCTTTATCGATTCCAGTTCATAAACCAACTTGGTCCTTAAACTAACTCAATCGGTTTGAGCCCGGTTCTCTTGAACCGATCCGATTTTTCTTCCCCATTTATTCCTAAGGTTCTTTTCCAAGATTTATGAACCATCTTGAGTCACATGGAAGGTGTAAATTCTCAATTTGTTCATTTTCTATTAATCGAGCTTATAGACCAATTCGGTTTAAAATTTAAAACTGACCGGTTCTTTCCCCGATTTTCTCATTATCAAAGGACGGAGTTTATAACTCTCCCCTCCTTTTAAGGGTTTTGTCCCCAAAACAGTTATACGTTAAATAATTGAGGGTAACTATCCCTCATCATAGACTCGGTTTCCCATGTCTCTTGCACGGGTCCATTATGCCACAACACCTTAACCATAGGAATTTTCTTGTTTCTCAAATTCTTTTCTCTCCGGTCGATGATTCGTACAGCTTTGCCTGATAGGTCAGGTTCTCTTCTAGTTCTATTGGAGGTTGGTCCAATATATAACTAGGATCAGGCTGATATTTTCGAGGTACTAAGATATGGAATACATCATGTACCCTCTGCTGGCCAGGAGGTAGTTCCAATTTATAAGCTACCGGTCCTATCCTTTAAATGATGGTATATGAAATGATATACCTTGGTTTCAACTTTCCTCTTTGCTGGAACCTAAGTATTCCTCTCCAGGGGGACACTTTGAGGAACACTTGATCTCCTACTTCGAACTCCAAATCTTTCCTTCGATTGTCCGCATAACTCTTTTGCCTGTCCTGAGCGGTCTTAAGACGACTCCTTATTAATTTTATCTTCTCGATGGCATCCTTAATTAATTCTGCCCTTTCTATTTTCCTTTCTCCCACTTCTTCCCAAAATAGAGGGGTACGACATGGTCATCCATAAAGGGCTTCATAGGGAGCCATCTGAATACTGGCATGATAACAATTGTTGTAAGCGAATTCCATCAGACACAAGTATTTCTCCCAATTTTTATTCATGGTGAGTACGCACGCTCTCAGCATATCTTCTAAGGTTTGGATGGTTCACTCCGACTGACTATTTGTCTGTGGGTGAAATGCCGTGTTCATATGAAGTTTAGTCCCCATGGCATTTTGTAAAATTTGGCCAAAACCTGGAGGACACCATGGAGTCTTATGATTTCCTTCATGTATAGGACGACCAGCTGTTCTATCATGTCCATCACTTATATAGGAAGAAAATGTGCTGATTTGGTCAATCTATCCACTATGACCCAATTCACATCTTAGCCGCTTTTGGTCACCGGTAAGCCTGTGACAACGTCCATGGTGATATGCTCCCATTTCCACTCAGGAATTGTTAAGGGTTGTAGTAGTCCTAACAGTTTCTGATGTTCTGCTTTTATCTGTTGACAAGACAAACATCAGGTCAAATATTCTGCAATGTCCCTCTTCATACCCTTCCACCAGTATCTTTTTTTGAGGGAGAGATACATCTTAGTACTGCCTGGATGCATGACATACATCAAATCGTATGCCTCTTCTAGGATTAATCTTTTCATCTCCTTATTTTGAGGCACACATACCCTACCCTTATAGGTTTGTACTCCGTCACCTCGTACATCATAGTCTGGTTTCCTTTCTCTATTTACCAGATCCAAATAAGGCATGAATTCTTTATCATTCCTTTGTTGAGCCTTAATATGCTCGATTAGACTGGGTCTTACCGTCACATTCGCCACCAAGCATTTTTCCTGCTTTTCTATCCTCAAATTCATCTCCATTCTTCCCATTTGTTGTAACAAGGGTAGGTAACTTGTCTTTAATTGTGCCGCCTTAGTTTGATACTTGCGACTCAAGGCATTTGCTACTACATTAGCCTTCCCAGGGTGATATTCTATTGCTAGATCATAATCTTTCACCAATTCTAGCCATCTCCTCTAATGGAGATTTAACTCCTTCTCAGTCAGAAAGTACTTAAGGCTCTTGTGATCTGTGTATATCCTGCACTTAACCCCGTAGAGGTAGTGTCGCCATATCTTTAGGGCGAACACTATTGCAGCTAATTCCAAGTCACGAGTCGGGTAATTTCTCTCATGTACCTTCAGCTGTCGCGAGGGATATGCGATAACCTTACCCTATTGCATTAGGACACAACCAAGCCCTTGTCCAGAGGCATTACTATAGACGGTGTACTCTCATACATTAGGATCATGTAAGGAGAGTACGGGGGAGGTTGTTAGTTGAGTCTTTAACTCTTGGAAAGACTTCTTACAACATTCATCCCATTTATAATCAACTCCCTTCCTGGTGAGTCGAGTTAGCGGAGATGCTACTTTAAAAAAATCTTGCACAAACCTCCTATAGTATCCTGCCAATCCTAAGAAACTTCTTATTTCTATAGGATTCCTTGGAAATTTCCAATCCGATATGACTTCTACCTTAGCCGGATCCACTTTAACTCCGTCCTTAGATACAATATGTCCTAAGAACCCTACCTCCTGTAGCCAAAACTCACACTTGGAGAATTTTGCATATAACTGGTTTTCCTTCAATATTTCCAATGTAGTTGCCAAATGCTCTTTATGTTTTGACTTGGTTTGTAAACCCCGCACTTTTGAGTTAAGGAAAACCGGGAAAAGAACCGGTCAAACCGAGTAAGAAAACTGAGTTGATTTACATTTGGGAATAAGCAATATGGAAATTTACAACTTTCGAGTGATCCAAAGGGTTTATTAAACCTTGGAAAGAAATTAAAAGACAAAAAACAAATTGGTTCAGGTGAATAAGATTTCATAAGAACGTTGAAGTTAAGCGTGCTTGCCCGAGAGTAGTGTGAGGATGGGTAACCATAAATTAATATATATTTAATTAATACTAGTAATAAATCTCCCCCATTTAATACACCTATATAAAGAGGTCATCCCCATTCATTCTCCTTACACCCAAACACTTCTCTCTCTCTCTCTCTACTGCTCCATTTCCCAGTGAAGCTTAAACCAGAGCTTCAACTTGAACATTTTTCTTAACCTCGAAAGGAGAGGTTGGGCTCTTTAGAACCGGGGGGAAGTTAGCTATCTGATAGCAAACTCCAATTAATCCGAGAATCACTTGAGAAGCGCCAACATGATGGAACAATGAAGCAGCTCCAGTGGACCGAAGCTGACCTATTTCGGCCGAGTTGAAATTGGCCATTTCAAGCCCTCCTCAGGCCAAACCAAGCCTTCTCAACACTTCCTCAGCCCTCCCATGGCCAAATTACGACTGAAAGGTAAGTCAATTCTGCTCCCTTCTACAATTTTTGGTCGGTGCTAGAGAGAGAACTGACAGAATTTTAATAATGAAATTCTAACTCAATTTGGCATCAATTGATGCGATTCTTGATTCTAGGATGAACCTCAAGATTAGAGCAATCCGCCTAGACTGAAAGCTCGGACCGCCTGCCCTCACTGGTGAGAAATCGAAGCTTTCTCTCTCTAGAGTTTGTTTTCCAGCGAAGCTTTGTTTGAGCTCGTTCCGACGTTAAAATATGCGATTCAAAGTTTCTTAGAATTGTATGGACATGCAGTAACTCAATTTTAACAATTAGAAGTGTTTGATCAGTCAATTTGATGAAATCAAATTCAGTAGTGTTGAAGAGTTGAAATTGGGGGAAAATTGAGAAAATTTGGGGATTTTCGAAATTCAAAGGGCCCAAATGCAATTTTATGAAATTGAAGGTTAATTGGGCATGAAAATAATGTTGGAGGACCAATTGAGGAATTTTGGAATTTTTGGGGCAAAACTTACCATTTTTGTAAAGGAAGGGAAAAATGGTAATTTTGGAAAAATTGGGGGACCAACTTGAAAATTTGGGAAATTAAACCCCTTTTTGGTAAAATTGAATAAATTGAGGTCCCATGATAAATTTTAAAAGTTATGGGACTCAATTTGAGGAAAAAACTGACATTTGGGACTTAAAGTTAAAGAGAAATAACTTTAGGGACCTAATTACAAATAACTAAAAGTTTGAGTTTTCTCATTCATTGGAAATGAATGAAGGCTGTTATGCCGAGTAATAATGAACAAGAATGTTCATATAATGTAGGAACGCGAAATACCAGGAATGCCAGCATGGATGAGCTCGCGTGAATACAAAGAACCAATCAAGTGGAATTCACTGCGTTAACGGGTGAGTGGGTTTACTAACATCATACCCGGTTGGGATGATGAGCACAAATTAATGATAAAAACCACTTACCTGTTGTGGGTGAAAATTTTATATCATACCCGGTAGGGGGTGATAAGTAACTTGGTATAAAAATACACTTTTTAGTGGTATTTTAATCATCACCACTTAGAGAAAGTGATGTGAAAATTATGCGGAAAAACTACTTACCGGTTGTAAGTAGATCATACCCGGTTGGTATGATGAGACTTCCTCGAAGGAAGTTGAATACCCGTTCATCGGTTATGAACCGAGATCTCCTTATGCCGGTTGGTATAATGGACAATATAAACCTATTTTGTCAGAAGTGTTCTCCCCTGACTGTGTGCCAATGCTTAAACTATTTAGGAAACCTTCTTGACGGGAGCTTGAATAGCTCTTATAGGCCGGAGCCTCGGTGTTGGAACTTGAGGGCTAGAATGCCCAGATTTTTGAAAATCTCATACAGTGGGCCCAAGGCCAGTTGGCACGAGCAGGAGCTCATAAATGAACATGATATATGTGCCATAAAACTTAATAAAGTGAATTGTTTGGCCATGGTACCAAGATAGGACCGACATGCTCAGTCAACTAGCAGCAGTGCGACATGACAGGTCGACGGACCAGTCAAGACAAACAATTGCGGGTTGAGTTGAGAGTCGGGGCCATTGGACCAGTGGCACCACATATTACATGGCTTGATAAGAAAAAATTGTTTGTGCATGCACTATGAGTACAGGATCATCAAGATGCCCATGAGGGGTAGTGATGTGTCCTAAGGGCCCTGGACGACCCGGTGAGTATAAGGCAGATCGTCGTTCCAAGTGTCTGGGTAAAATTTGGAGTAGCACCAAGTGCATGAGACCGGGGTGGGGACAGGATGAGGTCTCTGTCCTCATATGGACACAAAGAAGTGATTTCAGGATTGTGGGTCAGATGTCGCGTACATCCACTCATTCCTAGGGTAGAAGTGGTCGTACTTCTATCCGGGTGGCAGGAAAAGTTGCTTCGAAGCCACTAGCAGGTTCAGTAGTGATACTGTCTTGCGAATGTGTGTAACCTTCATGATGAAGGATGTGTGTTGGGTGATGACAACCGGTAACTAAGAAATAAAGGAAAAACCCAAAATTTTAAATGAAGGGATTTTTGAAAAGAAAGGAGTTTGGCACACTCCAATAATAATTATTTTCTTAAAAGTCAAAAGTTTTTAAAAACCATTTCACTGAGTAGTCGTACTCACCCCCCCATATCCCTTTCAGGAAATCTTGGAAAGCCTACCCTAAAAGACCATCAACTAAGATGCCTACAAGACAATTATGTAAAGCTTAAAATTTCATGTAATTTTGATTATGCTATTCCAGGAAATGGTGCAGGTTTAACAGATGCCTTACTCTTTACGAATTATAATAAGGGAAAACCCTTTAATAAACCGTAAGAGTGGCGGGTTGTTCACGGGGATCCAACCAAACTGGGTCGGGGCGTGACATGGTTTGTGAATATATAAGGATGTCATCTATGAATACTATCACGAACCTGTCCAAATGAGGTTGGAACATGCGGTTCATTAAGTCCATGAAGGCTGCATGGGCATTTGTCAATCCAAACGGCATCACTCTGAACTCATAATGTCCATATCTGGATCTAAATGCCGTCTTAGGGATGTCCTCTTCTCTAATCTTGAGTTGGTGATATCCTGACCGAAGGTCTATTTTAGAGAAGTAAGCTGCTCTCTTTAGTTGGTCAAACAAGTCGTCTATTCTTGGGAGTGGGTATCGTTTCTTGATGGTAACTTGGTTCAACTTTCTATAGTTGCATAGTCTTATGCTTCCATCCTTTTTCTTTACAAATAGAATAGGAGTACCCCATGGAGATTGACTTGGACACATGAAATTCTTTACCAATAATTCGTCCAACTGTTCCTTTAATTCCCTCAGCTCTACTGGAGCCATGCGATATGGGGCCTAGGATATGGGGTTTGTTCCTGGGGTTATCTCTATAGTGAACTCCACTTGTCTACTTGGAGGTAGTCTGGGTAACTCTTCTTGGAAAAACCTCTGGATAATGTCTGACTACCGAAATATCTTTAAGTTCCTTTTCTTCTAACTTCTCGCTTATAACTATGGCCAGAAAGGCTGTACATCCTTTTTATATCATCCTTTGAGCTTTCAGGTGGGACACCAGTTATACTTCACTTTTCCTTCTATCTCCTTGGAACTTTTCATCTTGGAAGTGTGGAAAGTTATCGTCTTCCTTCTACAATCCATCCTCGCTTGATGATTACTCAGCCAGTCCATTCCCAGAATTACTCCAACCTCCCTTAGGGGTAATGGGATCAAGTCAGCTTCCAGTTTGATTCATCAAATTCTTTTCTCACATCCCTTTAATTGTTTATCCCTGTATAAACCTTCCCCTAAAGGGGTAAGGATGTTAAGGTTTTGTACTAGTGGAGTGAGCTCTAGGGGTACTTTTGAAACCAACTCTTCTTTGATAAATGATCTTTCTACTCTGGAGTTAAAGGGGATATAGATTGGTTGTTCCCATAGTTGTATATACCCTGATTTAAGAAACGTATGTTTTAGAAGGAATTCACTTTTATTCAATCGAACGATGTCTAATTTACATGACCTTTTTGAACTAATTTGTTGGGTTCTGGGATGTACTCGCTATAGTGCTAGAGTCTCCTCCAGCCTCCTCCTAAGTGAGGTTGTATACTCTAGCTAGTACTCTTGTTGTAGCTTTCGGTCTGAGGTTTCTGGGATTCCCTTGAGGTGGTCCAAGAGTATTCCTCTGTCTGTTACCCCAAAGGGTGGGACCATCCTTTACGAAGTGTCCCACTCGTTCGCATGCGCAATATGTATCGCATACTCCCTCATAATTCCTTTGGCACTTCGGCCAGCAAGGGTTTCCTTGGGGTAAGGTAGGGACTATTCTGGGAGGAGGTGGTGGCATGCCCCTTCTTCGTTGGAATACCATTTTGTTTCCTCCTCTTGTGCCAATATTTTCTTTCCGTCCTCCTTGACGGTTTGGATCCTTATCTCCCCTTCGAGTTGTCTGCTCCACTCGACGACATCGAATTTGTACTAGTCGCTCACATTCGTGAGCCATATAGATTATAGTTTCCAGGTCTGTGGGGCATCCTAGTACTCCCATATAGTCTCTAATATCCATATTGAGACCGTCCACAAGCCTCTGACATATGTTAGCTGGCCTAGCTAGGTTGGGATCAAGGGTCTTAACTCGTTGAATTTTGTTTCAAACTCTAATATGGAGTTAAGCCCTTACCGAAGTTGGATGAACTCTTGCTTCTTCTCATTTATTAGCTGGGGTGCCAGGTACTCCTCCGAATACCTCTCCTCAAATTGTTCCCAAGTGAGGGTTGTGGTATGTAGATTTCAGACATTGTCCCACCACTGTCTAGCGCTTCCTTCCAAGAAGAACTCCATTAGGATCACCTTATCCTCTGGCGGTATCGGAACAATACCCATCAACTTCTTGGTATTTTCCAACCAATCCATGGTGGTTCTAGCATCCTTTTCTCTGAGGAAAGGTTTACATCCTAGTTGTCGGAGGGTTTTGAGATTTCTAGGAATGTCCGTTGGAGCGGTTGGATTAACAGGGGGAAGGTGGGATTGTACTTCTTCTGGTTCAACCCGCGAGTTGGTGCCCGCCTCAGGAGTGAGGTTAGGTTGGCCAAATACATGGGTGAATTCCCGATATAATCTTTGATGGTCCCCGCTGAGTCTAAGAGGGGTTGTTTGGGCTGCTCTAAGAGTTTCTACAGGTAGGGGTGGTTGAGCGGTGTTGGAGATGGCAACCCTAGTTCTCTTGATTCCCTTCTTTGGAGCCATTTCTGTAAAATTTTTAAAATAACTTCTATTAGTTACTATATTTTCTAGTCTTGGTTATGTATTCAAGGAAACAGGCTCTAATACCACTAAAGTTGTCAGCCCCGACTCGGTTTGGTCGGATCCCCGTGATCAACCCGCCACTCTCCCAGTTTATTAAAGGGTTTCCCTCATTATAAACCGTAAAGAGCAAGACGTCCTTTAAACCTACACTTTTCCTGGAATAATATAAATCAAAACTGCATAATATTTTAATTTTTATCATACCTGTCTTGCAGGCATCTGGGTTAATGGTCTTAAGAGTAGACTTTTCGAAATTTTCCTAAAAAAGGGATATAAGGGTGGGGGGTGAGTACGACTACTCAGTGAATGGATTTTTCAAGAAAATATCTTTGAGCAAAAGAGTTGTATTGGAATGTGCCAGACTCCTTTCTTTCAGAAATCATTTCATTTAAAATCTCGAGTTTTACCACCATTTCCTTATTTAATCAGGTGTGTTTTCACCCAACACACAACCTTCATCATGAAACTTAAACACACATTCGCTGGCCAGCAGCACCACCACTAAACCCACTTGTGGCTTCAGAGCGACTTTATCAACCACCTATATAGAAGTACGTCCACTTCTAACCTGAGAATGAGTGGATGTACGTGATATCCGACCCTCAATTCTGAAATAAATCTCCATGTCCATATGAATACAGAGACCTCATCTCGTGCCCACCCCGGTCTCATGCGCTTAGTGCTACTCCAAATTCGCATGGTCACCTGGTACGAAGAACTGCCCTTATACCCACTGGGTCGTCCACGACCCTTAAGATGCATCACTACCCCTCATAGGCATCTTGATGATCCCAAAATCATAGTGCATGCACAAACAATATTTTCTTATCATGCCATATAATCTGTGGTGCCACTGGTCCAACGACTCCGACCTTCAACTCAACTTGCAGCTGTTTGTCTTAACTGATCCAGAGACTTGTCATGTCGCACTACCACTAGTTGACTGAATATGTCGGTCCTGTCTTGGTACTATGGCCAAACAATTCATTTATTACAGTTTTATGATATCTCATGTTTGTTTACGAGCTCTTGCTCGTGCCCACTGGCCCATGGCCCACTTGTTCAAGATTTTCAAAATTGGGCATAATAGCCCCTAAATTCCAAAACCGAGGCCCCCGGCCTATAAGAGCTATTCGTGCTCCCGTCAATAAGGTCTCCCAAATAGTTTAAGCATTGGCGTACCGTCAGGGGAGAACACTTATGACAAAATTATATTTTCAACTGTCCATTATACCAACTGGGCATAAGAACATCTCTGCTCATAACTGATGAACGGGTTTTCAACTTCCCTCAAGGAAGTTTCATCATACCAACCGGGTATTATCTACTTACAACTGATAAATAGTTTTTCTACATGATTTTCACATCACTCCTCTAAGTTGTGATGTTTAAAATACCACTTGATAGTGGGTTTTCATTTCGAGGTACTTATCATCCCCAATCAGGTACGATATAAAATCCCACTCACCCGTTAATGCCGTGAATTCCACTAGACCGGTTCCTTGATTTCACACGAGCTTGTCCTTGCTGGCGTTCTCGGTATTTCGTGTTCCTACACGATATGATCATCTCGGTTCATTATCTATCAGCCTAATAGCCTTCATTCACTCCAAATGAATGACAAGAACCAAACTTTTATTTATTTGCAATTAAGTTATTAAAGTTATTTTTCTTTAACTTTAAGTCCTGAATGCTGATTTTTCCTCAAATTGAGTCCTAAAACTTTTCAAATTCCCCTTGGGACCTCAATTTATTCAATTTCACAAAAGAGGTTTAATTTCCCAAATTTCCAATTTGGTACCCCAAGTTTTCCAAAATTACCATTTTGCCCTTCATTTACAAAAATGGTAAATTTTACCCCAAAAATTCTAAAATTCCTCAATTGGCCCTCCAACATTTTTATCATGCCCAATTGTCCCTCAATTTTAGGAAATTACATTTCGGTCCCTCGAATTTTTGAAAATCCCCAATTTTCCCCAATTTCAACTTCTTAACATAGTCGAATTTGATTTCATCAAATTGACCGATCAAACATTTCCAATTGTGGCTTCGGAGCGACTTTACCAGCCACCTAAATAGAAGTACGTCCACTTCTACCCTGAGAATGTGTGGATATACGTTACATACAACCCTCAATCCCAAAATCAACTCTCTGTGTACATATGAGGACAGAGACCTCATCCCGTCCCCATGCACAGTCACCTGGTACGACGAACTGCCCTTATACTCACTAGGTCGTCCACGACCCTTAAGATGCATCACTACCCCTCATAGGCATCTTGATGATCCCAAAATCATAGTGCATGCACAAACAGTATTTTCTTATCATGCCATATAATCTGTGGTGCCACTGGTCCAACGACTCCGACCCTCAACTCAACTTGCAGCTGTTTGTCTTAACTGATCCAGAGACCTGTCATGTCGCACTACCACTAGTTGACTGAATATATCGGTCCTGTCTTGGTACCATGGGCAAACAATTCATTTATTGTAATTTTATGGTACATATCTCATGTTTGTTTACGAGCTCCTGCTCGTGCCACTGGCCTGTGGCCCACTTGTTTGAGATTTTCAAAATTGGGCATCATAGCCCCCAAATTCCAAAACTGAGGCCCCCGGCCTATAAGAGCTATTCGTGCTCCCGTCAATAAGGTCTCCCAAATAGTTTAAGCATTGGCACACCGTTAGGGGAGAACACTTCTGACAAAATTATATTTTCAACTGTCCATTATACCAACTGGGTATAAGAACATCTCTGCTCATAACTGATGAACGGGTTTTTAACTTCCCTCGAAGAAGTTTTATCATACCAACCAGGTATGATCTACTTATAACCGGTAAGTAGTTTTTCCACATGATTATCACATCACTCCTCTAAGTTGTGATGTTTAAAATACCACTTGATAGTGGGTTTTCATTTTGAGGTACTTATCATCCCCAACCGGGTATGATATAAATTCCACTCACCTATTAATGTCGTGAATTCCACTAGACCGGTTCCTTGATTTCACGTGAGCTTGTCCTTGCTGGTGTTCCCAGTGTTTTATTTTCCTACACGATATGAACATCTCGGTTCATTATCTCTCAACGTAATAGCCTTCATTCACTCCAAATGAATGAGAAGAACCAAACTTTTATTTATTTACAATTAAATTCTTAAAGTTATTTTTCTTTAACTTTAAGTTCCGAATGCCGATTTTTCCTCAAATTGAGTCCCAAAACTTTTAAAATTCCCCTTGGGACCTCAATTTATTCAATTTCACAAAAAGAGGTTTAATTTCCCAAATTTCCAATTTGGTCCCCCAACTTTTCCAAAATTACCATTTTGCCCTTCCTTTAGAAAAATGGTAAAATTTACCCCAAAAATTCTAAAATTCCTCAATTGGCAACATTTTTATCATTCCCAATTGACTCTCAATTTTAGGAAATTACATTTCGATCCCTCAAATTTTCGAAAATCCCCAATTTTCCCCAATTCCCCCTCAATTCGAGCTTCTTAGCACAACCGAATTTGATTTCATCAAATTGATCGATCAAATGTTTCAAATTGTTGAAATTGAAGTTGAAATCGAGTTTCTATATATTTATACGATTCTTTCACAATTTGAATTGCAAGTTTTAACACCGGGATGAGCTCAAATGGAGCTTCGCGGAAAATGAACTTTAGAGAGAGAAAGCTTCGATTACTCACTTGTGAGGGCACGTCGGTTCGAGCTTTCTATTTGGGCAGGTAGTTCGCCTCTTGAGGTTTTTCCTAGGATCAAGAATGATATCAATTGATGTCGAATTGGATTAGTATTTTGTCATTGAAATTCGACCAACTCTCTCTCTAATATCGATCGAAAATCACAGAGGGGGAGCCAAGTTGGGTTACCTTTCCATCCAAATTTGGCCGTGGGAGGGCTTGGTTTGGCCTGGGGAGGGCTAGAATTAGCCAATTTCAGCTTGGCTGAAACAGGGCAACTTCATTATGTCGGAGCTACTTCATTGTTCAATCACTTCAGCACTTCTCTAGTGACTCTCGGAATGAATGGAAGTCACCAATGTGTAGCTGACTTCTCCTCGGTTATAATGAACCCGACCTCAGCTTCTTTGGCTTAGAAATGACCCTATATCAGAGCTCTGGTTCAAGCTTTGCCGAAAAACTAAGATATTGAGAGAGAGTGAGCTTTTTAGGTGTGGAGAGGATGAATGGGGAGGGGGTTATATAGGAAGCTCGGGGTCTCCTTGGCCATCCGGTTGGTGCCTTTATGATAGGCATTGATGGCTGGAAATGTATTGAACAAAGACGTTTCTTCTTCGTTGGCGCTGCTTCGATTTTTCGGCGTGTGAATATGTTGTCATCTGAAGGAAGAAGACGACACTATTCTAAACCGAATTGGACCAGTTCGAACTGGGTTCGAAGCTTAAACTGGTCGGTTCACCCCTCATTCGACCGAGTTTTTCAAATATAAAAATTTATAAATTCATCTAAATTCATTTTCTATCCAATGGTGGCCTCAAATCTCAAGTTTGAATTATTTAAGCCACCTAAAAAAATGAATTTAGGATTTGCTTCAATAGGGGTTCAAATCGGTTCTGATCCGGTTCACCTGAACCGGTTTGGTTTTCATCCCCAATTCCTTCCCAAGTCCATTTCCATGACTCCTTAGGTCACTTAGGGTTCATAAAATTTTTGGTTGACCATTTCTTTATCGATTCCAGTTCATAAACCAACTCGGTCCTTAAATTGGTTCAATCTGGTTCGAGCCCGGTTCTCTTGAACCGATCCGGTTTTTCTTCCCCATTTTGTCCTAAGGTTCTTTTCCAGGATTTATGAACCATCTTAAGTCATATGGAAGGTGTAAATTCTCAATGTGCCCATTTTCTATTAATCGAGCTTGTAAACCAATTTAGTTTAAAATTTAAAACTGACAGATTGTTTCCCCAGTTTTCTTATTATCAAAGGATGGGGTTTACAGTTGATGCAACTAGGACTATGTGAACCCCTTAGAAACCTTAATTAGATGATCTATCTAAGAAATCATTATAAACCTTTTTGAAATGTAGAAGTACCAATTTTTTGTCATATGGCAAGGCTTCCTTCACTATTGTACCAGGCCCTAGTAGGAGACTAGAATAAAAATACATTGTATTTTGGGACTTCAATAATGAAATATACTTAAGGAAAATACTATAAAATACAAAGACTGAGTTATGAAAAGTTAATGACAACATATATTAAGGCACCCACTTAAAAAAGTATTATTAAAAAGGTAACATGTAGAATAATAAGTGTAAAGCTTGAGTAATCATATAAATTCTTAGGTTAAGAAAAAAGCCCACATTAGGATTACACCCAGATGGGGAATAGCACGTCATTGTAGTCAAGGAAATTGAAGAGGGGCTGCTAAGGGTGCACACTACCTCTTTAAATACCCTAGTATGGGGATCAAGATGAACACTACTCTAAGCTACATAGGTACGTGAAATCTCTAGTTAGATCTGAGTTGTGAACCCTTTAGAGAATAGGGGAATACAAACACAACAATAGATGACTTGAGGAGGTGAAAACATGCATGCACTCCCTAAGAGTACCATTGAGCAAATAGGTCGACATGGTTGAGTAATTACAAAAAAAAATCTAAAATGAATAATTATGGTAGTGGGACAGATAATAGAGTCTAAAGCAACCTATATGTGAAGAAAGAATACTAGGGGGAAGGTGACACAACCCGACTTAGTGAGAAGTCAGGGGTGACACAGATAACCAACTAGTACAACTCAACACCTTAGTTAGAGTTAGAGTTTTCTCTAATTAAGCAAACTAAGGGGGTAGACACCCTAATGGAGTGGCCATTTATTTTTTAAAGAACCAAAATACCATTAAATACAATGCTCACTTTGATAAGTGTGGATGGGGAGAACTTGTGTAGTAATATGTCCAAATGACCTCAGAATACCAAAAGAGTACCAACTTAGGTGTAGGATTGGACCTATTAGTTTGAAAATTTTTAGAAATACTTTTGTTTTGGGTTAAAGGACAGGGTCCAAATGTAAAGATTTGATAGTTAGGGGACCCAAATGAGATTGAGCTTTTTGTGGGTCTTCCTAAGAGGAAAAATAAAGTTTGGGGGCTAATTGGAAAGTTTTATGAGGGTTTGGGACCGGGTTTGCCTATTATGGAAAGTCTAGTGACATATTGACAATAAATGCAAAGTTAAGGACTAAAGTTACGAATATGAGAATTTTTTGCAGCCAAAAAGGCAACTTTTGGGCAATAAAATGAGCTAAATTTAATTAAAGAAGTTAGGGACCTAAATGATAAATATGAGGGGTCAATTGAATGTCGAAGTGTAAGTTCTCAATAAGAGGAGCAAACTTGTAATTTTGCCAAAACTTAGGGGCCATTCGGCAATTAATGAGAAATATAGCTTGAAATTGCTATAATGCCTATTTGAGACTAGAATGGGGCTCAGTGAGACTAGATGAACCCAATTGAAAGACTTGGGAAAGTCTAAGATCCAAAAAAAAAGAGGAAGTTGTTGGGTTTAAGGGCGAAATTGTAATTTTGCCCAATTCAAGGACCAAATGGTAATTTGGGGAGAGTGGACCCCTATGGGTAAATAAAAGAAATATGGACACTTCAATAAGTGTTAAGTTTTCTATCAAGTCCGTTCAAAGCAATTCCAATCGACACCAACTAAAACAAGTTTACGATTTCCTAGAGGGAGACCGGGGAGACCTCTCCACTTAGTTTGATAATTTTTAGAAATACTTTTGTTATTGGTCAGAGGTCGAGTTCAAAATGCAACGATTTGAAAGTTAGGGGACCTAAATGAGATTGAGTTGTTTGTGTGGTCTTCCTAAAAGGAAAAATTAATATGTGGGGCTGATTGAAAAGTTTGATGAGGGTTGGAGACCGGGTTTGCCTATTCTAGAATGTATAGGGACCTATTGTTAATAAAGGTAAAGCTAAGGACTAAAGTTTTGAATATGAGTATTTGTGTGTCTAAAAGGCAACTTTTGGGCAGTTCAAGGACCTAAACTTAATTAAAGAAAGTTTAGGGACCTAAATGAGAAATATGAGGGTCAAATGAATCTCGAAGCCTAAGTTATCAATAGGAGGGGCAAAATGGTAATTTTGCTAGAACTTAGGGGCCATTCGACAATTTATGAGAAATAGAGCTTGAAATTGTTCTAATACCTATTTGGGACCAGAATGAGACTCAAGTAGACTTGAGGTACCCAACTAAAAGACTTGGGAAAGTCTAAGTGTCCAAAAAAGAGGAAGTTATAAGGTATAATGGCAAAATGGTAATTTTAGGAAAGTTGTACCCCTAAGGGTAAATAAAAGAAATATGGACACTTCAATAAGTGCTAAGAGAAAAGAGAATGAGGTTAAGCCCAAATGATTAATGTAAAGCCTGCTCTTTGGAGTTAAAGAAAACCGGGACAAGAACCGATCAAACCGAGTGAAAAAACCGAACTAGTTCACAAACCCGATCATCGGGGAATAGACAAATTTGGGAATTTACAATTCCCGAGTGATCCAAAAGGGTTCATAAACCTTGGGAAAGAACCTTAGAACAAATTGTGAGAGAAAAACCAAACTGGTTCGGGTGAACCAAATCCAAACCGGATTGAATTGGTTTATGAACCGAGTCGGTTTATGAACCAAAACCAATAGAAAGAGGGCAAACCGGGAAATTTATAGATACCAAGTGACCTAAAGAGTCGCATAAGTCATGAAAAAGGACTTTAGGATGAATGGGGGATGAAAACCAATCCGGTTCAGGTGAACCGAATTGAACCGATTTGGACGGGTTTGAACCACTAATGAATTGAATGTTAAATTCATTTTTCTATGTGGCTTATATAATTTCAATTTGAGAATTGAGTCCACCATTTTGATAGATAATAAATTTAGAAAATTTTAATTTTGAAAAACTCGGTCGAATCAGGTCTGAACCGGTTCGTTTAAGCTTTGAACTTGGTTCGGAACAGTGTCGCTTGCTTCCTTCAGATGACAGCACTGTTCACTTGCCAGAAAATTGAAGCAGCGTTGGTGAAGAGGAAACGATTTCATCCAGTATGTTTTAGGCCATCAATGACTATCGTAAAGGTGCAAAATGGACGATCAACGAGTCCTTGAGCTCTCTATATAAAGTGCCCCGCTCCATTTATACTCTACACACCTGAAAACCTCACTCTCTCTCAGCTACTCAGTGTTGCGAGAAAGCTCAAATCAGAGCTCCGATATAGGCTCTTTTCTGAGACAAAGAAGGTGTGGTCATGTTTCTTAGATCCAGGGAGAAGTCAGCTACACGGTGGTAGTCTTCATTTGCTGGAGAAGCGCCGGCATGATCGAACAATGAAGCAGCTCTGACGGACCGAAGCTGCCCTGTTTCAAGCTAAAATCGACCAATTTGAGCACTCTTCAAGCCAAACCAAGCTCTTTCAACACTTACTCAACCCTCCTATGACCGAATTAGAGCAGAAAGTTAAGCCAATTCGGCTCCACTCTATAATTTCCGACCGGTGCTAGAGAGAGAACCAACATAAATTCGATGATAAAATTCTCACCCAATTCGACATCAATTGATACAATTCTTGATCCTAGGGGAACCTCAGGAGGAGAGCTATCTATCCATATTGAAAGCTTAGATCACCACTATCATGCCCTGACCCAATTTGGTCGGACTTTAAACCTTGTTCCCTAGAAAGACATATATCAAATAAAATGCAAGCTTAAAAGAAATTAAGCATACCTGACAGAGGGTAAGGCTTAGTGTTATTCCTAGTAATTGTCTCTATTTCTTGAAAAGGGATAAAAAGAGGGTGGGTTTCTACATCTCAAGTGAATGTGTGTTTAAAGTTTGACTTTTAGAAAAATATTTTGAATTTAGAGTGTGCGAGACTGCTTATTTATCTTTTTAAGACATTTCATTCTCAATTCTTGGTTTTTCATAACCATTTCTCATCATAAGGGTGTGTTTTTAAACCAACACATGGCCTTCATAATGAAGAAACACACAATCACAGGCCAGTCCATCCACTGTACCCACTTGGGGCATCAGAGCGACTTTACCGGCTACCTAGATAGACGTATGTCCACTTCTACCTTGAAAATGAGTGGATATTTGTGATATCTGACCCTCAATCCCATAACAAAACTCCGTATCTGTATGAGGACAAAGACCTCATCCTGGCCCCACCTAAGTCTCATGCGCTTGAAGCTACGTCGAGCTTTGCAAGACTTCTGGTACGACTAACTGTCCTTATATCCACTAGGTCATCGAGAGTCCTAGGACGCATCACTACACCTCTTGGGCATCTTGAAGGTCCCATAACACAGTGTATGCACAATCAACAATTTTTCACATAATGCCATATAATATATGGTGCCACTAGTGCGATGGCCCCGATCCTCAACTTGACCTACAGCAGCTTGTCTTTACTAGTCCGAAGACCTGTCAGGTTGCACTGCCACTAGTCAATCGAGTATGTCGGTCCTGTCTCGGTACCATGGTCAAACAATTCATTTACTTAAGTTTTCATGGCACATTAATCATGTTTGTTTACGAGCTCCTCCTCGTTCCAATTGGTCTAGGGCCCATTGTTCGAGGTTTTTAAAAATCGGGTATATTAGCCCCCAAGTTCTAAAACTAAGGCCTCTAGCCTATATGAGCTAATCGAGCTCCCGTCAAGAAGGTCTCCCAAAAATTTTAAGCAGTGTCACTCAGTTAGGGGAGAGCACTTCCGACAAAATAAACCTTTCATTTATCTACATACCAACCGAGTATGAAGACGTCTCCGCTTATGACCGATAAGCGGGTTTTGCACTTCATTCTAGGAAGTTTCATCATACCAACCGGGTATAATCTACTTACAACCGGTAAATAGTTTTTCCGTGTGATTTTCACATCACACCTCTCAGGGGTGATGTTTAAAATACCACTTAGCAGTGTGTTTTCATTTCTGAGGTGCTTATCATCCCAACCGGGTATGATATAAAATATCACACTCACTCGATCGTGTAGTGTATTTTCTCTAAGTCGACATTCGTCCCTTGCAAGCTTACTTTCATCTAGCATTCCCGAGAAAGCTTCAAATGCTCACAATTGGGGGCACAACGGTCCGAACTTTCATTCTTGGCAGATAGCTTTCCTCTTAAGGTTACAACTAGGATCAAGAATTGTATCAATTGATACCGAATAGGGTGATAATTTTATCATCGAAATTCTGCCAGTTCTCTATCTAGCACCGGTCGGAAATTACAGCGGGGAGCCGAATTGGCTTACCTTTCAATTCTAATTTAGTCATAGGAGGGTTGAGAAGGCGTTGAGAGAGCTTGGTTTGGCCTAAGGAGGGCTTGAATTGGCCGATTTTAGCTCGATATCAATAGGGTAGCAACGGTCCACCGAGGCTACTTCACTATTTGATCACACGGACGCTTCTTGTAAAGCCCGCACATTTGAGTTAAGGAAAATCGGGAAAAGAACCGGTCAAACTGAATAAGAAAACCAAACCGGTTTACATTTGGGAATAAGCAATATGAAAAGTTACAACTTTTGGTTGATTAAAAGGATTTATTAAACAGTGGAAAAGAAATTTAATACAAACTAGAAAACAAAAACCAAATTAGTTTAGGTGAACTAGATTCCATAAGAACTTCAAACTTAAGTGTGCTTACTTAAGAGTAGTGTGAGGATGGGTGACCTCTTGGTAAGTATGATTTTTTGTAACCCGAAATTTCGGTCAAAACTTTTTATGCGAACGACTTATCATAAATAGCCATCAATTAATATATATTTAATTATTGAAATTAATACCAATAATTTAATACCTAAATTAAATTATTGGATTTAATTATTGAAATTAATACTAATAATTTAATACCTAAATTAAATTATTGGAATTAATACCAATAATTTATGGCAATATTAATAATAGTAATAAATCTTGCCCATTTAATACACGGGTTTTACGATTATATAAAGAGGTCATCCCCATTTTATTCTCCTCACACCTGAACACTTCTCTCTCTCTCTACTGCTCCATTTCCCGGTAAAACTTGAACCAGAGCTTCGACTTGAACAAAGGTCGGGCTCTTTAGAACCGGGGAGAAGACAGCTATCTGATAGCAAACTCCAGTCAATCCGAGAATCGTTGGAGAAGTGCCGACATGATGGAATAGTGAAGCAACTCTGGCGGACCGAAGCTGCCCTATTTCGGTCAAGCTGAAATCGACCATTTCAAGCCCTCCTCAGGCCAAACCAAGCCTTCCCAACACTTCCTCAGCCCTTCCACGGCTGAATTAGGACCGAAAGGTAAGCCAATTCGGCTCCCCTTTATAATTTTTGATTGGTGCTAGAGAGAGTCGACCGAATTTCAATGACAAAATTCTAATCCAATTTCGCATCAATTGATACAATACTTGATTTTAGGATGAACCTCAGGACGAGACCTATCTGCCCAGATCGAAAGCTCGGACTGTCGTGCCTTCACCTGTGAGTAATCAAAGCTTTCTCTCTCTACAGTCTATTTTCGGCAAAGTTTCGTTTGAGTTCGTTCCGACGATAAAATCTGCGATTCAAAGTTTCTTAGAATCGTATGAACATACAGGAACTCAATTTCAATAATTAGAAGTGTTTGATCGATTAATTTGAGGAAATCAAATTCGATAGTGTTGAAGAGTTGAAATTGATGGAAAATTTGGGGATTTTCGAAATTCAAAGGGGCCAAAATATAATTTTATGAAATTGAGGGTCAATTGGGCATGAAAATAATGTTGGAGGACCAATTGAGGAATTTTGGAAATTTTGGGGAAAAACTTACCATTTTTGTAAAAGAAGGGAAAAATGGTAATTTTTGAAAAATTGGGGAACCAAATTGGAAATTTAGAAAATTGAACCCCTTTTTGGTGAAATTGAATAAATTGAGGTCCCACGATAAATTTTAAAAGTTACGAGACTCAATTTGAGGAAAAACCGACATTAGGGACTTAAAGTTAAAGAGAAATAACTTTAGGGACCTAATTGCAAATAACTAAAAGTTTGAGTTTTCTCATTCATTAATGAATGAAGGCTGTTATGCCAAGTAATAATGAACAAGGTTGTTCATATCATGTAGGAACGTTAAATACCGAGAACTCTAGCAAGGACAAGCTCGCGTGAATACAAAGAACCAGTCTAGTGGAATTCACGGCATTAACCGATGAGTGGGTTTACTAACATCATACCTGGTTGGGGATGATAAGTGCCTCGATATAAAAACCCACTGTTTAGTGGTATTTTAATCATCACTACTTAGAGAAAGTGATGTGAAGGTTATGCGGAAAAACTACTTACATGTTGTAAGTAGATCATACCCGGTTGGTATGATGAGACTTCCTCGAAGGAAGTTGAAAACCCGTTCATCGGTTATGAACGGAGATGTCCTTATACCGGTCGGTATGATGGACAGTAAAAACCTATTTTTGTCGGAAGTGCTCTCCCCTGACTGTATGCCAATGCTTAAACAATTTGGGAGACCTTCTCGACGGGAGCTCGAATAGCTCTAATAGGCTGGGGGCCTCGATTTTGGAACTTGGGGGCTAAATGCCCAATTTTGAAAATCTCATACAGTGGGCCCAAGGCCAGTTAGCACAAGCAGGAGCTCGTAAATGAACATGATATATGTGCCATAAAACTTAATAAGTGAATTGTTTGTCCATGGTCCCAAGATAGGACCGACATGCTCAGTCAACTAGCAGCAGTGCGACATGACAGGTCGACGGACTAGTCAAGACAAACAGTTGCGGGTTGAGTTGAGAGTCGGGGCCGTTGGACTAGTGGCACCACAGATTACATGGCAATATAAGAAAACATTGTTTGTGCATGCACTGTGAGTACGGGATCATCAAGACGCCCATGAGGGGTAGTGATGCATCCTAAGGGCAGTTCGTCGTTCCAGGTGTCTGTGCGAAATTTGGAGTAGCACGAAGTGCATTAGACCGGGTGGGGACAAGATGAGGTCTCTGTCCTCATATGGACATGAAAAAGTGATTTCGAGATTGTGGGTAGGATGTCACGTACATCCACTCATTCCCAGGGAAGAAGTGGTCGTACTTCTATCTGGGTGGCAGGAAAAGTCGCTCCGAAGCCACTAGCGGGTTCAGTAGTGATACTGACTTGCGAATGTGTGTAACCTTCATGATGAAGGATGTGTGTTGGGTGATGACACACCGTGGTAACTAAGAAATAATGGAAAAATCCAAATTTTTAAATGATGGGATTTTTGAAAAGAAAGGAGTCTGGCACACTCCATATAAATGTTTTTCTTAAAAGTCAAAAGCTTTTAAAAGCCCATTCACTGAGTAGTCGTACTCACCCCCTCCCTTATATCCCTTATAGGAAATCTCGGAAATCCTCTCCTTAAAGACCGTCAACTAAGATGCTTGTAAGACAGGTATGTAAAGTTTTAAATTTCATACAGTTTTGATTATGCTATTCTAGGAAAAAGGTGCAAGTTAAAGGACGCCTTACTCTTTACGATTTACAATAAGGGGAAACCCTTTAATAAAATGGGAGAGTGGCGGGTTGATCACGGGGATCCGACCAAACCGGGTCGGGGCGTGACACTTCTCTTCTAACCCTCGGAATGAATGAAGACTACCACCATGTAGTTGACTTCTCCCGATTCTAAGGAACCCGACCATGCCTTCTTTGGCTCAAAAAAGACCTATATCAGAGCTCTGGTTCAAGTTTTGCTGGAAAATAGAGTAGCTAAGAGAGAGTGAGGTTTTTCAGTGTGGAGAGGATGAATGAAGAGGGGTTCTTTATATTGGGAGATTGGGGACTCGTCAGCCGTCCGTTTTGCACCTTTGTGACAGTCATTGATGGCTTGAAACATATTGAATGGAAACGTTTCCTCTTCATCGATGTTGCTTTGATTTTCTGGTGAGTGAATAGTTCTATCCTCTAAACGAAGAAGACGACACTGTTCCGAACCCGACCGAACTAGTCTGAACTGGGTTCAAAGCTTAAATTGGTTGGTTCAAGCGTGATTCGATCAAGTTTTTTAAAATTAAAAATTTCTAAATTCTGCTAAATTCATTATCTATCAAATGGTGGCCTCAATTCTCAAATTGGAATTTTCTAAGCCATCTAGAAAAAATAATTTATTATCCAATTCATTAGTGGTTAAAACCGGTCCAAACTGGTTCAATCCGGTTCACCTGAACCGGTTTGGTTTTCATCCCCCATTCATCCTAAAGTCCTTTTCAATGACTTATGTGACTCTTTAGGTCACTTGAAATCCATAAATTTCCTAGTTTACCCCCTATATATCGGTTCCAATTCTTAAACCGACTCGCTTTATAAGCTGGTTATATCGAGTTCGGATTCGGTTCACTTGAACATGTTTGGTTTTTCTCTCCCAATTTGTCCTAAAGTTCTTTTCCAAGGTTATGAACCCTTTTGGGTCATTAGGAGTTGTAAATTCTCCAATTTGCATGTTTCCCAATATTTGAGTTTGTGAACATGTTAGGTTTTCTCACTCGTTTTGATGGGTTTTTTTTCAGTTTTCTTTAACTCAAAAGAGCGGGGTTTACAGTTGTGCCCCCGACGGTGAGCATTTGAAGCTGTCTCTCTCTACGTTTTGTTTTCCGGTGAAGTCCGTTTGAGCTCGTACGATCGTTGCGATACAAAGTACAATTGAATCGTATGAAGATGAAGGAACTCCAATTTAACTTCAATTTCAACAATTAAACATATTTGATCGATGAATTTGATAAAATCAAATTTGACTATTTTGGAAAGTTGAAATTGGGGGAAAATTTGAGAATTTTGAAAATTCGAGGGACTAAAATGCAATTTTACAAAATTGAGGGCCAATTGGGCATGGTAAGAGTGTAGGAGGATCAATTGATCAAATTTTGTAATTTTTTGGGTAAATCTTACCATTTTTGTAAAGGAATGGCAAATGGCAATTTTGGAAAAATTGTGAGCCAAATTTGGAATTTAGGAAACTTGAATCCCTTTTTGTGAATTTGAATAAATTAAGGTCCCAAGAAGAATATTTAAATTTTTGGGACTCAATTTGGGGAAAAACTGGCATTTGGGACCTAAAGTAATATAAAGAGAACTTTAGGGACCAAATTGCAAATGTTTGAAAAGTTAGATATTTTTAGTCATTTATAATGAATGAAGGCTATCAAGTCAAATAATAATGAATAAGGATGTTTATACCGTGTAGGACCACGAGATATCGGGAACGCCAGCTGAAGCAAAAATCACAAGGGATGAAAGCCGATTTAGAGGAAATACACTGCACGACTGGGTGAGTGGGATTTAATATCATACCCGGTTGGGATGATAAACACCTTGAAAATGAAAACCCAATACTAAGTGGTATTTTAATCATCACATCTGAGAAGAGTGATGTGGAAATCACGTGAAAAACTACTTACCAGTTGTAAAGTAGATCATACCCAATTGGTATGATGAAACTTACTATAAGGAAGTGGAAAACCCAGTTATCGATTATAAGCGGAGATGTCCTCATATCCGGTTGGTATGATGGTCAGTTGAAAAGTTTATTTTGTTGGAAGTGCTCTCCCTTGACTGTGTGCCACTGCTTAAAATATTTGGGAGACCTTTTTGACGAGAGCTCTAATAGCTCATATAGGCTGGAGGCCTCGGTTTTGAAACTTGGGGGCTAATATGCCCAATTTTGAAAATTTCGAACAGTGGACCCTAGGCCAGTTGGCACGAGAAAGAGCTCGTAAACAAACATGATTATTAAGCCATGAAAACTTAAGTAAATGAGTTGTTTGGCCATGGTACTGAGATAGGACCGACATACTCAATGGACTAGCGACATTGCGACATGATAGGCCTTCAAACTAGTCAAGACAAACAGCTGCAGGTCGAGTTGAGGGTCGCGACCGTTGGACCACTGGCACCACAGATTATATGGAATTATGTGAAAAACTGTTGATTGTGCATGCATTCTAGGGCTCTAGATGACCTGGTGAATATAAGGACAGTTAGTCGTACTAGAAGTCTTGTGAAGCTTGATAAAGCTTCAAGCGCATGAGACCGGGGTGAGGACAAGATGGGGACTCTGCCTTCATATGGATACAAAGTTTTGTTATGGGATTGAGGGTCAGATGTCGCGAACATCCATTCATTCTTAGGGTAGAAGTGGACGTGCTTCTATATAAGTGGCCGGTAAAGTCGCTCCAATGCCACAAGTGGGTATAGTGGATGGGCTAGCCTGCGATTGTGTGTTCCTTCATGATGAAGGGCGTGTGTTGGTTGATAAACACACTATTGTGGTAAGAAATAATTTTGAAAACCGAGATTTGAAGATGAGAAAATTTAAAGGAATTAAGGAGTCTGACACACTCCAACTTGAAAACAATTTTTATTAAAACTTTATTTTTTGAAAATACCCATTCACTAATTTGTAGAAATTCACCCCTTTTTTTATCCCTTTTTAGGAAATAGAGAAAATGACTAGAGATAACACCAAGCCTTTCCCTCTGTTAGATATACTTAAATTCTCTTAAGCTTGCATTTTATTTGATATATGTCTCTCTAGGGAACAAGGTTGAAAGTATGCCTGGCTCTTCTTGAGTTAAAGAAGGGGGGAACTCCTCTTGAACCAAGAGAGCAGCGGGTTGTTCACAGGGATCCGACCAAATCGGGTTAGGGTATGACAATTTGAGTGGTATCAGAGCATAGTTCCCTTGAAACGTCATTAATTTTATGCCCTAACACTAATCCAACTTTAAACTATCATGTAGGATGGAGAGTTCCTAGGAAATTCTCGATGAAATCCAGTCCTCCACCCATAACCCTGAAAAAGACACCTAACCCGAGGGAGGAAGCCGTACAAAGGTTACTAAAGGGCGAGAAACGAGTACCCAAGGACATGGTGGAAGACTATCGGAAACTGGTAGGAGCTTTACTGGAACTGAAAGACATCATATACCCTCCTCCGAGACAAGAGGAAGCAGTATCGGTATCACCTCCTAGAAGCCCAACCCTCTTTCTCTAGTCCCACAACAACAGAGAGGTATCCAACCAAGAAGGAGGCATGAGATAATTACTGGGATGGGTGAAGTGGACCTATGAGTGTGAGGTTGAGATATTAAGGCGGTATGGATTGGAGGCCATACATGAAATTCATCCTATTAGGGAATACGAATGGACCCTGATCAATTCCTTAGAGCCTTTTGATCAAGAGTCCTACAACCGTTCTAGGGTTAATTCTAGTTCTATGACCCCAAGGGATTAGGGGTAGAAAATTACTCTAATAAGCCAAGTATGGCCATAAAATATTTCTTGAATGAATGAAAGTGAAATTTCTGTTAAAAACTTGTAAGTTCCTAGATAAATTCAAAACAAAAAGAGTATGATAATAAAAACTTTAAGCAAAAGGTAGGAAATCACCTAAGGAAGAAAAGACGGGTTATTTATAGTTAAACTCAACCCTTAAGACTTACCACCCTCAAGGGTACGATAAGGAAGAATCCTTCTAAGAGAGATCTTAAGAAAAGGAAAAAGAAGTTGGAACAAAAGGAAGCAATCATCAAAGAGTACAAATTCATGGAGAGTCCAAGGAGTTAAAGATAGGCTCAAAGAAAGAAGAGTAAGGAATAATAAGGAGGAGTAGAACATTCCAAAGAGAACCAAAAGAATGGAAACTGATCGAGAAGAAAAATAAATAAGTATGGGAGAACACCAAGGATATTAAGACCACCAAGTAAAGATGGGAAGAAAGTAGAATAACAAAAAGGCCTAGGTATAACAACTATTTGTAAAGAACTAGAATATAGTTCTTTAGGAACTCCATAAGATAGGGAGACTTGTTGAAAGTAGAGGTATGGGACCAAAAGAGGAAGAAAAGCTGGAGTGGATGAACCGTATCATATCCTTAAGTTTAAGTGAAGACTTAAAAAGAGAGAACTTCTAAAGAATGGTAGGGTGATCAATCAAAAGAATCCCAGAACGGAAGACACTAGAAGGAGGGTGAGAGTAGGAAGTTGGATTGAGGAAAGAGAAAGCTCTAGGTTAAGAATAACAATTGAGGAAGTGTTACAAAAGATCGAGCTGAATAAGGACTTCGGTAAGATGTACAAATAACTAAGTGAGTGTTTGGGAAGGTTAAGTACAACATACTTGCAGGAAGACATGGAAACTCAAATAGGAATTTTAGACATATTCAATTGAAGGAAATGAACTCCTATTGACCAAATTGTCTGGAAGAGTAAACGAAGCTTTAATAAGAACTGGAGAGTAGAAGGGAATACACCCTAATCGAGACAAGGGAGGAATACCAAGGACACGAAGATACGAAAGATTTTGACACAAGAAGGGTGAGAGGTTCACCTCAAAGGAATAACTAAGTTTTGAGAGCAAATGAGAATAAGGTAAGATAAATGAAAAGTACTTGTAGGATCTCAAGAGTAAAGGTAAGTAGGTGAAGATAGCGACTAGGAAGGACATTTGATAGTGAGTATTCACAATGGTAAAGGTTAGAAGGAAATTTTGGGAGAAAAGAAGTGTAAAACTTACCCAGAAAGGAAACCATGGAAGGACACCTGAGTACCAGTTAAGAAGAAATGGAACCAACAAAATTGGGAAGAAGATAATCTCCTAAAAGAAAAGCTACTAGAAATGAAAGGATCAAGTGCACAGGGAAAGAAATCATGAAGATCCAGGAGATAAGTCAAACCCAAGTAACACGTAAGTAGGAAGACAACATCAAAAGACGTCATACAAGTAAGAAAGGGACTGACTAGAATAAATGATCGTGAAATGATCATGATGTGATTAAAAATGGATTTAAAAGGAGAAAAGACTTAAAAAGGGAAGGACGCCAGTGAGAATGAGGAATGAAATAATAAAGGAAGAGCTTTAGTATGTCAATAAGTTATGGGAAGCTCAAGGACTTTAAGATTGAATGACCAAATATAGCAGTTGGAAAAGAAGAGTAAGTAAGGAAATCGATACGGCTATAGTGATGTGAAGTCAAAGACAAGTTCCGAAGAAAGTCATGCAGTAAGGGGCATGTAAACCCAACTATCCCAGGAAATATGACTTATGTAAGGAATGATGTATGATTAAGGCATAAGGAAGTCAAGCATAAAGGTGATAACCAAAGAATGGGGAATGGATCCATGTAGGATGAAAAGGTGATAAATGCCAAAACTTGTGGAATAAAATGAACGGAACTCATAATTCTGAAATATTAGGTAAAATAAGTTTGGAATGGAGAAATGGTGCCTTGGGAAAGGAAGGATATAACTAAAGAAAATGATTCTAAGTTTCTATGGAGATATGCTTAGCTAAAGTAAGTTCCATGGAATGAGTAAATAATGAGAACGAGACGAGAATATGAGGTATGTGATGTAAGGGATGAACGAAAACGACCAAGAAGGTCGTAAAACGATAAACTAGAAAATTTATATATCAATGAAAATTTTATTCCAGTACGCAAAAAGTGTGAAATAAGTTTTGGGGACAAAATTCCTAAAAGGAAGGGAGAGTTGTAAACCCCACTCTTTGGAGTTAAGGAAAATCGGACAAACTAAGTGAGAAAACCAAACCTAATCATCGGGGAATAGAAAATTTGGGGAATTTACAACTCTCGAGTAACCCAAAAGGGTTCATAAACCCTAGGAAAGAACCTTAGGACAAATCGGGAGAGAAAAACCAGACTAGTTCGAGTGAACCGGTTTATGAACCGAGAGAATCTATGAACCAGAATCGATAGAGAGAGAAAATCGAGAAATTTATAGATCCCAAGTGACCTAAAGAGTCACGTATGTCATAAAAAATGACTTTAGGATGAATGGGGGATTAAAAGCAAACTGGTTTAGGTGAACCAGATCCGAATCGGATTGAACCGGTTTGAACCTCTATTGAACTAGATGCTAAATTCATTTTTCTAGGTAGCTTAGAAAATTCCAATTTGAGAATTGAGGCCACCATTTAATAGATAATGAATTTAGAAATTTTTAATTTTGAAAAACTCAGTCAAATCGAGCTTGAACCGGCCAGTTCAAGCTTTGAATCTGGTTCGGACCGGTTCGGAACAGTGTCATCTTCTTCCTTCAGATGATAGCAATGTTCACTCGCTGGAAAATTGAATCAGCGCTGACGAAGAAGAAACGTTTCCATTCAATACATTTCGGGCCATCAATGACTGTCACAAAGGTACCAAACGGACGGCCAACGAGTCCCTGAGCTCCCTATATAAAGAGCCCCTCTCCATTCATCCTCTCCACACTAAAAACCTCACTCTCTCGTAGCTACTCAATTTTTTGGTGAAGCTCGAACCAAAGCTCCGATATAGGGTCTTTTTTTAGCCAAAGAAGGCACGGTCAAGTTCCTTAGAACTGGGGAGAAGTCAGTTACACGGTGGTAGTCTCCATTCGCTCCAAGGGTCATCGGAGAAGCGTTGTCGTGATCGAACGGTGAAGCAGCCTCGGGGGACCGAAGCTATCCTATTTCTGTCGAGCTAAAATTGGCCAATTTGAGCCCTAATCAGGCCAAACCAAGCTCTCCCAACACCTCCTCAACCCTCCTACCGCCGAATTAGAACTGAAAGGTAAGCCAATTCAGCTATACTTTGTAACTTCTGACCGGTGCTATAGAGAGAATCGACAGAATTTCGATCATAAAATTCTCATCCAATTTGGTATCAATTGATGCAATTCTTGATTCTAGGAGGAAACTTAGGAGGAGAGCTATCTACCCTGATTGCAAGCTCGGATTGTCGCGCCACCGATGGTGAGCATTTGAAGCTTTCTCTCTTTATGTTCTGTTTTCCGACGAAGCTCCTTTTGAGCTCGTTCCGACGTCAAAACTTGCAATTCAAAGTGCAATTGACTCGTATGAAGATGTAGGAACTCCAATTTAACTTCAATTTCAACAATTAAACTTGTTTCATAGGTCAATTTGATGAAATCAAATTCGATTGTGTTGAAAAGTTGAAATTGGGGGAAATTTTAGGGATTTTGAAAATTCGAGGGACTAAAATGAAATTTGATAAAATTGAGGGCCAATTGGGCATGATAAGAGTGTGTGAGGACCAATTAAGCAAATTTTGTAATTTTTGGGGTAAAAATTACCATTTTTTGTTAAGGAAGGGTAAAATGGTAATTTTGGAAAAATTGGGGGCCAAATTTGGAATTTGGGAAACTTGAACCCCTTTTTATAAATTTGAATAAATTGAGATACCAAGGAGAATTTTTAAAGTTTCGAGACTCAATTTGAGAAAAAAACTGGCATTTGGGACCTAAAGTAAAAGAAAATGAACTTTAGGGACCAAATTGCAAATATTTGAAAAGTTAGATATTTTTAGTCATTCATAATGAATGAATGCTATCAATAATGAACATGGATGTTCATATCGTGTAGGAACACGAGATATTGGGAACGCTAGCTGAAGCAAAGCTCGCAATGGACGAAAGTCGATTTAGAGGAAATACACTGCACGATCAGGTGAGTGGGATTTAATATCATACCTAGGACCCGTAAGGGCTAAACCGTAAAATGGTAGGAAGTTTATGGTAGGTTGCGTTGGTAATGGTTAGAAGTGAAACTGACCATATTATTGCTAAACCCTACAGAGAACACAAGAGGCACTCTTGAAAATTTGAGATAGGATTTCGGGAACCTTGTGGAATGAATAAGTTCGTGAAGTGAAGTGAGTGTGTGTTGACGGCGAGTCTGATTGGGCCAATTGGAGCATAAGATAATATGCTTAATTGATTGTGTGAAAATGAGTAGAAAGTTAGCCTTCAACTCATATAAGAAGTGTAAAATGAATAAGTATATGCCTATTAAAGCAAATGCGATTTTTAAGGCTAAAGTAAGAATAGGTCATGAGACGAGGGCAAGGGGTGTAAATACGGTTCAGAGGAACTGAGAATTTGTTGAGCCTTGAGCCATTTGTGATTTGGAGAGATGACCAAGTGGCAAGTCGGGCTCCCAATAAGTGTCATTGTTGTGCTTATATGGTTGAACAATTGGGGCACAAAGTGTGCTGTGAGACCCTTGTATAGGGTAGGATGCCCAACTACGTGATATGATGAGACGATTGAGTGATAGTCAGGCTCCTAATAAGTGTTATTGTTATGTTTACATGCTAATTGAATAACAAGGGCACGAGGTTGCTGTGAGACTTGAGTATAGGTTAGGATGCCTAACTATGTGATATGGAAAGACGACCGAGTGACAGGTCGGACACCCGATATTTATTAAACTGTTTAGGGAGTTGGTCGAATGAATGACTAAACTTGCGAGTATATCCATGTTATTGAGCATTTTGATTATGATGCGTAACTATGTGTATGATTTAGGGGAGTCGGGCGAGTGACACACCGAGCTCTTAATAATGTAATGTTGTAAGCACCATTACTTGATTTGGCCATGAGCGCCACGAGTATGACCACGTGTCATGTTATTTCTTATTGTAAATACTAGTATAGAAGAGTGGAGGGGGCGGATTGATGCCTAAAAGGTTGTCGTCACCCAAGGGAAAATGGAAAGGAGATAGGGGAGTATGTGTGTAATCTTCCATATTTCCCGGTACACACAGATGATGTGCGAGTACCATCCAAGTACATCTATGTGACAAGACGATGGTAGAATTGAGTCATATGTGTAAGGGGTATATGTTAGCGAGTGTCGGTAATGTAGCCATGACCCTAGGTGCTCAGACACCCAGCTCTGAGATGACACTTGAGGAGTGTCATTTGTAGTAGAGTGTTCATGTGACTCTCACACTCTAGTTTCTCGGACTAGTATCATCCATGCGGCGGTACACTTCGGGCATGATATATGTTTGGGGCCCAATTAGCCCATTTTGTGTAGGCGAGTGGTGGCGATGTGGCCATGACCCCAGGTGCTAAGAGACCCAACTGCAAGACGACATTCGAAGAGTGTTGGTTGTTGTAGAGTGCTCACATGACTACCACACTCCAGTTTCCCAAACTAGTATCGCCCATACGATGGTACACTCTAGGGCATGTTGTTATGTTTCGGGCCTGAGTAGCCCACCATGTAGGGCCTACATAGCTCGGGATGAGGCATGGGCCGTGAGTAGCCCGAAAGTGTCAACCAAGTGTTAGTCATCCCTTGTGTACGGGAAATGAGTTCTCAGTGTATGCATGTTGTCATAATGTACTATTGGTTATGTAAAACCAAAGGGCGAGACTGAGGATAACCTGACCGTAGTATAAACTACAAGTTGAATGGCCCGAGACCAGTGTCTCCAAGGGCAAGGTAAACCACGAGACTCGTAATGTGAAATACAAGTAATAAGATGGAATATTATGCTAGGTAGTTTGTGAGAAATATATGGGTCGTAAGCCATGTAATGACATGACATTAGTGTCTCATTAACTTAGCTATAAGCTCACCACTCCCTTAAACATATTGCAAGTTAAGCCGAGAGGCGCAAGACATTGAAGGGAATGATCTTCCCAAGGCGCACATTTGCCTAAGATAATCTCATACCCTACACATAAAGGTGATTTGGTTCTTATTATATTGCTATTATTCCCGGGATATTTGACTGTTTTGTGGGCTCCCACGATAAACTTTAAATGAAATTTTTTTAATTTCCATTACGTTTCATAAGCATTTTCTGTTCTAATTCTTAGTTCGATCAGTTTTAGCTTGGTGAAATATCACGCCACTATCACATCGAGGGCATTAGCGAGTTGTACATGTCCCCGACCGACTGAATCGGACTCAGGCGTGACATGATATGCTAAAAAAATGTGGGTTACATAGTTGCAAACTCATTGATTCACCTATGATTCCTAATAATAAATTAGACCAAAAAATGGAGAATTATTACATTATCTTGAGAAATATCGAATACTAGTCGGTAAATTGAACTATTTAGAAATTACTTGATGTAAACCCTGTCCCTTAAAAGATAAGGAAACCGAGGAAAAAACCAGTAAACTCGGGTGAGAAAACCGAACCAGTTCATGAAACCCAACCGTTAGAGAAAGGGAAAATCGGGAAATTTATGGATCCTGAGTGACCTAATGAGTTACAAAAGACAGGAGAAATGACTTTAGGATGAATTGGAGGTTAAAACCAAACTGGTTCAGGTGAACCGAACCTGAACTAGATTGAATCTATTTGAACCACTATTGAACTGATTTCTAAATTAATCTTTCTAAGTGGCTTAGAAAATTCAAATTGGAGAATTGAGGCCATCATTGGATAGAGAATGAATTTAGATAAATTTACAAATTTTTAATTTTGAAAAACTCAGTTGAATCGGGCCTAAACTAGCCAGTTTAAGCATTAAAACCGGTTCGAACCGTGCTGTCTTCTTCCTTCAAATGACAGCACTGTTCACTTACCGGAAAATCGAGCAGCGCTGGCAAAGATGAAAAGTCTCCTGCCAAGGAGTTTCAGGCAATGAATGACCACCATTAAGGCACCAATCGGACTGCCAAGAAGTCCTCGAGCTTCATATATAAAGAGCCCCTCCTCATTCATCCTCCTCACACCTGAAAACACCACTCTCTCCCTATTGCTCCATTTTTTGGTGAAGCTCGAACCAGAGCTCCAACTTGGGCATTTTTCTGAGCCAAAGAAGGCATGATCGGCTTCTTTGGATTCAAAGAGAAGTCAGCTACACGCCTGTAGCCCATTTACTCCGAGGATCGCCAAAGAAATGCCGGTATGATAGAACGGTGAAGCAGCTCCGACGGACTGAAGCTACCCTATTTTGGTCGAGCTGAAAATGGCCAATTCGAGCCCTCCTCAGGCCAAACCAAGCTCTCCCAACACCCCTCCTACAACTTAATTATAGCGAAAAGATAAGCCAATTTGGCTCCCCTCTATAAATTCTAATCGGTGCTAGAGAGAGAACCGACAGATTTTTACTAACCAAATTCTCCCTTAATTCATGTCGAATTGAGGTGATTCTTGATCCTAGGAAGAAACTTAGGACAAGAGCTATCTGCTCAGATTGAAAGCTCGGACCACCGTGCCCCCGACGATAAGCTTTCGAAGCTCTATGTTAAGTTTTCCAGCAAAGCTTCATTTGAGCTCATTCCGACGTCAAATCGTGCGATTCAAAGTGCAATTGAATTGTATGGAGGTGTAAGAACTCCAATCTAACTTTAATTTCAATAATTAAACTCATTTTATTGGTCAATTTGATGAAATCAAATTCATCTAAGTTAGAAGGTTGAAATTGGGGGGAAAATTAGGGATTTCAAAAATTCGAGGGTCTAAAGTACAATTTCATAAAATTGAGGGTAAATTGGGCATGATAAAGATGTTGGAGGACCAATTGGCCAATTTTTTAAATTTTTGGGGTGAAACTTACCATTTTTGTAAAGTATGGGCAAAATGGTAATTTTGGAAAAGTTGGGGACCAAATTGGAAAATTGGGAAACTTGAACTCTTTTTTATGATTTTGAATAAATTGAGGTTATAAGGTAAATTTTAGAATTTTCGGGACTCAATTTGGGGAAAAATTGGCATTCGGGATTTAAAGTTAAAGAAAAAGAACTTTATGGACCTAATTGCAATAAATTGAAAAGCTTGAGTATTCCATTTATTCATGATAAATGAAGGCTATTAGGCTAAGGGATAATGAACAAAAATATTCATATCGTGTAGGAATACGAAGTACCGTGAATGCCAACAAGGACAAGATCGCGTGAAGACAAAGAATCTTAAGAGGAATTCACTGTATGAACGGGTGAGTGAGATTTTTATATCATACCTGTTTAGGATGATAAGCACTTCGGAAATGAAACCCACCACTAAATGAAATTTTAAACATTACACCTGAAGGGAGTGATGAGGAAATTATGCGAAAAAACTACTTATCGAATGTAAGTAGATCATACCCAGTTGGTATGATGAACTTCCTATAAGTAAGTAGAAAACTCGTTAATCGATTATGAATGGAGATATCCTCACACCCGATTGGTGTGATGGATGGCTAAAAGACTATTTTTGTCGGAAGTGCTCTTCCGTGACTTTGTGCCACTACTTAAACTTTTTGGAAGTTCTTTATTGGAGCTCGAATAGCTCAGATAGGCCGTAGGCCTCAATTTTGGAACTTGGGGGCTAATATGCCCGATTTTGAAAATTTCGTACAGTGGGCCCAAGGCTAGTTGACATAAGTAGGAGCTCTTAAATAACCATGAGTTTAAGCCATGAAAGCTTTAAATGAATAATATGTTTGGCCATGGTACCAAGACAGGACTGACATACTCGATAGACTGGCGCTAATGCGACATGACAGGTCGACGTTCTAGTCGATACAAACAGGTGCATGTCGAGTTGAGGGTTGTGGCCATTGGACCAGTGGCACCACAGATTAAATGGCTTATATGGAAAACTGTTGTTCTATGCATGCACTAGTGTACGGATCTTCAAGATGTCCAATAGTGGAAGTGGTGCGTCCTAGGGGCTACTAGACAACATGGTGGAGATAAAGACAGATCATCGTGCCAGTAGTCAGGAATGTTCGACGTATCTTCATGCTCATGAGACTAGGGTGGGGTCGAGATGAGGTTTCTGTTCTCATACGGATATAGAGTTTTGTTATGGGATTGAGAGTCGGATGTCGCAAACATTCACTAATTTTCAGGTAGAAGTGGACATTCGCCAAAAATTTGTATTTTTTTTGTGACAATCTTATTATATAAAAAAAATAAGAAACAAATTATTATTTTTACTTCTAGTGCTAAATTAGAATATTATCCAACTAACAATATTGCATCTAGCGGATAAAGCATTCGGTCAAATAGTGTGTGTTGCATAGTAAATTAATGTAATTAAATTATAACAATGAATAAGTAATACAAATGGTCAAAAATAAAGTATTTCATGAGTTAACTAAATATATTGAGGTAAATTGTAATATTTTACCATATATAGTTATAGGAGCAAATACTCGCACTACATTAATATTAATATATGCTCTAACTTAAGTAGAAATGTTGATATATTATTAATATACTATTTTAGATAATTAGAATATTTGATATAGTATTATGATTATATCTTATACTTAAAACACTATTATCAATCCAATTAAACATTATACATCTATAATATTTTTTTTTCTATTTTTATTAATTATGTGAATAATTTTTTAAAAAAATTACTTTTACATTAAAATACACTTATAATTTAAACGTGAATAATTGTATACAAATTTAATATCATTATTTTAACAAGGAATTTAGGTGATATCAAAAGGGTTTAGTTAGGTCTATTCTGGTTCTAGAAAGAGAGGTCTAATGATCTTGCTCCTTGGTGAAGTTTTAGGAGTAATTCATGTAACCTGTTACAGCACACCAATGTCAGCAACAAAAAAACAAGAATCATGGTTGGCCAGGGCCTTAGCAGGAGGCACTGGATGCCATTATTATCGAAGTACGAGAAGGATAGGTCCTTTTCTTGTACCCAGGAGGGCTGTGTGGTCTTCTTCCTCTTTCCATCCATTCCCAAACGAAAAAGGGTCACTGCCTGTAATTGTAATTGAAGAAGCCATATAAAAAGCTATATCTGTCAGATTGGCGTGCCTTAGCTTCATTCACTTTATGGAGAAACGTTTCTTTTACTAGTGCAATTGCTCCTGGTTTCTCCCTCTTTCTAGTCTCTAGCTAATCTTGAGCCGTATTTTCTGCAATTTATGCACTCCTTTTTCTGCAGCATCTTCCTGCAAATTGCATAACGCGTAGAAAAAAAAAGTCTGTAAAATATATCATTTTAATAAAAAAAATACAAAAAAATGGGTTTGGTGATTTTGGCGCAAAGTTGTATTTTTTAAGGGTCAATTGTATGCTAATACCCATTTAGTTATTTTCTTAATTTTTATACTAACATTTTTAATTAATTTATTTATCACACAAATTTTAATTCTATTTTATAAAATATGAATTTTATCTCGTGCATAATATTCTAACCAATGAATTTATGATTCCATGATGACACCTATATAATTAACACCTATATTGTTTAAATTGTAAAAACAAATAGTAATATATTTAATTTTAATAAAAATCTTGATGAAGCAAAACTAAAAATTTGGTAATATTTGATCCAATAAAAATATCAAAATTATAAAAATGAAAAAAAAATATACTTATGGGCAATTTTGTCATTTTATAAAATAAAACTATATAGTATAATACTTATATTTTATGCATTTGAAATAATTTGTAAATTAGTTGTTTCGGGTTATTAACTGAGTAATATATTTATTTTATGTTTAAATTAAGAGATTTGGAGCAATTTGTATAGAATATATGAAGGAGGAATTAAGAAAAATCAGAGAGGTGGAAGTGGTATTTAGGTTAAATAATTACCTACAAATCAATATATTTATATAAAAATTCAATACCTCCCTTTTAATTTCTGGAGCAACTGTGTAATTTATTAAATTACTTTAATACACTAATTTATTATTTATGTTATTATTTATTAATTTTAGTTTATTTTTATTTTTATTTTCATATATATATTAAATAAATTTATATATAAATATTATTTTTATATAAAATTATATAATAAAAATATTATAAAAAATTAATATACAAAATATATTTAATATAATTTAATTATATATAAGTTTAAATTATTTAATTTAATTGAAATAGTAAATTTGTTTTTTTTTATTTTTTAATTAATAATTATTCATTTTATTTCACTTAATATAAATGATACACTATTAAAAAATTTTAAAAACTCCAAATATATAATTAAGTAAAATATTATTAATAAAAAATAAAAAATATAAATTTAATTCGCAAAAAATAGGGTATATTTAGCCTGTGTTAGTACTAGTGTACGCGGGTTGACCGCACTGTCTCCATCTCGCTCGAGCTGCTGGGTACCGTTGAAATTAAAAGCAAGCAAATGGTTCACTGCAAGTCGCCATCGATTCATGAATGCTGAAAATGAGAACAAGACGATGGAATGGAATGTGGTATGTTTGAATTGCATTTAATATATATAGTAATTTTTTGTGCTATAACTCACTTCATTTTCATATTTTTTAATATTATTTAAACAAAATCCCCATTTCTATATACCCTCATTGGACTTTATAACATGATCTCATGGCTTGGAGCGGTATTGATGATTTTTTTTTGCTCAATAGGGTATTGATGATTGACAATGAGATGGTTCAGGAGCCATCATTTCAATAAATCAATTTCTTTTAAGTGATAGATAAAATAGAAATAAAGGGAAAAATTGGTAAAGTTGCAATTTTTTTCTTCATTTCTTCTGGCATAGAAAGGGTCAGATGAGGGAAATAAATGGCAGTCCAAAAAGCAAAGTGGTCGTGGGTGCGCTGCTGCTGATTTGAGAGGGAGAGAGAGAGAATGTGTGTGTGAGTGAGAAGGGGGGAACATTCTGAGCTTGGCTTTTTCCGTAGCAGTGCAATGTGTAGCTGTGGTGGCTGTCAAACTATATGAGGAACAGCTCATCTTTTTGATACCCGGTCTCTTCTTTTCTTTCCTTTAGTACTTACCCACTTCGTTTTTTTCTGTTTGTTGTGGAAGATTTCTGCTTGCCGTTCGATATATGCTCTGGGGCAGTGGGTTTCTTCTTGGCTTTTGGCCTGAAGAATATTTGGTTTCTCTCTCATCCCTCTCCCCCCTTCAAAACAATTGCTTGCGTTATTGCGGTAATCCTTACTTCTGAGTTTCTTTATTCCAATAACTGGAAGAAGCGAGACGAAGACGAAGGAGGGAGTGCGAAAGGAAGGGAAATGCCTTTTTGGTTCCTAGAGGCATTGATTGGGTGGTGGGTTCTATAGATCCCTTCGTCATGTCTCACCATTTCTCTTGCCTTAAAAAGGGATCCATTTTTTTCCTGTTCTCTTTAGTTATTTCGAACTTTGAGTATGTGCTGACTGTTGAAACTCTTTAGAACTGATTAGAGTAGATTCATTCATTTAGCTCTAAAGGGTAATCTCTAATCACGGCTGTTGGATGGTTTGATTTCTCTGTCACGTGGAGGATCATTTACTTTTTGTGCCAGAAATTTTTAGTTTTTTAGGGGGTTTGATTTCTCTGTCACATTCTTGGTTCTGTTCCGAGCTCATTGCCTTGTTCTTCACTACCTCCATTTCTAGTCAGGAACAAGTTTTTGGGTAGTAGTGTCATCTTGTTTTTTTTCTTCTTTATCCTCTTAGATCCCTTCAAAATCAATGTCCGCTGTCTGAGCTCACCAAAATTTCATTGTCTCCCCTTTGCAGGCTCCGAGCAGATATCTTTATTGCTTCCTCAGGGCAAATGGTGGTAGAAAAAAATCATCTTCTTTCTGGGTATTGAGGGCCCTGCTGAAGGTTTGTAGTTTTCATACTGCTTGCCAAGTGTTTTGGTCCACTGTTTCTTGGGGACACTGATACTTTGCAGCAGATCTGGTGGCTGCAAAATGGAACGAAGAAAGGGGAAATTTTACGGCAAAGGAAGTGGTGGTGACATGCTAGAACAGTTGGTTGTCTCTCTGGGATTTAGAAGTTTTTTTATATAAAAATGAGGACTGTGAAACTCTGTTGGCCATGTCTCCTAGCGAACTCCTTTTGCCCGGGGACTGTGCTCTCTGTTGCCAGATTAGGGAGCACATAATTCTTTTCTTTAAGGTCTCTTACCACCAAAGTGACATTTTTAGTATTCTCTTTCCTTCTCTCTCTCTCTTCCTGGTGTGGTCTTGGCTAGTGGGAAAGATTCGGTCATACTAGGAAATATTCCATAAATTGTACCTTTTTGATTTCTTGACTCTCACATCCATTCCTCTCTTCAAATCTGCAGTGAAGATAGGAAGTCTTGGAGCTTTTACTTGTAGACTTGGTTCATTCTTTCTACTGGAGGAGGGATTCAGCTTCGAGTTGGCAGTGCTGGTGGATTTATGTGGATAAGTTCCTGAACCTGCTGAGATACAAGTTCAGAAGTAGATCTTTTCTCAGTGAAGATGAAGTTTATGAAACTTGGATCCAAACCTGATTCCTTCCAGGCTGAGGGGGACAACATAAGGTAAAATTGATGATCTTGTGTTTTTTTTTTCACTTTTATGCTCTGATTTTCATTTGATCTTTGTGTGATCATTTAATCTTAGTAATGGACGTGATCTGCTAGTTGTAGTTAGGCCACTGCAAGAGTAGGAAAGGGTTTCTTGACCTTTTTGCCATTATTTGAATAATGTGGCTTCTAACAGACCTTTTAGGGCATGGAAAGACAAGGTACTAATGACTTCATTTTCCAATGAAACAGCAAGATAGGATGTTAAAATGGGTCCATTACATTTTTGAAAGTATCATTTTTTTCCTATCCCTTTTGATTATATGCTTGAAGAAACATTGCTAGGCTCTTCTTTATGTTTTGAATGGCTCTTGTTTTTGTTCTAGGGACCCAAGTAGCTAGAAAACAGGTTTTCTTCTCACTGGTTGTAGTTGGGCCATTTCCTTCATATCAAGTGTAGGTTATATATTCTAGTAGATTTGAGATTTTATTGGGTTCGATTGCCCGGTCTCAAGAACATTTTATTGCTCAGGTATCCCGGTAAAATGAATATTTTTTATTACAATAGTTGCCATTTGTTGGGGTATGCTCTGTGTTCATTCTTCATTCATCTTTATATTTCTCATCAGTATAAAGATTTCTTTTGGCTGTCTTTGTAGTTATATCTTTGGTTTTATGTCAAAACACTTGGACAGCATAGTTGAATGTGATGCTCGACTATTGAATTTTTCTATGTTCATTTTGATATCCTTCATGCAGGTATGTGGCAACAGAGCTTGCAACTGATATAGCCATCATCGTCGGGGATGTGAAATTTTGCTTGCACAAGGTAAGGGCTATAGTGGATTTTCTTAGGAATGCATGTTATGTTCTCATTTCTCCCATTATCCTACTGCAAGCAATTAGCTATCTGTAAATTGAATCGGATTTCATTGGTCATGGCTCTTCCTATCTTTGCAGTTTCCACTCTTATCCAAGAGTGCACGATTGCAGAAACTGGTATCAATCATGAATGAGGAAAGCGGGGATGAGATCCAGATTGGGGATATCCCGGGTGGTCCTGCTGCCTTTGAGGTCTGCATCAAGTTCTGCTATGGCATGACTGTCACTCTCAATGCATACAATGTTGTGGCCACCCGTTGCGCGGCAGAATACCTGGAAATGTACGAAAGTGTCGAGAAAGGGAACCTAATCTACAAGATCGAGGTATTCCTGAGCTCGAGCATATTCAGGAGTTGGAAGGACTCGATCATCGTCCTTCAGACCACCAGGTCTCTTCATCCCTGGTCCGATGAGCTTAAGATTGTCAATAGATGCCTTGACTCGATTGCTCTCAAAGCCTCAATGGATACCTCAAAGGTGGACTGGTCATATACCTACAACCGCAAGAAGCTCCCTTCAGAGAATGGTAGCGGGGATGAAACCACCCACTGGAATGGCATGATGAAGCAACAGTTGGTCCCCAGGGACTGGTGGGTTGAGGATATATGTGATCTTCAGCTGGAACTTTACAAAAGGGTCATTGCCACAATCAAGATGAAAGGGTTGGTTCCTTCTGAAGTTATTGGGGAAGCTCTTCAGGCCTATGCTCTGAGGAGGTTGCCTGGATTCAGCAAAGGAGTGATACACAGCAACGATGTTGGTAAGCATCGGGCACTGGTAGAGACAATCTTAAGGCTACTTCCTCTGGAGAAGGGGAGTGTTTCATGTGGTTTCATGCTAAGACTGCTGAGGGCAGCAGTTCTTTTGGAGTGCTCGGAGGTGGAGAGGAACAATCTCATGGGGCAGATCAGCTTACAGCTCGATGAGGCCTTTGTCGGGGATCTCTTATTCCGGGCACCCCCAGGAGAGGCCATGATATACGATGTAGACACTGTGGAGAAGTTGGTTGAGGGATTCGTGTCAAGCCAGCAGTCTGATGAGATCTCTAGGGAGAATGAGTTTGGAGAGATCAAGAACTCTCCGGTGGTGCCAGATCCGAGAGCCAGATTGGTGAAATTAGTTGATAGTTACCTCGCCGAGATCTCCCGCGACCAGAATCTGCCCTGTGCGAAGTTTGTCAATCTTGCAACTATGGTATCTGGCTTCCCCAGACTGACCCACGATGGAATCTACCGTGCCATTGACATGTATCTCAAGGTAAATTTCCGAGCACTTGATTATTTTTAGGTTCAAACTTTTATTGGCTCAAATTACATAGAAATCTTATATTTTTTGGTTCAATTCAAAGAAGCTTTATCCGTGAATTTTGCCAAATCAAAGGGTTTGCAGTTATTTGGGATTTTAGACTACTTTTTGGAGACATCTGAGCTTTCTGCTATCTATTTCATCTGTAGGAACACCCTGAGATATCAAAGAGTGACAAGAAAAGGATCTGCAAGCTAATGGACTGCAGCAAGCTTTCTGCAGATGCCTGCTTGCATGCTGTTCAGAACGAGCGGCTTCCGCTACGGGTGGTGGTACAGGTGCTCTTCTTCGAACAGGCAAGGGCATCGACTTTATCAGCAGGTGTGCCAATGGGCTCTCTACTCCCAGCTGGGGGGTCCCATGGAAGCTCGAGATCTGCTGCCACAACAAACACTGAGGATGAGTGGGAGGGAGTTCCCACACATGAAGAAATCAGGGTGCTCAAGGGACAGCTAGCTGCCCTGAGGCTGAGCAGTACAAGCGACCGAATTGGACCAGAAGGGCACTGCAGAGTGGGGGAGAAAGCAGCATTGGGTCATAGTAATAACAATAATAAGATGAAGGGTCTCCTCAATCCGAAGATCTTCTTTAGGCTGTGGTCTAGCAAGGACAGGCAAGGTGGTGGGGAGCTGAGCAGCTCAGACACCTCTGACAGCCCCGGATCGGGCAATGCTGCAGAGACCAAGTTGACCCCATCTAGGAGTCGGAGGCATTCGGTATCTTAAAGAGGACGTGAAAGGGCCTACTGCTACAACTACTACTTTAGCTGCCACTTGTTGTGCAGAGGGGAAAGGCATAAACAAAGCTAGTTGTTTCAAAATTTTCTTCTTTTTTCGTTAAATGTGAAAAGCTATTGTGCTGTGTCTCTCATTTTACAGTTAGGGAGGAGAAAGGGAGAACAGGGAAGAAACATATTAGATGGATCTGCTGACATCTCTGTAGGTCTCATCTTCTAGGGGCTACTGTTAGTGACCGGGAACAAGGCGGGGGACTGAGCCTACTGGAAAAAAAAATGCATCCTATTCTACTGTCATCCTTGATTCTTCATTATGATCTGCCCCTGAGTCTTGGATTTGATTATTCCCTTCGAAGTTTGGAGGAATTGTAAATGAAAAATCATTGATTATGAACACTATGAGCTTGTCCACAATCACCGTCCCCCGTTCTCCTCTTTGATCCCATCTGCTCGCCGCCCCTCTTCCTTCTCGGTTCTGTGATATGCTCTGTCGTTGCCCCCCTCTTCCCTGCAACAGTTTGATCAATTACATCTAGCAAAGATGAATTCTCCATGTAAGCTATAGCTGAATCGAGTTCCTGCAACTCGCCGTTACCGCAAGCCTTGGACGAAGCCTGATATCTATTCCATGGTTGTCGTCCATGGAAACTCCGACGAATCCGACCAATGGAAGCAGGACGATGACATTTACGCCACAATGGTGTACAAGAACGATGAGGACGATCCCACCTCATCCTCTCCTCAAGCTCCTTCCCAAGGACTTTAGTGGTGGTTCGCTCCTCTTTTCACTACTTAGCGTATGGCACTATTTTATTTGTTGGATCCTTCGCCATAACAATCCACTTTAATTTCATTTTTTTTTTCACTCTAGACCAAAACTAACCCTACATATTGATATTTAGTCCCGGGATATCTAGCGGGTTCACCCATATAAGGATTGACTAATAGACACCATGGAGAAACACTATTGGACGACCTCCCCTATCTGGCCCAACCTAATAATATACAGGGCTCCGAGCAAGTTAACGATATGGCAGAAGTACCTATGAAATATGATAGTGTTCCACCAGGGTCTATAATATAACTCAAGAGTAGTTTAGGGTAGACCAAGTGTTGTCGTGTGTAACTCTCAAAATCCTTAAACTTGTTACCTTATTTTTTAGTATTTTGAAAATGGTACTAGGATATCACCATGTAAATAAAAGAAACGTTAGTATAGAGTGATCGCGATACATAATTGTGTAGGATAATTTTAATAATAAAATATTTTTAATATTATCTCAGGATTCGTACAAGTAAATGGTAACAGGAACTTTACTCTTATAGACTTGGAGCAGATAGATTATATGTACAAGAATGACTAATACACATGATCCTACCAGTCCTATTCCCACTAAAACTAGGACTAATAGGGTACACACTATTGGACGAGACGATCGTTATGGATACCATCATGTAGGGATGCGAGGTGACTGTGGAAGGGGAGGTTCTTAAAGCCGACTTAATATGTCTACCTTTAACCAAAGTGGACCTTATCCTCAGAATGGATTGACTATCTAATCACTAGGTAGTTCAAGTTGGATTGCAAAAATAAAACTGTTATGCTTAGGGCTAGGAATGCCACATAGGTGGTATTCTAAGGAGAGAAAGGCCCAATTAAGTCGTGTTTGATATTCAACATAAAGGCCCAAAGGATGATGCAGAAAGAGTGTGAAGTATTTCTAGCACAAATCACCATTGTTAATATAGAAGGAACCACACCCAGTGACATGCCAATAATGCAGGAATACCTAGATGTGTTCCCAGAAGAGTTGCATAGATTACCACCGGAGAGACAATTCAACTTTGTGATCGAAGTCACCTGATGGACTAACCCGTTAACACAAGTGCCATATCGGATGGCACTATCATAACTCAAGGGGTTAAAGGAACAACTCGATGAGCTAATGGAAAAAAGGGTTCATCAAACCCAGTTACTCTCATTGAGGTGTCCCAATCCTATTCATGAAGAAGGATGGGAGCATGAGGTTGTGCATCGACCATTGTCAATTAAACCAGGCAACAATCAAGAACCATTATCCACTTCCCAGGATCAGCGACCCGTTTGATTAATTGATAGGAGTGAATCACTTCTCAAAGATAGACCTTAGATCCGGGTATCACTAGTTGAAAGTCAAGGAGGGAGATATCCATTATGAATTTAGGGTAATGCCCTTTGGACTAACAAATGCATCGATGAAGTTCATGGACTTGACGAATCAGATCTACCTACCCTACCTTGACTGGTTTGTCATTGTCTTCATCGACAACATCCTAATATACTCCAAGACAAAAATGGACCGCAAGGTACATCTCTGAATAGTGCTAGAAACGCTAAGGAAGGATAAATTATATGCCAAATTCTCAATGTATGAATTTTGGCTAAGAGAAGTTGTAAACCCTGCTCTTTGGAGTTAAGGAAAACCAGGAAAAGAACCGGTCAAATCGAATGAGAAAATTGAACTGGTTCACAAACCCGATCATCAGAGAACGGACAATTTGGGAAATTTACAACTCCCGAGTGACCCAAAGGGTTCATAAACCTTGGAAAAGAACCTTAGGACAAATTAGGAGAGAAACTAGACCAGTTTGGGTGAACTGAATCCGAACCGGATTGAATCGGTTTATGAACCAAGCTAGTTTATGAACCGGAACCGATAGAGAGAGGGCAAACCGGGAAATTTATGGACCCCAAGTGACCTAAAGAGTCACATAAGTCATGAAAAAGTACTTTAGGATGAATGTGGGATGAAAACCAAACATGTTCGGGTGAACTGGATCTGAACCGGATGCTAAATTTATTTTTCTAGGTGGCTTAGAAAATTCCAAATTGAGAATTAAGGCCACCATTTGATAGATAATGAATTTAGAAATTTTAATTTTGAAAAACTCGGTCGAATCGGGCATGAACCGACCCATTTAAGCTTTGAACCTGATTCGGACTAGTTCAGTTCGGTTTAGAATAATGTCATCTTCTTCCTTCAGATGACAACACTGTTCACTCACCGAAAAATCGAACCAGCGCCGACGAAGAGGAAACATTTCCATTCAGTACGTTTCAGGCCATCAATAACTGTTATAAAGGTGCCAAATGGATGGCTGACGAGTCGCCGAGCTCCCTATATAAAGAGCCCCTCTTCACATCTGAAAACCTCACTCTCTCTCAGCTACTCAGTTTTTTGGCGAAGCTCGAACTAGAGTTCCGATATAGGGTCTTTTCTAAGTGAAAGAAGGTGTGGCCGGGTTCCTTAGAATCAAGGAGAAGTCAGCTACACGGTGGTAGTCTTCAATTGCTCCGAGGGTCGCTAGAGAAGCACCAGCGTGATCAAACAGTGAAACAGCTTTGGCGGATTGAAGCTGCCCTATTTTTGTCGAGCTAAAATCAGCCAATTCGTGCCCTACTCAGGCCAAACCAAGCTCTCCCAACACCTTTTCAACCCTCATATGGCCGAATTAGAACTAAAAGGTAAGCCAATTTGTCTCCCCTCTGTAATTTTCAACTGGTGCTAGAGAGAGAATCGACAGAATTTCGATGATAAAATTCTCACTCAATTCGACATCAATTGATGCAATTCTTAATCTTAGGAGGAACCTCAAGACGAGAACTATCTGCCCAGATTGAAAGCTTGGACCACCACGCCCTCGCTAGTAAGCATTAAAGCTTTCTCTCTCTACGTTCTATTTTTCGACGAAGCACTGCTTAAGCTCGTTCCGGCGACAAATCATGCGATTCAAAATGTAATTGAATCATATGAAAATGTAGAAACTCCAATTTAACTTCAATTTCAACAATTGAACTTGTTTGATTGATCAATTTGATAAAATCAAATTCAACTGTGTTGAAAAGTTAAATGTGGAGGAAAAATTGGAGATTTTAAAATTTTGATGGACTAAAATGCAATTTTATAAAATTGAGGGCCAATTGGGCATGATAAAAGTGTTGGAGGACCAAATGAGCAAATTTTGGAGTTTTGGGGTAAAACTTACCATTTTTGTAAAAGAGGGGCAAAATGGTAATTTCGGAAAAAATGAGGACCAAATTGGGAATTTGGGAAACTTGAACCCTTTTTGTGAATTTTTAAAGTTTTGGGACTCAATTTGGGGGAAAAACTGGCATTTGGGGACTAAAGTAAAAGAAAAAGAACTTTAGGGACCAAATTGTAAATATTTGAAAAGTTAGATATTTTTATTCATTCATTATGAATGAAGGCTATCAAGCCAAATGATAATGAACAAGGATGTTCATACTGTGTAGGAACACAAGGTATTTGGAACGCCAATTAAGATAGCTTGCAAGGGACGAAAGCCGATTTAGAGGAAATACACTATATGATCAAGTGAGTGGGATGTTTAATATCATACTCGGTTGGGATGATAAGTACCTCGGAAGTGAAAACTCACTGCTAAGTGATATTTTAACCATCACACCTAAGAGGAGTGATGTGGAAATTACATGGAAAAACTACTTATCGATTGTAAGTAGATCATACCCGATTGATATGATGAAACTTCCTGTAAGGAAGTGAAAAACCTGCTTATTGATTATAAGCAGAGATGTCCTCATACTCAATTGGTGTGATGGATGACTGAAAATTTTATTTTGTTGGAAGTGTTCTCCTTTGACCGTGTGCTATATTGCTTAAAATTTTTGGAAGACCTTATTGACGAGAGCTCGAATAGCTCAGTTATGCCGGATGCCTTGGTTTTGGAACTTGGGGGCTAATTTGCTCGATTTTAAAAATCTCGAACAGTTGGCACGAGCAGGAGCTCGTAAACAAACATGATTTAAGCCATGAAAACTTAAGTAAATAAATTGTTTGGCCATGGTACCGAGACAGGACCAACATACTCGATGGACTGGCGGTAGTGCGACATGACAGGTCTTTGGACTAATCAAAACAAACAACTATAGATTGAGTTGAGGATCAGAGCCATTGAACAAGTGGTACCATAGATTTTATGGCTTATGTGGAAAAATTATTGATTTGTACACGCACTATGTTACGGGACCTTCAAGACACCCAAGAGGGGTAGTGATGCGTCCTAGGGCCTTGGATGAAATGGTGGAGATAAGTATAGTTAGTCGTACCAGAAGTCTTGAGAAGCTCGACGTAACTTCATGTGCATGAGACTGGGGTGGGGACTAGATGAGGTGTCTGTCCTCATATGGATATGGAGTTTTGTTACGAGATTGAGGGTTGGATGTCACGTACATCCACTCATTCTGAGGGTAGAAGTAGACGTGCTTCTATCTAGGTGGTCGATAAAATTGCTCTGACGCCACAAGTGGGTACAGTGGATGGGCTGGCCTGCGAATGCGTGTTTTCCTTCATGATGAAGGGCGTGTGTTGGTTGATAAACACACCGTTGAGATGAGAAATGACATTGAAAAATGAAGATTTTGAAAATGAGAAATTTTAAAGAAAATAAGGAGTTTGGCACACTCCAATTTAAAAACTATTTATTGAAATTACATTTTTGATATACCCATTCATTGAGTTGTAGAAATCCACCCACCCTTTTTATCCCTTTTCAATAAATAGCAAAAATGACTAGGGATAACACCAAGCCTTACCCTTTGTTAGGTATGCTTAATTCCTCTTAAGTTTACATTTTATTTGATATATGTCATTCCAGAGAATAAGGTTGAAAGCATGCTCGGCTCTTCTTGAGTTAAAAAAGGAGGAAACCCCTCTTGAACCAAGAGAGCGGCTGGTTGTTCACTGGAATCCGAACAAACCGGGTTGGGACATGACAACTTGAGTGGTATCAGAGCCTAGTTCCCTTGAAACATTATCAATATTATGCCATGACATTAATCCAACTTTAAACTATCTTGTAGGAAGGAGAGTTCCTAGGAAGTTTGTGGTGAAATCCAGTCCTCCACCCATAACCCTAAAAAGGACACCCAACCCAAGGAAGGACACCGTACAAAGGTTCCTAAGGGGCGAGAAAAGAGTACCCAAGGACATGGTGGAAGACTACCGAAAACTAGTAGGATCCTTATTGGAACCGTTGGGCATCATATACCCCCCTCCCATACAAGAGGAACCGACATCTCCTCCAAGAAGCCCAACCCCTCCTCCTTCAATCTCACAACAATCAGAGAGGAATCCAACCAAAAAGGAGGCCTGGGATAATTGCTGGATTGCGTATGCTACCTTCATGAAGGTCCACCAAGTACCTTCACCTACTCAATGGTTTCAATCCCTCCTAATGGGTGAAGTGGACCTATGAGTGTGAGGTTGAGGTACTAAGGCGGTACATATTGGAGGCCATACACGAGATTCATCCTATAAGGGAATACGAGTGGAGCCCATCTAGTTCCTCAGAACCTTCCGATCAAGAATCCCACAATCGCTCTATGGTTAACTCTCGACCTATGACCCCAAGGGATTAGGGGGTAGAAAATTTCCGTAATATGCCAAGTATGACAAGAAAACATTTCTTAAGTTAATGAAAGTAAAATTTTTGATCAAATTTCTAAGTTCCTTGATAAATTCAAAGATCTAATAATAAAGATTTAAAAGTAAGAGGTAGAAAATCACCTAAGGAAGATGGGTTAGCTAAACCCTTAAAGATTTTCCTCAGAAGTATAATAAGAAAGAATTCATCCAAGGGAGATATAAAAAGAGGAAAAAGAAGTTGGAACAAAGGGAAGTAAACATCAAAGAGTACAAATTCGTGGAGAGTTCAAGGAGTTAAGGATATGCTCAAAGAATAAGAGTAAGGAAAGAAGGAGTAGAATATTCCAAAGGGAACCAAAAGAATGGAAGCTGATCAAGAATAAAAGGAAGTAAGTATGGGGGAACACCAAGGATGTTAAGACCACTATGGAAAGATGCGAAGAAAGTAGAATAACAAGAAAGTCCAGGTATAACAACTACTTGTAAAGAACTAAGATACAGTTTCTTAGGAACTCCATAAGATAGGAAGACTTGTGGAAAGCGGAGGTATGGGACCAAAAGAGGAAGAAAAGCCATATGGATGAACCATACAAGATCCTTAAGTTTAAGTGAAGATTAAAAGGAGAGGACTTCTAAAGAACAGTAGGGTGATCAAACGAAAGAATCTTAGAACGGGAGACATTAGAAGGAGGATGAGAACAGGAAGTTGGATTGAGGAAGGAGAAAGCCCTAGGTTAAGAAAAACAATTGAGGAAGTGTCGCAAAAGTCGAAGCTAAAATAAGGACCTCAACAAGAAGTACGGGTGGCTAAGTAAGTGTTTGGGGGAGATTAAAGTATGATCTACTTCTAAGAAGACATGAAAACCCAAATAGGAATTTTAGACGGATCCGATTGAAGGAAATAATTCCTATTGACCAAAACGTCCGGAGGAGTAAAAAGAAGCTCTAATAAGAACCGAGGAGTATTAAGAAATACACCAAAAAATGAGGCAAACGGAGGAATACCAAGGGTACGAAGATACGAAAATTTATTTTTTGACATAAAAGTGATGCGAGGTATGCTTCAAAGGAATAAATAGATACTGGAGTAAGTAAGAATGGGGTAAGATAAATGAAAAGTACTCATAGGATCTGAAGAGTAAAGGTAAGCTAGTGAAGATAATGGCAAAGAAGTACATTTTAGAATGAATATTTGCAATGATAAAACTAGAAGGAAATTCTGGGAGAAAAGGAGTGTGAAACTCACCAAAGAAGGGAATCTTGGAAAAACATAGGTGTATCAATCAAGAGGAAATGAAACTAATGGGATTGGAAAGAAAATAAGTTCCTCAAGAACATGATGCTGGAGATGAAAGGATCAAGTACAAGGGGAAAGAAATCGGGAAGATCTAAGGGATAAGTCCAACCCAGGTAACGTGTAAGTAGGAAGACGACATCAAAAGATGCCATACGAGTAAGAAAGGAACTAACACAGAATAAAAGATAGTGAAAGGATCACGATGATAGTAAGAATGGATTTTGAAAGAGAAGAGACCTTAAAAAAGAAGGACGACAGTGGGAATGAGGAATGAAGTAAGAAAGGAAGAATTTTAGTATGTCAATAAGTTATTAGGGAGTACAAGGACATGAAAGTTGAATGACCGAATAAAAAAGTCTGGAAAAGACGAGTAAGTAAGAAAACCAATACGATTATAGGGATGTGAAGTCAAAGACAAGTTCTGAAGAATGTCATGCGGTAAGGGGGCATGTAAACCCAACTGTCCTAAGGAAAAATATGACTAAGGCAAAGAAGAGTTTATGATTAAGGTATGACGAAGTCAAGCGTTAAAAAGTAGAGTGGAGAAGTAATAACCAAAGAATGAGGAAAAGATCCATGCATGATGAAAATGTGATAAACGCCAAAACATGTGGAAGAAATTGATCGAAACTCCTAGTCTTGAAATCTTAGGTAAATGAGTTTGGAATGGAGATATGGTGCCTTGGGAAAAGAAGGATGTAACTAAAAGATATGATTCTAAGTCTTCCAGGGAGATGCTTAGCTAAAGTATGTTCCATGGAATGAGAAAGAGGTGAATGAAACGAAAATCTTAGGTATGTGATGTAAGGGATGAACGAAAACAACTGAGAAGGTTGTAAGCCGATAAACTAGAAGAATTTATATATTAATGAAAAATTTATTCCAGTACACAAAAAGCATGAAATAAGTATTTAGGACAAAACTCCTAAAAGGAGGGGAGTTGTAAACCCCGCTCTTTGGAGTTAAGGAAAATTGAGAAAAGAACTGGTCAAACCAAATCGGTTCACAAACTCGATCATCAAAGAATGAACAATTTGGGGAATTTACAACTCTCAATGACCCAAAGGGTTAATAAACCTTGGAACCTTAGGACAAATTGAGAGAGAAAAACCAGACGAGTTCAGGTGAATCGGATCCGAACCGGATTAAATCGGTTTATGAACTAGAACCAATAGAGAGAGGGCAAATTGAGAAATTTATTGACCCCAAGTGACCTAAAGAGTCACATAAGTCATGAAAGAAGACTTTAGGATGAATGGGATATTAAAACCAAACCGGTTCAAGTGAACTGGATCTGAACCAGAATGAATCGATTTGACCCATTATTGAACCGAATACTAAATTTATTTTTCTAGGTGTTTTAGAAAATTCCAATTTGAGAATTGAGATCACCATTTGATATAGAATGAATTTAGAAAATTTTAATTTTAAAAAACTCGGTTGAATTGAGCTTGAACCGGCCGGTTTAAGCTTTGTACCTGGTTTGGACCGGTCCGGTTCGGAATATTGTTGTCTTCTTCCTTTATATGATAGAATTGTTCACTCTCTAGAAAATTGAACCAACACTACGAAGAGGAAACGTTTCTGTTCATTACATTTCAGGCCATCAATAACTATCTTAAAGGTGCCAAACGGACGACCGACAAGTCGCCGAACTCCCTATATAAAGAGCCCCTCTCCACACAAGAAAACCTCACTCTCTCTCAACTACTTAGTTTTCTGGCAAAGCTCGAATCAAAGCTCCAATATAGGGTATTTTCTGAAAGAAGGCATGGCCGAGTTCCATAGAATCGGTGAGAAGTTAGCTACATGATGGTAGTGTCCAATTACTCCAAGGGTTGCCGGAGAAGCGCCGACGTGATTGAACAATGAAGTAGCTTTGGCGGAACGAAGCTGCCCTTTTTCTATCAAGTTAAAATCATCCAATTCGAGTCCTACTCAGGCCAAACCAAGCTCTCCTAACACCTCCTCAACCCTCCTATCACCGAATTAGAATTGAAAGGTAAGATAATTTGGCTCCGCTCTGTAATTTCCCACTAGTGCTAGAGAGAGAACTAACAAAATTTCGATGATAAAATTCTCACTCAATTTGACATCAATTGATGTAATTCTTAATCCAAGGAGGAACCTTAGGACGAGAGCTATTTGCCCATATTGATAGCTCAGACCGCCGCGCCCTCACCGGTAATCATTCGAACCTTTCTCTCTCTACGTTTTATTTTCCGGCGAAACTCCGTTTGAGCTCGTTTCGACGTTAAATCGTGCGATTCAAAGTGCAATTGAATCATATGAAGATGTTGGAACTCCAATTTAACTTCAATTTAAACAATTAAACTTGTTTGATCAATTAATTTAATGAAATCAAATTCGACTGTGTTAGAAAGTTGAAATTTGGGGAAAATTTGGGGATTTCAAAAATTCAAGCGATTAAAATACAATTTTATAAAATTGAGGGCCAATTGGGCGTGATAAGAGTGTTGGAGGACTAATTAAGCAAATTTTGGTAATTTTAGAAAAATTGAGATTAAAATTGGGAGTTTGGGAAGCTTGAACCCCTTTTTGTGAATTTGAATAAATTGAAGGTGAATTTTTAAATTTTCGGGACTCAATTTGGGGAAAAACTGGCATTTGGTGCCTAAAGTAAAAGAAAAAGAACTTTAGGGACCAAATTGAAAATATTTGAAAAGATAGATATTTTTAGTCATTCATAATAAATGAAGGTTATCAAGCCAAATGATAATGAACAAGGATGTTCATACCGTGTGGGAACACAAGGTATCGGAAATGCTAGCTAAGACAAAGCTCGCAAGGGACGAAAGCCGATTTAGAGGAAATACACCGCGCGATCGAGTGAGTGGGGTGTTTAATATCATACCCAGTTGGGATGATAAGCACCTCGGAAATGAAAACTCGCTACTAAGTGGTATTTTAACCATCACACCTGAGAGGAGTGATGTGGAAATCACGCGGAAAAACTACTTACCGGTTGTAAGTAGATCATACCCGATTGGTATGATGAAACTTCCTGGAAGTAAGTGAAAAACCTGCTTATCGGTTATAAGCGAAGATGTCCTCATACTCGGTTGGTGTGATGGACGACTGAAAAGTTTATTTTGTTGGAATTCCTCTCCTTTGACTGTGTGCCACTACTTAAAATTTTTGGGAGACCTTTTTGACGAGAGCTCGAATAGCTTAATTAGGCTAGAGGCCTCGATTTTGGAACTTTGTGGCTAATATGCCCGATTTTAAAAATCTCGAACAGTGGGCCATAGGCTAGTTGACACGAGTAGGAGCTTGTAAACAAACATGATTTAAGCCATGAAAACTTAAGTGAATGAATTTTTTGTCCATGGTACCGAGACAAGACCGACATACTCAATGTACTGGCAGTAGTGCGACATGACTAGTCATTAGACTTGTCAAGATAAATAGCTATAGGTCGAGTTGAGGGTCAGGGCAGTTGGACCAGTGGCACCACATATTATATGGTTTATTTGGAAAAATTATTGATTTGTGCATGCACTATGTTACATGACCTTCAAGATGCTCAAGAGGGGTAGTGATGCGTCCTAGGGCTCTGGACGACCTGGTGGAGATAAGGGTAGTTTGTCGTACTAGAAGTCTTGAGAAGCTCGATGTAGCTTCATACACATGAGACTGTGATGTGAATCCGACTAAAGAGACTACAAATTCACAAGTCCAATCAACTGAACCTGCAATGGAATTGAACAGTTTGTTACTAAATGAGATGAATAATCATTTGAGATGCAAGAGGGCCCAATCACAAGGTTAAGGGCTAAAATATTCAAAAAAGCTTTATATGGGCCGATTAAAGAGATTGCTGAATATTTAAATAGAAGACCAAATGAAGAGCCCAAGATGAGTCCAAGAGAAGGTCCAAATTTAATTAATAAGGAGAGATTTATTAATATAATAAATCTCTTAGGATAATATTAGGTAGTTCAGATTTTTAAATTAGTTATTAAAATATCCTAGATATTTAGATTAGATATGGTTAGTTTGTAACCATAATAGATTTTTTTCCTTATTTTGTGAAAACACGAGTGAGAGAAATACGTGAGGTAGTGTTTGCAAGGTTCTTTTGTTATTTTTATCATTTGTAGGAACTCATGGCACAACGACGAGGAGATTCATCAAATGAAGAAGGTTCCCAACAACCAATTCCAAATTTACAAATGCAAGCTATAATAAGTGAAATGAGACAAATGCTGAAGTCTGAGTTGGAACCCTTCATGAGCGAATTGATCAATTGGAAGAAGAAGTGGGGGATTCGCGTCAACATATCCCTACTGAATAGCAACCTCGAAGGTTTCAGTCAAGACGTTTTGATCCACAAGAACTCGAGGAGTTCGATCGATATGCTCATAGAGAACGACCCCGAGTTGATGACAATCTGGATAATATCAAGTTGAAGATACCATCTTTTCAAGGAAAAACTGATACAGAAGCGTATTTTGAATGGGAAAAGAGGATAGAGATGGTTTTTGATTGTCATAATTACTCGAAGATGAAAAAGGTATGACTTGCTGCTGTCGAATTTACTAATTATGCTATAATATGGTGGGATCAATTGGTGAAGGAAAGGAAACGAAATCACGAACGCCCTGTGGAGTCTTGGGATAAAATGAAAGCGATCATGCGACGACGATTTGTTCCTAGCCACTATCACTGGGAGTTGTTCAATAAACTCCAAAGGCTTACCCAAGGATCAAAAAGCGTCGATGAATACTTCAAGGAGATGGAGATTGCGATGATTCGAGCAAATGTGGAGGAAGACAGAGAGGCAACAGTGGCGAGATTTTTGCATGGTCTAAATCATGAGATAGCTAACGTGGTGGAAATGCAATATCATGTTGAGCTCCAAGATATGGTACATCAAGCTATCAAAGTCGAACAACAATTGAAGAGAAAGAGTTTACACAAAAGGGGATTAAACAATGGTTCCTCGAACTCATGGAAACCATCCTCAACGCTACCCTATTCCTCGTTTGGATGACATGTTAGATGAGTTGCATGGATCCTGTTTATTTTAGAAAATAGATCTTAAGAGTGGATATCATCAAATTCGAATGAAAGAAGGGGATGAATGGAAAACCGCATTTAAAACTAAACCAGGATTATATGAATGGTTAGTTATGCCCTTGGGATTGACTAATGCACCAAGCACTTTAATGAGATTAATGAATCATGTATTACGTGCTTTTATTGGGAGATTTGTAGTGGTATATTTTGATGATATTCTAATCTACAGCAAGACCATGGATGAACATGTAGCACATTTAAGAGCTGTGTTTGAAGCATTAAGGCAACATAAATTGTTTGCCAACTTGAATAGATGTGTCTTTTGTTTGGATAAACTTATGTTTCTTGGATATATTATAAGTTCAGAATGGATTGGAGTTAACGAGGAAAAGATTAAGGCAATTCGCGACTGGCCGACACCTAATTCAGTAAGTCAGGTAAGAAGTTTTCATGGACTAGCTGGTTTTTATAGACGTTTTGTTCCAAATTTTAGTAGTTATGTCACACCTCTTACTGCTATTATAAAGAAAAACGTACCTTTTAAATGGGGGTAATGAGCAACAAAATGCATTTCAATTGATAAAGGAAAAACTAACTACTACCCCATTGCTCTCATTACCTAATTTTTCAAAAACATTTGAAATTGAGTGTGATGCATCAGGAGTAAGTATTGGAGGTGTATTAATGCAGGAAGGAAGACCAATTGCATATTTGAGTGAAAAGTTGAGTGGAGCAACCCCTAACTATCCTACCTATGATATGGAGATTTATGCCCTAGTTCGAACTCTTCAAACATGGCAGCATTATCTATGGCCGAAAGAGTGATTCACACAGATCATGAATTTCTTAAGCATCTCAAAGGACAACACAAGTTGAACAAACGCCATGCAAGGTGGGTGGAGTTCATTGAAACATTCCCATATGTGATCAAGTACAAACAATGTAAGGAAAATATAGTTGCAGACCCTCTATCATGAAGGTACGCTGTGCTTTCAATGCTTGATTCTAAATTGCTTAGTTTTGATTATATCAAGGATTTGCATGCAAACGATCCTGATTTCTGTGAAGTGTTTACAAGTTGTAGAAGTGGTAAGTTTGGAAAATTTTATTTATAAAATGGATTTCTTTTTCGGGAAAACAAATTATGCATCCCTTAGTCTTCTTTACGTGAGTAGTTACTTGTTAGGGAAGCACATGCTGGGGGACTTATGGGACATTTTGGGGTAGCTAAGGCTATCGCGATAATGCATGAGCATTTTTTTTGGCCCCACATGAAAAGGGATATTGAGAAAATTTGTTCTCAATGCATTACATGTACAGAGTCTAAGTCTAGGCAACAACCTCATGGCCTATATACTCCTCTTCCGATTCATAATGCACCTTGGATTGATATTTCCATAGATTTTGTTTTAGGATTACCAAGAACTAAGAGGGGGAGGGATTCTGTGTTTGTGGTAGTTGATAGGTTTTCAAAGATGGCACATTTCATTCCATGTCATAAAACTGATGATGCATCGAATGTTGTTGATTTGTTCTTTAGAGAAGTTGTCAGATTGCATGGTATGCCTAGGACTATTATTTCTAATCGTGATTCTAAATTCTTGAGTTACTTTTGGAAAACACTATGGGGTAAATTGGGAACCAAACTGCTTTTTTTAACAACATGTCACCCACAAACTGATGGTCAAACAGAAGTAGTAAATAGGACATTAGGTACTTTATCACGTTTTATAGTAAAAAAGAATTTGAAATCATGGGAAGATTGCTTACCACATGTTGAATTTGCTTATAATCGTTCTATTCATTCTACAACCAAGTTTTCACCATTTGAGATTATTTTTGGTTTCTATCCATTAACCCCTCTTGATCTAACTCCACTTCCTGTAGGTGAATTGGTGAATTTTGATGAAAAGAGAAAAGCAGAGTTTGTGAAAGAACTACACGAGAAGACAAAGATGCACATTGAACGGATGACTAAAGTTTATGAAAAACAAGCAAACAAGGGCCGCAAAAGTGTCATTTTTGAACCCGACGATTGGGTTTGGCTTCATATGAGGAAAGAACGATCTCCGGAACAAAGGCAATCAAAACTTTTTCCTAGAGGAGATGGACCATTTCGTATGTTGGAACGCATTAATAATAATGCTTACAAGCTAGAGTTAACTAGTGAGTATAGCGTTAATGAAAGCTTCAATGTTACTGATTTAATGCCCTTTGATGTAGGTGATGAAGAAACAGAAGATTTAAGGACAAATCATTTTCAAGAGGGGGAGAATGATGTGAATCTGACTAAAAAGACTACGAATTTACAAGTCCAATCAACCAAACCTACAATGGAGTTGAACAGTTTGTTACTAAATGAGATGAATAATCATTTGAGACTGCAAGAGGGCCCAATCACAAGGTTAAGGGTTAAAAGATTAAAAAAATCTTTATAGGAGTTGATTAAAGACATTGCTGAATATTCAAATAGAAGCCCAAATGAAGAGACCAAGATGAGCCCAAGAGAAGGTCTAGATTTAATTAATAAATTAATAAATCTCTTAGGATAATATTAGGTAGTTCAGATTTTTAAATTAGTTATTAAAATATCCTAGTTATTTAGATTAGGTATGGTTAGTTTGTAACCATAATAGATTTTTTTTCCTTATTTTGTAGGCTATTCGGTTATTTTCTAAGCCTATAAAAGGCATACTCCACAGCATTGGAGAGGACACACTTTGTAATTTCAATCTTGTGAGGTTTTGTCTTCTTTCTATCTTGAAAGAGCTTTTTGAACTTATGAGGCTTTTACCTATGGCGTTCAAGCAATCAAGACTTATCACCCGAGGTTTTCTAAGAGTTCTTTTTCGAGGATTTGGGTGTGGCATCTACATATCCCGTACCTTGTTTCTCACATAACAAGGTATACTCCATCTTTTCGTACTTGCATCGTGAAAGTCTTGGGGTCTTGCCATATTTGGTGTAGGGTGTCGTCAGCATATTGGCGAGATTCGCATCAGACCGGGATGGAGACGGGATGAGGTCTTTGTCCTCATACGGACATGGAGTTTTGTTACGGGATTGAGGGTCGGATGTCGCGTACATCCACTCATTCTTAGGGTAGAAGTGGACGTGATTCTATCTAGGTGGTTGATAAAGTCGCTCCTACGCCACAAGTGGGTACAGTGGACAGGCTGACCTGAGAATGTGTGTTTCCTTTCATGATGAAGGGCGTGTGTTAGTTGATAAACATGCCGTTGAGATGAGAAATAACTATGAAAAATCGAGATTTTGAAAATGAGAAATTTTAAAGAAAATAAGGGGTTTGGCACACTCCAATTTAAAAACTATTTATTGAAATTACATTTTTGAAATACCCATTCACTGAGTTTTTGATACTCACCCACCCTTTTTATCCCTTTTTAGGAAATAGCGAGAATGATTAGGGATAACACCAAGCCTTACCCTCTGGCAGGTATGCTTAATTCCTCTTAAGCTTGCATTTTATTTGATATATGTCATTCCAGGGAACAAGGTTGAAAGTACGCCGGGCTCTTCTTGAGTTAAAGGAGGAAACCCCTCTTGAACCAAGAGAGGGGCGAGTTGTTTTACGGGGATCCGACCAAATCGGATTGGGGCGTGACATTAGTGGTGTTCCTATGGCACATGGTATTAGGAAAGGGGATTCAAGTGGACCCTACCAATATAGAGGCAGTATCCAAGTGGGAAGCACCCAAGAACCCCTCTGAGGTAAGGCATTTTCTAGGATTGGTCGGATACTACCTGAGATTTATGGAGAACTTTTCCCTAATAACAGCCCTAATGATGTAACTGACATGAAAAAGCATCAAGTATGAGTGGAGACCGAAATGCATGACAACATTTCAAGAGTTTAAAAAGTGGCTCCATCGACCACTGTACTGGCTCTCCTAGATATGAACGGTAGAGAATATACTTTGTACATTGATGCATCAGTACATGGGCAATGGTGCATGCTGATGTAGTAAGGAGAAATGATATTCTTTGTATCCAAACAAGTGATGTCACGCCCCAACCTGGTTTAGTTGGAACCCCGTAATTAACCCGCTATTCCTTCCTATATAAAATAACAACCACAGTGGTATCAACAGGAGTCATGTGTAACCTGAAAACATTTTTAAAATCAATTACAAAAATATGTTTTTCCATAAAACATACCAGAATATGATTATTGCATATGATTTACCTATGAATATACTCTTCACCCGTGTTCCTCTTCGTATTTTCTTGAAAGGGGTTGAAGTGAGAAGGTGAGTTCCACAACTCAGTGAGTAAGACATCATAACTTCATGATTTTAGCATATACTTGAGCAAAATTTTATTTCTTGAAAATTGTGTGATAGGCAAGTCACTACTTGTCTCATTTTTCATAAAAGATTTTCATAAAGCTCTTTGCTCATTTAATCGACTTAGAGTAGGCTCCTTCTTATTTAGAGGGATTTAATAATAAACCTACTAGGTTTGTTTCATACAAACACAACCACACAAACACCCTTTATCCATAAAGGGATCTTCAAAGGCTACAACCTCGATCTGTTACACTTGTGGCTGGAGTGACTTTATAGTTGACCTTAGTGAGAGGCTACAACCTTTCACCACAAGTCTACGTGAGCACCATCACTCATCCCACAGACTTATAGATACTTCAATCCCTAGATTTGTGGGGGTGAGACCTCACTCTTCTATCCCCTTGGTCTCAATACGCATGAAGCTCTCAGAGCTTCAATACATAGTGGAACAATGTTTTCTACCCTTGTAACACCCTTGCTGTCCAATATCCCTTAGAACCAATACGACCACGTACTGGGCTTCTATTTGGTTTTGTATGATTACAATAACATACAAAGATATCTTAATTTAAGACTTTTATATTTGTGCTACTAGCCCAACAGGTTGCAACCTAGCTTTGGCACAGTAGCTTCACAAGCATTATCCATTTGTGATAATTATTGACATGCTCTTAAATCAAACTTATTTATGGGGTTGAACATGTTTCCGTTAGCCTTGGGACCACTTGTGCGATATTTTCAAAACATGGCCTTGGGCTCACTTTATCTTTAGAAAACTATGGCATTGGGCCCACTCACACAGTATTAGATCTAGCCCACCATTGTTGATCATGGGCCTCACCCATATCCTACATCGACGGTCGGACTAGAGCATAACCCTTGAGGTGTATATATACACCATTCATAGGTTGTCCTAATATCATGTTTCATGCTATAATAAAAAATATAACCAAAATAGTTTAAGCATATTCATATAGTAAATGGATTATATTTATGGAAAATTGGGTTTCAAAATAAAGTATAATCTTATCATCAGTTCAATCTGTTCTGATGTCAGAAATCTCACTCACTCGTATTACGCATTCGTCTCAAGTGAATTTTCGATGTTCCTACATAGTGTTGTAGTTGTAGGTAAAAGTCTCTTGGTACGCACCTATATTTTCACAGATAATAAATTATCAAATTATCATAATATTTTCACTTAGATCCCTAGGTTTTCTTTTATTTGCATAAAAGTCCTTAGGTTTATTCTATTGGCAATTAACTCTGAATTTAATTACCAAAATTCCTAATTTACTTTATTTGCAATTACACCCATTACATAATGTTATCAAAATAAAATTATTTAAATTACAAATAAAACCTAATAAATACTTTTAATTGCAATTAAATTCCTCAAAAATATTTTTAATTGTAATTGAGTCCTTAATTTTTTTAATCATCAATTGTCCCTCAATTGGTGTTAATTTCCTAAAAATTTACAAATTTTCAAAAATTCCAAAGTTGCCCAATTTTATCAAAACTTGCATATTGGCTCTAAATTCTTGATTCATCAAATTGAGAGCTGAACTCATGTTAATTCCCCCTAGCATGCTACTAAATGTCTCGCTCATCTTCTTACGAGTATTCTAAGCTTTGACTAACTTCAATTGGCTCAAAATTGTGCTCACACAAAGTTTCATCGAAAAAGTTTTCTAGGGAGAGAAACCTCTGTTTACTTACCAATGGAAGGACGATTGTCAGAACTCTAAGTATGGTTGGCTAGTGCTTGTCAAGGGGATCTTCTTAGGATCAAGTTTTGCGTTAATTGGTAGCATGAGAAATGAGAAATATATGAGAAAATATTACATGTTCCATGTTCATAAATTCTATTATTCCGACGAAATGAGGTGGAATTGGTTTACCTTAAAGGTTTCAAGGGGTCGAGGGTCTGTCGGAGATAGTTGAGGGAGGGTCGGCTTGGTCGCACAAGGTAAGAGGTGATCGAAATTCAGCTCGAAGGATGCTGCTACTTTGCAACCGTTGGAGTGACAATACTGTGCGAGCTCATCGGTGATCCTCGAGCTGAAGGGAGGTTGCAGCAAGGTAGGGGACCTCTTCACGATTCTACGGAACCTAAATTCAGCTTTAGAGCTTGAGGAAAATGCCCAAGTTGGAGCTCTAGTTTGTGGCTCGCCAGGAAATGGAGTTGTTCTTCTTCTTGAGTCGTTTGAGGGATGAAGAGGATGAGTGGGGAGTAACTCTTTATATAGGGAGCTTGGTAACTAACAGGGCTATCCGTTTATCCATCCCTCGTCCCCAATCTCTCCCATATACGTTCATATCGGGAAGATTTTTCGATTGTCGGAGAATATGCAGCGAGTCCGTCATCCTTATCTGACTAGTTCAAAGGTTGAACATGACACTTTGTGCGCACGTGTGAGCTTCGCACATTCGAGCTGCCAATGATTGGATGACTTCACTTTCCCACTCAGTGTTCGAGTCATCCTTTGACTAATTGTCCAACCACGTGGCGACCTCCCATTAGTCGCTCATTCCAATGTGGACACTGAACATATTCGACCAGCCATTGACCATGACATGTGGCATCCTCTGATTGGCTGATTTAAATAAGTCAGGTTTCCCTTCTCATGCACTGTGCCACTGCCACATGCGTAAACCTCGTCACTTAAAGATAATTAAGTTGGGGAAAGAATCGGTCAACCCAAGTGAGAGAACCGAACTAGTTCACGAACCCCAACCATTTTATTGAAAGGGTAAATTGAGAAATTTACAAATCCTGAGTGACCCAAAGAGTCATAAAAATCATGAAAAGGGACTTTGAGACAAATTGGAAGAGAAAACCAGACCAGTTTAGGTGAATCGGATCTGAATCAGATTGAACCAGTTTTGACAAGTTTGAACCATCATTGAACCGGTTGCTAAATTTATTTTTCTAGGTGGCTTAAACCATCATTAGATAGATAATGGATTTAGAAAATTTTAATTTTGAAAAACTCAGTCGAGTCGGGCATGAACCGGTTAGTTTAAGCATTGAACTCGATTTGGATCGGACCGGTCCGGTTTAGAACAGTGTCATCTTCATCCTCCAAATGATGACATTGTTCATTCATCGGAAGATCGGACAGCGCTGGCAGAGATGAAAGTTTCTGTTCAGGGTGTTTCAGGTCATGAATGAGTGCCATTAAGGTGCCAAACGGTCGGGTAGAGAGTTCCTAAGCTCCCTATATAAAGAGCTACTCTCCATTCATCCTCCTCACACCTAAAAACTCCATTCTCTCTCAACTACTTAGTTTTTCGGCGAATCTCAAATCAGAACTCCCACATTAAGGTTTTTATAAGCCTTAGAAGGTGAGGTCGAGTTCTTTAGATTCCGAGAGAGTACAGCTACTTGATGGCAATCGCCGGAGAAACGCTAACGGAATCAAATAGTGAAGCAGCTCCGACAGACCAAAGCTGTCCTATTTTAGCCAAGTTGAAATTAGGCCAAATTCAGCCCTCCTCATGCCAAACCAAGCCTCTCCAACACTCCCACAACCCTCACACAACTGAATTAGAGTTGGAAGGTAAGCCAATTCGGCCACCTCTATCATTTCTGATCGGCGTTAGAGAGATAAACTATGAAAACTTCACTAACCATATTCTCCCTCAATTTGATATGAATTGTTGTGATTTTTGATCCTAGGAGAAACCTCAGGACGAGGGCTACCTGCCCAGATAGAAAGCTCGGACCGCCGCTACTCCGACGGTAAGCTTTTGAAGCTTTCTCTCTCTACGCACGATTTTTCGACGAAGCTCCGTTTGAGCTCGTTTTAGCCTCAATTCATGCGATTCAAAACTCAATTGAATCGTATACATGTGTAGAAACTTAATTATACCCCCAATTTCAACAATTAACTCCAATCGAATGGTAAATTTGATAAAATTAATTTTAGCCAATTTGAAAGGGGGAAATTTGGGGATTTCATAAAATTGAGGGACCAAAGTGCAATTTCCCAAAATTGAGGGCCAATTGGCCATGAAAAGGATGTTGGAGGACCAATTGATCAATTTTTGAAAATAATTGGGGTCAAATTGCCATTTTTGTAAATTAGGGGCAACATGGTAATATTTTAAAAGTTGGGGACCAAATTGGAAATTTGTAAAACTTGAGCCCCTTAAACAATTTTGAGTAAATTGAGGACCCAAAGTGAATTTTTGGAAGTTTCATGACTCAATTTGGTGAAAAGTTAGCATTAGGGACCTAAATTCAAGGAAAGTTAACTTTTGGGACCTAAGTGCAATTAACTGGAAATTTTGAGCTTAGTCGTTCATAGAGAAACGAAGGTTGTCATGCCAAATATTAATAGATAAGAATGTACAAATTGTGTAGGAACACAAGGGACCGAAATGCTAGCAAGGACAAGCTAGCGTGGATGCGGAAACCAACTGAAGAAGAGTACACTTCAGTTATTGGTTGAGTGGGTTTATTCACATCATACCCAGTTGGGATGATGAGTACTTCGTAAATGAAAAATCACTTCTATTTGGGATTTTAACATCACATCCGATTGAAGTGATGTGAGACTAAGTGAAAAAACTACTTATCGGTTGTAAGTAGAGAGATCATACCCGGTTGGTATGATAGACTTTGTGGAAGGAATGAGAAAACCCTCTTGCCAATTGTAAGTGGAGATGTTATCACACCCGGTTGGTGTGATGAGTTGAAATGTTATTTTGTTAGAAGTGTTCTCTCATGACTGTGTGCCAATGCTTAAAATTTTTGGGAGACCTTCTTGACAAGAGCTAGAATAGCTCAAATAGGCCAAATTCCTCATTTCAGAACTTGTGGGGCTAAATGCCCAGTTTTTGAAAATCATGTACAGTGGGCCCAAGGCTAGTTGGCATGAGCAGGAGCTCGTGAACAAACATGATGTATAAGCCATGAAAATTCCTAATAAATGGATTATGTGATTCCTCCATGGTACCAAGACAGGATCGACATACTCGATGAGCTAGCGGTAGTGCGTTAGGACAAGGTCGACAGACAGGCTAAGACAAGCAGCTACAGATTGAGTCGTGGGTCGGGGTCATTGTACTAGTGACACCAAAGATAAATGGCTTTGTGGAAAACTATTGTTTGTGCATGCACTTGAGGTTTGGAACCATCAAAACGCCCAAGAGGGGTAGTGATTTGTCCTTGGGGCTACTCAATGACATGGTGGAGATAAGGGCAGTTTGTCATGCCAGCAATCACGGATGCTTGACGTAGCTTCAAGCACATGAGGTTGGGGTGGGGTCGGGATGAGGTCTTTGTCCTCATACGGACATGGAGTTGATTTTAGGTTTAAGGGTTAGATGTCGCAAACATCCACTCATACCCAAGGTAGAAGTGGACGGGATTCTATCTAGGTGGCCGGTAAAGTCGCTCTGATGCCACAAGTGGGTGAACTGGACGAGCTGCCCTACAAATGTGTGATCCCTTCGTAATGAAGGGCATGTGTTGACTATATTAAACACACCTAATGTGGATAATGAGGAAAAGAAGTTTGAAAACCGAAGTTTGAGGAAGAAATGTCTTTTTGGAATTAAGGAGTCTGGCACTGTAAACCCCGTTCTTTGATAATAAGAAAAATCGGGAAAAGAACCAGTTATTTCCAAAGAGAAAATCGAGTTAGTTTACAAATTGGAACCAATAGAGAAAGGGAAAACCGAGAAATTTATGGATCCCAAGTGACCTAAAGAGTAAAAAAAAGTCATGAAAAAGGACTTTGGGATGAATTGGAGATGAAAATAAAACCGGTTTAGGTGAACCGGATTCGAACCAGTGGACCAGTTTGAACTACTATTGAACTGGAATGCTAAATTCATTTTTCTAGGTGGCTTAGAAAATTCAAATTTGAGATTTGAGGCCATGATTGGATATAAAATGAATTTAGATGAATTTATAAATTTTTAATTTTGAAAAATTCGGTTGAATTAGGCCTGAACCGGCCAGTTTAAGCTTTGAACTCGGTTCAGACCGGTCCAGTCCGGTTCGGAATCATGTCTTCTTCTTCCTTCAGATGACAACACTGTTCACTCACTGGAAAATTGAGCAGCACCAGCGAAGATGAAAAGTCTCTGGCCAGGGAGTTTCAAGCAATGAATGACCGCCATTATGGTGCCAATCAGACGGCCAAGAAGTGCCCGAGCTTCCTATATAAGGAGCCCCTCCTCACACCTAAAAACTCCATTCTCTCTCAACTTTTCCATTTTCTGATGAAGCTCGAACTAAAGCTTCGACTTGGGCATTTTTCCGAGCCAAAGAAGGTGTGGTGTGATAAAACAGTGAAGCGGCTCCGACAGACTGAAGCTGCCCTATTTTGGTCGAGCTGAAATCGGCCAAACCAAGCCCTCCCAACACCTCCACAACCCTCATATAGCTGAATTAGAGCGGAAATGTAAGCCAATTTGACTCCCCTATGTAAATTTCGATCGGTGCTAGAGAGAGAACTGGTAGATTTTCGATGACTAAATTCTCATTCAATTTGGCATCAATTGATGCAATTCTTGATATTAGGAGTAACCTCAGAACAAGAGCTATCTGCCTAGATTGAGAGCTCGGACCGCCATGCCTCCGACGGTAAGCTTTCAAAGCTTTCTCTCTCTAAGTTTTATTTTCTGACGAAGCTCCTTTTGGCATCAAATCGTGCGATTCAAAGTGCAATTGAATTGTATGAATATCTAGGAACTCCAATCTAACTTCAATTTCAACAATTAAACTCATTTGATCGGTCAATTTGATGAAATCAAATTCGGATGTGTTTGAAGGTTGAAATTGGGGAAATTTTGGGAATTTCAAAAATTCAAGGGACTAAAGTGCAATTTCATAAAATTAAGGACCAATTGGGCATGATAAAGATGTTAGAGGACCAATTGGTCAATTTTTGGAAAATTTGGGGTAAAACTTGCCATTTTTGTAAAGTAGGGGCAAAATGGTAATTTTAGAAATGTTAGGGACCAAATTGGAAATTTGGGAAACTTGAACCCCTTTTGTTGTTTTGAATAAATTGAGGTTCTAAGGTAAATTTTAGAGTTTCAGGACTCAATTTGGGGGAAAACCAGCATTAGGGACTTAAAGTTAAGAAAAAAAATAACTTTAGGGACCTAATTGCAAATATATGAAAAGTTTGGTTTTCTCATTCATTCGGGATGAATGAAGGCTATTAGGCGAAAGGATAATGAACAAGAATGTTCATATCATGTAGGAACATGAAGTACCGAGAACGCCAGCTAAGACAAGTTCGCGTGAAGGTAACAAGGCGGTTAAGAGGAAATTCAATGCAATATCGGGTGAGTGATATATTTAATATCATACCCGGTTGGGATGATAAGCATCTCGGAAATGAAAACCCACTACTATGTGATATTTTAACTGTTACACCTGGTATGAGTGATGTGGAAATTACGCAGAAAAACTACTTATCGGTTGTAAGTAGATCATACTCGGTTGGTATGATGAACTTACTAGAAGGAAGTAGAAAACCTCTTATCGGTTATAAGTGGAGGCGTCCTCATAGCCAGTTGGTATGATAGACAAATGAGAAGTTTATTTTGTCAAAAGTGCTCTCCCTTGACTATGTGCCACTACATAAAATTTTTGGGAGACTTTTTTGACGAGAGCTCGAATAGCTCAGATATGTCGGAGGCCTCGATTTTTGAACTTGGGGGCTAATATTCTCGATTTTGAAAATCTCGAACAATGGGCCCTAGGCCAGTTGGCATGAGTAGGAGCTCATAAACAAACATGATTTTAAGCCATGAAAACTTAAGTAAATGAATTGTTTGGTCATGGTACTGAGACAGAACCGACATACTCAATGGACTAGCAGTAGTGCGACATGGTTGAGTTGAGGGTCGAGGCCATTAGACTAGTGGCATCGCAGATTATATGGCTTATGTGGAAAATTATTGATTTGTGCATGCACTGTGTTATAGGACCTTCAAGAGGCTCAAGAGGGGTATTGATGCATCCTAGGGCTCTAGACGACCTAGTGGAGATAAGGGTAGTTAGTCATACTAGAAGTCTTGAGAAGCTCGATGTAGCTTCATTGTGCATGAGACCGAAGTGGGGACGGGATGAGGTCTCTGTCCTCATATGGACAGAGTTTTGTTACGGGATTGAGGGTCGGATGCCGTATACATTCACTCATTCTCAAGGTAGAAGTGGACGTGCTTCTATCTAGGTGGTCGATAAAGTCGCTTCGACACCACAAGTGGGGGTATATTGGATGGATTGGCCTGTGATTGTGTGTGTCCTTCATGATGAAGGGCGTGTGTTGTTTGATAAACACACTGTTGTGATGAGAAATGGTTATGAAAGCCAAGATTTGAGAATGAGATATTTTAAAAGAAAAATAAGGAGTCTGACACACTCCAATTCAAACTATTTTCTAAAAGTCATACCTTAAAACACCCATTCACTAAGTCGTTGAACTCACCCCCTCACTTATATCCCTTTTAGGTAACCCTGAAAAGCCTACCCAAAGACCATGAGCTAATACACCTGTAAGGTAGGTATGATAAGTTTAAAATTTTATGCAGTTTTGATTTATGTTACTACAAGAAAGGTGCAGGTTTAGAGGACGCCTTACTCCTCACAGTTTTAAAAGAAGGGGCAACCCTTAGTAAGCTGGGAGAGTGGCGGGTTGATCACGGGGATCCAACCAAACTAGATCGGGGCGTGACAGGCACACTCCAATTAAAAACTACTTTTATGAAAACTTATTCACTAAGTTGTAGAAACTCACTCCTATTTTATATCCTTTTTTAGGAGTAGAACAAATGATTAAGGAAAACACCCGGACCTACCATTTGTCAGGTATGCTTAAAAGTTTTTTTAATCTCGTATTTTTATTGATTTATGTTATTCTAGGGTTGATCATGGGGATCCGACCAAACTGGGTTGGGGTGTGACAACATGTCAGCCTCTTATTGGCTCGGGCCATCTGATGTGGCTCTACCATGTGTTAGCCTTTGATTGGTTGACTGTTTCTCTGATATCCTAGTCGATCACTAAAGTGGTGTCTGTGCAATGTGTCAGCTCCTTATTGGCCAGCCTGGTTGACGATATTTCTTCTCAGTTGACCGTTGATTGAGGACACATGTCGCTCTCCTATTGGTCAGTCAGTGACGTTGACCTTAACCCGAAGGATTGGTAGAACACAGACAATGTATTAAAAACCAAGATATATGCATGTGTTTGTTGAGCAGAATTGCTAAATGCATAGCAATGGGTAGTGGCGATACCAAGGGCGGTTGGACAACATGACTGGTACAAGGGAAGAAATGTCGGTCTAGTATGTCAAGGTCTCTGAGAGTCCTATGTGCACTAGACCTTGGCAAAGGGGAAAATGTCTCATCTCTCAATAGCTAACACACTCAATCTTGTTTGTGGGTTAGACAGTGACGCTCAAGCAAGCAGACCATCATTACAGACAGGTGGCTGGTAAAGGCACTTCAATACACATGTGGAACAGGAGGGAGTTCTATTATGCGATAGTGTGAACGCTCTATGATGGTGTGAAATTGTTGTGTTAAATCCTCTAGCCAACCCCACTGGCTCCTCATGCTAAATGTATGTCTCAAGGCCACGAAAATTTTGGGAAGTTTTGGTGACACCACAATTTTGAACATACATTGTAAATTGTGTTTTTTAGTGACTCGAGCCACCATTTGAGGTGATTCAAGAGGCCACAAATGTGCAAGGGAGTCATCTTTCCATCCCCTCCATATTGTCAACTAACTCACCATCTACGTTGAGTTATCGTTGTTTTACTGTGTTTTAGTTATTTTCTAGCGAGATCCTTAAGTGGGACAAAACGACATTGTTTTGGTCAAGACTAGCTGAGAATAACCATTGGGACATGGTGAACATGTTTAGGAGCATCTTTGAAATTTTTATTGAGCTTTTCAATGTGTTTTAGTGGTAGAGAAAGATTGAGGACTAAAATACCATTTTTAGAAAGTATGGGGGTCAAGACGAAATTTCAGAAAAAATGGGGACTCAAATGAGACTTAGTAAAAGTCTAGGGACCTAAAAAGAAACTTTATAAATCTTAGGGATGTCAAGTGGTAACTTGGCTGAGGCTTGAGACCTAAAAGAAAGTTTGGAAATGTTTAGCGGTAAAATGATAAATAGTGTAAAGTTTGTGCCAAAAAAAGTAATTTCTAACACCTGTGGACTCAAATGAGATCAGAGAAAGTGTAAGGACCAGAGAAGGAGATTTGAAAATTTTAGGGTCATAAAAAATGAGTTGAAAGCATAAGGGTGAAATAGAAATTTTAAGAAGTTTAAGGACTAAAATATAAAGGTTGGGAAAAGTAAGGATCTAAGTGAAATGGTTAGAGATTTTGGGGTCTTAGAGTAAAGATGGCCAATTGTTGGGGAAAAACCTAGAATTTATGAATTATAAGAGGGTCGTATAAATAGGTTCGTCGACACATGAGTCGAATGAAACTGGCATGGGGAAAAACCTATAATTTTTGGAAACATTATGGGATGATGTAAACCTCATCCCTTAAAGATAAGAAAATCGAGGAAAGAAATGGTCAACTCAAGAGAGAAAATCGAACCGGATCATGAACCTTAACCAATAGAGAAAGGGCAAAATGGGAAATTTACAAATTCCAAGTGACCTAAAGAGTCATAAAATCATGGAAAAGAGCTTTGGGATAAATTGGAAGAGAAAACTAGACCAGTTCAGGTGAACCAGACCTGAATTGGATTGAACTGGTTTGAACCATCATTGAACCAGTTGCTAAATTCATTTTTTTAGGTGGCTTAAAATATTCAAATTGGATAATTGAAGCCACCATTGGATAGAGAATGAATTTGGAAATTTTTAATTTTGAGAAAATTGGTCGAATCAGGCCTAAACCGACCGGTTTAAGCATTGAACTCGATCGGACCGGTCCAGTCCGGTTCGAAACAGTGTCATCTTCTTCCTTCAGATGATGACACTGTTCATTGAATGGAAGAACGGATAACGCTGATAAAGATGAATTGCCTCTGTTCAGGATGTTTCAGGTTATGAATGAGCTTGACCAAGATGTTAAACGATTGGGAAGAGAGTCCCCAAGCTCCATATATAAAGAGCTCGTTTCCATTCCTCACATGTGAAATCTCCAATCTCTCTCAACTGCTCCATTTTCTGGTGAAGCTTTGAACTGGGCAGTTTTCTCAACCTTAGAAGGCGAGGTCGGGTTCTTTAGACTCCAAGGAAAGTCAGCTATTTGATAGCAACCTCCGTTCAATCTGAGGACCTCCACAGAAGCGCCGGTGAAATCAAATAGTGAAGTAGCTCCGATGTGCCGAAGCTGCCATGTTTCGGCCAAACTGAATTCGACCAAATTCAGCCCTCCTCCAGCCAAGCCAAGCTTTATCAACATCCCCACGGCCCTTATACGGCCTTAACTGAGATGAAAGGTAAGCCAATCTGGCCCTGCCTAGTCGTTGCAGGTTAGAGTTTGAGAGAGAAATTGCAAAATTTAGCTTACAAAATTCACCTTCGATTCGGGGTCAATTATAGAAATTCTTGATCCTAGAATGTACCCTAGAAAGAGAGCTACCTTACTCAATAGAGAGCTCGAACAACCACACCACCAACAGTAAGCTTTCAAAGATTTCTCTCTCTACGTACAGTTTTCTAGCGAAGCTCCGTTTGAGCTCAATTAAGACCCAAATTACGCGGTTCAAAGCTCAATTGAATCTTATGGAAGTGTAGGAACTGATCCATACCTTCAAGTGGAGCAATTAAACCTGATTGAATGACCACTTTGAATAAATAAAAAATGGTTAGTTTGAAGGGGAGAAATTGGCAGAAAATTTTGGGTAAAAATTGGGGATTTCGTAAAATTGAGGGACCTCTTTGCAATTTCCCAAAATTAAAGGCCAATTGGGCATGAAAAAGATGTTGAGGGACCAATTGGTCAATTTTTTGAACAATTGGGGTCAAATTGCAATTTTTTGAAAGTAGGGGCAAAATGGTAATTTTTGAAAAGTTGGGGGACCAAATTGGAAATTTGGAAAACTTGAATCCCTTATAAAATTTTGGGAAAAATGAGGACTCAAAAGGAATTTCGGAAATTTTGGGACTCCAATTGGGCAAAGGTGCATTGGGGATCTAAAGTTAAGAAAAATAAATTTTAAGGACCTAAATACAATTTATCAATAGTTTGTGAGCCTAAGCTTTTATGCCAAACCTTAAGTGAAAAGGCTGCCCAAATCGTGTAGGGACAAGGGTGATCACAATGCCAGCATGAGAAAGCTCACGCCAACATTGGAAAATCAACTGTGGACGAACATGTCACGGTTAACGGGTTAGTGGGTTCATTCACATTATACTCGATTAGGATGGTGAGCACCTTAGAAATGAAAAACCACTTATATGTGGATTTTAACATCACACCAGGTTGGAGTGATGTGCAAATTAAGCTAAAAACTACTTACAGGTTGTAAGTAGGGGAAACCATACCTAGTTGGTATGGTGGACTTCCTTGAAGGATGGAGAAACCCGCTTGCCAGTTGTAAGCAGAGGTATCATCACACCCGATTGGTGTGATGAAGTGTTCTCTTTTGACTATGTGCCAATGTTTAAACTTTTTGGGAGACTTTATTGATGAGAGCTAGATTAGCTTAGATACGCTAGAGGCTTCAGTTTTTAAACTTGTTAGGCTCAATGCCCGATTTTGGAAAATCACGTACAATGGGCCCAAGTCCAGTATGAACAAGCAAGAGCTCGTAAACAAACATGAGATATGAAAGCAATAAAATGGTTATATGATTTCGCCATGGTACCAAGACAGGACCGACATACTCAATGGACTAGCAGCAGTGCCTTAAGGCCAGGTCGACGGACCGGCCTAGATAAATAGCTGCAGGTCGGGTTGAGGGTCGGTGTAAACCTACCCTTTGGAGTTAAGGAAAACCAAGAAAAGAACTAGTCAAACCGAGTGAGAAAATCGAACTGGTTCACAAATCCGATCTTCAAAGAATGGGTAAATTGGGAAATTTACAACTCTCGAGTGACTCAAAAGGGCATAAAAACCTTGGAAAATGACCTTCGGACAATTTGGGAGAGAAATCTGGACTGGTTCAGGTGAACTGGATTTGAACTTGGTGTTCAAACCATGTAGGAACACGAGGTATCAAGAACACTAGCTAAGACAAAGCTAATGAGAAGACAAAAGTTGATTAAGAAGAATTCACGACATTCACGGGTGAGTGAGATTTTTTTTATATTATACCCGGTTGGGATGATAAGCACCTTGTAAATGAAAACCCACAAGTGGAATTTTTAAATATCACACCTGAATGGAGTGTTGTGGAAATTACACGAAAAAACTAATTATTGGTTTTAAGTAGATCATATCCGGTTGGTATGATGAACTTTCTGTAAGGAAGTAGAAAACCCACTTATCGGTTATAAGCGGAGATGTCCTCACACCCACTTGGTGTGATGGACAAAAAGAAAAGAATATTTTGTCGGAAGTGCTCTCTTGACTGTGTACCATTGCTTAAACTTTTTGGGAGACCTTCTTGATGGGAGCTCGAAATGCTCGGATAGACCGGAAGCCTCGATTTGGGAACTTGGGGGCTAATATGCCTGATTTTTTGAAAATCTCGTATAGTGGACCCAAGGCTAGTTGGTATGAGCAGGAGCTCATAAACAAACATTAGTTTAAGCCATGAAAACTTTAAATGAATGATATATTTGGCCATGGTACCAAGACAGGATTGACATACTCAATGTACTAGTGGTAATGTTACATGACAGGTTGACACACCAGTCAAGACAAACAGCTACAGGTCGAGTTGAGTGTCAGGGCTGTTGGACAAGTGGCACCAAAGATTAAATGGCTTATGAGGAAAATTGTTGTTTTGTGCATGCACTAAGGTACGAGATCTTCAAGATGCCCAAGAGGGATTGTGATGCGTCCTAGGGGCTACTAGACGACATGGTGGAGATAAGGGCAGATTGTTGTTCCAGTAGTTAGGGAAGCTCAATGTAACTTCATGCACATGAGATCGAGGTGGGGTCAAGATGAGGTCTCTATCCTCATATGAACATGGAGTTTTCTTTATGGGATTGAGGGTTAGATGTCACATACATCCTCTTATTCTCAGGGTAGAAGTGGACGGACTTCTATCTAGATGGCCGGTAAAGTCGCTCTGACAAGTGGGTAAAGTGGACGTGCTACCGTGTGAATGTGTGTTCCCTTCATGATGAAGGGTATGTGTTGGTTGATAAACACACCATTTGTGATTAATGATCTGAAATGGCTATGAAAACCGAGATTTGATGATGAAATGTTTTAAAAGAAAGTAAGGAGTCTGACACACTCCAATTTAAAAACTATTTTATTGAAGCTTCATTTTTTTTTAAAATACCCATTCACTGAGTTGTAGAAACTCACCCACCCTTTTTATCTTTTTTTTATCCCTTTTCATGAATTAGAGAAATGACTAGGGCTAACACTAAGCCTTACCCTCTGTCAGGTATGTTTAATTTTTCTTAAGCTTGCATTTTATCTGGTATATGTTATTCCAGAGAACAAAGTTAAGATTACGCTTGGCTCCTGGGGCAAAATGCTAATTTTTGAAAAGTTGGGGACCAGATTGGAAATTTAGAAAACTTGAGCCCTTAAATAATTTTGAGTAAAATGAAGACCCAAAGAGAATTTTTGGAAGTTTCAAGACTCAATTTGGAGAAACATTAGCATTAGGGACCTAAAGTCATGGAATTTGAACTTTAGGGACCTAAGTGCAATTAACTAAAAAATTTGAGCATAGTCGTTCTCATATGTGAGAAACGAAGGCTGTTTTGCCAAATTTTAATAAATAAGGTGCCCAAATCATGCAGGAAGATGAGAGACTGGAATACCAGCAAGTATAAGCTAGCATGGAGGCGAAAACCGACTGGAAAGGAATACATCATACCAGGTTGGGATGTTGAGCATTTTAGCAATGAAAGACCACTTGTAAGTGGAATTTTATCATCACACCTGATTAGAGTGATGTGCGAACCAAGGTAAAACCTACTTACCTGTTGTAAGTAGAGGAAATCATACCCGATTGGTATGATGGACTTCCTTGAAGTAAGAGAAACCTGCTTGCCGATTGTAGGGGGGATATCATCACACCCCGTTGGTGTGATGTAGTGAAAATTTGTTTTGTCAGAAGTATTCTCCCCTTACCGTGTTCCAATGCCTAAAATTTTTGTGAGAACTTCTTGATGGGAGCTAGAAAAGCTCTTATAGGCCAGGGCCTCGGTTTTTGAACTTGTGGGGCTAGATGCCCGGTTTTGGAAAATCACGAGCAGTGAGCCCAAGACCAATGGGCACGAGCAGGAGCTCGTAAAAAAATATGAGATATATATAAATCCATGAAATTTCTAATGAAATGAATATTTGATTTAGCCATGGTACCAAGACATAACTATCAGTACTCGATGGACTAGCGGTAGTGCATTAAGGCAAGGTTGACGGACTGGCATAGACAAATAGCTGCAGGTCGGGTTGAGGGTTGGGGCTATTGGACCAGTGGCACCAAAAATAAATGGCTTTATGAAAACTTTGTTTGTGCATGCACTTGAGGTTCAGGACCATCAAGACACCCAAGAGAGGTAGTGATGCATCCTAAGGGCTATTGGATGACCTGGTGGAGATAAGGGCAGTTTGTCATGCTAGTAGTTGGGAAGCTCGACGTTGCTTCTTGCACATAAGACCGGGGTGGGGTCGGGATGAGGTCTCTGTCCTCATACAGACACAGAATTATTTTTAGGTCTAAGGGTCGGATGTTGCTAACATCCACTCAGACCCATGGTAGAAGTGGACGGGCTTCTACCTTGGTAGCTGGTAAAGATGCTTCGAGTCACAAGTGGGTGCAATGGATGGGCTACACCTATGAATACGCTTTCCCTTGTTGTTAAACACACCTAATGTGGAAATGAGGAAAAAGGTTTTAAAAAACCAAAGTTTGAAGAAAAACCCTTTCTTAAAAGAAATAGGATACTAACACACTTTGATTAAAACTATTTTTATGAAAACTTGTTCCCAACACCCATTCACTGAGTTGTAGAAACTCACCCCTCTTTTATATCCCATTTCAGGAGTAGAGGAAAATGACTAAAGAAAACACCAGGATCTACCCTCTGTCAGGTATGCTTAAAGGTTCTTTTAATCTTACATTTTTATTGATTTGTGCATTTCTAGGGAATAAGGTTTAAATTATGTCTAGATCCTCTAGGTTAAAGGAATGGGTAAGCCCATCCTAAACTAAGGGAGCGGCGGGTTGCTCATGGGGATTCGACCAAATCGGGTTGGGGCATGACAACTTGAGTGGTATTAGAGCTTTGTTCCCTTGAAAGCATTATCAATACTATGCCTTGACACTAATGAAAACTTAATTACCAATAGGGAGAAGAGTTCCTAGGAAATTCGGCGTGTGAACCAAACCCCCACACGAGATCGTGAAAAAGACGCCCATCCCTAGAGAGGTGCCTGTTCAACGGTTCTTGGAGGGTGAAAAGAGGGTGCCCAATGATATGGTAGAGGACTATAGGAAACTGGTTGGAGCCCTATTAGAGCTAGAAGGATCACATATCCTCCTCTAAGGCAGTAAGAACCTATCTCTCCTCCAAGGAGCCCCACAACAGCCAAAAAGGACTCCAACTAAGAAGGTGGATTGGGATAACTATTGGGATGCCCATGCCAACTTTATGAAAGTCCACCAAGTACCCCACCAGCTCAATCCAACTTCAATCCTTCCCAATGGATGAAGTGGACATACGAGTGCGAGGCTGAGGTGTTGAGAAGGTATGGACTCGAGGCCATTCATGAAGTTTGTCCTATTAGGGAAATCTAAAGGTAATGGGGATGGACCTCAACTAGTTCATTAGAGCCTTCAGACCATGAATCTTGCAACCGTTCCAAGGCTAACTCCCGACCTATGACTCCAAGTGACTAGGAAGTAGTGAATTCCTGTAATAAGACGAGTACGGCAAGAAACTACCTCTTTGAAAGAATAAAAGCTCAGATTTCCTTAATTGAAATTTAATCTTCCTCATAATGATAAGTACAACTAATAGATTGGAAGTATACCAATCATGACCGGGGTAGTAAATGGAGAGAAGACCACTTAAGGAGGAAAACTACGGGTCACCTATGGTTAAAATTAACCCTAAGATAGCCAAATAAGTTCCCCCACAAGAACTAGGAATATGGAGTAACAAGACAACAAGATTGAGAAAAAGAGTTCTAGAGAAGGACCAAGAGTCTGCCTATAATCACCTGAAAGGATAAACTCTAACCAAGGGTAGGAAGAAGAGAAAGAGTGTGAGGTCCGGTATAAAGGAGGTTAACATCAAAAGATGTACGAGGAATAGAGGAAAGTCTAAGGGCCATAAGGAATTGAGAGAAGCTCATACAAGGGTTATGAAACCAAGAGGATTGAGATGCCTTTAGAAAGAACCAATTGAATGAAAGATAACCAATAAGAGAAGTAAGGTACAAGAACCCCAAAGGGGTGAACGTGGAAAACCTTTTTAGGCAACTCTAGGATAGGACATGGTAAGAGGGAAGAGGAAGAGAAAGGTGTTAGAAAAGAGGACACGGGAGGGATACATAAGTTCCCTCGAAAGAGTTATTATTAGGCAGATGGGCAAAACAAAGAGTTTTAGAAGCCCATTCCAATCAGGAACTCCTCAAAGAAAGGCTAAGGAACAAGATGGGAATTTAAGGATGGAGAAGAATCAAGGGCTAATAACCATACCGATGTCATAAGGGTGTAAGAAAGGAAAGAAGGAAAAACATTAAAGAAGCGTTAGGAAGGTGAATGTGGAAATTCTAGGTAGGAAGTCCCTCATAAAAGGGTAAAGGTAGGAATTAAGACTGTGGAAAAGAAACTCCCAAGCTAAGGAACCAAGAGGAGGATCATAGGAGACTTATCCCGAAATAAGTAACCTTAAAAAGGTGGGCATAAGTAGTTAAGGATGTTTGGGGATGACGAGTGTGACCTATTTTGGAAATAGAAGAGTGGTCAAGTAGGAAGCAACTAGAAATAATGAAATGATCAAGGAGAATAAACTACGCTTGATGAGGGACCAAAAACATAGTAAAGATTACATCCCAAAAAGGACAACTGTTCCTAGACAAGTGACTAAGGGGAACAGTGGGGGCAAGATAGTTAACAAACTAATTCTCTAGGAGACCAAAAATTGGGCATGAGCAAGGAAGGAAAGGATATATAGGTCAAAACATTGGAAAGGAGGAATGAAGAAATTGTCGAAGAAATAAATGACCAGAAATGAATCAACAACCAAACTCAAGCCACAAAAGGAATTATGTAAGCCCACAAAAGGGGAGGGAACAACTTTGAAAGGAAAAAGACCGAGGGCCTTTCACTAAGAGGAATATAAAAATCATAGTGAATAAAAAGTTGGGATAAAGACAAGGAGAAGGGGATGTACTAGCAAAACTCGCCAAGGAAAGGATAAGTTGGATATGAGGTCAACTTAAGGGTAGATAACCAAGAAGAAGAAGGCAAGAGTAAACCTCAAATTAAGAAGCAGATGATGAAATGACCACAAACATCAAGACTCATCCTGGTTCACTTTCACTTAATGAAGTCTAAAAAGACAACGGCTGGGCATAGTGTGGAATACAAGAAATTAGACCCAAAAATCCGAAGTTCATTGGATAGGGGATTATAAAACAAAGGAGAATTAAAAGCATGCAAGTGCCTTAAAATAAAGAATGTGTAGGGAGGTCAATGGAAGGAACCTTCAAGGAAAGGCAAGAAGATCAAAAGGATCACCCTAAAATGAAATTTCTACTTTAAAGAACAAAGTAGAGAATGGAAACCATAAAAGGGAGACCTTCCCAAACAAGGAATCAATACATAGAATGTAAATGGGTCAATACGGAATAAGGAGTTGGTGAATGGTCACAAGAAAGTAATAAAGGATGAAGGAAGGGAAGGCCCTTGAGTGAGAGACACTAACGCAAAGAACATAAATAAGAATGAATCCCAACATGTTGGTAAGTCATCGAGAAACCCGGTGGTTGAAACTAGGGAAAACCAATACGGAGGTTGGTAAGGGATGTGTAGACAAGGACAAATTGACAAAATCATGATGTCAAATTATAAAGGGACAATTGGATAATGCTAAAGGTAGTTGGAGAACACTACTAAATAACAGAAAGAAACAAAGCTACATGACTTCTAACGGTCGGAAAGGCACAAACCATTATCGAGAAAAAGGTTCTAAAACTATAATGGACAAGAAATTCTAGAACATGTCATGCTATAAGGGACATGTAGGTCCAATAGTCCCAGGAAAACGTGACTCAAGTAAGAAGGAGTCTGTTAATCAAACATGATGAAGTCAAACCTAAGAACTGAAATCAAATCTATTGTAAACAAAAGAATGAGGAATGACCAAAATAAGATAAGAAAGAAAGAATGTCCAAATCCACAGGATTCAGAATGAAGGGAAAATAGGGATGATCGGATATATATGGAACATCCAACCTAATGATACATATAAGATCCCATAAGGAGATAAGTTGTAGCCCGAGTGGAGTAAGAAGTAGACCAAAGGAAGTACCTTGGGATGGGGAATTTGGACATGACCAGTCAAGATACACTCCGTGGAGTGAATGGAAGATATAAAGAAAGAAAATCTTCTCAAGTACATGGCTAAAGGACTAAATGAAAGGAGTAGCCAAAGAGATAGCATACCGAGCAAACCACAGGGTGATATCAAGGAAAGTAACTTTGAACGCAAATGATGGTTGACTTAGTTTGGGGGACAAAACCCCTAAAACGTGGGGAGAGTTGTAAACCCTGTCCATTAAATATAAGAAAATCGGGGAAAGAACCGGACAACTTAAGAGAGAAAACCGAAATGGTTCATGAATCGTAACTGTTAGAGAAAGGGCAAAATGGAAAATTGAAAAACCCCAAGTGACTCAAAGAGTCATAAAAATCAAGGAAAAGGACTTTGGGACAAATTGGAAGAGAAAACCAGACCGGTTCAAGTGAACTAGACCTGAACCGGATTTAGTCGGTTTGAACCATCATTGAATCGGTTGCTAAATTCATTTTTCTAGGTGGGTTAGAATATTCAAATTGGAGAATTGAAGCCATCATTGAATAGAGAATGAATTTAAATGAATTAAGAAATTTTTAATTTTGAGGGAATCGATCGAATTGGGCTTGCATCAACTAGTTTAAGCATTGAACCTAGTCGGACCGGTCTGGTTCGGTTCAAAATAGTGTCATCTTCTTCCTTTAGATGACAACACTATTCATTCAATGCAGAAATTGACAGCGTTGGTGAAGGAAAAACATCTCTGTTCAGGGTGTTTCAGGTCGAGGATAAGCTTGACCAAGGTATGAAACGGTCGGGTAGAGAGTCCCCGAGCTCCCTATATAAAGAGCGCATCTCCATTCATCCTCCTCACACTTGAAATCTTCATTCTCTCTCAACTGCTCCATTTTCCGGTGAAGCTCGAACCATAGCTCTAAAATAGGCATTTTTTAGCCTAAGAAGGTGAGGTTGGGTTCTTTAAACTACAAGTGTCACACCCCAACCTAGTTTGTTTGGATCCCCAAGAATAACCCGCTACTCTCCCAGTTCAAGAGGAGTTTCCTCCGACTTTAACTTGAGATGAGTCAGGCCTAATTTCGACCTTGTTCCTTGGAAAGACATATATCAAACAAAATGCAAGCTTAAGGAAAATTTAAGCATACCTGACAAAGGGTAAGGCTCAGTATTATTTCTAGCCATTTCTCTTTTCCTGAAAAAGGGATAGATAGGAGTGGCTTGAGTTCTACAAATGAGCGGGGGTTTTAAAAAAAATAACTTTGAGAAAAAGAATTGTATTGGAGTGTGCCAAACTCCTTTCTTTAAAAAATCCTTTCATTTAAAATCTCGGGTTATACCACCATTTACTTATTTAATCACAGTGTGTCATCACCCAACACACGTCCTTCATCATGAAGGTCAAACACACATTCATAGACCAGCACGTCCACTGAACCCACTTGTGGCATCAGAGCGACTTTACTAGTCACCTAGATAAAAGCACGTCCACTTCTACCCTGAGATTAAGTGGATGTACGCAACATCCGACCCTTAATCCCAAAATTAATTCTCTGTGTCCGTATGAGGATAGAGACCTCATCTCGTCTCCACCCCGGTCTCATGTGCTTAGTGCTACTCCAAATTTCGCACGGTCACTTAGTACGACGAACTGCCCTTATACTCACCGGGTCGTTCATGGCTCTTAGGATGCATCACTACCCCTCATTGGCATCTTGATGATCCCAAAATCATAGTGCATGCACAAACATTATTTTCTTATCATGCCATATAATCTGTGATGCCACTAGTCCAACCGCCCCGACTCTCAACTCAACCTGCAGCTATTTGTCCGACTGGTCCGGAGACATGTCATGTCACACTGCCACTAGTTGGCTGAATATATCGGTCCTGTCTTGGTACCATGGCCAAACAATTCATTTATTAAAGTTTTATGGCACATATCTCATGTTTGTTTATGAGCTTCTGCTCGTGCCCACTAGCCCACTTGTTCGAGATTTTCAAAATCAGGCATAATAGCGCCCAATTTCCAAAACCGAGGCCCCCGACCTATAAGAGCTATTCGAGCTCCCATCAAGAAGGTCTCCCAAATCGTTTAAGCATTGGCACATTGTCAGGGGAGAGCACTTCCAACAAAAATATGTTTTCAACTGTCTACCAACTGGGTATAAGGACATCTCTGGTCATAACCGATGAACGGGTTTTCAACTTCCTTCGAGGAAGTTTCATCATGCCAATTGGGTATGATCTACTTACAACCGGTAAGTAGTTTTTCTGCATGATTTTCACATCACTCCTCTAAGTTGTGAAATTTAAAATAACACTTGGTTGTGGGTTTTCATTTCGAGGTACTTATCATCCCCAATCGGGTATGATATAAAATTCCACTCACTCGTTAATATAGTGAATTCCTCTAGACCGGTTCCTTGATTCTCGCGAGCTTGTCCTTGCTGGCATTCCCAATACTTCATGTTCCTACACCATATGAACATCTCCGTTCATTATCTCTTGGCCTAATAGCCTTCATTCATTCTAAATTAATGAGAAAAATCAAACTTTTATTTATTTGTAATTAGGTTCCTAAAGTTATTTTTCTTTAAGTCTCTAATGCCGATTTTTCCTCAAATTGAGTCCCAAAACTCTAGGGCGTTAATTTAGTCAATTTCACAAAAAGGGGTTTAATTTACCAAATTTCCAATTTGGTCCCCCAACTTTTCCAAAATTACCATTTTGCCCTTCCTTTACAAAAGTCGGAGCCTTATTAGAACTAGAAGGTATCATATACCCTCCTCCTAGACAAGAAGAACCTGCATCACCTCCTAGAAGTCCAACCCCTCCTCCTTCAATACCACAACAACCGAGGAGGAATCCACCAAGAAGGAGGCTTGGGATAACTATTGGGATGCATATGCCACCTTCATGAAGGTCCACCAAGTACCTCCACCCACTCAACCTGATTTCAATCCGTCTCAATGGATGAAATGGACTTAAAGAAGGGGGAAACCCCTCTTGAACCAAGAGAGCGAAGGGTTGTTCACAGGGATCCGACCAAACTGGGTCGGGGCGTGACAACTTGACTGATATCAGAGCTAAGTTCCCTTGAAACATTATCAATATTATGCCCTAACATTAATCAAACTTTAACTATCGTGTAAGGAGGAGAATCCAAAGGAAATTCACTATGAAATCCAATCCTCCACCCATAACCCTGAAAAAGACATCCAACCCAAGGGAGGAAGCCATTCAAAGATTCCTAAAAGGTGAGAAAAAAGTACCCAAGGACGTGGTGGAAGACTACTGGAAACTAGTGGGCGCCTTATTGGAACCAGAAAGCATCACATATCCTCCTCCAAGACAAGAGGAATTGGTCTATCCTCCTAGGAGCCCAACCCCTCCTCTAGCCCCACAACAACCAGAGAAGAATCTAACCAAGAAAGAGGCATGGGACAATTATTGGGATGCATATGCTACCTTCATGAAAGTCCACCAAGTACCCCCACCTACTTAGTCCAGCTTTAATCCATCCCAATGGATGAAGTGGACATATGAGTGCGAAGTAGATGTACTAAGGCGGTATGGATTGGAGGCCATACATGAAATTTGTCCCATTAGGGAATACGAATGGACTCCAACTAGTTCCTCAGAGCCTTCTGATCAAGAATCTCACAACCGTTCTAAGGCTGACTCTCGGCCTATGACCCCAGGGAATAGGGGGTATAAAAATTCTGTAATAAGCCAAGTATGGCAAAAAAATTTATTGAATGAATGAAGTTGAATTCTTCTTGATAAAACTTTTGAGTTCCCTTGATAAATTCATGCAGTGAGTGTATGCTAATAACCTTCAACCCTAACCTTTAAAATTTTTTCCTCAAAATTACAATGAGATTTGGAAAGGGAGAAACTCTTGTAGTTCACCTAAGGAAGACAAATCCTAACCAAGGGAATGAAGGAGAAGTTAGAACAAAAAGGAATGAGCATTAAAAGAACATGGGGTTAGTCTAAAGAGTTAAGGAAAGGTTCAAAGGATAAGAGTAAAGAAAACAAATAGACTATCCCAAGGGAATTAAAGTTAATCTGGAAGAGAGAAAGAAGGTTAGGGAGAAAATAAAGATGTTAAGACAAGTAAGACATGACAAGGAAAAGAGAAGAGAAAGATGTATAATAGCAAGAAACTCTGGGAATAATACTGATACTTGGAAAGAGTTAGGATACACATCCTTAGGAACTCGATAGTAATAAAGGACTTTGTTTGGAGATAGTGATGTGGAACAAAAAGGAATAGTAGATAGGAGAGAGAGCCAGAGCAATCACCATACAAAGGTCGAGAAGTATAAGAAAGAATGAAGGAGAACTTTCAAGGAGCAATAAGGAAATGAACGTGAAAATCCCAGTATGGGAGTCCCTAGAAGAAGAATGAAGATACAAAGTGGAATTGTGGAAAGGAGGAAGTTCTAAGCTAAGGCAATCAACAGATGAGATATCATAAACTGGAGCATGAACCAGGATCTCATTAAAGGACATAGGTGACTAAGTAAATACCTGGAAGGCCAAGCATGATCTACTTGCAAGAGAATGGAGAACCAAATGGGGATTTTAGATAGATTCGATTGAAGGAAATAACCCATAATAACCAAATCATCCGAAAAAATAAACTATGCTCTAATAAGAACTAGGGAGTAGTAAGGACTACACCCTAAACAAGGCAAAGGGATGGATACCAAGGACACAAAAATTCGAGAGACAACCATCTCAAAATAATTAAACCAAGAGGATAATACGGGTGGGGCAATTAATGAACTGACCCTTGTGAAAGTCACAATTCCAATAAAGATGGAAAGGATGGAAAGACCAAAATCTTTGGGAAATAAGGGAAGAGGAAGTTATGAAAATATTAAATAGATTTTCTGTAGGATGAACGAGAGATTTTGAAATAAAGGGGATGTGAACTCCACCTCAAAGGAAGAGATGAGTACTGGGAGCAAGTGGGAATGAGCTGAGATAGACGAGAAGTACTCATAGGATCTCAAAGGTAAAGGTAAGTAGGAGAAGATGGCCTCAATAAATGTCATTCAAGGATTGGATATTCACAATGGTAAAACTAGAAGGAAATTTTGGGAGAAAAGAAGTGTAAAACTTACTAAGGAAGGGAACCTTGAAAAAACATATGTGTACTAATTAGGAGGAAATGGAGCCAACGGAATTGGAAAGAAGATAAACTCCTCAAAGACAAGTTACTGGAAATGAAAGGATCAAGTGCAAATGGAAAGTAATCGTGAAGGTCCAAGGGATAAGTCAAACACAAGTAATGGGTAAGTAGGAAGACAACATCAAAAGATGTCATACGAGTAAGAAATAAACTAACTCGGAATAAAGGATCATGAAATGATCACAAGTGAGTAAGAGTGGTTTACGAAAGAGAAGAATCCTTAAGGGAATGGATGCCCTTGGGATGAGGAATGATGTAAGAAAGGAAGAGCTTCAACATGTCAGTAATTATCAGGAAACTCAAAAACTTAAAAATTTGAAAGACCCAATAAATAAGTTGGGAAAAGACGAGTAAATAAGGAAACCAATATGGTTATAAAGGATATGACATCAAAGACAAGTTCCAAAGAATGTCGTGCAGTAAGGGACATGTAAGCCCAACTATCCTAGGAAAATATGGCTTATGTAAGGAAGAGTCTATTATTTGAGCATGACGAGGTCATGCATTAAATGTGGAACGAAGAAGTAATAACCAAAGAATGAGGGAAGGATCAATGTAGGATGAAAAGGTGATAACACCAACACCTGTGGAAGTAAGTACGTGATGCTAGAACATACACTGAGGTAAGAAGGTCAACAAAAAAAAACTGAATGCAAGAAGGATTGAGTATTTTTTAATTTACAATCCTGAAATATTAAGTAAAGGATTTTGGAATGGAGAAACAGTGCTTTGGGGAAACGAATGATGTAAATTTAAGGATATGACCCTAAGCCTTCCAGTGAGATATGCTTAGCTAAAGTAAGCTCCATGGAATGAGAAAGGGATGTGAATGAAAAGAAAATCTTAAGTATGTGATATAAGGGTTAAACGGAAACAATTGAGAAGGTTGTAGGTTGATAAACTACAATTTATATCAATGAATATTCATTCTAGTATAAAGGATATGGAATAAGTTTTAGGGACAAAATTCATAAAAGAGTGGATAGTTGTAAACCCCGCCCTTTGGAGTTAAGAAAAACCAGGAAAAGAACCTGTTAAACCAAGTGAGAAAACTGAACCGTTTCACAAACCCAATCATCAAAGAACGAGCAAATTGTAAATTTACAACTCCCAAGTGACTCAAAGGGGCATAAAAACATTGGAAAAGGACCTTAGGACAATTTGGGAGAGAAAACCAATCCGGTTTAGGTGAACTGGATTGAACCAGTTTGAACCACTATTGAACGGGATACTAAATTCATTTTTCTAGGTGGCTTAGAAAATTCAAATTGGAGAATTGAGGCCAATATTGGATAGAGAATGAATTTAGATGAATTTAGAAATTTTTAATTTTGAAAAAACTTGGTCGAATCGAGCCTAAACCAGCCAATTTAATTGTTAAACCTGGTTCGGATAGTTCTATTCTGGTTCGGAGCAGTGTCGTCTTCTTCCTTTAGATGATAGCACTATTCACTCACCGAAAAATTGAACCAGTGCCGGTGAAGAGGTAACATTTCCATTCAGTACATTTCAGGCCATTAATGTGACATTAATGTGCCAAACAGACGGTCGATGAGTCCCTGAGCTCCCTATATAATGAGCTCCTCTCCATTCATCCTCCATGCACCTAAAAACCTCACTCTCTCTTAGCTACTCAGTTTTTTTATGAAGCTTGAACTAGAGCTCCGTTATAGGGTCTTTTTCTAAATCAAAGAATGTGTGGTCAAGTTCCTTAGAATCGGGGAGAACTCAGCTACACGGTGGTAGTCTCTAATTGCTTCGAGGGTCACCGGAGAAGCGCCAACGTGATTGTCGAGCTAAAAATGGCCAATTATAGCCCTACTCAGGCCAAACCAAGCTCTCCCAACACCTCCTCAGCCCTTCTACGACCAAATTAGAGCAGAAAGGTAAGCCAATTTGGCTCTCCTCTATGAATTCCAATCAGTGTTAGAGGGAGAACCGACAAATGTTTATTGACCAAATTATCCCTCAATTCGAAATGAATTGAAGTGATTCTTGATTCTAGGAGAAACCTCAGGATGAGAGCTATCTGCCCAGATCGAAAGCTCGGACTGTTGCGCCCCCGAGGATAAGCTTTCAAAGCTTTCTCTCTTTACATTTAGTTTTCAAGTGAACCTCCGTTTGAACTCGTTACGCCGTCAAATCGTGTGATTCAAAGGGCAATTGAATTGTATGGATGTGTAGGAACTCAAATCTAACTTCAATTTTAATAATTAAACTCATTTGATTGGCCAATTTGATGAAATCAAATTCGACCGAGTTGGAAGGTTGAAATTGGAGGAAATTTTGGGGATTTCAAAATTTTGAGGGACGAAAGTGCAATTTCCTAAAATTGAGGGCTAACTGGGTATGATAAAGATGTTGGAGGACCAATCGGTCAATTTTTGGAATTTTTAGGGTGAAACTTACCATTTTTGTGAAGTAGGGGCAAAATGGTAATTTTGGAAAATTTGGGGACCAAATTGTGTATTTGGGAAACTTGAACCCCTTTATGTAATTTTGAATAAATTGAGGTCTCAAAGTAAGTTTTTGTTTCGGGACTCAATTTGGGGAAAAGCGGCATTTGGGACCTAAAGTAAAGGAAAAAGGCCTTTAGGGACCAAATTACAAATATTTGAAAATTGGGTATTTTATTCATTCATAATGAATGAAGGCTATTAATCCAAAGGATAATGAACAAGGATGTTCATACCGTGTAGGAACACGAGGTATTGGGAACGCCAGCTAAGACAATGCTCACGAGGAGACAAAAGTCGATTAAGAAGAATTCACAGCATTCACGGGTGAGTGGGATTTTTTTATATCATACCCAGTTGTGATGATAAGCACCTCGGAAATGGAAACCCACTCCTAAGTAGAATTTTAAACATCACACCTAAATGGAGTGATGTGGAAATTATGCAGAAAAATTACTTAATGGTTATAAGTAGATCATACACAGTTGGGATAATGAACTTCCTAGAAGAAAGTAGAAAACCCGCTTATCGGTTATAAGTGGAGATGTCCTCACACATGATTGGTGAGATGGATATATGAAAAGAATATTTTGTCGGAAGTGCTCTACCCTGAGTGTGTGGCACTGCTTAAACTTTTTGGGAGACCTTCTTGACGGGAGCTCGAAATACTCAGATAGGTTAGAGGCCTCGATTTTGGAACTTGGGGGGGCAAATATGCCTGATTTTTTGAAAATCTTGTACAATGGTCCCAAGGCTAGTTGGCATGAGCAGGAGCTCATAAACTAACATGAGTTTAAGCCATGAAAACTTTAAATGAATGATATGTTTGGCCATGGTACTAGGACAGTTCCAAAAATGAGGCATTCAGCCTAATAGAGTTATTCGAGCTCCTATTAAGAAGGTCTCCCAAATCATTTAAGCAGTGGCACACAGTCAGGGGAGAGCACTTACGAATAAAATATATTTTCAACTATCTATCATACTAATCGAGTATGAGGATATCACTGCTCATAACTGATGAACGAGTTTTCTACTTTCTTTGAGGAAGTTTCATCATACTAACCGGGTATGATCTACTTATAACCGATAACTAGTTTTTCCACGTCATTTTCACATCACTCCTATAAGTTGTGATGTTTAAAATATCACTTAGTAGTGGGTTTTCATTTCCGATGTACTTATCATCCCAATCGGGTATAATATAAAAATCCCACACACACGTTAATGCATTGAATTCCTCTCGTCCTTACTGACGTTTCTAGTACTCCGTGTTCCTACACGATATGAACATCCTTGTTCATTATTTTTTGGCCTAATAACCCTCATTCGTCCTAAATGAATGAGAAAACCAACTTTTCCTTTATTTTCAATTAGGTCCTTAAAGTTATTTTTCTTTAACTTTAAGTCCGTAATGCTGGTTTTTCCTCAAATGTAGTCCCAAAACTTTTAAAATTTATCTTAGGACCTTAATTTATTCAAATTCACAAAAAGGGGTTTAATTTCCCAAATTTCCAATTTGGTCCCCAACTTTTCCAAAATCACCATTTTGCCCCTAATTTACAAAAATTGTAAGTTTTGCCCCAAAAATTCCAAAATTTCCCAATTGTCCTCCAGCATCCTTACCATGCCCAATTGTTCCTCAATTTTATGAAATTGCACTTTAGTCCCTCTAATTTTTGAAATTCCCAAAATTTCCCCCAATTTCAACCTTCTAGCTCTGCCGAATTTGATTTCATCATATTGACCGATCAAATAAGTTTAATTGTTGAAATTGAAGTTACATTGGAGTTTCTACACCTTCATACGATTCAATTGCACTTTGAATCGCACGATTTGGTGTCAGAATGAGCTCAAACAGAGCTCCTCTGAAAAACTGGACTTAGAGAGAGAAAGCTTCGAAAGCTTACCCTTGGGGACACAGTGGTCCGAGCTTTTAATCTAGGGAGATAGCTCTCGTCCTATAGTTCATCCTAGGATCAAGAATTGCATCAATTGATGTCGAATTGAGTGAGAATTTTATCATCGAAGTTCTGTCTGTTCTCTCTCTAGCATCGGTCGAAAATTATAGAGGGGAGCTGAATTGGCTTACCTTTCAGCTCTCATTCAGCTGTAGGAGGGCTGTGGAAGTGTTGGGAAGGCTTTGTTTGGCATGAGAATGGCTCCAATTGGCCAATTTTAGCTCGGCCAAAATAGGGCAGCATCGGTCCGCCAGAGCTGCTTCACTATTCTATCACGTCGGCGTTTCTTCGACGACTCTCGGAGCAAACAGAGACTACAGGTGTGTAGCTGACTTCTCCCCGGTTCTAAAGAACCTGACCTCACCTTTTTGGCTTAGAAAAGAGGCCCGAGTCATAGCTCTAGTTCGAGCTTTGCCAAAAATTGGAGCAATTGAGAGAGAATGGAGTTTTTAGGTGTGGAGAGGATGAATGACAAAGGGTTGTTTATATAGGAAGCTCGGAGACTTCCTAGCCATCCAATTGGCACCTTAACGGTGGTCATTCATTGCCTGAAACTTCTTGGCCAAAGACTTTTCAGCTTCATCGGTGGTGTGCGATTTTCCAGCGAGTAAATAGTGCTATCATCTTAAGGAAGAAGACGGCACTGTTCCGAACCGGACTACTCCGGTCCGAACCAAATTCAAAGCTTAAACCGGTCGGTTCACCCCCTATTCGACTAACATTTTCAAATCTAAAAATTTCTAAATTTATCTAAATTCATTTTCTATCCAATGGTGGCCTCAAATCTCAAATTTGAATTTTTTAAAGCCACATAGAAAATGAATTTAGCATTTGGTTCAATAATGGTTCAAACTGGTCCAAACCGGTTCAATATGGGTCGGATCTAGTTCACCTGAACCAGTTTGGTTTTCATCCCCCATTCATCCTAACGTCCATTTTCATGACTTATGTGTCTCTTTGGGTCACTTGGGATCCATAATTTTCCCGGTTTGCCCTCTCTCTATTGGTTTCGGTTCATAAATCGATTCAATTTGGTTCACCCGATCTGGTCTTGGTTTTTCTCTCCCAATTTGTCCTAAGGTTCTTTTCCAAGGTTTATGAACCATTTTGAGTCACTTGGGAGTTGTAAATTCTCCAATTTGCCCATTTCCCGATAATCGGGTTTGTGAACCGGTTCGGTTTTCTCACTCGATTTGACCACTTCTTTTTCTCGGTTTTCTTAACTAAAAAGGGCGGGTTTTACAACTCTCCCCTCCTTTTAGGAGTTTTGTCCCCAAAACTTTATTCAACATTCTTTGCATTGGAAAGAACTTCCCTTTGATATCAACTTGTAGTTTATCAATATACAACTTTTCCGGTTATTTCCATTTATTCCTTATATCACATACACTTAAAGTTTTCCTTTCCTTCCCATCACTTTCTCATTCCATGGAGCTTAATTTAGCTAAGCATATCTCACTGTAATGTTTAAGGTCATATCCTTAAATTCACATGCTTCATTCCTTGTAGTATAATTTATCCATCCCGAGATTGTTTACTTAAGATTTCAGAATCGGGAGTTCCAAAATACCCTATTGTTCCTGTGTCTAGTTATTATCTTGGTCATCAAAACCCTTAACTCGGTGTTCTTTCAAGCATTACATACTTGTGTTCACGGGTTTCTATGTTTTCACCTTTTTGTCTTATTTTAACCCTTCCTTCATCCATTACTTATTTCATCTTTGGTCCAATTTCGATATTGTCCTTATTATACTTAACTAACTGACTCTTCCTTAATTGAGTCATATCTTCCTCTGGACTGTTAGGCTTGCATGTCCCTTATAGCACGACAATTCTCTAGAATCTATCTTTGACCATTAAAATTTTAGAACACTTCCTTACTAGGTGTTCCCAACCTTCCAACCCTTCCAGGGTTTCTATAATTCCATCTGGTAGTACATTTCCACCTTTACCGTTTATATACTCATCCATCTTGCCTTTGAGGTCATATCTTACATAACCATGTCGAATTTCCCTTACGTGCTCATCCTTCCCCAACTTCTTTATTTCCTGTGGAGTCTTTTCTTTAATGACTTTCCTTTTTCCTTAATCCATTCTTACTTGGTCGCAATCATTTTCATGATTCTTTATTCTAAGTTTTCTCTTTCCATCTATGTGTCATTTGCTTTTTTTGGGGAGTTCCCTTCTTACAGTTTCATTCTCTACTATGTCCCTCAAAGTAGAGACTTTCAACTTAGGAGCTACATGCTCAACCTTCTTATCATTCTTTGAAGGTTTCTTCCTTCATTTCCTTACATCTCCTTCTATATTGAGGCATTTACCTGCTTTGAATCCTTCCTCATCTTAAATTTCCAATCCATTCCTTATTCCTTATCTAATGAACTTCCGATTATTAGTCTTATTTCGTGTACTCCATTCTATGCTCAGTTGTCCACTCTTTATGTGATTGTGGACCACAACCCGTCTTGATATTTGTGATTGTTTCCATTAACCATTTCTTAATTGCAGGGCTTACTTCTCTAAGGTTTCTCAGATGTTATTTCCTCATTTTCCTTATCATGGGCAGTCCACCCCTTTCTTACTTGTATGACATCTTTTGATGTTATCTTCCTACTTACCCATTTCCTTGGGTTCTACTTGCTCTTTGGGTCCCCCTAGTATGCTTCCCTTGGTTCTTTCACCTCAGCATGCATTTTATTTGCAAATTTGTCTCCTCATCTCTCGTCACTTGGTTCCATTTCCTCTTCATTAGGTCATGTATCCTTTCTCAGGGTTTCCTCATTTGGGAGGATTCTTACCCTTTTCTCACATAATTCATCTTTGAAGGTACCTAACTTTAAATGATGTGCCTTAATGCCATTCTTTCATGCTTACCTTTACTCTTGAGATCCTACATGTACGTCTTTTGTACTCCATCCTCATTATCACTCGTACCCTAGTACATGTCTATTTCTTTTTGGGGAGAGCTCACATCCACCTAGTTTTTAAAATCGCTTGATCATCCTTCGTGAGGCTCACTTAACCATCTCAAAACTTTTAAATTGTAAATCCGGTCTTGGCCATTGATTTTTTTAAGGATTTTTCTCCATCCTTTTTTTCCAATATTTTGACCTTTTCACTTCTCCCTTCTTTGTCATGGTTTAATTCCATGGTTCTCCCAAAGGCCAATTCATTAACTGCCTCATTCCTACTAGGTTCTCCTGGAATCATTATTTGGCTAATCTGTTTTTCTCTAAGCAGGTCACGCTAGGTCATCCTGATGCATCCTTCCTTGGAAATTTTCTTAATTAAGGTTGGGTTCCTTGCGCTCCATGTCATGACCATCTGCCCATCAATGATCCCTTCAAGGGGTACTTAATCGTATGCATCCTTCCAAAGTTCCCTTTTCATAACGTATTTCTTCTCTTCTTCACTATGTCCTACCTTGGAGTTTCTAGAAGACATTTTCCCTATTTGTCCCTCCTGAGGGGGTTCTAGGTGTACTTTCAATGTACCTTACCTCTTTTCTTGTGATATCCCTCTCTGTTTGATCTTCTTAAGAAGGGGTTTAAATTTCGCTTTACCTCACCATTTCTTGACCTCTTTGCGAACCGTTAACCTACCTCATGGTTATAGTCACCAGTCCTTCCTATCTTTCGTGACTTTTTAGAAAGTATAGCCCTAAATCGATGAGGTGTGGGATAGTTCTTCTTTACCTATCCTATCTTCCCTACACCTATAACAAATTGTCTTGGTATTTGTCTTTAGTAGGGTTGGGCAATTCTTCACGTAGTGTCCCCATCTTTCACATATGAAATGGTTATCCCCGGGTGTGATTCATTGTGGTTCCTCCTTTACTTCGAGTATTGTGGGGCCTTTCTAGGGTTGCTGATGGTTTGGTGCTTTGCTGTCCTTGAGTCTGAACACCTTGATAGTTTTCTTAATGAGTCTCCATTGCTAAAGGGTCATTCTAAGAGTGCTCCTAGGTTTCTTAATTCCTTGATTCAATTTCCTTAACTGAAATGGAATTTGTCCCTAGTTTCTATAGTAGTGTGGGTTTTGTTTAGTTACTTTCCTTGGGGCCATCTTCCTAGCAAGATCACATCATTGAGAGATAAAATTTTGGGTACTTCATTAATAGAGGGACACAAAATATTGGGGTTTTAACCCAATTACAAAAAGTAGTCATAAAGTAGATAAGAAGCTACGATTTTCTTGGTAAGTATCCTCCTTGGTAAGAGTATACGTCCATACTGGCATTCTTGGCTTTAGGTTTGGCTCCCTTTGTACACAGAATTGTGATCCTATCATGTCCTGGCACCGTACTCCTTGGTGGTACTGATACTTCCCCATTTGGTCCTTTGGGCTTCTACTATGACTCGGGCATTAGGAAGCTTCTAGGGTTGTCTTCCTACGAGGACAGGGTGTTGAGTAGTGTCATTCCTAGTTTTCATGGTTCCTCTCCTAGGAGCCATCTGAAAATTTTAATATCAATCCTATTAGTCACTATGTTTTCTAGTCTTGATTATGTATTCAAGGAAACAGGCACTAATACCACTCAAGTTGTCGTGCCCCTACCCGGTTTGGTTGGATCCCCGTGATCAACTCGCCACCCTCCCGATTTACTGAGGATTTCCCCTTATTTATAAATCGTGAAGAGTAAGGCATCCTTTAAACCTGCACCTTTCCTGTAATAACATAAATCAAAACTAAATAAAATTTTTAAACTAAACATATCTATCTTGCAGGCATATTAGCTGGTGATATTTAGGGTAGGCTTTCCGGGATTACCTAAAAGGGATATAAGGGAGGGCGTGAGTAAAACGAATTAGTAAATGGGTTTTCAAATTTTTAATTTTTTTAAAATGTTTGTTTTAGAGTGTGCCAAACTCCTTATTTTTTTTTTTTAAAAACCTTCATTTCAAATTTAGGTTTTTATCACCATTTCTTATTAACCACGGTCTATTATCGCCCAACACACATCCTTCATCATAAAGGTAAAACACAATCGCAGGCCAGTATGTCCATTGAACCCACTTGTGGTGTTGGAGCAACTTTACCGACCACCTAGATAGAAGTACGTCCACTTCTACCCAAAGAATGAGTGGATGTTCGCGATATTCAACCCTTAATCCCAAAACAATTCTTCGTGCCCGTATGAGTACAGAGACCTCATCCCATCCCCACTCTGGTCTCATGCGCTTGAATCTACGTCGACCTTCGCAAGGTCACCTGGTACGACTAACTGCCCTTATATCCTCTAGGTCGTCTATGGCTCTAAGACACATTACTACCCCTCTTGGGCATCTTGAAGGTCCCATAAACACAGTGCATGCACAATCAGTATTTTCACATCATGCCATATAATATGTGGTGCCACTGGTCCAACGGCCCCAATGTTCAACTTAACTTGCAGCTGTTTGTCTTGACTAGTCTGGAGACCTATCATGTTGCACTACCATTAGTTAACTGAATATATCGATCTTGTCTTGGTACCATGGCCAAACAATTCATTTATTTAAAGTTTTATGGCATATAACTCATGTTTGTTTACAAGCTCCTGCTTGTGTCAACTGGCCTATGGCCCAATGTTCGAGATTTTCAAAATTGAGCATAATAGCCCCCAAGTTTCAAAACTGAGGCCTCTGGCCTAATAGAGCTATTCGAGCTCCCGTCAAGAAGGTCTCTCAAATCGTTTAAGCAATGGCACACGATCAGGGGAGAGCACTTGCGACAAAAATATATTTTCAACTATCCATCATATCAATTGAGTATGAGGATATCTCTGCTCATAATCGATGAACGAGTTTTCCACTTCCTCTGAGAAAGTTTCATCATACCAACCGAGTACGACCTACTTACAACTAGTAAGTAGTTTTTCCACGTCATTTTCACATCACTCCTCTAAGTTGTGATGTTTAAAATACCACCTAGTAATGGGTTTTCATTTCTAATGTACTTATCATCCCAACCGGGTATGATATAAAAATCCCACTCACACGTTAATGCAGTTAATTCCTCTTGACCGGTTCTTTGTATTTCATGCGAGCTCGTCCTTACAGTCACTTTTGGTACTTCGTATTCCTACACGATATTATAATCCTTGTTCATTATTTTTTAACCTAATATCCCCCATTCATCCTAAATGAATGAGAAAACCAACTTTTCCTTTATTTGTAATTAGGTACCTAAAGTTATTTTTCTTCAACTTTAAGTCCCTAATACCGGTTTTTCCTAAAATGGAGTCCCAAAACTTTTAAAATTTATCTTAGGACCTCAATTTATTCAAATTCACAAAAAGGGGTTTAATTTCCCTAATTTCCAATTTGCTCCCCCAACTTTTCCAAAATTACCATTTTACCCCTATTTTACAAAAATGGTAAGTTTTGCCCCAAAAATTCCCAATTGGTCCTCAATTTTATGAAATTTCACTTTAGTCCCTCTAGTTTTCAAAATTCCCAAATTTCCCCCAATTTCAACCTTCTAACTCTACTGAATTTGATTTAATCAAATTGACCAATTAAATGAGTTTAATTGTTGAAATTGAAGTTACATTCGAGTTTCTTCAGCTTCATATGATTCAATTGCACTTTGAATCGCACGATTTGGTGCTGGAATGAGCTCAAACGGAGCTCTGTCGGAAAACTGGACTTAGAGAAAGAAAGCTTCGAAAGCTTACCATCGGGGGCGCAGCGGTCCAAGCTTTTGATCTAGGTAGATAGTTCTCGTCTTGAGGTTCATCATAGGATCAAGAATTGCATCAATTGATGTCAAATTGAGTGAGAATTTTATCATCAAAGTTATGTTGGTTCTCTCTCTAGCATCGATCGAAAATTACAAAGGGGAGTTGAATTGGCTTACCTTTCAGTTCTCATTCAGCTGTAGGAGGATTGTAGAGGTATTGGGAGGGCTTGGTTTGGCCTGAGAAGGGCACAAATTGGCCGATTTCAACTCGGCCAAAATAGGGCAGCTTCGGTCCGCAAGAGCTTCTTCACTATTCTATCACGTCGGTGTTTCTCCGACGACACTTAGAGCAAACAAAGACTACATGCGTGTAGGTGACTTCTCCCCGGTTCTAAAGAACCGGACCTCACCTTGTTTGGCTCGAAAAAGGGCCCAAGTAAGAGCTCTAGTTCGAGCTTCACCAAAAATTGGAGCAGTTGAGAGAGAATGGAGTTTTCAGGTGTGGAGAGGTTGAATGAGGAGAGGCTCTTTATATAGGAAGTTCAGGGACATCCTGGCCATCCGATTGGTGCCTTAATGGTGATCATTCATTGCTTGAAACTCCCTAGCCAGAGACTTTTCAGCTTTGCCGGCGCTGTGTGATTTTTCGGCAAGTGAACAGTGCTATCATTTAAAAGAAGAAGACAACATTGTTCTGAACCGAACCGCACCGGTCCGAACCGAGTTCAAAGCTTAAACCGGCCGGTTCACCCCCAATTCGACCAAAATTTTCAAATCTAAAAATTTCTAAATTCATTTTCTATCCAATGGTGGCCTCAAATCTCAAATATGAATTTTTTAAGCCACCTAGAAAATAAATTTAGCATCTGGTTTAATAGTTGTTCAAACCGGTCCAAACTGGTTCAATCTGGTTCGGATCTGGTTCTCCTGAAACGGTTTGGTTTTCATCCCCCATTCATCCTAAATTCCTTTTTCATGACTTATGTAACTCTTTGGGTCACTTGGGATCCATAATTTTTTCGGTTTGCCCTCTCTCTATCGGTTCTGATTCATAAATCGGCTTGGTTAATAAACTGATTAAATCTGGTTCACCCGAACCGGTCTTGGTTTTTCTCTCCCAATTTGTCCTAAGGTTCTTTTCCATGGTTTATTAACCATTTTGAGTCACTTGGGAGTTGTAAATTCTCCAATTTGCCCGTTTCCAAGCATTTCAAGCAAACCCCAAATCTACATTAAGGGAAATTATTCCTAAGGCAAAGGATGCTAATTTAGTTTTGGAGACAAATCTCCTAAAAGGAGGGGAGAGTTGTAAACCACGTCTATTAAAGATAAAAAAGCCGAGAAAGAACCAGTTAACTTAAGAGAGAAAATTGAACTGGTTCATAAACCTTAACCGATAGAGAAAGGGAAAAATGGGACATTTACAAAACCCGAGTGATCTAAAGAGTCATAAAAATCATGGAAAAGGACTTTCGGATAAATTGGAAGAGAAAACTAGACCGGTTCAGGTGAATTGGACCTGAACCGGACTGCACCAGTTTAACCATCATTAAATCGGTTGCTAAATTCATTTTTCCATATAGCTTAAAATATTCAAATTGGAGAATTAAAGCCACCATTGGATAGAGAATGAATTTAGGTGAATTTAGAACTTTTTAATTTTGAGAAAATTGGTCAAATTGGGCCTGAACTGGCTAGTTTAAGCATTGAACCCGGTCGGATCGATTCGAAATAGTGTTCTTCTTTCGAATGAATACATTGTTCATTCAACAGAAGAACAGACAGCACCGGCAAAGATGAATCTCCTCCGTTCAGGCAGTTTTAGGTCATGAATGAGCTTGACCAAGATGCTAAATGAATGGGTAGAGAGTCCTGAGCTCCATATATAAAGAGTTCCTTTCCATTCATCCACCTCACACCTGAAATCTCCATTCTCTCTCAACTGCTCTATTTTCCAATTAAACTCGAACTAGAGCTCCAACTTGGGTAGTTTTTTCAACCTCAGAAGTCAAGGTTATGTTATTTAAACTATAGGTGTCACGCCCGACCCGGTTTGGTCGGATTCCCATGATTAAAACGCCACCCTCTTGGCTTATTAAAGGGTTTCCCCTTATTATAGACCGTAAAGAGTAAGGCGTCCTTTAAGCCTACATTTTTCCTGGAATAACATAACTCAAAACTGCATAATATTTTAATTGATTACATACCTGTCTCACAGGCATCTTAGTTGATGGTCTTTAAGGGTAGGCTTTCTAAAATTTCTTAAAAGAGATATAAGGGAGGGGGATGAGTATGACTACTCAATGAATGGGTTTTCAAAACTCTTTAACATTGGGAAAAAAATATTAATTTTGGAGTGTGCCAACCTCCTTTCTTTCAAAACCATTTCATTTGAAATCTCGGATTTTATCACCATTTCCTTACTTAATCACGGTGTGCCATCACCTAACACACATCCTTCATCATGAAGGTTAAACACACTTTCGCAGGTTAGTACGTCCACTGAACCCACTTGTGGCTTCGGAGCGACTTTACCGGCAACCCAGATAGAAGTACGTCCACTTCTACCCTGAGAATGAGTGGATGTTTATGACATCCGCCCCTCAATCCTGAAATCAATTCTTTGTGTTTGTATGAGTATAGAGACCTCATCTTGTCCCCACCTCGATCTCATGTGCTTGGTGCTACTCTAAATTTCGCACGGTCACCTGGTACGATGAATTGCCCTTATACTCACCAAGTCGTCTAGTGCCCTTAGGACGCATCACTACCCCTCTAGGGTGTCTTGATGGTCCCATACTGACAGTTCATACACAATCAATATTTTCTCATTATGCCATATAATTTGTGGTGCCACAAGTCCAACGGCCCCGACTCTCAACTCAATCCGCGGTTGTTTGTCTTGACTAGTCCGTCGAACTGTCATGTCGCACTACCGCTAGTTGACTGAGTATGTCGGTCCTATCTTGGTACCAAGGCCAAACAATTCCTTTATTTAAAGTTTTATGGCATATAATTCATGTTTGTTTACGAGCTCCTGCTCGTGCCAACTGGCCTTGGGCCCACTATACGAGATTTTCAAAATCGGGCATATTAGCCCCCAAGTTCCAAAACTGAGGCCCTCTACCTATAAGAGCTATTCGAGCTCCCGTTAAGAAGGTCTCCCAAATAGTTTAAGCATTGGCACACAAACAGGGGAGAGTACTTCTGACAAATTATATTTTTAACTGTCAATTATACCAACCGGGTATAAGGACATCTCCGCACATAACCGATGAACGGATTTTCAACTTCCTTCGAGAAAATTTCATCATACCAACCGAGTATGATCTACTTACAATCAGTAAGTAGTTTTTCCGTATGGTTTTCACATCACTCTTCTAAGTTGTAATGTTTAAAATACCACATAATAGTGGGTTTTCATTCCGATAAGCTTATCATTCCCAACCGGATATGATATAAAATCTCACTCATAACTGGTAAATAGTTTTTAATGTTAAGTTGTACTTATCATCCCAACCGGGTATGATGTTAGTAAACTCACTCACTCGTTAATGTAATGAATTCCACTAGACCGATTCTTTGTATTCACGCGAGCTTTTCCTTGTTAGCGTTCTCAGTACCTCATCATCTCTCGGCCTAATAGCTTCATTCTTTCCAAATGAATGAGAAAACCAAACTTTTATTTATTTGCAATTAGGTCCCTAAAGTTATTTTCATTTATCTTTAAGTCCCTAATGCTAGTTTTTTCCTCAAATTGAGTCCCAAAACTTTTAAAAATTCCCTTTGGGACCTCAATTTATTCAATTTCACAAAAAGGGGTTTAATTTCCCAAATTTCTAATTTGGTCCCCTAACTTTTCCAAAATTACCATTTTGCCCATCCTTTACAAAAATGGTAAATTTTACCCCAAAAATTCTAAAATTCCTCAATTGGCCCTCTAACATTTTTATCATGCCCAATTGACCCTCAATTTTTGGAAATTGCATTTTGGTCCTTCAAATTTTCGAAAATCCCAAATTTTTCTCCCTATTCAAACTTCTTAACACAACCGAATTTGATTTCACAAATTGACCAATCAAACACTTCCCATTGTTGAAATTGAAGTTGAAATTGAGTTTCTACAAGTTCATACGATTCTCTAGCAATTTGAATCGCAAGTGTTAACGTCGGAACTAGCTCAAATGGAGATTTGTCGAAAAATAAACTATAGAGAGAGAAAGCTTCAATTACTCACTATCGGGGGCACGGTGGTTCGAGCTTTTGGTCTGGATAGATAGCCCTCATCCTGAGATTCATCCTAGAATCAAGAATTGCATCAATTGATGCTGAATTGTGTTAGAATTTCATCATCAAAATTCTGTTGGTTCTCTCTCTAGCACCGACCGAAAATTGTAGAGAGGAGCCGAATTGGCTTACTTTTCTGTTCTAATTTGGTCGTGGGAGGGCTGAGGAAGTGTTGGGATGGCTTGGTTTAGTCTAAGGAGGGCTCGAATTGACCGATTTCAGCTTGGCCGAAATAGGGTAGCTTCGGTCCGCCGGAGCTGCTTGACTATTCCATGATGTCGGAGCTTCTCCGACGATTCTCAGATTGACTAGAGTTTGCTATCAGATAGCTGACTTCTCCCCGGTTCTAAAGAGCCCGAACTCTCTTTCCGAGGTTAATAAAAATGCTCAAGTCAAAGCTCTGGTTCAAGATTCACCGGAAATGGAGTAGTAGCGAGAGAGAAGTGTTTAGGTGTGAGGAAAATGAACGAGGATGAGCTCTTTATATAGGTGTAAAATTGTGTATTAAATGGGGGAGATTTATTACTAGTATTAATGTTGCCATAAATTATTTGTGTTAATTCTAATAATTTAATTTAGGTATTAAATTATTTATATTAATTTCACTCATTTAATATGGCTATTTATAATAGGGCGTACCTTCGCATAAAAATTTTTTATCAAAATTTCAGGTTACAAAAAATATACTTCTCGTTCACCTGAACCAATTTGGTTTTTCTCTTCAAATTTGTCTTAAGTTTCTTTTCTAAGGTTTTATAAATCCTTTGGATCACCCACAAGTTGCTAATTTCCAAATTTCTTGTTCCCAAATGATCGGGTTTGTAAACCAGCTCGATTTTCTTACTCGGTTTGACCAGTTCTTTTCCCAATTTTCCTTATCTCAAAAGTGCGGTGTTTATAACTCTCCCCTCCTTTTAGGAGTTTTGTCCCCAAAACTTAATTAGCAACCTTGCATGAGGAACCATTTTCTTTGATGTCCATTTGTTGTTTGCATAATATGCAAACTCTTCTCTTGTTCTTTCAATTAGCCCTTTTTACCTCCTTCACTTAAGGAATTTCTTTTCCTTTATATTATTTACTCCCTCCATGGAGTTTATCATAACTAGACATACCTTACTTCAAGGTATATTATTAGATTCACATCTTTCTTTACTTAGAGCAACATTTATCCCTTTGAGGTCCTATAGGATTTGGGAGTTCCAAGGTACCTAACCATTTTCGTGTCTAGTTAACCTCTTAGTCGTTGAAACCATTAGCTCGATGTCCTTTAGAGCATTACATACCTGTTTTCGCGGATTTCCTTGTCCTCACCTTTTTGTCTTATTTCGACTCTTCCTTCATCAGTTGCTCATTACAATTCAGTCCAAATTTTATGTTTTACTTTTTCATGCCAACTAACTGACTCTTCCTTATTTTGAGACATGTTTTCCTTGGGACCGTTGGGTTTACCTACCCCTTACAGTATGACGTTCTCTAGATCTTGTCTCCATATCCATTAGATTACTAGAACACCTCCTTTAGAGTTATTCCCAACTTTCCAACCTCTCGGGGATTGTATAACTTCATCCCTCTCTTTGTTTGGTAGTATTCCTCAACTACCTTTACGTTGTCCAATCAACTTACAAAACTATGTCGGTTCTCCTTACCCACTTATCCTTTCTCAACTTCCTTATTTGAGTCTTTTTAGTTCCAATTATTTGGTTTCCAAATAATTTACTAACATGCTAGATTAATCCTTTCTTAGGTCCGCCCTCATTCCCAATGACATCCTTCACTCAAGGATTTTCCTTTGTCCTTAATCCACTCTGTAGGCTTCATTATGCACGTGAGACTATGACCCATCTCACTAATCGTGGTTATTTCTCCTTAGCCACATCTTATTTGGAGAACTTACTTTCCCAACATTTCTCGAACATTCTTTACTTTCTTACCTTCATATGGGTTGTCCACTTATTCATACTTGTCACAACATCTTTTGATGCTAACCGGTTAACTTATTTCCGTTTAAGGAGGGTTCACATCCTCCTTATTTCAAACTCTCTTGTTCGTCCTTTGTGAGGCTCACTTAACCGTCTCAAAAATTTAACTAGAAATCCTATTTTGGTCATTGATTTGTTTAAGGATCTTCCTTTGTTCTTCTTTTTTCCAATATTTTGGCCTTTTCACTTCTCCCTTCTTTGTCGTGGTTTAAATCCATGGTCCTCTCGGAGACCAGTTCTTTAACTGCCTCTTTCTCTCCATTTCTCTGGTCCAATTGTTTGGGCAGTTGTATCGCTCATCTTTCATGTCCATCTTATTGTTCTTCATAGAGTGTAGTCTTTACTATATCTCAGCCTTTCTTAGGGTTTTGTTTAATCTCTTTGGCCATCCCGTTGCTACTAGTTTCTTCTTTCTACTTGGTTCTCCTAAAATTATTGTTTGGTTCTCATGCTTTCTCCAACCAGGTCACACTGGACCATCACGATACTTCCTTTCTTTGAAACATTTCCTAATTAAGGGTTAGTCCCTTGCACTCCACACTATGTCCATTCACCCATCAATATTTCCTTCAAGGGTAGTTAGTCGTATGTATCCCTCCATAGTTTACTTTCACGGTGTATTTCTTTATGGAGCGTTCACATCTTCCTTGTTTCAAGATTTCTTGACAATTATCTAAGAGGCTTGTCTATCACCTTCTTGGCTTGAGTTTAGTAGTTTATTTGGCCTTTGGTCCTTTTAAGGATTTTTTTTCATCCTTCTTTTCTCGAGTATTTGGCTTTTCTGCCCCTCTCTTCTTTGTTGGAACTCAATTTATGGCTTTCTCGTGTATTAGTAAGTTAACTGCCTCGCCTCCACAATTCCTTTGGTCCAAGTTTCTTACGGTATTTGTTTTCTTGAGTCCTCCTATCCTTAACGTCCATCTCATAGACCTTTTTTTAGAGTGTAGTCCTTTCTACCTCCCGGTCTTCCTTTGGGTGTAATTTATTTTCTTTGACAATCTTATTGTAATGACTTACTTCCTTGAGAGTTTTCTTGTTAAGTATTCTTTGCCAAATGGTCACTCTAGTAGTCCCCCTATATTCCTTGATTCCCTCATTCAGCTTACTTAACTGGGATGGAATTCTCCCTAATTTTAATGGTAGTACATGCTTATTTGGTCACTTTCTTTGGGGCCATCTTCCTTGAAGACCGCATCATTTGAGGGACAGGGTTTTTAGTAATTTGGAGTACTTCATTAATAGAGGAGTACAGTATGTTGGGCATTTTGGCCTTATTACAGAAAATGATCACCAAATAACAAGGGAGCTATGGGATTCTTGATAAGTGTACTCCTACTTCATTAATAGACATGTCACACCCCGACCCGGTTTGGTCGGATCCCTGTGATCAACCTGCCACTCTCCTGGTTTATTAAAGGGTTTCCCCTTATTGTAAACCATAAATAGTAAGGCATCCTTTAACCTGCACCTTTTCCTCGAATAGCATAATCAAAACTACATAAAATTTAAAACTATACACGCCTGTCTTACAGGCATCTTAGTTGACAGTCTTTAAGGGTAGGCTTTCTAGGATTTCAAGGGAGGGGGTTAGTACGACTACTTAGTGAATGGGTTTTTAAAACCTTTTGACTTTTAAGAAAATAATTATTATTGGAGTGTGTCGGTCTCCTTTCTTTTAAAAAATTCCTTCATTTTAAAAAGATTCGGGGTTTTCCATTATTTCTTAGTTACTGGTGTGTCATCACCCAACACACATCCTTCATCATGAAGGTTACACACATTCATAAGTTAGTATCACTACTGAACCCGCTAGTGGCTTTGGAGCGACTTTTCTTGCCACACTGATAGAAGTACGACCACTTCTACCCTAAGAATGAGAGGATGTACGTGACATCCGACCCACAATCCCGAAATCAATTCTTCGTGTCCGTATGAGAATAGAGACCTCATCCCGTCCCCACCCCGGTCTCATGCGCTTGGTGCTACTCCAGATTTCGCACAGATACCCGGAACGACAAACTGCCCTTATAGCCACCAAGTCGTCCTGTGCCCTTAGGACACATCACTACCTCTCATGGGCATCTTGATGATCCCGTACTCACAGTGCATGCACAAACAATGTTTTCTCATATTGCAATGTAATATGTGGTGCAACTGGTCCAACGGCCCCGACACTCAACTCAACCCACAATTTGTCTTGACTGGTCCGTCAACCTATCATGTTGCACTACCGCTAGTTGACTGAGCATGTCGGTCCTATCTTGGTACCATGGCCAAACAATTCACTTATTAAGTTTTATGGCACATATATCATGTTCATTTACGAGCTCCTACTCGTGCCAACTGGCTTTGGGCCCATTGTACGAGATTTTCAAAATCGGGCATTTAACCCCCAAGTTCCAAAACCGAGGCCCCCGGCCTATCAGAGATATTCAAGCTCCCATCGAGAAGGTCTCCCAAATTGTTTAAGCATTGACACATAGTCAGGGGAGAGCACTTCCGACAAAACATATGTTTTCTCTATCCATTATACCGCCCAAGTATAAGGACACCTTCGTTCATAACCGATGAACGGGTTTTCAACTTCCTTCGAGAAAGTCTAATCATACCAACTGGGTATGATCTACTTACAATCGGTAAGTAGTTTTTCCGCATGATTTTCACATCACTTCCTCTAAGTAGTGATGTTTAAAACACCACTTAATAGTGGGTTTTCATACCAAGGTACTTATCATTCCCCACCGGGTATGATATAAAATTTTCACTCACAACCGACAAGTGGTTTTTAATTTTAAGATGTGCTCATCATCCCAACCAAGTATTATGTTAGTAAACCCACTCACAACCAGTAAGTGGTTTTTAATTTTAAGTTGTGCTCATCATCCCAACCGGGTATAATGTTAGTAAACCCACTCACCCGTTAATGTTGTGAATTCCACTAGATCGGTTCTTGGTATTCACGTGAGTTTGTCCTTGCTGGCGTTCCCAATTCTTCATGTTCCTACACGATATGAACATCTTGGTTCATTATCCTTCAACCTAATCGCCTTCATTCATTCTAAATGAATGAGAAAGTCAAACTTTCATTTATTTGCAATTAGGTCCCTAAAGTTATTTCTCTTTAACTTTAAGTCCCAAATGCCGGTTTTTCCTCAAATTGAGTCTTGAAACTTCTAAAATTTATCATAAGACCTTAATTTATTCCATTTCACTAAAAGGGGATTAATTTCTCAAATCTCCAATTTGGTCCTCCAACTTTTCCAAAATTACCATTTTGCCCTTCCTTTACAAAAATGGTAAGTTTTGCCCCAGAAATTCTAAGATTTCTCAATTGGTCTCCAACATTATTTTCATGCCCAATTGGCCCTCAATTTCATAAAATTTCATTTTGGTCCTTCGAATTTCAAAAATCCCCAAAATTTTCCCCTAATTTCAACTCTTCAACACTGTCGAATTTGATTTCATCAAATTGACCAATGAAACACCTCTAATTGTGAAATTGGAGTTGAAATTGAGTTCCTACATGTTCATACGATTCTAAAGAACTTTGAATCGTAGATTTTAACGTCGGAACGAGCTCAAACGAAGCTTCGCCAAAAAATAAATTGTAGAGAGAGAAAGCTTCGATTTCTCACTGTGAGGGCACAACAGTCTGAGATTTCGATCTGGGCAGATAACTCTCATCTTGAGGATCATCCTAGAATCAAGAATCACATCAATTGATGCCGAATTGAGTCAGAATTTCATTCTACCGATTCTCTCTCTAACACCGGGCGGAAATTGCAGAGGGGAGTCGAATTGGCTTACCTTTCAGTCCTAATTCGGCCGTAGGAGGGCTGAGGAAGTGTTGGGAGGGCTTGGTTTGGTCTGAGAAGGGCTCAAAATGGCCGATTTCAGCTTCGCCAAAATAGGGCAGCTTCGGTCCGTCGGAGCTGCTTCACTGTTCCATCATGCCAGCGCTTCTACAGTGATTCTCGGATTGACTAGAGTTTGCTATTAGATAGTTGTCTTCTCCTCGGTTCTAAAGAGCTCAACCTCTCCTTCCGAGGTTAAGAAAAATGTATAAGTCGAAACTCTAGTTTGAGCTTCACTGGGAAATGGAATAGTAGAGAGAGAGAGAGATAAGTGTTCGGGTGTGAGGAGAATGAATGGGGATAACCTCTTTATATAGATGTAAAACCGTATATTAATTGGGAGAGATTTATTACCATTATTAATATTGTCATAAATTATTGGTATTAATTCCAATAATTTAATTTCAGTATTAAATTATTTGTATTAAGTCCAATAATTTAATTTAGGTATTAAATTATTGGTATTAATTACAATAATTAAATATATATTAATTTATGGCTATTTATGATAAGGCGTACCTTCCATAAAAAGTTTTGAATGAAATTTCGGGTTACAAAAAAAATCATACTTCCAAGGTTTAATGAACCCTTTGGATCAATCGGATGTTGTAAATTTCCAAATTGCTTGTTCCCAAATGATCAGGTTTGTAAAATGGCTCGGTTTTCTTACTCAGGTTGACCGGTTCATTCCCGGTTTTCTTTAACTCAAAAGTGTGGGGTTTACAACTCTCCACTCCTTTTAGGAGTTTTTTCCCCAAAACTTAATTTGTAACCTTGCATGAGGAACCATTTTCTTTGATGTCCATTTGTTGTTTGCTTAACATGCAAACTCTTCTCTTGTTCTTTTAATTAGTCCTTTTTACATCCTTCACTTAAGGAATTTCTTTTCCTTTATATTATTTACTCCCTCCATGGAGTTTATCATAATGAGACATACCTTACTTCAGGGTATATTTTTAGATTTATATCTTTCTTTGCTTAGAGTACATTCTTCCCTTTGAGGTTCTGTACTCAAGATTGGAAATTCCAAGATACCTAACCATTCCCGTGTCTAGTTAACCCCTTGGTCGTTGAAACCTTTAGCTCAATGTTCTTTCGAGTGTTACGTACTTGTTTCCATGGTTTTCTTTATTATCACTTTTTCGTCCTATTTTGACCCTTCCTTCATTTGTTGTCTATTATAACCTTGGTCCAAATTTTTATATTTGATCTCTTCATGATTATTAGCCGACTCTTCCTTACTTTGAGTCATATTCTTCTCGGGATTGTTGGGCTTACATACCCCTTACAGCATGGCATTTTCTAGTACCTGTCTTTGTCCATTAGATTTCTAGAACATCTCCTTGAGCATCTCTCTTAGCTTTTTTTTTTTTTTTACCTTTTAGGGATCATATAACTTTATCCCTCTTTTCTTTTGATAGCATTCCTCAACTATCCTTTTTATCATTATCATCTCATCCATCATGCCTTTGAAGTTATGTCTCACATAACCACATGGATTTCTCTTACCTACTCATCCTTTCCAAATATTTTTATTGGGTCCTTTCAATTCCAATCGTTGGGTTTCCTGATGAGACATACGAGGATTTTTTCCCTTCTTATGTCCTTTCTCTTCTTTAGTGACATCCCTTATTCAATAACTTCCTTTTTCCTTAATCCACTTTTACTTGCTCATAAATCACTTCATGATTCTTCATTCTACAATAATTGCTTTCGATCTATGTGTCGATTATTTTTCTTGGAAAGGTTCACTCCTTCTAGTTTTGTTCTCTATTATGTCTCTTATAATAGAGATTTCCATCTTAGGAGTTACATGTTCAACCTCCTTATCATTTATTGTATAGTTCTTTCTCCCTTTCTTTGCACCCTTATCTATGTTAGGGCATCTGTTTGCTTTGAATCCTTCTCTATCCACAACTTTTGTTTTATCCCTTATTCCTTAGATGGGATAGTTATGATTATTGGTTTTATTTTGTGCATTCCACCCTATCCTCGGTCGTCCACTCTTTAAGCTTCATATGCGCATGTGGACTATGACCCATCTTACCAATTGTGGTTATTCCTTCTTAGCCACATCTTATTTAGGGGATTTACTTTCACAACGTTTCTCGAACATTCTTTCCTTCATTACCTTAGTATGGGTTGTCCACTCATTCATACTTGTCACAGCATCTTTTGGTGCTAATTCGTTAGATTATTTCCATTTAACGAGGGTCCACATCCTCCTTGTTTCAAATTCTCTAGTTCACCCTTCGTGAGGCTCAATTAACCGTCTTAAGTCTATAAACCCAGTTTTGGCCATCGATTGCTTTAAGGATTTTCCTTCGTTCTTCTTTCCCAATGTTTTGGCCTTTTCACTTCTCCCTTCTTTGTTGTGGTTTAAATCGATGGTTCTCTCGAAGACCAGTTCTTTAACTGTCTCTTTCTCTTTATTTTTTTGGTCTTATCATCTGGGCAGTTGTATTCATGCCCATCCTATTGTCCATCATAGAGTGTAGTCTTTACTACATCTCATCCTTTCTTAGGGTTTTGTTCATTATCTTTGGCCGTCCGCCGTTAATAGTTTTCTTCTTTCTACATGGTTCTCCTATTCTCTCCAAACAGGTCACACTAGACCATTACAATACTTCCTACATTGGAAAACATTTCCTAAATAAGGGTTGGTTCCATTTCCTCTTAATTGGGATACACAGGTCTTTCGAGGGCTTCCTTCCTTGGTAGGATTCTTTGCCTTTCCCCTGACATTCTTTTTCGTACCTAGTACCTGTCTATTTCTTTAGGAAGTGTACAAATCTTCCTTGTTTCAGGATCATCCTGGGAGAGGCTTGCTTATTCCTTTCTCGGCTTGAGTTTAGTCATTAATTGGCCTTTGGTTCTTTTAAGGATTTCTTGCATCCTTCTTTTCCCGAGTATTTGACATTTCCACCTCTCTCTTCTTTGTCGAAACTTACATTATGGCTTTCTCGAGTATTTGTTCGTTAACTGCTTTGCCTCCACCATTTGTTTGGTCTAAGTTTCTTAGGGCAGTTGTTTATCGAGTCCTCCTGTCCTTAACATCCATCTCATTGACCTTTTTAGGGTGTAGTCCTTCTTAGGGTGTCATTTATTCTCCTTGACCCTATTTGGCTTCATTACATTTTCCAAGGTGATTCATTCCAATACATCCTGTTATTTGGCTCTATTACTCTTCCAAGGCAGGTCATAATTGGCCTCCAATACATCCTCCCATCAAGAAGTTTCTAACGGTGGGTCGGTGCCTTGCACTTCACGTTATGTCCATCTACCAATCCAATGATTCCTTCAAGGTACTTAGTTGTATGCATCCCTCCAGAGTTCCCTTTCCCAGCATATTCCTTCTCTTCTTCACTCTCATTGTGCCATTATCTAGAGTTTACAGAGGATGTTTCTCTGTGTTTGCCCCTTATAAGAGGGTTCTAGATATACTTCCCATGTACCTTATCCCTACTCTTGAGGTATCTTTCTCAGGTTAACCTTCTTAAGAAGAAATTTAAATTTTGCATTTACCTCATCATTTCTTGACCTCTTGGTGAACTGCTTACTTAGCCAACTCCATGGTTTCAGTCTCCAGTCCTTCGTGGCCTTTAAGGAGTTATTGCCCTAAATTTATGAGGTGTGAAATACCCCTTCTTTCCTTACACCTATAATAGTTTATCTTGGTACTTGTCCTTAGTAGGGTTGGGCACTTCTTCAGGTAATGTCTCAATCGTTCATACTTGTAATAGGTTATTCCTTTACATAGATTGTTGTGGTCCCTTCTTTCCTTCGAGTAGGGCATTTCCAGAGTTACTATTGGTTTGGTGCTCTACCGTTCTCTGAGTCTGATCACTTTGACAGTTTTCTTACTGAATCCCGTTTGCTAAAGGGTCATGGTAAGAGTCTTCCTTTGGCTATATTCCCAACAAGATTGCATCATCAGGAGAGAGAGTTTTGAGAATTTGATATTTTATTAACAGGGGGATACAAAAGATTAGGCTTTCAGCCCTATCACAGGAAATGATTGCAAAATAACTAAGGAGCTATGAAATTCTTGATAAACATCTTTCTCCATACTTAGAGTTGTGCCACCAATAGGTCCTAGCACCATTCTCCAAGATACTTCCTCATTTGGTCTTTTGACATTTCAGCCCGGTCTCAAGCATTTGGGAAGCTTTTAAGGTTGTCTACCTACGGAGGTAGGGTGTTGAGTAGAGTCATTCCAAGTTTTCTTGGTTCCTCTCCTAGGAGCCATCTGAAAATTTTAGGATAAATCCTATTAATTACTATATTTTCTAGTATTGATTATGTATTGGAGGAAACAGGCTCTGATACCACTCTAATTGTCACGCCCCGACCCGGTTTGGTCGGATCCCCATGATCAACCCGCCACTCTCTTAGTTTATTAAAGGGTTTCCCCTTATTGTAAACCGTAAAGAGTAAGGCGTCCTTTAACCTGCACTTTTTCTTGGAATAGCATAATAAAAACTGCATGAAATTTAAAACTTTACATACCTGTCTTACAGATATCTTAGTTGACGGTCTTTAAGGGTAGGCTTTCTGGGATTTCCTGAAAGGGATATAAGGGAGGGGGTGAGTACGACTAGTTGACTAAGCATGTCGGTCCAATCTTGGTACCATGGCCAAAAACTTTACTTAATAAGTTTTATGGCACATATATCATGTTCGTTTATGAGCTCCTGCGCGTGCCAACTGGCCTTGGGCCCACTCTACGAGATTTTCAAAATTGGGCATTTAGCCCCCAAGTTCCAAAACCGAGAGCCATAGCCTATAAGAACTATTCGAGCTCCCGTCAAAAAGGCCTCCCAAATAGTTTAAGCATTGGCACACAGTCATGGGAGAGCACTTCTAATAAAATATATTTTCAATTGTCAATTATACCAACTGGGTATAAGGACATCTCTGCTCATAACTGATGAACGGGTTTTCAACTTCCTTCGAGGAAGTTTTATCATACCAAGCGGGTATGATCTACTTACAACCGGTAAGTAGTTTTTCCTTATGGTTTTCACATCACTCTTCTAAGTTGTAATGTTTAAAATACCACATAATAGTGGGTTTTCATTCCGATATGCTTATCATTCCCAATCGGGAATGATATAAAATCCCACTCACAACTAGTAAGTGGTTTTTAACTTTAAGTTGTGCTCATCATCCCAACCGGGTATGATGTTAGTAAACCCACTCACCCATTAATGCAGTGAATTCCACTAGACCAGTTTTTTGTATTAACGTAAGCTTTTCCTTGCTAGCGTTCTCGGTACCTCGTGTTATTACACGATATGAACATCCCAATTCATAATCTCTCGGCCTAATAGCCTTCATTCTTTCCAAATGAATAAAAAAATCAAACTTTTATTTATCTACAATTAGGTTCCTAAAGTAATTTTCCTTTAACTTTAAGTCCCTAATGCTGGTTTTTTCCTCAAATTGAGTCCCAAAACTTTTAAAAATTCCCCTTGGGATCTCAATTTATTCAATTTCACAAAAGGGGGTTTAATTTTCCAAATTTCCAATTTGGTCCCCCAACTTCTCCAAAATTACCATTTTGCCCATCCTTTACAAAAATGGTAAATTTTACCCCAAAAATTCTAAAATTCCTCAATTAGCCCTCTAACATTTTTATCATGCCCAATTAACCCTCAATTTTAGGAAATTGCATTTCGGTCCTTCAAATTTTTGAAAATCCCCAATTTTTCTCCCTATTCCAACTTCTTAACACAGCCGAATTTGATTTCATCAAATTGACCGATCAAACACTTCCCATTGTTGAAATTGAAGTTGAAATTGAGTTTCTACAAGTTTGTACGATTCTCTAGCAATTTGAATCGCAAGTTTTAACGTTGAAACGAGCTCAAACGGAGCTTCGCCAAAAAATATACTACAGAGAGAGAGAAAGCTTCAATTACTCACTGTCGGGGGCACAGCGGTACGAGTTTTCGCTATGGACAGATAGCCCTCGTCTTGATATTCATCCTAGAATCAAGAATTACATCAATTAATGTTGAATTGTGTTAGAATTTCATCATCGAAATTATGTCGGTTCTCTCTCTAGCACCGGCCGGAAATTGTAGAGTGGAGCTAAATTGGCTTACCTTTTTGTTCTAATTTGGTCGTGGAAGGGTCGAGGAAGTGTTGGGATGGCTTGGTTTGGTATGAGGAGGGCTCGAATTGGCCGATTTCAGCTTGGCCAAAATAGGGCAGCTTCGGTTCGTCGGAGGTGCTTCACTGTCCCATCATGTCGGTGCTTCTCCAGCGATTCTTGGATTGACTAGAGTTTGCTATCAGATAGTTGACTTCTCCTCGGTTCTAAAGAGCTCGACCTCTCCTTCCGAGTTTAAGAAAAATTCTTAAGTTGAAGCTCTGGTTCGAGCTTCACCAAGAAATGGAGCACTAGAGAGAGAAGTGTTTAGGTGTGAGGAGAATGAAGGATAGGTCACCCATCCTCGCACTACTCTCAGGAAAACACGCTTAACATTAGAGTTCTAATGAGATCCCGTTCAGCTTAACTAATTTGATTTTTCCTTCAAATTTGTCATAAGTTTCTTTTCCAAGATTTTATGAACCCTTTGGATCACTCGCAAGTTGTAAATTTCTAAATTGCTTGTTCCCAAATGATTGGGTTTGTAAACCAGCTTGATTTTCTTACTCGGTTTGACCTATTCTTTTTCCAGTTTTCCTTATCTCAAAAGTGTAGGGTTTACAATAGGGGAAGTCAGCTATCTGATAGCAACCTCCATTCAATCCGAGGACCATTGGAGAAGCTCTAGCGGAACCAAATAGTGAAGCAACTTCAACGGACCGAAGCTGCCCTATTTCGGCCGAGGTGAATTCGGCCAAATTCAGCCATCCTCTACCCAAACCAAGCTCTCCCAACATCCCCACCGCCCTCATAAAACCTCAATAGCTTAAAGGTAAGCCATTTTGGCCCTACTCAGTTGTTATAGTTCGAAGTTAGAGAGAGAAACTGCAAAATTTAGTTGACAAAATTCACATTCGATTCGGGGTCAATTGTAGAAATTCTTGATCATATAAGGTAACTCAAAAAGAGAGATACATTTGTAAACCTCATCCCTTAAAGATAAGAAAACCAGGGAAAGAACCCGACAACTCAAGAGAGAAAACTGGGCCGGTCCACGAACCACAACAAATAGAGAAAGGGCAAATTGGGAAATTTACAAATTTCGAGTGACCCAAAGAGTAAAAAAAACCATGGAAAAGAACTTTGGGATGAATTGGAAGAGAAAACTAGATCGATTCAGGTGAATTGGACCTAAACCGGATTGAACCAATTTGAACCAAAATTGAACCGATTTCTAAATTCATTTTTCTAGGTGGCTTAAAATATTCAAATTGGAAAATCGAATCCACCATTGGATAGAGAATGAATTTAGAAATTTTTTATTTTGAAAAACTCGATCGAATTGGGCATGAACCGGTCGATTTAAGCATTGAACCCGGTTCGGACCGTTTCGGTCCAGTTCGGAACAGTATCGTCTTCTTCCTTCTGATGATGACAATGTTCATTCAATGGAAGAATGGATAGTGCTGGCGAAGATGAATCGCCTACATTCATGGTGTTTCAGGTCATGATTGAGCCCCATCAAGATGCCAAACTGTCAAGCAGAGAGTCCCCAAGCTCCCTATATAAAGAGCTCCTCTCTATTCATCCTCCTCACACATGAAAACTCCATTCTCTCTCAACTACTCCATTTTCTGGTGAAGCTCGAGCCAGAGCTCTGACTTGGGTAGTTTTCTCAACCTCAGAAGGTGAGGTCGGGTTCTTTAGACTTCGCTCTGTACAATTTGAGGACCGTCGGAGAAGCGCCGACAGAATCAAACAATGAAGCAACTCCGATGAAGCAAAGCTCCCCTATTTTGGCCGAGCTGAATTCAACCAAATTCAGCCATCTTCCGGCTAAACCAAGCTCTCCCAAAATGCCCATAGCCCTCATACAACCTCAATTGAGCTGAAAGATAAGCCAATTTGGCCTTTCTTAGTCATTGTAGATCGGAGTTAGAGAGAGAAACTACAAAATTTCACTAACGAAATTCTCCCTCGATTCGAGGTCAATTGTAGGAATTCTTGATCCTAGGAGGCTTAAGAAGAGAGCTACCTTCTCTAATAGAGAGCTTAGACCACTACACCTCCGAAGGTAAGCTTGGGAAACTCTCTCTCTATGCACAATTATTTGGTGAAGCTCCATTTGAGCTCAATTCAGACCCAAATGATGCTCAATTGAATCATATGGTAGTGTAGAAACTGATCCATACCTTCAATTGGAGCAAATAACCTAGATTGAATGGCCAATTTGAAGAAATCAAATTCGGTTAGTTTGAAGGGGAAAAATTGGGAGAAACTTTTGGGGAAAATTGGGGATTTCGTAAAATTGACAGACTTCTTTGCAATTTTCCAAAATTGAGGGTTAATTGGCCATGGAAAAGATGTTGGAAGACCAATTGGTCAATTTTTGGAACATTTGTGGTCAAATTGTCATTTTTAGACTGTAGGGGCAAAATGGTAATTTTTGAAAAGTTGGGGACCAAAATGGAAATTTGGGAAACTTGAGTCCCTTATACAATTTTGAGTAAAATGAATACTTAAAAGGAATTTTGGAAACTTGGGGAGTCAAATTGGGCATAGACGCATTTGGGACCTAAAGTTAAGAAAAATAAACTTTAGGGACCTAAATACAATTTATCAATAAATAATGAGTATAGGCTTTTATGCCAAACCTTAAGTGAAAAAGCTGCCCAATTCATGTAGGGTCAAGTGTGATTAGAATGCTAGGAACAGAAAGTTCGCGTCAACTTGAAAATCCAACTAAGGATGAACACGTCACAGTTAACATATGACTGGGTTTATTCACATCATAACCAGTTGGAATGATGAGCATCTCAGAAATAAAAAAACCACTTATATGTGAGATTTTAACATCACTTCCAGTTGGAGTGATGTGAGAACTAAGCAGAAAGCTATTTACCGGTTGTAAGTAGAGAAAAATATACCTGGTTGGTATGATAGACTTCCTTGAAGGAAGAATAAAACTCAATTGCTGGTTGTAAGCGGAGATATCATCACACCCGGTTGGTGTGATGAATTGAAAGAAGATTTTATCATAAGTGTTCTCCCTTGACTGTGTGCCAATTCTTAAAATTTCTGGGAGACCTTCTTTATGAGAGCTAGAACAGCTCAGATAGGCCAAAGGCCTCGGTTATGGAACTTATGGGGCTAAATGCCCGATTTTGGAAAATCACATATAGCCCAAGGCTAGTTGGCACGAGGAGGAACTCATAAACAAACATTAGATTATGAAAGCCATGAAAACTCTTAATGAAATGGTTATGTGATTTTGCCATGGTTTAAATAAAGGATCGACTTACTCGATGGACTAGCGATAGTGCATTAGGGCCAGGTCAACGAATCGGCCTAGACAAACAGTTGCAAGTCGAGTTGAGGGTCAAGGCCGTTGGACCAATGGCACCAAAGATAAATGGTTTTGTGGAAAAATTATTGTTTGTGCATGCACTTGAGGAACAGGACCATCAAGACGTTTGAGAGGAATAGTGATGTGTTCTAAGAGCTACTGGATGACATAGTGGAGATAAGGGTAGTTTGTCATGCAGTAGTCAGAAAGCTCGACATAGCTTCTTGTGCATGACATAGTGGGGTCGAGATAAGGTCTCCGTACTCATATGGACATGAAGTATTTTTGGGTCTAAGGATTGAACATCGGATATGTTCACTCAGCCTCTGGGTAGAAGTTAAGAACTTCTATCAGGGTGGATGGTAAAGACGCTCCAATCCACAAGTGGGTATGGTCGGCATAACTGCATCTCGCGAATGTGTGTACCCTTTATGATGAAGGGTGTGTGTTGTTTGTGAAACACACCCAATATGGAAATGGGAAAAAGGTTTGAACACCTTGGAAAAGATTTGAGAAATACTTGGAAAAAGAATTGGTAAACCTTGGAAAAAGGTTTTGGAAAAGAGATTAAAAATTAAGGAAAAACCCTTTTGAAAGAAAAGGTCGCCCTTGGTAGGGTAAATGTGTTGAAAACTAGAATTTGAGAAAAGAATATTTTTAAAGGAAATAAGGAGTTTGACACAATCTAAATAAAGTTATTTTGTTAATGAAAGCTCAGTCCCAACACCCATTCACTGAGTTGTAGAACACATTCCCTCCCTTTTACCCCTTTTAGGTAACCAAGGGGAAACCAAAACTTAAAGACCTCCTAGTAAGATAGGTATGTCCGTTTTTAAGATATTCAGTTTTGTATAATGCTATTCTAGGAAAGACAAGAAGGAAGGACGCCTTACTCCTCGCAATTTAAGAAGGGTGAAATCCTTTCAGATCAACGGGAATGGCGAGTTGCTCACGGGGATCTAACCAAACCAGGTTGGGGTATGACAACTTGAGTAGTATCAGAGCTTGTTTTCTCGAATGCATTATCAAGACTATATAACATAGTAACTAAGGGAAATAAATCTTAAAAATTACATATGGCTCCCAAGAGGAGGAACCAAGAGAATAAGAGCTATAGTTTCTAACACTTCCCAATAACCCCTCCTTGTAGAAACTCATAAAAAAGCCCAATGGGTCCACCTAGACTAAGCTCGAAACATCAAAGACTATATGAAGACTTCACCCGAGTGTTTGGAAGGCCCAACCTCACTCCAGAAGTGAACACCAACTCCCAAGTCGAGCTCAAGGAAGTACAATCTCATCCAACTCCTATAAACATCCTTCTATAATTGATATCCCCAAATACCTCAAGACCCTTCGTCAATTAGGATGTAAGTCATTCATAGGAGAGAAGGATGTTGGAGCTGTTATGGACTAGTTGGCCAGCCTTAAAAAACTTATGGGAATAATCAGGATTCCACTAAAGGAGATGGTGATCCTGGTAGAATTCTTCCTGGAAGCTAGGGTGAAAAGGTGGTGGGACAACATCAAGAGCCTACACACCACCACACCCACCTCGGAGCAATTCGAGGAGAGGTATTTAGAGGAATACTTAGCTCCACATCTGATCAACGAGAAGAAACAAGAATTCTCCTGACTCCAACAAGGATCCCACAACATCTCGAAGTATGAGACTAGATTTAATGAGCTAAGACCTTTTGCTCCAGACTTAGTCATACTGGCAGATATCTACCAACGGTTCATGGACGGTCTCAACATGGACATATAAGACCGGATGGGAGTACTTGGACGCCCCACAGATTTGGCTGCCATCATCAGTAAGGCCGAAAAGAAGAAGGAGGATAGAACAGTCAGAGTGGTCAAAAGGAGCCTGGTGGACAGAGATGGGGGACAAGTATGGGGCCCTTTTAGAGAAATGAAAGTTATCATGCCCAAAGAGAGGCAAGTATAAACCCACATAAAAGAAACCAGTATTGCCCTAGGTGTTGAAAAAGCCATGAAGGGTCATGTTGAGCATGCTTCGAATGCGGACAACTCAGACACTTTGCCAAGAGTTGTCCAACCCTTCGAGGTAATACACAATGAGGTAACCATCAACCACCTCAAAGGAACCCAAGGGCAATAGATGAAGAACAAGACATAACCACTACGTCAAGGGTACCAACCAAAGTATACAACCTCACCCAGGAGGAAGCATAGAATGATCCTAATATCATATCTAGTACTTACCATAGCTCCCCTAGATGAATATAGCCAAAACCCTATAATTCACTATCATTATAATAAATAAAAGTTTCATTCCCTACAAAAATAAACTTGTGATGAGATACAAGTAGGAGAAAATCCTAAGGATGTGCCCATCTCCAAAGAAAGGGAAATAGGAAGGATGGCATCCGAGGATGTCAGGAAAGTAAATTTAAAGTTTAGATACCCTCAAGGACAAATAAAAAGGAATTTTGGGAAAGAAGGGGAATAATTTTCCCAATGAAGGAAATCATGGGGAGGCATACATGTCCCAATTGAGAAGTAATGGACTAAGTGACGAAGGATGAGGAGATGAAGTGCATGCTGAGGTGAAAGAACCAAGGGAAACATACTAGGAGGAGCCAAGGAGTAAGTTAAACCCAAGGAATAGGTAAGTAGGAAGATAGCATCAAAGGACATTATGACAAGTAGGAAAGGGGTGGACTACCCATAACAAAGGAATAAAGGAAAGAACACCTGAGAAACCTCAGAAAGGTAAGCCCTCCACTTTAGAAGTGAATAAGAGAAACAACAACCGACATCAAGACTAGTTGTGGTCCACAATCGCCTAATGGAGCCCAAAAAAGTGGATAGCTGAGCATAGGGTGGAATACATGAAATAAGACCAATTGTAGGAAGTTCTTGGATAGGGAATAAGGAAGGAAATTGAGATTTTAAATACAATGGAGGGTTGAAAGCAGGTGGATGCCCCAATATAAAGGGTGTAAGGAGATGAAGAAAAGGGAACTTGCAAGGGGTGTTAAGAAGGTTGAACGTGTAGCTTCGACGGTGAAACTCTATACTTTGAGGTACATAATAAAGAATGAAATCGTAATAAGGAAATTCCCCAAACAAAGGAATCTACACATAGACTAAAAGGGATCAACTTGGAATAAATAATCGTGAAATGATCACAAGCGAGTAAGAATGGATTAAGGAAAGGGGAAAGCCCTTTAGTAAAGGATGCCACTTAGAATGAGGAAGGACCTAAGAAGGGAAGAATTCCAGCGTGTCGATAAATCATCGAGAAACCAAATAGTTGGAACCAGAAAGACCCAATAAGGATGTAGGGAAAGGAAGAGTGGGTAAGGAAAACCAATATTGTTATGTAAGTTGATTGGATAATGGTAAACGTAGTCGAGGAATACTACCAAATGAAAAAAATGGATGAAGTTATACAATCCATAAAAGGTTGGAAAGTTGAGAACGGCCCTAAAGGAGGAGTCAGTTAGTAAGCATGATGAGGACAAACATAAGTTGGATCGAAGTTGTAATAAATAATAGATGGAGGAAAGGTTGAAATAGGACGTAGGGGTGATAACACCAAAACCCATGAAAACAAGTACGTAATGCTCGAAAGAACATCGAGCTAAGGGTTTCAACGATTAAAAGAATAACTAGACATGGGAATGATTGGGCATTCTGGAACTCCCAATCTTAAAGTCTTGGGCAATAACCCCAAGAGGAAGAATATTGCCCTAAGTGAAGGAGGAAGTGGACCTAACGATATACATTTGGACTAGTGAGAAAGACATGCCTAGTTATGATAAACTTCATGGAAGGAGTAAACAATGTAAGGGAAAGGAAATTACTTAAATGTGTGATTTAAAGGGGCTAAGTGAGAGAACAACTGAAATGTTAGCATGTCAAGCAAACCCAAGTTCACATTAAGGGAAATTATTCCTGGTGTGAAATATGCTAATTAAGTTTTGGGGACAAGACTCCTAAAAGGAGGGGAGAGTTGTAAACCCCATCCCTTAAAGATAAGAAAATCGGGGAAAGAATCGGACAACTCAAGAGAGAAAATCGAGCCGGTTCATGAACCACGACCGATAGAGAAAGGGCAAATTGAGAAATTTACAAATCTCGAGTGACCCAAAGAGTTATAAAAACCATGGAAAGGAACTTTGGGATGAATTGGAAGAGAAAACCAGACCAATTCAGGTGAACCAGTTTGAACCATCATTGAACTAGTTTCTATATTCATTTTTCTATGTGGCTTAAAATATTCAAATTGAGAAATTGAAACCACCATTGGATAGAGAATGAATTTAGATGAATTTGGAAATTTTTAATTCTGAAAAACTATATCGAATCGGGTCTGAACTGGTTAATGGAACAATGAAAAGCACCTGCGAAAATGAATCACTTCCATTCAGGGTATTTCAGGTCATGAATGAGCGCCATCGAGATGCCAAACGGCCACGCAAAGATTCACCGAGCACCATATATAAAGAGCTCCTCTTCATTCATCCTCCTCACACCTGAAAACTTCAATCTCTGTCAATTACTCCATTTTTCGATGAAGCTCGAACTAGAGCTCTAACTTAGGTAGTTTTCTCAACCTCAGAAGGTGAGGTCAGGATCTTTAGACTCTAGGGGAAGTCAATTATCTAATAGAAAACTCTGATCGATCCGAGGACCACTAGAGAAGCGCCTGCAGAATCAAATAGTGAAGCAGCACCAACGGAGCAAAGCTACCCTATTTCGGCCGAGCTGAATTCGGCCAAATTCAGCCCTCCTCCAGCCAAACCAAAGATCTCCCAACATCCTCAGAGCCTTCATATGACCTTAACTGAGTTGAAAGGTAAGCCAATTCGGCCCTTCTTAGTCGTTGTTGGTGGGAGTTAGAGAGAGAAAGTACAGAATTTCACTAACGAAATTCTCCCTCGATTCGAGGTCAATTGTAAGAATTATTAATCCTAGAAGGTACCTTATGAAGAGAGCTACCTTCCCCGATATAGAGCTCGGACCGCCGTACCTCTGACAGTAAACTTTCGAAGATTTCTCTCTCTACTCACAATTTTCCAACGAAACTCCGTTTCAGCTCAATTCGAACTCAAATAACGTGGTTTAAAGCTCAATTGAATCGTATGAAAGTATAGAAACTAATCCATTCCTTCAATTGGAGCAATTAACTCTGATTGAATGGCCAATTTGATAAAATCAAATTTGGTCAGTTTGAAGGGGAGAAATTGAGGGGGAAATTGGGGATTTCGTAAAATTGAGGGACTTCTTTGCAATTTTCCCAAATTGAGGGCCAATTATCCATGGAAAAGATGTTGGAGGACCAATTGGTCAATTTTTGGAACATTTGGGGTCAAATTGACATTTTTTGAATGTAGGGGCGAAATGGTAATTTTGGAAAAGCTGGAGACCAAATTGGAAATTTGGGAAACTTGAGTCCCTTATACAATTTTGAGTAAAATGAGGACTCAAAGGTAATTTTGGAAACTTTGGGAGTCAAATTGGGCAAAGATTTGAATTTGAGACCTAAAGTTAAGAAAAATAAACTTTAGGGACCTAAATGCAATTTATCGATAAATTGTGAGTATAGGCTTTTATGCCAAACCTTAAGTGAAAAGGCTGCCCAATTCATGTAGGGACAAGTGTGATCAGAACGCCGGCAAGAGAAAGCTCGCGTCAACTTGGAAAACCAACCGAGAATGAACACGTCACGATTAACGAGTGAGTGTGTTTATTCACATCATACCCATTTGGGATGATGAGTACCTCGGAAATGAAAAATCACTTATATGTGGGATTTTAACATCACTCCCAGTTAGAGTGATGTGAGAACTAAGTGGAAAGCTATTTACCGATTGTAAGTAGAGAAAATCATACCTAGTTGGTATGATGGACTTCCTTGAAGGAAGAAGAAAACCCGCTTGCTAGTTGTAAGCAGAGATATCATCACACCCGGTTGTTGTCATGAATTGAAAGATGATTTTGTCACAAGTGTTCTCCCCTAACTGTGTGCCTTCTTGATGAGAGCTAGAATAGCTTAGATAGGCTAGAGGCCTCAGTTTTGGAACTTGTGGAGCTAAATGTCCGATTTTGGAAAATCACGTATAGTGGGCCCAAGGCCAGTTGGCACGAGCAGGAGCTCGTAAACAGACATGAGATTATGAAAGCCACGAAAACTCTTAATGAAATGGTTATGTAATTTTTCCATGGCACCAAGATAGGACTGACATACCCGATGGACTAGCGACAGTGCGTCGGGGCCAGGTCGACGGACCAGCCTAGACAAATAGCTACAAGTCAAGTTGAGGGTCGGGGCCATTGGACCAGTGGTACCAAAGATAAATGGCTTTGTGGAAAAACTATTGTTTGTGCATGCTGTCATGCCCCAACCCAATTTGGACGGATCCCCATGAACAACCTGTCATTCTCCTAGTTTATTAAGTGTATTCTCCTTCTCTAAACTGGGAGGAGTAAGACGTCCTTTTTACCTGTATCTTTCCCGAAATAACATTAATAAAAAAATAAATATATGAACCTTACATATACCTATCTTCCAAGATCAGCTATTAGAAGGCCTTTAAGTAGGTTTACCCTCGGTTACCTGAAAAGGGGGTAAAGGGAGGGGATGAGTTTGACAACTCAATGAATGAGTGTTTGGAGAGAGTATTCAAAACATCTTTAATCGGAGTATGTCAGACTCCTTATTTCTTTCAAAAATATTTTTTCCTTAAATTCGTGATTATTCAATATCATCTTCCTCATTATCTACAATCGGTGTATTTAACAATCAACACATGCCCTTCATCATGAAGGGATCACACATTCATAGGGCAGCCTGCCCACTACACCCACTTGGGGCGTCGGAGCGACTTTACCAGCCATCTAGATAGAAGCTCGTCCACTTCTACCTTGGGAATGAGTGGATGTTCACGACATCCAACCCTCAAGCCCAAAATCAACTCCATATATGTATGAGAACAAAGACCTTATCCCAGTCTCGTGCGCATGAAGCTCAAACATAGTAGCTTTAGGAAGCCCCAAACACAGTAGCCTCATTGAGTCCAAACACAATAACTTCGTGGAGTCCAAACACAGTAACTTCATGGAGTCCAAACATAGTAACTCCATAACTAATTGGTACGATGAGAAACTCAAACACATTAGCTTCTCTTCCCTTATCACACAACCATGTCGTCCAACAGCCCTTAGGATGCATCAATACCCTTCTTGGGCATCTTAATGGTCCCGAACCTCTAATGCATGCACAAACAATATTTTTCCACGAAGCCATTTATCTTTGTGCCTACAGTCCAATGGCCCTAACACTCAACCCGGCCTACAGTTGTTTATCTGACTGGTCCGTCAACCTATTCTTGATGCACTACCGCTAGCACATCAAGCCTTATCAGTCCTGACTTGGTAGCATAGCGAATCACACAGTAAATTCCACTTTTAATAAGAGTTTTTATGGCTATTCCTATTCATCTTTGTTTATGAGCTTCTACTCGTGCTCACTAGCCTTGGGCCCACTGGACATGATTTTTCCAAAACTAGGCATTTTTGCCCTCAAGTTCCAAAAGCCGAGGCCTCTAACCTATCTTAGCTATTCTAGCTCTCGTTAAGAAGGTCTCTCAAAAGTTTTAATTATTGGCACAGAATTAGGAGAGAACACTTCTAACAAAAATAAACTTTCCATCCATCACACCAACCGGGTGTGATGACATCTCAACTTACAACCGGTAAGCGAGTTTTTTACTTCCTTCCAGGAAGTCCATCATACCAATCGGTTATGATCTACTTACAACTGTTAAGTAGTTTTTCCGCGTAATTCTCACATCACTCCAACCAGGTGTGATGTTAAAATTCCACATAGAAGTGATTTTTCATTTCTGAAGTGCTTATCATCCCAACCGGGTATAATGTGAATAAACCCACTCACCCGATGTTTGCAGTGTATCCCTTCTTAGTCGACTAATTGCCTCTATGCGAGCTTATCCTTACTAGCGTTATGGTCCTTCGTGTTCCTACATGATTTGGACATTCTTATTTATTAACAATTGGCATTATGGCCTTAATTCATCACATATGATCAAAATGCCCAAACTTTTCAGTTAATTGCATTTAGGTCCCTAAAGTTCCTCTTCTTTGACTTTAGGCCTCTAATGCTAACTTTTCCCTAAATTGAGTACTGAAACTTTCTAAAATTTAATTTGCATCCTCAATTTCCTCAAAATCACTTAAGGGATTCAAGTTTCCCAAATTTCCAATTGGTCCTCCAATATCTTTTTCATGGCCAATTGGCCCTCAATTTTGGGAAATTGCAATTTGGTCCCTCAATTTTACGAAATTCCCAAATTTCCCCAATTTTTCCCCTTTCACGCTGGCCAAATTTGATTTCATCAAATTGGCCATTCATTCAGGGTTAATTGATCCAATTAAAGGTATGGATCAGTTCTTACACTTCCACACGATTCAATGGAGCTTTAAATCATGTCATTTGGTCCGAATTGAGCTCAAAAGGAGCTTCATCGAAAAATTGAACTTAGAGAGAGAAAGCTTCGAAAGCTTACCATCGGAGGTGCGTCGATTCGAGCTTTCGATCAGGGCAGGTAGCTCACATCCTAAGGATCCTCTTAGGATCAAGAATTGCAACAATTCATGTCAAATTGAGTGAGAATTTGGTTAGTGAAGTTTCACCGTTTCTCTCTCTAACACTGATTGGAGTTTATAGAGGAGGGTCAAATTGGCTTACCTTTCAGCTCTAATTCAGTCGTATGAGGGTTGTAGTAGTGTTTGGAGAGCTTGGTTTGGCCTGAGTAGGGCTCAATTTGGCCATTTTTAGCTCAGTTGAAACAGGGCAGCTTCGGTCTATCGGAGCTACTTCACTCTTTGATTATGTTGGCGCTTCTCTAGCAATCCTCGGATCGAATGGTGACCACTATCAGGTAGCTGACTTCTCTCCGAGTCTAAGGAACTCGACCTCGCCTTATTTAGCTCAGAAAAACCCCAACGTTGGAGCTCTGGTTCGAGCTTCACTAGAAATTGAAGCAGTAAAGAGAGATAGGAGTTTTTAGGTGTGAGGGGGAGCTCTTTATATAGGCAGCTCGTGGATTCTGTGGTCGTCCAATTGGCCCCTTTATGGTGATCATTCATGGCCTAAAACGCCCTGAATAGAGACTTTTCACCTTCGCCAGTGCTACTCACTTTTCCGGTGAGTGAACAGTGTTGTCATCAGAAGGAAGAAGATGACACTGTTCCGAACCGGACCGGACCGGTCCGAACCGGGTTCAATGCCTAAACCAATCGGTTCAGGCCTAATTCGACCGAGTTTTACAAAATTAAAATTTTTTTAATTCATCTAAATTCATTCTCTATCCGATGATGGCTTCAATTCTCCAATTTGAATATTTTAAGCCACCTAGAAAATTGAATTTAGAAATCAGTTAATTAGTGGTTCAAATCGATTCAATCCAGTTTAGGTCCGGTTCACCAAAACCTGTTTGGTTTTCTCTTCCAATTCATCCCAAAGTCCTTTTCCAAGGTTTTATGACTCTTTGGGTCACTCAAGAGTTGTAAATTTCCCAATTTGCCCCTTCTCTAATGGTTGCGGTTTGTGAATCAGTTCGGTTCTCACTCTTAGGTTGATCGGTTCTTTTTCTCGGTTTTCTTACCTTGAAGGAGTAGTGATGTGTCTTAAGAGCTATTGGACGACATGGTGGAGATAAGGGCAGTTTGTCATGTCAGCAGTCAGAAAGCTCGACGTAGCTTCTTGTGCATGAGACCGGGGTGGGGTCGGGATGAGGTCTCCATCCTCATATGGACACAAAGTACTTTTGGGTCTAAGGGTTGAACATTTGAGATGTTTACTCATACTCCAGGTAGAAGTCAAGGACTTCTATCAAGGTGGATGATAAAGATGCTCTGATCCACAAGTGGGTGCAATTGGCGTAATTGTATCTCGCGAATGTGTGTACCCTTCCTGATGAAGGGTTTTTTAGGCGTGTGTTATTTGTGCAACACACCCAATATGGAAATGGGAAAAAGATTTGAACACCTTGGAAAGGATTTAAGAAATCCTTGGGAAAAAAATTGGTAAACATTAGAAAAAGATTTTGGAAAAGAGATTAAAAATTGGGAAAAACCCCTTTTAAAAGAAAATGTAGCCCTTAGCAGGTTAAATGTGTTAAAAATAAGAATTTGAGAAAAGAATATTCTTAAAGAAAATAAAGAGTTTGGCACAGTTCAATTAAAGTTATTTTGTTAATGAAAACTCAATCCCAAAACCAATTCACTAAGTTGTAGAACTCATCCCCTCCATTTTACCATTTTCAAGTAACCAAGGAGAAACCAAAACTTAAAAACCTACTTGTAAGATAGGTATGTCTGTTTTTAGGATATTCAGTTTTGTATAATGTTATTATAGGAAATACGAGAAGGAAAGACGCCTTACTCCTCGTGGTTTAAGAAAGGTGAAATCCTTTCAGACCAAATGGAGTGGCAGGTTGCTAATGGGAATCCGACCAAACCGAGTCAGTGCGTGATATACCTTCCCCGATAGAGAGCTCGGATCGACGCAGTTTCGACGGTAAACTTTCGAATCTCTCTTTTTATATACAGTTTTCCGACGAAACTCCGATTGAGCTCAATTCAGACCCAAATGACGCGGTTCAAACCTCAATTGAATCGTATGGAAGTGTAGGAATTGGTCCATACTTTCAATTGGAGCAATTAACCCCGATTGAATGGTTAATTTGAAAAAATTAAATTCGATCAATTTGAATGGAGAAATTGGGGGAAATGTTTGGGAAAAAATTGGGGATTTCGTAAAATTGAGGGATCTATTTACAATTTCCCAAAATTGAAAACCAATTAGTTATTAAAAAGATATTAAATAATCAATTGGTTAATTTTTAAAATAATTATTGTCAAATTACTATTTTTTAAAAGTATAGACAAAATAATAATTTTTAAAAAGTTAAAATACCAAATTAAAAATTTAGATAACTTAAACTAGATGGACTTGATCGGTAACTTAAACTTAAACCAGACCTCCTATAAACCTTGTAAGTCCAAATTTCAGCAACTTGATCAGTGGTGTGTGGCCATCTGCAAAATGCATCATATCAATTGATTGTTCACCTGCAATGGGTGGAGGTTTTAAAGCTCCTGCAAGGGAATGAGGACACGGTTAACTGGGCCAGGAAACAGGTCAGTTCCTCCTCGGACAAGTCCAACCTGCTGCTACTCGAGAATGAAGAATCTACAAAGTCAAGCATCCAATCCCATCTCAATCTCAAAACCAGGATGTCCAAATGCATGCGGCAACCTCACCATCCCTTACCCTTTTGGCCTTGTAAGCAGGGATGACTGCTATTTAACAAAGAGTCGGCAGTTCCCCATCGACTGTGATATGACTGTCCACCCTCCCATAGCTTACTGGCAAAACAAGTCACACCATATACCTATAACAAATATATCTGTATATGATCATGAGATGCGGATCATGGTCTACTCTGCTAATGACTGCTTCAATAGCACGGCTGCAACGGATTGGAACAAGCCCTCTCTCAAGCTTGCCAGGTTCCCTATATCCAGCACCAAGAATACGTTCACTGCCACCGGGTGCGACACGAAGGCTCTGCTACGTGGGAACAAGAACGGCAGCTATGCCATAGGTTGCCTGTCCGTCTGCTACGATTTGGCCGACGTGACAAACGGGACGTGTTCGGGGATTGGTTGTTGTCAAGCAAGCATCCCAAAAAACGTCATGCGCTATGACATTTATCTAGATCAATATGCAAACCACAGCGGAGTATCAGAGTTTAACCCCTGCAGCTATGCTTTCGTGGCCGAGAATGGCTACTTCGCCTTCTCTACTGAATATCTACTCAAGAACATGGCAGATGAGATGGTTCCTTTGATCATCGACTGGTCGATCGGAGACCAGACGTGCATCGACGCACAGAAGAACAGGTCAACCTATGCGTGCAAAGGAGAGAACACCACTTGTACAGATGCGGAGAACTGGAGGGGATATCGCTGCCACTGCAAGGATGGTTACAAGGGAAGCCCTTACCTCTCCAGCTCCGATGGCTGCCAAGGTATACAATCGCACTCTCTCCATTTCCTTGCCATTTGACAACCCGCGGAGATGTTAGGTCCTAATTCCATAAGCTTCACACTCGTGCCGTTTTCAGACATTGACGAGTGCGCATCCTCGAATCCTTGTAACGTGACGTCTCTGTGCATAAATCTGCCCGGAACTTTTAATTGCTCATGCCCTAAAGGGTTCGCCGGAGATGGAAAGAGAGACGGGAATGGGAATGGCTGCACCCCAATCATACGTTCAAAGAAGTACACTTCTCGTGATATAGCCTTAGGTGAGTAGTGGATCAATCAATGCAAACTCAAACCCATCTTCAACTAAAGAAGAAATCACAGTCAGTCCCCGTAATTTTGCTGACTCTATACTCTCTCAATGGCAGGTCTGGGACTGGGAATAGGTTGTGGCATCCTCTTCCTCTTTGCTTTCTGGGTGATACAATCGAGGAAGGAAAGAAGAGAGAGGAAGAAATTCTTCGAAGAAAACGGCGGCCACCAACTCGAAGAACTTATCTCGTAGCATCGCAGTGGATTCGAGATATTGAAATTATTCACTGCAGACGAGCTCAACAAGGCAACCGACAACTATCATGAGAGCAGAATCCTCGGCCAAGGCGGTCAAGGTACAGTTTACAAGGGAGTGGTGATGAACAGTAGAGTGGTTGCCATAAAAAAGGCCAAACACCTCGATCGAAGCCAAGTGAATGATTTCATCAACGAAATCGTTATTTTGTCACGGATCAATCATAAGAACGTGGTGAAGTTGATCGGCTGCTGCTTGGAGACGGAGCTTCCTCTACTAGTCTACGAGTTTGTAACCAATGGCACCCTTTCTCAGCATCTACACGACGGTGATGGATGTTCCACCGCTGCTTTATCCACATGGGGAGCTCGTCTACGCGTGGCAGCAGAAGCAGCCGGAGCTCTCTCTTATTTGCACTACGATGTTGCCATTCCTATATACCACAGGGATGTTAAGAGTGCTAACATACTGTTGGACGAGAATTATACAGCAAAGGTGTCGGATTTTGGAGCTTCCAGGGTTATTCCGGTGGATCAGACTAAACTTAATACTCTTGTGCAAGGCACGTTCGGCTACATAGACCCAGAATACTTCCACACGAGCCAGTTGACTGAAAAGAGCGATGTTTATAGCTTCGGGGTGGTACTAGCTGAGCTGTTAACCGGAATGAAGGCAATATCTTTTGACAAGCTTGAAAAGGATAGGAACCTGTCAATGGTTTTTGCCGTGGTGGTGAAAGAGGATCGTGTCTTGCAGATTATCGACGAGCGGATTCTAAATGAGGGGAATGCAAGTCAGATAAGAGAAGCTGCGTTGCTTGCAAGCAGGTGTTTGAAAGTGAGGGGAGATGAAAGGCCAACCATGGAGGAGGTTGTGCTCCAGTTGGAGGGAATACTCAGGGCCAGTGATACACATCCTTGGATTAACCAGGAGAAAGAAGACTTCCGGGAGACGGAATATCTGCTCGGGGATGGTTACGTGGATTCGGCGGAGACTGGTAGCATCAGTGCGATAGTTTCAGAGGATACTATGAAGAGTCAATTGGCCTCTTTTCACATTGCAGATGCACGCTAGATTCCCTCTTGTGTTGATTGATTCTGTTATTGTAATTAAGATTCTTTTTCCCCTAATTTAATTAGGCAAACAAGTGATTTTAAGATAAATCTCAAATTTGATAAAATGATAAATATAATCTCAAATTTAATAAAATATTTTGTAAGATTGTAAATGTTTATCTATTTAGAGATTATTAATTTTTAAGTATAAATGCATGCTTCCAAAATTGCTTCACCTCTTCATCATAGCCATCTGACGAGCCTTTCCATCGAGATGGCTCTGGCTACCATTCTGCACCATCTTCCTGCTCTCCCTTCGCTCCAGATTAGCCTTCTTGTCACTGGGACATTCACCATCCCTCCACCAACCCTCAACTTGGCCCTCCGGCGCTGGCTTCTCAACAAGGTCTGCAAGGGAGAGCTCATAGTACGTTTCTGGCATCTCCTTCACCATCTCCATGAGCTCCTTCTGACCTTGTAGGATCGTTCCTCGATGCCTGTGAGAGGCTCGGCTCCGTGCCAGAGGGCTAGTACTCTTCCGAGGCGGCCGCACAAGAGCTGCCGGATCTTCATCACACCATCTCAATTCACAGCTCATTCCGGCAATATAAGCAGTGTAATTCTGGGCAGTTTCGCGAGTCCCGGGACCGAAATCCATCGAAATGCTTCGATGTTGTTTTAGCTTGGAAGAGAGGAGATTATATCGAGGGGCATTATAAATACGACCGTCATGTCGTCATCACTTTGACCAGCCTTAATGTTGGTAACTTAGCTGAATAAGTATGGCCGGGGCACATCAAGAACATGAGAGAAGACATAATTTGTACCAATCTTAAAAAGTAAAGTAACGATTTATTAAAGATTTTTCCCCTTTTTTAAACCGTGAGAAGTAATACGTTCTTTAAACATATACTTTTCCTAAAATAATAATAATTAAAACAACATAAAAATTTGAACTTATATACATATCTTGTAGTTTTAGTTAGCTGAAGGTCTTTAGGTCGGTTTTTCACTCGATTTCTTGAAAAAGGGTAAAGGGAGAAGAGTGAGTTCGACAACTCAGTAAATGGGTTTTTGAAATATGAGTTCCAGAAAATCGTTTGAATTGAAGTGTGTCAGACTTTTTATTTTCTTTAAAACCATTTCTTCCTCAATTTCTTAGTTTCCAAAACCATTATTCCTCATTAACAACAACTGATATGTTTAACAATCAACACACGCGCTATTCATCATTAAAGGATCACACATTCGCAGGGCAGCACATCCACTGTACCTACTTGTGGCATCGGAGTGATTTTACCGACTACCTAAATAGAAGCTCGTTCACTTCTACTCTGAGAATGAGTGGATGTACACGACATCTGACCCTCAAACCCGAAAAGAAACTCCATATTCGTTTGAGGACAGAGACCTCATCTTAAACCCACCACAGTCTCATACGCATAAAGCTACGTTGAGCTTCCCTAACTGTTGGCACGACAAACTGCCCTTATCTCCACCATTTTGTCCAGTAGCCCCTAGGATGCATCACTGCCCCTCTTGGGTGTATTGATGGTCTCGAACCTTAGTGCATGCTCAAAACAATAGTTTTCTTCATAAGCCATTTAATCTTTGGTGCTATTGGTCCAACGGCCCCGACCCTTAAATTGACCTGTAGCTGTTTGTCTCAATTAGTCCATCGACCTGTCTTAAGCATTGCCACTAGTCCATCGATTATGTCGAACCTGTCTTGGTATCATGGCCAAACACATCATTTATAAAGGTTTTTATGGCTTAATCTCATGTTTGTTTACGAGCTCCCGCTCGTGCCAACTAGCCTTGGGCCCATTGTACGAGATTTTCAAAATCACGTCAGGGTTTTTATTTTCAAAATCGAGGCCTTCGACCTATTTGAGCTATTTTAGTTCCCGTCAAGAAGGTCTCCCAAAAAGTTTAAGTAGTGGCACACAGTCAGGGGAGAGCACTTTCGACAAAAATAATCTTTTAGTTGTCCATCACACCAAGCGGGGATGAGGACATCTCCGCTCATAACCGATAAGCGGGTTTTCTTCTTCCTTCTAGGAAGTTAATCATACTAACTGAGTATAATCTACTTACAAATGCTAAGAAGTTTTTCCATAAGGACAAATAGGATCAGAACGCCAGCAAGAGAAAGCTCGCGCCGACATTGAAAAATCAACCGAGGACGAATACGTCACTGTTAATAGATGAATGGGTTTATTCACATCATACCTGGTTGGAATGGTGAGCAACTTATAAACGAAAAATTACTTATATGTGAAATTTTAACATCACACTAAGTTGGAGTGATGTGCGAATTAAGCTAAAAACTACTTAACGGTTGTAAGTAGAGGAAATAATACCCCGTTTAGTATGATAGACTTACTTAAAGGAAGGAGAAACCTGCTTGCCGGTTATAAGCAGAGGTATCATCACACCCAGTTGGTGTGATGAAATGGAACTTATATTTTTGTCAGAAGTATTATCCCCTGACTGTGTGTTAATGTTTAAACTTTTTGGGACACCTTCTTAACGGGAGCTATATTAGCTCAGATAGGCCAAAGGCCTCGATTTATTAACTTGTGGGGATAAATGTCCAGTTATGGAAAATCACGTACTGTGGGCCCAAGGCTAGTGGACACGAGCAGGAGCTTGTAAACAAACATGAGATATGAAAGCTATGAAAACTCTTAATTAAATGATTATGTGATTTCACCACGGTACAAAGATAGGACCGACATACTCGATGGACTAGCGGTAGTGCGTTAAGGCCAGGTCGACGAACTGGCCTAGACAAACAGCTGCAGGTCAAGTTAAGGGTTGAGGTCGTTGGACCAATCACACCAAAGATAAATGGCTATTTAAAAAAAACTATTGTTTGTGCATGCACTTGAGGTACAGGACCATCAAGACGTCCAATAGGGGTAGTGATGAGCCCTAAAGGCTACTGGATGACATGGTGGAGATAAGGATAGTTTGTCGTGCTAGCAATTGGAAAACTCGACATAGTTTCTTGCGCATGAGACCGGAGTGGGGGTCGGGATGATGTCTCTATCCTCATATGGACACGAAGTATTTTGGGTCCGAGGGTCGAACGTATGGGACGTTCATTCAGACTCCGGGTAGAAGCTAGGGACTTCTATCAGGGTGGATGGTAAAAATGCTCCAATCCACAAATGAGAGCAGTCATCGTAACTGCATATTGTGAATGTATGTGAAGGGTGTGTGTTATTCGTGAAACACACCTAATATGAAAATGCAAAAATGTTTTGAAAATCTTGGAAAAGATTTGAGAATCCTTAGAAAAAAAGTTTTGAAAAATCGGAAATTTGAGGAAAGATCCTCTTAAAGGAAATAAGAATTCTGGCACATTATGATTAAAGTTGTTTTCACGAAAACTCACTCCTAACACCCACTTAATAAGTTGTAGAACTCACCTACTCCCTTTATCCATTTCAGGTAACCAAGGGGAAACCAAAATTTAAAGACCAACTTGTAAGACAGGTATGTCAGTTTTAAAATATTTAGTTTTTTATAATGTTATTCCAGGAAAGAGAGAAAAGAAGGACGCCTTACACAAAAAAAAATGGTGAAATCCTTTACGAACCAAAATGAGTGGCGGGTTACTCAAGGAGACCTGACATACCGAGTCGGGGCGTGACAGATAGTGCTAGAAATACCGAGGTGAACCTAATCTGACACCAGTTATATGATTTAATTTTTTTAGTGTAAACTAATATATGATGTTCACACTTCTCAAGGTAATTGAAAAAATTCATTGAGACGATCAAGTTTTAGATAAAATGGTGAGTGAGTAATTGAAAAAATTCATTGATGGCGAGTTCAATTGAACCAACCGCTCCTCTTTATGGCTTTATAAGAGGGGTGAGTACAACGACTCAGTGAATGGGTTTTTAAAATTTAACTTTTAGGAAAAATGTTTGAATCAGAGAGTGTCAGACTCCTTATTTTCTTTGTAAAAATGTTTAATTCTTAAATTCAATTTTTTTGTATCCATTTCTCATTAATATGGTGTGTTATCACCCAACACACACCCTTCATCATGAAGGTAAAACACACAATCGCAGGCCACCCCATCCATTATACCCACTTGTGGTGTCAGAGCGACTTCATCGACTACCTAGATAGAAGCACGTCCACTTCTACTCTGAGAATAATTGGATGTTCGCGACATCTGACCCTCATTCCTGTAACAATTCTCCGTGTCTGTATGAGGACAAATACCTCATCTTGTCCCCACCCCGATTTCACATGCTTGAAGCTATGTTGAGCTTCTTAAGACTTTTGGTACGACTAACTGCCTTGATACCCACTAGGTCATCTAGAGCCCTAGGACACATCACTAGCTCTCTTGGGCCTTTTGAAGGTCCCGTAACACAGTGCATGCACAATCAACGATTTTTCATATAATGCCATATAATCTGTGGTGCCATTGGTCCGATGGCCCCGACCCTCAACTCGACCGGCATCTGTTTGTCTTAACTAGTATGAAGACCTGTCATGTCGCACTGTCACTAGTCCATCAAGTATGTCAATCATGTCTCGATACCATGGCCAAACAACTCATTTACTTAAGTTTTCATGGCATATTAATCATGTTTGTTTACGAGCTCCTACTCGTGCCAACTGGCCTAGGGCTGTTCGAGATTTTCAAAATCGGGCATATTAGCCCCCAAGTTCCAAAACCGAGGCCTCTAGCCTATATGAGCCATTCGAGCTTCCGTAAAGAAGGTTTCCCAAAAATTTTAAGTAGTGGCACACATTTAGGGGAGAGCACTTCCTACAAAATAACCTTTAATTTGTCTATCATATCAACCGGGTCTGAAAACGTCTTCCAGAAAGTATCAACATACCAATTGAGTATGATCTACTTACAACCTATAATTAGTTTTTCCATGTAATTTTCACATCATTCCTCTCAGGTGTGATGTTTAAAATACCACTTAGCAGTGAGTTTTCATTTCTGAGGTGTTTATCATCCCAACTGGTTATGATATAAAAATCTCACTCATCCGATAATGCAGTGAATATCCTCTTAACCGGCTTATTGTTCTTACTCAAACTTGTCTTAGCTGGCGTTCTTTGTACTTCGTGTTCCTACACACTGTGAACACTCTTGTTGATTATCCTTTGGTCTAATACCCTCATTCATCCCAAATGAATGAGAAAACCAAACTTTTCATTTATTTGCAATTAAGTACCTAAAGTTATTTTTCTTTAATTTTAGATCCCAAATGTCGATTTTTTTTCAAATTGAGTCCCAAAACTTTTAAAGTTCACCCTGGTGCCTCAATTTATTCAAATTAACAAAAAGGGGTTTAATTTCCCAAATTTCCAATTTGGTCCCCAGCTTTTCCAAAATTACCATTTTGCCCCTACTTTACAAAAATGGTAAGTTTTGCCCCAAAAATTGCCCAATTAGTCCTCCAACATCTTTATCATGCCCATTCGCCCTTAATTTTTTGAAATTGCCAAACTTCCCCCAATTTCAATCTTCTAACTCAATTGAATTTGATTTCATCAAATTGACCGATCAAATGAGTTTAATTGTTAAAATTGAAGTTTGATTGGAGTTCCTACACCTTCATACAAATCAATTGCACTTTGAATCGCAAGATTTGATGTCGGAATGAGCTCAAACGAAGCTTCGCTGAAAAACTGGACTTAGAGAGAGAAAGCTTCGAAAGCTTACCGTCGGGGGCGCAACAGTCCGAGCTTTCGATCTGGACGGATAGCTCTCATCCTAAGGTTTCTCCTAGGATCAAGAATTGCATCAATTGATGCCGAATTGAATGAGAATTTAGTCATCGAAGTTTTGTCATTTCTCTCTCTAGCATAGATCAGAATTTACAGAGAGTAGCCAAATTGGCTTACCTTTTCGCTCTAATTCAGCTAGAGGAGGATTGTAGAGGTGTTGGGAGGGCTTGGTTTGGTCTAAGGAGGGCTCGAATTGGCCGATTTCAGCTCGGCCGAAACAAGGAAGCTTCAGTCTACTGGAGGTGCTTCATTGTTCAATCACGTCGGCACTTCTCCGGTGACCCTAGGAGAAAATGGAGACTACAAGCTTGTAGCTGACTTCTCTCAGAATCCAAAGAACCCAACCTCGCCTTGTTTGGCTCAGAAAAGTGCCCAAGTCGAAGCTCTAGTTCGAGCTTTGCTGGAAATTGGAGCAGTTGAGAGAGAATGGAGTTTTTAGGTGTGGAGAGGATGAATGAGGAGGGGCTCATTATATAGGAAGCTCGGGGACTTCTTGGCCATCTAATTGGCACCTTAATGGAGGTCATTCATTGCCTTAAACTCCCTGGCCGGAGACTTTTTAGCTTCGTCGGTGCTATACAAAATTTAAACTATTCATACTTATCTTACAGGTACGCTAATTGGTGGTCTTTGAGGTATGCTTTCTAGGGTTACTTGAAAGGGATATAAGGGGGGGGGGGGGGAGGGGGGGTGAGTACAATGACTCAGTGAATAGGTTTTCAAAGTTTAACTTTTAGAAAAATGTTTGATTCGGAGTGTGCCAGACTCCTTATTTTCTTTTAAAACCCTTTCATTTTCCATTTTGGTTTTTATTACCATATCTTATTACCACGGTGTGTCATCACCCAACACACACATCCTTCATCATGAAGGGATATAGGGGGAGGGGGGGTGAGTACAATGACTCAGTGAATAGGTTTTCAAAGTTTAACTTTTAGAAAAATGTTTGATTCGGAGTGTGCCAGACTCCTTATTTTCTTTTAAAACCCTTTCATTTTTCATTTTGGTTTTTATTACCATATCTTATTACCACGGTGTGTCATCACCCAACACACACATCCTTCATCATGAAGGTCAAAACACACAATCGCAGGTCATCACGTCCACTGAACCCACTTGTGGCATCGGAGCGACTTTACCAACCACCTAGATAGAAGTACGCCCACTTCTACCCTAAGAATGAGTGGATGTTCACAACATCTGACCCTCAATCCCATAACAATTCTCCGTGTCCGTGTGAGGACACAGACATCATCCTGACCTCACCCCAGTCTTATGCGCTTGAAGCTACGTCGAGCTTCACAAGGTTTCTGGTATGACTAACTATCATTATATCAACTAGGTCGTCTAGAGCCATATGACACATCACTACCCCTCTTGGAAGTCTTGAAGGTCCCGTAAACACAGTGCATACACAATCAACATTTTTCACATGATGCCATATAATCTGTGGTGCCACTAGTCCAATAGCCCCGACCCTCAACTCAACTTGTAGCTGTTTGTCTTGACTAGTCCAGAGACTTGTCATGTCGCACTACCTCTAGTTGACTGAGTATGTTGGTCCTATTTTGGTACCATAGCCAAACAATTCATTTACTTAAGTTTCCATTGCATATAAATTATGTTTGTTTACGAGCTCCTGCTCATGCCAACTGGCCTAGGGCCCACTGTTTGAGATTTTCAAAATTGGGCATAATAGCCCCCAAGTTCCAAAACTAAGGCCTCCGACCTAACAGAGCTATTCGAGCTCCCGTCAAGAAAGTCCCCCAAATTGTTTACGTAGTGGCACACTGTTAGGGGAGAGCACTTCCGACAAAATATATTTTTAACTGTCCATCATACCAACTGAGTATGAGGACATCTCCGCTCATAACCGATGAACGGGTTTTCCACTTCGTTCGAGAAAGTTTTATCATACCAACCGAGTATGATATACTTACAACCAGTAAGTAGTTTTTCCGCATGATTTTCACATCACTCCTTTCAGGTGTTAAGTTTAAAATAGCACTTAGCAATGGGTTTTCATTTTTTATATGCTTATCATCCCAACTGGGTATGAAATAAAAATCTCAATCACATGATCATGCAATGAAATTACTCTTAGACAGCTTGTTGTCCTTACTTGAACTCGTATTAGTTGGCGTTCTCGGTACTTCTTGTTCTTACACGATATGAATGTTCTTATTCATTATTTTTTGGCTTTGCAACTCTCATTCATCCCAATTGAATGAGAAAATCAAACTTCTCATTTATTTGAATTAGGTCCCTAAAGTTATTTTTTTTAAGTCCCTAAGGTCGATTTTTCCTCAAATTGAGTCCCAAAACATTTAAAATTCATCTTAGAACCACAATTAATTCAAATTCACTAAAAATGGTTTAATTTCCTAAATTCCCAATTTGGTCCCCCAACTATACCAAAATTACCAATTTACCCTTACTTTACAAAAAAGGTAAGTTTTGCCCCAAAAATTGTCTAATTGGTCCTCCAACATCTTTATCATGCCCAATTGGTCCTTAATTTTATGAAATTGCACTTTAGTCCCTCCAATTTTCAAAATTTCCAAATTTCACCCAATTTTTCCCTCAATTTCAAACTTCCAACTCTGTCGAATTTGATTTCATCAAATTGACCAATCAAATGAGTTTAATTGTTGAAATTGAAGTTAAATTGGAGTTCCTACACCTTCATACGATTCAATTGCACTTTGAATCACACGATTTGGTGTCGGAATGAGATTAAATGGATCGTCAAAAAATTGGAGTTAGAGAGAGAGCTTCGAAAGATTACCATCGGGGACACAGCGGTCCGAGCTTTCAATCTAGGCATGTCACACCCCGACCCAGTTTGGTCGGATCCCCGTGATCAACCCGCCACTCTCCCTATTTATTAAAGGGTTTCCCCTTATTATAAACTATAAAGAGTAAGGCATCCTTTAACCTTTCCTCGAATAACATAAATTAAAACTGCATAAAATTCTAAATTTATCATACCTGTCTCACATGCGTCTTAGTTGATGGTCTTTAAGGGTAGACTTCCTAAATTTTCCTAAAAGGGATATAAGGGAGGGGGTGAGTACGAGTACTCAGTGAATGGGTTTTTTTTCAAAATTTATATGTTAGGAAAAAGATTTGTATTGGAGTGTGCCAGACTCCTTATTTTCTTTTAAAAATACTTTCATTTCAAATCTATGTTTTTATCACCATTTCTTATTAATCACGGTGTGTCATCACCCAACACACATCCTTCATGATGAAGGTCAAAAACACACAATCGCAGGCCAGCCCGTCCAATGAACCCTCTGGTGGCATTGGAGTGACTTTACTAGCCACCTAGATAGAAGCACGTCCACTTCTACCCTGAGAATGAGTGGATGTACGCAACATCCGACCCTCAATCCCGAAATCAATTCTCCGTGTTCGTATGAGGATAGAGATCTCACCCCGTCCCCACCTCGGTCTCATGCACTTGATGCTACTCCAAATTTCACATGGTCACCTGGTACGACGAACTGCTCTTATACCCACCAGGTCGTCTAGGGCCCTTAGGACGCATCACTACCCCTCTTGGGCGTATTGACGGTCCCGTAATCACAGTGCATGCACAATCAGTATTTTCACATTATGTCATATAATATGTGGTGCCATTTGTTCAATGGCCCCGACCCTCAACTCAACGTGCAACTGTTTGTCTTGACTGGTCTGTCGACCTGTCATGTCGCACAACCGCTAGTTAACTGAGTATATCGGTCTTGTCTTGGTACCATGGCCAAATAATTCATTTATTAAAGTTTTATGGCACATATCTCATATTTTTTTACGAGCTCCTGCTCGTGCCCACTATCCTATGGCCCACTGTTCAACATTTTTAAAACCAGGCATAATAACACCTAAGTTCCAAAACCGAGGCCCCGGGCCTATAAGAGCTATTCAAGCTCCCGTCAAGAAGGTCTCCCAAATCGTTTAAGCATTGGCACAGAATCATGGGAGAGCACTTCCGACAAAAATAGGTTTTCAACTGTACATCATACCAATCGAGTATGAGGACATCTTCGCTCATAACCGATGAACGGGTTTTCCACTTCCTTCGAGAAAGTTTCATCATACCAACCCGATATAATCTACTTACAACAGGTAAGTAGTTTTTACATGTGATTTTCACATCACTACTCTAAGTTATGATGTAAAATCCCATTCACCTGTTAATGCGGTGAATTCTACAAGACCGGTTCTTTGTATTCATGCGAGCTTGTCCTTGCTGGCATTCCTGGTGCTTCGTGTTCTTACACGATATGAACATCTTGGTTCATTATCTCTCGGCCTAATAGCCTTCATTCATTCCAAATGAATGTGAAAACTAAACTTTCATTTATTTGCAATAAGGTCCTTAAAGTTATTTTCTTTAACTTTAAGTCCCTAATGCTGGTTTTTCCTCAAATTGAGTCCCAAAACTTTTAAAATTCCTCTTAGGACCTCAATTTATTCAATTTCACAAAAAGGGGTTTAATTTCCCAAATTTCCAATTTGATCCACCAACTTTTCCAAAATTACCATTTTGCCCATCCTTTACAAAATGGTAAGTTTCACCCCAAAAATTCTAAAATTCCTCAATTGGCCCTCTAACATTTTTATCATACCCAATTCACCCACAATTTAATAAAATTGCATTTTAGTCCTCTGAATTTAGAAAATCCCCAATTTCAACTTCTTAACACAACTGAATTTGATTTTATCAAATTGACCAATCAAACACTTCTAATTGTTGAAATTGAAGTTGAAATTGAGATCTTACATCTTCATATGATTCAAATAGCACTTTAAATCACAAGTTTTGACCCAAAACGAGCTCAAACGGAGATTCATTGAAAAATAGACTATAGAGAGAGAATGCTTCGAAAGCTTACCGTCAGGGGCACGGCGGTCCGAGATTTTGATCTAGGCAGATATCTCTTGTCCTAGGTTCATCCTAGAATAAAAAATTACATCAATTGATGCCGAATTGAGATAGAATTTCATCATCAAAATTCTGTCGGTTCTCTCTCTAACACCGGTCGGAAATTGTCGAGGGGAGCCGAATTAACTTACCTTTCCATTCTAATTTGGCTGTAGGAGGGCTGTGGTGGTATTGGGAAGGCTTGGTTTGGCTTGAGGAGGACTTCAAATGGCCGATTTCAGCTCAGGTGAAAAAGGGCAGCTTCAATCCGCTGGAGCTGCTTCAGTGTTCCATCACATCAGCGCTTCTTCGGCGACCCTCGGAGTAAATGGAGACTATAGGTGTGTAGCTGACTTTTCCCCAGTTCTAAAGAACCCGACCTCACCTTCTTTGGCTAAGAAATGACCCTATATCAGAGCTCTGATTCGAGCTTCACTGGAAAACTAAGCAGTTGAGAGAGTGTGAGCTTTTCAAGTGTTGAGAGGATGAATGGGGAGGGGGTCTTTATATAGGAAGCTTGGGGACTTCTTGGCCGTCCGATTGGTGCCTTAATGGCGGCCATTCATTGTCTGAAACTCCCTGGCTGGAGACTTTTCAACTTCACCAGCGCAGCGTAATTTTCCTGCGAGTGAACAGTGCTATCATCTAAAGGAAGAAGATGACACTCTTCTGAATCGGACCGAACCGGGTTCAAAGCTTAAATTGACCGGTTCACCCGCCATTCAACCAAAATTTTCAATCTAAAAATTTCTAAATTCATTTTCTATCCAATGGTGGCCTCAAATCTCATATTTGAATTTTTTAAGCCACCTAGAAAAATGAATTTAGAATCCGATTCAATAGTGGTTCAAACCAATCCAAACCGATTCAATCTGGTTTGGATCCGATTCACCTAATCTGGTTTGGTTTTCACCTCCAATTCATTCTCAAATCCATTTCCATGTCTTTTGGGACTCTTTGGGTCACTCGGGATCCATAAATTTCCCGGTTTGCCCTTTCTCTATTGGTTCCGATTTATGAACCGACTTAGTTCATAAACTAGTTCAATCTAGTTGGATCTGGTTCATCTAAACCGTTCTGATTTTTCTCTTCCAATTTGTCCTAAGGTTCTTTTTCAAGGTTTTATGAACCCTTTGGATCAGCCAGGAGTTGTAAATTTCCAAATTGCCCGTTCCCAAATGATCAGATTTGTGAACCGATTCAATTTTCTCACTCAATTTGACCGGTTCTTTTCCCGATTTTCTGTAACTCAAAAGGATGGGGTTTACAACTCTCCCCTCCTTTTAGGAGTTTTGTCCCAAAAACTTAATTAGCAACTTTGCACAAGGAACTAATTCCTTTGATGTCCATTTGGTATTTGCTTGACATGCAAATTCTTATCTAGTTCTTTCAATTAACCCTTTTTACATCATTCACTAAAGGAATTTCTTTTCCTTTATATTATTTGCTCCCTCCATGGAGTTTATCATACCTAAACATATCTTACTTAAGGGTATATCCTTAGATTCACATCTTTCTTTGCTTAGAGCAACATTTTTCTCTCTGAGGTCCTATGCTCAGGATTTGGAGTTCCAAGATACCTAACCATTCACATGTCTAGTTGACCTCTTGGACGTTGAAATTCTTGGTTTGACGTCCTTTAGAGAATTACATACATGTTTTCATTGTATTTCGACTCTTCTTTCATTCATTGTCCATTACAATTTCATCCAAATTTTATGTTTGACCTTGTCATGCTTACTAACTGAATCTTCCTTATTTTGAGTCATGTTCTCCTCGGGACTGTTGGGTTTACATGCCCCTTACAACATGACATTTTCTAGACCCTGTCTCTATGTCCATTAGATTTCCAGAACACCTCCTTTAGGATTATTCCTAACTTCCCAACCTCTTAGGAATTGTATAACTTCATCTCTCTTTTCTTTTGGTAGTATTTTTTTACTACATTTACCGTTATCCAATCAACTTACAAAACTATGTCAGTTCCCCGTACCCACTTGTCTTTTCTCAACTTTCTTATTGAGTCTTTCCGGTTCCAATGATTTGGTTTCCCAATAATTTACCGACAAGCTGGGATTCTTTCCTTCTTAAGTCCTTGGTGTTCTTTATCTAAGGATTTTTCCTTAATCCACTTTTACTTACTCGTAATCATTTCATGATTCTTCGTTCTAAAATAATCACTTTTGATCTATGTGTCGATTCTTTTGCTTGGGAAGATAACCTTCTTCCTATTTCATTCTCTACTATGTCCCTCATAATAGAGACTTCCCTCTTAGGGGCTATTTGCTCAACCTTCTTATTATTCCTTGTAGGGTTCTTTGTTCTTTTCTTCGCACCACTATCTATGTTAGGGAATTTTCCTGTATTGGATCCTTCTTTATCCACAACTTCTATTTCATCCCTTATTTCTTGCTGGAGATACTTTTGATTTTCAGTCTTATTCCGTACACTTCACACTATGCTCAATTGTCCACTCTTTAAGCTTCGTATGCGCGTGTGGACTATGACCTACCTTACCAATTGTGGTTATTTCTCCTTAACCACATCTTATTCGGAGGGCTTACTTTCCCAACATTTCTCGGGCATTCTTTCCTTTATTACCTTATTATGGATAGTCCATTCATTCTTAGTTATCACAACATCTCTTGATGCAAACTTCCTACTTACCCTCTTCTTGAGTTTAACTTGCTCCTTAGATTATCTTAATATGCTTCCATGGGTTTCTTACACCTTAAAATGCATTTTATTTGCAAAAATCGTCCCCTCACCTCTCTCCCCTAGTTCCATTTCTTCTTTATTAGGTCATGTATCATTTCTAAGGATTTCCTTATTTGGGAGGATTCTTGCCCTTTTCTCCCATAATTTCTTTTTCATTTATCTTGAAGGCACCTAACTTTAAATGATGTCCCTTGATGCCATTCTTTCATGCTTACCTTTCCTCTTGAGATCCTATGGGTACGTCCTTTGTACTCTATCCTCATTCTCACTTGTACCCCGGTACATGTCAATTTCTTTCTAGGGAGAGCTCACATCCACCTAGTTTCAAAATCCCTTAATCATCCTTCGAGAAGCTCACTTAACCATCTCATGTTTTTTTTTATCATAAATCCGGTCTTGGTCATTGATTTCTTTAAGGGTTTACTTCTCCATTTTTTCAACATTTTAGCCTTTTCACATCTCCCTTCCTTGTCGTGGTTTAAATCGATGGTTCTCCTGAAGGTCAGTTCGTTAACTTCCTTGTTCCTACTATTTTTATTATCCAACTGTTTGTATCACTGTATCACTTATCTTTCATGCCCATCCTATTGTTACTAGTTACTTCTTTCTACTCGTTTCTCCTATAATCATTATTTGGCTCTATTACTCTTCCAAAGTAGGTCATACTTGGCCTCTGATACATCCCTCCTTCAAGAAGTTTCTAACGATGGGTTGGTTCCTGACACTCCACGTTATGCCCATCTGCCAACCAATGACTCCTTCAAGGTACTTAGTTGTATGCATCCCTCCAAAGTTCCCTTTCATAGTGTATTCCTTCTCTTTTTCACTCTCACTGTGTCATACCCTAGAGTTTCTGGAGGACATTTTTCTACGTTTGCCCCTTATGAGAGGGTTCTAGGTATACTTCCCATGTCTCTTACCCCTATTCTTGTGGTATCCTTCTCGGTTTGACCTTCTTAAGAAGAAGTTAAAATTTTGCATTCACCTCGCCATTTCTTGACCTCTTTGTGAACCGCTTACTTAACCTGCTCCTTGGTTTCGATCTCCAGTCCTTCATGTCTTTTGTGACCTTTGAGGAGGTATTTCCCTAAATCTATTAGGTGTGGAACACTCCTTCTTTCTTTACACCTATAATAGGTATCATGGTACTTGTCCTTAGTAGGGTTGGGCACTTCTTAACATAATGTCCCCATCGTTCATACTTGTAATAGGTTATTCCCTTGCATGGATTGTTGTGGTTTCTTCTTTCCTTCGAGTATTGTGGGGCTTTTCCAGGGTTACTGGTGGTTTGGTGCGTCCTTAAGTCTGAATACTTTGATAGTTTTCTTGCTAAATCTCCTTTGCTAAAGGGTTATGGTAAGAGTCCTCCTAGGAAGCTACAGTTTTCTTGGTAAGTATCCTACTTAGTAAGATTATACGTCTGTATTAGAATTCCTAGCTTTAGTCTTGGCTCTATTTGTACACATGATTGTAACCTTAACATGTCCTAGCACTGTACTCCTTGGTAGTACTGGATATTTCTTCATTTGGTCCTTTGGAGCTTCTACTATATTTCGGGCATTAGGAAGTTTCTAGTGTTGTCTTCCTACGAGGACAGGGTATTGATAGAGTCATTCCTAGTTTTCTCAGTTCCTCTCCTGGGAGTCATCTGAAAATTTTAAGATAAATCCTATTAGTTACTATATTTTCTAGTCTTGATTATGTATTCGAGGAAACAGGCTCTCATACCACTCTAGTTGTCACGCCCGACCGGTTTGGTCGTATTCATGTGATCAACCCGCCACTCTCCTGGTTTATTAAAGGGTTTCCCCTTATTATAAACTGTAAAAAGTAAGACATCCTTTAAACCTACACCTTTCCTGGAATAACATAAATCAAAACTGTATAAATTTCTAAATTTATCATACCTATCTCACAAACATCTTAGTTCATGGTCTTTAAGGGTAGACTTTTCGGAATTTCCTGAAAGGGATATAAGGGAGGGGTGAGTACAACTACCTAGTGAATGGGTTTTTTTTTCAAAATTTATCTTTTAGGAAAAATATTTATATTGAAGTGTGTCAAACTCCTTATTTTCTTTCAAAAATACTTTCATTTCAAATATTTATTTTTATCACCATTTCTTATTAATCACGGTGTGTCATCACCCAACACACCCTTCATCATGAAGGTCAAAAACACACAATCGCAGGCCAACTCGTCCACTAAACCCACTTGTGGCGTCCAAGCGACTTTACTGACCACCTAGATAGAAGCACATCCACTTCTACCCTGAGAATGAATAGATGTACGCGACATACGACCCTCAATCTCGAAATCAATTCTCCGTGTCTGTATGAGAACAGAGACCTCATCCTGTCCCAACCCCGGTCTCATGCACTTGATGCTACTCCAAATTTCGTATGGTCACTTGGTACGACAAACGGCACGTATACCCACCAGGTCATCTAGGGCCCTTAGGACACATCACTAGCCCTCTTGGTCATCTTGATGGTCCCGTAATCATAGTGCATGCACAATCAATATTTTTCATATTATGCCATATATTCTATGGTGCCACAGGTCCCATGTGTAAACCCCGTCCTTTAGTAATGAGAAAAATCGGGAAAGAACCGGTCAATGTGATCTTTAAACCGAATTGGTCTGCGAGCCCAACTATTAGGGGACGAGCAAATTCAAAAATTTCTAACTCCCATGTGACTCAAAAATATTCATAAACTTGGGAAAAGAACCCTAGGATGATATGAGGAAAAAAGGCCAAAGCAGATCAAGAGAACCGAGTCCGAACTGGATAGAACCAAGTTGGTTCATGAACCGGAACTGATAGAGAACGGGCAAATCAGAGAAATTCAACTTCCTTGTGCCCCAAAGAAATTTATAAACCTTGGGAAGCAACCTTGGAACAAAGTGGGAGAGAAAAACTAGATCGGTTTGGGTGAACCGGACCCGAACCGGATCAAACCAATTTAAGGACCAAACCGGTTTATGAACTAGAATCGATAAAGAGATGGTAAACCAGGAATCTTATGGACCCTAAGTGACCCAAGGAATCACAAAAGACATGGAAATGGACTTGTGAAGGAATTGGGGATGAAAATCAAATCGATTCAGATGAACTAGTTCGGACCGGTTTGAACCACTAATGAATCGAATCCTAAATTCATTTTTTTAGGTGGCTTAAATAAATCAAATTGGAGATTTGAGGCCACCATTGGATAGAAAATGAATTTAGATAAATTTAGAAATTTTTAGATTAGAAAATTTTGGTCGAATGAGGGATGAACCGACCCGTTTAATCTTTAAACCCGGTTCAGACCAGTCCGGTCCAGTTCGGAACAGTGTCATCTTCTTCCTCAGGATGACAGCAATGTTCACTCGCCCAGAAACTAAAGAAATGCCAACAATAAAGAAACGCCTCCATTTGGTACATTTCAAGTCATCAATTCCTATCATAACGATGCCAAACAGACGGCCAACGGGTCCCCAAACTCCCTATATAAAGAGCACCTCTCCATTCATCCTCTCTACACCTGAAAAGATCACTCTCTCTCAGTTGCTTATATTTTTAGTGAATCTCGAACCAGAGCTCCAATATAAGGTCAATTCTGAGCCAAAGAAGGTGAGGTCGGGTTCATTAGAACCGGGGAGAAGTCAGCTACACGATGGTAGCATCCATTCGTTCTGAGAGTCGCCAGAGAAGTGATGGCATTATCAAATAGTGAAGCAGCTCCGGTGGACCGAAGCTGCCCTGTTTCGACCGAGTTGAAATCAGCCAATTCGAGCCCTCCTCATGTCAAACCAAGCTCTCCCGACACCTCCTCATCCCTTCCACAGCCGAATTAGGACCGAAAGGTAAGCCAATTTGTCTCTCCTTTACAATTTCAGATCGTTGTTACAGAGAGAGTCGGTCGAATTTCGATGAAGAAATTCTAATCCAATTCAACATCAATTGATGTCATTCTTGATCCTAGGAAGAACCACTGGAGGAGAGCTACTTGCCAAGATCGAGAGCTCCGACCATCATGCCCTCTGTCACGTCCCAACCCAGTTTGGTCGGATCCCCACAATCAACCAACCCCTCTCCCGGTTTATTAAAGGGTTTCCCCTTATTGTAAACTGTAAAGAGTAAGGCGTCCTTTAATCTGCACTTTTTTCCTAGAATAGCATAATCAAAACTGCATGAAATTTAAAACTTTACATACCTGTCTTATAGGCATCTTTGTAAACCCCGCACATTTGAGTTAAGGAAAACCGGGAAAAGAACCGGTCAAACCGAATAAGAAAACCAAACCGGTTTACATTTGGGAATAAGCAATATAAAAATTTACAACTTTTGGTTGATACAAATGATTTATTAAACATTGGAAAAGAAACTTAAGACAAACTAGAAAATAAAAACCAAATTGGTTCAGGTGAACTAGATTCCATAAGAACTTCAAAGTTAAGCGTGCTTAAATTTTTATGCGAACGTACGACTTATCATAAATAGTCATCAATTAATATATATTTAATTATTAAAATTAATACCAATAATTTAATACCTAAATTAAATTATTAGAATTAATACAAATAATTTAATACCGAAATTAAATTATTGGAATTAATACCGAAATTAAATTATTGGAATTAATACAAATAATTTATGGCAATATTAATACAAGTAATAAATCTCGCTCATTTAATACACGGGTTTTACGACTATATAAAGAGGTCATCCCCATTTTATTCTCCTCACACCTGAACACTTCTCTCTCTCTACTGCTCCATTTCCCGGTAAAGCTCGAACTAGAGCTTCGACTTGAACAAAGGTTGGGCTCTTTAGAACCGGGGAGAAGACAGCTATCTGATAGAAAACTCCAGTTAATCCGAAAATCGTTGGAAAAGCGCCGACATGATGGAATAGTGAAGCAACTCTGGCGGACCGAAGCTGCCCTATTTTGGCTAAGCTAAAATCGGCCATTTCAAGCCCTACTAAGGCCAAACCAAGCCCTCCCAACACTTCCTCAGCCTTTCCACGGCCGAATTAGGACCGAAAGGTAAGCCAATTCGGCTCTCCATTATAATTTTCGATCAGTGCAAGAGAGAGAGTCGACCAAATTTCAATGACAAAATTCTAATCCAATTCCGCATCAATTGATACAATACTTTATTTTAGGATGAACCTCAAGACGAGACCAATCTTCCATATCAAAAACTCAGACTGTCCTGCCTTCACCGGTGAGTAATCGAAGCTTTCACTCTCTATAGTCTATTTTCTAGCAAATCTCCGTTTGAGCTCGTTCAGACATTAAAATCTGGGATTCAAAGTTTCTTAGAATCGTATGAACATACAGGAACTCAATTTCAACTCCAATTTCAATAATTAGAAGTGTTTGATCGGTCAATTTAATGAAATCAAATTCGGTAGTGTTGAAGAGTTGAAATTGGAGGAAAATTTGGGGATTTTTGAAATTCAAAGGGGCCAAAATATAATTTTATGAAATTGAGGGTCAATTGGGCATGAAAATAATGTTGGAGGACCAATTGAGTAATTTTGGAAATTTTGGGGAAAAACTTACCATTTTTATGAAAGAATGGCAAAATCGTAATTTTGGAAAAATTGGGGGAACCAAATTGGAAATTTGGAAAATTATACCCCTTTTTGGTGAAATTGAATAAATTGAGGTCCCACGATAAATTTTAAAAGTTACAGGACTCAATTTGAGGAAAAACCGGTATTTGGTACTTAAAGTTAAAGAGAAATAACTTTAGGGACCTAATTGCAAATAAATGAAAGTTTGACTTTCTCATTCATTTGGAATGAATGAAAGCGATTAGGCCGAAGGATAATGAACCAAGATGTTCATATCGTGTAGGAACGCGAAATACCGGGAACGCCAGCAAGGACAAGCTCGCATGAATACAAAGAACCAGTCTAGTGGAATTCACAGCATTAACGGGTGAGTGGGTTTACTAACATCATACCCGGTTGGGGATGATAAGTGCCTCGATATAAAAACCCACTGTTTAGTGGTGTTTTAATCATCACTACTTAGAGAAAGTGATGTGAAAGTTATGCGAAAAAAACTAGTTACGGGTTGTAAGTAGATCATACCTAGTTGGTATGATGAGACTTCCTCGAAGGAAGTTGAAAACCCGTTCATTGGTTATGAACGGAGATGTCCTTATACCGGTCGGTATCATGGACAGTAAAAGCCTATTTTTGTCGGAAGTGCTCTCCCCTGACTGTGCCAATGCTTAAACAATTTGGGAGACCTTCTCGACGGGAGCTCGAATAGCTCTAATAGGCCGGGGGCCTCGATTTTGGAACTTGGGGGCTAAATGCCCGATTTTGAAAATCTCGTACAGTGGGCCCAAGGCCAATTGGCACGAGCAAGAGCTCGTAAATGAACATGATATATGTGCCATAAAACTTAATAAGTGAATTGTTTGACCATGGTACCAAGATAGGACCGACATGCTCAGTCAACTAGCGGCAATGCGACATGATAGGTCGACGGACTAGTCAAGACAAACAGCTGCGGGTTGAGTTGAGATTCGGGGTCGTTGGACTGGTGGCACCACAGATTACATGGAAATATAAGAAAACATTGTTTGTGCATGCACTATGAGTACGGGATCATCAAGACGCCCATGAGGGGTAGTGATGCGTCCTAAGGGCACTGGACGACTTGGTGGCTATAAGGGCAGTTCGTCGTTCCAGGTGTCTGTGCGAAATCTGGAGTAGCACGAAGCGCATGAGACCAGGGTGGGGACAGGATGAGGTCTTTGTCCTCATACAGACATGAAGAAGTGTTTTCGGGATTGTGGGTAGGATGTCACGTACATCCACTCATTCCTAGGGTAGAAGTGGTCGTACTTCTATCCGGGTGGCAGGAAAAGTCGCTCCGAAGCCACTAGCGGGTTCAGTAGTGATACTGACTTGCGAATGTGTGTAACCTTCATGATGAAGGATGTGTGTTGGGTGATGACACACTGTGGTAACTAAGAAATAATGGAAAAATCCAAAATTTTAAATGATAGGATTTTTGAAAACAAAGGAATCTGGCACACTCCATATAAATGTTTTTCTTAAAAGTCAAAAGCTTTTAAAAACCCATTCACTGAGTAGTCGTACTCACCCCCTCCCTTATATCCCTTTCAGGAAATCCCGGAAAGCCTCCCCTTAAAGACCTCAACTAAGATGCCTGTAAGAAAGGTATGTAAAGTTTTAAATTTCATACAGTTTTGATTATGCTATAACAAGAAAAAGGTGCAATTACTCTTTACGGTTTACGATAAGGGGAAACCCTTTAATAAACCGGAAGAGTGGCGGGTTGATCACGGGGATCCGACCAAACCAGATTGGGGCGTGATAATCTTAGTTGACGGTCTTTAAGAGTAGGCTTTCCGGGATTTCCTGAAAATGATATAAGGGAGGGGGTGAGTACGACTACTCAGTGAATGGGTTTTTAAAAACTTTTGACTTTTAAGAAAATAATTATTATTGGAGTGTGCCAGACTCCTTTCTTTTTTTAAAATCCCGTCATTTAAAAATTTGGGTTTTTCCACCATTTCTTAGTTACCGGTGTGTAATCACCCAACACACATCCTTAATCATGAAGGTTACACATATTCACAAGTCAATATCACTACTGAACCCGCTAGTGGCTTCGGAGCAACTTTTCCTGCCACCCAAATAGAAGTACGACCGCTTCTACCCTGGGAATGAGTGAATGTACGCGACATCCGACCCATAATCTCAAAATCACTTCTTCGTATCCGTATGAGGACAAAGACCTCATCCTGTCCCCACCCCGGTCTCATGCGCTTGGTGCTACTCCAGATTTCGCATAGATACCTAGAACGACGATCTGCCCTTATACTCACTGGGTCGTCCAAAGCCCTTAGGACACATCACTACCCCTCATGGGCGTCTTGATGATTTCGTAATCATATTGCATGCACAAACAATATTTTCTTATCAAGCCATGTAATATGTGGTGCCACAAGTCCAACGACGCCGACTCTCAACTCAACTCGTAGTTGTTTGTCTTAACTAGTCTGTCGACCTGTCATATCGCACTACCGCTAGTTGACTGATCATGTCAGTCCTATATTGGTACCATCGCCAAACAATTCACTTATTAAGTTTTATGGCATATATATCATGTTCGTTTATGAGCTCCTGCTCGTGCCAACTAGCCTTGGGCCCACTGTACGAGATTTTCAAAAAACTGGGCATTCAAGCCCTCAAGTTCCAAAATCGAGGCCCTCGGCCTATAAGAGCTATCCGAGCTCCCGTCAAGAAAGTCTCCCAAATAGTTTAAGCATTGGCACACAATCAGGGGAGAACACTTCCGACAAAATAGGTTTTCACTGTCCATTATACCAACCGGTATAAGGACATCTCCATTCATAACCGATGAACGGGTTTTCAACTTCCCTCAAGTAAGTCTCATCATACCAACTGGGTATGATCTACTTACAACCGATAAATAGTTTTTTTGCATAATTTTCACATCACTTTCTCTAAGTGGTGATAATTAAAATACCACTAAACAATGGATTTTTATACCGAGGTACTTATCATCCCCTACCAGGTATGATATAAAATTTTCACTCACAACCGGTAAGTGGTTTTTATCTTTAAGTTGTGTTCATCATCCCAACCGAGTATGATGTTAGTAAACCCACTCACCCGTTAATGTCGTGAATTCCACTAGATCGGTTCTTAGTATTCACGCGAGCTTGTCCTTGCTGGCGTTCCCGGTACTTCGTGTTCCTACATGATATGAACATATTGGTTCATTATCCTTCGGCCTAATCGCCTTCATTCATTCCAAATGAATGAGAAAGTCAAACTTTCATTTATTTGCAATTAGGTCCCTAAAATTATTTCTCTTTAACTTTTAGTCCCAAATGTCAGTTTTACCTCAAATTAAGTCCCGAAACCTCTAAAATTTATCATAGGACCTCAATTTATTCCATTTCACAAAAAGGAGTTTAATTTCCCAAATGTCCAATTTGGTCCCCCAACTTTTCCAAAATTGCCATTTTGCCCTTCCTTTACAAAAATGGTAAATTTTGCCCCAAAATTTTCAAAATTCCTCAATTGGTCCTCTAACATTATTTTCATGTCCAATTGACCCTCAATTTTATAAAATTTTATTTTGATCCTTTGAATTTTGAAAATCCTCAATTTTTCCCCAATTTCAACTTCTTAACACAGCCGAATTTGATTTTATCAAATTGACCCATCAAACGTTTCCAATTGTTGAAATTGAAGTTGAAATTGAGTTTCTACATGTTTATACAATTCTTTAGAAATGTGAATCGCAAGTTTTAACCCCGGGACGAGCTCAAACGGAGCTTCGCCGAAAAACATATTATAGAGAGAGAAAGCTTCGATTTCTCACCGATTAGGCCACGACGATCTGAGCTTTCGATTTGTGCAGATAGCTCTAATCTTGAGGATCATCCTAGAATCAAGAATTGCATCAATTGATGCCGAATTGAGTTAGAATTTCATCATTGAAATTTTGTCGGTTCTCTCTTTAGCACCGGCCGAAAATTGTAGAGGGGAGCCGAATTGGCTTACCTTTTAGTTCTAATTCAGTCGTGTGAGGGCTGAGGAAGTGTTGGGAGGGCTTGGTTTGGTCTGAGGAGTGCTCGAAATGGCCAATTTCATCTTCGCCGAAATAGGGCAGCTTCAGTTCGTCGGAGCTACTTCACTGTTCCATCATATCGGCGCTTCTTCAACGATTCTCGGATTGACTGAAGTTTTCTATTAGATAGTTATCTTCTCCTCGGTTCTAAAGGACCCGACTTCTCCTTTCGTGGTTAAAAAAATGTTCAAGGTGAAGCTTTGGTTCGAGCTTCATCGGGAAATGTAGTAGAGAGAGAGAGAAGTGTTGAGGTGTAAGGAGAATGAATGGGGATGAGATTTATTAAATGGTATTAAATGGGAGAGATTTATTACTAGTATTAATATTACAATAAATTATTGGTATTAATTCCAATAATTTCATTTTGGTATTAAATTATTTGTATTAATTACAATAATTAAATATATATTAATTTATGGCTATTTATGATAAGGGTATGTTCGCATAAAAGGTTTTGACTGCAATTTCAGGTTACAAAAAAAAATCATACTTATCACAAGGTCACCCATCCTCAAACTACTCTTGAGCAAGCACGCTTAACTTTAGAATTTTCATGGATTCTCGTTCACCTAAACCAATTTAGTTTTTCTATTCTAATTTGTCTTAAATTACTTTTACAAGGTTTAATAAACCCTTTGTATCACTTGAAAGTTGTAAATTTCCAAATTGCTTGTTCCCAAATGATCAGGTTTGTAAACCGTCTCGATTTTCTTACTTGGTTTGACCGGTTCTTTTCCTGATTTTCCTTAACTCAAAAGTGCAGGGTTTACACCCTCACTGGTGAGAAATCAAAACTTTCTCTCTCTACAGTCTATTTTTCGGCAAAACTCTGTTTGAGCTCGTTCTAGCGTTAAAATCTGCGATTCAAAGTTCCTTAGAATTGTCTGAACATGTAGGAACTCAATTTTAACTCCAATTTCAACAATTAGAGGTGTTTGGTCAGTCAATTTGATGAAATCAAATTCGGCAGTGTTGAATAGTTGAAATTGGGGAAAATTTTGGGGAAATTTGGGGATTTTTAAAATTTTGAAGGACCAAAATGTAATTTTCTAAAATTAAGGGTCAATTGGTCATGATAAGAATAGTAGAGGGCCAATTGAGAAATTTTAGAATTTTGGGGGCAAATTTACCATTTTTCTAAAGAATGGGCAAAATGGTAATTTTGGGAAAATTGAAGGACCAAATTGGAAATTTGGGAAATTAAACCCCTTTGTGTGAAATCAAATGATTTGAGGTCCAATGATAAATTATAAAAGTTTCGAAACTCGAATTTAGGAAAAACCCGGCAATAGGGACTTAAAGTTAAAGAAAAATAACTTTAGGGACCTAATTGCAAATATATGTAAAGTTGGGTTTTCTCATTCATTTGGAACGAATGAGGGCTATTAGGTCAAAGAATAATGAACAATTATGTTCATTTCATGTAGGAGAACGAGACATAGGGAACGCCAGTCAAGGTCCAGCTTGCTAAGCACGGAATCCGACTAAGTGAAATTTCACTGCACTATCGAGTGAGTGGGATTATGTATCATACCCGGTTGGGGATGATAAGTACCTCGATATAAAAACTCACTACTTAGTGGTATTTTTAATCATCACTACTTAGAAAAAGTGATGTAAAAGTTATGCAAAAAAACTACTTACGGGTTGTAAGTAGATCTTACCCGGTTGGTATGATGAGACTTCCTCGAAGGAAGTTAAAAACTCGTTCATCGGATATGAATGGAGATGTCCTTATACCGGTCGGTATAATGGACAGTAGAAACCTATTTTTTCAGAAGTATTCTCCCCTGACTATGTGCCAACGCTTAAACTATTTGGAAGACCTTCTTGACGGGAGCTCAAATAGCTCTTATAGGCCGGGGGCCTCGGTTTTGAAACTTGAGGGCTAAAATGCCTAGTTTTTGAAAAACTCGAACAGTGGGCCATAGGCAATGGACACGAGCAGGAGCTCGTAAAAGAACATGATATATATATGTGCCATTAAAACTTAATAAGTGAATTATTTGGTCATGGTACCAAGGCAGGTCCGACATATCCAATCAACTAGTAGCAGTGCGATATGACGGGTCTCCGGACCAGTCGAGACAAACAGCTACATGTTGACTTGAAGGTCGGGACTGTTATGATAAATGGCACCACATATTACATGGAAAATTTAAGAAAACTTTGCTTGTGCATGCACCATGAGTATGGGATCATCAAGATGCCTATGAGGGTTGGTGATGTCTCCTAAGGGCCCTGGACAACCCGGTGAGTATAAGGGCATATCGTCGTTCTAGGTGTCTATGCAAAATTTGGAGTAGCACCAATCGCATGAAACCGGAGTGGGTACGGGATGAGGTCTCTATCCTCATATGGACATGAAGAAGTGATTTTAAGAATTGAGGGTCGGATGTCATGTACATCCACTCATTCCCAGGGTAGAAGTGGTCATGCTTCTATCCAGGTGGTAGGTAAAGTCGCTCTGAAGCCACTAGTGGGTTCAGTAGTCATACTGACCTACGAATGTGTGTAACCTTCATGACGAAGGATGTTTGTTGGGTGATGACACACTAGTAACTAAGAATAATGGAAAAACCTAAATTTTTAAATGAAGGGATTTTTTAAAAGAAAGGAGTCTAGCACACTCCATATAAATGTTTTTTTTTAAGTCAAAAGATTTGAATCCCATTCACTGAGTAGTTGTACTCACCCCCTCCCTTATACCCCTTTCATACCAACCGGGTATGATCTACTTACAACCGGTAATTAGTTTTTCCACGTAATTTTTACATCACTTCTCTAAGTTATGAAGTTTAAAATACCACTAACTAGTGGGTTTTCATTTCGAGGTATTTATCATTCCCAACCAAATATGATATAAAATCTCACTCACCCATTAATGCAGTGAATTCCACTAGAACAGTTTTTTGTATTCACGCGAGCTTTTCCTGGCTGGCATTCCTGGTGCTTCGTGTTCTTACACGATATAAACATTTTGGTTCATTATCCCTCGGTCTAATAGCTTTCATTCATTCCAAATGAATGTGAAAACCAAATTTTTATTTATTTGCAATTAGGTTCCGAAAGTTATTTTTCTTTAACTTTAAGTCCCTAGTTTTTCCTCAAATTGAGTACCAAAACTTTTAAATTTTCCCTTGGGACCTCAATTTATTCAATTTCACAAAAAGGGGTTTAATTTCCCAAATTTCCAATTTGGTCCCCCCAACTTTTCCAAAATTACCATTTTGCCCTTCCTTTACAAAATGGTAAGTTTCACCCCAAAAATTCTAAAATTCCTCAATTGGCCCTCTAACATTTTTATCATGCCCAATTGACCCTCAATTTCATAAAATTGCATTTTGTTCCTTCGAATTTTGAAAATCCCCAATTTTTCCCCTAAATTTCAACTTCTTAACACAGCCGAATTTGTTTTCATCAAATTAACCAATTAAACACTTCTAATTATTGAAATTGAGATCCTACATCTTCATACAATTCAATAGCACTTTGAATCACAAGTTTTGACCCTTAAACGAGCTCAAATGGAGCTTCGCCGGAAAATAGACTATAGAGAGAGAAAGCTTTGAAAGCTTATCGTTGGGGACATGGCAGTCCGAGCTTTTGATCTGGGTAGATAGCTCTTATCTTGGGTTCATCCAAGAATCAAAAATTGCATCAATTGATGCCGAATTGAGTTAGAATTTCATCATCGAAATTTTATCGGTTCTCTCTCTAACACCGGTTGGAAATTGTAGAGGGGAGCCAAATTGGCTTACCTTTCCATTATAATTCGGCTGTAGAAGGGTTGTGGAGGTGTTGGGAAGGCTTGGTTTGGCTTGAGGAGGGCTCGAAATGCCGATTTCAGCTTGGCCGAAATAGGGTAGCTTCAGTCCATCGGAGCTGCTTCATTGTTCCATCACCCCGGCGCTTCTCTAGCGACCCTCGGAGCAAATGGAGACTATAGGTGTGTAACTAACTTCTCCCCAATTCTAAAGAATCTGACTTCGCCTTCTTTGACTCAGAAATGACCCTATATCGGAGCTTTGGTTCAAGCTTCTCCAGAAAACTAAGCAGCTGAGAGAGAGTAAGCTTTTCAGGTGTAGAGAGGATGAATGGGGAGGGGGACTTTATATAGGAAGCTTGCGGACTTATTGGTCATTTGATTGGCACCTTAATGGCAGTCAGTCATTGTCTGAAACTCCTTGGCAAAAGACTTTTCAGTTTCACCAGCGCTGCGCAATTTTTCGGCGAGTGAATAGTGTTGTGATCTGAAGGAAGAAGATGACACTGTTTCGAACCAGACCAAACCAGTCCGAACCTAGTTCAAAGCTTAAACCGGCTGGTTCACCCGCCATTCGACCAAAATTTTCAAATCTAAAAATTTCTAAATTCATTTTCTATCCAATGGTGGTCTCAAATCTCAAATTTGAATTTTTTAAGCCACCTAAAAAAATGAATTTAGAATCTGGTTCAATAGTAGTTCAAACCAGTTCAATCGGTTCAGATCCAGTTCACCTAAACCGGTTTGGTTTTCAGCTCCAATTCATTCTCAAGTCCATTTCCATGTCTTTTGGGACTCTTTGGGTAACTCGGGATCCATAAATTTCCCAATTTGCCCTTTCTCTATCGGTTACGATTCAAAAATCGACTCGGTTCATAAACCGGTTCAATCTAATTGGATCCGGTTCATCTAAACCGGTCTGGTTTTTCTCTTCCAATTTATCCTAAGATTCTTTTCCAAGGTTTTATGAACCCTTTGGATCAGTCTAGAGTTGTAAATTTCAAAATTTTTCATTCCCAAATAATCGGGTTTGTGAACCGGTTCGGTTTTCTCACTCGGTTTGACCGGTTCTTTTCTCAATTTTCTATAACTCAAAAGGACGGGAATTACATGGCAGATAACTCGCATCCTAAGGTTTCTCCTAGAATCAAGAATTGCATCAATTGATGCCAAATTGAGTGAGAATTTCATCATTGAAGTTCTGTCGGTTCTTTCTCTAGCACCGGTCGAAAATTACAGATGGGAGCCGAATTGGCTTACCTTTCGGCTCTAATTCAGCTACAGGAGGGTTGTGGAAGTGTTGGGAGGGCTTGGTTTGGCCTGAGGAGGGCTTGAATTGATCGATTTCAGCTCGGCCGAAATCGGGCATATGGTCTGTTGGAGCTGCTTCACTATTCGATCACGTCGGCGCCTCTCCGGCAACCTTCGAACAAATGGAAACTACAAACATGTAGTTGACTTCTCCTAGGTTCTAAAGAACCCGACCACACCTTATTTGGCTTAGAAAACACCCTATATTAGAGCTCCAGTTCGAGCATCACCAAAAATTGGAGTAGCTGAGAGATAATGGAGTTTCTAGGTGTGGAGAGGATGAATGAGGAGGGGCTCTTTATATAGGAAGGTCGGGGACTTCTTGGTCGTCCTGGCGCCTTAATGGCGGTCATTCATTGCATGAAACTCCATGGCCAGTGACTTTTTAGCTTCTCCAATGTTGCGCGATTTTCCAACGAGTGAACAATGCTCTCATCTGAAGGAAGAAGACGACACAGTTCCAAATCGAACCTAACCGGTCTGAACCGTGTTCAAAGCTTAAACCAATCAGTTCACCCCCAATTTGACCGAATTTTTCTAATCTAAAAATTTCTAAATTCATTTTCTATCCAATGGTGGCCTCAAATCTCAAATTTGAATTTTCTAAGCCACTTAGAAAAATAAATTTAGCATTCGGTTCAATAGTGGTTCAAACCGGTCCAAACCGGTTTGGTTTTCATCTCTAATTCATCCTAAAGTCCCTTTTCTTGACTTTTGTGACTCTTTAGGTCACTCGAAATCCATAAATTTCCTGGTTTTCCCTTTCTCTATCGGTTCTGGTTCATGAACCAACTCGGTTCATAAACCGTTTTAATCTAGTTGGATCCGGTTCATCTGAACCGGTCTAGTTTTTCTTTTCCAATTTGTCCTAAAGTTCCTTTCCAAGACTTTATGAACCCTTTGGGTCACCCGGGAGTTGTAAATTTCCCAAATTACCCGTTCTCTAATGATCGGGTTTGTGAACCGATTCGGTGTTTCTCACTCGGTTTGACCGGTTCTTTTCCTGATTTTTCTTAACTCAAAAGGGTGGGGTCTACACTCGGGATCAATAAATTTCTCGATTTGCCCTTTCTCTATCGGTTCTAGTTCATGAACCGACTGGATTCATAAACCGGTTCAATGTAGTTAGATCCAGTTCATCTGAATCGTTCTGGTTTTTCTCTTCAAATTTGTCCTAAGGTACTTTTCCAAGGTTTTATGAACCCTTTGATAGGAGTTGTAAATTTCCAAATTGTCCTTTCTCTAATGATCAGGTTTGTGAACTGGTTCAGTGTTTTTTACTCGATTTGACCAATTATTTTCCTGGTTTTCCTTAACTCCAAAGGGCGGGGTTTATATTGGAAGTCTAGTGTCCAAAATAAGAAAGTTTTGATAAATAGGAGCAAAATAGTAATTTTTCTCAACTTAAGAACCAAAATACAACCTTGGAAAAGTTGAGTTATCTAATTAGGGAACTTTGAAAATTTTGGGCATTTTGGTAAATGTGATCAAATGTGAGTTTAACCTATTATATGTGGAATGAAATCGTAAGAGTGAGTTAGTCGAAAAGAGTTTGTCGATTTATGGGAATCGAGCAAACTAAAACCAAGGTGCAAAATCATAATTTTAAGTAAAATTACGAGGTAATATAAAGTATCCGGTAAAGTTTAAAATTAACCCAAAACTTATAATTTTAAGTAGAGATTAGTGTTGAAATCATGAAATCTCAATATTTGTAATCTAATTAACTAAGATATGATTTCACCCATTTTTCAAACTAATTTTAAATAAAAATAGGATTTATGTGGAAGTTAACAAAGTCGAATCAACTCAAACTCACTTGTTAAACTCGAAATATATACTTTTTAAGTGTAAAAATGAAAATTTTATTATTTATTGGTTAATTATTCTAGTGATTTTTGTATAAAATTTAATGATTAAAGTAAATTTCAAAATTTTATGAAAAATATGATTATAATCTATATTCTAAATTTTTCGTATTAACAATTCTAAAATAATAAAAATACTTACTATTATAACATTAAATAAAAATGACAAGTTATTATTAGTATTAATTTGGATAATGGGTTATCATTCGAAAGACACTTATCATACGTTAATAACACGATTAAAGAAAAAATACAATATTGTGCGCATGTTCACGCACATATTAGTTATCAAATAACATGGAAGACTCCATTTTTTCCTGTTCGTCTTGATTTATGAAAAGTTTGAGGAAAGAAATAGTAATAATAAAATTTGTGGCGTGGAGATTTAATTGAAGGTAGAGTTGAACACCAATGGAAATAACGAGAAATCGGGTAATTAGAGCTGAAATTTCCAGATGAAAGATGTTGCTTTTTCTGAATAAAAAAAGAGGTTGCTTGGTGAGGAATCTGTCTACCTGACCATCTATACTATGCGATTTCCTGCTGGTAATTGACTTTTCATGGTGAATTTTTAGCGTTATTCAATGGTGTATATGCAATCATCGGCCCTCTTCTGGTTAGCGTCAAGAGGTGTAGAGCAGCCGGGGATGCAGATTCTAAATTCCTTAGGGATGAGGATGAATTGAACCTGATTAGAGCTTCGTTATGGCGTTGGACATCACCTGCTTCGAAACCCTAGTGCCTTCTCGCTACATCACCTTCACGATCCCAAATCCATGCCGGGAGAGCTCCGCTCATTCGCTCCTCCGAGTGGCGGTCCTCGACTCGCCGCATCACCTCGATGGCTCGTCTCTGGTGGCAGCGATTGTCGTCCCGGAGAATCGGGAGGGAGATTGGATCTTTTGCACTGAGTCAGGGCACCTCCAACTCCTCATCAGCAACACCCCGGACGTCTCCCGCCTGATCTTGGTAGGCCGCGACATGTTTGATGAATGTGATGGTCCATTGATTCTCCATCGTGGTTCAACCGAACGCAAAAACCCTTTGGAAGAAATTGTGGGCCCTCTGCTACTTGCTTTATCGCCTAAAATCTGTTTTAACGATGGTATCCCTGAGGTGCCCATCTTGAAGTACGAGGATGGTGTGATAGCTAGCCTAACGTTAGAGAAATGCACTGGAGTTTTCGTAGGTGAGATGCTGATAGAGGATGTTGAGCTAGAGAATGATGACCAGAAGTTTGAAGAGAGAGAGTTTAGGAGGAGATTGAGGTTTAAAAGAATGCCGAATTTGGTTCAGACCCAAGTTCGTATAATCTCAAAATCTGATGTCCAAACTGACATTGGGAAAGCTAGGTTTAGCATCGACTCTCAAGTTCTGGTTCATCCCTATTTGCCCCCCATGGTAGCGAGTCTACGTTTGGTATCTCTGCATATAGAGAACCAACTTTGTGTGAGAATGAGGCCAAAAGCGCTTTGTCTTGGTATTGGAGGAGGTGCTCTGGTTTCTTTCTTGAATGGTCAATTGGGTTTTGATGTGCTCGGCGTGGAAATTGATGAAGAGGTTTTGCGGGTTGCTTGGCAGTATTTTGGCCTCAAGAAATGCAGTAAGACGGTTCATATTATTAGTGGAGATGCCATCGAAATTGTGAAGAAGCTTTCTGATCTGAGTGTGAAAGGAAATTCAGTTTCTTCACATTGTAATGCCACATGTAATGGGTACAGCTTCGAAGATCCATTTAATGTAATAATGGTTGATTTGGATTCAGGTGATGTTAGGAATGGTTCAATTGCTCCACCTTTTGATTTCATGGAAAAGAGTGTGATATCGGCTTTAAGATCCATTCTTTGTCCATCTGGGATTGTTGTTGTAAATGTGATTCCTTCAAGCAGTTCGTTCTACAGCATGCTGATAAGTGAGTTTAGGGAAGTCTTTTGTGATTTATATGAAATAGACATTGGAAACAATGAAAACTTCATTCTCATTGCCACGGTTGCCTCTGTTGATGATTACAATGTCAACCATGGAAACTCATTCATGGAGAAACTCACATCTGTCATCCCTTGTTCTTATATAGATACAATAAAGAAGATCTGAGGTCCTACTGTGAGCCAACAAATTTTCTCTGATAGTTTTCCTTTGCTTATGATCCCGGTGAATCTCAAACTCTGGAGAAATCTTGTAGTGGTAGAAAGCACAGGAAGGGATGTAAGGAAAAGTGCTTGGTATGGTTATCCACACAATGAAAATGAGCTTGAGAAGATTTTAGAAAGAAGTTTTATGGGGAGCAGTCTTCAAATGACATACAGATCGTGAATAATGTAGTGTAATGGCAAGATACAATATTCCAAAGAAGAAAAGTAGCAACATATAAGTTGCAGTTATATGTAGGGCTACTTGTGCAAGTACTATTCTGATACTGAAGATCCTGGTGATATAGGCATTGCACTTGGAGAGCAAGCAAAGGATTAACCATAATGGCAGAAGGAGAAATCTGGTGGTTCATGATGATAATGCCTCTGAAGATGCATCTAACGACCAGCCAAGATATGGGATAGAGCATATGATTTCACCTGAGACAAGCATATAGAGACAACCTTCAATGAGCTGATGGATGTCCATCTGAAACTTGGAAGAGGTAACTACTAGCATAATACTTGCTTGAAGCTTATGTTACAGGATCAAATCTAAGCCCGCAACACTTACATGGCTTCATTTGGCCTTCAATTTTATCATTTTTTTTATAATGGTCACTCCTTGCTTTGCTGCATTGTTTTTCATTTTTTAGAAAGAATCAGCTAACTAAAAAACATTGAAGGAAAGATGAACCTGTACTTTTATGGTTATTTGAAGTTGTCTTGAATACTTGACCAGTTGATGCTTGCTCTATATGCCTTTCTTCTTGTGCTATGTAGTAATATTTTATTATTGTATTCTGTCTTCTGAATAAATTTACAGTAGTTTGGTGACACTAAATTAATAAGGTTTGACGTATTCTGTACCTGCTGCTAATCATTTTTTCTTCCATTGTGATCACAATGAGTGAGCTTGAAAAATAAAAGAACTTTTCCAATTGTTCTTTTTTGCCTACAGATTGGACCCGTGTCAACTTGAAGAAGGATGTTGGACCACTTGTTCAGACTTCCACTATTCATGAAGCACAAGGAACCCAGATATGTAGCAATCTTAAATAGGCGGATGGTGCGAAAAATGGTCCAATGGAGGGCCCTAAGATGCCACTAGGGAGTATGACTATGATCTCCAGCTTTGATTTCATCCAACCTTGAGCACTAGGTTAGTACTGATGCAAGAAGGTGTGGTAATTTGCAGGTATGTTCAATATCATGAGTTCAATCCATTAGGTCAGTATTTGAGGTTTAATGACAGGTCCAGATTATATAATATATTGTTAGGTGGATTGTTGAATGCTATTTCATTTGGATACCATTGATACAAAAAGATAAAAAAAAAATTGATTAATTTGATAAAGAAAAATATTATCATTGTTGAGTATATAAATGTAAATAAAGGAAAGACAAAATACTTTTATCAATTTTGTAGTTATACTAGATCATATCCTTGGGAGGATATGATAAGAATTTGATTTGAATTCAATTCACCATTCTATAAGTTTGGGAGGATGGTCAACCGAACTCAAAATGGGAATAAATTAAATATTCTGATATGAAATAAATGTATCATTTGAACTTGTAAAATAGTTAAATACCAAGATTAAATGCTAAAATATTTTAAAATGTATTGCATAATTTAATTGAAGATATTGCAAAAAATAAGTACAAATGTGGGTATAAAATCAAATTTATAAGGAATATTTATTACCATGATAAATATACTAGAATATTAAAAATAATATTAATATATTGAAGAATAATATTAAATATTTTATTATCTTATTTATTTATATGTCAAATTTGAAGTATTTATTGAACTTTACAACAAATATTTTATTATTTTAGATTATTTAGAATAATATGTTAGTATGATAATAATAAGATATTATTTTTTATGATATGTGTATATAAAATATTTATTTCACAATCATTTAAACCTACACATGATATATGTATTTTTTTATTTAAAAATAATAATAATTTATCAAATTTTTACTTGACATTTATAACGATAGTCACTAAAAAAGTTAATTAAATATTCTAATTTTTACTGGCCTACCTCTATTATATATTATGTGTAGAGTGTTGTAGTATATTAGTGTACTGATTTATTGAATAACAATATATATACTAGTATACTAAATTAAAATTTGAATAAAATAAATAAGCACATCTTGCATGTATAATATCTTTAATTGCTGGCAGCACTCACTCATGTGATGTCATTAATGCCATTCACATATGAGTTGTAAAAATCTGTCATCTAGGTGATTTAATTAATTGTAGGTATTAGTTATTTATTTGAGTGGTATCTAGCCATAGTTATTTGGAAGGTGATTTTAGTTTAATACTCATTTAAATTTAGTTCACTAACATTGAGTTTGAATCGTAATATATAAAATTAGGAAAATTATAATGTATTAATAAGTAAATTAGCAAGTTAGTTATCGGTGTCAATTAAATAAACTTGAAGAAGTGGTTAACTAAGATACTAACTAGTGAAATGATAATTAATTTTAATATGTTTGATTTGATTATAAAAAATGGGTCCCGTTTAATAGAAAAAAATATATGATCGAAGGTTGTCACACCATCAATTGTGATGGTCAAGAGATCGAGAGTTCAAACTTGCTAATTTGGATCCATATAAGTTCATATTTTGATAAAACTTTTATATTTAACATTGGTAGTGTAGTAGGCGAAGCTCAGTCAGCATCTGATAAACAAAATAGAGCAATAAAATAATTACGTCAACAAAAAAAACTAAGGTGTAAAATGACCTGAAAGTAGCGCAAAATAAGCTTGACAGCAGTTTAATGTGGGTTGATGAATGAATTAACGGATTTGATAGACAGCGTAAGTAATGTTAAGTCGAGTGAGAATGAGATATTGAAAAAAACCTACAATCTAACTATAGTGACATGGATCTAGTAGCATATCACCATGAGTGAGGGTCGGTCACGACGGGAGTGGAGATGGGTCGATAAGTATACATAGAAGCCCTGAAGAGTTGATTATAAATATAATTTTATTAAATAAGATAGAGCCAATCAAGATCAGAGATGATTTTAATACCAAGAAAATAATGAAAAGTTCTGAGGTTTTTGAGAGAAAATTCTTTTTTGAGAGAACACATAACTCACTCAATGGGGATGGGACGAGTTAATAAAAATAATATTATTAATATAAACCAATAAAACATAATAAATATCGAGGTGTGATAGATAAATAGGAAAGAATTAGAAATAAAACATCAAAAACCCATTTGAAGGAAAAATAAGCTAAGACGGAGGAAATAAGCACGTGGAGCTTGTTTGAGTCCATAAATTGATGAACGAAGTCAACAAACATGATGAGTAGTTGCAAGGTTAGCCCATATAGATTGACTTAATAAGATGTTCATGAAAAAGAGTATTGTTCAAATCGAGATGACGAGTGACCGAGTCAGAGGAAAGAGCAATGAACTAAATGTATCATCATTATCATGCCCTGACTTGTTTTGTTCGTAACCTTATGATTAACTCGTCACCATTTCTTGTGTTATCATGGTATCTCTACCAAAATGACCCAATAAAGGTAAAGAGTTACCGGTATAATATGTTTTCTAATATAATTTTATAAAGTTTAAGGCTACATTCAGAAGTTCAATTTCAATATTCAAGATTCCACTTTTCTTAGCGCGAAAAGTTTTTCCGGAAAATAAGTTTAAAGGAGTGGTGGGTTTTATAATTAATTGAGTGGGATATCACAAACAAGAGTTTTACTGTTTTTATTTTATTAGTCTCCCTCCATTTTTTTAAAGGGTTCTAACATGCAAACAATCACTATTTATCATCAAAAAATTTTACACATTCGTATAGCAGTCTTTATCGACCACAATCGTAAAAGGTCACACCTTCTACCATGAGTTTGAGTGAACCTTATCACCCATCCCTATACCTCAATATCCTTCGTATCCGTTATAATGGGATGAAACCTCTCCCCCTGCTTACTCGGTATCAATGCGCATGAAGTTACATTAACTTGTAAGTTACATTAACTTGTTGACTCACTAGACAACAAACTTCACTTATACTCACTGTGTGATCTAGTAGCTCTTGAAACTAGCACTCTATATCAGGTGCATGGATGGTTACATATATCATGCATGCACAAATATTATTCTTTTATTTGATACCTTTATATTTAGTGCTATCAGGCCCCCATTAGCTTGTTGACACGACTTCATCTTGATAATTACAAGTGCAACGAGTTCGATAACTCGACTTTGACTCGTTAACTACTAATTTAATGATTTTGGAAACATTGGGCTTGGCTCTATAGCTATCACACACAATTTACCAATTATATAAGTTTTTATCGAATCATTTCTCATTTATTTATCTACGTGTCTAACTTCATGACCATTGTCCTTAGATTCACTGTAGCATTTTTAACTATTTTTCAAAATAACTCCTAAAATGTTTAAATAGTTTCACAAATTAAAAAAAGACTATTTTTAAAATAAATAATTTTTAATTTGAAAACATACTTATCACCCGAATTGGGCGTGATAACGGAAATTCTCACTCACCCGGTCTCATAACTTGTCAATCTTGAGCGAATTTCTGGTGTTCTTCTCACGGTTATGGGTTGTATTCTCTCGGTATATACCTACATTATCACGAATAATTCACTAAATCATTCGAAACTTTTCACTTTTATACCTAATTCATCTGTAATTTACAATTTCACCCTTATAAATCAATTAAATTGTAAATAATTACACATAAATACTTCTAATTGTAATTAAATCCCTCAAATTATCTTTAGTTGCAATTAAATTACAAATAATTTCACATAGTCAAAACTTTATTGGAACTTATCCATAATGGTTATAAGAGTGAATTATGTGATAAATATGGTATTAACGTAATTTCAAGATTTGTAATTTAATATTTTTTTATTTAGATAACGAGAAAATTAAAAATTTATGAACAAATCATTTTAAATAGTAAGAATAATCTGAATCAAATTAACTATGCAATTGAGTAAAAACAATTAACTATTCTACAAATCCCTAAAAATAATCAATACTCTAAAATAAAATGGATCAAAAGATATTTTGAGTTTGAAAAATGGTCCTGTCACACCCTTATAAGCCAAATTATTCAATGATGAATTGTGAAGGCTTATCATAGGAATTGAAGAAAATTTAAGTGAAAAATCAATACAACTTCTAAATTTAAATTTATATGTGAAATTTATTATCATAATAAATATTATAAAATATTAAACAATAATATTATATATTTCAATATGTTAGATATTTATAAGAAATTCGGTCAAATTTAAAATATTTGTTGAAATCTATTACAAATATTTATTATCTTAAATATTTACTCTAAATTAGTAATAATTAGTTTGTTTGTTAGCAATGAAATATTATTTTATTTTTTATCATATTACTAGCAATTATATATATTTATAAAAAAAATCATTCCATACGATTGTAAACCTACACAATTTTATTTAATATATTAGTGTAGCATTTTATTTTTTAAATTCATCAAATTTTTAATTATAATATTCAAGCAATAGTTTTTTAAGAGTTCTTACAAAATTTGGATATTCAACTAGTAAATATTTCACTTTTCACCAGAAAGAAATACATATAATACATATTTCAGTGATTCTGGTGTACATAAAAGTACAAGCACTAGCAGTTATGTTGAGATTTGAGACAATAAGACAGCAGCTTACCAAACTTGTGGTTTCACCTAAAGAGATGGGGAGAAAAACAAAGGGAGTTGCAGATCAATATTTCCTCCTGGAGCGTCTTCTAGTGTCCTTGTCCAAATCGACCAGCCTGGAAGCTGATGCATTATGGGCTGGAGTCGAGAGACCGATTGATTCTGGGATGTCGAGATTCGTCCTCAATGGTGGGCTAGTGGATATATGCTTGGTATCAAGGTCATTGTATTGCGTAATTTCAACCTTTACTTTGTCAACCTGTTTTTCCACCATATAGAATAAGATACTCAGAAACAATCACCATATCAACAGAAGACTGAGACCATGCCAGATGTGAGAGTGTTTTTACCAATTCGATATGGTGAATGGATGAATACGCATCGGCAAGTTTCTTCTGCAGATCACCCATCTTTTTCTGATGATATTCAGCATTCTCCATTTCATGTCCTCTTTCTCCCAATTCTTGATACATGGCTGCATGAAGTATTACCAACATTAATTCAAATCAACCCTCATTGCAAGAACTAAACTATTTCTTTATGATAATACACGTCCAGTAGCAAATTGGAATAAGGTAAATTCAAGAGAAAAGATGCCTGAGCTTTGTCCACATTTTCACTTGTGGAAGGTGGAAAAAGAACCCAAACTCCTTCTGTTGTTTCATATTTTGGTCTACCGTCCTCTTTTCTGTCAAGTTTTATGGAGAAAAGCCCAAAGTTCAGCAGTTGTTTCATAGTTTACCACTACAGGGAAATTGGGCATTTTCAGCCAACACAAACAGAAAAGTTAACAGTAAGCCAATAATGGAACAAAGAGACTTTGAGCATTTTCTTGTCCATAAACAAAGTTGGTAACACAAATGAAAATGCATTGTCTTCTTTTTAGTTATTTGCAAATTTGGAATATATTTTTCCTTGCAGCTTCATAGATTTTCAAGCACGGGGATCATCCCAAAAACAAGTTGCTGGTTGGGTTCATGATATAGAAAGCAATATAATCAGCTAATCATGAAGAACCACCAAGGCATGTAAAGATCAGAGATGCAGTAAATAAAATTAGCATGGGAAAGGGATATGAAATCCATGTTACATCACTAGATATAGACAAATACCTGTTAAGACAGACAACACCCAAATCTGAGTTGGAATGTCATACAGCTTCTTTGCTAAGGTAAGGGCAGATCTCAAGATTTCCTTGGCTTGCACTGTATCATGCAAGGCAAGAGCCAAACTTCCTAGAATAGTCAAATACTGCGCAACAAGTTGAAGATTTCCAAGATGCATGTGTGTCAACTGCAAACCTCGGGCCAAGCGACTCCTGCACCACACTGAATGGTTAGGTCAGATGCATGCATCCACAGGCCATAGCAGATGCATTTTAGTTTGTGGCCCAAAAGAGAAAGATACAGGAATATTTTCTAGAGATTTCCAATCGGCTATTCTTTTAACATGGTAAATCCAACCTTACAAACATCAACTATGACTTGCCAATCCAACAGGTACTGCTTTCTACAAGGGTCTCCAAGGATAACAATTCAAAAGAATCCTCTGGTCATAACATAGAAGAATTGAACTCCGTAAATCAAAGTTGATATAAACTGCCACCACAGTCGATATCTATCATATGACAAACATTATTATATTTGAGCCTTTCATTTATTGACCATCTATACTTCAGGCTTCTATACCCAGATCACTACACGAGCCAACAGAAGAAACGTTCTGCTTAAAATAAGGATTCTATCACACAGATTTGACCTTGCTTCCTGTAGATCATGCTGTTTCATCAATAAAAGGCCATAAGCGAAGAGGATGCAAGTCTTCTCGCGAACTCCAACAAAGGAGTCCATTGTTCGGTAAATAGGCCCGATTAAGTCGAGTGCCTGCACATGATATTTGTAAATATGTATAATCTGGTTTGAGAAAAAGAAGTAACAAGTGACGTTATTCATAGTTAGCGGAAATTTTCACCAGTGAAGAAGAGTCAGCATCGCCAATGCAAATGTAAGAAATGGCTGCATAAACTTGGCTGATAGCTCGCATAGATTTACTCTCTGTCAGCTGACACAACATACAAGTAGCATTTATCAAATATAAGAAAATAAAAGAGATAGGAATCAGCAACATATGCGGACTAGAAGAATTGGAATTAAATTTGTACGAAGTCCAGCTAAGTGGAATATTATATTAGATCAGGGCTGCAGCCCAGAGCTATAATTAGGTCAGAATATAAACCTTGGCTGCTTCAATGTAATGAAAAGCAGCTTCACTGTAACAGCCAACAGAATGCGCATATTGACCTCTAAGCATCTCAATAATGCTTTCACAAGCTTGTAGTATAGTTGGAAAACGAATAAACCATTTTCTCATTTGCACCAAAGCCTGCAAATTCCAAAAGCTATATTAGCGTTTCCAAATAAATTACCTAAAACTAATTATGGGTGTAAACTAAAGTCAGAAGGTTGCAACATAGAGATTTCTCAACCAACTAGAATGAGGTATAGAATAATAGACTAGTCAATTATATTCCCTCCAAAGGCTTGGATATTGATGGAAAAATACAGTTATTGATATATGAACCACGGTTATGAAAAATCCAACTTCGACACAACATAACATGTAGAAGTACCCGAAAAAGAAAGAGATGACAAGTGAGAGTTCTTAAAGGTCACATATAGCATGCAATAGCACAGACATGCAGTCAACCTCTTGTGCTTCAACAAATTCAGAACGAGTAAGCTCCAATGCCACTTTGTTTTCCAGGAACTGCATAAGAAGCATGAGGTAAACACCAGCCATCCAGATAGCAGAGTGTTGTAGATCTACCTCTGTTAGAAAAATATTATGAACATAAGAAAGACTGAAAAAAGTTGGAAGCATGTGGGAGTTTTGCAGTGTGTGACAAAAAAGAGTCAAACTGACCTTTGCTATTCTCAGTTATGCCCAGTTTCATCAGCTCCTCTACAAGAATCATATATAATAAGATATCTTTCACAGGAATATCGAAACCTAAAATGACAGCTTAAAGTAGGCAGCAGGCATCGTATATATCACATTCATATCGTAAATATTTTCATGATATTATATCAGTACTGGAAAAGTTTGGATGAGTAATTGTTTTCTGAGCTAACTAATGCCAGGAAAGGTGCTCTTGATGACAGATACAAGCTATGTGGACGCTAGTGAATACTTTATCACCTATGAAAATCAAACAGCACTTGTAAGAGAATTATCATGCAAAAGGATATGAAAGACTAGTTGTGATATGATTTGTCAGTCCCCAGCATTCCAAGATATTGTTTCATTTCTTCATCAGTCATGCTAGATATTAATAAAGTATGAATCAGAAGTCGCATATGTTCACTATTCCTTGGGTACTTCTACTAAGTTAAGTGGCAGCTACCATTTGTTAGCCATATCAATCCATAGGTTGCATATGTTCACAATTTCACATAATATGTAAGAGTAGTATACAAGTCCCATTACAATTTTCAGACTTGGGAGAACTAATGCCCTAATTATAGCTACATCAACAGATATACAAAGCAATCTTATCAATTCTAGATTAAAAAAGAACGTTCCTTCTTAAGAGTGGTACACCATATTACATGTGAAGATCAGACTACAAAGATCTTAGGAATAACGTAAGGAGCCATTGCCATAAGAGCAAGTATAAAAAAATGGTAGTAACTCATCTCAGACAGGTACTTACCTTGGACAATCAGCATTCCAGATTCAATCCTTTTACTACATTCTTTAAAAAGCCCTTTAGGACGTCCCAAAGTGGCAACCATAAGATCAACCAGTGCATTAACAGCATTTCTTGGGAGCCATTCACCATTCATAGGAAATGGCGCAAGCTCAAGCCTCTCACCCCATGATTGTTTAACACTTTCACTATAAGCAGATGTTGACTGTCCTCTACCGCCCGCAGTTCTCAACCGCTCTTGAAGCTGAGATTGTTTCTCAGACAGAGCCATTCTATCCCTTGGGTGCAGATCTGAGCGAGCAAGACTCTGATTCACAGCTTCAAACTCCTCTTTCAGCTCCTGCATCTGCTGTAACTCATTCTTCATGGAAGCATCCAGCCTATCTATGTGCTGGGCAGCGTTCTTGTAGTCGCATATGCGGAGGCAATAGAAGACGTGGAGCAACTCATTGTAGAAAAACAAACCAATGCACTGGGATCTCTGAGGGGGCACATGTGTGAAAATAGTTCAAGTATTAGCCTCATGTATCATATTTTATGTTGAAAGAGCATATTCAACAAAAGGATTCAAAACCCACCTTGTCAGGATGAATGGAAGCCCATGCCTGGTCACATCTACTGACAGCACTGGCAATCACACTATCATCCTCCCATTGCATCAGGTGAACATGAAGAGTGGATATCACAAAGAACATCTATGAATATATATACACGGCAAAATGATCAGGAGAATTAGGAAGATGCAAGTCCTTGATGGACAGGATTAAAACTGAAAGTAGTAACGAAAAGCTTGGGAACAAGACAACAAAATTCAGACCTGCAGCTCCGGAAATCCCAGTTCAGTGGCAGAGATTTGTCCACGTTCGAGCACGGAGATTGAACTCTGATAATCGCCCTCGATTATGAGAGCATTTGCAAGCTGCGAATAGAAGTTGCAAGCCCATAGCTTCAGTTCCAGCCTTTTTCAAGTTCAACAAGGAAAACAACGGAACCGATTAGAGGCGACAAAATCCGGTCAGAACCAAATAAATCGAGGAATAAAAGGACTTTTAACTGGTCGGCAGCAGGAGGAGCAAGAGCAATAAGGTCAAGTGCTCGGGTGAGGATGTTCTTCTGAGAAGAGATAGCGCCGACGAGATGGTAGCACTGGCTGAGGAGGCTAAAGGCCTTGCATTTGAGGTCAAAGAAAGAGGGGACGGTCTTGAGCAGGAGGTGGGAGCGCTCGAGGTGAGACTTTGCCTGACTGACGTTGTGAGTGTGCTTCAGCAGCAAGCTAGCGATGCGGAGCCGCGTCTTTACCTCGATGATAGGAAGGAAGGAGACCGTACTCTGGCATATCGCCTCTAAGCACTTGATGGCCTTCCCGATTTCCCCCTTCTGCTCTTCATGATCCGCCAGCAACCACAACCCCTCTGCCACCTCTTCCATCTTCAGCTCGTCTTGTCATCTTCGTCTGTCCATCTCACCTTCTTCACCGAAACCTTATTTTTTTGGCACAACTGAAACCTGATTCAATACTCAAGATTCTATCTTTAGGATGTATGAAGAAGAAGAAGAAGAGACGGCGACTGGTTCAATCAATCAGATCTTGACTCGTTTCTAGGTTTGTCAAATTGGTTTCTGAACTTCAATCTCAGCCGTCCAACTAACGTTAAAGTTAGATCAATTTCAATCAACGGTCTAAATATGCCTGTCACAAACTCCGTCACAGCCGTCCCTCGTCAACTCTCTATCGGTCCTGGGTAGTTCAGAGGTCCAAAGCTCTCCGAGTCTTCATTTCTGTTCCTCCACTTGATTTCAGTCTCTCTCTCTAGCCGAGCTCGACAAGATGAGCAATGGACCGGGACTCTTCACAGACATCGGAAAAAAGGCCAAAGGTATCTCGATGCTCGTGGTTTATATCTATAAAAACATAGTGAACTTCTGGTCGACTGATTGTTGTCTGCATTTCGTTTCTCACGGATTCTTCTTCACTTGGATTTAACAAATTGTGCTGCGCTTCTGGGTTTAATGGTGTAGTGTTGATCCCTTTGCTGCAGATGTTTTAACGGCTAACTACACCACCAATCAGAAGTTGTCAGTCAACTCCTGCAGCGAAAGTGGATTGGTATGTCAAAGCAACTTCAGCCTTTTCCATCTGATTGGTGTCGGATTCTGGCTCTATTTAGGAGATAGTTTGGATCCTTGACTTGAATGTTTCCGAGCTTGTCTATTCCGCTGGAGTTTCAATGCAATGTCTTATCATTGTTCCTGTTAACTTTGCACTCACTGTCCTCTGTTGAGCTATGATGAGATCAGTCTTTTCAGCTAACCTATGCTTTCCATTCTACATGAATTCTGTAGTAGAAGATATTATCAACTTTAACCTTCCTCAAGTAGCTAGCTGTTCCTGCTATCTCTTTGGCTACCATTTCAGATAGTACTCTACCCTTGTTTGGAGATAAATTAAATAGTCCTATAATAAACTGCTTCTAAAAGCCCATTGATACACCTCAAGTTGTCATTTTCTGGATTTTATGGTGAAATATTTTGGTTGAGATTGTAATGGCAGACATACTGGGCTATGGAAATATCATGGTGGCTATAATTGTAATGGTAGATAAATCAAGATGGAGGGTCCAAATTCTTGCTTTGATAATCTCTGTGGTTTAAATACCACTGATGCATCCTCCCTAAATGTACCACAAAGTAAGAAATTGTCTGCTGTAGTTTTTTGTTCATTAGTTTGTTTAAATTTTGGACAATTGAGTCATGTTGATCAGATCTCTTTGCAGGTAGCAGGATAAGTATAACAAGAGAGCTTTTTGCTTGTCTTTCTGTTCTTTCTGTGGGATAAGCAAAATCCTTAGTACTTAGAAGAAGCGCTGAATCTAACCCATTTTACCTCCTCAATTCCTCTTATCATGATAGATTTTCACATCAACTGCATTGAAGAAAGGGGGATTATCAACCGGTGACATAGCAGCCAAGTACAAGTACAAGAACGTGCTGATTGACGTTAAATTTGATACAGATTCAAAGGTTGGTTGTGTATTTCATCAAGCCATTCTTCCATAGAACATACTTCCGCATTTGATTGAAGTCTATTTTGTCACCAAGCATCTTAAGGTATTTTATGTTTTGTCAGGTTCTTACCACATTCACTTTCACAGAGATTGTCCCTTCCACAAAGACTATAGCATCATTGAAATTTCCTGATTTTGACTCTTGCAAGGTAAAATCTCTTACTGTTTGAATGAGAACAAACCAGAATCATTCTTGTAATTTTGAAACTCTGCTTAATTTTTAGCACATTTTTCTCCTTGATGCAGATGGAGGTTCAATACTTCCATCACCATGCGACCTTCACAACTGCGGTTTCAATGAAGCAAGCCCCAACTGTTGACTTCTCAGCAACTCTTGGAACTCCAAAAATTGCTTTTGGTGCAGAGGTGGGATATGATACCACATCTAGTTCTTTCACCAAGTACACTGCTGGAGTTAGTGTGTCAAAGCCCAATTCGTGTGCTTCCATTATTGTGTAAGTTTCTTACCTGAGTATCTTCTGCCAAGTCAGCTATTTTTACCATAGAATGTATTGAAAGATATTTTTTACATTATCAAGATATCATAGAATTGCATGAATATTAACCAGCAGGGTTAAAATATGACTCCTTCATTATATACCCCACATTCTTTTGCTTTCTCATACAAGTTTCTTGAACTTGGTGTAAAGTCCTACTGTTATTGACATTGTTGATTTTACTGTTAATAATGGTCGGCTTGTCTGTGTCAGGGGAGATAAGGGTGACTCCATCAGGGCATCATACCTTCACTATCTTGATCAGTCTAAAAAGAATGCTGTTGTGGCTGAAATCACCAGGAAGCTCTCATCAAATGAGAACACAGTCACTGTTGGTGGATCATATGCAGTGAACCCCTTAACCTCTATCAAGGGAAAGCTCAATAACAATGGGAAGCTTGGGGCCCTGCTCCAGCATGAACTGGTTCCAAAGTCCATCCTCACAATCTCGAGTGAGGTCGATACCAGGGCTCTGGACAGAATTCCCAAACTAGGATTATCTATTGCCCTTGTCCCATGATGTTCCTTGCTGCCTACTGTAAACTACTAGTATCATCCATCTGAAGGTTTTCCTCCATTCTCTCTATCAATTTTTTGTTCAGACAGTGCAATAAGATCAAACAGCATGAGTGTGTTGTTTTGATTAGCAACCTGACAATTATTTGGCTTACTGATACCATAATGAATTTATACTCTTTGTCCATGGAGTAATATGAGATCTCCAGCATACTTTGGCTGATATTTTTATTGGATTCTTGTATAATCTGTCTATTAGTTGTTGCTGGTTCTCTCATCCACTCCCTTTGATCTCAATTCCACTCTTCTTGATGTAAATTATTTAAATCTCCTGCATGACAAGATGTCTGGTGCATCCATGGAAAACTGATTTTTGTTACCAATTATCTTGTACTGTAATCAGCAATAATTTATAAAAAGATGAGCATATAGTACAATGTATTCTCATAGGAGATCATTATGTATGGAACTATTAGGCCAATAAAGAATTTTAATTCAATTATGGTTATTGAAACTTTTGTTGATATTTCTTCTGAATTTAAGAGATTTTGTTCTTATTATTAAAAAAACAAGATTTATGACCCAAGTAATTGGATATTTTCCGAGCCATCCATCACTATCAAACCAAATGTGGTTATTGTGCAAAAAAAAAATCAAATGTGGTTAAATAGCCTTATTTTGTTTATAATGCCATATGAGTAAACAGTTTATTTTAAATAATAATAATATTATTATTAAAATAAATATGATAATATTAAAACTTTACCTTGTTATGCAACATTCAGATTTAGTTTTCAATGCTAAATATATCAAGTTTATCGTAATGAGGATAGTACTGGCATAAAATTTAAAGGGGAGGGTTTAAGTCATTAACAGTTAGGGATCTTAGTTTTTTTATAATGAGATTTCCAAAATGACCCAAATAAAGAGGGTGACTCTTTGGAGACATACTCGAGTACCACCCTTCACACATAGACAAGTACAAGTATAGAAAGGATATCTCAGTTTTGTTTATCGTCATTAGTCCTATCTTAATGTTGAGGGCTATGGTACGGTAATGGGATCTGATTAATAACGAGTTAGGTTCGAATTCTCATTTTTTAAGAATTGATAAAGTGTTGAGTTTGAGCTCTTGAATTCGGGTAAATGATATGAAAGTAGAGTTCAAAACTTATTTTGATTTTTTTATCCCACAAATTGATGTGTTGATTAAATTTACCTGAAATCTTATTTAATTATAATAATTAGATAATATTATAACGTATTAAAAATAATATAATTATTAAAATTTATCTTTTATTATATGGTATTAGAAATTTTTTTGCTAATACAATTTGATACTATATCCTATGCTGAATTTTTGTTGTTATTATCATTAGAATATTATATAGATTTATTATTTTGTTATTATATTTCTTTTATTATCTTATTATTAACCTCATTTACTTAATCCTTATTAATTTTTATCATCTTCCATATTTATTTTCGAAACCTGTAAAATTAATATGAGTTTATCTGTAGTAGTAGCTTAACTTCCAAGTAATATTTTAGTAATTTCGGTTAAACTGTACGGAACAAATTATTTTATATACGGCAACAACATTATACAACTCTTGGAAATTTATAACTTGATGGGTGTCAATCGAACCATCCCGACACTGCTAGAGTTCTTGTCTTCTCAAAAAGATGGTAAATATACTCTTATTCTCAACTCATCTTGTAAAACTTTGAATATATATGATAGACTATCTCTCACCACTATTTTAGAATCATTAGATACTCATGTTAATCTACAGGTAATTAGAATTCACAATTATACAGACATGTGAGATAAATTAGAAGTTTTATTTGCTCAACAAGTTCAAGCTCATCAAAACCTCATGTGCTCTCAATGGCATAACACGGTTGAAAAAGATCGAACAATGGGAGTTTACCTAACATACATAACTAGTCTCGCCACCAGTTATACTCATATTAGTCTTTCTAAATCTTAATCTGAAATCAAACACAGAATTCTCGCTAGGTTAGGAGAAAAATAGCAATATCTTTCCATTACACTCACTCCTACACTAAAGTAAACAAGTTTAGATGAACTCAAATCCATCATTATTTCTAAAGAAGCCAAGCTCAATTATAAAATTAGTAGAGTAATCTTACTGTCACCACTCATGAGTCATCGCTTGTCCACAACATCGTTATTCGCTGGTGTCACTCACCACTATTATCGTGGATCTACCAACTCTTTTTCTATAGGGCAATTTTTGGAACGTCAACCCCATTTCTTACATTCAATTCAAGGGCGATTCTTGAACCCTAGGATCAGGCTGGAAATCAAGAATGATAGCATATGTTAGGCTCTCACATGAACAGTCCATCATTATAATCTAAAAAGTGACATTTTACTCAACATGCGAGCTTTTATAACGCTGTCGAAAATTAGGTATCATGGCAACCACAAAGTAACAATCGACAACAGCCCAATCCGCACATAATATATAATGGGCCAGATTCCGGTGCATATAGGTTGGGCGCACACAATTATCAATAATGGGATTATCATTTTGTTTATCAAATATGTCAAAAAAATATGTCACATTGTTCCTGATTGTCCTCAATTTTCTACAAATTACAGAACCTCCAAAGTCAACGTAGCTCACGACAATGATCTATAAGCTCATACTCTTGATTGGTATATAGATTCTAGCGCCACCAATCATGTGACCAATGGCATTACATATTTATCTATATAAGAAAATATAACTTATCTTTAACAATTGCTTATTGGAGACGGGTCAGATTTAAAAATTTTCTCTGTTGGTTCAACTTTCTTTTCAAACTCCAATTTTAGTTAACTAAAATATTATATATTCACACTATCTCCTTGAATTTATTATCTATTTCCCAATTTACTTAATATAATTATTGTTATTTTGAGTTTCACCCTCATTTTTTATCGTAAATTATCGTCTCACTCGTAAAAATGCTACAGGTGAACTAATATGGATTCAATAATTTATTCATAAACTTGAATTCTTATCTTCAAATTCTCCTATTTTATAGTGTGATAATCTATTTGTCATTTATCTAATTGATAATCATGTTTTTAATGCTCGTACCTAACATATTGAGATAGATTATTAATTTGTTCGAGAAATGGTAGATGTTAAACAACTTGTCATTCGTTTTATTGGTACTAATATTCAAATGGTAAATATATTAATAAAGGGACTATCTTTTCATTACTTATCCATAGTTTGTTCCAATATGTTTTGATACCTCCTATTTGGCTTATAATAACTAGATAATATTTAATTAAATATGATAACTAAAAAATTTATAATTTATAATTTATTATCTATTAATTACTTTATATTAAAAGTTATACATTAACTATTCATGTACCATTTTATTCCTATATAAGAAACACATTATAAATGTATCAAATAAAATACAATTACTAAAATTTTAACACCTTAATTTTCATAAATGAAATTAATTTTGGTCTGATCACAAGTGAAGGTTAATTAAATAGGGTGAGATACTATTAGAGGACATTTATGCTATTTTTTAATTGAGTGTTTTGTAATAATTTGGAGAGTAGATAATCATTAAAGTGATTGATTTGTAGGTGTTAAATTTTTTACATAATTTATCATATAAATTGAACTTAAATAAGATAAATAATTATTAATGAAAATATTTAAAAAATAAATTTACCTTTTTAATTAAATTAAATAATTTATTAGATATTATATATAATTAAATGATATTAAATATATTATATACTAAAATAATATATTATATAAAATAATTAACTTATTATAATAAATAATTAATATTAATTATATAATAATTAATATATATACCTATTTTATAATTATAATAAAAAATAATATAAATATATATAATAAATTATATTATACATTTATACATATTATTTTTATTTATAATATTTTATTATATATTTATACTACATAATTTTATATAAAATATTATTAATATATAAATTTATTTAAAATATATAATAATAATAATAATAAATTAAAATAAATAAGTAAAATAATAATATTAAAATAATTTAATCAATAAATAAAACAATAAATTTAAAATCCACTAAATTGGTGAATTGTGTAATAGTATAAATTTAGTATTTTGAAAATTATTCTCCACTTTTTCAAATCTTTCTATTTTATTTTGTGTAATTAGTGATTTATTTATTTTCCCAAATCGCTTACTCTCTAAATCACTTTAAATTTTTTAATAAAAAAATAATGTTAATGAAAATTGAGTATTGAAAAATATAAGAGATATAATTCGATAAAATCAAAATTTGTCAAACACTACAATTTTTTAAAAAGTTTGAAAATGGAAAAATATAATTTTTTAATACAAATGGTAAGGAATTAACTAAATAAAATTTTTAAAAAAAAGAATTAGTCGAATTTTATCAAAGTTTAAAATTGAATAAACTGGTTAATTTATTCATTATAAATTAATTAATTACAATATAAATTATGTATTAAATACATGTTATATTTCTTATCTCTACACATTTTTTTTACATTTATGAAATAGAAAATAAAATTACTTAAAAAGTTCGATTTTTGTCCGATCCCATTGAAAAAAATTTATAATTAAATTGATAAAATTGTCCATTTACCTTTTTATGAACAATTGGATTATCTCATTCTTAGATGTTGAAATTTTGTCCTAAAAGTTCTTACATGTTAAAGTGACCTTCCTTTACTTAGCATAAACTTACCCCAATTAACTCCTGTTTTTAAAAACTTCACGGCTGATAAATTTACAAATTACAAATTCTTAATATAACTTAAGTAAATTTATTTAATTATTTAGTTATTTTATTAATAATTTTTAATTTATTTATAATTATTTTATGAAAATATAAATTTTGATAAAAAAATTATAATTATTTTTATATTTTTAAGATTATCTTATATCGTGCTACATGAGTGTGACTATTAAGAGTATATAACATTTTTTTGTCAAGTTGCAAAACAGATTTAAGTGTGACAAGATCATATCCTAGCAAATATTTTTATAAATATGGTATTAAATAAATATTTATATAACTTATTATACTATTAAATATTTCGAGAATTAAAATTGAATGGGTATAACATTTAATAAATATAAAAAATTAATATATATATATATACACTAAGAATATATTTCAATATATATAGAAAATAAAGTTAATAAATTTATCAATAAATATATATATAATAATATTATTAATAAAATATAAAATATAGAAGAGCATCTACAAAATTAAAAAAAAAAAAAAAAGAGAGGATGATGTCAATTGAACAATACAAAGGTAAAATCCATAGATTTATAATAGGTTCATGATATTAGGTTCCGGGCGGGTTCCACCTGGATTAACCCATACTGAATGTATTATACTAAAATTTACATGAATTCGCATAAAAATACATAATATATAAATGTTACAATTTTTATTTTTATTTAATTGTAGCATGTACAAAACTAAAAAAAATACTTAAGAAATTAAAATAATATATATTAGTACATGTAATAAATATATCCACTCATAAAAAAATGTTGAATAAAATCTAAAATATTAATAAAAGAACTTAAGAATGAGCCTAAAGACGGAAACTGAATAAACTTTAGCCAGTTGGTTGATACAAAATAAAACATTAGGGGAATAATTATTCCTAATCCAAAGCTCAGGTCTCTTTTAGCAAATTTCTGCCTTTTTCAACGACACTGTTTCGATAACACACCATTATAAATTCTAAAGTAGCTTATGTTATCCTCTTTCCTTTTCTGAAGAAACCCTAGGTGAGTTCTCCGGCCACGCGAGAGAATGAAGTACAATCCCCGAGTCTCCAGTTCCCGCCGGAAGAACCGGAAGGCGCACTTCACGGCGCCGTCCAGCGTCCGCCGCGTGCTGATGAGCGCCCCTCTAAGTTCCGACCTCCGCTCTAAGCACAACGTCAGGTCGATGCCTATCCGCAAGGACGACGAGGTCATCGTCGTCAGGGGAACCTACAAGGGCCGTGAAGGCAAGGTTGTCCAGGTGTACCGCAGGAAGTGGGTGATCCATATTGAGCGCATCACCAGGGAGAAGGTCAATGGATCGACCGTCAATGTCGGTATCGACCCCTCGAAGGTCGTCATCACGAAGCTCCGTCTCGACAAGGATAGGAAGTCCTTGCTCGATCGCAAGGCCAAGGGCAGGGCCGCCGCCCAGAAGGACAAGGGGACGAAGTTCACCTCAGACGATGTCATGCAAAACATCGATTGATAAGGTCGCGGTCGGTGACGTTTCTATTTGCTTTTGGTTTTATCCTATCAGATCGCATGCTTAGTGAATTTTGTTTCAGACATTTGGGGTTTATCACATGCGACCTAATTAAATTTACTGACTTTGATTGCTATGAGACCGTGAGTTTGATAGACTAGTAGTGAGACAGTAGGTGAATGCCTGAGCAGACATCAATCTTGTTAGTGCTATTGTTGAAGTATATTTTGGGATTGCACTAGATATCAGGATGGTGTCTGACGAATTTGGGATCTATCATATGAGACCTTTTTGAACTTTGATGATTTTGAGAATTGCTTGTTTTATCTGTTGAATTTGGGAATGTGTTTTTTAGTTGAATCTAGCTGTGATTGAGACTAGTGGGTGCAGTAGGGGAGATGTCAGGACATTATTCAACCGTGTTAGTTGTAGTGTTGAGGTTTATTGTAGGATTTAGTCAAACATCCTGATGGTATCTAAGCCATCTGGGATTGTATCATGTGAGACCTTGTTCAAAATTTGCTGATTTATATTGCTATTTCTGGAGAGTTTCTTGAATTATCTTTTGAGCTTGAGTGTGATGTCTAGCTGAATTTAGCTGCGGTCGATTGACTATACTCGCCCGGGATGGATAGGAATTGACGCCAGATCAGATGCCAAATATGTTAGTGCTAGTGCTTAAGTTTATTTGAGGTTCAAATTGGAACATCAGGAAGAAGTCATCCCAGCCATTTGGGATATAGGACCTTGTTCAATTTGCTGACTTTTATTACTGTTAGGCCATGAGCTTCTTGAACTATTTAATGAAAGTGAGGATGAGTTTTAGCTGAATCTAGTTGTTAGTCGATGAGTTTTAGCTGAATTTGAGGATGAGTTTTAGAGGAATAATTCAAACTTTTCTCACTCTAAGAATAGTTTTTCGGTAAAGTTTCGTTTGAACTTAATTTTAATCTAACAGGGTGATTCAAATCATTATTGGTTCGAGAGAAGATAGGGAATACGATTCACATGCGAGGAACCAACAATTGACCGAGTTTGCATACTTAGTTGGTTATGATTTTTAGTTGAATGTAAGGATAAGTTTTAGAGGATGAGTTTGAGAATAATAATTCGAAATTTTCTCTCTGTAAAAGTAGCTTTAATTTTCGTTTAAGCTTAATTTTAGTCCAATAATCGAGAGAATATATGGAATACGATTCACATGACCAATTAACTGAGTTTTGTATGTTTAATTTTATAAAACAAAGTTTAGGATAAAAAATATAAATTTTTGGTAAATTTTGGAAATTTGGAAATTTATGTAAATACTATATGAATTAAGGTTCAAATGGATTTTACTAAAATTAGTGATGAAATTGTAATTAAAATAATTTTTTAAGAATATATTTATAATTAGGGTAATTTAATTATTCGAGTAAAAAAAATTCAAATGAAATAAAAATAACTTAATTACGTTAAATAAGTGAAAATTATTTGTTAAAAAAGTATATAAACCTAATAGTAAATATCATATAATTGGTGAATTTGGTAAATTGGTTATATGCGATCATGAGGAAGTTCCACACTAAGAGAATTAACTATAATTCCTAAAATACCGCACTAACGCTTTAGGAATATTGTATTAGTGATAAGTATAATTTTTTGTTTAAAAATTAATTTTCATAAATAGTACTCACTAATTGCATGAAACTGTACAAAAAAAATTTTGGAAGTTATTTTCTAAAAAACCTAATGTTACTATACTAGTCACAAGATTAAGCAGTTAGATAAATAAAAAAGTAATTAGTATATGAAAACCTCATATAAATATTAAATTGTTTGATATAGATAACAAGTCAAGATTATTATTGTTAAACTAGTTGGGATGGCAACTACCAAGTGAAAAACTAGTCGTCAAACTCATTAAGCGGTTAGTTATTGAGTCGAAATTAGGTCATCAAGATTATGGGGCTGTGCACTATTTTTCACACTTACAAACTATATCCTATGATGTTTGTCTCCGTTCATTGCAATGTTAATAATGTGTTATCGAACATTTTACATACTTATGATCATTTTAACTACAACTGATCATAAGCATGCCAAGACCCTTCATACATCTCCCTACGGGTTCGTGTGAAGATATGGAAGTATTCACTATCTCCTTATATCCCAACTTTCATTCTTCCCTAGATACTAACTATGATATTAGATGTCATGTTGGCACAATACAACATCCATTCAATTAAATAAATCACGAGTACATGAACAAACAAGCATAATCTCCCTTTATTTCCATGGGTTCGGTTTGCTATCTCACTAACCCCGCTACTTGTGTTCTTAAACACTTTTCTCATTCAACATACAAATTATTCATAAATTTTCAGGTTTCAATTTTCTAATTGATCAACCCCACTACTTATATCCTTAAACGCCTTCCTTAATTCAGCAAGTACATTATTCATTATTTCTCGAGGTTTGGTTTGCTAATTAATTAACCCTACTACTTGTACTCTTAAACATTTTCCTAAAATTAACATGTGTTTATTCATAAATTCTCAAGATTTGATTTACTAACTGAACGACTTCACTGTTCATGTTTTTAAACACATGTTCCATGAATACTACATATAAAAACATGTAAGGTCTAGCTCCTTTTTCATTTTCATAAACACAGGTTTTAGCCCTAATTTCTCTTTCTAGTTATGGGTGAATTAAGTCTCATACTTGTTATGAAATATAATTTGAGTCTTAGCTTGATTTTCTCTTATAAACTTAATGGTGAGTTATTATTCCATTTCTTTTACAACAAGATCTTTCAATAGGTTTCACCTTTTTTATCCTCTTCGAAAAGATTTTTAATCATGATCTTTATACATGAGCATTCTGGTAAACATTATAAATAACCATATTTAGTCCAATAGTATTCGTTATCTATAAATCCACTCATCGTTTTATCCGAGACTTATTTGTCATAGGATTTTTTCATTTGTCTTAGATCGAGTAAATCCCACGTATAACTTACAACAATTTGAACTACAATAATTAAATAATAAGTTAAGAAATCGAACTTGGTTATCAACGGTAATTCTATCATTATTCTGTAATTTTCTAAAATTATGATTTTGTCACTCAATTCAAATTCGTTCCATTTACATGTGGAATCTATTTATATGACCCGTTTCCACCTCATTCAAAATCTCTATACTCTTCCATCATTAGTCTACATTCCATTTATCCATTTTGAAAACTTTAACTTCAATAAATTCACTCTAGGTCCTCTAACTTACTCTAAGTTCATTTGAATTCTTAAATTTTTAAAAATTTTTATTTTGGACCAAAATTTATAATAATTACCATTTGTCCCTAAACTTTTTCAAAAGTTTCATTTTGATCCCTATCCTCTTTCAAGCTGCCTATTCAAGTTCTCAAGTTTTCTCAAGCTTTATTTTCAATCCCTTAACTTTACCAAGTCTCGTTTGGATCCCCATTTCTCAAAAATCTTGTTTTAACCGATACATTTTAGTCCCACAAACTTTCTTGTCATTTTATCGATTCACACTATAGTGAATAGTTTTCCAACAAATAAATCGGTCAGTTCACTTATAATTCGATCAATTATTTATCCAAATTATTTTTCTAAAAATTTCTTATTCAATTCACTATAAATTGGACTTAATAACTTATGTTTTTCAATTTTACCACTCTGAGTCAATTCGATCAGTTTTGGTTATTTTTTGGTTGATTAATCTCTAATTCGACGAGTTTTTAACTCAATCCATTTTTTTAAAAAATTAATCATCTAATTCCATATTAATTGTTCAAGTATTGTTATTTTCTATTGTATATAACTCCTCCTAAAATTGAGAATTTTTGCTTAAAGTCGGTTCAATCCCGATTCGAATCAATTTTCACTTGAACTTTTTTCTATCATTAATTTCCATTTAAGGGAGGTTACTTACAAAAATGTTATGAACTTACTCATATTTTAAACTTATATTATGAACCAATTTTAATACGGTTTGATTTTCAATCCAGATTTAAGTTTTTGTGTCAGGTTTTTTGATTTCAAAACTTTCGATATTACAAATTCAATATTACGATAACTTAGAATATATCAAATTTCATACACAAAATTCCTAGTTTGAAAAGCAAATGTAATTAGTTATTATTATATTTACAAATTTCAAATATGTGTTTAATAAATTAACTCTCAATCACAATGTTTATTTGTATGAGACATGGATTGTATTTTAAAAATAAAAATGTTATGAAAGTTTTTGGCATTGGAACCCTCAAAGACAAATCTTAAATTTAATAAGAGTGAAGATTTATAAATTCTTTTAAGTGTAAAACTTGTTATAAAAATAAAATATCTTTATATTAGTATTTTGAATAAAAATTAAATGTGAAAAATGAAAACTTGATTTCAATCCTATTTCTCAATAAGCATAATTTCAACCTCACAACTCATTTTTAAAAAACTTAAGTACCAATACAACAAAATAGTCGTATGATTAGTTATTAATAATTTTGCGAGTTATAAACTTTAAATATAATTTAATTTAGATCTATTTAGTTATTTTCTTGATATATTTTTTTATTAGGGTTTTTTATGAAATATAAAATTTAATAAAAAAATTTACAAGTATTTTTATATTTTTAATATTATGTAATATTGATTATACATTATTATTATATCCACTATTATAATATAAAAAATTTATAATAATTTATTTACAATTTTATGATAAATTATAGCATGTACATAACAAAAAAAATAATACATAAAAATTACAATAATATATATTAGTTCCCGTAATAAATATATTCACTCATAAAAAAGGTTGAATAAAATCTATAATAATAATAAAAAAACTTACTAATAGAAGAATGAGCATACGACCATAATTAAATTACTAAAGAGGCAATTGCAACTGGGCATAAACTTTAGGCAGTTCGTTGATGCAAAATAAAACATTAGGGGAATTATTATTTCTAATCCAAAGCTTAGGTCTCATTTAGCAATTTTTGCCTTTTCAACGACGCTGCTTCGATAACACACCACTATAAATACTAAAGTAGCTTAAGTTATTCTATTCTTTTCGGAAGAAACCCTAGCTGAATTCCCCAGGCGGCGCGAGAAAATGAAGTACAACCCCCGAGTCTCCAGTTCCCGCCGGAAGAACCGGAAGGCGCACTTCACGGCGCCGTCCAGCGTCCGCCGCGTGCTGATGAGCGCCCCTCTAAGTTCTGACCTCCGCTCCAAACACAATGTCAGGTCGATGCCTATCCGCAAGGACGACGAGGTTATCGTCGTCAGGGGAACCTACAAGGGCCGTGAAGGCAAGGTTGTCCAGGTGTACCGCAGGAAGTGGGTGATCCATATCGAGCGCATCACCAGGGAGAAGGTCAATGGATCAACCGTCAATGTCGGTATCGACCCCTCGAAGGTCGTCATCACAAAGCTCCGTCTCGATAAGGATAGGAAGTCGCTGCTCGAACGCAAGGCCAAGGGCAGGGCCGCCGCCCAGAAAGACAAGGGGACGAAGTTCACCTCAGACGATGTCATGCAAAACATCGATTGATCAGGTCGCGGTTGGTGACCTTTCTATTTGCTTTTGGTTTTATCCTTGTCAGATTGCATGCTTAGTGAATTTTGTTTCAGACATATGGGGTTTATCACATGAGATCTAATTAAGTTTACTGACTTTGATTGCTATGAGACCGCGAGTTTATTAAACTATGAACTGAGTTTGAGAGTGATTTTTAGCTGAATCTAGCCTCTCATTGATTGACTTAATGACTAGTAATGAGACACTAGGTGAATGCCTGAGCAGCTATCAATCGTGTTAGTGCTAGTGTTGCAGTATATTTTAGGATTGTACCAGATATCAGGAAGGTGTCTGAGGAATATGGGATTTATCATATGAGACCTTTAGTTTGCTGATTTTGATTGCTACAATAGTACGAGAATTGCTTGTTTTATCTGTTGAATTTGAGAATGTGTTTTTTAGTTGAATATAGCTGTGATTGATCTTCTAAAAGACTAGTGGGAACAGTAGGAGATGTCAGGACATTATTCAACTGTGTTAGTGCTAGTGTTGAGTTTTATTGTAGGATTTAGTCAAACAACCAGAAGGTATCTAAGCCATCTGGGATTTTATCATATGAGGCCTTTTTCAAAATTTTCTGCTTTTTATGGTATTTCTGGAGAGTTTCTTGAATTATCTGCTTAGCTTGGGAGTAATGCTTAGCTGAATTTAGCTGTGGTTGATTGACTGTACTTGCATGCGATAGATAGTAATTGATGCTAGACCAGGTGGCAAATATGTTAGTGCTAGTGCTGAAGTTTATTTGAGGATCAAATTGGAACATCAGGAAGAAGTCATCCCAGCCATTTGGGTTATATGACCTTGTTCAATTTGCTGATTTTTATTGATGTTAGACCATGGGCTTCTTGAACTACCTACTGAATGTTAGGATGAGATTTGGCTGAATCTAGTTGTTGTTGGGGATATACGACCTTGTTCAATTTGCTGACTTTTATTGTTGTTGTTTCTTGAATTATCTGCCAAGCTTGAGAGTGATGTTTAGCTGAATTTAGCTGTGGTCGATTGACTATACTTGCATGCGATAGATGGTAATTGATGCTAGACCAGGTGTCAAATATGTTAGTGCTAGTGCTGAAGTTTATTTGAGGATCAAATTGGAACATCAGGAAGAAGTCATCCCAGCCATTTGGGTTATAAGACCTTGTTCAATTTGCTGACTTTTATTGATGTTAGACAATGAGCTTCTTGAACTACCTACTGAATGTGAGGATGAGTTGTAGCTGAATCTAGTTGTCAATTTGCTGACTTTATGGCTATTATTAGTCCATGAGCTTTTTGAACTATGTAGTGAATGTGAAGATGACTTTTAGTGCTGAGTCCAAAACCCTTTGATGTAGTTGTTTTTGATAAACATAAAGATTTATAAGTGGGGATCAAGAGGTGATGGATGCCAGGCCATATATCAAGTATATATTAGTGATAATGGTTGGAGTTTATTATAGGATTGAATCTGACATCGAGAAGAAAGCATAATTCTCATCTATAAATCATTTCTGTACTCAGCATTATTCAATGATGTGCATAATCCCGTTTCTCTACTGCATTAGCTAATTGCTACAATTCTCTGGTTTTGAACTTAAAATCCATCTTCATTAGATATATGTTTTTGTTGTTACCTTTTTTCTCCACTACTAATCTTACATTTCAAACATACTTGCAACATCCATGGATGATGTGCAACATACAGATGTCAATGTAGTTGGGAAGAGGTTTAGATTCGTTGGGCTGTGGTTGGATCTTGATTAAATAGTCTCCACTTAGATGGTTTGATGGTTTTGGGTCCATGAGGATGAGGGTGAGAGTTCTTGTAACAGGATACCATATTATATCATATGGTATTTAGCGTCTTTTGCCATCATGTGGTCTTTACTTAGGTTTATGCACAACTTGCATATATGTTCTCTTTTCACTGGACTCTTAGAGTGACTTCTTGACCTGTAAACCTGGTGGGATCTAGTGGAATTCGGGTGTGATCATTTCCCACCCCTAGTCTCTCCCCTTGGAACCCCAAGGAGGATAAATCGATTAAGATAGAATCAAACCTTTACACTCATGTTGACTCGGACCGATTTGTTAGATGATGTGGCTACTCAAATATTTGGTATTCAACAAGTTGTGAACCTTGTGAGGTGAAAATGGTTACTGCCATAGGAGATATGTCTATATATTTATTTTTTCAATATATTATATATTTTTAATTTTAAAAATTAGTACTTAATATTTTTATTAGATAATTATATTATCTTAGCATTGCGTACCATAAATTGCATGTACAATATACACTATGCGCCTTTTCATGTCTGGAGAGGAGGAATATCGGGTCTGAATAATTAAGATAAATTTGGACCAAAAATAATTAAATAAATAATAGTTTATAATTTATAATAACAATCAGCCAAGACTTTCTTAATCAAAGCAAATCACAGGCAGATTTTAGAAAAGCAGAAAATAGGTCACGAGATTTATATGTCAGCTCACAAGACTGTCCCAATATTTGTCATTAGAACATTTTACCAAAATAAATATAAAATAGATCAAATTATTCCTCTCTATTTAATATTTATTAACTTGTAATAATACATAATTCATAATACACTTTATTTATTTTAATAAGTATATAATTAAAAATATCATTTTTAAAATATATAAAAACAAAAACTTTTTTGTACCAGCGGATTTGACTGTTTTTTTCATCTATAAAAAAGGGCTGTTAGGGTCGTAGTTAACTATCGTCGAAGGACATTCTCGTCATTCTGTCTTTCTCAAGAGGGTAAAAAGGGCAATTTTTTTTAAATGACACTCTCGTGTGCGAGATGTTCGAGCAGCAGAACGCCGTGGAACTGCAGGAGAATCCTGGCTTCGGGAACCCAATGCCGTGTCTCTCCGATGAGATCAACTCAGGCACCGGCCGCAATCTGTACCGCGTCCTCTTCAATGATCTCTATGTGTGCCGGACCTGTGTGCAGTTTAAATATTTGGATGTAGTTTATGAAGGCTTTTACAATTATCAGCATGGAAAGATTTTGGGACGGACAGTAGCATTTCATTATCGAGATGTTGGAATTTTCGATTTCGTAATTGAAAGATAATCAATTTGGGATGTTGAAATTGGTCCTTTATTTCTTATAGCATGGAAACTGAAGATTTTCTACCGGTGAGTTTACATTGCTGCTGTGTGTTTTATTAGGATTGGAAAGCAAGAAGAGGCACGTATACTAAGACACCTTCCAGAGAAGTGCTGTCCAGAAAAGTAAGAAAAATGAACTGCTGGCCTCTTTACTCCTGTGCTGTAAAATTGGCTAACTTTTGTAAATTGGATAATGGATTCTTTTCCATAGAACAAACCCATTCCTCTACATGATCGATCATTACAAGTATACTTTCCTGAAGAATGCTGCTTTGTTGCTTCTGAGTGTCCTATTATATTATGCTAATTGTGATTCTGAATTGTTCTAATTGAACAATATATTTATCAGATAATTTATTGTTATAATTATTATTAATAAGTTTTAACATTTTAAATTATCTCTCTAATCTAAAAAATTTTAATAGTTTTCTATCCATAAACATTTCATTCCTTATATGTAAACTATCCCAAATTCTTGGATCAAAAATAACTTTCATGAAACTTTTGTTGTAAAGATTAATATTTTCTTGAATCTGTTGTTTTCTATCCAATGAATTAAAAACCATAGATAATTTCTAATGGTGATAACTTAGTCACTAAATAAATATAACAATTATAAGCAAACATGTGGTAAACATGTAGTTAAAAATAGAAATTTTGTATCCAACACAGTATTTCAAGAAAAATTAAGCAATTTAGTATCAATTATTGTAAACAAAATATACCTTTCAGATAATGTATGAGAAACTACATTTTTCATACCTTGCTTACACTTGATCACATAACCAGATGTATAAATGAATTCTACCCACCTTGCATGATACTCATTCAGCTTGAAGGCTACTCGCTGAAGTTTTCATTATAATATGCAATTGATCTTTTTTCCTAACTTACCAAGTAAGGTGTTTGCCAATCTTGAATTACCTTAATTTCCTTATCAATTGCAATCCCTTCAAAACTTATAACATATCCAGGAAATAGAAGTTTATCCGAACAAATGATAAATATCTTAAAATTCTCAAACAATTTATCTTTGCTTAAAACTTCTAACATCATTTTCAAATATTCCATAAGTTCATATACCAGGACGTCATCAAAATATATATAGTCAAACTTTAAAATGATAACATGCAAGATATATTTCATTAATATCATGATAGTGCTATAGGCACTAGTTAATCCAAAAATCACAGCTAACCAATCATATAGACCTGGTTTTGTTTCAGATGTTGTTTTCAATTTATATTTATCTTTAATTCGAAATTTATTATATTCACTTTTAAAATTTATTTTTGCAATCAAATAAGATCCATACAAAACATCTAACATATTATCTAAATAAGGAATAAAGTATCGAAAATATACCTAGGTATTGTCAATAACTCGACAATCAATGTATGCTTGACAAGTCTTACCCCGTTTGGATAGTTGCACAACTGGTGGATTAATTCTCCTTGTCATCAGCTTTATGACTTGGTATTGAGTTTGATACTTGATTCCTTGAGTTAGTGCTAAACCACGAGATTTCTTCATTACAACATGCTTAAATTCCTGCAAAAAAGATATAATATTGCTCGGCAGATATCCGACAATGGGGTTAGTATTTAAAAATATATCCTTGTATATAGGTACTGTAAGGACATGTAAACTTATAAAATTATTTTTACTCTCCTTCTTTTTAATTATGACTTTTTTCTTTTCTTTTTCAAACTTGGCTTTTCTCTCTTCTGTTTCTCTTTCTTCCTTTTAAACATTGCCTTTTGTATCTTTCTTTTTAATCATGGCTTTTATCTCTTCTTGTGTTTCTGCTTTTTTCTTTTCATTTTCCTTTTTCCTTTTCAATTGATCCTCATGTATTTGCTGTAGAGTCATAGGTACAAGAGATATCGGTCTATTATGCATCACAAATGAGTACCTATTTGTTAATCTATCATGTGTAACTTTACGATCAAACTTCCAAGGTTGTCCCAATAGAATATGGCATGCTTGCATTGGCACCACATCACATAATACCTCATCCTTATATCTTCCAATAAAGAATGAAACCAACACTTGCTTGGTTACCTCGAGTTTGTGGTGATCGTTCAATATTTGAATTTGATAAGGCTTCGGATGCTTCAGTGTAGGTAATGCCAACTTCTCCACAAGCTCGGTGCTAGCCATATTAGTGCAGCTTCCTCCATCTATGATAACAGAACAAACTCTATTTTTTTATAGAACAACAAGTATGAAATAGATTCTCACGTTGGTTGTCCATGATTTCATCAATCCATGGCCTTTCACTTGGAGTACATTGATTGATGCAATCATGTCCGGCGCTATCACAATTAACTTGAAGATCTTCAAATTCCTCGAGTTCTTGAGTATCGAAACGCCTAGATTGAAAGCACCAAGGTTGTTGTTCAACGGAAGTATGTTGATGTGAACGACGTATCACACCTTCCTCCAAGCGATCCATTCGCGTGTGAAGTGGCTCAAATCCAGACTTTACAACTTGTTTCATCATGGCTTTCCAATCTAGATTTTGAATGGGCTGAGGGAAACTAGCTTCTTTCCATGTGTTTTCTCTTTGTTGGAAATTGTAATCCTGCCAATTGTTAGAAACAAAAGAATCTCGCAACTCTCCCTCACATGTTTCTCTCAAACACTCCTGTTTAAAACTCAAATGACTTTTTTTTTAAAGATTTAAAACACTCTTGCCTTTTTCCACTCATATGTCTTCTTTCAATCTAAATTGAACTTTAAAAACAAATCGTTTTTTTACGAAGCAGTTCAACTTGAGGGACAATCAAGACATATCGATAAAAGTTTCCAAAAAATAATTCCAAATAATTTAAATGAGAAGAAAAAAATTAAGATGGAATGAAATAATAGAATTAGATATAGCAGAATAAGAATGAGATATAAGATATAATTGTTTGACTCCTTTTTTTTCTTTTGCCTTTTTTTTTCCATAATTTTTTTTTGCTCTTTTTTTTAGCACGAACTTTTTTTGTTCTTTTTTTTTAGCACGAACATTTTTTGGCTCTTTCTTTTTTGGCACGAATTTTTTTGACTTTTTTTTCTCCTTTTTTAAACCTACTGAAGAGAAGATTAATAGAAGAATATGATAATTTTTTTTTATAGAGAATAAAAATAGGTAGAGAAGATAAAAAAAAAAGAGAACTTGATAAAAAGATGGGATGGAACTTGCCGTGCAACCGTATGCTCTGATACCAACTGATGCGAAATTCGCCAATATGCTGACGACACCCTACACCAAATATGGCAATGATCCCAAGACTTTCACGACGCAAATACGAAAAGATGAAATATACCTTGTTTATGTGAGAAACAAGATATGGGATATGTAGACGCCACACCCAAATCCTCTAAGAAGAACTCTTAGAAAACCCCGGGTGATAAGTCTTGATTACTTGAACGCCACAGGTAAAAACTTAATAAGTTTAAAAGCTCTTTAACGATAGAAAGAAGACAAAACCTCACAAGATATAAATTACAAAGTGTCTCCAATGCTGTGGAGTATGCCTTTTATAGGCTTATAAAACAACCGAATGACCCAAATAATGAGGAAAAAATCTATTATGGTTATAAGCTAACCTTATCTAATCTAACTACCTAATATTATCCTAAAAGATTTATTATATTTATAAATCTCTTCTTATTAATTAAATCTTAACCTTCTCTTGGACTATTCATTTGAGCTTCTATTTGAATATGCAGCAATCTCTTTAATCAGCCCATATAAATGTTCTTTAAATCTTTTAGCCCTTTACCTTATAATTGGGCCCTCTTGAAGTCTCAAATAATCATTTATCCCATTTGGTGACAAAGTGTTCAGCTTCATTGTAGATTCGTTTGATTGAGCTTGTGAATTTGTAGATTATTTTGTCGAATTCACATCAGATGAACTTTAGAGGAAGCTTTCCGATAAAGACAACTCCTGAAACAGGTGGAAATTACACGGTCTAATCTGCAGACACAGCTGGAAGAACTGCAACATGAGTGTGCTGAAAAGGACTCGTTAATTAGGTCTATCCAACTGCAAATATCTGGATACAAAGGTACCTGCAATGCATCATAATAATTTCCCAGCATATTCTTTATCCACAGGCTTCTAGTTTTGGTTTATGGGGATAACTCTGCTCCTTTCTTTAGATTAAGCTTGCTGTCAGTCAAGCTGCTCTGGAAAAGACCCAGTGGGAAGCAATGACATCATGCACGACAGTGGAAAAGCTTCAACAAGAACTCAACAACATGTAGGCGAATGTTTCCTCAATCATGTCACTGTTCGAAGGTTTGAATAATAGCAGCCCTGCAGCCCGAGCCCGATCTGGCTACGACCTCACACCATTACTGCATTGTTAAGTCTTCTTTTACTGTAAGAGCTAACTGCTTTGCTGCTACTCTCTCCAGTTTGATAGTTGCGGACTGAATTCTGGGGGTGCTTGTTTTCTGATATGTTTGCTTTTTTGCAAAATCAGGATGAGTTGGATGTGTTAGTGATGCATAGAATGGAGGAAACTAGACTATACTGTTGTCAGTCCCGATGATGTTCTAAGCGAAGGTAAGTGAGCATTTTTCATTGGAGTACGACATAATATATATTGAGACACAACAGTTGATAAAGCACATATGAATATCGTTATTAGTTCTTGCAATTCAGTATTACAACAATCCTAACAACATCTTCTACTGTGGAAAGTGGATACTCTATCAGCATTTTTTTCTCTTTTTCCTCAATACACAAAGAATGATACAGTAAAATTGATGGACAAAATGGAGTAGGGAAGTTCTGCATAACCTATCTGAAGAACATAAAAAGTAAACTTACAGATTTGAACAGCTTAAATAAAAATCACAACCCACCTGATTTGTCTCTCCTGAGTCCAAATGCAGTAAGAGACCAAGGGATGCAGCATCAGCTTTGTTGGAATGTTTCCATTGATAAGAGCAGCTCTTTGATTCAGTCTCCTGGTGATGAAGCTACTCACAGATGAAGAAGTAACAAAAGAACATAAGTCAATATTGGTGTGATGGGGATCAGTGGACTTGAATTGGGCAACCATGGGTAGGTATCTGGAGGCGGCATCACACAGTTATCTCCGTTGAAGTATATCCTCCGAGGGAAGGCCCATCCCTTCTCGAACGTGAAAGTTGACTTGTCTTTTCTGAACAATAGCTCTGATTGCACATTTCCTAGAGGTCCTGCTTGAGAAAGAAGGTCATTGTAGAACTGAACTCCATAGAGCATTGCAGTATCATCTGGAATCAGAGACAAAAATAACAGAAATGTCAATATTTCTATGAAAACAAATGAAGCCATAGCCACTAGCTTTTGAAATGCCTATCAGAAGCAGTCAGTGCTAATAAACCATAATAGAAGCTTACTCAAGCCTGCATAGGGAGTGAGAGGCTTGTAATTGAAGCTGAAAATCTGAGTGAGATTATCAAAGTTGGGGTGTTGAACCACTAGATTCCAATGCGTGTAATTCATCCTGTAATTGAAGTTGGTAATTGTGACCTTCACTCGCCAGTACTCTTTGTAATTGAGCTTCACATGCCAATGGACACGAATGGGACACATGTGGCTAGTGCATTGCACAAGAGGCTGATTGCTAGGCGAGTTTGACACGACCGACTCCAAGTGTGGAGTATTTGGACTGCCAAAGAGAAGCACAGAGAAATAGACCATTTTCAGATTCAGCCGCAGCAGAAAGAAGGCAAAATAAAGCAGAGATGAGCAAAACTAGAGAACCCACTCAAGGCAGCTTCCGGGGTCTGTTGCATTGTTCTTACATCCACAGGTGCAGGTTGGGCAATTCACAATGGTTTCATTATAAAACGTCGAGAGAGACACACAACAGCTTGGTGTCTTCTGAGCCAGGAACTGTGTATATGTGCAGGTGATGTTCCAGGTCACTGAAAATGCAGGAAAATATTGTTAGACAATTGTTGCAACTTCACAAGATTTAAGTAAAAGCATTGCTTAGAAAGCAATATTTGAGAATCCCAAGTGCTGTAAAATATGCTGAAAAAGAAAGGGATAAAGTTTGTTGATCATGATCAAGTTTGCAAAATCAGGCCTGATCTAGCTATCTTTATCCCACCAAAAAATGCAGTTGAAGTACAGATCTATGGCTTCAAAAGAACAGATCCAACAGGAACTTACTTAGAGCTTGAGTCCTTCTCCTCTTATCAGCAGTGATGTACTGTGTAGGCCTCACAATCTTGGCAGGTCCACAGGTATACCCTGGTCCAGGGGCCCTCAGGGTGAAGTTCTTGGGAAGCTTCACGGTTTTATTGCTAGTTCCAGCAGCCCCCACACTAACCTGGAATGCGCTTCCAGCATTAGCTGGGTCCTGGACCCATGAGCTGATGACTCCACCTTTGCAGCAGTTGGCAATCTGCTGATTATAAGGGGTTCCTGGGAGCAGGTCCACAACGGTGGGGTCCTTCTTACAGCAGTGTGGAACATTGCCTTTGTACCTTGAGCAGTCACCTTGCTCTGTGGCTTGGGCTCCCATCATGCTCCATATCACCTCCTTCTTTGCCCATGTCCATCCGAGTGTCCATCCAGGGGATGGTATGTGTCGGTATTGCTGGAAGTTGAATATAGTCACAACAGCCTGTCCAGTACCCATCCCAATGGAAAAAAAAGATCAATGGAGCAGGCATGGGAAAACTAGCATTTGCATAAATGACTTTCATGAAGACAACATAGGCAGAGATATATGATCATGCATTTGCTTGATGGCTACATTCTGAAATGGGAGCCTATTCGATCAGCTATAGATGATGATGATGTGTTAGGTAAGACTAGCATACCACATAACCATCAGGGGTCCAGCTTATCACATCCCACTTGATGGTGACATTGCCATTAGGATCGAGGGCATCGTATGCCTCTGGAATCATCAACAATGGAACAAAAGTTAAGGGTCAATTCTTGCAAATCTGAGCATCAAACAATCATCATCTTCAAGCAGCCCCAGTTCTAAATCTAGGAGTAATAACAAAACATCGACTGAAAAGATGAAGGATTTGCAGGAAATAAAGACACCCATAGGCAGATCTCCAAATCTGAAGAGATCTCAAGAGTGCTAAAGCACTTGAAAGTGACTACTGATTATCTGATTCAACAGATTACTGCTTCAACAGATTATCTGATTTGAAAGTGACTACTGAAAGAAACGAAGTTTTTGGCGAATTCACGTTAACAGGAACCATAAATGGTGAAAGAGCAAGTGGGTCACTGACCTACAGATGTGAGAGTGGATGAGAGAAAGAACAAGAGCAACAAGGCGAGACCACCGAGCTTAGGGAGGAGCTCCATCTTCCTCTTGATAGAAGATCTGCTCAGCAAAGGTAGAGAAAGAGAGAGAAGGGAGAGACACAGGGAGGCCGACACAAGGAGGAGAGAGAGAGGCAAATTGTTTTACACGGTCAAGTTCTGAGCTATATTGAGTTGAGAGAGTGAGAGAGCAGCTCAGGTTAGGAAGAGACAATCAATCACAAAACATGTCATCCGTAGCTCAGGGTAGGAAGACTGCTCCTGGGACTGTCGGTGGAGGTGATATTCCGAAAGTGTCCCTGTGTGCTGGGAGCCAACGGCTCCCCTAACCACCGCCTCTTTCTTTTGTTTTTTAATACATTCCCCAATTAATTTAAAAAAATAAATAATTTATATCTAACTTAAATTTAAATAAATTAATGATTTAGGTACTCTCGAAATCAGACAAGATATATGAATTATTTCACAAACTATGCTCTTTTAAGCGAAGTGTTGGGAGGATGTTTGGATGTCACAAGCTTTGTGAAGATAATTTATTTGGCTTGGGCTATCTCACATTAGAATTGACAAAAACACGTGATTGTGATATTTAACGAGTTCATGGGTCAATGTCTGAATTTGCAGTTAATCAATAATGCCCAAACGGACTTTAAGTATCCTCTCTTATTTAGGTATAAGTGTATTTATTATTTATAAAATGATTGTTTATAATAGCTTGTATTGAGAGGTTTTTTTTATGGATTTGGAAATAAATTATTTGGAAAGTAATTGAATCAATTGATTTGCATTTGTTAAAAATTTTTAATAACAGAGAGAAAAATTGAGTTAAAAAATTATTAATAAAAAATTAAAAAGATAAATTTATATTTTTTAATTAAATTTGATAATTTATTAGTTATAATATATAATTAAATTATATTAAATATATTTTATATAATATTTTTTTATTTATAATATTTGTATTATATAATTTTATATAAAATATTATTAATATATAAAAATAAAATAAAATAAATAAATAATTATATAAATAATAAATAAATATATTAAAGTAATTTAATTAATAAATAACATAATTACCTAATTTTGGGTATTGGATTTTAATGTAAATATAGTGATTTGAATTGGAAAAGAGTGGATATGGAGTGCCCTAATAAATTGACTTGTACAAAAAAAAAAGGCTTGTTCTATAGAATATTTATATGTGTAGTTTACTCTTGAAGAACTAGGAATTCTCTTTAAACTCGTCATTTTCATTATAAATAATTAATACAATTAAATAGAAAAACCCAATAGCCATACTTAAAATTATAATATTGAAGAAATCTATATATCTTATTTATTTTATTTAATAAGAATAACATTCTTATTCTAATATGCTCAAATATATAAAAAATGCTTATCCGTGATTGTAGATAACATTCTTATTCTAATATGCTCAAATATATAAAAAATAACATTCTTATTCTAATATGCTCAAATATATAAAAAATGCTTATCGGTGATTGTAGATAATATTTTCATCCGGAGAATAATATTAAATTAGTAAATTTAAAGGAATAAAGTTGGAGGTTAAAATAATTCTACCATAAATTATTGTATATAAAATAAAATAAATAAATATTATATTTTTATAAGATTGAGAGTATTTTATTATTTATAAATAATAATCTTTAATAAATATATATAATTTTTTATTGATCCCATAATATTTTATAATATAATATAAGATTCTATTTAGTTAGGTTCAAATGTTGAGGAAACTTAACTTGTAATATACTCTATATTACATACGTGAGAGTAATTAATTTTATATTAAATAAAATAAATATTATAAATTTATATAATTAAGAAATTTTATTATTTAAAGAAATAATTTTTATATAAATATAAATATAATTATTTTTTAATAATTTATATTTATTTCTTATTCTTGATAAAGTTTATAAATATGTACTTGTTTTGAATATGTACATCAAAAAATTACTCTACCTATGACCCGCTATACTTATTCTACCACACTCCGACATAATTTGATCATAATACTATTGACAAGCCAATCCTCAATATTATAATAGAAATATTTATATTTTTATATTATTAATAAAAGAAAAACTTAAAACTTAAATAAAAATAATTTTTTTAAAAATTAGTTTGTAATAGATATTTTAGTACATAAATATTAAAAAAATAATTTAAATGATAACTAATTGTCTAACATTTTTTTGTTACATGAGTGCAGTAATAATTTATTGTTACATAATAAACTCTTCTTCACTAGTTATTTTATACTCAAAATTTTATTTTTCATAATATAAAAGTTAAAAATATTATGATAAATAAACTTATCTTATTATTTTAAAAATATTTTCTTCACATAAGCTCATTAGTTATTTTATACACACTTTAAAATAAGTTTCAAGATTTATTATAGTTTATGTTATACAAACACACAAATACATTTGCTTAGTAAAATAATTAAACACTCCATAATATACCTTTAAAAACTAAAATCTCAACATGTTACACTAGTGGTACAAGATATATTTACCGTCCATCTTGATAAAAGGTCACAACTTCCATCAAATCGTCTGTTTGAGCACACTGACCCAACCCATACTTATTGATATTTCAATCCTCATAAGTAGGAGTGAGATCTCACTCTTCCATCCCTCGTTGTCAGTACGCATAAAGCTCAAAAAACTTTAAGATATATCGAAACAACACAACTTTCTTGTACCAATTTTTCCGTCCATTAGCCCTTAGAATCAACACTGCCTCATAACGAGTTTCTCTTTGGTTTTGAACGATTGAAATCATATACATTAGACTTTTGATTCTACTTTTATCTTTGCGTTGCTAGCCCAACGGGCTCCAACCTAAATCTAGCTCAATAACATCAACAAATATTATCAATTTATGATAATTTTATAAGACTCTTAAATCAAAACTTATTTACGGGTTTGCCCTATTTCTATTGGCATTGGGTCCACTCATACGAGTTTTCAAAATATTTTGACCCACTTCGCTTTTAAAAAATCGTAGCCTTGATGCCACTTTCATAGAACTAGATCTAGCCAACCTATTGTCGACCACGTGCCTCGCCTATTTCCTGCATCGACAGTCGAAACTAAACCATTTCCCTTGAAGTATATCTATACACCGTTCAAGGGTTGTCCTATTAACATATTTCATACTTTTTAAAAAATATAATTTTAAAAGGTTTAATCAGTTTCACACTGTCACGCCCCAACCCGATTTGGTTGGAACTCCGTGATCAACCTTCCACTCTTCTCGGTATAGAAGGATACTCTCCCCCTAGTCACCGTTAAGAGTTAGGCGTAATTTGATTTTCCTTGGTTTCCCTGAAACAATATAACCAAAACCATCTCAAAATAGGAGCTATACATGTTGTACCTTAGTGGTGAAGCGGGCTAGTGGTACTTCTTTGTGTGGTTGAGTCTTTCCTTCCTAAAAAAGAGGAAAATGGGAGGGACTGAGTTTTATGACTCAATGAGTGGGGGGTATCGGAAAGCATGAAAGGTTTGTTGGGTTTCGTTCAGAGTTTATCTCCATCTTTCTTAATGAGTTTCAATACACAAAGTAAATACTATTTATCATAAAAGGGAACATACGTTTGCAGAGCAGTCCCCGACTGCTTCACTTTTGGTCCGTAGTACCTTTACCGACTATACTGGTAGAAGTTCACACCTTCTACCACAAGTCTAAGTGAGCATTACCGCCTATCCCCTAGACCTGAATCGCCTTCGTGTCTACTATAGTGGAACGAGACCTCTCCTCCTTCTTCTTCGGTCTTAATGCACATGAAGCTCTGAGAGCTTCTTGACTTACTAGACATCAAATCTTCTCTTATACTCCTTGAGTCATCTAGTAGCCCTTAGAACCAACACTCTCCCATACAGGGCACCTCGATGGTTCCATATCTCAGCATGCATAAACAAAAGTCTTTTAGTTAAGACCATTATCTTTGGTGCTACTAGCCCCACAAGCGTGCTGACCCGACTTCAACCCAATAAGCACCAGTCCAATGAGTTCGATGACATGACTTCGGCTCGATAGCTACTAGCCCAACAAGTTCAATAACACGACCTTGGCTCTGTAGCTATGTTAAACAATTTACCATTTATGTAGATTTTTCAAAGGCTCATAACTTGTCTATTTGTCTATGGGCTTAAGCCCGTGCCCATTGGCCTTGGGCCCACTAGAGAAACCCTAGATCGTCTAGGAAATAGCTCCCAAAAATTTTAACCAGCTTCACACAATCAGGGAAGACTATTTCCGGAAAAATAGTTTTCAAATGGGAAAGTATAATTATCACCCTAACCGGGTGTGATGTCGAAAATCCCACTCACCTGTATTACGAGACTTGGTCATCCTGGAGATTTCCAAGCGCACGTGCTTTTCCTTTGCATGGACTTATAGGTGATCCGTTCCTACGGAGAATGGGGTGATTAAGTCTCAATCAATAAGATATTTACACTTAATACCTGTAACTTTCCATAATTATGTTTTAGTCCCTAAGTATACCTTTTTTCAATTATATCCATAAGATTATCAAATCTTTCATGTGGCCCCCTAATTTCTTTAAATTTTCACCTAGGATACCATAATTCTTTTAATTATAGAAAATCCACTATTTTTCAAAAATTGCTATTTAGTCCCTAAACATTCCAAAAATTGTAATTTGGTCCTTAAACTTGAATTTCATCAATTTAACTTGAATTCCTCCCAATTGAGTCCTAAGAGGATATTAATCATCTTTCCCATGTCCCCTAGTTAATTCCAAGCATTAAAACAACTATTTTGGCTTAGAAATGAGCTAAAATGGATCTTTGCAGGAAAATTGTCCTAGAGAGAGAAAAATTTGATTACTCATTGATGAGAAGTCGACGATCGAAGCTTTTGCTTCTACTGAATTCCTCTTTTCCTAGGGATCCTTCCTGGATCAAAACTCATCTCAATTGGTGACCTGAGTAGTGCAAATTTATATGTTAAAGTTTTAGGCAAAATACACTGTGAAGGGCAGCGGAGGGGACTTACCAAGACTGCTTAGAGGTGGACTCCACTAGGGGAGGTTTGAGGGGCTTGGTTTGGTCATGGTTGGTTTGGGAGTTGCCCAAATTTGGCTCGACCGATTCTGATCCTAGAAGGCCAAGAAAGCAAGGTCACTATGCAAGCTCACCAGTGCTTCTTCGGTGATCTTTGAGTTGAACGAAGGTTGTAGCGAGGTAGAGGACTTCTTCTCACTTTTAGAGAGCCCAAATTCACCTTCTAAGGTGGCAAAAAAGGTCCACGTTAGAGCTCTAGTCGTGTTTCACCGAAAAATGGAGTGCTTTATCTTTTTCAATCGTTTGAGAGATGATGATGATAAATGGGGAGGAGCTCTTTATATAGGGAGCTTGACAAGTGACCAGACTACTCCACCGTCCCTGACTTGGCCCCAATCTCGCTCGTCCACGGTCAGATCAAAGAGGATTTTGGGTCGTCGGAGACCGAACAACTCACCCAGTCTTTCTCTATACCAGCTTTCAAAGGGAGAAGATGACATTGTGCAATGCGTGTGAGCTTCACACGTGCGAGCTGCCACATGGTGCATTGTGTTTAGCTGGCTTTGCTGACACAACTACCCACTCAGTGTTCAAGTCATCTTTTGACTCATTGACCAGCCACGTGGCAACCTCCCATTGGTCGCTCATTCCATCACTCCACTGAATTTCGACCACCTCCGACCTTAGGTGACTGGGCCAAGCCTCCCACAGCTCCCTATGACCAACCTCTGACCTCCAAGAACCTTCAAGGTAAGCCAATTCCATCCCATTTCGTCGAAATAGTGAAGTTACATAAAATGAAATAGTGAAACTTCTCCACTCAAATTCTCAGTGCTCAAGCAACCAATTGACCCGAGGTTTATCTTGGGAGACTCCCCTAGAAAAGAACTAGCCACCCTCATCCAGAGCTCAAACCAGTGCCCCTCGCCGGTAAGAAAATTAAGCTCTCTCTCTAGAAAAAATTCCCATTAAGCTCCATTTAAGCTCATTTCTATGCTGAATGAAGTGTTTCAAAGCTTGAAATGATGAGGGGGACATGGAGAAGATGATTCCAATCATGAATGGGAGCAATTCCCACGTTTAGATGGTCAATTGAAGTAAACAAGTTTTCGAGGTCCAATGGAAAATTTGAGGAAAATTGGGCAATTTGGGAATTTTGGGAAAATTGAGGTCAAAATTGTAATTTAAGGAAAGTTGGGGGATTTTTATGAAATTAACTCCCAATTGAGGTCCAATTGGGCAATTGGATGAAATTGAGGACCAATTGGAAATTGTTAGAAATTTAAGGACCAATTAGTGATTTTGGAAAAATTAAGAACTCGTGAGGGATAGTTGGAAATTCTAGGGACTTAATTTAAAATTTTGAACTTTTGGGAGGCCTTTTATGCCAAAACTTTTCTCATGAGCATGTTTGAACCCTATAGGGACATACTAGACCGGAAGGTGTGTGAGGAAGCACGACTAGGACTAGAAGTTCGACTGGGACAAATAAGTCACATTCATCGGGTGAGTGGGTTTAACATCACGCTCAGTTGGGCGGATGAGGACCGTATTCCCACATTGAAATTGGTTTTCCAGGAATTTCCTCCCCTAACTATTTGAATAAGCTTTAAACTTTTGGGAGGTTATCCTAATATTACATGGAACATGCAATAGTTGGGTAATATCGTTCGAGTAGGCCCAAGGCCAATGGGCACGGGTGTAGACCCATAGACAAGGTGTGTGAGGAAGCACGACTAGGACTAGAAGTTCGACTGGGACAAATAAGTCACATTCATCGGGTGAGTGGGTTTAACATCACGCCCGGTTGGGCGGATGAGGACCGTATTCCCACATTGAAATTGGTTTTCCAAGAATTTCCTCCCCTAACTATTTGAACAAGCTTTAAACTTTTGGGAGGTTATCCTAATATTACATGGAACATGCAATAGTTGGGTAATACCGTTCGAGTGGGCCCTAGGCCAATGGGCACAAGTGTAGACCCATAGACAAGATAAGGTTGATGTACTTAAAAACTCTCATAAGAATCGGTGAATTATGTGTGATTTGGTTACAATGCCGAAGCCGGACAGACGAACTAGTTGGGTTAGTAGTTGCTAAGCTAAAGTCGGGTCATCGAACTCGTTGGGCTGGTAGTTATGAAGTCGAAGCCAGGTTGTCGAGTCTGTTGGGCTAGTAACACCAAAGACGATGGCTATAACAAATGAAAACTATTGATTTAGCATGCATGAGATGTGAAACCATCGAGTCGCTCGGTATGGGGGTAATGGTGGTTCCAAGGGCTGTTGTACGACCCGAGTATAAGGGTGGTCCGTCATCCAGTATGTCGAGAAGCCCCGAGAGTTTCACGCGCACTTAGACTAAGGTCAAAGGGGGATGATGTCTCATCCCACATTGCAGACATGAAGTATGGATAGGGTTTGAGGGTCGGACGACTAATGTTCACTCAAACTCAGGGTAGAGGTCTCAAACTTCTATCAGGGTGGACGGTAAAGGCGCTTCGGTCTACAAGTAGTACCGTTGGGGATGGGACTATGAACGTGTGATCCCTTTTTATGATAAAAAGGGTATGTGATTGTGTGCTAATCCTAGAAGGGGTAAATAATGGAACACTACAGATAAATGGAAAGCCCGAACAAGTCTACCTGTAAGATTCCCATTCACTGATTTGTGAAACTCAACCCCTCTCCTTAACATTTTTTCAGGAATGAGAAGATCATCCAAGGACTTCCCTTGCCAAGCCTTGAAACCCATGTACAATTTACACTATCCGTTTTGTATAATGTCATTGTAGGGAACACGGTAGGCAATACGCCTAACTCTTCATGGTCTGGAGGAGAGCAACTCCTTGAGGTCAAGGAGAGTGGTAGGTTGATCATGAGGTTCTGACCAAATCGGGTTGGGGTGTGTCAACTTAGGTGGCATCGGAGCTAGGTTTCCACTCAAATGCATTATCAAGACTTTATAACCTAAAGACTAATAAAAAAACTTCTAACCCAGCCATGACACCTAGAAGAGGAACCAAGAAAACAAGGGCAGCGGTTGTGGATTCCCATTTTACCATTTTACTTCTAACCCAGACTAATCAAAGACTTCTATGACTCTTTGAGTCACTTGGGGTTTGTCGATTTCCCATTTTACCCTTTCTCTATCGGTTAAGGTTCATGAACCGGCTGGGTTTTCTCTCTTGAGTTGATCGATTCTTTCCCCGATTTTTCTTATCTTTAAAGTACGGGGTTTAAAACTCTCCACTCATTTTAGGGGTTTTATCCCCAAAACTAAGTCCACAATCATTTGCATTGGGAGTGGCTTTCCTCGATGTCCTCCTGGGGTTTGCTCGATATATTAGCACTTTGGATATTCCTTTCACTTAATCCTTTTGCCATGTACTTGAGGAGTTTTTCTTCCTTTATATTTTCCATTCCCGCCACGGAGTGTATCACGATCACTCATGTCCAAATTACCCATTCCAAGGTACCTTCTTAGGTCTACTTTATACTCTTTTTCAGGTAATACTTTCCTTCTTGAGGATTCTTATTCATGTCCTTGGGGTTGGACATTCCATATTCATCTGATCATCCCTATTTCCCATCATTTTCTAGATTGTTGATGCTCTTAGTTTAGCATCCCTTAGGACTTCTTGTCCTCAACCCCCTTAGGTTTTTGATATACTTCTTCCTTATCTTATTTTGGTCCTTCATTTTTGGTTTACCACGATTTTTGGTTCCATTTCTTAGATTTGATTAACGGATTCGGTCTCACTTGGGTTACCTTTCTTGAAATTGTTGGCACTACACATTTCTTACAGCATGACCTATTATGGAATTATCCTTGCCTAGTATGGTTTCAAGAGTGTGCCTCCTTGATAATAGTTTATGCCCTTTCCATCTGTTTAGGAGTCATAGGGCTTCATTCCTTCCTACCACTAGGTAATGTTTCCCAACAACTTATTATATAGTCCAATTGTCCTTTAATTTTCTTAATATTATAATAGTGTCGGTTCCCTTTATCTACTTATTCTTTACCAACTTCCCTATGATTTCCCCCCTGGTTCCAACCGTCGGTTTTCCTAGTGGTTAAATGACACCTTAGGATCCTTTATCACTTATATCCTTCCTCATTTGCATTGGCGTCTTTTACTCAAGGCTTTCCTTTCCTCCATCTTTTCTTGCTTGCTTATAACCATTCCCCCTTTCTCATTCCAAGTTGACCCTTTTTCCGCTCTACGTAATGTTTCCTTGTTTTGGGGGAGGTCTCCTTTCAGGGTTCCCCTTCTCAATGTCCTTCAAAGTAAAGACTTCTACTTTAGGGTTATACCTTTGATCTTGTTATTAGTTCCTTGAAAGTTCATTCCCTTTACTTCCTTACACTCTCTTACTTTGGGTCATTTTCCCACTTTTAATCCTCCATTGTCTTAAAATTCCCATTTCATCCCTCATTCCCTATCCAATGAACTTCTAGTTTTTGGGTCTTATTTCGTGTATTCCACACTATGCCTAGCCGTCATCCTTTAGGCTTCATTAAGTGAATGTGGACCACGTCAAGTCTTGATGTCCGTGGTCATTTCCATTATCCATTTCTTAAATGGGAGGCTTACTTCTCTATGGTTTCTCGAGTAGTTTTTCCTCCATCTCCTTATTATGGGCAATCCACTCTTTCTTACTTGTACAGTATCTTTCGATGTTATCTTCCCATTCCTTAGGTTTAACTTACTTCTTGGGTTCTTGGGTAAACTTCTCTTGAAACTAGTCCTTTATTCCCAACTTGCATTATATTGAAATTTACCTTTTATTCCACTTTGGTTAGGTTCATTCTTTCTTTGTTGGAACATATATATGCCTCTTTAGGGCTCCCTTCCTTCGTTAGCTTCCTCCTCTTTTCCCAATATTTCTCCTTCCTTCGTGTTTCTTGGGTATCTATTTTCGCGTCCATTTCTTGACATCTTTTGATGTCATCCTTTCCTATTTTCCCTTACTATGAGAAATCTTACTGGCACATCCCTTGTACCTTGTATTTATTCCAACTTGTGCTCACTAAAACCTGATTTCTATTAGGGAAGGATTTTCTATCTCTTTCCTTTTGAGGTTGCTCTATCCCCTTCTGAGAGCTTGCTTAATCCCTTCCGCAACTTGGGTTTGGTCGTCGATTTGTTCTCAGACATTATTTATTCAAGAATTTCTCCATTCTTCCTTTCCAATGTTTTGACCTTTGCAGCTTTCCCTTCCTTGTTGGTGTCAAATTTATGGTCTTCTTGAGGGTTAGTTCGTTAACTACCTTGTCCTCACTATTCTCCTAGTCACTTGTCTTGGAATAGTTGTCCTTTGAGTTCACTCATCCCCATTGCCTATCCTGTTGTCCCTTTTTAAGGTGTAGTCCTTACTATTTTCTAGTCCTTCTTAGGGCGTCATTTATTTCTTGATCATTTTGTTATTTCTCATTGTCTCCCATTTGACTACTCTCCTTTTTTCCCTAGCAAGTTGCACCTGTCATTCAGAGACATCCTTAACTACTTATGCCCCTTTTTGGCTTTCTTATTTTGGGTTATGCCTCTTATGATCCACCCTTCAGTGCCTTAGCTTGGAAATTTTCTTCTCATGGTCTCACTTCCTACTTCATCCTTTTTCTTAGGGACTTCCATCTTGGGACTTTCACGTTCAACCTCCCTAATGCTCCTTGTATGCCTTTCCTTCTTTCCTCTTGTACACCCTTCCGGTATCGGTATCGTTATCTGCCCTTAATTCCTTTATGTCCTCTAATTCCCTTTTTGTCCCTCATCCTTCCTTCAAGGAGTTCCCGATCATTGGTGGGTTCCTAGTACTTTGCGTTATGTCTATCTGCCTATCTACGGTTCTTTCAAGGATACTTACACATTCCTTCAGGGTTCCTTTTTCCTAGCACATTTCTTTTCTTCTTCACTTACCGTCTGATCCTTGAGTTACCAGAAGAGGTTTTCCGCGTTCACCCTTTTAGGGGGTTATTGTACCTTACCTCTTGGTTTCAATTAAGGAAAAATGAACTTTATTCATTCAAAGAGGTAGTTTCTTGTTGTACTTAGCTTATTATAGGAATTTACTACTTCCTAGTCCCTTGTAGTCATAGGCCGAGAGTTAGTCTCCGAATGGTTTTGAGATTCATGGTCCGAGGGCTCTGATGAACTGGTTGATGTCCATCCATACTCCCGTCGGGCTTCTCTAATAGGACGAACTTCATGAATTGCCTCGAGTTCGTACCTTCGCACCTCAACCTCACACTCATAGGTCCACCTCATCCATTGGGAAGGGTTGAAGTTGGATTGAGCTGGTAGGGGTACTTAGTGAACATTTATAAAGGTGGTATGGGCATCCCAATAGTTGTCCTAGGCCTACTTCTTAGTGGGAGTCCTTTTTGGCTGTTGTGGGGCTAGAGGGGGACATTTATAAAGGGGTTTTTAGGGTTTTTGAGTGTTTCTTTGGGTTTATTAGGGCTTCTTAGGGCTTTTTAGCCTTTTTAGGAATTCTTAGGTTTTTTTAGCAATTTTTTTGCGTTTGGTAGGTTTCTTAGCACTTTTTAGTGTTTTTTTTAGTGTTTCTTAGGGTTTTATAGGGTTCCTTAATGTTTGCTAGGATTTCTTAGTGTTTACTAGGGTTTCCAAGCATTTCTTACCGTGTCTAAGGATTTACTAGGGTTTATTAGGGTTACATAGGGTTTCTTAGCAGTTCGTAGAATTTTTTTTAGCGTTTCTTGGTGTTTCTTAGTATTTTTTAGGTTTTCTTAGCATTTCTTATAGTTTCTTAGCATTTCTTCGGGTTTCCTAGGGTTTTTTAAGATTTCTAAGCGTTTCTTAGGCTTTCTTAGCGTTTCTTTGGATTTCTAAGGGTTTCTCAATGTTTTTTTAGCGTTTACTAGGGTTTCCTAGTATTTCTTACCGTTTCTTAGGGTTTCCTAGGGTTTATTAGCATTTTTTATGGTTTTGTAGGGTTTATTGTGATTTATTAGCGTTTCTTAGGGTTTCAATGGGTTTCTTAGTGTTTCTTAGCAATTCTTAGAATTGTTTTAGCACTTCTTGCGGTTTCATAGTGTTTTTTAGGGTTTCTTATTGTTACTTAGTGTTTCTTATAGTTTCATAGCATTTCTTAGGGTTTCTTAGCGTTTCCTAGGGTTTTTATAGGGTTTCTTAGAGTTTTTTTAGGGTTTTTAGAGTTTTTTGGGGTTTGTTAGAGTTTCTTAGCATTTCTTAGCGTTTTCTAGAGTTTTTAGGGTTTCTTAGGGTTTTTAAGGGGTTTCTAGGGTTTTTAAAGGGTTTTTAGGTTTTCTTAGTGTTTCTTTGTGTTTATTAGGGCTTCTTAGCATTTTTAGGGATTCTTAGGGTTTCTTATCATTTCTTAGCATTTGGTAGGTTTCTTAGCACTTTTTAATGTTTTTTTTAGTATTTCTTAGGGTTTTATAGGGTTTTTTAGGGCTTCTAAGTGTTTTTTAGGGTTTTTGTGGGTTTTTAGGGCTTCTTAGGGTTCTTAGCATTTCTTAGGATTTCTTGGGGTTTCTTAGGGTTTTAAGGGGTTTTTAAGGTTTCTTAGGGTTTTTAGGGCTTCTTGCGGCTTCTTAGTATTTTTTAGGGATTCTTAGGGTTTTTTAGCGTTTGGTAGGGTTTCTTATCACTTTTTAGTGTTTTTAGCGTTTATTAGCCTTTTATAGCGTTTCTTAGGGTTCCTTAAGGGTTCATAGCATTTCTTATGGTTTTTTAGGATTCTTTAGGGTTTCATAGCATTTCTTAGTGTTTACTACTATTTCCTAGTGTTTCTTAATATTTCTAAGAGTTTACTAGGGTTTATTAGCATTTCATAGGGTTTCTTAGCGATTTTTAGCATTTTTTAGGGTTTCTTAGAATTTTTTTTATGGTTTATTTGCGTTACTTAGCCTTTATTATAGTTTATTAGTATTTCTTAGGGTTTCTTATGCTTTCTTACTGTTTCTTTTGGTTTCTTAGAGTTTCTTAGCATTTCTTAGGGTTCCTTAAGGGTTCTTAGCATTTCTTAGGTTTTCTTAGCGTTTCTTAGGGTTTTGTAGGATTTTTCATCATTTTTTGGGTTTCTTAGCGTTTCCTAGGGTTTGTTAACATTTCTTAGGGTTTTATAGGGTTTCTTAGAGTTTTTAAGTGATTTTGAGGGTTTCTTTGTGTTTCTTAGTGCTTCTTGGGGGCTTCTTAGCATTTTTTAGGGATTTATAGGGTTTCTTAGCATTTCTTTGTGTTTGGTAGGGTTTCTTAGCACTTTTTAGTATTTTTTTTAGCATTTCTTAGGGTTTCATAAGGTTTTTTTAGGGTTTCTAAGCGTTTCTTAGGATTTATTAGAATTTATTTATGTTTCTTAGGATTCCTTAAGGGTTCTTAGTGTTTCTTTGGATTTATTAGAGTTTCTTAGCATTTCTTTGGATTTATTAGGGTTTCTTAGCGTTTCTTAGCATTTTTAGCATTTATCGGGATTTCCTAGCATTTCTTAACATTTGTTAGGGTTTATTAGCATTTCTTAGAGATTTTTAGCATTACTTGAAGTTTATTAGGGTTTCCTAGCGGTTCTTATCATTTCTTAGGGTTTTCCTAGAGTTTCTTAGCATTTCTTAATGTTTCTTAGGATTTCTTAGGGTTTCTTAGAGTTTTTTAGCGATTCTTAGCATTTTTTAACCATTTTTTGGGTTTCTAAATGTTTTTAAGGGTTTCTTGGCACTACTTAGCATTTCCTAGAGTTTTCTTAGGGTTTTCTAACGTTTCTTAGCATTTACTAGGTTTCCTAGCGTTTCTTACCATTTCTTTGGGTTTTCCTAGGGTTTCTTTGAGTTTCTTTGCATTTCATAATGTTTATTAGGGTTTCTTTAGATTTCTTAGGGTTTCATAGGTTTTCTTGGTGTTTCTTTGCATTTCCTATAGTTTTTAGAGTTTCTTAGGATTTCTTAGTACTTTTTAGTGATTTTTAGCATTTCTTAGGGTTTCTAAGTGTTTCTTAGGCTTTCTTAGTGTTTCTTTTGGTTTTTTAGGGTTCCTTAAGGGTTCATAGCATTTCTTTGGGTTTCTTTGGAATTCTTAGAGTTTTTAAGGGTTTTTTAGTGTTTCTTAGCATTTAATAGGATTTTCTAGCATTTATTAGCATTCTTTTAGAGTTTTCCTAGAGTTTCTTAGCGTTTCTTAGTGTTTCTTAGGATTTCATAGGGTTTTTAGAGTTTCTTAGCTATTCTTAGTATTTTTAGTTTTTCTTGGGTTTCTTAATATTTTTTGGGGTTTCTTGGCGTTACTTAGTGTTTTCCTAGAGTTTCTTAGTGTTTATTAGCATTTACTAGGGTTTCCTAACATTTCTTACTATTTTAGGGTTTTCCTAGGTTTTCTTAGAGTTTTTTAGCATTTCTTAATGTTTCTTAGAGTTCCATAGGATTTCTTAGGATTTCATAGGTTTTCTTAGCATATCCTAGAGTTTTTAGGGTTTCTTAGGGGTTTTTAGGGTTTTTTTAGAGTTTCTTACGGTTTCATAGGGCTTCTTAGCATTTTTAGGGTTTCTTAGCATTTCTTAGCATTTGGTAGGGTTTCTTAGCACTTTTTATTGTTTTTTAGCGTTTCTTAGGGTTTTTTTAGGGTTTCTAAGCATTTCATAGGCTTTTTTAGTGTTTCTTAGGGTTTCTTAGGATTTTGTTAGGGTTTCTTAGCGTTTATTAGTGTTTCCTAGCGTTTCTTACCGTTTCTAAGGGTTTACTAGGGTTTATTAGTATTTTTTGGGTTTCTTAGCGATTCTTAGCATTTTTCAGCGTTTCTTGGGGTTTAGTGTTTTTTAGAGTTTCTTAGAGTTATTTAGCGTTTCTTATAGTTTCTTAGCATTTATTTGGGTTTTATAGGGTTTTTAGGGTTTCTAAGCGTTTTTTAGCATTTCTTTGGGTTTCTTAGGGTTTAAGATTTCTTAGCGTTTCTTTAGGTTTCTTTAGATTTCTTAGGGTTTCTTAGCGTTTACTGGGGTTTCCTAGCATTTCTTACCGTTTCTTAGAGTATCCTAGGGTTTATTAGGGTTTCCTACGGTTTATTAGAGTTTATTAGCGTTTCTTAGGATTTCATAGGGTTTTTTAGCAATTCTTAAATTTTTTTAGCGTTTCTTAGGGTTTCTTAGTATTTTTTTAGGGTTTCTTAGCATTACTGATGTGAACCACACCAATATACTAACGATACCCTACACCAAATATGAAATAGACCCCAAGACTTTCACGATGCAAGTAAAAAGAATGGAATATAAATTATTTGGTTAAGAAACAAGGTACATATAGATGTAGACGCCACATCCAAATTCTCTAAAAAGAGCTCCTACAAAACCCTGGTGATAAGTTTGATTGCTTGAACGCTAAAAGTAAAAACATAATAAGTTCAAAAGTTCTCTCAAAATAGAAAAAAGACATAAATATCACAATAAAATTGAAATCAAAGATCTGTCCTTATAATACTCTGAAGTTAGCCTTTTATAAATGAAAATACCAAAATTGTTTGTGGCCTTTGTTCAAGACAAAAAAATGTAAAAATAAGTCAAAAGAAATAAAAAGGCCCGAAATACTAAAAAACACAATAAAAAATTAAAATCAAACCGTAAAAATAATTATTGAAAATAGTACGTAACACTATATATGTAGATAAACAAAAATAAATATTAAGAAACACATAATTAACTAAAAATAGAGTAACATACATTAAAAGAAACATTACAATAGTAATAAAAATGTAAAACACCAATATATTCTAAAAATACATAAGAAAAATGCAAAAACACAAAAGGCACAAAAAAATTAAAAAAACCCTAAAATACCCTAAAAATTCAATATAAAAAATTAAAAATTTTAAAGGAGAAAGCACTTTTCAGGTAAAAAATGTCCAAATATCATAAATACTCTTTGAATTATAAATTTATCTAGAGTTCATGTATATCCAATTTTTTCGATACCCTGGCCAAATCTTTAATATCTTTTCTCACCTAAATATTTAAAATTCAGTCATTAAATTTTTCCTAAACCCAAAAAAAACTAAAAATATGGACAGAGATGTCACTACATTTTAAAAATATAAGTTGCTCACTTATAATTGAAAAGTCTCGTGCATATGAGAAGGTTACAATAATTAATATAATTTAATTAGTTTTTGCTTGATTTTTTTATATAGAATGAGAAACAAAAACATTATCGAATTAACTTAAAAATAAAAACAGTAAAATTATTTGGTTTGCATCGGAAATATAATCTAATTCCCTTTCTTTCATTACTTTTTGCTTATTAAAGATTTATATATTTAAATTTAGAATGATCATCATAAATCTAATAATACCATAGTATAAAAATAATTTATATATGAATCATATTATAATATACTCAAACACATCAATATCTAACATAATAGAAATAAACCAATAAAATTTCTCTCCAAATTTCAACTAGCCAATAATTTGGTCCCCATTCCATCATTTTAACCTACATATTAGTCTTTCCACCATTTTACCTACATACTAGTACATTTTGCCGAGCACGTGTTAGTTCATCCTATCCATGTGTTGTACTTTTTTGTTGAGCTTTTTTAGCCTAGAAAATCACCAAATTAAGGTCTCCTAATAAAATATTAGATCACTTTGAGAGAAAAATGTACTCTTCTAGAAAAAAAAATATATCACATAGAAAACCATGGCTAGGAACTATTCTAGGTTTTCATTTTAACTAATCATTATATAAATATTTATCAAATAATATAAAAAGATAGTATAATTACTTTTCTTATTAATTTATAAACAAATATAATACTATTTTCATATAACACATTTATTACTTTGCATAAATAAATCAGGCCTAATTATAGGATATGCATTTTCCTCTATTAATATAATTTTGTAATCATGTTTGAACTATTGACTAGTTAATAAATGCACTATGAATTCATCTAGTGAATACTTATAAAAATTTTAACTTGTTCAGAAATTAATGATATAAAAAATGAGAATTATAATAGACTAAGACTTGAATGGGAAAAATTAATAATAAATTTATTTTCAAGTATAAATATTAATATAAACACAAAGATATTATTATTATTAGTATTCATATTTTATTTTTAAAATTATAGAGTAGTTAATAGAGTATTTCATTTCATTAATATAATAAAATAAGTATTCGTTTGTCTTTTTTCTATAAACACGGGTCCTAAGTTTTCAAAAAAATAGATACTCCTACGTTCAAGTGAGAATTGAAAGTTCTTCAATTAAGGATAGGAGAATTAAATTTTTTAGTATCAAACAACCACAAATGATATCCGCATTTGCAATTGAAATTCTAGTATAAAATTTTACACCATAACAAACGCACTCTTGATAAAGATTATGTAGAAATAATCCTTTCAAGATTTAACTAAGCACATTCAAAGAGAATTATTCTAGAAATATGGACCAAGATGCAATTTCAAAATAAAAAGAAAAGGAAAAAAAATGGAGCAACAATAATGAGTCAATAAACAACAAAGAAAACTCTATTCTTCTAGAAACTATAAAAATATTTTAAAAGTCACAGAGATGACTATTGTGGTCTCATCAAGCTAACTCTCCCTTGTGTCATTTTAACCATTTAGATGTACAAAGGTATAAACTTAAAATTCTCATCATGATATGCAAGTGAGATATTTTAACAAGTAGTCGGGACCTAACTTACCAAAGTGCTGAACTTGATCAAGATCATCTTCAAGATATCACTGTCCAATACATTGCTTCTACATAGTATATTGTTCATCCACACCAAACAAACGTATTAATATACGTGAGGGAAGAAAGTTGATTAATGTAAGGATATCAATTAGCTATATAAAGAGGGCAAATGAACAATCTTATTTTCTGAACAGTTATCTCAAAAGTCAAATCGAAGATGCTATGTTATTAGTTCAGATGCAAGCTTTGCCTTGATGAGCTACTTTTAAAAAGAATAATCCAGATGGAACCACAGTAAATTCTAGTAAATCACTAGTTCCATTAAAGACAGTTTACTAATATATATAGAGTTGTTGCAACTGAATTAATACATTTTTAGTTGCAACCATGGTAGCAAGGAGAAATTAGAAAAAATAAATGGAACTAGCAACTTTTCGAAGAATAAGAAAATGTGTCAAATGAAAAGAGCACGGCCTACTATTATTCCAAGACTTGAATGAGAAAATTAGGATCCTATAAATCATCCTAAGAATTGTCTACAACATAATTCACATAGTAAGCAGACATATTTCCGTATTTCAATTGGTAGGCAAATATCCATTCTACGGTGAATAATAGCATTGGATAATACTATATGTCTAAAAAGAAAGTGCTTATGAAACATTGTGTCTCTAAGAAGTCATTGCCTATGGATTATTCTCATTCTCAAGCTAGTAAAAGAGATATTACACTAAAAGTTTTCTAATTGGAATCTAAGAAATAATACAATGATTTTTGTCACAGATACAAAAATAATTAAATAGAAGTTACATCAATCATGCATTAAAAAGGAAACATCAACAAATAAATACATTGCATTTAAAATTAGATAATGTAAAGAAATAAAAACTTTGCTAGCACCAACCTCCATAATTGATGTAATCCCAATGAATTGACCGCTTGACAATTTCTTGATGAGCTTGGTTGCAGTAAGATAGTAGATTCACATGTATAATTTCTTTAATCATACTTAAGAAAATATTTTTATTGAAAAACAACATAAAATATAGAAGAGTCTCAATGTAAAAGAGAGATCTAATCGATACATCTGGCACAATAATAAAGAGATTTATCTAGCAACATTTACTATATTACACGGCATATTAACAAACATTCTATAAATTCAAGATTGCATATAACCACAAGCATTTTATTTACTTGAATATACAGCGTGAGAGGGGTTGTATGTCGGGGCAATAGGCATATTACAATATTTTAATAAGAATGAATAATGAATCAGCTATAAATTATTTCCACATAAAATTTCAGCATATAAATGAGATTTTAAATGTATAATATAGAGTAGGGAAACAAGAGCAAGAAACAAATGCCATTAATTTAGCATCAAACACAGTTACAAATATTACTTAGTACCTTGCTAAAATAACCAGCCAACAATGTCTCGTGAGAATGTTGTGGACCAAAAGAGAGAACAACAAGTTCATCAACGGTAAGAAGGCCAAGAATTATTTTTCAATTGAACTTGCAATCCAAAAATATCCAAGTGGATATGTAAATAATTAATGAAACAAATGACTTACCTCTTCGTCTTCTACCAATGTATTCAAAATGATGTCAATTTCACGGGTAAATATCTTACCAGCAATGAAAGGAAAGCTATTTAATGATGACACAATTGGCAAGAAAAGGGCCCATTCGATTAAATATACAAAATATAGATTTTTTTTCTAGTACAAAACATAGGTTTAATAATAGTTAATAATCACTTAAGAGACCTCCTTGAATCCACATCCTCACTTGTTCTGTCTTCTTCTTCCACAATGTATTGAATCTTACCATTTCTTATATTAATGGTAATCGCAATAATTTTTCTTAATTTATTCTATTTTTGAGCGTTTCTTTTTTTTTTTTATGGAAATATATTCTATTTTTAATATTTATTAATATTTGAGGTGTTTCATTATATATAACTTATATTATTTTGTGGATCATATATTTATTTCTTTTTATATTTTTTATTTACTTACCTTTTTAATTTAACTTGTATATTTTGTAATTACTTTTGTTGTTTGTATTTAATTTTTTTTAAGTGTTTCATACTATTTTGATTCTTTTTTAGTGTTTTTTTTTTACCATTTTTGTATATTGAATAATCACACCTATATTAGGTGTTTAATTTTGTTTTGATGTGTTTATTATTTTTTTTTGAAATTTATTGGTATTTAATGCAAATTTTCCTATTTGTGATATTTATTTTAATGTATCTTAAAATGTCTTGCTGGTTATATGGGTTTTATTATTTTTTTAGTGATTTTTTTTACTTTTTTTTATAAAATTTATATTATTTTTTATTATCTCAAAATATTTTAGGTTATTTTTTTTGTTAATTCTTACTTTTTTTTAACTTTAACATTCAAACATATTTATTTTTAGGTTTTTTTACTAAAATTTAATTTTTATTTAAATTCATTGTATTTTATATAGTAATTCATTTTGTATTTCGTTTGTGATTTTTTATTTTATTATTTTTTATTTTATACTATTTTAGGTTATTTTCATTAATTTTTATGGTTTTTTTATCATGTATAATTACAATTATTTTTTTATTTAAATGTATTTTTAGAGTTTTTTATTTTTTAGAAATTTATTTTATTTTAAGTATTTATTATTATTTGAGGTGTCCTTTGTATACTACCGACGGTTTGTGTAGGATTTCTCTAAGATAGTTGCTCCTTTGTCTCGTCTCACAAGGAAGGGAGTGGAGTATAAGTGGGATGAAAACTGTGAGAAATCCTTCATGGAGTTGAAGACCCATTGAACAACGACACCTATTCTCACTCTGCCTGACCCAAGTGAAGGGGAGTATAGAGCCTATAGTGACGCATCTAGATAAGGACTCAGATGTGTATTAATGCAACAAGGAAATGTCATCGCCTACGCCTCGCGACAACTAAAGGTACATGAGAGGAACTACCCTACACATGACTTAGAGTTAGCCGCAATAGTGTTCGCCATCAAGATTTAGCGACACTACCTATACGGGGTTATGTGTAGGATATGTACTGATTACAAGAGTTGATGGGAACCTTGCCAATATGTTGATGACACCCTACACCAAATATGGCAAGACCCTAAGACTTTCATGATGCAAGTATGAAAAGATGAAATAAACCTTGTTTATGTGAGAAACAAGGTATAAGATATGTAGACTCTACACTCAAATTCTCTAAGAAGAACTCTTAGAAAACTCTGGTGATATGTTTGATTGCTTGAATGCCACAGGTAAAAACCTGATATGTTCAAAAGTTCTTTCAAGAAAGAAAGAAAATAAAACCTCACAAAATTGAATTTCCAAAGTGTATTCTCCAATGGAATATGCCTTTTATAGGCACAGATAACAACTGAATAGTCTAAAAATAAGGAAAAATATATCTTATGGTTATATGCCAACCATATCTAATCTAAATATCTAGGATATTTTAATAACTACTTTAAAATTTTGAACTTGACTAATTAAATATCTAATATTATTATTTAATATCCTAAAATATTTATTATATTAATAAATATCTCCTTATTAATTAAATCTCGACCTTCTTTTGGGCTTTTCTTGGACTCTTCTATTAGGCTTCTACTTGAATTTTCTACAATCTCTTTAATTAGCCCATATAAAGCATCTTTGAATCGTTTAGTATTGTGATTAAGCCCTCTTGTAATATCAAATTATCCTTCATTTCATTTGGTGACAGACTGTTCAGCTCCATTGCATGTTTGGTTAATTGGACTTGTGAATTCGTATTCTCTTTAGTCGGATTCATAACATTATTCTCCCCCTCTTGCAAATGATTTGTACTCAAATCTTCTATTATTTCACCACCTATATCAAAAGAAATTAAATTAGAAATATTTATACTATAGCTAATAGTATATTTGTGAGAAAACTTCCTATTGTAATTATTACTAATGAGTTTTAACACTTTAAACAATCACTCTAATCTAAGAAATTTTGATAGTTTTTTATCCATAAACTGTTCATTCCTCATATGTAGGCTAATCTAAATCCCTAGATAAAAAATAACCTTTTTGAAACTCTTGTTGGCTAGATTAATATTTTCTTGAGTCTGTCGTTTTCAATCCAATGAATTAAAATCATAGATAATCTCCAATGGTGATAATTTAGTCACTGAATAAATATAACGATTATGTGCAAATACAACATGTGGTAAACATGCAGTTGAAAATATAAGTTTTGTATCCAACAAAGTATTACAAGCAAAACTAAGCAATTTATTATCAATGATTGTAAGCAAAACGTACCTTCTAGATAATGTATTAGCAACTTCATTTTTTGTACTTTGCTTACACTTGATCACATAAGTGGGTGTATAAATGAATTTCACCCACCTTGCATTACGTTTATTCAACGTGTGTTGCCCCTTGATGTGCTTAAGATATTTATGATTTGTGTGAATATCAAACTCTTTCGACCATAAATTATGCAAAATATGCATTGACCAATCTTGATTTGCTATAATTTCCTTGTCAATGTCAATACCATAAAAACTTATAACATATCTAGGAAAGACAAGGTTATCCGAACACAATATGCAATTCTTCAAATTGGCAAATATATGATCTTTCCTAAAAATTTGCAAGGAAATTTTTAAATATCCTTCATGTTTATCTAAGTAATTGTTGTATATTGTGATTTTATCAAAATATATGTCAACAAAGTTTTCAATAAAAGCACATAGGACATAATTTATTAACCTCATAAAAGTGTTAGATGCATTAGTCAAACCAAAAATCATAATAAACCATTCATATAAACCATATTTTACTTTTAATGTAGTTTTCAATCCATAATTACCTTTCATTAGAATTGTGCTCAAATTTTGATGTAGTTTTCAATTGTGATCAAATTTTGGAAACAAGCAATTTTCATGCAACTCATCTACCATAATATTTAATCGAGGAATAGGGTGAAGATACATTACCTTCGTATAGTTGATGATTTAAAAATCAACACAATTTCACCAAATTTCGTCATTCTTAGGCATTTTCACAACACTTGAAGTCATATTATCCTATGCATATCCAAACTTATTCAAATTTAGGATTTGGTGTTGAATTTGATACTTGATTTCTCAAACTGGTGGCAAACCATGAGTTATCTTCTTAGGAATGAAAATCTTGAATTCATACAAAAAGGAGATAATATTGCTTGACAAATATCTGACAATTTGGTTAGTAAAAAGTAAATTCTCGAACATAAGTACTGTAAGGATAGATTTTGAAATTATATCCCTCTTAATCTCACTTTTTCTCTCCATAAAATTGTTTTTACTCTCTTTTCTTTTTATTATGAATTTTCTATCTTCCTTTTCAACCTTGCCTTTTCTCTCACCATTTCCAATTCCAACTTTTTTTTGTTCAATTTCAACTCTGATTTTTCTCTCTTCTTTTTAAATATTAACTTTTTTCTCTTCCCTCTTCAATCTTGGCGTTTCTCTCTTATTTTTCTGTTATTTTATTTTCATTTGCCTTTTTCTTTTTCAATTGATCTTGAAAAACTTATTGTAAAGTCAAAGGTATAAGAGATATTGGTCTATTATTAATCATGAATGAGTATCTATCTGTTAATCTATCATATTTAACTTGACGATCTAACTTTAAAGGTTCTCCCAATAGAATATGATATGCATGCATTGGTACTACATCACATAATATTTCATCTTGATATTTTCTAATAGAGGACACTATCACTTGTTGGGTTACCTTGAGTTTGGGTTGATCATTCAGCCTTTGAATTTGATATGAATTTGGATGCTTCATTCTATGTAATGCCAACTTCTTCACAAGTTCGGTGCTAGAAAAGTTAGTGCAGCTTTCCCCATCTATGATAACAGATCCAAGATATCATCAATACATGGTCTGTCCCAAGTAGTATGTTGATTGATGGAATTGATACTGAGGTTGTCACGATTAACTTGGAGATCATCGAACTCCTCAAGTTCTAGTGGATCGAAGCATCGAGATCGAATGCTCCATGGTTGTTCAGTGGAAGTATGTTGATGTGAGGGTCATCTCACACCTTCTTCCAAGCAATTCATTCACGTATGAAGTGGCTCAAATTCATACTTCACTATTTGTTCCATTTCAATTTTCATTGCTTTCCATTGTAGGTTTTGAATGAGTTGTATGGAACCCTCTTCTTTCATAGTATTTCCTTGTCGTAGGACCTTGTGATCCTGACAATTGTTAGAAAGAAAAGAACCTCTCAACTCTCCCTCACACGTTTCTCTCAAACACTCATGTTTTACACTCAAATGACTTTTTCTTATAGATTTAAAACACTCCTGCCTTTCCCACTCATTTTTCTTCTTTCAATCTTAATTGAACTTAAAAGCAAATCATTTTTATGAAGCGGTTGAACTTGATAAACAATCAAAATAAATCAATAAGGTTTTCAAAAAGCAATTCTAAAAGAATTTAAGTGTGATGTATGAATAGACTCAGATAAGAAAGAAGAATGAAATTTAGATAGAGAAGAAAATAAGAAACTTACATGGAATGAAGGGTAATAAATAAGAAGGAAACTCAGACAGAGTAGAATAAATAAATATACTCAAATAAGAATTAAAATCAAGATAGAATTGCATGGCTATCTTTTTTTGCCCCCTTTTTGTATGAATTTTTTTGCTCTTTTTTTGCACGAATATTTTTGCTTTTTTTTTCCCTTTTTTTGGAACGAATTTGTTTTGGCTTTTTTTTTCTTTTTTTGAACTTACTGAAAAGAAGATAGATAGAAGAAGATGAGACTTTTTTTTTTGTTTTTATAGAGAATAGAAATAGGTAGAGAAGATAAAAAAAGGACCAGATATAAAAGATAGGATGAAACTTGCCGTGCAACCGTGTGCTCTGATACCAACTGATGTGAACCTTGCCAATATATTGATGACACCCTACACCAAATATGGCAAGACCCCAAGACTTTCACGATGCAAATATGAAAAGATGAAAATATACCTTGTTTATATGAGAAACAAGGTATGAGATATGTAGACGCCACACCCAAATTCTCTAAGAATAACTTTTAGAAAATCCTGGTGATAAGTCTGATTGCTTGAATGCCTTAGGTAAAAACCTGATAAGTTCAAAAGTTCTTTTAAGAAAGAAAGAAGACAAAACCTCACAAAATTGAATTTTCAAAGTGTCTTCTTCAATGTTATGGAATATGCCTTTTTTAGGCATAAATAACAACTGAATAGCCTGAAAATAAGAAAAAATATATGTTATAATTACATGCCAATAACTAATTTAAAAATCTGAACTTGACTAATTAAATATATAATATTATTATTTAATATCCTAAGAGATTTATTATATTAATAAATATCTCCTTATTAATTAAATCTTGACCTTCTCTTGGGATTTTCTTTTACTCTTCTATTGAGCTTCTACTTGAATTTTCTGCAATCTCTTTAATCGGCCCATATAAAGCATCTTTGAATCATTTAGTATTGTGATTAGGCCCTCTTGTAGTCTCAAATGATCCTTCATCTCATTTGGTGACAGACTGTTCAGTTCCATTGCAGGTTCAGTTGATTGGACTTGTGAATTTGTATTCTCGTTAGTCGGATTCACAACAAGAGTCTTAAGTACTTAGGACTCAAAGGGAGTTGAATCTCCACCATAGGAGATGGCTGGAGTTGGTAAAGGACTATGAAATTGTGATAGAATACCACCCCGGGAAGGTAGAAATGTCATAGACGCTCTAAGTTACAAATATCAAACTGAGCAGGTGCAGATAAAGATGAGCTAACTGCCCTTATTGCAGTAATTGGGAAGAATGAAAGTGGATCTTAAAGTAGAAAAAGGAGAAAGATGCCTTTTGGCTGATGTAGTAGTAAGACCCATCCTAATGGAGCAAATAAAGGTACATAAAAAAGGAGATAAGGAACTCAAGCCCTATTTGGATCCGATCAATGAAGGGACAAACCCATACTACAACCTTTGAGGTGATGGAGTGCTGATGTAAACCCCATCCTTTGGAGTTAAGGAAAACTATGGAAAGAACTGGTCAACCCGATTAAGAAAATCAAATCGATTCACGAACCCCGATCAGTAGAGAACGAGCAAATTGGGAAATTTACAACTCCCGAGTGACCCAAAGAGTCATAAAAACCTTGGAAAGTGAATTTAGGACAATTTGGGAAAGAAAAATAGACTGGTTTAGGTGAACTAGACCTGAACCGAATTGAACCAGTTTGGACCAATTTGAACCAATATTGAACTAGATGCTAAATTTATTTTTCTAGGTGGCTTAAAAAATTCAAATTGGAGAATTGATGCCACCATTGGAAAGATAATGAATTTACAAAATTTTAATTTTGAAAACTCGATCAAATCAGGCCCCAACTGGCCGGTTTAAGCATTAAACTCGGTTTGGACGGGTATAGTCCGGTTCGGAATAGTGCCGTCTTCTTTCTTCATATGACAACATTGTTCACTCGCCAAAAAATTGAGCAGCACCAGCGAAGATGAAATGTCTCTGGCCAGGGAGTTTTAGGCAATGAATGATTACCATAAAGGCTCCAATCGGATGACTAAGAAGTCCCCGAGTTTCTTATATAAAGAGCCCCTCCTCATTCATCCTCCACACACCTAAAAACTCCTCTCTCTCCCCACTGCTCCATTTTCCGGTGAAGCTCGAACCAAAGCTTCGACTTGGGCATTTTTCTGAGCCAAAGAAGGCCAGGTTAGGTTCATTAGATTCGTAGAGAAGTCAGGTACCCAACGGTCGTTTCCATTTGCTCTGAGAGTCGTCGAAGAAACACCGGCATAATCGAACAGTGAAGTAGCTCCGGTGGACCGAAGCTTCCCTATTTTGGTCAAGCTAAAAATGGACAATTTGAGTCATTCTCAGGCCAAACCAAGCTCTCCCAATACTTCTACAGCCCTCATACAACTAAATTAGAGCTAAAAGGTAAGCTAATTTGGCTACTATTTGTAAATTCCGATTAGTGCTAGAGAGAGAACCGACAAAACTTCACTGACCAAATTCTCTCTCAAATCAGTATGAATTGATGCGATTCTTGATCCTAGGAGGAACCTTAGGATGAGAGCTATCTTCCCAGATCGAAAGCCCGGACCGCTGCACCCCTGACGGTAAGCTTTCGAAGCTTTCTCTCTCTAAGTCCAATTTTCCGACGAAGCTCTATTTGAGCTCAATTCAGATCCAAATGATGCGATTCAAAGTTCCATTGAATCATGTGGAAGTGTAGGAACTCAATTTTAGCTTCAATTTCAACAATTAACCTCGATTAATCGGTAAATTTGGTGAAATCAAATTCGGTCAGTTTGAAAGGGGGAAATTGGGGATTTCAAAATTCGAGTAACTAAAGTGTAATTTCCCAAATATTGAGGGCCAATTGGCCATAAAAAAAGATGTTGGATGACCAATTGATCGATATTTGGAATTTATTGAGATCAAATTTCCATTTATGTAAAGTAGGGGAAAAATGGAAATTTTTGAAAAGTTGCAGACCAAATTGGAAATTTGGGAAACTTGAACCCCTTTTTGTGATTTTGGATAAATTGAAGCTCAAAGTGACTTTTGGAAGTTTCGGGACTTAATTTGGGGAAAATTAGCATTAGGGACTTAAAGTTAAAGAAAAAGAACTTTTAGGACCTAAATACAAATAATTAAAAGTTTAGGCATTTTGTTCATACGTGAGGAACGAAGGCTATTATTATGCCAAATATTAATAAACAAGGATGTCCAAAATCGTGTAGGAATACAAAGGACCAGAATGCTTGTAAGGATAAGCTCGCATGGAGGTAAAAAGCTGATTAAAAGGAATACACTGCACTTATGGGGTGAGTGGGATTTTTACATCATACCTGGTTGGGATGATGAGTACCTTGGTAATGAAAACACACTATTAAATGGAATTTTAACATGACACCTGGAAGGGGTGATGTGAGAAAATGCACGGAAAAACTATTTATCGATTGTAAGTAGATCATACCCGATTGGTATGATGAACTTACTGGAAGGGAGTAGAAAACCTGCTTATTGGTTATGAGCGGAGATGTCCTCACACCCGATTGGTGTGATGAACATCTAGAAGTGCTCTCCCCTGACTGTGTGCCACTACTTAAATATTTTGGGAGACCTTCTTGATGGAAGCTCGAATAGCTCAGATAGGTCGGAGGCCTCAGTTTTGGAACTTGGGGGCTAGAATCCACGATTTTAAAAATCTCGTATAGTGGGCCCAAGGCCAGTTGGCACAAGTAGGATCTCATAAACAAACATGATGTTAAGCAATAAAAACTTTAATGAATGATATGATTTGGCCATGGTACCAGGATAGGACCAACATACTCGATGGACTGGCGGTAGTGCGATAAGAGAGGTCGACGAACCAGTCGAGACAAATAGCTATAGGTCGAGTTGAGGGTCAGGGCTGTTGGACTAGTGACACCAAAGATTAAATGGCTTATGAGGAAAACTATTGTTTTGTGCATGCACTAAGGTTCTGGACCATCAAGACGTCCAAGAGGGGTAGTGATTCGTCCTAGGGGCTACTGGCCAACATGGTGGAGATAAGGGAAGTTTGTCATGCCATCAGTCAGGAAAGCTTGATGTAGCTTCATGCACATGAGACCGGGGTGGGGTCGGGATGAGGTCTCCGTCCTCGTATGGACACGAAGTATTTTGGGTTTGAGGGTAGGACGTTAGAGACATTCACTCAGATTTCAAGTACAAGTCAGAGACTTCTATCAGGGTGGATGGTAAAGACGCTCTAATCCACAAGTGGGTGCAGTCGACGTAACTGCATCTCATGAATGTGTGTGAACCCTTCTTGATAGAGGGCATGTGTTGTTTGTGAAACACATCTAATATGGAAATGGAAAAAAGGTCATGAAAACCTCGGTAAGGATTTGAGAATCCTTGGAAAAGAATCGGTAAACCTTGGAAAAATATTTTGAAAACTAGAACTTGAGTAAGGAATGTTTTTAAAGATAATAGGGAGTATGACAAACTACAATTCAAACTATTTTTCTGAAACTCATGTTTTAAACATCAATTCACTAAGTTGTCGAACTCACCACCTCCCTTTACCCCTTTTCAGGTAACCTATCTAAAGGCCTTTAGATAGCTAAACCTACAATACAGGTTTGTAAGTTTAAATTTTGTGCAGTTTTGATTTATGTTATTATAAGAAAGGTGTAGGTTTAAAGGACTCCTCACTCCTCACGGTTTATAAATAAGGGGCAACCCTTAGTAAATAAGGAAAGTGGCGGGTTGATCATGGGGATTCGACCAAATCGGGTCGGGGCGTGACAGTAAGGCGTCCTTTAAACCTGCATCTTTCCTAGAATAACATAAATCAAAACTGCACAAAATTTTAAACTTATCATACCTGCCTTACAAGTGTGTTAGCTTGTGGTCTTTGGGGTAGGCTTTCCGGGGTTACCTGAAAGGGGTATAAGGGAGGGGGTGAGTACAACGACTTAGTGAATGGATTTTCAAAATTTTATTTAGGAAAAATGTTTGATTTGGAGTGTGCTAGACTTCTTATTTTCTTTTAGAAGCTTTCATTCTCAATTTCAGTTTTTATAACCATTTCTTATTACCACAGTGTGTCATCACCCAACACACATCTTTCATCATGAAGGTAAAACACACAATTGTAGACCAATCCGTCCACTTGATGCGAACCCCGCCAATATGCTGACGACACCCTACACCAAATATGGCAACGATCTCAAAACTTTCACGATGCAAGTATGAAAAAATGGAGTATACCTTGTTATATGAGAAACAAGGTATGAGATATGTAGACACCACACCTAAATCCTCTAAGAAGAACTCTTAGAAAACCCTAGGTGATAAGTCTTGATTGCTTGAACACCACAGGTAAAAAAACCTGATAAGTTCAAAAGCTCTTTCAGGATAGAAAGAAGACAAAACCTCACAAGATTGAAATTCCAAAGTGTGTTTTTCCAATGCTGTGGAGTATGCCTTTTATAGGCTCAGAAAAAAACTGAATAGTCCACAAAATAAGGAAAAAAAATCTATTATGGTTATAAGCTAACCATATCTAATCTAAATATCTAGGATATTTAATAACTAATTTAAAAATCTAAACTACCTAATATTATCCTAAGAGATTTATTATATTAATCAATCTCTCCTTATTAATTAAATATGGACTTTCTCTTGGGCTCTTCATTTGGGCTTCCATTTGAATATTCAACAATCTCTTTAATCAACCCATATAAAGTTTTTGAATCTTTTAGCCCTTAACCTTGTGATTGGGCCATCTTGCAGTCTTAAATAATTATTCATCTCATTTGGTGACAAATTGTCCAGCTCCATTGCAGGTTCGGTTGATTGTACTTGTGAATTCGTAGTCTTTTTAGTCGGATTCACATCATTCTCTCCCTCTTGAAAATGATTTGTCCTCAAATCTTCTATTTCTTCATCACCTACATCAAAGGGCATTAAATTAGTAACATTGAAGCTTTCATTAACGTTGTACTCACCAGGTAACTCTACCTTGTAAGCATTATTATTAATGCATTCCAACACACGAAATGGTCCATCTCCTCTAGGAAGAAGTTTTGATCGCCTTTGTTCCAGAAATCGTTCTTTCCTCAAATGAAGCCAGACCCAATCGTCGGGTTAAAAAATGACACTTTTGCGGCCCTTGTTTGCTTGTTTTTCATAAACTTTAGTCATCCATTCAATGTGTAACTTTGTCTTCTCATGCAGTTCTTTCACAAACTCTGCTTTTCTCTTTCCATCAAAATTCACCAATTCACCTATAGGAAGTGAAGTTAGATCTAGAGGGGTTAATGGATTGAAACCATACACAATCTCAAATGGTGAAAACTTAGTTGTAGAATGAACAGAACGATTATAAGCAAATTCAACATGTGGTAAGCAATCTTCCCATGATTTCAAATTATTTTTTATTATAGAACGTAATAAAGTACCTAATGTCCTATTTACTACTTTTGTTTGACCATTAGTTTATGGGTGACATGTTGTTGAAAACAACAGTTTGGTTCCCAATTGACCCCATAGGGTTTTCCAAAAGTAACTCAAGAATTTAGAATCACGATCAGAAACAATAGTCCTAGGCATACCATGCAATCTGACAACTTCTCTAAAGAACAAATCAGCAACATTCGATGCATCATCAGTTTTATGACATGGAATGAAATGTGCCATCTTCGAAAACCTATCAACTACCATAAACACAGAATCTCTCCCCCTTTTAGTTCTTGGTAATCCTAAAATAAAATCCATGGAAATATCAATCCAAGGTGCATTAGGAATCGGAAGAGGAATATACAGGCTATGAGGTTGTTGCCTAGACTTAGACTCCTTACATGTAATGCATCGAGAACAAATTTTCTCAACATCCCTTTTCATGTGGGGGAAAAAAATGCTCATGCATTATCGCTATAGTCTTAGCTACCCCAAAATGTTCCATAAGTCCCCCATCATGTGCTTCCCTAATAAGTAACTCACACAAAGAAGACTAAGGGATGCATAATTTGTTTTTTCGAAAAAGAAATCCATTTTGTAAATAAAAATGTTCAAACTTACCACTTCTACAACTTGTAAACACTTCACAGAAATCAGGATCGTTTGCATACAAATCCTTGATATAATCAAAACTAAGCAATTTAGAATCAAGCATTGAAAGCATAGCGTACCTTCGTGATAGAGCATCTGTAACTATATTTTCCTTACCTTGTCTGTACTTGATCACATATGGGCATGTTTCAATGAACTCCACCCACCTTGCATGGCATTTGTTCAACTTGTGTTGTCCTTTGAGATGTTTAAGAGATTCATGATCTGTGTGAATCACAAACTTTTTCGGCCATAGGTTATGTGAAATATGCATTGGCCAATCTCGAATTGCCTTAATTTCCTTGTCAATGCCAATACCTTCAAAACTTATAACATATCCAGGAAATACAAGTTTACCCAAACACAATATGCAATTCTTCAAATTGGCAAATAATTGATCTTTCCTAAAAACTTCTAACATAATTTTCAAATATTCCATAAGTTCATCTAAGATCTTATCATATACTAGGATGTCATCAAAATATATATAGTCAAACTTTAAAATGATAACATGCAAGATATGGTTCATTGATATCATGATAGTGCTAAAGGCACTAGTCAATCCAAAAATCACAACTAACCAATCATATAGACCTGATTTTGTTTCATATGTTGTTTTCAAATCATCTTTTTCTTTAATTTGAAATTGATGATATTGACTTTTAAGATCACGTTTTGAAAATAAATAGTATCCATGCAACTCAATAATAATATCATATAAATGAGAAAGATGTCGTCGATACTTAACCGTGATATTGTCAATGGCTCGACAATCGAGACATATTTGCCAAGTTACGTCCTTCATGGGTACAACACATGATCGCTTGCTCTTATGTATATATCTCATTTCCATCAGTTTTAGGACTTGGTGTTGACTTTGATTCTTGTTTTCTCGAATTGGTGGCAAACCAAGAGTTATCTTCTTTGAAATGACATTCTTGAATTCCTGTAGAAAAGAAACACTAATGCTCGACAAATATCCGACAATATAGTTAGTAAAACATAAATCCTTGTACATAAGTACTGTAAGGATTTGATCTGAAATTGTATCTCTCTTTATCTCACTTTTTCTCTCCATAAAATTGTTTTTACTCTCTTTTCTTTGTATTATGACTTTTCTCTCTTCTTTTTCAACATTGCCTTTTCTCTCATCATTTTCAATTTCGGCTTTTCTCTCTATGATTTTTCTCTCTTCTTTTTCAATATTGCCTTTTATCTCTTCCTCTTCAATCATGGCTTTTCTCTCTTGTCTTTCTGCTATTTTCTTTTCATTTTCCTTTTTCTTTTTCAACTGATCCTGAAAATTTTGTTGTAAAGTAAGAGGTACAAGAGATATTGATCTATTATTCATCACAAATGAGTACTTATTTGTTAATCTATCTTATGTAACGTGACGATCTAACTTCCAAGGTTCTTCCAATAAAATATGACATGCATGCATTGGTACTATATCACATAATATTTGATCGTGATATTTCCCAATAGAGAAGGACACTATCACCTGTTGGGTTACCTCGAGTTTAGGTTGATCATTCAGCCTTTGAATTTGATATGGCTTTGGATGCTTCGTTGTATGTAATGCCAACTTCTCCACAAGCTCGGTGCTAGCAAAGTTAGTGTAGCTTTCCCCATCTATGATAACAGAACAAACCTTATTGTTTATAGAACAACGAGTATGAAATAACTTCTCACGTTGGTTGTCCAAGATATCATCAATCCATGGTCTGTTCCAAGTAGTAGGTTGATTGAAGGAATTGAGCTTGATATTGCCGCGATTAACTTGGAGATCATCGAACTCCCTTAGTTCCTGTGGTTCGAAGCATTGAGATCGATTGCTCCACGATCGTTCAATGGAAGTATGTTGATGTGAGTGTTGTCTCACACCTTCCTCCAAGAGATCCATTCGCGTATGGAGTGGCTCAAATTCAGACTTCACTATCTGTTTCATTTGACTCTTCATTGCTTTCCACTATAGGTTTTGAATGGGCGATATGAAACCCTCTTTTTTCATTATGTTTCCTTATCGTTGGGCCTTCTGAACCTGACAATTGTTAGAAAGAAAAGAACCTCGCAACTCCCCCTCACATGTTTCTCTTAAACACTACTATTTAACACACAAATGGCTTTTTCTTATAGATTTAAAGCACTCTTACCTTTTTCCACTCATATGTCTTCTTTCAATCTTAATTGAACTTTAAAAACAAATCATTTTTTACGAAGCAATTCAACTTGAGGAACAATCAAGACAGATCAATAAGGTTTACCAAAAAGCAATTCCAAAAGAATTTAAGTGAGAGGTTTGAATAGATTCAAAGAGAAGAATAAAATTTAGATAGAGAAGAACATAAGAAATTAAGATAGAATGAAGTAGACTAGATAGAGCAGAATGAAATTCAAGCTAGAATTGTGTGCCTCTCTTTCGTTTTTTGCCTTTTTTTTGCACGAATTTTTTTGCTATTTTTTAGCACAATTTTTTTTGCTCTTTATTTCTTTTTCTTTTTTATGGCACGAATTTTTTTTGGCTTTTTTTTCTCTTTTTTTTAAACCTACTGAAGAGAAGATAGATAGAAGAAGATGAGAACTTTTTTTTCTTGTATAGAGAATATAAATAGGTAGAGAAGATAAAAAAAAGAATAAGATAAAAAAGGTGGGATGGAATATGCCATGCAACCGTGTGCTCTAATACCAACTGATGCGAACCCCACCAATATGCTGGCGACACCCTACACCAAATATGGCAACGATCCCAAGACTTTCATGATGCAAGTACGAAAAAATGGAGTAGACCTTGTTATATGAGAAATAAGGTATGAAATATGTAGACGCCACACCTAAATCCTCTAAGAAGAACTCTTAGAAAACCTTGGGTGATAAGTCTTGATGGCTTGAACGCCACAGGTAAAAAAACTTGATAAGTTCAAAAGCTCTTTTAGGATAGAAAGAAGACAAAACCTCACAAGATTGAAATTCCAAAGTGTGTTTTTCCAATGCTGTGGAGTATGCCTTTTATAGGCTCAAAAAACAACCGAATAACCCACAAAATAAGGCAAAAAAAATCTATTATGGTTATAAGCTAACCATATCTAATATAAATATCTAGGATATTTAATAACTAATTTAAAAATCTGAACTACTTAATATTATCCTAAGAGATTTATTAATATAATAAATCTCTCCTTATTAATTAAATATGGACTTTCTCTTGGGCTCATCTTGGGCTCTTCATTTAGGCTCCCATTTGAATATTCAACAATCTCTTTAATCAGCCCATATAAAGCTTCTTTGAATCTTTTAGCCCTTAACCTTATGATTGAGCCCTCTTGTAGTCTTAAATAATTATTCATCTCATTTGGTGACAAACTATCCAGCTCCATTGCAGGTTCGGTTGATTGGACTTGTGAATTCGTAGTCTTTTTAGTCGGATTCACATCACCACTGAACCCACTTGTGGCGTCAGAGCGACTTTACCGACCACTTATATAGAAGCACGTCCACTTCTACCTTGAGAATGAGTGGATGTTCGCGACATCCAAACCTCAATCCCGTAACAATCTCCGTGCTCGTATGAGGATAGAGACCTCATCCTGTCCCCACCCCGGTCTCATGTGCTTGAAGCTACTTCGAGCCTCGCAAGACTTCTGGTATGATAAACTGCCCTTATATCCACCAGGTTGTCTAGAGCCCTAGGACGCATCACTTCCCCTCTTGGGCATCTTAAAGGTCCCGTAACACAATGCATGCACAATCAACAATTTTTCACATAATGCCATATAATCTATGGTGCAATTGGTCCAACGGCCCCGACCCTCAACTCGACCTGTAGCTGTTTGTCTTGACTAGTTTGGAGACCTGTCATGTTGCATTGCCGCTAGTTGACTGAGTATGTTGGTTCTATCTTGGTACCATGGTCAAACAACTCATTACTTAAGTTTTCATGGCATATTAATCATGTTTTTTTACGAGTTCCTGCTCATGCCAACTGGCCTAGAGCCCACTATTCGAGATTTTCAAAATCGGCATATTAGCCCCCAAGTTCCAAAACCAAGGTCTCTGACCTTTATGAACTATTCAATCTCCTGTCAAGAAGGTCTCACAAAAATTTTAAGCAGTAACACATAGTTAAGGGAGAGCACTTCTGACAAAAATACTTTTCAATTGTCCATCATACCAACCGAGTATGATGACATCTCCGCTCATAACCGATCAACGGGTTTTCCACTTCCTTCAAGGAAGTTTTATCATACCAATCGGGTATAATCTACTTACAATCGGTAAGTAGTTTTTCCACTTGATTTCCACATCACTCTTCTCAGATGTGATGATTAAAATACCACTTAGCAGTGGGTTTTTATTTTCAAGGTGCTTATCATCCCAACTAGGTATGATATTAAATTCTCACTCACTTGTTAATGTAGTGATATCCTCTCGACCAGTTCTTTGTATTCACGGGAGCTTGTCCTTGCTGGCGTTCCCGGTACTTCATGTTCCTACACGATATGAACATCCTTGTTCATTATCCCTCAACCTAATAGCCTCCATTCATTCCAAATGAATGAGAAAACCAAACTTTTTATGTATTTGCAATTAGGTGGTCCCTAAAGTTATTTTTCTTCAACTTTAAGTCCCTAATGCCAGTTTTCCCTCTAATTGAGTCCCAAAACTTTTAAAATTCACCTTGGAACCTCAATTTATTCAATTTCACAAAAATGGGTTCAATTTCCCAAATTTCCAATTTGGTCCCCCAATTTATCCAAAATTACCATTTTACCACCCTACTTTACAAAAATGGTAAGTTTTGTCCCAAAAAAATCCAAAATTGCCAAATTGGTCCTCCAACATCTTTATCATGCCCAATTGGTCCTCAATATTATGAAATTGTACTTTAGTCCCTCAAATTTTCAAAATTCCCAAATTCCCCCAAATTTTCCCACAATTTCAACCTTCAAACCCAACCAATTTGATTTCGTCAAATTGACCAATCAAATGAGTTTAATTTTTGAAATTGAAGTTAGATTGGAGTTCGTACACCTTCATATGATTCAATTGCACTTTGAATCATACGATTTGATGCTGGAATGAACTCAAACGAAGCTTTGCCAGAAAACTCAACTTAAAGAGAGAGCTTATCGTTGGGGACACGATGGTCCGAGCTTTCGATCTCGGCAAATAACTCTCATCCTCAGGTTCCTCCTATGATCAAGAATATCATCAATTGATGTTGAATTGAATGAGAATTTAGTCATCAAAGTTCTACTGGTTCTCTTTAGCACCGATCAAAATTTATAAAGGGGAGACAAATTGGCTCACCTTTCCGCTCTAATTCAGCTGTATGAGGGCTGTGGAGGTGTTGGGAGGACTTCATTTGGCTTAAGGAGGGCTCAAATTGGTTGTTTTTAGCTTAGCCAAAATAGGGCAGCTTCACTCCGTCGGGGCTGCTTTACTGTTCTATCACACTGGCGTCTCTTCGGCGACCCTCGAAGCAAATGAAGACTACCATCAGGTATCTAACTTCTCCCCGATTCTAAAGAACACGACCTCGCCTTGTTTGGCACAGAAAAGTGCCCAAGTCAGAGCTCTAGTTCGAGCTTCGTTGGAAATTGGAGCCGTTGAGAGAGAATGGAGTTTTTAGGTGTGGAGAGGATGAATGGGGAGGAGCTTTTAAATAGGAAGCTCAAGGACTTCTTGGCCGTCCAATTGGCGCCTTTATGGCATTCATTGCCTAAAACTCCCTGGCCATAAACTTTTCAGCTTCCCTGGCGCTACATATTTTTTCGACGAGTGAACAATGCTGCCATTTGAAGGAAGAAGACGTCACTGTTCCGAACTGGACCAGAATTATCCGAACCGAGTTCAAAGCTTAAACCGACCGGTTCACCCTCGATTCGACCAAAAATTTTAAAATAAAAATTTCTAAATTGATTTTCTATCCAATGGTGGCCACAAATCTCAAATTAAAATTTTTTAAGATAACTAGAAAAATAAATTTAGCATCCGGTTCAATAGTGGTTCAAACCGGTCCAAACTGGTTCAATCCAGTTCGGATCCATTTCACCTGAACCAGTTTGGTTTTCATCTCCAATTCATCCTAAAGTCCTTTTTCATTGTGACTATTTAGGTCACTCGAGATCCATAAATTTCTCAGTTTGCCCTTTCTCTATCGGTCCCGGTTCATAAACCGGTTCAATCCTGTTGGATCCGGTTCATCTGAACCGATCTGGTTTTTCTCTTCCAATTTATTCTAAGGCTCTTTTCCAAGGTTTTATGAATCCTTTGGGTCACTCAAGAGTTGAAATTTCCCAAATTGATTGTACTCTGATGATCGGTTTGTGAACTAGTTTGGTTTTTCTCATTTGGTTTGACCGATTCTTTTCCCAGTTTTCCTTAACTCCAAAGGGTGGGGTTTACAACTTGAGTGGTATTAGACCTTGTTTCCCTGAATACATTATCAAGATTATATAACATAGTAACTAAGAGAGAGTTTCAAAATTTTCAGATGGCTCCCAGTAGAGGAACCAAGAAAACTAGGACTGACTCTACTCAACACCCTGTTCTCGTAGGAAGACAACCCTGGAAGCTCCCTAATGCCTGAGGTGTAGTAGAAGTCTCAAAAGACAAAATGGGAAATATCTAGGAGAATGGTGCCATGACCTGTTGAGGTCACAACTCTAAGTACGAAGGGAGCCAAGCCCAAAGCGAGAAACGCCAACAAATGGTGTATAACCTTACTTAGGAGGATGCTTATCAAGAATCTCATAGCTCCCTATCTATTATGTGACCACTTTTTATAATAGGGCTAAGACCCCAACATATTGTACTCCTCTAATAATAATGTACTACTCTAATAATAAAGTACTCCAAATTCCTAAAAACCCTGCCTCTCAAAAGGGTGTGATCTTGTTAGGAAGATGGCCCCAATGAAAGTAATCAAACAAACCTACGCTACCATAGAAACTAAGGAGAATCCCAGTTAAGGAACTGAATTAGGGAATCAAGAAATCTAGGAGGACTTTTAGAGTGATCCTTTGGCAAAGAAGACTCCACAAGAAAACTCTCAAGGTATCTAGACTCAAGGACGACGAAGCACCATAACCAACAATTCCCTAGAAAGATGTTATGAGGAACCACTTAAGTCTACGTAATTACAAGTATGAACGATAGGGACACTACGGGGAGAAGTGCCCAACCCTACTAAGGACAGGAATCAAGTTAACCTATAGGAGGATTGGACATGTAATGAAGGACTATCCCAAACTCCATGGATTTAGGGTAATACCTCCCGAGAAACACATCGACTACCAAAAACCCAAAGCCATGGAAGGTAGGAAGGACTGAAGGAAGGACCTTGAGAAATCACAAACAAGAATATAATATAGATGAAAGGAATCTTCCCTTACAAGAGAGCTACATGCCATCTAGAAGCAAAGAAGGGAGCGCCTCCACCAAAGAAGACATGCCCCGAATATTGAGAGACAAATAGGATGTCTTGGGATAGCCAGGAGTAACCTACTTTCGAAAAGTAGAGGAGCCAAGAAGAATATAGCGAACAAATGTAACTAGTAACTCTATGAGGAGACACCCTAGGAAAGACCATAAAGTAGTAAAGACTACACTAAAAAGGGGCGATAAGTAGGCGCCAAGGACAAGTGAACTTGAAGGGCAACTAACCTAAGACAAGTAAACAAGGAGAATAGTGAGGATAAGACAATTAACAAACTGATACTCGAGAAGGTCATAAATCTAAACCCTAGCAAGGAAGGGGGTGGTGGAAATGAAGGATGAAGGAAATCCCTGAAGAAATAAATGGCCGAAAATGAAATGATGACCACACTCAGGCCATAAGAAGAATTTAGTAAGACTCACACAAGGTGGTCTTGGAGCAAATAGTGTCGGAACCTTCTCCAAGGAGACCTTGGGAAGGTATACAAGTCCTAACTAAGAAGTAATGGACCAAGTGATGAAGGATGAGGAGATGAGGTGCATGCCGAAGTGAAAGAATCAAGGGAAGCATTCTAGGAGGATCCAAGGAGAAAGTTAAACCCAAGGAACGAGTAAGTAGGAAATAGCATCAAAGGACGCAGTTACAAGTAAGAATGGGTGGCTACCCATAATAAGGAAATAAAGGAAAGAAAAAAAAGCCTCCAAGGAGCATTAAGGAGGTTGAACTAGGATGGGAGTCCCTAGGTAGAAGGATAAAAGTAGGAAGGCAAACCTTAAAAAGGAAAGTTCCAATGACTAAGAGAATAATTAGACATGGGAACGATGGGATATCTTGGAACCCACAATCCTGAAATTTTGAGTAAAGAACCTTAAGTGAAAGGATTATGCTTTAAGGACAGAGGGATGTGAAACTAATGATATAGCCTTAAACCCCCGAGTAAAGTATGCCTAGCCTAAGTGGGTTCCATGGAATGGATAATCAGAAGGAAAAGAAATTTATAAGGGTGTGTTATACTAGGACTATATGGAAATAACCGAGAAGGTTGTATGTCAATAAACAAAAAGTTGATATCAAGGGAAGTCATTTCTAGTACGAAGGATATTGGATAAGTTTTGGGGAAAAATTACTAAAAGGAGGGGAGAGTTGTAAACCCTGCCCTTTGGAGTTAAGGAAAACCGGGAAAGAACCGGTCAACTTGAGTGAGAAAATCGAACCGGTTCATGAATCCTGACCACTAGAGAATGGGAAAATTGGGAAATTTACAACTCCTGAGGGACCCAAAGAATCATAAAAACCTTGGAAATGGACTTTAGGACAATTTTGGAAAGAAAACCAAACCAAACCGATTCAGGTGAACCGGATCCAAACCGGATTGAACCGGTTTGGAACGGTTTAAACCACTATTGAACCCGATGCTAAATTCATTTTTCTAGGTGGCTTAGAAAATTGAAATTGGATAATTGAGGCCACCATTTAGATAGAGAATGAATTTAGATGAATTTACAAATTTTTAATTTTGAAAAACTCGATCGAATCTGGCCTGAACCACTCGATTTAAGCATTGAATTCGGTTCGGACCAGCGATCCAGTTCAGAACAGTGTCATCTTCTTCCTTTAGATGACATCACTGTTCACTCGCCAAAAAATCGAGCAGCATCGACTAAGATGAAAAGTCTCCAGCCAAGGAGTTTCAGGTAATGAATGACCACTACAAAGGCACCAATCGAATGACCAAGAAGTCACTGAGCTTCCTATATAAAGAGCACCTCCTCATTCATCCTCCACACACTTGAAAACTCCTCTCTCTCCCTACTACTCCATTTTTTGGTGAAGCTCGAACCAGAGCTCTGACTTGGGCATTTTTCTTAGCCAAAGAAGGCATGGTTGGGTTCATTAGATTCAGGGAGAAATCATCTACCCAACGGTAGTCTCCATTTGCTCCAAGGATCGTCGGAGAAATGCCGGCGTGATAGAACAGTGAAATAGCTCCGGCGGACCGAAGCTACCCTATTTCGGTCGAGCTAAAAATAGCTAACTCGAGCCCTTCTCAGGCCAAACCAAGCTCTCTTAACACTTCCACAGCCCTCATACGACTGAATTAGAGTTGAAAGGTAAGCCAATTTGGCTCCCCTCTACAAATTTTGATTAGTGTTATAGAGACAACCGACGAAACTTCACTCAATTCGGCATGAATTGATGCGATTCTTGATCCTAGGAGGAATCTTAGGATGAGAGCTATCTGCGCAGATCAAAAGACTAGACCACCGTACCCCAACGGTAAGCATTCGAAGCTCTCTCTCTAAGTTCAGTTTTCCGATTAAGCTCCGTTTGAGCTCAATTTGGATCCAAATGACGCGATTCAAAGTTCCATTGAATCATGTGGAAGTGTAGTAACTCAATTTTACCTTTAATTTCAACAATTAACCTCGATTGTTCAGTCAATTTGATAAAATCAAATTCAACCAATTTGAAAGGGGGAAATTGGGGATTTCAAAAATTTGAGGGACTAAAGTGCAATTTCCCAAAAATTGAGGTCCAATTGGCCATGGAAAAATGTTGAAGGACCAATTGGTCAATTTTTGGAATTTATTGAGATCAAATTGCCATTTTTGTAAAGTAGAGGAAAATTGGTAATTTTTAAAAAATTGGAGACCAAATTGGAAATTTTGAAAACTTGAACCCCTTGTTGTGATTTTGAATAAATTGAGGCCCAAAGTGACTTTTGGAAGTTTTAGTACTCAATTTAGGGAAAAATTAGCATTAGGGACTTAAAGTTAAATAAAATGAACTAAGGACCTAAATGCAAATAATTAAAAGTTTAGCCATTTTGTTCATACGTTAGTAACAGAGGCTATTATGCCAAATATTAATAAACAAGCATGTCCAAAATCGTGTAGGAACACGAAGGACCGGGACGCCAGCAATGATAAGCTCACGTGGAGGCAAAAAGTCGATTAAGAGGAATGCACTTATTGAGTGAGTGAGATTTTTACATCATACCTGGTTGGGATGATGAGCACCTCGACAATGAAAACCCACTACTAACTGGAATTTTAACATCACACTTGGAAGGGGTGATGTGAGAAAATGCACGGAAAAACTACATACCGATTGTAAGTAGATTATATCCGGTTAGTATGATTAACTTCTTGGAAGGGAGTAGAAAACTCACTTATTGGTTATGAGTGGATATGTCCTCACACTCGGTTTGTAAACCCTGCCCTTTGGAGTTATGGAAAACCGAGAAAAGAATTAGTTAAATCGAGTGAGAAAAACCGAACCGGTTCAAAACCCGATCATAGGGGAATGAACAAATTGGAAAATTTACAACTCTTGAGTAAGCCCAAAGAGTTCATAAACCTTGGGAAAGAACCTTAGGACAAATGAGGAGATAAAACCTAGACTGCTTCGGGTGAACTAGATCTGAATCGGATTGAACCGATTTATGAACTGGAACCCAAAGAGAGAGGGCAAACCAGGAAATTGATGGCTCCCAAGTGACCTAAAGAGTCACATATGTCATGAATAAGGACTTTAGCATGAATGGGGGATGAAAACCAAACCGGTTCAAGTGAACAGGATCCTAACCAAATTGAACTGGTTGGACCGGTTTGAACCACTATTGAACCAGATGCTAAATTCATTTTTCTAGATGGCTTAGAAAATTCAAATTTGAGATTTGAGGCCACCATGGGATAGAAAATAAATTTAGATGAATTTAGAAAATTTTAATTTTAAAAAATTCGGTCAAATTGGGCCTGAACCGACCGGTTTAAGCTTTGAACCCGGTTTGAACCGATACGGTCCGATCTAGAATAGTGTTGTCTTCCTCCTTCAGATGACAGCACTGTTCACTTGCCGAAAAATCATGTAGCGCCGGCGAAGCTGAAAAGTCTACAGCTAGGGAGTTTTAGGCAACGAATGACCGCCATAATGGCATCAATCAGATGGCCAAGAAGTCCCCGAGCTTCCTATATAAAGACACTCTCCTCATTCATCCTCTCCACACCTAAAAACTCCATTCTCTCTCAACTGCTCTAATTTTCGGTGAAGCTCGATCCAAAGCTCTAATATAGGGTTTTTCTGAGCCAAAGAAAGCATGGTCAAGTTCTTTAGAATTAGGGAGAAGTTAGCTACCCAACGGTAGTCTCCATTTGCTCTGAGGGTTGCCAGAGAGATGCCGATGTGATAAAACAATGAAGCAGCTTCGATAGACCGAAGCTGCCATGTTTTGGCTGAGCTAAAATTAGCAAATTCGAGCATTTCTCAGGCCAAACCAAGCCCTCCCAACACCTCCACAGCCCTCTTACAGCTGAATTAGAACTGAAAGGTAAGCCAATTTGGCTCCTCTCTATCAATTTCAATCGGTGCTAGAGAGAGAATCGACAGAACTTCGATAACTAAATTCTCACTCAATTCGGCATCAATTGATGCAATTCTTAATCTTAGGAGGAACCTCAGGATGAGAGCCCAGATCGAAAGCTCGAACCATCGTGCCCTAGACGGTAAACTTTCGAAGCTTTCTCTCTCTAAGTCCAATTTTCTAGTGAAGCACCATTTGAGCTCATTCTGACATCAAATCACACGATTCAAAGTGCAATTGAAGAGTTCACTGAGAAACCCAAAACAATTCCACTTGGACCAAACTCAAAACACCGGAGGTTGTATGAAGAGTTCACTCGAGTATTTGGGCAACCTAACCTCATCCCTAAGGTAGACACCAACTCTCGAGCTGAATCAGAGGAAGTACAAATTCATCCTCCTCTTGTTAACCATCCTCCTCTGGTTGATATTCCCAAGTATCTCAAGACACTTCTTTGTTAACTAGGGTGTAAGCCTTTTTTCAGAGAGAAGGATGCCGGAGATGCCATGGATTGGCTGGCTAACATCAAGAAGCTGATGGGGATAATCAGAATATCACTAGAGGATATGGTGATCTTGATAGATTTTTACATGGAGGGGAGTTCCAAAAGATGGTGGGACAATATCTGTGGCCTGCATAGTTCCACACCCTCCTAGGAGCAGTTTGAGGAGAGATACGAGGAGGAGTACCTAACCCTCACCTAATTAATGAGAAGAAGCAGGATTTCCTCTGACTATGATAAGGGCTTAACTTTATATCGGAATATGAGAGTAAGTTCAATGAGCTAAGGCCTTTTGCTCCAGACTTAGCCGTACCGGCAAATATCTGCCAACGGTTCGTGGACGATTTCAGCATGGATATAAGGGACCGGATGGGAGTACTAGGATGCCCCACGGATTTGGCTGCCATCATTAGTATGGCCCATGAGTGTGAACGTCTGGTACAGACAAGACACCGTTAGATAGAACAAGCCGACCTAAAGGAATAGGAAGGACAGAGCAACAAAGAGGTCAAAAGGAGCCTTGTAGACAAAAATGAGGGACAAGAATGGGGTCTTTTAGGAGAAAGGATGATTACCATGCTAAAAGAGAGACAAGTACAACCCCACAAAGGAGAAACCCCTCTTGCCCTAGGTGCCGGAAAAGTCATGAAGGGTCGTGTTGAGCCTGTTTCGAATGAGAACAACTCAGACACTTTGCAAAGAGTTGTATAACCCTTCGAGGTAATGCCCAACGAAGTGACCATCCATCACCTCAAGGAAACCCACGGGCACTAGACGAAGGACAAGACATAGCCACTATGTCTTGAGTACTAGCCCGAGTATACAACCTCAACCAGAAGGAAGTACAAGATGAACCTAGTACTATAGTTAGTACTTACCATAGCTCCCCTAGACCAATATAACCAAAAACCCTGTAATTCATCATCATTATAATAAAAGTGCCATTTCTTATAAAACTTGTGATGAAATACAAGTCAAAGAAAATCCTATGGACGTACCCACTAAACCTTGAAGGTGAAGCAAGAACGATGGCATCCGAGGATATCAGGAAAGTTAAAGTTGGATACCCTCAAGAACGAATAAAAAGGAATTCTGAGAAAGAAGAAAAAAGATTCTTCTAAAGAAGGAAACCCTAAGGAAGCATACTAGGAAGACCCAAGGAGTAAGCTTAACCCAAGGACTGTAAGTACGAAGATGGCATCAAGGGACACCATGACAAGTGGACTACTCATAAAAAGGAAAGAAGGAAAAGCCTTCAAGAAGCGTTAGAGAGGTTGAACTAGGACGAGAATCCTTAAGTAGAGGATACAAGTAGGAAGTGTCCTCAAAAAGGGAAGTTCCAAGGCTAAGGAACCACTAGATGGATCCTAAGAGGCTTAAATTGACATAAAGAACCTCATAAAGAACCATAAGTGGTTAAGGGTATGTCAGGATAGCCAAGGTTTTAACTAATTAGGAGAGTAAAGGAGCCAATTAGAGATTGGCCTCATCTTGTCCCCACCCCGGTCTCATGCGCTTGGTGCTACTCCAAATTTCGCACAGACACTTGGAACAATGATCTGCTCTTATCCTCACTAGGTCGTCCAGGGCCCTTAGGACGCATCACTAACACTCATGGGCATCTTGATGATCACGTACTCATAGTGCATGCACAAACAATGTTTTCTCATATTTCCATGTAATCGGTGGTGCCTCTGGTCCAACGGCCCTGACTCTCAACTCAACCCACAGTTGTTTGTCTTGATTGGTCTATTGACCTGTCATGTCACATTGTTGCTAGTTGATTGAGCATGTCGGTCCTATCTTGGTACCATGGCCAAACAATTCACTTATTAAGTTTTATGGCACATATAACATGTTTGTTTATAAGATCCTGCTCGTGCCAACTAGCCTTGGGCCCACTGTACGAGATTTTCAAAATCGGGCATTTAGCCCTCAAGTTTCAAAATCGAGGCCCCCGACCTATTAAAGCTATTCGAGCTCCCGTCGAGAAGGTCTCCCAAATTGTTTAAGCATTGACACACAGTCAGGAGAGAGCACTTCCGACAAAACATATGTTTTCTCTATCCATTATACTGCTCGAGTATAAGGACACCTCCATTCATAACCGATGAACGGGTTTTCAACTTCCTTTGAGGAAGTCTCATCATACCAATTGGGTATGATGTACTTACAACCAATAAGTAGTTTTTCCGCATGATTTTCACATCACTTCCTCTAAGTAGTGATGTTTAAAATACCTCTAAATAGTGGGTTTTCATACCGAGGTAATTATCATCCCCAACCGGGTATGATATAAAATTTCCACTCACAACTAGTAAGTGGTTTTAAATTTTAAGTTGTGCTCATCATACCAAATAGGTATGATGTTAGTAAACCCACTCACTCGTTAATTTCGTGAATTCCACTAGACCGGTTCTTTGTATTCACGCGAGCTTGTCCTTGCTGGCATTCCTGGTACTTCACGTTCCTACACGATATGAACATCTCGATTCATTATCCTTCGCCTAATCGCCTTCATTCATTCCAAATGAATGAGAAAGTGGAACTTCCATTTATTTGCAATTAGGTCCCTAAAGTTATTTCTCTTTAACTTTAAGTCCCTAATGTCGATTTTTTCTCAAATTGAGTCTCGAAACTGCTAAAAATTATCATTTGACCTCAATTTATTCCATTTCACAAAAAGGGAATAATTTCCCAAATTTCCAATTTGGTCCTCCAACTTTTCCAGAATTATCATTTTGCCCTTCCTTTACAAAAATGGTAAGTTTTGACCCAAAAATTCCAAAATTTCTCAATTGGTCCGCCAACATTATTTTCATGCCCAATTGGCCCTCAATTTCATTTTGGTCCTTCGAATTTTGAAAATCTCCAATTTTTCCCCCAATTTCAACTCTTCAACACTACCGAATTTGATTTCATCAAATTGACCAATCAAACACCTCTAATTGTTGAAACTGGGGTTGAAATTGAGTTCCTACATGTTCATACGATTATAAGGAACTTTGAATCGCAGATTTTAACACTTGAACAAGCTCAAACAGAGCTTTGCCGAAAAACAGACTATAGAGAGTAAGCTTTGATTTTTCACCGGTGAGGGCACGACGGTCCGCGCTTTCTATCTAGGTAGATAGCTCTCATCTTGAGGTTCATCTTAGATTCAAGAATCGCATCAATTGATGCAGAATTGAGTTAGAATTTTATCATTGAATTTTTGTCGGTTCTCTCTAGCACTGGCCAGAAATTGTAGAGGGGAGCGGAATTGGCTTACCTTTCAGTCCTAATTCGGCCGTGGGAGGGCTGAGGAAGTGTTGGGAAGGCTTGGTTTGGCCTGAGGAGGGCTCGAAATGGCCAATTTCAACTCAGCCGAAACTGGGCAGCTTCGGTCCGTTAGAGCTGCTTCACTGTTTCATCACGCCGGCATCTCGTCGGCCTTTTTTTTAATGAACGGAGACTACAGATGTGTAGCCAACTCCTCCCCAGTTCTAAAGAACCTGACCACGCTTTGTTTGGCTTAGAAAAGACCCCATGTCAGAGCTTTGGTTTGAGTTTCAACGGAAAATGGAGCAGCTGAGAGAGAATGGAGTTTTTAGGTATGGAGAGGATGAATGGGGAGAGGCTTTTATATAGGGAGCTTGGAGACCCGTTGGCCGTCCATTTGGCACCGTTATTGCTGGCATTGAAGACTAGAAATGCCTCGAACATAAGTGTTTCTTCTTTGCTGGTGTTTCTTCAGTTTCCCGGCGAGTGAACGGTGTTGTCATCCTGAGGAAGAAGATGACACTGTTCCGAATCGGACCGGACCAGGTTCAAAGCTTAAACTGGCCGGTTCACCCCCCATTAGATCGAGTTTTTCAAATCTAAAAATTTATAATTTCATCTAAATTCATTCTCTATCCAATGGTGGCCTCAAATCTCTAATTTGAATTATTTAAGCGACCTAGAAAAATGAATTTAGGATTCAGTTCAATAGTGGTTCAAATTAGTTCAGATCCGGTTCACCTAAACCGGTTTGGTTTTCATCCCCAATTCCTTCACAAGTCCATTTCTATGTATTTTGTGACTCCTTAGGTCACTTAGGGTCCATAAAATTCTCAGTTTACCATCCCTTTATCGATTTTGGTTCATAAACCGGCTTGGTCCTTAAACTAGTTTGGGTCCGGTTCACCTGAACCGGTCTGGTTTTTCACTCCCACTTTGTTCTAAGGTTCCTTCCCAAGGTTTATGAATTTCTTTGGAGTATAATGGAGTTGAATTCCTTTGTTTTGCCTGATCTCTATCGATTCCGGTTCATGAACCGACTCGATTCATTAACCGGTTCAATCCTGTTGGACCCAGTTCATCCAAATTGGTCTAAATTTCCTCTTCCAATTCATCCTAAGGTTCTTTTCCATAGTATTTTGAACTCTTTGGATCACTTGCGACTTGTAAATTCCTCAATTTCCCAATCAAAATTATTGGGTTTGTGAACCGATTCATTTTTCTCACTTGGTTTGACCGGTTTTCTTCCCGGTTTTCCTTAGCTCAAAAGGGAGGGGTTTACAACTCTCCCCTCCTTTTAGGAGTTTTGTCCCCAAAACTTAGTTAGCAACCTTGCATGAGCAATCATTTCCTTTGATACCCCTTTGGTGTTTGCTTAAGATGCAAACTTTTCTCTCGTCCTTTCAATTAGCCCATTTTACAAACTTCACTTAAGGAATTCTTTTTCCTTTATATTATTTACTCCCTCCATGGTCATAACTAGACATACCTTACCTCAAGGTATGTTCTTAGATTTTATCTCTCTCTCTTTGCTTAGAGCAATATTATTCCCTTTGAGGTTATGTACTCAAGATTGGAAATTTCAAGATAACTAACCATTTTCGTGCCTAGTTAACCACTTGGTCATTGAAACCCTTAGCTCGTCGTCCTATAGAGCATTTCGTACTTATTTCCATAGATTCCTTTATCATCACCTTTTCGTCCTATTTTGACCCTTCCTCCATTCGTTTTCTATTATAACTTCGGTCCAAATTGTTATATTTGACCTTCTCATGCTTATTAGTCGACTCTTCCTTACTTGAGTCATATTCTCCTTGGGTTGTTGGACTTATATGCCCTTGCAGCATGGCATTTTCTAGGACCTGTCTCTGTCGATTTGATTTCTAGAACATCTCCTGAAGCGTCTCTCTTAGCTTTTAAACCTTTCAGGGATCGTATAACTTCATCCCTCTTTTATTTTGATAGCATTTCTCAACTATCCTTTTTACCATTATTAACTCAACTTACTCAATTGTGTTGGTTCTCCTTACCCACTCGTCCTTTTTCGACTTCCTTATTGAATTTTTTTTTTGTTCCAATTATTTGATCTCCAGATGTTTTACTGACATGCAAGGACTCATCCATTCTTAGGTTCATCATCACTCCCAATAACATCCTTTACTCAAAGATTTCCTTTGGCCTTAATCCGCTCTTACTTGTTTGTAACCACTTCATAGTTCATTATTCCCATTTGATCCTTTTCGGTCTTATTGTTTTGTTCAAGGAGTTTTCTTTTTACGTTTTCATTCTCTAATGTGTCCCTCAAGGTAGAGACTTTCGTTCTAGGAGCTACATGGTCAACCTTCTTACCATTGCTTGAATGTTTCCTTTTCTCCCTTTCTTCGTACCCTTATTTGTGTTAGGGCATCTGTTTTACTTTGGATCCTTCTCTATCCACAACTTTTGTTTTATCCCTTGTTCCATACATAGGACACTTTCGATTATTGGTTTTATTTTGTGCATTCCACACTATGCTTGGTTGTCCACTCTTTAAGCTTCGTATGCATGTGTGTGGGCTATGACCCATCTTACCAATTGTGGTTATTCCTTCTTAGCTACTCCTTATTAGGGGACTTACTTTCCCAACATCTTCTTGAGCATTTTTCCTCTATTACCCGAGTTTGGCTTGTCCACTCATTCATACTTGTCACAGCATCTTTTGATGCTAACTCATTAAATAATTTCTGTTAAGGAGGGTTCATATCCTCCTTATTTCAAAATCTCTTGTTCGCCTTTTTTGAGGCTCACTTAACCATTTCAAGACTTTAAACTATAAATCTGGTTTTGACCATCGATTTCATTAAGGATTTCCCTTCGTTCTTCTCTTCCTACGTTTTGGCCCTTTCACTTCTCCCTTCTTTATTGTGGTTTAAATCCATGGTTCTTTCAAAAACTAGTTCTTTAACTGTCTTCTTATTTTTATTTTTCTGGTCCAATTTCCTGGGCAATTGTATCACTCGTTCTTCATGACCATCCCATTATCCTTCAGAGAGTGTAGTCTTTACTACATCTCATTCTTTCTTAGGGTTTTGTTCATTCTCTTTGGTTGTCCACCTTTACTAGTTTCTTCTTTCTACTCGATTCTTCTAGAATTATTTCTTGATACTCCTGCTCTTTCTCCAAACAGATCATACTGGGACATCACGATACTTCCTTGGTAGGATTCTTTCCTTTTCTCTTGACATTCTTTTTTTTTTTACATTTGCTCAAGGGGATTTTTTTTTTTACCCTTAAAATGACATCTCTTGATGTCGTTTTCTCCTATTTACCTTTACTCCACAATTCTTGTAGGCACATCTTGTATACTCTATCCTCATCTTCATTCGTACCTAGTACATGTCTACTTCTTTAGGGAGCGTACAAATCTTTCTTGTTTCAAGTTTTCTTGACCGTTATGTGAGAGGCTTACCTATTCCTTTCTTTGCTTGAGTTTTAGTCATTAATTGGCCCTTGGTCCTTTTAAGGATTTCTTTCATCCTTCTTTTCTCCAATATTTGGCCTTTCCACCTCTTCCTTCTTTACTGGAGTTTACTCTATGACCCTCACGAGAGTAGTTTGTTACCTGTCTCGCCCCTACTTTTCACCTTATTTAGTTTTCTTGAGGCAGTTATCTCTCTAATCTCCTTGTCCTTAATGATCATTCCAGTGCCCCTATTTAGAGTGTATTCCTTACTACTTCCTATGTCACGCCCCGACCCGGTTTGGTCGGATCCCAGTGATCAACTCGCCACTCTCCCGGTTTATTAAAGGGTTTCCCCTTATTATGAACCGTAAAGAGTAAGGCGTCCTTTAACCTGCACCTTTTTCCTGGGATAACATAATCAAAACTGCATGAAATTTAAAACTGTACATACCTGTCTTATAGGCATCTTAGTTGACGGTCTTTAAGGGGAGGCTTTCCAAGATTTCCTGAAAGGGATATAAGGGAGGGGGTGAGTACGACTACTCAGTGAATGAGTTTTTAAAAACTTTTGACTTTTAAGAAAAATATTTATATGGAGTGTGCCAGACTCCTTTGTTTTCAAAAATCCCTTCATTTAAAAATTTGAGTGTTTCCATTATTTCTTAGTTACCACGGTGTGTCATCACCCAACACACATCCTTCATCATGAAGGTTACACACATTCGCAAGTCAGTATCACTACTGAACCCGCTAGTGGCTTCGGAGCGACTTTTCCTGCCACCCGGATAGAAGTACAACCACTTCTGCCCTGGGAATGAGTGGATGTACGTGACATCCGACCCACAATCCCGAAATCACTTCTTCGTGTCCGTATGAGGACAGAGACCTCATCCTGTCCCCACCCCGGTCTCATGCGCTTCGTGCTACTCCAAATTTCGCACAGAAACCTAGAACGACGAACTGCCCTTATAGCTACCAGGTCGTCCAGTGCCCTTAGGACGCATCACTACCTCTCATGGGCGTCTTGATGATCCCATACTCACAATGCATGCACAAACAATGTTTTCTTATATTGCCATGTAATCTGTGGTGCCATTAGTCCAACGGCCCCGACTCTCAACTTAACCCGCAGCTGTTTCTCTTGACTAGTCCGTCGACCTGTCATGTCGCACTGCCGCTAATTGACTGAGTATGTCGGTCCTATCTTGGTACCATGGCCAAACAATTCACTTATTAAGTTTTATGGCACATATATCATGTTCGTTTACGAGCTCCTGCTCGTGCCAACTGGCCTTGGGCCCACTGTACGAGATTTTCAAAATCGGGCATTTAGCCCCCAAGTTCCAAAACCGAGGCCCCTAACCTATCAGAGCTATTCGAGCTCCCGTCGAGAAGTTCTCCCAAATTGTTTAAGCATTGGCACACAGTCAGGGGAGAGATCTTCCGACAAAAATAGGTTTTTACTGTCCATCATACCGACCGGTATAAGGACATCTCCGTTCATAACCGATGAACGGGTTTTCAACTTCCTTCGAGGAAGTCTCATCATACCAACCAGGTATGATCTACTTACAACCAGTAAGTAGTTTTTCCGCATAACTTTCACATCACTTTCTCTAAGTAGTGATGATTAAAATACCACTAAACAGTGGATTTTTATATCGAGGCACTTATCATCCCCAACTGGGTATGATATATAATCCCACTCACCCGTTAATGCCATGATTTCCACTAGACTGGTTCTTTGTATTCACGCGAGCTTGTCCTTGCTGGCGTTCCTGGTATTTAACGTTCCGGTGAAGGCACGACAGTCCGAGCTTTCGATCTAGGCAGATAGGTCTCATCCTGAGGTTCATCCTAAAATCAAGTATTGTATCAATTGATGCGGAATTGGATTAGAATTTCGTGATTGAAATTCGGTCGATTCTCTCTCTAGCACCGATCAAAAATTATAAAGGGGAGCCGAATTGGCTTACCTTTCAGTCCTAATTCGGTCGTGGAAAGGTTGAGAAAATGTTGGGAGGGCTTAGTTTAGCCTGAGGAGGGCTTGAAATGGCCGATTCCAGCTTGGCTAAAATAGGGTAGCTTTGGTCCACCGGAGTTGCTTCACTATTCCATCATGTCGGCGCTTCTCCAACGGTTCTCGGATTGACTGGAGTTTGCTATCAGATAGCGTCTTCTCCCCGATTCTAAAGAGCCCAACTTTTGTTCAAGTCAAAGCTCTGGTTCGAGCTTTACTAGGAAATGGAGCAGTAGAGAGAGAGAAAGAAGTGTTCAGGTGTGAGGAGAATGAAATGGGGATGACCTATTTATATAGTCGTAAAACAGTGTATTAAATAGGCGAGATTTATTACTAGTATTAATATTGCCATAAATTATTGGTATTAATTCCAATAATTTAATTTTGGTATTAATTCCAATAATTTAATTTTGGTATTAATTCCAATAATTTAATTTCGGTAATAAATTATTTGTATTAATTCCAATAATTTAATTTAGGTATTAAATTATTGGTATTAATTTCAATAATTAAATATATATTAATTGATGGCTATTTATGATAAGCCGTTCGTATAAAAATTTTTGACCGAAATTTCAGGTTATAAAAAAATCACACTTCCCAAGAGGTCACCCATCCTCACACTACTCTAAGGTAAGCACACTTAACTTTGAAGTTCTTATGTAATCTAATTCACCTGAACCAATTTGGTTTTTGTTTTTTATTTTGTCTTAAATTTCTTTTCCAATGTTGAATAAATTCTTTGGATCAACCGAAAATTTTAAATTTTCATATTGCTTATTTCCAAATGTAAACCGGTTTGGTTTTTCTTATTCGGTTTGACCGGTTCTTTTCCCGGTTTTCCTTAACTCAAATGTGCGGGGTTTACATCCTAGTCCTCCTTAGGGTGTCGTTCATTTTCTTTGACCATCTCGTTGTCATGGTTTGCTTATTTCTGTTATGTTGTTTCGAATCTCAACTTTGACTCCTCTATATTTTCCAAAGGAAGTTGTACCTAACATTCTATCACCTTTCCAAAGTAGGTTAGTCTCGGCCTCCGGTGCATCCTTCCTTCAAGTAGTTTCTAATGAGAGGTTGGCTCCTTGCACTCCATGTTATGTCCATCTGCCAACTAATGATTCCTTTAAGGCACTTGGTTGTATGAATCCCTCCATAGTTCCCTTTAATAACGTATTCCTTCTCTTCTTCACTCTAACTGTGTCATTCCCTAGAGTTCCGAGGGATGTTTTTCTTTGTTTGCTCCTTATGGGAGGGTTCTAAGTATGCTTCTCATGTACCTTATCCCTATTCATGAGGTATCCTTCTCGGTTTGACCTTCTTAAGAAGTTTTTGCATTCACCTCATCATTTCTTGACCTCTTGGTGAACTATTTATGTAACCCGCTCCATGGTATCGGTCTCCAATCCTTTATGTCCTTTGTGACCCTTGAGGAGGCATTGCCTTGAATCTATGAGGCGTGGAACACCCCTTCTTTCCTTATACTTATACTAATCCATCTTGGTACTTATCCTTAATAGTGTTGAGCACTTTCTTGAGTAGCATTCCTATTGTCCTTACCTTGTAACATGTCATTTCTTTGCCCAGTAGTCATTATCAGAGTTCTCACTCTTTCATCTCCTTGTCAATTTTCTTGGCAAGCCTTCTCTGCCTACTAATTTTCCCCTAAGAGTTCTCTTAGACTCTTTAGTCTTTTGGTTCATTTCCTTATTTGGGATGGGATTCTCCTTGGTCCTCGGGGTTTGTTCGGTTACTTTTCTTGAGGCAATCATCCTACAGTTGAGATGTAGGCTTACATCCTTGTTTAGAGACATGGTTTCAAGAACTTGAAATTCTTCATTAATGGAGAAGGTGTACAATATGTTAGGGTCTTAACCATATTACAAAGAGGTGGTCATGAAATAGGTAGAGGACTACGGGGTGTGTGCTAAGCATCCTCCATGGTAAGGTTATAAGCCCTAACTGGTGTTCCTGGTCTCAGGCTTAGCTTCCTTTGTACTCGGGGTGTGACCTCAACATGTCCAAGCATCATCCTCTTGGATACTTTATCATTTGGTCCTTGGGGATTTCTACCATGCCCCAGGCATTTGGGAAGCTTCTAGAGTTGTCTTCCAATGAGGACAGGGTGTTGAGTAGAGTCATTCCTAGTTTTCTTGGTTCCTCTCCTGTGAGCCATCTGTAAATTTTAAGATAAATCCTATTAGTTACTATATTTTCTAGTCTTGATTATGTATTTGAGGAAACAGGCTCTGATACCACTCTAGTTGTTACACCCCGACTAGGTTTGGTCGAATCCCCGTGATCAACCCGCCACTCTCCTAGTTTATTAAAGGGTTTCCCCTTATTATAAACTGTAAAGAGTAAGGCGTCCTTTAAACCTACTCCATTTCCTAGAATACTATAATCAAAACTGTATGAAATTTTAAACTTTACATACATGTCTTATAAGCATCTTAGTTAATGGTCTTTAAGGGTAGGCTTTCCCGGATTTCCTGAAAGGGATATAAGGGAGGGGTGAGTACGACTACTCAGTAAATGGGTTTTCAAAAACATATTTTTAATTTTTAAGAAAAACATTTATATGGAGTGTGCCAGACTCCTTTTTTTTCAAAAATCACTTCATTTAAAATTTTGATTGTTTCCATTATTTCTTAGTTACCGGTGTGTTATCACCCAACACACATCCTTCATCATGAAGGTTACATAAATTCGCAAGTTAATATCACTACTGAACCCGCTAGTGGCTTCGGAGCGACTTTTCCTGCCACCCGGATAGAAGTACGACCACTTCTACCCTGGGAATAAGTGGATGTATGCGACATCTGACCCACAATCCTGAAATCACTTTTTCGTGTTCGTATGAGAACAGAGACCTCATCCTATCCCCACCCCAGTCCAATGCGCTTGGTGCTACTCCAAATTTCGCATAGACACCTAGAATGATGATCTGCCCTTATACTCACCGGGTCGTCCAGGGCCCTTGGGATGCATCACTACCCCTCATGGGCATCTTGATGATCTCGTACTCACAGTGCATACACAAACAATGTTTTCTCATATTGCCATGTCATTTGTGGTGCCTCTAGTCCAACGGTCCCGACTCTCAACTCAACCCGCAGTTGTTTGTCTTGACTAGTCCGTCGACTTGTCATGTTGCACTTCTGCTAGTTGACTGAGCATGTCGGTCCTATCTTGGTACCATGGCCAAACAATTCACTTATTAAGTTTTATGGCACATATATCATGTTCATTTACGAGCTCCTGCTCGTGCCAACTGGCCTTGGGTCCATTATACGGGATTTTCAAAATCGGGCATTTAGCCCGAGGCCCCTGGCCTATTCGAGCTCCCGTTGAGAAGGTCTCCCAAAATTTTTAAGCATTGGCATACAGTTAGGAGAGATCACTTCTGACAAAACATATGTTTTCTCTATCCATTATACCGCTTGAGTATAAGGACACCTCCGTTCATAACTGATGAATGGGTTTTTAACTTCCTTCAAGGAAGTCTCATCATACCAACCGGGTATGATGTACTTACAACCGATATGTAGTTTTTATGCATGATTTTCACATCACTTCCTCTAAGTAGTGATGTTTAAAATACCACTAAATAGTGGGTTTTGATACCGAGGTACTTATCATTACCAACCAGGTATGATATAAAATTTCCACTCACAACCGGTAAGTGGTTTTAAATTTTAAGTTGTGCTCATCATCCCAACCGGGTATGATGTTAGTAAACCCACTCACCCATTAATGTTGTGAATTCCACTAGACCGGTTCTTTGTATTCAAGCGAGCTTGTCCTTGCTGGTGTTTCCGGTATTTCGCGTGCCTACACAATATGAACATATCGGTTCTTTATCCTTCAGCCTAATTGCCTTCAATCATTCCAAATGAAGGAGAAAGTCAAACTTCCATTTATTTGTAATTAGGTCCCTAAAGTTATTTCTCTTTAACTTTAACTCCCTAATACCTGTTTTTCCTCAAATTGAGTCCCGAAACTTCTACAATTTATCATAGGACCTCAATTTATTCCATTTCACAAAAAGGGGATTAATTTCTCAAATTTCCAATTTGGTCCTCTAACTTTTCCAAAATTACCATTTTGCCCTTCTTTTAAAAAAATGGTAAGTTTTGCCCCAAAAATTCCAAAATTTCTCAATTGATCCTCCAACATTATTTTGATGCCCAATTGGGCCTCAATTTCATAAAATTTCATGTTGAAATCCTTCGAATTTCAAAAATCCCCAATTTCAACTCTTCAACACTACCAAATTTGATTTCATCAAATTGACCAATCAAACACCTCTAATTGTTGAAATTGGAGTTGAAATTGAGTTCCTACATGTTCATACGATTCTAAGAAACTTTGAATTGTAGATTTTAACGATAGAACGAGCTCAAACGGAGCTTCGCCGGAAAAATAGATTGTAGAGAGAGAAAGCTTAGATTTCTCACTGGTGAGGGCACGGTGGTCCGAGCTTTCGATCTGGGCATATAGCTCTATCTTGAGGTTCATCCTAGAAGAATCGCATCAATTGATGTCAAATTGAGTTAGAATTTCATCATTGAAATTCTGTCGGTTCTCTCTCTAGCACCGACCGAAAATTGCAGAGGGGAGCCGAATTGGCTTATCTTTCAGTCCTAATTCGGCCGTGGGAGGGCTGAGAAAGTGTTGGGAAGGCTTGGTTTGGCCTGAGTATGGCTTGAAATGTCCAATTTCAAATCATCCGAAACAAGGCAGCTTCGGTCCGTCGGAGCTGCTTCACTATTTCATCACGCTGGCGATTCTCAGAGTGAACGGAGACTACAGATGTGTAGCTGACTCCTTCTTGGTTCTAAAGAACCCTACCTCACCTTATTTGGCTCAGAAAAGACCCCATTTCAGAGCTCTGGTTCAAATTTCACCGGAAAATGGAGCAATTGAGAGAGAATGGAGTTTTCAGGTGTGGAGATTATGAATGGGGAGGGGCTCTTTATATAGGGAGCTTGGAGACACATTGGCTGTCCGTTTGGCACTGTTATTGTTGACATTGAAGACTGAAACACCCTGAACAGAAGTGTTTTTCTTTTCCAGCGTTTCTTCAGTTTTCCGACGAGTGAACAGTGTTGTCATTTTGAGGAAGAACATGACACTGTTCCGAACCGGACCAGACCAGTCCAAACTGGGTTCAATGCTTAAACCGGTCGTTTCACCCCCATTCGATCGAGTTTTTCAAATCTAAAAATTTCTAAATTCATCTAAATTCATTCTCTATCCAATGGTGGCCTCAAATATCTAATTTGAATTATTTAAGCCACCTAGAAAAATGAATTTAGGATTCGGTTCAATAGTGGTTCAAACCGGTCCAAACCAGTTCGGATCCGGTTCACCTAAACCGATTTGGTTTTCACCCCCAATTCCTTCACAAGTCCATTTCCATGTCTTTTGTGACTCCTTGGGTCACTTAGGGTCCATAAAATTCCTATTTTACCATCTCTTTATCGATTTCGGTCCATAAATAGGCTTGGTCCTTAAACCGGTTCAATCCGGTTTTGGTCCGATTCAGCCGAACCGGTCTGATTTTTCTCTCCCGCTTTGTTCTAAGGTTCCTTTCCAAGGTTTATGAATTTCTTTAGAGTATAATGGAGTTGAATTCCTTTGTTTTACCTGATCTCAATCGGTTCTAGTTCATGAACCGACTCGGTTCATAAATCGGTTCAATTTTGTTGGACTCGGTTCATCCAAATCGGTCTAATTTTCCTCTTCCAATTCATCCTAGGGTTCTATTCCATAGTATTTTGAACCCTTTGGATCACCTAGGAGTTGTAAATTCCTCAATTGCCCATTCAAAATTATCAAGTTTGTGATCCGATTTGATTTTCTCACTAGGTTTGACCAGTTCTCTTCCTGATTTTCCTTAGCTCAAAAGGGCGGGGTTTACAAATTGGGAGAGAAAAACCAGACCAGTTTAGGTGAACCGAATCTGAACTGGATTGAACTAGTTTATGAACCAGAGCTTAAAGAGAGTGCAAACCGGAAAATTGATGGAGCCCAAGTGACCTAAAGAGTCACATAAGTCATGAATAAGGACTTTAGAATGAATGGGGGATGAAAACTAAACCGGTTCAAGTGAACCGAATCTGAACCGGTTTGAACCACTATTGAACCGAATGCTTAATTTATTTTTCTAGGTGGCTTAGAAAATTCAAATTTGAGATTTGAGGCCACCATTGGATAGAAAATGAATTTATAAATTTTTAATTTTAAAAAATTCAGTCAAATCGGGCCTGAACCAGTCGGTTTAAGCTTTAAACTCGGTTCGAACCGATCCGGTCCAATTCAGACAGTGTCATCTTCTTCCTTCAGATGATAGCACTGTTCACTTGACAGAAAATTGCATAGCTCTGATGAAGCTGAAAAGTCTCCGGCCAGGGGGTTTCAAGCAATGAATAACCAACATTAAGGCGCCAATCGGATGGCCAAGAAGTCCCCGAGCTTCAAATATAAAGAGCCCCTCCTCATTCATCCTCTCCGCACCTAAAAACTTCATTCTCTCTCAACTGCTCCAATTTCTGGCAAAGCTGATATCGGTCGCCACAGAGACGCTGACGTGATAGAACAATGAAGCAGCTCCAATGAACTGAAGTTGCCCTATTTTTTCCAAGTTGATATCGGCCAATTCGAGTCATTCTCAAGCCAAACCAAGCCCTCCCAACACCTCTACAGCCATCTTACAGTTGAATTAGAGCTGAAAGGTAAGCCAATTTAGCTCCCCTCGATCAATTTTGATTGGTGCTAGAGAGAGAATCGACAAAACTTCGATGACTAAATTCTCACTCAATTCAGCATCAATTGATGCAATTCTTAATCCTAGGAGGAACCTTAGGATGAGAGCCCAGATCGAAAGCTCGGACCATCGCGCCCCCGATGGTAAACTTTCAAAGCTTTCTCTCTCTAAGTCCAGTTTTCCGGTGAAGCACCATTTGAGCTCATTCCAACATCAAATCGCGAGATTCAAAGTGCAATTGAATTGTATTAAGGTGTAGGAACTCCAATCTAACTTCAATTTCAATAATTAAACTCATTTGATCGGTCAACTTGATGAAATCAAATTCGGTTGTGCTAGAAGGTCGAAATTGGGGGGAAATTTTGGGAATTTCAAAAATTCGAGGGACTAAAGTGTAATTTCATAAAATTGAGAACCAATTAAGCATGATAAAGATGTTGGAGGATCAATTGGGCAATTTCAAAATTTTTGGGGCAAAACTTACCATTTTTGTAAAGTAGGGGCAAAATGGTAATTTTGGAAAAGTTGGGGAACCAAATTAAAAATTTGGAAATTGAACCCCTTTTGTGAAATTGAATAAATTGAGGTACCAAGGTGAATTTTAAAAGTTTCAGGACTCAATTTGAGGAAAAACTGGTATTTGGGACTTAAAGTTAAAGAAAAATAATTTTAGGGACCTAATTGCAAATAAATGGAAAGTTTGGTTTTCTCATTCATTTAGAATGAATGAAGGCTATTAGGCCAAGGGATAATGAACAAGTTCATATCGTGTAGGAACATGAAGTACATAGAACGCTAGCAAGGACAAGCTCATGTGAATACAAATAATCGGTCGAGTGAAATTCACTACATTAACGGGTGATTGGGAATTTAATATCATACCCGGTTGGGATGATAAGCACTTCAAAAATGAAAATCCACTGGTAAGTGGTATTTTAATCATTACACCTGAGAGGAGTGATGTGGAAATCACACGGAAAAACTACTTACCGGTTGTAAGCAGACCATACCCGGTTGGTTTGATGAAACTTTCTCGAAGGAAGTGGAAAACTCGTTAATCAGTTATGAGTGGAGATGTCCTCATACTCGATTGGTATGATGGATAGATCAAAAGTTTATTTTGTCCGAAGTGTTCAACCCTAATTGTGTGTCACTGCTTAAACATTTTGGGAGACCTTCTTGACAGGAGCTCTAATAGCTCATATAGGTCGGAGGACTCGGTTTTGGAATTTGGGGACTAATATGCTCGATTTTAAAAATCTCGAACAATGGGCCCTAGGCTTGTTGGCATGATCAAGAGCTCATAAACAAACATAATTTTAAGCCATGAAAACTTAAGTAAATGAGTTTTTCGGCCATGATATCAAGACAAGACCGACACAATCGATGGACTAGCAGTAGTGCAACATGAGAGGTCTTCACGAGTCAAGATAAACAGTTGCATGTCTAGTTGAGGGTCGGGGCCGTTGGACCAATGGCACCACATATTATATGGCTTATGTGAAAAAATGTTGATTGTGCATGCACTATGTTACAAGCCCTTCAAGACACCCAAGAGGGGTAGTTATACCTCCTAGGGCTCTGGACGACCTGGTGTAAATAAGGGCAGTTAGTCGTACTAGAAGTCTTGAGAAGCTCGGCATAGCTTCATTGCACATGAGACTGGGATGGGGACAAGATGAGGTCTCTATCCTCATATGGACATGGAGTATTTTTGGTCTGAGGGTAGGAGGTCAGAGACGTTCACTCAGACTTCGGGTAGAAGTTAAAGACTTTTATCAAGGTGGATGGTAAAGACGCTCCGATCCACAAGTGGGTGCAGTTGGCATAACTGCATCTCGCAAATGTGTGTGATCCCTTCATGATGAAGGGTGTGTGTTGTATGTTAAACACACCGAATATGGAAATGGGAAAGAGGTTACGAAAACTGTGGAAAGGATTTGAGAATCCTTGGAAATGAATCGGGAAACCTTGGAAAAAGATTTTGATAAACCGAAATTTAAAGAAAAGTATTTTTATGAAATAAGGAGTCTGGCACACTCTGATTAAAGAAAATGATTTTTGTGAAAACCCTCACCCAACACCCATTCACTAAGTTGTCGAACTCATCCCCTCCCTTTACCCCTTTTCAGGAAACCAAGGGAAAAATAACCTTAAAGATTTATTAGTAGTCGAACCTTAAGGTAGGTATGTAAAATTTATATTTAGTTTTGATTAATGTTATTCTAGGAAAAGGTACATATAAGAAGTATGCCTTACTCCCCACGGTTTAGAAGAGAGGAAAACCCCAAATAAACTGGGAGAGTGGTAGGTTGTTCACAAAGATCTGATCAAACCGAATCAGGGTGTGACACAGTTGATGTGATGAACAGCTGAAAGATTATTGTTGTTGGAAGTGCTCTCCCCTAACTGTGTGTCACTGCTTAAACATTTTGGGAGACCTTTTTAATGGGAGCTCAAATAGGTCGGAGGCCTCAGTTTTGGAACTTGGTTGACCAATTTTAAAAATCTCGTACAGTGGGCCCAAGGCCAGTTGGCACAAATAGGAGCTCGTAAACAAACATGATGTTAAGGCATAAAAACTTTAATGAATGATGTGATTTGGCCACGATACCAAGACATGACTAACATACTCGATGGACTGGCAGCAGTGCGACAAGACAGGTCGACGGACCAGTCGAGACAAACAGCTGCAGGTCGAGTTGAGGGTCGGGGCCATTGGACCAGTGGCACCAAAGATTAAATAGCTTATGAGGAAAACTATTATTTTGTACATGCACTAAGGTTCAGGACCATCAAGACACCCAAGAGGAGTGGTGATGTGTCCTAGGGGCTACTGGATGGCATGGTGGAGATAAGGGTTGTTTGTCGTTTCAGCAGTCAGGGAAGCTCGACGTAGCTTCATGCACATGAGACCGAGGTGGGGTCGGGATGAGGCCTCCGTCCTCATATGGACACGATGTATTTTGGGTCTGAGGGTAGGACATGGGAGACGTTCACTCAGATTTTGGGTAAAAGTCAAAGACTTCTATCATGGTGGATGGTAAAGATGCTCCGAACCACAAGTGGGTGTAGTCAGCGTAACTGCATCTCACGAATGTGTGTGAACCATTCATGATGAAGGGCGTGTGTTGTTTGTGAAATATACCTAATATGGAAATGGGAAAAAGTTATGAAAACCTTGATTCACACTTTGTGAAATTAATGAATAATTGCTCCTTTTGTAGTGCTTTCAGTATTGTGCGGAGGTGCACTTTGTGGTCTACTTTTGTTCGTGAGTATATCAAGATGTTGTCAATAAAAACTTTAACGTACTGGTCAATGTATGGTTGGAAGAACCTATTCATCATGTCAACAAGTAGTATTAGAGCCCAATTTTCAAAACTTGGAAAATAGAAATGAAAGTTTGGAAAACATTGGGCAAAAAGGGAAAAACATTAGTTGGAAAGTCCCATGTATAGTGTAAAAACTTCCATATGGGAAGTAGTATAAAGGGTTACTAATAATAAGAGGTAAAACTCTTATAGGAATGGGCCCTAGGAGAAGAGCTCAACATAACTAACGGGTTGTCGAACCATAACATGTTAAGAGTAACACCGAATGAACGATGCAAAGCTCGATACAAGGAACCGAAAGTTTGGTAGCAAGGTATGATTGGAGAGATTTCCGAATGGAAGAATCTCTCCTGCAACCAAGAAACCTCGAAGAGCTGGAAGCATACAAGGATTGTATGGAGGATATTTTAGATATGTACAGGTTTGTAATAGCCCCCTACGAGCTAGGGAAGAAGTACAAGCAAGGGAGGCTGAAGGAGTACCTCCCGAAGAAGGGGCAATTGAGAGACTTAAAATGGGGAATGTACCTTCCCATGAAGCACCTGATATGCATTACTTTGTCATAATAAATTGCTTGAAGTCACTTTAGCTATTGGGGTGCAAAAGCTTCATTGGAGAGAAGAATGTTGTCATAGCTATGGATTGGTTACGAACCACAGAGAAGCTTATGACAATCATGAAGGTACCGAATACAAAGAAGGTAGTCATGGTTGGATTCATGTTGGAAGGCCATGCAAGCCATTGGTGGGAGAATACCTTATCTACATCTTCTACCCAACCAACATGGGAGGACCTCGAGCAGAAGTTCAAAGAAGAGTACCTGGACCTACCCCTAGTGAATGAGAAGAAGTTGGAGTTCTGCAAACTCCAACAAGGCTCAAATACTGTGAAATGAGAATAGGTTCAACAAACTATGTCTGTTCACTCCTGACTTTACTAGCCCATGAGACATGTTCTAGATGTTCATGCAGGGGCTAGACCTCAATATTAGAAGGATACTAAGAAGTGTGGGGAGATCCACAGATATTGCCCTAGTAATAAGTAAAGCTTACGAGTGCGAAACAATATATCAAGTAGGGCAAATGCGCTCTGAGAAAAGGAAGGAGAGGGAAGGACCATTGGAATATGAAATGGAATAAGAGCCAAAGACTAGGAACCTGTCAAGAAGCCTCGTGTCAAGGGGACCGACGCCAGCCTCTGTTGCTTGGAATGGCAACCAAAACATACACTGACAAGAGACTAAGGAGGAGGGATTCGCTTTGGGAAATAACACCTGAAGTCTACACAGGTTTTAAGGATGCATGTTGTCGATGCCAAAGGTACCATGGAGGACTCCATTGCATCATTGCAACATGTTATGAGTGTGACCAACCATGACATATTTCCCGATATTGTCCATATGGAAACTCACAAAAAAACACGAAGATAATACCTACCTTCCATTCTCCGGTGTACATAGATCCCCGGAAAGGGAATGAAATTGCAATGAGCAATGGTCCTGAGGAGTAACATAGGGGAGGAAAGGCATCACCAAAGACCTAAGTAGAAGAGTCCAACAAGGCATCCAAGGAAGGATGTATAAATAAATTGTAAAGTTGGGAACCACTATAGAACTTTTCTAGGAAATGGGATCATGTAAGGAATGTACATAACTATTTTTGTAAGGTTTTAATGCTATGAAAGCTAAGAAGAAGGTATGCAATTGTGAAATTTTTCAAGAAGACAAGCTCTTCCGAAATAAATAATTAGCAAGTGAGTTGAGCAAAATGGATTAGCAACTGAAATTATAATTCGTACCTGGGTTCGAGACTTGGAGAGAGAATTCTCGGGTAGTCTTTTTCTTCTTGAAAAAAAATTAAGGAGAGGGGGATGAGTTCCACGACTCAATGAGTGGGGAAAAATCTTAGGGATGTACTTATTTATGTGTTCGTCATATTCGGGGTATTCCATTTTCTACCCCTTCTTGGGTTGACACACAATCACAAGCCCTTTCTATCATAGAAAGGGATCACACGTTCGCAAAACAGTTCCCGATTGTTCCACTTTTGGACCAGACTGCCTTTATCATCCACCCTGATAGAGGTCCACAGCCTCTACCCTAAGTTTGAGTGGACATCATGTATCCGACCCTCAAACCCTAGTCATACTCTATGTCCACTTTGTGGGATGAGTCCTTTTTCCCCCTCCTGCCTCGGTCTCTGTATGCATGAAGCTCCCAGAGCTTCTTAATATACTAGATAACGATCCGCCCTTATGCTCCCTAGGTCATCTAGTAGCCCTTGGAATCACCACTACTCCATACTAGGCATCTCGATGGCTTCGCATCTCATGCATGCAAAATCAACAATTTTCATTTATTATATCCATCATCTTTGTTATTACTAGCCCAATGGACTCGACAACCCGGCTTCGGCATCATAACTTACTGGCCCAACGAGTTCGATGATCCGGTTCGGCTCAACAGCTACTAACCCAATGAGTTTGTATGTGCGGTTTCAGCGTTGTAACCAATACACACACAATTTACTAATTCTTATGAGAGTTTTTCAAGTACATGCAACTCATCTTGTCCATGTCCATTGGCCTTGGGCCTACTTGAATGGTATCATCCGACCTTTGCATGCCTCATGCAATATGAGGACAGCCTCCCAAAAGCATTAAGCTTGTTCAATCAGTTAGGGGAGGGCAGCCTTGGAAAACCCTTTTTTAAATCGGGAATGTTGTAATCATTAGCCCAATGGGGCTTGATGCTAGACCCACTCACTTGATAAATGAGGCTAGTTGCCCCAATTGGACTTCCAGTACTGGTCGTGCCTTCTCGAATACATTTCGGTTCGATATGTCCCTGTAGGGTTCGAACATGTTCATGAAGGAAGTTTCAGCATGAAGGCCTCTCAAACATTCAAAATTTTCAATTTGGTTCATAGGATCTCCAACTATCCCTCCATGGTCCTTAACTTTTCAAAAATTACCAATTGGCCCTCAAATTTTTCAAATTTTCCAATTGGTCCTCAAACTTTCAAAATTTTCCAATTGGTTCTCAATTTCATCAAATTGGCCAATTGGGAGTTAATTTCATGAAAATCCCTCAATTTCCTTTAAATTACAATTTGGTCACCAATTTTCAAATATTCCCAAATTTCGCCCAAATTCCCTCAATTTATTGCAATTTGACCCCCAAATCTTGGATTCATCAAATTGACCACCCAAACTTGGTAAATTACCCCCTATCATGCTGCTAATCATTCCCCCATCTCCTCATGATCATTTTGACCTTTGAATCACCTTAATGGGTGCCGATTTGAGCTCAAACGGAGCTTTATTGAAAAAAGGTTGTAGTGAGAGAAAGCTTGGTTTCCTTACTAGTGAGGGGGCAACGATTAGAGCTCTTGATGTGGGCAACTAGTACTCTCCCAAGGGGTCCTTCTGAGATCAACTTGCTGGCCAATTACCTGTGAGAGCATCATGAATTTTATGAGAGAAGTTCATGTGGGTTAGCCTCTACAACTTCGAAACTCTGATGACATAGGGCAGAATTGGCTTACCTCAATGGTGGTGGAGGATCTGGTGTGAGTGAGGGAGGGCTAAGGAAGGGTTGGTTCATCTGCATAAGGTCGAGCGCGGCCAAGGTGCAGCTCAAAGTGTTTGGCTCCTTCTCGACCGTAGGAGCAGATCTCGTCAAAGCTCGGGCGGTGGTTCTTAGACCGAACTAAGGTGGTAGTCATGTAGAGGACTTCTTCCCGATCCCAATGGCATCGAGTAGGGGTGGGGGAGGGTGGGGATGGGCTTTAGAGGTCAAGAAAAAACTCGACGTCGAGCTCTGGTTTAAGCTTCATCAGAAATTGGACCTCTTTACGTTCTTCGGTCACTCGTGGGATGGGGAATGCGAGGGGAGGGGTGCTCTTTATATAGGGAGCTCAATTGTCCGAGCTACCTGCCGGCATAAGACTCAACCCCCGCCTTGCTCGTTGGTGACTAGACCGAAGCTTTCTCTGAGTTGTCGAGGACTTTCTCCCTCTTCCTTATCCTCTTCTACCCGTTAGCCATCTAAGGAAGACGACACTGTGGCACGCATACGAGCTTCGCATGTGTCAGCTTGCCACATGGCGCAATGTGATTGGTTGGTGCTGACATAGCATCCTCATTAGCAGCCTAGTCAACCTTTGACTTGCTGATCAAATATGTGGTAGCCTCCCATTGGCTGCTCCTTCCTACGTGGCTGCTGACCGATCCCTATTGACTATTGATCGTGACACGTGGCACTTTCTGATTGGCTATTTTAAATGAGCTTATTTCCCGCACAATGCTAGTGCCACATGTCAGCTTCTGATTAGCTGAGGTCATTCGATGTGGCACTGCCATGTGTCGGCCTTTGATTGGTCAATCGTTCCCAGACATCCCGAATTTGATTTTATCAAATTGACCGATCAGGACTTCTATTTATTGAAATTGGAGTTGAAATTGAGTTCCTGCATGTTCATACGATTCTAAGAAACTTTGAATCGCAGATTTTAATGCTGGAACGAGATCAAATGGAGCTTCGCCGGAAAACAGACTGTAGAGAGAGAAAGTTTTGATTTCTCACCGGTGAGGGCACGACGGTCTGAGATTTTGATCTAAGCAGATAACTCTCATCTTGAGGTTCATCCTAGAATTAAGAATCGCATCAATTGATGCAGAATTGAGTTAGAATTTCATTATTAAAATTCTGTCGGTTCTCTCTCTAACACCGACCGGAAATTGTAGAGGGGAGCCGAATTGACTTACCTTTCAGTCGTAATTCGATCGTGGGAGGGCTGAGGAAGTGTTGGGAAGGCTTGGTTTGGCCTAACGAGGGCTCGAAATGGCCAATTTCAACTTGGCCGAAATAGGGCAGCTTCGGTCCACCGGAGCTGATTCACTGTTCCATCATGTCAGTGCTTCTCTAGTGATTCTCGGATTGACTGGAGTTTGCTATCTGATAGCTGACTTCTCCCCGGTTCTAAAGAGCCCGACATCCCCTTTCGAGGTTAAGAAAAATGTTGAAGTCGAAGCTCTGGTTTAAGCTTCACCCGAAAATAGAGTAGTAGAGAGAGAGAGAGAAAGAAGTGTTCGGGTGTGAGGAGAATGAATGGGGATGACCTCTTTATATAGGTGTAAAACCCGTGTATTAAATGGGCGAGATTTATTACTAGTATTAATATTGCCATAAATTATTGATATTAATTCCAATAATTTAATTTCGGTATTAATTCAAATAATTTAATTTCGGTATTAAATTATTTGTATTAATTTCAATAATTTAATTTAGGTATTAAATTATTGGTATTAATTACAATAATTAAATATATATTAAGTTATGGTTATGATAAGGCACCAAAATTTCGGGTTACAAAAAAATTCATAGCAAGCACGCTTAACTTCAAAGTTCTTATGGAATCTTGTTCACTTGAACCAATTTGGTTTTTGTCTTTATTTTGTTTTAAGTTTCTTTTCCAAGGTTTAATGAACCCTTTGAATCACCCGGAAGTTGAAATTTCCAAATTGCTTGTTCCCATATGATTGGGTTTGTAAACCAGCTTGGTTTTCTTACTCGGGTTGACTGGTTCTTTCCCGATTTTCCTTAACTCAAAAGTGCGGGGTTTACACCTCTACTGGGGGGAAAGCTTGGTGTCCACATACTCCTTTGGAAGTCAATAATCGAACGGAACTGATGCTGGTAACTGAGGCACCGTCTCCGATGAGTTCCCGACCCTAACACGACTTCGGTTTGCTCAGTTTGGTAGTTATAATTTAAGATGATCATTATTATTCTAGTCAAGCCTGACTGAACAGAGACCTCGATGGCCTTGGGAAAGGCTAGAGGGCCCCGTACCTAAGTTTGAAAATTTTTGTGGGCCATTTTTTAAGGAAGAAAAGGTTGGAGACTATAATGTAAATAAGTAAAAGTTAGATGACCCCTTTGTGAATAAGTCTTATGTGAGGTTTTTGTAAAGGCCTAAAGAAAGTTTTGGGACCCTCCGGAAAGATTGATAAAGTTTTGGTTTATGGTTGGTATGTTTAAAATGCTTAAGGACCTAAAATGTAAATAAAAAAAGTATAATGGCTAAAGTGAAAATCAAAGAGTTTGCATGCCTAAAAGTAAATTCTAGGAAATTGAAGTACCTAGATATGGTTAAAGGAAGTATAAGGACCCAATTGGCAGTTTGTGGGAAACTAGGATCCTAGAAAGATGGGTTTAAAGAATAAGGGTAAAATAGTAATTTTGTCCAAAATAAGGGACCGCGGGAACTTAGGGATCCAAATAGAAGATTTAGAAAAGTCTAAAATTCAAAAAATGAAGGAATTAAGGCATAAGGGGCAAAATGGAAATTTTGCCTAACTTAAATCTTATTTTACAAATAAGGATAAATAAGGTTTAGAAAGTATTATAAAATATTTTGGAGATTGGAATGGGATTCAATGTGACTTGATGACCCAAATGAAGACTTAGAGAAGTCTAAGGTTCCGAAAAAGGAATACTTAAATGTATAAAAAGTAAAATGATAATTATACCTTCACCTTAGGAGGTGTTAGAAAAAAGGGGCAGTTACCCCACTAGTAGGTTAAGTAAATCGGACCCAATAAACGAAACCGTACTTTCTTATAAAAGTTTTTGTGCATCATATTAGGTTAATGAGGTACTTGAATTGATATCGATACTATATTCAGACATTTGTTAAAAGAATACGAAACGCTCAAGTTAGAACTCTGAAAATAGGACCGTAAGAAATTAAAAGAACGAATAAGTTATGAAAATCTCGGTAAGCGAGAGTAATGACAACGGTTATGATTGAATCGAGCGAAGTAACTTAATTATTTTTTTTAATACAATTATTAAAGGAGAATGAATTTCAAGTTTTTGAAACTTATATAAAAAGTGTACCGTTTATGTTAGCATGATAGGTTTGAGTGATGGTGACTATGTGTACATTTTATTTTATTAAGTGAAGTTTGGTTGATAGGTAGGTCAAAACTCTCAAAATTAATTGTTTAATAAGTTGTAAATAGATGCTCATTATAACACCATCCTTGCGAATAAATAAAAAAATTATATAATACAATCCATAAAATTGATTATTTATTTAATTATATTTTAATATACTAATTTTAAATTAAATGTGCGTTAGCATGACACTTAAATGTGTTAGTATGGATGTTGAGGGAAATTGAAATATTATTTGAGGGAGATTGAATTAATATTAGTATATGTATAATTACTATAACAATTATATTATTAATATAAAAAAGAGTTTGAATTAAATTACATATGTATAAACAATATTATTGGTGAAAATTTTAGTGGTGATACTATTAATACAAAAGTATTACAGAGGAAGAAAAGCTGGTAAGTATACACAGGTTTCTTACTCTTAAATTTGATAGATATCATGAAATATCATTAGATAATTAATGTGTTCAATTAAATTTTTATGTATTAGTGTAACGAATAGAACATTAATGTGCAGAATATATATGTCTCATATTGTTTTAAATTCTAATATTATTGTTAATTATTTTTGTTAAATTGTATGGGTAGGGAAGTGATAATTACTCGACTGTCACACATGGTTGCCGCCAATTCAAAATAGTAGTATAAATGGGTAAGTAAATGAAATAGTCTTGTAATAAATTGATAAAAAAAATACCAGTATCACAAGAAATGAGTTTTAAATAACCAAGTAAATGAAATAAATGAGAAATAATTAGACGGTCACAAGTTTAAATCAGATACAAGATAAAATCCGAATTGAAGAGAGAGATTGCAACCTCCCTCTATCACCCTCGTTATAATTTTCAATTTATCAATTTATTAAATTTTAATTTAATACCTCTTTTGTTGTTAATTAAGATTTTAGTAAGGTGATTTTTTTTTCCATTTTTTCCGGTTTTTTTTCATTCAATCGACAAAAGGGACAGTGTCCTTTATGGATGAATCTCACAACTCAAACGGGAAGAAGGCAAACTCTCTGTAAGCAAAGCTACCACCACCTATCTTTTTCTCTTTAGATTTGAGAGTGCAAAAGTTACAGAAGATACTATGGGTTCTCCGTCCCCTCCCGCAGACATCAACGCCGACAACTCTGCCCCTATGCCAAAGGTACTTTGTGTCACACACACTCTTATCTCCTCTTCCACTCTCTGTTTTTTTTGTGGGTCCTGCTGATAAATTCTTGGCTAAGTCTGCTTGATTCCTGAAGGTTGATGACGATTCCAAAGAGGGGGTGTCCGCTGCTGTCGAGGAGAAGAAACCCGACTCATCAAGCCCCAGCTTTGAGTGAGACCTTCTTCTTGATCTGTCACTGGCAGATTAATTCTTTACTAATTTCAGTTTGGCTGCTGAGTTACCAGTGAAAAACTAGATTGCTTTAATTTCTCAGGATGGAGAGAGTGGGTTATCAAGATAAGATAACTAGACATAATTTAGGTTATGGGCTGTTTATACAATGGATGTTAGGATTTCATTAGCTTTTGAGAAGTATCACCAATTTGGAAGATTAAGTTTATGATAGAAGAAGTTATTCCTCAAGTCCAACAAAATTTCAGCCTGTGTTTTGGGTTTTGCTGCATATGAACTAAACTGTTTAATTTAATCATCTATTTGCAACTAAATCAGTTCATTGTGACTGAAGTTCTGGAATGATGCTGCAGCTGCACTCAAGTGGTATCTATTTTTTATGATCAGGGACCTAGATCAATTTGAGGACATTGATAAATACAAGAAGTATGAAGCTGACTACACCCACCGATTGATGGCAAAGTACTTCTCTAACAAGAATATCTGTGGAGGTAAACTGTGTGGATTTATGAGTTTCTTGTTCATCAATTTTTGTTTTTAATCATTCACTTTTATTGAGAATATGATCACAAATTGGATAAAATAGAGAAATGTGATGAATTTATAAGTTTTGAATGGTTACACTAATTACAATTAATGACTTTTAAATGGGTAGGCTAACAATACTTTCTCTCATGATATTAGAACTAGTATACTTACACCCGTTTCTCTCATGACCACAAATCCAATTTGTGGTTTGCCCCGAGTCTGGGAAAAAAATATACAACTTGAGGTTATTGTTCTACTCGTTCAATATGGAAAGAATAATACCTGTTTTATAGACATTTGTTGAGAATGTGTTTAAAATTATAAATGGAAAGTGTATCAATGGTTTGTACGTTACAACATGTGTTGAGAATATTATTTCAAATTGGATAAAATATAAAAGTTTTATGGTATTATAAGATTTAAATGGTTACACTACTTATAAATTATAATTTTTAAGTATAAATTGGTTATACTAGATTATAATTCTCTCTCTATCATCATTTATTATTAGCGCCCACAACTTTGAGATACCAATGTGTATCATTTTTGTTCGTTGAGTTATGCTCCTCTTCCATTTTTTTCAGGCGATATATTCGATGAGAATGTTACAATAGATGGTGAAGTTATAAAGGCAAGCAGGTGAGTAGAATCTAAACCTTAGCTAATGTTTAAAAATTTTGAACTTTCTTTAATCCTATTGGTTTCATCTCTGCTCTGCCAAGTCTGCTATACAGTTTGTTCTACTAGGAGGATTGAGTTTGATTTCTTAATCTTCAGGTTTCCATCTACAAGTTCCTATGTTGACCCTCTTATTGTCTTCAAAGACCTTAGTTGCTGCGGAATCTCAATTTCTGAGTCAGAAGAAGCTATCTCCAATGGCAACCAACCATTTAAGAAGTGATATAGCTGATGGAGCTTCCCAGGACACCCATGCAGACCCAGTGACCAGACTGTATCGGTTAATGAGCTGCACTACTGGCTGCCAAAGGGTCCATGGCAAATTCATGTCAACATCCATCCACCTGGAGACCATTGCAGTGTTTACCCATCAGTTGCTTGACATGTCAAAAAGGCTCTGAACTTGAAATATAACTAATCATAATTACTGAATTTATGATATGAGAGTCTAAATATATTTAATGTTACTTAAATTAATCATATATATGTGGATGTTTTATCTGACAATGTCACTAAATTGTTGAATATCTTATTGTTAATATAATCAATTAATATATGCATTTAATATGTTCAAATGGAAACCCTATTAAATATAACCATAATAGTGCAAACTAGCAAGTTTCAGATGTTTTTGCTGGTGTCTCTTACATTATGTTTGGAGGTTTTTTTCCAGGTGATTGGTATTAAAATGGAGAGGTATAAATAAATTTGGAGCCATCACTTTTATAATTAAAATTATTTTAATATCTTTTTATATGTTTAATTTTTTTATTTTTTATTTATATATTTTAATTTAATGTATATATTAATAATATTTTATATAAATGTATAAAAATATTTATATTATATGATTAAAATAATATATATTATACATATTATATATATATATTTCTTCCTAGTATACCACATATATATTATACTATTAATATTTATTCATTTTTTAGTTACATTATTAATTTATTTGTTATATTATAATAATAAATTACAATATATACAATATATTTTATATAATAATTTATTATATAGACTATCTTTCTTAATATTATTATACTATTATATTTTATCAGAGAATTTTTTATTTTATATTAAATTTTAATTTATCATATATTATACATTTTTTACTAATACAATTTTATTTAAATATATAAATTAATTTTATAATATTAGTTAATAAAATATTAAATTTAATCAAAATAATAAATTTATCTTATTAATTTTTTAATTCTCTGCCCTCCAAACCCTTCAATACCACACCTCTTCCAATTTCTACTTCAAACCCTTCAATACAATACCACACCTCTTCCAATTTCTCTTGATCCAAATCAAAGAGCGCAGCTCTCCATAATTTTTCCAAGCCACAGCCACTCAATCCAAACAAAGTTTGATTTATTAAAAACTTATCCCCTACCAATTTCAATTTCAACTACTAATCAAGAACGCAGATCTCCTCCAACACCCATGTTCTGCAGATTAAAACAAGAGTTCTATTTTTCTACAAAGTGTAGATGGCCCCCTCCTAGAATCTTTTCAGTTGCTAGCAAAACCACAAAACCTTCCACACTAGATGTGACAAAGTAGGCAGAGAAGCATCAATGAATGGGATAGAGCTGTCCGATAACATTGGGTGATTGTACTGGGTAGTGATCTCTCCGTAAGGTATCAAGTTGATCAGATCATGCACTGCTTAGTGAGCGGTCCTCGGATGATTGCAAGCATTCATAGGGATTAGCATAGAAATAATCCTCTTCCTTGGGTCTGTCGGAGATAGCCAACCTCTTGGACTGACCGCCCATTCTATTTGAATGGAATATCTTCACTGCAGATGAGAACTGGTCCCAGCTGAGTAATCCCGAGTCATACTGGTCTATCAGCTCAACCAAAAGCTTCCGGTCTAAGAGAATTGTCTTCTTGAATCCAAGATACCTGTGACATAAAAGATATAACAAGGGTGTATTCCTTGTGCTTACTGGAGGAAAAGTGAGGGTGGGAAATACAAAATGATTGGCAACTGAAATTTCAAACCATCAGTGGAAAGAGAATTGGATAAGCTGAGCACATACAAGAAGTAAGAAATATGGCACCAGATATGGAAACGGAAAACAATTACCTGCGATGTCCTTCAACAACCTTCGCCATGTTCCCATCGTATGTTGGAACAAAAATATCGCTCTCCAGGGAGACTAGGTAATCAAGAGCAGCCATCTGGGAATAATGATTCTGGAAATACTTCAGGTCTGAGAGTTGCAGCAGGGTCTCCTTCCTGACCTGTTTCATAAATATATGTGCAATTTGGATTGAACTTGAAAAGTATGGATCCCCAAACTCAAAAGATATTGAGACTAGACCCACAAACCAGTCTAGGATAAGCCTTCACAAGAGCTGCCATTCTTCTTTCTCCACCATATATCTCGCCAGCCGCAATGTATATCTGAATGTCTTGATCGATACCAAGAGCCCTCAGAGTGAGAGCAGTTTCTTCAGGTGTCAAAGGACACAGCCCATCTTTCCTTTTCAGGTCTGAATTAATCATCTTTTCCTTCCACCAAGGATATACATATCTGAAAAGTAAAATATACAGTAAATTCAAATATTCTCCAAATAGACATTTGCTGAAAATTTTGTAGAAATTAGTTGTCCACTTCACCTCATTCTTGTCAATTCTTCTGCCTGTTCAGGGCTACAACCCTGTGTACATCCTGAAAAGGCGAGCATATCCATCTCGTAACGAAGATGAAGAACAAGAAAAGGGCCATTTTGCCTCAGCAACTTAATGACCCTTCTACCCAGCTCCTCTATTTGAGAAGTGAACTTGAGGGCACTAAAATTAACCCGGCATCGCAACTTCTGAAGTTCTAGCGGTTGGCCATTATTAGAAAGCCGGGAGTCAGTTCTATTCAAATGTAACACTTTGTACCTTCTAATTAGTGGAAGAATCTGCATAAAAAATATAAACAGATGATTCTTAATACAAGAAACCAAAAAAACGGGATTCATCAAAACCCAACAAGATCTACCTTAAAATAGCATATTAAGGCTTGCCTAAAAAATTACCTGATCGTGATAATAGGATATATCTGACCAACTAATTGGTGGCATAGAATGAATCATTCCTAGTTCCACCCTCTTCTTGAGCTTAGGAGGCAACTCCTTTAATATCCGAACTTCATCTCTCAAGGATGTAATGAATTGGTCCACATCAAATATGTCCTGAAATTCACTGTCCAGGCAATATTTAGGTATATAACAATCAACACAAAAAGTAAAATTGCTCAACAAGCATATTATATCCAAATAAAAAGTACCACTACACCCAAATAGTGTAACCCTTGGTGAACAGACCTGGGATCATTCCAAAAAGAAGTTTTATCCAACTCAGGGACAATAAGTGTGACATTCAAGTGTCTCGCTATAGCGACCATGTCACAGATCTGAAAGGCATTCCACAGTCAGAAGTACAGTGAAACAGAAAGGTCACCATAGACAGATTGATTTGCAGGAAAAGAAGTGGATAAATACCGCAGCTCTCATTTGATTAAGTCCTCCATTGCATGAAATCATCAGGTACCCGTTATTCATGTATACCCCTGAAAGCAGCAGAAATGAGATTGGATTCAGTGAGGTCAGACATTAAGGGCAACAGATACGGTAAAGGCATGCAATGCTGCTTTGATATCCACGCAGCATGAGAATAATAGGAAGGCAAAACGTATGAGAATATCATAGGTAACCTATGTTTCGCCACATGCAACAAATCTTGTGCAGGTTCAAGAACTGACTCAGAATCAAATCAACTCAGAGCAAATTCCCCATGAAAACTTTGCTCAAGTGACCATAAAACATCTCAAAAAACAGCGGGACTCTAGGAAATCATGAATATCAGCTTCGATCAACTTTTAACAACAAAATTCTGAAATAAAATGAGACTTACGTTTGGGTGGCAGGCTAGGTGCTATTACAACAGATACCTTATCATCCAAGATCGCCAACCCTTGAGAGAGCGAAGAAGACCAAGCCTTCAACGCTCTAGGCCTCCAAGTCTCCCCTAAGGCCGTCAATTGAACGATGCACATCCACAGCAATACGACCGTGGTGGCCCTGATCGTCCACATCTTCATCCTCGACCTGGAAGCCGGGACCACTAAAGAGCTCTTGTGCTTCTCCATTTTGTTCTCCTCCAATGCCTTCGACCCCATCCCTGAGCTGCCCCCCTCTGAGCCTCAAACTTGACCTCAACACTATCTACTTTGAGCATACAAATACCGTGCCATCAACATATCCGCCTCCAGGTAAACAAATCAAAAGTGTTGATGATATACTACTGTTCAAAACCTAGAGAGAATTATAGCTCGACCATATCAACGGCAGGATCATTGGTTGGCCATTAAAGCATTCACCTCCCAACGTATATAAACCCGAAATTAATTCCCCCGCCTCAGGGAATCCGGAAGATGAGATCCAATCCCAAGACTACTTTAAATAGAACCGGAGCAAACCAAAATTACGCAATCTGCACCCAAACAAAATAGCCTGCCAGAAGTAGCCCAAATTACCGCCACAAAATCGCCATTATACCTTTCAGAAGCTTAAATCCACTCTCATTACCACAAGACCGAACGATGAAAACAATCCCCGCAGTTTGATCCTCCAACTGGAAGCAAAGCACTGGTGCGAAGCCACGAACTCTCTAGGATTGCACCTCTAAATGAGATCGTCGCTTCAGCTACTCTGCGACGGCTTCGCTCCCGTTGGAAACATCAGAACAGAACAGAGATTTCCAGAGGCATCTACCTGTTCATGAATACAGTGAGCGTGAAAAAAGGAGAGTATAGTATTTATAGCAGATCAGAGACGAGCAAAGCGCGGAGAATTCAGAAATGGCTTGATTGTCTCTGGCGCAGCCACTTTAAATATACGTTATTATAACACATTTCACCCGGATCCCACCGTATAGACATTTAATTTCCAAATATATATATATATATATATATTCTTTTTTAATAAATATAAATTTATAATTTTAAAAATTTGGAGTTTAATTTATTATTTAAATTATTTTATTTATTTTTATTCTTATATATTTTAAATAAATTTATATATTAATAATATTTATATAAATTTATATAATAAAAACATTATAGATAAAAAATAATACGTATAATATATATTATAATTATTATATATTTAATATTAAATATATTATTATAATAATAACTAAATTAGCCATGTAGTTGCGATTTCTCACTTTCAACCTTAATTCAGTTTTTAGCAAAACAAAATGCCCGAGGGACATGCAGCGGTCCAAATGTTTAACAGAATGCCACGTGTCATTTCTGCACCGCTGATTGGCCTATACACGTGGCTAAATCTGACCAACGTGATGGAATTGGTCGATGCACCGACAAAATCTCGTGATATTTTGAGACGCTACTTGTGTATGTTTTCCTAGATGGGAATTGAATTATGAAGCATCAATGACATCCAATCAAATACATGTTGGTTATTCCATGAATGACTGGTCCTATTAGGGGTGGGTCATTTGTCAAGTGGGCACATAAGTAGTATTTGTATAACTTAACTAATATATATATATATATATATATATATTATTAGTGCAAAAAAACTAATATACTCCAAATGTTATGGATAATATTTTTACCTATATAATTTTATTAAAGAAAATATTCGATGATTATATATACGGATAAAATTGTTTTCAAAATTAAATAAAAATTATAAAAATAAGGATAATTTTTCGAATGTATTGCATTAACTTAAAAAAATTATTATTTATTTTATTAAAATTTTTTGTATGTTTTCTTCGAGTTAATTTTACTTTTGTAAATAAAATCGAGTTGATTAATAAACTAAAAATAGTAAAAAACGGTTAGAATGGAAGATTGGAAAATCCAAAATTACAAAAAAATTCACAAAAAATTATGGGGAATAACCATCAAATAAATTGGGTGAGAAAACCAGAATGATTAGAAGTGAACTGTACTCAAACCGACTTGAACAATAGTAAATTGATTTAATTATTTATTTTTCTAAATAGCTTAAAAATATTAATTTGGTAAATTGAGTCCATCGTTATATAGAAAATGAATTTAAAAATTTTTAAATTTTAAAAAACTGATCGAATCAGACCTAAGCCGACCGATTTTCAAATTCGGGTCACCGAAGCTGGTTGAACCAAATCGGTCAACAGTCCGAACCGGTCAATAGCCCTTAGTTGGCAACCACCCAGACACATTCAGCCCGGAGGCTACCACGTGTCCGGTCAATGGTCAGCGAACGTCCTATCAGCTTGCCACGCAGACAAGAGAAGCCAATGATAGACTACCACGTGTCCAATCAACCAGTCAATAGCTAACGCGGCGGTTGAGTTTGATCACCACGTCAAAAAAACTAGCCAATTGCATCGCACCACATGGCACACCCAACACATCATCGTCTTCAACCTCAGTCTGCTGATAGAAAAGGGAGAGGCCAATGAAGGTGGGAGTCTCCGACGACTCGAAAAATGCTCCGATCCGGTCGTTGGCGAGCGAGGCGACGGTCGAGTCTCACGTCAGCCGGTAGCCCGGACAGTTGCCGAGCTCCCTATAAATAGAGCACCCTTCCACTCGACTCCTCACCTCTCAAGCGCCCTCTAAAGATAAATGACTCATTTTTCGACGAAGTGTCGATTAAGGCTTTGATGACAAACAATTTTACAACCAAAGGAGCTCTAGTGGGTGGCAACAAAATTGGGAAGGAGTCCCCGAGCTTGGGGAACCTTCAGCTCAACTGGAGGACGGTTAGAGAAGTGCCAAAGTAATCGCATAGTGAAGTCGCTATGGAGCTCTAAAGCAGCAAGCTCCCGACTGACCCAACCCTGACCCTCTCAAACCTCCCGCCGCTGGAATTGACCACCTTCGGCCTCTTGAGACACTTTCCAGCCCCTCTTAGACACCCAGTAAGCTCAATTCCACCTCTCCTCATTGGATTTTCAAAGTTTAAGAACTCCACCTCCTCCCCTCACTCCCTTCCCCCAAAAAAAAACTCCTCTCTTCGAATTCCCGCGGTGCAGTGGCGAATTGCAGCGGGATCCAATCCTAGTAGGACCCCCTTGATGAACACTAGATGTCCACACCTCAAGCTCCGTCCACCGTCCCTCCATCGGTAAAGCTTAGCAAGCTTCCTCTCTCTACTATTATTTTCTGACAAAGCTCCGACGAAGCTTAAAACTTAACAAAATCCAGAAATTTGAAGTGTAGGACGATCATTGGGAGCTGTAGGAGGTGAATAATAGCAAGAGACGAAGGAATAAAGGACTTTCAGGCCGTCAATTGGACAAGATAAAATTTAGGAAATTCAAGTGTTAAATTGGGGAAGAAATAAGGGCCGATTTGGGGATTTTTCAAAGAAAGGTGGGGGTTGTGCAATTATTCAAAAATTCAAGGATTGAATGGTAACTTGATGAAATTAGGGGCATTTTCGTGAAATTCACTCCCAATTGAGGTCCAATTGGGCAATTTGGATGAAATGGAAGGCAAATTGATAACTTTTGAGAAATTAAGGGTCATTTAGCAATTCTTAGTAAATCATGGATCAAATGGTAATTTTTAAAAAAATTGAGGGCCAATTGGTGGTTTTTGTAAAATTAAGGACTCGAGAAGGGTAATTAGAAGGCCTTGGGATTTAATTGAAATTAAGGGGCAAATATAGACCTAAATGTAAAATTACAAACTTTAGGGACCTAAATGTAATTAAGGCATAATATGAGGGCCTATGCGCAAATACTCGAAAGATGCGGTCTCTTATGCAAATTGTCCTAATATAGATATATGTGCCATGTAGAAACGTACTGCCCAATTATAAGCACGTGTAGGTGCAATTGGAGCAAGGTCTTATTGGGATAGCCTATCGTCGTTACCGGGTGAGTGGGAACTCTATAACATCAATTACGATTGGAACGACGACTTGCATTAAAAATAATTTTCTTGCAATTAGCATCCCTTGACTGGGTGACTCTGTTTAAAATATTTGGGACCCAATTTCGGGGCTTATGCTCAGTAATACAAGTGGGCCCAAGGCTGATGGACACGAGTATAGACCCGTCCAGAATCATCATATGATAAAACTACTAAAAGTCCTAATAATGGGTAATTGTATGTGAAACTTATCGAGCCAAGTTTGGGATGTTGGGCTTGTTGGGCCAAATCATGGCTAAGTCGAAACTAGGTCGTCAAACCTATTGGGCCAATACACGTGGGCCAAAGCCAAGCCAACATACCCTTGAGCTTGAGGGCCAAAGATAATGGCTATAAATGAAAAAGACTCTTGATTATGCATGCACTGTAATATGATCAATGGCTGCTGGATGACCCAAGGTGCATAAGAGCAGTTTGGCATCCAGTATGTCGAAAAGTTCGAGGAGCTTTCTGTGCACTAAGATTGAGGCAGTAGGGAAAATAAGATCTTGTCCCACAAAGCGGACTCATGAAGTAAGATCAAGGTTTGAGGGTCGGATGAGCAAGGTCCACTCAAACTCGGGGTAAAAGCTATTAACCTCTATCAGAATAAACGGTAAAGGCGCTTCAGTTCACAAGTGGGATGGTCGAAAACCGTTCTAAGGACGTGTGCTCCCTTCTATGATAGAAGAGCGGTTGGTGTGTAAATGTTATGCTAATAACCGCTAATGAATTAAGCAACAAATCAAAGGAATCAAAATCAATCGTTGTAAAAATTTCTACTCACTAAGTATATATGTATACTTATTCTTCTACTCTCACCCTTTTAGAAATCTAAAAAAAGGATAAAAACCATGTAAGCACTAATTGTAAAATAATAAGATAATAATAAAATATTTCTTTTTTTTCTCAATAAAATAACCAAAAATATTAGATAACAAAGTATTTAAAATAATTAATACCTGATTATTATTTTATTAATGCCTGTGCAAATGAGTTGATTAATATTTTAACAGTGTGAATTGACACTTATATATTTTTTAAATTAAAGCCATTAGTGTGGATCAACCCGCCTCCTAAGGAAACTTACATCCTTGTCTCTGCTAAAAGAGGAAGCAAGTATTAAGGAAGTGGGGTTGCAATTGACTTTACTTTTCAGCTTCTGATTTCACTGCTTATCCTTGGTATGCTGCCAAATTTTCCTGCAAAATGCCTTCTAATGTTAAAACTAACTCCAAAGTCAGGTGAAACCATTTTTCTTTGTTGAAAAAAAGAAGAGAGATGGTAGTATTGGAGTATTGCTTCATCGAAAGAAGTGGGGAGCTTCTAGAACTGAAACTATGTTTGCAATGGTGTTTCCTGAATTGTTAGGTTGCCAAATTTGATGTTTTTTTCTTTGGTAGGAGTTTGGATTATATTCAAAAATGACTTTTATGTATAATATCTGTTATTTGCAACACTTTCCTCTCGTTCATTCACTTGGTATACCTAAAGACTTGCTTGCAATTCATGATTTTGTACAGGTTAGGTTAGATTATTTTGTGAGTTGACTAAAGATGGGTGGTATTCATTTTGAGAATGTTTACCCACTTAGCTATGCTTTATCATAAGAATATATATATATATATATATATATATATATAAACTCATAACGTCAGGTATTGGGGGATAAGGGGCATGTTAACTCATGATTTTGTATAAGTCAATTTATATTTTGTATTAATTAATAATTAATTTTGAGCTAATTGTTGTAGGTAAGGCAACTAATTTACAAGGTGGGAAATGCATTTTAAAAAATTTATTATCCACAATCAGTAAAAATATTTAAATTAGAAGAAAAAGTTTACCCTAAAACTTTAAATTTATATAATGTAATAAGTTTAATTTAAATATAAGTATTTTATTTAACTAAATTAATATATAAATAGTTTACTTGTATTTTAAAATATTCATCCAATTTTTTTGAATTTAATCAAACTTTGATTTACACATCACTAAATTATAATTTATTTTTAATTTTAATAAAATTTAATTAAAATATAAGAATTAAGAGGTAAATAATCAAAGATCTAATAATAAAATAAGCATTTTAAATAGTATAGGTGGGTAGGACGTTATAGTGGGTAAAATGGTAAAAATAATTTTAGTGTAGGGGGTAAAATAGTAAAAATAGTTATATAAATATATATAGTTTCTAATCGGATAATTTAAATAAGTTAGATTTCACTACTGATGCACTGTACCATTGCCACATGTTAGTATCTAATTGGTTGGGGTCATCCGATGTGGCTTTGCCACATGTCCACCTCTAATCGATCAACCATTTTTCTAACATCATTGTCGGTTGTTGACGTGACATCGTTGATATGTGTCAACTTCTCATTGGTTAGCCTTATTGATGGGGCTTCTCCTTAGTTGACCAATGATTGACGACACATGTCGCTCTCCTATTGGTTGGTTGTCGTGGATTTTCTTTCTTTGATCGTTGCCGAGTACACCCGTCATACTCTAATTGGCCAGCGCTTACTGAGCACACTTTGCCCTGTGTCACTCACTCATTGGTTGTGTGTGCTGATTGGATGCTTACCTGGTAGGCGGTTCGTTGATCGGCTGGAGCATCGACCAGTTCGGTTAGACTAGGTTTAGTGACCTAAGATCGAGAATCGGTCAGTTCAAGCTCAATTCAATTGGTTTTCTAAAATTTATAAATTTATAAATTTGTATAAATTTATTTTCTATCCAATGGTGGCTTCAATTTTTCAAATTTATTTTTTTAAGTCACCTAGAAAAATGAATCTTTGAATCGGTTATTCATGGTTCAATCTAGTTCTATTCGATTGAAGTCTGGTTCACCATTAACCAATCTGATTATCACATCCAAATTCATTCACATTTCCTTTCCATGATTTTTGGGTCTTTATTGGCTACTTGAAAATTTTTAAATTCTCGTTTTAACCCCTATTTAGTAATTTTGATTCACTTAGATCATCGATTTTCTCTCGAAAAGTTTTGGTTCCCACTTTCGGATTTCTTATATTGAGAGAAGGGGTTTGCACTAGCAATAAGACTCTTCGACCTCAATTTCTTATTTTCCTTGATTTTTTAATTTAGTTTTCTCGTAGCTAGTATTCATTAAGAATTTTAGGCAGGCCAATTAGGGTGGGATTTAATCGAGGGAGCTCCTTTAAGAAGTCCCCAACCTTTCACATTCAATGGCCTCGACCTACTCATTGTCTGTAATGAGATTTTGACGATTTGTACCAACTTTACATTTTTTCGACGAAGCTCAGGTCATAGGTTAAACTAAGTCAATTTGTTCCTTTTAAAGTTTGTATGAATCTAGGAAGATGGGAGATGATTAGAGGCATGTGGAAAAATTTAATGTTTGTAAAAAGTATTTGGATGAAGTTTAAAATTGGGGTCATTGTGTAAATTGGGATAAGCTAGAGAACCTAGATGCAATAATTTAAAATATAGGACCCAATGTTTAGAGGGTTGATATGAAAAATAGCAATGTGTAGAGACCTAAGTGTGAATAGATAAGACCTTAGGTACCTAAAAATAATAATGAGAATGTTTGGGATGATACAGGGGAAAAATAAATGGAACTAATATTAGGTGCTCAAATTGAATGATAAAATCAAGTATATAAACCATTTGTATGTGCTACCAAGGTGAGACCAACACTCACTTTTAGAAATGAGCATTTGTTCAAATGAGTGGGTTTATACGAATTTTATGTTCGATATTGAACTTTTTACCGTTTTTAAAATAAATATTTGGATGTGTTTTAAAATGGTGTAATAAAAGTAAAAAAAAATAACATGGAGATGAATCACTATTTATGAAATTGGACGAAAGTGCATATTTTAGGAAATGTACTAAAAGCCAATGTTTATAAAAATAGGTCAACGCTCATAATTTATGGAAATTAATATTGTTCCAATATTGATGAGAGTAGTTAAAGCCAATTATATAAGGAATAGGACTAAAAGCCTAGTATTTATGGAAAAGGGCATGTGCTCACAATCTAACAAATTTTAAAAGAGATAAAAGAAAAGTTATGATGTTTGAAAAGAAAACATGGCTTCTATAGATTGTCTTTCACTCTTATGGGATAATATAATTGTTACACAAAACACTATAAATGGTTGATCATAGCAAGCCAATACTTGATAAGTATGCTTAACACTTGTGAATTGTTATTGATGTTATTGAAATTCCTTAAAGGGTTAGTCAATTAGAAAGACAACCATTGACAAATATAATTGATGCATGTATAATTTACTATGATTGAGGAGGAGGAAAGTGAAGCGGGAATTGTGTTGACTTTTTAGAAATTTGACCTATAAAATTCTAAGATGTGGTCCAAATAACTAGTCACGAGTAGTATGTATACGATCACCATTTTGAACGAGTACTACATTTAGGGGATGGATATAGTAAAAAATTCATACAAAGTTGGTACATTCCCACGTTCAAAGGATTTTCTTCTCGAAAGATAGGGTTATCATGCATTCAAGTGTCACAACCTGCATTCTTACTTGGTATATTCTTGAATTGGATGACACTAAGATACCACCTTGTGATAAAAAGAGATTATCATTTTCTTAATGATTGAGTATGCTACTATTATGTATATGAAAATAAAAAAAAAAAGAATTTTTTTAACTAAATACATCAATGTTTGACATTTTAATAGGAATTAAAATTGATAACTTGATGCTTTGATGCTAATACCTCAATTACGACTTTATAACTTACCTCTCCCCTAAATTACGTTTGAGGAAAATAACAAAAAGTGGAGTTTTTTTTATAGGAAATTATAGTAGATAAAGTCAACTAAGGTAAAAAAAGAATTTTTTTAACTAAATACCTCAATATTTAACATTATAATAGGAATTAAAATCGATAAATTGATGTTTAGACTCTAATACCTCAATTATGACTTTACAACTTACCTGTTCCCCTAAATTAGGTTTGGGGAAAATAACAAAAAGTGGGATTTTTTTTTATAGAAAATTATAGTAGATGAAGTCAACAAACCTAAATATCTCTAAGGTAAAATGAAGAGTTCGAAATAGTCAAATTATATAGGTTATATAATATTTTGTAAATAATTATCTTAAATAATTTTATATCTGCAACTAAATATTTAAATTATTTATAAAAATAGAAAATTTTTATTTTGTTTAAATTTTACACCCTATCGATTCTAAATTGTTACATATTATATTATTGTAATACCGATAATATGTAACAGTTGTTATTTTAGTTGATTTGATAATCAAATTGGAACATTGGAAAGAATCACCATTAAATTCCAAGGAATCATCCAACATTTGTTCTTGAGGAGAACCTTCGTGTATCCCATACGCAGGTATCTCCTCCCTTTTTTATTTATGCCCCTTCACTCAAATCCTCTCCCGTCCTTAATTGTTTGGGACTTCTCATTTAACTGCCAACCTTTTTGGAAACACTTTCCTCCACCCATGCTCATCATCTTTTGGCCAAAAACTTTCCTTAATATTGTTTGCTTAAAAAAGTTGTTACAGTCATTTTAAATACATAATAAAATTTTTAAAAGTTTTGACGAGTATTTATAATTTCTCTTTCTTCCTATTAGTTCTTAAAAGATTTTGGGTTACACTGAGAGTGAAGAACTCGTAAAATTACTCGGTTTCCGCGATATTTCAATAACAGAACACGGCATACGCTGTTAAACTCTTTTTTAAAAGTCATAATATGTAGTAAAGTTTCAACATTCACTATTCTTACATATTCACAAAATTTATTTACTTAATTTAATTTATTTTTGTTCATATGAATGTAGATGTTATATTTTTGTGTTCTATTAGTATTTCTCTAATTATTTCTTCCATCACTCCTAACCAGATTTAAAGAGATGAATTCCATAAGGTGTCCCATTCCTTTCTTTCTTGGTCCAATTCCAGATATCGAAAGAGAGACTGGAAGCAGCAAGCAGAGATCAAACTCCATATGGGAAATCCCGTGATTTGAGCCTATCAGTATGGGATATCATAGGCTTCCCTTGGTTCGGCACGCTTTCACTCAGTATGATACGCTACGGTCAGATTCGCTCAGTCTAGGTATCACCTTGATGCGCGTAGCTATTGCCTTGATCCCTTTGTCTGCTCGGGTCATTCCATTGATACACTGCTCACAGGTTAGTCCATTGATACGCTCATCGGGCTCGTCGTTAGGAAGAGGTGGGCTGACAAGGAGAGGAATCATTCCCATCGGCGAAATGAATCTTTTCTCCCAGATCTTCTTTGTAGTCCAACTTGGTATATGCATGAATTCATGTTGCCAATTCGTATTAAACTAATAACCCTAAACTTTTTAGTAATTTATAGATTTGGTGAAGCACTCACCATTTCAAAGCAAAGGAGGCAAGTTTCTATATGCAATGAAATGCAATATTGTGTGGCTCCTTAACAGCCTTCCATAGTCATCCTTCCTGCGGACACATCTCAATCCAAGGATCCTCCTCTCATAATTAATGTCCATCATTTTCCAATTCAAGAGCATGCAGATCCACGCATGGACCATTGTTCACTCACAGTCAACAATGGTGGCTAAGGGCAGTTATTTGAGGTGCTTGCTCTTTTTCACATTATTTTCTTATCTTTGAAAAAAAATATTATCTAATTTATTAATAGAAAGTGAGATAATTATAAATTAGATAAAATAAAAATTTTTATTTATTTATAAAATTGTAAACATTATATTATTTATCCATTATAATTTAGATATAAGTAAAATCTATTATAAATCTATAATATCTTATTTATAAATCTATACATAAGTGAAGATTGCAAACCTAATTAATGGTTATTTTGTTCTCTTTCCCGTTATTTTTCTATCCATTTGAGAAAAAAATATTATTCAATTTGCTAATTGGTGGCTGGAAATTGAATCATCATATGCAACTTTTCATCTTGTCTCCCTTCGCTATCGGCAGGCCATCGGGCTATGGTTTTTACCTTCCGACATAAATCAGTTCACTTGCTGTGCATTGCTCTTTACTACCATTTCTGCTTCCTCTGCAGTTCATGATACCTGTCAATACTGCAAGAAAAATTAATCATCCTTCACAGGTCCAAATCTCGAGTAATGGGTTAAGTGCCCATTCAACTGACAAAATGTGGTATCTTTTCAAATTTTAATATAAGCATTTTCTATTCCTTTTTACTAAATATATTTAATTTTTTGTTAAATTATAGTTTTGAATCAAATATTTGAATTCAATGTAATTTTAATATCAAAATTTTAAAACGTTATATTTTAACCTCAATTTATAAAAATCATAGGAGTAGCACAAAAATGGGCCATCTACAGCAAGTTAAATTTTTGTTATATACAAATTTTAAACAATATAATTTTTTATTATTTAAAATATATAGAAAATAGTGTTAAAATAATATATATATATATATATATACACAATATTTTGCTTAAATAGATTATTAATCTTAAAATAATTGTTATATATTTATCATTGACAAAATATCTTGTGAAGTGCCAAACGTTTGACAAGCATACGATGTAGTGGTTTTTTTTTGCTCTAATCATATCATGTAGTGTCAAAATATCAAATTGAACATACTCACACTAAAAAAAATATGGAAATTATATCAATTAAATGTTAAAAACTTGAGGATAATATATTAAATACAAAAGAGTTTGACATTATTTGATTAATTCAAATAAATTTTTAGCACTTGATATGTTATTTTTGAAAATTTTAGCTGTTAAAATAGTAAATCTGCCAATTCTTGTCATATCCAATAGAACAGACATTTTAGTACATTTGTACGATAAATTTACTAATTTCTTTTCAGATTTCAACTGATATTGTCTTTTCTCACAATGAGTCTACACAAAAGGCAAGGCAAAGGCAAGGCAAAGGCTGGTAGCAAACAAGATATAGAGTTTACATAAGAAAACTAAAACTGGGAGTGATCTCTGATGGCTGATTTCTAAAATTTTTCAGTGTGGAATAGTGACTTGTATGAGTGAAAGAGCACTTATGGCTGTACTAGTCACTTATGGTTGTATTAGTAGTATAGCTAATCAGACACACGGTAAGTTATTGTCAGATAAGAATTTGGTAAAAAAAAACCTTAAAATACTATATTTGGATTGAAATAACCTCTTATTTGATACAAAAAATAAAGGGGTTCAAAATGATTTGAAGGGTTACAACCTTTATTTATAATATAATTACTACAAAAATTGTATTATTTATTATTTAAATTATTTTAATACTCTTTATATTATTTATTTATTTATTTATTTTTATATTTATATACTTTAAATAGATTTATATATTAATAATATTTTATATAAAATTATATAATATAAATATATAATACAAATATTATAAATAAAAAATTATTATAAAAATATTTTTAATATAATTTAATAATATATAATAGCTAATAAATTATTTAATTTAATTAAAAAAAATAAATTTATCTATATAATTTTTCATTAATAATAATTACACTCACTTTCCCCTCATACAAAAATTTAATTATTAAAAAATTTTATCACTCCAAATCCATCACCAAATTTATAAACCATTCGCTTAACCTCACTCTAAACCCCTAAATCCAAACTAATCTAAAATCTCACTTCTCTCTCATATAAGTGTTAAATTATTTATCACTCTTTGGGTCCTTCCATTGATAGAGAAGTTACAATGACAGCTCTATCATCTTCATCATCATCTAAGGTTAAAAGGAAGGAAAAAGGTGGTGGCAAGTAGACCAGAGATTAAATGGATCTGGTTGCCTCTGTACGCTGTGATGACTCAGGAGGTCAAAAGCAGCAGCAAGAGATGATGCTCTCTCTCTTTACATTTTTCATGTGGTACAAAATCTTCACACTAAGCCCTACTGCTGAAGCATATGACTGTAGCAAATTCAACCTTTAAACATTTTATAGCATAACATTTTGATGATGTAAAAGCTTGAAACTCACTTTTATTTTCAACACTTTTATCGTAAATATAATCAAATATAGATAAAATAAAATAGAAAAGTAATCTAATTTTATAAATTTTGAAAATTTCCATTATTTTCAAGTTTTTACTTTTTATTAACAATAAATTCAACTATTTTTTTGACTCTTAATACCCTCTTAAACAGTATTAGAGTAACTTTGCAACTAATTTCAATTTATAAATAAAAACTCGATTTGTAGTTTAATCGATTATAAAAAATATTAAACTCAATATTATTTTACTCATCATTTTAGAGTTTTATGAGTGAATTAATATTTTTTATAATTTAAAAATGAGTTACTTAAAAATTTTAAAATCAAGATTTAACATTTAGAAAATTTTTAAAGCCTATAATATAAATGTCTTGAGACTAAGCTAAAAAATTGGAACAAATTACCTAAAATGATACTACTAACTTTACATATTTTCTTTGTTTTGGTATGAACTTTTTGGATTAATCAAAATAGTACCCACTTGTATCTCATGTAACACAAGATTTTAAATTTTAATAAAAATTAAAGATATTAATTTTTATTACTAAAACAATTAAAGTTATTGCTCATATTTTACAATTTAAACACTATAATTGACATAAAGATGATGATATGAAACTGTTACATTGGTTAAATGAAAAAAAAATCATTGAAGTAACTTATTAAAATGGTAGAAAATAAATTATTTATTTTCAAATATTAAATATAAAAATGTATCATCAACACAAAAAGGTACAATCCCATTTAATTTTACCCTTTATATCATCTCATCAACAAGCATTAAATAAAAGAGAAAAATGGGCAAATTAGTAATCATTGGATGCTTGTCCCATGAATAAAATATTGGCTAAATTACATTCTATCATTAAAATTTTGTGAAAATGTCAAAATGATATTAAATTATTTTAAAACAAAAGTTTTTTAGTGTCAAAAGTTTAATAAAATAAACTTATTTAGCCTTAAAAATAACTCATTTAATGGAAATACACAAGTTAACAAATCTAATTGAAATTGCCTTTTAACACTAAATAATTTTATTTTATTAAATATTTAACCAACTTTTTAATATAATTGTTACCAAATTATCATTTTTTTTTATAAAAATACCCTATAATTTAACCCTATAAAAATGCTGCAACAAAATAATAGAGTATATAAAAATACCCTATAAAAGCAAAGACATGCATATACCTATACGGTTTAATCCCATGGAGATTTCTTTTCTTCAACATTCCATCCATTAGGGTTTCCCTCTGAGTCAATCAGCCTAGGGCATGCATTCAGAAGACAAAAGAGAGATCATGATCATTACTAGGAAACCACTTTGTAAATGGTCTACTTAAGTGCAGAAGAAGTGGGGCCTAACAGAGCTCTCTCCTCTATTATTTTCTTGCAGAATTCAAAATGTTTTGGGATACAGAATTGGTCAACAGATGAAGGGAATAAAGAGACGAGTATATGTATTAACTTGAAAGCGATACTTGCACCCAACTTCTTTCTAATGGTCCCCCAAGTTGCTGGCTGCCTACCAGATGAACCGAGAAGTGGATATGCAGAGAGAGGAATCAATCCATCGCGGGCAGGCCGATTTACTAGTCTTATCGGACCATTAGTGCCTATTGGAGCCATGTTTATAGCCTGCAGATTAATCGATCTACAGGCAATTATGGTTCCATCATATGATTGATATATGCTCATGGGAAAGAGGGTTTTTTAGGGTTTCACTACTGACTAACAACAGTGTTCCTAAATTTACCATGGAATTACATTGTTGTACAGTGTTATGACCCATGTGGGCAAACGGCCAACCATTGTCATATCCTTTTCACCTTTCCTTATCATCCCCAAGCCAGATGAGCGCATTATACAATTCAAGCATCTTTCTTCCTCGTTATCTCATTCCTTCATCCCCTTGTTTGAATCTACATGAAAGAAGAAGAGAAACAAGCAGATTTTCTTCTGCTTTCTACTTGGAGTTTCGCTTATCTTTTCGCGTATTGTGGCCTTTCTTAATCCCGTTCTCCCGTTGTGCTCTTCTCTGGTCAAATTCTCTCACCAAAAGATCGCGTGCTGCGTGTTTAGGTTTTGAACCCTAGATATTGCTCTTGGGTTCATACTCCCAAACCCCCCTCAAGCTCATCTCCTTATGCTTCAATTGAGGCGCCTCAAGCAGAAGGTACAGTTGAACTAACCTTCCTCTCCATTATAATTAAGTGTCTATTTTGATATTTTGCAATTGAACCAATTTCACTCAAGTGTCTTCAAACCATCGTCAAGTTTTACAAGGAAAATTGTATGAAAATTGACAAGGAGTCGGTCAATTAAGCCCACAATGTTATGTCATCTGGGGTTCTGGATGTTCTTCGGACAATAACAAATCTTGAGATTATAGTCATTCTATTGGTATTGCACATCACTAACCATAAAACACCTTGACTGTAAAGTTAGAGGAAGATCATGATATTCACTTTCCTGTTCAGTTGATGTCAATGAAGATGCATACCTCGAAACTACGGTAAGAAGAAGAGTATGAACGCGAGGAAGGAAGAGAGAGATCATGACCTAGATCAGGTCTCCTTGGCGCCATCCAGCTCGAGAAGATGGTCGGCTTTTAGAAACCCGAGAATCGTCCGTGTCTCGCGAACCTTTGGTGGCAAAGATAGGCACAGCAAGGTCTGCACCATACGAGGTCTTAGGGATCGAAGAATCCGGCTCTCTGTGCCCACAGCTGTACAGCTTTATGAACTGCAAGATAAGCTTGGAGTCAGCCAGCCCAGCAAAGTCATTGACTGGTTGATCGATGCTACTAAGCACGAGATCGATAAGCTCCCTCCTCTTTGCATGCTGCCCGGGTTTGGTGGGTTTCCTTTGATCTCTCCTGAACTTTTAGGTGCCCCATGGCCTTCTCTTGCTCCTTTCCATGACATGAGCAGCCCTATATTCTTAAAGCAATTAGGCAAGAGCGCAAACACCATAAATGGCCCTTCAGGAGGCGAAGATACCCATGCTATGTCCATGAGATCGAAAGGGAAGGAGGTCGAGAGTGAAGAATGCTATTCTCATCCCCAGAAGGCGAATTTCATGGAACCATATGTTCGAGCTCCAGTCAATTTTCTTCCAGCACTGCCCAACACTTCTTCTCATTGCTTTCCCAATGGCCCCTTGGCAAACCATGCTGGTAACATTGCTTCTTTACACTCTCTCTCTTCGATTTCCAACCCTTTGTATTTCTCTCCATCTGGCCATCAAATCATGCCTCAGAATTTTCCTCCATACAATAATGGCACACTGCATCATCCCCTAGTTGCTGAGAATAACCTGCAACTGTTAAGCACAGGCCAATTCTTCGTTCCACCTCATCTATTTGGGGCAATAGCATCGAGACCCGCCTTCAGTGAGTACTTCAAATTAGTCCTCTGCCCGGAAAATAAGACCAGAAATCTACCCAGCATATGAATATGATAATGATAAGTTTGGCCATGGCTGTTGAAGCTCCAGAAGTCCCTGTAGCTACAAGTAGGCGCATCAGATCATGGTATTGGTAATGTACTTATTACTCAAGAGATTCCTATGTTGCACATTTGGGCTGAGACTATTTACGTTTTAATTTAATCCATATTAGTAAATCTCCATTGTTGACATTCATGGAGTCATATCTGGTAAGATCATCTTCTGCCAGCATGCATGCAGATGCAGATGAAACAAATGCACGGCAATGGTTGTGGAAGTTCCATATATGTATCTTTTCTATTTATGGTGTGCATCATAAGTCCCATGGACTCTGACCTGTGTGGTTACACCAGATTAATCATGTCTTCTAACAAGTAGAAGTTCATCAAAAGGTGATTCATTGAAGGGATATTGCATCTTTTGTTTTGCCCTTGAAGTTGATAATACATTACATTGAGCTTCTTATTCTACTTTCTTTGCTGGAATAAATATTGAGTGAGTGCAACTTCTTTATCTAAAGCAAAATATGATTCATGTTGAACAATGAAATTTGGTGCATTGAAGTATTGTGATTAACTTCAACATGGAAAAGCTAAGTGTAGAGTTTTATCAGTTTTTCAAAAAAGAAAGAAAAAAAAGCACATAAATGAAATAATATGTTTTATTTACATGGGTGACAAATTAACTGACAAGGGACAACTGACGTGCTTGTACTAGATAGATGTCCCTTCCATAGACACAAGCCTGCTTCAGCACGTTACTTTTTGCCCCCACTAGCTTTTTTTCTCTTTTACTAATTTGTGCTCACGAGAGAATGGAAGACCCTGGAAAATCACATAGTACAGTCATTGACGACTTAAATGCCTAGTAAGTACACTTACCGGAGTCTTTAAATCGACTTAACCCTAATATGCATGTGTAATGAGTGTCGGCCATCTTTCAACATTTTTTAGCATACACCTTTTTCTTCGCCGCGGAGAAACATCCATGAGATGGGTGACGACAGTAACAAGATTTAGAATCGGCTGAATATTTAGATTTTGTGAGAAAATTCAGTTTTCTCAAAATGATAATTGAAAAATTCTAATAGAAAATTGTATTTCAAAATAAAACAGAATTGGTAAATAAAAAATTAGAATGAGAATTTGAACATTTCAATTGTTTAATTAATATTTAAAAAATAATAAAAATAGATAATTAATCAAATTGTGCTTGAGAACCGTATTATTTAATGCTAAATCGAATATTAATTGGGTCAAACCGGCTTGAACCAGAAAAAATCAGTTCAATCATTAATTTTTTTGGATTATTAAAAATATTAATTTGATAAATTGAAATGAACATAGAAAATAAATTTAGATAACTTTATAAAATTTTAATTTTGAGAAAATTTGTCGAATATGTTTTGAATCGACCATTTTTTTTTATTTCGAGTCACCAAACTCGATCTGACTGAACCGGTCACCAGTTCAACTGATCAACAGACCATCTGCCAGGTCCGCGCCTAGTTAGCACACGCGGCCAATCAGTGTGTGATGCGTGGCGAAGCGCGCCCAGTCAACCGCTCAGTCTAACACATGAAAGCGCTGACTAATCAAAGCATGATATGTGTCCCTAATCAACGGTCAAACGAAGAAAAATAACATAATTTGAAACTGACCACTAGGAGCTTGACACGTATCCTTAGTCAATGGTTAGCTAAGTAGAATCCCCGTCAGCTAGGCAGCGACCGACTAGGATGTTGGAGAACGGTCGACTAATCAGAAGTGGCAAAGCCACGTCGAATAGTTACATCCAATTAGAGGCTGACATGTGGTAATGTCACAATACGTCGGGTGGGAAAACTAGCAAATTTACATCAACCAATCAGAGGACATCATGTGTAATGATCAACTAATGATCAGATTTGGTCAAATACCACGTCGAACAAAGCAACTAATGAGAGGTCTCTACATGAAATCGAGAATTCAACTGGAGATATAAGAATTTTGTCCAGTACAAACAAGTTACGGATCTCAGGTAAGTGAGATTACTGTCATTGAGTCCAATTGGACCAATGACACATATTTAGAAGCATACTTTATCTTGACATTAGATTTTCATAAATATAATCCACTTACTGTGTGAAACTACTTAAAACTTTTGGGATTATATTTTTGAAGAAAACATGAAATATGTTAATATGACAACCATTAAACTGTGTATGGATACACTTTAAGGGAAATGGTCTAGTTCCAACTGTAGATGCAGGAAATGGGTGAGGCCCATGATCGACAATAGGTTGGCTAGATCTAGTTTTGTAAAAGTGGGTCAAATGCCACAAACTTTAAAAAATGAAGTATGCACAAGGCCGTGTTTTGAAAACTCATATGAGTGGGCCCATGGCCAATGGAAACGTGGCAAACTTGTAAATAAGTTTTGATTTAAGAGTCATATAAAATTATCACAAATTGTTAATATTTGTTGATGCTGTTGAGCTAGAGTTGGGTTGGAGCCCATTGGGCCAATAGCACAAAGATAAAAGATCTTAAATTAAAATACTCATGCATGTGATTGTAATTGTTCGGAACTAAAGGGACGCCTAGTACGGGGTAGTATTAGTTCTAAGGGATACTAGATAAAAAGGTTGGTATAAGAGAAGTTGTGTTGTTTTGGTATGTTTTGAAACTCTGGAAGCTTCGTGCCCACTAAGACTGAGTGGATAGAAGAGTGAGGTCTCACCCCTGCATATGGGGATCAAAGTATCGATAAGTCTAAGGGTTGAGCCAAGGTGCTCACACATACGATATGGTGGATGTTGTGGGCTCTCACTAGTGTGGACAGTAAAGACGCTCCAGGCCACTAGTAGAATAATTCAAGGTTGTATACTCTAAGGACATGTTCTGTGACTGTTTGATTCATTTATTGAGAAATGATGTTTGTGTGTTTGTATGATACAAACTGTAATAAATTCACCAAATATGAAATATAATAAATTCTTCCAAATAGAAAAGAACTTGTTTTAAAACTTGTATAAAATAAGTAGTGAGCTTATACGAAGAAAAACCTTTTTAAAATCATAAGACAAGTTTGTTTATCATAATGTTTTTAACTTTTGTATTATGAAAAGATGAAACCTTTGAGTATACTTTGAGTATGAAATGACTCGTGCATGGTCATGATATCAGTAGAAATCTCCATTGAGTTACGAACTCACCCCCTCCCTTATCCATTTCAGGTCCTAGAACATGGCATAAAAATGTTAGAGAATGAGTTACCAAGCTGGTATATAAATTACTTTTTTAATATTTATGTATTGCAACATCTATTATGACAAATATTTTAAAAACTTATCTCATGTACTATTTTCCTTTTGGTCTCGAGTCTTGCTTTCTGTCAATACTATTAAAATGGAAATATTCCTATTATATTATTAGGGAAAGTGGCGGGTTGTTGACAGGGTTTCGCCCAAATCGGGTTGGGATGTGACAACTTAAATCGTATTAGGGCAAATATTTTCAAACTTAATTTTTTTGGAAGAAATTGAATTTCTAAAACTGGAATCTTAGGAAATATTTTTAAAATGTTGGAAGTAGTTGCTACATAAATTGAACTGAAGGAAAACTTATTGTGGAGCACCGAGACTGAGTGGATAGAAGAGTGAGGTCTCACCCCTACATATGGGGATCGAAGTATGTCTGGAAACTTTTAAAAACTTATCTCATATCCTATTTTCCTTTCGGTCTTGAGTCTTGCTTTTGTTAATACTATTAAAATGGAAATGTTCCTATTATATTATTAGGGGAAGTGGCGGGTTGTTCATAGGGTTTCGCCCAAATCGGGTTAGGGTGTGACAACTTAAGTCGTGTTAGGGCAAATGTTTTCAAACTTAATTTTTTTTGGAAGAAATTGAATTTCTAAAATTAGAATCTTGGGAAATATTTTTAAAATGTTGGAAGTAGTTGCTACATAAATTGAACTAAAGGAAAACTTATAGTGTAGGAGAATTCTCAAAAGGAGGAGAACCCAATCTAAGTCTAATGGGGATGAAATAATTCCACCACCTGAGAACCAACTGGATTTGGGGATAGGAAACACTAACCTAGCACTTACTCGATAAGAAGTCGAGAACAACTATTGGGAGGTATACGCAAACTAAGTAAAGGTTAAATAAGAAGTTGTCACCCATTCAAACTTACCAAGAGTCTACAGCCTCAACCCTCCTCAAACTAACCTACGAATGTGAAGATATAGTAATGAGTAGGTATGGAGTATCAATCTCCAGGAGGGAGGAACTACTAAACTCTCGAGTATAGGCTTACTCCTCAGAATATGAGGAATCAAGCATGAATGCTTATGAATGGTGTGAAAAGTACCATTGAGGTTTATGCCCCTCGGAGAAGACAACATCAACTTTAGAGTATTCAGATAGAGAAAGAATGACTAGAGTTGTGGGAGTGAGCGAGATTTCCTTTTATGTAATAAGTCATAATAATGGCTAATGGAATCAATAAAATAAAATTTTACATATTAAAATTTTGTGATTTCATGATTTAGCATTTGAGTAAATGAAAGCAATTTGGTGAATGTCAAAAAATAAGGAGAAGAAGGATAAATAAATCTTCGAGTCAACAAAAGCCGAAAAGAATTGACAAGGAAAAAGTCAATTACTCTAAAGAATAATATAGTGCTTTTGGGATAAATTTAGAACTCTCTACTACAAAAATTTCAGAAGAAATCAAAATTTGGTATACGAGTTTAGAATTTGAGAATAAATCAATAAACCCTTCTAAAATTCTTGGCAAGAAAGTTGGGTAAATCCAAGAACCTTTATATTAAGGAGTAGACTTGTAAATGCAATATAAGTGAAGATGAAGATCGATGAATTGCAAGATTCCAAGAAAGAGACTAACACTAAAGAAAGGGTGAACAAGATGAATACATCAAAAGACGTTAGACTTGCGATGGAAAAAAGTACCCATAGGAATGGATCAAAGAGAGAGACTCCAAAAAGTTATGGAATATGACGTACCGAGGAAGAAAATCCTAGGGAGGTATGTACACTGATAAGAGAATGATCTGATCCAATTAAAGAAGCATGAAAGGTAAGGACTTATGGACATCAAGGAGATGGGTTCATTCCACCTCCATTTAATGGAGCCTAAGATTCGATGACATGGCATAGTGAGTACACGAAATAAGACTCTCGTAACAAGAATTCTTTGGATAGGAAATAAATTTCAGATGGATAATTCAAATATGGTAACAAATTGGATATAGACAAATGCACCAATATAAAAGGGTGTAAGGATATGAAAGAAGGAAACATTCAAGGAGTGATAAGAAGGTTGGATGCATAGTTTCAAAGATGAAAATCTTTACTCTAAAGTACAAAAGTAGAGAATAAGACAAACAAAGGGAACTTCTAAAGAAAAGCACAAGGAGGTAAACACCTACCATAAGGGATCAATTAAGTTAGGAAGGATACCTCAAACTAAAGGGAAAATGTATAATGTAAATTATAGGGGGATAGCCATGAATTTTCCTTTAAGCAAATTAAGAAGTGATCAGGAAACTCGTTCGTAGGAACCAAGAATGACCAATAAGGAAATTAGTAAAGGATAAGTAAAACAAGGAATGCTTGAATTGCTCGAAGGAAAATCTTGAGAAATAATCGAAGACACACATTGGAAGAGAGATGCTCAAGTGGAGTTTTTAAATAATGGAACTGCTACAACTCTCTAGAAAGAGATAAATACTAGTGAAATGAAAACTCACCATGAACAAGGAAAAAACCCCTCAAGGATGTTACCTAAAGGATAAATTAAAGGAGTGCCCATAGTGACATTTTACCCAGGGTAATCACATGAGCGAGCGAGCACTCAAAGGAAAGGAAATGGGAGGTCATATCTATAAACCACATTCTCTTGGAACAAGGAACTGAAAAAGGGAATCAAGAATTTCTAGAGAAAACCGAGGATCTAATTGAACCAGAATTGGTAAAGGGTCAAAATGGGAATTTGGAAAATCACAAGTGGCCAATAAACCCCTAAAATCATGGGAAAAACCGTGAAAGTGAATTGGATGTGAAAACTACACCGATTCAAGGTGAATTGAACCTGAACTAAACTGAACCATGAAGAACTAGTTCAAAAATTCATTTTTCTAAGTGGCTTAAAAATATCAAATTGGAAAATTGAATCCACCATTAGATAGAAACTGAATTTAGAAAAATTTAGAAAATTTTAATTTTTGGAAAACTGGTTGAATCGGGCTTGAACTCACCAATTTTCAATTTAGAGTCACCGAACCTAGTCGGACCAGATCAGATAACGGTCTAGCCGATCAACGGACCGCTGCTACGTCAGCGCCCAGTCAGCAAGCGTGGCCAATCAGCGCGTGAAATGTGGTGAAGCATGCCCAGTCAACGTTGGGAAGTGCTGGCCAATGAGAAGGAGACATGTGTCCTTGGTCAATGGTCAAAGGAGAAAAATCCACCTCAGCGACGACTGACCAATAGAGGAGCAACACGTGTCTTTGGTCAACAGTCAATGTGAGAAAGGCCCCGTTAGCAAGACTGACCAATGCAGAGCTGACACGTGGCAAGGACTTCACAATAGCATCTGACCAGGATGTTAGAGAAACTATCGACTAATTAGTGGTTGACACGTGGCAGAGCCACGTTGGATGGTGTCAACCAATCGGGGACCGACACATGGCAGTAGTACTGTGTGTTAGGAGGGAAACCTAATGTATTTAAAATAGACAATCAGAGGATGCCATGTGTCATGATCAAAGGCAGACCAAGCACGATCAGCAGCCACGTAGGAACGAGGGACCAATGAGAGGCCACCATGTGTTCCATCAATGAGACAAAGGCTAACAAGGTTGCCGAATAGGATGTGCGACAATAAAGGTAGCCAATAACGACATGCCACGTGGCAAGCCAACACGTGTGAAGCTCGCACATGCATGCACAATGTAAACCCTGCCCTTTTGGAGTTAAGGAAACTAGGAAAAGAACCGGTCAAACTGAGTGAGAAAACTGAACCAGTTCACAAACTCGATAATTAGACAACGAATAAATTGGGAAAGTTACAACTCTCAAGTGACCTAAAGGGTTCATAAAACCTTGAAAAAGGATCTTAGGACAATTTGGGGGAGAAAACCAGTCCGATTCAAGTGAACCGGATCCAAACTGGATTGAATCGATTAATGAACCAAGTCGGTTCATGAACCAGAATTGATAGAGAAAGGGCAAACTAGGGAATTTATGGATCCCAAGTGACCTAAAGAGTCACAAAAGTCATGAAAAAGGACTTTAGATGAATAGGAGGTAAAAACCAAACCGGTTCAAGTGAACCGTATCTGAACCAAATTGAACTGGTTTGGACCACTATTGAACCGGATAAATTCATTTTTCTTGGTGGCTTATAAAACTTAAATTGGAGAATTGAGACCACCATTAGATAGAGAATAAATTTGGAAATTTTTAATTTTAAAAAATTTGGTCGAATTGAGCCTGAAACAGCCGGTTTAAGCTTTGAACCTAGTTTGGTCCGATTCAGACCAATGTCGTCTTCTTCCTTCAAATGACAACACTTTCACTCGCCGAAAAATTGTACAGCGCCGGCAAAGATGAAAAGTCTTCAGCCAGGGAGTTTCAAGCAATGAATGACTGCCATTAAGGCAACAATGGGATGACCAAGAAGTCCTCGAGCTTTCTATCTAAAGAGCCCCTCCTCATTCATCCTCCTCACACCTAAAAACTCCATTCTCTCTCAACTGCTCTATTTTCCGGTGAAGCTCGAACCAAAGCTCCGACTTGTGCATTTTTCTGAGCCATAGAAGGCGTGGTCAAATTCTTTGGATTTGAGGAGAAGTCAACTACACGTCTATAGTCTCCATTTGCTCCGAGGGTCACCGGAGAAGTGCCGACATGATCGAATAGTGAAGCAACTTTGACGGACCAAAGCTGCCCTATTTTGGCCGAGCTGAAATTGGCCAATTCGAGCCCTTCTCAAGCTAAACCAAACCCTTCCAACACCTCCACAACCCTCCTATAGCTGAATTAGAGCAGAAAGGTAAGCCAATTTGGCTCCCCTCCGTAAATTCCCATCGGTGCTAGAGATAGAACCAATAGAACTTAGGACGAGAGCTATTTGCCCAGATCGAAAGCTTGGACCGCTGCACCATAGACAGTAAGCTTTCAAAGCTTTCTCTCTGTAAGTCTAGTTTTCTGGCGAATCTCTAGGGATTTCTTCATGTGTGAGATTGGGTTCACTAGCCGCAATTGTGATTCTTGTAATGTTATTCCTTCGAACTTCTGTAGGGGTGGAGGTGTCCTTATTGGAGGGTATCACTTGGATTCCTCGTAGTGTGGGACAATTCCTTGCTATGTGTCCCACCCTCCTACACTCATAATAGATCCTCTTGGGTCTTGTCCTCTGAAATGTTGGGCATCTTCTAGTGTAGTGTCCCTATTGCCCACATCTATAACAGGTCATCTCCTTGTGTGGATCTTTGTGGTTCCTCCTATACTTTAAGCATTGTGGGGCCTTTCTAAGGGGTTATTGATGGTTTGATGCCTTGTCATCCTTGAACCTGAACACCATGGAGGCTTTCTTGTCAAGTCCTCTTCGACCCGGGATTACTCCAAGGGTTCTTCTATACTCTTGGTTCATTTCCTCCATTGGGATGGGGTTCTCCCTGGCTTCTAGGGTGGCTAAGGTAGCTTGGGTTTGTTTGGCTACTTTTCTTGGGGCCATCTGAAAAATTTAAAAGTATTCCTATCAGTCACTTTGTTATCTAGTCTTGATAATGTATTCGAGAAAAGAGGCTCTGATACCACTCAAGTTGTCACAACTCGACCCGGTTTGGTCGAATCCCCATGATCAACCCGTCACTCTCTCGGCTTACTAAGGGTTGCCCCTTCTTTTTCAACCATAAGGAGTAAGGCATCCTTTAAACATGCACCTTTCCTGGAATAACATAAATCAAAACTACATAAATTTTTAAACTTTTCATACCTGCCTTATAGGTGTGTTAGATGGTGGTCTTTGGGTAAGCTTTCCAGGATTACCTAAAAGGGATATAAGGGAGGAGGTGAGTTCAACGACTTAGTGAATGAGTGTTTAAAGTTTGACTTTTAGAAAAATAGTTTGAATTTGGAGTGTGTTAGACTCCTTATTTTTCTTTTAAAAATATTTCATTCTCAATGCTTGGTTTTCATAATGATTTTTTTTTATCATAACGGTGTGTTTATCAACCAACACACGCCTTTCATCATTAAGGAAACACACATTCGTAGGCCAGTCCGTCCACTATACCCACTTGTGGTGTCGGAACGACTTTATCGACCACCTAGATAGAAGTATGTCCACTTCTACCCTGAGAATGAGTGGATGTGCGTGACATCCGACCCTCAATCCCATAACAAAACTCCATGTCCGTATGAGGATAGAGACCTCATCCTGTCCCCACCCCAATCTCATGCGCATGAAGCTACGTTGAGCTTCTCAAGAATTCTGGTATGAGTAACTGCTCTTATTTCCACCAGGTCGTCCAGAGCCCTAGGACACATCACTACCCCTCTTGGGTGTCTTGAATGTCCCGTAACATAGTGCATGCACAAATCAACAGTTTTTCACATAAGCCATATAATTTGTGGTGCCATTGGTCTAACGGCCCTGAATCTCAACTCGACTTGCAGTTGTTTGTCTTGACTAATCCGTAGACCTGTTATGTCGCACTACTGCTAGTCCATCGAGTATGTTGGTCCTATCTTGGTACCATGGCCAATCAACTCATTTACTTAAGTTTTCATGGCTTAATAATCATGTTTATTTACGAGCTCCTCCTCATGCCAATTAGCCTAGGGCCCACTGTTTGAGATTTTCAAAATCGGGCATATTAGCCCCCAAGTTCCAAAACCGAGGCCTCCGACCTATATGAGCTATTCGAGCTCCTGTCAAGAATGTCTCACAAAAAGTTTAAGTAGTGGCACACAATCAGGGGAGAACACTTCTGACAAAATAAACTTTTTAGTCGTCCATCACACCAACCGAGTATAAGGACATCTGCACTTATAAACAATAAGCGGGTTTTCCACTTCCTTCCAGGAAATTTCATCATACCAACCGGGTATGATCTACTTATAATTGGTAAGTAGTTTTTCTGCATGATTTCCACATCACTCCTCTCTTGTGTGATATTTAAACTATAACTTAGCAGTGAGTTTTCATTTCTGAGGTGTTTATCATCCCAACCGAGTATGATATTAAATATCTCACTCACCGGTAGTGTAGAGAATTTCTTCTCAATCGGTTTGTTGCTTTACGCGAACTTGTCTTAGCTAGCGTTCTCGATACTTCGTGTTCCTACACAATATGAACATCCTTGTTTATTATCCTTTGGCCTAATAGCCTTCATTCATTTCAAATGAATGAGAAAACCAAACTTTTTATTTATTTGCAATTAGGTCCCTAAAGTTATTTTTCTTTAATTTTAAGTCCATATTGACTATTTTTCCTCAAATTGAGTCCCGAAACTTTTAAAATTCACCTTGGGACATCAATTTATTCAAATGCACTAAAAGGGGTTCAATTTCCCAAATTTCCAATTTGGTCCCCAACTTTTCCAAAATTACCATTTTGCCCCTATAAAAAATGGTAAATTTTGCCTCAAAAATCCAAAATTTGCCCAATTGGTCCCCTGACATCTTTATCATGCCAAATTACCCCTCAATTTTATGAAATTGCACTTTAGTCCCTCCAATTTTTGAAATTCCCAAATTTCCCCCAATTTTGCACCCAATTTCAACCTTCTAACTCAGCTGAATTTGATTTCATCGAATTGACAGATCAAATGAGTTTAATTGTTGAAATTAAAGTTCGATTGGAGTTTTTACAACTTGATACGATTCAATTGCACTTTGATTCGCACGATTTGATGTTAGAATGAGCTCAAACAGAGATTCGCCTGAAAATTAGACTTAGAGAGAGAAAGCTTTGAAAGCTTACTGTCTATGGTGCGGCGGTCCAAGCTTTCGATCTGGGCAGATAGCTCTCGTTCTAAGTTCTATCTCTAGCACTGATTGGAATTTACGGAGGGGAGCCAAATTGGCTTACCTTTTCGCTCTAATTCAGCTGTACGAGGGCTGTGGAGGTGTTGGAAGGGCTCGAATTGGTCGATTTCAGCTCGGCCGAAATAGGGCAGCTTTGGTCCGCCGGAGCTGTTTCACTGTTCGATCATGCCGGCACTTCTCCAGTGACCCTCGGAGCAAATGGAGACTATAGACGTGCAGTTGACTTCTCCTCGAATCCAAAGAATCTGACCATGCCTTCTATGGCTTAGAAAAATGCCCAAGTCGGAGCTCTGGTTCAAGCTTCACCGGAAAATAGAGCAGTTGAGAGAGAATGGAGTTTTCAGGTGTGAGGAGGATGAACGAGGAGGGGCTCTTTATATATGAAGCTTGGGGACTTCTTGGTCATCCCATTGGTGCCTTAATGGCAGTCATTCTTTGCGTGAAACTCCCTGGCTGGAGACTTTTCATCTCCACCGGCGCTGTACAATTTTTCGGTGAGTGAAACTGTTGTCATTTGAAGGAAGAAGACGACATTGTTCTGAACCAGACCGAATTGGGTTCAAAGCTTAAACCGGCTGTTTCATGCTCGATTTGACTGAATTTTTTAAAATTAAAAATTTCCAAATTTATTCTCTATATAATGGTGGTTTCAATTCTCCAATTTAAATTTTATAAGCCACCAAGAAAAATGAATTTATCATCCGGTTCAATAGTGGTCCAAATTTGTTCAATTCAGTTCGGATACGGTTCACTTGAACCGGGCAATGTGGACACTACACTAGAAGATGCCCAACATTTTAGAGGACAAGACCCAAGAGGATCTTTTGTGAGTGTAGGAGGGTGGGACACATAGCAAGGAATTGTCCCACACTACGAGGAATCCAAGCGATACCCTCCAATAAGGACACCTCCACCCCTATAGAAGTTCGAAGGGATAACATTACAAGAATCACAATTGCGGCTAGTGAACCCAATCTCACCCATGAAGAAATCCCTATAGACCATAGTTTAGTAATGAGTATTCCCCAAACCATCATTGTAACAATCTCCCTCAAGAGATGTTAAAACCTCAAAACTGTACTTTTACTTCAATAAATAAGATTATGAGCTCTTGAAAATTTCTCCGTTCCTTAATAATATGGTAGCATGCCTCAATTACCGAGAAAGGATCATGGAAAGAAGATCAAGAGTAGGACCTTAAGAAAACCCAAAAATAGTAGAATATAGATAAAGGGAATCTTCCCTTAAAGAACACTACAAACAACCTTGGAGCAAAGAAGGAAACACCTCATTCATAGAAGACAAGCTGAACGATGAAAGACAACTAGGATGTCTCGAAACAGTAAGATATAATCTACTTTGGAAAAACAGATGAGCCAAGTAGGGTTGTAGACTAACCTAGCAAGGAAGGGGGAGGTGGAAAAGTTAGAACAAAGGAAAGGAAGGATGAAGAAAATCCTTGAAAAAGAAATAAATAGTCGAAATGACTACACTCAAGCTATAAGGAGGATCTAGTAAGTCCCACACAAAGAGATCTTAGAGCAAATAGCGTTGAACCTTTCCCAAGGAAGGAGACCTGGAAAGCATCCATATTCCAACTAAGAAGTACTAGACCAAGTGACGAAGGATGAGGAAATGAAGTGCACGTCGAGGTTAAAGAACCAAGGGAAGCACACTAAGAGGACCCGAAGGGAAAGTTAAACCCAAAGAAGTAGTAAGTAGAAAATAGCATCAAAGGATGCAGTGACAAGTAAGAATGGGTGGGCTACCTATAATAAGGAAATAAAGGAGAGAATATCCGAAAAACTATGGAAAAGTAAACCCTTCAGTTCGAAAGTGGGTAAGGAGAAAGCAACTAATGGCATTAAGATTGGTCATGGCCCACACTCTTTTAATAGATCTCAAGGAGTGGATAGCTAGACATAAAGAGTACTAGAAATAAATCTATCAACAGGATCTCTTTAAAGAGAAGATAAGGAACAAAAAGGAAATGGAGGACAGTGAAGGATAAAGAGCAGGCAACAACACCGATCTAAGAAGGGTATAAGAAAGTAAAGAAGGAAAAGCCTTCAAGAAGCTTTAGAGAAGTTGAACTAGGACATGAATCCTTAGGTAGAGGATACAAGTAGGAAGTGAGACCTCAAAAAGGGAAGTTCCAAAGCTAAGGAACCACCAGATGGATCCTAAGAGGTTTAAATCGACATAAAGAACCCCATAAAGAACCATAACTAGTTAAGGGCATATCTAGATGACCAAAGTATTACCTGATTTGGAAGAGCAAAGAAGCCAATTAGAGATTTCTGACAAAATTAGAAAAAAAAAAAGAGAAACCTTCAAGGAGTAGTAAGAAATTTGAAACATCTAGCACCTAAAGGGAAATCTCTACTTTGAAGGACATAGTAGAGAATGAAAATCATTAAAGGAGAACCCCCAAAACAGTAGAATTGTGAAATGGTCACAAACGAGTAAGAGTAGGTTTAAGGGGAAGGAAAATTATTGAGAAAAGGACGTCATCAGAAATAAAGAAAGACATATAAAGGAAAATCCCCACATGTTGGAATGTCATAAGGAAATTCAATGATTGGCACTAGTAAGACCCAATAAAGAAGTTGGGAAATGATGAGTGGGTAAGGAAAATCGACACGGTTTTGTAAGACATGTTGTGTCACACCGTGTTTTTAGTAACCCGAAATTTCGGTAGAAAACTTTTCTGGAATTATATTATAAATTTAAAATTCAATTGATATAATTGGAATAAAAAAAGTATTGTTTTGACCGAAATAAATAACTCAATGGAATGGATAGGGTAAATACCTAGTAAATTCCTTTAGGTGAAAATAATGAAATAATTATGTCAATTTGGTTTAATACGAAACTATTAACACTTTGTAGTATTAGTTCTACGCCCCTACCATAAATACCCATAAATTAATACATACATTCAATTATTAAAATTAATACCCATAAATTAATACCTACATTCAATTATTGGAATTATTACCCATACATTAATACCTACATTCAATTATAGGAATTAATACTCATAAATACCCACTAATTTCCCAATTTAGTGAGAATAACGGGCAACATTAATACCCAAAATATAGTAATAAATCTTCCCCATTTAACAAAAATTTTTACACCTATATAAAGAGTTCCTCCCCATTCTTCCTCCTTACACCTAAAAAGTCATCTCTGTCTCTACTGCTCCATTTTTTTGGTGAAGTTCAAACCAGAGCTCTAACTTGGGCATTTTTCTCAACCTTAAAAGGTGAGGTCGGTCTCTTTAGACTCCAGGGGAAGTCAGCTGTCTGATAGCAACCTCCATTCGATCTGAGGATTACCAAAGAAGTGTTGACGTAATCAAACAGTAAAGTAGCTCCAGCAGACCGAACCTGCATTTCGGCCGGGCTGAAATCGACCGAATTTAGCATTCCTCCGACCAAACCAAGCTCTCCCAACATCCGCACAACCCTCACATGACCTCAATGAAGCTGAAAGGTTAATTGTAGGAATTCTTGATCCTAGAAGGTACTTTAGGAAGAGAGCTACCTTTCTTGATAGAAAGTTCGGACTGTCACACCTTCGACGGGACAAGTATGATCGGAACACCAACAAGAGAAAGCTCAAGTCAACTTGGAAAACCAATAGAGGATGAACATGTCACAGTTAACAGGTGAGTGGGTTTATTCACATCATACCTGGTTGGTATGATGAGCACTTCGTAAATGAAAAACCACTTCTATGTGGGATTTTAACATTACACCCGGTTGGAGTGATGTGAGAACTACATGGAAAAACTACTTACCGATTGTAAGTAGGGAGATCATACCCGATTGGTATGATAGACTTCATGGTAGGAAGGAGAATACCCATCTACTGATTGTAAGGGGAGATGTCATAACACCCGATTGGTGTGATGAGTTGAAAGGTTATATTTGTTAGAAGTGTTCTCTCCTGACTGTGTGCCAATGCTTAAACTTTTTGGGAGACCTTCTTAATGAGAGCTAGAATAGCACATATAGGTTAGAGGCCTCAGTTTTGAAACTTGTGGGGCTAAATGCCCGATTTTAGAAAATCACGTATAGTGGGCCCAAGGCCAGTTGGCACGAGCAGGAGCTCGTAAACAATCATGATATGTTAAAGCCATGAAATTTCTTAAAGAATGGATTATGTGATTTCGCCATTGTACCAAGTCAGGACCGATATACTCGATGGACTGGCGGCAGTGCGTTAGGGCCAAGTTGACGGACTGACCTAGACAAACAGCTGCAGGTTGAGTTGAGGGTCAGGGTCATTGGACCATTGCACCAAAGATAAATGGCTTTGTGAAAAATTATTGTTTGTGCATGCACTTGAGGTACGAGACCATCAAGATGCCCAAGAGGGGTAGTGATGTATCGTAGGGGCTACTGGACGACATGGTGGAGATAAGGGTAGTTTTTCGTGCCAGTAGTCATGGAAGCTCGACGTAGGTTCATGCGCATGAGACTGGGGTGGGGTCGGGATGAGGTCTCTTTTCTCATATAGACACGAAGTATTTTGGGTTTGAGGGTAGGACGTCAGAGACATTCACTCAGACTTCTGGTAGAAGTCAGAGACTTCTCTCATGGTGGATGGTAAAGATTCTCCGATCCACAAGTGGGTGCAGTCGGTGTAACTACATCTCGCGAATGTGTGTGAACCCTTCCTGATGAAGGGCGTTTGTTGTTTGTGAAACACACCTAATATGGAAATGAGAAAGAGGTCATGAAAATCGTGGAAAGGATTTGAGAATCCATGGAAAATAATTGGTAAACCTTGGAAAAAGTTTTTGAAAACCAGAACTTGAAGAAAGAATGTTTTTAAAGGAATTAACGAGTTTGGAACACTCCAATTAAAGATGTTTTTGTGAAAATTCGCACCCAACACCCATTCACTGAGTTGTTGAACTCACCCCCTCCCTTTACCCTATTTTAGGAAACCAAGGGAAACCAACCTTAAAGACCTATTTGTAGCTGAACCTTAAGACAAGTATGTAAAATTTATATTCAGTTTTGATTAATATTATTCTAGGAAAGATACAAGTGAAAAGAACACCTTACTCCTCATAGTTTAGAAAAGGGCGAAACCCTTCATGAACCAAAAGGGAGTGGCGGGTTGCTCATGGGGATCCGACCAAACCGGGTTAGGGCGTGACAACTTAAGTGGTATTAGAGCCTGTTTCTTTGAATACATTATCAAGACTATATAACATAGTAACTAAGAGAAAGTTTTAAAATTTTTAGATGGCTTCCAAAATAGTAACAAAGAAAACTAGGATTGATGTTGCCAACATTATCCTACATTCTACTCCCATAGGAAGACCATCCTAAAAGCTCTCCAATGCCTGAGGTGTAGTAGAAAGTTATTGAAAATGAAACCACATAACTGCAAAAAAAAAAAAAAAGGGTAAGAAGTAAAAACAAATGTTGCATGACTTTTGGGGAGAAAACTCCTAAAAAGCTGGAGAGTAGTTGTCACACCGTGTTTTTAGTAACCCAAAATTTTGGTCGAAAACTTTTCTGGAATTGTCTTATAAGTTTAAAATTCAATTGATATAATTGGAATAAATAAAATGAAAAGTGTTGTTTTGACCAAAATAAATAACTCGATGGAATGGATAGGGTAAATACCTAGTAAATTCATTTAGGTGAAAATAATGAGATAATTATGTGAATTTGGTTTAATACGAAACTATTAGCACTTTGTAGTATTAGTCTTACGTCCCTACTATAAATACCTATAAATTAATACCTACATTCAATTATTGGAATTAATACCCACAAATAACCATAAATTAATACCTACATTCAATTATAGGAATTAATACTCATAAATACCCATCAATTTTCCCCTAATTGTGTGCCAATGCTTAAACATTTTGGGAGAGCTTATTGACGAGTGCTAGAACAACTCAGATAGGCTAGAGGCCTCGATTTTAGAACTTCTGGGGCTAAATGCCCGATTTTGGAAAATCACATACCAGCGCAAGGCCAGTTGGCATGAGCAGGAGCTCGTAAACAATCATGATATGTTAAGGCCATGAAAATTCTTAATGAATGGATTATATGATTTCGCCAAGGTACCAAGTCAGGACCGACATACTCGATGAACTGGCGGCAGTGCATCAAGGCCGGGTTGACAGATCAGCTTAGACAAATAGCTGCAGGTCGAGTTGAGGGTCGGAGCCGTTGGACCAATGGCACCAAAGATAAATGGATTTGTAGAAAATTATTATTTGTGCATGCACTTGAGGTACAAGACCATCAAGATGCCCAAGATGGGTAGTGATGTGTCCTAGGGGCTACTGGATGACATGATGGAGATAAAGTGTATACCCTGCCCTTTTGAGCTAAGGAAAATCGGGAAGGGAACCAGTCAAACCAAGTGAGAAAATCGAATCAGTTCACAAACCCAATCAATTGTGAATGGGCAACTTAGGAATTTACAACTCCCAGGTGATCCAAAGGGTTCGTAATACTATGGAAAAGAACCTTTGGATGAATTGGAGGAAGAAAATTAGACCGGTTTGGATGAACCGTGTCCAACAGGATTGAACCGGTTTATGAACCAGAACCGATAGAGATCGGGAAAAACAGAGGAATTCAACTCCATTATACTCCAAAGAAATTCATAAACCTTAGAACAAAGTGGGAGAGAAAAACTAGACTGGTTTTGGTGAACTGTACCCGAACCGGTTTAAGGACCAAGTCGGTTTATGAACCGGAATCGATATAGTAATGATAAACCATGAATTTTACGGAACCTAAGTGACCTAAGGAGTCACAAAAGTCATGGGAATGGACTTGTGAAGGAATTAGGGATGAAAACCAAACCAGTTCAGGTGAACCAGATTCAAACCGGTTTAGACCAGTTTGAACCACTATTGAACCAAATCCTAAATTAATTTTTCTAGGTGGCTTAAATAATTCAAATTTGAGATTTGAGGCCACCATTGGATAGAAAATGAATTTAGAAATTTTTAGATTTAAAAAACTCGGTCGAATGAGGGGTGAACCAACTAGTTTAAGCTTGAACCCAGTTCGGACCGGTCCGGTCCAGTTCAGAATAGTGTCATCCTCTTCCTCAGGATGACAACACTGTTCACTCACCGGGAAACTGAAGAAACACCGATGATGAAGAAACACTTCTGTTCGGGGCGTTTCAGGTCTTCAATGTCAGTCATAACGTGTCACGCCCCGACCCAGTTTGGTCGGATCCCCGTGATCAACCCGCCACTCTCCCAATTTACTAAAGGGTTTTCCCTATATAATATACTACCATTTATTATCTTAAACTTTTAATTAGATATATTAGAGGTTTTTCGTATCCTAATAAATGATCCAAAATGGTCAGTATCAACTAAAATTAACTTAATATATCAAGAAAATCACTAGTAACTGCTTAGGAATAGTGTCTAATTGAACGAACGAAATGAGATATGTGTCGCACACGCTCTTCCCTTCGCCCGACCGAAAGTCTAACAACTTGGAAATCAGACCCAATTCTCTGTTGTAATGAAAAAAATACATCGATATGGAAATAAATTCTTGTAGTGATAAGTGAATTATGATTTGATAAAATAAATATATGGTCAGATATCTCATTAAATCCATAACACGACTTGTATAAGGTTTAACTACTCTCTCGCTAGCAACTTACCAAAATTCTCTTTGTAAGTGGGATTACTCTCTATTAGATTATCAAAATTGTAAAAACCATAACTTTTTTTTCAACTATCAAATGGAGTACTTCAAATGCCATCAAATTCCTATTTGAGTTAGCTCTCCAATGCCAAATTAGGGAGACACAAACATCCACTTTACTGACACCATTGTGATGAAAGAGTAACCATGCTTCCACAACCCAAAATAATGCATACTTTTCCTAGGCCATTTCTGATGTTTTTGATGGCTAAGAATTACCAAGAAAATTTTTACAAATACCTCTTGGTCCAAACTTTTGAACCCCATTTAACTCATAAGATTTGGGTAAGTATTAATGTTAAATAAATTCATTAAAGTTTCAAATAGCCATTAGTCATGATAGAGTGTAGTGAAATGACATTTACAAGCTCTACAAACCCCGTTCTCTTGGACCAATGAACCATAAAAGAGAACCGAAAATTTTCGGGAGAAAAACTGAGTATCTAAGTAAACCGAATTTTGTAAAGAAGGGTCAAAACGAGAATCTAGGAAAATCCCAAGTAGCCAATAAATCACAAATATCATGGAAAAGAACTATGAAGTGGATTGGATGTGAAAATCGAATTGATTTAGGGTGACCGGACTTGAACCTGATTGAACCGAATTGAATCGTGAAAAACTAATTCAAAGATTCATTTTTCTAGGTGGTTTAAAAATGTAAATTTAAAAATTGAAGCAACCATAAGATAGATAATGAATTTAGAAAATTTTAATTTTTGGAAAACCGGTCGAATCGTTCCAGAACCGACCGATTTTCAATTTCAGGTTACCGAACCCGATTAGACTAGATTGATCAATGGTCTAGTCAGTCAATGAACCTGTCACGACTCGACCCATTTTGGTCGGATCCATGTGACCAACCTGCCACTCTCCTGGTTTATTAAGGGTTTTCCCCTTCATTAAACCGTGAGGAGTAAGACATCCTTTATACCTGTACCTTTCCTATAATAAAATTAATCAAAACTGAATAATTTAAACTTACATACCTATCTTGTAGGTTTATCTAGCAAAATGTCTGTAAGTAGGTTTTTCCATCGGTTACCTGAAAATGGGTAAAGGGAGGGGGTGAGTTCGACAACTCAGTAAATGACTGTTTGAAAATGAGTTTCCATAAAATAGTTTTAAATTGGAGTATGCAAGACTCCTTATTTCCTTTAAAATCATTTCTTCCTTGAATTCCCGGTTATTCAAAACCATAATTCCTCATTATCCACAATCGGTGTATTTAACAATCAACACACGCCCTTCATCATGAAGAGATCACACATTCACAGGGCAGCTCGTACATTGTACTTACTTGTGGCATCGAAGTAACTTTACCGTCTACCTAGATAGAATTCCATCCACTTCTACTCTGGGAATAAATGGATGTTTGCGATATCCCCCCCCAAACTCGAAAAGAAACTTCATATGAAGATAGAGACCTGATCCTGACCCCACCCTAGTTTCATGCGCATTAAGCTACGTCGAGCTTGCCTAACTGTTGGTACGACAAACTTCCTTTATGTCCACCATGTCGTCTGGTTACCCTTATGACACATCACTACTTCTCTTGGGCCTCTTGATGGTCCTGAACCTCAAGTGTATGCACCAACAAAATTTTTTCCACAAAGCCATTAATCTTTGATGCCACTGGTCCAACGACTCTAACCCTCAACTCGACATGCGACTATTTATCTCGACCGGTCCGTCGACCTGGTCTTGTCACACTACCACTAGTCCATCTAGTATGTCGGTCCTGTCTTGGTGCTATGGAAAAATAATATAATTTATTCATTTAGCATTTTCATGGCTTATCATCATGTTTGCTTACTAGCACCTGCTTGTGCCAACTGACCTTGGGCCCACTGTATAAGATTTTCAAAACCATGCATTTTAGCCCTCAAGTTCCAAAATCGAGGCCTCTAGCATATCTGAGCTATTCGAGCTCTCATTAAGAAAGTCATCTACCTAATAGCAACCTCCCTTCGACCTAAGGATCGCCGTAGAAGCATCGATAAGATCAAATAGTGAAGCAGCTCTGTTGGTTCAAAGCTACCTTTTTTGGTCGATCGGAATTCGACCAATTCAGACTTACATGATCAAACCAAGCCACCCCATAGTCCCCACGACCATCACACAACCTTCATAGAGGTGAAAGGTAAGCCAATTCGACCCTCCTCCATCATTGCATATCATTCTAGAGAGAAAGCACTGAACTTCACTAACCAAATTCACCTTGATCCTAACATCAATTGTAGCAATTCTTTATCTTAGAAGGACCCTAAGGATGACAGCTACATTCCCAGATTAAGAGCTTACACTGCCGCACCTCCAACGGTAAGCTTTCAAAGCTTTCTCTCTCTACGTACAGTTTTTTGGTGAAGCACTGTTTGAGCTCGTTTTGGATCCAAATTCATAAATTCAATGCTTCATTTGATTATATGGAAGTGTAGAAACTAATCCATGCCATCAATTGGAGCAATTAACCCCATTTGAATGGCCGATTTGAAGAAATCAAATCTGGTTAATAGAGAGGGGTAGAATTTGGGGATTTTGGAAAATTGAGGGACCTCCATGCAATTTCTCAAAATTGAAGGTCAATTGGCAATGAGAAAGATGTTGGAGGACCAATTGGTTAGTTTTCAAAAGATTTGGGGTCAATTGATCATTTTTGGAACTTAGGGGCAAAATGGTAATTTTGTAAAAGTTGGATGACCAAATTGGAAATTTGGGAAATTTGAGCCTCATATATCATTTTGAGAAAAAAATAAGGACCTAAGAGGGTTATTTGAAGCACCGGAGACTTAATTAAAAGCAATTGAACATTTGGGACCTAAAGTCAAATATAATGGACTTTAGGGACATAATTGCAATAAGGCAAACATAAGGGCATAAATGAAAATACATGGAAATAGAAGGGTCATTCATGCCAAGCTATTCCCTATGAGGATATTCAAACCATGTAGGAACGAATTTGGATAAGGACGTGAGCAACGGAGCTCAAGCAGGACTTGGAAGCTATCTAGGGATAAACGCGTTATAGTCATCGAGTGAGTCAGACTTTTTAAACATCATACCCAGTTGGGGTGATTAGTACTTTTTAAACTAAAAAACCACTATGAGTGGGCTTAGTTATACTTCTTTCCTGGTTGGAGTGATGAACACTTTTTTTAAAGGAAAACCTACTTACCGGTTGTAAGTAGGATTATTTAAATATCATACCCAATTGGTATGATGAGCTTCTTTACTGAAAGGAAAACCCGCATACCGGTTGTAAGCGGACCTATCGTCACACCCGGTTGGTGTGATGAGTTAAAAAAGAAGATTTTGTCGGAAGTGTTCTTCCTTGTGTATGCCATTGCTTAAACTATTTGGAAGACTTTCTTGATGAGTGCTAGAACACCTCTAATAGGCTAGGGGCCTCTTTTTTGAACTCATAGGGTTCAAGGCCTAGTTTTAAAAAAACACATGTAATGGGCCCAAGGCCAGTGGGCATATGTTGAAGCGCGTAAAAAAACATTAATAGGAAGAGCCATGAAAACTCTTATTAAAAATCAAAATTAATTGTGTGATTCACCACTATACCAAGTTAGGGCCGACAATGCTCGATGGGTTGGCGGTAATGCATGAGGGCTAGGTTGACGGACCTACCAAAATAAACAGCTACATGCCGGGTTGAGTGTCGGGATCGTTGGACTGTCGACACCAAAGAGAATAACTAAATTATGAAAATTATTTAAACCCTTTATGATAAAGCTTGTTTGTTTCTTTGCTAAATACCTCCCATGGCAAGGGGATGTGCTAAAAGAGCTAAACACATATAATAAGTGAAATGATGAAAGGTTTTAAAAATACGTATGGTTGTACTACGTGAATCACCTTTCAAGAAAGGGGAAGTGTTAAAAGAGTCAAATTCACATAATGGTAAAGAAATTTTAAAAGGATGATTTGTTTTCTAAGATAATGAAAAAAAAAAGATTTTAGTAAAGATAGAGTATTTTTGAAAAATTCATTTCCCAACACCCCCTCACTAAGTTGTAGAAACTCACCCGTCCCTTTAAGCCATTTTCAGGAAGGAAGTCAAACCCTTATGGAATATCTTGAAGCTAAACACTTAAGACAAAGACATATATGTAAGTTTTTAACATATTCAATTTTGTATAATGTTATTCTAGGAAAAGCAGGTAAAAATGATGCCTGACTTCTCACGGTTTAGAAGGAAGTGAAATCCTTCCTAGACCCAAGGGAGTGATGGGTTGCTCATGCGGATCTGACAAAACCATGTTGGGGTGTGACAACATGAGTGGTATCAGAGCATGTTTTCTCAAATACAATATCAAGACTATATAACATAAGAACTAAGAGAAAATTTTTAAAATTTTCTGATGGCTCCCAAGAGAGGAACTAAGAAAACTAGGACTGACGTCACCAACACCACCCAACACTCTGTCCTTGTAGGAAGACAACCCTAAAAGCTCTCCAATGCCCAAGGTATAGTAGAAGTCCCAAAGGAGCAAGAGACATTATGGTGTAGTATCTAGTACCACCAAGGAGTATGGTGCTAGGACCTATTGATGTCACATCCACGAATATGAAGAGAGCCAACCTAACGCCAAGGACACTGCAAGGGACTTATAACCAAGAAGGATGCTTACCAAGAACCTATTATAGTAGCTCCCCATCTACTTCTTGTAATAGGTATAACGCCCAAAAATGTATTGTACCCATTATTAATAGAAATTCCAATTTTTCCCAAAAACTTTGTCTCTCAAATAAATATGTGTTCTCATACCTCAACTATATGAGGAGCGGTCACAAAAGATAAGAAGGACCAAAGGAAGAAAATGCAAATGAAGCAAAGTATAGATGCGAGGGAAATTTTCTTTAAGGAGAGTTACAAGCTATCTAGGAGTAAAGAAGGAAACACCTCCACAAGAGAAGACAAGCTCGGATGATGGACGACAAATAGGATGTCTCAAGATGGCAAGTGTGACCTGCTTTGGAAAAGTAGAGGAGCCAAGTAGGAAGCAACTAGTAACAACAGAATGATCAAGGAGAATAAACAATGCCCTAAGAAGGACCGAGAAGTAGTAACAACTACACCCTACAAAGGGTGATAGGATGGGCATTAAGGACAAGTAGACTCAAGAGACAACTATTTTAAGACAATTAGACAAGGAGAGTAGTAGGGATGAGACAGTTAATGAATTGACCCTCGTAGGAATCATGGACTCAAATCCCAGCGAAGAAGGGAGAAGTGGAAAGGCCAAATGTTGGAAAAAAAAGGAAGAAGGAAATCCTTAAAAAAATCAATGGTAAAAAATGGATTGGTGACCACACTCAAGCCATGAGGAGGATTAAGTAAGCCTTGCACAAAGTGGTCAAGAAATCATGGAACAAACAGTGTATGAACCCTTCCCAAAGATGAAAACTTGTACGAGATACAAGTAGGATTAAGAAAGGGTACAAGGACGTACCACAAGATCTCCAAGGAAGGGTACATAGGAAGGATGACAACAAAGGATATCATAAAGTTGCTCTAAGGTTGGATAATCATAAGGTGAAGAAAGGAAGAAGCCTATCAAGGAAAGGAGTCCTAGGGAAGTATATGCCCCAACAAAGAGGCAATGGATCCAATAGAATTGGGATAAGAAGATAAACTCACAAATAAAATGCAGGTTGAGGTGAAAAGATCAAGTACAAAGAAGCGTACTCATGAAGGCCCAATGAGTAAGTTGAACCCAAGGAATGAGTAATTAGGAAGATAACATCAAAAGATGCCGTAACAAGTAAAGAATGGGTGGAGTACCCATAATAAGGAAATAAAGAAAAGAACATCTAAGAAACCTTGGAGAAGTAAGCCCTCCAATTGAGAAGTGATTAAGGAAAACACTCACTGGTTGTGGTCCATGCTCGCTTAATGGAGTCTAAAGATTGGACGGTTGGGAATAGTTGGAGTACATGAAATAAGAGTTGATAATTGGAAGTTCCTTGGATAGGGAATAAGGGACAAAATGGGAATTTTAAGAGAATGAAGGAATAAAAGCGGGCAAATCTCCAAATGTAAATAGGGTATAAGGACACAAAAAAAGGAAACCTTCAAGTTATGGTAAGAAGGTTGAACATGTAGCTCCTAAGGTGGAAGTCTCCACTTTAAAGGATATAGTAGAGAATGAAACCATCAAAAGGGAACTCCCCAAACAAAAGAATCGAAATGTAGATTGAAGGGGACCAACACAGAATAAGGAATCATGAAATGGTCATGAGTGAGTAAGGAGGGAATGAGGAAAGGGATCCTTGAGTAGATGGCGCCATTGGAGATGTGGCAGGACATAAGGAAGGAAAAATCCCAAGCATATCAGTAAGTTAAGAAGAAATCGAGAAACCCAATGGCTGGATCCAGGAATATCTAATGAGGAAGTTGGTAAGGGACGAGTAGATAAGGAAGACCAACACGATGATTAAACACATGATGCCAAAGGAAAAAAAATGATTGGATAATGGTAAAGGTAGTCGAGGAATACAACTAGATGAAAAGAAAGGACGAAATTATACAATCCCTAAAAAGTTGGAAAGTCGAGAGTAACCATCAAGGAAATGTTCTAGAATTATAATGGACAATGATAAGTCCTAGAACATGTCATGCTATAAGGGACATGTAGGTCCAACAGTCCTAGGAAAAGGTGACTCAAGTAAGAAAGAGTCTGTTAGTTAAACAAGACGAAGTCAAATCTAAAAACTGGCACTGGAGCTGTAGTAAACAAAAGATGGAGGAAGGACTAAAATACGATAAAAAGGGAATCATATCAAAACCCATGAGGTTAAGGATTAAAATTTTGAAAGGATGCTGAGCTAAATAGCATCAACGACCAAGGAAGCAAATGGAAACATGGACGATCGTATGCTTAGGGAACATCCAACCCAATGACCTGGATAAGAACCTTCAAGAAGAAGAGTCTTACCTTAAGTGGAGTAAGAAGGGAACCTAAGGTTGTACCTTTGGACTTGTGGGTAAAACATACCTCATTAGGATACACTCCATGAATTAAGTAAGTAATGGAAAGGAAAAGAAATTCCTTAAACACAAGGTTTAAAGGGATAAGTGAAGAAACAACCAAAGTGGTAGCAGGTCAAGCAAACCCCAAGTTGATATCAAGGGAAATTATTCCCGATGTAAAGGATACATAATCAAGTTTTGGGGAAAAAACTCCTTAAAGGAGGGGAGAGTTGTGAAACCCGTCATCTCTGATCAAAGAAAACCCGGTAAGAATCGATCCATTTAGTGAGAAAACCAAACCACTTAAGGAACCAAGAAAGATAAAGAGGGGTTAAAATAGGAAATTGGAAAATCCCAAGTGACCAAAAAGTCATTAAAATCATGGGGAAAATCCATGAAGTAAGTTGGAAGGGAAAACCTGACCAGTTTAGGGTGAACTGGACCTGAACTGGACCTGAACCGGGTTGAACCATGGATGAACCGATTTCTTAATTCATTTTTCTAGATAGTTTGAAAATCTTAATTTGGAAAATTGAGGCCACCATTAGATGGAAAAATGAATTTAGACTAATTTAGAAATTTTTAATTTTGTAAAAATCAATCGAATCAGGCTTCAACCGGCCAATTTTCATCACCGAACCCGATCGGACCGGTCTAGTCCGGTCCATAATAGTGAAGTCTTCTTCTTTGGGATGACATCACTGTCCATATGGCATAAAAACTTTCATTCTCCGGCGAGGGAATATGCCCTCCAATTAGGGAATTTTATGAAGAGGATAAGCTCGACCAATATGGAAACTGGTAGAGTAGAGGGTTCGTGAGCTCCCTATATGAAGAGCTCTCCTTCATTCATCCTCTACACACCTCAAATCATCTCCTCCACAAAAGTGCTCCATTTTCGAGTGAAGCTCAATCCAGAGCTCCAACTTGGGCACTTTTCTCAGCCTTAGGAGGCAAACTCGGGTCCTATAGACTCTAGGGGAAGTCAACTACTTGATAACAATCTCCCTTCAACCTAATGAACGCTAGAGAAGCGCCGGCGGGATCAAACAGTGAAGAAGCTCCGATGGTTTGAAGTTGCCCTATTTTGGTCGATCAAAATTTGACCAATTCAGACCTACTACGGCCAAACCAGTCATCCCCACAGTCCTCACGGCTATCACACGACCTCCATAGAGGTGAAAGGTAAGCCAATTCGACCCTACTCTATCATTGTAGATTAGTTCTAGAGAGAGAAAGTGCTGAACTTCACTAACCAAATTTGCGATGATCCTGACATCAATTGTAGCAATTCTTGATCCTAGAAGAACCCTAAGGATGAGAGTTAAATTCCCAGATCAAGAGCTTAGACCGTCACACCTTCGACAGTAAGCTTTCTCTCACTACGTATAGTTTTCTGGCGAAGCTCTATTTGAGCTCATTTTGGTGATCCAAATTCACCAATTCAAAGCTCCATTTGATCGTATGAAAGTGTAGAAACTGATCCATGCCATCAATTGGAGTAATTAACCCCGTTTGAATGGCCAATTTGAAGAAATTAAATTCGGTCAGTAAAGAGGGGTAGAAATTGGGAAATTTGGGGATTTCGGAAAATTGAGGGACCTCCATGAAATTTCTCAAAATTGAAGGTCAAATGACAATGAGATAGATGTTGGAGGACCAATTGGTTAGTTTTTGAAAGATTTGGAGTCAATTGACCATTTTTGGAACTTAGGGGCAAAATGGTAATTTTGTAAAAGTTAGAGGACCAAATTGGAAATTTGTGAAATTTGAGTCCCATATACAATTTTGAGAAATATTAGGGACCCAATAGGGATATTGGAAGCCCCAAGGACTTAATTAAAAATAATTGAACATTTGGGACCTAAAGTTAAAGATTATGGACTTTTGGGACGTAATTGTAACAAGGCAAAAATAAGGGAATAAATGGAAATACATGGAAATAGAAGGGTCATTCATGCCAAGTTGTTCCTTATGAGGATATTCAAACCATGTAGGAATGAATTTGGATAAGGACATGAGCAAAGGACCTCAAGCAGGACTTGGAAGATGACTAGGGACGAACGCGTCACAGTTATCAGGTGAGTGGATCATTTTAAACATCATACCCAGTTGAGGTGATGAGTACTTTTTGAACAAAAAACCATCATGAGTGAGCTTAGTTATACTTCATTCCCGGTTGGGGTGATGAGCACTTTTATTAAAGGAAAACCTACTTACCGTTTGTAAGTAGGATTATTTAAACATCATACCCAAGTGGTATTATGAGATTCTTTACTGAAAGGAAAAACCTGCATACCAGTTGTAAGCGGACCTATCACCACATCCGATTGGTGTGATGAGTTAAAAAGGAAGATTTTGTCGGAAGTGTTCTACCCTAACTGTGTTCCAAATAGTTAAACTATTTGGGAGAACTTCTTGACGAGAGTTGGAGTATCTCTAACAGGCTAGTGGCCTCAGTTTTGAACTCATAGGGCTCAAGGCCCAGTTTTGAAAAAACATGTGCAAGGCTAGTGGGCACGAGCTGAAGCCCGTAAAGAAACATGTATAGGAAGAGCCATGGAGACTCATTTTAAAAATGGAAATTAATTGTGTGATTCACCACGATACCAAGTCAGGACCGACAATGCTTGATGGGCTAGCGGTAGTGCGTCAGGGCCAGGTCGACGGACCGACCAATACAAACAGCAGCACACTAGGTTAAGTGTCGGGGTCGTTGGACCATTGACACCAAAGAGAATGATTAAATTCTGAAAATTATTGTTTGTGAATGCACTTATGGATTCGGGACCATCAAGATGCCCAAGGGGGTAGTGATGGGTTCCAATGGCTGCTGGACGACATGGTAGAGATAAGGGCAGTTCGTTGTGCTAGTTAGTCATGAAGCTCCGGGAGCTTCTTGTACACGAGACCTGGTTGGATCAGGATGAGGTCTCCGTCCTCATACAGACATGAAGTAAATTTCAAGTCTGAGGGTCGGACGTTTAGGACGACCACTTAAACTCCGGGTAGAAGTCAGGGACTTCTATCAGAGTGGATGGTAAAGACACGCTGATCCACAAGTGGGTGCAGTCATCGTAACTATATCTCTCAAATGCTTGAACCCTTTATGATAAATGTCATGTGTTTGTTTACTAAATACCTCCCGAGGTAAGGGAATATGCTAAAAGAGCTAACACACATAATAAGTGAAATGGTGAAAGGTTTTAAAAATACGTACGGTTGTACTACATGAAACACTTCCCGAGTAAGGGGAAGTGGTAAAAGAGTCAAATTCACATAATGGTGAAGAAATTTTAAAAGGATGATTTGCTTTCTAAAATAAAGAAAAACCTCAAGATTTTAGTGAAGAATGAGTATTTTTGAAAAACTCATTTCCTAACACCCGCTCACTGAGTTGTAGAAACTCACCCCTCCCTTTAACCCCTTTTCAGGAAGGAAGGCAAACCCTTGAGGAATACATCGAAACCAAACCCTTTAGACAAAGACAGGTATGTAAGTTTTTAACATATTCAGTTTCGTATAATGTTATTCTAGGAAAATTAGATAAAAAGGATGCTTGACATCTCATGATTTAGAATGAAGTGAAATCCTTCCTAGATACAACAGAGTGGTGGGTTGCTCATGGAGATCCGACCAAACCGGGTCAGGGCGTGACAACTTATGTGTCAAAAGGTACTTGAGGCTTTTGTTATCCATGAAGATCTGACATTTTACCTCATACAAGTAATGCATGCATATCTTGAGGGCGAATGGAATGGATGCCAACTCCAGGTCATGAGTCAGGTAATTGCCCTCGTGCTTCTTTAGATGTCTGGATGCATACACGATTACCTTTCTTCACTACATCAACACGCACCAAGCCCGTGTCTAGATGTGTCACTATAAACTGTATATTCTCCTCTGTTCATATCCGAGAGAGTAAGTATGAAGGCTATTGTGAGTCTCTTCTTGAGTTCCTTAAATGTTGCCTCACACTTCATGCTCCACTCATACTTGAAGCTTTTACACTTTAGTTGTGTCAACGTGGCTGCAAGGATGGTAAAGTCCTCTACTAACTTCCAGTAGTACCCAACTAATCCTAGAAAACTCCTCACTTTTATAGAGTTTTTTGGGTGCCCCTACTTAGATATTGCCTCTATCTTTTTAGGATCTACTGGAATCCCATTTTCGGATATCACATGTCCTAGGAATGCTATTTCTCTTAGCCAAAATTCACACTTTGTAAATTCGACATACAATTGTTCCTTCCGTACTGCTTCCAACACTATTCGGAGGTGTACCTCATAGCTTGCTTCCATTTTGGAGTACACTAGTATGTTGTCAATGAAGACTATGTGGGACTGGTCAAGGTATGGTTGAAATATCCTATTCATTAGATCCATAAATATTGCTGGTACGTTTGTTGGTCTAAATGGAATTACCCTTAATTCGTAATGCCCATACCTCATACTGAAGGCCATTTTTTTTAAATATCTTCCTCATTGACCTTCAATGATGGCCATTTTTTTTTAAATACCTCATACTGAAGGCCAACTAATCGAATAGATCATCTGTACTCGGAAGTGGATATCGATTCTTGACTGTTGCCTAGTTTATACAATGGTAGTCGATGCACATTCTCATACTCCCATCCTTTTTGTTTACGAATATGACTGGGGCACCCCAACGAGAGTTGCTGGGTCTGATGAACTCTCTTTCCAATAGCTCCTCAAGCTATTCCTTTTACTCCTTGAGTTTTACTAGTGCCATCCGATATGGTGCTTGCAATATCGGGTTAGCCCTTAGGATGACGTCGATTATGAAGTCAATCTATCGATCTGAGGTAGTCCATGCAAGTCATCTGGAAACACATCTAGATATTTTCATAGTACACAAGTGTCACTCGATGTTTCTCCTTCTGCCTTGGAACTTATGACATATGCTAAGAACACCTCACACCCATTATGCATCATCTTTTGGGCTTTTAGACTAGATATTAAGTGAGGTCAAGTCGAGTTCTTTTCTGCTTGAAATACCACTTCCTTGACATTTTCGACCCGAAGGGTCACAACCTTGTTTTTGTAGTCCATCTTAGCCTGGTGAGTGGATAGCCAATCCATCCTAAGAATAAGGTCTACATCCCTTTAGTGTAGTGGTACTAATTCGGCTTTATGGATCACTCCTCCCACATTCACCTCACATCCTTATAGGATGGTGTCCCTTATGACCATTTCTTCTAATAGCATGTATATCCTTGGATGATAGCAATATCCCAACTAATTGTGTAAACTTGCAACTTACCCCTTTAGTACCTATATCGTACTTAACTATTATAGTGGTTACCCTTTTTTCTTTGTCCCCCCCTTTTTTTTATAACTGTCCTATCATGGTCTAGCAATCCAAACCCACTTCACAACAAGGTGATTTGTTTTCCTTAAATTCTTGAGTCTTAGTCACCATGAGATCTCACTTAGGTATTGTCTCACTAGTATTCCCATATACCAGTTTTCAATATCGAGACATTCATCCCAACTTTTTGGTATTCATCATTAGGTGAAACCTTTCCCTTCGTACCCATCACTTCTAGATGTCCCATTTTCATAAGGACAATATTAAAAATTCTTGAGGTATGCGACTAGCACTTCCCTTCTTATTATGCCCTATCTATCTATGTGGGATTCCATCTCCTTTTCTCATTTCTGGGACTCTTGTACATCAACTTGTTGGGTACTTATAGAGTTTCTATTCAGATCATGCCACTTGAGGAATCCTCCTCACTTATTGACTAAACTCTGTCAGGAACCTTCTTAGTAGTAAATTTGTTTTTAGAATGATACTTTACATCATTTTATAACAACCTGAACAGGGTCCTTCCTTGTGACCATTGTCAATTATAGTTCCTTTTTTCATTGGTACTTGACATGTTCTTGGACCATTGAGGTCTTAAGTCTCCATGTCCTACTTTATTCCATCATGAAATAGAACTTTTTAATTACTCTTGGTGCTTGGCCCATCTCATGGGCTTTATAGCCACAATATCACATTTCCCTTAACATCTCACATTTACCTTTGGTTGACCATACCTCATTTCCAAGTCTATTATTTCTGTATGTTGTTCGAGGTCTTACTTCAAGGCGAGATTTCCTTAGTGACACACTTATTTTTGTCACATACATGCACTTGGCAAAAGTAAATCCCCCATTTGTTGTTACACATGTCTCATGTCTAGAGTTGATCATCCTTCCTTACTCATTAACTTAGAGTCTTAATACTCGAGCTCACATGAGACTCGTTTGTTACCTCGTTCTCCTTCAGGCATACCTCATCCCGACCTCTCCTAGGTTTTAAGGGATCATCCTCACATCCTATCTATTGACCTTCTTGGTGCCCAAGAATCCATTCCAATTATGGAATGATGCAGGTGTGAGGTTCACATTCGGTACTTCATCTTTCATTCACTTCCCATAACATTGTGCAATTTATTCCTCACTTTCTCCTTGCCTTTTTGTAGAGTCTCCTGCTACAATTTGGAATAATGGCATTTTCACCATTTTCACACTCTTCCAATACACATTTTGATCTTCCGAGTTATTCCACTGACCTTGCTCTTGTTGGTTGGTATCATTTATTCTTTATCCCTCTTGGATCAGGATTTGTAATCCTTCTTCTTCTCCTTGGGGTCTCACCTCAACCCGTGTCAAGTTTCCCTCATCCATTGACCATCCATGATCATGGAAATTGGTTTGTTGTTTTACTTGTAGACATATCTTATTTCATCTTGACCTTCTCGTGCGAAAGAATATGCCCTACTATTGGCATTCTTTACTGCACTTAGTGGTTTTCCCCTACTGTTGGCATTCTTTACTACACTTAGTGATTTTCCCCTATGAGTTCCCATCTTGGGTTGCTACTCGACGCATTCCTCCACATTTACTAGGGCTTGCATTTTCTTTTTACTTCAATCATCCTCATATTCAGGTTTTTCCTTGGAATCTACATTGCCATTATAACCATCTTACTCCCATTCTCCCGGAATGGGGGTTGTTGTTTCTTCAAACCTCTACCATTAGTTTGTCTTTTGTAATGAGCTCTCCTTATGAAGAGTGTCTGTTCACTGTACCGGTAAGGTCTGCATTTTCTGAGGAGGGAAACACTGTTCTTAATTTCCCAATTGCCCTCTGGTAGGCTTAGGGATTTCCTCCTTCCTATAGGTTTCACCTTTCTTGTTAAGACCTCTCCACAATCATTCCTCGTATATCCGGGTCATGACATGTGCTAGGTGCATGGGTATTGTTTCCACGCAATCCCTATGCCTTAGACGTCTTCTGTTCACCTTAGGACTATCCTCATTGGGTCCTTCCTCTTTATTGAGTTGGTCCCTGTGATTTCTCCCTTCCTAAATTTGCACTTTGAAGTCTTTTACCTGTACTTCCATTTCCATACCACATCCTTTCTTAGTGGGGTATATAACCTATTCCATCTCAGGAATACCTAGTGGCTCTCATCCAATCCCCTAGTCATGGGGTCCCCTTTAACCCTTTAATCTCAACCAACATTGTCTGACGTTGAGCTCTCAATATTGGGGTGAGCCCCTTTTTCCCATAAATCATGCTCCTAGGACTGCTCCTTGTGGATCTTCCTATCCCCTAATAGTTAGTTGAGTTATAGTATATCGAGAACAAACTTAGTGGGATGGAGTTGATGGTGTCTTGCTTTCTAACTCCTCCTTCAACAACAACTAGTTCAATCTGGGTTAATAAAACAAGGTCCCTCATGCCGTTTTCCCTGCCTATAAGCCCCAATTTTATAGAATATCGAGTTTAGTATATTATGCCCTTTTCCCCTAGTTACACACAACTCGTAAGCCTGGTCATGACAAACTTGTAATTTACATTACAACATGTATTTACCACATCACACATTTCTTATAACGTAAGGGAAACAAACATCCCATATAGTGCCTTAATTATATTTTCCATACACACTTAGGGTGCTTACCCAAAACCATAACATAGTATTTTGTACTATTGTTACCTCTAAGAGTCCCCATATGTGTTGTCTTCCTCATCGTTTTCTTCTTCTTCCTCCTCCTCATATGTACCATGGGGACCCTTGACTATGCATTCACATTTATAGGCCATGTGAATTGTCATGTGAATATCTCTATGGGGCCCCATTCCACTTAGGATGCACCTGACGACTTGGTTAGGCCCTTGAGTAAAACATTGGCATATGGTGTTAGACTACACCCATTTCGGGGCAAAACACTAGAGCTCCATGAATTCCTTCACATAGTTTGCCACTTATATGATTCCTTGCTTTAGCATTGCTAATCGATAAGCCTTCACCTATACTTATGCTATGGGTAGGTACTTCTCGATCAACCTCACCTCAAAAGTGGCTCAATACAAATACTTAATATCCAAGTACAACTCCCTTGCTTCATCCCACCATCTTAAGGCTCCCCCACCAGACAAAGCTACAACTTACCTCTCTCTATCCGGGTGTGGGATCTACATTAAGTCCATGCAGTTGATCGGTAATTCATAGGCTTTACAATGTCAGTTCCACCCTAAAACCTCCATAGCCAGTCGTACATAGCCTATCATCCTCCCTTGGTTGGCAGAGTATCCAGCCACATGAGAGGTCTAGTGGCCTCCCCCATACAATATCTCATTCCTTTGGGTCCACTTACTCGGTTGCCTACATCTGAGATGACCCTATTCTCTGAGCTGTTGGAATCCTAGGGACCAATAGAGTTCTCAGAGTTAATTGGCATGTTAGGTAACATAATTTATCGTGCTCCCCTCTAAACCTGATTAACAGCTCTCTTAATGGCTGGCATATCTACAATAGGTTTCCCCATGATTAGTGGGTGAAGTGATTTCTTCACTTTAATCTTTTAGATGGAGGTGATATCAATGTTATTCCCTCTTTTCCATCCATTCCAAAAATGTTTTCATTTATAAAATACTTACTTTGAAAACGTGGCTCTAATACAACAAAGGGGTTGTCACATCCCGTATTGATTAACTCAGCTAGAAGTCACGTGTAATCCTCCCTGATAATCCCCTCAATTTTACCATGGTGGGTACCATAACAATAGTAAAACTAAAGGTATTAAGGATTCCTTCTCTATCTTTTTCTAACCTTTTTACAGTAGAATTTTGAAATTTTCTTCAAAAAGTATGGGCGAGCCAAAAACTAAAGTTATACAAATCCCAAGAAAGATAGTAGTTTATAAGCATATATAATGAAACCTTCATATGTAGGATATGAGAAATACCTTAGATGGTGCTCAACTCAGCAGATGCTCTTCTTCCTATGTCCCTATCTCCATCAGCTTAAACATGCAATCATTTTTGGGGAGAGGGGTTAGCTCACAGCCCAATGAATATAGTACTGATGTCGGACCACTACATGGCTTATGACTTAGACACCCCACCATAAACCACCTAACCAATTTCTAGTTATGGTTTCTTAACAATACTGTAATTCTATGCTTTATCTTGCCCCTTGAGACTCCTAACTCGGACCGCCCATAACCTCACTCTATTCTATGGTCGGGTCATGCTCGTTTTTCTCCAAACAATTCCACTAAATACATTTTATAATTTAGCATATACACGTGCACCAGACTCTTATGTCTTGCATATGCATGGGCTATTCATGGCCCTCACACATGGGATGTTCATTTCCCCTAATTATCATGGGTTGTTTATTTACAAGCCATTCATTTGCCCTTTATTCATGCCCAAATTGTAGGTCATCGTACCAATAGAGGTCTGTGAGAGTCTGAGAGTCACGTGCACTCTTCCATAACCGATGCCCCTTAGCTTATCTCTCGCCAGGACGACTTTCCATCAATGGGTCATGCCCAACTTACCCATGTTCAGCCCTGCACATGCAACTCAATCCTGCCTACCCATCTCAGTGGTGTAACTAGTATGGTACCTGTACATCAATCGAAGGTCCCAGGAAATCTAGAATAACCATTCAATTTTCCCATACTCACTATCCAATTAGCCTTGACATCGACATTACCTCAAAAGGTGTCTTGTCAATGACCCAAACTTCATACTGGTATATCATATGCAAAATGAAAACACAACCAATCATATTCTTAGGCCATTCTCATAGTTTTATGAGCATGGTCCTTATTTTGACCATCTCTACCCGATGCACATAACAAATAATGCACACAATAGTAATCATAGTAAGTTTGATCTATCACTCGACCAACTCTCCCAAATCAAGCAAAATAGGCACAAAGCCCAATACATGGTCCTAACGGACCTTAGAAAACCCATTATACCAGTCTTAGGACTTTTGCTCTCTCCTTAGCCTTTAAAGGAACACTTTCTTTAATGGACATGCTCTTAGCCATTTTACACTTATTCCATCACTTTCAAAATCAAGATTTAATGTTCATTTAAGGAAATCATTCTAAATAACCAAGTGGGCTATCTGTCAATACACCCATTCACCGTGAATTTCAGAACTTGGTCATTCCAGAAGTGTTCCTGAATCCCATTTGTGGGTCCCTCTCGAGTGACCTCATGTTTCTTCTAAAATGTTTAGAAAACAATGAGATTAGTTTCAAGCATTATACTACCCTTAACTGGTACTCCATAGTTCTCTTAAGAACATACGGTTTTGTCCCATGAGTCCGATTTACTCAACCTATTAGCCGATGAAATGTACCTGCACTAACCCTCTCTAAGGTTTTTCCTAGGGATTATGGTCCCAACCTCCGGAGTAACACTTTCCAAAGTGTTAATAATTCCCTTACTTACCACCCAATGTCCTTACTTTCCCAAATTTAAAATTTGTTAATTAACTTGGGAAAATTACCATTTTTCCCTTATACCTTAAAACATTTTGTCATGCCCCGACTTGGTTTGGTCGGGGTTCATGATCAACCTGCTACACTTCCTTGTACTAATCTAGTATTTCTACTAAATAGTCCGTGGAAGGTAAAGGCATTGCAGTACCTGCTTTCCATAACAAAGTGTACAAAACATAAAAGTTACCTGATGGCGGTGTCATTGGCTTCTTCTCCTAGCCTAGGCTCATTGTAGCGAGGTGTATAATCAAAATCTTGGGAATTGAATATAGTACATTTTTGGGGACTACTTTCCTATAAAGGAGATGGTTAAAAGAAAGGTTAGGAAGCTCTATGCTAGAATTTTGAGGAACTGTCTCTGGTGTGGGTTTGAAATCCTCATTTGGAGTTGTGGCTTCCGAGGTGGCCTCCTTCCTTCCATCTTCTAGGGCTTCGGTAGTCAGGGAGGCATTACTCTTGGGAGGTATTGCCATCCATCCTGGTGGCGTGGGACATTTTCTCGCCCTGTATCCTATTCCTCCACACCTATAGTAGGTTATCCCTACACCGATTCCTACGTGGGCCTTTCAGTATTTGCGCGGAGGAGAGGCTTCTTCTATCCTCCTTTCCTTTCTTTTCCTTTCTTCATGTCCTTCCCTGCTTGTGGAGTTAGTGCTTCTAGGAGTGGGTACCACATTCCTTAGTGGTATTAGGTACCTTTGGGCATAATGTCCCTTCTGTCCACAATTGTAGCAAGTTACTTCCTTGCGTGGATCTCTATAGCTTCTTCTCCATCCCAGGCTTTGGGAAGTTTTTCTTGGTGCTTGTTGGAGGCCTCCACATGTCACCACCCTCGGGTGCACACTGCTGAGCGGTCCCCATTCCGAAATGTGAAACAAGGTTCTCCGAATACCTTGACGAATTCTTCGAAAAGTCTTCGTGGCTCGAGAGACATCCTTGGTCCCAGGGGTTGGGTCCTCCTTGGCTCTTGAGCTCCCAAGCTAATTCCCTCGTGTGGGGTAGGATTTTTGCTTAGTCTTGGGGTGGCTTTGACAGCGCGTGTCCGTTCGGTTTCTTTAGGAGTAGTTATATCTTTTGACATAAGTTTATCGTGGATTAGTGTTCTAGGGCTTTTAGTTTTGAAACTTTGTTTGGAAAACCTTGTTCTGATACCACTTAAGTTGTCATGCCCCGACCTGGTTTGGTTAGGTTTTGTGATCAACCCGCCACCCTTCCTCGTACTAATCTAGTATTTTTACTGAATAGTCCGAGGAAGGTAAAGGCATTGGAGTACCTATTTTCCATAACAAAGTGTACAAAACATAAATGTTACCTGATGGCGGTGTCGTTGGCTTCTTCTTCCAGCCTAGGCTCGTCGTGGTGAGGTGCTTCTCCTGAAAAAGGTTAATGGGAGGGGGTGAGTTTCTATAACTAAGTGAGTGGGGGTTGGGAAGTGAGTTTTCAAAATAATTAGTTTATCGAAAAGTTTAATGCTTTTAATTTATTGTAATATAAGTTCATCTCTTCTTAAACATTTCCCCTTGCTCGGGAGATGCCTCAACAGACAATCACCCGCCCTTTCTATCATAGAAAGGGATCACACGTTCGTAGAATAGTCCTCAACCATCCCACTTGTGGTTCATCGTGTCTTTGTCATCCACCTTGAGGTGTATTGCCTCTACCCTGAGTTTGAGGGGACATCAATAGTTCTACCCTTCAAACCCTTATCATGTCCGCTTGGTGGGATGACACCTCATTTCCCCTCTGACATCGGTCTCAACACTTCATCATGTCTGCTTTGTGGGATGAGACCTCATTTCCCCTCTTGCCTAGTCTTAGTGCGCATGAAGCTATCAAAGCTTCATGACTAACTGGCACGACAAACCTGCCCTTATTGTATCCAAGTTGTCCAGTAACCCTTAGGACTCATCGACTACCCCTCTTGGGCATCTAGATGCTCTTGAATTCCTCATGCATGCATACAATATTTTTTATTTATTAACCATGTTCTTTGGTGCCAACGGTCCAACGACCCCGACACTCAACCTAGCTTGCAACTGTTTACCTTGACCGGCCTGTCGACTTGGTCTGGGTGCACTACCACTAGCCCATCGAGCTTTGTTAGTCCTATTTTGGCCACTTGGCCACTCACACAACAATTCCATTTTTTCTAAGAGTTTTCATGGTTCTTATAGTTCATGTTTGTCTACTGGTCCAACCCGTGTACACTGACCTTGGGCCCACTTCTCGAGTTTTCCAAAACTGGGTCTTTGGCCCTATCATTTTCAAATCCGAGGCTTTGAGCCTATCAGAACGATTCCCGCTCCTATCTAAAATGTCTCCCAAAATGTTTCAATAGTTTCACATAGTTAGGGGAGACCATTCCAGGAAAATGATTTTCAACTTTAAAACAATTATCATCACCCCCAACCGGGTGTGATGCTAAAAATCTCACTCACCCGATAATAGTGTGAGCCTTCCTGGTGAGATCTTGACATGTGGTGTGCTTCTTTGCACTAGCATTTGAGCGATCAGTTGCTGCCTGGTTTGAGTACCCTTATCAGGAGAATCGACATAAGGGACTTCCTAAGTTCGGGTATCTACGCATAGGTCCTCGTACTATACTTCATTACATTTAGGTCCCTATATGTTTATAATTTCAATTTGGGTCCCCAATTTTCATTAAATCCCCATTAAGTCCCTAGTACTTCCAATAAACCATTATGGGTCCCTAACGTTTCCAAATTTACCAATTGGTCCTCAATTTTCCCAAAATTACTAATTGGTCCTTAACTTTCCAAATTGCAAATTGGTCCTTGAACTTTAAAAAATTACAAATTGGCCCTTCATTTCATCCAATTCCCAATTGGGTCCCAATTGGATGTTAATTTCATGAAAATGCCTCAATTTTCCTTAAATTTCAATTCGGCCCCCAATTTCCCAAAAATCCCCAAATTGCCCAATTTCTCAAAAATTGCAATTTGGTCCCCAAATCACAATTTCGTTCAATTGACTTCCAAAATAGTTTAATTGTCTCAATTGGTGATCGTCTTCCTTAGGTCTCCCTCGTCATTTTAAACTTTGAATCGCTCGATTTGGCTAAAAAATGAGCTCAAACGGAGCTTCACCGGAAAATTCAATTTAGAGAGAGGAAGTTTCGATATCTTATTGATGAGGTTCTGGTGACCAGAGCTCTTGCTTTCTCTAGATTGCTCTCCTCCTAGGGATCCTCCCTAGATCAAACCGCACCTCAATTGGTGGCCTAAGCCGTGCGAATTTCGGTGTTAAAGTTTTTGCAGAAATTGGCCCTGAATAGTGTTTTTCGACGAAGGGGCGGTGGATGGGCTTACCGTGCTAGCTCAGGGGAAGGTTGGGGCACCTCTAGGTGGTGTTTGTGGGGCTTAGTTTGGTCGACATTGGCTTGGGAACGACTCGAGTTTAGCTCGAGCAGCTCAGGCTACTAACAACCGGGGAGCAACTTTACTATTTGAGCTTCCTCGTTCTTCTACGTGGCTCTCGGGCGGAATGGAGGTTGCACTAGGTAGAGGACTTCCTCATGATTCTAATGGTACCAAATGCAACTTTTGAGGTGTAGAAAAACCCCGATGTCGGAGCTCTAGTTTGCTGCTCACCGAAAAACTAAGTAGTTCGTCTTCTTCGGTCTATTGTAGGATGCTAAGATCGAATGGAGGGGTGCTATTTATATAGGGAGCTCGATAACTGCTCAGGCTACCTGCCAGCTTAAGACTCGGCCTCCGATTCAGCTGCTGCTGACCTGACCAGAGCTTTTTTCAAGTCGCTAGAGACTCTAGCTTTTTCGGTGATTCCCTCTCTCTCTCTCTCTTCTCTATCAACGTCTGAAGGTTAATGACGATGATGTGGCATGTGTGCCACGTAGCACGTTGTGATTTGTCAGTTTTTTTTACTTGGATTGTCAACATGGCTGCCTTGTTAGCCGTTGACTGTTGACTGGTTCATTGACCATTGACCAGTTCGTTGATTGGTTGGACTGTTGATCGGTCCGGTCCGACTGGGTTCGGTGATTCGAATTCGAAATTTGGCTAATTTAGACTCGATTCGACCAGTTTTCTGAAATTTAAAACTTTTTAAATTCATCTAAATTCATTTTCTATTTAATGGTAGTTTCAATTTCCCAAATTGACATTTTTAAGCCACCTAAAAAAATGAATTATTGAACCTGTTCACTATGGTTCATCCTGGTTCAGTCCGATTCGGGTCCGGTTTAACCCGAACTGATCCATTTCTCTCATTAATTCTACTTTTTGGTTTTTTCTCATGATTTTTATGAATTTTTGGTCATTTGGAATTTTCCAATTTCCTATTTTAACCATTTTTTTTCATTTTGGTTCCTTTTTCGGCTCGGTTTTTCTCAAAACTGCCAGTTCTTCCCCTGGTTTACTTGGTCCAAGGATTGGGTTCCAAACATTCCTTCTTTGGACCTAGACTTTCCTAATCCTTTCATTTAGAACCCCAACTTTCCTTTAGTCACATTTGGATTCCCCAATAAGCCATAGAACACTTATAGGCCTTATTTTTCTTTAATTACAAAATGGTCCCTAAGTTGGTTAAAAATATTATTTTGTCCCTATCATTTATAACTTACTTTCTATGATTCATTTGTTCCTTCATTTTTTTCCATTAAGGTCTCTTAACCTTATTTAATCACATTTAGGTAATTGGACTACTCAATATCATCCTTTGGTTGCACAAATATCCATATTTGCTCTTTAGTCCTCAACTTTCTCTTTTGTTGCAATTGGGTCACTATGCAACCCAAGGATGCCAAACTATCACTAGAACTTCACTAATCATTTCGATTGGTCCTAAAACATTATTTAGCATCTTGAGAAGTTCCCACAAAAAGTTTGTTCACAATTTTGTATTCTAAATTTTCCTTAATTACATTTTAGTCCCAAACCTTTAGCCCCGAATAAAATGACCCTAAAAAATTCCCAAACTTAGGTATGGGGTCTCCCTAGTCGTCCCCAAGGACATCATGGTATTTGTCTAATTGGGCTTGGCCAAAATAATGATGATATGATTTAATTAGAACTACATGACACATCGAATCGAAATAGGATCAAGGCTGAGAACTCATCGGAGATGGTCCCTTTGTAATACCCGTCCTTTTGGGCCAAGGAAAATCGAAAAATGAATTGATAAAGATTTACATGTGAAGGCCCAAGCCAATTAATGAACAAAAAATGGTAAAGAAGGGTTAACATGGGAAATTAGAAGATCCCAAGTTACCAAAAATTCACAAAAAATTGTGAGGAAGAACCGAAAAGTGGAATTGAGGAGAGAACCAAACCGGTTTAAGGTGAACCAGACCTGAACCAGACTGAATCAAGATGAACCATAGTAAACCGGTTCAATAATTTATGTTTCTAGTTGTCTTAAAAATGTCAATATGGGAAATTGAGACCACCATTAGAAAGAGAATGAATTTAGAAATTTTTAAATTTCAGAAAATCAATCGAATTAGGTTCCAACCAGCCGATTTTCGAATTCGGGACAGTGAACCTAGTCCGATTGGACCAGTCAACAGTCCAACCGGTCAATGAAGTAGACTACTCAACAAACTAGACCGGTCAATGGTCGACGGCACACCGTCAGCAGCCATGCATACACTAGTAACCAATTGGAGGTTGCCACATGTGCGGTCAATGGTTAGCGGGCAACCGTCATCATACCATGTAGACAGAAGCAGCCAATGAGAGGTTGCCACATGTCTGGCTAACGGTTGATGTGGCCACCGAGTTGGACCACCACGTTAGAAAAATTGACCAATCAAATGCACCACATGACATGATAGCCATGTCATCATCTTCAACCTTCAATCGCTGATAGACAGAATAGAGAAGATAGAGAGGCCGGAAAATCTAGAATCTCTGGTGACTCGAAAGTCTCTCTGATCAGGTTGCCAACGGCCGAGTCGGAGGCCGAGTCTCATGCTGGGTGGTAGCCTGAACAGTTGTCAAGCTCCCTATATAAAGAGCACCCCTCCATTCATCCTCAGCATGCCACAATCGAGCCAAGAAGAAGAAGACTACCACATTCTGATGAGCAGCGAACTAGAGCTCCAACGATGGGACTTTTCTTAGCCTCTGAAGCCACACTGGGTGTCTCTAGAATTGGGAGGAAGTCCTCTACCTAGCCATATTGTTCTTTCAGCCTAAGGACCACTGAAGAGGAATGAGGGAGCTCAAACAATGCTACAACTCCTCAACTGAAAAACAGTCGACCTTCTAAAGCCCACTTCGAGCTTCCCCCGACCAATTGCGGCCATGCCAGACCCCCAACAACCCACTTAGAGGTGCCCTAACCTTCCCTTGAGCTAAGAAGGTAAGCTTCCTTCGCCGCCATTCGCCAAAAAACACTATTCACGACCAAATTCTACAAAAAACTTTGACTAAGAAATTCACACTGCTCAGGTCATCAATTAAGGCATGGTTTAATCTAGGGAGGATTCCCATGATGAGAGCAATGCAGTGATAACAAAAGCTCCGGTCACCGGGCCACCATTGGTAAGATATCAAAGTTTTCTCTCTCTAGTTTGTATTTCCCTATGAAGCTCCATTTGAGCTCATTTCCGATTCAAATGAAGCAGTTCGAGGCTTAAAAGACGAGGGAAAAGTAAGGAAGGTGATCCAAATCACAAATGGAGGGCAATTAATAAAGTTTTGATGATCAATTTTACAAGATTATAATTTAGGGGTCAAAGTGCAATTTTTGTGAAATTTGGGAAAATTGGGGATTTTTCGAGTATTAGGGGCCGAATGGCCAATTGATAAAATTGAGGGCATTTTCATGAAATTCCCTCCCAATTGAGGGGCAATTAGGCAATATGGATAAAATGGAGGACTAATTTGCAAAGTTCGAGTAGTTTGGGGTCAAATTGTAATTTTGGGGAAATTAGGGACTAAATGGAAATTTTGGAAAAGTGAGGGGTCTATGGGCAATATTGATAAAACTAAGGACCCAAGAAGCATAGTTGGAAATCCTAGGGGCTTAATTGAAACTAATGGGAAAATAAGGACCTAAAGGTAAAAGCACAAACCTTAGGGACCAAATTGTAATTAAAGTAAAATATGAAGGCCTATATGCAAATGCCCAAAAAGATATGGTCTCTTAATCAAGCATCCTAATTTGGATATTCGTGTCATGTAGGAGGATATTGCTCGAATGCTGACTTCCGGAAGCACATTGCAAGGCTAGACTCCGCCAGGACAAACCCGTCAAAATTACCGGGTGAGTGGGAATTGCTATAACGTTCATTTCGATTGGAATGACGGTTCGCTTTGGAAAAGAAATGATTTTCTCGGAATTAGCCTCTACTAACTTGCTGACTCTGCTTAAAACATTTGTGAGATAATTCTGGGGCTTAGGCTCTATATGCAAGTGGGCCCAAGGTCGATGGACATGGGCATTGTCGAGCTCCGACCCAGATTGGACGGATCCCTGTGAGCAACCTGCCACTCCCTTTGGTCTATGATGGGTTTCACCCCTTTCTAAATCGCGAGGTGCTAGGCGTCCTTTTTCTTGTTTCTCCTGTAATAGCATTATACAAAACTGAATATATATTAAAATCTTTGTACCTGTCTTTATGGTTCAATTGCGAGGAGTCTTTAAGGTTGGTTTTCCTCTTTTGCCTGAAAAGGGGTAAAGGGAGGTGTGAGTTTCTACAACACAATGAGCGGGTGTTGGGAGTAAGTTTTAAAAATATCTTTAGTTATCTAAACCATGCCAAGATTAACATTTCCTTTTTAAAGGATTTCCTCAAACTTAAAATTTTGAAACCTTTTCCCATTTCCATATTAGGTGTGTTTAGCTTTCTTAGCCCATCCCCTTGCCTCGAGAGGCATTTAACAAATAAATACACACCCTTCACCAGGAATGGTACACACATTCGTAGGGCAGTCCCAGACTACACCCACTTAGGGACCAACGCAACTTTGCTATCCACCCTGATAGAAGCCCATCCACTTCTACCCTGAGTCTGAGTGGACGTCCCAGATGTCCAACCCTCATACCCGAATGCCACTTCATGTCCATTTGAGGACGAGACCTCATCCTGTCCCCACCCCGGTCTCATGCACAAGAAGCTCTCGAAGCTTCATGACTGACTAGCACAACAAAATGCCCTTATCGCGCTCCCATGTTGTTCATCAGCCCTTGGGATCCATCACTACCTATGGGCATCTTGATGGTCTCGATCCTTAAGTGCATGCACAATCATAAGTTTTCATATATTTAGCCATCCTCTTTGATGCCAATGATCCGACGACCCCACCCCTCAACTCGAACTACATCTATTTGTCTAGGTCAGTCCGTCGACCTAGCCCTGACACATTGCTTCCAGTCTGTTGAGCATTGTGGGTCTTAACTTGATACCATGGCGTATCACACAAAAATTCCATTTTAATTAGAAGTTTTCATGGCTCTTCCTAATCATGTTTGTTTACGGGCTCTAGCCTGTGCCCACTGGCATTGGTCCCTCTGCATGTGTTTTCCATAACTGGTCCTTGAGCACTATGAGTTCAAAAACCGAGGTCCCTGTCCTATTAGAGCTATTCTAGCTCCTGTCAAGAAGGTCTCCCAAATAGTTGTCACACAGTCAGGGGAGAACACTTATGACAAAATTTACTTTTTATCCCATCACACTTACTGGGTGTGATGATAGATCCGCTTATAACTGGTAGGTGGTTTTTCATTTCCTCATTATACCAGCCGGGTGTGATGTTTGTTCATGCCTACTCACAACCAGTAAGTAGGTTTTATCCGTTAAAAATAGTGCTCATCATCCCAACCGGCAAGATGTATAAAGTCCCACTCACCCGTTGACTGTGACATGTTCATCCCCAATCAATTTCTCGTACACGCTAGCTCCTTCTTGAGTTCTTATTCACATGTCCCTACACTGTTTGGATGTCATTATCAATATGGGTTTGGAATAACAGCCTTTGTTTTATCATGTATGAGCGATTTGACCCAAAATTCTTATTTTATTGTGCTTAGGACCATAAAATTCATTTTTCTTGACTTGAGGTCCCTAATGCTAAATTTTCCCCAAATTGAATACCAAAGTTTTCAATTTCTTCTTTGGATCCTCAATTTACTTAAAATTATGTAAGGGGCTCAAGTTTTCCAAATTTCCAAGTTGGTCCCCAATTATCCAAAATTTCGGTTTTGTCCCTACTTTCCAAAAAATAGCCATTTGGCACCAAATCTTTCAAAAATTGACCAATTGGTTCCCCAACCTCTTTCTAATTGCCAATTGACCTTCAATTTTGAGAATTGCATGGAGTCCCTCAATTTTTTGAAATCCCCAATTTTCCCCCAGTTTCTTCCCTCTTTTCTGACCAAATTTGATATCATCAAATTGGCCATTCAATTGAGATTACTTGCTCCAATTGATGGCATGGATCGATTCCTACACTTCCATATGATCAAATAGAGTTTTGAATTGCAGAATTTGAGTCTGAAATGAGCTAAAATGGATCTTCGCTAGAAAATTGTTTGTATAGAGAGAGCTTCGAAAGCTTACCGTCAGAGGTTCAGTGGTCCGAGCTCTTGATTTGGGGAGTTAGCTCTCGTTCTTAGGGTACTCCTATGATCAAGAATTGCTACAATTGAAGTCCATATGAGGGAAAATGTTTTCAATGAAATTTGGTATTCTCTTTCTCTAGAACCGATCTGCAACGATGGAGGATGGCCAAATTGGCTTACTTTCACCTCTATGGAGGTCGTGTGAGGGCCATGAGGACATTGAGGAGGCTTGGTTTGGCCGGATGAGGTATGAATTTGGCCGAATTTAGCTCGGTAAAAATAGGGCAGCTTTGATCTTTCAGAGCAACTTCACTATTTGATTCCGCCAGTGCTTCTCCGACGATCCTCGGTTCGAAGGGAGGTTGCTGTCAAGTAGCTAACTTCCCCCGAAGTCTGTAGAACTCGACCAAGCCTTCTGAGGCTAAGAAAAGTGCCCAAGTCGGAGCTCTAGTTTGAGCTTTAATGGAAAATGGAGCACTTGTGAGAGGAGGGCCATTTGAGGTGTGTGGATGATGAATGGAGGGGAGCTATTTATATAGGGAGCTCAAGGACCCTTTGCCCTATTGGTTTCCATATTAGTCAAGCTTATCCTCTTGAGAAAATGCCCAAATTGGAGAAACTATTCCTTTGCTGGAGAAGGAAATTTTTTATGAAATATGAACAGTGTTGTCATCCCAAGGAAGAAGACATTTGTGAAACTCGTTCCTTGGAATCTAAGAAAAATCGGGAAAAGAACCATTATGGGTTGTACATGAAGAAACAAGCCATTTAATAAATGAAAAATAGCTAACATGGGAAATAGGAAAATCCCAAGTAGCAAAAAATTCACAAAAACTTCAAGGAAAAACCGAGGAGTGTAATAAAAGAGACAACTGAACCGGTTCATGGTGATCCAAACCCAACCGGCATGAACCATAGTGAACCGGTTCACAAATTCATTTTTCTAGTTGGCTTAAAAATATCAAATTGAAAAACTAATACCACCAGTAGATAGAAAATGAATTTAGACAAATTTAAAAAAATTTAAATTTGAGAAAACCGTTCGAATTGGGTCCATATTGGCTGATTTTCAAATTTTGAACAGTGAACCCGGTTGGACGAGACTGGTCAACGGTCTGACCAGATCGGTCAATGGTCTAACCAGACTGGTCAACGATCCGACCAGAATGGTTAATGGTCAACGGCCAACCGACGCCACGTCAGCTACCGCACAAACACGGTAAACCAATGGGAGGCTGCCATGTGTCCAGTTAACGGCCAGATGGTGCCACGTAGACACGGTTAGTCAATGCGAGGCTACCACGTGTTTGGTCAAGGCAAGATGGTGCCACGTCAGCTTCCATGCAGACACGATCAACCAATGGGAGGTTGCACGTGTTTGATCCACGGCCAGTTGTCGCCACATCAACATGCCACCCTGAAACAAGCAGCCAATGAGAGGTCGCCACGTGTCCGGTCAACTGCTGATGCGGCGACCAAGTTGGCACTTCATGTTAGAAAAAACTTACCAATAAGAGCGCATCATATTGCACGACTACCACATCATCATCTTCAACCTTCAAATGCTGACAGTTGAGAGAGAGAGAGGGAGTCATTGGAAAAGTTGGAGTCTCCAACAACTCGAAAAATGCCCTGGTGAGGTCTCCTACGACCGAGTCGAAGGTCGAGTCTTATGCCGGTCGGTAGCCAATCTCCCTATATAAAGAGCACCCCCTCATTTGTTCTCAGCATACCACAATCGAGCGAATAAGATGAAGAGTGTGTTTTCCGACGAGCTACAAACAAGATCTCTAACGACAGGCAAAACTTCCACCAAAGGAGCTCCGAAGGGGAGCATTGGAACCGGGGAAGAGTCCTCTAGCTCCAGACCTTCTTAGAACAACTAGAGAGTGCTCGGGGTGGTGTGAAGAAGATCGCACAGTGAAGCTGCTTCGGAGCTCGAAGCAGCGAGCTCCTATCGAACACCACCTCGCCCCTTTTGGCCCTTCCACCACTAATCGCCTAATACCCTCCACAACACCCCCCTACAGCCCTGGTAAGTTCAATTTTGCCTCCCTCGTCGGAATTCCCATATTTCAGTGCTGCACCGACCAAAACTTCTCTCTTCAAATTCCCACAGGGCAACAACGAATTGTAGTAGAACTCAATCCTGTTAGATCCCCCTCGACTAGCTCTAGCTGCCCTCACCTCTAGCTCTGGCCGCCGCCTCTCCGACGGTAATAAATGAAAGCTTTCTCTCTCTATTGTCAATTTTCTAGCGAAGCTCCGACAAGGCATAAAACTTAGCCAAATTCATAAATTTGAATTGTAGGATGATCGAATGGAGCCGTAGGAGTCTATTAGAAACAAGAATGGAAGAAAATAAGGACTTACAAGCCACCAATTGGATGAGGTAAGATTCAAAGTGCCATATGCTCGAATTGGGGAAGAAAATGAAGTGTGATTTGGGGACTTTGTGTAATTTTTAAAAATTAGAGGGTTAAACGACAATTTCACGAAATTGAGGGTGTTTTCATGATTCACGCCAATTGAGGGTCAATTAGGCAAATTGAACAAATTTAGGGCAAATTGAAAATTTGAAAAATTGGGTGAAAAAACTACAATTTTTGGAAAATTAAGGAGAAAAGGCAAATTTGGTAAATTAAGGGCCAATTAGAAAATTTAATGAGTTAAGGACCCAAAAAGAATAATTGGGAACCCAGGGGACCCTATAGAGATTAAAGAGAAATCAGGGACCCAAGTGCAATTTAAACAAAGTACGGGGCCTTAGATGCATATATGAGAATGTATAGGATCTATTCGTCCCCACATCCTAATACAAAACTCGCACCTTGCTGGAACTGATTACTCGAATGCTGGCCCTAAGAGAGCACCGAGGAGATAGAATTCCGTTGGCATGACCCCGCTGAGATTACTGAGAGAGTGGAAACCGCAATTACGTCCATTTCGGTTGGAATGACGGGTTAGCTTTGAAATCTAAATTAGTATCCCCTGACTAGGTGATTCTGCTTAAAACATTTGGGAGCTAATTCCAGGCTTAGGCTTGAGATGCCTGTGGGCCCAAGGCCGGTAGATATGGGTACGGACCCGTCCAAAACAGACATGTGATATACGAGGAAAAAAGACCTAAATAATGGGAATCTTGCATGGTACCCATCGAGCCAAACTGACTTGTCAAGCTTGTTGGGCCGAACCACTGCTCTACTAAAGCCAGGTCATCGAACTTGTTGGGCCAATACGTGTGGTGGGCCGAAGTCAAGCTGACAGACTATTATGTGAGAGAGCCAATGATAATGGGTATAATTAAAAAATCTTGTTGATTGTGCATGCAGTGTGATGTTCAGGCCATCAGGACACTTGACATGAGGTAGTGATGGAGCCCAAAGACTGCTGGACGACCTAGAGAGCATAAGGGCGATTTTGTTGTTTAGTAGGTTGCTAAGCTGAGGAGCTTCCTACGCATGGAGACCGAGGCAGTAGGGAGAATGAGGTCTCGTCCCATTGAGCGAACATGGTGGAGAAATTTGGAGGCTTGATGTTGGACTATTGATGTCCACACAAACTCCAAGTAGAGGTAGTATCCCTCTATCAGGGTGGACGGTAAAGGCACTTCAGTCCACAAGTAGCACGGTCGAGGACCATCTTGCGAATGTGTGAAACCTCCTATGATAGGAGAGTGATTGTTGATCATGTGATTGTGTGAAATAACAAAAGGCATTAATTTAAAGATATAGAAGATGAATTCAAGTAAAACGTTATAGTACTTTCCCTCATTGAGTGTTGTACTCATCCCCCTCTCTCATCCATTTTTAGGACATCGCCCAGACAAGAAGTTCCGAATGCGCTCAGGCCCTCAAGGTACACTTCTTACCCCTAACTTAAAGTAAGGGTTTGAACGTAAACATGCCTTCACCTTCCTTGACTCATTTGGGTAGATATACCTAAATGATACATGGAAGAGTGGCAGGTTGATCACGGACTCTGACCAAACCATGTCGGGGCATGACAACGACACTGTTCTAAACTGGACCGGACCGGTCTGATCGGGTTCAATAGCAAAAATTGACCACTTCAGGCCCGATTCGATCGGTTTTCTCAAAATTAAAAATTTCTAAATGAATCTAAATTCATTTTCTATCAAATGGTAGCTTCAATTTTCCAAATTGAGATTTTTAAGCCACCAAGAAAAATGAATTTAGAGACCGGTTCATGTAGAGTTCAAATTGATTCAGGTCTGGTTCACCCTAAAACGATTTGGTTTTCCCATCCATTTTACTTCATAGTTCTTTCCCATGACTTTTATAACTTTTTGGTCACTTTGATTTTTCCAAATTCCTATTTTAGCCCCTCTTTATCATTCTCGATTCCTTAAGTAGTTTAGTTTTCACATTAAATTGACCGGTTCTTTCCTACTTTTCCTTGATTTGGGATGATGGGTTTTACAACTCAAACCTACTTCTAGGAGTTTTGTCCCCAAAACTTAATCAACATACTTTGTATCGGGAATAATTTCCCTTGATGTCAACTTGGGGTTTGCTTGACATGCTATCACTTCGGTTGTTCTTTCATTTAGCCCTACCACGTGTTTAAATAATTTCTTTTCATTTCCACTATTTACTCACTTCAAGGAGTGTGTTCTGATTAGGTATGTTTTACCACAAGTCCAATGGTACACCTTTAGGTCCACTTCTTACTCTGCTTAGGGTAAGACTCTTATTCTTGAGGGTTCTTATCTAGGTCATTGGGTTGGATGTTCCATACACATAGGATCGTCCCTATTTCCATTTATTCTCTTGGTGTTGATGCTCTTTAGCTTAGCATCCTTCCAGACTTTTTGTCCTAAACCCCATGGGTTTTGATATGATTTCCTCCTTATCTTATTTTTTGGTCATTCTCCATCTTTTGTTTACTACAACTCCGACTCCTAGGTTTGACTTCATCATGGTTGACTAACGGACTTTTTTTTTTATTTGAATCACATTTTCCTGGGACTATTGGACCTACATGTCCCTTACAACATGACATGTTCTAGAAATTTATTTGTCCATTTATAGTTCTAGAACATTTTCTCGATAACGGTTCATGCATTTCCAACCATTAGGAGTCATGTGGCTTCATTCCTTCTTGTTACTTGGTAGTGTTCCCCAACTACATTCTGCGTTATCAAATTGTCACTTTACATTTTGACATCATGGTCATGCCGGTCTTTCCTTATCTACTCATCCCTTACCAACTTCCTTATTGGTTTTTCCCCAGTTCCAACCATCAGGTTTCCCGATGACTTAATGACATGTTGGGATTTTTTTCCCTCTTATGTCCTTCCTCATTTCCATTGGCATCTTTTATTCAAGGACTTTCTTTTCTTCAATCCACTCTTACTCACTCGTGACCAATTCATGATTCTTTATTTCGAGTTGATCCCTTTCATTCTATGTGTCGATTCCTTTGTATGGGGAGTTCCCTCTTGATGGTTTCATTCTCTACTATATCCTTTAAAGTAGAGACTTCCACCTGAGGAGCTATACGTTTGAACTTCTTACCATTCCTTGAAGGTTTCCTTCCTTCACATTCTTACACCCTTTTGAATTAGAGCCTTCGCTCACCTTTAATCCTTCTCTGTCCTTAATTTCCCAATTCACCCTTTACTTCCTATATGAGGTATCTCCAATTGTTGAGAATTATTTTGTGTCCTTTACATTAGGCACCGGCAATCAATCTTAGCTCCATGGGCGTGGACTGGAATTAGTCCTGGTGTCCATCGTGATTCATTTCCCAATGCTTTACTTCCTTCAAAATTCATTCCCTAATTCTTTTATTTGGGCTATACTGCCCATTCCCACTTATTTTTGTATCATTTGATGTTATTTTACCACTTACCCGTTCCTTAGGTTTAACTTACTCCTTGGGTCCTCATGAGTATGTTTCCTTTATACTTGATCTTTTCACCTCACCCTGCATTGCATTTGCAAGCTTATCTTCTCTTCCAAATTTAATTAGATCTATCGTCTCTTCGTTGGGGCATATACTTCCCCCGAACTTCTTTCCTTGATTGGCTTCTTGTAAACCCTGCACTTTTGAGTTAAGAAAAATCGGGAAAAGAACCGGTAAAAACCGAGTAAGAAAACAGAGCCGGTTTACATTTGAGAACACGCAATATGAAAATTTACAACTTCCGGGTGATCTAAAGGGTTCATTAAACCTTGGAAAAAAAATTTAAGAAACTTTAGAAAACAAAAACCAAATTGGTTCAGGTGAACTAGATTTCATAAGAACTTCAAAGTTAAGTGTGCTTGCTCGAGAGTAGTGTGAGGATGGGTGACCTCTTGGAAAGTATGAATTTTTTTTGTAACCTTCAATTTTGTACGCCTTATCATAAATAACCATAAATTAATATATATTTAATTATTGTAATTAATATCAATAATTTAATACTGAAATTAAATTATTGGAATTAATACCAATAATTTATTGCAAACTCCAGTCAATTCGAGAATCGTTGGAGAAGGGCCGACATGATGGAATAGTGAAATCAGCCATTTCAAGCCCTCCTCAGGCCAAACCAAGCCCTCCCAAAACTTCCTCAGCCTTTCCACGGCCGAATTAGGACCGAAAGGTAAGCCAATTCAACTCCCCTTACAATTTTCGATCGGTGCTAGAGAGAGAGTCGACCGAATTTCAATGATGAAATTCTAATCCAATTCCACATCAATTGATGCAATTCTTGATTTTAGGATAAACCTCAGGACGAGACCAATCTGCCCAGATCGAAAGCTCGTATTGTCGTGCCTTCACCGGTAAGTAATCAGAGCTTTCTCTCTCTATAGTCTGTTTTCCGGCGAAGCTCCATTTGAGCTCGTTCCAGTGTTAAAATCTGCGATTCAAAGTTTCTTAGAATCGTATGAACATGCAATAACTCAATTTCTATAATTAGAAGTGTTTGATCGGTCAATTTGATGAAATCAAATTTGGTAGTGTTGAGGAGTTGAAAATGGGGGAAAATTTGGGGATTTTCGAAATTCAAAGGGCCAAAATACAATTTTATGAAATTGAGGGTCAATTGGGCATGAAAATAATGTTGGAGGACCAATTGAGGAATTTTGGAATTTTTGGGGCAAAACTTACCATTTTTGTAAAAGAAGGGCAAAATGGTAATTTTGGAAAAATTGGGGGACCAAATTGGAAATTTGGGAAATTAAACCCCTTTTTGGTGAAATTGAATAAATTGAGGTCCCAAGATAGATTTTAAAAGTTACGGGACTCAATTTGAGAAAAAATCGACATTAGGGACTTAAAGTTAAAGAGAAATAACTTTAGGGACCTAATTACAAATAACTAAAAGTTTGGGTTTTCTCATTCATTGGAAATGAATGAAGGCTGTTATGCCAAGTAATAATGAACAAGGTTGTTCGTATCGTGTAGGAACGTGAAATACCAGAACGCCAGCAAGGATAAGCTCGCCAACAAAGAACCAGTCTAGTGGAATTCATGGCATTAATAGGTGAGTGGGTTTACTAACATCATACCCGGTTGGGATGATGAGCACAACTTAAAATTTTAAAACCACTTACTGGTTGTGAGTGGAAATTTTATATCATACCCGGTTGGGAATGATAAGTACCTCGGTATGAAAACCACTATTTAGTGTTATTTTAAACATCACTACTTAGAGGAAGTGATGTGAAAATCATGTGAAAAAACTACTTACCAGTTGTAAGTAGATCATACCCGGTTGGTTTGATGTGATTTCATCGAAGGAAGTTGAAAACACGTTCATTGGTTATGAACGTAGGTGTCTTTATACCGGACGGTATAATGGATAGAGAAAACATATGTTTTGTCGGAAGTGCTCTCCCCTGACTGTGTGCCAATGCTTAAACAATTTGGGAGACCTTCTCGACGGGAGCTCGAATAGCTCTGATGGGTCGGAGGCCTCAGTTTTGGAACTTGGGGGCTAAATGCCCAATTTTGAAAATCTCGTACAGTGGGCCCGAGGCCAGTTGGCATGAGTAGGAGCTCGTAAACGAACATGATATATGTGCCATAAAACTTAATAAGTGAATTGTTTGGCCATGGTACCAAGATAGGACCGACATGCTCAGTCAACTAGCGGCAGTGCGACATGATAGGTTGATGGACCAGTCATGACAAACAACTGTGGGTTGGGTTGAGAGTTGGGGACATTGGACCAGTGGCACCATAGATTACATGGCAATATAAGAAAATATTGTTTGTGCATGCACTATGAGTACGGTATCATCAAGACGCCTATGAGGGGTAGTGATGTGTCCTAAGGGCACTGGACGACCTGGTGGCTATAAGGGCAGTTCGTCGTTCCAGCTTTCTGTGCGAAATCTGGAGTAGCACCAAGCGCATGAGACCAGAGTGGGGACATGATGAGGTCTCTGTCCTCATACGAACACGAAGAAGTGATTTTGGGATTGTGGGTCGGATGTCACATACATCCACTCATTCCTAGGGTAGAAGTGGTTGAACTTCTATCCGGGTGGAAGGAAAAGTCGCTCAGAAGCCACTAGTGGGTTCAGTAGTGATACTAACTTGCGAATGTGTGTAACTTTCATGATGAAGGATGTGTGTTGGGTGATGACACACCGGTAACTAAGAAATAATGGAAAAACACAAATTTTTAAATGAAGGGATATTTTGAAAAGAAAGGAGTCTGACACACTCCATATAAATGTTTTTCTTAAAAGTTAAAAGTAGACCTTTGAAAACTCATTCACTGAGTAGTCGTACTCACCCCCTCCCTTATATCCCTTTCAGGAAATCTCGAAAAGCCTACCTAAAAGGACCATCAACTAAGATGCCTGTAAGACAGGTATGTAAAGTTTAAAATTTCATGCAGTTTTGATTATGCTATTCTAGGAAATGGTGCAGGTTTAAAGGACGCCTTACTCTTTACGAATTATAATAAGGGGAAACCCTTTAATAAATCGTGAGAGTGGCGGGTTGTTCATGGGGATCCGACCAGACCAGGTCGGGGCGTGACACTTCTTCCTTTCTTTGCCCTTACAAGTATTCGACCTTAGAGCAACTTTATGACATCCTTTGTTATCATCCTTCTTGTGTACCCTTCCCTAGAAATTTGGCAGTACATCGTTATACCCTTTCCTTAAATCTACTTGCATCCTCTACAAGTTTTCTTCCTTGGGAAGGGTTCAGACACTATTTGTTCCAAGATCTCTTTGTGCAAAGCTTACTTAATCCTCCTCATGGCTTGGGTGTGGTCCCCATTCCGTTTTTGGCCATAGATTTCTTTAAGGATTTCCCTTATCCTTCTTTTCCAACATTTGGCCTTTCCACTTCTTCCTTCTTTGTTGGGGTTTGAGTCTATGATTCCTCTGAGGGCCAGTTCATTAACTACCTCGTCCCTATGACTCTCATTGTCTAGTTGTCTCGAGATGGTTGTTGTAAACCCCACTCTTTGGAGTTAAGGAAAATCGAGAAAAGAACCAATCAAAACGAGTGAGAAAATCGAACCAGTTCACAAACCCAATTATCAGGTTACACACATTTGTAGGTCAACACGACTACTAAACTCACTAGTGGCTTCGGAGCAACTTTACTGACCACTCGGATAGAAGCACGACCAAGTGGATGTACGCGACATGTAAAACCCGCCCTTTTGAGCTAAGGAAAACCAGGAAAAGAATCGGTCAAACCAAGTGAGGATTCATAATCGGTTCACAAACCTGATTATTTCTGAATGGGCAAGTTAGGAATTTAAAACTCTCGAGTGATCCTAAGGGTTCATTAAACCTAGAAAAGAAACTTAAGACAAATTAGAAAACAAAAATCAAAGTGGTTTAGGTGAACTAGATTCCATAAAAACTTTAAAGTTAAGCATGCTTGCCCGAGAATAGTGTGAGGATGGGTGACCTCCTGTGAAGTATGAATTTTTTGTAACCCGAAATCCGCTAAAATAAGTACGAAATGCTCTATTGGAAATTTGGGAAATTAAACCTCTTTTTGTGGATTGGAATAAATTGAGGTCCTATGATAAATTTTAAAAGTTTCGAGACTCAATTTGAGGAAAAACTGGCATTTGGTACTTAAAGTTAAAGAGAAATAACTTTAGGGACCTAATTGCAAATAAATGAAAGTTTGACTTTCTCATTCATTTGGAATGAATGAAGGCGATTAGGAAGAAGGATAATGAACCAAGATGTTAATATCTGTAGGAACACGAAGTACTGGGAACGCCAGCATGGACAAGCTCACGTGAATACCAAGAACCGGTCTAGTGGAATTCACAGCATTAACGGGTGAGTGGGTTCACGAACATCATACCCGGTTGGGATGATGAGCACAACTTAAAGATAAAAACCACTTACCGGTTGTGAGTGGAAATTTTATATCACACCCGGTAGGGGATGATAAGTACCTCGGTATAAAAACCCATTGTTTAGTGGTATTTTAATCATCACCACTTAGAGAAAGTGATGTGAAAATTATGCGAAAAGAACTACTTATCGGTTGTAAGTAGATCATACTCGGTTGGTATGATGAGACTTTCTCGAAGGAATTTAAAAACCCGTTCATCGGTTATGAACGGAGATGTCCTTATACCGGTTGGTATAATGGACAGTGAAAACCTATTTTGTCAGAAGTGTTCTCCTCTGACTGTGTGCCAATGCTTAAACTATTTGGGAGACCTTCTCGACGGGAGCTCGAATAGATCTAATAGGCCAAGGGCCTCGATTTTGGAACTTGAGGGCTAAATGCCCAATTTTGAAAATCTCGTACAGTGGGCCCGAGGCCAGTTGGCATGAGTAGGAGCTCGTAAACGAACATGATATATGTGCCATAAAACTTAATAAGTGAATTGTTTGGCCATGGTACCAAGATAGGACCGACATGCTCAGTCAACTAGCGGCAGTGCGATATGGCAGGTTGACGGACTAGTCAAGACAAACAGCTGCGGTTTGACTTGAGAGTCAGGGCCATTGGACTAGTGGCACCACAAATTACATGGAAATATAAGAAAAAATTGTTTGTGCATGCACTATGAGTACGGGATCATCAAGATGCCCATGAGGGGTAGTGATGCGTCCTAAGGGTAGTGGACGACCTGGTGGCTATAAGGGCAGTTCGTCGTTCCAGGTGTCTGTGCGAAATCTGGAGTAGCACCAAGCGCATGAGACCAGGGAGGAGATAGGATGAGGTCTCTGTCCTCATACGGACATGAAGAAGTGAATTCAAGATTGTGGGTCGGATGTTGCGTACATCCACTCATTCCCAAGGTAGAAGTGGTCGTACTTCTATCTGGGTGGCAGGAAAAGTCGCTCCGAAGCCACTAGCGGGTTTAGTAGTGATAATGACTTGTGAATGTGTGTAACCTTCATGATGAAGGATGTGTGTTAGGTGATGACACACCGGTAACTAAGAAATAATGGAAAAACCCAAATTTTTAAATGAATTGATTTTTGAAAAGAAAGGAGTCTGGCACACTCCATATAAATGTTTTTCTTAAAAGTTAAAAGTAGACCTTTAAAAACCCATTCACTGAGTAGTCGTACTCACCCCCTTCCTTATATCCCTTTCAGGAAATCCCGGAAAGCCTACCCTTAAAGACTGTCAACTAAGATGCCTATAAGACAGGTATGTATAGTTTTAAATTTCACAAAGTTTAGATTATGTTATTCTAGGAAAGAGGTGTAGGTTAAAGGACACCTTACTCTTTACGATTTACAATAAGGGGAAACCCTTTAGTAAACCGGGAGAGTGGCGGGTTGATCACGGGGATTCGACCAAATCGGGTCGGGGCGTGACACGACATCCGACCCTCAATCCCGAAATCGATTCTTCATGTCTGAATGAGGACAGAGACCTCATCTTATCCCCACCCCGGTCTCATGTTCTTGGTGCTACTCCAAATTTCACATAGACACCTGGAACGACGATCTGCCCTTATACTTACCGAGTCGTCCAAGGCCCTTAGGACACATCACTACCCCTCATGGGCGTCTTGATGATCTTGTACTCATAGTGCATGCACAAATAAAGTTTTCTTAAATTGCCTTGTAATATGTGGTGCCATTTGTCCGAACAGACCCGACCTTCAATTGAACCTGTAGCTGTTAGTCTTGACTGGTCCGAAGATCGGTCATGTCGCACTACTACTAGTTGATTGAGTATGTCGGACCTACCTTGGTACCATAATCAAACAATTCACTTATTAAGGTTTAGTGGCACATATATCATGTTCTTTTATGAGCTCCTGCTCGTGTCCATTGGTCTATGGCCCACTGTTTGAGTTTTTCAAAAACAGGGCATATTATCCCACAAGTTCCAATATCGAGGCCCCCAGCCTATAAGAGCTATTCGAGCTCCCGTCAAGAAGGTCTCCCAAAGAGTTTAAGCATTGGCACACAGTCAGGGGAGAACACTTCTAACAAAATAGATTTTCACTGTCCATTATACCGACTGGGATAAGGACATCTCCGTTCATAACTGATGAACAGGTTTTCAATTTCCTTCGAGGAAGTCTCATCATACCAACTGGGTATGATCTACTTACAACCGGTAATTAGTTTTTTTTTCGCATAATTTTCACATCACTTTCCCAGTTGTGATGATTAAAATACTACTAAACAATGGATTTTTATACCGGGGTACTTATCATCCCCAATCGGGTATGATATATAATCCCACTCACCCGATAGTACAGTTAAATTTTATTTAGTCGGGTTCCGTTCTTAGTAAGCTGTACCTCGACTGGCGTTCTCGATGCCTCGTTCTCCTACACGAAATGAACATGGTTGTTCATTATTCTTTGGCCTAATAGCCGTCATTCGTTCCAAATGAATGAGAAAACCCAACTTTACATATATTTGCAATTAGGTCCCTAAAGTTATTTTTCTTTAAGTTTAAGTCCCTATTGTTGGGTTTTTCCCTAAATTTGAGTCCTGAAACTTTTAAAATTTACCTTGGGACCTCAAATTATTTAATTTCACACAAAGGGGTTTAATTTCCCAAATTTCCAATTTGGTTCCTCAATTTTTCCAAAATTACCATTTTGCCCCTTCTTTAGAAAAAAGGTAAATTTTTGCCTCAAAAATTCTAAAATTTCTCAATTGGCCCTCTAATATTCTTATCATGACCAATTGACCCTCAATTTTAGAAAATTACAATTTGGTCCTTCAAATTTTTGTAAATCCTCAAATTTCCCCAAATTTTCCCCCAATTTCAACTCTTCAACATTGATGAATTTGATTTTATCAAATTAACCGATCAAACACCTCTAATAGTTGAAATTGGAGGTGAAATTGAGTTCCTACATGTTCTTACAATTCTAAGGAACTTTGAATCATAGATTTAAACGCTTGAACGAGCTCAAATGGAGCTTCGCCGGAAAACATACTGTAGAGAGAGAAAGCTTCGATTTCTCACCTGTGAAGGTGCAATAGTCGGAGCTTTCTATCTGGGCAGGGAGCTCTACTCCAGAGGTTCTTCCTAGGGTCAAGAATGACATCAATTGATGTCGAATTAGATTAGAACTTCTTTATTGAAATTCGGTCGACTCTTTGTTTAACAACGATCTGAAATTGTAAAGAGGAGTCGAATTGGCTTACGTTTCGGTCCTAATTCGACCGTGGAAGGGTGAGGAGGTGTCAGGAGAGCTTGGTTTGGCCTGAGGAGGGCTCAAATTGGCTGATTTCAACTCAGCCGAAATAGGGTAGCTTCGGTTCGCCGGAGCTGCTTCACTGTTTGATCACGCAGACACTTCTCCGGTGACTCTTGAGACGAACAGCCGCCACCACTGTGTAGCTGACTTCTCCCCGATTCTAATGAACCTAACCTCACCTTCTTTGGCTCAAAATTGACCCTATATCAGAGCTCTGTTTGAGCTTCACTAGAAAACTAAGCAACTGAGAGAGAATGAGCTTTTCATGTGTGGAGAGGATGAATAGAGAGGTGCTCTTTATATAGAGAGCTCAGGAACCCGTTGGCCGTCCATTTTGAACCATTATGACAGGAATTGAAGACCTGAAACGTACCAAATGGAAGCATTTGCTCTTCGTTGGTGTTTCTTCAGTTTCTCGGTGAGTGAACAATGATGTCATCCTGACGAAGAAGATGACACTATTCCGAATCGGACCGGACCAGTCCAAACCGGCTTTAAAGTTTAAACCAGCCGGTTCACCCCTCATTTGACCGAGTTTTTCAAATCTTAAATTTATCTAAATTCATTTTCTATCCAATGGTGGCCTCAAATTTCAAATTTGAATTATTTAAGCCACCTAGAAAAATGAATTTAGGATCCAGTTCAATAGTGGTTCAAACCGGTCCGAACCAGTTCGGAACCGGTTTGGTTTTCATCCCAAATTCCTTCACAAGTCCATTTCCATGTATTTTGTGACTCCTTGGGTTACTTAGGGTCCATAAAATTCCCGGTTTACCATCTCTTAATCGATTTCGGTTCATAAACAGGCTTGGTTCTTAAATTGATTTAATCTAGTTCGGGTCTGGTTCACCCGAACCGATCTGGTTTTTCTCTCCCACATTGTTCTAAGGTTCCTTCCCAAGGATTATAAACCTCTTTGAATCTTAAGGGATCCATAAGCATCTTCGTTTACCCATTCTCTATCAGTTTCCGTTCAATGAATCAACTTGATTCATAAACCAATTCTATTGAACTGCTTCGGTCTTTCTTCCTCATTTTGTCCTTGGGTTCTTTTGCCCAAGTTTATAAACCTTTTTGAGTCCCATGGGAGTTAGAAATTTTTGAATTTGCTCGTCCCCTAATAGTTGGGCTTGTAGACCAATATGGTTTAAAGATCACATTTACCGGTTTTTTCCCGGATTTTCTCATTACTAAAGGACGGGGTTTACAGCTACCCTATTTTGGCCAAGCTAAAATTGGCCAATTTGAGCCCTTCTCCGGTCAAACCAAGCCCTTCCAACACCTTCACAATCCTCCTACAGCTGAATTAGTGCTGAAATGTAAGCCAATTTGGGCCCCTCTGTAATTTCTAACCGCTACTAGAGAGAGATTCGATAAAACTTTGATGACTAAATTCTCACTTAATTCGACATCAATTGATGCAATTCTTGATCCTAGGAGAAACCTCAGGATGAGAGCTATCTACCTAGATCGAAAGCTCGGACCGTCGCACCCTCGTCGGTAGGCTTTTGAAGCTTTCTTTCTCTAAGTCTAGTTTTTTGGTGAAGCTCTGTTTGAGCTCATTTCGACACCAAATTGTGTGATTCAAAGTGCAATTGAATCGTATGAAGGTGTAGGAACTCTAATCTAACTTCAATTTCAACAATTAAACTCATTTGATTGGTCAATATGATTAAATCAAATTCAGCTGAGTTAGAAGGTTGAAATTGGGGGAAATTTTGGGAATTTCGAAAATTCAAGGGACTAAAGTGCAATTTCATAAAATTGAGGACCAATTGGGCATGATAAAGATGTTGGAGGACCAATTGGGCAATTTTGGAATTTTTGGGGCAAAACTTACCATTTTTGTATAATATGGGCAAAATGGTAATTTGGGAAAAGTTGGGGGATCAAATTGGAAATTTGGGAAATTGAACCCCTTTTATTAAATCAAATAAATTAACGCCCCAAGGTGAATTTTAAAAGTTTTGGAACTTAATTTGAGGAAAAAACCAGCATTAGGGACTTAAAGTTAAAGAAAAATAACTTTAGAAACCTAATTGTAAATAAATGAAAAGTTTGGTTTTCTCATTCATTTGGAATGAATGAAGGCAATTAGGCCGGGGAATAATGATCAAGGATGTTCATATCATGTAGGAACATGAAATACCGGGAACGCCAGCAAGGACAAGCTCGTGTGAATACAAAGAACCGGTCGAGAGGAATTCACTACATTAACGAGTGAGTGGGACTTTTAACATCATATCAGGGTGATTAGCGAATTAAGTTAAAAACAACTTACCGGTTGTGAGTGATATTTTTATATCATAACCGGTTGAGATGATAAGCACCTCGGAAATAAAAACACCACTGCTAAATGGTATTTTAACCATCATACCTAAGATGAGTGATGTGAAAATCACACTGAAAAACTACTTACCGACTGTAAGTAGATCATACTCGATTGGTATGATGAAACTTCCTTAAATGAAGTGGAAAATCCGCTTGTCGATTATAAGTGGAGATGTCCCCTTACTCGGTTGGTATGATGGACAATTGAAAAGTATATTTTGTCAGAAATGCTCTCCCTTGACTATGTGCCACTACTTAAACATTTTGGGAGTCCTTGATGGGAGCTCAAATAGCTTTGTTAGGCCAAAGGCCTCGGTTTTGGAACTTGGGGGCTAATATGCACAATTTTGAAAATTTTGAACAGTGGGCCCTAGGCTTATTGGCATAAGTAGGAGCTCGTAAACAAACATGAATTTGAGCCATAAAACTTAAATAAATGAATTGATTGGCCATGGTACTAAGACAGGACCGACATACTCGATGGACTAGCAATAGTGCGATATGACAGGTCGACGGACTAGTCGAGACAAATAGCTGCAGGTCGAGTTGAGGGTCAGAGCCATTGGACCTATGACACCAAATATTAAATGGCTTTTGAGGAAAAACTTTGTTTGTGCATGCACTTGAGGTTCGTGACCATTAAGGTGCCCAAGAGGGGTAGTGATGCATCCTAAGGGCTATTGGATGACACATGGCGATAAGGGAAAAAGAGAAGCTACTGGGTTTGGATTTCTTGTCATACTAGTTAGTCATAGAGTTCGGTGTTTGTACTCAACGGAGTTTTGTGTTTGTACTCCACGGAGTTTTATGTTTGTACTATGTGAAGCTGCTGTGTTTGGGACTTCTTGAAACTTCTGTGTTTTAGTATCATGTGCACGAGACCAAGATATAGTCTTTGTCCTCATACGGACAAAAATTTTTAATCATGTGTGTTCCTTTCATGATTAAGAGCATGTGTCAATTGATAAACACACCGGTTATGGTTGAGGAGTGAGTAATGGCAATGAGATTGAGATTTTGAAAATGAAAAATTTTAAAATAAGGAATATGGCACACTCCAATTTAAATATTTTCCCCTAAAAGTCAAACTTTAAATCCCCATTCACTGAGTCATTGAACTCACCCCCTCCCTTATATCCATATTTAGGTAACCAACGGGAAACCTAATCCCCCTCCCCGTTAGTCACACCTGCAAGACATGTAAGTTAAAATTTTTATGCAATTTTGATTTATGTATTCCAGGAAAGGTACAAGTTTAAAGGACGCCTTACTCCTCCTGGGTTTAAAAGAGGGGAAAACCCTTATTAAACTGGAAGAGTGGCGGGTTGCTCATGGGGATCCGACCAAACCGGGTCAGGGCGTGACAACTTGAGTGGTATTAGAGTCTGTTTTCTCAAATACATAATGAAGACTAGAAAATATAGTAACTAATAGGATTGATCTTAAAATTTTCAGATGGTTCTCAGGAGAAGAACCAATAAAACTAAGAATGACTCTACTCAACACTCTGTCCTCATAGGAAAACAACCCTAGAAGCTTCCCAATGCTTGAGGAATGGTAGAAGTCTCAAAAGTCCAAATGGGGAAGTATCAAGGAGGATGGTGCTAAGACTTATTGAGGTCACAACCCTAAGAATGAAGGAAGCCAAGCATGAATCCATAAATGCCAACGCATGAATCCATAAATGCCAACAAAGGGCATATTACCTTACCTTAGAGGATGCTTATCAATAATCCCGTAACTCCCTATTTATTTTGTGACCATTTTCTGTAATAGGGCTAAAACCCCCAACATATTGTACTCCTCTATTAATAAAGTACTCAAAATTCCTAAAACCCAATCTTTCAAAGGATGTGATCTTTCTAGGATGATGGCCCCAAGAAAAGTAACCCAACAAAACTACGATACCCTAGACACCACAGAGACCAAGGATCAATGAATGAATCAAGGAAATTATTAGGCAAAGAAGGTATGACAAGAAAATTGTCAAGGTAAGGAGTCTAGAAGAACTCCTAGAGTAACAACTAAGAAAGAAAACAACCTATTACAAGGTGCAAAGGAAATATCCCACTAGGATTTAGAATAATACTTTCCAAGAATGACATCCCTACAACGTTAGGAAATCCGAAAGGATACCATCCTAAGAAACACGACTCTCGCTCGGAATTTCAACCATAGACTAGAGGAAGCTCTTCAAGATCTTAGCAAAGTGGTAGGAAGGAAAAAGGGCTGAGGGTAGGACCTCGATAAAATCACAAACATAACAAAAGGTAGTTGAAGAGAACGACCCTTAAAGAAGAAGTTTCCAACAATTTAGGAGGAAAGAAGAGAGTGCATCCACAAGAGAAGACAAGCCAAGGGATTGACGACAAATGGGATGTCTTGAGATTTCAAGTACAACTTCCTTTGGAAAAAGTAGAGAAGTTAAATTAGAGCTTAAGACCAACATAGCAGAAGTAAGCAAACCGTCACAACAAGATGGTCAAGGAGAATTAATGATACCCTAAGGAGGATGGGGAAGTAGCAAGGAATACATCCTAAAAAGGGCAATGGAATGGTCATTAAGGACAAGAAGACTCGAGAGACAACTGCCTCAAGATAATTACACAAGGTGAATTGTAGGGATAGGATAGGTAACGGACCAACCCTCATGAGGGTCGTAGATTAAACTTTAGTAAAGAAAGGAAAGATGGTAAGGCCAAACGTTTGGAAAAGAAAAATGGAGGAAATCCTTAAAGAGATCAATAGCCAAGACCAAATTGATAACCAAACTCAAAGCCAGGAGAAGATTAAGTAAACCTTATACAAAGAGGTCTTGAGATAAACCATGTCTGAACCTTTCCCAAGTAAGAAAACTTACGCATGATACAAGTAGAATTAAGAAAATGGTACAAGGAAGTACAACTAGATTTCCCAAAAAGGGTGTATGGGAAGGACAACATCAAAGGATGTCATTTAATGATTAGATACTTCTAAGGAACGAATGAAAAAGGAATTTTGGGAGAAAGGGAAAGAATCCTACCAAGGAAGGAATTCCCGGAAAGGCATACGTATCCCAACTAAGAGGAAAAGGAACCAACCAAAATGGAAACAAAGATAAGCTCACAAATGAAATGCTGGTTGAGACCGATAGATCAAGTACCAAGGAAAAGTACTCATGAGGGCCTAAGAAGTAAATTGAACCCAAGGAACGGGTAAGTTGGAAGATATCAACAAAAAATGATGTATGAGTAAGAAAGCGGAAGACTGCTCATAAAAAGGAGAATAGAATAAAATACATCTAAGAAATCTTGGAGAGGTAAGTCCCCCAGTTAAGAAGTGACTAGAGTTAATGATCACTGATATCAAGGCCAGTTGTGTTCCACGCCCAAATGATTGGAACCGGAAAGATCAAATAAGGAAGTTGGAAAAGGACGAGTGGGTAAGGTAAACCAACACGGTTATATAAGTTGATTAGATAACGGTAAATGTAGTCAAGGAATACTACTAAACAAAAGAGGAATGAAGACATATGATCCCTAAAAAGTTATAAGTTGCAAACAACTCTCAAGGAGGTGTTTTGGAAATCTAATGGTCATATAGACAAGATCTAGAAAATGTCACGCTGTAAGGGGCATGTAAGCCCAACAGTCCCAAGGAAAACATGACTCAAAATAAGGAAGAGTCAATTAGTAAGCATGACAAGATCAAACATAAAATTTGGACTAAATTGAAATGAACAACGGATGAAGGAAGAGTTGAAATAGGACGAAAGGGGTGATAACAAGGAAACCCATGAAAACAAGTATGTGACGCTCTAAAGAACATCAAGCTAAGGGTTTCAACAACCAAGAGCTTAATTAGACACGGGAATGGTTGGGTATCTTGGAACTCTCAATCCTGAGTACATGACCTCAAAGGGGAAAATGTTGCTCTAAGCAAAGAAAGATGTGAATCTAAGGGTATTCCTTTTAGTAAGGTATGTCTAGTTATGATAAAGTCCATGGAGGGAGTACATAATATAAAGGAAAAAAATTCCTTAAGTAAATGATATAAAAAGGTTGCTAATTAAGTTTTGGGGACAAAACTCCTAAAAGGAGGGAGTGTTGTAAACCCCGCACTTTAGAGTTAAGGAAAACCAGGAAAAGAACCGGTTAAACCCAATGAGAATATCGAACTGGTTCACAAACCCGATTATCATGAAACAAGAAAATTGGAGAATTTACAACTCCCAAGTGACTCAAAATGGTTCATAAACCTTGGAAAAGAACCATAGGACAAATTGGGAGAGAAAAACCAAATCGTTTCGGGTGAATCGGATCCGAACCAAATTGAACCGGTTTATGAATCGAGCCGATTTATGAATCGAAACCCAAAGAAAATGGGCAAACCATGAAATTTATGGATCTCGAGTGACCTAAGAGTCACAAAAATCATGAAAAAGGGCTTTAGGGTGAATTGGAGATGAAAACCAAACCGGTTCAGGTGAACCGAATTGTATCGGTTTGGACCAGTTTGAACCACTATTGAACCAAATGTTAAATTCATTTTTCTATGTGGCTTAAAAAATTCAAAATTTGAGATTTGAGGCCAACATTGAATAGAAAATGAATTTAGAAGAATTTAGAAATTTTTAGATTTGAAAAATTTGATCGAATTGGGGGTGAACTGGTCGGTTTATGCTTTGAACGCAGTTTGGACCGGTCTGATCTGGTTCGAAACAATGTCGTCTTCTTCCTTTAGATGACAACACTGTTCACTTGCTGGAAAATTACGAACGCTGGTGAAGCTGAAAAGTCTCCGGCAAATGAGTTTCAAGCAAAATGATCACCATTAAGGCGCCAATCGTACGACCTAGAAGTCCCCGACCTTCCTATATAAAGATCCCCTCCTCATTCATCCTCTCCACACCTAAAAACTCCATTCTCTCTCAATTGCTCCATTTTCTGGTGAAGCTCGAACCAGAGCTTCGACTTGGACACTTTTCTGAGCCAAACAATGTGAGGTCGAGTTCTTTAGAACCCGGGGGAATTCAGCTACACGCTTGTTGTCTCCATTTGCTCTGAGGGTCGTTGGAGAAGCCAATTCAAGCCCTTCTCAAGCCAAACCAAGCCCTCTCAACACCTCCACAGTCATTCTACAACTGAATTAGAGCTAAAAGATAAGTCAATTTGGCTCCCCACTACAATTTTTTACCAGTGCTAGATTGAGAACCGGTAGAACTTCGATAACTAAATTCTCACTCAATTCAGCATTAATTGATGCAATTCTTGTTACTAGGAGGAACATGAGAACGAGTGCTATCTGCCTAGATCAAAAGCTAGGATCGTCGCGCCCCTGACGGTAATCTTTCGAAGCTTTCTCTCTCTAAGTCCAATTTTTCGATAAAGCTTTGTTTGATCTCATTTTGGCACCAAATCATGCGATTCAAAGTGTAATTGAATTGTATGAAGGTGTAGGAACTCTAATCTAACTTTAATTTTAGCAATTAAACTCATTTGATCGGTCAATTTGATGAAATCAACTTTGGCTGAGTTAGAATGTTGAAATTGTGGAAAATTTGGGAATTTCAAAAATTCGAGGGACTAAAGTGCAATTTCAAAAAATTTAGGAACAACTGGGCATGATAAAGATGTTGGAGGATCAATTGAGCAATTTAGGAATTTTTGCGACAAACTTACTATTTTTATAAAGTAGTGGCAAAATTGTAAGTTGGGAAAAGTTGGGGGACCAAATTGGAAATTTGGGAAATTAAACCCCTTTTGTGAAATTGAATAAATTGAGGTCACAAGGTGAATTTTAAAAATTTCGAGACTCAATTTGAGGAAAAAACTAGCATTAGGGACTTAAATTTAAAGAAAAATAAGTTTAGGTACCTAATTGCAAATAAATGAAAAGTTTGGTTTTCTCATTCATTTGGAATGAATAAAGGCAATTAGGCCGAGGAATAATGAACAAGGATGTTCATATCGTGTAGGAGCATGATGTACTAGAAACGCCATCAAGTACATGCTCGCGTGAATGCAAAGAATCGGTCGAGACTAATTCATTGCATTAACAGATGAGTGGGACTTTTAACATCATACTCCATTGAGGTGATAAGTGAATTAAGCTAAAAACAACTTACCAGTTGTGAGTGGGATTTTTATATCATACCAAGTTGGGATGAAAAGCACATCAGAAATGAAAACACCACTGCTAAGTTGTATTTTAAATATCACAACTAAGACGAGTGACGTGACAATCTTGCATAAAAACTATTTATCGTTGTAAGTACACCGTACCCAGTTGGTTTGATGAAGCTTCTTGGAAGGAAGTGGAAAACCCGCTTGTCGATTATAAGTCGAGATGTCCCCATACTTAGTTGGTATGATGAACAGTTGAAGAGTATATTTTTTCAAAAGTGCTCTTCCCTGACTGTGTACCACTACTTAAACATTTAGGAGACCTTCTTGACAGGAGCTTGAATAGATCTATTAGGTTGAAGGCCTCGGTTTTGGAACTTGGGGGCTAATATGCCAGATTTTAAAAATCTCAAACAGTGCGCCCTAGGCTTGTTGGCATGAGCAGGAGCTCGTAAACAAACGTGAATTTGAGCCATAAAACTTAAATGAATGAATTGATTGGCCATGGTACCAAGATAGGACTGACATACTCGATGGACTAGCAGTAGTGTGACATGATAGGTCGATGGATCAGTTGAGACAAACAGTTGCAGGTCGAGTTGAGAGTAACTTTGTTTGTGCATGCACTTGAGGTTTGCAACCATTAAGATGCCTAAGAGGGGTTGTTATGCATCCTAAGGGTTGCTGGATGACATGGTGGCGATAAGGGAAAAAGAGAAGCTACTGGGTTTGGGTTTCTCATCATACTAGTTAGTCATGGAGTTACGTGTTTGTACTTCACGAAGTTCTATGTTTGTACTCCATGGGGTTCTGTTTTTGCACTCCACAGAGTTTCTATGTTTGGACTCCGCGAAGCTGCTATGTTTGGAACTTCCTGAAACTTCTGTGTTTGAGTTTCATGTGCACGAGACCGAGATATGGTCTCTGTCCTCATACAGACACAAAATTTTAATCATGTGTGTTCCCTTCATGATGAAGGGCATATGTTAGTTGATAAACACACCAGCTATAGTTGACGAGTGAGTAATGGTGAGGAAACTGAGATTTTGAAAATGAGAAATTTTAAAATAAGGAGTCTGGCACACTCCAATTTAAATATTTTCCTTTAAAAGTCAAACTTTAAACCCCCATTTAATGAGTCGTTGAACTCACCCCCTCCCTTATATCCCTTTTCACGTAACCAAGGGAAACATACCCAAAGACCCCCTATTAGTCACACCTGCAAGATAGGTATGTAAGTTAAAATTTTTTTGCAATTTTAATTTATGTATTCCAGGAAAGGTATAGGTTTAAAGGACGCCTTACTACTCCCTGGTTTAAAATAGGGGAAAACCCTTGGTAAATCCGGCAAAGTGGCAGGTTGCTCACGAAGATCCGACCAAACCTGGTCGGGGCGTGACACTTGTCTCTCGAGTCTATTTGTTCTTAATGCTCATCCTTTTCCTCTTTTTAGGGTGTAGTCTTTACTTCTTCCCAGTCCTTCTTAGGGCATCATTTATTCTCCTTGACTATCTCGTTATTACGATTTGCTTCCTTCCACTATGTCTTTCCGAAACTCCTATTTGGCTTCTCTGCTTTTCCCAAAGTAGGCCACACTTGCCATCCCAAGACATCCGATTTGTCGTCTAATCTCGGGGCTTGTCTTCTTTTGTGGAGGCGCTTCCTTCCTTGCTCCTAGATGGCTGGAAATTTTTTTTAATGAAGAATTCTCTTTATCTACACTCTGCTCCATTTGTGGTTTATCAAGGTCCTACCTTTAGTCCTTTTCCCTTCCTCATGTAGTTGAGGCACACCATCACATCATCATTGAGGAACAATAAAGTTTTAGGAACTCAAAATTTACTTTCGAAGTAGGATTACAAGCTTGGGGCTTTGGCTTTTCTTAAAGGGAGATTGTTACAATGGCAGGTTGGGAAGTACCTGCCACTATGCTAGGATCTTGAAGAGCTTTATCTTGGATGTGGTTGAAATTTCGATCAGGAATCGTGTTTCTTGGGAGGTGGTATCCTTTCAGACTCCTGTAGCTGAGGCAGCGTTGTTCTTGGAAGGTATTTCTCTAAATCCTTGTAGTGTGGGACAATCCTTCACTACATGCTTCATTTCCCTTATACATATTACAAGTTATCTTGATACCTGTCCTTAGTAGTGTTGGGCACTTTCCCAAGTAGTGTTCCTACTGTACACACCTTATAACAGGTCATTTCCTTGCCTAGTAGTTACTCTGAGAGTTCTCCTAAACTCCTTAGTCCCCTGGGTCATTTCCTTATTTGGGATGAGAATCTTCTCGGTCACCATGGTGTCTAGGGTAACGTAGGTTTTTTTGGTTAATTTTCTTGGGGCATTCTTCTTAGAACTGAGGCACAAGATCACATCATTTTTTAGAGATATGGTTTTAGGAACTTGGAGTTCTTCATTAATGGAGAAGGAGTACAATATGTTGGGGTCATAGCCCTATTAGAAAAAGGTGGTTACAAAATAGATAGGGAGCTACAGGGTTCTTGATAAGCATCCTCCTTGGTAAGCCTATAAGCCCTTACTAGCGTTCTTGGCTTCAGGCTTGGCTCCCTTCGTAATTGGGTCTGTGACCTCAACAGGTCCTAGCACCATCCTCCTAGGTACTTCCCTCCTAATGTCTCTTGGTTCATTAGGACTTCAATTATACCTCGAGCATTGGAGAGCTTTTAGGATTGTCTTCCTACGAGGATAGAGTTTTGGGTGGTGTTGGTGACATCAATCCTAGTTTTCTTGGTTCTTCTCTTTAGAGCCATATATCAATTTTAATAAATTTTTTCTTAGTTATGTTATATAGAATTTATAATGTACTCGAGGAACTTAGCTCTGATTCCACTCAAGTTGTCATGCCCCGACCTAGTTTAGTTGGATCCCCATGAGCAACCTGCCACTTCCTTTGGTCTATGATGTGTTTCACCCTTTCTAAACTACGAGGAGCTAAGCGTCCTTTTTCCTATTTTTCCTGGAATAGCATTATAAAAAACTGAATATATATTAAAATCTTCATACATGTCTTTACGGATCAACTACAAGGGGTCTTTAGGGTTGGTCTTCCACTTTAGCCTAAAAAGGGGTAAAGGGAGGGGGTGAGTTTCTACAACTTAGTGAGCGGGTATTGGGAGTGAGTTTTCAAAATATCTTTAGTTATAAAAACCATGCCAAGGTTAACATTTCCTTTTTAAAGAATTTCCTCAAACTCAAATTTCCGAAACCTTTTTTCATTTCCATATTAGGTGTGTTAAGCTTTCTTAGCCCATCCCCTTGTCTTAGGAGGCGTTTAGCAAACAAACACATGCCATTCATCATGAAGGGTACACACATTCTCAGGGCAGTCCTAGACTGCACCCACTTCGGGAACAATGCGACTTTGTTGTCCACTTCGATAAAAGCCCATCCACTTCTACCCTAAGTCTGAGTGGACATCCCAAACATCCAACCCTTACACCCGAATGCCACTTCATGTCCATATGAGGATGGGACCTCATCTTGTCCCCACCCTGGTCTCATGTGCAAGAAGCTACCAAAGCTTCATGACTGACTAGCACGACAAACTGCCCTTATTGCCCCCATGTCATCCAACAGCCCTTGGGATCCATCACTACTCCCTAGGGCGTCTTGGTGGTCCCGATCCTTATGTGCATGCACAATCAAAAGTTTTCATATATTTAGCTATTCTCTTTGGTGCCAACGGTCCAACGACCCTGGCGCTCAACCCAATCTGCAGCTGTTTGTCTAGGCTGGTCTGTCGACCTGGTCCTTATGCACTACCACTAGTCCATCGAGCATTGTCGGTCCTGACTTGATATCATGGTGTATCACACAACAATGCCATTTTAATTAGGAGTTTTCATGGTTTTTCCTAATAATGTTTGTTTACGGGCTCTAGCTCTACTGGCCTTCAGTCCACTACATGTATTTTCCAAAACTGGGCCTTGAGTCTTATGAGTTCAAAAACTGGTCTATTAGTGCTATTCTAGCTCCTATCCAAAAGGTTTCCCAAATAGTTTAAGTAGTTGTCACTTAGTTAGGGGAGAACACTTCTGACAAAATTTACTTTTTATCCTATCACACTAACCAGGTGTGATAATAGATCTATTTACAACTGGTAGGCAGTTTTTCCTTTCCTCATCATACCGACCAGGTATGATGTTTGTTCATGCCTACTAATGTAAACCCCGTCCCTTAAAGACAAGGAAACCGAGGAAAGAACCGGTCAACCCAAGTGATAAAACAGAACTGGTTCACGAACCCCAACCATTAGTGAAATGACAAACCGAAAAATTTATATATCTCGATTGACTTAAAAAGTCACAAAAGTTATGAGAAAGGACTTTAGGATGAATTATAAGAGAAAACCAAACAAGTTCAGGTGAACCATACCTAAACCGGATTGAACCGATTTGAACTAGTTTGAACCACTATTTGAACCAGTTTTTAAATTTATTTTTCTAGGTGAATTAGAAAATTCAAATTGGAAAATTGAAGCACTATTGGATATAGAATGAATTTAGATGAATTTACAAAATTTTAATTTTTAAAAACTCGGTCGAATCGTGCCTGAACCGATCAGTTTAAGCATTGAACCCAATTCAGACCGGTATGGTCTAGTTTCAAACAGTGTGGTCTTATTCCTTCAGATGATAGCATGAAGATGAAAAGTCTTTGACTAGGGAGTTTTCAGGCAATGAATGACCATCATAAAGGTGCCAATCATATGGCCAAGAAGTCCTCGAGCTTCCTATATAAAGAGCTCGTCTCTCTCTCTCTACTACTCCAATTTCTAGTGATGCTCGAATAAGAGCTCTAACTTGGGCATTTTTCTAAGACAAATAAGGCAAGCTCAGGTTCCTTAGATTCGGGGAGAAGTTAGCTACCTGACGGTAGTCTCTAATTGCTTTGAGGATCATTGGAGAAGTGCTGGTGTGATCGAACAGTGAAGCAGCTGTGATGGACCAAAGCTGCTATGTTTCAGTCAAGTTAAAACAACCATTTTGAGCCCTTCTCAGGCCAAACTAAGCTCTCCCAACACTTCCACAACCCTCATACGACTGAATTGGAGCTGAAAGGTAAGCCAATTTGGCTCCCCTCTATAATTTTCGATCAGTGCTAGAGAGAGAATCAACCAAACTTCATTGATCGAATTCTCCCTCAATTCGATATGAATTGATGCGATTCTTGATCCTAGGAGAAACCTCAAGACGAGAGCTATCTGTCCAGATTGAAAGCTCAGACCGTCGCACCTCGACGACAAGCTTTCGAAGCTTTCTCGTTCTAAGTCCATTGTTTTGACGAAGCTCAGTTTGAGCTCAATTCAGATCCAAATGACACAATTCAAAGTTCCATTGAATCATGTGGAAGTGTAGAAACTCAATTTTACCTTCAATTTCAACAATTAAACCTGATTGAATGGTCAATTTGATGAAATCAAGTTTGACCAGTTTGAAAGTGGTAAATTGGTGGAAAACTTTGGGGAAATTTTGGGAATTTCAAAAAATTGTGGGACCAAAGTGCAATTTACCAAAATTGAGGGTCAATTGGCCATGGAAAATATTTGGAGGACCAATTGGTTAATTTTTGGAATCATTGGGGTCAAATTGTCATTTTTGTAAAGTAGGGGCAAAATGGTAATTTTCAAAAAGTTGGGGACCAAATTCGAAATTTGGGAAACTTGAACCCCTTAAGTAATTTTGGATTAATTAAGGACCCAAAGTGAATTATTGAAAGTTTTAGAACTCAATTTGGGGAAAATTTTGTATTAGGGACCAAAATGTAAATAATTGAAAGAAATTTGGGTATTTTTGCATATAGGAGGAATTAGGTCTATGAGAACAGTGCTGTCATATGGACATGAAGTATTTTGGGTGTAAGGGTTGGATGTTGAAGATGTTCACTCAGAATTCGGGTAGAAGTGAGAGACTTCTATCAGGGTGGATGGAAAAGACGCTCCGATCCACAAGTGGATGCAGTCGGTGTAACTGCATCTCGCAAATGTCTGTGAACCATTCCTAATGAAGGGCGTGTGTTATTTGTGATACACACCTAGTATGGAAATGGGAAAGAGGTTTTGAAAACCTCGTGAAGGATTTGAAAATCCTTGGAAATGAATTGGTAAATATTAGAAAAAGGTTTTGATAAACCAAAATTTGAATAAAAACATTTTTAATGAAATGAGTAGTCTAGGACACTCCGATAAAAAATATTTTTATGAAAACTCGCACCCAACACCCATTCACTGAGTTATCAAACTAATCCCCTCCCTTTACCTCTTTTCATGAAACCAAGAGAAACCAACCTTAAAGATCTGTCTATAGCTGAACCTTAAGATAAGTATGTTTAATTTATGTTCAGTTTTGATTAATGTTATTCCAAGAAAAATACAAGTGAAAGAACGCCTTACTTCTCACCATTTAGAGAAGGGGAAACTCTTAATAAACCATGTGAGTGGCGGGTTGCTCACGGGTATCTAACCAAACCGGGTCGGGGCTTGACAACTAGAGTGGTATCAGAGTCTATTTCCTTCAATGCATTACCAAACCGAGTCAGGGATTTGATCGAACTGGGTTTAGAGCATGCTCGATACGACCCTTTTTGACTTTTTCGGCACCTAGGGCAGTAGTGGTTTCTCCTTTGTGAGGTTGTACTTGTCTTTCTTTAGGCATGGTAACCATCATTTCTTCTAAAATGCCTCATTCTTCTTTCCCATTTATGCCCATCAAGCATCTTTTGACCTCTTTGGTTGTTCTGCCCTTCCTTTTCCTTCCGGTCAGCTTGTTCTATCCAACTACTCCTTGTCTATACCAAATGTTCACACTCATGGGCCATGCTGATGATGGCAGCCAAATCCGTAGGGTGTCCTAGTACTCTCATCCGGTCTCTTAGATCCATGTCGAGACCGTCCATGAACCGTTGGCAGATATCTGCCGGTCCAGCTAAGTCTAGAGCAAAATGCCTTAGCTCATTAAATTTAGTCTCATACTTTGATATAGAGTTAAGATCTTGTCAGAGTTGGAGAAAATCCTGCTTCTTCTCATTAATTAGATGTGGGGCCTAGTACTCCTACGCGTATCTCTCCTCAAACTGCTCTTTGGAGGGTGTGGAGGTATGCAGACTTCGAATATTGTCCCACCATCTTTTGGCACTACCTTCGAGGAAAATTTATGTTAGGATCACATCCTCTGGTGATATCCTGACTATCCCCATTAGCACTTTGATGTTAGCCAGCCAGTCCATGGTGGCTCCCACGTCTTTCTTTCTGAGAAAAGGCTTACACCCCAGTTGACAGAGAGTCTTAAGATACTTAGGAATATCAACTAGAGGGGGATGATTAATAGGAGGAGGGTGAGATTGTACTTCCTCTAGTTCAGCCCGAAAGTTGGTGCTTACCTTACGGACGAGGTTAGGTTGCCCAAATACTCGAGTGAACTCCTTGTACAACCTCTGGTGTTCTGAGCTTACTCCAAGTGGAACTATTTGTGTTTGTCGGGCAGTTTCTACTGGAAGGGGTTGTTGGGCAGTGTTAGGAACTGTGACTCTTGTTCTCTTGGTTCCTCTCTTGGGAGCCATCTAAAATTTTAAGATTTTATTCCTATTAGTTATTATGTTATATAAGTCTTGATAATGCATTCAAGGAAACATGCTCTAATACCACTCAAGTTGTCACGCCCTGACCCAGTTTGGTTGGATTCCTCTAAGCAACTCGCCACTCATACGGTTTATTAAGAGTTTCCCCTTCTTTAAACCGCGAGGAGTAAGGTGTCCTTTCACCTATATCTTTCCTAGAATAACATTAATCAAAACTGAACATAAATTAAACATACATGTCTTAAGGTTCAGCTACAGACAGATCTTTAAGGTCGGTTTCTCTTGGTTTCTTAAAGAGGAGTAAAGGGAGGGGATGAGTTCGACAACTCAGCAAATGGGTGTTGGGTGACAGTTTTCATAAAAATAATTTTTATCGGAGTGTGCTAGACTCCTCATTTTATTAAAAATGTTTTTCTTCAATTTCAAGTTTATCAAAACCTTTTCTATGGTTTACCAATTCATTTTGAGGATTTTCAAATCCTTTCCTAGGTTTTAAAACCTATTTCCCATTTCCATACTAGATGTGCATCACAAACAACACATGCCCTTCATCAGGAATGGTTCATACACATTCGTAAAATGTAGTTACGTTAATTGCACCCACTTGTTTATTGGAGCATCTTTTTCATCCACCTTGATTGAAGTCTTTAACTTCTACCCAAAGTCTGAGTGAACGTCTTTGACATCTTACCCTCATACCCAAAATACTTTGTGTCCAAATAAGGATGGAGACCTAATCCCGACCCCACCCTGGTCTCATGTGCATGAAGCTACGTTGAGCTTCCCTAACTGCTGGCACGACAAACTGCCCTTATCTCCACCATGCCGTCCAGTAGCCCCTATGACGCATCACTACCCCTCTTGGGTGTCTTGATGGTCCCGAACCTCAGTGCTTGCACAAAACAATAATTTTCATCATAAGCAATTTAATCTTTGGTGCCACTAGTCCAACGGCCCCGACCCTCAACTCGACCTGCAGCTGTTTGTCTCATCTGGTTCGTCGACCTATCTTATTGCACTGCCACTCATCTATCGAGTAGGTCGGTCCTGTCTAGGTACCATGGCCAAATACATCATTCATTAAAGTTTTCTTAGTTTAACATCATGTTTGTTTACTAGCTCGTGCTCGTGCCAACTCGCCTTGGGTCCACTGTACGAGATTTTCAAAATTGGACATTCTAGCCCCCATTTTTCAAAACCGAGGCTTTCGGCCTATCTGAGCTCTTCGAGCTCCCGTCAAGAAGGTCGCCCAAAATGTTTAAGCAGTGGCACACAGTAAGGGGAGAGCACTTCTAATAAAAATAACCTTTCATTTGTCCATCACACCAACTGGGTGTGAGGACATCCCTGCTCATAATCGATAAGCTGGTTGTCTACTTTCTTCCAAGAAGATCATCATACCAACCGGGTATGATCTACTTACAATCGATAAGTAGTTTTTCCGCATGTTTTCTCACATCACCCCATTCAGGTGTGATTTTAAACTTCCACATAATAGTGGGTATTCATTTTCAAGTTACTCATCATCCCAACCAGGTATGATGTGAAAATTCTCACTTACCAAATAATGTAGTGAATTCCTCTTAACTGGCTCTTTGCCTCTACACAAGCTTGTCTTTGCTGGCGCTGCTGGTACTTCGTGTTCGTACATGATATGAACATCCTTGTTCATTATCATTTGACCTAATAGCCTTCATTCATCACAAATGAATAAAATGCTCAAACTTTTAGTTAATTGTATTTAGGTCCCTAAAGTTCTTTTTCTTTAACTTTAGGTCCCTAATGCCAATTTTCCCCGAAATTGAGTCCCAAAACTTCTAAAATTCACTTTGGGACCTCAATTTATTCAAAATCACAACAAGGGGTTCAAGTTTCCCAAATTCTCAATTTGGTCCCCAACTTTTCAAAAATTACCATTTTGCCCCTACTTTACAAAAATGGTAAATTTGACCCCAATAATTCCAAAAAAATGACCAATTGGTTCTCTAACATCTTTTTCATGGCCAATTGGCCCTCAATTTTGGGTTAGTCCCTCGAATTTTCAAAATCCCCAATTTCCCTCTTTCAAACTGGTCGAATTTGATATCATCAAATTGACCGATCAATCGAGGTTAATTGTAGAAATTGAAGGTAAAATAGAGTTCCTACACTTCCACACGATTCAATGGGACTTCGAATCATGTCATTTGGATCCAAATTGATCTTAAACAAAGCTTCGTTAGAAAATTGGAATGGAAGAGAGAAAGCTTCGAAAGCTTACCGTTGGGGGTGTGGTTGACCAAGCTTTCGATCTGGACAGATAGCTTTCATCCTGAGGTTCCTCCTAGGATTAAGAATTACTTCAATTCATGCTGAATTGAGGGAGAATTTTGTTTAGTAAAGTTTCATTAGTTCTCTTTCCAACACTGATCGAAAATTACAAATGGGAGCTAAATTGGCTTACCTTTCAGTTTTAATTTAGTCGTATGAGGGTTGTGGAAGTGTTGGGAGAGCTTCATTAGGCTGAGAAGGGCTCAAATTGGCCATTTTCTGCTCGGTCAAAATAAGGTACCTTTGGTCCATCGGAGCTTCTTCACTGTTCGATCACGTTGGAGCTTCTTCAGTGATCCTCGAAGCAAATGGAGACTACTATCGGGTAGCTAATTTCTCCCTAAATCTAAAGAACCTGACCTCGCCTTCTTTGGCATAGAAAAATGCCTAAGTTGGAGCTTTGGTTCAAGCTTCAGAGCCGTCGGAAATGGCCCTCGGAGATGTTGCTCTATTTTTTACCAAAGAAGTCCAAGTAATATTTGATCATGTTGACACTGGTTGATTAATTGTTAATGATTGAGAGTAACGGCTTTTTCAAGATGGTGATCTTAGCTTTCTAGGGACACCAAGAACTCCAAGTTTTGTGGTTGGTCGAATGAGTGGTGCTCTCTACAAGTGCACTCACAAGAAAATGGAGCTCCTTGGCTTTTAGAGGAAATTCTAAGCTCTCACCATTGAGGTAACACTCGAGCTTTATATGATCATCTTCTTGACTTACATGGATATCTATCCATAGCTTTCATGCATTAATCAATAGCTTGTGGCTCTTTGAATGGATTAATTGCCCAAGTAGTGGATTTTGGATTGTCAAACGAGGGAAACTCATGTTTTTATCAGAATCTAATGTCTCAATTGGGCGAAGGAGACAACACTTGTGCATGTGCCAATGCATGCATGCATCCCACACTTCACACAAGCACTCAGAGTGGTGTGTTGAGGGGTTTGCACTGTAGCAAACCGATTTCCAGTAAATTTCTCAGCCGGGTCGACCATTTCTTGGCAAGCTCACACCTTTTCCAATCATTTCATGGGTAAATAAAAATACATAAAAAATTCCTCATTCAATTTCCTATTAAATGGACTCAAGAACCACCCCGTTCTCATTTGTGTAGCCCACTCTAGAAAACAAGGGGGTTTTGTGTCCTGAGTCAACCTGAACCCGGTTCGAACCTATTATTTCCCATGTCTTCCCCGATCCTTGATTTTAGACATTGAAGGTGTTTCCTAAGGTCTTTTACGACCCTTGTCATCATTTTAAGGTTATTTCCCAAACATATTTCCTATTTCGGTTCTATGCGGCTTGGTTCCTAGTTTGGAGATCCATCCTTAGTTACAATTTTTATCTTTCCTTAGGTATTTTATTGCTGATTTCCAATCCCATTTCGGGGTTAGAATTTCATTCCCAATTTTAGTTCTCATTTTTTACTTTGAGATCCCATTTCCTGGCATAGGGTCTTATTCTTAGTTCAAGATTCCATGTAATGAGATAAGTTTTATTTGTTGTTTTAATGTATTTGCTGAAAATGATAATGCTTGAATGCACTAATGCTTATATATTGACTTTTTGATGCTTAAACAGAAATATAAATTTATATATACATTGTTGTTTGCATGAAACAATATAGTGTTGATGATAGTTAAGAAATAAAAGAGACAATGAGTGTAAGAGAAGAGACTTGCAAACTCCTAATTTGACTGATGCTTGTCAAGGAGAAAGCTCTCATATCATAATAGTGAGAGGTAAGTTATCACGCCCCAACCCAATTGGGTTGGAATCCTCATGATCAACCCGCCATCCCTCCCCGTACAAATTTAGTATTTCTACCAAATAGTCCGAGGAAGGTAAAGTCTTAAAAGTACACATGTTTTCCATAACAAAATTTACAAAACCTTTAAATAATGGTTTATCTATTTGTGGTACCTTTGACTTGCTCCCCTCACTTCTATCGTTGTTGATGAGAGGTTTTTCCTGAAAAGGTTTTAATGGGACCGGGTGAGTTTCTACAACTCAGTGAGCAGGTGTTGAGAGTGAGTTTTTAAAACAAATAGTTTATTAAAGCGTGTTTTTTTCCACCGTGATAGGAGTTATCTCTTTTAAGCACTTCCCTTTGCTCAGGAGGCATTTAGCAACCATTCACACACCCTTTCTATCATAAAAAGGGATCACATATTCACAGAACAATCCACGACTGTTCCACTTATGGACCAGAGGGTCTTTACCGTCCACTTGAGTAGAGGTTAACAGCCTCTGCTCGGAGTTTGAGTGTAAATCATATATACGACCCTCAAACCCTAATCATTCTTCATGTTAGATTTATGGGACAAGACCTCATTTCCCCTATTATCTTGGTCTTAGTGCAAAAAGAAGCTACTTCGAGCTTCATGACTAGCTAGCATGATAAACTTGCCCTTATTACATCCAAGTCGTCTAGCAGCCCTTGTAACCCATCGACTACACCTCTTGGGTCATTAACCATAATCTTTGGTGCCAACGGTCCAATGGCCCTGACACTCAATGTGAAACCCTTCCCCTGGACCAAGTAAATCGGGGAAAGAATCGGCAGTTTTGAGAAAATCGAGCCAAAAAAGGAACCATAAATAATAAACAAGGGTTAATATGGGAAATTAGAAAATCCAAAGTGAGCAAATATTCACGAAAATCATGGGAAAGAACCATGAAATGAATTGGATGGGAGAATCAGACCGGTTTAGGGTGAACTGGACAGAACTGGATTGAACCATGTGAACTGGTTCACTAATTCATTTTTTTAGGTGGTTTAAAATGTCAACATGGGAAATTGAGGCCACCATTAGATAGAAAATGAATTTTTATGAATTTAGAAATTTTTAAAATTTAGAAAATTGCTTGAATCATGTTCGAACCGGCCGATTTTCGAATTTGGGTCACCAAATCCGGTCGGATTGGATCGGTCAACAATTTATCTAATTAATGAATCGGACCAGTCAACGGTCAATGGAGCCTAGTCAGCAACCACACAAGCACGGGCAGCCAATGGGAGGCTGGCACATGTCCGGTAAGCCCCTCTACTGCCCGTTCATCGGGGAGGCTGCTACATGTTCAATCAATGGGTCAACAACTGACTGGTCAACATGCCACACAGACACAGGCAACCAATGGGAAACTACCATGTGTTCGGTCAATGGGTCAACGGTTGAGGTGGCAGTTGAGTTGGACCTCCACGTGATGCGAACCCCGCCAATATGCTGACGACACCCTACACCAAATATGGCAAAGACTCCAAGACTTTCACGACGCAAGTGCGTGATATGGGATATGTAGACGCCACACCCAAATCCTCTAAGAAGAACTCTTAGAAAACCTCAGGAGATAAGTCTTGATTGCTTGAAGGCCACAGGTAAAAAAACCTGATATGTTCAAAAAACTCTTTCAAGATAGAAAGAAGATAAAACCTCATAAAATTGAAATTTCAAAGTGTTTGTCCTCCAATGCTATGAAGTATGCCTTTTATAGGCACATATAACAACCGAATAGCGTAAAAACAAGGAAAATATATCTTATGTTTAAATGCCTAAAAAACCCTAAAAAACCATATCTAATTTAAATATCTAGGATATTTTAATAACTACTTTACAAATCTAAATTTAACTAATTAAATATCTAATATTATCATTTAATATTTTAGAAGATTTATTATATTAATAAATCTCCACTCATTAATTAAATCTGGACCATGGGCTTTTCTTGGACTATTTAATTGGGCTTCCTTTTCGTAGGCATTTCTTGGACTCTTTAATTGGGCTTCCACTTGTATTTTTTGCAATCTCTTTAATCAGCTCATATAAAACCTATTTGAACCTTTTATCCCTTAACCTTGTGATTGGGCCCTCTTGAAGTCTCAAATAATCATTTATCCCATTTGGTGACAAAGTGTTCAGCTCCATTGCACGTTCGATTGATTGGACTTGTGAATTTGTAGACTCTTTTGTCGGATTCACATCACCACGTCAAAAAAACTGGCCAACCATAGCGAGCCACATTGCACACCCGCCACGTCATCGTCTTCAACATCCAGACGCTGATAGAGAGAACAGATAAGAGAGAGAGGCTAGAAAAGCTGGATTCTCTGATGACTCAAAAATCTCTCCGGTTAGGTCACCAGCGGCTAAGTCAGGGGTCGAGTCTCATGCTGGTCGGTAGCCTAAACAATTGTCGAGCTCCCTATATAAAGAGCACCCCCTCCATTCGTCATCAACACCCCACAATCGACCAAAGAAGCAGGAGTACTTAGTGTTCTAGTGAGCAGCAAACTAGAGCTCCAACATCGAGGCTTTTCTCCACCTTCAAAGCTACATTTAGTTCCATTAGAACTGGGTGGAAATCCTCTATACGGTTGCACCCTCCTTTCAGACTGAGGGCCACCACAAAAGAGCGAGGAAGCTCAAACAGTAACACCGCTCCTTGGTTGTCAACAGTCAAAGCTGCTCGAACTCAACTTGAGCCATCCCCCAGCCAATTCCAACCAAACCAAGCCCCCCAAACTCCACCTAGAGGTGCCCCAACCTTCCCCTAAGCTAATACGGTAAGCCCCTCTACTACCCCTTCCCTAGAAAACTCTATTCACGATGCATTTTTGTAAGAATTGAAACTAAGAAATTCACACTACTTAGGCGACCAATTGAGGTGCGGTTTGATTGAGGGAGGATCTCCTAGAGGAGAGCATGTAAACCCTGTCCCTTTAAAGATAAGACAATCAGGAAAAGAACCACTCGTATCAAAAGAGAAAACTGAGTCGGTTCATGAACCATAACCGATAAAGAAATGGTAAATTGGGAAATTTGAAAATCCCAAGTAACTCAACGAACCATAAAAATCATGGAAAGGAACCTTGTAACAAATGGGAAGAGAAAACCAGGCTGGTTTAGGGTGAATCGGACCTGAACTGTATTAAACTAGATTGAACTAATTTGAATTATACTTGAACCAGTTTTAAATTTATTTTTCATTTTAGCTTAAAATATTCAAATTGGGAAATTAAAGCTACCATTTGATAGAAAATGATTTTAGATTAATTTAGAAATTATTAATTTTGAGAAAACCGGTCGAATCGGGCATGAACTGACTGATTTTTGCCATTGAACCCGGTCGGACCGGTTCTAAATAGTGTCTTCTTCTTCCTTAGAATGACAACACTATTCATAAATGAAGAAAACTTCCTTCCCCAGCGAAGATGTAACCACTCCGATTAGGCCATTTTCGAGCAAGGATAAGCTCGACCAAAATGGAAAGTGGTTGGGTAGAGGGTTACTAAGCTCCTTATATAAAGAGCTCCTCTCCATTCATCCTCCCCACACTTCAAATTGCCATTCTCTCTCAACTGCTCCATTTTCCAGTTAAGCTCAAACCAGAGCTCTGACTTGAGTAGTTTTATTAGCCTCAGAAGGAAAAGTTAGGTCCTATAGACTCAAGGGAAAGTCAACTATTGGACAACAACATCCTTTTGACTAGAGAACTGCTAAAGAAGCACCAGCAGAATCAAATAGTGAAGCAACTCCGAAGGACTAAAGCTAATCTATTCTAGTCGAGCTGCATTCTGCCAAATTCAGCCCTCCTCCGGCCAAGCCAAGGCTCCCCAACACCCCACATGTAAACCCCGCACTTTTGAGTTAAGGAAAATCGGGAAAAGAACTGGTCAAATCGAGTAAGAAAACCGAGCCGGTTTACAAACCTAATCATTTGGGAACAAGCAATTTGGAAATTTACAACTTCCGGGTGATCCAAATGGTTCATTAAACCTTGGAAAATAAACTTAAGACAAATTAGAAAAGAAAAACCAAATTGGATTAGGTGAACAAGAATCCATAAGAACCTTGAAGTTAAGCGTGCTTGCCTGATACTAGTGTGAGGATGGGTGATCTCTTGGGAAGGATGATTTTTTTTTGTAACCCGAAATTTTAGTCAAAAATTTTTATTCAAGTATGCCTTATCATAAATAGCCATAAATTAATATATATTTAATTATTATAATTAATACCAATAATTTAATACCTAAATTAAATTATTGGAATTAATACAAATAATTTAATACCAAAATTAAATTATTAGAATTAATATCAATAATTTATGGCAATATTAATACTAGTAATAAATCTCTACCATTTTAATACCTAAATTAAATTATTGGAATTAATTCAAATAATTTAATACAAAATTAAATTATTGAAATTAATACCAATAATTTATGGCAATATTAATACTAGTAATAAATCTTTCCTATTTAATACACGATTTTACACCTATATAAAGAGGTCATCCCCATTCATTCTCCTCACACCTGAACACTTCTCTCTCTCTCTACTACTCTATTTCCTGATGAAGCTTGAAGCAGAGCTTCGACTTGAACGTTTTTCTTAACCTCGGAAGGAGAGGTCAGGCTCTTTAGAACCGGGGAGAAAACAGTTATCTGATAGCAAACTCTAGTCAATCCAAGAATCGCTAGAGAAGCGCTGGCATGATGGAATAGTGAAGCAGCTCCGGCAGACCGAAGTTGCCCTATTTCGGCCAAGCTAAAATTAGTCATTTCAAGCCCTACTCAGACCAAACCAAACCCTCCCAACACTTCCCCAGCCCTCCCACGGCCGAATTAGGACTGAAAGGTAAGCCAATTTAGCTCCTCTCTGCAATTTTTGGTCGGTGCTAAAGAGAAAACCGACATGATTTCAATGATGAAATTATAACTCAATTCGACATCAATTGATGTGATTCTTGATTCTTGGATGAACCTCAGGACAAGAGCTATCTGCCCAGATCAAAATCTCGGACTGTCGTGCCTTCACTAGTGAGTAATCGAAGCTTTCTCTCTCTACAGTTCATTTTTCGACAAAGCTCTATTTGAGCTTGTCCCAACGTTAAAACTTGCGATTCAAATTGCTAAAGAATCGTATGAACATTTAGATACTCAATTTCAACAATTGGAAATGTTTGATTGGTCAATTTGATAAAATTAAATTCGACTGTATTAAGAAGTTGGAATTGGGGATTTTCGAAGATTCGAAGGACCAAAATGAAATTTCCTAAAATTGAGGGCCAATTAGGCATGATAAAAATGTTATAGGGCCAATTGAGAAATTTTAGAATTTTTGGGGTAAAATTTACCATTTTTGTAAAGGAATGGCAAAATAGTAATTTTGGAAAAGTTGGGGGACCAAATTGGAAATTTGGAAATTTAAACCCCTTTTTGTGAAATGGAATAAATTGAGGTCCTATGATAAATTATAAAAGTTTCAGGACTCAATTTAAGGAAAAATCGGCATTAGGGACTTAAAGTTTAAGATAAATAACTTTAGGGACCTAATTGCAAATAAATGAAAGTTGACTTTCTCATTCATTTGGAATGAATGAAGGCTATTAGGCCGAAGGATAATAAACCGATATGTTCATATCGTGTAGGAACGTGAAGTATAGGGAATGCCAGTAGGGACAAGCTCGCATGACTACAAATAACCAGTTTAGTGGAATTCACGGTATTAACGAGTGAGTGGGTTTACTAGCATCATACCCGGTTGGGATGATGAGCACAACTTAAAGATAAAAACCACTTACCGGTTGTGAGTGGGAATTTTATATCATACTCGGTTGGGGATGATAAGTACCTCAGTATGAAAACCCACTATTAAGTGGTATTTTAAACATCACAACTAAAAGGAAGTGATGTGAAAATCATGCGGAAAAACTACTTACTGATTGTAGGTAGATCATACCTAGTTGGTATGACGAGACTTCCTCGAAGGAAGTTGAAAACCCGTTCATTGGTTATGAATAGAGGTGTCCTTATACCTATGTAGTATAATGGATAGAGAAAACATATGTTTTGTCAAAAGTGCTCTCCCCTGATTGTGTGCCAATGCTTAAACAATTTGGGAGACCTTTTCGACGGGAGCTCGAATAGCTCTGATAGGCCGGGGGCCTCGGTTTTGGAACTTGGGGGCTAAATGCCCAATTTTGAAAATCTCGTACAGTGGGCCCAAGGATAGTTGGCACGTGCAAGAGCTCGTAAACGAACATGATATATGTGCCATAAAACTTAATAAGTGAATTGTTTCGCCATGGTACCATGATAGGATTGACATGCTCAATCAACTAGTGGCAGTGCAACATGACAGGTCGACAGACCAGTCAAGACAAACAACTGTGGGTTGAGTTGAGAGTCAGGGCCATTGGACCAGTGGCACCACAATTTACATGGCAATATGAGAAAACATTGTGAGTGATGCACTGTGAGTATGGGATCATCAAGACGACCATGAAGGGTAGTGATACATCCTAAGGGACTTGGACAACCCGGTGAGTATAAGGGCATATCGTCGTTGCAAGTGTCTGTGCGAAATTTGGAGTAGCACCAAGCGCATGAGACTAGGGTGGGGACAGGATGAGGTCTTTGTCCTCATATGGATATGAAGAAGCGATTTTGGAATTGAGGGTCGGATGTCATGTGCATCCACTCATTCCCAAGGTAGAAGTAGTCGTGCTTCTATCCGGGTGGCCAGTAAAGTCGCTCCGAAGCCACTACTAGTTTCAGTAATTATACTGACCTGTGAATGTGTGTAACCTTCATGATGAAGGATGTGTGTTAGGTGATGACACACTGTGGTAACTAAGAAATGATGGAAAAACCTGAATTTTTAAATGAAGAGATTTTTGGAAAAGAAAGGAGTCTAGCACACTCCATATAAATGTGTTTCTTAAAAGTTAAAAGTAGACCTTTGAAAACCCATTCACTAATTTGTCATACTCACGAATTAGCCATGAGAAAGATGTTAGAGGGACCAATTGGTGAATTTTTGGAACATTTGGGGCCAAATTGCCATTTTTGGAATGTATGGGTAAAATGGTAATTTTTGAAAAGTTGGGGACCAAATTGTAAATTTGGAAAACTCGAGCCCCTTTAAACAATTTTGAGTAAATTGAGGACCCAAAGGGAATTTTGGAAGCCTTGGGACTCAATTTGGGGAAAAGTTAGCCTTAGGGACCTAAAGTTAAGGGAAATAAACTTTAAGGACCTAAGTGCAATAAACCAACAATTTTGAGCATAGTCTCTCATACATGAGAAAATGATGGTTATCATGCCAAACCTTAATTGATAAGGATGCTCAAATCATGTAGGGACACAAGAGACTAGAACACTAGTAAGGAAAAGATTGAGTGAAATTGGAAAACCAACTGGGGACGAATATGTCACGATCATTGGGTGAGTAAACATAATCATACCAGTTGGTATGATGAATTTCCTTGAGGAAAGGAGAAACTCGTCTCCCAGTTGTAAGCGGAGATATCATCACACCTGTTTGGTGTGGTGAAGTTGAATGTGTGCCAATGCTTAAAATATTTAGGAAACCTTCTTGACGGGAGCAAAAATAGCTCAAATATGCCAAGGGGCTAGGTTTTTGTACTCAAGGGGCTAAATGCCTGGTTTTGGAAAAACACGTGCAGTGGGCACAAGTAGGAGCTGGTAAACAAATTTGAATTAAGAAAGAGCCTTGAATATTTCTAATGAAATTGGTTGTATGATTTCGCCACGGTACCAAGTTAGAACCGACAGTGCTCGATGGATTGGCGGTAGTGTGTTAGGGCCAGGTCAACGGACCGGTCTAGATAAATAGCTATAGATTGGGTTGAGCATCAGGGCCGTTGGACCATTGGCACCAAAGATAATGGATATATGTGGAAAACTCTTGTTTGTGCATGCACTTGTAGTACGAGACCATCAAGATGCCCTAGGGGGTAGTGATGGGTCCTAAGGGCTACATGATGACATGGTGGAGATAAAGGTCGTGCCAGTCACTCTGGAAGCTCGGAGTAGCTTCTTGCGCATGAGACCAGGGTGGGGTCGGGAAGAGGTCTCTATCCTCATACGGACACGGAGTGGCATTCGGGTCTCGGGGTTAGATGTCAAGAAAATCCGCACAGACCTATAGTAGAAGTGGATGGGCTTCTATCTTGGTGGATGGTAAAAACGCTCTGGTCCACATGTGGGTGCAGTGTACAGTCTGCACTTGCAAATGTGTGTACCCTTCCTGAAGAATGGCATGTGTATGTTTGCTATACGCCTCCCGAGGCAAGGGGTGGGCTAAGAGAGCTAAACACACCTAATACGAAAATGGAAAAAGGTTTTGAAAACCAAATTTGAGGGAAAATCCTATTTTAAAGGGAATGATAACCTTGGTATAGTTTGGAATAAGCTATTTTTAAAACTCAATATCAACACCTGCTCACTGAGTTGTAGAACTCACCCCTCCCTTTTTACCTCTTTTAGGTAACCGAGGAAAACATTCTACCTAAAGACACTCCTATATTAGAATCATAAGACATGTACGTTTGTTTTAAAATATTCAGTTTTGTATAATGCTATTCTAGGAATGACAAGTAAAAGGACACCTTACTTCCCGCGGTTCAGAAATGGGTGAAAACTCCTCATGGATGGCGGGTTACTCATAGGGATCTGACCAAACTGGGTCGGGGCATGACAACTTGAGTGGTATCAGAGCCTGTTTTCTCGAATGCATTATTAAGACTATATAATATTGTAACTAAGAGGAATAAACTTTAAAATTTACAGATGGATCCCAATAGAGGAACCAAGAGAATAAGAGCCACAGTCACTAACACTACCCAACCACCCCTCCCCATGGAAACTCCTCGAGGAGCCTAGACAGTTCCTCCTTGACTAAGCTCAGAACATCAGAGACTATATGAGGAGTTCACTCGAGTGTTTGGGCAGCCTAACCTCGCCCTTGAGGTGGACACCAATTCTCATGCTGAACCCAAGAAAGTACAATCTCATCCTCCTCCTACTAACAATCCCCTTCCAATTGACATCCCTAAATATCTCAAAACCCTCCGTCAACTGGGATGTCAGCCCTTCCTAGGAGAGAAGGATGCAGGAGCTGCTATGTACTGGCTAGCTAGCATTAAGAAACTCATGGGGTTAGTTAGGATTTCTCTAGGGGATATGGAGATCCTAGCGGAGTTTTTCTTAGAAGCTAGTGCGAAAAGCTGGTGGGACAACATTAGAAGCCTGCATACCACCACCCCCACCTAAGAACAATTCAAGGAGAGGTATACAGAGGAATACCTAGCTCCACATTTGGTCAATGAAAAGAAGCAAGACTTCCTCTGACTCTAACAAGTGCTTAACTCTATCTCAGAGTATGAAACCAAGTTTAACGAGTTAAGACCGTTTACCCCCGACCTAGTCGGACCTGTAGATATATGCCAATGATTCGTGGACAATCTCAACATGGACATAAAAAACTGAATGGGAGTAATTGGATGCCCAACGAATTTGGCAGCTATAATCAGTATGGCCCATGAATGTGAGTGTCTAGTGCAAACTTGACGCCGCCAGATGGAGTAGGCCAACTGAAAGGAGGACAAAGGCTAAGGCTGTCATGGAGGATGGAAGGAGAAAAATAGGCCAAAGTGGGGAAATAGGGTGTGTTTCCAAAAGAGGAAGGACATACAACCACCTCAAAGGAGAGTGATCCCCACCATACTATAAGAGAGCCTCCACTGTCCTAAAGGCCAGAGATACCACGAGGGAGATTGCTTATCTTGTTTCGGATATGAGCAAGTGGGGCACTTTCCAAAGGAATGCCCCACTCTTAGGGAGAATAAGCAATGACAAACACTTGGACCACCTCAAGGGAACCCAAGGACTATGAGGCAGGACACCACAATATGGATACCAGCTAGGGTATATAACCTCACCCAAGAAGAGGCCAGAAAAGACCCTAGTACCGTAGCGGGTACTTTCCAAAACCTCCCTAACCAAATTAAGACAAAATCTGTAATTTGATTCTACACCCTTCATCAGGAAGGGAACACACATTCACAGGTGCAGCCCATCCACTACACCCACTTATGGCTCGAAGCATTTTTATCGGCCACCAAAATAGAAGTCCGTCCACTTCTACCCTAGGTGTGAGTGGATGTTCTCGACATCCAACCCTCATACCCAAATACCACTCCATGTCTGTATTAGGATAGAGACCTTATCCCGACCCCACCCCGGTCTCATGCGCAAGAAGCTACATCAAGATTCCCGACTAATTGGAACCATGATATGCGCTTATCTCCTCCATGTCGTCTAGTAGCCCTTAGGACACATCATTACGCCTCTTGGGCGTCTTGATGGTCCTGTACCATAAGTGCATGCACAAAACAATAGTTTTCACATATAGCCATTTATCTTTGGTGTCACTGGTCTAACGACCCCGACGCTCAACCCGACCTACAATTATTTGTCTAGGTTGGTATGTCGACATGATGTGAATGCACTGTTGCCAGTCCATTGAGACAATCCACCTTGGCTTGATGGGTACTTAACCAATCCATTCCCAATATTATTTCTACCTCCCTTAGAGGTAATGAGATCAAATCTGCCTCTAGTTTAATTCCCCCAATCATGATCTCACATCCCCTTAACTGTTTCTCCCTATTAAGTCCTTCTAATGGGGTGGGGATGTTGAGATTTTGTTCTATGGAGATAAGTTCTAGGGGAAGACCTGGGATTAGATCTTCCTTGATGAAGGATCTCTCAAATCCCGAGTCAAAGAGAGCAACTCAATACCATGGTGAAATCACACAACCATTTCTTTAAGAATTTTCATGGCTTTCATAACTCATGTTTGTTTATGAGCTCCTGCTCATGCCCACTGGCCTTGGGCCCACTACACATGATTTTTCCAAAATCGGGCATTTAGCCCAAAAAGTTCAAAAAATTGAGCCATTTGGCCTATCTGAGTTGTTCTAGCACCCGTCAAGAAGGTCTCCCAAAGATTTTAAGCATTGACACACAATTAGGGGCGAACACTTCTAAAAAAAATATATTTTCCCTTCATCCCACCAAATGGGTGTGATGATATCTCCCCTTACAACCGACAAGCGGGTTTCTCCTTCCTTCAAGGAAGTTCCTCATACCAAACGGGTATGATTTTCTCTACTTACAACCACTAAATATATTTTAGCTTAAATTTCTCATCCCCCCAACTTGGTATGATGTTAAAATCTCACTTACAAGTGGTTTTTCATTTCTAAACTGCTCATCATCCCAACTGGTTTTGATGTGAATATGCCCACTCACCCAATAACCGTGACGTGTTCATCCTTGGTCAGTTTTCCAAATCTACGCGAGCCTTGTCTTGCTTGTGTTCTGGTCACACTTGTCCCTACACAATTTGGGCAGCCTTATCAATATGGTTTGGCATAAAAGCCTAGGCTCACAATTATCAATTCATTGCACATAGGTCCCTAAAGTTCATTTCATTAACTTTAGGTCCATAATGCCAACTTTTAACTAATTTGATTCCCAAGATTTCCAAAATTCCCTTTGAGTCCTCATTTTATTCAAAATTGTATAAGGGGCTCAAGTTTTACAAATTTTCAATTTGGCCCCCAACTTTTCAAAAATGACCTTTTTGCCCCTACATACCAAAAATGGCAATTTTACCCCAAATGTTTCAAAAATCGACCAATTGCTCCTCCAACATATGTTTCATGGCCAATTGGCTTTCAATTTTTGGAAATTGCAAAGAGGTTCCTCAATTTCACAAAATCCACATTTTTTCCAAAATTTTCCCCCAATTTCCCCCTTTCAAACTAACCAAATTTGATTTATTCAAATTAGCTATCCAATCGGGGTTAATTGCTTCAATTGGAGGTGTAAATCGGTTCCTACACTTTCATACAATTCATTTGAGCTTTGAATCGTATGAATTGAGGTCAAAACGAGCTCAAGTGGATCTTTGCCAAAAAACTCTATGTAGAGAGAGAAAGCTTCGAAAGCTTATCATCGAAGGTGCGGCGGTCTGAGCTCTCTATCTGGGCAAGTAGCTCTCATCCTAAGGTTTCTCCTTGGATCAAGAATTGCTACAATTGACATCAAATAAAGGGAGAATTCTATCAGTGAAGTTCGCACTTTCTCTCTCTAACTCCGACCAGAAATGATATAGGATGGCCGAGTTAGCTTACCTTTTAGCTCTGTCGCGATCGTGTGAGGGTCGTCGAGGTGTCAAGAGAGCTTGGTTTGGCCGGAGGAGGGCTGAATTTGGCCAAACTCAGCTTGACCAAAATAGGGCAGCTTTAGTCCTTTAGAGCTGTTCACTGTTTGATTCCGTCAGCACTTATCTGGCGGTCCTCGGGTTAAACGGAGGTTGCTGTTCGGTAGCTAACTTCCCTCGGAGTCTATAGGACTTGACCTTGCATCTTGAGGTTGAGAAAAAGGCCTAGCTTGGAGCTCTGGTTCGAGCTTCACCAAAAACTGGAGTAATTGAGAGAAAATGGAGACTTGAGGTGTGTGGAGGATGAATGGAGAGGAGCTCTTTATAGAGGGAGCTCGGGGACCCTCTGCCCGACAACTTTCCTTTTTTGTCAAGCTTATCTTCGCCTTGAAATGGCCTGATTGGAGATGTTTTTCCCTCATCAGCGTCATCCATTTCTACATTGAATGAACAATGTTGTCATATGAAGGAAGAAGATGACATTGTTCTGAATTGGACCGGATTGGTTCGACGGGGTTCAATGCATAAACCGGTCGATTCCGACCCAATTCGACCGATTTTCTCAAAATTAAAATTTTTTTAAATTTATCAAAATTCATTCTCCATCTAATGGTGGCTTCAATTCCCCAATTTGATAATTTTAAGCCACCTAGAAAAATGAATTTAGATACAGTTCAAAGATGGTTCAAACTGGTTCAATCTAGTTCAAGTCCGGTTCAGCTTAATCAGTCAGGTTTTCTCTTCCAATTCATCCCAATGTCCTTTTCTTTGATTTTTTTTTTACTCTTTGAGTTACTTTGTGTTTGTTGATTTCCCATTTTGCCCTTTCTCTATCGGTTAAGGTTCATGAACCGGTTCAGTTTTCTCTCTTAAGTTGATCAGTTCTTTCTCCAATTTTTCTTATCTTTAAAGGACGGGGTTCACAGGTTTCATACGCCCTAGTTAGTCTCCATGAGGTGCCCTAGTACTATTTGTGAAGAAGAATGACAGGAGTGTGAGGCTATGCATAGATGATCAGAAATTGAACTAGGTCACCAGAAAGAATAAATATACAATTCCATGGATCGACGACCTGTTTGACCAATTAAAAGAAGTAGCCTACTTCTCTAAGATAGACCATTGGTAAGGATACCACCAACTCAGGATCCGAGAGGAAGACATCCCTAAGACCGCCTTTCGGTCCTAATACAAACAATATGAGTTTAGGTGATGCCTTTTGGCCTGATGAATGCCCCTTCAGCCTTCATGGATTTAACGAACCGAGTGTTCCAGCTGCACTTGGACAAGTTCGTGATAGTGTTTATAAATGACATGTAAACCCCTTCCCTTAAAGATGAGGTAATTGGAGAAGGAACTGGTCAACATAGGTGAGAAAATCGAACCGGTTCACGAATCCTAACCTTTAGAAAGGGCAAATTGGGAAATTTACAAATCTCAAGTGAACTAAAGAGTCATAAAAACCATGGAAAGGGACTTTGGGACATATTGTAAGAGAAAAGCAGACCGGTTCAGGTGAACCGGATCTAAACTGATTTGGATAGGTTTGAACCATCATTGAACCGGTTGCTAAATTCATTTTTCTAGGTAGCTTAAAATATTCAAATTAGGAAATTGAGCTACCATTGGATAGAGAATGAATTTAGATAAAATAAAAAAAATTTAATTTTGAAAAACTCAGCCTAATTGGGCCTAAACTGACCGGTTTAAGCATTGAACACGGTTCAAATAGGTCCAGTCCGATTCGGAAGAGTGTCGACTTCTTCCTTTAGATGACAACATTGTTCATTCAATGAAAGAACTGACGGTGCCGATGAAGATGAAACAGATCCATTCAGAGCATTTCAAGTCATGCATGAGCACCATTAAGGTGCTTAATGGTCATCCAGAGAGTCCCCGAGCTCCATACATAAAGAGCTCCTCTCCATTCATACTCCTCACAACTGAAAACTCCATTCTCTCCCAACTGCTACATTTTCTGGTGAAGCTCGAACCAGAAGGCGAGGTCGGGTTCTTTAGATTCCAGAAGAAGTCATATATATGATAGCAACCTCCGTTCGATTCGAAGACCGTTGAAGAAGCATCGGCGGAATCAAACAGTGAAGTAGCTTCAACAGACTGAAGCTGCCCTATTTTGGCCGAGCTAAATTCAGCCCTCCTCCAACCAAACCAAGCCCTCCCAACACTCCCACGGCCCTCACACTACCTTAACAGAGCTGAAAGGTAAGCCAATTCGACTTTGTTCTGTCAATTCTGGTCGGCATTGGAGAGAGAAACTATAAAATTTCACTAACATAATTCTCCCTGAATTTGGGGTGAATTGTATCGATTCTTGATCCTAAGAGTAACCTTAGGACGAGAGCTACCTAACCAGATAGAAAGCTAAAGTTGCTGCACCTCCGACGGTAGGCTTTCGAAGCTTTCTCTCTCTATGCTAAGTTTTTTGGCGAAGCTCCGTTTGAGGTCAATTCGGACCCACATGACGCAATTGAATCGTATGGAAGTGTAGGAACTGATCCATACCTTCATTTGGAGCAATTAACCCCAACTGAATGGTCAATTTGATAAAATGAAATTTGGCTAGTTTGAAAGGGGGAAATTGAGGGGAAATTATAGGGAAATTTGGGGATTTCGTAAAATTGAGGGACCAAATTGCAATTTCCCAAAATTGAGAACCAAATGGCCATGGAAAAGATGTTGGACGACCAATTGGTCAATTTTTGGAATATTTGGGGTCAAATTGCCATTTTTTGAAAGTAGGGGCAAAATGGTAATTTTAGAAAAGTTGGGGACCAAATTGGAAATTTGGGAAACTTGAGCCCCTTATACATTTTTAAGTAAAATGAGGACTCAAAGTGAATTGTGAAAACTTTGGAAGTCAAATTGGGCAAAGGTTTGCATTAGGGACCTAAAGTCAAGAAAAATAAACTTTAGGGGCCTAAATACAATTTATCGATAAATTGTGAGTCGAGGCTTTTATGCCAATCCTTAAGTGAAAAGGCTGCCCAATTCATGTAGGGACAAGTGTGATCAGAATGCCAATAAGACAAAGCTCGTGTCAACTTGGAAAACCAACTAAGGACGAACACCCCGCGGTTAACAGGTGAGTAGGCTTATTAACGTCATACCCGTTTGGGATGATGAGTAACTCGAAAATTGAAAACCACTTATATATGGGATTTTAACTTCACACCTGGTTGGAGTGATGTGAGAACTAAGTGGAAAAACTACTTATCGGTTGTAAGTAGAGAAATCATACCCGGTTGGTATGATGGACTTCCTAGAAGAAAGGAAAAAACCTGCTTGCAGGTTGTAAGCGAAGATGTCATCACACCTGGTTGGTGTAATGAATGGAATGATTATTTTGTCAGAAGTGTTCTCCTTTAACTATTTTCCAATGCTTAAAATTTTTAGTAGACCTTCTTGACGAGAGCTAGAACAGCTCAAATAGGCCAAAGGCCTTGGTTTTGGAACTTGTGGGTCTAAAATGCCCTATTTTGAAAAATCACGTATAATGGGCCAAAAGCCAGTTGGCACGAGCCGGAGCTTGTAAAAAACATTATATTTTAAAGCCCTAAAAATTTTTAATGAATGGATTATGTGATTTCGCCATGGTACCGAGATAGGACTAACATAGTCAATGGACTTTCTGAAAGGAAGGAGAAAACCCGCTTGCCGGTTGTAAGCGAAGATGTCATCACACCCGGTTGGTGTGATGAATGGAAAGATTATTTTGTCAGAAGTGTTATCCACTGACTATGTGCTAATGCTTAAAATTTTTTGGAGACCTTGACGAGAGCTAGAACAACTCAGATAGGCCAGATGACTCAATTTTGGAACTTGTGGGGCTAAAATGCCCGATTTTGAAAAATAATGTATAGTGGGCCTAAGGACAATTGGCAGGAGCAGGAGCTCATAAATAAACATGATATGTTAAAGCCATGAAAATTCTTAATGAATGGATTATGTGATTTTGCCATGGTACCAAGACATGACCGGCATACTCGATGGACTAGCGACAATGCGTCAGGGCCAGGTGTAGGTCAAGTTGAGGGTCGAGGCTGTTGGACTAGTGGCTCCAAAGATAAATGGTTTTGTGGAAAATTATTGTTTGTGCATGCACTTGAGGTTTGAGACCATTAAGATGCCCAAGAGGGGTAGTGATCCATCCTAAGGGCTACTAGATGACATGATGGAGATAAGGGCAGTTCGTCATGCCAGTAGTTGGGAAGCTTGATGTATCTTCTTTCGCATGTGACTGGGGTGGAGTCAAGATGAGGTCTCTCTCCTCATACAAACAAGGAGTTGCTTTCAGGTCTGAGGGTCAGATGTCGAGAACATCCACTTAAACCTAGGGTAGAAGTGGATGGGCTTCTCTCTTTGTGGTCGGTAAAGACGCTTTGAGCCACAAGTGGGTGCAGTGGATGGGCTGCCTTGGGAATGTGTGATTACCTTCCTGATGAAGGGCGTGTGTTGATTGTTAAACACACCTAATGTGGAAAATGAGGAAAAAGTCTTTTAAAAAACAAGAATTTGAATCTTAAAGGAAATAAGGAGTTTGGCACACTCCGATTAAAACCTCTCTTTCTTACTGCATTTTAGGAGTAGAATAAATGAATAAGGATAACACTTGGATCTACCCTCTGTCAAGTATGCTTAAAAATTATTTTAAACTCGCATTTTATTGATTTATGTTATTCTAGGGAACAAGGTTAAATTACGCCTGGCTCCTCTTAAGTTTGAAAGGGGGAAACCCCTTTTAAACCAAGGGAGCGGTGGGTTGATCATGGGGATCCAACCAAACTGGGTTGAGGCGTGACATGACATAGCTATATACTCACGAACTAGGTTGGAACATGAAGAACATCTAGCTATCACCTTGGAGACACTATGAAATAATTGCTTATATGCGAAATTCTCCATGTGTGAGTTATGGATGCAGGAGGTAGGGTTCTTAGGGCACATAGTGTGCAAAGATGGAGTAAAGATGGATCCGACAAAGGTGGTGGCCATAGCTGATTGGAAGGCACCCACAAATCCCTATGAGATAGGCAACTTCTTAGGATTGTCAAGATATTACATACGGTTTGTACAGGATTTCTCTAAGATAGCTGCCTCTTTAATCCGTCTTACAAAGAAAGGAGTAGACTATAAGTGGGTTGAAAACTATGAGAAATCCTTCTTGGAGTTGAAGACTCGTTTAACAATGGCACTCGTCCTCTCTCTACCTAACCCAACTGTAGGGGAGTATACCATATATAGTGATGCATCTGGATAAGAACTCGGGTGTGTATTAATGTAAGAAGGAAAGGTAATCGCCTACACCTCACGACAACTAAAGGTACATGAGAGGAACTACCCTACCCACGACTTAGAGTTAGTCGCAATAGTGTTTGCCCTCAAGATTTGGCGACACTACCTATACGGGGTTAAGTGTAGGATATATATGTAAACCTCGTCCCTTAAAGATAAGAAAATTGGGGAAAGAATCGGTTAACTCAAGAGAGAAAACCAAACCAGTTGATGAACCTTAACCGATAGAGAAATGTCAAAATGGGAAATTTAAAAACACAAAATGACTCAAGGAGTCATAAAATCAAGGAAATGGACCTTGGGATGAATTGGAAAAGAAAATCATATTGGTTTAGGTGAATCGAACCAGAACCATATTGAACCAGTTTGAACCATCATTGAAATAGTTGATAAATTCATTTTTCTAGATGGCTTAAAATAGGGGATTGAAGCCACCATTGGATAGAGAATGAATTTTGATAAATTTAGAAATTTTAATTTTGAGAAAATCAGTTGAATCAGGCCTGAACTAGTTGGTTTAAGCATTGAACCCTGTCAGACCTATCCGGTCTGGTTCGGAACAATGTCTTCTTCTTCCTTCAGATGATAGCATTGTTCATTCAATACAAAAACGGACAGCGGCAGCAAAGGAAAAACAACTCCGTTCAGGCCGTTTCAGAGCGGGGATAAGCTTGACCAAGATGTGAATCGGTCTAGTAGAGAGTCCTTGAGCTCCCAATGTAAAGAGCTCATCTCCATTCATACTTCTCACACCTGAAATCTCCATTCTCTCTCAACTGCTCCATTTTCTGGCAAAGCTCAAACCAGAGCTCCGACAAAGGCATTTTTCTCAGCTTCAGAAGGTGTGGTCAAATTCTTTAGACTCCAAGGAAAGTTAGTTACCTAATAGCAACCTCTGTTCAATTTGAGGACCACCGTAATAGCACTAGCATAATCAAACAATGAAGTAGCTCCGAAGGATCAGAGCTCCCTTATTTTGGCCAAGCTCAAAATCGGCCAAATTCTACCATCCTCCAGCCAAACCAAGTCCTTCCGACACCCCCATGACCCTCTCACGACCGTAATAGAGTTAAAAGGTAAGCCAATTCAGCACCCTCTGCCATTTTCAGTCGTTAGTAGAGAGAGAAACTGTGAAATTTTACTAACAAAATTCTCCCTCGAATCAAGGTCAATTATAGAAATTCTTGATCCTAAGAGGAATCTCGAGACGAGAGCTACCTGCCTAAATAGAAAGCTCGGACCGCCGCACCTCCGACAGTAAGCTTTCAAAGCTTTCTCTCTCTACTCATAGTTTTTCGGTGAAGCTTCGTTTGAGCTCGCTTCGGCCTCAATTCAGATGATTTAAAGCTCAATTGAATCATATGGAAGTATAGCAACTAATTTGCATCTCCAATTGAAGCAATTAACCCTAATTGAATGGTTAATTTGAAGAAATCAAATTTGGCCAATTTGAAAGGGGGAAATTGGGGATTTGGTAAAATTGAGAGACTTATTTGCAATTTCCAAAAATTAAGGACTTATTAGCCATGAAAAAAATTTTGGAGGACCAATTGGTCGATTTTTGAAATAATTTGGGTCAAGTTGCCATTTTTAGAAAGTAAGGGCAAAATTGTAATTTATGAAAAGTTGGGGACTAAAATGGAAATTTGGAAAATTTTGTGCCCCTTAAACAATTTTAAGTAAATTGAGGACCCAAAGTGAATTTTTTGGTACTTTCAAGACTAAATTTGGGGAAAAGTTTGCATTAAGGACCAAAAATCAAGAAAAATAAACTTTAGGGAACTAAGTGATATTTAGTGACAAATTTGAGCCTAGTCATTCAAACATGTGAAATGAAAATTGTTATGCCAAATTTTATTAGATAAGGATGCCCAAATCTTGTAGGAACATGAGGGACCATAATGCCAACAAGTATAAGCTAGCGTGGAGGCACAAACCGACTGGAGAAGAATACGCCACAGTCATTGGGTGAGTGGGCTTATTTACATCATACCCAATTGGGATGATGAGCAATATAGAAACAAAAAACCACTTGTAAGTGGAATTTTGACATCATAATCGGTTGGGGTGATGGGCGAACACCGGTTGGTATGATGGACTTCCTTGAAGGAAGGAGAAATCTGCTTGTCGGTTGTAAGCGGAGGTATCATCACACTCGGTTGGTGAGATGAAGTGAAAAACATTTTTGTCAAAAGTGTTCTCCCCTGACTGTGTGCCAATACTTGAACTCTTTGGGAGACCTTCTTGATGGGAGCTAGAATATCTCAAATAGGTCAGAGGCCTCGATTTTTGAACTAAAGAGGCTATATGCCCGGTTTTGGAAAATCACGTGTAGTGGGCCCAAGGCCAATAGGCACGAGTAGGAGCTTATAAACAAACATGAGTTATTAAAGTCATGAAAACTCTTAATGAAATGGTTGTGTATTTTTGCCATGGTACCAAGACAAGACTGACAGTACTTGATGGACTGGCGACAGTGCATTAGGGCCAGGTCGACGGACCAGCCTAGACAAATAGCTGCAGGTCGGTTTGAGGGTCGAGGCCGTTGGACCAATGGCACCAAAGATAAATGGCCAAATATGAAAATTATTTTTTTGTGCATGCACTTGAGGTACATGACCATCAACACGCCCAAGAGGGATAGTGATGCATCCTAAGGGCTATTGGACGACATGGTGGAGATAAGGGCAGTTTGTCATGCGAGGAGTCGGGAAGCTCGACGTAGCTTCTTGCACATGAGACTGGGATTGGTTTGGGATGAGGACTTTGTCCTCATATGGACACGGAGTTGCTTTTGTGTCTGAGGGTCAGATGTAAAGAACATCCACTCAGACCTAAGGTAGAAGTGGACAGGCTTCTATCTTGGTTTCCAGTAAACACACTCTAAGTTACAACTGGGTGTAGTGGATGGGTTGCACCTGTGAGTGTGTGTTCCCTTCCTGATTAAGGGTGTGTGTTGTCTGCTAAACATACCTAATGTGGAATTAAGGAAAAAAGGTTTTGAAAACTGAATTTTGAAGGGAACCTCTTTTGAAATAAAAACAACAACCTTGGCACACATAGTTAAAAACTATATGTTTTGAAAATTCACTTCCAACCCCACTTAGTTAGTTATAGAACTCAGCCCTTCTTTTATATCCCTTTTCAAGAGTAGGGGAAAACATGACTAAATAAGACACCAGGATCTACCCTCTGTTATGTATGCTTAAAAGTTCTTTTAAGCTTGCATTTTTTTTATTTATGCTATTCCAAGGAACAAGATTTAAATTATGCCTAGCTCCTCTTGATTAAAATAAGTGGGAAACCCCTCTTAAAGCAAGGGAATGGCGAGTTGATCATAGGGATCCGACCAAACCGGGTCGGAGCGTGACAACTTGAGTGGTATCAAAGTCATGTTCCCTTGTAGCATTATCAATACTATGCCCTAACACTAATGAAAATTTACTTACCGTATAGGAAGGAGAGTTCCTAGGAAATTTGCAGTGCGAACCAAACCCCCACATGAGATCGTGAGAAAGACACCTACCCCTAGAGAGGTGGTCATTGAACAGTTCTTGGAGGGTGAAAAGAGGGTGCCCAATGATATGGTAGAAGACTATAGGTAACTTGTTGGAGCCCTATTGGAGCCAGATAGTTTCATATATCCTCCTTAAAGGCAGGAGGAACCTATCCTTCCTCCAAGGAGCCCAACACCCCCTTCTTGATGTGAATCTGACTAAAGAGAGTACGAATTCACAAGTTCAATAAACCAGACCTACAATGGAGCTAAACACTTTGTCACCAAATGGGATAAATGATCACTTGAGACTTCAAAAGGGCCCAATCACAAGGTTAAGGGGCTAAAAGATTCAAAGAAGTTATTTGGGCTAATTAAAGAGATTGCCAAAAATCCAAGTGGAAGCCCAATTGAAGAGACTTGGAAAAGCCCATGAGAAGGAAACCCAACTAAAGAGTACAAGAAAAGCTCATAAGAAGGTCCATATTTTAATTAATGAATCTATTAATATTAGATATTTAATTAGTTAAGATCTTTAAATTAGTTATTAAAAACATCCTAGATATTTAGATTATTAGATATGGTTGGCATGTAACCATAAGATATATTTTTCTTATTTTTCTACTTGGTTGTTTTATGAGCCTATAAAAGGCATACTCCACAACATTGGAGAAGACACTTTGGAATTTCAATCTTGTGAGATTTTGTCATCCTTCTATCTTGAAAGTGCTTTTTGAACTTATCAGGTTTTTACCTGTGGCATTCAAGCAATCAAGACTTATCACGCGAGGTTTTCTGAGAGTTCTTCTTAGAGGATTTGGGTGTGGCATCTACATATCTCATACCTTGTTTCTTTGTTTCTCACATAAACAAGGTATATTTTATCTTTTAGAACTTGCGTTGTGAAAGTCTTGGGGAATTTGCCATATTTGGTGTAGGGTGTCATCAACATATTGTCGGGGTTCGCATCAGCTGGTATCAGGGCACATGGTTGCACGAAAAGTTCCATCCCATCTTTTATATCTAGTTCTTTTTTTTTATCTTCTCTACCTATTTTTATTCTCTTAAAAAAAATCTCAACTTCTTCTATCCATTTTCTTCTTGGTCAGTGCAAAAAAAAAAAGAAAAAGCCAAAAGAAATTTGTGCCATAAAAAAGGAGAGAAAAAAAAGAGCGAAAAAATTCGTGAAAAAAAAGGAAAAAGAAAAAAAGGAGAGGCACACAATTCTATCTTATATCTCATTCTTATTTGCTCTATCTAAGTCTATTACTTCATTCCATCTTAATTTCTTTCTTCTCTATCTAAATTTTACTCTTATTTTTGAGTCTATTCATACCTCTCACTTAATTCTTTGGAATTACTTTTTGGAAACCTTTATCGATATGTCTTGATTGCTCCTCAAGTTGAACTGGTTCGTAAAAATGATTTGTTTTTAAGTTCAATTAAGATTGAAAAAAGACATATGAGTGGAAAAAGGAAAGAGTGCTTTAAATCTATAAGAAAAAGTCATTTGAGTGTGAAACATGAGTGTTTGAGAGAAACATGTGAGGGAGAGTTGCAAGTTTCTTTTCTTTCTAACAATTATCAGGTTCAGAAGGCCCAACGACAAGGAAGCACAATGAAAGAAGAGGGCTTCATATCGCCCATTCAAAACCTACAATGGAATGCAATGAAGAGTTAAATGAAACAGATAGTGAAGTCTGAATTTGAGCCACTTCATACGCGAATGGATCACTTGGAGGAAGGTGTGAGATGACACTCACATCAACATACTTCCATTGAACAATTGTGGAGCAGTCGATATCGATGCTTCGAACCACAGGAACTGGGGGAGTTCGATGACCTCCAAGTTAATCGCGGCAACATCAAGCTCAATTTCTTCAATCAACCTACTACTTGGGACAAACCGTGGATTGATGATATCTTGGACAACCAAGGTGATAAGTTATTTCATACTCGTTGCTCTATGAAAAATATGATTTATTATGTTATCATAGATGGGAAAAGCTGCACTAACTTTGCTAGCATCGAGCTTGTGGAGAAGTTGGCTTTACATAAAATGAAGCATCTAAAACCATATCAAATTCAAAGGTTGAATGATCAACCCAAACTTGAGGTAACCCAATAGGTGATAGTGTCCTTCTCTATTGTGAAATATCAGGATGATATATTATGTGATGTAGTACCAATGCATGCATGTCATATTTTATTGGGAGAACCTTGGAAGTTAGATCATCACGTTACATATGATAGATTAATAGATAAGTACTCATTCATAATGAATAATAGACCAATATCTTTATACCTTTGACTTTACAACAAGTTTTTCAAGATCAGTTGAAAAAGAAAAAGGTAAATGAAAAGAAAATAGCAGAAAAACAAGAAGAGAGAAAAGCCAAAATTGAAGATGAAGAGAGAAAAGAAAACATTGAAAAAGAAAAGAGAAAAGCCAAATTTGAAGATGAAGAGAGAAAAGGCAAGGTTGAAAAAGAAGAGAGAAAAGCCATAATAAAAAGAAAAGAGAGTAAAAACAATTTTATGGAGAGAAAAAGTGAGATCAAGAGAGATATAATTTCATATTCTATCCTTACAATACTTATGTACAAGGATTTATATTTTACTAACCATATTGTCGGATATTTGCCGAGCATTAATGTTTCTCTTCTACAGGAATTCAAGAATGTCATTCCAAAGAAGATAACTCTTGGTTTGCCTCCAATTTGAGAAAACAAGAATCAAAGTCAACACCGATTCCTAAAACTGATGGAAATGAGATATATACGTAAGAGCAAGTGACCATGTGTTATACCCATGGAGGACGAAATTGGGCAAATATGCCTCAATTGTCGAGCCATTGACAATATCACGGTAAGGTATAGATGATATCTTTCTCATTTATATGATACTATTATTGAGTTGCATGAATACTATTTGTTTTCAAAACTTGATCTTAAAAGTCAATATCATCAATTTTAAATTAAAGAAAAAGATGATTTGAAAATAACATTTAAAACAAAACCAGGTCTATATGATTGGTTAGTTGTGATTTTTGGATTGACTAGTGCCTTTAGCACTATCATGATATCAATGAACCATATCTTGCATGTTATCATTATAAAGTTTGAATATATATATTTTGATGACATCCTAGTATATGATAAGATCTTAGATGAACTTACGAAATATTTGAAAATTATGTTAGAAGTTTTAATGAAAGATAAGTTGTTTGAGAATTTTAAGATATTTATCATTTGTTCGGATAAAGTTGTATTTCTTGGATATGTTATAAGTTTTGAAGGGATTGTCATTGGCAAGGGAATTAAGATAATTCGAGATTGGCAAACACCTTATTTGGTAAGTCAGGAAAGAAGAACAATTGCACATTATAATGAAAAGTTCAGCGGAGTAGCCCAAAAGCTGAATGAGTATCATGCAAGGTGGGTAGAATTCATTTATACATACGGTTATGTGATCAAGTGTAAGCAAGGTATGAAATATGTAGTTGCTCATATATTATCTGGAAGGTACGTTTTGCTTACAATCATTGATACTAAATTGCTTAGTTTTTCTTGGAATACTTTGTTGGTTACAAAACTTCTATTTTCAACTGCATGTTTATCACATGTTGTGTTTGCATATAATCGTTATATTTATTTAATGATTAAGTTATCACCATTGGAGATTATCTATGGTTTTAATTCATTGGGTAGAAAATAGCAGACTCAAGAAAATATTAATCTTTATAACAAGAGTTTCATGAAAGTTGTTTTTGATCCAGGGATTTTGATTAGCCAACATCTGAGGAATGAAATATTCATGAATAGAAAACTATCAAAAAATTTTAGATTAGAGGGATTATTTAAAGTTTTAAAACTCAATAGTAATAATTACAATAGGAAGTTATCTAGCAAATATATTGTTAGCAATAGCATAAATATTTATAAGTTAATGTCTTTTGATGTAGGTGATGAAGGAAAAGAAGATTTGAGGACAAATCATTTTCAAGATGATGTGAATCCGAATAAAGAGAGTACGAATTCACAAGTTTAATAAACCGGATCTGCAATGAAACTGAACACTTTGTCACCAAATGGGATAAATGATCACTTGAAACTTCAAGAGGGCCTAATCATAAGGTTAAGAGGCTAAAAAATTCAACGAAGTTATATGGGCTAATTAAAGATATTGCCAAAAATCCAAGTGGAAGCCCAATTGAAGAGACCTGGAAAAGCCCACAAGAAGGAAACCCAACTAAAGAGTCCAAGAAAAGCCCGCGAGAAGGTCTAGATTTTAATTAATGAATCTATATATATTAGATATTTAATTAGTTAAGATCTTTAAATTAGTTATTAAAAATATCCTAGATATTTAGATTATTAGATATGGTTAGCATGTAACCATAAGATATATTTTCCTTGTTTTTAGGCTATTCAGTTGTTTTCTGAGCCTATAAAAGTCATACTCCACAGCATTGGAGAAGACACTTTGGAATTTCAATCTTGTGAGGTTTCGTCTTCTTTTTATCTTGAAAGAGCTTTTTGAACTTATCAGGTTCTTATAGGATTTGGGTGTGGCGTCTACATATCACATACCTTGTTTCTCACATAAACAAAGTATATTCCATCTTTTTGCACTTGCGTTGTGAAAGTCTTGGGGTCTTTTCCATATTTGGTGTAGGGTGTCATCAGCATATTGGCGGGGTTCGCACCACTTCTGCCCCACAACAGCCAAAAAGGACTCCAACCAAGAATGAGGCCTAGGACAATTATTGGGATGCCCACGCCACCTTTATGAAATTCCAGCAAGTACCCCCACCACCTCAATCCAACTTCAACCCCTCCCAATGGATGAAGTGGACCTACAAGTGCGAGGTAGAGGTGGTAAGAAGGTATAGACTCGAGGCAATTCATCAAGTTCATCCTATTAGGGAAGTCCAACGGGAGTATGGATGGACTTCAACTAGTTCATCAGAGCCTTCAGACCATGAATCTAGAAACCATTTAGAAGCTAACTCCTAGCCTATGACTCCAAGGTACTAGGGCATAGTGAAATCTTGTAATAAGCTGAGTACGACAAGAAACTACCTCTTTGAATGAATAAAAGCTCAGTTTTTCTTAATTAAAAGTTAATCTTCCTGACAATGACAAGTGCAACTACAGATTGGAAGTATACCAATCATGATCGAGGTAGTAGATGGAGATAAAACCACATAAGGAGGAAGACTAAAGGAAAACCTAGTTAAACACTAACCCTAAGGTAGTCAACATAAATAAGTTCCCCCACAAGAACTAGGAACGTGAAGTAACAAGGCAACAAGGCTAGAAAAGGAGTTTCTAAGAGAAGGATCAAGAGTCTACCTATAATCACCAGAAAGGAGATACCCTAACCAAGGGTAGGAAGAAGAGAAAGAGTGTGAGGTCCTGTGTAAAGGAAGTAAGCATCAAAAGGTGTAGGAGTAGTACAGGAAAACCTAAGGACCCTAAGGGATGGAGAAAGAGTCCTCATACGAGAGTTAAGAAATTAAGACGAATTGGGTTACCTCTAAGAAGAACCAAGAGTATGAAAGCGTAACTCCTAAGCTAAGGAACCGAAAGGAGGATCATAAGAAGCGTAACTCGAAATATGAAACCTTAAAAAGATAGGCTGAAGTGGTTAAGGATGTCTAGGGATGGCAAGTGTGACCTGTTTTGGGAATAGGAGAGTGGTCAAGTAGGAAGCAACTAGAAACAATGAAATGATCAAGGAGAATAAACGACACCCTATGAAGGACCAAAAACATAATAGGGACTACACCCTAAAAAGGGCAACGGGATAGGCCTTGAGGGGATAAAATTCAAAGGACAACTATTCCAAGACAAGTGGACTAAGAGAATAGTGGGAACGGGGCAATTAATGAACTGACCCTCGAGACGACCATAAATTCAAATTCCAACAAGGAAGGGAAAGGTGGAAAGCCCAAAGCATTAGAAAAAGAAGGATGAAGAAATCTTTGGAGAAATAAATAGTCGAGAACAAATCAACGACCAAACCCAAGCCACGAAAGGGATTAAGTAGTCTCTCAGTTGGGGATGAAGTAACCTCGAAAGGAAAAAAAGACTGAGAACCCTTCACCAATAAGAATAAAAGTTGTTAATGAATAACAAGTTGGGATAAAAACAAGGATAAGGGATGTGCTATCAAAACTCCCCAAAGTAGGGATAAGTCGGATAGGATGACATCAATGATGTCAAGAAGTCAACTAAAGATAGATAATCGTGAAGATGAAGGAAAGAGGAAATCCAGGGGAAAGAGGAGGAAGCTTACCAAGGAAAGGAGCCCTGAAGAGTCATATATGTTCCAATGGAGATGTAATGAACCTAACTAATGTGGAATAAAAGGTAAATTTCAAATGAAATGCAAGTTGGGAATAAAGGACGAGTTACAAGGGGAGTTTATCCAAAACTCAAAGAGTAGATTAAACTCAAGGAACGGGTGGAGAAGGAGATAGCATCAAAAGATGCCATATAAGTAAGGAAGGGGCGGATTGCCTACAATAAGGACATAAAGGAAGGACTAACTGAGAAACCTTGGGAGAAACAAGCTCAAAATTAAGAAGTGAATAATGGAAACGACCACAAACATCAAGACTTGTCATGGTTCACAATCACTTAATGCAACCTAAGGGATAACGGTTGCATTGTTTGACATAGTGTGGGATACAAGAAATAAGACCCGAAAACCCAAAATTTATCAAATAGGGAAAGAAGCATGGAATGGGAATTTTAAGACAAAGGAGAATTAAAAGCGGACAAATACCCCAAAATAAAGAGAGTGTAGGAAGGTAAGGGAAGGAACCTTCAAGGAATGGTAGGAAGATCAAAGGTATCACCTTAAAATGTAAGTCTCTACTTTGAAGGACATAGTAGAGAAAGGAAACCTTAAAGGGGAGACCTACCCCAAAACATGGAAACATTTCATAGACCGGAAAAAGGGTCAACTTGAATGAGAAATGGGGAATGGTCACAAGCAAGCAAGAAAGGATGGAGGAAAGGAAAGCCCTTGAGAAAAATACACCAATGTGATGAGGAAGGACATGAGTGAGAAAGGATTCCAATGTGTTGGTAAGCTGGAAAATCGACGGTTGGAACCAAAGAGAAACCATAGTAAAGTTGGTAAACAATTAAGTAGATCAAAAGGAACCGACACGATTCTGATGTTATGAAAAATTAAAAGACAATTGGACTACATCGGAAGTGGTTGGGAAACACTACCAAGTAGTTGGAAGGAACGGAGTCCTACAACTTCTGAATAGATGGAAAGGCATAAGTCGTTATCCATGATACACATTTTGGAAACCATAAGGGGCAAAGAAAATTCTAGAATAGATCACACTGTAACAAACATGTAGTGCCAACCGTTCCAAGAAAGGTGACCCAAATAGGATCAAGTTCGATGGTCAAACCTAAGAAATGGAAATAGAATTATGCCAAACCAAAATGGAGGAAGGACCAAAATAAGATAAGGAAGAAAGTATGTCCAAACCCATGGGAGTAAGGACGAAGAGTTAGAAAGGATACAAAACTAAGAGCACCAATAATCTAAGAAATGAAGGGAAAATAGGGACAAATGGATATATATGGGACATCCAACCCAATGACATGGATAAGACTCTTAAGAAGAAAAGTCATACCATGAGTGGAGTAAGAAAGAGATCTAAGGAAGTACCTTGGGATATGTAATTTAAATATGACCAGTCATGATACACTCCGTGGAGTGAATGGAAGATATAAAGGAAGAAAGACTTCTCAAGTACGTGGCTAAAGGACTAGATGAAAGGGGTAGCCAAAGAGATAGCACACTGAGCAAACCCCAGGAGAACATCAAGGAAAGTCACTTTTAACGCAAATGATGACTGACTTAGTTTTGGGGATAAAACCCCTAAAAGTAGGGGAGAGTTGTAAACACTGTCCCTTAAAGATAAGAAAATTGGGGAAAGAACTGGTCAACTCAAGAGAGAAAACTGAATCGGTTCATGAACCTTAACCGATAAAGAAAGAGAAAAATGGGAAATTTACAAGCACCAGGTGACTCAAGGAGTTATCAAAGTCATGGAAAAGGATCTTGTGATGAATTGGAAGAGAAAATCAAACCGGTTTAGGTGAATTAGACCTGAACCGGTCTGAACCATCATTGAACCAGTTGCTAAATTCATTTTTCTAGGTGGCTTAAAATATTCAAATTGGGGAATTAAAGCCACCATTGGATAGAGAATGAATTTAGAAATTTTTAATTTTGAGAAAATCGGTCGAATCGGGCCTCAATCGGTTGGTTTAAGCATTGAACTCGGTTAGACCGATCCGGTCCGATTAGGAATAGTGTCGTCTTCTTCCTTCATATGACAACACTGTTCATTAAATATAGAAATGGACAGTGCCGGTGAAGGAAAAATGGCTCTGTTCAGGTCATTTTAGGGAGAGGATAAGCTTGACCAAGATGTGAAATGGTCAGGCAGAGAGTCCCCGAGCTCCCTATATAAAGAGCTCATCTCCATTCATCCTCCTCACACCTAAAATCTCCATTCTCTCTCAACTGCTCCATTTTCTAGTGAAGCTCAAACTAGATGTAAACCCCGCCCTTTTTGAGCTAAGGAAAACCGGGAAAAGAACCCATCAAACCAAGTGGGAAAACTGAACCGGTTCACAAACTCGATCTTTTGTGAATGGGCATTGTGGAAATTTAGACCTCCCAGGTGATCCAAAGGGTTCATAATACCATGGAAAAGAACCTTGGGACAAATTGGAAGAGAAAAATCAGACCGGTTTGGATGAACCGGATCCAACCAGATTGAACTGGTTTATGAACCGAGTCAGTTCATGAACCGGAATCGATAGAGAATGGGTAAATCTGTGAAATGCAACTCCCTTGTGCTCCAAAGAAATTTATAAACCTTGGGAAGAACCTTAGAACAAAGTGGGAGAGAAAAACCAAATCAGTTCGGATGAACCAGACCCAAACCGGATTGAATCGGTTTAAGGAACGAGTTAGTTTATGAATCGGAATCGATAAAGAGATGGTAAACCATGAATTTTATGGACCCTAAGTGACCCAAGGAGTCACAAAAGATATGGAAATGGACTGGTGAAGGAATTGGCGATAAAAATCAAGTTGGTTCAGGTGAACTGGATCCGAACCGATTTTGGCCAGTTTGAACCACTATTAAACTAAATCCTAAATTCATTTTTCTAGGTGGCTTAAATAATTCAAATTGGAGATTTGAGAACACAATTGGATAGAAAATGAATTTAGAAATTTTTAGATTTGAAAAACTCGGTCGAATGAGGAGTGAACTGGCCGGTTTAAGCTTTGAACCCAGTTTAGACTGGTCCGGTCCGGTTCGGAATAGTGTCATCTTCTTCCTCAATATGACAGCACTATTCACTCGCCGAAAAATCAAAGCAACGCCGGTGAAAAAGAAACATTTATGTTCATGTTTCAAGTCATCAATGACTATCATAAAGGTGCCAAACGGACGGCCAACGGGTCCTTGATCTCCCTATATAAAGAGCACCTCCCCATTCATCCTCTCCACACTTGAAAACTCCATTCTCTCTCAATTGCTTCATTTTTTGTTGAAGCTTGAACTAGAGCTCCAATATGGGGTCTTTTATGAGCCAAACAAGGCGAGATTGAGTTCTTTAGAACTGGGGAGAAGTCAACTACACGCCGGTAGTCTCTGTGTGCTCCGAGGGTCGTAAGAGAAACACCGACGTGATGAAAAAATGAAGCAGCTCCGACGGACCGAAGCTGTCCTATTTCGGCCAAGTTGAAATCAGCCATTTTGAGCCCTTCTCATGCCAAACTAAACCTTCCCAATTAGGACTAAAAGGTAAGCCAATTCGGCTCCCCTCTGCAATTTTCGGCCGGTGCTAGAGAGAGAATCAACAGAATTCCAATGATAAAATTCTAACTCAATTCGGCATCAATTGATGTGATTCTTGATTCTAGGATGAACTTCATGATGAGAGCTATCTACCCAGATTGAAAGCTCGAACTACCGTGCCCTCACCGGTGAGTAATCAAAGCTTTCTCTCTACAGTCTATTTTTCGACGAAGCTCCGTTTGAGCTTGTTCCGGCGTTAAAACTAGTGATTCAAGGTTCTATGGAATCGTATGAACATGGAGAAACTCAATTTCAACTTCAATTTCAAAATCAAAGGTGTTTGATCGGTCAATTTGATGAAATCAAATTCAGCTATGTTAGAGAGTTGGAATTGGGGGAAAATTGGGGAAATTGGAGATTTTCAAAAATTCGAGGGACTGAAATGTAATTTCCTGAAATTGAGGGTCAATTGGGCATGATTAAAATATTAGAGGGCCAATTGAGGAATTTTAGAATTTTTGGGGTGAAACTAACCATTTTTGTAAAGGGCAAAATGGTAATTTTGGAAAAGTTGGGGGACCAAATTGGAAATTTGGAAATTTAAACCCGTTTTTGGGAAATGGAATAAATTGAGGTCCTATGATAAATTTTAAAAGTTTCGGGACTCAATTTGATGAAAAATTGGCATTAGGGACTTAAAGTTAAAGAGAAATAACTTTAGGGACCTAATTGCAGATGAATGAAAATTTAACTTTCTCATTCATTTGGAATGAATGAAGGCTATTAGACCAAAGGATAATGAACCAAGATGTTCATATCGTGTAGGAACACGAAGTACCATGAATGCCAACAAGGACAAGCTCGCTTGAATACAAAGAACCGGTCTAGTAGAATTCACGGCATTAACGAGTGAGTGGGTTTACTAACATCATACCCGGTTGGGATGATGAGCCTAACTTAAAGTTAAAAACCACTTATTGGTTGTGAGTGGGATTTTATATCATACCCGGTTGGGGATGATAAGCACATTGAAATAAAAACCCACTACTATGTGGTATTTTAACATCACGACTTAGAGTAGTGATGTGAAAACCATGCGGAAAAACTACTTACCAGTGGTAAGTTGATCATACCCGGTTGGTATGATGAAACTTCCTCGAAGGAAGTTGAAAACTTGTTCATTGGTTATGAACGAAGATGTCCTTATATCGGGTCGGTATAATGGACAGCGAAAACTTATTTTTGTCAGAAGTGTTTTCCCCTAACTTTCTACCAATGCATAAACAATTTGGGAGACCTTCTCGATAGGAGCTCGAATAGCTCTTGTAGGTTGGGGGCCTCGGTTTTTGGAACTTGGGGGCGAATATGCCCGGTTTTTTTTAAAATCATGAACAGTGGGCCATAGGCCAATGGGCATGAGCAAGAGCTTGTAAATGAACATAATATATGTGCCATAAATCTTTAATAAGAGAATTGTATGGTCATGGTACCAAGGCTGATCCGACATCCTTAGTTAAGAAGCAGCAATGCGACATGACTGGTCTCCAGACCAGTCAAGACAAACAGCTGCAGGTTAAGTTGAAAGTCGGGACTGTTGGACTAATGACACTACAGATTACATGGCATAATAAGAAAATATTGTTTGTGCATGCATTATGAGTACGGGATCATCAAGACACCCATGAGGGGTAGTGATGCATCCTAAGGGCCCTAGATGACCCGGTGAGTATAAGGGTAGTTCGTCGTTCTAGGTGACCATGAGAAATTTGGAGTAGCACCAAGTGCATGAGATTGGGGTGGAGACGAGATGAGGTCTCTTTCCTCATAACGGACACGAAGAATTTATTCCGAGAATGAGAGTTGGATGTCGCGAACATCCACTCATTCTCAGGGTAGAAGTAGACGTACTTCTATCCGGGTGGCCGGTAAAGTTGCTCCGAAGCCACAAGTGGGTTCAATGGTCATGTTGGCCTACGGATGTGTGTTGGGTGATGACACACCATGATTATATAAGGAAATGGTGATAAAGCCCGAGATTTAAATGAAATAATTTTTGAAAAGAGAGGAGTCTGGCACACTCCAAAAATAAATGTTTTCTTAAAAGTCCAAACTTTTGAAAACCCATTCACTGAGTAGTCGTACTCACCCCCCCTCCCTTATATCCTTTTTTAGGATATTTCGGAAAGCCTACCCTTAAGGACCATCAATAAGATGCATGTGAGACAAGTATGGTGAATTTAAAATGCTATGCAATTTTGATTATGTTATTTTAGGAAAAGGTGTAGCTTTAAAGGACGCCTTACTATTTAAGGTTTATAATAAGGGCAAACCCTTTAATAAACAGGGAGAGTCGCGGGTTGTTCACGGGGATCCGACCAAACCGGGTCGGGGCGTGACAACTAGAGTGGTATCAGAGCCTATTTCCTCGAATACATAATCAAGACTAGAAAATATAGTAACTAATAGAATTTGTCCTAAAACTTTCAGATGGCTCCCAGGAGAGGAACCATGAAAACTTGGAATGGCTCTACTCAACATCTATATTCATAGAAAGACAACCCTAGAAGCTTCCCAAATGCCTGAGACCTGGTAGGAATCTCGAAAGACCAAATGGGGAAGTATCTTGGAGAATGGTGCTAGGACCTATCGATGGCACAACTTTATGTATGAAGGAGGGTGTTTATCAAGAATTCCATAGCTCCTTATTTATTTTGTGACCATTCCCTATGATAGGGTTGAAAGCCTAATCTTTTGTATCCCCTTGTTAATAAAATACTGAAATTCTCAAAACTCTATCTCCTGATGATGTGATCTGGCTAGGAAGATGGACTAAGTAAAATGAACCAATCAAACCCACACCATCCTAGAAACTAAGGATAAGTTACAGCCCAGTTATGGAAGATGAATCAGGGAATTTAGAAACCTAGGAGGACTCTTACCATGACTCTTTAGCAAAGGAGATTCAGTAAGAAAACTATCAAAGTGATCATATTCAAGAATGGTAAAGCACCATACCACTAGTAACCTTGGAAATGCCCCACTCGAAGGAAAGAAGGGACCACAACAATTCATGTAAGGGAATAAGCTATTGCAAGTATGAACGATGTAGACATTACCTAAAGAAGTGCCCAACCCTACTAAGGACAAGTACCATGATAAACTATTATAGGTGTAAGAAAGGAGTGTCCCACACCTCATAGATTTAGGGAAATACCTCCTCAAAGGTCACTAAAGACATGAAGGACTGGAGACATAAACTATGGAGCAAGTTAAGTAAGCGGTTCACAAAGAGGTCAAGAAATGACGAGGTGAATGCCAAATTTAAACTTCTTTTTAAGAAGGTCAAACCGAGAAGGATACCACAAGAATAGAGATAAGGTACATGGGAAGTATACCTAGAACCCTCTTATAAGGGAGCAAACATAGAAAAATGTCCTCCAGAAACTCTAGGGAATGGCACAATGAGAGTGCAGAAGAGAAGGAATACGCTAGGAAAGGGAACTCTGGAGGGATGCATACAACCCAGTACCTTGAAGGAATTATTGGATTGGCAGATGGACATAACGTGGAGTGCAAGGCACTGACCCACCGTTAGAAACTTTTTGAAGGAAGGATGTATCGGAGGCCAATTATGACCTGCCTTGGAAAAAGTAATGAAGCCAAATAGGGTCAAAGAGAATAAATTACACCCTAAGAAAGACTGGGGGGTAGAAAGGACTACACACTAAAAAGTCAGTGGGATGGATGTTAAGGACAGGAGGACTCAAGAAACAGTTGCCCTAAGAAACTTAGACCAAATGAATGGTGGAGGCGAAGCAATTAACGAACTAATGCTCGAGAAAGCCATAATTTGAGTTCCAACAAAGAAGTGGGAGGTGGAAAGGCCAATTACTTGGGAAAAGGAGGATGAAATAAATCCTTAAAAGGGCCAAATGTCAATTAACGACTAAACTTAAGCCAAGAAAGGAATAGGCAAGCCTCTCACGTAATGGTCAAGAAATCTTGAAACAAGGAAGATTTGTACGCGCCCTAAAGAAATAGATAGGTACTGGGTACGAATGAGGATGCGGATATAGTATAAAAGATGTGCCTGCAAGATTTGAGGAGTAAAGGTAAATAGGAGAAGACAACATCAAGGGATGTCATTTAAGGGTAGAAATTCTCTAGAGTAAATGTAAGAAAAGAATGTCAAGAGAAAGGCAAAGAATCCTACCAAGGAAGGAAGCCCCAGAAAGACATGTGTATCCTAATTAAGAGGAAATGAAACCAACTGAAATAGAAAGAACGATAAGCTCACAAATGAAATGATGGTTAAGATGGAAAGATCGAGTAGCAAGGAAAAGTACTCATGAGGTCTTAAGAAGTAAGTTAAACCAAAGGGATGGATAAATGGCATGGTGGCATCAAAGAATGTCATAACGAATAGGAGTGGGTGGACTACAATAATAAGAGAGTAAAAGAAAGAACATATGAGGAATCTTGGAGAAGTAAGCCCTCAATTAAGAAATCAATTAGGGAAAATGATCACTGACATCAGGACGAGTTGTGGTCCATGCTCATTTAATGGAGCCTAAAGAATGGATGGATGAGCATAGTGTAGAGTATCTAAAATAAGACCAACAATTAGAAATTCTTTAGATAAGGAATGAAAGTAAAGTTTAAGACAAATAAGGATTCTGAAATAAGACCGAAATCGAAAGCTACTCAAATAAGGAATAAGGGATGGCATGGAAAATTTAAGACAATGGAGGACTAAAAGCGGGCAAATACCCCAATATAGAAAGGGTGTAAGGAGATGAAGAAAGGAAACCTTCAAGAAATGGTAAGAAGGTTGAACATGTAACTCCTAAGGTGAAAGTCTCTACTTTGAAGGAAATAGTAGAAAATGAAACCATAAAAAGGGAAACTCCCCAAACCAAGCAAATCGACATGTAGATCGAAAGGAATCAACTCGGTATAATGAATTGTTAAATGATTATGAACAAGTAAGAGGAGATTAAGGCCAAAGTAAAATCCTTGAGTAAAGGATGTCATTGGGAATGGGGATGGACCTAAGAAAGGATGAATCCTAGCTTGTCAGTATAGTATTGGAAAACCCAATCAATTGGAATCGAAAAGACCAAATAAAGAAGTTGGGGAAAGATGAGTTGGTAAGAGGAACCCATGCGATTATGTGAGACATAACTTCAAAGGCATGATGGAGGAGAAGATAATGGTAAAAAGGATAGTTGAGGAATGCTATCAAAAGAAAAGAGGGATGAAGTTATACGATCCCTAAAAGGTCGAAAAGCTAAGAGAGACCCTCAAGGAGATGTTCTAGAAATCTAATGGATAGAGATAGGTCCTAGAAAGGACACCTTACTCTTTAAGGTTTATAATAAGGAGAAACCCTTTAATAAACTGGGAGAGTGGCGGGTTGTTCACGGGGATCTGACCAAACCGGGTCGGGGTGTGACAACTAGAGCTCCGACATAGGCATTTTTCTCAGCCTTAGATGGAAAGGTCGGGTTCTTTAGACTCCATGCGAAGTCAGCTACCTAAAAGCAAACTCCGTTCGATCCAAGGACCACTGAACAAGCATCAATGGAATTGAACAATGATGCAACTCCGAAGGACTAGAGCTCTGCCCTATTTCGACCGAGTTGAAATCGGCCAAATTCAGTCCTCCTCCGGCCAAACCAAGCCCTCCTAATACCACCATGGCTTCACATGACCGTAACAAAGCCGAAAGGTAAGCCAATTTGTCCCCCTCTATCATTTCCAATTGGTGTTAGAGAGAGAAATTTCACTAACAAAATTTCCCTTAATTCGATGTCAATTGTAGAAATTCTTGATCCTAGAAGGAACCTTGGGACGAGAGCTACTTGCCCATGTAGAAAGGTCGGACCACCACACTTCCAATGGTAAGAATTCAAAGCTTTCTCTCTCTACGCACAATTTTTTGGTAAAGCTCCGTTTGAGCTCCTTTCAGCCTCAATACATGCGATTCGAAGCTCAATTGAATTGTATGGAAGTGTAGGAACTAATTTACACCTTTAATTGAAGTAATTAACCCTGATTGAATGGTCAATTTGAAAAAATCAAATTCGGGTAGTTTGAAAGGGGGAAATTGGGGAAAACTTTTTGGGAAAATTAAGGGAATTTTGCAATTTCCCAAAATTGTGGACTAATTGGCCATGAAAAAGATGTTGGAGAACCAATTGGTTGATTTTTGAAATAGTTGGGGTCAATTGCCATTTTTGGAAAGTAGGGGCAAAATGTCAATTTTTGAAAAGTTTGGGACCAAATTGGAAATTTGGAAAACTTGAGCCATTAAACAATTTTTAGTAAATTAAGGACCCAAAGTGAGTTTTTTGGAAGTTTTGGGACTCAATTTAGGTAAAAGTTAGCATTAGCGACCTAAAGACAAGGAAAATGAACTTTAGGGTCCTAAGTGCAATTAACTAACAAATTTGAGTATAGTCATTCATAAGTGAGAAACGAAGGCTATTATGCCAAATTTTAATAGATATGGATGCCCAAATCGTGTAGGAACACGAGGGACCACGTCACGCATGGACTCAATTTGGTCAGGTCCCCGTGAGCAACCTAGTGCTCCCTTAGTTCAAGAGGGTTTCCCGTTCTTTAATTCAAGAGGAGCCAAACCTAATCTCAACCTTGTTCCCTAGAATAACATAAATTAATAATAATGCAAGCTTAAGCAGAGATTAAGCATACTTAACATAAGGTAAATTCTTGTGTTATCCCTAGTCATACTCTAATCCTGAAAAGGGAAAAAAGAAATGTGTGAATTTCTACAACTCATTGAATGGGTATTTTAAAAAATATTTTTGTACAATAGATTTTGAATTGGAGTGTCTCAGACTCCTTATTTCCTTTAAAATTCTTCATTACTTAATTTCTCAGTTTTCAAATCCATTACTCATTATTAACCACAACTAGTTTGTTTAGCAATAAACACACACCCTTTATCATGAAGGGATCACATATTCGCAAGGCAGCCCATCCACTACACCCACTTGTGGCATCGGAGCAACTTTACCGGCCACCTAGATAGAAATCCGTCCACTTCTACCTTGAGAATGAGTGGATGTACACGACATCCGACCTTCAATCCTGAAAAGAAAACTTCATGTCCAAGGACAGAGACCTCATCTCGACCCCACCCCGGTCTCATGTGCATGAAGCTACGTCGAGCTTCCCTGACTGCTAGTACGACAAATTGCCCTTATCTCCACCATGTCATCGAGTAGCCCCTAAGATGCATCACTACCCCTCTTGGGTGTCTTGATGGTCCCGAACCACAGTGCATGCACAAAATAATAGTTTTCCTCATAAGTCATTTAATCTTTGGTGCCACTGGTCCAATGGCCCTGACTCTCAACTCAACCTGCAGCTGTTTGTCTCAATTGGTCCATCGACCTGTCTTGTCGCCTTGCCACCAGTCCATCGAGTATGTTGGTCATGTCTTGGTACCATGGCCAAATACATCATTTACATGGCTTAATCTCATGTGGATTTACGAGCTCCTACTCATAACAACTAGCTTTGGGCCCACTGTACAACATTTAAAAAATTAGGCATTTTCACCCCCATGTTCCAAAACTGAGGCCTCCTACCTATCGAAGCTATGCAAGCTCCCGTCAAGAAGGTCTCCCAAAAAGTTTAAGCAGTGGCACACAGTGAGGGGAGAGCACTTCTAACAAAATAATCTTTTCATTCATCTATCACACCAACCAAGTAGGTATGATGTACTTACAACCGATAAGTAGTTTTTTCATGTGTTTTCTCACATCACCCCATCTAGGTGTAATGTTAAAATTCCACATAGTAGCAGGTTTTCATTTCCGAGATGCTAATCATCCCAATCGGGTATGACATAGAAATTTCCACTCACCCGTGAATTCGTCTTAACCGGCTTTTGTCTCCACGCGAGCTTGCCTTGGTTAGCATCCCTGACACTTCATTTTCCTACACTATATGAACATCCTTTTTCATTATCCTTTTACTTAACGGCCTTCATTCATAATGAATGAATAACATACCCAAACTTTTAAATTAATTGTAATTATGTCCCTAAATTTCTTTTCATTAACTTTACGTCCCTAATGCCGACTTTTTCCCAAATTGTGTCCCAGAACTTGAAAATTTTACTTTGGGACTTCAATTTATTAACAATTACAAAAAAGAGTTCAAGATTCCCAAAGTCCCAATTTGGTCTCCAACTTTTCCAAAATTACCATTATGCCTCAACTTTACAAAAATGGTAAATTTCACCCCAAAAATTCCAAAAATTGACCAATTAGTTCTCCAATATCTTTTCCATGGCCAATTGGACCTCAATTTTGGAAAATTACACTTTAGTCCCTCGAATTTATGAAATCCCCAAATTTTCCCCCAATTTCAACCTTTCAAACTGACCGGATTTGATTTAATGAAATTGACCAATTAATCGAAGTTAATTGTTGAAATTAAAGGTGGATTTGAGTTCCTACACATCTATACGATTCAATTTCAATTTAAATCACATGATTTGACAGCAGAACGAGCTCAAACGAAGTTACACCGAAAAACTGTTTGTAGAGAAAGAAAGCTTCGAAAACTTTCAATCGCATGATTGGATAGATAGCTCTCGTTCTGAGGTTCCTCCTAGAATCAAGAATCGCCTCAATTTGTATTGAATTGAGTGAGAATTTGGTCAATAAATATTCGTCAGTTCTCTCTCTAACAATGATTGGAATTCATAGAGGGGAGCCAAATTGGCTTACCATTTCGTTCTAATTCGATCCTAGGAGGGCTGGTGGAGTGTTGGGAAGCATGGTTTGGCCTGAGTAGGGCTCAAATTAGTTGATTTCAACTCGACCGAAACAAGGCAGCTTCGGTTCATCGGAGCTGCTTCACTGTTCGATGCATGGGTGCTTCTTCAACGATCCTCGGAGCAATTTCAGACCACCGTCGGGCAATTGACTTCTCCTCGAGTCTAAAGAACCAGACCACGCCTCCTTTGGCTTAGAAAACACCCTATGTCAAAGCTCTTTTTCAAGATTTGTCGAAAAACTGAGTAGCTGAGAGAGAGTGAGGTTTTTAGGTGTGTGAAGGATGAATAGAGAGGGTCTCTTTCTATAGGAAGTGATGGGACTCTCCGGCCATCCGTTTGACACCTTAATGACAGTCATTGATGGTCTAAAATGTACTAAATGGAAACGTTTCTTCTTCATCGGCGCTGTTCAATTTTTCGACGAGTGAATGGTGCTGCTATCTTAAGGAAGAAGACAACATAGTTTCGAATTGTGCCGTACCGGTCTGAACCGGGTTCAATGCTTAAACTGGCCAATTCAGTCCTGATTCGTCCAAGTTTTTCAAAATTAAAAATTCCTAAATTCATATAAATTCATTCTCTATCCAATAGTGGCCTAAATTCTGAAATTTGAATTTTTTAAGCCACTTAGAAAAATGAATTTAGCATCTGGTTCAAATAGTGGTTCAAACCGGTCCAAACCAATTCAATCCGATTTGGATCTAGTTCACCTGAACCGGTCTGGTTTTCTCTCCCAATTTGTCCTAAGGTCCTTTTCCAAGGTTTTTATGACTCTTTGGGTCACTCAAGAGTTGTAAATTTCCCAATTACCTGTTCTCAAATGGTCAGGGTTTGTGAATCGGTTCGCTTTCCTCGCTCAAGTTGACCAGTTCTTTCCCCAGTTTTCCTTAACTCCAAAGGGTGGGGTTTACAACTCTCCCCTCCTTTTAGGAGTTTTTCCACAAAACTTATTCCATATTCTTCACACTGGAAAGAACTTCCCTTGATGTTAATTTGTTGTTCATAGACATTCAGCCTTCTCAATTATTTTCATATATCCCTTATATAACATACACTTGAGATTTTATTTTCCTTTCCATCATTTTCTCATTCCATGAGCTTAATTTAGCTAAGCATATCTCACTGGAAAGTTTAAGGTCATATCATTAAATTCACATCCTTAGTTTCTTAAAGCACTGTTTCTCCATTACGAGATTCTTTACTTATTATTTTAGGATTGGGAGTTCAAAAATACCCAATCATTCCCATATACAGTTATTCTATTCATTTGTTGACCCCCTTAGCTCAGTGTCCATTCAAGCATCACATACATGCTTCCATAGGTGTTGGTGTTATCACCTTTTCATCCTACATTGATCCATCCCTCATTCATTGGTTATTACAACTTCATTCCCAATTTAATACCTAACCTTTTCATGCTCAAATAACAGACTCTTCCTTACCTGAGTCATATTTCCCTATGAAAATTGGGCTTACATGTCCCTTAAAACACAACATTCTATGGAACTTTTCTTTGACCATTTTGTATTTTTAATGTACTTCCATAATGGTTATTCTCAGTCTTTCTGTCTTTCAGGAATGGTATAACATCGTTCCTCTTTTCGTCTGGTGGTATCTCTTAACTATCATCCTTATTATCCAATTGTCTATTTGCCTTTGTCGTCATATCCTTTTATAAACGTATTGGTTTTCTTACTTACTCATATTTTCTCAACTTCTTTATTGGGTCCTTCAAATTTCAAGTCTTTTAAGTTTCTCAATAACTTACTAGCATGTTGAAGCTCTTCCCTTCTCACGTCATTCATCATTTCCAGTAGCATCCTTTCCCTTAAGGACTTTTCTTTTCTTAATCCATTCTTACTCGTACGGCATCTTTTGGTGTTGTCTTCCTACTTACCCATTACTTGGCCTTAACTTATCCCTTGTACCCTCACGATTACTTTTCCTTTGCACTTGATCCTTTCATCTACAACAACTTGTCTTTGGGGAGCTTATCTTCTTTCCAATTCTGTTGGTTCCATTTCCTTCTAATTGGAACACATACGTTTTTCCAAGGTTCCCTTCCTTGGTAAGTTTTATACTCCTTTTCTCTCGAAATTCTCTTCTAATTTTACCATTGCGAATGTCCAACCTTAAATGACATTCCTTAATGTCATCCTCTCCTTCTCACCATTACCCTTGCAACTCTATGGGTACTTCTTGTATACTTCATCTTCATTCTCACTCGTTTCCATTACTTTATTTATTTTCCTGAGGTGGAGTTCACATTCCCTTAGTTTCCCAATCTCTCGCTTGTCATGCATAACGCTTATTTAGCCTTCTCATAGTTTTTGGATAGTTACTCTTGTCTTATCCATTGATCTCTTTAAGACTTTACTCTGTATTTATTTCTAAAAGGTTTTGGCATTTCCATCTTTTTCTTCTTCATTGTGATTATGACCTTCACAAGGGTCAATTCATTAACTGCATCACCCGTATTATCCTCTTACTTTAATTATTTTGAGATGGTTTTCTTTCAAATCTTATTATCCTTACTGTTCATCCCCTTTTGCCCTATTTAAGGTTTTGTTCCTTACTACCCCCTAATCCTTCTTAGAGTGTATTTTATTCTTCCAGATGATTTGGTTATTATGGTTTATTTCCTTTAATTGAGTCCATCTAAGATCCCCATTTGGTTTCCTTGCTTTCTTGCAAGTAGATCATACTTAACTTCTCCAAGCACTTACTTAGCCACTTGTACCTTTTTACTGAGGTCCTTATTTCAGCTCCAGTTTTACGATATTTCCTCTGTTGATTTCCTTAACTTGGAGATTTCCCCTTCCACGAACCCACTTCCTATTCTCACCCTTTTTCTAGGATCTTTCATCCTGGGACTTTTATGTTCGATCTCCCTACTACTTCTTAAAAGTTCTTCCTTTCATTCTTTTCTTATACTTACCGATATTTGTATGGCTTATTCACACTAGATTTCTTTATTTTTGTTCCATATCTCTGCTTCCCATAAGTCTACTTATTTTTAGGGAGTTTCTAAGAAATTGTGTCCTAGTTCTTTCCATGTAGGTATTATTCCTCGAGCTTTCTTGCTGTCGTATCATTTTCCTTTTTCATTTCTCTTCGTCATATCTTAATCGTTTTACCATCTTCAGTGCTCCCCATAACCTTCTTTCTTTCTTCCCAATCATCTTCCATTCCTTTGGTTTTCCTTGGAATAGTATATTCCTCTTTATTTTCCTTACTCTTATCCTTTGAACCTTTCCTTAACTCCTTAGACTCTCATTAATCCCATGCTCTTTGAGGCTCACTTTCCTTTGTTCCAATTTCTCCTTACTTTCCTTGGTTAGGATTTGTCTTACTTGGGTGAACTCTAAGAGTTTCTTCCTTGCCAAATTTTATTGTACTTCTTAAGGAAAATTTTAAAAGTTGAGGTTAACTAGAAATAAACCATTTTTCCTTCCTTAGGTGATTTTCTATCTTTTCTTTTATCTTTATTAGCATACTCTTATTGCTTGAATTTATCAGGGAGACTCAGAAGTTTTATCAACAAAATTAACTTTCATTTATTTAAGGGGTATTTTCTTATCATACTTTACTTATTACGGAAATTTTCTACCCCCTAATCCCTTGGGGTCATAGGGCGAGAGTTAGCCTTAGAACAATTGTGAGAATCTTGATTAGATGGCTCTAAAGAACTAGTTGGGGTCCACTCGTATTCCCTTATGGGATGAACTTCGTGTATGGCCTCCCGTCCGTACCGCCTCAATAACTCCGCCTCACACTCATATGTCCACTTCATCCATTGGGAAGGATTAAAGCTAGACTGAGTAGGTGAAGGTACTTGATGGACCTTCATAAAGGTGGCATATTCATCCTAGTAGTTGTCATAGGCCTCTTTTTTGGTTGGATTCCTTTTTGGTTGTTGTGGGACTAGAGGAGGGGTTGGGCTCCTAAGAGGAGGTACAGGTTCCTCTTGCCTTGGAGGAGGGTATGTGAGGCCTTCTAATTCCAATAAGGCTCCCACAAGTTTCCGATAATCTTCTGCCATGTCCTTGGGTACTCTTTTCTCTGCCTTTAAGAATCTTTCAATGGCTACTCCCTTGGGGTAGGTGTCTTTTTCAGGATTATGGGTGAAGGATTGGATTTCACAGCAAACTTCCTGGGATTCTCCTCCCTACACGATAATTAAAGTTTGATTAATGTCAAGGCATAATATTGATAGTGTTTCAAGGGAACGTAGCTCTGATACCTCTCAAGTTGTCACGCCATGACCCAGTTTGGTTGGATCCCTGTGAGCAACCTACCGCTCCCTTGGTTCAAGAGGGTTTCTCCTTCTTTAATTCAAGAGGAACCAGGTGTAATCTCAACCTTGTTCCCTGTAATAACATAAATCAATAATAATGCAAGCTTAAGAGGAGATTAAGCATACCTGACAGAGGGTAAATTCTAGTGTCATCCCTAATCATTCTCTAATCCTGAAAATGGATAAAAGAAATAGATGAGTTTCTACAACTCAGTGAATGGGTATTTTAAAAAGTATTTTAGTAAAATAGTTTTTGAATTGGAGTGTGCCAGACTCCTTATATCCTTTAAAATTCTTCATTCCTTAATTTCTCAATTTTCAAATCCATTACTCATTATTAACCACAAATAGTGTGTTTAGTAACCAAAACACACCCTTCATCATGAAGGGATCACACATTTGTAGGGCAACTCGTCCACTACACCCACTTGTGGCATCGGAGCAACTTTACCGGCCACCTAGATAGAAACCCGTCCACTTCTACCTTGAGAATAAGTGGATGTATGCAACATCCAACCCTCAATCCCAAAAAGAAAACTTCATGTCTGTATGAGGACAGAGACCTCATCCTAACCCCACTCCAGTTTCATGCGCATGAAGCTACGTTGAGCCTCCCTGACTGCTGGCATGACAAACTACTCTTATCTCCACCATGCCGTCCAGTAGCCCCTAGGATGCATCACAACCCCTGTTGTGTGTCTTGATGGTCCCGAACCTCAGTGCATGCACAAAATAAAAGTTTTCCTCATAAGCCATTTAATCTTTGGTGCCACTGGTCCAATTGCCTCGACTCTCAACTCGACCTGCAGCTATTTGTCTCAATTGATCCGTCGACCTGTCTTGTTGCACAGCCGCCTGTCCATCGAGTATGTCAGTCCTATCTTAGTACCATGGTGAAACACATCATTTATTAAAGTTTTCATGGCTAAATCTCATGTGTGTTTACGAGCTCCTACTCGTGCCAACTAGCCTTGGGCCCACTGTACGACATTTTCAAAATCGAGCATTTTAGCCCCCAAGTTCAAAAACTGAGGCCTCTGGCCTATCTAAGCTATTCGAGCTCCCATCAAGAAAGTTTCCCAAAACATTTAAGCAGTAGCACATAGTTAGGGGAGAGCACTTCCCACAAAATAATCTTTTCATTCGTCTATCATACCAACCAGGTGTGATGACATCTCCTCTTATAATTAGTAAACGTATTTTCCACTTCCTTCCAAAAAGCCCATCATACCTAAACGGGTATGATCTACTTAACACTGGTAAGTAGTTTTTTCGTGTGTTTTCTCACATCACCCCCATCCAGGTGTGATGTTAAAATCCCACATAGTAGCGGCTTTTCATTTTTGAGGTGCTCATAATCCTGACCGGGTATGATGAAGAAATTTCCACTCACCCGTGAATGCAGTGAATTCCTCTTAACTGGCTTTTGTCTCCACATGAGCTTGTCTTGGTTGGCGTTCCCAGCACTTCATGTTCCTACACGATATGAACATCATGTTTTATTATCCTTTGGCTTGACGACCTTCATTCATCACGAATGAATAACATATCGAAACTTTTCAATTAATTGCAATTAGGTCCCTAATGCCGATTTTACCCCTAATTGAGTTCCGGAACTTCAAAATTTTACTTTGGGACCTCAATTTATTCAAAATTAAAAAAAGGGGTTCAAGTTTCCCAAATTGCCAATTTGGTCCCCAACTTTTCCAAAATTACAATTTTGCCCCTACTTTACAAAAATGGTAAATTTCACCCCAAAAATTGACTAATTGGTTCTCCAACATCTTTTACATGGCCAATTGGCCTTCAATTTTGGAAAATTGCACTTTAGTCTCTCGAATTTTAGAAATCCCCAAATCTTCCCCCAATTTCAACCTTTCAAACTGACCAGATTTGATTTCATCAAATTGACCAATCAATCAAAGTTAATTATTGAAATTGAAGGTGGATTTGATTTCCTACACATCCATAAGATTCAATTGCACTTTGAATCAGATGATTTGACGCAGGAATGAGCTCAAACGGAGTTTCGCTGGAAAACCAAATGTAGAGAGAGTAGCGAAAGCGCATTGGGGGTGCGGCAGTCTGAGCTTTCGATCAGGGCAGATAGCTCTCATTCTTAGGTTCTTCCTAGAATCAAGAATTTTCTAAATTCATGTCAAATTAAGGAAGAATTCGATTAGTAAAGATTCATTGGTTCTCTCTCTAACATCAATCAGAATTCATAGAGGGGAGCCAAATTGGCTCAAAAAAACCCCTATGTCGGAGCTCTGGTTCGAGCTTCGTCAGAAAATAGAGTAGCTAAGAGAGTGTGAGGTTTTCAGGTGTGTGGAGGATGAATGAAGAGGGGCTCTTTATATAGGGAGCTCGGGACTCTCCAGCCATTTGTTTGGCACCTTAATGACAGCCATTGATGGCTTGAAATGTACTAAATGGAAAGGTTTCTTCATCACCATCGCTGTTCGAATTTCCGGCGAGTGAACAGTGCTGTCATCTGAAGAAAGAAGATGACACTATTCCGAACCTGGTTCAACGCATAAACTGGCCGAGTTTTTCAAAATTAAAAATTTCTAAATTCATTCTCTATCTAGTGGTGCCTAAATTCTCAAATTTGAATTTTCTAAGCCACCTAGAAAAATGAATTTAGCATTCAGTTCAATAGTATTTCAAAACGGTCTAAACCGGTTTAATCCAATTTGGATCTGGTTCACCTGAACTGGTCTAGTTTTCTCTCCCAAATAGTCTTAAGGTCCTTTTTCCAAGGTATTTATGACTCTAGGTCACTCGGGAGTTGTAAATTTTCCAATTACCCGTTCTCAAATGGTCGAGGTTTGTGAATCAGTTTGGTTTCCTCACTTGGGTTGATCGGTTCTTTCCCCAGTTTTCCTTAACTCCAAAGGATGAGGTATACAAACCGGAATGCCAACAAGGATAAGCTAGCGTGGAGGCAAAAACCGACTGGAGAAGAATACGCCACAATCATTAGGTGAGTAGGCTTATTTACATCATACCCGGTTAGGATGATGAGGACTTTAGAAATGAAAAACCACTTGTAGGTCGAATTTTGACATTATACCTAGTTGGAGTGATAGGTGAACAAAGCTAAAACCTTCTTACTAGTTTTAAGTGGAGAAATTCATACCTGTTTTGTATGATGGACTTCCTTGAAGGAAGGAGAAACCCGCTTGTCGGTTGTAAGCAAAGGTATCATCACACCCGGCTGGTGAGATGAAGTGAAAAATATTTTTGTCAAAAGTGTTCTCCCTTGACTGTGTGCTAATGCTTAAACTCTTTCAGAGACCTTCTTGGCAGGAGCTAGAACAACTCAGATAGGTCAGAGGCCTCGATTTTTGAACTTATTGGGTTATATGCCCGATTTTGGAAAATCACGTGCAGTGGGCCCAAGGTCAATGGGCACGAGCACGAGCTCTTAAACAAACTTGAGTTATGAAAGCCATGAAAACTCTTAATGAAATGGTTGTGTGTTTTCGTCATGGTACCAAGACAGGACCAACAGTACCCGATGGACTGGCGGTAGTACGTCAGGGCCAAGTCAACAGACCGGCCTAGATAAACAGCTGTAGGTCGGGTTGAAGGTCGACGTTGTTGGACTAGTGACACCAAAGATAAATGGCCAAATGTGAAATTTATTATTTTGTGCATGCACTTGAGGTACATGACCATCAAGATGCCCAAGAGGGGTAGTGATGCATCCTAAGGACTACTGGACGACATGGTGGAGATAAGGACAATTCGTCATGCCAACAGTCGGGAAACTCAACATAGCTTCTTGTGCATGAGACCAAGGTGGGTTCAGGATGAGGTCTTTGTCCTCATATAAACATGGAGTCGCTTTTGGGTCTAAGGGTCGAATGTCGAGAACATCCTCTCATACCTAAGGTAGAAATGGGCGGGCTTCTATCTTGGTGGCTATTACAGATGCTTAGAGCCACAAGTGGGTGCAATGGACAGGTTGCACCTATGAATGTGTGTTCCCTTCCTGATGGAGTGTGTTGTCTACTAAACACACCTAATGTGGAATTGAGGAAAAGGGGTTTAGAAAACTAAATTTTGAAGGGAACCTCTTTTGAAAGAAAAACAACAACCTTGGCACACATAGTTAAAAACTATATATTTTGAAAATCCACTTCTAACCCCCACTCATTAAGTTGTAGAACTCACCCCCTTTTTTATATCCCTTTTCAGGAGTAGGGGGAAAATGACTAAAGAAAACACCAGGATCTACCCTCTGTCAGGTATGCTTAAAAGTTCTTTTAAGCTTTCATTTTTATTGATTTATGCTATTCCAAGGAACAAGGTTTAAATTACGCCTACCTCCTCTTGATTAAAGGAAGGGGGAAACCCCTCTTAAACTAACAGAACGGTGGGTTGATCATGGGGATCTGACCAAACCGAGTCAAGGCATGACAATATATTGATCACAAGAGTCTTATGTACTTCCTAACTTAGAGGAAGTTGAACCTCTGCCTATGGATGTCAATAGCTCGGGGCGGGGCGGGTTTTAGCGGACCAACACCCAGCCTGAGCTTGGGCCTAGCAGACTCATGCCCGAGTGAACCCGAGCTCGGGTCTACTTGGTCAGGCCCAGACCTGAGACCCGACTGGACCCAAGGCTCGGATCCAGAAGTGGGATCCGAACCCGCTGCTCGGGTCCATTTGGACCCGAGTCGGGTCTATCTTATATTTTTTTAATATATATTTTTTACTAAAAATAAAAAATTTTAAATTATTGTAATATATAATTTTTTTAATATTTGTTTGAAAATTCAATTTTTCAAATGTTTATTAGCTTTACTTTACCTAATAAATTACTATTATAATTTTATATTAAATTTAATTTACAAATAATGAAAAAACGATATAATGATATAAGAAAATTAGGATATGAGAACGAATTAAATATTGATATTTATTTATATACGTAAAAATAAAAAGGATAATAGTGTGGGTTATATGTGAATGTATGTAGGTGGTTCCCATATTAACACATATTATTTATTTGATATTTTTTGTATACAAATTTATTTATATAATTTAAATTCAAGTTTTTTAGTTAAAAATAAATTATAAATCTCTTAATTATTTTAAAATTTTCAATATAGGTTACATATTATAAAATAATACAGTTAATTAGAAATATAACTTAATATAATATAAAATTTTTCATTATAATTATTTCAAGTATTTATAAATTTATTAGGGTTTAAGAAAAGAAATATAATCTATTAGGGTCTAATAAAGGAAAAATAAGTAATATAATATGGTAATAAGATATTTATAAATATATTATGTTATAATAAAGGAAAAATAATTTATTAGTGTTTAATAAAGAAAAAAAAGAATATAGTACCACGAAAATATTAATGATAGAAAAAAGAGAATAATTTTTAAATAATATTTTTTATTAAAATTTTCTAATATTTTTTTCTATATTTAATTAAATGACGTGTTTTATTTAAAAAGTGAAAAAAATTCAAAAGTACTGTGGGCCCACCTTAGGGTCCATTTGGATCCAAGCTTCGGGTCCACTTTTTTGGACCCGAAGCTCGGGTCTAGTCAATGGGACTCGAGCCCGCAAAAACCAGCCATGCGGGACCCAAGGATCGGGTCTCGTGTCACATCTATGGACGGGTAGGGACCCGTAGCTCGGGTCTCAGATCCTATTGACATGCCTACCTCTGCTAGAGGAGATGGCTGGAGTTGGTAAAGGACTATGACCTTGTGATAGAATACCAATGTAAACTCCGTCATTTGGAGTTATGGAAAACTAGGGAAGAACCGATAAACCCGAGTGAAAAAAACCGAACCAGTTCACGAACCACAATCACTAGAGAACGGGAAAATTGAAAAATTTACTATTCCCAAGTGACCCAAAAATTCATAAAAACCTTGGAAAAGGACTTTAGGACAATTTGGGAGAGAAAGTCAGACCGGTTCAAGTGAACCGAATCTAAACCAGATACAACCGGTTTGGACCGATTTGAACCATCATTGAATTGGATTATAAATTCATTTTTCTAGGTGTATTAAAATATTCAAATTAGAGAATTGAAGCCACCATTGGATAGAGAATGAATTTACATGAATTTATAAATTTTTAATTTGGAAAAACTCGATAAAATTGGGCCCGAACCGGCTGGTTTAAACATTGAACCCGATTCAAACTGATATAGTCTGGTTCGAAACAGTGTCATCTTCTTCCTTCAGATGACAGCACTGTTCAATCGACGGAAAATCAAATAGTGTCGGTGGAAAGGAAACATTTCCGTTCAGGATGTTTCAGGCCATCAATGAGTGTCATTAAGGTGCTAAACGAACGATGGGAGAGTCCCCGAGCCCTATATATAAAGAGCCCCTCTCCATTCATACTCCAGACACCTGAAAACTTCACTCTCTCTTAGTTGCTCAGTTTTTGGACGAAGGTCAAACCAGAGCTTTGACATTGGGGTTTTTCTGAGCCAAAGAAGGTGAGGGTAGGTTCCTTAAACTCGGGGAGAAGTCAGCTACCTGACATTGGTTACCATTCGATCCAAGGATCGTTAGAGAAGTACCGACGTAATCAAACAGTGAAGTAGCTCCGACGAACCGAATGTGCCCTGTTTTGACCGAGGTGAAGATGGCCAAATTGAGCCCTCCTCATGCCAAACCAAGCTCTTCCAACACTCCCTCAGCCCTCATACAACTGAATTAGAGCAGAAAGGTAAGCTAATTTGGCTCACATCTCTAATTTCTGATAAGTGTTAGAGAGAGAATCAGTGAAATTTCTCTAACCGAATTTGCCCTTAATTCAATATGAATTGATGTAATTATTAATCATAGGAGTAACCTCATGAGAGCTACCCACCTCGATCAAAAGCTCGAACCACCGCACCACCAACGGTAAGCTTCCGAAGCTTTCTCTCTCTAAGTCCAGTTTTTCAGCGAAGCTCTGTTTGAGCTCGTTCTTACGTCAATTCATGTGATTCAAAGCTCAATTGAATCGTATTAATGTGTAGGAACTCAATTTTACCTTCAATTTCAACAATTAACCTAGATTGATCTATTGATTTCATGAAATCAAATCTAGCCAATTTAAAAGGGGGGAAATGGGGGAAATTTTTTGTGGAAATTGGAGATTTTGAAAAATTAAGAGACCAAATTGCAATTACCTAAAATTGAGGGCTAAATGGCCATTAAAAAGATGTTGGAGGACCAATTGGTCGATTTTTGGAATTTATTGGGATCAAATTGTCATTTTTGTAAAGTAGGGGCAAAATGGTAATTTTTAAAATGTTAGGGACCAAATTGAAAATTTGGGAAACTTGAACCCCTTTTGTGATTTTGAATAAATTGAGGATCCAAAGTAGATTATAGAAGTTTTGGGACTCAATTTGGAAAAAATTAGCATTAGGGATCTAAAGTTAAGGGAAAAGAAATTTAGGCACCTAAATGCAAATAAATAAAAGTTTGGGCATTTTGTTAATTTGTGAGGAATCACGGCTATTAGGCCAAATGTTAATGAACATGGATGTTTATATTGTGTAGGAAAACGAAGGACCGGAAATGCCAACAAGGATAAGCTCGTGTGGAGGCAAAAAGCTGATTTAAGGGAAAATACATTGCATTTATCGGGTAAGTGAAATTTTTCACATCGTACCCGGTTGGGATGATGAGTACATCAGAAAGGAAAAACCAATACTAAGTGGAAATTTTATCATCACACCTAGTTGGAGTGATGTGAGAAACACATGAAAAAAACTAATTAACAGTTGTAAGTAGATCAAGACTAGTGGTAGATGATGAACTTCATGGAAGGAAGTAGAAAACCTGCTTACTGGTTATAAGCGGAGATGTCCACACACCCGGTTGGTGTGATGGACAAGTGAAAAAGTAATTTTGTCAGAAGTGGTCTCCCCTAACTGTATGCCAATGCTTAAAAATTTTGGGAGACCTTCTTGACGAGAGCTCGAAATATTATCAATACTATACACTAATAAAACTTTAACTACCATGTAGGAAGGAGAATCCCTAGACAATTCACCGTGAAATCCAATTATCCACACCTGACCCTAAAAAAGACACCTACCCCAAGGGAGGCAGCCGTTCAACGCTTCCTAAAGGGCAAGAAGAGAGTGTCCAAAGATATGGTGGAGGATTATCGAAAACTCATGGGAGCCTTACTAGAACAAGAAGGCATTACATACCCTCCTCCAAGGCAAGAGGAACATTTTCCTTCCTCCAAGAGCAACCCCTCCTCCAGCCTCATAATAACCAGAGAGAAATTCCACTAAGAAAGAGGCTTAGGACAACTACTAGGATGTGTATGCTACCTTCATGAAGGTCCACCAAGTACCCCCACCTACTTAGTCCACCTTCAATCCCTCTTAATGGATGAAGTGGACATATGAGTGTGAGGTCAAGGTATTGAGGCGATACGGACTAGATGCCATACATGAGGTCTTTCTATAAGAACTGTGAAGTTAAGCGTGCTTACCCAATAGTAGTGTGCCTAGGAAGTATGATTCTTTTTGTAACCCGAAATTTTGGTCAAAAAATTTTTATGCGAATGTACGCCTTATCATAAATGGCCATAAATTAATATATATTTAATTATTGTAATTAATATTAATAATTTAATACCTAAATTAAATTATTATAATTAATACAAATAATTTAATATTGAAATTAAATTAGTGGAATTAATACCAATAATTTATGGTAATATTAATACTAGTAATAAATCTCTCCTATTTAATACATGATTTTTACACCTATATAAAAAGGTCATCCCCATTCATTCTCCTCACACCTGAACACTTCTCTCTCTGTCTCTACTGCTTCATTTCCCGGCGAAGCTCGAACCAGAGTTTTGACTTGAACATTTTTTTTAACCTCAGAAGGAGAGGTCGAGCTCTTTAGAACCGAGGAGAAGATAGCTATCTAACAGTAAACTCCAATCAATCAGAGAGTCGTTGGAGAAGCGCTGACATGATGAAACAGTGAAGCAGCACTGCGGACCGAAGCTCCCCTATTTCGGAGAATCTAAAATCAGCCATTTCGAGCCCTCCTCAGACCAAACCAACCCCTCCCAACACTTTCTCGACCCTCCCACAGCCAAATTAGGACTGAAAGGTAAGCCAATTCGGCTCCCCTATATAATTTCTGGCTGGTGCTAGAGAGAGAACCAACAAAATTTCAATGATGAAATTCTAACTCAATTCTGCATCAATTGATGCGATTCTTGATTCTAGGATGATCCTTAAGATGAGAGCTATTTGCCCAGATCGAAAGCTCGGACCGCCGTGCCCTCACCGGTGAGAAATCGAATCTTTCTATCTCTACAATCTATTTTCCGGCGAAGCTCCGCTTGAGCTCGTTCCGGCGTTAAAATCTACGATTTCAAAGTTCCTCAAAATCGTATGAACATGTAGGAACTCAATTTCAACTCCAACTTCAACAATTAGAGGTGTTTGATTGGTCAATTTGATTAAATCAAATTCGATAGTGTTGAAAAGTTGAAATTGGGGGGAAAATTGGGGGAAAATTGAGGGAAATTTGGGGATTTTTGAAATTCGAAGGACCAAAATGAAATTTTATGAAATTGAGGGCCAATTGGGCATGAAAATAATGTTAGAGGATCAATTGAAAAATTTTAGAATTTTTTGGGCAAAACTTACCATTTTTGTAAAGGAAGGGCAAAATGGTAATTTTGGAAAAGTTGGAGGACCAAATTGGAAATTTGAGAAATTAATCCCATTTTAGTGAAATGGAATAAATTGAGGTCCTATGATAAATTTTAGAAGTTTCGGGACTCAATTTGAGGAAAAACCGTCATTAGGGACTTAAAGTTAAAGAGAAATAACTTTATGGACCTAATTCCAAATAAATGAAAGTTTGACTTTCTCATTCATTTGGAATGAATGAAGGCGATTAGGCCGAAGGATAATGAACCAAGATGTTCATATTATGTAGGAACATGAAGTACCAGGAACGCCAGCAAGGACAAGCTCGCGTGAATACAAAGAACCGGTCTAGTGGAATTCACGGCATTAACGGGTGAGTGGGTTTTCTAACATCATACCCAGTTGGGATGGTGAGCACAACTTAAAATTGAAAACCACTTACCGGTTGTGAGTGGGATTATATATATCATACCCGGTTGGGTATGATAAGTACCTCGGTATAAAAATCCACTATTTAGTGGTATTTTAATCATCACCACTTAGAGAAAGTGATGTGAAAATATTGCGACAAAACTACTTATCAGTTGTAAGTAGATCATACCCAGTTGGTATGATGAGACTTCCTTAAAGGAAGTTGAAAACCCGTTCATCGATTATGAATAGAGATGTCCTTGTACCGGTCGGTATAATGGACAGTGAAAACCTATTTTGTCGGAAGTGCTCTCCCCTTACTGTGTGTCAATGCTTAAACAATTTGGGAGACCTTCTTGACGGGAGCTTGAATAGTTCGGATAGGCCAGGGGCCTCGGTTTTGGAACTTGGGGGCTAAATGCCCGATTTTGAAAATCTTGTACAGTGGGCCCAAGGCTAGTTGGCACAAGGAGCTCGTAAGCAAACATGATATATGTTCCATAAAACTTAATAAGTGAATTGTTTGGCCATGGTACCAAGATAGGACCGACATGCTCAGTCAACTAGCGGCAGTGCGACATGACAGGTCGACAGACCAATCAAGACAAACAACTGCGGGTTGAGTTGAGAGTCGGGGCCGTTGGACTAGTGGCACAACAGATTACATGGCAATATGAGAAAACATTGTTTGTGCATGCACTGAGTACGGGATCATCAAAACGCCCATGAGGGGTAGTGATGCGTCCTAAGGGCACTAGACGACTTGGTGGCTACAAGGGTAGTTCGTCGTTCCAGGTGTCTGTGTAAAATCTGGAGTAGCACCAAGCGCATGAGACCAGGGTGGGGACAGGATGAGGTCTCTGTTCTCATATGGACACAAAGAAGTGATTTCGTGATTGTGGGTAGGATGTCGTGTACATCCACTCATTCACAGGGTAGAAGCGGTCGTACTTCTATCCAGGTGGTAGGAAAAGCCGCTCCAAAGCCACTAGCGGGTTCAGTAGTGATACTGACTTGCAAATATGTGTAATCTTCATGATGAAGGATGTGTGTTGGGTGATTACACACCGGTAACTAAGAAATGGTAGAAAACCTAAATTTTTAAACGAAGGTATTTTTGAAAAAGAAATGAGTCTGGCACACTCCAATAATAATTATTTTCTTAAAAGTCAAAAGTTTTTAAAAACCCATTCACTGAGTAGTCGTACTCACACCCTCTCTTATATCCCTTTCAGGAAATCCCAGAAAACCTACCCTTAAAAACCGTCAACTAAGATGCCTGTAAGACAAGTATGTAAAGTTTTAAATTTCATGCAATTTTGATTATGTTATTCCAGGAAAAATGTGCAGGTTAAAGGACGCCTTACTCTTTATGGTTTACAATAAGGGGAAACCCTTTAATAAACGGGGAGAGTGGCGGGTTGATCACGGGGATCCGACCAAACCGGGTCAGGGCGTGACATTAAACCTTAGTAAAAATGCATTGTGAACAGTATTTTTCGACGAGAGGCGGCGGACGGGAGTTACCGACTTAGCTTAGAGAAGGTTGAGGCACCTCTTGGTATGGCATAGGGAGCTTGGTTTGGCCAGAATTGGTCAGGGGATGGCTTGAATTGAGCTCGAGCAGCTCGGGTTACCGACCATCAAGGAGCAACAGCACTGTGCGAGCTTTCCAGCTCTTCTCTAATGGTCCTCAAGCTGAAGGAAGGGTGCAGCTAGATAGAGGACTTCTTTGTGATTCTAAGGACACTAAATGCAACTTCAGAGGTTGAAGAAAACCCCGCTATTAGAGTACTGGTTTGCTGCTTGCCGAAAAATGGAGTATTCCACCTTCTTCACTCATTTTTACGATGGGGAAGACAAATGGAGGGGTGCTCTTTATATAGGGAGCCCGACAACTAACTAGGCTACCAGCTGGAATAGGACTCGACCTCTGACTCAGCCGCCGGTGGTCATACCTGAGCTCTTCCCAGGTGGTCGGAGGGATCACCCTCCCCTATCTCTCTCCTTTCTATTAGTTGACTGACGAAGAAGACGATGATGTGGTGGGTGTGTCATGTGGCACGCTCTAATTGGTCAATTTTTCTAATGTGGCATTCCCCCTCATTCGTTGCGTCAACTATTCACCGTTGACTGGACACATAGCAGCCTCTCATTGGTTGCTCGTGTCAGCGTGGCAGGATGACCGGTCGTCTACTAATCGTTGACTGGACACGTGGTAGCCTCTCATTGGCTACTCGTGTTTGTGTGGCTGCTAACCGAGTACCCACTAACCATTGACTGGTCTGGTCTGTTGACTGGCTAGACCGTTGATCGATATGGTCTGTTGACCGGCTGGGTCGTTGACCGGTCAGGTCCGACCAGGTTCTCTAACCCGAATTCAAAAATCGGTCGGTTCAGGGACGATTCAACCGGTTTTCTAAAAATTAAAAATTTATAAATTCACTTAAATTCATTTTCTATATAATAGTATCCTCAATTTTCTAAATTGACATTTTTAAGCCACCAAGAAAAATGAATTATTGAACCGGTTTACCACGGTTCAATCCAGTTCAGGTTCGATTCACCCTGAACGAGTCTGGTTTTCCCATCCAGTTCACATCATGGTTCTTCCCCCATAATTTTTATGACTTTTTTGTCACTCGGAATTTTTCCAATTTCCAATTTTATCCCTTCTTTACTATTTTTGGTTCATTAATTAACTCAGTTTTCTCATGGAAATTGATCAGTTCTTTTCCTAGTTTCCTTGGTACGAGAGGACGAGTTTCACATATGTGGGCATAAGAATTTTAATTGTATTCATATCATTCATTGTACAAGTTTTACATTGTATAGACAAATAGACACTTGATTCTCGTAGCTCATAATTGAATATTTTGTTGTTTTTCAAGATCCCATTAGGTGAATGAATGAGATCTTTGAGATGTTGCTTGATTACCATGATTTTGGCTATTAGTTTAGAACATAATAACATGCTATTTATAAATGAGCAATAGCATATTGGATGATAAGTAATAATATCTTAAGTGGTGCACAATAGTTCATTTGGAAACTCTCATCTATTTTGCACAATTTTGTCTCTATAAAAATTTATATGGTTAGGGCAATTATGGAAAATTCAAAAAAATGAAACAAGTTATGTTCATCCATTCTAATAGATATAATATTGAATACATGGATAGCAAATGAAAATATAGTAACTACAATGGAGAAAATAAATCGAAACTGGTTACAATATCATTAATTTGTCGTATTTAATTTTCTAACTATATATTTTACACCAACTAATTTGAATACATAAGATAAATTGTTATTCTATATTTTTCTCTCTATTCGTTCTTTCATGTATCACAATTTTTTTAGTAAACTCTGAATAGTACGATCCTTCGCTTGACCCCGGAGAAACATCTTGCATTCACCATCAATTTATGCTTGCAACCAAAATTTATCACCTTATAAGTACCATTAGATCTCAATTTTTCTTAAAATTTTATTTGATTCAACTAGCATTTCACATTTATTCAAGATTATTTTCCTTTTTTTTAATCTTCATATCTTGTCCCATAGTGTATGTCTTAGTTTCCCCCTTATCTCTCTCTCTCCTTCATCTCAGCTTACACTTACAAAATAGATGAGTGTTGTGGGTTTATAAGGTTGGAAAGATTTCACTACTTAAAAGTTATGGTTTTTAAGTAGTGAAACCTTTCCAACCTTATAAACTCACAACACTTCTCTATTTTATCCAATGTAAGATGTTATTCTCAACATTTTCTGTGAGAAATAAATGGAGCTGGAGAGGGCTCAACCCCTTATCGGTCCACAATACTTTCTCACAAACATCTTTTATTTTCTTTGCATATTGAAATTCTATACTTTAATTTTCTTATTCTCATTTTTTAAATTCTATATTGCAGTGATACTCTCGTCCCATATTTTTATTAATAGCAAAGTATATTTGGCATATTTACTAAACAACTAGCAATATAGTTACATTTATTTTGCAAATCAAACTTTTTTCAAGATTTTATTATAGTTTTATTGTTGATATAGCCCACAAATTTAGTATACACATCAATCTATCATTTTATTAATTAGTTCACTTTTGGATTTCTTATTTGTTTGTATTTTCTTGTGCAATTCAATATACAATAAATCACTTTTATTTTAATACCTTAATATTTTTTCAATTTTTTCTAACTCGAGTCAAAGCGAGTGAATAAATCCAATTAATTTTAAATTATTTTTCGACTTAATATTAATATTCAATATCAATATCACTATCTCTTGAGTTTGTAGGGGAATAATATAGATATTATTTAATACAATAATAGTAAATAAAAATATAACAACTACCATTAAGAAAATAAAGCGAAAGTAATTATAATATTATTAATTTATTATATTTAATTTTCTAACTATATATTATACACTATTTATTTTGAATAAATAATATAAATTATTATTCTATATTTTTCTATATATTTATCTTTTCACATTTATGGTAAAGTTTGCTAGGTAAACAACATTTGTAGTATCATGAAAAAAAAATATAAAAGTTGGAGTGAGATACTTTTACTTTTAGCTTTATAGTTTTTTAGGACATCTAAATAGGCGAGGTAGGGGGAAGGGATACAAACTGCTAACTCTATCAATCAATAAGTCCATCACGGAGGACAATGAGCTTGGTCAATGTTGGCAACTGCCACAAGCCGATCTCTATGGTCTTCAAATGTAACTGAAATTCTATGCAGGCTTTCCTCCCGCATCAATTAATAAGTTGCACACACGGTCACTTGCAATTGCAAGTGAAGAACCATCCAAAAATATTGACAGTCTGCCCCCTCATGGGGGGAAGGTCAAGTATACTCAGCCTAGAGGAGATATGATAATAATTGTCTCCATTAATTTCAACCAAAGCAGCTCAAGTCATTCTATTACCTCCTTTCTTCACCCTTAATCTATTTATCTGCTGTATATCTACAATAAAAATTCAATCCCCATGTACCTAAAGGCAATAAAGAATGCAAATCTGGATGCCCGAAGATTCATTTCAACAGCATCTCAGTCGAGTTCTGGTGATGCATCCTTCCAGAGATGGCAGCAGCAAGTGCCGACGTGAAAGTTGGATCCTTTGTCAAGGAAGAAGCCATCTGCTCCACCAGTAGCTGCGGGAACTCGGGAGACTCTGCCTTGGGCCGTGGAGGAATCTTGTTTTCATCCTCCGATTTGCACTTGTTGATCACTGAAGCTATAGTTGTCACAGAACGGCTTGGCCCTGAGGTCTCTGTCTCAGCCGCCTGAGTAGGTTTCAGGTGGTTGTGCTCACCTTCATATGTAGCCACAAGGAGAGATTGGTCCTCTGCACTTCTCTGAACCTATATATCCAAAAAAGCATTGGCAACATGAATTTCAGCACTGATCAATAATCAGATGGACTACAATAGATTGTAGGACTACTTCTTAAGATTCTTTGGGCATAAATGATATCCCACCTTCTTCTTGACGGTGCAACTTGGAGCAAACGAGCACCTGAAGTAAGCTCTCGGGCAAGGGTTGTCTCTTGTAACCTTCTGCCCGTATTTCCTCCATTGATACCCATCTTTCACAATCTGCAGATTATATGCCACTAGCTAGTTAGTTCATCATATCTAATAAAAAACCACTGAGGATTTGAGTAAATATGATGTAATCCGTATACATACAAGGCTAGTTTGATCTGATGGCCCGGTCCTCACATACATCCTGGAGATCTTTGCTGTTATACTCTCTTCCCTGTGCTTCTTAGGCGAGTCCTCATCGGTCGAGCTGCTCTCAGAAGTTCCATTAGTGACTGCAGTTATGTAGTTGTTCCCTTCATTGATAGTGCTTTCATGCTTCCTCTTCCTTGATGGGCTAAGCACCGGCAACTTTTTGGCATCTTGGCTCATGTACTTCATGGCCTGGCTCCTCAGAACGCTGTAGTTCTCGCAAGCAACACTCAGCATCTTAGTCAGCTTCTTGTTCTCCTCGTTCATCCTATCCAACTCCACGACCATGGCTGCCGTCTGAAAATAATAGCATCCCGCTTATAGGCTTGCCGGAGGAAATAGGGAAGATTTTCTTTGTAACAAAAGAGAAAACGAGTTTGGTGCAGTGGCGTAACCATGAAGTTCCAGTGGTAAATGGAATTCAATTCTGGCAATAGAACTATATCTCAATTGATTTCTTATATTGGCCACAAGGGCTATGCGTTCACTGCATAAAAAAGGAAAAATCTTGGCTTATTTATGGATTGATAAATCACCTCTTCTTTTGTAGGGTCCTTCCAGCCGCCTAGCTGCAAGAAGTCACTACCGGCCTCTTTCTTCTACAAGACAAACAAAATACACTCATCAAACTTACCGAAAAATCAATGAAAAATTATTTTCTCCTTTGATGGGCATCAGTTAGCTCCAAACTACGTACCTGTGATGGGTTTTCATCGAAGAGTTGAATAGGCTTGACATTCAGATCGAGCGAGGTATTAACCCACGAGTATTCCATCTCCTACACCAACAAATCCACTAAGCAAAACAAAACGAACCCTCCTTCTTGTCTTCTCCCTTTCCTGCACCACTTCTTCTTCTTCTTCAAGAAGAGTGAAGACCTCGAAGCTTTCTGAATCAACCCTTGTGGTGAATTTAGACAACCCCAGTAGCCCATATTGACCAGAATCAACCCTAAATATATAGAAGAGCGAAAGAGAGGGGGGCTGGGTCATGGAAGAGAGACTCGGAAAGAGGCAGGAAGCATCCGGCAATGATGAGCTCAAAGACTGGAAGAAACTTTTTCATCCACTTAAGAAGCGCAAGCTGTAGATGAGCTTTTCTAAGTTTTTTTTCTCACAAAAAAATGATTATAATATTTTTCTAAGTTACTATCAATAATTAGTGAAAAAAAAGGTTACTATCATGAATATATAATATAATGATTATAATTAATATTAATACTCTGGCACGCGTTTGTTTGGTGGGCGGACGAAGGATCGTGGGATGGTGACAATAGCATGTCGGTCGTGAAAAGTGTACCTTAAGTTAGTCAAAGTCAAGCTTTGGAGTCCAATAGGAAAAACAAATCCGACTTCTTTTTATTCCATCTTCTGGATAACCCTGGATGGATGATTCTTCGTAATTTCCTATTGGCCGGATCTAATTCTATCCAATCACTTAGAATAAATACAAAAAACACATGTAAGGAAAGCTTGACTCCCATTATCACTCTTTGACATGAATGGTTGAGAATTTATTTAATTAAGTCTGCCTCATTATTAGTAAGTAATAGACGACCTCATAGGCTCTAGCCTCCACTTTTTTATGACATATGTATAAGTGAACATGCTCTCAAGTGACTAATGAGGCGCAATGCTTATCTTGTTATTTGGCATCTTTTATCTTGTTACGTGGCATCTTTGGTATCCATCAATTAGATTATATTTGTACTTGGTGGCCATCTCCAATATACCATTTGGTTCATTATTTCAAGAATTTCATACCTATCCATGGGCTACATCAAAGCCAAGATGGTTGCATTCCTACACCATCATCAAGAAAATCATTATTTCAAAGGTACTTGGGTAATATTGAACATCCCGATGCAAATCCAACTAGGAACAAAAATAAACATAAGAAAAAAAACTTAAACTGAAATTTGAAATTGAAACTAATCTAAAATATAGTTCGAAACTAAAACATAATACAATTATAACGATCATAAAATGCTCTTAGAAAACATTTTGTGATTAGAAATCAAGTTTTGAGAAAAATCAGAAAAATAATTGATTTAGATCGAGTTTAAACCGACCTAATTCACAAAATCCTCCGATTTTTAGAGAGAACTAAACAAATTGGAATTTAGTGATTCTTTACAATGAGAAATTGAACAAAAAAAATTTAAAAATTTTATTTGGCCAAGAATCGACCAAATTAGGATGAACCAACCAAGAAATTATCAAACAGGGCACAAAAATCATTGGAAATCGGTTCGGGACAGTGTCGAATAGGTTGAACCGCCCGAAGGGTTAGAACACATGTCACACGTGCAAGCACACACTCATCCCCTCCACCTGATTGAATGACCCAAACTTAATGGAAAACCTGAATTTTCCCCAACAAAATTCCAAAACCCACCATTTTGTAATTAATTTATTCAACAAGTTATATGTTATGAAATGATGAAATGGGGAAATGGGGCTATGATTATATAGTTAATAATCTAGAATTCTACCATATAAATCTTAAATGTTCCTATATCGGTTGAAGATCAGAATTCTCTCTGAAATATTGAGACATCCTTTTTTTTTTTGTGATTGTTTAAAATGCATAAGGACCTAAAAGTGACAAAGGATAAAGTTTAGGAACTAAAGTGCAAATAAGAGATTTTGTGCACCTATAAGTGATTTTTGGCAAGTTTAAGGACCTAAATGAGACTAAATGAAGTCTAGGGACCTAAGTCTTATAGAGAGAATACACGATAGCTTGAGTAAGGACCTCACACATCGAGCCAAAAAGGAAACCCATCAAAATGTACAAGTTCCGATGATAATGGTGAGTAAGAGTATTTGTCACATCTTGACCTGGTTTCGTGGAATACTATGAACAACCTGCTATCTTTCATTGTCCTAACCGGACATTCTTACCGAGGTAGAAGTGAGACCGGGGTGTGGACAGGATAAGGTCTCTGTCCTCATACGGAGACGAAGAAGTGATTTCGGGATTGTGGGTCAGATGTCACGTGCATCCACTTATTCCCAGGGTAAAAGTGGTCGTACTTCTATCCGGGTGGTAGGAAAAGTAGCTCTGAAGCCACTAGCGGCTTTAGTAGTGATACTAACTTAAGAACGTGTGTAACCTTCATGATGAAGGATGTGTGTTGGGTGATGACACACCGGTAACTAAGAAATAATAGAAAAAACCCAAATTTTTAAATGAAAGGATTTTTGAAAAGAAAGGAGTCTGGCACACTCCATATAAATATTTTTCTTGAAAGTTAAAGGATTTGAATCTCATTGACTGAGTAGTTGTACTCACCCCCCCCCCCCCCCCCCCCCCCTCTTTTCTACCCCTTTTTAGGAAAAGAGAAAATGACTAGAAGTAACACCGAGTCTTACCCTTTGTCACATATGCTTAAAATTGTCTTAAGCTTGCATTTTTTTTATATATGTCTTCTAGGGAACAAGGTTGGAATTTCGCATGGCTCCTCTCGACTTAAAGAAGGGGGAAACTCCTCTTAATCCGAGAAAAAGTGGCGGGTTGTTCACAGGAATCCAACCAAACTGGGTTAGGGCGTGACAATAATACCATGGAAAAGAACCTTAGGACTAATTAGAAGAGAAATACTAGACCGGTTTAGATAAACCGGATCCAACTTGATTGAACTGGTTTATGAACCGGAACCGATAGAGAACAGGAAAATCATAGAAATTCAACTCCATTTTCCCCAAATAAAATTATAAACCTTGGGAAGGAACCTTAGAACAAATTGAGAGAAAAAAACCAGATCGGTTTGGGTGAACCGGACCCGAACCGGATTGAACCGGTTTAAGGAACAAGCCGATTTATGAACCGAAATTGATAAAGAGATGGTAAACCGGGAATTTTATGGACCCTAAGTGACCCAAGGAGCCATGAAAGACATGGAAATGGACTTGTGAAGGAATTGGGGATGAAAACCAAACCAATTCAGGTGAACCGGATCCGAATCGGTTTGGACCAGTTTGAACCATTATTGAACCGGATCCTAAATTCATTTTTCTAGGTAGTTTAAGTATTTCAAATTTGAGATTTGAGGCCACCATTGGATAGAAAATGAATTTAGATGACTTTATAAATTTTTAGATTTGAAAAACTTGGTCGAATGAGGGGTGAACCAGTCGGTTTAAGCTTCGAACCCGGATCGGACCGGTCCGGTCCGGTTCAGAACAGTGTCATCTTCTTTCTTAGGATGATAGCACTGTTCACTCGACGGAAGATCGAAGCAATGCCGGCGAAGAAGAAACGCTTCCGTTCGGTACGTTTCAAGTCTTCAATGCCTATTATAACAGTGCCAAACGGACGGCCAACGGGTCCTCGAGCTCCCTATATAAAGAGCCCCACTCCATTCATCCTCTCCACACCTGAAAACTCCATTCTCTCTCAACTGCTCCATTTTACGGTGAAGCTCGAACCAAAGCCCCGACATGGGTACTTTTCTAAGCCAAACAAGGCGAGGTCGGGTTCTTTAGAACCGGGGAGAAGTCAGCTACACGCCTATAGTCTTTGTTTGCTTCGAGGGTCACTGGCGTGATGAAACAGTGAAGCAGCTCCGGCGGACCGAAGCTGCCCTATTTTGGCCGAGTTGAAATTGGCCATTTCGAGCCCTCCTCAAACCAAGCCCTTCCAACACTTCCTCAGCCCTTCCACGGCCATATTAGGACCAAAAGGTAATCCAATTCGGCATCAATTAATGTGATTCTTGATTCTAGGATGAACCTTAGGCCGAGAGCTATCTACCTAGATTGAAAGCTCGGACCGTCGTGCCCTCACCGGTGAGTAATCGAAGCTTTCTCTCTCTAGAGTCTATTTTCCGGCAAAGCTCCGTGACGTTAAAACTCGCGATTCAAAGTTCTATGGAATCGTATGAACATGGAGAAACTCAATTTCAACTTCAATTTCAACAATTAGAGATGTTTGATCGGTCAATTTGATGAAATCAAATTCAACTGTGTTAAAGAGTTGGAATTGAGGGAAATTTTGGGGGATATTAGGGATTTTTGAAAATTGGAGGGATCGAAATACAATTTCCTAAACTTGAGGGTCAATTGGGCATGATAAAAATGTTAGAGGGTCGGGGATGGAAGTACGTTCACTTCTACCCTAAGAATGAGTGGATGTTCACGACATCCGACCCTCATTCCTGGAATAAATTCTTCATGTCCGTTATTAGGATAGAGACCTCATCCCATCCCCACCCCGGTCTCATGCGCTTATGTTATTTCAGGAAAAGTGCAGGTTTAAAGGATGCCTTACTCTTTACAATTTATAACATGGGGAAACACTTTAATAAACCGAGAGAGTGGCGGGTTGATCATGGGGATCCGACCAAACCAGCTCGGGGCGTGACAGTTACCATAATCAAGTCTAGTTCCTTCAAGATTTATGGGAAACTTTACACTTATTGCTTGTATGCCCCTTGGTGTATACCTAATTACCATGACTTGGTCGTCTATGGTACATGGGTTCCATTTTGAACCCATACATCCAATATTCATAATTTGAGCCTCATGCTCCTTACTTCAAGTATTTTACTACTTCACTCCTCTTGTGTAGTATGATACCAAGACACATTTTAGAAATACTTGACAGACCTCATCTGCACACTCAGTCCAAGAGTATCATTTCCCATGAACTATCCATAAACCTAGCAAATGGTTTGTCGGTTTACTTACAAACATGTCATGGTTTGATTCAACTTCTTTGCCCCCTTTATTATACAGTGGGGTTGAACAATCGTGTCACCCATTAGGTTACTACTTGAGGCTTTCTCTAAAATATATGGACACTTGTTTTATCATTTGTTTCCCAAAATTTGTTGTCAAACATTATTTGAACACTTATTCCAATAGTTTCCTCGTCACATTATTTTATGAAAACACATTTTCTTGCTTACCATAATTCTCCTATCACAAGGGTAGTAAGTGTTTGCTCAAGATATATCCACCCTTAAATAGCATTGTGTCTTCTCCTTTGCTGTTATTTTAATGGGGGTGAATAGCATGACCTATTGTTCATTCACCTTAGTTCTACTAGGCAGTCTGCACTTTATGATTGGTAGTGCTTTTATGTTTACTATTTCCAACAATTTCCTTTTTAAGGTTGTGCACCATGTGTTACCAAAATATGTGCTATTTATTTGATATGTTGTTCCAAAAAGGAATACACAATTATCCTTTCCAATGTACAAGATGGCACTTTAGTTAAAGTGGTAACATTACAATATAAGAGTGTTTATCACCTTGCTACTCCAAAACCAAGGGTGATAAATTCTTAGTTAAACATTCTTAAGAAATTCTTGATACAATACTTGCTTTGACTCAGCTTTTTCTCGCGTCATGTTATAGACTCTTAGGTAAAATCCTTGCCCTAGATTGAGGGAGCTCATGACCGCTCTTTCTTTATACCACTGCCTAATGCAAGGTTAGACATTGTTTTGATTCTTGTGTGTAGTGGGTCTCGAGCTACAAAGGTCCCAATAATAGTGGTCTAGTAATTGACATTTGTGCAGGGCAAAATGTTCTAGTTGTTCGCACACATAACACACGATTCAAGACAAGCACCCAAGGGAACTTTTCCACAATATGGACATCGGGATGGCTCGGTCTTTATATTGTTGTTATTCTTTATTCTCTTTATGCGGAAATTCCCTATACTATCTGTTGTTTTTGTGATCTCCCAATTGTACTTTCCTATAGTGGCAAATTTTACTCCACTCTCATTTTTATTTCCAACTCCTTCAATTGGGTGTCAATTGGTCAGCAATATATATTCACACTCATGTGCGGAGTTAATTACTACTACTAGATATGTGGGTTACCCTATACTCCCCATACAACATCAGATCTCTAGGGATATTTAGGTTAGGAATCTCTAACATATATCATTATGACTAGCTAAATTTGTTGTAAATAATATAAGGGCGTTGAATTTGTTCTCATACTCAGTCATAGACTCCAAGCCCTAACGTAGTTGGATGAACTATTATTTTTTTTCGTTCATCATGTATAAAGGCAAGTATTCCACAGAGACATGACCTCAAACTCAATCTAATTTAGTGGTGACAATCATGTGACCTATATGTTTAGCCACCATATACTAGCATTCTCTTCCAAGAAGAACTCGACCATGTCATATAACACTGAGAAATCACAATTCTAAGAAGAACTTGACTATGGTCATATAACACTAAGAAATCACAATTCTAAAAAGAACTTGACTATGGTCATATAACACTAAGAAATCACAATTCTAAGAAGAACTTGACTATGGTGCTTCCACTTTCTCTTCCTCTCTTATCGATTGAGTCTATAGCTACTGATTCTTGCAACCCACTCATAGAACACTCAAATCTCTATCATCAACAACACTCATAGAATTCGATACCACCGTCTGCTCCAATTTCCAACTCCGATGATAGAGTAGATTGACTTCTCTCCATACCCATTGTCCATGCATTTGTGATCCTAACGACCTCCAACCAAGGTTTGATTCTAAATCTTACTTGTAATACTTAGATTTTTGAATAATTAATTTACAATCGCTTGAACAAGGAGGGGAAACAAACTCTAATTTAAAAAGGGAAAAAAGGAGGGGAAATAAACTCTAATTTAAAAAGGGAAAAGAAGATCAAGTTAGTTGGAGATCAAGTGATTGAGATTTAGAGTATTATTTAAACTAAAATTAAAAGGTGAATTAGGAGAAGTCTTCTTAATTTAGGGAATCAAGTAAGATTATTCGATTTGGATATCAAATATGAAATTTGTCAAATTGTACTTAATCTATTGGATGAATTGAATGAGAATTAATCAAGTAAAATTAATTTATTTTGATAGTTTTGATTTATATCTATGAAATCAAGTTAATAAAATTTAGATAAATTGATAAATATATATATATATATATACATATATTTGAGACTGTATAGGTTAGGTTGATAAATATAAGAATACTACGTTATATTAAAGAACGATGGGCTAGATCAAAATGCCTTAAGTTGTTGGCCAGAATAAACCCAATAAGCAAGAATAAGGCCACCCAAAATTACAGCAGATAAAGACTCTAAAAGTTTGTGGGTTGGACTTGGACAAAAAAGAAATACAACAATAATGACCCAATGGAAGAATGGGCCTAAGTTGAACGACTAAAAGGAAGCTTTGCCAAGGCTGTGGGCTTCCGTGTGAGTTTGTAGACTCTACGGGACATCGTGGGCTCAGTTGGTGAACTTGTATACTCCAATGGACGTGCTTGGTAGAACTGCTAGCTTGAGGAGAACGATATCCCACAAGCCGAAGAGAATCCCATAGGAGATGAAGGTCATCTCTAGGCATCACAAATTCAAGGAAAACAAATAAGGGTGGAGAGAAAAACCTGATAAGAACTTGTCCTGTGGAATTGGACATACATCAGACGAGTATAATAGTCTTGAAAGAAGGCCTTGCGAATAGAGTTCTATCCACCTGCTATATTTGTTATAATATCCAAAGGAAACATCAATTTTGATCCACCTTCCCATCTAGCTGCTTAATCAAATGGGACAATCTCCTAGAAAGTCCATTTTATAAAATCTCTGAGAGATCAAAAAAAGAACGGGTGCTTTATTTATCACCAAGTAAAGATGAATACTATATGGTAGCGGCTGGAAATTTTTTGGCCTTGAATCAGGGTATGAAAGAAGAACAGGTTGTTCCGGCTCGATATCGTCAAAAATTCCTGACTATTGCATGGGAGCAGGTTTATCTTCGAAGTCTTTTTCCTTTCCAATATTTTTTTATTGGAGCTTCTCTCATTCATTTTATCGAACATAATGATGCGAATCGAGTTTTAATAAGTTCGAATATACAACGGTAAGCAGTTCCACTTTCTCAGTCGGAGAAATGTATTGTTGGAACTAGGTTTTTCGGATGGACGATATGGATTTATTCGAGATGGTTAACCACTTTTTTAACCGTGAGAGTGAGCAAGCGGAGGCTGCGAGAATAGAATAGAAAGCCGGAGGAGCAAGCGAGAAAAGGTAGTATTCGCGTTGACGCTCTCGAGAAAAGGGAGAGCGCAGACGCGCGCATAGGCTTGAGAGCTAGCAAGCGTAGGTCCAGAAGGACTCGGAGCGAGAAAGAAGGCAAGCGTAGGTGCTGAAAGCCGGAGCCGCGTAGCAAACTAATCAAGGATTTGGGGTGCCACTCAACCTTCTTATAATGAAACTAAAGTGGATTAGTCTCATTGATAACATCATGCAAGCAAAGAATAATACTATTACCAAAAGTGCAAGGCTAGGCAAAGGACTGGTTTGGACTTGGACTAACCTTTTTGGGTTAATCATTAAACTCAATCATAGTTGGACCTTAGTAAGAAGTCTATGAAGGCCCAGATATATAACCATCAACAGGGTGGGGGTGTGTCCTGTCTTGAAGGAACTCTATCACTAATAAGATGAAACTCGCCTCAAGTCAACTCCCTTAAAAAAAAAATAGATACTAAAGAACTTAGAACAATCCTTTCGACATAACATACAAGAAAAGGTCAAATTTAGCAATATGTTAAAACTACCCAGAGAAGGAAGGAGAAAAGATAAGGATTTAGAACTTACTTGAGAAATGTTCAGTCATGGTGACCTGCAAGCATCATCCCTAGAAAATTGTGAAATCCCTTGAGTGAGAAAGAGCTTGAGGTAAAGTGAGACTCCCAAGGCGGTCCTAAGCCGTCCTCAAGTAATTGGATCTTTTGCACATGGAAGATCAGAATTCTTTCAATTTAACCCAAATGAGATGCTCTATAGATTTTGGAGTGTGATTTGCCTCCATATCAAGATTATTAGGGAAGGGTAACAACCCTCTCAAATGCACTAAAAATCTAAGAAACTAGCAGAATTCCAAAACTCCCATGGAAACCTTAGAGAAAGGAGGAACACTTGGGATTTGCATTAAAGAGAAACAATCACCCATGCTAAGGAGTTTGAGGTAATTCATTCTTCCCTGCAATAATACTCAAACAGTTAGTTCATATTGTAGAAGAATATTAAGCTTCTCCCTAAACAATAGAGTGTATAAAAATTCTCAATAAAGATCTAGAATTTCCTTCCATTAAAAGAGGGGGGTATATTCAACCTAAAAATTCAAAGGGAAGTAAGTGAGTCTCCTCAAAATCATGAGGAAATTTCAGAGAACTCCACTCTCATGGAGGCAAAGTGTTCCTAGGTTCTTCTTGAGATTATACGCCTTTGTCTAATGGAAGAATTTTGCAGACTCTGACTACTCGTTAACTAGTGAATGAATCTCTATTGGTGAAACGGGATCCTACCCTACAAGGACATGAGGGTAAAATGAGATGGAAATCTAGGATTAGTCACAAGATGTCAGACATATCATTATAGAACTCAAGAGATAGTATTTGGGAGTTTAGTTCAAGAAATCAATAGCATGTCTCCGCCAAAGAAGAAGGAAGGGATCTGAAGGTGCAAATACTATCATACCTAGCCATGGGCGATGATGGTCAAAGCCTCATTAATAGGGGATTTCGTAGGGGAAGCATGAGTTGAAGCTAATGAAGCTCAATGTCAAGGAGTTGTGAAGTTTAAGTGCTTTAGTATAGTAAACCAAAGTGCAAGTTGAATGGAAGGACATATCTCTTTCGGAGTTTTCGTTGAGAACTCACATTCATGGGATTATTAGTAAGGAAGAGCTACAAGTGTGAAAGAGTGGGGACCGGGAGAAGGGCATTTGGTCGCTAGAGGGTGGAAGCCAATGATTGATGAAACTCTAGTTTAGGGCTCGGACAAAAGTCGAGAGGAGTCTCCAAGTGAAATCAAGCTGAAGGAAGCTCGAGTCTAGCTTGATTAACATACGATAGAGCTTCGAGTGTAAGGAATCGAAGTGAATTGCATAGCCTTTTGAATGATCAAAAGACAAAGCTAAGAGGATTCGAAGGAAGTGAGTTGAGGGATTCTTCAAATACAGCATATTGAGAGCAAAAATCATATGAAGTGAGTTGAGGGATTCTTCAAATACAGCATATTGAGAGCAAAAATCATATGAAGTGAGTTGAGGGAAGGAGTAAATTGCAATGTCATTCAACTGAGTATAGGGACAAATAGGGCATGTGCCCTAAAGGCATGTTTGGTAGATATGAGAAATGCGCACCTGAGGATGGTTTGACTGAAGGAAAAAGACACGACGAAAATATGAAAATATCTCTTAGGGCTCATTCGACAAGGGAGATAAACTGCACACCAATGCTACATTTGGGAGAAACCATATCTCCCCTTAGGTTGTATTTAGTTGTCAGGTCGTGAGACCATGTTTAGTTGAGCCGATTTTCAAATAAAAGATATTAATCTTGAAAATTTCTTAATTTTGGAATTTGAAAACGTTAAGATAAGATATATTAATGAACCCAAGCGTAAAAATAAATTAATATATACTTTATAGGAGATGATTTGTACCCGATCATACTAGAGGAACACCTATACATGGAAATAACTTAGGACAAACACATTCCCTATTAAGGTGACTGGGATTATGATTTTGGCATCATGTATGATTGAATCAACTTTATACTTGATACATATTTTGAAAATATGTTTAATGTATTGTGTTTATAATTATACAGCTAAAGTAAAATTAACATGGTGGGATTCAACTATATTTTTTGTGAAAAATAGGGCTACGATTCAGGTTTTTTGAATAACGGGCTTCGATCATATTTTAAAAAAGTGGCTATGTCCTAGGCTTTATTAACTCATGGCTTTGGCCCATAGTTTTTAAATTGAGATTTAGGAACCATAAGTTGGAAGAAGGGACTTCAGTCCATTTTTGTGAAACATTTAGTACATTATGTGGAATGCCTCCCATGGCCTTATGATGGATTTTCACATATGCTTAGAGGGTTTGGCAAGATATCAAGCCAATATCTATGGAATTTTTTATTTTTTGGTGAGGTCGGGTTCTTTAGAACCGGGGAGAAGTCAGCTACACATGTGTAGTCTCCATTTGCTTTGAGAGTTGTCGGAGAAATGTCGGCGTGATAGAACATTGAAACAGCTCTGACGGACCGAAGCTGTCGTATTTCAGCCGAGCTGAAATCGGCCAATTCAAGCCCTCCTCAAGCCAAACCAAGCTCTCCCAACACCTCCTCAGCTCTCCTACGGTCGAATTAGGATGCAAAAGTAAGCAATTCGGCTACCCTCTACAATTTCCGACCAGTGCTAGAGAGAGAACCAATAGTATTTCGATGAAAGAGTTCTAATACATTTCTATATCAATTGATGCAATTCTTGATCATATAAGGAACCTCTTAGAGCTATCTGCCCCGATTGGAAACCCAGACCATCGTGTCTCCGACAGTGAGCAATCGAAGCTTACTCTCTCAACGTTCTATTTTCTAGCAAAGTTCCGTTTGAGCTCGTTCCGGCATCAAAACATGCGATTCAAGGTGCAATTGAATCGTATAAAGATGTAGAAACTCAATTTTAACTTCAATTTCAACAATTAGAAGTGTTTGATCGGTCAATTTGATAAAATCAAATTCGACTATGTTAGGAAGTTGAAATTGAGGGAAAATTGGGGATTTTCAAAAATTCATGGGACCAAAATACAATTTTATAAAATTGAAGGTCAATTGGGCATGATAAGAATGTTAGAGGACCAATTGAGAAATTTTAGAATTTTTTGGGGTAAAACTTACTATTTTTGTAAAGAAAGGGCAAAATGGTAATTTTGGAAATTTTGGGGGCCAAAATGGGAATTTGGCAAACTTGAACCACTTTTCATGAAATTGAGTAAATTGAGGTCCCAAGAGGAATTTTAAAAGTTTCGGAACTCAATTTGGGGAAAAACTAGCAATTGAGGCCTAAAGTGAAAGGAAAAATAACTTTATGGACCAATTTACAAATATTGAAAAAGTTGTGAATTTAGTCATTTATACTGAATGAGGTGATCAAACAAGATGATAATTAACAACGATATTCATTATCATCTGGAACGCCAGCTAAGGTTAAGCTCATGAGAGACGAAAACCGACTAAATGGAATTTCACTGCACGATTGGGTGAGTGTGATTTTTATATCATACTCGGTTGGGATGATAAGTACCTCAAAAATAAAAACCCACTACTAAGTGGTATTTTAAACATCACACCTGAGAGGAGTGATGTGAAAATGACGCGAAAAAATTACTTACTGATTGTAAGTAGATCATACCCGGTTGGTATGATGAAACTTTCTCGAAGGAACAGAAAAACTTGTTCATCGGTTATGAGCGGAGATGTCTTCATAGTCGGCTGGTATGATGGACAGTTGAAAATATATTTTTGTCAGAAGTGTTCTCCCTTAACTGTGTGCTAGTGCTTAAACAATTTGGGAGACTTTCTTGATGGGAGCTCAAATAGCTCTGTTAGGCTGGAGGCCTCGGTTTTGGAACTTGGGGGCTAATATGCCCAGTTTTGAAAATATTGAACAGTGGGCCATAAGTTGGTTGACACGAGCAGGAGCTCATAAATAAACATAAATTATATACCATGAAAACTTAAGTAATTGAATTGTTTGGTCATGGTACCAAGACAGGACTGACATACTTAGTCAACTAGCAGCATTGCGACATGACAGGTCTCCAAACTAGACAAGACAAACAACTGTAGGTTGAGTTGAGGGTCAGTGCCGTTAGACCAGTGGCACACAGATTATATGGCATGATGTGAAAATTCTGATTGTGCATGCACTGTGTTTACGGGACCTTCAAGACACCCAAGAGGGGTAGTGATGTGTTCTAGGGCCCTGGACGACCTGGTGGATATAAGGGCAATTAGTCGTACCTGGAGGCCTTGCAAAGCTCGACGTAGCTTCAAGCGCATGAGACCGGGGTGGGGTCGGGATGAGGTCTCTGTCCTCATACGGACATGAAGAATTATAATGGGATTGAGGATCGAATGTCGTGAACATCCTCTTATTCTCCTGGTAGAAGTGGGTGTGTTTCTATCTAGGTGGCCGATAAAGTTACTCCGATGCCACAAGTGGGTTCAATGGACATACTGGTCTGCGATTGTGTAATTGACCTTCATGATGAAGAATGTGTGTTGGGTGATGACATACTGTGATTAATAAGTAATGGAGGTAAAAACCAAAATTTGAAAAGAAAGGTTTTGAAAGAGAATAAGGAATCTAGCACACTCTGAATCAAACATTTTTCCTAAAAAGATAAATTTTGCAAACCCATTCACTAAGTCGTTGTACTCACCCCCTCCCTTATATCCCTTTCAGGAAACCCCAGAAAGCCTCCTCCAAGACCAACTGCTAATTCGCCTGTAAAGACATGTATGATCAGTTTAAAATCTTATGCAATTTTGATTTATGTTATTACAGGAAAGGTACAGGTTTAATGGATGTCTTACTCTTCTCGGTTTAAAAATGAGGGACAATCCTTAGTAAACCAGGAGAGTGGCAGGTTGTTCACGGGGATTTGACTAGATCGGATCGGGGCGTGACATCCTTTCTACTTGATTTTCCTGGAATAACATTATACAAAACTTAATATTTTAAATACTTTTCATACCTGTCTTTGTCTTAAGGATTTGGCTACGAGGTATTATTTATGCGTTCGTCTTTCTTCCAGAAAAGGAGTTACAGGGATGGTTGAGTTTCTACAACTTAGTGAGCAGGTGTTAGGGAAATGAGTTTAAAAATACTTAGTTTATCAAAATCTTCAATACACCATTCTTTAAAAACTTTTCATACTTTTTAAGCCTTGGTGTGTTTATCTCTTTTAGCACATCCCCTTGCTTCGGTATGCATTTAGCAAACAAACACACACTCTTTATCATAAAGAGTACACACGTTCGTTGATGCAGCATGCCCACTGCACCCACTTGTGGATCGGAGCGTCTTTATCGTCCACCATGATAGAATCCCTGACTTTTACCTTGAGTCTAAGCGATGCTCTAGGCGCTAGGCCCTCAAACTCCACATAACTTCTTGTCCATATGAGGACGAGACCTCATCCCACACCCTCCCCAGTCTCAATGCGCAAGAAGCCCCAGCACAATAGGTTCATGAATAAATGGCATGACGAGGAAGCCCCAACACAGTAGCTACTCACTTCCCTTATCACCACCATGTCGTCCAACAACCCTTAGAACCCATCACTACCCCCTTGGGCGTCTTGAATGTCCTGAATCAAAAGTGCATGCACAAATAATAGTTTTCATAATTTAGTCATTCTCTTTGGTGTCGACGGTCCAACGTCCCCAACACTTAACCTAGTCTGCAATTATTTGTCCAATCGGTCCGTCGACCTGACCCTAATGCACTTTCACTAGCCCATCGAGTACTGTCGGTCCTGACTTGGTACCGTGGCGAATCACACAATTAAATTCACTTTTAATCGAAGTTTTTATGGCTTTTCCTATTCATGTTTGTTTATGGGCTTCAGCCCGTGCCCACTTGCCATGGGCCCACTACACGTGTTTTTCAAAAAACTAGACCATGAGGCCTATGAGTTCAAATTTGAGATCTTTGGCCTATTAGAGCTATTCTAGCTCTCGTCAAGGACTCCTAAAGAGTTTAAGCAATGACACACAGTTACATGAGAATACTTCTGACAAAATCTCTTTCTTAGTTGAAGGTACTCATCACACCAACTCGGTGTGATGATAGAGGTGGGTCTGCTTACAACTGGTAAGTGGGTTTTTCCTTTCTTAAAAGTGCCCATAATCACCACTGGGTATGATGTATAAAAAGTTATACTTATAACCAATACGTAGGTTTTTAGTTAATAAAGGTGTTAATCACCCCAATCAGGTATAACGTTTAAACTATCCCTCTCACTTGGTGAATATGACATGTTCGGCCTCAATTAGCCTTCCGAATCTTGTTCGAGCTCCTTTTCTCACGTCCTTATCTGAATTTGTTCCTACATGGTTTGAGTATCCCCGTTAGGAACGACTTGGCATTATCAGCCCTTCTATTTCCCTATATTTACGCTTAGGCCATTATTTTTGCCTTGTTGCAATTAAGTCTCTAAATTTCATAATCTTTTACTTTAAGTCCCACACGCTCAATTGCTTTTAATTAAGTCCTCGTGGCTTCCAATATTCCTCTTGAGTCCTTAGTTTTCTCAAAATGGTATATGGGGTTCAAATTTCCCAAATTTCCAATTTGGTCCCCCAACTTTTACAAAATTACCATTTGCCCCTAAGATCCAAAAATGGTCAATTGGCCCCAATTCTTTCAAAACTTGACCAATTGGTCCTCTAACATCTTTCTCATTGCCAATTGACCTTCAATTTTGAGAAATTTCATTTAGGTCCTTCAATTTTTAAAAATTCCCAATTTTCCCCAATTTCACCCCTTTACACTGACCGAAATTGATTTCTACAAATTGGCCCTTCAATTGGTGTTAATTGCTCCAATTGTTGGAATGGATCATTTTCAACAATTCCATACGATCAAATGGAGCTTTGAATTGCAGAATTTGGGTCTAAAACGAGCTCAAATGGAGCTTCACTAGAAAATTGTACGTAGAAAGAGAAAGTTTCGAAAAAATACCATCGGAGTTGTGATGGTCTAAGCTCTTGATCTGGGAAGGTAGCTCTCATTCTTAGGGTCCTTCTAGGATCAAGAATTGCTACAATTGATCTCTAGATCAAAGTGAATTTAGTTAGTGAAATTTAGCACTTTCTCTCTCTAGAACCGATCTACAACGATAGAGGAGGGCTGAATTGGCTTACCTTTCACCTCTTTGGAGGTCATGTGATGGTCATGGGGACTATGGGGAGGCTTGGTTTGGTCATAGGAGGTTTGAATTGGTCTAATTCTAATCGAACAAAATAGGGTAGCTTCAAACTAGCGGAGCTGCTTCGCTGTTCAATCCAGCCGATGCTTCTCCGATGATCCTTGGATCAAAGGGAGGTTATTGTCAGGTAGCTAACTTCCCCTGGAGTTTGTAGGACCCAAGTTTGCATTTTTAAGGTTTAGAAAAGTTCCCAGGTCGGAGCTCTAGTTTGAGCCTTGCCGGAAAACTAAGCACTTTGGAGAGGAGGACGATTTGTGTTATGTGGAGGATGAATGGAGGAGAGCTCTTTATATAAGGAGCTTGGGGACCCTCTATCTGACCTTTATCCATACTGGTCGAGTTTATCCTCGCTCGAAAATGCCCAAATCGGAGGGAATATTCCTTCATTAAGTAAGGAAAGTTTTAGAACCGATGAATAGTGCTGTCATCCCAAGGAAGAAGACAACACTATTCCGGACCGGACTGTGTTCAATGGCAAAAATTGGCCAGTTTAGGCTCGATTCGATCGATTTTCCCAAAATTAAAATTTTCTAAATTCATCTAAATTTATTTTCTATACAATGGTTTCTTTAATTCCCCAATTTGAGATTTCCAAGCCACCTAGAAAAATGAATTACCCAGTCTAATTCATTATGGTTCAATCCGGTTCACCATGAACCAGTCCGATTTTTCCACTTCAATTGACTTCATGGTTCATCCCCATGATTTTTATGACTCTTTCAATCACTTGGGATTTTCCGATTTTCCATTTTATCCATCTTTACCATTTTCGGTTTGTTAAATGGTTTAGTTTTTTTCTTTGGAATCAACCAGTTCTTTCCAAGTTTTTCTTATTCTTGAAAGGATGGGGTTTATAACTCTCCCCTCCTTTTAGGGGTTTTATCCCCGAAACATTTACATCTCAAAATGTTGGGGGTAGCCATTCCTCATGACACTTTCATTTTCCTGGGTCTCCTCTTGTACTAGTCCGTTTTGCAAACGAACTTTGACCATGGGAATATTCTTGTTCCTCAAAGTCTTGTCTCTTCGGGCGATGATTTGCACCAGTTCTACTTGATAGGTAAGATTTTCCTCCAACTTGGGTGGGGGTTGGTGCAACACATGGTTAGGGTCGGGCTGGTACTTTCGAAATACTAAGATGTGGAAGATATCATGTCACGCCCCGACCCATTTTGGTCAAATCCCAATGAGCAACCTACCACTCCCTTTGGTCCATGAAGGGTTTCACCCTTTTTTAAACCGTGAGGAGTAAGGTGTCCTTCTTTCATGTCTTTCCTAGAATAGCCTTATACAAAACTAAATATCTTAAAACTGACATACTTGTCTTACAAGCAGGTCTTTAAGTTTGGTTTCCCTCGATTAACTAAAAGGGGTAAAAGGAGGGGGTGAGTTCTACAACTCAATAAGCGAGTATTGTGAGTTAGTTTTCAAAATAGATTTTTTTTATCAAACCATTCCAAGGTTATCATTTCCTTTAAAAAGTGGCTTTCCTCAATTTCGGTTTTTAAAACCTTTTTCCACAACTTTCTTCCAAGGTTTACCATTCTTTTTTCCATAGATTATCAAATCTCGAATCCTTTTTCCCATTCACATAGTAGGTGTGTTTATCTCTCTTAGCTCATCCCCTTGCCTTAGGAGGTGTTTAGCACACAAACACACACCCTTCATCAAGAAGGGTACACACATTCACAGGTGTAGCACGTCCACTGCATCCACTTGTGGGTCAAAGCATCTTTACCATCCACCAAGATAAAAGCCCTTCCACTTCTACCCTGGGTCTGAGTGGATATTCTCAACATCTAACCCCTAGACCCGCATGCCACTCCATGTCCGTATGAGGACATAGACCTCATTTCAACCCCACCTCGGTCTCATGGGAAAGAAGCTACTCCGAGCTTCCAAACTGACTAGCACGATGAATTGCCCTTATCTTCACCTGTCATCTAGTAGCCCTTAGGACCCATCACTACCCCTCTTGGGTGTCTTGATAGTCTTGTACCACAAGTGTATGCACAAACAACAGTTTTCACATATGGCCATTATCTTTTGTGCCAATGGTCCAACAGTCCCGACCCTAAACCCAACCTGTAGCTATTTGCCTAGGCTGGTCTGTCAACCTGGCACTGACGAACTATCGCCAACCCATCGAGTATTATCGGTCCTGACTCAGTTCCATTTTGAAATCACACAACAATTTCATTAGAAATTTTCATGGATTTCTTTACTCATGTTTTTTTATGAGCTACTTGTCATGCCCCGACCTAGTTTGGCCGGAGTTCTGTAAACAACCCGCCACTCAGATCACAAAGAAGGGCTCCTCTGAATGATCAAGAGAGTCAGGTGTAGTACCTGTTATGTTTTCCCAAGATAACATTAAACAAAATTGAAAATTTAAATTGGTGTATCTAGTTTGGAACCTGGGGAGGAAAAGTTGGTGCAGTTGCGTTCCTTCCTGAAAATGTTTAGAGGGAAGGAGTGTGTTCAACAACTCAGTGAGTGGGAAAACATCTTTTATGAAGGTTCAACTTAGCAACATCAATTATTTGATAATTCAATAGTTTCTTCTTAGGTTTCACAAATCAACAACCATCCTTCTATCATAGGAGGGATCACACATTCACGAAATGATCCTTGACTGTGGATCGGAGCGCCTTTACCATCTACCCTTATAAAGGATACTACCTCTACCTAGAGTTTGAGTGGACATTAATAGTCTAACACATCAAACCCTAAATTACTTCACCATGTCCACTCAGTGGAATGAGACCTCATTTCCCTTACTACCTCGGTCTTCATGCGTAGGAAGCTCCATGGCTTCACGACCTACTGAATGATGAAACCGCCCTTATGCTCCCTATGTTATCCAACAGTCCTTGGGTTCTATCACTACCTCATGTCAGGTGTCCTGATGGCCCGAACATCATAGTGTATGCACAATCAACAATATTTTTGAATTATAGCCTTTATCTTTGGCCCTCTAGCACAACGGTCTGTCGACTTAGCTTTGGTCCATGCATACTAGCCAAATAGGTTCGACGACCTGGCTTTGGCAAAGAAGTGGTTCGCCCCAACAAGCTCGACAACTCAGCTTGGCTCGATGAGTATCATGCAAGGTTCCAATTATTTAGGTATTTTAGCATCATATATCACATATCAGTTCTAGACAGGTCCACGGCCGTATCCATTGGCCTTGTTCCCACTACTTAGAGAAAGTGATGTGAAAGTTATGCAGAAAAACTACTTATGGGTTGTAAGTAGATCATACCCGGTTGGTATGATGAGACTTCCTCGAAGGGAGTTGAAAACCCATTCATCAGTTATAAACGGAGATGTTCTTATACCGGTCGGTATGATGGACAGTAAAAACCTATTTTTGTTGGAAGTGTTCTCTCCTGACTATGTGCCAATGCTTAAACTATTTGGGAGACCTTCTTGATGGGAGCTCGAATAGCTCTTATAGGTCGGGGGCCTCGGTTTTGGAACTTGAGGGCTAAAATGCCAATTTTTGAAAAACTCGAACAGTGGGCCATAGGCCAATGGACACGAGCAGGAGCTCATAAAAGAACATGATAGATATATATGTGCCATTAAAACTTAACAAGTGAATTGTTTGGCCATGGTACCAAGGCAGGTCTGACATAATCAGTCAACTAGTAGAAGTGTGACATGACAGATCTCTAGACCAATTGAGACTAATAGCTACATATTGACTTGAAGGTCGGGACCGTTGGGACAAATGGCACCACATATTATATGGCAAATTTAATAAAATTTTGCTTGTGCATGCACTATGAGTACGGGATTATCAAGACGCCCATGAGGGGTAGTGATGCTAAGGGCACTGGATGACCTGGTGGCTATATGGGCAGTTTGTCGTTCCAGCTGTCTATGCTAAATCTGGAGTAGCACCAAACGCATGAGACCAGGGTGGGGACAGGATGAGGTCTTTGTCCTCATACGGATATGAAGAAGTGATTTCGGGATTGTGGGTCAATGTCACGTACATCCACTCATTCCTAGGGTAGAAGTGGTCGTACTTCTATCCGGGTGGCAGGAAAAGTCGCTCTGAAGCCACTAGCAGGTTCAATAGTGATACTGACTTGCAAATGTGTGTAACCTTCATGATGAATGATGTGTGTTGGGTGATGACACACCAGTAACTAAGAAATAATGGAAAAACCCGAATTTTTTTAAATGAAGGGATTTTTGAAAACAAAGGAGTCTAGCACACTCCATATAAATGTTTTTTCTTGAAATTTAAAAGATTTGAATCTCATTCACTGAGTAGTTGTACTCACCCCCTCCCTTATACCCCTTTCAGGATGTCTAGGAAAACCAAACCTTAAAAGACTTGCACAATTAAACGCCTGTAAGATAGGTATGATTAATTTAAATTACTATGCAGTTTTGATTTATAATATTCCTGAAAAAAGGTGTAGGTCTAAAGAACGCCTTACTCTTTACGGTTTATAATATAAGGGGAAACCCTTTTAGTAAATAGGGAGAGTGGTGTGTTAATCACGGGGATCCGACCAAACTAGGTCGGGGCGTGATAGTCTTGCTCTCATCGCGGGGATCCTCCCTGGATCAAACCACGCTTCAATTGATGAGCTGAGCATTGAAAATTTTAGTGTTAAAGTTTTTGCATAATAAGGTTGTGCATAGTGTTTTCCAGTGAAGGGAAGCCTCTAGGTGGGGTGTAGGGGGTCTAGCTTGGTTGCAATTAGATGGGGGAGGGCTTGAAGTAGGTGACAAGAGGATGGCTATTTTTTGACCAAGGAGTGGTAGCACTGTTTGAGCTTCCTCGTTCCTCCTCGATGACTCTCAAGCTGAATGAAAGGTATGGTCAGGTAGAGGACTTCGTCTTAATTCCAAAGACACCCATTGTGGCTTTGGAGGTTAAGAAAAATCCCATCGTCGGAGCTCTAGTTCGCAACTCACTGGAAAGTGTACTCTTCTTCTTCTTCGCTCTATTGTGGGATGCTGAGAACGAATGAGGGAGTGCTCTTATATAGGGAGCTCGACAACTATATAGGATACTCGTTGGCATAAGACTCGACCTTCGACTCGGTCGTTAGTGACTAGACTAGAGAGTTTTTTGAGTCGACAGAGACTCAGGCTTTTCTGGTGACTCTCTCCCCTCCTCCTTCTTAGTGAGTGTCTGAAGGTTGAAGATGATGACATGGCGGTCATGCCACATGGTGCACTGTGATTGGTCAGTTTTTCTAATATGGAGTGCTAGCTCAGCTACCGCATCAGCCGTTGACCCGTTTACTGGACATGTGGCAACCTCTCATTGGCTGCTCATGTCTGCGTGGCATGCTAACAAGGCGCTAGCTGACCATTGACTGGACTTGTGGCAGCCTCCCATTGATTATCCATGTCTGCATGGCAGTTGGTGGAGCGCCAACTATTCGTTGACCGTTGACTATTGACTGTGGTCTATTGTCTATTGACCAGTCTATTGACCGATTCGGTCAAACCGTTGACCAGTCTGACTAGACCGGGTTTGTTGCCCAAAATTCACAAATTGGTCGGTTTGGACCCAGTTCGACCATTTTTCTAAAATTTAAAAGTTTCTAAATTGATTTTCTATCAAATGGTGATCTCAATTTCTCAAATTGACATTTTTTAGCCACCTAAAAAATGAATTTGTGAACCAGTTCACCCCAAATCGGTTTGGTTTTATCCTCAATTCCACTTCCCGATTCTTCCTTGTAATTTTTATTCACTTGGGATTTTCCAATTTCTCACGTTAACTATTTTGTGTTCATTAAACGGCTTGTTCTTCATGTGTAAACCTATATCAGTTATTTTCCCAGTTTTCTTTGATCCCAAAGGACAGGTTTTACAACTCTCCCCTCCTTTTAGGTGTTTTGTCCTCAAAACTGTTATATATCAAACAATCACGGGCATCTACTCCTTATGGTTGATTGGGCCTCCCATGTTTCCTCCACTTGACAATTTTGCCAAAGTATCTTCACCATGGGAATACTCTTGTTCTGGAGGTTCTTTTCACATTGATCGAGGAACTGGATGGGTTCTACTTCACAGGTCAGGTCTTCCTTGATTTCTAGTGATGGCTCATCTAGCACGTGGTTGGGGTTGGGCTCGTACTTTAATAGTAGGGACACGTGGAAGATGTCATGGATCCTCTGTAGGTCTAGAGGCAACTCTAATTGGTATGCTACAGGTCCGATCCTTTGAATTATGGTGTATGGGCCAATGTATCTTCGTTTCAACTTCTCTCTTTGTTGAAACCTGAGTATCCCTTTCCAAAGTGACACTTTTAGGAATACTCTATCCCCAACCTCAAATTATAGGTCTTTTCTCCGATGGTCAGCATAACTTTTCTACTATCTTGGGCTGTCTTAAGTCGGCTCCTTATGATTTGAATATTCTCCGATGCGTCCTCTATCAACTCGACTTTATCGAGTTTTCTTTCTTCTACCTCTTCCCAAAACAAGGGTGTGCGACAAGGTCGTCTATAGAGTGCCTCGTAGGGCACTATCTAGATGCTAGCCTGGTAGTTGTTGTTATACACAAATTCCATGAGGCATAGGTGGTCCTCCCAATTCCTTTTCATCGTCAGAATGCATGTCCGTAGCATATCTTCTAATGTCTAGATGGTCCATTCTGACTGCCCATCTGTCTGAGGGTGAAAAGCTATGCTCATGTGGAGTCTAGTTCCTAGTGCCGCTTGCAAGTTGGGCTAGAATCAAGAGGTGAACCTTGGGTCTCGGTCCAATACTATGCTTACAAGGACCTCGTGGAGTCATACGATCTCCCCCACGTATAAGGCGGTGAGCTTTTCTATTGAGTCTATCACCCGAATGGGCAAGAAATGTGAGTAATTGGTCAGTCAATCCACGATAACCCATATGGCATCCCGACCCCTTCTTGTTACAGGCAGCCCGGTCATGAAATCCATGCTGATGTGCTTCCATTTTCATTCTAGAATCAAGAGAGGTTACAACAATTTGGAGGGTTTTTGGTGTTCGACCTTAATTTGCTGACATGATAGACATCTGGCCATGTACTCCACAATATCCCTCTTCATTCCGTTCCACCAATATCCCTATTTTAGGGTGCAATACATTTTAGTACTGTCTGAATGCATAGCGTACATTGAGTCGTGGGCTTCTTCCAGTATCCCCCATTTTAATTCCCAGTGGTTTGGCACCCAGACCCTCCCTTTGAAGGTCATCACCCCATCGCTTCAGACTGCGAAGTCTTGCATTGGGTTGTCCTCATTCCGCTCCCAATGGGGATGGACTTCCTCGTCTTCCTTTTGTAGAGCTCGTATTTGGTCCACTAGGTCGGGTCGTACTACTAGGTTAGCTATTAGGTTACCTTGGCCCTTATCCACGCAGAGGTCCACCCTTAAGTTATGTAGCTGGCTTAGTAAGGGCAGGTAACTGGTACTGATTGAGGCCACTTCCATGTGGTAATTGTGAATGAATGTGTCTGCCACCATGTTGGCCTTACCAAAGTGATACTTGATCATTAGATCATAGTCCTTTACTAGCTCTAGCCACCTTCTCTGCCGTAGGTTGAGCTCCTTTTGGGTTAGAAAGCATTTCAGGCTCTTATGATCGATGTCGATGCAACACTTTACTCCGTACAAATAGTGGCGACATATCTTGAGGGAGAACACTATTGTGGCCAGCTCAAGGTCGTGGATGGGGTAATTCTTCTCATGGGGCTTTAACTGTCATGATGCATAGGCAATAACCTTCCATTGTTGCATCAAGACGTATCATAGCCCTTGTCCGAATGCATCGCTATACATCATTCCCTAGCATCTACGTCGGGTAAGGCCAGTACCAGAGCCATCGTTAGTCGAGATTTTTGTTCTTGGGAGGATTCTTCACACTTTGTGTCCCACTTATAGTCCACTTCTTTCCTCATGAGGCAAGTTAAGGGAGCTGCTATTTTGGAGAATTCCTCTACAAACTTTTGATAGTATCCGGCGAGGCCGAGGAAACTATAGATTTCGATTGGGTTGGTGGGGATTTTCCAATTTGAGATGGTCTCTATTTTGGTCGGATCCACCTTTACTCCATCTCTGGACACTATATGTCCTACGAAGCCTACTTCTTAAAGCCAGAACTCGCACTTAGGGAATTTTGCATACAACCAGTTTTCTCACAGGGTACTCAGGGTTATCACCAGGTGTGCCTAGTGCTCCTCTTCGATTTGGGAGTATATGAGGATATCGTCTATAAATACGATCTTTTCTAAATATGGTTGGAATACTTGGTTCATCAGTTCCATGAAGGTCATGGGTGCATTTGTCAGTTCGAAGGGCATTACCCTGAACTCGTAATTCTAGTATCGTGATCGGAAAGTAGTTTTCTATATATTCTCTTCTCAAATTTTTAGTTGGTGATATCCCTACTGTATGTCGATCCTGGAGAAGCAGGCGGCCTCTCTGAGTTGATCAAATAAGTCATCCGCCACTCTCTCGGATCACGAAGAGGGGCTCCTCTGAAAGATCAAGAGAGTTAGACGTAGTATCTGTCATGTTTTCCTTGGACAACATTAAACAAAACTGTAATTTTAAATTGGCATACTTAGTTTAGAACCTGGGGAGGAAAAGTTGGTGCATTTATGTTCCTTCCTAAAAATGTTTACAGGGAGGGGGTGAGTTTGATAACTCAGTGAGTGGGGAAACATCTTTTATGAAGGTTCAATTTAGCAACTTCAATTATTTGATAATTCAGTAGTTTCTTCTTGGGTTTCACAAATTAACAACCACCCCCTATCATAGGAGGGATCACACATTCGTGGAATGGCCTTGACTGTGCCACTTGTGGACCGGAGCTCCTTGACCTTCCACTATGATAGAGGGATACTGCCTCTACCTGGAGTTTGAGTGGACATCAATAGTCTAACACATCAAACCCCAAATTACTTCACCATGTTCGCTCAATGGGACGAGACCTCGTTTCCCCTACTGCCTTGATCTCCATGTGTAAGAAGCTCATCGGTTTCACGACCTACTGAACGACAAAACTGCCCTTATGCTATCTAAGTTGTCCAGCAATCCTTGGGTTCCATCACTACCTCATGCAAGGTGTCCTTATGGCCTGACCATCATAGTGCATGCACAATCAACAATCTTTTTTTAATTATAGCCTTTATCTTTAGCCCTCTAGCACAACGGTTTGTCGGCTTGGCTTCGGCCCACACATACTGACCCAACAAGTTCGACGACCTGGCTTCAACAAAGCAACGATTTGGCCCAACAAGCTCAACAACTCATATTGGTTTGATGGGTATCACGCAAGGTTCCCATTATTTAGGTCTTTTAACATCATATATCATATGTCCATTCTGGATGGATCCACGCCCGTATGCATCAGCTTTGGGCACACTAGCATCTCGAGCCATAGCCTGGAATTAGCTACAAAATATTTTAAGGTGAGTCAAGCAGTCAAGGGATGCTAATTCCAAGAAAATAGTTTTCAAAGCTAAACTATCATTCTAACTGTAATGGACATCATAGTGGTTCCCACTCACCAAGAGAATTTGGCGGGGTCGCACCGGTGGAGTCTGGCCTTGCGGTCTCTTTTCCGAAAGTCGGCACTCGAGTAGTCTGCTTCTACATGGCACGCATGTCCTCATTAGGGTATTAAACTAAGGAATTACACTTCTTTGCATATTTGCATATAGGCCTTCATATTTTGCCTTAATTGCCCTTTGGTCCTTGAGGTTTGTGCATTTATCTTTAAGTTCTTAATTGCCCCTTTTTCTTTAAGTTGGCCCCCAGGTTTTCCAATTATCTTTTCAAGTCCTTAATTTTATCAACATTGCCCTTGGGTCCCTCAATTTTCTAAGATTGCCATTTAGCCCCAAACTTTCCCGAAATTACAATTTGACACCAATTTCTCAACTTTTGCAAATTGGTCCTCCATTTGATCTAATTAACCCTCACAATTGGGAGGAAATTGCATAAAAGATCCTCACTTTTATCAATTTGTCAATTGATCCCCTATTTTTGAAAAATCCCTAATTTTCGCAAACTTTTCAAATTTTGCATTTTGGCCCCCAAATCACATTTTTGTTCAATTAACCCCTGAAACTTGGTTAATTTGCCTCATTCTTGATTGAAATCTTCTTATTTATGTTTTTCTCATCATTTTAATCTTTGAATCACTCGATTTGGCTCATAAATGAGTTCAAGCAGAGCTTCACTAGAAAATACAGTCTAGAGAGAGAAAGCTTCGATATCTTATCGGTGAAGGCTTGGTGATCGGATCTTTGGCTACCGCTGTGTTGCTCTCGTTGCGCGGAGATACTCCCTGGATCAAACCACACTTCAATTGATGACCTGAGCAGTGCTAATTTTAGTGTTAAAGTTTTTGCAGAATTCGGTAGTGCACAGTGTTTTTCGGCGAAGGGCGACGGAGGGAGCTTACCATCTTAGATCAGGAGAAGGTCAAGACAACTCTAGGTGGAGCATAGGGGGTTTGGCTTGGCCATAATTGACTGGGGGGCTCAAAGTAGGCGACAGGAGGCTGGCTATTTTCTGGCCTAGGAGTGGCAGCACTATTAGAGCTTCCTCGTTCCTCCTCGGTGACTCTCAAGCTGAATGGAAGGTATGGTCAGGTAGAGGACTTCCTCTTGATTCCAAAGACACCCACTGTGACTTTGGAGTTTGAGAAAAATCATGTCGACGGAGCTCTGGTTCGCAGCTCACCATAAAATGTACTCTTCTTCTTCTTTGCTCGATTGTTGGATGCTGATAACGAATAAGGGGTGCTCTTTTTTATAAGTAGCCCGACAACTGTTCAGGCTACTCGCCGATGTAAGACTCGGCCTCTAACTCGGCCACCGGTGACCTGACCGAAGAGTTTTTCTAGTCGTCAGAGACTCCACCTTTTTCGATGACTCTCTCCCCGTCGTCTTCTTTGTCAGCGTCTGAAGGTAAAAGATGATGACGTGGCGATCATGCCATGTGGCGTATTATTAATGGTCAATTTTTTTTTACGTGGAGTGCCAGCTTTGTTGTCGCATCAGCTGTTGTCCCGTTGACTAGACACATGGCAGTCTCTCAATGGCTTCTCGTGTTTATGTAGCATGCTCATAGGGCGCCGGTTGAGTCGTTGACCAAACACATGATAGCCTCTCATTGGATGCCCGTGTCTGCGTGGTAGCTGACCGTTGACCATTGACCGTGATCTATTATCCGCTAATCAGTCCGTTGCCAGTCTGATTGTTAATTGGTTCGGTCGAACCATTGACCAGTCCGACCAAACTAGTTTCGTTGCACAAAATTTGCAAATCAGTCGGTTTGGACCCGGTTCGACCATATGTCTGAAATTTAAAAAAAATTTAAATTTATCTAAATTCATTTTCTATCTAATGATGGTCTCAATTTCCCAAATTAACATTTTAAGCCACCTAGATAAATGAATTTGTGAACCAGTTCACTATGGTTCATGCCCGTTGGGTCTGGTTCACCCTAAACCAGTTTGGTTTTATCCTCAATTCCACTTCTCAGTTCTTCCTTGTAATTTTTTGTCACTTGGGATTTTCCAATTTCCTACGTTAACTATTTTTTGTTCATTAAACAGCTCGTTCTTCATGTGTAAATCTATACCGGTTCTTTTCCCGATTTTTCTTGATCTCAAAGGATGGGTTTTACACTCTTGCTCGTGGCCTCTAACCTTGGGTCCACTACACGTGATTTTCCAAAACCGGGCATTTAGCCCCATGAGTTAAAAAATGGAGGCATCTTGCCTTTTTGAGTTATTCTAGCTCCCGTCAAGACGATCTCCCAAATCTTTTAAGTATTGGCACACAGTTAGGGGAGAACACTTCTAACAAAAAGTTTATTTTCAACTTATTCACACTAACTCGGTGTGATGATATCTACGCTTACAACCAGTAAGCGGGTTTCTCCTTTCTTCAAGGAAACTTATCATACCAACCGGGTATGATTATCTCTACTTATAACAAGTAAGTAGGTTTTCTTTTCATGAAAGTGAACTCATCATCCCAACCAATATGATGTATAAAATTTTCACTCACTACCGATAAGTAGGTTTTTAACTTTTAAACTTACTCATCACCCTAACTAGGTATGACGTTAAATATTCTCACTCACCCGATGACCATGACGTGTTCATCCCCAGTCAGTTTCCAAGTTCGTACTAGCTTTTCCAACACAATTTGGGCATCCTTATCGATTAAGATTTGGCATGATAGCCATTGTTTTCTCTCGTATGGGCAACTGGGGTCCAATTTTTTAATTTTTTGCACTTAGGTCCCTAAAGTTCACACCTTTTGACTTTAGGTCGCTAGTGTTCAAATTTCCTCAAATTAAGTCTCGATGACTTCCAATATCCTCCTTGGGCCCTTAATTTACTTTAAATTGTGTAAGGGGCTCAAGTTTCCCAAATTTCCAATTTGGTCCCTAATTTTCCAAAAATTACAATTTTGCCCCTACTTTCCAAAAATAGCAATTTGGGACCAAATATTTCAAAAATTGACCAATTGGCCCCCCAACACTTTTATCATAGCCAATTGGCCTACAATTTTGGGAAATTGCATAGAGGTCCCTTAATTTTTCGAATTTCCCAAAAATTTTCCCTTCAAACTAACCGAATTTGATTTCTTCAAATTGGCCATTCAATCAGAGTTAATTGCTCCAATTCAAGGTATGCATTAGTTCCTATACTTCCATATTATTCAATTGATCTTTAAACCGCAACATTTGGGTCCGAATTGAGCTCAAACAGAACTTTGCTAGAAAACTATTTGTAAAGAGAGAAAGCTTACCGTATGAGGTGCGGCGGTCCAAGCTCTCAATCTGGGGAGGTAGCTCTCATCCTAAGGTTTATTCTAGAATTAAGAAATGCTACAATTAATGTCCAATCGAGGGAGAATTTTATTAGTAAAATTTAGCGCTTTCTCTCTCTAACTCTGACCTACAACGACTGAGTAGGGCCGAATTGGCTTAACTTTTAGCTCTATTGAGGTTGTGTGAGTGTCGTGGGGGTGTTGGGGAGGCTTGGTTTGGCCGGAGAAGGGCTGGATTTGGCCAAATTTAGCTCGGCCAAAATAGGGCAGATTCAGTCCATCGGAGCTGCTTCACTATTTGATTCTGCCAGCGTTCCTCCGACGGTCCTCGGGTCGAAAGGAAGATGCTATCAGGTAGCTCACTTCCCCCAGAGTCTGTAGGACTCAACCTTTCCTTCTAAGGCTAAGAAAACTACCCAAGTCGGAGCTCTAGTTTGAGCTTCACCGAAAAATGGAGCACTTGAGAGACAATGATGATTTGAGGTGTGTGAAAGATGAATGGAGAGGAGTTCTTTATATAGGGAGCTCGGGGACCCTTTGCCTGACTGTTTTCTAGTTTTTCCGTGCTTATCCCCACCCTGAAATGGCTTGAACGGAGCTGTTTCAGCTTTGTCGACATTATCCATTTTCTACATTAATGAACAATGTTGTCATCCTAAGGAAGAAGATGACACTGTTCCGAATCGGACCGGTCTAGTCCGACCGTGGTCAAGGAGAAAATTGACCGGTTCATGCCCGATTCCATAGGTTTTCTCAAATCTAAAAATTTATAAATTCATTTCCCATCTAATGGTGGCTTAAATTTTCCAATTTGATCACTTTAAGCCACCAAGAAAAATGAATTTAGATTTTGGTTCATGTATGGTTCAAATCGGTTCAATCTGAATCAATCCAGTTCACCCTAAACCGGTTTGATTTTCTCTTCCCATTTGTTTGAAGGTTCTTTTCCATGATTTTTATGACTCTTTGAGTCACTTGGGATTTGCCAATTTCTCATTTTACCCTTTATTTATCGGTTTGGGTTCGTTAACCGACTCGGTTTTCTCTTTTCAATTGAGCGGTTCCTTTCCCAGTTTTCTTGTCTTTAATGGACGGGGTTTATACATCATGTATCATTTATAAGTCTAGAGGTAGTTCAAGTTTATAGGCTGTTGGCCCTACCCTTTGGATTATGGTGTAGGAACCAATGTACCTAGGTTTCAATTTTCCTAGTCATTGGATCCTAAGTATTCCCTCCATGGGGATAACTTGAGAAGTACTTGGTCTCCCACTTCAAATTCCAAGTCTTTTCTCCAACGGTCCGCATAAATCTTATGCCTGTCATGGACTGCCTTAAGTCGACTTCTTATGATTTTGATTTTATCAGTGGCATCTTCTACCACCTCGACCCTTTTGAGCTTCCTTTCTCCCACCTCTTCCCAAAATAAGGGGGTATGACATGGTTGTCCATAAAGAGCCTCATAAGTAGCCATTTGAATACTGGTCGAGTAACTATTATTATAAGCAAACTCAATCAGGAACAAGTATTCCTCCCAACCCTTGTTCATTGTGAGCACGCACGCCCGGAGCATATCCTCCAAGGTTTGGATTATCCGCTCAGACTATCCATTAGTCTGAGGATGGAACGTTGTACTCATATGGAGTTTGGTTCCCAAGGCATTTTATAGGCTAGGCCAAAACCTTGAGGTAAATCTCAGGTCCCGATCTGACACTATGCTTACCGGGACACCATGGAGTCTTACAATTTCTCCTATGTATAGGGCGACCAATTGTTCCACAGAATCGGTTACTTTTATTGGTAAGAAGTGGGTAGATTTTATCAACCTATCGACAATAATCCAAATCATGTCTCGCTCTTTCCTAGTTATTGGTAGTCTTGTGACGAAGGCCATGGTAATGTGTTCTCATTTCCATTCGGGAATTGGTAGGGGTTGTAGTAGTCCTGAGGGTTTTTGGTGTTCCACTTTGATTTGTTGATAGGACAAACATCGTGCTACATACTCTGCAATGTCCCTCTTCATCCCTTTCCACCAATAACCTGGTTTGAGGGTACGGTACATCTTGGTACTACCCGGATGCATTGCATACACAGAGTCGTGTGCTTCCTCCAGTATTAGCCTCCTCAATTCATTGTCCTGAGACACACATACCAAACCTTTGTAGGTCAACAATCTATCACCTCGAAGGGTGTAGTCCGAGGTTGTTCCCTTATTGGTCAGGTCCAAGTAGGGCTGAAGGTTCTTGTTACCTTTCTGGCGAACCCTGATTAACTCCACTAGGCTGGGTCATACAGCTATGTCAGCCATCAAACACCTCTTTTCTCTATTTACCTTGAGGTCCACCTTCAGTTCTCCTAACTGTTGTAGCAAGGGCATGTAGTCTGTCTTTATCTGGGCCACCTCTTTTTGATACTTATGACTCAAAGTGTCTGCTACCACATTAGCCTTCTCAGGGTGGTATTCTATTACAAGGTCATAGTCCTTCACCAATTCCAGTCACCTCCTTTGTTGGAGATTTAACTCCCTTTGAGTTAGGAAATACTTAAGACTCTTGTTATCTGTATATATCCTAGGACCACCTTGTTCCTTACATCTTCTGCGATGATTTTGGCCTTTGTCCTCCTTTCGAGTTGTCTGCTCCATTCGGCAGCAGCGGGTCTACACCAAACGCTCGCATTCATGAGCCATACTGATTATGGCTACCAGATTCATGGGGCATCCCAATACTCCCATCCAATCTCGTATGTCCATATTGAGACTGTTCACAAATCATTGGTAAATATCTGCAGGTCCGGGCAAATTGGGGGCAAAGGGTCTTAACTCATTGAACTTAGTTTCATATTTTGAGATAGAGTTAAGCCCTAGGCGGAGTCGGAAGAAGTCTTGTTTCTTCTCATTGATCAAGTGTGGAGTCACCAAGTATTCCTCTAAATACCTTTCCTCGAATTGCTCTCAGGTGAGTGTGGTGGTATGCATGCTCCTAACATTGTCCCACCACCTCTTCGCACTAGCTTCTAGAAAGAACTCCACCAAGATCACCATCTCTTCTGGTGGGATCCTGATTATCCCCATAAGTTTCTTAATGCTAGCCAGCCAGTCCATAGTGGCTCCAGCGTCCTTCTCCCCTTGGGACGACTTACATCCAAATTGACGGAGGGTCTTGAGGTATTTGGAGGTGTCAATTAGAGAAGTAATGATAATAGAAGAGGGATGGGATTGTACTTCCTCGGGCTCAACTTGGGAGTTGTTATCCACCTTGGGAGTGAGGTTAAGCCTCCTAAACACTCGAGTGAACTCTTCATATAGCCTTTGATGTTTCGAGCTGAGTTCAGGTGGTTCCATCTAGGCTTCTCTGGGAGTTTCTACAGGGATGGGATTTTGGGCAGTGATGGTAACTACAACTCTAGTTCTCTTGGTTCCTCTCTTGGGAGCCATCTGTAAATTTTTAATAATTTTCTCTTAGTTCTTATATTATATAGTCTTGATAATATATTCGAGAAAATAGGCTCTGATACCACTCAATTTGTCACGCCCCGACCCGGTTTGGTCAGATCCGCATGAGCAACCCGCCACTCTCCTTTGGTCTATAAAAGATTTCACTTCTTTCTAAACAGTGAGGAGTTAGGCGTTCTTTTTACCTGATTTTCCTGGAATAACATTATACAAAACTTAATATGTTAAAAAATTTTCATACATGTCTTCGTTTTAAGGATTTGGCATCGAGGTATTCCTTATGGGTTCGTCTTCCTTCCTGAAAAGGGGTTAAATGGAGGGGGTGAATTCCTACAACTTAGTAAGCGGGTGTTAGGTAAATGAGTCTAAAAATACTTAGTTCATCACCATCTTTAGTACACCATTCTTTAAAAACTTTTCATCCTTTTTAAGCCTTGGTGTGTTTAGCTCCTTTAGCACATCCCCTTGCCTCGAGAGGCATTTTGCAAACAAACACATGCCCTTTAGAAAAAAGGGTACACATGTTCGATGATGAAGCACGCCCACTACAACCACTTGTGGATTGGAGCATCTTTACCGTCCACCATAATAGAAGTCTATGACTTTTACCTTGAGTCTGAACGACGCCCCAAGCACCAGGCCCTCAAACTCCATATAACTTCTTGTACATATGAGGACGAGACCTCATCCCACACTCTCCCCAGTCTCAATGCGCAAGAAGCCCTAACACAGTAGCTTCATGACTAACTAGCATGACGAGGAAGCCCCAACATAGTAGCTCCTCACTTCCCTTATCACCACCATCTTGTCTAGCAGCCCTTGTAACCCATCACTACCCCCTTGGGCATCTTGATGGTCTCGAATCAAAAGTGAATGCACAAATAATAGTTTTCATAATTTAGCCATTCTCTTTGGTGTCGATGGTCCAACGGCCCCGACACTCAACCCGGTCTATAGCTATTTGTCTGGTTGGTCCGTCAACCTTGCCCTGACGCACTGTCGCCATCCCATCGAGTATTGTCGATCCTAACTTGGTACCGTGGTGAACCACACAATTAAATTCACTTTTAATTAGAGTTTTCATAGCTCTTCCTATTCATGTTTGTGTACAGGCTTCAGCCCGTACCCAATGGCCTTGGGCCCACTACACATATTTTTCAAAAAACTAGGCCTTGGGCCCTATGAGTATAAATTCGAGGCCCTTGGCCTGTTAGAGCTATTTTAGCTCTCGTTAAGAAGGTCTCCCAAATAGTTTAAGTAATGGCACACAGTCAGGGAAGAACACTTCTGACAAAATATATTTCTTAGCTGAAGGTACTCGTCAAACCAACTTGGTGTGATGATGCAGGTGGGTCTGCTTACAACCGGAAAGTAGGTTTTTCCTTTCTTAAAAGTGCCCATCATCCCCATCGAGTATGATATATAAAAATTTCTACTTATAACCAGTAAGTAGGTTTTCAGTTAATAAAGGTGCTTATCATCCCAACTAGATATGACATTTAAATTATCCCACTCACCCAGTGATTGTGATGTGTTCACCCTCATTCAGCCTTCTGAATCTTGTTCAAGCTCCTTTGTTCATGTCCTTATCCGAATTTGTTCCTACATGGTTTTAATATCCCCGTTAGGAACGACTTGACATTAATAGTCCTTCTATTTCCATGTATTTACACTTAGGCCATTATTTTTGCCTTATTGCAATTAGGTCCCTAAAGTTCATAATCTTTGACTTTAGGTCCCAAATGCTCAATTGTTTTTAATTAAGTCCCCAGTGCTTCCAATATCCCTCTTGGGTTCTTCATTTTATCAAAATGGTATATGGGGTTCAAATTTCCCAAATTTCCAATTTGGTCCCCAAACTTTTACAAAATTACCATTTTGCCCCTAAGTTACAAAAATGGTCAATTGGCCACAATTCTTTCAAAAATTGACCAATTGGTCCCCCAACATCTTTTTCATTTCCAATTGACCTTCAATTTTGAGAAATTTCATCTAGGTATTTCAATTTATGGAAATTCCCAATTTTCCCCAATTTCTTCTCTCAATTTTACCCCTTTACACTTACCGAATTTGATTTCTTCAAATTGGACATTCAATTGAGATTAATTGCTCCAATTTATAGCATGGATTAGTTTCTACACTTCCATACAATCAAATGGAGTTTTGAATTGCAGAATTTGGGTCTAAAACGAGCACAAACGGTGCTTTAATAGAAAATTGTACATAAAGAGAGAAATATTCGAAATCTTACCGTCAAAGATGCGGCGGCCTCAGCTCTTGATATGGAAAGGTAGCTCTTGTCTTTAGGGTCCTTCTAGGATCAAAAATTGTTGCAATTGATGTCCATATCAAAGTGAATTTAGTTAGTGATATTTAGCACTTTCTCTCTCTAGAACCATTCTACAACAATGGAGGAGGGTCGAATTGGCTTACCTTTCACCTCTGTGGAGGTTGTGTGATGGTTGTGGGGACTACGAGGAGGCTTGGTTTGGTCGTAGGAGGTCTAAATTGGTCGAATTTCAATTGACCAAAATAGGGCAACTTCGAACCGGCAGAGTTGCTTCAATGTTCGATCCCGCCGGCGCTTCTTCAGTGATCCTTTGGTCGAACGAAGGTTGTTGTTAGGTAGTTGACTTCCCCCAGAATCTGTAGGACCCGAGTTTGCCTTCTAAGGCTGAGAAAAGTGCCCAAGTCGGAGTTCTGGTTTGAGCCTTGCCAGAAAACTAAGCACTTTGGAGAGGAGGACGATTTGAGGTGTGTGGAGGATGAATGGAGGGGGAGCTCTTTATATAGGGAGCTCGAGGACCCTCTACCTGACTAATTTCCATACTAGTGGAGCTTATCCTTGCTCGAAAATGCCCAAATCGGAGAGAATATTCCTTCGTCAGCAAAGGAAGGTTTATGAACCAATGAACAGTGATGTCATCCCAAGGAAGAAGACGACACTATTCTAGATCGGACTAATCCTGTTCGACTAGGTTCAATGGCAAAAAACGGCCGATTCAGGCCCGATTCGACCCGTTTTCTCAAAATGAAAAATTTATAAATTCATTTTCTCTCTAATGGTGGCTTCAATTCCCCAATTTGAGATTTTCAAGCCACCTAGAAAAATGAATTATCTAGTCTACTTCATTTTGGTTCAATCCAGTTCAATCTAGTTTAGGTTTGGTTTACCCTGAACCGATCCAATTTTTCCACTTCAATTGATTTCAGGGTTCTTCCCTATGATTTTCATGACTCTTTTAGTCAATTGGGATTTTTTCAATTTCCCATTTTACCCTTTTTATCATTTTCGGTTCATTAAGTGGTTCAGTTTTTCTTCTTTGGAAACGACCGGCTCTTTCCCAGTTTTTCTCATTCTTGAAAGGACGAAGTTTACATGGTTCCTTCAAAAGGGGTTGGTCTTTAAAAAAACAACCCAATTCTGGTCCTTCCAAAAGGACCCAAGTCGGATACTTCCATAATTACCCGACTCACGTCTAATGTCATAAAACACCATTTATATAATATTTAAGGTTAATAAAAATCATATGTTATTTAATCACTACAATTTCTAAAAAAATTTGGTATGAGCTCCGCATTTTCATCGCATTCATAACACTTGTTATATTTAAAGTTAATAAAAATAACTTAACAAACTTAAAATATTTAATAATTATAAACTCCAATCAAATTATATTAAATACATACAAATGTCGTAAAACATAATACAAAATAAAATAAGCAATCAATCACCACTTGTCCCGCTTGATCATCATCAACAGTAGCATATAGCATTTTGAACAATAAATATTCATTTGGATCGTAATCAATCTCATTAACATTAGCATTTGCTGCAAAATTTAACAAATAAAATAAATTATAATAATAGAACATGGCTACATAAATTATAAAAAGTACAGGACTAAGTAAATAACTTAGGAGTGTCTTTGCTCTTATCTAACTTTGTACACAAATGACTACTTTAACTGCCTCATTAGCAAGTCGATTACGAGATGAACTAATAATTTGACCATTGATACTAAATGCTCATTCTAAACCAACCGTTGTAATCAAAATAGTCAATATATCATTAGCCATCATTGATAATATTGGATATCGAGCAGCATTATTTTTCCACCATTTAAGTATGTTGAATTTATCTAAATTGTGAGTCACATACTCATACAAATATAAGTCCAACTCAGACTTTGATTTCTTTTATTTTTTCTTCTTATCTTGCTCAAATTTGATAAAAACATAAAATAGACTTGTTTACTCCAAGTTACTTTCACTACTTGTACATGGATCATTCTCAAATTCTTGAGCATGGTTCTGTTTTACGGTACTGGCATATTCAGCAAATAGTATTTTAAATATATTCACTATTGTGCATGTTTCTTGATCTGCCATATCATTTGTTTATTTATCAAAATAATATGTCAAATTGTCAATTTTCCATTGTCTATCTAGAATTGTTGCAATTACTAATATAGTATTAACTTTCCACAATATTTCTCAACTTTATTCATAATTTCATTAGCCATGAGCTCAATGTAATGTATACCACAATACATCTACCCACTAATCACAACTTTGATCAAACAAACAATAGGCATATATAAATTAGCAGTGGGATAACTTCTACTAGAAAATATATTGGTCATGTTGTTGAACACAATAAGTTTTGCAGTAATATCATTTATTAATAACCAATCTAATTCACTAGACAAATATTTATATTATGCATCACACAACTTCAAACGAAAAAAAAGATATTTGTACTCTAATGCTACCCGCAACATATTATAAGTTGAGCTCCAACGGGTTTTATAATCAAGAGTAAGCTTGTTACCCGAATCGATATGTAGTTGACAGATAATTTCTTCAAATTTCTCTCACTTTTTAGGAGTATCAGTCCAATATAGTATACTTTCGCGTATATTCTCGATAATTTTTATAATTGTTTTCAACACTTCTTTCACAATTAAATTTAAAATGTGTGCACAACACTGTATATGTATTATTTATACTCACAACATCAATGAATGCATAGACAGTTTATCAGTAAAAAGTTGTATTATACTATCATTGGTAGAATAGTTATCAAAAAGTTATGTTAGACAGTTTAAAATCAATATTTTAATCAATAAGTAAAATATACCTTATTTGTGTGTGGACACGATATAAAATAATCTACAACAAAAAATACCAAATAATTTAATAAGTCAAATGTATCTAACTAATATCAAAGAATACAAACACATATTATTGTATAAATCATTATCTTAATATACTATTTTGTAATTTTCAATCATTATCAATATAATGATCGGTTATTATCATATAACTATTTTTATATATTTTTAACGTACACATGTCACTAGTAATATCAATCCGACTATTCAACTTTTTAAAAATCTTTTATAACATTTTTTTCTCAACTTAATATAATTTAATATAATCATTCGTAATTGTATTTCACGATATAATTTTAAATTTTGGTTATAACTTCCCCACAAATTATTTAAACCTGTAATGCTCTATCATATTTATTATATATCCATATAGGATAAGTATTAGTACAAGTGACGAACAACAGTTTTATTCATTAAAAACCCAGTCTCCAACATAGTATTTGTCCAATTACAAACTTACTTCAACCTATCTTATAAAATATTAACAAATATTAAATATTGTCATTTTTAAATATTTACCAATATGTTTAAATAACTTGTAACTTATTTACTATAATCAATATACAAACTTACAAATTAGTTGTATTTCATTTTTAATTTATATATTTTGAATGTTAGTATTAGAACTATCAATTGCACATACTATTATTACATAATCATAAATGTATATACAATCGTTTATTGCGAATGCTAATAAGTCAATATTATCTTAATACCATCTATTATCGAGTATTACTCAATAAAATAATAATAAATATAATTACAAATAAAAAAATATAAATTACACATTAATAAAATTGAAATTGTATTACAGTATTAGAGTAATTTTACGAGCACCGTCATCTTGAATTGCATTGGATCCGGGACAGTGTCTCTGCCATATCTACGGAAAGCTCAGGGCGGCGGGTGGCAGCTCGGTGTGGGGGCAGCAATTAGGGAGGGACGGGCGGCAGCTCAATCAATTCGGAAAAGAAGGTCGAAGGCGGCTGAGGAAAGCATGGGACTGCAGCTGCAGATTGGATTCTCTCCTAGAGCTCACTACTGCTACTATAACCTACAATAAATTTAAATTTCATTTAGAGTCCGTTAGAGTATGAATAAAAGGGCGTCGTCGTTAAAGGCAACCCCGAGACGATGTTTTGACTTCTTTTTTTTTTTTTTTGTAAATGAAACGACTTTGCTTAGTCGTTTTATTTTTTAATAACTCTCTAAATTAAACGATGTCGTATCATTTATAAATTAAAAAAAAAATATAAGTGCCTGTTCACATTTCTGGACCCGCAACTAGTCGACCGGAGCCCACATTTTCAACTGTGCTCGGTTTCAATATATGGACTCGGATTAAAGGAGATCCAAGCAGACCCGAGCAGACTCGACATATTTCGGGTACGCTCGGGTTGGGTAGGGACTCGGGTCTCCAATACCGGGTCCCATTGTCATGCATATGAAGAAAGGTGGGTCAAAAAAATGAAATCACCCTTATATATATATATATGTATATTTGCCTTCTGTGCATGTTCCGCAACTTCTTTCGTTACCTTCTCTTCTTCCCACAACTTCTGTTTCACCCTAGTGGAGATCGCCCCAAACTTCTCTCCTGTCTGATCCTATCGTCTCCCGAGGGCTCTGACGTTGGCTGTGCTTCCAACGGGAGACTGATCTGTTTTGATCCTCCTCTTTCTTTAGAGTTGATTTTAAGTTCTAATGTGATACATTGCAGCTCCAATGCATGCTGTGACCGTCTGCTGTTTGTGCATGGAAGAGATGGGATGAAAGTACTCACTAATGTGGAGCTGTGCAATGAGATAAAGGAGTTTTTATATTCAGTTGGCTTGGTGCTCACCACATGCCTAACTCTCACTGCACGGAAGGTAAATCCCGGTTGCCTCTTTCTCGTCTACTTTCGTCTGATGCATGCTCTAGATTTTCTCCTATAATAAAGATACCAATAAGCTATCTTATTACGGAAATCCTTAGAAAATCCTTAGAAAATTCTTATACTTGGATATTATAAGAGAGTATTGGGCTGTGGGCTCTGATCAGATAAAGGATAAGGGGTTGAGGTAATGTCCACTTCATAACTAAAAAACTTATAAGCATACTGGAGAGCCATACTCATGTGCAATGCAATTGTCCAACATTGTCAGAAGGAGAGGGTATAAGTTTATAAAGGAGCTCCTTACCAACTCTCAGTAAATGGATGTTTCTGGGTTTGATATGAAGAAAAACTTATCTGATGAACATGCACATGCAGTTGCCAATGGCACAGTAGATAAACTGGAAGGTAAAAAATTCTAGTACTTTAGATTGCCTTGTATCCTTATTATTCCTGCTTTTGCCAATAGTTTGCATTGTATAGTTTCACTGAAAAAGCTAATTTATTTGATGATGAAACTCCCTGTAAGGGACTCTTTCTAGTTGGCCATAATCTACATCATCATGTTACCTTTGGTGGCAATCTCAATGAGGAGCCTCCTGTGACTCAATTTGACAGGGAAGTTGTGACTAACAATAAAAGATCATTAGCTGGAGAAGCCACAAGCATAGAAAGTTCCAGCAATATAAATGCGGATATGGAACCCAATCTTGATAATATCGAGCATGTTCCATCAGAACTTTTAGATAATCTGGAGTTAGCACGTGCCGTGCCATCTCCTCTAGTTTCATGTACGATGGTTTCATGTATGATGTTGAGAAGCTGAACTACAATGGGAAATATGTCTCTTCAATCTCAGATGCTTCTAATGAAGAAAGTTATCCACAATATTCTGAATTTGACTCCAATGATGATTCTTAAAAAGGATGCTGTCTAGTTCCTATTGATGGTAAGCATGTCAGTTGATGTTTGGTTTACTTATAAAATTTTCCTTAATTATGATAGCAAATTATATATATGTTCCCATGAACTTTGTTCATTCTCGACTGAATATTTCATGCTAGATCCACCTACTATCAATCTGTACCCCTCACAAATACCTGAACCTAGCTTCGGGTTCAGGTTCATAGACCCGATCCTCGGGTCGGGTGCAGATCCACCAAAACCCGTTCCAATCAAAGAAGTCGGATGCCTCTGGTTAAAAGTGCAGTAGTCCCATGAGCTATAAAGCTCGAGTGCTTCTCATCAATGGAGATGTGCAAGGTCCTGCTGAGTAGAGCTTGTGATGTTTGAGAGGTGGGGAAAGGTCAAACAGAACCTAGACGCCCACTACCGTCCGTTTCAACATTGAGTTAAGTATTAAAGTGATCTTCCATACCTATCCTTTGTTCTAACCATATGTTCACATTGAGTTATCTTCATCCATCATCATATCCAAATAAACAACTAGCAAGTGTAGGCAAATTTTCAATAATTTGTAGACAAAATTCAACACAAAGAATGAAATATTGGGATCAGATTATATTACTGAAAAAGGATTCAGTTCAACTCAGAAATCCAAGAATTTGTTATAGTATTCACAAGTTATTGGATTGATAATACCGTCCGGAGAACAATAGCTGATCCGTGGGCAAATACCACAAGGAATTGAAGCCATGGGAGAGACTTTTGGTTCCTTCCCAGGACCAGGCTTCTTGGCTATTTTGTAACAAACTCTTCGAATTGGTATTGCTGCGAACTCCCCACATCCTGTGCTCCTAAACTCCACTATCTGATTGTCCAGTTCCAGAATCCTCAAGATCTCAGCAATTTGCTCCTGTGAGCATTCCACATGGAACAGCTTTGACCTCTTGATTGCATCATATATCATTTCCACCGTTGCAATCTTCAGGCTGGAAATGTATGAAAGACAGGTTTTCCTAACAAGGTCTATGAAGGTCTTGTCAAGGGCACCTTCATGATACCACGACCCACCAGTGATCTCAGCAGATGGCTCAAAATCCGATGCCATATAGTGTTTCCGTGCTTTGTGCTGGACATTCTGCACTTCTTTGATCATGTTCTTGGCAAGCAGGGACTTCAGAGATTTGGTGACAATATTGGGTAGAAGTTTTGTTTCTCTTTTTATGTCCTGTGAGAATATGCCCATATCTTGCTTGCTTTTGATCAGATCATATATTGTTTTCTCATGCTCTGTCAAACCATGAGCTGGTGCAGTGGAGTCAGGCCTCTTCCTCTTGCTCATTTCTTGCTTAAAGAGATGAAAAAATTTACAATCATCACTAACCATTTAAGAAACAAGTTTTTTATGTTTGATCAGAAAGCTCATAATACATAGGAGATTATGATACTGGCACCAGGCCTTCATAAGTCGGTCTTGAACAAAAGTGGAAGCTCATGGTCCTGTCATGCTCAAAAGGCAGTTAAGCCCATACAACACACTATAATAACTACCCTAGAGTTCTCCTAAGTTTACCTTGCTTCCTGATTGATGGAAATTTTCATTTTCTCATCACCTATGAACTATCAATTTTAAAAAAAATCATATAATATCAAGAATACCTTCAGCTCAATAGCGATTCTTTGATTACAACTCAAATCATTATAGTCAAATTGATCCTCTAAAATATTCATGGTGATAAGCCTTGAAGATAGAGAGTTCTCTTGTGAAGCAATCACACAAGATTAAATTAACAAAAGACGTGTGATCTAAGCAAACAAAGCAATATAACTTGTAGCACTTAGGGAATCTCCATAATCAGGGGGAACCCCTATTCTGATAAACCTTGAAGATTGGGGGTTCTCTTGTGAAGCAATCACCCGAGAATAAATAACAAAAAATGACATATGACCTAAGTAATCAAAGCAATATAGTTGTAACGCTTAAGGAATCTCCACAATTAAGGAGACCCTATTCCGTAAATGCCACATCATAGCCAATCATGCATCAATGCTAATTCAGGAGTGACATCATATATAATTCACACCACAAATTTCATCAAGATACTAATGATGCTAACTTTATTTGTAGCTATTTTGAGGTTATGGTCATGGGTGGGAAGTAGTCAAGAAGTAATCAACCACTCAACAGCACAAAGGAACAGAATACATAGCAACAACCATTATCTCAGTATTCAGATGAAGACCCGCGATATTGTGACGTTTCATAGATCATACAATGGGCGGAACAAGCAGTACACATACCTTCAACGTACTGTCCAGCGAGAAGATCGAACAGTCTTTTCCAAGATGCAGCTACGTGGCCTAGTAGAGCAATCTGACTTAGGAAGGCGAGCTTCAGGAGAGAAACGACCAGCAGCGCAGGTAAGAGAAGGCAAAATTCAAGAGAGCAAGTAGTTCGAGGGTGTTGAGTCCCAGTAGCGTGAAGAGTCAAGGAGACCAAAGATGGATGGTGCTGGTAGATCCGGGTTGAAGTGAAAGAGTAGTGGACGATTGCTAAGCTTATCAGTGGAGGCGACAGGGTCGATCGGCAGCAAATGATGGACCGATGGAGGGACGCCGGCCGGACGATCAAGAGAACTCGATAGGTGGGAGCACGCAAGAAACGACAACAAGGGACGGTCGTGGAGAGGAGTGAGTGAGTGAGAAGGGAGGAAGGGGAAGAAAGCGGTGAATATGTAGTTAATTGGGAGGGAGGAGGTCGATGAAGGAAGAATCAGTGGCCGTTCGTCGGAGCGAGAAGTGGCCGGTGCGACATGGTTCCGCTTAGAACTGAAATGACGATTGCCTCTCCTCCATCGAAACCCTAATGTCATCATTTACTATTTAAATCAGTTTAATTTTCTCTCTCGTAAATTCAAATTCCCTCGTTAAATCAATTTTATGATAAGAATGCTAGGCAAATAAGAACAATTAACATCTAATATCAAATTTAGAGTAAATTTTATTTTAATTTTTATAGCAACTAAAAATACACCTAATTATGAGTAAGTAGTTCAAATATATAATAAGTTTAATTATATAATAATTCGGGATAAATAAAGAAATTATATAAAATTAAAAAAATAATTAAACAAAAATTTCCAATATATTTTAAAAGTTGAGAGGGAGAGGTTGAAGAGTGGACAGAAGATAATTTTAATAGATTCATGCACCCCTCATTGATCAATTTGTATAAATATATATACAAATGTGAGTGTAATAAAGACAAAATCACTACACAAATTATCGTCTCTTTATGTACAATAGGGGAGCAAATCTCAAGGGTAGCTAGGGAAATTGAGATAGTAACAAATAGTAATGAGAATATTGGTTAATTGATATAAATGCTAATGGAATGTATGTGAATAAGTACTAATTTGTTATGGTACAAAATGATATTTTCAATAGGATTAATATGCAGATGAAAAATATGATTAATTATTAAATAAATAATAAATATATTATAATATTATAAGGTAAAAGAGTAAAGTTAAAAATTAAACTCTTGAAAAAGAGATCGAATTCAAATTATTTCGATGATATTGTTATCAAGGCACTTATATTCAATTTTAATATTAAATTTAGTAATATTAGTTTATTTCTTGAAACTACCATTAATAAGAATAATTCAAATATATGACAAATTTTTTTGACATAGTGACTATTATCGAGATTACTAATCTAATCAAAATTATTAACGAATCTCAAAATTGAAATGGTGGTAGAGAAAGATGGTGACCAATAGTTCCATATAGATAACAAATAATAAATTTGACATTTTTTCAATAAATATTACTAGGATGATGCATTAATTAATAGATATAATCAACCATAAAATAAACGTGAGAGATGGTGAAATATTGTAATTAATAAATAATATGATAATAAAGCATAGAATTTGGAAGATGGACGCTAGTATAGAGGCCGCTATATAGAGGGTGAGACGGGGCTCGAGGCCGCTAGCATGTAGATGGGTTTGCAAGTTTTTATAATAATTCAATTGTGAAACTATTGAATATACTTTTGCTAAGTAAGATAAACGTCATGTATATGAGTGTAGTTCAATATCAAGAAAGTGATTAATATATCTAATATCATTTATAGAGAATTAATTGTAGAGAGTAATAAGGATAGTGACAAGAAATGAGTTGATGTGACAAAACTAGGCTCGGACCACTAAGTTGAGATCATAAAGAGAACGTCAAGGCCTATAGGCATGATGTGGAAGATGATCCAAAATTTGAGAACTTGTATTACGCCTCAATTCGATTTGATTGAAACTTCGTGATCAACCTACCACCCTTACTGTACTAATATGGTATTTCTACCATAATAGGTCATAAAATGTAAATTGTAACATGTATATATGCTTTCCACAACAAAATTTACAAAACTACTTAATAAAAATTAATTTTTCTTGATAATCATAGCTTGCTTCTTGACTTTCACCCTTCTTAGTGCAAAATCTTTCCTAAAAGGGGTTTAAGGGAGTGGATAATTTTGATAACTCAGTGAATAAGATTTACAAGACATCATGACTTATTTTCCATGGTTAATAATGCATTTAAGTAGAATTTTCTTTTTTAAAAAAGTATATACATGATAAGCAAGCCAATATTTGTCTTATCTTTTATAAAAATTTGTCATCAAGCTATTTGTTGTTTCATCAACTTAGAGTAGGCTCCTTTCTATTTAGAGTAATTTAGTTTAATAAACCTACTCGGGTTTGTTTCAAATAAACGTACGAACACATACACTTCATCAATAAATGTATCAAATAGTCGCAAAACAGACCCTTAGAGGTTAACTGTCATACCATGTTTTCCAATTTAATAGGAATAACTAACAACATTAATACCCATAATATAGTAATAAATCTTCTCCATTTAACAAACAATTTTACAGAAGCTTAGAACAATTTATCAGAGTGACACCAATTGAGCTAAGAGAGCACTTCAAGTAGAAGAGAGTTACCTGATCCACTAGTCCTTATTCACACCTCAAACATCATCTTCGCCATGATCACATTAGATCTACCAGATTAATACTCCCTACCTATGAAATTCTCAATCTCAACATCCACCATGCAACAATCAAATTTAATTAAAACGGGGAAGTATCGAAGAAGAGAAACACCAATTAGACCAATTAGGGACGGTTACCTGGGAATCCCTCTAAGATGAACATATCTTTGGATAAAAGGTGATTGGGCTTAATTATACATTGTACTCGGTTGGGCTGGTGAGCACTTTAGAAATGAAAAACCACTTGTGAGTGAGTTTATTCATGTCATACCTAGTTGGGATGATGAGAACATTGGAAATGAAAAACCACTTATATGTCAGATTTTAATATCACACTCGGTTGGAGTGATGTGAGAACTAAGCAGAAAACTACTTACCAGTTGTAAGTAGAGAAAATCATACCTGGTTGGTATGATGGACTTCCTTGAAGGAAGTAGAAACCCGTTTGCCGGTTGTAAGTGGAGATATCATCACACCTGGTTGGTGTGATGAAGTGAAAAGATGTTTTTGTCAGAAGTATTCTCCCTTGACTGTGTGCCAATGCTTAAACTTTTTGGGAGATCTTCTTGACAAGAGCTAGAACAGCTCAGATAGGCCAGAGGCCTCAGTTTTGGAACTTTTGGGGCTAAATGCCTGGTTTTGGAAAATCACGTATATTGAGCCTAAGGCTAGTTGGCACGAGCAGGAGCTAGTAAACAAACTTGATATGAAAGCCATGAAAACTCTTAATGAAATGGATATGTGTTTTCGCCATGGTACCAAGATAGGACCGACATACTCGATGGACTAGTGGCAGTGCGTCAGGGCCAAGTCGACGGACCGGCCTACACAAACAGTTGTAGGTCAGGTTGGGGGTTGGGGCCATTGGACTAGTGGCATCAAAGATAAATGGCTATGTGGAAAAATTATTGTTTCTGCATACACTTGAGATTCGAGACCATTATAACGCCCAAGAGGGGTAGTGCTGCGTCCTAAGGGCTACTGGACGATATGGTGGAGATAATAGTAGTTTGTTGTGCCAGTAGTTGGAAAGCTCGAAGTAGCTTCTTGCGCATGAGACCGGGGTGGGGTCGGAATGAGGTCTCTATCCTCATATGGGCACGAAGTATTTTTGGGTCTGAGGGTTGAACATTTGAGATGTTCACTCAGACTCCGGGTAGAAGTCAGGGACTTCTATCAAGGTGGATGGTAAAGACGCTCCGATCCACAAGTGGGTGTAATCGGCATAACTTCATCTCACGAATGTGTATTACCCTTCCTGATGAAGGGCATGTGTTGTTTTGCTAAACACACCTAATGAGGAAATGAGAAAAAAAGTTAAGAAAACCTTGGAAATGATTTGAGAATCATTGGAAAAAGAAATGGTAAAACCTTGGAATAAGGTTTGGAAAAGAAATTAAATTCCTTTTTGAAAGGAAATGACACCCTTGGTAGGGTAAAGGTTTTAAAAACCAAACTTTGAGGAAAAACCTTATTCTTAAAGAAATGATAACTTTGGTGTGACTATTTTTAAAACTCACTCCCAACACCCACTCATTGAGTTATAGAACTCACCCCTCCCTTTTACCCCTTTAAGGTAACTAAGGGAAAACCAAACTTAAACACCTCCCTATATGGGAATTGTAAAGACAAGTATGTCTGTTTAAAAGATTTTCAGTTTTGTATAATGTTATTCCAGGTAAGACAGGAAAAAGGATGCCTTACTTTTTCCGGTTTAGAAAAGGATGAAACCCTTCATGAACCAAAGGGAGTGGTGGGTTGCTCATGGGGACCTGACTAGACCGGGTTGGGGCGTCACATTAACAACCTTTGTCTATTCCACTTGTGGCCCGAAATGACTTTACCATTCACCCTAGTGAGAGGCTACAACCTTTCACCACATTGTCTACGTGAGTGTCATCACTCATCCCATAGACTTATTGATACTTCGATCCCCAGATTCATGGGGGTGAGACCTCGCCCATTCACCCCCTTGGTCTTAATAAACATGAAGCGTCTAGAGCTACACGACATACCCGAACAACATTTCTGCCCTTGTGCAAACCTAGCTATCCAGTAACCCTTAGAATCAATACTACCCATGTGACATGCATCTTCTTGATTTTGTACAATTTGCAAATCACAAGTGTCTTTTAATTAAGACATTTATCTTTAATGCTACTAGCCCAACGAGTTCGACAATCCGACCTCAGCTCAATGGCTCACAAACATTTATCCATGGTAATAAATTTTTATTATTAGGCTCATAATTCAAAATTTATCTATGGGATTTGTAAACCCCGTCCTTTAAAGATAAGAAAACCGGGAAAAGAACCCAAACCGGTAAAGAAAGGGGAAATTGGAAAATCTCAAGTGACTAAAAAATCATGGAAAAGAACCTTGGAACAAATGAGAAGAGAAAACCGGACGGTTCAAGGTGAATCAAACCCGAATCAGATTAAACTAGATTGAACCGGTTTGAACCATACATGAACCAAATCCTAAATTCATTTTTTGTGGTGGGTTAAAGTGATCAAATTAGGAAATTAAAGCCACCATTTGATAGAAAATGAATTCAGATGAATTTAGAAAATTTTAGATTTGAGAAAAGCAGTCGAATCGGGCTTGAACTGGCCATTTTCTACATTGAACCCGGTCGGACCAGACCGGTTCGGTTTGGAATAGTATCATTTTCTTCCTCTAAATGACAACACTGTTCATTAATGCAGAAAATAGATAACACCGACAAAGGAATAACGGCTCTGATCAGGCCATTTCAGGGTTAGGATAAGCTCGATCAAAATGGAAAGTTGTCGGGCAGAGGGTCCCCAAGCTCCCTATATAAAGAGCTCCTCTCCATTCATCCTCTACACAGCTCAAATCTCCATTCTCTCTTAATTGCTCCATTTTTCAGCTTAGCTCAAACCAGAGTTCTGATATAGGCCTTTTTCTTAGCCTCAAAAGGCAAGGTTGGGTTCTACAGACTTCAGGGGAAGTCAACTACTTGATAGCATCTTGCTTTCGACCAGAGGACCGTCGGAGAAGCATCGACAGAATCAAACAGTGAAGTAGCTCCAACGGACTGAAGCTGTCCTGTTTTGGCCGAGCTGAATTTGGCCCTCCTCCGTCGTAGCTGGTCAGAGTTAGAGAGAGAATGTGCTGAATTTTACTGATAAAATTCACCCTCAATAGGACATCAATTGTAGCAATTCTTGATACTAGAAGGAATCTGTCACGCCCCGACTCGGTTTGGTCGGATCCCCATGAACAACCCGCCACTCTCCCGGTTTATTAAAGGGTTTCCCCTTATTATAATCCGTAAAGAGTAAGGCGTCCTTTAAACCTGCACCATTTCCTGGAATAGCATAATCAAAACTACATGAAATTTTAAACTTTACATACCTGTCTTACAGGCATCTTAGTTGATGGTCTTTCAAGGTAGGTTTTTTGGGATTTCCTGAAAGGGATATGAGGGAGTTTACATTTTGGCCCTTTGTATTTCGAAAATCCTCAATTTTTCCCCCAATTTCAACTCTTCAACACTACCGAATTTGATTTCATCAAATTAACCGATCAAATACTTCTAATTGTTGAAATTGGAGTTGAAATTGAGTTCCTGCATGTTCATACAATTCTAAGAAACTTTGAATCGTAGATTTTAACGCCGGAATGAGCTCAAATGGAGCTTCATCGGAAAACAAACAATAGAGAGAGAAAGCTTTGATTTCTCACCGGTGAGGGCACGACGGTCCGAGCTTTTGATCTATGCGGATAGCTCTCATCTTAAGGTTCATCCTAGAATCAAGAATTGCATCAATTGATGTCGAATTGAGTTAGAATTTCATTATTGATATTCTGTCGGTTCTCTCTTTAGCACCGATCAGAAATTGCAGAGGGGAGCCGAATTGGCTTACCTTTCAGTCGTAATTCGACCGTGGAAGGGCTGAGGGAGTGTTGAGAAGGCTTAAGGTAGGCTCGAAATGGCCAATTTCAACTTGGCCGAAACAGGGCAACTTCGGTCCACCGTAGCTGATTCACTGTTCCATCATGTCGGTGCTTCTCTAGTGATTCTCGAATTGATTGGAGTTTGCTATCAGATTGCTGACTTCTCCCCAGTTCTAAAGAGCCCGACCTCTCTTTTCGAGATTAAGAAAAATGTTGAAGTCGAAGCTTTGGTTTAAGCTTCACTGGGAAATGGAGCAATAGAGAGAGAGAGATAAGTGTTCTAGTGCGAGGAGAATGAATGAGGATGACCTCTTTATATATGTGTAAAACCCGTGTATTAAATCAGAGAGATTTATTACTAGTATTAATATTGCCATAAATTATTGGTATTAATTCCAATAATTTAATTTCGGTATTAATTTCAATAATTTAATTTCGGTATTAAATTATTGGTATTAATTCTAATAATTAAATATATATATATATATATATATATAGATTAATTTATGGTTATTTATGATAAGGCATTTGCATAAAAATTTTTGACCGAAATTTCGGGTTACAAAAAATTCATATTGCCCAAGAGGTCACCCATCCTCACACTACTCTCGGGCCAACACGCTTAACTTCAAAGTTCTTATGTAATCTTATTCATCTAAACCAATTTGGTTTTTGTCTTCTAATTTTTCTTAAATTTCTTTTCCAAGGTTTAATGAACCCTTTGGATCACCCGGAAGTTGTAAATTTCCATATTGCTTGTTCCCAAATGTAAACCAACTCGGTTTTCTTACTCGGTTTGTCCAGTTCTTTTCCTGGTTTTCCTTAACTCAAAAGTGTGAGGTTTACAAAATATTAGGACGAGAGCTACCTCCCCCGATCAAGAGCTCAGATCGCCACACCTTCAACGATAAGCTTTTGAAGCTTTCTCTCTCTATGAATAGTTTTCGGGCGAAGCTCCGTTTGAGCTCAATTCTAACCCAAATGTTGCGGTTTAAAGATCAATTAAATCGTATGGAAGTGTAGGAACTGATCCATACCTTCAATTTGAGCAATTAACCTTGATTAAATGGCCAATTTGATGAAATGAAATTTGATCAATTTGAAGCGGAGAAATTGGGAAAAAATATTGGGAAAATTTGGGGATTTCAAAAAATTAAGGGACCTTCATGCAATTTCTCAAAATTGAAGACCAATTAGCAATGATAAAGAGTTGAGGGACCAATTGGTCAATTTTTAAAATATTTGGGGCCAAATTGCCATTTTTGGAAAGTAGGGGCAAAATCGTAATTTTTAGAAAATTAGGTGTTACACCCCGACCCGGTTTGATCGGATACCCGTGAGCAACCCACCACTCTCCCGATTTATTAAAGGGTTTCCCCTTATTATAAACCATAAAGAGTAAGTCGTTCTTTAAACCTGTACCTTTTCCTGTAATAACATAAATCAAAACTGCATAATATTTTAAATTTGTCATACCTGTCTCACAGGCATCTTAGTTGATGGTCTTTAAGGATAGGCTTTTCGGAATTTCTTGAGAACTGATATAATGGAGGGGGTGAGTATGACTACTCAGTGAATGAGTTTTTTCAATACTTTTACTTTTATGAAAAAGATTTGTATTGGAGTGTGCCAAACTCCTTTCTTTTAAAAACCTTTCATTTCATATCTCAGTTTTTACCACCATTTCCTTATTAATCATGGTGTGTCATCACCCAATACACATCCTTTATCATGAATGTCAAACACACATTCACAGGCCGACCCTCCATTGAAACCACTTATGGCATTGGAGCGACTTTACCGACCACCTAGATAGAAGCACATCCACTTCTACCCTGAGAATGAGTTGATGTACGTGACATCCGACCCTCAATGCCAAAATCAATTCTCCATGTTCGTATGAGGACATAGACCTCATCCTATCCCCACCCCGGTCTCATGCTCTTGGTACTACTCCAAATTTTGCACGGTCACCTAGTACGACGAACTGCCCTTATACAAACCAGGTCGTCTAAGGCCCTTAGGACTTATCACTACCCCTCTTGGGTGTCTTGATGGTGCCGTAATCACAACGCATGCACAAACATTATTTTCTTATCATGGCATATGATCTGTGGTGCCACTAGTCTAACGGCCCTGACCCTCACCTCAACCTATAGCTGTTTGTCTTGATTGGTCCAGAGACTTGTCATATCGCCTGCCATTAGTTGACTGAATATGTCGGTCCTGTCTTGGTACCATGACCAAACAATTCATTTATTAGAGTTTTATGACACATATCTCATGTTTGTTTACGATCTCCTGCTTGTGCCCACTGGCCAATGGCCTACTTGTTCGAGATTTTCAAAATCGGGCATAATAGCCCCCAAGTTCCAAAACCGAGGCCCCCAGCCTATAAGAGCTATTCAAGCTCCTATAAAGAAGGTTTCCCAAATCATTTAAGCATTGACACATAGTTAGGGGAGAGCACTTCTGACAAAAATATGTTTTTATCTATCCATTATACCGAACGAGTATAAGGACATCTCCGCTCATAACCAATAAACGGGTTTTCAACTTCCTTCGAGGAAATTTCATTATACCAACTGAGTATGATCTACTTAAAATCGGTAAGTAGTTTTTCTGCATGATTTTCACATCATTCCTCTATGTTGTGATGTTTAAAATACCACTTGGTAGTGGGTTTTCATTTCGAGGTACTTATCATCCCCATCTGAGTATGATATAAAATCCCACTCACTTGTCAATGCAGTGAATTTCACTAGACTGGTCCCTTGTATTCGCGCGAGCTTGTCCTTGTTAGCGTTCCTAATACCTCGTGTTCCTATATGAAATGAACATCTCGATTCATTTTCCCTTGGCCTAATAGCCTTCATTCATTCCAAATGAATGAGAAAACCAAACGTTTATTTATTTGCAATTAGGTTCCTAAAGTTATTTTTCTTTAACTTGAAGTCCCTAATGTCGGTTTTTCCTCAAATTGAGTCCCAAAACTTTTAAAATTCCCCTTGGGACCTCAACTTATTCAATTTCACAAAAAGGAGTTTAATTTCCCAAATTTCCAATTTGGTTCCCCAACTTTTCCAAAATTACCATTTTCCCCTTCCTTTACAAAATGGTAAGTTTTACCCCAAAAATTATAAAATTCCTCAATTGGCCCTCTAACATTCTTATCATGCCGAATTGACCCTCAATTTTATAAAATTGCATTTTGGTCCTTCAAATTTTGAAAATCCCCAATTTTCCCCCAATTTCAACTCCTTAACATAACTGAATTTGATTTTATCAAATTGAGCGATCAAACACTTCTAATTGTTGAAATTGAAGTTAAAATTGATTTCCTACATCTTCATACGATTTAATAGCACTTTGAATCACAAGTTTTGACGTCGGAACGAGCTCAAATGGAGTGTCGCCGGAAAATAGACTACATAGAGAGAAAGCTTCGAAAGCTTACTGTCAGGGGCACAACGGTCCGAGCTTTCGATCTGGGCAGATAGCTCTTGTTCTGAGGTTTATCCTAGAATCAAGAATTACATCAATTGATGCAAAATTAAGTTCTAATTTCCTCATCAAAATTCTATTAGTTCTCTCTCTAACACTAGTTGAAAATTACAGACGGGAGCTGAATTGGCTTACCTTTCCATTCTAATTCGGTCGTGGGAGGGCTGAGAAAGTGTGGGGATGGCTTGGTTTAGTCTGAGGAGGGCTCGAATTGGCCGATTTCAGCTTGGCCGAAATAGGGCAACTTCGGTCCACAAGAGCTGCTTCACTATTCCATCATGCCGACGCTTCTTCGATGACCTTGGAGCAAACAGAGACTACAGGCGTGTAGCTGACTTCTCCTCGGTTCTAAAGAGCCCAACCTCTCATTCTGAGATTAAGAAAAATGCTCAAGTCAAAGCTCTGGTTCGAGCTTCACTGGGAAATGGAGCATTTGAGAGAGAGAAGTGTTCAGGTGTGAGGAGAATGAATGGGGATGAACTCTTTATATAGGTATAAAATTGTGTATTAAATGGGGGAGATTTAGTAATAGTATTAATATTGCCACCCATCCTCACACTACTCTCGGGCAAGCACACTTAACTTCAAAGTTCTGATGGGATCTCGTTCACCTGAACCAATTTGGTTTTTCTCTTCTAATTTGTATTAAGGTTCTTTTCCAAGGTTTTATGAACCCTTAAATGGTTGGGTTTGTGAACCGGTCTGATATTTCTCACTCAGTTTGACCAGTTCTTTTCCTAGTTTTCTTTAACTCTAAAGAGCGGGGTTTACATTGTGGACCAAGTTGGAAATTTGGAAAACTTGAGTCCGTTACACAGTTTTGAGTAAATTGAGTACCCAAGAGGAATTTGGAAGCCTTGGGACCTAATTTAGGGAAAAGTTAGCATTAGGGACCTAAATAAACCAACAATTTTGAGCTTAGTCACTCATACGTGAGAAAACGATGGTTGTCATGCCAAAACCTTAATTGATATGGATGCCCAAATCATGTAGGGACACGAGAAACCGAAACACCGACAAGGAAAAGCTAGCGAGGACTTGGAAACTAAATGGGGATGAACACGTCACTGTCATTGTGTGAGTGAGCTTAATTATATCATACCCGGTTGGGATGGTGAGCACTTTAGAAGTGAAAAACTAGATGTGACTGGGAATTTTATACTTCATACCGGTTGAGATGATTAGCTCACTTTTATGAAAAGAAAACCTACTTACCGGTAGTGAGTGGGACCATTTATACTTCATATCCAGTTGGGGTGATGAGCACTATTTTAGTAGATAAAACCTACTTACTGGTTGTAAGTTGAGATAATTATACCTGGTTGGTATGATGAGTTCCTTGAGGAAAGGAAAAAAAACCCGCCTACAGGTTGTAAGTGGAGATATCATCACACCCGGTTGGTGTGATGAGTTAAAATGGATTTTTGTCAGAAGTGTTCTCCCCTCACTGTGTGCCAATGCTTAAAACATTTGAGAGTCCTTGACGGGAGCTAGAATAACTCAGATTGGCCAGAGTTTCAGTTTTTGAACTCATGGGGCTCAATGCCCAGTTTTGGAAAAAACATATAGTGGGCCCAAGGCCAGTGGGCACGGGCTAAAGCATGTAAACAAACATTAATAGGATGAGCCATGAAAACTCTCATTAAAAGTGGAATTAACTGTGTGGTTCCCCATGGTACCAAGTCAGGACTGACAAGGCTCGATGGGCTAGCGATAGTGCGTCAGGGCTACGTCGACAGACCAGTCAGACAAACAACTGCAGGCCGGGTTGAGTGTTGGGGCCATTGGACCGTTAGCACTAAAGAGAATAGCTAAGAAAATGAAAACTATTGTTTGTGCATGCACTTGTGGTACGGGACCATCAAGACACCCTAGGGGTAGCGATGGGTCTTAAGGGCTGCTGGACGACATGGTGGAAATAAGGGAAGGAGAAGTTATTGCGTTTGGGTTTCTCGTCGTACCAGTTAGTCATGAAGCTTCTGCGTTTGGACTTCCTAAAGCTACTGTGGGCTTCATGCACACAAGACTGGGATAACGTCTTCGTTCTTCTACGGACAAAGAGTGGCATTTGGGTATGAGGGTTGGATGTCGAGAACATTCACTCAGACCCATGGTAGAAGTGGATGGGCTTCTATCTTGGTGTACAGTAAAGATGCTCCAATCCACAATTGGGTGTAGTGGACGGGCTACACCTGCGAATGTGTGTACCCTTCCGAATGAAGGGCGTGTGGTTGTTTGCTAAACGTCTCCCAAGGCAAGGGGATGGGCTAAGAAATCTAATCACACCTAATATGATAATGAGAAAAAGGTTTTAAGATTTGAGAATCTTTGGAAAAAGAAAATAGTAAACCTTGGAAAAAGGTTTTGAAAATTGAAATCAAGGAAAACCCTTTTAAAGGAAAAGATAACCTTGACATTGTTTAGATAAACAAAAGCTGTTTTCTTGAAAACTCACTCGCAACACCCGCTCACTGAGTTGTAGAACTCACCCCTTCCTTTTACCCATTTTAGGTAACCGAGAAAGAACCAAACTTAAAGACCTCCTTTATTGGAGCTGTAAGACAAGTAAGTCTATTTTAAAACATTTAGTTTTGTATAATGCTATTTCAAGAAATACAGGAAAAATGACGCTTTACTCCTCATGGTTTAGAAAAGGGTGAAACCCTTCATGGACCAAAGGGAGTGGCGGGTTGATCACAGGGATCCGACCAAACCGGGTTGGGGCATGACAACTTGAGTGGTATCAGAGTCTGTTTGCTCGAATACATTATCAATACTATATAACATAGTAACTAAGAGAAAGTTTAAAAATTTTCATATGGCTTCCAAGAGAGGAACCAAGAAAACTAGGGCTAATGTCACCAACACCATCTAACACTCTATCCTTGTAGGAAGACAACCCTAGAAGTTCTCCAATGCCAGAGGCATAATATAAGTACCAAAGGACCAAATGGGGATGTATCTAGTACCACCTAGGGGTATGGTACCAGGATATGCTGGGGTCACAGCTTTGAGTACGAAGAGGAGCCTAGCTTGAAGCTAGGAACACCAACAAGGGCTTATAACCCTACATAGGGAAAACACTTATCAAGAAACTAGTAGCTCCAAATCTACTTTATGACCACCTTTTTGTAATAGGGCTAAGACCCCAACATATTGTACTCCTTCTCCATTAATAAAGAACTCCAAATTTCTAAATGCATGTCTCTCAAAAATGATCTTGTGCCTCAGCTGTAGGAAGATTGCCCCAAAAGTAACCAAATAACCCGTGTTACCCTAAACACCACGGAGACCAAGGAGATTCCCATCCCAAATAAAGAAATGAACCAGGGGAACTATTGGGCAAGGAAGGCATGACAAGAAAACCACCAAGGTGATTAAGGAGTCTAGGAGAACTCTTGGAGTAATAACTGGGCAAGGAAATTACCTATTACAAGGTGTGGACAATAGGAACACTACTTAATAAAGTGTCCAACACTACTAAGGATAGGTATCAAGATAACCTGGTATAGGTGTATGGGAAATGGGGCATGAAGTGAAGGACTGTCCGACACCACAAGGATTTAGAGCAATACTTTCTAAGAACAATGCCTCCACAACTACAGGAATCCAAAAGGATACCATCCCAAGAAACACGACTCCTGCTCAGAATTTCAACCACACCCAGGAGGAAGCTCGTAAAGATCCTAGCATAGTGGGGGTACTTCCCGACCCAATCTCCTTTTAAGAAAAGCTAAAGCCCCAAGTTGGTAATCCTATTTCAAAAGTAAATTTTGAGTTCATAAAATTTTTCTATCCCTCAATGATGGTGCAATGGTGTGCCTTAACTACATGAGGAAGGAAAAAGGGCTGAAGGTAGGACCTCAATTAACCGCAAATAGAAAAAAGGGTAGATGAAGAGAATTCTTCTTTAAGAAGAAATTTCTAGCCATCTAGGAGCAAGGAAGGAAGTGCCTCCATAAGAGAAGACAAGCTGAGCATTAGACGACAAATGGGATGTCTCGGGATGGTAAGCTCGACCTGCTTTGGATAAAGCAAAGAAGCCAAATAGAATTTTCGGACCAATAAAGTAGAAGGAAGAAAATTGTAACAATAGGATTGTCAAGGAGAATAAACGATGCCTTAAGAAGGACCGAGAAGTAATAAGGACTACATCCTAAAGGGCAATAGGATGGACATTAAGGACAAGTAGACTCGAGAGAGACAATTGTCTCAAGATAATTAGACAAGGAGAATAGTAGGAATGAGGTAGTTAACGAACTGAACCTTATGAAGGTTATAATATTTAAACTCTAGCAAAGAAGGGAGGGGTGGAAAGGCTAAACATTTGGAAAATAAGGATGAAGGAAATCCTTAAAGATATCAATGGCCAAGACCGGATTAACGACCAAACTCAAGCCTGAGAAGGTTAAATAAGCCTCTCGCAGGATGATCAAGAGATCTTGAAACAAGAAGGATTTGAGCTCTCCCTTAAATAAATAGACGTGTACTGGGGTACAAGTGGGAATGAGGATGAGATACAAAAGATGTGCCCACAAGGTTTCAAGAGTAAAGGTAAGCAGGAGAGGATGGTATCAAAGGATGTCATTAAAAGTTAGATGCCCTCAAAGGTGAATGAAAAAGGAATTCCGGGAGAAAAAGGTAAGAATCCTCCCAAGGAAGGAAACCCCAGGGAGGGATATATGTCCTAACTAAGAGGTAATGGAACTAAGTGATGAGGGATGAGGAGATGAAATTGCAAATGAAGTGCATGCTGAGGTGAAAGAACCAAGGGAATCATACTAGGAGGACCCAATGAGTAAGTTAAACCCAAGGAATGGGTAAGTAGGAAGATAGCATCAAAAGATGTTGTGACAAGTAAGAATGGGTGGACTACCCATAATAAGGAAATAAAGGAAAGAATATCCGAGAAACCTTGGGAAAGTAAGCCCTCCAATTAAGAAGTGATTAAGGGAAAAGACCACTGACATCAAGATTGGTCGTAGTCGACGCTCGCTTAATGAAGCTTAAAGAGTGGACAAATTGGCATATTGTGGAGTACACGAAATAAGGCCTGATATTGGAAGTTCCTCGAATAGGGAATAAGGGATGAAATGGAGATTTTAAGATAATGGAGGATTGATAGTAGGCAAAAGCCCCAATATAGAAAGGGTGTAAGGAGATGAAGAAAGGAAACCTTCAAGGAATGGTAAGAAGGTTGAACATGTAGCTCTTAAGGTGAAAGTCTCTACTTTGAAGGATATAGCAGAGAATGAAATCATAAAATGGAGAACTCCCCAAACAAAGGAAACGACACGTAGACCGAATGGGATCAACTTGAATAAGGAATGGTGGAATTGTCACGCCCCAATCCAGTTTGGTCGGATCCCCATGAGCAACCCGCCAATCCCTTTGGTTCATGAAAAGCTTCACCTTTTTCCAAACCGCAAGGACCAAGGCATCTTTTTTCTCGTCTTTCCTATAATAACATTAATCAAAACTGAATAAATTTAACCTCACATACCTGACTTGTAGGTTTAGCTACAAGTAGGTCTTTAAATAGGTTTTCCCTTGGTTACCTGAAAAGGGGTAAAGGGAGGGGGTGAGTTCGACAACTTAGTGAATGGGTGTTGGGATAGAGTATTCAAGACATCTTTAATCGGAGAGTGCCAAACTTCCTATTTATTTTCAAAAATATTCTTTCCCTTAAATTCCCGGCTATTCAAACCATTTTCCTCATTATCCACAATCGGTGTGTTTAACAATCAACATACGTCCTTCATCATGAAGGGAACACACATTCGTAGGGCAGCCCGCCCACTACACCCACTTGTGGCGTCAGAGTGACTTTATCGGCCACCTAGATGGAAGCCCGTCCACTTCTACCCTAGAAATGAGTGGATGTTTATGACATCTGACCATCAAATCCAAAAAGTGACTCCGTGTCCGTATGAGGACAAAGATGTCATTCCGACCCCACCCTGGTCTCATGCACATGAAGCTACGTCGAGCTTGCCTCACCGCTAGCACAACAAACTGCCCTTATCTCTACCATGTCATCTAGTAGCCCCTAGGACGCATCACTATCTTTCTTGGGCATCTTGATGGTCCCGAAACTCAAATGCATGCACAAACTAAATTTTTTCCACAAAACCATTAATCTTTGGTGCCATTGGTCCAATGGCGCTGACCCTCAACTCGACCTGCAGCTATTTGTCTAGACCGGTCCGTCGACTTGGTCCTGTTGCATCACTGCTAGTCCATCGAGTATGTTGGGCCTGTCTTGTTACCATGGCCAAATCACATAATTCATTCATTTAAAATTTTCATGGCTTATCATCTTGTTTGTTTACGAGCTCCTTCTCATGCCAACTGGCCTTGGGTCCGCTGTACGTGATTTTCCAAAAAATATCGGGCATTTTAGCCCCCAAGTTCCAAAACCGAGGCATCTAGCCTATCTGAGCTATTCCAACTCTCGTCAAGAAGGCCTCACCTGATATGTCATGGCCCAACCCAGTTTGGTCGGATCCACGTGATCAACCTGCCACTCTCTTGGTTTGTTAAGGGTTGCCCCTTATTTATAAACCGTGAAGAGTAAGGCATCTTTTTAACCTACACCTTTCCTAAAATAACATAAATCAAAACTGTATAAAATTTTAAATTGAGCACACCTGTCTTACAGGCGTATTAGCTGGTGGTCTTTAGGGTAGGCTTTTCGGGGTTACCTGATAGGGATATAAGGGAGGGTGTGAGTACAATGACTCAATGAATGGGTTTTTAAAATTTATCTTTTAGGAAAAATGGTTGATTCGTAGTGTGCCAGACTCCTTATTCTCCTTTAAAAACCTTTAATTTCAAATTTCAGTTTTTATCACCATTTCGTATTAACCATGATGTGTCATTACCCAACACACATCCTTCATCATGAAGGTCAAACACACAATCGCAGGCCAACCCGTCCACTGAACCCACTTGTGGCAACGGAGCTACTTTATTGACTACCTAGATAGAAGCACATCCACTTCTACCCTCAGAATGAGTGGATGTTCACAACATTCGACCCTCAATCCCAAAACAATTCTCCATGTCCGTATGAGGACAGGGACCTCATCCTAACCCCACCCTAGTCTCATGCGCTTGAAGCTACATCAATCTTCTCAAGGCTTCTGGTACGACTAATTGCCCTTATATCTACCAGGTTGTCTAAGGCCTTAGGACATATCACTACCGCTCTTGGGCGTCTTGAAGATTCCGTAAACACAATGCATGTACAATCAATCATTTTTCACATGATGCCATATAATCTATGGTGCCACTGGTCCAATGGCCCTGACCCTCAACTCAACCTGCAACTGTTTGTCTTGACTAGTCCGGAGACATGTCATGTCGCACTACCGCTAGTTGACTGAGTATATCGGTCCTATCTTGGTACCATGGCCAAACAATTCAATTAGTTAAGTTTTCATGGCATATAAATCATGTTTGTTTACGAGCTCCTGCTTGTGCCAACCGACCGAGGGCCCACTGTTCGAGATTTTCAAAATTGGGCATAATAGCCCCTAAGTTCCAAAACTGAGGCCTCCGGCCTAACAGAGCTATTTGAGCTCCCGTCAAGAAGGTCTCCCAAATTGTATAAGCAGTGGCACATAGTTAGGGGAGAGAACTTCTGACAAAAATATATTTTCAATTGTCCATCATATGAACCGAGTATGAAAACATCTCCGCTCATAACCGATAAACGGGTTTTCCACTTCCTTCGAGGAAGTTTCATCATACCAATCGGGTGCGATATACTTACAATCGTTAAGTAGTTTTGAAACATAATTTTGAAATCACTCCTCTTAGGTGTGATGTTTAAAATACCACTTCGTAGTGGGTTTTCATTATTGAGATGCTTATCATCCCAACCGAGTGTAATATAAAAATCCCACTAACCCGATCGTGTATTGAAATTCCTCTTAGCCGACTTGTTGTCCTTACTCGAACTCATCTTAGTTGGCGTTCTTGGTACTTTGTGTTCCTACATGATATGAACATTCTTGTTCATTATTCTTTGGCCTAATAGCCCTCATTCATCCCAAATGAATGGGAAAACGAACTTTTCCCTTTATTTGCAATTAGGTCCCTAAAGTTATTTTTCTTTAACTTTAAGTCCCTAATGCCGGATTTTCCTCAAATTGAGTCCCAAAAATTTTAAAATTTATCTTAGAACCTCAATTTATTCAAATTCACAAAAGGGGCATAATTTCCCAAATTTCCAATTTTGTCGCGCAACTTTTACAAAATTACCATTTTGCCCCTACTTTACAAAAATGGTAAGTTTTGCCCCAAAAATTACAAACATTTCCCAATTGGTCCTACAACATCTTTATCATGCCTAATTGGTCTTCATTTTTATGAAATTTCACTTTAGTCCTTCTAATTTTTGAAATTCCCAAATTTCCCACAATTTTCCCCCAATTTCAACCTTCTAACTCTATTGAATTTGATTTTATAAAATTGACCAATCAAATGAGTTTTATTTTGTAATTGAAGTTACATTGGAGTTCCTACACCTTCATACGATTCAATTGCACTTTGAATCGCACGATTTGGTGTCGGAATAAGCTTAAACGTTGCTCCACTGGAAAATTGGACCTAGAGAGAGAAAGCTTATCGTCGGGGGCGCGATGGTTTGAGCTTTCATTCTGGGTAGATATCTCTTGTCCTGAGGTTTATCCTAAGATCAAGAATTACATCAATTGATGCAGAATTGAGTGATAAGTCTATCATCAAAATTTATCTAGTTCTCTCTCTAGCACTGGTCGAAAATTATAGAGGGGAGCCGAATTGGCTTACCTTTTAGCTCTAGTTCAGTTGTAGGAGGGCTGTAGAGGTGTTGGGAGGGCTTAGTTTGGCCTTAGAAGGGCTCAAATTGGCCGATTTCAGCTCGGCCGAAATATGGAAACTTCGGTCCGTAGGGGTGCCTCACTGTTCAATCACGCCGGCGCTTCTCCGATGACCCTCGGAGAAAATAGAGACTACAGACGTGTAGCTGACTTCTCCCTGAATCCATAGAATCCGAGCTCTCCTTGTTTGGCTTAGAAAAGTGCCCAAGCTGGAGCTCTCGTTCAAGCTTCACCGGAAATTGGAGCAGTTGAGAGAGAATTGAGTTTTCAGGTGTAGAGAGGATGAATGAGGAGGGGCTCTTTATATAAGAAGCTCGGGGACTTGTTGGCCGTCCAATTGGTGCCTTAATGGTAGTCATTCATTGCCTGAAACTCCCTAGCTAGAGACTTTTTAGCTTTTTTGGTGCTGCACAATTTTTCGCCGAGTGAATAGTGCTGTCATCTGAAGGAAGAAGACGACACTGTTCTGAACCGGATGAGACCGGTCCGAACTGGGTTCAAAGTTTAAATCGGCTGGTTCACCCCCTATTCGACCAAAATTTTCAAATCTAGGAATTTCTAAATTTATCTAAATTCATTTTCTATCCAATGGTGGCCTTAAATCTCAAATTTGAATTTTTTAAGCACCGAGAAAAATGAATTTAGCATCCAGTTCAATAGTGGTTCAAACTGGTCCAAACTCGTTCAATCTGGTTCAGATCCGGTTCACCTGAACCAGTTTGGTTTTCACCTCCATTTCATCCATAAGTCCCTTTTCATGACTTATGTGACTCTTTAGGTCACTTGTAATCCATAATTTTCCTGATTTACTCTCTCTCTATCGGTTCTAGTTCATGGTATTCAATCCTATTAGATTCGGTTTATTTGAACCAATCTGGTTTTTCTCTTCCGATTTATTCTAAGGTTCTTTTCCAAAGTTTTATGAATCCTTTGGATCATTTAAGATTGAAATTTCACAAATTGTCCATTCTTTGATAATCAGGTTTGTGAACCGATTCGTTTTTCTCACTCGGTTTAATCGGTTCTTTTCTCAGTTTTCCTTATCTCCAAAGGGCGGGGTTTATAACTCTCCCCTCCTTTTAGGACTTTTGTACCCAAAACTAAATCAGCATTTTCACCCCGGAATAAACTTCCGTTAATGTCAACTTAGACATATTGATACTTTTGTCGTTCCTTCACTTAGTTCACCTTAAATCACGTGCTTAAGGAATTTCTTTTCCTTTATATGGTTTACTCATTCCATGGAGTTTTATCATAATTGGTATATCTTGCATGTGAATCCAAAGGTATATTCCTAGGTACACATCTCCATTTGCTTAGGCAAGATTCTTCCTTTTGAGGTTCTTACTCAATATTTTAGGATTAGGAGTTCCAAGATGCCTAATCATTCCTTTGTCTTGTTATTCTCTTCATCGTTGAAACCCTTAGCTATGCATTCTTTTGAGCATTATATACGGGTTTTGATGTTATTATCCCTTCATCCTAATTTGACCATTCCTTCATCCATCCTTGATTACAACTTTAGTCCAAACTACGCTTGACCTAATCATGCTCATTAACTGATTTTTTTCCTTATTTGAGTCGCATTTTCCCTCGGGACTGTTATGCTTTTATATGTCTCCTACAACATGACATATTCCAAAATCTGTCTCTGTCCATTAGATTCCTATAACACTTCTTTTTGGGTTGTTTGCAACTTATAACATTTTAGGGATCGTATTACTTCATCCCTCTTTTGTTTAGTAGTTTTCCTTGACTACCTTTACCATTATCCAATCAACATACATAATCATTTTGATTTTCCTTAACCACTCATCCTTTTCCAACTTCCTTATTGGGTATTTTCGGTTCTAATCATTTGGTTTCCCACTAGTTTACCGACAAGCTGGGATTCTTTCCTTCTTATGTCCTTGGCACTCTTTATTCAGGGATTTTTTCCTTTTTCCTTAATCCACTTTTACTTACTCGTGATCATTTCATGATTCTTCATTCTAAATTAATCACTTTTGGACTGTGTCAATTCCTTTGCTTGGGAAGGTTCCCTTCTTCCGGTTTCATTCTCTACTATGTCCCTCACAATAGAGACTTTCATCTTAGGAGCTACATGCTCCAACCTTCTTATCATTCCTTGTAGGGTTCTTTCTTCCTTTCTTTGCACCCCTATCTATGTTAGGGCATTTGCCTGTTTTGGATCTTTCTTTATCCGCAATTATTGTTTCATCCCTTATTCCTTACTTGAGATAATTCCGATTATCGGTTTTTATTCTGTGCATTCCACATTATGCTCATCCGTCCACTCTTTAGGCTTCATATGTGCGTGTGTACTATGACCCATCTTACCAATTGTGGTTATTCCTCTTTACTTTCACATATTATTTGGAGGGCTTACTTTCACAACGTTTCTCAGACGTTCTTTACTTTAATACCTTAGTATGGGTAGTGCACTCATTCTTACTTATCACAACATCTTTTGATGCTAACCTCTTATTTACCCATTAACTTATTTCCTTTTAAGGAGGGTTCACATCCTCCTAGTTTCAAAATCTTTTGATCATCCTTCCTGAGGCTCACTTAACCGTCTCAAGACTTTTAATTATAAATCTTGTTTTTTTGGCCATTGATTTCTTTAAGGGTTTTCCTTCATCCTTCTTTTATAATTTCTTGGCCTTTTCACTTCTCCCTTCTTTTTTGTGGTTTAAATCCATGGTTTTCTTGAAGGCTTGTTCGTTAACTACCTCGTTCCCACCATTTTTCTTGTCTAACTGTTTGGATAGATGTATCACTTGTCTTTCATGCCCATCCTATTGTTAATAGTTACGTTTTTCTAACAATTTCTCCTAGAATCATTATTTGGCTCTTTTGCTCTTCCAAAGCAGGTCATACTTGGCCTCCAATACATCCTTCCATCAAGAAGTTTCTAACGATGGGTTGGTTCCTTGTACTCCATGTTATGGCCATCCGCCAATCAATGTTCCCTTCAAGGGGGTACATAGTCGTATGCATCCTTCCAAAGTTCTCTTTCATAGCGTATTTCTTCTATTCTTCACTATGTCCTACCATAGAGTTTATGGAGGACATTTTCCGTCTTTGTCCATCCTGAGGGGTTTTAGGTGTACTTTCAATGTACCTTACCTCTATTCTTGTGATATCCCTCTATGTTTGATCTTCCTAAGAATAAGTTTAAATTTCACTTTACGTCTCCATTTCTTGACCTCCTTGCAAACTGTTAACCTGCTCCATGGTTTTAGTCATCAGTCCTTCCTATCTTTCATGACTTTTTCGAAGGTATTGCCCTGAATTTATGAGGTGTGGGATAGTCCTTCTTAACATGTCCTATTTCCCCTGCACATATAACAGATTATCTTGGTGCTTGTCCTTAGGTTTGGGCAATTCTTCACGTAGTGTCCCCATGTGTAAGTAATGGTTATTCCCAGTTGTGAATCGTTGTAGTTCCTCCTTTACCTTGAGCATTGTGGGGCCTTTCTAGGGTTGCTGGTGGTTTGATGCTTTGCTATCCTTGAGTTTGAACACCTTGATAGTTTCCTTGCTGAGTCTCCCTTGTTAAGGGCCATTCTAATAGTCCTTCTAGGTTTCTTAATTCCCCGATTCAATTTCCTTATTTGAATTGGAAATTTTCCCTAATTTTTATGGTAGTGTGGGTTTGTTTGGTTACTTTCCTTAGGACCATCTTCTTTTCAAGATGACATCATTGAGTGATAGAAATTTAAGAAATTTGGGCATTTCATTAATAGAGGAATACAAAAGGTTGGGGTTTTAGCCTTATTACAAAAAGTAGTCACATAATAGATAAGGAGCTACGGTTTTCTTGACAAGTATCCTCCTTGGTAAGATTATACATCTCTACTGGCATTCCTGAATTTAGGCTTGACTCACTTTATACACAGAACTGTAACCCTAACATGTCTTGGCACTATACTCCTTGGTGGTACTGGATACTTCCCCATTTGGTCCTTTGGGGCTTCTACTATGTCTTAGGCATCTAGGACTGTCTTCTTAGGAGGACAAGGTGTTGAGTAGAGTCATTCTTAGTTTTCTTGGTTCCACTTTTAGGAGCCATCTGAAAATTTTAAGATCAATCCTATTAGTTACTATATTTTTTAGTCTTGATTATGTATTTGAGGAAATAGCTTCTAATATCACTCAAGTTGTCATGCCCCAACCCGGTTTGGTCAGATCCCCGTGATCAACCTGCCACTCTCCAGGTTTACTAAGGGTTGTCCCTTGTTTATAAATCATGAAGAGTAAGGTGTCTTTTAAACTTGCACCTTTCCTGGAAAAACATAAATCAAAACTAAATAAAATTTTAAACTGAGCAAACTTGTATTAAGGGCGTATTAGCTGGTGGTCTTTAGGGTAAGCTTTCCGGGGTTGCCTGAAAGGGATATAAGGGAGGGGGTGAGTACAACGACTTAATGAATGGGTTTTCAAAATTTATCTTTTAGGAAAAATATTTCATTCAGAGTGTGCCAGACTCTTATTCTCTTTTAAAAACCTTTCATTTCAAATTTTGGTTTTTATTACCATTTCTGTAAACCCCGTCCTTTGACAATGAGAAAATTGGGGAAAAAATTGGTCAGTTTTGAATTCTTAACCAAAATCGGTCTATAAGCTCGATTAATAGGAAATAGACAAATTGAGAATTTACATCTTCCATGCGACTCAAAATGGTTCATAAATGTTGGAAAAGAACCTTAGGACGAATTGGGGAAGAAAAACGGGACCGGTTCAAGTGAACTGGGTCCGAACCGGTTTATGAACCGAATCAACTCATGAACCAAAATTGATAGAGAGAGGGCAGACCAGGAAATTTATGGACCCCAAGTGACCCAAAGAGTCCTAAAAGTCATGAAAATGGACTTGAGAAGGAATTGGAGATGAAAACCAAACCAGTTTAGGTGAACCGGAACCTAAGCGATTTGGACCGGTTTGAACGACTATTGAACCAGATCCTAAATTCAATTTTCTAGGTGTCTTAAATAATTCAAATTTGAGATTTGAAGCCATCATTAGATAGAAAATGAATTTATATGAATTTAGAAATTTTTAGATTTGAAAAATTCAGTCAAATGAGGGGTGAACCGTCCGGTTTAAGCTTTCGACCTAGTTTGTACCGGTTTGGTTCAGTTCGGAACATTGTCGTTTTCTTCCTTCAGATGACAACACTGTTCACTCGCTGAAAAATCGAAGTAGTGTCGATGAAGAAGAAACGTCTCCATTCAATACGTTTCCGACCATCAATGCCTGTCATAAAGATGCCAAACGGACGGCCGACGAGTCCTCGAGCTGCCTATATAAAGTGCCCCTTTCCATTCATCCTCTCTACACCTAAAAAGCTCACTCGGCGAAGCTCAAACACAAGCTCTGATATCGGGTCATTTCTTTGCCAAAGGAGGCGAGGTTGAGTTCTTTAGAACCGGGGAGAAGTTAGCTACACGCCTGTAGTCTCCGTTTGCATCGAGGGTTGCTGGAGGAGCACCGACGTGATCGAACAGTGAAGCAGCTCCGGCGGACCGAAGCTGTCTTGTTTCAGTCGAGTTGAAATCGGCCAATTTGAGCCCTCCTCAGGCCAAACCAAGCCCTCCCAACACTTCCTTAGCCATACCACGGCCGAGTTAGGACGGAAAGGTAAGCCAATTTAGCTCCTCTCTGCAATTTCCGATCGGTGTTAGAGAGAGTCGACCGAATTTGAATGAAAAAATTCTAATCCAATTTGATATCAATTGATGTCATTCTTGATCCTAAGAAGAACCTCAAGAGGAGAACTACCTTCCCAGATTGAAAGCTCGGATCGTCGCGCCCTCACCGGTGAGTGATCGAAGCTCTCTATCTCTATAGTTCATTTTCTAGCAAGGCTCCGTTTGAGCTTGTCCCGGTATTAAAAACTTGAGATTCAAATTGCTAAAAAATCATATGAACATGTAGAAACTCAATTTCAACAATGAGAAACATTTGATTGGTCAATTTGATAAAATCAAATTCGATTGGGTTAATAAGTTGGATTTGGGGGAAAATTGGGAATTTTCAAAAATTCGAAGGACCAAAATGCAATTTCCTAAAATTGTGGGTCAATTTGGCATGATAAAAATGTTAGAGGGCAAATTGAGGAATTTTGAATTTTTAGGGTAAAATTTACCATTTTTGTAAAGGAAGGGCAAAATGGTAATTTTGAAAATTTTAGAGGACCAAAATGGAAATTAAACCCCTTTTTGTAAAAATGAATAAATTGAGGTCCCAAGGGGACTTTTAAAAGTTTTGAATCATAGATTTTAATGTTAGAATGAGCTCAAACGGAGATTTGCTGGAAAACAGACTGTACAGAGAGAAAGATTCAAATTTTCACTGGTGAGGGCGGGATGGTCGGAGCTCTCTATCTGGACGCGTAGTTGTCCTCCAGAGGTTATTCATAGGATCAAGAATGACATCAATTGATGCCGAATTGGATTAGAATTTCTCCATCAAAATTCAGCCGACTCTCTCTAACAATGACCTGAAATTGTAAACGGGAGCCGAATTGGCTTACCTTTCGGGCCTAATTCGGCCGTGGAAGGGCTGAGATGGTGTAGGGAGAGCTTGGTTTGGTCTGAGGAGGGCTCAAATTGGCCGATTTCAACTCGATTGAAATGGGGCAGCTTCGGTCCGTCGTTGCTGCTTCATTGTTTGATCCCGCCGGCGCTTCTTTAGCAACTCTCGGGACGAACGAATGTTACTAACTTGTAGCTGACTTCTCCCCGGTTCTAATGAACCCAACCTCACCTTCTTTGGCTCGGAATGGAGAGGGGCTCTTTATATAGGGAGCTTGGGGACCTGTTGCCTGTCCGTTTGGCACCTTTATGACAGGAATTGATAACCTGAAACGTACCCAACGGAGGCATTTCTTCTTCGCCGACGTTTCTTCAGTTTCCCGATGAGTGAACAGTTCTATCATCCTGAGGAAGAAGATGACACTATTTCGAACTGGTCCGGACCAAGTTCCAAGTTTAAACCAGCCGGTTCACCCCACATTTGACCGAGTTTTTCAAATCTAAAAATTTCTAAATTTATCTAAATTTATTCTCTATCCAATGGTGGCCTCAAATCTCCAATTTGAATTATTTAAGCCTAGAAAAATGAACTTAGGGATCGGTTCATTTATGGTTCAAACCAGTTTGGTTTTCATCTTCCAATTTCTTCACAAATCTATTTCTATGACTTTTGTGACTCCTTGGGTCACTTAGGGTCCATAAGATTCTTGGTTTACCATCTCTTTATCAATTCTGGTTCATAAATCGGCTTGGTCCTTAAACCGGTTTGATTCGGTTCGGGTCCGATTCACCCGAACCGATCTGGTTTTTCTCTCCCACTTCGTTCCAAAGTTTCTTCCCATGGTTTATAAATTTCTTTGGGGCACAAGGGAGTTGAATTTCTCAGTTTTGCCCATTTTCTATCAGTTTCGGTTCATGAACCAACTTGGTTCATAAATCAATTCTATCTAGTTCGGATCCGGTTCCCTTAAACTACTTTGGCCTTTCTTTCTCATATCATCCTAGGGTTCTTTTTACAAGTTTATAATTATTTTTGAGTCACATGGGAGTTAGAATTTTTGAATTCGCTCGTCCCCAAGTAGTTGGGTTTACTGACCAATTCGGTTTAAAGATCACGTTGACCGGTTCTTTCCCAGTTTTTCTCATTACTAAAGGACAGGGTTTACAACTCTCCCCTCCTTTTAGGGGGTTTGTCCTCAAAATAGTTACACGTTCTACGATTGAGGATAATTATCCCTCACCATAAACTCGATTTCCCATGTCTCTTCCGGCACGGGTCCGTTCTGCCACTACACCTTGAACATAGGAATTTTCTTTTTCCTCAAATTCTTGTCTCTTTGGTCGATGATTTGTACCGGCTCTGTTTGATAAGTCAAGTTCTCTTCTATTTCCATTGGAGGTCGGTCTAATATGTAACTAGGATCAGGTTGATATTTCTGAAGTACTGAAATGTGGAATACATCCTGTATTCTCTACAGATCAGGAGGCAGTTCTAATTTATAAGCTATTGATCCTATCCTTTGAATAATGAGATATGGACCGATATATCTGGGTTTCAACTTCCCTATTTGCTGAAACCTAAGTATTCCCCTCCATGGAGATACCTTGAGGAATACCTGATCATCCACTTCAAACTCCAAATCTTTCCTTCAATTGTCTGCATAACTCTTCTACCTATCTTGTGCAGTCTTAAGACGACTCCTTATTAATTTTATCTTCTCTGTGGCATCTTCTATTATCTTAGTTTTCTCTAATTTCCTTTCGCCCACTTCTTCGTAAAATAAAGGGGTACGACAGGTTCATCCATAAAGGGCTTCATAGGGAGTCATTTGGATACTGACCTGATAACTATTATTATACGCAAATTCCATCAGACATAAGTATTCCTCCCATCTTTTATTCATGGCGAGTACACATGCCCTTAGCATGTCTTCCAAAGTTTGAATGGTTCGCTCAAACTGACCATCTGTCTAAGGGTGAAATGCCGTACTCATGTGGAGTTTGGTTCCCATGGTGTTTTGCAGACTCGACCAAAACCTAGAAGTAAATCTCAAATCTCTATCCGATACTATACTCACTGGAACACCGTGGAGTCTTATTATTTCCTTCATGTATAGGATGACCAGCTATTCTACTGTGTCCGTTACTCTTATAGGAAGGAAATGAGCTGATTTGGTCAATCTATCTACAATTACCCAAATTGCATCTTGACCTTTTCTGGTCACCAGCAGGCCTGTAATGAAATCCATGGTGATGTGTTCCCATTTCCACTACAGAATGGGTAAGGGTTGTAATAGCCTTGACGGCTTCTGATGTTCTACTTTTATCTGTTGACAGGACAAGCATCGAGCTACATATTCTGCAGTGTCCCTCTTCATACCCTTCCACCAGTATCCTTGTTTGAGGGTGCGGTGCATTTTAGTACTGCCCGGATGCATAACATACACAGAATCGTGTGCCTCTTCCAATATTAATCTCCGTAACTCCTTGTCTTGAGGCACACATACCCTACCTTTATAAGTTAGTACTCCATCACTTCACACATCGTAATTTAGTTTTCTTTCTCCGTTAGTTGAATCCAAGTAGGACTGAAGTTCTTTATCAATCTTTTGTTGGGTCTTTATTTTCTCGGTTAGACTAGGTCTTACCGCTACATTCGCCACCCGGCATTTTTCCTGTCTGTCCTTCTTCAGACTCACTTCCATTCTTCCCAATTATTGCAACAAAGGTAAGTAGCTTGTCTCTACTTGTGTCACCTCAGTTTGATACTTGCGACTTAAGGCATCTGCTACCACATTTGCCTTTCCGCGGTGGTATTCTATCACAAGATCATAGTCCTTCACCAATTCTAGCTATCTCCTTTGACAAAGATTTAACTTCTTCTTAGTTAGGAAGTACTTAACCTCATAAAGGTAGTGTCGCCATATCTTCAAGGCAAACACTATTGCAGCTAATTCCAAGTCGTAAGTTGGGTAATTTCTCTCATGTATCTTTAGTTGTCGCGATGCGTACGCGATAACCTTCCCTTGTTGCATTAACACACATCCTAGTCCTTGTCCCGAGGCATCACAATAGACTGTGTACTCTCCTGTAGTATGATCGGGTAGGGAGAGTACTGGTGTGGTTGTCAGTCGAGTCTTTAATTCCTGAAAAGACTTTTCACAATCCTCATTCCATACTCAACTCCCTTCCCGGTGAGTCGAGTTAAAGGAGTTTCTATTTTAGAAAAGTCTTGCACAAACCGCCTATAGTATCCTGCCAATCCTAAGAAACTTCTAATTTCTGTAGCTATAATAGAATGGAAAGCTCCAAGGAATCCTACAGAAATTAGAAGTTTCTTAGGATTTGTAGGATACTATAGGCTTTGATAGCACTCTAGTTGTCATGCCCCAACCTGGTTTGGTCGGATCCCCATGCTCAACCCGCCACTCTCCCGATTTACAAAAGGGTTTCCCCTTATATTATAAACTGTAAAAAGTAAGGGGTTCTTTAGACCTGCACCTTTTTCCAGAAATATTATAAATAAAAACTGTATAGTAATTTAATTTAATCGTACTTGATTTGCAGGCATTTAATTGTGCTTGTCTTTTAAGGTTCTGCTTCTCGGGACTTCTTGAAAGGGGTATAAGGGAGGGGGGTGAGTATAACTACTCAGTGAATGGAATTCAAATCTTTTGACTTTCAAGAAAAAACATTTATATGGAGTGTGCCAGACTCCTTTCTTTTAAAAAATCCCTTCATTTTAAAAATTTGGGGTTTTTTTTTTTATTATTTCTTAGTTACCAGTGTGTCATCACCCAACATACATCTTTCATCATGAAGGTTAGACATGTTCGCAAGTCAGTATCACTACTGAACCCGCTAGTGGCTTCGGAGCGACTTTTCCTGCCACCTAGATAGAAGTATGACTACTTCTACCCTGGGAATGAGTGGATGTAAGTGACATCCGACCCACAATCCCGAAATCACTTCTTCGTGTCCGTATGAGGACAGCGACCTCATCCCGTCCCCACCCCGGTCTTATGCGCTTGGTGCAACTCCAGATTTCGCACAGACACCTGTAACGACGATCTGCCCTTATACTCGCCGGGTTGTCCATGGCCCTTAGAACACATCACTACCCCTCATGGGCATCTTGATGACCCCATACACATGGTGCATGCACAAGCAAAGTTTTCTTAAATTTGCCATATAATATGTGGTGCCATTTTTCCTAACGGTCCCAACCTTCAAGTCAACATGTAGCTATTTGTCTCGACTGGTCCGGAGACCTGTGATGTCGCATTGCTACTAATTGATTGAGTATGTCGGACCTGCCTTGGTACCATGACCAAATAATTTACTTATTAAGTTTTATGGCACAAATATTTATGTATATGTTCTTTTACGAGCTCCTACTCATGTCCATTGGCCTATGGCCCATTGTTCGAGTCTTTAAAAAACTGGCATTTAAGCCTTCAAGTTCCAAAACCGAGGCCCCCAGCCTATAAGAGCTATTCAAGCTCCCATCAAGAAGATCACCCAAATAGTTTAAGCATTGGCACATAGTCAGGGGATAACACTTTCTACAAAAATAGGTTTTTACTGTCCATTATACCAACCGGTATAAGGACATCTCCGTTCATAACCGATGAACGGGTTTTCAACTTCCTTTGATGAAGTCTCATCATACCAACCGGGTATGATCTACTTACAACCCATAAGTAGTTTTTCCGCATAACTTTTATATCACTTTCTCTAAGTAGTGATGATTAAAAATACCACTAAGCAGTGGGTTTATATCGAGGTACTTATCATCCCCAACCGGGTGTGATACATAATCCCACTCACCTGATAGTGTAGTGAAATTCCACTTAGTTGGGCTTCGTCCTTAGCAAGCTGGACCTCGATTGGCATTCCCGATGTCTCATTCTCCTACATGAAATGAACATAATTGTTCATTATTCTTTGGCCTAATAGCCCTCAATCGTTCCAAATGAATGAAAAAACCTAACTTTACATATATTTGCAATTAGGTCCCTAAAGTTATTTTCCTTTAACTTTAAGTCCCTACTGCCGTGTTTTTCCTAAATTCGAGTCCTGAAACCTTTAAAATTTATCTTAGGACCTCAAATCATTTGATTTCACAAAAGGGGTTTAATTTCCCAAATTTCTAATTTGGTCCTTCAATTTTTCCAAAATTATCGTTTTACCCTTTCTTTAGAAAAAAATGGTAAATTTTGCCCCCAAAATTCTAAAATTTCTCAATTGGCACCCTAATATTCTTATCATGACCAATTGACCCTCAATTTTAGAAAATTACATTTTGGTCCTTCAAATTTTCAAAAATCTCCAAAAATCTCCAAATTTCCCCCTAATTCTAACTCTTCAACACTGTCGAATTTGATTTCATCAAATTGACCGATCAAACACTTCTAATTGTTGAAATTGGAGTTGGAATTGAGTTACTACATGTTCATACGATTCTAAGAAACTTTGAATCATAGATTTTAATGCCGGAACAAGCTCAAACGGAGCTTCACCGGAAAACAGACTGTAGAGAGAGAAAGCTTCGATTTCTCACCGGTGAGGGCGCGACGGTCGGAGCTTTCTATTTGGGAAGGTAGTTCTCCTCCAGAGGTTATTCCTATGAACAAGAATGACATTAATTGATGCCGAATTGGATTAGAATTTCTCCATTGAAATTCAGCCGACTCTCTCTAACAATGACCTAAAATTGTAAAGGGGAGCCGAATTGGCTTACCTTTCGGTCCTAAATCGTCCGTGGAAGGGCTGAGGTGGTGTCGGGAGAGCTTGGGTTGGCTTGAGGAGGGCTCAAATTGGCCGATTTCAACTAGGCCAAAATTGGGCAGTTTCGGTCCGTCGTTGCTGCTTCACTGTTTGATCACGCCGACACTTCTCTGGCGACTCTTGGGATGAACGGATGCTACCAACGTGTAGCTGACTTCTCCCCAGTTCTAATGAACCCGACCTCACCTTCTTTGGCTAAGAATTGACCCTATATCAGAGCTCTAGTTCAAGCTTCATCGGAAAACTAAGCAACAAAGAGAGAGAGAGAGAGCTTTTCAGGTGTGTAGAGGATGAATGGAGAGGGGCTCTTTATATAGGGAGCTTGGGGACCCATTGGCCATCCATTTGGCACCATTATGACAGGAATTGATGACCTGAAATGTACCCAACGGAGGCGTTTCTTCTTCGCTGGTATTTTTTCAGTTTCTCAGCGAGTGAACAGTGTTGTCATCCTGAGGAAGAAGATGACACTGTTCCGAACTGGACCGGACCGGTCCGAACGAGGTTCCAAGTTTAAACCAGCTAGTTCACCCCACATTCGACCGAGTTTTTCAAATCTAAAAATTTCTAAATTCATCTAAGTTCATTCTCTATCCAATGGTGGCCTTAAATCTCCAATTTGAATTATTTAAGCCACCTAGAAAAATGAACTTAGGGATCGGTTCATTTGTGGTTCAAACCAGTTTGATTTTCATCCTCCAATTTCTTCACAAGTCTATTTCCATGACTTTTGTGACTCCTTGGGTTACTTAGGGTCCATAAGATTCTTGGTTTACCATCTCTTTATCAATTCTAGTTCATAAATCAGCTTGGTCCTTAAACCGGTTTGATTCGGTTCGGGTCCGGTTCACCCAAACCGATCTGGTTTTTCCTCCCACTTGGTTCCAAGGTTTCTTCCCTAGGTTTATAAATTTCTTTGGGGCACAAGGGAGTTGAATTTCTCTGTTTTTCCTATTCTCTATCAGTTTTGATTCATCAACCAACTTAGTTCATAAACCGATTCTATCTAGTTCGGACCTAGTTCTCTTGAACTGCTTTGGCCTTTCTTCCTCATATCATCCTAGGGTACTTTTTACAAGTTTACTAATTATTTTTTAGTCACATGGGAGTTAGAATTTTTGAATTCGCTCGTCTCCAATTAGTTGGGTTTACTGACCAATTTGGTTTAAAGATCACATTGACCGGTTCATTCCCGGTTTTTGTCATTACTAAAGGACGGGATTTATAAGGAGCTTGTAAACAAACATGAGATATGTGCCATAAAACTTTAATAAATGAATTGCTTGGCCATGGTACCAAGACAGGGTTGACATATTTAATTAACTAGTGGTAGTGCAACAAGACAAGTCTTCGGATCAATCAAGACAAACAGTTGTATGTTGAGTTGAGGGTTGGGGCCGTTAGACCAGTGGCACCACATATTATATGGCATGATAAGAAAATACTGTTTGTGCATGCACTATGATTATGGGATCATCAAGATGCCCATGAGGGGTAGTGATGCATCCTAAGGGCCCTGGATGACCCAGTGAGTATCAGGGCAATTTGTCGTACCAGGTGACCGTGCGAAATTTGGAGTAGCACTAAGTGCATGAGACCAGGGTGGGGACGGGATGAGGTCTCTGTCCTTATATGGACACGAAGAATTGATTTCGAGATTGAGGGTTGGATGTCATGTACATCCATTCATTCTCAGGATAGAAGTGGATGTACTTCTATCTAGGTGGCCGATAAAGTCACTTTGAAGCCACAAGTGGGTTCAGTGGACGTGTTGGCCTGCAAATGTATGTTTAACCTTCATGATGAAGGTTATGTGATGGTTGATGACACACCATAATTAAATAAGGAAATGGTGGTAAAACCCGAAATTTTGAATGAAATGATTTTTGAAAGAAAAGAGTCTGGCACACTCCAGTACAATCCTTTTTCCTCAAAGTTATTTATTGAAAACCCATTCACTGAGTAGTCGTACTCACCCCTCCCTTATATCCCTTTCAGGAAATTCCGGAAAGTCTACCCTTAAAGACCATTAACCTAGACACCTGTGAGACATGTATGATAAAAATTAAATTATTATGTAGTTTTGATCTTTGTTATTCTTAGAAAAGTGCAAGTTTCAAGGACGCCTTACTCTTTATGATTTATAACGGGGGGAAACCCTTTAATAAACCGGGAGAGTGGCAGGTTGATCACGGGGATCTGACTAAACTAGGTCGGGGCATAACAATTTCTCATTAACTACGGTGTGTCATCACCCAACACACATCCTTCATCATGAAGGTTAAACACACAATTGCAGGCTAGCCCATCCACTGAACCCACTTGTGACGTCGGAGCGACTTTACCGGCCACCTAGATAGAGGCATGTCCACATTTACCCAAAGAATGAGTGGATCTTCACAACATCCGACCCTCAATCCCGTAACAATTCACTGTGTCTGTATGAGAATAGAGACTTCATCTTGTCCCCACCTCGGTCTCATGTGCTTGATGCTATGTCGAGCTTCACAAGGCTTTAGGTATGACTAACTGCCCTTATATCCACCAGGTTGTCCAAGGCCCTATGACACACCACTACTGCTCTTGCGCATCTTGAAAGTTCCATAAACACAATGCATGCACAATCAATCATTTTTCACATGATGCCATATAATTTCTGGTGCCACTGGTCCAACGGCCCTAACCCTCAACTCAACCTGCAGCTGTTTATCTTGACTAGACCGGAGATATGTCATGTCTCATTGTCACTAGTTGACTGAGTATATCGGTCCTGTCTTGGTAGCATCGAGAAACAATACAATTACTTAAGTTTTCATCGCATATAAATTATGTTTGTTTATGAGCTCTTGCTCATGCCAACCGTCCTAGGGCCTACTGTTTGAGATTTTTAAAATTGGGCATAATAGCCCCTAAAAGTTCCAACACTGAGGCCTCCAACCTAACAGAGCTATTTAAGCTCCCATCAAGAAGGTCTCCCAAATTATTTAAGTAGTGGAACATAGTCAAGGGTGAGCACTTCCGACAAAAATATATTTTCAATTGTCCATCATACCACCGAGTATGAGGACATCTCCATTCATAACTGATGAACGAGTTTTCCACTTCCTTCAAGGAAGTTTCATCATACCTAACTGAGCTATTCATCCTCCAACTTTTCCAAAATTACCATTTTGTCCTTCCATTACAAAAATGGTAAGTTTTTCCCCAAAAATTCTAAAATTTCTCAATTGGTCCTCCAACATTATTTTCATGCCCAATTGGCCCTCAATTTCATAAAATTTCATTTTGGTCCTTCGAATTTTGAAAATCCCCAAATTTCGCCCAATTTCAACTCTTAAACACTATCGAATTTGATTTCATCAAATTGACCGATCAAACACCTCTAATTGTTGAAATTGGAGTTGAAATTGAGTTCCTACAATTCTAAGGAACTTTTGAATCACATATTTTAACGCTAGAACGAGCTCAAATGGAGATTCGCTAGAAAACAGATTTTAGAAAGAGAAAGCTTCGATTTCTCACCGGTGAGGGCACGATAGTCCGAGCTTTTGATCTGGGCATATAGCTCTTATCTTGAAGATCATCCTAGAATCAAGAATCGATCAATTGATGCAGAATTGGATTAGAATTTCATCAATGAAATTCGGTCGACTCTCTCTCTAGCATCGATAAAAAATTGTAAAGGGGAGTCGAATTGGAATACATTTCGGTCCTAATTCGGCCGTGGAAAGGCTGAAGAAGTGTTGGGAGGGCTTGAAATGGCCGATTTCAACTTGGCCGAAATAAGGCAGCTTCGGTCTGCTGGAGCTGCTTCACTATTCCATCATGCCGACGCTTCTCCAACGATTCTCGGATTGACTGGAGTTTGCTATCAGATAACTGTCTTCTCCCCGGTTCTAAAGAGCTCGACCTCTCATTCCGAGGCTAAGAAAAATGTTTAAGTCGAAACTATGGTTCGAGCTTCACCGGGAAATGGAGCAGTAGAGAGAGGGAGAGAAGTGTTCAGGTGTGAGGAGAATGAATGGGGATAACCTATTTATATAGGTGTAAAATCGTGTATTAAATGGGAGAGATTTATTACTAGTATTAATATTGACATAAATTATTGATATTAATTACAATAATTAAATATATATTATGGCCATTTATGATATGGCGTACGTTCGCATAAAAATTTTTAACCCAAATTTTGGGTTACAAAAAAAATCATACTTCCCAGGAGGTCACACATCCTCACACTACTCGCGAGTAAGCACGCTTAACTTCAAAGTTCTTATGAAATCTCGTTCACCTGAACCAATTTGGTTTTTATCTTTTATTTTGTCTTAAGTTTCTTTTCCAAGGTTTAATGAATCCTTTGGATCACCCGTAAGTTGTAAATTTCCAAATTGCTTGTTCCCATATGATCGGGTTTGTGAACCGGTTCAGTTTTCTCACTCGGTTTAACCGGTTCCCTTACCTGTTTTCCTTAGCTCAAAAGGGCGGGGTTTACAATAGGTGTCTTAGTTGATGGTCTTTAAGGGTAGACCTTCCAAAATCTCCTAAAAGGGATATAAGGGATGGGGTGAGTACGACTACTCAATGAATGGGTTTTCAAAAGTTTAGACTTTAAGAAAATATTTATTATCGGAGTGTGCGGACTCCTTTCTTTTAAAAATAATTTCATTCAAATTCTCATATTTATCACCATTTCTTTTTAACCACAGTGTGTAATCATCCAACCACATCCTTCATCATGAAGGTTACACACATTCTCAAGTCAACATGACCACTGAACCCACTTGTGGATTCGTAGCGACTTTACCGGCCACTCGGATAGAAGTACGTCCACTTCTACCCTGAGAATGAGTGGATGTTCACGACATCCGACCCTCATTCCCAGAATAATTCTTCGTGTCCGTTATGAGGACAGAGACCTCATCCCGTCCCCACCCCAATCTCATGCGCTTGGTACTACTCCAAATTTTGCACAATCACCTGGAACGACAGACTGCACTAATACTCACCGGGTCATCCAGAGCCATTATGACGGATACTACCCCTCATGGGTGTCCTGATGATCTTGTACTCATCGTGCATGCACAAAAAATATTTTCTTATCAAGCCATGTAATATGTGGTGCCACTGGTCCAACAGCCCCGACTCTCAACTCAACCTGCAGTTGTTTGTCTTGACTGGTCCGTCGACTTGTCATGTCACACTGCCGCTAGTTGACTGAGTATGTTGGTCCTATCTTGGTACCATGGCCAAACAATTCCTTTATTTAAAGTTTTATGGCATATAATTCATGTTTGTTTACGAGCTCTTACTCGTGCCAACTGGCATTGGGCCCACTGTACGAGATTTTCAAAATCATGCATATTAGCCCCCAAGTTCCAAAACTGAGGTCCCCGACCTATCAAAGCTATTCGAGCTTACGTCAAGAAGGTATCCCAAATATTTTAAGCATTGGCACATAGTCAGGGGAGAGCACTTCCGATAAAAATTATATTTTCAACTGTTTATTATACCGACCGGGTATAAGAACATCTCCACTCATAATCGATGAACGGGTTTTCAACTTCCCTTGAGGAAGTTTCATCATACCAACTGATAATGTTCTACTTACAATCGGTAAGTAGTTTTTCCCCAAATTGAGTCCCAAAACTTTCTAAAATTCATTTTGGGTCCTCAATTTACTCAAAATAACTCAAGGGGTTCAAGTTTCCCAAATTTCCAATTTGGCCCCCATCTTTTGAAAAATTACCATTTGCCCCTACATTACAAAAATGGCAATTTGATCCCAATAAATTCCAAGAATCGACCAATTGGTCCCTCAACATCTTTTTCATTGCCAATTGGCCTTCAAATTTGGGAAATTGCACTTTGGTCCCTTAATTTTTTGAAATTCCCTAATTTCCCAAAAAGTTTCCCCCAATTCTCCCCCTTTCACACTGGCCGGATTTGATTTCATCAAATTGTCTATCCAGTCGGGGTTAATTGATCCAATTGAAGGTATGGATTAGTTCCTACACTTCCACATAATTCAATGAAGCTTTGAATCGCATCATTTGGGCCCAAATTGAGCACAAATGGAGCTTTGTTGGAAAACTAAACTTAGAGAAAGAAAGCTTCGAAAGCTTACTGTCGGAGGTGCGGCGGTCTGAGCTTTTGACCAGGCTAGGTTGCTCTCGTCCTGAGTATTCTCCAAGGATCAAGAATTGCAACAATTCATGTCGAATTGAGTGAGAATTTGGTCAGTGAAGTTTCATTTTTTCTCTCTCTAACGCTGATCGGAATTTACAGAGGGGCTTACCTTTCAGCTCTAATTTGATCGTATGAGGGCTATGAAAGTGTTGGGAGAGGTTGGTTTGGCCTAAGAAGGGCACAATTTGGCTATTTTTAGCTCGACCAAAATAGGGTAGCTATGGTTCTCCGGAGCTGCTTCACTGTTTGTTTACGCTGGTACTTCTCCGACGATCCTTGAATCGAATGGTGACCACCGTCGAGTAGGACCACCACAAGGGAACCCCAGGAATCCCAGGCTAGTCACTACAGCCGGAGTACCAGCTAGGGTATACAACCTCACCTAGGAAGAGGCTAGGAAAGACCCTAGTACTATAGCAGGTACATCCCAAAACCCTTCCAATTAGCTTAAGAAAATATTGTAATTGAAAATTTTATTCAATAAAGAAAGCCTTTCCTCTAAAAATATACGTTTCTTCAAATTAGGTTATGTGCAATTATGGGTTCGACATGTTTATGCCCTCTTCGACTCAGGAGCCGAGAGATCCTTCATCAAAGAGGATTTAATCTAAAGTTTACCCCTAGAACTCACTCCTTTAGGATAAAGTCTCAACATCCTCATGCCCTTAAGAGAAGGGTTAAATAGGAACAAACAATTAAAGGGATGTGAGATAATGATTGGAGGAATCAAACTCGAAGCAAATTTGATTCTGTTGCCTCCAAGGGAGGTAGAAGTGATCCTTGAGATGGATTGGTTAAGTAACCACCAAGCCAGGATGGACCGTTGAAAGAAGACAATGACCTTCCAGACTCTTGAGACAAACAAATTAAAATTCCAAGGAGACCGAAGGAAGGGTGAAGTGCAGATGATGTCCCATATGAAGGTCCAAAAAATGATATAGAAAGGCTGTACGACTTTTCTAGCCATGGTCATCAATGAAAAGTCTGAAGAGAAGGGACTCAAAGATATTTCGGTAGTTAAACACTATCCAAAAGTATTTCCAGAAGAATTACCTAGACTACCTCCAAGTCAGCAAGTAGAATTCATCATAGAAATTATCCCAGGAACAAACCCCATATCCCAAGCCCCTTACCGCATGACTCCAACAAAATTGAAGGAATTGAATGAGCAATTAGAAGAATTATTGGAGAAGGATTTTATACGTCTTAGCCAATCTGCATGGGGTGCACCAGTCCTATTTGTAAATAAAAAGGATGAGAGCATGAAACTATGCATAGATTATTGGAAGTTGAATTAGGTCACCATCAAGAATAGGTACCCACTTCCACGGATTGATGACCTACTCGAACAACTAAAAGGAGCACCCTACTTCTCCACGATAGACCTTCAGTCTGGCTATCACCAACTTGGGATCCGAGAGGAGGACATTCCTAAGACGACATTTCGATCTTGATACGAACATTTACGAGTTTAGAGTAATGCCATTCCGATTAACAAATGCCCATGCTGCCTTCATGGATTTAATGAACTGAGGGTTCCAATCACATTTGGACAGGTTCGTGATAGTATTCATAGATGATATTCTAATATACTCACAAACTAGATTGGAACACGAAGAACATTTGGCGATCACCTGGGAGATATTGAAGGAAAACCACTTATATGAAAAATTCTCCAAATGTGAGTTATGGCTGCAAGAGGTAGGATTCTTAGGACATACAATGTCCAAGGATGGAGTCTAAGTAGACCTGGCAAAGGTGGAAGCCATATTAGACTGGAAGGCACCCAAGAATCCTTCAGAAATACGTAGTTTCTTAGGTCCAATAGGATATTACAAATGGTTCATGCAAAACTTTTCTAAGATAGCAGCCCCTCTGACTCAACTCACTAGGAAAGGAGTTGAGTATAAATGGGATGAAAGCTGTGAGAAGTCTTTCTTGGAGTTGAAGACTTGATTGACAATCGCACTAGTACTCTCCCTTCTTGACCCAAGTGCGGGAGAGTAAACTATCTATAGTGATGCATCCGGATAAGGACTCAGATGTACACTAATGCAACAAGGAAAAGTTATCGTCTATGCCTTACGACAACTTAGGGTATATGAGAGAAACTACCCAACTCATGACCTGGAATTAGTTGCGATAGTGTTTGCCTTAAAGATTTGGCAACACTACCTCTATGAGGTTAAGTGTAGTATATACACTGATCACAAAAGTCTTAAGTATTTCCTAACTGATAAAGAGTTAAATCTCTGCCATAGAAGATGTCTAGAATTGTTGAAGGATTATGACCTTATAATAGAGTATCACCTGGAAAGGAGAATGTGGTGCCAGATGCCTTAAGTCGCAAATATCAAACTAAGGAGGCACAAATAAAGACTAGCTACATACCCTTGTTGCAACAGTTGAGAAGAATGGAGGTGGACCCGAGGATGGACAAGCAGGAGAAGTGCTTGTTGGCCAATGTTGTGGTGAGGCCCAGTCTAACCGAGCAGATTAAGGCTCAACAAAAGGCTGATAAGGAACTCTAATCTTATTTGGATCCGGTTAATAGAGAAACGAATCCGGATTATGACCTGCGAGGTGATGGAGTGCTAACCTGCAAGGGTAGGGTATATGTGCCTCAAGATAAGGAGTTGAAGAGGTTAATTATGGAAGAGGCACATGATTCGGTGTATGCAATGCATCCGTGCAGTACCAAGATGTACCGCACCCTCAAACAAGGATATTAGTGTGAGTGAATGAAGAGGGACATTGCAGAATACGTAGCCCGATGCTTGTCTTATCATCAGATAAATGCTGAGTATCATAAACCATCAGGACTACTACAACCCTTGCCAATTCCGAAAGGAAAATGGGAGCACATTACCATGGACTTTATCATAGGACTACCTGTGACAAGGAAGGGTCGAGATTCAATTTGTTTCATCGTGGATAGATTGACCAAATTCACTCATTTCCTCCCTATAAGAGTGACAAATACAGTGGAACAACTGGCCATCTTATACATGAGGAAGATAGTAAGACTCCATGGTGTCCCAGTGAGTATAGTATCAAATAGAGACCCCCAGTTTACTTCAAGGTTATGGGCAAGTTTACAAAGTGCTATGGGAACCAAGCTCCACATGAGCATGACGTTTCATCCTCTGACCTATGGACAGTTTGAGTGAACGATTCGAACCTTGGAGGACATGCATACTCACCATGAACAAAGGTTGGGAGGAATACTTGTACCTAATGGAATTTGCTTACAATAATAGCTATCAGGCCAGTATTCAGATGGCTTCTTATTAAGCCCTTTATAGACGACCATGCCGTACCCCTCTATTTTGGGAAGAAGTGGGGGAAGGGAAGCTGGAAATGGCAGAGCTAATCAAGGATGCCACTGAGAAAATAAAGATAATCAGGAGTCACCTAAAGATCACTCAGGATAGGTAAAAGAGTTATGCAGACTATCGAAGGAAAGATCTAGAGTTTGATGTGGGAGATCAAGTATTTATCAAGGTATCCCTGTGGAGGGGAATACTTAGGTTTCAACAACAAGGAAAGTTGAAACCGAGGTATATCAGTCCATATCACATCATTCAAAGGATAGGACCAGTGGCCTATAAATTGGAACTACCTTCAGACTTGGAGAGAATATATGACATATTCCATATCGTAGTACTTCAGAAGTACTAGCTCTGATCCTAGTCATGTATTGGACCAACCTCCACCAGAGCTGGAAGAGAACTTGACTTATCAAATAGAATTGGTATGAATTATTGACCGGAGAGATAAGAACTTGAGGAATAAGAGGATTCCTATGGTCAAAGTTCTTTGGGAAAATGGACCCTGCAAGAAGAGACATGAGAAATTGAAAGTGTAATAAGGGAAGGTTACCCTAAATTATTTTTCATGTAACTTTTTTGGGGACAAAACCCCTAAAAGGAGGAGAGAGATGTAAACCCTGTCCTTTGATAATAAGAAAACAGGGAAAAGAAACGACCATTTCCAAATAGAAAACCGAGTTGGTTTATAAACCGTAACTGATAGAGAAAGGGCAAACTAGGAAATTTATTGATCCCAAGTGACCTAAAGAGTCACAAAAGGCATGAGAATGAACTTTAGGATGAATTGGAGGTGATAACCAAACTGGTTCAGGTGAACCGAATTGAACCAATTTGAATCACTATTGAACCGATTTCTAAATTCATTTTTTAGGTGGCTTAGACAATTCAAATTGAAGAATTGAGCCCACCATATGAAAGAGAATGAATTTATATGAATTTACAAATTTTTAATTTTGAAAAACTCTATCAAATTGGGCCTGAACCGACTAGTTTAAGCGTTGAACCCGGTTCGGAACAGTGTCATCTTCTTCCTTTAGATGACAACACTGTTCACTCGTCGAAAAATCGAGCAGTGTTGGCGAAGAGGAAAAGTCTTTGGCAAGGGAGTTTCAAGCAATGAATAACAACCATAAAGGCGCCAATCGTATGACCAAGAAGTCCCTGAGCTTCATATATAAAGTGCCCCTCCTCATTCATCATCCTCATACTTGAAAACTCCACTCTCTCCCAACTACTCCATTTTCCAGTGAAGCTTGAACCAGAGCTCCAACTTGGGCATTTTTCTAAGCCAAAGAAGGCGAGGTCAGGTTCTTTAGATTTGGGGAGAAGTTAGCTACCCGATGGTAGTCTCCATTTGCTCCAAGGATTGCCAAAGGAATGCCGACGTGATAGAACAGTGAAGCAACTCCGACGGACCGAAGCTGCCTATTTTGGCCGACCTAAAAACGGCCAATTCGAGCCCTTTTCAGGCCAAACCCAGCTCTCCCAACACTTCTATAGCCCTCATACAACAAAAATAGAGCAGAAATGTAAGCCAATTTATCTTCCCTCTTTAAATTCTGATCAGTGTTAGAGAGAGAATTGACGAAACTTTACTAACCATATTCTCTATCAATTCGACATGAATTGATGTGATTCTTTATCCTAGGAGTAACCTTAGGATAAGAGCTATATGCCTAGATTGAAAGCTTGAACTGCTGTGCCCCCGACAGTAAGCTTTTGAAGCTTTCTCTCTCAAAGCACAGTTTTTCGGCGAAGCTCCGTTTGAGCTTATTCCAGCATCAAGTCATGTGATTCAAAGTGTAATTGAATCGTTTGGAAGTGTAGGAACTCAATTTCACCTTCAATTTCAACAATGATCCTCGATTGATCGGTCAATTTGACGAAATGAAATTTGGCCAGTTTGAAAGGGGGAAATGGGGGGAAATTTTGGGGGAAATTGTGAATTTTGAAAATTCGAGGGACTAAAGTGCAATTTTCCCAAAATTGAGTGCCAATTGGCCATGAAAAAGATTTTTTAGGACCAATTAGTCACTTTTTGGAATTATTAGGGTTAATTTTACTATTTTTGTAAAGTAGGGGCAAAATGGTAATTTTTGAAAGGTTGGGGACCAAATTGGAAAATTGGGAAACTTGAATCCCTTTTTGTGATTTTGAATAAATTGAGGTCACAAAGGAAATTTTAGAAGTTTCTAGACTCAATTTGGGGGGAAAATTGGCATTAGGGACCAAAATTAAAAGAAAAAGAACTTTAGGGAGCTAAATGCAAATAACTAAATGTTTGGGCATTTTATTTATTCGTGAAGAATGAAGGCTATTAGGCCAAATGATAATGAACAATGATGTTCATATCGTGTAGGAACACGATGTACCCGGAATGCCAACAAGGCTAAGCTTGTGTGGAGGTAGAAACCGCTTTAAAAGGAAATTCATTGCACTATCGGATGAGTGGGAATTTTCACATCATACCTAGTTGGGATGATCAGTTCCTTGGAAATGAATAGCCACTACCATGTGGGATTTTAACATAACACCTGGATGGAGTGATGTGAGAAAACACACAGAAAAACTATTTAACAGTTGTAAGTAGATCATACTTGGTTGGTATGATGAACTTCCTAGAATGAAGTAGAAAACTCGCTTATCGGTTATGAGTGGAGATGTCCTCACACAAGGTTGGTGTGATGTATAGATGAAAAATTATTTTGTTAGAAGTGCTCTCCCCTAACTGTGTGCCACTACTTAAACATATTGGGAGACCTTCTTAACGGGAGCTCGAATAGTTCAGATAGGTTGGAGGCCTCGGTTTTGGAACTTGGGGGCTAAAACGCCCGATTTTGAAAATCTCGTATAGTAGGCTCAAGGCCAGTTGGCATGAGCAGGAGCTCGTAAACAAAGATGAAATTAAGGCATGAAAACTTTAATGAATGATGTGTTTGTCCATGGTACCAAGACATGATCGACATACTTGATGAACTGGCGGCAGTGCGATCGAGACAAACAACTGCAGGTCAAGTTGAGGGTCGAGGACGTTGGACCAGTGGCACTAAAGATTAAATGGCTTATGAGGTAAACTATTATTTTGTGCATGCATTGAGGTTTGGGACCATCAAGATGCCTAAGAGGGGTAGTGATGCATCCTAGGGGCTACTGGTGGAGATAAGGGCAGTTTGTCATTCCAGCAGTTAGGGAAGCTCGACATAGCTTCATGCGCATGAGACCGGGGTGGGGTCAGGGTGGGGTCAGGGTGAGGTCTCTGTCCTCATATAGACATGAAGTTTTCTTTTCGGGTCTAAGGGTTGGATGTCAAGTACATCCACTCATTTCCTGAGTAGAAGTAGACGGGCTTCTATCTAGGTGGCTGGTAAAGTCGCTTCGGCGCCACAAGTGGGTGTAGTAGATGGGTTCCCTTGCGAATGTGTGATCCCTTCATGATGAAGGGCGTGTGTTGATTGTTAAACACACTGACTATGGTCAGCGAGGAATAATGGTTTTGAAAACCAAGAAAATGAGGAAATGGTTTTAAGAAAATAAAGAGTCTGGTACACTCCAATTCAAACTATTTTTCTGAAAATCAAATTTCAAACACACATTCAATGAGTTGTCAAACTCACCCCCACCCTTATACCTCTTTTCAGGTAACTAAGGGAAAACCTACCTAAAGACCTCTAGTTAGCTACACTTATAAAATAGGTATGTATGTTTAAATATCATACAGTTTTGATTAATGTTATTCCATGATAGGTACATGTTTAAAGGACACCTTACTCCTCACAATTTAAATAAGGGGAAAACCCTTAATAAACTGGGAGAGTAGCGAGTTGCTCACGGGGATCCAACCAAACTGGGTCAGGGTGTGACAGGTGGGTTGTTCATAGGGTTCCAACCAAAATGGTTCTAGGTGTGATAACTAAAGTGGTATGAGAGCAAATAAATTTTTGAACTTGAGTTTAAGGAAATAAACTATTTTTGAAAATCAGGTTGTTTAGGAAAATATTTTTTTTAATAATATCATAAGTAATTACTACATGAAACTTATCTTACGAAAATATTTCACAAACTTATAAGAATATTCCACTTGTAGGAAAAGTCCAAAGGGAAAGAGAACCTCCCGAGTCTTGATGGAAGATGAGACACATCCACCAAAACCCCAAAGGCTAAAGCTGACCAAAGCCCATAAAGAAGCCAAAAAGAACTTATGGGAAGGCTACGCTAACTATGTGTGATTCATCAATAAACTACCACTTGTTCGTACGAATGTAGAATGAGTTAATCTTATGTGATAAGCATCCGAGTATGAAGCGGTAGTGCTGGAAAAGTACGAGATCTCTATAACTCAAAAGTTCAAATTCAATTGTTTATGGAATGAGACGTCTTCATTGGAATATGAAGAGCCAATTATGAATCAATGTACTAGGTGTAGGAAGTACCATGGAGGACCATGCCCACCACCAAAAGCGAAACCTCTCAACTGGGGACCCCTAGAAGGATTGTCTCAAACTCGAGTTAAGAAGGATTGTCTCAAACTCGAGTTAAGTTGAGTTTAGAATAAACCTTTGTGTAAACTACTTCCTTGTAATAAGTTGAGTTTTCGGCTCATAAGTAATAAAATTCAATTATTGAGAAATTATTGGAAACAAATATTACCGTTCAAAAATTTTCTCATCAAAGGATGAGAAACCTAATAGTCTTTGAAAATTTTATTAAGTTTTTTTTTAGAATCCAACAACAAATCCCAGCAGAAATGGGATGTCATCATGATGACATAAGAGTTTAATAAAACCATATAAGTGGTTAAGAAAACTCTCAAAGGCATGTCACTCGATACCTTAGGAAGGGAAGAAGACCTCATATAAAAGGATAGACTTATCCTATAGGTAGGTATCATATGATTGATTTTCTCTAAAAAAGGAAAGAAACTAAAGGAAGACATACAAGGATTGAGAAGGATAGTCCATAATTCAAGAAGGCGTGAGAAAACAATATTGTCTAGGAGAGAAAAAGAAATTGTTCTTAGAAATTAAAGGAAGGATAGAGGAAAGGGAGAAACCTCCAAAGATGAGGAGTGCAACGTGCTAAGAAAATTTGGAAGGGATTAAAACATCAAGAACAAAAGAAGTCGTTAGACCAAATAAATGAATGTAGATGAAGACAATGATAAAAGCGGGTATGCATGGAATCCTCAAGGGGTAATGAGGAAAGGAGACTTAAATCTCTGGGGAGAAAGCTCCTTACCTCGAAAGACGGTGGTAGAGGATGGGGTAAGCCGGGAATGTGCCTAAGGAAAAACCCAAGAATGTAGGTTCTTACCTAAAAAATAGCAACTTGAAAATAAAAGTGGGATAAATGTGGAAAACTCACGGGAATGTACAAGTTGTTTGAGGAAATAGAAGTCCTCAAGAGGGATATACTCAACTAAATGGAGTTGTACTATTGCAAATTAGAAGGGGTATAGTCATGCATATGCCATTAAAACAAGTTGAGAAATAGTTGGGAAACCTGAAATTTGGAGCAAAAATGGGTCAATAAGGAAATTAGTAAAAGAAGGGTAAATCAAAATGATAAAATTTTTAAAGAAACCTATGACAAGTACTCAAAATCCCTCATTGGTTAAGAAGGCATCAAATGAATTTCCTAACCAAAAAGGGATGGTTGAAAAATTGTAGAAAGAGACAAAGAAAAACCTCGGAAGTCACTAACCATCATAAAGACAATAACATCATAGCCAAGGGTAATAATGAAAGATGTTTGACACGATCCTAGTGTGCACACTAGCCAATGATGAACCTAGGAGAAGAAACTCAACCAACAATGGAAGCATGTAAGAAGTAATGAGGACCAGAAAGGTAGAAAAATCTACATTTTCCTTGGTGAGGAAAACCCCATCTATTGGAAGGACGTCGAGCCAAGTTTATATTGAATAATATGGGGAAAAGCAAGATACTTAAACGTTGGTCATATGATGGCAAACATTCCATTAGATGAAGTTTTATACATACACACAAGGAGAAAATTACTACCATATGGACCCAAAAGAGAACAAAAAAACCTCGCAAACCGAGTTCAATACAAGTTGGAAGAGTCTAATAGTAAGGGACATGCAATTAGGATTTATAAACTACCCTAAGGTGAGATGGGTAAATGAATTAACATAGGAATACCTAACTTGAAAGCTGAAGGTGTCGGGACTTGAATGGAATACATAGGAAGTCACGTTTTGTGACAAGTTAATAGGATACAAGGTATGGCAACAAGAAGCCACTAAGCGATACAAGGCCTATGACCTTACCACCCAAATGGTTAGATAATAACCCTTGTTAGTCACTTAGGACACGAAGCTATGTTACCTCATGACAATGAAGAAGTGTTATGAAAGGACAGTGAGTTGACGTGAAGAAACTTTCCAAGCGATATAAGTGGGATGAAAAGGGAAAATTATGTTAAATGAATGCCTATTAGAACAAATGGGAATTAATTGGAATTAGAAATTTCCAAGGAGACTTAGGGAGTTAATTGAGAAATCAATGGTGATTAAATCCAAAGGAAGTACTTAAGGAATGATAAAGTGATGGTGGGAATAAACACGTGGATGGGGCTCCAACGATTCTTGTCATCCGATGAAGGAAATGGGATGTAACGTACTGATAAAGTATTATGGAAAGACATTCCACCCTTGCTAAGAACTCAGGACAGAGAAAAATGAGCACCTATGTCACGCCACGATCTAGTTTGGTTGGAACCATGTGAGCAACCCGCCACTCCTTTTGGTATGGGAAGAGACACCAATTCCCAAGACCATGAGGAGTTATGCATATATTTTGACCTTGTTCCTTGGAATAGCATTATACAAAACTTAATAGCTTAAAAATTTTAAAATACCTGGCTTAAAGGCTTGTCCTTGAGATTTCTTTAAGGGCTGTCTCCTTTCCTGAAAAAAGATTTAAATGGAAGGGTTGAGTTTCTATAACTGAGTGAACGAGTGTTAGGGTGAGTTTTAAAACACAACTTTCAAATCATCATTTTTGTTTGCTATTATGTGAGTTCAGCTCTTTTTATCACTTCCCCTTACTCGGGAGGCGTTTAGGAAACAATCACACACCCTTTATCATAAAGGGCACTAACTTTTGTCGATGCAGTATGCCGACTGCATCACTTGTGGATCAGAGTGCCTTTTCCGTCCACCTTGATAGAAGTCTTCAATTTCTACCTTGAGTCTAGTGGATGTTACCCATCCGACCTCTAGACTCGAATGTACTTCGTGTCTGCAATGTAGGATGAGACCTTATCCTGACCCTGCCTCGATCTTAGTGTGCAGGAAACTACTCCGAGCTTCATGACACACTGGTATGACAAAATTGCCCTTATCGCATCCTAGTCGTCCAGCAGCCCTTAAAGCCAACACTACCCCTCTTGGGCATCTCCATTGTCCCATATCATAGTGCATGCACAAACAATAGTCTTAGGATTATGATCCATTATCTTTGGTGCCAATGGCCTCAACTCTCAGCTTTGGCTCCATAGTTGTTAGCCCGACCGGTCAATCGACTTGGCCTTGGCTCATTAGCTACTAACCCATCGAGTATGTAGGTCTAGATTCGATACCGTGTCGATTTACACATTTAGCTGATTATGAAAGTTTTCATGGCTCTTAAATCATACTTGTCTACAGGCTTTATCTCGTGTCCACTAGCCTTGGGCCCACTTCACGAGTTTTAAAAAACTAGGCCATAGGCCCTATTAGTTCAAAACCGAGGCCTTCGTCCTGTTGAGCTTAACCAGCTCTCATCAGAAAAGTCTCCCAAAACATTTAACCAATTTCAAATAGTTAGGGGAGATCATTTATGGAAAAATATTCTTTAAAGTTTAAAGAGGGAATCCATCACCCCAATTGGGTATGATACCAAAAACTCCCACTCACAGTGGTTTTTTTACATAAAAGATGCTCATCACCCCAACCGGGTATGACGTTAGAAATCCACTCACCCGATACTTGTGACGTGTTCACCCCAGCCAAATTTCCAAATCTCGGATGGGATCCTCTACACAAGTACTTGCACAACCAGATCATCCATGGTCTGATTATTCCTATAAGAATGGTTTGGCAAAATGTACTTAATTTATGCCTTATTGCAATTAGGTCCCTAAAACTCATAATATTTGACTTTAGGCCCCCAAATGCTCAATTACTTTTAATTAAGAACCTAGGATTTCCAAAATCCCTCTTAGGTCCTTAATTTTCCAAAATCACTAATTAGTCCTAAAATTTATTTTTCCAAAATTACCAATTGGTCACCAAACCTCCAAAAATTACCAATTGATCCTCAATTTTATCCAATTACCCAATTGGACCTCAATTGTGAGTTAATTTCATGAAAATCCTTAAAATTTTCCTTAAATTCCAATTTGGCCACCAATTTTCCCAAAATTCCCAAATTACCTAATTTTTTTTCCAAAATTTCCATTTGACCCCTGAAAACTTGTTTCATTCAATTTCCCACCCAAACTTGGCCAATTGTTCCAATTCATGATCGAAATCATCTTCCCTATGTCTCCCTTATCATTTCAAGCTTTGAAACACTTCATTTGGCTTAGAATTGAGCTCAAATAAAGCTTCGTTGGAAAATAGTTCCTGAGAGAGAAAGCATTGATTATTTACCAGTGAAGAGTCAACGATCGGAGCTTTCGATACCAAATGATTGCTCTCTTATTGATGATCATTTCTGTATCAAACCATTCCTCAATTGGTTATTTGAGCAGTGTGGATTTCATAATTTAATTTCTAGTACAAACGCATTTTGAATAGTATTTTCCAATGAAGGGCGGCGAAGGGAACATACCAACTTTGCTCAAGGAAGATTGGGGCACCTCTAGGAGTGGTCTGGGGAGCTCAGTTTGGCCAGGATTGGTTAGGAGATGGCTCAAATTGGGCTCGAGTAGCTCGAGCTACCGATCGTCATTGAGCGATGGTACTATGTGAGCTCACCGGCACTTCTCTGACTGTAAACCCCGCTCCTTTAATATGAGAAAATCAAGGAAAGAACTGGTCAACTTGGGTGAGAAAACCGAACCGGTTCACGAACCCCAAAGAAAGAACTGGTCAACCCTGGGTGAGTAATCCTTAAAGAAATAAAAGGCTGAAAATGAAATGATGATCACACTCAAACCATAAGGAGGATTTAGTAAGTCTCACACAAAGAGGTTTTGAAGCAAATAGTTCCTGAACCCTTTCCAAGAAAGGAAACCCTAGGGAGGTGTACATATCCCAACTGAGAAGTAATGGACCAAGTGATGAAGGATGAGGAAATGAAGTGCATAGCAAGGTAAAAGAACCTAAGGAAGTATACTAGGAGGACCCAAGGAGAAAGTTAAACCCAAGGAATAGGTAAGTAGGAAAATAGCATCAAAGGATGTTGTGACAAGTAAAGATGGGAGGGCTACCCATAATAGGGAAATATAGGAAAGAACATCTAAAAAACCTTGGAGAAGTAAGCCCTCAAATTCGGATGTGGTTAAGGGGAAACATCCAATAACATCGAGACTGGGCATGCCCCACACTCACTTAATAGAGCCCAAGGAGTGGATGACTGGACGTAAAGAGTGCTAGGAACCAATCTATCAATAGGAGCTCTTCGAAGAGAGGATAAGGAACAAAAAGGAAATGGAGGACAGTGAAGGATAAAGAGTAGGCAACAATACCGATCTCAGAAGGATGTAAGAAAGGAAAGAAGGAAAAGCCTCCAAGAAGCGTTAGAGAGGTTGAACTAGGATGGGAATCCTTAGGTAGAGGATACAAGTAGGAAGTGAGACCTCATAAAGGGAAGTTTCAAAGCTAAGGAACCACCCGATGGATCCTAAGAGGCTTAAATTGACATAAAGAACTTCATAAAGAACCATAAGTGGTTAAGGGTATGTTAGGAGGGTCAAAGCATTATCGGATTTGGAAGAGTAAAGAAGCCAGTTAGAGATTTTCGACGAACCTAGAAAAAGGAAGCAACTAGTAGCAACATGATGGTCAAGGAGAATAAACGAGACCCTAAGAAGGACCGGAAGGTAGTGGAGACTACCCTCTAAAGAAGGGTAATAGAGTGGGATAGTGTTGAGAACACAAAATAAGACTCAACGATCGAAGATACCATGGATAAGAAAGTAAAGGGTGAATTGAGAAATTATGGTTGATAATTGATTAAGGTGGGCAAAAAGCCCTAATTTAAAAGTGTGTAAGAATGTGAAGGAAGGAAACCTTCAAGGAGTAGTAAGAAATACAAACATATAGTGCCTAAGGGGGAAATCTCTACTTTGAAGGAAATAGTAGAGAATGAAAATCGTTAAAAGAGAACTCCCCAAACAACATAATCGTGAAATGGTCACAAGTAAATAAGAGTGAGTTTAGGGAAAAGGAAAATCCTTGAGTAAAGGTTGTCAACATAAATGAAGAAAGACATTAGAATGGAAGAATCCTAGTGTGTTGATAAGTAATCATGAAATCCTATGATTTGCATAAGAAAGATCCAACAAGGAAGTTGGGAAAAGACGAATGGGTAAGGAAAGCCGACACGGTTGTGTAGGGCATTTTGTCATGACATGAAGGATGACTGGATAACAATAAGGGTAGTTGAGGTAAATTACCCGATGAAAAGAGGGATGAGGTTATACAATCACTAAAAGGGTGGAAAGTTGGAAACAACCCTAAAGGAGGTGTTGTAGAAGTCTAACGAATAGAGATAGGTTCTGGAATATGTCATGTCATAAGGGACATGTAAGCACCAATAATCCCGAGTAAAAAGTGACTCGAGTAAGAAAGAGTTAGTTAGTAAGCATGACAAGGTAAAACATTGTAAACCCCATCCTTTGATAATGAGAAAATCGGGGAAAGAACGGGTCAGTTTTAATTTCTAAACCGAATCGGTCTACAAGCTCGATTATTAGGAAACAGGCAAATTGAGAATTTAAAACTTCCATGTCACTCAAAATGGTTCATAAATCTTGGAAAAGAACTTAGAACGAATTGGGGATGAAAAACTGGACCAGTTCAAGTGAACCGGGTCTGAACCGGATAGAACCGATTTAAGAACCAAATCGACTCATGAACCGAAATCGATAGAGAAAGGGTAGATCGGGAAATTTATGGATCCCAAGTGACCCAAGGAGTCCTAAAAGTCATGCAAATGGACTTGAGAAGGAATTGGAGATGAAAATCAAACCAGTTCAGGTGAACCGGATCCAAACTGGTTTGGACTGATTTGAACTACTATTGAACTGGTTTCTAAATTCATTTTTCTAAGTGGCTTAAAAATTCAAATTTAAGATTTGAAGCCACCATTTGATAGAAAATGAATTTAGATGAATTTAGAAAATTTTGGTCATATGAGGGGTGAACCAGCCAGTTTGAACTTTGAACCCGGTTCGGTTTGGAACAGTTTCGTTCAGATGATAGCACTGTTCACTCACCAAAAAATCAAAGCAACACCGACGAAGAAGAAACATCACCATTCAATATGGTTTTGGCCATCAATGTCGGTCATAAAGATGCCAAACAAATGGCTGACCAGTCCTTGAGCTCCCTATATAAAGAGCCCCTCTCCATTCATCCGCTCCACAACTGAAAAGCTCACTCTCTCTCAGTTGCTTAGTTTTTCGGTGAAGCTTGAACCAGAGCTCTGATATAGGGTTATTTCTAAGCCAAAGAAGGCAAGGTTGGGTTCATTATAACTAGGGAGAAGTCAGCTACACGGTGGTGACATCCGTTTGTTTCAAGAGTTGTTAGAGAAACGCTGAAGCAGCTCCGGCAGACTGAAGCTGCCCTATTTTGGCCGAGTTGAAATCAGCCAATTCGAGCCCTCCTCAGGCCAAACCAAGCCCTCCCAACACTTCCTCATCCCTCCCATGGTCGAATTAGGATGGGAAGATAAGCCAATTCGGCTCCCCTCTACAATTTCTGATCGGTATTAGAGAGAGAGTCAGTTGAATTTGAATGACGAAATTCTAATCCAATTCAACATCAATTGATGTCATTCTTGATCCTAGAAATAACCTAAGGAGGAGAACTACCTACCAGATAGAAAGCTCAGATCGCAGCGTCCTCACCGGTGAGTAATTGAAGCTTTCTCTCCCTACAGTTCATTTTCTAGTGAAACTTCATTTTAGCTCGTCCTGACATTAAAACTTGTGATTCAAATTGCTAAAGAATCATATGAACATGTAGAAAATCAATTTCAACAATGGGAAACATTTGATCGGTCAATTTGATGAAATCAAATTTGGTTGTGTTAAGAAGTTGGAATTGAGGGAAAATTGGGAATTTTTGAAAATTTGAAGGACCGAAATGCAATTTCCTAAAATTAATGGTCAATTGGGTATGATAAAAATATTAGAGGGTCAATTGAAGAATTTTAGAATTTTTGGGGTAAAATTTACCATTTTTGTAAAGAAAGGGCAAAATGGTAATTTCGGAAAAGTTTGGGGACCAAATTGGAAATTTGGGAAATTAAACCCCTTTTTGTGAAATGGAATAAATTGAGGTCCCATATAAATTTTAAAAGTTTCAGGACTCAATTTGAGGAAAAACCGGCATTTAGGGACATAAAGTTAAAGATAAATAACGTTAGGGGCCTAATTTTAAATAAATAAAAGTTTAGTTTTGCTCATTTATTTAGAATGATTGAAGGCTATTAGGCTAAGAGGTAATGAACCGAGATGTTCATATCATGTAGGAACATGAAGTATCCCAATAATTATGGAATTTCTTAAATCCCAATATAAAAGATGTTCATCCATCGATACGGATTGAAGTCAAGTTGAGCGGGTGGAGGTACTTGGTGGACCTTCATGAAGGTGGCATAAGCATCCCAATAATTATCCCAGACCTCCTTGGTGGGGTTCCTCTTCTATTGTTGTGGTATTGGAGGAGGGGTTGGACTTCTAGGAGGTGATGATAATTCCTCTTGTCTGGGAGGAGGGTATATGATGCCTTCTGGTTCCAATAAGGAGGGTATATGTTTCCGGTAGTCCTCCACCAGGTCTTTGGGTACTTGTTTTTCACCCCTTAGGAACCTCTAAACGGCTTCCTCCCTTGGGTTGGATGTCTTTTTCACGCTTATAGGGGGAGGACTAGATTTTCTTGAGAATTTCAGAGGGATTCTCATTCTTACAAGATAGTTTAGAGTTGGATTAATATCAAGGCATATTATTGATAATGTTTCAAGGGAACTAGGCTCTGATAGCACTTTAGTTGTCACGCCCCAACTTGGCTTGGTTGGATCCCCGTGAACAACCCACCGCTCTTTCTCGATTCAAGAGGAATTTCCTCCTTTTACTCGAGAGGAGCCATGCAAAATTTCAACCTTGTTCTCAGGAAGACATATATCAATTAAAATGCAAGCATAAAGAAAATTAAGCATACTTGATAAAGGGTAAGGCTCAGTGTTACTCCTAGTCATTTTCTTTCTTCCTGAAAGGGGATATAAAAGAGGGGTCAGTTTCTACAACTTGGTGAATGATTTTTTCAAAAGTCTACTTTTAATTTTTTTTAAGAAAAATATTTATATTGGAGTGTGCTAGACTCCTAACTTTTAAAAAAAAAATCATGTCATTCAAAATCTCGGGGTTTTCCACCATTACTTATTATAACATATTGTTATCACCCAACACACATCCTTCATTATGAAGGTTACACACATTCGCAGGTCAGCATGACCACTGAACCCACTTGTGGCTTCAGAGCGACTTTACCGGCCACCTAGATAGAAGTACAACCACTTCTACCCTGAGAATGAGCAGATGTACGTGACATCCTACCCTCAATCCCAAAATCGATTCTTCGTGTCCATATGAGGACAGAGACCTCATCCCATCCCCATCCCAGTCTCGTGCGCTTGGTGTTACTCCAAATTTCGTGCGGTCACCTGGAACGATGAACTGCCCTTATACTCACTGAGTCGTCTAGGGCCCTTAGGACACATCACTACACCTCATGGGCATCTTGATGATTTCGTACTCATAGTGCATGCACAAACAATATTTTCTTATCAAACCATGTAATCTATGGTGCCATTAGTCCAACGATCCCGACCTTCAACTCAACTTGTAGAAGTTTGTCTTGACTGGTTCATAGACCGTTCATGTTGCACTACTGCTAGTTGATTGAGAATGTTGGACCAGCCGTGGTACCATAATTATACAATTTACTTATTAAAGTTTTATGGCACATATATTATGTTTGTTTACGAGCTCCTGCTCGTGCCCATTGGCCTATGGCCCACTGTTTGAGATTTTCAAAACTGGGCATATTAGCCCTCAAGTTCCAAAATCGAGGCCCTCGGCCTATAAGAGCTATTCCAGCTCCCATCAAGATGGTCTCCCAAATTGTTTAAGCATTGACACAGTCAGTGGAGAGTACTTCTATCAAAAAATATGTTTTCACTATCCCTTAAACCGCTCGGGTATAAGGACATTTCCGTTCATAACCGATGAACGGGTTTTCAACTTCCTTGAGGAAGTTTCATCATACCAACCAGGTATGATCTACTTACAACCGGTTAGTAGTTTTTCCACATAGTTTTCACATCACTACTATAAGTCGTGATGTTTAAAATACCACATATTAGATGTGCTTATCATCCCCAACTGGGTATGATATAAAATCCCACTCACCCGATCGTGCAGTGAAATTCCACTTAGTCGAGTTCTGTCCCTAGCACACTAAACCTCGACTAGCGTTCCCGATATCTCATTCTCCTACACGAAATGAATATAGTTATTGATTATTCATTGGCCTAATAGACCTCATTTGTTCCAAATGAATGAGAAAACCCAACTTTATATATATTTGCAATTAGGTCCCTATTGTCGGGTCTTTCCTCAAAATGAAAATTTCATTTTGGTTCACCGAAGATTTGACTAAGCTTTTCAAATCTAAAAATTCCTAAATTTATGTAAATTCATTTTCTATCCAAAGGTGGTCTCAAATCTAAAATTTGAAATATTTAAGCCACCTAGAAAAATGAATTTAGCATTCAGTTCAATAGTGATTCAAATCAGTCCAAACCGGTTCAATCTAGTTTAGATCTGGTTCACCTGAACCAGTTTGGTTTTCATCTCCAATTCATTCTCTAGTCCATTTCCATGACTCCTCTGGCTCCTTAGGTCATTTAGGATCCATAAAATTCCTGGTTTACCATCTCTTTCTTAATTATGGTTCACAAACCGGCTTGGTTCTTAAACGGGTTTAATCCGGTTCGGGTCCGGTTCACCCAAACCGATTTGGTTTTTTTTCTCTCCCACATTGTTCTATGGTTTATTCCCAAGGATTATAAATCTCTTTGAATCACAAGGGATCCATAAGATTCTTGGTTTACCCATTCTCTATCGGTTTTGGTTCATGAATCAACTCAGTTCATAAATTGGTTATATCTGGTTCAGACCCAGTTCTCTTGAGCTACTTTGGTTGTTCCTCCTCATTTCATCCTAGGGTTCTTTTCCCAAGTTTATGAACCTTTTTGAGTCACATGCGAGTTAGAAATTTTCAAATTTGCTCATCCCCTAACAATCAGGCTTGTAGACCAATTCGATTTAAAGATTCAAATTTACCGGTTCTTTCCTCAGTTTTCTCATTACTAAAGGACTGAGTTTACAGACCTTATTGATGGGAGCTCGAATAGCTCTTATAGGTCGGGCGCCTCGGTTTTGGAACTTGGGGGCTATTATGCCCAATTTTGAAAATCTGGAACAAGTGGGCGATAGGCTAGTGGGCACTAGCAGGAGCTCGTAAATAAACATGAGATTTGTGCCATAAAACTTTAATAAATGAATTGTTTAGCCATGGTACCAAGATAGGACTGACATATTCAATCAACTAGTGGCAGTGCGACATGACAGGTTTGCGGACTAGTCAAGACAAACAGCAGCAAGTTAAGTTGAGAGTCAGGGCTGTTGGACCAGTGACACTATTTATTATATGGCATGATAAGAAAATACTATTTGTGCATGCACTATGATTACGAGATCATCAAGACTCCCATGAGGGGTAGTGATGCATCCTAAGGGCCTTGGACGACCCGGTGAGTATAAGGGCAGTTTGTCGTACCAAGTGATTGTGCAAAATTTGCAGTAGCACTAAGCGCATGAGACCGAGGTGGGGACGGGATGAGGACTTTGTCCTCATACAGACATGAAGAATTGATTTCGGGATTGAGGATCGGATGTCACGTGCATCCACTCATTCTCAGGGTAGAAGTGCACGTACTTCTACCTAGGTGGCCGGTAAAGTCGCTTCGAAGCCACAAGTGGGTTCAAAGGACGTGCTAGCCTATGAATGTGTGTTTAACCTTTATGATGAAGGTTGTGTGTTGGATGATGATACACCATGATTAAATAAGGAATTAGTGATAAAAACCTGAGATTTTAAATGAAATGATTTTTGAAAGAAAGGAGTTTGGCACACTCCAATACAATCCTTTTTCCTCAAAGTTATTTATTGAAAACCCATTTATTGAGTAGCATACTCACCCCCTCCTTTCTATCCCTTTTTTAGGAAAAGAAAAAATGACTAAGAATAATACTGAGCCTTACCCTCTGTCAGGTATGCTTAAATTTTCCTTAAGCTTGCATTTTATTAGATATATGCCTTCTAGGGAACAAGATTGAAATTACTCCTAGCTCATCTCGAGTTAAAGTCGGAGGAAACTTCTCTTGAACTGAGAGAGTGGCGGGTTGTTCATGGGGATCCAACTAAACAGGGTTGGGGCGTGACAAATATAATTTTGACCGAAGTTGTAATCAATGACATATGAAGGAAGGGTCAAATTAGGACGAAGAGATAATAACACCAAAACTTGTGAAAACAAGTATGTAATGCTCGAAAGAACACCGAGCTAAGGGTTTCAACGATGAAGAGAATAACTAGACAAATGAACGATTGGGCATCTTAGAACTCCCAATCCTAAAATCTTGAGTAAGAACCTCAAAGGCAAGAATCTAACCCTAAGTAAAGGGAGATGTGAACCTAGTGATATACCTTTGGACTCGCGAGCAAGACATACTAGTTATGATAAAACTCCATGGAAGGAGTATACAATGTAAAGGAAAACAAATTCCTTAAGTGCATGATTTAAAGTGGGCTAAGTGAAAGAACAACCAAAGTATTAGCATGTCCAAATTAGCATTAAAGGAAGATTATCCCAGAGTGAAAAAAATGCTAAATAAGTTTTGGGGACAAAATCCTAAAAGGAGGAAAGAGTTGTAAACCCCACTCCTTTAGGACGAGAAAACCGGGGAAAGAACAGGTCAACATGGGTGAGAAAACTGAACCGGTTTACGAAAAGGGGTAAACCGGGAAATTTATGGATCCTAAGTGACCTAAAGAGTCAAAAAGTTATGAGAAAGGATTTAGGATGAATTGGAGGTGAAATCCAAACCAGTTTAGGTGAACCAGTTTAAACCACTATTGAACCGATTTCTAAATTCATTTTTCTAGGTGGCTTAGAAAACTCAAATTGGAGATTTGGGGCCACATTTGATAGATAATGAATTTAGATGAATTTACAAATTTTTAATTTTGAAAAACTCGGTCAAATCGGGCTTGAACTTGTCGGTTAAAGTATTGAACCCGGTTTGGACAAGTCCGGTCCGGTTCAGAATAGTGTCGTCTTCTTCCTTCAGATGACAACACTGTTCACTCATCGAAAAATCGAGCAGCATCAGCGAAGATGAAAAGTTTTCGGCTAGGGAGTTTCAGGCAATGAATGACCGCCATTTGAGGGTTTATAAAACCTTAGAAAATAACCTTAAGAGAAATTAGTAGAGAAAAAAACTAGACCAATTCAGATGTACCTGATCCCATAAGAACACCAAAGTTAAGGCAAATTTGTTGCGAATTTGGTTTAATTAAATTATTGGTATTAATTTAATTCATAATTTAATACCTAAATTAAATTATTAGAATTAATACTAATAAATACCCATCAATTTATGTCAACATTAATAATGGTAATAAATCTCTCTCATTTAATACACAATTTTACACCTATTTAATGAGCTCACCCCATTCATCCTACTTATACCTGAACACTTATCTCTCTCTCTACTGCTCCATTTCCCGATAAAGCTTGAACCAGAGCTTCGATTTGGGCTTTTTTCTTAACCTTAGAAGGAGAGGTCAGGCTCTTTAGACTTCGAAGGAAGTCAGCTTTCTGATAGCAAACTCCAGTTGATTCGAGCATTGCTAAAGAAGCGCCAACATAATCAAACAGTGAAATAGTTCTAGTAGACCAAAGATGCCCTGTTTCAGCTAAGCTGAAATTGGCTAATTCGAGCCCTCCTCAGGCCAAAGAAAGCCTTAACAACACCTCCACACCCCTCCTATAGTTGAATTAGGACCAAATGGTAAGCCAATTCGACTCCCCTATGCAATTTTTGACCGGTGTTAGAGAGAGAGTCGACAAAATTTCAATGACAGAATTCTAATCCAATTCAACATCAATTGATGTCATTCCTGATTCTAGCATGAACCTTAGGATGAGAGATACCTGCCCATATAGAAAGCTCAAACTCTCGCGCCCTCACCGGTGAGCAATTGAAGATTTCTCTCTACAGTCCATTTTCCAGCGAAGCTCCATTTGAGCTCATCCCGACATTAAAACTTAAGATTCAAAGTGCTATGGAATTGTATGAACATGTAAAAACTCAATTTCAACTTCAATTTCAACAATTAGAAATGTTTGATCAGTCAATTTGATGAAATCAAATTCGGCTTTGTTAAAGAGTTCAAATTGCAACAAATTTGGGAAAAATTGGGAATTTTTGAAAATTCGAAGGACCAAAATATGATTTTTATAAAATTGAGGGTCAATTGAGCATGTTAAGAATGTTAGAGGGCCAATTGAGGAATTTTAGAATTTTTGGGGTAAAATTTACCATTTTTGTTAAGGAAGGGCAAAATGGTAATTATGGAAAAGTTGGGGGACCAAATTTGAAATTTGGGAAATTAAACCCCTTTTTGTGAAATTGAATAAATTGAAGTCCCAAAGGGAAACTTTAAAAGTTTTGGGACACAATTTGAGGAAAAACTGGCATTATGGACTTAAAGTTAAAGAAAAATAACTTTAGGGACCTAATTGCAAATAAAGAAAAGTTTAGTTTTCACATTCATTTGGAATGAATGAAGGCTATTAGGCTGAGGGATAATGAACCAAGATGTTCATATCGTGTAGGAACACGAAGCACCGGGAATACCAGCAAGGACAAGCTCGCGTGAATACAAAGAATCGGTCTTATGGAATTCACTGCATTAACGAGTTAGTGGGATTTTATATCATACTCGGTTGGGGATGATAAGTACCTCAAAATGAAAACCCACTATTTAGTGATCTTTTAAATATCACAACTTCGAAAAGTGATGTGAAAATCGTGCGAAAAAACTACTTACCGCTTGTGTGTAGATCATACTCGGTTGGTGTGATGAAATTTTCTCGGAGGAAGTGGAAAACATCGAACCGGTTTACAAACCCGATCATTTGGGAACAAGCAATTTAGAAATTTACAACTTCTGGGTCATCCAAAGGGTTTATAAAACCTTAGAAAAGAATCTTAAGTTAAATTAGAAGAGAAAAACCAAATCAGTTCAAATGAATTGGTTTCCAACAGAACTTCGAAGTTAAGTGTGCTTGCGTGATACTAGTGCGAGGATGGGTCACCTCCTAGGAAGTATGTTATTTTTTGTAACTCGAAATTTTGGTTAAAACATTTTATGCGACATACGCCCAATCCTAAATAGCCATAAATTTATATATATATATATATTTAATTATTAGAATTAATACTAATAATTTAATACCTAAATTAAATTATTAGAATTAATACTAATAAATACTCATTAATTTATAGTAACATTAATACTAGTAATAAATCTCACTCTTTTAATACACAATTTTACACAAGCTCATCCCCATTCATTCTCCTCACACTTGAACACTTCTCTTTCTTTCTCTACTACTCCATTTTTCGGTGAAGTTCAAACTAGAGCTTCGACTTGAGCATTTTTCTTAACCTTGGAAGGAGAGGTCGGGCTCTTTAGAACTAGGGAGAAGTCAGCTGCATGCATGTAGTCTCCATTTGCTCCGAGGGTTGCCGGAGAAGCGTCGACATGATGGAATAGTGAAGCAGCTCCGACAGACCGAAGCTTCCTGGTTTTGGCCAAGCTGAAATCGGCTGATTCGAGCCCTTCTCAGACCAAACCAAGCCATCCCAACACTTCCTCAGCCCTTCCACGGCCGAATTAGAATGGAAAGGTAAGCCAATTTGGCTCCCCTCTATAATTTTTTACCAGTGTTAGAGAGAGAACCGGTAGAATTTCGATGAGGAAATTCTAACTCAATTCAGCATCAATTGATGCAATTCTTGGTTCTATGATGAATCTCATGACAAGAGTATCTACCCAGATCAAAAGCCCAGACCGTCGTGCCCCCGACGATAAACTTTTGAAACTTTCTCTCTCTATAGTCTATTTTCCAGCGAAGCTCCGTTTGAGCTCGTTCAGGCGTCAAAACTTGTGATTCAAAGTGCTATTGAATCGTATGAAGATGTAAGAACTCAATTTTAACTTCAATTTCAACAATTAAAAGTGTTTGATAAAATCAAATTGGGCTGTGTTAAGGAGTTGAAATTGAGGATTTTCAAAATTTGAAGTAACAAAATGAAATTTTATAAAATTGAGGGTCAATTGGGCATGGTAAGAATGTTAGAGGGCCAATTGAGGAATTTTAGAATTTTTGGGGTAAAACTTACCATTTTTGCAAAGGAAGGGCAAAATGGTAATTTTGGAAAGGTTGGGGGACCAAATTGGAAATTTGGGAAATTAAACCCCTTTTGTGAAATTGAATAAATTGTGGTCCCAAGGGGAATTTTAAATGTTTTGGGACTCTATTTTGATGAAAAACCAGCATTTGGGACTTAAAGTTACAAAAAAATAACTTTAGGGACCTAATTACGAATAAATAAAAGTTGGTTTTCTCATTCACTTATAATGAATGAAGGCTATTAGGTCGAAGGATATTGAGAATGGATGTTCATATCATGTAGGAACATGATGTACTAGGAATGCCAGCAAGGACGAGCTCGCGTGAATACAAAGAACCGGTCTAGTGGAATTCACTGCATTAACGGGTGAATGAGCGAATTAAGCTAAAACTACTTATCGATTATGAGTGGGATTTTATATCATACCCGGTTGGGGATGATAAGTACCTCAAAATGAAAACTGACAACTAAGTGGTATTTTAAACATCACAACTTGGAGGAGTGATGTGAAAAGCATGTGGAAAAACTACTTGCTGGTTGTAAGTAGATCATACCTAGTTGGTATGATGAAACTTCCTAGAAAGAAGTTGAAAACCCATTCATTGGTTAAGAGTGGAGATGTCTTTATACCTGATTGGTATGATGGACAGCTAAAAACATATTTTTGTCTAAAGTGCTCTCCCTTAACTGTGTGCCAATGCTTAAAAAATTTGGGAGACCTTCTTGATGGGAGCTCGAATAGCTCTTATAAGGGCCTCGGTTTTGGAAGTTGGGGGCTAATATGCCCGATTTTGAAAATCTCGTAAGTTGGTCCCAAGGCTTGTTGGCACAAGTAGGAGCTTGTAAACAAACATGCGTTATATGCCGTAAAACTTTAAATAAACAAATTGTTTGGCCATGGTACCAAGATAGGACCGACATACTCCGTCAACTAGCGGCAGTGCGACATAACAGGTCGACAAACCAGTCAAGACAAACAACTACGAGTTGAGTTGAGGGTCGGGGCCATTGACTAGTAGCACTACAGATTATATGGCATGATAAGAAAAATACTGATTGTGCATGCACTATGATTACGGGACTATCAAGATGCCCAAGAGGGTTAGTGATGCATTCTAAGGGCCCTGGACGACCTGTTGAGTATAAGGGCAGTTTGTCGTACCAGGTGAGCTTGCGAAATTTGGAGTAGCACCAAGCGCATAAGACCAGGGTGGGGATGGGGTGAGGTCTCTGTCCTCATACAGACATGGAGAATTGATTTCGAGATTGAGGGTTGGATGTTGCATACATCCACTCATTTTCAAGGTAGAAGTGGACCTGCTTCTATCTAGGTGGCCGGTAAAGTCGCTCCGACGCCACAAGTGGGTTCGGTGGACATACTGGCTTGAGAATGTGTGTTTTAGCTTCATGATGAAGGATGTGCGTTGGCTAATGACACATCGTGATTAATAAGAAATGGTGGTAAAAAAAGAGATTTGAAATGAAAGGACTTTTGAAAGAAAGGAGCTTGGCATACTCCAGTACTCATGTTTTTCCTAAATGTTAAAAGTTTTGAAAACTCATTCACTGAGTAGACATACTCACCCCCTCCCTTATATCCCGTTCTTGAAATTTTGGAAAGCCTACCCTTAAAGACCATCAACTAAGACACATGTGAGATAGGTATGATAAATTAAAAATATTTTGCAATTTTGATTTATGTTATTCCAAGAAAAGATGTAGGTTTAAAGGATGTCTTACTCTTTACGGTTTATAATAAGGGGAAATCATTTAATAAATCAAGAGAATGGCAGGTTGATCACGGAGATCCGACTAAATTGGGTTGGGGCGTGACACAAGAAGTCCTCAAGCTTCCTATATAAAGAAGCCCTCCTCATTCATCCTCCTCACACCTGAAAACTCCACTCTCTCCCTATTGCTCCATTTTTCAGTGATGCTCAAACCAAAGCTCTGACTTGGGCATTATTTTTAGCCAAAGAAGGTGTGGTTGGGTTCTTTGGATTTGGGGAGAAGTCAGCTACACGCCTGTAGTCTCCATTTTCTTCGAGGTTCGTCAGAGAAATGCCGGCGTGATAGAACAGTGAAGCGACTCCGGCGGACTGAAGCTACCCTATTTCGGCCAAGTTGAAAATGGCCAATTCGAGCCCTCCTCAGGCCAAACAAGCCCTTCCAACACTTCCACAACCCTTGTACAACTGAATTAGTGTTGAAAGTTAAGCCAATTTGGCTCCACTCTATGAATTTCGATCGGTGCTAGAGAAAGAACCGACAAAATTTTACTGACCAAATTCTCCCTCAATTCGACATAAATTGAGGTGACCAAAGTCTCATGCGCTTGGTGCTACTCCAGATTTTGCACAGACAGCTAGAATGACGAACTGCCCTTATAGGTCGTCCAGTGCCCTTAGGATGCATCACTACCCATCATGGGCGTCTTGATGATCCCGTAATCATAGTGCATGCACAAACAATGTTTTCTCATATATCCATGTAATCTATGTTGCCACTAGTCCAATGACCCCAAATCTCAACTCAACCCGCAGCTATTTGTCTTGACAAGTCCGTCGACCTGTCATGTCGCACTGCTGCTAGTTAACTGAGCATGTCAATCCTACCTTGGTACCATGGCCAAACAATTCACTTATTAAGTTTTATGGCGCATATATCATGTTCGTTTACGAGCTCCTGCTCGTGCTAACTGGCCTTGGGCCCACTGTACGAGATTTTCAAAAAACTAGGCATTCTAGCCCTCAAGTTCCAAAATCGAGGCCCCCGGCCTATAAGAGCAATTCGAGCTCCCGTCAAGAAGGTCTCTCAAATAGTTTAAGCATTGGCACACAGTCAGGGGAGAACACTTCCAACAAAATAGGTTTTCACTGTCCATTATACCAACCGGTATAAGGACATCTCCATTCATAACCGATGAACAGGTTTTCAACTTCCTTCGAGGAAGTCTCATCATACCAACCGAGTATGATCTAGTTACAACCGGTAAGTAATTTTTTCGCATAATTTTCACATCACTTTCTCTAAGTGGTAATAATTAAAATACCACTAAATAGTGGGTTTTTATACCGAGATACTTATCATCCCCAACCGGTTATGATATATAATCCCACTCACAACCGGTAAGTGGTTTTTAAATTTTAAGTTGTGCTCATCATCCCAACTGGATATGATGTTAGTAAACTCACTCACTCACTCGTTAATGCCATGAATTCCACTAGACCGGTTCTTGGTATTCATGCGAGCTTGTCCTTGTTGGCATTCCCGGTACTTCATGTTCCTACACGATATGAACATCTTGGTTCATTATCCTTCAGCCTAATCGCCTTCATTCATTCGAAATGAATGAGAAAGTCAAACTTTCATTTATTTGCAATTAGGTCCCTAAAGTTATTTCTCTTTAACTTTAAGTCCCAAATGCTAGTTTTTCCTCAAATTGAGTGCCGAAACTTTTAAAATTTATCATAGGACCTCAATTTATTCCATTTCCAACTCTCCCCGCCTTTTAGGAGTTTTGTCCCTAAAACTTAGTTATGTATCATTTACATAGGGAATAATTTCCTTTGATATCCACTTGGGGTTTGCTCTAATATGACACCATGGTGTATATCCCCATCTTGGTTGTATCTGCTTTAGACATTCTTCGTGCCTATCCGCCCTAAGGGCATCTTTCCTCTCCATGTATTGGGGTATCTTTTTATCACTTATTTCCCATCACCCTTAATGACACGATTTGGTATTCACGCTTGAGGAGAATATTTCTATGGTGATCCAACCTCCCACTTCCTTTTCTTTGAATGTTTCCTTGCTCATACGTTTTTTCCATAGGCAAAATACCACTATAATTTCATCATTCATTTAGTCCTTTAGATAACATACTTAAGGGATTTCTTTTCCCTTCGATTGTCCTCTTATTCCATGGAACTTATTATGATAAGCTGATCTTACCCACCTGGCCAAAGGTATCTCTTAGGTTAAATTCTTAAGTCACTTAAGGGTAAGACCCTTCCTCTTGAGGGCTTTTGTCCATATCACAAGATTGGGAGTTCCAAGATTTCTTACCATCCCTATGTCTATTTATTCCCTTGGTCGTTGAAACTCTTTAGATCGGCGTCCTTTCAAGCTTCTCGTACTTGTTTTTGCGGGTTTCGATGTTATCCCCTTTTCATCTTATATTGGCCATTTAATCCATTCTTTCATACTTGAGTCACCCTTTCTTGGGACTGTTGGACCTACATGTCTCTTTTAGTATGACATGCTATAGAATTGTCCTTGTCCATTATATTTCTAGAAAATTCTCCCGATAATTACTCTTGACTTTCCAACTTTTTAGGGATCGTATTGTTTAGTCCCTTATTAGCATCTAGTAGTATTCCTTAACTACCTTTAGCATTATCCAATCGTCCCTTTACATTTGACGCCATGCCTTTCATGATCGTTTGGGCTTTCCTTATTTATTCGTCCTTACCAACCTCCTTATTGGGCATTCCTGCTTCCAACCATTGGGTTTCTCGATCACTTCTTAACTTATCGACATTCTTGGAATTTTCCTCCTTCATGTCCTTCCTTATATCCAATGGCATCCTTACTTATTCGTGACCATTTCGCGGTTACTCTCCTCCTACTCCTTGTTACTCCCTTATAGTATAGTTATTGATTCCTTAGATTTATCTTGGGGAGTTACTTTTTGTTGTCCCATTTTCTACTCTCATCCTTTAGAGTAGAGATTTCCATCTTTGGAACTACGCGTTCAACCTTCTTACCATTTTATGAATGTTTCCTTCCTTCACATCCTTACACCCTTTTGAATTGGTGCATTCACCCACTTTTTATCCTTCACCGTCCTTTATTTCCTATTCAAGGAAATTCTTATTTTTGGGTCTTATTTCGTGGACTCCACACTATGACCTACTGTCCAATATTGGGTTCTATTAAGTGAGTGTGGACCACAACCAGTCTTGATATCTGTTGTTATTCCTTCAATCACCTCTTGATTGAAGTGCGTACTTCTCCAAGGTTTTTTTAGATATCCTTTCCATTTATTCCTTTATTATGGGTATTCCACCTGTCCCCACATGTTATGGCATCATTCGATGCTAACTTCCTGCTCACCTATCTCTTGGGTTTAGCTTACTCCTTGGTCCATAATAAGTACGCTTCCCTTATACTTGGTCTTTTTTTCTCAACCTGCATTCCATTTTCAAGCTTATCTTCTTATCCCAATTCAATGGGTCCATCACTTCTCCATTGGGATATACACCTCTCTAGGACCCCCTTCCTTGGTAGGCTTCTTCTCTTCCCAAAATTTCCCCTTTTTATTCATCCTTATGGGTATCTGTTCCTAGGGCAACTTTATAATGTCCTTTGATGCCATCCTTCCTATTTACCCCTTTTTTGGGAATCTTGCAAACACATCCTTTATACCTTATCCCTATTCCTACTTGTATCCTATTATAAGTGAATTTCCTTAAGTGGGAGTTTAAATCCTTTTTGTTTCAAGATTTCTTAACCTCTTTGTGACAGGCTTACTTAATTCTCCCCGTGGCTTGAGTTTGGTTATCCTTAACTTTCCCATTTGGGAGTATGTCTTTTCATCATTCCAAACATTCCACCCATCTCGGTTCTAGCGATATCCCATATGACTATCCTGAGTGTACCCTTGGTTCCCTTTCAACTTTTAGTCTTCTTTCTCCTTTAACCTTTACCACCTTTCTACTAAGAATTTTCCTCTACTAATATGTATGAGCTTTTTGGTTAATATCATGATTCAAGAGATAAAAGTGTCTGAAACTTGGATATTCATTCATTTTTGGAAAACAGTACATTTGGGGCATTGTCCCTATTATGATAGGTAGTTACGCAGGAGGTTGGGAAGTGCTTACTACTATACTAAGTTCTTGATGAGTGTCCTCCTAGGTGAGGTTGTAAGCCTTTGCTGGTATCCCTGGCGTTAGGTTGGCCCCCATCATACTTGTGGCTGTGACCTCAATAGGTGTTGGCACCACATTCCTTGGTGGGACTGGACACTTCTTCGTAAAATTTTCCTACTATCCACACCTAAAATAGGTTACTTCCCTGCTCGTCCCTCCGTGACATCTCAAGTATTGAGAAATCCTCCTTGGTGGGTTTCTATAATTCTTAGGAAATTTTGCCTTTTAAGCTAAAAAGTCTTGATAATAAAATCGAGGAAACTTGGCTCTGATACCACTAAAGTTATCACACCCCAACCCAGTTTGGTCGAAACCCCATGAGCAAGCTGCCACTCCCTTTGGATTGGGAATAGTCACCACTTCCCAAGACCGGGAGGAGTCAAGCGTATCTTTTGACCTTGTTCCCTGGAATAGTATTATACAAAACTTTATAGCTTAAAAATTTTTAAATACCTGACTTAAAGGCTTGTCCTTGAGATTTCTTTAAGGGTTGTCTCATTTCCTGAAAAATATTTAAAGGGAGGGGTGAGTTTCTACAACTCAGTGAGCGGGTGAGTTTTAAAACACAACTTTCAAATCATCATTTTAGTTTGCTATTATGTGAGTTCAACTCTTTTTAACACTTACTCTTGCTCAGGAGGTGTTTAGAAAACAATCACACGTCCTTTATCATAAAGGGTACAATCTTTCGTCGATGTAGTTCGCTGACTGCATCCACTTGTGGATCAAAGCGTATTTGTCATCCACTTTGATAGAAGTCCTCGACTTCTACCCAAAATCTGAGTAGACGTTATATGTCCAATCCTTAGACCCGAATGTAATCTATGTCCACTATGTGGGACGAGACCTCATCTTGACCCCGCCCCGGTCTCAGTGCGCACGAAGCTACTCTGAGCTTCATGAATCACTAGCACGACAAATTTGTCTTTATCACATCTTGGTCGTCCAACAACCCTTAGATCCAACACTACCCCTCTTGGGCATCTCAATAGTATCGTATCGTAGTGCATGCACAAATTGGTCCTTAATTTTTTTTCCAAAATTACCAAATGGTCTCCAAACTTCCAAAAATTTCCAATTGGCCCTCAATTTCATAAAATTACCCAATTGGGAGTTAATTTCAAGAAAATCCCACAATTTTCCTTAAATTCCAATTCAGCCCCCAATTTTCCCAAATTACCTAATTTTTTTCAAAATTGCCATTTGACCCCCAAAAACTTGTTTCAATCAATTGCCCACCCAAACTTGGGAAATTGTTCCCATTCATGATTGAAATCATCTTCCCTATGTCTTCCTCATCATTTCAAGCTTTGAAACACTTCATTTGGTTTAGAATTGAGCTCAAATGAAGCTTCACCATAAAATAGTTCTACAAAGAGAAAGCTTCAGTTAATCATCGATGAAGAGCCAGCTATCGGAGCTTTTGATTCCAAAGGATTGGTCTATTCTTGGTTATCTTTTAGGATCATACCACGCCTCAATTGGTGGCTTGAGCAGTGCAAATTTCATAATTTAATTTCTAGTACAAACACACTATCAATTGTATTTTTCGATGGAGGGAGACAGAGGGGACTTACCAACTTGGCTCAGGGAAGGTCGGATTACCTCTAGGATTGATTTGGGGAGCTTGGTTTGGCAGGGATTGGTTAGGGGATGGCTCGAATTGGGCTCGAGCAGCTCGGGTTACCGATCGACGTGGAGCGATGATACTATGCAAGCTCGCCAACGCTTCTTTGATGATCCTCAAGCTGAATGGAGACTGTAGTTGAGTAGCTAACTTCCTTAATATTCAAAAGAACCCTAATTTTCCTTCTAAGGTGGTGAAAAGTTCCCAAATCAGAGATCTAGTTTGAGCTTCACTAAAAAGCTAAGCACTTCTTCTTCTCCAAGCATTTGAGGGATCAAGAAGATAAATGAGGAGGAGCTCTTTATATAGGGAGCTCGGGGACCGACAGATTTATCTGTTCCCCCAATCACTTAGCCTTAATTGCCCCCTTTATGGTTGAAATCAAAGGCATTTATTGGTCACCGGAATTCCAGTGGCCAACCTGATGTTCCTCTCTCCTTTCCGATGCCAGGTTGAAGACGACACTATTCCTCACATGCGGCTTCGCATGTGTGGACGTGCCACATGGCACCTCTCGATTGGCCATCTTCGCTGATGTGGCTTTTGACTCATCAACCTAGTCAGCTTTTGACCCATTGATCAAACACGTCGCAGCCTCCCATTGGTTGTCCGTGTCTACCTTATCTACTAATAGGCTTTCTGTTGACCATTGATTGGGACACGTGTCACTCTCCTATTAGTCGATCATTGCTTAGGTGGATTTTCCTCTTCTGATTGTTAATCAAGGACACATGTCTCCTTCTAATTGACCAGTGCTTCTAGGCATTGACTAAGCGGCTAATTGGGCATGCTTCACAATTTGTCACTCCTTGATTGGTCATGTCTGTTGACGAGGCGCTAACTTGGCAGCAGTCCGTTGATCAGCTGGACCATTGACCTATCCGGTCCAACTAGGTTCGATGATCTGAAAATGAAAATCAGTCGGTTCAGGCCAAATTCAATCGATTTTCCAAAAATTAAAATTTTTTAAATCAATCTAAATTCATTTTATATCTAATGGTTACTTTAATTTTCCAATTTAACATTTTTAAGTAACCTAGAAAAAATGAATTACTTAATTGGTTCTTTATGGTTCAATCTAGTTCGATCTGGTTCACCTTGAACCAATCTAGTTTTCTCATCCAATCCACTTTATGGTTTTTCTCCCTAATTTTTATGATTTTTTGGTTACTTGAGATTTTCCAAATTCCTGTTCAACCCTTCTTTATCAATTCCAGTTCACTTAGGTTCTCAGTTTACACTTGGAAATTTCTAGTTTCCTTTCTAGGTTTCCTTGCTCCAAGAGAATGGGTTTCACAACCTATCAGGTCATGATAATTGATTGACGGAGGCATTCGTACAATGCAAAAGATAAATGGAAGACCGAAAAGGACTCAATGGAGAAACTATACTGGAATATGTGGGTCCATAATACGAGCCTATCAAAGAAAGGATATCCAAAGTATGAAGATACAAGGTCTCCTAACTTATAAGAATTATCTTGAGATAAATTGGAAAAGAAATCTCTCCTTCAAGGAAAGAAGGGAGATGATTATGGCGGACATAGGGTTCAAGCATCTTAAAAGAGGGATTATAATGAATGAGCCACAATGTCTCAAACTAAATGGATGCACAAATATGCATAAAGACCGGAGTAATAAGGGAAATCTCAAAGAGTGGAGGAGACAACTACATGGGGTAAAAATCGTAATATGAAATAAAAAATTCTAGATGAATTACGTGAACGTGCCCATAGTGAAGGGACCATAATTATAAAAATGAAGTATAAAGGGTGTCATCACGAAGTGATGCTCAAACGATATAAGAAAACCTTTGGTCATGAAATATGGTTAACTAGGAAGTTGCCATAAATAAGGAATATACTAGGAATTAGAGATAGAACCATCTTACAAAGGAGATACGTTAGTTACCTTTATATATGAAAAATCGAGATCCGCCAATTGAATCTATTAGTGATGGGAAAAGGATCCAAGCAACCAATAAGGCGATGCTGATTGACAAAGTACGCCAAGATGGATAAAATCCCAATAAGATCTCTCGGAAGTGACCAACACCTTCTAGAGAGATGGGGATTCGGTATTTCAAAGGTGAAATATGTGAAATTGTGGAAAAGATGTCACAACAACCCATAGCCACTATCAAGACCACACTAGGACCATGGGGGGTTAGGAACCCTAACGAAGCAAACAAAAAGGTGTAATGGGATCTAAACCAAGAAATAATCTTGGATGAATACTTGAAACCAGATCATAAGAAGGGAAGTACCCTAACAAAAATAAATGAGGAAAAATTTAGTCGTTGGAATTCGAGAAGAAGTAAGAGGAGGACCAAAATTATTCTAGGGAACTTTTAATAATATCAAATGGGTTTTGAGGACAAAACTCCAAAAAGGAGGGGATAAGTTATAAATCCCAATTTTTCAATGACAAGTAATCGAGAATGAAGAACCCGATATTTTAGAAAGGAAATCATGGATTAAAGTCAAGTAAAAATTTGAAAAGAAAACAAAAATGGGAAATTGGAAAATCCAAAATGATTCATGAGTATCCAATAACCAAGGAAAAGAACCATGAACCAAATAGGATGTGAAAACCGAACTGGTTCATGGTGAACTAGACCTTAACCAAATTGAACCAAGTATAACTGGTGCAAAAATTCATTTTTCTAGGTAATTTAAAAATATCAATTTGGAAAACTGAAGTCACCATTGTGTAGAAAATTAATTTAGACAAATTTATATATTTTTAATTTTTAGAAAACTGGCCAAATTGGGCTTGAACTGACTGATTTTTTATTTCGAGTCACCGAACCCAGTCTGACCAAACCGGTCAATGGTCCAGCTTGTCAATGGATCGCCAACTAGTTTAGTGCCACATTAGTGTGTGCAACCAATCAGTGCATGGCATGTGGTGAAACATGCCTAGTAAGTCGCTCAATCAGTGTTTGGAAGCATTGGTCAATCAGAGCGTGACATGTGGCAATGCCATAGTGCGTCAGGTGGGAAAAATAATGAATTTAAAACATCCAATTAGTGGATGCTATGTGTCATGGTCAATGTAAGGCTAAATTCGGTTAGTGGCCACGTCAGTTTAGGTGACCAATGAGAAGTTGCCACGTGTCTATTCAATGAGTGACTCGGATGCTGAGTGAGTTATTGCATCAACGACGCCAGCCAATCACAATGTGGCATGTGGCAGCCCGCACGTGCGAAGCTAGCACGCGTGCACATAGTGTTGTCTTCTTCCTTCAGTTTTTAGAATAGGAAGGGAGAAGGACCAATGCCTTAACTGCAACGATCCTTTAATATCTCCGACAAGCACTTAAGTCAACGAGTTAATGGCCAACCAATGGATAGATGGCTAGAACAGTCAGTCCTTGAGCTCTCTATATAAAGCGCTCCTCTCCATTCATCATCCTTATCACTCAAAAGCCTAAATAAGGCAAACTGCTCCATTTTTTTTACCATCCTTGAACTAGAGCTTCAACATCAACCTTTTTCTCGACCTCACATGGTACAATTTAGTTCTCTAGAATCCTCAGGAAGTACTCCACCTTCCTACAAACTCCATTGAGCTTGAAGATTACTGGAGAAGCACTAGTGAGGCTGCATAGTACATTCCCCTCGATGACAGAATTTGTGCAAAAGCTTTGGAGCAAAATTTTGACAACTATCGACCCTCTAGGACCAGGTCGACCCTCCCACGCCTCCTCTTGACTGAACCTCAATCTCCATGAACCTTGTGGTAAGACAATTCTCCCTCTCTTCACAGGAATAATGAAATTACTGAGCAAAATCTTGAGATACTTTGTGTTAACCCTGTCCTTTCAAGAATGACAAAAACTGAGAAAAGAACTAGTCGATTATAAAGAGAAAATCGAGCCATTAACAAATCGAAAGTGGTAAAGAAGAGCAAAGATGGGAAATTGGAAAATCCCAAGTGACCAAAAGAGACATGAAAATCATGGGGAAGAACCATGAAGCCAATTGAAATGGAAAACTGAACCCGTTCAGGGTGAACCAAACTGGAACTATATTGAATCGGTTTGAATCATAATAAACTAAATTAGGTAATTCATTTTTTCTAGGTGGCTTAGAGAGCTTAAATGGGGAAATTGAGGCCACCATTTGATATAAAATCAATTTAGATTAATTTAGAAATTAAACTGGTTCAATCAGGCTTGAACTGGCCAATTTTCACCATTGAAATCAATCGGATCGGACCGTTTCGGTTCGGAACAGTGTCGTCTTCTTCCTTGGGATGACAACACTGTTCATTAGTTCAAAAACTTTCCTTTGCCAGCGAAGGAATATTCTCTTCGGTCAGGGCATTTTCAGGCGAGGATAAGCTCAATCAGAATGGAAACTGGTCGGAGAGATTGTCAGCGAGCTCCCTATATAAAGAGCTCCCCTCCATTCATCCTCCACACACCTCAAACATGAGCTCTGACTTAGGCACTTTTTTCAGCCTTATAAGGTAAAGTCAGGTTCTATAGACTCTGGGGGGAGTCAGCTACCTGACAGCAACCTCCCTTTAACTCGAGAATCGTCGGAGAAGCGACGGCGGGATCAAACAATGAAGTAGCTCTATCGGTTTGAAGCTGCCCAATTTTGGCCAAGCTAAATTCGGCCAATTCATACATCATCCCGCCAAACCAAGCCTTCCAAAAGTCCTCATGGCCATCACATGACCTCCACAAAGGTGAAAGGCAAGCCAATTTGTCCTTCCTCTGTCCTTGTAGATCAATGCTAGAGAGAGTAAGTGTTGAACTTCACTAACAAGAGTAATCGTCCTTGTAGCAATTCTTGATCCTAGGAGGACCCTAAGGATGAGAGCTACCTCCCCAGTTCAAGAGCTCGGACCGCCGCACCTTCGAGGGTAAGCTTTCGAAGCTTTCTCTCTCTACGAATAGTTTTCCGATGAAGCTCCGTTTGAGCTCATTTCAGACCCAAATTCCACAATTCAAAGCTTCATTTGATTGTATGGAAGTGTTGAAACTGATCCATACCATCAATTGGAGTAATTAACCCTATTTGGATGGCCAATTTGGAGAAATAAAATTCGATCAATGTAAATGGGTGAAATTGGGGGAAGAAATTGGGAAAAATTAAAGATTTCAAAAAATTGAGGGACCTTCATGCAATTTCTCAAAATTGAAGGTCATTTGGCAATGAGAAAGATGTTGGGGGACCAATTGGTCTATTTTCAAAAGAATTGGGATCAATTGGTAATTTTTTAAAAGTAGGGGCAAAATAGTTTTTTTTTTTTTGAAAAATTGGGGACCAAATTGGGAATTTGGAAAACTTGAGCCCCTTCCACAATTTTAAGTTAATTGAGGACTCAAGGAGGATATTAAAAGCCATGGGACTCGATTTGGGGAAAAGTTAGCATTAGGGACTTGAAGTCCAAAAACGTGAACTTTAGGGACCTAAATGCAATAAACCAATGATTTGGGCCTAGTCACTCATACATGAGAAAATGAAGGATGCCATGCCAAACCTTTACTGATAATGATACCCAAATCATGTAGGGACACGTAGGACCGGAATGGTAGTAAGAGAGAGCTAGCATAGACTTGGAAACTGACTAGGGACGAAGACGTCACAATCAATGAGTGAGTGGGAACTTTATACTTCATATCGGGTTGAGATGACGAGCACATTTTAAAAGTTAAAAACCTACTTACCAATTGTGAGTAGGATCCTTTAAACATCATATTTGGTTGGTATGACAAGCTTCCTTACAGAAAGGATAAATCCGCATATCGGCTGTAAGCGGACCTATCATCACACCCAATTGGTGTTATGAGTTAAAAATAGATTTTGTGAAAAGTTTACTCCCCTGATTGTGTGTCATTGCTTAAATAATTTGGGAGACCTTGATATGAGCTAGAATAACTCTAACAACTAGGGGCCTCAGTTTTGAAACCCATAGGGCTCAAGGCCCAATTTTGAAAAACACGTGCAATGGGTCCAAGGCCAGTGGGCACAGGCTGAAGCATATAAAGAAACATGGATAGGAAGAGCGATAAAAACTTTCATTTAAAAATGGAATCAATTGTGTGATTCGCCATGGTACTAAGTCAGGATTGACAATGCTCAATGGACTGGTGGCAGTGCGTTAGGGCTAGGTCGATGTACTGGCCTAGACAAATAGATGTAGGTCGGGTTGAGTGTCGAGGCCGTTGGACTAATGACACCAAAGAAAATGGCTAATTATGAAAAAATATTATTTGTGCATGCACTCATGGATTTGGGACCATCAAGATGCCCTAGGGGTAGTGATGGGTTCCAAGGGCTGTTGGACAACATGGTGGAGATAAGGACAGTTCGTCGTGCTTGTTAGTCATGAAGCTCGGGGAGCTTCTTTTGCATGAGACTAGGGTGGGGTCAGGATGAGGTCTCCATCCTCATACAGACATGAAGTGGATTTCAGGTCTGAGGGTCGGACGTCTAGGACATCCACTTAGACTTAGGGTAGAAGTATGAGACTTCTATAAGGGTGGAGAGCAAAGTCACATTGATCCCCAAGTGGGTCGAGTCTAGGATTGCCTTGTGAATGTTTGTACCCTTTATGATAAAGAACATGTGTTTGTTTGCTAAACGCCTCACAAGGCAAGGGGATGTGCTAATAAAGCTACACACCTAATATGAAAGTGGAAAAAAGCCTTGAGATTTGAGAAAAACCTTGAAAATGATATTAAACCGTGGCATGATTTTTGACAAACTAAGCATTTATGAAAACTCACTCCCAACACCCACTCACTGAGTTGTAGAAACTTACCCCTCCCTTTAATCCTCTTTTCAGGAAAAAGGAAAACCAAACTTAAAAACCCCTCACCATTGAACCATAAGTCATGTATGTAAATTTTTAATATATTAAGTTTTGTATAATGCTATTAAAGGAAAAACAGGGAAAAAGCATGCCTAACTCCTCGTGGTTTAGAAGGGGGTGAAACCCCTCATAGATCAAAGGAAGTAGCAGGTTGCTCACGGGGATCCGACCAAACTGGATTGGAGCGTGACACTTTGCTAATGCAATTATCCTTGCCCAAGCTATCAATTGATGCTAAATTTGATCCTAGGAGGATCCCCTTGATGATTACTAGCTACCCATACCCATAGCTCCAACAGTCATCCCTTCACTAGTAAGAAATCGATGTTTTCTCTCTCTAGAAACAATTTCCGACGAAGATTTATATGAGCTCAATTTTGGGTCAAATTAAGTGATTCAAAGCTTAGAATACTTGTAGGAAGATAGAGAAGTTGATTAGCAGCATGTTAGGAGGAAATTAACAAGGTTTAAGCATTCAATTTGATGAATCAAGGATTGTAGGGCTAAAGTGCAATTTTTGGAAAATTGGGCAAATTGGGGATTTAATTGGAATTAAAAATAATTTTTGAGAATTTAATTATAATTTTAAAAAATAATTATGAGGTTTTATTTACAATTTTAAATAATTTTATTTTAATAAAATTATATAACGGATGAAATTGCATATAAAGTAAAGTTAGAAAATTTTGGTAATTAATTAGGAACTAATCACCAATAAAATTAACTTAGAGACATATGTAATTAGGAGAAAATATAGGAAACTAAGTGTAAAAATTCGAATATTTGAGTAATACATTATCTCTAATAATGTAGGTGCGAAATTGAAACTTCTACCTACGAACACAAGATCATCCAGTGACAAGTGTAAATCTATCCAAGATGAACAAGTCACGAATTTTGGATGAGTGGGATTTTTGGAATCATGCCTTGTGGGATGATGAACGTATTTTCGAATTACCGAAATCTAAAACCATTTTTTTCAAAAATAGTCTACCTTGACTGTGTGAATCCGCTTACACAAATTTTGGGAGATATTTCTACTAAGTGCACTAAACATGTACCTTATAGAGCTAGAATTGCTCAAGTGGGCCCAAGGTCACAGTTTTGAAAGAGAAGTGGACCCAAGACTGTGTTCTGAAAATTTGTATAGTGGGCCTAAGGTCAATGGAAATAGGTCCAATTCTGTAGATAAATTTTGATTATTGAGCCTTATGAAAATTATCATAAATGGATAATTTGTGTAATTTAGCTACCAAGCCAAAATCAGGTCGTCGAACTAGTTGTGACACACCTGATGCGAACCTCGCCAATATGCTGACGACACCCTACACCAAATATGGCAACGATCCCAAGACTTTCACGACGCAAGTACGAAAAGATGGAATATACCTTGTTTATGTGAGAAACAAGGTATGGGATATGTAGACGCCACACCCAAATCCTCTAAGAAGAACTCTTAGAAAACCCCGGGTGATAAGTCTTGATTGCTTGAACGCCACAGGTAAAAACCTGATAAGTTCAAAAGCTCTTTCAAGATAGAAAGAAAACAAAACCTCACAAGATATAAATTCCAAAGTGTCTCTCCAATGCTGTGGAGTATGCCTTTTATAGGCTCAGAAAACAACCGTATGACCCACATAATGTGGAAAAAATCTATTATGGTTATAAGCTAACCTTATCTAATCTGACTACCTAATATTATCCTAAGAGATTTATTATATTTATAAATCTCTCCTTATTAATTAAATCTGGACCTTCTGTTGAGCTCATCTTGGGCTCTTCATTTGGGCTTCTATTTGAATATTCAGCAATCTCTTTAATCAGCCCATATAAAGCTTTTTTTGAATCTTTTAGCCCTTGACCTTGTTATTGGGCCCTCTTGAAGTTTCAAGTGATCATTTATCCCAATTGGTGATAAAGTGTTCAGCTCCATTGTAGGTTCGGTTGATTGGACATGTGAATTCGTAGTCTCTTTAGTCGGATTCACATCATTCTCCCCCTCTTGAAAATGATTTGTCCTCAAATCTTCTGTTTCTTCATCACCTACATGAAAGGGCATTAAATCAGTAACATTGAAGCTTTCATTAATGCTATACTCACCAAGCAACTCTAGCTTGTAAGCATTATTATTAATGCGTTCCAACACACGAAATGGTCCATCTCCTCTAGGAAGAAGTTTTGATCGCCTTTGTTCCGGAAATCGTTCTTTCCTCATATGAAGCCAGACCCAATCGCTAGGTTCAAAAATGATACTTTTGCGGCCCTTGTTTGCTTGTTTTTCATAAACTTTAGTCATCCATTCAATATGCATCTTTGTCTTCTCGTGTAGTTCTTTCACAAACTCTGCTTTTCTCTTTCCATCAACATTCACAAATTCACCTACAGGAAGTGGAGTTAGATCTAGAGGGGTTAATGGATTGAAACCATAAACAATCTCAAATGGTGAAAACTTAGTTGTAGAATGAATAGAACGATTATAAGCAAATTCAACATGTGGTAAGCAATCTTCCCATGATTTCAAATTCTTTTTTATTATAGAACGTAATAAAGTACCTAATGTCCTATTTACTACTTCTGTTTGACCATCAGTTTGTGGGTGACATGTTGTTGAAAACAGCAGTTTGGTTCCCAATTTACCCCATAGGGTTTTCCAAAAGTAACTCAAGAATTTAGAATCACGTTCAGAAACAATAGTTCTAGGCATACCATGCAATCTGACAACTTCTCTAAAGAACAAATCAGCCACATTCGATGCATCATCAGTTTTATGACATGGAATGAAATGTGCCATTTTCGAAAACCTATCAACTACCACAAACATAGAATCCCTCCCCCTCTTAGTTCTTGGTAATCCTAAAACAAAATCCATGGAAATATCAATCCAAGGTGCATTAGGAATTGGAAGAGGAGTATACAGGCCGTGAGGTTGTTGCCTAGACTTAGACTCTTTACATGTAATGCATCGAGAACAAATTTTCTCAACATCCCTTTTCATGTGGGGCCAAAAAAAATGCTCGTGCATCATCGCCATAGTTTTAGCTACCCCAAAATGTCCCATAAGTCCTCCACCATGTGCTTCCCTAACAAGTAACTCACGCAAAGATGACTGAGGGATGCATAATTTGTTTTCTCGAAAAAGAAATCCATTTTGTAAATAAAATTTTCCAAACCTACCAGTTCGACAACCTTTAAACACTTCACAAAAATCAGGATCATTTGCATACAAATCCTTGATATAATCAAATCCAAGTAATTTAGAATCAAGCATTGAAAGCATAGCGTACCTTCGCGATAGAGCATTTGCAACTATATTTTCCTTACCTTGTTTGTATTTGATCACATATGGGAATGTTTCAATGAACTCCACCCACCTTGCATGGCGTTTGTTCAACTTGTGTTGTCCTTTGAGATGTTTAAGAGATTCATGATCTGTGTGAATCACAAACTCTTTCGGCCATAGGTAGTGCTGCCATGTTTGAAGAGTTCGAACTAGGGCATACATCTCCTTATCATAGGTAGGATAGTTAAGGGTTGCTCCACTCAACTTTTCACTGAAATATGCAATTGGTCTTCCTTCCTGCATTAATACACCTCCAATACCTACTCTTGATGCATCACACTCAATTTCAAATGTTTTCGAAAAATTAGGCAATGAGAGCAATGGGGCAGTAGTTAATTTTTCCTTTATCAATTGAAATGCATTTTGTTGCTCATTACCCCATTTAAAAGGTACATTTTTCTTTATAACAGTAGTAAGAGGTGCAACATAACTACTGAAATTTGGAACAAAACGTCTATAAAAACTAGCTAATCCATGGAAACTTCTTACCTGACTTACCGAATTAGGTGTCGGCCAGTCGCGAATTGCCTTAATCTTTTCCTCGTCAACTCCAATCCCTTCTGAACTTATAACATATCCAAGAAACACAAGTTTATCCGAACAAAAGACACATTTATTCAAGTTGGCAAACAACTTATGTTGCCTTAATGCTTCTAACACAGCTCTTAAATGTGCTACACGTTCATCCATGGTCTTGCTGTAGATTAGAATATCATCAAAATATACCACTACAAATCTCCCAATAAAAGCACGTAATACATGATTCATTAATCTCATGAAAGTGCTTGGTGCATTAGTCAACCCAAAGGGCATAACTAACCATTCATATAATCCTTGTTTAGTCTTAAATGCAGTTTTCCATTCATCCCCTTCTTTCATTCGAATTTGATGATATCAACTCTTAAGATCAATTTTCGAAAATAAACAAGATCCATGCAACTCATCTAACATGTCATCCAAACGAGGAATAGGGTGGCGATACTTTACCGTGATGTTGTTGATGGCTCGACAATCCACGCACATTCGCCATGTTCCGTCCTTCTTAGGTACAAGTAGCACTGGCACAGCACATGGACTCATACTCTCTCGAACATACCCCTTTTCCATCAGCTCTAGGACTTGGCATTGAAGTTCCTTTGTTTCTTCAGGGTTACTTCTATATGCTGGTCGGTTAGGAATCGTCGCTCCAGGGATTAAATCAATTTGATGTTCAATTCCTCGAATTGGTGGCAAACCTGGTGGTATCTCATCGGGAAAGACATCGATAAATTCCTGCAAAACAGTAATAATATTGCTCGGCAAAGATCCGACAAGATCGTTAGTACTCAAAAAGGCGTCCTTGTACATAAGTACAATAAGAGCCTGATGTGAAAGTAAAGCTCGCTTGATCTCACTTTTTCTTGCAATAAAATTGCTTTTACTCTCTTTTTTTTCCACTTCTGGCTTTTCCCTCTTTTTTTTCAACTCTGATATTTCTCCTTTCTTTTTTTTCTTCTATTTTCTGTTCATTTTCCTTTTTCTTTTTCAGTTGATCCTCAAAAACTTGCCTTGGAGTCAATGGAACAAGAGATATTGGTCTCTCATTCATCACAAAAGAGTACCTATTAGTGAATCCATCATGCATAACTTGACGATCAAACTGCCAAGGTCGTCCCAAAAGTATATGGCACGCGTGCATTGGTACCACGTCACATAGTATTTCATCTTGATATTTTCCAATAGAAAATGCAACCAACACTTGTTTGGTTACCTTGAGTTCACCTTGGTCGTTCAGCCATTGTAGTCGATAAGGCTTCGGATGCTTTAAGGTTGGTAATGCCAATTTCTCCACCAGCTCAGTGCTAGCTACATTAGTGCAACTTCCCCCATCTATAATAACACAGCAAACCTTATTTTTCACACAACAACGAGTATGAAATAAGTCCTCACGCTGATTGTTTTCTTCTTCTTGGGCTTGAACACTGAGAGTTCGCCGTGCAACCAACAATTCCCCTTCTTCTGCATATTCATCAGCATCTTCAAGTGGTGGCATCCCCAGATCGATATCTTCTTTTTCATCATCGGTCTCAATCTCACCATTAGCATTGATCACCATTGCCTGCTTATTTGGGCATTGACTTGCAATGTGACCCCTGCCGTGGCATCGGAAACACTTAATATCACGAGTTTTGGGAGTTGTGATATGGGTGTTACCTTGATTTTGGACCACAGCCTGCTTGGTTGTCTCTTTTAGTGGAGCATGCTGAGGTTGAGTTGACTGACTCTCAAATCGCCTTGAGGATGGTTTCCATGAGTTCGAGGAACCATTGTTTAATCCCCTTTTGTGTAAACTCTTTCTCTTCAATTGTTGTTCGACTTTGATAGCTTGATGTACCATATCTTGGAGCTCAACATGATATTGCATTTCCACCACGTCAGCTATCTCATGGTTTAGACCATGCAAAAATCTCGCCATTGTTGCCTCTCTGTCTTCCTCCACATTTGTTCGAATCATCGCAATCTCCATCTACTTGAAGTATTCGTCGACGCTTCTTGATCCTTGGGTAAGCCTTTGGAGTTTATTGAACAACTCCCGGTGATAGTGGCTGGGAACAAATCGTCGTCGCATGATCGCTTTCATTTCATCCCAAGACTCCACAGGGCGTTCGTGATTTCGTTTCCTTTCCTTCACCAATTGATCCCACCATATTATAGCATAATCAGTAAATTCGACAGCAGCAAGTCGTACCTTTTTCATCTCCGAGTAATTATGACAGTAAAAAACCATCTCCATCCTCTTTTCCCATTCAAGATACGCTTCTGGATCTGTTTTTCCTTGAAAAGAGGGTATTTTCAACTTTATATTATCCAGGTTGTCATCAACTCGAGGTCGTTCTCTATGAGCATATCGATCGAACTCCTCGGGTTCTTGTGGGTCAAAACGTCTTGGCTGAAAGCTTCGAGGTCGCTGTTCAGTAGGGGTATGTTGACGCGAACCCCTCACTCCTTCTTCCAATTGATCAATTCGCTCATGAAGCGGTTCCAACTCGGACTTCAGCATTCGTCTCATTTCGCTTATGATGGCTTGCATTTGTAAATTTGCAATCGGTTGTTGGGAATCTTCTTCATTTGGCGTATCTCCTCGTTGTTGTGCCATGATTTCCTACAAATGATAACAGAAGAACCTTCCAAATGCTCACTCACGTATTTCTCTCAATCACTCGTGTTTTCACACTCAATTGGCTTTTTCTTAAAGATTCAAACACTCTTGCCTTTTTCCTCTCGAATGTCTTCTTTCAATCTAAATTGAACTTTAAAAACAAATCATTTTTACGAAGCAATTCAACTTGAGGAACAATCAAGACAAATCAATAAAGGTTTTCAAAAAGTAATTCCAAAGAATTTAAGTGAGAGGTATGAATAGACTCAGAAATAAGAGTAGAATTTAAATAGAGAAGAAATAAATGAAGTAATAGACTTAGATAGAGTAGAATGAGAATGAGATATAAGATAGAATTGTGTGCCACTTTTTTTTTCTTTTGCCTTTTTTTCACGAATTTTTTTTTGCTCTTTTTTTTTGCACAAACTTTTTTTTTTGCTTTCTTTTTTTGGCATGAATTGTTTTTTTGGCTTTTTTTTTCTCTTTTTTTTTTAACCTACTGAAGAGAAGATAGATAGAAGAATATGATATTTTTTTTATAGAGAATAGAAATAGGTAGAGAAGATAAAAAAAAAGAACTAGATAAACAAAATGGTATGGAACTTGCCGTGCAACCGTGTGCTCTGATACCAACTGATGCGAACCTCGCCAATATGCTGACGACACCCTACACCAAATATGGCAACGATCCCATGACTTTCACGACGCAAGTATGAAAAGATGGAATATACCTTGTTTATGTGAGAAACAAGGTATGGGATATGTAGACGCCACACCCAAATCCTCTAAGAAGAACTCTTAGAAAACCCCGGGTGATAAGTCTTGATTGCTTGAACGCCACAGGTAAAAACCTGATAAGTTCAAAAGCTCTTTCAAGATAGAAAGAAAACAAAACCTCACAAGATATAAATTCCAAAGTGTCTCTCCAATGCTGTGGAGTATGCCTTTTATAGGCTCAGAAAACAACCGTATGACCCACATAATGTGGAAAAAATCTATTATGGTTATAAGCTAACCTTATCTAATCTGACTACCTAATATTATCCTAAGACATTTATTATATTTATAAATCTCTCCTTATTAATTAAATCTGGACCTTCTGTTGAGCTCATCTTGGGCTCTTCATTTGGGCTTCTATTTGAATATTCAGCAATCTCTTTAATCAGCCCATATAAAGCTTTTTTGAATCTTTTAGCCCTTGACCTTGTGATTGGGCCCTCTTGAAGTTTCAAGTGATCATTTATCCCAATTGGTGATAAAGTGTTCAGCTCCATTGCAGGTTCGGTTGATTGGACATGTGAATTCGTAGTCTCTTTAGTCAAATTCACATCAACACCCTGACCCGACTTGATCGAATCGTTCTAAATAACCTACCAACCCTTCCTGTACTAGAATGGTATTCTTACCAAGCTAGGCCATGAAAGGTAAATGTGTATAAATATACTTGTTTTTCATAACAAAGTAAACAAAACATATTAATAAATTTGACCTCTTCGGGGAACTTCTAGCTTACTGCTCCGACTTCCCTCTCTTTAGTATAAGAGCTTCCCTAAAAGAGGATAAGGGAGGGGTGAGTTCTACAACTCAGTGAGCAGGGTCGTAGGACAACATGACTTTAAGGTATTTAAACAACATATTTCTCTTTTTGTGGAAAATCATGTGATAAGCAAGTCACTACTTGCCTTGTCCTTAGTAAGTAGATTTCTTGTTGTTTCTTAGCTTGTCTCATTAATATGAGTGTAGGTACCTTCCTACTTTGAGGGGTTTTAAATTAGTGAGCCTACCAATGTTTGTTTCATACCTCAAACAAACATGTGCCCTTTAGGGAACAAATGGTCACGGAAGAGACCCTCAGAGGCTAAACGACCTCGGTCTATTCCACTAGTGGCCCGGAGCACCTTTATCGTTCACCCTAGTGAGAGGCCCTAACCTCCATTACTAGTCTACATGAGCCCCATAGCCCATCCTATAGACCTATCGATACTTCGATCTCTAGATACTTTAGGGGTGAGATCTCGTCCCTCCACCCCTTCGATCTCATTGTGTGTAAAACTACCTGGGCTTCGAGACATACATGAATAGTGTTCTTCTACACTAATAACACCCTTGCTGTCCAATAACCCTTATAACTAACACTACCTTATGTCGGGTGACTCTATGGTTCCCTACAATTGCAATCACAAATAAGAGTTTTAATTTAAAGCCTTTATCATTGCGCTATCGGCCCCTCAAGCTACAACCTGGCTCTAGCATGGTAGCTTCATAAGCATTACCAGATTTTGATAATTTCTTATAGGCTCTTTAAATCAAACTTATTTATAGGGGGGCTCGTATCCATCGGCCTTGGGCCCACTAGTGCGAGATTTTTGAAACACGGCCTTGGGCCCACTATATTTTTTGAAAACAAGGCCTTGGGCCCAATTGCAACATACTAGATCTTAGCCCACCATTGTCAATCATGGGCCTCACCCATATCTGTACCGATGGTCGGACTAGATCGTAACACCTGAGGTGTATCCATACACCAATCATGGGTTATCCTACTCTCATGGTTATTGCTATCGTCAGAATTATAACTCCAAATCGTTTAAGCGGATTCACACAGCCAAGGGTCATATTTCTTGAAAAATGGGTTTTCAAAATGAAACATGATCTTTCAAAAGCTTTAATCGGTTCAAACGGTCCCAATGTCCGAAATCCCACTCACCCGATAATAGTGACGTGTTTGTCCCGGTGGGATCCCGATCTATGATGTGCTCTTATACACGATTACTCGAACAACCAGTTCCTATATGGTTTGAGTATTCACATCAAGAAAATTGGCATAAAAGACCTCATAATTTCAAATATTTACACATAGGTCCTCACATTATGTCTTAATTATAATTAGGTCCCTAAAGTTTATTACTTTACATTTAGGTCCCTAATATCAACTTTATCTTCAATTAGGTCCCTAAGGTCTCCAATATTCCTCTTAGTTCCATAATGTTCTCTTATTTCCATTCAAGACCTCAATTTTCCCTTAATTGCAATTGGCCCCCAATTTTCCAAAAATCCCCAATTCACCCAATTTTTTCCAAAAATTGTTCTTTGACCACCGAATCGTCATTTCATCAAATTGACTGCTTAAACTTGGTTAATTGCCCCCTATCATGCTTCTAATTGTTTTCCCATCCTACAAGCTTCCTGCCCTTTGAATGAACTTAATTGACCCAATTTTGAGTGCAAATGGTACTTCACCGGAAAAACTTTCTAGAGAGAGAAAGCTTGGTTTTCTTATCAACAAGGGGTGACGGTTGGAGCTATGGATAGGGGTGGCTAGTACTCATTCAGGGGATCCTCCTAGGATCAATGAGTGAGTCAATTGGTTGCTTGAGCATAGAGAATTTGATGAGAGAAGTTGTTCATTTCAGTTTCTAAAACCTTACTATTCCAGCGGAATTGGGTGGAATTGGCTTACCTTATAGGTTCCAAGGAGTCAAGGGTCGGTCAAGGAGGGCTAGAGGAGGTTCAGCCAAGCTGTAGGAGGTTAGAGGCGATCGGAATACTACTTGGGCAATTCGACTTCTTCACAACCGTTGGAGCAGCAACATTGTTTGAGTTTGTCGACGCACCTACGGTGGTTCTCTCACCAAATAGAGGGTGCAACTAGTAGAGGACTTCTTCCCAATTCCAAGGAGCTCAAATGAAGTGTCAGACGCTGAAGAAAACCCCCATGTCGGAGCTTTGGTTTGTGTCTCACAAGAATGTAGAGCACTCTGTCTTCTTTGATTGTTTATGGGATGAGGAATGCGCGTGGGGAGGAGCTCTTTATATAGGAAGCTCGACAATTGATAGGGCTACCGGTCGGCATCGGACTCGGCCCTAGACTTGCCTGCTGGTAATCAGATCGAAGGGGTTTTCGGGTCATCAGAGACTGAAGAGTCAGCCCGTCCCTCTCTCTGCCAGAAAGTCCAAGGTTGAAGATGGCGATGTGCATGCACGTGTGCATTGCCATGTGGCATGCTATGATTAGTTAGCTTCGTTGAGCAGCTTCCTACTTAGCGACCAAGTCAACCTTTGACTCATTGATAGGACACGTGACAGCCTCCCATTAGTCGCACATTCCAATGTATCTGCTGATGCCACTGCCACATGTCAGCCTCTGATTGGTTGAGACCATCCAACGTGGCTCTGCCACATGTCGACCTCTGATTGGTTGACCATTTTTCTAACATCTCAGTCGGCTATTGACATGGCACCTTTTCCATGTGTTAGCTCTTCATTGGTCAGCTTTGCTAATGGGGCTTCTCTGCTAACTACGTACACGTGCCACTTTCCTATTGGTCGATTATCGCTAACATGATTTCTCCTCTTCTGACCATTGACCGAAGACAGGTGTCATGCCCTGATTGGTCAGCACTTCAAGGCATTGACTGGGCATGCTTCACCACATGTCGCACACTAATTGGTCGTGTCTGCTGAGTGGGCTCTTACCTGGTAGTAGTCTGTTGACCAGTTTGGTTAGACCAAGTTTGGTGAACCAAAATCGAAAATCGGTCGACTCAGGCCCAATTCGGCCGATTTTCTAAATTTAAAATTTTAATATTTTTTCTAAATTCATTTTCTATCCAATGGTGGCTTCAATTTTCCAAATTATTATTTTTAAGCCACCTAGAAAAATGATTCTTTGAACTAGTTCTCCATGGTTCAATTTGGTTAGAGCCTAATTTTCCCTAAACTAGTCTAGTTCTCCTACCCAATTTACTTAATGGTTCCTTTCCATGGTTTCTAGATCTTCATTGGGCACTTGGGGTAATTCAACTTCATATGTTTTCTTCAATTTACAAGTTCTGGTTCGTTTTACCCTCCGTTCTAAATCAAAAATTTATGGTTCCTCATTGCGGCTTTCTTATTATTAATAATGAGGTTTACAACTTCCCCCCTCCTTTTAAAGACTTTTGTCCTCATAACTTTCTAAACATCGAATAGACAAGGATATTTTTCTTTCATTACAGACTCGATCTCCCATGTTTCCTCCTCCATTTGACTGTTGCTCTAGAGGACTTTTACCATTTAAATCTTCTTGTTCCTAAGGTTCCTTTCTCATCTGTTGAGTATTTGGGTGGGTTTCACCTCGTAAGACATGTTCTCCTCCAATGGCGGCATAGCTCCTTTGTCGGTCTTATGTTGATTTAAGCCGACTTCTTATCAACTTAATCTCTCTTGTGGCTTCCTCAACGAGCTTAATCTTCTCAAGCATCGTTTCCCTTCATCTCAAATCGGGGGTACGACACGGTCCTTGTACAGAGCCTCGTACGATGCCATTTGTACACTAGTCCAACAACTATTGTTATAGGTGAATTCCACGTGGCACCAGCAATCCTCCCCGCTTTTATTCACAGTTAGGACACCTGCCCAGAGCATATCCTCTAGTGTATGGATTGTCCGCTTAGATTGTCCATTCATTTGGGATTTCTTCCCTTCAACTTTTCACTCACTTGGTGTGAGCAACGTCTCATTCACTATTGGTTTTAATGCCTCATTCATTCTTAAGGCTTGGTCATTCGACTCGAACAGTCCTTTGTCATAACCCTTTTTATTTGAAGATCCTTCTTTCGAGGACTCAATTTTGCATCTCTTATCAAATGCAGCTTCTTAATGGCATCCTTACTTCCTTATAATTCATGTCCACCCAAGCCTTCCAATTTACATTATCATGCTTTGATCAACAACTATCCTTTCCATAAGTTATAACCTTTTTGGATTTAGGCTTACGTGTCCTTCGCACATTAGCATGATATACTTTAAAAGTGTCTTCGTATTTTACACTTCTAGGGAATTCTGTTGAGCATTGTCCTTAAATTTCAAATCCTTTAGAGATCATGGGACTCCATCTGTGAAACTCGTCCCCTCGGACCAATGAAAACCGGGAGGAGAACCGACACTATTATAAAAAATCAGGCCAAATTTAATCAATAGAAAATAGTAAAGAAGGGTTAACATGAGGAATTGGGAAATCCCAAGTTACCAAAAATTCACAAAAGTGGGGAGGAAGAATATGGAAGTGGAATTGGGGGGAGAACCAGACCGATTTACGGTGAACCGGACCCGAACTAGGATAAACCATAATGAACTGATTCACTAATTCATTTTTTTGGGTGGCTTAAAAATGTCAATTTGGAAAATTGAAAGCACCATTAGATAGAAAATGAATTGAGATTAATTTAGAAAATCTTAAATTTTAGAGAACCGATCGAATCGAATCCGAACCGACTAATTTTCAAATTCGGGACAACGAACCTGGTTAGACCAAACTAGACATGACCAGACCAGACCAATCAACGGACCAAACCTGTCAACGGTCAACAGCGCCCCGTCAGCAGCCACGTAAACACATGCAGCCAATGAGAGATTGCCACGTGTCTGAGCAATGGTGAGTGGGTGACCCATCAGCATACCACGCAGACACAAGGATTGCCACTAGCGAGCTCACATAGTACGTTTACTTCCTCGACTATCTACAAACCGAATCGGTCAAGCTTAGTTCGAGCCACACTTGGGCCAACTTTGGCCAAACCAAGCTCCTTAGATCACCCCTAGAGGAGCCCCAACCTTCCTTGAGCTACGTTGGTAAGTCCCCTTCTGCCGCCCTTCGTCGGAAATGACTATTCACAATGCATATTGCCTGAAAGCTAAGTTGAGAAATTTGTATTACTCATGCCACCAATTGAGGCATGGTTTGATCCAAAGAGGATCCCTAGGAACTAAGTAATTCATTGGAAGCAAAAGCTCCGATCACTAGATTCTCATTAGTGAGTAATTGAAGTTTTCGCTCTCTTCGACGATTTTAGGGTGAAGCTTCATTTGGGCTTATTTCTAAGCCAAATCTAGTGTTTTAAAGCTTAGAATGAATCAATAGGGAAGATGATTAAGATCATGATAGGGGAAAATTATCCAAGTTTATGTGGCCAATTGAATGAAATGAGAATTTAGGGGTCACAATGCATTTTTTGGAAAAATTGGGTGATTTGGGAATTTATGAAAAATTGGGGGCCAAATTGCAAATAAAGGAAAATTGGGAGACTTTTATGAAATTAACTACCAATTGAGGGCCAATTGGCAATTTGGATGGAGTTGAGGGACAATCGGTGATTTTGAGGAAAATTGGGGACTAATTGATAATTTTGAAGAAATTAAGGACCAAATGGTAATTTTGAAGAAATTAAGGATCAATTGGTAATTTTGGGAAAATTAAGGACCTAAGAGGGAAATTGGAAACCTTTGGGACTTAATAAAAAATAAATTGAGCATTAGGGACCTAAAAGCAAAATTATGAACTTTAGGGACCTAAATGCAATTGAGACATAAATTAAGGGACTATGTGCAAATACATGAGATTATGAGGTATTTTATAACAAATCGTCCTCATGTGAATACTCGAACCATGTAGGAACTGGTTATGTAAGTACTGGTGTAGAGTAGCACATTGGTGATTGGAATTCAGTCGGGACGAACACATCATAGTACTGTGTGAGTGGGATTTCCAACATTATACCGGTTGGGGTGATGAGCATCTTTTCAATTTTGAAAACCGTTTTCCAAGAATGGTCTACTATCACTACGTAAACTTGCTTAAACCTTTTGGGAGACATTTCTTATGAGAGCTGAAATTGCTCGAGTAGGCTTGTGACCTCGGTTTTGAAACTAATAGGGTCTAAGGCCCAATTTTGGAAAAACTCGTGAAGTGGGCCTAAGGCCAATGGAAATAGTCTTAAACCCTTAGATAAAATCTTGATCCCAAAACATTATAGAAATTCACCAAAATGGTTAAATTATGTGACAAAGCCACCAAACCAAAGCCAGATCGTAAAACTCATTGGGCTAGTAGCTACCGAGTCGAAGTCGGGATGTCGAACTCGTTGGGTTGGTAGTTACCGAGCCAAAGTCGTGTCATCAAATTTGTTGGGTTGGTGGCCCTAAAGATAAAGGTTTAAAAATTAAAAGAGTTTCATTTGTGCATGCTAAGATATGGAACCATTGAGGCACCCGACATGGGGTAGCATTGGTTCTAAGGACTATTAGACAACATAGGATGCATAAGGGAAGTTTGGTAATCCAGAAAGTCTCGAAGCTTAGAGTAGCATCATGCGCACTAACATCGAGGTCATAGGGGCAGAGGTCTCATCCCACATCGCGAACATGAAGTATTACTCGAGTCTGAGAGTCGAATAATTGATGCCCACTCATACTTAGTGTAGAAGTCACAGACTTCTATCAGGGTGGATGGTAAAGACGCTCGAGTCCACAAAACCTATGAACAAAAAGGATAGTAATTATAAACTATCTTTTGTCTTTACAAAAACTCACCCTAACACCCGCTAACTAAGTTGTAGAACTTACCCCCTTCCCTAGACCATTTTTCAAGAAAAATCTCCTGTCAAGAAAAGCGGAAGCTAGGGGAGCAAGTTAGAGGTACTACAAACTTATAAACTCTTATTTAGTTGTTTTGTTAATTTTGTAATGGGAAACATATATATTTCTATGTCTTTACCTTCCCCGATCTATTTGGTAGAAATACTAATGTAGTACGGGAAGGGTGGCAGATTGATCACGGGGTTTCAACCAAACCGGGTTGGGGCGTGACAACTTAAGTAGTATCATAGCATAGTATTTCAAACAAAGTTTTCAAAACTAAAGCCCTAGAACCTTAACAAACGGTAAACCTCCATTTTGTAGATATGACCCATCTAAGAAGAACCAAACAAACTCGTGTTGCCACAACCACCACCAGATCCATGGGAAATCTTATCCCAAATGAGGAGATGAGCCTAGGAGCTAAGAAGTTTAGGAGGTCTCAAGCTATTACACTAGGCTTAACCCCTTAGCAGAGATGACTCTACAAGGAATTTGTCAAGGTGTTTGGGAAACCTTACTTTCCACAAAGAAAGGGGGACTGCCTTAGAGGAAGTGCACATCCTAAGGAAGGTGAAGTACAAACCACAAGCAACCCCCAAGGAAAACTCCCCAATGCCTGACATGTAAGAGAAGCCACAAAGGGCCACGTAGGGAAATAACTTATTACAGGTGTGGACAGTGGGGACACTACGCGCAAAAGTGCCCATAACCACTAAGGGATGTGGTACCAACACCTAGGGACGCCGTATCCACTAGCGAGAAAAGGCGAGAAGAATGGATGAGGAAGAGAGAGCAAATAGGGAAAATGAAATCTCTCAATACCTTAAATGTTAGAGGAACCACGCATGACCATGTACCGAAATAACCTATTATAGGTGTGGACAAGTAGGACATATGGTGATGGATTGTCCCTCACCCCGAGGATTTGGGGCAATACCTCCTAAGAACCACACCGGGGTCCGAAGGGATGGAAGACAGTAGGCCACCCCAAGAACTACAACTTCAACTAGGGATTACAACCTCAACCAATAGAAAGCTCATTAAGACCTTAGTATAGTAGCGAGTACTTCTCGACTATTCGTTTTAACTATCTCCCTTTAAGATGGGATATGCCCCAAATGTATTGTATTCCTTCTCCATTAATGAATAAAAAATTCCAAATTCTTAAAACTTCTGTCTCTCTCGCCTCAACTCAAAAATATGAGAAAAGGAGAAGTGGGAAGGTCAAACATCGAAAAAAGAATAATGAAGAAAATCCTTAAAGCAACCAATGGCCAAAAAGGATTAATAATAACTGATATGTCAAGGGCAGCTAACTCAAGCCATGGGAAGGATTAAATAAGCCTCTCACAGGGATGTCAAGAAATCTTGGAACAAAAAGGATCTAAATTCCTCCCTAAGGAAGTAAACCTGTAATGGAATATAAGTAGGAATAAGGATAGGGTATAAAGAATGTACCTGCAAGATTCCTAAAGAAAGAATAAATAGGAAGGATGGTATCAAAGGATGTCAAAAAGTTGCTCTTGTGTTAGATACCCATAAGTACGAATGAGAGGGGGAAACTACAAGAAGAGAGGAAGAAGCCTATAAAGGAAGGGAGTTTTAGAGAAGTATATACTCCAACGAAGAAGTGATTGATCCAATCAAAAAGGAATAAGAAGGATACAAACCTATGAACATCAAGGATAACGAGTCTAACCCACCACCCACATAATAGAAATAGAATTTCAATTGAATAACACAAATATGATATAGGATTTGATGTATCATATGATAGGGTGTGTGACGTAAGGAGACGTTATTCAATTGAAATTCTATTTCCATGTGTGTGACTTCATGGATGGAGATCTCTACTCTACTCCGAAGTACAAGAGTAAAGGATGAGACCAACGAAAGGAACTCCTTCAGTTAAGTCCAAGGAGTCGATAAGTAGATTGTGAGGAATCAACTCAGATTGAAGAATTGTGAAATGGTAATGAGCGAGTAAGGATGGAGTAGGGAATGGAAATCCTTAGGTAGGGATGCCATCAAACATAAGGAAGTGCATGATGGATTAAAAATTTTGTGTATGTCTGTCATGCCCTAACCCTGTTTGGTCGGATCCCCGTTATCAACCTGCCACTATCCTGGTTTATTAAAGTGTTTCCCCTTATTATAGACTGTAAAGAGTAAGGTGTCCTTTAAACCTGCACCTTTTTCCAGGAATAGCATAAACAAAACTGCATAAAAATTTAGATTTATTATACTTGTATCACAGGCACCTTAGTTGATAGCCTTTAAGGGTAAGCTTTCAAAAATCTACTGAAAGGGATATAAGAGAGGGGGAGTACGACTACTCAGTGAATGGGTTTTTAAAAGTTTAGACTTTTAAGAAAACATTTATTATTGGTGTTTGTCAGACTCCTTTCTTTTCAAAAATCCCATCATTTCAAACTCTCGGGTTTTAACACCATTTCCATATTTAACCACGGTGCGTCATCACCCAACACACATCCTTAATTATGAAGGTTACACATATTCGTAGGTCAACACGATCACTGAACCCACTAGTGGCTTCGGAGCGACTTTATCGGCCACCCGGATAGAAGAACGACCACTTCTACCCTGGGAATGAGTTGATATACGTGACATCCAACCCTCAATCCCGGAATAAATTATTCGTATCCATATGAGGACATAGACCTCATTTTGTGCCTACCATGGTCTCATGTGCTTGGTGCTACTCCAAATTTTGCACAAACACGTAGAACGACGATCTGCCCTTATACTCACCGGGTCGTCTAGGGCCCTTAGGACACATCACTACCTCTCATGGGAGTCTTGATGATCATGTACTCATAGTGCATGCACAAACAATATTTTCTCATATTGCCATGTAATCTGTGGTGCCACTAGTCTAACGGCCCCAACTCTCAACTCAACCCGCAGTTGTTTGTCTTGACTGGTCCATCGATCTGTCATGTCGCAATGCCACTAGTTGACTGAGCATGTGAGTCTTATCTTAGTACCATGGCCAAACAATTCACTTATTAAGTTTTATGGCACATATATCATGTTCATTTACGAGCTCCTGTTCTTGCCAATTGGCCTTGGGCTGATTGTACGAGATTTCTCAAAATCGGGCATATTAGCCCCCAAGTTCCAAAACCGAGGCCCCCGACCTATAAGAGCTATTCGAGCTCCCGTCAAGAAGGTCCCCCAAATAGTTTAAGCATTGGCACACAGTAAGGGGAGAGCACTTCCGACAAAAATATGTTTTCACTACCCATTATACCGACCCGGTATAGGGACATCTCCGTTCATAACTAGTGAACAAGTTTTCAACTTCCATTCGAGGAAGTTTCATCATACCGACCGGGTATGATCTACTTACAACCGGTAATTTTTTCACATGATTTTCACATCACTTCCTCTAAGTGGTGATGATTAAAATACCACATAATAGTGGGTTTTCATTCTGATATGCTTATCATTCCCAAATGGGTATGGTATTAAAATACCACTCACAATCGGTAAGTGGTTTTTAACATTAAGTTATGCTAATCAACCCAACCAGGTATTACGTCAATAAACCCACTCACCTGTTAATGCCGTGAATTCCACTAGATCGGTTCTATGTATTCACGCGAGCTTGTCCTTGCTGGCATTCCCGGTATTCGTATTCCTACACGATATGAACATCTCGGTTCATTATCCTTCGCCCTAATAGCCTTCATACATTCCAAATGAATGAGAAAGTCAAACTTTCATTTATTTGCAGTTAGGTCCCTAAAGTTATTTCTCTTAAACTTTAAGTCCCTAATGCCGATTTTTCCTCAAATTGAGTCCCAAAACTTTAAAAATTTATGAAGGGACCTCATTCCATTTCACAAAAAGGGGTTTAAATTTCTAAATTTCCAATTTGGTCCCCTAATTTTTCCAAAATTACCATCTTGCCCTTCCTTTACAAAAATGGTAAATTTTACCCCAAAAATTCTAAAATTTCTCAATTGGCCCTCTAACATTTTTATTATGCCCAATTGACCCTCAATTTTAGGAAATTGCATTTTAGTACCTCAAATTTTCAAAAATTCCCAATTTTCCCCCAATTCCATCTCTTTAACACAGCCGAATTTGATTTCATCAAATTGACCGATCAAACACCTCTAATTGTTGAAATTGAAGTTGAAATTGAATTTCTCTATGTTCATACGATTCCATAGAACTTTAAATCACGGGTTTTAATGATGGAACGAGCTCAAATGGAGCTTCGCCGGAAAATAGACTATAGAGAGAGAAAGCTTCGATTACTCACTGGTGAGGGCACGACGGTCCAAGATTTCGATCTGGACAGATAGCTCTCATCTTGAGGATCATCCTAGAATCAAGAATCACATCAATTGATGCCGAATTGGATTAGAATTTCATCGGTGAAATTCGGCCAACTCTCTCTAACACCGATCGGAAATTGTAAAGGGGAGCCGAATTGGCTTACTTTTCAGTCCTAATTTAGCCGTGGAAGGGCTGGGGAAGTGTTAGGAAGGCTTGGTTTGGTCTGAGAAGGGCTCAAAATGGTCGATTTCAGCTTGGCCGAAATAGGGCAGCTTCAGTTAGTCAGAGCAATAGAGAAAGAGAGATGTGTTCAGGTGTGAGGAGAATGAATGTGGATAACCTCTTTATATAGGTGTATTAAATGGAAGAGATTTATTACTAGTATTAATATTGCCATAAATTATTGGTATTAATTCCAATAATTTAATTTCGGTATTAAATTATTTGTATTAATTTAAATAATTTAATTTAGGTATTAAATTATTGGTATTAATTACAATAATTAAATATATATTAATTTATGGCTATTTATTATAACGTGTAACTTTAGAGTTCTTATGGATTCTCGTTCACCTAAACCAATTTGGTTTTTCTCTTCTAATTTGTCTTAAGTTTCTTTTCCAAGGTTTAATGAACCCTTTGGATCATCCGTAAGTTGTAAATTTCCAAATTGCTTGTTCCCATATGATCGGGTTTGTAAACCGGCTCGGTTTTCTTACTCGGTTTAACTGGTTCTTTTTCCGATTTTCCTTAACTTAAAAGTGTGGGGTTTACAATGTCTGTAAGTCGAGAAGTGATAAGGAAACTCGCTAGTTGGAACCGGGAATGCTCAACAAGGAGGTTAGTGAAGGACGAGTAAATAAGGAAAACTCAAACGGTCATGAAAAGCATGACGTCTAAGTAAAGGAATAGTTATCGAGGGAATTTTCTAGAAGTTTGATTTACAAAGACAATGCTAGAACAAGTCAAGTTGCAAGGGACATGTAGGTCTAATATTCCCAAAAAGGGGTGACTCAAGTAAGGAAGAGTCGGTTATTTATGCATAATGAAGTTACATAAAAGGATTTGGGTGGATCGGAATTATAATAAAAGAAAGAATGGATTAAAGGACCAATATAAGACAAAAAGGGGACAACGCTAAAACTGTAAAAATAAGAATGCAAAACTTAGAAGGACGACGAACTAAAGATTTTTAACGGCCAAGGGGAATAACTAGACACTGGGACAATCAGACATTTTGGAACTCCCAATCTTGTGATCTAGATTAACATTTGGATGAAGACCTCAAGAGAAAGAGTCGTACCCCTAAGCGAATTAAGAATTAGACCTAAGAAAATACCTTTAGACAAGTGAGTAAGGCAAGCGAATCATAATAGTCCCATCGAATAGATGAATATTTTAGGAGAAGAGAAATCCAATAAGAACGTTATCCAAAGGACTAAGTTAAATAGTAACCATAGTAACATTTTGCCCAAAGAAAAGTCGTATGAGCAAGGCAACACTTAAAGAGAAGGAAGTGGGAAGTCGGATTGCTACGGGATCATCTTCTCAAGTGGGAATGCCAAATCACATTGTTAAGGGCAATGGAAAAATAAGTGATAAAACCATAGACACCACAAGACATGGGAATGAAAAATGCCCAAAGGGCGGAGAGGCACGAAGGATGCATAGAGGAGATGCAACCAGGATGGGGATGTACCCCACGGTATCATATTAGAGTGAATAACAAGTTGACATGAAGGGAAATCATTCACTATGTAGGGTATGCATAACGAGTTTAGGGGACAAAACTCCTAAAAGGTGGGAAGGGTTGTAAACCACATTCTCTCTTAATAAGGAACTAGAAAAGGGAACTAGAACTTTTCGAGAGAAAATCGAGGATCTTGGTGAACCGGAAGTGGTAAAGAAGGGTCAGAACTAGGATTTAGAAAATTTTCAAGTGGCCAAGAAATACCTAATTATCATGGAAAAGAACCATTAAGTCCATTGGATATGAAAATCAAACTGATTTAGGATGAAACGGATTGAACCATGAACAACCGGTTCAAATATTTATTTTTCTAGATGGCTTAAAAATATCAAATTGGAAAATTGAAGTCATCATTAGATAGAAAATGAATTTAGAAATTTTTAATTTTTGGAAAATCGGTCGAATTGGGTCTGAACCGGTCGATTTTCATTTTCGGGTCACTGAACCCGGTCGGACCAGACTAGTCAACGGTCTAGTCGGTCAACAGACTGCTACCAGATTAACACCTAGTCAGCAAGCATGACCAATCAATGCATGACATGTGGCAAAGCGCGCTTAATCAATGCCTAGAAGCACTGGCTAATCAGAAGGTGGCACGTGTCATTAGTCAACGGTCAAAGTAGGAAAATCTACCTCAACGACGACTGACCAATAGAGGAGCGACACATGTCTTCGTTCAATGATCAATGTCGGAAAGGCCCTATTAATAAAACTGACCAATGAAGAGCTGACATGTGGCAAGGACGTCACATCTGCAACCAAGCAATTAGAAGTCGATGTGTGGGAGAGCCACGTCAAATGACCTTAGCCAATTAGAGGCTGACACGTGGCAGTGGTATTGTGCGTTAGGAAGGAAATTTGACGCATTTAAATCTAGAAATAAGAGGACGCCATGTGTCACAATCAACGGCAGTCCGAAGACGATCAATAGCCACATTAGAAAGAGAGGCCAATGGAAGGCTGTCACGTGTCTGGTCAGCGAGTCAAAGGCTGACTAGGCTATTGAGTAAGAAGCCACGTCAGAAAAGTCAGCAAATCACGGAGTGCCACGTGGCAATCCCGCACGTGCGAAGCTCACATGCGTGTGCACAATGTCATCTTTAACCTCTAATCTAGGTAGATAAGAACGATAAGTTGGCTACAAAAATTCCAGCGACCTGAAAATCCTCCTAATATGGCAAGAAATGAGAGAGATTGAGATCGAGTGATTAATGAATGGATAGACCTGTCACTCTCCGAGCTCCGTATATAAAGAGCTCCTCCCCATTCATCCTCCTCATCCCTCAAACATCCAAATAAGAAGAAGAGCTCCTTTTTCCGATGAAGCACAAACTAGAGTTCTAACTTGGGATATTTTCTCCACCTTTGAAGGAAAATTCGAATTCTATGGAATCCTGAGGAAGTCGGCTACATAACTCCATACTCCATTCAGCTCAAGGATCGTTAGAGAAGCATCCGTGAGCACGCACAATACCTTAGCTCCCTCCATAGTTCGCAAACCAAGTTGATCAAGCTTAATTCAAGCCACTCTCGAGCTAAATACGGCCAAACTAAGCTCCCAAACCACCCCTAGAGGAGCCCCGACCTTCCTTGAGCTGCGTTGGTAAGTCCCATCCACTGCCCTTCGTCGGAAATGACTAGTCACAATGCATGTTGCCTGAAAACTAAGCTGAGAGATTTGCACTGCTCATGCTACAAATTGAGAGGTGGTTTTATCTAGGGAGGATCCTCATGAAGTGAGCAATTTAGTGGAAGTAAAAGCTCCAATCATCAGATTCTCATCGGTGAGTAATCAAAGCTTTCTTTCTCTAGGACGATTTTCCAACGAATCTTTTTTTGAGCTCATGTCTAAGCCAAATCTAGTGTTTTAAAACTTGGAATGAATCAGGAGACATAGAGAAGATGATTAAGATCATGATAGGGGACAATTATTCAAGTTTATGTAGTCAATTCAATGAAATGAGAATTCGAGGGTCAAAATGTAATTTTTGGAAAATTTGGGTTATTTGGAAATTTTTGGAAAATTGGTAGTCATATTGCAATTAAAGGAAAATTGGGAGACTTGTATGAAATTAATAGCCAATTGAGGGCCAATTGGCAATTTGGATGAAGTTGAGGGCTAATCAATGATTTTAAGGAAAATTGGAGACCAATTAGTAATTTTGAAGAAATTAAGGATCAATTAGTAATTTTGGAAAAATTAAGGACCTAATAGGAAAATTAGAAATCTTAGGGTTTTAACTAAAGATAAATTGAGCATTAGGGACCTAAAGGTAAAATTATGAACTTTAGGGAGCTAAGTACAATTGAGGTATAAATTAAGGGCCTTTGTGCAAATTAATGAGAGTATGAGGTATTTTATGCCAAACCGTATTTATGTGAATACTCGAACCATTTAGGAACTAATTATGCAAGTACTGGTGTAGAAGAGCACATCGCTGATAGGAATTCAGTCGAGACGAACGTGTCACAGTACCGTGTGAATGATATTTCCAACATCATACCTGGTTGGGGTGATGAGCACCTTTTCAATTTTGAAAACCGTTTTCTAGTAATGGTCTCCCCTAACTGCATGAAGCTACTTAAACCTTTTGGGAGACATTTCTAATGAGAGCTGAAATTGCTCGAGTGGGCTTGAGGCCTCGGTTTTGAAACTAATAAGGCCCAATGCCTAGTTTTGGAAAAACTCCTGAAGTGGGCCCAAGGCCAATAGGAACAAGTTTAAACTCGTAGATAAAATCTTGATCCCTAAACATTATGGAAATTCACCAAAATGGTTAAATTATGTGATGAAGCTATCCAACTAAAGCCTGATCGTAGAACTCATTGGACTAGTAGCTACCAAGGCAAAGCTAGGTCAGCGAACTCATTGGGTTGGTAGTTACCAACCCGAAGCTAGGTCAGTGAACTCATTGGGTTGGTAGTTACCGAGCCGAAGTTGGCTCATCGAATTGGTTGGGCTGGTGGCCCCAAATATAAAGGTTTAAAAATTAAAAGACTTTTGTTTGTGCATGCTAAGATATGGAGCCATCGAAGCGCCCTAGTTCTATGTACTACTAGCTGACACAAGATCAATAAGGGGAGTTTGGTCATCTAGAAAGTCTCAAACCTTGGAGTAGCTTCATGCATACTGAGATCGAGGTCAAAGGGGGAGAGGTCTCGTCCCACATCACGAACACGAAATATTACTTGGGTATGAGGGTTGGGTAATTGATGTCCACTCAGACTTAGGGTAGAAGTCACAGACTTCTATTAGGGTGGACGGTAAATATGTTTCGGTCCACAAGTAGAGCAGTCGAAGACTACTCTGTGAACATGTGAACCCTTTTTGATAAAAGGTGAGTGTGGTTGTATGCTAAACCAAACTCGTGCAAGGGGAAGTATTGAAACGTTTTTTAAAGGAGGAGTTAAACCCACAAAACCTATGAACAAAAGGGATAATAAATATAAATTATCTTTTGCCTTTACGAAAACTCACCCTAACACCTGCTCACTAAGTTGTAGAACTCACCCCCTTCCCTAGCTCACCTTCTGTCAAGAAAAGTAGAAGCTAGGGGAGCAAGTTAGAGGTACTGCAAACTTATAAACTCTTATTTAGTTGTTTTGTTAATTTTTTTAATGGAAAATATATGTATTTCTATGCCTTTATTTTCTTTGGTCTATTTGGTAGAAATGCAAATGTAGTACGGGAAGGGTGGCTGGTTGATCACGGGGTTCCAACCAATCCGGGTTGGGCGTAATGCAAGATTTTGTCATAAGAAGAGATGGATTGTTAACATTTAAAGGAAGGGCATGTGTTCCAAATATAGAGGGACTACGAAAATCAATATTGGAAGAGACACATAATTCGATGTATGCCATGCACCCCGAAAGCAAAAAGATGTATCGAACCCTAAATAAAGGATACTAGTGGAAGGGTATGAAAATAGGCATAGCTAACTATGTGTCAAGATGTCTATCCTATCAACAAATCAAAGTAGAACATCAGAAGCCCTGAGGATTACTACAACCCTTATGCATCCCTTAATGGAAATGGGAAAACATTACAATGGATTTCGTGACAAGATTACCTTCGATGCAAAAAGGGCATGACGTTATATAGATAATTGTGGATTGATTAACCAAGTCAGCACATTTCATACCCATATAAGTAACCGATCCAATCGAGAGGATAGCAAACTTATATATTGGAGAATTCGTGAGGTTACATGGGATTCTAGTGAGCATCATGTCGGATAGGGATCTGATGTTTACGTCACAATTCTGGCCTAGTCTACAAGACGCTTTAAAGATAAAACTCCACATTAGCATGACATTTCACCCTCAAACAGATGGACAATCAGAGTGTATCATTCAAACACTGGAAGACTTGCTCAGAGTATGTGTTTTGACTATGAATCGAAATTGGGAGGATTATTTATGTCTTATGGAGTTTGCAATAACAACAATTATCATGCCAGTATACAAATGGCACCATACGAAACTTTTCATGGGAGACTATATTATACTTCCTTATTATGGGATGTTGTAGGGGAAAGGAAACTAGAGAAGATCAATCTCATTGAAGATGACACAGATAAAATTAAGTTGATAAGAAATTGACTTAAAGCGGCTCAAAATCGACAAAAGAGCTATGCAAACTGTAGACGAAAAGAATTGAAATTCGAAGTGGGAGATAAAATATTTATAAATGTGTCACTTAGAGAGGGATTTTAAGATTCTAACAAAGGGAGAAATTAAAGCCAAGATATATATACCCAATCATTTAAAGAGTCGGACTTGTTACCTATAAACTAGAATTGCCCCTAGACTTACAACGGATACACGATGTATTCCACATACCCGTACTAAGGAAACACGACCCTAATCCAAGTCATATGTTGGAACACCCACCACCAAAGTTGGAAAAAAACCTATCCTATGAAGTGGAGCATGTCCAGATCATCAATTGACGGGAAAAGAACCTTAGGCACAAAAAGATATCGATGGTAAAGGTACTCTCGCATAGTAACCAGATGGAGAAAGAAACATATGAAACATAGTTTATAATAAAAGAAAAGTATCCTCAATTATTTAATGTATAACGAGTTTTGGGAATAAAACTTCTTAAAAGTAATGAAATAGTTATAAACCCCATTTTCTCAAAGTTAAATAAGCAGGAATATAGAATTGAAAATTTTCAAATAGGAAACTCTAATTAAAAGTAAACTAAAAATGTGAAGAAAATCCACGTTATCAGTCAAATTTATGAAATTACATGTTATCGAAAATTGACTAATGAGAATTTGATATATATTTTTAGTCAATAGTCAACCGAAGGAAATCATCTTTGATCGGGCTAACCAATGAAATGGTGACACGTAAAAAGTGTGTTAGGTCAACGGCCAGATAGGATGACCGATAAAAACTAATCAATCAATTAATAACATTTAACAAATACTTGGTAAGCCATAGGTATAAGCAATAAGTGATACAATAAATTACATAATATATGCATCTTTTTATAAGTTAATAATAATATAAAAATAAAAATAAATAATACAATAATATATAATATAATCTGATTATGTTTTCTATTATAACTAACTAAAATACTATACTAATAATATATTATAATATTTCAATACTTATTATCAAAATAAACATAGAAATTAAATAAAAGTTATTTTCTATTTCACCGCATAGAAATGAAATATTACACCTTTTATCTTCTTCACTAAAATTATCCAATCAAACCCTCTAATATTATGTAGAAATTAAAAATAAATAATAATAGGCTTAAGTTATGGAAACAAGTATTTATTAATAAATGAATTAATAAATTATATAATAGATACTCTTATTTATTTATAAGCTCATAATATTATAAAAATATAAATAAATAATATAAAAATACATAATATAATATTAACTAATAAGATTATAGTATATATTATAGCTATTTAAAATACTACTCTAACAATATATTATAATATTTCGAAACTTACCTTAACATAAAAAAAAATTTAATCATACAAAATTATAAAACTATTAAATGTCAAGTTCAAACAAAAAAAATGATTTTTTATTCCATCAGCATAGTGGATAATAATAAAAAAATTATTTTCTATTTTATTTGCATAACGAATCTAAATAAATGTTATTTTCTATTTGGTTGAGATAATAAGTTACTAACCAAATGTTATTTTTATTTAATCATCAATTTCTTCCTAATAAATAAAATTTGTTTTTTATTCCTCTGTTATAATAATTTATTCACAACTTTAAAAATTTAAATTTCACTTAACTTATAGTAAAATTTTCGTATTACACGATAGAATTATATAATCGAACCCGCTCTAATAAGAAGAAATTTTTGAAAGATAGATTTGATAAACTATAATATAAGTTACTAAAACAAGTATTGATTAGTGAGTCACTGAATTTTATAATAAATATACATATTTATAAATTTATAATAATATAAATATATAAATAAATAATAAAAATATATAATATAATTTTAATAAATAAAGATATATCATTTAACAAAGATATCTAAAATATTATCGTAACCATCTATAATAATATTTCAAAATTCTAAATATCAATGGAAGTACAAGCAATTAGAAATTACTTTTTATTCCCTTGGCATATTAGATAAAAAAAATTTTCTATTCATTCATATTAATAAACTACAAAAACTATTGTTATAGTTGATATTAATCAAAAGTTATTTTCTATTACAGTAATATAGCGATTTCTTCACATTAATAAAAAATTATTTTTATTCTACAAACATACTAGTTTTTTCACATAAAAGTTCACTTAATTTGTAATATGTAAGTTGTAAACCTTTTGTATATTTTGCAGTAAAATTATCTAATTTAACTTATTATAATACTATGTAGAAATTTAAATTAACTGAAGATAAAATATTAAAAGATAAACTTTTAAACAATAGGTATAAATTACGAAAATTAATATTTATTGATAAATTATTTAATAAATTACATTATAAATACACTTATTTATAGGTACATACTAATATAAAAATAAAAATATATAATATAATATTAACTAACAAAATTATATCATATATTATAACTAATTAAAATACTATACTAATAATATAAAATAATATTTCAATACTCAAGATTAACATAGTTATATAAAATATTCATATTATAAAATAATAAATGCAAATTAATAAATGTGAAGTTCAAGATATATTCGGACAAAAAATAAAATTTATTTTCTATTCCTTTGATAGAGTAAAAAACAAATCAAAGTTATTTTCTATTTCGCTAGCAGTAAACCAATTAAAATTTATTTTTAATTTCAACCCACAATCAAAAACTGTTTTCTATTTTGCTAGCATAATATTTTATCCACATATTAAAAATATTACACTTCACTTAAATTAAAACATGTGAATAGTATATTTTTTACAATATAATTATTTAATTAAAATCACTTTAATAAAAAGTAAAAAACTAAAATAATATAGTAGAATAAAATGAAAAATAGATTTGGTAAGATATATATATACAAGGTATGGAAAAAATATTTATTAATAAGTGGCTCAATTAATTAAATAATATATTAATTTATTTATAGGCTTATAATTATATTAAAAATAAAAATATATAATATAATATTTATTGATAATATTAATATTATAACTAACTAAAATACTATTTTAATAATATATCATAATTTTTTTAACAAAATTTAATCGATTAACTATAATCTTAAAAATAATTTTATATAGGAAATAATATGCAAAAATAAAAAAAATTGCTCAATGAAAATAAGAGTAAATTGACATTACCTAAATAATAAAAAAAAAATACATTATGGCATTAGTCGTATTCGATCTCACCGTGTCCAAAGGAATGGGAGAACATCACATTAAACTTGTCTTGACTTCCTAATTTTTTTGCCATTAAATAGAATGATGTCACTTTTCCTTCCACCCCATAAAAGTACAAATAAGTGATTTATTAATATTAGAGTTTACCAATTTAGATATAACACTTAATACTTTTTCAAGATTTTATCACAGTTAAAGTAAAAGTAAGTTAGATATAATTTACATATTATTTTTTAGCCACACTTATATTATCTTTTACATACCTTATGTTAAGTTACACTTTAATAAAAGTTATTGATATTTTGCTTATTTGTCAGTAGCATTTTAAGTCGAAGTCGTCCAAAAAATTTCTCCACTTGTAATCCTTATTAATACGAGAGAAAATGATTTTTTTCCCTCATTTTAGGGTATATTCATGAGTTTAATATTCAAGTCTTCCATCAGTTTTTTTTTTTTGACATTCTCCACAAGCCCCTTGGTCCCTTTTACTAATATAGCTTACATCTCAAGCCTTGCATATCCAAACCCCAATTACAAGCTGATCTCACCGTACTTGTATAGTTATTTTGAAGGAATAAATTTTATTTTTTAGTTGTATTATGTGAGTATATCAACGCAAGATTAAAAAAATTTTAAAGGTGTAGAAGATGACCAAATAAATTCCTCTTAAAAAATTTGGACATGGGCTCAAAAAGATGCAGAAGGTCCTGTTCGATCGAAACAAATGGGTAAGCCCATCTGCAATGTCGACCATCTCTCTCTTCTTTCACTCTTTCTCCCTCCGTTTCCTTTCCTGCTTTCGCTTCTTCCTTCTCTTCTGACCAGTCTCCTAGCAATAGCATTAGCAAAAAACCTTGAACGGCTCCAACTCCACCTAGAACTGCAGGTAATGGGAGAACCATCTGGGTAAGCTTTCAATAACGAAGAACCTAAACCTTAATCTCTCGGAACTTCTGTCCTTTTTTTCCTGTCCTATTTCTTATTGCGGTGTTTGTGACTCGGCATTGGGTGTACTTCAAGGTCGATTATGTGGTGGTATCTGAAACTAGATTTTATCGCGGGCCATGCAGTTCTCTTGTGAGGAAACCGACGGCTGAGATCGATTTGGAGCTGAGTCATCAGATGGGTGGCTCGTCTAGTGAGCCCTCGTCGAACAATAAGGGCATTGACGCGTCCGTAGGAGGATTGGTCTGGGTCCGGCGGAGAAACGGGTCTTGGTGGCCGGGTCGGATCGTAGGCCTTGATGAACTGTCAGAAGACTGCTTGGTATCCCCAAGATCGGGCACTCCCGTCCAGCTTCTCGGCCGCGAGGACGCTAGCATGTGAGTCCCTATTACCAACCTCTCCCTTGACAAATTTCAGTATTTTAACACTAATCATCGATTTTTAATAATTTTTTAAGCCGCTGATGTCTCTGAATTGTATGGACTTGCTGGGGATTAACCTATATGAGTTTTTCTCTGATAAGAATTTGAACACCTTCCACTTAGCACCATTTATCCTCCGTGAATAAATTGGTATGTTTAATTGTGGTGGGGGGGGAGGGGGTGGACTTTTTTTTTCTTTTTTGGTTGTTGATGATTTCTAGACTTGTGTGGAAACCATGGAGAGATTGTCAGAGGGAATCCTCAATTGTCACCCATCTTTTATGCATTTTTTGGAACTATACTATTGACGCTTCAGTATCCTATCTTTTGTGCAAAGATTCTCAAAGTTTTCCCATATAGAAGAGTGTTGGGAGTTAGGATTGAATGTTTCTTGGGGAATAGCTTGACAAATCTGTTCTGCAATCAAAGATTTGATGGTTTGCCTACACTGGTTGATATGTTGGTTGACTTGCAGTTAGCACCATGGAAGATGTCCTCTTGGAAGGCAAATTGGTTTGTTTCATAGTAGGTTCTGATGGAATGAGTTATGTTTTTGCTCAAACTGCCTTACTACATTTGGAAACTGTGTATCTATAATCAAACTCTCTAGCATGTATATTCTCATGGTTTTAGGACCATGAGAGTGAATTGAAGTAATGCTTTCACTTTATATTACTTCACTACTTTGTCTCGGCTATGGGTTAGTACTTTCTTGTTTTGAAGTCATTTACTGTTGATATGATCTCAAAGTCAATTTCTATTTATTGTGCAGAGATTGGTATAATCTTGAGAAATCTAAAAGAGTCAAAGCTTTCCGTTGTGGAGAGTATGATGATTGCATCGAAAAGGCAAAGACAGCTGCTGCAAATTCAAGCAAGAAAGCAGTCAAATATGCTCGAAGAGAGGATGCTATTTTGCATGCTCTAGAGATTGAGAGCACTCGGTTGGGAAAAGATCCCCCATATTATTTTAATCATATGGACAGTCTGAGTGGAAGACTTGGAACATCAGCCACAGGATCTCCAACAATCTCACATTCTGTTGGTAAAGAAACCAATGGTATATCAGAGGATGAAGTTGATGGGGAGTTTGGTTCAACACCTGGGATGTCACATTCTGGTAGTTACTTAGATGAACCAAGCCATGCTAGTTCTATTATTAAAGGTAAAACTGACAGAGAAATGAGGAGAAGAACTCCAAATGACTCAGAGGATGATGGAGATGAGGGGGCTAAACGAATGAGGGGTCTAGAGGATCTTGGCATGGGTGTAGTGCCTTACAGGAAGAATCAACCTGAGACATTGCAGCTGGATAATGGGTCTGTACATGATCTAAACGCTTGTAATGATATCAGCAATGGGAGCCAAATGAATGGTGGTAAAGGCCATTCATCATCTTCTCTCAAGAGAAAGAGATCGCAGGTGGCTCATGTGCATGACTTTTTGAAGAGAAAGAATCGACGACGTCCTCTAACAAAAGTTCTTGAGAGCACGGCTATGGTTTCTGTCCCGATCACCTGTGACCAACTTGCTACTTCTTGTGGGTCTCCTCTTGGTGTTTTATCTGATGCAAAGACAGCTAGAATAGAGTTTCTCGAATCTAAAAGAAGATTTTCATCTGCTGTAGTGGAGAAAAACTCAGAAAGCACTGGGCTTGCATATGAGAATGAGACCCTTACAAACTCTGCAGAGAATGCTAATACTAACACTGATCAGGTTGACATTCATCACAAAATTAAGAATGAACCTTCATGCTTGCTAGACCTGTCAGAGAATGTGCAAACAGATGGCTTATTTGATGTGCCATTTATCTCAGAGGATAAGAAATCTGCAGGTAAGCTGAGTTTGGAAAATAATTGAGTTTTTTATATTAATGGAGTATCGATTTATTTTTATTCTAGTATTTTCCATCTAATTGTATGGATATTTAAGTTGATAAGATTGCTGATATTTGTAGTTTAATTATCCAGGTTTTCCTTCCATATACACATCTTGTTCACCAGGAAGAAGCCAAATTGGATTTTTGGGAAGACAATCTAATCAAAGTCAAAGCAGTAAAGCTCAAGCTGTATCTTTGCATCATGAGGCGCTTAATGAATCTGTTGTTTCTGCCTGTTCAACTGCAACTCATGTTGATAATGTCACCCAAAGGATTGTGAAAAGCACCTCAAAGTGGCAATCAAAAGGAAAGAGAAATTCACGAGATCTAGGTAATAAGAAAAGACGACGGAGCATTGGCATGTCTTCAATTGCAGGAGGCAGTACCAATCCTGATGCTTACATGGCAGATCTAGACTTTAACCAGAAGGAAAATCTGAATAACAAATTGGATAGGCATTTATTTACCCTTCCTGGTTCTAAAGATAAGAAGTTAACTGGTGTTTGTGACTGGGGCAAAAGAACTTGTTCTCTTAGGGTATCTCAAACAAGAAAGCCATCACAGCTGAAGATATTGTCTGAAGCATCTGTGACACCAAAGAGATTGCTTCCATACCGACAGTCACGGTACACAGTTAACCCAAGGTATGAAACAGATGAATTTTCTATTGGAATCTTTGGTTCAAATTCAGAATCCTCTCTGTATGATATTGAGCTCCAGGTAAATGCAAGCTATAGGCCTCCCCACGTTCCACTTGTTTCTCTTATGAGTAAACTAAATGGGAAGGCCATCGTGGGCCATCCTCTTGCAGTAGAGGTATTAGAGAATGATGATTTCAATATTGTAACTTTGGATGGATTAGAAACCAGGCTTGGAACAGAGAGGAGTTCAGATGTAATTATGGTTTCTGGGAAGAAAAATGCTTCACGGTCCCATTTTTCTGCACGCAAGAAGCCAAAGTCAGAGAAATCTGGGTTGTCGAAAAAGATGCGGAAGCTTTCATCATTGACAGTACAGAAGCGAGGAGAGGATAATGGGAGACCCTTGGAAGAGAAGCCCTGTAGTTCTGTTATTACCTGCATACCTCTAAAAGTAGTATTCAGCAGGATAAATGAAGCTGTGACTGGCTCTGTGAGACTGACAAATCGCTCTTCCACAGCTTAAATTCTTCTATGTTGGTAAGTTGAATCGAAGCCAAATTTTCATTGCTGTGGTGTTGGCTGCTATTTTCATTTAGCTATTAGGCAACTGTGGTTCCCTTGGCACTATTCCCATCATATTTCTTCATCGCAGAGAGCGACTTGTGACCGCTGGTGGCTGGTCTGAGGGAGGTGGCTCGGGGGGGTTCTGTACATATGTAACAGTATCGGGCGGGTTGTAAAGGGGAAAGTGCAAAAGATTCTGATACTAGGGGTTGGTTGTTTTTATTAGTGAATTATCAAAATTACGCCTTTTGAGGACTACGAGTTTAGCGGTCAAATCTATCTTGTACTACGTTTGTCATGCCTTTGAATCATAAGTTCTTGGTTAATTTACACAGTCTGCATTTTTAATATATGATGTGAGATGATGGTAGTTACCTTGGCTGGCAAGAACAAATTAGGATTTGTTGATGACAAATTTGTTTAACATGCAATTGGGAGTTACATAGTTCTTGGATAAGGAATAATATGGTACTTGTATCTTGGATATCCTTGAACATTCAATGTTCAAAGAAAGTGTTGCTGGAGTATATTCCATTGAGAGGTCATAAAATTTGACAAGATTTGAAACAAATGTTCTAAAAAAGTAATGGAATGTGAATGTTCAGGCTTAAACAAATTTTAGTGCCATGAATCAAGCATTATTTTGTGAGGGCATATTACACTAGAATGAAAAACCCTGGGTTAGAGATTTACTATCATAATTTTGATTATCTTGTTCGAGAATATGTTATGCTATTTCTGTTGGAATTGAATATTATTCTCACCTTATAACTTAGATATTAATGATTGAACAAGCTTACTTTGTCTGAATCTATGTAATAATATGACAAAGGATTAGGAAACTGAAAATGCCCCAATGACATTTAGTATGCAGCAAATGCATAACATGCACGGAAAAGAGGCCCAAACCAAGCATAATATACGGGGATGATGAAGGTCTAATATTCTTATTCATGCTCATCACTTTCTGCAAACTCAATCATTAGATTAGTTCACCCTTCCTATTAAGCTAAAAAAAGTTCATCCTTCCTAAACTCTGTTAGGTAAAATTATGAATTCAGCATAAAATTTTTAAAATAGTTGTACGAATATTTTTTGTTTATTAATTATTGTTATTATTAAAATTTGTATAAATTTTATGAACATTTAATAAAATTTTAAATTTTTATAGAAATGATAAATTATGTTTTATATTATGTGTTTTATGTCATATGAGTTTATAATTGTACAAGTAAAAGAGTGATATGATATATTGTTTAGTTGTCGTTAAAATCGGATATGGATATAATAAATTAAGTGGTATCAAAATATAATTTTTAAAATATATAATTTTTTAAAATAAAAAAATTATGTAAGGGGACAAACTAAATAATACTCACAAATATTTGTTTATAACATTAATGCTATATTATTAACAAAGGCTTATATTTTGTAACGGAGTATGAGAATTGATTCAATACTTTCTAACTCTACGTGCAAGATTTTACCGGCCTTAACTTATGGACAATATATGTGATATTGTATGAGAGTATAGGGTTACCCATAGATATGGTCATTATGATTAGCTCTCCTTATACAATCTCCTTCCACCTCGAGTGCACCCAGCCATTTCTCCAAAATAAAAGGGAAGAAATTTTTTATAAACAAGCAATAATCTAGAGGGCATGACATTCCCAAATTAGCGATATTAGGTGTAACATTAGTGAGAAACGAGTTCGTATTTTGTAGGATGCAAGAGCATACCTTAGTGAGGTAACACATATATCCTAGAACCTTCCTTAAGTGAGAAGTTTATGTATAATCTTATTCAATGGAATGTTTGGGGAGTTTTGTAATGGAGTCATGCATACATGATTCTAGTAGAACTTTGACTTATTATCATGAATTGTAATGTATTATGGTTAAAACAATTGATAAGCATATCATTTGTGAATATGACGAATTATAGTATATGAGAACGAGGTATTTACCCTTATCGATTTGGGTGTCGATGGATCATACATATTAGAAGGAATGATACACCAGGTACGTGGAGAGATATCCCTATTAAGCACTAAAATTGTGATATGTACAACTTTAAGTGAAGGAACAATAAGAAATCAAGTAATTTATTCTTGTGAAGTATAAGTTGAGAAAGCAGTACTTGAAGCATATCTTATTTTGTTGTCGTTACAAGACATGGATGTCATTGTTAGAATGGATTTGTAGTCTCGAAATCATGGAAAGGTCGACTGCAAAGTCAAATTAGTAATATCCCATACATCAAGAAGAAAATGGCTTGTGTTTTAAGGTGAAAAGCTCAAAAATTGACTCATGTGATAACGTGCCTTAAGGTCTAGGAATTTATAAAGAAATGATGCACAACTTTCCTTGCATGCATCACAAGTACGTCACCACTCGAGGTGACACTAGAGGATGTAACGGTTATGTACAAATTCCCTGAAGTATTTTCGGAGCATATACTCGGATTAACCCCACATTGACACTTAAATTTTGTAATTGATATCATATTAGGGACTCACTCGATATCGCAAGCCTGTTGAAGAAGCAGCTAGAAAAGCTTATGGGGAAGGATTTCAAATGACCAAACCACACTTTCTCGGGTGTCCCTACTCTATTTGTGAAGAATAATGACAAAAATATGAGTTTATGCATGGATTATCATATATTATGTCATACTCTAATCCGGTTTCTCCGTTTGGACATGCAGACAACCGCCAAATCCTCCAAGTTTTACAACAATGGGTGACTAATCATTGTAAACCCAACATGGTGCAAGGCTCAAAACATAAAAACTCCAATTATATTCCAAAATTAGTCATTTGAACTTTTGAAAAATAAATATCAGAAACCATACTAGGAATATGTACTGAATCTAAGACATACTTTTGGTTTAGGTAGGCTTTTCCATCAAACACATATCATTCATCGCCATTGTTGCCTGAAAGGTGTAATTGGAGAGATAATGAGTTCAAAAATTCAGTGATAAGGCTTAGGTGACATCGTGATCTCATGTCCACGATTCAGATCATACTCCAAACAAGATTTCAAGAAGGTTTGATAAATACAAGGGTTCACCAAAAGTAAGCTTATAGAGCTTTCAAAGAACTAGACATGTATGCTACAATCTTGTAATCTATCTACTTCATAGAAAAGAATCGATAATCGGGTTAATTTATTACAAGTCTTAATATTTTACTTATATTTGATAAGCATGTCTCATAAACTCAAATATGCTTAAGGAACATTATTCCTTTTTTATCCCTTAAGTGTTGGGGATCAGCTTAACATGCTACTACTTGTTTAACATAAAAAAATGTTCACATGATTTTTTCAGTTGATTTCTCTGCTTGTATTTCATAAGCTAAAAACATTGTTCCTTCCCACTCAGAAGAACTTTTCATGATTTGTTAATGGTGACTTTCCATATATTTGTATTAAACAAACAAACAAATCAAATACCCTTTCTCAGTAAAGGGATCAAACAATCATAGCACAGACTCTCGGAGGCTACAATCTTAATCTATCCCTCTAGTGACCCAAAGCGCCTTTACCGTCCACCGTGGTGAAAGGCTACAACCACTACCATATCGTCTGTGTCAACATCAAAACTTGTGTCTGCTATTGAGGGACGAGACCTCTCTCCCTTCTTTCTTGGTCTCAATGTGCATGAAGCTCCAAGAGCTTCAAGACATACTAGGCTAGCACAACTTCTCTTAGACAAACATTATTGTCCAGTAACCCTTAGAACCAACACTACCTCGTATTGGGCATCTCTTCGGTTTCGCACGATTACAATCACAAACAATGTCTTTTAATTTAAGACCGTTCTCCTTTCATTACTAGCCCAATGAGCTCCAACTCGACATCAGCTCAACAACTTAAGCAAATATTATCCATTGTAATAATGTTTAATCAAACTCTAAAATCAGAACTAACCTACGGGATTGGATCTGTGGAACTCGTCCCCTTGAACCAAAGAAACTAGGGGTTAACGTGGGAAATTGGATCTGTGGAACCCATCCCCGAGAACCGACACCGTTATCGAAAAACTGAACAAATTTAATTAGTAGAAAATAGTAAAGAAGGGTTAACGTGAGAAATTAAAAAATTCCAAGTGACAAAAAATTCACAAAACTTATGAGGAAGAACCGTCAAGTAGAATTGGGGATAGAACTGGACCCGAACCGGCATGAACCATAGTGAACCGGGTCATAAATTCATTTTTTAGGTGGCTTAAAAATGTCAATTTGAAAAATTGAGACTATCATTAGATAGAAAATGAATTTAGAAAATTTTAAATTTCAGAAAAATGGTCGAACTGAGTTCGAATCGGTCGATTTTCAAATTTTGGACAGTGTACTTGGTCGGACCAGTTAAAGATCCAATTGGTCAACGAATCGGTCAACAAACAACGAACAATGATGAATGGTTAACGATCAATGGTACCTCGTCAGCTGCTATGCAGACATGGGCAGCCAATGGGAGGCTACCACGTGTCCGGTCAATGGATAGCTGGCACCCATCAGCTCGCCACGCAGACACGAGCACCTAATGAGAGGCTGCCACGTGTTTGGTTAATGGGTCAACAGTTGACGCAGTAGCTGAACTAGTACTCCATGTTTGAAAAACTGACTAATTAGAGTGAGCCATGTGGCACAACCACCACATCATCGTCTTTAACCTTGAGATGCTGACAGAGAGAACGAAGGAGAGGGAGATGCCAGAAAAGCTGAAGTCTTTAGCGACTCAGAAAACTCTTCGATCAAGTTGTTGGCGGTCGAGTCAAAGGCCGAGTCTTACATTGGCGGGTAGCCTGAGTAGTTACCGAGCTCCCTATATAAAGATCACCCCTCCATTCATTCTCAGCATCTCACAATCGAGCGAAGAAGAAGAAGAATGCATTTTCTGGCAAGCTGCAAACCAAAGCTCCGACGACGGGAAAAATCTCCACCAAAGAAGCTCTAAAGGCTGGCATTGAAACTAGAGAAGAGTGCTCTAACTTCAGACACTCTCAGAATGACCAGAGGACGCCCCAAGAAGTGTATAAGGGATTGCACAATGAAGTCGCTCTAGAGCTCAAAATAGAGAGCTCCTGCCCGACCCAACCTTGACCCTCTCAGCCCTTCCGTCGCCTAGATTGGCCAACTCTAATTGGCTAAGACCCTCCACAACACCTCTACCGACCCCGGTAAGCTCAATTTCACCTCTCCTCATCGGTTTCTAAGTTTAAAAGCTACACCCCCAAAACTTCTATTTTCAAATTCCTGCAGGACAGTGGCAAATTGCAGGAGGATTCAGTCTTGCTAGGTTCCCCTTAACTAGCACTAGCTACCCCCACTTCAAGCTCTAGCCACTGCCCCTCCATCGGTAAAATACGCAAGCTTTCTCTCTACTGTAAACTTTTCGACGAAGCTCCGATGAGGCTTAAAATTCAACCAAATTCGAAAATTTGAAGTGTAGGATAATCGAGTGGAGCTAGAGGAGACAAATTGAGGCAAGAAATGAAGAAATTAAGGACTTACAGGCCGCCAATTTGGACGAGGTAAGATAGGAAGCTTTATATGCTTGAATTGGGGAAGAAGATGAAGTTTAATTTGGGGATTTTGGGGACTTTTGTGCAATTTTTGAAAAATTGAAAGACTAAATAGCAAATCTTCAAAATTGAAGGTGTTTTCATGAAATTCACCCCAATTGAGGGCCCATTGGGCAATTTGGGTAAATTTGGGGGCAAATTGGAAATTTCAAAAGGTTGGGGACCAAATTGCATTTTTTGGAGAATTAAGGACTAAAGGTGAATTAAGGGCCAATTGGTTAAATTAAAAGAGTTAAGTACCCAAAAAGAATAATTGGGAACCCAAGGGGCTTAATATAGATTAAAGAGAAATTAGGAACCCAAGTGTAATTTAAGAAAAGTACGGGGCCCTAGGTGCAAATATAAGAGAGTGTGTGATATCTTCCTAATACGAACACTTGTACCCTGCGGGAACGGATAAATCAAGCGTCGACCCCTGAAGCGTATCAAGGAGAGAGACTTCGCCAGCGTGTCCCTACCGAAATCACCTGGTGAGTGGGAACCACTATGACGTCGATTCCTATTGGAATGATGGTTTAGCTTTGAAAACTATTTTCTCGGAATTAGCCTCTTGTGAGTGGGTGATTCTGCTTAAAACATTTTGGAAGCTAATTTTGGGCTTAGGCTCGATATTCTAGTGGGCCCAAGGCTGATGGATCTAGGCATGGACCCGTCCAGAATGAAAATGTGATAAATGATGCTAAAAGACTTGAGTTGTCACGCCCCGACCCAATTTGGTCGGATCCCCATGAGCATCCTGCCACTCTTCTTGGTTTACTAAGGGTTTTCCCTTGTTATAAACCGTAAAGAGTAAGGCATCCTTTAAACCTGTACCTTTCCTATAATAACATTATATAAAACTAAAAAACAGATATGTGATTTTATAGTTCCTATACAGGAAAGTCTTTAAGATTGGTTTTCCCTTAGTTTGCTGAAAGAGATATAAGATAGGGGGTGAGTTCTACAACTCAGTGAGTGAGAGTTGGGAGTGTGTTTTCATAAACAAAACAAATTTAGTCGGAGTGTGCCAAACTTTTTATTTTCCTTTAGAATATCCTTTCCTCAAATACTAGTTTTTAAAACCTTTACCCTACTAATGGTGACATTTTCAAGTTGGAGTGTGACAGACTCCTTAATTTCCTTTAGATTTTCTCCACTTTAAAAATCTTGGTTTTTCACCATTTCTTATTAATTAGGGTGTGTCATCATCCAACACACATCCTTCATCATTAAGGTTGAAACACACAATTGCAAGCTAGCCCGTCCACTGAACCCACTTGTGGTGTCGAAGCGACTTTACCGGCTACCTAGATAGAAGCATGTCCACTTCTACCCTGAGAATGAGTGGATGTACGTGACATCCGACCCTCAATTATGAAATCATTTATCCATGTCTGTATGAGAACAGAGACCTCATCTCGACCCCACTCCAGTCTTGTGCACTTGAAGCTACATCAAGCTTCGCAAGGTCAGCTGGTCTGACGATCTGCCCTTATACCCACCAAGTCGTCCAAAGCCCTAGGACGCATCACTACCCCTCTTGGGCGTCTTGATGGTCCTGTAATTACAGTGCATGCACAATCAGTATTTTTACATAATTCCTTATAATCTATGGTGCCACTAGTCCAACAACCCCGACCCTTAACTCAACCTGCAGCTGTTTGTCTTGACTGGTCTGTCGACCTATCATGTCGCACTACTGCTAGTTGGCTGAGTATGTCGGTCCTGTATTGGTACCATGGCCAAACAATTCATTTATTTAAAGTTTTATGGCATATATCTCATGTTTGTTTACGAGCTTCTGCTCGTGCCACTAGCCTTGGGCCCACTGTACGAGATTTTCAAAATTGGGCATATTAGCCCCCATGTTCCAAAACTGAGGCTTCCGACCTATTAGAGCTATTCGAGCTCCCATCAAGAAGGTCTCCCAAATTATTTAAGCAGTGACACACTATCAGGGGAGAGCGCTTCCGACAAAATATATTTTCAAGTATCCATCATACCAATCGGGTATGAGGATATCTCCGCTCATAACTGATGAACAAGTTTTCCACTTCCTCCGAGGAAGTTTCATTATACCAATCGAGTATGATCTACTTACAATTAGTAAGTAGTTTTTCCATGTTATTTTCACATCACTCTTCTAAGTTGTGACGTTTAAAAATACCACTTAATAGTGGGTTTTCATTTCCGAGGTACTTATCATCCCAACCGAGCATGATATATAAATCCTACCCACAATTGGTAAGGGGTTTTTAATCTTTAAATTTTGCTCATCATCCCAACTGGGTATGAAGTTAGTAAGCCCACTCATGGTGACTTCTAATTTAGAAAAGGTGATCATCATCCCAACCGGTATGATGTGAATAACCCACTCACAACCAGTAAGTAGGTTTTCCTTAAATAAAAGTGTTCATCATCCCAACCGATATGATGTGTAAATTAGCCCACTCACAATCGGTAAGTAGGTTTTCCTTAAATAAAAGTGCTCATCATCCCAACCGCCATGATGTGTAAATTAGCCCACTCACCCGTTAACCATGACGTGTTCATCCACGGTTGGTTTTCCAAGTTGACGCGAGTTTTCTCTTGCTAGCGTTCCAATCACACTTGTCCCGTTGGAGGTGCGACAGTCCGAGCTTTCTATCGGGAAAGGTAGCTGTCTTTCTAAAGTACCTTCTAGGATTAAGAATTCCTACTATTGACCTTTCAGCATCGTTGAGGTCATATGAGGGTTGTAGGGATGTCGGGAGAGCTTGGTTTGGCTAGAGGAGGGCTGAATTCGACCAATTTTAGCTAGGTCGAAATAGACCAACTTCTTAGGCGATCATCAGATCGAATGGAGGTTGATATCAGATAGCTGACTTCCCCCGAATCTAAAGAGCCTGACCTCTCCTTCTGAGGTTAAGAAAAATGCTCAAATCAAAGCTCTAGTTCAAGCTTTACCGGGAAATGGAGTATTAGAGAGCTGTGAGGAGAATGAATGGGGATGAGCTCAATTGTATATTAAATGGGGAGGATTTATTACTACGGTATTAATGTTGTCATTATTCTCCGAAAATTGATGGACATTTATTAGTATTAATTCCAATAATTAAATATTTGTATTAAATTATTGATATTAATTTCAATAAATAAATATAGGTATTTATGATATTTACGGATGTAGGATAAAGAAAAAATATATATTTATCTCATTATTTTCACCTAATAATTTACACTTTTTATTTTAATTATTCCAATTATATCAATTAAATTTTAAAATTATAATATAATTTAATAAACTACTTTTGATTGAAATTTCAGGTTACTAAAAAAACAAGTTACCACCAAGAGGTCACCCATCTTAGTACTACTTTCACCCAAGCATGCTTAACTTCAATGTTTTGATAGGATCTGATGCATTAGTGCTAATATGTTATTACTTTTTGGGTTACTAAAAAAATATGGTATGACAATTATTAAGGGGATGCAACATGAATACTTCCCAATAAGTCACCCATCCTAGCACTACTCTCACCAAGTATGCTTAACTTCGAAGTTCTAAAGGGATCATGCATTAGTGTTGGTATGTTTTTAATTTTGGATTACTAAAGAAAATTATGATTTATCAACTATTAAAAGGGTGTAATCCTACATGAATACTTCCCACTTCTCTCACCTAAGCACCTTAACGTTAGAGTTCTAATCGGATCTTTGCGCATTGGTGTTGGTATGTTATTTCATTTTGGGTTATTAAAAAATATGATTTGACAACTATTGAGGGGTTGCAACATGAATGCAAAATGAATACTTCCCAAGAGGTCACCCATCCTAACACTACTCTAGCCCAAGCACACTTAACCTTGAAGTTTTGATATGATCCGATGCATTAATGCTAGTATGTTATTTAATTTTAGGTTACTAAAATAATATGTTTTGACAACTATTGAGAGAATGCAAAATAAATACTTCCCAAGGTCACCCATCCTAACACTACTATCGTCCAGGCACACTTAACCTTGGAGTTTTGATAGGATCAGATGCATTAATGCTAGTATGTTATTTAATTTTGGATTTCTAAAATAATATGATTTGACAACTATTGAGAGAATGTAAAATACTACTCTCTTGCAAGCATGCTTAACTTCGGTGTTATAATGGGATCTGGTTCATCTGAACCAATCTGGTTTTTCTCTTTAATTTTTTTTTTCTGGTTACTAAAAACATGATGTTACATGAATAATGGGAACTTTGTGTGATACCCATCGAGCCAAGCCTGAGTTGTCGAGCTTGTTGGGATGAACTGCTACTTTGTTGAAGCCAGGTCGTCAAACCTGTTGGGCTAGTACATGTGGGTCGAAGCCAAGCCGACAGATCATTGCACTAGAGGGCCAAAGATAAAGGTTATAATTTAAAAAAACTGTTAATTATCATGCACTGTGATGTTCGGTCTATCAGGACACCTAGCATGAGGTAGTGATGGAACCTAAGGACTATTGGATGACCTAGGGTGCATAAGGGTGGTTATGTCATTCAGTAGGTTATGAAGCTCGAGAAGCTTCCTACACACTGAGACTAAGGTAGTAGGGGAAATGAGGTCTTGTCTCACTATGCAGACAAGGTTGAGTAATCAAGATTTGAGGGTCAGACTATTAATGTACACTTAAACTTCGAGTAGAGGCAGTGCACCTCTATCAGGTGGATGGTAAAGATGCTCTGTCCACAAGTGGCACGGTCGAAGACCATTCTATGAATGTGTGATCCCTCCTATGATAGGAGGGCAGTTGTGGCCATGTGAAGCATGTGAATAACGACAAAGTGGAAAAATTTAATGGACAGATAAATGAATAAAAGTAAATGTTAAAGTAGTTTCACTCACTAAGTATTATGTACTCATTCCCCTCTTCTCACCCTTTCAGGTCTAGCACCTAGACGGAAAGTTCCTAGACATGCTTGAACCCTCAAGGTATGCTTCCTACCCCTAAATTAAAGTAAGGGTTTGAATGTAAACAAGCCCTCACCTTCATTGTCTCATTCGGGTAAGAATACACATATGATGCAAGAAAGGGTGGCAGTTTGATAACGAATCTTGATAAAACCGGATCAGGGCGTGACAATTTGAGTGCTATTAGAGCATAACTTTCTTGATAAGTTTTTCCATCCCATCCTAATCCTTGATGTCACGCCTCGACCTTGTTTGGCCGGATCCTCGTGAACAACCTGACACTCTCCTGGTTCAATAGGAGTTTCCCCTTTCTTTAACTTAAGTGGAGCCAGACGTACTTTTAACCTTGTTCCTAGAAAGACATATATCAAATAAAATGCAAGCTTAAGAGAATTTAAGCATACCTGACAGATGGTAAGGCTTGGTATTATCCCTAGTCATTTTCTCTATTTCCTGAAAAAGGATAAAAAGAGGGGTGAGTTTCTACAACTCAGTGAATGGGTATTTTCGAAAAATGAAGTTTAGATAAAAATAGTTTTCAAGTTGGAGTGTGCCAGACTCCTTAATTCCTTTAAATTTTCTCATCTTCAAGTCTCGGTTTTCAAAATCATTTCTCATCACAATAGTGTGTTTATCAACTAACACATGCCCTTCATCATGAGGGAACACACAATCACAGGCCAGCTCGTCCACTGTACCCACTTGTGGTGTTGGAGCAACTTTACCGGCCACCTAGATAGAAGCACGTCCACTTCTACCCTGAGAATAAGTGGATGTTCGTGACATCCGACCCTCAATCCCATAACAAAACTCCATATCCATATGAGGACAAAGACCTCATCCTGTCCCCACCCCGATCTCATGCGCTTGAAGCTACTCTGAGCTTCACAAGACTTCTGGTATGACTAACTACCCTTATACCCACCAGGTTGTCCAGAGCCCTAGGACGCATCACTACCCCTCTTGGGCATCTTGAAGGTTCCATAACACAGTGCATGCACAATCAACAATTTTTCACATAATGTCATAAAAACTGTGGTGCCACTAGTCTGTCAGCCCTGATCCTCAACTCGACCTACATCTATTTGTCTTGACTAGTCTGAAAACCTATCATGTTGCACTGGCACTAGTCCATCGAGTATGTTGGTCCAATCTAGGTACCATGGCCAAACAACTCATTTACTTAAGTTTTCATGGCATAATAATCATGTTTGTTTATAAGCTGCTGCTCGTGCCAATTGGCCTAGGGCCTACTGTTCGAGATTTTCAAAATCGGGCATATTAGCCCCCAAGTTCCAAAACCGAGGCCTCTGGCCTATATGAGCTATTCGAGCTCTCGTCAAGAAAGTCTCCCAAAAAATTTAAGCAGTGGCACACAGTCAGGGGAGAGCATTTCTGACAAAATAAACTTTTTAACTGTCCATATACCAATCGAGCATGAGTACATCTCCGCTTATAAACGATAAGCGGGTTTTCCACTTCCTTCCATGACGTTTCATCATACTAACCGAGTATGTTCTACTTACAACTGGTAAGTAGTTTTTTCGTGTGATTTCCAGATCACTCCTATTAGGTGTGATGGTTATAATACCACTTAGCCGTGGGTTTTCATATCCGAGGTGCTTATCATCCCAACTGGGTATGATATTGAATCCCTCTCACCCGATCATGTAGAGTATTTCTTCTAAATCAACTTTCATCCCTTACGAGCTTTGCTTCAGCTGACGTTCTCGATATCTTGTGTTCCTACATGGTATGAACATACTTGTTCATTATTATTTGGCTTGATAGCCTTCTTTTATTATTAATGATTAAGGATATCTAACTTTTTAAATATTTACAATTTGGTCCCTATAGTTCTTTTTCTTTTACTTTAGGCGCCAAATGCCAAATTTTCCCAAAATTTAAAAATTCTCCTTGTTACCTCAATTTATTCAAATTCACAAAAAGGGATTCAAGTTTCACAAATTCCCAATTTGGTCCCCAATTTTTCCAATATTACCATTTTGCCCTTCCTTTAAAAAAATGGCAAGTTTTATCCCAAAAATTCTAAAATTTGCTCAATTAGACCTCTAACACTTTTATCATGCCCAATTGTTCCTCAATTTTATAAAATTGTATTTTAGTCCCTCAAATTTTTGAAATCGCCAAAATTTCCCCAATTTTCCCCCAATTTCAACTTTCTAACATAACTGAATTTGATTTTATCAAATTGACCGATCAAACAAGTCTAATTGTTGAAATTGAAGTTAAATTAGAGTTCCTACATCTTCATACGATTCAATTGCACTTTGAATCACAAGTTTTAACACTGGAACGAGCTCAAACAGAGCTTCGCCGAAAAATAGTACGTATAGAGAGAAAGCTTCAATTGATCACCATTAGGGGCGCGAAGGTCCGAGCTTTCAATCGGAGCAGATAACTCTCCTCTTGAGTTTCTCCTAGTATCAAGAATTGCATCAATTGATGATGAATTGGATGAGAATTTTATCATCAAAATTTTACTAGTTCTCTCTAGCACCCGTCGGAAATTACAGTAGGGAGTTGAATTGACTTACCTTTCATTTCTATTTTGGCCGTGGGAGGGCTGAGGAGGTGTTGGAAGAGATTGGTTTGGCATGGGGAGGGCTCGAATTGGCCGATTTTAGCTCGACGGAAACTGGGCAGCTTCGGTCCGCCGGAGCTGCTTCACTGTTCGATCACACCGGCACTTCTTGAGCGACCCTCAGAGCGAATGAAGACTATCACCGTGTAGTTAACTTCTTCCTAGTTCTAAGGAACCTAACCACGACTTCTTTTGCTCAGAAAAGACCCTATATCGGAGCTCTGGTTTGAGCTTTGCCGGAAAACTCAGTAACTGAAAGAGAGAGGTTTTCAGGTGTGGAGAGAATGAATGGAGGTGGGCTCTTTATATAAGGAGCTTGGGGACTCGTCGGCCGTTTGTTTGGCACCTTTATAATAGTTATTGATGGCTTGAAATATACTCAATGGAAACATTTCCTCTTTGCCAATGCTGCTTCGATTTTCCGATGAGTGAACAGTGCTGTCATCTGAAGGAAGAAGATGACACTGTTTCGAACCGAACCGGATAGGTCCGAACTGGGTTCAAAGATTAAACTGGCCGGTTTAGGCATGATTCGACCGAGTTTTTTAAAATTAAAAATTTCTAAATTCATCTAAATTCATTAACTATTAAATGGTGGCTTCAGTTCTCAAATTGGAATTTTCTAAGCCACCTAGAAAAATGAATTTAGCATCTCGTTCAATAGTGGTTCACACCACTCCAAATCGGTTCGGATCTAGTTCACCTGAAATAGTTTGGTTTTCATGCCCCATTCATCCTATATTCCTTTTTTCATGGCATTTATGATTCCTTAGATTACTTGGTATCCATAAAATTCTCGTATTGCCCTCTCTCTATCGGTTCTAGTTCATAAACCGGTTCAATCTGGTTCGGATCCAGTTCATTCGAACCGGTCTGGTTTTTCTCTCCCAATTTGTCCTAAGGTTCTTTCCCAAGGTTTATGAACCCTTGTTGGTCACTCAGGAGTTATAAATTCTCCAATTTGCCCGTTCCCCAATAATTGGGTTTGTGAACATGTTTAGTTTTCTCACTCAGTTTGACCAATTCTTTTCTGGTTTTTCTTAACTCTAAAGAGTGGGGTTTACACTTGATCCCCGACAACCCTTGCAGAAAACATGAACGGGAATTCCCCTGAAGAATATATTCCCTGGATACGTGCCATGGAACAAAGGGTGGAGGCGCTAGAAGAGCCCATCCCATGGGATGCACCCCAAGATAGGTCCCCTCCCTACTTGGTGGAGGACGAAGTATCCCCACCTAGGGAACTAGATCTGACTCAGATTCAAGCGGAGGCTGAAAGAAATTTTTGGGATGCATATGCTAATTATGTGAGGGTTTTTCACCGACTCCCCCCAATCTGCAACAGTGCGTATACTGTAGGCCCCACGCAACATGCCCACAATGCAGCTGTCTTACGCCGATATGGAATAGACATAGCACCACCCATGCAGGCCAGGTGGGCCCCAAGCAGGCCAGGTGGGCCCCAAGCATATCTGTATCCACGAAATTCGAAGAACCAAGCATGAACCCATGCCCCCGCTGTGGAAGTTACCATTGGGGAGAATGCCCCACCTAGGAGGAGGAGGTGCATCTAGACACCTGATGTAGAATTTCGCCACCCGCCTAGGTATAACTCTAGGTCGGTTAACTGGAGAGGATAGGAGAGATGCAATAGATTCTAGAAATTTTGATTGTAATAAACCCTAACTGGGGTTTTCCGGTCCAATGAATTAAATATTTCAAATATTCTTAAAAGAAGAACCCAAATTTCTTAACCAACCCTCAAAACCATGGGACTAAACAATGGGACACAAAGGCACCCGGAGTACCAAGGAACCCTACAGGAGTAAGCAAGACCCGAAGCCAGCCTAGGATAAACTAGCCGTCCCCTCTGATATCTGTACCTCACATAACAAGACTAGGATGATAAGAGACCACAAGGAGAAACCTAAAAGACAAAGGAAAGCCAAACCTGGGGCGGGGGGATAAACCACGGCCAGCCTCGAAGGGTAAAATAGAGAAGAACCTTATGGAATAAGTTAGGATGAGGCATCCTGAGAGAGCCAGCGAGGATCCTAAGATAAGATCAAAGACCGAAAAGGGAATGTCAAGATTGAAGGTAAGGAGGTAGACCAAGAATGGCATCAGGGCAAAGGCTCAGCACGGAAAAGCCCGGAGATGGGAACTGAGCAAAACAGGAGACATGTCAAGGATAAACCGATTAAAGACCTAACCTCCCCATAAGACCCTAGCAATGAATGGCCAAGATAGCTGAGAAATGACAGCCTAGTACCCCGGTAATGAGGGGCTAAGAAGCAAGCCCGTGATGAAGGTATGGAACCTCCCAACACTAGAGATCAGGGGAAGGCTAAAAAGAAGTAGCAGGCGAGCCAGGGCACTATATAATTAGATTAGGTAGTTACGTAAGGAAGTTATATCGATAAACTCAAAACTCGAGGGAGACATCAAAACAAAAGAGCAAATTTACCTGTAAGAAGGGAAGCGCGAGAGGGGCACGGATCCCAAAACCTGGAAAGGAGCACAACCCAGGAAAGGAAGGATCAACATCATGTGAAGAGTGGGTAGCATGATAAGTTGAACCTAGATAATCCAAGAAGAGCCACCAAGGATTGGCAAGGGAGTAACCACCCCCGAGTCCTCGCGGATGGAACCACAGACCATGCCTTGGAATAAGTGGAGAAACCTTCGGAAACCCTCCTAGCCCCACGTGAAAGATGGACGACGGGAGAGGGAAACGTCCCTCGAGGACGACTTTGATAAGAATTAATCCAAAAGGTAATCGTAAAATTAAGCACCAAGCCCTACCGCCCAGGGTTAGAGAAAGGGATAAATTCAAAGGAGTCCAACCGTTATAGGTCGACAAGCATAGGGATCTCTAGGCTGAGAGAGAAGGGCAAGAAGAAGGAACGACCCCTCGCTAGATGGAGAATGGCAGCAACTGTAAGTATAGACGGTGTCATGAGACTCAATAGGTCAATGGGATCAACCTAGGGCCAGAAAACTTGACCAAGAGAGACATGTAGACTCAATACAAAGATGAAAATAGAACAAATCAACATGAGATACCCCAAATTGATACAAGGAGCCTAACACCTATATTCCAGGGACATCGAAGCATGGAAGGGACATGGAAATCCCAAAGTAGAACGGTCAAGTAACTAGGTAACGTAGATAAAGCCAGGGGCGTGAACCAGAGGGAGTACGCCTAATGACAAGAGTGAGAGGACGAGGTTCCCAACCGTAAGATGAGCCTAGCCACAGGCCTAGGTTAGAGCAACGAGACACCCGATCTTACTGACAAGGACAAATTAAGATCAACAGCCAACCCAAAAGGGGACCCAAGTGCGAAAGAATGAACTAGAGGACCAAGGAAAGGAAAATAACTCCAAGAAGTACAAACGCAATAGCCTAGAGGGGTGAAGTGCCAAAGAGTCTCAACAGACAAGGGAGTAACGCATGTACGGTTAGATGTCGGGACTTCGAGTCTAGAAAAACCCCAGAATGAAAGTTTGACCATAAGTTGCATGAAGTATCAAACCCAAGGGACTTTGAGAACATCAGGTTAACGGATGAGTCAAACTGACTAAGTCCTAGAGAGTCAAGGAAGCAAGGCAAAGAAAGTGACCCAAAATGGTAGGATATCAACTCGTACCCTAAGGAGGCAATGCATGGATTCCTTTTGAGAGAAAATAGGAACAATAGAGTTTTGAGGACAAATCTCCTAAAAGGAGGGGAGAGTTTTGTAACCCATCCCCCTCGAACCAAAGAAACTGGGGGAGAACCGACACCATTACAGAAAAACTGAACCAATTTAATCAATAGAAAATAGTAAAGAAGGGTTAACATGAGAAATTGGAAAATTCTAAGTGACCAAAAATTCACAAAACGTATGAGAAAGAACCAAGAAGTGGAATTGGGGATAGAACCAGACTCGAACTGGACCGAACTGACATGAACCATAGTGAACTAGTTCACAAATTCATTTTTTCTAGGTGGCTTAAAAATGTAAATTTGAGAAATTGAGATCACCATTAGATAGAAAATGAATTTAGATTAATTTAGAAAATTTAAAATTTTAGAAAACGGTCGAACCGGGTATTAACCATTCGATTTTTGAATTTTGGACAATGAACTCGGTCAAACCGAACTAGTCAACGGTCTGATCGATCAACTAGCTAGTCAACAAACAATGGTTAATGGTCAACAACACCCCATCAACTGGTACATAGACACGAGTAGCCAATGGGAGGCTACCACGTGTCTGGTCAACGGACAGCTGGCACCGTCAGCTCATAACATAGGCACGATCAACCAATGAGAGGCTGCCACATGTCCAATCAATGGGTCAACAGCTGATGTGGTAGCCGAGCTACCACTGCACGTCAGAAAAACTTACCAATCACAGCGCACCACGTGGCATAACTACCACATCATTGTCTTCAACCTTGAGATGCTGTCAGAGAGAACGAAGGAGAGGGAGACGCCGAAAAAGCAGGAGTCTCCGACGACTCGAAAAACTCTCTGGTCCTACTAGGTTCCCCTTAACTAGCACTAGCTGCCCCCACTTCAATCTCTGGCCACCGTCCCTTCATTGGTAAGATATACAAGCTTTCTCTCTCTACTATAAACTTTTCGGCGAAGCTCTGACAAGGCTTAAAACTCAACCAATTCAGAAATTTGAAGTGTAGGACGATCGAGGGGAGCTAGAGGAGATGAATTGAGGTAAGAATTGAAGAAATTAAGGACTTACTGGCTGCCAATTTGGACGATGTAAGATTAGAAGCTTCATATGCTTAAATTGGGGAAGAAGATGAAGTTCAATTTGGGAATTTTGGGGACTTTTGTGCAAGTGTTGAAAAATTGAAGGACCAAAGAGTAAATCTTTGAAATTGAAGGTGTTTTCATGAAATTCACCCCAATTGAGGGCCAATTGGGCAATTTGGTGGCAAATTGGAAATTCTGAAAAGTTAGGGACCAAATTGTAATTTTTTTGAGGATTAAGGACTAAAGGGCAATTTCGGTGAATTAAGGGCCAATTGGTGAAATTAAAAGAGTTAAGTACCCAAAAAGAATAATTGGGAACCCAAGGGGCTTAATAGAGATTAAAGAGAAATTAGGGACTCATGTGCAATATAAGCAAAGTACGAGGCCCTAGGTGCAAATATAAGAGAGTGTGTGACATCTTCTAAATACGAACACTTGTACCCTGTAGGTACGCGTGGGCCGAAGCCAAGCCGACAGATCGTTGCACTGGAAGGCCAAAGATAAAGGTTCTTATCCGAGGTATCTCCGATCGTCGGGTCTCATTTCGTGTACTCCTCACCAAGCCCATCCTATTGCCCTTCTTAGAGTGTAGTCTCTACTACTCCCAGATACTTCTTAGGACATCATTGATCATCCCGTTGCTACTAGCTTCTCCCTTCCGCTAGGTTAGTCTAAAGTCCTTATTTGGCTTCTTTACTCTTCCTAAATAGGTCACCATTGGCCATTCTAGTATACGCTCATTGTAAACCCCACACTTTTGAGTTAAGGAAAACCAGGAAAAGAACTGGTCAAACCGAGTAAGAAACCTGAGTCGGTTTACATTTGAGAACACGCAATATGGAAATTTACAACTTCTGGGTGATCTAAAGGGTTCATTAAACCTTGGAAAAGAAATTTAAGAAAATTTAGAAGACAAAAACCAAATTAGTCTAGGTAAACAAAATTCCATAAGAACTTTGAAGTTAAGCGTGCTTGCCCGGTGAAGCTTGAACTAGAGCTTTGACTTGAACAAAGGTCGGGCTCTTTAGAACCGGGGAGAACACAACTATCTGGTAGCAAACTCCAGTTAATCCGAGAATCGTTGGAGAAGTGCCGACATGATGGAATAGTGAAGCAGCTCTAGCGGACCAAAGCTGCCCTATTTTGGCTAAGCTAAAATCGGCCATTTCAAGCCCTCCTCAGGCCAAACCAAGCCTTCCCAACACTTCCTTAGCCCTCCCACGGCTGAATTATGACTAAAAGGTAAACCAATTCGACTCCCCTCTGCAATTTCCGGCTGGTGCTAAAGAGAGAACCGATAGAATTTTAATGATGAAATTCTAACTCAATTTGGCATCAATTGATGCGATTCTTGATTCTAGGATGATCCTCAAGATGAGAGCTATCTGCCCAAATCGAAAGCTCGGACTGTCGTGCCCTCACCAGTGAGAAATCGAAGCTTTCTCTCTCTACAATTTATTTTCTAGCAAAGCTCCATTTAAGCTCGTTCCGGCGTTAAAATCTGCGATTCAAAGTTCCTTAGAATCGTATGAATATGTAGGAACTCAATTTCAACGCCAATTTCAACAATTAGAGGTGTTTGATTGGTCAATTTGATGAAATCAAATTCAGCAGTGTTGAAGAGTTGAAATTGGGGGAAAATTTTGGGCAAATTTGGGGATTTTCGAAATTCAAAGGGCCAAAATACAATTTTATGAAATTGAGGGTCAATTGGGCATGAAAATAATGTTGGAGGACCAATTGAGGAATTTTGGAATTTTTGGGGCAAAACTTACCATTTTTGTAAAAGAAGGGCAAAATGGTAATTTTGGAAAAATTGGGGGACCAAATTGGAAATTTGGGAAATTAAACCCCTTTTTGGTGAAATTGAATAAATTGAGGTCCCAGGATAAATTTTAAAAGTTACGGGAATCAATTTGAGGAAAAACCGACATTAGGGAATAAAGTTAAAGAGAAATAACATTAGGGACCTAATTGCAAATAACTAAAAGTTTAGTTTTCTCATTCATTGGAAATGAATGAAGGCTGTTATGCCGAGTAATAATGAACAAGTTTGTTCATATCGTGTAGGAACACGAAATACCGGGAATGCTAGCAAGTACAAGCTTGCGTGAATACAAAGAACCAATCTAGTGGAATTCACGGCATTAACGGGTGAGTGGGTTTACTAACATCATACCCGGTTGGGATGATGAGCACAACTTAAAGATAAAAAGCACTTACCGGTTATGAGTGGAAATTTTATATCATACCCGGTAGGGGATGATAAGTATCTCGGTATAAAAACCCACTGTTTAGTGGTATTTTAATCATCACAACTTAGAGAAAGTGATGTGAAAATTATGCGGAAAAACTACTTACCGGTTGTACGTAGATCATACCCGTACATCGGTTATGAACGGAGATGTCCTTATACTAGTTGGTATAATGGACAGTGAAAACCTATTTTGTCGAAAGTGTTCTCCCTTGACTGTGTGCCAATGCTTAAACTATTTGGGAGACCTTCTTGACGGGAGCTCGAATAGCTCTTATAGGTCGGGGGCCTCAATTTTGGAACATGAGGGCTAGAATGCCCAGTTTTTTTGAAAATCTCGTACAGTGGGCCCAAGGTAGTTGGCACGAGCAGGAGCTCATAAATGAACAGGATATATGTGCCATAAAACTTAATAAGTGAATTCTTTGGCCATGGTACCAAGATAGGACCGACATACTCAGTCAACTAGCGGCAGTGCGACATGACAGGTCGACGGACTAGTCAAGACAAACAACTGCGGGTTGAGTTGAGAGTCGGGGCCGTTGGACTAGTGGCACCACAAATTATATGGCAATATGAGAAAACATTGTTTGTGCATGCACTATGAGTACAAGATCATCAAGATGCCCATGAGGGGTAGTGATGTGTCCTAAGGGCTCTGGACGACCCTGTGAGTATAAGGGCAGATCGTTGTTCCAGGTGTCTGTGCGAAATCTGGAGCAGCACCAAGCGCATGAGACCGGGGTGGGGATAGGATGAGGTCTCTGTCCTCATACGGACACGAAGAAGTGATTTCGGGATTGTGGGTCGGATGTCACGTACATTCACTCATTCTCAGGTTAGAAGTGGTTGTACTTCTATCCGGGTGGTAGGAAAAGTCGCTCCGAAGCCAATAGTGGGTTCAATAGTGATACTGACTTGCGAATGTGTGTAACCTTCATGATGAAGGATGTGTGTTGGGTGATGACACACCGGTAACTAAGAAATAATGGAAAAACCCAAATTTTTAAATGAAGGGATTTTGGAAAAGAAAGGAGTCTGGCACACTCCATATAAATGTTTTTCTTAAAAGTTAAAAGTAGACCTTTAAAAACCCATTCACTGAGTAGTCGTACTCACCCACTCCCTTATATCCCTTTCAGGAAATCCCAGAAAGCCTACCCTGAAAGACAATCAACTAAGATGCCTGTAAGACAGGTATGTAAAATTTTAAATTTCATGCAGTTTTTATTATGCTATTCCAGGAAATGGTGCAGGTTTAAAGGACACCTTACTCTTTACGGATTATAATAAGAGGAAACCCTTTAATAAACCAGGAGAGTGGCAGATTGTTCATGGGGATTTGACCAAACCGGGTCGGGGCGTGACACTCATCCACTTATGCTTCTTTATTAGGTTCCTTAACTTGAGAATTCCCCCTTTAAGGTCTCCCTACCTACCTTTATCCTTCTACCCAGGGACTCCTGTCCCGATTTGACCTCCCTAATGCTCCTTGGAGACTTTTTCTTTTTCTTTTTCCTTATTATGGCTAGTCCACTTGTCACAGTGTCCTTTGTTGCCATCTTCCTACTTACCTGTTACTTGGGTTTAGCTTACTCCTTGGGTCTTCCTAGTATGTTTCCTTTGATTCTTTCACCTCAGTATGCTCGTCATCTCCTCATCCTAGGTCACTTGGTCCATTACTTCTTAGTTGAGATATGTATGTTTCCTCAGGGTTTCCTTATTTAGGAGAATCCTTTCCCATCTTTCCCATCTTTCCCAGAATTCCTTTTTATTCGTCCTTGAGGGTATCTAACCTTAACTAATCCTAGGATGCCATCCTTCTGACTTCACCTTTCTTTGGAGGTTTGGTGGAAACATCCTTAAGATTTTCTTTTACTTGTATTTCATCACAAGTTTTTATAAGAAATGGAACTTTTATTATAATGATAATGAATTACAAGGTTTTTGGTTATATTGGTCTAGGAGAGCTATGGTAAGTACTAGTTATAGTACTAGGTTAATCATGTGATTCCTCCTGGTTGAGGTTGTATACTCAGGTTGTTACCCTCGATATAGTGGCTATGTCTTGTCCTCCGTCTAGTGCCCTTGGGTTTCCTTGCGGTGGTTGATGGTTACTTCTTTGTTTATTACCCCGAAGGGCTGGACAACTCTTTGCAAAGTGTCAGAGCTGTCCACATTCAAAGCATGGTCGACATGACCCTTCATGGCTTTTTTGGCACCTAGGGCAATAGGGGTTTCTCCTTTGTGGGGTTGTACTTGTCTCCCTTTGGGCATGGTAACCGTCATTTCTCCTAAAAGGCCCCATTCTTGTTCCCCATTTTTTCCCATCAAGCTCCTTTTGACCTTTTTGGTTGTTATGCCCTTCCTTTTCCTTTTGGCCAGATTGCTCTATCTAACGACATCTTGTCTGTACCAATTATTCACACTCATGGGCCATGCTGATGATGGCAACCAAATCCGTGGGGGCATCCTAGTACTACCATCCGGTCTCTTATATCTATGTTGAGACCATCCACAAACTGTTGGCAGATATCTACTGGTCTAGCTAAGTTTGGAGCAAAAGGCCTTAGCTCATTAAATTTAGTCTCATACTCTGATATAGAGTTAAGCCCATGTTAGAGTCAGAGGAAATCCTACTTATTTTCATTAATTAGATGAGGGGCCAGGTACTCCTCCATGTATCTCACCTCAAACTGCTCCTAGGAGGGTGTAAAGGTATGCATGCTCCAAATATTGTCCCACCATCTTTTGGCACTACCTTCGAGGAAATATTATTTCAGGATAACCATATCCTATGGTGATATCCTGACTATACCTGTAAACCTCGCCCTTTTAAGCTAAGGAAAAACTGGGAAAAGAACTAGTTAAACCAAGTGAGAAAATTGAATCGGTACACAAACCCAATCATTTCTGAATGGGAAATTTGGGAATTTATAACTCTCGGGTGATCCAAAGGGTTTATAATACTATGGAAAAGAACTTTAGGACAAATTGGAAGAGAAAAACCAGACCGGTTTGTATGAACTGAATCCAATTGGATTGAACTGGTTTATGAATCGAGTCGGTTCATGAATCAGAACTAATAGAGAAATGGAAAATAGGAAAATTTATGGATTCCTTGTGACCCAAAGAGATTTATAAACCTTGGGAAGGAACCTTAGAACAAAGTGAGAGAGAAAAACTAGATTAGTTTGGGTGAATCGGACTCGAACTGGTTTAAGGACCGAGTCAATTTTTGAACTGGAATCGATAAAGAGATGGTAAACTGGGAATTTTATAGACCATAAGAGAGCCAAGGAGTCACAAAAGACATGGAAATGGACATGTAAAGGAATTGGGGATGAAAACCAAATCGGTTCAGGTTAACCGGATTCAAACCGGTTTGGACCGGTTTGAACCACTATTGAACCAGATCCTAAATTCATTTTTCTAAGTGGCTTAAATAATTCAAATTTGAGATTTGAGGCCACCATTGGATAGAAATTGAATTTAGATGAATTTAGAAATTTTTAGGTTTGAAAAACTCGATTGAATGAGGGGTGAACTAGCCGGTTTAAGCTTCGAACTTGGTTCGGACCGGTTCAAAACAGTCATCTTCTTCCTTAGGATGACAACACTGTTCACTCGTCGAAAAATTAAAGTAGCACCTGTGAAGAAGAAATGCTTCCATTCGGTACGTTTTAGGTCTCCAATGCTTGTCATAACAATGCCAAACGGACGACCAATGGGTCCTCGAGCTCCCTATATAAAGAGCCCTTCTCCATTCGTCCTCTCCAACCTGAAAAGCTCACTCTCTCTCAGTTGCTTAGTTTTCCGGCGACGCTTGAACCAGAGCTCCAATATAGGGTCTTTTCTGAGCCAAATAATGTGAGGTTAGGTTCTTTAGAACCAGGGAGAAGTCACCTACACGCCTGTAGTCTCTATTTGCTTCGAGGGTCGTCGGAGAAACGCTGACGTGATGAAATAGTGAAGCAGCTTCGACGGACTGAAGTTGCCCTTTTTCAACCGAGTTGAAATCGGCCATTTTGAGCCCTCCTCAAGCTAAACCAAGCCCTCCTAACTCTTACTCAGCCCTTCCGCAGCTGAATTAGGACCGGAAGGTAAGCCAATTCTGCTCCCCTTTACAATTTCTGATCGGTGTTAGATAGAGAGTCGGTCGAATTTCAATGATGAAATTCTAATTCAATTTGGCATCAATTGATAAGATTCTTGATTCTAGGATAAATCTCAGGACGAGAGCTATCTGCCCAGATCGAAAGCTCGGATCGCCATGCCCTCACCGGTGAGTAATCGAAGCTTTCTCTCTCTATAGTCTATTTTTCGGCAAAGCTCCATTTGAGCTCCTTCCGGCATTAAAACTTGCGATTCAAAGTTCTATGGAATTGTATGAACATGGAGAAACTCAATTTCAACAATTAGAGGTGTTTGATTGGTCAATAAGAGTTGGAATGGGGGAAAATTGCGGGAAATTGGGGATTTTCAAAAATTTGAGGGACCGAAATGCAATTTCCTAAAATTAAGGGTCAATTGGTTATGTTAAAAATGTTAGAGGGCCAATTGAGGAATTTTGGAATTTTTGGGGCAAAACTTACCATTTTTGTAAAGGAAGGGCAAAATGGTAATATTGGAAAAGTTGTGGGACCAAATTGGAAATTTGGGAAATTAATCCCCTTTTTGTGAAATGGAATAAATTGAAGTCCTATGATAAATTTTAAAAGTTTTGGGACTCAATTTGAGGAAAAACCAGCATTAGGGATTTAAAGTTAAAGAGAAATAACTTTAGGGACCTAATTGTAAATAGATGAAAGTTTGACTTTCTCATTCATTTGGAATGAATGAAGGCTATTAGGCCAAAGGATAATGAACCAAGATGTTCATATCATGTAGGAACACGAAGTACCGGGAACGCCAACAAGGACAAGCTCGCATGAATACAAAGAACCAGTATAGTGGAATTCACGGCATTAACGGGTGAGTGGGTTTACTAACGTCATACTCGGTTAGGATGATTAGCACAACTTAAAGTTAAAAATCACTTATCGGTTGTGAGTGGGATTTTATATCATACCCGGTTGGAGATGATAAGCACATCGAAATGAAAACCCACTACTATGTGGTATTTTAAACATCACAACTTAGAGTAGTGATGTGAAAACCATGAGAAAAAACTACTTACCGGTTGTAAGTAGATCATACCCAGTTGGTATGATGAAACATCCTCGAAGGAAGTTGAAAACCTGTTCATCGGTTATGAATGGAGATGTCCTTATACCCAGACAGTGTAAGGGATAGTGAAAACATATTTTTGTCGGAAGTGTTCTCCACTGACTATGTGCCAATTCTTAAATTATTTGGGAGACCTTCTTGATAGGAGTTAGAATAGCTCTGATAGGGCAGGGCCTCAATTTTGGAAATTGGGGGCTAATATGCTCGATTTTGAAAATCTCGTACAGTGGGCCCAAGGCCAGTTGTGATATGAATCAAATTGGACACTCTGTGATTCACAAGTTAAGGGCCAAAAGATTTGATAAAGGACTAATTGGAGCAATTGAAGAAACCCAAGTGGAATCCCAAAAGATAAGTCCAATAAGATATCAAGCCCAAAAGAATAGCCCAATAAGATCTCAAGCCTAAAAGAAGAGCCCAATAAGATCTCAAGCCCAAAAGAAGATCTCAAAAAGATAATTCAAATTTGAAATTCAAATTTTAATTTAAAGTGGGAGATTTATCATAAATCTTCTAGAAGATTAAATTAGGAAACAATATATTTTCTAGATATAATCAAGAAATATATTAGCAATATTTTCTATATGGTTGGCATGTCAACTCCAATATTTTATTTCCTTATTTAGATAATTGCTAATATTTTTAAGTGCCTATAAAAGGACTTTACCTGGCACCTAAATAGAAGCCCATCCACTTCTACCCTGAGAATGAGTGGATGTACGCAACATTCGATCCTCAATCCCATAAAGAAACTTCATGTTCGTATGATGACAGAGGCGTCATCCCGACCCCACCCCGGTCTCATGCGCATGAAGCTACGTCGAGCTTCCCTAACTACTTACACGTCCATTAGCCCCTAGGACGCATTACTACCCCTCTTGGGCATCTTGAAGGTCATGTACCTCAGTGCATGCACAAAACAATAGTTTTTCTCATAAGCCATTTAATCTTTGGTGCCATTGGTCCAACGACCCTGGCCCTCAACTCAACCTGTAGTTGTTTATCTCGACTGGTCCGTCTGTCCTGTCTTGGTACCATGGACAAACACATTATTCAATTAAAATTTTCATGACTTAAACTCATGTTTGTTTACAAGCTCCTACTCGTGCCAACTGGCCTTAGGCCCACTGTATGAGATTTTAAAAAATCGAGCATTTTAGCCTCCAAGTTCCAAACCGAGGCCTTCGGCCTATCTAAGCTATTTGAGCTCCCGTCAATAAGGTCTCCCAAAAAGTTTAAGCAATGGCATTCAGTCAGGGGAGAGCACTTCCAACAAATATAATCTTTTAGTTGTCCATCACACCAACCAGGTGTGAGAACATCTCCGCTCATAATTGGTGAATGGGTTTTCTACTTTCTTTTAGAAGGTTCATCATACCAACCGGGTATGATCTACTTACAACCGGTAAGCAGTTTTTCCATGTATTTTCTCATATCACCCCATTCAGGTGTGGTGTTAAAATCCCACATTGTAGCGGGTTTTCATTTCTGAGGTGCTTATCATCCCAACCTGGTATGATATAAAAATCTCACTCACCTATGAATGTATTGAATTCCTCTTAACCAGCTTTTTGCCTCCACGCGAGCTTGTCTTGGCTGGCATTCCCAGTACTTCATGTTCCTACACGATATAAACATCCTTGTTCATTATCCTTTGGCCTAATAGCCTTCATTCACCACTAATGAATTAAATACCCAAACTTTTCAAATATTTGTAATTAGGTCCCTAAAGTTCTTTTTCTTTCTCTTTAGGTCCCAAATGTCAATATTTCCCCAAATTGAGTCCCGAAATTTCTAAAATTCCCTTTGGGACCTCAATTTATTCAAACTCACAAAAAGGGGATCAAGTTTCCCAATTTCCCAATTTGGTCCCCATCTTTCCTAAAATTACCATTTTGCCCCTACTTTACAAAAAATGGTAAATTTCACCCCAAAAATTCCAAAAATTGACCAATTACATCTTTTCCATGGCCCATGGGGCCTAAATTTTGGGAAATTGCACTTTAGTCCCTCAAAATTTTGAAATTCCCAAAATTTTCCCAATTTCAACCTTTCACCCTGACCGGATTTAATTTCATCAAATTGATCGATCAATCAAAGTTAATTGTTAAAATTGAAGGTTGATTTGATTTTCTATACATCCATACGGTTCAATTGTACTTTGAATCGCATGATTGAAAGCCGCAACGAGCTCAAATGGAGCTTCGCTAGAAAATTGAACGTAGAGAGAGAGAGCTTTGAAATTTTACCGTCGGGGAGCGTGGCATCTGAGCATTCAATCTGGTAGATAGCTCTTGTCCTGAGGTTACTCCTAGGATCAAGAATTGCATCAATTAATATCGAATTGTTGGAGAATTTTGTCCGTAAAATTTTGTTGGTTCTCTCTCTAACACTGATCGGAATTTACAAAGGGGAGCCAAATTGGCTTACCTTTCTGCTCTAATTTAACTATATGAGGGCTGTGAAGGTATTGGGAGAGCTTGGATTGGCCTAAGAAGGGCTCAAATTGGCCATTTTCAGCTCGACTGAAATAGGGCAGCTTCGGACCGCCGGAGCTGCTTCACTGTTCTATCAAGCCGACAACCCTTTGGAGCAAATGTAGACTACCATTGGGTAGCTGACTTCTCCCTGAATCTAATGGACCCGACCTCACCTTCTTTGGCTCAAAAAATACCCAATTTGGAGCTTTGGTTTGAGCTTCACCGAAAAATGAAGTAGTAGAGAGAGAGTGGAGTTCTTAGGTGATAGGAGGATGAATCAGGATGAGCTCTTTATATAGAAAGTTCGGGGACTTCTTGGTCGTCCTATTGGTGCCTTAATGGCAGTTATTCATTGCATGAAACTATCTGGGCAGGAACTTTTCATCTTCGTTGGCGCTGCTCGATTTTCCGGTGATTGAATAGTGTTATCTAAAAGAAAAGACGACATTGTTTCGAACAGGACTAGACTGGTCCGAACTGGGTTCAACCCTTAAACTGGCCGATTCAGGCCCAATTCAATCAAGTTTTTCAAAATTAAAATTTGTAAATTCATCTAAATTCATTTTTTTTTATCAAATTTAGGTCTCAATTCTCCAATTTTAATTTTCTAAGCCACCTAGAAAAATAAATTTAGAAACTGGTTCAATAGTGTCTCAAACCGGTCCAAACAAGTTCAATCCGATTCGGATCTGGTTCACCTAAACCGATTTGGTTTTCTCTCCCAAATTGTCCTAAAGTCTTTTTCTAAGGATTTATAACTCTTTGGGTCACTCTGTAGTTGTAAATTTCCCAATTTGCCCATTCTTTGGGGAATGAGGTTTATGAATCGTTTCAGATTTCTCACTCAATTTGACCAGTTCTTTTCCTGGTTTTCCTTAACTAAAAAGGGCAGGGTTTACAAGGGGTGAGTTTGAGAACTCAGTGAATGGGTGTTGGGTGTGAGTTTTCATAAAAAAAAGTAATTTTAATCAGAGTGTGCCAGACTACTCATTTCATAAAAATCTTTTTCTACAAATTTCAGTTTATTAAAACCTTTTTCTAAGGTTTACCAATTCATTCCCAAGGATTTTCAAATCCTTCCCAAAGTTTTCAAAACCTCTTCCCATTTTCATACTAGGTGTGTATAAAAAACAACACACACCCTTCATTAGGAAGGGTTCACACACATTTGTGAGATGCAGTTACGCTGACTGCACCCACTTGTGGATCGGAGTGTCTTTACCATCTACCCTAATAGATGTCTCTAACTTCTACCCAAAGTTTGAGTGAACGTCTCCAACGTCCTACCCTCAGACACAAAATACTTTTTGTCCATATGAGGATGGAGACCTCATGCCAACCCCACCCTGGTCTCATGAGCATCAAGCTATGTCGAGCATCACTGATTGCTAGCATGACAAACTACCCTTATCTCCATCATGTCGTCCAATTGCCCCTAGTACACATCACTACCCCTCTTGGGTGCCTTGATGGCCCTGAACCTTAGTGCATGCACAAAACAATAATTTTCTACATAAGCCATTTAATCTTTGGTGCCACTGGTCCAACGGACCTGACTCTCAACTCGACCTGCATCTGTATGTCTCGACTGGTCCGTTGACCTGTCTTGTCGCACTGCCGCTAGTCCATCGAGTATGTCGGTCCTGTCTTGGTACTATGGCCAAATCACATCATTCTTTAAAGTTTTCATGTCTTAACATCATGTTTGTTTATTAACTCCTGCTCGTACCAACTGGCCTTGGGCCCTCTATACGAGATTTTCAAAATCGAACATTTTAGCCCACAATTTCCAAAACTGAGGCTTCTGACCTATTAAAGCTATTCGAGCTCCTATCAAGAAGGTCTCCCAAAATGTTTAAGCAGTGGCACACAGTCAAGGTAGAGTACTTCCAACAACCGGGTGTGTTGACATCTCCGCTTACAACCGGTAAATGAGTTTTCCACTATCTTCCAAGAAGTCCATCATACCAACCGGGTATGATGTACTTACAACCAGTAAGTAGTTTTTCCGTGTCTTTTCTCCCATCACCCCATCCAGGCGTGATGTTAAAATTCCACTTATTAGGTTTTTCAATCCAAGATCCTCATCATCCCAACTAGGTATGATGTGAAAATTTCCACTCACCCGATATTTGTATTGTATCTTTCTTCTTAACCGGCTCTTTGCCTCATACAAGCTTCTCCTTGTTGGCATTCCGGATACTTCGTGTTCCTACACGATATGAACATTCATGTTCATTAACCTTTGGCCTAATAGCCTTCATTCATCACGAATGAATAAAATGCCCAAACTTTTACTTATTTGCATTGAGGTCCCTAAAGTTCTTTTTCTTTAACTTTAGGTCCCTAATGCCAATTTTTCTCAAAATTGAGTTTCGAAACTTCTAAAATTCACCTTGGGACCTCAATTTATCCAAAATTACAAAAGGGGGTTTGTAAACCCCACACTTTTGAGTTAAAGAAAACCGGGAAAGAGCCGGTCAAACTGAGTAAGAAAACTGAGCCAGTTTACAAACAAGATCATTTGGGAACAAGCAATTTGGAAATTTACAACTTCCGGATGATCCAAAGGGTTTGTTAAACCTTGGAAAAGAAACTTAAGACATATTAGAAGAGAAAAACCATATTGGTTTAGGTGAATGAGATTCCATAAGAACTTTGATGTTAAGCGAATGAGGAAGTATGATTTTTTTTGTAACTCGAAATTTCGTTAAAATTTTTTTATGTGTGTACTCCTTATCATAATAAGGAAGTGTAGGAACTGATCCATGCCATCAACTGGAGCAATTAACCCAGATTGAATGGCCAATTTGAAGAAATAATATTCGGTCAGTTTGAAAGGTAGAAATTGGGGGAAACATATTGGAAAAATTGGGGATTTCAAAAAATTGAGGGAACTCTATGCAATTTCCCAAAATTGAAGGCCAATTGGCTTGAGAAAGATGTTGGGGGACAAATTGGTCAATTTTCAAAATATTTGGGGGTCAAATTGCCATTTTTGGAAAGTAGGGGGAAATTGTAATTTTTGAAAATTTGGGGACCAAATTGGAAATTTGGAAAACTTGAGCCCCTTACACAATTTTGAGTAAATTGAGGACCCAAAGATAATTTTGTAAGCCTTGGAACTCAATTTGGGGAAAAATTGACTAGGCTCAAACCTACTTACTAGTTGTAAGTAGAGATAATCATACCGAATTGGTATGATGAGTTTCCTTGAGGGAAGGAGAAACATACAAACTGGTTGTAAATGGAGATATCATCACACCCGGTCGGTGTGATGAAGTTGAAAATGAATTTAGTCAGAAGTGTTCTCCCTTAACTGTGTGCCAATGCTTAAAACATTTGGGAGACCTTCTTGATGGGAGCCAAAATAGATCACATAGGCCAGGGGACTCGATTTTTAAACTCATGGGGCTAAATGCCTAGTTTTGAAAAAAACACATGCAGTGGGCCCAAGGCTAGTTGACACGAACAGAATCTTGTAAACAAACTTGTTTAAGAAAGAGCCATGAAAATTTCCAATGAAATATTTTGTATGATTTCGCCATAGTACCAAGCCAGGACCGACAGCATTTGATGGACTGGAGGTAGTGCATTAGGGCCAAGTCAACGGACCGGTCTAAACAAACAATTGCAGGTCGAGTTGAGCGTCGAGGCCATTGGATCGTTGGCACCAAAGATAATGGTTATATGTGAAAAACTTTTGTTTGTGTATGCACTTTTGGTACAGCACCATCAAGATGACCTAGGAGGTAGTGGTGGGTCCTAAGGACTACTAGACAACATGGTGGAGATAAGGGTAGTTCATCATGATAGTATGTCTTGAAGCTCGGAGTAGCTTCTTGCGCATGAGATTGGGGTGTGGTCGGTATGAGGTCTCCATCCTCATACGGACACGAAGTATTATGGGTCTGAGGGTTGAATGTCTAGGACATTTACTCGGACTTTGGGTAGAAGTCAGGGACTTCTAGCAAGTGGATGGTAAAGACACTCCGATCCACAAGTTGGTGCAGTCGTCACAACTGCATCTCGTGAATGTGTGTACCCTTCTTGATGAAGGGTATGTGTTGGTTTCTAAATGCCTCCTAAGGCAAGGGGATGAGAAAGCTAAACACACCTAATATGGAAATAGGAAAAAGGTTTCGACATTTGAGAATCCTTAGAGAAAGGAATGGTAAACCTTGAAGGTTTTGGAAACTTGAATTTGAAGAAACCCTTTTTAAAAGAAAATGATACCCTTGGTAGTGTAAATTAAAGATGTTTTGAAAACTAACTCCCAACACCCGCTCACTAAGTTGTAGAACCCACCCCTCCCTTTTACCCATTTTAGGTAACCGTGGAAAAACCAAACTTAAAGACCTCCGTGTATTGGAACTGTAAACCCCATCCCTTTATAGATAAGAAAATTGGGGAAAGAACTGGTCATTTCAAAAGAGAAAACTGAGCCGATTCACAAACTATAACCTATAAAGAAAGGGAAAAATGGGCAAATTGACATGTCCCAAGTGGCTCAAAGAGTAATAAAAATCATGAAAAAGAACATTGGTACAAATGGGAAGAGAAAACCACACTAGTTCAAGGTGAATCGCACCTGAACTAGATTGAATTAGATTGAACCAGTTTGAACCATACTTAAACTAGTTTCTCAATTCATTTTTCTTGGTGGGTTACAATATTTAGATTGAGAATTTGAAGTCATCATTTGATAGAGATGAACCGACCGATTTTCGCCATTGAACCTAATCGGATCGGTTCGGTCCGGTTCGGAACAGTGTCATCTTCTTCCTCAGGTTGACTATACTGTTCATTAATGTAGAAAATGTATATCTCTGGCGAAGATGTAACCGCTCTGATCAGGCCATTTTTGGGTGAGGATAAGCTCGACCAAAATCGAAAGTGGTCGGGCATAGGGTTCCCGGGCTCCCTATATAAAGAGCTTCTCCCCATTCATCCTCCACACACCTCAAATCGCCATCCTCTCTCAACTGCTCCATCCTATATAAAGAGCTCATCCCCAGAGCTTTGACTTAGGCATTTTTCTTAGACTCAGAAGGCAAGGTCGGGTCTTATAGACTCTAGAGGAAGTCAGCTACTTGACAACAACCTCCTTTCAACCCAAGGACCATTGAAGAAGCACCGACAAAATCAAATAGTGAAGGAGCTCTGAATGACCGAAGCTACCCTATTTTGATCAAGCTGAATTTGGCCAAATTCAGCCCTCCTCCTGCCAAACCAAGCCTCCTTGACACCCCAACGACCCTCACACAGTATTAATAGAGCTAAAAGGTAAGCCAATTCAGCCCTAATCCGTCGTTGTCGGTCGAAGTTAGAGAGAGAAAGTGCTAAACTATACTGATAAAATTCACAATCAATTAGACACCAATTGTAGCAATTCTTGATCCAAGAAGGAAACTCAGGATGAGAGTTACCTCCCTAGATTGAGAGCTCGTACCGCCGCACCTCCGACGGTAAGCTTTCGAAGCTTTCTCTCTAAACGAACAATCTTTCAATGAAGCTTGCTTTGAGCTCAATTCAAACCCAAATGCTATGGCTCAAAGCTCAATTGAATCATATAGATGTGTAGGAATTGATCCATACCTTCAATTGGATCAATTAACCCCAATTGAATGGCCGATTTGAAGAAATCAAATTCGGTTAGTTTGAAGGGGAGAAATTGGGGGAAACTTTTAGGGGAGATAGGGGATTTCAAAAAATTGAGGGACCTCTTTGCATTTTCCCAAAATTAAGGCCAAATGGTCAATTTTCGGAACATTTGGGGCAAAATTACCATTTTTGGAAAGTAGGTTCAAAGTTGTAATTTTTGAAAAGTTGGAGACCGAATTGGAAATTTGGAAAACTTGAGACCCTTTACAATTTTGAGTAAATTAAGGACCCAAAGGGAATTTTGGAAGCCTTGGGACTCAATTTGGGGAAAAGTTAGCATTAGGGACCTAAAGTTAAGGAAAATAGTATTTAGGGACCTAAATGCAATTAATCAACATTTTTTAGCCTAGTCACTCATACATGAGAAAATGATGGTTGTCATGCCAAGCCTTAATTGACAAAGATGCCCAAATCGTGTATAGACGCGAGAGACCAAAATGCCAATAAGGAAAAGCTAGCGTAGACTCAGAAACCGACTAGAGACGAACACGTCACGGTCATTAGGTGAGTAATTTTATCTAACTTCATACTTGGTTGGGATGATGAGTACTTATCTTTAATGGATAAAACCTACTTACTGGTTGTAAGTAAAGATAATCATACTTGGTTGATATGATGAGTTTCCTTGAGGAAAGAAGAAACCCGCCTACTTATTGTAAGTGGAGATATTATCACACCTGATTGATGTGATTAACTTAAAAATAAATTTTGTCAGAAGTATTCTCCCCTGACCGTGTGACAATGCTTAAAACATTTGGGAGACATTGATAGAAGCTAAAACAGCTTAGATAGGCCAAGGGCCTCAGTTTTTCAACTCTTGGGGCTATGTCACACCCTACTCAGTTTGGTCGGATCCCCGTGAATAACCCGCCACTCTCCCAGTTTATTTAAGGGTTTCCCCATGTTATAAACCATAAAGAGTAAGGTGTCTTTTAAACCTGGACCTTTCCTAGAATAATATAAATTAAAACTGCATAAAATTTTAAATTTATCATACCTGTCTCATAGGCGTATTAGTTAGTGGTCCTTTAGGGTAGGCTATACAAGATTTCCAGAAAGGAATATAAGGGAGGGGGTGAGTACAACTACTCAGTGAATGAGTTTTCGAAATTTAACTTTTAGGAAAAGGATTTGTATTGTAGTGTGTCAGACTGCTTATTTTCTTTAAAAAATCCTTTCATTTCAAATCTCTATTTTTTTTATCACCATTTCTTATTAATCACGGTATGTCATCACCCAACACACATCTTTCATCATGAAGGTCAATCACACAATCGTAGGTCAGCCCATCCACTAAACCCACTTGTGGCGTCGGAGCGACTTTACTGGCCACCTAAATAGAAGCACGTCCACTTCTACCCTAAGAATGAGTGGATGTACGTGACATCTGACCCTCAATGCCAAAATCAATTCTCCGTGTTCGTATGAGGACAAAGACCTCGTCCTAACCCCACCCCAGTGTAGTGCGCTTGAAGCTATGTCGAGCTTCGGAAGGTCACCTGGTTTGACAAACTGCCCTTATATCCACCAGGTTGTCTAGGGTACTAGGACACATCACTGCCCCTCTTGGGCATCTTGAAGGTCCCATACACAAAGTGCATGCACAATTAGTATTTTTACATCATGCCATATAATATGTGGTGCCACTGGTCCAATGGCCCCGACCATCAACTCAACCTGTAGCTGTTTGTCTCGACTGGTTTGTCAACCTGTCTTGTCGCACTATCACTATTTGACTGAATATGTCAGTCATGTCTTGGTACCATGGCCAAACAATTCATTTATTTAAAGTTTTATGGCATATATCTCATGTTTGTTTATGAGCTTCTACTCGTGCCAACTGGCCAATGGCCCACCGTTCGAGATTTTCAAAATTGGGAATATTAGCCCCCAAGTTGCAAAACTGAGGCCTCCAGCCTATAAGAGCTATTCAAGCTCCCATCAAAAAGGTCACCCAAATTGTTTAAGTAGTGGCTCACAGTCAGGGGAGAGCACTTCCGATAAAAGTAAATTTTCAACTGTCCATCATACCAACCGAGTATGAGGATATCTCCGCTCAAAACCGATGAACGGGTTTTCCACTTCATTCAAGGAAGTTTCATCATACCAACCGGGTATGATCTACTTACAACTGTTAAGTATTTTTTTCGTGTGATTTTCACATTACTCCTCTAAGCTGTGTTGTTTAAAATACCACTAAGTAGTGGGTTTTCATTTCGAGGTACTTATCATCCTCAACCGGGTATGATATAAAATCCCACTCATCCATTAATGCAGTAAATTCCACTCGACCGATTCTTTATATTCACGCGAGCTTATCCTTACTGGCATTCCCGGTACTTCATATTCCTACATGATATGGAACATCCTTGTTCATTATCCCTCGACCTAATAGCCTTCATTCATTTCAAATGAATAAAAAAACCAAACTTTTTATTTATTTGCAATTAGGTCCCTAAAGTTATTTTTCTTTAACTTTAAGTCCCTAATGCCGGTTTTTCCTCAAATTGAGTCCCAAAGCTTTTAAAATTTATCTTAGTACCTCAATTTATTCAAATTCACAAAAAGGGGTTTGATTTCCCAAATTTCCAATTTGGTCACCCAACTTTTCCAAAATTACCATTTTGCCCTTCCTTTACAAAAATGGTAAGTTTTACCCCAAATTTCTAAAATTGTTCAATTAGCCCTCTAACATTCTTATCATGCCCAATTGACCCTCAATTTTTCAAAATTGCATATTGGTCCCTCAAATTTTCAAAAATCCCCAATTTTTCCCCATTTTCAACTTCCTAACATAGCCGAATTTGATTTCATAAAATTAACTACTTAAACACTTCTAATTGTTGAAATTGAAGTTAACATTGAGTTCCTATATCTTCATATGATTCAATAGCACTTTGAATCGCAAGTTTTGATGCCAGAACGAGCTCAAACGGAGCTTCACTAGAAAATAGGCTGTAGAGAGAGAAAGCTTCAATTACTCACCATTGGGGGCACAGCGGTTTGGGCTTTCGATCAGGGCAGATAGTTCTCATTTTGAGGTTCATCCTAGAATCAAGAATTGCATCAATTGATACCAAATTGGATGAGAATTTTATCATCAAACTTCTATTGGTTCTCTCTCTAGCACTGGTAAAAAATTGTAGAGGGGAGCCTAATTGGCTTACCTTTCTGCCCTAATTCCACTGTAGGAGGGTTGTTGAGGTGTTGGCCTAAGGAAGGTTTGGTTTGGCCTAAGAAGGGCTTGGTTTGTCTTGAGGAGAGCTCAAAATGGCCAATTTCAGCTCGGCCAAAACAGGACAACTTCGGTTCTCCGGAGTTACTTCACTATTCCATCATGTCGATGCTTCTCCAACAATCGTCGGAGCAAACAAAGACTACAGACGTGTAGATGACTTCTACTCGATTTTAAAGAACCTGACCTCACCTTGTTTGGTTTAGAAAAGTGCCCAAGTTAGAGCTCTGGTTCAAGCTTCACAGGAAAATGGAGCAGTTGAGAGAGAATGGAGTTTTCAGGTGTAGAGAGGATGAATGGGGACGGGGTCTTTATATAAGAAGCTTGGGGACTTCTTGGTCGTTCGATTGGTGCCTTAATGGTGGTCATTCATTGCTTAAAACTCTCTGGCCGAAGACTTTTCAATTTCGCTGGTGCTGTGTGATTTTCCGGTGAGTGAATAGTGATGTCATCTGAGGAAGAAGACAACACTATTCCGAACCGGACCGGACCGGTCCAAATCGGGTTCAAAGCTTAAACTAGCCGGTTCACCTCCCATGCAACCAAAATTTTCAAATCTAAAAATTTTTAAATTCATTTTCTTTACAATGATGGCCTCAAATCTCAAATTTGAATTTTTTAAACTATTAGAAAAAAGAATTTAAAATCGGTTCAATATTGGTTCAAATCGGTTCAATTCGGTTTGGATTTGGTCCACCTGAATCAGTTTGGTTTTCATCACCAATTCATTCTCAAGTCCATTTCCATGAATTTTGGGACTCTTTGGGTCACTCGGGATCCAAAAATATTCCAGTTTGCCCTTTCTCTATCGGTTCTGGTTCATGAACCAACTCGGTTCATAAACTGGTTCAATCCAGTTGGATCTGGTTCATCTAAACCAGTCACATTTTTCCCTTCCAATTTGTGAACCCTTTGGATAACTGGGGAGTTGTAAATTTCTAAATTGCTCATTCCCAAGTGATCAGGTTTGTGAACTGGTTCGGTTTTCTTACTCGGTTTGACTAGTTCTTTTTCCCGATGTTCCTTAACTAAAAAGGGTGGGGTTTATAGGCTAAATGCCCGGTTTTGGAAAAACCCATGTAGTAGGCCCAAGGCTAGTGGACACAAGTAGGAGCTCGTAAACAAAGTTGATTAAAAGGGAGCCATGAAAAGTTTTAATGAGTTGGTTGTGCAATTTTGCCACAATAACAAGTCAGGATCGACAGTGCTCAATGGACTGGCGGTAGTGCGTCAGGGCCAGGTCGATAGACCGGCCTAATCAAACAAGTGCAAGTCAGGTTGAGCGTCAGGGCCGTGGAACCGTTGGCACAAAAGATAATGGCAATGATACAAAAAATTCTTCTTTGTGCATGCACTTGTGGTACGAGACCATCAAGATGCCCTAGGGGGTAGTGATGGGTCCTAAGGGCTACTAGACAACATGGTGGAGATAAGGGAAATTCGTCATGCCATTCAATCGAGAAGCTAGGAGTAGCTTCTTGCTCATGAGACTGGAGTGGGGTCAGGACAGAGAGTGGCATTCGGGCTAGGGGTCGGATGTCAATAACATCCACTCAGACCCAAGGTAGAAGTGTATGTGCTTCTATCTTTGTGGACGATAAAGATGCACTGATCCATAAGTGGGTGCAGTAGATGGGCTACACCTGCAAATGTGTGTACCCTTCCCGATGAAGGGCATATGTTTGTTTGCTATACACCTCCTCAGGCAAGGGGATGGGCTAAGAATACTAAACACACCTAATACAGAAAAAGGAAAAGGTTTTGAAAACAAAATTTGAAGAAAAAATCATTTTTAAAAGAAATGATAACCTTGGTATAGTCTAGATAATGCTATTTTGAAAACTCAATCCTAACACCCACATAGTGAGTTGTAGAACTCACCCCCTCCCTTTTTACACCTTCTAGATAATCGAGGGAAACATTCTACCTAAATACTCTCATGTATTGAAATTATAAGACAGTATGTCTGTTTTAAAATATTCAGTTTTGCATAATGCTATTCTAGTAATGACAAGTAAAATGACGCCTTACTCCTTGCAGTTCAAGAATGGGTGAAAAACCTTCACGGACCGAGGGAGAGGCGGGTTGCTCACGGGGATCCGACCAAACCGGGTCAGGGCGTGACAACTTGAGTGGTATTAGAGTTTGTTTCCTCAAATGCATTATCAATACTATATAACATAGCAACTAAGAGGAATAAGCTTTAAAATTTATAGATGGCTCCCAAGAGAGGAACCAAGAGAATAAGTGCCTTAGTCACTAACACTGCTCAACCACCCCTTCCAGCGGAAACTCCTCGAGAAGCCTAGACATTTCCACCTGGACTAAGCTTAGAACATCAGACACAGTATGAGTAGTTCACCCGAGTGTTTGGACGGCCTAACCTTGCCCCTGAGGTGGACACCAACTCTCGAGCTGAACCTGAGGAACTACAATCCAATTGTAAACCCTGCTCCTTCAAGGTAAGAAAACCAGAGAAAGAACCGGTCAACCTGAGAGAGAACCAAACCAGTTCACTAATCCCGACCACTATAGAACGGGAAAATCAGGAAATTTACAAATTTGGAGTCACCCAAAGAGTAATAAAAACCTTGGAAAGGGACTTTAGGACAATTTGGGAAAGAAAACTAAACCGGTTTAGGTGAATCGGATCCTAACTGGTTTGAAAAACTATTGAATTGGATGCTAAATTCAATTTTCTAGGTGGCTTAAAAAATTCAAATTGGAGAATTGAGGCCATCATTGGATAGAGAATGAATTTAGATAAATTTATAAATTTTGAATTTTGAAAAACTTGGTCAAATCGGGCCTGAACTAGTTGGTTTAAGCATTGAACTCGATTCGGACCGGTCCGGTCCGGTTCGAAACATTGTTGTCTTCTTCCTTTAGATGACAACATTGTTCACTCACTGGAAAATCGAGTAGCACCAACAAAGATGAAAAATCTCTAGCCAGGGAGTTTCAGGCAATGAATGACTACCATAAAGGTGTCAATCGGACGACCAATAAGTCCCCGAGCTTCCTATGTCAAGAGATCCTCCTCATACATGAAAACTTCTCTCTCTCTCCCTACTGCTCCATTTTCTGGTGAAGCTAAAACCAGATCTCTGACATTGGGATTCTTCTAAGCAAAAGAAGGTGAGGTTGGATTCTTTAGATTCTGGGAGAAGTCAGCTACCTGACGGTCGTCTCCATTTGCTCCAAGGATCACAGAGAAGCTTTGGCGTAATTGAATAGTGAAGCAACTTCGGTGGACCGAAGCTGCCCTATTTCAGCCGAGCTAAAAACGGCCAATTCAATCTAATCTCAAGCCAAACCAAGCTCTCCCAACACTTCCACAGCCCTCATACGACTGAATTAGAGCTGAAAGGTAAGCCATTTGGCCCCACTCTGTAAATTCCAATTAGTGTTAGAGAGAGAACCAGTGAAATTTCACTGACCAAATTCTCCCTCAATTTGGAATGAATTGATGTGATTATTGATCCTAGTAGTAACCTCAGGATGAGAGCAATCTACCCAGATCAAAGGCTCGGACTGCCACACCTCCGACGGTAAGGTTTCAAAGCTTTCTCTCTCTAAGTCCAATTTTATGAAAAAGCTCTGTTTGAGCTAAATTCAGATCCAAATGACACGATTCAAAGTTCCATTGAATTGTGTGGAAGTGTAGAAAGTCAATTTTACCTTCAATTTCAACAAATAACATCATTGATCAATCAATTTGATTAAATTAAATTTGGCTAATTTGAAAGGGTGAAATTGGGGGATTTCAAAAATTCGAGGGACTAAGTGCAATTTCCCAAAATTGAGGGCCAATTGGAAATAGAAAAGATGTTGGAGGACCAATTGGTAAATTTTTAGAATTATTGGGGTCAAATTTGCCATTTTTGTTAAGTAGGGGCAAAATGGTAATTTTTTAAAAGTTAAGGACCAAATTGGAAATTTGGGAAACTTGAACTCCTTTTTGTGATTTTGGATAAATTGAGGTCCCAAGGTGAATTTTAGAAGCTTTGGGACTCAATTTGGGGAAAAATTGGCATTAGGGACCTAAATGCAAAAAAGTAAAATTTTGGGCATTTTATTTATTCGTGATGAATGAAGGCTATTAGGCCAAAGTTTAATGAACAAAGATGTTCATATCGTGTAGGAACATGAAGTATCTAAAACGCCAACAAGGAGCTTGCGCGAGGCAAACAGCCGGTTAAGAGTAAAGATACTCTGCACTTATCGGGTGAGTGAGAATTTTTACATCATACCTGGTTGGGATGATAAGTATCTCGAATCGAAAAACCACTACTAAGTGGAATTTTAACATCACGCCTAGATGGGGTGATGTAAGAAAACACATGGAAAAACAACTTATAGGTTGTAAGTAAATCATACCTGGTTGGTATGGTGGACTTCCTGGAAGGAAATGAAAAACCTATTTACCGGTTGTAAGCAAAGATGTCATCACACTCTGTGGGTCTGATAGACGATTGATAATATTATTTTTGTTGGAAGTGCTCTCACATGACTGTGTGTCGCTGCTTTAACATTTTGGAAGACCTTTCTTACAGGAGCTCGAATAGCTCTGATAGGCTGGAGGCCTCGGTTTTGGAACTTGGGGGCTAAAATGCCTGATATTGAAAATCTCGTACAGTAGGCCCAAGGCCAGTTGGCACGAGCAGGAGCTTGTAAACAAACATGATGTTAAGCCATGAAAACTTTAAAAAATGATGTGATTTGGCCATGGTACAAGGACAGGACTGACATACTCGATGGACTGACGACATTGCGACAAGACAGGTCAACGGAATAGTCGAGACAAACAGCTGCAGGTCGAGTTAAGGGTCAGGGCTGTTGGACCAATGGTAGCAAAGATTAAATTTCTTTTGTGGAAAATTATTATTTTGTGCATGCACTTAGGTTTGGGACCATCAAGATGCCCAAGAGGGGGTAGTGATGTGTCCTAGGGGTTACTTGATGACATGGTGGAGATAAGGGTAGTTTGTCGTGCCAACAGTCAGGGAAGCTCGACATAGCTTCATGCGCATGAGACCGGGGTCGGGTCAGGATGAGGTGTTTGTCCTCATATGGACACAAAGTATTTTGGGTCTGAGGGTAGGACGTCAGAGACGTTCACTCTAACTTCGGGTAGAAGTCAGAGACTTCTATCAGGGTGGATGGTAAAGACGCTCCAATCCACAAGTGGGTGCAGTTGGCGTAACTGCATCTCGTGAATGTGTGTGAACCCTTCGTGATGAAGGGCATGTGTTGTTTGTAATACACACCTAGTATGAAAATGGGAAGAGGTTTTGAAAACCTTGGTAAGGATTTGAAAATCCTTGGAAATGAATTGGTAAACTTGAGAAAAAGGTTTTGATAAACAAAAATTTGAAGAAAAACATATTTTTTGAAATGAGGAGTCCATCACACTTCGATTAAAATTATTTTTTTTTATGAATATTCACACCCAACACCCATTCACTGAGTTGTCAAACTCACCCTTTCCCTTTACCCCTTTTTAGGAAACCAAGAGAAACCAACCTTAAAGATATGTCTGTAGCTGGACCTTAAGACAAGTATGTTTAATTTATGTCCAGTTTTGATTAATGCTATTCTAGGAAAGATATAGGTGAAAGGACGCCTTACTCCTTGCGGTTTAGAGAAGGGAATACTCTTAATAAACCGTGTGAGTGGCGGGTTGCTCATGGGGATCCGATCAAATTGGGTAGGGGCATGACAACTTGAGTGTTATCAGAGCCTGTTTGCTCGAATGCATTATCAAGACTATATAACATAGTAACTAAGAGGAATAAGCTTTAAAATTTATAGATGGCTCCCAAGAGAGGAACAAGGAGAACAAGAGTCATAATCACTAACACTACTCAACCACCCCTCCCCGCCGAAACTCTCGAAGAAGCTCAGACAGTTCCACCTAGACTAAGATCAAAACATTAGAGACTGTACAAGGAGTTCACCCGAGTAACGGCCTAATGTCGCCCATGAGGTGGACACCAACTCTTGAACTAAACCCAAGGAACTACAATCCAATTGTAAACCCCACCCCTTCAAGGTAAGAAAACTAAAGAAAGAACCGGTCAACCCAAGAGAGAGAACTGAACCGGTTCACAAACCCCAACCACTAGAGAATAGGAAAATTGGGAAATTTACAACTCCCGAGTGACCCAAAGATTCATAAAAACCTTGAAAAGGGACTTTAGGACAATTTTGAAAAGAAAACTAGACCGTTTCAGGTGAATCGGATCCGAATCGAATTGAACCGATTTGGACTGGTTTGTAACACTATTGAACTAGAAGCTAAATTCATTTTTCCTTGTGGCTTAGAAAATTCAAATTGGGGAATTGAAGCCACCATTGGATAGAGAATGAATTTTGATAAATTTACAAATTTTTCATTTTCAAAAACTTGGTCGAACTGAGCTTGAACCGGTCGGTTTAAGCATTGAACCCGATTTGGACCGGTTAGGCTCGGTTTGGAACAGTGTTGTCTTCTTCCTTCATATGACAGCACTATTCACTCACCGAAAAATCAAGCAGCACTAGCAAAGATGAAAAGTCTCTGGCTAGGGAGTTTCAGGCCAATCGGACGACCAAGAAGTCCCCGAGCTTCCTATATAAAGAGATCCTCCTCATACATGAAAACTTCTCTATCTCCCTACTACTCCATTTTCCAGTGAAGTTGAATCCATAGCTCTAACATTGTGGTTTTTCTAAGTGAAAGAAGGTGAGGTCTGGTTCTTTAGATTCGGGGAGAAGTCAACTACTTGATGGTAGTCTTTATTTGCTACGAGTATCACTTGAGAAGCTTCAGCGTAATTGAATAGTGAAGCTGCTCCGGCGGACCAAAGCTGCCATATTTTAGCTAAGCTAAAAATGGTTATTTGAGCCAATCTCATGCCAAACCAAGCTCTCTCAACACTTCCATGATCCTCATACGACTGAATTAGAGCTGAAAGGTAAGCCATTTTGGCCCCACTTTGTAAATTCCTATCAGTGCTTGAGAGAGAACCGACGAAACTTCACTAACCAAATTATCCCTCAATTTGGCATGAATTGATGCAATTTTTTATTTTAGGAGCAACCTTAGGATGAGAGCTATCTGTCCAAATCAAAAGCTCGGACCGCCGCACCTCTGATAGTAACCTTCCAAAGCTTTCTCTCTTTAAGTCTAGTTTTCCAACGAAGCTCCATTTGAGCTCAATTCAGATCCAAATAACGTGATTTAAAGTTCCATTGAATCATGTGGAATTGTAGGAACTCAATTATACCTTCAACTTCAATAATTATCCTCGATTGATTGATTAATTTGATAAAATCAAATTTGGCCAGTTTGAAATGGAGAAATTGGGGGAAACTTTTTGGAGAAATTGGAGGATTTCAAAAATTCGAGGGACTAAAGTACAATTTTCCAATATTGAGGGCGAATTGGCCATGGAAAAGATGTTGGAGGACCAATTAGTCAATTTTTGGAATTATTGGGGTCAAATTTGCCTTTTTTGTAAAGTAGGGGCAAAATGGTAATTTTTGAAAAGTTGGGGACCAAATTAGAAATTTGGGAAACTTGAACCCCTTTTTGTGATTTTGGATAAATTGAGGCCCCGAGGTGAATTCTAGAAGTTTCGAGACTCAATTTGGGGGAAAAATTGGCATTAGGGTCCTAAAGTTAAAGAAAAAGAACTTTAGGGACCTAAATACAAATAAGTAAAAGTTTGAGCATTTTATTCATTCGTGATAAATGAAGGCTATTAGGCCAAAGGTCAATGAACAAGGATGTTCACATCGTGTAGGAAGAAGAAGTATCCAGAACCCCAACAAGGATAAGCTCACTTGAGGCAAAGGGTCGGTTAAGAGGAATTACACTGCACTTATCGAGTGAGTGAGAATTTTCACATCATAACTGGTTGGGATGATGAGTATCTCAGATTGAAAAACCACTACTATGTGAAATTTTGAGAAAACACACAGAAAAACTATTTACTGGTTGTAAGTACATCATACCTGGTTGGTATGATGGACTTCCAGAAGGAAGTGGAAAACTCATTTACCGGTTGTAAGCGAATATGTCATCACACTCGGTTGGTGTGATAGACAATTAAAATATTATTTTTGTTAGAAGTGCTCTCACCTGACTGTGTGCCACTGCTTAAACATTTTGGGAGACCTTCTTGACGGGAGCTCGAATAGCTTTTATAGGCCAGAAGCCTCGGTTTTGGAAATTGTGGACTAAAATGTCTGATTTTGAAAATCCCGTATAGAGGGCCCAAGGCCAGTTGGTACGAGCAGGAGCTCGTAAAGAAACATGATGTTAAGCCATGAAAACTTTAAAGAATCATGTGATTTGGCCATGGTACCAAGATAGGACCGACAAACTCGATGGTCTGATGGCACTGTGACAAGACAGGTCGACGAAACAGTCAAGACAAACAGCTGTGGGTTGAGTTGAGGGTTGGAGCCTTTGAACCAGTGGTAACAAAGATTAAATGGCTTATGTGGAAAATTATTGTTTTGTGCATACACTGAGGTTCAGGGCCATCAAGACGCCCAAGAGGGGTAGTGTTGCATCCTAGGGGCTACTGGACGACATGGTGGAGATAAGAGCAGTTTGTCGTGCTGGTAGTCAAGGAAGCTCGACGTAGCTTCATGCGCATGAGACTGGGGTGGGGTTGTGCATGTGTTGTTTGTGATACGCACCTAGTATGGAAATGGGAAGAGGTTTTGTAAACCTTAGTAAGGATTTGAAAATCCTTGGAAATAGATTGGCAAACCTTAGAAAAAGGTTTTGATAAACCAAAATTTGAAGAAAAACATTTTTTTTAATTGAGGAGTCTGTCACACTCCGATTAAAATTATTTTTTTATAAAAACTCGCACCCAACACCCATTCACTAAGTTGTCAAACTCACCCTTTCCCTTTACCCCTTTTTAGGAAACCAAGAGAAACCAACCTTAAAGATCTGCCTGTAGCTGAACCTTAAGACAAGTATGTTTAATTTATGTTAAGTTTTGATTAATGCTATTCCAAGAAAGATACAAATGAAAGGATGTCTTACTCCTCGTGGTTTAAAGGGGAAACTCTTAATAAATCGTGTGAGTGGTGGGTTGCTCATGGGGATTCGACCAAACCGCATTGGTGTATGACAACTTGAGTGGTATCAGAGCCTATTTTCTCAAATGTATTATCAAGACTATATAACATAGTACCTAAGGGTGTAAGCCTTTTCTCCGAGATAAAGATGTGGGAGTCACCATGGACTGGCTGGCTAACATCAAAAATCCGATGGGGATAGTCAGGATATCACCAGAGGATATGTTGATCCTGACAGAAATTTTCCTGGAACGTGCCAAAAGATCGTGGGACAATATTCGGAGCCTACATACCTCCACACCCTCATGCGAGTAGTTTGAGGGGAGATACACAGAGGAGTACCTGGACCTTCTTCTAATTAATGAAAAGAAGCAAGATTTCCTCTGACTCTGACAAGGGCTTAACTCTAAATCGAAGTATGAGACTAAATTTAATGAGCTAAGGCCTATTGCTCTAGACTTAGTCGGACCGGTAGATATCTACCAATGATTCGTGGACGGTCTCAACATGGATATACGAGACCATATGGGAGTACTTGGACACCTAGGGATTTGGTTGCCATCATCAGCATGGCCCATGAGTGTGAACGTCTGGTATAGACAAGACACCGTCAAATAGAGCAAGCCAACTGAAAGGAAAATGAAGGGCAGAACAACCAAAAAGGTCAAAAGGAGCCTGATAGGCAAAAATGGGGAACAAGAATGGGGCCTTTTAGAAGAAATGACTGTTACCATGCCCAAATGGAGACAAGTACAGCTCCACAAAGGAGAAACCCCTATTGACCTAGGTGCAGAAAAAGCCATAAAGGGTCGTGTCGAGCATGCTTTGAATGCGGATAGCTCAGACACTTTGCAAAGAGTTGTCCATCCCTTCAAGGTAATACACAACGAAGTAACCATCAACCACTTCAAGGAAACCCAAGGGCACTACATGGAGGACAAGACATAGAAACTACGTCAAGGGTACCAACCCGAGTAAACAACCTCAATCAAGAGGAAGCACGAGATTAACCTAGTACTATAACTAGTACTTACCATAGCTCCCCTAGACCAATATAACCAAAAACCCTGTAATTCATTATCATTATAATAAAAGTTCCATTTCTTAAAAAAACTTGTGATGAAATACAAGTAAAAGAAAATTCTAAGGATGTATCCACCAAATCTCCAAAGAAAGGAGAAGCCAGAAGGATAGCATCTGACGAGAAGTAAAGGTTAGATACCCTCAAGGATGAATAAAAAGGAATTACGGGAAAGAAGGGAAAGGATTCTCCTAAAGAAGGAAACCCTAAGGAAACATACATATCTCAACTAAGAAGTAATGGACCAACTGACGTAGGATGAGGAGATGACGTACACACTAAGGTGAAAGAATCAAAGGAAGCATACTAGGAAGACCCAAGGAGTAAGCTAAACCGAAGGATCGGGTAAATAGGAAGATGACAACAAAGGACACTGTGACAAGTGGACTACCCATAATAAGGAAATAAAGAAAAAGCCTCCAAGGAGCGTTAGGGGGGTTGACCGGCACATGAGTCCCTAAGTAGAAGGATAAAGGAAGGAAGGGAGACCTTAAAGGGGGTAATTCCCAAGTTAAGGAACCTAACAAAGAAGCATAAGTGGATGAGGGTATATTAGAATGGCCAATGGTGAACTATTTAGGAAGAGAAAAGAAGCAAAATAGGGACTTTAGACGAACCTAGCAAAAGGGAGAAGATAGTAACAACGAGATGATCAAGGATGTCCTAAGAAAGATCTGGGACTAGTAGAGACTACACTCTAAGAAGAGAAACATGATGGGCATGGTGAGGAGTACATGAAATGAGACCCGACGATCGAAGATACCTCGGATAAGAAAATAAGGGTGAAATGAGAAATTCAGGTCGGTGAATGATTAAAGGTTCACAAAAGCTCTAAAAGGATGTAAGAATGTGTAGGAAGGGAACCTTCAAGAGGGAGTCTTGACTTGAAGGACAAAGTAGAGAAAGAAAATTGTTAAAGGAGAACTCCTCAAATAAGGGAAATTGTGAAATGGTCACAGGTAAGTAAGAGTAGGTTTAGGGGAAAGGAAAATCCTTAAATAAAGGATGTCACTAGAAATGAAGAAAGACATACCAAGGGAAGAATCCCAACGTGTCAATAAGTCATCAAGAAATCCAATGATTTGGCACAAAAAAGACCTAATAAAGAAGTTGGGAAAGGATTAGTGGGTAAGGAAAGTCGACACGGTGGCGTAATACATTTTGTCAAGGCATCAAGGATGACTGGATAACGGTAAAGGTAGTCGAGGAATACTACCTGATGAAAAGAGGGATGAAGTTATACAATCCCTAAAAGGTTGGAAGGTTGGGAACACCCAGTAAGGAGGTGTTCTAAAATTTTATTGGTCAAAGACAGATTCTGGAGCATTTTCGTGCTCTAAGGGGCATGCAAGCCCAACAGCCCAGGGAAGGATATGACTCAACTAAGTAAGAGCCAGTTAGTTAAGCATAATAAGGTCAACATCAAATTTGGACCAAAGATGTAATAAACAATGGATGAGGGAAGGGTCAAATCAAGACAAAAGGTGATAGCATAGAAACCCATGAAAAACAAGTAAGCAATTCTCGAAAGAACACAGAACTAAGGGTTTCAACGACCAAGAAAATAACTAGACATAGAAACGACTTGACATTTTGGAACTCCCAAACCTAAAGTCTTGGGCAAGAACCCCAAGAGAAAGAATCTTGCCCTAAGTAGAGGAAGAAGTGGATCTAAGGATATACATTTGGATTAATGGGCAAGACATGCCTCGTTATGATAAACTCCATGAAAGGAGTAAGCTATGTAAAGGAAAAGAAATTCCTTAAATGAATGATCTACATGGGCTAGGTGAAAGAACAATCGAAGTGTTAGCATGTTAAGCAAACCCAAGTTGACATTAAGGGAAATTATTCCTAATGTGGAATATACGAATTAAGTTTTGCTGATAAAACTCCTAAAAGAAGGGGAGAGTTGTAAACCACACCCCTTCATGGTAAGAAAAATAGAGAAAGAATCGATCAACCCAAGAGAGAGAACTGAACCGGTTCATGAACCCCAACCACAAGAGAATGGGAAAATTGAGTAATTTACAACTTCTGAATGACCCAAAGAGTTCTAAAAACCTTGGAAAGGGACTTCAGGACAATTTGGGAAAGAAAACTAGATCGATTCAGGTGAATCGGATCCGAATCAGATTGAATTAATTTAGACCGGTTTGAACCACTATTCAACCGAATGCTAAATTAATTTTTCCAGGTAGTTTAGAACATTCAAATTGGAGAATTGAGGACACATTAGATACATAATGAATTTAGATGAATTTAAAATTTTTAATATTGAAAAACTCGGTTGAATCCGGCCTGAACTAGCAGGTTTAAGCATTGAACCCGGTTTGGATCGGTCCGGTCCTGTTTGGAATAGTGTCGTCTTCTTCCTTCAAATGACAACACTGTTCACTCACTAGAAAATTGAGCAGTACCAGTGAAGATGAAAGGTCTCCGGCCAGGGAGTTTTAGGCAATGAATGACCACCATAAAGGCGTTAATCGAACAACCAAGAAATTCTCGAGCCTCCTCGTTATTCATCATCCTCACACCTGAAAACTTCTCTATCTCCCTACTGCTCCATTTTTTGGTGAAGCTCGAACTAGAGCTTTGAGATTGGAGTTTTTCTGAGCCAAAGAAGTTGAGGTTGGATTCTTTAGATTCTGGGAGAAGTCGACTACCCAACGGTAGTCTCGATTTGCTCTGAGGATCACTAGTGAAGCTCCGATATAATCAAACATTAAAGCAACTCCGACGGACCGAAGATGCCCTATTTTGGCTGAGCTAAAAATGGCCAATTCGAGTTCTTCTCAGGCCAAACCAAGCTCTCCCAACACTTCCACAGCCCTCATATGATTGAATTAGAGTTGAAAGGAAAGTCAATTTCGCTCCCCTCTATAAATTTTGATCAATGTTAGAGAGAGAACCAACGAAACTTCATTGACCAAATTCTCCCTCAATTCAACAGTTATTGATGTGATTCTTGATTTTAGGAGTAACCTCAGGACGAGAGCTATCTGCCCAGAAAGCTCAGATTTTCGCACCTCCAACAGTAAGCTTTCGAAGTTTTCTATCTGTAAGTCTAGTTTTCCGATCAAGCTCACTTTGAGCTCAATTCAGATCCAAATGACGTGATTCCAAGTTCCATTGAATCATGTGGAACTGTAGGAACTCAATTTTACCTTCAATTTCAACAATTAACCTTGGTGGATTCGACAATTTGATGAAATCAAATTTGGCCAGTTTGAAAGGGGGAAATTTTTTGGGGAAAATTGAGGGATTTCAAAATTTTGAGGGACTAAAGTGCAATTTCCCAAAATTAAGGGCCAATTGGCCATGGAAAAGATGTCGGAGGATCAATTGGTTGATTGTTGGAATTATTGGGGTCAAATTTGCCATTTTTTGTAAAGTAGGGGTAAAATGGTAATTTTTGAAAAGTTGGGGACCAAATTTGAAATGTCGGAAACTTGAACCCTGTCACGCCTCGACCCGGTTTGGTCGGATCCCTTCATTTATATAGAGGGGGTGAGTACGACTACTCAGTGAATGGGTTTTCAAAGATCTACTTCTAACTTTTAAGAAAAACATTTATATGGAGTGTGTCAGACTCCTTTCTTTTCAAAAATCCCTTCATTTAAAAATTTGGGGTTTTCCATCATTTCTTATTTACCACGGTGTGTCATCACCCAACACACATCCTTCATCACAAAGGTTACACACATTCGCAAGTCAGTACGACTACTTAACCCACTAGTGGCTTCAGAGTGACTTTACGGGCCACCCAGATAGAAGCATGACCACTTCTACCCTGGGAATGAGTGGATGTATGCGACATCCGACCCTCAATCCTAGAATCGCTTCTTCGTGTCCATATGAGGACAGAGACCTCATCTTGTCCCCACCTCGATCTCATGCACTTGGTGCTACTCCAAATTTCGTAAAGACACCTAGAACGACGAACTGCCCTTATAGCCACCAGGTCGTCCAATGCCCTTAGGATGCATCACTACTCGTCATGGGCATCTTAAGGATCCCTTACTCACAGTGCATGCACAAACAATGTTTTCTCATATTGCCATGTAATCTATGGTTCCACTGGTCCAATGGCCCCGATTCTCAACTCAACCCGCAGTTGTTTGTCTTGACTGGTCTGTCGACCTATCATGTCGCACTGCCGCTAGTTGACTAAGCATGTCAGTCCTATCTTGGTACCATGTTCAAACAATTCACTTATTAAGTTTTATGGCACATATATCATATTCGTTTACGAGCTCCTACTCATGCCAACTAGCCTTGGGCCCACTATACGAGATTTTCAAAATTGGGGCTTTTAGCCCCCAAGTTCCAAAATCGAGGCCCCCAGCCTATTAGAGCTATTCGAGCTCCCGTCGAGAAGATCTCCCAAATTGTTTAAGCATTGGCACATAGTCAAGGGAGAGAATTTTCAACAAAACATATGTTTTCTCTATCCATTATACTGCCCGGGTATAAGGACACCTCCGTTCATAACTGATGAACGGGTTTTCAACTTCCTTCAAGGAAGTCTCATCATACCATCCGAGTATGATCTACTTACAACCGGTAAGTAGTTTTTCGCATGATTTTCACATCACTTCCATTAATTTATGATATTTAAAATATCATTTAATAGTGGGTTTTCATGCCGAGGTACTTATCATCCCCAACCGGGTATTATATAAAATTCTCACTCACAACTGGTAAGTGGTTTTTAAATTTTAAGTTGTGCTCATCATCCCAACCGGGTATGTTGTTAGTAAACTCACTCACCCATTAACGTAGTGAATTCCACTAGACTGGTTCTTTGTATTCATGCGAGCTCGTCAATGTTGGCATTCTCAGTATTGCAATTAGGTCCCTAAAGTAATTTCTCTTTAACTTTAAGTCTCTAATGTTAGTTTTTCCTCAAATTGAGTCCTGTAACTTTTAAAATTTATCTTGGGACCTCAATTTATTCAATTTCGTCAAAAAGGGGTTTAATTTCCCAAATTTCCAATTTTGTCCCCCAATTTTTCCAAAATTACCATTTTGCCCTTCCTTTACAAAAATGGTAAGTTTTGCCCCAAAAATTCTAAAATTCCTCAATTGGGCTCCAACATTATTTTCATGCCTAATTGACCCTCAATTTCATAAAATTACATTTTGGTCCTTTGAATTTTGAAAATCCCCAATTTTCCCCAATTTTTCCTCCAATTTCAACTCTTTAGCACAGCCGAATTTGATTTCATCAAATTCACTGATCAAACACATCTAATTGTTGAAATTGAAGTTAAAATTGAGTTCCTCCATCTTCTTACGATTCAATAGCACTTTGAATCATAAGTTTTGACGCCAGAACGAGCTCATACAGAGCTTCACCGGAAAACAGACTGTAGAGAGAGAAAGCTTCATTACTTAGCAGTTGAGCTTTTAATTGCATGATTTAGGTTCGAAATGAGCTCAAACAGAGCTTCGCTGGAAAATTGTTCATTTAGAGAGAAAGCTTCAAAAGCTTACCGTCGGAGGTGCGGCGCTCCAAGCTCTCAACCTGGGGAGGTTGCTCTCATCTTTATGTTATTCTTAGGATCAAGAGTTGCTACAATTGATATCCAAATAAGGGTGAATTTGGTTAGTGAAATTCTTCACTTTCTCTCTCTAACACCGATCTATAATGACGGAGTAGGGCCAAATTAGCTTATCTTTCAGCTCTGTTGAGATTGTGTAAGGGTTGTGGGGTGTCGAGGAGGCTTGGTTTGGCTAGAGGAGGGCTGAATTTGGCCGAATTCAGTTCGGCCAAAATAAGGCAGCTCGGTTCGTCGAAGCTGCTTCACTGTTTGATTCTATCAGCTCTTCTCCGGCGGTTCTTGGGTCGAAATGAGGTTGCTGTCAGGTAGATGACTTCCCCTAGAGTCTGTAGGACTCGATCTTGTCTTCTAAAGCTAAGAAAAATGTCCAAGTCGAAGCTTTGGTTTGAGCTTCGTCGAAAAATGGAATAGTTGAGAAAGAATGGCGATTTGAGGTGTGTGGGGGATTAATTTAGAGGAGCTATTTATTTAGCGAGCTCGGGGACCCTCTATCCAACCACTTTCCATTTTGGTTGAGCTTATCATCACTTGAAAATGCCCTGATCGGAGCGAATATTCCTTCACCAGAGAAGGAAAGTTTCTGCATTGATGAATAGTGTTGTCATACTAAGGAAGAAGAAGACACTATTCCGAACTGGACCGGTTCAGTCTGACCTAGTTCAATTGCAAAAATTGGCTGGTTAAGGCCCGATTTGACCGGTTTTCTAAAATATAAAAATTTCTAAATTCATTTCCTATCTAATGGTGGTTTAAATTTCCCAATTTGATCACTTTAAGCCACCACAAAAAATGAATTTAGAATCTGAATCATGTTTCAAACCAGTTTAATCGAATTCAATACAGTTCAGGTCTTGTTCACCCTGAACCGGTCTAGTTTTCTCCTCATTTGTTCCAAGGTTCTTTTCCATGATTTTTATGACTCTTTGAGTCACTTGGGATTTGCGAATTTCCCATTTTACCCTTTCTTTACCGGTTTGGGTTCATTAACTAGATCGATTTTCTCTTTTGAATTGAATGGTTCTTTTCCCGATTTTCTTATCTTTAAAGGACGGGGTTTACACCTTCTCTTTAGGAGATGTTGGTCAATTTTGGTGATTCTCTTGAGATTTCATCAATATTTTCCTCCTTTGTCAATTGGTATCATCGTATTGGTTTTTTTTGGCTCTTTTCCAAGGCAAACATCTGGACTTAGTCTTGCACACAAACATGACTTCCGCACGGGTGTCACTTCTAGGTCATTCATGACTCGTGCCTTGACCTGACACCTTAGATCTTAATAAACAAATGGGAAACTCATAACCTTAAAACACACAATCACACGCTTGAAATCGAGTTGCCACTCTTGTGATTCCTGATTGGGAGCTGGAGTGTGGGAAGCCCCAAGGCTCTCTTTCCACAATCGGCACTTCACTTGTTCCATCTCCCAGCTTGGTGCCTCAGCACCCCAGGGTCCTAGTAGCTATGTGGCCACTCTCCCACAGAAAATGGCTCTCAGGTCTACACATAAATGGGCTACTCGGGCCCCACATATAAATACATATCACCCCCTCCCCCTAAATGTACCGATTCACTTGGACAATACTAGATGGGAAACTAGAGTGTGAGGGTCATGAACCCTCTCCGCAATCGACACCATCATGTGTAATCTCATAGTTGGGTGTCTCTACACTCGGGTCATCGCCTCATAACTACCTCTCACCAACTCATGCCCATACACTTGTGACTCAATCCCGTCATCTCCTCGTCGCTGCAGTGTACTGGGGCAGTACGCGTACATCATCTGGGTGGCCCGAGAAAACAGGGGAGATTATATTGTTTCTCTTTGATCTCCTTTCCATTTTCCCTCAAGTGAGGACACAACCTCTTAGGCATCCATCTATCACCTCCATCTCCCATATTGGTATTCACAATTTATAACATGACCCATGGTCATCAACGTGAAACTCATGGCCATTCTCATAATGGTGATAGAGGCACCACATTACTGGGAGCTCAACGGACTCAGGCCTAACTCTCCCCATGTCACACACACACACACACACAAGCAATCATGCTTATCATGGAAAACTCAGGATCTCCGACCCTCACTGGTTGAGTCCTCAAAATATCATGCACACAAACAATGGGAGTCCGACCCATCATGATTTGACCCTTTCCGAATAAGCAACTGGCCATCCAACCCTAGACTCGGGTCTCACTACATGATCCTTGACCTTTTCATTATCACAGTAGGGCACGCATATTGGGAGCCCAACACTCAACGACCATCTCCCCAATGTTATACAATGGCACTAAGCCAAAATAGTTTTTCCTCGGTCTCTCAGGACCAGTCTAAATCTAATAATTCGGTCTTAGTACCGTTTCTTACTCATTTCTTTCAAAGATAGAATTTGCTTTAGTGGGCATGCCCTTATCCATTCTGCATTGCTTATATAAATTTCTAAGAAAAATTTTCTACTTAAATTCACATAGCCTTGCAAGCAAGTTAATTAAATCTATGTTGGTCCAATAGTGTGTGTCATCAAACACCCATTCACCTCTTTTCGGCAGTACTAGCTAGTCCCACGAGGTGTCCTAAATCCTACCCTTGATTTCGTCTGACTATTTCTTGTGTTCACTATAATTCATAGCAATACCATGGTTAGTCTCTTTACAGATTATTAACGACTTATCTGACCATGCCCTCTCTACAGTCTCACAATCTACCCTTCTTGGGTTCCCATTTCAAGGCAAAATTATCATTTTGCCCTTCTACATTAATATTTATCCTTTGTGGACCTTAGATTTCCTCAAGCCTTCCAATTGGGTCCCTCGAGTTTTTTTTTTCTTGGGTCCCAATATGTTCCCAAGTAGGCATTGGGACAATTCCAAGGCTTACCTCCCATGCATTCCCGATAAGCCCTTAAGTCATGGCAAAATTACACTTTTGCCCTTCCTTATGGGAACTTAGGCTTCAAGATTTGTTTGACCCCCAAACTTTTTATTTGGGACCCTAAACTTCTCAAATTTTAGTTTAGGCCCTTAGACTTTGCAACGGTCTTACTTTGGCCATGCCAATACTCATATTTGCACTTTAGTCCCAAATTTTACATTTATTGCAAAAAGGCCCCCAAACCTTTCCAATAGGCAAGATCGGTCCCCCAAACTTCCCATTTAGCCCCCAAAATTTTATTTGGACCATTAGGAAGAACCCATAAAAAGTTAAAACCAACTTCACTCCCCTAACTTTCACATCTTTTCATTTTAGTCCCTCCCCCCACCCCCTACCTTTGACCCATCACTCAAGTGTCTCTAAGAATTCCCAAATTAAGTGGGGAGGTCCCTCTAGCCTTTCATAAACTTGGTTTGGTTGGAGTTGATCGAAATTGCTCCAATCGGGCTTGATCAGAACTATCGACACAATACAATGTAATTAGGGTCAAAGCCAAAAACTCATTGGAGGTGGCATGTCGGTCATCGAGTTAGTGGGGTTGGCTAACTAGCTCTCTCAGGAGTCTGTGGCCACTTGAATCAACTCAAATGGTGGTTCGCAGCTCCTGTAATTACCATTTTAGTCAGCTCAGTCACTTTACCAATGATTTGATAATTTAATTCATGTCCAATTTTTTATCAAATCGGGCAAGGCTAGTAGTTATGAAAATTTGATGATACAAGGTACTTACCTAAATTTTCTCAGCTCACAAGGGTTGTCAAGGCCGTCAAAATTGGCTATGAAAATAAGTGCTCGACCGAAATTCATAGCTCCTTCACCTACCCTTCTATAAGACCACCTGTGGATTTGTCATGTCCCTCTTTCATTGATTATCTAGGTATGATGTCTCTTCAAATGGTTTGATTTGTTCCTAATGGGCCTTGTTGGCCATCGTATACCTTGCTACTGACAAAATCCAATAGTGGACTTCTGATCTCTAGTCTAAAATGTTGAATATGAAGCCTTATCTTAACACCTTGCTCATGGTTAGTCTCCCATTCACTACTTTTCTAGCTCCATGAACTGAACTTGGGATTTAATCTAATCATCGCTTGTGTGAAATCAGTGTAATTGGAGACCTTGTAATCTAGATTAATGCTTGGGTTTGAATTTGTCCTCGGTGACCTTCAATTGGGACAAGAAGGGATGGCGTTTATAAATTCTTGGTGCTCATTACTCATAGTCCCTCATTTCAATTTTCGATAAATGTCAGTCTTTCTTTTCTGCTGGTGCACTCCCTTGGGTGGATAATGGGTTTTTCTTTGTGGCTATTGTAGGTCTTCTCAAGGCTCTTTTAAAGGAGCAATAGTGTTCAATCTCCTGAAGTTAATCCTTATCCCTTCCTTTTAATTTTCTTTTCAATTATAATTCAATGGGTGCCCTTTGGTTGCTTGTATTCCTCCTCATGAATGATAAGGACTTTAACCCTTCCTCATTCTCATTCATATCACCACTTTATTGCAAGAGAAGCTATATCTCTATTACTCCAATTCTTTCATTAAGTAAATCCCTTAATTTTCTATGCATGGAAAATGATTTAGTTCTTTAGTAAATCATTCCATTGAGTTTCCCCCTTATCTATTTCAGATGGTAGATTATACAAAGGTTGTGGTCATTGGCTAATTTATTTTATCTTGGTACACGTATGATGGGCTTGATGAGGTTATGGGCATCAAGGTCAGGTTTCCCTTGAGTCCCTTCTACTACCCAACATCTACAATTTTAATGGAAGGTTGGCCCATCAGTTTTATTTATGGTTATGCCATTAACTTATTTTTCAATGGCCTTATGAAGCATATGTCATGTACTTTTTATCGAGTCTTCTTTAGATATTCTAGGAAGACATGTATGGTTCTTGCTATCCTCATGGTTAGGTAAGTAGTTGACATTTAGTAGTATTATCTCCCAATAACATACAATAGTTAAGGTTTATTCAAGATATTTCTTGCTTTCCCCTTATTCTTAATGGTTGCACTTAGATAGTTGCTAATAGTAACATGACTTCGTGTATAGATTGATTAGCAGTAATTGATTCTATGGGGTAATATGGTTTAGGTAGTACACTCATGATGTTGGCTTATTCAAGTAATTCCCTTTCCTTTCTTTGTTTGTTTTACTAATAATAGTAATTGTTCTTAGTTTCTTTCATAACTAAGTAAATAGGATTTATTTTATCTGTTTTATGTAGTTTTGGTAGGAATTTAATTGACTGGATTTTATTTTTCTTTGGTAGTTTCTTCTGGTAACTCCTTATCTGGATCATTAGACATAGTGCAATTCACTAATGGTAAGGGTGATTCTAGCCTTATGTGGTTGGACAATCAACCTCTAGTCGTTCTTCCTCGGTTTGGACATCCTTATGTGATATTGTTTCTCTTTAATTCATTTGTTTTAATTCTTCCCTTTGTTAGGAATTTGATGCAAAAACCATACTATAATTGTTCTACAACTTGGGGAATTGGATTTATGGAAGTGGGGTAGAATTTTAGGTGAAATTCTTCTAGGTAATTGCTCTCATTCCTCTTCTTACAAACATTTGAATTTTCTTTAGTTAGTAAGCATACATACATATATGAATTTCCTCTAACCTTCTAGGAAATTTAAATTCCTTAATAGTTAGAAATGCATAGCTTATTTCTTATTATTGATTTGTAGATTTGTCCCTTAGCTTCTTTTGTCTAGACCCCTTGTAAGTACTTGACCAACTTCAGTTCCTGCACGTTCCCCTTTTCACTTGTTTGTAAGATATTCTTTAATAACTCTTTATAGTCCATTTGGGGAGTTTCATTCATGTGTATACTGACAATTGTTCATTTGTTCATTTTTAGGTACGATGTCATGCCCCGACCCGGTTTGATCGGGGTCCGTGATCAACTCACCACCCTTTCCTGCATCATATGAGTATTCCTACCTCAATGAGACATGAAAGTGAAAGGCATGTTTATGTTCAAACCCTTGGTTTAAGTTGGGGGTAGGAAACGTACCTTGAGGGTCCAAGCGTGTCCGGGAACCTTTTGTTTGGATGCTAACCTGAAAAAGGGGCAGAGAGGGGAATGAGTATGAAATACTCAGTGAAGGAAACTACAATAACGTTTACTTAAATTCATTTCTTTGCCCTTTAAATTATTCATTTGTCATTATTCACACATTTCACATGATCAACAACCGCCCACCTATCATAGGAGGGATCACATGTTCACAGAACAGACCCCAACCATTCCACTTGTAGATCGAAGCATATTTACCATCCACCCTGATAGAGGTTCATTGCCTCTACTCCAAGTTTGAGTGGACATCAATAGTATGACCCTCAAACCCTGATGCCTTCATCATGTCTACTTAGTGGGATGAGACCTCCTTTCCCCTACTGCCTCAGTCTCCATGAGCAGGAAGCTCCTCGAGCTTCAACACCTACTAGAAAACATACCGCCCTTGTAAACCCCGTCCTTTAGTAATGAGAAAAACTGGGAAGAACCGGTCAATGTGATCTTTAAACCGAATTGGTCTACTAGCCTGACTATTAGGGGATGAGCAAATTAGAAAATTTCTAACTCCCATGGGACTCAAAAAGGTTCATAAACTTATGCAAAAGAACCCTAGGATAGAATGAGGAAGAAAGACCGAAGCAGTTCAATAGAACCGGGTCTAAACCAGATAGAACCATTTTATGAATCAAGTTGATTCATTGAACCGGAATCGATAGAAAATGGGTAAACCAAGACGCTTATGGATCCCTTAAGATTCAAAGAGGTTTATAATCCTTGGGAATGAACCTTAGAACAATGTGGAAGAGAAAAACCAGATCGGTTCGGGTGAATTGGACCCAAATCGGATTAAACTAGTTTAAGAACCGAGCCTATTTATGAACTAGAATTGATTAAGAGATGGTAAACCGAGAATTTTATGGACCCTAAGTGACCCAAGGAGTTACAAAAGACATGGAAATGGACTTGTGAAGGAATTGGGAATGAAAACCAAACTGGTTCAGGTGAACCAGATTCGAACCGGTTCAAACCGGTTTAAACCATTATTGAATCGGATCTTAAATTCATTTTTCTAGGTGGATTAAATAATTCAAATTTGAGATTTGAGGCCACCATTGGATAGATAATGAATTTAGATGAATTTAGAAATTTTTAGATTTGAAAAAATCGGCCGAATGAGGGGTGAACCGGCCAGTTTAAGCTTTGAGCCCGGTTCAGACTGATCCAGTCCGGTTCGGAACAGTGTCATCTTCTTCCTTAGGATGACAGCACCGTTCACTCACCGAGAAACTGAAGAAACGCTGGTGAAGAAGAAATGCTTCCATTTGGTACGTTTCAGGTCTTCAATTCCTGTCATAACGTGCCAAACGGACGACCAACGGGTCCCCGAACTCCCAATATAAAGAGCCCCTCTCCATTCGTTCTCTCCACACCTGAAAAGCTCACTCTTTCTTAGTTGCTTAGTTTTTCGATGAAGCTCGAACCAGAACTCTGATATAGGGTCAATTCTGAGCTAAAGAAGGTGAGGTCGGGTTCATTAGAACCAGGGAGAAGTCAGCTACACGGGTGGCGTCCGTTCCACCTTAGAGTCGCCGAAGAAGTATCGACGTGATCAAATAGTGAAGTAGCTCTGACAGACTAAAGTTGCCCTATTTCAGCCAAGTTGAAATTGGCCAATTTGAGCCCTCCTCAGGCTAAACCAAGCTCTCTCGACACCTCCTCAGCCCTTCCACGGCCAAATTAGAACTGAAAGGTAAGCCAATTTGGTTCCCCTTTACAATTTCAAATCGTTGTTAGAGAGATTTGGCTGAATTTCAATGAAGAAATTCTAATCCAATTCGACATCAATTAATATCATTCTTGATCCTTGGAAGAACCTCTAGAGGAGAGCTACCTGCCCAGATAGAAAGCTCCGACCACCACGCCCTCACCGATGAGAAATCGAAGCTTTCTCTCTCTACAGTCTGTTTTCTGGCGAAGCTCCTTTTGAGCTCATTCCGGTGTTAAAATCTGCGATTCAAAGTTCCTTAGAATCGTATGAACATGTAGGAACTCAATTTCAACTCCAATTTCAACAATTAGAGGTGTTTTATTGGTCAATTTGATGAAATCAAATTCGGCAGTGTTGAAGAGTTGAAATTGGGGAAATTTGGGGATTTTTGAAAATTCAAAGGACCAAAATGTAATTTTCTAAAATTGAAAAACCCATTCACTAAGTTGTAGAAACTCACCCCTCTTTTCTACCCCTTTTAAGGAAATGAGAAAATGACTAAAAGTAACACCGAGCCTTACCATTTATCAGGTATGCTTAATTTTTCTTTAAGCTTGCATTTTATTTGATATATGTCTTCCAAGGAACAAGGTTGAAATTTTGCCTAGCTCCTCTCAACTAAAAGAAGGGGGAAACTCCTCTTGAACCAAGAAAGAGTGGCGGGTTGTTCACGGGGATCTAACCAAACCGGGTTGGGGCGTGACAGCCCTTATGCACCCTGGGTCATGCAGCAGTCCTTGGGTTTCATCACTACCTCATGCTAGGTGTCCTGATGGCCCGAACATCACAGTGCATGCAAAATCAACATTCTTTTGATTATAGCTTTTATCTTAGGCCCTCCAGCACAACGGTTTTTTAGCTTGTCTTTGGCCCACGCGTACTGGCCCAATAGTTTCGATGACTTGGCTTCGACAGAGTAGCAGTTTGGCCCAACAAGCTCAACAATTCAGACTTGGCTTAGCGGGTGTCACACACAATTTCTCATTATTTGCGTCTTTTAGCATAAATCCTCATATACTAGTTATGGACGGGTCCATACCCCTATCCATCAGCCTTATGCCCACTCGCATATGAAGCCTAAGCCCCAGAATTAGCTCCCAAATATTTTAAGCATAGTCATTCAGTTAGGGGAGACTAATTTTGGGAAAATCATTTTCAAAGGAACCATCCTTCCAACTGGAATGGATGTTATAGCGATTCTCACTCACCTGGTGATCTTAGTAGGGTTGTGCTAGCGAAGTCTCTCTTCTCGGTGTGCTTCTAGGAGCTGGCGCTCGAGTAATCCATTCTTGCATGGAACATGTGTCAGTATAAGGATGCGTAAACTAAAGGGTCATACATTCTCTTGTATTTGCTCCTAGGGCCCCTTATCTTGCCTTAATTGCGCCTAGGTCCCCGATGTCCCTTTAATCTCTATAAAGCCCTTAGGGTTTCCAATCATTCTTCTTGGGCCCTTAACTCTTTTAATTTTGCCGATTGGCCCTTAATTTACCAAAATAGCCCTTTAGTCCTTAATTTTCCAAAAATTGTAATATGGTCCCCAACTTTTCAAAAACTCCAATTTGCCCTCTATTTTGCCCAAATTGCCCCCATTAGCCCTCAATTAGGGTGAATTTCATGAAAACACGATCAATTTAAAAAATTTACCATTCAGTCCTTCAATTTTTCAAAAATTGCAAAAAAGTCCCCAAAATCCTCAAATTGAACTTCATCTTCTCCCCAATTCACGTATATGAAACTTTCGATCTTACCTCGTCTAATTGGCATCCTGTAAGTCCTTAATTTCTTTGATTCTTGCCTCAATTCATCTCTTCCAGCTCCCTTGGATCATCCTACACTTCGAATTTACGAATTTGGTTGAGTTTTAAACCTCGTCGGAGCTTTGCCAGAAAATTTATAATAGAGAGAGAGAAAACTTGCGTATCTTATAGATGAAGGGGCGGTGGCTGGTGCTCGATGTGAGGGCAGCTAGTTATAGTCGAGGGGGACCAACCTGGACTAAATTCCGCTGCAATTCACCACCGTCCTATGGGAATTTGAAGAGAGAATTTTTGGGAGTGCAGCTCTAAAACATAGAAATTCTGATGAGGAGAGGTGAAATTGAGCTTACCGGGGTCTCTAGGGGGTTGTGGAGGGTCTTAAGCGGTTAGAGATGGCCAGTGCGGTCGGCGGAAGGGCTGAGATGGTCGAGGTTGGGTCAGTCAAGAGATCGATGTTTTGAGCTCTGGGGAAACTTCACTATGCGATCCCTTTTACACTTCTCTAGGCATCCTCTGGTCGTTCTAAGAGTGTCGGGAGCTAGAGCACTTTTCCCCAGTTCCAACACCACCCTTCGAAGCTTCTTTGGTTGAGATATTGTTTGTTGTCTAAGCTCTGGTTTGCTGCTCACCGAAAAATGCACTCTTCTTCTTCTTCACTTGATTGTGGGATGCTGAGAACAAATGGAGGGGTGCTCTTTATATAGGGAGCTTGACAACTATTCAGGCTACTTGTCGGCAAAAGACTCGACTGCCGGTGACTTGACTAGAGAATTTTTTGAGTTTCCAGAGACTCTAGCTTTTCCCACTCTCTCTCTCCTCCATTCTCTCTGTCAGTGTGTAAAGGTTGAAGATGATGACGTGGTGGTCATGCCACATGGTGCACTGTGATAGGCTAGTTTTTTTTATGTGGAGGTCTAACTTGGCTGCCGCATTAGTTGTTTACTCGTTGATCAGACACATGGCAGCCTCCCACTGGCTACCCATGTCTACGTGGTTGTTGACGGGGCTACGTTGACCATTGACTGGTCCGGTCGTTGACGGGTCTGACCATCAAATGGTTCAGTTCATTGACCGGTTAGACCATTTACTAGTTAGACGGTTTACCGATCTGGTTGAACCGTTTACCGATCTGGTCGAACCGTTGATAGGTCCTGTTTTACAAGGTTCATTGTCCTGAATTCAAAAATCAGCGGTTCACACTCGATTCAACCGATTTTCTGAAATTTCTAAAATTTTAAATTCATTTTCTATCTAATGATGGCCTCAATTTCCCAAATTAACATTTTTAAGCCACCTAGAATAATGAATCAGTGAACTAGTTCACTATGGCTCATCTCGATTCATTTTGGTTCAGGTCCGATTCACTTTGAACCAGTCTAATTCTATCCTCAATTCCACTTCCCGGTTCTTCCTTGTAATTTTTGTGAAGTTTTGGTCACTTGAGATTTTCCAATTTCCCATGTTAACTATTTTTCATTCATTAATCGGCTCGTTTCTTCGCATATAAGTCTATACTAGTTCTTTTCCCGATTTTCTCTAATCCAAAGGATAGGTTTGATAACTCTCCCCTCCTTTTAGGAGTTTTGTCCTCAATACTTTGTTGTTCTTCTCTCCTCTCGGAAGGAATCCCTGAGTGGTCCCCTTAGGGTACCAGTCGTTATCGTACCATTTTGGGTCACTTCCCTTGCCTCACCTCCCTTACTCCTCGGAATCTAGTCAGTTTGGCTCACCCTTTCCCCCGGTGTTCATGAAGTCTCTTAGGTCCGATACTTCCTATAGCATTGGGTCAAAATTTCACTCTGGGGGTTTTGTCTGGACTCGAGGTTCTGACACATCCAATCGCACCTAGGTTCTTTTATGCCCTTGTCTGTTGGGACTCCTTGGCACTTCCTCTCTTCGGGTTGTTTTGTTTGTCCTTCTCGGTGTTACTTTCTTTTCTACATCCTCTAGTCTGTCCTTTCATACTCGAGTTCCCTTGTTGTTGGCATTTGAACTTAGTTTCCCTCGGCAGTAGAACTCCTACACCCGGTGGCTCAACCTTGGGCATGAGACCTGGTCTATCTTGCGGTTGGAACCACATCCTTTCGCTCTTTTCCCTAAAGTGTACTCCCTCCTGTTCTCATCCTTTGAATTATCTAGGTTATTTCGTTCCTGATTATTTTTCCCTTGGATTCCGATGTCTCTTCCATGCTCCAATGTCCTTAGAATATATATGTTAGACTCCTTATATGAGTTTTCCATTTTCATTCATCCTATTCCATCCCCATATTGAGTATGCTCGTCTCCAACTATTGGGTTTCTAGCCCGTTTTCATCAATTCTCCTCTCTCCGTCTATTCTTACATTTGTTGGCGCTCACTGAGGTGTTCTTCCCTTCTCTTTTCTCCTCTTCCTTGGCTTTGGAGTCTTCACACTTGTTGATCCGTACTAATTGGACCCCTTTGATTTATTCCTTTATCTAGTTCTAGACAGCGAGACTTGGTATTTATCTCTACGATTGCCTTTTGGCTTTGCCTTATGTCTTAATTCCTATTGAAGGTGTCCTCGAGGGACTTATCCTCTATTTTGATGTCTACCTTCCATGTGGGGCTAATGAGGGTTTTCGGAGGTTTCCCACTTGTTCTGAGGTATGGTCCTAGGTCCCGTTCTCGATGACTCAGGGGTGGGTACTCCCTTGTTAGTCCTCAGTCACCCTTTTTGGGTTATCGTCCTTTTTATCCATCGGGCTACCCCCCTCCTTGCTCGATGTTGTTATGCCTACATGGCTATCCTTTCTTTCCCGGGTTGTGCCCCCTCCCCCCTCATGTTTGGGGTCCATGCATCCCTGATGGCCCGGAGTGTTCCGAACCTACTTTTACTTTCATGGATATCTCCCCAGTACTCCCCTAACTCCTTTAAATTTTTTAGCTATGTTCTTCATTGTAGCTTAGTAGTGCTTCTTTCCTACCTTAGGGTCACCTAGTTATTTATTGCTTCTACCCCAAATTTGTACACCTCTTCTTGATCCTGTTGATCTGTGTTCTCCTGAAATCTCCAATGCGAGTGTAGGGTATTATCCTGCGCTTATCTCCTTAAGGGGTAAATTGTCCTTCCGATCCTGTGTCCTTCTCGAGTTTCAAGTTTCTCGATATGACTTCCTTATAGAGCTGCCTAATCTAACTTTATAGTCTTCACGTTTGCCCGCCCCTTCCTTTTTGCTTTCCCCTGATCTTTGGTGTTGGGGTGTTCCATTACCCTTGTCACTAGCTTGCTTCTTATTATCCTATTATAGGATTACTTTTGTTGTTATCTCTTGATCACCTTGGTTGTTCCTTCCTAGGATCCTATGGGGCGGTCACATCTTTTCTTGGTTTATCCTTGACCTGCCTTCCATTTTCTCATGTTCTCATCTTTGGGCCTTTCCTTTCCATGACCGACTTTCGTCCTGATGCCATTCTTGGTCTATTTCATTCCTTGACATCCTCTTGGGGCTGCCTTTCTCATTCTTGGTACGACTTCCTTTGGGTCATAGAGATTTCTTAGGACCCTTGCTGGCTCGCTTATGAGGCCTTATCCTAACCCATTCTGTATGGTTCCCCACTTTGCCCTTTGGGGTTTACTATGGTCTACCCCAGTAGGTCACATCTTCCTTTGTCCTTTGAGGTTCTCCTTGAGGTCTCTTGTCATCCTAGTCTCATTGTGTGGGGTATAGATGTCAAATGGGAACGGCTAGTCTACTCCAAAGCTGGCTTCAGGTCTTGTCGCTTGGTATTTCGGGTTTCCTTTGTATTCCCCTTTAGTAGTTTTAGGGTTTCAAGGTTCGGTCAAGAAATTTGGGTTCTTCCCTTAAGAATACTTGAAATCTTTGATTTATTGGAATAGAAAACCCTGGTCAAGGTTTATTACAATCACAAATTTCTAGAATTCATTGCCCCTTTCCTATTACCTCCAGTTAACAAACCTATAGTTATACCTAGGCAAGTTGCGAGATTTTGCATCAGGTGTCTGGATGCACCTCTTCCTCCTTGGCGGGCATTCGCCTCTAGGATACCTTCAACAGTGAGGGCACGAGTTCATGCTGGTTCTTCGAACTCCGTGGATGCTGTTAAGCTAGGTGCCCTCCTGGCTTGTACTGGCGGTGATTTATCCATCAACTAAGATGCCTGTGAGACAGGTGTGATAAATCTAAATTATTGTACAGTTTTGATTTATGTTATTCCAAGAAAAAGGTGCAGGTTAAAGGACGCCTTACTCTTTATGGTTTACAATAAAGGGAAACCCTTTAACAAACTGGGAGAGTGGCAGGTTGATCACGGGGATCCGACCAAACCGGGTCGGGGCATGACACACCCCCTCCCTTATATCCCTTTTAGGTAACCCCAGAAAGTCTACCCTAAAGACCACCAGTTAATACACCCGTGTGACAGGTATGTAAGTTTAAAATTTATGCAGTTTTGAATTATGTTATTCCAGGAAAGGTGCAGGTTTAAAGGACGCCTTACTCATCACGGTTTATAAACAAGGGGTAACCCTTAGTAAACCGAGAGAGTGGTGGGTTGATCATGGGGATCTAACCAAATTAGGTCGGAGCATGATAACTTGAGTGGTATTAGAGCCTATTGCCTCGAATACATAATCAAGACTAGAAAAGATAGTAACTAATAGGAATAATTTTAAAATTTTCAGATGGTTCCTAGGAGAGGAACCAAGAAAACTAGGACTTGCGTACCAACACCACCCAACACTCTATCCCCATAGGAGATCACCCTAAAATACCCGAGAAGTCCCAAAGAACCAAGAGACATTAGTCAGGATCTGTTGAGGTCATAATCCATAGTAAGAAGGAAGCCAAGCCTAAGGCCAAGAACACCATCAATGGCTTATAACCTATTGTACTACCTCTCCAATAATAAAGAACTCCAAGTTACAAAAAAAATTATGTCTCTAAAAAATAATGTGACCTTGCGCCTCAAGATGTAGGAAGATTGCCCAAGAAAGATAAACCAACAAACCCGCGTTACCCTAGACACCACAGAGGCCAAGAAGGCTCCCATCCCAAATAAAGAAAATAAATCAAGCGAATTATTAGGCAAAGAAAGCAAGAAAACCATCAAGGTAAATAAGGAGTCTAGGAAAATACTTGAAGTAATAACTGGACAAGAAAAATGACTTATTGCAAGCTCTAAAGGAAATAGGACATGAAGTCAAGAAATATCCCATACCACAAGGATTTAGAACAATACTTTATAAAGATAGTGCACCATAGCTATAGGAATCTGGAAGGAAGCCATCCCTAGAAACAAGACTCTTGCTCGGAATTTTAACCACATCTAGGAGCAAACTCTTCAAGATCATAGCATAGTGGCAGGAAGAAAAAAGGATTGAAGGTAGGACCTCGATAAACCACAAAACATAACAAAAGGGTTGCTGAAGAAAATATTCCTTAAATTTCCAGTCGTCTAGGAGCAAGGAAGGAAGCATCTCCACAAGAGAAGACAAGCCGACGACAAATGGGATGTCTCGAGATGATAAGCACGACTTGCTTTGGAAAAAGCAGAGAAATCAAATTGGAATTTCGAACAAACATAACAGAAGAAAGCAAACCGAAATAACAAGATAGTCAAGAAGAATAAATGATGCCCTAAGGAGAACCAAGAATTAGTAAGAACTACACCCTAAAAAGGGCATTGGAATGGTCATTAAGGATAAGAAGACTCGAGAGACAGCTGCCTCAAAATAATTAGACAAGGTGAATTGTAGAGGTGAGAAAAGTAACGAACTAACCCTCGTGAGAGAGTCATAGATTAAGCTCTAGTAAAGAAAGGAAAGATGGAAGGGTCAAACATTTGGAAAAGGAGGATGGAGGGGATCCTTGAAAAGATCAATATACAAGACCAAATTGACGACCAAACTCAAAGCCAGGAGAAGACTAAGTAAACCTCTCACAAAGAGGTCTTGAAACAAACCATGTCTGAACCTTTTCCAAGTAAGAAAACTTGTGCGGAATATAGGTAGAATTTAAGAAATGGTATAAGGATGTACCGCTAGATTTCCCAAGAAGGGTGCATGAGAAGGACTGACATCAAAGGATGTCATTTAATGATTAGATACTTCCAAGGAACAAATGAAAAAAGAATTTTTGGAGAAAGGGAAAGAATCCACCAAGGAAGGGAGCCCCGAAAAGACATACGTATCCAAATTAAGAGGAAATGGAACCAACCGAAATAGAAAGAACAATAAGCTCACAAATGAAATGCTGGTTGAGATGGAAAGTTGAAGTACTAAGGAAAAGTACTAATAAGAGCCTAAGAAGTAAATTAAACCCAAGGAACATATAAATAGCATGGTAGCATCAAAGAATGTCGTAACGAATAGGAGTAGGTGGACTATAATAATAAGAAAATAAAAGAAAGAATATATGAGGAATCTTGGAGAAGTAAGCCCTTAATTAAGAAGTAAATTAGGGAAAATGACCACTGACATTAGGATGGGTCATGGTCCATGCTCACTTAATGGAGCCTAAAGATTGGACGGGTGAGCATAGTATGGAGTATATGAAATAAGACCAATAATCAGAAATTCCTCAGATAAGGAATGAAAGGGAATTTTAAGAAAAATAAGGATTTAAAGTGGGCAATTACCTCAACATAGAAGAAGGTGTAAGGAAATAAAGGAAGAAATCTCCAAAGGATGGTAAGAAGGTTGAACATGTAACTATTAAGGTTAAAACCTATATTTTGAGGAACATAGTAGAGAATGAAACCGTAAGAAGGGAACTCCCCAAACAAAACAATCAATACATAGACCAAAAAGAGATCAACTCAAAATAATGAATCGTGAAATGGTCACGAACAAGTAAGAGTGGATTAAGGAAAAAGGAAAGTCCTTGAATAAAGGATGCCACTAAAGAAGAGAAAGGACATAAAAAGGGAAAAATCCTCGTATGTCAATAAGTTATCAGGAAACCCAATGATGGGAATCAAAAAGACCCAATAAAGAAGTTGGAAAGTATGAGTAGGTAAGAGAAATCGATACGGTTATGTGAGACATGACTTCAAGGGCATGATGGGTGAGAGGATAACGGTAAAAGGTAGTCGAGGAATGCTATCAAAAGAAAAGAGGGGTGGAGTTATACGATCCCTGAAAGGTCAGAAAGCTAAGAGAGACCCGCAAGGAGATCTTCTAGAAATCTAATGGACAGAGAGAGATCCTAGAAAATGCCATGTTGTAAGGAGCATGTTAGCCCAGCAGTCCTGAGGAGAATATGACTCAAAGTAAGGAAGACTCAGCTATTAAGCATGACAAGGTCGAATATAAAAATTTGGACTGAAGTTACAATAAACAACGAATGGAGGAATGGTCAAAATATGACGAAAAGGTGATAACAAAGAAAATTGTCAAAACAAGTACGTAACGCTCAAATGAACATCGAGCTAAGGGTTTCAACTACCAAGAGAATAAATAGACAAGGGAATGGTTAGGTATTTTGGAACTCCCAATCCTGAAATCCTGGGCAAGAACACTCAAGAGGAAAAATCTTGTCCTAAGTAGAGGAGTAAGTGGACATTAAAGGAAATTAATCCAGATGTGAAATATGTGAATTAAGTTGTGGGGACAAAACTTCTAAAAGGAGGGGAGAGTTGTAAACCCCGCTCTTTTGAGTCAAGGAAAACCAGGAAAAGAACTGGTCAAACCGAGTGAGAAACACTGAACTCGTTTACAAACTTGATTATTAGAGAATGAGCAATTTGAAATTTACAACTCCCAGGTGCTCCAAAGGATTCATAAAACCTTGTAAAAGAACCTTAGGACAATTTGGAAGAGAAAAACCAGACCAGTATAGATGAACCGAATCCAACTAGATTGAACTAGTTTATGTACCGAGTCGGTTCATGAATTGGAACCGATAGAGAAAGGGCAAATTGGGAAATTTATGGATCTTGAGTGACCCAAAGAGTCCTAAAAGTCATAGAAATGGACTTGAGAATGAATTGGAGATGAAAACCAAACTGGTTCAAGTGAATCAGATCCGAACCAAATTGAACCGGTTTGGACCAATTTAAACCACTATTGAATCATATGCTAAATTCATTTTTCTTGGTGGTTTAAAAATTTAAATTTGATATTTGAGGTCATCATTGGATAGAAAATAAATTTAGATGAATTTATAAATTTTTAGATTTGAAAACTTCAATTGAATTTGGGGTGAATCAACCGGTTAAAGCTTTGAACTTGGTCCGGACTGGTCCGGCCCGATTCAGAACCCGATTCCTTCAGATGACAACACTGTTCACTCGTTGGAAAATCACACAGTGCCGGTGAAGCTGAAAAGTCTCCGGCCAAAGAGTTTCAGGCAATTAATGACTACATTAAGGCACCGATCAAACAACCAAGAAGTCCCTGAGCTTCCTATATAAAGAGCCCCTCCTCATTCATCTTCTCCACACCTAAAAACCCCATTCTCTCTCAGCTGCTTAGTTTTCCGGTGAATCTCGAACCAGAGCTTCAATATATGGTCATTTTTTAGCCAAAGAAGGCATGGTTAGGTTCTTTAGAACCGAGGAGAAGTCAACAACATGCATGTAGTCTCCATTTATCTAAAAGTCACCGAAGAAACACCAGTGTGATCGAACAATGAAGCAGCTCTATTAGACTAAAGTTGCCTTATTTCAGCCGTGCTAAAGTCGGCCAGTTCAAGCCCTCCTTAGGCCAAACCAAGCTCTCCCAACACCTCCCCAGCCCTCCCACGGCCGAATTAGCACTGAAAGGTAAGCCAATTCGATTCCCCTCTGTAATTTCCAATCGCTGCTAGAGAGAGAGCTGGTAGAATTTTGATGAAGGAATTCTAATCCAATTCTATATCAATTGATGCAATTCTTGATCATAGGAGGAACCTCAGGACACAAGCTATATGCTCAAATCGAAAGCTCAGACCGTTGCGCCTCCTATGGTGAGCAATTGAAGCTTTCTTTCTCTACGTTATGTTTTCCGGCGAAGCTCCATTTAAGCTCGTTCCAACGTCAAAACTTACGATTCAAAGTGCTATTGAATTGTATGAAGATGTAGAAACCCAATTTTAACTTTAATTTAAACAATTAGAAGTGTTTGATTGGTCAATTTGATGAAATTAAATTTGATTGTGTTAGGAAGTTGAAATTGAGGGAAAATTTGTGATTTTCATAAATTCGAGGGACCAAAATGTAATTTTGTAAAATTGAAGGTCAATTGGACATGATAAGAGTGTTAGAGGACCAATTCAGCAAATTTTAGAAATTTTGGGGTAAAACTTACCATTTTTGTAAAGGAAGGGCAAAATAGTAATTTTGGAAAATTTGTGGGCCAAATTGGGAATTTGGGAAACTTGAACCCATTTTTTTTAAATTGAGTATATTGATATCCCAAGAGGAATTTTAAAAATTTTGGGACTCAATGTGGGGAAAAATCGACAATTGGGGCCTAAAGTAAAAGGAAAAATAACTTTAGGGGCAATTTACAAATATTAGAAAAATTGTGAATTTAGTCATTTATACTGAATGAGGTGAACAAGTCAGATGATAATGAACAACAGTGTTAATTTCGTGTAGGAACACGAGACATCGGGAACGCCAGCTGAGGTTAAGCTCGCAAGGGACAAAAACCCACTTAGTGGAATTTCACTATACAATCGGGTGAGTGAGATTTTTATATTATACCCGATTGGGATGATAAGTACCTCAAAAATGAAAACCCACTGCTTAATGGTATTTTAAACATCACAACTTAGAGGAGTGGTGTGAAAATAATACGGAAAAACTACTTACTGGTTCTAAGTAGATCATACTTGTTTGTTATGATGAAACTTACTTGGAGGAGGTAGAAAACCCATTAATCAGTTATGAGCGGAGATATCCTCATACTCGATTGGTATGATGGATAGTTGAAAATATATTTTTATCAGAAGTGCTCTTCCTTGACTGTGTACCACTACTTAAACAATTTGTGACACATTCTTGACAGGAGCCCAAATAGATCTATTAAGCCAGAGGCCTCAATTTTGGAACTTGGGGGCTATTATACCCAATTTTTAAAAAATCTCGAATAGTGGGCCATAGGCCAGTTGACATAAGTAGGAGCTCGTAAACAAATATGAATTATTTGCCATAAAAATTTGAATAATTGAATTGATTGGCCATGGTACCAAGACAGGACCAACATGCTCAGTCAACTAGCGGCAGTGCGACATGATAGGTCTCTAGACTAGTCAGGACAAACAGCTGCAAGTGGAGTTGAGGGTCGAGGCCGTTAGACCAATGGCACCACAGATTATATGGCATGATGTGAAAATACTGATTGTGCATGCATTGTGTTTACGGGACCTCCAAGATGCCCAAGAGGGGTAGTGATATGTCCTAGGGCCCTAGACGACCTGATGGATATAAGGGTAGTTAGTCGTACCAAGTGACCTTGCGAAGTTCGAGGTAGCTTCAAGCGCATGAGATCGGGGAAGGGATAGGATGAGGTCTCTGTTCTCATACGGACACAGAGAATTGTCACGTGATTAAGGGTCGGATGTTGTGAACATCCACTTATTCTCAAGGTAGAAGTGGATGTGCTTCGATCTAGGTGGCTGGTAAAGTCGCTCTAACGCCACAAGTGGGTTAAGTGGATGTAATGGTCTGCGATTGTATGTTTGACCTTCATGATGAAAGATGTATGTTGGGTGATAACACACTACGATTAACAAGAAATAGTGATAAAATACCAGAATTTGAAATGAAAGGTTTTTGAAAGAGAAGAAGGAGTCTGGCACACTCCAAATCAAACATTTTTTCTAAAAGATAAAGTTTGCAAACCCATTGACTGAGTTGTTGTACTCACCCCCTCCCTTATATCCCTTTCAGATAATCCCGGAAAGCCTACCCTAAAAACCACCATTTAATATGTCTGGGAGACATGTATGATCAGTTTAAAATTTTATGCAGTTTTGAATTATGTTATTCCATGAAAGGTGCATGTTTAAAGGACGCCTTACTCATCACGGTTTATAAACAAGGAGCAACCCTTAGTAAACCGGGAGAGTGGCGGGTTGATCACGGGGATCCGACCAAACCGAGTTAGGGCGTGACATGGCGTGTTGTGATTGGCTAGTTTTTCTAATGTGGAGGTCCAACTTAGCTGCCGCGTCAATCATTGACCTATTGACCGGACACGTGGCAGTCTCTCATTGGCTTCTTTTGTTTGCGTGGCATGCTAACGGGTCGCCAGCTCACCATTGACCGAACACATGGTAGCCTACCATTGGCAGCCCATGTCTGCGTGGCTGCTGACGGGGCTCTGTTGATCGTTCCGGTTCGCTGACTGGTCTGACCATTGATTGGTTTGGTTCGTTGACCAGTCAAACCATTGATCAGTCCGGTCCAACCATGTTCGCTGTCTCGAATTCAAAAATCGATCGGTTCAGACCCGATTCGATCGGCTTTTTGAAATTTAATATTTTCTAAATTTATCTAAATTTATTTTCTATATAATGGTGGTCTCAATTTTCCAAATTAAAAATTTTAAGCCACCTAGAGAAATGAATTAGTTAACCGGTTCACTATGGTTCATCCCAGTTCATTCTAGTTTGGGTCTAGTTCACCCCGAACCGATTCGGTTCTATACTCAATTCCATTTCATTCTTTCTTTTAATTTTTGTAAATTTTTTATTACTTAGAATTTTTCAATTTACCACATTAACTATTTATCGATTATTAATCAACTCGTTTCTTCGCAGATAAGTCTATACCCGTTATTTTTCCGATTTTCTCTGGTCGAAAAAATGAGTTTGACATATGAGCCATCATCTAAGGCCCCTTCCCAATTTCATTTAAATGGATTGTTTTTATATATTTACACATTGTGTATATTTAAAGACACATATATGTTATGTATGTTTTCAAATGGCCCGAGTCAATATAGATTTATATATAAGGCCACATACGTGATATATTTCATGTGTATATATATTTTTATATATTTAGATTGCTTGTCATACATGAATTTATACATGTTTATTCATCTTACCTATTATTCTTATATCATATATGTGTATATATATTATGTATCTTAAAAATAATAAAAAGTATATGTATTTATTCACTTTATCCAAAAATATCTAATTTTAATTTAATATCACATATTAAAATTAAATTATCAAGAAGTTTACTATCCATTCTTATATCATATATGTGTATATATTATGTATCTTAAAAACAATAAAAAATATATGTATTTATTCACTTTATCTAAAAATATCTAATTTTAATTTAATATCACATATTAAAATTAAATTATCAGGAGTTTACTATCCAATTTAATTTAATTTATTCGCCAAAAATTTAATTAAGCGTTTGCCCAAAATTAAATTTAATTCATACTAAAATCATTTTTTTTTTCAAAAATCACATTTTATACCAAACCTCTCCATTATTTTTCAATGCGTTATTATGACCTAACTTCTTATTCCAACCACAAAATCTGATTTTAGTATCGTTGAAACTATAATTGAGTTAAATTTTATCTTCCACTTCTGAGCAAAGTTGATGGCCACTTTATTTGTACCATGGGGATTGAAAGTACACACGCTTAACTTCCAAACCTCCACATTCTCAAGTCACGATGATAAACATGATCAAGAAAATTTTCACATTCTTCTCACGGGCTCTTCTAAAAAACTTTATTAGCCTCTCAAGTTAAAGGTAAGTCTGAAAATTAAATTAATTTATAAAATTCTCAATAAATTTTCAATTTTGATTAAGTTTAGTAAAACTTCAATTTTATGCAAAAACATACATTTGTTTGAAGTGATTCAAAAGTTGTATTTGGTACTATCAAGTGAAAGAATGAAAAAGTGTTCAGTTTCAAATAATGAGATTTGGAAATGTAAGGACAAGTGAAATATAGGATTTTAGGGATAAAATAGTAATATTTGAAAGTTTGATTTCTAAATATAATTTTAAAAACTTTTAAATAAAATAAGGTTAAAAGAAACTTGAGAACTTGAAAAGAAGATTTTGGTAAACTAGTGATCAAAACAAATAACTTACACGTTTAGTAGTGAAAAGGTAATTTTGAAAATTATAATTACTAAAAAGTAATTTTAGAAAATAATAGTTCCTAAGTATGAATATATAGATATAAGTAACTAAAGAAAGATATAATAAAATAAAAATTTTATAAAGAATTAGGTACCAATGAATAATACATAAATAGCAACATCATAATTTTATAGAAATTAAAGTATGATATAGGACATACAACCTATGAAGACTAACTAATCATACATATGTATCTGTTATATATATGACCATACTATAAGAATTTGTATAGTTCGAAATTTAAAAACAACTGGGACGAACAAAATTCGAATATAACTATGAGATAATTTATTGAACATCCCGCAATTAAAAATGGGCTTAAATCCCATCAATTTGAAAAATTGACTAAATTTTAATGATTTGAAAATGAAGTTAAACTCTATCAATTTGAAAAATGGATTAAAGTATAACGATTTTAAAAATGGGCTTAGGCCCAATAATATGAAAAGTGGGTTAGTGTCAATGTTTATAAAGTAATTTTAGACTTAATGTCCTATAAAAGTAGGATAATGGCTCTTAATTTAAAAAATGAAGGGTGTCGAATTTAAAAGCAGGTAAAAATCTGACTTTTCACAAATTAATGAGATATGTGTGAAATGTGGTATGATCGGAATGAGTTAATTTGTGATTTAGGAATATAAAATTGGGATCAAATGAGAAAGTGTTAATCGTCTAGCATATATCTACAACGAGTAAATAGAAGGGAGAGATGTATGTTTTGGAATATATATGATCCAGGTGAAACATGGGGAAGGGTTCATGAATAAGTGGACATTTGTTGATGTACACAAATATTCAATGTAGAAGAGTCAACATCAAATAAGTGGGAAAATCTAGATTCATGACTAAGGTTTGATTCTCCCCATATCTAACCAATTGGAATTTCGAACGGGTGATATAACAGAGAAATTTACTTAAATAAAGTTTAATTGTCATAAAAAGTGATTTTAATGTTCTACCACACTTCAATTCCATGAGAAATTACATCAATCATTATTTAATTAAATGATATATGCAATGGCCCAATTCGAAATTCTCTTGCAAGGTGAAGTTTCACAGGTGAAAAATAGTCCCCCAAAATGTGATTGTTCAAATACCAGTCACAAAGGTAGGTCACAGTATGCCAGTGAATAAAAGAATTACATACCAACAGCCCGGGCCTTGTACATGCATATGTAAGCCATGTGCCAATCACCTGAAAGAAGATGCAAGAAAAAAGGAAAAACAGGAAATTAATAAGTAGTTCCTTGGGCTAAAAAAAACTCTAGAAGAGTAATGCCCAAAGAATCAACTGAAAATGACTTGTCTATGCCTGTTTCTAGAAAAAGAAATTAGTGAGATTCATAGGGTTTATCGACAAAGCTTCTTTAGATTGGGCAGGTCCATTCCTACCGACCACCAAATCCACTGTTATGGTCATACCACCACCATCAGCATCCATTTGCAAAGGCGTGTTTCATGCCACAATGATAAGGGCAGAAATTTGTGACTTTGGATCATTGGAAGCCACATAGATGGCTTCATCCAGGTATGGGTCTCACTACTTAGGGCAACTTCAAATAATTTATTCCCATATTCAATTACTAAAATTTCTTGTTGCTTCTGAAACCACCATACAAGATCTCAAGATTTCAGGGCACATTTTCATCTAGTATTTATACTTCTATGCTAATATACTGAAGTTTCTTATTACTTCTGAAACCATGGTACAAGATCTCAAAATTTCAGGGCATGTTTTCATCTAGTATTTATACTTCTCTGCTAATATATACACTAGGCAGTATAAAAGGCCACTTTATAAGAAAAACATTTAATTGAAACCAAGGGTGTTTAAGCTATGTAATACAGGATAAATGTCTACCTCCTCCAGACAATTTGACAATGTCCTCTGCGTGCTGAGGAATGGGATTATCATCATCATACTCGATCCATTTTCCTAGCACAAGTGTTGATTGTTCATGTGTACAAAATAGGTCAAACAAACTATAAATAAAACTAGATAGATAAGAAAGGCTTACCACTTTCTTGCTTGACCCAGGCAACATAATGTCCAGAATCAGCACTTCTACCCTTGTGGGTCAAAACCGCAACCAAGTCATAAACGCCAGTCAGCTGGGCATCTTCTGTTGTAGAGATTACTAAAGAGTTACTTTAACAATGCAACAACTAAGTGCTTAGTTCATCCTCAAGATTGTTCTTTGCCTTGTCTTCAAGTTAGATATGCAAATTTTAATTTTGTTTATTTGAAGCTGGACTCTGTTGTGCTACAAAATTATGATCTCTTTTATCACTGGAGTATTTTTGGAAATCCAATCAGAGTAAACATATCAATTGCCCTCTGTGATGGTTTGGTGAAACAGGTATCAAGTATCCGTTCATGTAAAGAAATTTCTGAAATCTTCACTATTCTCAGTTTGTTATAATCAAAACATGTGAACTGAAGAACAGCATTTACAACATGGGTTCACCATGACTCAACTTGGGAAGTACCCAAATTGATAAACATTCCCCACAAAGTGGAAAGGGTAAGGACAGGATCACTTGCCACCAGATATCCTAGACTACATGATCTACAAAGTAATGAACCACAAGATACCAATCTATTGTAATATGAATTCTTTGACCAAGTATGATTTATCCAATTTTGACTTGGCAAAAATTGAATAGCATTACCGTCATTAGAAGATGCTGCAGATGACCACCTATTTGTGTTTGATGAACCCTATCCAATGATGGAGAAAAATTATGAACTACATCAAAATATTTGCTTGATCCAGGTAGTAATTGAATACTAGACCATCTAGGCACCTCTGCATCAGTCATTTTCTCATCATCATCCTTCGGTGCTGGGATAATCTTCTCAGCTACTTTCAGACCAAGTTTTTTACTTTCCTTGTCCCTAAGAAACTGCAAGAATCAAGTAACTTTTTATGTATAACACCATAAAGAAGCAGATATACATGTAATCTCAAATGAAAAATGAGAAATAAAAGGAAACCGAACCTGACGAGGAGCTTCCAACTTCTTCTGAAGATCAGTAGAACATATATCATAGATATCCAATTCCAAAGGATAGTCTACTTTCTGAAATCAAGCAAGCCATAATTTCTATTGACAATTTTTACAGGTTCCAACAATGAAACACCTAAGGAGGAAGAGCTCCCAAGTTTCAACTGAAGATCTTACTCGCAAAATCTTGGCCTTTTGATTTGACTCCCTCTTCCAGAAAAATCGAACAAACTGAATAGTTAAATACCTAGAAGAAGGAACTTTATATGAGACATGATCTGACATAGCTGAATTGCAGGAATTCAGTTATTACACAGGTACCTTGGTAATCCATTCACGCAAGACTCTTTAACGTAAATTGCACTTCTTCCCAATAAGGGTGAAGCTTTCTCCAATTCAGATTTCAAACCCTAACATTAACCAGATTGTTGAGCAAAATGCAACATCAAGCTCATTGTCCAAAACAAAAGAAAACAAAAAGCCTTTTGTTTATCAGAAGCAAATATTACTTACATGTTTAAGTCCTTCATGCAAATGGTTCACCTCTTGTGATATGTGGCACTTGAGGGAATAAACTGACTCTAATTCGGAATTTTCTTCACCACTTTCTTGGCAATGGATCCTAGTTTCCACCATAAAAATGACATAATAAGAAAAAAAACCTAGAAAATACAAGATCCAATAGTTTTTACTCTACAATGCAATCTAGCTGGTGATATTGATAGCCCAGACACAATGCAGGTAAACCATTTTTATTTGCAAAGATAAAATGGTACTTTAGGAGTGTCAACATTTAAATATCCCATCAGTAGGACAATATCTCAACTCCATGTTCTATGGAAAGCAAACATCGATGAAACTTAGCTTGTACATAGAAAAGATAAAGTTACCTGCTCACAAGTTCAATGCCAAAGAGGGCCCTCACAGTATCAGGGTTCTCACTGCAATTTATATAAACATTGTATTTTTTTTTTCCACAATACATATTATATAATTTAATAAATTGATCCACAGAAAGCAATTGTAACTTTTCCTTGGTTATACATGAAACTTCAATTAACTTTTTAAAAATTGGAGAACTCTATACAGTATGCTAAAAATAATATTGATAGCTATCTTTAGTGGCATATTTTTCTTCTTTTCACAAAAAAAGTATAAATTAGGAAGAGAAAAAGAAAAAAAAGGCTATATACAACTTGCCTGGCATCTGATGACCGAAGGGACTGTGAAAGGGTGTATAAAAGTTGAGTCCAACATTCTTCAGCATCCTGTCACGAAATCAAACATAATATGGGCATTTTATTGATTTCTAAAAGAACTGAGGCAGAGAATAAGGCCATGTTCTTCACACAAGCACCTGCTGCATAAATGCACCATTATGTAACTGCCCAAACTGGGGATATTTCTTCCGCAAGGACTGCAAAATATAGCAAAATTTTCATGTTTTAGATTTTACTAGGGAGCAAAACATAAGGGAGAAAGGCATTATGCACATGGACACGGCTATAGAAACCCCCCCTGCAGACATATAACTGAATTTGGAAGTTGCGAGAAACCCAAACATGCAAACTCCCTGGTATTTTTTAATGGACATACTAGCTTATATCAAAATAATAGGAACATGCTTTATAAGAATAATATCAGCCAAAGCCAGTCAACAAAGTAATAGACCAGATTCAATACTAACGAATGTTACTGTATGCCATGAACTGGAAAAGTAGGGCAAATGGATGAAACAAAAACAATAAATGAAAAGGACAAACCATCCAAAATTGCAGTGGTGCAACTGGTTTTGCAGTCTTATCCAACTCACAAAATAAATCGCGTGTTGCAACAGTCAGCGTATGGGAAGATTGATCCAGATCACTCCTTCTTACAGATGGTAGGTACCTGTTTAGCATTTAGAGGGAGAATGCTACATCTTAGTTATGCCATAAGTCCTATAAAGCTGCAAAACCAACACATCCATTAAAGATCAAGATGGTTAACTGAAGCAAAGCAGACTTCAATTCTGGAACAGAATGTAGGCACTGTACTGTAGAGTTCATGTAGCATGTATTCCCTAGATTGAACAAGCCTGCACTATGACCCTGAAGCAAAAGAGACCACAACATTACAATTAAACATCAAATCAAGAAAAAAACATAAATGTGCATTTTCTAAAAATATAAAATAAACTTTTGTATGCCTCGTCCCACTCACATCATTCATGTAGGATAATTAAGAGTTTCAAAGGTAAAAATGTTAGGACGAAGACAATATGATCACCTGATAATCCATTCTTCTAATTTTTATGTTTGGAGAGCTATTTATTTTGGTAGCAAAGTAATTTTAGCATAACTTGACATTTGCAACGTTGGATGAGGGAAGTGCTTAACATTTTGGTCCATCTTGAAGACAGGAAAAGACATAAGAACTTACCACAGCAATAGCTTGTTCTTCTTCAGGAAGATCTTCAACAAAAACAGGTCCTTTCTCTGGGGCCTTGACAATCTCATCAGCTGTTCCCATCATCATCAATTTTTGTCCCTGTAAATATTTTATCATTCACCCATTACAATTGTTTCTGCTAAGATAGTATTCAAATAAAATCAAAATTTTGAAATCTCACAGTTCAGTACTATAACTTAAATAAAACAAAACAAGATAATATCCCACCCTTACTACCTCTATTTTCCATTTTCTATAGTCAGTGTGTCTTGTGAGGTAAGAAGACAACACATAGTTTATCAATTTATATGAGTATAACATTGGTGATGAAAAGTCACATCAACTTTATTAAAAAAACATATTAGTACCTGTTTGATACCAACTGTTTTCCAGTCTGCATCATCCTGCATTTCATACAATGATATGCCAAGTCATTAGGTTGTTGTCTTATTGTTATCTAACTGTATAGAATCTTCTATAATTGGAATATCATAAGAAATATTTAAACATATATATTTAAATAATGACAGTGAAATTCGTGTATATGGTACATTTAAGGATATCTTATCATGTGTAGGTCATTACTTTGTACATGCCATTTTGAACTAGCATGTTGACCATGAAATAATAAAGGGCATTTTACTTTTCTTAGTTGAGGGGGTCTTTTCATTGTTCAAGATCTTTTGGGTACCCAAGTGTTGAATTGAACAACTTTCAAGAGCCAAACTATTAGGTCACTCATGAAATTAATTTCTGTTCAAGAAAAGAAGTTATTCAGATAGTTTGCCACAACTCTTTAATACCTTTAATAGACCACCCTTTACCATAATCTTCTGCCTCTCTGGAGGAACTCCAGTAAGATCAAACAGCTGGCACTTGAAAACATATGGAGGCAGGCTGGTGTTGATTTCAACATCAGGGAACACCTCCTTTTGCCATTTTACAGAGACTGCATGAAAGCACATAATGAGAATCACAACATTTAACATAAAAACTCACATGAATGTTCCATGAAAAGGTTGAAGCATTGCAGTGTTTAACCAAACTGCCATGTCGTACCCATACTGACTTCTCCTGATCCTAGATTTATTACCCAACTACAGAAAACTTATTCTAGCTTCATACCTTACATACAGTATTATAACTCAACAATACTTCCCAAAGGCCAGAATATAATATAATAAAATGCCATCATGGTAAAAATACTTATAATCCAATTAGTCGTCTTATAGATTATAATAATAATAGATACCTCAAACAAACAACCATAGAAAACTCAAAATGGTTCCACTTGAGATTTAGTCGAAATAGATAGGAAACAACACAAAACAACCCACATATAGAATAAAACGTAAACTAAGTCTCCGATCATACACGAATGATGTAACTCTTCCAACTCATATATTACTGATTGAATACACTGAACAGGAAGAGTCAACAAAGCCAACAATCACAAAAATGGTAGTCCTTAAGAGTAGCTTATTCAAATTCAACAAAAACCCAGTTTAATAATGTGAAAAATAAATACTTGTAGCCAAACAATAAAAGATAAAAAGGTCATGAATCGAAACCGTGACCGAGACTGATGCGTCTGAAAAGGCAGAGAGAAGCTTATCTAACCAATAAGTATGTTGCGATGGGCCTAGAGGTTGGTTACCTTTAAGCATGGTTGAATGGTTTCGGAGACTGTAAGATCTAAAACAACAAAAATGGAGGTGTTCTCCCGTCCCCTTCTCTTCTTTCTAGCTTGAACAGGGCAAAATAACAAATTCTATTTTCTTGGCCTCTGGGTTTCTCGTGCGCTTCAAGTCGAAAACAGATTCTTGGCATTCATTTATAGTTGTGGAGAAGGAAGCCAGCCGCCAGTCCAGCGTAGGCCCAGTAAATTGTTCCCTTGGGCCAGCCAATAAATGGGCTGATTAAATGTGTAAATGGGTTAGGCATATTGGGTTTCTACAAAATGGATTGTTAGTTTACATATGGTACTCAAATTTATATTTTCCCTTTTCAATGATAATGGTGTATACATTTAATTAAATTTAAATACTAATATGTATACCCCTCTTTCTCGTCTATAATTCAAACAACTTGTATGGATTATAATATTGGGCATCTCACTATTTTATTTCATACATAATATAATATTTATAATATTTTAAAATAAATCAACTTTTATTAAAATTTAAATTTTAATAAATAACTTGTAATGATGTGTACATCTCAAAATATTTTTAAAAGAATTACTAAATATATCTCTTATTTATTTGTTCAAAATTAATAGACACTAATTCTAAAAAACTATATTGTTATTATTATTATTAGATTTTTTTTATTTAAATAGTGTTTTAAGTAAAGTGCGTTTATACTTAATTCGTAACTAACCTAGTGATTATTTTTTTAAGATTTTTTAGGGTTTTTAGGGTTGTTAATTTAGGTAATATCTAAAATCTTTATAAAAATTGGGTTTCAACATAAATTGATATGAATGATAAATCGAACAAATTAAAATAAAATATGAATCGGAACCGTCTTAAAATGAGACAAATTTTACAAGGGATGGCCAAAAGGGTCAAATGTAAATTTTGGCCCTAAAATTATGGAAATGTGTCAATAAATTTTTATAAAAATCAATTTAGCCAATAACAAGTCAAAGTTTTAGTGAACGGAGCTAATTAAAGCAAAAAATTGGTTAAATTAATTAAAAATTTTGCATGAAACTAGTGTAAATAGTACCGATCAACACTTTGAGTTGGATCACCATATCAGCGAGCGCGACCAATTATTGTGCGGCATATGATAAGACGCCATGATCAGTAACAAATAATTTATGTCGACCACTGTGACCAATCAATGTGCACCACGTAGTAAGCTGACACTATTGGCAGTAGTTATACCATGTCAACTAAGACCAACAAATCACAAAACAATAGTGATATTAATTATACACAAATGACTTAAAATAGGTGGATTGACACAACTAATCTCAATGCGCCACTTGGTAAGCACAATTAGAAACTTTTACACTTAGTCAAGTAACCACGCGGATCATGACCAATTACTATGCACCGCATAGCGTCTCATATGTGTGAGTGTGCACACACCCACAATGTTGTCTTCCTCGATGAACTTAGACATAAAAATATGGGAGAATCACTATAACATTTAAGGAAGTTACAACGATACTCATCTACTTCCTCACCATAACAAATCACTACCAACCATGCAGTGTCCCAAATTACTAGATTCCTCGTCGACCTTGGGAGCTCCCTACTATAAAACTTACTATCCTCTCCTTCCCAAATCATCTTAATCTCTCCTTGAAAGTCAGTAGCTCATTTTTCTGCTGGACTAACTTTCAAGCTTAAGCCCAACTTCTACATTGCACAAGAGAAGTCTCAAATTAGTTTAAAAGTTTCCTAAAAAACCTTCTCTATACGAACGACCCATATTGGAGTTCATCAGTGATTAGAGTGTTGTTGATGTGACCAAACAATAATCATGCTCTTACTATAGAAAACATAGCATCACCTTCTCAAGCTCTTCTACTTTCTCCCATGGTTAAAGTCTAGCTTGAGAAGACACTTTGAGATCCCCAAGTCTCCTTTAACCTCTCTAGTGGTAGGGAAGGATTTGAGATAAGACAATCCAACCTTATTTTTTCATTTTCCTTTTAATTTTTTGTTTAGTTTTTGGGTAGTTAATTCAGTCAAAGTTTTAGGCAAATCTTATTACCAATTAGGGTGGGGCTTGATCTAGGTATATCCTTGGGAAGTCCTTGAGGTTTCATGATATGTGGCCTTTACCAACCTATTGTCACCAATGAGATTCTAACAAATCGCGCCAACTACGTAATTTTTTAAAGAGTCTCCAATGGAGAGCTAAAATAAGGCAAATCAATATGTCCAAAACTTGCAAGGATCCTAAGAGGATGGGGAAAATGATGTAAAAAATGGTGGGATCAAATTCAAAGTCCTTAAGGTGAAATTGGATGAAAATTAAAATTGGGGAAATTGTGTAAATTGGGAGCCTAAATGTAATAAATGAAAATTCAAGGATCCATTTCATACATTAGCATGCTTAGAAGTTTGATGTAAAAATTTAGAAATTTTAGGGATCTAAGTGCAAGTGGAGGAGACCTAAGAATCTAATGGTAAAAAAAGGAATTAGGACAATATAAGAAAAATAATGATAAAATGAAAATTAAAATAATTGGATTAAGCATTCATTGATAGTATGGAAATAATTTTTAATAGTGGGACATAGTTCGCAAGTAAGTGGTTGAGACGAAACTCACCCTAAAAGTTTTTATACTAGTCTAGTTGAGTGGGTTTACACGGGTGTTAGGTCCGATTGGACAACCTTTGCTATTTATAATTTTTAAAATATATAATTCTTGTGTGATTTAAAAATATTATGGTGAAAATGGAAAATAACATGGAGATATTCTAAATATTTTTGAAAATGGTTAAATACCATTATTTTAGAAAATGGGCCAAGGACTAATATTTATAAAATGGGTTTAGGCCCAAGGTTTATGAAACTAGATGAAGGGCCATAATTTCTAAATGTGGGATTAGGCCCAATTTTTATGAAAACAATGGAAGAACCATAATTTATAAAAGTGGGCTTAGGCCCAATGTTCATGAAAATTAGTGAAAACCTAAAATATTTCGAAAATGGCTTATACCCAATGTTTAGAAAAAATGAGTGAATGTGAATCATTTTTGAAAGTGGGATTAGGCACAATTTTTATGAAAATGACCTAAGATATGATGATTATGAAGAGAGGCATGGACCCATGTTTATGAAAAGGGTCATAGGCATAACATTTTTGAGAAAAATAAAGTAATAATCCCCATTACATTAAGAGACATTGATGGTCTAATAATTGTGTTGCTTGTGATTACCTTCGAAGGGTTGACCATATAACAAGTCATCCTTTATTACTATTTTGTTTATATGTGCATTATTTGTGATTGAGGTGGTTGTGGTACGATAATCCAGTAGATGCTTACATATAGAGGTTATGTTAATTACCAAGGGATATATGAGATGAGAGGGTATAAGGGGAGATTGTTCGTCCTAATATCTAAGACCGTGGAGTTAAAAGGCGGTGTCCACTTATTGATTGGGTATTAAATATATATGGTCACTATTCATGAAGAATGAGTATATCTATAAAACCCATTCATTCAAAATAAGAAGCCATAAATGAGAACTGAAAAATTTTGAGCGAAAACTGAGATTCAAAATGAACCAGAATTGCTAAATAGAAGCAAAAATAGGAAGTTGGAAAATTACAAGTGTTTTCTTTCTATTTTTTCTATTTTATTTATTACCTCTAGTCTTAGAAGAAAGACACCGACCCAAAAAATGATGGAAATGGATCATAAACCAACTTTTGGATTTGAGAACCAGACTAGTTTAGGGTAAACCAGATCTGAACTGTGTTGAATTGGGATGAATCAGGAAGAACCGATTCAAATATTCATTTTTTAAGTGGATTAAAAATATTAATTTGAGAAATTGAAGTCATCAATTTGTAGAAAATGAATTTATAAATATTTAATTTTTGAAAATCGGTCAAATTGGGCATGAACTGAGCGATTTTTAGTTTCGGGTCATCGAATTGGTCAACGGTCCAACCGCTTAACAGACCGCCTACTAGATCAGCGCATAGTTAATGCGCACGACCAATCTGCGTGCGACACATAGTGAAGCATTCCCAGTCAGTTGCTTAGTGAACGTTTGAAAGCATTGACCAATCAGAGCATGACATGTGTCCCTGGTCAATGGTTAGACGAAGAAAATCCACATCATTGGAGATTGACCAATGGGAGAGCGGTACGTGTTGTCAATCAACGATTTATCTAGGAGAAGACTCGTTAGCACGGTTAACCAATGAGGAGGTAACACATGACAAAGGTACCACATTAGTGGCCGATTAGGATGTTGGAGAACGGTCGATCAATTAGAGGTCAACACAAGGCAAAGCCATATTAGATGGCCATAACAAATCATATGCTGACATGTGGTAATAAATAGTGCATTAGGTGGGTGACCATGTAGGAGAGAGTGACCAATGGGACGTCAACACATGGCCAGTCAATGAACAACTTAGACACTAAGTGGGAAGCCACATCAACGAAACCAACCAATCACTGTGCACCACATGGTAGCTCACATGTGCGAAGCTCGCACGCGTGTGCACGATGTCATTTTCTTCCCTATGATTTCTAAACTACAGAGGAGAAGGAAGGTCGCCATTACTCTGATAAGGGAGTAAATCGGAGAGTTAATGGTTGACCGATGGGTGGATGGATAGGAATAGAAGTTCTCGAGCTCCCTACATAAAGAGTTCCACTCCATTCATCCTCTCTATCCCTCGAAAGCTTGAAGAAGATGAACTACTCTAGTTTCTGACCATCCTTGAACTCGAGCTCCCACATCGACCCTTTTCTCCACCTTCAACTGCATAAATTAGTTCTCTAGAATCCTAAAAAAGTCCTTCACCTTGCTGCATACTCCTTTTAGCTTGAATATCACTAGAAAAGCGCCGGTGAGCTAGCATAGTACTGTTGCTCTTGATGTCGAGTTTAAGCGGAAACTTTCAAGCTAAATTCAGGCCACCCTTGGACCTTTTAAGGCCAAGTCAACCCTCCCATATCTCTCCACGACCGAGCCTAATCCTCCTTAATCCTTCGAGGTAAGCAATTATCGTCGCCCTTCGTTGGAATAGTGAAATTACAAAGAGAAAACCCCTAAAAAATGTTGATCGAATTCTTCATATTCAGGGTATCAATTGAGGTTAAATTTGATCATAAGTGGATCCTCTCGATGAGAGTTAGCTCTCCAAATAAAGAGCTCTAGTAACCAATTCCTCGCCAGTAAAAATTTGAAACTCTCTTTAGAAATATTTTCCGGCAAAGTTTCATTTTAGCTCAATTTTAGGCCAAATTGGATAGTTCAAAGCTTAAAATGATCGTGGATGGGTAGGAGAGTTGATTAGCAATATGATGGGAGGTAATTAACCAATTTTGATTGGTTAATTTGGTGAATTATTATTTTGGGTCTAAATTGCAATTTGTGAAGAAGTTGGGCGATTTGGGGATTTTTGGAAATTTGGGTATTTTTGTGCAATTGACATATATTGATGGTCAATTGAAGATTTAAATGAAATTGGAGACTTAATTACAATTAAAATGATTTTTGAGGAATTTAATTGCAATTAAAAGTGAATAAATGCTTTATTTGTAGTTTTGAATAATTTTATATTAAATAAAATTATTTGATGATAAAATTAAAAATAAAGTAAGTTGTAGAAATTATGGCAAATAATTGGTGTTTATTTGTCAAGAAAATAAACTTAGGGACTTATGTGCAATTAAAGAAAATATAAGGAACTAAGAGTAATTATCTAATAATTGATGGATCGGTTATCCGTAAAAATGTTTGTGTGAAAGGAAGGTCTTTACCTACAATCGATAATGCAACCCGAGGAATTGGAAATTTGTCCATGATGAACAAGTCATGAATCTCAGGTAAGTGGTCTTGTGTTTGTATAAGTATAAGATACGGAACCATCGAGGCATTCGGTATGGGGTTGTCATGCCCCAACCCGGTTTGGTTGGATCCTCGTGAGCAACCCGCCGCTCTCTCGATTTAAGAGGAGTTTCCCACTTCTTTAACTCAAGATGAGCCAGGCGTATTTTCAACCTTGTTCCCTGGAAAGACATATCAAATAAAATGCAAGATTAAGGAAAATCAAGCATAACTGACAAAGGGTAAGGCTCGGTGTTATTCCTAGTCATTTTCTTTTTTCCTAAAAAAAGGATAAAAAGGAGGGGGTGAGTACAACTCTCAGTTAATGGGTTTTCAAAATTTTAACTTTTAGGAAAAAGATTTGTATTGGAGTGTGCCAGACTCCTTATTTTCTTTGAAAAATCCTTTCATTTCAAATCTCGGTTTTTATCAACATTTCTTATTAACCACGGTGTGTCATTACCTAACACACATCATTTATCATGAAGGCAAAACACACATTCGCAGGCCAGTATGTCCACTGAACCCACTTGTGGCGTTGGAGTGACTTTACCGTCCACCTAGATAGAAGCATGCCCACTTCTATCCTGAGAATGAGTGGATGTTCGCGACATCCGACTCTCAATCCCGTAACAATTCTCCGTGTTTGTATGAGGACAAAGACCTCAACCTATCCCCATCCCGGTCTCATGCACTTAATGCTACTCCAAATTTTGCATGATCACCTGGTCCGACGACTTGCCCTTATACCCACTAGGTTGTCTAAGACCCTTTGGACACATCACTACCCCTCTTGGGCGTATCCATGGTCCCGTAATCATAGTGCATGCACAATCAATATTTTTACACCATGCCTTATAATCTGTGGTGCTAGTGGTCCAACGGCCCCAACCTTCAAGTCAACTTGCAGCTGTTTGTCTTTGTTGGTTCGTCAACCTATCATGTCGCACTACCACTAGTTGACTGAGTATGTTGGTCCTATCTTGGTACCATGGCCAACCAATTCATTTATTATAGTTTTATGGCACATATCTCATGTTTGTTTACGAGCTCCTGCTTGTGCCCACTAGCCTATGGCCCACTATTTGAGATTTTCAAAACCGGGCATATTAGCCCCCAAGTTCCAAAATCGAGGCCCCTGACCAATAAGAGCTATTCGAGCTCCCATCAAGTAGGTCTCCCAATTCATTTAAGCATTGTCACACAATCAGGGAAGAGCACTTCTGACAAAAATATGTTTTCAATTGTCCATCATACCAACCATGTATGAGAACATCTCTGCTCATAACAAATGAACAGGTTTTCCACTTCCTTCAAGGAAGTTTCATCATACCAATCAGGTATGATCTACTTACAATCGATAAGTAGTTTTTCCTTGTGATTTCTATGAGTTGTGATGTTTAAAATACCACAAAATAGTGGGTTTTCATTTCGAGGTACTTATCTTTCCCAAACATGTATGATACAAAATCCCACTCACCCGTTAATGCAGTGAATTCCACTCGACCGATTGTTTGTATTCACGCGAGCTTGTCCTTGCTGGCATTCCTGGTACTTCGTGTTCCTACACTATATGAACATCATTGTTCATTATCCCTTGGCCTAATAGCCTTCATTCATTTTGAATGAATGAGAAAACTAATCTTTTTATTTATTTTCAATTAGGTCCCTAAAGTTATTTTTCTTTAACTTAAGTTTCTAATGTCAGTTTTTCCTCAAATTGAGTCCTGGAACTTTTAAAATTTATCTTAGGACCTCAATTTATTTAATTTCACAAAAAGGGGTTAAATTTCTAAATTTCCAATTTGGTCCCCTAACTTTTCCAAAATTACCATTTTGCCCTTCCTTTACAAAAATGGTAAGTTTCACCCCCAAAAATTCTAAAATTCCTCAATTCACCCTTTAACATTCTTATCATGCCTAATTGACCCTCAATTTTATAAAATTACATCTTGGTCTTTCAAATTTTTGAAAATCTCCAATTTTCCCCAAAATTTCCCCCAATTTCAACTTTCTAACATAAACGAATTTGATTTTATCAAATTGACTGATTAAACACTTCTAATAAATTGAAGTTAAAATTGAGTTCCTACGTCTTCATACGATTCAATAGCACTTTGAATTGTAAGTTTTGATGTTGGAATGAGCTCAAATAGAGCTTCGTTGGAAAATAGACAGTAGAGAGAGAAAGCTTCAATTACTCACCGTCGGGGGCATAGCGATCTGAGCTTTTGATCTAGGCAGATAGCTCTCCTCCTAAGGTTCATCATAGAATTAAGAATTGCATCAATTGATGTCGAATCAGATGAGAATTTTATCATCAAACTTCTATCGGTTCTCTTTTTAGCACTGGTAAAAAATTATAGAGGGGAGCCAAATTGGCTTACCTTTCTGCTCTAATTTAGCTGTAGGAGGGTTGTGGAGGTGTTGAGAAGGCTTAGTTTAGCATGAGGAGGGCTCGAAATGGCCAATTTCAACTTAGCCAAAACAGGGCAGCTTTGGTCTGCCCAAGCTACTTCATTGTTTGATTATGTCGGTGCTTCTTCGGGGATTCTCGAATTGACTGAAGTTTTCTATTAGATAGCTGACTTCCCCCGGAGTCTAAAGAGCCAGACCTCTCCTTCAGTGGTTAAGAAAAATGCCCAAGTCGAAGCTCTGGTTCGAGCTTTACTAGGAAATGGAGTAGTAGAGAGAGAGAGAGAGAGAGAGAGAGAGAGAGAGAGAGAGAGAGAGAGAGAGAGAGAGAGAGAGAGAGAGAGAGAGAGAGAGAGAGAGAGAGGTGTTCAGGTGTGAGGAGGATGAATGGAGAGGGATTCTTTATATAGGGAGCTCAGGGACTTGTTGGCCGTTCGTTTGGCACCTTTATAACAGACATTGATGGCCTGAAACGTATTGAACAAAAATGTTTCTTCTTCACTAGTGCTGCTTCAATTTTTCGGCGAGTGAACAGTGCTGTCATCTGAAGGAAGAAGACGACACTGTTTTGAACCGGACCGGACCGGTCCGAATGAGGTTTAAAGCTTATTCGACCAAAATTTTCCAATCTAAAAATTTCTAAATTCATCTAAATTTATTTTCTATCCAATGGTGGCCTTAAATCTCAAATTTAAATTTTTTAAGCCACCTAGAAAATTGAATTTTGTATCCGGTTTAGTAGTGTTTCAAACTGATCCAATCTAGTTTGGATCCGGTTCACTTGAACCGATTTGGTTTTCATCTCTAATTCATCCTAAAGCCCTTTTTCGTGACTTTTATGACTCCTTAGGTCATTCAAGATCCCTAAATTTCCCAGTTTCCCAGCTCCGGAAGGTCTTCAGTACCATCTCAGAATACGAGACCAAATTTAATAAGTTAATGCCCTTTGCCCCCGATCTAATGGGACCCGTAAACATCTGCTAGATGTTTGTGGATGGTCTCAACATGAACATACGAGACCAAATGGGTGTACTTGGATGACCGACAGACATGCAACCATCATTAGCTTGGCACACGAGTGCAAACATCTCATGCACATGCGACGTCGAAGGATTGGACATGCCAATAAGAAAGGGGAAGGGGGCCACAATGATTGAGCAAATTGGTAGGGATAGGGTGTGTCTCCATAGGGGACAAGAGCATGGCCCAATAAGAAGGGGGAGTTCTACTGGGTGAACCGAGAGGTGAATGCGTCGCCCTAGAGAAAGGGCCACTACTGCCCGAAGTGTAATAAAAGACACAAATGAGCATGCTTAGCATATTTTGGGTGCAGACAGATAGAGCACTTTACTTGAAATTGCCTAAGCTCTTCAAGGGGACGTTAGAAGGAACACCTGTCAAGCCCTGACCTAGTTTGGTTGGATCCCTGTGAGCAATGAGCTGCTCCATTGGTTCAACAGGGGTTTCCCCTTCTTTAATTCAAGAGGAGCCAAGCAAAATCTCAACCTTATTCCTTGGAATAACATATATCAATAATATTGCAATCTTAAGAGAAATTAAGCATACCTGATAGAGGGTAAAACCTAATGTTATCCCTAGTCATTCTCTATTCCTAAAAAGGGATAAAAAGGGTGGGTGGATTTCTACAACTTAGTGAATGGGTATTTTAAAGATAAATAAAGTTTTAATAAAATATTTTTGAATTGGAGTGTGCTAGGCTACTTATTTCCTTTAAGATATTTCATTCTCAAAATCAATGTTTTCAAAGCTATTACTCATCATTTACCACAAATGGTGTGTTTAGCAACCAACACACACCCTTCATCATGAAAGGATCACACATTCGTAGGGCAGCCGGTCCACTGCACCCACTTTGGCGTCAGAGCGACTTTACCAACCACCTAAATAGAAGCCCATCCACTTCTACCTTGGGAATGAGTAGATATACGCGACATCCGACTCTCAAACCCAAAAAGAAAACTCCGTGTCCGTATAAGGACAAAGACCTCTTCCTGACCCCACTCCGGTCTCGTAAGCATGAAGCTATGTCGAGCTTCACTGACTACTGGCATGACAACTACCCTTATCTCCACCATGTCGTCCAATAGCCCCATAGGACGCATCACTACCCCTCTTGGGTGTCTTGATGGTCCCGAAACTAAGTATATGCACAAAATAATAGTTTTCCTCATAAGTAATTTAATCTTTGGTGCCACTGGTCTAACGGCCCCGACCCTCAACTCGACCTGCAGTTATTTATCTCGACTGGTTCGTTGACCAATCTTGTTGTACTATCACTAGTGCATCGAGTATGTTGGTCCTGTCTTGGTACCATGGCCAAACACATCATTTATTAAAGTTTTCATGCCTTAATCTCATGTTTGTTTATGTGCTCCTGCTCATGCCAACTAGCCTTGGGCCCACTGTACGAGATTTTCAAAATTGGGCATTTTTCCCCCAAGTTTCAAAATTGAGGCCTCCGGCCTATCTGAGCTACTCGAGCTACTGTTAAGAAGGTCTCCCAAAAAGTTTAAGTAGTGGCACACAGTCAGGGGAGAGCACTTCCAACAAAAATAATCTTTTTGGTTGTCCATTACACCAATCGGGTATGAGGACATCTACGCTCATAACCGATAAGCGAGTTTTCCACTTCATTCTAGGAAGTTCATCATACCAACCGGGTATGATCTAGTTACAACTGGTAAGTAGTTTTTTTGTGCGTTTTCTCACATCACCCCATTTAGGCGTTATGTTAAAATCCCACATAGTAGCGAATTTTCATTACCGAGGTGCTCATCATCCCAACCGTGTATGATGTGAAAATTTCCACTCACCCATTAATGTAGTGAATTCCTCTTAACCAACTTTTTGCCTTCACTCTTATCCTTATTTGTTATCCTTTGGCCTAATAGCCATCATTAATCACGAATGGATAAAATACCCAAATTTTCAATTATTTGCAATTAGGTCCCTAAAGTTCTTTTTCTTTAACTTTAGGTCCCTAATGACCATTTTTCACCAAATTGAGTCCCAAATTTTCAAAAATTTACTTTGGGACCCCAATTTATTTAAAATTATGAAAAGGGGTTCAAGTTTCCCAAATTCCCAATTTGGTTCCCAACTTTTCCAAAATTACCATTTTGCCTCTATTTTACAAAAATGGCAATTTGACCCCAAAAAAAATCCAAATTTCGACCATTGGTCCTCCAACATCTTTTTCATGGCCAATTTGGGCTTAATTTTAGGAAATTATACTTTAATCACTCGAATTTTTGAAATCCCCAATTCCTCCTTTCAACCTTTCGAAATTTGATTTCATCAAATTGACTGATCAAACGAGGTTAATTGTTGAAATTGAAGGTGGATTTGAGTTCCTACATATCCATACGATTCAATTACACTTTGAATCGCATGAATTAACATCGGGATGAGCTCAAACGAAGTTTCATTGGAAAACTAAATGTAGAGAGAGAAAGCTTTGAAAGCTTACCGTCGGGGGTGCAGATGTCTGAGCTTTCGATCAAGGCAGATAGCTCTCATTTTTAGGTTGCTCCTAGAATCAAGAATCACCTCAATTCATGTCGAATTGTGGAGAATTCAGTCAGTAAAAATTCGACGATTCTCTCCCTAGCACCAATCGGAATTTACAAAGTGGAGCCAAATTGTCTTACCTTTCTATTCTGATTCAGTTGTATGAGAGCTGGGGAAGTGTTGGGAGAGCTTGGTTTGGCCTAAGTCGGGCTCAAATCGACTGATTTAAGCTCAATAGAAATAGGGCAGCTTCGGTCTGCCGGAGCTGCTTCACTGTTCGATCACGCCGATGCTTCTCCGACGATCCTCGGAGCAATTGGAGACTACTATCATGTTGTTGACTTCTTCTCGAGTCTAAGGAACCCAACCACACCTTCTTTGGATTAGAAAAACACCCAAGTTGGAGCTCTGGTTTGAGCTTCATTAGAAAACTGAGTAGTTGAGAGAGAGTGAAGTTTTCAGGTATGTGAAGGATGAATGGAGAAGGGCTCTTTATATAGGGAGCTCGAGGAGTCTCCGATCGTCCGTTTGGCACCTTAATGACAGTATTGATGGTATGCAATGTACTGAACAGAAACATTTCTTCTTCACTGACGTTGTTCAATTTTTTAATGAATGAACAGTGTTGTCATCTAAAGGAAGAAGATGACACTGTTACGAACTGGACCAGACCAGTCTGAATAGGGTTCAATGCTTAAATCAGCCTGTTTAGGCCTAGTTCGATCGAGTTTTTCAAAATTAAAAATTTCTAAATTCATCTAAATTCATTCTCTATCCAATGGTGGCTTTAATTCTCAAATTTGAATTTTCTAAGCCACCTAGAAAAATGAATTTAGCATCCAGTTCAATAGTGGTTCAAATCGGTCCAAACTGGTTCAATCTGTTTTGGATCCGGTTCACCTAAACCGGTCTTGTTTTCTTTTCCAAATTGTCCTAAAGACCTTTTCCAAGGGTTTTATGCTTTGGGTCACTCGGGAGTTGTAAATTTCCCAATTTGTTGGTTCTATGATGATTAGGTTTGTGAACTAGTTGTGTTTTTCTCACTCGGGTTGACCGATTCTTTCCCAGTTTTTCCTTATCTCCAAAGGGCGGGGTTTACAACTCTCCCCTCATTTTAGAAGTTTTGTCCCCAAAACTTATCCACATCCTTTGTACTGGAATGAACTTCCATGGATATAAACTTGTAGTTTATCTACATACAACCTTCTTGGTTGTTTCCGTTTATCCCTTATCTCACATACACTTAAGATTTTCTTTTCCCTCCGATCATTTTCTCATTCCATGGAGTTTACCTTAGGTTAGCCTATCTCATTGGAAGGTTTAAGGTTAAATCCTTAAATTCACATCCTTCATTCCTTAAGGTACAATTTCTCCATCCCGAGATTCTTTACTAAAAATTTTAGGATTGGGAGTTCCACAATACCCAATCATTTCTATATCCAGTTATTCTCTTTATTGTTGATCTCCTTTGTTTAGTTTTGTTCTAGCACCACGTACATGCCTCCATAGGTGTTGGTGTTATCACTTTTTCATCTTACCTTAACACTTCCCTCATTCGTTGGTTATTACAACTTCATTCCAAGTTTAATGTCTGACCTTGTCATGCTTAATTAACAAACTCTTCCTTACTTGAGTCATATTTCTCTGGGATAGTTGGGCTTATGTGTCCCTCACAGTACAACATTCTCTGGAATTTGTCTTTAACCATTTAACATTTTAAAGCACTTCCATAATGGTTGTTCTCAATCTTTCTACCTTCTAGGGATGGTATAATGTTGTCCCTCTTTTCGTCAGGTGGCATTTCTTAACTATCATTACCATTATCCAATCGTCCATTTAGCCTTTGACATCATATCCTATGTAACCATATGGGTTTTCCTTACTCGTCCTTTCCCGACTTCTTTATTGGGTCTCTCCAGTTCCAAGTCTTTGAGTTTCCCGACAACTTACTGACATGTTGGAACTTACGCCATTCCTCATTTCCAGTGGTGTTCTTTCTTCACGAACTTCCTTTTTCTTAATTCACTCTTACTTACTCGTGATCATTTCACAATTCTTTATTCTGAGTTAGTTCCTTTCCTACTCGTACAATATCTTCTTGATGTTATCCACCTACTTACTCGTTATTTGGGTTTAACTTTCCCCTTGGACCCTCACAATTACTTCTCTTTTGTACTTGATCCCTTCATCTCCAACAACTTGTCTTTGAGAAGTTTTATCTTGTTTCCAATTCCATTGGTTCCATCACCTCCTAATTGGAACACGTGTTTTTCCAAGATTTTCTTCCTTGGTAAGTTTTATACTCCTTTCCTATCAGAATTCTCTTCTAGTTTTACTGTTGCGAATGTCTAACTTTAAATTCTTTGATGCCATCCTCTCCTGCTTACCTTTTTCCCTTGTGACCTTACGGTTACTACTTGTATACTTCATCTTCATTTTCACTTGCTTCCAGTACTCATTTATTTCTCTGAGGTGGAGTTCACATTCCCTTAGTTTCCCAATCTCTTGATCTTCCTATAGAAAATTATTTAACCTTCTCATAGCTTTTGGGTAGTTACTCCTATCTTACTCGTTGATCTCTCTAATGCTTTTCATCTGTCCTAATTTCCCAAAAGGTTTTTGGCCTTTCCATCCTTTCCTTCTTTATGGGGATTATGACCTTCACAAGTGTCAATTCGTTAACTGTCTCACTCGTATTATCCTCTGAGTTTAATTATTTTGAGAGTACTATCTTTCAAATTTTTTTTCTTTGGTATCCATCCCTTTTCCCTATTTAGGGTATAGTCCTCACTATTCTCCAATCCTTTTTGGAGTGTAATTTATTCTCCTAGATGATGTGGTTGTTATGGGTTATTTCCCTCAACTAGATATGTCTAGAATCCCTATTTGGTTTCCCTACTTTCTTGCAAGTAGATTACACCTAACCTCTCCAAGCACTTACTTAACCAGTTATTTCAGCTCCAGTTTTGTGATATTTTCTCTATTGATTACCTTAACTTGGATCTTTCTCCTCCTATGATCCCACTTCCTTTTCTCATCCTTCTTCTAGGGTTCTCTATCTTAGGATTCTTACATTTGATCTCCTTACTACTCCTTAGAAATTCTTCTTTCATTCCTTTCTTATACTTATGGATCTTTGCATGGCTTATTCACACTGGATTTCTCCCTTTTTATTCCATATCTCTGCTTCCCATAAGTACCCTAATTTTATGGAGTTCCTAAGAAATTGCATCCTAACCTTTTCCAAGTGGATATTATTCTTAGGGCATTTCTTACTATTGTATTTTCTCCTTGTTATGACTTACTTGTCTTAACATACTCAGTGCTCCCCATAACCTTCTTTCTTTCTTCTCGATCAGCTTCCATTCCTTTAGTTTCCTTTGGAATAGTCTATTCCTTCTTGTTTACCTTACAACAATTCTTTGAGCCTTTCCTTAACCCCTTAAACTCTCACTAATCCCATGCTCTTTGATGCTCACTTCTCTTTGTTCCAAACTTCTCATCCCTTTCCTTAGTTAGGATTTGTCTCCCTTAGGTGAACTCTAAGAGTCTCTTCCTTGCCAAATTTTATTGCACCTCTGAGCTAAAATCTTAAAGGTTGAGGTTAACTAGATATTACCTATTTTTCCTTTGTTAGGTGATTTTCTACCCTTTACTTTGATCTTTATTAGCATACTCTTATTGTTTGGATTTATCAAGGAGACTCATAAATTTTATCAAGAAAATTAACTTTCATTCATTCAAGAAATGTTTTCTTTGCCATACTTGGCTTATCACAGATATTTTCTACCTCCTAATCCCTTGGGGTCATAGACCGAGAGTTAGCCTTAGAATGGTTGTGAGACTCTTGATTAGATGGCTTTAAGGAACTAGTTGGGTTCCATTCGTATTCCCTTATGGGACAAACTTCATGTATGGCCTCCAGTCCGTACTGCCTCAATACCTCTACCTCACACTCATATGTCCACTTCATCCATTGGGAGGGATTAAAGCTGGACTGAGTAGGTGGGGGAACTTGGTGGACCTTCATGAAGGTGGCATATGCATCCTTGTAGTTGTCCCATGCCTCCTTCTTAGTTGGATTCCTCTCCGGTTGTTGTGGGGCTGGAGGAGGGGTTGTGATGCCTTCTAGTTACAATAAGGCTCCCACAAGTTTCTGATAATCTTCTAACATGTCATTGGGTACTCTTTTCTGGCCTTTTAAGAACTGTTGAATAGCTGCCTCCCTTGGGGTAGGTGTCTTTTTCAAGGTTATGGGTAGATGATTAGATTTTATAGCAAACTTCCCAGGGATTCTTTGTCCTACATGACAATTAAGGTTTTATTAATGTCATGGCATAGTATTGATAATGTTTCAAGGGAACTTAGCTCTGATACCACTCAAGTTGTCATGCTCCGACCCGGTTTGGTCAGATCCCTGTGAGCAACCCACCGCTCCCTTGGTTCAAGAGGGGTTTCCCCCTTCTTTAATTCAAGAGGAGCCATGCAAAATCTCAACCTTGTTCCCTGTAATAACGTACCTCAATAATAATGCAAGCTTAAGAGAAATTAAGCATACTTGACAAAGGGTAAATCCTAGTGTTATCCCTAGTTATTCCCTATTCTTGAAAAGGGATAAAAAGTGTGGGTGAGTTTCTACAACTCAATGAATGGGTGTTTTAAAGATAAATAAAGTTTCAATAAAATATTTTTGAATTAGAGTGTGTCATACTCCTTATTTCCTTTAAGATATTTCATCCTCAAAATCTCGGTTTTCAAAGCCATTACTCATCATTTACCATAAACAGTGTGTTTAGCAACCAACACACACCCTTCATCATGAAGGGATCACACATTCGCATGGCAGCCCATCCACTACACCCACTTGTGGCATCGAAGCAACTTTACCGGCCACCTAGATAGAAGGGCTTCACTTCTACCTTGGGAATGAGTGGATGTATGCGACATTCGATGTTCAAACCTGAAAAGAAAACTCCATGTCTATATGAGGACAGAGACCTCATCCCGACCCCACCCCGGTCTCATGTGCATGAAGCTACGTCAAGCTTCCCTGACTGCTCGCACGACAAAATGCCCTTATCTCTACCATGTCGTCCAGTAGCCCTTAGGATGCATTACTACCCCTCTTAGGTGTCTTGATGGTCCCGAATCTCAGTGCATACACAAAACAATAGTTTTCCACAAAAGCCATTTAATCTTTGGTGCCACTGGTCCAATGGCTCTGACCCTCAACTCAACCTGTAGCTGTTTGTCTCGATTGGTTCGTCGACTTGTCTTGTCGCACTGCCACTAGTTCATCGAGTATGCTGGTCCTGTCTTGGTACCATGGCCAGACACATATTCATTAAAGTTTTCATGGCTTAATCTCATGTTTGTTTATGAGCTCCTGCTTGTGCCAACTAGCCTTAGGCCTATTGTATGAGATTTTCAAAATCAGGCATTTAGCCCCCAAGTTCCAAAACCGAGGCCTTTGACCTATTTGATCTATTTGAGCTCCTATCAAGAAGGTCTCCTAAAAAGTTTAAGCAGTGGAATATAGTCAGGGGAGAGCACTTCCAACAAAAATAATCTTTTTAGTTGTCCATCACACCAACCGAGTGTGAGGACATCTCTGCTCATAAACGATAAGCGGGTTTTCCAAATCCTTCAAAGAAGTTTATCATACCAACCAGGTGTGATCTACTTACGATTATTAAGTAGTTTTTCTGTGAATTTTCTCACATCACCCATCTAGGCAGGATGTTAAAATCCCACATAGTAATGGGTTTTTATTACCGAGGTGCTCATCATCCCAACTTGGTATGATGTGAAAATTTTCACTCACCTATTAATGTAGTGAATTCTTGTTAACCGGCTTTTTGCCTTCAGGTGAGCTTGTCTATGCTGGCGTTCCCGATATTTTGTGTTCCTACACGATATGAACATCCTTGTTCATTATCCTTTGACCTAATAGCCTTCATTCATCACAAATGGATAAAATACCCAAACTTTTCAATTATTTGCATTTAGGTTCCTAAATTACTTTTTCTTTAACTTTAGGTCCATAATGCCCATTTTCCCCCAAATTGAGTCCTAAAACTTCAAAAATTTACTTTGGGACCTCAATTTATTTAAAATTATGAAAAGGGGTTCCAGTTTCCTAAATTCTCAATTTGGTCCCCAACTTTTCCAAAATTACCATTTTGCCCCTACTTTACAAAAATGGTAATTTGACCCCAAAAAATTTAAAATTTTGACCCATTGGTCCTCCATCATCTTTTTCATGGCAAATTGGCCCTCAATCTTAGGAAATTGCACTTTAATCCCTCAAAATTTTGAAATCCCCAATTTTCCCTAAAGTTTCCCCCAATTTCCCCGGGACGAACCTCAAATAGAGTTTCAACATAAAAACTGGATGTAGATAGAGAAAGTTTTAAAAGCTTATCGTCGGGGGTGCAATGGTCTAAGCTTTCATTCTAGACAGATAGCTCTTGTCCTGAGGTTCTTCCTAAAATAAAAAATTACATCAATTAATGTCGAATTGAGGGAGAATTCTATTAGTAAATATTCGTCGGTTCTCTCTCTAGCACCGATTGGAATTTATAAAGGGAGCCAAATTGGATTAGCTTTCCACTCTAATTCATTTTTATGAGGGCTGAGAAAGTATCGAGAGAGCTTGATTTGGCATGAGAAGGGCTTGAATTGACCGATTTCAACTCGACAAAAATAGGGCAGCTTCGGTCTATCGGAGCTGCTTCACTATTCAATCACATCGATGCTTCTTCGACGATCCTAGGAGCAATTGGAGACTACCATCATGTAGTTGACTTCTCCCCAAATCTAAGGAACTCGACCACACTTTCTTTGGCTCAAAAAAATCCCCAAGTCTAAGCTCTAGTTTGAGCTTTATCAAAAAACTGAGTAATTGAGAGAGAGTGAAGTTTTCAGGTGTGTGGAGGATGAATGGATAGGGGCTCTTTATATAGGGAGCTCGGGGACTTTCCGATTGTTCATTTGGCACCTTAATAATAGTCATTGATGGCCTGAAACATACTGAATGAAAACATTTCTTTTTCATTGATTTTGTACAATTTTTCGGCGAGTAAACAGTGATGTCATCTGAATGAAGAAGACGATACTATTCCGAATCGGACTGAACCGGTTCGAACTAGGTTCAATGTTTAAATCGACCGGTTCAGACCTGATTTGTCTGAGTTTTTCAAAATGAAAATTTTCTAAATTTATCTAAATTCATTCTCTATCCAATGGTGACCTCAATTCTCAATTTTGAATTTTCTAAGCCACTTAGAAAAATAAATTTAGTATCATGTTCAATAGTGGTTCAAATCGGTTCGGATCTGGTTCACTTGAACTGGTCTAGTTTTCTTTCCCAAATTATCATAAAGCCCCTTTCCAAGGTTTTTATGACTCTTTTGGTCACTTGGGAGTTGTAAATTTCCCAATTTGTCAGTTCTCTGATGATCGGGTTTGTGAACCAGTTTGGTTTTTCTCACTCGAGTTGACCAGTTCTTTCCTAGTTTTTCCTTAACTCCAAAGGGCGGGGTTTACAACACCCCTCAGCCACCTCTCAGAGTCTCAAAGACCTAATCAAGAGGGAGAGAAGCACCTACAACATCTAGGGTTCCAGCTAGGGTGTATAACCTGACGCAAGATTAAGCTAGGATAGATCCTAGTGTAGTGGCTGGTAGCTCTCAAACCCTTACCTTAGGAAATGTAGCTGCCGATTGTATTTCCTTGAAAATTAATATAACACAAATTTGCCCAAGACATCTAGTAATTTTCTTCGAACCAAGGTATGTGCAATTGTTTGGAAGGGAAACATACACCCTCTTTCACTTTGGGGCAGAATGATCCTTCGTCAAAAAAATCTCTGTCCTAGTTCTTCCTTGAAAACTTACACCTCTCGAGTTGAGACTCAATATTCTCACACCATTAGGAGGGGAACTTGATAAGAACATGCTTCTAAGGGGATGCAAAGTAAAAATCATGGGGACAAACTTAGAGGCTGACCTGATTCCAATACCCTTGAAAGAAGTGGAAATGATTTTTAGAATGGATTGGATGTTCGCACATTAAGCAAGGTAGATTGTGGAACAAGAGGATCACGTTCCATGCCTAAAGGCTCACGGGGCAGTGTTCAAGGGAGATAGGAAAAGAAATGGAATACACTTGGTATCGTACGTCAAGGTCCAAGGCATCCTATGGAAAGGGTGTAAGTCGCTCCTCGCCACCGTGATGAGTACGAGTAAGGAGAAGAGAGGGCCATAGGATATCCCGATAGTGAAACACGACCCAAATGTATTCCCCGAGGAATTACCTGGACTCCATCCAGATTGTCAATTTAGAAATGATACAAGGAATACATCCCATTTCCCAAACGTCCTACTGTTTGGCCCTTGCAGAATTAAAGGAGTTAAATGAGCAGTTAGACAAGTTATTGGAAAAAAGTCCTTATACACCCCATTCAATCTCCATGGGGTGCACCAGTCTTATTCGTAAAGAAGAAGGATGGAAGTATGAGGTTGTGCATCGATTATCGGATGTTAAACCATGTGACTATCAAGAATAGGTACCCCCTACCATGGATTGAGAATCTATTTGACTAGCTGACCATCAACTTAAGATCCGAGAAGAAGACATATAGAAGACGACGTTCAGATCTGGTTATGAACACTATGACTTGAAAGTGATGCTCTTTGGGTTAACAAATGCCCCCGCAGCCTTTATGGACCTAATGAACCAGGTATTTCAACCTTACTTGGATAAGTTCGTGATGGTATTCATAGACGACATATTGATATGCTAAGGAACCAAGGCGGAACATGAATAACACTTGGGGATCACCCTAGGGGTCTTAAGGGAGAACCGACTCTACACAAAAATCTCAAAGTGTGAATTTTGATGGTAGGAGGTGAGCTTCTTAGGACATATCGTAACAAAAGATGGGATTAAGGTGTACCTCATAGTGATAGTAATGATATCCAATTGGAATGCCCCCACCAATCCTATGGAAATACACTACTTCTTAGGACTTGGGGGTATTATCAGAAGTTTGTAGATGATTTTTCTTAGATTGAGGCCCCATTGACCTGACTAACCTAGAAAGGAGTTGAGTATAAGTGGGATGAGAAGTGCAAGAGCTAATTCCAAGAGCATAAAACTAGGCTAACTATGGCCCCAGTACTAGCCTTACCCGACCCAAATGCAAGGGAATATACAGTGTATAACAACACATTTGGACAAGGCTTAGGATGCGTTTTAATGCAACAAGGCATGGTTATAACGTATGCATTGTGACAGCTGAAAACCCATGAAAGTAATTATATCACCCATGACCTGGAACTAGCTACCATAGTCTTCGCCTTCAAAATCTAACGACGCTATTTGTATGGAGTCGGGTGTAGGATATTCACCGACCACAAAAGCTTAAAGTACTTCCTAACCCCAAAGAAACTAGAAGGACCGGGAAGTAGTATTTACTACACTCTAAGAAGGGCAATATGATGGGCATCAAGAACGAGTGAATTCTAAATACAACTGCCAAAAAAATTGAACAAGGAGAATAGCAGTAACGAGATAGTTAATGATCTGACCCTTGTGAATGTTAAAACTTCAGCAAAGAAAGGAGAGGTGGAAATGCCAAAATAATTGGGAAATGAGGATGAAGGAAAAACCTTAGTGAGATCTTAAAATAAAGAGGATGTAAGGTCTTCTTAAAGGAAATACACATGTACTAGGATACAAGTGAGAATGAGGATGGGATGCAAAAGAATGTGCATGCAAGGTTTCAAAAGTAAAAGTAAGCAGGGAAGACGACATCAAAGGATATCATTTAAGGTGAGATGTTCTCAATGATAAATGAGAAGATAATTATGGGAGAAAAGAGTATAAATCTTACCAAGAAAATAAATCTTGGAGAAGTGAGCCCTCTAGTTAAGAAGTGATTAAAGTAAATGACCACTAATTTCAAGACTAGTTGTGGTCCATACTCTAATGATAGAGCCTAAAGAGTGGACGACTAGGTATAGTGTAAAGTACATGAAATAAATCCAATAATCAGAAGTTCCTCAGATAAGGAACAATGGATGAAATGGAATTTTAAGACGAGTAAGGATTCAAAGTATGTAAATGCCTCGATATAGAAAGAGGTGTAAGGAAATGAAGGAGGAAACCTCTAAGGAATGGTAAGAAGTTTGAGCATGTAGCTCCTAAGATTAAAAATCTCTACCTTGAGAGACATAGTAGAGAACGAAATCGTAAAAAGGGAATTTCCCAAACAAAACAATTGACACATAAACCAAAAGGGATCAACTTGGAATAAATAATCGTGAAATGGTCACGAACAAGTAAAAATGGATTAAGGAAAGGGGAAAGCTCTTGAGTAAAGGATGTCACTAGGAATGCAGAAGGACCTAAGTAGGAAAGAATTCCAGCATGTTGGTAAATTATCGAGAAACCAAATGATTGGAACTAGACAGACCCAACAAAGAAGTTGGGAAAGGATGAGTGGGTAAGGAAAATCAACACGGTTATGTAAGTTGATTGGATAACGGTAAAGGTAGTTAAGGAATGCTACTAAACAAAAAGAGGGATGAAGTCATATGATCCCTAAAAGGTTATAAAGTTGCAAACAACCCTAAAAGAAGTGTGATAGAAATCTAATGGACAGAGACAAATTTTGGAATATGTCATGTTGTAAGGGACATGTAAGCCTAACAGTCCCAAGGAAAAATACGACTCAAGTAAGGAAGAGTCAGTTAATAAGCATGATGAGGTCAAACATAGTTTGGACTAAAGTTGTAATAAATAATGGATGGAGGAAGGGTTGAAATAGAATAAAGGGGTGATAACACCAAAACCATGAAAACAAGTACATAATGCTCGAAAGAACACCAAGCTAAGGGTTTCAATGATCAAGAGGAAGAATCTGCCCTAAGTAGAGGAGGAAGTGAACCTAAGGATATCCATTTGGACTTGTGGGTAAGACATGCCTAGTTATGATAAACTCCATGAAGTGAGTAAACAACGGAAAGGAAAAGACAATCCTTAAGTGCATGATTTAATGGGGCTAAGTGAAAGAACAACCACAGTGTTGGTATGTCAAGCAATACCTGAGTTAACTTTAAGGGAAATTATTCCCAATGCAAAGGATATTAATTTAATTTTGGGGACAAAACTCCCAAAAGGAGGGGAGAGTTGTAAACCCCGTCCCATAAAGACAAGAAAATCGAGGAAAGAACCGGTCAAATAGAGTGAGAAAAACTGATCCAGTTCACAAACCAATCATCAGAGAATGGTCAAATTGGAAAATTTACAACTACCGAGTGATCCAAAGGGTCATAAAAACCTTGGAAAGGGACTTTAGGACAACTTGGGGAAGAAAACCAGATCAGTTCAGGCGAACCGGATTAAACCGCTTTGAACTGGTTTGAACCACTATTGAACCGAATGATAAATTTATTTTTCTAGGTGGCTTAGAAAATTCAAATTAGAGAATTGAGGCCACCATTGGATAGATAATGAATTTAGATGAATTTAGAAAATTTTAATTTTGAAAAACTCATTCGAATCGGGCCTGAACTGGCCGATTTAAGCGTTGAACCCGGTTTGGAACAGTGTCGTCTTCTTCCTTTGGATGACAACACTCTTCACTAGCCAGAAAATCGAGCAGCACCGATGAAGATGAAAAGTCTCCAACCATGGAGTTTCAGGCAATGAATGACCACCATTAAGGTACCAATTGGACAACCAAGGAGTCCCAAGCTTTGTATATAAAGAGCCCCTCCTCATTCATCCTCCTCACACTTGAAAACTCCACTCTCTCCCTATTACCCCATTTTCTAGTGAAGCTTGAACCAGAGCTCCGACTTGGTCATTTTTCTAAGCCAATGAAGGTGTGGTTGGATTCTTTGGATTCAGGGAGAAGTCAGCTACATGTTTGTAGTCTTCATTAGCTCTGAGGATCGCTGGGGAACTGCCAACATGACAGAACATTGAATAGTTCCGGTAGACCAAAGCTGCCCTATTTCAGTCAAGCTAAAATTGGCCAATTCGAGCTCTTCTCAAGCTAAACCAAGCCCTCCCAACACATCTACAGCCTTTCTACAACTGAATTAGAGCGAAAAGTTAAGCCAATTTGGCTCTCCTCTATAATTTCTAATTAGTGTTAGAGAGAGAACCGACGAAACTTCACTAACCAAATTGTCCCTCAATTTGACATCAATTCCCCAGGAAAAGAGCTATCTTTCCAGATCGAAAGCTCGAACTGGCATGTCCCCGACAATAAGCTTTTGAAGCATTCTCTCTTTATGTCCAATTTTCCGGTGAAACTTTGTTTGAGCTCGTTTTGACGTCAAATTGTGCGATTCAAAGTGTAATTGAATTGTATGAAGATATAGAAACTCTAATCAACAATTAAACTAATGTGATCAGTCAATTTGATGAAATAAAATTTGGTTGAGTTTGAAGGTGGAAATTGAGGGAAAATTTGGGTGAAATTTGGGGATTTCAGAAATTCGAGGGACTAAAGTGCAATTTCGTAAAATTGAGGGCCAAGTGGTCATGATAAAGATGTTGGAGGACCAATTGGAAAAATTTTGGAATATTTAGGGCAATACTTAGCATTTTTGTAAAGTAGGGGCAAAATGGTAATTTTGGAAAGGTCGGGGACCAAATTGGAAATTTGGGAAACTTGAACCCCTTTTGTAATTTTGAATAAATTGATGTCCTAAGGTGAAATTAGACATTTCAGGACTTAATTTGGGTGAAAATTGGCATTATGGACCTAAAGTTAAAGAAAAAGAACTTTAGGGACCTAATTGCAATAAAAAAAGTTCAATATTTTATTCATTCATAGTGAATGATGGAAAATAGGCCAAAGGATAATGAGCAAATATGTTAATATCGTGTAGGAACATGAAGTACTAGGAACGCTAGCAAGTACAAGCTCGCGTGGAGGTAAAGAGTCAAATAAGAGGAATTCATTGCACAATGGGTTGAGTGGGATTTTACATCATACTCGGCTAGGATGATAAGTACCTCGGAAATGAAAACCCTCTACTAAGTGGTATTTTAACTATCACACCTGAGAGGAGTGATGTGGAAATTATGCAAAAAAATTACTTATTGATTGTAAGTAGATTATACCTAGTTGGTTTGATGAACTTCCTAGAAGGAAGTAGAAAGCCTACTTATCAGTTATAAGTGAAGATATCCTCATACCCAGTTGGTGTGATGGACGGTTAAAAGTTTATTTTTGTCGGAACTACTCTCCCCTGACCGTGTTCCACTGCTTAAACTTTTTGGGAGACCTTCTTGGTGGGAGCTCGAATACCTCATATAGGCCGGAGGCCTTGGTTTTGGAACTTGGGGCTAATATGCCAATTTTTTAAAATCTCATATAGTGGGCCCAAGGCCGGTTGGCATGAGCAAGAGATCATAAACAAACATGAGTTAAGCCATGAAAACTCTAAATGAATGACTTGTTTGGCCATGATGGCCCCAAGAAAAGTAGCCAAACAAACCCACACTGTCATAGCCACCCTGGAAGCCAGGGAAAACCCTCTTCCAAGGGAGGAAATGAACCAAAAGTATAGAAGGACCCTTGGAGTAACCCCGGGTCAAAGATGAGTCGACAAGAAAGCCTCCAAGGTGTTTAGGCTCAAGGACGATAATGCATCGAACCATCAACAACCCCTTAGAAAGGCCCTACAATGCTCAAAGTGTGGGAGGAACCATAAAGGTCCACACAAGGAGATGACTTGTTATAAATGTGGGCAATGGGGACACTATAGTAGAAGATGCTTGACATTTCAGAGGAGAAGACCCAAGAGCATCTATTATGAGTGTAGGAAGGTGGGACACACAACATGGAATTGTCCCACACTACGAGGAATCCAAGCGATACCTTTTAATAAGGACATCTCCACCCCTACAGAAGTTCAAAGGGATGACATTACAAGAACCACAAATGCGATTAGGGAACCCAATCTCACTTAGGAACAAATCCCTCTAGATCAATATCGAATACTCTCCAACCCATCATTATAACAATCCCCCTCAAGAGATGTTAAAACCCCAAATTGTATTCTTATTTCAATAAATAAGATTCTAAATTTAAAAAATTTCTCTGTTCCCTAATAATACGGTAGCATACCTCAATAGCTCGAGGAAGGATCACGTAAAGAAGATCAAGGGTAGAACCTTAAGAAAACCTAGAAATAGTAGAATATAGATAAAGGGAAGTTTCCTTAAAGAGCACTACAAAACCACCTAGGAGCGAAGAAGAAAATACCTCCTCCATAGAAGACAAGCTAAATGATGAGAGATAACTAGAATGCCTCAAGATAGTAAGGTATGATCTACCTTGAAAAACAGAAGAGCCAAGTAGGGTTGTAGACTAACCTAGCAAGGAAGGAGAAAGTTAAACCCAAGGAATAACTAAGTAGGAAATAACATCAAATGATGCAACAACAAGTGAAAATGGGTGGGCTAGCCATCATAAGGAAATAGAGAAAAGAACATCCAGAAAACCTTGGGAAAGTAAGCCCTTCAATTCATAAGAGAGTACGGAGAAAACAACCAATGATATCAAGACTGGTCGTGGTCCACACTAACTTAATAGAGCCCAATGAGTATATGGATGGACATAAAGGGTGCTAGGAACCAATCTATCAATAGGAGATCATCAAAGAGAGGATAAAGAACAAAAAGGAAATGGAGGACAGTGAAGGATAAAGAACAAGAAATAATACTAACTTCAAAATGGTGCAAAAAGGAAGGATGGAAAAGCCTTCAAGAAGTGTGAAGAAGTTGAACTAGGATGAGAATCCTTAGGTAAAGAATACAAGTAAGAAGTGAGACCTCAAAAAGGGAAGTCCCAAAACTAAGGAACCACCATATGGATCCTAAGAGGCTTAAACCAACATAAAGAACCACATTAAGAACCATAATGGTTAAGGGTATGTCGGGATGGCCAAAGTATTACCTAATTTGGAAGAGCAAAGGAGCCAATTAGAGATTTCTAACGAACCTAGAAAAAAAAAAGGAAGCAACTAGTAACAACATGATGGTCAAGGAGAATAAACGAGACCATAGGAAAGACCAGGGAGTAGTCAAACTACACTCTAAAGAAGGATAATAGATTGGGAATAGTGTTGAATACACGAAATAAGACCCGACGATTGGTAAATGATTAAAGGTGGACAAAAGCCTAAATTTAAATGGTGTTTAAGAATGCGAAGGAAGGAAAATCTTCAAAGTGTAGTAAGAAATTTGAATATTCTAGTACCTAAAGAGGAATCTCTACTTTGAAGGATGTAGTAGAGAATGAAAATCATTAAAGGAGAACTCCCAAAAAACAACGAAATTGTGAAATGGTCACAAGTAATTGAGAGTGAGTTTAGGTAAAAGGAAAATCCTTGAGTAAAGGACGTCACCAAAAATGAAGAAAGACATAAGAAGGGAAGAATTCTAGCATGTCGGTAAGTCATCAAGAAATCCAATGACTTACATTAGAAAGACCAAACAAGGAAGTTGGGAAAGGACGGGTGGATAAGGAAAGTTGACACGGTGGTGTAAGACATTTTGTCAAGGCATGAGGGATGACTAGATAATAGTAAAGATAGTCAAGGAATACTACCTAATGAAAAGAGGGATAAAGTTATTCAATCCCTGAAAGGTTGGAAGGTTGGGAACACCTAGCAAGGAAGTATTCTAAAATATTTTATTGATCAAAGACATATTCTGGAGCATTGTCATGCTGTAAGAGATACGTAAGCCCAACAATACTGAAGAAAAATATGACTCAAATAAGGAAGAGTCTATTCATAAGTATGACAAGGTCAAACATAACTTGGACCAAAGTTGTAATAAATACTGGATGAAAGAAGGATCAAAATAGGATGAAGGGGTAATAACTTTGAAACCCATGAAATCAATTACATAATGCTTGAAAGAACGTCGAGCCAATGGTTTTAATGATAAAGAGAATAACCAGGCAAAGGAATGATTGGGCACCTTGAAACTCCCAATATGGAAATCTTGAGTAAGAAACCCAAAGGGGAAGAATCTTTCCCTAAGTAAAGAAAGATGCAAATCTATGAATATACCTTTGGACCCACAGACAAGACATACTAGTTATGATAAAAATCCATAGAAGGAGTAAACAATATAAAGGAAAAGAAATTCCTTAAGTGCGTGATTTAAGGTGGGCTGAGTGAAAGAATGATTGAAGTATTAACATGTCTAAGTTGACATTAAGGGAAGTTACCCCAAAAATAAATTTAGCTTTGGGGCAAAATGCCTAAAAGGAGGGCAGAGTTGTAAAATCCGCCCTTTGGAGTTAAGGAAATTGGGAAAAGGACCGGTCAAACCGAGTAAGAAATACCAAACTGGTTCACAAACCCGATCATCAAAAAATGGGAAATCTGGAAAATTTACAACTCCTAAGTGACCTAAAGGGTTCATAAAACCTTGGAAAAGATCCTTAGGACAAATTGGAATAGAAAAACCAGACCGGTAAACATGAACCGGAACCAATAGTGAAAGGGAAAACTGGGAAATTTATGGATCTTGAGTGACCCAAAGAGTGCCAAAAGTCATGAAAAAGGACTTGAGGATGAATTGTAGATGAAAACCAAACCGGTTCAGGTGAACCTTATCTGAACCGGATTGAACTAGTTTGGATCGGTTTGAACCACTATTGAATCATATGCTAAATTCATTTTTTTAGGCAGCTTAGAAAATTCAAATTTGACATTTGAGGACACCATTGGATAGAAAATGAATTTAAAAATTTTTTCATTTGAAAAATTCGGTCGAATCAGAGGTGAATCGACCGGTTTAAGCTTTGAACCCGGTTTGGAATAGTGTCGTCTTCTTCCTTCAGATGACAGCACTATTCACTCATTGGAAAATCGAGCAGACGCCGACAAAGCTGAAAAGTCTCCAACCAAGGAGTTTCAGGAAATGAATGGCCGCTAGTAAGGTGTCAATCAATTGACCAAGAAGTCCCCAAGCTTTCTATATAAAGAGCCCCTCCTCATTCATCATCTCTACACTTGAAAACTCCATTCTCTCTCAACTGCTCCAATTTTTGGTGAAGCTAGAACCAAAGCTCCGACTTGGGCACTTTTCTAAGCCAAACAAGGCGAGGTCGGGTTCTTTAGAACCGGGGAGAAATCAGCTACACGCCTATAGTCTCCATTTGCTCTGAGAGTCATCAGAGAAGCGTCGACGTGATCAAATAGTGAAGCATCTCTGGTTGACCAAAGCTGCCCTTTTTCAGTTGAGCTAAAATCGACCAATTCAAACCCTTCTCATGCCAAACCAAGCCCTCCCAACACCTCCACATCCCTCCTACAGCTAAATTAGAGCTAAAAGGTAAGACAATTTGACACCACTCTATAAATTCCGATTGGTGCTAGAGAGAGAATTGGCAGAACTTAGTTGACTAAATTCTCACTCAATTCGGCATCAATTGATGCAATTCTTGATCCTATGAGGAACCTTAGAATGAGAGCTATCTGCCCAGATCAAAAGCTCGGACCCTCGCACCTTCGACGATAAGCTTTCTCTTTCTAAGACCAATTTTCCAGTTAAGCTCCGTTTGAGCTCATTCCGACACCAAATCGTGTGATCCAAAGTGCAATTAAATCATATGATGGTGTAGAAACTGTAAACTAACTTCAATTTAAACAATTAAACTAATTTGATTGGTCAATTTGATGAAATCAAATTTGGCTGAGTTAGAAAGTTGAAATTGGGGGGATTGGGAATTTCAAAAATTCGATGGACTAAAGTGCAATTTCATAAAATTAATGATCAATTGGGCATGATGAAGATGTTGGAGGACCAATTGGGCAATTTTTGAATTTTTGGGGCAAAACTTACCATTTTTGTAAAGTAGGGGCAAAATGGTAAGTTTGGAAAAGTTTGGGGACCAAATTGGTTATTTGTTAAATTGAACCCCTTTTTTGTGAAATTGAATAAATAGAGGTTCCAAAGTGAATTTTAAAAGTTTTAGGACTCAATTTCAGGAAAAACTGACATTTGGGGACTTAGAGTTAAAGAAAAATAACTTTATGGACCTAATTGAAAATAAATGAAAAGTTTAGTTTTCTCATTTCTTTGGAATTAATGAAGGCTATTAGAATGTTCATATTGTGTAGTAACACAAAGTACCAGGAATGCTAGCAAGGACAAGATCGCGTGAATGAAAAGAACCGATCGTAAGGAATTCACTTCATTAACGAGTGGGTGGAATTTTTATATCAAACCCAGTTGGGATGATAACCACCTTAGAAATAAAAACCCACTGCTAAGTGGTATTTTAAACATTACACCCGAGAGGAGTGATGTGAAAATCACGCGTAAAAATAATTTACTGGTATAAGTAGATCATACTCGATTGGTATGATGAAACTTTATCGAAGGAAGTGGAAAACTCGTTCATCGGTTATGAGCGGAGATGTCCTCATACTCGGTTGGTATGATGGATAGTTGAAAAGTATTTTATCAGAAGCACTCTCCCTCGACTATTTGCCATTGCTTAAACATTTTGGGAGACCTTCTTGATGGAAGCTCGGATAGATCTATTAGGTCAGAGGCCTTAGTTTTGGAACTTGAGTGCTAATATGCCCAATTTTGAAAATCTCGTACAATGGGCCCTAGGCCTGTTGGCCCGAGCAGGAGCTTGTAAACAAACATGAGTTATATGCCATAAAAATTTAAGTAAATTAATTGTTTGGCCATGGTACCAAGACAAGACCGACATACTCAGTCGACTAGCAGCAGTGCGACATGATTGGTCTTCGGACTAGTCAAGATAAACATTTGCAAGTCGAGTTGTGGGTCAAGGCTGTTGGACCAGTGGCACCACAAGTTATATATCATTATGTGAAAAATGTTGATTGTTCATGCACTATGTTTACGAGACCTTCAAGATGCCCAAGAGGGGTAGTAATGCATCCCAGGACTCTGGATGACCTGGTGGATATAAAGACAGTTAGTCGTACCAAAAGTCTTGCGAAACTCGGAGTAGCTTCAAGCGCATGAGACTAGGGAAGGGGACATGATGAGGTCTCTATCTTTATATGCACACAAAGTTTTATTATGGGATTGAGGGTCGGGTGAGGTCTCTGTCATCTCATGGACATGGAGAATTGTTACGGGATTGAAGGCCGGGTGTCGCGAACATCCACTCATTCTTAGGGTAGAATGTCGATTTTTCCTCAAATTGAGTCCCGTAACTTTTAAAATTTATCTTGGGACCTCAATTTATTTAATTTCACCAAAAAGGGGTTTAATTTTCCAAATTTCCAATTTGGTCCCCTAATTTTTCCAAAATTACCATTTTGCCCTTCCTTTACAAAAATAATAAGTTTTGCCCCAAAAATTCCAAAATTTCTCAATTGGTCCTCCAACATTATATTCATGCCCAATTGAACCTCAATTTCATAAAATTACATTTTGGTCCTTTGAATTTTTAAAATCCCCAATTGACGTCGGAACGAGCTCAAACGGAACTTCGCCGAAAAATGGACTATAGAGAGAGAAAGCTTTGATTAGTCACTAATGAGAGCACGATGGTCCGAGCTTTTGATTTGGACAGATAGCTCTCATCCTGAGGTTCATCTAGAATCAATAATTGCCTCAATTGATGCCGAATTGAGTTAGAATTTCATCATTGAAATTCTGTCGGTTCTCTCTCTAGCACCGACCGAAAATTGCAGAGAGGAGCCGAATTGGCTTATCTTTCAGTCCTAATTCGGCCGTGGGAGGGCTGAGGAAGTGTTGGGAGGGCTTGGTTTGGTCTGAGGAGGGCTTGAACTGCCGGCGCTTCTCCAGTGATTCTCGGATTGACAAAAGTTTGCTATTAGATAGTTGTCTTCTACTCGGTTCTAAAGAGCTTGACCTCTCCATCCGAGGTTAAGAAAAATGTTCAAGTCGAAACTCTAGTTCGAGCTTCACTGGGAAATGGAGCAGTAGAGAGAGAGAGAGAAGTGTTCAGGTGTGAGGAGAATGAATGGGGATGACCTCTTTATATAGGTGTAAAGTCATGTATTAAATGAGAGAGATTTATTACTAGTATTAATATTGCCATAAATTATTGGTATTAATTCCAATAATTTAATTTCGGTATTAAATTATTTGTATTAATTTCAATAATTAAATATATATTAATTTATGGCTATTTATAATAAGGCATACATTCGCATAAAAAATTTTTTGACCGAAATTTTGGGTTACAAAAAAAATCATACTTCCCAGGAGGTCACCCATCCTCACGCTACTCGTTCTTATGGAATCTCATTCACCTGAACCAATTTGGTTTTTCTCTACTAATTTGTCTTAAGTTTCTTTTCCAAGGTTTAATGAACCCTTTAGATCACCTAGGAGTTGTAAATTCCTAAATTGCCCATTCACAATTGATTGGGTTTGTGAACCGGTTTGGTTTTTTCACTCGGTTTAACTGGTTCCCTTCTCGGTTTTCTTAGCTCAAAAGGGTGGGATTTACATTTTTCCCTTACTACTCCTGCAACTTTTTTTTTGCTTACTCCCATTACACGGGACCCTACACTCTTTCCCTTCTTCCTACCCTTGGTTAGGGTATGTCTTTTATAGTAATTCTAGGAAGACTCTTAGTCCTTCTCTGGAACTCCTTTCCTAGTCTTGTTGCCTTGTTACTCCACATTCCTAGTTCTTAGGGGTAGTCTTTTCTCCTTAGGTGGTTTTCTCTCCATTTATTTCTTGGTCATGATTGGTTCTCTCTAATTTGTTAATCATTATTAGATAAAACTATCGTTTAAAGAAAAATAATCTTTATTCATTGAAGGATGTAGTTTGTTGTGTTTGGCTTATTACAAAGATTTTCCACTATTTTCTAGTCCCTTGAAGTCATAGGCCTGGAGTTAGCCTCTAAATGGTTTCAGGATTTGTGGCCTGAAGGCTCTGATGAACTGGTTGAAGTCCATCCATACTCCCTTAGGATTTCCCTGATAAGTCAAACTTTGTGGACTGCTTCGAGTTCATACCTTCTCAACACCTCGGCCTCACACTTTTAGGTCCACTTCATCTATTGGGAAGGGTTGAAGTTGGATTGAGCTGCTGGGGGTACTTGGTAGACTTTCATAAAGGTGGCGTGGGCATCCCAATAGTTATCCCATGCCTCCTTCTTAGTTGGAGTCCTTTTTGGTTGTTATGGGGCTGGAGGGGGTGTCAGGCTCCTTAGAGGAGGAATAGGTTCTTCCTACCTTCAAGGAGGATATACAATGCCTTCTAGCTCTAAGAGGGCTCCAACAAGTTTCCTATAGTCTCCTACCATATCCTTGGGCACCCTCATTTCAACCTCCAAGAACCATTGAATGGTCGCCTCTTTGGGGGTAGGTGTCTTTTTCATGATCTCATGTGGAGGTTTGGTTCGCACGGCAAATTTCCTAGGAACTCTTCTTCCTACAGGGTAATTAAGTTTTTATTAGTGTGAAGGCATAGTATTGATAATGCATTCAAAGGAACATGGCTCTGATACCACTCAAGTTGTCATGCCCTGACCTGGTTTGGTCATATCCCCGTGATCAACCCATCGCTTCCATAGTTTAAGAGGGATTTCCCCCTTTTTTTTAATCTAGAAGAGTCAAGCGTAATTTAAACCTTGATCACTGGAATAGCATATGTCAATAAAATGCAAGCTTAAAAGTACTTTTAAGCATACCTGACAAAGGGTAGATCCTAATATTTTCTTTAGTCATGTTTTCCCCTACTCCTAAAAAGGGATATAAAAGAGGGGTGAGTTCTACAACTCAGTGAGTGGGGGTTGGAAGTAAATTTTCAAATAAATAGTTTTAACTAAATTGTGCTAGGGTTGTTATTTTCTTTCAAAGAGATTTTTTCTCATGTTCCTATTTTCAAAACCTTTTTCATCATTTCCACATTAGGTGTGTTTAACAGACAACACATGCCCTTCATTAGGAAGGGAATGCACATTTGCAAGTACAGCCCATCCACTGCACCCACTTGTGGCTTGGGGCATCTTTACCAGTCACCAAGATAGAAGCCCGTCAACTTCTACCCTGAGTCTGAGTGGATGTTCGCGACATCCGACCCTAAGACCCAAATATCACTCTACGTCCATTTGAGGATAGAGACCTCATCCCAACCCCACCTTGGTCTCATGCGCAAGAAGCTGCTTTGAGCTTCCTCACTGCTAGTATGATGAACTACCCTTATCTTCAGCATGTCGTCCAGTAGACCTTAGGACGCATCACGACCCCTTTTGGGCTTATTGATCATTTTGTACCTTAAGTGCATGCAGAAAACAATATTTTTCACATATTCATTTATCTTTGTTACCACTATTCCATCGGCCCTAACCCTCAACCCGACCTGTAGTTGTTTGTCTAGACCAGTTCATCGACCAGGCCCTGACGCAGTGCCGCCAATCCATCAAGTACTGTCGGTCCTAACTTGGTACCATGGCGAAATCACTCATCAATTTCATTAGATTTTTCATGGCTTTCTCAATTCAAGTTTCTTTACGAGCTCCTGCTCGTGCGAACTAGCATTGGACACACTGTACGTGATTTTCCAAAACCGAGCATTTAGCCCTACAAGTTCAAAAACTGAAGCCTCTAGCCTATATGAGCTATTCTATCTCCCGTCAAGAAGGTCTCCCAAAGAGTTTAAGCATTGGCACACAGTTTGGGGAGAACACTTCTAACAAAACTATATTTTTCTCTTTATCTCACAAATCGGGTGTGATTAAACCTCCGCTTACAATCAGCAAGCGGGTTTCTTCCTTCCTTCAAGGAAGTCCATCATACCAATCCGGTATGATTTCCTCTACTTACAACAGATATGTAGGTTTTAGCTGAGTTAGCTCTTCACTCCAACCAGGCATGATGTCAAAATTCTACTTACAAGTGGTTTTTCATTTCTAAAGTACTCATCATCCCAATTGGGCATGATGTAAATAAGTCCACTCAACTGATAACCCTGACGTGTTCGTCCCCAGTTGGTTTTCTAACTTTACGTGAGCTTTCTATTGCTTGCGTTCTGGTCACACTTGTCCCTACATGATTTGAGCAGCCTTATCACTTATGATTTGGCATAAATGCCTAGGCTCACAATTTATTGATAATTTGCACTTAGGTCCCTAAAGTTCCTTTTTCTTAACTTTAGGTCCCTAAAGCCAACTTTTCACCAATTTTGAGTCCCAAGGTTTCCAAAATTTCCCTTTGAGTCCTCAATTTACTCAAAATTGTTTTAGGGGCTCAAGTTCTCCAAATTTCCAATTTGGTCCTATTTTTTCAAAAATTACCATTTTGCCCCTACTTTCCAAAAATGGCAATTTGACCCCAAATCTTTCAAAAATTGACCAATTAGTCCTCCAACATCTTTTTCATGACAAATTGGCCCTCAATTTTAGGAAATTGCATAGAGGTTAGTTAATTTTATGAAATCCCCAATTTTCCCTATATTGTTTCCCCAATTTCCTCCTTTCAAACTGGTCGAATTTGATTTCTTCAAATTGACCATTTAATGGTGATTAATAGCTTCAATTAGTGGTGTAAATTAGTTCCCACACTTCTATACAATTCAATTGAGCTTTGAATCACATGAATTAAGGCCGAAATGAGCTTAAATGTAGCTTTGCCGGAAAACTATGCATAGAAAGAGAGAGAGAGCTTTGAAAGCTTACCATCGGAGGTGTGGCGATCTGAGCTCTCCATTGAGGAAGGTAGTTCTTGTCCTAAGGTTCCTTCTAGGATCAAGAATTTCTACAATTGACCTTGAATCGAGTGAGAATTTTGTCAGTGAAATTTTATAGTTTCTTTCTCTAAGTCCAATTAGAAATGATAAAGGGGGTCGAATTAGCTTACATTTAAGCTTTGTTGCGGTCGTATGAGGGTCGTATGGGTTTTGGGAGGGCTTGGTTTGGCCAGAGGAGGGATGAATTTGGTCAGTTTTAGCTCAACCGAAACAAGGCAGCGTCGGTCCTTCAGAGCTACTTCACTATTTAATCCCACCGGTGCTTCTCTGTAGTCCTCGGGTCGTATGGAGGTTGTTTTCAGGTAGCTGACTTCCCTCGAAATCTAAAGAACCCAACCTAGCCTTCTAAGGCTAAGAAAAATTCCTATGTTGGAGCTCTAGTTCGAAATTCATCAGAAAATGGAGCAGTTGGAGAGAATGGAGATTTCAGGTGTGAGGAGGATGAATGGAGAGTAGCTCTTTATATAGGGAGCTCCAGGAACATATGTCCAACAACTTTCCTTTTTGATTGAGCTTATCCTCGCCCTAAAATGGCCTCATCGGAGCCATTTTTCTCTCGTCGGCGTCACCTACATTGAATGAATAGCGCTGTCATCACTGTTCCGAACTAGACCGAACTGATCCAACTAGTTCAATGCACAAATCGGCCATTTCAGGCCCTTTTCTACCAATTTTCTCAAAATTAAAAATTTCTAAATTAATCTAAATTCATTCTCTATCCAATGATGGCTTCAATTCCTCGATTTGAATATTTTAAGCCACCTAGAAAAATGAATTTAGCAACTGGTTCAATGATGGTTCATATCGGTTAAGGTCTGGTTCACCTGAATCATACTGGTTTTCTCTTCCAATTTGTCCCAAGGTCCTTTTTCATCACTTTTATGGCTCTTTTAGTCACTTGGGATTGGTTGATTTGCCATTTTACCCCTTCTCAATCGGTGAAGGTTTATGAACTAGCTCGATTTTCTATCTTGGGTTGACCGATTCTTTCCCTAGTTTTTCTTATTTTTTAAAGACGGGGTTTATATGGCTACACCCTCCTTTCAGCCCAAAGGCCACCGTAGAAGAGCGAGGATGATAAAATAGTAACACCACTCCTCGACTGTCAGCAGCCCTAGCTGTTATATCTCAACTCAAGCCATCCCTAGGCCAATTTTGGCTAAACCAAGCCCCCCAAACTCCACTTAGAGGTGCCTGACCTTCGCTCGAGCTAATACGGTAAGCACATCTACCTCCCCTTTGCGAGAAAACACTATTCATGACTCATTTCTATGAAAATAGAAACTAAGAAATTCACACTGCACTGGCCACCAATTGAGGCACGGTTTGATCTAGGGAGGATCCCTAGGAGGGGAGCAATTCATAGAAAGCAAGAGCTCCAGTTGTTGGACCCTCACCGATAAGATATTGAACCTTTCTCTCTCTAGACTAAACTTTCTGATGAAGGTTCATTTGAGCTCATTTCTATGCCAAATCGAGCGGTTTAAAGCTCAAAATGTTGAGGGAGGCATAAGGAAAACATTTCAGATCACAAATAGAGATAATTAACCAAGTTTTCGGGATCAATTTAACAAAATTGGGATTCGGGGACCAAATTGCAATTTTGAGAAAATTAGGCAATTTTGGGATTTTTGGAAAATTGGGTTCCGAATTGTTATTTAAGGAAATTAGTGGCATTTTCATGAAATTAACTTCCAATTGGAGCCCAATTGGGCAATTGGATGAAATGGAGGGCCAATTGGGAATTTTTGAAAGTTCAAGGACCAATTGGTAATTTTTTGGAAGTTAAAGACCAATTGGGAATTTTGGGAAAAATGAGGACAAATTGGTAATTTTGGAAAAGTGAAGGACCCATGAGGAAAATTGGAAGTCCTAGTGACTTCATTAAAAATAAGTTAAGTATTAGGGACCTAAAGTCAAAATTTGTGAACTTTAGGGATCTAATGGCAATAAGGCATAACTCAAGGGAATATATGCAAATATATGGAAATAAAAGGTCTTTTATGCCAAACCATCATGATACGAATACATGAACCATGTAGGCACGAGTTATATGAGTACGGGTGCCAAGGAGCACATTGAAGATTGGAAATCCAACTGGGACGAATTCGTCACAATACTAGGTGAGTGGGATTTTCGATATCATACCCTATTGGGGGTGATAAAAACCATTTAATAAGTTTGAAAAATCATTTTTCTAGGAATGGTCTCCCTTAACTGTATGAAATTACTTAAACATTTTGAGGGACATTCTTGATGGGAGCTAGAATTGCTCCAACACGCTTGAGGCCTCGAATTTGAAAATGATAGGTCTAGGCCTAGTTTTGGAAAACTCATAAAGTGGGTCCAAGGCCAGTGGACACAGGTTGGACCCGTAGACAAACATGAATTTTAAGAACCATGAAATCGGAATTATTTTGTGACTTGCCACGAGGCTAAGATAGGACTAACAAGGCTTTATGGGCTAGTGTAACTACACCCAGACCAGGTCGATAGGCCGGTCAAGGCAAACAGCTGCAGGCCAGGTCAAGTGTCAAGGCCATTGGATCGTTGGCACCAAAGATCATGGTTGATGAAACAAAACTGTTGTTATGCATGCATGAGGATTTCAGGAGCATCTAGACACCCGATAGGGGTAGTCAATGGGTCACAAGGGCTATTGGATGACCCAAGGATGCATAAGGAAATTTTGCTTCCAGTATGTCGAGAAGATCTGATAACTCCATGCATACCGAGATTGAGGTCATAGGGGAAATGAGGTCTCGTCCCACAAAGTAGATATGATGAAGCACTAAGACCAAGGCTAGAGGGGAAAGGAGGTTTCAAGACCGAGGTCGGAGGGGAAATGGGGTCTCGAGACCGAGGACAGAGGGGAAATGGGGTCTCATCCCACCAAGCAGACATGATGAGGGTTTGAGTGTAAAACCCGCCCTTTTGAGCTAAGGAAAACCAGGAAAAGAACCGGTCAAACCAAGTGAGGATTTAGAACCGGTTCACAAACCCGATTATTTCTGAACGGGCAAGTTGGGAATTTACAACTCTCGGGTGATCCAAAGGGTTCATTAAACCTTGGAAAAGAAACTTAAGACAAATTAGAAAATAAAAACCAAAGTGGTTTAAGTGAACTAGATTTCATAAGAACTTTAAAGTTAAGCGTGCTTACTTGAGAGTAATGTAAGGATGGGTGACCTCTTGGGAAGTATGAATTTTTTTTGTAACCCGAAATTTCGGTCAAAAATTTGTATGTACGCCTTATCATAAATTAATATATAATTAATAGCAATAATTTAATACCTAAATTAAATTATTGGAATTAATACAAATAATTTAATACCGAAATTAAATTATTGGAATTAATACCAATAATTTATGGCAATATTAATACCAGTAATAAATCTTGCCCATTTAATACACGGGTTTTACAACTATATAAAGAGTTCATCCCCATTTCATTCTCCTCACACCTGAACACTTCTCTCTCTCTCTCTACTGCTCCATTTCCCGGTAAAGCTCGAACGAGAGCTTCGACTTGAACAAAGGTCGGGCTCTTTAGAACCGGGGGGAAGACAGCTATCTGATAGCAAACTCCAATCAATCTGAGTATCGTTGGAGAAACGCCGACATGATGGAATAGTGAAGCAACTCCGGCGGACCGAAGCTGCCCTATTTCGGCCAAGCTGAAATCGGCCATTTCAAGCCCTCCCAACACTTTCTCAGCCTTTCCACGACCGAATTAGGACCGAAAGGATGAACCTCAGGATGAGACCTATCTGCCCAGATCAAAAGCTCAGACCGCCGTGCCTTCACCGGAACATGAAGTACCGGGAACGCCAGCAAGGACAAGCTCGCGTGAATACCAAGAACCGGTCTAGTGGAATTCACGGCATTAACGGGTGAGTGGGTTTACAAACATCATACCTGCTTGGGATGATGAGTACACCTTATAAAGTTAAAAATCACTTACCGATTGTGAGTGGGTTTACAAACATCATACCTGATTGGGATGATGAGCACACCTTATAAAGTTAAAAACCACTTACCGGTTGTGAGTGGGTTTACAAACATCATACCTGATTGGGATGATGAGCACACCTTATAAAGTTAAAAACCACTTATCGGTTGTGAGTGGGTTTACTAACATCATACCCGGTTGGGGATGATAAGTACCTCGATATAAAAAACCCATTGTTTAGTGGTATTTTAATCATCACTACTTAAAGAAAGTGATGTGAAAGTTATGCGGAAAAACTACTTACGGGTTGTAAGTAGATCATACCTGGTTGGTATGATGAGACTTCCTGGAAGGAAGTTGAAAACCCGTTCATCGGTTATGAACGGAGATGTCCTTATATCGGTCGGTATGATGGATAGTAAAAACCTATTTTTGTCGGAAGTGTTCTCCACTGGCTGTGTGCCAATGCTTAAACTATTTGGGAGACCTTCTCGACGGGAGCTCGAATAGCTCTGATAGGCCAAGGGCCTCGGTTTTGGAACTTGGGGGCTAAGTGCCCGATTTTGAAAATCTCGTACAATGGGCCCAAGGCCAGTTGGCACGAGCAGGAGCTCGTAAACGAACATGATATATGTGCCATAAAACTTAATAAGTGAATTGTTTGGCCATGGTACCAAGATAGGACCGACATGCTCAGTCAACTAGCGGCAGTGCGACATGACAGGTCGATGGACTAGTCAAGACAAACAGCTGCGGGTTGAGTTGAGAGTCGGGGCCGTTGGACTAATGGCACCACATATTACATGGCAATATAAGAAAACATTGTTTGTGCATGCACTATGAGTACGGAATCATCAAGACGCCCATGAGGGGTAGTGATGCATCCTAAGGGCACTGGACGACCTGGTGGCTATAAGGGCAGTTCGTCGTTCCAGGTGTCTGTGCGAAATGTGGAGTAGCACTAAGCGCATGAAACCGGGGTGGGGATAGGATGAGGTCTTTGTCCTCATACGGACACGAAGAAGTGATTTCGGGATTGTGGGTCGGATGTTTTGTACATCCACTCATTCCCAGGGTAGAAGTGGTCGTACTTCTATCCGGGTGGCAGGAAAAGTCGCTCCGAAGCCACTAGTGGGTTCAGTAGTGATACTGACTTGCGAATGTGTGTAACCTTCATTATGAAGGATGTGTGTTGGGTGATGACACATCGATAACTAAGAAATAATGGAAAAAGATGAATTTTTAAATGAAATAATTTTTTTGAAAACAAAGGAGTCTGGCACACTCCATATAAATGTTTTTCTTGAAAGTTAAAAGATTTGAATCCCACTCACTGAGTAGTTGTACTCACCCCCTCCCTTATACCTCTTTTAGGAAGTCCCGGAAAGCCGAACCTTAAAGGACTTGCGCAATTAAACGCCTGCAAGATTGGTACAACTAATTTAAATTACTATGCAGTTTTGATTTATGATATTCCTGGAAAAAGGTGCAGGTTAACGCCTTACTCTTTACGATTTATAATATAAGGGAAAACTCTTTAGTAAATCGGGAGAGTGGCAGGTTGATCACGGGGATCCGACCAAACCGGGTCGGGGCGTGACATTGAGGGTTGGACTATTGATGTCTACTTAAACTCAGGTGGATGGTAAAGGTGCTCTAATCCACAAGTGTAATAGTCGGGGACTATTCTGTGAACGTATGATCCCTTCTATGATAGAAAGGGCATGTCAATGCTTGTTGAAAAGCCTCTCGAGCAAGGGGAAGTGTTCAAGAAGAGATGAACTCATATTAAAATAAATTAAAAGTATAAAATGTTTTGATAGATTAATTGTTTTGACAACTCACTTCCCAACCCCCACTAATTGAGTTGTAAAAACTCACCCCCTCCAATTAAACCTTTTTCAGGAGAAACACCTCGCCACAACGAGTCGAGGCTAGAAGAGAAAGCCAAAGATACAACTAACCGGTAACTTTTACTTAGACGTTTTGTAAACTTTGTTATGGAAAATAGGTGCACTTTGATGCCTTTACCTTCCTTGGTCTACTTAGTAGAAATACTAAATTTGTACGAGGAAGGGTAGCAAGTTGATCACAGTACTTCGACCAAATGGGTTGGGACATGACAACTTAAGTGGTATTAGAGCAAGGTTTTCTAAACAAAGTTTCAAAACTAAAAGCCCTAGAACCCTAACCAATGGTAAACTCTTGTCAAATAGATATGACCACCCCTATAGAAACTAAATGGACCCACGCTATCACAGCTACCCCAAAACCAGGCAGAAATTTTGCCCCGCACGTGGGAATTAGCTTGGGAGCTCAAGAGTGTAGGAGGACCCAACCCACAAGACCAAGGATTTCTCTTGTCCCACTTTACAAATAATTCATCAAGATATTTAGGGAACCTTGTTTCACACTTAGGAAGGGGGACTATTTTGTAAGAAGTACGCACCCAAGGAGGGCAAAACCTAGAGACCCCTAGCAACCCACAAGAATGCCCCACCCCCCCCCCCCCCCCCCCCCCCAAAACCCGGGATGGAGAAGGAGCTATAACGGTCTACGCAAGGAAGTAACTTGCTACAATTGTGGACAAAGGGGACACTACGCTCGAAAGTGCCCAAAGCCACTAAGGAATGTGGCATCCACTCATGGGAGCACTACCTCCACGGGCGGGAAAGCATATGAAGAAAGGAAGAGAAAGGAAAATAGGGTAGAGGAAGCCTCTCCACTACGTAAATACTGAAGGACCCACGTAGGAGCTAGTGACAGGATAGCCTCCTATAGGTGTGGAGGAATAGGACACATGGTGAGGAGATGTCCCACGCCACAAGGACGGATGGCAATACCTCCCAAGAGAAAAACCTCACCGACTACCGAAGTTCGATGGGATGAAAGACAGGAGGCCGTCCCAGGAGCCACAACTCCAAATGTGGATTTCAAGCCCACCCGAGAGAGAGTTCCTCAAAATTCTAGCATAGATCTTCCCAACCTTTCTTCCAACCATCTCCCTAAGAGGGAAGAGGCCCCAAATGAACTGTACTCTATTCCCAATAAATAAGAGTTCAAGTTCCCATTAAATTATGTCGCCCTGAATCATAATGTGCCTAATCAATAATCTTGTTCCCAAGGACAAATAAGGAATGAGAAGGACAAACCTAATAAGGACAAATGACGCCTTTGATTCCCATAGACAAAGAAGTCAAGTTTCTCCGACCTCCTCGGAAAAGGCAAGCCATTTAAGAGGACCATGTATAGAGCTAAACCCAAAGAACGGGCGAACGAGGAGGTAACCCAAGTGGGATAGGTAAGGTAACCATAACAAGGAAACAATGGAAGGTATTTTCGAGGGGAGAGGGATCTTGGAAGGGTACGCCCACTAACTAAGAAACAATGAACATCAAGACTAATCTCTAACCCCACCTACTTAAGGAGACCTAGGATCAAATGACGAGGAGTAATCGGGGGTGCAGAAGATAAGGATGAGAACTAGGAGTTCCTCGAATAGAAACATGAAGTCAGGGATGGCAAAGTGTAACATGCTTTGGAAGAGCAGAGGAGTCAAGTAGGTTTATAAATCCACCTAGCTGAAGTAGGATGCTAGTAACCATGGGACAATCAAAGGGGACTAAACGACACCCCAAGAAGGACCAAAAAAGTGGTGACAACCACAACTTAAAGAAGGTGATAGGATGGGCATTAAGGACAAGTGAACTCGAGAGACAATTGTCTCGAGACAATTAGACAAAGAGGGCAATGGGAACATGGCAGTTGAACGAACCGACCCTCGTGAGAATCACATATTTAAGCCCTGACAAATAGGGAAAAGTAAAAAGGGCCAAACTTTGGTAGAGAAAGATGAAGGAAATCCTTAGAACGATCCATGGCCAAAAGGAATTGGCAACTAGCCTCGAGCCATGAGAAGCACTAAGTGAATTTTTCATGAGGTGATCAGGTGATCTTGACACAAAGAGAACTTGGACTTTCAAAGGAAACTTGTAATAATTACAAGTAGGAATGTCCATATTGAGACTATCCACAAACCTCTAGCATATGTCTGCTAGCCCAGCTAGGTCAGGAGCAAAGGGTCTTAACTCATTAAATTTTGTCTCATACTCCAATATGGAGTTAAGCCCTTGCCAAAGTTGAATGAACTCTTGCTTCTTCTCATTTATCATATGGGGTGCCAGGTACTCCTCTAAGTACCTCTCCTCGAAATGTTCCCAAGTGGGGATGGTGGTATGTAAGTTTCGGACATTATCCCACCACCGTTTAGAGCTTCCCTCTAGGAAAAATTCTGTTAGGATCACCATATCATCTGGTGGTATCCTCATGATTCCCATTAGTTTTTTGATGTTGGCTAGCCAATCCATGGCGGCTCCAGCATCCTTTTCTTAGAGGAAAGGTTTACATCCTAGCTTTCGAAGAGTCTTGAGGTTTTTGGGAATGTCCATTTGAGCGGGATGATTAGCAGGAGGAGGATGGGATTGCACTTCCTCTGGTACAACCTGAGAGTTAGTACCTGCCTTAGGGACAAGGTTAGGTTGCCCAAATACACGAGTGAACTCCACGTACAATCTTTGGTGCTCCCTACTAAGTTCAGGAGGAGTTGTCTAGGCTTCTCAAGGAGTTTCTATAGGTAGGGGTGGTTGGGCAGTGTTGGAGACCATTACCCTAGTTCTCTTGGTTCCTTTCTTTGGAGCCATTCTATAAATTTTAAAATTGATCCTATTAGTTACTATATGTTCAAGTCTTGATTATGTATTCGAGGAAGCAGGCTCTAATATCACTCAAGTTGTCATGCCCCGACCCGGTTTGGTCGGATCCCCGTAATCAACATGTCACCCTCACTGTTTACTGAGGGTTTCCCCTTATTTATAAACCGTGAATAGTAAGGTGTCCTTTAAACATGTACTTTCCTGGTATACATAAATCAAAACTACGTAAAATTTTAAACAATTCATACCTATCTCACAAGCGTATAAGTTGAAGGTCCTTAGGGGTAAGCTTTCTAGGACTTCATGAATGGGAGATAAGGGAGGGGGTGAGTACAACAACTCAGTGAATGGGTTTTCAAAATTTTGAGTTTTAGGAAAAATGTTGGTTTTGGAGTGTGCCAAACTCCTTATTTTCCTTTAAAAAATTTTCATTTCAATCTTCAATCTTTATCACCATTTCTTATTAATCACGGTGTGTCATCACCCAACACACATCCTTCATCATGAAGGTCAATCACACAATCGCATGCCAGTATGTCCACTGAACCCACTTGTGGTGTCGGAGCGACTTTACAAGCCACCTAGACAGAAGTACGTCCACTTCTACCCTAAGAATAAGTGGATATTCGCGACACCTAACCCTCAATCCCGTAACAATTCTCCATGTCCGTGAGATGACAAATTGTTCATTATCATCTGACTTGGTCATCTCATTTAGTATAAATGAATTAATTCACAACTTTTCCAATATATGCAAATTGACCCCAAAAGTTATTGTTCCTTTTTTACATTAGGCCCCACTTCCTGGTTTTTCCCCAAATTGAGTCCCGAAACTTTTAAAATTCCTCTTGGAACCTCAATGTACTCAATTTCATAAAAAGGGGTTTCAAGTTTCCCAAATTCCCAATTTGTCCCTCAAATTTTTCAAAATTACCATTTTTCCCTTCCTTTACAAAAATGGTAAGTTTTACCCCAAAAATTCTAAAATTTGCCCAGTTGGTCCTTTAACACTCTTATCATGCCTAATTGACCTTCAATTTTACAAAATTGCATTTTGGTCCCTCGAATTTTCAAAAATCACCAATTTTCCTCCAATTTCAACTTTATAACACAATTGAATTTGATTTCATCAAATTAATAGATCGAACACTTCTAATTGTTGAAATTGAAATTAAAATTGAGTTTCTACATCTCCATACGATTCAATAGCACTTTCAATCATAAGTTTTGACACTGGAATGAGCTCAAATAGAGCTTCGTTGGATAATAGAATGTAGAGAGAGAAAGCTTAAATTGCTCACCGTCGAGGGCACGACCGTCTAAGCTTTCGATCTGGGTAGATAGCTAGTGTTCTGAGGTTCTGTTATGCCTCGACCCAATTTGGTCAGATCCCCATGATCAACCCGCCACTCTCCTGGTTTATTAAAGGGTTTCCCTTATTATAAATTGTAAAGAGTAAGGCATCCTTTAAACCTGCACCTTTTTCCTGGAATAACATAATCAAAACTGCATATTTAATCACGATTTTTATCACCATTTCTTTATTTAATCACGGTGTGTCATCACGCAACACATATCCTTCATCATGAAGGTTAAACACACATTCATAGGTCGATACGTCCATTGAACCCACTTGTGGCTTCGGAGCGACTTTACCGGCTACCCGAATAGAAGTACGTCCACTTCTACCCTAAGAATGAGTGGATGTTCGCGACATCCGACGCTCATTCCCGGAATAAATTCTTCGTGTCCATATGAGGATAGAGACCTCATCCCATCCCCACCTCGGTCTCATGCGCTTAGTGCTACTCCAAATTAAGCAAAGTCACCTGGTACGACAAACTGCCCTTATACTCACCAGATCGTCCAGTGCCCTTAGAACGCATCACTACCCCTCTTAGGCATCTTGATGGTCTCGTAGTCACAGTGCATGCACAAACAATGTTTTCTTATCAAGCCATGTAATATGTGGTGCCACTAGTCTAACGGCCCCGACTCTCAACTCAACCCGCAGTCATTTGTCCTGATTGGTCCGTTAACCTGTCATGTCGCACTACCACTAGTTGATCGAGTATGTTGGTCCTATCTTAGTATCATGGCCAAACAATTCCTTTATTTAAAGTTTTATGGCATATAAATCATACGAGCTCCTACTCGTGCCGACTGGCCTAGGGCCCACTGTACGAGATTTACAAAATTGGGCATATTAGCCCCCAAGTTCCAAAACTGAGGCCCCTAGCCTATAATAGCTATTCTAGCTCCCATCAAGATGGTCTCCCAAATAGTTTAAGCATTGGCACACCGTCAAGGGAGAACACTTCTAACAAAATTATATTTTCAACAGTCCATTATACGGACCCGGTATAAGAACATCTCCGTTCATAACCGATGAACGGGTTTTCAACTTCTTTCATGAAAGTTTCACCAAACCAACTGGGTATGATCTACTTACAACGGGTAAGTAATTTTTTCGTATGGTTTTCACATCACTACTCTAAGTCGTGATGTTTAAAATACCACATAGTAGTGGGTTTTCATTTCGATGTGCTTATCATCACCAACCGGGTATGATATAAAATCCCACTCACAACCAGTAAGTGGTTTTTATCTTTAAGTTGTGATTATCATCCCAACCGGGTATGATGTTAGTAAACCCACTCACCCGTTAATTCCGTTAATTACATTAGATCAGTTCTTTGTATTCACGCAAGCTTGTCCTTGCTGTCGTTCCCAATACTTCGTGTTCCTACATGATATGAACATCTCGATTCATTATCCTTTGTCTTAATAGCCTTCATTCATTCGAGATGAATGAGAAAGTCAAACTTTCATTTATTTGTAATTAGGTCCCTAAGATTATTTCTCTTTAACTTTAAGTCCCTAATGCCAGTTTTTCCACAAATTTAGTCCCGAAACTTTTAAAATTTATCATAGGACATCAATTTATTCCATTTCACAAAAAGGGAATTAATTTCCCAATTTTCCAATTTGGTCCCCCAACTTTTCCAAAATTACCATTTTGCCCTTCCTTTACAAAAATCGTAAGTTTCACCCCAAAAATTCTAAAATTCCTCAATTGGCCCTCTAACATTTGATCATGCCTAATTGACCCACAATTTTAGGAAATTGCATTTCGGTCCCTCGAATTTTCGAAAATCCCTAACTTTCCCTATTTTTTCCCCCAATTCCAATTCTTTAACACAGCCAAATTTGATTTCATCAAATTGACCGATCAAACACCTCTAATTGTTGAAATTGAAGTTGAAATTGAGTTTCTCCATGTTCATATGATTCCATAGAACTTTGAATCGTGAGTTTTAACACCAGAACGAGCTCAAATGGAGGTTCGCTGGAAAATAGACTGTAGAGAGAGAAAGATTCGATTACTCACCGGTGAGGGCATGACAGTCCAAACTTTCGATGTGGGCAGATAGTCCTGAGATTCATCATAGAATCAAGAATCGCATCAATTGATTCCAAATTGAGTTAGAATTTCATAATTGAAATTATGTCAGTTCTCTCTCTAACACCAGTCGGAAATTGTAGAGGGGAGCCAAATTGACTTACCTTTCAGTCCTAGTTCGGCCGTGAGAGGGCTGAGAAAGTGTTGGGAGGTCTTGGTTTGGCCTAAGGAGGACTTGAATTGGCCGAAATAGGGTAGCTTTGGTCCGCTGGAGCTGCTTCACTGTTCCATCATGCTGGCGCTTCTCCAGGGATTCTCGAAATGACTGGAGTTTTCTCTCAGATAACTCACTTCTCCCCGATTCTAAAGAGCCCGACCTCTCCTTTCGAGGTTAAGAAAAATGTTCAAGTCGAAGCTTTGTTTCGAGCTTCACCAAGAAATGGAGTAGTAGAGAGAGAGAGAAGTGTTCCAGTATGAGGAGAATGAATGGGGATGGCCTCTTTATATAGGTGTAAAATCATGTATTAAATGGGAGAGATTTATTACAAGTATTAATATTGCCATAAATTATTGGTATTAATTCCAATAATTTAATTTAGGAATTAAATTATTTGTATTAATTCTAATAATTTAAGTTAGGTATTAAATTATTTGTATTAATTACAATAATTAAATATATATTAATTTATGGCTATTTATGATAAGGCGTTAAAAATTTTTTACCGAAATTTCGGGTTACAAAAAAAAATTATACTTCCCAAGAGGTCACCCATCCTCGCACTACTATCAGATAAGCACGCTTAACTTCAAAGTTCTTCTAATTTGTCTTAAGTTTCTTTTCCAAGGATTAATGAACCCTTTGGATCACCCGGAAGTTGTAAATTTCCAAATTGCTTGTACCCAAATGATCGGGTTTGTAAACCGACTCGATTTTCTTACTCGGTTTGACCGGTTCTTTACCTAGTTTTCCTTAACTCAAAAGTGGGGGGTTTACAACTCTCCCCTCATTGTAGGAGTTTTGTCCCCAAAACTTAATTAGCAACCTTGTATGAGGAACCATTTTCTTTGATGTCCATTTGTTATTTGCTTAACATGCACACTCTTCTCTTGTTCTTTCAATTAGCCCTTTTTACCTGCTTCACATAAGGGATATCTTTTCCTTTATATTATTTACTCCCTCCATGGAGTTTATCATAACTAGACATACCATATTTCAGGGTATATCCTTAGATTCATATCTTTCTTTGCTTAGAGCAACATTCTTTTGAGATTCCACACTAAAGATTTGGGAATTCCAAGATAACTAGTCATTCTCGTGTGTAGTTATCCTTTTGGTAGTTGAAACCATTAGCTTGATGTTCTTTGAAGCATTACGTACTTGTTTCCATGGTTTTTCTTTATTTTGTCCTATTTTGACCCTTACTTCATTCGTTGTCTATTATAACTTCGATCCAATTTTTTTTTATATTCGACCTTGTCATGCTTATTAGTCAACTCTTCCTTACTTTGAGTTATATTCTCCTTAGGATTGTTGGGCTTACATGCCCCTTATAGCATGGCATTTTCTAGAACCTATCTTGGTCCATTAGATTTCTAGAACATCTCTTTGAGGGTCTCTCTTAACTTTTCGACCTTTCAAGGATCGTATAACTTCATCCTTCTTTTCTTTTGATAGTATTCCTCAACTATCCATTTTACCATTATCCTCTCCTACATCATGCCTTTGAAGTTATGTCTCACATAACAGCATGGATTCCTCTTACCTATTCATCCTTCCCCAACTTTTTTATTAGGTCTTTTCAGTTCCAATTGATTGGGTTTTCCAATACTATACCGACAAGCTAGGATTCATCCCTGTTCCCAATGACATCCTTTACTCAAGGATTTTACTTTGGCCTTAATCCACTCTTACTTATTTGTAATCATATCACAATTCTTTATACCGAATTGATTCTTTTCGATCTACATGTCGATTTGCTTGGTTTGGGGAGTTTCCCTTTTTACAGTTTCATTCTCTACTATTTCCTTCAAGGTAGAGACTTTCACCTTAGAAGTTACGTGTTCAACCTTCTTACCATTTCTTGAAGGTTTCCTTTCTTCATCCCCTTACACCCTTTCTATATTGGGGCATTTTCCCACTTTCAGTTCTCCATTGTCTTAAATTTTGCATTCCATCCCTTATTCCTTATTTGAGTAGCTTTCGATTATCGGTCTTATTTCGTGTACTGGACCCTATGCCCAGCCATCTACTCTTTAGGCTCTATTATGCGAGTGTGGAGCACAATCCATCTTGATGTTAGTGGTTATTCCCCCTTAACCACTTCTTATTTAGGGAGCTTACTTTCCCAAGGTTTCTCGAATGTTCTTTCCTTTATTTTCTTATTATGGGTAGTCTACCCATTGTTACTTGTTACGACATCTATTGATACTATCTTTCTACCAACTCGTTCCTTGGGTTTAACTTACTCCTTAGGTTCTCCTGGATATTTCCCTTGGTTCTTTCACCTTATCATGCACTTCATTTGCAAGGTCGTCTCCTCATCCCTCGTCACTTGGTCCCATTACCTCTTAGTTGGGTCATGTATCCCTCCTCAGGGTTTCCTTCCTTGGTGAGATTTTTTCCCTTTCTCCTGGAATTCCTCCTTCATTCATTTTCATATGTATATATCCTTGAATGACATCCTTTGATGCCATCCCCTTCCGTTTACCTTTACTCTTGAAATCTTACGGGTACATCCTTTGTACCCCATCCTCATTCCAACTTATACCCCTGTACACGTCTATTTCCCTTATGTAGAGCTCAAATCCTCCTTGTTTCCAAATCTCTTAATCATCCTACGAGAGGCTTACTTAATCTTTTCCTGGCTTTGAGTTTGGTCGTCAATCCGTTCTTGGCCATTGATTTCTTTAAGGATTTCCTCCATCCTTATTTTCCAAATATTTGGCCTTTCCACCTCTCCCTTCTTTACTAGAGATTAAATTTATGACATTCACAAGAGTTAGTTCGTTAACTGACTCATCCCTACTATTCTCCTTGTCTAATTATCTTGAGACAGTTGTCTCTCGAGTCTTTTTATCCTTAATGCCCATCCCATTGCCCTTTTTAGGGTGTAGTCCTTACTACTTCCCAGTCCTCCTTAGGGCGTCATTTATTCTCCTTAACTATCTTGTTGATATGATTTGCTTCTTTCCGCTATGTTATTTCGAAACTTGACTTCTCTGCTTTTTCCAAAGCAAGTCGTACTTATCATCCCAAAACATCCCATTTGTCATCTAATGCTCAGCTTGTCTTCTCTTGTAAAGGTGCTTCCTTCCTTGCTCCCAAATGGCTGGAAATTTCTTCTTAAGGAAGAATTCTCTTCATCTACCCTTTGTTTTGTTTGCGGTTGATCGAGATCCTACCTTCAGTCCTTTTCCCCCCTCATCTAGTTGAGGAACACCATTACACCATCATTAAGGGACAAAAAGTTTTAGGAACTCAAAATTTACTTTCGAAATACGAGTACCAACTTGGGGCTTTAGCTTTTCTTAAAGGAGATTAGGTCGGGAAGTACCTATCACTATGCTAGGATCTTGAAGAGCTTCCTCCTAGGTGTGGTTGAAGTTTCGAGCAAGAGTCATATTTCATGGGGTGGAATACTTCCGGATTCATGTAGCTGTAGTAGCATTGTTCTTGCAAGGTTTTGTTCTAAATCCTTATGATCTGGGGCCATCCTTCACTTCATGCCCCATTTCCCTTGCACCTATAACATGTTATCTTGATACTTATCCTTAGTAGTGTTGAACACTTTCTCGAGTAGTGTTCCTTTTGTCCTCACCTTGTAACAAGTCATTTCCTTACCTAGTAGTTACTACTAGAGTTCTCACTCCTTAGTCACTTTGTCTATTTTCTTGTCGGGCCTTCTTTGCCAACTAGTTTTCCCCTAAGAGTTTTCCTAGACTCTTTATTCTTTTAGTTCATTTCCTTACTTGGGATGGGATTCTCCTTTGTCCCCGCGATTTGTTTAGCTACTTTCTTGGGGCAATCTTCCTACAGTTAAGGCGTAGGTTTACATCCTTTTTTAGAGACATGGTTTCAAAAACTTGGAATTCTTCATTAATGGAGAAGGAGTACAATATGTTAGGGTTTTAACCATATTACACAAAGGTGGTTATAAAATAGAAAGAGGGCTACAGGGTGTTTGATAAGCATCCTCCATGGTTAGGTTATAAGCCGTAGTTGGTGTTCTTGGTTTCAAGCTTGGCTCCCTTTATACTTGGGGATGTGACCTCAACAGGTCCAAGCATCATCCTCTTGGATACTTTGTCCTTTGGTCCTTGGAGATTTCTACCATGCCCTAGACATTTGGGAAACTTCTAGAGTTATCTTCCTACGAGGACAGGGTGCTGAGCAAAGTCATTCCTAGTTTTCTTGGTTCCTCTCCTAGGAGCCATCTGAAAATTTTAAAATAAATCCTATTAGTTACTATATTCTCTATTCTTGATTATGTATTCGAGGAAACAGGCTTTGATACCACTCTAGTTGTCACATCTCGACCCGATTTGGTTGGATCCCCATGATCAACCTGCCACTCTCCTAATTTAGTAAAGGGTTTCCCTTATTATAAACCGTAAAGAGTAAGGCGTCCTTTGAACCTGCACCTTTTCCCTGAAATAACATAATCAAAACTGCATAACATTTTAAATTTATCATACCTGTCTCACAGGCTTCTTAGTTGATGGTCTTTAAGGGTAGGCTTTCGGGATTTCCTGAAAGGGATATGAGGGGGTGAGTACGACTACTCAGTGAATGGGATTTCTAATGGTTTGACTTTTAAGAAAACATTTATTATTGGAGTGTGCCAGACTCCTTTCTTTCAAAAACCCCTTCATTCAAAATCTCGAGTTTTATCCCCATTTCTTTATTTAATCATGGTGTGTTATCACCCAACACACATCATTCATCATGAAGGTTAAACATACATTCGCTGGTCAGTACGTCCATTGAACCCACTAGTCACTTCGGAGCGACTTTACCGGCCACCCGGATAGAAGTACATCCACTTCTACCCTGAGAATGAGTGGATGTTCACGACATCCGACCCTCATTCCCGGAATAAATTCTTTGTGACCATATGAGGATAGAGACCTCATCCTGTCCCCACCCTTGTCCCATGCGCTTAGTGCTACTCCAAATTTCGCACGGTTACCTAGTATGACAAACTGCCCTTATACTCACCAAGTCATCCAGTGCCCTTAGAACGCATCACTACCCCTCTTGGGCGTCTTGATGGTCCCGTACTCACAGTGCATGCACAAATAATGTTTTCTTACCAAGCCATGTAATATGTGGTATCACTGGTCCAACGGCCCTGGCTCTCAACTCAACCCATAGTTGTTTGTCCTAACTGGTCCGTCGACCTGTCATGTCGCATTGTTTTTAGTTGACTAAGTATGTCGGTCCTATCCTGGTACCAAGGCCAAACAATTCCTTTATTTAAAGTTTTATAGTGTATATTTCATGTTTGTTTATGAGCTCCTGCTCGTGCCAACTGGCCTCGGGCCCACTGTACGAGATTTTCAAAATTGGGTATATTAGCCCCCAAGTTCCAAAACCGAGGTCCCCATCCTATAAGACCTATTTTCGCTCCCATCAAGGTCACCCAAATAGTTTAAGCATTGGCACACAGTCAGGGGAGAGCACTTTCAAAAAAATTATATTTTCAACTGTCCATTATACTGACCTGATATAAGGACATTTCCGTTCATAACTAATGAATGACTTTTCAACTTCCTTCAAGGAAGTTTCATCATACCAACCGAGTATGATCTACTCACAATCGGTAAGTAGTTTTTTCGCATGGTTTTCACATCACTACTCTAAGTCGTGATGTTTAAAATACCACATAGTAGTGAGTTTTCATTTTGATATGCTTATCATCCCTAACTAGGTATGATATAAAATCTCACTCACAACCAGTAACTAGTTTTTATATTTAATTTGTGCTCATCATCCCAACCGGGTATGATGTTAGTAAACCCACTCACCCATTAATGTCGTGAATTTCACTAGATCGGTTCTTTGTATTCATGTAAGCTTGTCCTTGCTGGTGTTCCTGGTACTTCGTGTTCCTACATGATATGAACATCTCGGTTCATTATCCTTTGACCTAATAGCCTTCATTCATTCCAAATGAATGGGAATGTCAAACTTTCATTTATTTGCAATTAGGTCCCTAAAGTTATTTCTCTTTAACTTTAAGTCCCGAATGCAGGTCTTTCCTCAGATTGAGTCCCGAAACTTTTAAAATTTATCATTGGTCCATAATTTATTCCCTTTCACAAAAAGGGGATTAATTTCCCAAATTTCCAATTTGGTCCCCCAAATTTTCCAAAATTACCATTTTGCCCTTCCTTTACAAAAATCGTAAGTTTTAGCCCAAATTTTCTAAAATTCCTCAATTGGCTATCTAAAAGTTTTATCATGCCCAATTGACCCTCAATTTTAGGAAATTGTACTTCGGTCCCTCTAATTTTTGAAAATCCCCAATTTTCCCCCAATTCCAACTAATTAACACAGTCGAATTTGATTTCATCAAATTGACCTACAAACACCTCTAATTTTTTAAATTAAAGTTGAAATTGAGTTTCTCCATGTTCATACGATTCCATAGAACTTCAAATCGTGAGTTTTAACGCCAGAACGAGCTCAAATGGATCTTCGTCGGAAAATAGACTGTAGAGAGAGAAAGCTTTGATTACTCACCAGTGAGGGCACGGCGGTTTGTGCTTTCAATCTGTGCAGATCTCTTCTTGAGGTTCATTTTAGAATCAAGAATCACATTAATTGATGCCGAATTGAGTTAGAATTTCATTATTGAAATTATGTTTGTTCTCTCTCTAACACCGGCCGAAAATTGTAAAGGGGATCCGAATTGGCTTACCTTTCAGTCCTAGTTCGGCCGTGGGAGGGCTGAGAAAGTGTTGGGAGTTCTTGGTTTGGCCTCAACAGGGCTCGAATTAGCTGATTTCAGCTTGGCCGAAATAGGGTAGCTTTGGTCCGTCGGAGCTGCTTCACCGTTCCATCATGCCGACGCTTCTCCGGTGATTCTCGGAATGACTGGAGTTTGATATCAAATAGCTCACTTCTCCCCGATTCTAAAGAGCCCGACCTCTCCTTTCGAGGATAAGAAAAATGTTCAAGTCGAAGCTCTATTTCGAGCTTCACTGGGAAATGGAGCAGTAGAGAGAGAGAGAGAAGTGTTCGGGTGTGAGGAGAATTAATGGGGATGGCCTCTTTATATAGGTGTAAAATCGTGTATTAAATAGGAGAGATTTTACATTTGCATAAAAATTTTGACTGAAATTTCGGGTTACAAAAAAAATCATACTTCCCAAGAGGTCACCCATCCTCGCACTACGCTTAGATAAGCACGCTTAACTTTAAAGTTCCTATAGAATCTCATTCACTTGAACCAATTTAGTTTTTCTCTTCTAATTTGTCTTAAGTTTCTTTTCCAAGGATTAATGAACCCTTTGGATCACCCAAAAGTTGAAAATTTCCAAATTGCTTGATCCCAAATGATCGGGTTTGTAAATCGGCTCGATTTTCTTACTCAATTTGATCGGTTCTTTACCCGTTTTTCCTTAACTCAAAATTGTGGGGTTTACAGGTTCCTCCTAGGATTAAGAATTGCATCAATTGATTCCAAATTGGATTAGAATTTCTTCATCGAAATTCTATCGATTCTTTCTCTAGCACTGGTAAAAAATTGTAGAGGGGAGCTGAATTGGCTTACCTTTCGGTCCTAATTCGGCCGTAGGAGTGCTGAGGAGGCGTTGGGAGAGCTTGGTTTGGCCTGAGTAGTGCTTGAATTTGCCAATTTCACCTCAGTCGAAATAGGGCAGCTTTAGTCCGCCGGAGCTGCTTCAATGTTCGATCACGCTGGCATTTCTGCCATGACTTTCGGAGGAAATGGAGACTACAAGCCTGTAGCTGACTTCTCCACGGTTCTAAAGAACCCGACCATGCCTTCTTTGGCTTGGAAATGACCCTATATCGGAACTTTGGTTCGAGCTTCGCCGAAAAACTAAGCAGCTGAGAGAGAATGGAGTTTTCAACTGTGGAGAGGATGAATGAGGAGGGGCTATTTATATAGGAAACTCGGGGACTTCTTGTTCATCCAATTGGCGCCTTAATGGCAATCATTTATTGCCTGAAACTCCTTGGACGGAGACTTTTCAGCTTCGTCGGTGCTGCGCGATTTTCTGGCGAGTGAACAGTGTTGTCATCTGAAGGAAGAAGATGACACTATTCCAAATCGGACCGAACTGGCCTGAACCGAGTTCAAAGCTTAAACCAGCCGATTCACCCTCAATTCGAACAAATTTTTAATATTTAAAAATTTCTAAATTCATTTTCTCTCTAGTGGTGGCCTCAAATCTCAAATTTGAATTTTTTCAGCCACCCAGAAAAATTAATTTAGAATTCGGTTCAATAGTGGTTCAAACTGGTGCAAACCGGTTCGGATCCGATTCACCTAAACCGGTTTGGTTTTCATCTACAATTAATTCTTAAGTCCACTTCCATGATATTTGGGACTCTTTATGTTACTTGGGATCCATAAATTTCCCGATTTACCCTTTCTCTATCAGTTCGGGTTTGTTGACCAACTCGATTTTCAATTTGAAAATGACTGGTTCTTTCCTTGGTTTTCTTATTATCAAAGGACAGGGCTTACATGAGGTCTCATCCCACCAAGCAGACATGATAAGGGTTTGAAGGGTAGGACTATTGATGTCCCCTCAAACCCAGGGTAGAGGCAGTGTCCCTCTATTTGGATGGACGACAAAGACGTATCGAACTACAAGTGGAACGGTTGGAGACTATTCTATGAACGTGAGATCCCTTTCTATGATAGAAAGGGTGAGTGATTGTTTTTTGAGACATATCCCGAGCAAGGGGAAATATTCAAGAATAGACAAACTCATATTACAATAAATTAAAAGCGTAAAACTTTTCGATAAACTAAATGTTTTGAAAACTCATTTCCCAACTCCCACTTACTAAGTTGTAGAAACTCACCCCCCCTCCCATTAACCGTTTTCAGGAGAAACACCTCACCACGATGAGCCTAGGCTAGGAGAAGAAGCCAATGGTACCGCCATCAGGTAATTTTTATCTTTTGTAAACTTTGTTATGGAAAACAGGTACCCTAATGCCTTTACCTTCCTTAGACTATTTAGTAGAAATACAAGATTAGTACGAGGAAGGGTGGTGGGTTGATCACGAACCCCAACCAAACCGGGTCGGGGTGTGACATAAGCTTTGGCATGATAGCCATCATTTTCTCATGTATGAGCGGCTATGCTCCAAATTTTTGGTTTATTGCACTAGGGTCCCTAAAGTTCATTTTTCTTCACTTTAGGTCCCTAATGCTAACTTTTCCCCAAATTGAGTTCCAATGTTTCCAATATCCTCTTTGGATCCTCAATTTACTCAAAATTGTGTAAGGGGCTCAAGTTTCCCAAATTTCCAATTTGGTCTACAATTTTTTCAAAATTTACGGTTTTGCCATTACTTTACAAAAATAGCAATTTTGCCCCAAATGTTTCGAAAGTTAACCTATTGGCCCCCCATCATCTTTCTCATTACCAATTGGCCTTCAATTTTGAGAAATTGCATGGAGACCCCTCAATTTTTTGAAATCCCTAATTTTCCCCAATTCATCCCATTTATTCTAACTTAATTTGATTTTTTCATATTGGCCATTCAATCGGGGTTAATTACTCCAATTGATGGTATGGTTCAGTTCCTACACTTCCATACGATCAAATGGAGATTTGAATCACAGAATTTAAGTACGAAATGAGCTTAAACGGAGCTTCGCTAGAAGATTGTTTGTTGAGAGAGAAACCTTAGAAAGCTTACCGTAGGAGGGGCAGTGGTCCGAACTCTTGATCTAGGGAGGTAGTTCTAGGATAAAAGATTGTTGCAATTGAAGTCTAAATGAGGGTGAATTTTATCAGTGAAATTTGACACTTTCTCTCTCTAACACAGATCTGCAACGACGGAGGAGGGATGAATTGGCTTACCTTTCAACTCTGTTGAGGCTGTGTGAGGATCGTGGGGCATCAGGAAGGCTTGGTTTGGTTGGAGGAGGTCTTAATTTGGCTGAATTCAGCTTGACCAAAACAAGGCAGCTTCGGTCCGTTGGAGCTACTTCACTATTTAATTTTGTCGACACTTCTCTGATGGTCCTCAGGTCTAAGGGAGGTTGTTGTCAAGTAGTTGACTTCCCCCAGAATATGTAGGACCTGACCTTGCCTTCTAAGTCTAAAAAAATGCCCAAGTCGGAGCTCTAATTCTAGTTTCATAGGAAAATGGAGTAGTTGAGAGAGAATGGTGATTTGAGGTGTGTGGAGGATAAATGGAGAGAAGCTCTTTATATAGGGAGCTCGGAGACCCTCTGCCCGTCCACTTTCCATTTTGTTCGAGCTTATCCTCTCCTGAAAATGCCCTGATCGGGGTGAATATTCCTTCGCTGAAGAAGGAAAGTTTTTGAACTAATGAATAGTGTTGTCATCTTGAGGAAGAAGACAACACTATTCTGAACTAGACTAGTCTGGTCCGACCAGATTCAATGGCAAAAATTGGTCGGTTCAGGCCCGATTCGATCGGTTTTCTCAAATCTAAAAATTTCTAAATTAATATAAATTCATTTCCTATCTAATGGCAGCTTCCATTTTCCAATTTGATCAATTTAAGCCACCATGAAAAATGAATTAAGAAACTAGTTCATGTATGGTTCAATCCTGTTCAGGCCTAGTTCACCCTGAACTAGTCCGATTTCTCTTCCCATTTGTTCCAAGATTCTTTTACATGATTTTTATGAATTTTGAGTCACTTGAGATTTTCAAATTTCTCATTTTACCCTTTCTTTATTGGTTTGGGTTCGTTAACCAACTCGGTTTTCTCCTTTGAATCGATCGGTTCTTTTTCCCGGTTTTCTTATCTTTAAAGAAACAGGATTTACAACTCTCCCCTTCTTTTAGAATTTTTGTCCCCAAAACATGTTTCGCCTCCATTTCTCCTTTGGCAATCTCCCTTGGTGACAACTTGGGTTGTTCCTTTACTTAGTCCTTCTTAATCCACGCATTAATGGGACTTCTCTTCTATTGTATTAATCACTCACTCTATAGAGGGTATCTTCATTTGGTGGGTCTCACTTACTATTCCGAAAGTATTCCTTTCAACCCGCTCTCTATTTTAATTATTGTAAGGTCCTTCCTCTTGAAGGTTTTTGTCCATGTCTTTGAGTTAGCTATCCCATGATCGTTCCTTTCCTTACAATCCTTAGTGGCCTTTTTATGGTGGTTTACGCCTATCTCTTCTCTTAGGGACTACTACTAAGATGATGCCTTCTTGGCACCTAATAGTGTCTCTCGACCATTCTCGATGTTATCTACACATCCTTTCTCCTCGACATCATGTCCTCTTTCGGGATGTGTTTGGTCAGCTTTCATTAGATTTACCGATTTCGTCCTCTATGTTTTCTATCCAATTCTAGACTTATTGACTTATTGTGATCCTTTCTCCCATTCCTTTCTTTATTTCCAGTGGTATCCTTGTACAAGGATTTCCTTCCTTCCAGTACATCCTCAACCATTATGCCCATTTCTAAGTTCCTTGTGTCGGATAAAGCCTCTTAGGATTCCACTACCGGTTCCTAAATTGAATCTTACTTCCTACTTTTTATCCGTCTATGTAGATATTTTTTTCTTGAAAATCTTGAGTCCTACCCCTCCACGTTTCGTGAAGGTCTTTCGTTCCTCTCCTCCCTATCACCTAGTTGTCGATCCTTAAATCCTACATTGTCCTCACATTTCCCCTTTTGTCCTTCATCCATTATGCGAGGTGTAAATGACATCCTTTTATAAATAAGAAAAAAAATCGAGGAAAGAACCGGTTGATTCAAAAGAGAAAACCGAACCGGTTCACAAACCCGAACCGAGAAAGGAAGGCTAAATTGAGAAATTTTCAAATCCCGAGTCATAAAAACCTTGGAAAGGAACATTGGGACAAATTGGAAGAGAAAACCAAACCGTTTTAGGTGAACTGGAGCTGAACCTGTTGCTAAATTCATGTTTCTAAGTGGCTTGAAATATTCAAATTGGGTAATTAAAGCCATCATTGGATAGAGAATGAATTTAGATGAATTTAGAAATTTTTAATTTTGAAAAACTTGGTCGAATCGGGCATGAACCGACCAATTTAGGCATTGAACCTGATCAGACTAGTCCGGTTCAGTTTAGAACAATGTCATCTTCTTCCTTCAAATGACGACACTGTTCCTTCAAAGGAAGAATGGATAGCATCGATGAAGATGAATTGCCTTCGTTCAGGGCATTTTAGGTCATGAATGAGCGCGGCCAAGATACCAAACAAATGGTCAAAGAGTCCCTAAGCTCCATATATAAAGAGCTCCTCTCCATTCATCATCCTTACACATGAAAACTCCATTCTCTCTCAATTGCTCCATTTTCCAGGGAAGCTCGAACGAGAGCTCTGACTTGGATAGTTTTCTCAACCTCAGAAGGTGAGGTCCGGTTCTTTAGACTCCAGGGGAAGTTAGCTATCTGATAGCAACCTCCATTCAATCTGAGGAATGAAGCCTTTAACCCTATTTCAGCCTGATAGACCTGACGGTAGAATAAAACAGTGAAGCAGCTCTGATAGACCGAAGCTCCCCTATTTCAGCCAAATTGAATTTGGCCAAATTCAGCCTCCTCTGGCCAAACCAAGCCTTTAACCCTCATATGACCTAAACTGAGTGGAAAGGTAAGCCAATTCAGCCTTCCTCAATCGTTGTAGGTTGGAGTTAGCGAGAGAAATTGCTAAATTTCTCTAACAAAATTATCCTTCAATTTAGGGTGAATTGTAGGAATTCTTGATCCTAGAAGGTACCTCAAGAAGAGAGCTACCTTTCCCAATAGAGTGCTTGGACCGTCGCACCTCTAATAGTAAGCTTTCAAAGCTTTCTCTCTCTACGCACAGTTTTCTAGCGAAGCTCCATTTGAGCCCAATCTAGACCCAAATGACATGGTTTAAAGCTCAATTGAATTGTATGAAACTGTAGGAACTAATCCATGCCATTAATTGGAGCAATTAACCCCGGTTGAATGATCAATTTGATGAAATCAATTTCAGTTAGTTTGAAAGGGGGAAATTGTGGGAAATTTTGGGGATTTCGTAAAATTGAGGGACCATTTTGCCATTTCCCAAAATTGAGGGTCAATTGGGCATAGAAAAGATGTTGGAGGACCAATTGGTCAATTTTTGGAACATTTGGAGTCTAGTTGGCCATTTTTGGAAAGTAGGGGCAAAATGGTAATTTTTGAAAAGTTGGGGACCAAATTGGAAATTTGGGAAACTTGAGCCCCTTATACATTTTTTTAGTAAAATGAGGACTCAAATGAAATTTTGAAAATTTTGGGAGTCAAATTGGGCAAAAGTTTGCATTAGGGACCTAAAGCTATGGAAAAATAAACCTTAGGTACCTAAATGTAATTTATCAATAAATTGTGAGCCTGGGCTATTATGCCAAATCATAAGTGAAAAGGCTTCCCAATTCATGTACGGATAAGTGTGATTGGAATGCCAGTAAGAGAAGCTCACGTCAACTTGAAAACCAACCCGGGACAAACACGTCACGGTCAATGGATGAGTGGGTTTATTCACATCATACCGGTTAGGATGATGAGCACCTTGGAAATGAAAAACCAATTATGTGTGGGATTTTAACATACCACCCGGTTGGAGTGATGTGAGAACTAAGTGGAAAACTACTTAGCGATTGTAAGTAGAGAAAATCATACCCGACTGGTATGAAGGACTTCCTTGAAGGAAGAAGAAAATCCGCTAGCCAGTTGCAAGAGGAGATATCATCACACCTGGTTGGTGTGATGAATTGAAAGATGTTTTTGTTAGAAGTGTTCTCCTCTAACTATGTTCCAATGCTTAAAATTTTTGGGAGACCTTCTTCATGAGAGCTAGAACATAAGGGCAGTTTGTCATGCTAACAGTCAATGAAGCTTGACGTAGCTTCATGCACACGAAACCAAGGTGGGATCAAGATGAGGTCTCTATCCTCACACAGAGATGGAGTTTTTTTTCAGGTATCAGGGTCGGATGTCGCGAACATCCACTCAGACCAATGATAGAAGTGGACGGGCTTCTATCTTGGTGGTCAGTAAAGTTGCTCCGAGCCACAAGTGGGTCTAGTGGACAACCTACCCTACGAATGTGTGATCCCTTCCTAATGAAGGGCATGTGTTGACTATTAAACACACCAAATGTGGAAAATGAGGAAAAAGGGTTTTGAAAACTGGAATTTGGGGAAAGAACATTCTTAAAGGAAATAAGAATTTTTCCACACTCTGATTAAAGTTGTTTTGTTTATGAAAACTCACTCCCAGCACTCATTCACTAAGTTGTGGAACTCACCCCCTCACTTTATCCCTTTTCAGGTAACCAAAGGAAAACAAACAAAAAGACTTTCCTATAGTCGAACCTAAAAGATAGGTGTAAACCCCGCCCTTTTGAGCTAAGGAAAACTATGAAGGGAACTGGTCAAACCGAGTGAGAAAACCGAACCAGTTCACAAACTCGATCAATTGTGAATGGGCAATTTAGGTTCATTAAACCTTGAAAAAGAAACCTAAGACAAATTAAAAGATAAAAATCAAATTGGTTCAGGTGAACAAGATTCGATAAGAACTTTGAAGTTAAGTGTGCTTGCCCAAGAGTAGTGTGAGGATGGGTGACCTCTTGGGAAGTATGATTTTTTTTGGAGGTCGAGCTCTTCTAATCAATCTGAGAATCACTGGAGAAGTGGTGGCATGATGGAACAGTGAAGCAACTCCGATGGACCGAAGCTATCCTGTTTCGGCTAAGTTGAAATTGACCATTTTGAGCCCTCCTCAGGCCAAACCAAGCCTTCCCAACACTTCCTCATCCCTTCCACGACCGAATTAGGACTGAAAGGTAAGCCAATTCAGCTCCACTCTGCAATTTCCGACCGGTGCTAGAGAAAGAACCAATAGAATTCAATAATTAAATTCTAACTCAATTCGGCATCAATTGATGTAATTCTTGATTCTAGGATAAACCTCGAGATGAGAGCTATTTGCCCAAATCGAAAGCTCGGACCGTCGTGCCCTCACCGGTGAGAAATCGAAGCTTTCTCTCTCTATAGTCTATTTTCTGAAGAAGCTCCGTTTGAGCTCGTTCTGGCATTAAAATCTATGATTTAAAGTTCGTTAGAATCGTATGAACATGTAGGAACTCAATTTCAACTCCAATTTTAACAATTAGAGGCGTTTGATCAGTCATTTTGATGAAATCAAATTCGACAGTGTTGAAGAGTTGAAATTAGGGGAAAATTGGGGATTTTCAAAATTCAAAGGACCAAAATGCAATTTTAGGAAATTGAGGGTCAATTGGGCATGAAAATAATGTTCGAGGACCAATTGGGGAATTTTGGAACTTTGGGGGAAAAATTACCATTTTTGTAAAGGAAGGGTAAAATGGTAATTTTGGAAAAGTTAGGGGACCAAATTGAAAATTTGGGAAATTAAACCCCTTTTTGTGAAATTGAATAAATTGAGGTCCCAAGATAAATTTTAAAAGTTTTGGGACTCAATTTGAGGAAAAACCGGCATTTGGGGACTTAATTGCAAATAACTAAAAAGTTTAGGTTTTCTCATTCATTGGAAATGGATGAAGGTTGTTAAGTCGAGTTATAGTGAACAAGGATGTTTATATCATGTAGGAACACGAAGTACCGGGAACGCCAGCATGGACGAGCTCGTGTGAATACAAAGAACCGGTCAAGTGGAATTCTGTATGTTAACAGGTGAGTGGGTTTACTGACATCATACCGGTTGGGATGATGAGCACAACCTAAAATTAAAAACCACTTACTGGTTGTGACTGAAAATTTTATATCATACCCGGTTGGGAATGATAAGTACCTCGGTATGAAAACCCACTATTAAGTGGTATTTTAAACATCACTACTTAAAGGAAGTGATGTGAAAATCATGCGAAAAAACTACTTACCGATTGTAAGTAGATCATACCCAGTTGGTATGATAAGACTTCCTCGAAGGAAGTTGAAAACCCGTTCATCAGTTATGAACGGAGGTGTCCTTATACTCGGGCAGTATAATGGATAGAGAAAACATATGTTTTGTCGGAAGTGCTCTCCCCTAACTGTGTGTCAATACTTAAACAATTTGGGAGACTTTCCTGATAGGAGCTCGAATAGCTCTGATAGGTCGGGGGCCTCAGTTTTGGAACTTGTGGGCTAAATGCCCAATTTTGAAAATCTCGTACAATGGGCCCAAGGCTAGTTGGCATGAGCAGGAGCTCATAAACGAACATGATATATGTGCCATAAAACTTAATAAGTAAATTGTTTGGTCATGGTATCAAGATAGGACCGACATGCTCAGTCAACTAGCAACAGTGCGACGTGACAGGTCGGCAGACCAGTCAAGACAAACAACTGCGGGTTGAGTTGAGAGCCGGGGTTGTTGGACCAGTGGCACCACATATTACATAGCAATATGAGAAAATATTGTTTGTGTATGCACTGTGAGTACGGGACATCAAGACGTCCATGAGGGGTTGTGATGCATCCTAAGGGCACTGGACGACCTGGTGGCTATAAGGATAGTTCGTTATTCCAAGTGTCTGTGAGAAATCTGGAGTAGCTCCAAGTGCATGAGACCAGGGTGGGGAGAGGATGAGGTTTGTGTCCTCATACGGACACAAAGAAGTGATTTCAGGATTGTGGGTCAGATGTCGCATACATCCACTCATTCCCAGGGTAGAAGCGGTCGTACTTCTGTCCGGGTGGTTGGAAAAGTCGCTCCGAAGCCACTAGCAGGTTCAGTAGTGATACTGACTTGCGAATATGTGTAACCTTCATGATGAAGGATGTGTGTTGGGTGATGACACACCGGTAACGAAGAAATGATGGAAAAACCCAAATTTTTAAACAAAGGGATTTTTGAAAAAGAAATGAGTCTGGCACACTTCAATAATTATTATTTTCTTAAAAGTCAAAAGTTTTTAAAAACCCATTGACTGAGTAGTCATACTCACCCCTCCCTTATATCCCTTTCAGGAAATCCTGGAAAGCCTACCCTTAAAGACCATCAACTAAGATGCCTATAAGACAGGTATGTAAAGTTTTAAATTTCATGCAGTTTTGATTATGCTATTCCAGGAAAAAGGTGTAGGTTAAAGGATGTCTTACTCTTTACGGTTTATAATAAGGGGAAACCCTTTAATAAATTGAGAGAGTGGTAGGTTGATCACGGCGATCCGACCAAAATGGGTCAGGGCGAGACAACGGGTATGTAAGATTTAATATATTAGTTTTGATTAATGTTGTTTTAGGAAAGATACAGGTGAAATGACGTCTTAATCCTCGTGATTTAGAAAAGGGAAAACTCTTAATAAACCGTGAGAGTGGCAGGTTGCTCACGGGGACCCGACCAAACTGGGTCAAGGTGCGACATGAGAAATTTATTATTATTGGGTCTTCTTATTACTATCCATTTTTCAGGTGCAGGTTAAATTGTTTTTCCTTGAGTCCATTGGGTCCATCATCTCTCTGTTAGGGACATACACTTCCCTTGAGGTCTTTTCTTTACTATACTCCCTCTGTTCCTTGTCCTTACGATTATCCTAATTGTAGTGTAGCCTAATGCCATCTCCTGCTGTCATTCTTCTTATTTATTCTTTTGTGAAATCTTTTGGGTGTGTCTTTGTGCATTTCGTATAAGCCTACTTCTTTGGGATGACTTCGGGTGGCGTTCGTCTCTGAGGTTTCTTGTCCTCCTGGTGTGAGAATTATTTTAAGCCTTCTCATCACCTGAGGGGGTCACTGTTTTTGTTCTTTGTTACTTAGTTCATTAAGGATTTTTCCTTCATCCTTCTTGCCATCATTTGTCGCATCCACCTCTCTCTTCCTCGTCGAGTTTACATCCATGGTCCTCACAAGGTTGGGTCGTTAATCGTCTCATCCTTACTACTCTTCTTGTTAAATTTGTGGCCATCGTCTCTCGAATTCCCTTGTCCCTGATGCCCCTTTCCACTACCCCCTTTTTAAAGCATAGTCATAACTACTTCCCAATCTTTCCTCCTCCTTTGATGGACTCATGCATTTCGAGTTCCTTTCATACATTCCATACTATGTCCAACCATTTAGTCATGACTCCCTTGAGTTGTACATACCCTTTTTAGGCTTTCTTTCCTTAATACCTATTTTCCTTTCCTTACTTCTACCGCTACCGACCCTAGCACCCTTGGATGTTGTTTCCGAGGTTTGCTTATTTTTGGGGAAATCTCATGGGTATATCTTATGTGCTATATCCTTTGTCGCCATTCCTTTTCGTTGTCCTTCTTTGGGACATTTTAGTTCTTCGTACTTTCTTAACTATTGCTTGAGTGTTTGCTTAATCTCTATCTGTCCTTTGGATTCTTTCTTGTACTAATCATCTTACTCATCTTGGTGTCACCTTCCCCTTTTCCTTTTTCCCCTGGATTTATCCCATTCTACTGACTCTACGTAAATGTGCTTCCCATACACTCGGCTTCCTATGAGGTTTCCCTTAAATTTCACCTCCTAGTCTTTTGAATTGACTTGTTGTCTTGGTTGGGAGCTCATTTTTTTGTGGGAACTTATTTGGGTTCAGGTTGGGTTTCCCTTGTCAGTGGGTCTATCTTGTTGTCTACTCCTTAGATGTTCCTATACTACCCTTAGGTCTTGATTGGTGTATTCTCACCCTTGTTGTTAATAGGGAGACTAATTGTAGACCCTGCTCTTTGGAGTTAAGGAAAACTGTGAATGAATCGGTCAAACCAAATGAGAAAACTGAACCGGTTCACATAATCGATTATTGGTGAATGGGCAAATTGGAGAAATTACAATTCCTAAGTGACCCAAAAAGGTTAATAAACCTTGGAAAAGAACTTTAGGACAAATAGGGAGAAAAAAACCAAACTGGTTTAGATGAACTGGATTCGAAACGGATTAAACCATTTTATGAACTGAGCTGGTTTATGAACCGGAACAGATAGAGAGTGAGCAAACTGGGAAATTTATGGATTTCAAGTGACCTAAGAGTCACATAAGTCATGAAAAAGGACTTTAGGATGAGTGGGGGATGAAAACCCAACTGGTTCAGGTGAATCAGATTCGAACTGGATTGAACCACTATTGAACCGAATGCTAAATTCATTTTTCTAGGTGGCTTAGAAAATTCCAATTAGAGAATTGAGACCACCATTTGATAGATAATGAAATTAGATGAATTTAGAAATTTTTAATTTTGAAAAACTTAAAGCATTTAAAGCATTCTCTCTCTACGTTCTGTTTTCTAGCGAAGCTCCATTTGAGCTCGTTCCAGTGGCAAAACTTGCGATTCAAAGTGCAATTGAATAATATGAAGATGTATAAACTCCAATTTAACTTTAATTTCAACAATTAAACTTGTTTGATTAATCAATTTTATGAAATCAAATTCAGTTGTGTTGTAAAGTTGAAATTGGTGGAAAATTGGGTGAAATTGGGGGATTTTGAAAATTCGAGGGACTAAAATGTAATTTTATAAAATTGAGGGCCAATTGGGCATGATAATTGTGCTAAATGACCAACTGAGCAAATTTTAGAATTTTTGGGTAAAACTTACCATTTTTGTAAAGGAAGGGCAAAATGGTAAACTTTGGAAAGATTGGGGACCAAATTGGGAATTTGGAAAACTTGAACCCCTTTTTGTGAATTTGAATAAATTTAGGGTTGGGGTCGTTGGACCAGTGGCACCACAGATTATATGGCATTATGTGAAAAATTGTTGATTGTGCATGCACTATGTTACGAGACCTTCAAGATGCCCAAGGAGTCACAAAAGACATGGAAATGGACTTGTGAAGGAATTGGGCATGAAAACCAAACCGGTTCAGGTGAACCGGATCCAAACCGGTTCGGACTGGTTTGAACCACTAATGAACTGAATCCAAAATTCATTTTTCTAGGTGGCTTAAATAATTCAAATTGGAGATTTGAGGCACCATTGGATAGAGAATGAATTTAGATGAATTTAGCAATTTTTAGATTTGAAAAACTCGGTCGAATGAGGGGTGAACTGTCTGGTTTAAGTTTTAAACCTGGTTCGGACCGGTCTGGTCTGGTTCAGAATAGTGTCTTCTTCTTCCTCAAGATGACAACACTATTCACTTGCCGAGAAACTAAAGAAACTCCGACAAAGAAGAAACGCTTCTGATTGAGGCATTTCAAGTCTTCAATGTCAGTTATAACGGTGTCAAACAGATGGCCAACGGGTCCCCGAGCTCCCTATATAAAGAGCCCCTCCCCATTCATCCTCTCCACACCTGAAAACTCCATTATCTCACAACTGCTCCATTTTTCGGTGAAGCTCAAACTAGAGCTCCAACATGGGGTCTTTTTTTTAGCCAAACAAGGTGAGGTCGGGTTCTTTAGAACTAGGGAGAAGTCAGCTACTTGTCTGTAGCCTCCGTTCACTCCGAGGGTCGTTAGCGAGATGCCGACGTGATGAAACAGTGAAGCAGCTCCAGCGGACCGAAGCTGCACTATTTCGGCCAAGTTGAAATTGGCCATTTCGAGCCCTCCTCATGCCAAACCAAGCCTTCCCAACACTTCCTCAGTCCTCCCACGGCAGAATTAGGAGTAAAAGGTAAGCCAATTTGGCTCCCCTCTGCAATTTCCGGCTGGTGCAAGAGAGAGAACTAGCAGAATTTCAATGATGAAATTCTAACTCAATTCATCATCAATTGATGTGATTCTTGACTATAGGATTAATGTAGGATGAGAGCTATCTGCCCAGATCAAAAGCTCGGACCGTCGTGTCCTCACCGGTGAGTAATCAAAGCTTTCTCTCTCTATAGTCCGTTTTCTGGAGAAGCTCCATTTGAGCTCGTTCCGGCATCAAAACTTGCGATTCAAAGTGCTACTGAATCGTAAGAGCATGAAGAAACTCAATTTTAACTTCAATTTCAATAATTGAAGGTGTTTGATCAGTCAATTTGATGGAATCAAATTCGATTGTGCAAAGGAGTTGAAATTGGGGGAAATTGGGGATTTTCGAAATTCAAAGGACAAAAATGCAATTTTATGAAATTGAGGGTCAATCGGGCAAGAAAATAATGTTGGAATTTTTGGGGCAAAACTTACCATTTTTGTAAAGGAAGGGCAAAATGGTAATTTTGGAAAAGTTGGAGGACCAAATTGGAAACTTGGGAAATTAATGCCCATTTTGTGAAATGGAATAAATTGAGGTCATATGATAAATTTTAGAAGTTTTGGGACTCAATCTGTGGAAAATCAACATTAGGGACTTAAATTTAAAGAAAAATAACTTTAGGGACCTAATTGCAAATAAATGAAACTTTGACTTTCTCATTCATTTGGAATGAATGAAGGCTATTAGGCCAAAGGATAATGAACCGAGTTGTTCATATCGGGTAGGAACATGATGTACCGGGAACGGCAGCAAGGACAAGCTCGCGTGAATACAAAGAACCGGTCCAGTGGAATTCACTGTATTAACGGGTGAGTGGGTTTACTAATATCATACTCGGTTGCAATGGTGAGCACAACTTCAAATTTAAAAACCACTTGTCGGTTGTGAGTGAGAATTTTATATCATACTCAGTTGGGAATGATAAGTACCTCGGTATGAAAACCCACTATTAAGTGGTATTTTAAACATCACTACTTAGAGGAAGTGATGTGAAAATCATGCGGAAAAACTACTTACCGATTGTAAGTAGATCATACTCGGTTGGTATGATGAGACATCCTCAAAGGAAGTTGACAACCCGTTCATCGGATATGAACGGAGGTGTCCTTATACCCGAGCAGTATAATGGATAGAGAAAACATATGTTTGGTCAGATGTGCTCTCCCCTGACTGTGTGCCAATGCTTAAACAATTTAGGAGACCTTCTTGATGGGAGCTCGAATAGCTCTGATAGGCGGGTGGCCTCAGTTTTGGAACTTGTGGGCTAAATGCCGAATTTTGAAAATCTCATACAGTGGGCCCAAGGCCAGTTGGCACGAGCAGAAGCTCGTAAACAAACATGATATATGTGCCATAAATCTTAATAAGTGAATTGTTTGGCCATGGTACCAAGATAGGACCGACATGCTCAGTCAACTAGCGGCAGTGCAACATGACAAGTTGACAGACTAGTCAAGACAAACAACTGCGGGTTGAGTTAAGAGTCAGGGCCGTTGGACCAGTGGCACCACAGATTACATGGCAATATGAGAAAATATTGTTTGTGCATGCACTTTGAGTATGAGATCATTAAGACACCGGTGAGGGGTAGTGATGTGTCCTGAGGGCCCCGGACGACCCGGTGAGTATAAGGGTAGATCATCGTTCCAAGTGTCTGTGCAAAATTTGGAGTAGCACCAAGCGCATGAGACCGGGGCGGGACAGGATGAGGTCTCTATCCTTATATGGACACGGAGAAGCGATTTCAGGATTGAGGGTCGGATGTCACATACATCCACTCATTCCCAGGGTAGAAGTGGTCGTGCTTCTATCCGGGTGGCCGGTAAAGTCACTCCGAAGCCACAAGTGGGTTTAGTGGTCGTGCTGACCCGTGAATGTGTGTAACCTTCATGATGAAGGATGTTTGTTAGGTGATGCCACACCATGGATAAAAAGAAATGATGAAAACCTGAATTTTTAAATGAACAGATTTTTGAAAAGAAAGGAGTTTGGCACACTCCAATAATAAATGTTTTCTTATAAGTCTAAACTTTTGAAAAAAAAACCCATTCACTGAGTATTCGTACTCACCCCCTCCCTTATATCCCTTTCAGGAAAAAAAAACCTATTGAGGGCACAACTCTAAGTATAAAGTAAGCCAAGAGTGAAGCTACAAACGTTAGTAAAGGGCGTATAACTTTACCTAGGTGTTTATCAGGAACCCTGTAGCTCTTTATTTTGTGACCACTTTTTCTAATAGGGCTAATTGTACTCCTTGATTAATAAAGTACTCCAAATTCCTAAAAACTTTGTCTATCAAAGGATTTAATCTTTTTAGGAAGATAGCCCCAAGAAAAAAAAATACCTAAACAAAAGACACCATGAATATCAAGGAGATTATTATGCAAGGAAGGCACGACAAAAGAATCGTCATGGTAAGGAGTCTAGGAGAACTTTTGGGTAACTAAACAAGGGGCAACCTATAGGTACAAAGGAAATAGGGCATGAAATAAAGTACCGTCCCACACCACTAGGATTTAGAATAATACTTCCTAAGGAAGATGCCCTCATAGCTATAGGAAATCCGAAAGGATACCATCCCAAGAAACGTGACTCTAGTTGCAACCACAGATAAGAGAAAACTCTTCAAAATCTTAGCAAAGTGGTAAGAAGGAAAAAGGGTTAAAGAATGGAACAAAAGATAGCTGAAGAGAATTCTCCCTTTAAGAAGAAAATCCAAACAATTTAGGTGCAAAGAAAGGAGTGCATCCACAAGAGAAGACAAGACGAACATTTGATGGCAAACGAGATGTATTGGGGTTACATGAATAAATCATCTCGGAAAAAGCAATTATGCCAAATAGGAAGTTTGGTCCAACAGGACAAGAGAAAGTAAGTTGTTACAACAAGATAGTTAGAGGGAACAAATGACACCCTAAGGAAGACCGACCAAGAAGAGAGGAGCGGAAAGGCCAAGTACTCGGGAAAACAAGGATGAAAGAAATCCTTAACAGGACCAAAGGCCATATTAATGCCTAAACTCAAGCCAAGAAAAGAATAGGAAAGCCTCTCGCATAATTGTCAAGAAATCTTGAAACAAGGAAGATTTGAACGCTCCATAAAGAAATACACTATTAAAGTAAACTTTAGAGGGATGCATAGGGCTAACTACCCTGGAAGGAATTTTTGATGGGCGGATGGACATAATGTGGAGTGTAAGGAACCAACCCTTAATTGAGAAATGTTTCAGAGGAAGGAAGTATCGTGATGGCCCAATGATACTTGTTTGGAGAAAGCTAGAGAACCAAACAATAATTTTAGGAGAACCAAGTAAAAAGAATAAACGAGTAACAAAGGGACGGCCAAAGAGAATAAACAAAACCCTAAGAAAGGCGGAGATGTAGTAAAGACTACACTCGATGAAGGACAATAGGATGGGCATGAAGGACGAGTGATATAGCTACCTAGAAGATTGGACCAGTGAAATGGAGAGGAAAAGATAGTTAAAGAACTAGTCTTCGAGAGAACCATGGATTTAAACCATGGCAAAGAAGTGAGAAGTGAAAAGGCTAAAATGAAAAAAAATTGAGAAAAGAAATCAATGACCAAGATCGGATTTACTATCAGAAGGCCATGAGATGGTTAAGTGAGCCTCTCGAAGGACGATTAGGTGATTTTGACTCTAGATGGAAATGAGCTCTCCCTAAGGAAGATATAGACATGTACTAGGGTACGAGTGATAATGAGGATGGAGTATGAAAGACGTACCCGTAGGATCTCAAGAGTAAATGTAAACATGAAAGAATAGCATCAAGGGACGTCATTTAAAGTAAGGTGTCATCAAGATGAATGAAAAAGAAATTACGGGAGAAAGAGGTAAGAATCCTCCCAAATAAAGAAATCTTGAGAAATGATACATGACCTAATAAAGAAGAAATGGAACCAGGTGACGAGAGGCAAGGAGATGAACTTGCAAATAAAGTGCATAGTGAGGTAAAAGAAACAAGGGAAACATACTAGGAGAACCTAGGGAGTAAGTTAAACCCAATAAACGAGTAGGTAGAAAGATAGCATCAATAGATGTCATAACAAGTAAGAATGGGTAGACTACCCATAATAAGAAAATAAAGGAAAGAATGTCTGAGAAACCTTGGGAAAGTAAGCTCCCTAAATAAGAAGAGGTTAAGGGGGGAACAACCACTAATAGAAAGATGGATTGTGGTCCACATTCGCATAATGGAGCCTAAAGAGTGGATGGTTGGGCATAGGGTGGAGTACATGAAATAAAACCGATAATCAGAATCTACTCAAATAAGGAATAAGGGATGGAATGAAAAATTAAAGACAATGGAGGACTGAAAGCGAGCAAATGCCCCAATATAGAAAGGGTGTAAGGAGATGAAGAAAGGAAACCTTCAAGAAATGGTAAGAAGGAGGAACAAGTAACTCCTAAGATGAAAGTCTCAACTTTGAAGGAAATAGTAGAGAATGAAACCGTAAAAAGGGAAACTCCCAAAACCAAACAAATCGATATGTAAACCGAAAGGAATCAACTCGGTATAAAGAATTGTGAAATGATTTCGAACAAGTAACAGTTGATTATGGCCAAAGTAAAACCCTTGAGTAAAGGATGTCATTGGGAATGAGGATGGACATAAGAAAGGATGAATCTCAGCTTGTTGGTATAGTATTGGAAAACCCAATCAATGGGAACCGAAATGACCAAATAAAGTAGTTGGGGAAAGATGAGTCGGTAAGAGGAATCCATGCGATTATGTGAGACATAACTTCAAAGGCATGATGGAGGAGATGATAATGGTAAAAAGGATAGTAGCAGAATGCTATCAAGAAAAGAGGGATGAAGTTATATGATCCCTGAAAGGTCTAAAAGCTAAGAGAGAGACACTCCAAGAGATGTTCTAGAAATCAAATGGACAGAGACATGTCCTAGAAAATGCCATGCTACAAGGGCATGTAAGCCCAACAACCCCGAGGAGAATATGACTCAAAGTAAGGAAGAGTTGGCTAATAAGCACGACAAGGTCAAATATAACAATTTGGACCGAAGTTATAATAGACAACGAATGGAGGAAGGGTAAAAATAGGATAAAAAGTGATAATAAAGAAAACCGTGGAAATAAGTACGTAACGCTCGAAAGAACATCGAGTTAATGGTTTCAATGACCAAGCGGTTAACTAGATATGGAAATGTTTAGTTATCTTGGAATTTCCAATAATGAGTATAGAACCTCAAGGGGAAGAATGTTGCTCTAAGAAAAGAAATAGATAAAATCAAAGAACATACCCTAAAGTAAGGGATGTCTAGTTATGACAAACTCCATGGAAGGAGTAAATAATACAAAGGAAAAAGGAGTTCCTTAATTGAAGGTTGTAAAAAGGGTTAATTGAAAGAACGAGAGAAGAGTTTGCATGTTAAGCAAACACCAAGGGGGAATCAAAGGAAATGATTCTTCATACAAGGTTGCTAATTAAGTTTTGGTGACAAAACTCCTAAAAGGAGGGTAGAGTTGTAAACCCCGCCCTTTTGAGCTAAGGAAAACTAGGAAGGGAACCGGTCAAACCGAGTGAGAAAACCGAACTGGTTCACAAAACCCGATCATTTGTGAACACAATTTGGGAATTTACAACTCTCGAGTGATCCAAAGAGTTCATAATACCATGGAAAAGAACCTTAGGATGAAATGGAAGAGAAATACCATACTAGTTTAGATGAATCGAATCCAACTAGATTGAACCGATTTATGAACCGAGTAGGTTCATGAATCGGAACTGATAGAAAATAGGCAAATCAGAGAAATTCAACTCCCTTATGCCCCAAAGAAATTTATAAACTTTGGGAAGGAACCTTAGAACAAAGTGGGAGAGAAAAATCAGATCGGTTCAGGTGAACCGGACCCGAACCGGATTGAACCGATTTAAGGACCAAGTCGGTTTATGAACCGGAATCGATAAAGAGATGGTAAAACAAGAATCTTATGTACCCTAAGTGACCTAAGGAGTCACAAAAGACATGGAAATGGACTTGTAAAGGTATTGGGGATGAAAACCAAACCGATTCAGGTGAATCGGATCCGAACCAGTTCGGACCGATTTGAACCACTAATAAACCGAATCCTAAACTCATTTTTCCAGGTGGCTTAAATAATTCAAATTGGAGATTTGAGGCCATCATTGGATAGAGAATGAATTTAGATGAATTTTGAAATTTTTATATTTGAAAAACTCAGTCAAATGAGGAGTGAACCGACCGGTTTAAGCTTTGAACCCGGTTTGAACTAGTCCAGTCCTATTCAGAATAGTATCATCTTCTTCGTCAAGATGACAGCACTGTTCACTCATTGGGAAACTAAAGAAATGCCGGAAAAGAAGAAATGCTTCTGTTAGGGGCATTTCAGGTCTTCAATGTTAGTCATAACGGTGCCAAACGGACGGCCAACAGGTTCCTGAGCTCCCTATATAAAGAGACCCTCTCCATTCATCCTCTCCACACCATAAAACTCCATTCTCTCACAACTACATCATTTTTCAGCAAAGCTCAAACCAGAGCTCCAACATGGAGTCTTTTCTATGCCAAACAAGGTGAGGTCAGGTTCTTTAGAACTAGGGAGAAGTCAGCTACACGTCCGTAGCCTCTGTTCACTCCGAGGGTCGCCGACGTGATGAAATAGTGAAGTAGCTCCGGCAGACCAAAGCTGCCCTGTTTCGGTGAAGTTGAAATCAGCCATTTTGAGCCCACCTCAGACCAAACCAAGCCTTCCCAACACTTCCTCAGCCCTCCCACGTCCAAATTAGGACTAAAAGGTAAGCCAATTCGGCTCCCCTCTACAATTTTTGGCCGGTGCTAGAGAGAGAACCAGTAGAATTTCAATGATGAAATTCTAACTCAATTTGGCATCTATTGATGCGATTCTTGATTCTAGGATGAACCTCAAGATGAGAGCTATCTGCCAAGATTGAAAGCTCAGACCGTTGTGCCCTCACCAGTGAATAATCGAAGCTTGCTCACTCTAAAGTCCATTTTCTGGTGAAGCTCCGTTTGAGCTCGTTCCGACGTCAAAACTTGCGATTCAAAGTGCTATTGAATCGTAAGAGGATGGAGAAACTCAATTTTAACTTCAATTTCAACAATTGGAGGTGTTTGATTGGCCAATTTGATAAAATCAAATTCGACTGTGCTAAGGAGTTGAAATTGGGGGAAAATTGGGGATTTTCAAATTTCAAAAGTCCAAAATGCAATTTTATGAAATTGAGGGTCAATTGGGCATGAAAATAATGTTGGAGGACTAATTGAGGAATTTTGGAATCTTTTGGGGAAAAACTTACCCTTTTTGTAAAGGGCAAAATGGTAATTTTGGAAAAGTTGGAGGACCAAATTAGAAATTTGGGAAATTAATCCCCGTTTTGAAAAATGGAATAAATTGAGGTCCTATGATAAATTTTAGAAGTTTCGGAACTCAATTTGAGAAAAAATCGGCTTTAGGGACTTAAAGTTAAAGAGAAATTACTTTATGGACCTAATTGCAAATAAATGAAAGTTTGACTTTCTCATTCATTTGGAATGAATGAAGCCTATTAGGCCGAAGGATAATGAACCGAGATATTCATATCGTGTAGGAACACGAACTACCGGGAATGCCAGCAAGGACAAGCTCGCGTGAATACAAAGAACCGGTCTAGTGGAATTCACGGCATTAACGGGTGAGTGGGTTTACTAATATCATACCCGGTTGGGATGATTCGCACAACTTAAAATTTAAAAACCACTTGCCGGTTGTGAGTGGGAATTTTATATTAAACCCAGTTAGGAATGATAAGTACCTAGGTATGAAAACCCACTATTTAGTGGTATTTTAAACATCACAACTTAAACGAAGTGATGTGAAAATCATGCGGAAAAACTAATTACGGTTGTAAGTAGAACATACTCGGTTAGTATGATGAGACTTCCTCGAAGGAAGTTGAAAACCCGTTCATCGGTTATGAACGGAGGTGTCCTTATACCCATGGCGGTATAATGGATAGAGAAAACATATGTTTTGTCCGAAGTGCTCTCCCCTGACTGTGTGCCAATGCTTAAACAACTTGGGAGACCTTCTCGACAGGAGCTCGAATAGCTCTGATAGGCCGGGGACCTCGGTTTTGGAACTTGAGGGCTAAATGCTCGATTTTGAAAATCTCGTACATTGGGCCCAAGGCTAGTTGGCACGAGCAGGAGCTCATAAACGAACATGATATATGTGCCATAAAACTTAATAAGTTAATTGTTTGGCCACGGTACCAAGATAGGACCGACATGTTTAGTCAACTAGCGGTAGTGCAACATGACAGGTCGACAGACCGGTCAAGATAAACAACTGCGGGTTGAGTTGAGAGTTAGGGCCGTTGGACCAGTAGCACCATAGATTACATGGCAATATGAGAAAATATTGTTTGTGCATGCACTATGAGTACGAGATCATTAAGACGCCCATGAGGGGTAGTGATGTGTCCTTAGGGCCCTGGATGACCCGGTGAGTATAAGGGCAGATCGTCGTTCCAGGTGTCTGTGCAAAATTTGGAGTAGCACCAAGCGCATGAGACCGGGGCGGGGACGGGATGAGGTCTCTGCCCTTATATGGACACGAAGAAGCGATTTTAGGATTAAGGGTTGGATGTCACGTACATCCATTCATTCCCAGGGTAGAAGTGGTCGTACTTCTATCTGGGTGGCTGGTAAAGTCGCTTCGAAGCCACAAGTGGGTTCAGTGGTCGTGTTGACCTGCGAATGTGTGTAACCCTCATGATAAAGGATGTGTTTTGGGTGGGGATAGGATGAGGTCTCTGTCCTCATACGAACATAGAGATTTGTTACGAGATTGAAGGTCGGATGTCGTGAACATCCACTCATTCTTAGGGTAGAAGTTGACATCCTTCTATCTAGGTGCCAGTATAGTCACTCCGACGCCACAAGTGGTTTAGTGGATGGACTGGCCTACGATTGTGTGATTTACCTTTATGATGAAGGTTGTGTATTGGGTGATGACACACCATAGTATTAAAAATTGATTTTAAAAATCAAGATTTGGAAATGAGAAAACTTAAAAGAATTAAGATGTCTAGCACACTCCAACTTGAAAACTATTTTTATTAAAAATTCATTTTTTTTTAAATATTGATTTACTAAGTTGTAGAAACTCACCCTACTTTTATCCCTTTTCAGGAAATAGAGAAAATGACTAGGGATAACACCAAGCCTTACCCTCTATTAGGTATGCTTAAATTCACTAAAACTTGTATTTTATTTGATATATGTCTTTCTAGGGAACAAGGTTAAAAGTATGCATTGATCCTCTTGAGTTAAAGAAGGGGGAAACACCTTTTGAATCAGGAGAGCGATAGGTTGTTCATGGGGATCCGACCAAACCGGGTCGGGGCGTGACACTAATGCTTTAAGCAGAAAATTTACTAGTCTTCATTTATTCAAAAAAAAATAGTTTAATGTTGTACACAGCTTATTATAGAAAGTTCCTTACTACTCCCTATTATAGATTTACGGGTTCGTGGACTAGAAGTTTGTCTCCGAATTGTTCCGGGATTCGTGGTTCGAGGGCTCCGGTGAACTGGTTGATTTCCATCCATACTCCCGTTTAGCTTCCCTACTAGGACGGACTTCATGGAACTCAGTGAGCGGATGTTGGGAGTGATTTTTCAAAATATCTTTAGTTTACCATGCCAAGGTTGACATTTTCTTTTCAAAAGGATTTTCTCAAATTTAGGTTTTCGAAACCATTTTCCCATTTCCATATTAGGAGTGTTTAGCTCTCTTTGCACATCCCCTTGCCTCGGGAGGCATTTAGTAAACAAACACATGCCCTTCAACAAGAAGGGTATACACATTCGTAGGTGTAGCCCGTTCATTGCACCCACTTCTAGTTCGGAGTGTCTTTACAGTCATGCCTCGACCTGATTTGGTTGGATCACTATGATCAACCCGTTGCTCCCTTGGTTTAAGAGGAGTTTCCCCTTCTTTTATTCAAGAGGAGCCATGCGTAAATTCAAACCTTATTCCCTGAAATAGCATAAATCAATATATAACAAGATTAAAATGAACTTTAAGCATACTTGACGAAGGGTACATATTCACACTCTTTTTTCATTTTTATCGTCGTACTCCTTAAAAGTGGTAAAGGGAGGGGGTGAGTTCTACAACTCAGTGAGTAGGTGTTGGGAGTGATTTTTCAAAATAGCTTTAGTTTATCTAAACCATGCCACGATTATCATCTTCTTTAAAAAGGATTCTCCTCAAATTCAGGTTTTCAAAACCTTTTTCATTTCCATATTAGGTGCATTTAACTCTCTTAGCCCATCTCCTTACCTCAGGCAGCATTTAGCAAACAAACACACGCCCTTCACCAGGAATGGTACACACATTCGTAGGTTCAACCCATCTACTGCACCCACTTGTGGATCGAAACATCTTTACTGTCAACCAAGATAAAAGCCCGTCCACTTCTACCCTGAGTCTGAGTGGACATCCTAAACATCCAACTCGAAAGCCACTTCGTGTCTGTATTAGGATGTAGGCCTCATCCTAACCCCACCCTAGTCTCATACATAAGAAGCTTAGAGAGCTTCAAGACTTATTGGCATAACGAATTGCCCTTATCTCCACCATGTCATCCAGTAGCCCTTAGGACCCACCACTACCCCTAGGTCATCTTGATTGTCTTGTACCACAAGTGCATGCACAAACAAGAGTTTTTCACATAATAGCCATCATCTTTGGTGCCAACGGTCCAACGGCCTTAACAATCAACCCAACCTGGAGCTATTTGTCTAGGCAGGTTCATCGACATGGCCCTGATGCACTGCCACTCGTCCAGCGAGCACTGTCGGTCTAGACTCGGTACCGTGGACAAATCACACAACCAATTTCAATAGAAATTTTTATGGCTCTTCTTAATCAAGTTTGTTTATAAGCTTCTACTCGTGTCCACTAGCCTTGGGCCCACTGTACGTCTTTTTTCCAAAATTGGGCATTTAGCCCCAAGAGTTCAAAAATTGAGACCCCTATCCTAGCTGAGTTGTTCTAGCTCTGGTCAAGGTCTCCCAATGTTTTAAGAATTGGCACAGAGTTAGTGGAGAGAACTTCTGACAAAATAGGTACTCCAATGCCTTTACCTTCCTCAAACTATTTAATAGAAATACTAAATTAGTACGAGAAAGGGTGGCAGGTTGATCATGAACCCCGACCAAATCGGGTCGGGGCGTGACATAAGCTTTGGCATTATAGCCATCAATTTATCGTGTATGAGCGGCTAGCCTCAAAATTGTTGGTTTATTGCACTTAGGTCCCTAAAATTCATTTTTCTTCACTTTAGGTCCCTAATGCTAACTTTTCCCCAAATTGAGTCCCAAGATTTCCAATATCCTCTTTGGATCCTCAATTTACTCAAAATTGTATAAGGGGCTAAGTTTTTCAAATTTCCAATTTGGTCCCCATTTTTTTTAAATTTACAATTTTGCCCCTACTTTCCAAAAATAACAATTTGGCCCCAGATATTTTGAAAGTTGACCAATTGGTCCCCCATCATCTTTCTCATTACAAATTGGCCTTCAATTTTGAGAAATTGCATGGAGGTCCCTCAATTTTTCGAAATACCCAATTTCTCCCCTTTAAACTGACCGAATTTAATTTCTTCAAATTGGCCATTCAATCGGGGTTAATTGCTCCAATTGATGGCATGGATTAGTTTCTACACTTCCATAAGATCACATGGAGCAGTGAATCGTGGAATTTGAGTCCGAAACGAGCTTCAATGGAGCTTTGCTGGAAAATTGTTTGTAGAGAGAGAAAGATTCGAAAGTTTACAGTCGGAGGGGCAGCGGTCCAAACTCTCGATTTGGGGAGGTAGCTCTCATCTTGAGGTTCCTTCTGGGATCAAGAATTGCTACAATTGAAGTCCAAATGAGGGTGAATTTTATCAGTGAAATTCGGCACATTCTCTCTCTAACACAGATCTGCAATGATGGAGGATGCCTGAATTAGCTTATCTTTTAGCTCTGTTGAGGCCGTGTGAGAGTTGTGGAGGCGTCGGGGAGGCTTGATTTGGCTAGAGGAGGTCTGAATTTGGTAGAATTCAGCTTGGCCAAAACAGAGCATGTAAACCCCATCCCTTAAAGATAAGAAAACCGGGGAAATAATCAGTCAACGCAAGGGAGAAAATCGAACCAGTTCACGAACCCCAACCATTAGAGAAAGAGCAAATGGGGAAATTTGTAAATCCCGAGTGACCTGAAGAATCATAAAAATCATGAAAAAAGACTTTAGGATGAATTTGAAGAGAAAGTTAAACCAGTTCAGGTGAATCGGAGCTAAACCTATTTGAACCATCGTTGAACCAGTTTTAAAATTCATTATTCTGAACCATCGTTGAACCAGTTTTAAAATTCATTATTCTATGTGGCTTAAAATATTCAAATTGAGGAATTTAAGCCACCATTAGAGAGAGAATGAATATAGATTAATTTAGAAATTTTTAATTTTGAAAAACTCGGTCAAATCGGCTAGTTTAAGCATTGAACCTAGTTTAGACTGGTCTAATTCGGAACAATGTCGTCTTCTTACTTTAGTTGACAGTATTGTTCACTCGGCGAAAAAAAGAACAGCATTGGCGAAGGTGAAAAGTATCCATTCAAAGTGTTTTAGGCCATGAAGGAGCACCATAAAGGTGCCAATCAAACAGCTAGAGAGTCCCCAAGCTCCAAAAAAAAAAAAGAATGTCAGGAGAAAGGGAAAGAATCCTACCAAGGAAGGAAGCCCCAGAAATACATGTTTATCCCAATTAAGAGGAAATGGAACCAACCGAAATGGAAAGAACGATAAGCTCACAAATGAAGTGCTGGTTGAGATGGAAAGATCGAATACCAAGGAAAAGTACTCATGAGGTCCTAAGAAGTAAATTAAACCAAAGGAATGGATAAATAGCATGGTAGCATCAAAGAATGTCGTAACGAATAAGAGTGGGTGCACTACAATAATAAGAGTGTCATGCCCCGACCCGGTTTGGTCGGATCCCCGTGAACAACCCGCCACTCTCCTGGTTTATTAAAGGGTTTCCCCTTATTATAATCTGTCAAGAGTAAGGCGTCCTTTAAACCTGCACCATTTTCTAGAATAGCATAATCAAAACTGCATGAAATTTAAAACTTTACATACCTATCTTACAGGCATCTTAGTTGATTGTCCTTCAAGGTAGGCTTTTCGGGATTTCCTGAAAGGGATATAAGGGAGGGGTGAGTACGACTACTCAGTGAATGGGTTTTTAAAGGTCTACTTTTAACTTTTAAGAAAAACATTTATATAGAGTGTGCCAGACTCTTTTCTTTTCAAAAATTCATTCATTTAAAAATTTTGGTTTTTCCATTATTTCTTAGTTACCGGTGTGTCATCACCCAACACACATCCTTCATCATAAAAGTTACACACATTCGTAAGTCAGTATCACTACTGAACCCACTAGTGGCTTCGGAGCAACTTTTCCTGCCACCCGGATGGAAGTACAACCACTTCTACCCTGGGAATGAGTGGATGTACACGACATCCGACCCACAATCCCAAAATCACTTCTTCGTGTCCGTATGAGGACAGAGACCTCATCCCGTCCCCACCCCGGTCTCAGGCGCTTGATGCTACTCCAGATTTCGCATAGACACCAAGAACGATGAACTGCCCTTATAGCCACCAGGTCGTCCAATGCCCTTAGGACACATCACTACCCCTCATGGGTGCCTTGATGATCCCATACTCACAGTGCATGCAGAAACAATGTTTTCTTATATTACCATGTAATTTGTGGTGCCACTAGTCCAACGGCCCCGACTCACAACTCAACCCGCACCTATTTGTCTTAACTAGTCCGTTGACCTGTCATGTCGCACTGTCGCTAGTTGACTGAGCATGTCGGTCCTATCTTGGTACCATGGCCAAACTATTTACTTATTAAGTCTTATGGCACATATATCATGTTCATTTACGAGCTCCTACTTGTGCCAACTAGCCTTGGGCCCACTTTACGATTTTTTCAAAATCGGGCATTTAGCCCCCAAGTTCCAAAATCGAGGCACCCGGCCTATCAGAGCTATTCGAGCTCCCATCGAGAAGGTCTCTCAAATTGTTTAGGCGTTGGAACACAGTTAGGGGAGAGCACTTCCAACAAAACATATGTTTTCTCTATCCATTACACTGCCTGGTATATGGATATCTCCGTTCATAACCGATGAATAGGTTTTCAACTTCCTTCGAGGAAGTCTCATCATACCAACCAAGTATGATCTACTTACATGATTTTCACATCACTTCCTCTAAGTAGTGATATTTAAAATACCACAAAATAATGGGTTTTCATACCGAGGTACTTATCATTCCCAACCGGGTATGATATAAAATTTCCACTCACAACCGGTAAGTGGTTTTAAAATTTTATGTTGTGCTTATCATCCCAACCGGGTATTATGTTAGTAAACCCACTCACCCATTAATGTCGTGAATTCCACTAGACCGGTTCTTGGTATTCATGCGAGCTTGTCCTTGCTGGCGCTCTCGGTACTTCATGTTCCTACACGCTATGAACATTTTCGTTCATTATCCTTTGGCCTAATCACCTTCAATTCCAAATGAATGAGAAAGTCAAACTTTCATTTATTTGCAATTAGGTCCCTAAAGTTATTTTTCCTTAACTTTAAGTCCCAAATGCCTATTTTTCCTCAAATTGAGTCCCGAAACTTTTAAAATTTATCATAGGACCTCAATTTATTCCATTTCACAAAAAGGGGTTTAATTTCCAATTTGGTCCCCCCAACTTGTCCAAAATTACCATTTTGCCCTTCCTTTACAAAAATGGTAAATTTTGCCCCAAAAATTTCAAAATTCCTCAATTGGTCCTCCAACATTATTTTCATGCCTAATTGACCCTCAATTCATTTTGATCCTTTGAATTTCAAAAATCCCCAATTTTCCCCCAATTCCAGCTTCTTAACACAGCCGAATTTGATTTCATCAAATTGACCCATCAAATGTTTCTAATTGTTGAAATTGAAGTTGAAATTGAGTTTCTACATGTTCTTACGATTCGTCAGAAATGTGAATCGCAAGTTTTAATGCCGGACGAGCTCAAACGGAGCTTCACCGGAAAATGAACTATATAGAGAGAAAGCTTTGATTACTCACTAGTGAAGGCACGACAGTTCGAGTTTCATCCTAGAATCAAGAATCAAATCAATTGATGCGGAATTGGATTAGAATTTTGCCATTGAAATTCGGTCAACTCTCTCTCTAGCACCGATCAAAAATTATAAAGGGGAGCCGAATTGGCTTACCTTTCGGTCCTAATTCGGCCATGGAAAGGTTGAGGAAGTGTTAGGAGGGCTTGATTTGGCCTGAGGAGGGCTTGAAATGGCCGATTTCAGCTTCGCCAAAATAGGGCAGATTCGATCCGTCGAAGCTACTTCACTATTCTATCATACCAGCGCTTCTCCAACGATTCTTGGATTGATTAGAGTTTGCTATCAAATAACTGTTTTCTCCCCGGTTCTAAAGAGCCCGTCCTTTGTTCAAGTCGAAGCTCTAGTTCGAGCTTCACTAGGAAATGGAGCAGTAGAGAGAGAGAGAGAAGTGTTCAGGTGTGAGATGAATTAATGGGGATGACCTCTTTATATAGGTGTAAAACCGTGTATTAAATGGGAGAGATTTATTACTAGTATTAATATTGCCATAAATTATTGGTATTAATTCCAATAATTTAATTTCGATATTAAATTATTTGTATTAATTCCAATAATTTAGAGTTCTCATGTACTCTCGTTCACCTGAACCAATTTGGTTTTTTTATTCTAATTTGTGTTAAGTTTCTTTTCCAAGGTTTAATAAACCCTTTGGATCACTCGAAAGTTGTAAATTTTCAAATTGCTTTTTCCCAAATGATTGGGTTTGTAAACTGTCTCGGTTTGACCGGTTCTTTTCCCAATTTTCCTTAACTCAAAAGTGTGGGGTTTACAAAGAGAGTAAAAGAAAGAATATATGAGGAATCTTGGAGAAGTAAGGCCTCAATTAAGAAATCAATTAGGGAAAATGACCACTGACATCAGGACGGGTTGTGGTCCATGCTCACTTAATGGAGCCTAAATAATGGACGGATGAGCATAGTAAAGAAGAGTCGGCTAATAAGCATGACGAGGTCGAATATAAAAATTTGGACCAAAGTTATAATAGACAATAAATGGAGGAAGGGTCAAAATAGGACATAAAAGTGATAAGAAAAAAACTATGGAAACAAGTATGTAATGCTCGAAAGAACATCGAGCTAAAGGTTTTAACGACCAAGGGTTAACTAGACATGGGAATGGTTAGACATCTTGGAATTCCTCAATTCAAGGTCATTTGTAGGAATTCTTGATCCTAGAAGATACCTCAAGAAGAGAGCTATCTTCCCTGATAGAGATATCGAATCAACACACCTTCGATAGTAAAATTTCAAAGCTTTGTCTCTCTAAGTTAAGTTTTTTGGCAAAGCTCCATTTGAGCTCAATTCGGATCCAAATGATGCGGTTCAAAGCTCATTTGAATCAAATGGAGTGTGGGAACTAATACATACCTTCAATTGGAGCAATTAACCCTGATTGAATGGTCAATTTGATTAAATCTAATTCGACCGGTTTAAAAGGGGGGAAATTGGGGAAAATTATGGGGAAATTTGGGCATTTTGTAAAATTGAGGGACCAAATTACAATTTCCCAAAATTGAGGGTCAATTGGCCATGGAAAGGATATTGGATGACCAATTGGTCAATTTTTGGAATTTATTGGGGTCAAATTGCCATTTTTGTAAAGCAGGGGCAAAATGGTAATTCTTGAAAAGTTAGGGACCAAATTTGAAATTTTGAAAACTTGGGCCCCTTAAACAATTTTCAGTAAATTGAGGACCCAAAGTGAATTTTGGAAGTTTTGGGACTCAATTTGGGGAAAAGTTTGCATTAGGGACCTAAAGTCAAGGAAATTGAACTTTAGGGGCCTAGGTGTAATTAACTAGGAATTTTGAGTTTAGTCATTCATACATGAGAAACGAAGGCTATTATACCAAGTATTAATAGATAAGGTTGTCCAAATCATGTAAGAGCATGAAGGATCGGAACGCTAGCAAGAGAAGTTCGCATCAACTTTGGAAAATCAACCGAGGACGAACACGTCACGCTTAATGGGTGAGTGGGTTTATTCACATCATACCCGGTTGGGATAATGAGCACATCGAAAATGAAAAACCACTTCTATGTGGAATTTTCACATCACACCTAATTGGAGTGATGTGAGAACTATATGGAAGAAAAACTACTTATCGGTTGTAAGTAGATCATACACGGTTGGTATGATGGACATCTTGGAATGTAGTAGAAAACCCAATTACCGGTTGTAAGCGGAGATGTCATCACACCCGATTGGTGTGATGGATGGAAAGTTTATTTTTTTCAGAAGTGTTCTCCCCTGACTATGTGCCAATTCTTAAAAACTTTGGTAAACCTTCTTGAGGACTAAAATGCTAGTGGGAAGTATCTAGGAGGAAGGTGTCAGGACCTGTCGAGGTCACAATCCTGAGTATGAAGGGAGCCAAGCCTAAGGCCAGGAATGCCATCAAGGGCTTATAGCCTTACCAAGGAGGATGCTTGTCAAGAACCACGTTGTAAACCCTGCACTTTTGAGTTAAGGAAAATCGAGAAAAGAACCGGTCAAACGAAGTAAGAAAACCGAGCCAGTTTACAAACCCAATCATTTGGGGACAAGCAATTTCGAAATTTATAACTTTCAAGTGATCCAAAGGGTTCATTAAACCTTGCAAAAGAAACTTAAGACAAATTAGAAGAGAAAAACCAAATTGGTTCAGGTGAACAAGATCCCATAAGAACTTAAAGTTAAGCGTACTTGCCTAAGAGTAGTGCGAGGATGGATGACCTCCCCATTTAATACATAATTTTACATCTATAAAGAGGTCATCCCCATTCATTCTCCTCACACTTGAACACTTCTCTCTCTCTCTCTCTCTCTACTGTTCCATTTCCTAGTGAAGCTCGAACTAGAGCTTTAACTTGAACATTTTTCTTAACCTCGAAAGGAGAGGTCGGGCTCTTTAGAACCAGGGAGAAGTCATTTATTTGATAGCAAACTCCAGTCAATCCAAGAATCATTGGAGAAGCGCCGACATGATGGAACAGTGAAGCAGCTCCGACGGACCGAAGCTGCTCTATTTCAGCCAAGCTGAAATCGGCCATTTCGAGCCCTCCTCAGGCCAAACCAAGCCCTACCAACACTTACTCAGCCCTCCCACGGCCGAATTAGGATCGGGGTGGGGACGGGATGAGGTCTCTGTCCTCATAACGAACACGAAGAATTTATTCTAGGAATGAGGGTCGGATGTTTTGAACATCCACTCATTCTCAGGGTAAAAGTGGACATACTTCTATCCGGGTGGCCGGTAAAGTCGCTTCGAAGCCACAAGTGGGTTCAGTGGATGTACTGACCTACGAATATGTGTTTGACCTTCATGATGAAGGATGTGCATTGGGTGATGACACACCATGGTTAAATAAGCAATGGTGGAAAAATCGAGATTTTTTAATAAAGGGATATTTGAAAGAAAGGAGTCTGGCACACTCCAATAATAAATATTTTCTTAAAAGTCCAAACTTTTGAAAACTCATTCAATGAGTAGTCGTACTCGCCCCCTCCCATATATCCCTTTCAGGAGATTTCAAAAAGCCTACCCTTAAAGACCATAAACTAAGACACTTGTAAGATAGGTATGATAAATCTTAATTATTATGCAATTTTGATTTATGTTATTCCAAGAAAAGGTGTAGGTTAAAAGGACATCTTACTTTTTATGGTTTATAATAAGGGAAAACCATTTAATAAACCGGGAGAGTGGCAGGTTGTTCATGGGGATCCGACCAAACAGGGTCGGGGCATGACACACGTAGCTCCCTATCTATTTCATAACCACTTTTTGTAATGGGGCTAAGACCCCAACATATTGTTCTACTTCTCCACTAATAAAAGACTCCAAGTTCCTAAAATCATATCTCTCAAAAATGATGTGACCTTGCACATCAGCTGTAGGAAGATTGCCCAAGAAAAGTAACCAAACAAACACGCATTTCCCTAGATACCATGGAGACCAAGGAGATTCCAATTCCAAAAAAAAGGAATGAATCAAGGGAATCATTGGGCAAAAAAGGCATGACAAGAAAACTGTCAAGGTAATAAGGAGTCCAGGAGAACTCTTGGAGTAACAACTGGTAAGGAAACGACCTATTACAAGGTGTAAGGGAAACGGGACATGAAGTTTTGGACTATCTCACACTACAAGGATTTAGAACAATACTTTCCAAGAATAATGCCCCTACAACTATAGAATAAAAAAGGATACCATCCCAATAAATACGACTCCTACTCAAAATTTCAACCACATCTAGGAGGAAGCTCTTCAAGATCCTAGCGTAGTGGCAGGAAGGAAAAAAAAGGATTAATGATAGGACCTCGATAAACCGCAAACAAAACAAAGGGTAACTGAAGAGAATTCTCTCTTAAGAAGAAATTTCCAGCCATTTAGAAGCGAAGAAGGGAGCACTTCTACAAGAGAAGACAAGTCGAGCATTTGACAATAAATGGGATGTCCCAAGATGACAAGTACGACTCACTTTGGAAAAAGCAGTGAAGCCAAATAGGAGTTCCAAATCATTATAGCAGAAGGAAGCAAGTCGTAATAACAAGATAGTCAAGGAGAATAAATGACGCCCTAAGAAAGACTAGGAAGTAGAAAGGACAACACCCTAAAAAGGGTAGTAGGATCGACATTAAGGACAAGAAGACTCGAGAAACAACTACCCTAAGATAATTAGATCAAGGGAATGGTAGGGACAAGGTAGTTAACGAACTGATACTCGTGAAGGTCATAATATAAGCTTCAGCAAAGAAGGGAGAGGTGGAAAGGCCAAATATTTGGAAAAGGAGGATGAAGGAAATCCTTAAAAAGACCAATGACCAAACTCAACCCAAGAGAGGGCTAGGCAAGCCTCTCACATGATGATCAAGAGATCTTGAAACAAGGAGGATTTGAGCTCTCTCTAAAAGAAATAGACATGTATTGGGGTAGAAGAGAGGATGAGAATAGGGTACAAAAGATGTGCTCGCAAGATTTCAAGAGTAAGGGTAAACAGGAGAAGACAACATCAAAGGAAGTCATTTAAGGGTAGATATTCCCTAGGGCAAATGAAAAAGGAATTCCGGGAGAAAGGGGAAGAGTCCTACTAAGGAAGGAAACCCTAGAAAGGCATATGTAACCCAACTGAGAGGTAACGGAACCAAGTGAAGAGGGATAAGGAGATGAACTTGCAAATGAAGTGCATATTGAGGTGAAAGAACCAAGGTAAGCATACTAAAAGGACCCAAGGAATAAGTTAAACCCTAGGGACGGGTAAGTGGCAAGTTAGAATCGAAAGATGTTGTGACAAGTAAGAATGGGTAGACTACCCATAATAAGAAATAAAGGAATGAACGTCCGAGAAATGTTGGGGAAGTAAGCCCTCCAAATAAGGAGTGGTCAAGGGGGAACAACCACTAATAGTAAGATGGGTCATAGTCCACACACACATAACGGAGCCTAAAGAGTGGGCAACTGGGCATAGGGTGGAGTACATGAAATAAGACCAATAATCAAAAGTTTCTCAGATAATGAATAAGGGATGAAATTAAATTTTAAGATGAGTGAGGATTCAAAGTGGGTAAATGCATCAATATAGAAGGAGGTGTAAGGAAATGAAGGAAGAAATTTTCAAGGAATGGTTGAGCATGTAGCTCCCAAGGTTAAAATCTCAGCTTTGAGGGACATAGTAGAGAATGAAACCGTAAGAAGGGAACTCCCCGAACAAAACAATCAGGAAGTCACAAGCAAGTAAGAGTGGATTAAGGAAAAGGAAAGTCCTTGAATAAAGGATGCCACTAGAGAAGATGAAGGATATGAGAGAGAAGAATCCTCACATGTCGGTAATTCATCGGGAAACCTAATGGTTGGAACCAAAAACATCCAATAAAGAAGTTGGGAAAGGACGAGTAGGTAAGAGAAATTGACACAATTATGTGAGATATGACGTCAAAGGCAAGATGTATGAGAGGATAATGGTAAAGGTAGTCGAGAAATACTAGTAGACAAAGAGAGAGACGAAGCTATATGATTCCCAAAAGGTTGGAAGGTTGAGAACAACCATTAAGGAAGTGTTCTAAATATTAGAAAATCGGGGAAAGAACCGGTCAATCCAAGTGAGAAAACTGAACTAGTTCCGAACCCCAACCGTTAAAGAAAGAGCAAATGGGGAAATTTACAAATCCTGAGTAACCTAAAGAGTCACAAAAGTCATGAAAAAGGACATTGGGATGAATTGGAAGAGAAAACAAAACTAGTTCAGGTGAACCAAACCTGAACCGGATTAAACCGATTTGAACCATCATTGAACCGGTTTCTAAATTCATTTTTCTAGGTGGCTTAAATATTAAAATTAAGAAATTAAAGCCACCATTGGATGGATAAAGAATTTAGAAATTTTTAATTTTGAAAAACACGATTGAATCATGCCTGAACCGGCTGGTTTAAGCATTGAACATGGTTCAGATTGGTCCGTTTCAATTCAAAACAGTGTCGACTTCTTCCTTTAGATGAAATTACTATTCACTCACCGAAAAAATGAACAGTGCCGAGAAGGTGAAAAGTCTCCATTTAGGGCATTTCAGGCCATGAATGAATCCAATTAAGCAAAAAAGTAAGTCAATTCGGTCCTTCTAAGTCGTTGCATGTTAGAGTTAGAGAGAGAAACTACAGAATTTCACTGACAAAATTCTCCCTTAATTCGAGGTCAATTTTAGATATTCTTGATCCTAGAAGATACCTTATGAAGAGAGTTGTCTTCCCCGATAGAGAGATTGGACCATTGCACCTCTAATAGTAAGATTTTAAAGCTTTCTCTCTGTAAGTTTAGTTTTCTGGTGAAGCTCCGTTTGAGCTCAATTTGGACCTAAATAATGTGGTCCAAAGCTCAATTGAATCATATGGAAGTGTAGGAACTGATACATACCTTCAATTGGAGTAATTAACCCCGATTGAATGGTCAATTTGATGAAATCTAATTTGGCATGTTTAAAAGGGGGGAAATTGGGGAAAATTTTAGGGAAATTTGGGGATTTCATAAAATTGAAGGGCCAAATTGCAATTTCCAAAAATTGAGGGTCAATTGGCCATTAAAAGGATATTGGATGACCATGGTCGATTTTTGGAATTTATTCCGGTCAAATTGCCATTTTTGTAAAGTAGGGGCAAAATGGTAATTTTTGAAAAGTTAGGGACCAAATTGGAAATTTGGAAAACTTGAGCCACTTAAACAATTTTCAGTAAATTGTGGACCCAAAGAGAATTTTGGAAGTTTCAAGACTCAATTTGGTGAAAAGTTAGCATTAGGGACCTAAAGTTAAGGAAAATGAACTTTAGGCACCTAAGTGCAATTAATTGGGAATTTTGAGTTTAATCGTTCATACATGAGAAACGAAGGCTGTTATGCCAAGTATTAATAGATAAGGTTGTCCAAACTATGTATGAGTGTGAAGGACCAGAACGCCAGCAAGAGAAGCTCGCATCGACTTTGGAAAATCAACCGAGGACGAACATGTCACGGTTAATGAGTGAGTGGGTTTATTAATATCATACCCAGTTGGGATGATGAGCACATCGGAAATGAAAAACCACTTCCATGTGGAATTTTGATATCACACCTGATTGGAGTGAAGTGAGAACTATGCAAAAAAAAACTACTTACCGGTTGTATGTAGATCATATTGGTTGGTATGATGGACTTCCTGGAATGAAGTAGAAAACCTGCTTACTAGTTGTAAGCGGAGATGTCATCACACCCGATTGGTGTGATGGATGGAAAGTTTATTTTTATCATAAGTGTTCTCCTCTAACTGTGTGCCAATGCTAAAAAACTTTGGGAGACCTTTTTGACGAGAACTAAAACAACTTAAATAGGCCAGAGGCCATGGTTTTGGAACTTGAGTACTAAAATACCCGATTTTGGAAAATCAAGTACAGTGGGCCCAAGGCCAATTGGCATGAGTAGGAGCTCGTAAAAAAACATGTTATATTTATGCCTTGAAAACTCTAAATGAATAGAATGTGTGATTTCATCATAGTACCAAGATAGGATCGACATACTCGATGGACTAGTGTAGTGCGTCAAGGCCAGGTCGATGGACCGGCCAAGCCAAATAGCTACAGGTCAAGTTGAGGGTTGGGGGTGTTGGACTAGTGGCACCAAAGATAAATGGCATTATGGAAAAACTTATTGTTTGGGCATGCACTTAAGGTTCGGGACCATCAAGATACTCAAGAGGGGTAGTGATGTGTCCTAGGGCTATGGACGACATTGTGGAAATAAGGGCAGTTTGTCGTGTCAGTAGTTAGAGAAGCTCGATGTAGCTTCATGCGCACGAGACCGGGGTGGGATCGGGATGAGGTCTCTATCCTCATATGGACACGGAGTTGATTTCAATTTTTAGGGTCGGATGTCGTGAACATCCACTCATTCCCAAGGTAGAAGTGGGTGGGCTTCTATCTAGGTGGCCGGTAAAGTCGCTTCGACACCACAAGTGGGTGTAGTGGACGGGCTGCCCTGCGAATGTGTGATTCCCTTCCTGATGAACAGTGTATGTTGATTGTTAAACACACCTGATGTGAAAATGAGGAAAATGATATGAAAAACCAGGATTTTGAGGAAAGAATATTTTCAAAGGAATTAAGGGTTCTGGCACACTCTAATTAAAGATATTTTATGAACACTCTCTCCCAACACCCATTCACTAAGTTATCGAACTCACTCCCTCCCTTTACCCCTTTTTAGGTAACTGAGGGAAAACCCACTTAAAGACTTTGCAATAGTTGAACCTACAAGACAGGTGGTAGGTAAGGTTTATATATTCAGTTTTGATTAATGTTATTCCAGGAAAGATATAGGTGAAAAGGATGCCTTACTCATCACGGTTTAAAGAAGGGGGAAAACCCTTAATAAACCAGGAGAGTGGTAGAAAATTGAGGCCACCATTAGATAGAAAAAGAATTTATATCAATTTTAAAATTTTTAATTTTGAGAAAACCGGCCGAATCAGGCCTAAACCAGTAAATTTTCATCACTGAACCTGGTCGGACCAGTCCGGTCTGGTCCAGAATAGTGTCGTCTACTTCCTTGGGATGACAACTCTATTCATATGGCAGAAAAACCTTCCTTTTCTGACGAAGAAATATTCCCCCTAATTTGGGCATTTTCTAAAGAGGATAAGCTCGACCAATATTGAAATAGGTAGAGCAGAGGGTCCGTGAGCTCCCTATATAAAGAGTTCCCCTCCATTCATCCTCCACACATCTCAAATCCTCTCATCTCCAAAGTGCTCCATTTTCCAGTGAAGCTCAAACTAGAGCTCTGACCTGGGCACTTTTTTCAGCCTTAGAGAGCAAACACGAGTCCTATAGACTTTGGGAAAGTCAGCTACTTGATAGAAACCTCCCTTCAACCCAAGGATTGTCGGAGAAGCACCGATGGGATCGATTAGTGAAGGAGCTCTATAAGTTCGAAGCTGCCCTATTTTGGCTTATCCAAATTCAACCAATTCAGACCTCCTACAGCCAAACCAAGCCTTCCCATAGTCCCCACGGCCATCACATGACCTCCATAGAGATGAAATGTAAGCTAATTCAGCCTTCCTCTTTAGTTGTAGACCAGTTCTAGAGAGAGAAAGTGTTAAACTTCATTAACCAAATTGACACTGGTCTTGACATCAATTGTAGCAATTCTGGTCCTAAGGATGAGAGCTACCTTTCCATATTGAGATCTTAGACCGTCGTGCCTCTGACGATAAGTTTTCGAAGATTTCCCTCTCTAGTATAGTTTTTTTTAGGTGAAGCTCTATTTGAGCTCGTTTCGAACCAAAATGCTACAATTCAAAGCTTAATTGAATTGTATGGAAGTGTAGGAATCGATCCATGCCATCAATTGGAGCAATTAACCCCATTAGAATGGCCAATTTGAAGAAATCAAATTCGGTCAATGTAAAGGGGGGAAATTGGGGGGGATTAGGAATTTCAAAAAATTGAAGGACCTAAACAAAATTTCTCAAAATTGAAGGTCAATTGGCAATTAGAAAGATGTTGGAGAACCAATTGGTCAATTTTTGAAAGAATTGGGAACAATTGGCCATTTTTGGAACTTAGAGGCAAAATGGTAATTTGTAAAAGTTGGGGGTGGGAAAATTAGAAATTTGGAAAATTTGAGCCCCATGTACCATTTTGAAAAAAATTAAGAACACAAGGGGGATATTGGAAGCTCGGAGGACTTAATTAAAAACAATTGAACATTTGGAAACTAAAGTCAAAGATTTTGGAAGTTAGGGACCTGAGTGCAATAAGGTGGAAAGAAGGGCCTACATGTAAATACATGAAATTAGAGTGTCTATTATTGCCAAGTCGTTCCTAATAAGGATACTCAAACCATGTAGGAATGAATTCAGATAAGGATGTGAGTAAAGGAGCTTGAAAAAGATTTGGAAGGCTGATTGAGGATGAACACGTAATAGTCACCAAGTGAGTGGGAATTTTACGCATCATACAAGTTAGGATGATGAGTACCATTTAACTTGAAAGACCACTGTGAGTGGGACAATTTAAACATCATACCCGGTTGGGTGATGAGTACCTTTATTAACTGAAAACCTACTTACTTGTTGTAAGTAGGACTTTTTATACATCATGCGCGGTGCGGATGATGGACACTTTTAAGAAAGGAAACACCTGCTTATCGGTTGTAAGCAAACCTACCTCTACCATCACTCTCGGTTGGTGTGATGAGTACCTTAAAAGAGATTTTATCATAAATGTTCTCCATTGATTGTGTGCCATTGCTTAAACCATTTGGGAGACCTTGATGAGAGCTAGAACAACTCTAACAGATCAGTGACCTCGAATTTGAACTCATCAGGCTCAAGGCCTAGTTTTTGAAAAACACGTACAGTGAGCACAGGCTGAAGCCCTTAAACAAACAGGAATAGGAAGAGCCATGAAAACTCTCATTTAAAATGGAAATAATTGTGTGATTCGTCATGGTACCAAGCTAGGACTGACAAGACTCAATGGGTTAGCAGCAGTGCGTCAAGGCCAGGTCAACGGACCAGCCAAACAAACAACTGTAGGCCGGGTTGAGTGTCGGGACCATTGGACCATCAGCATCAAAGAAAATGGCTAAATTATGAAAAATATTGTTTGTGCATGTACTTATGGATTCAGGACCATCAAGATGCCCAAGGGTGTAGTGATGGGTTCTAAGGGCTACCGTACGGCATGGTAGAGATAAGGGCAGTTAATCGGGCCAGTTAGTCATGAAGCTCTCTGAGCATCTTATGCATTGAGATCGGGGAGGATGTAGGATGAGGTCTCTTCCTCATACGGACAGAAGTACTTGCAGGTCTGAGGGTCAAATGTCTAGGACGTCCACTCAGACTCGAGATAAAAGTCAAGGACTTCTATCATATTGGACGATAAATACGCTACGATCCACAAGTGGGTGCAGTAGGTGTACTAAATCAGCAAATGTGTGTACCCTTTATGATAAAGGGCATGTGTTTGTTTGCTAAAACCTCCCGAAGCAACAGGATGTGCTAAAAGAGCAAGACACACAAAGGATTAAAAGGATGAATGTCACGCCCCGACCCGGTTTGGTCGGATCCCCGTGAACAACCCGCCACTCTCCCGATTTATTAAAGGGTTTCCCCTTATTATAATCCGTAAAGAGTAAGGCGTCCTTTAACCTCCACCTTTTCCTGGAATAGCATAATCAAAACTGCATAAAATTTAAAACTTTACATACCTGTCTTACAAGCATCTTAGTTGACGGTCTTTAAGGGGAGGCTTTCCGGGATTTTCTAAAAGGGAAATAAGGGAGAGGGTGAGTACGACTACTCAGTGAATGGGTTTTTAAAAGCTTTTGACTTTTAAGAAAAATATTTATATGGAGTGTGCTAGACTCCTTTGTTTTCAAAAATCCCTTCATTTAAAAATTTGGGTTTTTCCACCATTTCTTATTTACCACGGTGTGTCATCACCCAACACACATCCTTCATCATAAAGGTTACACACATTCGCAAGTCAGTATCACTATTGAACCCGCTAGTGGCTTCGGAGCGACTTTTCCTGCCACCCGGATAGAAGTACGACCACTTCTACCCTGGGAATAAGTGGATGTACGTGACATCCGACCCATAATCCCGAAATCACTTCTTTATGTCCATATGAGGACAGAGACCTCATCCTGTCCCCACCCCGATCTCATGCGCTTAGTGCTACTCCAAATTTTGCACAGACACCTGGAACGATGAACTGCCCTTATAGCCACTAGGTCGTCCAGTGCCCTTAGGATGCATCACTATCCCTCATGAGCATCTTGATGATCCCGTACTCACAGTGTATGCACAAACAATGTTTTCTCATATTGCCATGTAATATGTGGTGCCACTGATCCAACGGCCCTGACTCTCAACTCAGCCCACAGTTGTTTGTCTTGACTGGTTTGTCGACCTATCATGTCGCACTACTGCTAGTTAACTGAGCATGTCGGTCTTATCTTGGTACCATGGTCAAACAATTCACTTATTAAGTTTTATGGCACATATATCATAATCGTTAACGAACTCCTGCTCGTGTCAACCAGCCTTGGGCCCACTGTACGAGATTTTCAAAATCAGGCATTTAGCCCCAAGTTCCAAAACCGAGGCCCCCGGCCTATCAGAGCTATTCGAGCTCCCATCGAGAAGGTCTCCCAAATTGTTTAAGCATTGGCACACAGTCAGGAGAGAGTACTTCCGACAAAACATATGTTTTCTCTATCCATTATACCGCCCGGTATAAGGACATCTCCGTTCATAACCGATGAATGGGTTTTCAACTTCCTTCGAGGAGGTCTTATCATACCAACCGAGTATGATCTACTTACAACTGGTAAGTAGTTTTTCCGCATGATTTTCACATCACTTCCTCTAAGTAGTGATGTTTAAAATACCACTTAATAGTGGGTTTTCATACCAAGGTACTTATCATTCCCAACCGAGTATGATATAAAATTCTCACTCACAATCGACAAGTGGTTTTTAAATTTGAAGTTGTGCTCATCATCACAACCGGGAATGATATTAGTAAACCCACTCACCAGTTAATACAGTGAATTCCACTGGACCGGTTCTTTGTATTCACGCGAACTTGTCCTTGCTGGTGTTCCTGGTACTTCATGTTCCTACACGATATGAACATTTTAGTTCATTATCCTTCGACCTAATCGCCTTCATTCATTCCAAATGAATGAGAAAGTCAAACTTTCATTTATTTGCAATTAGGTCCCTAAAGTTATTTCTCTTTAACTTTAAGTCCCAAATGCCAATTTTTCCTCAAATTGAGTCCCGAAACTTCTAAAATTTATCATAGGACCTCAATTTATTCCATTTCACAAAAAGGGGTTTAATTTCCACTTTGGTCCCCCAACTTTTCCAAAATTACCATTTTGCCCTTCCTTTACAAAAATGGTAAATTTTGCCCCAAAAATTTCAAAATTCCTCAATTAGCCCTCCAACATTATTTTCATTCCCAATTGACCTTCAATTTCATAAAATTTCATTTTGATCTTTTGAATTTCGAAAATCCCCAATTTTCCCCTAATTCCAACTTCTTAATACAACCGAATTTGATTTTATCAAATTGTCCCATCAAATATTTCCAATTGTTGAAATTGAAGTTGAAATTGAGTTTCTACATGTTCATACGATTCTTTAGAAATGTGAATAGCAAGTTTTAATGTCGGGACGAGCTTAAACGGAGCTTCGCCGAAAAATGAACTATAGAGAGAGAAAGCTTTGATTACTCATCGGTGAAGGCACAGCGGTCCGAGCTTTCGATCTAGGTAGGTAGCTCTCATCCTGAGGTTCATCCTAGAATCAAGAATCGCATCAATTGATGTGAAATTGGATTAGAATTTCGTCATTGAAATTCGGTCGACCCTCTCTCTAACACCGATCAAAAATTGTAAAGGGGAGCCGAATTGGCTTACCTTTCGGTCCTAATTCAGCCGTGGAAAGGCTGAGGAAGTGTTGGGAGTGCTTGAAATGGCCGATTTCAGCTTTGCCGAAATAGGGCAGCTTCAATCCGCCAGAGCTGCTTTGCTATTCCATCATATGTTGGCACTTTTCCAACGATTCTCGGATTGACTGGAGTTTACCATCAAATAACTGTCTTCTCCCCGATTCTAAAGAACTCGACCTCTCCTTTTGAGGTTAAGAAAAATGTTTAAGTTGAAACTCTAGTTTGAGCTTCACCAGGAAATGGAGCAGTAGAGAGAGGGAGAAGTGTTCAGGTGTGAGGAGAATGAATGGGGATGACTTCTTTATATAGGTGTAAAATCGTGTATTAAATGGGAGAGATTTATTACTAGTATTAATATTGCCATAAATTATTGGTATTAATTTTAATAATTTAATTTTGGTATTAAATTATTTGTATTAATTCTAATAATTTAATTTAGGTATTAAATTATTGGTATTAATTACAATAATTAAATATATATTAATTTATGGCTACCAGGAGGTCACTCATCCTCACACTACTCTTGGGCAAGCATGCTTAACTTCAAAGTTTTTATGGATTCTCATTCACATGAACCAATTTAGTTTTTGTCTTTTAACTTGTCTTAAATTTCTTTTCAAAGGTTTAATGAACCCTTTGGATCACCCGGAAATTGTAAATTTCCAAATTGCTTGTTCCCAAATGATCTATTTTGTAAACCGACTCGGTTTTCTTACTCGGGTTGACCGGTTCTTTCCTGGTTTTCCTTAACTCAAAAGTGAGGGGTTTACAATGAAAGTCTTTTAAAAGAACAATGTGATAAAGGTTTTGAAAACTCACTCCCAACACCCGCTCACTGAGTTATAGAAACTCACCCCCTCCCTTTAACCCCTTTTCAGGAAAAAGAGACCAACCTTATAGATCTCTCGCAACTGAACCCTAAGTTAGGTATGTAAGTTTTTAAGCTATTAAGTTTTGTATAATGTTATTTCAAGAAATGAGGTAAAAAGGACGCATGAATTCTCACGATCTAGAAGGAAGAGAAATCCTTATTAAACCAAAGGGCGTGGCAGATTGCTCACGGGGTTCCGACCAAACTGGGTCGGGGCGTGATACACTGCATACTGGGTGAGTGGGTTTAGCATCATGTCTGGTTGGGCTGATGAGTACACTTTTCCTGAATTGAAAACGGTTTTCTAAGATTGCTCTCCCCTAACTGGTTAAACAAGCTTAAACATTTTAGGAGACTGACCTCATGAAAGCATGAATCATGCGATAGTAGAGCAAGTACTGCTTGAGTGGGCCCAAGGCCAATGGGCATGGGCGTAGGCCCGTATACAAGTTAAGAATTTTATGCTTGAAAATACTCTTATAATCGGATAATTGTGTGAATTAGCTATTGTGTCAAAGTCGAAAAATCAAACTCATTGGGTTAGTAGCTGCTGAGTAGAAGTCGGGTCATCGAACTCGTTGGGCTATTAGTTATAGAGATGAAACAAGGTTGTCGAATCCATTGGACCGATAGCACCAAAGATAATGGTCATAATTAATAAAACTGTTGATTGTGTCCACCACGATATGAAATCATCAAGGCATCCAGTATGGGGTAGTGGTGGTTCTAAGGGTTGATGGACAACCTAAGGAGCATAAGGGAAGTTTGTCGTCTAATATATTAGGAAATTGTGGGAGCTTCATGCTCACTAAGATCGGGGTCAGAGAGGAAGAGGTCTCGTCCAATATTTGTGGACACAAAATACGATGCAGGTCTAAGGGTCAGGTAATTGATGCTCACTCGAACTTTTAGTGGAAGTTAAGGAATTTTACTAGGGTGGATAGTAAAGACGCTCTAGTCCAAAAATGGAATAAATGGAGACTATTTTGCAAACATGTGAACCCTTTAATGTTGAAGAGTGATTGAATTGTGTGCAAAGTTAAATTAATAATTAAATTAAAAATATTGAATGCTAAATTACGTTGATAGCTTAACCCATCCCTTACCACTTTTTAGGGAGGCACACATGTTGGAAGGGGAAAAAGTGACAAGCGAGGAGCTTTCACTCTCTATGATATGAATATTCTCTTAAGTTGTTTTTATTACTCTAACTTGAAAAAATCAATTTACTCTATATCTTTAGTTGTTCTAATTTGGTAGAGATACTCATATAATACAAAAAAGGTAGCGAATTACTCAGTAAGTTCTGGTCAAATTGAGCTATAGCGTGATAAATTTGGTTCCACTGCAACTAAGAATTGAAAGCAAAATCCCAAGTATGGTTAGGGAGACAAACTCAACCTTCCAAAAGTAGTAATTAAGGCTAATGCTCTTCAACTAGAAAAAAACTATTATAGTATAGTAAAATAATATGCATTCGCACACTTATCTCAATAATAATTGAAGTATTATTGTTTGTTTTAATGGTATTGATATTAGACTAATTAGTCGGCACTCAAATAGTTATGCTGACGCTTTAGCAAAGTTGTACCGAGAGGGGTAGGGTTACTAGGTTATAAATATCATGCCTATATAATTAGAATATTTGATGTATAAATAAATGAAATTATCACATTACGTAACTCATTCAAACAATACTCATTTGCTAATTATTAAATAAATAAATTTATTTTGTGTGAAAAAAATAATTCTCCATTGAACTTGATTGATTAATATTAATTTTGACTAATTATTCTATTTTACTTGAATAATTATATATATACTTATTCACTTAATATTTATATAGTATTTTTAAATGTTATCATATTTTAATTATTTATTAATTAAAATGATGATTAATTCAAATAATATTATATTACATAATTAATAACTTATGTTATTTTATCATTTATTTATCCAAAAAATAATAGTATTATTTTTAACCAATATACTTAAATCAATTATATATATATATATATATACACGTATGAGAATTTTATAAATAATCGTCTTTTTTACATTTGCACCTTTCTTACAATATAGTTGGAATAACTTTTTGGTGAGAGAAGTTGATGGTGTATATTAGAGTTGATGGTAATGACAGTTAATGTTTGATGATCCGATGATCTCAACTTATATGGTTACCTAGCCGAAAAACGACGCCGTTCCTCCCGCTCCATCGAGCTCCCACCAGCCTGGGGCCCTTTTTCTTCCGTTTATCCACAGCGGTTGCCAGACCTTTAGTACAAAGTGTGGGGGCTTCGGATCAGTTGACTGAGGAGTGATGGGCTTCATCGGAGAAACAGTTGACTCGGTTAAGTCCATCCAGATACGCCAGTTTCTCTCTCAAGTTGTAAGCTTTGGTTTGTCCCCTTGCCTACAATGATTTTATCCCCGATATAGTGCTGGTAGAAATTACGTTTTCTGTTTCATGCGGATTTTTGTTTTTGTGTGCTGATTAACGATGATAAAGCATCCGGGCGCCTCAAAGTTCTGAATGTTATTCGACTAATGCACGGTTCAGTGTATTAGCCTTCCATTAAACCTCATCCTGACCAAAGTATTGATCTATGACAAGCTGTTCCACTTTGGGGACTTATTAAATCTTATCTCGGATTTATTTCGGTTGCCTGAGAGATTCATCTGATCTTTGTTTCAGCTATTTAATAGTCGATTGCAAAGTGGAATCCCCTTAGTCTCCATTCCGACTGGGTTTGTAAACCACCAAATCTAGATGAGCTTGTACTATTGTGTTTTTGCTAAAATGTTGAACTTTTTGAATGTTACTTCAACATAATTATTAGGACATATGGATTCAGTTTTTGAGGAGATATGACCCATTATTGGCTATCATTATCCTAAAACCATTGCCTCCTTTTCATTTATGTATTATTATCACAAGTATTCTTATTTGCTGTGCCTGCTTTATCATCAGGCATGATTGTGACATCTGCCTTGATAATATGGAAGGCATTGATGTGTGTCACTGGTAGCGAATCACCTGTGGTGGTGGTTCTCTCCGAGAGCATGGAACCTGGATTTAAGAGGGTAAGTCATGTATATAATCCAATTTCTCTAGAATGTCAAGGTGTATAAAATTTAAGTCTATGGAATTTGGATTTACTGATTTTCAAATTGAAAATGTAACTACTTGCTCATTAAATTTGGAAACAACATGCTCTAAAACTTGTCACACTTTTTCAGTCATAATCCTATGTTGTACTGCATGCCAACCAAAATAATCCAAATAATTGAATGGAAGCTTGTAAAGATGTGGTAGTGAGTGTCAGTAATGGATACAACTACCAACAAATATTGTGAAATACTAACAAAGAAGCATCAAATTGATCATCTGATGTTTCTGGCCTTGAACTATGCAAGATCTTTTGTTTCAGTGCTCATCTTTGAACTTGCTTCAAAGAAAAGAAACTGTATTTAATATTGTACTCTCTGAATAAGATTGCAATATGGTAGCTCATTAATGTGATTCAACAGTATGCTTTCCTTGTTTTATGCAGGGAGATATATTATTCTTGCACATAAGTGAGGATCCTATTCGTGCTGGAGAGATTGTTGTATTTAATGTTGATGTAACCATTCTCATCCCTTTGTTAATAAACTTTTGCATTATTGCCGTAATATCCCCAGTCTGAAAGCCTGCTTGTAGAACCAATCTATATACTTTTTATTGTATATCAGTTGAAATTAGTGAAGACAGCCAGCTACCTTATAGTCCTTTTGCTAGTTTTTATCTTTATCCATCACACTTTTACTCTGTCCTTGATTGTTTTGGCTTTTCAGCTTGACTATATCATTTTTAATCTATACCACTGTTTGTTGAACCAATCTATATCATTTTTAATCTATATAAGTTGAATTTTGATATGTCCAGCTACTGTGTATGGCTTTTGCTAGTTTTTCTCTTTGCCTATCACATGTTTACAATTTCCTTGATTTTTATGTCATTTCAGTTTGTTTCTTCTATCCTCTGCAATATTAACAACTTTTTTTTCCTGATGTCAACATTTCTTCAGGGTCGTGATATCCCAATAGTCCATCGAGTTATAAAGGTAACGTCATTCTGGCTGATTTTTTATTTTGGGATCTATATTTTGCTAATCTAGTCTTAAATTGGGCATGGACAAATTTACTTGCTTTTTACATGCAAATTTCAATTATATTCTTCAGCATCTCTTGTGTATAATTTATTAAGAAGAACCATCGTAGTGGTTATTTTAGCTTCATTATAAGTAATTGTGAATGCTTTTGGTTTGTTGATGTAATTATCTATCATGAGCCTCCTAGTTGAAGTTTTTGCTAATCTCATCCACCTGACATTCTATAGACTCATCATTCTATTTTGTGTTCTGATTCTTCATGGTTATTGATTATATTTCTCTTTGCAGGTACATGAACGACTCGATACTGCAGAGGTTGATCTTCTCACAAAAGGTACAAGTGTAGTGATCAAAGAGTAATGCCATCAATCCTGCTGTATCTCATTCCGCTCTATTTGTGGGAGTTAATTTAACAAGGAATGATGCTTTTTTTTTGTGTAGGTGACAATAACGATGAAGATGACAGGCTCCTGTATGCTCAGGGGCAGGTATGGCTTCATAGGCACCACATCATGGGCCGAGCTGTTGGGTTCCTACCATATGTTGGGTGGGTGACCATCATAATGACTGAAAAGCCTATTGTCAAGTATATCCTTATTGGTGCTCTTGGTCTCCTTGTCATCACCTCGAAGGATTGATGAGGACCCTATTAAAAGTACTCGGCAGCAGTCGTTGATATGAAAGAAACTAGACTTGAAGCATGCTAGGCACGGATGAGAAGGAAATGTCATGTGTGCATATTCCATTGTAGTCCAAGCATGCGCTTTCTTGGGTTATTGATTTTGATATTTGAAGAAATATGAGAGAATTATTAGAAGAGTTTAATAAGTATGATAAATATACTCAAACTAATAAGTGAGTTGCTTATACAATAGATAAAACATTACAATCTATCAAATGAATAGCTTTGTTAGATGTAAAAATTTAATCATATTATTATATTATACATGTTCTCTTTTTTTAGTTAATTTATGGTAAGTTATTATTATGATCAATTGAACTGTAAAATAATTTTTTATAGGAACACTTATCTATTTCGAGAGAGAAACACTAAAAAAATACTTAAAATTAACAGTAAGAATGGAGGATTATGGTATTTCAATAGAAGAGTTGTGGATAAATTTTTTAGTGTTACACTGAATAGTAAATAAAAAGATAAAGTAATTTTATAATATTGTCGGTTGTAATTCATTTTTTGATAATTTTAAAAGGTTGAGACTACAGTTGATGAGTAAAGTAAAATACAATAAACTTGTTTGTGACACTTGTGAGTTTGGAAAATACACAAAAATAAGTTATAATTCTAATGGATTAAGAAGTAGTGAGTCATTTTTATTGATTTACTCGCATGTTTAGAGGTCATGTCCGAATATCTATACTAGTGGATTTTAATGGTTTATCACTTTTATTGATTGTCACTCTCGAATGACATAGTTATATTTGATGAAACACATATGAGAATCACTATTATGTTTAAAGAATTTTCTAGCTCTTATTCAAACTCAATTTAATACCAAAGTTTGTACTCTTAGAACAAACAATAGTACTGAGCATGTGAATGAGGAATTTTTGTCTTATCTATCTAGTAAGAGAATTATTCATCAGACTACATGTCTAGATACCCCTAAACAAAATAGTGTGGCAGAGAGGAAAAATCGTCATTTGTTGGATATTGCTCATTATGTTCTCTTTAAGATAAATATACCAAAGTATTTATGGAGTGAAGCCATACTGACAACAGTGTATTTGATTAATGGGATGCCTTCTCAAATATTGAGTTTTAGACCACCTTTTGAAGTATTAATGGGAAAAACACATACATAGTCCCTACTCCTGTGTTTGGATACATATGTTTTGTGAGAGATTACCGACCTTCGGTAAGCAAGTTCAATCCTCATGCATCGAAATAATGTATTTATGTGGATTATTCAAGTACTTAAAAGAGATACAAGTGTTGGAGTCCAAGTGAGAATAGACTCTTTGTGAGTATGGATGTGACTTTTCGTGATAATGAACTATTCTATAAGAAATCAAATCAATCTTCAACAGTATTATAAGAATTGTCAATCTCTTATACAATAAATAAATAAAGAAATTGTCAATGATCAGAGTGCTAAAAATATTATTGTAAAAGTGATTATGTATACTAGAATTTGGAGTAACAAAGATGGAAAAAAGGTATATAGTAGGATGAGTAAGGATTGTGCTAAGAGGTAGAAAGCTCAATTAGGTGATGGTGAGACACGAGAGCAAACACTTGTACCACAATCCATGCCGCTAGATGTCCCAAATATTAATAAACACTCTGACAGTTCCTTAACGTCACCAGAAGGTAATGACTCTATGCAAGAACAAATATTTATTCCACAATCCATACCTCTAGATGTCTCTGGTATTCATTAACCTTCTAATGGTTTATCGACGTCATTAGATTGTAATGATTATTTACCTATTGCCATTAGTAGAGAACGTAGAGCTAATGTAGGGAAATTTCCAATTAGGTATGGTTTTGAGAAGGATATATATAATTATGTTTCATATGCATCTGTTCCACCTATATACAAGTCATTTATTACGTCACTATAGTCAGTGCACATACCAAATAATTAGAAAAAGGCTAAACGAGATCTAAAGTGGCTTGGAGAAATGCATGAGGAGATGAAAGCACTAGAGAAGAATAAAACGTGGGAACTTGCTCAACTTTTGAATGGAAAAAAGTTGTAGGATGTAAGTGGGTATTCAATGTGAAATAGAATGACAAATAAGAAGTTGTTAGATATAAATAAAGGTTGGTGGCAAAAGGTTATAATTAAATATATTAAATAGACTATTATTAGACTTTTGCACCAGTAACTGAGATAAGCACTATCAGAATGCTTATTTTATATGCTGCTAACTTTAGGTAGACATTACAACAAATGGATGTAAAGAATGTATTTTTGCATGGAGACCTATAAGAGTAAGTATATATAAAGATTTCACTTGGATTTAGTATGATGAAGATTGTTGGGAATGTATGTCAGTTGAAGAAATCTCTGTATGGACTCAAATAATCACAAAAAGCATGGTTTGACCGATTTCGATATGCAGTGGTCAAAATGAGTTACCGATAGTGTAACAGAGAGCATCATACGGTTTTCTATCAACACTCTAATGGTCGAGTTACTATTCTTACGGTATATGTGGTTAATATTATCATCACTGGGATGATGGTGCTAAGATATTGCAGTTGAAAAAATAACTAAGTAAAGAATTTGAGGTGAAAGACTTGGGTCCTCTAAAGTATTTTCTCGGTATTTAAATTATAAGGTCTAGGGAATGCATAGTATTTTCTTAGAGAAAATATACATTGGATTTAGTCACTAAGACAGGGATGTTAAGCTGTTACATAACTTTGACACCAATAGAACCGAATCATAAGTTATATGCTCAATTAGGTGATCTGTTGGATAAAGAAAGATATCAGAGGATTGTGAGACGATTGATCTATCTATGTCATATAAGGCCTGATATCACATATGCAGTTAGTATTGTAAGCATATATATGCACGATCCCAGGACAAATTATTGGGAGGCTACCATGGGGATATTGAGATATTTAAAAGGGTGTATGGGTAAGGCACTTTGGTTTAGGGCTCGGAGTCACACCAGAGTGGAAGATTTTTGTGATTAAAATTGGGCTAGTTATGTGGATAATAGAAGATCTACGTCTGACTATTGAGTATTTTTGGAGGTAATCTTGTACATGTAGTCGCCCGATCATCAGCAGAAGCGGAATACAGATCAATGACTCAAGCTATTTATGAGATAATTTGGATAAAAAGCTTACTAATGGAGTTTCGCCTCTTTAGAGAAGAATATATGAAGTTGTGGTACGATAACAAGTCTGCTATAAATATTGCATACAATCTAATTCAACATGATAGGACCAAACAGGTGCAAATTGATCAATTTTTTATCACATAAAAAATTGATATGAAGATCGTGTAGTTACAACATATGAAGACTAGTGGACAACTAGCAGATTTCTTAACTAAAATTTTAAGTTATAAATAATTGGATAATATTTGTAACAAGATGGAAATGGTAGATATCTAACTCCTATCTTGAGTGAGGGTGCAATATTAACAAGTTAGGGACATATTTGTAAATAGTGCAAATATATAACATATATATATTTTTAATATAATTTATTATGTACAATATTCTATTTCCAATATTTAATATTATATTATTTAAAATAGGACTAGAAAGTCAGACTGAAAATCGGATTACAAATCGGAATAGAAATTGAAAGTCAAATTGAAAATCAGATTGAATTGAATTGAAAGTTACTAATATTTACTTTTCTTCCCCACACATCAAGGCATGTGCAACTTGCTGCTATGTTGTCAGCACTTGATGCAACTAAGAAATAATATCAAAGCCAAGTCAATTTTTGACAATTCTTCAAGCAACCAAATGCATGAATGAGCTGAAAAACACTCGAAACTCCTTTTTGAGTGTATGAGCTATGTCCCAAATATTTAGTCACTTCGCTCTAAAGTTAGAGAACAAGTTTTGGAGCACGATGTCAGACACATTGAAGAGAAGCTTGAAGAAATCTAAAATCTTGATCATTTTGCACTCAATAAAATATATGGTTGAGTTCTTAACTTCCTCCTCGACATTTCCTCCAAATACACCTCTAGTGTCATGCCCCGACCCGGTTTGGTCGAATCCCCGTGAGAAACCCGCCACTCTCCCAGTTTATTAAAGGGTTTCCCCTTATTATAAACCGTAAAGAGTAAGGTGTCCTTTCGACCTGCACCATTTCCTAGAATAGCATAATCAAAACTACATGAAATTTTAAACTTTATATAACTGCCTTATAGGCATCTTAGTTGATGGTCTTTAAGGGTAGGCTTTCCACGATTTACTGAAAGGGATATAAGGGGAGGGGTGAGTACGACTACTCAATAAATGGGTTTTTAAGAGTCTACTTTTAATTTTTAAGAAAAATATTTATATGGAGTGTGCCATACTCCTTTCTTTTCAAAAATCTCTTGATTTAAAAATTTGGGTTTTTAAATCATTTCTTAGTTACCACGGTGTGTCATCACCCAACACACATCATTCATCATGAAGGTTACACACATTCGTAGGTTAGTATGACTACTGAACCCACTAGTGGCTTCGGAGCGACTTTACCGGCCACCCGGATAGAAGTACAACCACTTCTACCTTGGGAATGAGTGGATGTACGCGACATCCAACCCTCAATCCCAAAATCACTTTTTCGTGTCTATATGAGGACTAAGACCTCATCCTGTCCCCACCCCGGTCTCATGTACTTGGTGCTACTCCAAATTTCGCACAGACACTTAGAACGACGATCTGCCCTTATACTCACCGAGTCGTCTAGGGCCCTTAGGATGCATAACTACCCCTCTTATGCATCTTGATGATCCCGTATTCATAGTGCATGCATAAACAATGTTTTCTCATTATGTCATATGATCTGTGGTGCCACTGGTCCAATGGCCATGACTCTCAACTCAACCCGCAATTGTTTGTCTTGACTAGTCCGTCGACCTGTCATGTCGCACTACCGCTAGTTGACTGAGCATGTCGGTCCTATCTTGGTACCATGGCCAAACAATTCACTTATTAAGTTTTATGGCACATATATCATGTTCGTTTACGAGCTTCTGCTCATGTCAACTGGCATTGGGCCCATTGTATGAGATTTTCAAAATTGGGCATTTAGCCTCCAAGTTCCAAAACTGAGGCCCCCGACCTATAAGAGCTATTCAAGCTCCCGACAAGAAGGTCTCCCAAATAGTTTAAGCATTGGCACACAGTTAGGGGAGAACACTTCCGACAAAATAGGTTTTCACTGTCCATTATACCAACCGGTATAAGGACATCTCCGTTCATAATCGATGAACGGGTTTTCAACTTCCTTCGAGGAAGTTTGATCATACCAACCGGGTATGATCTACTTAAAACTAGTAAGTAGTTTTTTTTCGCATAATTTTCACATCACTTTCTCTAAGTGGTGATGATTAAAATACCACTAAACATTGGGTTTTTATACCGAGGCACTTATCATTCCCAATCGGGTATGATATATAATCTCACTCACAACTGGTAAGTAGTTTTTAATTTTAAGTTGTGCTCACCCGTTAACGCAATGAATTCCACTAGACCAGTTCTTTTTATTCACGCGAGCTTGTCCTTGCTGGCGTTCCTGGTACTTCGTGTTCCTACACGATATGAACATTTCGATTCATTATCATTCGGTTTAATAGCCTTCATTCATTCTAAATGAATGAGAAAGTCAAACTTTCATTTATTTGCAATTAGGTCCCTAAAGTTATTTATCCTAAACTTTAAATCCCTAATGTCGTTTTTTCCTCAAATTGAGTCCTGAAACTTTTAAAATTTATCAAGGAACCTCAATTTATTCCATTTCACAAAAAGGGGATTAATTTCCCAAATTTCCAATTTGGTCCCCCAAGTTTTCCAAAATTACCATTTTGCTCTTACTTTACAAAAATGGTAAGTTTTGCCCCAAAAATTCCAAAGTACCTCAATTGGTCCTCCAACATTATTTTCATGCCCAATTTACCCTCAATTTCATAAAATTGCCTTTTGGTCCTTTGAATTTCAAAAATCCCCAATTTCCCCAAATTTTTCCCCCAATTCCAACTCTTTAACACAGTCGAATTTGATTTCATTAAATTGACCGATCAAACCCCTCTAATTGTTGAAATTGAAGTTGAAATTGAGTTTCTCCATGCTCATACGATTTCATAGAACTTTGAATCGCGAGCTTTAATGCCAGAACGAGCTCAAACGGAGCTTCGCCGGAAAACAGACTCTAAAGAGAGAAAGATTTGATTACTCATTGGTGAGGGCAAGACAGAACGAGCTTTTGATCTAAGCAGATAGCTCTCGTCCTGAGTCGCATCCTAGAATCAAGAATCGCATCAATTGATGCCGAATTGGATTAGAATTTTGTCATTGAAATTCGGTCGACTCTCTTTAACACCGATCGAAAATTGTAAAGGGGAGCTGAATTGGCTTACCTTACGTTCTTAATTCGACTGTGGAAGGGCTGAGGAAGTGTTGGGAGGGCTTGATTTGGCCTGAGGCAGGCTCGAAAAGGCCAATTTTAGCTTAGCCGAAATAGGGTAGCTTTGGTCCGCCAGAGCTGCTTCACTGTTCCACCATGCCGGCGCTTCTCCAACGATTCTCGGATTGACTGGAGTTTGCTATCAGATAGCTGTCTTCTCCCCGGTTCTAAAGATCCCGACCTCTCCTTCCGAGATTAAGAAAAATGTTCAAGTCAAAGCTCTAGTTCAAGCTTCACCGGGAAATGGAGCAGTAGAGAGAGAGCGAAGTGTTTAGGTGTGTGGAGAATGAATGGGGATAACCTCTTTACATAGGTGTAAAATCGTGTATTAAATGGGAGAGATTTATTACTAGTATTAATTTTATTATAAATTATTGGTATTAATTACAATAATTTAATTTCAGTATTAAATTATTTGTATTAATTCCAATAATTTAATTTAGGTATTAAATAATTACTAATATCGGGCAAGCACGCTTAAGGGAATCTTGTTCACCTAAACCAATTTATTTTTCTTTTCTAATTTGTCTTAAGTTTCTGTTCCAAGGTATAATAAACCCTTTTGATCACCCGAAAGTTGTAAATTTCCAAATTGTTTGTTTTTAAATGATTGGGTTTGTAAACTGGCTCGATTTTCTTACTCGGTTTTCCTTAACTCGAAAGTGCGGGGTTTATATCTTGCATGCTTATCATTGAAATCGTTGTAGAAAGCTCAATCATGATTATTTTTCACACAACAAAAAGAATGGAAAAGCTGAAAATATCCACCCAGAGCTTTTCTTAAGAGTATTCCAAAAAATAGTTACATTTGATTAGAATTCTCTCTGGAAATCAAAATTGAGCTCAACATGATCTATTTTTCAATGATAACTTTCATTGCTCTGGTGAGTTCTCATTTGGCCACTAAAGAACCCAAATTTCTAATTATAAATTTCACTTAGTCACCATTTGGAACACTACTTGATCTAGGAAGAACCCTAAGAGGTACAACTACCTCCCCACATACTCAACTCTCATAAACTCACCATTATTAGCGAGTTCCCATTCATTTTCCCCACTATTGTTTCCCAATGAACTTCAAAAGATGTAAAAATTCGTCAACTCTATTGCATTATGACTCAAATTGATTTTGGGAATATAGGGAAGATAATTAACATCATGTTAGGACTGATTTCAAATATCAAATTTGATCTAGGAAGAAATCTAAAAGTGTGAAGATAAAAATACAATTTTAGGAAAGGTGGGGACCAAAATACAATTATGGAAATGTAGGAGGATTGAAATAAAATAAAGGAAAGTTTAGATGATCTAAATGAAAGAATGGAAAGTTTAGGCACCTAAATGAAAGAATGGACATTTTAGGGACCTAAAAGAAAGGATAGAAAGTGTAGGGATATAAATGAAAGAATGGAAAGTTTAGGGACCTAAATGAATGATATGAGAAGTTTATGGACCTAAATTTAAATAGAATAAAGTTTAGGGTAACTTTATAAATATGATATAGTTAGGGCTCCAAAACATAAAAAGAGATTCATTGAGGATCGAATCAAGTGAATTAAGCTTATAGGGGGTAAACCATAAACATGGGAAAGTTAAGAAACAATACGAGTATTACAAATAAAACCCACCATATATATAAAACATGAATATTATATAACTAGATACATATCCTTATAGGTCGAATGAGTTAGACAAATGTGCAGTCAAGCCACGTATTGATCTCTCACTAGAGACCAATATCTCAAATAAAAGTGAGTGGGATTACTGACGATGATTGTTGCTTGGAAATACCTAAATGGCATCCCAAACGAACTGTACTGATGGATCAAACACTCATTTGGAATAACCGACATATTTACGAACTTTATAAAACTACCTAAGTGCTTGCATGGAAATGATTTTAGAAAAAAATATTTATAGAAAATAACACAGAGGTGACATATCATAATACGAGTAATATCTTGATAAATTTCAAAAAATGGGTCAAGACCAAACAATTTATCTAAAGATGGACAATAACCATGAGACTCGCGAAAGACAAGGAATAACCTTATTATTTATAAAATATGGGACAAGGCTTGTGAAACATGGGTTGCGACCCAATAGTGTATGAAACATGAGCTGAGACCCGATGTCATGCCCCGACCCGGTTTGGTCGGATCCCCATGATCAACCCGCCACTCTCCCAGTTTATTAAAGGGTTTCCCTTATTATAAACCGTAAAAAGTAAGACATCCTTTAAACCTACACCTTTTTCCTGAAATAATATAATCAAAACTGCATAATATTTTAAATTCATCATACCTATCTCACATACATCTTAGTTGATAGTCTTTAAGGGTAGGCTTTTCGGGATTTCTTGAAAGGGATATAAGGGAGGAGTGAATACAACTACTCAGTGAATGGGTTTTCAAAAGTTTGGACTTTTAAAAAAATATTTATTATTGGACTGTGTCAGACTCCTTTCTTTCAAAAATCCCTTCATTAAAAATCTCGAGTTTTATCACCATTTCCTTATTTAATCACGGTGTGTCACCACCCAACACACATCCTTCATCATGAAGGTTAAACACACATTCGCAGGTCAGTACATCCACTGATCCCACTTGTGGCTTCGGGACGACTTTACTGGCCACCCGGATAGAAGTACTCTACCCTAATAATGAGTGGATGTTCGCGACATCCGACCCTCATTCCTAGAATAAATTCTTCGTGTCCGTTATGAGGACAGAGACCTCATCACGTCCCCACATCGGTCTCATGCGCTTGGTGCTACTCCAAATTTCACACGATCACTTGGAATGACAAACTGCCCATATACTCATCGGGTCATCCAGGGCCCTTAGGACGTATCACTACCCCTCATGAGCGTTTTGATGATCTCATACTCATACTGCATGCACAAACAATGTTTTCACATTATGCCATATAATTTGTGGTGCCACTGGTCCAATGGCCCCAACTCTCAACTCAACCCGCAGTTGTTTGTCTTGACTGGTCTATCGACCTGTCATGTCGCACTACCGCTAGTTGACTGAGCATGTCGATCTTATCTTGGTACCATGGCCAAACAATTCCTTTATTTAAAGTTTTATGGCATATAATTCATGTTTGTTTACGAGCTCCTGCACGTGCCAACTGGCCTTGGGCCCACTGTACGAGATTTTCAAAATCGGGCATATTAGTCCCCAAGTTCCAAAACCGACGCCCCTAGCCTATAAGAGTTATTCGAGCTCCCATCGAGAAGGTCTCCGAAATTGTTTAAGCATTGGCACACAGTCAAGGAAGAACACTTCTGACAAAATATGTTTTCACTATCCATTATATCGACCCGATATAAGGACATCTTCGTTCATAACCGATGAATGGGTTTTCAACTTCATTAGAGGAAGTTTCATTATACCAACCGGGTATGATCTACTTACAACCGATAAATAGTTTTTCCACATGGTTTTCACATCACAACTCTAAGTCATGATGTTTAAATCACCACATAGTAGTGGGTTTTTATTTCAATGTGCTTATCATCACCAATCGGGTATGATATAAAATCCGACTCACAACCGGTAAGTGGTTTTTAACTTTAAGTTATGCTCATCATCCCAAACGGGTATGACGTTAGTAAACCCACTCACCCGTTAATGCCATGAATTCTACTAGACCGGTTATTTGTATTCACACGAGCTTGTCCTTGCTGGCGTTCCCAGTATGTTGTGTTCCTACATGATATGAACACCTCGATTCATTATCCTTTGGCCAAATAGCCTTCATTCATTCCAAATGAATGTGAAAGTCAAACATTCATTTATTTGCAATTAGGTCCCTAAAGTTATTTCTCTTAAACTTCAGGTCCCTAATGTCGAGTTTTCCTCAAATTGAGTCCTGAAACTTTTAAAATTTATCAAGTGACCTTTATTCCATTTCACAAAAAGGGGATTAATATCCCAAATTTTCAATTTGGTCCCCCAACTTTTCCATAATTACCATTTTGCCCTTCCTTTACAAAAATGGTAAATTTCACCCCAAAAATTCTAAAATTCCTCAATTGGCCCTCTAACATTTTTATCATGAATAATTGACCCTCAAGTTTAGGAAATTGCATTTCAGTCCTTCAAATCTTCGAAAATCCCCAATTTTCCCCCAATTCCAACTTCTTAACATAGCTGAATTTGATTTCATCAAATTAACCGATCAAATGTTTCCAATTGTTGAAATTTAAGTTGAAATTGAGTTTCTACATGTTCATACGATTATTTAGTAAGGTGGATCGCAAGTTTTCATGCCGGGACGAGCTCAAACGGAGCTTTGCCGGAAAATGAACTAATGAGAGAGAAAGCTTCGATTACTCATTGGCGAAGGCACGACGGTCTAAGTTTTCGATCTAGGCAGATAGCTCTCATCCTGAGATTCATCCTAGAATCAAGAATCGCATCAATTGATGTTGAATTGAGTTAGAATTTCATCACTGAAATTCTACCGGTTCTCTCCCTAGCACCGGCCAAAAAGTGCAAAGGAGAGCTGAATTGGCTTGCCTTTCAGTCCTAATTCGATCGTGGGAGGGCTGAGGAAGTGTTGGGAGGGCTTGGTTTGGCCTGAGGAGGGCTCAAAATGGCCAATTTCAACTAGGCAGAAATGGGGGAGCTACGGTCCGTCGGAGCTGCTTCACTGTTCCATCATGTCAGCGCTTCTTCAGCGATTCTCGGATTAACTGGAGTTTACTATCAGATAGCTGACTTCTCCTTGGTTCTAAAGGGCTCGACCTCTCCTTCCAAAGTTAAGAAAAATATTCAAGTCGAAGCTCTAGTTCAAGCTTCACTGAGAAATGGAGCAGTAGAGAGAGAGAGAAGTGTTTAGGTGTAAGGAGAATGAATGGAGATGACCTCAATTGTGTATTAAATGGGAGAGATTTATTACTTGTATTAATATTGCCATAAATTATTAGTATTAATTATAATAATTAAATATATATTAATTTATGGCTATTTATGATAAGGTATAAAGGTGATCACCCATCCTCGCACTACTCTCAAGCGCTTAACTTTAGAGTTCTTATGGGATCTCGTTCATCTAAACCAATTTTATTTTTCTCTTCTAATTTTTTTAAAAGTTTCAAGGTTTAATGAACACTTTGGAACACCCAGAAGTTGTAAATTTCCAAATTGCTTGTTCCCAAATGATCGGGTTTGTAAACCGACTCGGTTTTCTTATTCAGTTTGACCGGTTTTTTTCTCGGTTTTCCTTAACTCAAAAGTATGGGGTTTATAACTCTCCCCTCCTTTTAGGAGTTTTGTCCCTTAAACTTAATTAGCAACCTTGCATGAGGAACCATTTTCTTTGATGTCCATTTGTTATTTGCTTAACATGCACACTCTTCTCTTGTTCTTTCAATTAGCCCTTTTTACCTCCTTCACTTAAGTGATTTCTTTTCCTTTATATTATTTACTCCCTTCATGGAGTTTATCATAACTAGACATGCCATATTTTAGGGTATATCCTTAGATTCTTATCTTTCTTTGCTTAGAGCAACATTCTTCCCTTTGAGATTCCGTACTCAATATTTGGGAATTCCAAGATAACTAATCATTCATGTGTCTAGTTAAAATATTTAGCTCGATGTTCTTTCAAGCATTACGTACTTGTTTCCACGGTTTTTCTTTATTATCACTTTTTTGTGTCCTATTTTGACCCTTCCTTCATTCGTTGTCTATTATAACTTCGATCCAAATTTTTTTTATATTCGACCTTGTCATGCTTATTAGCCGACTTTTCCTTACTTTGAGTCATATTCTCCTCGGGATTGTTGGGCTTACATGCCCCTTACAGCATGGTATTTTCTAGGACCTATCTCTGTCCATTAAATTCTTAGAACATCTCCATGAGGGTCTCTCTTAGCTTTTCGACCTTTCAAGGATCGTATAACTTCATCCCTCTTTTCTTTTGATAGCATTCCTCAACTATCCTTTTTACCATTATCCTCTCCTCCATCATGCCTTTGAAGTTATGTCTCACATAACCGCATGGATTCCTCTTGCCTACTCATCCTTCCCCAACTTCTTTATTAGATCTTTTCAATTCCAATTGATTGGGTTTTCCAATACTATATCGACAAGTTGGGATTCATCCTTTCTTAGGTCCATCGTCATTCCCAATGACATCCTTTACTCAAGGATTTTACTTTGGCCTTAATCCATTCTTACTTGCTCGTAATCATTTCACAATTATTTATACTAAGTTGATTCCTTTTGGTCTACATGTTGATTTGCTTGGTTTGGGGAGTTTCCCTTTTTACGGTTTCATTCTCTACTATTTCCTTCAAAGTAGAGACTTTCACCTTAGGAGTTACATGTTCAACCTTCTTACCATTTCTTGAAGGTTTCCTTTCTTCATCTCCTTACACCCTTTCTATATTGGGGCATTTGCCCGCTTTTAGTCATCCATTGTCTTAAATTTTCCATTCTATCCCTTATTCCTTATTTGCGTAGCTTTTGATTATCAGTCTTATTTCATGTACTCCACCCTATGCCCAATCTTGATATTAGTGGTTGTTCCCCCCTTAACCATTTCTTTTTTAGGGAGCTTACTTTCCCATGGTTTCTCGAACGTTCTTTCCTTTATTTTCTTATTATGGGTAATCTACCCATTCTTACTTATTACGACATCTACTGATGCTATCTTTCTACCTACTCGTTCCTTGGGTTTAACTTACTCCTTAGGTTCTCCTAGTATGTTTCCCTTGGTTCTTTCACCTGACCATGTAGTTCATTTGCAAGTTCGTCTCCTCATCCCTCATCACTTGGTCCCATTTCCTCTTAGTTGGGACATGTATCCCTCCTTAGGGTTTCCTTCCTTGGTGAGATTCTTTCCGTTTCTCCCAAAATTCCTTCTTCATTTGTTTTTGTATGTATATATCCTTGAATGATGTCCTTTGATGCCATCTCCTTCCGTTTACTTTTACTCTTGAAATCTTGCCGGTACATCCTTTGTACCCCATCCTCATTCCAACTTGTACCACTGTACACGTCTATTTCCTTTAAGTAGAGCTCAAATCCTCCTTATTTCCATATCTCTTAATCATCCTACGAGAGGCTTACTTAATCTTCTTCTAGCTTTGAGTTTGGTCGTGAATCCGTTCTTGGCCATTGATTTCTTTAAGGATTTCCCCCATCCTTATTTTCCAGATATTTGGCCTTTCCACCTCTCCCTTCTTTACTAGAGATTAAATTTTTGACATTCACGAGGGTTAGTTCGTTAACTGACTCGTCCCTACTATTCTCCTTGTCTAATTATCTTGAGATAGTTGTCTCTTGAGTCTTCTTGTCCTTAATGCCCATCCCATTGCCCTTTTTAGGGTGTAGTCCTTACTACTTCCCAGTCCTCCTTAGGGCGTCGTTTATTCTCCTTAATTATCTTGTTGTTACGGTTTGCTTCTTTCCGCTATGTTCGTCCGAAACTTGACTTCTCTGCTTTTTTCAAGGCAAATCGTACTTATCATCCCAAAACATCCCATTTGTCATCTAATGCTTGGCTTGTCTTCTCTTGTAGAGGTGCTTCCTTCCTTGCTCCCAAAAGGTGAAGGCATGGTGGTTCAAGCTTTCAATCTGGACAGATATCTCTCGTCCTGAGGTACATCCTAGAATCAAGAATCACATCAATTGATGTCGAATTGAGTTAGAATTTCATCATTGAAATTATGCTGGTTCTCTCTCTAGCACCGACCGAAAATTGTAGAGGGGAGCCAAATTGGCTTACCTTTCAGTTCTAATTCGGTCGTGGGACGGCTGAGAAAGTGTTGGAAGGGCTTGGTTTGGCCTGAGGAGGGCTCGAAATAGCCGATTTCAGCTTGGACGAAATAGGGTAGCTTCGGTCCACCGGAGCTGCTTCATTGTTCCATCATGTCGGCACTTCTCCAGCGATTCTCGGATTGACTGGAGTTTGCTATCAAATAGCAGTCTTCTCCCCGATTCTAAAGAGCCTCACCTCTTCTTCCGAGGTTAAGAAAAATGTTCAAGTTAAAGCTCTGGTTCGAACTTCACCGGGAAATGGAGCAGTAGAGAGAGAGAGAGAGAAAAGTGTTCAAGTGTGAAGAGAATGAATGGGGATGACGCCTCTTTATATAGGTGTAAAATCGTGTATTAAATGAGATAGATTTATTACTAGTATTAATATTGTCATAAATTATTGGTATTAATTCCAATAATTTAATTTAGGTATTAAATTATTTGGTATTAATTACAATACTTTGCAGGAGGTCATCCATCTTCACACTACTCTCGGGCAAGCACGCTTTACTTTAGAGTTCTTATGGAATCTCATTCACCTGAACTAATCTCGTTTTTCTCTTCTAATATTTCTTAAGTTTATTTTCCAAGATATAATGAACCCTTTGGATCAACCAGAAGTTGAAAATTTTTAAATTTCTTATTCCCAAATGATCGAGTTTGTAAATCGGCTCGGTTTTCTTATTTGGTTTAACCGGTTCTTTTCCCGGTTTTCCTTAACGCAAAAGTGTAGGGTTTACAGTAGGTCCCCTTCGCCGCCCCTTTACCAGAATATACTATTCATTGTACATTTTTGTAAAAATTTAAATTGAGAAATTCACACTGCTCATGCCACCAATTGAGTTGTGGTTTGATCCAGAAGGATCCCCGAGAAGAGAGCAATCCAGAGAAAGTAAGAGCTCCGACCACTAAATTCTCACAGTAAGATATCACAGATTTTTCTCTATAGACTTATTTTTCTAGCAAAGCTTCGTTTGAGCTCATTTCTGAGCCAAATGAAGTGCTTCAAAGCTCAAAATGATGAAGGAGACATAGTGAAGATGATTTTGATCACTAATTGGGGGCAATTAACCAAGTTTTGGGGATTAATTGAACAAAATTGTGATTCGGGGACCAAATTGCAATTTTTGAGAAATTGGGCAATTTGGAGATTTTTGGAAAATTGGGGGCCGAATGGTAATTTAAGGAAATTTGGGGAATTTTTGTGAAATTAACTCCTAATTTTTGTCCAATTGGGCAATTGAATGAAATGGAGGGCCAATTGGCAATTTTTTAGAAATTAAGGTCCAATTGGGAATTTTTGTGAAATTAAGGACCAACTAGCAATTTTGAAAAAATTGAGGACCAATTGAGGATTTTGGAAAAAACTAAGGACCCATGAGTGATAGTGGAAGCCCTAGGGACTTAATTGAGACTAAAGGAAGATTGGGGATCTAATTGTGAACTTACAAACTTAAGGGACCTAATTGTAATTAAGGCATAACATAAGGACCTATGCACAAATACTTGAAAGTATGAGGTCCCTTATGTCAATTCTTCTAATATGGATACTCAAATCATGTAGAAGCTGGTTGTTCAAGTACTGGTGCAAAGAAGCGTACCACGAATTGAGATTTCACCAGGACAGTTGTGTCACTATTGTCGGGTGAGTGGGATTTTTAGTATTATACCCGATTAAGGTAATGAAAACCGTTTTTAAGTTTGAAAAATTATTTTTCCAGGAATGGTCTCCCTTGCGTGAAACTGCTTAAAACATTTTTGGAGATGTTCTTGATGGGAGCTAGAATTGCCCCAATAGGCTCAAGTCCTCGGATTTGAAAATAATAGGGCTAGAGGCCCAATTTTGGAAAACTCTTGTTATGCATGTATGAGGATCTAGGAGCATCTAGACACCCGAGAAGGATAGTCAATGGGTCACAAAGGCTGCTAGATGACCTAGATACAATAAGGACAGGTTTGTCGTGCCAGTTAGTCATGAAGCTTGAAGAGCTTCCTACGCATTGAGATCAAGGCAGCAGGGAAAATAAGGTATCATCCCACAAAGCAGACATGATGAAATGATTAGGATTTGAGGGTCAAATGTATGATTTCCACTCAAACTCTACCTTGTTAACCTCTACTCGGGTGGACGGTAAAAGCGCTCAGTTCTACAAGTGGAATAGTCGGGGATTGTTTTACGAATGTGCAATCTCTTTATATGATAGAAGGCGCAGGTGAATGGTTGCTAAAATGCCTCCTGAGCAAGGGGAAGTGTTAAAGAAGAGATGAACTCATATTACAATGAACTAAAAGTATAAAATATTTTGATACACTAATTATTTTGAAAACTTACTTTTCAAACCCTGCTCACTAAATTGTATAAACTCACCCCCCCTCCCATTAAACCTTTTTCAATAGAAACACCTCGCAAAAAAGAGCAAAAGATAGGGGAGAAAGCCAAAGGTACCACAAATAGGTAAACCATTATTTACATATTTTATAAACTTTATTATGAAAAACATGTATACTCCAACACCTTTACCTTCCTCACTTTTTTTAGTAGAAATACTAAATTAGTACAAGTAAAGGTGACGGGTTGATCATAGGGCTTCGATCGAACCAAGTTGGGGTGTGACAACTTGGAATCTTAGAAATTTGTCATTTTAACTTTAACCAAATCCGAAAGGACCTCCACGATCGAATATTGAAAATTGCGAAATAATCAAGTGAAAATTATATTAAAATTGAGGTAAATTGGACTGGTCAAAAGGAGTAATGGTTTTTTTTTAAGGGCCTCGAGAAGGGAAAATGTCAATTTTTTGTCATAAACACAAGTAAATGAGTTGAAAGGTTTTAGAAAAATATTAGAAGTTGGAACGAGTCGTTAACTGACTAAAATTTGTCAAACTGGCCGAAAAATTAAATTGAACTAACTGACAGCCGTCAACAAGATGTGAATAATCAAACTAGACAAGAATCATCCAAAGGAAGCCAAATTGATCAAACCATGTAGAAAATTAGTTGAACCGCCCAAAAAAATTACTATTGGTCAAATAGCATTAAACTAGTCAACAAATATTAGAAAGTTTGGTGCCTAAATGTAATATTTGGAGGTTAGGTACCAAGAGTAAATATAAAATAAGAAAAATTTTAAAAAGTATGATTAGTGAACGGGATAAAGTGAGCTTTAAATAAAAATTCGTAATTTTAGAAAAATTATAAGAAAGTGTAACATATATTGGTAAATACAAACCCTAAATACTCGTGTAAAATATTATAGGATATAAATATTATTGTAGGTTGATATTTTAAACAAAGTGTTTTAAGTAAGCGAAGAGTGGAACAACTTATTGGGACGAACTGATCTTAAATTAATTGTGAATATATTTATTGATGGTGAGTTAAATTATACTAATCGAAATTATTTATAACTTTATAACTATAAATTGTGTGTGTAAATATTATTTTTAAAGTCATAGAAAACAACATGGAAGAGATTTTAAATGTTTACTATATATGAAAGACGAGTTTAGGTTAAAGTTTTAAGGAAATGACTAATACTTATATTTTTGAAAATATGGACTGCCCTCCAATTTTAATGACAAAAGAACTCATGGTCAATGTTAATTAATAGGGGGTTAAGCCCAACAATATAAAGAGGATAAGGTGAATGTACAATAATATGATCTAAATATCTCATTTATTAAAGGAGTTAATCGAGTGTTTTTTTATAATGTCAATATATGGATAACCACCAGTTTTTTTGAGAAAAAAGCAAATACTTACCCGAGTGAATTTAAAAAATGTGTATCAACTGGATTATTTTATAAATAATAATTTCATATGAAAATTATGAAAATAATATGGTATTTAAGATCGTTTGAACATAAATTTTAAATATTAATAGCGAGATTAACAAGATAGTAACTTTTAAATAATTTTATGGTTAACTATGAGTCAATTTGTGTGGTGCATATATATTATTAATTGTGATTAAGTAGTAAGTGAGTCAATTGAAAAAGATAGATCGTATTGATGGCTTATGTGCTTTAGTATGTATTGTAATGGGAGTAACAAGGGCTGATAGATTGTGAGTTTCAGATTTTTATACATGAGGAAGAAATAAGGTCAGGAAGAAGAGGTGATTATGACTTCCCGCTCCCAACTAAGGGAGTAATAAGGTAGGGTTGACATTATATAGCCACTAGTGAGTAATATCACCCTTAGATATAAATGATCGTTGTAGGATGTTGCGAATGGGCTCACTACACATAAGATTTGAGATGTTATTGATGCATTGTGATATTTGTTATCCATCTATTACATAAATATATAGATTTTCTTGAGCATATTTATTCATGAAAGAGATAATGAATGCATGATTTTGAAAGGAAAACTTTAAATAAGAGCATACATAATTATTCAATTTCAGTAATCTTATTAGCAAGTTAATTATTGAATAATTATGGAGAAGTACCAAAGTAGATACTCATTTGATAAGTAGTGAGATGAATATTGGGACATCATCTAAGAAATATTCAATACATTTACTTGTATTTCCAAAATTTTGAGATTTTTATAAATAATAAATTTTAAATTGTATAACATCAAAATTCTTATTAAAATTTTGCAAATATTTTATTATTCTAAAACTTCAGCATATCAATTCTACTATTATATATGGAAAAGGTGCAGTTTTTATGACGACGTGACATGTAATGAACTGCCAAGGCATTGTTGAAATACCCCCTTAAGAGGAAAAGATGATTAGCTAGGATAATCCAACATCATTGGACGCAACAAGCACGTGTTTAAGCACCTGAATAACTTCTTCCATATAAGAGAATCTTTTGGTGGAAACTTATCACATGCCGATACAGATGCCTATGAACACAATCTTGTGCCAGTGTCAGCAATCAGCATGGGAGATAAGCTGACTGTTATTATGAATCCACCGAGAAATTCAACGACTAGATTGCTTTAGTGTGCTCAAAGCAGAACTAAGGATCAAGGCCAATAAGAAGCCATATTAATCAGCATTAATCACTGAAAGGGCCACATTGTGTATTAAAAAAAAGCTAGGTACTCCATTCCACCTGCACGGGTCTAACACAGGACAAGGCAACTGCAACCTAATACCAAAAGCTTACAAGATAATAACATGAGGGGGATTTGGCACAGACAAAACAGTATTACTTGTTCTTTGATTAAGAGAATGTATCCTCGCGATCACCTTCTACTGTATCACCCTCCTCCAGATTGCTGAACTCCAGGAAGTGAGTGGGCCGGTGATCCTCATGGTAGTACTCCCTCGGTGTACCAAGCTTCATGCCAAACCTCATGCTTGTGGTGTGCTTCACTCCCATGAAGTTGTAGTTCCATGGGCCATTATCCGGTACCTGCACATAAAATTTTCAATACAACATCAGATGATGGAATGACACAAGTTGGTACTTTACTACTGCTGTCAAATTAAAAAAAAAAAGTGACCCATTTAAGTCATGTTCTCATCTAAACTCACCATATAGAACCCAAGGAAGCGATCACTCAGAAGCATCTGGACCTTTTCATAGTGTGTGGGAAGGTAACCATGAGGGTTGCTTCCTGTATCCTTGTTTGCTCTTCCCCACTCATACCCTGACGGTGTGAGCTTGTAGGCAGTGAGAGAGCAGGAACCAGGGGTGAAGCTACAGGTTAAAATGATGCACTTCTCTCCATCCCATTGCTTATTGTTCTCAAGGACCCGAGCATGTGTAGACAAATCCTATGAAGAATTTAAAAGTTAAATCAATCCACAGAACCGGACAAAGCTCCACACTGTACAGAAACATGCAATTAAAACAGGGAAGAATGAGAATTAATACAAGATTACCTGTGGAGACAACTGGGGAAGCTCATTAGGTTGTGTGTGCATCCATCCCAACGGCTCCAAGTCATTCAGAAAATCATGCTCCGGAAGAGTGCTTGGTAAGTTCACCAACTGATGAGTTCCCCACTGAGGGGGCATGGCAATACATCGAATCTCCTTGACCTGGGGGTTATCAGGAGGACTCAATCCATACAAGTACCCAGCAATCTGTGTCCGAAGATCTGCTATGCATATGAACTTCTTTAGAATGTTCTTTGGCATGATGTATGTGTATCCAGTTTCCTACACAAAGGAGAAGTCACTCACCCTTCCACTAAAAGTCACCCATAATGTGTACCAAACAGTCATATTTGCAGTTAGAAGACAAAACTAAGAATTTGTATGATAGAATTCTACCTTTATGTCTTCTGAATTGACATAGATATGATTGACTCGAAGATAAAGATTTGTTGCTGAGATGGCCCTCACACGCCAATCTGTTTTTGATCCAAAAGCAGCTTGTTCATAGGGACTAGTGGTTGTTACTATAAGTTCATCACCATGAACATTTGTGGTCCTTGTTGTGACTGCAGTCAGCTGACTTGCTTCCTTTGCCTGGAATCAGAGCACATAAAGATAAGCATGCACTACCACAGAGGAATTGAAAACTGAAAACACAACAAATATCAATACCTGTTTCTCGATTTCTGCAATTTGCTGCCTCTGCTGAGAAGGCGGTGTGATCTCAGCTCCGAGAATAATATCACGGATCTCAGATTGCGTCAGAGCTGAGGTATTGACATTGTTCTTCTTGGCATAGTCAGACAGTATCAGATCTCTCAGTGCAACTTCAACCTGCAGGAAATGGATCTTCAGCATAGAAAAATCCAGTTGTGAGTAAAAGCAGAACATAAGCACTTAAGTCATTATAATAACCTTCATCCATTGATCATCTGTCAAAGATGGCCAAATATGATGTGGCTCAGTAATAATAGTCTTGTCTGGTTTTAACAACATCTTAGCTTTCTCATTGTTCACATGAAGCGCACGAAGGATCAAGATAAGCCGGGAGAATGCTGTATATGACGAGATGCTCTTCAGCCAGTCATCATAAATATTAAACAGAACCATCTGGGGCTCTGTAGCTTTCAGTATCAGATCTCCAAATTTCTCAATCTTCAAGCAAGCCTGGAAAGGCAGTTGAAGTTCACTTCCCTTGATAACAATATTGGGGAAATCAAGCAAGTGGACCTCCAATGGATCAAGCATTCCTTTCCTAGTGACAATAATCTGCTTTGGCTGTTCTTCAACTGGCAGAGACCGCACAAGGGCAGCAACTTCTTCTGCTGTTTTCCACTTAGCCAGCTGACCTAACCGCTTCTGCCCAGCCCACACACTTGTATGAATGACCTGCATGAGAGCCCAGTGAGATAAATACACAAGCAGAGAGAAAAAACTTTGTAGATAAACAGTCCCTAAACAGAGATTACCTTTAAAAACAACTGTCCAGTCCTTGGGTTAAAGATAAATATGGCCCCATTGATTGGTTTTGTTGTGAGATTTCCTTCAAATGTCTTATGAATTGTTACACGATACACATTAGTGTCATCAACGAACCATATTATCTGGTTGCTGAATATTTCTCCATAGTTCTGGGATGATAAGTACGGTTCAGTTGGCTCAGACGAGTATAGCTGCAGACCTTTCCTTATTCGTTCCCTCAGGACGTATAGGGCAGGGTTTGACTGCATAGAGAAAAGGGGTAATCAGTATTTAATTTTACTAGAAATATATTTCACTCAACTAAGAAAGTGTGCCTGAATAGAAAGCTTCACCTTCATTATCTTATTCATAGCCTGAGCAAGGAGTGGTTTGGAACCAGGAAACCAATTACCAAATGCGGAATGCAAATTATAAGCAAGATCAAGCCCAATCATGACCCCTACAAAACAAGAGATAACATCACTATCAACTAATCTAAAAGAACCTTCATCAAATCAGTCTGCCCAGCATGTTTGATCATGTACCAGTAGGAGATGGGTATATAGACATGTTGTCTGTTGTGTAGTCCATGAACTTGGCCCGAGTATAACGCTCTATATCATGAGAATCATAGTCTCCCCAACGAAGCTGAACATCTATCCAATACTTATTGCTTGCTTTCTGGTCGAAAACATCTTTAGATTCAGCAACAAGACTGGGCTTCGACATAGGCCACCTATGAGCAGCAAACAGAAGAATATCTGCACATGAACTGTTCATTTTGTAACTCTTCCTAGGATGAATTGTTTCCTTCTGCACAGTTTCTATTTCCAGTGCATCAAGCTCCTGATCCAGAACTTGACAGAGATCCATGACAACACTCTCATGAACCTTTTGCCACAGATGAGCACGGAATATCTGAATTAGGGATATCTTCAAGGTAGGTATCTTTCCATGCATAAATATTCCTGTTAGATCCAGCTGGACTTGGAAACCCACATAAACATTTGCCCTGTTAATGGTGGGTGACCACCAGAGGGTGAACCTTCGATTAGGAATCTGGTTAAGACCAGATCTCTGTGCGTTTGTCAGTTTCTTGTACTTCATTGACTCTTCAAATCCAGATGCCTTCTCCCAGAAAAGACCCTCCCACGTGGGGAAACTGAGATTTCCAAGGGAAGAAAAAGAAAATGAGGCATGTATTTCCATGGCATACTTCAACTAAATCATGAAGAAATGATTACCTCCAATAAGCTAGAGTAACTTTCCATAAAACAGATACGGCGCAGAAATGAAAACATAATGAGCAGAGTACTTACTATGTTCCTTTGAATAAGGTGTGCTCTAGAATACCCTCAACGCCTCCAAGAGCTTGGATAACATCAGTACGGTAATTATTCAAATTCCATAGTTTTCCATCATGCCTCTGGTGAGTCCACCAGAAAGGATTCTGTTTCAACACCTGGTACTGCTTGAAGTCAGTGCGCACCCTCCATCCTTTGTCATATGCCAAAGTATGCCTATCTTTTTGGAAGAGAGTATTAATACGAGGTATCCCTCTGTCCCATGAATCCTGTGGAATTGAAATACAACCATCATTAGCAGAAAGATGTCATTCAATCTTTAAATTTTAGAAGCACATAAATCCTTGATTGTATACTTATAGCTAATCCAGCCAAGTGAATGTAAAAAGAGAATATTTGTTTTTTATTAATTCTGTATGAGGAGCATAATGTCTCTTAGGAGAACAGATGCTTACTTCCAAATCTTCCAGTGTTAATCGCCTATTCTGGGCTTGTGCCTCCTGCCTCTTTAATGCATACTCTGCCCACACTCTCTGTGAATCTATAAATTCACTTTCCCATGGCTGCAAAACAAAAGATATATAAAATATATATTAATTATGAATCATACAAAAGCCCTAAATAACAGTGTATAAATTAAAATAACAGTTAGGACACCTGTATATATCGATATAGATTTGGAATCAATTGATCCTCTTCATGACTCATCCCACTCCTGAAGTGGGTCACACCCACATCTGTTTGCTTACTGTACCGAAGATCACTCTGGGGTATCAGAATGTGACCCATCGACAGCATTCCCAACCCTCCAATTTCCTTTGGGGTGTAGAAGATGACAGGAGGAAATCTGATATCAAACATTCAGTGGCAGAATTTACATCAAATCAGGCAGACAAAAGAATGAAGAGAAGAAAAAGGAACCCTATCACATGGAAAGAAAATGGTAAACTGTCCAGAATTTCAAAGGCTTTTCCAAAATTCACCAAAACATACATGACCTTCAGTATGTTCTGAGAAAAGCATGACCATTGCTATAATTTATGAACAAAATATCAAAAGTCGTGTTTTCTATGCAATTAAAAATGTTAATATCTTAAGTAGTTACAACAACCACAATTATTTTTCAGAAATTTCCATGAAAGAACATGCATATACCTGCTAGGCATTTTAGAGTTGAGCCCAATCTTGATTCGCGTTTGAATTTTGTTTTCACATTTTACAAGCAAATCTAAAAGTTCCTGTGTATGTACAGTGGCTTCTCGGAAGTATGTCATGAGACCTGTTAAGGATATAACTATGATTAGGACAACATAAATCCCCAACATTGATTCACATGGCAGGAGTGAAGAGAAGAAATACCTATAAGAGCTGTATTCCATTTATTGACAATCTTTGTAAATGTTGTTGACCCTGAAGACATAAGAATCTGTCTAACACGATTCTCGAAGACCTTCATATGTTCATCATCAACTCGTAAAAATGCCACAGCTGTTCTCTCCTTCGTCTGTTCATTTTGCAAGTTCCAAACTCCATCTCTGGTGTTGCTAAATGCTTCCTGAGTCATTCTTATTTTAGGAAGTATACGCACTTCAAATCCACACCTGTACCAACAAAATATTTAAGTTTTCTCAAAGTGAACATGCATAAAACACAAGAAAATGGAAATAAAATTTCATGGTGAACAAGAAAATCAAATCAGCTTACATGCTAAAGAGCAAATTGGGGTTGTCCCTGCTATACACAGAGACAAAGCTGTTCTCCCATTCCAAAGTAGTTATACTCCGTGGTAGCCTATTTTTTATATCCCAGAAAACACTCCTTCCAAGGTTGACTGGATAAAGGAACACCAAAAAACACTATCAGTTTTAAGTGCTGCATTTCAATGGCAACATATAAATTGCCTAAAGGACTCTGAATATCAATATATTACCATCATGTTTCATTAGCCTCATTCTTGCATCTCTAGGCCAACACTTCTTATTGTTGTATCCAACCATGTTCTCGTTGTTCGGGTCAGGATGCTCAGTAAGATATCTTTGGATTAGGTCACGGGCCTCCTCATGAGTGAAACGGAACAATATATGAACTCTATCAATATATCGGGAATACAACCTTATAGGATGCCTAGTCTCCACTTTTGAGTCCCAATAGGTGATGAATTCATTAGGCTTTTGCGGTGGACCAGCAATTTCACTGGCTCGAGTTAATCCGAGAAGTAAGAGGTCCAGCATAAGTCCGTAATACTGTACAACAAATGAAGCAAACTGAAGACCCCTGATAAGGCCATATGAGTTTGTGTGGCTCATATCCTTGTAAGAGAGGACAACATTATTCTTTGCAGTTACATAATCAGCAATATTGTGATCCAAAACTAGGCGAAGTAACCTGCAAGCCAAAAAAACGTTTTGGTGAAAAAGCATGCATCTAAACCTGATTAACAAGAGATTACTAACTTTACCTGTTTAACATGGTCAGGTCAATCTTTTCAAAGAACTTTTCAAACTTCGTTTGAAGCATCACAACACACTGTCCATCACTGGTGTCCCAGATACCCTGTAAATTGTTTATACCCTGACACCATTTATATACCAGGAGTGGAGGTGGTTCTGAATCTGCAGGCTTAATCCAGTTCGGGAAAAGATGGCGCTTGTCGCCTTCATACCACAAGTATTGATCAAGATATGCATCAGTTATTTTCTCAAGAGGCTCTATCTCATATACTGGAATCAGATAGCTATACAGATCCATGAACTCAATGCCAACCTGCCACAATCAAATATCCAATCTGCTCAAAGAAAAGAGAAATTCAAACTGAAATTCATCTAAATATTTTCAGAAAACTTACTTCCTTAAAGGCACGTTGGGTCAGCAAATGACGCTTAATTCGCGACAAAGCTTCATGAGGATTGTCATACGCTTGCTCAATCAGACCAAGTTCTTCCCTCTGCAACTGATTTAATCTTACAGCTACACTGTAAGACTCCTTTAACCTCTCAAGGGCTAAAATAAGAAGCTTTGTATCATGTTTGTAAGAAAGAGGAGGGAAAGGGATAGGAGAAAATTTTCGAGATTCCAGCCAATGCACTGTCGTGGTATATATTGCAACAGCTTCTTCTGGGGTGACGTATGGACCATCTTTCAGATAATTGTGCTGGCGCTCCTGAAATATTACAACCAAATCCAAATGAGTGTAAAGGATGAGGTGCTTTGCTACTGTAAGTGCATGCAGGAGCCATTTCAAATAACCGACCTGTTCCGCCTTCAGCCAGAGGCGAGTTAACCTTCCGAGATTCTTCCGACAGACTGTCTTGTCCACAGTTGCACCTCTTCTAATACGCTCACGATTATAGTGAGCAACATTAGTCCACCAATCAGCTTTGGATTTAACATAACGTAAAATCATGTTTTCAATAGGAACAGGTAAACCAGGAACCTGCAATGAACCAAACCTAAGACTCCTAAGGTAAGGAAAGATATAGGTGAACATATGTTAAGGATCATAAAACACGCTCATTACCTTCCATGGGATGTTTGCTTTCCAACAGCGCCATGCTTCACTGAGATGCTGCAAGATAGTTCTTGCTTTGTTCTGTTTTATGCCCTCTGAAATATCAAGAGACAGTGAGATGCCACTTCAAAAATAGAAACCCAATTCTTAGTACTTCATAATAAGAATAGCATATCAAGATTACAAGATAATCAAAATATTACCCGGCATAGCATCAAGAACATCATGCATCACAGCAGCACGAAGCTCCAGATCAAAGTGGCTTTCCACTCTCTGCTTGGTGACAGTCTTCGCAACACCTTTTGAATGGCGTCCTTCAAACTGACGTGCCAGCAAGTTCCCCAGCCACCTCTCCAGCAGAGGTACAATTCCACGTAGAAAGAACAACCAAACCCTCCACATAGGTGCCCAAAAACCACATCCAGGCCCCTTCCCAACTGGACCAGTGTTAAATCGATAATAGATTAAATGCTTCAAGTCTTTGCACATTCTAATTTGTCTCATAAGCCTGTATTTATATCGATACATTCCAGTCAACTGACCAACATGTGAAAATGTATACTGCAATCCATCAGCCAACTGGAATGCATCAACATTTCCCAGCCGGAATTGTACATTAGCATCGACAACAAGCTTTGTCAGTCGCAATATTTCTCGGCAGAGGTGAAAAGCATTCCCAAAACGTGATTTCTTACGCTCTTTCGTAGTTAGGGTCTTCACTGGCTTCAGATTAAAGTTATAATCAAGGTGAAGATAATTCAAATTCTTCCTATGTATCAACAGGTTCAACATATTGTAACCCTGCTTACAAACTTGTAGACCTGCTTCTGCCCAGTCAAGCTCAGTAGTCTGGAAAAACTTTGTTGCTTGAAGGGATCGAAATAAGTGCTTCTTCTTTTGTGCCTTAGGAGGGCGATGATGAAGTTCATTCAGAACAAAACACTTCAACAATTTCTGATAGCTGACACGAACTTTAACAGGATATGTCGGAGGACTGAAAAAATAATGAAAATTAAATTAAGATGAAATGCATTCACATAGTATAAAATTACAGTCTAAAAAGAAGCTTGAATCATACCAGTGCTCTTTGTACCACTCTGACACAAGAGGAATATCTTCAGCTCTTCGCATCCGTCCAGATCTAGTGTTGAATGGCCGTGGAGCAAAAAGTAATGATATTCCTGCTGCAGTAGTATCTGTATAAAGTTGAGTATCCTTCAATAAAGGTTCCACTCCCTCAGGCAATAAAAAGTCATCCCCATCGTCATCAGCATTCCCCTTCTTCTCACGCCGCTCCTTGTTTATGCTTGTGATTGGGTGTATCAAAGGATCATAATAAAAAGCTGGTAAATCTGGATCTTCGGCTTTTATGAACATGACCATGGGACTATGGTAAATGCAAAGCTTCACTTTTCTTGGACGGTTATTGTAAAGATGAGGGAATGCAATCCTGTATTCTGTCCTCAGGGGGGACCGAATTATGAGCTTGTTGATGTCATTGAACTCATTCCAATCCTCATCACCCTTTTCCATGTCACGGTACAAGGGCTCAAATTTGGGCCCACCTGAATGATAACAGCAAAGTGAGAAGAAATAGATGAAATATTGAAGTTGCAGAGAATGCATCATGTCAAACCATGGTGCAAATGTTCAAATAGAAGACAAAATCAATCATTGATAGTAGATACGTACCAGGAATACACATGTTTAATGCTTTTGCAGTAAAGAAGGACTCCATGTCAAACAAGTAGAAATAATTCCGGTCAATTAAATCAGAAAGAAGCTGTCCTGCTAAACGATGGAGAGTGGCCATGATCGGAAGAGAGAGATGCCACTTCCTGTAACTAGGGCCATTTATGAGCTTGGTCTTCACTAGAGGCTTATGATCGTAAAACCATGTATGTACAGCTGAATCTTCTTCAGGATCCAACTCGAGCTGAATTGCCTCCAGGGGGTCAACATCTAACAAATTATCAGCATAATCCAGAGGAGGCTCTTCATCATCAAAAGGGGGAAACCGCATTCTCTTGAAGTGTCTTCTGTCCCTCTTCTCTCTTCGCATCATAATCCACATTGTGCCCCACTGTTAAAAAAAGGCGCATTTCACTTGCAGCCTAAGAGAAGGAAACAACTATCTTTCTGCCAGAGTTTGCAGATTTAGAACAAATAGTACAGAAATTGTGCATACCTGAGCCAAGTAAATGGGTTCAACAACCCAAGGTATCTCGTTCACGAAAGTAATTGCCCCAGTGATATGGTATAGGACCTTAACATCACGTACCTGAAACATGGCAGCATCATAACATTCATATATAGACTACCAAAATACCAGAGACAGTGAACAACATAAATATGACACGAGAAATTTCCGGCTTACCTGTTCCCAGGGCATGGGCATATTCTCCAGGAGCTTGTAAACTGCATGTGGGACGAACTTCAAGGCCCCAAGATAGACACGTTTGTCATGCCGATATTTCTTGGACGACATATCCCCATGGTCCCTTCCAAAAAAATGCAATTGAGTGAAGGGAGTCTAAGGCTACCAGAAGATGTCTCTAGCCGTACCACCAGCTCAGTTCAGAAATAAAAATAAATAAATAACCCACCTTATTATCTTCCTCACATGCTCGGGAGGCATATCTTCCTTCTGCGTCTCAACGAAGCCGAATTTCCTCTTATCACCATACCTCTTAGAGTTGAGTTGCATCCATTTCCGTGCCTTCTCCTCAAGGATCGCCTCAGCCTCCTGGGGAGTAGGGATGGCGGTGTACGACGGCTGGGGCGCCGGCGGCGGAGGAATCATGGAGCCGCCGGTCCCTGGAGGCGCAATAGGCCCTCCGTTACTGTTCCACATTCTTGCACGGATGGGAATCAGCCAGTACCCTCACCTAAGATAAACCCTAACAATGCTTGCAGTAGATGAGTTCCGGGTATTTCCCGTGGGAACTTTGAGGTTGAGAGAAAAGTCGATGGCGGTTCTCCATTTTTCCTTTTAAAGCTCAATGACGGTTCTCTCTCCTAGGTCGACACTGAGAGGCCAATTTGGCCGGTCCGGTCCGTAATCCGCCAAGACCGGTTGCTTAACCGGGATGGGGCCGCCCTAGCCTGGGACCGGGCAGATGGTATAGTGGCAAAAAATAATGTATAAATTGTGTTAAAAAGCTTTTTACAATTTTTAACTTTTTTGGTTGAAAATTTGGAAATATTTAAAATTAATGAAAATTTATTCTTATAATTCAATTAATAAAATATTAAACTTTATCAATGCATCACTAAAAAATTAGCACAAATTAAAATTTTTTCTTAGCTCAATAAAAACCTTATCTAAGTAATAACTACTAAATCAGTATAAATTTATAGGAAAGGAAATTATTCCAAAAAAGCAAAAATAATTTAAAATATGATATTATTATCATTCTGCTTATTAGATCATATTTAATGAATTCGTGGTTACATAAAAAATTTAAAAAATAATAGCAATTAGATAAAATACTATTTTAGTAAATTAAATGGTTAATATACTAATTTTCTTAAATTTCTCCCCTGTAATCCTGATTTTCCATGTAATCTAGGGCGGTAACTGAATCTTACCCCTAAAATTTGACCTGACTGTTAAGTACGGGTCCGTCACCGACCAAAAATTTTTTGCCACATTCGTGACAAAAATGATATCGTTTTGGTCCAATGGGTGAAAAAAAGTATTTAAAACCCATAGTCATTTCATTTACAGTACCAATCATAATTTTTTTTCTTTTTGTTGTGTCATCACTAAAATGAAGTTGTTTTTGGCTAAATTTTAATAATTTAATTGATTAGACGGCTCTACTCCCGCATCTCATTGGACCTATCCGAATTTAAAATTTTATTGGTCGCGTATCAACCGAATTAATTTGATATTTTCTAATTGATCCATTCGCCACCTCCAATTTAATACATTTTAAGTCAAAATAATTTATAATACTATATTTAATAATAAGATTTTAAAAAATTTTGTTTAGTATAAATCATTAATTTTGACTCACCATAACTTCATTAATTTTATATACTAACAAAAAAAAATAATATGTATAATTTTTATAAAAAATGAATAATTAAAAATATTTTCTGTACTAATTAAAAATAAGTTTTGACAATGTTATTGTGGAATTCTCATTATAAGTCAAAATAATTTATAATACTATATTTAATAATAAGGTTTTAAAAAATTTTGTTTAGTATAAATCATTAATTTTGACTCACCATAACTTCAATAATTTTATATACTAACAAAAAAAATAATATGTATAATTTTTATAAAAAAAGAATAATTAAAAATATTTTCTGTACTAATTAAAAATAAGTTTTGACAATGTTATTGTGGAATACTAATGAGAAAGAGGGGCAAAAAATACTAATAAGAGCCATAAAAACATGCGTTAGTTCTTTTTACAAAGTAATTATCTCATTTTGTTTATATTTTATATCTAGACCATAAATTTAAAATTATTTAGAGCAATATCCAAAATTTAATTGTAACGTTTGAAGCAATATAATTGTTAAGTCATGCAACAACATAGAGACAAAAGATATACATTGTAAAATCAAGAAAAATTTCAACTTTATAATCGGTGCAAAACAAATTAGAAAATGGGATCGAAATGGAAATCAATGGGTTATCAGTATGTCATGCTTCGATCCAATTTGGTTAAAATCCCGTGATCAACCCGTTATCTTTCTATGTATCATCTGAATATTCCTACCTTAATTAGTATATAGGTACATATTCTCAGTGAAGGAAAACTTGAGGATGAGAGTAGTGAAATGAATATATAGGTACATATACTTAGTGAGGGAAAACTTCTACCACGATTGCTATATTAGTTCGTTACTTCATTTGTTAGTCATTTTTCACATATCATTCATGCAGCAATTGCACTCTTATCATATGAGGGATCACATGTTCGTAGAACGCTCCCCGACCGTTCCACTTATGTACCGTGGCGCATTTACCATCCACCCTAATAGGGGTTAGTCGTCTCTACCCTGAATTTGAGTGGACCTCACTCGTCCAACCCTCAAACCCTAATCCCTTCATAGTGTCCACTTTATGAGACGAGACCTCATTTTTCCTACTGCCTTAGTCTTATTGCGTAGGAAGTTCCTTGAGCTTTTCGACATACTAGACGTCAAACTGCCCTTATGCACCCTTTGTCATCCAGCAGCCCTTATGATCCATAACTAACTCGTACCAAGTGTCCTGATGGCCCCGTATCTCACAGTGTATGCACAATTAAGAGTTTTTTTTTTTCATTTATAGCCATTATCTTAGCTTCGACCCACGCGTACTAGCCCAACAGGTTCGACGCCCTAGCTTCGACTTAATAGTGACTTGGTCCAACAAGCCCAACATCCAAAACTTGGCTTGGTAGGTATTACACACAAATACCCATTAATTAGAGCTTTTAGTAGTATTTATCATATACTGATTATGAATGGGTCAATACCCATGTCCATTTGCCTTGGGCCCACTTGCATTACCGAGCCTAAGCTTGGAATTAGCTCATAAATATTTTAAGCAGAGTCACCTAGTGGGGGAGGCTAATTCTGAAAAAATTATTTTCAAGGTAAGCTGTCATTCTAATTGGAAGTGACGTTATAGAGTTCCCACTCACCTAGTAATTGGTGATAGTGATGGGTTGTCCCGATGAGACTTTACTCTATGTGCTAATACTTGGGCAGTACGCTCCTACATAACACAAATGTCTATATCAGGATGCTTTGCCTAATAGGTCTCATTTTTTTGAGTATTTACGTATAGGCCCTCATATTCCACCTTAATCGCATTGAGGTCCCTCAAGTTTGTACTTTTACATTTAGGTCCCTATATATCCCTTAATTTCAATTAAGCCCTTGGGATTTATAATTATCCTTATTGTGTCCTTATTTTTATCAAAATCACCCATTGGCCCTCAATTTTCTAAAATTGCCATTGGGTCCCTAATTTTTCAAAAATTATAATTTGTTCCTTAATTTCTCAAAATTCCTAATTGGCCTTTCATTTTTCCCAAATTATCCAATTGGCCCTCAATTATGAGTGAATTTCACAAAAATGCCCTCAATTTCTTCAATTTTCCATTCGGCACTCAAACTTTTGAAAATTTCACAAAACCCCCCTTTTTATTGAAAAATCCCCAAATTGCCTCCTTTTTCTTCCCCAATTTGAACATCCAAATCTTATCTCATCCAATTGACAACTTGTAAGTCCTTAATTTCTTCATTTCTTGTTATTCACTTCCTCCAGCTCCCCTCGATCGTCCTACACTTTGAATTTCTGAATTTGGTTGAGTTTTGAGCTACGTCGGAAAATTTACAATAAAGAGAGAAAGCTTGCTTAGCTTACCGATGGAGGGGCGGTGGGGGCAGCTAGTGCTCATCGAGGGGGTCCTACTAGGATTGAAACTTGCTACAATTTGCCGCCACATTGTGGGAATTCGAAGAGAGAAGTTTTGGGAAGGTGGAGCTTTGAAACTTGGAAAATTCGACGATGAGAGGTGAAATTGAGCTTACTGGGGGTCTGTGCGGGCCCGGGAAGGGTCTCAGGCAGTTAGAGATGGTCAATTCTAGTGGCGAAAGGGCTGAGAGAGTCGGGGTTGGGTCAGTCAAGAGCTCGATGTTCTAGGGCTCCAGTGTAACTTCATTGTGCTATCTCTCTTGCACTTCTCTAACTGTCCTTTGGTCACTTTGAGAGTTCCTCGAGCTAGGGGAGTCCTCCCTAGTTCTGATGCCACCCTTCGGAGCTTCTTTGGTTGTGAATTGGCCCGTCATCATAGCCTTGATCGGAGTTTCGTCAAAAAGTAAGTGACTTGTCTTTAGAGAGCACCTAAGAGTTGAGGAGGTCGAGTGGGAGTTTTCTCTTTATATAGGGAGCTCGAAAACTGTTCAGGCTATTGACTGACGTGAGACTCGGTCCCTGCCCCACTCGCTGGTGACCTGATCGATGGAATTTCCAAGTAGCCAGAGACTCCCTCTTTCCCGGTCTCTCTCTCCTTTCTGTTAGCGAAATGAGGTTGAAGACGATGACGAAGCGGGCGTGCCACGTGGCACGTTGTGATTGGCCGATTTTTCTGACGTGGTGATCCAAATCAACATCCGCGTTAGCCATTGACTAGTTGACCGTCATGACAACCTCCCATTGGTTGCTCGTGTTTGTGTGGTAGACTGACGAGTCATTTGCTGACCATTGACCGAACACGTGGCAGCCTCCCATTGGCTGCTCGAGTTTGTGTGGCTGCTGACTAAGCGTCGTTAACCATTGACTAGTCCGGTCTATTGACCGATTGGATCGTTGATTAGTCCGGTTCGTTGACTGGTTTAACTAGGTTCGATGTCCCAAATTCGAAAATCGGCTGGTTCGGACCTGATTCGACCGGTTTTCTGAAATTTAAAATTTTCTAAATTTATCCAAAATTCATTTTCTATCAAATAGTGGCATCAATTTCCTAATTTGATATTTTTAAGCCACCTAGAAAAATGAATTATTGAATCGGTTCACTATGGTTCATTATGGTTCAGTCCGGTTCGGGTCCAGTTCACCACGAACCGGTTTGTTTCTTTCATCCACTTCACTTCATGGTTCTTTATCACGATTTTTGTGAATTTTTGGTCACTTGGGATCTTCCAATTTCCTTTGTTAACCCTTCTTCACTATTTTGTGTTGATTAAGTTTTTGCCCGATTTTAAAAAATATTGTTAGTTCTTCTCCCAGTTTCCCTTGTCCGAGGGGGCGGGTTCCACAACTCTTCCCTCATTTTAGGAATTTTGTCCTTAAAACTCTGTTGTTCATCCTTTCTATCGGAAGTGGATCCCTGTGCGGTCCAATTAGGGTACGAGTTGATACCCTATTGTTTTGGTTACCTCTTTTTTACTCAATCCCCTTACTCCCTTAGATTTAATTATTGTGATTTGTCTTTCCCCCAGTGTCCACAAAGTTCCTTAGGTCCAATACTTCATGTCGTTTAGGGTCTTTCCTTATAGGGGGTTTTGTCCGAAATTAGGGTTCCGACATGTCCAGTTGCACCTAGGTTTACTTACTCCCTAGGTCATTGGAACTCCTTAGTTTGTCATCCCTTCGGACTATTACACTTACCTTTCATAGGTTTCAGTGTTATCCCCATTCCTGGTCCTCTAGTCTGTTCTTTTATACTTGAGTCCACCTTTTTATCAGGCTGTTGAACCTACATATCCCTAGTAGTATGACTCCCACCTTTAGTTATTTCTCGTTGGGCCTAAAGCTCGACTGGCCTTGTGGTTTGAGCTGCGTCCTTCCATTCTCTTCCTTAGGGCATGCTCTCTTTTTGCCCTCCCTCTTGCGTTATCAAAATTTCTTCATTACTCGATTTCGGTTCATACATAGGTTCTGAATTGCATGTCCCCTCCCGGCTCTGATGTCCTTTAGTTGTGGATGCCAGGCTTCTTGTGAGGGTTTGGGTTTCCTGTATTCACTCGTCCTACCCTATTTCCCCATTGGATCTTCCTGACTCCAACTGTCGAGTTTCTCACCCCCTTTGGTCTCATCGGCCTACTAGGGTTCTCCCCCTTCCCTCATTCCTCTTTCCTTCTTCTACTTTGGGCCATTATGCCTACGGACCCGTAACAATTTGTCCTCCTTGGGCTTAGTCTTTTCTCTTGTTTCCCATAGCCAGGTTTGATGATCACTTCTACGACCGCTTCCTTGCTTAGCCCCTATTTAATTCGTTCTCAGGGACTTCTCCTCTCTCCCGGCGTCTACCTACCCTCTAGGTGTCTGCTTTCTTGAAAGTCTTGGTTCAAGCATAGGGTGTCCTCCGACACTTTCCTTCTCAAGGGTAGGATGTCCCTTGTGTTTCCCTCAAGTATCAAATTCCTCCTCAGTGTTTTCCCTATATCGCATCCGAACTAGTTTTATTCACCTAATTCTCCCCATCATTTTGCTTTTTCTGATTCCTAGTGCCAAGGTTTCTTATCGCTTCACCATCAGCTCGTCTCTCACTTTTCCATTCGGTGGAATGCCTCGTCGCCATTTCCTGATCATTCTAGCTATCACTCATTGGAGTTCCTTTAGGGTGGGTTGGCCTTCTTTTGATTCGTCCTCACGAGGTCCTTGGCCCGCCTTGTTTCTATTTGTGGGTACTAGATCCAGACTTCCCCCTTCATGACCGGGTGGTTGCCCTATTGTTATCCTTGGCCAGTGTCCTCCCCTCGTATCTTGACACCCACTCTTTTGGTCGCCTCCCTATTTCCTATTACGGGCTCCTTGATCTCTATTTGGTTTGTCGAACCTGCCTCACCCTCACTCTGGTTGACCGCATTCCAACTTAGGGTCCTCGTCCTTTGATACATCGTTGGCTCGTTTGGGGTCCTCTCATGGCACGTTATCCCAACTTATCCCATACGGTTCCCCTTATGCCTTTTTGGGCTCACTATGGTTTACTTCGTTGGGTCTGAACCTCCCTTGCCCTTCGAGATCTCTTTTAGAGTTCCCCCCACTCTAGCCTTGTCATTCTAGGGTTTCCAGTTTCAGCATTTTCTCATGGGGTATTTGGTACAAATTTTGGGAAGTTGGGCGGGCTAGTCCTTCCCTAGTCTATTTCTTAACTAGCTTCACCACTTGTCCCGGTCTCCTAAGGTTTCTTGGCACCCCATGCCTCCTTTTACATGGGATTGTATTCCCTTTTTGCAAGCACTTTTTGTGTTCTATAGTTCTAGAGCCTCTTATTCCACAGGGGATCGATAATGTCATTTTTCGGTCCCTTCATCCTTTCTTGGAGACTTTTGATGTTTTACGGGTTTTCTAGGCTGGGGTCACTTTCCTCCTTCACATTTAGCTGTTCGTGAGAATGAAATAATTGAAATATTTTATTTATTAAATGGTAAAACCTCAGTTAGCATTTATTATAGCAATCAATCCCAAGAATTTATTGCTACTTCTTTAACCTCTCCAGTTAATTGACCTAGATTTAAACCTAGGCGGGTTGCGAGACTTAGCATCGAGGAAAGAACCAATCAACCTGGGTGAGAAAATCGAACTGGTTCATGAACTCCAACCAATAGAGAAAGAGTGAACCGAGAAATTTATGGATCTCGAGTGACCTAAATAGTCACAAAAGTCATGAAAAATGACTTTAGGATGAAATAGAGGTGAAAACCAAACCAGTTCAGGTAAATCGAATTCGAACCAGATTGGACCAGTTTGAGCCACTATTGAACCGAATGCTAAATTCATTTTTTAGGTGGCTTAGAAAATTCAAATAGGAGAATTGAGGCCACCATTGGATAGAGAATGAATTTAGAAATTTTTAATTTTGAAAAATTCAGTCGAATTGGGCCAAAACCGACCAGTTTAAGCTTTAAACCCGGTTCGGACCGATCCGGTCCAGTTCGGAATAGTGTCATCTTTTTCCTTCAGATGATAGCATTGTTCACTCGCCAGAAAATCGAGCACCGCTGGTGAAGATGAAAAGTCTATGGCCAGGGAGTTTTAGGCAATGAATGATCACCATTAAGGCGTCAATCGGACGACCAAGAAGTCCCCGAGCTTCTATATAAAGTGATCCTCCTCATTCATCCTCTTCACACCTAAAAACTCCACTCTCTCCTCACTGCTCCATTTTTTGGTGAAGCTCAAACCAGAGCTTTGACTTGGGCATTTTTTTGAGTCAAAAAGGCATTGTTGGGTTTTTTAGATTCAAGGAGAAGTCAGCTACATGCCTATAGTCTCCATTTACTTCGAGGGTCGCTAGAGAAATGCCGGCATGATAGAACAATGAAGCAGCTCTGGCGAACCGAAGCTGCCCTATTTTGGCTATGCTGAAATTGGCCAATTTGAGCCCTTCTTAAGCTAAACCAAGCCCTTCCAATACCTTCACATCCAGTTGAATTAGAGTGGAAAGATAAGCCAATTTTGCTCCCCACTGTAAATTTTAATCGGTGCTAGAGAGAGAACCGATAGATTCTAAATGACTAAATTCTCACTCAATTCAACATTAATTGATGCAATTCTTGATTCTAGGAGAAACCTCAGGACAAGAGCTATTCGCCCAAATTGAAAGCTTGGACCGTCGCGCTCCCACGGTAAGCTTTCAAAGTTTTCTCTCTCTGAGTCCAGTTTTCCAACGAAGCTCTATTTGAGCTCATTCTAGTATCAAATCGTGTGATTCAAAGTGCAATTGAATCGTATCAAGGTGTAGAAACTCCAATCTAATTTCAATTTCAACAATTAAACTCATTTGATCGATCAATTTGATTAAATCAAATTCGGCTATGTTGGAAGGTTGAAATTGGGGGAAAATTTGAGGATTTAAAAAATTCGAGGGACTAAAAGGCAATTTCATAAAATTAAGGGCCAATTAGGCATGATAAAGATGTTGGAGGACTAATTGGCCAATTTTTGGAATTTTTTGGGGTGAAACTTGCCATTTTTGTAAAGTAGGGGCAAAATGGTAATTTTGGAAAAGTTGGGAACCAAATTGGAAATTTGGGACACTTGAACCCCTTTTGGTGATTTTGAATAAATTGAGGTCCTAAGATGAATTTTAGAAGTTTCGAGACTAAATTTGAAGGGAAATTGGCATTAGGGACCTAAAGTTAAAATAAAAAGAACTTTAGGGACCTAATTGCAACAAATTAAAAAGTTTGAGTATTACATCCATTCACGATAAATGAAGGCTATTATGCCAAGAGATAATGAACAAGGATGTTTATATCGTGTAGGGACATGAAATACCAGGAACGCCAGTAAGAACAAGCTTGCATGAAGATAAAGAATCGGTCAAGAGGAATTTACTACATTTACAGGTGAGTGGGTTTTAATATCATACCCGATTGGGATGATAAGCAACTTGGAAATGAAAACCCACTATTAAGTGGTATTTTAACCATCACACCTGAGTGGAGTGATGTGAAAATTACGTAGAAAAATTAGTTATCGATTGTAAGTCGATTATACTCGATTGATATGATGAACTTATTAGAAGGAAGTAGAAAACCCGCTTATCGGTTATAAGCGGAGATATCCTCATACCCGGTTGGTGTGATGGACAGATGAAAAGTTTATTTTGTCGAAAGTGCTCTCCCCTGACTGTGTGCCACTACTTAAAACATTTGGGAGACCTTCTTGATAGGAGCTCGAATAGCTCAAATAGGCGGGAGGCCTCGGTTTTAGAACTTGGGGGCTAATATGCCCGATTTTGAAAAGCTTGTACAGTGGGCCCAAGGCCAGTTGGCACGAGCAAGAGCTCGTAAACAAACATGTGTTAAGCCATGAAAACTTTAAATGAATGATTTGTTTGGCCATGGTACCAAGACAGGACCGACACACTCGATGGACAGGACCGACATAGTCGAGATAAAAATTGTAGGTCGAGTTGAGGGTCGGGGCCGTTGGATCATTGGCACAACATATTAAATGGCTCATGTGGAAAATTGTTTTTTTGTGCATGCACTAAGTTATGAGACTTTCAAGATGCCCAAGAGGGGTAGTGATGTGTCCTAGGGCTACTGGATGACATGGTGGAGATAAGGGCAATTAGTCGTGCCAGTAGCCTTGGAAGCTCAACGTAGCTTCATGCGTATGAGACCATAGTGGGGTTGGGATGAGGTCTCTGTCCTCATATGGACACAAAGTTTTCTTTACGGCATTGAGGGTCAGATGTCACGTGCATCCACTCATTCTTAGTGTAGAAGTGGACATGCTTCTATCTAGGTGATCGGTAAAGTCACTCTGACGCCACAAATGGGTGCAATAGACGTGCTGCCCTATGAATGTATGTTCCCTTCATGATGAAGGGCGTGTGTTGGTTGATAAACATATCAGTTATTGTTGAGGATTAAGAAATGGCTATGAAAACCATAATTTTGGGAATGAATTGTTTTGAAAGAAAATAAGGAGTCTGACACACTCCAAATTTAATATTTTCTCTAAAAGTTAAACTTTAAACACTTATTCACTGAGTCGTTGAACTCACCCCCTCCCTTATATCCCTTTTCAGGTAACCAAGGGAAACCTACCCAAAAGACCTCATGTTAGTCACACTTGCAAGACAGGTATGTAAAAGTTTAAATTTTATGCAGTTTTGATTTATGTTATTCTAGTAAAGGTATAGGTTTAAAGGACGCCTTACTACTCCTAGGCTAAAAAAAGGGGGAAAACCCTTAATAAATCGGGAGATTGGCGGGTTTCTCACGGGGATCTGACCAAACTGAGTCAAGGCGTGACAACTTAAGTGGTATCAGAGCCTGTTTTCTCAAATACATTATCATGAATATATAACATAGCAACTAAGAGAAATTTTTAAAATTTTCAGATGGCTCCCAGGAGAGTAACCAAGAAAACTAGGACTGGTGTTACCAACACCACCCAACACACTATCCACGTAGAAAGGTCACCCTAAAATACCCGAGAAGTCCCAAAAGAACCAAGAGACTTTAGTGGGAAGTCTGTAGCTCCCCATCTAAAATACCCGAATGCCATCAAGGGCTTATAACCTTACCAAGGAGGACGCTTGTCAAAAACCCTGTAGCTCCCCATCTATTTCGTAACCACTTTTTGTAATGGGGCTAATACCCTAACATATTGTACTACTTCTCCACTAATAAAGAATTCCAAGTTCCTAAAAACTATATCTCTAAAAAATAATGCGACCTTGTACCTCAGCTATAGGAAGATTGCCCAAGAAAAGTAACCAAACAAACCCATGTTACCCTAGACATCACAGAGACCAAGGAGATTTCCATCCCGAATAAAGGAATGAATCAAGGAAATTATGGGGGTAAAGAAGGCATGACAAGAAAACCGTCAAAGTAAGGAGTTTAGGAGAACTCTTGGAGTAACAACTGAGAAGGAGATGACCTATTTCAAGGTATAATGGAAATGGGACATGAAGTGAAGGACTGTCCCACACCGCAAGGATTTAGAACAATACTTTCCAAGAAAAACGTCCCAACAACAATAGGAATTTGAAAGGATACCATCCTAAGAAAGATGACTCTTGCTCAGAATTTCAACCAAATCCAGGAGGAAGCTCTTCAAGATTCTAGCATAGTGGCAGGAAGGAAAAAAGGACTGAAGATAGGACCTCAAAAACCACAAACAAAACAAAAGGTAGTTGAAGAGAATTCTCCCTTAAGAAGAAATTTCCAGCTATTTGGGAGCAAAAAATGGAGTGCCTCCACAAGAGATGACAAGTCGAACGATGAAATACAATAAGGTATGATCTACTTTTAAAAATAGAGAAGCCAAGTAGGGTTGTAGACTAACCTAGTAAGGAAGGGGGAGGTGGAAAGGCCAGAACAATGGAAAGGAAGGATGAAGAAAACCCTTAAAGAAATAAATGACCGAAAATGAAATAATGACTACACTTAAGCCATAAATAGGATTTAGTAAGTTCCACACAAAGAGGTATTAGAGTAAATAGTGCCTGAACCTTTCCAAGGAAGGAGACCCTAGGAAGGCATACATGTACCAACTAATAAGTAATGGACCAAGTGATGAAGAATGAGGAGATGAAGTTCACGCCAAGGTGAAAGAACCAAGGGAAGCACATTAAAAGGACCTAAGGGGAAAGTTAAACCCAAGGAACGGGTAAGTAGGAAATAGCATCAAAGGACGCAGTGACAAGTGAAAATGGTGGGCTACCCATCATAAGGAAATGGAGGAAAGAACATCCGAAAAACCTTGGAAAAAATAAGCCCTCCAATTTGGAAGAGTGTAAGGAGAAAAACAACAATTGATATCAAGACTGATTGTGGCCCACACTCGCTTAATAGAGCCCATACATGGAGTGTATGGCTAGACATAAAGAATGATAGGAACTAATCTATCAGCAGGAGCTCTTCGAAGAGAGGATAAGGAACAAAAAGGAAATGGAGGACAATGAAGTATAAAGAGTGGGAAACAATATCAATCTTAGAAGGGTGTAAGAAGAAAAGAAGGAAAAGCCTCCAAGAATTGTTAAGAAATTGAACCAGGACGAGAATCCTTAGGTAGAAGATACAAGTAGGAAGTGAGACCTCAAAAAGGGAAGTTCCAAAGCTAAGACCTCCTGTTAGTCACACCTACAAGACTGGTATGTAAACGTTTAAATTTTATGTAGTTTTGATTTATGTTATTCCATGAAAGGTACATGTTTAAAGGATGCCTTACTCCTCTCGGGCTAAAAAAAGGGGAAAACCCTTAATAAATCAGGAGAGTGGTGGTTGCTCACAAGTATCTGACCAAACCGGGTCGAGGCGTGACAACTTGAGTGGTATCAGAGCCTGTTTTCTTGAATACATTATCAAGACTATATAATATAGTAACTGAGAGAAATTTTTAAAATTTTTAGATGGATTCTAGGAAATGAACCAAGAAAACTAGGATTGGCCTTACCAACACCACCCAACACTCTGTCCCCGTAGAAAGGTCACCCTAAAATACCTGAGAAGTCCCAAAAGAACCAAGAGACATTAGTGGGAAGTATTTAGGAGGATGGTGCCAGAACTTGTTGAGGTCACAATCTTGAGTACGAAGGGAGCCAAGCCTAAGGCTAGGAACGCCATCAAGGGCTTATAACCTTAACAAGGAGGACACTTGTCAAAAACCCTGTAGCTCCCTATCTTTTTCGTAACCACTTTTTGTAATGGGGCTAAGACCCTAACATATTGTACTACTTCTTCACTAATAAAGAATTCCAAGTTCGTAAAAACTATATCTCTAAAAAATGATGCGACCTTTTACTTCAGCTATATGAAGATTGCCCAAGAAAAGTAACCGAATAATTTAAGTAGTTTCATGCAATAAGGGGAGACAATTCCTGGACAAATGATTTTTCAAACTTATAAATGGTTCTCATCACCCCCAATTGGGTATGATGTTTAAAATCCCACTCACTCGGTACTGTGACATATTCGTCCCAACTAGATTTCTAATCTTCAATGTGCTCTTTGGCACCCGTAGTCATATGACTCATGCCTACATGGTTCAAGTATTCGCATTAGGATGGATTGGCATAAAATACCTCTTACTTCCATATATTTGCATATGGTACCTTGATTTATGCCTTATTGTGATTGGGTACCTAAAGTTCATAAATTTTGACCTTAGATTCCTAATGCTCAACTTATTTTTAATCAAGTCCCTAGAACTTCCAATTTTCCACACGGGTCATTAAAATTTCCAAAATTACCAATTGGTCCTCAATTTTCCCAAAATTGCCAATTGGTCCCTAATTTCCCAAAAATTACAAATTGGTCCTACAACTTCCAAAAAATGCTAATTATCCCTCCATTTCATCCAATTGCCCAATTGGGCCCCAATTGGAAGTTAATTTCATGAAAATGCACCTAATTTCCTCAAATTTCAATTCAGACCCCAATTTTCCTAAAATCCCCAAATTGCCCAATTTCTCAAAAATTGCAATTTAATCCTTAAATTATAATTTCATTAAATTGACTCCGGAAACTTGGTTAATTGCCCTCATTCGAATAATCTTCTCTATTTTTTTCTCATCATTTCAAGCATTGATTCGCTCGATTTGACTAAAAAATGAGTTCAAACGGAGATTAGTTGGAAAATTTAGTCTAGAGAGAGAAATCTTCAATATCTTACTAGTGAGGGTCTAGTGACCGGAGCTCTTGCTTTCTTTGAATTGCTCTCCTCCGGGTGATCCTCCATGGATCAAACCAAACCTCAATTGGTGGCCTGAGAAGTGTGAATTTCTTAGTTTAAATTGTTTCAAAAATGCACCGTGAACAACATTTTTCAGGAAAGGGGCGACAAAGGGGTTTACCATATTAGCTCGGGGGAAGGTCGAGGCACCACTAAGTGGAATTTGGGGGCTTGGTTTTGTTGGAATTGTCCCAGGAATGACTTTACTTGAGCTCGACTAGCACGGGCTACTGACAGCTGAGGAGTGGCGTTACTATTTGAGCTTACTCTCTCTTGTACGTGACCCTCGGTTTGAAAGGAGGATGCAGTTGCATAGAGGACTTTCTCCTAGTTCTAATGGCACCGAATAAGCTTCAAAGGTGGAGAAAAGCTGCGATGTTAGAGCTCTGGTTTGCTGCTCTTTATATAGGGAGCTCGAAAATTGACCGGGCTACCGACCGTCATAGGACTCGGCGGCTGATGACCTAACCAGAGCAATTTTTGAGTTATCAAAGACTCCCCTTTCTTCACACACTCTCTCCCTCCTCTCTATTCTCTCTATCAGTGGCCGAAGGTTGAAGATGATTACATGACGGGTTCTATCACTCTAGTTACCCTTTTTTGCTTATTCATTTACTCCATTGGACTTAGTTCCTTTGACTTGCCTTACCCTCATGTCTAAGTAATTTCTTTAGTCCAATGCTTCCCGCCATTTGGGGTTAGACCTTTCCTTTAGAGGGTTTTGTTCGGAACAGAGCATTCAAGAATGTCTTATCGTACCCAGTTCTATTAAACTCCTTGGCCGGTTAATCTCCTTAGCTCATTGTCCCGTCAAGCTTTTCGTGCATATTTTTCACGTGTTTCGGTGTTATCCCCCTTCTTGTCCTATGTTGGTCTTTTATTCCGTTCTCATATTGCTTCCTTGTTTGGTTTCTTCATTTCCAATTATCGAGTTTCCCATCCACTACTCAACCTACCAACATACTGGTGGGTTGCTTGCTTTTAGTCCTCCCTTACGTCCAACGGCATCCCTTCTCAAGGACTTCTTTTTCTCAGATCCATCCTTACTCGCTTGTGACCATTTCATGGTTCTTTTATTCTGAATTAATCTCTTATGGCTTGCTTGTCCGTTCCATGATTTCACCGAAAGGAGTTCCCTTCGTTGGTTTTATCTCCTACTCTCTTACCTTGAAATCGGGATTTCCTTCCATCCTTTGAGTTGTGCATTCATCCTTCTCATCTTTTCATGAAGGTTTCCCTTAATCACTTCTCAGTTGAAGGGTGCTCTCTCCAAGGTTTCTCAAAGATCCTTCCCTATATTTCCTTATTATGGGTATTCTGCCCATTCTCACTTGTTACAACATCATATGAGGTTATCCTCCTCCTACCCGTTCCTTGAGCTTAGCTTTGCTCTTTAGGTTGTGGGTACACTTCCCTTTGCGTTCATTGTTGAGGGTACCATACCTTCAGTCAACTTCGTGATATCCTTTGATTATTGTCCTTTTCTACTTACCCTTCCTTTGTACCCTTTCCTTGTTTCTACTTAAAATTTTTACAAGTATATTTGATTTGGGGAGGTTCAAATCCTCCTTGTGTTGAGGTCTCATGGCCACCTTATGGGGGTTCGCTTAACCCTTCTTGTGGCTCGAGGGTTGTCATCAATCTCTCTTGACCATTGATTTCTCTAAGGATTTCCTTCACCATTCTTTTCCAACGTTTGACCTGTTCACTTCTCCCTTCTTCATCGGGGTTTAAATTCGTGATTCTCACGAGGGTTGGTTCATTCATCCACCTTGTTCCTATTGCTCGCTTTGTCCAAATGTCTCGAGACAGTTGTCTCTTGAGTTCACTTGTCCTTAATGCCCATCCTATCACCTTCTTTAGGGCGTGGTTGTCACCACTTTTTCGGTCTTTCTTAGGGCGTCGTTTAGTCCCCTTTGATTATCCCATGTTTACTAGCTGCCTACTTTCACTAGGAGGGTTTATAAACCTACTTGGTTCCTCTGCTTTTCCAAAGCAGGTTATACTTTTCCATCCCTAACTTTGTGTTTCTACCCGAGGAACTTTTGGTTCCCGTCCTCATCTTTTATACTCCTGATTTTGCCTCGTCGTCTAATCTTAGGTTTCCTTAAGTAGGTGGGGTTAGAGACTAGTCTTGATGTTCATCGTTTCTTAATCAGTGGGCTTACTCTTCCAATATTTCTCTTTTCTCGGAAATTCCTTCCTTTATTTCTTGGTTATGGTTACCTTACCTATCCTACTTGGGTTATTGTCTCCTCGTTCGCCCGTTCTTTAGGTTTAGCTCTATACATGGTCCTTCCTTCCCTCTTACATTAGCTTGCCTCTTCTTGGGGGAGGGGGGGGGGTTAGAGTATCTTGACCTCTTTAGGGGGATTCAAGGGCATTATTTGTCCTTATTAGGTTCGTCCTTCTTGTTCCTTATTTATCCTAGGGCACGAGATTTTGATTGGATGCATTATGATCGGGCGACAAAATTTTTATGGGAACTTAAAATCTAATTGATTGAGAATGGAATACAGTACATTTGGAGACTTCTCCCCTCTAAGGGAGATGATTAAAAGAAAGGTTGGGAAGCTCTATGCTAGAAATTTGAGAAACTCTCTCTGGGGTGGGTTTGAAATCCCCATTTGGAGTTGTGGCTCCCGGGGCGGCCTCTCGTCGGACTCCAGTAGTTGGGGAGGTGTTACCATCCATCCTTGTGATGTGAGACATTGTCTCACCATGTGTTCTATTCATCCACACCTACAACAGGTTATCCCGACACCAGCTCTTACATGGATCCTTCGGTATTTACGTGGTGGAGAGGCTTCCTCTGCTCTCTCCTCCTTTCTCCTCCTTTCTTTATGTCCTTTCCTGCCAGTAGAGGTAGTGTTTTCAGGAGTGGGTGCCACATTCCTTTGTGGTTTTGGGCACTTTCATGTGTAGTGTCCCCTCTGTCCTCAATTGTAGTAGGCTACTTCCTTGCGTGGACCATTATAGCTTCTTTTCCATCTTGGGTTTGGGGAGTTTTTCTTGTTGGTTGTTGGGGGCCTCTACATTTCACCATCCTTGGGTGTGTACTTCCTACGTAACAGTCCCCCTTCATAAGTGTGAAACAAGGTTCCTTGAATACATTGACAAATTGTTCGTAAAGTTTTCTCGGCTCAAGAGACATCCTTGGTCTCGTGGATTGGACCTCAAACCTTAATCATGTCCGCTTGGTAGGATGAGACCTCATTTCCCCTCTGGCCTCAATATCGGTTCTTCATCATATCTGCTTTGTGGGATGAGACCTCATTTCCCCTTCGGCCTGGTCTTAGTGTGCAAGAAGCTATTAGAGCTTCTCGATATACTGGATACCAAACTGCCCTTATGCATCCTTGGGTTGTCCAATAGCCCATGGTACCCATCGACTACCCCCCTTGGGCATCTAGATGCTCCCAGAATCCTCATGCATGCATAACAACAATTTTGAATCATTAGCCATGATCTTTGGCACCAATGGTCCAAAGGCCCTGACACTTGACCTAGTGTGCAACTATTTGTCTTGACTAGCCCGTCGACCAGGTCTATGCACCCTACCACTAGCCCATCGAGCCTTGTCATTCCTATCTTGGCCTCGTGGCAAATCACACAACATTTTCTAGTTTCATGATATTTTTCATTGTTCTTATAATTCACATTTGTCTATGTGTCCAACCCGTGCACACTAGCCTTGGGCCCACTTAAAGAGTTTTCCAAAATCGAGCCCTCGACCCTATCATTTTCAAATCCAAGGCCTCAAGCCTGTTAGAGCAATTACGACTCCCATCAGGAATGTCCCCCAAAATGTTTAAGCAGTTTTACACAATCAGGGGAGACAACTCCTAGAAAAATGATTTTTCAAACTTAAAAACGGTTCTCATCACCCCCAACCGGGTATGATGCTGAAAATCACACTTATCCGCTACTGTGACGGATTCATCCTAGCTAGATTTCCAATCTTCAATGTGCTCCTTGGCACCCGTAGTCGTATGACTCGTGCCTACATGGTTTGAGTATTCACATTAGGATGGTTTGGCATAAAAGACCTCCTACTTGAATATATTTACATATAGGTCCTTGATTTATGTATTATTGTGATTGAGTCCCTAAAGTTTATAAATTTTGACCATAGGTCCCTAATGCTCAACTTATTTTGAATTACGTACCTAGGACTTCCAATTTTCCTCATGGGTCCTTAAATTTTTTAAAATTACCAATTGGTCCTCAATTTTCCCAAAATTGTTAATTGATCCTTAATTTCCCAAGAATTACCAATTGGTTCTACAACTTCCAAAAATTGCCAATTAGCCCTCCATTTCACCCAATTGCCCAATTGGGCCCCAATTGAAAGTTAATTTCATGAAAATGCTCCTAATCTCCTTAAATTGCAATTCAGACCCTAATTTTCCAAAAATCCCCAAATTGCCTAATTACTCAAAAATTGCAATTTGGTGCCTGAATCAAAATTTCGTTCAATTGACCACTAAAACTTGGTTAATTGAACTCATTCTTGATTTGAATTATCTTCCTTTTTTTTCTTGTCATTTCAAGCTTTGAAGCGTTCGATTTGGCTCGGAAATGGGCTCAAACGGAGCATCGTCAAAAAATTTAGTCTAGAGAGAAAGCTTCAATACCTTACTAGAAAAATGAGCAGTTCTGTCCCGTCTTGACCTAGTTTGGTCGGATCCCCATGATCAACCCACCGCTCCTTGGTTTAAGAGGGGTTTCCCCCTTTCAAAATTAAGAGGAGTCAAGTGTAATTTAACCTTGTTCCCTAGAATAAAATAAACCAATAAAAATGCAAGTTAAAATAGCTTTTAAGCATACCTGACAAAAGGTAGGTCCTGGTGTTTTACTTAGTCATTTTCACTAATCTTGAAAAGGGATAGAAAAGAGGGATGAGTTTCTACAACTTAGTGAATGGGTGTTGGGAATGAATTTTCATAAAAGAAACTCTTAATTGGAGTGTGCCAAACTTCTTATTTACTTTAAAATAATTTCTTCCATAAATTTTAGTTTTCAAAATTTCTTTCCTCATTTCAACATTAGATGTGTTTAACAGTCAACACCGCCCTTCATCATGAAGGGATCATACATTCGTAGGGCAGCCCGTCCACTGCACCTACTTGTTGCATCAGAGCAACTTTACTGGCCACCTAAATAGAAGCCCATCCACTTCTACCCTAGGAATGAGTGGATGTTCGTGACATTCGACCCTCAAACCTAAAATCAACTCCGTGTCCATATGAGGATAGAGATCTCATCCCGACCCCATCCCAGGCTCATGCGCATTAAGCTACGTTGAGCTTCCTTGACTACTAATACGACAAACTACTCTTATCTCCACCATGTCATCTAGTAGCCCCAAGGACGCATCACTACCCCTCTTAGGCATCTTGATGGTCCTGAATCTCAAGTGCATGCAAAAAAATAATTTTTCCACAATTCCATTTATCTTTGGTGCCACTGGTTTAACAGCACCGACCTTCAACACGACTTGCAACTATTTGTCTATACCGGTCCGTCGACCTGGCCTTGATACACTGTCGCCAGTCCATCGAGTATGTCGATCCTATCTAGGTACCCTGGCGAAATCACACTTTTCATTCATTTAGAATTTTCATGGCATAAATATCACATGTTTGTTTATGAACTTTTTCTCGTTCCAACTGGCCTTGGGCATAATATAAGTGATTTTCCAAAATTGGGCATTTTAGCCCTCAAGTTCCAAAACCGAGGCTCTAGCCTATTTGATTTGTTCTAACTCTCGTCAAAAAGGTCTCCCAAAATTTTTAAGCATTGGCATACAGTCAGGGTAAAACACTTCTAACAAAATAAATTTTCCTTCTATCACACCAATCGAGTGTGATGACATCTCCGTTTACAACTGGTAAGCGAGTTTTCTCATTCCTTCTAAGAAGTCTATCATACCAACCGGGTATGATCTCTCTACTTAAAATCAGTAAGTAGTTTTTACACATAGTTCTCACATCACTCCAACCGGGTGTAATGTTAAAATTTTACATAGAAGTGGTTTTTCATTTCCGAAGGACTCATCATCCCAACCAGGTATGATGTGGATAAACCCACTCACCCAATAATTGCAGTGTATTATTCCTTCTTAGTCAGGCTTTGCCTCCACGCAAGCTTATTATTGCTGGCGTTCCGCTCCTTCATGTTCCTACATGATTTGGAGATCCTTATCTATTAATATTTGGCATGATAGCCTTCATTCCTCACGTATAAATGAAAATGCCCAAAATTTTCATTTAATTGCATTTAGGTCCCTAAAATTCTTTTTCCTTGACTTTAGGTTCCTAATGCTAACTTTTCTCTAAATTGAGTCCCGAAACTTCCAAAAATTCACTTTGGGTTCTCAATTTACCCAAAATCATTTAAGGGGTTCAAGTTTTCCAAATTTCCAATTTGGTCCCCAACTTTTAAAAAATTACCATTTTGCCCCTACTTGACAAAAATGGCAATTTGACCTCAATTATTTTCAAAAATTGACCAATTGGTTCGCTAACATCCATTTCATGGCCAATTGGCCCTCAATTTTGGGAAATTGCAATTTGGTCCCTCAATTTTACGAAATCCCTAAATTATCCCAAAATTTCCCCTTTCAAACTGGCCGAATTTGATTTTATCAAATTGACCATTCAATCGAGGTTAATTGTTGAAATTGAATGTATAATTGAGTTCCTACACATCCATACAATTCAATTGAGCTTTGAATAACTTGAATTAAGGTCGAAACGAGCTCAAATAGAGGTTTACCAGAAAACTGTGTGTAGAGAGAGAAAGCTTCAAAAGCTTATCATCGGAGGTGTGGCGGTCCGAGCTTTCTATCCGAGCAGGTAGCTCTCGTCCCAAGGTTTCTCCTAGGATCAAGAATTGCAACAATTCATATCAAGTTGAGAGAGAATTTCATCAGTGAAATTTCATAGTTTCTCTCTTTAACGCTGATCGAAAATGATAAAAGGTAGCCGAATTGGGTTACCTTTCTGCTCTAATTCGGTCGTGTGATGACCGTGTGAGAGTTGGGAGAGCTTGGGTTGGCCTAAGAAGGGCTGAGTTTGATCGATTTCAACTTGGCCGAAATAGGGCAGCTTCGGTCCGCTGAAGCTGCTTCACTATTTGATTACGCTAGTGCTTTTCTGGTGGATCTCGGATCGAATGGAGACTGCCATCGCATAGCTGCCTTCTCCTCAAATCTAAGGAATGTCACCTCACCTTCTAAGGCTTGGAAAAACCTTAATGTCGAAGCTGTGGTTCAAGCTTCATCGGAAAACTAAGTAGTTGAGAGAGAGTAGAGTTTTCAGACGTAAGAAGTATAAATGGAGAGTAGCTCTTTATATAGGGACCTCAGGGACTCTTTAGTTGTCACGCCCCGACCCGATTTGATCGGATCCCCATGATCAACCTGCCACTCTCCCGGTTTATTAAAGGGTTTCCCCATATTATAAACCGTAAAGAGTAAGGTGACCTGTAAACTTGCACCTTTTCCTGGAATAACATAAATATAAACTTCCAAATATTTTAAATTTATCATACATGTCTCACAAGCATCTTAGTTGATGGTCTTTAAGGGTAGGCTTTCCAGAATTTCCTAAAAGGGATATAAGGGAGGGGGTGAGTGCAACGACTCATTGAATGGGTTTTCAAAATTTTTAACCTTTAGGAAAAAGAATTGTATTGGAGTGTGCTAGACTCCTTTATTTCAAAAATCCTTTCATTTCAAATCTCAATTTTTACCACTATTTCTTATTAATCATGGTGTATCATCACCCAACACACATCCTTCATCATGAAGGTCAAACACACATTCACCGGCCAGTACGTCCACTGAACTCACTTGTGGCGTCGGAGCGACTTTACCCTGAGAATGAGTGGATGTATGTGACATCCGACCCTCAATCCTGAAATCAATTCTCCGTGTCTGTATGGGTACATAGACCTCATCCCGTCCCCACCCCGGTCTCATGCGCTTGGTGCTACTCCAAATTTCGCACGGTCACCTGGTACAACGAACTGCCCACATTTCATCCTCAAAATCTCAGTTTTCATAATCATATCTCATCATTAACCATAAACGGTGTGTTTATCAATCAACACACACCCTTCATCATGAGGGAACACACATTCGTAAGGTAGCACATCCACGACACCCACTTGTAGCGTCGGAGCAACTTTGTAAGCCACCTAGATAGAAGCCCATCCACTTCTACCTTAAGAATCAGTAGTTGTACGCGACATCCGACCCTCAATCCTGTAAAGAAACTCCATGTCCATATGAGGACAAAGACCTCATCCCGACCCTACCCTGGTCTCATGCGCATGAAGCTACATCGAGCTTCCCTAATTACTGGCATAACAATCTGCCCTTATCTCCACCATGTCGTCCAGTAGCCCCTAGGACACATCACTACCCCTCTTGGGTGTCTTGAAGGTCCAGTACCTCAGTGCATGCACAAAACAACAATTTTCCTCATAAGCCATTTAATCTTTGGTGCTACTGGTTCAACGGCCCCGACCTTCAATTCGACCTGTGGTTGTTTTTCTCTAATGGTCCGTCGACTGGTCTTGTCGCACTACCACCAGTCCACCGAGTATGTCGGTCCTGACTTGGTACCACGACTAAACACATCATTCATTTAAAATTTTCATGGCTTAAACTCAGGTTTTTTATGAGCTCCTACTCATGCCGATTGGCCTTGCGCCCACTGTACAAGATTTTCAAAATCGGGCATATGAGCCCCCAAGTTCAAAAACTGAGGCCTCCAGCCTATCTAAGATATTCAAGCTCCCGTAAAGAAGGTCTCCCAAAAAGTTTAAGAAGTGGCACACAGTCAGGGGAGAGCACTTTCGACAAAATATTCTTTTCATTTGCCAATCACACCAATCGGGTGCAAGGACATCTCCGCTTATAACTGATAAGCGGGTTTTCTACTTCCTTTGAGGAAGTTCATCATACCAACCGGGTATGATCTACTTACAACCGTTAAGTAGTTTTTCTGCGTAATTTCTACATCACTCCTTCCAAGTATGATGTTTAAAATTTCCACTTAGTAGTGGGTTTTCATTTCTGATGTGCTAATCATCCCGGCAGGGTGTGATGTAAAAATTCCACTCACCCGTGAATGTCGTGAATCCTTCTTAACCGGATTTTTGTCTCCTCGCGAGCTTGTCTTAGCTGGCATTCCCAGTACTTCACGTTCCTACACGGTATGAACATCCATGTTCATTATACTTTTGCTTGATAGCCTTCATTCATCATGAATAAATAAAATACCCAACTTTTCAATTAATTGCAATTAGCTCCCTAAAGTTCTTTTCTTTAACTTTTGATCCCTAATACCAATTTTTCCCCAAATTGAGTCCCAAAACTTCAAAAATTTACCTTGAGACATCAATTTATTCAAAATTAAAAAAAGGGGTTCAAGTTTACCAAATTCCCAATTTGGTCCCTAACTTTTCCAAAATTACCATTTTGCCCCTACTTTACAAAAATGGTAAAATTGACCCCAATAATTCCTAAATTGACCAATTGGTCCGCCAACATCTTTTCCATGCCCAATTGTCCCTTAATTTTAGGAAAATGCACTTTAGTACCTCAAATTTTTGAAATCCCCAAAATTTCCCCAATTTTCAACCTTTCAACCTGATATGATTTGATTTCATCAAATTGACCAATCAATCGAAGTTAATTGTTGAGATGGAAGGTGGATTTGAGTTCCTACTCATCCATACAATTTAATTGCACTTTGAATCACATGAATTGACACCAGAATGAGTTCAAACGGAGCTTCACCCGAAAATTAAACGTAGAGAGGGAAAGCTTCGAAAGCTTACCGTTGGGGGTGCAGCGGTCCGAGCTTTCAATTTGGGCAGATAGCTCTTGTCTTGAGGTTCCGCGTAGGATCAAGAATCACCTCAATTCATGTCGAATTGAGGGAGAATTTGGTCAGTAAAAATCTATCAGTTCTCTTTCTAGCACCGATCAAAATTTACAGTGTTGAGCCAAATTGGCTTACTTTTGCACTCTAATTTAGCTGTAGGATGGCTGTGGAAGTATTGGAAGGGCTTGATTTGCCTGAGGAGGGCTCGAATTGATCATTTTTCAACTCAGCCAAAACAAGTTTCACTCTGCCAGAGCTACTTCACTATTCTATCACGATAACGTTTCTCCGGTGACCTTCGAAGCATGGAGACTACCGTTGGGTAGCTGACTTCTACCCAAATCTAATGAACCTAACCTCACCTTCTTTGTCTTAAAAAATGCCCAAGTCAGAGCTTTGGTTCGAGCTTCACTGAAAAATGGAGCAGTGGGGAAAGAGTGGAGTTTTTAGGTGTGAGGAGGATGAATGAAGAGGGGCTCTTTATATAGGAAGCTCGGGGACATCTTGGTTGTTCTATCGGCACCTTAATGGTGGCCATTCATTGCCTAAAACTCCTAGGATGGAAACTTTTCATCTTCGCCGGCGCTGCTCAATTTTCCAGCGAGTGAACAATGTTTTAATCTAAAGGAAGAAAATGACATTTTTCAAAATTGGACCATATCGGTCCAAACCGGTTTCAATGCTTAAACCAGTCGGTTTAGGCCCGATTCAATCAAGTTTTTCAAAATTAAAAATTTGTAAATTTATCTAAATTCATTATCTATCCAATGGTGGCCTCAATTCTCCAATTTGAATTTTCTAGGCCTCCTAGAAAAATGAATTTAGAAACAGGTTCAATAGTGATTCAAATTAGTTCATTTTGATTCAGGTCCAGTTGACCTGAAGCAGTATGGTTTTCACCTCCAATTCATCCTAGAGTACTTTTTCATGACTTTTGTGACTCTTTAAGTTACTCAAGATCCATAAATTTCCCGATTTGTCCTTTTTCTATCAGTTTCGGTTTATAAACCGGCTTGATTTTCTCTTTGGAAATTACTAGTCCTTTTCCTTGTTTTCCTATTATCAAAGGATGGGGTTTACAATTCTCCCCTCCTTTTAGGGGTTTTGTCCCCAAAATAAAATTACATGTTAAATAATTGAGGATAACCTTCCCTCATTACAATTTCAGTTTCCCATGTCTCTTCTTGCACGGGTTCATTTTGCTGAAAATTTTTTACCATAGGAATTCTCTTATTCCTTATGTTCTTATCCCTTTGGTCGATCATTCATACCAGTTCTGTTTGATAGGCCAAGTTCTCTTCTAGCTTTTGTGGAGGTCTATCCAATATATGGCTAGAATCAGGCTGGTACTTCTGAAGCACAGAGATATGGAATACATCGTGTATTCTCTATAAGTCTAGAGGTATTTCCAATTTATAGGCCACTGGTCTTATCCTTTGAATGATGGGATATGGACTGATATACCTCGGTTTCAACTTTCCCCATTGTTGAAACCTAAGTATTCCCCTCCATGGGGATACCTTAACACTTAATCTCCCACATCAAACTCTTGATCTTTCCTTCGATGGTTTGCATAACTCTTTTGCCTGTCTTGAGCAGTGTTAAGGCGACTCCTAATTAACTTTATTTTCTCTGTAGCATCCTCAATTAACTGTGCCCTTCCCATCCTCCTTTCCCCCACTTCTTCCCAAAATAGAGGGGTACGACATGGTCATTCATAAAGGGTTTCATAAGGAGCCATCTGAATACTAGACTGATAGCTATTATTATAAAGAAATTCCATTAGGCATAAGTATTCCTCCCAACCTTTGTTCATATGAGTACACATGCTCTTAGCATATCCTCTAGGGTTTGAATAGTCTGCTCAGACTGTCCATCAGTATGAGGATGAAATGTCATGCTCATGTAGAGCTTGGTTCCCATGGCACTTTGTAAGCTTGGCTAGAACCATGAAGTGAATCTCGGGTCTCTATCTGATACTATACTCACTGGGATGCCATGAACTCTTATTATCTTCCTCATGTATAAGACGGACAGTTATTCCACTGTGTTCATCACTCTTCTAGGGAGGAAATGAGCAGATTTGGTCAATCTATCCATGATGACCCAAATGGTGTCTCGACCCTTCCTGGTCACAAGTAGTTCTATAATAAAGTCCATAGTGATGTGCTCCTATTTCCATTCTGGGATTGGTAAGGATTGCAGTAGTCTTGATGGTATTTTATGCTCAACTTTAATCTACTGACAAGACAAGCATCGGGCTACATATTCTGCAATCTCCCTCTTCATTCCTTTCCACCAATATCCTTGTTTGAGGGTGTGGTACATCTTAGTACTGCTCGGATGCATTGCATACACAGAATCGTGTGCCTCTTCTAGGATTAATCTCTTCAACTCCTTATCTTGAAGCACACATACCTAGCCCTTGTAAGTTAGCACTCCATTACCTCGTAGTAATAGTCTAGTTTTGTTCCTCTGTTAACTGGGTCCAAATAAGCTTGGAGTTCCTTATCAGCCTGTTGTTGAGCCATAATCTACTCAGTTAGACTAGGCCTCACCACCACATTTTCCAACAAACACTTCTCATGCTTGTCCATTCTTAGATCCACCTCCATTCTTCCCAGCTGTTGCAACAAGGATATGTAGCTCTTCTTTATTTGTGTCACCTCGGTTTGATATTTGCGACTTAAGGCATATGCCACCACATTCACCTTTCCGGGGTGATATTCTATCACAAGTTCATAGTCCTTCACCAATTCTAGCCATCTCCTCTAGCCGAGATTTAACTTCTTTTGAGTTAGTAAGTACTTATGACTCTTGTGATTCATGTATATCCTACATTTAACTTCGTAAAGGTAGTGTCACCAAATATTTAAGGCAAACACTATCGCAGCTAATTCCATATCATGGGTTGGATAGTTCCTTTTATGTACCTTAAGTTGTCGTGAGGCATAAGTGATAACCTTTCCTTGTTGCATCAATACACATGAGAGTCCTTGTCCGAATGCATCATTATAGACGGTGTACTCTCCCGCACTTGGGTTAGCAAGGGAGAGTACCGATGTGGGTTTCAACCAAGTCTTTAACTCCAAGAAAGACTTCTCATAGCTTTCATCCCATTTATACTCAACTCCTTTCCTGGTGAGCCAAGTCAGAGGGGATGCTATTTTAGAGAAATCTTGCACAAACTGTTTGTAGTATCATACTATACCTAAGAAACTTCGCATCTCCAAAGGATTCTTGGGTGCCTTCCAGTCAGATATGACTTCCACCTTTGCTGGGTCTACCTTGACTCTGTCCTTGGACACTATATGTCCTAAAAAGCCTACCTCATGCAGTCAGAACTCACACTTGGAGAATTTTGCATATAAGTGATCTTCCTTCAATATCTCCAAGGTGATTGCCAAATATTCTTCATGCTCCAACCTGGTTCGTGAGTATATAAGAATGTGATCTTGAATACTATCACAAACCTATCCAAGTGTGGTTGGAACACACGGTTCATCAAATCCATGAAGGCTGTAGGAGCATACATTAATCCGAATGGCATCACTCTAAACTCGTAATGTCCGCATCAGGATCAGAACGCTGTCTTGGGAATGTCCTCCTTTCAGATCTTGAGTTGATGATAGCCTGATCGAAGGTCTATTTTAGAGAAGTAAGCTACTTCTTTTAATTGGTCGAATAGGTCATCAATTCGTGGAAGTGGGTATCTATTCTTGATGGTGACCTAGTTCAACTTCCTATAGTCTATGCACAGTCTCATGCTTCCATCCTTTTTTCTTTACAAATAGGATGGGTGCACTTCATGGAGACTGGCTAGGATATATAAAATCCTTCTCTAATAATTCATCCAATTGCTCCTTCAATTTTGCTGGAGCAATGAGATAAGGAGCTTGGGACATGGGGTTTGTTCCTGGGATAATTTCTTTGGTGAACTCCACTTGTCAACTTGGAGGTAGCACATGTTGTTCTTCTGGAAATACTTCTGAATAGAGTTTAACCACCGGAATGTCTTCGATCCTTTTCTCTTCAGACTCTTCATGGATGACCATGTCTAGGAAAGTCGTACAACCTTTTTGTATAATTTTTTGGGCTTTCAAATGGGACACCATTTGTACTTCGCCTTTCCTTTGGTCTCCTTGGAACTCTAATCTACTTGTCTCGAAAGTGTGGATGGTTACTATCTTCTTTCCATAGTCCATCCTAGCCTTGTGGTTACTTAACCAATCCATCACAAGGATTACTTCTACATTCTTCAAGGGTAATGGAATAAAATCCGCTTCAAGTTTGATTCCTCCAATTTTTATCTCACATACTTTTAATTGCTTATTCCTATTTAACCCTTCTCCTAAGGGTGTGAAGATGTTGAGACCTTGTTCTAGTGGAGTAAGTTTCTAGGGGTACATTTGGAATCAAGTCTTCCTTAATGAAGGATCTCTCAACTCCTGAGTGGAAGAGTGCATAGACTTGTTGTCCCCATAATTGCACATACCCTAATTTGAAGAAACATATATTTTTAGAGGAAAGGCTTTTCTTTATTGAATAAAAATTTCAATTACAAGATTCTCTTGAACTAGTTGGGAGAGTTTTGGGATGCACTCACTTAGTGCTAGTGTCTTTTCTAGTCTCTTCCTGGGTGAGTTTGTATACCCTAGTTGGTACTCGTGTTGAAGAGTCTGGCTTGGGCTTCCCTTGAAGTAGTCCAAGTGTATTCCTCTGCTTGTTCTCCCTTAGAGTGGGGCATTCCTTTGCAAAGTGCCCCACTTATCCGCATGTAAAGCAAGTCAAGCATGCTCCCTCGTGGTTCCTTTGACACCTTGGACAGTGAGGGTTTCCTTGGGGTAAGGTGGGTACTACTCTCTGGGAGATGGTGGCATGTCCTTTCTACTTTGAAATGCCATTCTATTTCCCCATTTTTTACCATTATGCTATTTCCGCCCTCCCTGACGGTTTTGACCCTTATCCTCCTTTCGAGTCGTTTGCTCCATCCGATGACATCAAGTCTACACCAATAGCTTACACTCATGAGCCATACTGATTATCGCCACCAGGTCCATGGGGGCGTCCTAGTACTCCCATATGATCTTGTATGTCCATATTGAGACCATCCATGAATCAATGGCATAAATCTGCTGGCCCAACTAGGTCAGGAGCAAAGGGTCTTAACTGGTTCAATTTCGTTTCGTACTCCGATATGTAGTTAAGCCCTTGTCGAAGTTGGATGAACTCTTGCTTCTTCTCATTAATCAAATGAGGAGCCAAGTATTCCTCCATGTACCTCTCCTCAAATTGCTCCCAAGTGGGGGTGGAGGTATGCAAGTTTCAGACATTGTCCAACCACCGTTTAGCACTTCCCTCAAGGAAGAATTTTGTCAGAATCACCATGTTCTCTGGTGGTATCCTGACGATTCCCATCAGTGTCTTAATGTTTGCCAGCCAATCCATAGCGGCACCAGCATCTTTCTCTCAAAGGAAAGGCTTAAACCCCAGTTGATGGAGAGTCTTTAGATTTCTAGGGATGTCTAGTAGAGGGGAATGGCTAACAGGAGGAGGATGATATAGCACTTCCTCTAGTTCAACCCGAGAATTGGTGTCTACCTTAGGGATGAGGTTAGGTTGCCCAAATACATGAGTGAACTCCTCGTACAACTTCCAGTGTTCCGAGCTAAATCTAACAAGGGTTGTTTGGGCTCCTCTAGGAGTTTCCACAGGTAGAGGTAGTTAGGCAGTGTTAGAGACTGTGGCTCTAGTTCTCTTGGTTCCTTTCTTGGGAGCCATTCTGAAAATTTTAAAAGCATTCCTATTAGTTACTACGCTTTCTAGTCTTGATAATGTATTCGAGGAAATAGGCTCTGATACCACTCAAGTTGTCACGCCCTGACCCAGTTTGGTTAGATCCTAGTGATCAACCCGTCACTCTCCCGGTTTATTAAGGGTTATCCCTTCTTTAAACTGTCACAATTAAGGCATTTTTTAAACTTGTACCTTTCCTGGAATAACATTAATCAAAACTACAAGAAATTTAAACTTAACATACTTGTCTTCCAAGTGTGGTTAACTTGAGGTCTTAGGTAGGCTTTCTCTTGGTTACCTGAAAAGGGGGTATAAGGGAGAGGTGAGTTCAATGACTCACTAAATGGGTGTTTTAAAATTTGACTTTCAAAAAATAGTTTGAATTGGAGTGTGCTAGACTCCTTATTTTCTTTAAAACATTTCATCTTCAAAATCTTAGTTTTCATAGCCATATCTCAACATTAACCATAAACAGTGTGTTTATCGACTAACACACGCCCTTCATCATGAAGGGAACACACATTCGCAGGGCAGCACATCCACTGCACCCAGTTGTGGCCTCGGAGCAACTTTACCAGCCACTTATATAGAAGTCCATCCACTTCTATCTTGAGAATGAGTGGATATACGCGACATCCGACTCTCAATCGTGTAAAGAATCTCCGTGTTCATATGAGGATAGAGGACCTCATCCCGACCCCACCCCGGTCTCATGCGCACGAAGCTGCGTCGAGCTTCCCTGACTGCTAGCACGACAATCTACCCTTATCTCTACCATGTCGTCCAGTTGCCCTTAGGACGCATCACTACCCCTCTTGGGCATCTTCAAGGTCATGTACCTCAGTGTATACACAAAACAACAGATTTATTCATAAGCTATTTAATCTTTGGTGTCATAGGTCCAACGGCCACAACCCTCAACTCAACCTGCAGCTATTTGTCTCGACTAGTCCGTCGACTTGTCTTGTCGCACAGCCGCAAGTCTATCGAGTATGTCGGTCCTGACTTGGTATCATGGCCAAACACATCATTCATTTAAAATTTTCATGGCTTAAACTTAGGTTTGTTTACGAGATCCTACTCATGCCTACTGGCCTTGGGCCCACTGTATGAGATTTTCAAAAGCGGGCATATTAGCCCCCAAGTTCCAAAACCAAGGCCTCAAACTTATCTAAGCTATTTGAGCTCCCGTCAAGAAGGTCTCCCAAAATGTTTAAGTAGTGGCACACAGTCAGTGGAGAACACTTCCGACAAAAAATAATTGTTAGTCATCCATCATACCAACCGGGTGTGGAGATATCTCTACTCAAAATCGATGAATGAGTTTTCTACTTCCTTTCAGGTAGTTCATTATACTAATCAGGTATGATCTACTTACAACCGATAAGTAGTTTTTCTGCGTAATTTTCACATCACTCCATCAAGGTGTGATGTTTAAAATTTCCACTTAGTAGTGGGTTTTCATTTCTGAGGTGATCATCATCCCAACCGGGTATGATGAAAAAATTCCACTCACTCGTGAATGTCGTGAATCCTTTTTAACCGACTTTTGTCTCCTTGCAAGCTTGTCATAATTGGCATTCATTGTACTTCGCATTCCTACACGGTATGACCATCCATGTTTATTATAATTTGGCTTGATAGCCTTCATTAATCGCGAATGAATAAAATACCCAACTTTTCAATTAATTGCAAGTCCCTAAAGTTCTTTTTCTTTAACTTTAGGTCCCTTATGCTGATTTCCCCAAATTGAGTTCCGAAACTTTAACAAATAAGCGTGAGATCACAATTTATTCAAAATTACAAAAAGGGGTTCAAGTTTCCTGAATTCCCAATTTGGTCCCCAACGTTTCCAAAATTACCATTTTGCCCTACTTTACAAAAATGGTAAAATTGGCCCCAATAATTCCAAAATTGACCAATTGGTCCTCTAACATTTTTTTACATGCACAATTGGCCCTCAATTTTTGAAAATTGCACATTAGTCCCTCGAATTTCCAAAATCCCCAAAGTTTCCCCAATTTTCCCCAAATTTCAACATTTCAACTTGATCGGATTTTATTTCATCAAATTAATCGATCAATCGAAGTTAATTATTGAAATTGAAGGTGGATTTGAGTTCCTAAATATCCATAAGATTCAATTGCACTTTAAATTGCATGAATTGACGCCGGAATGAGCTCAAACAAAGCTTCGCAGGAAAACTGAACGTAGAGAGAGAAATATTCAAAAGCTTAGTGTCGGAGGTGCGACGGTCCGAGCTTTCGATATGGGCAGATAGCTCTGGTCAATAGATACTTTCTAGAATCAAGAATCACCTCAATTCATGTTGAATTAAAGGAGAATCTAGTCAGTAGAAATATGTCGGTTCTCTCTCTAGTTCTGAATGGAATTTACAAAGGGGAGTCGTGTCACACCCCGACCCAGTTTGGTCAGATCCCCGTGAACAACCCGTCGCTTTATCGGATCAAGAGGAGTTTTCCCGTTCTTTAACCTAAGAGGAACCAGACATATTTTTGACCTTATTCCCTAGAAAGGCATATATCAAATAAAATGCATGCTTATGAGTAATTAAGCATACCTGACAAAGGGTAAGGCTCGGTGTTATTCCTAGTCATTTTTGCTTTTCCTGAAAAGGGATAGAAAAGAGAGATGAGTTTCTACAACTCAGTGAATGGGTATTTTAAAAAAATGGAGTTTCAAAAAAATAGTTTTCGAGTTGGAGTATGCTAGACTCAAATTCAAATCTTAGTTTTCATATTCAAATCTTAGTTTTCAAATTATTTTCTTATTACCACGGTGTGTCATCACCCAACACACATCCTTCATCATGAAGGTCAAACACACAATCGCAGGCCAGCCCGTCCACTGTACCCACATGTGGCATCGAAACGACTTTACTGGCCTCCTAGTTAGAAGCACGTCCACTTCTACACTCATAATGAGTGGATGTTCGTGACATCCGACCCTCAATCCCGTAATAAATCTCTGTATCTGTATGAGGACAGAGACCTCATCCTGACCACACCCCGGTCACATGTGCTTGAAGCTACATCAAGCTTCATGAGGCTTCTAGTACGACAAACTGCCCTTATATCCACTAGGTCATCTAGGGCTTTAGGACACAACACTACCCCTCTTTGACATCTTGAAGGTCTCGTGAGCATAGTGCATGCACAATCAATATTTTTCACATGATGCCATATAATTTGTGGTGCCACTAGTCCAATGGCTCTGACCCTCAACTCAACCTACAATTGTTTGTCTTGACTAGTACGGAGACCTATCATGTCGCACTGCCGCTAGTTGACTAACTATGTCAGTCCTGTCTTGGTACCATGGCCAAACAATTCGATTACTTAAGTTTTCATGCCATTACTAGCCTAGGGCCCAATATTCAAGATTTTCAAAATTGGGCATGTTAGCCCCCAAGTTCCAAAATCATGGCCTCTGGCCTAAGCAAGCTATTCGAACTCCAGTCAAGAAGGTCTCCCAAATTGTTTAAGTAGTGGCACACAGTCAGGGGAGAGCACTTCTGATAAAATATATTTTCAACTGTCCATCATACCACCGAGTATGAAGACATCTCCGCTCATAACCGATGAACGGATTTTCTACTTCCTTCGAGTAAGTTTAATCATACCAAATGGGTATGATCTACTTACAACTAGTAAGTAGTTTTTCCGCATGATTTTCACATCACTCCTCTTAGGTGTGATGTTTAAAATACCACTTAGCAATGGGTTTTCATTTTCGAGGTGTTTATCATCCCAATTGGGTATGATATAAAAATCCCACTCACCCGATCGTGCAGTGAAATTCCTCTTCATCGGTTTTCATCCCTTGTATGCTTAATCTCAACTGTCGTTCCCGATGTCTCGAGTTCCTTCATGGAATGAACATTATTGTTCATTATTATTTGGCTTGATCATATTGATTCATTATGAATAACTAAATATTCAACTTTTTAAATATTTGCAATTTAGTTCCTAAAGTTATTTTTCCTTTACTTTAGGCCCCAATTGACGGTTTTTCCCCAAATTGAGTCCCGAAGCTTTTAAAATTCACTTTGGGGCCTCAATTTATTCAATTTCATAAAAAGGTGTTCAAGTTTCCCATATTCAATTTGCTCAGCATTGGGGGTGCGGCAGTCTGAACTTCCAATCTGGGCAGGCAGCTCTCCTCTTGTGGTTTCGGAGCTGCTTCTGTAAACCCCGCACATTTGAGTTAAGGAAAACTAGGAAAAAAACCAGTCAAACCGAATAAGAAAACTAAACCGGTTTATATTTGGGAATAAGCAATATGAAAATTTATAATTTTCGATTGATTCAAAGGTTTTATTAAACATTGGAAAAGAAATTTAAGACAAACTAAAAAATAAAAACCAAATTGGTTCAGGTGAACTAGATTCTATAATAACTTCAAAGTTAAGCATGCTTACTTGAGAATAGTGTGAGGATGGGTGACCTCTTGGGAAGTATGATTTTTTTGTAACCCGAAATTTCGGTCATAAATAGCCATCAATTAATATATATTTAATTATTAAAATTAATACTAATAATTTAATACCTAAATTAAATTATTGTAATTAATACCAATAATTTATGGCAATATCAATACTAGTAATAAATCTCGACCATTTAATACATGGGTTTTACAACTATATAAAGACGTCATCCCCATTTTATTCTACTCATACCTCAACACTTCTCTCTCTCTCTCTACTGCTCCATTTCTCGGTAAAGCTCGAACCAAAGCTTCAACTTGAACAAAGGTCGAGCTCTTTAGAACCGGGGAGAAGACAGCTATCTGATTGCAAACTCTAGTCAATCCGAGAATCATTGGAGAAGCGCCGACATGATGTAATAGTGAAGTAACTCCAGCGGACCTAAGCTGTCCTATTTCGGCCAAGCTGAAATTGGCCATTTCAAGCCCTCCTCAGGCCAAACCAAGCCCTCCCAACACTTCCTCAGCCTTTCCACGGCCGAATTAGGACCGAAAGGTAAGCCAATTCGGTTCCCCTTTATAATTTTTAATCGGTGCTAGAGAGAGAGTTGACCGAATTTAAATGACGAAATTCTAATCTAATTCCGCATCAATTGATACAATACTTGATTTTAGGATGAACCTCTGGACGAGAACTATCTGCCCAGAGTGAAAGCTCGGACTGTCGTGCCTTCACCGGTAAGTAATCGAAGCTTTCTCTCTCTACAGTCTATTTTCTGGCAAAGCTCCGTTTGAGCTCGTTCTGACGTTAAAATCTGTGATTCAAAGTTTCTTAGAATCGTATGAACATACAGGAACTCAATTTCAACTCCAATTTCAATAATTAGAAGTGTTTGATCCGTTAATCTGATGAAATCAAATTCGGTAGTGTTGAAGAGTTGAAATTAGGGGAAAATTTGGGGATTTTCAAAATTCAAAGGGGCCAAAATACAATTTTATGAAATTGAGGGTCAATTAGGCATGAAAATAATGTTGGAGGACCAATTGAGGAATTTTGGAAATTTTGGGGAAAAACTTACCATTTTTGTGAAAGAAGGGCAAAATGGTAATTTTGGAAAAATTGGGGAACCAAATTAGAAATTTGGAAAATTAAACCCCTTTTTGGTGAAATTGAATAAATTGAGTTCCCACGATAAATTTTAAAAGTTACGGGACTCAATTTGAGGAAAAACCGACATTAGGGACTTAAAGTTAAAGAGAAATAACTTTAGGGACCTAATTGCAAATAGCTAAAAGTTTGGGTTTTCTCATTCATTAATGAATGAAGGCTGTTATACCGAGTAATAATGAACAAGGTTGGTGTAGGAACGTTAAATACCGGGAACGCCAGCAAGGACAAGCTCGCATGAATACAAAGAACCAATCTAGTGGAATTCACGACATTAACGGGTGAGTGGGTTTACTAACATCATACCCGGTTGGGGATGATAAGTGCATCGATATAAAAACCCACTGTTTAGTGGTATTTTAATCATCACCACTTAGAGAAAGTGACGTGAAAATTATGCAAAAAAAAACTATTTATCGGTTGTAAGTAGATCATACCCGATTGGTATGATGAGACTTCCTTGAAGGAAGTTGAAAACCCATTCATCAGTTATGAACGGAGATGTTCTTATACCGGTTAGTATAATGGACAGTGAAAACCTATTTTGTCGAAAGTGTTCTCCCCTGATTGTGTGCCAATGCTTAAACTATTTGGGAGACCTTCTCGACGGGAGCTCGAATAGCTCTGATAGGCTAGGGGCCTTGGTTTTAGAACTTGGGGGCTAAATGCCCGATTTTGAAAATCTCGTACAGTGGGCCCAAGGCCAATTGGCACGAGCAGGAGCTCGTAAACGAACATGATATATGTGCCATAAAACTTAATAAGTGAATTGTTTGGCCATGGTACCAAGATAGGACCGACACGCTGAGTCAACTAGTGGTAGTGCGACATGACAGGTCGACGGACTAGTCAAGACAAACAGCTGCGGGTTGAGTTGAGAGTCAGGGCCGTTGGACTAATGGCACCACAGATTACATGGCAATATAAGAAAACATTGTTTGTGCATGCACTATGAGTACGGGATCATCAAGACGCCCATGAGGGGTAGTGATGCATCCTAAGGGCACTGGATGACTTGGTGGCTATAAGGGCAGTTCGTCGTTCCAGGTGTCTGTGCGAAATCTGGAGTAGCACGAAGTGCATGAGACCGGGGTGGGGACAGGATGAGGTCTCTGTCCTCATACGGACATGAAGAAGTGATTTCGGGATTGTGGGTAGGATGTCACGTACATCCACTCATTCCCAGGGTAGAAGTGGTCGTACTTCTATCCGGGTGGCAGGAAAAGTCGCTACGAAGCCACTAGCGGGTTCAGTAGTGATACTAACTTGCGAATGTGTGTAACCTTCATGATGAAGGATGTGTGTTGGGTGATGACACACCGTGGTAACTAAGAAATAATGGAAAAATCCAAATTTTTAAATGATGGGATTTTTGAAAACAAAGGAGTCTGGCACACTCCATATAAGTGTTTTTCTTAAAAGTCAAAAGTTTTTAAAAACCCATTCACTGAGTTGTCGTACTCACCCCCTCCCTTATATCCCTTTCAGGAAATCCCAGAAAGCCTCCCCTTAAAGATCGTCAACTAAGATGCATGTAAGATAGGTATGTAAAGTTTTAAATTTCATACAGTTTTGATTATGCTATTCCAAGAAAAAGGTGCAAGTTAAAGGACGCCTTACTCTTTACGGTTTACGATAAGGGGAAACCCTTTAATAAACTGGGAGAGTGGCGGGTTGATCACGGGGATCCGACCAAACCGAGTTGGGGTGTGACAGCTTCACTGTTCAATCACGCCAGTGCTTCTCCGGCAACTCTCGAAACAAATGGATGCTACCATCGTGTAGCTGACTTCTCCCTCGTTCTAAGGAACCCGTTCTTGCCTTCTTTGGCTTAGAAATGACCCTATATGGGAGGTCTGGTTTGTGCCTCTCTAGAAAAATAAGTAACTAAAAGAGAGTGAGCTTTTCAGGTGTGGAGAGGATGAATGGGGAGGGGATCTTTATATAGGAAGCTCGGGGACTTCTTGGCCGTCCGATTGGCACCTTTATGACAGGAATTGATGGCCGGAAATGTATTGAACGGAGACATTTCCTCTTTGCCGGCACTGCTTTAATTTTTTAGTGAGTGAACAGTGCTGTCATCTGAAGGAAGAAGATTACACTGTTTCGAACCGGTCCAAACCGAGTTCAAAGCTTAAACCGATCAGTTCACCCATCATTCGACCGAGTTTTTCAAATATAAAAATTTTTAAATTCATCTAAATTCATTTTATATCTAATGGTGGCCTCAAATCTCAAATTTGGATTATTTAAGCCACATAGAAAAATGAATTTAGGATCTAGTTCAATAGTGGTTCAAACCGATCCAAATCGGTTCGGATCCGGTTCACCTGAACCATTTTGGTTTTCATCCCCAATTCCTTCACAAGTCTATTTCCATGACTTTTGTGACTCCTTAGGTCACTTAGGGTCCATAACATTCCTGGTTTACTATATCTTTATCGATTCTGGTTCATAAATCAGCTCGGTCCTTAAATCGGTTCTATCCGGTTCAGACCTGATACACTTGAATCGATTCGGTTTTCTGTCCCCATTTCGTCCTAAGGTTCTTCTACAAGACTTATGAAGCATTTTGAGTCTTATGGAGGGAGTAAATTCTCAATTTTTCCCATTTTTAATCAATCGAGCTTGTAGACCGATATAGTTTAAAATTCAAAATTGACCGGTTCTTTCCCAATTTTCTCATTATCAAAGGATGGGGTTTACAATACGTGTAGCTGACTTCTCCCCATTTCTAAAGAACCCAACCTCACCTTGTTTGGCTAAGAAAAATGCCTAAGTCGGAGCTCTGGTTCAAGCTTCATTGGAAATTGGAGCAATTGATAGAGAATGGAGTTTTTAAGTGTGGAGAGGATGAATGAGGAGGGGCTCTTTATATAGGCAGCTCGAGGACTTCATGGCCGTCCGATTGGTGTGTTAATGGTGATCATTCATTGCCTGAAACTCCCTGGCTGGAGACTTTTCAGCTTCATCGGCACTGCGCAATTTTTCGGTGAGTGAACAGTGTTATCATTTGAAGGAAGAAGACAACACTATTTGGCCAGATCGGAACGGTGCAAACCGGGTTTAAAGCTTAAACTAGTCGGTTCACACCGGTTCAACCGAATTTTTCAAAACTAAAAATTTCTAAATTCATTTTCTATCCAATGGTGGCCTCAAATATCAAATTTGAATTTTTAAGCCACTTAGAAAAATGAATTTATCATTCGATTAAATAGTGGTTCAAACCGGTTCAATCTGATTCGGATCTAATTCACCTGAACTGGTTTAATTTTTACCTTCAATTCATCCTAAATTCCTTATTCATGACTTATTTGACTCATTATGTCATACCCCTACCCGATTTTTTTGGATCCCTGTGAACAACCCACCGCTCTCTTGGTTCAAGAGGAGTTTACTCCTTCTTTAAATCAAGTGGAGCCAGGCATATCTTCAAACTTATTCCCTGGAAAGACATATATCAAATAAAATGCAAGTTTAAGAGAAATTAAGCATAACTGACAAAGAGTAAGACTTAGTGTTATCCCTAGTCATTTTCACTAATTCCTAAAAAATGGATAAAAAGAGGAGTGAGTTTCTAAAACTGAGTGAATGAGTTTTAAATAAAAAATAATAGTTCGATGAAAAATAGTTTTCCAAAAATGGAGTGTGTCAAACTCCTTAATTCCATTAAGTTTCCCATCATCAATATCAGTTTTGAAAAATTATTTCTTATTACCACGGTGTGTTATCACCCAACACACATTCTTCATCATGAAGGTCAAACACACAATCGTAGGTCAGCCCATCCACTGAACCCACTTGTGGTGTTAGAGCAACTTTACCGGCCACCTAGATAGAGGTACGTCCACTTCTACCCTGAGAATGAGTGGATGTTTGTGACATCTGACCCTCAATCCTGTAACAAATCTCTGTGTCCGTATGAGAACAGAAACCTCATCCTAACCCCACCCCAGACTCATGTGCTTGAAGCTACGTCGAGCTTCACAAGGCTTCTGGTGCGACTAATTGGCCTTATATCCACCAGGACGTCGAGGGTCCAAGGACAAATCACTACCCCTCTTGGGCGTCTTAAAGGTCTCATAAACATAGTGCATGCACAATCAACATTTTTCACATGATGCCATATAATCTATGGTGCCACTGGTTCAATGGCCTCGACCATTAACTCAACATGCAATTGATAGTCTTGACTATTCCTGAGACCTGTCATGTCGTACTACCACTAGTTGACTGAGTATGTTGGTCATGTCTTGGTACCATGGCCAAACAATTCACTTACTTAAGTTTTCATGGCATATAAATCATGTTTGTTTACGAGCTCCTGCTCATGCCAACTTTCCTAGAGCCCACCATTCAAGAATTTTAAAATTGGGCATATTAGCCTCGAAGTTCCAAAATCGAGGCCTACGGCCTAACAGAGCTATTTGAGCTTCCGTCAAGGTCTCCCAAATTGTTTAAGTAATGACACACAATCAGGGAGAGACTTCTGACAAAATATATTTTCAACTGTTAATCATACCAACCGAGTATGTGGACATCTCCGCTAATAACCGATGAACGTGTTTTCCACTTCCTTCGAGAAAGTTTCATCATACCAATCGAGCATAATCTACTTACAAATGATAAATAGTTTTTTTACGTGATTTTTGCATCACTCCGATCAGGTGTGATATTTAAAATACCACTTAGTAGTGGGTTTTCATTTTCAAGGTGCTTATCATCCCAAAAGGGTATGATATAAAAATCCCACTCACCCAATCATGCAGTGAAATTCTTCTTAGTCGGTTTTATTCATTGTGAGCTTAATTTCAGCTGGCGTTCCCGATGTCTCGTGTTCCTACACGAAATGAACATTTTTATTCATTATCATTTGGATTGATCGCTTTCATTCGTTATGAATGACCAAATATTCAACTTTTTAAATATTTTCAATTTGGTCCCTAAAGTTATTTTTCCTTTAATTTAGGTCCCAATTGCTAGTTTTTCCACAAATTGAGTCCCAAACATTTTAAAATTTCACTTGGAACCTCAATTTATTCAATTTCAAAAGACAAGGTTCAAGTTTCCCAAATTCCCAATTTGGCCCCCAATTTTCCCAAAATTACCATTTTGCCATTCCTTTACAAAAATGGCAAGTTATACCCCAAAAATTCTAAAATTTGCTCAATTGGTCCCCTAACACTCTTATCATGCCCAATTGACACTCAATTTTATAAAATTGCAATTTGGTCCATCAAATTTTCAAAAATCCCCAATTTTCCCCTAATTTCAACTTCCTAACATAACCGAATTTGATTTCATCAAATTGACCGATCAAACACTTCTAATTATTGAAATTGAAGTTAAATTTGAGTTTCTACATCTTCATATGATTCAATTGCACTTTGAATCACAAGTTTTGACGCTGGAACATGCTCAAATAGAGATTCGCCGAAAAACAAAACGTAGATAGAGAAAGCTTCAATTGCTCACCGTCGAGGGCACGACGGTCCGAGCTTCCAATCTAGATAAATAGCTCTAGTCTTGAGGTTTCTTCTATGATCAAGAATTGCATCAATTAATGTCGAATTGAGTTAGAATTTCATCATTGAAGTTATGTTGGTTCCCTCTCTAGCACCATTCGAAAATTATAGAGAAGAGTCGAATTAACTTACCTTTTAGTTCTAATTTGGACGTGGGAGGGTTGAAGATGTGTTGGGAGAGCTTGGTTTGGCCTGAGGATGGCTCAAAATGGCCAATTTCAGCTCGTACAAAATAGGGCAACATCGGTGTCATGCCCCGACCTGGTTTGGTCGGATCCACATGATCAACCTGCCACTCTCCCAATTTATTAAAGGTTTGCCCTTATTATAAACCGTAAAGAGTAAGGCATCCTTTATATCTGCACCTTTTTCTTGGAATAAAAAAAATCAAAACTGCATAATATTTTAAATTTTTTATATTTGTCTCATAAGCATCTTAGTTGATGGTCTTTAAGGGTAGGTTTTCCGGAATTTCCTGAAAAGGGATATAAGGGAAGGGGTGAGTACAACTACTCAGTAAATGGGTTTTTCAATACTTTTACTTTTATGAAAAAGATTTGTATTGGAGTGTGCTACACTCCTTGTCACACCCCGACCCAATTTGGTTGGATCCCCGTGATCAACCCACCACTCTCCTTGTTTATTAAAGGGTTTCCCCTTATTGTAAACCGTAAAGAGTAAGGTGTCCTTTACCCTGCACCTTTTCCTGGAATAGCATACTCAAAACTGCATGAAATTTAAAACTTTACATACCTGTCTTACAGGCATCTTAGTTGACGGTCTTTAAGGGTAGACTTTCCGGGATTTCCTGAAAGGGATAGAAGGGAGGGGGTGAGTACGACTACTCAGTGAATGGGATACAAATCTTTTAACTAAAAAAACATTTATATGGAGAGTGTCAGACTCCTTTCTTTTCAAAAATCCCTTTATTTCAAAATTTTTGTTTTTCCATTATTTCTTAGTTAACACGGTGTGTTATCACCCAACACACATCCTTCATCATGAAGGTTACACACATTCGCAAGTCAGTATCATTACTGAACCCGCTAGTAGCTTTGGTGCAACTTTTCCTACCACCTAGATAGAAACACGACCACTTCTACCCTAGCAATGAGTGGATGTACGCGACATCCGACCCACAATCCCAAAATCACTTCTTCGTATATGTATGAGGATAGAGACCTCATCATGTCCCCACCCCAATCTCATGCACTTGGTGCTACTCCAGATTTCGCACAGACACCTAGAACGACGAACTGCCCTTATAGTCACCAGGTCCTCCATTGCCTTTAGGACGCATCACTACCCTCTCATGGGCGTCTTAATGATCCCGTACTCACAGTGCATGCACAAACAATATTTTCTTATATTGCCATGTAATCTGTGGTGCCACTAGTCCAACAGCCCGACTCTCAACTCAACCCGCAGCTATTTGTCTTGACTAGTCCGTCGACCTATCATGTCGCACAGCCGCTAGTTGACTAAGCATGTCAATCCTATCTTGGTACCATGGCCAAACAATTCACTTATTAAGTTTTATGGCACATATATCATGTTCGTTTATGAGCTCCTGCTCATGCCAACTGGCCTTGGGCCCATTGTACGAGATTTTCAAAATCGAGCATTTAGCCCGCAAGTTCCAAAACTGAGGCCCCTGGCCTATCAGAGCTATTCGAGCTCCCATCGAGAAAGTCTCCCAAATTGTTTAAGCATTGGCACACTGTCAAGGGAGAGCACATCCGACAAAACATATATTTTCTCTATCCATTATACCACCTGGGTATAAGGACACCTTCGTTCATAACCGATGAACATGTTTTGAACTTCCTTTGAGGAAGTCTCATCATACCAACCGGGTATGATTTTCACATCACTTCCTCTAAGTAGTGATGTTTAAAATACCGCTTAATAATGGGTTTCATGCCAAGGTAATTTCCACTCACAACTGGTAAGTGGTTTTTAAATTTTAAGTGGTGCTCATCATCCCAACCGGGTATGATGTTAGTAAACCCACTCACCCGTTAATGTCGTGAATTCCACTAGACCGGTTCTTGGTATTCACACGAGCTTGTCCTTGTTGGCGTTCCTGGTACTTTGTGTTCCTACATGATATGAACACTTGGTTCATTATCCTTCGGCCCAATAACCTTCATTCATTCCAAATGAATGAGAAAGTCAAACTTTCATTTATTTGCAATTAGGTCCCTAAAGTTATTTCTCTTTAACTTTAAGTCCCAAATGCCGATTTTTCCTCAAATTGAGTCCCGAAACTTCTAAAATTTATCATAGGACCTCAATTTATTCCATTTCACAAAAAGGGGTTTAATTTCCCAAATTTCCAATTTGGTCCCCGAACTTTTCCAAAATTACCATTTTGCCCTTCCTTTACAAAAATGGTAAATTTTGCCCCAAAAATTTCAAAATACCTCAATTGGTCCTCCAACATTATTTTCATGCCTAATTGACTCTCAATTTCATAAAATTTCATTTTGATCCTTTGAATTTCGAAAATCCCCATTTTTCCCCCAATTCTAACTTCTTAACACAACCGAATTTGATTTAATCAAATTGACCTATCAAACGTTTCCAATTGTTGAAATTGAAGTTGCAATTGAGTTTCTACATGTTCATACGATTCTTTAGAAATGTGAATCGCAAGTATTAATGCCGGGATGAGCTCCAACGGAGCTTCGTCGAAAAATAAACTATAAAGAGAGAAAGCTTCGATTACTCACCGGTGAAGGCACGACAGTCCGAACTTTCAATCTAGGCAGATAGCTCTCGTCCTGAGGTTCATCCTAGAATCAAGAATTGCATCAATTGATGTGGAATTGGATTAGAATTTCATCATTGAAATTCGGTCGACCCTCTCTCTAGCACCGATCGAAAATTGTAAAGGGGAGCCGAATTGGCTTACCTTTCAGTCCTAATTCGGCCGTGGAAAGGCTGAAGAAGTGTTGGGAGGGCTTGGTTTGGCCTAAGGAGGGATTGAAATGACTGATTTCATCTTGGCCAAAATAGAGCAGCTTTGGTCCGCTAGAGCTACTTCACTATTCCATCATGTCGGCGCTTCTATAACGATTCTCGGATTGACTGGAGTTTGCTATCAGATAGCTGTCTTCTCCCCGGTTCTAAATAGCTTGACCTCTCCTTTCGGGGTTAAGAAAAATGTTTAAGTCGAAACTCTGGTTCAAGCTTCACCGAGAAATGGAGCAGTAGAGAGAGAGAGAGAGAAGTGTTCAGGTGTGAGGAGAATGAATGGGGATGACCTCTTTATATAGGTGTAAAATTGTGTATTAAATGGGAGAGATTTATTAGTAGTATTAATATTGTCATAAATTATTGGTATTAATTCTAATAATTTAATTTCGGTATTAAATTATTTGTATTAATTTCAATAATTTAATTTCGATATTAAATTATTGGTATTAATTACAATAATTAAATATGTATTAATTTATGGCTATTTATGATAAGGGAAGTCACCCATCCGCACACTACTCTTAGGCAAGCACGCTTAACTTCAAAGTTCTTATGGATTCTTGTTCACCTGAACCAATTTGGTTTTTCTCTTCTAACTTGTCTTAAATTTCTTTTACAAGGTTTAATAAACCCTTTGGATTGCCCAGAAGTTGTAAATTTCCAAATTGCTTGTTCCCAAATGATCTGGTTTGTACACCGGCTCGGTTTTCTTACTCGGGTTGACCGATTCTTTCCTAGTTTTCCTTAACTCAAAAGTGCGGGATTTACATTCCTTTTTTTCAAAAACCTTTCATTTCAAATCTTGGTTTTTACCACCATTTCCTTATTAATCACGATGTGTCATCACCCAACACACATCCTTCATCATGAAGGTCAAACACACATTCGCAGGTCAGCACGTCCACTAAACCCACTTGTGGCGTTGGAGCGACTTTATCGGCCACCTAGATAGAAGTACGTCCACTTCTACCCTAAGAATGAGTGAATGTACGTGACATCCCACCCTCAATGCCGAAATCAATTCTTTGTGTTTGTATGAGGATAGAGACCTCATATCATCCCCATCTCGGTCTCATGCGCTTAGTGCTACTCCAAATTTTGCACGGTCACCTGGTATGACAAACTGCCCTTATACTCACCGGGTCATTCAGAGCCCTTAGGACACATCACTACCCCTCTTGGGCATCTTGATGGTCTCGTAATCGCAGTGCATGCACAAACAATATTTTCTTATTATGCCATATAATCATTGGTGCCACTAGTCCAATGGCCCCGACCCTCATCTAAACCTGCAACTGTTTATTGTAACTGGTCCGGAGACCTATCATATCACACTACCACTAGTTGACTGAATATGTTGGTCCTATCTTGGTACCATGACCAAACAATTCTTTTATTAGAGTTTTATGGCACATATCTCATGTTTGTTTACGAGCTTTTTCTTGTGCCCACTAGCCTATGGCCCACTTGTTCGAGATTTTCAAAATCGGGTATAATAGCCCCCAAGTTCCAAAACTGAGGCCCCCAACCTATAAGAGCTATTTGAGCTCCCTTCAAGAAGGTCTCACAAATTGTTTAAGCATTGGCACACAGTGAAGGGATAGCACTTCCGACAAAATATGTTTTCAACTATCCATTATACCTGTCACGCCCCGACCTGGTTTGGTCGAATCCTCGTGAACAACCTGCCACTCTCCCAATTTATTAAAGGGTTTCCCCTTATTATAAGCCCTAAAGAGTAAGGCGTCTTTTAAACTTGCACATTTTCCTGGAATAACATAAATCAAAACTGTATAATATTTTAAATTAAACGTACCTATCTCACAGGCGTCTTAGTTGATAGTCTTTAAGTGTAGTCTTTTCCAAAATTTCCTTAAAAGGGATGTAAGGGAGGGGTGAGTACGACTACTCAATGAATGAGTTTTTTAAAACTTTTAACTTTTAGAAAAACATTTGTATTGGAGTGTGCTAGACTCCTTTCTTTCAAAAAAAATCCTTTCATTTCAATTCTCAATTTTTGCAACCATTTCCTTATTAATCACGGTGTGTCATCACATAACACACATCCTTCATCATAAAGGTCAAACACACATTCGGTCGTCCAGTGCCCTTAGGACGCATCACTACCCCTCTTGGGCATCTTGATGGTCTCATACTCACAGTGCATGCACAATCAATATTTTCTCATTATTCCATATAATATGTGGTGCCACTGGTCCAACGGCCCTAACTCTCAACTCAACCCGCAGTTGTTTGTCTTGTCTGGTTTGTCAACCTATCATGTCGCAATGCTGCTAGTTGAGTGTGTATGTCGGTTCTATCTTAGTACCATGGCCAAACAATTCCTTTATTTAAAGTTTTTTGGCATATAACTCATATTTGTTTACGAGCTCCTGCTCGTGCCAATTAGCCTTGGGCCCACTGTACGAGATTTTCAAAATCGGGCATATTAGCCCCCAAGTTCCAAAATCGAAGTCCTCAGCTTATAAGAGCTATTCGAGCACCCGTTAAGAAGGTATTCCAAATAGTTTAAGTATTGGCACATAATGAGGGGAGAGCACTTCCCACAAAATATATTTTCAACTGTCCATTTCACCAACCAGGTATAAGGACATCTTCGCTCATAACCGATGAACGGGTTTTCAACTTCCTTTGAGAAAGTTTCATCATACCAATAGGGTATGATATACTTACAATCTTTAAGTAGTTTTCCGTATAGTTTTCACATCACTCTTCTAAGTTGTGATGTTTAAAATACCACATAGTAGTGGGTTTTCATTCCGATATGCTTATCATTCCCAACCGGGTATGATATAAAATCCAGTAAATGGTTTTTATTTAACTTTAAGTTGTGCTCATCATCCCAACCGGGTATGATGTTAGTAAACCCACTCACCTGATCGTGCAGTGAAATTCCACTTAGTCGAGTTCCATCCCTTGCACGTTGGACCTCAACCGTCATTATCGTTGTCTCGTTCCCCTACATGAAATGAATATAGTTGTTCATTATTCTTTGGCCTAATAGCCCTCATTCGTTCCAATTAATGTGAAAACCCAACTTCATATATATTTGTAATTAGGTCCTTAAAGTTAATTTTCTTTAACTTTAAGTCACTATTGCCGAGTTTTTCCTCAAATTGAGTACCGAAACTTTTAAAACTTATCTTGGGACATCAATTTATTAAATTCCACTAAAATGAGTTTAATTTCCCAAAATTTCAATTTGGTCCCTCAAATTTCCTAAAATTACCATTTTGCTCTTCCTTTACAAAAATGGTAAATTTTGCCCCAAAAATCCAAAATTTCTCAATTGGCCCTCTAATATTCTTATCATTACCAATTGACCCTCAATTTTAGAAAATTACATTTTGGTCCTTTGAATTTTTTAAAATCACCAAATTTCACCATAAATTTCCCCCAATTTCAACTCTTTAACACAATCGAATTTGATTTCATCAAATTGACTGACCAAACACCTTTATTAGTTGAAATTAGTTTCTACATGTTCGTACAATTCTAAGGAACTTTGAATCGCAGTTTTTAACGCTAGAATGAGCTCAAATGGAGCTTCGCTGGAAAACAGACTGTAGGGAGAGAAAGCTTCGATTTCTCACCGATGAGGGCGTGACGGTCGGAGCTTTCTATTTGGGCACGTAGCTCTCCTCCAAAGATTCTTCCTAGGATCAAGAATGACATTAATTGATGTCGAATTGGATTAGAATTTCGTTATTGAAATTCAGATAACTCTCTCTCTAACACTGATTAGAAATTGTAAAGTGAAGTTGAATTGGCTTTCCTTTCGATCATAATTCAGCCGTGGAAGGGCTGAGCAGGTGTTGGGAGAGCTTGGTTTGGCCTAAGGAGGGCTCGAATTGGCCGGTTTCAACTTGGCCAAAATAGGGCAGCTTCGGCCTACAGGAGATGCTTCATTGTTTGATCACGCCGATGTTTCTCCGGCGACTCTCGAAATGAACGGATGTCACCACCCTGTGGCTGACTTCCCCCTGGTTCTAATGTACCTAACCTCACCTTCTTTGGCTCAAAATATACCCTATATCAAAGCTCTGGTTTGAGTTTCGTCGGAAAAATAAGCAACTGAGAGAGAGTGAGCTTTTCAGGTGTGGAGAGGACGAATAGAGAGAGGCTCTTTATATAGGGAGCTCAGAGACCCGTTGGCTGTCCGTTTGGCACCTTTATGATAGGCATTTAAGATCTGAAATGTTTCGAATAGAAATGTTTCTTTTTCGCCAGCGCGGGTTCGATCTTCTGGCGAGTGAACAGTGTTGTCACCCTGAGGAAGAAGATGACACTGTTCCGAACCGGACCGGACCGGTCTGAACTGGGTTCAAAGCTTAAACCGGCCAGTTCACCCCTCATTCGACCAAGTTTTTCAAATATAAAAATTTCTAAATGCATCTAAATTCATTTTCTATTCAATGGTGGCCTCAAATCTTAAACTTGAATTATTTAAGTCACCTAGGATCGGTTCAATAATGGTTCAAATCGGTCTAAACCAAATTGGATCCGGTTCTCCTGAACCGGTTTGGTTTTCTTCCCCAATTCCTTAAAAGTCTATTTCCATGCCTTTTGTGACTCCTTGGGTCAGTTAGGGTCCATAACATTCCCGGTTTACCATTTTTTACTTTATTCTGGTTCATAAACTGGCTCGGTTCTTAAACCGGTTCACCTGAACCGATTTAGTTTTTCTCTCCCACATTATTCTAAGGTTCCTTCCCAAGGATTATAAACCTCATTTAATCACAAGGGATCCATAAGCATATCGGTTTAACCATTCTCTATCGGTTTCGTTTCAACGAATCTACTCGGTTCATAAACTGGTTCTATCTAAGCTCAAACGGAGCTTCACAAAAACATGGACTGTAGAGAGAGAAAGCTTCAATGTCTCACCGATGAGGGTGCGGCGATCTGAGCTTTCTATCTAGGCAGGTAGCTCTCCTCCTAAGGTTCCTCCTAGGATCAAGAATGACATCAATTGATGTCAAATTGGATTAGGATTTTGTCATTCAAATTCTATCGACTCTCTCTCTAACACCAGTCGAAAATTGCATAGGGCAGCCGAATTGGCTTACCTTTCGGTTCTAATTCAGCTATAGGAGGGCTATGGAGGTGTTGGTAAGGCTTGGTTTGTCCTAAGGAAGGCTCGAATTGGCCGATTTTGGCTCGGCTGAAATAGGGCAGCTTCGGTCTGCCGATGCTGTTTCATTGTTTGATTATGTGGGTGCTTCTTTGGAAATTCTTGGATCAACTGGAGTTTACTATCAGATAGCTGACTTCCCCTAGAATCTAAAGAGTCCGACCTTTCCTTCTGAGGTTAAGAAAAATGTCCAAGTCGAAGCTCTAGTTCGAGCTTCACTGGGAAATGGAGCCATAGAGAGAGAAGTGTTCAAGTGTGAGAAGAATGAATGGGGATGAGCTCTTTATATAGGTGTAAAATTGTGTATTAAATGGGGGAGATTTATTACTAGTATTAATGTTGTCATAAATTATTGGTATTAATTCCAATAATTTAATTTAGGTATTAAATTATTGGTATTAGTTCCAATAATTAAATATATATTAATTTATGACTATTTATTATAGAACATACTTTCTAGGAGGGCACCCATCCTTGCACTACTCTCACCTAAGCATTCTGATGGGATCTAATTCATCTGAACCAATCTAGTTTTTCTTTTGTAATTTGTCTTAAGGTTCTTTTCCAAGATTTTAGGAACCCTTTGGATTACCCGAAAGTTGTAAATTTCTAAATTGCTTGTTACCAAATGATCGAGTTTGTAAACCAGTTCGGTTTTCTTACTCAGTTTGATCGGTTCTTTTCCCAGTTTTCCTTAACTCAAAAGGGCGGGGTTTACAATCGATCCGTCGGAGCTGCTTCACTATTTGATCATGCCAGCGCTTCTCCCATGACCCTCGGAGCTAATGGAAGCTACCACCGTGTAGCTGACTTCTCCCCAGTTCTAAGAAACTCAACCATGCCTTCTTTGGCTTAGAAAAGACCCTATATCGGAGCTCTGGTTCGAGCTTCACTGAAAAACTAAGCAGCTGAGAGAGAGTGAGGTTTTTAGGTGTGGAGAGTATGAATGGAGAGGGGCTCTTTATATAGGGAGCTCAGGGACTTGACGGTCATCCGTTTTGCACCTTTATGACAATCATTGATGTCCTGAAAGATACTGAACAAAAACATTTCTTCTTCGCCGGTGCTACTTCAATTTTTCGGTGAGTGAACAGTGCTGTCATCTGAAGGATGAAAACGACATTGTTCCGAACTGGACCGGATCGGTCTGAACCGGGTTAAAAGCTTAAACCAACCGGTTCACCCCCAATTCGACCGAATTTTTCATATCTAAAATTCTAAATTCATTTTCTATCAAATGGTGGCCTCAAATCTCAAATTTGAATTTTTTAAGCTACTTAGAAGAATGATTTTACCATCCGGTTAAATAATGGCTCAAACTGGTCCAAACCAGTTCAATCCGGTTCACCTAAACCAGTTTGGTTTTCATCCCTCATTCATCCTAATGTCCTTTTTTATGACTTATGTGACTCTTTTAGGTCACTTGGGGTCCATATATTTCTGGATTTGCCTTCTCTCTATCATTTCCGGTTCATAAACCAGCTTGGTTCATATACCAGTTCACTTCGGTTCGAATCCGATTCACCCGAACCGGTCCAATTTTTCTCTCCACTTAGTTCTAAGAATCCTTTCTAAGATTTAGGAATCTTTCTGGGTCACATGAGAGTTGAAATTTCTCCAATTTGCCCGTTCCTAAATAATCAGTTTTGTGAACTAGTTCGATTTTTCTCACTCGATTTGACCAGTTCTTTCCCAGTTTTTTCTTAACTCCAAAGAGCGGGGTTTACACTTTAGGTCACTTGGGGTCCATATATTTTTCGGTTTGCCCTTTCTCTGTCAGTTTCGGTTCATAAACATTCTTGGTTCATAAACTAGTTCAATTTGGTTCGAGTCTGGTTCACCCAAACCGGTCCGGTTTTTCTCTCCCAATTGGTTGTAATGTTTCTTCCTAAGGTTTACGAATCTTTTTGGTTCATATGGAATTTGAAATTTTTCCAATTTGCCCATTCCTCAATAATCGAGTTTGTGAACCGGATTGGTTTTCTCACTTGGTTTGACTGGTTCTTTCCCGGTTTTTCCTTAACTCTAAGAGAAGGGTATACAAGCTTAATTGGCATACCTTTCCGCACTAATTCGATTGTGGGGGGGCTGAGTAGGTATTAGGAGAGCTTGGTTTGGCCTGAGTAGGGCTCGAATTGGCTGATTTTAGCTCGATAGAATAAGGCAGCTTCAGTTCGTCGGAGCTGTTTCACTGCTCGATCACGCTGGCGCTTCTCTGGTGACCCTCAGATCAATTGGAGACTACCACCGTATAGTTGACTTCTCCCCGAGTTTAAGGAATCTAACCATGTCTCCTTTGGCTCAAAAAAGACCCTATGTCAAAGCTCTGGTCCGAGCTTCATTGGAAAACTAAGTAGCTGAGTGAGAGTGAGGTTTTCAAGTGTGTAGAGGATGAATGGAGAGGGGCTCTTTTTATAGGGATCTCGAGGACTCGCCGGCCGTCCATTTGGCACCTTAATGACAGTCATTGATGGCATCAAACATACTGAATGGAAACATTTCTTCTTCGTTGGTTCTGATCCCATTTTCTAGCCAGTGAACAATGTTGTCATCTAAAGAACTGTTCCGAATTGGATCGGATTGGTCCGAACTAGGTTCAATGCACAAACCGGTCTGTTCAGGCTCGATTCGACTAAGGTTTTCAAAATTAAAATTTTCTAAATTCATTCTCTATCCAGTGGTGGCCTCAATTCTCCAATTTGAATTTTCTAAGCCACCCAGAAAATGAATTTAGCATCTAGTTCAATAGTAGTTCAAACTGGTTCAATTTGGTTTAGGTCCGGTTCACATGATCCGGTTTGGTTTTCACCTCCAATTCATCCAAAAGTCCTTTTTCATGACTTTTATAACTCTTTAGGTCACTACAGATCCATAAATTTCCTAGTTTTCCCTTTCTCTATCGGATCTGATTTATAAACCAACTCGATTTTCACTTTAAAAATGACCGGTTCGATCTTGTTCATATTTGATTCACCTGAACCAGTCCGGTCTTCTCTCCCAAATTGTCCTATGGCCCTCTTCCAAGGTTTTTATGATTCCTTTGGGTCACTCGGGAGTTGTAAATATCCCAAATTGCTCGTTCTCAGATGATCGGGTTTGTTAACCGATTCGATTTTCTCACTTGATTTGACCGGTTCTTTTTCCTAGTTTTCCTTAACTCCAAAGGGCGAGGTTTAAATAAAGAGTCATAAAAGTCATAGAAAAGGACTTTAGGTTTAATTGGAAGTGAAAACCAAACCGGTTCAAGTGAACTGGATTGAACCGATTTCAACCACTATTTAACCGGTTTCTCAATTCATTTTTCTAGGTGGCCTAAAAAATTCAAATCAGAGAATTGAAGCCACCATTGGATAGAGAATGAATTTAGAAATTTTTAATTTTGAAAAACTCTATCGAATCAAGCCTAAACCGGTTGATTTAAGCATTGAACCCGATTCGTATTGGCCAGGTCCAGTTTGGAACTGTGTCATCTTGTTCCCTCAGATGACAACACTGTTCACTAGCTAGAAAAATGAGTAGTGTCGGTGAAGATGACAAGTCTCAGTTCAGGGTTTTTTTTTGCCATGAATGATCACCATAAAGATGCCAATTGGATGGCCAAGGAGTCCACGGGCTTCCTATATAAAGAGCCCCTCCGCATCATACTTCTCACACCTAAAAACTCATCTCTCTCCCTACTATTCCATTTTCCGGTGAAACTTGAGCTAGAGCTCCAACATTGGGGTTTTTCTAAGCCAAAGAAGGCAAGGTCGGGTTTCTTAGATTCAGAGAGAAGTCAGCTACCTAACGGTAGTCTCCATTTGTTCCAAGGATCACTAAAGAAGTGCCGACGTGATCGAATAGTGAAGCAGCTTCAGCGGACTGAAGCTACCCTATTTCGACGGAGCTAAAAACGTCCAATTTGAGCCCTTCTCAGGTCCAACCAAGCTCTTCCAACACTTCCACAGCCCTCATACGACTAAATTAGAGCGAAAATGTATGCCAATTTAGCTCCCCTCTCTAATTTTCGATCAGTGTTAGAGAGAGAACCGGTAAAACTTCACTGACCAAATTCTCCCTCAATTCAGCATGAATTGATGAGATTTTTGATCCTAGGAGTAACCTCAGGATGAGAGCTATCTGCCCATATCGAAAGCTCGGACCGCCACACCCCCAACAATAAGCCTTCAAAGCTTTCTCTCTCTAAGTCTAGTTTTCTGACAAAGCTCCGTTTGAGCTTAATTCGGAACCAAATGACATGATTCAAAGTCCCATTGAATCATGTGGAAGTATAGAAACTCAATTTTCCCTTCAATTTCAACAATAAAATCCAATCGAATGGTCAATTTGATGAAATCATATTCGACTAGTTTGAAGGGTGTAAATTTTTGGAGAAATTTGGGAATTTCATAAAATTAAGGGACTAAAGTGCAATTTCACAAAATTGAGTGCAAATTGGCCATGAAAAAGATTATTGGAGGACCAATTGGTCAATTTTTAGAATTTTTTGTGTCAAATTGTCATTTTTTGTAAAGTATGGGCAAAATGGTAATTTTTGAAAAGTTGGGGACCAAATTGGAAATTTGGAAACTTGAACCCCTTGTTGTAATTTTGAATGAATTGTGGTCCCAAAGTGAATTTTACAAGTTTTGGAACTCAATTTGGGTAAAAGTTTTCATTAGGGTTCTAAAGTTAAGGAAAAAGAACTTTAGAGACCTAAATATAAATAATTGAAAAGTTTGGGCATTTTGCTCTTACGTGAGGAATTAAGGCTACTATGCTAATTGTTAATAAACAAGGATGTCCAAATCATGTAGGAGCACGAAGGACCAGAAATGTCAACAAGGATAAGCTCGTGTGGAGGAACAAAGCCTATTAAGAGGAATACACTGCACTTATCGGGTGAGTGGTAATTTTTATATCATACCCAGTAGGGATGATGAGTACCTCGAAATTTAAAACCCACTATTATGTGGAATTTTAACATCACACTAGTTGGGGTGATGTGAGAAAACACGCAGAAAAACTACTTTACAGTTGTAAGTAGATTATACCCAGTTGGTATGATGAATTTCATGTAAGGAAGTAGAAAACTCGCTTATCGGTTATGAGCGGAGATGTCCTCACACCCGTTTGGTGTGATGGACAAGTGAAAAGTTATTTTTGTCAAAAGTGCTCTCCCCTGACTATGTGCCACTGCTTAAACATTTTGGGAGACCTTCTTGACGGGAGCTTGAATAGCTCAGATAGGCTAGAGGCCTTAGTTTTCGAACTTGGGGGCTAAAATCCCCGATTTTGAAAATCTCGTACATTGGGCCCAAGGCCAATTGGAATGAGTAGGAGTTTGTAAGCAAACATGATGTTAAACCATGAAATTTTTAATGAATGATGTGATTTCACTATCGTATCAAGACAGGACCGACATTGTAAACCCCGTCCTTTAGTAATAAGAAAACCGTGGAAAGAACCGGTAAAAATTGAATCTTTAAATCGAATTGGTCTACAAGACCAATTGTTAGGGGATGAGCAAATTTGAAAAAAATTATAACTCCCATGTGACTCAGAAAGGTTCATAAACTTGGGAAAAGAACCCTAGGATGAAATAAGGAGGAAAGACCGAAGCAGTTCAAGAGAATCGGGTCCGAATCGGATAGAATCGGGTTTATGAACCAAGTTGATACATGAACCGGAACCGATAGAGAATGGGTAAACCAAGAAGGTTATGGATTCCTTGTGATTCAAAGAAATTTAAAATCCTTGGGAAGGAACCTTAGAACAATGTGGGACAGAAAAACCAGATCGGTTCAGGTGAACCGAACCCGAACCGGATTAAACCGGTTTAAGAACCAAGCTGGTTTATGAACCAGAATCGATTAAGAGATAGTAAACCAGGAATTGTATGAACCCTAACTGACCCAAGGAGTCTCAAAAGACATGGAAATGGACTTGTGAAGGAATTGGGGTTGAAAACCAAACCGATTCAGGTGAACCGGATCCAAACCAGTTTGAACCACTATTGAACCAGATCCTAAATTTATTTTTCTAGGTAGCTTAAATAATTCAAATTTTAGATTTGAGGCCACCGTTGAATAGAAAATGAATTTAGATGAATTTAGAAATTTTTAAATTCAAAAAACTTGGTCGAATGAGGGGTGAACTGGTGGTTTAAGCTTTGAATCCAGTTCGGACCGGTTTGGTCTGGTTCAGAACAATGTCATCTTCTTCCTCAGGATGACAACATTGTTCACTCACTGGAAAATTGAAGCAATGCCGGTGAAAAAGAAATGTTTTCATTCGGTATATTTCAGATCTTCAATTCCTGTTATAACGGTGCCAAACGGACGGCCAACGAGTCACCAAGCTCCCTATATAAAGAGCCCCTCTCCATTCAGCCTCTCCACACTAGAATAGATCACTCTTTCTCAGTTGCTTAGTTTTACGATGAAGCTCGAAGTATAGCTCTGATATAGGGTCTATTCTGACCTAAAGAAGGCGAGGTCAAGTTCATTAGAACCAGAGATAAGTCAGCTACACGGTGGTGACATTCAATCATTCTGAGAGTCTTTGGAGAAGCGCCAACGTGATCGAACATTGAAGTAGCTCCAGCGGGTCGAACCTGCCCTATTTCGGCCAAGTTGAAATCAGCCAATTCGAGCCCTCCTTAGGCCAAACCAAGCTCTCCTGACACCACCTCAGCACTTCGATGGCCGAATTAGGACCGAAAGATAAGCCAATTCGGCTCCCCTTTACAATTTTCGATCAGTGTTAGAGTGAGTCAACTGAATTTTAATGATGAAATTCTAATCCAATTTGACATCAATTGATGTCATTCTTGATACTAGGAAGAACCTCTGGAGGAGCGCTACTTGCCCAGATAGAAAGTTAAGACCGCTGCACCCTCACCGGTGAGAAATCGAAACTTTCTCTCTCTATAGTCTATTTTTCGGCAAAGCTCCGTTTGAGCTCGTTCCAGCATTAAAACCTATGATTCAAAGTTTTTTAGAATCGTATGAATATGTAAAAGCTCATTTTCAATTTCAATTTCAACGAATATAGGTGTTTGATCGGTCAATTTGATGAAATCAAATTCGGCTGTGTTAAAGAGTTGAAATTGGGGATTTTTAAAAATTCGAAGGACCAAAATGTAATTTTCTAAAATTGAGGGTCAATTGGTCATGATAAGAATATTACAGGGCCAATTGAGAAATTTTAGAATTTTTGAGGCAAATTTTACCATTTTTGTAATGAAATGGCAAAATGGTAATTTTGGGAAAATTGAGGGACCAAATGGAAAATTTGGGAAATTAAAACCCTTTTTACGGAATTTAATAAATTGAAGTCCTAAGGTAAATTTTAAAAGTTTTGGGACTCAATTTGAGTTATAACCCGACAATAGGAACTTAAAGATAAAGAAAAATAACTTTAGGGACCTAGTTATAAATGTATATATAATGTTAGGTTTTCTCATTCTTTGGAACGAATGAGGGCTATTAGGCCAAGGAATAATGAACAATTATATTCATTTCATGTAGGAGAACGACACATCAGGAACGCCAGTTGAGGTCCAGCGTGCAATGGATGGAACTCGACTAAGTGGAATTTTACTGCACGATCGGGTGAGTGGGATTTTATATCATACTCGGTTGGGGATGATAAGCACATCATAATGAAAACCCACTACTATGTGGTATTTTAAACATCATGACTTAGAGTAGTGTTGTGAAAACCTTACGGAAAAACTACTTACCAATTGTAAGTAGATTATACCCGGTTGGTATGAAGAAACTTACTCGAAGGAAGTTGAAAACCCATTCATCAGTTATGAACGGAGATGTCCTTATATCAGGTCGGTATAATGGATAGTGAAAACATATTTTGTCATAAGTGTTCTCCCCTGGCTATGTGCCAATGCTTAAACAATTTGGGAGACCTTCTCGATGGGAGCTAGAATAGCTCTTATAGGCCGAGGAGGCCTCGGTTTTTGGAACTTAGGGGCTAATATGCCCTGTTTTTTAAAAATCTCGAACAGTGGGCCATAGGCCAATGGGCATGAGCGAAAGCTCGTAAACAAATATGATATATGCGCCGTAAAACTTTAATAAGTAAATTGTATGGTCATGGTACCAAGGCTGGTCCGACATTCTCAGTCAACTAGTAATAGTGTGACATGTCCGGTCTCCAGACCAGTCGAGACAAACAGTTGTAGGTTGAGTTGAAAGTCGAGACCGTTGGACTAATGACACCACAAATTACATGGCATAATAAGAAAACATTATTTGTGCATGCATTATGAGTACGGAATCATCAAGACACCCATGAGGGGTAGTGATGCGTCCTAAGAGCCCTGGACGACCCAGTGAGTATAAGGGCAGTTTGTCGTTCCAGGTGACTGTGCAAAATTTGGAGTAGCACCAAGCGCATGAGACCGGGGTGGGGACGAGATGAGGTCTATGTCCTCATATGGACACGAAGAATCAATTTCGGGATTGAGGGTCGGATGTCATGTACATCCACTCATTCTCGGGATGGAGGTGGTCATACTTCTATCTAGGTGACCGATAAAGTCGCTCCGAAGCCACAAGTGGGTTCAACAGTCGTGTTGGCCTGCGAATGTGTGTAACCTTCATGATGAAGGATGTGTGTTGGGTGATGACACATTGTGATAATAAGAAATGGTGGAAAAACCCGAATTTTTAAATGAAGGGATTTTTGAAAAGTGAGTAGTCTAGTACACTCCAATATAAATATTTTTCTTGAAAGTCAAAAGATTTGAAACCCATTCACTGAGTAGTCGTACTCACCCATTCCCTTATACCCCTTTCAGGTAGTCCCGAAAAGCCTGTCCTTAAAAACCTGCGAATTTAAACACCTACAAGACAGGTATGATTATTTTAAAATTTCTATGCAGTTTTGATTTATGTTATTACTGCAAAAAGGTGCAAAGAACACCTTACTCTTTATAGTTTAGAAAAAGGGAAACCCTTTAATAAACCGGGAGAGTAGCGGGGTTGTTTATGGGGATCCGACCAAACCGGGTCGGGGCATAACAACTAGAGTGGTATCAGAGCCTATTTCCTTGAATAAATAGTCAAGACTAGAAATATAGTAACTAATAGGACTATTTTAAAAATTTCTATAGAAATGGCTCCAAAGAAAGGAACCAAGAGAACTAGGGTCACCATCTCCAACACCGCCCAGCCACCCCTACTTGTAAAAAAAACTCCCAGAGCAGCCCAGACAACTCCTCCTAGACTCAGCAGGGAGCATCAAAGATTGTACGAGGAGTTCACCCATGTATTTGGCTAGCCTAACCTTACTCCTGAGGCAAGCACCAACTCGCGGGTTGAACTAGAGGAAGTGCAATCCCTCCCTCCCCCTGCTAATCCAACCACTCCAACTGACATACCTAGAAATCTCAAAACCCTCCGACAACTAGGATGCAAACCTTTCCTCAGAGAAAAGGATGTTGGGATCACCATGGATTGGCTAGCCAATACCAAGAAGTTGATGGGAATTGTCCAGATACTGTAGAGGATAGGGTGATCCTGATGGAATTCTTCTTGGAAGGGAGCGCTAGACGGTGTTGGGACAATGTTTGAAACCTACATACCACCACCTCCACTTGGAAGCAATTTGAGGAAAGATACTCAGAGGAGTACCTGGCATCCCACCTAATAAATGAGAAGAAACAAGAGTTCATCCTACTTCGGCAAGGGCTTAGTTCCATAGTAGAATATGAAACAAAATTTAATGAGTTAAGACCCTTTGCTCCCGACCTAGCTGGACCAGCTGACATATGCCAGAGATTTGTGGACGGTCTCAACATGGACATTAGAGATCGTATGGAAGTACTAGGACGCCCCACAGACCTGGCAACTGTAATCAGTATGGCTCACGAATGTGAGCGATTGGTATTGACCCGACATTGTTGAGTGGAGCAGACGACCAGAAAGGGGGATAAGGATTCAAACCGTCAAGGAGGATGGAGAGAATATACTAGCCCAAGAGGAGGAAACAAAATTGTATTCCAATGGATAAGGGGCATGCCTCCACCCCTTCCCAAAGTAGTCCCTACCTTACCCCAAGGGAACCCTCGCTGTCCGAAGTGTCAAAGGAACCATGAGGGAGCATGCCATACCTATTTTGCATGCGGACAAGAGGTACACTTTGTAAAGAATTGTCCTACTCTTAGGAAGAACAGATAGAAAAATACTCTTGGACCACCTCAAGGGAACACCAGGAACCCCAGACCATAAGCTACAGCAAGAGTACCGGCTAAAGTATACAACCTCACTCAGGAGGAGGCTAGAGGAGACCCTAGCATTGTAGCGGGTACATCCCAAAACCCTACCAACTAGTCCAAAAGAGTCATGTAAATTAAGCGTCTTTTGATTTAATAAAGAGAATTCCTTCTAAAACATATGTTCCTTAAATTAGGGTATATACAGCTATGGGGACAACTAGTTTATGCTCTTTTTGACTTTGGAGTAGAGCGATCATTTATCAAGGAAGAGTTGGTTTCTAAGGTGCCCCTAGAGCTCACTCTGCTAGTACAAAGCCTTAATGTCCTTACACCTTTAGGAGAAGGTCTGAACAGTAATAAACAATTAAAGGGATGTGAGATAGAAATTGGAGGAATCAAACTTGAAGCTGACTTGATCCCATTACCTCTAAGAGAAGTGGAAGTAATTATGGGGATGGACTGGTTGAGTAATCATCAAGAAAGGATGGACTGTAGAAGGAAGACAGTAACTTTTCATACTTCCAAGACTAAGGGACTAAAGTTCCAGGGAGATAAAAGGAAAAGTGAAGTACAATTGGTGTCCCACTTGAAGGTTCAAAAGATGATACAGAAAGGTTGTACAGTCTTTCTAGCCATGGTTGTAAATGAAGATTTTGAAGAAAAGAAACTGGAAGACATTCCAGTAGTCAGGCATTATCCAGAAGTTTTTCCAGAAGAGCTCCCTAAACTACCTCCAAGTCGCCAAGTAGAGTTTACTATAGAAATAACCCTAGGAACAAACCCCTTATCCTAAGCCCCATATTGCATGGCTCCGACAGAGCTTAAAGAATTAAAGGAATAACTGGATGAATTATTGGAAAAGGATTTCATACGTCCAAGTTAGTCTCCATGAAGTGCTCCTATTTTGTTTGTGAAGAAAAAGGATGGGAGTATGAGACTATATATTGACTACAGGTAGCTGAATCAGGTCACCATCAAGAACCAATACCCACTCCTAAGGATAGATGATTTGTTTGATCAGTTAAAAGGAACAGCTTACTTCTCAAAAATAGATCTTCAATCAGGTTACCACCAACTAAGGATTAGAGAAGAGGATATCCCTAAGACGGCGTTTCGATCCAGATATGGACATTATGAATTTAGAGTGATGTAATTTGGGTTAACGAATACCCTGCATCTTTCATGGATTTAATGAATCGCGTGTTCCAACCTCATTTGGATAGGTTCGTGGTAGTATTCATAGATGATATCCTTATATACTCACGAACCAAGTTAGAACACAAAGAGCATCTGGCAATTACATTGGAAATCTTGAAAGAAAACCAATTATATGCAAAGTTTTCCAAGTGTGAATTTTGGTTGCAAGAAGTAGGATTCTTAGGGCACATTGTAACTAAGGACAGAGTTAAAGTGGATCCAGCCAAGGTAGAAGCAATATTAGAATGGAAGGCTCCAAGGAATCCTACAGAAATTAGAAGCTTCTTAGGATTGGCAAGATATTATAGGTAGTTTATGCAAGACTTTTCTAAACTATCAACTCCTTTAACTCGACTCACCAAGAAGGGAGTTGAGTATAAATGGAATGAGGATTATGAGAAGTCTTTCCAGGAGTTAAAGACCCGACTAACAAATGCACCAGTACTCTCCTTACCTGATCCTAATGCGGGCGAGTACACAGTCTATAGTGATGCCTCTAGACAAGGACTGAGATGTGTTTTAATGCAATAAGGGAAGGTTATCGCGTATGTCTCATGACAACAAAAGATACTTGAGAGAAATTACTCGACTCACGACTTGGAACTAGCTGCAATAGTGTTTACCCTAAAGATATGGTGACACTACCTTTACGGGGTTAAGTGCAGGATATACAGAGATCATAAGAGCCTTAAGTACTTCCTAACTCAAAAGGAGTTAAATCTTCGTTAGAGGAGATGGCTAGAATTAGTGAAGGATTATGATCTTGTGATAGAATACCACCCCGAAAAGGCAAATGTGGTAGTAGATGCCTTAAGTCGCAAGTATCAAACTGAGATGACACAAGTCAAGACAAGCTACTTACCTTTGTTGTAACAATTGGGAAGAATGGAAGTGAGCCTGAGGATGGACAAATAGGAATACTTATGCCTGATGGAGTTTGCGTATAATAATAGTTATTAGGCCAATATCTAGATGGCTCCCTATGAAGCCCTTTATAGACGACCATATCGTACCCCTTTATTTTGGGAAGAAATGGGGGAAAGAAAATTATAAAGGATAGAAATAATAGAGGATGCCACAGAAAGATAAAATTAATAAGGAGTCGTCTTAAGATTGCACAGGACAGGTAGAAGAGTTATGCGGACAATCGAAGGAAAGATCTGGAGTTCGAAGTGAGTGATCAGGTATTACTCAAAGTATCTCCATGGAGAGGAATACTTAGGTTTCAGCAAAGAGGAAAGCTGAAACCAAGATATATTGGCCCATATCCCATTGTTCAAAGGATAGGACTGGTAGCTTATAAATTAAAACTGCCTCCTGATCTGTAGAGAATACATGATGTATTCCACATTTCAGTACTTCGGAAATATCGGCATGATCCAAGTCACATACTGGACTGACCTCCAATGGAACTAGAAGAGAACCTAACTTATCAGACAAAGCCGGTACGAATCATCAATCGAAGAGACAAGAATTTGAGGAACAAGAAAATTCCTATGGTAAAGGTGTTGTGGCAAAACGGACCCGTACAGGAAGAGACATGGGAAACTAAGTCTATGATGAGGGATAGTTATCCTCAATTATTTAATGTTTAACTATTTTGAGTACAAAACACCTAAAAGGAGGGGAGAGTTGTAAACCCCGTCCTTTAGTAATGAGAAAACTGAGGAAAGAACCGGTAAAAATTGAATCTTTAAATCGAATTGGTCTATAAGACCGATTGTTAGGGGACGAGCAAATTTGAAAAAAATTCTAACTCCCATGTGACTAAAAAAGGTTCATAAACATGGGAAAAGAACCATAGGAAAAAATAAGGAGGAAAGACCGAAGCAGTTTAAGAGAACCGGGTCCGAACCGGATAGAACCAGTTTGTGAACCAAGTTGATTCATGAACGGGAACCAATAGAGAATGGGTAAACCAAGAAGCTTATGGATCCCTTGTGATTCAAAGATATTTAAAATCCTTGGGAAGGAAACTTAGAACAATGTGGGAGAGAAAAACCAGATTGGTTCGGGTGAACCGGACCCGAACCGGATTAAACCGGTTTAAGAACCGAGCCAATTTATGAAATAGAATCAATTAAGAGATAGTAAACCGAGAATTGTATGGACCCTAAGTGAACCAAGGAGTCACAAAAGACATGAAAATAGACTTGTGAAGGAATTGGGGATGAAAACCAAACCGGTTCATGGGAATCGAATCCGAACTAGTCTAGACCAGTTTGAACCACTATTGAACTGGATCCTAAATTCATTTTTCTATGTGGCTTAAATAATTCAAATTTGAGATTTGAGGCCACCATTGGATAGTAAATGAATTTAGAAATTTTTAGATTTGAAAAACTCGGTCGAATGAGGGGTGAACTGACCGGTTTAAGCTTTGAACCCGATTCGGAACAATGTCATCTTCTTCCTCTGGATGACAGCACTGTTCACTCGCTAGAAAATTGAAGCAGCACTGGCGAAAAAGAAACGTTTCTATTTGGTACGTTTTAGGTCTTCAATGCCTGTCATAACAGTCCAAAACGGACGGCCAATGGGTCCTCGAGCTCCCTGTATAAAGAGCCCCTCTCCATTCGTCCTCTCCATTCATCCTCTCCACACCTGAAAAGCTTACTCTCTCTCAGTTGCTTAGTTTTTTTTGCAAAGCTCAAACCAGAGCTCCGATATAGGGTCAATTCTGAGCCAAAGAAGGTGAGGTTAGGTTCATTAGAACCGGGGAAAAGTCAGCTACACGGTGGTGACATCCGTTCATTCCGAGAGTCACTGGAGAAGCGTCAGCATAATCGAACAGTGAAGCATCTCTGGTAGGTTGAAGCTACCCTATTTCGACTGAGTTGAAATCGACCAATTTGAGCACTCCTTAGGTCAAACCAAGCTCTCCCGACACCTCCCTAGCTCTTCCACGGCAGAATTAGGACTAAAAGGTAAGCCAATTCGGCTCCCCTTTATAATTTCCGATCAGTGTTAGAGAGAGAGACAACCAAATTTCAATGATAAAATTCTAATCCAATTGGATATCAATTGATGTCATTCTTGATCCTAGGAAGAACCTCTGGAAGAAAGCTACCTGTCCAGATAGAAAGCTCAGACTGTCGTACCCTCACTGGTGAGAAATCGAAGCTTTCTCTCTCTACAGTCTATTTTCCAGCAAAGCTCCGTTTGAGCTCGTTCCAACGTTAAAACCTGCAATTAAAAGTTTCTTAGAATCATATGAACATGTAGAAACTAATTTTCAACTTCAATTTCAATGAATAGAAGTGTTTGATTGGTCAATTTGATTAAATCAAATTCAGTTGTGTTAAAAAGTTGAAATTGGGGAAAAATTACGGAAATTTGGGGATTTTCAAAAATTCGAAGGACCAAAATATAATTTTCTAAAATTGTGGGTCAATTGGTCATGATAAAAATATTAGAGGGCCAATTGAGAAATTTTAGAATTTTTGGGGCAAAATTTACCATTTTTGTAAAGGAAGGGCAAAATGGTACTTTTGGAAAAATTGAGGGACCAAATTGAAAATTTGGGAAATTACACCCCTTCTTGCGGAATTTAATAAATTGTGGTTCTAAGGTAAATTTTAAAAGTTTCGGGACTCAATTTGAGGAAAAACCCGGCAATAGGGACTTAAAGAAAAATAATTTTAGGGACCTAATTGCAAATATATATATATATAAAGTTGGGTTTTCTCATTCTTTGGAACGAATGAGGGCTATTAGGCCAAGGAATAATGAACAACTATGTTCATTTCGTGTAGGAGAATGAGACATCGGGAACGCCAGTTGAGGTCTAACGTGCAAGGGATGGAACTCGACTAAGTGAAATTTCACTGTACGATTGGGTGAGTGGGATTTCATATCATACCCGGTTGGGGATGATAAGCACATCGTAATGAAAACCCACTACTATGTGGTATTTTAAACATCACGACTTAGAGTAGTGATGTGAAAACCTTGCAGAAAAACTATTTACCAATTTGTAAGTAGATCATACTCGGTTGGTATGATGAAACTTTCTCGAAAGAAGTTGAAAACCCATTCATCAGTTATGAACAGAGATATCCTTATATTGGGTCGATATAATAGACAGTGAAAATATATTTTATTGAAAGTGTTCTCCCCTAAATGTGTGTCAATGTTTAAACAATTTGGGAGACCTTCTCGACGGAAGCTGGAATAGCTCTTATAGGTCAGGGAGGCCTTGGTTTTTAGAACTTGGGGGCTAATATGCCTAGTTTTTTGAAAATCTCAAACAGTGGGCCATAGGCCAATGGGCACAAGCGGAAGCTTGTAAACGAACATGATATATGTGCCATAAAACTTTAATAAGTAAACTGTATGGTCATGGTACCTCTAGTTTTGTAAGTTTTGGTGTTACACACATACTACTCACACCCCGAGTTTGCATGTGTGAGAACTCAAGGGAGGGGGTTGATTGTGTCCATTTGATGTGTGAATTGTGAAATGGGAAATGATTTTTTGAGATAAAAAATATGAGTTAAAATATTGTTATGAGTAATAGTAAGAGTACTCCTAAAAGATGCAAGATATTAACGAACTTAAATAAAATATTGAATAAAAGTCGGGTCTCATAACCCGATGTTAGTAAACACATTCATTAAGTTGTGAGCCCATACATTTCCCCCCAAATCTTTTTCAGGTGTGTGCAAAGGGGTATAGAGGATCATACGCCAGCCTCAATATCCAAACACATGCAACAGAAGTATGAAACTTGAAAAGCCTATGGGAATGTTATTTTATTTATTGGATGCTTAATTCTCGAGGGAAAATTGTAATTTGTTTTGGGCTTACTACATTATTTTTAAAAGTTTTAAATCTTTATTGACTTTTGTAAGTTGTTATTTTAAGCTTTTGTCATATTCGTTCCACTTTAGTAAATATACTCACTATAGTAGCATCGATGGGACATGATAGGTTATCATTGGACCCCAGCTCGAAAAATTAGGTCAGGGCATGACAGACTACGCTCGACTAACTCTATCCATACACGGACATAGCTGACTATAAGTTTTGCCACATGGCACTTTGGGATTGATTGTCCTTCTCTTACGTGTCTGGACTATGATCAATATTGTTCATTCGATATGTGATGCAACCTAATTGATTGTGTCTACTAATGTGGCTCATCATCCATTAACCAGACTAATTCAGCACATGACATGCGGTGATTGGACATCAGGCCACATAGCATGTCGTGGTTACTTGCAACCTCTAACATGGTTGTTCGATTCACGGTTACCCCAACACTATTTAGACTGGTTTTCATCAAATTTTCTTATCGACTTAGCCAATTTCAACTATTTTTAAAATTTTTATGACTCTTTTCTTTTTTATTAAGCAAAAATTATATTTTTAATCCACTTAAATTTTCTTAAAAATATTTCAACTTTCTATTATCATTTTAGTTCATTACAATTTCGTTCCAATCATTTCACCTCTCATAATTTGAATTTTCCGTAATAAATATTTAACCGAAGGACAAGTTTTCTATCCTTCGATCATCTTGGACTCATCTTCTAATTAATAAATTATTTTAAACTTAATTTCTTATTAAATAGAATTTAATTATCAATTTAATGGTTCTCTAGTTTTTATTGATAGTACTTGAATTGAGTATTATATACCAATAGAAAAAGTACATGATATAATACATGATAAGAGTATTTAACTTCTCCATTTTTATATGATATAAAAAAATTTATAGAGAATAAATTAAAATATATAAAAACCTAAAAATTACATTCTTTTAGTAAATATAGGGACAATAAATACGCTCACCCATTCAATTTTCCCAATAGGACATAAGAGGTAAGAGTTGAGAAGTACATACTTATAATACTCTTATTAATATTATTTAATTTATTTAATTATTGATTTTTTGGTTATATTTTGAAAATGGGTTATTGATGTTATTTTATTTTAAATTATAAGTATTACGTACTTACTATTGTGGTAGTGTGGTAAGTGCATGATGGGTTATTTGAATGTTGAATATGTAACCACGGATAGTCGATGTGATAATAATATGTAATAATTATGTAATACACTCAAATATTCATTAATAAAACTCATATAAACCTCATAGAGATAATAAAATTATATGAATTTTTTGATAAAATAAATAAAATTAATAATAAATCAGTAACAGTTAGATAACTTAATTTTATAAAATTACTGCTAAATAATATTTTGCACATCCTAAATAATTTGTTATATTGTTTTGAGTTTGAACCAAAATTAAATATATTAATAGTAAAACGTGCCTCACATTTAACAAATAATATTTTTCAAGATAATAATAACTAAACACAACTAAAATAGTTGAATATACCACCTCAGTCATATGAGCCACTACCGGCTTTAATTTTTTTTTTGCTCGGTACTTAAAATTAAAATAATTATAGTTTAAATTATATTATTTAAAATTAATTAATGATGATATTAATTATTATAAATTGAGTATGATATTAAACCGGTAATATATTCGATCATTTTAGATCAAACAGTATCTACTTTTTTTTCAAATTTCAGTTTACTCAAAAAAGTTTTTCACTATTAACCACTACAATTATGATACACTTGGTATCATAATTTTATATCTATTATTTATATATATATATATATATACAGTAAAATCAGTTATTATTCGATTTAAATACTATTTTATTCAATAATATTATATTTATTATTAAAAATTAAAAAAATATTTTATTTTTATCTTTTTATTATACGATTAAATTTGATAAATTAATAAAATAATAATTTATTAAGAAAAAAAATTACTCTTCCGTATCAACCATCCCATAAGAATAAAAGATTATATATATAATATTTTCTTATAAAAACATGGAGCTATTTAGGAGAAAGGAAAAGTAGAATCATGCTATGGGTAAAGAAAGTCTATGAAGTATCAACTGACTTCTTGGTCCAGTTTGTGAGTGACACCAACCACACCAAGTCCCCCTTTCTCAGCGAAAGGAAATTTGATCCTATTAATTAATTTTAACAATGGCAAAACAAAAGGAATGTTTACTAAAGAGCATTACACTGAAGAACAACACCAGCCCACGGCGTGTTGGAATTTTCATGTCTTTGGAGAAGCTTTTCTGAAAATTCTGGAGCCACAGTTTAAGTCAGCTTTACCTTGATCCATTAAGTCAGTCATATAAACCTTCTTGCTCCCACACATCAACAAGGAAATCAATCATTTCCTGCCCTTATTACAGCCAAATAACCGATGTGATAACCAGTTCAGCAATGAAATAGCAGAAGAATATGAAGATACAATTTGTGCAGTTGGAAGTCTTACACCGAGGGGTACAGGCTGGGGAAATGGCTTGTTGCTTCCCAGTACGCTTTGGTATGTAACATTCCAACTGCATATTACACAAATAACATGTAAAATAAGAGTGTTCACTGCAAAGTAAACTAAATGAGTTCAAATTATTTTTGTCAGTTTGAGGTCTTTCAAAATACAGCCACTAACGGATGATCTTGAAATTTAAAGGCACGTAAGATTGCGATTTGCAGGCATTTAGTACATCAAAAGCTTATAATGAATTCATCACCCGTTCGTGTATGAAAAAAGAACTGATAAAAAAATCTGCCAACTGTAAATGCAGTTAATTGTTCACCTTAATTTAGGCTCTCGGGCATGTTGTAATCGAGGCTCACTCCTCTTATTGCCTAACCAATGCTGCCTTGTTTGATTCCAGAGAATAAAACCTATGAAAGGAAATAAAAAATAAAAAGCATATTTCAATATAAACCTATGCTACCTACATGCTCAGAATCATATAAAGCCAAATTTAATGCAAAATCAGAAAGAAGTTACACAATGGCGTGATAGTTGTGATCTGATCTCACCATGATTAACAAAATCAGGAGTTCCGGAAGACCCCAAGGCACCATTTGGATCAAGGGTCTGGTTTGATGTGCTAATTGATGAGATGCTTCCCCGTGACTGAACAGCACTATTTTCCATATAAAAAAAACTTGTGCTCAAAAAGTCTTCTGATCTTGTAGAACTTTTAAAAACTTGACCTTTTGTTTTCTCTTGTTTTGATAATTTCCCAGCGGGAGTCAGTTTGGGCTTCAAATAGCACACAAGACAACCACTGCTCTGTTACAAATCACATCTCATTCTGTTATAAATCATTTAGGTGCATGTACATACAGAAGACTGGTTGAAATTTCATAGACCCATTCAGTTCTTAAGAATTAATTTCGAGATTAAAAAAAGGGTTAATAACCTCCTCATGCACAAGCTTTGATCAAATTTTCAAATACATCACACCATTTTTCGCCTTTCCTAAATAGGCATATCCTTTACTCATTTTAGTAATTTCTAACTTAAATAGACACAACCTTTACTCATTTATCAAATCTAACATGATCTTACTTTTTTCATAAAAATTGCATGTAGTACATGCCTGATAATCTAGTGATATTGCCATGAAATTCATTTTATGTGCTTTGAAGTAGATATCAAGTCACTTCACATTTTCCATGAAATGTACCATGTATGCATTTTTAACGAAAACAACATTGTACTAGATTTGAAAATGAGTAAAGATTGTACCTACTTAAGATAGACCGAAAAGGTTGTGATAGATTTCATAAAATGAGCAAAGGTTGTGCTTAAATAGGTTATTACCACTAATAAAAAAAATACATAAACATGAAGGGGTTAAACAATGTAGAAAATCAATTATCAACATGAAGATAAAGATCAAACAAAAAAGGAAAGATGTGAATGAAATCAACCATATGAATAATTTGAAATTGTCAATATCTGCTAAGAATTTTAATAGATGGATTCATTCTTTGAAGAAAAGGAAGTTGAAACTGTATTCTTTTCTTGTTTGTATTTATTTAAAAATAAATGCAAGGTAATTTGTAGACAATTTAAATTAATAAAGTGAAGTCTTACCATAGGTAGAAAGCTGCATAGATTAATTTTTCTTAATTATGAAGCCCACATTTTTATCCATTTTTTAATAAGGAAGAAAGTTCAACCAGAACCAGAACCAGAACCAGAACCAGTGAACTTCCTACCTAAAATGCAAGAGAGACCATTGCTCTTGAAGAGTTGACAAACTTTGTTTTGCTCTGAAGGCATTGTTTTCTTTTGTCTAAACCAAAGTTGTCACAAGAATCAAGCTATAAAATTGTAAGAATAACTATCTATGACTTCTTGAAGTGCCATATCAGAATTATCACCCAAACATATTGCAGGTTCAGTTCAACTTTTAGATAAGAGCACCCTCAGCATAGTTCAACTACAATGTAGTAGTTATTATCATATCAATAAACCTTGTTCATATACTATTTATACGGAACATTTCCCTCAAGGGTATGAAAGGGTGAACCGGAAAGATCATGGAACTCTTGGTGAAGCAGCAGAAAGAACCAAATAAAATTTTATGGTTCTAATACCATATCTGCATCATGAAATGAATACTCTTTACACAGTCTAATTTAGATACAGAAAATTCTTCTATCCAACTATAATAAACACTGGAAAGTAAGTCGTATTCCTACAAATGTTACCCAATTCAATGGACTGCCAGGATGTACAGAACAGAAATAGACCCGATCTACAAAGTCTATAAACCTGACCACCATTGCACTCCAACAGGAAATATACTCCATAAATCGGAACGCAGAACCAGAAGACTTACCCCATCAGAAGCTACAAAAGATCCGCTGAGAAGAATGGCAAATCAATCGAGAACTATTTTCATTTTTCTCTTCTTTTTTTCCCCTCAGGCAAAAGAGATCAGAGAACCCCTGAGGCAGACCCAGCAATTCACCAATCAATCAACTCATTGAACAGAACAACAATATAACAAAAAGGAGTCTAATAAACCAGCTACCTATGAATTGCATTCATGGGTTCGTCTTCTACTCAATTTCCTGAAGTTCGATCAAGGAATCGCTGATCCCCTTTCCTCCTCTTCCTCTTCTTCCTCTTTGGTATTATTGGATAACCCAAAAGAGAAAGAAATAGGAAAGGGAATTGGATTATTAGAGCAGCCATGAAGATAGGTACCTCCTTTTACCTTTTATTTATTTTTATTCATATTATTCTTTGTTGCCCTTTTCTTTTAATACCCAATGGCATTTTGATATTCATTAAGCAGTCATGAATTATTAGTTTAAAGTGGCTCCACCTTCACCACCTCATCGCCACCGACCGCAGCCTCCACCTTCACCACCACATCCTCACGAGGAGGGGAGGAGCTATACATGGACCCTTTTCTATTGCATTAATTTTGTCTTTATTACACTTAACAATTTTGTGTATATATATACACTGATACATTCAAATTACATTATCTTCTTTATGCTCTTCATCTCCTCCGTGTGCTTTTATGGTATGAGAGAGCTCACATGCTTGCTAATACTTGGCAGCCTTCCTCTTTTAGAAAGTTTCACCTCTATTGCGGCTTCACATGCCGTCATTGCCAACTTCCATCTATTGGAGCATTGACAATAAGCACTCAATGCAAATAATAATCACTGACAATAAGCACTCAATGCAAATAATAATCACGCTACCCATCTCCATTTCAATGTTACCTATCAATTTAGATATCTCAAATTATTAATTATAGAAAAATAATATAAATTATATTTTACTATCATATAATTGATCGGTCATTTTGGAACCTTATTTTACCCTTAAGTTCAAGAGATAATCAACAAATTGAAATCATCAAACATCAAATTTAGAAATTTTGTAATAATTTTATACTAACATCTATATTACCTTGCCTAAATACTGAGATAAGCTTAGAGTTAATTAGATGTAATGTATAAAATATACAAGGGAATGTATATGTTTATGCTCAAATTTTACAAAGATAACAACACTACCTGAAATCAAAAAAATCTATAATTCGCACGAATTATAAATTTGTTTTGCACCATAATCAGCAACACAAGTTGAACAAATAGGAAAATATTTCCAGTGAATCTCCGTTTGAGCTCAAATTTGGGTCAAATGAAATCATTCAAAGGTTAGAATGCTCATATGAACCTACGACGGTAAACTTTCAAAACTTTTTATATCTACGTCTAGTTTTCTAGCGAAACTTCGTTTGAGCTTATTTATTTACCCAATTCAAAGCTTAATTGGATTGTATGGAAGTGTAGAAATCTATTCATGCCACAAATTGGAGCAATTAACCCTGTTTGAATAACTAATTTGAAGAAATCAAATTTTGTCGGTAGAAAGGGGTGAAATTGGGGGAAATTGAGTATTTCAAAAAATTGAAGGACCCAATGCAAATTTTTAAAATTTGAGGTCAATTGGTAATGAGAAAGATGTTGGAGGGACAATTGGTCAATTTTGGAAAGAATTGGAACCAATTGACCATTTTTGGAAGTTAGGGGCAAAACAGTAATTTTTGATAAGTTGAGACCAATTTAAAAATTTGGAGAATTTAAGCCCCAATTATAATTTTAAGAAAAATTAAGGACCCAAGGAGGATATTGGAAACCTTACGATTTGATTGGGGAAAAGATTGAGTACTAGGGACCTAAAGTCATGAAGTATGAACTTTAGGTACCTAAGTGCAATAAAATCAAAGATCAAGGCTTAATTGCCAACACGTGAGAATGAGAAGGCTTTCACATTGAACCCTTCCTTATAAAGACATTAAAACTGTGTAGGAACACTTTGGACCATGAAGTGAGCAATAAGGGGAGCACAGCTCGGACTTGGAAAACTGACTGGGGACGAACACGTCACAATCATCGAGTGAGTGTTATCCTTACACATTATACCTAGTTGGGGGTGATGAGCACAATTTTAGAAATAAAAAACCACTTGTGAGTGGGTTTACTAACATCATACCCAGTTGGGATTATGAGCACATTTTAAATTGAAAGACCACTATAAGTGGGATCGTTACACATCATACTCGATTGGGGGTGATAAGCACGTTTTAGAAATAAAAAACCACTTGTGAGTGGGAATTTCCAACATCATACCCGGTTGGGGTGATGTACCTTTTCTAAATTGGAAGCCACTATTAGTGGAAAATTTTATACTTCATACCTGGTTGGTATGGTGAACACTATTTAAAATAAAACTCACTTACCAATTGTGAGTGGACATAACTCTATCATAATACCCGGTTGGTATGTGAGTGCATTTGAGCTAAAAATAATTTTGTCAGAAAGATTCTCCCCTGATTGGGTGCAAATGCTTAAACTATTTGAGAGACTTTTCTGATGGGAGCTAGAACAGCTGCAACATGTCGGGGGCCTCGATTTTGATCTTATAGGGCTTAAGGCCTAGTTTTTGAAAAACTCGTGAAGGAAGCCCAAGTCCAAGTTGGCACATGCTGGAGCCCGTCGACAAACATGAGTAAAAGAGCCATGAAAACTCTCATTAAACTAGAAATTCTGTGTGATTTTCCACGGTACCAAGTCAAGACTAACAAGGCTTGATGGGCTAGTGGTAGTGCGCCAGGACTAGGTCGATGAACCAGTCAGGCAAACAACTACAAGCCGAGTCGAGTGTCGAGGCCGTTGGACTGGTGGCATCAAAGATGATGGCTATTATGTGAAAATTATTGTTTATGCATGCACTTTGGTTCGAGACCATCGAGATGCCCATAAGGGTTATTGATGTGTTCCAAGGACTGTTGGATGACCTGGTGGCGATAAGGGCACTTTGTTGTACTAGTTAGTCATGAAGTTGCTTAGTAAGAGTTTCTTGTGCATGAGACTGGGGTGAGGGCGAGATGAGATTTCTATTCTCATACAAGCATGAAGTGATTTTTAGGTCTAAGGGTCGGGTGCCTGGGGCGTCACTCAAACTTAAGGTAGAAGTGGTTAGACTTCTATTAGGGTGGACAACAAAGTCGCGATGATCCCCAAGTAGGTGCAATCTAAGACTCCCCTATGAATGTGTGTACCCTTTATGAGAAAGGGCATGTGTATGTGTGCTAAATGCCTCCTGAGGAAAAGGGGAAGTGCTAAAAAGAGCTAAACACACAATAAGTAAAAATAATAAAAAGGCTGTGAAAAAGAAAGGTGTTTTTGATAAACTAGTTATTTTTAAAACTCACTCCCAACACCCGCTCACTCAGTTGTAGAAACTCACCCATCCCTTTTAACCCCATTCAGGAAAAGGAGACAAAACCCTAGAAGATTCCTCGAAGCTTAACCTTAGGACATGTATGCTTAAAAATCTTTATTTACTCAAGTTTGTATAATGATATTCCAAGAAACCAGGTTAGAAGGACACCTGACTTCTTGCGGTCTAGAAGAAAGGAAATCCTTCTTAGACCAACGAGAGTGGTGGGTTGCTTATGTGGTTTTGACCAAACTGGGCCATGGCTTGACAACTTGAGGTGTATCAGAGCATGTTTCCTTGAATACATTATCAATACTATATAACATAAGAATTGAATGAAAACTACCTACCTTGTAGAAAGATGGCCCCAAGAAAAGTAGCCAAACAACCCTGTGTTACTCTAGACACCATAGAGACCGAGGAGAATCCCATCCCAAATAAGGAAATAAACCAGGGGACTAATGAGTATAGGAGGACTCTTGGAGTAACTATTGGGCAAAGAAGACTCGACAAGAAAACGGTCAAGGTGTTCAAGCTCAAGGACGGCAAAGCACAGAACCACCAGCAATTCCTTAGAAAGGCTCCCCAATGCTTGAAGTATTAGAGGGACCACAAAGGTCCATGCAAGGAAATGTCCTGTTATAGGTGTGGACAATGTGGACATTACGTGAGAAATTTCCCAATACTACTGAGGACAATTACCCAAATAACTTGTTATAGGTGTAAGGGAATATGACATGTAGTGAAGTATTGTCTCACACCGCAATAATTTAGAGAAATGCCTTCCAAGAACGACATCTCTTCACCTTCAAAAGTCCGAAGGGATACCACCACAAGAACCACGATTCCATCTAGGGATTTCAATCTCACTGACGAGGAAATTCTTCAAGACCTTAGCATATTAGTGGGTACTTCTTGACCCATCATTGTAACAATCTCCCTTTAAGGAGAGTTAAAATCCCAAATTGTTTTCCTACTTCGATAACTAATAAAGAAAATTCTGATTTCCTAAAAATTTTCTGTGCCCTAATGATGATGTGATTGTGTGCCTCAACTACATGATGAAGGGTCTTGGGAAAAAGAAAGATCGAAGGAAGGACCCTGAGAAGCTGCAAATGGAATATAACATAGAGATAAGGAGGAATTTTCCTTGGAGGGATCACTAGTGATTTAGGTACAAGAAGGGAAGCATCTCCACAAGAGAAGGCATACCCTGAATGTAGGATGCTAAACAGGATGTCTCAGAATAATAAATATAACCCACTTTGGAAAAGTCGAGGAGGAACGATGCCCCAAGGAGGACATGGAAGTGGTAATAACAGCAGACACACTGAATGGTAGTAGGATGGGCATCAAGAATTAAGTGAACCTGAGAGACAACCATCTCAATCCATTGACAAGGAGAATAATAGGGACACGACAGTTAATGAACTAACTCTCTAGAGAATCATGGACTTAAACCCCGACAAAGAAAGGAGAAGTAAAAAGGCCAAACGTTGGAAAAGAAGGATGAAGGAAATCCTTAAGGAAATTAATGGCCAAAAATAGATTGATGACCAAACTCAAGCCACGAGGAGGATTAAGTAAGCATCTTAGAAAGGGGGCCAAGAAACCTCGAAACAAAAAGAGATCGAAACTCTTCTCTAATAAAATAAATTTGTAGTTATTACAAGTAGGAATAAAGACCATATACAAAGGATATGCCGCGAGACCCCCAAAGTAAGGGTAAGCATGGGAGAATGGCAACAAAGGACGTCATAGAACTAATTTATGGATAGATACCCATGAAGACGATTGAAAAAGGAAATCCCGGGGAGAAGAGGAAGAAGCCTACCAAGGAAGAGAGCCTTGAAGAGGCATACATATCCCAACAAAGAAGTATTGAACCCAATTGAAGTGGAATAGAAGGTAAACTTGCAAATGGGATGCAAGTTGGGATAAAGGACAAATTACAAGAGAAGTGTACCCAAAGTCCAAGGAGCAAGTTAAACCCCAAGGAACAAGTGAGCATGAAGATAGTATCGACTCATATCATAACAAGTGGGGATGGATGAAATACCCCAAATAAAAGAATAATGAAATTGTAAACCCCACCCTTTTGAGTTAAGGAAAAATGGGAAAAGAACCGGTCAAACCGAGTGAGAAAACTAAACTAGTTCACAAACCCGATTAACAAGAAATGGGCAATTTGGAAATTTATAACTTCCGAGTGATCCAAAGGGTTCATAAAACCTTGGAAAAGAACCTTAGGACAAATTGGAAGAGAAAAAATAGACCGGTTTAGATGAACCGGATCCAACTGGATTGAACCAGTTTATGAACCCAGTCGGTTCATGAACCGGAACTGATAGAGAAAGGGCAAACCGAGAAATTTATGGATCTCAAGTGACCCAAAGAGTCCCAAAAGTCATGGAAATGGATTGGAGAATGAATTGGAGATGAAAACCAAATTGGTTCAGGTGAACCAGATCCGAACCGGATTGAACCGGTTTGGACGGGTTTGAACCACTATTGAATTGGATTCTAAATTCATTTTTCTATGTGGCATAAAAAAATTCAAATTTGTGATTTGAGGCCACCATTGGATAGAAAATGAATTTAGATGAATTTAGAAATTTTTAGATTTGAAAAATTCGGTCGAATGGGGGTGAACCGGCCAGTTTAAACTTTGAACCTGGTTCGGATTGGTCCAATCCAGTTCGGAATAGTGCCATCTTCTTCCTTTAGATGACAACACTGTTCACTCACTGAAAAATCATGCAGCACCAGAGAAGCTGAAGAGTTTTCGGCCAGGGAGTTTCTAAAAATGAATGACTGCCATTAAGGTTCCAATTGGACGACCAAGAAGTCCCAGAGCTTCCTATATAAAGACCCCCTCTCCATTCATCCTCTCCACACCTAAAAACTACATTCTCTCTCAACTGCTTCATTTTTCGGGGGTGCTCAAACCAGAGCTCTGACTTGGGTACTTTTCTGAGCCAAACAAGGTGAAGTTGAGTTCTTTAGAACTAGGGAGAAGTCAGCTACACACCTGTAGTCTTCGTTTGCTCCGAGGGTCATCGAAGAAGCGCCGGCGTGATGGAACAGTAAAACAGCTCCGACGGACTAAAGCTGCCCTATTTCTACCAAGCTGAAATCGGCCATTTCGAGCCCTACTCAAGCCAAACGAAGCCTTCCCAACACCTCCATAGCTTTCCTACAGCTGAATTAGAGTGGAAAGGTAAGCCAATTCGGCTCCACTCTACAATTTCTGATCGTTGCTAGAGAGAGAACCATCATAAGTTTGATGATAAAATTCTCATCCAATTCGGCATCAATTGATGTAATTCTTGATTTTAGGATGAACCTCAGGACAAGAGCTATCTGCCTAGATTGAAAGCTCAGACCGTCGTGCCCCCGATGGTGAGTAATTGAAGCTTTCTCTCTCAATAGTCTATTTTTTGACGAAGCTCTATTTGAGCTCGTTCCAGTGTCAAAACTTGCGATTCAAAGTGCTATTGAATCCTATGAAGATGTATGATCTAAATTTGAACTTCAATTTCAATAATTAGAAGTGTTTGATTGGTCAATTTGATGAAGTCAAGTTTAGTTGTGTTAAAGAGTTGAAATTGGGGATTTTCAAAATTCGAAGGACCAAAATACAATTTTATAAAATTGAGTGCCAATTGGGCATGATAATAATGTTAGAGGGTAATTGAGGTATTTTAGAATTTTGGGGGTAAAACTTACCATTTTGTAAAGGAAGGGCAATATGGTAATTTTGGAAAAGTTGGGGGACCAAATTGGAAATTTGGGAAATTAAACCCTTTTGTGAATTTGAATAAATTGAGGTCCTAAGATAAATTTTAAAAGTTTTAGGACTCAATTTGAGGAAAAACCGACATTAAGGACTTAAAGTTAAAGAAAAATAACTTTAGGGATCTAATTGCAAATACATAGAAACTTTGGTTTTCTCATTCATTTGGAATGAATGAAGGCTATTAGGCTGAGGGATAATGAACAAGGATGTTCATATCGTGTAGGATTATGAAATACCAGGAATGCTAGTAAGGACAAGCTCGTGTGAATACAACGAATCGATTGAGTGGAATTCACTTCATTCCTTGGTGAGTGGGCTTATTAACGTCATACTCGGTTGGGATGATGAGCATAACTTAAAGTTTAAAAAACCACTTACTGGTTGTGAGTGGGACTTTTAAAATCATACCCGGTTGGGGTGATGGACAAATGAAGCTAAAAATCTACTTACCGATTGTGAGTGGGATTTTATATCATTCCCGGTTGGGGATGATAAGTACCTCAAAATATAAACTCACTAGTAAGTGGTATTTTAAACATCACAATAGGAGTGATGTGAAAATGACGCGGAAAAACTACTTATAGATTATAAGTAGATCATACCTAGTTGGTATGATGAAAGTTCCTTGGAGGAAGTGGAAAACTCGTTCATCGGTTATGAGCGGAGATATCCTCATACTCGGTTGGTATGATGGATAGTTGAAAATTTATTTTTGTTGGAAGTGCTCTCCCCTGATTGTGTGCAAATGCTAAAATGATTTGGGAGACCTTCTTGACGGGAGCTCGAATAACTCTGATAGGCCAGAGGCCTCGATTTTGGAACTTGATGACTAAAATGTGGTTTTTGGAAAATCATGTACAGTAGGCCCCAGGCCAGTAGACACGAGCATAAGCTCATAAACAAACATGAGATATATGCCATAAAACTTTAAATAAATGAATTGTTTGGCCATGGTACCAAGACAAGACCGACATATTTAGTCAACTAGTGGCAGTATGACCTGACAGGTCTTCGAACTAGTCAAGACAAACAGCTGCAAGTTGAGTTGAAGGTCAGAGTCGGTGGACCAGTGGCACCACAGATTATATGGCATGATGTGAAAATATTGACTATGCATGCACTGTGATTATGGGACCTACAAGACACCCAAGAGGGGTAGTGATGTGTCCTAGGGCCCTAGATGACCTGGTGGGTATAAGGGCAGTTGTCAGACCAGGTGACCTTGCAAAGCTTGATGTAGCTTCATTGCGCACAAGACCAGGGTGGGGTCAGGATGATGCCTCTTTCCTCATATGGACATGGAGTATTTTTGGTCTGAGGGTAGGACGTTAGGGACTTTCACTCAGACTTCAGGTAGAAGACAGAGACTTCTATCATGGTGGATGGTAAATACGCTCTAATCCACAAGTGAGTGCAGTTTGTGTGTGTAATCCCTTCAAGATGAAGGGTGTGTGATTTGTGAAATACACTAAATATGGAAATGGGAAAAGGGTTATGGAAACCTTGGAAAGGATTTGAGAATTCTTGGAAAAATAATTGGCAAACCTTGGAAAAAGGTGTTGAAAACCAGAAATTGAGGAAAAAATATTTTAAAAGAAAATAAGGAGTTTGGCACTGTTCGAATTAAACATTTTTCCTAAAAGATAAATTTAAAAAACCCATTCACTGAGTCGTTGTACTCACCCCCTCCCTTATATCCCTTTTCAGGTAACAATGGGAAACCTACCCAAAGACCTCCTATTAGTCACACCTGCAAGATAGGTATGTAAATTAAAATTTTATGTAGTTTGATTTTTGTATTCCAAGGAATGTACATGTGTAAAGGATGCCTTACTCTTCACGGTTATTAAACAAGGGGCAACCCTTAGTAAATCGAGAGAGTGGTGGGTTGATCACGGGGATCCGACCAAACCAGGTCAGGGTGTGACAACTTGAGTGGTATCAGAGCCTGTTTCCTCAAATACATAATCAAGACTAGAAAATATTGTAACTAATAGGATTGATCTTAAAATTTTAAGATGGCTCCTAGGAGAAGAACTAAGAAAACTAGGAATGACTCTACTCAACACTTGTCCTCGTAGGAAGACAACCCTAGAAGCTTCGTAATGCCTGAGACACAGTAGAAGCCCAAAGGACCAAATGGGGAAGTATCTAGTACCACCAAGGAGTATGATGCCAGTACATGTTAGGATCACCATTCTATGTACAAGGGGAGCCAAGTCTAAGGCCAGGAATGCCAGTACGGACGTATAACCTTACCTAGGAGGATGTTTATCAAGAATCCCGTAGCTCCCTATTTTATTTTGTGACCATTTTCTGTAAATGGGGCTAAAAACCCCAATATATAGTACTACTCTATTAATAAAGTACTCAAAATTCCTAAACTTCTATCTCTCGATGAAGTGATCTTGCTAAGAAGATGGTCCCAAGAATAGTAAACAAACAAATCCCCTTCACCATAAAAAAATTAGGGAGAATCCCATCTCAGTTAAGGAAGCTGAATCAAGGAATATAGGAGGACTCCTAGGGTGACCCTTTGACAAAGAAGACTTAACAAGAAAACTCTCAAGGTGTTCACACTCAAGGATGGCGAGACACCAAACTACTAGTGAACCCTAGAAAGGCCCCACAACACTCAAAAGAAAGGAGGAACTATATGGTCCACACAAGGGAATAACCTATTATAAGTGTGAATAATGGGGACACTATGTGAAGAGGTACCCAACCCTACTAAGGACAAGTACCAAACCTGTGATAAGTGTAAGGGAATAGGATAGGTAATGAAGGATTATTCCACACCTCATATATTTAGAGCAATACCTCCTGAAAGGTCACAAAAGACATGACAAACTGGTGACCAAAACCATGGAACAGGTTAAGTAAGCAGTTCACAAAGAGATCACGAAATGAAGAGGTAAAAACCAAATTTAAACTTCTTCTTAAGAAGGTCAAGTTGAGAAGGATACCATAAGGATGGAGGTAAGAAAGTATACTAGAACCCCCTCATAAGGGGTAAACGTGAAAAAACATCCTCTAGAAAATCTAGGGGTATGACACAGTAAGGGTGATGAAGAGAATAAATACCCTATGAAAGGAAACTTTGGAGGGATGAATACGACTAAATACCCTTGTAGGAATCATTGATGGGCGGATGAACATAATGTGGAGCACAAGGAACCAACCCTTAATTAGGAAACTTTTCAAAAGGAAGGAGGTATCGTGATGGCCCAAGTGTGACCTATTTGGAGAGAGCAAAAGAACCAAGTAACAATTCCAGGAGAACCAAGTAGAAAGAAGAAACTATTAGCAATGGGATGGTCAAAGAGAATAAACGAAACCCTAAGAAAGGCTGGGAAATTGTAAAGACTACACTCTATGAAGGTCAATAGGATGGGCATGAAGGACGAGTGATACAACTACCAAGATAATTAGACAAGAAAAATAGAAAGAAGGAGATAATTAAAGAACTAGACTTTGAGTGAACCATGGATTTAAACTGTGGCAAATAAGGGAGAAGTGAAAAAGGCCAAAACATTGGAAAAGAAGGACGAAGGAAATCCTTAAAGAAAATAATTGCCAAAATCAGATTAATAATTTAAAAGTCTTGAGATAGTTAAGTCAGCCTCATGAAGGACGATCAAGAGATTTTGAAACAAGGAGGATGTGAACTGTCATGCCCCAACCCAATTTGGTTGGATCCCCGTGAACAACCCACCACTCTCTTGGTTTAAGAGGAGTTTCCTCCGACTTTAGCTCGAGATGAGCCATGCATAATTTCAAACTTTTTCCCTGGAAGACATATATCTAATAAAATGCAAGCTTAATGAAATTTAAGCATACCTGATAGAGGGTAAGGCTCGATATTATTCTTAGTCATTTTTCCTTTTTCATGAAAAAGGGATAGAAAGGAAGGGGTGAGTACGACTACTCAATTAATGGATTTTTCAAGAAAATATCTTTAAGGAAAAGAGTTGTATTGGAGTGTGCCAGACTCCTTTCTTTCAAAAATTATTTCATTTAAAATCTGAGGTTTTACCACCATTTCCTTATTTAATCACGGTGTGTCATCACCCAACACACAACCTTCATCATGAAGGTTAAACACACATTCACAGGCCAGCATAACCACTGAACCCACTTGTGGCTTCGGAACGACTTTACCGACCACCTAGAAAGAAGTATGTCCACTTCCAGCTTGAGAATGAGTGGATGTACGTGGCACCATATAATTTGTGGTGCCTCTGGTCCAACAGCCTCGATTCTCAACTCAACCTGCAACTGTTTGTCTTGACTGGTCTAGAGACCTGTCATGTCGCACTGCTGCTTGTTGATTGAATATGTCGGTCCTGTCTTGGTACCATGGCCAAACAATTCATTTGTTAAAGTTTTATGGCACCTATCCCATGTTTATTTATGAGCTCCTGCTCATGCCCACTAGCCTATGGCCCACTTGTTCAAGATTTTCAAAACCGGGCATAATAGCCCCCAAGTTCTAAAATCGAGGCCCCCGGCCTAAAAGAGCTATTCGAGATCCCATCTAGAAGGTCTCCCAAATAGTTTAAGAATTGGAACAAAGTCAGGGGAGAGCACATCCGACAAAATTATATTTTAACTGTCCATTATACCGACTAGGTATAAGGACATCTCCACTCATAATCGATGAATGGGTTTTCAACTTCCTTTGAGGAAGTTTCATCATGCCAACTGGGTATGATATACTTACAACCGATAAGTAGTTTTTCCGCATGATTTTCACATCACTCCTCTAAATTATGATGTTTAAAATACCACTTGTTAGTGGGTTTTCATTTCGATGTACTTATCATCCCCAACCAGGTATGATATAAAATCTCACTCATTCGTTAAGGTCGTGAATTCCACTATACCGGTTCCTTGATGTCACGCGAGCTTGTCCTTACTGGCATTCCCGGTGCTTCATGTTCCTACACAATATGAACATCTTAGTTCATTATCTCTCAGTCTAATAGCCTTCATTCATTCCAAATGAATGAGAAAAACCAAACTTTTATTTATTTGCAATTAGGTCCCAAAAGTTATTTTTCTTTAAGTCCCTAATACCGATTTTTCCTCAAATTGATTTCCAAAACTTTTAAAATTCCCCTTGGTACATCAATTTATTCAATTTCACAAAAGGGGTTTAATTTCTGAAATTTCCAATTTGGTCCCCTAACTTTTCCAAAATTACCATTTTGCCTTTCCTTTTCAAAAATGGTAAATTTTACCCCAAAAATTGTAAAATTCCCCAATTGGCCCTCTAACATTTTTTATCATGCCCATTGACCCTCAATTTTAGGAAATTGCATTCCGGTCCCTCAAATTTTTGAAAATCCCCAATTTTCCCCCAATTCCAACTTTTTAACACAACCGAATTTGATTCCATCAAATTGACTAATCAAACGTTTCCAATTGTTGAAATTGAAGTTGAAATCGAGTTTCTACATGTTCATATGATTCTTTAGCAATTTGAATCACAAGTTTTAATTTCGGAACGAGCTCAAACAGAGATTCGTCAGAAAATGAACTGTAGAGAGAGAAAGCTTCGATTACTCACTGGTGAGGGCATGGCTGTCCGAGCTTTCTATCTGGGCAGGTAGTTCTCTTCATGAGGTTCTTCCTAGGATTCAGAATGACATCAATTGATGTCGAATTGGATTAGTATTTCGTCATTGAAATTTGACCAACTCTCTCTCTAACACTGATCGTAAATTGCAGAGGGGAGCCGAATTGGCTTACCTTTCCATCCTAATTCGGCCGTGGGAGGGCTGAGGAAGTGTTGGTCCTTTAACATACTTATCATGCCCAATTGACCCTCAATTTTATAAAATTGCATCTTTCTCCTTCGTCATCAAAATTCTACTGGTTCTCTCTCAAGCATCGACCGAAAATTGTAGAGGGAAGCCGAATTGGCTTACCTTTCAGTCCTAATTCGGCCGTGGGAGGGCTGAGGAAGTGTTAGGAGGGCTTGGTTTGGCCTAAGGAGGGCTCAAAATGGTCAATTTCAACTTGGCTGGAATAGGGTAGCTTCGGTTTGCAAGAGTTGCTTCACTGTTCTATCATGCCAGTGCTTCTTCGCCGACCCTCGGAGCAAACGGAGACTACAGGCGTGTAGCTGACTTCTCCTCGATTCTAAAGAACCTAACCTCACCTTCTTTGGCTCATAAATGAACCTATATCAGAGCTCTAGTTTGAGCTTCATCGAAAAACTAAGCAACTAAGAGAGAGTCAACTTTTCAAGTGTGGGGAGGATGAATGGGGAGGGGGTCTTTATATAGGAAGCTCGGGGACCCCTTGGCCGTCTGATTGTTGCCTTTATGACAGGCATTGATGGCCGAAAATGTATTAAATGGAGACGTTTCTTCTTCACCAGTACTGCTTCGATTTTCCAGCGAGTGAAGAATGCTATCATCTGAAGGAAGAAGACGACACTATTATGAACCAGTTCGAACCGGGTTCAAAGCTTAAACCGGCCAATTCACCCCCCAATCGATCGAGTTTTTCAAATCTAAAAATTTCTAAATTCATCTAAATTAAATTTCTATCCAATGGTGGCATCAAATCTCAAATTGAAATTATTTAAAACTACCTAGAAAAATGAATTTAGAATTCGATTCAATACTGGTTTAAATTGTTCCAAACTGGTTCGGATCTGGTTCACCTGGACCAGTTGATTTTCATCTCCAATTCATCATAAAGTCTTTTTTCACGACTTTTATGACTCCTTAGGTCACTTAGGGTCTATAATTTCCTGGTTTACCATCTCTCTATCGATTTCGGTTCACAAACCAGCTTGGTTCTTAAATCGGTGTAATTTGGTTCAGGCCTGGTTCACCTGAACCAGTCTGGTTTTTCTCTCCCACTTTGTTCTAAGGTTTCTTCCCAAGATTTATAAATCTCTTTGGATCACAAGGGAGTAGAAATTTCTCTAATTTGCTCATTCCCCAATAAATGGGTTTGTGAACCGGTTCGATTTTCTTACTCGGTTTCACCGGTTCTTTTCCTGGTTTTTCTTTAACACAAAAGGGCGGGATTTACAACTCTCCCTTCCTTTTAGGAGTTTTGTCCCCAAAACTTAATTAGAAACCTTGCATGAGGAATCATTTCCTTTGATATCCATTTGGTGTTTGCTTAACATGCAAACTCTTCTCTTGTTCTTCCAACTAGCCCTTTTTACATCCTTCACTTAAGGAATTTCTTTTCCATTATATCATTTACTCCCTTCATGGAGTTTATCATAACTAGGTATACCTTAATTAAGGGTATATCCTTAGATTCACATCACTCTTTACTTAGAGCAACATTTTTCCCTTTGAGATCCAATACTCAAAATTGGGAGTTCTAAGATACCTAACCATTCACATGTCTAGTTAACCTCATGGTCGTTGCAACCCTTAGATCGATGTCCTTTAGAACGTTACGTACCTATTTTCATGAATTTCCTTGTCATCACCTTTTCATCCTATTTTGACCCTTACTTTATCTGTTGCTCATTACAATTCAGTCCAAATTTTATGTTTGATACTGTCATTTTTACTAACTGACTCTTCCTTATTTTTAGTCATGTTTTCCTCGGGACTGTTGGGTTTACCTGCCCTTTATAGCATGGCATTTTCTAGATCTTGTCTCTATGTCCATTAGATTTCTAGAACACCTTCTTTAGGATTATTCCTAACTTTCCAACCTTTCAGGGATTGTATAACTTCATTACTCTTTTCTTTTGGTAGTATTCCTTGACTACCTTTACTGTTGTCCACATCAACTTATAAAATTGTGTCATTTCTTCTTACCCACTTTTCCTTTTTCAACTTCCTTATTGAGTCTTTCTGGGTCCAATTATTTGATTTCCAGATGTTTTACTGACATATTAGGATTCATCCTTTCTTATGTCCATCCTCATTCCCAATAACATCCTTTACACAGGGATTTCCTTTGGGCTTAATCCACTCTTACTTGTTCGTAATCATTTCATAGTTCATTATTCCCGTTTGACCCTTTTCAGTCTATTGTTTTGTTTGAGGAGTTCACTTTTTATGATTTCATTCTCTAATATGACCCTCAAGGTAGAGACTTTCATTCTAGGAGCTACATACTCAACCTTCTTATCATTCCTTATAGGGTTCTTTCTCCCTTTCTTCGCACCCCTATCCCTTATTTCGATTATTGGTTTTATTCCATGCAATTCACACTATGCTTAGTCGTCCACTCTTTAGGCTTCATATGCACGTGTGGATTCTGACCCATCTTACCAATTGTGGTTATTCCTCTTTAGCCACATCTTATTTGGAGGACTTACTTTCCCAATGTTTCTCGAACATTCTTTCCTTTATTACCTTAGTATGGGTTGTCCACTCATTCATACTTGTCACAACATCTTTTGATGCTAACCCGTTAACTTACTTCCATTTAAGGAGCATTCACATCCTCCTTGTTTCAAAATTTCTTACTCGTCCTTAGTGAGGCTCACTTAACCATCTCAAGACTTTAAACTATAAATCTGGTTTTGGCCATTGATTTCTTTAAGGAGTTTCCTTCGTTCTTCTTTTCCAATGTTTTGGCCTTTTCACTTCTCCCTTCTTTGTCGTGGTTTAAATCCATGGTTCTCTCGAAGACCAGTTCTTTAATTGTATCTTTCTCTCCATTTTTTTTGGCCCAATCATCTGGGCAGCTGTATCACTCGTTTCTCATGCCCATCCTATTGTCCTTCATAGAGTGTAGTCTTTACTACAACTTAGCCTTTATTAGGGTTTTGTTTATTCTCTTTGGCTGAACTTTGCTACTAATTTCTTCTTTCTACTCGGTTCTCCTGGAATTATTACTTGGTTCTCCTACTCTCTCCAAACAGGTCACACTGGGCCATCATGATACTTCCTTCCTTTGAAACATTTCCTAATTAAGGGTTGATTCCTTGCACTCCACATTATGTCCATTCGCCCATCAATAATCTTTCAAGGTATGACGAATTGCCCTTATACCCACCAGGTCGTCCAGTGCCCTAAGGACGCATCACTGCCCTCTTGGGCATCTTGATGGTCCCGTAATCATAGTGCATGCACAATCAGTATTTTTCTTATCATGCCACTTATAATTTTAAATATATATTAAATTATAAAAAAAATGGAGTCACCCATTCTGGTATCCGAGTTCGACCCGATTGGCCGTCCTCCACCCACTTGCAAATAAGATAGTAACACGACATACTTTTTAAAAATATATTAAATTAACTCGATTCAACAAATTGTATACAACAAAAACATAATATCAAACCACATTTATGGAGTTTTAAATAATGTACTTTTTTTTCTTATAGTATTTTATATTATTTTAGTTTTTTTCATTAAAACTTATAATTTTTTATTTGTGAAATCATTCCAATTATTGTTGACGTTTTTTGTGTTTTTAAAATTTTATTATTAATTATAAAATTGTATTTTAAGTATTAATTTTTATTTGAGTATTTATTTGCATATATTAATATATTTATTCAATCATTTATTTTTTTCTAATTATTATTTTATATATTCTTTTATTTTTAGTTTGAATTATTTTATATATCCTTTTCTTTTTATTTTGAATTACTATTTTTTAATTATTTTTTCAATTTATTCTTGAATTTTTATTATGTTTTTTAGTGTTTTATACTAGTTAGAATTTTTTAGTGATAACCAATTTTGTATATTAAACGTTATGAGCTATTTTTTAGGGTTATTTATGCTATTTATTTTTTCTAACATTATTTGGAGTTTCTAGGTATGTTATCTATTTTTTAATATTTTAATTTATTTTACTATATTTATTTTTATTATTTATGTGTTTAATTATATTTTTAGTGTTAATTATCATTTTTATTAGTTCATTTAAATCTTTAATTTTTAGTACTTTTTAGTTATTTTGATTGATATTACCATTTGTTTTTTTTGTTTGAACGTTCTAAACTAATTTTTGTTTTTTTGAGAGTTTTTCTTATAATTTTTTAAATTTGTTACTTTTTAAGTGTTTTATTAATATTTATATGATTTTATTTTTCTATATTTATTACTTATTTACAAGCTTCTTACGATTTTTTGTGTTTATTTTTTTTATTATCACTTCTATTTTTAATAATTTATTTTTTAATTGTATTATATTTTTAGCATTTCATATTATTTTAATTTATTTTCATTCAAACTCACAATCGGTAAGTGGTTTTTAACTTTAAGTTGTGCTCATCATCCCAACCAGGTATGACATTAGTAAGCCCACTCACCCGTTAATGCAGTGAATTCCACTAGATCGGTTCTTTGTATTCATGTGAGCTTGTCCTTAATAGTGTTCTTGGTACTTCGTGTTCCTACATGATATGAACATATTGGTTCATTATCCTTCGGCCTAATAGCATTTATTCATTCCAAATGAATGAGAAAACCAAACTTTCATTTATTTGCAATTAGGTCCCTAAAGTTATTTTTCTTTAACTTTAAGTCCTTAATGCTAGTTTTTTCTCAAATTGAGTCCCGAAACTTTTAAAATTAATCATAGGACCTCAATTTATTCCATTTCACAAAAAGGGGTTTAATTTCACAAATTTCCAATTTAGTCCCCCAATTTTTTTTCCAAAATTACTATTTTGCCCTTCCTTTACAAAAATGGTAAGTTTCACCCCAAAAATTCTAAAATTCCTCAATTGGCCCTTTAACATACTTATAATGATCGAGCTTTCGATTTGGGCAGATAGCTCTCGTCCTAAGGTTCATCCTATAATCAAGAATTGCATCAATTGATGCCGAATCGAGTTAGAATTTCATCATCAAAATTGTGCTAGTTCTCTCTTTAGCACCTGCCGAAAATTGCAGAGGGGAGTCGAATTGGCTTACCTTTCAGTCCTAATTCAGCTGTGGGAGGGTTGAAGAAGTGGTGGGAGGGCTTGATTTGGCCCAAGGAGGGATCAAAATGGCCAATTTCAACTCAGCCGAAACAAGACAGCTTCGATTCGCCGGAGCTGCTTCACCATTCCATCACGCCAGTGCTTCTCCTACGACCCTCGGAGCAAATAGAGACTACAGGTGTGTAGCTGACTTCTCCCCGGTTCTAAAGAACCCAACTTCACCTTTTTTGGCTCAGAAATGACCCTATAACATAGCTCTGGTTTGAGCTTCACTGGAAAACTAAGCAACTCAAAGAGAGTGAGCTTTTCAGGTGTGGAGATGATGAATGGGGAGGGGGTCTTTATATAGGAAGCTCAGGGACTCCTTGGTCATCCCATTAGTGCCGTTATGACAAGCATTGATGGCTAGAAATATATTGAACAGAGACTTTTCTTCTTCGCCAGTGCTGCTTCGATTTTCCGACGAGTGAACATTGCTGTCATTTGAAGGAAGAAGATAACACTATTCTGAACTGGACCGGACCGGTCTGAACCGGGTTTAAAGCTTAAACTAGTCGGTTCACCCCCATTCGACCGAGTTTTTCAAATCTAAAAATTTCTAAATTCATTTTCTATCCAATGGTTGCCTCAAATCTCAAATTTGAATTAGTTAAGCCACCTATAAAAATGAATTTAAAATCTAGTTCAATAGTGGTTTAAACCAGTTCGAATCTGGTTCACCTTAACCGGCTTGGTTTTTATCTTCAATTCACCCTAAAGTCCTTTTTCATGACTTTTATGACTTCTTAGGTCACTTAGGGTCCATAATTTCTCGGTTTACCATCTCTCTATCGGTTTTGGTTCATAAACTATCTCGGTTCTTAAACCGGTTTAATTCGGTTCGGGTCTGGTTCACCCGAATTAGTTTGGTTTTTCTCTCCCACTTTGTTCTAAGGTTCCTTCCCAAGATTTATAAATCTCTTTGGGTCACAAGAGAGTTGAAATTTCTCTAATTTGCATGTTCCACATTAAACGGGTTTGTGAACCGGTCGGTTTTCTTACTCGGTTTCACCGATTCTTTTTCCAATTTTTCTTTAACTCAAAAGAGCAGGGTTTACACACCAACTCGTCTAGGGTCCTAGGACACATCACTACCCCTCTTGGGCATCTTGAAGGTCCCATAATCACAGTGCATGCACAATCAATATTTTCACATCATGCCATATAATCTGTGGTGCCACTAGTCCAACGGCTCTGACCTTCAACTCAACCTGCAACTATTTGTGTTGACTAGTCCAGAGACTTGTCATGTCGCATTGCCACTAGTTGGTACCATAGCCAAAATATTCATTTATTTAAAGTTTTATGGCATAGATCTTAAGTTTGTTTACGAGCGCTCGTGTCCATTGGCCTTGGGCCCACTGTACATGATTTTCCAAAAACTACATTTTAGCCATCACGTTCCAAAACTGAGGTCTCTTGCCTATCAGAGCTATTCGAGCTCCCGTCAAGAAGGTCTCTCAAATCGTTTAAGTAGTGGCACACAGTCAGGGGAGAGCACTTCCAACAAAAATAAAATTTTAACTATCCATCATACCAACCGAGTATGAAGATATCCCCGCTCATAACCGATGAATGGGTTTTCCATTTCCTTCGAGAAAGTTTCATCATACCAACCGGGTATGATCTACTTACAATCTATAAATAGTTTTTCGTGTCATTTTCACATCACTCCTCTAAGTTGTGATGTTTAAAATACCACTAAGTAGTGAGTTTTCATTTTGAGGTATTTATCATCCCCAATTGGGTATGATATAAAATCCTACTCACAACCAGTAAATAGAAGTTTAGCTTAATTTGCACATCACCCCAACCGGGTATGATGTTAAAAGTCCCATTCACAACAGGTAAGTGGTTTTTTTAGCTTTAAGTTGTTCTCATCATCCCAAACGGGTATGACGTTAGTAAGCCCACTCACCCGGTAATGCAGTGAATTCCACTCGATCGGTTCTTTGTATTCACGCTAGCTTGTCCTTGCTGGTGTTCCCGGTACTTCATATTACTACGCGATATGAACATCCTTGTTCATTATCCCTTGACCTAATAGCCTTCATTCATTCCAAATGAATAAGAAAACCAAACTTTCTATTTATTTGTAATTAGGTCCCTAAAGTTATTTTTCTTTAACTTTAAGTCCCTAATATCGGTTTTTCCTCAAATTAAGTCCCAGAACTTTTAAAATTTATCTTAGGACATCAATTTATTCAAATTCACAAAAAGGGGTTTAATTTCCCAAATTTACAATTTGGTCCCCCAACTTTTCAAAAATCACCATTTTGCCCTTCCTTTACAAAAATGGTAAGTTTCACCCCAAAAATTCTAAATTCCTCAATTGGCCCTCTAACATTATTATCATGCCCAATTGTCCCTCAATTTTATAAAATTGCATTTTGGTCCTTTGAATTTCGAAAATCCCCAATTTTCCCCCAATTTCAACTTATTAACACAACTTAATTTGATTTCATCAAATAGACCGATCAACTTCTAATTGTTGAAATTGAAGTTAAAATTGAGATCCTACATCTTCATGCAATTCAATAGCACTTTGAATCACAAGTTTTGATGCCTGTACGAGTACAAAGGGAGCTTCACCGAAAAATAGACTATAGAGAAAGAAAGCTTCAATTACCCACTGTCGGGGGCATGGCGGTTCGAGCTTTCAATCTGAGCAGATAGCTCTTGTCCTAAGATTTATCCTAGAATCAAGAATTGCATCAATTGATTTCGAATTGTATGATAATTTTATCATCAAACTTCTACCGATTCTCTCTCTAGCACCGGTCAAAAATTGTAGAGGGGAGCCGAATTGGCTTACCTTTCCACTCTAATTCAGCTGTAGGAGGCACGAAATGGCCATTTTCAGCTTGGCCAAAATAGGGCAGCTTCGGTCCACCGGAGATGCTTCACTGTTCCATCACGCTGGTGCTTCTCTAGTGACCCTCGGAGCAAACGGAGACTACAGGCGTGTAGTTGACTTCTCCCTAGTTATAAAGAACCCGACCTCACCTTGTTTGGCTTAGAAAAGTGCACAAGTTGGAGCTCTGGTTTGAGCATCACCAGAAAATGGAGCAGTTGAGAGATAATGGAGTTTTCAAGTGTGGAGAGGATGATTGGGGAGGAGATCTTTATATAGGAAGCTCGGGAACTTCTTAGCCATCCGATTGGCACCTTAATGGCGGTCATCCATTACCTTAAACTCCCTGGTCAGAGACTTTTCAGCTTCACCTGTGCTGCGCGATTTTCCGGTGAGTGAATAGTGTTGTCATCTAAAGGAAGAAGATGACACTATTTCGAACCGAACCGAACTAGGTTCAAAGCTTAAACCGGTCGGTTCACCCCCTATTCGAAAAATTTTTTTAAATCTAAAAATTTCTAAATTCATTGTCTATCCAATGGTGGCCTCAAATCTCAAATTTGAATTTTTTAAGCCAACTAGAAAAATGAATTTAGAATCCAGTTCAATAGTGGTTCAAACCGGTTCACTTGAACCGGTTTGGTTTTCATCTCCAATTCATTCTCCAGTCCATTTCCTTGACTTTTGGGACTCTTTGGGTCACTCGGGATCTATAAATTTCCCGGTTTGCCCTTTCTCTATTGGTTCTGATTCCTGAACCGACTCGATTCATAAACTAGTTCAATCCAGTTAGATCCAGTTCATCTAAACCGGTCTGGTTTTTCTCTTCCTATTTATTCTAAGGTTCTTTTCTAAGGTTTTATGAACCCTTTGGATCACCCGGGATTTGTAAATTTCTAAATTTCCCATTTCTTGTTAATCGGGTTTGTGAACCGGTCTAGTTTTCTCACTCGGTTTGTTTGGTTCTTTTCTTGGTTTTCCTTAACTCAAAAGGGCGGGGTTTACAACTCTTCCCTCCTTTTAGGAGTTTTGTCCCCAATACTTAATTAGCAATCCTTGCATGAGGAACCAATTCCTTTGATGTCCATTTGGTATTTGCTTAACATGCAAACTCTTATCTTGTTCTTTCAATGAACCCTTTTTACATCATTCACTGAAGGAATTTCTTTTCCTTTATATTATTTGCTCCCTCCATTGAGTTATCATACCTAGACTTATCTTACTTAAGGCTATATCCTTAGATTTGCATCTTTCTTTGATTAGAGAAACATTTTTAGGATTGGAAATTCCAAGATACCTAACCATTCCAGTGTTTAGTTAACCTCTTAGTCGTTTAAACCCTCAAATCGATGTCCTTTAGAATATTACATACATGTTTTCATGGGTTTCCTTATTATCACCTTTTCATCTTATTTCGACTCTTTGTTCATCCGTTGTTCATTAGAATTTCAGTCCAAATATTATGTTTAACCTCTTCATGCTTGCTAACTGACTCTTCCTTATTTTGAGTCATGTTTTCCTCGGGACTATTGGGTTTACATGACCCCTTACTACATGACATTTTCTAGACCTTGTCTATATGTCCATTATATTTCTAGAACACCTTTGTTAAGTTTATTCCCAATTTTCCAACCTCTCAGGGATTGTATAACTTCATCTCTCTTTTATTCTAGTAGTATTCCTCGACTACCTTCACCATTATCAAATCAACTTACACAACTGTGTCGATTTTCCTTACCCATTTGTACTTTCTCAACTTCCTTATCCTTGGCGTTCTTTATCTAAGGATTTTTTTTCCTTATTCCTTAATCCACTTTTACTTACTCGTAATCATTTCCTGATTCTTCTTTCTAAAATAATCATTTTTAATCTATGTGTCGATTCATTTGCTTGGGAATGTTCCCTTCTTTAGATTTTGTTTCCTACTATGTCCCTCACAATAGAGACTTCCCTTTATGGAGTTACATGCTAAACCTTCTTATCATTCTTGTAGTGTTCTTTCTCTCTTTCTTCGCACCCCTATATTTGTTAGGGCATTTGTCTGCTTTGGATTCCTTCTCTATTAACAAATTCGGTTTCATCTATTATTCCTTACTTGGGATATTTCCGATTGTTGGTTTTATTCCGTGCATTCCACACTATAGTCCATCGTCCACTCTTTAGGCTTCATATGCGCATGTGGACTATGACTCGTCTTACCAATTATGGTTATTCCTCCTTAGCCACATCTTATTTGGAGGACTTACTTTCCTAACATTTTTTGGACTTTCTTTCCTTTATTACCTTAGTATGGGTAGTCCACTCATTCTTACTTGTCAAAGCATCTTTTGATGCTAACTTCCTATTTACCCGTTAACTTATTTCCTTTTAAGGAGGGTTCATGTAAACCCCATCCTTTGATAATGAGAAAACCGGGAAAAGAACCGGTCACTTCCAAATTTTAAAATCGAATTGGTCTACAAGTTCAATTATTAGGAAATGGGAAATTTTGAGAATTTTCAACTCCTATGTGACTCAAATGGTCCATAAACTTAGGAAAAGAACCTTAGAACGAAATGGGGAAGAAAAATCGGATTGGTTCAAGAGAAACGGGTCCAAACCAAATAGAACCAATTTATGAACCGAGTTGATTCGTGAACTGGAACGGATAGAGAATGGGTCAACCAAGAAATTTATGGATCCCTTGTGATCCAAAGAAATTTATAAACCTTGTGAAGGAACATTAGCACAAAGTGGGAGAGAAAAACTAGATCGGTTCAAGTGAACCGGACCTGAATTGGATTGAATCAATTTAAGGATCGAGTCAGTTTATGAACCGAAATCAATATAGAGATGGTAAACCAGAAATTTTATGGACCCTAAGTGACCTAAGGAGTAACAAAACACATGGAAATGGACTTGTGAAGGAATTGGGGATGAAAACTAAACCGGTTCAGGTGAACCGAATCTGAATTGGTTTGGACCGGTTTGAACCACTATTGAACCAAATCCTAAATTCATTTTTCTAGGTTCTTTAATAATTCAAATTTGAGATTTGAGGCCACCATTAGATAGAAAATGAATTTAGAAATTTTTAGATTTGAAAAACTCGGTCGAATGAGAGGTGAACGGCCGGTTTAAGCTTCGAACCCGATTCGAACCGGTCCAGTCCGGTTCGGAACAGTGTCGTCTTCTTCCTTCAGATGACAGCACTGTTCACTTGCTGGAAAATTGAAGCAGCACTGGTAGAGAAGAAACGTTTCCGTTCGATAAATTTCAGGCCATCAATGTCTACATAAAGGTGCCAAACGGATTGCCAACATGTCCCCAAGCTCCCTAAATAATGTGATATAAAAGAATAACGACAGACACCAAGGCCTATTTTCGGCCCACACCTATTTAACGTAATTTAAGATTGAATGTCTAGGCCCAATGTAGAGGACACAAAATAAGACTCAACAAACTGAGATTCCTCGGATTGGAAACAAAGTGCAAAATGGGAAATTAAGGTTGGTGAAGGATAAAGGTGGGCAAATGCTCCAATTTAAAAGGGTGTAAGAATGTGAAGGAAGGAAACCTTCAAGGAATGGTAAGGAGGTCAAAAGCGTAGTTCCGAAGATAGAAGCCGCTACCCCGAACTATGAGAGTAAAGGATGAAACTAATGAAGGGACTACTTTAGGTGAATTCAAGGTATCAACAAGTAGACTATAAGGAATCAACTCGAAGTAAAGAATTGTGAAATGGTCAAGAGCAAGTATGGATGGATTGAAGAAAGGAAATTCTTGACTAAAGGATGCCATTGGATATGAGGAAGGACATAAGGGAGAAAAAAATCCCAATATATCGGTATGTCATGAAGTGATCGGGAAAATCGATGTTTGGAACCGAGGAAAAACTAATAAGGAAGTTGGTAAGAGATGAGTAGATAAGGAAAAATGACACAATCATGACGTCAAAGGTAAAGGGATGATTGGATAACATTGAAGGTAGTTAGAGAACCTTACTAGTTAACAAGAATGAATATAGCGACAGGACTCTTAAATGGTTGGAAAGGCATGAACCATTATCGAGGAAATGTTTTAAAACTATAATGGACAAAGACAATTCTAGAACATGTCATGCTGTACGAAACATGTAGGTCCAACAATCCCAGGAAAATGTGACTCAAGTAAGAAAGAGTCTATTAGTTAAGCATGACGAGGTCAAACATAAAAACTTGGACCGGTATTATAGTAAACAAAGGATCGAGGAAGGACCAAAATAAGATAGAAAAAGAGGATAATACCAAAACCCACAGTGTTAAGGACGAAAAGCCTGAAAGTATGTCGAGCTAAAGACCATTAACGACCAAGGAAATAAATGGAAATGGGGACAATCAGACAATTATTTAACACCCAACCCAATGACTTGGATAAAAACCCTCAAGAGGAAGAGTCTTACCCTATGCAGAGTAAGAAGTGAACTTAAGGATGTGCCATTGGACTAGTGGCTAAAACATGCCTAATTGTGATAAAAGTCCATGGAGTGAGTGGATAATGGAAAGGAAAATAAATTCCTTAAGCAAGTGGTTTAAAGGGTTAAGTGAAGGAACAACCAAAGTGGTAGCATGTCAAAGCAAACCTTATGATGACATCAAGGGAAATTATTCCCAATGTCATGCTTCGACCCAGTTTGATTAGATCCCCGTGTGCAACCTGTCGCTCCCTTGGTTCAAGAGGGCTTTCCCCTTCTTTTAGTCAAGAGACGCCACGCGGAATTTCAAAACTCGTACCTCAAGACTTTTCCATTTTCATATTAGTTATGTTTAGCTCTCTTAGCACATCTCCTTGCCTCCAAAGGCATTTAGCAAACAAATACATGCAAATCATCAAGAAGGGTACACACATTCTTAGGGCAGCCCTAGATTGCACCCACTTGAGGATTAGTGCGAATTTGCCATCCACCCTTATAGAAATCCTTGACTTCCACCTTGAGTTTGAGTGGATGTCCCAAACATCCAACCCTTAGACCCAAATTCTACTTCGTGTCCGTATGAAGATGGAGACCTCATCCTGACCCCACCCCGGTCTCATGCGCAAGAAGCTTCCAAAGCTTCATGACTAACTCACATGACGATCTACCCTTATCTCCACCATGTTGTCCAGCAGCCCTTGGAAGCCATCACTACCCTCTAGGGTGTCTTGATGGTCCCGTACCATGAGTGCATGCACAAACAATAGTTTTTCATGATTAAGCCATTCTCTTTTGTGCCAACGGTCCAACGACCCTGACATCAACCCGACTTGCAGCTATTTGTCTAGGCCGGTCAATCAACCTGGCCTTGACGCACTGCCTCCAGCCCATCAAGCAATGTCAATCTTGACTCAATACCATGGTGAATCACATAATCAATTTTCCATTTTAAATAGTAGTTTTCATAGCTCTTCTTAATCATGTTTGTTTACGGGCTCCAGCCCATGCCCACTACCTTGGGCACACTACACATGTTTTATTTTCAAAATTGGGCCTTGAGCCCTATGAGTTCAAAAACTAAGGCCCCTAGCCTGTTAGAGTTGCTTTAGCTCCCCCCCAAGAAGGTCTCCCAAATTGTTTAATGAGTTGTCACACAGTTAGGGGAGAACACTTCTGACAAAATTTCTTTTAGTTCATCACACCAACCGGGTGTGATGATGGATCCGCGTACAAACAGTATATAGGTTTTTCCTTTCCTTATGGAATCTCATCATACCAAAGGGTTATGATGTTAGATAATTCAACTCACAACCTGTAAGTAGGTTTTTAGCTTTCAAAATATGCTCATAATCCCAATCGGGTATGAAGTGTAAAAAAGGTCCCACTCACCTAATGACTCTAACACACTTTTTCCTAGCCAGTTCTCCAAGTTTAAGTGTGGTTCCCCTCTTAGCGTTCTGGTCTCAAGAGTCCCTATAGGGTTTTTTCCCTCTTATATGTTAGGGTTTGACGTAAAAGCTTCTTAGCTTTTCGGTGTTGGCTACTAGGATCGAACTTTCTGATTTATTATACTTAGTTCCCTAAATTGCATGCTTTTTTACTATAGGTACCTAATATTAAATTTCCCCCATAGTAAGTTCCAAGTACTTCCAATATTCTCCTTGTATCCTTAATTTACTTAAAATTGTGTAAGGGGCTCAAGTTTTCCAAATTCCCAATTTGGCCCCCAAATTTTCAAGAATTACGGTTTTCCCCTACTTTCCAAAAATAGCCCTTTTTCCCCAATTATTTCAAAAATTGACCAATTGGTCCCCCAACATCTTTCTCATTTCCATTTGGCCTTCAATTTTGAGAAATTGCATGGAGGTCCCGCAATTTTTTTAAAATCCGCAATCCCCCCCAATTTTCCCCAAATTTCTGCCCACTTTAGTGACCGAATTTGATTTCTTCAAATTGGCCATTCAATTGGGGTTATTTCTTCAAATTGATGATTTAAATTAGTTTGTACACCTCCATACAAATCAATTGCACTTTGAATTGCAAGATTTGGGTTCAGAACGAGCTCATACGGAACTTCACCGGAAAACTAAAGTAGAGAGAGAAAGCTTACCGTTAGAGGCACGACAATCTAAGTTCTTGATCGGGGAAGACAACTTGTGTCCTTGGGGTCCTCCTAGGATCAAGAATTAGGATAATTGCTTCAGGATTAATGGGAATTCGATCGAATAATTCTGTCACTTTATCTCTCTAGGACCAAACTGTAACGATGGAGTAGGGCTGAATTGGCTTACCGTTTGCCTCTATAGAGATCGTGTGGTGGCTGTGGAGGCTATGGGAGGGCTCCATTCGCTTGTAGGGGGTCAGAATTGTCTGAATTCTGATCGACCAAAACAAAGTAGTTTCGATCTATTGAAGCTACTTTACTGTTTGAACTTGTCGGTGCTACTCCGACGATCCTTGGGTTGAATGGAGGTAGGCGTCAGGTAGCAGACTTCCTTCTGAGTCAATAGGACACAAATTCAACTTTTGAGGCTAAGAAAAGTGCCTAAATAGGAGCTCTGGTTCGAGCTTTGCTAGAGAACAGAACACTAGAGAGAGGAGAGAATTGAGGTGTGTGACGGATGAACGGAGGGGAGCTTCTTATATAGGGAGCTCAATGACCCTCTACACGACCAGTTTCCATACTGGTCGTGCTCAACATGATAAAAAATTTCCCAAATCAGAGCAAATTTCCATTCACCGAAAAAGGAAAGATTTTATTTCCTCAATGAACAATGTCATTTGATGGAGGAGGAATATGACACTGCTCCGCACGTGCGCGCTGACCATGTGGCAACACGTGATTCATCAGTCATGCTGACATGTTGGTCCAACTCAGTCGCCATGTTAGCCATTGACAAGACACGTGGTAGTCCATGATTGGTTGGTCATGCTAACAAGGCAATCTAACTCAGCCGCCACATTATCCGTTGACCATTGACCAGACACGTGGCAACTTCTCATTGCCTGCTCTTGTCTGCGTGGCTGCTGACTGACTGACAGAGCTCGCCTTGCCACACGTCATGCTCTCATTGGTCGCACACTTGCTTATTGGGCATTGACCGATCAGTGGTTCGTTGACTGGTTGGACCATTGACTAGTCCAGTCCAATCGGGTTTAGTGACCAGAAAGTTAAAATTGGCCGGTTCAGGCCTGATTTGACTGGTTTTCTCAAAATTAAAAATTTCTAAACATGTCTAAATTCATTTTCAATTCAATGTGGCCTCAATTTCCCAAATTGATCATTTTAAGCCACAAGAAAAATGAATTTAGAAACCAGTTCAATCTGGTTCAAGTCCGGTTCACCCCGAACTGGTTCGGTTTTCTCATCCAATTTCTTTCATAATTCTTCCCCATGATTTATATGACATCTTGGTCACTTGGGATTTCTCAATTTCCCATTTCAACCCTTCTTTATTATTCTCGATTCATCATGGGGTTCAGTTTTCTCCCCCATTTGACAGGTTCTTTCTAGGTTTTCTTGACTCATGGATGATGCGTTTCACAACTTTCCCCTCTTTTTAGGAGTTTTGTCGTCAAAACTAAATTTTGCCTTGTTTTTCCTTGGGGTCAATCTCCCTTGGAGTCAACTTGGGTTTACTTGACATGCCATCCCTTGTTGTTCCTTTACTTAGTCCTTTTTAATCCACGCATTAATGGAATTTCTCTTCCATTGCATTAATAACTCACTCTTTGGTGGGTAACTTAATTTGGTGGGTCTTACCTCCTATTCCGAAAGTATACCTTTGAACTCACTCTCCATTCTACTTAGGGTAAGGTCCTTCCTCTTGAAGGTCTTCATCCATGACTTCGAGTTAATTGTCCTATGGCCGTCCCTTCCCTTACAATCCTAGGTGGCCCCTTTCTCGGTGGTTCATACCTTTCCAATCTTCCTTGGTGTTAAGGTGATTGTGCCTTCTTGCCACCAGTAATGTCTATTGACTGCTATCAGTGTCATGTAATCATTCTTTTTCCTTGATGTCATGCCTTTTTGGTAGCGTTTGGTTATCCTTATTTACTTATGCTTCCTCATCTCTTTAATGGGGTTTCTCGGTTCTAATCACCACGTTTCACATCCACTTTTGGGTTTGTTGTCTCTTTTGTGGTTTGTTCTCTCTTCCATTCCCTTCTTCATTCTCAATGATATCTTTGCACGAGGACTTCCTTCCTTCTCGTACACCCTCAGCCACTTGTACTGATGTGAATCTGACAAAAGAGTTTACAAATTCACAAGTCCAATCAACCGAACGTGGAATGGAGCTAAACACTTTGTCACCAAATGGGATGAATGATTATTTGAGACTTCAAGAGGGGCCAATCACAAGGTCAAGGGCTAAAAGATTCGAAGAAGCTTTATTATATGGGCTGATTAAAGAGATTGCTGAATAATCAAATAGAAGTCCAAAATGAAGAGCCCAAGAGGAGCCCAAGAGAAAGTCCAGATTTAATTAATAAGGAGATAAGGTTAGGTTAGATAAGGATAATATTAAGTGGTTAGATTAGATAAGGTTAGCTTATTATGTGGGTCATTCGGTTATTTTCTGAGCCTATAAAAGGCATACTCCACAGCATTGGAGAGACACACACTTTGGAATTTATAACTTGTGAGGTTTTGTCTTCTTTCTATCTTGAAAGAGCTTTTGAACTTATCAGGTTTTTACCTGTGGCGTTCAAGCAATCAAGACTTATCACCCGGGGTTTTCTAAGAGTTCTTCTTAGAGGATTTGGGTGTGGCGTCTACATATCTCATACCTTGTTTCTCACATAAACAAGGTATATTCCATCTTTTCACACTTGCGTCGTGAAAGTCTTGGGATCGTTGCCATATTTGGTGTAAGGTCTCGTCAGCATATTGGCGAGGTTCGCATCAGTTGGTATCAGAGCACACGGTTGCACGGCAAGTTCCATCTCATCTTTTTATCTAGTTCTTTTTTTTTTTATCTTCTCTACCTATTTCTATTCTCTATAAAAAAAATTATCATATTCTTCTATTAATCTTCTCTTCAGTAGGTTAAAAAAAAAAAGGAGAGAAAAAAAAGCCAAAAAAAAATTCGTGCCAAAAAAGAAAGAGCAAAAAAAAGTTCGTGCTAAAAAAAAAGAAAAAAAAATAGTTCGTGCTAAAAAAAAAGGAAAAAAAAATAGTTCGTGCAAAAAAAAAAAAGAGCAAAAAAATCGTGGAAAAAAAAGGCAAAAGAAAAAAAAAAAAGGAGGCACATAATTATATCTTATATCTCATTCTTATTCTGCTATATCTAAGTCTATTACTTCATTCTATCTTAATTTCTTTCTTCTCATTTAAATTCTTTGGAATTACTTTTTGGAAACCTTTATTGATATGTCTTGATTGTCCCTCAAGTTGAACTGTTTCGTAAAAAAACGATTTGTTTTTAAAGTTCAATTCAGATTGAAAGAAGACATATGAGTGGAAAAAGGCAAGAGTGTTTTAAATCTTTAAGAAAAAGCCATTTGAGTTTTAAACATGAGTGTTTGAGAGAAACATGTGAGGGAGAGCTGCGAGGTTCTTTTGTTTCTAACAATTGGCAGGATTACAATTTCCAACAAAGAGAAAACACATGGAAAGAAGCCAGTTTCCCTCAACCCGTTCAAAATCTAGATTGGAAAGCCATGATGAAACAAGTTGTAAAGTCTGGATTTGAGCCACTTCACACGCGAATGGATCGCTTAGAGAAAAGTGTGATATGTCGTTCACATCAACATACTTCCATTGAACAACAACCTTGGTGCTTTCAATCTAGGCGTTTCGATACTCAAGAACTCGAGGAATTTGAAGATCTTCAAGTTAATTGTGATAGCGCCGGACATGATTGCATCAATCAATGTACTCCAAGTGAAAGACCATGGATTGATGACATCATGGACAACCAACGTGAGAATCTATTTCATACTCGTTGTTCTATGAAAAATAGAGTTTGTTCTGTTATCATAGATGGAGTAAGCTGCACTAATATAGCTAGCACCGAGCTTGTGGAGAAGTTGGCATTACCTACACTGAAGCATCCGAAGCCTTATCAAATTCAAAGATTGAACGATCACCACAAACTCGAGGTAACCAAGCAAGTGTTGGTTTCATTTTTTATTGGAAGATATAAGGATGAGGTATTATGTGATGTGGTGCCAATGCAAGCATGCCATATTCTATTGGGACAACCTTGGAAGTTTGATCGTAAAGTTACCCATGATAGATTAACAAATAGGTACTCATTTGTGATGCATAATAGACCGATATCTCTTGTACCTATGACTCTACAGCAAATACATGAGGATCAATTGAAAGGGAAAAAGGCAAATGAAAAGAAAAAAGCAGAAAAACAAGAAGAGATAAAAGCCATGATTGAAAAGAAAGATACAAAAGGCAATGTTGAAAAGGAAGAAAGAGAAACAGAAGAGAGAAAAGCCAAGTTTGAAAAGGAAAAGAAAAAAGTCATAATTGAAAAGAAGGAGAGTAAAAATAATTTTATAAGTTTACATGTCCTTACAGTACCTATGTACAAGGATATATTTTTAAATACTAACCCCATTGTCGGATATCTGCCGAGCAATATTATATCTTTTTTGCAGGAATTTAAGCATGTTGTAATGAAGAAATCTCGTGGAATCAAGCATCAAACTCAACACCAAGTCATAAAGCTGATGACAAAGAGAATTATATCCAGGAGAATTAATCCACCAGTTGTGCAACTATCCAAACGGGGTAAGACTTATCAAGCATACATTGATTGTCGAGTTATTGACAGTACCCAGGTATATTTTCGATACTCTATTCCTTATTTAGATCATATGTTAGATGATTTGTATGGATCTTATTTAATTGCAAAAATAAATTTTAAAAGTGAATATAATAAATTTCGAATTAAAGATAAATATAAATTAAAAAATGCATTAAAGACAAAACCTGGTTTATATGATTGGTTGATTATGATATTTTGTTTGAATAATGCAACTTATACTTCTATTAGGATAGTGAATTATTTCTTAAATAATTTTATTGAAAAATTGGTTGATATATATTTTGATTATATAATAATATCTAATTATATATCTAATATGTCCTCAGATGAACATGAAATATATTTAAAAGTGGCCTTCAATATTTTTAGGAAATATATATATGGTATTAATAATCTTATATTTTCTCAATATGTTACTATTTCTAAATGGATTGTAATTAAAAAGGAAATTAAAGCAACTCAAGGTTGGTCAATATCTTATTTGGTAAGTAAGATGAGAAGTTTTCTTAGATTAACTTACTTTTATATAGATTATGTTTCTAAATTTAATAGTTATCATTTACCTCTCACTATGTTTTTAGAAAAGAATATTTTATTTAAATTATGTGATGTGCAAGAAAATATATTCAAATATTTAGGGGATAAACTAAGTAGTTTCCTTTTTATTGCATTACCTAACTTTGTTAAATTATTTAAACTTAATTGTGAAGTATCAAAAATAGGCAGTTTAGATATATTAAAAATATATTTTAGTGAAAAGTTGAGCAAAGTAACATTCAACTATCATACTTATGATAATGAGATATTTATGTTTTCTCAACCTCTACAAATATGGCAGCTAAGGCAAAAAGAATCTATTATTCACATGAATCATGTATTTGATTTGCATATTAAGAGGAAGTATAGGTTGAAGAAGCGTCATGCAAGGTTGGTAGTTTTCATCAAGTCTTTTCCATATGTGATCGAGTATAGACAAGGTATGAAATATATAGTTATTGATGCACTATCACGAAGGTATGTCTTTCTTACAACCATTGATACTAAATTGCTTAATTTTTCTTGGAATACTGTGTTGGTTACAAAACTTCTATTTTCAACTGCATGTTTATCACATATTGTGTTTGCATATAATCGTTATATTTATTCAGTAACTAAGTTATCACTAATGGAGATTATCCATGATTTTAATCCATTGGATATAAAACAGCAGACTCAAGAAAATATTAATCTTTACAACAAGAGTTTCATGAAAGTTGTTTTTGATCCAGGGATTTGGGTTAGTTTACATATGAGGAATGAATGGTTTATGAATAGAAAACTATCAAAATTTCTTAGATTAGAGGGATTATTTAAGGTGTTAAAACTCGATAGTAATAATTATAACAGGAAGTTATCTGGCAAATATATTGTTAGTAATAGCATATATATTTATAAGTTAATGTCTTTTGATGTAGGTGATGAAGGAAAAGAAGATTTGAGGACAAATCATTTTCAAGAAGGGGAGAATGATGTGAATCTGACAAAAGAGTTTACAAATTCACAAGTCCAATCAACCGAACGTGGAATGGAGCTAAACACTTTGTCACCAAATGGGATGAATGATTATTTGAGACTTCAAGAGGGGCCAATCACAAGGTCAAGGGCTAAAAGATTCGAAGAAGCTTTATTATATGGGCTGATTAAAGAGATTGCTGAATAATCAAATAGAAGTCCAAAATGAAGAGCCCAAGAGGAGCCCAAGAGAAAGTCCAGATTTAATTAATAAGGAGATAAGGTTAGGTTAGATAAGGATAATATTAAGTGGTTAGATTAGATAAGGTTAGCTTATTATGTGGGTCATTCGGTTATTTTCTGAGCCTATAAAAGGCATACTCCACAGCATTGGAGAGACACACACTTTGGAATTTATAACTTGTGAGGTTTTGTCTTCTTTCTATCTTGAAAGAGCTTTTGAACTTATCAGGTTTTTACCTGTGGCGTTCAAGCAATCAAGACTTATCACCCGGGGTTTTCTAAGAGTTCTTCTTAGAGGATTTGGGTGTGGCGTCTACATATCTCATACCTTGTTTCTCACATAAACAAGGTATATTCCATCTTTTCACACTTGCGTCGTGAAAGTCTTGGGATCGTTGCCATATTTGGTGTAAGGTGTCGTCAGCATATTGGCGAGGTTCGCATCATGTACTCCCTTCTTGGGTTTCTTATTTTGGGTTAAGCCTCCTATTGCTTATTGATGTGATCTCACTTCCTATCTTTACCCTTCTACATAGGGACTTTTGTCCTGGGAGTTTCACTTTCAGCCTTCCTAAAATTCCTTGAAGGCTATTCCTTCCTCCTTTTCTTACACCTTTCAGTCATCAGTATCGTTGTCGGTCCTTAATTCTTCATTGCCCTCCAATTCCCCCTTTTGTCCCCTTTTCCCAATACGAGTGATTTCCAGTCCTTTGATCCTTTCACTTCTACCAATTTTTTAGGTGTGACTTAATTGCTTTCCTCAATTTTGTCAGGTCCATAGTTTTTTTGTTGGGGCATGCTCTTCTCCAGTATTCCTCCCTTTACTAGGCTTTCTTCCCTTAGTACTTATTCTACCCTCCATGCTATGATAGTTACCAACCCTAGAACCTCTTGATGTCGTTTCCTAGGTCACTTCATTGTAGGGGAAATCCTTTGGGCACGTCTGTTGTACCATATTCTTTGTTGTCCTTCTTTCAAGTTGTCCTTCTTTAAGGGCAATTCTATTCTCCTTCATTTCAAAATTTCATGACTCTCGTACGGGGTTTGCCTAATCCCTGCTGGTCTTTAGTTTTCTTTCTAATACTAACCCCCACTCCTATTTGTTACTACATCATTTGATGCCACATCGCCTTTTTCCCTTTCCTCAGTTCTATCTCATTCTTTGGATCATAAAAATGTGCTTCCCTTGCACTCAACCCCTTTTTCGTCCATGCGCATATTCCTTTCTCTTCCTATTTAGTTGGGTCCCTTTACCTCTTTGTTGGGTCATGTCCTTTCCTACCACTCCCTTTCTCGGTAGGCTTCTTGTTCTTCCCTGAAACTCTCCTTGAGGATTCCTAGTCTTGACTTGTTGTCATTGTTCCTCTAATCTTGAAGTTCCTTGTTTCTGTTGGAGGCTATTCATGTTTAGGTTGGGCCATCTTAGGGTTCTCAATACTAACTAGATGTTGCCTATAGTCTTCCCCCTCTGGTGGCCCCTCTTATAATCCTCCCTCTATCCTAGATCCTAATTTGTGTATTCCCACCCTTTATTGTTAGTGGTAACTCGTTGTTTGATAGGGAGACTAATGGATTTTCTAATAGAAAATTACTCTTTATTCATTGAAGGAAATAGTTTCTTGCTAAATTTGACTTATTACAGATAATTTCTCATTACTTTCTATTCTAGTTCCTCAGGGTCATAGGCCGAGAGTTTGCCTTCAAATGGTTTCGAGATTCGTGGTCCGAGGGCTCCGAAAGAGTTGGTAGATGTCTATCCATACTCCTGGTGGACCTCCCTACTGGGACGGACTCCATGGAATACCTCAATTCTGTACCTTCCTAGCATCTCGGCTTCACATTCATAGACCCACTTTATCCATTGGGTGGGGATCTAAGTTGCACTATGCCGATGGGTGTGCCTTGAAAAGCTTCATGAAGGTTGCGTGAGCATCCGCATAGTTGTTCCAGGCCTACCTTCGAGTTGGGGTCCCTTCCTACCATCGTGGTGCTAGGGGTGGTGTCAAGTTCCTTAGAGGAGGTTTGGGTTATTCCTGCCTTGGGGAGGGATAGGTTATACTGACTGGCTTCAACATCTCCCCAAGTAGCTTTCTATAGTCCTCGACCATATCCTTTGGTACCCTCTTCTCGAATTCGCAAGATTTTGGACTTCTATCTTGGTGGAGGTAGGATCCTTTTTCAAGGGTCTGTGAATGGGGTTGGTTTGCACAATGAATTTCCTAGGGACTCTTCTTCCTACATGGTAATTTAATCCCTATTAGTGTTAGGTCATAGTCTTGATAATGCTTTCAAGGGAACCTCGCTCTGATACCACTCAAGTTGTCATGCCCTAATCCGGTTTGGTCGAAAACCTATGAGCAACCCGCCGCTCCCTTGGATCAAGAGTGGTTTCCCCTTCTTTAAGTCAAGAGGAGCTAGGCAAAATTTCAAATCTTTTCCCTAGAATAGCATACATCGAACTAAAGCAAGCTTAAAAGTACTTTAAGTGTGTTTGACGGAGCATACATCTTCTCAAACTCTTTCAGTTGATTTCCTTACCCCTGAAAAGGGATAAAGGGAGGGGTGAGTTTCTACAACTTAGTGAGAGGGTGTTGTGAGGGAGTTTTAAAAAATGTTTAGTTTATCAAAACCATGCTAAGGTTTACCATTTCCTTTTTCAAGGATTTTTTCAAAACTCGTACCTAAGGACTTTCATATTAGCTGTGTTTAGCTCTCTTAGCACATCCCCTTTTTTTCAAGAGGTATTTAGCAAACAAATACACGCCCTTCACTAGGAACGATACACACATGTGTTAAATTTACCCCATATTAAGTCCCAAGTACTTCCAATATCCTTCTTGGGTCCTTAATTTACTTAAAATTGAGTAAGGGGCTCAAGTTTTTCAAATTCCTAATTTAGCCCCAAATATTTTAAAAATTATGGTTTTTCCCCTAATTTCCAAAAATAGCCATTTGTCCCCAATTATTTCAAAATTTTACCAATTGGTCCCCCCAACTTCTTTCTCATTTCCAATTGGCCTTCAATTTTGAGAAATTGCATGGAGGTCCCTCAAAATTTTTAAATTCCCAATCCCCCCAATTTGCCCTAAATTTCTAACTACTTTACTGACCGAATTAGATTTATTTAAATTGGCTATTCAAATTGGCTATTCAATTGGGGTTGTTTCTTCAAATTGATGATTTAAATCAGTTTATGCACCTCCATACAAATTAATTGCACTTTGAATTGCAGGATTTGGGTCTAAAATGAGCTCAAATGGAGCTTCGTCAGAAAACTAAATGTAGAGAGAGAAAGCTTCAAAAGCTTATTGTTAGAGGTGCGACAATCCGAGTTCTTGATCGGGGAAGACAACTCTTATCCTTAGGGTCCTCCTAGGATCAAGAGTTGGGACATTAGCTTCTAGATTAGTGGAAATTTGATCAGACAATTCCATGACTTTCTCTATCTAGGACTGAATTGTAACAACGAAGAAAGGCCGAATTGGCTTACCTTTTACCTTTGTAGAAGTCGTGTGGTGGCCGTGGGGGCTATGAGAGGGCTCGATTCGGCCACAGGGGGTCAGAATTGGCCGAATTTTGATCGGCCAAAATAGAGCAGCTTCGCTCTACTGGAGCTGCTTCACTATTTAAGCTCGTTGGCGATTCTTCGGTGATCCTTGGGTCGGTTGGAGGTAGGCGTCAGGTAGCTGACTTCCTCCCGAGTATGTAGGACCCAAATTCAGCTTTTGAGGCCAAGAAAAGTGCCCAAATCAGAGCTCTAGTTCGAGCTTCACTGGAGAACATAGCACTTCAAAGAGAAAATAGAATTGAGGTGTGTGAAGGATAAATGAATGGGATCTCTTTATATAGGGAGCTCAGGGACCCTCTATCTGACCAGTTTCCATACTAGTCGTGCTCATCCTGATAGGAAATTGCCCAAATCGAAGCAAATTTCCATTCACCAGAAAAGGAAAGATTTTATTTCCTCGATGAATAGTGTTATCGAATGGAGGAGGAAGATGATACTGTTCCGCACGTGCGAGTTGGCCATGTGGCAGCACGTGATTGGTTGGTCCTATTGACATGGCAGTCCAACTCATCCACCATGCCAGCGGTTGTCTGGTTGACCGGACACGTGGCAATCCATGATTGGTCGATCATGATGTCATGGTGATCCGACTCAACTGCCACATTATTCGTTGACCGTTGACAAGACACATGGCAGCCTCTCATTAGCTACTCGTGTCTACGTGGCTACTAACTGGGTAGTCGTTGATGGCTAATAGAGTGCCTTGCCACATGTCGTGCTCTTATTGATCATGCACATTATGATTGGGCACTGACCGGTTAGCAATTTGTTGACTGGTTGGACCCTTGACCAGTCTAGTTCGACTAGTTTTAGTGATCAAAAAGTTAAAATTGGTCGGTTTAGGCTCAATTTGACTGATTTTCTTGAAATTAAAATTTTCTAAATTGGTTTAAATTAATTTTTTTTTTCAATGGTGGCCTCAATTTCCTAAATTGATCATTTTAAACCACAAATAAAAATGAATTTAGAGAATAGTTCATGTAAAGTTCAAATTAGTTCAGTCGAGTTCACCTTAAATCGGTTCGGTTCACCCTAAATCTGTCTAATTTTCTAATTTAATTTTCATCATAATCTTTCTCCATTATTTATATAACATCTTGGTCACTTGTGATTTCATATCCAAAATAAGATAAAATTTTATGATTTTAGGTTATATTTAAATTTAGTGATTTAAAGTTGCCCCATCGGAATTTAATTAAAGTGATAGATTTGAAAATGTTAAATTTTTTTAATATTCTTGTTTGAAGGTATATTAAGTGGGTTGAAATATTATTAATTAAAAGAATTAGAAATATAAATTTATATTTTTAATTAAATTAAATAATTTATTAGATAATATATATAATTAAATTATATTAAATATATTTTGTAAACTAATATATATAATATGTTTATTATATAATTTTATATAAAATATTATTATTATATAAATTTATTTAAAATATATAAGTTTAAAAATAAATAAATAATATAAGCAATAAATTAGTGTATTAAAGTGTGTAAATTAATTGTAAAGTAAAAGTGTTTGAATAGGTTTAAATGTAATTATTCAACGGTTGAAAACTCTAAGAACCACTCATTTTTTTATTATCAAATAAATAACTTTTCAGGGTACTCATATTAATCTATTAATGGGAAAATCTAATATAGTTATCTATTATTTACCAAAAATCTTAAATAATATTATATTATTTTTCTAGTTTAATGTACCCATTTTTGCATAACTGTTCAAATAATTTTATTTATTATAAATTAATTTTATATATTATATGCACTTGTGAACTAATGGGAAGATGAACACATGGCAATTATTAGTATTATATTTGATCAAACCCAAAATGTTTGAGTATATTTGAGTTGAGTAAAAAAATTAGAACTATAAGACAGAAAGATAATTTTTTGAGATATTATTCAAATATTAATATATTATTTTTTTCTCAATAAATATTAATATATTGTTTGAACAAAAAAAAAAGTTTAACCCTCATTTGAGATTTTATAGAGAGATTAGGGCATATTAGAAATTATAGCCTATTAGAGTAAAATGATTACTGCCTCCTTATTGTGCAAAAAAAAAATTTACTGCCTCCTTGTCTCTGGTATCGTACTCTAGTATCTATTAAAACTCGCAGAGGGGTGAACTGGAACAATTCCATTCTCTGGCCGATTAACATGGTGAAACCCCGAGCTGCAGACAACGCTACTGCTGCTCCGTTCCTCGAGAAGAGCTACGAAATGGTGGATGATCGGACTACGGATTCACTGATTTCATGGAGCGACTTAGGGGACTCGTTCGTGATATGGGATATGACCCAATTCTCCGTCTTATTGTTGCCCAAATACTTTAAGCACAGCAACTTCTCCAGCTTCATGAGGCAGCTCAACATCTACGTACGCGAGGAAGACCAATTTCTGTTTTGTCGTTTCACTTCGTCTGTGCCTTTCATTTTAATTAGGGTTCTAGTATCTTGAGCTCCAACAATAGCGTCCTGATGATAATGTTTTTTCTCCTATTCTGACGGGCCTTGATTGAGTTTATGATTTAGTTGATATTGTTATGGCTTCTGTTTTTTGGATGTTTATAGTCAACACTACTGGAATCGATTTCATTTGTGATTTAAATTTAGTATCCCTGCGTATTAAAAGCATATGATATCAACACTGTCTCATACAATTGATATCAAATAAAATTTGAAGTAATGCATGTGTTTTTTTTTCTCTGGGGAAGATATTATGATATGCAGGCTGTTATCTTGTTATGGTCACACTTTAATTCATATATTTCATGTTTATTGTCATCATGGCCTGACTTTATTGCACATATAAAGTAACCCTTGGAGTTGTTAATTCCCGGGCAGTTATTATGAAGTGCATGGCTTGTTTTTTTGTTTAATTCCACCAAGAACTTCTAATCCGCTCTTTGCAGTGTCATAGTGGAATATTTGGTATTGCTGGTCCTTCTGTCCTACAATCAGCATATGATTGACGATGTTGAGATTTTAACTTCTCTTTAGTCTTCATAATGCCAACCTGAGCTAAATTAACCTGTAATTTTTTGCTTGAGCTTTCTTTAGCAAACATGGGACAATTGTTCTGCTTATATGGATGCTTTTCTAAAATTTAAACAGAAAATACCAGTTTTTCTATGTGCTGGATGATATCCAGCGAGATATCTTTTTGTGATGATAATCTAATACAACATTGAAATTGTTCTTATGATGGTGATTGCTATTAGCATTGTTTCCTTTTAGTTGGACCAACTTAGTCATTTCTTGTATGAACCCTGATAAATTTATGAAACTACTATAATGCTCACATACTTTCACAGTGTGTGCATCTTTTAGATGAGAGACAAATGATCACATCTATACATTTGCTTGTTGGTGATTAGTTATATGATTACCGATATGGCTGTAATTGTTGTTAAGGAGGATGAATTATTTGAATCTTCCCTAATGTAAAAAGCTTTTGTACTAGTTAACCCTGATTCTACTACAAGACCTATCTAAACATGTACAAGTTTTGGAATATATTTTCCATCTGATGATATATAATCTAATACTTGCTAATGTGACAGGGATTTAGGAAAGTTGACACAGACCGTTGGGAATTTGCTAATGATGGTTTTGTCAGAGACCAAAAGTATTTGCTGAAGAGCATCACCAGGAGAAAACATCCCCACTGCCATGAACCTCAAAATATATCTGATTCTCAGCAATCATCAAACAAGTCCATGAGACCAATTAATAGAGTTGACTACTCGAGACTCTTAAAAGAAGTTGAAAATCTGAATCATGGCAAGAATGTCCTCATTGAGGAATTTGTTAAAGTGAGACAGCTCCAGGAAACTTCAGAGAATAAGTTAATTGTACTGAGAGACCGAATGCAAGGTGTTGAGAAGAATCTACACAAGATGCTTTCTTTCTTGCTCATGGCCATGCAAAATCCTGCTTTTTTGGTTCAAATGTTCAATCCAAATGACAATTATTATCCAATGCTTGAATATGAGGGGGTGGATAATGAGGTAAACCTGCCTCAAGTATTATCAGATGGAAGGTTGCTAAAATATGGGCCTCTACTTGATGGGTTGTCAAATGCTGAGTTCTCATCAGGTTTGGGATCAGGGAAGGCATCTGAGCATAATTCTAATCAGACATTTGATGGGACATGTGATTCCTTCTGGAGTTTTGACTTGTTGAAAATGCTCATGGATGAGACTAAGTTTACTTTGGATGGCCCCATTCTGCCTGATTTTCCTGATGATGGATCATGGAGAGATCTTTTGGGGAGTCCTCTTAAAGAAACAAATCAAGATGGGAAAACACCTATCAGCCCTGAAATCTCTAACACTAATGGGGTGCACTCTCATGATTTTGAGCAATTGATGAAACAGATGGGGAAATCTTGTGGATTTGTTGACAATCAACCTGGAGTTGAAGGAACTGATATAGAGGATGATGAGAACTTAAATTTACCCAATAAGGAAAAGGCATCATCAATTTCCAGAGTCAGTACTCCTTAAGGCTCTCAAACTCCACCAGAAAGACAGCTTCTGGAGTTTCTCACTATATACACCAGTAATTCATATATGAAGCACATGCTTTTGTTCATGTGCTTTTTCAAAAAGTTTTAGTCTGTTAGAGATGTGAGTTGCATTTTTCCACTAACTACAGTATGACCATCTCTCAGTTTTCTGGGATGATTAATGTTACTTTGCTTGCTATTTGGGCAGGTGATTGGTGATCTTAATTGAATGGCTGGTGGTTGGAAGTCCCCGATTACAGTATCTCTTTCTAATGATATGCAACACCTAGATATTTTCATTGGATGCTGCACCCTGTGTATCTATGATATTAACCTTTACAAATTATTTAATACTTGAAATGATCCTAGGCATTTATTGTGTAGCAGCCTTGGTGAACAACAATGCATGCAGCCAGATGATTGCTTATGTTCATATACCAGTGCCCAAGACATCAACTTTTGTTATTCCATCTCAGTTGTCTTTTGTTATTCCATCTGTGGTATCCTCTCATTCTAACATTGCATAGCTGCTTCAGCCAGCCTATGCTCACCATAGTGAATTCCTGGATTGCCGGACTTGGCACAGTATTACTCTATGATTGGATGGTTTTCTTCAGTGGAGAATCATTCATTCTCAGACTTTATGTAGGAATGGGAAAAAAATAAAAAGAAAAATATCCGATCTGGCATTTACAATGGGAGAGACAAAATTAGATCTATAATGGGTTTTGACACACTGAGTGAATTGGACTCATTTCCACAATATAATACCCTGTTTATATTATTATTTATTTTTATTTTTATATATTTTAAATAAATTTATATATTAATAATATTTTATATAAAATTATATAATATAAATATTATAAATAAAAAATTATTATAAAAAATATTTTAAATATAATTTAATAATATATAATAACTAATAAATTATTAATTTAATTAAAATAGCAAATTTATTTTTTTAATTTTTTATTAATAATTCTTCCTCTCGTTCAATTCCATTCAAACAATTAATTATTAAATTTTTTTTATATTTTTAAATCCATCATCTTACCTAACCTCCAAAACACTGTATATTCTAAATCACTCAATTCAAATATATCCAAAAATATATTTTTAATTCGTTAAGTCTGAAAATGTTTTGGAAGATACAAAACTTCTTCTCCTAATTGTGTTATTCAATAAATAAGACCGATCATGTGTAGCGCGTCTGTTACATGCCTGCCACCTGTTTTGAATATAGTTGGGTCGCCCAAAAAAATTTTTATTTTATTATTATTATAATTTATATATACTTTTAAATTAAAATGTACTATTTTTTTAATATTTGAATATTTTTTAAAAAATAAATCTTAATTCGACTTGACCCGTTTTAAGTAAAACTTAATTTTTCTCATCAATTTCTAAATAAGATTAAACTAAGTTTTTAATTAATGTTCAAAATATAAATCCACCAATGTATTCACTTAAAATCGATTATTTTTTCTTAATTATTAGTATATCTGATTTTTATTTTTATTTTAATTACTATATTTTAATTTAACGCAATTTAATCACATTTTAAGAATATATTGTTCAATTTTTTATATCAAAATTGAAAAACTCAATCTAATAAATAGATAGGATTTAAGTTTAATCAAAATTTTGAGAAAATATTTTTTTAAAAAAAATTGATAAACTCAATATAATAGATGAGATGTGGTGACCAGTCCTAACTTAGTTATCCAACTAGCGACAATTTATTGTACTATTTTTTATTTTATATTAGTGGTACACTAATTATTGTAGTACTACCGATATAATATAAGTCTAATAATAAAATCAGTATCTCAAAATTTCCATGAAAATTTAAAACTCTATAATAGGTTTGTTTTACTCTCCCATACAAATATAGAGAATTATAATGATAACTAAGAAGTATAACTTTTATTAAAATTTCTTTGAGTCTAATACCTAACAAAGATAGGTCTGATTTCACTATAGCATTTCAAATTCTCTTCGCATTCTACTTACCTCTAAAAAAAGCTTAGATAAATCTCTATGAGTATGAATTCCACATCAAACATTGTCTCAATCTTATTTTTTTCTAAAATATGTTACGGAGATAATTTCTGTAAAAAAAATTTAGGTTTTATCATGAGTGCATATAATGTTTCCCATACTTTCTCACTTCTAAAAATCATTAATAATTACTTCTCTTTCCAAATATTATATTTAATGCATACATGATTTAAAAAATGTGTTTTATTAGAAAAAAATAATTTTATTTGTTGGAAGTCTGTAATTAGTACTAACTAATTAAAAATGGTTTGATGATTGTAAGTACCTAAAAATAAAGCTATAAAACCGATTTATGTGAAAAATAATTTTGGTAGCTAGAAATTTATTACATATACTAGAGAAACAAATTAGACTATTAACCAACCATCTTTCAGTTTAAAAACAAATAGTACCACGCCAATGCTCCCATGGATTGATAGATCACTAGAGTAACAATCTCTATTACGTCCCAACCCGTTTTGGTCGGATCCCCATTAGCAACTCACCAATCTTTTTGATTTATGAGTGTTCACCCCCTTCTAAACCAAAATGAGTAAGACGTCCTATTTTCTATTTTTCCTGTAATAGCATTATACAAAACTAAATATATTAAAATTTTTATATCTATCTTATTGTTAAACTGCGAAGGGTCTTTAAGGTTGGTTTTCCTCTTTTACCTGAAAAGAGATAAATGGAGAGGGTGAGTTTCTACAACTTATTAAGCGGGTGTTGGGAGCAAATTTTTAAAAATATGTTTAGTTTATTTTATTTGTCAAAACCATTGTCAAGGTTTACCATTCCTTTTTTCAAGGATTTTTCTCAAACTTAAATCTCAAAACCTTTTTCCATTTTAATGTTAGGTGTGTTTAGCTCTCTTAGCCCATCCTCTTGCCTCAGAGGCGTTTAGCAAAAAACACATGCCCTTCATTAGGAAGGGTACACACATTCGCAGGGTAGTCTTAGACTGCTCCCACTTGGGGATCAACGCGACTTTGCTGTCCACCCTGATAGAAGCCCATCCACTTCTACCTAAGTATGAGTGGACGTCCCAGACGTATATCCCCTCAAACTCCGGGTAGAGGCAATGCACCTCTATCAGAGTGGATGGTAAATGCGCTCCGGTCCACAAGTTTCACGATCGAGGACCATTTTATGACTTTACCGGCCACCTAGATAGAAGCACGTTCACTTCTACCTTGAGAATGAGTGAATGTTCACGACATCCAACTCTCAATCCCGTAACAATTCTTCGTGTTCGTAAGAGGACAGAGACCTCATCCCAACCCCACCCTAGTCTCATCCACTTGAAGCTATGTCGAGCTTCGCAAGGCTTCTTGTACGACTAACTGCCCTTATATCCACTAGGTCGTCCGTGGCCCTAGAACACATCACTACCCCTCTTGGGCCTCTTGAAGGTCCCGTAAACACAGTGCATGCTAAATCAACATTTTCACATGATGACATATAATCTATGGTGCCACTAGTCCAACGACCCCGACCCTCAACTTAACCTACAGTGGTTTGTCTTGACTAGTATGGAGACCTATCATGTCGCACTGCTGCTAGTTGACTGAGTATGTCGGTTATGTCTTGGTACCATAGCCAAACAATTCAATTAATTAAGTTTTCATGACATATAAATCATGCTTGTTTACAAGCTCTTGCTCGTGTCAATCGGCCTATGGCTTACTGTTCGAGATTTTCAAAATTAGGCATATTGGCCCCTAAGTTCCAAAACCGAGGCCTCCGGCTTAATAAAGCTAATCGAGCTTCCATCAAGGTCTCCCAAATTATTTAAGCAGTGGCACAAAGTCAGGGGAGAGCACTTCCGACAAAATAATTTTCAATTGTCCATCATACCAACTGAGTATGAAGACATCTCCGCTCATAATCAAAGAATGGGTTTTCCACTCCCTTCGAGTAAGTTTCATCATACCAACCGAGTATGATCTATTTACAACCAATAAGTAGTTTTTCCGCATGATATTTTCACATCACTCCTATCAAGTGTGATGGTTAAAATACCACTTAACAGTGGGTTTTCATTTTTGAGGTACTTCTCATCCCAACCGGGTATGATATAAAAATCCCACTCACTCTTAGTCAGTTTTCGGCCCTTACGAGCTTAATCCCAGCTGGCATTCCCGATGTCTCGTGTTCCTACACTAAATGAAAATTGTTATTCATTATCATTTGGCTTGATCACCTTCATTCATGATGAATGACTAAATTCTCAAATTTTCAAATATTTTTAATTTGGTCCCTAAAGTTATTTTTCCCTTAGTTTAGGCCCCAATTGACAGTTTCTCCAAATTGAGTCCCAAAAATTTTAAAATTCCCCTTGGGACCTCAATTTATTCAATTTCATAAAATGGGGTTCAAGTTTCCCAAATTACCAATTTGGCCCCTAATTTTCCCAAAATTATCATTTTGCCCTTCCTTTACAAAAATGGTAAGTTTTACCCCAAAAATTCTAAAATTTGCTCAATTGGTCCCCTAACACTTTTACCATGCCCAATTGACCCTTAATTTTATAAAATTGCATTTTGGTCCCTCGAATTTTCAAAAGTCCCCAATTTTCCCCAATTGTTTCCCCAATTGTAACTTTTTAACACAACCGAATTTGATTTCATCAAATTGACCAATCAAACACTTCTAATTGTTGAAATTGAAGTTAAATTTGAGTTTCTACATCTTCATACGATTCAATTACATTTTGAATTGTAAGTTTTGACGGCGAAACGAGCCCAAATGAAGCTTCATCGAAAAATTAATCGTAGAGAGAGAAAGCTTCAATTGCTCACCGTCGGGGGCACGACAGTCCAAGCTTCCAATCTGGGCAGATAGATCTCCTCCTGCAGTTTCTCCTAGGATCAAGAATCAAATCAATTGATGTCGAATTGAGTTAGAATCTCATCATCGAAATTCTGTCAATTCTCTCTCTAGCATCGGTCGAAAATTACAGAGGGGAGTTCAATTGGTTTACCTTTCAGTTCTAATTCGGCCGTGGGAGGGCTAAGGAGGTGTTGGAAGAGCTTGGTTTGGCCTGAGTAGTGCTCGAATTAGCCAATTTCATCTCGGTCAAAATAGGGCAGCTTCGGTCCGTTGGTGCTGCTTCACTGTTCGATCACGTCGGGGCTTCTCCGGCGACCCTTGGGCTGAATGGATGCTACCACTGTGTAGCTGACTTCTCCCCGATTCTAAGGAACCTGACCACACCTTCTTTGGCTCATAAAAGACCCTATATCAAAGCTCTAGTTCAAGCTTTTCCGGAAAAGTAAGCAGCTGAGAGAGAGTTTGATTTTCAAGTGTGGAGAGGATGAATGGAGAGTGGTTCTTTATATAGGGAGCTTGGGGACTCCTCGACCTCTGTTTGGCACCTTTATGACAGTCATTGATGGCCTGAAACATACTAAACAAAAAATATCAACGGCTCTAGTACTGGTCTTACCCCATATGGACGTTGGGGAATATACTGTTTATAGCGATGCATCCAGACAATGGTAAGGATGTGTTCTGATGCAAAATAGGAAGGTTATTAGCTACGCATCACAACAGCTAAAGCCCCATGAGAAAAATTACCCTACCCATGACCTCAAGCGGACAACAATAGTGTTCGCCCTCAAGATATGGTGTCACTATTTTTACAGAGTGAAGTGTCGCATCTACATTAATCATAAGAGCCTAAAATACTTCATAACCTAAAAGGAGTTCAACCTGCTACAGAGGAGGTGGCTAGAGCTAGTAAAGGACTACGACTCGATGATCGAGTACCACCCAGGTAAGTCAAACGTGGTGGTGCACTCAGCCTTAAGTACCACATGAGAGTGGCCTTAGTAAGTACTAGCTACCAACCCTTATTAGGCTAGCTATGCAACTTAAGAGTGGACCTCAACATGGACAAGGGCCAGAGTATCCTAGTGGCCAATCTAGTAGTGCAACCCGACCTAGTGGACCAAACACGAACTCTATAGCGGGAAGACGAGGAGCTCTGTTCCCATTGAGAACAGAACGGGGATGGCCCAACACAAGACATCTCGGTTAGGAGCAACATAGTTATGACCTTCAAAGGAAGGGTTTGGGTATCGAACTACCGAGAACTAAAAGGAGGGATACTAGAAGAAGCCCACGACTTGATGTACAATGCATCCGAGCAGTACCAAGATGTATCACACCCTAAAATAGTGATATTGGAGGAAGGGGATGAAGAGGGGCATCGCAGAGTACGTGGCTAGATGCCTATCATGTTAGCAAATTAAGGTCGAACACCAGAAATCCTCCAGACTACTGTAGCCTCTCCCAATTTCAGAATGGAAATGGGAGCACATCACCATGGATTTCATGATGGGGCTGCTCGTAACAAGGAGGGGTCGAGATGCCATATGGGTTATCATGGATCAACTAAACAAGTTCATGCATTTCTTACCCATCCGGGTGACAGACTCGATAGAAAAACTCATCGCCCTGTATGTGGGGGAGATCGTGTGGCTCCATGGGGTCCTTGTAAGCATAGAATCAGATCAGGACCCAAGATTCACTTCTCGATTCTAGCCCAGCCTACAAGTTTCCTTGGGGACTAGATTGCACATGAGCACGACTTTTCAACCTCAAACAGAAGGATAGTCAGAACAGACCATCCAAACTCTAGGAGACATGCTTTGGGCATACATTTTGACAATGAAAAGGAATTAGGAGGATTACCTGTGTCTCATGGAATTCACATATAACAACAGCTACCAGGCCAGCATCCAGATGGCACACTACAAAGCACTCTACGGGCGACCTTGTCGCACACCCCTATTTTGGGAGGAGGTAGGAGAAAGAAAACTCGAGAAAGTCGAGTTGTTAGAGGACGCATTGGAAAAAATTTGTATAATAAGGAGCCGACTCAAGATGCCCTAGGGTAGGCAGAAAATTTATGCTCTCGACTGGAGAAAGGACCTAGAGTTCGAGGTTGGGGATTGAGTATTCCTAAAAGTGTCACCATGGAAGGGGATACTCAGGTTTCAACAAAAAGGGAAGTTGAAACCAAGATACATTGGTTCATACGCCATAATTCAGAGGGTCGGACCAGTAGCATATCGATTGGAGTTGCCCCCGGACCTACAAAGTATTCATGATGTCTTTCATGTGTTACTACTGCAAAAGTATGAGCTCGACCCCAGCCACATGTTAGATGAACCACTGTCGGAAATTGAGGAAGACCTAACCTACTAAGTAGAGCCTGTTCGGATCCTTGACCGACGTGAGAAAAACCTCCACAACAAGAGTATCCCCATGGTAAAGATACTATGACAAAATGATCAAGTGGAGGAGGAAACGTGGGAGGTTGAGTCAACTATAAGGGGTAGATACCCACAACTGTTTAATATGTAACAGTTTTGACGACAAAACTCCAAAAAGGAGGGGAGAGTTGTAAAACCCATGCTTTGGAACAAAATAAAATTGGGAAGAGAACTGGTATAGATTTATGTGCGAAGAAACAAATCGATTAATGAACGAAAAATAATTAACGTGGGAAATTAGAAAAACTCAAATGACCAAAAATTCACAAAAATTACAAGGAAGAACCAGTAAATGGAATTAAGGATAGAACCAGACTAGTCTAGGATGAACCGGACCCGAAATAGAATGAATCGGGATGAACCATAGTGAACCAGTTCACAAATTCAATTTTCTAGGTGGCTTAAAAATGTCAATTTGGGAAATTGAGGCTGTCACGCCCCGACCCGTTTGGTCGGATCCCCGTGAACAACCCGCCACCCTCCCGATTTATTAAAGGGTTTCCCCTTATTATAATCCGTAAAGAGTAAGGCGTCCTTTAAACCTGCACCATTTCCTGGAATAGCATAATCAAAACTGCATGAAATTTTAAACTTTACATACCTGTCTTACAGGCATCTTAGTTGATGGTCCTTCAAGGTAGGCTTTCCGAGATTTACTGAAAGGGATATAAGGGAGGGGGTGAGTACGACTACTCAGTGAAAGGGTTTTCAAAGGTCTACTTTTAACTTTTAAGAAAAACATTTATATGGAGTGTGCCAAACTCTTTCTTTTCAGAAAAAAAAATCCCATCATTTAAAAATTTGGGTTTTTCCACCATTTCTTATTTACCACGGTGTGTCATCACCCAACACACATCCTTCATCATAAAGGTTACACACATTCGCAAGTCAGTATCACTATTGAACCCGCTAGTGGCTTCAGAGCGACTTTTCCTACCACTTGGATAGAAGTACAACCACTTCTACCCTGGGAATGAGTGGATGTACGTGACATCCGACCCACAATCTCGAAATCACTTATTCGTGTCCGTATGAGGACAGAGACCTCATCCTGTCCCCACCCCGGTCTCATGCGCTTGGTGCTACTCCAGATTTCGCACAGACACTTGGAACGACGAACTGCCTTTATAGCCACCAGGTCGTCTAGTGCCCTTAGGATGCATCACTACCCCTCATGGGCGTCTTGATGATCCCATACTCATAGTGCATGCACAAACAATGTTTTCTTATATTGCCATGTAATCTATGGTGCCACTAGTCCAATGGCCCCGACTCTCAACTCAACCCGCAGCTGTTTGTCTTGACTAGTCCGTCGACCTGTCATGTCGCACTGCCGCTAGTTGACTGAGTATGTCGGTCCTATTTTGGTACCATGGCCAAACAATTCACTTATTAAGTTTTATGACACATATATCATGTTCGTTTATGAGCTACTGCTCGTGCCAACTGGCCTTGGGCCCACTATACGAGATTTCCAAAATTGGGCATTTAGCCCCCAAGTTCCAAAACCGAGGCCCTTGGCCTATCAGAATTGGCGTTCTCGATGTCTCATTCTCCTACCTGAGATGAACATAATTGTTCATTATTCTTTTGCCCAATAGCCCTCATTCGTTCCAAATGAATGAGAAAACCCAACTTTACATATATTTGTAATTAGGTCCCTAAAGTTAATTTTCTTTAACTTTAAGTTCCTATTGCCAAGTTTTTCCTAAATTCGAGTCCCGAAACCTTTAAAATTTATCTTAGGACCTCAAATTATTTGATTTCACACAAAGGGGTTTAATTTCCCAAATTTCCAATTTGGTCCTTCAATTTTCCCAAAATTACCATTTTGCCCCTTCTTTAGAAAAATGGTAAAATTATGCCCTAAAAATTCTAAAATTTATCAATTGACACTCTAATATTCTTATCATGACCAATTAACCCTCAATTTTAAAAATTACATTTTTGGTCCTTCAAATTTCCAAAAATCCCCAATTTCCCCAACCTTTTTTTTCCCCAATTTCAACTCTTTAACACTGCCAAATTTGATTTCATCAGATTGATCAATCAAACACCTCGAATTGTTGAAATTGGAGTTGAAATTGAGTTCCTACATGTTCATACTATTCTAAGGTACTTTGAATAACAGATTTTAACGCTAGAACGAGCTCAAACGGAGATTCATCAGAAAACAGACTATAGAGAGAAAAATCTTTGATTTCTCACCGGTGAGGGCATGGCAGTGGAGCTTTCAAATCTGGGCAGATAGCTCTCCTCCAGAGGTTATTCCTAGGATCAAGGATGATATCAATTGATGTCGAATTGGATTAGAATTTCTTCATTGAAATTCAGTCGACTCTCTCTCTAACAACGATCTGAAATTGAAAAGGGAAACTGAATTGGCTTACCTTTCGGTCCTAATTCGGCCGAGGAAGGACTGAGGATGTGTTGGGGAAGGCTTGGTTTGGCCTGAGGAGGGCTTGAAATGGCCGATTTTAGCTTGACCAAAATAGGGTAGCTTCGGTTCGTTGGAGCTACTTCACTATTCCATCATGCCGGCGCTTTTCCAACAAATCTCGGATTGACTGGAGTTTGCTACCAGATAGCTGTCTAACTTTGAAGTTCTTATGGAATCTAATTCACCTAAACCAATTTGGTTTTTGTTTTCTAGTTTGTCTTAAGTTTCTTTTCCAAGGTTTATTGAATCCTTTGGATCACCCAAAAGTTGTAAATTTCCATATTGCTTATTCCCAAATGTAAACTGGCTTGGTTTTCTTATTCGGTTTGACCGGTTCTTTTCCCGGTTTTCCTTAACTAAAAAAAATGCGGGTTTTACATAACGGTGCCAAATGGACGGCCAACGGGTCCCCGAGCTCCCTATATAAAGAGCCCCTCCCATTCATCCTCTACACACCTGAAAACTCTATTCTCTCTCAACTACTCCATTTTCCAGTGAAGCTCAAACTAGAGCTACGACATGGGGTCTTTTTTGAGCCAAACAAGGTGAGGTCGAGTTCTTTAGAACCACGGAGAAGTCAGCTACACGTCTGTAGTCTCTGTTCACTCTGAGGGTTACCAGCGAGATGCCGTCATGATGAAACATTAAAGCAGCTCCAGCGGACCGAAGCTGCCCTATTTTGGTCGAGTTGAAATTGGCCATTTTGAGCACTCTTCAGGCCAAACCAAGCCTTCCCAACACTTCCTTAGCCCTCCCACAGCTGAATTAGTACTGAAAGGTAAGCCAATTTAGCTTCCCTCAGCAATTTCCGGCCAGTGCTAGAGTCTAGGATGAACCTCAGGATGAGAGCTATCTGTCTAGATTGAAAGCTCGGACCGCCGTGCCCTCATTCGTGAGTAATCAAATCTTTCTCTCTATACGGTCCATTTTTCGGCGAAGCTCCGTTTGAGCTCGTTCCGGCATCAAAACTTGCGATTCAAAGTCCTATTGAATCGTAAGAAGATGGGGGAACTCAATTTTAACTTTAATTTCAACAATTAGAGGTGTTTGATCGGTCAATTTGATGAAATCAAATTCGGTTGTGCTAAAGAGTTGAAATTGGGGAAAAATTGGGAAATTTGGGGAAAATTGGGGATTTTCAAAATTCAAAGGACCAAAATGCAATTTTATGAAATTGAGGGTCAATTGGGCATGAAAATGATGTTGGAGGGCTGATTGAGGAATTTTAGAAATTTTGGGGCAAAACTTACCATTTTTGTAAAGGAAGGGCAAAAATGGTAATTTTGGAAAAGTTGGGGGACCAAATTGAATTTTAAAAGTTTTGAGACTCAAATTTAGGAAAACCCCGACAATAGGGACTTAAAGTTAAAGAAAAATAACTTTAGGGACCTAATTGCAAATATATGTAAAGTTAGGTTTTCTCATTCATTTGGAACGAATAAGGGCTATTAGACTAAAAAATAATGAACAATTATATTCATTTCGTGTAGGAGAACGAGACAACGGAAACTACAGTCAAGGTCCAGCTTGTTAAGGACGGCACCCCACTAAGTGGAATTTCACTTCACTATCGGGTGAGTGGGTTTACTAACATCATACCCGGTTGGGATGATGAGCACAACTTAAAGATAAAAACCATTTATCAGTTGTGTGTGGGATTATATATCATACCCAGTTGGGAATGATAAGTGCCTCGGTATAAAAACCCACTATTTAGTGGTATTTTAATCATCACCACTTAGAGAAATTGATATGAAAATTATGCGGAAAAACTATTTACCGGTTGTAAGTAGATCATACCCGGTTGGTATGATGAGACTTCCTCAAAGGAAGTTGAAAACCCATTCATCGGTTATGAATGGAGATGTTCTTATACCAATTGGTATAATGGACAGTGAAAACCTATTTTGGTGGAAGTGTTCTCCACTGACTGTGTGCCAATGCTAAACTATTTGGGAGACCTTCATGACGGGAGCTCAAATAGTTCTTATAGGTCGGGGGCCTCAGTTTTGGAACTTGGGGCTAAATGCCCGATTTTGAAAATCTCGTACAGCGGGCCTAAGGCTAGTTGGCACGAGCAGTAGCTCATAAACGAACATAATATATGTGCCATAAAGCTTAATAAGGGAATTGTTTGGCCATGGTACCAAGATAGGACCGACATGCTCAGTCAACTAGCGGTAGTGCGACATGACAAGTTGACGGACTAGTCAAGACAAACAACTACGAGTTGAGTTGAGAGTCAGGGCCGTTGGACCAGTGGCACCACAAATTATATGGCATAATGAGAAAACATTGTTTGTGCATGCACTATTAGTTTAGGATCATCAAGACGCCCATGAGAGGTAGCGATGCATCCTAAGGGCCCAAGACGACCCGGTGAGTATAAGGGCAGATCGTCGTTCCAAGTGTCTGTGCGAAATTTGGAGTAGCACCAAGCGCATGAGACCGGGGTGGGGACGGGATGAGGTCTCTATCCTCATATAGACACGAAGAAGTGATTTTGGGATTGAGGGTCGGATGTCGCGTATATCCACTTATTCCTAGGGTAGATGTGGTCGTGCTTCTATCCGGATGGCTTGCAAAGTCGCTCCGAAGCCACTAGTGGGTTCAATAGTCATACTGACCTATGAATGTGTGTAACCTTCATGATGAAGGATGTATGTTGGGTGATGACACACAGTGGTAAATAAGAAATGATGGAAAAAACCCAAATTTTTAAATGAAGGGATTTTTTAAAAGAATGGAGTCTAGCACACTCCATATAAAGGTTTTTCTTAAAAGTTAAAAGTAGAGCTTTGAAAACCCATTCATTGAGTAGTCGTACTCACCCCCTCCTTCATATCCCTTTTAGGAAATCTTGGAAAGCCTACCCTTAAAGACCATCGACTAAGATGCCTGTAAGACAAGTATGTAAAGTTTAAAATTTAATGCAATTTTGATTATGCTATTCCAGGAAATGGTGTAGGTTTAAAGGACGCCTTACTCTTTATGATTTATAATAAGGGGAAACCCTTTAATAAACCGGGAGAGTGGCGGGTTGATCAGAGGGATCCGACCAAACCGGGTCGGGGCATGGCATAAGGGTAGTTTGTTGTGCTAGCAGTCAAGGAAGCTCGACATCGCTTCATGCGCATGAGACCGGGGTGGGGTCAGGATGAGGTCTTTGTTCTCATATGGACATGATGTATTTTGGGTATGAGGGTAGGACGTCAAAGTTGTTCACTCAGAATTTGGGTAGAAGTCAGAGACTTCTATTAGGGTGGATGGTAAAGACGCTTCGATCCACAAGTGGGTGCAATCGGTGTAACTGCATCTCGTGAATGTGTGTGAACCCTTCCTAATGAAGGGCGCGTGTTGTTTGTGAAACATACCTAATATGGAAATGAGAAAGAGGTTATGAAAATCGTGGAAAGGATTTGAGAATCCTTTGAAAAGAATTGGTTAACATTGGAAAAAGGTTTCAAAAACCAGAACTTTAGTAAATAATGTTTTTAAAGGAAATAACAAGTTTGACACACTCCGATTAAAGTTATTTTTTGTGAAAACGCCCACCCAACACCCATTTACTGAGTTGTCAAACTCACCTCCTCCCTTTACCCTATTTGAGGAAACCAACCTTAAAGATTTGTTTGTAGCTGAACCTTAAGACATGTATGTAAAATTTATATTCAGTTTTGATTAATGTTATTCCAGGAAAAATACAGGTGAAAAGGACGGCTTACTCCTCGACGTTTAGAAAAGGGCGAAACCCTTCCTGAACCAAAAGGGAGTGGTGGGTTGCTCATGGGGATCCGACCAAACCGAGTTGGGGCATGACATGTTGCCAAGGCAAGATGGATGAGTGAATAAACGGTAAAGGTAATCGGGAATGTACCACTAGACGGAGTTATACAACCCCTGGAAAGTTGGAAGGTTAGGAACACCCAGTAAGGAAGTATTCTAAAATTTTAATTGTCAAGGATATTCTCTAGAGCATTTTCGTGTTGTAAGGAACACACAAGCCCAACAGCCCAGGGAAGGATATGACTCAACTAAGAAAGAGTAAGTTAGTTAAGTATAATAAGGTCAATATCGAATTTAGACCAAAGATGTAATAAATAACGAATGGAGGAAGGGTCAAAATAAGACAAAAAGGGTGATAACATAGAAAACTCGTGAACACAAGTAGACAATTTGGGAAAGTTACAACTCCCAAGTGACCCAAAAGGGTTCATAAAACCTAGGAAAAGGATCTTAGGACAATTTGGGAGAGAAAACCAGACCAGTTCAAGTGAACCGGATCCAAACTAGATTGAACTGGGTTCATGAACCAAAATTGATAGAGAAAGGGCAAATCAGGGAATTTATGGATCCCGAGTGACTTAAAGAGTCATAAAAGTCAAGAAAAAGGACTTTAGGATGAAATGGAGGTGAAAACCAAACTGGTTTAGGTGAACAGGATCCAAAACGGATTGAACTGGTTTGGACCGTTGTGAACCACTATTGAATCTTATGATAGATTCATTTTTCAAGGTGGCTTAGAAAATTTAAATTGGAGAATTGATGCCACCATTGGATAGAGAATAAATTTTGTTGAATTTATAAAATTTTAATTTTAAAAAATTCGGTCGAATCAGGCTTGAACCAGTCGGTTTAAGCATTGAACTCGTTTCGGACCGTTTCGGTCTGCTTTGGAACAATGTCATCTTCTTCCTACATATGACAGCACTGTTCACTTGTCAGAAAATCGCGCAACGCCGGCGAAGATGAAAAGTCTCCGGCTAGGGAGTTTCAAGAAATGAATGACCGCAAATTAGATGGCCAAGAAGTCCTTGAGCTTCATATATAAAGAGCCCCTCCTAATTCATCCTCCTCACACCTGAAAACTCCATTCTCTCTCAATGACTCCATTTTCCAGTGAAACTCGAACCAGAGCTCCATTTTGGGCATTTTTCTAAACCAAAGAAGGCGTGGCCGGATTCTTTGGATTTGGGGAGAAGTCAGCTACACGTTTGTAGTCTCCATTTGCTTCGAGAGTCGTAAGAGAAGCACCAGCATGATCGAACACTGAAGTAGCTCCAGCAGATTGAAGTTGCCTTATTTCGGCCGAGCTGAAATCGGCCAATTTGAGCCCTCCTCAGGCCAAACCAAGCCCTCCAAACACCTCCACAACCCTCCTACAGCTAAATTAGAGCAGAAAGGTAAGCTAATTTGGCTCATCGATATAAATTCCGATCGGTGCTAGAGAGAGAACTGATAGAACTACGATGACTAAATTCTCATTCAATTCGGCATCAATTGATGCAATTCTTGATTCTAGGATAAACATCAGGACGAAAGCTATCTGTCGAGATCGAAAGCTCGGACCACCGCATCCCCCATGGTAAGCTTTCAAAGCTTTCTCTCTCTAAGTCTAGTTTTCCAACGAAACTCCATTTGAACTCATTTCAGCATCAAATCGTGTGATTTAAAATTAAATTGAATCGTATGAAGTTGTAGGAACTCTAATCTAACTTCAATTTCAATAGTTAAACTAATTTGATCGGTTAATTTGATGAAATCAAATTCAGTTGAGTTAGAAGGTTGAAATTGGGGAAAATTGGGGGAAATTTGGGAATTTCAAAGCACATGGTTGCACGACAAGTTCCATCTCATCTTTTTATCTAGTTCTTTTTTTTATCTTCTCTACCTATTTCTATTCTCTATAAAAAAAAATTATCATATTCTTCTATCTATCTTCTCTCCAGTAGGTTAAAAAAAAAGATAAAAAAGAGCCAAAACAAATTTGTGCCCAAAAAAGTGCAAAAAAAAAAGAAAAAAAAGAGCAAAAAAAGTTCGTGCTAAAAAAAAGAGCAAAAAAATTCATGAAAAAGGGCAAAAGAAAAAAAAAAGAGGCACACAATTCTATATTATATCTCATTCTTATTCTGCTCTATATAAGTTTATTACTTCATTCCATCTTAATTTCTTTCTTCTCTATCTAAATTTTACTCTTATTTCTGAGTCTATTCATACCTCTCACTTAAATTATTTGGAATTGCTTTTTGAAAACCTTTATCGATATATCTTGATAGTTCCTCAAGTTGAACTGCTTCGTAAAAATGATTTATTTTTAAAGTTCAATTCAGATTGAAAGAAGACATATGAGTGGGAAAAGGCAAGAGTGCTTTAAATCTATAAGAAAAAGGCATTTGAGTGTAAAACAAAAGTGTTTGATAGAAACATGTGAGGGAGAGTTGCGAGGTTCTTTTCTTTCTAACAATTGCCAAGTTCGGAAGGCCCAACAACAAGGAAACACAATGAAAGAAGAGGGTTTCATATCGCCCATTCAAAACCTACAGTGGAAAGCAATGAAGAGTCAAATGAAACAGATAGTGAAGTCTGAATTTGAGCCACTTCATACGTGAATGGATTGCTTGGAGGAAGGTGTGAGGCGACACTCACATCAACATACTTCCATTGAATGACCGTGGAGCAGTCGATCTCGATGCTTCAAACCACAAGAACTGGTGGAGTTCGATGATCTCCAAGTTAATCGTGACAACATCAAGATCAATTCCTTCAATCAACCTACTACTTGGGACAGACCATGGATTGATGATATCTTGGACAACCAACCTGAGAAGTTATTTCATACTCGTTGCTCTATGAAAAATAAGGTTTGTTCTGTTATCATAGATGGGGAAAGTTGCACTAACTTTGCTAGCACCGAGCTTGTGGAGAAGTTGGCATTACATACAACGAAGCATCCAAAGCCATATTAAATTCAAAGGCTGAATGATCAACCCAAACTCAAGGTAACCCAACAGGTGATAGTGTCCTTCTCTATTGGGAAATATCAGGATGAAATACTATGTGACGTGGTACCAATGCACGTGTGCCATATACTTTTGGGACGACCTTGGCAGTTTGATCGTCAAGTTATGCATGATGGATTCACTAATAGGTACTCTTTTGTGATGAATGAGAGACCAATATCTCTTGTACCATTGACTCCAAGGCAAGTTTTTGAGGATCAATTGAAAAAGAAAAAGGCAAATGAACAGAAAATAGAAGAAAAAAAGAAAGGAGAAATATCAGAGTTGAAAAAAAAGAGGGAAAAGCCAGAAGTGGAAAAAAAAGAGAGTAAAAGCAATTTTATTGCAACAAAAAGTGAGATCAAGCGAGCTTTACTTTCACATTAGGCTCTTATTGTACTTATGTACAAGATGCCTTTTTGAGTACTAACGATCTTGTCGGATCTTTGCCGAGTAATATTATTACTATTTTGCAGGAATTTATCGATGTCTTTCCTGAAGAGATACCACCAGGTTTGCCACCAATTCGAGGAATTGAACATCAAATTGATTTCATCCCTGGAGCGATGATTCCCAACCGCCAGCATATAGAAGTAACCCTGAGGAAACAAAGGAACTTCAACGCCAAGTCCTAGAGCTGATGGAAAAGGGGTATGTTCGAGAGAGTATGAGTCCATATGCTGTGCCAGTGCTACTTGTACCTAAGAAGGACGGAACTTGGCGAATGTGCGTGGATTGTCGAACCATCAACAACATCACAGTAAAGTATCTCCACCCTATTCCTCATTTGGATGACATATTAGATGAGTTGCATGGATCTTGTTTATTTTCGAAAATAGACCTTAAGAGTGGATATCATCAAATTCGAATGAAAGAAGGGATTAGCTAGTTTTTATAGACGTTTTGTTCCAAATTTTAGTAGTTATGTTGCACCTCTTACTGCTGTTATAAAGAAAAACGTACCTTTTAAATGGGGTAATAAGCAAAAAAATGCATTTCAATTGATAAAGGAAAAACTAACTACTGCCCCATTGCTCTCATTGCCTAATTTTTTGAAAACATTTGAAATTGAGTGTGATGCATCAGGAGTAGGTATTGGAGGTGTATTAATGCAGAAGGAAGACCAATTGCATATTTCAGTGAAAAGTTGAGTGAAGCAACCCTTAACTATCCTACCTATGATAAGGAGATGTATGTCGTAGTTCGAACTCTTCAAACATGGCAGCACTACCTATGGCCGAAAGAGTTTGTGATTCACACAGATCATGAATCTCTTAAACATCTCAAAGGACAACACAAGTTGAACAAACGCCATGCAAGGTGGGTGGAGTTCATTGAAACATTCCCATATGTGATCAAGTACAAACAAGGTAAGGAAAATATAGTTGCAGATGCTCTATCGCGAAGGTACGCTATGCTTTCAATGCTTGATTCTAAATTTCTTGGTTTTGATTATATCAAGGATTTGTATGCAAATGATCCTGATTTCTGTGAAGTGTTTAGAAGTTGTAGAAGTGGTAAGTTTGGGAAATTTTATTTACAAAATGGATTTCTTTTTCAGGAAAACAAATTATGCATCCCTCAGTCTTCTTTGCGTGAGTTACTTGTTAGGAAAGCGCATGCTGGAGGACTTATGGGACATTTTGGGGTAGCTAAAACTATGGCGATAATGCATGAGCATTTTTTTTTGGCCCCACATGAAAAGGGATGTTGAGAAAATTTGTTCTCGATGCATTACATGTAAGGAGTCTAAGTCTAGGCAACAACCTCATGGCCTGTATACTCCTCTTCCGATTCCTAATGCACCTTGGATTGATATTTCCATGGATTTTATTTTAGGATTACCAAGAACTAAGAGGGGGAGGGATTATGTGTTTGTGGTAGTTGATAGGTTTTCAAAGATGGCACATTTCATTCCATTTCATAAAACTGATGATGCATCGAATGTTGCTGATTTGTTCTTTAGAGAAGTTGTCAGATTGCATGGTATGCCTAGGACTATTGTTTCTGATCGTGATTCTAAATTCTTGAGTTACTTTTGGAAAACCCTATGGGGTAAATTGGGAACCAAACTATTGTTTTCAACAACATGTCACCCACAAACTGATGGTCAAACAGAAGTAGTAAATATGACATTAGGTACTTTATTACGTTCTATAATAAAAAAGAATTTGAAATCATGGGAAGATATCTTACCACATGTTGAATTTGCTTATAATCGTTCTATTCATTCTACAACTAAGTTTTCACCATTTGAGATTGTTTATGGTTTCAATCCATTAACCCCTCTAGATCTAATTCCACTTCCTGTAGGTGAATTGGTGAATTTTGATGGAAAGAGAAAAGCAGTGTTTGTGAAAGAACTGGACGAGAAGACAAAGATGCACATTGAACGGATGACTAAAGTTTATGAAAAACAAGCAAACAAGGGCCGCAAAAGTGTCATTTTTTAACCCGGTGATTGGGTCTGGCTTCATATGAGGAAAGAACGATTTTCGGAACAAAGGCGATCAAAACTTCTTCCTAGAGGAGATGGACCATTTCGTGTGTTGGAACATATTAATAATAATGCTTACAAGCTAGAGTTGCCTGGTGAGTATAGCGTTAATGAAAGATTTAATGTTACTGATTTAATGCCCTTTGATGTAAGTGATGAAGAAACAGAAGATTTGACGACAAATCATTTTCAAGAGGGGGAGAATGATGTGAATTCAACTAAAGAGACTACGAATTCACAAGTTCAATCAACCGAACCTGCAATGGAGTTGAACAGTTTGTTACTAAATGAGATGAATAATCATTTGAGACTGCAAGAGGGCCCAACCATACGGTTAAGGGCTAAAAGATTCAAAGAAGCTTTATATGGGCTGATTAAAGAGATTGCTGCATATTCAAATAGAAGCCCAAATGAAGAGCCCAAAATGAGTCCAAGAGAAGGTCTAGATTTAATTAATAAGGAGAGATTTATTAATATAATAAATCTCTTAGGATAATATTAGGTAGTTTAGATTTTTAAATTAGTTATTAAAATATCCTAGATATTTAGATTAGATATAGTTAGTTTGTAACTATAATAGATTTTTTTCCTTATTTTGTGGGCTATTCGGTTGTTTTCTAAGCCTATAAAAGGCATACTTCACAGCATTGGAGAGGACACATTTTTGGAATTTCAATCTTGTGAGTTTTGTCTTCTTTCTATCTTGAAAGGGCTTTTGAACTTATCAGGTTTTTACCTGTGGCATTCAAGCAATCAAGATTTATCACTCGAGGTTTTCTAAGAGTTCTTCTTAGAGGATTTGGGTGTGGTGTTTACATATCTCATACCTTGTTTCTCACATAAACAAGGTATATTCCATCTTCTCATACTTGCGTCGTGAAAGTCTTGGGGTCTTGCCATATTTGGTGTAGGGTGTCGTCAACATATTGGTGGGGTTCTGATGTGAATATGACAAAAGAGTTTACAAATTCACAAGTCCAATCAACCGAACGTGGAATGGAGCTAAACACTTTGTCACCAAATGGGATAAATGATTATTTGAGACTTCAAGAGGGCCCAATCACAAGGTCAAGGGCTAAAAGATTCGAAGAAGCTTTATATGGGCTGATTAAAGAGATTGCTGAATATTCAAATAGAAGTCCAAAATGAAGAGCCCAAGATGAGCCCAAGAGAAGGTGATGAAGGAAAAGAAGATTTGAGGACAAATCATTTTCAAGAGGGGGAGAATGATGTGAATCCGACTAAAGAGAGTACGAATTCACAAATTCAATAAACCAGACCTGCAATGGAGCTGAACACTTTGTCACCAATTGGGATAAATGATCACTTGAGATTTCAAGAGGGCCCAAGCACAAGGTCAAGGGCTAAAAGATTCAAAAAAAGCTTTATATGGGCTGATTAAAGAGATTGCTGAATATTCAAATAGAAGCCCAAATGAAGAGCCCAAGATGAGCCCAACAGAAGGTCCAGATTTAATTAATAAGGAGAGATTTATAAATATAATAAATCTCTTAGGATAATATTAAGTAGTCAGATTAGATAAGGTTAGCTTATAACCATAATAGATTTTTTCCACATTATGTGGGTCATTTGGTTGTTCTCTGAGCCTATAAAAGGCATACTCCCCAGCATTGGAGAAAGACACTTTGAAATTTATATCTTGTGAGGTTTTGTTTTCTTTCTATCTTGAAAGAGCTTTTGAACTTATCAGGTTTTTACATGTGGCGTTCAAGCAATCAAGACTTATCACCCGAGGTTTTCTAAGAGTTCTTCTTAGAGGATTTGGGTGTGGCGTCTACATATCCCATACCTTGTTTCTCACATAAACAAGGTATATTCCATCTTTTCGCACTTGCGTCGTGAAAGTCTTGGGATCGTTGCCATATTTGGTGTAGGGTGTCGTCAGCATATTGGCGAGGTTCGCATCAGGTTCGCATCAGTAGTGATGCGTTCCGGGGCTCTGGACGACCTGGTGGAAATAAGGGTAGTTAGTCGTACTAGAAGTCTTAAGAAGCTCGACGTAGCTTCTTGTGCATGAGACCGGGGTGGGGACGGGATGAGGTCTCTGTTCTCATACGGATACTGAGTTTTGTTATGGGATTGAGGGTTGGATGTCACATACATCCACTCATTCTCAAGGTAGAAGTGGACATACTTCTATCTAGGTGGCCAGTAAAGTCGCTCCGATGCCACAAGTGAGTACAGTGGACGGGTGGATCTGCGAATGTGTGTTTTCTTCATGATGAAGGGCATGTGTTGGTTGATAAACATACCATTATGATGAAAAATGGTTATGAAAACCAAGTTTTGAGAATAAAATGTTTTTAAAAGAAAAATAAGGAGTCTAACACACTCCAAATTCAAACTATTTTTCTAAAAGTCAAACTTTAAACACCCATTCACTGAGTCATTGATCTCACCCCCTCCCTTATATCCTTTTCAAGTAACCCCGGAAAGCTTACCCAAAGACCACTAGCTAACATACCTGTAAGGAAGGTAGGAAAAGTTTAAAAATTTATGCAGTTTTGATTTATGTTATTTTTGGAAAGTTGTAGGTTTAAAGGACGCCTTACTCCTTATGGTTTAAAAAGAAGGGGCAACCCTTAGTAAGCCAGAAGAGTGATTGGTTGATCACGGGATCCGACCAAATCAGATTGGAGCGTGACACAGTGTGTTATCTTCAACCTTTGATCTAGGCACATAAGAACGACAGGTTGGCCACCAAAATTTCAACAACCTGAAAATCCTCTCAACATGGCCATAAATGAGAGAGATTGAGGTCGAGTGATTGATGAATGGATAGACCTATCACTCCCCGAGCTCCCTATATAAAGAGATCCTCCCCATTCGTAATCCTCATCTCTCAAACGACTAAAAAAGAAGAAGAGCTCCTTTTTTCGACAAAGCACGAACTAGAGCTCTTACATGGGAACATTTCTCCACCTCTAAAGGTAAATTTGGGTTCTTTGTAATCTTGAGTAAGTCAACTACATGACTGCATACTCCATTCTGCTCGAGGATGATCAGGGAAGCACCAACGAGCTCGCACAGTACCTTCGCTCTCTCAATAGTCCACAAACCGAGTTGGTCGACCTCAATTAAAGCCACTCTCGAGCTAACTCCAGCCAAACCAAGCTCCCCAAACCAACATTAGAGGAGCCTAGACCTAGTTTTGGTGGTCAGCATGTAGTTGTTTTCCTAATTGGTCCTTCGACCTAGTCCTAGCACACTGTCACTAGCCCATCGAGTCTCATCAGTCTTGACTTGGTAAGGGTTCTTTTACTCATATTTGTCTACGGGCTCTAGCCCATGCCACTTGGCCTTGGGCCCTCTTCACGAAATGCTAAGAAACCCTAAGATTTGTAAAGAAACGCTAAGAAGTCCTAAAAAACACTAAGAAACACAAATAAACCCAAAAAACCCATTAAAAACCTTAAAAACTCTAAAAAACAATAAGAAACACTAAGAAACCCTAAGAAATACTATGAAACTATAAGAAATGTAAAAGTTACGCTAAGAAACCCTAAAAAACATTAAAAAAAACCCATGAAATGCTAAGAATTGCTAAGAAATCCAATGAAACCCTAAGAAACGCTAATAAACCCTAAGAAATGATAAAAAAAATGCTAGGAAACTCTAGTAAACGCTAATAAATGCTAAAAACCCTAAGAATCCATAAAAAAAAGGCTAAGAAGCACTAAGGAATCCTAAGAAAACCAAAGAAATGCTAAGAAAGCCTAACAAAGGCTTATAAATCCTAAAAAAACTCTAAGAAATGCTAAGAAACTATAAGAAACACTAAGAAAACCTAAAAAAAACTAAGAAACCCCAAAAAAAAGGCTAAAAATGCCAAGAATCGCTAAAAAATTTGATGAAACACTAAAAAATGCAAATACACCCTAGTAAACCCTTAAAAATGGTAAGAAAAAATAGGTAACACTAGTAAACGCTAAAAAACCCTAAGAAATCATAAGAAACCCTAAGAACCATTAATGAACCCTAGAAAACCCAAAGAAATGCTAAGAAAGCCTAAGAAATCTAAAAAAAACTATAAAACCCTAAGAAACACTAAAAAATACTAAAAAGTGCTAAGAAACCCTACCAAACACTGAGAAATGCTAAAAAAACTCTAAAAATGCTAAGAAACCCCCAAGAAACCCTAAAAACCCTAAAAACTCTAGGAAATGCTAAGAAAACCTATGAAACCGTAAGAAATACTAAGAAATCCTAAGAAACACTAAGAAACGCTAAGAAACTCAAAGAAACCCTAGCAAAACCCTAAGAAACGGTAAGAAACGCTAGGAAACCCTACTAAAACTCTAAGAAATGCTAAGTAATGCCAATAAACCCTTAAAAACATTAACAAACCCAAGAAACGCTAAAGAATAGCTAAAAAACCCTAAGAAATCCTAAGAAAGTCTAGGAAAACCCTAAGAAATGGTAAGTAACGCTAGGAAACCCTAATAAACCTCAAGAAACGCTAAATAAATGCTAAGAATATCTAAGAAATTCTAATAAACCCTATGAAACGCTAGGAAACCCTGCTAAATGCTAAAAAACGCTAAGAAACCCTAAGAAATCCAAAGAAACCCTAAGAAACACTAAGAAACCCAAATAAATCTAATGAAATGCTAAGAACCCTTGGGGAATCCTAAGAAACACAGAAACGCTAAGAAAACCTAAGAAATTCTTAAAACATTAAAAAAACCCTATGAAAACCTAAGAAACGCTAAAAAACTCTAAAAATGCTAAGAAACACTACCAAACACTAAGAAAGATTAAGAAACTCTAAGAATGCCTAAGAAATGCTAAGAAACCCCATGAAGCCATAAGAAACCCTAAAATCCCTAAAAAACCCTAAGAAAACTTAAGAAATGCTAATACAATCTAAGAAACCCAATAAAGCCCTAAGAAACGCTAAAAAAACCCTAGGAAATCCTAAAAACCCAAAGAAACGCTAAGAAACACTACAAAACCCTAAGAAACACTAAGTAACGCTAAGAAATCCTAAAAAACACCAAGAAACCCTAAGAAAAGCTAAAAAAAATGCTAGGAAATGCTAAGAAACCCTAAGAAATGCTAAGAACCCTAAGAAATATTTAGAAACGATAAGAAAGCCTAAGAAACCCTTAAGGATCCCTGAGAAACCCAAAGAATTGCTAAGAAAGCCTAAGAAATGCTAAGAAATATATTATCAATATTCTATATATGGTTGGCATGTCAACCACAATATTTTATTTCCTTTTTTTTTATAATAGCTAATTTTTTTCAAGTGCCTATAAAAGGCTAACTTGAGAGCATTGTAAGGACAGATCTTTGATTTTAGTTTTATTGTGAGGTTTATGTCTTTTTTCTCTTTTAAGAGAACTTTTGAACTTATCAGGTTTTTACTTGTGGTGTTAAGCAATCAAACTTATCACTAGAGTTTTGTAGGAGCTCTTCTTAGAGGATTTGGGTGTGACATCTACATCTATATGTGTCTTGTTTCTTAACCAAACAAGATATATTCTATTCTTTTTACTTTCATCGTGAAAGTTTTGGGGTTTCTTCCATATTTGGTGTAGGGTGTAGTTAGTATATTGGTGTGGTTCGCATCAGTAATGCTAAGAAACCCTAAAAAAATACTAAGAAACCCCAAGAAATGCTAAAAAAATTTAAGAATTGCTAAGAAACGCTAAGAAACCCTATGAAATCCTAAGAAATGCTCATAAACTCTAACAAATTGTAGGAAACCCTAGGATACTCTAAGAAACGGTAAGAAATGTTATGAAACCCTAGTAAACGCTAAGAAACCATAAGAAATGCTAAGAAAACCTAAGAAATCCAAAGAAACCTAAAGAAATGCTAAGAAACCTTAAACCCTAAGAAACCCAAAGAAATGCTAAGAAACGCTAAATAACGCTAATAAACTCTAAAAAACACTAAATTCCAAGAAACGATAAAAATGTTAAGAATCTCTAAGAAACTCTATGATACCCTAAAAACACTAATAAACCCTAGTAAACCCTTAGAAACGGTAAGAAACACTAGGAAACACTAATAAATGCTAAGAAAGCCTATGAAATGCTTAGAAACCCTAAAAAACCCTAAGAAATGCTAAAAAATAATAAAAAGTGTTAAGAAACCATACCAAACACTAAGAAATGCTAAGAAACTCTAAAAATGCTAAGATGCCCCAAGAAGCCCTAAGAAACCGTAAGAAACTCTAGGATATTATGCTAAGAGATGCTAAGAAAACCTATGAAATCCTAAGAAATCTTATGAAACCCTAAGAAACACTAAGAAATGCTAAGAAACTCTAAGAAACCCTAGGAAAACCCTAAAATGGTAAGAAATGCTAGGAAACCCTAGTAAATGCTAATAAACACTAAGAAGCACTAGGAAAACTCTAAGAACCACTAAGTAACCCCAAAAAACATTAAGAAACCCAAGAAAAGCTAAAAATGCTAAGAATCACTAAGAAACTCTAAGAAACCCTATGAAACATTAAGAAACTCTAGGAAAACCCTAAGAAATGCTAATAAATGCTAGGAAATCCTATTAAATGCTAAGAAACACTAAGAAACACTTAGAAACTCTACGAATTCCAAAGAAACGCTATGAACCCTTAAGGAACCCTAAGAAACCCAAAGAAACACTAAGAAAGCCTAAGAAATGCTTAGAAACCCTAAGAAATGCTAAAAATCACTAAAAAGTACTAAGAAACCCTAAAAACTCTAGGAAATGCAAAGAAACGCTAAGAAAACCTATGAAACCCTAAGAAATCTAAAGAAACCCTAATAAACATTATGAAACACAAAGAAACTCAAAGAAACCCTAGGAAAACCCAAAGAAACGGTAAGAAACGCTAGGAAACCTAGTAAATGATAAGAAACGTTAGAAAACCCTAGGAAAACTCTATGAAATGCTAAGTAGTGCCAAGAAACCCTTAAAAACATTAAGAAACCAACAAATGCTAAAAAATGCTACGAATCACTAAAAAACTCTAAGAAACCCTAAGAAACATTAACAAACACTAAGAAACTCTAGGAAAACCCTAAGAAATGTAAGAAATGCTAGGAAACCCAAATAAACCTCAAGAAACGCTAAAAAATGCTAAGAATCTCTAAGAAACGCTAATAAACCCTAACAAACGTTAAGAAATGCTAGGAAATCCCGATAAACGCTAAAAATGCTAAGAAACACTAAGAAACCCTAATAAATCCAAGGAAATGCTAAGAACCCTTAAGGAACCCTAAGAAACACAAATAAATGCTAATAAATATTAAGAAATGCTTAGAAACCAAAAAAAAAACCCTATGAAACCCTAAGAAACGCTAAAAAAACACTAAAAAGTGCTATGAAACCCTACCAAACACAAAGAAATACTAAGAAAACCTATGAATCCCTAAAAAAAATGCTAAGAAGCCCCCAAGAAGCCTTAAGAAACCCTAAGAAACACAAAGAAACCCTAAAAAACACTTAAAAACTCTAAGAAACCCTATAAAACCCTAAGAAATGCTAACAATCCCTAAAAAACACTAAGAAAACCAAAAAAATGCAAAGAAATCCTACAAAAACACTAAGAAATGCTAATAAACGCTAAGAACACTTAACAAACCCTAAGAAATGCTAAGAAACTATAATAAAGGCTAAGTAACGCAAAGAAACCCTAAAACATGCTAAGAATCGCTAAGAAACCCTATGAAATGCTAATAAACCCCAATAAACCCTAGTAAACCCTTAGAAACATTAAGAAACGCTAGGAAACAATAGTAAACACTATGAAACACTATGAAACCCTAAGAAATCCTAAAAAACCATAAGAAATGCTATGAACCCTTAAGGAACCCTAAGAAACCCAAAGAAACGCTAATAAAGCCTAAGAAACGCTTAGAAACCCTAAAAAAACCCTAAGAAACACTAAAAACACTAAAAAGTGATAAAAAACCCTACCAAATGCTAAAAATGCTAAGAAACCCTAAGAATCTCTAAAAATGCTAAGAAGTCGCATGAAGCCCTAAAAACCCCTTAAAAACTCTAAGAAACCCCAAGAAATCCTAAGAAACGCTAAGAACCCTAAGAAACCCTAAAAACCCACAAAAACCCTAAGAAACACTTAGAAGCCCAAAAAAACCCTATTAAACTCTAAGAAATGATAAAAACACTAAAAAGTGCTAAGAAACCTACCAAACGCTAAGAAATGACAAGAAACCCTAAAAATCTCTAAAAAAATGCTAAGAAGCCCTAATAAACATAAAGAAACACTAAGAAAACCTAAAAACCCCCTTAAAAAAACCCTAAAAGACCCTTAAAAACCCTAAGAAACCCTAAAAACTCTAGAAAATGGTAAGAAATGCTAAGAAACACTAAGAAACCCTATAAAACCCTAAGAAATGCTTTGAAACTATAAGAAACGCTAAGTAACACTAAGAAACCCTAAAAAATACTAAGAAACTGCAAGAAGTGCTAAAAGAATTCTAAGAATTGCTAAGAAACACTAAGAAACCCTAAGAAATGCTAATAAATCACAATAAACCCTAGGAAACCATAAGAAATGCTAATAAACCCTAGGAAACCCTAAGAAACAGTAAAAAACACTAGGAAACCCTAGTAAACGCTAAAATAATACTAAGAAACCCTAAGAAACGTTAAGAAACTCTTAGAAATCCAAAGAAACCCAAAAAAATGCTAAGAAACCTTAAGAAACCTAAAGAAATGATAAGAAAACCTAAAAAATACTAAGTAACGCTAAGAAAACCTAAAAAATACTAAGAAACACCAAAAAACGCTAAAAAATTCTAAGAACTGCTAAGAAACCCGAATAAACCCTAGTAAACCCTTAGACACTATAAGAAATGCTTGGAAACCCAAGTAAATGCTAAGAAATGCTTGAAAACCCTAGTAAACCCTTAGAAACCCTAAGAAATCCTAGCAAACATTAAGGAACACTATAAAACCATAAAATGCACTAAAAAACACTCAAAAGTGCTAAGAAACCTACCAAACGCTAAGAAATGCTAAAAACCCTAAGAATTCCTAAAAAGGCTAAAAAGCCCTAAGAAGCCCTAATAAACCCAAAGAAACACTAAGAAACCTTAAAAACCCTAAAAACCCCTTTTAAACCCCAAGAAACCCCTTAAAAAACCTTAGAAACCCTAAAAAGTCTAGGAAATGCTAAGAAATACTAATAAATGCTAATAAATGCTAAGAAACCCTAAGAAGCGCTAAGAAATGCTAAAAAAACTCTAAGAAACCCTATAAAACCTTAAGAAACCTTATAAAACCCTAAGAAACGCTAAAAAACCCCTAAGAAATGCTAAGAAACTATAAGAAATGCTAAGTAACACTAAGAAACTCTAAGAAACACTAAGAAACGCTAGAAAATGCTAAAAATTGCTAAGAAACCCTATGAAACCCTAATAGACGCTAATAAAACATAATAAACCCAAATAAATGCTAATAAAGTCTAATAAACCCTATGAAACACGAAGCCTAATAGATCTCCATTATCAACTCGCCACTCTCCCTATTTATTAAAGGGTTTCCCTTTATTATAGACTATAAAGAGTAAGACATCCTTTAAACCAATACCTTTTTCCAGGAATAACATAAACAAAATTGCATAATATTTAATTTCATCATACTTGTCTCACAAGCATCTTATTTGATGGTTCTTAAGGGTGTTTTCCGAAATCTCCTGAAAGGGATATAAGGGAGGGGGTGAGTACGACTACTCAGTGAATGGGTTTTCAAAAGTTTAGAATTTTAAGAAAATATTTACTATTGGAGTGTGCCAGACTCCTTTCTTTCAAAACCATTTCATTTGAAATCTCGGGTTTATCACCATTTCTTTTTAATCACGGTGTGTCATCACCCAACACACATCCTTCATCATGAAGGTTACACACATTCGTAGGTCAGCACAACCACTAAACCCACTAGTGGCTTTAGAGTGACTTTACTGGCCACCCGGATAGAAGCACGACCACTTCTACCCTAGGAATGAGTGGATGTACATGACATCCGACCCTCAATCTTGAAATCGCTTCTTAGTGTCCATATGAGGACAAAGACCTCATCTTGTCCCCACCCCAATCTCATGCACTTGGTGCTACTCCAAATTTCGCACAGACACCTGGAACGACAATCTACCCTTATACTCACCGGGTCGTCCAAGGCCCTTAGGACGCATTGCTACCCCTCATAGGCATCTTGATAATTTCGTACTCATAGTGCATGCACAAACAATATTTTCTCATATTGCCATGTAATATGTGGTGCCACTAGTTCAACGGCCCTGACTCTCAACTCAACTCGCAGTTGTTTGTCTTGACTGGTCCGTTGACCTGTTATGTCGCACTACCGCTAGTTGACTGAGCAAGTCGGTGCTATCTTGGTACCATGGCCAAACAATTCACTTATTAAGTTTTATGGCACATATATCATGTTTGTTTATGAGCTCTTGCTCGTGCCAACTGGCCTTGGGCCCGCTGTATGAGATTTTTCAAAATCGGGCATATTGGCCCTCAAGTTCCAAAACCGAGGCCCGCAGCCTATAATAGCTATTCAAGCTCTCGTCAAGAAGGCCTCCCAAATAGTTTAAGCATTGGCACACAGTCAGGGGAGAACACTTCTGATAAAATAGGTTTTCATTGTCCATTATACTGATCGGTATAAGGACATCTCCGTTCATAACTAATGAACAGATTTTCAACTTCCCTCGAGTAAGTCTCATCATACCAACCGGGTATGATCTACTTACAACCGGTAAGTAGTTTTTTTCCGTATAAGCTTCACATCACTTTCACTAAGTTGTGATGATTAAAATACCACTCAATAGTGGGTTTTTTATACCGAGGTATTTATCATCCCCAGCCGGGTATGACATATAAATCCCACTCACAATCGGTAAGTGGTTTTTAATTTTAAGTTGTGCTCATCATCCCAACCGGGTATGATGTTAGTAAACCCACTCACCTGTTAATGCCGTGAATTCCACTAGACCGATACTTTGTATTCACGCGAGCTCAACCATGTTGGCGTGCCTGGTACTTCGCATTCCTATACAATATGAACATGCTTGTTCATTATTACTTGGCATAATAACCTTCATTCATTTTAAATGAATGAGAAAACCCAAACTTTTTAGTTATTTGCAATTAGGTCCCTAAAGTTATTTCTCTTTAACTTTATGTCCCTAATGCCGATTTTCCTCAAATTGAGTCCCGAAACTCTTAAAATTTATCTTGGGACATCAATTTATTCAATTTCACAAAAAGGGGGTTTAGGTTCCCAAATTTCCAATTTGGTCCCCCAACTTTTCCAAAATTACCATTTTGCCCTTCCTTTACAAAAATGGTAAGTTTTGCCCCAAAAATTCCAAAATTCCTCAATTGGTCCTCCAACATTATTTTCATGCCCAATTGACCCTCAATTTCATAAAATTTCATTTTGGTCCTTTGAATTTCGAAAGTCCCCAATTTTCCCCCAATTCCAACTCCTTAGCACAGCCGAATTTGATTTCATCAAATTAACCAATCAAACACCTTCAATTGTTGAAATTGAATTTAAAATTGAGTTCCTCCATCATCTTACAATTTAATAGCACTTTGAATTGCAAGTTTTGACGCCAGAACGAGCTCAAATGAAGCTTCATTGGAAAACATACTGTAGAGTGAGAAAGCTTCGATTACTCACCGGTGAGGGCACGACGGTCCGAGCTTTCGATCTGGGCAGATAGCTCTCATCTTGAGGTTCTTCCTAGAATCAAGAATCACATCAATTGATGTCGAATTAAGTTAGAATTGGTTCGGATCCGGTTCACCTGAACCAGTTTGGTTTTCATCTCCAATTCCTTCACAAGTCCATTTCCATGTCTTTTGTGACTCATTGGGTCACTTAGGGTCTAAAAAAATTCCTAGTTTACCATCTCTTTATCGATTCCGATTCATAAACTGACTCGGTCCTTAAACTGGTCTAGTTTTTCTCTCCCACTTTGTTCTAAGGTTCCTTCTCAAGGTTTATGAATTTCTTTGGAGTACAATGGAGTTGAATTCCTTTGTTTTGCCCGATCTCTATCGGTTCCGGTTCCCAAGGTTCAATCCTGTTGGACCTGGTTCATCCAAACCGGTCTAATTTTCCTCTTCCAATTCATTCTAAGGTTCTTTTCTCTAATATTTTGAACCCATTGGAATACCTGGGAGTTGTAAATTTCTAAATTGCTCATTCACAATTTATCGAGTTTGTAAACCAGTTCGATTTTCTCACTTGGTTTGAACGGTTCTCTTCCCTGTTTTCCTTAGCTCAAAAGGGCGGGGTTTACACTAAGAAATGGTAAAAAAAATGCTAGGAAACCCTAGTTAATGCTAACAAATGCTAAGAAACCCTACAAAATGTTAAGAAACCCTAAGAAATTCAAAGAAACCCAAAGAAATACTTAGAACCTTAAGGAACCCTAAGAAACCCAAAGAAATGCTAAGAAACTATAAGAAATGCTAAGAAACCCTAAGAAATGCTAAAAAATGCTAAGAATCGCATAGAAACCCTTATAAACCCAAGTAAACCCTTAGAAACGGTAAGAAGCGCTAGGAAACTCTAGTAAACGCTAAGAAATTCTAAGAAACCCTAAGAAAGGCTAAGAACCCTTAAGAAACCTAAAGAAACGCTAAGATGGCCTAAGAAATGCTTAGAAACCCTAAAAACCCTAAGAAATGCTAAAATCACTAAAAAGTGCTAAGAAACCTACCAAATGCTAAGAAATGGCAAGAAACCCTAAAAAAATACTATGAAGCCCTAAGAAATCCTAAGAAACCCTAAGAAAGTCTAAAAACCCCTTAAAACCCTAAGAAACTCTAAAAGCTTTAGGAAATGCTAAGAAACACTAAGAAAACCTATGAAACCGTAAGAAATCCTAAGAAACCCTAAGAAACACTTAGAAACGCTAAGAAACCCAAGGAAAACCCTAAGAAACAGTAAGAAATACTAGGAAACCCTAGTAAATGCTAAAAAACTATAGGAAACCCTATGAAAACTCTAAGATACGCTAAGTAACGCCAAGAAACCCTAAAAAAACATAAAAAACTGAAGAAACGGTAAACAAATACTAAGAAACTCTAAGAAACCCTAGGAAATGCTAAGAAACACTAGGAAAACACTAAGAAATGGTAAGAAACACTAGGAAACCCTAGTAAATGCTAAGAAACCCTAAGAGATCATAAAAAACCAAAGAAATGCTAAGAAAGCCAAAGAAACGCTAAAAATACTAAAAAGTACTAAGAAACCCTACTAAACGCTAAGAAATGCTAAAAAACCCTAAGATTTCTAAAGAAACGCTAAGAAGTCCTAAGAAACAAAAATAAACCCTAAAAACCCATTAAAAACCCTAAAAAAACCTTAAAAACTCTAAAAAATAATAAGTAACGCTAAGAAATCCTAAGAAATACTAAGAAACTATAAGAAATGTAAAAGTAACGCTAAGAAACCGTAAAAAACATTAAAAAACCCATGAAACGCTAAAAAATGCTAAGAAACCCAATGAAACCCTAAGAAATGATAAAAATGCTAGGAAACCCTAGTAAACGCTAAGAAATGCTAAAAACCCTAAGAATCCATAAAAAAGGCTAAGAAGCACCAATGAATCCTAAGAAAACAAAAGAAATGCTAAGAAAGGCTTATAAATCCTAAAAAACTCTAAGAAATGCTAAGAAAACCTAAAAAACACTAAGAAATACTAAAAAATGCTAAAAAATACTAAGAATCGCTAAAAAACTCAATGAAACACTAAGAAATGCAAATAAACCCTAGTAAACCCCTAAAAATGGTAAGAAAAAATAGGAAACACTAGCAAATGCTAAAAAACCCTAATAAATCATAAGAAACCCTAGAAAACCCAAAGAAATACAAAGAAAGCCTAAGAAACCTAAAAAAAACCCCACAAAACCCTAAGAAACGCTAAAAAATACTAATAAGTGCTAAGAAACCCTACCAAACACTATGAAATGCTAAAAAATCCTAAAAAATGCTAAGAAGCCCCAAGAAACCCTAAAAAACCCTTAGAAAATCTAAAAACTCTAGGAAATGCTAAGAAACGCTAAGAAAACCTATGAAACCCTAAGAAACACTAAGAAATGCTAAGAAACTCAAAGAAACCCTAGCAAAACCCTAAGAAACGCTAGGAAACCCTACGAAAACTCTAAGAAATACTAAGTAATGCTAAGAAACTCTTAAAAACATTAACAAACCCAAGAAATGCTAAAAAGTGCTAAGAAACCCTATGAAATTCTAAGAAACTCTAAGAAAGTCTAGGAAAATCCTAAGAAATGGTAAGTAACGCTAGGAAACCCTAATAAACTTCAAGAAACGTTAAATAAATGCTAAAAATCTCTAAGAAACGCTAATAAACCCTAAGAAATGCTAGGAAACCCCAAAAAATGCTAAAAAACACTAAGAAATCCTAAAAAATCCAAAGAAACCCAAATAAATCCAAAGAAACGCTAAGAAAACCTAAGAAACGCTAAAAAACTCTAAAAATGCTAAGAAACACTACTAAACACTAAGAAATGCTAAGAAGCTCTAAGAATGCCTAAAAAATCCTAAGAAACCCCATGAAGCCCTAAGAAACGCAAAGAAGCAATAAGAAACCCTAAAACCTCTAAAAAAATCCTAAAAACCCCTTAAAACCCTAAGAAACCATAAAAACTCTAAGAAACCCAATAAAGCCCTAAGAAATGCTAATAAATCCTAGGAAATCCTAAAACCCAATGAAAAGCTAAAAAACCCTACAAAACCCTAAGAAACACAAAATAATGCTAAGAAATCCTAAAAAACACCAAGAAATTCCAAGAAACGCTAAAAAAATTCTAAGAAACCCTAAAAACACTAATAAACCTTAGGAAATCCTAAGAAACGGCATGAAATGCTAGGAAACCCTAGTAAATGCTAAGAAATCTTAAGAAACGCTAACAAAACCTAGGAAATCCTAAAACCCTAAGAAACGCTAAGAAACCCTAAGAAATGTTAAGAAATCGTAAGTAGCAGTAAGAAAAACTAAAAAACACTAAGAAACGCTAAAAAATGCTAAAAATTGCTAAGAAACACTATTAAACCATAAAAACGCTAATAAACCCAAATAAACCCCAATAAACCCTACGAAACCCTAAGAAATGCTAGGAAACCCTAGTAAATGCTAAGAAACGCTAAGAAACCCTAATAAATTCTAAGAAACCAGAAGAAATGCTAAGAACCCTTAAGGAACCATAAGAAACACTGAGAAAGCCTAAGAAGCGCTTAGAAACCCTAAAAACTCTATGAAACCATAAGAAGTGCTAAGAAATCTTACCAAACGGTAAGAAATACTAAAAAACCCTAAGAATCCCTAAGAAATGCTAAGAAGCCCTATGAAATCCCTAAGAAATGCAAAGAAACCCTAAAACCCAAAAAAAAAACTCTAAAAACCCCTTAAAAACCGTAAGAAACCATAAAAAGTTTAAGAAATGCTAAGACACTATAAAACCCTAAGAAACACTAAAAACCCCAAGAAAACTTACAAAACCCTAAGAAATCCTAAGAAATGGTAAGAAATGAAAAGTAACACTAAGAAACCCTTAAAAATACTAAGAAACCCCATGAAACATTAAAAAATACTAAGAATTGCTATGAAATGCTAAGAAACCTAACCCTAAAAAATGCTAATAAACCCTAGGAAACTCTAAGAAATGCTAGAAAACCCTAGTAAATGCTAAGAAACGCTAAAAAACCCTAAAAAATCCAAAGAAACGCTTAGAACCTTTAAGGAACCCTAAGAAACGCTAAGAAACGCTTAGTAACCCTAAAAAACCCTAAAAAAATGCTAAAAAGACTAAAAAGTGCTGAGAAACCCTTCCAAACGCTAAGAAATGCTAAGAAACCCTAAGAATCACTAAAAATGCTAAGAAGCCCCAAAAAGCCCTAAAAAACACTAAGAAACCCTAAAAACTTATTAAAAAACCCAAAGAAACCCTAAACATATTAGGAAACCCTAAGAAATGCTAAGAAACATTAAGAACCCCTAAGAAATACTAAGAAACGCTAAGAAACCTTATAAAACCCTAAGAAAAGCTAAGAAACGCTAAGAAATGCTATGTAATGCTAAGAAACACTAAAAAATACCAAGAAATGCTAAAAAAATGCTAAGAATCGCTAATAATCGCTAAGAAACCTTAAGAAACAATAATAAAGCCTAATAAATCCTAGTAAACCAAAAGAAACAGGAATAAAAGTTAGGAAACCCTAGTAATCACTAAAAAATGAAAAACAAAACCCTAAGAAACTCTAAGAAACCTTGAAAAATCCAAAGAAACCCGAAGAAATGTTAAGAACCCTTAAGGAACCCCAAGAAATCCAAAAAAAAACACTACGAAAGCCTAAGAAATGCTTAGAAACCCTAAAAACCCTATGAAGCCCTACGAAACGCTAAAAAACTCTAAAAATGCTAAGAGACCCTACCAAATGCTAAGAAATGCTAAGAAGCCCTAAGAAACCCGAAGACACCATAAAACCCCTAAAAAAACCCCTAAAAACACTTTAAAAAATCCTAAGAAACCTTACAAACTCTAAGAAACAATAAGACACTCAAAGAAACCCAATAAAACCCTAAGAAATGCTAAGAAACGTTAAGTAATGCTAAGAAACAAAGACACTAAGAAACCCGAAGAAACACTAAAAAATGCCAAGAAACACTAAGAAACCATAAAAGAAAATGCTAATAAACCCTTAGAAATGGTAAGAAACGCTAGTAAACCCTAGTAAATGCCAAAAAACACTAATAAACCCTCAAAAATCCTAAGAAACCCTAAGAAACGCTAAGAACCCTTAAGAAACCCAAAGAATTGCTAAGAAAGCCTAAGAAACGCTTAGAGACCCTAAAAGACCCCATAAAACCCTAAGAAACGCTAAAAATACTAAAAAGTGCCTAGAAACCCAACCAAACCCAAATAAATGCTAATAAACCCTAAAAATCCCTAAAAAATGCTAAGCCCTAAGATGTCCTAAGAAAAACTAAAAAACCCTAAAAACCCATTCAAAACCCTAAAAACTCTTGGAAATGCTAAGCCCCAAGATGCCCTAAGAAACACTAAGAAACCCTAAAAACCCATTAAAAACACTAAGAAACTTTAAGAAACCCCATAAATGCTAAGAAACCCTATAAAACCCTAACAAACCTTAAGAAATACTAAAAAACTATAAGAAACGCTAAGTAATGCTAAGAAACCCCAAGAAACACTCGAAATCCCTAAAAAAACTAAGAAACCCCAAGAAACGCTAAAAATGCTAAGAATCGCTAAGAAACCCTAAAAATGCTAATAAACCCAAAGAAACCCTTAGAAACTATAAGAAACGCTAAGAAACCCTTAAGGAATCTTAAGAAACCCAAATAAATGCTAAAAAAGCCTAAATATGCTTAGAAACCCAAAAAAACCCTTTGAAAACCTAAGAAGCGCTAAAAAAATGCTAAGGAGCCCCAAAAAACCCTAAGAAACACAACAAAAAAACCCCAAAAAACCTTTAAAAAATCCTAAATATCCATTTAGAAAACCCTAAAATTCCATTTAAGAAACGCTAAGAAACCCTAAGAAGTGCTAAAAACGCTAAGTAACACTAAGAAACCCTAAAAACACTAAGAAACCCCTATAAACGCAAAAATGCTAAGAATTCTAAGAAACCCTATGAAACCTTAAAAAACGCTAATAAATCCTAATAAACCCTAGTAAACCCTTAGAAATGGTAAGAAATGATAGGAAACCTTAGTAAACACTAAGAAACCCTAAGAAATGCTAAGAACACTTAAGGAACCCTAAGAAACACAAAGAAATGCTAAGAAAGCCTGAGAAACACTTAAAAACCCTATAAAACCCTAAGTGACGCTAAAAAAACACTAAAATTGCTAAGAAACCCTACCAAACAGGAAAAAATGCAAAAAAATCCCTAAAAAAGGCTAAGAAGCTCCAATAAGCCTAAGAAACCCTAAAAAATCTAGGAAATGCTAAGAAACGCTAAGAAAATCTATGAAACCCTAAGAAACACTAAGAAACTCTAAGAAAAGCCTAGGAAAACCCTAAAACGGCAAGAAACGCTAGGAAATCCTAGTAAATGCTAGGAAAACTCTAAGAAATGCTAAGTAAAGCTAAGAAACCCTAAAGAACATTCAAAAACCCAAGAAACGCTATAAAAATGCTAAGAATCGCTAAGAAACCCTAAGAAACGCTAAGAAACTCTAGGAAAATACTAAGAAATTGTAAGAAACGCTAGGAAAGCCTAGTAAATGCTAAGAAATACTAAGAAACCCTATAAAATGCTAAGAAACCCTAATAAATTCTAAGACACCCAAAGAAACGCTAAGAACCCTAAGAAACCCAAAAAATGCTAAGAAAGCCTAAAAATGCTTAGAAACCCTAAGAAACACTAAAAAAAACTAAAAAGTACTAAGAAACCCTACCAAACGCTAAGAAAACCAAAGATTTCCTAAGAAATGCTAAGAAGCCCTAAGAAAACCTAAGATTTCCTAAAAAATGCTAAGAAGCCCCAAGAAGCCCTAATAAACCCTAAGAAACGCTAAAAAACACTAAAAAGTACTAAGAAACCCTACCAAATGCTAAGAAAACCAAAGATTTCCTAAGAAATGCTAAGAAGCCCTAAGAAAACCTAAGATTTCCTAAAAAATGCTAAGAAGCCCTAAGAAACCCTAAAAAACCTTAAAAACTCTAAGAAAAGCTAAGAAATCCAGAGAAACACTAAGAAACGCTAACAAATCCTAAGAAACACTAAGAAACTATAAGACATCGTATAAAAAAACTTAGAAACGCTAATAAAATCTAAAAACCCTATAAAACCTTAAGAAACGCTAAGAAACCGTAAGAAATGCTAAGAAACTTAAGAAACACTCAGTAACCCTAAATTCTAGGAAACCTTAGTAAACGCGAAAAAACGCTAAAAACCACAAAGAAACGCAAAGAAATCCTAAGAAACACTAAGAACCCTTAAGGACCCTAAGAAATGCTAAAAAACTCTAAGAAACCCTATAAAACCCTAAGAAATACTAAGAAACCCTATAAAACCCTAAGAAATGCTAAGAAACTATAAGAAATGCTAAGTAAAGCTAAGAAACCCTAAAAATACTAAGAAACACCCTAAGAAATGCTAAGAAACATTAAAGAACCTTAAGAAACCCAAAGAAATGCTAAGAAAGCCTAAGAAATGCTTAAAACTCAAAAAAATTGTATAAAACCCTAAGAAATGCTAAAAAAACACTAAAACGTGCAAAGAAACCTACCAAACAGTAAGAAATGCTAAGAAACCGTAAGGATCCCTAGAAAAGGCTAAGAAGCCCCAAGGAACTCGAAGAAGCCCAAAAAAAATGCTAAGAAAGCCTAAGAAATGCTTAGAAACCCTAAAAAAACCCTATGAAACTATAAGAAATGCTAAGAAACACGATGAAATCCTAAGAAACGCTGAGAAATCCTAATAAATCCAAAGAAATGCTAAGAACCCTTAAGGAACCCTAAGAAACACAAATAAATGATAATAAATCCTAAGAAACTCTTAGAAACTCTAAAAAACCCTATGAAACGCTAAAAAAACACTAAAAAATGCTAAGAAACCCTACCAAACACAGAGAGATGTTATGAAACCCTATGAATCCCTAAAAAAATGCTAAGAAGCCCCCAAGAAACTCTAAGAAAAACAAAGAAACCCTAAAAACCACTTAAAAACTCTAAGAAACCCTATAAAACCCTAAAAAATGCTAAAAAACCCTAATAAATGTTAAGAAACCCTAAGAAATGCTAAGAAAGGCTAAGAACCCTTAGGGAACCCTAAGAAACGCTTAGAAATGCTAAGAAACTCTAAGAAACCAAAAGAAACGGTAAGAAAGCCTAAGAAACCCTAAGAAATGCTAAGAAACTATAATAAAGCTAAGTAACGCAAAGAAACCCTAAAACACACTAAGAAACCCTTAAAACGCTAAAAAATGCTAAGAATCGCTAAGAAACCCTAAAACACACTAAGAAACCCTTAAAACGCTAAAAAATGCTAAGAATCGCTAAGAAACCTTATGAAATGCTAACAAACCCTAATAAACCCTTAGAAACATTAAGAAATACTAGGAAACAGTAGTAAACACTAAGAAACGCTATGAAACCCTAAAAACCATAAAAAATGCTAAAAAAACCCTAAAAAATGTGCTAAGAGACCTACCAAACGCTAAGAAATGATAAGAAACCCTAAGAATCCCTAAATAATGCTAAGAAGCCCTAATAAACACAAAGAAACACTAAGAAAACCTAAAAACCCTAAAAACCCCTTAAAAACCCTAAGAAACCCTAAAAACTCTAGAAAAAGCTAAGAAATGCTAAGAAACACTAAAAAAACCATAAAAAAGCTCTAAGAAACCCTAAAAAACTCTAAGAAACACTAAGAAACGCTGAGAAACCCTAAGAAATACTAAGAAACTATAAGAAACGGTAAGTAACACTAAGAAACCTTAAAAAACACTAAGAAACCGCAAGAAGAGCTAAAAAATGATAAGAATTGCTAAGAAACCCATTGGAACCCTAAGAAATGCTAATAAATCACAATAAACCCTAGGAAACCATAAGAAACGCTAATAAACCCTAGGAAACCTTAAGAAATGGTAAAAAAATGCTAGGAAACCCTTGTAAACACTAAAAAAACCCTAAAAAACATTAAGAAACCCCCATAAATCCAAATAAACCCAAAGAAACGCTAAGAAACCATAAGAAACCTAAAGAAATGCTATGAAAGCCTGAGAAACGCTTAGAAAACTTAAAAAATCCTAGGAAACCTGAAGCAATGCTAAAAAACTATAAGAAATGCTAAGTAATAAACCCTAGTAAACCCTTTAAAACCCTAAAAAACCTAAAAAATACTAAGAAAAACTAAAAAAATTCTAAGAACTGCTAAGAAAACCTAATAAACCCTAGTAAATCCTTAGATACGGTGAAAAATGCTAGGAAACCCTAGTAAACGCTAAGAAACCCTAAGAAATCCTAGCAAACATTAAGGAACCGTATAAAACCCTAAGAAATCCTAGCAAACATTAAGGAACCGTATAAAACCCTAAGAAATGCTAAAAAACACTAAAAAGTGCTAAGAAACCTACCAAATGCTAAGAAATGCTAAAAAATCATAAGAATTCCTAAAAAGGCTAGAAAGCCCGAACAAACCCAAAGAAACACTAAGAAACCCTAAAAACTCCAAAGAAACCCTAAAAACCACTTTAAAAACCCCAAGAAACCCCTTAAAAAGCCTTAGAAACCCTAAAAAGTCTAGGAAATGCTAAGAAATGCTAAGAAACCCAACGAAACACTAAGAAACACTAAAAAAACTCTAAGAAATCCTATAAAACCCTAAGAAACACTAAAACAACCCTAAGAAATGCTAAAAAACTATAAGAAACGCTAAGTAACTCTAAAAAACACTAAGAAACTACAAGAAACGCTAGAAAAATGTTAAAAATTGCTAAGAAACGCTAATAAAACATAATAAACCCTAAGAAACGCTAATAAAGCGTAATAAACCCTAGGAACCACTAAGAAATGGTAAGAAATGCTAGGAAACCCCAGTTAATGCTAAAAAAATGCTAAGAAACCCATAGAAATGCTTAGAACCTTAAGGAACCCTAAGAAATCCAAAGAAATGCTAAGAAAGCTTAAGAAATGCTTAGAAACCCTAAAAACCCTATGAAACCCAAAGAAATGCTAAGAAACAATAAGAAATGATAAGTAACGCTAAGAAACCCTATGAAACCCAAAGAAATGCTAAGTAATGCTAAGAAACCCTAAAAAACACTAAGAAACCCCAAGAAACGCTAAAAAATGCTAAGAATTGCTAAGAAACCCTAGTAAACCCTTAGAAACGCTAGGAAACCCTAAAAAATCTTAAGAAACCCTAAGAAAGGCTAAGAACCCTTAAGAAATCCTAAAAAACCCTATGAAATGCTAAAAACACTAAAAAGTGCTAAGAAACCTACCAAACGCTAGGAGATGGCAAGAAACCCTAAAAAATACTATGAAGCCACAAGAAGCCCTAAGAAACCCTAAGAAACACTAAGAAACTCTAAAAACCCCTTAAAAACCTTAAGAAACAATAAAAACTCTAGGAAATGCTAAGAAACGCTAAAAAAACCTACGAAACCGTAAGAAATCCTAAAATACACTTAGAAATTCTAAGAAACTCTAGGAAAACCCTAAGAAACGGTAAGAAATGTTAGGAAACCTTAGTAAATGCTAAGAAACTATAGGAAACCCTAGGAAAACTCTAAGATACACTAAGAAACCCTAAAAATATTAAAAACCCAAGAAACGCTAAACAAATGCTAAGAAAACCTATGAAACCCTAAGAAACACTAAGAAATGCTAAGAAGCTCTTGGAAAACACTAAGAAATGGTATGAAACGCTAGGAAACCCTAGTAAATGCTAAGAAAACCTAAAAAATGCTAAGAAACCCTAACAAATCCTAAAAAAACCAAAGAAACGCTTAAAAATCCTAAGAAATGCTAAGAAACACTAAAAAGTACTAAGAAACCCTACTAATTCTAGGAAATGCTAAGAAACCCTAAGATTTCTAAAGAAACGCAAATAAACCCAAAAAACTCTAAAATCCCCCTTAAAAACCCAAGAAACACTAAGAAACAATAAGAAACCCTAAGAAATAGTAAGAAACTATAAGAAATGTAAAAGTAACTCTAAGAAACCCTAAAAAACATTAAAAAAACCCAAGAAACACTAAAAAAATGCTAAGAATTGCTAAGGAACGCTAAGAAACCCAATGAAACCCTAATAAACTCTAATAAACCCTAAGAAATTATAAGAAACGCTAGGAAACCCTAGTAAACGCTAAAAAAAGCTAAAAACCATAAAAATCCATAAAAAAGGCTAAGAAGCCCAAAGGAATCCTAAGAAACCCAAAGAAATGCTAAGAAAACCTAAAAAAATACTAATAAACCCCAAAAAATGCTAAAAAAATGCTAATAATCGCTAAGAAACCCGATGAAACACTAACAAATGCAAATAGACCCTAGTAAATCCTTAAAAATGGTAAGAAACAATAGGAAACACTAGTAAACGCTAAAAAAACCTTAGAAATTATAAGAAACCCTAATAAACGCTAAGAACCCTTAAGGGACCCTAGGAAAGCAAAAGAAACGCTAAGAAAGCCTAAGAAATGCTTAGAAAGTCCAATAAAACTCTAAGAAATGCTAAAAAACACAAAAAAGTGCTAGGAAACCCTACCAAACGCTAATAAATGCTAAAACCCCTAAAAAATGCTAAGAAGCCCCAAGAAACCCTAAAAACCCTAAAAAACCGTAAGAAACCCTAAAAATTCTAGGAAATCCTAAGAAACGCTAAGAAAACCTATGAAACCTTAAGAAATACTGAAAACCCTAAGAAACGCTAAGAAACTCAAAGAAACCCTAGCAAAACCCTTAGAAATGGTAAGAAACACTAGCAAACCTTATGAAAACTCTAAGAAACGCTACGTAATGCCAAGAAACCCTTAAAAACATTATCAAACCCAAGAAACGCTAAAAAATGCCAAGAATCGCTAAGAAACCTTAAGAAATCCAAAGAAACGCTAAGAAAGTTTAGGAAAACCCTAAGAAATGGTAAGTAATGCTAGGAAACCTTAATAAACCTCAAGAAATGCTAGATAAATGCTAAGAATCTTTAAGAAACGCTAATAAACCCTAAGAAACGCTAATAAACCCTAAGAAACGCTATGAAATCCTGGTAAACACTAAAAAATGCAAAGAAACCCTAAGTAATCTAAAGAAACCCTAAGAAACACTAAGAAACTGAAATAAATCCAAAGAAACGCTAAGAACCCTTAGGGAATCCTAAGAAAAACAAAGAAACGCTAAGAAAACCTAAGAAACTCTTAAAACCCTATTAAAACCTAAGAAACTCTTAAATCCCTAAAAAAACCCTATGAAAACCTAAGAAATGCTAAAAAACTCTAAAAATGCTAAGAAACACTACCAAACACTAAGAAATACTAAGAAACTTTAAGAATGCCTAATAAATGCTTAGAAACCCCATGAAGCCCTAAGAAACGCAAAGAAGCCATAAGAAACCCTAAAACACCTAAAAAAACCCTAAAACACCTTAAAAACCCTAAGACCTTAAAAACTCTAAGAAACGCTAATACAATGTAAAAAACCCAATAAAGTTCTAAGAAACGCTAATAAACCCTATGAAATCCTAAAAACCTAAAGAAACACTACAAAACCCTAAGAAACACTAAGTAGCGCTAAGAAATCCTAAAAAAACACCAAGAAACACTAAAAAAAATGCTAAGAAACCTTATGAATCCTAAAAACACAAAGAAACGCTAAGAAACCCTAAAACCCACCTAAAAACTCTAAGAAACCCTATAAAACCCTAAGAAACGCTAAGAAACCCTACAAAACCCTAAGAAATGCTAAGAAACACTAAGAACCCAAAAGGAACCCTAAAAAATGGATAGAAATGCAAAGAAACCAAAAGAAACGATAAGAAAGCCTAAAAAACCCTAAGAAATACTAAGAACCCTTAAGGATCCCTAAGAAACCCAAAGAATTGCTAAGAAAGCCTAAGAAACGCTTAGAAACCCTAAAAAAAACCCCATAAAACCCTAAGAAACGGTAAAAAACACTAAAAAGAGCTTAGAAACCCAACCAAACCCAAATAAATGCTAATAAACCCTAAAAATCCCAAAAAAATACTAAGCCCCAAGATGCCCTAAGAAAAACTAAGAAACCCTAAAAATCCATTCAAACCCTAAAAATTCTTGGAAACGCTAAGAAATGCTAAGTCCCAAGATGCCCTAAGAAACACCAAGAAATCCTAAAAACCCATTAAAAACCCTAAGAAACCCTAAAAACTCTTGGAAACGCTAAGAAATGCTAAGAACCCCTAAGAAACACTAAGAAACGCTAAAAAACTCTAAGAAACCCCATAAAACCCTAAGAAATACAAGGAATAAGAAACGCTAAGTATGCTAAGAAACCCTAAAAAACACTAAGAAATACTCGAAAACCCTAAAAAAGACTAGGAAACCCTAAGAAACGCTAAAAAATGCTAAGAAACGCCAAGAAACCCTAAGAACGCTAATAAACCCTTAGAAACTGTAAGAAAAGCTAGAAAACCCTAGTAAATGCTAAGAAACGGTAAGAAACCCTTAAGGAACCTAATAAACTCAAAGAAACGCCAAGAAAGCCTAAAAATGCTTAGAAACCCAAAGAAACCCTTGTGAAACCCTAAGAAGTGCTAAAAAATGCTAAGAAGCTCCAAGAAACTCTAAGAAATACAAAAAAACCCCTAAAAACCTAAAAAAAAAACCCTAAGAACCCATTTAAAAAACTCTAAGAAACCCTATAAAACGCTTAGAAATGATAAGAAACCTTTAGAAATGCTAATAGACCCTAAGAAATGCTAAGAAACCCTAAGAAGTGCTAAAAACGCTAAGTAACACTTAGAAACCCCTAGAAATGCAAAAAAAAATGCTAAGAATTGCTAAGAAATCCTATGAAACCCTAAAAAATACTAATAAATCCTAATAAACCCTAGTAAACCCTTAGAAACGGTAAGAAATGCTAGGAAACCCTAATAAACACTAAGAAGCCCTAAGAAATCCTAAGAAACACTAAGAACACTTAAGGAACCCTGAGAAACCCTAAGAAATGCTAAGAAAGCATGAGAAATGCTTAGAAAGCCTATAAAACCCTAAGAGATGCTAAAAAACACTAAAATTGCTAAGAAACCCTGCCAAACGTGAAGAAATGCAAAAAATCCCTAAAAATGCTAAGAAGCCCCAATAAGCCCTAAGAAACCCTATAAACCCCTTAAAACACAAAGAAACCCTAAAAACTCTAGGAAATGCTAAGAAACACTAAGAAAACCTATGAAACCCTAAGATATCCTAAGAAACCCTAAGAAACACTAAGAAACGCTTAGAAACTCTAAGAAAGCCTAAGAAAACCCTAAGAAACGGTAAGAAACTCTAGGAAATCCTAGTAAATGCTAAGAAACATTGGGAAAACTCTAAGAAATGCTAAGTAACACTAAGAAACCCTAAAAACATTCAGAAACCCAAGAAACGCTAAAAAAATGCTAAGAATCATTAAGAAACCCTAAAAAACTAAGACACGCTAAGATACTCTGGGAAAACACTAAGAAATGGTAAGAAACGCTAGGAAAGCCTAGTAAATGCTAAGAAACCCTAATAAATCCTAAGATACCCAAAGAAACTCTAAGAATCCTTAAGAACTCTAAAAATGCTAAGAAAGCCTAAAAATGCTTAGAAACCCTAAAAAACGCTAATAAACACTACCAAACGCTAAGAAAACCTAAGATTTCCTAGGAAATGCTAAGAAGCTCCAAGAAGCCCTAAGAAACCCTAAGATTTCCTAAGAAATGCTAAGAAGCCTCAAGAAGCCCTAAGAAATGCAAAGAAACCCTAAAAACCCTAAAAAAACCTTAAAAACTATAAGAAACGCTAAGAAATCCAAACAAACACTAAGAAATGCTAACAAATCCTAAGAAACACTAAGAAACTATAAGAATCCATATAAAAAACTAAGAAATCCTAATAAACTCTATAAAACCTTAGGAAACACTAAGAAACAAAATGCTAAGAAACTTAAGAAACGCTAAGTAATCCTAAACGCTAGGAAACCCTAGTAAACACGTAGAAATGCTAAAAATCCCAAAGAAACGTTAAGAAATCCTAAGAAATTGTAAGAAACGCTAAGAACCCTCAAGGAACCCTAAGAAACGCTAGGAAACCTAGTAAATGCTAAGAAATGCTAGAAAACCCTAGGAAAACTCTAAGAAACACTAAGTAGTGCCAAGAAAACCTTAAAAACATTCAGAAACCTAAAAATGCTAAAAAAAAATGCTAAGAATAGCTAAGAAACTCTAAGAAACCCTAAAAAACCCTATGAAACCCTAAGAAATCCTAAGAAACATTAAGAAACGCTAAGAAACTCTAGGGAAACCCTAAGAAATGGTAAGAAATGCTAGGAAACCCTAATAAACCTCAAGAAATACTAAAAATGCTAAGAATATCTAAGAAATGCTAATAAATCCCTAACAAACGTTAAGAAACCTAGGAAATCCCAATAAACGCTAAAAAATCCTAAGAAACACTGAGAAATCCTAATAAATAAAAGAAATGCTAAGAACCCTTAAGGAACCCTAAGAAACACAAATAAATGATAACAAATCCTAAAAAAACTCTTAGAAACCCTAAAAAACCCTATGAAATGCTAAAAAAACACTAAAAATGCTAAGAAACCCTACCAAACACAAAGAAATGTTAAGAAACCCTATGAATCCCTAAAAAATGCTAAGAAGCCCCCAAGAAACCCTAAGAAAAACAAAGAAACCATAAAAAGCACTTAAAAACTCTAAGAAACCCTAAAAAATGCTAAAAAAACCCTAAGAAATGTTAAGAAACCATAAGAAATGTTAAGAAAGGTTAAGAACCCTTAGGGAACCCTAAGAAACGCTTAGAAATGCTAAGAAACTCTAAGAAAACAAAAGAAACAGTAAGAAAGCCTTAGAAACCCTAATAAATGCTAAGAAACTATAATAAAGGCTAAGTAATGCAAAGAAACCCTAAAAACGCTAAAAAAAACTAGGAATCGCTAAGAAACCCTATGAAACACTAATAAACCATAATAAACCCTAGTAAACCCTTAGAAACATTAAGAAATGCTAAGAAACAATAGTAAACACTAAGAAATGCTATGAAACCCTAAAAAATCCTAAAAAACCATAAAAAATGCTATGAACCCTTAAGGAACCCTAAGAAACCCAAAGAAATGCTATGAATACCTAAGAAACACTTAGAAAACCTAAAAAAACCTAAGAAACGCTAAAAACACTAAAAAAAAGTGATAAGAAACCCTACAAAATGCTAAGAAAACCTAAGAATCCCTAAAAAAATGCTAAGAAGCCCTAAAAACCCTAAGAAACCGCAATAAATCCTAAGAAACACTAAGAACCCTAAGAAACCCTAAAAACCCATGAAAACCCTAAGAAACAGTTAGAAGTCGTAAAAAACCCTATAAACCCTAAGAAATGCTAAAAAAATACAAAAAGGTGCTAAGAAACCTACCAAATGCTAAGAAATGATAAGAAACCCTATGAATCCCTAAAAAACGCTAAGAAGCCCCCAAGAAGCCCTAATAAACACTAAGGAAACCTAAAAACCTTAGAAACCCCTTAAAAACCCTGGGAAACCCTATAAACTCTAGAAAACGCTAAGAAACTGCAAGAAACGCTAAAAAAATACTAAGAATTGCTAAGAAACGCTAAGAAACCCATTGAAAGCCTAAGAAATGCTAATAAATCACAATAAACCCGAGGAAACCATTAGGAATGCTTATAAACCCTAATCAACCCTAAGAAATGGTAATAAATGCTAGGAAAGCCTAGTAAACGATAAAAAAACCCTAAGAAACGTTAAGAAACCCTCAAGATTCCAAAGAAACCCAAAGAAATGCTCAGAACCCTTGAGAAACCCAAGGAAATGCTTAGAAACCTTAAAAAATCCTAGGAAACCCGAAGAAATGCTAAGAAACTATAAGAAGTACTAAGTAATGCTAAGAAAACCTAAAAAATACTAAAAAAACCCTAAGAAATGCTAAAACAATTCTCAGAACTGCTAAGAAACCCTAATAAACCCTAGTAAACCCTTAGACACGGTAAGAAACCCTAGTAAACGCTAAGAAACACTAAGAAATCCTAGAAAACGTTAAGGAACCCTATAAAACCCTAAGAAATGCTAAAAAACACTAAAAAGTGCTAAGAAACCTACCAAATGCTACGAAATGCTAAAAAACCCTAAGAATTCCTAAAAAGGCTAAAAATCCCTAGTAAACGCTAAGAAACCCTATAAAACCCTAAGAAATGCTTAAAAATACTAAAAAGTGCTAAGAAACCTACCAAACGCTAAGAAATGCTAAAAAACCCTAGGAATTCCTGAAAAGGCTAAAAATCCCTAAGAAGCCCTAATAAACCCAAAGAAATACTAAGAAACCCTAAAAACCCCTTTAAAACCCCCCAAGAAACCCCTTAAAACCCCTACAAAAACCCCCAAGAAACCCCTTAAAACCCCTAGTAAATGCTAAGAAATCCTAAGAAACCCTAACAAATGCTAAAAAAACTCTAAGAAACCCTATAAAACCCAAAGAAATGCTAAGAAACCCTATGAAATGCTAAAAAACTATAAGAAACGCTAAGTAACACTAAAAAAAACCCTAAAACACTAAGAAACCCCAAGAAATGCTAAAAAAATGCTAAGAATTGCTAAAAAACTTTAAGAAACCCTTTGAAATCCTAAGAAATGCTAATAAAACATAATAAACCCTAGGAAACCCTAAGAAATGCTAATAAACCCAAATAAACCATAAGAAATGGTAAGAAAAGCCAGTAAACCCCAGTAAACGCTAAAAACACTAAGAAACCTTAAGAAATCCTCAAAAATCCAAAGAAATGCTAAGAACCCTTAAGGAACCCTAAGAAACCCAAATAAATGCTAATAAAGCCTAAGAAACACTTAGAAACCTTAAAAAACACTAGGAAACCTGAAGAAATGCTAAGAAACTATAAGAAATGCCAAGTAAAAACTAAGAAACCCTAAAAAATACTAAGAAACTCTAAAAAAATTCTAGGAATGGCTAAGAAACCCTAATAAACCCTAGTAAAGCCTTAGACACAGAAAGAAATGTTAGGAAACCCTAGTAAACGCTAAGAAACCCTAGGAAATCCTAAGAAAGGCTAAGAACACTTAAGGGACCCTATAAAACCCTAATAAACGCTAAAAAATACTAAAAAGTGCTAAGAAACCTACCAACTCTAAGAAATGCTAAACAAATCCTAAGAAGCCCTAATAAAGCCATAGAAACACTAAAAACCCCCCTTAAAAAACCCTTAGAAACCCTAAAAAAAATTAATGCTAAGAAACTCTAGTAAACACTAAAAAATGCTAAAAAACTATAAGAAACCCTATAAAACCCTAAGTGTCACGCCCCGACCCGGTTTGGTCGGGTCCCCGTGATCAACCCGCCACTCTCCCGGTTTATTAAAGGGTTTCCCCTTATTGTAAATTGTAAAGAGTAAGGCGTCCTTTAACTTGAACCTTTTTCCTGGAATAGCATAATCAAAACTGCATGTAATTTAAAACTTTACATACCTGTCTTATAGGCATCTTTGTTGACGGTCTTTAAGAGGAGTCTTTCCGGGATTTCCTGAAAGGGATATAAGGGAGGGGGTGAGTACGACTACTCAGTGAATGGGTTTTTAAAAGCTTTGACTTTTAAGAAAAATATTTATATGGAGTGTGCCAGACTCCTTTGTTTTAAAAAAATCTCTTCATTTAAAAATTTGGGTTTTTCCATTATTTCTTAGTTACCACAGTGTGTCATCACCCAAAACACATCCTTCATCATGAAGGTTACACACATTCGCAAGCCAATATCACTACTAAACCCGCTAGTGGCTTCGGAGCAACTTATCCTGCCACCCGGATAGAAGTACGACCACTTTTACCTTAGAAATGAGTGGATGTACGTGACATCCGACCCACAATCCCAAAATCACTTATTTGTGTCCGTATGAGGACAAAGACCTCATCTTGTCCTCACCCTGATCTCATGCACTTGGTGCTACTCCAGATTTCGCACCGACACCTGGAACGACGAACTGCCCTTATAGCCACCAGGTCGTCCAGTGCCCTTAGGACGCATCACTACCCCTCATGGGCGTCTTGATGATCCCGTACTCACAGTGCATGCACAAACAATGTTTTCTTATATTGCCATGTAATCTGTGGTGCCACTAGTCCAACGGCTCCGACTCTCAACTCAACCCGCAGCTATTTGTCTTAACTAGTCCGTCAACCTGTCTTGTCGCACTGCCGCTAGTTGACTGAGCATGTCGGTCCTATCTTGGTACCATGGCCATATATTGCCAAGTTTTATGGCACATATATCATGTTCATTTACGAGCTCCTGCTCGTGCTAACTAGCCTTTGGCCCACTGTACAAGATTTTCAAAATCAGGCATTTAGCCCCCCAAGTTCCAAAATCAGGCCTATCAGAGCTTATTCGAGCTCCCGTCGAAAAGGTCTCCCAAATAGTTTAAGCATTGGCACACAGTCAGGGGAGAATACCTCTGACAAAATAGGTTTTCACTATCCATTATACCAACCGGTATAAGGACATCTCCGTTCGTAACTGATGAACGGGTTTTCAACTTCCTTCGAGGAAGTCTCATCATACCAACCGGGTATGATCTACTTACAACCGGTAAGTAGTTTTTTTCGCATAATTTTTACATCACTTTCTTTAAGTGGTGATGATTAAAATACCACTAAATAGTGGGTTTTAGCTTCGGTCCGTCAGAGTTGCTTCACTATTCTATCACACCAGCACTTCTCCAACTATTCTCGTATTGATTGGAGTTTGTTATCAAATAGCTGTCTTCTCCCCGGTTCTAAAGAGCCCGAACTTTACCGGGAAATGGAGCAGTAGTGAGAGAGAGAGAAGTGTTCAAGTGTGAGGAGAATGAAATGGGGATGACCTCTTTATATAGTCGTAAAACCCATGTATTAAATGGGCGAGATTTATTACTAGTATTAATATTGCCATAAATTATTGGTATTAATTCCAATAATTAAATATATATTAATTTGTGGCTATTTATGATCCTAGGAGATCACCCATCCTCACACTACTCTAAGGCAAGCACGCTTAACTTTGAAGTTCTTATGGAATCTAGTTCACCTGAACCAATTTGGTTTTTGTTTTTTAGTTTGTCTTAAGTTTCTTTTCCAAGGTTTAATGAACCCTTTGGATCACCCGAAAGTTGTAAATTTCTATATTGCTTATTCCCAAATGTAAACCGGCTTGGTTTTTCTTATTTGGTTTGACCGGTTCTTTTCCCGGTTTTCCTTAACTCAAATGTGCGGGGTTTACACTAAGTAACTCTAAGAAACCCTAAGAAATGCTAAGTAACACTAAGAAACACTAATAAACTGCAAGAAACACTAAAAATGCTAAGAATTGCTAAGAAACCCTATGAAACCCTAAGAAATGCTAAAAACCCTAGGAAACCTTAAGAAATGGTAATAAACGCTAGGAAATCCCAATAAACGCTAAAAAATGCTAAGAAACCCTAAGAAATCCAAAAAAATCCAAAGAAATACTTAGAATCTTTAAGAAACTCAAAGAAATGCTAAGAAAGCCTAAGAAACGCTTAGAAACCCCAAAAAACCCTATGAAACCCGAAGAAATGCTAAGAAAATATAAGAAATGCTAAATAATGCTAAGAAACCCTAAAAAACACTAATAAACCCCAATAAACGCTAAAAATGCTAAGAATCGCTAAGAAACCCTATGAAACCCTAGTTAACCCTTAGAAACGGTAAGAAACTCTAGGAAACCCTAGTAAATGCTAAGAAATACTAAGAAATCCTAAGGAACCCTAAGAAAGGCCAAGAACCCTTAAGAAGCCCTAAGAAACTAAAAGAAATGCTAAAAACACTAAAAACACTAAAAAGTGATAAGAAACCTACCAAACGCTAAGAAATGGCAAGAAACCCTAAAAAATACTATGAAGCCCCAAGAAACCCTAAGAAACTCTAAAAACCCCTTAAAAACCCTAAGAAACCCTAAAAGCTCTAAGAAATGCTAAGAAACGCTAAGAAAACCTATGAAACTATAAGAATTCCTAAGAAACCCTAAGAAAAACTTAGTAACGCTAAGAAACTCTAAAAAACCCTAAGAAAACCCTAAGAAATGGTAAGAAATACTAGGATACCCTAGTAAATGCTAAGAAACTCTAAGAAACCCTAGGAAAACTTTAAGATACGCTAAGTAACGCCAAGAAATATTAAAAAACATTAAAAACTCAAGGAACGCTAAACAAATGCTAAGAAACTCTAAGAAACCCTATGAAACCCTAAGAAATCCTAAGAAACCTTAAGAAACACTAAGAAATGCTAAGAAACGCTTAAAACCCTAGTAAATACTAAGAAACCTTAAGAAATCCTAAGAAACCCAAAGAAATGCTAAAAAAAAACTAACAATTACTAAGAAACCCTACTAAAAGCTAAGAAATGCTAAGAAACCCTAAGATTTCCAAAGAAATGCTAAGAAGCCCTAATAAACAATAAGAAACGCAAATAAACTCTAAGAAACACTAAGAAACCCTAAGAAACATTAAGAAACACTAAGAAATGCTAAAAAACTATAAGAAACACTAAGAAACCCTAAAAAAATATATTAAAAAAACCCCCAAGTAACGCTAAAAAAATGCTAAGAATCGCTAAGAAATTTAATGAAAACCTAAGAAATGATAGGAAACCCTAGTAAACGCTAAGAAATGCTAAAAACCCCAAAGAAACGCTAAGAAAACCTAAGTAACTGTAAGAAAAACTAAGAACCCTTAAAACACCCTAAGAAACGCTAATTAACTTTAAGAAACCCTATAAAACCCTAAGAAATGCCAAGTAAAGCTAAGAAACCCTAAAAACACTAACAAACATTAAGGAACCCTAAGAAACCCAAAAAAACCCCTATAAAACCCTAAGAAATGCTAAAAAAAATACTAAAATGTGCTAAGAAACCTATGAAACGCTAAGAAATGCTAAGAAACCCAAAGAATCCCTAAAAAGGGCTAAGAAGCCCTAAGAAACCCAAAGAAATGCTAAGAAAGCATAAGAAATGCTTAGAAATTCTAAAAAATGCTAAGAAAACCTAAAAACCACTAAAAAAACCCCAACAGACGCTAAAAAATGCTAAGAATCACTAAGGAACCTGATGAAACCCTAAGAAATGCAAATAAACCTTTATAAACCCTAGTAAACCTTTAGAAAGTGTAAGAAACGATAGGAAAGCCTGAGAAATGCTAAGAACCCATGAGGAACCCGAAGAAACGCTAAGAAAGCCTGAGAAATGCTTAGAAACCCTAAAATAGCCTATAAAACCTTAAGAAACACTAAATAACACAAAAAAGTGCTAAGAATCCCTACCAAACACTAAGAAATGTTAAAAAAACCCTCTAAAATACTAAGAAGCCCCAAGAAACCCAAAAAACCCTTAAAAACCCTAAGAAACTCTAAAAACTCTAGGAAATTCTAAGAAATGCTAAGAAAACCTATGAAACCCTAAGAAATACTAAAAACACTAAGAAACCCTAAGAAACACTAAGTAACCCTAGGAAAATCCTAAGAAACATTTAAGAAATGCTAGGACACCCTAGAAAAACTCTAAAAAATGCCAAGAAACCCTTAAAAACATTAAGAAACCCAAGAAACGCTAAAAATGTTATGAATCGCTAAGAAACTCTAAGAAACCTTATGAAACCCTAAGAAATCCAAAGAAACCCTAAGAAAAGCTAAGAAAGTCTAGGAAACCCCTAAGAAATGGTAAGAAATGCTGAATAAATGCTAAGAATCTCTAAAAAAAACTCTAATAAAACCTAAGAAATGCTAGTAAACCCCAAGTAAACACTAAAAAAGTCTAAGAAACGCTAAGAAACCCAAATAAATCCAAAGAAATGCTAAGAACCCTTAGGGAACCCTAAGAAACACCAAAAAAATGCTAAGAAAGCCTAAGAAACTCTTAAAACCCTAAAAAAACCATATGAAAACCTAAGAAACGGTAAAAAAAACTCTAAAAATGCTAAGAAACACTACTAAATACTAAGAAATGCTAAGAAACCTCATGAAGCCCTAAGAAACCCTAAAACCACTAAAAAACCCTAAGAAACCATAAAAACTCTAAGAAATGTAATACAATCTAAGAAACCCAATAAAGCCCTAAAAAATGCTAAGAAACCCTAGGAAATCCTAAAAACCTAAAGAAACATAAATAAACTATAAAACCCTGCACTTTTGAGTTAAGAAAAATCAGGAAAAGAACCGGTTAAACCGAGTAAGAAAACCGAGCTGGTTTACAAACTCGATCATATGGGAACAAGCAATTTGGAAATTTACAACTTTCAGGTGATCTAAAGGGTTCATTAAACCTTGGAAAAGAAATTTAAGACAAAATAAAAAAGTAAAACCAAATTGGTTCAGGTGAATAAGATCACATAAGAACTCTAAAGTTAAGCGGGCTTTTGCTTGAGAGTAGTGTGAGGATGGGTGACCTCCTGGGAAGTATGATTTTTTTTGTAACCCGAAATTTCAGTAAAAAATTTTTATGGGAACGTACGCCATGGCCATAAATTAATATATATTTAATTATTGGTATTAATTCCAATAATTTAATTTATGTCAATATTAATACTAGTAATAAATCTCTCCCATTTAGTACACAATTTTACACTTATATAAAGAGGTCATCCCTATTCATTCTCCTCACACCTAAACACTTCTCTCTCTCTCTCTCTCTACTACTCCATTTCCCAGTGAAGCTCAAACGAGAGTTTCGACTTGAACATTTTTCTTAACCTCAGAAGGAGAGGTCAAGCTTTTTAGAACCGAGGAATCATTGGAGAAGCACTAGCATGATGGAACAGTGAAGCAGCTCGACGGACCAAAGCTGCCCTATTTTGGCGAAGCTGAAATCGGCCATTTTGAACCCTGCTCAAACCAAACCAAGCCCTCCCAACACTTCCTCAGCCCTTCCATGGCCAAATTAGGATTGAAAGGTAAGCCAATTCGGCTCCCCTCTGCCATTTCTGGCCGGTGCTAGAGAGAGAACTGAAAAAATTTCAATGATGAAATTCTAACTCAATTCGGCATTAATTGATGCGATTCTTGATTCTAGGATGATTCTCAAGATTAGAGCTATCTGCTCAGATCAAAAGCTCGGACCGTCGTGCCCTCACCAGTGACAAATCGAAGCTTTCTCTCTCTACAATCTATTTTCCAGCGAAGCCCTGTTTAAGCTCGTTCCGACGTTAAAATCTGCGATTCAAGGTTCCTTAGAATCGTATAAACATGTAGGAACTCAATTATAACTCTAATTTCAACAATTTGAGGGGTTTGATTGGTCAATTTGATGAAATCAAATTCGGCAATGTTGAATAGTTGAAATTAGGGGAAATTTTGGGCAAAATTTGGGGATTTTTTGAAATTCGAAGGACCAAAATGAAATTTTATGAAATTGAGGGCCAATTGGGCATGAAAATAATGTTGGAGGACCAATTGAGGAATTTTGGAATTTTTGGGGCAAAACTTACCATTTTTGTAAAGGAAGGGCAAAATGGTAATTTTGGAAAAATTGGGGGACTAAATTGGAAATTTGGGAAATTAAATCCCTTTTTTGGTGAAATTGAATAAATTGAGGTCCCAAGATAAATTTTAAAAGTTACAGGACTCAATTTGAGGAAAAACTGACATTAGGGACTTAAAGTTAAAGAGAAATAACTTTAGGGACCTAATTGCAAATAATTAAAAGTTTAGGTTTTCTCATTCATTGGAAATAAATGAAGGTTGTTATGCCGAGTAATAATGAACAAGGATGATCATATTGTGTAGGAATGCGAAATACCGGGAACACCAGCATGGATGAGCTCACGTGAATACAAAGAACCGGTTTAGTGGAATTCACTGCGTTAACGGGTGAGTGGGTTTACTAAAATCATACCCAGTTGGGATGATGAGCACAACTTAAAATTTTAAAACCACTTACCGATTGTGAGTGGAAATTTTATATCATACCCGGTTGGGAATGATAAGTACCTCGGTCTAAAAACCCACTATTTAGTGGTATTTTAAACATCACTACTTAGAGGAAGTGATGTGAAAATCATACGAAAAAACTATTTACCGATTGTAAGTAGATCATACCCGGTTGGTATGATGAGACTTCCTCGAAAGAAGTTGAAAACCCGTTCATCGGTTATGAACGGAGGTGTCCTTATACCGGACAGTATAATGGATAGAGAAAACATATGTTTTGTCGGAAGTACCCTCCCTTGACTGTGTGCCAATGCTTAAACTATTTGGGAGATCTTCTCGACTGGAGCTCAAATAGCTCTGACAGGCCGGGGGCCTCGGTTTTGGAACTTGAGAGCTAAATGCCCGATTTTGAAAATATCATACAGTGGGCCCAAGGCCAGTTGGCACGAGCAGGAGCTCGTAAACGAACATGATATATGTGACATAAAACTTAATAAGTGAATTGTTTAGCCACGGTACCAAGATAGAACCGACATGCTCAGTCAACTAGCGGCAATGCGACATGACAGGTCGACGGACTAGTCAAGACAAACAACTATGGGTTGAGTTGAGAGTCGAGGCCATTGGACCAGTGGCACCACAAATTACATGGTGATGCGAACCTCGCCAATATGCTGACGACACCCTACACCAAATATGGCAACGATCCCAAGACTTTCACGACGCAAGTACGAAAAGATGGAATATACCTTGTTTATGTGAGAACAAGGTATGGGATATGTAGACGCCACACCCAAATCCTCTAAGAAAAACTCTTAGAAAACTCCGGGTGATAAGTCTTGATTGCCTGAACGCCACATGTAAAAACCTGATAAGTTCAAAAGCTCTTTCAAGATAGAAAGAAGACAAAACCTCACAAGATATAAATTCCAAAGTGTGTGTCTCCAAGGCTGTGGAGTATGCCTTTTATAGGCTCAGAAAATAACCGAATGACCCACATAATAAGCTAACCTTATCTAATCTAACCACCTAATATTATCCTAAGAGATTTATTATATTTATAAATCTCTCCTTATTAATTAAATTTGGACCTTCTCTTGGGCTCATCTTGGGCTCTTCATTTGGGCTTCTATTTGAAAATTCAACAATCTCTTTAATCAGCCCATATAAAGCTTATTTGAATCTTTTAGCCCTTTACCTTGTGATTGGGCCCTCTTGAAGTCTCAAATAATCATGTATCCCATTTCGTGACAAAGTGTTTAGCTCCATTCCACCTTCGGTTGATTGGACTTGTGAATTTGTAAACTCTTTTGTCAGATTCACATCATTCTCCCCCTCTTGAAAATGATTTGTCCTCAAATCTTCTTTTCCTTCATCACCTACATCAAAAGACATTAACTTATAAATATTTATGCTATTACTAACAATATATTTGCTAGATAACTTCCTGTTATAATTATTACTATCGAGTTTTAACACCTTAAATAATCCCTCTAATCTAAGAAATTTTGATAGTTTTCTATTCATAAACCATTCATTCCTCATATGTAAACTAACCCAAATCCCTGGATCAAAAACAACTTTCATGAAATTCTTGTTGTAAACATTAATATTTTCTTGAGTCTGCTGTTTTCTATCCAATGGATTAAAATCATGGATAATCTCCATTGGTGATAACTTAGTTACTGAATAAATATAACGATTATATGCAAACACAATATGTGGTAAACATGTAGTTAAAAATAGAAATTTTGTATCAAACAAAGTATTCCATGAAAAACTAAGCAATTTAGTATCAATGATTGTAAACAAAATGTACCTTTCAGATAATGTATGAGAAACTACATTTTTCATACCTTGCTTACACTTGATCACATAACCAGATGTATAAATAAATTCTACCCACCTTGCATGATACTCATTCAGCTTGAGGGCTACTCCGCTGAACTTTTCATTATAATATGCAATTGATATTCTTTCTTGACTTATCAAGTAAGGTGTTTGCCAATCTTGAATTACCTTAATTTCCTTGTCAATGGCAATCCCTTCAAAACTTATAACATATCCAGGAAATACAAGTTTACCCAAACATAATACGCAATTTTTCAATTTGGCAAACAAATGATCTTTCCTAAGAACTTGCAAGGAAATTTTTAAATATCCTTCATGTTTATCTAAGTAATTGTTGTATATAATGATTTTATCAAAATATATGTCAACAAAGTTTTTAATAAAAGCATGTAGGATATAATTTATTAACCTCATAAAAGTGTTATATGCATTAGTCAAACTAAAAACTATAGCCAACCATTCATATAAACCAAGTTTTACTTTCAATGCAGTTTTTAATCCATAATTAGCTTTCTTTCGAATTTCAGAATATTCACTCTTGTAATTAAATTTTGAAAACAAATAGTTTTCATGTAACTCATCTAATATAAGATTTACTTGAGGAATAGAGTGAAGATACATTACCTTCATATGGTAGATGATTCGAAAACCAACACATCTTCGCCAAATTTTGTCTTTCTTAGGCATTTGCACAATACCTGAAATCATGTTATCCCGTGTATATCCTAGCTTCATCAAATTTAGGATTTGGTGTTGAATTTGATACTTCATTTCTCGATCAGGTTGCAAACTAGGAGTTTTCTTCTTAGGAATGACATTCTTGAATTCCTGCATAAGAGAAATACTAATGCTCGGCAAATATCCGACAATATGGTGAGTAAAACATAAATCCTTGTACATAAGTACTGTAAGGATAGAATATGGAATTGTATCTCTCCTGATCTCATCTTTTCTCTCCATAAAATTATTTTTACTCTCTTTTCTTTGTATTATGGCTTTTCTCTCTTCTTTTTCAACATTGCCTTTTCTCTCATCATTTTCAATTTCGGCTTTTCTCTCTCGGATTTTTCTCTGTTCTTTTTCATTATTGCCTTTTGTCTCTTCCTCTTCAATCATGGCTTTTCTCTCTTGTCTTTCTGTTATTTTCTTTTCATTTGCCTTTTTCTTTTTCAACTGATCCTGAAAAACTTGTTGTAAAGTAAGAGATACAAGAGATATTGATCTATTATTCATCACGAATGAGTACCTATCTGTTAATCTATCATATGTAATGTGACGATCTAACTTCCAAGGTTCTCCCAATAAAATATGACATGCTTGCATTGGTACTACATCACATAATATTTCATCCTGATATTTCCCAATAGAGAAGGACACTATCACCTGTTGGGTTACCTCGAGTTTGGGTTGATCACTCAGCCTTTGAATTTGATATGGCTTTGGATGCTTTGTTGCATGTAATGCCAACTTCTCCACAAGCTCGGTGCTAGCAAAGTTAGTGCAGCTTTCCTCATCTATGATAACAGAACAAACTCTATTTTTCATAGAACAACGAGTATGAAATAGATTCTCACGTTGGTTGTCCATGACGTCATCAATCCATGGCCTGTTCCAAGTAGTAAGTTGATTGATGGAATTGAGATTGATGTTGCCGTGATTAACTTGGAGATCATCGAACTCCCCCAGTTCCTGTGGTTCGAAGCATCGAGATCGACTGCTCCACGGTCGTTCAATGGAAGTATGTGAGTGTCGTCTCACACCTTCCTCCAAGCGATCCATTCGCATATGAAGTGGTTCAAATTCAAACTTCACTATCTGTTTCATTTGACTCTTCATTGCTTTCCATTGTAGGTTTTGAATAGGCGATATGGAACCCTCTTCTTTCATTGTGTTTCCTTGTCGTTGGGCCTTCTGAACCTGATAATTGTTAGAAAGAAAAGAACCTCGCAACTCTCCCTCACCTGTTTCTCTCAAACACTCATGTTTCACACTCAAATGGCTTTTTCTTATAGATTTAAAACACTCTTGCCTTTTTCCACTCATATGTCTTCTTTCAATCTGAATTGAACTTTAAAAACAAATCATTTTTACGAAGCAATTCAACTTGAGGAACAATCAAGACATATCGATAAAGGATTTCAAAAAGTAATCCCAAAGAATTTAAGTGAGAGGTATGAATAGACTCACAAATAAGAGTAAAATTTAGATAGAAAATAAAGAAATTAAGATGAAATAAGTAATAGAAGATAGAGCAGAATAAGAATGAGATATAAGATAGAATTGTGTGCCTCCTTTTTTTTTTGCCTTTTTTTTCACGAATTTTTTTTTCCGCTTTTTTTAGAACGAACTTTTTTTACTCTTTTTTTTCTTTTTTTTCTGCACTTTTTTTAGCACGAATTTTTGGCTTTTTTTTCTCTTTTTTTTTAACCTCCTGAAAAGAAGATAGATAGAAGAATATGATAATTTTTTTTTATAGAGAATAGAAATAGGTAGAGAAGATAAAAAAAAGAACTAGATAAACAAAATGGTATGGAACTTGCCGTGCAACCGTGTGCTCTGATACCAACTGATGCGAACCTCGCCAATATGCTGACGACACCCTACACCAAATATGGCAACGATCCCAAGACTTTCACGACGCAAGTACGAAAAGATGGAATATACCTTGTTTATGTGAGAACAAGGTATGGGATATGTAGACGCCACACCCAAATCCTATAAGAAGAACTCTTAGAAAACCCCGGGTGATAAGTCTTGATTGCCTGAACGCCACAGGTAAAAACCTGATAAGTTCAAAAGCTCTTTCAAGATAGAAAGAAGACAAAACCTCACAAGATATAAATTAGAAAAAGTGTGTGTCTCCAAGGCTGTGGAGTATGCCTTTTATAGGCTCAGAAAATAACCGAATGACCCACATAATAAGCTAACCTTATCTAATCTAACCACCTAATATTATCCTAAGAGATTTATTATATTTATAAATCTCTCCTTATTAATTAAATCTGGACCTTCTCTTGGGCTCATCTTGGGCTCTTCATTTGGGCTTCTATTTGAATATTCAACAATCTCTTTAATCAGCCCATATAAAGCTTCTTTGAATCTTTTAGCCCTTTACCTTGTGATTGGGCCCTCTTGAAGTCTCAAATAATCATGTATCCCATTTCGTGACAAAGTGTTTAGCTCCATTCCACCTTCGGTTGATTGGACTTGTGAATTTGTAAACTCTTTTGTCAGATTCACATCACATGGCAATATGAGAAAATATTATTTGTGCATGGACTGTAAGTACGGGATCATAAAGACGCCCATAAGGGGTAGTGATGCATCCTAAGGGTAGCTCGTTGTTCCAGGTGTCTGTGCGAAATCTGGAGTAGCAACAAGCACATGAGACCGGGGTGGGGATAGGATGAGGTCTCTGTCCTCATACGGACACGAAGAAGTGATTTTGGGATTGTGGGTCGGATGTCGCGTACATCCACTCATTCCCAGGGTAGAAGCGGTCGTACTTCTATCCGGGTGGTAGGAAAAGTTGCTCCGAAGCCACTAGCGGGTTTAATAGTGATACTGACTTGCGAATATGTGTAACCTTCATGATGAAGGATGTGTGTTGGGTGATGACACACCGGTAACTAAGAAATGGTGGAAAACTCCAAATTTTTAAACGAAGTGATTTTTGAAAAAGAAAGGAGTTTGGCACACTCCAATAATAATTATTTTCTTAAAAGTCAAAAGCTTTTAAAAAACCATTCACTGAGTAGTCGTACTCACCCCCTCCCTTATACCACTTTCAGGAAATCCTGGAAAGCCTACCCTTAAAGACCGTAAGACAAGTATGTAAAGTTTTAAATTTCATGCAGTTTTGATAATGCTATTCCAGGAAAAGGTACAGGTTAAAGGACACCTTACTCTTTATGGTTTACAATAAGGAAATCCTTTAATAAACTGGGAGGGTGGTGGGTTGATCACAGGGATCCGACCAAACCGAGTCGGGGCATGACAAAAACCCTACAAAACCCTAAGAAACGCTAAGTAACGCTAAGAAACCCTAAAAACACCAAGAAACCCCAAGAAATGCTAAAAAACGCTAATAAACCCTTTATAAATGCTAGGAAACCCTAAGAAACGGTATGAAATGCTAGGAAACCCTAATAAATGCTAAGAAACACTAAGAAACATTAAGAAATGCTAAGAAAAACTAGGAAATCCTAAAAACCCAAAGAAACTCTTAGAAACCCTACAAAACCCTAAGAAAAGCTAAGAAACCCTAAGAAATGTTAAGAAATGCTAAGTAGCAATAAGAAAACCTAAAAAAAAATGCTAAGAATCCCCAAGAAACGCTCAAAGAAACCCTAGGAAAACCTTCAGAAACGGTAAGAGACACTAGGAAATCCTAGGAAAACTCTAAGAAATGCTAAGTAACACCAAGAAACCCTTACAAACATTAAGAAATCCAATAAATGCTAAAAAATGCTAAGAAACACTAAGAAATCCTAAGAAACCCTAAGAAATGCTAAGAAAGTCTAGGAAAACCCTAAGAAATGGTAAGAAATGCTAAATAAATGCTAAGAATCTCTAAGAAACGCTAATAAACCCTCAGAAATGCCAGTAAACGTTAAAAAATGCTAAGCAACGCTAAGAAACACAAAGAAATCCGAAGAAACCCTAAGAAACACTAAGAAACCCAAATAAATCCAAAGAAATGCTAAGAACCCTTAGGAAACGCTAAGAAACACAAAAAAATGCTAAGAAAGCCTAAGAAACTCTTAAAATACTAAAAAAAACCCTATGAAAACCTAAGAAACGGTAAAAAATTCTAAAAATGCTAAGAAGCACTACCAAACACTAAGAAATGCTAAGAAACTCTAAGAATGCCTAAGAAAAGCTAAGAAACCCCATGAAGCCTTAAGTAACCCTAAGAAACACAGAGAAACCCTAAAACCCCTAAAAAAAACCCTAAAAACCCCTTAAAAACCATAAAAACTCTAAGAAATGCTAATACAATATAAGAAACCCAATAAAGCCCTAACAAATGCTAAGAAACCTTAGGAAATCCAAAGAAACGCTAAGAAACCCTACAAAATCCTAAGAAACGCTAAGTAATGCTAAGAAACCCTAAAAAACACCAAGAAACCCCAAGAAATGCTAAAAAAATGCTAAGAAACCCTAAAAACACTAATAAACCCTTATAAATGCTAGGAAACCCTAAGAAATGGTATGTAATGCTAGGACACCCTAGTAAATGCTAAGAAACCTTAAGAAACGCTATGAAAACCTAGGAAATCCTAAAAACCCAAAGAAACTCTAAGAAACCATAAAAAACCCTACAAAACCTAAGAAACGCTAAGAAACCCTAAGAAATGTTAGGAAATGCTAAGTAGCGGTAAGAAAACCTAAAAAAATACTAAGAATCCCTAAGAAACGCTAAAAAATGCTAAAATTTGCTAAGAAACACTATTAAACCCTAAAAACGCTAATAAACCCTACGAAATCCTAAGAAATGGTAAGAAATGCTAGGAAACCCTAAGAAACTCTAAGAAACCCTAATAAATCCTAAGAAACCCAAAGAAACACTAAGAACCCTTAAGGAACCCTAAGAAATCCAAAGAAACACTAAGAAAGCCTAAGAAACACTTAGAAACCCTTAAAAACCCTATGAAACCCAAAGAAATGCTAAAAACACTAAAAAGTGCTAAGAAATCCTACCAAACGCTAAGAAATGCTAAAAAAAACCTAAGAATTCCTAAGAAATCCCTAAGAAATGCAAAGAAACCCTAAAACCAAAAAAACCTCCCCTTAAAAAACCCTATGAAACTATAAAACTCTAAGAAATGCTAAAAACACTAAGAAAACCTACAAAACCCTAAGAAATGCAAAAGTAACACTAAGAAACCCTTAAAAATACTAAGAAACTGCATGAAACGTTAAAAAATGCTAAGAAACCTTATGAAACCCTAAAAAATGCTAATAAACTCTAAGAAACCCTAAGAAAAGATAGGAAACCCTAGTAGACGCTAAAAAACATAAGAAACCCTGAAAAATCATAAGAAACCCAAAGAAACGCTAAGAACCCTTAAGGAACCCTAAGAAATGCTTAGTAACCCTAAAAACACTATGAAACCCTAAAAAATGCTAAAAACACTAAAAAGTGCTAAGAAACCCTACAAAATGCTAAGAAATGCTAAGAAACCCTAAGAATCCCTAAAAATGCTAAGAAGCCCCAAAAGGCCCTAAAGATACTAAGAAACCCTAAAAATCCTAAAAAATTATTAAAAACCCTAAGAAACCCTAAAAACTCTAGGAAATGCTAAGAAATGCTAAAAATCCTAAGAACCCCTAAGCAACACTAAGAAATGCTAAGAAACCCTAAGAAATGCTAAGAAACGCTAAGAAACCCTAAAAACACTAATAAATTCCAAGAAACGCTAAAAAAATGCTAAGAATCACTAATAAGAGCTAAGAATCCCAATGAAACCCTAAGAAATCCAAATAAACCCAAAGAAATGTTAAGAATCCTTAAGGAACCCTAAGAAACCCAAAGAAATCCTACGAAACCCTAAGAAATGCTAAGAACCCTTAATGATCCCTAAGAAACGAAAAGAATTGCTAAGAAAGCCTAAGAAACTATTAGAAACCCTAAAAAAAACCCCATAAAACCCTAAGAAACGCTAAAAAACACTAAAAAGTGCTTACAAATGCCACCAAACGCTAAGAAATGCTAAGAAATGCTAAGAAACCCTAAGAATCCCTAAAAAATGCTAAGCCCCAAGATGCCCTAAAAAACACTAAGAAACCCTAAAAACCCATTAAAAACATTAAGTAACCCTAAAAACTATTAGAAATGCTAAGAACCCCTAACAAACACTAATAAATGCTAAGAACTCTAAGAAACCTCATAAAACCCTAAGAAACGCTAAGAAACCCTATAAAAACCTAAGAAACCCTAAAAAATGCTAAAAAAAACTCTAAGAAACCTCATAAAACCCTAAGAAATGCTAGGAAACCCTATAAAAACCTAAGAAACCCTAAAAAATGCTAAGAAACTATAAGAAACGCGAAGTAATGCTAAGAAACCCTAAAAAAAACCCCCAAGAAACGGTAACAAGCACTAGGAAACCCTAAAAAGACTAAGAAACCCCAAGAAATGCTAAAAATGCTAAGAATCGCTAAGAAACACTAAGAAACCCTAAAAAATGCTAATAAACCCTAAGAAACCTTTAGAAACTGTAAGAAATGCTAGGAAACCCTAGAAATGCTAGGAAACACTACGAAACCCTACAAAACCTTAAGAAATGCTAAGAAACCCTAAGAAGTGCTAAAAACGCTAAGTAATGCTAAGAAACAATAAAAACACTAAGAAACCCTAAGAAGTGCTAAAAACGCTAAGTAATGCTAAGAAACAATAAAAACACTAAGAAACCCCTAGAAACACTAAAAATGTAAGAAACGCTAATAAATCCTAATAAACCCTAGTAGACCCTTAGAAATGGTAAGAAACGCTAGAAAACTCTAATAAACACTAAGAAATGCTAAGAAAAACTAAGAACCCTTAAGGAAACCTAAGAAACCCAAAGAAACGCTAAGAAAGCCTAAGCAACACTTAGAAAACCTATAAAAGCCTAAGAGACGCTAAAAAACACTAGAATTGCTCAGAAACCCTACCAAACACTAAAAAATGCAAAGAAACCCTAAAAAATGCTAAGAAGCCCTAAGAAATACTAAGAAACCCTAAAAATCCCTTAAAAACCATAAGAAACCCTAAAAACTCTAGATAATGCTATAAAACGCTAAGAAAACCTATGAAATCCTAAGAAACCCTAAGAAACACTAAGAAAGCCTAGGAAAAGCCTAGTAAATGCTAAGAAATGCTAGGAATTCCCTAGGAAAACTCTAAGAAACTCTAAGTAACGCTAAAAAACCCTAAAAACATCCATAAATCCAAGAAATGCTAAAAAATGCTAAAAATCACTAAGAAACTCTAAGAAACCCTAAGAAACGCTAAGAAACTCTAGGAAAACACTAAGAAATGGTAAGAAATGCTAGGAAACCCTAGTAAATGCTAAGAAACACTAAGAAACTCTAAAAAAATGCTAAGAAACCCTAATAAATCCTAAGATAACCAAAGAAACGCTAAGAACCCTTAAGGAACCCTAAGAAACCCAAAAAAACACTAAGAAAGCCTAAAAATTCTTAAAAACCCTAAGAAATGCTAAAAACACTAAAAAGTACTAAGAAACCCTACCAAATACTTAGAAATGCTAAGAAACCCTAAGAGTTTCTAAGAAATGCTAATAAGCCCTAAGAAACGCAAGGAAACCCTAAAAACCATAAAAAAAAACCTTAAAAACTCTAAGAAATCCTAAGAAACACTAACAAATCCTAAGAAAAACTAAGAAATGCCAAGAAACTCTAAGAAACCGTATAAAAACCTAAGAAACGCAAATAAACCCTTAAAACCCTAAGAATTGCTAAGAAATTGTAAGAATGCTAAGAAACTATGAGAAACACTAAGTAACCCTAAAAAACATTAAGAAACCCAAAAAAACCCTATAAAATCGCAAAATGCTAAAAATCACTAAAAAGTGCTAAGAAACCTACCAAATGGTAAGAAATGCTAAGAAACCCTAAGAATCCCTAAAAAGACTAATAAGACCCAAGAAGCCCAAATAAACCTTAAGAAACACTAAAAACCCCTTAAAAGCCTTAAAAACTCTAGGAAACGCTAAGAAATGCTAAGAAACCCTAAATAAATGCTAAGTAAAGCTAAGAAACCCTAAATAAATGCTAAGTAAAGCTAAGAAACCCTAAATAAATGCTAAGTAAAGCTAAGAAACCCTAAAAAGCTAAGAAACACCATAAGAAATACTAAGAAACATTAAGAAACCCAAAAAAATGCTAGGAAAGCCTAATAAACCCTAAGAAACACTAAAAAAAACCCTAAAAACTATAGGAAAACCTAAGAAACGCTAAGAAATGTTAGATGAGTTGCATGGATCTTGTTTATTTTCGAAAATAGATCTTAAGAGCGGATATCATCAAATTTGAATGAAAGAAGGGGATGAATGGAAAACTACATTTAAAACTAAACAAGGATTATATGAATGGTTAGTTATGCCCTTTGGATTGACCAATGTTTCTTGGATATATTATAAGTTCAAAAGGAATTGGAGTTGACGAGGAAAAGATTAAGGCAATTCATGACTAGCCGACACCTAATTCGGTAAGTTAGGTAAGAAGTTTTCATGGATTAGCTAGTTTTTATAGACGTTTTGTTCCAAATTTTAGTAGTTATGTTGTACCTATTACTGCTATTATAAAGAAAAACGTACCTTTTAAATGGGGTAATGAGCAACAAAATGCATTTTCAATTGATAAAGGAAAAACTAACTACTGCCCCATTGCTCTCATTGCCTAATTTTTTGAAAATATTTGAAATTGAGTGTGATGCATCAGGAGTAGGTATTGGAGGTGTAATTAATGCAGGAAGGAAGACCAATTGCATATTTCAGTGAAAAGTTGAGTGGAGTAACCCTTAACTATCCTACCTATGATAAGGAGATGTATCCCCTAGTTCGAACTCTTCAAAAATGGCAGCACTATTTATGGCCAAAAGAATTTGTGTTTCACACAGATCATGAATATCTTAAGCATCTCAAAGGACAACACAAGTTGAACAAACATCATGCAAGGTGGGTGGAGTTCATTGAAACATTCCCATATGTGATTCTTACTAATTTTTATGTTTTCTTGTGTGATTAGTGACTATTATTTTTTAATAATTTTCTTGGATTTTTATTTTTAATTTTTAACCTATTTTTAATATTTTATACTATTTTGTGTTGTTTTCATTGATTTATACTATTTTTTAATGGTTTGAATGATCCCAACTATTTTTATCATTTATTTCTATTTTCATTAATTTTATTATTTTTGATAATTTATTGTATTTGAAGTATTTATTACTACTATTTGTGGTGTATCATTGAATGTATTTTATATTATTTTATTGTTCATTTATTAAGTTCTTATCATTTTTTATATTTCCTTATATAGTTAGTTTCATTTACAATTTTTTATAATTTTATTTGGTGTTTCTTTTTTTTGTATTTACCTATGATTTTAGTCTTATTTACTATTTTTTATTATTCTTTCTACGATTTGATTTAGACTATTTATTATATTTTTTAATATTATTTTATTTATTTTGATTGATTTTCGTCACTTTTGCCTTAAACGGTCCAAGATATTTTTAGTGTTTAGTTGTGATTTTAAGTGTATGTTATTATTTTTATAATTTTATGGCATTTTAAGTATTTATTTTGCTATTTATTGTGTTACTTTGAATTCATTTTTCTATATTATGTTGGCCATTTATGAGTTTCGTACTATTGTTTATTTGCTTGGTTGTTTCTTATTACTTACTATTTTTAGTAGTTCTTTTTTCATTTTTTTTATTATTTTTTAATTGTTTCATGCTATTTTTTGTTGATTCTTGAAAAACTACTTTATTTTAAGTATTTATTATTATTTTTTTGTGTTTCTTTAAATATATCTTACAATATTGTTGTTTATTTATTTGGTTTTTACTATTTTATGTATTTTATTACATTTTTATTTAACTTGCTGATTTTCTAATTTATTTTACAGTTTATTTTTTGGTTTTAATTGTGTTTTTTTATTGTTTTATACCATTATATGTATTTTGAGTGATTCTTACTAGTTATTTTTAATTATGTTGATCATTTAGGAGTTTCTTACTATTTTCTTTATTTGCTTAAGTGTAGTATAACTTACTATTTTTAGTAATTTTTTTTACATTTTTTAATATTATTTTACATGTTTTATACTATTTTTTTGTGTTTTGAATGATTTCATCTATTTTTTATGTTTCTTTATCTTTTTAATATTTTTATAATTTTTGAAAAACTACTTTTTTTAATTATTTATTACTATTTTTTGTGTTTCGTTAAATATATTTTACAATGTATTGTTATTCATGTATTTAATTCTAACTATTTTACATATTTTATTATATTTTTCTTTCACTTACTAGTTGTTCTAATTCATTTTGTTATTTATTTTGGGTTTTAATTTTAATTTTTTTATTTTTATACCATTTTGGGTATTTATAGTGATTCTTAACCGCTATGTATATTGAAGTTTCTTAATTGTTTATACATGTCTTATTATTTATTATGTTTGTTTAAATGCATCTTTTGATTTTTTGTTGATCGTTTATGTGTTTCTTATTATTTTTTATAATTGCTTGTGTATTTAATGTCAATTACTATTTTAGTAATTCATTTGTTGTTTGCTTTTGAATTTTTATAGAAATGCTAATAATCGTTAAAAAACCTTATAAAACCCTAAAAAAATGCTAATAACTCCTAAGAAACCCTAAAAAATAGTAATAAATACTAGAAAGCCCCAATAAATGCTAAACAACTCTAAAAACCCTAATAAATCCAAAGAAATGCTAATAACCCATAAAAAACCCTAAGAAATCTAAAGAAATGCTAAGAAAATCTAAGAAATGCTTAGAAAATATAAAAAAAAATTTATGAAACCCTATGAAACGCTAAAAAAATACTAAAATTGCTAAGAAACCCTACCAAACGCTAAGAACTGCTAATAAACCTTAAGAATCCCTAAGAAATGCTAAGAAGCCCTATGAAACGCAAAAAAAACCCTAAGAAACCTTAAAAACTCTAAAAAACACTAAGACACTCTAAAAAATAGAAGAAAACCCTAAGAAATGCTAACAGACCCTAAAAAACCCTAAAAATGCTAAGAAACCCTAAAAAAATGCTAAGTAATGCTAAGAAACCCAATGAATAAAACCCTAAGAAACACTAAAATACCCTGAGAATTGCTAAGTAATGCTAAGAAATACTAAGAAACCCTAAAAAACACTAAGAAACCCCAAAAAACACTAAAAATGCTAAGAATTGCTAAGAAACACTAAGATACCCTATGAAACACTAAGAAATGCTAATTAACCCTAATAAACTCTAGAAAACCTTAACAAATGGTTAGAAATGCTAGGAAATCGTAGTAAACGCTAAGAAACGCTAATAAATCCTAAGAAACCGTAAGAAACGCTAAGAACCCTAAGAAACTCTAAGAAATCCTGTAAAATACTAAAAAACGCTAAGAAACCCTATAAAACCCTAAGAAATGTTTTGAAACTATAAGAAATGCTAAGTAATTCTAAGAAACCCTAAAAAATAATAAAAAAAACCCTAAGAAACGCTAAAAAAATGCTAAGAATCACTAAGAAACCCTAAGAAGCGCTAATAAACCCTAGTAAACCCTTAGAAATGGTAAGAAATGCTAGGAAAACCTAGGAAATGCTAAGAAACTTTAAGAAAACCTATTAAAACCCTAAAATATCCTAAGAAAACCTAAGATGATGTGAACCCCGCTAATATGCTGACGACACTCGACACCAAATATGGCAATGATCCCAAGACTTTTATGGCGCAAGTACGAAAAGATGGAGTATACCTTGTTATGTGAGAAACAAGGTATGAGATATGTAGACACCACATCCAAATCCTCTAAGAAGAACTCTTAGAAAACCTTGGATGATAAGTCTTGATTGCTTGAACGCCACAGGTAAAAACCTGATAAGTTTGAAAAGCTCTTTAAAGAAAAGAAAGAAGACAAAACTCACAAGATTAAAATTCCAAAGTGTCTATCCTCCAATGCTATGAAGTATGCCTTTTATAGGCACATATAACAACTGAATAGCCTAAAAATAAGAAAAATATATCTTATGGTTACATGCCAACCATATCTAATCTAAATATCTAGGATATTTTAATAACTACTTTAAAAATCTAAATTTAACCAATTAAATATATAATATTATCATTTAATATCCTAGAAGATTTATTATATTAATAAATCTCTACTCATTAATTAAATCTGGATCTTCTCGTGGGCATTTCTTGGTATCTTTAATTGGGCTTCCTTCTCGTGAGCATTTCTTGGTATCTTTAATTGGGCTTCCACTTAGATTTTTTGCAATCTCTTTAATCAGCTTATATAAAGCCTATTTGAACTTTTTAGCCCTTAACCTTGTCATTGGGCCCTCTTGTAGTCTCAAATGATTATTTATCCTATTTTGTGACAAACTGATCAACTCCATTGCAGGTTCGATTGATTGAACTTGTGAATTTGTAGACTCTTTGTCAGATTTACATCATTCTCCCCCTCTTGAAAATGATTTGTCCTCAAATCTTCTTTTCCTTCGTCACCTACATCAAAAGACATTAACTTATAAATATTTATGCTATTGCTAACAATATATTTGCTAGATAAATTCATGTTGTAATTATTACTACTGAGTTTTAACACTTTAAATAATCACTCTAATCTATGAAATTTTGATAGTTTTCTGTTCATAAATAGTTCATTCCTCAAATGTAGGCTAATCCAAATCCCTAGATAAAAAAACAGCCTTCTTGAAACTTTTGTTTGCTAGATTAATATTTTCTTGATTTTATCATTTTCTATCAAATGGATTAAAACCATAGATAATCTCCAATGGCAATAACTTAGTCACTAAATAAATATAACGATTATAAGCAAACACAACATGTGGTAACATTAGAAAATTTTTATCAAACAAAGTATTCCAAGCAAAACTAAGCAATTTAGTGTCAATGATTGTAAGCAGGATGTACCTTCGAAATAATGTATGAGCAACTACATTTTTCATACCATGCTTACACTTGATCACATAACCAGATGTATAAATGAATTCTACCCACCTTGCATGATACTCATTCAGCTTGAGGGCTACTCCGCTGAACTTTTCATTATAATGTGCAATTGTTCTTCTTTCCTGACTTACCAAATAAGGTGTTTGCCAATCTCAAATTACCTTAATTTTCTTGTCAATGGAAATCTCTTCAAAACTTATAACATATCCAGGAAATACAAGTTTACCCAAACACAATATGCAATTCTTCAGTTTGGCAAACAACTGATATATCTTAAAAACTTGCAAGGCAATTTTTAAATATCCTTTATGTTTATCTAAGTAATTGTTGTATATTATGATTTTATCAAAATATATGGCAACAAAGTTTTTAATAAAAGCATCCATGATATAATTTATTAACCACATAAAAGTGTTACATGCATTAGTCAAACTAAAAATCATAGCCAACCATTCATATAAACCATGATTTACTTTTAATGCAGTTTTCAATCCATAATTAGCTTTCATTTGAATTTCAGAATATTCACTCTTGTGATTAAATTTTGAAAACAAATAGTTTTCATGCAACTCATGTACCATAATATTTACTTGAGGAATAGATTGAAGATATATTACCTTCATACAGTTGATGATTAAAAAATCAATATACCTTCGCCTAATTTTGTCTTTCTTAGGCATTTGCACATTACCTGAAATATTGTTATCCCGTGCATATCCTAGCTTCTTCAAATTTAGGATTTGGTGTTGAATTTGATACTTGATTTCTCGATCAGGTTGCAATCCAGGAGTTTTCTTCTTATAAATGATATTCTTGAATTCCTGCATAAGAGAAATACTAATGCTCGACAAATATTCGACAATATGGTTAGTAAAACATAAATCCTTGTACATAAGTACTGTAAGGATTTGATCTAAAATTATATCTCCCTTTATCTCACTTTTTCTCTCCATAAAATTATTTTTATTCTCTTTTCTTTGTATTATGGCTTTTCTCTCTTCCTTTTCAACATTGTCTTTTCTCTCATCATTTTCAATTCTGGCTTTTCTCTCTCTGATTTTTCTCTCTTGTTTTTCAATATTGCTTTTTATCTCTCCCTCTTCAATCTTGGCTTTTCTCTCTCTGATTTTTCTCTCTTGTTTTTCAATATTGCTTTTTATCTCTCCCTCTTCAATCTTGGCTTTTCTCTCTTGTCTTTCTGCTATTTTCTTTTCATTTGCCTTTTTCTTTTTTAACTGATCCTAAAAAACTTGTTGTAAAGTCAGAGGTACAAGAGATATTGATCTATTATTTATCATGAATGAGAGTACCTATCTATTAATCTATCATATGTAACTTGACGATCTAACTTCCAAGGTTCTCCCAATAAAATATGACATGCATGCATTGGTTCATCACATAATGATGTGAATCTGACTAAATAGACTACGAATTCACAAGTCCAATCAACTGAACCTGCAATGGAGCTGAACACTTTGTTACCAAATGAGGTGAATAATCATTTGAGATTGCAAGACAGCCCAATCACAAGGTCAAAGGCTAAAAGATTCAAAGAAGCTTTATATGGCCTGATTAAAGAGATTGCTGAATATTCAAATAGAAGCCCAAATGAAGAGCCCAAGATGAGTCCAACAGAAGGTCCAGATTTAATTAATAAGAAGAGATTTATAAATATAATAAATCTCTTAGGATAATATTAGGTAGCTAGATTAGATAAGGTTAGCTTATAACCATAATAGATTTTTTCCTCATTATGTGGGTCATTCGGTTGTTTTCTGAGCCTATAAAAGGCGTACTCCACAGCATTGGAGACACACACTTTGGAGTTTATATCTTGTGAGGTTTTGTCTTCTTTCAATCTTGAAAGAGCTTTTGAACTTATCAAGTTTTTACCTGTGGCATTCAAGCAATCAAGACTTATCACCCGGGGTTTTCTAAGAGTTCTTCTTAGAGGATTTGGGTGTGACGTCTACATATCTCATACCTTGTTTCTCAAATAAACGAGGTATATTCCATCTTTTCGCACTTGCGTCGTGAAAGTCTTGGGATCGTTGCCATATTTGGTGTAAGCTTTCGTCTGCATATTGGCGAGGTTCGCATCAGTTGGTATCAGAGCACACGGTTGCACGACAAGTTCCATACCATTTTTTTTATCTAATTCTTTTTTTTATCTCCTCTACCTATTTCTATTCTCTATAAAAAAAATTATCATATTCTTCTATCTTCTATTCAGTAGGTTAAAAAAAGAGAAAAAAAAAGCCAAAAAACAATTCGTGCCAAAAAAAGAAAGCAAAAAAGTTCGTGCTAAAAAAAAGAGCAAAAAATAATTCGTGAAAAAAAGGCAAAAGAAAAAAAAAAGTGGCACACAATTCTATCTTATATCTCATTCTTATTCTGCTCTATCTAAGTCTATTACTTCATTTCTTTCTTCTCTATTTAAATTCTACTCTTATTTCTGAGTCTATTCATACCTCTCACTTAAATTCTTAGGAATTACTTTTTGAAAACCTTTATTGATTTGTCTTGATTGTTCCTCAAGTTGAACTACTTCGTAAAAACGATTTGTTTTTAAAGTTCAATTTAGATTGAAAGAAGACATTCGAGAGGAAAAAGGCAAGAGTGTTTGAATCTTTAAGAAAAAGCCAATTGAGTGTGAAAACACGAGTGATTGAGAGAAATACGTGAGTGAGCGTTTGCAAGGTTCTTCTATTATTTTATCATTTGTAGGAACTCATGGCACAGCGACGAGGAGATACGCCAAATGAAGAAGATTCCCAACAACCGATTCCAAATTTACAAATGCAAGCCATAATAAGCGAAATGAGACGAATACTAAAGTCCAAGTTGGAACCGCTTCATGAGTGAATTGATCAATTGGAAGAAAAAGTGAGGGGTTCGCGTCAACATACCCCTACTGAACAGCGACCTCGAAACTTTCAGCCAAGACGTTTTGATCCACAAGAACCTGAGGAGTTCGATCGATATGCTCATAGAGAACGACCTCGAGTTGATGACAACCTGGATAATATCAAGTTGAAGATACCCTCTTTTCAAGGAAAAACTGATCCAGAAGCGTATCTTGAATGGGAAAAGAGGATGGAGATGGTTTTTTACTATCATAATTACTCGGAGATGAAAAAGGTACGACTTGCTGCTGTTGAATTTATTGATTATGCTATAATATGGTGGGATCAATTGGTGAAGGAAAGGAAACGAAATCACGAACGCCCTGTGGAGTCTTGGGATGAAATGAAAGTGATCATGCGATGACGATTTGTTCCCAGCCACTATCACCGGGAGTTGTTCAATAAACTCCAAAGGCTTACCCAAGGATCAAGAAGCGTCGACAAATACTTCAAGGAGATGGAGATTGCGATGATTCGAGTAAATGTGGAGGAAGACAGAGAGGCAACAATGGCGAGATTTTTGCATGGTCTAAACCATGAGATAGCTGACGTGGTGGAAATGCAATATCATGTTGAGCTCCAAGATATGGTACATCAAGCTATCAAAGTCGAACAACAATTGAAGAGAAAAAGTTTACACAAAAGGGGATTAAACAATGGTTCCTCGAACTCATGGAAACCATCCTCAAGGCGATTTGAGAGCCAGTCAACTCAACCTCAGCATGCTCCACTAAAAGAGACAACCAAGCAGGCTGAGGCCCAAAATCAAGGTAACACCCATATCACAACTCCCAAAACTCGTGATATTAAGTGTTTTCGATGCCAAGGCAGGGGTCACATTGCAAGTCAATGCCCAAATAAACGGGCAATGGTGATCAATGCTAATGGTGAAATTGAGACCGATGATGAAAAAGAAGATATCGATCTGGGGATGCCACCACTTGAAGATGCTGATGAATATGCAGAAGAAGGAGAATAGTTGGTTGCACGGCGAACTCTCAGTGTTGAAGCCCAAGAAGAAGAAAATAATCAGCGTGAAAAATTATTTCATACTCGTTACTGTGTGAAAAATAAGGTTTGCTGTGTTATTATAGATGGGGGAAGCTGCACTAATGTAGCTAGCACTAAGTTGGTAGAGAAATTGGCATTACCAACCTTAAAGCATCCGAAACCCTATCGACTACAATGGTTGAACGACCAAGGTGAACTCAAGGTAACCAAACAAGTGTTGTTTGCATTTTCTATTGGAAAATATCAAGATGAAATACTATGTGATGTGGTACCAATGCACGCGTGCCATATACTTTTGGGACGACCTTGGCAATTTGATCGTCAAATTATGCATGATGGATTCACTAATAGGTACTCTTTTGTGATGAATGACAGACCAATATCTCTTGTACCTTTGACTTTACAACAAGTTTTTCAGGATCAATTGAAAAAGAAAAAGGCAAATGAAAAGAAAATAGCAGAAAAACAAGAAGAGAGAAAAGCCAAAATTGAAGATGAAGAGAGAAAAGGCAACATTGAAAAAGAAGAGAGAAAAGCCATAATAAAAAGAAAAGAGAGTAAGAGAAAAAGTGAGATCAAGAGAGATATAATTCCATATCGTATCCTTACAGTATTTATGTACAAGGATTTATATTTTACTAACCATATTGTCGGATATTTTCCGAGCATTAGTATTTCTCTTATGCAGGAATTCAATCATGTCATTCCTAAGAAGAAAACGTCTGGTTTGCAACCTGATCGAGGAAACAATAATCAAAGTCAACACCAAGTACTAAAATTGATGGAAAGGAGATATATACGTAAGAGCAAGCGACCATGTGTTGTACCCATGAAGGACGAAACTTGGCAAATATACCTCGATTATCGAGCCATTCACAATATCACGGTAAAGTATCGGCAACATCTTTCTCATTTATATGATATTATTATTGAGTTGCATGGATACTATTTGTTTTCAAAACTTGATCTTAAAAGTCAATATCATCAATTTCAAATTAAAGAAAAAGACGATTTGAAAACAACATCTGAAACAAAACCAGGTCTATATAATTGGTTAGTTGTGATTTTTGGATTGACTAGTACCTTTAGCACTATCATGATATCAATGAACCATATCTTACATGTTATCATTTTAAAGTTTGACTATATATTTTGATGACCTCCTAGTATATGATAAGATCTTAGATGAACTTACGAAATATTTGAAAATTATGTTAGAAGTTTTAAGGAAAGCTAAGTTGTTTGAGAATTTTAAGATATTTATCATTTGTTCAGATAAACTTGTATTTCCTAGATATGTTACAGGTTTTGAAGGGATTGCCATTGACAAGGAAATTAAGGTAATTCAAGATTGGCAAACACCTTATTTGGTAAGTCAGAAAAGAAGAACAATTGCACATTATAATGAAAAGTTCAGCGGAGTAGCCCTCAAGCTGAATGAGTATCATACAAGGTGGGTAGAATTCATTTATATACCTGGTTATGTGATCAAGTGTAAGCAAGGTATGGTAAATGTAGTTGCTCGTACATTATCTGAAAGGTACGTTTTTGATGCGAACCTCGCCAATATGCTGACGACACCCTACACCAAATTTGGCAACGATCCCAAGACTTTCACGACGCAAGTGCGAAAAGGTGGAATATACCTTGTTTTTTGTGAGAAACAAGATATGGGATATGTAGACGCCACACCCAAATCCTCTAAGAAGAACTCTTAGAAAACCCCGGGTGATAAGTCTTGATTGCTTGAACGCCACAGGTAAAAAACCTGATAAGTTCAAAAGCTCTTTCAAGATAGAAAGAAGACAAAACCTCACAAGATATAAATTCCAAAGTGTGTGTCTCCAATGCTGTGGAGTATGCCTTTTATAGGCTCAGAAAATAACCGAATGACCCACATAATAAGCTAACCTTATCTAATCTAACCACCTAATATTATCCTAAGAGATTTATTATATTTATAAATGTCTCCTTATTAATTAAATCTGAACCTTCTCTTGGGCTCAACTTAGACTCTTCATTTTGGGCTTCTATTTGAATATTCAGCAATCTCTTTAATCAGCCCATATAAAGCTTCTTCGAATCTTTTAGCCCTTAACCTTGTGATTGGGCCTTCTTGAAGTCTCAAATAATCATTTATCCCATTTGGTGACAAAGTGTTTAGCTCCATTCCACGTTCGGTTGATTATACTTGTGAATTTGTAAACTCTTTTGTCAGATTCACATCATTCTCCCCCTCTTGAAAATGATTTGTCCTCAAATCTTCTTTTCCTTCATCACCTACATCAAAAGACATTAACTTATAAATATTTATGCTATTACTAACAATATATTTGCTAGATAACTTCCTGTTATAATTATTACTATCGAGTTTTAACACCTTAAATAATCCCTCTAATCTAAGAAATTTTGATAGTTTTCTATTCATAAACCATTCATTCCTCATATGTAAACTAACCCAAATCCCTGGATCAAAAACAACTTTCATGAAACTCTTGTTGTAAAGATTAATATTTTCTTGAGTCTGCTGTTTTCTATCCAATGGATTAAAATCATGGATAATCTCCATTGGTGATAACTTAGTTACTGAATAAATATAACGATTATATGCAAACACAATATGTGGTAAACATGCAGTTGAAAATAGAAGTTTTGTAACCAACACAGTATTCCAAGAAAAAGTAAGCAATTTAGTATCAATGATTGTAAGAAAGACATACCTTCGTGATAGTGCATCAATAACTATATATTTCATACCTTGTCTATACTCGATCACATATGGCAAAGTCTTGATGAAAACCACCAACCTTGCATTACGCTTCTTCAACCTATACTTCCTCTTAATATGCAAATCAAATACATGATTCATGTGAATAATAGATTCTTTTTGCCTTAGCTGCCATATTTGTAGAGGTTGAGAAAACATAAATATCTCATTATCATAAGTATGATAGTTGAATGCTACTTTGCTCAACTTTTCTCTAAAATATATTTTCAATATATCTAAACTGCCTATTTTTGATACTTCACAATTAAGTTTAAATAATTTAACAAAGTTAGGTAATGCAATAAAAAGGAAACTACATAGTTCCCCTAAATATTTGAATATATTTTCTTGCACATCACATAATTTAAATAAAATATTCTTTTCTAAAAACATAGTGAGAGGTAAATGACAACTATTAAATTTAGAAACATAATCTATATAAAAGTAAGTTAATCTAAGAAAACTTCTCATCTCACTTACCAAATAAGATATTGACCAACCTTGAGTTGCTTTAATTTTCTTTTTAATTACAATCCATTTAGAAATAGTAACATATTGAGAAAATATAAGATTATTAATACCATATATATATTTCCTAAAAATATTGAAGGCCACTTTTAAATATATTTCATGTTCATCTGAGGACATATTAGATATATAATTAGATATTATTATATAATCAAAATATATATCAACCAATTTTTCAATAAAATTATTTAAGAAATAATTCACTATCCTAATAGAAGTATAAGTTGCATTATTCAAACAAAATATCATAATCAACCAATCATATAAACCAGGTTTTGTCTTTAATGCATTTTTCAATTTATATTTATCTTTAATTCGAAATTTATTATATTCACTTTTAAAATTTATTTTTGCAATCAAATAAGATCCATACAAATCATCTAACATATGATCTAAATAAGGAATATAGTATCGAAAATATACCTGGGTACTGTCAATAACTCGACAATCAATGTATGCTTGACAAGTCTTACCCCGTTTGGATAGTTGCACAACCGGTGGATTAATTCTCCTTGGTATAATTCTCTTTGTCATCAGCTTTATAACTTGGTGTTGAGTTTGATGCTTGATTCCTTGAGTTAGTGCTAAACCACGAGATTTCTTCATTACAGCATGCTTAAATTCCTGCAAAAAAGATATAATATTGCTCGGCAGATATCCAACAATGGGGTTAGTATTTAAAAATATATCCTTGTACATAGGTACTGTAAGGACATGTAAACTTATAAAATTATTTTTACTTTCCTTCTTTTCAATTATGACTTTTTTCTTTTCCTTTTCAAACTTGGCTTTTCTCTCTTCTGTTTCGCTTTCTTCCTTTTCAATATTGCCTTTTGTATCTTTTTTTTCAATCATGGCTTTTATCTCTTCTTGTTTTTCTGCTTTTTTCTTTTCATTTGCCTTTTTCCTTTTCAATTGATCCTCATGTATTTGTTGTAGAGTCATAGGTACAAGAGATATCAGTCTATTATGCATCACAAATAAGTACCTATTTGTTAATCTATCATGTGTAACTTTACGATCAAACTTCCAAGGTTGTCCCAATAGAATATGGCATGCTTGCATTGGCACCACATCACATAATACCTCATCCTTATATCTTCCAATAAAGAATGAAACCAATACTTGCTTGGTTACCTCGAGTTTGTGGTGATCGTTCAATCTTTGAATTTGATAAGGCTTCGGATGCTTCAGTGTAGGTAATGCCAACTTCTCCACAAGCTCGGTGCTAGCCATATTAGTGCAGCTTCCTCCATCTATGATAACAGAACAAACTCTATTTTTCATAGAACAACGAGTATGAAATAGATTCTCACGTTGGTTGTCCATGACGTCATCAATCCATGGCCTTTCACTTGGAGTACATTGATTGATGCAGTCATGTCCGGCGCTATCACAATTAACTTGAAGATCTTCAAATTCCTCGAGTTCTTGAGTATCGAAACGCCTAGATTGAAAGCACCAAGGTTGTTGTTCAACGGAAGTATGTTGATGTGAACGACGTATCACACCTTCGTCCAAGCGATCCATTCGCGTGTGAAGTGGCTCAAATCCAGACTTTACAACTTGTTTCATCATGGCTTTCCAATCTAGATTTTGAACGGGTTGAGGGAAACTGGCTTCTTTCCATGTGTTTACTCTTTGTTGGAAATTATAATCTTGCCAATTGTTAGAAACAAAAGAACCTCGCAACTCTCTCTCACATGTTTCTCTCAAACACTCATGTTTAACACTCAAATGGCCTTTTCTTAAAGATTTAAAACACTCTTGCCTTTTTCCACTCATATGTCCTCTTTCAATCTGAATTGAACTTTAAAAACAAATCATTTTTACGAAGCAGTTCAACTTGAGAAACAATCAAGACAAATCAATAAAGGTTTTCAAAAAGTAATTCCAAAGAATTTAATTGAGAGGTATGAATAGACTCCAAAATAAGAGTAGAATTTAAATAGAGAAGAAATGAAGAAATAGATTTAGATAGAGCAGAATAAGAATGATATATAAGATAGAATTGTGTGCCACTTTTTTTTTTTTGCCTTTTTTTTCACGAATTTTTTTTTTGCTCTTTTTTTTAGCACGAATTTTTGGCTTTTTTTTTTAACCTCCTGAAGAGAAGATAGATAGAAGAATATGATAATTTTTTTTATACAGAATAGAAATAGGTTGAGAAGATAAAAAAAAAGAACTAGATAAACAAAATGGTATGGAACTTACCGTGCAACCGTATGCTCTGATACCAACTGATGCAAACCTCGCCAATATGCTGACGACACCCTACACCAAATATGGCAACGATCCCAAGACTTTCACGACGCAAGTGCGAAAAGATGGAATATACCTTGTTTATGTGAGAAACAAGGTATGGGATATGTAGACGCCACACCCAAATCCTCTAAGAAGAACTCTTAGAAAACCCCGGGTGATAAGTCTTAATTGCTTAAATGCCACAGGTAAAAACCTGATAAATTCAAAAGCTCTTTCAAGATAGAAAGAAAATAAAACCTCACAAGATATAAATTTCAAAGTGTCTGTCTCCAATGCTGTGGAGTATGCCTTTTATAGGCTCAAAAAACAACCGAATGACCCACATAATGAGGAAAAAATCTATTATGGTTATTAGCTAACCTTATCTAATCTAGCTACCTAATATTATCCTAAGAGATTTATTATATTTATAAATCTCTCCTTATTAATTAAATCTGGACCTTCTGTTGGGCTCATCTTGGGCTCTTCATTTGGGCTTCTATTTGGATATGCAGCAATCTCTTTAATCAGCCCATAGAAAGCTTCTTTGAATCTTTTAGCCCTTAACCTTGTGATTGGGCCCTCTTGAAGTCTCAAGTGATCATTTATCCCAATTGGTGACAAAGTGTTCAGCTCCATTGCAAGTCTGGTTTATTGAACTTGTGAATTCATACTCTCGTTAGTCGGATTCACATCACTATGGAGAAAACTCCTGGTTTGCAACCTGATCAAGAAATCAAGTATCAAATTCAACACCAAATCCTAAATTTCAAGAAGCTAGGATATGCACCGGATAACATGAATTCAGGTATTGTGCAAAATGCCTAAGAAGAACAAAATTTAGCGAAAGTGTGTTGATTTTCAAATCATCAACCGTATGAAGGTAATTTATCTTAAATCTATTCCTCATGTAAATATTATGGTAGATGCGATGTATGAAAACTATTTCTTTTCAAAATTTAATCACAAGAGTAAATATTCTGAAATTCGAATGAAAGCTAATTATGGATTAAAAACTGCATTAAAGGTAAAACATGATTTATATGAATGGTTGGCTATGATTTTTAGTTTGACTAATGCATACAACACTTTTATGAGGTTAATAAATTATATCATGCCTGCTTTTATTAAAAACTTTGTTGCCATATATTTTGATAAAATTATAATATACAACAATTACTTAGATAAACATAAAGGATGTTTAAAAATTGCCTTGCAAGCTTTTAGGAAATATCAGTTGTTTTCTGAATTGAAGAATTGCATATTGTATTTGGGTAAACTTGTATTTCCTAGATATGTTATAAGTTTTGAAGGGATTGCCATTGACAAGACAATTAAGGTAATTCAAGATTGGCAAACACCTTATTTGGTAAGTCAAGAAAGAAGATCAATTGCATATTATAATGAAAAGTTCAGCAGAGTAGCCTGAGCTGAATGAGTGTCATGCAAGGTGGGTGAATTTCATCAAAATATTTCTTTATGTGATCAAGTGTAAGCAAGGTATAAAAAATGTAGTTGCTGATATTATGTGAATCCGACTAAAGAGAGTACGAATTCACAAGTTCAACAAACCAGACCTGTAATGGAGCTGAACACTTTGTCACCAAATGGGATAAATGATCACTTAAGACTTCAAGAGGGCCCAAATGAAGCTTTATATGGGCTGATTAAAGAGATTGCTGCATATTCAAATAGAAGCTCAAATGAAGAGCCCTAGATGAGCCCAACAGAAGGTCCAGATTTAATTAATAAGGAGAGATTTATAAATATAATAAATCTCTTAGGATAATATTAGGTAGCTAGATTAGATAAGGTTAGCTTATAACCACAACAGATTTTTTCCTCATTATGTGGGTTATTCGGTTGTTTTCTGAGCCTATAAAAGGCGTACTCCACAGCATTGGAGACACACACTTTGGAGTTTATATCTTGTGAGGTTTTGTCTTCTTTCTATCTTGAAAGAGCTTTTGAACTTATCAGGTTTTTTACCTGTGGCGTTCAAGCAATCAAGACTTATCACCCGGGGTTTTTTAAGAGTTCTTCTTAGAGGATTTGGGTGTGGCGTCTACATATCTATCCCATACCTTGTTTCTCACATAAACAAGGTATATATCATCTTTTCGCACTTGCGTCGTGAAAGTCTTGGGATCGTTGCCATATTTGGTGTAGGGTGTCGTCAGCATATTGGCGAGGTTCGCATCAAGCATCTTCTCTAGAAGGTACGACTTGCTTACAATCATTGATACTAAATTGCTTAGTTTTTCATGGAATACTTTGTTTGATACAAAATTTCTATTTTTAACTACATGTTTACCACATGTTATGTTTGCTTATAATTGTTATATTTATTTAGTGACTATGCTATCACCATTGGAAATTATCTATGGTTTTAATCCATTGGATAGAAAACAACAGATTCAAGAAAATATTAATCTTTACAATAAGAGTTTCATGAAAGCTATTTTTGATCCAGAGATTTGGGTTAGTTTACATATAAGGAATGAAATGTTTATGGATAGAAAACTATTAAAATTTCTTAGATTAGAGAGATCATTTAAAATGTTAAAATGCATTAATAATAATGCTTACAAGCTAGAGTTGCCTGGTGAGTATAGCGTTAATGAAAGTTTCAATGTTACTGATTTAATGCCCTTTGATGTAGGTGATGAAGTGATGTGAATCCGACTAAAGAGAGTACGAATTCACAAGTTTAATAAACCAGACCTGCAATGGAGCTGAACACTTTGTCACCAAACGGGATAAATGATCACTTGAGACTTAAAGAGATTGCTGCATATTCAAATAGAAGCCCAAATGAAGAGCCCAAGATGAGCCCAACAGAAGGTCCAGATTTAATTAATAAGGAGAGATTTATAAATATAATAAATCTCTTAGGATAATATTAAGTGGTTAGATTAGATAAGGTTAGCTTATTATGTGGGTCATTCGGTTGTTTTCTGAGCCTATAAAAGGCACACTCCACAACATTGGAGAGACATACACTTTGGAATTTATATCTTGTGAGGTTTTGTCTTCCTTCTATCTTGAAATAGCTTTTGAACTTATCAGGTTTTTACCTGTGGCGTTCAAGCAATCAAGACTTATCATCCGGGGTTTTCTAAGAGTTCTTCTTAGAGGATTTGGGTGTGGCGTCTACATATCCCATACCTTGTTTCTCACATAAACAAGGTATATTCCATCTTTTCGTACTTGCGTCGTGAAAGTCTTGGGATCGTTGCCATATTTGGTGTAGGGTGTCGTCAGCATATTGGCGAGGTTCGCATCATGAAGAAACAGAAGATTTGAGGACAAATCATTTTCAAGAGGGGGAGAATGATGTGAATCCGACTAAATAGACTACGAATTCACATGTCCAATCAACCGAACCTACAATGGAGCTGAACAGTTCGTCACCAAAAGAGATGAATAATCATTTGAGTCTACAAGAGGGCCCAATCACAAGGTCAAGGGCTAAAAGATTCAAAAAAGCTTTATATGGGCTGATTAAAGAGATTGCTGAATATTCAAATAGAAGCCCAAATGAAGAGCCTAAGATGAGCCCAAGAGAAGGTCCAGATTTAATTAATAAGGAGAGATTTATAAATATAATAAATATTTTAGGATAATATTAGCATTCGTCTCATTTCGCTTAGAGCTTGCATTTGTAAATTTGGAATTGGTTGTTGGGAATCTTCTTCATTTGGCGTATCTCCTCGTCGTTGTGCCATGAGTTCCTACAAATGATAAAAATAACAAAAGAACCAGCAAACTCTCCCTTACGTATTTCTCTCAATCACTCGTGTTTTCACACTCAATTGGCTTTTTCTTATAGATTCAAACACTCTTGCCTTTTTCCTCTCGTATTTCTTCTTTCAATCTGAATTGTTTCTCACATAATTAGGTAAACTCTATGTTTTTGTACACTTGTCGTGAAAGTCTTGGGATCGTTGCCATATTTGGTGTAGGGTGTCGGGGTTCGCATCAGTTGGTATCAAAGCACACGGTTGCATGACAAGTTCCATCTCATCTTTTATATCTAGTTATTTTTTATCTTCTCTACCTATTTGTAGTCTCTATAAAACAAAAATAAGCCAAAAAAAAATTCGTGCTAAAAAAAGCAAAAAAAAAGAGAGGCACACAATTCTAGCTTGAATTTCATTCTTATTCTTCTCTATCTAAGTCTACTTCATTTCATCTTAATTTCTTTCTCTATCTAATTTTTATTCTCTCTGAGTCTATTCATACACCACACTTAAATTCTTTTGGAATTGGTTTTTTGTAAACCTTATTGATATAGGATATGTAGATGCTACACCCAAATCCTCTAAGAAGAACTCTTAGAAAACCTTGGGTGATACGTCTCGATTATTAGAACGTCACCGGTAAAAACCTAATAAGTTTGAAAATCTCTTTCAAGAAAAGAAAGAACACAAAACTCACAAAATTGAAGTTCCAAAGTGTATCTTCCAATGTTGTGGAGTATGCCTTTTATAGTCTCAGAAAACAACCGAATAGCCCCCAAAAGAAGGAAAAAAAATCTATTATGGTTAAAAGCTAACTATATCTAATCTAAATATCTAGAATATTTAATAACTATTTTAAAAATTTGTACTACCTAATATTATCCTAAAATATTTATTATATTAATAAATCTGTTCTTATTAATTAAATATGTACCCCTTCTCTTGGGCTATTCATTTGGGCTTTCATTTGAATATTCAGCAATCTCTTTAATCAGACCATATAAAGCTTATTTTAATCTTTTAGCCCTTAACCTTGTGATTGAGCTCTCTTGCAGTCTCAAATAATTATTCATCTCATTTGGTGGCAAACTATACAGCTCCATTACAGGTTCGGTTGATTGTACTTGTGAATTCGTAGTCTCTTTAGTCGGATTCACATCACTAAGTAACGCTAAGAAAGCCTAAAAAATACTAAGAAACCCCAATAAACGCTAAAAAATGCTAAGAATTACTAAGAATCCCAATTAATCCCTCAGAAATGCTAATAAGCCCTTATAAACGGTAAGAAATGCTAGGAAACCCTACTAAACAGTAACAAACCTAAAAAACCCTAAGAAATGCTAAGAAATCCTAAGAAACTGTAAGAAATGCTAAGAACCCTTAAGGAACCCTAAAAAAGGCTAAGGAACTCTAAGAAACCCTATAAAACTCTAAGAAACGCTAGACAACCCTATAAAATCCTAAGAAATGATGAGAAACCCAAGGAAATGAATGCTAAGTAAAGCTAGGAAACCCTAAAATACACAAAGAAACACTCTAAGAAATGCTGAGAAACCCTAGGAAATGCTAAGAAACGCTAAGAAACGTTAAGAAACTCGAAAAAAATGCAAAGAAAGCCTAATAAACCCTAAGAAACACTAAAAACCCCCTAAAAACTATAGGAAAAGCTACGAAATGCTAAAAAACACTAAGAAATCCTATAAAACCCTAAGAAATGCTAAGAAAATAAAATAAACGCTAAATAACGCTAAGAAACCCTAAAAAAACACTAAGAAACCCCAAGAAACGCTAAAAAAATACTAAGAATCACTAAGAAACCCAATAAAACCCTCAGAAATGCTAATAAACCCTTATAAATAGTAAGAAACGCTAGTAAACCCTACTAAACGCTAAGAAACCCAATGAAACCCTCAGAAATGCTAATAAACCCTTATAAATAGTAAGAAATGCTAGTAAACCCTACTAAACGCTAATAAACCCTAAAAAAACCCAAAGAAACGCTAAGAAATCCTAGGAAACACTAAAAAACGCTAAGAAACTCTAAGAAACGCAAAGAAACCCTATAAAATCCTAAGAAATGCAGAGAAATCCTAGGAAACCCTAGGAAATACTAAGAAACTATAATAAATGCTAAGTAAAGCTAAGAAACCCCAAAAACTAAGAAACACCATAAGAAATGCTAGGAAATGTTAAGAAACCCGAAAAAAATGCTAAGAAAGCCTAATAAACCCTAAGAAACACTAAAAAATCCCTAAAAACCTCTCAAAAAACTCTAAAAACTATAGGAAATGCTGGGAAATGTTAAGAAACCCTATAAAACCCTAAGAAATGGTAAGAAAATAAAATAAACGCTAAGTAATGCTAAGAAGCCCTAAAAAACACTAAGAAACCCCAAGAAACGCAAAAAAAAAATGCTAAGAATCACTAAGAAACGGTAGGAAACCCTACTAACCGCTAATAAACGCTGAAAAAACCCCAAAGAAATGCTAAGAAATCCTAAGAAACCGTAAGAACCGCTAAAAACCCTTAAGGAACCCTAAAAAATGCTAAGATACCCGAATAAACCCTAAGGAACACTAAAAAAACCCTAAAAACTATTGGAAACGTTGGGAAATGCTAAGAAACCCTATAAAACCCTAAGAAATGGTAACAAAAAAAATAAACGCTAAGTAACGCTAAGAAGCCCTAAAAAACACTAAGAAACCCCAAGAAACGTAAAAAAATGCTAAGAATCACTAAGAAACGGTAGGAAACCCTACTAAACGCTAATAAACGCTGAAAAAAAACCCAAAGAAATGCTAAGATATCCTAAGAAACCGTAAGAACCGCTAAGAACCCTTAAGGAACCCTAAAAAATGCTAAGAAACCCTAATAAACCCTAAGAAACACTAAAAAAAACCCTAAAAACCTCTCAAAAAACCCTAAAAACTATAGGAAACGTTGGGAAATGTTAAAAAAAACCCTATAAAACCCTAAGAAATGGTAAGAAAATAAAATAAACGCTAAGTAACGCTAAGAAGCCCTAAAAAACACTAAGAAACCCCAAGAAACGTAAAAAAAAATGCTAAGAATCACTAAGAAACGGTAGGGTACCCTACTAAACGCTGAAAAAAACCCAAAAAAATGCTAAGAAATCCTAAGAAACTGTAAGAACCGCTAAGAACCCTTAAGGAACCCTAAAAATTGCTAAGAAACCCTATTAAACTCTAAGAAACGCTAGGAAACCCTATAAAATCCTAAGAAATGCTGAGAAACCCTAGGAAATGCTAATAAACTATAATAAATGCTAAGTAAAGCTAAGAAACCCTAAAAAAACACTAAGAAACACCCTAAGAAATGCTGAGAAAGACTAGGAAATGCTAAGAAGCAATAATAAATGCTAAGTAAAGCTAAGAAACCCCAAAAAACTAAGAAACACCATAAGAAATGCTAAGAAATATTAAGAAAGCCGAAAAAAATGCTAAGAAAGCCTAATAAACCATAAGAAACACTAAAAAAAACCCCTTAAAAAACCATAAAAACTATATGAAATGCTAAGAAACGCTAAGAAACCATATAAAACCTTAAGAGATACTAAGAAAATAAAATAAACCCTAAATAACGCTAAGAAACCCTAAAAAACACTAAGAAACCCCAAAAAACACTAAAAATGCAATGAAACGCTAGAAAACCCCATGAAACCCTCAGAAATGCTAATAAACCGTTATAAACGGTAAGAAATGCTAGGAAACCCTACTAAACACTGAAAAAAACCCAAAGAAGTGCTAAGAAATCGTAAGAAACGCTAAGAACCCTTAAGGAACCCTAAAAAATGCTAAGAAACTCTAAGAAACCCTATAAAAGTCTATGAAACACTAGGAAACCATATAAAATCCTAAGAAATGTTGAGAAACCCTAGGAAATGCTTAGAAACTATAATAAATGCTAAGTAAAGCTAGGAAACCCTAAAAAACACTAAGAAATACCCTAAGAAATGTTTAGAAACCCTAGGAAATGCTAAGAAACTATAATAAATGCTAAGTAAAGCTTAGAAACCCAAAAAAAACTAAGAAACACCTCAAGAAATGCTAAGAAACGTTAAGAAACCCGAAAAAAAATGCTAAGAAAGCCTAATAAACAATAAGAAACACTAAAAAACCCTAAAAACGCTTGAAAAAACCCTAAAAACTATAGGAAACACTAGGAAATGCTAAGAAACACTAAGAAACCCTATAAACCCTAAGAAATGCTATGAAAATAAAATAAACTCTAAGAAACCCTATAAAACCCTAAGAAATGCTATGAAAATAAAATAAACTCTAAGAAACCCTAAAAAACACTAAGAAACTCCAAGAAACGCTAAAAAATACTAAGAATCACTAAGAAACCCAATGAAACCCTCAGAAATGCTAATAAACCCTTATAAACGGTAAGAAACGCTAGGAAACCCTACTAAAAGCTAATAAACGCAGAAAAACACCCAAAGAAACGCTAAGAAATTAAAAAAAACCGTAAGAAATACTAAGAACCCTTAAGGAACCCTAAAAACGCTAACAAACTCTAAGAAACCCTATAAAGCTCTAAGAAACGTTAGGAAACTTATGCGAACCCTGCCAATATACTAAGGCACCCTACACTAAATATGGAATAGACCCCAAGACTTTCACGACGCAAGTAAAAAGAATGAAATATACCTTGTTTGATTGAAAAACATGGTAAGGGTAGATGTAGACGCCACACCCAATCCTCTAAGGAGAGCTCCTAGAAAACCCTGGTGATATGTCCAATTGCTTGAACGCCACAAGTAAAAACCTGATAAGTTCATAAGTTCTCTCAAAAGAGAAAGAAGACATAAGCCTCACAATAAAATTGAAATCAAAGATCTATTTGCAATGGTCTAAAGTTAGCCTTTTATAGGCACTTGAGAATATTAGCAATTATCTAAATAACGCAATAAAATATTGGGGTTGAAATGTCAACTATATAGAAAATGTTGCTAATATATTTCTTGATCATATCTAGAAAATATGTTATTTCCTAATTTAATCTTCTAGAAGATTTATGATAAATCTCCCAATTTAAATTCAAATTTGAATTATCTTCTTAAGATCTTATTGGGATTTTCTTTTGGGCTTGAGATCTTATTGGGCTCTTCCTTGACTCGAGATCTTATTGGACTCATCCTTTGGCCTTCCACTTTGGTTTCTTCAATTGCTCAAATTATTCCATTCAATACTTCTTCAAATATTTTGGCCCTTAACTTGTGAATAACAGAGTTCCCAATTTGATTCACATCATTTTCCCCCTCTTTAAAATGATTTATCCTCAAATCTTAGATCTCCTTGTCACCAACATAAAAAAAAATTATTAAATTAGGAATATTAAAAATGTAATTGATTAGCTTCAACACTCCAATAGATAAAACCAACTCTAGGACTGAGTTTAATCCAAATTCCTGGATCAAAAACAATTTTCTTAAATCCCTAATTGACTTGATTTTCATACGTTGTCCTTTGAATTTGTTTTAGAAACTTATCCTTCCTCTTCCAAACTAAACTTACTAACTCAGCATTATTAAATAATATTAAATCTAAATAAGGCAATGAATTAAAATAATAAACAACTTTTAATAATGAAAATCTAATCATATAAGGAATATAACTATTATATGTAAAGTAAATATCATGTAAATATTTAGTTGAAAATAAAAGTTTTCTTTCCAATTTACTCCACAAAATATTGCAAAAGTAACTCAAGAATTTATAATCATAATTAACTTTAATAATTCTAGGAATATAATGCAATATAAAAACTTCTCTAAGTAATAAATAAATAACATTTGATACCCCCTTAGTTTTATGATATTGAAATAAATATGTTATTTTTAAGAATTGTCTAGCTATGATAAATATAAAGTATCTTCTGTTTTTAATCCTCAATAATCCATAAATAAATTCCATAAGAATATCAATCAAAGCAAATACTATAAGAATTGAAATAGTAATATACAAAATATGGAATTGCTGGTTAAAATTAACTTTTTTACTTGTAATGAAATGAAAACAAAATTTCCATAGATTGTTCAATGAGTTTTAAGACATATGATTTCTTAACAAGTAACTTACAAAAATAAAATTGAGAGATAAATAATTTATTTTCCTGAGACATAAACCAATTATGCAAGTGAAACTTCTCAAACAAGAAAATTATATAACTTTCAAACTCTTCACAAGAATTATAATAATTTGCATACAATTCCTTGATATAACCAAGCAATTTAGTATCAAGTAGATTAAGAAATACATACCTTCGTGATAGTGCATCGATATATTTCTTACCTTGTCTATACTTGATCACATATAGAAAATTCATGATGAAAACCACCCACCTTGCATGACGCTTATTCAACCTGTGTTGCCTCTTAAGGCACAAATCAAATACATGATTCATGTGAATCACATAATCTTTTAGCTTTACCTGCCTTATTTATAGAGGTTGAGAAAACACAAATATCTTATTATCATAGGGAGGATAGTTGAAGGCTACTTTGATCAACTTTTCACTAAAATATATCATCAATATATCTACACTGCCTATTTTTGATACTTCACAATTAAGTTTAAATAATTTAGGAAAGCTAGATAATGTTGTAAAATGGAAACTAGTTAGTTTATGATGCGAACCTCGCCAATATGCTGACGACACCCTACACCAAATATGGCAACGATCCCAAGACTTTCACGACGCAAGTGCGAAAAGATGGAATATACCTTGTTTATGTAAGAAACAAGGTATGGGATATGTAGACGCCACACCCAAATCCTCTAAGAAGAACTCTTAAAAAACCCCGGGTGATAAGTCTTGATTGCTTGAACGCCACAGGTAAAAACCCGATAAGTTCAAAAGCTCTTTCAAGATAGAAAGAAGACAAAACCTCACAAGATATAAATTCCAAAGTGTATGTCTCCAATGCTGTGGAGTGTGCCTTTTATAGGCTTAGAAAACAACCGAATGACCCACATAATGTGGAAAAAAATCTATTATGGTTATAAGCTAACCTTATCTAATTTGACTACCTAGTATTATCCTAAGAGATTTATTATATTTATAAATCTCTCCTTAATAATTAAATCTGGACCTTCTCTTGGGCTTATCTTGGGCTCTTCATTTGGGCTTCTATTTGAATATTCAGCAATCTCTTTAATCAGCCCATATAAAACTTTTTGAATCTTTTAGCCCTTGACCTTGTGATTGGGCCCTCTTGAAGTCTCATGTGATCATTTATCCCAATTGGTGACAAAGTGTTCAGCTCCATTGCAAGTCTGGTTGATTGAACTTGTGAATTCGTACTCTCGTTAGTCGGATTCACATCATTCTCCCCCTCTTGAAAATGATTTGTCCTCAAATCTTCTGTTCCTTCATCACCTATAGCAAAAGAAATTAAATTAGAAATATGTATGTTATAGCTAACAATATATTTATCAGATAACTTATTGTTGTAATTATTACTAATGAGTTTTAACACATTAAATGATCCCTCTAATCTAAGAAATTTTGATACTTTTCTATTCATAAACTGTTCATTCCTCATATGTAAACTAACCCAAATTCCTGGATCAAAAACAACTTTCATGAAACTCTTGTTGTAAAGATTAATATTTTCTTGAGTCTGCTGTTTTCTATCCAATGGATTAAAATCATTGATAATCTCCATTGGCGATAACTTAGTTACTGAATAAATATAATGATTATATGCAAACACAATATGTGGTAAACATGCAGTTGGAAATAGAAGTTTTGTAACCAACACAGTATTCCAAGAAAAATTAAGCAATTTAGTATCAATGATTGTAAACAAAATGTACCTTTCAGATAATGTATGAGAAACTACATTTTTCATACCTTGCTTACACTTGATCACATAACCAGATGTATAAATAAATTCTACCCACCTTGCATGATACTCATTCAGCTTGAGGGCTACTCCGCTGAACTTTTCATTATAATATGCAATTGATCTTTTTTTCTGACTTACCAAGTAAGGTGTTTGCCAATCTTGAATTACCTTAATTTCCTTGTCAATGGCAATCCCTTCAAAACTTATAACATATCCAGGAAATACAAGTTTACCCAAACATAATACGCAATTTTTCAATTTGGCAAACAAATGATCTTTCCTAAGAACTTGCAAGGAAATTTTTAAATATCCTTCATGTTTATCTAAATAATTGTTGTATATAATGATTTTATCAAAATATATGTCAACAAAGTTTTTAATAAAAGCATGTAGGATATAATTTATTAACCTCATAAAAGTGTTATATATGCATTAGTCAAACTAAAAACTATAGCCAACCATTCATATAAACCAAGTTTTACTTTCAATGCAGTTTTCAATCCATAATTAGCTTTCTTTCGAATTTCAGAATATTCACTCTTGTAATTAAATTTTTAAAACAAATAGTTTTCATGCAACTCATCTAATATAATATTTACTTGAGGAATAGAGTGAAGATACATTACCTTCATATGGTAGATGATTCGAAAACCAACACATCTTCGCCAAATTTTGTCTTTCTTAGGCATTTGCACAATACCTGAAATCATGTTATCCCGTGTATATCCTAGCTTCATCAAATTTAGGATTTGGTGTTGAATTTGATACTTCATTTCTCGATCAGGTTGCAAACTAGGAGTTTTCTTCTTAGGAATGACATTCTTGAATTCCTGCATAAGAGAAATATTAATGCTCGGCAAATATCCGACAATATGGTGAGTAAAACATAATTCCTTTTACATAAGTACTGTAAGGATAGAATATGGAATTGTATCTCTCTTGATCTCATCTTTTCTCTCCATAAAATTATTTTTACTCTCTTTTCTTTGTAGTATGGCTTTTCTCTCTTCTTTTTCAACATTGCCTTTTCTCTCATCATTTTCAATTTCGGCTTTTCTCTCTCGGATTTTTCTCTGTTCTTTTTCATTATTGCCTTTTGTCTCTTCCTCTTCAATCATGGCTTTTCTCTCTTGTCTTTCTGTTATTTTCTTTTCATTTGTCTTTTTCTTTTTCAACTGATCCTGAAAAACTTGTTGTAAAGTAAGAGGTACAAGAGATATTGATCTATTATTCATCACGAATGAGTACCTATCTGTTAATCTATCATATGTAACATGACGATCTAACTTCCAAGGTTCTCCCAATAAAATATGACATGCTTGCATTGGTACTACATCACATAATATTTCATCCTGATATTTCCCAATAGAGAAGGACACTATCACCTGTTGGGTTACCTCGAGTTTGGGTTGATCACTCAGCCTTTGAATTTGATATGGCTTTGGATGTTTTGTTGCATGTAATGCCAACTTCTCCACAAGCTCGGTGCTAGCAAAGTTAGTGCAGCTTTCCTCATCTATGATAACAGAACAAACTCTATTTTTCATAGAACAACGAGTATGAAATAGATTCTCACGTTGGTTGTCCATGACGTCATCAATCCATGGCCTATTCCAAGTAGTAAGTTGATTGATGGAATTGAGATTGATGTTGCCGCGATTAACTTGGAGATCATGGAACTCCCCCAGTTCCTGTGGTTCGAAGCATCGAGATCGACTGCTCCACGGTCGTTCAATGGAAGTATGTGAGTGTCGTCTCACACCTTCCTCCAAGCGATCCATTCGCATATGAAGTGGTTCAAATTCAGACTTCACTATCTGTTTCATTTAACTCTTCATTGCTTTCCATTGTAGGTTTTGAATAGGCGATATGGAACCCTCTTCTTTCATTGTGTTTCCTTGTCGTTGGGCCTTCTGAACCTGATAATTGTTAGAAAGAAAAGAACCTCGCAACTCTCCCTCACATGTTTCTCTCAAACACTCATGTTTCACACTCAAATGGCTTTTTCTTATAGATTTAAAACACTCTTGCCTTTTTCCACTCATATGTCTTTTTTCAATCTGAATTGAACTTTAAAAACAAATCATTTTTTACGAAGCAGTTCAACTTGAGGAATAATCAAGACATATCGATAAATGTTTTCAAAAAGTAATCCCAAAGAATTTAAGTGAGAGGTATGAATAGACTCACAAATAAGAGTAAAATTTAGATAGAAAATAAAGAAATTAAGATGAAATGAAGTAATAGAAGATAGTGCAGAATAAGAATGAGATATAAGATATAATTGTGTGCCTCCTTTTTTTTTGCCTTTTTTTTCACGAATTTTTTTTTTTCCGCTTTTTTTTAGAACGAACTTGTTTTACTCTTTTTTTTTCTTTTTTTTCTGCACTTTTTTTAGCAAGAATTTTTGGCTTTTTTTTCTCTTTTTTTTAACCTCCTGAAGAGAAGATAGATAGAAGAATATGATAATTTTTTTTATAGAGAATAGAAATAGGTAAAGAAGATAAAAAAAAAAAGAACAAGATAAAAAAGATGGGATGGAACTTGCCGTGCAACCGTGTGCTCTGATACCAACTGATGCGAACCTCGCCAATATGCTGACGACACCCTACACCAAATTTGGCAACGATCCCAAGACTTTCACGACGCAAGTGCGAAAAGATGGAATATACCTTGTTTATGTAAGAAACAAGGTATGGGATATGTAGACGCCACACCCAAATCCTCTAAGAAGAACTCTTAAAAAACCCCGGGTGATAAGTCTTGATTGCTTGAACGCCACAGGTAAAAACCCAATAAGTTCAAAAGCTCTTTCAAGATAGAAAGAAGACAAAACCTCACAAGATATAAATTCCAAAGTGTATGTCTCCAATGCTGTGGAGTGTGCCTTTTATAGGCTTAGAAAACAACCGAATGACCCACATAATGTGGAAAAAAAACTATTATGGTTATAAGCTAACCTTATCTAATTTGACTACCTAGTATTATCCTAAGAGATTTATTATATTTATAAATCTCTCCTTAATAATTAAATCTGGACCTTCTCTTGGGCTTATCTTGGGCTCTTCATTTGGGCTTCTATTTGAATATTCAGCAATCTCTTTAATCAGCCCATATAAAGCTTTTTGAATCTTTTAGCCCTTGACCTTGTGATTGGGCCCTCTTGAAGTCTCATGTGATCATTTATCCCAATTGGTGACAAAGTGTTCAGCTCCATTGCAAGTCTGGTTTATTGAACTTGTGAATTCGTACTCTCGTTAGTCGGATTCACATCAGTTTATCCTCTAAATATTTGAATATATTTCCTTGCACATAACATAATATAAAAAAAATATTCTTTTCTAAAAACATAGTGAGATGTATAGGATAACTATTAAATTTAGTAATATAATCCATATAAAAATAAGTAAATCTAAGGAAACTTCTCATCTCACTTACCAAGTAAGGTGTTGGCCAATCTTGAGTTGCCTTAATTTCCTTTTTAATTACAATCCATTTAGAAATAGCAACAGATTTAGATGCGAACCTCGCCAATATGCTGACGACACCCTACACTAAATATAGCAACGATCCCAAGACTTTCACGACGCAAGTGTGAAAAGATGGAATATACCTTGTTTATGTGAGAAACAAGGTATGGGATATGCAGACGACATACCCAAATCCTCTAAGAAGAACTCTTAGAAAACCCCGGGTGATAAGTCTTGATTGCTTGAACGCCATAGGTAAAAACCTGATATGAATCAAATTGGGCACACTATGATTCACAAGTTAAGAGCCAAAAGATTTGATAGGAAACGCTAGGAAATGCTAATAAACGCTAAGAAACCCTATAAAACCATAAGAAATACAAAGGAAATAAAATAAACGCTAAGTAATGCTACAAAACCCTAAAAATACTAAGAAACCCCAAGAAACGCTGAAACATGCTAAGAATCCTTAAGAAACCCTATGAAACCCTTGCTAATGAACCCTAATAAACAGTGATAAACGCTAGGAAACCCTACTAAAAGCAAATAAACGCTGAAAAAAACCCAAAGAAACTTTAAGAAATTCCAAGAAACCATAAGAAACGCAAAGAACCCTAAAAAACGTAAAGAAACTCTAAGTAACCCTATAAAACTCTAAGAAACGCTAGGAAACCCTATAAAATCCTAAGAAATGTGGAGAAACCCTAGGAAATGCTAAATGATGCGAACCCTAAAAATTATAGGAAACGCTGGGAAATGCTATGAAACACTAAGAAACCCTAAGAAATGCTAAGAAAATAAAATAAACACCAAGTAACGCTAAGAAACCCTAAAAAACACTAAGAAACCCCAAGAAACTTTAAAACATGCTAAGAACCGCTAAGAAACACAATGAAACTCTCAGAAATGCTAATAAACCCTTATCAATGGTGAGAAACGCTAGGAAACTCTATGAAATCCTAAGAAATGCTGAGAAACCCTAGGAAATGCTAAGAAACTATAACAAATGCTAAGTACAGCTAGGAAACCCTAAAAAATACTAAGAAATGCTGAGAAACCCTAGGAAATGCTAATAAACTATAATAAATGCTAGGTAAAGACAAGAAACTCCAAAAAACTTGGTAACACCATAAGAAATGCTAACAAATGTTAAGAAACTCCAAAAAAATGCCAAGAAAGCCTAATAAACCTAAGAAACACCAAAGAACCCTAAAAACCCCTTAAAAAGCCCTAAAACCTGTAGGAAACACTAGGAAATGCTATAAAACATTAAGAAATGCTAAGAAAATAAAATAAAACAATGGTGAGAAACGCTAGGAAACTCTATGAAATCCTAAGAAATGCTGAGAAACCCTAGGAAATGCTAAGAAACTATAACAAATACTAAGTACAACTAGGAAACCCTAAAAAATACTAAGAAATGCTGAGAAACCCTAGGAAATGCTAAGAAACTATAATAAATGCTAGGTAAAGACAAGAAACTCCAAAAAACTTGGTAACACCATAAGAAATGCTAAGAAACGTTAAGAAACTCCAAAAAAATGCCAAGAAAGCCTAATAAACCTAAGAAACACTAAAGAACCCTAAAAACCCCTTAAAAAGCCCTAAAACCTGTAGGAAACACTAGGAAATGCTATAAAACATTAAGAAATGCTAAGAAAATAAAATAAACGCTAAGTAACACTAAGAAACCCTAAAAAACACAAAAAACCCTCAAGAAACGCTAAAACATGCTAAGAACCGCTAAGAAACCCAATGAAACCCTCAGAAATGCTAATAAACCCTTATCAATGGTGAGAAACGCTAGGAAACTCTATGAAATCCTAAGAAATGCTGAGAAACCCTAGGAAATGCTAAGAAACTATAACAAATGCTAAGTACAGCTAGGAAACCCTAAAAAATACTAAGAAATGCTGAGAAACCCTAGGAAATGCTAAGAAACTATAATAAATGCTAGGTAAAGACAAGAAACTCCAAAAAACTTGGTAACACCATAAGAAATGCTAACAAACGTTAAGAAACTCCAAAAAAATGCCAAGAAAGCCTAATAAACCTAAGAAACACTAAAGAACCCTAAAAACCCCTTAAAAAGCCCTAAAACCTGTAGGAAACACTAGGAAATGCTATAAAACATTAAGAAATGCTAAGAAAATAAAATAAACGCTAAGTAACACTAAGAAACCCTAAAAAACACAAAAAACCCCCCAAGAAACGCTAAAACATGCTAAGAACCGCTAAGAAACCCAATGAAACCCTCAGAAATGCTAATAAACCGTTATAAACGATGAGAAATGCAAGGAAACCCTACTAAACGCTAATAGACGTAGAAAAAAAATACAAATAAATGCTAAGAAATCCTAACAAACACTAAGAACCCTTAAGGAACCCTAAAAAAATACTAAGAAACCATATAAAACTCTAAGTAACGCTAGGCAACCCTATACAATCCTAAGAAACCCTAGGAAATGCTAAGTAAAGCTAGGAAACCCTAAAAAATACTAAGAAACACCCTAAGAAATGCTGAAAAACGTTAAGAAACCCGAAAAAAATGCTAAGAGAGCCTAAGAAACACTAGAAAAAAACCCCTTAGAAAACCCTAAAAATTATAGGAAACGCTGGAAAATGCTATGAAACACTAAGAAATGCTAAGAAAATAAAATAAACACCAAGTAACCCTAAGAAACCCTAAAAAACACTAAGAAACCCCAAGAAACATTAAAACATGCTAAGAACCGCTAAGAAACCCAATGAAACTCTCAGAAATGCTAATAAACCCTTATCAACGGTGAGAAACGCCAGGAAACTCTACTAAACGCTGAAAAAAACCCAAAGAAACGCTAAGAATCCTTAAGGAACCCTAAAACATGCTTGGAAACTCTAAGAAACCCTTTAAAGCTCCAATAAACACTAGGAAACCCTATAAAATCCTAAGCAATACTGAGAAACCCTAGGAAATGCTAAGAAACTATAACAAATGATAAGTAAAGCTAGGAAACCCTAAAAACACGAAGAAACACCATAAGAAATGCTGAGAAACCCTATGAAATGCTAAGAAACTATAATAAATGCTAGGTAAAGCTAAGAAATGCTGAGAAACCGTAGGAAATGTTAAGAAACTATAAGACACCCCAAAAAACTATGAGAAACCAAAAGAAACGCTAAGAAACGTTAGTAAACCCGAAAAAAAATGCTAAGAAAGCCCAATAAACCCTAAGAAAAACTATAAAAAAACCCTAAAAACCCCTAAAAACTATATGAAACGCTAGGAAATGCTAAATAACGCTAAGAAACCCTAAGAAATGCTAAGAAAATAAAATAAACTCTCAGTAACGCAAATAAACCATACAAAATACTAATAAACACCAAGAAACGCTAAAACAGGCAAAGAACCGATATGAAACCCAATGAAACCCTCAGAAATGCTTATAGACCCTTATAAACGGTGAGAAACGGTAGGAAACGCTACTAAACACAGAAAAAACCCAAAGAAACGCTAAGAAACCGTAAGAAACGCTAGGAACCCTTATGGAACCCTAAAAAAATCTAAGAAACTCTAAGAAACCCTATAAAACTCTAAGAAACGCTAGGAAACCCTATAAAATCCTAAGAAATGTTGAGAAACCCTAGGAAATGCTAAAAACATATAATAAATGCTAAGTAATGCTAGGAAACCCCAAAAAACACAAAGAAATGCTGAGAAAACCTAGAAAATGCTAAGAAACTATAATAAATGCTAGGTAAAGCTAAGAAACCCAAAAAAACTAAGAAACACTGATGCGAACCTCGCCAATATGCTGACGACACCCTACACCAAATATGGCAACGATCCCAAGACTTTCACGACGCAAGTGCGAAAAGATGGAATATACCTTGTTTATGTGAGAAACAAGGTATGGGATATGTAGACGCCACACCCAAATCCTCTAAGAAGAACTCTTAGAAAACCCCGGGTGATAAGTCTTGATTGCTTGAACGCCACAGGTAAAAACCTGATAAGTTCAAAAGCTCTTTCAAGATAGAAAGAAGACAAAACCTCACAAGATATAAATTCCAAAGTGTGTCTCTCCAATGCTATGGAGTATGCCTTTTATAGGCTTAGAAAACAACCGAATGACCCACATAATGTGGAAAAAATCTATTATGGTTATAAGCTAACCTTATCTAATTGACTACCTAATATTATCCTAAGAGATTTATTATATTTATAAATCTCTCCTTATTAATTAAATCTGAACCTTCTGTTGAGCTCATCATTTGGGCTTCTATTTGAAAATTCAGCAATCTCTTTAATCAGCCCATATAAAGCTTTTTTTGAATCTTTTAGCCCTTGACCTTGTGATTGGGCCCTCTTGAAGTCTCAAGTGATCATTTATCCCAATTGGTGACAAAGTGTTCAGCTCCATTGCAGGTTCGATTGATTGGACATGTGAATTCGTAGTCTCTTTAGTCCGATTCACATCATTCTCCCCTTCTTGAAAATGATTTGTCCTCAAATCTTCTGTTTCTTCACCACCTACATCAAGAGACATTAACTTATAAATACTTATGCTATTACTAACAATATATTTGCTAGATAACTTCCTGTTGTAATTATTACTACCGAGTTTTAACAACTTAAATAATCCCTCTAATCTAAGAAATTTTGATAGTTTTCTATTCATAAACCGTCCATTCCTCATATGTAAACTAACCCAAATGCCTGGATCAAAAACAACTTTCATGAAACTCTCGTTATAAAGATTAATATTTTCTTGAGTCTGCTGTTTTCTATCCAATGGATTAAAATCATGGATAATCTCCATTGGTGATAACTTAGTTACTGAATAAATATAACGATTATATGCAAACACAATATGTGGTAAACATGTAGTTGAAAATAGAAGTTTTGTAACCAACACAGTATTCCAAGAAAAATTAAGCAATTTAGTATCAATGATTGTAAACAAAATATACCTTTCAGATAATGTATGAGAAACTACATTTTTCATACTTTGCTTACACTTGATCACATAACCAGATGTATAAATGAATTCTACCCACCTTGTATGATACTCATTCAGCATAAGGGCTACTCCGCTGAACTTTTTATTATAATGTGCAAGTGTTCTTCTTTTCTGACTTACCACATAAGGTGTTTGCAATCTCGAATTGCCTTAATTTCCTTGTCAATGGCAATACCTTCAAAACTTATAACATATCCAAGAAATACAAGTTTACTCAAACATAATATGCAATTCTTCAATTTGGGAAACAACTGATATTTCCTAAAAACTTGCAAGACAATTTTTAAATATCCTTCATGTTTATCTAAGTAATTGTTGTATATTATGATTTTATCAAAATATATGGCAACAAAGTTTTTAATAAAAGTACGTAGGATATAATTTATTAACTTCATAAAAGTGTTACATGCATTAGCCAAACTAAAAATAATATTCAACCATTCATATAAACCATGTTTTACTTTTAATGCAGTTTTCAATCCATAATTAGCTTTCATTCGAATTTTAGAATATTCACTCTTGTGATTAAATTTTGAAAACAAATAGTTTTCATGCAACTCATCTAATATAATATTTACTTGAGGAATAGAGTGAAGATACATTACCTTCATACGGTTGATGATTCGAAAATCAACACACCTTCGCCAAATTTTCTCTTTCTTAGGCATTTGCACAATACCGGAAATCATATTATCCCGTGCATATCCTAGCTTCATCAAATTTAGGATTTGGTGTTGAATTTGATACTTGATTTCTCGATCAGGTTGCAAACTAGGAGTTTTCTTCTTAAAAATGACATTCTTGAATTCCTGCATAAGAGAAATACAAATTCTCGGAAAATATCCGACAATATGGTTAGTCAAATATAAATCCTTGTACATAAGTACTGTAAGGATAGGATATGAAATTGTATCTCTTTTTATCTCACTTTTTCTCTCCATAAAATTGTTTTTACTCTCTTTTCTTTGTATTATGACTTTTTTCTCTTCTTTTTCAACATTGCCTTTTCTCTCATCATTTTCAATTTCGGCTTTTCTCCCTCTGATTTTTTTTTCTTCTTTTTCAATATTGCCTTTTATCTCTTCCTCTTCAATCATGGCTTTTCTCTCTTGTCTTTCTGCTATTTTCTTATCATTTGCCTTTTTCTTTTTCAACTGATCCTGAAAAACTTGTTGTAAAGTAAGAGGTACAAGAGATATTGGTCTATTATTCATCACGAATGAGTACCTATTTGTTAATCTATCATATGTAACGTGACGATCTAACTTTCAAGGTTCTCCCAATAAAATATGACATGCTTGCATTGGTACTACATCACATAATATTTCATCTTGATATTTCCCAATAGAGAATGACACTATCACCTGTTGGGTTACCTCAAGTTTGGGTTGATCATTCAGCCTTTGAATTTGATATGGCTTTGGATGCTTCATTATATGTAATGCCAACTTCTCCACAAGCTCGATGCTAGCAAAGTTAGTGCAGCTTTCCCCATCTATGATAACAGAACAAACCTTATTTTTCATTGAGCAACGAGTATGAAATAACTTTTCACGTTGGTTATTCAAGATATCATCAATCCATGGTCTGTCCCAAGTAGTGGGTTGATTGAAGTAATTGATGTTGATGTTGCCGCGATTAACTTGGAGATCATCGAACTCCCCCAGTTCCTGTTGTTCAAAGCATCGAGATCGACTGCTCCACGGTCGTTCAATGGAAGTATGTGAGTGTCGTCTCACACCTTCCTCCAAGCGATCCATTCGCATATGAAGTGGGTCAAATTCAGACTTCACTATCTGTTTCATTTGACTTTTCATTGCTTTCCATTGTAGGTTTTGAATAGGCGATATGGAACCCTCACATGTTAGAAAGAAAAGAACCTCGCAACTCTCCCTCACATGTTTCTTTTGCCTTTTTTTTCCACGATTTTTTTTTGCTTTCTTTTTTAGCACGAACTTTTTTTGGCTCTTTCTTTTTTGGCACAAATTTTTTTTTGGCTTTTTTTTCTCCTTTTTTTAACCTACTGAAGAGAAGATTAATAGAAGAATATGATAATTTTTTTTATAGAGAATAGAAATAGGTAGAGAAGATAAAAAAAGAACTAGATAAAAAAAAATGGTATAGAACTTGCCGTGCAACCGTGTGCTCTGATACCAACTAATGCGAACCTCGCCAATATGCTGACGACACCCTACACCAAATATGGCAACGATCCCAAGACTTTCACGACGCAAGTGCGAAAAGATGGAATATACCTTGTTTATGTGAGAAACAAGGTATGGGATATGTAGACGCCACAACCCAAATCCTCTAAGAAGAACTCTTAGAAAACCCCGGGTGATAAGTCTTGATTGCTTGAACGCCACAGGTAAAAACCTGATAAGTTCAAAAGCTCTTTCAAGATAGAAAGAAGACAAAACCTTACAAGATATAAATTCCAAAGTGTGTCTCTCCAATGCTGTGGAGTATGCCTTTTATAGGCTTAGAAAACAACCGAATGACCCACATAATGTGGAAAAAATCTATTATGGTTATAAGCTAACCTTATCTAATTGACTACCTAATATTATCCTAAAAGATTTATTATATTTATTAATCTCTCCTTATTAATTAAATCTGGACCTTCCGTTGGGCTCTTCATTTGGGCTTCTATTTGAATATTCAGCAATCTCTTTAATCAGCCCATATAAAGCTTTTTTTGAATCTTTTAGCCCTTGACCTTATGATTGGGCCCTCTTGAAGTCTCAAGTGATCATTTATCCCAATTGGTGACAAAGTGTTCAGCTCCATTGCAGGTTCAGTTGATTGGCCATGTGAATTCGTAGTCTCTTTAGTCCGATTCACATCAAACACCATAAGAAATGCTAAGAAAGCCTAATAAACCCTAAGAAACACTAAAGAAAACCCTAAAACCCCCTTAAAAAGCCCTAAAAACTATAGGAAATGCTAAGAAACACTATAAAACCCTAAGAAGAAACGCTAAGAAATCCTAAGAAATGCTAGGAACCCTTATGGAACCCTAAAAAAATCTAAGAAACTCTAAGAAACCCTATAAAACTCTGAGAAACGCTAGGAAACCCTATAAAATCCTAAGAAATGTTGAGAAACCCTAGGAAATGCTAAAAACATATAATAAATGCTAAGTAATCCTAGGAAACCCCAAAAAACACAAAGAAATGCTGAGAAAACCTAGAAAATGCTAAGAAACTACAATAAATGCTAGGTAAAGCTAAGAAACCCAAAAAAAAATGCTAAGAAAGCCTAATAAACCCTAAGAAACACTAAAGAAAACCCTAAAACCACCTTAAAAAGCCCTAAAAACTATAGGAAATGCTAAGAAACGCTAAGAAACACTATAAAACCCTAAGAAGAAATCCTAAGAAATCGTAAGAAACGCTAGGAACCCTTATGGAACCCTAAAAAAATCTAAAAAACTCTAAGAAACCCTATAAAACTCTAGGAAACGCTAGGAAATCCTATATAATCCTAAGAAATGTTGAGAAACCCTAGGAAATGCTAAAAACATATAATAAATGCTAAGTAATGCTAGGAAACCCCAAAAAACACAAAGAAATGCTAAGAAAACCTAGAAAATGCTAAGAAAATATAATAAATGCTAGGTAAACCTAAGAAACCCAAAACAACTAAGAAACACCATAAGAAATGCTAAGAAACGTTAAGAAACCCAAAAAAAAATGCTAAGAAAGCCTAATAAACCCTAAGAAACACTAAAGAAAACACTAAAACCCCCTTAAAAAGCCCTAGAAACTATAGAAAATGCTAAGAAACGCTAAGAAACACTATAAAACCCTAAGAAGAAACGCTAAGAAATCGTAAGAAATGCTAGGAACCCATATGGAACCCTAAAAAAAATCTAAGAAACTCTAAGAAACCCTATAAAATCCTAAGAAATGTTGAGAAACCCTAGGAAATGCTAAAAACATATAATTAATGCTAAGTAATGCTAGGAAACCACAAAAAAAACACAAAGAAATACTGAGAAAACTTAGAAAATGCTAAGAAACTATAATAAATGCTAGGTAAAGTTAAGAAACCCAAAAAAACTAAGAAACACCATAAGAAATTCTAAGAAACGTTAAGAAACCCAAAAAAAATGCTAAGAAAGCCTAATAAACCCTAAGAAACACTAAAGAAAACCCTAAAACCCCCTTAAAAAGCCCTAAAAACTATAGGGAATGCTAAGAAACGCTAAGAAACACTATAAAACCCTAAGAAATGCTAAAAAAATTAAAATAAATGCTAAGTAACGCTAAGAAACCCTAAAAAACACTAAGAAACACCTACAAACGTTAAAACATCCTAAGAACCGCTAAAAAACCCAATGAAACTCTCAGAAATGCTAATAAACCCATATCAACGGTGAGAAACGCTAGGAAACCCTAGTAAACTGATGTGAATCCGACTAAAGAGACTACGAATTCACATGTCCAATCAACCGAACCTGCAATGGAGCTGAACACTTTATCACCAATTGGGATAAATGATCACTTGAGACTTCAAGAGGGCCCAATCACAAGGTCAAGGGCTAAAAGATTCAAAAAAAGCTTTATATGGGCTGATTAAAGAGATTGCTGAATATTCAAATAGAAGCCCAAATGAAGAGCCCAAGATGAGCCCAACAGAAGGTCCAAATTTAATTAATAAGGAGAGATTTATAAATATAATAAATCTCTTAGGATAATATTAGGTAGTCAGATTAGATAAGGTTAGCTTATAACCATAATAGATTTTTTTTCATATTATGTGGGTCATTCGGTTGTTTTCTGAGCCTATAAAAGGCATACTCCACAGCATTGGAGAGACACTTTTTGGAATTTATATCTTGTGAGGTTTTGTCTTCTTTCTATCTTAAAAGAGCTTTTGAACTTATCAGGTTTTTACCTGTGGCGTTCAAGCAATCAAGACTTATCACCTGGGGTTTTCTAAGAGTTCTTCTTAGAGGATTTGGGTGTGGCGTCTACATATCTCATACCTTGTTTCTCACATAAACAAGGTATATTCCATCTTTTCGCACTTGCGTCGTGAAAGTCTTGGGATCATTGCCATATTTGGTGTAGCAGTCAGCATATTGGCGAGGTTCGCATCATAAACGCTGAAAAAAACCCAAAAAAATGCTAAGAAATCCTAAGAAACCGTAAAAAATGCTAAATACCCTTATTGAACCCTAAAAAATGCTAAGAACTGATGTGAATCCGACTAAAGAGACTACGAATTCACATGTCCAATCAACCGAACCTGCAATGGAGCTGAACACTTTATCACCAATTGGGATAAATGATCACTTGAGACTTCAAGAGGGCCCAATCACAAGGTCAAGGGCTAAAAGATTCAAAAAAAGCTTTATATGGGCTGATTAAAGATATTGCTGAATATTCAAATAGAAACCCAAATGAAGAGCCCAAGATGAGCCCAACAGAAGGTCCAGATTTAATTAATAAGGAGAGATTTATAAATATAATAAATCTCTTAGGATAATATTAGGTAGTCAATTAGATAAGGTTAGCTTATAACCATAATAGATTTTTTTCCACATTATGTGGGTCATTCGGTTGTTTTCTGAGCCTATAAAAGGCATACTCCACAGCATTGGAGAGACACACTTTGAAATTTATATTTTGTGAGATTTTGTTTTCTTTCTATCTTGAAAGAGCTTTTTTGAACTTATCAGGTTTTTACCTGTGGCGTTCAAGCAATCAAGACTTATCATCCGAGGTTTTCTAAGAGTTCTTCTTAGAGGATTTGGGTGTGGCGTCTACATATCCCATACCTTGTTTCTCACATAAACAAGGTATATTCCATCTTTTCGTACTTGCGTCGTGAAAGTCTTGGGATCGTTGCCATATTTGGTGTAGGGTGTCGTCAGCATATTGGCGAGGTTCGCATCAGTTGGTATCAGAGCACACGGTTGCACGGCAAGTTCCATACCATTTTGTTTATCTAGTTCTTTTTTATCTTTTCTACCTATTTCTATTCTCTATAAAAAAAATTATCATATTCTTCTATCTATCTTCTCTTCAGGAGGTTAAAAAAAAAGAGAAAAAAAAGCCAAAAATTCGTGCTAAAAAAAGTGCAGAAAAAAAAAAAGAGTAAAAAAAGATCGTTCTAAAAAAAGCGGAAAAAAAAATTCGTGAAAAAAAAGGCAAAAAAAAAAGGGGCACACAATTCTATCTTATATCTCATTCTTATTCTGCTCTATCTTCTATTACTTCATTTCATCTTAATTTCTTTATTTTCTATCTAAATTTTACTCTTATTTGTGAGTCTATTCATACCTCTCACTTAAATTCTTTGGGATTACTTTTTGAAAACCTTTATTGATTTGTCTTGATTGTTCCTCAAGTTGAACTGCTTCGTAAAAACGATTTGTTTTTAAAGTTCAATTTAGATTGAAAGAAGACATTCGAGAGGAAAAAGGCAAGAGTGTTTGAATCTTTAAGAAAAAGCCAATTGAGTGTGAAAAAACGAGAGATTGGGAGAAATACGTGAGTGAGCATTTGGAAGGTTCTTCTGTTATCATTTGTAGGAACTCATGGCACAACGAGGAGATACGCCAAATGAAGAAGATTCCCAACAACCGATTACAAATTTACAAATGCAAGCCATCATAAGTGAAATGAAACGAATGCTGAAGTTCGAGTTGGAACCGCTTCATGAGCGAATTGATCAATTGGAAGGAGTGAGGGGTTCGCGTCAACATACCCCTACTGAACAGCGACCTCGAAGCTTTCAGCCAAGACGTTTTGACCCACAAGAACCTGAGGATTTCGATCGATATGCTCATAGAGAACGACCTCGAGTTGATGACAACCTGGATAATATAAAGTTGAAAATACCCTCTTTTCAAGGAAAAACAGATCCAGAAGCGTATCTTGAATGGGAAAAGAGGATGGAGATGGTTTTTGACTGTCATAATTACTCGGAGATGAAAAAGGTACGACTTGCTGCTGTCGAATTTACTGATTATGCTATAATATGGTGGGATCAATTGGTGAAGGAAAGGAAACGAAATCACGAACGCTCTGTGGAGTCTTGGGACGAAATGAAAGTGATCATGCGACGACGATTTGTTCCCAGCCACTATCACCGGGAGTTGTTCAATAAACTCCAAAGGCTTACCCAAGGATCAAGAAGCGTCGACGAATACTTCAAGGAGATGGAGATTGCGATGATTCGAGCAAATGTGGAGGAAGACAGAGAGGCAACAATGGCGAGATTTTTGCATGGTCTAAACCATGAGATAGCTGACGTGGTGGAAATGCAATATCATGTTGAGCTCCAAGATATGGTACATCAAGCTATCAAAGTCGAACAACAATTGAAGAGAAAGAGTTTACACAAAAGGGGATTAAACAATGGTTCCTCGAACTCATGGAAACCATCCTCAAGGCGATTTGAGAGTCAGTCAACTCAACCTCAGCATGCTCCACTAAAAGAGACAACCAAGCAGGCTGTGGCTCAAAATCAAGGTAACACCCATATCACAACTCCCAAAACTCGTGATATTAAGTGTTTCCGATGCCAAGGCAGGGGTCACATTGCAAGTCAATGCCCAAATAAGCGGGCAATGGTGATCAATGCTAATGGTGAGATTGAGACCGATGATGAAAAAGAAGATATCGATCCGGGGATGCCACCACTTGAAGATGCTGATGAATATGCAGAAGAAGGGGAATTGTTGGTTGCACGGCGAACTCTCAGTGTTCAAGCCCAAGAAGAAGAAAACAATCAGCGTGAGAACTTATTTCATACTCGTTGTTGTGTGAAAAATAAGGTTTGCTGTGTTATTATAGATGGGGGAAGTTGCACTAATGTAGCTAGCACTGAGCTGGTGGAGAAATTGGCATTACCAACCTTAAAGCATCCGAAGCCTTATCGACTACAATGGCTGAACGACCAAGGTGAACTCAAGGTAACCAAACAAGTGTTGGTTGCATTTTCTATTGGAAAATATCAAAATGAAATACTATGTGACGTGGTACCAATGCACGCGTGCCATATACTTTTGGGACGACCTTGGCAGTTTGATCGTCAAGTTATGCATGATGGATTCACTAATAGGTACTCTTTTGTGATGAATGAGAGACCAATATCTCTTGTTCCATTGACTCCAAGGCAAGTTTTTGAGGATCAACTGAAAAAGAAAAAGGCAAATGAACAGAAAATAGAAGAAAAAAAGAAAGGAGAAATATCAGAGTTGAAAAAAAAGAGGGAAAAGCCAGAAGTGGAAAAAAAAGAGAGTAAAAGCAATTTTATTGCAAGAAAAAGTGAGATCAAGCGAGCTTTACTTTCACATCAGGCTCTTATTGTACTTATGTACAAGGACGCCTTTTTGAGTACTAACGATCTTGTCGGATCTTTGCCGAGCAATATTATTACTGTTTTGCAGGAATTTATCGATGTCTTTCCCGATGAGATACCACCAGGTTTGCCACCAATTCGAGGAATTGAACATCAAATTGATTTAATCCCTGGAGCGACGATTCCTAACCGACCAGCATATAGAAGTAACCCTGAAGAAACAAAGGAACTTCAACGCCAAGTCCTAGAGCTGATGGAAAAGGGGTATGTTCGAGAGAGTATGAGTCCATGTGCTGTGCCAGTGCTACTTGTACCTAAGAAGGACGGAACATGGCGAATGTGCGTGGATTGTCGAGCCATCAACAACATCACGGTAAAGTATCGCCACCCTATTCCTCGTTTGGATGACATGTTAGATGAGTTGCATGGATCTTGTTTATTTTCGAAAATAGATCTTAAGAGTGGATATCATCAAATTCGAATGAAAGAAGGGGATGAATGGAAAACTGCATTTAAGACTAAACAAGGATTATATGAATGGTTAGTTATGCCCTTTGGGTTGACTAATGCACCAAGCACTTTCATGAGATTAATGAATCATGTATTACGTGCTTTTATTGGGAGATTTGTAGTGGTATATTTTGATGATATTCTAATCTACAGCAAGACCATGGATGAACATGTAGCCCATTTAAGAGCTGTGTTAGAAGCATTAAGGAAACATAAGTTGTTTGCCAACTTGAATAAATGTGTCTTTTGTTCGGATAAACTTGTGTTTCTTGGATATGTTATAAGTTCAGAAGGGATTGGAGTTGACGAGGAAAAGATTAAGGCAATTCGCGACTGGCCGACACCTAATTCGGTAAGTCAGGTAAGAAGTTTCCATGGATTAGCTAGTTTTTATAGACGTTTTGTTCCAAATTTCAGTAGTTATGTTGCACCTCTTACTGCTGTTATAAAGAAAAATGTACCTTTTAAATGGGGTAATGAGCAACAAAATGCATTTCAATTGATAAAGGAAAAATTAACTACTGCCCCATTGCTCTCATTGCCTAATTTTTCGAAAACATTTGAAATTGAGTGTGATGCATCAGGAGTAGGTATTGGAGGTGTATTAATGCAGGAAGGAAGACCAATTGCATATTTCAGTGAAAAGTTGAGTGGAGCAACCCTTAACTATCCTACCTATGATAAGGAGATGTATGCCCTAGTTCGAACTCTTCAAACATGGCAGCACTACCTATGGCCGAAAGAGTTTGTGATTCACACAGATCATGAATCTCTTAAACATCTCAAAGGACAACACAAGTTGAACAAACGCCATGCAAGGTGGGTGGAGTTCATTGAAACATTCCCATATCTGATCAAATACAAACAAGTTAAGGAAAATATAGTTGCAGATGCTCTATCGCGAAGGTACGCTATGCTTTCAATGCTTGATTCTAAATTACTTGGATTTGATTATATCAAGGATTTGTATGCAAATGATCCTGATTTTTGTGAAGTGTTTTAAGGTTGTCGAACTGGTAGGTTTGGAAAATTTTATTTACAAAATGGATTTCTTTTTCGAGAAAACAAATTATGCATCCCTCAGTCATCTTTGCGTGAGTTACTTGTTAGGGAAGCACATGGTGGAGGACTTATGGGACATTTTGGTGATGCGAACCTCGCCAATATGCTGACGACACCCTACACCAAATATGGCAACGATCCCAAGACTTTCACGACGCAAGTGCGAAAAGATGGAATATACCTTGTTTATGTGAGAAACAAGGTATGGGATATGTAGACGCCACACCCAAATCCTCTAAGAAGAACTCTTAGAAAACCCCGGGTGATAAGTCTTGATTGCTTGAACGCCACAGGTAAAAAACCTGATAAGTTCAAAAGCTCTTTCAAGATAGAAAGAAGACAAAACCTCACAAGATATAAATTCCAAAGTGTGTGTCTCCAATGCTGTGGAGTATGCCTTTTATAGGCTCAGAAAACAACCGAATGACCCACATAATGAGGAAAATATCTATTATGGTTATAAGCTAACCTTATCTAATCTAGCTACCTAATATTATCCTAAGAGATTTATTATATTTATAAATCTCTCCTTATTAATTAAATCTGGACCTTCTCTTGGGCTCTTCATTTGGGCTTCTATTTGAATATGCAGCAATCTCTTTAATCAGCCCATATGAAGCTTCTTTGAATCTTTTAGCCATTGACCTTGTGATTGGGCCCTCTTGAAGTCTCAAGTGATCATTTATCCCAATTGGTGACAAAGTATTCAGCTCCATTGCAAGTATGGTTTGTTGAACTAGTGAATTCGTACTCTCGTTAGTCGGATTCACATCATTTGGGGTAGCTAAAACTATGGCGATAATGCACGAGCATTTTTTTTGGCCCCACATGAAAAGGGATGTTGAGAAAATTTGTTCTCGATGCATTACATGTAAAGAGTCTAAGTCTAGGCAACAACCTCACGGCCTGTATACTCCTCTTCCAATTCCTAATGTACATTGGATTGATATTTCCATGGATTTTGTTTTAGGATTACCAAGAACTAAGAGGGGGAGGGATTCTGTGTTTGTGGTAGTTGATAGGTTTTCGAAAATGGCACATTTCATTCCATGTCATAAAACTGATGATGCATCGAATGTGGCTGATTTGTTCTTTAGAGAAGTTGTCAGATTGCATGGTATGCCTAGAACTATTGTTTCTGATCGTGATTCTAAATTCTTGAGTTACTTTTGGAAAACCCTATGGGGTAAATTGGGAACCAAACTGCTGTTTTCAACAACATGTCACCCACAAACTGATGGTCAAACAGAAGTAGTATATAGGACATTAGGTACTTTATTACGTTCTATAATAAAAAAGAATTTGAAATCATGGGAAGATTGCTTACCACATGTTGAATTTGCTTATAATCGTTCTATTCATTCTACAACTAAGTTTTCACCATTTGAGATTGTTTATGGTTTCAATCCATTAACCCCTCTAAATCTAACTCCACTTCCTGTAGGTGAATTTGTGAATGTTGATGGAAAGAGAAAAGCACAGTTTGTGAAAGAACTGCACGAGAAGACAAAGATGCATATTGAACGGATGACTAAAGTTTATGAAAAACAAGCAAACAAGGGCCGCAAAAGTATCATTTTCGAACCTGGCGATTGGGTCTGGCTTCATATGAGGAAAGAACGATTTCCGGAACAAAGGCGATCAAAACTTCTTCCTAGAGGAGATGGACCATTTCGTGTGTTGGAACGCATTAATAATATTGCTTACAAGCTAGAGTTGCCTGGTGAGTATAGCATTAATGAAAGCTTCAATGTTACTGATTTAATGCCCTTTCATGTAGGTGATGAAGAAACAGATGATTTGAGGACAAATCATTTTCAAGAGGGGGAGAATGATGTGAATCCGACTAAAGAGACTACGAATTCACATGTCCAATCAACCGAACCTGCAATGGAGCTGAACACTTTATCACCAATTGGGATAAATGATCACTTGAGACTTCAAGAGGGCCCAATCACAAGGTCAAGGGCTAAAAGATTCAAAAAAAGCTTTATATGGGCTGATTAAAGATATTGCTGAATATTCAAATAGAAACCCAAATGAAGAGCCCAAGATGAGCCCAACAGAAGGTCCAGATTTAATTAATAAGGAGAGATTTATAAATATAATAAATCTCTTAGGATAATATTAGGTAGTCAATTAGATAAGGTTAGCTTATAACCATAATAGATTTTTTTCCACATTATGTGGGTCATTCGGTTGTTTTCTGAGCCTATAAAAGGCATACTCCACAGCATTGGTGATGCGAACCTCGCCAATATGCTGACGACACCCTACACCAAATATGGCAACGATCCCAAGACTTTCACGACGCAAGTACGAAAAGATGGAATATACCTTATTTATGTGAGAACAAGGTATGGGATATGTAGACGCCACACCCAAATCCTCTAAGAAGAACTCTTAGAAAACCCCGGGTGATAAGTCTTGATTGCCTGAACGCCACAGGTAAAAACCTGATAAGTTCAAAAGCTCTTTCAAGATAGAAAGAAGACAAAACCTCACAAGATATAAATTCCAAAGTGTGTCTCCAATGCTGTGGAGTATGCCTTTTATAGGCTCAGAAAACAACCGAATGACCCACATAATGAGGAAAATATCTATTATGGTTATAAGCTAACCTTATCTAATCTAGCTACCTAATATTATCCTAAGAGATTTATTATATTTATAAATCTCTCCTTATTAATTAAATCTGGACCTTCTCTTGGGCTCATCATTTGGGCTTCTATTTGAATATGCAGCAATCTCTTTAATCAGCCCATATGAAGCTTCTTTGAATCTTTTAGCCATTGACCTTGTGATTGGGCCCTCTTGAAGTCTCAAGTGATCATTTATCTCAATTGGTGACAAAGTGTTCAGCTCCATTGCAAGTATGGTTTATTGAACTTGTGAATTCGTACTCTCGTTAGTCGGATTCACATCATTGAAATAAGAGTAAAATTTAGATAAAGAAGAAATAAATTAAGATGAAATGAAGTAATAGAAGATAGAGCAGAATAAGAATGAGATATAAGATATAATTTTATGCCTCGTTTTTTTTCTTTTGCCTTTTTTTTTCCACGATTTTTTTTTGCTTTTTTTTTAGCACGAACTATTTTTTTTTCTTTTTTTTTTGTAGCACGAACTTTTTTTTTGCTCTTTCTTTTTTGGCACGAATTTTTTTTTGGCTTTTTTTTTCTCCTTTTTTTAACCTACTGAAGAGAAGATTAATAGAAGGATATGATAATTTTTTTATAGAGAATAGAAATAGGTAGAGAAGATAAAAAAAAGGAACTAGATAAAAAGATGGGACGGAACTTGCCGTGCAACCGTGTGCTCTGATACCAACTGATGCGAACCTCGCCAATATGCTGACGACACCCTACACCAAATATGGCAACGATCCCAAGACTTTCACGACGCAAGTACAAAAAGATGGAATATACCTTGTTTATGTGAGAACAAGGTATGGGATATGTAGACGCCACACCCAAATCCTCTAAGAAGAACTCTTAGAAAACCCCGGGTGATAAGTCTTGATTGCCTGAACGCCACAGGTAAAAACCTGATAAGTTCAAAAGCTCTTTCAAGATAGAAAGAAGACAAAACCTCACAAGATATAAATTCCAAAGTGTGTCTCCAATGCTGTGGAGTATGCCTTTTATAGGCTTAGAAAACAACCGAATGACCCACATAATGAGGAAAATATCTATTATGGTTATAAGCTAACCTCATCTAATCTAGCTACCTAATATTATCCTAAGAGATTTATTATATTTATAAATCTCTCCTTATTAATTAAATCTGGACCTTCTCTTGGGCTCATCTTGGGCTCTTCATTTGGGCTTCTATTTGAATATGCAGCAATCTCTTTAATCAGCCCATATGAAGCTTCTTTGAATCTTTTAGCCATTGACCTTGTGATTGGGCCCTCTTGAAGTCTCAAGTGATCATTTATCTCAATTGGTGACAAAGTGTTCAGCTCCATTGCAAGTATGGTTTATTGAACTTGTGAATTCGTACTCTCGTTAGTCGGATTCACATCATTGAAATAAGAGTAAAATTTAGATAGAGAAGAAATAAATTAAGATGAAATGAAGTAATAGAAGATAGAGCAGAATAATAATGAGATATAAGATATAATTTTGTCCCTCGTTTTTTTTCTTTTGCCTTTTTTTTTTCCACGATTTTTTTTTGCTTTTTTTTTTAGCACGAACTATTTTTTTTTCTTTTTTTTTTGTAGCACGAACTTTTTTTTTGCTCTTTCTTTTTTGGCACGAATTGTTTTTTGGCTTTTTTTTTCTCCTTTTTTTAACCTACTGAAGAGAAGATTAATAGAAGGAATATGATAATTTTTTTTATAGAGAATAGAAATAGGTAGAGAAGATAAAAAAAAGGAACTAGATAAAAAGATGGGATGGAACTTGCCGTGCAACCGTGTGCTCTTGATGTGAATCTGACAAAAGAGTTTACAAATTCACAAGTCCAATCAACCGAACGTGGAATGGAGCTAAACACTTTGTCACCAAATGGGATAAATGATTATTTGAGACTTCAAGAGGGCCCAATCACAAGGTCAAGGGCTAAAAGATTCGAAGAAGCTTTATATGGGCTGATTAAAGAGATTGTTGAATATTCAAATAGAAGCCCAAAATGAAGAGCCCAAGATGAGCCCAAGAGAATGTTCAAATTTAATTAATAAGGAGAGATTTATAAATATAAAAAATCTCTTAGGATAATATTAGGTGGTTAGATTAGATAAGGTTAGCTTATTATGTGGGTCATTCGGTTATTTTCTGAGCCTATAAAAGGCATACTCCACAGCATTGGAGACACACACTTTGGAATTTATATCTTGTGAGGTTTTTGTCTTCTTTCTTTCTTGAAAGAGCTTTTGAACTTATCAGGTTTTTACCTGTGGCGTTCAAGCAATCAAGACTTATCACCCGGGGTTTTCTAAGAGTTCTTCTTAGAGGATTTGGGTGTGGCGTCTACATATCCCATACCTTGTTTCTCACATAAACAAGGTATATTCCATCTTTTCGCACTTGCTTCGTGAAAGTCTTGGGATCGTTGCCATATTTGGTGTAGGGTGTCGTCAGCATATTGGCGAGGTTCGCATCAGTTGGTATCAGAGCACACGGTTGCACGGCAAGTTCCATACCATTTTTTTTATCTAGTTCTTTTTTTTTATCTTCTCTACCTATTTCTATTCTCTATAAAAAAAATTATCATATTCTTCTATTAATCTTCTCTTCAGTAGGTTAAAAAAAAAAGGAGAGAAAAAAAAAACCAAAAAAAATTCGTGCCAAAAAAAGAAAGAGCAAAAAAAAAAGTTCGTGCTAAAAAAAAAAAGAAAAAAAAAATAGTTCGTGCTAAAAAAAAAGCAAAAAAAAATCGTGGAAAAAAAAGGCAAAAGAAAAAAAAACGAGGCACACAATTATATCTTATATCTCATTCTTATTCTGCTATATCTAAGTCTATTACTTCATTCCATTTTAATTTCTTTCTTCTCATTTAAATTCTTTGGAATTACTTTTTGGAAACCTTTATCGATATGTCTTGATTGTCCCTCAAGTTGAACTGCTTCATAAAAAAACGATTTGTTTTTAAAGTTCAATTCAGATTGAAAGAAGACATATGAGTGGAAAAAGGCAAGAGTGTTTTAAATATTCAAGAAAAGGCCATTTGAGTTTTAAACAGGAGTGTTTGAGAGAAACATGTGAGGGAGAGTTGCGAGGTTCTTTTGTTTCTAACAATTGGCAGGATTACAATTTCCAACAAAGAGAAAACACATGGAAAGAAGCCAGTTTCCCTCAACCCGTTCAACATCTAGATTGGAAAGCCTTGATGAAACAAGTTGTAAAGTCTGGATTTGAGCCATTTCACACGCGAATGGATCGCTTGGAGGAAGGTGTGATACGTCGTTCACATCAACATACTTCCGTTGAACAACAACCTTGGTGCTTTCAATCTAGGCGTTTTGATACTCAAGAACTCGAGGAATTTGAAGATCCTCAAGTTAATTGTGATAGCGTCGGACATGATTGCATCAATCAATGTACTCCAAGTGAAAGGCCATGGATTGATGACGTCATGGACAACCAACGTGAGAATCTATTTCATACTCGTTGTTCTATGAAAAATAGAGTTTGTTCTGTTATCATAGATGGAGGAAGTTGCACTAATATGGCTAGCACCGAGCTTGTGGAGAAGTTGGCATTACCTACACTGAAGCATCCGAAGCCTTATCAAATTCAAAGATTGAACGATCACCACAAACTCGAGGTAACCAAGCAAGTGTTGGTTTCATTCTTTATTGGAAGATATAAGGATGAGGTATTATGTGATGTGGTGCCAATGCAAGCATGCCATATTCTATTGGGACAACCTTGGAAGTTTGATCGTAAAGTTACACATGATAGATTAACAAATAGGTACTCATTTGTGATGCATAATAGACCGATATCTCTTGTACCTATGACTCTACAGCAAATACATGAGGATCAATTGAAAGGGAAAAAGGCAAATGAAAAGAAAAAAGCAGAAAAACAAGAAGAGATAAAAGCCATGATTGAAAAGAAAGATACAAAAGGCAATGTTGAAAAGGGAGAAAGAGAAACAGAAGAGAGAAAAGCCAAGTTTGAAAAGGAAAAGAAAAAAGTCATAATTGAAAAGAAGGAGAGTAAAAATAATTTTATAAGTTTACATGTCCTTACAGTACCTATGTACAAGGATATATTTTTAAATATTAACCCCATTGTCGGATATCTGCCGAGCAATATTATATCTTTTTTGCAGGAATTTAAGCATGTTGTAATGAAGAAATCTCATGGAATCAAGCATCAAACTCAACACCAAGTCATAAAGCTGATGACAAAAAGAATTATATCCAGGAGAATTAATCCAGCAGTTGTGCAACTATCCAAATGGGGTAAGACTTATCAAGCATACATTGATTGTCGAGTTATTGACAGTACCCAGGTATACTTTCGATACTCTATTCCTTATTTAGATCATATGTTAGATGATTTGTATGGATCTTATTTGATTGCAAAAATAAATTTTAAAAGTGAATATAATAAATTTTGAATTAAAGATAAATATAAATTGAAAAATGCATTAAAGACAAAACTTGGTTTATATGATTGGTTGATTATGATATTTTGTTTGAATAATGCAACTTATACTTCTATTAGGATAGTGAATTATTTCTTAAATAATTTTATTGAAAAATTGGTTGATATATATTTTGATTATATAATAATATCTAATTATATATCTAATATGTCCTCAGATGAACATGAAATATATTTAAAAGTGGCCTTCAATATTTTTAGGAAATATATATATGGTATTAATAATCTTATATTTTCTCAATATGTTACTATTTCTAAATGGATTGTAATTAAAAAGGAAATTAAAGCAACTCAAGGTTGGTCAATATCTTATTTGGTAAGTGAGATGAGAAGTTTTCTTAGATTAACTTACTTTTATATAGATTATGTTTCTAAATTTAATAGTTGTCATTTACCTCTCACTATGTTTTTAGAAAAGAATATTTTATTTAAATTATGTGATGTGCAAGAAAATATATTCAAATATTTAGGGGATAAACTAAGTAGTTTCCTTTTTATTGCATTACCTAACTTTGTTAAATTATTTAAACTTAATTGTGAAGTATCAAAAATAGGCAGTTTAGATATATTAAAAATATATTTTAGTGAAAAGTTGAGCAAAGTAGCATTCAACTATCATACTTATGATAATGAGATATTTATGTTTTCTCAACCTCTACAAATATGGCAGCTAAAGCAAAAAGAATCTATTATTCACATGAATCATGTATTTGATTTGCATATTAAGAGGAAGTATAGGTTGAAGAAGCATCATGCAAGCTTGTTAGTTTTTATCAAGACTTTTCCATATGTGATCGAGTATAGACAAGGTATGAAATATATAGTTATTGATGCACTATCACGAAGGTATGTCTTTCTTACAATCATTGATACTAAATTGCTTAATTTTTCTTGGAATACTGTGTTGGTTACAAAACTTCTATTTTCAACTGTATGTTTATCACATATTGTGTTTGCATATAATCGTTATATTTATTCAGTAACTAAGTTATCACCAATGGAGATTATCCATGATTTTAATCCATTGGATAGAAAACAGCAGACTCAAGAAAATATTAATCTTTACAACAAGAGTTTCATGAAAGTTGTTTTTGATCCAGGGATTTGGGTTAGTTTACATATGAGGAATGAATGGTTTATGAATAGAAAACTATCAAAATTTCTTAGATTAGAGGGATTATTTAAGGTGTTAAAACTCGATAGTAATAATTATAACTGGAAGTTATCTGGCAAATATATTGTTAGCAATAGCATATATATTTATAAGTTAATGTCTTTTGATGTAGGTGATGAAGGAAAAGAAGATTTGAGGACAAATCATTTTCAAGAGGGGGAGAATGATGTGAATCTGACAAAAGAGTTTACAAATTCACAAGTCCAATCAACCGAACGTGGAATGGAGCTAAACACTTTGTTACCAAATGGGATAAATGATTATTTGAGACTTCAAGAGGGCCCAATCACAAGGTCAAGGGCTAAAAGATTCGAAGAAGCTTTATATGGGCTGATTAAAGAGATTGTTGAATATTCAAATAGAAGCCCAAAATGAAGAGCCCAAGATGAGCCCAAGAGAATGTTCAAATTTAATTAATAAGGAGAGATTTATAAATATAAAAAATCTCTTAGGATAATATTAGGTGGTTAGATTAGATAAGGTTAGCTTATTATGTGGGTCATTCGGTTATTTTCTGAGCCTATAAAAGGCATACTCCACAGCATTGGAGACACACACTTTGGAATTTATATCTTGTGAGGTTTTTGTCTTCTTTCTTTCTTGAAAGAGCTTTTGAACTTATCAGGTTTTTACCTGTGGCGTTCAAGCAATCAAGACTTATCACCCGGGGTTTTCTAAGAGTTCTTCTTAGAGGATTTGGGTGTGGCGTCTACATATCCCATACCTTGTTTCTCACATAAACAAGGTATATTCCATCTTTTCGCACTTGCTTCGTGAAAGTCTTGGGATCGTTGCCATATTTGGTGTAGGGTGTCGTCAGCATATTGGCGAGGTTCGCATCAGCTCTGATACCAACTGATGCGAACCTCGCCAATATGCTGACGACACCCTACACCAAATATGGCAACGATCCCAAGACTTTCACGACGCAAGTACGAAAAGATGGAATATACCTTGTTTTTGTGAGAACAAGGTATTGGATATGTAGACGCCACACCCAAATCCTCTAAGAAGAACTCTTAGAAAACCCCGGGTGATAAGTCTTGATTGCCTGAACGCCACAGGTAAAAACCTGATAAGTTCAAAAGCTCTTTCAAGATAGAAAGAAGACAAAACCTCACAAGATATAAATTCCAAAGTGTGTCTCCAATGCTGTGGAGTATGCCTTTTATAGGCTCAGAAAACAACCGAATGACCCACATAATGAGGAAAATATCTATTATGGTTATAAGCTAACCTTATCTAATCTAGCTACCTAATATTATCCTAAGAGATTTATTATATTTATAAATCTCTCCTTATTAATTAAATCTGGACCTTCTCTTGGGCTCATCTTGGGCTCTTCATTTGGGCTTCTATTTGAATATGCAGCAATCTCTTTAATCAGCCCATATGAAGCTTCTTTGAATCTTTTAGCCATTGACCTTGTGATTGGGCCCTCTTGAAGTCTCAAGTGATCATTTATCTCAATTGGTGACAAAGTGTTCAGCTCCATTGCAAGTATGGTTTATTGAACTTGTGAATTCGTACTCTCGTTAGTCGGATTCACATCAATTGGAGAGACACACTTTGGAATTTATATCTTGTGAGGTTTTGTCTTCTTTCTATCTTGAAAGAGCTTTTGAACTTATCAGGTTTTTACCTGTGGCGTTCAAGCAATCAAGACTTATCACCCGTGGTTTTCTTAGAGTTCTTCTTTAGAGGATTTGGGTGTGGCGTCTACATATCCCATACCTTGTTTCTCACATAAACAAGGTATATCCCATCTTTTCGTACTTGCGTCGTGAAAGTCTTGGGATCGTTGCCATATTTGATGTAGGGTGTCGTCAGCATATTAGCGAGGTTCGCATCAGTTGGTATCAGAGCACACGGTTGCACGGCAAGTTCCATACCATTTTTTTTATCTAGTTCTTTTTTTTATCTTCTCTACCTATTTCTATTCTCTATAAAAAAAAATTATCATATTCTTCTATCTATCTTCTCTTCAGGAGGTTAAAAAAAAAGAGAAAAAAAAGCCAAAAAAACAATTCGTGCCAAAAAAAAAGAAAGCAAAAAAAGTTCGTGCAAAAAAAAAAGAGAAAAAAATTCGTGAAAAAAAAGGCAAAAGAAAAAAAAAAGGTGGCACACAATTCTATTTTATATCTCATTCTGCTCTATCTAAGTCTATTACTTCATTTCTTTCTTCTCTATTTAAATTCTACTCTTATTTCTGAGTCTATTCATATCTCTCACTTAAATTCTTTGGAATTACTTTTTGAAAACCTTTATTGATTTGTCTTGATTGTTCCTCAAGTTGAACTGCTTCGTAAAAACGATTTATTTTTAAAGTTCAATTTAGATTGAAAGAAGACATTCGAGAGGAAAAAGGCAAGAGTGTTTGAATCTTTAAGAAAAAGCCAATTGAGTGTGAAAACACGAGAGATTGAGAGAAATACGTGAGTGAGCATTTGGAAGGTTCTTCTGTTATCATTTGTAGGAACTCATGGCATAACAACGAGGAGATACGCCAAATGAAGAAGATTCCCAACAACCGATTACAAATTTACAAATGCAAGCCATCATAAGCGAAATGAGACGAATGCTGAAGTCCGAGTTGGAACCGCTTCATGAGCGAATTGATCAATTGGAAGAAGGAGTGAGGGGTTCGCGTCAACATACCCCTACTGAACAGCGACCTCGAAGCTTTCAGCCAAGACGTTTTGACCCACAAGAACCCGAGGAGTTCGATCGATATGCTCATAGAGAACGACCTCGAGTTGATGACAACCTGGATAATATAAAGTTGAAAATACCCTCATTTCAAGGAAAAACAGATCCAGAAGCGTATCTTGAATGGGAAAAGAGGATGGAGATGGTTTTTGACTGTCATAATTACTCGGAGATGAAAAAGGTACGACTTGCTGCTGTCGAATTTACTGATTATGCTATAATATGGTGGGATCAATTGGTGAAGGAAAGGAAACGAAATCACGAACGCCCTGTGGAGTCTTGGGATGAAATGAAAGCGATCATGCGACGACGATTTGTTCCCAGCCACTATCACCGGGAGTTGTTCAATAAACTCCAAATGCTTACCCAAGGATCAAGAAGCGTCGACGAATACTTCAAGGAGATGGAGATTGCGATGATTCGAGCAAATGTGGAGGAAGACAGAGAGGCAACAATGGCGAGATTTTTGCATGGTCTAAACCATGAGATAGCTGACGTGGTGGAAATGCAATATCATGTTGAGCTCCAAGATATGGTACATCAAGCTATCAAAGTCGAACAACAATTGAAGAGAAGGTGTTTACACAAAAGGGGATTAAACAATGGTTCCTCGAACTCATGGAAACCATCCTCAAGGCGATTTGAGAGTCAGTCAACTCAACCTCAGCATGCTCCACTAAAAGAGACAACCAAGCAGGCTGTGGCCCAAAATCAAGGTAACACCCATATCACAACTCCCAAAACTCGTGATATTAAGTGTTTCCGATGCCAAGGCAGGGGTCACATTGCAAGTCAATGCCCAAATAAGCGGGCAATGGTGATCAATGCTAATGGTGAGATTGAAACCGATGATGAAAAAGAAGATATCGATCCGGGGATGCCACCACTTGAAGATGCTGATGAATATGCAGAAGAAGGGGAATTGTTGGTTGCACGGCAAACTCTCAGTGTTCAAGCCCAAGAAGAAGAAAACAATCAGCGTGAGAACTTATTTCATACTCGTTGTTGTGTGAAAAATAAGGTTTGCTGTGTTATTATAGATGGGGGAAGTTGCACTAATGTAGCTAGCACTGAGCTGGTGGAGAAATTGGCATTACCAACCTTAAAGCATCCGAAGCCTTATCGACTACAATGGCTGAACGACCAAGGTGAACTCAAGGTAACCAAACAAGTGTTGGTTGCATTTTCTATTGGAAAATATCAAGATGAAATACTATGTGACGTGGTACCAATGCACGCGTGCCATATACTTTTGGGACGACCTTGGCAGTTTGATCGTCAAGTTATGCATGATGGATTCACTAATAGGTACTCTTTTGTGATGAATGAGAGACCAATATCTCTTGTTCCATTGACTCCAAGGCAAGTTTTTGAGGATCAACTGAAAAAGAAAAAGGTAAATGAACAGAAAATAGAAGAAAAAAAGAAAGGTGAAATATCAGAGTTGAAAAAAAAGAGGGAAAAGCCAGAAGTGGAAAAAAAAGAGAGTAAAAGCAATTTTATTGCAAGAAAAAGTGAGATCAAGCGAGCTTTACTTTCACATCAGGCTCTTATTGTACTTATGTACAAGGACGCCTTTTTGAGTATTAACGATCTTGTCGGATCTTTGCCGAGCAATATTATTACTGTTTTGCAGGAATTTATCGATGTCTTTCCCGATGAGATACCACCAGGTTTGCCACCAATTCGAGGAATTGAACATCAAATTGATTTAATCCCTGGAGCGACGATTCCTAACCGACCAGCATATAGAAGTAACCCTGAAGAAACAAAGGAACTTCAACGCCAAGTCCTAGAGCTGATGGAAAAGGGGTATGTTCGAGAGAGTATGAGTCCATGTGCTGTGCCAGTGCTACTTGTACCTAAGAAGGACGGAACATGGCGAATGTGCGTGGATTGTCGAGCCATCAACAACATCACGGTAAAGTATCGCCACCCTATTCCTCGTTTGGATGACATGTTAGATGAGTTGCATGGATCTTGTTTATTTGCGAAAATAGATCTTAAGAGTGGATATCATCAAATTCGAATGAAAGAAGGGGATGAATGGAAAACTGCATTTAAGACTAAACAAGGATTATATGAATGGTTAGTTATGCCCTTTGGGTTGACTAATGCACCAAGCACTTTCATGAGATTAATGAATCATGTATTACGTGCTTTTATTGGGAGATTTGTAGTGGTATATTTTGATGATATTCTAATCTACAGCAAGACCATGGATGAACATGTAGCACATTTAAGAGTTGTGTTAGAAGCATTAAGGCAACATAAGTTGTTTGCCAACTTGAATAAATGTGTCCTTTGTTCGGATAAACTTGTGTTTCTTGGATATGTTATAAGTTCAGAAGGGATTGGAGTTGACGAGGAAAAGATTAAGGTAATTCGCGACTGGCCGACACCTAATTCGGTAAGTCAGGTAAGAAGTTTTCATGGATTAGCTAGTTTTTATAGACGTTTTGTTCCAAATTTCAGTAGTTATGTTGCAGCTCTTACTGCTGTTATAAAGAAAAATGTACCTTTTAAATGGGGTAATGAGCAACAAAATGTATTTCAATTGATAAAGGAAAAATTAACTACTGCCCCATTGCTCTCATTGCCTAATTTTTCGAAAACATTTGAAATTGAGTGTGATGCATCAGGAGTAGGTATTGGAGGTGTATTAATGCAGGAAGGAAGACCAATTGCATATTTCAGTGAAAAGTTGAGTGGAGCAACCCTTAACTATCCTACCTATGATAAGGAGATGTATGCCCTAGTTCGAACTCTTCAAACATGGCAGCACTACCTATGGCCGAAAGAGTTTGTGATTCACACAGATCATGAATCTCTTAAACATCTCAAAGGACAACACAAGTTGAACAAACGCCATGCAAGGTGGGTGGAGTTCATTGAAACATTCCCATATGTGATCAAATACAAACAAGTTAAGGAAAATATAGTTGTAGATGCTCTATCGCGAAGGTACGCTATGCTTTCAATGCTTGATTCTAAATTACTTGGATTTGATTATATCAAGGATTTGTATGCAAATGATCCTGATTTTTGTGAAGTGTTTTAAGGTTGTCGAACTGGTAGGTTTGGAAAATTTTATTTACAAAATGGATTTCTTTTTCGAGAAAACAAATTATGCATCCCTCAGTCATCTTTGCGTGAGTTACTTGTTAGGGAAGCACATGGTGGAGGACTTATGGGACATTTTGGTGATGCGAACCTCGCCAATATGCTGACGACACCCTACACCAAATATGGCAACGATCCCAAGACTTTCACGACGCAAGTGCGAAAAGATGGAATATACCTTGTTTATGTGAGAAACAAGGTATGGGATATGTAGACGCCACACCCAAATCCTCTAAGAAGAACTCTTAGAAAACCCCGGGTGATAAGTCTTGATTGCTTGAACGCCACAGGTAAAAAAACCTGATAAGTTCAAAAGCTCTTTCAAGATAGAAAGAAGACAAAACCTCACAAGATATAAATTCCAAAGTGTGTGTCTCCAATGCTGTGGAGTATGCCTTTTATAGGCTCAGAAAACAACCGAATGACCCACATAATGAGGAAAATATCTATTATGGTTATAAGCTAACCTTATCTAATCTAGCTACCTAATATTATCCTAAGAGATTTATTATATTTATAAATCTCTCCTTATTAATTAAATCTGGACCTTCTCTTGGGCTCTTCATTTGGGCTTCTATTTGAATATGCAGCAATCTCTTTAATCAGCCCATATGAAGCTTCTTTGAATCTTTTAGCCATTGACCTTGTGATTGGGTCCTCTTGAAGTCTCAAGTGATCATTTATCCCAATTGGTGACAAAGTGTTCAGCTCCATTGCAAGTATGGTTTGTTGAACTTGTGAATTCGTACTCTCGTTAGTCGGATTCACATCATTTGGGGTAGCTAAAACTATGGCGATAATGCACGAGCATTTTTTTTGGCCCCACATGAAAAGGGATGTTGAGAAAATTTGTTCTCGATGCATTACATGTAAAGAGTCTAAGTCTAGGCAACAACCTCACGGCCTGTATACTCCTCTTCCAATTCCTAATGCACCTTGGATTGATATTTCCATGGATTTTGTTTTAGGATTACCAAGAACTAAGAGGGGGAGGGATTCTGTGTTTGTGGTAGTTGATAGGTTTTCGAAAATGGCACATTTCATTCCATGTCATAAAACTGATGATGCATCGAATGTGGCTGATTTATTCTTTAGAGAAGTTGTCAGATTGCATGGTATGCCTAGAACTATTGTTTCTGATCGTGATTCTAAATTCTTGAGTTACTTTTGGAAAACCCTATGGGGTAAATTGGGAACCAAACTGCTGTTTTCAACAACATGTCACCCACAAACTGATGGTCAAACAGAAGTAGTATATAGGACATTAGGTACTTTATTACGTTCTATAATAAAAAAGAATTTGAAATCATGGGAAGATTGCTTACCACATGTTGAATTTGCTTATAATCGTTCTATTCATTCTACAACTAAGTTTTCACCATTTGAGATTGTTTATGGTTTCAATCCATTAACCCCTCTAAATCTAACTCCACTTCCTGTAGGTGAATTTGTGAATGTTGATGGAAAGAGAAAAGCACAGTTTGTGAAAGAACTGCACGAGAAGACAAAGATGCATATTGAACGGATGACTAAAGTTTATAAAAAACAAGCAAACAAGGGCCGCAAAAGTATCATTTTCGAACCTGGCGATTGGGTCTGGCTTCATATGAGGAAAGAACGATTTCCGGAACAAAGGCGATCAAAACTTCTTCCTAGAGGAGATGGACCATTTCGTGTGTTGGAACGCATTAATAATAATGCTTACAAGCTAGAGTTGCCTGGTGAGTATAGCATTAATGAAAGCTTCAATGTTACTGATTTAATGCCCTTTGATATAGGTGATGAAGAAACAGATGATTTGAGGACAAATCATTTTCAAGAGGGGGAGAATGATGTGAATCCGACTAAAAAGACTACGAATTCACATGTCCAATCAACCGAACCTGCAATGGAGCTGAACACTTTATCACCAATTGGGATAAATGATCACTTGAGACTTCAAGAGGGCCCAATCACAAGGTCAAGGGCTAAAAGATTCAAAAAAGCTTTATATGGGCTGATTAAAGAGATTGCTGAATATTCAAATAGAAGCCCAAATGAAGAGCCCAAGATGAGCCCAACAGAAGGTCCAGATTTAATTAATAAGGAGAGATTTATAAATATAATAAATCTCTTAGGATAATATTAGGTAGTCAATTAGATAAGGTTAGCTTATAACCATAATAGATTTTTTCTACATTATGTGGGTCATTCGGTTGTTCTCTGAGCCTATAAAAGGCATACTCCACAGCATTGGAGACACACACTTTGGAATTTATATCTTGTGAGGTTTTGTCTTCTTTCTATCTTGAAAGAGCTTTTGAACTTATCAGGTTTTTACTTGTGGCGTTCAAGCAATCAAGACTTATCACCCGTGGTTTTCTAAGAGTTCTTCTTAGAGGATTTGGGTGTGGCGTCTACATATCCCATACCTTGTTTCTCACATAAACAAGGTATATTCCATCTTTTCGTACTTGCGTCGTGAAAGTCTTGGGATCGTTGCCATATTTGGTGTAGGGTGTCATCAGCATATTGGCGAGGTTCGCATCATCTACATATCTTTTCGCACTTGCGTTGTGAAAGTCTTGGGGTCTTTGCCATATTTGGTGTAGGGTATCGTCAGCATATTGGCGGGGTTCGCATCTGTTGGTATTAGAGCACATGGTTGCACGGCAAGTTCCATCCCATCTTTTTATCTAGTTTTTTTTTATCTTCTCTACCTATTTCTATTCTCTATAAAAATATTATCATATTCTTCTATCTATCTTCTCTTCAGTAGGTTAAAAAAAAGAGAAAAATAGCAAAAAAAGTTCGTGCTAAAAAAAGTGCAAAAAAAAATCTTGAAAAAAAAAGGCAAAAGACAAAAAAAAGGGGCACACAATTCTATCTTATATCTCATTCTTATTCTGCTCTATCTAAGTCTATTACTTTATTTCTTTCTTCTCTATTTAAATTCTACTCTTATTTCTGAGTCTATTCATACCTCTCACTTAAATTCTTTGGAATTACTTTTTGAAAAACTTGATTGATTTGCCTTGATTGTTCCTCAAGTTGAACTGCTTCGTAAAAATGATTTGTTTTTAAAGTTAAGTTTAGATTGAAAGAAAACATACGAGAGGAAAAAGGCAAAAGTGTTTGAATCTTTCAGAAAAAGCCAATTGAGTGTGAAAACATGAGTGATTGAGAGAAATACGTGAGTGCTCGTTTGCAAGGTTCTTCTATTATTTTTATCATTTGTAGGAACTCATGGCACAACGTCGAGGAGATACGCCAAATGAAGAAGATTCCCAACAACTGATTCCAAATTTACAAATGCAAGCCATAATAAGCAAAATGAGACGAATGCTGAAGTCCGAGTTGGAACCACTTCATGAGCGAATTGATCAATTGGAAGAAGAAGTGAGGGGTTCGCGTCAACATACCCCTACTGAACAGTGACCTAAAAGCTTTTAGCCAAGACGTTTTGATCCACAAGAACTCAAGGAGTTCGATCGATATGCTCATATAGAACGACCCCGAGTTGATGACAACCTGGATAATATCAAATTGAAGATACCCTCTTTTCAAGGAAAAACTTATCCAGAAGCGTATCTTGAATGGGAAAAGAGGATGGAGATGGTTTTTCATTGTCATAATTACTCGAAGATGAAAAAGGTACGACTTGCTGCTGTCGAATTTACTGATTATGCTATAATATGGTGGAATCAATTGGTGAAGGAAAGGAAACGAAATCACGAACGCCCTGTGGAGTCTTGGGATGAAATGAAAGCGATCATGCGACGATGATTTGTTCCCAGCCACTATCACCGGGAGTTGTTTAATAAACTCCAAAGGCTTACCCAAGGATCAAGAAGCGTCGACGAATACTTCAAGGAGATGGAGATTGCGATGATTCGAGCAAATGTGGAGGAAGACAGAGAGGCAACAATGGCGAGATTTTTGCATGGTCTAAACCATGAGATAGCTGACGTGGTGGAAATGCAATATCAAACAAGTGTTGGTTGCATTTTCTATCGGAAAATATCAAGATGAAATACTATATGACGTGGTAAAAATGCACGCGTGCCATATACTTTTGGGACGACCTTGGCAGTTTGATCGTCAAGTTATGCATGATGAATTCACTAATAGGTACTCTTTTGTGATGAATGAGAGACCAATATCTCTTGTACCATTGACTCCAAGGCAAGTTTTTGAGGTTCAACTGAAAAAGAAAAAGGTAAATGAACAGAAAATAGAAGAAAAAAAGAAAGCAGAAATATCAGAGTTGAAAAAAAAGAGAGTAAAAGCAATTTCATTGCAAGAAAAAGTGAGATCAAGCGAGCTTTACTTTCACATCAGGCTCTTATTGTACTTATGTATAAGGACGCCTTTTTTATTACTAACGATCTTGTCGGATCTTTTCCAAGCAATATTATTACTGTTTTGCAGGAATTTATCGATGTATTTCCTGATGAGATACCACCAGGTTTGCCACCAAATCGAGGAATTGAACACCAAATTGATTTCATCCCTAGAGCGACAATTCCCAACCGACCAGCATATAAAAGTAACCCTGAGTAAACAAAGGAACTTCAACGCCAAGTTCTAGAGCTGATGGAAAAGGGGTATGTTCGAGAGAGTATGAGTCCATGTGCTATGCCAGTGCTACTTGTACCTAAGAAGGACAGAACATAGCAAATGTGCGTGGATTATCGAGCCATCAACAACATCACGGTAAAGTATTGCCATCCTATTCCTCGTTTGGATGACATGTTAGATGAGTTGCATGGATCTTGTTTATTTGCGAAAATAGATCTTAAGAGTGGATATCATCAAATTCGAATGAAAGAAGGGGATGAATGGAAAACTGCATTTAAAACTAAACAAGGATTATATGAATGGTTAGTTATGCCCTTTGGATTGACTAATGCACCAAGCACTTTCATAAGATTAATAAATCATGTATTACGTGCTTTTATTGGGATTTTTGTAGTGGTATATTTTGATGATATTCTAATCTACAGCAAGACCATGGATGAACATGTAGCACATTTAAGAGTTGTGTTATGATGCGAACCTCGCCAATATGCTGACGACACACCCTACACCAAATATGGCAACGATCCCAAGACTTTCACGACGCAAGTGCGAAAAGATGGAATATGCCTTGTTTATGTGAGAAACAAGGTATGAGATATGTAGACACCACACCCAAATCCTCTAAGAAGAACTCTTAGAAAACCCCGGGTGATAAGTCTTGATTGCTTGAACGCCACAGGTAAAAACCGGATAAGTTCAAAAGCTCTTTCAAGATAGAAAGAAGACAAAACCTCACAAGATATAAATTCCAAAGTGTCTGTGTCCCTCCAATGTTGTGGAGTATGCCTTTTATAGGCTCAGAAAACAACCGAATGACCCACATAATGAGGAAAAAATCTATTATGGTTATAGGCTAACCTTATCTAATCTAGCTACCTAATATTATCCTAATAGATTTATTATATTTATAAATCTCTCCTTATTAATTAAATCTGGACCTTCTGTTGGGCTCATCTTGGGCTCTTCATTTGGGCTTCTATTTGAATATTCAGCAATCTCTTTAATCAGCCCATATAAAGCTTATTTGAATCTTTTAGCCCTTGACCTTGTGATTGGGCCCTCTTGAAGTCTCAAATGATCATTTATCCCAATTGGTGACAAAGTGTTCAGCTCCATTGCAGGTTTGGTTGATTGGACATGTGAATTCGTAGTCTCTTTAGTCGGATTCACATCATTCTCCCCCTCTTGAAAATGATTTGTCCTCAAATCTTCTGTTTCTTCATCACCTACATCAAGAGACATTAACTTATAAATATTTATGCTATTACTAACAATATATATGTTAGATAACTTCCTGTTGTAATTATTACTACCGAGTTTTAACACCTTAAATAATCCCTCTAATATAAGAAATTTTGATAGTTTTCTATTCATAAATTGTCCATTCCTCATATGTAAACTAACCCAAATCCCTGGATGAAAAACAACTTTCATGAAACTCTTGTTGTAAAGGTTAATATTTTCTTGAGTCTGCTGTTTTCTATCCAATGGATTAAAATCATGGATAATCTCCATTGGTGATAACTTAAGTTACTGAATAAATATAATGATTATATGCAAACACAATATGTGGTAAACATGCAGTTGAAAATAGAAGTTTTATAACCAACACAGTATTCCAGGAAAAATTATGCAATTTAGTATCAATGATTGTAGACAAAATGTACCTTTCAGATAATGTATGAGAAACTATATTTTTCATACCTTGCTTACACTTGATCACATAACCAGATGTATAAATGAATTCTACCCACCTTGCATGAAAATCATTCAGCTTGAGGGCTACTCCGCTGAACTTTTCATTATAATATGCAATTGATCTTCTTTCCTGACTTACCAAGTAAGGTGTTTGCAGATCTTGAATTACCTTAATTTCCTTGTCAATGGCAATCCCTTCAAAACTTATAACATATCCAGGAAATAGAAGTTTATCCGAACAAATGATAAATATCTTAAAATTCTCAAACAATTTATCTTTCCTTAAAAGTTCTAACATCATTTTCAAATATTCCATAAGTTCATATACCAGGACGTCATCAAAATATATATAGTCAAACTTTAAAATGATAATATGCAAGATATGCTTCATTAATATCATGATAGTGCTATAGGCACTAGTCAATCCAAAAATCACAGCTAACCAATCATATAGACCTGGTTTTGTTTCAGATGTTGCTTTCAATTTATATTTATCTTTAATTCGAAATTTATTATATTCACTTTTAAAATTTATTTTTGCAATCAAATAAGATACATACAAAACATCTAACATATGATCTAAATAAGGAATAGAGTATCGAAAATATACCTGGGTATTGTCAATAACTCGACAATCAATGTATGCTTGACAAGTCTTACCCCGTTTGGATAGTTGCACAACTGGTGGATTAATTCTCCTGGGTATAATTCTCTTTGTCATCAGCTTTATGACTTGTTGATGCTTGATTCCTAGAGTTAGTGCTAAACCACGAGATTTCTTCATTACAACATGCTTAAATTCCTGCAAAAAAGATATAATATTGCTCGGCAGATATCCGACAATGGGGTTAGTATTTAAAAATATATCCTTGTACATAGGTACTATAAGGACATGTAAACTTATAAAATTATTTTTACTGTCCTTCTTTTCAATTATGACTTTTTTTCTTTTCCTTTTCAAACTTGGCTTTTCTCTCTTCTGTTTCTCTTTCTTCCTTTTCAACATTGCCTTTTGTATCTTTCTTTTCAATCATGGCTTTTATCTCTTCTTGTTTTTCTTCTTTTTTCTTTTCATTTGCCTTTTTCCTTTTCAATTGATCCTCATGTATTTGCTGTAGAGTCATAGGTACAAGAGATATCGGTCTATTATGTATCACAAATGAGTACCTATTTGTTAATCTATCATGTGTAACTTTACGATCAAACTTCCAAGGTTGTCCCAATAGAATATGGCATGCTTGCATTGGCACCACATCACATAATACCTCATCCTTATATCTTCCAATAAAGAATGAAACCAACACTTGCTTGGTTACCTCGAGTTTGTGGTGATCGTTCAATCTTTGAATTTGATAAGGCTTCGGATGCTTCAGTGTAGGTAATGCCAACTTCTCCACAAGCTCGTTGCTAGCCATATTAGTGCAGCTTCCTCCATCTATGATAACAGAACAAACTCTATTTTTCATAGAACAACGAGTATGAAATAGATTCTCACGTTGGTTGTCCATGACGTCATCAATCCATGGCCTTTCACTTGGAGTACATTGATTGATGCAATCATGTCCGACGCTATCACAATTAACTTGAAGATCTTCAAATTCCTCGAGTTCTTGAGTATCGAAACGCCCAGATTGAAAGCACCAAGGTTGTTGTTCAACGGAAGTTTGTTGATGTGAACGACGTATCACACCTTCCCCCAAGCGATCCATTCGCGTGTGAAGTGGCTAAAATCCAGACTTTACCACTTGTTTCATCATGGCTTTCCAATCTAGATTTTGAACGGGCTGAGGAAAACTGGCTTCTTTCCATGTGTTTTCTCTTTGTTGGAAATTGTAATCCTGCCAATTGTTAGAAACAAAAGAACCTCGCAACTCTTCCTCCCATGTTTTTCTCAAACTCTCCTGTTTAAAACTCAAATGGCTTTTTCTTACAGATTTAAAACACTCTTGCCTTTTTTCACTCATATGTCTTCTTTCAATCTGAATTGAATTTTAAAAATAAATCATTTTTTTACGAAGCAGTTCAACTTGAGTGACAATCAAGACATATCGATAAAGGTTTCCAAAAAGTAATTCCAAAGAATTTAAATGAGAAGAAAGAAATTAAGATGGAATGAAGTAATAGACTTAGATATAGAATAATAAGAATGAGATATAAGATATAATTGTGTGCCTCCTTTTTTTTCTTTTGCCTTTTTTTTCCACGATTTTTTTTTTGCTCTTTTTCTTTAGCACGAACTTTTTTTGGCTTTTTTTTCTCCTTTTTTTAACCTACTGAAGAGAAGATTAATAGAAGAATATAATAATTTTTTTTATAGAGAATAGAAATAGGTAGAGAAGATAAAAAAAGAACTAGATAAAAAGATTGGATGGAACTTGCCGTGCAAAACCATGTGCTCTGATACCAACTGATGCGAACCTCGCCAATATGCTGACGACACACCCTACACCAAATATGGCAACGATCCCAAGACTTTCACGACGCAAGTGCGAAAAGATGGAATATGCCTTATTTATGTGAGAAACAAGATATGAGATATGTAGACGCCACACCCAAATCCTCTAAGAAGAACTCTTAGAAAACCCCGGGTGATAAGTCTTGATTGCTTGAACGCCACATGTAAAAACCTGATAAGTTCAAAAGCTCTTTCAAGATAGAAAGAAGACAAAACCTCATAAGATATAAATTCCAAAGTGTCTGTGTCTCTCCAATGTTGTGGAGTATGCCTTTTATAGGCTCAGAAAACAACCGAATGACCCACATAATGAGGAAAAAATCTATTATGGTTGTAGGCTAACCTTATCTAATCTAGCTACCTAATATTATCCAAAGAGATTTATTATATTTATAAATCTCTCCTTATTAATTAAATCTGGACCTTCTGTTGGGCTCATCTTGGGCTCTTCATTTGGGCTTCTATTTGAATATTCAACAATCTCTTTAATTAGCCCATATAAAGCTTATTTGAATCTTTTAGCCCTTGACCTTGTGATTGGGCCCTCTTGAAGTCTCAAATGATCATTTATCCCAATTGGTGACAAAGTGTTCAATTGCAGGTTCGGTTGATTGGACATGTGAATTCGTAGTCTCTTTAGTCGGATTCACATCATGTTAGAAGCATTAAGGCAACATAAGTTGTTTGCCAACTTGAATAAATGTGTCTTTTATTCGGATAAAACTTGTGTTTCTTGGATATATTATAAGTTCCGAAGGAATTGGAGTTGACGAGGAAAAGATTAAGGCAATTCACGACGGGCCGACACCTAATTCGGTAAGTCAGGTAAGAAGTTTCCATGGATTAGCTAGTTTCTATAGACGTTTTGTTCCAAATTTCAGTAGTTATGTTGCACCGCTTACTGCTGTTATAAAGAAAAACGTACCTTTTAAATGGGGTAATGAGCTACAAAATGCATTTCAATTGATAAAGGAAAAATTAACTACTGCCCCATTGCTCTCATTGCCTAATTTTTCGAAAACATTTGAAATTGAGTGTGATGCATCAGGAGTAGGTATTGGAGGTGTATTAATGCAGGAAGGAAGACCAATTGCATATTTCAGTGAAAAGTTGAGTGGAGCAACCCTTAACTATCTGATGCGAACCTCGCCAATATGCTGACGACACCCTACACCAAATATGGCAATGATCCCAAGATTTTCACGACGCAAGTACGAAAAGATGGAATATACCTTGTTTATGTGAGAAACAAGGTATGGGATATGTAGACGCCACACCCAAATCCTCTAAGAAGAACTCTTAGAAAACCTCGGGTGATAAGTCTTGATTGCTTGAACGCCACAGGTAAAAACCTGATAAAGCTCTTTCAAGATAGAAAGAAGACCAAATCTCACAAGATATAAATTCCAAAGTGTGTCTCTCCAATGCTGTGGAGTATGCCTTTTATAGGCTCAGAAAACAACCGAATGACCCACATAATGTGGAAAAAATCTATTATGGTTATAAGCTAACCTTATCTAATTGACTACCTAATATTATCCTAACTCCTTATTAATTAAATCTGGACCTTCTGTTGGGCTCATCTTGGGCTCTTCATTTGGGCTTATTTTTGAATATTCAGCAATCTCTTTAATCAGCCCATATAAAGCTTTTTTGAATCTTTTAGCCCTTGACCTTGTGATTGGGCCCTCTTGAAGTCTCAAGTGATCATTTATCCCAATTGGTGATAAAGTGTTCAGCTCCATTGCAGGTTCGGTTGATTGGACATGTGAATTCGTAGTCTCTTTAGTCGGATTCACATTATTCTCCCCCTCTTGAAAATGATTTGTCCTCAAATCATCTGTTTCTTCATCACCTAGATCAAAGGGCATTAAATCAGTAACATTGAAGCTTTCATTAATGCTATACTCACCAGGCAACTCTAGCTTGTAAGCATTATTATTAATGCGTTCCAACACACGAAATGGTTCATCTCCTCTAGGAAGAAGTTTTGATCGCCTTTGTTCCGGAAATCGTTCTTTCCTCATCTGAAGCCAGACCCAATCGCCAGGTTCGAAAATGATACTTTTGCGGCCCTTGTTTGCTTGTTTTTCATAAACTTTAGTCATCTGTTCAATATGCATCTTTGTCTTCTCGTGCAATTCTTTCACAAACTGTGCTTTTCTCTTTCCATCAACATTCACAAATTCACCTACAGGAAGTGGAGTTAGATCTAGAGGGGTTAATGGATTGAAACCATAAACAATCTCAAATGGTGAAAACTTAGTTGTAGAATGAATAGAACGATTATAAGCAAATTAAACATGTGGTAAGCAATCTTCCCATGATTTCAAATTCTTTTTTATTATAGAACGTAATAAAGTACCTAATGTCCTATTTACTACTTCTGTTTGACCATCAGTTTGTGGGTGACATGTTGTTGAAAACAGCAGTTTGGTTCCCAATTTACCCCATAGGGTTTCCAAAAGTAACTCAAGAATTTAGAATCACGATCAGAAACAATAGTTCTAGGCATACCATGCAATCTGACAACTTCTCTAAAGAACAAATCAGCCACATTCGATGCATCATCAGTTTTATGTCATGGAATGAAATGTGCCATTTTCGAAAACCTATCAACTACTACAAACACAGAATCCCTCCCCCTCTTAGTTCTTTGATGCGAACCTCGCCAATATGCTGACGACACCCTACACCAAATATGGCAACGATCCCAAGACTTTCACGACGCAAGTACGAAAAGATGGAATATACCTTGTTTATGTGCGAACAAGGTATGGGATATGTAGACGCCACACCCAAATCCTCTAAGAAGAACTCTTAGAAAACCCCGGGTGATAAGTCTTGATTGCTTGAACGCCACAGGTAAAAACCTGATAAGTTCAAAAGCTCTTTCAAGATAGAAAGAAGACAAAACCTCACAAGATATAAATTCCAAAGTGTGTGTCTCCAATGCTGTGGAGTATGCCTTTTATAGGCTCAGAAAACAACCGAATGACCCAGATAATGAGGAAAATATCTATTATGGTTATAAGCTAACCTTATCTAATCTAGCTACCTAATATTATCCTAAGAGATATATAATAAATCTCTCCTTATTAATTAAATCTGGACCTTCTCTTGGGCTCATCTTGGGCTCTTCATTTGGGGTTCTATTTGAATATGCAGCAATCTCTTTAATCAGCCCATATGAAGCTTCTTTGAATCTTTTAGCCATTTACCTTGTGATTGGGCCCTCTTGAAGTCTCAAGTGATCATTTATCCCAATTGGTGACAAATATTCAGCTCCATTGCAAGTATGGTTTATTGAACTTGTGAATTCGTACTCTCCTTAGTCGGATTCACATCATTCTCCCCGTCTTGAAAATGATTTGTCCTCAAATCTTCTGTTCCTTCATCACACCTACATCAAAAGACATTAACTTATAACTATTTATGCTATTACTAACAATATATTTGCTAGATAACTTCTTGTTATAATTATTACTACCGAGTTTTAACACCTTATATAATCCCTCTAATCTAAGAAATTTTGATAGTTTTCTATTCATAAACCATTCATTCCTCATATGTAAACTAACCCAAATCCCTAGATCAAAAACAACTTTCATGAAACTCTTGTTGTAAACATTAATATTTTCTTGAGTCTGCTGTTTTCTATCCCATGGATTAAAATCATGGATAATCTCCATTGGTGATAACTTAGTTACTGAATAAATATAACGATTATATGCAAACACAATATGTGGTAAACATGCAGTTGAAAATAGAGGTATTGTAACCAACACAGTATTCCAAGAAAAATTAAACAAGTTAGTATCAATGATTGTAGACAAAATGTACCTTTCAGATAATGTATGAGAAACTACATTTTTCATACCTTGCTTACACTTGATCACATAACCAGATGTATAAATAAATTCTACCCACCTTGCATGATACTCATTCAGCTTGAGGGCTACTCCGCTGAACTTCTCATTATAATATGCAATTGATTTTCTTTCTTGACTTACCAGGTAAGGTGTTTGCCAATCTTGAATTACCTTAATTTCCTTGTCAATGGCAATCCCTTCAAAACTTATAACATATCCAGGAAATACAAGTTTACCCAAACATAATACACAATTTTTCAATTTGGCAAACAAATGATCTTTCCTAAGAACTTGCAAGGAAATTTTTAAATATCCTTCATGTTTATCTAAGTAATTGTTGTATATTATGATTTTATCAAAATATATGTCAACAAAGATTTTAATAAAAGCATGTAGGATATAATTTATTAACCTCATAAAAGTGTTATATGCATTAGTCAAACTAAAAATTATAGCCAACCATTCATATAAACCAAGTTTTACTTTCAATGCAGTTTTCAATCCATAATTAGCTTTCTTTCGAATTTCAGAATATTCACTCTTGTGATTAAATTTTAAAAACAAATAGTTTTCATGCAACTCATCTAATATCATATTTACTTGAGGAATAAAGTGAAGATGCATTACCTTCATATGGTAGATGATTCGAAAACCAACACATCTTCGCCAAATTTTGTCTTTCTTAGGCATTTGCACAATACCTGAAATCATGTTATCCCGTGTATATCCTAGCTTCATCAAATTTAGGATTTGGTGTTGAATTTGATACTTCATTTCTCGATCACGTTGCAAACTAGGAGTTTTCTTTTTAGGAATGACATTCTTGAATTCCTGCATAAGAGAAATACTAATGCTCGGCAAATATCCGACAATATGGTGAGTAAAACATAAATCCTTGTACATAAGTACTGTAAGGATAGAATATGGAATTGTATCTCTCCTGATCTCATCTTTTCTCTCCATAAAATTATTTTTACTCTCTTTTCTTTGTATTATGGCTTTTCTCTCTTCTTTTTCAACATTGCCTTTTCTCTCATCATTTTCAATTTCGGCTTTTCTCTCTCGGATTTTTCTCTGTTCTTTTTCATTATTGCCTTTTGTCTCTTCCTCTTCAATCATGGCTTTTCTCTCTTGTCTTTCTGCTATATTCTTTTCATTTGCCTTTTTCTTTTTCAACTGATCCTGAAAAACTTGTTGTAAAGTAAGAGGTACAAGAGATATTGATCTATTATTCATCACGAATGAGTACCTATCTGTTAATCTATCATATGTAACGTGACGATCTAACTTCCAAGGTTCTCCCAATAAAATATGACATGCTTGCATTGGTACTACATCACATAATATTTCATCCTGATATTTCCCAATAGAGAAGGACACTATCACCTGTTGGGTTACCTCGAGTTTGGGTTGATCACTCAGCCTTTGAATTTGATATGGCTTTGGATGCTTTGTTCCATGTAATGCCAACTTCTCCACAAGCTCGGTGCTAGCAAAGTTAGTGCAGCTTTCCTCATCTATGATAACAGAACAAACTCTATTTTTCATAGAACAACGAGTATGAAATAGATTCTCACGTTGGTTGTCCATGACGTCATCAATCCATGGCCTGTTCCAAGTTGTAAGTTGATTGATGGAATTGAGATTGATGTTGCCGCGATTAACTTGGAGATCATCGAACTCCCCCAGTTCCTGTGGTTCGAAGCATCGAGATCGACTGCTCCACGGTCGTTCAATGGAAGTATGTGAGTGTCGTCTCACACCTTCCTCCAAGCTATCCATTCGCATATGAAGTGGTTCAAATTCAGACTTCACTATCTGTTTCATTTGACTCTTCATTGCTTTCCATTGTAGTTTTTGAATAGGCGATATGGAACCCTCTTCTTTCATTGTGTTTCCTTGTCGTTGGGCCTTCTGAACCTGATAATTGTTGGAAAGAAAAGAACCTCGCAACTCTCCCTCACATGTTTCTCTCAAACACTCATGTTTCACACTCAAATGGCTTTTTCTTATAGATTTAAAACACTCTTGCCTTTTTCCACTCATATGTCTTCTTTCAATCTGAATTGAACTTTAAAAACAAATCATTTTTTACGAAGCAGTTCAACTTGAGAAACAATCAAGACATATCGATAAAGGTTTTCAAAATGTAATCCCAAAGAATTTAAGTGAGAGGTATGAATAGACTTACAAATAAGAGTAAAATTTAGATAGAAAATAAAGAAATTAAGATGAAATGAAGTCATAGAAGATAGAGCAGAATAAGAATGAGATATAAGATATAATTGTGTGCCTCCTTTTTTTTTTTGCCTTTTTTTTCACGAATTTTTTTTTCCGCTTTTTTTAGAACGAACTTTTTTTACTCTTTTTTTTTCTTTTTTTTCTGCACTTTTTTTAGCACGAATTTTTGGCTTTTTTTTTCTTTTTTTTTTAACCTCCTGAAGAGAAGATAGATAGAAGAATATGATAATTTTTTTTTATAGAGAATAGAAATAGGTAGAGAAGATAAAAAAAAGAACTAGATAAACAAAATGGTATGGAACTTGCTGTGCAACCGTGTGCTCTGATACCAACTGATGCGAACCTCGCCAATATGCTGACGACACCCTACACCAAATATGGCAACGATCCCAAGACTTTCACGACACAAGTACGAAAAGATGGAATATACCTTGTTTATGTGCGAACAAGGTATGGGATATGTAGACGCCACACCCAAATCCTCTAAGAAGAACTCTTAGAAAACCCCGGGTGATAAGTCTTGATTGCTTGAACGCCACAGGTAAAAACCTGATAAGTTCAAAAGCTCTTTCAAGATAGAAAGAAGACAAAACCTCACAAGATATAAATTCCAAAGTGTGTGTCTCCAATGCTGTGGAGTATGCCTTTTATAGGCTCCAAAAACAACCGAATGACCCACATAATGAGGAAAATATCTATTATGGTTATAAGCTAACCTTATCTAATCTAGCTATGATGTGAATCTGACAAAAGAGTTTACAAATTCACAAGTCCAATCAACCGAACGTGGAATGGAGCTAAACACTTTGTCACCAAATGGGATAAATGATTATTTGAGACTTCAAGAGGGCCCAATCACAAGGTCAAGGGCTAAAAGATTCGAAGAAGCTTTATATGGGCTGATTAAAGAGATTGCTGAATATTCAAATAGAAGTCTAAAATGAAGAGCCCAAGATGAGCCCAAGAAAAAGTCCAGATTTAATTAATAAGGAGATAAGGTTAGATTATATAAGGATAATATTAAGTGGTTAGATTAGATAAGGTTAGCTTATTATGTGGGTCATTCGGTTATTTTCTGAGCCTATAAAAGGCATACTCCACAGCATTGGAGAGACACACACTTTGGAATTTATATCTTGTGAGGTTTGGTCTTCTTTCTATCTTGAAAGAGCTTTTGAACTTATCAGGTTTTTACCTGTGGCGTTCAGGCAATCAAGACTTATCACCCGGGGTTTTCTAAGAGTTCTTCTTAGAGGATTTGGGTGTGGCGTCTACATATCCCATACCTTGTTCTCACATAAACAAGGTATATTCCATCTTTTCGTACTTGCGTCGTGAAAGTCTTGGGATCGTTGCCATATTTGGTGTAGGGTGTCGTCAGCATATTGGCGAGGTTCGCATCAGTTGGTATCAGAGCACACGGTTGCACGGCAAGTTCCATACCATTTTGTTTATCTAGTTCTTTTTTTATCTTCTCTACCTATTTCTATTCTCTATAAAAAAAATTATCATATTCTTCTATTAATCTTCTCTTCAGTAGGTTAAAAAAAAGAAGAGAAAAAAAGCCAAAAAAAAAATTCGTGCCAAAAAAGAAAGAGCAAAAAAAAGTTCGTGCTAAAAAAAAAAGAAAAAAAATAGTTGGTGCTAAAAAAAAGAAAAAAAATAGTTCGTGCTAAAAAAAAAAGAGCAAAAAAAATCGTGGAAAAAAAAAAGGCAAAAAAAAAGGAGGCACACAATTATATCTTATATCTCATTCTTATTCTGCTATATCTAAGTCTATTACTTCATTCCATCTTAATTTCTTTCTTCTCATTTAAATTCTTTGGAATTACTTTTTGGAAACCTTTATTGATATGTCTTCATTGTCCCTCAAGTTGAACTACTTCGTAAAAAAACGATTTGTTTTTAAAGTTCAATTCAGATTGAAAGAAGACATATGAGTGGAAAAAGGCAAGAGTGTTTTAAATCTTCAAGAAAAAGCCATTTGAGTTTTAAACAGGAGTGTTTGAGAGAAACATGTGAGGAAGAGTTGCGAGGTTCTTTTGTTTCTAACAATTGGCAGGATTACAATTTGCAACAAAGAGAAAACACATGGAAAGAAGCCAGTTTCCCTCAACCCGTTCAACATCTAGATTGGAAAGCCTTGATGAAACAAGTTGTAAAGTCTGGATTTGAGCCATTTCACACGCGAATGGATCGCTTGGAGGAAGGTGTGATACGTCGTTCACATCAACATACTTCCGTTGAACAACAACCTTGGTGCTTTCAATCTAGGCGTTTCGATACTCAAGAACTCGAGGAATTTGAAGATCTTCAAGTTAATTGTGATAGCGCCGGACATGATTGCATCAATCAATGTACTCCAAGTGAAAGGCCATGAATTGATGACATTATGGACAACCAACGTGAGAATCTATTTCATACTCGTTGTTCTATGAAAAATAGAGTTTGTTCTGTTATCATAGATGGAGGAAGCTGCACTAATATGGCTAGCACCGAGCTTGTGGAGAAGTTGGCATTACCTACACTGAAGCATCCGAATCCTTATCAAATTCAAAGATTGAACGATCACCACAAACTCGAGGTAACCAAGCAAGTGTTGGTTTCATTCTTTATTGGAAGATATAAGGATGAGGTATTATGTGATGTGGTGCCAATGCAAGCATGCCATATTCTATTGGGACAACCTTGGAAGTTTGATCGTAAAGTTACACATGATAGATTAACAAATAGGTACTCATTTGTGATGCATAATAGACCGATATCTCTTGTACCTATGACTCTACAGCAAATACATGAGGATCAATTGAAAGGGAAAAAGGCAAATGAAAAGAAAAAAGCAGAAAAACAAGAAGAGATAAAAGCCATGATTGAAAAGAAAGATACAAAAGGCAATGTTGAAAAGGAAGAAAGAGAAACAGAAGAGAGAAAAGCCAAGTTTGAAAAGGAAAAGAAAAAAGTCATAATTGAAAAGAAGGAGAGTAAAAATAATTTTATAAGTTTACATGTCCTTACAGTACCTATGTACAAGGATATATTTTTAAATACTAACCCTATTGTCGGATATCTGCCGAGCAATATTATATCTTTTTTGCAGGAATTTAAGCATGTTGTAATGAAGAAATCTCGTGGAATCAAGTATCAAACTCAACACCAAGTCATAAAGTTGATGACAAAGAGAATTATATCCAGGAGAATTAATCCACTAGTTGTGCAACTATCCAAACGGGGTAAGACTTGTCAAGCATACATTGATTGTCGAGTTATTGAGAGTACCCAGGTATATTTTCGATACTCTATTCCTTATTTAGATCATATGTTAGATGATTTGTATGGATCTTATTTGATTGCAAAAATAAATTTTAAAAGTGAATATAATAAATTTCGAATTAAAGATAAATATAAATTGAAAAATGCATTAAAGACAAAACCTGGTTTATATGATTGGTTGATTATGATATTTTGTTTGAATAATGCAACTTATACTTCTATTAGGATAGTGAATTATTTCTTAAATAATTTTATTGAAAAATTGGTTGATATATATTTTGATTATATAATAATATCTAATTATATATCTAATATGTCCTCATATGAACATGAAATATATTTAAAAGTGGCCTTAAATATTTTTTTTAAATATATATATGGTATTAATAATCTTATATTTTCTCAATATGTTACTATTTCTAAATGGATTGTAATTAAAAAGGAAATTAAAGCAACTCAAGGTTGGTCAATATCTTATTTGGTAAGTGAGATGAGAAGTTTTCTTAGATTAACTTACTTTTATATAGATTATGTTTCTAAATTTAATAGTTGTCATTTACCTCTCACTATGTTTTTAGAAAAGAATATTTTATTTAAATTATGTGATTTGCAAGAAAATATATTCAAATATTTAGGGGATAAACTAAGTAGTTTCCTTTTTATTGCATTACCTAACTTTGTTAAATTATTTAAACTTAATTGTGAAGTATCAAAAATAGGCAGTTTAGATATATTGAAAATATATTTTAGTGAAAAGTTGAGCAAAGTAGCATTCGACTATCATACTTATGATAATGAGATATTTATGTTTTCTCAACCTCTACAAATATGGCAGCTAAGGCAAAAAGAATCTATTATTCACATGAATCATGTATTTGATTTGCATATTAAGAGGAAGTATAGGTTGAAGAAGCGTCATGCAAGGTTGGTGGTTTTCATCAAGACTTTTCCATATGTGATCGAGTATAGACAAGGTATGAAATATATAGTTATTGATGCACTATCACGAATGTATGTCTTTCTTACAATCATTGATACTAAATTGCTTAATTTTTCTTGGAATACTGTGTTGGTTACAAAACTTCTATTTTCAATTGCATGTTTACCACATATTGTGTTTGCATATAATCGTTATATTTATTCAGTAACCAAGTTATCACCAATGGAGATTATTCATGATTTTAATCCATTGGGTTAGTTTATATATGAGGAATGAATGGTTTATGAATAGAAAACTATCAAAATTTCTTAGATTAGAGGGATTATTTAAGGTGTTAAAACTCGATAGTAATAATTATAACAGGAAGTTATCTAGCAAATATATTGTTAGTAATAGCATAAATATTTATAAGTTAATGGCTTTTGATGTAGGTGATGAAGGAAAAGAAGATTTGAGGACAAATCATTTTCAAGAGGGGGAGAATGATGTGAATCTGACAAAAGAGTTTACAAATTCACAAGTCCAATCAACCGAACGTGGAATGGAGCTAAACACTTTGTCACCAAATGGGATAAATGATTATTTGAGACTTCAAGAGGGCCCAATCACAAGGTCAAGGGCTAAAAGATTCGAAGAAGCTTTATATGGGCTGATTAAAGAGATTGCTGAATATTCAAATAGAAGTCCAAAATGAAGAGCCCAAGATGAGCCTTAGAGAAAGTCCAGATTTAATTAATAAGGAGATAAGGTTAGATTAGATAAGGATAATATTAAGTGGTTAGATTAGATAAGGTTAGCTTATTATGTGGGTCATTCGGTTATTTTCTGAGCCTATAAAAGGCATACTCCACAGCATTGGAGAGACACACACTTTGGAATTTATATCTTGTGAGGTTTGGTCTTCTTTCTATCTTGAAAGAGCTTTTGAACTTATCAGGTTTTTACCTGTGGCGTTCAGGCAATCAAGACTTATCACCCGGGGTTTTCTAAGAGTTCTTCTTAGAGGATTTGGGTGTGGCGTCTACATATCCCATACCTTGTTCTCACATAAACAAGGTATATTCCATCTTTTCGTACTTGCGTCGTGAAAGTCTTGGGATCGTTGCCATATTTGGTGTAGGGTGTCGTCAGCATATTGGCGAGGTTCGCATCAAGCTACCTAATATTATCCTAAGAGATTTATTATATTTATAAATCTCTCCTTATTAATTAAATCTGGACCTCCTCTTGGGCTCTTCATTTGGGCTTCTATTTGAATATGCAGCAATCTCTTTAATCAGCCCATATGAAGCTTCTTTGAATCTTTTAGCCATTTACCTTGTGATTGGGCCCTCTTGAAGTCTCAAGTGATCATTTATCCCAATTGGTGACAAAGTGTTCAGCTCCATTGCAAGTATGGTTTATTGAACTTGTGAATTCGTACTCTCATTAGTCGGATTCACATCCCTTCTGAACTTATAAAAGTGGAACAAAACGTCCATAAAAACTAGCTAATCCATGGAAACTTCTTACCTGACTTACCGAATTAGGTGTCGGCCAGTCGCGAATTGCCTTAATCTTTTCCTCATCAACTCCAATCCCTTCTGAACTTATAACATATCCAAGAAACACAAGTTTATCCGAACAAAAAGACACATTTATTCAAGTTGGCAAACAACTTATGTTGCCTTAATGCTTCTAACACAGCTCTTAAATGTGCTACATGTTCATCCATGGTCTTGTTGTAGATTAGAATATCATCAAAATATACCACTACAAATCTCCCAATAAAAGCACGTAATACATGATTCATTAATCTCATGAAAGTGCTTGGTGCATTAGTCAACCCAAAGGGCATAACTAACCATTCATATAATCCTTGTTTAGTCTTAAATGCAGTTTTCCATTCATCCCCTTCTTTCATTCGAATTTGATGATATCCACTCTTAAGATCTATTTTCGAAAATAAACAAGATCCATGCAACTCATCTAACATGTCATCCAAACGAGGAATAGGGTGGCGATACTTTACCGTGATGTTGTTGATGGCTCGACAATCCACGCACATTCGCCATGTTCCGTCCTTCTTAGGTACAAGTAGCACTGGCACAGCACATGGACTCATACTCTCTCGAACATACCCCTTTTCCATCAGCTCTAGGACTTGGCGTTGAAGTTCCTTTGTTTCTTCAGGGTTACTTCTATATGCTGGTCGGTTAGGAATCGTCGCTCCAGGGATTAAATCAATTTGATGTTCAATTCCTCGAATTGGTGGCAAACCTGGTGGTATCTCATCGGGAAAGACATCGATAAATTCCTGCAAAACAGTAATAATATTGCTCGGCAAAGATCCGACAAGATCGTTAGTACTCAAAAAGGCGTCCTTGTACATAAGTACAATAAGAGCCTGATGTGAAAGTAAAGCTCGCTTGATCTCACTTTTTCTTGCAATAAAATTGCTTTTACTCTCTTTTTTTCCACTTCTGGCTTTTCCCTCTTTTTTTTCAACTCTGATATTTCTCCTTTCGTTTTTTCTTCTATTTTCTGTTCATTTGCCTTTTTCTTTTTCAGTTGATCCTCAAAAACTTGCCTTGGAGTCAATGGAACAAGAGATATTGGTCTCTCATTCATCACAAAAGAGTACCTATTAGTGAATCCATCATGCATAACTTGACGATCAAACTGCCAAGGTCGTCCCAAAAGTATATGGCACGCGTGCATTGGTACCACGTCACATAGTATTTCATCTTGATATTTTCCAATAGAAAATGCAACCAACACTTGTTTGGTTACCTTGAGTTCACCTTGGTCGTTCAGCCATTGTAGTCGATAAGGCTTCGGATGCTTTAAGGTTGGTAATGCCAATTTCTCCACCAGCTCAGTGCTAGCTACATTAGTGCAACTTCCCCCATCTATAATAACACAGCAAACCTTATTTTTCACACAACAACGAGTATGAAATAAGTTCTCACGCTGATTGTTTTCTTCTTCTTGGGCTTGAACACTGAGAGTTCGCCGTGCAACCAACAATTCCCCTTCTTCTGCATATTCATCAGCATCTTCATGTGGTGGCATCCCCGGATCGATATCTTCTTTTTCATCATCGGTCTCAATCTCACCATTAGCATTGATCACCATTGCCCGCTTATTTGGGCATTGACTTGCAATGTGACCCCTGCCTTGGCATCGGAAACACTTAATATCACGAGTTTTGGGAGTTGTGATATGGGTGTTACCTTGATTTTGGGCCACAGCCTGCTTGGTTGTCTCTTTTAGTGGAGCATGCTGAGGTTGAGTTGACTGACTCTCAAATCGCCTTGAGGATGGTTTCCATGAGTTCGAGGAACCATTGTTTAATCCCCTTTTGTGTAAACTCTTTCTCTTCAATTGTTGTTCGACTTTGATAGCTTGATGTACCATATCTTGGAGCTCAACATGATATTGCATTTCCACCACGTCAGCTATCTCATGGTTTAGACCATGCAAAAATCTTGCCATTGTTGCCTCTCTGTCTTCCTCCACATTTGCTCGAATCATTGCAATCTCCATCTCCTTGAAGTATTCGTCGACGCTTCTTGATCCTTGGGTAAGCCTTTGGAGTTTATTGAACAACTCCCGGTGATAGTGGCTGGGAACAAATCGTCGTCGCATGATCGCTTTCATTTCATCCCAAGACTCCACAGAGCGTTCGTGATTTCGTTTCCTTTCCTTCACCAATTGATCCCACCATATTATAGCATAATCAGTAAATTCGACAGCAGCAAGTCGTACCTTTTTCATCTCCGAGTAATTATGACAGTCAAAAACCATCTCCATCCTCTTTTCCCATTCAAGATACGCTTCTGGATCTGTTTTTCCTTGAAAAGAGGGTATTTTCAACTTTATATTATCCAGGTTGTCATCAACTCGAGATCGTTCTCTATGAGCATATCGATCGAACTCCTCGGGTTCTGGGTCAAAACGTCTTGGCTGAAAGCTTCGAGGTCGCTGTTCAGTAGGGGTATGTTGACGCGAACCCCTCACTCCTTCTTCCAATTGATCAATTCGCTCATGAAGCGGTTCCAACTCGGACTTCAGCATTCATCTCATTTCGCTTATGATGGCTTGCATTTGTAAATTTGTAATCGGTTGTTGGGAATCTTCTTCATTTGGCGTATCTCCTCGTTGTTGTGCCATGAGTTCCTACAAATGATAACAGAAGAACCTTCCAAATGCTCACTCACGTATTTCTCTCAATCACTCGTGTTTTCACACTCAATTGGCTTTTTCTTAAAGATTCAAACACTCTTGCCTTTTCCCTCTCGAATGTCTTCTTTCAATCTAAATTGAACTTTAAAAATAAATTATTTTTACGAAGCAGTTCTACTTGAGGAACAATCAAGACAAATCAATAAAGGTTTTCAAAAAGTAATTCCAAAGAATTTAAGTGAGAGGTATGAATAGACTCAGAAATAAGAGTAGAATTTAAATAGAGAAGAAAGAAATAAAGTAATAAACTTAGATAGAGCAGAATGAGATATAAGATAGAATTGTGTGCCACTTTTTTTTTTCTTTTGCCTTTTTTTTTCACGAATTTTTTTTTGCTCTTTTTTTTTGCACGAACTTTTTTTTGCTTTCTTTTTTTTTTGGCACAAATTGTTTTTTTGGCTTTTTTTTTTAACCTACTGAAGAGAAGATAGATAGAAGAATATGATATTTTTTTTTATAGAGAATAGAAATAGGTAGAGAAGATAAAAAAAAACTAGATAAACAAAATGGTATGGAACTTTCCGTGCAACCGAGTGCTCTGATACCAACTTTGATGCGAACCTCGCCAATATGCTGACGACACCCTACACCAAATATGGCAACGATCCCAAGACTTTCACGACGCAAGTGCGAAAAGATGGAATATACCTTGTTTATGTGAGAAACAAGGTATGGGATATGTAGACGCCACACCCAAATCCTCTAAGAAGAACTCTCAGAAAACCCTGGGTGATAAGTCTTGATTGCTTGAACGCCACAAGTAAAAACCTGATAAGTTCAAAAGCTCTTTCAAGATAGAAAGAAGACAAAACCTCACAAGATATAAATTCCAAATTGTGTCTCCTCCAATGCTGTGGAGTATGCCTTTTATAGGCTCAGAAAACAACCGAATGATCCACATAATGTGGAAAAAATCTATTATGGTTATAAGTTAACCTTATCTAATCTGACTACCTAATATTATCCTAAGAGATTTATTATATTTATAAATCTCTCCTTATTAATTAAATCTGGACTTTCTGTTGGGCTCATCTTGGGCTCTTCATTTGGGCTTCTATTTGAATATTCAGCAATCTCTTTAATCAGCCCATATAAAGCTTTTTTTGAATCTTTTAGCCCTTGACCTTGTGATTGGGCCCTCTTGAAGTCTCAAGTGATCATTTATCCCAATTGGTGACAAAGTGTTCAGCTCCATTGCAGGTTCGGTTGATTGGACATGTGAATTCGTAGTCTCTTTAGTCCGATTCACATCAAACTTATGCAAACCTCGCCAATACGCTGACGACACCCTACACCAAATATGGCAACGATCCCAAGACTTTCACGACGCAAGTGCGAAAAGATGGAATATACCTTGTTTATATGAGAAACAAGGTATGGGATATGTAGACGCCACACCCAAATCCTCTAAGAAGAACTCTTAGAAAACCCCGGGTGATAAGTCTTGATTGCTTGAACGCCACAGGTAAAAACCTGATAAGTTCAAAAAAGCTCTTTCAAGATAGAAAGAAGACAAAACCTCACAAGATATAAATTCCAAAGTGTCTCTCCAATGCTGTGGAGTATGCCTTTTATAGGCTCAGAAAACAACCGAATGACCCACATAATGTGGAAAAAATCTATTATGGTTATAAGCTAACCTTATCTAATCTGACTACCTAATATTATCCTAAGAGATTTATTATATTTATAAATCTCTCCTTATTAATTAAATCTGGACCTTCTCTTGGGCTCATCTTGGGCTTCTATTTGAATATTTAGCAATCTCTTTAATCAGTCCATATAAAGCTTCTTTGAATCTTTTAGCCCTTGACCTTGTGATTGGACCCTCTTGAAGTCTCAAGTTATCATTTATCCCAATTGGTGACAAAGTGTTCAGCTCCATTGCAGGTTCGGTTGATTGGACATGTGAATTCGTAGTCTCTTTAGTCGGATTCACATCATAAAGCTTCTTTGAATCTTTTAGCCCTTGACCTTGAGATTGGGCCCTCTTGCATACTCAAATGATTATTCATCTCATTTGGTGATGAACTGTTCAGCTCCATTGCAGGTTTGGTTGATTGGACTTCTGAATTTATAGTCTCTTTAGTTGGATTCACATCAGTTTCTTAGTCTTTTTTAGGGTTTCCTTGCTTTACTTAGCATTTTTTATAGTTTCTTAGCATTTTCTAGGGTTTCTCAGAATTTTTTAGGATTTTATAGGGCTTCCTAGCGTTACATAGAGTTTTTTAGGGTTTCTTAGCGTTTTTTCTAGGGTTCCTTAAGGGTTCTTAGCGTTTCTTAGGATTTCTTAGCGTTTCTTTGGGTTTTTTTCTGCGTTTAGTAGGGTTTTCTTGCATTTCTCACTATTTAGCGTTTTTTTCTTAGCATTTCTGAGGGTTTTATTGGGTTTCTTAGCGGTTCTTAGTATGTTTTAGCGTTTCTTGGGGTTTCTTAGTGTTTTTAAGGGTTTCCTAGCGTTACTTAGCGTTTATTATATTTTTCTTAGCATTTCTTAGTGTTTCTTAGCGTTTCCTATTGTTTTTTGGGCCTTTTAAGGGGTTTTTAGGGTTTCTTTCTAGTGTTTCTCAGGGTTTATTAGGCTTTCTTAGCATTTTTTTCGTGTTCTTAACGTTTCTAAGGATTTCTTATGGTGTGTCTTAGTTTTTTGGGGTTTCTTAGCTTTACCTAGCATTTATTATAGTTTCTTAGCATTTCCTAGGGTTGCTCAGCATTTCTTAGAGTGTTTCTTAGTGTTTTTTAGGGTTTCCTAGCTTTACTTAGCATTTTTTATAATTTCTTAGCATTTCCTAGGGTTTCTCAGCATTTCTTAGGATTTTATAGGGTTTCCTAGCATTACTTAGAGTTTTATAGGGTTTGTTAGCGTTTTTTTAGGGTTCCTTAAGGGTTCTTAGCGTTTCTTAGGATTTCTTAGTGTTTCTGATGTGAATCCGACTAAAGAGACTACGAATTCACATGTCAAATCAACCGAACCTGCAATGGAGCTAAACACTTTGTCACCAATTGGGATAAATGATCACTTGAGACTTCAAGAGGGCCCAATCACAAGGTCAAGGGCTAAAAGATTCAAAAAAGCTTTATATGGGCTGATTAAAGAGATTGCTGAATATTTAAATAGAAGCCCTAATGAAGAGCCCAACAGAAGGTCCAGATTTAATTAATAAGGAGAGATTTATAAATATAATAAATCTCTTAGGATAATATTAGGTAGTCAGATTAGATAAGGTTAGCTTATAACCATAATAGATTTTTTCCACATTATGTGGGTCATTCGGTTGTTTTCTGAGCCTATAAAAGGCATACTCCACAGCATTGGAGAGACACACTTTGGAATTTATATCTTGTGAGGTTTTATCTTCTTTCTATCTTGAAAGAGCTTTTGAACTTATCAGGTTTTTACCTGTGGCGTTCAAGCAATCAAGACTTATCACCCGGGGTTTTCTAAGAGTTCTTCTTAGAGGATTTGGGTGTGGCGTCTACATATCCCATACCTTGTTTCTCCATAAACAAGGTATATTCCATCTTTTCTTACTTGCATCGTGAAAGTCTTGGGATCGTTGCCATATTTGGTGTAGGGTGTCGTCAGCATATTGGCGAGGTTCGCATCAGTTGGTATCAGAGTACACGGTTGCACGGCAAGTTCCATACCATTTTTTTTTCATCTTCTCTACCTATTTCTATTCTCTATAAAAAAAAATTATCATATTCTTCTATTAATCTTCTCTTCAGTAGGTTAAAAAAAAGAGAAAAAAAAGCCAAAAAAAAATTCGTGCCAAAAAAGAAAGAGCCAAAAAAAGTTCGTGCTAAAAAAAAAGAGCAAAAAAAATCGTGGAAAAAAAAAGGCAAAAGAAAAAAAAAAAGAGGCACACAATTATATCTTATATCTCATTCTTATTCTGCTATATCTAAGTCTATTACTTCATTCCATCTTAATTTCTTTCTTCTCATTTAAATTCTTTGGAATTACTTTTTGGAAACCTTTATCGATATGTCTTGATTGTCTCTCAAGTTGAACTGCTTCGTAAAAAAAAACGATTTATTTTTAAAGTTCAATTCAGATTGAAAGAGGACATATGAGTGGAAAAAGGCAAGAGTGTTTTAAATCTTTAAGAAAAAGCCATTTGAGTGTTAAACAGGAGTGTTTGAGAGAAACATGTGAGAGAGAGTTGCGAGGTTCTTTTGTTTCTAACAATTGGCAAGATTACAATTTCCAACAAAGAGGAAACACATGGAAAGAAGCCATTTTCCCTCAACCCGTTCAAAATCTAGATTGGAAAGCCATGATGAAATAAGTTGTAAAGTCTAGATTTGAGCCACTTCACACGCGAATGGATCGCTTGGACAAAGGTGTGATACGTCGTTCACATCAACATAATTCCGTTGAACAACAACCTTGGTGCTTTCAATCTAGGCGTTTCGATACACAAGAACTCGAGGAATTTGAAGATTTTCGAGTTAATTGTGATAGTGCCAGGCACGATTACATCAATCAATGTACTCCAAGTGAAAGGCCATGGATTGATGACGTCATGGACAACCAATGTGAGAATCTATTTCATACTTGTTGTTTTATAAAAAATAGAGTTTGTTCTGTTATCATAGATGGAGTAAGCTGCACTAATATGGCTAGCACCGAGCTTGTAGAGAATTTCAAATAGCCTTTTCTTTTCTTTATTTTATTATTATATTAAATTTATCTTAAAATAATCCTTATTAAAACACTCTTACCATATGTATAATGTACTTGAATTATCAGCTCAACATATAATAAATAATAAATATTATGAATTCATATATATATACATAATATTTATTATTATTTAATTTAAACTTCTATTAAAAAATTTATAAAAAAATTAATATATTCATTTATTGGATAATAATATTTTCTCATAATAACTAGATTACAGAGGCGAGCACTTTTTTCATTACTTTTAAAAGATTTTTTTTCTTATTATACATGTGTTTAGAAAAGAAACAATAGACCAATCTCATAATATCTTCGATCTTTTTAATAGTATCATATATATATATATATATTTCTAATATTTTTAAAAAATCCATTAACCTCGTGTAATGTTTAGTGAACGTGTGTTTATAATTAATTGATTTCATTTCATTCACTGTTCTAAATTAATAAATAATTTCTAAGTATATATCTTATTTTTTTGGAAACTTATGGGCATAATTTATAGCTATAGATTTGTTTGGTCCAAAAAAAAATCCATACTGGAACATCTTTATTCATTTACTTTTCTTATTCTGTAAAAATAAAATATTCTAATTTTAATTAGAATACATTTATCAACACCATTTCTCCTTATGGTGGCTCCAACTCCCACTTCTCCTCTAACATCTCCGGTTGTGCATCTCTAATAAACTCTAAAAAATAATTAGAAAAAATTTAAAAATCCTTTAAAAGGTCCTAAAAATTATAGCAAAAGCTAGAAAATGTTAAAAAATGCTAATAAATCCTATAAAACCCTAATAAATACTAAGAAAATAAAATAAACGTTAAGTAATATTAAAAAATCCTAAAAAATATTAAAAAAAATCCTAAAAAACGTTAAAACATGCTAATAACCGCTAAAAAATACAATAAAACCCTCATAAATGCTAATAAATCCTTATAAACGGTGAGAAATGCTAGGAAATTCTACTAAACGCTGAAAAAAATCCAAACAAATACTAAAAAAAATCCTAAAAAATGCTAAAAACCCTTAAGAAATCCTAAAAAATGCTAAGAAATTCTAAAAAACCATATAAAACTCTAAGTAACGCTAGAAAACCCTATAAAATTCTAACAAATTCTGAGAAACCCTAGGAAATGCTAATAAACTATAAAAAATGCTAATTAAAGCTAGGAAACCCTAAAAAAACATTAAGAAACACCCTAAGAAATGCTGAGAAACCTTAGGAAATGCTAAGAAACTATAATAAATGCTAGGTAAAGTTAATAAACCCATAAAAACTAAGAAACACCATAAAAAATACTAAGAAACCTTAAGAAACCTGAAAAAAATACTAAGAAAGCCTAATAAAAACAAAAAAACACTAGAAAAAACCCTAAAAACCCCTTAAAAGGCCCTAAAAACTATAGGAAACGCTAGGAAATGCTAAGAAATGCACATAAACCCTATAAAACCCTAAGAAATGCTAAGACAATAAAATAAACGCTAAGTAATACTAAGAAACCCTAAAAAACACTAAGAAACCCCAAAAAACGCTAAAATATGCTAAGAACCACTAATAAACACGATGAAATCCTCAAAAATACTAATAAACCCTTATAAACGGTGAGACACGCTAGGAAACCCTACAAAACGCTAATAAACGCTAAAAAAAATCCAAGGAAATGCTAAGAACCCTTGAGGAACCCTAAAAAAAGCTAAGAAACTCTATAAAACTCAAAGAAACACTAGGAAACCCTATAAAATCCTAAAAATGCTGAGAAACCCTAGGAAATGCTAAGAAACTATAATAAATTCTAAGTAAAGCCAAGAAACCCTAAAAAAGACTAAGAAAACCCCAAAGAAATGTTGAGAAACCCTAGCAAATGCTAAGAAACTATAATAAATGCTAGGTAAAGCTAAGAAACCACAAAAAACTAAGAAACACCATAAGAAATGTTAAGAAACGTTAAGAAATCTGAAAAAAAAAATGCTAAGAAAGCCAAATGAACCCTAAGAAACAGTAGAAAAAAAACCCTAAAAACCCCTTAAAAGGCCCTAAAAACTATATGAAACGCTAGGAAATGCTAATAAAAGCTATAAATCCTATAAAACCCTAAGAAATGCTAAGAAAATAAAATAAATGCCAAGTAATGCTAAGAAACCTTAAAAAACACTAAGAAACCCCAAGAAACGCTAAAACAGGCTAAGAACCACTAAGAAACCCAATGAAACCCTCAGAAATGCTAATAAACCCTTATAAACAGTGAGAAATGCAAGGAAACCCTACTAAACGCAGAAAAAAACACAAAGAAACGCTAAGAAATCCTAAGAAACGCTAAGAACCCTTAAGGAACCCTAAAAAAATGCTAAGAAACCCTAAAAAACTCTAAGTAACGCTAGGAAACCCTATAAAATCCAAAAAAATGCTGAGAAACCCTAGAAAATGCTAAGAAACTATAAAAAATGCTAAGTAAAGCTAGGAAAACATAAAAAAACACTAAGAAACACCCTAAGAAATGCTGAGAAACCCTAGGAAATTCTACGAAACTATAATAAATGCTAGGTAAAGCTAAGAAACCACAAAAAACTAAGACACACCATAAGAAATGCACAAAAACGTTAAGAACCCGAAAAAAATGCTAAGAAAGCCTAATAAACCCTAAGAAACACTAGAAAAAACCCTAACACCCCCTTAAAAGGCCCTAAAAACTATAGGAAACGCTAAGAAACCCTATAAAACCTTACGAAATGCTAAGAAAATAAAATAAACGCTAAGTAACAATAGGAAACCCTAAAAAACACTAAGAAACCCCAAGAAACGCTAAAACATGCTAAGATGATGCGAACCTCGCCAATATGCTGACGACACCCTACACCAAATATGGCAACGATTCCAAGACTTTCACGACGCAAGTATGAAAAGATGGAATATACCTTGTTTATGTGAGAAACAAGGTATGAGATATGTAGACGCCACACCCAAATCCTCTAAGAAGAACTCTTAGAAAACCCCGGGTGATAAGTCTTGATTGCTTGAACGCCACAGGTAAAAACCTGATAAGTTCAAAAGCTCTTTCAAGATAGAAAGAAGACAAAACCTCACAAGATATAAATTCCAAAGTGTCTCTCCAATGCTGTGGAGTATGCCTTTTATAGGCTCAGAAAACAACCGAATGACCCACATAATGTGGAAAAAATCTATTATGGTTATAAGCTAACCTTATCTAATCTGACTACCTAATATTATCCTAAGAGATTTATAAATATAATAAATCTCTCCTTATTAATTAAATCTGGACCTTCTGTTGGGCTCATCTTAGGCTCTTCATTTGGGCTCCTATTTGAATATTCAGCAATCTCTTTAATCAGCCCATATAAAGCTTTTGTGAATCTTTTAGCCCTTGACCTTGTGATTGGGCCCTCTTGAAGTCTCAAGTGATCATTTATCCCAATTGGTGACAAAGTGTTCAGCTCCATTGCAGGTTCGGTTGATTGGACATGTGAATACGTAGTCTCTTTAGTCGGATTCACATCATAAGAACCGCTAAGAAAGCAAATGAAACCTTCAGAAATGCTAATAAACCCTTATAAACGGGGAGAAATGCATGGAAACCCTACTAAACCCTAATAAACGCAGAAAAAAAACCCAAAGAAATGCTAAGAAATCCTAAGAAACGTTAAGAACCCTTAAGGAACCCTAAAAAAATGCTAAGAAACCCTAAAAAACTCTAAGTAACGCTAGGAAACCCTATAAAATCCTAAGAAATGCTGAGAAACCCTAGGAAATGCTAAGAAACTATAAAAAATGCTAAGTAAAGCTAGGAAACCCTAAAAAACACTAACAAACCCTAGGAAATGCTAAGAAACTATAATAAATTCTAGGTAAATAACTAAAATGAGAGGTTACGATAAAATATGCATTCAAATTATTTTTAAGTACCAGTTAGTCAGCTTAGTAAAGATATTATCAGCTTAGTATATTATATTTGTTAGAAAGTTTTATTTCTATAGTTGTTAAAAAGTTTTATTCCTATATTATTGTAGATATAGTTTACAAATTCGCACTTAAGTGTGAGTTAATAAATTTAATAAGTTTCAAATTATTTTTTAATTTCAATATAACTAACTATTTTAAGATTGTAGTAAAATAATAGAGATAATATTAAAAATAATGATAGTAATTAAATAAATAGCATTTATAATGGAGAAAATGAATTGATATTATACATTATTTATCTTTATGTGATAAATTATTATTATTATTATATATTTTTATTTTCTATAAGTTTTTTCATAAAAAATTATGAGAATGATGGATTGTTGTTATTAGTGGGAAGCGGAGATAATTCTCTGGTTGCCCAAGTAGGCCATGGTTTTGAAAAAATTTACTGAGTATTGAAGCAAAATTCTATATCTCCTTCTCTAGGAGTAAGAAAACTAGATGAAAAGTTGTTGGCTATGGCAAAGTTGGACTTTAACTTTGTCCAGAAGCAGCATCAGTGGATGCATTTCGAATTATCAAGCTTTTATACGGCTTAAATTATAAAAATTTCTATTTTTTTTATATGTTTTAAGAACCTAATAATAATAAACTGCACGTGTAAATATAATATTTAAATTACATTATTTTACTCTACTCTTTATAATTATATAAAGTACTTTTATATATGAGATATGAGAGTATAGTAAGAATCAACCATGTTTCATTTATCCCTACTATAGAAAGCTAACAAACTTAACGAGAGAAAAAGAGTAAACTCACCTTTATTTTTTTAAAATCTATGAGTAGGACAGTTAAAAGTTACTTTTTAACAAAATAAATAAAGAAAGTTGTTGGTTGTTGCAAGATCCTAAGTATAAATTAGTGGAATTTATAATACTTAAAATTTTTTTAAGTAAATACAAGATTTTATACTAATTTATTTGATAATATTTATTAAATATAATATTAATATTTTTGAATAAATAAATAATAAAACAGTAATATTGATAAAATTATAAAATATTATTAAAAATTAATTATGAATATATTATCAAAATATTTTAAAATATCTAGGTGTTGTATTTTTTTTATAAATATATGGTATTGGTACAGAAAAAATGGGGAATATATTGAATAGCAGTGTAAACACTTGCAAATTGAATATTATTCAAAATTCCCTTGAATATACGTGTGAAATGATAAAATATGTAGAAAATAACAACAATAAGTAAATAATACATTATACGAAATTTTTTTACGGAATATGAGATTTATCGGATTTATTTTGAATACAAGTCTACCATCTATTGGTGAAATGCTAAAAGCACTTACGACTTCACGTACTACTACAATCGATAAATGTGACATTAATTACTCATTGGGAGTATATATTCGATGTAAAATCAAGTCGCTCCGAACTTCTACATAAACTTATTTCGACCGGATATACTTATTTAGTAATGGTCGAGTATAATGTCTGAAAGTATAAAAGACTCGAGAACTACATGTACTGATTTAATCCATAAATGTGGCGTTAATTACTCAACATTTTTTTACCGTATATTCTCATTACATAATTATCGAGTATAGTTAAATGAGAATAAAAGAATTTATTTTAATATATTGAAATTTCTACTACTAATAACTTTTTAATTAATAAAAATTCAATTTTATCATATTAAATATTTTAGATATTCACCGCTTTGTGTACACATATTATTATTAAATAAATAATAATTTGAATTATTTAATTTAAAGAATAGTGTGAGAATTATAGAAGGTATGTGTTTTGGGATTAGTAAAATTTGGTAGTGAGATATTCTTGTTGTTAAGTATCCAAAATTATAGAAAACTGTTTGATTGTAGGGAGAAAACTGTTGAATTGTTATAGTATACTAGGGATGAAGACCAACCATTGATAGAAGCGAAAAAAAAGATCAAACACAACTTGTGGTGTCATGAAAATGATTGTCCAATTCTTATAGCAATACACAACTTCTAGTATAAAGGAGAAGTAGAAGAAAAAAATGCAAAATTGAACTATGCAGTTGTTAGGGCATTTAAAACTTGATGTCATGAAGAAAAGAAGAGAAGTAGAAGAATTGTAGTGAATGTAAATGGTATTTTCTTATTTTATTTTAGTATTATGTATTATTATTTATAAACTAGTTATACTAACAAAAATAAATAATTAATTATAATAGAAAATGAAATAAAATAAATATAACTGATTAGAATAATATAGATATTGATTTGATTCTTGATTTTTTTAATAATTTGATATTATTTTGTTAAGATATCTTGATATTATTTGATTGACTTGTTAAACTTATTTTGCTAAGTTCAAGTGAAATAAAATAAGTATCACAAAAATTTTCAATAAAGTTTGAGAGATACATTCCATCTACATTCCAATGTTTTTTTTGTACCGATTATTCTGTTATTAATGTTCCTATAAAATATATCAATAGAATTTGTTGGGACCGTTTTCAAGACAATTTTTTTTTATAGATAATCATCCTATTTCTCCTATAAATTTGTGAGCTGAAAATAATGAGTTGTTTAGAACGTGAATATTTTTAAAACTTGAGAAAAGAAAAGGCATACCATTAGTAAATGGTAGAAACAATTTACATAATACACCAAGATAATAACCACTACCATCATGAAATTTAAGCATGTTTAGTATTATACCAAATACTACACCATGCACTCATATAAAAATAGGATCAATTGCACTAATATAGGAATAGGATCAATAAGGAGTACAACTACTTCCTCTTTAAAATTGGAATGTGTGAACCAATTTATGTCTTCATTATAAAATAAGCTTAAACATCGCATCAAATTAAGAATTAAATTTATAAGTTGATCTGACACATGAGGAAATTGATGAAATTAAAGATATTTTGCATTCAAATCTTTTCATACATTATCAACTTTCTTTCACGGCTCTTTTGATACAATTTATTCAGTTGTATCGTATTCTTTTATGAAGTATTCAATCGTAGAAATCTCCTCCGACCGTGTTATAAATATTAAAAAAAGATATCATCACTTGTATATTAACTTAAAAAATAAAATAAATGTAAAAATTTGATAGAGAATTCATTTAAATATTATAATTTTTATATTTATATATTTAAAAAAATTATATACTCAGCATCCATTAATATCTTTTAAATATAAAATTTTGTCAATTTTATTAACAATATAAGAATTAATCAAATTAATTATAAATATATACAATTGAAAATACAACCTTTAATATATATATAATATGCTTAAACCTCAAATATCAAAGATAAAGAATAAGGTGTATACTTCATCACCTTATTAGGGACAATATCGTTGGTTAGCATACAAATAACTTAGGAGGCTCGTATTACATCATTTTTGCTACTAAGACCATTTAAATGCATGTTCTATAGTCACGGTCTCCCATTCCATGTAGAGATATGATCATCAAAAAAAATATATATTTTCAATTGAAAGTTGAGCAACGAACAAGTACTCTTGGACTGTGAGTATTTTCTCCTCGTTCAACCATTTGACCTAATTCAAGTATTCTCTTATTATGGTAAAACATGTTAGATCAATGTTTGGCATTATCTTGTACTCTATTCTTCATTGTGTATATTGATGGACTCTTGATTTAATACTTATAACTTCTTTTGCATAGTATATGCGATAAGAGTGTCCTCCCACATGTACCAACTTTTGTTCAATTTTATCGAATAAATCTAATAATCCATTGGTTTACTTGGACAGCCAGTGAAGGAACTTTAGTTCATAATAGTACCTCTGACCTATCATTTTTATTATTTTTTTGTTAGACTTCTTCAGGAATCTTTGGAGACCTTCCAGACCATCTCAGAGGATGTCCTCTCCATGAACCCTTAGATGGCTTGCCTTGTAAAGGCTTAGCAATCCTCTCATATCAATAAGGGTCAATAAGGGTGTTGTTGAAATTTCTTATACTTTCATCCTTGAACTTTTGAAAGATATCTACAATTAAATAATTATTTTTTCCTTGAGATTAGTCACATGGAAGGATTAAAATATAGTATCAAAATTAATATTTAAGTTTTAAAATTTCAAAATTAAATCATTTAATATCAAAATATTTTTTAAAAAATAAAATTTCATTATTACATAAAGATAATATCATTTAACATTAGACTTATATGGACTAATGATGATTTATATGACAATTCAAATTATATTTTTTTACTAATATGGCACCAGTTATATTAATTAATTAGCTAAATAATAACACACCAAAGTGCATATACCCGTTAAAAGTGGAAATAAGAGGGTTGTGGTATAAAGGTGATGGTGATCAAAGGAGACTCTAGATCCTACATGCTCAAAGTAAAGTTTTTTAACTTCCTCCAGATATTTATCAATCTCTTTCTCGAAGTGATATACTAGCCCTATTCATTGAATCAGATCAATTAGATGTAACTTCTCCAGAGGCTCAAGCTCAATGGCAGCAATCATCCTCTTCACCTCCTCTTTCCGTTCTCCTTTTTCAGTTCCTAAATTTGGTGTCCCTCACGGTAAAGAATCGTCTCCAAAAAATAACATAATTCAAATGCAACACACTTCGTAGTTATCCCTACCTGAATCATATTATTCAAGAAATTATCTATAATTCATGGATTCAACTATAAGTATTTTATTATACCATCATGTCGGGATCAATAGTTAGGAAAATGTCTCCCCACTGAATCAGAGAAAAATCAGTAGGAGTTGCATAGAAAAGACATGAAGAAACGGAGCTAAAAGTTTTCTTCTAATTTTCCACTTATTTTGGAAAAATTTACCGAGTTTGTCATTGGCATGAACTAAAGAAGTGGGGGCAGCAAATACAGGGAGAAAAGAAGTTGACATTTTTGTTATAGTTTCCTCCTTACTACTACTAATATGTTTTATAGATGATGCGAACCTCGCCAATATGCTGACGACACCCTACACCAAATATGGCAACGATCCCAAGACTTTCACGACGCAAGTAAGAAAAGATGGAATATACCTTGTTTATGTGAGAAACAAGGTATGGGATATGTAGACGCCACACCCAAATCCTCTAAGAAGAACTCTTAGAAAACCCCGGGTGATAAGTCTTGATTGCTTGAACGCCACAGGTAAAAACCTGATAAGTTCAAAAGCTCTTTCAAGATAGAAAGAAGACAAAACCTCACAAGATATAAATTCCAAATTGTGTCTCTCCAATGCTGTGGAAAAAATCTATTATGGTTATAAGCTAACCTTATCTAATCTGACTACCTAATATTATCCTAAGAGATTTATTATATTTATAAATCTCTCCTTATTAATTAAATCTGGATCTTCTGTTGAGCTCATCTTGGGCTCTTCATTTGGGCTTCTATTTGAATATTCAGCAATCTCTTTAATCAGCCCATATAAAGCTTTTTTGAATCTTTTAGCCCTTGACCTTGTGATTGGGCCCTCTTGAAGTCTCAAGTGATCATTTATCCCAATTGGTGACAAAGTGTTTAGCTCCATTGCAGGTTCGGTTGATTTGACATGTGAATTCGTAGTCTCTTTAGTCGGATTCACATCATTCTCCCCCTCTTGAAAATGATTTGTCCTCAAATCTTCTGTTTCTTCATCACCTACATCAATAGACATTAACTTATAAATATTTATGCTATTACTAACAATATATATGCTAGATAACTTCCTGTTGTAATTATTACTAACGAGTTTTAACACCTTAAATAATCCCTCTAATATAAGAAATTTTGATAGTTTTCTATTCATAAACTGTCCATTCCTCATATGTAAACTAACCCAAATCCCTAGATCAAAAACAACTTTCATGAAACTCTTGTTGTAAACATTAATATTTTCTTGAGTCTGCTGTTTTCTATCCAATGGATTAAAATCATGGATAATCTCCATTGGTGATAACTTAGTTACTGAATAAATATAATGATTATATGCAAACACAATATGTGGTAAACATGCAGTTGAAAATAGAAGTTTTGTAACCAACACAGTATTCCAAGAAAAATTAAGCAATTTAGTATCAATGATTGTAGACAAAATGTACCTTTCAGATAATGTATGAGAAACTACATTTTTCATACCTTGCTTACACTTGATCACATAACCAGATGTATAAATGAATTCTACCCACCTTGCATGAAACTCATTCAGCTTGAGGCCTACTCCGCTGAACTTTTCATTATAATATGCAATTGATCTTCTTTCCTGACTTACCAAGTAAGGTGTTTGCCAATCTTGAATTACCTTAATTTCCTTGTCAATGGCAATCCCTTCAAAACTTATAACATATCCAGGAAATAGAAGTTTATCTGAACAAATGATAAATATCTTAAAATTCTCAAACAATTTATCTTTCCTTAAAAGTTCTAACATCATTTTCAAATATTTCAGAACTTCATATACCAGGACGTCATCAAAATATATATAGTCGAACTTTAAAATGATAACATGCAAGATATGCTTCATTAATATCATAATAGTGCTATAGGCATTAGTCAATCCAAAAATCACAACTAACCAATCATATAGACCTGGTTTTGTTTCAGATGTTGTTTTCAAATAATCTTTTTCTTTAATTTGAAATTGATGATATTCACTCTTAAGACCATGTTTTGAAAATAAATAGTATCTATGCAACTCAATAACAATATCATATAAATAAGAAACATGTTGTCGATACTTTACCATGATATTGTCAATGGCTCGACAATTGAGGCATATTTGCCAAGTTTTGTCCTTCATGGGTACAACACATGGTCGCTTGCTCTTATGTATATATCTCATTTCCATCAATTTTAGGACTTCGTGTTGACTTTGATACTTGTTTTCTCGAACTGATGGCAAACCAAGAGTTATCTTCTTTGTAATGACATTCTTGAATTCCTGTAGAAGAGAAACACTAATGCTCGGAAAATATCCGACAATATGGTTAGTAAAATATAAATCATTGTACATAAGTACTGTAAGGATAGGATATGGAATTGTATCTCTCTTGATCTCACTTTTTCTCTCCATAAAATTGTTTCTACACTCTTTTCTTTGTATTATGGCTTTTCTCTCTTTTTTTTCAACATTGCCTTTTCTCTCATCATTTTCAATTTTGGCTCTTCTCTCTCGAATTTTTCTCTCTTCTTTTTCAATATTGCCTTTTGTCTCTTCCTCTTCAATCATGGCTTTTCTCTCTTGTCTTTCTGCTATTTTCTTTTCATTTGCCTTTTTCTTTTTCAACTTGATGTGAATCTGACAAAAGAGTTTACAAATTCACAAGTCCAATCAACCGAACGTGGAATGGAGCTAAACACTTTGTCACCAAATGGGATGAATGATTATTTGAGACTTCAAGAGGGCCCAATCACAAGGTCAAGGGCTAAAAGATTCGAAGAAGCTTTATATGGGCTGATTAAAGAGATTGCTGAATATTCAAATAGAAGTCCAAAATGAAGAGCCCAAGAGGAGCCCAAGAGAAAGTCCAGATTTAATTAATAAGGAGATGAGGTTAGATTAGATAAGGATAATATTAAGTGGTTAGATTAGATAAGGTTAGCTTATTATGTGGGTCATTCGGTTATTTTCTGAGCCTATAAAAGGCATACTCCACAGCATTGGAGAGACACACACTTTGGAATTTATATCTTGTGAGGTTTTGTCTTCTTTCTATCTTGAAAGAGCTTTTGAACTTATCAGGTTTTTACCTGTGGCGTTCACGCAATCAAGACTTATCACCCGGGGTTTTCTAAGAGTTCTTCTTAGAGGATTTGGGTGTGGCGTCTACATATCCCATACCTTGTTTCTCACATAAACAAGGTATATTCCATCTTTTCTTACTTGCGTCGTGAAAGTCTTGGGATCGTTGCCATATTTGGTGTAGGGTGTCGTCAGCATATTGGCGAGGTTCACATCACAACTGATCCTGAAAAACTTGTTGTAAAGTAAGAGGTACAAGAGATATTGATCTATTATTCATCGCGAATGAGTACCTATCTGTTAATCTATCATATGTAACGTGACGATCTAACTTTCAAGGTTCTCCCAATAAAATATGACATGCTTGCATTGGTACTACATCACATAGTATTTCATCTTGATATTTCCCAATAGAGAAGGACACTATCACCTGTTGGGTTACCTCGAGTTTGGGTTGATCACTCAGCCTTTGAATTTGATATGGCTTTGGATGCTTCGTTGCATGTAATGCCAACTTCTCCACAAGCTCGGTGCTAGCAAAGTTAGTGCAGCTTTCCCCATCTATGATAACAGAACAAACCCTATTTTTCATAGAACAACGAGTATGAAATAGATTCTCACGTTGGTTGTCCATGACGTCATCAATCCATGGCCTTTCACTTGGAGTACATTGATTGATGCAATCGTGTCCGGCGCTATCACAATTAACTTGAAGATCTTCAAATTCCTCGAGTTCTTGAGTATCGAAACGCCTAGATTGAAAGCACCAAGGTTGTTGTTCAACGGAAGTATGTTGATGTGAACGACGTATCACACCTTCGTCCAAGCGATCCATTCGCGTGTGAAGTGGCTCAAATCCAGACTTTACAACTTGTTTCATCATGGATTTCCAATCTAGATTTCGAACGGGCTGAGGGAAACCGCCTTCTTTCCATGTGTTTTCTCTTTGTTGGAAATTGTAATCCTGCCAATTGTTAGAAACAAAAGAACCTCGCAACTCTCCCTCACATGTTTCTCTCAAACACTCCTGTTTAAAACTCAAATGGCTTTTTCTTAAAGATTTAAAACACTCTTGCCTTTTTCCACTCATATGTCTTCTTTCAATCTGAATTGAACTTTAAAAACAAATCATTTTTACGAAGCAGTTCAACTTGAGGAACAATCAAGACATATCGATAAAGGTTTTCAAAAAGTAATTCCAAAGAATTTAAGTGAGAGGTATGAATAGACTCAGAAATAAGAGTAAAATTTAGATAGAGAAGAAAGAAATTAAGATGAAATAAAGTAATAGAAGATAGAGCAGAATAAGAATGAGATATAAGATAGAATTATGTGCCTCCTTTTTTTTTCTTTTGCCTTTTTTTTCACAAATTTTTTTTTGCTCTTTTTTTTTAGCACGAACTTTTTTTGCTTTCTTTTTTTTTGGCACGAAATTTTTTTTTTGACTTTTTTTTCTCTTTTTTTTAACCTACTGAAGAGAAGATAGATAGAAGAATATAATAATTTTTTTATAGAGAATAGAAATAGGTAGAGAAGATAAAAAAAAAGAACTAGATAAAAAAAATGGTATGGAACTTGCCGTACAACCGTGTGCTCTGATACCAACTGATGCGAACCTCACCAATATGCTGACGACACCCTACACCAAATATGGCAACGATCCCAAGACTTTCACGACGCAAGTAAGAAAAGATGGAATATACCTTGTTTATGTGAGAAACAAGGTATGGGATATGTAGACGCCACACCCAAATCCTCTAAGAATAACTCTTAGAAAACCCCGGGTGATAAGTCTTGATTGCTTGAACGCCACAGGTAAAAACCTGATAAGTTCAAAAGCTTTTTCAAGATAGAAAGAAGACAAAACCTCACAAGATATAAATTCCAAAGTGTGTCTCTCCAATGCTGTGGAGTATGCCTTTTATAGGCTCAGAAAACAATCGAATGACCCACATAATGTGGAAAAAATCTATTATGGTTATAAGCTAACCTTATCTAATCTGACTACCTAATATTATCCTAAGAGATTTATTATATTTATAAATCTCTCCTTATTAATTAAATCTGGACCTTCTGTTGAGCTCATCTTGGGCTCTTCATTTGGGCTTCTATTTGAATATTCAGCAATCTCTTTAATCAGCCCATATAAAGCTTTTTTGAATCTTTTAGCCCTTGACCTTGTGAATGGGCCCTCTTGAAGTCTCAAATGATCATTTATCCCAATTGGTGACAAAGTGTTTAGCTCCATTGCAGGTTCGGTTGATTTGACATGTGAATTCGTAGTCTTTTTAGTCGGATTCACATCAATAGAGGAGGAGGCATATGCCTTATTTATAATGGAAAATTAATTAAAATATATTTTTTTAAAATTTTATGATATTAAAAGTTTTTGAGTTATGATAATTTTAATTTTAATTATTAAATATTTATTTTTAAAAAATAAAAATAATTCTACTAAATTTTTTGTCGAATATTTTATATATATAAAAAAGGAAAAATAAATAAAGCAAACATGAATGGGAAGAAAGAGAATAAAAATTTGAAATTATAGGTTGTGATATGTATTTTAGGCACGAGTGTTGGGTTGTAAAATTCATAAAGTTTAAATAGAATATATTAAATATGAAATTGTTAGAAAAAATTTACAGAATTATTTTATTTTATGTTAATATTTAGAGTAAAAATATAATGTAATAGTGTATATAAAAATTTTATTTCATTTCTCATAATTTATTATATATGCAAAGCTCACTTGAGTTATATATATAATTATTAAATATATTTAGTAGTATATGATAAATAAATTTATATTACATGTGTTATAATTAATAATAAAAATTAAGATTTAAAGTAGTGCGAATAAAACAAAAATTAATTTGATTCTCATGTTAATTTAAGTGGTGTAGTAATGCTAATATTAATCTATTTTTTAATTATATATAAATTTTATTTAATAAAATATATATTTATTTTGAATTAATAATAAAAATTATACCTAATTTAATTTAAGTTCAATAAATATTTATATATATATAATATTTTACATTTTATTACTAAAATTATAGAATTTACTATCAAAATTATATTAAAGAATAAAAAATGTATTTGTATAAAATATTTAATTTATTATTTTAGTATAAAATTATTATTATAATACCACCAATAAATTCTTACATTAATTTTTATAGATAATATAATTTATTAGTAGATTACTTAAAAAAATAGTTGGGTGTGAATTATTAAACAATAAATCATATTCTCACACTTATATAAAATATTTATACACCACAAATAGTAAAATAAATACTTAAAATTTCATAAAATTTAAAAAATAATAAGATAAACTCAAAATAATACTTAAATACTAAAAATATTTCAGAAATTTTAAGTTTAAAGTGATGAGAATTAATTAAAATAAATTAAACAATTTCGAGAAATTAAAAAATAATAAAAATTCAAAATTGAATAGTAGAAAAAATTATAAAAAATAGTATTTAAAACTAAAAATGTAGATAAATACAAAAAAATAAATTACAAATAAAATTATAAAAAAATGTAAATAAAAACGATAACTTAAGAAAATATAAAAAATAATAAGAAATTAATAAATAAACAAAAAAACAATGTAAAATATATACGCCATAAATAGTAATATATACATTAAAAGTAATAAAATTATAAAAATAATAAAAAATACTAAAAATACAAAAAGTCAATTGAGATTATTGAAGCTATAAAAATAATATGAATCAATAAAAATAAATTAAAATAGAATTAAATATTAAAAATACAATAAAAATTAAAATTAATCGACACTAAAAATACAAAAAAATTATAAAAAATACTTAGAAATATAGAAATGATCAACAAAAAAAATACTAAATTATACATTAAAATAAATACCACATATAGGAAAAATCGCATAAAATAATAAAAAAGTCTAAAAAAGTTACAAACAAATAAAAATAAAAAATAAATACAAAAATTAGGTGGATAGTTTAAAATATAAAAATTGTAAAAATCACTAAAAATACTCAATATATGATGAAAAACAATAAAAAAAATGATAAATCACAAAATTAATTAAAAAAATAGTAAGTTAAATTAAAAATATAATAAAATAACAAATTAATAAATAAACAATAAAGCATTATAGGATAGATACAAAGAAATGCATCAAATAAGAATAAATACATAAGATAAATTAAAATTTTAAAATAAAAATAACTAAAAATTACACAAAAATGAGAAAAATAATAGCGATAATTAAATAAATATATATATAACAATAAAAACACTAAAAATAGGAAAAAATTACATAAATACCTAGAAAATCTAAAAAGTTATTAGAAATAAAAAAAAGGTTTAAAATGGAGTAATTGTTAAATATACAAAAATCTTAAAAATCACTAAAAAGACTATAAAACACCAAAAAAATTTAAAAATATTTATAGACAAATCACAAAATTAATTAAAAATGTAAGTTAAATTAAATAGTAAGCTAAGAACAAAAGTTATAAAAAAATATATAATTGAACAACAAAACATTACAATATACATACAAATAAACATCTCAAATAATAATAAAATCAATAAATTAATAGTATATAATAAAAATAATAAAAAAATCAAGATAAAAAAGGTAAAAATCAATGACAAAAATGTAAAATAGTATAAAATAATAAATAACAAAATAAAATATCACAAACGAAATCAAAATTAATATATAAAATAGTAAAATAAATTAATATATAAAATACAATGAATTTAAATAAAAATCAAAATTAGTAAAAAACACAAAAAAATATGTCTTGATGTTCAAGTTAAAAAAGTAAGAATTAATAAAATAATAACCCATAATATATTGAGATAATAAAAAATAATATAAAATTTACAAAAAAAATCACTAAAAAATATAAAGCAACACTAAAAATATTAGAAAATCCAAAATAAAATTAAGAAAAATCTTAATAACCAACATTATATACTAAGAAACATTAAAATAAATACCACAAATAGGAAAAATAGCATAAAATACAAATAAACTCCAAAAAATAATAAACACATTAAAACAAAATTAAACCCCTAAAATTGGTGTAATCATTCAATATACAAAAATGGTAAAAAAATACTAAAATACTAAAAATAGTATGAAACACTTAAAAATATAAAAATTCAAATACAAACAAGAAAAGTAATTACAAAAAATGTCAAATGTAAGTAAATAACAAATATAAAAAGAAATAAATATATGACCCACAAAAAATATAAGTTACATATAAAGAATAATCTCAAATATTAATAAATAATTAAAATAAAATATATTTTCATAAAAATAAGAAATGCTAATAAATACAATGAATTAAGAAAAATATTTACAATTATCCTTGATATAAGAAATGGTAAAAATTCAATAAAAATATTTTAAAATAATAAGAAACAATAAAAATTTACAAACAAAGTACAATAAATTGAAATAAAATTTAAAAATATTACAAAATACTTAAAATTTCATGAACTTCCAAAAATAACAAGTAATAAAAAAATCACAAAGAAACATAAAAAATATGTGGTATCATTCCAGACAAAAGTATGATAAAAATTAATAAAAATAATAATTCAAAAAGTATGAGACAATAAAAAATAATATAAAAATTAAAAAATGAACAATAATAAAATCACTAATTATAATAAGTAAAATAAAAAATTGTTATAAACTTCAAAACAAAATTAAAAAAACACCTAAACAACTAGGTAAACATAGTAAGATACATTAAAATTACTATAAATATGAATAAATAGCATAAAATACTAAAAAACTTCAAAAAAGTAATACATACATAAAAGTTACAAAAAATATGAGTGATCATTCAATATACAAAAATAAAAATTATCACTTAAAATAATTAAAATAGAATGAAACACTAAAAAAAGAAAAAAAATTTAAAAAAACAAATTGTATAAATAATTACAAAAAATAGTTCATCTAAAAATTTAAGGAAATATAAAAAAAATAAGAAATAATCAAATGATAAATAAAACATTGTATGATAAATTCAAATAAACATCACAAATAGTAAAAAATACTTAAAATACAATAAATTTTGGAAAAAAATAAAATACACTACAAATACAAAGTTATGACAAAAATAATTTTAAACATTACAAACATAAGAAAATAGTAAGTATTAATGAAAATAACCTGAAATAGTATGAAAAATTAAAAAATAAAAATTCACAAATAAGATGCATAACTAATTACAATTAAAAATATAAAAATTTAAATAAATCTAAATATATATAAAAAATATAAAATACCATAAACTTTTAAAAATAATAAAAACACAAAATATCACAACAACATAACAAAAATATGTGGGATCGTTCAAGAAAAAAAATGATAAAAATCCATAAAAATAAACCCAAAATGTATGTTTCAATAAAAAATAATAATATAATTAAAAATAGTAAGTAATACAAAATATTTTAGAATTACCAAAAAATAATTAAGAAACACATAAGTAACCATTAATGATCATCAAAACAATATAGGATACATAAAAAAAAATACATCAAATAATAATAAATACTCAAAATACAACTATTTTTCTTATTTAATGGTATATTTTAGAGTTTCTTTTTTTAGAAATATATTTTACCTTAAGTATATATTACTATTTGAGATATTTCTTTATATGTATATTATAAAGTTTTGTTATTCAATTATTTATTTCTTTTTATTTTTTATTACCTTACTATTTTAATTTAACTTACAATTTTTTTTAATTAATTTTGCGGTTTGTCTCGTAATGTCTTTTTGTGTTTTTATCATATTTTGAGTATTTATTTAGTGATTTTTATGATTTTTATATATTTAATCATCACTCCTATTTTTAGTATTTCTTTTTTATGTACCTATTATATTTTTGGAGTTTATTGATATTTTATATAGGCTTTTCCTATTTATGATATTTTTTATTTTTCATATATATATATTAAATGATCATAACTATTTTTCTCATTTTTGTGTAGTTTTAGTGACTTTTATTTTTTAAAATTTATTATCTTTTATATATTTTTTCTTATTTAGATGTTTATTTGCATATATAATATAACATCTTATTGTTCATTTATTTATTTCTTATTATTTTTATTATTTTATTAAAATTTTAATGTAACTTTCTATTTTTTGTAATTAATTTTATAGTTTGTATTTTATTTTTCTGTTTCATAAGTTAACTCATTTTTAGTGATTTTTATAATTGTTGTATATTGAAGGATCTACCTATTTTTTGTGTTAATTTTTTATTTTTTTATTTTTAGTCTTTATTATTATTTTATGTTATTTTTCTTATTTGTTTGAATGTACCATATTATGTATTTCTCATTATTTAGTTTTTTTTCTTAACTTTGTTTTAAAATTTCTAAAATGTTTTGTGTTATTTAAAATTTTTAGTGATTTTTATTGTTTTTTAATTTTTATATTTTTTTTATTATCAAATACATTTTGAGTTTTTTTAATTATTTTTTATCATTTTTTATTTTGAAAGTGTTTTCTTGTAATTTTTTGTATAAAATATTATTTTTTAAAGATTATGGCATTTTATGTTTTTTACTATATTTAATTTTATTTAAATTATTTATATTTTTTTATCATAATTAGTTAAATATCTTGTTTATAAATTTTTATTTTTAACTTTTCATACTATTTCAAGTTATTTATGTGCTTATTATATAAAATGGTAAGAATTAAATAAAATATCACTATTATTTTTCTCATTTCCGTGTAGTTTTTAGTTATTTTTATTTTTTTAAAATTTATTGTATCTTATTTATTTATTTTTATTTAATGCTTTTCTTTGTATCTACCGTAAAATGTTATGTTGTTCATTTATTAATTTGTTATTTTATTATATTTTTAGTTTAACTTACTATTTTTTGTAATTAATATTGCGGTTTGTCTTTATTTTTTTATCACGTTTCATCATATGTTGAGTTATTTTTAGTGATTTTTACCATTTTTGTATATTGAATTATCTCACCTATTTTTTACATTTCTTTTTTTATTTTTGTGTTTGTAACTTTTTTAGACTTTCTTGTTATTTTATGTGATTTTTCCTATATATGGTCATTAAAAAATGTATAATAATATGTTTTGTTGAATATTTATGCATTTCTTAATTATTTTTTAGAGTTTCTAAAATATTTTGTGTTACTTAATATTTTTATTGATTTTTTAGTTATTTTATTATTTATTATTGTCACATATTTTTGGGTTTATTTTTATTATTTTTATCATTTTTTGTCTTGAATGATCCCACATATATTTGTTATTTCTATGATTTTTTGTGTTTTTTGTTATTTTTGAAAGTTTATTGAATTTTATATTTTTTTACTATATTTAGATTTATTAAAATTTTTGTATTTTTATTGTAATTAATTATGCATCTTTTTGTGAATTTTTAATTTTTATACTATTTAAGGTTATTTTCATTAATTCTTACTATTTTCGTATGTTTGCAATGTTTAGAATTATTTTTATCATAACTTTTTATTTTCGTATATATTGTATTTTAAGTATTTATTACTATTTAAGGTATTTCTTTGTGTATAACTTGCTATATTTTGTAATTACTTTTTTTATTTGTATTTAAAATTTTTTTATTTTTAAGTATTTCATACTATTTTTCGTCTTTTTTAGTATTTTTTACCATTTTTGTATATTGAATGATTATACCAATTTTAGCAGTTTAATTTTATTTTGATGTGTTTATTACTTTTTTGGAGTTTATTAGTATTTTACACAATTTTTCCTATTTGTGTTATTTATTTTAATGTTTCTTAATATGTCTCGTTGGTGATTAAGGTTTTTCTTTGTGATTTTTTGTGTTATTTATGGATTAAGGATTAAGAAGAGAAGATACTTTATATTTATCATAGTTAGATAATTCTTAAAAATAACATATTTATTTCAATATAATAAAACTAAGTGTGTATCAAATGTTATTTATTTATTACTTAGAGAAGTTGTTATATTGTATTATATTCCTAGAATTATTAAAGTTAATTATGATTATAAATTCTTAAGTTAATTTTGGAATATTTTGTGGAGTAAATTGAAAAGAAAACTTTTATTTTCAACTGAATATTTACATGATATTTACTTTACATATAATAGTTATATTCCTTATATGATTAGATTTTTATTATTAAAAGTTGTTTATTATTTTAATTTATTGCCTCATTTAGATTTAATATTATTTAATAATGCTGAGATAGTAAGTTTAGTTTGGAAGAGAAATGATAAGTTTCTAAAATAAATTCAGATGACAACGTATGAAAATCAAGTCAATAAGGGATTTAAGAAAATTATTTTTGATATAGGAATTTGGGTTAAACTTTGTCCTAGAGTTGATTTATCTATTGGAGTGTTGAAGCTAATCAATTATATTTTTTAATATTCCTAATTTAATATATATTTTTTATGTAGGTGACAAGGAGATCTAAGATTTGAGAATAAATCATTTTCAAGAGGGGGAGAATGATGTGAATCAAATTGGGCACTCTGTGATTCACAAGTTAAGGGCCAAAAGATTTGAAGAAGTATTGAATGGACTAATTGTAGTAATTGAAGAAACCTAATTGGAAACCCAAATTATAAGTCCAATAAGATCTCAAGCCTAAAAGGAAGAGCCTAATAAGATCTTAAACCCAAAATAAAATCCCAATAAGATCTCAAGAAAATAATTCAAATTTGAATTTCAAATTTAAATTTAAAGTGGGAGATTTATCATAAATCTTCTAGAAAATTAAATTAGGAAACAACATATTTTCTAGATATGATCAAGAAATATATTAGCAATATTTTTTATATGGTTGGCATGTCAACCCCAATATTTTATTTCCTTATTTAGATAATTGCTAATATTCTCAAGTGCCTATAAAATGCTAACTTTAGACCATTGTAAATAGATCTTTGATTTCAATTTTATTGTTAGGCTTATGTCTTCTTTCTCTTTTGACAGAACTTTTGAACTTATCAGGTTTTTACTTGTAGCATTCAAGCAATCAAACTTATCACTAGGGTTTTCTAGGAGCTTTTCTTAAAGGATTTAGGTGTGGCGTCTACATCTATTCATACCTTGTTTGGTTAAGAAACAAGGTATATTCCATTTTTTTTACTTGTGTCGTGAAAGTCTTGCGATCTATTCCATATTTGGTGTAGGGTGTCATTAGTATATTGGCGGAGTTCGCATCAAGATTTTATAAAGTGGACCCATCAATTATGACAAGATAAAAAATTTAAAACTCTCACTTTCGTTTCTCTTACCCATCTTTCAATTGCATGAGTTAAGAGCTGAAGCTCTTCCAATATCATCCATAGTTCAGACAAATAGTTAAACTTTTGCAAGTATGTCCCAGTGGCTCAAAATAAGTTGCTAGGGTCCAGTGATAAGCCTCCACTAGCTTGTCTCTAGCAAAAGTCACCCTTCTATTAATGTCTTGATATTTCCACCATCTGCATAGAATCGATCAGCCAATATTTGGGTACTGCCTTAGTCATAAAAAAATTAAGAGATGGAAAATATTGTAAGCAGATCTGCTTAAGATTTTGATGAACATATCAATCACCTAGAAATGCCATGGATTTCCTTCAGATGATGCATTTGGAGAACGTTGAAATCCAACTTCACCAAAGTCAACAACTCTTCATTGTGGCAGTTTTCTTTGTCATAGATCGAGATGTAGAATCTTGCTTCAGTCCTCGCTATACCTTTCCAAAGGCACTACTAGTCTAGTGCATGGTCTACTTGGACATCGATTGAATGGCCTTCAGTTCTAACTATTGTCGATGATCCACAATTATGGTGATTATTTTCATTGTACTGTTTCACGAAACTTTTGAGACGACCGACACTAAACGCGACGATGTCCTCACCATGAACCCTCAAATGGCTCACCTCATATAGGCTCAACAATCCTCTTATGTCACTGTTGCGTCCTTGAAACTTCCAGTACTCTCGTCCTTGAACTTTTGAAACATGTCTGCAGTCAAATAATAACACTGTTGATACATAAACATAATATCTTTTAATATTAAGTTGAATGACTAAGGATAGTTTATGTGATAAATTTAATTATATGGTAGGTACTATTGGTAAAAGACAATAAATTACATTGAAGCCATAAGACACCATAAGTCTTACAATAATATTATTTACATATTGTCTCTCTCCCCTTCTCGATTTGATATTAGTCTTGAATTGACATTTTGGTAGCATAGGATCGGGATGCTGTAGAACGATACGGTTCTGATGCCATAAATAATAGAGAAAATATACTAAAATGTATATTGTTTCACATGTTTTTATTAACAAGGATGTACTTAGTTAGAGAAACTAGGCCTGGGGAGCTTGGTTCAATCCATATAACGAGTGACGAAGAATACAGACGCGATTAGGATATGATGAATTTATGTAGTCTTATGGTTGTGTCATATATACTTCCTCATTAAAATTATCATGAAAAAATGAATTATCAACATTAAGTTGTCGAATGGGCCAATTATAGGAGATGACAAGTGACAAAATAAATCAAATGGTGACTGGTTTAATTATCAAACTGAAAAATATCATAATAGTCGAGTTCTTCCTCTTGAGATAGACAATAAAAGAAGAGGAGATAGACAATAAAAGAAGAGGAGATAGACAATATGTGTATAATATTATTGCAACAAGCCCTAACAGGTATTACCAAGTCATAATCCTAATGGAGCCATAAGACATGAGTCCGCACAAGTCAAGGGACATAAGCCCCAACCAATATTACCAAGAGACCACAAGATATGAGTGCGCACAAGCATTTCCAAGAGATCACAAGACATGAGTTCGCACAAACCCCAACGGGCATTACCAAGATATTACAAGACATGAGTCTGCATATGTCAAGAAACACAAGCCCTAATGGGCATTACCAAGAGACATCACAAGTCAAAATGACACATTACCTCCATAACTATTTAGGAGCCATGAACTTTTCAGGAGCCATGAACTTTTAAACAAGTTCAAACACAATACTATTGGGTTAATGCTATGAATTCTAAATATTCAGCTATTTTGAATAACCACACATGGGATTTAGTGTCAACTCCACCTGGTAGACATATTATCGATTGTAAGTGGGTTTACAAACTCAAACACCATCCAAATGGAACTCTTGCACGTTATAAAGCTCGTTTAGTTGCCTTGGGGAGATAGATAATGGAAGAAGGGAGATATATAATATGTGTATAATATTGTTGTAAGACTTGTGGTGTATTGTGGATTCAATATAATTTATTTTCTTTTAAATGGTTTATCCTAATGAAATCTTGTAGCCCTGTTGTCGTAAAAGCCTAAACAAGAGGGGTGTGGTATAAAGGTCGAGGTGATCAAGGGAGGACCCGAATTCCTCATGTTCAAAATAAAGGTTTTTAATTTAGGTATTCATCCATCTCCTTTTCAAAGTAATAAGCGAGCCTCAGACACTGAATCTGATCAAGCAGATGTAGCTTCTCTAGAGGCTCAGGATCAATGGTAGCAATCATCGTCTTAACCTTCTCCTTTAGTTCCTGAATTTGGTTCTGCATGCTGTCAAGGTTCATCTGCAATGGCATAGTTCACATATAATATACATCGCGGTTAGCCTTAACTAGCATATGGAGTTAAGATATGTATATATTCATTGATTTAACTTTATGTATATATATATATATATTATTATACCATCAAGTCGGGATCAATAGTGAGGAAAAGGTCTCACTAAGCCATGAAACTCTCAACTCTCCTTAACAGAATGAAAAGATCGTCCAAGTGTTTCTTTTGCCAAGCCTAAAACCCAGGTACAAATTGCACTTTCAGTTTTGTATAATGTTATTTCAGAAAACATGACAGGTAGTGCACCTGCCTCTTCACGACCTAGGAGAAGAACAATTGCTCGAGGTCCAAGAGAGTAGCAAGTTGATTAAGGGATTCCGACCAAACTAGGTTAGGGCATGACAACTTAAGTGGTATAAGAGATTATGTTTTCCCAAATACATTATCAAAACTTTATAACCTATAGACTAATCGAAAATTTGTGAACCCAACCATGACACCTAGAAGGGGAACCAAGAGAATTAGGGTGGTAGTTGTGAACTCCGCCGGCAACCCCTTTTGATGCGAACCTCGCCAATATGCTGACGACACCCTACACCAAATATGGCAACGATCCCAAGACTTTCACAACGTAAGTGCGAAAAGATGGAATATACCTTGTTTATGTGAGAAACAAGGTATGGGATATGTAGACGCCACACCCAAATCCTCTAAGAAGAACTCTTAGAAAACCCCAGGTGATAAGTCTTGATTGCTTGAACGCCACAGGTAAAAACCTGATAAGTTCAAAAGCTCTTTCAAGATAGAAAGAAGACAAAACCTCACAAAATATAAATTCCAAAAAGTGTGTCTCCAATGCTGTGGAGTATGCCTTTTATAGGCTCAGAAAACAACCGAATGACCCATATAATGAGGAAAAAATCTATTATGGTTATAAGCTAACCTTATATAATCTAGCTACCTAATATTATCTTAAGAGATTTATTATATTTATAAATCTCTCCTTATTAATTAAATCTGGACCTTCTCTTGGGCTCATCTTGGGCTCTTCATTTGGGCTTCTATTTGAATATGCATCAATCTCTTTAATTAGCCCATATAAAGCTTCCTTGAATCTTTTAGCCATTGACCTTGTGATTGGGCCCTCTTGAAGTCTCAAATAATCATTTATCCCATTTGGTGACAAAGTGTTCAGCTTCATTACAGGTTCGTTTGATTGGGCTTGTGAATTTGTAGACTCTTTTGTCGGATTCACATCATTCTCCACCTCTTGAAAATGATTTGTTCTCAAATCTTCTGTTCCTTCATCACCTATAGCAAAAGAAATTAAATTAGAAATATGTATGTTATTGCTAACAATATATTTATCAGATAACTTATTGTTGTAATTATTATTAATGAGTTTTAACATTTTAAATTATCTCTCTAATCTAAGAAATTTTAATAGTTTTCTATCCATAAACATTTCATTTCTTATATGTAAACTAACCCAAATCCCTGGATCAAAAACAATTTTCATGAAACTATTGTTGTAAAGATTAATATTTTCTTGAGTCTGCTGTTTTCTATCCAATAGATTAAAACCATAGATAATCTCCATTGGTGATAACTTAGTTACTAAATAAATATAACGATTATATGCAAACACAATATGTATGAGAATCTACATTTTTCATACCTTGCTTACACTTGATCACATAACCAGATGTATAAATGAATTCTACCCACCTTGCATGATACTCATTCAGCTTGAGGGCTACTCCGTTGAACTTTTCATTATAATATGCAATTGATCTTCTTTCCTGACTTACCAAGTAAGGTGTTTGCCAATCTTGAATTACCTTAATTTCCTTGTCAATGGCAATCCCTTCAAAACTTATAAAATATCTAGGAAATAGAAGTTTATCCGAACAAATGATAAATATCTTAAAATTCTTTAAACAATTTATCTTTCCTTAAAAGTTCTAACATCATTTTTAAATATTTCATAAGTTCATATACCAGGACGTCATCAAAATATATATAGTCAAACTTTAAAATGATAACATGCAAGATATGCTTCATTAATATCATGATAGTGCTATATGTACTAGTCAATCCAAAAATCACAACTAACCAATCATATAGACCTGGTTTTGTTTCAAATGTTGTTTTCAAATCATCTTTTTCTTTAATTTGAAATTGATGATATTCACTCTTAAGACCATGTTTTGAAAACAAATAGTATCTATGCAACTCAATAACAATATCATATAAATAAGAAACATGTTGTTGATACTTTACCGTGATATTGTCAATGGCTCGACAATTAAGGCATATTTGCCAAGTTTCGTCCTTCATGGGTACAACACATGGCCGCTTGCTCTTATGTATATATCTCCTTTCCATCAATTTTAGTACTTGGTGTGACTTTGATACTTGTTTTCTCGAACTGGTGGCAAACCAAGAGTTATCTTCTTTGTAATGACATTCTTGAATTCCTACAGAAGAGAAACACTAATGCTCGGCAAATATCCGACAATATGATTAGTAAAATATAAATCCTTGTACATAAGTACTGTAAGGATAGGATATGAAATTGTATCTCTCTTGATCTCACTTTTTCTCTTCATAAAATTGTTTCTACTCTCTTTTCTTTGTATTATGGCTTTTCTCTCTTCTTTTTGAACATTGCCTTTTCTCTCATCATTTTCAATTTCGGCTTTTCTCTCTCGGATTTTTCTCTCTTCTTTTTCAATATTGCCTTTTGTCTCTTCCTCTTCAATCATGGCTTTTCTCTCTTGTCTTTCTGCTATTTTCTTTTCATTTTCCTTTTTCTTTTTCAACTGATCCTGAAAAACTTGTTGTAAAGTCAAAGGTACAAGAGATATTGGTCTATTATTCATCACGAATGAGTACCTATCTATTGATTTGTCATACGTAACGTGACGGTCTAACTTCCAAGGTTCTCCCAATAAAATATGACATGCATACATTGGTACTACATCACATAATATTTCATCCTGATATTTCCCAATAGAGAAGGACACTATCACTTGTTGGGTTACCTCGAGTTTGGGTTGATCTCTCAGCTTTTGAATTTGATATGGCTTTGGATGCTTCGTTGCATGTAATGCCGACTTCTCCACAAGCTCGGTGCTAGCAAAGTTAGTGCAGCTTTCCCCATCTATGATAACAGAACAAACCTTATTGTTCATAAAGCAACGAGTATGAAATAACTTCTCACGTTGGTTGTCCAAGATATCATCAACCCATGGTCTGTTCCAAGTAGTAAGTTGATTGATGGAATTGAGATTGATGTTGCCGCGATTAACTTGGAGATCATCGAACTCCCCTAGTTCCTGTGGTTCGAAGCATCGAGATCGACTGCTCCACGGTCGTTCAATGGAAGTATGTGAGTGTCGTCTCACACCTTCCTCCAAGCGATCCATTCGCGTATGAAGTGGCTCAAATTCATACGTCACTATCTGTTTCATTTGACTCTTCATTGCTTTCCATTGTAGGTTTTGAATAGGCGATATGGAACCCTCACATGTTAGAAAGAAAAGAACCTCGCAACTCTCCCTCACATGTTTCTCTCAGACACTCATGTTTCACACTCAAATGGCTTTTTCTTATAGATTTAAAGCACTCTTGCCTTTTTCCACTCATATGTCTTCTTTCAATCTGAATTGAACTTTAAAAACAAATCATTTTTACGAAGCAGTTCAACTTGAGTAACAATCAAGACATATCGATAAAGGTTTTCAAAAAGTAATTCCAAAGAATTTAAGTGAGAGGTATGAATAGACTTAGAAATAAGAGTAAAATTTAGATAGAGAAGAAAGAAATTAAGATGAAATGAAGTAATAGAAGATAGAGCAGAATAAAAATGAGATATAAGATAGAATTGTGTGCCTCCTTTTTTTTTCTTTTGCCTTTTTTTTTCACGAATTTTTTTCCTCTTTTTTTAGCACGAACTTTTTTTTGGTCTTTTTTTAGCACGAATTTTTGGCTTTTTTTCTCTTTTTTTTTAACCTACTGAAGAGAAGATAGATAGAAGAATATGATAATTTTTTTTATAGAGAATAGAAATATGTAGAGAAGATAAAAAAAAAAAGAACTAGATAAAAAAAATGGTATGGAAGTTGTCGTGCAACCGTGTGCTCTGATACCAACTGATGCGAACCTCACCAATATGCTGACGACACCCTACACCAAATATGGCAACGATCCCAAGACTTTCACGACGCAAGTGCGAAAAGATGGAATATACCTTGTTTATGTGAGAAACAAGGTATGAGATATGTAGATGCCACACTCAAATCCTCTAAGAAGAACTCTTAGAAAACTCCGGGTGATAAGTCTTGATTGCTTGAACGCCACAAGTAAAAACCTGATAAGTTCAAAAGCTATTTCAAGATAGAAAGAAGACAAAACCTCACAAGATATAAATTCCAAAAAGTGTGTCTCCAATGCTGTAGAGTATGCCTTTTATAGGCTCAGAAAACAACCAAATGACCCACATAATGAGGAAAAAATCTATTATGGTTATAAGCTAACCTTATCTAATCTAGCTACCTAATATTATCTTAAGAAATTTATTATATTTATAAATCTCTCTTTATTAATTAAATCTGAACCTTCTCTTGGGCTCTTCATTTGGGCTTCTATTTGAATATGCAACGATCTCTTTAATTAGCCCATATAAAGCTTATTTGAATCTTTTAGCCATTGACCTTGTGATTGGGCCCTCTTGAAGTCTCAAATAATCATTTATCCCATTTGGTAACAAAGTGTTCAGCTTCATTACAGGTTCGTTTGATTCGGCTTGTGAATTTGTAGACTATTTTGTCGGATTCACATCACCTTTCCAAAGGAAAAATCCCCGGGGGTCCAACCAACCCCACAAGTACTGAGCTCAAAACACCAACGACTGTATAAGTAGTTCACCAGGGTATTTGCTCCATAGAAGAAACATTCTATTGAAAAGTCTTTTCAATAGAAGAAACATCCTATTGAAAAGGCTTTTCAAGATAGTCAAAATCATAATGTTCGCTCCATAGAAGAAACATCCTATTGAAAAGGCTTTTCGATATAGTTTGCACCACAATTGTCGAAGTGTATTCAAGTATTTAAGAATGCTAAATAGGGGTGGGGCAGGGGCGGAAATAGACCTGTGACTATACTTCCTCAGATCATGTGTGACACTTATAGTACAGGTGAGGTTTGTTTTTTATTGTAAAATACCTTTTGTATTTATTTTTATTGATTTTTATCATTTTTTGTTTTGAACTATCTCACATATTTTTTTTATTTTGTTATGATTTTTATTTTTAAAAGTTAATTACATTTTATGTTTTTTTTACTATATTTAGTTTTATTTAAATTATTTGTATTTTTATCGTAATTAATTATATATCTTGTTTCTGAATTTTTATTTTTAATTTTTCATACTATTTCAGGTTATTTATGTACTTATTACATAAAATGGTAAGAATTAAAGAAAATATATGAAAAATTAAAAATAAAAATTCATAAACAAGATAAATAACTAATTACAATAAAAAATGTAAGTAATTTAAATAAAATCAAATATAGTAAAAAAACATAAAATGACATAAAGTTTAAAAAATAACAATGAATACAAAAAATTATAAGGAAACACAAAAAATATATTAGATAATTCAAGACAAAAAATCAATAAAAACAAACACCAAAAATATTTGACAATAAAAAATAATATAAAAATTAAAAATAAATAATAAAATCACTCAAAATTATAAGTAATACAAAATATTTTAAATAATTTATAACAAAATTAAGAAAAAAATTAAATAACAACAAAGACATAGTATGATATATTCATATAAACATTACAAATAGAAAAAATAGCATAGAATAATGATAAAAACTAAAAAAATAATAAATACATAAAAATAAAAGATAAACCTTAAAAGTAGGTGGTATGGTTCAATATACAAAAAAAATGGTAAAAATTATTAAGAAAGACTTAACATGTGATGAAATAAAAAAATAAAAAAATAAAATACAAATTGCCAAAATAATTACAAAAAATAAAAAATTTAACTAAACATTTAAGAAAATAACACAAGTAATAAAATAAATAAATAAACAACAAAATATTATACAATACATATCCTCAAATAAGAACAAATACTTTAAATATAATAAAATTTAAAAAATAAAAATTACTAAAAATTACACAAACGAGAAAATAATTATGATCATTTAATATTATAATAATAATAATAATAATAATAACATAAATAGGAGAAAACTGCATAAAATACTAAAAAACTCAAAAAAATGTAACAAGTACAAAAAAAATGCTAAAAATAGGAGCAATGATTTAATATACAAAAATTATAAAAATCACTTAAAATATTTAAAATATAATAAAACACCAAAATAAAATATTATGAGACAAACTGCAAAATTAAATAAAAAAAAGTGAGTTAAACTAAAATAGTAAGGTAGTAACAAATTAATAATAAATAAATAATTGAACAACAAAACTTTATAATATACATTTAAAGAAATATCTCAAATATTAATAAATACTTAAGGTAAAATAAATTTCTAAAATATATTAAGTATTAAAAATACAATGAAACAAGAAAAAGTATTATTTAATATATAAAAATAGTAAGAAATATTAAAAAACTCAAGACTATGAAACACTAAAAAATTTTATAGACAAACAGCAAAATTAATTACAAAAATATAATAAGTGAAATTAAAAACATACATAAAAATAGCAAGTTAAAAAAATAGCAAGTTAAAATCATAATGTTCAACTTCAAAAATGTAATAGATAAGAGAAAATAAAGACATCAAATCATAATGTTCTCTAGTTAGGACATCCACCAATGGCATATTGAAAAGGTTTTGCTAGGCAAAACTCGTTTACAATTTGTTTATGGACAGGTGCATAACTAAAAGAAGACATAAGAAGATGACTAACTTACCTTGTCGTCCCTATCCAATGAACCTAGGGCCCATGTAAAATTTGGACAATCATTAAAACTTGCATACAAGTACAAGTTCCACTTGCAAAATGAAAAAGGGCAACCACAATAAGAATGCCAACTCGGAAGTTATTTAATCATTATAAGTCAATTCTCATTATATTTAAAAAATTTATAAGCAAAATTCAACACATAAGATAACAGGTTAATAACTACTCGGGATGAATTTAGCAATATAGGTATTGTTACATTACTAATTTATACATACTCACTAATTTCAATATATTTGGTAGTTATAATCATGCTTAATGTCAACAATTAACTATAAGTACTCTCTCCATAATTGTATATCATATTTAATAGAGAAATCAAATCCAAATATCTTGGTAATTATCATCATCACTATCTCTTGTTTGATAGTAAAGAGAGCTGTTATAGAACAGAAACTTAAAGAAAAAAAATGAATTCATTGTTTGATATAAAAGATACAAGTATACTTAAGATAACCTATCCTCAGGTCTATTGATATATATTTTTTTACCGCATTACGTTTTGAGAGGGTATTTGCTTGCCACTGGTTCCACTTATTATGTTCCTCCAAAAATATATTAAAGCAAAGAAAGTGAAGAAGTTAATGTTCCCACTAGGGTATCACTTATAAGCAAATAATTTCATAAGAAAGCCTCTACCTAATTTGAAAAAATCAAGTCAAAGGATAGCAATTAATTAACTTTGAAATACAATTTATATGTTCATATATCATAGACCATGATATGGATAAAGATTATCTAGAATAATTTAAAATAAAAAGCATGTTGATGATTGAAAACAGTAACTCTTCAAACATGTAAATATGCCTGAATTTCAGTATTGCTGCTCCTTATCTAGATAAGCTTGTTAGATATACGTGTCAAGTGCCCAATATTTCTGATCCTAGGTCCATCTTCCTTCGGCACGAATAGTTGACTGTATTCATTCGACAACAATTACATAGAGTTTAAACACTGAATCCAGTGAAAATGATGATTGTAATAAGTTATAAATCACTTTGTCTGGAGAAGCTGTCAACATGCAGTTCTTCTCTACGTCAAGTATTTTCCCAATAAGATCACAATCATGGAGAAGATACTTAATGAGAGAAGTATTTTTGCTCTCTGGGCAAGATAATAATATGTTTTCCACGTGATGATGCAAAAAGTTGTATGGATAATTACAATTGCATATACAATAAATATGTGTTATCATCAATATCCATGGCACAATATACTTTGTACTACCCCAATATTAATCAATTCCTTCCAAGCAACTTTACCACCAACTCCACGATCTGACAAGTAGAGTTTGAAGAATACGTAAAAGTCAAAAATGATATACAAGCGAAAAGGGAGAGTATTTTATGGAGAAAAAGTGTCATAATTTTATAATGTCCCAAAGAAGCATCTTCTACTTCTTAATTCAAAGGTGAGAAACTATACATAAATGCAAATATATGTTCCAAATAAGTCATATTTTTTGTTCCAAATAAGTATGCTATAAATAATATACAAGGTAAAAGAGAAAATTTTATGGTGAAAAAGTGTCAGAATTTTATGGCGTTCCAAAGTAGCAGTATCTTTTACTTCATTCAAAGGTAAGAAGCTATATATATGTTCCAAAGAAATCATTTTTCTGTGAAATGAGAACTTTTAGATTGCTCTATTTTTTTGAATATATTCTTAAGTCCCTAAAAATGAGGCATGCATAGACAAATGAGAACTTACCTTCAAGCGGTGCTTTCCAAGAGGTGGATCTAATCTTTCATATGCCGTAAGTAAAAGATTCTCAATCAAAGAAAATTCTAGGAGCGCTAATATATTACCTACAAATATATTACCTACAAAGTACAAAGACAAGGTTTCACAACTTAGTGTATGCATAAAGAAAGACTTGAAAATTTTGAAACAAAGGTTCCACTCCTTTGACAAAGCATACTTTTATTTATGAAAATGTGATTTTCTATGTAGAGACAATCAGCAACAGCATCCTATAACCTTACCTAATCTCAGTAACATGCCATCAACTGCCCCAGAATGAGTTGCTACTATTGATCCATGAGTTAATTGATGGTTTTACATATGGTAAGACTCTGCAGGCAACCGTTGAGGAGTCCAACAAGTAGATGAATACTGACAACAAATTCACCAGAACTGATTTTGGCCTGTAATCTTCAAGTGCAGACTCCACGAAATCATATTAATAAATTGCATGCAACTTAACAAGGTCCTTCTGTGACATTTTTTGTGCATCACTAGGCTCCAAAACAAAGAGAAACACAAGTGAAACTAAGAATTAATTTTAATGTTTTCTATTTATATTTTCTTGCTGCAATTAAAGAGAAATAACACATGCACAATTTAGAATTATAATTTTTCATTGGAGAAAAAGTTCTCATTCATTGTATGAAGGATAAGGGGTTTCTAAGAGGAATTTGAATTGGATTCAAGAAAAATATCAAACTTTTTCTGAATTTATAGAGACCGGAAGGAAGGAGATAAAAATAAGAGCATCTATGGCCAGAGAGCTTTGCAGAAAGACTAAGGGAACATATCTTGCTATTTCGCAGATTGTTTCACCGAAGTTTGAATGCACTTTCCTGTAAAGTATTTGAAAAAGAAAGAAAGGTTGGAAAATGACAAGAATGCCTACATAAAATTAATATATTAGCCCAATTAAAATGCTTGGTTAGAAAGCAGATCAATTTTTTGATGAGGAAAAAGATAATTAATAAAAAATTGTAATCAGAAAAATGAGATAATGAAAAAAATTTGGCATAGTAAAATAGCAGCAAATTTTTATAGAATAAAACTGGTGCATTTATAAAATAATTAATTAAAAATGACCCACTTTTTAAGTAAAACTATTGTGAAAATTTATCATCACCAACATTATTTACTAGTATCAAGTACATCATAAGAAATCTATATTCATTTAAAATAGTTTGCTTCCAATATCAAAAATTAATTTTTTTCAAATCAGAAAGCACTTTTCATGCCAAACATGTCCAAATATTAGAAATCCTATTGAATTATGAAGTTCTTATATCCAATTTTTTGGATACACTCATCTAAATCTTTAATATCTTTTCTCATCCAAATATTTTAAATTCAGTCACTAAATTTTGACTAATTCCAATAAAATAACAATATAGACGGAGATAGATGACACTACTTTTTAAAAACAAAAGTTGCTCACTTATAATTGGAAAGTCCCATGCATATGAGAAGGTTACAACAAAAATATTTAATTAATTAGCTTTTGCTTCATTTTCTATACAAAATCAGAAACAAAAATATAATGGAACTAAATTAGAAATAAAAACAACAAAATTCAGTTTTTGTTTGATTTGCATTGGAAACATAATCTAATTCCCTTTCTTTCATTGCTTACTAAAGATTTATATATTTAAATTTAAAAGGATGACCATAAATCTGGTTAATAGCATAGTATAAAAATAATTTATATATAAATCATATTATAATATTTTTACACAAACAAATCAATATCTAATATAATAGAAATAGATCAATAAATTTTCCCTGCAAAAACCAGCGAATAGTTTGGTCCCCATTCCATCATTTCACCTACATACTATTCCATATTGTCAAGCACGTATTAGTTCATCCTATGTGTTGTACTTTTTGGTTGAGCTTCTTTAGCCTAGAAAATTATCAAACTAAGGTTATCAGGCCAATGAAAAAATTTGTTGGCAAACTGATAAAATATTAGATCACTTTGATAGAAGAGTATACTCTTCGAGAAAAAAAAAACATATCACATAGAAAATTGTGGCAAGAATCATGAAATTATTATGTAGAACATTTTAAAAAAATCATGGCCAGAATCATGAAACTATTCTGTAGAACATTTTAACTAATCATTATATAAATATTTATCAAATAATATATCAAGATAGTGTAATTAATTTTCTTATTAATTTATAAACAAATATAATATCATTTTCTTATAACACATTTACTACTTTATATAAATAAATCAGGCCTAATTATAGTATATGCATTTTTATGGGTTAATATAATTTTGCAGTACTATTGACTAGTTAATGAATGCAATATAAATTCATGTAGTGAACATTTATAAAAAAACTTAACTTGTTCAGGAATTAATGATATAAAAAAAAGGAGAATTATGCAATGTTATTATTGGATAAATTTATTTTTAAGTATGGATATCAATATAAACACAAATATATTATTATTATTTATATTTTATTTTCAAAATTATAGAGCAAGTAGTAGGGTAGTTCTTGGATAAATTTATTTTTAATGAGGGATATCAATATAAAATAAGTAGTCATTTGTCTTTTTCTATGAACTTCTGTCCCAAGTTTTCAAAAAAATGGATACTCCCTCATTAAAGTGAGAATTGGAAGTTCCTTAAGAAATGAAAATTTTCCATATCAAACAACCACAAATGATACCCACATGTGAAATTGAAATTCTAGTATAAAATTTTACAACAGAACAAATACACTCTTTATAAAAATTAGGCACAAATAATCTTTTGAAGACATGACTAAGCACATTCAAAGAGAATTATTTCAGAAAGATGGACTATGATGCAACTTCAAAATAAAAAAAAAGGAAAAAAAATGAACAAGAATGGGTCACTAAACAACAAAGAAATCTCTATTCTTCCATAAACTATATAAATATTCCAAAAGCCAAAGAGATGACTATTGTGGTTCCATCAAGCTAACTCTCCCTTGTGTCATTTTAATCTTATAGATATACAAAGGTACAAACTTAAAATTCTCACCACAATAAGCAAGCGAGATATTTTAACAAGTAGTCAGGATCTAACTTACCGAAGTGCTGAACTTGCTCACGATCATCTCTAAGAAATCACTGTCCTCAATCTAGTGCATTGCTTCTACATAGTTAGTATACAAATGTTCATCCACACCAAACAGACGTATTAACACATGTGAGGAAAAAAAGTTGATTATTGTAAGGATATCAATTAGTTATCTAAAAAGGGCAAATGAACAATCTCATTTTCTGAACAGTTATCTCAGAAGTTAAATTGAAGATGCCATGTTATTAGTTCAGATGCAAGCTTTGCCTTGATGAGCTACTTTTAAAAAGAATAGTACAGATGGAATCATAGTAAATTCTAGTAAACCACTAGTTCCATTAAAGGCAGTTTGCTAATATATGGAGAAGAATTAATACATAGGGTTGTTGCTACTAAATTAATACATATTCAGTTGCAACCATTGTTGCAAGGAGAAATTAGAAAAAATAAATGGAACTAGCAACTTCCCAAAGAAAAGGAAAATGTGTCAAATGAAAGGAGCACGACCTGCTTTTATTCCAAGACTTGAATGGGAAAATTAGGATCCTATAAATCAACCTAACAATTGTCTATATGATTATTCACACAATAAGCACACAGATTTTCGTATTTCAATTGGTAGGAAAATGTTTAAAAATTACAAAAGCACAACTAGACTTTCATTCCAGCTGCAGCTGATGTCTAAATACAATTAAACAGACCCTTAATTACTAAAGAAGGTAGGATTTACCTATGCCAACTAGGACAAAAATGGCAAATATCCATTCTACGGTGAATAATAGCAAATAGCATTAGATAATACTGTTTGTCTAAAAAGAAAGTGCTTATGAAACATTGAGTCTCTAAGAAGTTCTTGCCTATGGATTATTCTCATTCTCAATCTAGTAAAAGAGAGGATACACCAAAAGTTTTCCAATCGGAATCTAAGAAATAACACAATGATTATTATCACAGGTACAAAAATAATTGAATAAAAGTTACATCATCATGCAATTAAAAAGGAAACATCAGCAAATAAGTGCATTAAATGATGCGAACCCTACCAATATGCTAACGACACCCTACACCAAATATGGCAACGATCCCAAGACTTTCACGACGCAAGTACGAAAAGATGGAGTATACCTTGTTATGTGAGAAACAAGGTATGGGATATGTAGACGTCACACTCAAATCCTCTAAGAAGAACTCTTAGAAAACCTCGGGTGATAAGTCTTGATTACTTGAACGCCACAGGTAAAAAACTAATAAGTTCAAAAGCTCTTTCAAGATAGAAAGAGGACAAAACCTAACAAGATTGAAATTCTAAAGTGTCTTTTATAGGCTCAGAAAACAACCGAATAGCCCACAAAATAAGGAAAAAAAAATCTATTATGGTTATAAGCTAACCATATCTAATCTAAATATCTAGGATATTTTAATAACTAATTTATAAAATCTAATATTATCATTTAATATCCTAAGAAATTTATTATATTAATAAATCTCTCCTTATTAATTAAATCTAGATCTTCTCTTGGGCTCATCTTGGGCTATTCTATTGGGCTTCCATTTTAATATTCAGCAATCTCTTTAATCAACCCATATAAAGCTTATTTGAATCTTTTAGCCCTAAACCTTGTGATTGGGCCCTCTTGTAGTCTTAAATGATTATTCATCTCATTTGGTGACAAATTGTTCAGCTCCATTGCAGGTTCGGTTTGATGGACTTGTAAACTCGTAGTCTCTTTAATTGGATTCACATCATTCTCCCCCTCTTGAAAATAATTTATCCTCAAATCTTTTGTTTCTTCATCACCTACATCAAAGGGTATTAAATCAGTAACATTGAAACTTTCATTAACGCTATACTCACCAGGTAACTCTAGCTTGTAAGCATTATTATTAATGTGTTCCAACACACGAAATCGTCCATCTCTTCTAGGAAGAAGTTTTGATCACCTTTGTTCCGAAAATCGTTCTTTCCTCATATGAAGCCAAACCCAATCGATGGGGGTTCAAAAATGACACTTTTGTGGCCATTGTTTACTTGTTTTTCATAAACTTTAGTCATTCGTTCAATGTGCATTTTGTCTTCTCGTGTAGTTCTTTCACAAACTCTGTTTTTCTCTTTCCATCAAAATTTACCAACTCACCTATAGGAAGTGGAGTTAGATCTAGAGGGGTTAATTGATTGAAACCATAAACAATCTCAAATGGTGAAAACTTAGTTGTAGAATGAACAGAACGATAATAAGCAAATTCAACATGTGGTAAGCAATCTTCCCATGATTTTAAATTCTTTTTTATTATAGAACGTAATAAAGTATCTAATGTCCTATTTACTACTTCTGTTTGACTATAAGTTTGTGGGTGACATGTTAAAAACAACAGTTTGGTTCCTAATTCACCCTATAGGGTTTCCAAAAGTAACTCAAGAATTTAGAATAACGATCATAAACATAGTTTTAGGCATACCATGCAATTTGAAAACTTCTCCAAAGAACAAATCAACAACATTCGATACATAATCAGTTTTATGATATGAGATGAAATGTGTCATCTTTGAAAACCTATCAACTACCACAAACACAAAATTCCTCCCCCTCTTAGTTCTTGGTAATCCTAAAATGAAATCCATGGAAATATCAATCTAAGGTGCATTAGGAATCGGAAGAGGAGCACTTCTGCAACTTCTAAACATTTCACAAATCAGGATCGTTTGCATACAAATCCTTGATATAATAAAAACCAAGCAATTTAGAATCAAGCATTGAAAGCATAGCGTACCTTTGCGATAGAGCATCTGCAACTATATTTTCCTTACCTTGCTTGTACTTGATCACATATGGGAATGTTTCAATGAACTCCACCCACCTTGCATGGCGTTTGTTCAACTTGTGTTGTCCTTTGAGATGCTTAAAAGATTCATGATCTGTGTGAATTACAAACTCTTTCGGCCATAGATAGTGCTGTCATGTTTGAAGAGCGAACTAGGGCATATATCTCCTTATCATAGGTAGGATAGTTAAGGGTTGCTCCACTCAACTTTTCACTGAAATATGCAATTGGTCTTCCTTCCTACATTAATACCCTTCCAATACCTACTCCTGATTCATCACACTTAATTTCAAATGTTTTCAAAAAATTAGTCAATGAGAGCAATGTGGCAGTAGTTAGTTTTTCCTTTATCAATTGAAATACATTTTGTTGCTCATTATCTCATTTAAAAGGTACATTTTTGTTTATAACAGCAGTAAGAGGTGCAACATAACTACTGAAATTTGGATCAAAACGTCTATAAAAACTAGCTAATCCATGAAAACTTCTTACCTGACTTATCGAATTAGGTGTCCGTCAGTGGCGAATTGCCTTAATCTTTTCCTCGTCAACTCCAATCCCTTTTGAACTTATAATATATCCAAGAAACACAAGTTTATATGTACAAAAGACACATTTATTCAAGTTGGCAAACAACTTATGTTGCCTTAATGCTTCTAACACAACTCTTAAATGTGCTACATATTCATCCATGGTCCTGCTGTAGATTAGAATATCATCAAAATATACAATGACAAATCTCCCAATAAAAGCACGTAATACATGATTTATTAATCTCATGAAAGTGCTTGGTGCATTAGTCAATCCAAAGGGTATAACTAACCATTCATATAATATTTATTTAGTTTTAAATGTTGTTTTCCATTCATCCCTCTTCTTTCATTCGAATTTGATGATATCCACTCTTAAGATCTATTTTCGAAAATAAACAAGATCCATGCAACTAATCTAACATGTCATCCAAACAAGGAATAGGGTGGCGATACTTTACCATGATGTTGTTGATGGCTCGACAATCCACGCACATTCGCCAAGTTCCGTCTTTCTTAGGTACGAGTAGCACTAGCACAGCACATGGACTCATACTCTCTCAAACATACACTTTTTCAATCAGCTCTAGGACTTGGCGTTGAAGTTCCTTTGTTTTTGTAAACCCCGCACATTTGAGTTAAGGAAAACCGGGAAAAGAACCGGTCAAACCGAATAAGAAAAACCAAACCGGTTTATATTTGGAAATAAGCAATATGAAAATTTACAATTTTCGGTTGATCCAAAGAATTTATTCAACATTGGAAAAGAAATTTAAGACAAAATAGAAAAAAAAAACTAAATTGGTTCAGGTGAACTAGATTATATAATAACTTCAAAGTTAAGCGTGTTTACTTTAGAGTAGTGTGAGGATGGGTGACCTCTTGGGAAGTGTGATTTTTATAACCTGAAATTTCGGTCAAAATTTTTTATACGAGCTTATAATAAATAGCCATCAATTAATATATATTTAATTATTGAAATTAATACCAATAATTTAATACATAAATTAAATTATTGGAATTAATACTAATAATTTATGGTAATATTAATACTAGTAATAAATCTCGACTATTTAATATACGGGTTTTATAACTATATAAATAGGTCATCCAATCTCGACTATTTAATATACGGGTTTTATAACTATATAAATAGGTCATCCCCATTTCATTCTCCTCCTGGGAAGTGTGATTTTTATAACCTGAAATTTCAGTCAAAATTTTTTATACGAACGTACGGCTTATCATAAATAGCCATCAATTAATATATATTTAATTATTGAAATTAATACCAATAATTTAATACCTAAATTAAATTATTAGAATTAATACAAATAATTTATTACCGAAATTAAATTATTGGAATTAATACCGAAATTAAATTATTGGAATTAATACCAATAATTTATGGCAATATTAATACTAGTAATAAATCTCGCCTATTTAATACACGGGTTTTACAACTATATAAAGAGGTCATCCCCATTTCATTCTCCTCTTGGGAAGTGTGATTTTTATAACCTGAAATTTCGGTCAAAATTTTTTATACGAACGTACGGCTTATCATAAATAGCCATCAATTAATATATATTTAATTATTGAAATTAATACCAATAATTTAATACCTAAATTAAATTATTGGAATTAATACAAATAATTTATTACCGAAATTAAATTATTGGAATTAATACCAAAATTAAATTATTACCAATAATTTATGGCAATATTAATACTAGTAATAAATCTCGCCTATTTAATACATGGGTTTTACGACTATATAAATAGGTCATCCTCATTTCATTCTCCTCACACCTGAACACTTCTCTCTCTCTCTCTACTGCTCCATTTCCTAGTAAAGCTCGAACCAGAGCTTCGACTTGAACAAAAGTCGGGCTCTTTAGAACCGGGGAGAAGACGCTATCTGATAGCAAACTCCAGTCAATCCGAGAACCGTTGGAGAAGCGCCGACATGATGGAATAGTGAAGCAACTCCGGTGGACCGAAGTTGCCCTATTTCAGCCAAGCTGGAATCAGCCATTTCAAGCCCTCCTCAGGCTAAACTAAGCCCTCCCAACATTTCCTCAGCCTTTGCACGACCGAATTAGGACCGAAAGGTAAGCCAATTCGGCTCCCCTTTATAATTTTTGATCGGTGCTAGAGAGAGAATCGACCGAATTTCAATCATGAAATTCTAATCCAATTCCGCATCAATTGATACAATACTTGATTTTAGGATGAACCTCAGGATGAGACCTATCTGCCTAGATCGAAAGCTCGGACTGTCGTGCCTTCACCGGAACGTTAAATACCAGGAACGCTAGCAAGGACAAGCTCGTGTGAATACAAAGAACCAGTCTAGTGGAAATCACGACATTAACGGGTGAGTGGGATTATATATCATACCCAGTTGGGGATGATAAGTGCCTCGATATAAAAATCCACTGTTTAGTGGTATTTTAGTCATCACTACTTAGAGAAAGTGATGTGAAAGTTATGCGGAAAAACTACTTACTGGTTGTAAGTAGATCATACCCGGTTGGTATGATGAGACTTCCTCGAAGGAAGTTGAAAACCCGTTCATCGGTTATGAACGGAGATGTCCTTATACCGGTCGGTATGATGGACAGTAAAAACCTATTTTTGTTAGAAGATCTCTCCCTTGACTATGTGCCAATGCTTAAACAATTTGGGAGAACTTCTTGACGGGAGCTCGAATAGCTCTGATAGGTCAGGGGCCTCGGTTTTGGAACTTGGGGGCTAAATGCCCGATTTTGAAAATCTCGTACAGTGGGCCCAAGGCCAGTTGGCACGAGCAGGAGCTCGTAAACGAACATGATATATGTGCCATAAAACTTAATAAGTGAATTGTTTGGCCATGGTACCAAGATAGGACCGACATGCTCAGTCAACTAGCGGTAGTGCGACATGACAGGTCAACGGACTAGTCAAGACAAACAGCTGCGGGTTGAGTTGAGAGTCAGGGCCGTTGGACTAATGGCACCACAGATTACATGGCAATATAAGAAAACATTGTTTGTGCATGCGCTGTGAGTACGAGATCATCAAGACGCCCATGAGGGGTAGTGATGCGTCCTAAGGGCATTGGACGACCTGGTGGCTATAAGGGCAGTTCGTCGTTCCAGGTGTCTGTGCGAAATTTGGAGTAGCACGAAGTGCATGAGACCGGGGTGGGGATAGGATGAGGTCTCTGTCCTCATACGGACACGAAGAAGTGATTTCGGGATTGTGGGTCGGATGTCACGTACATCCACTCAATCCTAGGGTAGAAGTGGTCGTACTTCTATCTGGGTGGCAGGAAAAGTCGCTCCGAAGCCACTAGCGGGTTCAGTAGTGATACTGACTTGCGAATGTGTGTAACCTTCATGATGAAGGATCTGCGTTGGGTGATGACACACCGTGGTAACTAAGAAATAATGGAAAAACTCAAATTTTTAAATGAAGGGATTTTTGAAAACAAAGGAGTCTGGCACACTCCATATAAATATTTTTCTTAAAAGTCAAAAGTTTTTAAAAACCCATTCACTGAGTAGTCGTACTCACCCCCTCCCTTATATCCCTTTCAGGAAATCTTGGAAAGCCTCCCCTTAAAGACCGTCAACTAAGATGCCTGTAAGACAGGTATGTACAGTTTTAAATTTCATGCAGTTTTGATTATGTTGTCCCAGGAAAAAGGTGCAGGTTAAAGGACGCCTTACTCTTTACGGTTCATAATAAGGGGAAACCCTTTAATAAACCGGGAGAGTGGCGGGTTGATCACGGGGATCCGACCAAACTGAGTCGGGGCGTGACAGTTTTCTCAGGGTTACTTCTATATGCTGGTCGGTTGGGAATCATCGCTCCAGGGATGAAATCAATTTGATGTTCAATTCCTCGAATTGGTGGCAAATTTGGTGGTATCTCATTAGGAAAGATATCGATAAATTCCTGCAAAATAGTAATAATATTGCTCGGCAAAGATCCAACAAGATCATTAGTACTCAAAAAGGCGTCCTTGTACATAAGTACAATAAGAGCCTGATGTGAAAGTAAAGCTCGCTTGATCTCACTTTTTCTTGCAATAAAATTGCTTTTACTTTTTTTTTCCACTTCTGGCTTTTCCCTCTTTTTTTTTCTACTCTGATATTTCTCCTTTCTTTTTTTCTTCTATTTACTGTTCATTTGCCTATTTCTTTTTTAGTTGATCCTCAAAAACTTGCCCTGGAGTCAATGGTACAAGAGATATTGGTCTCTCATTGATTACAAAAGAGTACCTATTAGTGAATCCATCATGCATAACTTGACGATCAAACTGCCAAGGTCGTCCTAAAAGAATATGGCATGCGTGCATTAGTACCACATCTCATAGTATTTCATCTTGATATTTTCCAATAGAAAATGCAACCAACACTTATTTGGTTACCTTGAGTTCACCTTGGTCGTTTAGCCATTGTAGTCGATAAGGCTTCAGATGCTTTAAGGTTGGTAATGCCAATTTCTCCACCAGCTCAGTGCTAGCTACATTAGTGCAGCTTCCCCCATCTATAATAACACAGCAAACCTTATTTTTCACACAACAACAAGTATGAAATAAGTTATCACGCTGGTTGTTTTCTTCTTCTTAGGCTTGAACACTAAGAGTTCGCCGTGCAACTAACAATTCTCCTTCTTCTGCATATTCATAAGCATCTTCAAGTGGTGGCATCTCCGGATCGATATCTTCTTCTTCATCATCGGTCTCAATTTCACCATTAGCATTGATCACCATTGCTCGCTTATTTGGGCATTGACTTGCAATGTGACCCCTGCCTTGGCATCAGAAACACTTAATATCACGAGTTTTGGGAGTTGTGATATGGGTGTTACCTTGATTTTGGGCCACAACTTGCTTGGTTGTCTCTTTTGGTGGAGTATGTTGAGGTTGAGTTGTCTGACTCTCAAATCGCCTTGAGGATGGTTTCCATGAGTTCGAGGAACCATTGTTTAATCACCTTTTGTGTAAACTTTTTCTCTTCAATTATTGTTCGAATTTGATAGATTGATGTACCATATCTTGGAGCTCAACATGATCTTGCATTTCCACCACGTCAGCTATCTCATGGTTTAGACCATGCAAAAATCTTGCCATTGTTGCCTCTCTATCTTCCTCCACATTTGCTCTAATCATCGCAATCTCCATCTCCTTGAAGTATTCGTCGACACTTTTTGATCCTTGGGTAAGCCTTTGGAGTTTATTAAACAACTCTCAGTGGTAGTGGCTGGGAACAAATCGTCGTCGCATGATCGCTTTCATTTCATCCCAAGACTCCACAAGGCGTTCATGATTTCGTTTCCTTTCCTTCATCAACTGATCCCACCATATTATAGTATAATCGGTAAATTCAATAGCAGCAAGTCGTACCTTTTTCATCTTCAAGTAATTATGACAATAAAAAACCATCTCCATCCTCTTTTCCCATTCAAGATACGCTTCTAGATCAATTTTTCCTTGAAAAGAGGGTATCTTCAACTTGATATTATCTAGGTTATCATCAACTCGGGGTCATTCTCTATGAGCATATCGATTGAACTCATCGAGTTCTTGTGGATCAAAACACCTTGACTGAAAGCTTCGAGGTCGTTGTTCAGTAGGGGCATGTTGACGCGAACCTCTCACTCCTTCTTCCAATTAATCAATTCACTCATGAAGTGGTTACAACTCAGACTTCAGCACCCGTCTCATTTCGCTTATTATAGCTTGCATTTGTAAATTTGGAATCAATTGTTGGAAATCTTCTTCATTTGGTGTATCTCCTCTCATTGTGCCATGAGTTCCTACAAATGATAAAAATAACAGAAGAACCTTGCAAACGCTCCCTTACATATTTCTCTCAATCACTCGTGTTTTCACACTTAATTGGCCTTTTCTTATAGATTCAAACACTCTTTCCTTTTTCCTCTCGTATTTCTTCTTTCAATCTGAATTGAACTTTAAAAATAAATCATTTTTATGAAGCAGTTCAACTTAAGGAACAATCAAGACAAATTAATAAGGTTTTCTAGAACAATTCTAGAAGAATTTAAGTGTGGTATACGTATAGACTCAGAGAAGAATAAAATTTAAATAGAGAAAGAAATTAAGATGGAATGAAGTAATAAAAGAAAGTAGACTTAGATAGAGCAAAATAAGAATAAAATTCAAGCTAGAATTGTGTGCCTCTCTTTTTTTTGCCTTTTTTACTTTTTTTTAGCACATATTGTTTTTTGCACTTTTTTTGGCACGAATTTGTTTTTTTTTGGCTTTTTTAAACATAATGAAGAGAAGATAGATAAAACAAGATGAGAATTTTTTTTATTTTTTCTTCTATAGTGAATATAAATAGGTAGAGAAGATAGAAAAAGAACTAGATATAAAAGATGGGATGGAACTTGCCGTGCAACCGTGTGCTCTAATACCAACTATTGTGAACCCCGTCAATATGCTAACGACACCTACACCAAATATGGCAATGATCCCAAGACTTTCATGACGCAAGTACGAAAAGATGAAGTATACCTTGTTATGTGAGAAACAAGGTATGGGATATGTAGACGCCACACCCAAATCCTTTAAGAAGAACTCTTAGAAAACCTCGGGTGATAAGTCTTGATTTCTTGAACTCCACAGGTAAAAACCTGATAAGTTCAAAAGCTCTTTCAAGATAGAAAGAAGACAAAACCTCATAAAATTGAAATTCCAAAGTGTCTTCTCCAATGATGTGCAGTATGCCTTTTATAGGCTTAGAAAATAACTGAATAACCCACAAAATAAGAAAAAAAATCTATTATGGTTACAAGTTAACTATATCTAATCTAAATATATATGATATTTTAATAACTAATTTAAAAAATCTTATGAAGGATCTGTCTGCTCCCGAGTTTAAGAGGGTGTAGACCTTTCTCCCCCACAAGTGTACGTACCCTAATTGAAAAGAACGCATGTTTTAGAAGAAAAAAATCCATTATTGAATCAAATTTAAATTATAGGCTTTATCTCAATCTTAGATGGGAAGGTTTTGGGAAGTACCCGCTATGGACTAGGGTCTTTTCTAGCCTCTTCCTAGGTGAGGTTGTATACCATTGTTGGTACCCTAGTTGTGGCATCTTGCCTGGGAGTCCTTGGGTTCCCTTAGGGTGGTCCAAGCGTATTCCATTGCTTATTCTCCCTAAGAGTGGGGCATTCCATTGCAAAGTGGCCCACCTGGCCACAAGCAAAACAGGTCAAACAAGCTCTCTCACGGTATCTTTGGCACCCAGGGCAGCAAGAATTTCCTTGTGGTAAGATGGGGATCACTCTTTGTGGGGGTGGTGCTATGTCCTTCCTCCTTTGGAAACCCATCCTATTTCCCCACCTTAGGCCATTTTGTTCCTTCCGTCCACCATGACAACTTTGGCCCTTGTCCTCTTTCTGGTTTGCTTGCTCCGTCCGACAATGTCGGGTTTGTACCAGTCTCTCACATTCGTGAGCCATACTGATCACCCCTGCTAGATCCATGGGGGCGTCCTAATACTCTCATCTGGTCTCGTATGTCCATGTTGAGACCATCCACGAATTGTTGGCATATATCTGTCGATCCAGCTAGGTCAAGAGCAAAGGGTCTTAACTCATTTAACATAGTTTCATACTTCGAAATAGAGTAAGCCTTTGTCGAAGTCTGAGGAAATCTTGCTTCTTCTCATTAATCAGATGTAGAGATAGGTACTCCTCCGTGTACCTCTCCTCAAATTGTTCCTAGGTGTGGGTGGTGGTATGTAGGCTTTTGACATTATCCCACCATCTTTTTGCACTGGCCTCTAGGAAATATTTTGTCAGGATCACCATGTCCCCTAGTGAAATCCTAACTATCCCCATAAGCTTCTTAATATTGGTCAGCCAGTCCATTGCCGCTCCAGCATCTTTCTCTCCTAGGAAAGGCTTACATCCCAATTGACAAAGAGTTTTGAGGTATTTAGGGATGTCAACTGGAGGGGGATTATTAATAGGAGGGGGGGTGAGATTGTACTTCTTCCGGCTCAACTAAAGAGTTGGTGCCCACCTCAGGGGCGAGGTTAGGCCATCCAAACACTCGAGTGAATTCCTTATATAGTCTCTGATGTTCCGAGCTTAGTCTAGGTGGAACTGTCTGGGCTTCTCGGGGAGTTTCCATAGGAAAGAGTTGTTGAGCAGTGTCAGAAACTACAGCTCTTGTTTTATTGGTTTCTCTCTTGGGAGCCATCAAAAATTTTAAGATTTATTCCCCTTAGTTACTATGTTATATAGTCTTGATAATGCATTCGAGGAAACAAGCTCTGATACCACTCAAGTTGTAATGCCCCAACCAAGTTTGGTCAGATCCCCGTGAACAACCCGCCACTCTCGTGGTCCATCAAGGGTTTCCCCATTTCTAAACTGTCAGGAGTAAGGCGTCCTTGTATCTGTCTTTCCGGAAATAGCATTATACAAAACTGAGTACTTTTAAAATAGGCATACCTATCTTGTTCCAACTTAGTAGGGTCTTTAGGAAGGGTCTCTCCTCGGTTACCCAAAAGGGGTAAAAAGGGAGGGGGTGAGTTCTAAAACTTAGTGAGTGGGTGTTGGGAGTGAGTTTTCAAGAAATAGCTTCATTCAAAGTGTGCAAAGATCATCATTTCTTTTAAGAAGAATCTTTCCTCAAGTTCTGGTTTTCAAAACCATTTTCCATTACTATTAGGCGTGCTTAGCTCATCCCCTTATCTCAGGAGGCATTTAGCAAATAAATACACACCCTTCATTAGGAAGGGTAACACACATCCGCAGGTGCAGCTTGTCCACTGCACCCACTTGTGGATCGGAGCATATTTACCGTCCACCAAGATAAAAGCCCTTCCACTTCTACCATGGGTGTGAGTGGATGTTCTCAACATCTACCCTCAGACCCAAATGCCACTTCGTGTCCGTATGAGGATAGAGACCTCATCCCGACCCCACCCCGATCTCATGTGCAAGAAGCTACTCCGAGCTTCCTGACTGACTGGCATGACGAACTGCTCTTATCTCCACCATGTCGTCTAGTAGCCCTTAGGACCCATCACTACCCCTCTTGGGCGTCTTGATGGTCTTGTACCATAAGTGCATGCACAAACAATAATCTTTTCACATATGACAATTATCTTTGGTGCCACTTGTCCAATAGCCCCAACCTTCAACCCGACCTACAACTGTTTGTCTAGGCCGGTCCGTCGACCTGACCCTAACACACTACCGCCAGTCCATCGAGTACTGTCGGTCCTAACTTAGTACCATGGTGAAATCACACAACCATTTCATTATAAATTTCATGGCTTTCTTAACTCAAGTTTATTTACGAGCTCTTGCTCGTGCCCACTGGCCTTGGACCCACTACACATGATTTTTCCAAAATTGGGCATTTAGCCCCCATTAGTTCAAAAATTGAGGCCTCTAGCATATCTTAGTTGTTCTAGATCCCATCAAGAAGGTCTCCCAAATAGTTTAAACAATGGCACAAAATTAGGTGAGAACACTTTTTATAAAAAAATATATTTTTCCACTTCATCATACCAATTGAGTGTGACGATATCTCCGCTTACAACTGGTAAGCGGGTTTCTCCTTTTCTCAAGGAAGTCCATCATACCAATCGGGTATGATGTTAGGTAATCCTACTCACGACCGATAAGTAGGTTTTTCATTTCAAAAGTGCTAACCATCCCAACCAGGTATGATGTAATTAAGCCCACTCACCTAATGATTGTGACATGTTTGTCCCCAGTCGGTTTGCCAAGTCTACGCGAGCTTTCTCTTGCTTGCATTCCGGTCACACGTGTCCCTACATGATTTGGGCAGCCTTATCAATTACAATTTGGCATAATAGCCTAGGCTCACAAATTATCGATTAATTGCACTTAGGTTCCTAAAGTTCATTTTCCTTAGCTTTAGGTCCCTAATTCCAACTTTTTTCCCAAATTGTGTCCCAAGGTTTCCAAAATTCCCTTTGAGTCCTCAATTTACTCAAAATTGTATAAGGGGCTCAAGTTTTCCAAATTTCCAATTTGGTCCCTAACTTTTCTAAAATTACACTTTTGCCCATACTTTCCAAAAATTGCAATTTTACCTCAAATGTTTCAAAAATCAACCAATTGGTCCCTCAACATCTTTATCATGGCCAGACCTTCAATTTTGGGAAATTGCAAAGAGGTTCGTCAATTTTTTAAAATTCCCAATTTTCCCCAAAATTTTCCTCCAATTTTTCCCCTTCAAATTGACCGAATTTGATTTCTTCAAATTGGTCATCCAATCAGGATTATTTGCTCAAATTGAAGGTATGGATCAGTTCCTACACTTCCACACGATTCAATTAAACTTTGAACTGCATCATTTAGGTCTGAATTAAGCTCAAATGAAGCTTCGCCGAAAAATTGTATGTAGAGAGAAAGCTTCGAAAGCTTATCGTGGAGGTGCGACGGTCCGAGCTCTCAATCAAGGAAGGTAGCTATTGTTCTAAGGTTCCTTCTAGGATTAAGAATTGCTACAATTGATATTAAATTGAGGGAGAATTTTATTAGTAAAGTTTAGCACTTTCTCTCTCGAACTTCGATCTACAACGATTGAGAAAGATTGAATTGGCTTACCTTTCAGCACTGTTGCGGTCGTATAAGGGTTGTAGAGGTGTCGGGAAGGCTTGGTTTGGCCGAAGAACGGTAGAAATTTACCGAATTCAGCTCGACCAAAATAGTGCAACTTTAGTCTATTAGAGTTACTTCACTATTTGATTTTGTCGGTGCTTCTCCAATGGTCCTCGGGTCGAAAGGAAGGTGCTATCAGGTAGTTGACTTCCACCGGAGTATGTAGGATTCAACCTCACCTTCTAAGGCTGAGAAAAATGCCTATATCGAAGCTCTAATTCGAGCTTCACCAGAAAATGGAGTAGTTGAGAGAGAATGGAGATTTCAGGTGTGTGGAGGATGAATGGAGATGAGCTCTTTATATAGGGAGCTCGTGGAACCTATGCCCAACAACTTTCCTTTTTGGTCGAGCTTATCCTCGCCCTAAAACAGCCTGATCGGAGCCCTTTTTCCTTCGTCGGCATTTTCTGTTTCTACATTGAATGAACAGTGTTATCATCTGAAGGAAGAAGATGACACTGTTCCGAACCGGACTGGACCGGTCCGACCGGGTTCAATGCGTAAATCAATCGGTTCATGCCTGATTCAACCGGTTTTCTCAAATATTAAAATTTCTAAGTTCATTCTATATCTAATGGTGGCTTTAATTCCCCAATTTGAATATTTTTGCCACCTAGAAAAATAAATTTAGAAATTGGTTCAAACCAGTTCAATCCGGTTCAATCTGGTTGGTCTGGTTTTCCATTCCCAATTGTCTCAATGTTCTTTTTCCATGATTTCTATGACTCTTTGAGTCATTCGAGATTTATCAATTTCCCATTTTATTCTTTCTTTATCTATTATGGTTCATGATCCGGCTCAGTTTTCTTTTTTGAAACGATTGGTTCTTTTCCTGGTTTTCTTATCTATAAAGGGATGAGGTTTACATCTTAGTTTTTTTTAGAGTTTTTTAACATTTTTATGTATTAAATGATCTCGTATATTTTTTTTGTGTATAATATTATTTTTTTAGTATTTTTTATCATTTTTGGACAATAATTATATTTTCAATTATTTATTTATATTTTTGGAGTTTTTTTTAAATGTATCTTACGATATTTTATTATTTATTTGTTTATTTCTTACTATTGTTAATACTTCTGACCTTTTTTGTTTGGACACTATGTTTTTTGGTTATTTAGGTAATTCTTAAAATGTTTTGTGTTTACTTACCTTTTTAGTGTTACTAAAAATTTTTAATAATTAATTTTACAATAAACTTTATTGTATTTTTTAGAGTCATACTTTTTGGGTTGTTTTTAATTAATTTTTACCATTGTTGTTTTGGATTTTTCATACTATTTTTGTTTATTTTTATTAATTATTACTATTTTTGTGCATCGAACGATCTCATATATATTTTTTATTTATGTTGAGCATTTTTTATATTTTTTTAGAAAATTATTGTATTTTAAGTATTTATTACTATTTTTGATATTTCTCTAAATACATCTAATAATATTTTATTTTTCATTTATTTGTTTCCTAATTTTTTTGCATTTTCTTAAAATAATTGTTTCACTTTCTATTTTATTTCATTTTTTTTATCATTTCTTTTTTATTTCTAGTGTGTTTTTAGTGTTTCGTATAATTTTGTGTACTTTGTGAGATTATTTTCATTTTTGTATATGGAACTATTCATACCACATCTATCATTTCTTATTATTTTTTAGAGTTTCATATATTTTTGAAGTTTCTTGATATATTATATATATTTTATTATTGAAGTTGTTTGTTACTATTTTTGACGTTTCTCTATTGTATTGTACTATTTGTTATTATCATTTATGTATTTTTTTAGTTTATTTGTTTTGTGTTTGTTTGGGTGTTTAATGTTACTTATTAGTATTTTTAGTAAATCTTTTTGTGATTTGCTTTTAAATTATTATTTTTTTAGTGTTTTATACTATTTTGGATTTATTTCATTTAATCATACCATTTTTAAGTACTGAATGATTTCAATTATTTTTTTTTGTTTATTTGTGTTTTTTAGTTTTTCTTATTATTTTATGGATTTTTTTAATATTAACTATTTATTTCTATTTGTGCTATTTATTCAATTTATTATATTTTTTGTTGGTCATTTATTGTTTTTCTTATTATTTTTTATATTCGATGTTTTTAATTTTATTTACTATTTTTTGTAATAATATTTTTAATTAATTTTTTTAATGTTTATAGTGTTTTTAAGTGTTTCATACTATTTTGGATATTTTTTACTACTTATTTTTATTTTTATTTTTATATTATAAACGATCTATGCTATTTTTTATGTTTATTAGTATTTTATATTTTTTCTATATATTTTTTAAGTTTGTTTTTATTATTTTATTTATTTTTACTATTTTGGGATTTATTTAAATGTATGTTACTATACTTTTTGCGTATTTTTTAATATTTTTTGTATTTCCTAAAATTAGTTGTTTCACATGATATTTTATTTAATTTGTTTTATGATTTATTTTTGGATTTTTAGTGTATGTTTAGTGTTTCATACAATTTTTTGAATTTTGAGTAATTTCTTTCATTTTTGTATATCAAACTATTCATAATACTTTTTATCATTTTTTAGAGTTGTTTGATGTATCGTACTATTTCTTACTATATTTTTTTGTGTTTCTTACACTAAAATATCTTATTATTTAAGTTATTTTTTAAATGTATTGTACTATTTGTTATTGATTTTATGTGTTTCTTACTATATTTTTTGTATTTAATACCATTTATTAGTAGTTTTAGTAACTTTTTTGTGGTTTATTTTTAAATTATTATTTTATATTTTAGTATTTCATACTATTTTAAATTATTTTTATTTAATTTTACCATTTTTAATTATTGAATAATTTAAACTATCTTTTACGTATCTTTACATTTTTTTAGTTTTTCTTATTTTTTTCAATTATATTTAATTTTGAGTATTTATTACTATTTGTGGTATTTATTAAAATTTATTATACGATGTTTTGTTAATCATTTATTATTTTCTTATTATTTTTTATATCCTACATTTTAATTTTGGTTACTATTTTTGGTAATAAAATTTGTGATTTATTATTTATATATTTATAGTGTTTTAAGTTTTTCATACTATTTTGAATCTTTTTTAGTATTTTTTATTTTTATATTATGGATTATCGAGCTATTTTTGTACGTTTACTTGTATTTTTATCTTTTTCTTAATTATTTTTGGAGCTTATTGTTATTTTATATATTTTTACTATTTATTATATTTTTTAAAATATATATTAATATGTTTTTTCAGTTATATAGACCATTCAAAATATTTTTGGCATTTATTTATATTTTAGTTTTACATTATTATTTTATATATTACTTATTATTTTTGTAAGTTTATAGAATTAAGTACTTTTTTTCCTGTGGCTTTGCTTAGAATTCATTTTTATAAATTTTGTTGGTTATTTAGATATTTCTCACTATTTTGTGTTTTCTATTTTCTTTTGTGGTTTGAGTTCTGTAAAGTATATTAGTTTTTTATAAGTTACTTAATATATTTTTAGTGTTTGGTTGAGTTTTTAATGTAATTAACTATTTTTAATAATTACTTATAGAATTTAGTTTTGAAATATTACTGTATTTTTTTTGCTTTCATACTATTTTATTATTTTGTGTATTTTTTAGTTTTTCTCATTATTTTTTACAATTATTAAATTTGAAGTATTTATTACTATTTGTGGTATTTATTTGAATGTATTTTATTAATTTTGATGGTAATTTATTTATTTGTTATTATATATTAAGTTTTCTAACGTTTGTATTTTTGCTTACTATTTTTGTATTTATATTTGTGTTTTATTTTTTATTGTTTAAGTACTTTTTAGCTCAACTGTTCCATTTTTCAGCGAAACTCAAACCAAAGCTCCGACTTGAGCACTTTTATAAGCCAAAAAAGGTGAGGTCGGGTTTTTTAGAACCGGGGAGAAGTCAGCTACACATCTATAGTCTCCGTTTGCTCCGAGGGTTACCGGAGAAGCATCGACGTGATGGAATAGTGAAATAGTTTCGGCGAACCGAAGTTGCCCTATTTCGATCGAGCTGAAATCGGCTATTTCGAGCCCTACTTAGGCTAAACCAAACCTTTCCAACACCTCAACAACCTTCTTACAGCTAAATTAGAGTGGAAAGGTAAGCCAATTCAGCTCTTCTCTACAATTTTCGACCGGTGCTAGAGAGAGCACTGATAGAAGTTTGATAATAAAATTCTCATCCAATTCGACATCAATTGATACAATTATTGATTATAGGACAAACCTCAGGACAAGAGCTATCTGCCCAGATCAAAAGCTCGGATCATTATGCCCCTTACGATGAGAAATTGAAACTTTCTCTCTAGTTTTCGAGTAGAAGCTAACGATTTCTATCAGGGTGGATGGTAAAAACGCTACAATTCACAAGTGGGTGTAGTTGGTATAAGTGTATCTTGTGAATGTGTGTGTGACCAACTTATGATTAAGGGTGTGTAATTTGTGAAACACATTTAATATAGAAATGAGAAAAAGTTTATAAAAACCTTGAAAAGAATTTGAGAATACTTGGAAAAATAATTGGTAAACCAAGAAAAGGTGTTGAAAACGAGAATTAAAAAAAATATTTTAAAATAGTTTGATACACTCCGAATCAAGCATTCTTTTTCTAAAAGATAAATTTTGAAAATCCATTTACTGAGTTGTTGTACTTACCCTATCCCTTATATCCCTTTTCATATAATAAAAACTAATATAAAAAATGCAAAAATACCAATAAATGTAAAAAATAAAATGGGTGCTTAATAATATAAAAATAAAAAAGTATTAAAAATGATCCAAAATAGTATGAAATATAATATAATTTTAATTAAATAAATTACCAACAAAATATAGTAAAATATATCCAAATAAACACCACAAATAACAATAAATACTTAAAATTTAATAGTTTCTCAAAAATAATTAATAAAAATAAAAAATGACAAAATATTATGAAACAACTAAAAAATATAATAATATTTCAAAAATAAACCATAAAATAAATTATTAAAAATAGTAAATTATACTAAATACTCAAGCAAACACAAAAAATATTATAACACATAAACACCAACAACCGATAATAAAATATATTTATTTAAATAATTAAAATAATAAGATATATATAAAATACCCAGAAATTCTAAATAAAGTAAGAAATAATAAAAAAATACAACAAAATGCTAAATACAGTATGTGTCGTTCCATATACAAAAAATGGTAAGAATTACTGAAAATACATAAAATTATTTAAAACAATAAAATATACAACAAAAATCCAAAAATAAATCATAAATTAAATTATACTAAATATTAAGTGAAACAAAAAATGTAATAAATATAAAAAATATTAATAAATAATAAAATATTGTAAGATACATTTAAAGAAAAATAAAAAATATAATTAATTATTTAAAATACAATTAATGTCAAAAAATAATAAAAAATACTCAAAAATAAAATTGAACACAAAAAATATATGAGATCATTTAATATATAAGAAATGTTAACAATCAATAAAAATAACCAAAAATAGTATAAAAAATGTAAAGAATAATAATAATTAAAAGCAAACTACAAAACAAATAATTCAAACAAAAAAACCCAAGTAAACACAAGAAATACCGAGAAACACCTAAATGATTAACAAAATTTATAAAAAAAGAATTTAAAAGAAAATCTCAAATAGGAAAAAGTAGTTAAAATTACATAAAATTGTAAAACTAATAAGTAATACTCAAAATAATAATATAACACAAAAATGTAAATAAACGCTAAAAATATTAAGAAGTGCCCAAATAACAAAAAAAAATATATAGTAATATACATTTAAATAAAGAACATAAAGAGTAAAAACACATAAAATAACAAGAAAGGCCAATAATTAATAAGAAAAATACAAAAATACCAATAAATAAAATTGTTTAATAAAAATATTGATAAATACCAATTAAAACAAAAAAAATATGAGACATGCAAAATTATAATAATTGTGAACCGGTTCACTATGGTTCATGCTGGTTCGATCTGGTTCAGGTACAGTTCACCCCAAACTAGTTCGGTTCTAACCCCAATTCCACTTCTCGGTTTTTACTTGAAATTTTGTGAATTTTTTGTCATTTTGGATTTTTCAATTTCACACGTTGTCTATTTTTTGTCCATTAATCAACTCGTTTCTTTGTGTATAAGTCTATACCGTCCTTTCCCAATTTTCTTTAATCCCAAAAGACAAGTTTTACAAGATGCCATAAAAAATATCCGAATAATAAGGAGTTAACTTAAGGTAGCCCAGGATCGACAAAAGAGATATGCCAACCACTAGAGGAAGGACCTAGAATTCGAGGTAGGTGACCGAGTGTTCCTTAAGGTATCACCGTTGAGAGGGATACTTAGGTTTCAACAGCGAGGGAAGTTGAAACCAAGGTACATCGGTCTGTACGTCAAAGTTCAAAAGATTGGACCGCTGGTGTACAAGTTGGAGTTGCCTCCAGATCTGTAGAGAATACATGACGTATTCCACATGTCAATACTAAGAAAATATGAGCTCGACCCTAGCCATGTACTAGATCAGTTACCACCCGAGCTAGAGAAAGATTTGGTTTATGAGGTGAAGCCAATACAAATCCTCGACCAACAAGAGAAGAACCTAAGGAACAAGAGGATCCCCATGGTCAAGGTCCTTTGGCAAAACGGCCAAGTAGAGGAAGAGACATGGGAGATAGAGTCGGTCATTAGGGATAGATACCCTCAACTACTTAATTTGTAAAAGTTTTTATGACAAAAACTCCAAAAGGTGGAGAGAGTTGTAAACCCCGCCCCTTTGAAATAAAGAACTAAATAGGGGGAAAACCTCAAATACTTCTGAAAGGAAACGGGTGTCTATTAGGACCCAAAATGGGATGATTTCTAACATCCCAAGAAGCAAATAAATCACAAAAATTATGGATAAGAATCATGAAGTGGATTAGGTGCGAAAACGAGACCCGTTAAGGGTGAACCGGGTCTAAACTGGATCGAACAAGGTTGAACCATGAAGAACCGGTTCAAATATTCATTTTTCTAGGTGGTTTAAAAATGTCAAATTGAAAAATTGAAACCACCATTAGATAGAAAATGAATTTATGAATTTTTAATTTTTAGAAAATTGGTCGAATCAGACCTGAACCAACCTATTTACGTTTCAGGACACCAGACTTGGTCAGATCAGACCAATCAATAGTCCAACCAGTCAATGGACCGTTGTCAGGTCAGCGCCCAATCAGCAAGCACAACCAATCAACGTATGATGCATGGCGAGTGCATGCAATCAACCGCTCAGTTAGTGCCTGAAAGCAATGGCCAATCAGAGCATGACACGTGTCCCCGATCAACAATCAATATCGAACAAAGACCCGTCAGCAAAGGCCGACCAATGGAGAGCTGACACATGGCAAAGGTGACAGTTAGTGTCCGACTAGGACGTTTGGGAACGACTGACCAATTAGAGGTCGACACATGGTAGTACCATGGTTGTTGACCTCGATCAATCATAAGCTGACACGTGGCACTAGCAATGTGCGTTAGGGGGAAATCTAACTCATTTAAAATAGCAATTCAGATAGCGCCATGTGTCACGGTGAATGGTCAACTATGACCAGCCAACTGCCACATAGGAAGGAGCAGGAAATCGGAGGCTGCCATGTGTCCGGTTAGCAAGTCAAAGGCTGACTAGGCTGCTGATGGGGATGCTACGTCAGAAAAACCAACAAATCACGAAGTGCCACGTGGCAACTTGACACGTGTGAAGCACGCACTCACGCTACAATGTTGTCTTCCTAAGATGGCTGACAAGGAGGAGAGGATAAGGAAAGGGGAGGTAGTCTCCAGCAACTCAGAAAAAACTTCGATCCAATCATCGACGAGCGAGGCGGGGGCTGAGTCATATGCCGACAAGTAGCCCAGACAATTGTCGAGCTCCCTATATAAAGAGCACCCCTCCCCTCGAATTCCTCATTCCACCAGCCATTGAAAAACCTGAAGAGGTCCATTTTTTGGCAAGACGCAGACCATAGCTCCAACAAGGGCCCTTTTCCCAGTCTTAGGAGGTGCATTTAGGCTCATTGGAAACGGGAATAAGTCCCTTACCTCACCCTCACTTCCTTTTGAACCAAGGATCATCGGAGAAGCATCGGAAAGTCACTATAGAACCGTCACCACTGTGACCCCAAAATGATTGAAAAGCGCAAGCTTAATTCTGGCCACCTCCAACCTGAGGTGACTGACCCAAGCTCCCCACGACCAACTGTCGACCTCTAGCAACCTTCGAGGTAAGTCAATTCCGCCCGTTTCACTGGAACAATGAAGTTGCAAAAAATGACACATTGAACTTCTCTCTTTGAATTTTTCATGCTCAAGCTATCAATTGGCCCGATGTTTATCCTAGGAGATTCCCCTTGACGAGCATTAGCCACACCTGTCCAGAGTTTGGACCATCATTCCCTCACCGGTAAGAAAATCAAGCTCTCTCTCTAGAAAACTTTCCTAATGAAGCTTCGTTTGAGCTCATTCCTGAGCTAAATGAAGTATTTCAAAGCTTGAAATGATGAGAGGAACATGGAGGAGGTGGTTTCGATCATGAATGGGAGCAATTGCCCACATTTGGGTGTTTTGAAGAAAACAAGTTTCCCGGTTCAAATGGAAATTTTTTGGGAAATTGGGCCATTTGGAAATTTTGGAAATTTTGGAGGTTGAATTATAATTAATGGAAAATTGGAGGATTTTATGAAATTAACACCTAATTGAGGTCCAATTGGGCAATAAGCTGAAATTGAAGAACAATTGGCAATTTTTGGAAGTTTAAGAACTAATTGGTAATTCTTAAAAGTTTAAGAACCAATTGGCAATTTGGAAAAATTGAGTGTCAATTGGTGATTTTGGAAAAGTTAAGGACCGTGAGGGATATTGAAAATCTCGTGGGCTAAATAGAGAATTTATAACTTATGGGAGGCCTTTTCATACTAGAATATTTCCTCACGAGCACGTGCAAACCCTGTAGGGACATATTGGATCATACCGTGTGCAATGAGGCACAATCAGGACTGGAAGTTCGACTAGGGCGAATAAGCCACATTTATCAGGTGAGTAGGTTTAGCATCGCGCCCAGTTGTGCTAACGATTATAACATTCCTGAATTTAAAAAGGGTTTACTAGGATTTCCTTTCTCTGATTGATTGAACAAGTTTAAAACTTTTGGAAGGCTATCCGGAAATTGCATGGGGCATGCAAAGGACGAATGATGTTGTTCGAGTGGGCTCAAGCCAATGGGCACGGGCATAGACCCTTAGATAAGATGAGGTGAATGTGCTTGAAAAACTCTCATAAGAATCGGTGAATTGTATGTGTATTGGTTACAACATTGAAGTTGGACATACGAACTCGTTGGGTTCGTAGTTGTTGAGCAGAAGCTGGATCATCGAACTCGTTGGGCCAGTAGTTATGAAGCCAAAGCCAAGTTGTCGGGTCTGTTGGGCCAGTAACACTAAAAATGATGGCTATAATAAATGAAAACTATTGATTTTACATGCATGATGACATAGGGAGCATAAGGGTAGTATGTCATCTCGTATGTTGAGAAGCTCTAGGAGCTTCCTGCGCATGGAGACCGAGGAAGGAGAGGGAAAGAGGTCTCTTCCTACAAAGCGGACACAAAGTATGATTAGGGTTTGAGGGTCAAACAATTGATGTCCACTCAAACTCAGGGTAGAGGCTGCTGACCTCTATCAAGATGGATGGTAAAGGCGCTACGGTCCACAAGTGGAACAGTCGGGAATTGCTCTACGAACGTGTGATCCCTTTTTATGATAAAAAGGGTGTGTGATTGTGTGCCAATATGAGAAGGGGTAGATAATGGAATACCGCGAATATAACGAACACATAGATAAGAACATCCTTAAGATTTCTCCACTCACTAAGTTGTGAAACTCATTCCCCTCTCCTTAACATTTTTTTTTAGGAAGGAAAAGACCACCCCAAGAGTTTCCCTTGCCAAGTCTCTAACCCAGGTACAAATTATGCTTTAATTTTTATTTAATGTCATTACAAGAAACATGGCAGGCATACGCCTGACTTTTTACGATCTAGGAGAGAAGTGTCTCCTTAAGGTCTAGGAGAGTGGATGGGTTGATTGCGGAGTTCTGACTAAACTGAGTTGAGTCATGACAATTTTATTAAGCTTGACCACTAAATTAGAGATTCTGAACTTAAAATATTAATACTCTTTTAAAATTTACTCAATTAGGGCAAGGCTAGTGCTATGAAAAGCTTGGAGTGTGAAGGTTTTGCTGAATTTTTCTCACCTCGAGAGTGCATTCGTGGTCGTCCAAATTGGCTTATGAAATAGGTGCTCTATTTTCGGTCACCCAATATCTTGCATTATGCGATCTCGTCGGTGACTATAGCGGCAGAATTAGGATTGAGAGGGGTGGTTATGGAAAACTGAGTTCATGGGTACCAAGATCGTCATCGGAGGTGGTCGGACGGAGTAGCTATACTCTTTGGTAGACAGATCACCGAAGTTGGGAGCAGTCGAGCTTTATAGTGAATTATGAGTAATTTCAACAATGTTGACATATATGCTTTATATGAACGTGTTTTAGACTTACGTGTCTACCCATCCAAAGTTTTATTTCCTTAATTCATAGCATTCGGCTAAATAATGAAGAACTTGTGGAATTATTTGCATAACTGTGATTGATCAAACTAGTGGAGAATGAAAAGGAATGAAACCGAGAGCAAAAATTACAAAGAGGAGGAAAGATAGGATGGTGTGTGGGCTAAAAAGAGAGTCTACGTGAGGGAACTCAATTATTGGGTATGGGGAAAACCCAGTAAAAAAAACCATATTTCCATGAAAAACATACCTTTTCTACTATTGGTAGTGGACACTGGACCCCACCCTGCCCTACATGAATTAATTTCCCAAAGTAAAGATTTGGGTTGTCTACGGGGTCCATCAGGTTTTCTAGACGAATTTAGGTCGAAATTCGGGCAAGAAAGATGACACGCATGTGTGGTCACGCGTTTGTGTGCTCGGTGTTACACATCGACTAGTATGCATGGTAGTGAACTAATTTAAGGTAAATTTTTCAATTGATTTAATGATTTTTGATCTAGTTTATCTATTTTTCGACCAATTATTAGGAAAATAAAATTATTTAAAAAATATAAATTTCATGTTCTATTAAATGAAATAAATAATCACTTAATTTTAATTTGTTTAACCCACTTCAAAATTAAAAAAGGTTAGTGATTCCTCCACTCGAATACGGTTCAAACCGATTCTTTTTCGAATTTTTCCCAATTTTTTACTTCGTATTTTGTTAAACTTATAAAGGTCACTTGTGATCTTTTTTTTTACCTATTTTTATCTTTATTGATATTTTATATTATTTATGATTAAATTTTCATTTGAAAGCTTAGTTATACTTTCCCATTTCGATCTCATATTACAAACCGATTGAGCTATTAAATTAGTATTTTACGGTCTTAAAAAACCCTCTTAATTTATTTTACCTATATAAACCGATTGTGTGCTATATTTTATAAAATACTAAAATTACTCTAAATTTCATAATTAAATATATTTTTTTCTTAATTATTCACAAATGTACCATTTTACTATTTTCTATTAAAATTCTAACTTTTGTTATGCTAAACTTCTCTTTTTTTTTCATTTAGTTTTATAATTTTTTTAAAATCCATTTCACTTCTCATGATTTTTCAAAAAAAATTTTTAGCCCAAACTTTACTTTATTTTCATTTTACCCTAATTTTTTCTAAAAATTTCAATTTTTAACATTTTCTAAAATACTTCTCTCTAATATTTTTTAAACTCCATTTCATGTTCTTCAACATCAACTGATTCTAATTGCGGTCTCTATATAGTAGTCCTAAATTAGTATATAAATAGAGTCCTTGATTGCCGAACTTTTGGCACAAAATCACTTACAATATTTATCTTAGAAATTCGTTAGCATATGAAGGACTACTATACAGCCTTGCTAATGTAATATGTTTTGAAAAAAATAAGGTAATTTGATAAAATAGATAGTGACTGAGAAGCAGAAGTAGAGAAAAAAAGGCAAATGTTTTTTAGTTAATAGAGACAAATGTTTTTTGTTCATCGCGTAAGCAATTTCCATTTTTCTCATTATTAGAGAGAGAGTGAAATCGAGAGGGAAGAGGTCGTGGGTAAGTAAAAAAGGCAGGCAGAGATAGAACGGAGATTTCACCTTTTCCCAATTTTGCTGTTTGTTTCCTTACCATCGATCGTTCAATCATCAAGCTGAAAATTCCAAACATCTCATCTGAGATCTGTTGCGTCGTCTATCTTCTACCTAATCTTATTCCTTCGCTGGATTTGGGTCGCCGGTGCTATGCCCTCCTAAGGTGGAGGAAGTGTTTCTGGTGGAATGGTTTGATAGATTCAGTTCCTGGTGAGTGAGGACTTTCCATTATCGAGCGCCCGGCAGGTTCGTTTCCGCTTCTCCGGAGATATGAACGGTGGTGACGAGGTCGTCGTTACGGCTCCACCACAACCTCTAGAGTGGAAATTCTCTCAGGTCTTCGGTGAGCGGGCTGCAGGTGAAGAAATCCAGGAAGGTAAGCTTCATACAATATTTTCGGAATTTTTTAGTGTCTTTGAGCTTTGGCTTCTCCGGATCCGATCTATCTATTGTTCCTTTAGTGTCATTTAGTGCCTGGCTCTGCAATTTTGATCTGTTATGCGATTCTTGTTTAATTCTATATGGGAACCTTGAGATTTGGAGGTGGTACTATAAATAAGGACCATTTGCTGTATTTCACTACATTCGTGAAAAATGGAAGCTGCGATGATGGAATTTCCCGAATGGAATTCAATACCTCAATGATTGCATGCACTTGCAATAATGTTTTTACCCCAAGTTCCTGTCAGTGCAGTAGATGATGCTTTTCAGATGCTCATAGAATCTAGGAAACGAATCTTTTCCTCTCTGACTTCTTTTTGAACTTCAGTTGCCAAAATGATACAAATAAATGTATTTTTTAACTGCTGTTGTCTCTCTTTCAACTCCTTCATATAAGATGTGAGTTTTAACCTGGTTTAACCAATTAATAGTTTCTCATCAGGAAATTCTATTTGCGTTTTTACTGTAACTTTCTGCATTTTGTAAAGTTTATATATGTCAAATATCTTTAAATTATTAAACTTGTGTATGTTGATTAAAGTTTTTAAATTATGCTCTGAGGTTGGGAAGTTATGTATTTATAAATAGGATAGCAAGATCAGCAGTTGGACTATCATTACTTGCCCAATCATCTATCTAGTATATACAGTGGAGAAATGGCATCTTCTAAGATCCAATAATACAATTTTGGTTTCTAGTAGAGCTTATTTGACATTTTCAATCGGTGCCAATTTTGAGGAAAAAAACTATCTAATTTCTTCAAATGGATGCAGTTGATATCATTTCTGCAATTGAATTTGACAAAAGTGGAGACCATCTTGCTACGGGGGATCGAGGTGGCCGAGTTGTCCTATTTGAGAGAACGGACACTAGAGATGTATGTCATGATGACACTCTTTTTCCATCAGCTCTTGTTTATTACTTATATATGTCTGTTTGTGTTTTTTATTTCTTTTGTAACTGCAGCTTGGTGGATCAAGAGGAGATTTAGAGAGGGTGGACTATCCAATTAGTAGACATCCCGAGTTTCGCTACAAGACAGAGTTTCAGAGCCATGAACCTGAGGTAATTCTACCAAAGTTGTACGTTTTTTGAAATGTTATAGTGGTTTTGTGTCCATCTATTTTCTATTTGTAGAGCTGCAATGTAAATGTTTACCTGAGTTTGTGTTTCAACTATGGCAGTTTGACTATTTGAAGAGTTTGGAAATAGAAGAGAAAATCAATAAGATCCGATGGTGCCAGACAGCTAATGCTGCCTTGTTCCTCTTATCTACAAATGATAAGACCATAAAATTCTGGAAGGTAGTGCCTGGTTATTGTTTTTTGAGTAATAATGCCTTCTGTTATCTTGATATATCAAAAAGTGCCTCATAATTTAAATGATGCATTATGTAATTTAAACTGTTGGATTGTAAAATACTGTCATCAACTGCAACAAGCATGTTAGTGGATACTATTGAGTTTTGTGCTGTAACACTATATTGAGACTGTTTCAATGCTGCCTCTATGTGACATTGAGGTGTGCTCATTTCATAATCATTTGAAGCTTGAAGACGTCTTATGAGCTAGTAGATGCTTTAATGTTCCTTATCATTACTGCCAGGATGCTTGTCTATATTCTTTTAGACTCAATATTTCTATATAAATTACGTATTGCTGATTCACTGCCACCTGAGATTTGATTAGGTCCAGGAGAAGATGATAAAGAAAATTTCTCAAATGAATGTAGATCCTTCAACATCGATTTCAAATGGAAGTGTTGCAAGCTCCAGCAGTTCTGACAACTTGAGAGCATATGTTGAAAACGGCTTGCCATCAGAAAGATCATTCAGTTATCTATCCAATGACTTTTCATTCCCATCAGGAGGCATCCCTTCTCTACATTTACCAGTGGTAGCTGTGCTTATCCTATTATGTTAATATTTTTATCTAACTTCTCACTGATATTATGTAGAATCCCAAAGTTGTTGCTGTTATTCCCTGGATCCTACTAAATTAAGTCAAAGAGAATGGAAAATTGGTATAACTGCAGCTTTACACACCCGTAATTGTCATTGGTTGCAAGAATGCTCCTGGCCTCTTGGTAATATAAAATTTTCTGGGAAGTTCCACCAATCTACTTCTAATTTAAATAACTGCGATACTGCTATACTGTAAAAGAATTAGGCATCCAAGATATTTATGCACATCTCTTTATAGGGCAGTTTTTTAATCAAAAGGAATAAAGATTTTCCTCATTTTTATCAGTTTTATATTATTTTATTGAATAAAGATGGTAGACACTTGGTATTGATTAAAATTCTAGGGGATTCAAACATACCACGATACATTTTTATTGACAAAAGATATCTTTTCTATGTATGTTTCGGAGTGATTCTAACCCATGAACTGGATAAAATCTATATCTAAAAGATTTTAAATAGCATCTTTCTGATGACTTCAGTGCTCTAAAACTTGGAAGAATGACACTGTTGGGTATTTAACCAGTAATAACATTATAGGCGAAGTTATAAACTATTTTCTTCGGCCTATTATATAAATCTTAACATTAAATGACTGGTCATATTTTATCCAGGTTACTTGCCATGAGCTGAGTTCAATAGCCAGATGCAGAAGGGTGTATGCACATGCTCATGATTATCATATTAACTCAATTTCAAATAACAGGTATTGTAGGTTTTCTTGAGCTGTGAATGACTCTTGATTTTTCTCTTTACTTTTATGGGTATTCTTGCACATTTTAATGACTCCAATTCTTTTATGGCTAAGTCACATAAAAGGTTCATATTCTTTCTTATGAAATGTGTTTTCACACTTGATCCTCAATTTTGCATCTGAAATCATCGTGATTTTTAGATAAGTTTCTTTTGAGCCTTTCAATTTTTTTTCTACACTAACATAAGGCCAAAAAATACTTTGGTTGCGACTGATATCAGATACCAAAGCTTAGTCCTTAGTTGGGTGTCATGTACGCCTGTTTGTGCTTTCAAAAGGATTGAATGGAAGTTCTAACTGTTCTATTGGCTTTAGCTACATCTCTGTTTTATTTTTGGAGTGGTCTCTTTAAAAGGCATCTTTCAGATGTACCGAGTTTTGTAAATTATGAAATTTTGATTTGCCATGAGTTGATCATATATCTTATCAATTTAGACTGCTTGGCAGGAATAAGGCAAAATTTTACAAGTTTTTGAGCATGAAAATAAATATTCACTAAGCGACTTTTTACAGGGTTTTCGTTTTGTATGTTGCTTACTGATTCCCTTCTGCATGTATCATTTAGTGATGGTGAGACATTTATATCTGCTGATGATCTACGCATTAATCTTTGGAACTTGGAAATCAGCAATCAAAGTTTCAACATTGTTGACTTGAAGCCAGCCAATATGGAAGATTTAACTGGTAATTTATGTGATTTTTTTGCAACTTTGTATACCAGGATACAACATTGGTTTTCTCGTTTGCATTTTAAAATTGTAAGCCTTCTCCATCTGAAGAAAATAATTAAGTTATACTTGGTAGTATTTCTCAAGAAAATAGAGCATTTACTTTGTGCTTGCCTTTCTAATTAATCATATTTTTCAACAATTTCTTCTTGTCCCCTTTACACAGATCTTTTGCCTCTATCATAAAATGATTAAGGTTTCTTTGGGAGTCTAGCATATTTCATTTTGTTAATATAATTGTTATGCATATCTGGAAATAGCTGATGGAGATCAAGTACAGTGAAGATATTGTTATAAGACTTCTATTTCAATTTCAATTATTTTTCTTGTACATTGAATTTAGGGAAGTTTTAAGTGGATTAGTTGATTTTTTTAATTGGATAACCTTAATCTATCATATATTTCATTGTTTAAAATTTTATTTCCGTTTTACTGCAGAGGTGATAACTTCAGCTGAATTTCATCCTACTCATTGTAACATGTTAGCATATAGCAGTTCAAAGGGCTGCATTCGTCTCATTGATATGCGACAGTCAGCCTTATGTGATTCCCATGCAAAATTGTGAGTTTTTCTTGATCAGATGTCCTGCTTTTGGCTTTAGGTTATTGTTCTTGTTAACATTCACTCCCTGTTTAGGGATGGAGAGGAAAGAAGTTTGCTTCTTAGTGTTATAGTTCCTGCTTTAGAATAATAAAGAAAAGGGAAAAGAACATCAACTATGTGCATCAAATGACGTAATAGGTCCTTCCATTAATTAAAGTGTTCTCTTTCAATGGATTAAATTGAACGTTTGTTTGTGCCACCATGCCCATTGTTATCTAAGCATAGAACTGAAATAATTCAATTATTTTATTTTAAAACCATTACAAAATTGAAGTTAAAATAAAAATGAAATATTTCATTCTCTTCCTCACCAAAATGATTGGGTATGTCTCCCTTTTCTGCAAGTATTTTGTTCTATTGATTTTCTCCACTAAGATTCAAGATTAATTGGGTAAACTTGATATAATAATCTTTTCTCCCTATATGTATTATTGCTAATTTCATTTTCCAACATGAGCCTGGGTTTATTTTTATCAGGATTTATGTTATTGTAGTGGAGTTTATGTTTTGTAACTATACTATTTTAATAAAAATGGTTTACCAAAACTGGTTCAATGCTTATACATAATTTATATGATGAGCATATGCATGAAGTAATGCATTAAAACTATTGGCTTTGATTGACTGGACTGATTAAATTACTTGGTTCGATGTAGAGGACTATACTGAACAATCCCTCTAAAAAAGGATGAAATGGAATATTCAACCAAACAAAAGTTTTAAGGTATATATATTCCTTGGAAAAATACGCTGACATATGTTGCAAATGGTTTTACTATAAATTCTTCAATTCCTGATATTCTTCCTATAATAGAGAGGATGGCATCAAACTAAACTATTGGCTTTGATTGACTGGACTGATTAAATTACTTGGTTCGATGTAGAGGACTATACTGAACTATCCCTCTAAAAAAGGATGAAATGGAATATTCAACCAAACAAAAGTTTTAAGGTATATATATTCCTTGGAAAAATACGCTGACATATGTTGCAAATGGTTTTACTATAAATTCTTCAATTCCTGATATTCTTCCTATAATAGAGAGGATGGCATCAAACTAAACTTCTCTTTTGCAGGTTTGAAGAACAAGAACCAGCTGATACTAGATCGTTCTTTACAGAGATTATAGCTTCAATGTCAGACATTAAGTTTGGGAAAGATGGAAGATACATATTAAGCCGTGATTATATGACTCTTAAGGTCAATTCTTATTTCCAGGAAATATAATTTTTCCCCTGGGTTACTGCATGTGCTCTTGGATAATTCTAAAAATCGAAATATTCTTATCCTCATTTAAAATATTATTTTCAGTTGTGGGATGTAAACATGGACTCGGGCCCTGTTTCAACATTTCTGGTCCATGAACATTTGAGACCCAAGGTGTTGATCTTCTCCAAAAACTAGACAAGCATAGTTCATTTTCTCAGTTGTTTGTCTGAGTTTGTGACTAATACATGTTATTGATTGATGCAGCTCTGCGATCTATATGAAAATGATGCTATATTTGATAAATTTGAATGTTGTCTAAGTGGTGACAGTTCGCGTGTTGCAACAGGTTCATACAGGTTGGTGTCACTCTCTTATTTCTTTTGAAATTATAAAATTCTCATATTAATCTTAATTATTATACCACTTCTATTTTTGTATAGCAATCTATTTCGTGTGTTTGGTTGTGCTCCTGGTAGCAATGAAGCTACAACATTGGAGGCCAGTAAACACCCAATGAGGTAATATAAGATGCTAGAGTGGGTATTATAACAACTAGACAAACTCAATTCCTGTTGAACTGAGGTTGAATTCATCTTGTTTTCCAGAAGACAAGTTCAGACTCCAAGGCCTTCTAGACCTCTGAGCAGTATCACTCGTGTTGTCAGACGAGGTGAATTGCCTATTCCTATCAATAATGAGCAGCATGGATACATTCCATCCTGTCATATCTGCATATTCTATCGGCATATTTGTGTTTTTTCGTTTTGTCCACTGAACTATCATTTTGATTGGCTTTCCAATAAGGTGCAGGAGCTGAACGCCCTGTAGTTGATGCTAATGGGAATTCATTTGAGCCTACAACCAAGTTACTTCACTTAGCGTGGCACCCCAGTGAGAATTCCATAGCCTGTGCTGCTGCAAATAGCCTGTACATGTACTATGCATAATAAAGAAAGGGGAATGGCATTGTTGGAAGGATTACTTTGATGCATTTAAGGAGTTTCTCAGGATGCAATTGGAGGGGGTGTTTTTGTTAACATGCAGCCGGTTCCATTACATTTGGAGGCTAAATCCAATCTCATCCAAGTACTCAGATTTTTGGCATGCATTCCCCATAAGACTTCAGGACATGGAAGCAGCTAGGGGTTCAGAATTCACATCACTTTCATATTTTTGTTTCTGTGACAGGTGGCTGGCTGTTTTTGCTTTTCTTCCTTTCCATCCCCATCTCTTAATCGCGGAGCTTGCTGTTTTTTTGGTTTTCTTTTTCTGAAAGGGAAGATGCAAAATGTTTGTGCTTTCAGGAGTTCGTCTTCTGGGCCGTAGCCCCGCATAAAAAAGGAAATGATGTGATTGTAGCTCTCCTTCAACCAAGAAAGGGGTGTCGAGCAAAAAAAAACACGGGTGTAAAAGGGACATCTCAACATATTCTGCCTGCAACTCTTTAGATTTTTTATCTTTTTAAAATGTAGTATTGATTTACTCCAAGGGATTTTTGTCGGGAGATGGCTATTTCATTACTGTGTCATCAATTTTTTATTTAATTCGTTTCCATGGATAGACAGATCTCTTCTGGTGTGTTTAAACTTAACTTTGGCACACTTAAATACACACTTAAATACTGTAGTACATTCACAATCCAACACACCTATACCCTTAAGTTAATGTATTTTAGAGTATATGATTATAGAATAATGCTTTTCTTAGTCAATTACTGTCTGTGTGCATGTTTAGTCCTTAACATAGATTAAATGGTCTATTTTACATCAATTTTATCTCTCTCGTCCCTTGTGTGTTATATCCAACTTCACCAAGCTGAACCTCTTTTCTACCTCTTTGACGTTTTCGGTATTCTTGCTCCATTATTCCTGTTTTATTCATCTCTAATCCTTCTTTCATTATAATCTTTGCTCTTTTTGTATTATTCTCCCTCTCTCGCCCACTTATCCTTGGACTGCACCGAACATTTCTTTTGGTTTTTTCATCTCTGGTATCACTTATTTTCTGATATTAATCAAATTGTGCACGATTCACAAGTTAAAAGTTCAAATATTTGAAAAAAATTAAATGGGTTGATTGTAACAATTGAAAAAATGAAAGTGAAAGGCTAAAATAAAAGTTCGATAAAATCTAAAATAAAAGTTGAATAAAATCTAAAGAAAATAATTTACATTCGTGAGATTTATTAAAATAATAAATATTTTAAACTATTAAATAATAAAATAATATATTTTAAGATAGGTATAATATATTAAATTTATAATATTTATTATTTTAAATATTTTTTAATAAATGTAAAATAAATATATTAGTAATATTTTATATATTAATAATTAGTGATTTATATGTTAATCATAATATTTTATTTATTTATATAATAGATAGTATTTATAAGTGTATAAAATGCTAAATTCATAACATTATAAAGAAAAATCTTTGATTTTAATAATAATTTGAGGTTTATATGTTCTTTTTATTTTAAAAAAACTTTTAAATTTATAATATTTTTACTTGTTCAATTAATCATATTTATAATAAGGGTTATATAAAAGTTTTTATTAAAGTAGTTTATATTTATCTATAATTTGTTTCTCAAATAAATAATATATATATTTTAATTACATAATTAAAATATCGAGTTGTATTTTATATTTGTTGTAAGATATTGTTAGTATATTTACAAGTTTTACATCATTTGATATTAGAACACATATTTACATACAAGTTTCATACTATCATTTCATATTTTGTTTTATTTTTCATATCTTCTAACTATTTCTATTAACTATACAAAAATTAATAAAAAAACTCTTTTTATCTATTTCTATTTTTATTATTTTCTTTCTATTTTAAGTCTCTATAAAAAAAATTATATTTTTTTCTATTTTCTTTACATTAAAAAAAGGAAAAAATTGAAAAAAAGTTTTAAAAAAAAACTAAGTTAAAAAAAGAATAACAAAAAAGGAAAAAAAAAAAAAGAAGCACAAAAATGGCAAACAAAAGGCAAATTATTTTTAGTCTTTTTTTCTATATCCCTATTATTATCTTGTATCTCTCACTTAAATTATTTTGTAATTATTTTTTAAAATCTTGTTAATTTATCTTGATTGTTCCTTAAGTTGAACTGACTACTAAAAATGATTTGTTATTAAGTTAAATTAAGATTAAAATAAGACATATTAGTGGAAAAAAGGTAATAGTGTTTTAAATCTATAATAAACAAGTTATTTGAGTGTGAAACATGAGTGTTTTTATCTATTGAGAATTATAAGAATGAGATATTATGTGATGTGGTATCAATGCAATGAGATATTATGTAATGTGGTATCAATGCATGCATGACATATTATATTGGTACAACTTTGGAAGTTTGATTGTCAAGTTATATAGAATAAATTAACAAATAGGTACTCATTTGTGATGAATAATAGACCGATATCTCTTGTACCTTCAACTCTACAACAAATTCGTGAGGATAAGTTGAAATATAAAAATGTAAATGAAAAGAAAATAATAATAGAGAAAATCAATAATTGAAAAGGAAGATAGAAAAGGCAAAGTTGAAAAAGAAGAGAGTAAAATAAGAGATGAAACAGAAAAGAGAAAAAATAAATTGAAAAAGAAGAGAAAAAAAATCATAATTGAAAATAGAGAGGAAAAATAATTTTATTACAAAAAAAGTGAGATAAATAGGGAGATAATTTTACAAGATATCCTTATAATACTTATGTACAAGGATATATTTTAAAATACTAACCTAATTATCGGATATTTGTCGAATAATATTATATCTTTTTTTGCAGGAATTCAAGCATGGCATCTCTAAGAAGATAACTAGTGGTTTACCACTAACTCAACAAATCAAGCACAAGTTCAACACCAAGTCCATGTGTTTGTGCAAATACCCAAAAATAGTAAAACTTTGTGAATGTGGGTTGATTATCGAACTATCAATAGTATCACAGTAATGTATTGTTGACCTATTCCTCATTTATGTAATATTCTATGTGAGTTGCATTGATCTTATTTGATTTAAAAAATAAAACTTAAAAGTGAATACAATAAAATTCGAATGAAAGATAAATATGAATTGAAAAATGTACTAAAAATAAAATCTGGTTTATATGATTGATTGATTATGATATTTTGTTTGACTAATATAACTAATACTTCTATTAGGTTATTGAATTATTTCTTAAATATTTTCATTGAAAATTTTATTATTGTATATTTTGATAATATAATAATATATAACATGTTCTTATATGAACTGAAGAGTATTTAAAAATGGCATTAAATACTTTTAGAAAAGATATGTTATATTCTAATTTTAGGAAATGCATATTTTGTTGGGATATTCTTGTATTTCCTAAATATATTGAAAGTTTTGAAAGGATTGTCATTGAAAAAGAAATTAAGGCAATTCAAGATTGGCCAACACCTTATTAGGTAAATCAAGTGAAAAATTTCTTTAGATTAACTTTTTTTATACACATTATATTCTTAAATTTAGTAGTCGTCCTACACCTCTCAATATACTTTTTAAAAAGAAATTTTTATTTAAATTGTGTGATGTGCAAGAAAATACATTCAAATAAATATTTAGAGGATAAATTAACTTAATTTTTTAAATTATGAAGCATCAGCAGGTGCATTGATTATATATTGTTGTAAAAATTGGAGGGAAGTAACACTCGACTATCCTACTTATGATAATAAAATATTTGTGTTTCCCTCTATAAAAATGATAACACTATATAAGGTTAAAAAAGTTTGTGATTCACACTAATCATATATTTATTTTACAGTTATCACAAGTTGAACAAGCGTAATACAAGGTGGGTGGTTTTCATCACAACTTTTTTTTATATGTGATCAAGTATAGAAAATATATGAAATATATAGTTGATGATTGAAGATATGTTATATTTACAATACTTGATAGTAAAATTCTTGGTTTTGATTATATAAAGAAATTATATGCAAATAATTTTAATTTCTATAAAGTGATTGTGAGTTGTAAAAATGATTTGTTTCTAAAGTTTTACTTGCAAAATTAGTTTATTTCTTAGGAAAATAAATTATTTATCTTTCAATTTTATTTGTGTGAGTTATTTGTTAAGTAATTACATGTTGGAAGATTTATTAGACAATCTAGGGTAGATAAGACTAATGCAATATTTTATGAGCATTTTTTAACTCCACATAAAAAGAGATGATGAGAAAAATTGTTTATTGTGTACTACATGTAAAGAAGCTAAATTTAAGTAAAATCTTAATTTATTGCATACTATTCTTCTAATTTCTAATAGAACTTTTTGGATTAATATCTTAATGGAATTCATTCATAAATTACTTATGATTAAAATGGGGATATATTTTATTTTTCTTATTGTTAAACAATTTTAAAAAATGACACATCTCATTAAATATAATAAAACTAAGGGTGTATCAAATGGTGTTTATTTATTATTTAGAAAAGTTGTTATATTTTATTATATTATTAGAATTATTATATTTAATTGTGATTCTAAATTTTTGAGTTACTTTTAGAATATTTTTTTGAGTAAATTAGAAAAAAAATATTTATTTTTAATTAAATATTTAAATGATATTAACTTTATATATAATCATTATATTAATTATATGATTAGGTTTTCATTAGTTAAAGTTGTTTATAGTTTTAATTAATTGACTAATCTAAATTTAATATTGGCAAGTTAGTAAATTTATATTAGAAGAGTAAATATGAGTTTTTAAAACAAATTTAGAAGATAGCTTATAAAAATCAAGTCAATAAAGGCTTTAAGAATATCTTATTTGATTAAGGAATTTGGGTTAAACTCATTAATAAAGAAGATAAATCAATTGGAGTGTTGAAACTTATCCATAATACCTATAGTTGGGCATTATCAGGTAAGTATAAGGTTAATTATAGTTTTAATATTTATAATTTAATATTTTTTATGTATATGATAAGAAAATCGAAGATTAGAGAACAAATTATTTTTAAAGGGAAGAATGATGTGAATTAAATTGTGCACACTATAATTCACAAGTTAATGGTTAAAATATTTAAATAATCATTGAATGAGTTGATTGAAGCAATTGAATAAACCCAAGTGAAATATCAAAATAAAAGTCTAATAAGATTTTAAATAAAAAGAATAGTACAATAAAATTTTAAGAAAATAATTTAAATTTAAATTGAGAGATTTATTAACATAATAAAAAATTTTAAAATATTGAAAAATAAAATAATATATTTCCAAATATATTAAGATAATAGGTTAAGTTTACAATATTTATTATTTTAGATATATATATAATAAATATATTAGAAATATTTTATATATGAATAATTAATAATTAACATGTTAACAATAATATTTTATTTACTTATTTATATGATAGCCGTTATTCTAACTATAAAAGACTAAATTCATATCACTTTAAAGAGAAATGTTTGATTTTAATAATAATGTGTTTTATGTTTTTTTTTCTTTTTTAAGATAATTTTTAATGAATTTTATGTGTCATTTAAATCTATTTCTAGCTTGTTTCTCAATAAAAAAAAAGTATATTCCATTATTTTTATTTGTATTATAAAAATTTTAGAATTTATTTTATATTTGGTGGAGTAGCACAAAATTCAGATCATTCTTTTCTTATTTATTACAATTTATTCACAGACCTGTAATTTTATATTAAAATTATAAAATAATAATAAAAAAGATAGAGAAAGAGGATGGTGGGGATGCCCCGAGGGAAGAGGCATCCTCTTTGTTCTTTTTCTTTACTTTTTTTTAATTTTTCTTTTTTACATAAATTATAGGGCTGTCCTATTGATGAAAATTTGCCGAACCCCTAATATGGTTGTAGGGACAAGATAACGGTCAGGGAGTAAAACGTCAAGGAGTTATTGTAGGGACCAATACTAGTCCCTGGTATTGGAGCCTTGATGTAACCGGAATAACTCCTGTTTCTTCTCATTAATTAAATGGGGGCTAGGGACTATTTTGAAAATCTCCCTTTGAACACCTCCCATGACGATATAGTGGTGGTGAGGTTCCTTACGTTCTCCCACCATCCCTATGCACTTCCTTCTAAGAAGAATTCCGCCATTGTTACTATCTCGTCCTACAGAATCCTTATTAATCTCATAAACTTCTTACTGTTGGCAAGCCAATCCATAGCAGCTCCGACATCTTTTTCCTTTTTGAAGGTTTTACACCACAATTGTTGGAGTGTCTTTAGGGGCATATGGATATAAAAAAGGGGCGGGGTTAAATTGGTTGTGTGTTGAGATTATACCTCATCCTCCTTGAGGTGCGCACTTTCTACAGGGTCATTACCCTCTCTCTGTGGGAAGTTTGGTTTCCCGAATACTTTGATGAATTCCTCATAGAGCCTCTTCTATTTAGGAGTTACTACGGGTGTAGTGGTCTGAGTCCCCCTAGACTCATGTACTCCCAAGCTAATTCCTTCATTTGGGTTGATGTTTTCCATGGGTCTCGTGGTGGATGCGGCAGCACGATTTTATTTGGTTACTCTTTGAGAGGCCATATCTACAAAACATAGGTCTACTATTTGTTAGGTTTCTAGGTATTTAATTTTAAAAACTTTGTTTGGAAAATTTAGCTCAGATACCACTTAAGTTGTCACGCTTTAACCTAGTTTGGTTGGAACCCCATGATCAACCCACCGCCTCTACCTGCACTAAGATGGTATTTCTACCAAGATAGGCTAAGAAATGTAAAGACTTACAATATACATGTTTTCCATAACAAAGTAAACAAAATGACTAAATAAATTATTTGTTTGTGGTAATTTTGGCTTGCTTCACAAGCTTTCACTCTACTTGATGTAGATGCTTCCCTAAAAGGGTATGAGGGAGGGGGTGAGTTCTACAACTAATTGAGTGGGTAGAAAAGGATGTAGGATTGTTCAATTTTCACATTTTATCTTCATACTCCTTCTTAGGGGTAATTAAACTTCCAAATTTCCTTTTATCATTAAAAAGGATAATTCAACATCTCTTCTTTAAGTATTTGGTTTGATAATCAAACACACACCCTTTATCATCAAAGAGAACATACATTCGTAGAACAATCAAAGACTGTTCCACTTGTGGACCAGAGCGACTTTACCGTCCACTCTTGGTAGGAGGTCACACCTTCTACCACAAGTTTGTGTGAGCATCATCGTCTAATCCCCATAATTAATTTGAAATTTCATGTCCACGATTATGGGACGAGACCTCTCCCACTTCATCCTCAATCTCAATGTACATAAGCTCCCAAAGCTTCTTGACATACTGGCACAACAAAGCTTCCCTTAAGCTCCTTAAGCCGTTCAATAGCCCTTAGAACCAACACTACCCCATATCGGATGACACAATAATTCCGTATCTTAGCATGCACAAACAATAGTCTTTTTAATTTAGAACTTTATCTTTGGTGTTACCAACCCAATGAGTTCGATGACCTGACTTCGGCTCGGTAACTACCAACACAACAAGTTCGACGACCCGACTTTGGGTCGATAGCTACCAATCCAACAAGTTCGACAACCTGGCCTCGACTCGGTAGCTGTATCACACAAATTAACCATTTATGAATGTTTTCCACTGACTCATAATTATTAATTTGTCTAAGGATTTAAACCCGTTCCCATTGGCCTGGGGCCAACTTCACGAGTTTTTCCAAAACTTAGCCTTGGGCTATATTAGTTTAAAAAATTGAGGCCTTGGGCCCACTAGAGCAATTCTAGCTCTAAGTAATATATTCTTCATGCTCTCATCATAAACATCTCCTAAAATATTTGAGCAGGTTCACGCAGTCAGGGGAGACTATTTCTGGAAAACGATTTTGTCACGTCCCAACTCAGTTTGGTTGGAACTCCGTGATCAACCCGCCACCCTTCCCCGTACTAAATTAGTATTTCTAACAAATAGGCCAAGTAAGGTAAAGGCGTAGAAGTACACATGTTTTCCATAACAAAATTAACAAAACACTTAAATAAGGGTTTACCTGTATGTAGTACCTCCAACTTGCTCCCCTAGATTCCACTTTTCTTGATAGAAGGTTTTTACTAAAAAGGGTTTAGGGGAGGGGGTAAGTTCTACAACTCAGTGAGTGAGTGTTAGGGTGACTTTTTGTAAGGACAAAAAGAGGTTTTCAAAATACTTTTCTTTTTGTTTACAAGTTTAATGGATTTAACTCCTCATGAGAACATTGTTTTAACTTTCCCCCTTGTTCAACTTTGATTAGCACACAATCAAACTCGCCCTTTATCAAAAAGGGATCGCACGATCACCAAGCAGTCTCCAACTACTCCACTTGTGGACCAGAGTGCCTTTACCGTCCACCTTGAAAGAAGTCCCAAACCTCTACCCTAAGTTTGAGTGGACATAAGTTGTCTGATGCTCAAACCCTAGCCATACTTCGTGTCCACTTTGCAGGACGAGACCTCTTCCCCCCTTCTTGTCACACCCCGACCCGGTTTGGTCAGATCCCCGTGAGCAACCCACCACTCCCTTTGGTCCATTAAGGGTTTCCCCTTTTTCTGAACCGCGAGGAGTAAGGCATCCTTTTACTTATCTTTCCAGGAATAGAATTATATAAAATGAAATATTTTAAAACAATGTACCTGACTTACAGTTCCAACTTATGAGGGCCTTTAAGATTGGGGTTTCCTTGGTTTCCTGAAAGGGATAAAATGAAGGGGGTGAGTTCTACAACTCACTAAGCGGGTGTTGGGAGTGAGTTAAAAAAAATAGCTTCATTCAAACCGTGCCAAGCTTATCATCTCCTTCATGAGGGATTTTCCTCATATTTCAGTTTTTCAAAACCTTTTTACATTACCATATTAAGTGTGTTTAGCTCTTTTTGCCCATCTCCTTGCCTTAGGAGGCTTTTAGCAAACAAACATGCCCTTCATCAAGAAGGGTACACACATTCGTAGGTGCAACCCGGCCACTGCACCCACTTGTAAATTAGAGCGTCTTGATCGTCCACCAAAATAAAAGCCCATCCAATTCTACCCTTGATTTGAGTGGAACTTCCCAGACGTCGGACTCTCAGAATCGAATGCCTGTGAGCAACTCGCCACTCCCTTTGGTCCATTAAGGGTTTCCCCTTTTTCTGAACCGTGAGGAGTATGACATCCTTTTACTTGTCTTTATAGGAATAGAATTATATAAAATTGAATATTTTAAAACAACGTACCTGACTTACAATTCCAACTTATGAGGGCCTTTAAGATTAGGGTTTCTTGAAAGGGATAAAATGGAGGAGGTGAGTTTTACAACTCACTGAGCGGGTGTTGGGAGTGAGTTTAAAAAAAATAGCTTCATTTAAACTGTGCCAAGGTTATCATCTCCTTTACGAGGGATTTTCCTCAAATTCCAGTTTTTCAAAACCTTTTTACATTACCATATTAAGAGTGTTTAGCTCTTCTAGCCCATCCCCTTGCCTCGAGAGGCATTTAGCAAACAAACACACGCTCTTCATCAGAAAGGGTACACACATTCGTAGGTGCAACTCGACCAATGCACCCACTTGTAGATTAGAGCGTCTTTACCGTCCACCAAGATAAAAGCCCATCCACTTCTACCATCGGTCCAAGTGGAACTTCCCAAACGTTTGACCCTCAGAATCGAATGCCACTTCGTGTCCATATGAGGAGGAGACCTCATTCAGACCCCACCCCAATCTCATGCACAAGAAGCTTCCAGAGCTTCATGACTGACATGCATTACAAACTGCCCTTATCGCCTGACCATGTCGTGCAACAGCCCTTGGGACCCATCACTACCTCCTAGGGCATCTTGATAGTCTGGTACCTTAAGTGCATGCACAAACAAAAGCTTTCCACATATAGCCATTATCTTTGGTGCCAACAGTCCAATGGCCCCGACGCTCAACCAGACCTACATCTATTTGTCTAGGTTGGTCCGTCGACTTGACCCTGATGCACTACCGCTAGTCTATCGAGCACTATCGGTCCTGACTCGATATTGTGGTGAAATCACACAACCAATTACATTAGAAATTTCCATGGCTTCCTTTAATAAAGTTTGTTTACAAGCTCCTGCTCGTGCCCACTAGCCTTGAGCCCACGGCACGTGTTTTTCCAAAATTGGGTATTTAGCCCCAATAGTTCAAAAACTGAGGCCCCTAGCCTCTATCTAGGCACACAACCAGGGGAGAAAACTTCTAACAAAAATTCATTTTCAACTTCATCACGCCAATTAAGTGTGATGATATCTCTGCTTACAACCGATAAGTGGGTTTCTCCTTTCCTTTAGGAAACTCATCATACCAACCGGGTACGAATGTCTCTACTTACAACTAATAAGTAGGTTTTATCAATTAAAGATATTGCTCCTCATCCCAACCGGGTATGAAGTTAGATAATCTCACTCACACGATGACTGTGACGTATTCATCCCCAGTTGGTTTCCCAATTCCACGCTAGCTTTTCCTTGCTGGTGTTTTAGTCTCTCATGTCCCTACACGATTTGGACATTCTTATCAATTAAGATTTGGCATGACAACCATCGTTTTCTCACGTATGAGCGACTAGGCTCAAAATTGTTGGTTTATTTCACTTAGGTCCATAAAGTTCATTTGCTTTAACGTTAGGTACCTAATGCTAACTTTTTTCCAATTGAGTTCCAAGCTTTCCAAAATTCCCTTTGGGTCCTTAATTTACTTAAAATTGTGTAGGAGGTTTCAGTTTTCCAAATTTCCAATTTGGTCCCCAACTTTTAAAAAATTACAAATTTGTCCCCATTTTCCAAAAATGGAAATTTGACCCCAAATGTTCCAAAAATTGACCAATTGCCACCCCCAACATATTTCTCATGGCCAATTGGCCTTCAATTTTGGGAAATTACAAAAAGGTCCCTTAATTTTTTGAAATCCCCAATTTTTCCCAAAATTTTCCCTCAATTTCCCCCCTTCAAACTGACCGAATTTGATTTCTCCAAATTAGCCATTCAATCGTGGTTAATTGCCCAATTGAAGGTATGGATTAGTTCTTTCACTTCCACACAATTCAATTGAGCTTTGAACCACAACATTTGGGTCCGAATTGAGCTCAAAAGGAGCTTCACCGGAAAACTGTTCGTAGAGAGAGAAAGATTCGAAAGCTTACCGTCAGAGGTGAGGCAGTCCGAGCTATCGATCAAGGGAGGTAGCTCTTGTCCTAGGGTTTCTTCTAGGATTAAGAATCACTACAATTGAAGTCAAATTGAGTGTGAATTTGGTTAGTGAAATTCAACACTTTCTCTCTATAACCCTGATCTACAACGACTGAGGAAGGCCGAATTGGCTTACCTTTTAGCTCTATTGAGGTCATGTGAGGGCCGTGGGGGTGTTGGGGAGGCTTGGTTTGGCCGGAGGAGGGCTGGATTTGACCGAATTCAGCTCGGCCAAAATAGGGCAACTTCGGTCCATCGGAGTTGCTCCACTATTTGATTTTGCTAGTGCTTCTCTGGTGGTCCTCGGATCAAAAGGAAGTTGCTATCAGGTAGCTAACTTCTCCCAAAGTCTGTAGAATGCGACCTTGCCTTCTAAGGTTAAGAAAACTACCGAAGTCAAAGCTCTTGTTTGAGCTTCACCAGAAACTTGAGCAGTTGAGAGAGAATGGAAAATTGAGGTGTGCGTAGGATGAATGGAGAGGAGCTCTTTATATAAGGGAGCTTGGGGACTTTTTCCATGACAACTTTCCATTTTGGTCGAGCTTATACTTGCCCAAAAATGGTCTGATCGGAGCGGTTACATCTTCACCGAAGATATACATTTTCTACATTACTGAACAATGTTGTCATTTTGAGGAAGAAGATAATACTGTTTCGAACCGGACCAGACTGATCCGATCGGGTTCAATGGCAAAAATTGGTCGATTCAGGCCTGATTCGTGTGGTTCTCTCAAAATTAAAAATTTTCTAAATTTATCTAAATTCATTTCCTATCCAATGGTGGCTTCAAGTTCCCAATTTGATCACTTTAAGACACCATGAAAAATGAATTTAGAATCCGGTTCATGTATGGTTTAGACTGGTTCAATCCGGTTCAGGTCCGGTTCACCCTGAACCGGTCTGATGTTCTCTTCCCATTTGTTCCAAGGTTCATTTCCATGTTTTTTAGGACTCTTTGAGTCACTTGAGATTTTCCAATTTCTCATTTTATCCTTTCTTTACCGGTTTGGATTTGTTAACCGGCTCAGTTTTTCTCCTTTGAATTGATCGATTCTTTTCCCGGTTTTCTTATTGTTAAAAGACGAGCTTTACAACTCTCCCATCCTTTTAGGATTTTGTCCCCAAAATTTAATCAGAATGCTTTGCATTAGGAATAATTTCACTTTATGTCAACTTGGGGTTTGCTTGATATGTTAACACTTCGATTGTTCTTTCACTTAGCCCCTTTAAATCACACTCTTAGGGAATTTATTTTCCTTTCCATTGTTTACTCACTCCATGGAGTTTATCATAACGAGGCATGTCTTACCCACTAGTCCAAAGGTACATCCTTAGGTTCACTTCTTCCTCTACTTAGGGTAATATTCTTCCTCTTGAGTGTTCTTGCCCATGATTTCAAGATTGGGAGTTCCAAAATACCCAATCATTCCTGTGTCTAGTTATTCTCTTGATCGTTGAAACCCTTAGCTCAGTGTTCTTTCGAGCGTTGCGTACTTATTTTCACAGGTTTCAGTGTTGTCACCTTTTCATCCTATTTTGACCCTTCCTCCATCCATTGTTTATTACAATTTTGGTCCAAATTTTATATTTGACCTTATCATGCTTAACTAACTGACTCTTTCTTACTTGAGTCACATTTTTCCCCAGTACTATTGGGCTTACATGTCCCTTATAGCATGACATGTCCTAGAACTTGTCTTTGTCCATTAGAATTCTAGAACACTTCCTTGATGGTTGTTCTCAACTTTTCAACCTTTCGAGGATCATATACTTCATCCCTCTTTTCTTCTGGTAGTATTCCTCGACTACCTTTACAGTTATCCAATCATCCTTCTTGCCTTTGACATCATGTCTTACATAACCGTGGTGGTTTTCCTTAATTACTTGTCCTTTCCCAACTTCCTTATTAGGTTTTTCCGGTTCCAATCATTGGGTTTCTCGATGACTTATCGACACACTGGTGTTCTTCCCGTCTTTTGTCCTTCCTCATTTCCAGTGGTGTTCTTTACTCAAGGACTTTCACTTTCCTTAATCCACTCTTACTCGCTCGTGGCCATTTCATGATTCTTTATTCCAAGTTGATCCCTTTCGGTCTACGTGTTTATTTCTTTGTTTGGGATGTTTTCTTTTTTACAGTTTCATTCTCTACTATGTACTTCAAAGTAGAGACTTTCACCTTAGGAGCCACATGTTCAACCTTCTTACCATTCCTTGAACGTTTCATTTCTTCATCTTCTTACACACTTTCTATATTAGGGCATTTGCCTATTTTCAATCCTCCATTATCATAAAATCTCCATTTCATCTCTCATTCCCTATCCGGGGAACTTCTGATTATCGGGTCTTATTTCGTGTTCTCCACACTATGCCAAACCGTCCACTCTTTAGGCTCCATTAAGCGAGCGAGGACCACGACCAGTCTTGATGTCAGTGGTCATTTCCCTTAATCACTTCTTAATTGGAGGGCTTACTTCTCCAAGTTTTCTCAGATGTTCTTTCCTATATTTCCTTATTATGGGCAACCCATCCTTATCTTACTTGTACGACATCTTTCGATGCTATCTTCCTACTTACCCATTCCTTGGGTTTAACTTACTCTTTGGGCCCTCCTAGTACGCTTCCCTTGGTCTTCCTTCTTCGTCGGGGTTTAAATCCATGGTTCTCCCGAGGATCAGTTCGTTAACTGCCTCATCCCTACTATTTTCTTGTTCAACTGTTTGGGGTAGCTGTCTCTAGAATTCACTCGTCCTTGATGCCCATCCTATTGCCCTTCTTAGTGTTTTATCTTTACTACTTCCCGATCTTTCTTAGGGCATCGTTTATTCTCCTTGACCATCTCATTGTTAATAGTTGCTTCCTTCCGCTATGTTCATCGGAAATCCCTATTTGGTTCATTTGCTCTTCCAAAGTAGGTCACACTTGGCCATCCCGATACATCCTTAACCACTTATGCCCCTTTATGAGGTTCCTTATTTCAGGTTAAGCCTCTTATGATCCATCTATCGGTTCCTTAGCTTGGGAATTTCAATTTTTATGGTCTCACTTCCTACCTTTATCCTTCTACCTAGGGACTTCCCTTCTGGGAGTTTCATGCTCAATCTCCCTAACGCTCCTTGAAGGTTTTTTCTTCTTTCCAATCTTACACCCTTCTTATATCGGTATGGTCATCCGCCCTTAATCCTTCATTGTCATCCAATTCCCTTTTTGTTCCTTATCCTTCCTTCGAGGAGCTCCTGATTATGGGTTGGTTCCTTGCACTCCATGTTATGTCCAACTACCTATCAATGGTCCCTTCAAGGGGTACTCTATAAACCCCGCACTTTTGAGTTAAGGAAAACTGGGAAAAGAACCGATCAAACCGAGGAAGAAAATCGAGCCGGTTTACAAACCCAATCATTTGGGAACAAGCAATTTGGAAATTTACAACTTCTGAGTGATTTAAAGGGTTCATTAAACCTTGGAAAAGAAACTTAAGACAAATTAGAAGAGAAAAACCAAATTGGTTCAGGTGAACAAGATCCCATAAGAACTCTGAAGTTAAGCGTGCTTGCCCGAGAGTAGTGTGAGGATCGATCAAAAATTTTTATGCGAACTTACACCTTATCATAAATAGCCATAAATTAATAAATATTTAATTATTGTAATTAATACCAATAATTTAATACCTAAATTAAATTATTGGAATTAATAAAAATAATTTATGGTAATATTAATACTAATAATAAATCTCTCCCATTTAATACACGATTTTACACCTATATAAAGAGGTCATCCCCATTCATTCTCCTCACACCCGAACACTTCTCTCTCTCTCTCTCTCTCTCTCTCTCTCTCTACTACTCCATTTCCTGGTGAAGCTAGAACCAGATCTTCGACTTGAACATTTTTCTTAACCTCGAAAGGAGAGGTTGGGCTCTTTAGAACCGGGGAGCAGTCAAATATCAGATAGCAAACTCCAATCAATCCGAGAATCATTGGAGAAGCACCGACATGATAGAACAGTGAAGCAGCTCCGATGGACCAAAGCTGCCCTATTTTGGCCAAGCTGAAATTAGCCATTTCGAGCCCTCTTCAGGCCAAACCAAGCCCTCCCAACACTTTCTTATCCCTCCCACGGCCAAATTAGGATTTAAAGGTAAGCCAATTCGGCTCCCCTCTGCAATTTTCAGTCGGTGCTAGAGAGAGAACCGTCAGAATTTCAATGGTAAAATTCTAACTCAATTCGACATCAATTGATGCGATTCTTGATTCTAGGATGAACCTCAGGATGAGAGATATCTTCCCAGATCAAAAGCTTGGACTGTCGTGCCCTCACCAGTGAGTAATCGAAGCTTTCTCTCTCTACAGTCTATTTTCCAGTGAAGTTCCGTTTGAGCTCGTTCCAACGTTAAAACCCACTCACCGGTGAGGGCACGGTGAGTGGGTTTTGTCATTGATGCTAGTAAAGTGTGCTCATCATCCCAACCGAGTATGATGTTAGTAAACCCACTCACCCAATTGATGCGGAATTAGATTAGAATTTTGTCATTGAAATTTGGTCGATTCTCTCTCTAGCACTAATCGAAAATTGTAAAGGGAAGCCGAATTGGCTTACCTTTCGTTCCTAATTCGGTCGTGGAAAGGCTGAGGAAGTGTTGGGAGGGCTTGGTTTGGCCTGAGGAGGGCTTGAAATGGCCGATTTCAGCTTGGCCGAAATAGGGCAGCTTCGGTCCGCCGGAGTTGCTTCACTATTCCATCATGTCGGCGCTTCTCCAACGATTCTCAAATTGACTGGAGTTTGCTATCAGATAGCTGTCTTCTCCTCGGTTCTAAAGAGCCCGACCTTTGTTCAAGTCGAAGCTTTACCGGGAAATGGAGCAGTAGAGAGAGAGAGAGAGAAGTGTTCAGGTGTGAGGAGAATGAAATGGGCTAGATTTATTACTAGTATTAATATTGCCATAAATTATTGGTATTAATTCTAATAATTTAATTTCGGTATTAATTCCAATAAATTAAATTTCGGTATTAATTCAAATAATTTAATTTCGGTATTAAATTATTTGTGTTAATTCCAATAATTTAATTTAGGTATTAAATTAGTGGTATTAATTACAATAATTAAATATATATATATATATTAATTTATGATAAGGCGTACATACAATTTTTTTACCGAAATTTCGGGTTACAAAAAATTTCATACTTCCCAGGAGGTCACCCATCCTCACACTACTCTCGGGCAACCATGCTTAACTTTAAAGTTTTTATGGAATCTAGTTCACCTAAACCACTTTAGTTTTATTTTCTAATTTGTCTTAAGTTTCTTTTCTAAGGTTTAATGAACCCTTTGGATCACCCGAGAGTTGTAAATTTCCAACTTGTCCGTTTAGAAATAATCGGGTTTGTGAACCGGTTCTAAATCCTCACTTGGTTTGACCAATTCTTTTCCTAGTTTTCCTTAGCTCAAAAGGGCGGGTTTTACAAGATCTCTATCCTCATATGGACATGGAGTTTCTTTACGGGATTCACGGTCGGATGTCGCGTACTTCCACTCATTCTTAGGGTAGAAGTGGATGGGCTTCTATCTAGGTGGTCGATAAAGTCGCTCTGATGCCACAAGTGGGTGTAGTGGATGTGATGCCCTGCGAATATGTGTTCCCTTCATGATGAAGGGCATGTGTTGCTTGATAAACATACATTTGTGGTTAATGATAAGAAATGGCTATGAAAACCATGATTTTGAGGATGAAATATATTAAAAGAAATAAGGAGTTTGGCACACTACAAAATAAAAACAATTTTATTGAAACTTTATTTTTTTTTAAATCTCCTATTTACTGAGTTGTAGAAACTCACCCACCATTTTTATCCCTTTTCAAGAAATAGAGAAATGACTAGGGATGGCACTAGGCCTTACCCTTTGTCATGTATGCTTAATTATCTTTAACTTGCATTTTTGTAGATATATGTTATTTCGAGGAACAAGGTTGAGATTTTGCATGGCTCCTCTTGAATAAAAGAAGGGGGAAACCCCTCTTGAACCAAGAGAGCGGTGAGTTAATCTCAGGATCTAACCAAACTGGGTCAGGGCGTGACAACTTGAGTGGTATATTAGCTAAGTTCCCTTGAAACATTATCAATATTATGCCATGATATTAATCCAACTTTAATTCTCGTGTAGGGAGAAGAATCCCTAGAAAGTTTGCTATGAAATCCAATCCTCCACCCATAACCCTAAAAAAGACATCTAACCTAAGGGAGGTAGCCATTTAAAGATTTTTAAAAGGCGAGAAAAAAGTACCAAGGACATAATGGAATACTACCGAAAATTGGTGGGAGCCTTATTGGATCTAGAAAGCATCACATACCCTCCTCCAAGATAAGAGGAACATGTACCTCCTCCTAGGAGCCTAACCCCTCCTTCAACCCCACAAGAACCGAAGAAGAATCCATCCGAGAAGGAGGCATGGGACAATTACTGGGATGCATATGCCACCTTCATGAAATAGATGGATATATGAAAGAAAGGAGAATGAGGACAAAGTACATATAAGTTCTCAAGGGTAATGTAAGCAGAAAAGGATGACATCAGGTAATATCTTTTAAGTTAAATATTCTAAATAGTGAGACGGGAAGAGAACCCGAGAGAAAAGAACATAAATTGCTAAGGAAGGAAACCTTGGAAGGATAGAAACAACCAAATTAAAAAGGAAATGGGATCGACAGAAATGGAGATTTGATAAATTTGTCCAAGATATGCTGATCAAAATGGAAAGATCAAGTACAAAGGAAAGGTACTCGAGAGGACTCAAGGAGCAAGTTAAGACCAAGTAATGTGTAAGAAGGAAAACACATCAAAGGAGGTTGTGCCAGTAAGGAGGGTGTGGATTACCCAATAAATGATGAAAGAGAGAAAAGTATATTTAAGAAACTTTGGAAAGTTAACCCCTTAGCTACCTAGCGAGGGATTTAAATGAAGGATCACTGACATTAGAATTGGTAGCGATCAATGCTCAAACAAATAGAACTGAAAGAGAGAACTACTAAACATAGTGTGGAGTACCCGGAACAAGATCGATAATTGAAAATGTCTTGAGTAAAAATATGGGAAGAGACTGAAATTTCAGTTAGAGAAGGATTCAAAAAGGGCAAATGCTCTATTATAAGAAGGGGTATGAAGGAAGGAATGAAACCTTCAAAGAAATGACAGGAAGGTTGAGTATATAATTACAAAAGTGATAGTCTCTATTGTGATGGACATAGTAGAGAATAAAATCGTAATAGGAGAACTTTTCCAAACCAGTAATTGATACTTAGTCTAAAGAGGATTAACTCGAGATAAAGAATCGTGAAGTAATCACGAGTGAGTAAGAGTGGATTTAGAAAAAGAAAAGTTTCTGAGAAAATGACACCTCTGGAAGTAAAGAAGGAAATGAGAAGAAGTCAAACTGGCCAATGCAAAAATCTATGCAGTGAGAAGGTGATGCTCGAGAGGACCCCGAGCTAAGAGTTTTAACGACAAAAAAAGTGACTACACACTGGAATAAGCTGGTATCGTAGAATTTCCAATCCTGAAAACCTAAGTACCTCAAGATGAGGAATTATACTTTTAAGAATGAAGGATATGAATTTAAGAATATGACCTGAAACCTTCCAATGAGATAGGTTTAACGAAAGTAAATTCCATGGAATGAGAAACTAAGGGGAAGGAAAAGAAAATTCTCAAGTATATGTTGTATAATGGATGAATGGGAATAATCGAGAAGGTATAATGTCTATGAATAATTATTTTCTTTGATTGAGAATCTTTTACACATGGAAAATTGCATCCACCTCTTGGAAAGCGCTGCTTGAAGGTAAGTTCTCTCATTTGTCTATTCATGCCTTATATTTAGGGACTTTATGAACAACATATTCAAAAAAAATAGAGCAATTTAAAATTTCTCATTTCGTCGAAAGAAGATCGTATATATAGCTTCTTACCTTTAAATGAAGTAAAGGATGCTGCTACTTTGGAATGCTATAAAATTCTAACATCTTTTCACCATAAAATGCTCTTTTTCACCTTGTATATCATTTCTGACAAACTTATTTGGAAAAAAAATTATTTAACAAAAAACATGACTTCTTTGGAACATTTATATATAGTTTCTCACCTTTAAATGAAGAAGTAGAAGATGCTTCTTTGGGACATTATAAAATTATGAAACTTTTTCACCATAAAATGCTCTCCCTTTTCCCTTGTATATCGTTTATGACTTTTACTTATTCTTCAAACTCTACTTGTCAGATTGTGGAGTTTGTCTCAATCTTACTCACTCTTGATGGTGAAGGTGCTTAGAAGGAATTGATTAATATTGGGGCAGCATAAAGAATATTGTGCTTGTTGTTCAAGTAAGTGCCAGTGAATTTGCGATGTAATACCATTGATAATGATGATAACAAATATTTATTTATTTATTGTATATGCAATTGTAGTTATCCATACAACAACTTTTACATCATGTGGAAAACATATTATTATCATGCTCGAAGAGCAAAAATGCTTCTCGCATTAAGCATTGATGTGAATCCGACTAAATAGACTACGAATTCACAAGTCCAATCAATCGAACCTACAATGGAGCTGAACACTTTGTTACCAAATGAGGTGAATAATCATTTGAGATTGCAAGAGGGCCCAATCACAAGGTCGAGGGCTAAAAGATTTAAAGAAGCTTTATATGGGCTGATTAAAGATATTGCTGAATATTCAAATAGAAGCCCAAATGAAGAGCCCAAGATGAGCCCAACAGAAGGTCCAGATTTAATTAATAAGGAGAGATTTATAAATATAATAAATCTCTTAGGATAATATTAGGTAGTCAGATTAGATAAGGTTAGCTTATAACCATAATAGATTTTTTCCACATTATGTGGGTCATTCGGTTGTTTTCTGAGCCTATAAAAGGCATACTCCACAACATTGGAGAGACACACACTTTGGAATTTATATCTTGTGAGTTTTTGTCTTCTTTCTATCTTGAAAGAGCTTTTGAACTTATCAGGTTTTTACCTGTGGCGTTCAAACAATCAAGACTTATCACCCGGGGTTTTCTAAGAGTTCTTCTTAGAGGATTTGGGTGTGGCGTCTACATATCCCATACCTTGTTTCTCACATAAACAAGGTATATTCCATCTTTTCGCACTTGCGTTGTGAAAGTCTTGGGATCGTTGCCATATTTGGTGTATGGTGTCGTCAGCATATTGGCAAGGTTCGCATCAGTTGGTATCAGAGCACACGGTTGCACGGCAAGTTCCATCCCATCTTTTTATCTAGTTCTTTTTTTTATCTTCTCGACCTATTTCTATTCACTATAAAAAAATTATCATATTCTTCTATTAATCTTCTCTTCAGTAGGTTAAAAAAAGGAGAAAAAAAAGCCAAAAAAATATTCGTGCCAAAAAAGAAAGAGCCAAAAAAAAGTTCGTGCTAAAAAAAGGAGCAAAAAAAAACCGTGGAAAAAAAAAGGCAAAAGAAAAAAAAAGGAGGCACACAATTATATCTTATATCTCATTCTTATTCTGCTATATCTAAGTCTATTACTTCATTCCATCTTAATTCCTTTCTTTTTATTTAAATTCTTTGGAATTACTTTTTGGAAACCTTTATCGATATGTCTTGATTGTCCCTCAAGTTGAACTGCTTCGTAAAAAAACGATTTGTTTTTAAAGTTCAATTCAGATTGAAAGAAGAAATATGAGTGGAAAAAGGCAAGAGTGTTTTAAATCTTTAAGAAAAAGCCATTTGAGCTTTAAACATGAGTGTTTGAGAGAAACATGTGAGGGACAGCTGCGAGGTTCTTTTGTTTCTAACAATTGGCAAGATTACAATTTCCAACAAAGAGGAAACACATGGAAAGAAGCCAGTTTCACTCAACCCGTTCAAAATCTAGATTGGAAAGCCACGATGAAACAAGTTGTAAAGTCTAGATTTGAGCCACTTCACACGCGAATGGATCGCTTGGAGGAAGGTCTGAGACGTCGTTCACATCAACATACTTCCGTTGAACAACAACCTTGGGGCTTTCAATCTAGGCGTTTCGATACTCAAGAACTCGAGGAATTTGAAGTTCTTCGAGTTAATTGTGATAGTGCCAGGCACAATTACATCAATCAATGTACTCCAAGTGAAAGGCCATGGATTGATGACGTCATGGACAACCAACGTGAGAATCTATTTCATACTCGTTGTTCTATGAAAAATAGAGTTTGTTTTGTTATCATAGATGAGGAAAGCTGCACTAACTTTGCTAGCACCGAGCTTGTGGAGAAGTTAGCGATACCCGAAAAAAAGAAAGGACTATTCGCTCTTTGGGGTGGGCCTTTCGTACTCCAATCCGTACGGGGAAAGGCTCATTTTTCAGCAAAATCTAGTGCATTACATGCAATGAAGCATCCAAAGCCATATCAAATTCAAAGGCTGAGTGATCAACCCAAACTCGAGGTAACCCAACAGGTGATAATGTCCTTCTCTATTGGGAAATATCAGGATGAAATACTATGTGATGTAGTACCAATGCATGCATGTCATATTTTATTGGGAGAACCTTGGAAGTTAGATCGTCACGTTACATATGATAGATTAACAGATAGGTACTCATTCGTGATGAATAATAGATCAATATCTCTTGTACCTCTTACTTTACAACAAGTTTTTCAAGATCAGTTGAAAAGGAAAAAGGCAAATGAAAAGAAAATAGCAGAAAAACAAGAAGAGAGAAAAGCCAAAATTGAAGAGCAAAAAGGCAACATCGAAAAAGAAGAGAGAAAAGCCAAAATTGAAGATGAAGAGAGAAAATGCAAGGTTGAAAAAGAAGAGAGAAAAGCCATAATACAAAGAAAAGAGAGTAAAAACAATTTTATGGAGAGAAAAGGTGAGATCAAGTGAGATACAATTTCATATCCTATCCTTACAGTACTTATGTACAAGGATTTATATTTTACTAACCATATTGTCGGATATTTGCCGAGCATTAGTATTTCTCTTCTGCAGGAATTCAAGAATGTCATTACAAAGAAGATAACTCTTGGTTTGCCACTAGTTCGAGAAAACATGTATCAAAGTCAACACCAAGTCCTAAAATTGATGGAAAGGAGATATATACGTAAGAGCAAGCGACCATGTGTTGTACCCATGAAGGACGAAATTTGGCAAATATGCCTCGATTATCAAGCCATTCACAATATCACGGTAAAGTATCGGCAACATCTTTCTCATTTATATGATATTATTATTGAGTTGCATAGATACTATTTGTTTTCAAAACTTGATCTTAAAAGTCAATATCATCAATTTCAAATTAAAGAAAAAGACGATTTGAAAACAACATCTGAAACAAAACCAGGTCTATATAATTGGTTAGTTGTGATTTTTGGATTGACTAGTACCTTTAGCACTATCATGATATTAATGAAGCATATCTTGCATGTAATCATTTTAAAGTTTGACTATAGATATTTTGATGACGTCCTGGTATATGAACTTATGGAATATTTGAAAATGATGTTAGAACTTTTAAGGAAAGATAAATTGTTTGAGAATTTTAAGATATTTATCATTTGTTCGGATAAATTTCTATTTCCTGGATATGTTATAAGTTTTGAAGGGATTGTCATTGACAAGGAAATTAAGGTAATTCAAGATTGGCAAACACCTTACTTGGTAAGTCAGGAAAGAAGATCAATTGCATATTATAATGAAAAGTTCAGCATAGTAGCCCTCAAGCTGAATGAGTATCATGCAAGGTGGGTAGAATTCATTTATACATCTGGTTATGTGATCAAGTGTAAGCAAGATATGAAAAATGTAGTTTCTCATACATTATCTGAAAGGTACGTTTTACTTACAATCATTGATACTAAACTGTTTAGTTTTACTTGGAATACTTTGTTGGTTACAAAACTTCTATTTTCAACTGCATGTTTACCACATATTGTGTTTTCATATAATCATTATATTTATTCAGTAATTAAGTTATCACCAATGGAGATTATCTATGGTTTTAATCTATTGGATGGAAAACAAAAGACTCAAGAAAATATTAATCTTTACAATAGGAGTTTCATGAAAGTTGTTTTTGATCCAGGAATTTGGGTTAGTTTACATATGAGGAATGAATGGTTTAAGAATAGAAAACTATCAAAATTTCTTAGATTAGAGGGATTATTGAAGGTGTTAAAACTCGGTAGTAATAATTACAACAGGAAATTATCTAGCAAATATACTGTTAGTAATAGAGTAAATATTTATAAGTTAATATCTTTTGATGTAGGTGATGAAGAAACAGAAGATTTGAGGACAAATCATTTTCAAGAGGGGGAGAATGATGTGAATCCGACTAAAGAGACTACGAATTCACAAGTCCAATCAATCGAACCTACAATGGAGCTGAACACTTTGTTACCAAATGAGGTGAATAATCATTTGAGATTGCAAGAGGGCCCAATCACAAGGTCAAGGGCTAAAAGATTCAAAGAAGCTTTATATGGGCTGATTAAAGATATTGCTGAATATTCAAATAGAAGCCCAAATGAAGAGCCCAAGATAAGTCCAACAGAAGGTCCAAATGATGTGAATCCGACAAAAGAGTCTACAAATTCACAAGCCCAATCAAACGAGCATGCAATGAAGCTGAACACTTTGTCACCAAATGGGATAAATGATTATTTGAGACTTCAAGAGGGCCCAATCACAAAGTTAAGGGCTAAAAGATTCAAAGAAGCTTTATATGGGCTGATTAAAGAGATTGCTGCATATTCAAATAGAAGCCCAAATGAAGAGCCCAAGATGAGCCCAACAGAAGGTCCAGATTTAATTAATAAGGAGAGATTTATAAATATAATAAATCTCTTAGGATAATATTAGGTAGCTAGATTAGATAAGGTTAGCTTCTAACCATAATAGATATTTTCCTCATTATGTGGGTCATTCGGTTGTTTTCTGAGCCTATAAAAGGCATACTCCACAGCATTGGAGACACACACACTTTGGAATTTATATCTTGTGAGGTTTTGTCTTCTTTCTATCTTGAAAGAGCTTTTGAACTTATCAGGTTTTTACCTGTGGCGTTCAAGCAATCAAGACTTATCACCCGGGGTTTTTTAAGAGTTCTTCTTAGAGGATTTGGGTGTGGCGTCTACATATCCCATACCTTGTTTCTTACATAAACAAGGTATATTCCATCTTTTCGCACTTGCGTCGTGAAAGTCTTGGGATCGTTGCCATATTTGGTGTAGGGTGTCGTCAGCATATTGGCGAGGTTCGCATCAGTTGGTATCAGAGCACACAGTTGCACGGCAAGTTCCATACCATTTTGTTTATCTAGTTCTTTTTTTTATCTTCTCTACCTATTTCTATTCTGTATAAAAAAAATTATCATATTCTTCTATCTATCTTCTCTTCAGGAGGTTAAAAAAAAAGCCAAAAATTCGTGCTAAAAAAAAAGAGCAAAAAAAAAATTCGTGAAAAAAAAGGCAAAAAAAAAAAAGTGGCACACAATTCTATCTTATATATCATTCTTATTCTGCTCTATCTAAATCTATTTCTTCATTTCTTCTCTATTTAAATTCTACTCTTATTTCGGAGTCTATTCATACCTCTCAATTAAATTCTTTGGAATTACTTTTTGAAAACCTTTATTGATTTGTCTTGATTGTTTCTCAAGTTGAACTGCTTCGTAAAAATGATTTGTTTTTAAAGTTCAATTCAGATTGAAAGAGGACATATGAGTGGAAAAAGGCAAGAGTGTTTTAAATCTTTAAGAAAAAGCCGTTTGAGTGTTAAACATGAGTGTTTGAGAGAAACATGTGAGAGAGAGTTGCGAGGTTCTTTTGTTTCTAACAATTGGCAAGATTACAATTTCCAACAAAGAGTAAACACATGGAAAGAAGCCAGTTTCCCTCAACCCGTTCAAAATCTAGATTGGAAAGCCATGATGAAACAAGTTGTAAAGTCTGGATTTGAGCCACTTCACACGCGAATGGATCGCTTGGACGAAGGTGTGATACGTCGTTCACATCAACATACTTCCGTTGAACAACAACCTTGGTGCTTTCAATCTAGGCGTTTCGATACTCAAGAACTCGAGGAATTTGAAGATCTTCAAGTTAATTGTGATAGCGCCGGACACGATTGCATCAATCAATGTACTCCAAGTGAAAGACCATGGATTGATGACGTAATGGACAACCAACGTGAGAATCTATTTCATACTCGTTGTTCTATGAAAAATAGAGTTTGTTCTGTTATCATAGATGAGGAAAGCTGCACTAACTTTGCTAGCACCGAGCTTGTGGAGAAGTTGGCATTACATGCAACAAAGCATTCAAAGCCATATCAAATTCAAAGGCTGAATGATCAACCCAAACTCAAGGTAACCCAACAGGTGATAGTGTCCTTCTCTATTGGGAAATATCATGATGAAATATTATGTGATGTAGTACCAATGCATGCATGTCATATTTTATTGGGAGAACCTTGGAAGTTAGATCGTCACGTTACGTATGATAGATTAACAGATAGGTACTCATTCGTGATGAATAATAGATCAATATCTCTTGTACCTCTTACTTTACAACAAGTTTTTCAGGATCAGTTGAAAAAGAAAAAGGCAAATGAAAAGAAAATAGCAGAAAGACAAGAGAGAAAAGCCATGATTGAAGAGGAAGAGACAAAAGGCAATAATGAAAAAGAACAGAGAAAAATCCAAGAGAGAAAAGCCGAAATTGAAAATGATGAGAGAAAAGGCAATGTTGAAAAAGAAGAGAGAAAAGCCATAATACAAAGAAAAGAGAGTAAAAATAATTTTATGGAGAGAAAAGATGAGATCAGGAGAGATACAATTCCATATTCTATCCTTACAGTACTTATGTACAAGGATTTATGTTTTACTCACCATATTGTCGGATATTTGCCGAGCATTAGTATTTCTCTTATGCAGGAATTCAAGAATGTCATTCCTAAGAAGAAAACTCCTAGTTTGCAACCTGATCGAGAAATGAAGTATCAAATTCAACACCAAATCCTAAATTTGATGAAGCTAGGATATACACGGGATAACATGATTTCAGGTATTGTGCAAATGCCTAAGAAAGACAAAATTTGGCGAAGATGTGTTGGTTTTCGAATCATCTACCATATGAAGGTAATGTATCTTCACTTTATTCCTCAAGTAAATATTATATTAGATGAGTTGCATGAAAACTATTTATTTTTAAAATTTTATCACAAGAGTGAATATTCTGAAATTCGAAAGAAAGCTAATTATGGATTGAAAACTGCATTGAAAGTAAAACTTGGTTTATATGAATGGTTGGCTATAGTTTTTAGTTTGACTAATGCATATAACACTTTTATGAGGTTAATAAATTATATCCTACATGCTTTTATTAAAAACTTTGTTGACATATATTTTGATAAAATCATTATATACAACAATTACTTAGATAAACATGAAGGATATTTAAAAATTTCCTTGCAAGTTCTTAGGAAAGATCATTTGTTTGCCAAATTGAAAAATTGCGTATTATGTTTGGGTAAACTTGTATTTCCTGGATATGTTATAAGTTTTGAAGGGATTGCCATTGACAAGGAAATTAAGGTAATTCAAGATTGGCAAACACCTTACTTGGTAAGTCAAGAAAGAAGATCAATTGCATATTATAATGAAAAGTTCAGCGGAGTAGCCCTCAAGCTGAATGAGTATCATGCAAGGTGGATAGAATTTATTTATACATCTGGTTATGTGATCAAGTGTAAGCAAGGTATGAAAAATGTAGTTTCTCATACATTATCTGAAAGGTACATTTTGTCTACAATCATTGATACTAACTTGTTTAATTTTTCTTGGAATACTGTGTTGGTTACAAAACCTCTATTTTCAACTGCATGTTTACCACATATTGTGTTTGCATATAATCGTTATATTTATTCAGTAACTAAGTTATCACCAATGGAGATTATCTTTGGTTTTAATCTATTGGATAGAAAACAGCAGACTCAAGAAAATATTAATATTTACAACAAGAGTTTCATGAAAATTGTTTTTGATCCAGGGATTTGGGTTAGTTTACATATAAGGAATGAAATGTTTATGGATAGAAAACTACTAAAATTTCTTAGATTAGAGAGATCATTTCAAATGTTAAAAGTCATTAATAATAATTACAACAATAAGTTATCTGATAAATATATTGTTAGCTATAACATACATATTTCTAATTTAATTTCTTTTGCTATAGGTGATGAAGGAACAGAAGATTTGAGGACAAATCATTTTCAAGAGGGGGAGAATGATGTGAATCCGACAAAAGAGTCTACAAATTCACAAGCCCAATCAAACGAGCATGCAATGAAGCTGAACACTTTGTCACCAAATGGGATAAATGATTATTTGAGACTTCAAGAGGGCCCAATCACAAAGTTAAGGGCTAAAAGATTCAAAGAAGCTTTATATGGGCTGATTAAAGAGATTGCTGCATATTCAAATAGAAGCCCAAATGAAGAGCCCAAGATGAGCCCAACAGAAGGTCCAGATTTAATTAATAAGGAGAGATTTATAAATATAATAAATCTCTTAGGATAATATTAGGTAGCTAGATTAGATAAGGTTAGCTTCTAACCATAATAGATATTTTCCTCATTATGTGGGTCATTCGGTTGTTTTCTGAGCCTATAAAAGGCATACTCCACAGCATTGGAGACACACACACTTTGGAATTTATATCTTGTGAGGTTTTGTCTTCTTTCTATCTTGAAAGAGCTTTTGAACTTATCAGGTTTTTACCTGTGGCGTTCAAGCAATCAAGACTTATCACCCGGGGTTTTTTAAGAGTTCTTCTTAGAGGATTTGGGTGTGGCGTCTACATATCCCATACCTTGTTTCTTACATAAACAAGGTATATTCCATCTTTTCGCACTTGCGTCGTGAAAGTCTTGGGATCGTTGCCATATTTGGTGTAGGGTGTCGTCAGCATATTGGCGAGGTTCGCATCACCAAATTTAATTAATAAGGAGAGATTTATAAATATAATAAATCTCTTAGGATAATATTAGGTAGCTAGATTAGATAAGGTTAGCCCATAACCATAATAGATTTTTTCCTAATTATGTGGGTCATTCGGCTGTTTTCTGAGCCTATAAAAGGCATACTCCACAACATTGGAGAGACACACACTTTGTAATTTATATCTTGTGAGTTTTTCTCTTCTTTCTATCTTAAAAGAGCTTTTGAACTTATCAGGTTTTTACCTGTGGCGTTCAAGCAATCAAGACTTATCACCCGGGGTTTTCTAAGAGTTCTTCTTAGAGGATTTGGGTGTGGCGTCTACATATCCCATACCTTGTTTCTCACATAAACAAGGTATATTCCATCTTTTCGCACTTGCGTCGTGAAAGTCTTGGGATCGTTGCCATATTTGGTGTAGGGTGTCGTTAGCATATTGGCAAGGTTCGCATCAAGCATCTTCTCCATGATTGTGATCTTATTGGAAAAATACTTCAAGCAGAGAAGAATTGCATGTTGATAGCTTCTCCAGATAATGTGATTTATAACTTATTACAATTATCATTTTCCCTTGGATTCAACTAAAACTCTATGTGATTATTGTCGAATGAATACAACCAACTATTCTTGTCGAAGGAAGATAGCCACATAGGATTGGAAATATTGGGCACTTGACACATATATCTAACAAATTTATCTAGATAAGGAGCAGCAATATTGAAATTAAGGCATATTTGTAGGTTTGAAGTGTCACTAGCTTCAATTATCAACATGCTTTTTATTTTAAATTATTCTAGATTATTTTTATCCATCTCATAGTATATGATATATAAATATATAAATTATATTTCAAAGTTAATTAATTGCTATCCTTTTACTTGATTTCTTCAAATTAGGTAGAGGCTTTCTTATTAAATTATTTACTTATAAGTGAAACCAATGAGAACATTAACTTATTCACTTTCTTTACTTTAATATATTTTGGTATGAACATAATGAGTGGAACCAGTGGCAAGCAAATACCCTCTTCAAATGTAATGCGGTAGAAAATGTATATCAACGAACATGCGGGTAGGTTATCTTAAGTACACTTGTATCTCTTAAATTAACTAATGGATTCAATTTTTTTCTCTTAGTTTTTGTTCTATAACATAAGTCCAACTACTCTTTACTATCAAATAAGAGATAGTGATGATGATAATTATCAAGATATTTGAATTTGATTTCTCTAATAAATATGATATACTATTGTGGAGAGATATTACTTATAACTAATTCTTAACATTAAGCATGATTATAACTATCAAATATATTGAAATTAGTGATTATGTATAAATTAGTAATATAACAATACCTATATTACTAAATTCATCTCCAATAGCCATTAACTTGTTATCTGATATGTTAATTTTTGCTTATTAAGTATTTTATGTATTAGAAGTTATAATGAGAATTGACTTATAATGATTAAATAACTTATGAGTTGGCATTGTTATTGTGGTCGCCCTTTTTCATTTTTCTTGTGGAACTTTGTACTCATGTATGCAAATTTTAATTATTGTCCAAATTTTATGCCCTAGGCTCATTGGATAGGGACAACGAGGTAAGTTAGTCCTCTTCTCCCGTCTTCTTTCAGTTATGGACCTGTCCATAAACAAATGGTGAACAAGTTTTGCCTAGCAAAGCCTTTTCAATAGAATGTTGCTTCCATGGAGCATGTCCTAACTAAAGAACATTATGATTTTATATCTTTCTTTTCTCTTTTCTATTATATTTTGGAGTTGAACATTATAATTTTAACTTGCTATTTATTTATATGTATGTTTTTAATTTAACTTATTATTTTTTTATAATTAATTTTGTTATTTGTCTATGAATTTTTTAATCTTTCACATTAGTTTTTTTAGTTTTTCTTACTATTTTGTATATTGAATAATACTTTTTCTTGTTTCATTATATTTTTTAATACTTACTATTTTTTAGAAATTTATTTTATTTTAAATATTTACTAATATTTAAGGTATTTATTTATATGTATATTATAAAATTTTGTTGTTCAATTATTTATTTATTATTTTTGTTATTATCTTACTATTTTAGTTTAATTTACTATTTTTTAATTAATTTTACGGTTTACCTAGAAATATTTTATTTTGGTACTTTATCATATTTTGAGTATTTTTTAGTTATTTTTATAATTTTGTATATTGAATCTCACTCCTATTTTTAGAATTTCTTTTTTTATATCCATTACATTTTTAGAGTTTCTTGATATTTTAGACAATTTTCTCTTATTTATATATATTTTTTTATTTTATATTTATTGAAAAGAGATGAGAAAGAGAAACCAAAGCCATGGAGTTTTGAATTTTATATATTGTCATAATTGATGGGTCCACTTTATAAATTCTCCACACTAGATATATTATATTATATCATTATTATCATATATTTACTAGCTCCTAAACTAAGGCATTTAATATTGTAGGTAGAATATTAAGATAACATATGGCATGTAATATGCAAAATAAGTTGTAAATTTTAAATTATTGTTAACAATATCCATATCATATTGAAAAATAGTACTAAAAAAATAGCAACATCAAAAGTTATAAATAAATAAAATATATATAACCTATTAAAAACTTTCACAAAAATAAAGTAATGGCAAGCATGGGATGGTTTCATATATAAATTTGGTAATAATTACTAAAAATACTTTAAATGGTATAAAACAATAAATAAAAAATGTAAATAAAATTAACAATGGAAATACAAAAAATAATAAGAAATTATTAAAAGAATAATAAAATAATATAAAATACATTCAATGATACATCACAATAATAAATACTTTAAATACTATAAATTTTTAAAAAATAATAAATAAATATTAAAAATACAAATAAACGACAAAAATAATTTGGATCATTAAAGTCAAAAATGGTATAAATCAATAAAAATATTATAAAATATTAAAAACACAGTTAAAATTAAAAATCAAAATGCAAGGGAATTATTAAAAAATATAATAGACACTAAACATACAAGAAAACAAAAATATTACTAAGAAACACATAAATAATAAAATGCTATTAAACATATACTACAAATAATAAGATATGTATAAACTACAAAAAAAAAACTCTAAAAAATACAAAAAATGGTAATATATCATTTAGTTATACAAAATGGTAATAATCACTCAAAATAAAAAAAATAAATAATATAATATAAAATAAACAATAAACATTCTATAAAATAAATTAAAAAAGTGTAAGTGAAATAAAACATGTAATACAAAACCCAAAATTAAAAAAAATAAATAAATAAATAACAAAACATTATATGACATATTTAAAATAAATACCAAAAATATTAATGTATACTTATAATATATTAACATTCCAAAAATCATAAAAAAAAACACTTAAAACATAAATAAATTCAAAAAATTTATGAGATAATTCAATACACAAAAATGGTAAAAATAAAAAAAATATTTAAAATACAAAATAATTAAAAGATTAACTATAATAATAATCACTAAAACTAGTAAGTTAATATAAACATACCAGCAAACAACAAAAATTGTAAAAATGCTAAAATAACCTAAACAAATAGAGAAAAATAATTTCAATGAATCATAACAAATAGTAAAAATAACTAAAATATCATTATCTTCCAAAATAATAATAATTACTCAAAATTACAACAAAACTCAGAAAAAATATGTTGGATAGTTCAAGACAAAAAAATGTAAAAATTAGTAAAAAGAAATAAAAAATATTAAATATTAAAAATATAATAAAAATTTTAAATCAAACCGAAGAATTATTGGAAATAGTATGTAACACTATAAATGTACATAAATACAAAAAATATTAAGAAGTTTATAATTAATGAAAAGTAGTGTAACATATATTAAAAGAAAGATCACAAATAGTAATAAATATGTAAAATATCAATAAACTACAAAAATACATAAGAAAACTATAAAAGCACAAAAGCGGTAAAATAGAATGAAACACTGAAATACACAAAAATATTCAAAAATAAATAACAAATATAATTACAAAAAATAGTAATTGAACTAAAAAGGTAATAAAATAAAAAATAATAATAATAAATACTTACAAATAATATTAAATAATCAATAAAATAATGTAAAATAAATTAAAAAACACCACAAATAATAATAAACACTTATAAAATAATAAATTTTTATAAATAATAAAAAATACAAAGAAACACAAAAATAGTTGAGTCCATTAAAAACATAAAAATGATATAAATCTATGCAAATAATGAAAATTAGTATGAAATAATAAAAATTCAAAAATAAATGACAATTGAATTACTAAAATAGTAATTAACACTAAAAACACAAGCAACTGTAAAAAAAATAATAAAAAAATACATAACCAATCAACAAAAAATAGCAAGATACATTTTAAAAAATACTATAAATAATAAGATATGTATAAACTATTAAGAAAACAATCATAAAAAATGACAAAAATAGTTTGAATTGTTCAATATACATAACCCCTAATAATCACTCTAAATACACAAAATTGTATAAAACAATAAAAAATAATTAAAAACAAAAAATAAACCACAAAATAAATTAGAAAAACAGGAAGTAAAACAAAAATGTAATGAAATACATAAAATTGTAAGAATTAAATAAATGAACAATAATATATTTTAAGATATATTTAAAGAAATACAAAAATAGTAATAAATACTTAAAATAAAGTAATTTTTCTAAAATTATAAAAACATTCCAAAACATAAATAAACATAAAAAATAGATGATATAGTTGAACGCATAAAAATGGTAAGAATCAACAAAAAAAATATTTTAAAACTTGCAAAATAATAATAAAAGAATGTAAAAAAAATACTAAAAATAGAAACACACAAGCAAATAAAAAAATGAATTCAAAAAATTCCACAAATAAAAAATTAATACTTAAAATGTTATAAACTTCCAAAAATAATAATATAAACTCAAAATCACAATTAAAGAACAAAAATATTTCACAACAATTAAGGAAAAAGTGATGAGAATTAATTAAAATAAATTAAATAATTTTGAGATATTGAAAAATATAAAAAAATTAAAATTAAATTATAGAAATCATTATAAAAAATAATAAATAAGACTAAAAACTTATGTAAACACAAAATAATAAATATAAATAAAATTATAAAAAATTGTAAATGAAACTAAAAACTTAAGAAAATATCAATAATAATAATAAATTAATAAATAAATAATAAAATAATATAAAATAAATTCAATGATACTTCATAAATAGAAATAATTAGATTATATACGATAAATTTTAAAAAATAATAAAAAAATACTGAAAATATAATGAAACCATACAAATATTTGTGATCATTTAAGCTATAAAAAAACAAAATAATATAAAACAATGAATTAAAAAAATTATAAGTGAAAGAAAGTAAAATAGAAAGACTTTTTCCTAATTATTAATCCACACTTGACCGTATAATATAATACTAAAGTTAAGTTATCTCCTATTTCAGATAGGCTAACCACTGTATGTGTTATATCTGAGCAATATCCTTACTTGCAGAACCAAATTCAGTAACGGAAGGGCTGAGGTGAAGTTGCTGATGGCTGCCACTGGCCGTGAGCATCTAGAGAAGCTGCTGGCATCTTATTGATCAAATTAATAAGCCTTACTTCGAACATGATGGATTCGCTTTCCCGCGTCGGCATTTATACCACAGCTATCTTATTCCGACTTTCACGACAACAAATCTACTTTTAGCACGTGTCATCTTATTCACATATAACACAAGGTCATGTGAGGGTTAATAACTTCGAAAAAAAATTATATTTGGGCCAAATGTAATATTTTTTTTCTATTAGACAAGGTGAACATAAATTATGTGCTTCTCATGTGATTTATACAGAGTTTGCTAACTGCAAAACAAACTTACCTCGATTCCTTCCTAATATATTATATTTTAAAATTTTTATACTAAAATATTAAACATCTAAATTCCAATTTTGATCTTCTTTTCTTCCAAGAGTAATATGCGGTCCTTCTAATATATTATATTTTAAAATTTTTATACTAAAATATTAAACATCTAGATTCCAATTTTGGTCTTCTTTTCTTGCAAGAGTAATATGCGGACATATCATTTTTGGGAGTTTCCAAGAACTCTGGAATGATGAGTAATGATGCTGTTCAATCAATACACCTTATGGCAAGTTTTCTTATTCTGTGGAAGGAGCAGAGATTATTAGAGATGGTTAATGCTATAGATTCACTTGGTGCACCTTTTGTCCATTTTTCTACAAATTGGGAGATATTTTTAGATAGTCTATTATAGTTCCAAATCATAATGTAGTAATATTAAAAGAAAAAAATTTGCACAATACATCCCAAGCTATATGACTTTACCATAGTCATCATTATTATGAAATTTAAGCATAGAGATGTGAAATAGAGGAAATGACCATGACAATAACATCAACTATTAGTTTCCCGGTTTAGAATTATAGAAAATACTACGGGATAAAAATGATATTTTTATAACGGAATAGGATCAACAAATAGTGCAGTTATTTGTTATTTCAAAATGTGTGTAGTTCACTGTTATCTTTATAAAACAAGATTATAGATTGTATATAATTGAGGGTTCGGGTTATTAGTAAATCTGAAAGTCAACGAGATTGAATACGCTCTTCATTCATATCTATCCATGCATCATCGATTCCACAGCTCTTCCATTGCCTTTTGTTCACTCACACCATTCTGGATCATGAAACATTCTACCTCTGTGTTACACATGTAGCGTCCACATTAGTTTCAATTAATTCACATTTATTTTTTTAAATAATTTTTTTATTTTATATATTTGAAAAGTTACACTTTCTACTATATATTTGAAAATCAAAATAATAATGTTACGTTTGAGACAATATAATTTACATTACAAGAGATAATATCAATTTACTTTATAAGAGACAGTATGGTTGCTGAGCCTACCGATAAGTTCCAATGTTTTAATAACTTTATTTTGTCCCCTAAAAAACCATTTGAATGCATAATCTCTAGCTATTTTTCCATTCCAAGGAAAGATATGATTGTAAATAGCATATTTGCATATAAAGGCAGACCAATAGACAAGTACTCTTCCATTATAGGTATATTCTGCTGGTTGAATCATTTGACCTCTTCAAAGTATGCTATAGCCAGAAACTACATCTGCAAAAGAATTGAAGAGTCTTGTACATGTATGATTATTTACATGAATATGATAAATTTACATAAGGTAATAGTTTGAGGCTTACAATTTCTTTTGCATAGTACATACAATAATAATTTCCTTTCATATTAGTCAATTTCTCTTCAATTTGATAAAAATCTAAAAAATCCTTATATTCTTGAAGTATGATTATTTACATGAACATGATAAATTTACATAAATGATTATTTACATGAACATGATAAATTTACATAAAGTAATAGTTTGAGGCTTACAATTTCTTTTGTATAGTACATACAATAATACTTTCTTTTCATATTAGTCAACTTCTCTTCAATTTTATCATAAAAATCTAAAAAACCCTTATAAAATACTTGCATGTGAAGTTGATTTATCCGGCTAATATCCACCTATAACAATATTAAATATTTTACACTTACAATTGATATAATTGTTTGATGAAATTTTAATAAATATTAATTATTAAATTAATAAAAAATTAAATAAATACCAAGAAAAATAAGTAACCCATTATAGAGTAAAATTATATAATATATTAGATAATATTGTATATTAAGGGCAAAAAGGCAAAACTTCATCCCTTTTATACTTTTGGATTGCACCAGTTAAGAGCTGACATCATATATATCATCCCAAACGGTAACAAATATTACAACTTTTGTAAATATATCGAGCAGGTGTCTACTGTGGCTAGAAATAGCTTCCACTAGCCTTTTGCCTTCTAATAATGTCTTTATCTTTCCACCATATACAAAGAATTGATCAGACAACTTTTGGGTAGCGCCTTAATCATAAAATAATTAAAGGGGAAAACATTAAGCAGAGCAGCTTAAAAACTTGACCATATCAATAACCTTGAAATGCCATGAATTTCCTTCAGATGCTGATTCTACAGAAAGTTGAAGTCCAACTTCGCAAGAGTCAACAACTATTCACTGTGGCAGTTTTCTTTCTCGTAGAGAAAGATGTGGAATCTTGCTTTAGTCATGGCCAGCCCTTTCCAAAGGCACAGCTCCAGGGCATGCCCTACTTGGGCAGCGAGTGAATGACCTTCAGTTCTCACTAGTAACGACTACCCATCATTCTCATGATTCTTTTCATTGCATTGCTTTATGAATATTTCCCGCTGACACCGAAGGAAAATGCTTCTTTTTAGGATGTCCTCACCATGAACTCTCAAATGACTCGCCTCTTTTGTTTCAATATATACCTAAAGTTAAATCAATGACCATATATATACATATTAAGACTCCATATGCTAGTTAAGGCTAACCGCGATGTATATTATATGTGAAATATGTCATTCATTGCAGATGAAGCTTGACAGCATACAGAATCAAATTCAGGAATTGAAGGAAAAGATTAAGACGGTGAAGCTGCATCTGATTGATCAGATTCACATCTGGGGCTTGCTTATCACTTTGAAAATGAGATTGATAAATACCATGAGCAAATTAAAAACCTTTACGTTGAATATGAGGAATCTGGGTCCTCCCTCGATCACCTCGACCTTTATACCACAGCCTCTTGTTCCGACTTTTACGACAACAGGGCTACAGGATTTCACCCGGTATATATATGACATTCGTGTCTATGCACTTTGGTTTGTTATCCTACCATGTGGCTAGCTAATTAACTCTTGGAGAAAACAATATATATTTGACTACAGTTATCTTTCATAAGTTTAAGGACAGAAGTACAGAAAGTTTCAAGGACTTCCTCACTTGAGACACGTGAGGATTGATAAGCCTTTATGAGGCGAGCCATTTGAGAGGGTTCATGGAGAGGACAACCTCCAAGAATTATTTGCATTCAGTGTCAGCCGTCTCCAAAGTTTCATGAAGCAGCGATATAACGAAAGCAATAATGAAAATGATGGGTCCTCGGTATTTGTGGGAACTGAAGGTCCTTCACTGGCTGGGAAATATGCAAAACTTTTCCTGTTTGCCTCAACTTTGGATGATATATATGATGCGTAACTTCAGCTCTTAACTTATGCACTTGAAAGGTAGGTAAGAGAAACGAAAGTGATGGAGTTTTGAATTTTATATCTTGTCATAATTGATAGGTCCACTTTATAAAGTCTGCACATTAGATATATCTCACTGGCTGGGAAATATGCAATACTTTTCCTGTTTGCCTCAACTTTGGAGGATATATATGATGCGTATGGTACTTGAGAAGAGCTTCAGCTCTTAACTTATGCACTTGAAAGGTAGGTAAGAGAAACGAAAGTGATGGAGTTTTGAATTTAATATCCTGTCATAATTGATAGGTCCACTTTATAAAGTCTGCACATTAGATATATCACATTATTTACTATATTATATCATTATTATCATATATTTACTAACCCCTAAACTATAGTATTTAATGTTGTAGGTGGGATTTTAAGATGACGGATGGGCTTCCAGCTTACATGCAAGTATTCTACAAGGGAATGCTAAATCTGTTTGATGAAATTGAACAACAGTTGTAAGGACAAGTGTGGCATGTACTATGCAAAAGAAGCTGTAAGTTTTAAATTATTGTCAATAATATCCATATCACATTAGAAAAGAGAACCGTACATTTCACAAACATTAATGTAATCACAAACTAATTATAACATGTTTCAACTCAACATGTGAACTCATACCCATTTACAAAATATAATCAAATGTCTTATAGACAAGTGGTTATTCTATGCTTCTTCAATTGTAGATAAAATTACTGGCTAGGGCATACTTGACGAGACAAAATGACTCAACCAGCATAAGATTCCTACGGTGGAGTACTTGTCCGTTACTCTACCTTCAATTGGAATTGTCCTATTCATGACCATCTCTTTACATGAAATGGGAGACATACTGTCCGAAGATACTTTCAAATGGATTCTAAGTAGCCGAAATGGAGGCCTCTTCACTCATTAGTAGACTAATCAATAATATTGTAACTCAAGAGGTGAATGATATTTCTCGCATGGAGAATTGTACTATGATCTTATAGTTTTGGATATTTTTTACACTTTTATTCTATACCGTGAATTTTAAGAATTACCATATGAAATAGAAAAAATAATAACAAATATATCACTTTTAACAATTGACTATATATCAAGTACAAGCACATGAATATATATTTCACTAATAGAAATAAATTTGTTGTATTTGATATATTAATTTAAATTTTATAGCATTTAAAATGAGATATTTGATATATTACAAGTTCGATTAACAACTCATTTGCTATTTTATGTGTAACCGGTTTGAGCAACAGGATACGTGACTTCTGCTGTCGAATGTTCCATGAAGGAGTATCGTGGGACGGAACAAACTGCAATAGGAAAGCTGTGGAAGAAAATTAATGATGCTGGTAAGGATTTTAATGAAGAGTATTTTTAACCTAATTCTATGACACGCCCAGTTCTAACCCAAATTCTCAATTTTACGCGATCCTTCAACTTGATTTATAATAATAACAAATATTGCTACACACATTCAGATCAGAACTTGGATCAGCATGAGAACACTACTTCTTGATCCTATTCCAATTGCATTCTTTCCAATTTGCTTTGCACAATTGCATTCATTAAACATTGGAATTTTCTAACAGATTTTATATTGCCCCTCCTTGTGCTGAAGTCGACCGTTGTCGAAGCAGTTGATACAATCACGAATTAACGTTAGTGTTCGCACAAACTTGATCTGATGTCATATGTGCGTTTCGAGTGAAGGGTTGTCGTTGTGGGAGCAGGACGTGGAGTCGGGGGCTTTTTGAATTTCACGGACGGACAGTCAACTTGTATTTGAGAGAAGTACAATAAATTTCATATTCTGTAGGGCTTTCTCGGATAATGTATATTCTCCTTAATATTATCTTTTCCATATATTTTGTGGCTTCGTGCTTGTATTCTGCGCATAATTTGGAGAGAATACTGAGTAATTTTTAATTACACAGAGTTTACTCATAACTTCTATATCTCACAAATACTTAAATTGAGTTGAAGTCGATTGGTATCGAAATAGTAGATAATGTCGAGACTAGTTGACCTCATTGTTCGAACAAGCTCTGAACAAGTGCTATCACTATCTTCTTATTATGTAGTAGATATGAATTATGTCTGTCAAGTAGAAACTTACCACAAGTTATTTTTTAATTGACCAATAAATTATACTATTGCTCAATTTAAACAAATATGCTGAAAAACTTTTTTGATTATTCTCATCTCTAATATGTTATTAGAATAACCAAGCAAATTTTTATCTGAATTTCTTTTATAGTATAAACATAATATTTCATTGAATATATCTAAAAATTCTGTTAACAATTTGTAAATAATGATGATCCGAAAAAAGTTTTCTAGATCCAATATAGTTATAATCAAATACATAAAATTTTTCATTATTTGTTTATATTCTATATTATTAATTTCATATATATTTTTTATATTAGATATTTTAGTGCATGCATCATAGTTTATTACTTCTTACAATTATTCATTTCATAATTTTCAAAAATATTTTTAGTATATTTAGTTTGTTACTATAAGCTTTTAAAATACTTATATTACAAAAATAACATTTTATTTAAATTCATAATCTCAGACTCTCATTTCATAATTTTCTTAAATTGTTCAATGATAGTATCATTACTACTTACTTAAATCAAGTAATCAACCTACAAACAAACAATCTTTAATAAATTATATAGGATAATAGCAAATATTACACAGGATAGTCATATAGGAATAGTATCAACCATGAATGGAATAACCTCTTGAGATCGGGATTTATTTATCCATCTCTATCACCCTCATAAAACAAGTTTAAACATCGGGTGAAATTATGAATTCTGGTTAAAAGTGGATATGGTACATTAAGAGATTGAAGACACTCTTCATTGATATCTTTCTAGGCATCATCAACTTTCTTCCATAACTCTTCCACGGCTATTTGTTCTCTAACACCGTGCTGGTTCATCAAACATTCGATCGTCGAAGCCAAGTGTACTCTCTGTGTTATACATATTAGTTAAATATATATGTTAACAAATATAATACTAATATTGGTATTATTCCAATTTAGTGTTTAACAAATATTTTTTATCTTAAGACAATATCATTGATGAGCCGACTAATGAGAGACGAAGCTGTGACTACTACATTTTGGCTACTAATAGACCATTTAAAGGCATATTTTGTTGTTATTTCCCTATTTAAAGGAAAGATATGGTTACCAACATAATATATGTAGATGATGGTATTGCAACACACAAGTACTCTTGGTGGGTATGTTCAATGCTATAGCCAGTCAGTACCAATATAATATATGATCCATGGTTAGTTTGTGGGGACTTCAATGCTATAGCCAATCAGGATGAGAAATGGGGAGGGGTCCAAAAGATTGTCGCTGCACTCGGAGTTTCCAATAGATGATCTTCTCCTCTAAACTACAAGACTGTGGTTTTGCAGGACCGAAGTTTACATGGTCCAACAATCGTGAGGAACCATTCACAGTTCTGGAAAGGCTAGACAGGGGATTATGTTCACCAGAATGGCGAGCATCTTTCCCGGGAATGTGTATTACACATGGTGAGAGAATTGGGTTAGATCATTCTCCCCTAATAATAGAGACTGATCGGAGGGCTAGGACATATACATGTAGCTTCATATTCGAGGACAAATGGCTGCTTTACCCAAGCTATAAGGAGACTATAAAGAAGATGTGGGGTACACATAGGAGAGGAGATATGGTTGTGCTCAAATCCAAGTTGTGCAAAATATCTAGGGGTCTAAAAATTTGGAGGAAAAAGGAAGTTCTAAACACACAAGACAAGATAAAAACATTGAAGGAGCAGTTGAGTAGCCTACCTAATGAGGATGTGCAAGCTAGGAGGCAAGTTATCTTAAGGCTTAATCAAGCATGGACCGATGAGTTATTTTGGCAACAAAGAGCTAGAAACAAATGGCTCACAGAGGGGGACAGGAATACAAAGTTCTATCACCAGAGTGTATTGCAACACTAGGCCAAAAAACTGATAAAAAATTCAAAAGAGCAATGGGCAATGGATAGAGTCGGAAAAGGAGATCAGGGAAGAGATATGTAGCTATTATGAGAAAGTTTATAGTTTAGAACAATGTTCTCATATAGAGGAAGCCTTGAGGGGGGTCCGACCTATTATAACAACAGATATGAATAGAAAGCTGATTTGTCAAGTATCACCATTAGAGATAAAATAGGCAGTTTTCGAATTGGGGGCTAAACGGGCGGCAGGTCCAGACGAATACAATGGGACTTTCTTCCAAGAAAACTAGGATACGGTTGGTCCTAATCTAGTAGATGTTGTCCTTATCTTCTTTGAGATAAGCATGATGTTGAGTTCTTTAAATAAAACGAACATTGCTCTCATTCCAAAGGTAAACACGCCTGAAAGTATAAATCAGTATCGCCCAATCTCCTTATGCAATTTTTCATATAAAGTTATTTCAAAAATCATTACTAATCATCTCAAACCTCTTATGAATGAGCTCAATTCTTATCAACAAAGTGCCTTCATCCCGAGTTAAGTAATCCATGACAATATAGGTATTGTGCATGAATGCTTCCATTTCCTCCAACATAAAAATAAAGGAAAGAGAGTATGGTGTGCTTGCTATCAAAAGTGATATGGTGAAAGCCTATGCCAGAGTGGAATGGGGCTTCATTTGGGCCCTTCTAAACAGAATGGGTTTCGATCCAATTTTTACTAACTGGGTTCTTGCTTGTGTGACCTCAGTAAGGATATTGATAAATGGAAGCAAATCAAACACGATACAACCGAGTCGGGGACTACGTCAGGGAGACCCCCTTTCTCCTTACCTCTTTTTATTCATAGAAAATGCACTATCTAAATTAATTACTGATGCATGCTATAGGAAAGAATTAGTGCCGCTGAAAATAAATAGAAGATGTCCTAGAATATCTAATATTTTCTTTGTTGATGATGCTATATTCTTCTTAGAGGCATCCAAAAGTAACATAGAGTCCTTTAAAAAATTGATAAATACGTACTGTTTGGCATTTGGTCAAAAAGTAAATTATGAGAAATCTTTATGTTATTTTAGTGCAAATGCTAAAGTCAATTTACGGGGGGAGATCAGAATAGTCATGAATCTTTCTATGGGACAAGCATCAAATAGATACCTTGGTCTACCGTTACTATGAGGGAGAAGTAAGAGGAGAAGTTTGAATTTTCTAAAAGAGAGGATAAGCTCTAAACTCCAAGGATGGAAATCGGTATATCTATCCCAAGCAGGGAGAGCGTATCTAATTAAACATGTTTTAAGTACAATTCCTAATTATATAATGAGTTGCTTCTTGTCGCCTCAGGGATGGTGCAAGGAGGTTAATTCTTTGATCTCTAGATTTGGGAGGAGTGGCACAAGGGAGCAAGACAAGATAAGCTGGGTAAGGTGGCAAACAACCACAGAAATTAAGGAACAAGGTGGTCAAGGGTTCAAGGATATACATAGTTTCAACAAGGCTATGCTTATGAAGTCGACATGGAAACTCTTGAAGGATCCCAACTCGTTGTGGTGCAAAGTTCTAAAGGGAAGGTAATTTGGAAATTCAGATCTAATGGAGGCCAACCTAAGGTCGGGAGCATTATGGGCATGGCAAAGTATCCATATGGGTAAAGAACTGCTTAAGGAAGGACTAACTTGGTAAGTTGGGGATGGCTAACATATAAAGGTTTGGGGTTCCCGATGGATACCTACACTCAAAGACCATTGTTTACAGTCCCCTATCCAGGATGACTCATTGGCAGAACTTGGAGTTAGCTCTCTTATTGAGCCGCAATCAAGACATTGGAAACTAGATGTACTAATTGATAAGATTAACCTAGAAGAAGAAATAGCAATCAGAAGGATACCGGTGCTTAAAGCAAATATGCAATATCGCAAAATTTGGACATGGGAGAAGAGTGGTGAGGTTACAATTCGCTCAGTTTATGCTTTTCTCAGAGAAAAAGATCAAAATCATAGCATAAGAGTTTGTTTCTCTAGTGGATCTCCACGTTAGGTATGGACTACAGTATGGAACCTCCCTTGCCAACTAAAGGTGAGACAATTTATATGGAATGTTTGTCATAATGCACTAGCTACTAATGAGAATCTTTATAATTGGCATATGAGGTTTGATAATTGTTGTATGTTTTGTCAAAAGAATGAATCTGTTGAACATTTATTGGTACATTGTAACTAGACCCGAGTGGTGTGGCTTGCGGTATGTGGTATTAGAATAGATGATGTGCCTACTACTTGTTTTGGCAGATGGATGGAGAACTGGAAATCAGAAGGAATGCAGTCAAAAGAGGATCAATTGGAACAGGTAGGGAGAATGACCATAATTTCCTAGAATATTTGGAAAGAATGCAATTGTGCAAAACGGGAAGGGATTCTACCGGATCCCATGCGAGTCACACAAGTGGCGCATATATCCATACAGGAATGTGCAAAGATAAGGAGTACGAACACTCTAGCACAAGAAAGACATAAGGCTACCCCACCCAAGAGATGACAACGACCCCCGGAAAATAGTGTAAAAATTAACTGTGATAGTTTATTTGTCGTGGGGCAGAATGCAGCGAAAATAGGAGTAATAGCTCAAGACAAGTAATAAAGGTTTCTTTTTGGTAGTGGACAACAAGTCAACCATAGTAGTGCCTTGTAAAGCGAGATAGCTAATATAGTTTTTGGTGTACAATTAGCAGATAAAATAATATTAAAGATATTATTATAGAGACCGACTCCACTGAAATATTCCAAAGTTTTAAGTAGGAGACATGCAGAAAAAACTTGAGAGTTGTTCCTTTTTAAAATAAGATTCAAGTTATTTTTATTGATTTTAACCGACTTAAATTTAGTTTGGTTAATAGAGAAGCTAATGAATGTGCCGATTCTATCGCATGACAATATCGAGTAAATTGGGGTTTAAGTAGGTGTTTTACTATTATACCTGATTTTTTATCACATTTCTTATTTTATGATAATGAAATATAATAATCGGAATAATTTGATAAACTATATTATAGTTTAAATCTATAATAGATAAATGAGATTATTGTACAAAAAAAAAAAAGTATGTTCCCCTCGTTAAACTATTTGGCCTCAATGTATGCTCCCGCTTGAAATTTAATCTGCACAATAAATAAGTATAAAATAACCACATGTATGATCGCTTGAAATTTAATCTGCACATAAATAAGTATAAAATAACCACGTGTCCATATTTATGGCTTCCTTTCCATAGTATATGCCATAAAATATCCTTCCCTATTAGTTAATGTATTGTCAATTTCATCATAAATATCTAACAATTCCTTATAAAATATTTGCATATACTCGTAAGTTGATCCATCCCACTGATATCCCACGTGTAACACAATTAAAATATTGAATCCAAACCAAAATATAATGTGGGGACCAAATTGAGTTTTAAAAATTTGATCGAGCTGAAAAAAAATTAAATTCACTCTATCCTATTAATTCACTCTCTCTCTCTCGTTTTCCATCCTATTAAAAAGCAAACTCGATAGTGTCTCCCTTTCTTTCCGTCCTGGGCCGGGTCCTTCGTCCCTCTTAACTTCCAAGTGATTTTTCTCCATCTGTTAGAGAGTAGAAGGAGAGAGAGACTTTTCTTGGACAGTTTCATCTCATCCGTCTCCTACTTCTCCTCTATTCTTAACATTAACGTCCATTCATGTTGGACCTCTTCCAAGGATGATAGCAATAGTCATTTACTTGCTGTATTAGATTTTTCGAGCTGAACCTCAAATCTCACATCAAGAAGATGCATATGCGAAGAGACAGAGATTGAAGCTTTGCAATTCTCCGCCTGATATATCTGATTCGTTTCCCTATCTACAAATCATCCTTTATACATTTCCTGGAGTTGCTAACCCCGAGCTGAAATCTCCCCGCCGTCAAGATGCAGCAACCGACGGAGAAGTCATGCACGCTGCTCGCCCGTTTTGACAAGGGCACCCGTCCGTGGCGAATGAGATCAAGGAGGCCATCGGCTCGTCTGAAAGAGTAACTCTTGTTGGGTCGGACGACAGTGTAGTCGGCGTCCTCAGAAGCGTTGAAATATACGAGCACAATAAAGAGGAAAGAATTGCCCGAACATGGGGAACTACTGCCCCTGGACTTCCCCATGTGTAAGGAGCCATTACTCATGTTGGAAGCATGATGGGAATGTGATACTTGCGAAATTCCCAAGCGTTGAGTACTCCTGAATTTAGAGTAGCTTCATTCCCAAGGATCTGAAAAAGGGAAAAGATGGATGGTTGCTTTAAAGAATACCTGCATGCCATGCAGATGAACCATGGGATGAGGTAGCAACATTGCTCGAAGGATTTGAGATCGTCGGAAAGAGCCAACAAGGTGCGATTGCCCGTTGTTCAAAGTCTGGACAAGCATTTTTACAGCCTCCAATACCATCCTGAAGTGAGTCATTCACCCGAAGGAATGGAAGTACTGCACCATTTCCTATTTGATGTCTGTGGAATCTCTGATGGCTAGGAAAATGGAAGGCATGAGGGATTGCCTTGTTTATACGACAATTGGAGACATGCTTCACTGTGTTTTTGTGGACAATGGTCTTCTCAGGTTCGGGGAGAGTGATAACACGGTGTCCATTCACAAGGTGATGGATGCTTAGTGGGTGCATGATAATTACAGTGACACGAGAATTTCCTGAGTTCTCTTGACGGGCTGCAAGATAGTAGTGGTGAGGGACTGTGCAATAAATGAGATCTGTATTGGTGCAAAGCTGATGATTTCAGGGCTATTGAGGTTTGAGAATGATATAAAGGTTGGAGAGGAGGTGGTCATTGTGACCACCAAAGGGGAAACCATTAGTTTCGCTGAGACGATATCACCGCCAACAGTGACGCAGTTAGTGACTGCCCTCTTCTATCTCCTTTTCCATCAAAGAAATGGAAGCTCTAGGATTTACGCCATCTACATCATCCATCTTCCTTCCTGTGTTCGTCCTTCAACTACTGTCGATAAACTTCCATTCGAGTTACAAATAGGAGCTGCTATCCTAAAATGGACGGACGTCATGTTTACGTGATCGCACTACGCCATGGTCGCCGCAACTAGGAAGGTCATGACAGTCTTCCCGGAGTTCACAACAGCACAACCCCATCCCCGTCTGTCGTCACTTTGAAAGACCCCTCCAAATGATCTTCAATATGTGCTAGGTTACTTGAGGCAGTACTAGACCGTACATCTCTCGGTGGCAATGGCTACGATGGCACCAACATAAGACCATGGGTTATTTGACGATAGCCAGTCATGATACTGTTGGATAGGTGGGGTAAAATTATCAAAATGCCGGCCAAGGAGACATTTGGTAGGAGAATAAATGGTGTGCTAAAATATATGTTTGGATATATATGGTATAAAGTGAAGAGAACATATATGATCGTACGAAATGAATATAAATATTTGGAAATTTCTTTAGGACAAATATGTACTCGGATAACGGTGAGTGAGATTTCTAATATTGGTACTAATTGTACCGATAATTCAATAGTACTAAAAAGCGTCTATTTTTCATTTAGTAAAATATTTTGAGAATATACTCCCCATTTACTGGGTGAACCAAGCTAAAAATCTTATTTAGGGGAAATATATTATATATGGGGATTATAATGTCCCAATAGGCTCAATGCCACAGTTTTAAAAATAACGGGTGTGTAACTGTCCAAAATAAATATGTGATAAATGATGCTAAAAAATCTTAATAATGGGAACTTTCCTGATACCATTCGCGCCAAGTTGAGTTATTAAACTTGTTGGGCTGAACTGTTGCTCTATCGAAGCCAAGTTGTCGAACCTTTTGGGCCAGTACGCGTGGTGGGGCCGAAGCCAAGCTGAAAAACCGTTGTGCAAGAGTGATAGAAATAATGGCTATAACTTAAAAATCTTGTTGATTGTGCATGCACCGCAATATTCGAGTCATCAGAACACCTGGCATGAGGTAGTGATAGAGCCCAAGTACTGTTGGACGAACTAGGGAGCATAAGGGCAATTTTGTCGTTTAGTAGTTCGTGAAGCTAAAAAGCTTCTTGGGCACAAAGAATGAGGCAGTAGGGGGAATGAGGTCTTATCCCATTGAGCGGATATGGTGGAGAAACTTGAGTTTGGGGTCAGATTATTGATGTGCACACAAACTGCGGGTAGATTTAGTATCCCTCTATCAGGATGGACAGTAAAGGCACTCTGTTCTACAAGTTGCACGGTCGATAACTGTATTACGAATGTGTAATCCCTCATATAATAGGAGTGTGGTTAATTGTTTGTGCTAAACTTAAAATTTAAGACGAAAAGATAATTTTTTTTTCCGGTGAAAGAAACAGAATTTAAACTTGTCAAATACAAGTTAATTATTTAATATATAAACAAGGTTATCTAGGGTGATTTCTATTTTACCTAAACTTTTCTAAAACTCAATTTAGATTATGAGATAAATCGTGTATATTAATTTACGATATCATTAAAGCTATCTCGTCAAACTCATTCTCTCCCATCACCCATTTTCCGGTAAAGTTGACGAATAATGATAACTGTATACGGAAAGTTAAATTCAAAACAAACATATATTTTACATTATCTCGGTATATAATTTTTAAAATTGAATTTTTTAAAATCAATTTTATTAAAATAGGAAAATAATTTGAGATATTTTATTTTAAACGTTGTATTCTATCGATTTTAGGCGCACATATTTGTAAATTCGGGAGGATTTACGGTTATTTACAAGTATAATCGAGAAAAACTGAGTTAGTATGTAATTATATTACTTCATAAATATTTCTATACAGCTAAGATTGAAGAAAAATGCTTCTTGGAAGATGTGCTCTCCATCAACTCTCAAATAACTGCTTAGTAAAGGCTTAACAATTATACTGTATGTGAGAGAGTTCTTGAATCTTCCTGGGTGCGAGAGAGTTCTTGAATCCTTCTTTACTTCCCCTTTAAACTTTTGAAAGATATCTGAATTCAAATATTTTTTTCTCCAATAGTCAATAAATGAGTCACATGATAATATAACAAAATAAATCACTTAATTATATTATTGGTGTCAAATCTTTATTTAATTTTACATTTATATGTGTTATAATGAACCTTCTAGTATAAAAACTTTGAAAAAATTAGGACCATTAATTTATAAACATAATACCCTTTAATAATTTATTGATAGTTTATGTGATAATTTCAATTATTTTTTTGGTAATTTAGCATTAATAATAATTATTTTTGTACCATATTTAGAAAATCTTAAATTGGTTATAATTATAAGTTTTTTATATTATACTTTTACTAAAAAGAAATTTCAAGCTAAAGATATTTGTATTTATTATAAAAATATTATAATATATATATAATATAAAAGTACATATACTTAAAAGAACTCATTAAATGAAAATAATTAATTAGTTAATTAGCCAAATAATAACAAATAAAAGTGTATAGGCAACCTTGCTATTGTAAAAACCGGAATAAAAGGTTTTCGTAGTGATCAAAGTAGGAGGGATGCACGTCCTTCATGTTAAAAGTAAAGGTTTTTAATTTCTTTCAAATTTTTATCAATCTCCTTCTTAAAATAATATTCTCATAATCTGTGCCAATAAATAATATTCTCATAATCTGTGCCAATCTGTGACAGCAATCATCATATTGATTTTCCTTCCTCAATTTGGTTCTACATGCGGTTAAAGTTTTATTTAGAAGGAATGACATATTAGTATACGTTAAAGTCAAGATTAATTATAAAAGAAAGGTTTCCCCACTGACTAGGGGAAAATTCGCCAGTTTGCGATTGGAATGCACAACAGTAGATGCTGGAGGAGAAGTGGGAATGTTTTAGAGGGTACATGCATACCCCTTATTTATATTCGTAGATGAGTTAGAATATTCTTTTGTAATAAAAGTGTATGATATTAAAATATTAAGGTGTGGTAAATTTAAAATTTAATGATTAAAGATTTATTTTTAAAATAAAAATATTCTAATAAAAATTAAGCCCATAACAAGAGTTGAATTATATATTAATTAAAATTAGAATATTTTATTTTTATAGAATAAGAAAAGTAAATAAATGAATAACGATGTTTTAGTATTGATTTTTTTAGACCAAACATTGTATAGCTAATTACACTCATAAGTTTCCAAAAAAAAATAAGATATATAATTAAAAATTACTTATTAATTTAGAATATTGGGTAAAATGAAATCTTAAGGCATATTATGATACTACTAAAAAGTCAGAATATATTATAAGATTGGTCTATTATTTCTAAACTCATGTATAATAAGAAAAAAATATTTTAAGTAAAATAATAAAAGAAGTGCTTGCTGCTACAAACACTTATTATGAGAAAAATATCGGATAAATGAATATATTATTTTTTATAAAATTTTCGAATAAAAGTTTAAATTAAATAATAATAAATATTATGTATATATATAAATTAATAATATTTATTATTTATTATCAGTAGAAATAATATTCTTAACATAAATAATATTTTATTTTTTATTTATATTAGATAGTTGTTGAGCTATAATTCAAGTACATTATAAAGGTTATTTTAAGATAAATTTGATATAATAATAAAATAAAGAAAAAAAAAGGCTATTTTGAGATCCTACTAATACATAAGATACATATCACTCTCTCACATCCGCATGTATCATTTTGTCTTATGCATTCAGTTGAAGGGACAATATGAACCATTAGTTGAGTGGGAGGATAAGACAATGCATAAAAGCCTCAGCAGCAATTTGCTAAAATTGGAATGCTTTAGATGGACGTCATGCATGACGAGATATAGAGAGGAAAAGATCTCTTGGAATCAATATATCACCTAAGTCCCCAACTTCTTGGAGGCTGCACAATCTTATTCGTATAAAATATTTATTCTTTATTTCAAATGGATTAAGTTTACAAAAACCACCTAATTATCATGTGAATAATCTAAATCCAATTTTGATAATTTATTTCAAACATATAATCTGTTGTACTGACAGAAAGGATAGAGATAGAGGGTGGGTGATTCATTCAATAATCTAGGAATAGCTCCAATAGTCAATTGCTGAGCTCCCTATATAAAAAGTACCAATTCATTCGTTATCAGCATTTCAGCGAATAAGGTGAAGTATCCCAATTTCCAGTCGACGGCAAACTAAAACTCCGACAGTGAGACTTTTTTCACCTCAGAAGCTACGTTCGGTGTTCCTAAAATCGAGAGAAAGAACTCTACCCAGCTGCACTCTCCCTTCATCCCAAGGGCCATCAGAGAAGAGTGGAGAAGCTCGCACAGTACTCCCGCTCATCGACAGTCAGCAACCCGAGTTGCTCGAGATCAAGTCGAGCCATTCCTAGACTAACTTCGGTCAAACCAAGCCCCATATACCACAACTAGAGGTGCCCTAACCTTCCCTAAGCTAAAACATAAAGTTTTCTCTTCCGCCATTTGCCATAAAATACTATTCACAGTATATTTTTTCAAAAATTTAAACTACAAAATTTGCATTACTCATACCAACCATTGAATCGAACTTTAATATAGGAATGTTTACCCGTAGGGGAGCAATTCAGAGAAATCAAGAAATAAATAAGCACTAAAAATACCAATAAATGACAAAAAATAGTTTACATCATTACGGTCATAAAAATAATATAAATTAATGAAAACAACCAAATATAGTATAAAATATTAAAAACACAAAAAAATAAAAATATTACTAAAAAACACATTAATAATCAACAAAAAAAATAGTAAGATTTCACTAAACATACACTATAACTAATAAGATATGTATAAACTATCAAAAAAACTCTAAAAGAAATACAAAAAAAATGCTAATATGTCGCTTAATATATAAAAATTAGCAATAATCAATTAAAATAAATAAAATAAAATAAAAGAATAAAAAACACCATAAAAATCTAAAAATAAACATTTCCTAAAATAAATTAAAAAATTGTAAATAAAACAAAACAAGTAATAAAATAAGCAAATTTGAAATAAATAAATAAACAATAAACATATTTAAAAAATACAAAAAATATTAATAATTGATAAAATCATTTAATATATAAAAATGGTAAGAATAAATGAAAATAATAAAAAATATATTTAAAATATAAAATTAAAAAAATAATTAAAAATCTAACTATAATAATAATTACTAAAACTAGTAAGCACATATAAACAATCGAACAAACACCAAAAATAGTAAATTATCAAAATAACTCTAAAAAATAGTTAACATAACTAAAATGCCATAAACATTCAAAATAATAAAATACACTCAAAATTATAACAAACTCATAAAAATATGTTGAATAGTATAAGACAAAAAAATGTAAGAATTAGTTAAATTAAACTAAAAAAGTATAAAATAATAAAATTATAATAAAAAATTTAAATTAAACAGTAAGAAGTATTATTGAAAATAGTATCTAACACTATAAATATATAGATAAATATAAAAAATATTAAAAATGTATAATTAACTAAAAAATAGTGTAACATATATTAAAAGAAATATCACAACTAGTAGTAATCATGTAAAATACCAATAAATTACAAAAACACAAAAGTCGAAAAAAATACACAAAAGTAGTCAAAAATAAATTATAAATATAATTATAAAAAATAGTAAGTGAATTAAAAAAAAGTAATAAAATAAAAAAAATAAATAATATATAAATAACCAACAAAATAATGTAAAATAAATTTTAAAACACCACAAATAGTAATGAATATTTACAAAATAATAAATTTTTAAAAATATTTAGAAATACAAATAAATTCAAAATATAAAAATAGTATAAATCAATACAAATAATGAAAATTAGTATAAAATACTAAAAACTATAATAAAAATTTAGAAGTAAATAACAAGTGAATTACTATAATAGTAATTAACAATAAAGACACAAACAACCATAAAAAATAAAAAAAAAACACATAATTGATCAACAAAAAATAGTAAGATTCATTAACAAACACTATAAATAATAAGATATTAGTAAACTATTAAAAATATTTGAAAATCATAAAAAAGTGACAAAAATAGTATGGATGGATCTATATACATAACTTGTAAAAATCACGCTAATTATCTAAAATGATATAAAATAATAAAAAATAAATTTAAAATTGAAAAACAAACAGCAAAATAAATTAAAAAAACTAGAAAGTGAAATAAAAAAATGTAATGAAATACATAAAATTGTAATAATCAAATAAATGAGCAATAATATATTTTAAAATATATTTAAAAAACACAAAAATAGTAATAAATACTTAAAATAAAGTAGTTTTTCAAAAATTATAAAAACATTCCAAAACAAGATCGTACAACATACAAAAAATGGTAAGAATTAATAAAAAATAGTATTAAATATGTATAATAATAATAAAATACAAAAAGAAATACTAAAAATAGTATGTTATAAGCAAATAAAAAAATAGTAACACACTCCTAAATGACCTATAGAAAAATGAATTTAAAAAAATTTGACAAATAGTAAAATAAATACTTAAAAAGCCACAAACATCCAAAAATAATAAGATATACTCAAAATATTAACGAAATACCAAAACTATTTAGGAAATGTTTAAGGGAAAATTGATGAAATTAAATCAAATTTAATAATTTTGAGACACTAAAAAATATAATAAAAAATTAAAATCAAATCATAGTAAAAATAATAAAAAATAGTAAGACTAAAAACGTAGAAAAATACAAAATAATCACAAATAATATTATAAAAATTCTTTAATGAAACTAACAACTTAAGGAAATATAAAAATGAATTGAAAAAACTTATTATAATACCACCAATAAAGTTTCACATGAATTTTTGTATATGGTATAATTTATAAATCACCTTGGAAAATGATGATTCTAATAAGTTATAAATCAACTTGTCTAGAGAAGCTGTCAACATGCAGATTTTCTCTACTTCAAGTATTTTCCTAATAAGATCACAGTCAATGATAATAATAGGTTTGCTCTGCAGGCATGATAATAATAGGTTTTCCACGTGATGATGCAAAAAGTTGTTGTATGATAACTACAATTGCATATACCATAAATAAATAAATATTCGTTATCATCAATATCCATGGTATTATATCGCAAATTCACTCGCACTTACTTGAACAACAAGCACAATATTTTTTGTACTGCCCTAATATTAATCAATTCCTTTTGAGCAGCTTCACCACCAACAGTGAGTAAGACTGACACAAACTCTACAATCTAACAAGTAAAGTTTGAAGAATAAGTAAAAGTCAGAAACGATATACAAGGGAAAAGGGAGAGTATTTTATGGTGAAAAAGTGTCATAATTTTATAATGTCCCAAAAAAGCATATTCTACTTCTTTATTCATTCAAAGGTAAGAAGCTATATATACGTTCCAAATAAATTATTTTTCTGTGAAATGTGAATTTTTAGATTGCTCTATTTTTTTAATATATTCTTCATAAAGTCCCTAAAAATGGGGCATGCATAGACAAATGAGAGAACTTACCTTCAAGTGTAGAGGTGGATGCAATTTTTCATATGTTGCAAGTAAAAGATTCTCAATCAAAGAAAATTTCAGGAGCACTAATATATCGTATACAAAGTACAAAGACAAGGTTCCACAACTTAGTGTTTGCATAAATAAAGTCTTGAAAATTTTGAAACAAATGTTACACTCCTTTGACAAAACATACTTTTTTTTGTGAAAGTGTAATTTTTTATGTGGAGACAATCAGCAACAGCATCCTAAAACCTTACCTAATCTTAGTAACATGCCATCAACTGTCATAGAATGCTACTGGTGACCCATGACTTAATTGGCGGTGGTACATAAGGTAAGACCCTACAGGCAATCGTTGAGGGTCCAACAGGCATACTGACAACAAATTCACCAAAACTAATTTTGGCCTGGAATTTTCAAGTGTATGCAAAAATAGTCTTCCAATAAAACTAAAAAAAAATATACAAAAAGGGAGTTATGGACTAGATGCAAGAGACTGCACGAAATCATATTAATAAATTGCATGCAACTTAACAAGGTCCTTCTGTGACAATTTTTGTGCATCACTAGGCTCCAAAACAAAGAGCAACACAACTGAAACTAAGAATTCATTTTAATATTTTATGTTTATAATTTCTTGATGCAATGAAAGAGAAATAACACATGCATAATTTAGAATTATAATTTTTCATTGGAGAAAAAGTTCTCATTCATTGTATAAAGGACAAGGGGTTTCTAAGAGGAACTTGAATTGGATTCAAGAAAAATATCAAACTTTTTCTGAATTTACAGAGACGGGGAGGAAGGAGATAAAAATAAGAGCACCTAGGGCCGGGGAACTTTGCAGAAAGACGGGGGAACATATCTTGCTATTGCGCAGATTGTTTCAGCGGAGTTTGAATGCACTTCTGAGCAGTCATGCAAAGTATTTGAAAAAGAAAGAAAGATTGGAAAAAGGCAAGAATACCTACAGAAAATTAATATATTAGCCCAATTAAAATTCTTGGTTACAAAGCGGATCAATTTTAAAAAAAAATGAAATCAGAAAAATGAGATAATGAAATAAATTTGGCATCATAAAACAGCAGCAAATTCTCATAGAATAAGACTTGTGCATTTCTAAAATAATTAATTAAAAAATCACCCACTTTTTAAGTAAAACTATTGCGGAAATTTATCATTATCAATACATCACAAGAAATATTCATGTAAAATAGCTTGCTTCATTGGAGATATTGTTTCTCTTTCCAATATCAAAAATTAATTTTTCCAAATCAGAAAGCACTTCTCACGCCAAACATGTCCAAATATCAGAAATCCTGTTGAATTATGAAGTTCTTTAGACTTAACTTGTATATCCAGTTTTTTGGATACACTCATCCAAATCTTTAATATCTTTTCTCACCCAAATATTTTAAATTCAGTCACTAAACTTTGACTAATTCCAACAAAATAACAATATAGACAGAGATAGATGACACTACTTTTTAAAGACAGAAGTTACTCACTTATAATTGGAAAGTCCCATGCATATAAGAAGGTTACAACAAAAATATTTAATTAATTAGCTTTTGCTTCATTTTCTATACAGAATCAAAACAAAAACATGATGTAACTAAATCAGAAACAGAAACAGCAAAATTCAGTTTTTGTTTGGTTTGCATTGGAAACATAATCTAATTCCCTTTATTTCATTGCTTACTTGATTTATATATTTAAATTTAAAAAGATCACCATAAATCTGGTTAATAATAGCATAGTATAAAAATAATTTAATATAAATCATATTATAATATTTTTACACAAACACGTCAATATCTAATATAATAGAAATGGACTAATAAATTTTCCCTGAAAATTTCAACCAGCCAATAGTTTGGTCCCCTTTCCATCATTTTACCTACATACTATTCCATATTGCCGAACACATGTTAGTTCATCCTATGTGTTGTACTTTTTGGTGAGCTTCTTTAGCCTAGAAAATCACCAAACTAAGGTCATCAGGCCAATGAAACAATTTGTTGGCAAACTGATAAAATATTAGATCACTTCGACAGAAAAATATACTTTTCAAGAAAAAAAACATATCATGAAGAAAATCATGGCCAGAATCAGGAAACTATTCTGTAGGTTTTCATTTTAACTAATCATTATATAAATATTTATCAAATAATATAGCAATATAGTGTAATTACTTTTCTTATTATTTTATAAACAAATATAATACCATTTTGATATAACACATTTACTACTTTATATAAATAAATCAGGCCTAATTATAGTATATGCATTTTTATGGGTTAATATAATTTTGCAACCATGTTTAGACTATTGACTAGTTAATGAATGCACTATAAATTCATGTAGTGACCACTTATAAAAAAACTTAACTTGTTCAGGAATTAATGATATAAAAAAGGAGAATTACGCAATGTTATTATTGGATAAATTTATTTTTAAGTATGGATATCAATATAAACACAAATATATTATTATTAGTATTTATATTTTGTTTTCAAAATTATAGAGCAGGTAGTAGGGTAGTTCTTTTCGTTAATAGTTCTTTTTCTGATCTTGGGTCCCAAGTTTTCAAAAAAAAAAAAAAGGATACTCCCTCATTAAAGTGAGAATTGGAAGTTCCTCATTTAAGGGTAAGGAAATGAAATTTTTCCGTATCAAACAGCCACAAATGATACCCACATTTGCCATTGAAATTCTAGTATAAAATTTTAAACCAAAATAAACACACTCTTTATAAAGATTAGGCACAAATAATCTTTTGAAGACATGACTAAGCACATTCAAAGAAAATTATTCCAGAAATATGGACCATGATGCAACTTCAAAATAAAAAAAGGAAAAAAATGGAGCAACAAGAATGGGTCACTAAACAACAAAGAAAACTCTATTCTTCCAGAAACTACAGAAATATTCCAAAAGCCAGAGAGATGACTATTGTAGTCCTATCAAGCTAACTCTCCCTTGTGTCATTTTAACCTTATAGATATACTAAGGTACAAACTTAAAATTCTCACCACAATAAGCAAGTGAGATATTTTAACAAGTAGTCAGGATCTAACTTACCAAAGTGCTGAACTTGCTCATGATCATCTCCAAGATATCACTGTCCTCAATCTAGTGCATTGCTTCTACATAGTTAGTATACAAATGTTCATCCACACCAAACAGACGTATTAACACATGTGAGGGAAAAAAGTTGATTACTGTAATGATATCAATTAGCTATCTAAAGAGGGCAAATGAACAATCTCATTTTCTGAACAGTTATCTCAGAAGTCAAACTAAAGATGCCATGTTATTAGTTCAGATGCAAGCTTTGCCTTGATGAGCTACTTTTAAAAAGAATAGTCCAGATGGAACCACAGTAAATTCTAGTAAACCACTAGTTCCATTAAAGGCAATTTGCTGATATATGAAGGAGAATTAATACATAGGGTTGTTGCTACTGAATTAATACATATTCAATTGCAACCATTGTTGCAAGGAGAAATTAGAAAAAATAAATGGAACTAGCAACTTCCCAAAGAATAGGAAAATGTGAAGGAGAATTAATACATAGGGTTGTTGCTACTGAATTAATACATATTCAATTGCAACCATTGTTGCAAGGAGAAATTAGAAAAAATAAATGGAACTAGCAACTTCCCAAAGAATAGGAAAAAAGTTGATTACTGTAATGATATCAATTAGCTATCTAAAGAGGGCAAATGAACAATCTCATTTTCTGAACAGTTATCTCAGAATTCAAACTAAAGATGCCATGTTATTAGTTCAGATGCAAGCTTTGCCTTGATGAGCTACTTTTAAAAAGAATAGTCCAGATGGAACCACAGTAAATTCTAGTAAACCACTAGTTCCATTAAAGGCAATTTGCTGATATATGAAGGAGAATTAATACATAGGGTTGTTGCCACTGAATTAATACATATTCAATTGCAACCATTGTTGCAAGGAGAAATTAGAAAAAATAAATGGAACTAGCAACTTCCCAAAGAATAGGAAAATGTGTCAAATGAAAAGAGCACGACCAGCTTTTATTCCAAGACTTGAATGGGAAAATTAGGATCCTATAAATCAGCCTAAGAATTGTCTATAGCATTATTCACACAGACAGATTTTCGTATTTCAATTGGTAGGCAAATGTTTAAAAATTACAAAACCACAACCAGGCTTTCATTCCAGCTACTGATGTCCAAATACAATTAAACAGATCCTTAATTACTAAAGAAGGCAGGATTTACCTATGCCAACCAGGACAAAAATGGCAAATATCCATTCTATGGTGAATAATAGCAAATAGCACTGCTGTTTGTCTAAAAAGAAAGTGCTTATGAAACATTGTGTCTCTAAGAAGTCCTTGCCTATGGATTATTCTCATTTTCAAGCTAGTAAAAGAGAGGTTACACCAAAAGTTTTCCAATCGGAATCTAAGGAATAACACAATGATTATTATCACAGGTACAAAAATAATTGAATAAAAGTTACATCAATCATGCATTAAAAAAGAAACATCAGCAAATAAATGCATTACATTTAAAATTAGATAATGGAAAGGAATACAAAACTGTGCTATTTCCAACCTCCATGATTGATGCAATCCCAATAAGCTCAACTAACTGCTTGACAATTTCTTGATGAGCCTGGTTGCAGTAAGAGAGTAGATTCACATGTACAATTTCTTTAATCATGCTTAAGAAAATGCTTCTATTGAAAAAATAAATAAAATATAGAACAGTCCCAATGTAAAAGATAGATCTAATCGATACATTTAACACAGTGATAGAGAGATTTATCTAGCAACATTTACTATATTACACTGCATATTAACAAACATTATGTAAATACAAGATTGCATATAACATAAATCATTTTACTTACTTGAATATACTGCATGAGAGGGGATGTATTTCGGAGCAATAGGGATATTACAACCTTTCAATAAGAATCAATAAATAATGGGTTAGTTATAAATTATTTCCACATAAAATTTCAGCATATAAAGGAGATTTTGAATGGATAATACAGGGTGGGGAAACAAGAGCATGAAACAAGTGCGATTAATTTAGCATCAAACACATTTACAAATATTACTTACTACCTTACTAAAATAACTAGACAGCAATGCCTCCTGAGAATATTTTGGCTTTAAATTTACTTTTCACCATTTAATTCACAAATCCTATCCTTCTATTTTCAGACATTATGCTTCCCTAGAGTGAGCAAGTCCAGAGAAATTCTCTTCTCAGTACAGAAATCTCTCAAACCATGCGAAAATGCGCAGAATACAAGAAACGGAAACCAGTGCAATTTCCTTTAGGTATGTTCCCTCAAAGAATAACATAATCGAAGAATCTAGTGCGTATATGCTAAGCGCGAGCAATCTAAATCTCAAATTACTTCGGTTCCGACACTTTATTCCATTAGAATATGACTGACTCATTGGTGCCGGAACAGGAGGAAGCCAGAAAAGCAAATCTCGAATAACACAAAGCAATGAGAAAGCAAGAATGGAAGACTCACAGGAGATGTAGTGGACAGCCCCGCCATTCGCCAGAACATCTTCGCTTGCGTGTGGAAATGGCACCCTTTCAGGAACGGCGGTCAAGGAAGGAGATCCGCTGGGCCACTAAACTCTAGAAGCAATAAGTGGATGGTCAGGAATTAGATCCACAGCTTCCACCGGTGACCTGGAAGGAGATTTCCGGTGAAGCAACAAATAGATAGAGAGGAGAGATTTTCAAAAACAGAACAGGGGAAGAGGTGGTTGGGCATGGTATCCTCCCGTACTGTTTTACTTTTCCCCAATATAATTTCTATCATTTTATTATTTTCTTATAAATTACATAGAAAAATATATATATTCTCTTTATTTTTTCTTACTTGCATTTATGTTTTCATTTTCTCTCAATTTTCAGCCTATCATTTTAATTAAAATATGACCAATAAGTGTGATTTTTTTATTTAATTTAGTTAGCCTTTCTTCCAGTCCATCAATTAATTGCCCACGTAAGTAAGAATTTTTTATTATTATTTTATTTCATATACAATTTTTTTAATTCATTTTAAAATTTATTTATTTTTAAGTTTTAATGTTGTTTTTTATCCTTTTATATTTTTATGTGTTTTGAGTAATTATATCATTTTTTAATATTAAATGATTTATACCACTTTTAGCATTTTTGGATTTTTAGAGTTTTTTTATAGTTTATATATATTATTTATAGTATTTGTTTAATTGTATATTAGTATTTTTTTTGTTCATCATTTATATATTTCTAAATATTTTTTTTATAATTTTTTTTTATGTTTAGTGTCAATTAATTTTAATATTTAATTCTATTTTAGTTTATTTTAATTGATTTATATTAATTTTATAACTTCATTAATCTCATTGATTTTTTTGTATTTTTAGTTTTTTTATAATTTTATTACATTTAAAGTATCTATTACTATTTGTAGGGTATATATTTTGCATTGTTTTGTTATTTATTTATTAATTTATTATTTTTTTATATTTTTTTATGTTATCGTGTTACTTATATTTTTTTTATAATTTTATTTGTAATTTATTTTTTTGTATTTATCTACATTTTTAGTTTTAAATGCTATTTTTTATAATTTTTTCTACTATTTAATTTTAAATTTTTATTATTTTTTTAATTTCTTGAAATTATTTAATTTACTTTAATTAATTCTCATCACTTTAAATTTAAATTTTTTGAAATATTTTTAATATTTAAGTGTTATTTTAAGTTTATCTTATTATTTTTTAAATTTTATGAAATTTTAAATATTTATTTTACTATTTATGGTGTATAAATATTTCATATAAGTGTAACTAATTGTGATTAAGAATATGATTTATTGTTTAATAATTAACACCTAACTATTTTTTTTAAATAATCTACTAATAAATTATATTATCTATAAAAAATAATGTAAGAATTTATTGGTGGTATTATAATAATAATTTTATACTAAAATAATAAATTAAATATTTTATACAAATATATTTTTGGTTCTTTAATATAATTTTGGTAGTAAATTTTATAATTTTAGTAATAAAATGTAAAATATAAATTATATATTTATATATAAATATTTATTGAGCTTAAATTAAATTGGATATAATTTTTATTATTAATTCAAAATAAATATATATTTCATTAAATAAAATTTATATATAATTAAAAAATAGATTAATATTAACATTACTATACCATTTAAATTAACATGAAAACCAAACTAATTTTTATTTTATTTACGATACTTTAAATCTTATTTTTATTATTAATTATAACATATATAATATAAATTTATTTATCATATGCTACTAAATATATTTAATAATTATATATATAAATCAAGTGAACTTTATATATATAATAAATTATGAGAAATGAAATAAAATTTTTATATACACTATTAAATTATATTTTTACTCTAAATATTAACATAAAATAAAATAATTTTACAAATTTTTTCCAACAATTTCATAGGTAATATATTCTATTCAAAATGTTATAACAACCTATAATTTCAATTTTTTATTTTGTTATTCTCTTTTTTTCCATTCAATTCATGTTTGCTTTATTTATTTTTCCTTTTTTATAAATATAAAATATTCGACAAAAAATTTAGCATAATTATTTTTATTTTTTAAAAATAAATTTTTAATAATTAAAATTAAAATTATCATAACTCAAAAAATTTTAATATTATAAAATTTTTAAAAAATAATATTTTAATTAATTTTCCATTATACCTCCTTCTAATTAAAATTATCATAACTCAAAAAATTTTAATATTATAAAATTTTTAAAAAATAATATTTTAATTAATTTTCCATTATACCTCCTTCTCTATAAAACATATTAGTAGTGGGAAGGAGAAACCATAACAAAAATTTCAGCTTTTTTTGTCACTCTCTCCCACTTCTCTAGTTCATACTAATGACAAATTAGGTAAATTTTCTCAACATCAGTGAAAAATTAGAAAAAAACTTGTTTCTTCCCCACTCTTCTCTATAGGTTCCATTTTTGGTGTTATCTATGCCAATAGTCAGCTACCGGATTTTTTTCCAATTCAGTAGTGAGATATTTTTTTAACTATTAATCCCTACATAAGTTTTAAATAATATCAATAAATAATATATATTTTATACTTTCAAACATTATACTCGATCATTACTAAATAAGTATATCTGGTTGAAATAAATTTATATAAAAGTTAGGAGCAACTTGATTTTACATCAAATATATACTATCAATAATTAATGTCACATTTCTCGATTGTATTAGTACATGAAGTTTTAAGTGCTTTTAGCATTTCCTTCATAGATAGAAGACTTGTATTCAAAATAAATTCAATAAATCTTATATTTAGTAAAATTTTCTTATATAATGTATTATTTACTTATCGTTATCATTATTTACATATTTTATCATTTCACACATATATTTAAGAGAATTTCGAATAATATTCAATTTGCAAGTGTTTACACCGATATTCAATATATTCCCCATTTTTTCGGTACCAATTCCATCTATTTATAAAAAAAATACAATACCTAGATATTTTAAAATATTTAGATAATATATTCATAATTAATTTTTAATAATATTTTATAATTTTATTAATATTACTGTTTTATTATTTATTTATTCAAAAATATCAATATTATATTTAATAAATATTATCAAATAAATTAATATAAAATCTTATATTTACTGAAAAAAATTTTAAGAATTACAAATTTCACTAATTTATACTTAGGATCTTGCAACAACCATCCCGTGGAGAGTAGGAAATGGGAGGGAAACGTAGAATTGCTCTAAGTCATGATGAACAACTTTTTTTATTTATTTGAAGCAACTTTTAATTGTCCTACTCATAGATTTTGAAAAAATTGAGGTGAGTTTACTCTTTTTCTCTTTTTTAAGTTTGTTAAGTTTTCTCTAGTAGGGATAAATGAAATATGATTGATTCTTATTATACTCTCATATCTCATATGTAAGAATATTTTATATAATTATAAAAAGTAGAGTAAAATAATATAATTTAAATATTATATTTACACCTGTAATTTATTGTTATTAGGTTCTTAAAACATATAAAATAAAGGGAATTTTTATAATTTGAGTTGTTTAAGAACTTGATAAATATATCAATAAATTCGAAATGTATCCACTAATAATTTACCATAATTAACAACTCTTCATCTAGTTTTCTTACTAGTAGAGATTGAATTTTGCTTCAATACTCTGTAAACTTTTCCAAAACCATGGCCTACTTGGACGGTCAGAAAATTATCTTCACTTCTCACTAATAATGACAATTCATCCTTCTCATAAAAATAGATAATGTACAATATTAATTTATTTTCTCCATTATAACTAAATAATTAACAATATTGAAATTAAAAAATAATTTAAAACTTATTAAATTTGTTAACTCACACTTTAGTACGAATTTGTAAACTATATCTGCAATAATATAGGAATAAAACTTCCTAAATACTCGAGTGAACTCTTTATACAACCTCTGATGTTCTAAGCTTGGTCCAGATGGAATTATTTGGGTTTCTCCGGAGTTTCTACTGGGAAGGGTGGCTGGGTAGTGTCGGAGATTGCAACTCTAGTTCTCTTGTTTCCTTTCTTGGAAGTCATCTATAAATTTTGAAAGTAACCCTATTAATTACTATGTTCTCTAGTTTTGATAATGTATTCGAGTAAGCAGGCTTTGATACCACTCAAGTTGTCACTCTCCAACCTAGTTTGCTCGGATCCCCATGATTAACCTGTCACTCTCTCGGTTTACTAAGGGTTACCCCTTGTTTAATAACCGTGAAGAGTAAAGCGTCTTTTTAAACCTGTACATTTCCTAGAAAAGATCAATCAAATTTACATAAAAATTTTAACTTACATTCCTGTCTTGGAGGTGTGACTAATAGGAGGTCTTTCCTCCTACTACAACAAAGGCATAACTCTATATCAGAATATGAGACTAGGTTTAATGAGCTAAGATCTTTTGCTCCAAAATTAGTCAGACTGACAGATATCTACCAACGGTTCATGGACGGTCTCAACATGGATATAAGAGACCGAATGGGAGTGCTAGGACGTCCCACAGATTTGGCTGCCATCATCAGTATGGCCCATGAGTGTGAACATCTAGTACATACAAGACGCTGTCGATGAGAGCAAGGAGTATGATAGACAAAAATGGAGGATAAGAATGGGGTCCTTTAGGAGAAAGGACAGTGAGCATACTCAAAGAGAGGCAAGAACAACCCCACAAAGGAGAAACCTCTCTTGCCCTAGGTGCCAGAAAAGTCATGAAGGGTCGTGTCGAGCCTATTTTGAATGCGGACGGGTCAGACACTTTGCAAAGAGTTGTCCAGCCCTTCGAGGTAACACCCAACAAAGTGAGCATCCACCACCTCGAGGAAATCCAAGGGTACTAGACGAAGGACAAGACATAGCCACTACATTAAGAGTACCAACCCGAGTATACAACCTCAACTAGAAGGAAGCACATGATGAACCTAGTACTATAGTTAGTACTTACCATAGCTCCCCTAGACCAATATAACCAAAAACACTATAATTCATCAGCATTATAATTAAAGTCCCATTTTCTTATAAAACTTGTGATACGAGTAAAAGAAAATCCCATGGAGGTATCCACCAAATGTAAACCCCACACTTTTGAGTTAAGGAAAACCAGGAAAAGAACCAGTCAAACTAAGTAAGAAAATTGAGCCGATTTACAAACCTGATCATATGGGAACAAGCAATTTGGAAATTTACAACTTTCGAGTGATCCAAAAGGTTCATTAAACCTTGGAAAAGAAACTTAAAAAAAATAAAAGATAAAAATCAAATTGGTTCAGGTGAACGAGATTTCATAAGAACTTTAAAGTTAAGCGTGTTTACTCGAGAGTATTGTGAGGATGGGTGACCTCTTGGGAAGTATGATTTTTTTTGTAACCCGAAATTTTGGTCAAAATTTTTATGCGAACGTACGCCTTATCATAAATGGCCATAAATTAATATATATTTAATTGTTGTAATTAATACCAATAATTTAATACCTAAATTAAATTATTGGAATTAATAGAAATAATTTAATACCGAAATTAAATTATTGAAATTAATACCAATAATTTATGTCAATATTAATACTAGTAATAAATCTCTTCCATTTAATACACAATTTTACACCTATATAAAGAGGTTATCCCCATTCATTCTCCTCACACCTAAACACTTCTCTCTCTCTCTCTACTGCTCCATTTCTCGGTGAAACTCGAACCATAGTTTCGACTTAAATATTTTTCTTAACCTCGGAAGGAGAGGTCGAGCTCTTTAGAATCGGGGAGAAGATAGCTATCTGATAGCAAACTACAGTCAATCCGAGAATCGTTGGAGAAGCGCCGACATGATGGAATTGTGAAGCAACTCCGGCGGACTGAAGCTGCCCTATTTTGGCCAAGCTAAAATCGACCAATTCAAGCCCTCCTTAGGCCAAACTAAGCCCTCCTAACACTTCCTCAGCCTTTCCATGACCGAATTAGGATCGAAAGATAAGCCAATTGGGCTTTCCTTTACAATTTTCGATCGGTGCTAGAGAGAGAGTCAACCGAATTTCAATGACGAAATTCTAATCCAATTCTGCATCAATTGATGCGATTCTTGATTCTAGGATGAACCTCAAGATAAGAGCTATATGCCCAGATCGAAAGCTCGAACCGCCATGCCTTCACCGGTGAGTAATCGAAGCTTTCTCTCTCTATAGTTCATTTTTCAGCGAAGCTTCGTTTGAGCTCATCCTAGCATTAAAACTTGCGATTCACATTTCTAAAGAATAGTATGAACATGTAGAAACTCAATTTCAACTTCAATTTTAACAATTGGAAACGTTTGATGGGTCAAGTTGATGAAATCAAATTCGAATGTGTTAAGAAGTTGAAATTGGGGATTTTCAAAATTCAAAGGACCAAAATGAAATTTTATGAAATTGAGGGTCAATTGGGCATGAAAATAATGTTTGAGGACCAATTGAGGAATTTTGAAATTTTTGGGGCAAAATTTACCATTTTTGTAAAGGAAGGGCTAAATGGTAATTTTGGAAAAGTTGGGGGACCAAATTGGAAATTTGGGAAATTAAACCCCTTTTTGTGAAATGGAATAAATTGAGGTCCTATGATAAATTTTAGAAGTTTTGGGACTCAATTTGAGGAAAAATCAACATTTGGGACTTAAAGTTAAAGAGAAATAACTTTAGGGACCTAATTGCAAATAAATGAAAGTTTGACTTTCTCATTCATTTGCAATGAATGAATGCAATTAGGCCAAAGGATAATGAACCAAGATGTTCATATCGTGTAGGAACACGAAGTACCGAGAACGCCAGCAAGGACAAGCTCGCGTGAATACCAAGAACTGGTCTAGTGGAATTCACGATATTAACGGGTGAGTGGGTTTACCGACATCATACCCGGTTGGGATGATGAGCACAACTTAAAGATAAAAATCACTTACCGGTTGTGAGTGGAAATTTTATATCATACCCGGTTGGGAATGATAAGTACCTTAGTATGAAAACCCACTATTAAGTGGTATTTTAAATATCACTACTTAGAGGAAGTGATGTGAAAATCATGCGGAAAAACTACTTACCGATTGTAAGTAGATCATACCCGGTTGGTATGATGAGACTTCCTCGAAGGAAGTTGAAAACCCGTTCATCGGTTATGAACGAAGGTGTCCTTATACTAGGCGGTATAATGGATAGAGAAAACATATGTTTTGTCGAAAGTGCTCTCACCTGACTATGTGCCAATGCTTAAACAATTTGGTAAACCTTCTCGACGGGAGCTCAAATAGCTCTGATAGGCCGGGGGCCTCGGTTTTGCTACTTGGGGGCCAAATGCCCGATTTTGAAAATCTTGTATAGTGGGCCCAAGGCCAGTTGGCACGATAAGGAGCTCGTAAATGAACATGATATATGTGCTATACAAATTAATAAGTGAATTGTTTGGCCATGGTACCAACTAGCGGTAGTGTGACATGACAGGTCGACGGACCAGTCAAGACAAACAACTGCGGGTTGAGTTGAGAGTTGGGGCCGTTGGACCAGTGGCACCACATATTACATGGTAATATGAGAAAACATTGTTTGTGCATGCACTGTGAGTATGAGATCATCAAGACGCCCATGAGGGGTAGTGATGCGTCCTAAGGGCACTAGAGGACCTAGTGGCTATAAGGGCAGTTCGTCGTTCCAAGTGTCTGTGTGAAATCTAGAGTATCACCAAGCGCATGAGACCGGGGTGGGGACAGGATGAGGTCTCTGTCCTCATACGGACACGAAGAAGTGATTTCGGGATTGTGAGTCGGATGTCACGTACATCCACTCATTCCCAGGGTAGAAGTGGTTGTACTTCTATCCGGGTGGCAGGAAAAGTCGCTCCGAAGCCACTAGCAGGTTCAGTAGTGATACTGACTTGCGAATGTGTGTAACCTTCATGATGAAGGATGTGTGTTGGGTGATGACACACCGTGGTAACTAAAAAAATAATGGAAAAACCCGAATTTTTAAACGAAGGAATATTTGAAAAATAAAGGAGTTTGTCACACTCTAATAATAATTATTTTCTTAAAATTCAAAAGTTTTTAAAAACCCATTCACTGAGTAGTCATACTCAACCCCTCCCTTATATCCCTTTCAAGAAATTCCAGAAAGCCTACCCTTAAAGACCGTTATTTAAGATGCCTGTAAGACAGGTATGTAAAGTTTTAAATTTCATGTCGTTTTGATTATGCTATTCCAGGAAAAATGTGCAGGTTAAAAGACGCCTTACTCTTTACGGTTTACATACAACAAGGGGAAACCCTTTAATAAACCAGGAGAGTGGCGGGTTGATCACGGGGATCCGACCAAACCTGGTCGGGGCGTGACACCAAACTTTGAAGGTGAAGCAGGAAGGATGACATCTGAGGATATCAGAAAAGTTAAAAATTGGGTACCGACAAGGACAAATAAATTCCGAAGAAGAAGGGTAAGGATTATCCTAAGGAAGGAAACCTTAAGGAAGCATAATAGGAAGACCCAAGGAATAAACTAAACCCAAGGAGCAAGTAAGTAGGAAGATGGAATCAAAGGATACTGTGACAAGTGGACTACTCATAAAAAGGAAAGAAGGAAAAGTCTCCAAGAGGCATTAGAGAGGTTGAACTAGGATGAGAATCTTTAGGTAGAGGATACATGTAGGAAATGACCTCAAAAAGGGGAAGTTCCAAAGCTAAGGAACCACCAGATGGATCCTAAGAAGCTTAAATTGACATAAAGAACCTCATAAAGAACCAAAAGTAGTTAAGGGAATGTCAGAATAGCCAAGGTACTCGCTAATTAGAAGAGCAAAGAAGCCAATTAGAGATTTTCGTCAAACCTAGGAAAGAAAGAAGCAACCGGCAGCAACATGATGGTCAATAAGAATAATCGAGACCCCAAGAAGGACTGGGAAGTAGTGAAGACTACACTCTAAGGAAGAGTAATAGAGTGAGCATGGTGAGGAGTATATAAGAAATAAAACCTGACAATCGGGGATACCTCGGATAGGAAAGTAAAGGGGTGAATTAAGAAATTAAGGTCGATGAATGATTAAAGGTAATCGAGGAATACTACCAAACAAAAAGAGGGATAAAGTTGTACAATCTCTAAGAGGTTGGAATGTTGGGAACAACTATAAAAGAGGTGTTCTAGAAATCTAATGGACAGAGAAACAAGATCTAGAAAATGTCATGTTGTAAGAGGCATGTAAGACTAACGATCCAGAAGAGTCATTTAGTAAGCATGACAAGGTTTCAACTCTTCCTATATAAAGAGCTCCTCTCCATTCCCCCTCCTCACACCTAAAAACTCCTATCTCTCTCTATTGCTCCAATTTTTGGTGAAGCTCGAACCAGAGCTTTGACTTAGGCATTTTTCTAAGCCTTAAAAGGCGTGGTCGGGTTCCTTAGATTCAGGGAGAAGTCAACTACCCGATGATAGTCTTCATTTGCTTCGAGGGTCGTCGGAGAAGCGCTGGTGTAATCAAACAGTGAAGCAGCTTCGGCGGACCGAAGCTGTCCTATTTCAGGCCGAGCTGAAAATGGCCAAATTTATCCCTCCTCAAGCGAAACCAAGCTCTCTTAGCACTTCCACAGCCCTCATACGAACGAATTAAAGCTGATAAGTAAGCCAATTTAGCTCCTCTTTGTTGATTCTGATCAGCGTTAGAGAGAGAAACAGTGAAACTTCACTAACCAAATTCTCACTCAATTCGACATGAATTGTTGCAATTCTTGATCCTAGGGGGATCCTCAAGAAAAGAGCTATCTGCTCCGATCAAAAGCTCGAACCGCCGCACCTCCAACGGTAAGCTTTCGAAGCTTTCTCTCTCTAAGTTATGTTTTCTAATGAAGCTCCATTTGAGCAAAATTTGGACCCAAATGATGTGATTCAAAGCTCTATTGAATCGTGTGGAAGTGTAGGAACTGATCCATAACTTCATTAGATCAATTAGATCTGATTGAATGGTTAATTTGATTAAATCAAATTTGTCCAATTTGAAAGGGGGAAATTGGGGAAAATTTTGGGGGAAATTGGGGGTTTCTTAAAATTGAGGGACCAAAGAGCAATTTCCCAAAATTGAGGGCCAATTGGCCATGAAAAGGATAATGGAGGACCAATTGGTCAATTTTTTAAATTTATTGGGGTTAAATTGCCATTTTTGTAAATTAGGGGCAAAATGGTAATTTTTGAAAAGGCACCGGCCGATTTCAACTCTTCCAAAATAGGGTAGCTTTGGTCTGTCGGAGCTGCTTCACTGTTCCATCATGCTGGCGTTTCTCCGACAACCCTCGGAGCAAACGGAGACTATAAGCGTGTAGCTGACTTCTCCTTGGTTCTAAACAACCTGACCTCGCCTTCTTTGGCTGAAAAAAGACCTTATATCAGAGCTCTGGTTCGAGCTTCGTCGTAAAACTAAGCAATTGAGAGAGAGTGGGCTTTTCAATTGTGGAGAGGAAGAATGGAGATGGGCTCTTTATATAGGGAGCTCGGGGACCCGTTGGCCGTCCGTTTGGCACCGTTATAACAGGCATTGAAGACCTGAAACGTACTGAATGGAAGCGTTTCTTCTTCACCAGCACTTCTTTGATTTTTCGGCAAGTGAACAGTGTTGTCATCCCGAGAAAGAAGATGACACTGTTCCGAACCGGACCGGACTGGGTTCAAAGCTTAAACCAGCCGGTTCAACCCTCATTCAACCGAGTTTTTCAAATCTAAAAATTTCTAAATTCATCTAAATTCATTTTCTATCCAATGATGGCCTCAAATCTCAACTATGAATTATTTAAGCCACCTAGAAAAATGAATTTAGGATATGGTTCAATAGTGGTTCAAACAGGTCCAAATCGGTTTCATCCCCAATTTCTTCACAAATCCATTTCCATGTCTTTTGTGACTACTTGGGTCACTTAGGGTCCATAAAATTATCAGTTTACCATCTCTTTATCAATTTTGATTCATAAACTGACTTAGTTCTTAAATCGGTTCAATCCGGTTCGGGTTCGGTTCACCCGAACTGATTTGGTTGTTCTCTCCCACTTTGTTCTAAGGTTCCTTCCCAAGATTTATAAATCTCTTCAGATCACAAGGGACCCATAAATTTCCCTGTTTTCCCTTTCTCTATTAGTTCTGGTTCATGAACTGACTCGGTTCATAAATCGAATCAATCCAATTGGATCCGGTTCATCTAAACTGATCTAATTTTTCTCTTCCAATTTGTCCTAGGGTTCTTTTCCAAGGTTTTTATGAATCCTTTGGATCAGACGGGAGTTGTAAATTTCCAATTTGCCTGTTCCCAATTGATCGGGTACGTGAACTGGTTCAGCTTTCTAACTCGGTTTGACCGGTTCTTTTCCCAGTTTTCCTTGACTCAAAAGGGCGGGGTTTACACGATGCCTTAGGCCCACTAGAGCAATTCTAGCTCTAAGTACACATGCTTCATGCTTTCATCAGAAATCTCTCCCAAAAACTTTGAGCGGGTTCACACAGTTAGGGGATAATATTTTTGGAAAATGGTTTCTAACAAAAGTACGTTCATCACCCCAAATGGGCATGATGTCGAAAAGATCCCTAGTTTATTTTATTTGCAATTTCACCCATTATATAATTTTGAGTAAAATCATTTAAATTGCAAATAAATCCTTGTAAATACTTTTAATCACAATTAAATTCCTAAAAAAAATTTCTAGTTGCAATTAAGTTCTTAATTTCATCATAATCACCAATTGGTCATCAATTGATGTTAATTTCACAAAAATTATCAATTTTTGAAAAATCCCCAAATTGCCCAATTTTATCAAAATTTGCATATTGGCATCAAATTCTTGATTTATCAAATACAGAGTTGAAATATTGTTAATTCCCTCCTAGCATGCCACTAATCATTTCCCCCATCTTCCTACGAACATCCTAAGCTTTGAATGACTTCATTTGACCCAAAATTGAGCTCAAACTGAGCTTCGCCGAAAAGTTTTTCCTTGAGAGAGAGAGCTTCATTTTCTGACCGGCAAGGGGATAGTGGTCGAAGCTCTAGATTTGGGCGGCTAGTGGTCATTAAGGTTATACTCTTAGGATCAAATTGCACGTCAATTGATAGGTTGAGCAATGAGAATTAGATGAGATAGGTTTTCATGTTCTATGTTCTGCAATACTATTTTTCCAATGAAAGGAGGTGGAATTGGCTTACCTTAAAGGTTTTAGGAGGTTGAGGGATGGTCGGGGTGGGTTTTGGGTGGGTTGGCCTAGTTGCAGGAGGTTGGAGGTGACCAGAGTTCAGCTCAAAGGATTCTGCTACTTTGTGACCACTGAAGTGACGGTACTATGTGAGCTGACCATCATTCCTCTAGTGATGATCGAGCTAAGCAGAGATTGTAGCAAGGTAGAGAACTTCTTTCCAATTCCAAGGGACCTGAATTTACCTTCAGAGGTTGAGAAGATGGCCTATGTCAGAGCTCTAGTTCATGCCTCATCGGAAAATGGAGTACTTCGTCTTCTTCAGTCATTTGAGGGATGAAGAGGGCAAATTTGTAGGAGTTCTTTATATAGGGAGCTCAGCAACAAACATGGTTATTCATTCATCCAATATGAAAAGGGGTGAATCATGCCAAAATTCACTAAACCAATAGAGAAATTCATTGAAAATCATTTTGCTAATAGACCGGTCGACGTGTGACACCAGGAGCACACCTGCGCGGCCATGCGCACGCTTGTTGTCTTCCTTGCCCGACATCCACCCGGATTTGCCTAGAAAACTCAATGAACCCTCCAAACACCCGAGTCTAATTGCTTGGGGAAATTAATTCATGCATAGAGCCACAACCTATGGATTAAGGAAAGAAAGCTGTTGATGGGTAACCACGTAAGTATAGAACACGTCCATATAAAGCATGCATGTCCCCATTGTTGGAAATCACTCAAAATTCACTTTGAAGCTCAACTTCTCCCAACTTCGGCAACTCGACTACTAAAGAGTATAGCTCCTAGGTCTAACCATCTCTAGTGGTGATCTAGGTACACCTGGAAAGCTGAGGAACTCATCTTTACATCACCATGTCTCTCGACCCTCAACTCTACCTCTATAGTCATCGATGAAATCGCATAGTGCATGATCTCCAATGACTGAAAACATAACACTTGTTTGAGAGGTTAATTTGGATGTTGACGACGACCCTCTTGAGCTAAGAAAAATTCAGCAAGTCCCTCACCATTGTTTCTAGTACATAAGTTCCTATAAAAATGGGAAATGCACTCCAAACTTTCCAAAGCCATCAGCCTTTCTCGATTTGAGTAAGTTTTGAAAGAGAATTAAATCTTTTAACATTAGAATATTGAGTTTAGTGGTTGAGCTAATTAAAGTGGACCATTTAGGAGCTACAAACCACAATCAAGGTGATTCAAGTGGCCACAAACTTTTGAGGAAGTCAGCTTCCTAACTGCACCAACCTCGATGATCGATGTGCCATCTCTAGTGTGTTTCCGACTTTGACTAGACTATTACCAATTTTTTTATAGCTTTTAATCAAGCTTGATTGGAGTAATGTAGGCCAATTTTGACCAAATTAAGCAGATGATGGCCTAGAGGGAGACTAGGGGGACCTTGACACTTAGTTTTTTTAAAATTTTTAGAGTTGCTTTAGTTATGGGACAATTGTCGAGGGCCAACATGCAAATAATCCAAAATTAGGGGATCCATTTTAGAATGAGCTTTCTATGGGGTCTTCTTAAATGGTTAAATAAAATATGGAAATTGATTTGAACATTTGATGAAGTTCTGGAACTTGATTACCATACTTTTGATTGTATAGGGACCTTTTTGCAATAAAGGGAAAGTTAAGGGCTAAAGTGCAAATAGGAGTGTTTGGGTGGCCAAAAGATAAGTTTTGGGTAGTCTAAGGACCTAAACATAATTAAAGAAAGTTTAGGGGCCTCCATGTGAAAAATGAAGGGCAATGGAGTCCCAAAAGATAAGTTGTAAAGAAGAGGGGCAAAATGGTAATTTTGCCCAAACTTAGGGACCATTTGGTAATTAATATGAATTGAGGCTTGGAATTGTTCCATAGAATATTAGGGACCAGAATTGGAGTCAAGGAAAGTTGGGTGCACCATTTGGAAGATTTAGGAAAGTCTATGGTCTGAAAAGACTAAGTTTAAGACATAAGGGCAAAATGGTAATTTTGCTCAAGTTAAGGATCAAATATTGGATCACTAGGTGGAAGTTAAAGGAAAGATGAACATTTCAATTGATTCTAAATGGGAAGAAGAATTACCTTAAGTCAGGGGATCAACCTTAGAGCATGTTAGGAAGAATGAGTTGGTTTACCAACTAGTGAGTCGAGTAGTCGAGCCCATAATGGCTAAAATGTAAATCTATACGAAGTTCAAGAAAGTTATAGCTATGAAGGGTCAGAAGTGGAATTGATCCCATATTGCTAAACATTGTAGAGAATACAAAATATCATTCTAGTGGAAGCGAAGAGAGGGATTTAAGAAATCTCTCACAAAACGAACAAGTGCCATGACACGAGGTTAGTGGGAATATTGATGGCGTGTCCGATTGTACCGAACGAAGCACATACATGATATATGCATTGTTGTGTGAAAAAAAATAATAGTTAGAGTTAAAAACTCATATAAATTTGCAAATAAATGAATGCATGACCACTAAAGAAAAGATGATTTTAAGGGATGAAACGATCATAAAACCAATGCATGCTAAGTAGTTAAGGTTTATTGGAACCAGAAGTTGTGGGGTCGTAGGCCACTTCTTTGATTAAGGAGATGATCTAGTGATGGATTGAGCTCATATGAATTGTTTTGCAATGTTATGTGCTGGTTGAAATGTCAAAGTGTGGGTTATACCGTGAAACCCAGTTATAAGGCTATAAGCCAAACCTATGTAATGTGGGGAGACAGTCAAATGATGGACTGGGCTCCCAATTATTCTTACACAAAGTACCATATTAATTATGATGCGCTTTTTGTGTGATTGGGGAGTCAGGCATGTGCAGAACTAAACTCCCTATAATGAGATTTCGTAGGCTCCATTACGATTTTTAGGCCATGAGTGCCATAAATTGAAATTATAGTTTGTGATGTGATTGAAATACTGGTATGGGGAGGGAGATGGCTGAAGGACGCTTGGTGAGGTTGTACCATCACTTAAGGGAAAATGGAATGGAGTTTGGGGATATGATGATGTGAATACGTCCAGTTTTCCTTGGACAACCGGATGATGTACAAGTATTGTCACATACACCACTATGATGAGACGATGGCAAACTTGAGTCACATGTGTAAGGGGCATGTGTAAGACTGGGAAATCCCAACTTGAGACCTTGGCCAAGTCAAACTGAAAAGTGTGATCAATCCAAGGGAATAACGTTAAAAATTGTGAAAATAAATTGGAACGATAATATGGAATGGATTGATGGAGAGGTGATGAGAGGAGAAAAAGGTCATGGGGAAATCTTAGAAGTATCTCGGGACACAGAGTTGGGGATTGAGAGAGAACTGAGAGAGAATTAGTTTGAACTGAGTTCAAGCTATGTTGTCATGCTCCGACCAGGTTTGGTCGTATCCTCGTGCGCAACCCACCACTCTCCCGACTTATTAAGGATTTTCCGCTTCTTTAAACCGTGAGGAGTAAGGCGTCCTTTAAACCTGTACCTTTCCTGGAATAACATCAATCAAAATTGCATAAAATTTTAATTTACATACATACCTGTCTTGCAGGTGTAGCTAATAGAGGGTCTTTATGTAGGTTTCCCTTGGTTACCTGAAAAGGGGTATAAGAGAAGGGACGAGTTCAATAACTTAGTGAATGGGTGGTTAAAACTTGACTTTTAGAAAAATAGTTGAATTGGAGTGTGCAAGACTTCTTATTTTCTTAAAACCAATTTTCTCATGTGAAGCTTATCATAAATAGCCATAAATTAATATATATTTAATTATTATAATTAATACCAATAATTTAATACCCAAATTAAATTATTGGAATTAATACAAATAATTTAATATAGAAATTAAATTATTGGAATTAATACCAATAATTTATGGCAATATTAATACTAGTAATAAATCTCTCCCATTTAATACACTGTTTTACACTTATATAAAGAGGTCATCCCCATTCATTCTCCTTACACTTGAACACTTTTCTCTCTCTCTCTCTCTACTACTCCATTTTCCGGTGAAGCTCGAACCAAAGCTTTGACTTGAATAAAGATCGGGCTCTTTAGAACCGGGGAGAAGACAACTATCCGATAGCAAACTACAGTCAATTCGAGAATCGTTGAAGAAGCTCCGGCATGATGGAACAGTGAAGCAGCTCTGGCGGATCGAAGCTGCCCTATTTCGGCCAAGCTGAAATAAGCCATTTCAAGCCCTCCTCAGACCAAACCAAGCCCTCCCAACACTTCCTCAGCCCTCCCACGGCCGAATTAGGACTAAAAGGTAAGCCAATTCGGCTCCCCTCTATAATTTCCGGCCGGTGCTAGAGAGAGAACCGACATAATTTTAATAATGAAATTCTAACTCAATTCGGAATCAATTGATACGATTCTTGATTCTAGGATAAACCTCAAGATGAGAGTTATCTGCCTAAATCGAAAGCTCAGACTGTCGTGCCCTCACCGGTGAGAAATCGAAGCTTTCTCTCTCTACAGTCTGTTTTCCGGTGAATCTCTGTTTGAGCTCGTTCTAGCATTAAAATCCGTGATTCAAAGTTTTTTATAATCGTATGAACATGCAGGAACTCAATTTCAACTCCAATTTCAACAATTAGAGGTGTTTGATCGATCAATTTGATGAAATCAAATTCGATAGTGTTGAAGAGTTGAAATTGGGGGAAAATTGGGGATTTTCAAAATTCAAATATCCAAAATGTAATTTTATGAAATTGAGGGTCAATTGGGCATGAAAATAATGTTGGAGGATCAATTGAGGAATTTTGGAATTTTTGGGGCAAAACTTACCATTTTGGTAAAGGAAGGGCAAAATGGTAATTTTGGAAAAATTGGGAAACCAAATTGGAAATTTGGGAAATTAAACCCCTTTTTGGTGAAATTGAATAAATTGAGGTCCCAAGATAAATTTTAAAAGTTATGGGACTCAATTTGAGGGAAAACATAGATTTGGGACTTAAAGTTAAAGAGAAATAACTTTAGGAACCTAATTACAAATAACTAAAAATTTGGATTTTCTCATTTATTGGAAATGAATGAAAGCTGTTATGCCGAATAATATTGAACAAGAATGTTCATATTGTGTAGGAACGCCAACATGAACGAGCTCGCGTGAATACAAAGAGCCGGTTAAGTGGAATTCACTATGTTAACGGGTGAGTGGGTTTACTAACATCATACCCGGTTGTGATGATGAGCACAACTTAAAGATAAAAACCATTTACTGGTTGTGAGTGAAAATTTTATATTATACCCGGTAGGGGATGATAAGTACCTCAATATAAAAACATCCACTGTTTAGTGGTATTTTAATCATCACCACTTAGAGAAAGTGATGTGAAAATTATGCGGAAAAACTACTTACCGGTTGTAAGTAGGTCATACCTGGTTGGTATGATGAGACTTACTCGAAGGACGTTGAAAACCCGTTCATCAGTTATGAATGGAGATGTCTTTATACCGATTGGTATAATGGACAGTGAAAACCTATTTTGTTGGAAGTGTTATCCACTAACTGTGTGTCAATGCTTAAACTATTTGAGAGACCTTCTTGACGGGAGCTTGAATAGCTCTTATAGGCCGGGAGCCTCGATTTTGGAACTTAAGGGCTAGAATGCCCAGTTTTTTTGAAAATCTGGTACAGTAGGCCCAAGGCCAATTGGCACAAGCAGAAGCTCATAAACGAACATGATATATGTGCCATAAAACTAAATAAGTGAATTGTTTGGCCATGGTACCAAGATAGAACCGACATGCTCAGTCAACTAGCGGTAGTGCGACATGACAGGTCGACGGTCTAGTCAAGACAAACAGCTGCGGGTTCAATTGAGAGTTAGGGCCGTTGGACTAGTGGCACCACAAATTACATGGCAATATGAGAAAAAATTGTTTGTGTATGCACAATGAGTATGGGATCATCAAGACACCCATGAGGGGTATTGATGTGTTGTCCTAAGGGCCCTAGACGACCCGATGAGTATAAGGGCAGATCGTCGATCTAGGTGTCTGTGCGAAATTTGGAGTAGCACCAACCGCATAAGACCGGGGTGGGGACGGGATGAGGTCTCTGTCCTCATACGGATACGAAGAAGTGATTTCGGGATTGTGGGTCGGATGTCGCGTACATCCACTCATTCCCAAGGTAGAAGTGGTTGTACTTCTATCCGGGTGGCAGGAAAAGTCGCACTGAAGCCACTAGTAGGTTTAGTAGTGATACTGACTTGCGAATGTGTGTAACCTTCATGATTAAGGATGTGTGTTGGGTGATGACACACCGGTAACTAAGAAATAAAGGAAAAACCCCAATTTTTAAATGAAGAGATTTTTGAAAAGAAAGGAGTTTGACACACTCCATATAAATATTTTTCTTAAAAGTTAAAAGTAGATCTTTAAAAACCCATTCATTAAGTAGTCGTACTCACCTCCTCCCTTATATCCCTTTTAGGAAATCCTGGAAAGCCTAACTGTCATGCCCCAACACGGTTTGGTCGGATCCCCGTGATCAACCCGCCACTCTCCTGGTTTATTAAAGGGTTTTTAAAGGTCTACTTTTAACTTTCAAGAAAAATATTTATATGGAGTGTGCCAGACTCCTTACTTTTAAAAAATCCGTTCATTTAAAAATTCGGATTTTTCCATTATTTCTTAGTTATCGATGTGTCATCACCCAACACACATCCTTAATCATGAAGGTTACACACATTCGCAAGTTAGTATCACAACAGAACCCGCTAGTGGCTTTAGAGCGACTTTTCCTGCCACCCAAATAGAAGTACGACCGCTTCTACCCTGGGAATGAGTGGATGTACGCGGCATCCATCCCACAATCCCGAAATCACTTCTTTGTGTCCGTATGAGGACAGAGACCTCATCATGTCCCCACCCCGGTCTCATGCCCTTGGTGCTACTCCAGATTTCGCACAGACACCTAGAACGATGAATTGCCCTTATAGCCACCAGGTCGTCTAGTGCCCTTAGGACGCATCACTATCCCTCATGGGCGTCTTGATGATCCCGTACCCATAGTACATGCACAAATAATGTTTTCTCATATTTCCATGTAATTTGTGGTGCCACTAGTTCAAGGGCTCCGACTCTCAACTGAACCCGCAGATGTTTGTCTTGACTAGTCCGTCGACCTGTCATGTTGCATTGCCGCTAGTTGACTGAGCATGTCGGTACTATCTTGGTACCATGGCCAAACAATTCACTTATTAATTTTTATAGCACATATATCATGTTCGTTTACGAGCTCTTGATCGTGCCAACTGGCCTTGGGCCCACTGTACGAGATTTTCAAAATCGGGCATTTAGCCTCCAAGTAGCAAAACCGAGGCCCCCGGCCTATCAAAGCTATTTGAGCTCTCGTCGAGAAGGTCTACCAAATTGTTTAAGCATTGGCATACAGTCAGGGGAGAGCACTTCCAACAAAAATAGGTTTTTACTGTCCATCATAACGACATCTCCGTTCATAACCGATGAACGGGTTTTCAACTTCCTTCGAGGAAGTCTTATAATACCAAGCAGGTATGATCTACTTACATCCTGTAAGTAGTTTTTTTTGCAAAACTGTCACATCACTTTCTCTAAGTAGGTATGATTAAAAATACCACTAAGCAGTGGGTTTTTATTCCGAGGTACTTATCATCCCCAACCGGGTATGATATAAAATTCCCACTCACCCGTTAATGCCGTGAATTCCACTAGACCGGTTCTTGGTATTCACGCGAGCTTGTCCTTGCTGGCGTTCCCGGTACTTCGTGTTCCTACATGATATGAACATATTGGTTCATTATCCTTCAGCCTACTCGCCTTCATTTATTCCAAATGAATGAGAAAGTCAAACTTTCATTTATTTGCAATTAGGTCACTAATGTTATTTCTCTTTAACTTTAAGTCCCAAATGTCATTTTTTCCTCAAATTGAGTCCCGAAACTTCTAATATTTTTCATAGGACCTCAATTTATTCCATTTCACAAAAAGGGGTTTAATTTCCCAAATTTCCAATTTGGTTCCCCAACTTTTCCAAAATTACCATTTTGCCCTAAAAATTTCAAAATTCCTCAATTGGTCCTCCAACATTATTTTCATGTCCAATTGACCCTCAATTTCATAAAATTTCATTTTGGTTCTTTGAATTTCTAAAATCCCCAATTTTTCCCCAATTCCAACTCTTTAACACGGTCAAATTTGATTTCATCAAATTGACCCATCAAACGTTTCCAATTGTTGAAATTGAAGTTGAAATTGAGTTTCTACATGTTCATACGATTCTTTAGAAATGTGAATTGCAAGTTTTAACATCGGGACGAGCTCAAACGGAGCTTCGCCGAAAAATGAACTATAGAGAGAGAAAGCTTCGATTACTTACCAGTGATGGCACAACAGTCTGACTTTCGATCTGGGCAGATATCTCTCATCTTGAGGATCATCCTAAAATGAATAATCACATCAATTGATGTCGAATTGAGTTAGAATTTCATCATTGAAATTCTACCGGTTCTCTCTCTAGCATCGGCCAGAAATTGTAGAGGGGAGCCGAATTGGCTTACCTTTCAGTCCTAATTCAGCCGTGGGAGGGCTGAGGATGTGTTGGGAGGGCTTGGTTTGGTCTGAGAAGGACTCAAAATAGTCAATTTCAGCTTGGCCGAAATTGGGCAGCTTTGGTCCGCCGGAGCTGCTCCATTGTTCTATCATGCCGGCGCTTCTCCAACGATTATTGGATTGACTAGAGCTTGTATTAGATAGCTGTTTTCTCCCCAGTTCTAAAGAGCCCGACCTCTCCATCTGATGTAAGGAAAAATATTCAAGTCGAAGCTCTGGTTCGAGCTTCACTGAGAAACGGAGAAGTAGAGAGAGAGAGAAGTGTTCGGGTATGAGAAGACTGAATGGGGATAGCCTCTTTATATAGGTGTAAAACCGTGTATTAAATGAGAGAGATTTATTACTAGTATTAATATTGCCATAAATTATTGGTATTAATTTCAATAATTTAATTTCGGTATTAATTTCAATAATTTAATTTCGGTATTAATTCCAATAATTTAATTTAAGTATTAAATTATTAGTATTAATTATAATAATTAAATATATATTAATTTATGGTTACTTAAAATTTATACTTCTCAGGAGGTCACCCATACTCACACTACTCTTAGGCAAGCACACTTAACTTCAAAGTTATTATGAAATCTTGTTCACCTAAACCAATTTTGTTTTTATCTTTCAATTTTTCTTAAATTTCTTTACCATGGTTTAATGAACCCTTTGGATCACTCGGAAGTTGTAAATTTCCATATTACTTATTCCCAAATGTAAACCGGCTCGGTTTTCTTACTCGGTTTGACCGATTCTTTTCCCAGTTTTCCTTAACTCAAAAGTGCGGGGTTTACAACTCTCCACTACTTTTAGGAGTTTTGTCCCCAAAACTTAACCAATATATTCCTCATCAGGAATAATTTCCCTTAATGTCAACTGTAGTTTTCTTGACATGCTAACACTTTGATTGCTCTGTCGCTTAGTCCCCGTAATCATTCATCTAAGGAATTTTTCTTCATTTATCATGCTTACTCCTTCCATGAAGTTATAATAACGAGGCATGTATGGCTCATTAATCCTAATGTATATTCTTAGGTTCACATCTCCCTTTATTTAGGATAAGGTTCTTCCTTTTAGGGATTTTACTCAAGATTTCAGGATTGGGAGTTGCAAGGTGCCCAATCGTTCCTTTGTCTAGTTATTCTCTTCATCGTTGAAACCCCTAGCTCGACGTTCTTTCAAGCATTACATACTTGTTTTCACAGGTTTTTGTGTTATTATTCTTTCGTCCCAATTTGACCCATCCTTCATCTGTTATTATTCTATTTGGTTGTCTGTCATCATTAGTTTTCCTCTTTCTGCTTGGTTCTCCTGTTCCCTCCAAATAGGTCAGCCTGGGCCATTATGATACTTCCTTCCTTTGAAACATTTCCTAATTAAAGGATGGTTCCTTTCACTCCACATTGTATCCATCAGTCCCTCTATAATTCCTCTAGTTTAATTTCCTTCTTAGGACCTCATTTTTCCTTGGTACTCGACTTTTCCATCTCAACCAACATTTCATTTGTGAGCTTATCGTTCCTTCTATTTTGGTTGGTTCCATTTCTTCTCAATTGGGATACACATGTCTTTTCAGAGTACTCCTATCCTTAACGTCATCTCACTGACCTTTTTAGGGTGTAGTCCTTTCTACTTCCCAGTCTTCCTTAGGTATGTTGGTCAAGACTTCGATTTTTTAACTTTTCTACTTTTTCCAAAAGAGGTAGTACTTTTAAATTATATCACTTTTCCAAAGCATGTTAGTCTTGGCCTCCGATACTTCCTTCAAGTAGTTTCTAACGATGGGTTGGTGCCTTGCACTTCACGTTATCTCCATCTGCCAATCCAATGATTCCTTCAAGGTACTTAGTTGTAGGCATCCCTCCAGAGTTCCCTTTCCCAGCGTATTCTTTCTCTTCTTCACTCTCATTGTGCCATTCTCTAGAGTTTCCAGAGGACGTTTCTCTATGTTTTCCCCTTATGAGAGGGTTCTAGATATACTTCCCATGTACCTTATCCTTACTCTTGAGGTATCTTTTTCAGGTTGACCTTCTTAAGAAGAAATTTAAATTTTGCATTTACCTCATCATTTCTTGACCTCTTGGTGAACCGCTTACTTAGCCAGCTCTATGGTTTCGGTCTCTAGTCCTTTGTGGCCTTTGAGGAGTTATTGCCCTGAATTTATGAGGTGTGAAACACCCCTTCTTTCCTTACACCTATAATAGTTTTATCTTGGTACTTGTCCTTAGTAGGGTTAGGCACTTCTTCAGGTAATGTCGCAATCGTTCGTACTTGTAATAGGTTATTCCTTTACATGGATTGTTGTGGTCCCTTCTTTCCTTCGAGTAGGGCATTTCCAGGGTTACTATTGGTTTGGTGCTCTACCGTTCTTTAAGTCTGATCACTTTGACAGTTTTCTTACTGAATCTCCTTTGCTAAAGGGTCATGGCAAGAGTCTTCCTAGGTTTCTTAATTCCCTGATTCATCTTTCATAATTGGGACGTAACTTTTCCTTAGCTTCCAAGATAGTGTGGGGTTGCTTTATTTTCCTTAGGCCATATTCCCAACAAGATTGCATCATCAGGAGAAAGAGTTTTGAGAATTTGGGTATTTTATTAACAGGGGGATACAAAAGATTAGGCTTTCAACCCTATCACAGGAAATGGTTGCAAAATAACTAATGAGCTATGGAATTCTTGATAAACGTCTTCCTCCATAATTAGAGTTGTGCAACCAATAAGTCCTAGCACCATTCTCTAGGATACTTCCCCATTTGGTCTTTTGACATTACAGCCCGGTCTCAAGCATTTGGGAAGCTTCTAGGGTTGTCTTCCTATGGAGGTAGGGTGTTGAGTAGAGCCATTCCAAGTTTTATTGGTTCCTCTCCTGGGAGCCATCTGAAAAGTTTAGGATAAATCCTATTAGTTACTATATTTTCTAGTCTTAATTATGTATTCGAGGAAAAAAGCTCTAATACCACTCTAGTTGTCATGCCCCAACCCGTTTGGTCAGATCCTCGTGATCAACCCGCCACTCTCCCAGTTTAATAAAGGGTTTCCCCTTATTGTAAACCGTAAAGAGTAAGGCGTCATTTAACCTGCATCTTTTTCCTGGAATAGCATAATCAAAACTGCATGAAATTTAAAACTTTACATACCTGTCTTACAGTCATCTTAGTTGATGGTCTTTAAGGGTAGGCTTTCCAGGATTATCTGAAAGGGATATAAGGGAGGGGGTGAGCACAACTACTCAGTGAATAGGATTCAAATGTTTTGACTTTCAAGAAAAACATTTATATGAAGTGTGTCAGACACCTTACTATTCAAAAATCCCTTCATTTAAAAATTCGAGTTTTTCCATTATTTCTTAGTTATCGATGTGTCATCACCCAACACACATCTTTCATCCTGAAGGCTACACACATTCGCAAGTTAGTATCACAACAGAACCCGCTAGTGGCTTCAGAGCGACTTTTCCTGCCACCCAGATACAAGTACGACCGCTTCTACCCTGGGAATGAGTGGATGTACGCGACATCCAACCCACAATCTCGAAATCACTTCTTCGTGTCCATATGAGGACAAAGACCTCATCATGTCCCCACCCTGGTCTCATGCCCTTGGTGCTACTCCAGATTTCGCACACACCTGGAGCGACAAACTGCCCTTATAGCCACCAGGTCGTCTAGTGCCCTTAGGACGCATCACTACCCCTCATGGGCGTCTTGATGATCCCGTACCAATAGTGCATGCACAAACAATGTTTTCTTATATTGCCATGTAATTTGTGGTGCCACTAGTCTAACGGCCCCGACTCTCAACTGAACCCGCAGCTGTTTGTCTTGACTAGTCCGTCAACCTGTCATGTTGCACTGCCACTAGTTGACTGAGCATGTCGGTCCTATCTTGGTACCATGGCCAAACAATTCACTTATTAAGTTTTATGGCACATATGTCATGTTCGTTTACGAGCTCCTGCTCGTGCCAACTGGCCTTGGGCCCACTCTACGAGATTTTCAAAATTGGACATTTAGCCCCCAAGTTCCAAAACCGAGGCCCCCGACCTATCAAAGCTATTCGAGCTCCCATCGAGAAGGTCTCCCAAATTGTTTAAGTATTGGCACACAGTTAGGGGAGAGCACTTCCGACAAAAATAGGTTCTTACTATCCATCATACCGACCGGTATAAGGACATCTCCATTCATAACTGATGAACGGGTTTTCAACTTCCATCGAGGAAGTCTCATCATACCAACCGGGTATGATCTACTTACAACTTGTAAGTAGTTTTTTCGCAAAAATTTCACATCAGTTTCTCTAAGTAGTGATGATTAAAAATACCACTAAGTAGTGGGTTTTTATTCTGAGGTACTTATCATTGCCAACCAGGTATGATATAAAATTTCCACTCATCTGTTAATGTCGTGAATTCCACTAGACTGGTTCTTGGTATTCACACGAGCTTGTCCTTGCTAGCGTTCCCGGTACTTTGTGTTCCTACATGATATGAACATCCTGGTTCATTATCCTTCGGCCTAATCGCCTTCATTCATTCCAAATGAATGAGAAAGTCAAACTTTCATTTATTTGCAATTAGGTCCCTAAAGTTATTTTTCTTTAACTTGAAGTCCCAAATGCTGGTTTTTCCTTAAATTGAGTCCCGAAACTTCTAAAATTTATCATAGGACCTCAATTTTTTCCATTTCACAAAAAGGGGTTTAATTTCCCAAATTTGGTCCCCCAACTTTTCCAAAATTACCATTTTGCCCTTCCTTTACAAAAATGGTAAAATTTGCCCCAAAAATTTCAAAATTCCTCAATTGGTCCTCCAACATTATTTTCATGCCCAATTGACCCTCAATTTCATAAAATTTCATTTTAGTCCTTTGAATTTCGAAAAATCCCAATTTTCCCTCAATTCCAACTTCTTAACACAGTCGAATTTGATTTCATCAAATTGACCTATCAAACGTTTCCAATTGTTGAAATTGAAGTTGAAATTGAGTTTCTACATGTTCATACGATTCTTTAGAAATGTGAATCGCAAGTTTTAACGTCGGGACGAGCTCAAATGGAGCTTCACCGAAAAATGAACTATAGAGAGAGAAAACTTCAATTACTTACCGGTGAAGGCACGGCGGTCCGAGCTTTCGATCTGGGCAGATATCTCTCATCTTGAGGATCATCCTAGAATCAATAATCACATCAATTGATGCTAAATTAAGTGAGTATTTAATCATTGAAATTCTGCCGGTTCTCTCTCTAGCACCGGTCAGAAATTGTAGAGTGGAGCCGAATTGGCTTACCTTTCAGTCCTAATTCGGCCGTGGGGGGGCTGAGGAAGTGTTGGGAGGGCTTGGTTTGGTGTGAGGAGGGCTCAAAATAGTCAATTTTAGCTTGGCCAAAATTAGGCAGCTTCGGTCTGTTGGAGCTGCTTCATTGCTCCATCATGCTGGCGCTTCTCCAACAATTCTCAGATTAACTAGAGATTGCTATCAGATAGCTATCTTCTCCCCGGTTCTAAAGAGCCCGACCTCTCCTTCTGATGTAAAGAAAAATATTCAAGTTGAAGCTCTGGTTCGAACTTCACCGGGAAACGGAAAAGTAGAGAGAGAGAGAGAAGTGTTCGGGTGTAAGGAGATTGAATGGGGATAACCTCTTTATATATGTGTAAAACCGTGTATTAAATGAGAGAGATTTATTGCTAGTATTAATATTGCCATAAATTATTGTTATTAATTCCAATAATTTAATTTCGATATTAATTCCAATAATTTAATTTTGGTATTAAATTATTTGTATTAATTCCAATAATTTAATTTTGGTATTAAATTATTTGTATTAATTTCAATAATTTAATTTTGGTATTAAATTATTTGTATTAATTCTAATAATTTAATTTAAGTATTAAATTATTAGTATTAATTATAATAATTAAATATATATTAATTTATGGTTACTTAAGATAAGGCGTATGTTCGCATAAAAAATTTTGACCGAAATTTCGGGTTACAAAAAAAATTTATACTTTCCAGGAGGTCACCCATACTCACACTACTCTCAGGCAAACATGCTTAACTACAAAGTTCTTATGGAATCTTGTTCAACTAAACCAATTTTGTTGTTGTCTTCCAATTTTTCTTAAATTTCTTTTCCATGGTTTAATGAACCCTTTGGATCACCAGAAGTTGTAAATTTCCATATTGCTTATTCCCAAATGTAAACCAGCTCGATTTTCTTACTCAGTTTGACCAGTTCTTTTCCTGGTTTTCCTTAACTCAAAAGTGTGGGGTTTACACTAACATTAAAGACCGTCAACTAAGATGTTTGTAAGACAGGTATATAAAGTTTTAAATTTCATGCAGTTTTGATTATACTATTCCAAGAAAAGGTGCAGGTTAAAGGACGCCTTACTCCTTACGATTTACAATAAAGGGAAACCCTTTAATAAATCGGGAGAGTGGCGGGTTGATCACAGGTATCCGACCAACTCGGGTCGGGGCGTGATATTACCCGATAGAGAGCTCGGACCGCCACACATTTGACGGTAAGCTTTCGAAGCTTTCTCTCTCTATGCACAATTTTTCGGTGAAGCTTTGTTTAAGCTTAATTCATACCCAAATGATGTGGTTCAAAGCTTAATTGAATCATATGGAAGTGTAGGAACTGATTCATACCTACAATTGGAGCAATTAACTTCGATTGAATAAATCAAATTAGGTCAGTTTGAAAGGAAGAAATTGTGGGAAAATTTTGCGGAAAATTCGGGATGAGAAATCTCATTGCAATTTCCCATAATTGAGGGCCAATTGGCCATGAAAAAGATGTTAAAGAACCAATTGGTTAATTTTTGAAACATTTGGGGCCAAATTGCCATTTTTGGAAAGTAGGGGCAAAATGGTAATTTTTGAAAAGTTGGGGACCAAATTGAATAGTTGGGGACCAAATTGGAAATTTGGAAAACTTGAATCCCTTATACAATTTTGAGTAAAATAAGGACTCAGAGGGAAATTTTGGAAACTTTGGACTCAAATTGGGCAAACATGGGCATTAGGGACCTAAAGTTAAGAGAAATGAATTTTAGGGACCTAAGTGCAATTAATAAAAAATTGTGAGCCTAGGCTTTTATACCAAACTGTAAATGATAAGGCTTCCCAAAATTGTATAGGGACACAAGTGACGAGAACGCAAGTAAGAGAAAGCTAGCATACAATTGGAAAACCGATCGAGGACAAACACATCACGGTTATCGGGTGAGTGTGCTTATTTACATCATACCCAGTTAGGAAGGTGAGCACTTTAGAAATTAAAAGCCACTTGTAAGTGGGATTTTAACATCATACTCGGATGGGGGTGATGGGCAAACTAAGCTAAAACCTACTTACCGATTGTAAGTAAAGGAAATCATACCCAGTTGGTATAATATTCTTCCTTGAAGGAAGAAGAAACCCGCTTGCCGATTGTAAGCGGAGCTATCATCACACCCGGTTGATGTGATGGGAAAATTTATTTTGTCAGAAGTGTTCTCCCCTGACTATGTGCCCATGCTTAAACATTTTGGGAGTCCTTCTTAATAGGAGCTAGATTAGCTTAGATAGGCTGGAGGCCTTGATTTTGGAACTTGTGATGCTAAATACTCGGTTTTGGAAAATTACATGCAGTGGGCCCAAGGCTAGTAGGCATGAGCTGGAGCTCGTAAACATACATGAGTTATATAAAGCCATGAAATTTCTAATGAAATGAATGTGTGATTTCACCATGGTACCAAGACAAGACCGATAATACTCGATGGACTGGCGATAGTGCGTTAAGGCCAGGTCAACAGACCAGCCTAGACAAACAGCTCCAAGTCAGATTAAGGGTCAGGGTTGTTAGATTAGTGGCACCAAAGATAAATAGTTATATGTGAAAACTTTGTTTGTGCATGTACTTGAGGTGTAGGACCATCAAGATGCCCAAGAGGGGTAATAATGCGTCCTAAGGACTACTGGACGACATGGCAGAGATAAGGGCAATTCGCCGTGCTAGTAGTCAGGAAGATCGGTGTAGCATCTTGTGTATGATACTATGGGTGAGATCAGGATGAGATCTCTATCCTCATACGGACATGGAGTTGCTTCCAAGTCAGGGGATCAGATGTCGAGAACATCCACTTAGACCCAGGGTAGAAGTGAACATGCTTCTATCTTGGTAGTCGGTAAAGACACTCCGAGCCATAAGTGGATGCAGTGGACGGATTGCACCTGTGAATGTGTGTGTTCCCTTCCTGATGAAGGGCATGTGTTGTCTATTAAACACACCTAATGTGGAATTTTGGAAAAAGGTTTTGAAAACCGGAATATGAGGAAAAATCCTTCTTAAAGAAATGAAAATCCTGGCATACTTTTGAACACTCTATTTCTGGAAAACTCACTTTCAACACCCACTTACTGAGTTGTAGAACTCACCCCCTCCCTTTTTACCCCCTTTCAGGTAACCAAGGAGAACTAACCCTAAAGACCCTCCTGTAGTCGAAATATATGATAGGTATGATCAATTTAATGCATGCATTTTTGTATAATGTTATTCCAGGAAAAACAGGAGAAAGGACATCTTACTCTAACCCTTCATAGACCAAAGAGAGCGACTAGTTGCTTACAGGGATCTGACCAAACCTAGTCGGGGCGTAACATCAAGCATGCACAAAATGGGCTACTGAGGCACTAAACACAATGGACTACCCAAGCCCTAACACAACGAGCTACTTAGGCCCTAACATAATAACACACCCCGAAGTGTACCGTCACATGGGCGATAACAGTCTGGGAAAGTGGAGTGTGAGAGCCACGTGATCACTCTTCCACAATTGACACTTCTCAAGTGTCATCTCACAGCTAGGTGTCTTATCTCTTAGGGTCATGGTCACATCACCACCACACGCCAATGCATGCCCCTTACACATGCAACCCAATTCTGCCATCGTCTCGTCGTTGTGGTGTACTGGGACGATACTCGTACATCATCCTGGTGTCTTAGGAAACATGGAAGTATTTCACAACAACTTACCAAAATTCTTTCCATTTTCCCTTAGGCGATGGTACAACCTCGCTAGGTTTCCTTCCGTTTCCCCCCTCTTCTATAGTGATATCTCAATAAAAATCACATGACACACAGTCATAATTATGGCACTGATGGCCTAATCACATTATGGTGTACACATCATCTCATTACTAGGAGCTCGGTGCATCACTCGCCCGACTCCCCCATCACACAGTTATGCATCACAAATCAACAAGCTCATAACATGGATACCCTCGAGAACCAGTCCATCATTCACCTGACACCCCACACAACATATAAATTTTGGGAGCCTAGCCTAACACTCGATTGTCTCCCCCACAATACGTAGGTGGGTACCTCGCCTCATACTCGGGTCTCACGGCATATTCTATGCCTGATCGTACAAACATCATATAACATAGCAATTTCATTTATTAGGAGCTTGGCCTATCACTCGACCGTCACCTTAATCAGCAATGTGGCCCATAGCCCAACAAATCTCAGTCCTATTAGACCATATCAACACAACATGCCTCAGTCTCATGACCGTTCCTTTATTCTTTAAATTCATATTTATTTTAGTGGGCATGTACTTATTCATTTGCACTTCTTATATGGGTTCTAGGGCTAGTTTTTTACTCATTTTCACATAATCAATCAAATTTTCATTTTATGCTCTAGTCGGTCCAATCGAACATGTTGTCATTACAGACCTTAGACTTTCCTAAGTCTTCCTATTGGGTATCCAAAGTTTCCTTGAATCCCATTCTAGTCCCAAATTGGAAATTGAACAATTTCAAGCTCTATTTCTCATTAATTATCAAATGACCCCTAAGATTTGGCAAAATTACCATTTTGCTCTCTTCTTTATAACTTAGGCTTTGGGATTCATTTAACCCTCATGTTTCTCATTTAGGTCCCAAAAATTCCTTTAATTAAGTTTAGGTCCTTATACTACCCAAAAGTTTCCTTTTGGCCTAAAAAATACTCATATTTGCACTTTAATCTCTAATTTTTCCTTTATTGCAAATAGGTCCCTAGACCTTCCAAAATAGGCAATCATGGTCCCCAAACTTCACCAAACTTTCTAATTAGCCCCAAAACTTTATTTAGTCCCTTAGGAAGATCCCATAAAAGCTCAATTGTAATTGGGTCCCCTAACTTTCAAATCTTTACATTTTAGTCCTTGATATTTGACTCATAATAAAAAGTATCTCTAAAAATTCTCAAATTATGTGTCAAAGCCCCCTGGCATCCTCTAGGTTGATGTAAACTTGGTTTAGCCATAGTCAGTCAGAATTGATCTAATTGGTAACTTGCATGCAAAGGAGTAAGAGTCGGGTCAAAGTTGGGAGCTCATCGGAGGCGAAACGTTGGTCATCGAGGCTAGTGCAGTTTGAAAGTTGGCTCCTCAAAGAGTTCGTGACCACTTGAATCACCTCAACTGGTCGTCAATAGCTTCTGCAATATGCATTTTAGTCAGCTCAACCACTTAACCCACGCCATGAAATTTAGATTATTTGATCCATACACAAAACTCACTCAAATCGAGTAAGGCCAGAAACTAAAAAAAGCTGGTGATAGAAGAGACTTGCTGAATTTTTATCCTCTCATGAGAGCCATTGAGAACATCGAAATTGACCTCTAAAATAGCTGTTCTATTTTGGGTTACCAAAGATTACATACTTTGCACCGAAAACTGTTGAGGTAGAGTTGAGAGTCAAGAGAGGTGGAAATAGAAAGTTGAGGTCCTCAGCTTTCCATGAGTACTAAGATAGTCATCTAAGGTTGTCGAAGGGAGGATCTATGCTTTCTAGTAGTCCGGTCACCAAAGTTGGGAGCCGTCTGACTTTTAGAGAGAATTCAGAGTGTTTTCCGATTAAAGAACATCCAATATTTATATGGATGTGTTCTAAACCTATGTAGCTATTTACATAGCTAAGATGTTTTCTTCATTCCATAGCTTGTAGCTCGAGCAATTAATTAATTTCCTCAAGCACTGGATTCAGGTTATCTAGGTGAATCATCCGATAAATATAGAGGAATCTAGTCATCTAGTTGGGCGAGAAAGTCAACATGTGTGTGTGTGGCCGTGCGTGTCGCTCGTGTGTGTGCCCGATGCTACACCCTAACTGGTTTGCACTGTAGCAAACCAATTTCTAGATAATTTCTCGACTAGTTTGGTGATTTTTTACTTGGATCACCCCTTTTTCCCATTCGTTATTGTAAAAATAAAAATATCTAAAAATTATACATTCAATTTCTATTGAATGGACACAAGAACCACTCAATTCGGATTTATTTTGCACCCTTAACAATTTAAGGAGTTTTGTGATTCCCCTAACCCAAACCCGGTTCGAATCAGTTTTCTCACAATTCTTGAACTCGTATTCCGAGACACTCCTAAGGGTTAGGGTCTCTATTGACCCTTCTTATCCTTTTAGGCCTCTCTATCGATCAATTCTTTCATTCTGGTTTGATTTCACTTCACGATTTAGTTTTACTCTCCCAATTCGCTCCCATTTTTCGGTTCAATTTGGTTTGGCTATTGAATTGTGATTTTTTAGTGTTACAATGTCAATCAGAGTTAAGGGTATGTAAATTTAGCTCACTCCTTAATAATCTTTTAGAATCAATAAGCATCTCAATTTATTATTAGAGGTGTCTGTAATCGTATTCAAACGAATTTCAATAAAAATGGTAATAATTCTAAATTTTTTTTATAAATAGCAGCAAAGGGGTTTATTGAGTTTGTATGGAGAAGACTTGGGCATGAATTTGAGAGCTTTCGAGACTTAACCCAGCTAAGCTTAGTCGTGGAATTGTTCGAAATTCTTTTTGGGAAAAGGTGTGTAACTTTCAAACCTTAGGAGTAAAGTTATTGTGAGATGGGATGGGTGCTTGTTTAGTCACTATCAGATCATGTAAAGGATCTTCATAATAATTTATAAAACTTAAGAGCACCACGTTTTGTTATAAAAGGTACTCTTGTAAGAGGTTTAGTTTGCATCTTGTGCGAAATTGAAGTAGTAAAGGATTTAAGGGAATTTGAGCAGGGACGAGTTGCTTCTTAATTAGAGAGCTCAGAGACTTGAATGGCACCCATCCCCACTCTTATGAGCCTAAATCGCGTCTTAAATTGCTACTACTAAATAATTATTTTTTTCATCGAAAACATACATGTGTGGACTCTTTGTTTAAGTCATATGTAATAATACACTGTGTGATTGGTATCACTTCAAAATACATATTATTTTCTAAATGTTTAACATGATTTTCAACAATTGAAAACTTGGTTGAGTTTCAACTATTGGTCACATTTATCTTATATTGTTATTAACTATATTGAGAGTTAGTTGACCGTTAAATAATAACATGTAACACAAGTATTAATTGGTTATTTATACCTATATTATTTGTAGGCACCTTTTCACATTATATTCGATTATTGGTCTTATTCACTTTTTCTTTTTTGCACAATAAGTCTTATTCACTTAAATAGCTATTTGATAGAGAATTTTTTTCGTTGGATATGCCTGTTAACATGGTAGGCTAAATGTCTTACTCATCTAATTAAAATATAGTTATGGAAAAGAAATTTAAGAATCTATCTCAATCAATAATTAAGTAGAATTATTTATAATTATATATTTGTTTCTTCATTAGTTCTTTAAATAATAATTTTTAAATATATGCACTACTTTTTATTTATTTATTTTTATCAATATGTGTAGGCTTAAATTCATGGTAGAGTTGAAGATCACATTCCATAGTAATAAGCTTTCATCCCACTATGCCTCGTTCAGGCGTTTACATGGGTTGCAAAGCCATAAACCTATTGGGGTACTGGTAGAACCGGGGGAAAGGCTTCATGGGCAGCCATAGAAATTGTCTCGAACTTGCAATCTGCAGCTGAAACCAAACTGCCATCGCTGTTGTCTTCTTCACTCATGATCCTGTCGATTAGCCTGAGAAGGGTTCGCTCTAGCCCTTCTCCATCGGTCCATTCGTGGATCTCCGCCTTAACAAGCAGAGGATTCTTGCAAATCAAGTCCCACACCGGGAAGCCCTTCCTCGGCATGACGTAGTCGCCGTGACCAAGCTTCAAACTGGGGCAATAGTCACCGCTCCCATCCCCGAGGTAGATTAATTTCTTGTTGCTTATCTGACCTTGTATCCTCTCGATCACCGCACCCTGCTCAAAACAGAACTAATCAGTATGTTTCGAAAACATTCCTTAGACACTTTTTCTAATAATTAATACCTTGCACATGTTGGGAGGGCAAAGTGGGCATCCATGAGGAGCCCTATGAAAATCGTGGTAAGGCGAGATTCTCAGCCTCCCTTTCCCGTCGACATAACCGGGGTTCGTGTTGATCTCGGAGAAGCATTCCTCAATCCTGAGATGACGCAGGATCGTCTCTATGAAAAAAAGGTTCGCATCGCTGACGATCCTCAGCTCGCACCTTCGAAACGGAGAAATTAAAATTAAATAAAAAACAACTTCGATTTGATACCATGGTGTACTTGATCGTGGAGCTAATGATATACCCTAAGGCATGGGCAGTTCTGATGGCTGGGACGATACGAGGATGAATCGGGACACAGTTCAGAGCCTCTGCGATATCGCCGATTGTATTTCCCTTGGAATGAATCTCCTCCATTATCGTATCCTGCAATATTATTTTTTAAACACAGAGCCATAAGAAAAACAAGAACCATTCAATGGAGTAGCTACATTGATTAAACGAATTAGGAGTCAAAATGAAATTACCATGAGGGTGTTCCATGGCATCGTGGGCAGGAGCTGGTTGAATAAGTCGGTGAAGCCTAGCTCGTCCACGACCCAGTTATCGCTGTCGCAGTCTATGATCGTCTTGTCGAAATCGAAGACTACCACGATTCCGGCCATATGTACTGATATTTCTTCTCCCTCTCTGTACCAACTATCAACGTCTACAAATCTTGAGGATGGAGAGAAATGCATTGAAAGAAGTGAGACTGTCCAGAATTTATAGGTGGTGATCGGCATCTATTCAGTTAGATAAATGCCTTGGAATATTACATGAAGGGGCTGTGCTTTTGATCTACTTACCAGAGAAATCCCCCCCCCCCCCCCAAATTGCCAACAACAGATGAACTTTTGGAAAGCATTTAGAACGCGTAGGAATAATGGAATATTCCAGGAGGAATCAAATTTGAAAGTGAATAGAATTATGGCGAATAAAAATAAAAATCTGTATACATTTTATATATTTAACAATTAATCATAACTGCAAAAAAATCATAAGTTGTAATAATTTATTTACAATAGTTAAATTATCGATAATTCTTATCTTTAATTTTAATTTGTCACCCTCAATTTATTTTTCTATTTATTTATTTTATCTTTTTTTAACTACATTTAAAATAAATTACGATGTATGAACAAAAAATTATAATAATATTATAATTAATATAAAATTTTTAAAAAATTACTACTCCCTTCAATTAGTCAGTGAAATATTTTCATATTTAATCTTTTTTTGCACGAATCTATTTAATCTATACAAGGGAAAATAATAATGTGTTTAACCTTACTACAAGAAAGGTGGAGTTGGACGAAGTGGGCAGGAATTGGGACGCCGGGCACGGCTGCCACTAAAAGGAATGTGGAATTGGAATATTCTTGGAATTGTTTAGGTAGCTATCCCATTGGCATAATTTGATGGAGTGATAAGGATTGTGGCATATATTCTTTCATTCTATTCATATTGGTGCTACTCAATCTAAATTTTAATTCTATTTTTGTATTAAGTGATTAGTAATTATTTGTAGATAAATTTTTCGTAGTGTAAATAAAGTAATGGATTTAAAGTAAATAAAATTTTTAATAATATATCATTTGGATAGAGTTAAATTGAATTTAAATATTATTAATGGAAAAAAATTAAAAATATAAATTTTTATTTTTAATTAAATTAAATAATTTATTAGTTATTATATATAATTAAATTATATTAAAAAATTGTACAATAATTTTTTATTTGTAATATTTATATTATATAATTTTATATATAATATTATTACTATATGAATTTATTTAAAATATATAAGAATAAAAATATATAATATAATATAATATAAGAGTATTAAAATAATTTTAAAAATAAATAAGAAAATTTCTTCCCATACCCACTTTTAGAGTTATTATTTTGTAGTATAAATAGAGATTTTGGAGTAGTTTGAAGATAATTATTGTACACACCAAAACCTTTCATTTTTTTACCATTTCCTCCTTGCTCAAAATTACTCAATACAAACACAGTATAAATGGAGGCTGTCACGTTGAAAATTATTTATTTTTGGAGTAGATTAATAGTTTGATTATGAAAATGACATATATATTATGTATTGGAGTGAGTTATCATGCTAACTACATGTCACATCACTTCTAAAGATTGGCTAATTTTTTTTTACTCAAGAGAGCTTAGCTAATAAGAGTCATCTAACTATTATAATTGAAATGTGCTAAATATAAAGTATGATTTTACACCCAAGTGTTGGTACTTTTATTATATTTTTTATAAGACAGTAAAATTTTATATATATTTAAAATTTTAAAGTCTATATAAAACTCTTTTTTTCAAGAACTAAGAATTAATATAAATTTATAATGTATAATATAAAAATCACTTAATATATATACCAAAAAATAGTATTATTTATATTTTATATTGAATTGCATTGTTAAGAAATTAGAAAGTAACACTAGGATAAAATTGACCAATTTTAGAGATTTTATCCAATTCTTGTGCAAAAATGGTCTAATATATAATAATTAAATGGGATTATATTCCCCACTAAAACAATTTAATCGACCAATCCCATCCAGTTTATAAAACAATGCTTAAAATAATTATTCACATTTAAAAATAATATTATCAATGAATAAAAGACTGTAAAATAATTAATTCTATTTTCTACAAAATTCACTTGCCTTCAAAAAAAAGATCTCAAACATAAAACAAGAAATTTAATCAGAAACAAAATAGCATCGTCCAAGTAAAACATTACCCCTCTTGCACTAGGTTAGACCCTGACCAACCTTCATACAAAATCATACAAAATCAGGGACCAAGTCTAATGCCCTTTAATATATTTGGGGCGTTCTTGGAGGCAAAGTACTATCTTGAATTTAGTTAAACTATCACCAGATCACCTATATTCTATAGATCTTTCCACTTTCGGATATGATTGTGGCTAGGCAAAAATAGAAAGGCCTTGATACCTATAGAACATCATGGATGGCAATTGATAATATATCAAAGTAGAAGGCATATGTAGTTTTTAATGGAAGACATGCATGCTTTAATGAATTTTTGAAAGATGCTTATTCTTACGCTATTCTTTTAGAAGAGTGTGAGGATGAGTTCTGTGACTTTTTAGCCAAGTAGTGCTCCAACATATCTTCTTCATCATCTGGAATAAAAAAAATTGTTTCATACATTACAAGAAGGTTTTCTAGAGTTGAATGAAGGTAAGGGTAACAAAAATAGGAAGATAAATTCACATTTCCTAACACTTACAATAATAATTTCAGTTCAATCATACATATAGCTTTAGGAATTTGTGAAAAAATGATATTACAGTCTGATAGCATAATTAACAATATCTCAACCAGGATTAGGTATTTTCATACGTAGTCCCCTTCCCATCTTCTCTTTTTTCTAATCAGGAGCATCATAATTTATTAAAATAAGTATTTACCTTCGAAATCATCATCATCAAAGTCAATATCTTCCTCATCAGGCCTTCAGTAGCTACGGTTGCTCCTTTCTTTCAAACAGAAACGAGAAACAAAAGGCTTGTAAGCCTTTGAATCCCCACAATAACAAGCTTTATTGGTGAGAAAGTTACTTTGAGTTGTCCATGCACATATTTATTTGGTTAAATTACTAGAAGTTAAAATAATGAAAAACGGGTCTAAATTTAACTATCCACGAACGAAACTTTACAACACTCTCACTTCAACCAGTCTATGTTGTGGTTGAATAGAGTTAAAGATGGAGTAAGAGAAATAATAGAAGAATGAGGAACAATTACCATAGAAGAACGTCCACTTTCAAACCATTGTCTACCCGAGAGCTTCTTGTCCTTAGGTGCAGTAAGTGCAGACTCACGCATCAACCTGAAAAAGAAAAAGCATGGTCCATATTAACTTACAATGATCAATGAAATAATGTGATAAAAAGCTTTAGATAGCTTACAAAAGGAACAATCAAGAAATTCAAACGACATGGTTTAAAGACATGATAACATTAACTTGGAGCAAGAATGATGAATATATTGTTTTATTAAGGAAATAAAATACACTTTATTAAGACAGCTGAAACTTGGCCAATTTTACCACTTACTTGGCTCTCTCTAAGGCTAACTCTGCCTCAAACCTCTCTCTCCAAGCAAGAAATGTATCCATTGTTACTGGTTCGCCATGAGGAATAATAATCTGATAAGGGAAAATTAAGAGGTAGTTCCTTTATAGATTAATACTTGCATCTAATTTGGAGAAAAGGGAGCAATCAATATTTAAAAAATTTTTAACTTAGATTCTGAACTCCTATTGAATATTAGAAAATAGAATTTAATACTAATAAATTATATTAAAAATATATATAGGGTATATTTGCACTATTTACAAATATACCCCTAATTTATTAATATTGCACACTCCCCCTTAAGATAGACGATAGATATCTACTATTCCAATGTTGTTACTATATTGGTCTTCATATATTGCAGTTTTACGATCTTCGTATCAATTTTTTCTTTGATGAAAAAATCATCAATTTCAACGTGTTTGGTCCTATTATGTTGAACTAGATTGTTGGCAATATTTATAGCAGACTTGTTATTGCACCACAACTTCATAGTTTATTCTCTAAAGAGGTGAAGCTCCATTAGTAAATTTTTTTATCAAAATTATCTCAAAAATAGTTTGATTTGAGCCATTGATTTGTACTTCGCTTTTGCTGATGATCGAGCGACTACTTATTGTTTCTCTATGATACAAGATTACCTCGAACAAACACACAATAGCTAGACGTAGATCTCCTATCATCCACACAACTAGCCCAATCTAAATGACAAAAGCATTATACTTTGGTGTGACTCCGAGGCTTAAACCAAAGTCCCTTACCCAAACTCCTTTTTAAATATCTCAATATCCTCATGATAGCATCCAAATGATTTGTCCTGAGATCGTGCATATATCTGCTCACAATACTGACTGCATATGTGATATCCGATCTTATATGACAAAGATAGATCAATCGTCCCACAATTCTCTGATATCGTTCTTTATCCATTAGGTCACCTGTTTGAGCACATAACTTATGATTCGGTTATATTGGTGTCAAAGTAGTTTGATAGCTCAACATCCCTGTCTCAGTGTGTAAATCTAATGTATACTTTCTCTGAGAAAGTACTATGCCTTTCCTAGATCTTGTAATCTCAATACCGAGAAAATACTTTAGTCCCAAGTCTTTTATCTCAAATTCTTTACTTAGTTATTTTTTCAACTATAATATCTCAACATGATCATCCACAGTGATGATAATATCATCAACAAATACTGCAAGAATAGCAACTCGACAATTAGAGTGTCGATAGAAAATCATATGGTCTCCATTACAATGTCGGTAACCCATTTTGACCACTACACATCGAAATCGATCAAACCATGCTATTGGTGACTGTTTGAGTCCATACAGAGATTTCTTCAATCTACATACCTTCCCCACAATCTTCATCGTAACAAATTCAGGTGGAATCTCCATATATACTTCCTTTAGTAGGTCTCCATGAAAAAAATGCATTCTTTATGTCCATTTGATGTAATGTCTACCCAAAATTAGTAGCACATGAAATAAGAATTATTACAGTGCTCATCTTAGCTATTGGTGCAAAAGTCTCATCATAGTCTATTCTATATGTTTGAGTATAACCTTTTGCTACAAACCTTGCTTTGTATCTCACAACTTCTCCTTCGACATTTTGTTTCATATTGAATAACCACTTACATCCTACAACTTTTTTCATTCGGAAGTTGAGTAATTTCCCACATTTATTCTTTTCTAGTGCTTTTATCTCCTCATATATTGCTCCAAACCATTTCGAATCATGTTTATCTTTCTGCCAGTTATTTGATATGTGTACTGACTATAGTGATGCAATAAACTACTTGTATGTAGGTGGAACAGATGCATATGAAATATAATTATATATATCATTCTCAAAACCATATCTAATTGGAGGTTTCCCTACATTAGCTCTACGTTCTCTACTAATGGTAATAGGTAAGGAATCATTATCATCCGATGACATGGATGAACCATTAGAAGGTTATATAGAGTCATTACCTTCTGGTGATGTTGATGAACTGTTAGAGGGTTGATTAATACTTGGGATTGTCTCACCATCACCTAACTCATCTTTCTCACCCTTAGCACCGTCCTTAGAAGGTTGTATAGAGTCATTACCTTCTGGTGACGTTGATGAACCACTATAGTGTTGATTAATACTTTGAGATTGTCTCACCATTACCTGATTCATCTTTCTTCCCCTTAGCACCATCCTTATTTCTCCTGCTATATACCTTCAATTGAGGCTCATCCTTTTTCCATCTTCATTATTCCAAATTATAGGACACGGATTCACTTATACAATAATATTTTCAGTATTTTGATCATTGAGAATTTCTTCATTTGGTTGTCGTATATTAGGAATTGACAAGTCTTGTAATACGGTTGCAGACTGCATTGATTACTTATAGAATGGTTCATTCTCACGAAAAGTCATATCCATACTCACAAAGAGTCTTTTCTCACTTGTACTCCAACATTTGTATCCCTTTTGAGTATTGGAATAACCCACATAAATACATTTCAATGCACGAGAATCGAGCTTGCTTACCGAAGGATGATGATTTCTCACAAACACACGAGGAGGGACTACGAAAATATTTTTTCCCATCAATATTTCACAAGGTGATATAAAGTTCAACACTTGCGAGAGCATCCGATTAATCAAATAAGCTGCTCTCAGTACGGCTTCACTCCATAAATACTTTGGTACATTCATCTTGAAGAGAAAAGAACGAGCAACTTCCAACAAATGACGATTTTTCCTCTCTACAACACCATTTTGTTGGGGGTATCTAGACATGTAGCCTGATGAATAATTCCCTTACTAGATAGATAAGACAAAAATTCTCAATTCACATACTCAGTGTCATTGTTTATTCTAAGAGTACAAACTTTGGTATTAAATTGAGTTTGAACAAAAATTATAAAATCCTTGAAACATAATAGTGCTTCTGCTTTGTGCTTCATCAAATATAACCATGTCATCTAAGAGTGACAATCAATAAAAGTGATAAACCATCTGAATTCACTAATAGAGGTAATCAAACATAACCCCCAAACGTTCGAGTGAATCAATAAAAATAGCTCCATACTTCTTAATCTAGTAGAATTATAACTTGTTTTTGTGTATTTTCCAAACTCACAAGCATTACAAACAAGTTATTGCATTCTACTTTACTCAAATATATTTAGTTTTGATTAATGCTATTCCAAGAAAGATATAGGTGAAAGGATGCCTTACTTCTTGCGGTTTATAGAAGAGGAAACTCTTAATAATCCGTGTGAGTGGCGGGTTGCTCACGGGGATCTGACCAAACCGAGTTAGGGCGTGACATTGTGGGTGGGGTAATTCTTCTTGTGGGGCTTTAATTGTCGTGATGCGTAGGCAATGACCTTCATTTGTTGCATCAGAACACATCCTAACCCTTGCCCGGATGCATCGCTATATATCGTGTATTCCCTAGCATCTGCGTCGGGTAAGGCTAGTACTGGAGCCGTCGTTAGTCGAGTCTTGAGCTCTTGGAAGGATTCCTCACACCTGGCATCCCATTTCTAGTCCACTCCTTTCCTTGTGAGACGAGTTAAGGGGGCTGCGATCCTTGAGAAGTCCTCCATAAACTTCCAGTAGTATCCGACGAGGCCAAGTAAGCTACAAATCTGGTCATGTTGGTGGGGGTTTTCCAATTTGAGATGGTCTCTATTTTGACTGGATCCACCTTTACTCCATCTTTGAACATTATATGTCCCAAGAAGCCCATTTCTTGAAGCCAGAACTCGCACTTAGAAAATTTGGCGTACAATCGGTTTTCTCGTAGGGTACTTAGGGTTATCTCCAAGTGTGCTCGGTGCTCCTCTTCGGTTCGGAAGTATATGAGGATATCATCTATAAATACGATCATGAACTTGTCTAAATATGGCTGGAACACCCGGTTCATCAGGTCCATGAAGGCTGTGGGTGCATTGATTAGTCCAAAGGGCATTACCCTAAACTCATAGTGCACGTATCATGATCAGAAGGCGGTTTTCTATATATCCTCTTCTCGAATCTTCAATTGGTAATATCCCAACCATAGATCGATTTTGGAGAAGTAGGCTGCTACTCTTGGTTAAATAAATCATCTATCCGGGGGTGAGATTACTTATTCTTGATGGTTACCTAGTTCAATTTCCGGTAGTCGATGAAGAGTCGCATACTTCCGTCTTTCTTCTTGACGAACAATATTGGTGCACCCCATGGGGAACTGGCTTGGGCGTCTAAATCATTTCTCTAGGAGTTTGTCCAACTGGTCTTTCATCTCCTTGATTTCTGCGAGCGCAATATGGTAGGGTGCTTGAGATATAGGGTGGGTGCCTGACACTACCTCAATTACAAATTCTAATTGGCGATCTAGAGGTAGGCTAGGTAATTCTTCCGGGAAAACTTTTGGGTATCGGTTGACCACCAAAATTTCTTCTAGACCCTTCTCTGGCGAGTCCTTGCAAGTGATCTGCGCGAGGAATACCTTACCTCCTTTTCGTAGTAAGTCTTGTGCTTCCATACAGGACACTTGGTGTATTTCGGTTCTTCCCCTATCTCCTTCAAATATAGCCTCTTCCTTCCCAAGAGCATGGAAGTTTATCCTCTTATTTCCGTAGTCCACTTGGGCTTTATGTGTGCTCAGCCAGTCCATCCCTAGAATGACTTCTACTTCCCGTAGCGGAAGAGGAATCATATCGGCTTCTAGGGTGGTCCTTCCTATCCATACTTTGCAGGCCTTAAGCTGCGCGTGCTGCTCCAGTGTCTTGCCAAGAGGTGTGAGGATGTGGAGGGGTGGTAGGAGTAGGGAGGTTTTCTTTAGAAGTTCCGGGAGTTGGGCTTCCTTGTTGAAAGATTGTTCCGCCCACGAATTAAAGAGGGTGTATCTTTCCTTTCTGAACACATGTACGAAACCTGAGTGGGAATTAACAAAACTTTTAAGGGAACACATTTTATTAAATCGAAATGGGATTACAAGACTCCGACTATAGACTTGACTTTATGAGGAGGGTTAGGACGTACCAGCAACCATGCTGGAGTCCTTCCGAGTTTCTTTCTGGGTCAAGTTGTAGAGCCTGGCTGGGACTCTTGTGGGGGCTTTCCTTCCCTCGTTGAGTGCCCTCTAATTTCTGGGTGGTGGTGGAGTAACGTTTTACAGGGCTTTTTTCCTATGTCCTTGGGCAATTTATTATGAAGTTCCCTGGTTGCCCGCACCCATAGGGGCTTCTCCTCAGAGGGAGTGCATCCATCTCTCTGTGGCCACGGTGGCCCTCCTCCCTTAGGGGGAATCTTGGTGGGTTCCTCCATCGAGGTCGGTTTTGTTTCCTCGGGCCTCCTATGTTGTTCTGCCCCCATATCCTCCCTTCGCCCGCCCATCTCTATCCAGTGGCGTCATGCCTACTATGGCGGCTAGATTGGTGGGGCGTTCCAAAACCCTCATTCAGTCTCTTATATTCATATTGAGATCGGCCGATTCCGCTATGTAATATTAATATTTTTGAAAAGAAAATCGATAATAAATTTCTTTGAAAATTTAGTTTAAAATCCAATTGATTAAATTTAGATTTGATATAAATGAATAAAATTTATTTAATGGATTATAACTAGTTAGCCAGTTTAAATAAGGAATGGAGTTAAATTCTAGTAATTAGATGAAAATAAATATTTATTAAATATATATATAAATGTGAGTGAGAAATAAAATAAAATAAATAAATATGTAATTAGTTGAATTGAGTCATATTAATTATATAAATCCTATTTAAATTCCAAATGAACATAATTAAATAATAAGTGAAACCCATCCCGTCCATCCCTAGAATGACTTCGGTTCTTCCCCTATCTCCTTCAAATATAGCCTCTTCCTTCCCAAGAGCATGGAAGTTTATCCTCTTATTTCCGTAGTCCACTTGGGCTTTATGTGTGCTCAGCCAGTCCATCCCTAGAATGACTTCTACTTCCCGTAGCGGAAGAGGAATCATATCGGCTTCTAGGGTGGTCCTTCCTATCCATACTTTGCAGGCCTTAAGCTGCGCGTGCTGCTCCAGTGTCTTGCCAAGAGGTGTGAGGATGTGGAGGGGTGGTAGGAGTAGGGAGGTTTTCTTTAGAAGTTCCGGGAGTTGGGCTTCCTTGTTGAAAGATTGTTCCGCCCACGAATTAAAGAGGGTGTATCTTTCCTTTCTGAACACATGTACGAAACCTGAGTGGGAATTAACAAAACTTTTAAGGGAACACATTTTATTAAATCGAAATGGGATTACAAGACTCCGACTATAGACTTGACTTTATGAGGAGGGTTAGGACGTACCAGCAACCATGCTGGAGTCCTTCCGAGTTTCTTTCTGGGTCAAGTTGTAGAGCCTGGCTGGGACTCTTGTGGGGGCTTTCCTTCCCTCGTTGAGTGCCCTCTAATTTCTGGGTGGTGGTGGAGTAACGTTTTACAGGGCTTTTTTCCTATGTCCTTGGGCAATTTATTATGAAGTTCCCTGGTTGCCCGCACCCATAGGGGCTTCTCCTCAGAGGGAGTGCATCCATCTCTCTGTGGCCACGGTGGCCCTCCTCCCTTAGGGGGAATCTTGGTGGGTTCCTCCATCGAGGTCGGTTTTGTTTCCTCGGGCCTCCTATGTTGTTCTGCCCCCATATCCTCCCTTCGCCCGCCCATCTCTATCCAGTGGCGTCATGCCTACTATGGCGGCTAGATTGGTGGGGCGTTCCAAAACCCTCATTCAGTCTCTTATATTCATATTGAGATCGGCCGATTCCGCTATGTAATATTAATATTTTTGAAAAGAAAATCGATAATAAATTTCTTTGAAAATTTAGTTTAAAATCCAATTGATTAAATTTAGATTTGATATAAATGAATAAAATTTATTTAATGGATTATAACTAGTTAGCCAGTTTAAATAAGGAATGGAGTTAAATTCTAGTAATTAGATGAAAATAAATATTTATTAAATATATATATAAATGTGAGTGAGAAATAAAATAAAATAAATAAATATGTAATTAGTTGAATTGAGTCATATTAATTATATAAATCCTATTTAAATTCCAAATGAACATAATTAAATAATAAGTGAAACCCATCCCGTCCCATCCGTGGACTCACTATAAATACTTACTTATTTTTCAAACCCAAAAAGCCACCCTCACCTCCTCCATCCTCTTGAACCCTATCTCCACCTCCATCAATCTAAGGGTGGTCTTCACCTCCAGCAGTCTCCCCGCCTAGGGGGTAGCATCACAGCCACACCTCGCGAGAAGCGACGCTCACGGTTCGTCCTTGCCAGTCCTTGCCTCACCACCTACTGCAGCGTGACATGGGGATGACCAAATTTCAGTTCGTCAACTCTGTCGCAGTCAGCTATAGTTTCCACTCTGCTCCCTCTGCGATCAATCCATCCTCCATTCCATGGACGCTCTCGATGCTAACCTCGACGATTCGAGGGATGTCAGAGGATGGAACGAGCCACCTTCAACTGACGATTGTCCTGAGCGTCGCCGTTACTGACCATCGGGAGGACAACAAGTCCGCTATGGCTTCCGTGATCCGCCCTGCCGTATCCTGGCTCTTGAAGCTTCCTTGGTGGCGCAGAGCAGTTGTGATAGCTTTGCCTACTTGGTTTGATTTGCGGGAGATCCAGTCCTTCCTTCGTCCAACAAAGCTGGAGTTGGGCGATCGCGATGGACGACGAAGGGGAGATATACGATGGGATCAGAGCACAATTCCCTCTCAGCTTTGGCAAACCGTTGGCATCCCAAATCTCGCTCGAAATCGTCCATAACACCACACGCCATCCCGACAATAAGCCTGTCAAGGCAACCTCTTCAACCCCAAACAAAGAAGGCGGTGCTCGCTACCGAAGTCGAGCCCGAGACCACATTGAAAGACACATCCCCGGCCGGAATCGGATGCTTCTTTTTCGAGAAGCAGCAGATGATCGAGGACAGGACTTTCATCGTAGGATGACGAGGGTGATGATTACGACATGCCTCTCTTCTTCTACGCCTCCAATTATCTTTGCATTCGCGTATGACCCTCGCTAGCATATTTTTGAGAGAGACCCGACTCTCCGATGGAAGAATATTGATGAGAGCATTATGACCGTGTGAGGAAAAAGTACTGGAAATGCATGCAGTTGATGAATGTGTGTTTGAGGGAGAGAGCTCAGCTTACCTTGGGCAGGAGTCCGAGCTATGACAAGGACGGTTCGAGGTAAGTTTTAACAGTAAATCTTTTCGAGAGATTTGCCACTAAGGGCCGTGATGTGATAACATGCATGGCTATAGGGAATGACGTAATCGTTCTAGTACTACAATAGGCTGACTTGGCATGCACGATATTGGAGTGGGCATATTTCCGTGTTCCCACTTACTTTGGCTGCTCTCCTTCTTCCATGGCATCTAACCTTCTTGGGGTTGCACCCTACGATGCAGAGGACCAGTTGGAGCTCTCCCTCCGTCAGTCCTTCCAGCTAGTCGAGAAGTGTCTCCGCCCCTTCCCCTTAACAATCTCCATCCTCGGGACTCCAGCCCGACCTCATCCGCGACGATCCCTTGCCGCCTCCGGTGGTCAGCTCATCGTCGGCGTTGAGAGCCGCTACCGCGTCATCTAATCTATGTCCTTAGGATGAGGATGGTGGATCAGGATAGTTCCGTTAATGTCTTTGAATACATTTGTAAACCTTACAATTTTGTGTTAAGAAAAATTAGAAAAATAATCAGTTAAATCGAGTAATAAATATTGAATCGATTCACAAATTCGATTATCAGAAAATATGTAAATTATGAAATTTACAACTCTCGAGTTAATCAAAAAATTAATAAATTCTTGGAAAAGAACATTAATATAAATTGAAAAAGAAAAATCAGACCAATTTAAATGAACCGGATTCAACTAGAATGAAAAATCAGACTGATTTGGCTTCCCTCTATAAATTTTAATCGGTGCTAGAGAGAGAACCGACAGAAATTCGATGACTAAATTCTCACTAAATTCGACATCAATTGATAATATTATTAATTATAGGAGAAACCTTAGAACGAGAGCTATCTGCCCAGATCGAAATGTTGGACGGTCACGCCATCGACGGTAAACTTTCTCTCTCTATGTTTAGTTTTTTGGCGAATGTTCATTTAAGCTCATTCCAACACGAAATCGTTTGATTCAAAGTGCAATTGAATCATATGAAGGTGTAGGAACTATAATCTAACTTCAATTTCAACAATCAACCTCATTTGATCAGTCAATTTGATGAAATCAAATTCGGCTGAGTTAGAAGGTTGAAATTGTGGAAAATTTGGGAATTTTAAAAATTCGAGGGACTAAAGTACAATTTCAAAAAATTGAGGAACAATTGGGCATGATAAAGATGCTGGAGGACCAATTGGACAATTTTAGAATTTTGGGGCAAAACTTACCATTTTTGTAAAGTAGGGGCAAAATGGTAATTTTGGAAAAGTTGGGGGACCAAATTGAAAATTTGGGAAATTGAACCTTTTTTTGTGAAATTGAATAAATTGAGGTCCCAAGGTGAATTTTAAAAGTTTCGGGACTCAATTTGAGGAAAAACTAGTATTATGGACTTAATGTTAAAAAAATATAATTTTAGGGACCTAATTGCAAATAAATGAAAAGTTTAGTTTTCTTATTTATTTAGAATGAATGAAAGCTATTAGGCCGAGTGATAATGAACAAGGATGTTCATATCGTGTAGGAACACGAAGTACCGGGAACGCTAGCAAGGACAAAGCTCGCGTGAATACAAAGAATCAGTCGAGAAGAATTTACTATATTAACAGGTGAGTGAGATTTCTATATTATATTCGGTTGGGATAATAAGTACCTCGAAAATTTAAACCCACTGTTAAGTGGTATTTTAAACATCACACCTAAGAGGGATAATGTGAAAATCATGCGAAAAAACTACTTATCGGTTGTAAATAGATTATACCCGATTGGTATGATGAAACTTACTTGAAAGAAGTGGAAAACCCATTCATCGGTTATGAGCGGAGATGTCCTCATACTCGGTTGGTATGATGGATAGTTGAAAATTTATTTTTGTCGGAAGTGCTCTCCTCTGAATGTGTGCCATTGCTTAAACAATTTGGGAGACCTTCTTGACGGGAGCTCGAATAGCTCCCTTAGAATGGAGGCCTCGGTTTTGGAACTTGGAGGCTAATATGCCCAATTTTGAAAATCTCGAACAGTGGGCCCTAGGCCAGTTGGCACGAGTAGGAGCTCGTAAACAAACATGATTTATATGCCATAAAAATTGAAGTAATTAAATTGTTTGGTCATGGTACCAAGATAGGACCGACATACTCTATCAACTAGTGGCAATGCGACATGACAGGTCTCCGGACTAATCAATACAAATAGCTACAGGTTGAGTTGAGGGTCGGGGCCGTTGGACTAGTGGCACCATAGATTATATGGCATCATGTGAAAATTATTGATTGTGCATGCATTGTGTTTACGGGACCTTCAATATGCCCAAGAGGGGTAGTGATGTGTCCTAGGGCCCTAGACAACCTAGTGGATATAAGGGCAGTTAATCATACCAAAAGCCTTGTGAAGCTCGACGTAGCTTCAAGCACACGAGACTAGAGTGGGGTTAGGATGAGGTCTGTCCTCATACGAACACAAAAATTTCTTACGAGATTGAGGGTCGGATATCGCGAACATCCACTTATTCTCAAGGTAGAAGTGGACGTACTTCTATATAGGTGGTCGGTAAAGTCGCTCTAATGCCACAAGTGGGTTTAGTGGACAGACTAGCCTGCGATTGTGTGTTTACCTTCATGATGAAATATGTGTGTTGGGTGATGATACACCGTTATGCAGTTTTGATTTATGTTATTCTAGGAAATGTGTAGGTTTAAAGGACGCCTTACTCTTCACGATTTATAAACAAGGGGCAACCCTTAGTAAATTGGGAGAGTGGTGGGTTGATCATGGGGATCATACCAAACTGGGTCAGGGCCTAACAACATCCATATAGTTAACCAGGCGGTCAGCATTGTGGTGGCCGCTTGTAGGGGAGTGGACGTCACCCCTAAGAAGCTTGCTTGCAAGTACGTTGAGGTCTACATGGCTCTTGACATCGTCCTGCATGGAGTTAGTTTCATCCGCCTCTTTTACATGCTTTCCTCGATGCACGGGGAAGGAATCACCAAGATGGTCCACTCAACCCTCGACACCAAGGTTGAGATCTATGGTGTGGATAGCTGGCCTGCCTTGGAACCACATTCCTTAGATCATATCACCGGAATCGAGGCATTCTCCACCAACCGTTTTGAGATGTCTCCCGATACCATCACCGCTGGTGATTAGGTTACTGCCACCATTGCCCCTACTGCGTCTATTGAGCAGGATGACTCCAAGGCCAAGGACAATGCTGCAGCACAGAAAGATCCTTTTTGCATCTAGCGATAAGCTGAATGAGCCCAAGGAGCTGGTCAATGGGTTTAAGAAGAGTAAGTATTCTTTGCCTACAGACCTAATTGTGGCCCTCGTAGGGCTTGAGGTGCCAACCTTATCACATGTATAGGCTACATAGTCGACCCACATTGGAGTTGAGGGGTACGAGGGGGAATATGGTGGGGTGGAGTTTGGGAATGAGAAGGCTTCCCTAGAGGAGACCTTTGAAGGTTTAGTGAAGCTTAGGGTAGTGGATTAGGCCCATCTGAGTTCATCAGAACTGCCAAGGCTAAGAAGTCCTAAGGTCCAGTAGTCTTGGAGCTGCTGCAGATGGGTCCAGGTGCTAGGGATCTAGCTAAAGCCACCGCAGCTAGTGCTTCTGATGGAAAAGCCCCACTTGAGGATGTATTAGTGCAAAAAACTGACATGGAGGGTCCCCGGATGTTCATTTATGAGGAAATTAATGTAGAGTTTAGGGAGTCTTTGCTTGCAAGGGTAGGTCTGATGGGAGTGGTTTACCTTAGGACTCTCCCACCAAAAGGTGACAAAGAGACTAAGTTCTCTTTTCATGTTAATAGCACTAGCTCTGTTAGACAATTTGTTATTCAGAATTCCCATGTTAGTAGCCTTGAAAATGGCATTTTCTCGGTAACAATAGAATACCTGGCATGAGGTAGTGATGGAGCCTGAGGACTGCTGGACGACCTAGAGAGCATAAGGGGGGTTTCGTCATTTAGTAGGTTGTGAAGCCTAGGAGCTTCCTACGCATGGAGACTGAGGCAGTAGGGGAAATGAGGTCTCGTCCCATTGAGCAGGTGGAGAAATTTGGGGGTTTGGTGTCGGACTATTGATATCCACTCAAACTCCGGGTAGAGTTAGTATCCCTCTATCAGGGTAGATGGTAAAGGCACTCCGGTCTACAAGTGGCACGGTCGAGGAATGTTCTGCGAATGTATGATCACTCCTATGATATGAGGGCAGTTGATTGTGTATGCTAAACTTAAAATGCAAGGTGAAAGGATAACTTTCTTCTGATGAAAGAAACGAAATTCAAATTTGTCAAATACAAGTCATTTCTTTAAAATTTACACAAGCGTACCCATGGTGACTCCTATTTTTCATAAATCTTCTTCAAACCCTATTTAGAGTACGAGCTAAATCGTGGACATGAAGTCATGATGTCAGCAAAGCCCTCTCACTGAGTTGTAAAACTCGTTCTCCTCCTATTACCCCTTTTAGGTAAAAACGGTGAAGAAAGACATGTGCCGATGGGGAAAGCCAAACCTAAACCAAAGGTATGCCTTACATTCAGTATATAATCCCGGTATATGGTTTTTGAATTTAATTTTCCAAAAGTCAATTTACTAAATTTGAAAAATAATTTGGGATATTTTATTTTGAGCCTTGCACACTATCAGTTTTACAATAATAAGGCGCCCATTGTTGTAAAGTTGGGAGGATGTGACAATTGTCTGCAGGTCCAACCGGGAAAACCGAGTTGGGGTGTGACAGGCCAGGTTGGGGGCGAAGGGTCGCAACTCGTTGAACCTGGTCTCTTACTCCGAAACCGTACGGGTTCCCTAGCAGAGTTGGAAAATTTTAACCTTCTTTTCATTGATGAGGTGGGGAGCTAGGTACTCTTCTGAGTACCTCCTCTAAAATTCTTCCTAGGTAGGTGGGGTTGGGAAGAGGCTCCTTGCATTGTCCCACCATCTCTTCGCGTCGGACTCTTGGAAGAATTTGACCAGCGTAACCATCTCCTCCGTGGGTATCCTGATGATACCCATAAACTTCTTGAGGCTCGCTAGCCAGTCCATGGCGGCCCTGACCTCCTTCTCCTCGTAGTGGGGTTTGCTCCCCAGTTGTCGGAGCATCTTCAAGTATCTGGGGATGTCGAAGAGGGGTGGAATGGGTGCAGAAGGGGTTGGGATTGGGCCTCCTCCTGGTGGGTTTGGGACTCGGAGTCTAGATGGGGTTTATCACTGAGGTGGGGTTCCCCAAACACCCTAGTGAACTCCTCATACAACCTTGTGTTTGGAGCTAATTCCTTGTGGGGCTGAGGTAGCACACGGGAATTCTACCTTCAGGAGGGTGATTTCGGCGGAATCAGTAGTTGTCGCCTTGGTCCTCTTGACTCCCCACTTGGGTGCCATAGCTGGGTTGAAATTTTCTTTAATTAGTATTTATGTTATAAAGTCTTGATAATGTAACTGGAAAAATACATGCTCTAATACCACCAAAGTTGTCATGTCTCGACCTGGTTTGGCCAAGGTTTTGTGAACAACCACCACTCTCCCGAATCTCAAAGAGGGTTTCTTCTAAGAGGTCGAGAGAGTCAGATGTAGTACCTGTTATGTTTTCCCTGGACAACATTAAATAAAACTGAAACTTTTAAATTTGTGTACATGGGTTGGGATATGAGGAGGAAAATCGGTGTGGTCTTATTCCTTCCTGAAAATGTTTAGAGAGAGGGGGTGAGTTTGACAACTCAGTGAGTCGGGAAAAATCTTTTATGAAGGTTTAATTCAGCGATTTCAATCATTTGATATTAGAAATTTCTTCTTGGGTTTCTCAAATTCACATTAACAACTGCCCTCCTATCATATGATGGATCACACATTCGCTGTACGATCCTCGATCGTGCCACTTGTGGACCAGAGTGCTTTTACCATCCACCTTGATAGAGGTGCACTACCTCTACCTGGAGTTAGAGTGGATATCAATAGTCTGACACATCAAACCCCAATCACTTTATTGTGTCCACTTAGTGGGCTGAGACCTCATTTCCCTTACTACCTCGGTCTCCATGCGCAAGAAGCTACTCGGCTTCACGACCAACTGAATGATAGAACCGCCCTTATGCACCCTAGGTTGTCCAGCAGTCCTTGACTCCATCACTACCTCATGTCAGGTGTCCTAATGGCCCGAACGTCATAGTGCATGCAAAATCAACAATCTTTTTGAATTATATCCTTTATCTTTGGCCCTCTAGCACAATGGTTTATGGGCTTGGCTTTGGTCCACACGTATTGGCCCAACAAGTTCGATGACCTGGCTTCGGAAGAGCAGTGGTTCGGCCCAACAAGCTCAACAATTCAGCTTGGCTCAATGGGTATCACACAAGGTTCGCATTATCTAGGTCTTTTAGCATCAAATATCACATATCCATTCTGGACGAGTCTACATCCGTATCCATTGACTTTGGGCCCACTAATATCTTAAGCCTAAGCCCAGAATTAGCTTTCAAATGTTCTAAGGAGAGTCACCCGGTCAGGGGAGGCTAATTCTAAGAAAATAATTTTCAAAGTTGAACCGTTATTCCAATTGGAATTGACACCATAGCGGTTCCCACTCACCCAGTAATTAGGTGGGGTCGCCACAACGAAGTCTGGCCTCGCAGTCTCTTTCCCAAAAGTCAGCGCTCGAGCAGTCTGCTCCTACAGGGTATGGATACCATCATTAGGGTATTAAGTCAAGAGACCGCATTTCTTTGCACATTTGAATATAGGCCATCATATTTTACCTTAATTGCACTTTAGTCTGTGAGGTTTGTGCATTTATCTTAAATTCCTTAATTACCCATTTTTCTTCAATTCGGTCCCTAGATTTTCCAATTATCTTTTCTGGTCCTTAATTTTATCAACATTACCAATGGTCCCCTCAATTTTCTAAAATTTCCATTTAGCCCCAAAATTTCCCTAAATTCTCAAGTTTTACAATTTGGTCCTTCATTTGATCCTATTTGCCCAATTGACCCTCAATTGGGAGGGAATTTCATGAAATGACCCTCAATTTTATCAATTTTCCATTTGGTCCCCAATTTTTGAAAAATCCCCAATTTGTCCAAACTTTTCAAAAATTGCATTTTGGTCTCGAATCACAATTTTGTTCAATTGACCCCTAAAACGTGGTTAATTGCCCTCCTTTTCAATCTAAATCATTCTCTCTATATTTTTCTTGTAATTTCAAGCTTTGAATCTCTCGATTTGGCTAAAAAATGAGCTCAAACAGAGCTTCACCAGAAAATACAATATATAAAGAGAAAGCTTCGATATCTTACCACTGAGGGTCCGGTGCTCGGAGCTTCAGCTACCACCATGTTTCTCTCATTATGGGGATCCTCCCTGGATCAAACCATGCTTCAATTGATGACCTAAGCAGGGAGAATTCTTGTGTTAAAATTTTTGTAGAATTCGGCTATGCATAGTATTTTTTGATGAATGGCAACGAAGGGAGCTTACCTGCTTAGCTCAGGGGAAGGTCGGGACCCCTCTGGGAGGAGCGTAAGGGGTCTGGCTTGGTCACAATTGGTCGAGGGAAAGCTTGAAGTAGGTTGCAGGAGGTTAGATGTTTTCCGGTCGAGGAGAGGCAAGACTGTTTGAGCTTCCTCGTTCCTCCTCGGTGGCTCTCAAGCTGAAAGGAAGGTGTAGTCAGGTAGAGGACTTCCTCTTGATTTCAGAGAAACCCAATATGGCTTCGGAGGTTGAGAAAAGTCCCATCATTGGAGCTTAGTTTAGCAGCTTGCCAAAAATGCACTCTTCTTCTTCTTCTTCGTTCGATTGTGAGATGTTGAGAAAAAATGAGAGGGTGCTCTTTATATAGGGAGCTCGACAACTGTTTAGGGTACCCGCTGACGTAAGACTCGGCCTCCAACTCGGTCGCTAGCGACCTAATCGGAGAGTTTTTTGAGTCGCTGGAGACTCCAACGACTCTCTCTCCTCCCTTCACTCTATCAGCGTCTAAAGGTTAAAGATGATGACGTGGCAGTCGTGCCACATGGCGCACTATGATTGGTCAACTTTTCTGATGTGGAATGACAGCATGGTTGCCCTGTTAGTCGTTTACTGTTGACCGTTGTCTGTTGTCCGTTGACCAATTCGTTGACGATTCGGTCCAACCGGGTTTGCTGTTCAAAATTTGGAAATTGGCCAGTTCAGACACGGTTCGACCATTTTTCTGAAATTTAAAATTTCTAAATTCATTTTCTATGTAATGGTGGTCTTAATTTCCCAAATTGACATTTTTATGCCACCTAGAAAATTGAATTTGTTAATTGGTTCACTATGGTTCATGCTAGTTTGGTCTGGTTCGGGTTCGGTTCACCTCAAACTGGTTCAGTTCCATACTCAAATCCCCTTCCTGGTTCTTCCTTGTGATTTTTGTGGATTTTTGTTCACTTGGGATGATCCAATTTCCCACATTTACTATTTTTTGTTCATTAAACGACTCATTTTCTCATGTATAAACCTATACCAATTCTTTTCGAGGTTTTCTTTGATCCCAAAGGACGGGTTTTACAATATCAGAGCTAGGGTTTTCGGGTATTTTAAGGTTTTGGGAGATCTGAAGGATTAGGGGAGCCTGAGACGGTTTCGGATGCACAATAGTTGAATTGTCAAAGGAGACGAAAATATATCTCTAAGATTTGTCGTCACTGGGAGCTACGACCTGGAGACTCGGAAGCTGGAAGGGATTCGAGAGAGAGAGAGAGAGAGAGAGAGAAAATATGAATAGTAGATGTCTCTTCATACTGGACGAGAATGAGATTACTTGTGGTGATCGGCTACAAATACTTAAATCTTCCATAGATTGGGCTATTGATTTTGGTACTTTAAGACATATGACAGGATCAATAAAAAGAATTTAATGCATATGACAAGTATCCTCAAACTGCTAAGGGAGTTGTTCATACGACAGATGAAACAATACAATCTATCAAAGGGAAGGGCTCTGTTAGATGTACTGATTTGATCACATTATTATCTATTTTACGTGTTCCCTCTTTTTTAGTTAATCTATTGTCAGTTAGTAGTATCATTGATCAATTGAATTGTCAAATAATTTTTTTATGGGAACACTTATATCTTTCAAAAGAGAAACACTGAGAAGATACTTGGAACTAGTAGCAAGCGTTGAAGGTTGTGATATCTAAATAGAAGAGTTGTGGATAAAAGTTTGAGTGTTGTAGTGAATAGTAAATAAGAAGATGAACCAATGTTAGAACATTGTCGGTTGGGACATCCATCTTTTGATAGTCTTAAAAGGTTGAGACCAGAGCTAATGAGTAAAGTAGAACGCAATAAACTTATTTATGATGCTTGTGAGTTTGGAAAATACACAAAAATAAGTTATAATTCTACTAGATTAAGAAGTATGGAGCCATTTTTATTGATTCACTCAGACATTTGGGGGTCATGTCTGATTACCTCTACTAGTGGATTCAGATGGTTTATCACCTTTATTGATTGTCACTCTCATATGACATGGTTATATTTGATGAAGCACAAAAGAGAAGCACTATTATGTTTTAAGGATTTTCTAGCTCTTGTTCAAACTCAATTTAATTCCAAAGTTTGTACTCTTAGAACAAACAATGGCATTGAGTATATGAATTAGAAATTTTCATCTTATCTATCTAGTAAGGGAATTATTCATTAGATTACATGTTCATATACCCCCAACAAAATGGTATTGTATAGAGGAAAGTTTGTAATTTGTTAGAAGTTGTTCATTCTCTTCTCTTCAAGATGAATGTACCGAAGTATTTATGGAGAGAAGCTGTACTGACAGTAGCTTATTTGATTAATCAGATGCCTCCGCAAATATTGAACTTTGGATCACCTTATGAAGGATGGGAAAAAAAATACATACATAATCCCTACTCGTGTGTTTGGATGTATATATTTTGTGAGAGATCATTGTCTTTCGGTAAGCAAGCTCGGTCCTCGTGCATTGAAATGCATTTATGTGGGTTATTTCAATACTCAAAAGGGATACAAGTGTTGGAGTCCAAGTGAGAAAAGACTCTTTGTGAGTATGGATGTGACTTTTCATGAGAATGAACTATTCTATAAGGAATCAATGCAGTCTACAACCATATTGCAATACTTGTTAATTCCTAATATACGCAAACAAATGAAGAAATTATCAATAATTAAAGTGCTAAAAATATGATTGTAGTAGTGAATATGTGTTCTATAATTTGAAGTAATAAAGATGGAAAAAAAGGATGAGCCCCAATGGAAGGTATATAGCATGAGAAATAAGGACGATGCTAAGGGGGAGAAAGATGAGTCAGGTGATGGTGAGACAATCTCAAGTATTAATCAACCTTCTAATGGTTCATAACGTCACCAGAAGGTAATGACTATACAACCTTCTAATAGTTTATCCACGTCATCGGATGATAATGATTCCTTACCTATTACCATTAGTAGAGAACGTAGAGCTAATGCAGGGAAACCTCCAATTATATATTGTTTTGATAATTATATATCTAATTATATTTCATATGCATATGTTCCACATGCATACAAGTCGTTTATTGTATCATTACAATCATTACATCTAACAGAGTCCTTCCCTTTAATAGATTGTATTGTTTTATCTGTCATATGAACAACTCTCTTATGAGTTTAAGTATATTTATCATATGTATAAAATTATTCTATTGATCCTGTCATATCTTGAAGCATCAGAATCAATAACCCAATCTGTGGAAAATTTAAGTATTTGTACCTGATTACCACAATTGTTCTCATTCTCATCTAGTATGATGAGATCTCATTCTCGTAGTCAGTCTGAGTACAATCTATCAAAAGTCATGACTTTTCCTCCTCCATACTCGGACAGACCACGGGAATGAGATCAATTGTGGTAATTAGGTACAAATACTTGAATGTTCTATGGATTGGGTTATTGATTCTGGTGTTTTAAGACATATGATAGGATCAATAGAATAATTATATATATATATGATAAATATCCTCAAACTAATAATGAAATTATTTATACGACAAATAAAACAGTACAATCTATCAAAGGGAAGTGATTTATTAAATGTAATGATTGTAGTGATATAATAAAATATAAATAGAGATAGATAGGCTACTTGACATTTTTGTTGTCTCATCTGTTTCATCATCTTACAATAGGGATTAAAGACAAAAACAGGGGTTGGGATCTAAGTCCACTTCGAGGTCTTATCCTTATTACTGTACAAGTCTAACATGTACAACATAAAAAAAAACTTAAAAAATTTATTAGACAAGTCTCATTTTCACAAGTCCACTTCCAAGATTAATCAGCTTTATCCTACATCTTAAACTTATGGCAATGAACAGGAGAAAAAAATACACAAGATCACGATCAACAAACAACACCAGCAGCTTATAACATATTATCAATACAACAGGCAGCATACCTAAGGAGATATTGTTATTTGGAAGCATGGACTAGAAGTATTTAGCCCACTCTCAATAGAGTGAATTTCTAAGAACAAATGAATAGTATAGAAACCAGTTTGATGGGAAGGATAAAAATGAATTCCACATAACACCGATAAAATTTTTAATATAAACCTTTAAAATCATCCATAAGTATAGCTTGCAAAGCTTCAATATCCATCTCCTGTTCTCTTGCATAGTCTGTGCAGAATCTCAATGTCATTTCCACAAACAAATCTCCAGCATAATAAGAAAAAATTATTGGCAGCTAAATTTAAAAATACAGGAAAGGAAAAAAAAGAGCAGAGTAGATGATGGCCTAAATACATTCTTATGGCATGATAACTGGATCACTACCTTCAACTCGTCTTGCATCAGGCTAGACCCTGACCAACCTCGATACAAAACCTTCTACAAGGGACCCAAGTCTAATGCCCTTTGATACATTTCCCAGCGTTCCTGAAAGCAAAGTACTATATTGAATTTAGTTAAACTACCACCAGGTCACCTATATTCGATAGATCTTGCCACTTTCATATATAATTGTAGCTAGGGAGAAACATAAAGGCCATGATCCCTTTAGGTCATCATTGATGCCAATTGATAATATATTGAAGCAGAAGGCATATTTAGCTTTAAATGGAAGACATGCATGCTTTAATGAATTTTCTAAAAGATGCATATTTTTAGGCTATTCTTCTAGCTGACTTTTCAGCCAAGTAGTGCTCCAACCTATCTTCTTCATCATCTGAAATAAAAAAAATTATTTCACACATTACAACAAGGTTTTCTAGAGTTGAATGAGGATAAGGGTAACACAAATAGGAAAATAAATCCACATTTCCTAATACTTTCAATAATAATTTCAGTTCAATCATATATATATATATATATCTGTAGGAATTTGTGAAAAAACGATATTACAGTCCGACAGCATAGTTAACAATATCTTAACTAGGATTAGGTATTTTCATTCGTAGTTCCCTCCCCATCTTCTCCTTTTCCTAATCAGGAGCATCATAATTTATTAAAAGAAGTATTTACCTTCTAAATCATTATCATCAAAGTCAATACCTTCCTCCTCTTCGTCATCAGATCCTTCAGAAGCTACAGTTGCTCCTTTCTGTCAAATAGAAACGAGAAACAAAAGGCTTGTAAATCTTTGAATTCTCACAATAACGAGCTTCATTGGTGAGAACGTTATTTTGAGTTATCCATGCACATATTTATTTGGTTAAATTACTAGAATTTAAAATTATGAAAAACAGGTCTAAATTTTACTATCCACGAATGAAAATTTACAACACTCTCACTTCAACTAGTATATGTGGTGGCTGAATAGAGTTAAAGACAGAGTTAGAGAAAAAAATAGAAGAATGAGGAATAGTCACCATAGAAGAACATCCACTTTCAAACCATTGTCTACCCTAGAGCTTCTTGTCCTTAGGTGTAGTAAGTGCAGATTCAGGCATCAACCTGAAAAAGAAAAAAGTATGATCCATATTAACTTACAATGATCAATGAAATAAAATAATGTGATAAAAAGTTTTAGACAGCTTCTGAGAAAAAATAATTGTGAGACAAGGTATTGTGAACTGATAAGGGATCAAGCTCATATATACTTAAAAGTCATGATTTGTAAGTAGTGAAACATTTGCAATCTTATAAACTCACAACACTTCTCTATTTTATTTAATATTTGATCATATTCTCAACACCCGCCCTCACATTCAACGTGGATACACTTGCCACGTGCAATTTTAAAATCGCCCTCAACAATTGTCTACAAGTCGAATATTATTCTTCCGGTCTCGGACGAGGGGGAACAATGGACTCAAGTTGGGTATTTTTCCTTTATACTCAAGCAGACCACGAGTTGAGTTTCCAGTCTCGGGTTGGGTATGGGTGCGAGCTTAATAGCTCTAATACCATATGAGAGAAGGTATTGTTGACCGATAAGGGTTCGGACCCATGTGTAATTAAAAATCATGACTTGTATGTAGTGAAAATTTTCCAATCTTATAAACCCATAACACTTCTCTATTTTTTACAATGTGTGATCATATTCTCAACAATTTCTGAAGAAGCCAAGCTCAATTACAAAATTAGTAGAGTAATCTTACCAACACCACTCATGAGTACTCGCTTGTCTATAACATCATCATTCGCTGGTGTCATTCGCCACTATTATTGTGGATCTAACAACTCTTTTTCCATAGGGCGATTTTCGGAGCATCCACCCCGTTTCTCACCTCCGATTCAAGGGCGATTCTTGAACCCTAGAATCACATCTAGAAATCAAGAATGAGAGCATGTGTTAGGCTCTCACATGAATAGTCCATCATCAAAATCTAAAAGGCGACATTTCACTCAACATGCAGGCTTTTATGACACGGTAAAAAACCAAGCATCATGGCAACCACAAAGTAACAATCAGCAGCAACCAAATCTGTAGAGAATATATCATGGGTCAGTTTCTGGTGCATATAAGTTGGGCGCTCGCAATTATCAACAACGAGATTATCATTCTTTTTGTCAAATATGTAAAAAATCAGACCACATTATTCCTGATTGTCTTTAATTTCTAACAAACTACAGAACCTCCAAAGTGAGCGTAGCTCATGACAATGATCCATGAGCTCATACTCCTAACTGGTATATAGATTCTAGCACTACCAACCATGTGACCAATGACATGACACATTTATCTATACAAAAAAATGTAACTAATCCTGAATAATTTCTCATTAGAGATGGATCAGTTTTAAATTTTTTTTCTATTGGTTCAACTTTATTTTCGAACTCATTAATACAATTTCCTTTAATTAAAGTATTATATGTTCCCAATATCTTCATAACCTTATTATATGTTTCCCAATTTATCAAGATAATCATTGTTATTTTGAGTTTCACCCTCATTTTTTTGTTGTAAAGGATCATCTCACTTGTCAAAAATTATTTCGGGGAGCTCATAAAAGAGACTTGTACTGTATGCGTGTAACACATTTATTATCAGTTAGTTCTCGTATTCTAAGTGTTCAGATATCTCGCAACATTTTGCATAACAGACTTGGACATCCTGCATTTTCTATTATTTCTCAAATTTTATCCACAAATTCAATAGAAAGTAATTATATTGGTACTATATTTTGTGATGCATGTTTCATGAGTAAAATTACTCAAAAGCTTTTTTCCTCTTACTAATCATAAAAGCACTCGTCTTTTTCAGCTAGTACATACTGATATATAGGGACCTACTCCAGTATGATCTTCTACTGTACATATTTACTATATTCATTTCACTGATGATTAAAGTAAATATTCTTGGTTTTTTCTTATGAAAAATCACTTGGAGGCTCTTCAAATCTTTTGTATATTTCGACTTCGTGTTGAAAATATATTTGACACAAAAATTAATTTTTTTCAATAAGATGGTGCCAAAGAATTTTTATCTATAGCATTTTAAGCTAAATTTCAAAATAATGAGATTACTCATCATCTTTCATGCCCCCACACGCTCCAACAAAATGGATCTGCAAAAAGAAAATATAGACACATCATTGATATGGGACTCACACTTCTAAATCATTCTCATCTTCCCATCAAGTTTTGGGATTTTGCATTTAAAACCACAGTCTATTTAATCAATAGATTGACTACTTGTACACTTCAATTTCAATCTCCTTATCAAATTCTTTACAAAACTCCATTAATTTACACTCATTTGCGAGTCTTTGGATGTTTGTGCTTTCCTTATCTTTGATCATATCAAACTCATAAATTTCAACCTCGCTCTAAAGCTTGTGTCTTCCTTTGGTATCCTATTAATTTTATTGTTTATCGATGTCTTGATCCACATATATGGCGTATCTATATTAGTCCAACTGTACACTTTAATGAGACTAACATTTCTTTTGATAGGTGTTTATCAACAGTCGGTACAACTCCAACGACTCCTGCTAATTCTATTATTCCTTCTCTCTCCTTTTATTCTTTTTCCTCAATACTTGCATATGATTCTCCAATAACAATATATGATGAGCTATATCTATCTACTCACTCTCCTGTCATTGAATACTCTAATGCTGAATCTTTAGCTTCTCAAGAGCATGTTTCTGCTTCATTCACACAACGCATGATTACCAGGTCACAAGATGGTACATTACCCCCACGTTGTTTTCAAATAACTTTTGGGGCTTTTCTTACTATTTATACTCAGGAACCTCGAACTCTCAAGCAAACACAAAAATATTCATGTTGGGTTTATTCAATGAATGTTAAATATGATGCTCTTATAAAAAATTACACATGGGATCTTGTTCTTGCTCCAACCAATAAGCATATTGTGGGATGTAAATGGGCTTACAAATTAAAGCAACATCCTAATGGATCTATTGCTCGATGTAAAGCTTGTCTCAACAAGAAGGTATCAACTATTATGCAACTTTCACAGAACGATAAGTTATGTGCTCAGTTAGGTGACCCAATGGATAAAGAACGATATCAAAGAATTGTGGGACGATTGATCTATCTATGTCATATAAGACCTGATATTATATATGTAGTCAGTATTGTGAGCAAATATATGCATGATCCTATAACAAATCATTGGGATGCTACCATGAGGATATTGAGATATTTAAAAGGGAGTTTGGGTAAGGACTTTGGTTTAAGCCTCAGAGTCACACCGGAGTGGAATGTTTTTGTGATTCAAATTGGGCAAGTTGTGTGGATGATAGGAAATCTACGTCTAGCTATTGTGTGTTTGTTGGAGGTAATCTTGTATCTTGGAGGAGTAAGAAACAAGAAGTAGTCACTCGATCATCAGCAGAAGCAGAGTACAGATCAATGACTCAAACTGTTTGTGAGATAATTTGGATAAGAAGCTTACTAATGGAGCTTTGCCACTTTAGAGAAGAACCGATGAAGTTGTGGTGTGATAACACGTCTACTATAAATATTGCCAACAATCCAATTCAACATGATAGGATCAAACATGTGGAAATTGATCAATTTTTCATCAAATAAAAAGTTGATATGAAGATTGTGGAACTGCAATATATGAAGACCAGTGAACAACTAACAGATTTTTTAACCAAAGGTTTAGGTTACAAAGAATGGGATGATATTTGTAACAAGATTAGAATGGTAGATATCTACTATCCATCTTGAGGGGGAGTGTGCAATATTAATAAGTTAGAGGTATATTTGTAAATAGTACAAATATACCCTATATATATTCGTAATATAATTTACTATCTGTGAATTCTATTTTCTAATATTCAATAAGAATATTATATATTGATTGTCCCTTTTGCATATCTACTAGATTTGGGAAGCAGGAATGAACTAGAAGATCTTCCAAGGTAAAATCACAATTTTCTTCCCTGAATTAGGGCAAAATGATACTTAGCAACAACTATAGAAACCATTACCTCCCCAAAATAAAAAACTATAGAGACCATGAGCAGTATAGTCTATTTGAGAATTGCATTAATTTCCCGAGTATAATTTAAGCTTGATCATCACTTGATATTTAGTTTGAAATGGGAAGCTATATAGGCTATGATTAAACTTGCTCTAATGTTTATCCATAGAAAAAGGGCTGTGTAGAGAATAAAATTTATAGAAAATTTATCCGCAAGTCAAAAATTACCGAACCATTAATATATGGATAATAAATCCTTAAAAAACTCATATAATAAACAATTGTGTTTGATAGCTACCTAGGAATTATCAATGTCAAACTAATTGGGCTAAGAGCCATCAAGTCGAATTTGGGTTAACGAACCGTACCAATTCGAAGCCAAGTTAGCAAGTTCAAGGGAGGCCAATAGCGCACCAAATATAAAAGATTTTAACTATAATATTTATTTTTTGTGCATGCATGAGATACGGAACCATCATACCCTATATGGAGTAGTAGTAATTCTAAGGGCTACTGGACGACCCGGGTAGTATAAGGGAATTCTATCATCCAGTGAGTCAGTAAACTGAAGGTGCTTCATGTACATTGAGAGCAAGGTCGGAGAGGGAGAGGTCTCATCCCACATTTGTGGACACGAAGTATGAATTCTAGTATGGGAACGGTGCAATTGATGCCTACATGTTAGAAGTTGTGAACCTCTAGTAGGTGGATAGTAAAAAAGGTCCACAAGTGGGACAATTAGGAACATATATACCAAGTAGGGAGAAAAGTCAAGTAAGAAAAATGCACGTCCAAAGTACGAAATATTTACTTCAATTGTTTTGATTATCTTATTTTGAAAAATTAGCAGCTCGTACGCTTTTACTTTACTTGTTCCACCTCGTAGAAATAATCGGATTTAGTAAGAAAAGGTGACAAATTATTAATCGGTTCTGACCAAACCGAATCGGAACATAATAGAAATAGTAGATGATTCAAGAAGATTTGATGTGTGAATAATGAATGATATGAGTTGCTAACCAAAATTGTGTCCGAAATTGCCACTACTTGAGAATTATTTTCTTTACAGGAATTATACATTTTATAATAACAATTGTATCAAATAAAATGCAAGTTTAAGAGAAATTAAGCATACCTTATAGAGTGTAAGGCTTGGTGTTATCCCTAGTCATTTTTTCTATTTCCTAAAAAGGGATAAAAAGAGGGGCGAGTTTCTACAACTCAGTGAATGGGTATTTTTCAAAAATAATTTTTTCGAATAAAATAGTTTTCAAGTTGGAGTATGCCAGACTCCTTAATTCCTTTAGTTTTTCTCATTTTCAAAATCATTTCTCATCACAATAGTGTGTTTATCAACCAACACATGCCCTTCATCATGAAGGAACACACAATCGTAGGACAGCTCGTCTACTGTACCCACTTGTGGCAACGGAGCAACTTTATCAGCCATCTAGATAGAAGCACGTCTACTTCTACCCTAAGAATGAGTGGATGTTTGCGACATCTGACCCTCAATCCCATAACAAAACTCCGTTTTTGTATGAGGATAGAGACCTCATCCTGTCCCCACCTCTCATGCGCTTGAAGCTACATCGAGCTTCGCAAGACTTCTGGTAGAACTAATTGCCCTTATACTCACTAGGTTGTCCAGAGCCCTAGGATGCATTACTACCCCTCTTGGGCATCTTGAAGGTCCTGTAACATAGTTCATGCACAATCGACAGTTTTTCACATAAAGCCATATAATCTGTGGTGCCACTGGTCCGACGGCCGCCACCCTCAACTCGACCTACAACTGTTTGTCTTGACTAGTTCGAAGACCTGTCATGTCACATTACCACTAGTCCATCGAGTATGTCGGTCAAGTCTCGCTACCATGGCCAAATAACTCATTTACTTAAGTTTTCATGGCATATTAATCATGTTTGTTTACAAGCTCCTGCTCATGCCAACTAGCCTAGGGCCCACTATTCGAGATTTTCAAAATCGGGCATATTAGCCCCCAAGTTCCAAAACTGAGGCATCTGACCTATATGAGCTATTTGACTCCCGTCAAGAAGGTCTCCCAAAAATTTCAAGCAATGGCACATAGTTAGGGGAGAGTATTTATGACAAAATAAACTTTTCAATTGTCCATCATACCAACCGAGTATGAGGACATCTCCGCTTATAACCAATAAGCGGGTTTTCCACTTCCTTCCAGGAAGTTTCATCATACCAACCAGGTATGATTTACTTACAACTGGTAAGTAGTTTTTTGCGCATGACTTCCACATCTCTCCTATTAGGGGTGATGGTTAAAATACCACTTAGTAGTGAGTTTTCATTTCCGAGGTGCTTATCATCCCAACCAGGTATGATATTAAATCCCACTCACTCGATCATGTAGTGTATTTCCTCTAAATTGGCTTTCGTCCCTTGCGAGCTTTGCTTTAGTTGGCGTTTCCAATATCTCGTGTTCCCTACACGGTATGAACATCCTTGTTCATTATTATTTGGCTTGATAGCCTTCATTCATTATAAATGATTAAGGATATAAACTTTTCAAATATTTGCAATTTGGTCCCTAAAGTTCTTTTTCTTTTACTTTAGGCCCCAAATGCCGGTTTTTCCCCAAATTGAGTCCCAAAACTTTAAAAATTCTCCTTGGGACCTCAATTTATTCAAATTCACAAAAAGGGCTTCAAGATTCCCAAATTCCCAATTTGGTCTCCAATTTTCCAAAATGACCATTTTCCTTTCCTTTACAAAAATGGCAAGTTTTACCCCCCAAAAATCTAAAATTTGCTTAATTGGTCCTCTAACACTCTTGTCATGCCCAATTGGCCCTCAATTTTATAAAATTACATTTTACTCCCTTGAATTTTTGAAATCCCTAAATTTCTCCCCAATTTCAACTTTCCAACACAGTCGAATTTGATTTCATCAAATTGACTGATCAAACAAGTTTAATTGTTGATATTGAAGTTAAATTGGAGTTTCTACATCTTCATATGATTCAATTGCACTTTGAATCACAAGTTTTGACGTCAGAACGAGCTCAAACGAATCTTCGCCTGAAAACAGAACGTAGAGAGATAAAGCTTCATATTCTCACCGTCAGGTGCGCAACGATCCGAGCTTTCAATTTGGGCAGATAGATCTCTTCTTGAGGTTCCTCTTATGATTAAGAATGCATAAATTGATGCTGAATTGGGTGAGAATTTTATCATTGAAATTGTATCGGTTCTCTCTCTAGCACCGGTCGGAAATTATAGAGGGGAGCTAGATTGGCTTACCTTTCTGTTCTAATTCGGCCGTAGTAGGGCTTGGAAGGTGTTGGGAGAGCTTGGTTTGGACTGAGGAGGGCTCATATTGGCCAATTTTAGCTCAACAGAAATAGGGCAGCTTCAGTCCGCCAAAGCTACTTCACTGTTCGATCACATTGGTGCTTCTCCTGCGAGCTCAGAGCGAATGCAGACTACCATCGTGTAGCTAACTTCTCCCCAGTTCTAAGGAACTTGATATTGCCTTCTTTAGCTCAGAAAAGACCCTATATCGGAGCTCTGGTTTGAGCTTCATCGAAAAACTGAGTAGCTGAGAGAGAATGAGGTTTTCAGGTGTAGAGAGTATGAATAGAGAGAAACTCTTTATATATGGAGCTCAAGGACTTGTCAGCCATCCGTTTGACACCTTTATGACAATCACTGATTGCCTAAAACGTACTGAATGGAAATGTTTCCTCTTCGCCGGCACTGCTTCAATTTTTCAGCGAGTGAATAGTGCTGTCATTTGAAGGAAGAAGACGACATTGTTCCGAACCAGGTTCAAAGCTTAAACGAGTCGGTTCAAGCCCGATTTGACTGAGTTTTTCTAAATTAAAATTTTCTAAATTCATTATCTATCAAATGGTGACCTCAATTCTAAAATTGGAAAGCCACATAGAAAAATGAATTTAGCATTCGGTTCAATAGTGGTTCAAATCGATCCAAACCGGTTCAATCTGGTTCGGATCTAGTTCACTTGAACCGGTTTGGTTTTCATCCACCATTCATCCTAAAGTCCCTTTTCATTACTTATATGACTCTTTAGATCACTTGGGATCCATAAATATCCCAGTTTTCCCTCTCTCTATCAGTTTCGATTAATAAATCAGCTTGGTTCATAAACCGCTTCAATCCAGTTTGGATCCGGTTCACCCAAATCGGTCTGACTTTTCTCTCCCAATTTGTCCTAAGGTTCTTTTCCAAGGTTAATGAACCCTTGTTGGTCACTCAGGAGTTATAAATTCTCCAATTTGCCCATTCCCTAATAATCGGGCTTGTGAACCGATTCGATTTTTCTCACTCAGTTTGACCGGTTCCTTTTTGGTTTTCCTTAACTCCATAGAGCAGGGTTTACATCACACCTAGTTAGGGTGATGTGAGAAAACACACGGAAAAATTACTTACCGATTGTAAGTAGATCATACCTTATTAGTATGATGAACATCCTCGAAGGAAGTAGAAAACCGACATATCGGTTATGAGCAGAGATGTCCTCACACCCGGTTGGTATGAAGGACAGGTGAAAAGTATTTTTGTCATGCCCCGACCCAATTTGGTAAGATCCCCGGGAGCAACCTACCAGTCTTCCCGGTTCACTAAGGGTTTTCCCCTCTTTTAAAGCCGGGAGGAGTAAGGTGTCCTTTCAACCTGTATCTTTCCTGGAATACATAAATCAATACTGCATAAAAATTTTAACTTACATACCTTTCCTGTAGGTGTGAATAACAGGAGGTCTTTCGATAGGTTTCCCTTGGTTACCTGAAAAGGGATATAAGGGAGTGGGTGAGTTTAATGACTAAGTGAATGGGTGTTTAAAGTTTGACTTTTAGGGGAAAATATTTAAATTGGAGTGTGCCAGACTCCCTATTTTAAAATTTTTCATTTTTAAAATCTTAGTTTCATTGCCATTAATCACCCCTCAATCATAATCGGTGTGTTTATCAACTAACACATGCCCTTCATCATGAAGGGAACACAAATGATTAAAACTATGTGTCTATATGAGGACATAGACCATATCTCGATCTTGTGCAAACGAAACTCAATCATAGAAGCTTCAGGAAGTCCCAAACACAACAGCTTCATGGAGTCCAAACAAAGAAACTTCGCGGAGTACAAACATAGAACTCCATGACTGATTGGTATGACGAGAAACACAAACCCAATAGCTTCTCTTTTCCCTTAATGACACCATGTCATCCAGCAGCCCTTAAGACGCATCACTCTCCCTCTTGGGTGTCTTAATGGTCCCGAACCTCAAGTACATGCACAAACAAAGTTTTCCTCAAAAGCCATTTAATCTTTGGTGCCACTAGTCCAACGGCCCTGACTCTCAACTCGACCTGCAGCTGTTTGTCTCCACTGGTCAGTCGAACTGTCTTGTCTTGGTACCATGGCCAAACAATTCATTTACTTAAGTTTTCATGGCTTAGAATCATGTTTGTTTTTGAGCTCCAACTCATGCCAACTAGCATAGGGCCCACTAATCAAGATTTTCAAAATCGAGCATATTAGCCCCAAATTCCAAAACCGAGGCCTCCGGCCTTATAGAGCTATTCGAGCTCCTACCAAGAAAATCTCCCAAAATGTTTAATAAGTGGCACACAGTTAGGGGAGAGTACTTCTGACAAAATATACTTTTTAGCTGTCTATCATATCAAACAAATATGAGGACATCTCCGCTCATAACCGATGAACGGGATTTCCACTTCCTTCGAGGAAGTTTCATCGTATCAACTGGGTATGATCTACTTACAACCGGTAAGTGGTTTTTTTCCGCTTGTTTTCCACATCACTCCTCTTTGGTGTGATGATTAAAATACCACTTAGCAGGGAGTTTTCATTTCCAAGGTGCTTATCATCCCAACTAGGTATGACATTAAATTTCCACTCATGGTGGCTTCCAATTTAGAAAAGGTGCTCATCATCCCGACCGGGTATGATGTGAATTAGCACACTCACCCTTTAATGCAGTGAATTCCTCTCGACCAGTTCTTTGTATTCACACGATCTTGTCCTTGTTGGTATTCTTGGTACTTCGTGTTACTACATGATATGAACATCCTTATTCATTATCCCTCAACCTACTAACCTTCATTCACTCCAAATAAATGAGAAAACCATCTATTCATTTATTTGTAATTAGGTCCTGCTCATGCCAATTGGCCTAGGGCCCAGTGTTCAAGATTTTCAAAATCGAGCATATTAGCCCCCCCAAGTTCCAAAACTGAGACCTCCGACCTTATAGAGCTATTCGAGCTCCCGTCAAGAAGGTCTACCAAAATGTTTAAGTAGTGGCACACAATCAAGGGAGAGCACTTCCGACAAAATATACTTTTTAGTTGTCCATCATACCAACAGAGTATGAGGACATCTCTGCTCATAACCGATGAACAGGTTTTCCAATTCATTCGAGAAAGTTTCATCATACCAATCGGGTATGATCTACATACAACCGGTAAGTATTTTTTTTTCCGTTTGATTTCCACATCACTCCTCTTAGGTGTGATGATTAAAATACAACTTAGCATTGGGTTTTCATTTCCGTGGTACTAATCATCCCAACCAGGTATGATATTAAATTTCCACTCAAGGTGGCTTACAATTTAGAAAAGGTGCTCATCATGCCAACCAGGTATGATGTGAATTAGACCACTCACCTGATAATACAGTGAATTTCTCTTGATTGGTTCTTTGTATTCCCACGAACTTTTCCTTGTTAGCGTTCCCGGTACTTCCCTCGGCCTAATAGCCTTCATTCAGTCCAAATGAATGAGAAAACCATCTTTTCATTTATTTGCAATTAGGTCCTTAAAGTTATTTTTCTTTAACTTTATGTCCCTAATGCCAGTTTTTACTCAAATTGAGTCCCAAAACTTTTTAAAATTCAGCTTGGGACCTCAATTTATTCTATTTCACAAAAAGGGGTTCAATTTCCCAAATTTTCAATTTGGTCCCCCAACTTTTCAAAAAATTATCATTTTGCCCCTACTTTACAAAAATGGTAAGTTTTTCCCCAGAAATTCCAAAATTACCTAATTGGTCCTCCAACATCTTTATTATGCCCAATTGGTCCTCAATTTTATGAAATTGCACTTTAGTCCCTCAAATATTTAAAATTCTCCAATTTTCCCCAATTTCCACCTTCTAACTCTACTGAATTTGATTTTATCAAATTGACAGATCAAATGAGTTTAATAGTTGAAAATGAAGCTAGATTAGAGTTTCTACACCTTCATAAGATTCAATTGCACTTTGAATCAAATGATTTGGTGTCGGAATGAGCTCAAATGGAGCTTCGCTGGAAAACTAGACTTAAAGAGAGAAAGCTTCGAAAGCTTACTATCGGGGGTGTGGCGGTCTGAGCTTTTGATCTGGGTAGATAGCTCTTTCATGAGTTTTCTCCTAGGATCAAGAATTACATAAATTGATGTTGAATTGAGTGGAAATTTTATCATCAAAGTTCTGTCAGTTCTCTCTCTAGCACCGGTTGGAAATTGTAGAGGAGAGCCAAATTAGCTTACCTTTCAGGTCTAATTCAGTTGTAGGAGGATTGTGGAGGTGTTGGGATGGCTTGGTTTGGCCTGAGAAGGGCTCAAATTGGTCAATTTTAGCTCAACAAAAACAAGGCAGCTTCGGTCCATTAGAGTTGCTTTATTGTTCGATCATGCTAGTGTTTCTCCAGCGACCCTTGGAGGAAATGAAGAGTATAAGCATGTAGCTGACTTCTCCCTGGTTCTAAAGAACCTAACCATGCCTTCTTTAGCTTAGAAAAGACCCTATATCGGAGCTCTATTTCAAGATTCACCAAAAAATGGAGCAGTTGAGAGAGAATGGAGTTTTCAGGTGTGGAGAGGATGAATGAGGAGGGGCTCTTTATATAGGAAGCTCATGGACTTCTTGGCCGTCCGATTGGCACCTTAATGGTGGTCATTCATTGCTTGAATCACCTTAGCTAGAGACTTTTCAGCTTCACCAGCGCTGCACTATTTTTCGGCCAATGAACAGTGTTGTCAGAAGGTAGATGACGACACTGTTCTGGACCGATTCGAACTAGGTTCAAAGCTTAAATCGGTCGGTTCTCCCCCAATTCGACTAATTTTTTCATTTCTAAAAATTTCTAAATTCATTTTCTATCCAATGGTGGCCTCAAATCTCAAATTTGAATTTTTTAAGCCAACTAGAAAATTGAATTTAGCATCCGGTTCACTAGTTGTTCAAATCAGTCCAAACCTGTTCAATTTGGTTCGGATCCGATTCACCTGAACCGGTTTGGTTTTCATCTTCAATTCATCCTAAAGTCCTTTTTCTTGACTTTTGTTACTCCTTAGGTCACTCGAGATCCATATATTTCCCGATTTACCCTTTCTCTATCAGTTCTGGTTTATGAACCAACTTGGTTCATAAACTGGTTCAATCTGGTTCGGATCTAGTTCTCCTGAACCTGTCTGGTTTTCTCTCCCAAATCATCCTAAGATCCTTTTCTAAGGTTTTGTGAACCCTTTGGGTCACTCGAAAGTTGTAAATTCCCCAAATTTCCTATTCCCTAATGATGAGGTTTGTGAACCAATTCGGTTTTTCTCATTCGGGTTGACTTGTTCTTTCCCCGATTTCCTTTTTTTTAAAGGGATAGGGTTGACAATTTTTTTCAGAAGTGCTATCCCTTACTTTGTGCCACTGCATAAACATTTTGAGAGACCTTCTTGACGGGAGCTCGTATAGCTCCAATAAGCTAGAGATCTTGGTTTTGGAACTTTGGGGATGGAATGCTCAATTTTGAAAATCTCATATAGTGGGCCAATGGCTAGTTGGCATGAGCAGGAGCTCGTAAACAAACATGAGATTAAACTATGAAATTTAAATGAATGATGTGATTTGGCCATGGTACCAAGACCAGACCGACATACTCAATGGATTGGCGATAGTGTGACAAGACATGTCGACTAACCAGTCTAGACAAACAGCAGCAGGTTGAGTTGAGGGTCGGGACCATTGGACTAGTGGCACCAAAGATTAAATGGCTTATATGGAAAATTATTGTTTTATGCTTGCACTAAGGTTTGGGACCATCAAGACACCCAAGAGGGGTAGTGATGCGTCCTTGGGGCTATGGATGACATGGTGGAGATAAGGGCAGTTTGTCGTGCCAAAAATCATGGAAGATTGATGTAGCTTCATGAGCATGAGAACGGGATGGGGATGGGATGAGGTCTCTGTCCTCATATGAACACGAAGTTTCTTTTCAGGTGTGAGGGTCAGATGTCGTGTACATCCACTCATTCCCATGGTAGAAGTGGACGAGCTTCTATCTAGCTGGCCAGTAAAGTCATTCCGACGCCACAAGTGGGTGCATTGGACGGGCTGCCTTGCGAATGAGTGATCCCTTCATGATGAAGGGCGATGATAAGTAATGTTTTTGAAAATTGAGTATGAAATGGTTTTAAAGAAATTAATGAGTCTAGCACACTCCAAATTATTTTATTGAAAATCTTTTTAAATTGCCAACTCACTGAGTTGTAGAAACTCACCCACCATTTTATCCCTTTTCAAGAATAGAGAATGACTAGGGATAACACTAGGATTTACCCTTTGTTAGTTAATTTCATAAAATTGAAGACCAATTGGGCATGGCAAAGATATTGCAGGACTAATTGGGCAATTTTTGCAATTTTTGGGGCAAAACTTACCATTTTTGTAATGTAGGGGCAAAACTATAATTTTGGAAAAGTATGGGGACCAACTTGGAAATTTGAGAAATTAAACCCCTTTTTGTGAATTTGAATAAATTTAGGTCCTAAGATAAATTTTAAAAGTTTCAGAATTCAATTTTAGGAAAAACCAACATTAAGGACTTAAAGTTAAAGAAAAATTACTTTAGGGACCTAATTACAAGTAAAGGGAAAATTGGTTTTCTCATTCATTTGTGATGAATTAGGGCTATTAGGCCAAATAATAATGAGCAAGAATGTTCATATCATGTAGGAAGACGAATTACCGAGAACACTAGCTAAGACGAGTTCGAGTAAGGACAACAAGCCGTCTAAAAGGAATTTTACTGCACTATCGGGTGAGTGGGATTTTTATATCATATCCGATTGGGATGATAAGCACCTCGATAATGAAAACCCACTGCTAAGTGGTATTTTAAACATCACACTTGAGAGGAGTGATGTAAAATTCACAAAGAAAAACTATTTACCGGTTGTAATTAGATCATACCTATTTGGTATGATAAAACTTACTCGAAGGAAGTGGAAAACCCATTCATCGGTTATGAGCGAAGATGGTATGTCGGATGGTATGATGGATAGTTAAAAATATATTTTTATTGGAAGTGCTCTCCCCTAACTGTGTGGCACTACTTAAAAAATTTTGGAGAGCTTCTCGACGGGAGCTCGAATTGCTCTGTTAGGCCAGAGACCTCGATTTTGGAACTTGGGGGCTATTATGCCCAATTTTGAAAAATCTCATACAGTGGGTCCTGTGCCAGTTGGCACGAGTAGGAGCTCGTATAAAAACATGAATTATATACCATGAAAACTGAAGTAATTGAATTGTTTAGCCATGGTACCAAGAGAGGACTAAAGTACTCAGTCAACTAGCGGTAGTGCGACATGACAAGTCTCCAGACTAATTTAGACAAACAGCTGTAGGTTGAGTTGAGGGACGGAGCCATTAGACTCAGAGCACCACATATTATATGACATCATGAGAAACTTGTTGATTGTGAATACACTGTGTTTACGAGACCTTCAAGACGGCCAAGAGGGGTAGTGGACGTAAGGGTAATTAGTCATACCAGAAGCCTTGCGAAGCTCGACGTAGCTTCAAGCGCATGAGATCGGGGTGGGGTCAGGATGAGGTCTCTGTCCTCATACAGACATAGAGAATCATTATGGGATTGAGGGTCGGATGTTGGGAACATCCATTCATTCTCAAGGTAGAAGTGGACGTACTTCTATCTAGGTGGCTGGTAAAGTCTCTTTGACGCCACAAGTGGGTTCAATGGATGTACTGGCCTACGATTGTGTGTTTGACCTTCATGATGAAGGATGTGTATTGGGTGATGACACACTGTGGTTAATGAGAAATGGTGATAAAAATAAGATTTGGAATGAAAGGTTTTTAAAATAAAATAATGAGTCTCGCACCCTCCAAATCAAACATTTTTCCTAAAAATTAAATTTGAAAACCAACATTCACTGACTCGTTGTACTCACACCTCCCTTATATCCCTTTTAGGAAATACAGAAAAGCCTACACCAAGGACCATCAACTAATACACCTGTGAGACAAGTATGATCAGTTTAAAATATTATGCAGTTTTGATTTATGTTATTCAAGGAAAGGTGCATGTTTAAATGACACCTTACTCTTTACGGTTTATAAACAAGGGGAAACCCTTAATAATCCGGGAGAGTGGCAAGTTGATCAAGGGGATCCAACCAAACTGGGTCAGGGTGTGACAAGTTGAGTGATATTAGAGCCTGTTTCCTCGAATACATAATCAAGACTAGAAAATATTGTAACTAATAGGATTGATTTTAAAATTTACAAAATGGCTCCAAAGAAAGGAACTAGGAGAACTAGGGTGGCAGTCTCTAACACTACCCAACCACCCCTACCGGTAGAAACTCCCAGACAAGCCTAGACAACTCCTCCTAGACTTAGTAGGGAGCACCGATGATTGTACAAGGAGTTCACCCATGTATTTGGGTAACCTAACATCATCCCTTAGGCATGCACCAATTCTTAGGTTGAGCTAGAGGAAGTGCAATCTCACCCTCCCCCTGTTAACCATCCCGCTCCAATGGACATTCCCAGAAACCTTAAGACTCTTTGACAATTAGGATGTAAACCTTTACTTGGAGAAAAGGATGTTGGAGCTACCATGGATTGGTTGGCTAACATAAAGAAGCTGATGGGAATCGTCAGGATACCACTAAAGGATATGGTGATCTTGACAGAATTCTTCCTGGAAGGAAATTCTAAACGGTGGAGGGTCAATGTCCGAAACCTGCATACCACCATCCCCACTTGGGAACAATTCAAGAAGAGGTACTCAGAGGAGTACTTGGCACCCCACCTAATAAATGAGAAGAAGCAAGAGTTCATCTGGCTTTGGCAAGAGCTTAACTCCATATCGAAGTATGAGAGAAAATTTAATGAGTTAAGACACGTTGCTCTTGACCTAGTTGGGCTAGTAGACATATGCCAGAGATTTGTGGATGGTCTCAATATGGACATTCGAGACCGTATGGTGGTACTAGGATGCCCCACAGACCTGACAACTATAATCAGTATGGCTCATGAATGTGAGTGACTGGTGTAGACCTGACGTCATTGAATGGAGCAAACGACCGGAAAGGAGGATAACGGTCCAAACTGTCAGGGAGGATGGAAGGAGCATAACGGTCCAAGATGGGGAAACAAAATGGAATTCCAAAGGAGAAGGGGCATGCCACCACCTCCTCCTAGTGTAGCCCCCACATTACCTCAAGGAAACTCTTGCTATCAAAAGTGTCAAAAGAACCATGAGGGAGCATGCCTTACTTGCTTTGTATGCGGGGAAGTGGGACACTTTGCAAAAGATTGTCCCATAGGGAGAACAAACAGAGGAATACTCTTGGACCACCTCAAGGGAATCCTAGAAATCCTAGACCATACGCTACAATAAGAGTACCAGCTAGGGTATACAACCTCACCTAGGAGGAGGCTAGAAGAGACCCTAGCACTGTAGCGGGTACATCCCAAAACCCTCCAAATTAGTTCAAGAGAGTCATGTAAACTGAAGATCTTTTTTATTTAATAAAAGAAAATTTTCTTCTAAACAATAAGTTTCTTCAATCAGGGTATATACAACTATGGGGAGAACAAGTCTATGCCATCTTTGACTCCAAAGCTAAGAGATCCTTCATTAAGGAAGAGTTAGTTTCAAGAATATCCCTAGAGCTCACTCCACTAAAACAAAGCCTTAATATCCTTACACCTTTAAGAGAAGGTTTAAATATGAATAAACAATTAAAGGGGTGTGAGATAAAGATTGGAGGAATCTAACTTGAAGCTGACTTGATTTCATTACCATTAAAGGAGGTTAAAGTAATTTTGAGGATGGATTGGCTGAGTAACCATTAGGCGAGGATAGACTGTGGAAAGAAGACGGTAACCTTCCACACTCCCAAGACAAAAGGATTAAAGTTCCAAGGAGATAGAAGAAAAAGTGAGGCACAAATGGTGTCCCATTTGAAAGCTCAAAAGATGATACAAAAAGGCTGTACAACTTTCCTAGCCATGGTCATAGACGAAAAGTCCGAAGAGAAGAGGGTGGAAGACATTCCGGTAGTTAGACACTACATAGAGGTATTTCCCGAAGAACTAACTAGACTACCTTCAAGTCGGTAAGTGGAGTTCACCATAGAAATAATCCCAAGAATAAACCCCATATCCCAAGCCCCATACCGCATGGCTCCGGCGGAGTTGAAGGAATTGAAGGAACAACTGGATGAGTTACTAGAGAAGGATTTCATACGTCCAAGTCAGTCTCCGTGGGGTGGACCTGTCCTAATCATAATGAAAAAGGACAGAAGTATGAGACTATGCATCGACTATAGAAAGCTGAACTAGGTCACCATCAAGAATCGATACCCACTTCTGAGGATAGACAATCTATTCGATCAATTAAAAGGAGCAACTTACTTCTCCAAAATAGATCTTCGGTCGGGATATCATCAACTCATAATTTGAGAAGAGGACATCCCTAAGAGGGCATTTCAATCTAGATATGGAGATTATGAGTTCAGAGTGATGCCGTTCGGATTGACAAATGCCCCTGCAGCCTTCATGGACCTGATGAACTGTATGTTCTAACCCCATTTGGACAAGTTCATGATAGTATTCATAGATGACATCCTTATATACTCACAAACCAGATCAAAGCATGAAGAGCATCTAGCAATCACCTTAGGAATATTAAAGGAAAATCAATTATATGCAAAATTCTCCAAGTGTGAGTTCTGGTTGCAAGAATTAGGATTCTTAAGACACATAGTGTCCAAGGATGGAGTTATGGTAGATCCAGCCAAGGTGGAAGCCATATCCGATTGGAAGGCTTCGAGGAATCCTACAGTAATAAGAAGTTTCTTAGGTCTGACGGGATACTATAGATGGTTTGTGCAAGATTTTTCTAAGATAGTAGCTCCTCTAAGTCGACTCACCAGGAAAGGAGTTGAGTATAAGTGGGATGAGAGCTATGAGAAGTCTTTCATTGAGTTAAAGACTCGACTAACAATCGCACCGGTACTCTCCTTACCTGACTCTAATGCAGGAGAGTACAATGTCTATAGTGATGCATCTAGATAAGGGCTCAGATGTGTCCTAATGCAACAAGGGAAGGTGATCGCTTATGCCTCACGACAACTGAAGGTACATGAAAGAAAATATCCAACTCATGATCTAGAATTAGCTGCAATAGTGTTTGCCTTAAAGATATGGGGGCACTACCTTTACAGGGTTAAGTGTAGGATATACATAGATCACAAGAGTCTTAAGTACTTCCTAACTCAGAAATAGTTGAATATTCATCAAAGGAGATGGCTTGAACTGGTCAAGGATTATGACCTTGTGATAGAATACTACCCAGAAGGGCAAATGTGGTAGCAGATGCATTGAGTCACAAGTATCACCGAGGCTACCGGTGACAAGAAAGGGTCGAGATGCGATTTGGGTCATCCTGGATAGATTGACCAAATTAGCTCATTTCCTTCCGATAAGAGTGATAGACACAGTGGAAGAACTATTTGTCTTATATATGAGGGAAATCGTAAGACTTCATGGTGTTCCGGTGAGTATAGTATCAGTTAAAGATCCAGAGTGACTCAAAGAGTCCCAAAAGTCATGGAAATGGACTTAAGAATGAATTGGAGATAAAAACCAAACTAGTTCAGGTGAACCGGATTGAACTGGTTTGGACAGGTTTGAACCACTATTGAATCGAATGCTGAATTCATTTTTCTAGGTGGCTTAAAAAATTCAAATTTAAGATTTGAGGCCACCATTAGATAGAAAAGGAATATATAAATTTTTAGATTTGAATAATTCAGTCGAATTGGGGGTGAATCGGCCAGTTTAAACTTTTAACTTGGTTCAGACTGGTCCAGTCCGGTTCAAAACAGTGTCGTCTTCTTCCTTTAGATGATAGTACTGTTCACTCGCCAAAAAATTGCGCAGCACTGGCAAAGTAGAAAAGTCTCTAGCCAGGGAGTTTCAGGCAATGAATGACCACCATTAAGGTGCCAAACAGATGACCAAGAAGTCCCCAAGCTTCCTATATAAAGAGCCCCTCCTCATTCATCCTCTCCACACCTAAAAACTCCATTCTCTTTCAACTGCTCCAATTTCTGGAAAAGCTTGAACTAGAGCTCCAACATGGGCATTTTTCGAAGCCAAACAAGGTGAGGTTAGGTTCTTTAGCACTGGGAAGAAGTCAGCTACACGCCTGTAGTCTCCATTTGCTCCGAGAGTCGCTGGAGAAACACTGGCGCAATAGAACATTAAAGCAGCTCCGACAGACCGAAGCTGCCCTATTTTGGTCGAGCTAAAATCGGTCAATTTGAGCCCTCCTTAGGACAAATCAATCTCTCCCAACACCTTCTCAGCCCTCCTACTGCTGAATTAGAACTAAAAGGTAAGCCAATTCGGCTCCACTCTATAATTTTTGACCAGTGCTAGAGAAAGAACTAGCAGAATTTTGATGATGAAATTCTCACTCAATTTGGCATCAATTGATACAATTCTTGATCCTAGGAGGAACCTCAAGACACAAGCTATCTGCCCAGATCTAAAGCTCAAACCGCCGCACCCCCGACGGTAAGCTTTCGAAGCTTTCCCTCTCTAAGTCTAGTTTTCCGGCAAAGCTCCGTTTGAGCTCATTTTGGCACCAAATCATGCATTCAATGTGCAATTGAATCATATGAAGGTGTAGAAAATCCAATTTAAATTAAATTTCAACAATTAGAAGTGTTTGATTGGTCAATTTGATGAAATCATATTCGACTATGTTAGAAAGTTGAAATTGGGGGAAATAGGGGATTTTAAAAAATTCAAGGGACCAAAATGTAATTTCATAAAATCGAAGATCAGTTGGGCATGACAAAGATATTGGAATACCAATTGGGCAATTTTTGGAATTTTTGGGGCAAAACTTACCATTTTTGTAAACTATGGGGACCAAAATTGGAAATTTAGGAAATTAAACCCCTTTTTGTGAATTTGAATAAATTGAGGTGCTAAGATAAATTTTAAAAGTTTCGGGACTCAATTTGAGGCAAAACTGGAATTAGGGACATAAAATTAAAGAAAAATAACTTTAGGGACCTAATTGCAAATAAAGGAAAAAATGGTTTTCTCATTCATTTGGGATGAATGAGGGCTATTAGGGAAAAGAATAATGAACAAGAATGTTCATATCGTGTAGGAATATGAAGTACCGAGAACGCCAATTAAGACGAGTTCGAGTAAGGACAACTACCGGCTAAGAGGAATTTCATTGCACTATCGGGTGAGTGGGATTTTTATATCATACCTAGTTGGGATGATAAGCACATTGATAATGAAAACCCCCTACTAAGTGGTATTTTAAACATCACACCTGAGAGGAGTGATATGAAATTCACGCGAAAAAACTACTTACCAATTGTAAGTAGATCATACTCGATTGGTATAATGAAACTTTCTCGAAGGAAGTGGAAAACCCATTCATCGATTATGAGCGGAGATGTCCTTATACTTGGTTGATATGATGGATAGTTAAAAATATATTTTTTTAGAAGTGCTCTCCCTTGCCACTGCTTAAAAAATTTTGAAGACCTTCTCGACGGGAGCTCGAATAGCTTTGTTAGGCTGGAGGCCTCGGTTTTCGAACTTAGGGGCTATTATGCCCAATTTTGAAAAATCTTGAATAGTGGGCCCTAGGCCAGTTGGCACGAGCAGGAGCTCGTAAACAAACATAAATTATATCACATGAAAACTTTATTAATTGAATTGTTTGGCCATGGTACCAAGACATGATCGACATATTCAGTCAACTAGTGGAAGTGTGACATGATAGGTCTCCAAACTAGTCTAGACAAACAGTTGCAAGTTGAGTTGAGGGTTGGGGCTGTTGGACTAGTGGCACCACATATTATATGGCATCATGTGAAAATTGTTGATTGTGCATGCATTGTGTTTATGGGACCTTCAAGACGCCCAAGAGGCGTTGCGTCTTAGGGCCCTGGACGACCTGGTGGATATAAGGGCAGTTAGTCGTACCAGAAGCCTTGCGAAGCTCGACATAGCTTCAAGCACATGAGACTAGGGTAGGGTCACGATGAGGTCTCTGTCCTCATACGGAAATGGAGAATCGTTACATGATTGAGGGTCAGATGTCATAAACATCCACTCATTCTCAGGGTATTAGTGGACGTACTTCTATCTAGGTGACTGGTAAAATCACTCCAATGCCACAAGTGGGTTATGTAGATGTACTGGCCTATGATTGAGTGGTTGATCTTCATGATGAAGGATGTGTGTTGGGTGATGACACACCATGGTTAATAAGAAATGGTGAGGAAAACCAAGATTTAGAATGAAAGGTTTTTAAAAGAAAATAAGAAGTCTGACACACTCCAAATAAAATTTTTTTCCTAAAAATTAAATTTGAAAATCCATTCATTGAGTTGTTGTACTCACCCTCTCCCTTATATCCCTTTTAGGAAATCCCAGATAGCCAACCACAACGACCATAAACTAATATGTCTGTGAGACAGGTATGATCAGTTTAAAATTTTATGTAGTTTTGATTTATGTTATTCGAGGAAAGGTGCAAGTTTAAATGACACATTACTCTTTATGGTTTATAAACATGTGGAAACCCTTAATAAATCGAGAGAGTAGGGGTTGATCATAGGGATCCGACCAAACCGGGTCAATGCGTGACATAGAGAGTCTTGAGATTTTTGGGAATGTCAACAAGAGGGTAATGGCTAATAAGAGGAGGATGGGATTGTACATCCTCTAGTTCGGCCCGAGAGTTGGTGCATGCCTTTGGGACGAGGTAAGGTTATCCAAATACATGAGTGAACTCTTTGTACAACCTCTGGTGTTCTGATCTAACTCTAGGTGGGGTTGTCTAGGCTCCTCGGGGAGTTTCCACAAGGAGGGGTGGCTAGTCAGTGTCGAAGATTGCTACTCTTGTTCTCTTGGTTCCTTTCTTGGGAGCCATCTGTAGATTTTAAAATTATACCTGTCAGTTACCATGTTCTCTTGTCTTGACAATGTATCCGGGAAACAGGTTCTCATGCCACTCAAGTTGTCACGCCCCGACCCGATTTGGTCAGATCCCTTTGAGTAGCCCGCCACTCTCCCGGTTTCTTAAGGGATTCCCCTTTCTCTAAACTGTGAGGAGTAAGACGCCCTTTAAACATGTACCTTTTCATAGAATAACATTAATAAAAATGAATAATTTAAGCTTACATACATGTCTTGTAGGTTTAGCTAGCGGAATGTCTCTAGGTAGTCCCTCAGTTGCCTAAAAATGGGTAAAGGGAGGGGGTGAGTTCGATAACTTAGTGAATGGGTGTTTGAAAATGAGTTTCCATAAAATAATTTTAAATTGGAGTGTGTCAAACTCCTTATTTCCTTTAAAATCATTTCTTCCTTGAATTCTCAGTTATTCAAAATAATAATTCCTCATTATCCACAATCGGTGTGTTTAACAATCAACACACGCCCTTCATCATGAAGGGATCACACATTTGTAGGGCAGCCCATCCACTACACCCACTTGTGGCATTGGAGCAACTTTACCGGTCACCTAGATAGACGTCCGTCAACTTCTTCCCTCGGAATGAGTGGATGTTCATGACATCCGACCCTCAAACCCGTAAAGAAATTCTATGGTTGTATGAGGACAGAGACCTCATCCCAACCCCACCCCAGTCTCGTGTGCATGAAGCTACGCCGAGTTTCCCTGATTGTTGGCATGACAAAACTGCCTTTATCTCCACCATGTCATCTAGTACCCCTTAGGATGCATCACTACCCCTCTTGGGCATATTAATGGTCCCAAACCTTAGGTGCATGCACAAACAAATTTTTCCATATAAGCCATTAATCTTTGGTGCCAATGGTCCAACGGCCCCAACTCTCAACTCGACCTGCAACTGTTTCTCTAGACCAGTTCGTCGACCTGGTCTTGTAGAACTGCCACCAGTCCATCGAGTATGTTGGTCCTATCTTCGTACCATGGCCGAATCACATCATTCATTAAAACTTTCATGGCTTATCATCATGTTTGTTTACGAGCTCCTACTCATGCCAACTGGCCTTGGGCCTACCATACGAGATTTTCAAAATAGGGCATTTAGCCTCCAAGTTCCAAAACTGAGGTCTCTAGCCTATATGAGCTATCCGAGCTCTCGTTAAAAAGGTCTCCCAAAATTTTTAAGCATTGGCACACAGTTAAGGGAGAGTACCTCTGACAAAATAACTTCTTCACTTATCCATTACACCAACCAGTTGTGAGAACATCTATGCTTATAACTAGTAAACGAGTTTTCTACTTCCTTCCAGAAAGTTCATCATACCAACCGGGTATAATCTATTTACAACCGTTAAGTAGTTTTTCTGCATATTTCTCACATCACCCCCAACTAGGGGTGATGTTAAAATTTCCACTTAGTAGTGGTTTTTCCTTTATGAGGTATTTATCATCCCAATTAAGTATGATGTGAAAAATCCCAATCACTCGAAAAGTGTAGCGTATTTTCCCTTGATGCGGCTTTCTACATCCATGCGACCTTATCCTTGCTAGCGTTCCCGGTCCTTCGTATTCCTACACGATATGAATATCCTTGTTCATTAACATTTGACTTAATAGCCTTCATTTCTCGTGAATGAAAAAAATGTCCAAACTTTTAATTATTTGCATTTAGGTACCTAAAGTTTTTTCCTTTACTTTAGGTCCCTAATGCTAATTTTCCCCAAATTGAGTCCCGGAACTTCTAAAAACCACTTTGGATCCTCAATATATTCAAAATCACAAAAAGGGGTTCAAGTTTCCCAAATTTCCAAATTAGTCCCCAACTTTTCAAAAATTACAATTTTGCCCCTACTTTACAAATATGGCAATTTGACCCCAATAAATTCCAAAAATTGACCAATTGGTCCTCCAACATCTCTTTCATGGCCAATTGACCCTCAATTTTGGGAAATTGCACTTTGGTCCCTCAATTTTACGAAATTCCCAAATTTTGCCAAAAATTTCCCCCAATTTCCCTCTTTCAAACTGGCTGAATTTGATTTCATCAAATTCACCATTCAACCAGGTTTAATTGTTAAAATTGAAGGAAAAATTGAGTTCCTACACTTCCATATGATTCAATGGAGCTTTGAATCGTGTCATTTGGATCTGAATTAAGCTCAAATGGAGCTTTGTTGAATTGGGGCAAATAGCTCTCATCTTGAGGTTTTTTCTAGGATCAAGAATTGCACCAATTCATATCGAATTGAGGGTGAATTCGGTCAGTGAAGTTTCATCATTTCTCTCTCTAACACTAATAAAAAATTATAGAGGGGAGCCAAATTGGCTTACCTTTCTGCTATAATTCGGTTGTATGATGGTTGTGGAAGTGTTGGGAGAGCTTGGTTTGGCCTGAGAATGGCTCAAATTGGCCGTGTTTAGCTCGACCGAAATAAGGCAGCTTCGGTCCACCGGAGCTGCTTCATAGTTCGATCACGCCGATGCTTCTCCAGTGATCCTCGGAGCAAATGAAGAGTATTGTCTGGTAGCTTACTTCTACCCAATTCTAAGGAACACAACCTTGCCTTATTTGGCTCAGAAAAATGCCCAAGTTAGAGCTCTGGTTTGAGCTTCAAGGGAAATTAGAGTAGTAGAGAGGGAGAGAGGAGTTTTCAAGTGTGAGTAGGATGAATAAGGAGGAGCTCTTTATTCAAGAAGCTCAATGACTCACTGGCCGTCTGATTGGCGCCTTTATGGTGATAATTCATGGCCAAAAATGCCCTGAACAGAGACTTTTCATCTTCGCTGGCACTGTTCGCTTTTCCGGTGAGTGAACAGTACTATCATATGAAGGAAGAAGACGACATTGTTCCAAATTGGATCGGACAAGTCCAAATCGGTTTCAATGCTTAAACCGGTCGGTTGAGGCCTGATTTGACCAAATTTTTCAAAATTATAAATTTCTAAATTCATCTAAATTCATTCTCTATACAATGATGGCTTCAATTCTCCAATTTGAATTTTCTAAGCCACTAAGAAAAATGAATTTAGAAACTGGTTCAATATTGGTTCAAACCGGTTCAATCCAGTTTAGGTCCGACTCACCTGAATCGGTTTGGTTTTTACTTCTAATTCATTCTAAAGTCCTTTCTCATGACTTTTGTGACTCTTTAGGTCACTTGGGATTTATAAATTTCCCGGTTTGCCCTTTCACTATCAGTTAAGGTTTATAAACCAACTCTGTTCTCTCTTTGGAAATGACCGGTTCTTTTCCTAGTTTTTCTTATTATCAAAGTATGAGGTTTAAAAGAGCTATATGCCCTAATCAAAAGCTCAGACCGCCACACCCTCGACGGTAGGCTTTCGAAGTTTTCTCTCTCTAAGTTTAGTTTTCTGACGAAGCTTTGTTTCAGCTCAATTTTGACCCAATTGACGCGATTGAAAGCTCCATTTAATTGTGTGAAAGTGTAGGAACTAATCCATACCTTCAATTAAATCAGATAACCCCTATTGAATGGTCAATTTGATGAAATCAAATTTGGCCAATTGGAAAGGGGGAAAATTGGCAAAAATTTTGGGGAAATTTGGGAATTTCATAAAATTGAGGGACCAAAGTGCAATTTCCCAGACTTGAGTGTCAATTAGCCATGAAAATGATGTTGGAGGACCAATTGGTCGATTTTTGGAATTTATTGGGGTCAAATTACAATTTTTGTAAAGTATGGGCAAAAGGTAATTTTTGAAAAGTTGGGGACCAAATTAAAAATTTGGGAAACTTGAACCCCTTAACTGATTTTGAATAAATTGAAGACCCAAAGTGAATTTTAAAAGTTTAGGGACTCAATTTGGAGTAAAGTTTGCATTATGGATCCAAAGTTAAGGAAAAGGAACTTTAGGGACCTAAATGTAAATAATTGAAAAGTTTGGGGCATTTTGTTCATACGCAAGGAATGAAGGCTATTATACCAAATTTTAATAAACAAGAATGTCCAAATCCTGTAGGAACATGAAGGACGGGAACGCCAGCACTGATAAGATCGCGTGGAGGCAAAAAGCTGATTAAGAGGAATACACTACACTTAACAGGTGAGTGGGATTTTTCACATCATACCCTGTTGGGATGATGAGTACTTCGGAAAGGAAAAACCACTACTAAGTGGACATTTTAAAATCACGGCTGGTTGGGGGAGATGTGAGAAATACGCAGAAAAATAACTTACCGGTTGTAAGTAGATCATACCCGATTGGTATGATGAACTTCCTAGAAGGAAGTAGAAAACCCGCTTACCGGTGATAAACGGAGATGTCATCACACCCGGTTGGTGTGATGGACAAGTGAAAAAGTTATTTTGTCTGTAGTGCTCTCCCCTGACTATGTGGCATTGCTTAAAAATTTTGGGAGACCTTGACGAGAGCTTAAATAGCTCAGATAGGCCAAGAGGCCTCGAATTTGGAACTTGGGGGCTATAATTCTCGGTTTTGAAGATTTCGTACAGTGGTCCCAAGGCTAGTTGGCACAAGCAGGAGCTCGTAAACAAACATGATGATAAGCCATGAAAACTTTTAATGAATGTATGATGTGATTTGGCCATGGTACCAAGACAGGACCGACATACTCAATAGATTGGCGATAGTGTGACAAGACCAGTATAGACAAACAGCTGCTGGTTGAGTTGAGGGTTGGGATCGTTGGACTAGTGTCACCACAGATTAATGGCTTATGGAAAACTTTTTTTGTGCATGTACTACGGTTCAAGACCATTAAGATGCCCAAGAGGGGTAGTGATACGTCCTAAGGGCTACTAGACGACATGGTGGAGACAAGGGCAGATTGTCATGTCAGTAGTCAGGGAAGCTTAACGTAACTTCATGCGCATGAGGCCGGGGTGGGGTCGGGATGAGGTCTCTGTACTCATATGGACACGGAGTTGCTTTTCAGGTTTGAGGGTCAGATGTCGTGAACATCTACTTATTCCTAGGGTAGAAGTGGACGGGCTTCTATCTAGGTGGCCGATAAAGTCGCTCTAACACCACAAGTGGTGAAGAGGACGGGCTGCCCTACGAATGTGTGATCCATTCATGATGAAGGGCGGGTGTTGATTGTTAAACACATCGATTGTGGATAATGAGGAATTATGGTTTTGAAAACTGAGAATTTGATGAAGAAATTATTTTAACGAAAATAAGGAGTGTGACACACTCTAATTGAAGGTATTTTATAGAAAGTCATGTTTCAAATAGCCATTCACTGAGTTGTCGAACTCACCCCCTTCCTTTACCCCTTTTCATAATCAAGGAAAAAACCTATCTACAGACATTCTACTAGCTAAACCTACAAGACGGTATGTAAGATTAAATTATTTAGTTTTGATTAATATTATTCTAGGAAAGGTACATGTATAAAGGACACCTTACTCCTAACGGTTTAAAGAAGGGGAAACCCTTAATAAACAGGGAGAGTGGCATGTTGCTTACGGGGATTTGACCAAACCGGGTCGGGGCGTGAAAACTTAAGTGGTATCAGAGCCTCTCTCATCAAATACATTATTAAGACTATATAACATAGTAACTAAGAGAAAGTTTTAAAATTTACAAATGGTTCCAAGAGAGAAACCAAGAAAAATAGGACTGATGTCACCAACACCACTCAACACCCTGTCCTCGTAGGAAGACAACCCTAGAGGCTCCCTAATGCCCGATGCATAGTAGAAGTCTCAAAAGTCCAAATGGGAAGTATTGAAGAGGATGGTGCTAGGACCTATTGAGGTCACAACTCTAAGTACGAAGGGAGCCATGCCTGAAGCTAGAAACGCCAACAATGAATGTATAACCTTACCTAGGAGAATGCTTATCAAGAATCCCATAGCTCCCTATCTATTTTGTGACCACTTTTCATAATAGGGCTAAAATCCCAACATATTGTACTCCTTTATTAATGAAGTACTCCAAATTCCTAAAAGCCCTGTCTCTCAAAGGATGTGATCTCGCTAGGAAGATAGCCTTGAGAAAAGTAACCAAACAAACCTGCACTACCATAGAAACTAAGGAGAATCCCATCCTAGTTAAGGAAACTAAATTAGGGAATCAAGAAATCTAGGATGGCTCTTAGAGTGATCCTTTGGCAAAGAGGACTCCACAAGAAAACTCTCAAGGTATCCAGACTGAAGGACGGGGAAGCAAACCAACAATTCCCTAGAAAGATGCTAAGAGAAACCACTTAGGTCCACACAATTACAAGTATGAATGATAGGGACACTACATGAAGAAGTGCCCAACCCTACTAAGGACAGGTATCAAGTTAACCTGTAGGGGGATAGGACAGGTAATGGAGGACTATCCCAAACCCCATGGATGTGAGGTAATACCTCACAAGAAACACATCGACTATCAAAAATCCAAAGCCACATAAGGTAGGAAGGATCGAAGGTAGGACCTTTAGAACCGTAAATAAAATATAGTATAGATGAAAAAAATCTTCCCTTACAAGAGAGCTATAAGCCATCTAGGAGCAAAGAGAAGGAAGCACCTCCAAGAGAGAAGACAAGCCCCAAATGTTGAGAGACAAATAGGATGCTTTGGGATAGCAAGGAGTAACCTACTATGGAAAAGCATATGAGCCAAGAAGAATCTAGTGAATGGATGTAACTAGTAACTGTGGGAGGAGACGCCCTAGGAAGGACCAAAAAGTATTAAAGAATACATTCAAAAAGGGGTGATAGGATAGGTGCCAAGGACAAGTGAACTCGAGTGGAAACTAACCCAAGACAAGTAAACAAGGAAAGTAGTAGGGACGAGATAGTTAATGAACTAACCCACGTAGGAATTATGGATTTAAACCCAAGCAAAGAAGAGAGAAGTGGAAAGTCAAATATTGGAAAAGAAGGATGAAGGAAATCCTTGAGGAAATTATGGCCGAAAATGGAATGGGGACCATACTCAAGCCATGAGTATGATTAAGTAAGCCTCGCACAAAGAGGTCTTGAAACAAACTGTGTCTAAACCCTTCTTAAGGAAGAAAACTTGTGCGGGATACAAGTAGAATTAAAGAAATGGCACAAGGACGTACAACCATATTTCTTAGGAAGGGTACACGGGAAGGACAATGTCACACCCCGACCCGGTTTGGTCAGAACCCCATGATCAACCAGCCACTCTGCCGGTTTATTAAAGGGTTTCCCCTTATTGTAAATCGTAAAGAGTAAGGCGTCCTTTAACCTGCACCTTTTCATGGAATAGCATAATCAAAACTACATGAAATTTAAAACTTTACATATCTATCTTACAGGCATCTTAGTTGACGGTCTTTAAGGGTAGGCTTTCCGAGACTTTCTGAAAGGGATATAAGGGAGGGGGTGAGTACAACTACTCAGTGAATGGGATTCAAATCTTTTGACTAAAAAAAACATTTATATGGAGTGTCCTAGCCTCCTTTGTTTTCAAAATTCCCTTTATTTCAAAATTTGGAATTTTCCATTATTTCTTAGTTACAACGGTGTGTCATCACCCAACACACATCCTTCATCATGAAGGTTACACACATTCGCAAGTCAATATCACTACTGAACCTGCTAGTGGCTTCGAAGCAACTTTTCCTACCACCTGGATAGAAGCACGACAACTTCTACCCTGGGAATGAGGACAAAGACCTCATCCCATCCCCATCCCGGTCTCATGCGCTTGGTGCTACTCCAAATTTCGCACAGACATTTGGAACGACGATCTACCCTTATACTCACCGGGTCGTCCAGGGCCCTTAGGACACATCACTACCCCTCATGGGCGTCTTGATGATCCCGTACTCATAGTGCATGCACAAACAATTTTTTCTTATCAAGCCATGTAATATGTGGTGCCACTAGTCCAACGGCCCCGATTCTCAACTCAACCTGCAGTTGTTTGTCTTGATTGGTCCATCAACCTATCATGTCGCACTACCGCTAGTTGACTGAGCATGTCGGTCCTATCTTGGTACCATGGCCAAACAATTCACTTATTAAGTTTTAAGGCACATATATCATGTTCATTTACGAGCTCCTGCTCGTGCCAATCGGCCTTGGGCCCACTGTACGAAATTTTCAAAAATCTGGGCATTCTAGCCCTCAAGTTCCAAAACCGAGGCCCTCGACCTATAAGAGCTATTCGAGCTCCTGTCAAGAAGGTCTCCCAAATAGTTTAAGCATTGGCACACAGTCAGGGGAGAACACTTTCGACAAAATAGGTTTTTACTGTCCATTATACCGACCGGTATAAGGACATCTCCGTTCATAACCGATGAACGGGTTTTAACTTCCTTCGAGGAAGTCTCATCATACCAACCGGGTATGATCTACTTACAATCGGTAAGTAGTTTTTTCGCATAATTTTCACATCACTTTCTCTAAGTGGTGATGATTAAAATACCACTAAATAGTGGGTTTTTATACCGAGGTACTTTTCATCCCCTACCGGGTATGATATAAAATTTCCACCCACAACCGATAGGTGGTTTTTATCTTTAAGTTGTGCTCATCATCCCAACCGGGTATGATGTTAGTAAACCCACTCACCCGTTAATGCCGTAAACTCCACTAGACTGGTTCTTTGTATTCACGCGAGCTTATCCTTACTGGCGTTCCCGGTATTTCACGTTCCTACATGATATGAACAATCTTGTTCATTATTACTCGGCATAATAGCCTTCATTCATTTCCAATGAATGAGAAAACCCAAACTTTTAGTTATTTGCAATTAGGTCCCTAAAGTTATTTATCTTTAACTTTAAGTCCCTAATGTCAATTTTTCCTCAAATTGAGTCCCGTAACTTTGAAAATTTATCTTGGGACCTCAATTTATTCAATTTCACCAAAAAGGAGTTTAATTTCCCAAATTTCCAATTTGGTCCCCCAATTTTTCCAAAATTACCATTTTGCCCTTCTTTTACAAAAATGGTAAGTTTTGCCCCAAAAATTCCAAAATTCCTCAATTGGTCCTCCAGCATTATTTTCATGCCAAATTGACCCTCAATTTCATAAAATTGTATTTTGGCCCTTTGAATTTCGAAAATCCCCAAAATTTCCCCCAATTTCATCTCTTCAACACTACCGAATTTGATTTCATCAAATTGATCGATCAAACACTTCTAATTATTGAAATTGGAGTTGAAATTGAGTTCCTGCATGTTCATACGATTCTAAGAAACTTTGAATTGCAGATTTTAACACCGGAATGAGCTCAAATGGAGCTTCGCCAGAAAACAGACTATAGAGAGAGAAAGCTTCGATTACTCACCGGTGAAGGCATGGCGGTCCGAGCTTTCGATCTGGGCAGATAGGTCTCGGCCTAAAGTTCATCCTAGAATCAAGAATTGCATTAATTGATATGGAATTGGATTAGAATTTCGTCATTGAAATTCGGTCGACTCTCTCTCTAGCATCGATCGAAAATTGTAAAGGGGAGCTGAATTGGCTTACCTTTTGGTCCTATTCGGCCGTGGAAAGGCTGAGGAAGTGTTGAGAGGGCTTGAAATGGCCGATTTCAACTTGGCCAAAATAGGGCAGCTTTGGTCCACCAGAGTTGCTTCACTATTCCATGTCAGCGCTTCTCCAACGATTCTCAGATTGACTGGAGTTTGCTATCAGATAGTTGTCTTCTCCCCAGTTCTAAAGAGCCTGACCTTTGTTCAAGTCGAAGCTCTGGTTCGAGCTTTACCGGGAAATGGAGCAGTAGAGAGAGAGAGAGAGAAGTGTTTAGGTGTGAGGAGAATGAAATGGGGATGACCTCTTTGTATAGGCATAAAACTCGTGTATTACATGGGCGAGATTTATTACTAGTATTAATATTGCCACAAATTATTGGTATTAATTCCAATAATTTAATTTCAGTATTAATACAAATAATTTAATTTAGGTATTAAATTATTGGTATTAATTATAATAATTAAATATATATTAATATATGGTTATTTATGATAAGCCGTACATAAAAATTTTTTACTGAAATTTTGGGTTATAAAAAAATTCATACTTCCTAGGAGGTCACCCATCCTCACACTAGTCTCGGGCAAGCACGCTTAACTTCAAAGTTCTTATGTAATCTCATTCACATAAACCAATTTGGTTTTTGTCTTCTAAATTTTCTTAAATTTCTTTTCTAATGTTTAACGAACCCTTTAGATCACCCGGAAGTTGTAAATTTCCATATTACGTGTTCTCAAATGTAAATTGGCTTAGTTTTCTTACTCGGTTTGACCGGTTCTTTTCCCAGTTTTCCTTAACTCAAAAGTGCGGGGTTTACAAACAACATCAAAGGATATCATTTAATGATTAGATACTTCCAAATGACAAATGAAAAAGGAATTCTGGGAGAAAGGGAAAGAATCCTAACAAGGAAGAAAGCCCTGGAAAGGCATATGTATCCCAACTAAGAGGTAATGGAACCAACCAAAGTGGAAATAAAGATAAGCTCACGAATGAAATGTTGGTTGAGATGGAAAGATCAAGTACAAAGGAAAAATACTCATGAGGGCCCAAGAAGTAAATTAAACCCAAAGAACGGGTAAATAGGATGGTGGCATCAAAAGAAGTCGTAACAAGTAGGAATGGGTGGACTAAAATAATAACGGAATAAAGGAAAGAACGTACGATAAACCTTAGAGAAGTAAGCCCTCAATTAAGAAGTGAATTAGGGAAATGACCACTAACATTAGGACGGGTCGTGGTCCACACTCACTTAATGGAGCCTAAAAAATGGATGGATGGGCATCGTGTGGAGTACACTAAATAAGACCAATAATTAGAAATTACTCAAATAAGGAATAAGGAATAAAATGGAATTTTAAGATGAGAAATGATTTAAAGTGGGGAAATGCCTCAACATAAAAGAAGGTGTCAGGAAATGAAGGAAGAAATCTTCAATGAATGGTAAGAAGGTTGAGCTTGTAGCTCTTAAGGTTAAAAATCTCTACTTTGAGGGATTTAGTAGAGAATGAAACCATAAGAAGTGAACTCCTAAAACAAAACAATTAACACATAGACCAAAAAGGGAACAACTCGAAATAATGAATCATGAAATGGTCACGAGCGAGTAAAAGTGGATTAAGGAAAAAGAAAGTCCTTGAATAAAGGACGCCACTAAAGAAGAGGAAGGACATAAGAAGGGAAGAATCCTCGCATGTCTGTAAGTCATCAGGAAACCCAATGATTGGAATTGGAAAGACCCAATAAAGTAGTTAGGAAAGGATGAGTAGGTAAGAGAAATTGACATGGTTATGTGAGACAAGACGTCAAAGGCAAGATGGATAAGGGGGTAACGGTAAAGGTAGTCGAGGAATACTACTAAACAAAAAGAATGATTAAGTTATACGATCCCTGAAAGTTTTTAAAGATTAGAATGACCCTCAAGGAAGTATTCTAGAAATCTAATGGACAAAGACAGGTTCTAGAAAATGTCATGACTATAAGCGGCATGTAAGCCCAACAGTCCCAAGGAAAATGTGACTCGAGTAAGGAAGAGTTAGTTAGTAAACATGATAAGGTCAAATATAAAATTTGGACTAAAGTTGTAATAAACAACAAATAAGGGAAGGGTCAAAATAAGACAAAAAGGGTGATAACACCGAAACCCATGAAAGCAAGTATGGAGCACTTGAGAGGACACAAAGATAAGGGTTTCAATGACCAAGAGAATAACTAGACAAGGGAACGATTGAGCAGCTTGGAACTCTCAATCCTGAAATTTTGAGAAAAAACCCTAAAGAGGAAGAATCTTGCGCAAAGTAGAGAATCTTGCCCAAGAGAAAGAACCTGTTAATCCGAATGAGAAAACTGAACTGATTCACAAATCCCAACCATTACAAAAAGGGCAAAATAGGAAATTTACAAATCCCATGTGACCTAAAGAGTCATAAAAGTCATGGAAAAGGGCTTTGGGTTGAATTGGAAGCGAAAACCATACCAGTTTAGGTGAACCAGACCTGAATCGGATTGAACCAGTTTGAACCACTATTGAACTAGTTTATAAATTCAATTTTCTAGGTGGCTTAAAATATCCAAATTGGATAATTGAAGCCATCATTGGATAGAGAATAAATTTAGATTAACTTTGAAATTTTTAATTTTGAAAAACTTGGTCGAATCGAGCCTGAATCAACCTATTTAAGCATTGAACTCGATTAGGATCGGTCTGGTCTGGTTCAGAATAGTGTCATCTTTTTCCTACAGATGACAGCACGTTCACTCGCTAGAAAATTGAGTAGCACTAGCGAAGATGAAAAGTCTCCATGCAAGGAGTTTTAGGCAATGAATGATCGCCATAAAGGCACCAATTGGACAGCCAAGGAGTCCTCAAACTTCCTATATAAATAGCTCCTCCTCATTCATCCTCCTCGCACCTAAAAACTCCTCTCTCTCTCTCTCTATCTGTCTCTACTGCTACAATTTTTGATGAAGCTCAAACTAGAGCTCTGGCTTGGGCATTTTTCGGAACCAAAGAAGGTGAGGTTAGGTTCCTTATACTCGGGGAGAAATCAGCTACCCGACGGTGATCACCATTCGATCCGAGGTTTGCTAGATATGCTCCGGCGTAATCAAACAGTGAAGCAGCTCCAGCAGATCGAAGCTACCCTTCTCAATCCAAACCAAGCTATAAACCCCTTCCTTTGTTAATAAGAAAATCGGGAAGAGAACCAGCCATTTCCAAAGAGAAAACCGAATCGGTTCATAAACCATAACCGATAGAGAAAGGACAAACACAGAAATTTATGGATCTCAAGTGACCTAATGAGTCACAAAAGTATTGAGAACGGACTTTAGGATGAATTAGGGGTGAAAACCAAACCAGTTCAGGTAAATCAGACCTGAACCAGATTGAATTGGTTTGAACTAGGTTGAACCACTATTGAACTGGTTCCTAAATTCATTTTTCTAGGTGGCTTAGAAAATTCAATTTGGAGAATTTAGGTCACCATTTGATAGAGAATAAATTTAGATGAATTTACAAATCTTTAATTTTGAAAAACTCAGTTGAATTAGGCTTGAACTGGCTAGTTTAAGCATTGAACCTAGTTCGAACCGGTTCAAAATAGTGTCGCCTTCTTCCTTCAGATGATAGCATTGTTCACTCGCCGAAAAACCGAGCAGCACCGACGAAGAAAGAAAGTCTTTGGCCAGGGAGTTTCAGTTAATGAATGACCGCCATTAAGGTGCCAATCGGACAACCAAGAAGTCCATGAGCTTCCTATAAAAAGTGCCCCTCATCATTCATCCTCCACACACGTAAAAACTCCACTCTATCCCTACTGCTCCATTTTCCAGTGAAACTCAAACCAGAGCTTCGACTTGGGCATTTTTCTAAGCCAAAGAAGGCAAGGTCGGGTTCTTTATATTCAGGGAGAAGTCAGCTACACGACGGTACCCTCCATTCCCTCTGAGGGTCACTAGAGAAACGCCGGTATGATAGAACAGTGAAGCAGCTTTGGCGGACCAAAGATGCCCTGTTTCGGCTGAGCTAAAAATGTTTAATTCAAGCTCTTCTAAGGCCAAACCAAGCTAGATCAAGAGTAGTTTCCCCCTTCTTTAACTCGAGAGGAGCCATGCTTATTTTTTACTTTGTTCCCTGGAAATTCATATATCAAATAAAATGCAAGCTTAAGAGAAATTAAGCATATCTGACAGAGGATAAGACTCGGTGTTATTCCTAGTCATTTTTTTCCTAAAAAAGGATAGAAAAGTTAGAAGAATTTCTACAACTCAGTGAATGGTTATTTTAAAAAAAAAACTTTCAAGTTGGTGTGTGCCAGACTACTTAATTCCTTTAAATTTTCTCCATTTTAAAATCTTGGTTTTCAAAAACATATCCTTCATTATGAAGGTCAATCACACAATCACAAGCCAGTATATCCACTAAACCCACTTGTGGCATCGGAGCATCTTTATCGGCCACCTAGATAGAAGTACGTCCACTTCTACCCTGAGAATGAGTGGATGTTCGCGACATCCGACCCTCAATCCCATAACAATTCTCCATGTCCATATGAGAAAAAAGAGCTCATCCTGTCCCCACCCCGATCTCGTGCGCTTGAAGCTAATCGAGCTTTGCAAGGTCACTTGATAGACTAACTGCCCTTATATCCGCCAGGTCGTCCAGAGCCCTAGGATGCATCACTACCCCTTTTAGACATCTTGAAGGTCTCGCAATCACAATGCATGCACAATCAGTATTTTCATATCATGCAATATAATCTATGGCGCCACTGGTCCAACGGCCCCGACCCTCAACTCAAGTTGCAGCTATTTGTCTTGACTAATCTAGAGACCTGTCATGTCACACTACCGCTAGTTCACTGAATATGTCAGTCCTGTCTTGGTACCATGGACAAATAATTCAATTATTCAAATTTTCATGGCATATATAATTCATGTTTGTTTATGAGCTCCTGCTTGTGCCAACAGGCCTATTGCCCAATGTTCTAGATTTTAAAAATTGGGCACAATAGCCCCCAAGTAACTAAACTGAGGCCTCCAGCCTAACAAAGCTATTAGAGCTCCCATTAAGAAGGTCTCCCAAATCGTTTAAATAGTGGCACACAATTAGGGGAGACCACTTCCGACAAAAATATATTTTCAACTATCCATCATACCAACTAAGTATGAGGATATCTCCGCTCATAACTGATGAACGAGTTTTCCACTTCCTCCGAGGAAGTTTCATCATACCAACCGGATATGATCTACTTATAACCAGTAAGTAGTTTTTCCGTGTCATTTTCACACCACAACTCTAATTTGTGATATTTAAAATACCACTAAGTAGTGGGTTTTCATTTCTAAGGTACTTATCATCCCAACTGAGTATGATATAAAAATCCCACTCATCCATTCGTGCAATGAATTTCAACTTAGTCGATTTTTGTCCCTTGCAAGCTTAACCTTAGCTGGTGTTCCCAATGACTCGTGTTCCTACACGAAGTGAACATCGTTGTTCATTATCATCTACCTTGATCACCTCATTCAGTATAAATGACTCAATTCGTAACTTTTCCAATATTTACAAATTGGTCCCTAAAGTTATTTTTTCCTTTATCTTTAGGCCCCAATTGCTCTTGGGATCTCAATTTACTCAATTTTATAAAAAGGGGTTCAAGTTTCCCAAATTCCTAATTTGGCCCACAATTTTTCCCCAAATTACCATTTTGCCCTTCCTTTACAAAAATGGTAAATTTTACCCCAAAATTCTAAAATTGCTCAATTGTCCCTCTAACATTCTTATCATGCCTAATTAACCCACAATTTATAAAATTGCATTTTGGTCCTTCGAATTTTCAAAAATCCCTAATTTTCCCCCAATTTTAACTCCCTAACACAACTGAATATGATTTCATCAAATTGACCGATCAAACACTTCTAATTATTGAAATTGAAATTAAAATTGAGTTTCTACATCTTCATACGATTCTATGGCACTTTGAATCATAAGTTTTGACGTCGGAACAAGCTTATCCGGAGCTTCACCAGAAAACATAACATAGAGAGAGAAAGCTTCAATTGCTCACCGGTGGGGGCGTGGCGGTCCGAGCTTCTAATTAGGGTAGATAGCTACTCTTGAGGTTCCTCCTAGGATCAAGAATGACATCAATTGATGTCGAATTGGATTAGAATTCTATCATCAAAATTATGTCAGTTCTCTCTCTAGCACAGGTTAAAAATTGTAGAGGGGAGTCGAATTGGCTTACCTTTCAGTCCAAATTCAGCTGTGGGAGGGCTGAGGAAGTGTTGGGAGAGCTTTGTTTGGTCTGAGGAGGGCTTGAATTGGATAATTTCAGCTCGGCTGAAACAGGGCAGCTTCGATCCATCAGAGCTGCTTCACTATTTGATCACGTCAGTGCTTCTCCGGTGACCCTCAGAGCAAATGGATGTTACCACTATGTAGCTGAATTCTCCTCGGTTCTAAGGAACCCGACCACACCTTCTTTGGCACAGAAATGACCCTATATTGGAGCTCTGGTTCGAGCTTCATCGGAAAACTAAGTAGCTGAGAGAGTGTGAGGTTTTCATGTGTGGAGATAATAAATGGAGAGGGGCTTTTTATATAGGGAGCTTCGAGACTCATCGACCGTCCGTTTGGCTCCTTTTTTACAAACATTGATGGCTTAAAATGTACTGAACAAAAACATTTCTTCTTCACCGATGCTGCTTTGATTTTCTGGTGAGTGAATAGTGCTATCATTTGAAGGAAGAAGACGACATTGTTCCGAACCGGACCAGGCCTGTCCCAACCAGGATCAAAGCTTAAACCAGCCATTTCACCCCCAATTCGACCAAATTTTTCAAATTTAAAAATTTCTAAATTAATTTTCTATCCAATGGTGGCCTTAAATCTCAAATTTGAATTTTTTTAAGCCACCTAGAAAAATTAATTTAGCATTCGGTTCAATAGTAGTTCAAACCGGTCCAAACCAGTTCAATCTGGTTCGGATCCAATTCAGGTGAACTGGTTTAGTTTTCATCTCCAATTCATCCTAAAGTCCTTTTTTATGATTTTATGACTCCTTATGTCACTTAGGGTCCATAAATTTCCCAGTTTGCCCTCTCTCTATTGGTTTCGGTTTATTAACTGACTCGGTTATTAAATTGGTTCAATCTGGTTCGGACCCGGTTCACCTGAAGCGATCTAGTTTTTCTCTCCCAATCTGTTCTAAGGTTCCTTCCCAATGTTTATAAATCTTTTTGGATCATAAGGGAGTTGAAATTTCTCTAATTTTCCTGTTCCCCAAATAAACTAGTTTGGGAACCAGTTCGATTTTCTCACTCGGTTTCACCGGTTCTTTTTCGGTTTTCCTTAACTCCAAAGAGTGGGGGTTATAGGAAAGGTAAGTTAATTTGGCTCCCCTCTATGAATTTCGATTGGTGCTAGAGAGAGAACCGACAGATCTTTACTGACCAAATACTCCCTCAATTCGACATGAATTGAAGTTATTCTTGAACCTAGAAGAAACCCCAGGACAAGAGCTATCTACCTATTGGTATGATGAACTTATTGGAAGGAAGTAGAAAACCCGCTTATCGGTTATGAGGGGAGATGTCCGCACACCTGGTTGGTATGATGGACAGGTGAAAAGTTATTTTTGTTAGAAGTGCTCTCCTCTGACCGTGTGTTACTGCTTAAACGTTTTGGGAGACCTTCTTGATGGGAGCTCGAATAGCTCAAATAGGCCAAAGGCCTCAATTTTGGAACATGGGGGCTAGAATGCCCGATTTTTAAAATCTCATACAGTGGGCCCAAGGCCAGTTGGCATGAGCAAGAGCTCATAAAATTAAGAGATTAAGCCATGAAAATTTTAAATGAATGATGTGATTTGGCCATGGTACCATGACAGAACCAACATATTCGATGGGATGGCGGGAGTGTGACAAGATAGGTCGATAGACCAGTCTAGATAAATCGCTACAGGTCTAGTTGAGAGTCGGGACTTGTAAGCCCCACACTTTTGAGTTAAGGAAAACCAGGAAAAGAACCGGTCAAACCGAGTAAGAAAATCGAGCCGTTTTACACACCCGATCATATTGGAACAAGTAATTTGGAAATTTACAACTTTCGGGTGATCCAAATGATTTATTAAATCTTGGAAAAGAAAAAATAAAAAATAAAAACCAAATTGGTTCAGGTGAATGAGATTACATAAGAACTTTGAAGTTAAGTGTGCTTGCTTAAGAGTAGTGTGGGGATGGGTGACCTCCTGGTAAGTATAATTTTTTTTGTAACCCGAAATTTCCGTAAAAAATTTTTATGCGAGCATATGCCTTATAAAAAATGGCCATAAATTAATATATATTTAATTATTGTAATTAATACCAATAATTTAATACATAAATTAAACTATTTGAATTAATACAAATAATTTAATACTGAAATTAAATTATTGAAATTAATACCAATAATTTATGACAATATTAATACTAGTAATAAATCTCTCCCATTTAATACATGATTTTACACCTATATAAAGTGGCCATTCCCATTCATTCTCTGCACACCTTAACACTTCTCTCTCTCTCTACTGCTACATTTCCCGGTGAAGCTCGAACTAGAGCTTCGACTTGAACAAAGGTCGGGCTCTTTAGAACTAGGGAGAGGACATCTATCTAATAGCAAACTACAGTCAATTCGAGAATCGTTGGAGAAGCGGCAGCATGATGGAATAGTGAAGCAGCTTCGGCGGACCGAAGTTGCCCTATTTCGGCCAAGCTAAAATCAGCCATTTCAAGCCCCCCTCAGGCCAAACCAAGCCCTCCCAACACTTTTTTAGCCTTTCCACGGCCGAATTAGGATTGAAAGGTAAGCCAATTAGGCTACCCTTTACAATTTTCGATCGGTGCTATAGAGAGAGTCGACCGAATTTCAATGACGAAATTCTAATCCAATTCTGCATCAATTGATGTGATTCTAGATTCTAGAATGAACCTTAAGACAAGAGCTATCTGCCCAGATCAAAAGCTTAGACCGCCATGCCTTCACCGGTGAGTAATCGAAGCTTTCTCTCTATATAGTTCATTTTCCGGTGAATCTCCGTTTGAGCTTGTCCCGACGTTCAAACTTGCGATTCACATTTCTAAAGAATTCTATGAACATTTAGAAACTAATTTAAACTTCAATTTCAATAATTGGAAACATTTGATGGGTCAATTTGATAAAATCAAATTCGGCTGTGTTAAGAAGTTAGAATTGGGGATTTTCAAAATTTAAAGGACCAAAATGAAATTTTATGAGATTGAGGGTCAATTGGGCATGAAAATAATGTTGGAGGACCAATTGAGAAATTTTGAAAATTTTGGGGCAAAATTTACCATTTTTGTAAAGGAAGGGCAAAATGGTAATTTTGGAAAAGTTTGGGGACCAAATTGGAAATTTGGGAAATTAAACCCATTTTGTGAAATTGAATAAAGTGAGGTCCCAAGATAAATTTTAAAACTTTCGGGACTCAATTTGAGGAAAAATCAGCATTTGGGGACTTAAAGTTAAAGGGAAATAACTTTAGGGACCTAATTGTAAATAACTAAAAAGTTTGGGTTTTCTCATTCATTGGAAATGAATGAAGGTTGTTAAGTCGAGTAATAGTGAACAAGGATGTTCATATCGTGTAGGAACATGAAGTACCGGGAACGCCAGCATGGACGAGCTTGAGTGAATACAAAGAACTAATCTAGTGGAATTCACTGCATTTTAACGGGTGAGTGGGTTTACTAATATCATACCCGGTTGTGATGGTGAGCACAACTTAAAATTTTAAAACCACTTACCGGTTGTGAGTGGAAATTTTATATCATACCCGGTTGGGAATGATAAGTACCTCAATATGAAAACCCACTATTTAGTGGTATTTTAAACATCACTACTTAGAAGAAGTGATGTGAAAATCATGCGAAAAAACTACTTACCGGTTGTAAGTAGATCATACCCAATTGGTATAATGAGACTTCCTCAAAGGAAGTTGAAAACCCTTTCATCGATTATGAATGGAGATGTCCTTATAACGGTCGGTATGATGGACAGTAAAAACCTATTTTTGTCAGAAGTGCTCTCCCCTGACTGTGTGCCAATACTTAAACAATTTGGGAGACCGTCTCGACGGGAGCTCGAATAGCTCTGATAGGCCGGGGGCCTCGGTTTTGGAACTTGGGGGCTAAATGCCCAATTTTGAAAATCTCGTACAGTGGGCCTAAGGCTAGTTGGCATGAGCAGGAGCTCGTAAATGAATATGACATATGTGCCATAAAACTTAATAAGTGAATTGTTTGGCCATGGTACCAAGATAGGACCGACATGCTCAATCAACTAGCGACAGTGCGACATGACAGGTCAACGGACCAGTCAAGACAAACAACTGCAGGTTAAGTTGAGAGTTGGGGCCATTAGACTAGTGACACGACAAATTACATGGCAATATGAGAAAACATTGTTTGTGCATGCACTATGAGTACGGGATCATCAAGATGCCGATGAGGGGTAGTGATGCGTCCTAAGGGCATTGGATGACCTAGTGGCTATAAGGGCAGTTCGTCGTTCCAGGTGGTTGTGCGAAATCTGGAGTAGCACCAAGCGCATGAGACCAGGGTGGGGACAGGATGAGGTCTTTGTCCTCATACGGACACGAAGAAGTTATTTCGGGATTGTGGGTCGGATGTCGCGTACATCCACTCATTCCCAGGGTAGAAGCAGTCATACTTCTATCCGGGTGACAGGAAAAGTCGCTCCGAAGCCACTATCGGGTTTAGTAGTGATACTGACTTGCGAATATGTGTAACCTTCATGATAAAGGATGTGTGTTGGGTGATTACACATCGGTAACTAAGAAATGGTGGAAAAAACTAAATTTTTAAACGAAGGGATTTTTGAAAAAGAAAGGAGTCTAACACATTCCAATAATAATTATTTTCTTAAAAGTCAAATTTTTTTAAAAACCCATTCACTGAGTAGTCGTACTCAGCCCCTCCCTTATATCCCTTTCAGGAAATCCCGGAAAGCCTACCCTTAAAGACCGTCAACTAAGATGCCTAAAAGACTGGTATGTAAAGTTTTAAATTTCATGCAGTTTTGATTATGCTATTCCACGAAAAAGGTACAAGTTAAAGGATGCCTTACTTTTTACGGTTTACAATAAGGGGAAACCCTTTAATAAACTAGGAGAGTGGTGGGTTGATCACGGAGATCCCACCAAACTGGGTCGGGGCGTGACAGGATCGTTGGACCAATGGCACCAAAGATTAAATGACTTATATAGAAAATTATTGTTTTGTATATGCACTGAGGCTCGGGATCATCAAGACACCCAAGAGGGGTAGTGATGCATTCTAGGGGTTGTTGGACGACATGGTGGAGATAAGGATAGTTTGTCATGCCAGCAGTCAGGGAAGCTCGACGTAGCTTCATGCGTATGAGGCCAGGGTGGGGTCGGGATGAGGTCTTTGTCCTCATATGGACATGGAGTTTTCTTTACGGGATTGATGATCGGATGTTGCGTACTTCTAATCATTCTCAAGGTAGAAGTGGACGACCTTCTATCTAGGTAGCTGGTAAAGTTGCTCCGATGCCACAAGTGGGTGCAGTGGATGTGCTACCCTACGAATGTGTGATCCCTTCAGGATGAAGGGCGTGTGTTGATTGTTAAACACACCGACTAAGATTAATGAGGAATAATGGTTTTGAAAAACAAGGAATTGAGGAAATGGTTTTAAGGAAATAAGGAGTATGGCATACTCCAATTCAAACTATTTTTTTGAAAAATTAATTTTTAAACACCTATTCAATGAGTTGTCGAACTCACCTCCTCCCTGATACCCCTTTTCAGATAACCAAGGGAAAACTTACCCAAAGACCTCAAGTTTGCTACACCTACAAGACATGTATGTAAGTTTAAATTTCATGCATTTTTTATTAATGTTATTCCAAGAAAGGTACAGGTATAAAGGATGCCTTACTCTTCACAGTTTAAAAGAAGGGGAAAACCCTTAATAAACTAGGAGAGTGGCGGGTTGCTCACAAGGATCCGACCAAACCAAGTCAGGGCGTGACAACTTGAGTGGTATCAGAGTTTATTTTCTTGAATAAATTATCAAGACTATATAACATGGTAACTAAAAGAAAGTTTTCAGATGGCTTCCAAGAGAGGAACCAAGAAAACTAGGACTGATTTCGCCAACATTACCCAACAATGTATCCCCGTAGGAAGAGCACCCTAAAAGCTCTCCAATGCCTGAGGTCTAGTAGAAGTCACAAAGGACCAAGAGACATTAGTGGGAAGTATCCATGAAGATGGTGCCAGGACATGTTGAGGTCACAACTCTAAGTATGAAGGGAGCCAAGCTTGAAGCTAGAAACGCCAACAAAGGGCATATAACCTTACCTAGGAGGATGCTTATCAAGAATCTCGTAGCTCCCTACCTATTTTGTGTCCACTTTTTGTAATTGGGCTAAAACCCAACAAATTGTACTACTCTATTAATGAAGTACTCCAAATTCCTAAAAACAACACTGTCTCTCAAAGGATGTGATCTTGTTAGGAAGATGGTCCCAAGAAAAGTAACCAAAACAAACTTGCACTACCATAGAAACTAAGGAGAATCCCATCCCAGTTAAGGAAACTGAATTAGGGAATCAAGAAATCTAGGAGGTCTCTTAGAGTGACCCTTTAGCAAAGAAGACTCCAAAAGAAAACTCTCAAGGCATCTAGACTCAAGGACGGTGAAGCACCAAAACCAGCAAGTCCCTAGAATGATGCTAATAGGAACCATTTAGGTCCACACAATTACAAGTATGAACGATAGGGACACTGAGTGAAGAAGTGCCCTACCCTACTAAGGACAAGTATCAAGTTAACCTGTAGGGGGATAGGACAGGTAATGGAGGACTATCCCAAACCCCATAGATTTAGGCAATACCTCCAAAAGACAGAAAGGACTCGTGACCAAAATTATGGAGCATGTTGAGTAAGTGGTTAGCAAAGATGAGAAAAAATGTGCTACAAAAAGGAACTCAGGAAGGATGCATACGACTATGTACCCCTTGAAGGAATCGTTAATTGGCAGATAGACATAATGTGGTGTGCAAGGAACCAACCCATCATTAGGAACTTCTCGAAGGAAGGATGTATTGGAAGCCAAGTATGACCTACTTTGGAAGAGCAAAAGAGTCAAATAACAATTCCATGATAACCTAGTAGAAAGAAGCAACTACTAAAAATGGGATGGTCAAGGAGAATAAACAATACCTTGAGAAAGGCTAGGAAGTAGTAAAGACTACACTCTATAAAGGACAATAGGATGGGCATGAAGGACAAGTGAATTTTAGATATAGCTGCCTAGACAAGAAAAATAGTAAGAATGAGTAGTTAACAAACTAGACTTCAGAAGAACCATGGATTTAAACCTCGACAAAGAAGAGAGAAGTATAACAGTCAAATATTGGAAAAGAAGAATGAAGGAAATCCTTAAAAAGATCAATGGCCAAGAATAGATTAATGACCAAACTTAAGTCATGAGAAGGTTAAGTAAGCCTCTCGAAAGGTGATCAAGAGACCTTGAAACAAGGGGGATTGGAAAGCCTCCCTAAGGAAATAAACTAGTATTGGGGTACAAGTAAGAATGATAATAGGGTATAAAATATATGCAAGTAAGGTTTCAAGAGTCAAAGTAGGCAGGAGAGGATGGTATCAAAGGATGTCATTTAAAGATTGGGTGACGTCAAGGGTGAATGAATAAGTAATTTTAGGAGAAAGGGAAGGAGTCCTACCAAGGACAAAAATCTTGGAACGGTATATGTAACCCAACTAGGAGGTAATGGAACCAAGTGAAGAGGGATAAGGAGATGAGGAAGGAAACCCTGGAACGGTATATGTAACCCAACTAGGAGGTAATGGAACCAAGTGAAGAGGGATAAGGAGATGAACTTGCACATGAAGTGCATGTTGAGGTGGAAGAACCCATGGAAAGCATATTAGGAGGACCCAATGAGTAAGTTAAACCCAAGGAATGGGTAAGTAGGAAGATAGTATCAAAAGATGCCATACAAATAAGAGAGGGTGGACTGCCCAAAATAAGGAAAAAGAGGAAAGAACATCTGAGAAACATTAGAGAAGTAAGCCCTCAAAATAAGAAGTGGTTAAAGGGGGAAATCAACCACTAATATCAAGATAGATCGTGGTCCACACTTGCATAAAGAGTAGACGACTGGGCATATGGTGGAGTACATGAAATAAGACTAATAATTAAAAGTTTCTCAAATAAGGAATAAGGGGGTGAAATGGAATTTTAAGATGAGGAAGGATTCAAAGCGGGCAAATGCCTCAATATAGAAGGAGGTATAAGGAAAGGAAGGAAGAAATCTTCAAGGAATGGTAAGAAGGTTGAGCATGTATCTCTTAAGATTAAAATCTCTACTTTGAGGGACCTATTAGTGAATGAAACCATAAGAGGGGAACTCCTCAAACAAAGCAATCGAAACATAGACCAAAAAGGGATCAAGTAGAAATAATGAATCGTGAAATGGTTACGAGCGAGTAAGAGTGGATTAAGGAAAAAGTAAAGTCTTTGAATAAAGGGCGCCACTGAAGAAGAGGAAGGACATAAGAAGGGAAGAATCCTTGCATGTCGGTAAATTATCTGGAAACCCAATGATTGGAATAAAAAAGACCCAATAAAGAAGTTGGGAAAGGACGAGTAGATAAGAGAAATCGATATGGTTATTTGAGATATGGCGCCAAAAGCAAGATGTATCAGAGGATAATGGTAAAGGTAGTCGAGGAATACTAACAAATGAAAAGAGGGATAAAGTTATACAATCCATGAAAGATTGGAAAGCTGAGAATGACCCACAAGGAGGTGTTTTAGAAATCTAATGGACAGAGATAGGTTCTAGAAAATGTCATATTGTAAGGGGTGTATAAGCCCAACAGTCTCGAGAAAAATATGACTCAAAGTAAGAAAGAGTCAGTTAGTAAGCATGACAAGGTCAAACATAAAATTTGGACCAAAGTTGTAATAAACAACAGATGAAGGAAGAGTTGAAATAGGACAAAAATGTTATAACAAAAAAACCCATGAAAACATGTAAAATGTTCAAAAGAATATCAAGCCAAGGGTTTCAATGACCAAGAGAATGACTAGACATGGGAATGGTTGGGTATCTTGGAACTCCCAATCTTGAGTACAGGACCTCAAAGGAAAAAAAATGTTGCTCTAAGCAAAACAAGAAGTGAATCTAAGGATATACCCTTAAGTAAGGTATGTCTAGTTATAATAAACTTCATGGAAAGAATAAACAATGAAAAGGAAAGGAAGTTCCTTAAGTGAATGATATAAAAATGGCTAACTCAAAGAACAACCGAAGAGTTAGGATATAAGGAAGGGGGTGAGTTCAACAAATCAGTGAATGGGTGTTTAAAGTTTGACTTTTAGGGAAAATATTTGAATTAGAGTGTGCCAGACTCCTTATTTTCTTATAAAATTTCTCATTTTCAAAATCTCGGTTTCATAGCCATTACTCACTCTTCAACCATAACCTGTGTGTTTATCAACTAACACACGCCTTCATCATGAAGGGAACACACATTAATAAAACTTTGTGTCCATATGATGACAGAGACCATATCTCGGTCTCGTGCACATGAAACTCAAACATAGAAGCTTCAAGAAATCCCAAACACAATAGTTTCGGAGAGTCCAAACATAGAAACACTGTGGAGTATAAACATAGAACTCCATGGAGTACAAACACAGAACTCTGTGGAGTACAAACACGGAACTCCATGACTAACTAGTATGACGAGAAACACAAACCTAATTGCTTCTCTCTTCCCTTATCGCCACCATGTCATCTAACAGCCCTTAGGACACATCACTACCGCTCTTGGGCGTTTAAATGGTCTTAAACCTCAAGTACATGCATAAACAAAGTTTTCCTCAAAAGCCATTTAATCTTTGGTGCCACTAGTCCAATGGCCCCAACCCTCAACTCGACCTACACCTGTTTGTCTCGACTAGTCCGTCGACTTGTCATGTCGCACTACTGCTAGTCTATCGACTATGTAGGTCCTGTCTCAGTACCATGGCCAAACAATTCATTTACATAAGTATTCATGGCTTAGAATCATGTTTATTTATGAGCTCTTGATCGTGCAAACTAGCCTAGGGCCCACTGTTCGAGATTTTCAAAATCGGGTATATTAACCCCTAAGTTCCAAAACCGAGGCCTCCGGCCTAACCAAGCTATTCGAGCTCCCATTAAGAAGGTCTCCCAAAATGTTTAAGCAATGGAACACAATCAAGGGAGAGCACTTCTGACAAAATATACTTTTCAACTGTACATCATACCAATCGAGTACAAGGACATCTCTGCTCATAACTGAAGAACGGGTTTGCCACTTCCATCAAGGAAGTTTCATCATACCATCCGGGTATGATCTACTTACAACTGTTAAGTAGTTTTTCCGCTTGATCTTCACATCACTCCTCTCAGGTGTGATATTTAAAATACCACTTAGCAGTGGGTTTTCATTTCCGAGGTGTTTATCATCCCAATCGGGTATGATATAAAAATCTCACTCAACCGTTAATGTAGTTAATTCCTCTCGACCAGTTTTTTGTATTCACACGAGCTTGTCCTTGATGGCATTCTCGATACTTCGTGTTCCTACATGATATGAACACCCTGGTTCATTATCCCCCGACCTAATAGCCTTCATTCACTCCAAATGCCGGTTTTTCCTCAAATTGAGTCTTGAAACTTTTAAAATTCACCTTGAGACCTCAATTTATTCAATTTCACTAAAGGGGATTTTAATTTCACAAATTTCCAATTTGGTCCCCCAACTTTTCCAAAATTACCATTTTGCCCCTACTTTACAAAAATGGTAAGTTTTGCCCCAAAAATTGCAAAAATTGCCCAAGTGGTCCTCCAACATCTTTATCATGCCTAATTGGTACTCAATTTTATGAAATTGCACTTTAGTCGTTCGAATTTTTGAAATTTCTAATTTTTCCCCCAATTTCAACCTTCAAACTCAGCCGAATTTGATTTCATCAAATTGACCGATTAGTTGAGTTAAATTGTTGAAATTGAAGTAAGATTGGAGTTCCTGTACCATCATATGATTCAATTGCATTTTAAATCAAACGATTTAGAGAGAGAAAGCTTATTGTCGGGGGTGCGGCGGTCCGAGCTTTCGATCTAGGCAAATAGCTCTTGTTCTGAGGTTACTATTAGGATCAAGAATTGCATCAATTGATGTCGAATTGTGTGAGAATTTTATCATCAAAGTTCTGTCGGTTCTCTCTCTAGCACCGGTCGAAAATTGTAGAGGGGAGCCAAATTGGGTTACCTTTCAGCTCTAATTCAGCTGTAAGAGGACGGTGGAGGTGTTGGGAGGGCTTGGTTTGGCCTTAGAAGGGCTCAAATTGGCCGATTTCAGCTCGGCTGAAAGAGGACAGCTTCGGTCCACTAGAGCTGCTTTACTATTCGATCAGGCCGGGGCTTCTCCAGCATCCCTCAGAGCAAATGGAGACTACAAGAGTGTAGCTGACTTCTCCCTGGTTCTAAAGAACTCAACCTTGCCTTGTTTGGTTTAGAAAAATTCCCAAGTCAGAGCTCTAGTTTGAGCTTCATAAAAAATTGGAGTAATTGAGAGAGAATGGAGTTTTTAGGTGTAGTTGAGGAGGGGCTCTTTATATTGAAAGCTCGGGGACTTCTTGGCCATCCGATTGGTGCCTTAATGGCGGTCATTCATTGCCGAAAACTCACTGGCCACTAAATTTTCAGCTTCGCTAGCGCTACATGATTTTTCAATGAGTGAACAGTGTTGCCATCTAAAGGAAGAAGATAACACTATTTCGAACCGGACAGTACCGGTCTGAACCAGGTTCAAAGCTTAAACTGGCTAGTTCACCCCCATTTCAATCAAATATTTCAAATTTAAAAATTTCTAAATTTCATTTTCTACCCAATGGTGGCCTCAAATCTCAAATTTAAATATTTTAAGCCACCTAGAAAAATGAATTTAGCATTCGGTTCAATAGTGGTTTAAATCGGTCCAGGTTCTCCTGAATCGGTTTGGTTTTCATCTCCAATTCATCCTTAATTCCTTTCTCTTGACTTTTGTGACTATTTAAGTTACTCAAGATCCAAAATTTTCTCGATTTGCCCTTTCTCTATCGGTTCCGGTTCATGAACCGACTCAGTTCATAAACTGATTCAATCCAATTGGATTCGGTTCATCTAAACTAGTGTGGTTTTTCTCTTTCAATTTGTCCTAAGGTTCTTTTCCAAGGTTTTATGAATCCTTTGGGTCACTTGAGAGTTGTAAATTTCCCAAATTTCCCATTTTCGGATAATCAGGTTTGTGAACCGGTTCAGTTTTCTCACTAGGTTAGACTAGTTCTTTTCCCGGTTTTCCTTAACTCCTAAGAGCATGGTTTTCAACTCTCCCCTCCTTTTAGGAGTTTTGTCCTCAAAACTAAATCAACATATTCAGCATGGTCATTCATGGTTTTTCTGGCACTTGGAACAATAGGGGCTTCTCCTTGGTGGAAATGTATTTGTCTCCCTTTGTGTATGATAACCTTCCATTGTCCTAAATAACCCCATTTTTGTTCTCCATTTATGTCCACCTAGCTCCTTTTATCTTCTTCAGCTATCCTTGCCTCCTTCCTCTTTCCTACCAGTTTGTTCTACCTGGCGGTGTCTCATTTGTACCAGACACTCATATTCATGGGCCATGTTGATGACAACAACTAAATTCGTGGGGCATCCTAGTACATCCATCTAGTCTCGTATGTCCATATTAAGACCGTCCACAAATCATTGGCAAACATCTGCAGGTCCGACTAGGTCATACTCCGAGATACTCCGAGATACTCTGAGATGGAGTTAAGCCCTTGTCAGAGTCAGAGGAAGTCTTGTTTCTTCTCGTTGATTAGATGTGGAGCTAGGTATTACTCTGTATATCTTTCCTCGAATAGCTTCCATATAGTGGTGGTGGCATGCAAGCTTCTAACATTATCCCACCACCTCTTCGCACTAGCTTCTAGGAAAAACTCTGATCACCATATCCTTTTGTGAAATCCTGACTATCCCCATGAGTTTCTTGATGCTATCTAGCCAGTCCATAGCAGCCCCCACATCCTTTTCTCCTAGGAATGGTTTACATCCTAATTGTCGAAGGATTTTGAGGTATTTGGGAATGTCCACTGGAGGAGGAACGTTAATAGGAGGGGGTGGGATTATACTTCCTCACGCTCAACTCGAGGGTTGGTGTCCACCACATGAGTGAGGTTAGGCTGTCCAAACACTTGGGTGAACTCTTCGTACAATCTCTGATGTTCCAAGCTTAATCCAGGTGGGGTTGTCTGGGCTCCTCGAGGAGTTTCCACTGGGAGGGTTGGTTGGGTAGTGTCGGAGACTGCGTCTCTAGTTCTCTTGGTTCCTTTCTTAGGAGCCATCTATAAATTTTAAAATTATTTCTATTAGTTACTAAGTTCTCTAGTCTAGATAATCTATTTGAGGAAACAGGCTCTGATACCACTCAAGTTGTCATGCCCCAACCCGATTTGGCCAGATCCCCGTGATCAACCCGCCACTCTCCTGGTTTACTAAGGATTGCCCCTTGTTCATAAACCATGAAGAGTAAAATGTCCATTAACCACTTTCCTGGAATACATAAATCAAAATTAAATAAACTTTTTAACTTACATACTTGTTTTGCAGGTGTGATTAACAGGAGGTCTTTGGGGTGGTTTGCCCTTGGTTACCTAAAAAGAGATATAAGGGAGGGGGTGAGTCTAACGACTTAGTGAATGGGTGTTTAAAGTTTTCCTTTTAGGGAAAATATTTTAATTGGAGTGTGCTAGACTCCTTATTTTCTTCTAAAATTTCTTATTTTCAAAATCTCGGTTTCATAGCCATTACTCACTCCTCAACTATAACTGGTGTGTTTATTAACTAACACACGCCCTTCATCATGAATGGAACACACATGAATAAAACTCTGTGTACGTATGAGGACAAAGACCATATCTTAGTCTCGTGCACATGAAACACAAACACAGAAGCTTTACTAAATCCCAAACACAGTAGTTTTGTGGAGTCCAGACACAGAAACTCCATGGAGTACAAACACAGAACTCCATGGACAACAAACACAGAACTTCATGACTAACTAGTATGACAAGAAACACTAACCCAATAGCTTCTCTATTCCCTTATTGCCACCATATCATATAGTAGCCCTTAGGACACATCACTACCCCTCTTGGGTGTCTTAATGGTCTCGAACCTCAAGTGCATGCACAAACAAAGTTTTCCTTGAAAGCCATTTAATCATTGGTGCCACTGGTCCAATGGCCCCGACCCTCAACTCGACCAGCAGCTATTTGTCTTGACTGATCCGTCGACCTGTCATGTCGCATGAATGTTAGTCTATATTGAGTATGCCGGTCATGTCTCAGTACCATGGCCAAACAATTCATTTACTTAAGTTTTCATGACTTATAATCAGGCTTGTGTATGAGCTCCTGCTCGTACCAACTGGCCTAGGGCCCACTATTAAAGATTTTCAAAATCGGGCATATTAACCCCAACGTTCCAAAATCGAGGCCTCCTGCCTGACAGAGCTATTCGACCTCCCGTCAAGAAGGTCTCCCAAAATGTTTAAGCAGTGGCACACAGTCATGGGATAGCACTTCCAACAAAATATACTTTTCAACTATCAATCATACCAACCGAGTATGAGGACATTTTCGCTCATAACCGATAAACGAGTTTTCCACTTCCTTTGAGAAAGTTTCATCATATCAACCAGGTATGATCTACTTACAACTGGTAAGTAGTTTTTCCACTTGATTTTCACACAACTCCTCTCAAGTGTGATGTTTAAAATACTACTTAGCAGTGAGTTTTCATTTTCAAGGTGCTTATCATCCCAATCGGGTATGATATAAAAATCCTACTCACCCGTTAATGAAGTGAATTCCACTCGACCGGTTCTTTGTATTCACGTGAGCTTCTCCTTGTTGGCATTCTCAGTACTTCATGTTCCTACATGATATAAACACCCTTATTCATTATCCCCCGACCTAATAGCCTTCATTCACTCCAAATGAATGAGAAAACTAAACTTTTCATTTATTTACAATTAGGTCCCTAAAGTTATTTTTCGTTAAATTTAAGTCCATAATGCCGGTTTTTCCTCAAATTGAGTTCCCAAACTTTTAAAATTTACCTTGAGACCTCAATTTATTCAATTTCACTAAAAGGGGTTTAATTTCCCAAATTTTCAATTTGGTCCCCCAACTTTTCCAAAATTACCATTTTGCATCTACTTTAAAAAAATGGTCCTCCAATTTCCCAATAAAATTCCAAAAATTGCCAAATTGGTCCTCCAACATCTTTATCATGCCCAATTGGTCCTCAATTTTATCAAATTGCACTTTAGTCCCTCAAATTTTTTAAATTCCCATTTTCTCCCAATTTCAACCTTTAAACTCACCCGAATTTAATTTCATCAAATTGACTAATCAATTGAGTTTAATTGTTGAAATTGAAGTTAGATTGGAGTTGATACACCATTATACAATTCAATTTCACTTTAAATCGCATGATTTGGTGACAGAATGAGCTCAATCGAAGCTCTGCCGGAAAACTGATCTTAGAGAGAGAAAGCTTCGAAAGCTTACCGTCGGGGACACGACGGTCCGAGCTTTCGATATGGGTTGATAGGAAGCTTTTCAAGTGTGGAGAGGATGAATGAAGAGGGGCTCTTCATATAGGAAGCTCGGGGACTTCTTGGCCTTCCGATTGGCTCATTAATGGTAGTCATTCATTGCCAAAACTCCCTGGCCGAAGACTTTTCCGCTACTCCAGTGTTGCGCGATTTTTCGGCGAGTGAATATTGTTGTCATCTAAAGGAAGAAGACGATAATGTTCTTAATCGGATCGAACTAATTTGAACCAGGTTCAAAGTTTAAACCAATCGGTTCACCCCCATTTCGACCGAATTTTTCAAATCTAAAAATTTCTAAATTCATTTTCTATCCAATGGTGCCTTCAAATCTCAAATTTGAATGTTTTAAGCCACGTAGAAAAATGAATTTAGCATCCGGTTCAATAGTGGTTCAAACCAGTCCAAACTGGTACAATCCGGTTCTCCTAAACCGGTTTGGTTTTCATCTCCAATTAATCCAAAAGTTCTTTTTCTTGACTTTTGTGACTATTTAGATCACTCGGGATCCATAATTTTCCTAGTTCCTAGTTTGCCCTTTCTCTATCGGTTCTGGTTCATGAACCGACTCAATTCATAAACCGGTTCAATCTAGTTGGATCTGGTTCATTTGAAATGGTCTGGTTTTTCTCTTTCAATTTTTCCTAAAGTTCTTTTCCAAGTTTTTATTAATCTTTTGGGTCACTCGAGAGTTGAAAATTTCCCAAATTGCCAGTTTTCTAATAATCGGGTTTGTGAACTAATTTGGTTTTCTCACTCGGTTTGACCAGTTCTTTTCCTAGATTTCCTTATCTTCAAAGAGAGGGATTTAAAGTTGTAAACCTCATCCTTTTGATAATAAGAAAACTGGAAAGAGAATCGGCCATTTCCAAAGAGGAAACTGAGTCAGTTCATAAACCGTAACTAATAGGGAAAGGACAAACTGGTAAATTTATGGATCCCGAGTTACATAATGAGTCACAAAAGTCATGAGAAAGGACTTTAGGATGAATTGGGGGTGAAAACCAAACCAGTTCAGGTGAACCGGACCTGAACCGGTTCGAACCACTATTGAACCGATTCCTAAATTTATTTTTCTAAGTGGCTTAGAAAATTCAATTTCGAGAATTTCAGCCACCATTTGATGGAGAATGAATTTAGATGAATTTACAAATTTTTAATTTTGAAAAACTCGGTCGAATCAGGCCTAAACCGGCCAGTTTAACCGTTGAACCTAGTTCGGACCAATCCGGTCTGGTTCGGAATAGTGTTGTCTTCTTCCTTCAGATGATAGTACTATTCACTCACCAGAAAATTGAGTAGCACTAGCGAAGATGAAAAGCTTTTGGCCAGGAAGTTTCAGGTAATGAATGACCGCCATTAAGGCACCAATTGGACGGCCAAGAAGTCTTCGAGCTTCCAATATAAAGAGCCCTCTTCATTCATCTTCCACACACCTGAAAATTCCACTCTCTCCCTACTGCTCCATTTGACGATGAAGCTCGAATTAGAGCTCCAACATGGGCAATTTTCTGAGCCAAAGAAGGCAGGGTTGGGTTCTTTAGATTCGGGGAGAAGTCAACTACACGAAGGTAGGCTCCATTCGCTCTAAGGATTGCTAGAAAAATGCCAGTGTGATAGAACAATGAAGCAGCTCCCACGGACCGTGATGTAGGGGCAAAATGGTAATTCTACCTTGAGAATGAGTGGATGTTCGTGACATCCGATTCTCAATCCCATAAAAAAAACTCTATGTCCGTATGAGGACAGAGACCTCATCCTGCCCCCACCCCGCTCTCATGCGCATGAAGCTACGTCAAGCTTCGCAAGACTTTTGGTATGACTAACTTCCCTTATTTCCACCAGGTCATCCAGAGCCCTAGGACGCATCACTACACCTGTTGGGCATCTTGAAGGTCCCGTAACACAATGCATGCACAATCAACAATTTTTCACATAAACCATATAATTTGTGGTGCCACTAGTCCAACGGCCCTGACCATCAACTCGACCTATAGCCATTTGTCTTCACTAGTCCGAAGACCTGTCATGTCGCACTACCGCTAGTCCATCGAGTATGTCGGTCCTATCTCGGTACCATGGCCAAAGAACTCATTTACTTAAGTTTTCATCACTTAATAATCATGTTTGTTTATGAGCTCCTACTCGTACCAACTGGCCTAGGGCTCACTATTCGAGATTTTCAAAATCGGGCATATTAGCCCCCAAGTTCCAAAACCGAGGCCTCTGGCCTATATGAGCTATTCGAGCTCCCGTCAAGAAGGTGTCCCAAAAATTTTTAAGCAATGGCATAGATTCAGGGGAGAGCACTTCTGACAAAATAAACTTTTCAGTTGTCCATCACACCAACTGAGTGTGAGAACATCTCTACTTATAACCAATAAGCAGGTTTTCCACTTCCTTCGAGTAAGTTTCATCACACCAACCGGGTATGATCTACTTACAAAAGGTAAGTAGTTTTTCCACATGATTTTTACATCATTCCTCTCAGGTGTGATGTTTAAAATACCACTTAGCAGTGGGTTTTTATTTCCAATGTGCTTATCATCCCAACCGGGTATGATATTAAATATCCCACTCACCCGATAATTTAGTGAATTTTCCACTTAGTCAACTTGTTACCTTTACGCGAACTTGTCACAGCTAGTGTTCCCAGCTCTTCGTGTTCCTAGATGATATGAACATACTTGTTCATTATCCTTTAGCCTAATAGCCTTCATTCATCCTAAATGAATGAGAAAACCAAACTTTTCATTTATTTGTAATTAGGTCCCCAAAGTTATTTTTCTTTAACTTTAAGTCCCTAATGATGGGTTTTCCTCAAATTGAGTCCTAAAACTTTTAAAATAACCTTGGGACATCAATTTATTCAAATTCTCAAAAAAGGGGTTCAATTTCCCAAATTTCTAATTTGGTCCACAATTTTTCCAAAATTACCATTTTGCCCCTACTTTACAAAAATGGTAAGTTTTGCCCCAAAAATTTCAAAATTTTCCCAATTGGTCCCTCAACATCTTTATCTTTCCCAATTAGCCCTCAATTTTATGAAATTACACTTTAGTTCCTTGAATTTTCAAAATTCCCAAATTTCCCCTAATTTTTCCCCCAACTTCAACCTTCTAACTCAGCCAAATTTTATTTTATCAAATTGACCGATCAAATGAGTTTAATTATTAAAATTGAAGTTAGATTAAAGTTTCTACAACTTCATACGATTCAATTGCACTTTGAATCGCAAGATATGATGTCGGAATGAGCTCAAACGAAGTTTCGCTGGAAAATTGGACTTAGAGAGGGAAAGCTTCGAAAGCTTACCGTCAAAGGTGCGGCGGTCCGCGCTTTCAATCTAGGTAGATATCTCTTGTGGTGAGGCTCCTAGGATCAAGAATTGCATCAATTGATGCCAAATTGAGTGAGCATTTTATCATCGAAATTCTGTCGGTTCTCTCCATAGCACCGGTTGAAAATTACAGATGAGAGCCAACTTGGCTTATCTTTCAGCTCTAATTTAGTTGTAGGAGGATTGTGGAGGTGATGGAAGGGCTTGCTTTGGCATGAGAAGGGCTCGAATTGGCTGATTTCAACTCAGCCAAAATAGGGCAGCTTCGGTCCACCGAAGCTGCTTCATGATTTGATCACACTGGCTCTTCTCCGGCGACCTCGGAGCAAATGGAGACTACATGCGTGTAACTAACTTCTCCCCGAATCCAAAAAACCTGACCATGCCTTCTTTGACTCAGAAAAGACCCTATATCGGAGCTCTGGTTCGAGCTTCACCGAAAATTGGAGTAGTTAAGAGATAATGGAGTTTTTAGTTGTAGGGAGGATGAATGAGGAGGGGCTCTTTATATAGGAAGCTCGAGAACTTCTTGGCCATCCGATTGGCATCTTAATGGCGGTCATTCATTGCTTGAAACTCTCTGACCAGATACCTTTCATCTTCAAGGGCTCTACATGATTTTTTGGCGAGTGAACAGTGCTATCATCTGAAGGAAGAAGACGACACTGTTCCAAACCGGACCGTACAGGTCCAAACCGGGATCGCTTAAACAAGCCAATTCAGGACCGATGCAACCGAATTTTTCAAAATTAAAAATTTCTAAATTATCTGAATTCATTTTCTAATCAATGGTGGCCTCAACTCTCAAATTTGAATTTTCTGAGCCACCTAGAAAAATGAATTTAGCATCTAGTTCAATAGTGGTTCAAACCGGTCCAATCCGATTCAATTCAGTTCAGATCTGGTTCACTTGAACCAGTTTGGTTTCCATCTCCAATTCATCCTAAAGTCCCTTTTCAAGGTTTTATGAACCTTTGGGTTACTTGGGAGTCGTAAATTTTCCAAATTGTCCATTCTCTAATGATCGGTTTGTGAACCGGTTCAGTGTCTCTCACTCAATTTGACCGGTTCTTTTCCTAGTTTTCCTTAATTCCAAAGGGCGGGGTTTACAGTGGAAGTGGATGGGTTTCTATCTAGGTGGCCGGTAAGGTTGCTTCGATGCCACAAGTGGGTGTAGTGGATGTGTTGCCCTATGAATGTGTGACCCCTTTATGATGAAGGGCGTGTGTTGATTGTTAAACACACCGACTAAGGTCAATGAGGAATAATCATTTTGAAAAACAAGGAATTGAGGAAATGGTTTTAAGAAAATAAGGAGTCTAGCACACTCCAATTCAAACTATTTTTCTAAAAAATTAAGTTTTAAACACCCATTCAATGAGTTGTCGAACTCACTCCCTCCTTTATACCCCTTTTTAGGTAACCAAGGGAAAACCTATCCAAAGACCTCCACTTAGCTACATTTGCAAGACAAGTATGTAAGTTTAAATTTCATGTAGTTTTGATTAATGTTATTCCAAGAAAGGTACAGGTTTAAAGGACGTCTTACTCTCCACGGTTTAAAATAAGGGTAAAAACCTTAATAAATAGGGAGAGTGACGAGTTCCTCACGAGGATCTGACCAAATCGGGTAAGGGCGTGACACAAGCTCTCCCAACACTTCCACAACCCTCATACGACTAAATTAGAGCAGAAAAGTAAGTCAATTTGGCTCCACTTTATAATTTATGATCTGTGTTAGAGAGAGAACTGGCGAAACTTCACTGACCAAATTCTCCCTCAATTTGACATGAATTGATGTAATTCTTGATCTTATGAGTAACCTTAGGATGAGATTTACATCCCCCGATCGAAAGCACGGACCGCCGTACCCCCGACGATAAGCTTTCGAAGCTTTCTCTCTCTAAGTTCAATTTTCCGACAAAGCATCGTTTGAGCTCAATTGGGACCCAAATGATGCGATTCAAAGCTCCATTGAATCATGTGGAAGTGCAAGAACTAATCCATACCTTCAATTGGATCAAATAACCCCGATTGAATGGTCAATTTGATGAAATCAAATTTGGCCAGTTTGAAAGGGGGAAATTGGGGAAATTTTAGAATTTCGTAAAATTGAGGGACCAAAGTGCAATTTCCCAAAATTGAGGGTCAATTGGGCATGAAAAAGATGTTTGAGGACCAATTGGTCAACTTTTGGAATTTATTGGGGTCAAATTACAATTTATAAAGTAGGGGCAAAATGGTAATTTTTTAAATTTGGGTACCAAATTAAAAATTTGGGAAACTTGAACCGCTTAAGTGAATTTGAATAAATTGAGGATCTAAAGTAAATTTTAAAAGTTTCGGGACTCAATTTGGGGAAAATTTTGCATTAAGGATCTAAAGTTAAGGAAAAAGAACTTTAGGAACCTAAATGTAAATAATTGAAAAGTTTGTCGCATTTTGTTCATACGTGAGGAATGAACGTTATTATGCCAAATGTTAATAAATAAGAATGTCCAAATCGTGTAGGAAAATGAAGGACGGGAACACCAACAAGGATAAGCTCACATGGAGGCAAAAAGTCGATTAAGAGGAATATACTACACTTATCGGGTGAGTGGGATTTTTCACATCATAACCGGTTGGGATGATGAGTACCTCGACGTCTGGTTGGGGTGATGTGAGAAATACGTGGAAAAACTACTTACCGGTTGTAAGTAGAACATACCCGATTAGTATGATGAACTTCCTAGCATGAAGTAGAAAACCCACTTACCGATTATAAGCAGAGATGTCATCACACCTGGTTGGTGTGGTGGACAAGTGAAAAAGTTATTTTGTCAGAAGTGCTCTCCCCTGACTATGTGTCAATGCTTAAATATTTTGGGAGAACCTCTTGACAAGAGCTCAAATAGCTCAGATAGGCTAAGAGGCATCAATTTTGGAACTTGGGGGCTAAAATGCTCGATTTTGAAAATCTCGTACAGAGGGCCAAGGCCAAAATGTTCTTTCCTTTATTTTCTTATTATGGGTAGTCTACCCATGCTTACTTGTTATAGCATCTATTGATGCTATCTTTCTACCCAGTTGTTCCTTGGGTTTAAATTACTCCTTAGGTTCTCCTAGTATGTTTACCTTGGTTCTTTCACCTCACCATGCACTTCATTTGCAAGTTCGTCTCCTCATCCCTCGTCACTTGGTCCCATTACCTCTTAGTTGGGACATGTATCCCTCCTCGGGGTTTCCTTCCTTGGTGAGATTCTTTCCCTTTCTCCCAGAATTCCTTCTTCATTCGTTTTCGTATGTATATATCCTTGAATGACATCCTTTGATGCCATCCCCTTCCGTTTACCTTTACTCTTGAAATCTTGTGGGTACATCCTTTGTACCCCATCCTCCTTCCAACTTGTACCCCTATACACGTCTATTTCATTTAAGTAAAGCCCAAATCCTCCTTGTTTCCAGATCTCTTAATCATCCTGTGAGAGGCTTACTTAATCTTCTCCTGACTTTAAGTTTGGTCATCAATCCATTCTTGGCCATTGATTTCTTTAACAATTTCATCCATCCTTATTTTCCAAATATTTGGCCTTTCCACCTCTCCCTTCCTTACTAGAGATTAAATTTATGACATTCACGAGGGTTAGTTCGTTAACTGAGTCGTCCCTACTATTCTCCTTGTCTAATTATCTTGAGACAGTTGTCTCTCAAGTCTTCTTGTCATTAATGCCCATCCCATTGTCCTTTTTAGGGTGTAGTCCTTACTACTTTCCAGTCCTCCTTAGGGCGTCGTTTATTCTCCTCAACTATCTTGTTGTTACGATTTGCTTCTTTCCGCTATGTTGGTCCGAAACATGACTTCTCTGCTTTTTCCAAAGCAACTCGTACTTATCATCCCAAAACATCCCATTTGTCATCTAATGCTTCGCTTATCTTCTCTTGTAGAGGTGCTTCCTTCCTTGCTCCCAGATGGCTGAAAATTTCTTCCTAAGGAAGAATTCTCTTCATCTACCCTTTGTTTTATTTGCGGTTGATCGAGGTCCTACCTTCAGTCCTTTTCCTCCCTCATCTAGTTGAGGCACACCATTACACCATCATTGAGGGACAAAAAGTTTTAGGAACTCAAAATTTACTTTCGAAATACGAGTACCAACTTGGGCCTTTAGCTTTTCTTAAAGGAGATTGGGTCGAGAAGTACCCGCTTCTATGCTAGGATTGTAAAACCCGCCCTTTTGAGCTAAAGAAAACCAAGAAAGAATCGGTCAAACCAAGTGAGGATTCAGAACCGGTTCACAAACCCAATCATTTCTGAATGGGCAATTTGGGAATTTACAACTCTCGGGTGATCCAAAGAGTTCATTAAACCTTCGAAAGCAAACTTAAGACAAATTATAAGAGAAAAACCAAATTGGTTCAGGTGAACGAAAATCAATAAGAACTGTGAAGTTAAGCGTGCTTACCCGAGAGTAGTGTGAGGATGGGTGACCTCCTACTACTCCATTTTTCGGTGAAGCTCAAACCAGAGTTTCGACTTGAACATTTTTCTTACCCTCGGAAGGAGAGGTCGAGCTCTTTAGAACCAAGGAGAAGACAACTATCTAATAGCAAACTCCAATAATCCGAGAATCGCTGGAGAAGTGCCGACATGATAGAATAGTGAAGCAACTCCGGTGGACCGAAGCTGCCCTATTTTGGCGAATCTGAAATCGGCCATTTCGAGCCCTCCTCAGACCAAATCAAGCCCTCCCAACACTTCCTCAACCCTTCCACAGCCAAATTAGGACCGAAAGGTAAGCCAATTTGGCTCCCCTCTACAATTTTTGGTTGGTGCTAGAGAGAGAACCGGTAGAATTTCAATGATGAAATTCTAACTTAATTCGGCATCAATTGATGCGATTCTTGATTCTAGGATGATCCTCAAGATGAGAGCTACCGCCGTGCCCTCACCGGTGAGAAATCGAAGCTTTCTCTCTCTACAATCTGTTTTCCGACGAAGCTCTGTTTAAGCTCGTTTCAGCATTAAAATTTACGATTTCAAAGTACCTTAGAATTGTATGAACATGTAGGAACTTAATTTCAACTCCAACTTCAACAATTAGAGTTGTTTGATCGGTCAATTTGATGAAATCATATTCGGTAGTGTTAAAGAGTTGAAATTGGCGGGGAAATTTGGGGATTTTCGAAATTCGAAGGACCAAAATGAGATTTTATGAAATTGAAGGCCAATTGGGCATGAAAATAATGTTGGAGGACCAATTGAGAAATTTTAGAATTTTTGGGGCAAAACTTACCATTTTTGTAAAAGAAAGGGCAAAATGGTAATTTTGGAAAAGTTGGAGGACCAAATTGGAAATTTGAGAAATTAATCCCCTTTAAGTGAAATGAAATAAATTAAGGTCCTATGATAAATTTTAGAAGTTTTGAGGAAAAACTGGCATTAGGGACTTAAAGAGAAATAACATTAGGAACCTAATTGCAAATAAATGAAAGTTTGACTTTCTCATTCATTTGGAATGAATGAAGGCGATTAAGCCGAAGGATAATGAACCGAGATGTTCATATCGTGTAGGAACATGAAGTACCAGGAACGCCAGCAAGGACAAGCTCGTGTGAATACAAAGAACTGGTCTAGTGGAATTCACGGCATTAACGGGTGAGTGAGTTTACTAACATCATACCCGGTTGGGATGATGAGCACAACTTAAAATTAAAAACCACTTACCGGTTGTGAGTGGAAATTTTATATCATACCTGGTTGGGAATGATAAGTACCTCGATATGAAAAACCACTATTAAGTGGTATTTTAAACATCACTACTTAGAGGAAGTGATGTGAAAATCATGCGGAAAAACTACTTACCGATTGTAAGTAGATCATACTCGGTTGGTATGATGAGACTTCCTCGATGGAAGTTGAAAACCCATTCATCAGTTATGAACAAAGGTATCCTTATACCCGAGCGGTATAATGGATAGAAAAAACATATGTTTTGTCGGAAGTGCTCTCCCCTAACTCTGTGCCAATGCTTAAACAATTTGGGAGACCTTCTCGACAGGAGCTCGAATAGCTCTGATAGGCTAGGGGCCTCAGTTTTGGAACTTGGGGGCTAAATGCCCGATTTTGAAAATCTCGTACAGTGGGCCCAATGCCAGTTGGCATGAGTAGAAGCTTATAAACGAACATGATATATGTGCCATAAAACTAAATAAGCGAATTGTTTGGCCATGGTACCAAGATAGGATCAACATGCTCCGTCAACTAGCGGCAGTGCGACATGACAGGTCGACGGACCAGTCAAGACAAACAACGGCGAGTTGAGATGAGAGTCGGGGCCATTGGACCATTGGCACCACATATTACATGGCAATATGAGAAAACATTGTTTGTGCATGCACTATGAGTACGAGATCATCAAGACGCCCATGAGGGGTAATGATGCGTCCTAAGGGCACTGGATGACCTAGTGGCTATAAGGGCAGTTCATCATTCCAGGTGTCTTTGCAAAATTTGGAGTAGCACCAAGCGTGTAAAACCCGCCCTTTTGAGCTAAGGAAAACAGGGAAAAGAACCGATGAAACCAAGTGAGTATTCGGAACCGGTTCACAAACCCGATCATTTCTAAACGGGCAATTTGGAAATTTACAACTCTCGGGTGATCCAAAGAGTTCATTAAACCTTGAAAAAGAAACTTAAGACAAAATAAAAGACAAAAACCAAATTGGTTCAGGTGATGCGATTCTTGATTCTAGGATGAACCTCAGGACGAGAGCTATCTGCCCAAATCGAAAGCTCTGACCGCCGTGCCTTCACCGGTGAGTAATCAAAGCTTTCTCTTTTTATAGTTCATTTTCAAGTGAAGCTCTGTTTCAGCTCCTCCCAGCATTAAAACTTGCGATTCACATTTCCAAAGAATCGTATGAACATGTAGAAACTCAATTTCAACTTCAATTTCAACAATTGGAAAAGTTTGATGGGTCAATTTGATAAAATCAAATTCGACTGTGTTAAGAAGTTGGAATTGGGGATAAATTGGGGATTTTTGAAATTCAAAAGATCAAAATGAAATTTTATGAAATTGAGGGTCAATTGGGCATGAAAATAATGTTGGAGGACCAATTGAGGAATTTTGAAATTTTAGGGGCAAAATTAACCATTTTTGTAAAGGAAGGGCAAAATGGTAATTTTGGAAAAGTTGGGGGACCAAATTGGAAATTTGGGAAATTAAACCCCTTTTTGGTGAAATTGAATAAATTGAGTTCCCAAGATAAATTTTAAAAGTTACGCGACTCAATTTGAGGAAAAACCAACATTAGGGACTTAAAGTTAAAGAGAAATAACTTTAGGGACCTAACTGCAAATAACAAAAAGTTTGGGTTTTCTCATTCATTGGAAATGAATGAAGGCAGTTATGCTGAGTAATAATGAACAAGATTGTTCATAGCGTATAGGAACGTGAAATACCGGGAATGCCAGCAAGGATAAGCTCGTGTGAATACAAAGAACCAGTCTAGTGGAATTCACGACATTAACGGGTGAGTGGGTTTACTAACATCATACCCGGTTGGGATGATGAGCACAACTTAAACTTAAAAACCACTTACGAGTTATGAGTGGATTACTAACATCATACCCGATTGGGATGATGAGCACAACTTAAAGATAAAAACCACTTACCAATTGTGAGTGGAAATTTTATATCATACCTGATAGGGGATGATAAGTACATCGGTATAAAAACCCACTGTTTAGTGGTATTTTAATCATCACTACTTAGAGAAAGTGATGTGAAAATTATGTGAAAAAAAACTACTTACCGGTTGTAAGTAGATCATACACGGTTGGTATGATGAGACTTCCTCGAAGGAAGTTGAAAACCTGTTCATCGGTTATGAACGGAGATGTCCTTATACCGGTTGGAATAATGGACAGTGAAAATCTATTTTGTCGGAAGTGTTCTCCCCTGACTGTTTGCCAATGCATAAACTATTTGGGAGACCTTCTCGACGAGAGCTCGAATAGCTCTGATAGGCTAGGGGCCTCGGTTTTGGAACATGGGTGCTAAGTGCCCGATTTTGAAAATCTCGTACACTAGGCCCAAGGCCAGTTGGCACGAGCTGGAGCTCGTAAACGAACATGATATATGTGCCATAAAACTTAATAAGTGAATTGTTTGGCCATGTTACCAAGATAGGACCGACATGCTCTGTCAACTAGCGAGAGTGCGACATGATAGGTCGACGGACTAGTCAAGACAAACAGCTGCGGGTTGAGTTAAGAGTCGGGGCCGTTGGACTAGTGGCACCACAAATTACATGGCAATATAAGAAAACATTGTTTGTGCATGCACTGTGAGTATGGGATCATCAAGACGCCCATGAGGGTTAGTGATGCCTCCTAAGGGCATTGGATGACCTGGTGGGTATAAGGGCAGTTCGTCGTTCCAGGTGTCTGTGCGAAATCTGGAGTAGCACCAAGCGCATGAGACTGGGGTGGAGACAGGATGAGGTCTCTATCCTCATACAGACACGAAGAAGTAATTTTGGGATTGTGGGTCGGATGTCACGTACATCCACTCATTCCCAAAGTAGAAGTGGTTGTACTTCTATCTGGGTGGCAGGAAAAGTTACTCCGAAGCCACTAGTGGGTTAAGTAGTGATACTGACTTAAAAATGTGTGTAACCTTCATGATGAAGGATGTGTGTTGGATGATGACACACCGGTAACTAAGAAATATCGGAAAAACCCAAATTTTTAAATGAAGGGATTTTTGAAAAGAAAGGAGTCTAGCACACTTCATATAAATATTTTTTCTTAAAAGTTAAAAGTAGACTTTTAAAAACCCATTCACTGAGTAGTTGTACTCACCCCCTCCCTTATACCCCTTTCAGGAAATCACGGAAAGCCTTCCCTTAAAGACAGTCAACTAAGATGCATGTATGACAAGTATGTAAAGTTTTAAATTTCATGCAGTTTTGATTATGCTATTCTAGGAAATAGGTGTAGGTTAAAGGACACCTTACTCTTTACGGTTTACAATAAGGGGAAACTCTTTAATAAACCAGGAGAGTGGCGGGTTGATCACGGGAATCCGACCAAACTGGGTTGGAGCATGACAATCTCGATTCATTATCTCTCGGCCTAATAGCCTTCATTCATTCCAAATGAATGAGAAAAGCCAAACTTTTATTTATTTGCAATTAAGTCCCTAAAGTTATTTTTCTTTAACTTTGAGTCCCTAATGCCGATTTTTCCTCAAATTGAGTCCCAAATCTTTTAAAATTCCTCTTGGGACCTCAGTTTATTCAATTGCACAATAAGGGGTTTAATTTTCCAAATTTCCAATTTGGTCCCCCAACTTTTATAAAATTACTATTTTGCCCTTCCTTTACAAAAATGGTAAATTGTACACCAAAAATTCTAAAATTCCTCAATTGGCCCTCTAATATTTTTATCATGCCCAATCGACCATCAATTTTAGGAAATTGCATTTCAGTCACTCGAATTTTCAAAAATCCCCAATTTTTTCCCCAATTCCAACTTTTTAACACAGACGAATCTGATTTCATTAAATTGACCGATCAAACATTTCCAATTGTTGAAATGAAGTTGAAATTGAGTTTCTACATGTTCATACGATTCTTTAGCAATTTGAATCGCAAGTTTTAACACCGGAATGAGCTCAAACGGAGCTTCGCTAGAAAATGAACTGTAGAGAGAGAAAGCTTCGATTACTCCCTGGTGAGGGCACGACGGTCCGAGCTTTCTATCTAAGCAGGTAGTTCTCCTCTTGAGGTTCTTCCTAGGATCAAGAATGTCATCAATTGATGTCGAATTGGATTAGTATTTCATCATTGAAATTCGGTTGACTCTCTTTAACACCGATCAAAAATTGCAGACAAAAGCCGAATTGGCATACCTTTTCATCCTAATTCAGCCGTGGAAGGTCTGAGGAAGTGTTAGGAGGGCTTGGTTTGGCCTGAGGAGGGCTTGAATTGGCCAATTTCAGCTTGGCCAAAATAGGGCAGCTTTGGTTCACCGGAGCTGCTTCATTGTTTGATCATGTCGACGCTTCTTCGATGACTCTCGGAACGAATGGGAGTCACCACCGTGTAGCTAACTTCTCCCCAGTTATAATGAACCCGACCTCGCCTTCTTTGGCTCAGAAATGACCCTATATCAGAGCTTTGGTTCGAGATTCACCGAAAAACTGAGCAACTAAGAGGGAGTGAGCTTTTCAGGTGTGAAGAGGATGAATGGAGATGAGCTCTTTATATAGGGAGCTCGGGGACTTGTTGGCCGTTCGTTTGGCACCTTTATGACAGAAATTGATGGCCTGAAACATATCGAACAAAAACGTTTCTTCTCCACTAGCACTGCTTCAATTTTCTGGCGAGTGAAAAGTGTGTTCATCTGAAGGAAGAAGATGACACTGTTCCAAATCAGACCGAACCGGTCCGAACCGGGTTTGAAGCTTAACTCGGCCGGTTCACCCCTCATTCGACCAAGTTTTTCAAATCTAAAAATTTCTAAATTCATCTAAAATCCTTTTCTATCCAATGTGGTCTCAAATCTCAAATTTTAATTATTTAAGCCACCTAGAAAAATAAATTTAGGATTTGGTTCAATAGTGGTTCAAACCAGTCCAAACCGATTCAGATCCGGTTCACCTGAACCGGTTTGGTTTTCATTCCCAATTCCTTCACAAGACTATTTCCATGACTTTTGTGACTTCTTAGGTCACTTAGGGTCCATAAAATTTTTGGTTTACCATCTTTTTATTGATTCCAATTCATAAACCAACTCGGTCCTTAAACCGGTGCAATCCGATTTGGGTTTGGTTCACCTGAACCGATCTGGTTTTTCTCTCCCACTTTGTTCTAATGTTCCATCCCAAGGTTTATAAATCTCTTTGGATCACAAGGGATCCATAAATTTCTTGGTTGACCCATTCTCTATCAGTTTCAGTTCACGGATCAACTCTGTTCATAAACCGGTTCTATCTGGTTCAGGAGAGCCTGAGAGATGGAAAATATGAATAATAGATGTCTCATCATACCGGACGAGAATGAGATCAATTGTGGTAATCATATACAAATAGTTGAATCTTCCACATATTGGGTTATTGATTCTAGTACTTCAAGATATATGACATGATCAATAGAAGAATTTAATATATATGATAAGTATCCTCAAACTCATAATTGAGTTGTTCATAGGGCAGATGGAATAGTACAATCTATCAAAGGGAAGGGCTTTGTTAGATGTACTGATTTGATCACATTATCATCTATTTTGCATGTTCCCTCTTTTCCGGTTAATATGTTGTTAATTAGTAGTATCATTGATCAATTAAATTGTTAAGTAATTTTTTATGGGGACACTTGTATCTTTCGAGAGAGAAACACTAAGAAGATACTTGGAACTAGCAGCAAGCGTGCAAGATTGTGTTATCTAAATAGAAGAGTTGTGGATAAAAGTTTGAGTGTTGCAATGAATTGTAAAGAAGAAGATGAAGCAATGTCAAAACATTGTAGGATGGGACATCCATCTTTTGAGAGTCTTAAAAAGTTGAGACCAGAGTTGATGAATAAAGTATAACACAATAAACTTGTTTGTGATGCTTGTGAGTTTGGAAAACACACAAAACAAGTTATAATTCTACTGGATTAAAAAGTATGGAAACGTTTGGGGTTCATGTTTGATTACCTCTACTAATGGATTCAGATGGTTTATCACCTTTATTGATTGTCACTCTCGGATGACATGGTTATATTTGATGAAGCACAAAGGAGAAGCACTATTATGTTTCAAGAAATTTCTAGCTCTTGTTCAAACTCAATTTAATGTCAAAGTTTATACTCTTAGAACATACAATGGCACTGAGTATGTGAATCAAGAATTTTTGTCTTATCTATCTAGTAAGAAAATTATTCATTAGCCTACATGTCTAGATATCCCCCAACAAAATGGTGTTATAAAGTGGAAAAATTGTCATTTTTTGGAAGTTGCTCGTTCTCTTCTCTTCAAGATGAATGTACCATAGTATTTATGGAGTGAAGCTATACTGACATCAGCTTATTTGATTAATCAAATGCACTCACAAGTGTTGAAATTTAGATTACATTTTGAAGTATTGATGGGACAAAACACATACATAGTCCCTCCTCATGTGTTTGGATGTATATGTTTTGTTATGGATCATCGTCATTCGGTAAGCAAGTTTGATCCTCGTGCATTAAAATGTATTTATGTGGGTTATTCCAGTACTCAAAAGGGAAACAAGTATTAGAGTCCAAGTGAGAAAAGACTATTTGTGAGTATGGATGTGACGTTTCGTGAGAATGAACCATTCTATAAGGAATCAACGCAGTCTTCAACCGTATTACAAAACTTGTCAATTCCTGATATATGAAAAACAAATGAAGAAATTGTCAATTATCAAAGTGCTGAAAATATTATTGTAGTAGTGAATATACCATATGTAATTTAATAGTAGGGTATTATATTTTCCATATATTAAATATAAAGATAAGGAAATATACTTCCTATTCAAATTTCCCCTTCCATTTCTTAAGATCCTCATGTGTATCCTCATAAACTGAACAAAGAATTCAATGATAAAAACTAGAAGATGCATGTGCTATTTCTTCATGGTTTAACAGATTAATATTGTGCATCAAGCATTCACTTAATATAATAACATTGATGAATATGACAAACTAGTCAAGGGATAAGCAAAAAGAATTTGAATATGCCAAGAAAGAAACTCATTGACGGGTTTTATGCATTGGAGTGAGGAGCTTCTATCATAAAAAAACATTCAAAGTACAGTTTGGATTTCTAAATCAAGATAAGCTACTGTTAATATGTTCAGCAATCACATATAGCACAAAACTATTGAAGCCTAGCCTCTTGTAAATAAATTTCCAATTCTACTAAATATGGAAATGAATAATCCTAAGGATGCAAATGAATCATATCCTACTTTAATAGGCTTGAATATTCTTAAAATAGAAAAATTAAGTAGAATGGAAAAAGTCTAACAGTTAGTGGACAATAACAATAACAGACAACACAATATAGAGAAAAAAAGTTCACCTTTTCATGTTTAAAAGTGGAGGCTCATCAGGGTTTTTTTCTATATGAGAGAATATCAATCCCAACTCAACTACGTAGAAATTATGAAGTGAATGTCTCAGAAGGATAATACATCCATAAGCAAAAACCTTCATCGGGGGAATGGGCAGACGAACCATGAGACAAAAAGTAAAATATTGCCTAGTGCTTCAAGAAAAATCTCACAAAAATAGTTTAGACAAATAAAGATAAGGAAATATACTTCCTATTCAAGTTTCCCCTTCAATTTCTTAAGATCCTTAGTGTGTATCCCCCATATATTGAAAAAAGAATTCAATGATAAAAACTAGAAGATGTCAATGTTATTTCTGCATGGCTTAACACATTAATATTGTGCATCAACCATTCACTTAATATAATAACATTGATGAATATAACAAAGTTGTCAAGGGATAAGCAAAAAGAATTTGAATATGCTAAGAAAGAAACTCATTGATGGGTTTTATGCACTGGAGTGAGGAGCTTCTATCATAAAAAACATTCTAAGTACAGTTTAGATTTCTTAATCAAGATTAGCTGCTGTCAATATGTTCAGGAATCACCTACAGTAAAAAAATTATTGAAATTGTTGAGAATATGATCACACATTGGATAAAATAGAGAGGTGTTGTGGGTTTATAAGTTTGGAAAGGTTTCACTACTTACAAGTCATGACATTTAAATATAAATGGTACAATCTATTATTGGTTTACAATACCTTCTCAAATAGTATCAGAGCATATATGTCATGCCCCAACCCAGTTTGGTCATATCCCCATGAACAATCCGCCGCTCCCTTGGTTCAAAAAGAGTTTCCCCCTTCTTAAATTCAAGAGGAGTCAAGCGTAATCTCAACCTTGTTCCTTGGAAAACATATATCAAATAAGATGCAATATTAATAAAATCAAGCATACCTAACAGAGGGTAAAGCCTGGTGTTATCCCTAGTTATTTCTCTATTCCTGAAAAGGGATAAAAAGAGTGAATGAGTTTCTACAACCTTGTCACATTGCCACCAGTCCATCGAGTAAGTCGGTCCTGTCTTGGTACCATGGCCGAACACATAATTTATTAAAGTTTTAATGGCTTAATATCATGTTTATTTATGAGCTCCTGCTCATGCCAACTGACCTTGGGCCCACTGTACAAGATTTTCAAAATCGGGCATATTATTCCCCAAGTTCCAAAATCGTGGCCTCTGGCCTATTCGAGCTCCCGTCAAGAAGGTCTCTCAAAATTTTTAAGCAGTGGCGCAAAGCCAGGGGAGAACACTTCTAACAAAAATGTCTTTTCATTCGTCAATCACACCAACCGGGCCTGATGAAATCTTCACTTACAATCGGAAAACGGGTTTTCCACTTCCTTCTAGGAAGTCCATCATACCAACCGAGTATGATCTACTTACAACCGATAAGTAGTTTTTCCGTGTAGTTTCCACATCACCCCATTTAGGTGTGATGTTAAAATTCCACTTAGTAGTGGTTTTTCATTCTGAGGTACTCATCATCCCAATCGGGTATGATGTAAAAATTCTACTCACCCATTAATGTAGTGAAATCCTCTTGACTGGCTATTTGCCTTCATGCAAGCTTGTCTTGGTTGGCGTTCCCGGTACTTAGTGTTACTACACGATATGAACATACTTGTTCATTATCCTTTGGCCTAATAGCCTTCATTCATCACAAATGGATAAAATACCCAAACTTTTTAATTATTTGCAATTAGGTCCCTAAAATTCTTTTTTTTCTTTAACTTTAGGTCTCTAATGCCAATTTTCCCCCAAATTGAGTCCCAGAACTTCAAAATTTTACTTTGGTACCTCAATTTATTCAAAAAATACAAAAAAGGGGTTCAAGTTTCCCAAATTCCAAAAAATTGGCCAATTGGTCCTCCAACATCTTTTCCATGTGCAATTGGTCCTCAATTTTTGGAAATTACACTTTAGTCCCTCGAAATTTTGAAATCCCCAATTTCAACCTTTCAACCTTATCGAATCTGATTTCATCAAATTGACCGATGAAACAAGTTTAATTGTTGAAATTGAAGATAAATTTAAATTATTACACATCCATACAATTCAATTGCACTTTGAATCGCATGAATTCACACCGGAATGAGCTCAAACGGAGCTTTGCCGGAAAATTGAACATAGAGATAGAAGACTTTGAAAGCTTACCGTCGGGGGTGCGACGATCCGAGCTTTTAAACTGGGCAGATAGCTCTCATCATGGGGTTTCTCCTATAATCAAGAATCACCTCAATTCATATCAAATTGAGGGAGAATTTGGTTAGTAAAAATGTGTCAGTTCTCCCTCTAGCACCGATCGGAATTCAAAGAGGGGAGCCAAATTAACTTACTTTTGCACTCTAATTTGGTAGTATGAGGGCTGAGGAAGTATTAGGAGAGCTTAGCTTGGCCTTAGGAGGGCTCTAATCGGCTGATTTTAGCTCGATAAGAATATGGCAGCTTCGGTCTGTTGGAGCTGCTTCACTGTTCGATCACGTCAGCACTTCTCTGGCAATCCTCGGAGTAATTGGAGACCACCCTCGGGTAGTTGACTTCTCCCTTAGTCTAAAGAACCCGACCATACCTTATTTGGCTCAGAAAAACCCCTATGTCAGAGCTCTGGTTCGAGCTTTATCGGAAAACTGAGTAGCTGAGAGAGAGTGAGGTTTTCAGGTGTGTGGAGGTTCAATGGAGAGGGGCTCTTTATATAGGGAGCTCGAGGACTCTCCGGCTGTCCGTTTGGCACCTTAATAACAATCATTGATGGCTTGAAACATACTGAACGAAAATGTTTCCTCTTCACTAGCACTATTCAATTTTCTGGCGAGTGAACAGTACTGTCATCTGAAGGTAGAAGACAATACTATTCTAAACCGAACAAGATCGATCTGAACCGGGTTCAATGATTAAACTAGCCGATTCAAGCCCATTTCGATCGAGTTTTTCAAAATTAAAAATTTATAAATTTATCTAAATTATTCTCTATCCAATGGTGGCCTCAATTCTCCTATTTAAATTTTCTAAGCCACCTAGAAAAATGAATTTAGTGTCTGGTTCAATGGTGGTTCAAACCGGTTCAATCCAGTTCATATCTGGTTCACTTGAATTGGTCAGGTTTTCTCTCCCAATTTGTTCTAAGGTCCCTTTTCAAGGTTTTTATGACTCTTTGGGTCACTCAGGAGTGATAAATTTCCCAATTTGCCCATTCTCTAGTGATCGAGTTTGTGAACCATTTCAGTTTTCTCACTCAGTTTGACCAGTTCTTTCCCTGGTTTTTCTTAACTCCAAAGGGCGGGGTTTACAATATCGCTCAATAACTTCCTTCTCCTAGAAATTTGGCTCCTGCATAGCATCATCTTTTCTTGTTCAAGCATTTTCTCAAACACATAGCCTGTGCAGCACAGTTCTTCCTTATTCAAGCATTTTCTCAAATACATAACTACCCTAAACACTCAAAATGAGCTCCTCAACCACCATCATTCTCTCCAATGCACTTGCCTCCCTACTAATCAAACTTCACAACACCAATTACTACCTATGGCAGAATAATATCAGTAATATGCTACAAGCTTATCAATTGTATAGTTATGTCGATGGTAGCATATCTCAGCCAAAACCTACCTTGCTGGTGAAAGAAGAAGATGAGGAACTGGAGATTGTCAACCCAGAATATGATGCGTGGGTGGCCCGAGATAAGTTCACATTGACTGCACTAACCGCATCTTTGTCTACATAAGTCAATTTGCAGATTATCCTCCTTGGGTCCTAAGTTTTATCAAAATCACCCATTGGCCCTTAATTTTTCCAAAATTGCCATTTAGTCCCTAATTTCTCCAAAATTTCAATTTGACCCCAAGCTTCTCAAAATTGCTAATTGGTCCTCCATTTTGCCCAATTGGCCCTCAATTGGGAGTGAATTTCATGAAAAGGTCCTCAATTTCATCAATCTTCCATTCGGCCCCCAATTTTCGCAAAATCCCCAATTTGCCCAAATTTCTCAAAAATTGCACTTTGGCCCCCGAATTACAATCTTGTCAAATTGATCATCAAAATGTTGTTAATTATCCCCATTCATGATCTGGATCACCTTCTTTATGTTTCCCTCGTCATTTTAAGCCATCAACCACTTCATTTGGCTCAGAAATGAGCTCGAATGGAGCTTCACTAAAAAATACAGTCTAGAGAGAGAAAGCTTTGATATCTTACCAGTGGGGGTCCGATGACTGGAGCTTTGGTTGTCATTGCATTGCTCTCTTTGTGGGGATCCTCCCTAGATCAAACCATGCATCAATTGATGACCTAAGTAGTGTGAATTTCTTAGTTAAAGTTTTTGCAAAATTTGGACATGAATAGTATTTTTGGGCGAAGGGAGGCAGAGGGGACTTACGTTCTTAGCTTGGGGGAAGGTCGGGGCATCTCTAGGTGGAGTGTGGGGGGTTTGGCTGGGCCACAATTGGTCAGGGGAAAGTTTGATTCGGGCTGCAAAAGGTCGAGAAGTTTTCTGGTTGAGGAGCGGCTGCACTATTTGAGCTCCCTCATTCCTCCTCAGTGGTCTTCAAGCTAAAAGGAGAGTATGGCTAGGTAGAGGACTTCCTCCCAGTTCCAAAGATATCGAATGTGGCTTCAGAGGTTGAGAAAAGTCTTGTCACCGGAGCTTTGGTTCGTTGCTCATCGAAAAATGGTACTTTCCTACTTCTTCGCTTGATTGTGGGATGTTGATGACGAATGGAGAGGTGCTCTTTATATAGGGAGCACAACAACTGTTCAGGCTACCGGCTGGCGTGAGACTCAGCCCCTGCCCCACTCATTAGCAACCTGACCAAAGAGATTTTAAAATTGCCACAAACTCCCTCTTTCCCGACCTCTCTCTCTTCTTTGTCAACGGACTGAGGTTGAAGACAATGATGTTGTGGGCATGCCACGTGACGCACTGTGTTTGGCCAATTTTTCTAACGTGGAGGTCCAATGCGGCTACCATGTCAACCATTGACCGGTTGACCAGACACGTCAGCCTCTCATTAGTTGCTCGTGTATACGTGGCAGGCTAATAGGTCACCCACTGACCATTGACCAAACACGTGGCAACCTCTCATTGGCTGTATGTGTCAGCGTGGCTGCTGACTAGGCATCATTGACCATTGACCGGTCTGGTCTGTTGACTAGCTGGACCGTTGACCGGTACGGTCCAATCGGGTTCGATGACCCAAATTCAAAAATTGGCCGGTTCGGACCCGATTCGACTGGTTTTCTGAAAATTTAAATTTTCTAAATTTATCTAAATTCATTTTCTATCTAATGGTGGCCTCAATTTCATAAATTGATATTTTTAAGCCACTTAGAAAAATGAATCATTGAATCGGTTCACTATGGTTCATCTCGGTTCATTCCGGTTCGGGTGTAGTTCACCCCCAAACCGGTCTAGTTCTCTCATCCAATTTACTTCCTAGTTCTTTCTCACAATTTTTGTGAAGTTTTGGTCACTTGGAATCTTCCAATTTCCTATGTAAACCTTTCTTTACCATTTTTTGTTCACAATTCAACTTCGTTCATCACAAGAAAAATTTACTGGATCTTTTTTTCGATTTTCCTTGGTCCCATAGGAGAGGTTTTATAAATCTCCCTTCCTTTTAGGAGTTTTGTCCTCAAAACTATTATATACTAAACAGTTGCAAGTATCTACCCTTTACAACCGACTCCACCTCCCATGTTTCCTCCTCCACTTGATCATTCCGCCAGAGGATCTTTACCATGGGGATCCTCTTATTTTGGAGGTTTTTCTCATATCAGTCAAGGATTCATATGGGCCCCACTTCGTAAACCAGGTCTTCCTCGATCTCTAGCAGCGGTTGATCTAGCACATGGTCGGGGTCGGACTTGTATTTTTGTTGCAACGACATGTGGAATACATCGTGAATTCTTTGCAGGTATGTGGGTAACTCTAACCTGTATGCTACTGGTTCGACCCTCTAAGTTATGCCGTATGGATCTATGTAGTGAGCGGGTGTTGGTAGTGAGTTTTCAAAATAGCTTATTCAAACAATGCCAAGGTCATCATTTCCTTCCAAAAGGATCTTTCCTATAATTTGGTTTCCAAAATCTTTTCCCAATGTTACCATTCCTTCTACCAAGGATTTTCAAACTCAAATCTTGAAGTTTTTTCCCATTCTCATATTAGGTGTATTTAGCTTTCTTAGCCCATTCCCATGCCTCGGAAGGTGTTTAGCAAACAAATACATGTCCTTCATTAGGAAGGGTACACACATTCGCAGGTGTAACCTGTCCATTACACCCACTCGTGGATTGAAGCATTGTTACCGTCCACCAACATAGAAGTTCATCTACTTCTACCCTAGATCTGAGTGGATGTCCTAGACATCCAACCCTCATACCTGAATACCACATCGTGGCTAAATATGACGATAGAGACCTTATCCCGGTCTCATGCACATGATGCTCAAACACAGTAGCTTCAAGAAGCTCAAACACAGTAGTTTCGTGGAGTCCAAACATAGTAAATCTATGGAGTCAAAACATAGTAACTCCATGACTAACTGATACGACGAGAAACCCAAACATAGTAACTTCTCTTTACCTTATCGCTACCATATCGTCCACTAGCCCTTAGGACGCATCAATACCCCTCTTGGGCATCTTAATGGTCATGTACCTAAAGTGCATGCACAAACAAAGTTTTCAAATAGAGCCATTTATCTTTGGTACCACTAGTTCAACGGCCCCGACCCTCAACCCAACCTACAGCTATTTGTCTAGGCCAATCTATCGACCTAGCCTTAACGTACTACTGCTAGCCCATCGAGGACTGTCAGTCCTGTCTTGGTACCATGGCAAAATCACACATTCATTTTATTAGAAATTTTCATGACCTTCATATCTCATGTTTGTTTACAAGCTCCTCCTCGTACAAACTTGCCTTGGGCCCACTGTACGTGATTTTTCAAAAATCAGGCATTTAGCCCCAAAAGTTAAAAAAACCCAGGCCTCTAGTCTATCTTAGGTGTTCTAGCTCACGTCAAGAAGGTCTCCCAAAAAGTTTAAGCATTGGCACACAGTCAGGCGAGAACACTTTTGACCAAACACCTTTTCACTTCATCACATGATATCTTCGCTTACAACCAGCAAGAGGGTTTCTCCTTCCTTCGAGGAAGTCCATCATACCAACCGAGTATGATTTCCTCTACTTACAACATGTAAGTAGATTTTAATTTTGTTTGCCCTTCACCCCAACCAGGTATGATGTCAAAATTCCACTTATAAGTGGTTTTTCATTTCTAAAATGCTCATCATCCCAACCGGGTATGATGTGAATAAGCCCACTCACCCGATAACTGTGACGTGTTTGTCCTCGGTCAGTTTTCCAAGTCTACGCGAGGTTTATCTTGCTGGCATTCCGGTCACACTTGTCCCTACATGTTTTGGACAGCCTTTTCACTTAAGGTTTGGCATAAAAGCCTAAGTTCACAAATTATCGATATATTACATTTAGGTCCCTAAAGTTTATTTTTCTTAACTTTAGGTTCCTAATGCCAACTTTTGCCCAATTGAGTCTCAAAATTCCAAAATTTTTCTTTGAGTCCTCATTTTTCTTAAAATTGCATAAGGGGCTCAAGTTTTCCAAATTTTCAATTTGGTCCTCAACTTTTTAAAAATTACCATTTTACCCCTACTTTCCAAAAATGGAAATTTGTCCCCAATTGTTCCAAAAATCAAACATTGGTCCCTCAACATCTTTTTCATGGCCAATTGGCCCTCAATTTTAGAAAATTGCAATGAGTTCCCTCAATTTTATGAAATCCCTAAATTTCTCCCCTTCAAACTGACTGAATTTGATTTCTTCAAATTGGCCATTGAATCGGGGTTAATTGCTCCAATTAAAGGTATGAATCAGTTACTACACTTCCATATGATTCAATTGAGCTTTGAACCACGTCATTTGGGTCTAAATTGAGCTTAAACGGAGCATCACCAGAAAATTGTGTGTAGAGAGAGAGAGCTTCAAAAGCTTACTGTCGGAGGTGCGGTAGTCCGAGCTCTCTGCCGTGGAAGGTATCTCTCTTCTTGAGGTACCTTCTAGCATGAAGAATTTCGACAATTGACCTCGAATCGAGTGAGAATTTTGTCAGTGAAATTTTGTAGTTTCTCTCTCTAACTTTGACCTGCAACGACTGAGGAGGGTCAAATTGTCTTGCCTTTCAGCTCAGTTGAGGTCGAATGAGAGTTGTGGGGATGTTTGGAGAGCTTGGTTTTGCTGGAGGAGGGCTGAATTTGGTCAAATTCAGCTCAACCAAAATAGGGTAGCTTCGGTCCATCGGAGATGCTTCACTTTTTTATTTCACTGACGCTTCTCCTACGATCCTCAGATTGAACGAAGCTTACTATCAAATAGTTGACTTCCCCCGGAGTCTAAAGAACCCGACCTCGCCTTCCAAGGTTGAGAAAACTACCCAAGTCGAAGCTCTAGTTTGAGCTTCACCAGAAAATGGAGTAGTTGAGAGAGAATGGAGTTTTTAGGTGTGAGAAGGATGAATGGAGAGGAGCGCTTTATATAGGGAGCTTGGGGACTCTCTGCCCGACCGTTTAGCATCTTGGTCGTGCTCATTCATGGCCAGAAATGCCCTGAGTAGAGGTGATTCATCTTTGTTGGTGTTGTCCTTCATCCGTTGAATGAATAGTGTTGTCATCTGAAGGAAGAAGACGACATTGTTCCGAACAGGACCGAACTGGTCTGACCGTGTTCAATGCTTAAACAGACAAGTTCAGGCCTGATTCGACTAAGTTTTTCAAATTTAAAAATTTCTAAATTCATTCTCTATCAAATGGTGGCTTCAATTCCCTAATTTGAATATTTTAAGCCACCTATAAAAATAAATTTAGCAACCGATTCATTCATGGTTCAATCCGGTTCAGATTTAGTTCACTTGAATTGGTCTGGTTTTCTCTTCCAATTTATCCCAAAGACCCTTTCCATTGTTTTTAGGACTCTTTGGATCACGCGGGATTTGTAAATTTCCCAATTTACCCTTTCTCTAACGGTTGCGGTTCGTGAACCGGTTCAGTTTTCTCCCTTGGGTTGACCGATTATTTCCCTATTTTTCTTATCTTTAAGGGACGGGGTTTACAACTCTCCCCTCCTTTTAGGATTTTTGTCCCCAAAACTTAATCAACATCCTTTGCATAGGAAATAACTTCCCTTGATGTCAACTTGGAGTTAGCTTGACATGCTAACACTTCAGTTGTTCTTTCACTTAGCTACTTTATAACACACACTTAAGGAATTTCTTTTCTTTTCCATTATTTACTCATTCCATGGAGTTTATCATAGCTAAGCATGTCTTAATTGCGAGTTCAAGGGTATATCCTTAGGTTCACATCTTCATTTGCTTAGGGTAAGATTTTTTCCCTTGAGGTTCCTACTCAAGATTTCAGGATTGAGAGTTCCAGGATGCCTAATCGTTCATGTGTCTAGTTATTCTCTTTATCATTGAAACCCTTAACTTGGTGTCCTTTTGAGTGCTACGTACTTGTTTTCATGAGTTTCGGTGTCATCACCTTTTCGTCCTATTTTAACCCTTCCCTCATTCGTTGTTTATTACAACTTCAGTCCAAATTTAATGTTTGACCTTATCATGCTTAACTAACTGACTCTTCTTTACTTGAATCATATTTTTCCCTGGGGTTGTTGGGCTTACATGTCCCTTATAGCACGACATACTTTAGAACATGTCTTTGACCATTTAAAATTTTAGAACACTTCCATAGTGGTTGTTCTCAACCTTTCAACCTTTTAGGGATAGTATAACTTTGTCGCTCTTTTCGTTTGGTAGTATTTCTCGACTGCCTTTACTATTATCTAATCATCCTTCTTGCCATTGACGTCATGTCTTATATAACAGTGTCAGTTTTCCTTACCTACTCATCTTTTCCCAAGTTCTTTATTGGGTCTTTTCGATTTCAATTATTGGGTTTCCTGATGACTTACCGACACACTGGAATTCTTCCTTTCTTATGTTCTTCCTTATTTCTAGTAACATCCTTTCCTAAAGGACTTTCCTTTTTCTTAATCCACTCTTACTCGCTCGTGACCATTTCGAGTTAATCCCTTTTGGTCTATGTGATGATCACTTTGTTTGGGGAGTTCCCTTCTTACAATTTTTCTCTCTATTATGTCCCTCACAGGAGAGACTTCAACCTTAGGAGCTACATGCTCAACCTTCTTACCCTTCCTTGAAGGTTTCTTTCTTCATTTCTTCACACCATTTTTTATATTGGGGCATTTGCTCACTTTGAATTCTTCTTCATCTAAAAATTTATGTTTCATCCCTTATTCCTTACTTGAGAACTTCCAATTACCAATCTTATTTCGTGTACTCCACACCATGCTCAGTAATCTACTCTTTAGGCCCCATCAAGTGAGCATGGACTACAACCAGTCTTGATGTTAGTGGTTATTCCATTTAACCACTTCTAAATTGGAGGGCTTACTTCTCCAAGGCTTCTTGGACCTTCCTTCCTTTATTTCCTTATTATGGGTAGTCAACCCACTCTTACTTGTCACAACATCTTTTGATGCTATCTTCCTACTTACCGTTCCTTAAATATAACTTACTTCCTAGGTTCTCCTAGTATGCCTCCCTTGATTCTTTCACCTTAGCATGTACTACTACCTCTTAGTTGGGACATGTATGCTTCCCTAGGGTTTCCTTCCTTGGGAGGATTCATCTCCTTCTCTCTCGGAATTCTATGCGTACTTGAGGGCATCTAATCCTCAAATCTACTTCATGACATCCTTAGATGCTATTCTTTCTATTTCCCTTTTTATGGAAAATTTTCTCCTACTTGTGTCACAAGTTTATTTTTGTAGGGACTAGAACTTTCATTTATTATGATGGTAACAAATTACAGTTTTTGGCTATATTTATTCAGGGGAATTTTGGTAAGTACTAACTATGGTACTAGTATCCTTCTGTGTTTCCTCTTGGGTGAGGTTGTATACTCTGGTCAGTACCCTCGACGTAGTGGCTGTCTTGCCCTCTGTCTAGTTCCCTTGGGTTTCCTTGAGGTGGTCTATGGGTACTTCGTTGTGTATTGCCCCAAAGGGCTAGATAGTTCTTCACAAAGTGGCCAATCTATCTACATTCGAAGCATACTCAACATTGTCCTTCATGGTTTTTCTGGCACTTGGGACAATAGGGGCTTCTCCTTTGTGGGGTTGTACTTGCCTCCTTTTTGGCATGATAACCTTCCATTATCCTAGGGAACCCCATTATTGTCCCCCATTTCTATCCACCAGGCTCCTTTTGTCTTCCCTGACTGTTATGGCCTCCTTCCTCTTTCCTACTGATCTTCTATCCGGCGGCATCTCGTCTATACTAGACGCTCACATTCATGGGCCATGTGGATGACAACAACCAAATATGTGGGGTGTCCTAGTACTCCCATTTGACATCATATATCCATATTAAGACTGTCCACAAATAGTTGGAAAACATACGTAGGTTCAGCTAGGTCGAGGGCAAAGGGTCTTAATTCATTGAACTTGGTTTCATACTTCGAGATAGAGTTAAGCCCTTGTCGGAGTCAAAGGAAGTCCTGCTTCTTTTTGTTGATCAGATGAGAAGCTAGGTATTCGTCTGTATACCTCCCATCGAATTACTCCCAAGTGGGGGTGGTGGCATGTAAACTCTTGACATTTTCCATCCTCCTCTTTGCACTAGCTTCTAGGAAAAACTCTGCCAGGATTACCATATCCTCAGGTAAAATCCTGACTATCCTCATGAGTTTCTTGATGCTAGCCAGCTAGTCCATAGCAGCCCCCGCATCCTTCTCACCTAGGAAAGGCTTACATCCTACTTGATGGAGAGTTTTAAGGTCTTTAGGGTCAACTAGAGGAGGAATGTTAGCAGGAGGGGGATGAGATTATACTTCCTCGGGCTTAGCTCGAGAGTTGGTGTCCACCTCACGGGCGAGGTTAGGTCGTCCAAACACTCGGGTGAACTTTTCGTACATTCTCTAGTGCTCCGAGCTTAGTCCAGGTGGAACTGTTTGGGCTTCTTGGGGAGTTTCCACAGGGAGGGGTTGTTGGACAGTGTCAGTAACAACAACTCTTGTTCTCTTGGTTCCTCCATTGGGAGTGATTTTTCAAAATAGCTTATTCAAACAATGCCAAGGTCATCATTTCCTTCAAAAAGGATCTTTCCTAAAATTTGGTTTCCAAAGGTTACCATTTTTTCTACCAAGGATTTTCAAACTCAAATCTTGAAGCTTTTTCCCATTCTCATATTAGGCATGTTTAGCTTACTTAGCACATCCCCTATCCCCGGAAGGCATTTTGCAAATAAACACATGCCCTTCATCAGGAAGGGTACACACATTTGTAGGTGCAACACGTCCACTGCACCCACTCGTGGATCAGAGCGTCTTTACTATCCACCAAGATAGAAGTATGTCCACTTCTATCTTGGATTTGAGTGGATGTCCTAGACATCCGACCCTTAGATCCGAATACCACTTCATGTCCATATGAGGACATAGGCCTTATCCCGATTTCATGCGCATGAAGCCTAAACACAGTAGCTTCAAGAAGCTCAAACACAATAGCTTCAGAAAGCTCAAACACAATAGCTTCATGGAGTTCAAACATAGTAACTCCGTGGAGTCCAAACATAGTAACTCCATGACTAACTAGTACGACGAGAAACCCAAACACAGTAGCTTCTCTTTCCTTTATCACTACCATGTTGTCCAGGAGCCCTTAGTATGTATCACTACCCCTCTTGGGCATCTTGATAGTTATGTACCTCAAGTGCATACACAAACAAAGTTTTCACATAAAGCCATTTATCTTTGGTGCCACTAGTCCAACGACCCCGACCCTCAACCCAACTTGCAACTGTTTATTTAGGCCGGTCCGTCAACCTGGCCTTAATGCACTGTCACCAGTCCATCGAGTATTGTTGGTCCTGTCTTGGTACCATGGTGAAATCACACATTCATTTTATTAGAAATTTTCATGGCTTTCATATCTCATTTTTGTTTACAAGCTCCTACTCGTGCCAAGTAGCCTTGGGCTCACTATACATGATTTTTGCCAAATCGGGCATTTAACGCCACAAGTTCAAAAAACCGACGCCTCTAGCCTATCAGAGCTATTCTAGCCCCCATCAAGAAGTTCTCCCAAAAAGTTTAAGCATTGGCACATAGTTAACGGAGAACACTTCTAACAAAATACTTTTTCACTTCATCACACTATATGGGAGTGATGATATCTTCGCTTACAACCAGCAAGTGGGTTTCTCCCTTCTTCAAGTAAGTCCATCATACAAATCGGGTATGATTTCCTCTACATACAACCGGTAAGTAGGTTTTAACTTCGTTTGCCCATCACCCCAACTAGTTATGATGTCAAAATTCCACTTATAAGTTGTTTTTCATTTCTAAAATGCTCATCATCCCAACCGGATATGATGTGAATACGCACACACTCACCCGATAACCATGTCGTGTTCGTCCTCGGTCGATTTTCCAAGTTTTCCTCATCTTTATCTTGTTGGTGTTCTGGTCACACTTGTCCCTACACGTTTTGGAGAGCCTTTCACTTAAGGTTTGGCATAAAAGCCCAAGTTCACAAATTATCAATATATTGCATTTAGGTCCCTAAAGTTTATTTTTCTTAAATTTAGGTCCTTAATGCCAACTTTTGCCCAATTTGAGTCCCAAAATTTCTTCTGAGTCCTCATTTTACCCAAAATTGCATAAGAGGCTCAAGTTTTCTAAATTTCTAATATGGTCCTCAACTTTTCAAAAATTACAATTTTGCCCCTATATTCCAAAAATGGCAATATGACACCAATTATTCCAAAAATTGACCAATTGGTCCCTCAACATCTTTTTCATGGCCAATTGGCCCTCAGTTTTGGTAAATTGCAAAGAGGTCACACAATTTCACGAAATCCCCCAATTTTCCCTAAAATTTCCCGCTCCCCCCCCTCGCCCCCAATTTCTCCCCTTCAAACTAACCAAATTTGATTTATTCAAATTGGTCATTCAATCAGGGTTAATTACTCCAATTGAAGGTATGAATAAGTTTCTACACTTCCATATGATTCAATTGAGCTTTGAACCACGTCATTTGGGTCTGAATTGAGCTCAAACAAAGCTTCACCGAAAAACTATGCGTAGAGAGAGAAAGCTTTGAAAGCTTACCATCGGAGGTGCGGCGATCCGAGCACACTATCGAGGAAGGTAGCTCTCTTTATAAGGTATCTTATAGGATCAAGAATTCCTACAATTGACCTCGAATCGAGGAAGAATTTTGTTAGTGAAATTCTGTAGTTTCTATCTCTAACTCCGACCCACAACGATTAAGGAGGAATGAACTGGCTTGTCTTTCGGCTCAATTGAGGTTGTATGAGGGTTGTGGAGATGTTGTGAGAGCTTACTTTGGTCGGAGGAGGGCTAGATTTGGCCAAATTCAGCTCGGCCGAAACACGGCAGCTTCAGTCCGTCGAAGCTGCTTCACTGTTGGATTCCGTCGGCACTTCTCTAATGGTACTTGGATCGAACAGAGGTTGCTATCAGATAACTGACTTCACCCGGAGTCTAAAGAACCCAACCTCACCTTCTAAGGTTGAGAAAACTACCCAAGTCAGAGCTCTCATTCGAGCTTCACTAGAAAATGGAGCAATTGAGAGAGAATGGAGTTTTCAAGTGTGAGGAGGATGAATGGAGGGGAGCTCTTTATATACAAAGCTCGAGGACTCTCTGCCCGATCGTTTAGCATCTTAGTCACGCTCATTCATGGCCAGAAATTCCTTAAAAGGAGGCAATTCATCTTTGTTGATGTTGTCCATTCATCTGTTAAATGAACAATCTTGTCATCTAAAGGAAGAAGACGATATTGTTCCGAACCGGTCCAACCGAGTTCAATGCTTAAACTGGCCGGTTCAGGCCCGATTAGACTGAGTTTTTCAAAATTAAAAATTTCTAAATTAATCTAAATTCATTCTCTATCCAATGGTAGCTTCAATTCCCCAATTTGAATATTTTAAGCCACCTAGAAAAATAAATTTAGCAATTGGTTCAATGATGGTTCAAACTGGTTCTATCCGGTTCAGGTTTGGTTTTCTCTTCCAATTTATCCCAAAGTCCCTTTCCATGGTTTTTATGACTCTTTTGGTCACTCGAGATTTGTAAATTTCCCAATTTGCCCTTTCTCTAACGCTTGCGGTTCGTGAACTGGTTCGGTTTTCTCCCTTAGGTTGACTGGTTCTTTCCCTTGTTTTCTTATCTTTAAGGAACGGGGTTTACAATACTTACAGGGATCCCGTGGAGCTGTATAATCTCTCCCACGTACAGGGCGTCCAATGTTTCTATCAGGTCTATCACTTGGATGGGTAGGAAGCAGGCAAACTTTGTCAACCAATCCACGATGACCCATATTCCATCCTAACCCCTTTTTGTTACTGACAGCCCGGTTATGAAATCAATGATGATATGCTCCCATTTCCATTTGGAAATGGGGAGGGGCTGTAGTAGTCTAGAGGGTTTCTGTTGTTCAACCTTAATCTGCTGGCATGACAGGCATCTGTCCACATACTCGACGATATCCCTCTTCGTCCCTTTCCACCAGTACCCTTGTTTGAGGGTGCAGTATATCTTGGTGTTGCCTGGATGCATGGCGTACATCAAGTCATGTGCCTTCTCTAGTATCCCCCTTTTCAATTCTAGATTGTTTGGTACTCAAACCCTCCCTTTGAAGGTCATTACCTCGTCACTCCTTACTACGAGGTCTTGGGTGGGGCCTCAATAGTCTGTGTCCAATGGGGATGAAGCTCCTCATCCTCCTTTTGCAAGACCCATATTTGGTCTACTATGCCAGGTCGTACGACTAGGTTAGCCCTTAGGTTACCCCAGCTCTTGTCCACACTGAAGTCCACTCTTAGATTGTGCAATTGACTTAAAAGGGATAGGTAGCTGGCCCTTACTGAGGCCATTCTCGTGTGGTACTTGCAGTTGAGTGCGTTGACTACCACATTGGCCTTACCGAGGTGATACTCGATTGTTAGGTCGTAGTCCTTGACCAACTCTAGCCACCTTTGCTACCACAGGTTGAGTTCCTTTTGGGTTAAAAAATATTTCAAGCTCTGTGGTTGGTGTAGATACGACACTTTATTCCATATAAATAGTAACGCCACATCTTGAGGGAAAACACTATTGTTGCTAGCTTGAGGTCGTGGGGTAGTTTTTCTCATGGGGCTTCAATTGTCATGAGGCATAAGCAATGACTCTCCCCTGTTGCATTAGGACATACCCTAATCCTTGTCTGGATGCATCACTATATACTATGTACTCCCGACATCCGAGTCGGGAAAGGCCAACACTATGGCCGTCATCAACCGAAACTTGAGCTCCTATCATAACTCCTCGTACTTAGCATCTTTGTGAGGCGAGTTAATGGAGCTACAATCCTTAAGAAGTCCTCCACAAACTTTCGGTAGTATCCGACGAGGCCGAGGAAGCTACGCATTTCGGTTAGGATGGTGGGAGCCTTCCAATTGGAGATGGTCTTTATCTTTACTGGGTCCACCTTCTCCCCATCCTTTGACACTATATGCCCTAAGAAGCCGACCTCTTGCAGCCAAAACTCCCACTTTGAGAATTTGGCGTAGAGTCGGTGTTCTCGCAAAGTACTCAGCATAGTCTCTAGGTGCGCCTGGTGTTCCTCCTCAGTTTGGGAATATATTAGGATATCATCTATGAACACTATCATGAACATGTCCAAGTATGGCTGAAACACCTGGTTCATCGGGTCCATGAAAGCCACGGATGCGTTCGTCAGCCCGAAGGGCATCACTCTAAACTCGTAATGTCCATATTGTGATCAGAAAGTAGTATTATGTATGTCCTCCTCCTGAATCTTCAATTTGTGGTAACCTAACCGCAGGTCGATCTTGGAGAAGTAGGCCGCCCCTCTTAGCTAGTCAAAAAAGTCATCTATCATGGGGAAAGGGTATTTATTCTTAATTGTCACTTGGTTTAATTTCTGATAGTCGATGCAAAGCTGCATGCTTCTATCTTTTTTTACAAATAAGACCGGTGCACCCCACGGGGATTGGCTCAAGTGTATGAAGACCTTTTCTAGCAATTCGTCCAACTAGTCTTTCAACTCCTTAAGTTCGGCGGGCACCATGTGGTAGGGAGCTTGTGATATGGGGTGGGTTCCTAACACCAATTCAAAAACAAACTCCAACTGGCAATCTGAGGGTAGGCCAGGTAGTTCTTCCAGGAAAACGTCGGGGTAATGGTTGACTACCGGGATTTCTTCTAGACCTTTTTCTAGTGAATCCTTGCAAGTAATCTGGGCGAGGAATACCTTACACCCTTTTTGTAAACCCCGTCCTTTGATAATGAAGAAACCGGGAAAAAACCAGTCAATTTCAAATTTTAAAACCGAATCGGTCTACAAGCTCGATTATTAGGAAACAGACAAATGGAGAATTTACAACTCCTATGTGACTCAAAATGGTTCATAAACTTTTGAAAAGAACCTTAGGATGAAATAGGGAAGAAAAATCGGATCGGTTCAAGTGAACCGAGACTGAACTAGATAGAATCGGTTTATGAACCGAAATCGATAGAGAGCCTAGACCGGGAAATTTATGGATCACAAGTGACCCAAAGAGTCTTAAAAGTCATGGAAATGGACTTGAGAAGGAATTGGAGATGAAAACCAAACCGGTTTGGACCGGTTTGAACTACTATTGAACCGGATCCTAAATTCATTTTTCTAGGTGGCTTAAAGAATTCAAATTTGAGATTTGAAGCCACCATTAGATGGAAAATGAATTTAGAAATTTTTAGATTTGAAAATTTCTGTCAAATGAGGGGTGAACCGGCCAGTTTAAGCTTTGAACTCGGTTCGGACTAGTCCGATTCGAAATAGTGTCGTCTTCTTTCTTTAGATGACAACACTATTCACTTGCCGAAAAATCGAAGTAGCGCCGACAAAATAGAAACATCTCTGTTCAATATGTTTTGGGCCATCAATGCCTGTCATAAAGATGCCAAACGAACGATCGACGAGTCCCCGAGCTCCCTATATAAAGAGCCCCTCTCCATTCATCGTCTCCACACATGAAAAGCTCACTCTCTCTCAGTTGCTTAGTTTTCCGGTGAAGCTCGAACCAGAGCTCCGATATAGGGTTATTTCTGAGCCAAAGAAGGTGAGGTCGGGTTCATTAGAACCGGGAAGAAGTCAACTACACGATGGTGACATCAGTTCGTTCCGAGAAGCGCCGGCGTGATCGAACAGTGAAGTAGCTCCGACGAACAAAAGCTGCCCTATTTTGGTCGAGTTGAAATCAGCCAATTCAAGCCCTCCTCAGGCCAAACCAAGCCCTCCCAACACTTTCTCAGCCCTCCCAACACTTCCTCAGCCCTCCCACGGCCGAATTAGGATGGAAAGGTAAGCCAATTCGACTCCACTGTACAATTTTTGATCGGTGTTAGAGACAGAGTCGGACAAATTTCTATGATGAAATTCTAATCCAATTCGACATCAATTGATATCTTTCTTGATCCTAGGAAGAACATCAGGAGGAGAACTACCTGCTCTAATAGAAAGCTTGGACCGCCATGCCCTCACCTGTGAGTAATCGAAACTTTCTCTCTCTACAATTCATTTTTCGGCGAAGCTTCGTTTGAGCTTGTTCTGACATTAAAACTTATGATTCAAATTGCTAAATAATCGTATGAACATGTAGAAACTCAATTTCAACAATTGGAAACATTTGATCAGTCAATTTGATAAAATCAAATTCGGTTGTGTTAAGAAGTTGGAATTGGGGAAAAATTGGGGATTTTCAAAAATTCGAAGGACCAAAATGCAATTTCCTAAAATTGAGGGTCAATTGGGAATGATAAAAATGTTAGGGGGCCAATTGAGGAATTCTAGAATTTTTGGGGTAAAATTTACCATTTTTGTAAAGAAAGGGAAAAATGGTAATTTTGGAAAAGTTTGGGGACCAAATTGGAAATTTGGGAAATTTAAACCCCTTTTTGTGAAATTGAATAAATTGAGATACCAAGGGGAATTTTAAAAGTTTTGGGATTCAATTTGAGGACCTAATTGCAAATAATTTTAGGGACCTAATTGCAAATAAATAAAAGTTTGGTTTTTCTCATTCATTTGCAATGAATGAAGGCTATTGGGCCGAGAGATAATGAACTAAGATGTTCATATCATGTAGGAACATGAAGCACCGGGAACGCCAGCAAGGACAAGCTCGCGTGAATACAAGGGAACAGTCTAGTGGAATTCACTGCATTGACGAGTGAGTGGGATTTTATTTCATACCCAGTTGGGGATGATAAGTATCTCAAAATGAAAACCCAGTACCAAGTGGTATTTTAAACATCACAACTTAAAGGAGTGATGTGAAAATCATGCGAAAAAACTACTTACCGGTTGTAAGTAGATCACACCCGGTTGGTATGATAAAACTTTCTCGAAGGAAGTTGAAAACCCGTTCATTAGTTATGAGCGGAAATGTCCTTATACCTGCTTGGTATAATGGACAGTTGAAAATATATTTTTGTCGAAAGTTCTCTCCCCTAATTGTGTCAATGCTTAAACGATTTGGGAGACCTTATTTACGGGAGCTCAAATAGCTCTCATAGGCTATGGGCCTTGATTTTGGAACTTGGGGGCTATTATGCCCGATTTTGAAAATATTGAACAAGTGGGCCATAGGCAAGTGGGCATGAGCAAGAGCTCGTAAACAAACATGAGATATGTGCCATAAAACTTAATAAATGAATTGTTTGGCCATGGTACCAAGACATGACCGACATATTCAGTCAACTAGTGGTAGTGCAACATGAAAGGTATCCAGACCAGTCAAGACAAATAGTTGCAGGTTGAGTTGAGGGTCGGGGCTGTTGGACCAGTGGCACCACATATTATATGTCATGATAAGAAAATATTGTTTGTGCATGCACTATGATTACAGGATCATCAAGATGCCCATGAGGGGTAGTGATGCATCCTAAGGGCCCTGGACGACCCGGTGAGTATAAGGGCAGTTAGTCGTACCAGGTGACTGTGCGAAATTTGGAGTAGCACCAAGCGCATGACACCGGTGTGGGGATAGGATGAGGTCTCTGTCCTCATACGGACATGAAGAATTGATTTCGGGATTGAGGGTCGGATGTCGCGTACATCTACTCATTGTCAAGGTAGAAATGGACGTGCTTCTATCTAGGTGGCTGGTAAAGTTGCTTCGATGCCACAAGTGGGTTTCGTGGACGTGCTGGCCCGCGAATGTGTGTTTGACCCTCATGATGAAGTTTGTGTGTTGGTTGATGACACACTGTGATTAAATAAGGAAATGGTGATAAAACCTGAGATTTTAAATGAAAGGATTTTTGAAAGAAAGGAGTTTGGCACACTCCAATACAATTTTTTTTCTCAAAGTGAATTTTTTAAAACTCATTCACTGAGTAGTCGTACTCACCCCCTCCTTTCTATCCATTTTTTAGGAAAAGAAAAAATGACTAAGAATAATGTCGAGCCTTACCCTCTCTCAGGTATGCTTAAATTTTCCTTAAGCTTTTATTTTATTGGATATATGTCTTTCCAGGGAACAAGGTTGAAATTACACCTAGCTCATTTCGAGTTAAAGTTGGAGGAAACTCCTCTTGAACCGAGAGAGCGGCGGGTTGTTCATGGGGATCCAACCAAACCGGGTTAGGGCATGACAACTAGAGTGGTATCAGAGCCAAGTTCCCTTAAAAAATTATCAATATTATGCCCTGATATTAACCCAACTCTAAACTATTATGTGGGAAGGAAAGTCCCTAGGAAATTCACGAAAAAATCCAGTCCTTCCCCTATAATCGTGAAAAAGACATCCAACCCAAGGGAGGAAGTCGTTCAAAGGTTTCTAAAGGGTAAAAAGTGGGTGCCCAAGGACATGGTAGAAGACTACGTGAAACTAGTTGGAGCCCTATTAGAACTAGAAGGCATCATATACCCTCCTCTCAGATAAGAAGAACCAGCAACACCTCCTAGAAGTCCATCCCCTCCTCCTCCAATGCCACAACAACCGAAGAGGAATCACACCAAGAAGGAGGCCTGGAATAACTATTGGGATGCATATGCCACCTTCATGAAGGTCCACCAAGTACCTCCACCCACTGAACCTAACTTCAACAGTCTCAATGGGTGAAGTGGACTTTTGAGTGTGGGGAGGAAGTACTAAGGTGGTACGGATTGGAGGCCATACATGGAATTCATCCTATTAAGGAGCATGAAAAGACCCCAATCAGTTCCTCAGAGCCTTCTGATCAAGAGTCCCATAATCGTTCTAGGGTTAACTCTAGCTCTATGACCCCAAGGGATTAGAGAGTAGAGAATTCCTGTAATAAGCCAAATTTTGGCAAGAAACTATTTCCTAAATAAATGAAAGTGAAATTTATTAAAACTCTAAGTTTCCTTGAGAAAAATTAAGTGTAAGATAATAGGAGTTTAAATAAAAAGGGAACCCCCTTAAGGAAGAATGGGTTATGGGTAGTTAAACTCAACCCTTAAGACTTACCTTAGAAACACGATAAATTCATCTGATGGAGATCCTAAGAAAAGGAAAAGAGTTGGAGAAGAAACCATCCAAGAGTACATGACTTTTGAGAGACAAGAAGTTCTGAGAATTTAAGATACAAGAAGAAGTATAACATCCCAAAAAGGAACCACAAGAATAGAAGCGGATTCATAAGGAAAAGAAATGAAGTATAGAGTCCACCATGGAAAGATGGAGAGAAAGTACAACAACAGAAAGCTCCAGGTGTAACAAACTAAAGAACTATGATACAAATTCCTTAGAAATTTCAAAGGATAAGAGACATGTGGAAGGTAAAGTATGAGTCAAAGAAGGAAGAAAAACAAGAAGTAGATGAATTGTACCAGGTCCTTAAGTTTAGGAGGAAGTTTCCAAAGGATAGGGTGATCAAACACTAGAAAATACGAATGGTTAGGTGAAAGTATAGGGAGGTTGGGCATGATCTACTACAAGAGGGCTTGGAAAACTCAAAATAGGAACTTCAAAAGAATCCTATATAAGGAAATAACATATTTGGACCAAATTATTCGGAGGAGTAAATGCAGTCTAACCAAAGATGGGGAATAGTGGAAAAATCCACCCCAACCAAGACAAAAAGAGAAATACTGGGGATATAAAGGTACAAAAGGTTTGGACACAATGAGGAGTAGAGACCTACCTCGAGGGAATAGGTGAACATTGAAGCGAGTAGAGATGAGGCAAGATCAACAGAAGGTACTCCTAGATCGAAAGAGTAAGAATAAGTTGGTGAAAATATCGGCAAAATATACTCCCGAAATTTAAGGATTTCAATGGTAGATCTAGAAGGAAAAACAAAGGGAAAAGAGAATGAAAAGCTCATCAGAGAAAGAAATCTTGGAAAGACATTGGCATACGAGGGAAAGAAAGTGAAATAAATGGAATAAGCAAGAGGATAATTCCTCAAGAACAAGATAATGGGAAGGAAAGAATCATGTACAAAGAGAAAAAAAATTACTTGACTCATGACTGAGAATTTGCTACAATAGTGTTGCCCTAAAGATATGGCGACACTACCTTTATGGGGTTAAGTACAGGATGTACACATATCACAAGAGCCCTAAGTACTTTCTAACTCAGAAGGAGTTAAATCACCATCAGAGGAGATGGATGAAATTGGTGAAGGATTATGATATTAAAATAGAATATCACCCTGGAAAGGCTAATGTGGTAGCAGATGCCTTAAGTCGCAAGTATCAAATTGAGGCGGCACAAGTAAGGACAAAGTTACCTACCCTTTTTATAACAATTGGGAAGGATGGAGGTGGATTTAAGGATAGACAAGTAGGAAAAATGCTTGGTGGTGAATGTGGCGGTAAGGCCCAGTCTAACCGAGCATATTAAGAACTCAACAAAGAACCGATAAAGAATTCCAGCCTTATTTGGATATGGTAAACAAAGAAAGTAAACTAAACTACGACATACGAGGTGACGGAGTACTAACCTATAAGGGTAGGGTATGTATGCCTCAAGATAAGGAGATGAAAAGATTAATTATAGAAGAGGCACATGATTTGATGTATTCTATGCATCCGGGCAGTACTAAGATGTATCACACCCTCAAACAGGGATATTGGTGGAAGGGTATGAAGAGGGACATTGCAGAATATGTAGCCCGATGTTTGTAAAAAAGCAGAACATCAAAAACCGTCAGAACTACTATAACCCTTACCAATTTCGGAGTGGAAATGGGAGCACATCACCATGGACTTCGTCGGACTTACCGGTGACCAAAAGGGGTCGAGATGCAATTTGGGTAATAGTGGATAGATTGACCAAATCAGCACATTTCCTTCCTATAAAAGTGATGGACACGGTAGAATAGTTGGTCGTCCTATACATGAAGGAAATCATAAGACTCCATGATGTCCGAGTGAGTATAGTATCGGATAGAGATTCGAGATTTACCTCCAGGTTTTGGCCAAGTTTACAAAATGCCATGGGGACTAAACTTCATATGAGCATGGCATTTCACCCACACATAGATGGTCAGTCGGAGCGAACCATCCAAACCTTAGAAGACATGCTGAGAGCGTGCGTACTTACCATAAATAAAAAATGGGAGGGATACTTATGTCTGATGGAATTTGCTTACAACAATAGTTATCAAGCCAGTATTCAGATGGCTTCCTATGAGGACCTTTATGGATGACCATATCGTACCCCTCTATTTTGGGAAGAAGTGGGAGAAAGGAAAATAGAAACTGCAGAATCAATTGAGGATGCCACCGAGAAGATAAAATTAATAAGGAGTTGTCTTAAGACTGCTCAGGACAGGCAAAAGAGTTATGCGTAAAATCGAAGGAAAGACTTGGAGTTCGAGGTAGGAGATCAAGTGTTCCTCAAAGTGTTCCCCTAGAGGGGAATACTTAGGTTCCAACAAAGAGGAAGGTTGAAACCAGGATATATCGGTCCATATCCCATCATTCAAAGGATAGGACCGGTAGCCTATAAATTGGAACTACCTCCTGACCTACAGAGAATACATGTTGTATTCCACATCTCAGTACTTCAGAAATATCAGCCTGATCCTAATCATGTATTGGATCAACCTCCAATAGAACTAGAAGAGAACCTGACCTATCAGACAGAGCCGGTACGAATAAGCGATTAGAGAGACAAGAATTTGAGGAACAAGAAAATTTCCTATGGTCAAGGTGTTGTGGTAGAACGGACCCGTGCAGGAAGAGACATGAGAAACTGAGTGTATGATGAGGAATAGTTACCCTCAATTATTTAACGTGTAACTATTTTGGGGACAAAACCCCTAAAGGGGGGGAGGAGGAGTGTTGTAAACCCCATCCTTTGATAATGAGAAAACCGGGAAAGAATCAGTCAATTTCAAATTTTAAAACTGAATCGATCTACAAGCTCAATTATTATAAAATGGACAAATGAAGAATTTATAACTCCCATATGACTCAAAATGGTTCATAAACTTTGGAAAAGAACCTTAGGATGAAATGGGGAAGAAAAATCGGATCGGTTCAAGTGAACCGGGTCCGAACCGGTTTATGAATCGAATTGACTCATGAACCGGAATCGATAAAGAGAGGGTAGACAAGGAAATTTATGGATCAAAAGTGACCCAAATAGTCCTAAAAGTCATGGAAATGGACTTGAGAAGGAATTGGAGATCAAAACTAAACCAGTTTAGGTGAACCAGATCCAAACCGGTTTGAACTACTACTGAACCGAATCTTAAATTAATTTTTCTAGGTGGCTTGAAGAATTCAAATTTGAGATTTGAAGCCACCATTAGATAGAAAATGAATTTAGATGAATTTATAAATTTTTAGATTTGAAAATTTCGGTCAAATGAGGGGTGAACCAGCCAGTTTAAGCTTTGAACCTAGTTCAGATCGGTCCAGTCTACTTCGAAACAATGTCGTTTTCTTCCTTCAGATGATAGTACTATTCACTCACTGGAAAATTGAAGCAACGCCGATGAAGAAGAAACATCTTCATTCAATACATTTCCAGCCATCAATGCCTCTCACAAAGATGCCAAACGAATGACTGACGAGTCCCCGATCTCCCTATATAAAGAGCCCCTCTCCATTCATCCTCTCCACACTTGAAAAGCTCACTCTCTCTCAGTTGCTTAGTTTTCCGGTGAATCTTGAACTAAAGCTCTGATATAGGGTTATTTTTTAGCCAAAGAAGGTGAGGTCAGGTTCATTAGAACTAAGGATAAGTCAGCTACACGGTGGTGACATCCGTTCGTTCCGAGAGTCGCCGGAGAAGGGCCGGCGTGATCGAACACTGAAGCAGCTCCGGCACACCGAAACTGTCCTATTTCGGCCGAGTTGAAATCGACCAATTCAAGCCCTCCCAAATTGGAAATTTGGGAAATTTAAATCCCTTTTTGTGAAATTGAATAAATTGAGGCTTCAATGGGAATTTTAAAAGTTTTGGACTCAATTTAAGGAAAAACCAGTATTTGGAACTTAAAGATAAAGAAAAATAACTTTAGGGACCTAATTGCAAATAAATAAAAGTATAGCTTTTCTCATTCATTTGGAATGAATGAAGGCTATTGGGCCGAGAGATAATGAACCAAGATGTTCATATCGTGTAGGAACACGAAGCACCAAGAACGCCAGCAAGGAAAAGCTTGTGTGAATACAAGGGACCAGTCTAGTGGAATTCACTACATTGACGAGTGAGTGGGATTTTATTTCATACCCAATTGGGGATGATAAGTATCTCGAAATGAAAACCCAGTACCAAGTGGTATTTTAAACATCACAACTTAGAGGAGTGATGTGAAAATCATGCGAAAAAACTACTTACCGGTTTTAAGTAGATCATACTCGGTTGGTATGATGAAACTTCATTGAAGGAAGTTGAAAACCCATTCATTAGTTATGAGCGGAGATGTCCTTATATCTGGTCGGTATAATGGACAGTTGAAAATATATTTTTGTCATAAGTGCTCTCCCCTGACTGTGTGCCAATGCTTAAACGATTTGGGAAACCTTCTTGATAGGAGCACAAATAGCTCTTATAAGTCGGGGGCCTTGGTTTTGGAACTTGGGGGCTATTATGATCGGTTTTGAAAATCTTGAACAAGTGGGCCATATGCCAGTGGGCACGAGCAGGTGCTCGTAAACAAACATGAGATATGCGCAATAAAACTTAATAAATGAATTGTTTGGCCATGGTACCAAGATAGGACCGACATATTCAATCAACTAGTGGCAGTGCGACTGACAGGTCTCCAAACAAGTCAAGACAAACAGCTGCAGGTTGAGTTGAGGGTCGGGGCCATTGAACCAGTGGCACCACAGATTATATGGCATGATAAGAAAATACTTTTTGTGCATGCACTATGATTACGTGATCATCAAGATGCCCATGAGGGGTAGTGATGCATCCTAAGGGCCTTGGACAACCCGGTGAGTATAAGGGCAGTTAGTCGTACTAGGTGACCGTGCAAAATTTGGAGTAGCACCAAGCATATGAGACCGAGGTGGGGACGAGATGAGGTCTCTATCCTCATACGAACATGGAGAATTGATTTCGGGATTGAGGGTCGGATGTCGCGTACATCCACTTATTCTTAGGGTAGAAGTGGACGTGCTTCTATCTAGGTGGCCGGTAAAGTCGCTCCGACGCCACAAGTGGGTTCAGTGGACATGCTGGCCGACAAATGTGTGTTTGACCTTCATGATGAAGGTTGTGTGTTGGTTGATGACACACCATGTTTAAATAAGGAAATGGTGATAAAACCCAAGATTTTAAATGAAAGGATTTTTGAAAGAAAGGAGTCTAGCACACTCTAATACAATTCTTTCCCTCAAAGTGAATTTTTGAAAACCCATTCACTGAATAGTCATACTCACCCCCTCCTTTCTATCCCTTTTTCAAGAAAAGGAAAAATGACTAAGAATAATATCGAGCCTTACCCTCTGTCAGGTATGCTTAAATTTTCCTTAAGCTTGCATTTTATTGGATATGTCTTTCTAGGGAACAAGGTCAAAATTACGCCTAGCTCATCTTGAGTTAAAGTCGAAGGAAACTCCTCTTGAACCGAGAGCATGACGGGTTGTTCACAGGGATCCAACCAAATTGGGTTGGGGTGTGACACTTTCCTTAGTAAGTCAAGCACCTCCATGCAAGATACCAAGTGTATTCCAACTCTTCCCATATCCCCTTCAAATACAGCCACCTCCTTTTTAGGGGCACAGAAGATTATCCTCTTCTTTCCGCAGTCTACTTGGGCTTGATGTGTGCTCATCGAGTCCATTCCCAGGATGAACTCTACTTCTCTTAGCGGAAGGGGAATCAAGTCAACCTCTAAGGTGATTCTTCCTATCTGCACTTCGCATGCCTTAAGGTACTCGTGCCACTCCAGTGTCTCTCCTAGTGGTGTAAGGATGTTGAGGGGTGGTATGAAAGGAGAGAGTTCCTTAGGGAAGCTTGAAACTAGGTTTTCCTTGATAAAAGATCGCTCTACCCCTAAGTCAAAGAGGGCGTACCTTTATTTTCCAAATAATTGTACGAAACCTGAAGGAGAGTTAATAGAACTTTGGAGGGAACACATTTTGTTAAATTGAAAAGGGTACTACAATACTCTAGCTACAGACTCGATTTATAGAGGAGGTTGGGACGTACCGGCCACTACACTGGGGTCCTTCCGGGCTTCCTCATGGGTCAAGTTGTAGACCCGGGCCGAAACTCTGGTGGGTGCTTCCCTTCCCACATTGGGTGCCCTATGGATTCTGAGTGGCGGTTGTGGAGCATTCCACGAGGCAATGTCTCATGGCGTTGGACAATTCCTTATGTAATGCCTAGGCTACCCGCACCCATAGCATATTGTACATGCCCCTTCATGGTTTCTCCAGCACCGGGGGTAGTAGGGGCTTCTCCTTAGAGGGGATGCGTTCACCTCCCTATGGGCTTGCTAGCCCTCTTCCCTTTGTGGGAACCTTGGCTGGTTCCCCCATCGTGGCCTACCTTGTTCTCTTGGGCCTCCTCTCCTACTGTTCCCCCCTTCTTCCCTTCATCCACTTTGCTCGACCCTACGGCATCTTGTCTAGACCAGCTGCTCACATTCGTGTGCTATGCTGACGATGGCTACCAAATTGGTGGGGCATCCCAAAACCCCCATTCGGTCTTTTATGTCCATATTGAGACCATCAATGAACTTCTGGTAGATGTCTGTCGGTCCCACCAAATCGGGGGTGAAGGGTCTCAACTCATTAAATTTGGTCTCATACTCCGAGTTCGTGCTTTCTCCTTGGTGGAGCTGAAAGAATTCCACCTTCTTCTCGTTGATTAGGTGAGGAGCCAGGTACTCTTCTGTGTACCTTCCTCCAAACTCCTCCCAAATGGGTGTGATCAGAAAGAGGCTTCTCACATTATTCCACCATCGTTTCATGTTGGACTCCAAAGAGAACTCTATTAGCATTTCCATCTCTTTCGAGGGTGTCCTAATGATCCCCATGAACTTCTTGAGGCTCGCCACCCAGTCCATGGCGGCCCTAACATCTTTCTCCCTGTGGAAGGGCTTGCACCCCAGTTGTTGGAGCGTCTTCAGGTACTTGGGGATATTGAAGAGGGGTAGGACAAGTGCGGAAGAGGGCTGGGACTAGACCTCCATGGGTTGGGTTTGGGACTCATAATCTAGGTGGAGCTTGTTGCTGAGGTGGGGTTCCCCGAACACCATTATAAACTCCTCATATATCCTTTGGTGTTCAGACCTAAGACCTTGCGAGGTTGGCTGTGCCCCCGAGAATTCTACCTCTCGGAAAGGGTTTCTAGCAGAATTGGTAATGCCGCCCTTGTTCTCTTGGCTCCTCGCTTCGATGCCATGGGTGGGTTAAATATTTTCGATTAGTATTTAGGTTATAAAGTCTTAATAATGTATCTAGAAAACATAGGCTCTAATACCAACAAAGTTGTCACACCCCAACCTTGTTTGGTCGGAGTCCTATGATCAACCCACCACTCACCCGAACCTCAAAGAAGTACTCCTTCAAGAGGTCAGAGAGAGTCAGACGTAATATCTATCATATTTTCCCTAGACAACATCAAAGAAAACTGGAATTTAAACTTTTATACCTGGTGCGGGTCCTGGAGAGGGAGAGGTTGGCGTAGTCACGTTCCTTCATGAAAATATTTAGAGCGAGGGGGTGAGTTTGACAACTCAATGAGTGGGAGAGATCTTTTAAGGAATGTTCAATTAAGAACTTTCAAGATTATTTACATTTCACAAGTAGCTCCTTCTCAAATTTTGCACATAATGAATCGCCCTCCTATCATAGGAGGGATCACACGTTCGCAGAATGGTCCCCGATCGCTCCACTTGTAGACTAGAGCAACTTTATCGTCCACCCTGATAGAGGTTAACTGTCTCTACCATAAATTTGAGTGGACATCAATATTCCAACCCTCAAACCCCGATCACTTCATGATGTCCACTTGATGGGACAAGACCTCCTTTCCCCTAATACCTTGGTCTTAGTGTGTAGGAAGCACTCCAAGCTTCTTGACCTACTGGATGTCATACTGCCCTTATGCACCATGAGTCATCCTGCAATCCTTGGGATCCATCAATACCTCGTACCAAGTGTCCTAATGGCTTGAATCTCACAGTGTATGCACAATCAAGAGTATTTTTAAGTTATAGCCATTATCTTTAGCCCTCCAGCCCAACGATCTTTAGTTTGGCTTCGGCCCAGGCATGCTAGCCTAACATGTTCAACGACATGGCCTCAACTTAGCAGTGGTTTGGCCCAACATCTCAAACTTGGCTCGACAGCTATCACACACAATTTCCCATTAATTGGATCTTTTAGCATTACTCCTCACATGCTGGTTCAAAACGAGTCCATACCCATGTCCATCAACATTAGGCCTACTTGCATACCAAGCCAAAGCCTCGGAATTAGCTCCCAAATATTTTAAGCGAAGTCACCTAGTCAAGCGAGGCTAATTCCGAGAAAATCATTGTCAAAATGAACCGTCATTCCAACCGAAATGGACATTATAGAATTGCCACTCATCCGATGATCTCGACGGGGTTGTCCTCATAGAGTATGGTTGTGTGGCGTGCTTTCGGGAGCTGGCGCTCGTGTAGTCTACTCTTACATGGCACGAATATCCATATCATGATGCTTTGACTAAGAGGCCACATCTTTTTGGGTGTTTGCTCATAAGCTCTCCCAGTATGCCAAAATTGCATTTAGGTCCCTAAAATTTGTACTTTTACCTTTAGGTCCTTATCTGCCCCTTAGTTTCAATTAAGCCCGTAGGATTCCCAATTATCCTCCTTGGGTCCTTAGTTTTATCAAAAACACCCATTCGCCCTTAATTTTTTCCAAAATTGCCATTTAGTTCCTAATTTCCCCATCCGATATAGGGTCGTTTCTCAGCCAAAGAAGGTGTGGTTGGGTTCTTTGGATTCGGGGAGAAGTCAACCTCACTCTTGTAGTCTCCATTTTCTCTAAGGGTCGTAGGAGAAGCGCCAGCGTGATCAAACGGTGATGCAGCTCCAGTGGACCGAAGCTGCCCTATTTTGGCCGAGCTTAAATTAGCCAATTCAAGCCCTTCCAACACCTCCACAATCCTCCTACTGGTGAATTAGAGCTAAAAGGTAAGCCAATTTGGCTCCCCTTTGTAAATTCCGATCGGTGCTAGAGAGAGAACTGGCAGAACTTCGATTACTAAATTCTCACTCAATTCTACATCAATTGATGGAAGTCTTGATCCTAGAGTAACCTCAGAATAAGAGCTATCTGTCCAGATTGAAATCTCAGACAGTCGCATCCACGACAGTAAGCTTTAGAAGCATTCTCTCTCTAAGTCCAGTTTTCCGGCAAAACTCCGTTTGAGCTCATCAAGGCATCAAATCGTGTGATTCAAAGTGCAATTGAATCGTATGAAGGTGTGGGAACTCCAATCTAACTTCAAATTCAACAATTAAACTCATTTGATTGGTTAATTTGATAAAATCAAATTCGGCTGAGTTGGAAGGTTGAAATTGGTGGAAATTTGGGGGAAATTTGGGGATTTCAAAAATTCGAGGGACTAAAGTGAAATTTTATAAAATTGAGGGCCAATTGGGCATGATAAATATGTTAGAGGACTAATTGGGCAAATTTTGGAATTTTTGGGGTAAAACTTACCATTTTTGTAAAGTAAGGGCAAAATGGTAATTTTGGAAAAGTTGGGGACCAAATTGGAAATTTGGGAAACTTGAACCCCTTTTTGAGAATTTGAATAAATTGAGGTCCCAAGGTGAATTTTAAAAGTTTCATAACTCAATTTAAGGAAAAACCGACATTAGGGACTTAAAGTTAAAGAAAAATAACTTTAGGGACTTGATTGCAAATAAATGAAAAGTTTAGTTTTCTCATTCATTTGGGATGAATGAAGGCTATTAGGCCAAAGGACAATTAAAAAGGATGTTCATATCGTGTAGGAACACGAAGAACCAGGAACATCGGCTAAGACAAGTTCACGTAAAGGCAACAAGCCAGCTAAGAGGAAAATTCACTGCATTATCAGGTGAGTGGGATATTTAATATCATACCCAATTGGGATCATAAGCATCTCGAAAATGAAAACCCACTACTAAGTGGTATTTTAAACATCACACCTGAAAGGAATGATGTGAAAATCACACGAAAAAACTACTTACCGTTTGTAAGTAGATCATACCTAGTTGGTATGATGAAACTTACTTGAAGGAAGTGGAAAACCCGCTTATCAGTTATAAGTGGAGACGTCTTCATACTCGGTTGGTATGATAGACAAATGAAAGGTTTATTTTGTCGAAAATGCTCTCCCCTGACTGTGTGCCACTTTTTAAAATTTTTGGGAGACCTTCTTAACAGGAGCTCTAATAGCTCATATAGGTTAGAGGCCTCGGTTTTGGAACTAGGGGGCTAATATGCCCGATTTTGAAAATCTCGAATAATGGGCTCTAAACCAGTTGGCACGAGTAGGTGCTCATAAACAAACATGATTATCAAGCCATGAAAACTTAAGTAAATGAGTTGTTTGGCCATGGTACCGAGACAGGACTAACATACTCGATCGACTAGCGGTAGTGCGACATGATAGGTCTTCAGACTACTCAAGACAAATAGCTGTAGGTCAAGTTGAGAGTCGAGGCCGTTAGACAAGTGGCACCATAGATTATATAACTTATGTGAAAAAAAAATTTATTGTGCATGCACTGTGTTACAGAACCTTCAAGACACCCAAGAGGGGTAGTGGTGCATCCTAGGTCTCTGGACGACCTGGTGGAAATAAGGGTAGTTAGTCATACTAGAAGTCTTGCAGAGCTCAACGTAGCTTCATTGCACATGAGACCAGGGTGGGGACAGGATGAGGTCTCTATCCTCATACGGACACGGAGTTTTATTACGGGATTGAGGGTCGGATGTTACGAACATCCACTCATTCTCAGGGTAGAAGTGGACGTACTTCTATCTAGGTGGCCGGTAAAGTCGCTCTAACGAACATCCACACCATTATGATGAGAAATGGTTATGAAAATCAAGAATTTAGAATGAAATATTTTTAAAAGAAAAATAAGGAATTTGGTACACTACAAATTCAAACTATTTTTTTCTAAAAGTCAAACTCTAAACACCCATTCACTGAGTCGTTGAACTCACCCCCTCCCTTATATCCCTTTTAGGTAACCCAGGAAACCTTACCACCACTCCCCCCCCCCCCCCCTCCAAAGACCACCAGCTAACACACCTGTAAGGCACGTATTATAAGTTTCAAATTTTGTGCAGTTTTGATTTATGTTATTCCAGGAAAGGTGCAAGTTTAAAGGACGCCTTACTCCTCACAGTTTATAAAACAAGGGGCAACCCTTAGTAATCTGGGAAAATGGTTGATCACGAAGATCCGACCAAACCATGTCGGGGCATGACATGCATACCGAGCCTAAGCCCCAGAATTAGCTCCCAAATGTTTTAAGCAAAGTCACCCAATCAGGGGAGTCTAATTTCGAGAAAATCATTTTCAAAATGAATAGTCATTCTAACTGAAATGGACGTTATAGAATTCCCACTCACCCGATGATCTCGACGGGGATGTCCCGGTAGAGTCTGGCTGCGCGGCGTGCTTCCGGGAGCCGGCGCTCGGGTAGTCTGCTCCTACACGACACAAATATCCATATCATGATACTTTGACTAAGAGGTCACATCTTTTTGGGCGTTTGCACATAGGATCTCACATTATGCCTTAATTGCATTTAGGTCCCTAAAGTTTGTACTTATTACCTTTAGGTCCTTATTTGTCCCTTAGTTTCAATTAAGCCCCTAGATTCCCAATTAGCCTCCTTGAGTCCTTGGTTTTATCAAAATCACCCATTGGCCCTTAATTTTTCCAAAATTTCCATTTAGTCCCTAATTTCCCCAAAATTGCAATTTGTCCCCAAACTTCTCAAAATTGCTAATTGTCATCCATTTTGCCCAAATTGCCCAATTGGCCCTCAATTGGAAGTGAATTTCATGAAAATGTCCTCAATTTCATCAATTTGCCATTTGGCCTCCAATTTTTGAAAAATCCCCAATTTGCCCAAATTTCTCAAAAATTGCACTTTGGCCCCCAAATTGCAATCTCATCAAATTGATCATCAAAACATTGTTAATTCCCCCCCCCCCACCCCATTCATGATTTGGATCACCTTCTTTATGTTCCCTCGTCATTTTAAGCCTTGAACCGCTTCATTTGGCTAAAAAATGAGCTTGAATGGAGCTTCACCAGAAAATACAGTCTAGAGAGAGAAAGCTTCGATATCTTACCGATGGGAGTCCGGTGACCAAAGCTTTGGTTGTCACTGCGTTGCTCTCTTCGTGGGGATCCTCCCTGGATCAAACCACGCCTCAATTGATGACTTGAGCAGTGTGAATTTCTTAGTTAAAATTTTTGCAAAATTTGGCTGTGAATAGTTTTTTCTAGTGAAGGGCGACGGAGGGGACTTACCTTCTTAGCTCAAGGGAAGGTTGGAGCACCTCTAGGTGGAGTGTAGGGGGTCTGGCTTGGTCACAATTGGATGGGGGGAAGCTCGATTCGGGCTGTAGAAGGTCGAGTAGTTTTCTGGCCGAGGAGCGGCAGCACTATTTGAGCTCCCTCACTCCTCATTGGTGGTCCTCAAGCTGAAAGGAAGGTATGGCTAAGTAGAGGACTTCCTCTCGGTTCCAAAGACACTGAATGTGGCTTCAGAGGTTGAGAAATGTCTCGTCACCAGAGCTCTAGTTTGCTGCTTATTAGAAAATGGTACTATTCTATTTTTTCACTCGATTATGAGATGTTGAGGACGAATGTAGGGGTGCTCTTAATATAGGGATCTCGGCAACTATTCAGGCTACCAGCCAGCATGAGACTTAGCCCCCGCCCCGCTCACCTTCTTTGTTAGCGGACTGACGTTGAAGTGTGGCAGGCATGCCACATGGCACACTATGATTGGCCAGTTTTTCTGACGTGGAAGTCCAACTCGGCTACCACATCAATCATTGATCAGTTGACCAAACACGTGGCAGCCTCTCATTATCTACTCATGTCTGCGTGGCAAGCTTATGGGTTCCCACTGACCATTGACCAGACACATGGCAGCCTCCGATTGGTTGCCCGTATCTGCATGGCTGCTGACTGGCCAATGTTGACCGGTCTAGTCTGTCGATCGACTGGACCATTGACCGATCCAGTCCGACCGAATTTGGTGACCCGAATTTGAAAATTGACTAGTTTGAACCTGATTCGACTAGTTTTCTGAAATTTAAAATTTTCTAAATTCATTTTCTATCTAATGGTGGCCTCAATTTCCCAAATTAATATTTTAAAGCCACATAGAAAAGTGAATTATTGAACTGATTCATTATGGTTCATCCCGGTTCAATCCGGTTCGGGTCTGGTTCACCCCGAACCAGTCTGGTTCTCTCATCCAATTCACTTCCTAGTTCTTCCTCATGATTTTTGTGAATTTTAGTCACTTGAGATCTTCCAAGTGGCTCCTACTATTTTTCGTTCACTATTTGGCTCGGTTCTTCACATGTAAATTTTCCAAATTTTTTTAGTTTTCCTTAGACCCTATTTGTTCATCAGGCGTCTATCCTAAGTACAAGTCTCCCCTACATGTTTCGAGGATGATGTTCTTCAAGCCTTCCAATGACTCTAAGTTTATGCATGGTGTTTAATGGGTCTAATAGAATTTAGTAAGTCCATGTATAAAACTAGAGTGTTTGTATTTGGGTCCTTCAATGTAATGACTCACTCTTGTGATAAATGTTCAATCTATTTCCTCTATTTGTTGGGTACTGATAGGTGATTTGTAGTAAAACCCATGGTTGTTAGGTTGTTATTTGTACAATAAGTAGGGTCGAGCCATTTATAATTTATGAAATGAATTTGATGTCAATAACATGTTTGTTTATTTATACATCATATCCTTTTATGTAATATATATCCATAATTATTTATAAATATTTTAATTAAACCAAAATCTCATAATTCTCACCGGAATTCTCCAAGTTAATATTTCCATCCGAAATGGTTACATACAAGTAACCCAATTAGTTAACTTTTCAATTGAGTTTTAATTTAACTTACGTTTGGGTTCAAAATTTTCATTTTTTTACATATAGCTTTATATAAATTTTTAGTATGAATGTTATGAAAAGACTTTTGAAATAAATAGAAAATCTATATGGAAGCTTTTATCATAACACAAAAGATATCCCGATGTTAAAAAGTGGGTTGAGGCCCGGTAGTCTAAAAAGTATGGGGGTAGATCTGAGGGTTTAAAAATGGGTGATCAACCATTTAAAACAAGTTAGGAAAGAAGGGCTAAGACTCGAGGTTTATGAAATGTGCTAGAGCCCAAAGTTTATAAAATGAGCTAAAGCATGAAGTTTATGAAATGGGCTAGAGCCCAAAGTTTATAAAATGTGCTATAGCTTGAAGTTTATGAAATGGGCTAGAGACCAAGGTTTGTGAAATTGGCTAGAGCTTAGGGTTTATGGAATGGGATAGAGCTCGAAGTTTATAAAATGGGTTAGGGTCCGATGTTAATAAAATGGGTTAGTACTTGATTTTTTTTTTTTGTGAAATAGACTAAGTCCTAATATTTATGAAAGGGGCTAAGGTGTGATGTTTACTTAAGCAAGCTAAGACCTGATATTTATAAAATGGGTTAAAATCTCATGTTTATGAAATAGTTTATGACCTAGTGTTTATGAAAATAGTTAAAACAGGATATTTATGGAAGTAGCTAAGACCTAATGTTTAATGTTTATGTAAGTGGGATAAAATCGCATATTTTTTAAAGGGGCTAATGTATGATGTTTATGAAATGAGTTAAAATCCAACATTTATGAAATGAGTTAAAACTCGATATTTATAAAATTGGATTAGACCAAATGTTTATAAAATGGCTAGAGGCCATGTTATTTTTAAGAAATTGGATAAGATCTACAATTGAGGTAAAAAGAAAGGGATTTGAGGCCCTATAATATTATGGTGCATGCTAGTTGAAGGATTGGATAAATGGTAACATTTAATTATATATTACATTACATTATTAGCATTGAGGTAAGGTGACATGGGGATAATGGTAAGGGGATAGTAATTACACTAATAAATTGTGATAATAAAGAGAAATATGTTAATTATGGGAGGAGATAAGTGTGGTACTTGTGATCATAGATTTTATTTTATAATTGTGATTAATTGACAAATTTATGTATGGGTCACATCTCTTTTTGAAAAAATGGATTGATATAAAAATCATTAATTTGAGTAATGATAAATAAATGTACGAGTATTATCTCTTAAGTATATTAGTGCATATGACAACTACAATAGAGAAATTCTTTGTAAATAAACCCAATATAAATATAACATCCATTGGATTTGTACGAGTATGCCTGGGTAGGTAGATGTCACTGGTTTAATTAGTTGAAAAGAAATTTTTTACTAATATTTTATTAATATATATGTCAATAATTTGATTTAATATATTGATAATAAATTTAGTGATAAATTATCATAAATAACGAGAATGTACCTAGTAAATTTCATATATTTATTTAAATAATTTTAAAAATAAAATTAAAATATTATAAATTTTATATTAGCATTTTTTAATGGCAATAACATCTAGTATATAAACAAACTGATTATGTGCTTCCGTACTCGTTGAATTACTTATCACTCTCCCAATATATTTTTAGCAAATAGAAAAGGAACGAATAAGTGAACAAGATTTCGAGAGTTAGATTGGAGCTCCATTAATAAAATAGTAAAAAAGAATTGGATAAAAGTTTTTTATTCAATATTATTTAATTTTTCTAAAATTTTTAAATATTTATAAACTTGTTAATTATATTAAAGAAAAATTAAATTTTAGTTAAAAATATAATTTGTGATTTATTTTAAAGTTTTGATCAGTAAGTATGCAGGAGTAATTGTATTCATATTTATAAAATCGTAAAATCGAGTGAATATACCAAATTAGTATTAAATTTCATCTCAATGAATCGGATTATGACCGTGATGGGTTATAGGCTCAGTTGGTAGGAAGCATTGATGTAAGCCTTCTGGGGCGGTCCTAGGAAATTTGGTTGGAAAATATGCTTTTATAAATGGGAGGTTGAATCCAATTGCATGTTGGATTTAGATATTTTTTTTTAAGGATGTAGGCTATTCAGAATGTAAAATAATTGGGATTAAATATTATAAAAGGAGGTGAGATTCAATCACATATATCATCCATTACTGCCAATTGAAATTGTACTTAATGATAAGATATCCCTAATAAGTCACTTTTGGTCGACTCATTATTTTGTTACTTTCTTTCTATAATATTTTTTTTCTAACCAAACTCTCATATTGATAAATTAAATGGAAAGTTAATTATTATAAAGGTATTGATGGTATAAAATTTTGAATTTAAGAAATTTTTTATTTCGTAAAATTGAAAAAAATTTAACATTTAAAATTGTAAATATGGAAAAATTAAATAAATATTTGTAAATATGAATTGTAATTTTATGAGAAAATGTTAGATTGCTGGTGAAATTTGTATATAAAACCTGAATGGTAAATAATGGGTATCTAAAATATTATAGGTTGGAAAAATTTTCTGTATTAAATTTATAAAGAAATAAGCAACCCCTAAATCTTATCAATCTTAAATTAGAGGTGAATAGGTTTAATATCATTGATTACAAACATATTCTAATTTATTGGTGTATATTCAAAAAAATTATCAATGAAAGAAATGAAAAGGTTGAACTTATAAAACTAGATTTAAGATGGAAAGTTGAAATTTTATAATTATATTGAATATTTCCTTGATTTATACACGTGGGTGCATGTGGATTAATGGACACTAATCATGAATTTCATGTCAATTTATAAACTGGTCTAAGTTATTATATTATAGAATTCTATAAATTAAATAAAATATTATTTTAAATTTTTTATTTATGTTGATAAAAAATATGTAGGTTTTTTACATATTTTTAATCTTTTATATAAATATGTATTTATATATTTTCTTATTCCATCTTATGATAAATATGATTTCTTAAATAAAATGCATACTTTGTTAAAATTAATTTAAACTAATAAAGTTTCAAATAAATTTGACATTATTAGAATATTATTTATTTGAATTATATTGAAATTTTTTATAATATATTTTTATTCTAATGTCAAAATTAAAAATATGTAAATGCATACTTATATAAAATATTAAAATTTATATATATAACAAATAACATATTTTATTCAATGCAAAAAATTTAAAAATATGTAACAGCATATTTATATAAAATTTTGTAAATATTTTAAAAATCATATATTTTATTGAAAATTTAATAAAAATTAAAATTGTAATTTATAAGACTTTACTTCATGTTTATAGTTATATGTAACTATATTTTATATAACTAAATCAATTTATTTATACTTATATTATAATTTTATTATTTATCTATTATTTTTGTTTACCTTATTATTGAAATTGATTTAAGATAATAAATTACATATTTCAAATAAACACAATTTTGTTAGAATATTATTTTTTGAATGATAATAACATTTTTAAGATATATTGTTATTATAAGATAAAATTTAAAAAAATATGTAAACACGTGTTTTATAAATTATTAAAATTAAAATTAAATATAAAAATATATTTATATAAAAATAACATATTTATGTAAAAATTAATAAAAATTTAAACTATGCAATTTATAAGATTTTATATAATGTTTACATTTATATATAAATATGATTTATATAATGACATTAATGTTATTTGTATTTATCTTATAAATTTATTATTTATATGCATATTATATATATATTTATAGTATTTATTTATGTTTATATCTTATTAGTATTTTTGTGACATTTTAAATCTTTTATGAATATATGTAATTTAGTTATTATATTATACAATTCTAAAAATTATATAAAATCTTTTAAAAACAATTTATTTATCGTAATATAAAGTATACGAGTTTTTACACATTTTTTAAAATATATGCTTACATATTTTTTAAAATATATGCTTTCATATTTTCTTATTTTTATCTTATGATAAATATAATGTTTTAAACAAAATGTCTTCTTTATTAAAATTGATTAAGCCAATAAATTATATATATTACCGACTTTTGAAAATAAATTTGACTTTATGAGAATATTATTTTTGTACCATTATTAGAAAATTATTTAGTTGAATCATATTGACCATTTTTAAAATATATTGTTATCTTAAGATAAAATTTAAAAATATATAAACATATATTTATATGAAGAACAATTTATATAGTTTATTAAATATAAATTAAAAAATATGCAACCACATATTTATATAAATTGTTTAAAATATTTAAAGAAAAACTACATATTTATTGAAATTTAATAAAACGTTGTAAAATTATAATTTATAAGATCTTACAAAATCTTTATAGTTATGCATAACTATATTTAAAATAATATTTGTACATATTTAAGTAAATACTATCACTTAAATATTAATATAATTAAAATATGAATTCAATTCCAAATTTCTAAAAATCTATCTAATTCAAAATTTTACAAACTCATTTATTCAAGCATACCATAAATGTTATAATCAAATAAATGAATTATAGGGGATATAACACAATTTAGGCCAGAATCATATAAAAATAGAAGAAAATATTTATGATATAAATTTATTCAAAATTATAATGGAATAAAAGAATATTTAGAATGGGAATGGGGCATTAAAGGCATATTTCATATTTGGATGTTGAATATGAATTCATGTGTGCATATTCTCTCCACTCCTTTCATATTGCTACTTTATATTATAAAATGAACATCCATACAAATACTTACCAAATACTCATTTTATAATATTATGAAGATATTCATTAAGATGGAATTATATATAACAACTATTATTATCTATTTGATGGAAAAATAAAATAAATTAAATGAAATTGACATTTGGATAATATTTTTATAGACTAAATCACAAAATTTGGTAAATTAATTTTTTCTAATCAATTTTATTATTATAGTATAATTAAGTAAAAATGCAATTTATATATCATTTCAATCTCAATATTCCATTAATTCCCTGCTATCATCTTATAAATTTGGTTTATTCAAATTATATTTCACTAATATCTCTTATCCAATATTTGTTTTCAAAGAAAACTTATAATACAAAGATCCATGATTATCCTTTCTTAAATTAAAAAAATTCAAAAAAATATTATAAAAGAGTATATGTCAAAATTTACACTATAAATTAAAATAATTACTATTTAGTTCTTACTTATATTGTATTTTCTGGTAAATATTTTAGAATTAATATTATATTTTAAAAAAATTAAAAATATTTGAATAATATGAATTAATGTGTCATTTTTTTAGTGTTACAAAAAATCCAAAATTTCAAAACACCAAATATTTTTTTTGTGTCACTAATATATTAAGACTATTTTGTACAATTTTGTTTTTTTGGTATTTTCTTATCACCTATATTCAACCATATAAATCACCTTAAATGCAAAATCATATATGTATATATAGACCTCTATCTATTATCTATGATAATCTTTTAAACCTACACTTGGAAATTGATTTAAAAAGTCTTGATGAACAATTGGAAAAATATGAAACCCCCAATGTCATCTAAGCTGTTGCCTCCTTTGCTTTTCCTCGTCATCTTGGCCCTCTTTTTCAACCCCTGCGCTTCAGACATATCCAACAACAAGCTCTTCCAATGCCTCTCACAGCGGATCCTACCTGCCGCCGCAGTCCCCAAGATGGTTTATCAGCCGGCAGACTCGGCCTTCACGACAGCCCTCAACAACTATGTCCGCAACCGCCGCTACAACACCTCTGCAACCCAGAAACCCCTCATTATCGTCACTCCCTTAGAAGAGTCTCACGTCTCGGCGATAGTGATATGCGCCAAAGACCTCGGCCTTCACATCAAGATAAGGAGTGGTGGCCATGACTACGAGGGTATCTCATATGTCTCCGATGATCCCTTTATTATACTTGACATGTTTAACCTCAGATCCATCGACATCAACATCAAGGATGAGTCAGCGTGGGTCCAAGCGGGTGCCACCCTTGGGGAACTCTATTACAGGATTTGGGAGAAGAGTAAGGTTCACAGCTTCCCCGCTGGAATCTGTCCGACAGTTGGTGTCGGCGGTCACATAAGCGGCGGAGGATACGGAACCTTGATTCGGAAGTACGGGCTGGCAGTAGACAACCTGCTAGACGCGAGAGTCGTGGACGCGAGTGGTAGGATACTCGACCGGAAGTTGATGGGGGAAGATTTTTTTTGGGCCATCAGTGGTGGTGGCGGGGCAAGTTTCGGTGTAGTGCTGGCCTTTAAAGTAAAGCTGGTTCGGGTGCCGGAAACTGTGACAGTATTCCAAACTGAGAAGTACGTTGATGAGAATGTGAACGCAACCGATATGGTCTACAAGTGGCAGCTAATGGCTCCCTCCACCGACGTGGACCTTTTCATGAGGATGCTGATACAGCCGTCTAGTTCCAGGGTCCAGAATGGTAAGATTACGGTAAAAGCCACGGTGATAACTTTATTTCTTGGAGGTAGCGATCGGTTGATCTCTATTCTCGATAAGGAGCTGCCTGAGTTGGGGGTGATGAAGGAGAATTGCACGGAGATGAATTGGATGGAGTCGGTGCTATGGTGGTCCAAGTTCGATAATGACACAGCCCCTGAAGTTCTCCTCTCAGTGAACTTCCTGAAGAGGAAGTCTGATTATGTGCAGAAGCCCACCCCCAAGGCAGAGCTCGAGGGACTGTGGAAGAAGCTGATCTCGCTTGGGAAAAGTGGTCTTGTGTTCAACCCCTACGGGGGCAGGATGAGTGAGATTCATCCTATACAAGGTGCAGCATTCAATCACTTGGAACGAGGAGGGGTCTGAGGCAGAGAAGAACTACATGTCTCTTATAAGGGAAGTATATAATTACATGGAGCCATTGGTCTCTAGGAACCCTAGAAGTGCCTTTCTAAACTACAGGGACCTCGACATTGGTGTGATAACCAAAGGCACTTATGCAGAAGGGCAGGTCTATGGGCTTAAGTACTTCAACGGCAACTTCGATCGGTTGGTGAGCATTAAGACGGCAGTCGATCCAACAAATTTCTTCAGGAATGAGCAGAGCATCCCCGTCAAACCACAATAAATAACGAATTTATAGACTATTTTGTTACAAAATGATCTATATTCTATACAGATGTGGGTGAAAATTTGACATTTTATGATTATATTGAACATTTAGTTGATATATGCCCCTATGCCTCTAAACACTAATTATATATTTTATGTTAATTTATAAAATGTTAGAAAATGTTCTCTCATTCATTTCATGATATCTTGAGCCTTTCACTATGTTTTGTTTATCTTAGTTATTATATTATTCAATTCTAAAAATTATATAAGATTTTATTTTTATTTATCTTAATATACAATGTGGGATTTTACATATTTTATATAAAAATTTTACTATAAATAAAAAAATCAAATTTATTAAAAGATTATTTATGATTATAACAATTTTTCAGATATATAGTTATTGTAAGATGAATTTTTAAAAATATGTATGTTCACATTTTATTAATTATGAAAATTAAAATTAAAAATATATATAACCATATATTTATATAAATACCTAAAGTATTTAAATAAAAATAACATATTTTATGTAAATATTAATAAAAATAAATAAATATTCATTTTATTAGTTTTTTATATAATATTGTTATTTATATATAATTGTATTTTATATAATTATATTAATATTATTTGTGTTTATCTTATAATTTTATTACTTATCTTCATATTTTATTTATATTTAGAGTATTTATTTATGTTTACATTTTTTCATTTGTAACATTTTAAATAATATATATAAATATTTGTTTGCATGTAATTTAGTTATTATATTATTTAATTCTAAAACTTATATAGGATTGTAGTTTAGAAGATTTTTATTTATATTTATATAAAATATGTGAATATATGTGGATTTATTTACCTAATTTTAATATTTTATATAAATATGGTTTTACATATTTTTTATTTAATCTTATAATATTAATGAGATGACATCCCAACCCTATCAATTGGTGGGCCGATCGGTCCAAACACGACAATCAACCAAACTAAAATAATTAATACTAAAAATAGAAAATAAATCATTATTTTTCAATAAAATTTTAAACTTTTCATAATTTATGATGTTAATAAATAGTTTAAAAAGACTGAAAAATAGTGCTATATTAGATTATTAGATGATAATATGTGAAGATTCTCTCATAATTTCTAATTTTTTCGACTTTGGTGATTTTAAGTGCTACTTAAAGTTAAGTGTAGTATAAAATAAGTAATAGTCTAGTGAGTCAGTAAACTTAATGTGGTTAATGTAAATTGAGACCGACTTTATAGGGAGTTTAATCTAATATTTACGAACACAAAATATGAATTATAGTGTAGAGATTTCGTTATTGATAACTATACCTATTTTAGTATAAGTTATAAAACTGTATCAGTATTTACAGTAAAAACGCTACTATTCCACAATTGGGACACTTAAAAATACATACACCAAGTCAAGTAAAAAGGAAGTGCATCAAGATATGAAATATTTACTATAATTATTTTAATTATCTTATTTTAAAAAAATAGTCAATACTATTATTTTCCTTGTTCGAATATGTAGAAATAATTAAATGTAGCTAATAAATGTGACGAATTACTTATATTGGAATCAATGATAGTAGATAATTTAAAGGAATTTGAGGTGTGAATATAAATCTTTATAAATTATTACGTGATATTAATTATTAGTGGATTTAATTTTGTTAATTTTCTCACTTATTAATATTGTCTATTTTATGTTACCCCTAATATTTGATTTATATTTTAACATAGTAATTCGACTATATTGAGAGTTAACTGACCATTAATTAAGCACATATGACACAAGTATTAATTAGTTCTTTGTGCATATGTTATTTGTCTACTAATTAGGCACATTTTCACATTATATTGGATTATTGATCTTTACATGTTATTATATGTCTCGTGATATAGTTAATGAAAAATAAATTTAAAAACTAATTTTCATGAATAATTAACTAGAATATAATAACAGTAAATAAAAATATAGTATTGATCAGTTTTATATTTAAATTTATACTTATTAACAGTAAATTAGAATTATTTATAATTATATATTTATTTTTGTATTAATTCTTTAAATAATAATTTTCAAATATATTATATACTTTTAATTTTTTTTATCAACATGTGTAGGCTTAAATTAATGGTAAGTTGAAGATCACATTCCATACTAATGAGTAAAGTCAAAACTTTCATCCCACTATGCTTCCTTCAGGAGTTTACATGGGTTGCAAAGCCCTAAACCTATTGCGCAATCTGCACCTGAAACCAAACTGCCATCGCTGTTATCTTCTTCACTCATGATCCTGTCGATTAGCCTGAGAAGGGTTCGCTCTAGCCCTTCTCCATCGGTCCATTCGTGGATCTCCGCCTTAACGAGCAGAGGATTCTTGCAGATCAAGTCCCACACCGGGAAGCCCTTCCTCGGCATGACGTAGTCGCCGTGACCAAGCTTCAAGCTCGGGCAATAATCACCGCTCCCATCCCCGAGGTAGATTAATTTCTTGTTGCTTATCTGACCTTGTATCCTCTCGATCACCGCACCCTGCTCAAAACAGAACTAATCAGTATGTTTCGAAAGCATTGCTTAAACACTTTTTTCTAATAATTAATACCTTGCACATGTTGGGAGGGCAAAGTGGGCATCCATGAGGGGCCCTGTGAAAATCGTGGTAAGGCGAGATTCTGAGCCTCCCTTTCCCGTCGACATTACCGGGGTTCGTGTTGATCTCGGAGAAGCATTCCTCAATCCTGAGATGACGCAGGATCGTCTCTATGAAGAAAAGGTTCGCATCGCTGACGATCCTCAGCTCGCACCTTGGAAACGGAGAAATTAAAATTAAAAAAAAAAAAAACTTCGATTTGATACCATGGTGTATTTGATCGTGGAGCTAGGGATATACCCTAAGGCATGGGCAGTTCTGATGGCTGGGACGATACGAGGATGAATCGGGACACAGTTCAGAACCTCTGCCATATCGCCGATTGTATTTCCCTTGGAATGAATCTCCTGCATGATCTTATCCTGCAATATTATTTTTTAAACACAGAGCCATAAGAAAAACAAGAACAATTCAATGGAGTAGCTACATTGATTAAACGAATTAGGAGTCAAAATGAAATTACCATGAGGGTGTTCCATGGCATCGTGGGCAGGAGCTGGTTGAATAAGTCGGTGAAGCCTAGCTCGTCCACGACCCAGTTATCGCTGTCGCAGTCTATGATCGTCTTGTCGAAATCGAAGACTACCACGATTCCAGCCATATGTATTGATGTTTCTTCTCCCTCTCTGTACCAACTATCAACGTCTACAAATCCTGAGGATGGAAAGATCTTTCTGTTGTGATGCATTGAAAGAAGTGAGACTCACGAGAATTTATAGGTGGTGAATAGAGTTATGGCGAATAAAAATAAAAATCTATATATACTTTATATATTTAACAATTAATCATAACTGCAAAAAAAAAGTCATAAGTCGTAATAATTTATTTACAATAGTTAAATTATCCATAATTCCTATCTTTAATTTTAATTTGTAACCCTCAATTTATTTTTCCATTTATTTATTCTATCTTTTTATTAACTATATTTAGAATAAGAACAAAAATTTATAATAATATTAAAATTAATATAAATTTTTTTAAAAATTACTACTCGCTTCAATTAGTAAGTGAAATATCTTCTTATTTAATCTTTTTTTATACGAATTTATTTAACATATACAAGGGAAAATAGTAATGTGATTAACCTTGCTACAAGAAAGGTAGAGTTGGACGCGAAGGGGGCAGGAATTGGGGACAGGGGCCACCGCTGCCACTCCAAAAGTAATGTGGAATTGGAATATTCTTGTAATTATTTATGTTGCCATCCCATTCGAATTCTCATAATTTTTCATATTGTGATAAGAATTGTACATATATTCTTACATTGTATTTATGTCAGCTGACTCAATCTAAACTATAATTCTATTTTTAGATCGAGTGTTAATTTGGATATTAAGTGTTTAAAGTGTAAATAAAGTGATTAATTTGGATTAGTTAAATTTTTTTAATAATATATAATTTGGATATAGTTTACGTGAGTTTAAATATTATTAATAAAAAATTAGAAATATAAATTTACACTTTTAATTGAATTAAATAATTTATTAGTTATTATATATAATTAAATTATATTAAAAATATTTTGTATAATAATTTTTTATTTATAATATTTGTATTATATATTTATATTATATAATTTTATATAAAATATTATTAATATATAAATTTATTTAAAGTATATAATAATAATAAATAAATAATGTAAAAGTATTAAAATAATTTAAACAATAAATAACACAATTTTTCAAATATTAATTATTTTATAGTGTAAATGGAGATTTAAATTAGTTTGGAGATCATTATTACCCACTATAAACATTTTTATTTTATTTTATCAAATTTGAAATTTATCCACTATAAAAATTTATTTCCTCTAAATTACTAGTTACCCTCAATCTAAAATACTGGGGTGTGCGAGTCACTTAAAATCATTTATCTTTGGAGTATATCAACAGAGTGATTATGAAAGTTACACTCAATCTAAAATACTGGGGTTGTGCGAGTCACTTAAAATCATTTATCTTTGGAGTATATTAACAGAGTGATTATGAAAATGATATATATATATATATATTATGTATTTGAGTGAGTTATAATGCCAATTTTTGGACTATATTAACATATTGATTATGAAAATGGCATATATATATATATATATATTATGTATTGGAGTGAGTTATCATACCAACTGCATGTCCCATAAGTTCGAGAGTTCGGCTAATTTTTTTTGCTGAAGAGAGTTTGGCTAATAAGATCTATCTAACTATTATAATTGAAATATTATAAATATAAAGTATGATATTATATTTTTCATAAGACAGTCAATTTATATATATATATATACATATTAAATATTTATCATTATTTTTATTATATATTTTTAAAATAATAAAAATTGATTATGATTGATGACGTTTAGGACATAATTAATGATAATTAATAATATATGGAAGCATAAGGCATAGGTAGCTTTAAATGGAAAACATGTATATTTTAATTAATTTTCTGAAATATACTTATTTTTAAGCTATTCTTCTAGAAGAGTGTGAGGATGAGTTCTATGACTTTTCAGCCAAGTAGTGCTCCATCATATCTTCTTCATCATCTGGAATAAAAGACATTACAACAAAGTTTTCTAGAGTTGAATGAGGGTAATGGTAATAAAAATAGGAAGATAAATTCATATTTCCTAACACTTCCAACAATAATTTTAGTTCAATCGTATATATATATAGCTATAGGAATTTGTGAAAAAATGATACTACAGTCTGATAGCATAATTAACAATATCTCAACAAAGTATTTACCTTTGAAATAATCATCATCAAAAGGCAATATCTTCCTCCTCTTTATCATCAGACCCTTCAGTAGCTATTGCTGCGCCTTTCTGTCATACAGAAACCAGAAACAAAAGGCTTGTAAACCTTTAAATCCTCACAATAACAAGCTTCAAAAGTTACTTTGAGTTTTACATGCATATATTTATTTGGTTAAATTACTAGAAGTTAAAATTATGAAAAACAGGTCTAAATTTTACTATCCACGAATGAAACTTTACAACACTCTCACTTCAACCAGTCTATGTTGTGGTTGAATAGAGTTAAAGATTGAGTAAGAGAAATAATAGAAGAATGAGAAACAGTCACCATAGAAGAATGTCTACTTTCAAACTATTGTCTACCAAAGAGCTTATTGTCCTTAGGTGCAGTAAGTGCAGACTCAGGCTGATGCCTGAAAAAGAAAAATCATGATCCATATTAACTTGTAAATGAAATAATGTCATAAAAAGCTTTAGACAGCTTGCCAAAAGGAATAATCAAGAAAATTCAAAGGACATGGTTATATTAGCTTGGAGCAAGAATGAGAAGTATATTGCTTTATTAAGGAAATAAAATACACTTTCTTATGACACTTGAAACTTGGCAAATATTACCACTTATTTGGCTCTCTCTAAGGCCAACTCTGTCTCAAACCTCTCTCCTTATCTATTATTACGCCAGTAGTTCTTTTATAGATTAATACTTGCATCTTATTTGGAGAAGGGAGCAATCAATGCTTATTTAATATTTCAAAAAAATTAACTTAGATTCTAAACTCCGTATACCTTGAAACTTATTTTTCAACTTAATTTTGACAGCAACTCATACTATTTTATCCATTACAAAAATATGACAAGTAATGGAGAATCTCATTAGATATGTTTTCATTCATCAATTATCAAATTACTGCTCACTTCATATGTTTTATCATCAATTTACCAAAAAGCCTTAAAATGTAAAAGTCATGGAACAGACCAATAACAGGGAATGAAAGCATACATCATCCTTTGTAACATCTTTCTCTCGGGGATGTAACAAGGTAGATGATTACCGTACCAAGATTTTCAGATGCATATGTAATACTATTGAAATAGTTTAAGATATTTAAGATAATTATGATATAATCTTAGTAGTTAAAATTATATCAAGTACAATAATAACATATTATTGTCCTAATTATCTAACAAGCTATAAATATATATATATATATATAATTCATGAGAAAAGTAGAAGTAAAATATTTACAAATTAGTGAATCATGAAGGTTAAGAGATCAAAAACTACGAGAGTAATCTTAATAACATAGTAAAAAGCAGCAACTTTTTCCATTTAAAAATTTTCTACAAAAACTTTCTTTGGTTGATCTACTTAGCTTAAAGTTGGTGCCTATTAACCCTTAAAATGGAGTATAGAAAATATATATTTCATAGTTCTCAAAATAGCTTTAACTATGCACAATCATACCTTATACATAATTCACCATTAGGCCAGCATTAATATGCAACATGCAATATAAAAGGCAATAATCCCCACATATAAATTATTTCATAAATCAATTAGTGATATTTTAATAGAGAATGAGAGGTAATTTAGGGGAATGGACAAGATGAACCGAGAGACAAAATATAACCTAGTGCTTCTAGAAAAAATCACACAAAAATATTTCAGACAAATAAAGTGTTGAGAATATGATACCAAATTGGATAAAAATAAAAAAGTGTTGTAGGTTTATAAGGCTTGAAATGTTGCACTACTTACAAATCATAACTTTTAAATAGACATAAGCACGACCCCTTATCGGTACACAATACCTTTACACATGGTATAGAGTTAGTTGACTCACACCCATATCTGACTAAAGACTAGAAACATGGCTCGTGGTCAGGAAAAATACCCAACTCAAGGTCATTATCCCCCTCTCTCATTGGAAAAATCATACCCGTCGTCTCTAGCGGATTTAAAAAATTGCATGTAGCAAGTGTATACACTTTGGATGTGAGGGCGGGTGTTGATAATATGATCCCAAATTGGATAAAATAATAAAATAGAGAAGTATTGTGAGTTTATAAGGTTTGAAAGTTTGCACTACTTACAATTTATGACTTTTAAGTATACATGGATCCGACCCTTATTAGTTCACAACACCATCTCACACATGTGCAATATTAATAAATCCATAAAAACTCATATAATGAACAATTGTGTTTGATAGTTACCTAGTCATGATGAGGGTTGTTAAACTCATTGGACGAGTTATCACTTGATATTTAGTTTAAAATGAGAAACTCTATAAGCTATGGTTAAACTTGCTCTAATGTTTATCCATAGAAATTCTATCCACAATCCAAAAAGCTACCAAGCCATTAATAGATGAGTAATAAATTCATAAAAACTTATATAATGAACAATTGTGTTTGATTGCTACCTAGCCATGATCAGGGTCATCGAACTGTACCAATTTGAAGCTGAGTTAGCAAGCTCAAGGAGGTCAATAGCACCAAAGATAAAATATTTTAACGAGAAGATTTATTTTTTGTGCATACATGAGATATGAAACTATCGAGACACCCGATATAGGGTAGTAGTGGTTCTAAGGGCTACTGGACAACCCAAGTAGTATAAAGAAAGTCTATCATCGAGTGAGTCAATAAGCCTAATGTGCTTCATGTGCATTGAGACTGAGGTCAGAGGGGGAGAGGTCTCATCCAATATTTGTGTACATGAAATATGAATTCTAGTATGGGGACTGTGCAATTGATGTCCACACGGACTTTGGTAGAAGTTGTGAACCTCTACTAGGGTGGACAGTAAAGACACTATAGTACACAAGTGGGACAGTTAGGAATACATACATCAAGGAGGGAGAAAAGTCAAGTAAGAAGAATGCACGTATAAAGTACGAAATATTTACTACAATTATTTTGATTATCTTGTTTTGAAAAACCAGTAGGTCGTACGCTTTTACTTTACTTGTTTCACCCCGTAGGAATAACCGGATGTAGTAAGGAAATGTGACAAATTGTTCACGGGTTCCGACCAAACTAGATGAAATGTGACAAAAATAATAGATAATTCAAGGGAATTTGAGGGGTAAATAATGAATGATATGAGTTGCTTCTTATTTAGGGATCTCATATACTTCAAGTGCTTCCCATCCTCACTCTTGCCAGCCCAAACCAAAATTGCCACTATTAGAGAATTATTTTCTTAACAGGAAACATACATTTCATAATAATAATTGTTAACGCATTCATAATATGGAGTAAAAGAAAGAATACGATATTGTGCATTTAAAATTATTCTCAACTATTAGTCACATTTATCTTAAATTGTTAATAAGTGTTGAGTTTCAATAGATCTTATGATGTGGTATTTAATTATTAGTAAATTTAATTTTTTAACTTCTCGCTCACGTTGTGTCTATGTCATGTTGAACCCTAATATTAGATTTGTCTTCTAACATCATAATTCGGGAGTCAATTGACCATTAATTAAGCACGCATCACATGTATTGGTTAGTTATTTCGGCCTATGTTACTTCCACATTATATTCGATTATTGATCTTTACATATTACTATATGTCACGTGATAGTTAGCTTCATTTATTAACTACTTACCCATCTAATCAAGATATAGTTGATGGAAAAAGAATTTAAGAATGGATTTTTATAAATAATTAATAAGAATATAATAATAGTAAATAAAAATATAATATTTATTAGTTTTATATTTAAATTTATACTTATCAACCATATATCAATCAATAATTAAGTAGAATTATTTATAATTATATATATATTTTTATTAATTCTTTAAATAATAATTTTCAAGTATATGCAGTAATTTTAATTTATTTTTTTTATCAACATGTAGGTTTAAATTCATGATAGAGTTGAAGATAACATTTCATAGTAATCAGTAAAGTCAAAGCTTTCATCCCACTATGCCCCGTTCAGGAGTTCACAATCGGTCACCCCAAACCTGACCACGAAATCAAAGACAATTTGTTTGATAGTCTTGATAGGGAATGAGAGGCACTCACCCTTGCTATGTTGCCTGTTCTAGATGTCATGACTCTAGACTCCTTGAAGACATTGTTGCTCGCCCAGAATGCCTGTCGTGCTTAGAAGTATGCAATCAATTCATAGCTGTTGTAGCTGCCCAAAACTCCTGCGGTCTCCTCTCAACGCCTCCGATGCCTCCTTTTTGTTTTGTAGGTCGATAATCGCAACAGAGGTTATTTCCAAGCTCTCATCGACATATTGCACCACATGGAGTTTCTGCTCGATGGAATGATAGAACCCCTAATGGGAGATTTTCATCCCAACGACTTCAGTCCAATCCAACATTTGGGTGTCATCCAATAGGCTCAATTCGCTCTTCTAGAACTTGGGGCGCACAAGGCCTCCCTGAGAAAGAAAAAGGCAGTCCATCTAAATGGTTTGACTTACGGCCTTCCGGGCCTACATGCCAACTGTGTGGATTAATGGGCCACATGGCCACCCATTATCCATCATACGAGCTTAAGCCCGTCACACCTCAAGCTCATTCCTCTTACAATTTGGAGCCCACCTCCCCATCAACTCGATTGGTATGTTGATTATGATGGTACCACACATATCATTAACACATTGTCTCACATGTCTATTCAGGATGATTCTACCCTTCTAGAGCATGATCGGCGACAGGACAAGTTTTCCAATTTTATCCTCTGGTTTTGCTTATCTTCACTCTCCACCTCATAAATTCATTCTCAATCGTATCTATTATGTTCCCCAAAGTTCTTTAAATCTTCTATCTGTCTCTCAATTTACTCGAGATAACCCATGTTATTTTGAATTTTATTCTACATATTTCCTTATCAAAGATATATTTTTTCAACAGGAGTTTTTGTGCGGGAGTCATAAGGGGGGGCTCTACTATCTCCGCACAAGTCGTACATCTTCTCTCATTTTTCCTGCTACTTATGTCAATCATGTTGCATCTATTTTTATTTGGCATTAACGTTTGGGACATCTTGCTTTTTTCATTATTAGTCATGTGCTTTCTAATCATCTCTCTATGAAAAATATATCTTTGTTTTCATAATGTGAATCTTGTTCTTGTGGTAAAATTATTCAGCAACCATTTCCTCCCACCTATAATAAGAGTCTCACTCCACTTGATCTAATTCATGTGGATATATGGGGACCCATACCCATTCTTTTTCACACAGGTCATACTTACTATGTACACTTTCTTAATGATTATAGTAAGTTTTCTTGGTTTTAAATTCTAAAATACCGTTCTGACTTTATCTCTATTTTTTGAGAATTTCGTTTACAAGTTAAAAATCAACTTAATTCCAAAATCAAATACTTACAATCTGATGGGGCCAAAGAATTTTTGTCCAAATCTTTCTAGTCGAAATTGCAGGCTGTAGGAATCTCTCACTGTATTTCATGTCCTCATACGCCTCAACAAAATGGTTCTACTAAACGTAAGCATAGCCATATAGTTGATATGGGCCTTACTCTCCTAATTCAATCTAATGCTCCTGTTAAAAATACTAGAATTTTTCCTTTGAGACAAATGTATACCTCATCAACCGTCTTCTTACTCGGTTCGTTGGGTTTCGTTCACCTATTCATGTCATCACCCATACTCTTCCTCATTATAAATCTCTTCGTATTTTTTGTTGTCATTGTTTTCCATGCCTCCATCCTTATATTTCTCACAAATCACAACCCCGCTCTTCGCCTTGTATTTTTCCCAGATATCCCTCTAATTATGTAGGTTATTGTCGCATTTTTATTTATCGTACCATCCACTTTAATGAGTTCGTCTTCCCCTTCTCTCATGACCCTCCACCCCCGACTTCCCCCGTCCAGTACTCCATCGCTACTATCCAGATTCCCTCCCCTGTCACAATGCTGCCATTGGACTCCAGTATGATTCCTCCTTCTCCTTTGAGTATACATGAGACTTCTTCACAGGCCTCTCCTACAGGTTCACCTACTCCTTCTCCGTCGGTTCCTCGCATGGTCGCTCGCTCTCAGGTTTGCTCTCTTTCTCCCCGATGCTTTACTATCAACCCTTTCTTGTTTGTGGAGCAGGAACCTCACACCTTTGCTCAAGCTCGTCATGACCCTCTTTGGATGGACGCCATGAAAGTTGAACTCTTTGCACTTCTTCACAATCATACGTGGGATTTGGTTCTTGCCCCTCCTAATCATCCTATTATTTGTTGTAAGTGTGTTTATAAGTTTAAGGAAAATCCCAATGGTACCATTGCTCGACATAAAGCTCGACTCGTTGCCAAACGTTTCTCCCAACAACTGGGTCTGGATTATAATGCCACCTTCAGCCCAGTCATCAAGCATGTCACCATTCGGATCATCCTCTCCATTGTGGTCTCTTCCAATTGGCCTATCTATCAATTAGACGTAAATAATGCTTTCCTACATGGTCACCTTACCGAGAAAGTCTACATGTCTCAACCAGCCGAGTTCTTTTACTCTGTTTATCCTCATCATGTGTGTCGACTTCAGCGGTCACTTTATGGACTCAAACAAGCTCTCTGTGCCCGGTTCCCCGGCCTCAGCTCCTTTCTTCAAACTCTAGGTTTTTGTGGCTCCATTGCTGATAGTTCTCTCTTCATTCATCACACTGCCCGTTTTGTTATATTTCTGTTTGTATATGTTGATGATCTTCTCATCACGAGCTCACCCACTGCTCCTGTCGAATCCATTATTTGTGCTCTTTAGGCTGAATTTTCTATCAAGGATTTGAGTCCACTACATTGCTTCCTCGGCCTTGAAGTCAAGCACTTCTCTCAAGGTATCCACCTTTCCTAAACCAAATATATTCATGATCTTTTATCTAAAGCTTCCATGACTACCTACCAACCCGTCTCAACTCCCATTAACTCTAGCCCCCGTTTGTTTGCTCTTACGGATACTTTACTCTCTGATCTAACCCAATATCGTTAGATTGTGGGTTATCTACAATATCTCACTCTTACGCAGCCTGATATCACTTATGCTATTCACCAAGCATGCCAGTTTATGCACCAACCCATGAATGCTCATTGGATTGCAGTCAAGCGTATCCTTCGCTATCTTCAAGGTACTGCCCATATTGGGTTAACTTTTTTGGCTTCTAATATCGATTGGGTCAGCACCCTGATGATCGTCGCTCTATTAGTGGATTTGCCATTTTTCTGGGTCGTAATCTGATCTCATGGAGCTCCCATAAGCAACGCATTATTGCTCGCTCTAGTACTAAGTTTGAATATAAAAGTATTGGTAATCCTGCTACAGAGATTATCTGGCTCCGCTCCCTACTTCACAAACTTCATCTACCTCTCTCTGGCCCTCCTATAGTGTGGTATGACAATCTCTCAACCATTTATCTCACAAACAACCCTATTTTTCATGCCTGCACCAAACATATTAAAATTGATTATCACTTTGTTCATGAACAAGTTAGCAATGGGCATCTTCGTGTTCATTTTATTGGTACCGATTCTTAATTTGTTGACATCCTGACCAAAGGCTTGTCTACTTCTCGCTTCTACTTTCTACGGTGCAATCTCAATCTCCGAGATCTCCCATTGAGCTTGCGGGAGAGTAAAAGCCAACTTAGTATATATGCAGTTGCAATCACCACACCACCTAAAAGGACAACACCACCTCCAAGCCAAATCAGCATATCTACAGGAATTTGTTATCAAAAGTTTTCACCTTCATTTTTTGCATAATAAAAGTCAACTCAGATATCTGCACAAATTTATTATCCATAGTGATCACCTGCATTTATTGCATATTTTGTCTATTTTTAGTTTTTCATTTTGTATGTACAACATGTATAAATCACCATACAAGTGAAAAATGAATACACATAGAAATTACCCACTTACACTTCCTTGCTTTTATGGTATTAGAGCGAATGGGCTCGCACCTGTACCTAACTCGAGACCGGAAACCCAACTCGTGGTCTGCCTGAGTATGGAGGAAAAATACCTAACTCGAGGCCATTGTTCCCACTCATCAGAGACCGAAAGAATAATACCCAACTTGTAGACCGTTGTTGAGGACGAATTTAAAATTGCATGTGACAAGCGTATCCAAGTTGCACGTAAGGGCGAATATTGAGAATATGATTACAAATTAGATAAAATAGAGAAGTGTTGTAGATTTATAAGATTGAAAAGGTTCCACTACTTATAAGTCATGACTTTTAAGTAAAAATGGTATGATCACTTATCAGTTCACAATACTTTCTCACAGAAGCCTAGCCTCTAGTAAATAAATTTACAATTCTACTGAATATGGAAATGAATAAGCCTAAGGATGCAAATGAATCATATCCTACTTTACTAGGCTTGAATATTCTTAAAATAAAAAAAATTAAGTAGAATAGAAAAAGTCTAATAGTTAGTGGACAATAACAATAACTAACAACACAATATAAAGGAAAAAAGTTCACATTTTCATGTTTAAAAATGGAGGTTCATCAGGTATTTTTCTGTATGAGAGAATATCAATCCCAGCTCAACAACAGTAAAAATTATGAAGTAAATATATCGAAAGGATAATACATCCATAAGAAAAAGCATTCCTTGAAAAAAAAAGTTGAAAAATGAACTAAATTGCTATAGAGATGGATGAGGCTACTTGGCATTATTGTAGTCTCATCTGCTTCATCATCCTACAATAGGGATTAAGGACAAAAGCAGGGTATCAATTTACAATCATAAGGGCAACACGTGATTTTCATCCTTAAAGTGATCCAACTCCACTTCGAGATCTTATCCTTATTATTGTACAAGTCTAACATGTACAACATCAAAAAAAAACTTATGACAATGAACAGGAAAAAAAAAATATGAGATCACGATCAACAAGCAGCACTAGCAGCTTATGATATTGTTATTTGAAAGCATGGACTAGAAGTATTTAGCCCACTCACACTAGAGTGAATTTCTAGGAACAAAATGAACATTATAGAAACGAGTAGATATGAATCGATGGGAACGATAAAAATGAATTCCACATAACACAGATAAAATTTTTAATATAAACCTTTAAAATCATCCATAAGTATAGCTTTCAAAGCCTCAATATCTATCTTTTATATAGTTTGTGCAGAATCTCAATCTCATTTCCCTAAACAATCCTCCAGCATAAGGAAAAATTGTTGGTAGCTAAATTTTAAAGTACAGGAAAAGAAAAAAAAAGTAAAGTAAATGCATTCTTATGGCATGATAATTGGATCACTACCTTCATAGAGTAAAAAATAAAAAAAATAAAACTTTCACTCTAGAGGCAACAAAGAAAACTCACTTATGAATAGGATCTATTTATGGCTAAAATATACAAACAAAGGACACCAAGATTTGTTGGTTGTCAAGACTAACCTAAGTACAGGATTATTAAAATGAAAATATGACAGCAGTGTTACCACAAGTTGTGAACTCTGTCCAGGAAATGAGAAAACTAGATGTCACATCTTCTTCACATGCCCAACCACAATGGGTAGTCAGCATAGAGGCTGAACATTAAAAGATAGGCCATGGACGGATATGTAGAACTACAGAAAGTCATAGCTTGGGGAAAAGAAAAAACCTTGAGAATATTATATATTGATTGTCCCTTTTACCTATCTACTAGATTTGGGAAGTAGGAATGAACCAGAAGATCTTCCAGAGTAAAATCATCACAGTTTTTCTTCCTTTAGGGGAAAATCATACTTAGCAATATAGTCTATTTGAGAATTGCATTAATTTCCATTTAGTTTGAAATAAGAAGCTATATAAGTTGCGGTTAAACTTGCTCTAATATTTATCCATAAAAAAAGTATTATGTAGAGAATGAAAGTCATAGAAATTTTATCTGCAAGTAAAAAAGTTACCGAGCCATTAATAGATTGATAATAAATCCATAAAAACTCATATAATAAATAATTGTGATTGATAACTACCTAGCAATTATTAGAGTTGTCAAACTAATTGAGATTAAGAGTAATTAAGTCGAATCCGGGTTAACGAACCGTACCAATTCGAAGTTGAGTTAGCAAGTTTAAGGAGACTGGTAGCATAAAAAATAAAAGATTTTAACAAAAATATTTATTTTTTGTGCATGCATGAGATACGAAACCATTATTCCCTATATGAGATAGTAGTAGAGGTCTTATCCCACATTTGCGAATACAAAGTATGAATTATAGTTTGAGAACTGTGCAATTGATGATCACACATACTTTAGTAGAAATTGTGAACATCTAGTAGGGTGGACAGTAAAAAAGTCCAAGTAGGATAGTTAGGAATACATATACCAAGTAGGGAAAAAAGTCAAATAAGAAAAATTATTTTATTTTGGGAAATCAACCCTCTTATACTTTTAATTTACTTATTCCACGTGTGGAAATAACTGAATTTAGTAAGAAAATGTGACGGATTGTTAACAAATTTTGACTAAACCGAATATGAACATAATAGAAATAGTACATGATTCAAGTGGACTTGACGTATGAATAATGAAAGATATTAGCTGATCGTCCAAACTGTGTCCAAAATTACCACTACTAGAGAATTATTTTTTTCATAGGAAAAATACATTTCATAATAACAATTATTAATGCATTTATAACATGTAGTAGAATACAAAATTGTGCTATGTTACAATATTCTCAACTATTAGTCAAATTTATTTTAAATTATTAACTATTAGTTAAATTTATCTTAAATTGTTAACTATTAGTCATATTTATCTTAATTTGTTAATGTGTGTTGAATTTTATCATTTGGTATTTAATTATAAGTTGATTTAATTTTATTAATTTTCTCTCTAACCAGTATTGTTGCTCCCTAATATTAGATTTATCTTCTAATTGGACTATATTGAGAGTTATTTACAAGTATTGATTAGTTTTTTTAGCCTATATTATTTGTCAACTAATTAGGCACCTTTTCACATTATATTCCATTATAGATCTTTACATGTTATTATATGTCACACATAGTAAACAACTTACTTATCTAATTAAGATATAGTTATATTTAAATTTATACCTATTAACAATAAATCAATCAATAATTAAGTAGAATTATTTATAATTATATATTTATTTTTTTCATTAATTCTTTAAATAATAATTTTCAAATATATACAGTACTTTTAATTTATATTTTTTATCAACATGTGTAGGATTAAATTCATGGTAGAGTTGATCACATTCCATAGTAAAATCAGTAAAGTCAAAGCTTTCATCCCACTATGCCTCGTTGAGGAGTTCACATGGGTTGCAAAGCCCTAAACCTATTGGGGGACTGGCAGAACCCGGGGAAAGGCTTCATGGGCAGCCATAGAAACTGTCTGGAACTTGCAATCTGCAGCTGAAACGAAACTGCCATCGCTGTTGTCTTCTTTCACTCATGATCCCGTCGATTAGCCTGAGAAGGGTTCGCTCTAGCCCTTCTCCGTCAGTCCATTCGTGGATCTCCGCCTTAACGAGCAGAGGATTCTTGCAGATCAAGTCCCACACCGGGAAGCCCTTCCTCGGCATGACGTAGTCTCCATGGCCAAGCTTCAAACTCCAGGGCTCCTCACCGCTCCCATCCCCGAGGTAGATTAATTTCTTGTTGCTTATCTGACCTTGTATCCTCGAGATCACCGCACCCTGCTCAAAACAGAACTAATCAGTATGTTTCGAAAACATTCCTTAGACACTTTTTTCTAATAATTAATACCTTGCACATGTTGGGAGGGCAAAGTGGGCATCCATGAGGGGCCCTGTGAAAATCGTGGTAAGGCGAGATTCTGAGCCTCCCTTTCCCGTCGACATTACCGGGGTTCGTGTTGATCTCGGAGAAGCATTCCTCAATCCTGAGATGACGCAGGATCGTCTCTATGAAGAAAAGGTTCGCATCGCTGACGATTCTCAGCTCGCACCTTGGAAACGGAGAAATTAAAATTAAAAAAAAAACAACTTCGATTTGATACCATGGTGTATTTGATCGTGTGGCTAAGGATATACCCTAAGGCATGGGCAGTTCTGATGGCGGGGACGATACGAGGATGAATCGGGACACAGTTCAGAACCTCTGCGATATCGCCGATTGTATTTCCCTTGGAATGAATCTCCTGCATGATCTTATCCTGCAATATTATTTTTTAAACACAGAGCCATAAGAAAAACAAGAACAATTCAATGGAGTAGCTACATTGATTAAACGAATTAGGAGTCAAAATGAAATTACCATGAGGGTGTTCCATGGCATCGTGGGCAGGAGCTGGTTGAATAAGTCGGTGAAGCCTAGCTCGTCCACGACCCAGTTATCGCTGTCGCAGTCTATGATCGTCTTGTCGAAATCGAAGACTACCAGGATTCCGGCCATATGTACTGATGTTTCTTCTCCCTCTCTGTACCAACTATCAACGGCTACAAATCTTGAGGATGGAGAGATCTTTCTGTTGTGATGCATTGAAAGAAGTGAGACTGTGGAGAGTTTATAGGTGGTGATCGGCATCTATTCAGTTAGATGCCCTGGAATATTATATGAAGAGGTTGCGCTTTTGATCTACATACCAGAGAAACCCCCCCAAATTGCCAACAAGAGATGAACTTTTGGAAAGCATTTTGAAGGCGTAGGAATAATAGAATATTACAGGAGGAATCAAATTTGAAAGTGAATAGAATTATGGTGAATAAAAATAAAAATCTATATATATTTTATATATTTAACAATTAATCATAACGGCAAAAAAAATCATTAGTCGTAATAATTTATTTACAATAGTTAAATTATCTATAATTCTTATGTTTAATTTTAATTCGTGACACTCAATTTATTTTTCCATTTATTTATTCTATCTTTTTATTAACTACATTTATAATAAATTACGCTATATGAATAAAAATTTATAATAATTTTACATTTAATATAAAATTTTAAAAAAATTATTACCCATCAAATAATTAGTGAAAAATCTTCCTATTTAATCCTTTTTTGTACTATTCTATTCAATTCTTAGAATTAATATTTTTTTTACACTATCCCATTCAATTCTCGTAATTTCATGGAGTGATAAGGATTATTGCATATATTCTTAGCATTTTATTCACGTGGTCCATATTAAATTTAAACTCTAATTTTATGTTTGGATTAGGAGGGTTTGGATTGATTTGTAGGTACAGTATTCGAGTGTAAATAAATTGAACCGACCAATCCCATCCATTTTTAAAACAATGCTTAAAATAATTATTAACATTTAAAAAATAATATTATCGTAGTGAAAAATAATTAATTCTATTTTCTACAAAATTCGCTTTCCTTTATAAAAAAAGATAAACATAGAACAAAGAATTTAACCAGAAATAAAAGAGCATCTTCCAAGTAAAGCACTAGTAAAATATGTACTATCAACCCGTCTTGCATCAGACTAGACCCTGATCAACCTCGATACAAAACCTTCTATAAGGGACCCAAGTCTAATGCCCTTTAATACATTTCCCAGCGTTCCCGGAAGCAAAGTACTATATTGAATTTAGTTAAACTACCACCAGGTCACCTATATTCCATAGATCTTGCCACTTTCATATATGATTGTAGTTAGGCAGAAACATAAAGGCCATGATCCTTTAGGTCATCATTGATGCCAATTGATAATATATTGAAGGAGAAGGCATATGTAGCTTTAAATGGAAGACATGCATGTTTTAATGAATTTTCTCAAAGATGCTAATTTTTAGGCTATTCTTCTAGAAGAGTGTGAGGATGAGTCCTCTCACTTTTTAGCCTAGTAGTGCTCCAACATATCTTCTTCATCTGGAATAAAAAAATTGTTTTACACATTACAACAAGGTTTTCTAGAGTTGAATGAGGGTAAGGGTAACAAAAATAGGAAAATAAATCTACATTTCCTGACACTTCCAATAATAATTTCAGTTTAATCATATATATATATATATAGCTATAGGAATTTGTGAAAAAAATATATTAATGTCCGACAACATAATTAACAATATCTCAACCAAGATTAGGTATTTTCATTTGTAGTTTCCTCCTCATCTTCTCCTTTTCCTAATCAGGAGCATCATAATTTATTAAAGAAGTATTTACCTTCGAAATCATTATCATCAAAGTCAATATCTTCCTCCTCTTCATCATTAGATCCTTCAGAAGCTCCCTAAGCTACAGTTACTCCTTTATGTCAAATAGAAACGAGAAACAAAAGGCTTGTAAATCTTTGAAATCCTCACAATAACAAGCTTCATTGGTGAGAAAGTTACTTTGAGTTATCCATGCACATATTTATTTGGTTAAATTACTAGAAGTTAAAATTATGAAAAACAGGTCTAAATTTATTATCCAAAAATTTACAACACTCTCACTTCAACCAGTATATGTGGTGGCTTAATAGAGTTAAAGTCGGAGTTAGAAAAAAAATAGAAGAATAAGGAATAGTCACCATAGAAGAACGTCCACTTTCAAATCATTGTCTACCAACCTAAAAAGAAAAAAGCATGATCCATATTAACTTACAATGATAATGAAATAATGTGATAAAAAGATTTAGACAGCTTCCGAGAAGGAACAATCAAGAAAATCCAAAGAACATGTGTGAGATAAGGTATTGTGGATTGATAAGAAATCGAGCTCATTTCTACTTAAAAGTCATAATTTGTAAGTAGTGAAATATTCACAATCTTATAAACCCACAACACTTCTCTATTTTATTTAATATTTGATCATATTCTTAATACTCACCCTCACGTTCAACGTTGATACACTTACCACGTACAATTTTAAAATCGCCCTCAACAATTGTTTAACAGTCAAATATTATTCTTTCGGTCTCGAACGAGGGGGAACAATGACCTCAAGTTGGGTATTTTTTCTCCATACTCGGGCAGACCACGAGTCGGGTTTCCAGTCTCAGGTTGGGTATGGGTGCGAGCCCAATAGCTCTAATACCATATGAGAGAAGGTATTATTGACCGATAAGGGGTCCAACCTATGTCTACTTAAAAGTCATGACTTTTATGTAGTGGAAATTTTCCAATCTTATAAACCCACAACACTTTTCTATTTTATTCAATGTGTGATCATATTCTCAACAATTTCTGAAAAAGTCAAGTTCAATTACAAAATTAGTAGAGTAATCTTACCATCACCACTCATGAGTACTTGCTTGTCCATAATAACATCATTCACTGGTGTCACTCGCCACTATTATCATGGATCTACCAACTCTTTTTTCCTATGGCGATTTTCGGAGCATCGACCCCGTTTCTCACCTCCGATTTAAGGGCGATTCTTGAACCCTAGAATCACATCTAGAAATCAAGAACGAGAGCATGTGTTAGGCTCTCGCATGAATAGTCCATCATCAAAATCTGAAAGGTGACATTTCACTCAGCATGTAGGCTTTTATAACACGGTCGAAAACCAAGCATCATGGCAACTACAAAGTAACAATCGACAACAACCTAATCTGCAGAGAATATATCATGGGTCAGTTTCTGGTGCATATAAGTCGGGCGCTCGCAATTATCAACAACGGGATTATCATTATGTTTGTCAAATATGTAAAAAATCAAGCCACATTACTCCTGATTATCCTCAATTTCTAACAAACTACAGAACCCCCAAAGTCAGCATAGCTCACGACAATGATCCAAGAGCTCACACTCTTGACTGGTATATAGATTTCGACGTCACCAACCATGTGACCAATGACATGACACATTTATCTATATAGAAAAATGTAAATAATCTTGAATAATTTCTCCTTGGAGATGGATCAGTTTTAAATTTTTTTTCTATTGGTTCAACTTTATTTTCAAACTCATTGAGACAATTTCCTTTAATTAAAGTATTATATGTTTCCAATATCTCCATGAACTCATTATATGTTTCCCAATTTATCAAGATAATCATTGTTATTTTGAGTTTTACCCTCATTTTTTTGTTGTAAAGGATCATCTCACTCATCAAGAATTGTTTTGGAGAGCTCATAAAGGAGACTTGTACTGTATGCGTGCAACACATTTATCATTAGTTAGTTCTCGTATTCTAAGTGTTCAGATATCTCGCAATATTTTGCATAACAGACTTAGACATCTTGCATTTCCTATTGTTTCTCAAATTTTATCCATAAATTCAATAGAAAGTAATTATATTGGTACTATATTTTGTGATGCATGTTCCATGAGTAAAATTACTCAAAAGCCTTTTTCCTCTTACTAATCATAAAAGCACTCGTCCTTTTTAGCTAGTATATACTGATATCTAGGGACCTACTCCAGTATGATCTTCTACTGGTACATATTTACTATATTCATTTCACTAATGATTATAGTAAATATACTTGATTTTTTCTTATGAAAAATTGCTTGGAGGCTCTTCAAATCTTTCATACATTCCGATTACATGTTGAAAATGTAATTGACACCAAAATTATTTTTTTTCAATAAGATGGTGCCAAAGAATTTTTATCTGTAGCCTTTCAAGCTGAATTTCAAAATAATGGGATCACTCATCGTCTTTCATACCCCCACACGCTCCAACAAAATGGATTTGAAGAAAGAAAACATAGACACATCATTGATATGGGACTCACACTTCCAAATCCTTCTCATCTTCCCATCAAGTTTTGGGATTTTGCATTTGAAACCGCAACCTATTTAATCAATAGATTGACTACTTGTACACTTCAATTTCAATCTCCTTACCAAATTCTTTACAAAAGTCCACTGATTTACATTCATTTGCGAGTATTTGGATGTTTGTGCTTTCCTTATCTTCGATCATATCAAACTCATAAATTTCAACCTCGCTCTAAAGCTTGTGTCTTCCTTTGGTATCCTACTAATTTTATTGTTTATCAATGTCTTGATCCACATATAGGGGCACATCTATATTAGTCCAACTGTACACTTTAATGAGACTAACATTTCTTTTGATAGGTATTTATCAACAGCCGACACAACTCCAACGACTCCTGCTAATTCTATTATTCCTTCTCTCTCCTCTTATTCTTTTTCCTCAATACCTACATATGATTCTCCAATAACAATATATGATGAGCTATCTTTATCTACCCACTCTCCTGTCATTGAACACTATAATGCTGAATCTTTAGCTTCTCAAGTGGATGTTTCTGCTTGATCCACACAACGCATGATTACCAGGTCACAAGATGGAACATTACCCCACGTTATTTTCAAATAACTTTTGGGGCTTTTCTTACTATTTATACTCAGGAACCTCGAACTCTCAAGCAAGCACAAAAATATCCATGTTGGGTTTATTCAATGAATGTTGAATATGATGCTCTTATAAAAAATTACACATGGGATCTTGTTCTTGCTCCAACCAATAAGCATATTGTGGGATGTAAATGGGTCTACAAATTAAAGCAACTTCCTAATGGATCTATTGATCGATGTAAATCTCATCTCAACAAGAAGGTATCAACTATTATGCAACTTTCAAAGAACGATAAGTTATGTGCTCAGTTAGGTGACCTAGTGGATAAAGAACGATATCAAAGAATTGTGGGACGATTGATCTATCTATGTCATATAAGACCTGATATTACATATGTAGTCAGTATTGTGAGCAAATATATGCATGATCCCATGACAAATCATTGAGATGCTACCATGAGGATATTGAGATATTTAAAAGGGAGTCTGGGTAAAGGACTTTGGTTTAAGCGTCAGAGTCACACCAGAGTGAAATATTTTTGTGATTCAGATTGGGCAAGTTGTGTGGATGATAGGAGATTTACGTTTAGCTATTGTGTGTTTATTGGAGGTAATCTTGTATCTTGGAGGGTAAGAAACAAGAAGTAGTCGGCCGATCATCAGCAGAAGCAGAGTACATTTCAATGACTCAAACTGTTTGTGAGATAATTTGGATAAGAAGCTTACTAATGGAGCTTCACCTCTTTAGAGAAGAACAGATGAAGTTGTGGTGTGATAACAAGTCTACTATAAATATTGCCAACAATCCAATTCAACATGATAGGACCAAACACGTGGAAATTGATCGATTTTTCATCAAAGAAAAAATCAATATGAAGATTGTAGAACTGCAATATATGAAGACCAATGTACAACTAGCAGATTTTTTAACTACAGGTTTAGGTTACAGAGAATGGGATGATATTTGTAATAAGATTGGAATGATATATATCTACCATCCATCTTGAGGGGGAGTGTGCAATATTAATAAGTTAAGGGTATATTTGTAAATAGTACAAATATACCCTATATATATTCGTAATATAATTTACTATATGTGAATTCCATTTTTAAATATTCAATAAGAATATTATATATTGATTGTCCCTTTTGCATATCTACTAGATTTGGGAAGCAAGAATGAACAAGAAGATCTTCTAGGGTAAAATCATAGTTTTTCTTCCTTGAATTAGAGCAAAATGATACTTAGCAACAACTATAGAAACCATTACCTCCCCAAAATAAACAACTATAGAGATCATGAGCAGTATAGTCTATTTGATAATTACATTAATTTCCTGAGTATAATTTAAGCTTGATCATCACTTGATATTTAGTTAGAAATGGGAAGCTATATAAGTTGTGATTAAACTTGCTCTAATGTTTATCCATAGAAAAAGGGCTGTGTAGAGAATGAAATCCATAGAAATTTTATCCCAAGTCAAAAGTTACCGAGCCATTAATATATGGATAATAAATCCATAAAAAACTCATATAATAAACAATTGTGTTTGATAGCTACCTAGCAATTATCAGTGTCAAACTAATTGGGCTAAGAGCCATCAAGTTGAATTCGGGTTATCGACCCGTACCAATTCGAAGCCAAGTTAGCAAGTTCAAGGGAGGCCAATAGCACCAAATATAAAAGATTTTAACTATAATATTTATTTTTTGTGCATGCATGAGATACAGAACCATCATACCCTATATGGAGTAGTAGTGGTTCTAAGGGCTACTGAATGACCCGAGTAGTATAAGGGAATTCTATCATCCAGTGAGTCAGTAAACTCAAGGTGCTTCATGTACATTGAGACTGAGGTTGGAGAGGGAGATGTCTTATCTCACATTTGTAGACACGAAGTATGAATTCTAGGATGGAAACGGTGCAATTGATGCCCACACATACTTTATTAGAAGTTGTGAACCTCTAGTAGGGTGGACGGTAAAAAGGTCCACAAGTGGGACAATTAGGAACATATATACCAAGTAGGGAGAAAAGTCAAGTAAGAAATATGCACGTCCAAAGTACGAAATATTTACTTTAATTATTTTTATTATCTTGTTTTAGAAAATCAGCAGCTCGTACACTTTTACTTTACTTGTTCCACCCCGTAGAAATAACCAAATTTAGTAACAAAAGGTGACAGATTATTAACAGGTTCCGACCAAACCGAATCCAAACATAACATAAATAGTAGATGATTCAAGGAGATTTGATGTGTGAATAATGAATGATATGAGTTGCTAGCCCAAATCGTGTCCAAAATTGCCACTACTAGAGAATTAATTTCTTTACAGGAAATATACATTTTATAATAACAATTGTTAATGCATTTATAACATGAAATAAAAGAAAGAATAAAATATTATCTCAACTATTAGTCACATTTATCTTAAATTGTTAAGGTGTGTTGAGTGTATTCAATTATCAGTTGATTTAATTTTGTTAATTTTTTCCCTCACCAGTATTGTTGTTCCCTAATACTAGATTTATCTTCTAACATGGTAATTCTACTATATTGAGAGTTAATTAGAAGTATTGATTGGTTCTTTTTGCCTATGTTATTTGTCTATTAATTACACACCTTTCCACATTATATTTATTATATTTATTGATCTTTACATGTTACTATATGTCACGTGATAGTTAGCTTCATTTATGAAGGACTTACTCATCTAATCAAGATATAGTGGATGGAAAAGAAATTTAAGAACTATTTTTTTGTGAATAATTAATTATAATATAATAATAGTAAAAAAATATATTATTTATCAGTGTTATATTTAAATTTATACCTATAAATCAATCAATAATCAAGTAGAATTATTTATAATTATATATTTGTTTTTTTCATTAGTTCTTTAAATAATAATTTTCAAATATATGCATTACTTTTAATTTATTTTTTTTATCAACACGTGTAGGCTTAAATTCATGGTGGAGTTGAAGATCACATTCCATAGTAAAGTTAAAGCTTTCATCCCAAAATTTTTCCCAAATTTTAACCTTTCAAATTGTTTGATCAAACGTGGTTAATTGTTAAAATTGATAGTAGATTTAAGTTACTACTCATCCATACGATTCAATTACACTTTTAATCGCATAAATTGACGTCGTAACGAGCTCAAACGGAGTTTCGCCGAAAAACTGAACATAGAGAGAGAAAGCCTCTAAAGATTGCCATAGGGGGTGCGACGGTCCGAGCTTTTTATCTGAGTAGATAGCTCTTATCCTGAGGTTACTCCTAGGATCAAGAATTGCATCAATTAATGCCAAATTGTGTGAGAATTTGGTCAGTGAAGTTTCACCGATTCTCTCTGTAGCACCGATAAAAAATTATAGAGTAGAGCCAAATTGGCTTACATTTCTGCTCTAATTCAGCTGTGTGAGGGCCATGGAAGTGTTGGGAGGGCTTGATTTGATATGAGGAGGGTTTGAATTGGCCTTTTTTAGCTCGGCCAAAATAGAGCAGCTTCGGTCCGTTGGAGCTGCTTCACTATTCTATCACGTCAGCGTTCCTCAAGCGACCCTCGGAGCAATCGGAGACTACCGTTGGGTAGCTGGGTTCTCCCCGAATCTAATGAACCTGATCTTGCCTTCTTTGGGTTAGAAAAATACCCAAGTCGAAGGTCTTGTTTGAGCTTCACCAAAAAATGGAGAAGTGGGGGAGAGTGTGGAGTTTTCTGGTGTGCGGAGGATGAATGAGGAGGGGCTCTTTATATATGAAGCTCAGGGACTTCTTGGTCATCTGATTAACTCCTTAATGACGGTCATTCATTGCCTAAAACTCCATGGCCAGAGACTTTTCATCTTCACCGGCGTTGCTCAATATTCCGATGCGTGAACAGTGTTATCATCTGAAGGAAGAAGATAACAATGTTCCTAACCGGACTGGTCCGGTATGAACCGGGTTTAACGCTTAAACTGGCCAGTTCAGGCCCAATTCGACCAAGATTTTTCAAAATTAAAAAAATTTAAATTCATCTAAATTCATTCTCTATCCATTGGTGGCCTCAATTCTCAAATTTAAATTTTCTAAGCCACCTAGAAAAATAAATTTAGAATCCGGTTCAATAGTGGTTCAAACCGGTTCAATCCAGTTCAGATCTAGTTCACCCAGTTCCTGAACCAGTCTGGTTTTCTTTCTTAAATTGTCCTAAAGTCCCTATCCAAGTATTTTATGACTCTTTGGGTCACTCGGAAGTTGTAAATTTTCCCATTTGCTCATTCTCTAGTGGTCGGGGTTCATGAACGGGTTCAGTTTTGTCACTTGGTTTGACCGGTTCTTTTCCCGGTTTTCCTTAACTCCAAAGGGCGGGGTTTACAGCCGCACCTCTGACGGTAAGCTTTCGAAGCTTTCTCTCTCTCAGTCCAATTTTCTGGTAAAGCTTTGTTTGAGCTCGTTCCGACGTCAATTCATGCGATTTAAAGTGTAATTGATTCACATGGATGTGTAGGAACTTAATTTTAACAATGAACATCGATTGATTGGTCAATTTGATGAAATCAAATTCAGCTAGATTGAAAGGGCGAAATTGGGGGAAAATGTTTGGAAAAATTTGGGGATTTCAAAAATTTGAGGGACTAAAGTGCAATTCCCAAAATGAGGGCCAATTCATAATTAAAATGATGTTAGAGGCCAATGGGTCAAAATTTGAAATTTTTGGGGGTAAAATGGTAAGTTTTGAAAAATTAGGGTCCAAATTGGAAATTTGACAATCTTGAACGCCTTTTTGGGATTTTTGATAAATTGAGGACCCACAATGAATTTTTGAAAGCTTCGGGACTAAATTTGGGGAAAATTGGCATTAGGGACCTAAATTTAAAGAAAAGATTTTTTGGGACCTAAATGCAAATAATTAAAAGTTTGAAGATTTTATTAATTCATGATGGATGAGGGCTATTAGGCTAACGGTTAATGAACAAGGATGTTTATATCGTGTAGGAACACGAAGTTTTGGGAACGCCAACAAAGAGAAGCTCGAGTAGAGGCAAAGAGCCAAATAAGAGGAATTCACTACACTATCGGGTGAGTGAGATTTTCACATCATACCCGGTTGGGGATGATGAGCACCTTGGAAATAAAAATCCACTATTATGTGGAATTTTAACATCACATGTTACACCCTGACTCAGTTTGGTCGGATCCCCGTGAACAACCCGCCACTCTCCTGTTTCAAGAGGAGTTCCCCCCTTCTTTAACTCAATATAAGCCATGCATAATTTCAACATTGTTCGCTGGAAAGACATATATCAAATAAAATGCAAACTTAAGAGAAATTAGACATACCTAACATAGGGTAAGACATGGTCTTATCCCTAGTTATTTTCTCTATTTCCTGAAAAGGGATAAAAAAAGGGGTGAGTTTCTACAACTCAGTGAATGAGTATTTTTCAAAAATGAATTTTTAGAATAAAATAGTTTTCAAGTTGGAGTGTGCTAGACTCCTTAATTCCTTTAGTTTTTCTCATTTTAAAATCTCGATTTTCAAAATCATTTCTCATCGCAACAATGTGTTTATCAACTAACACACACCCTTTATCATGAAGGAATACACAATCGCAGGATAGCCCGTCCACTGTACCCACTTGTGGTGTCGGAGCGATTTTACCAACTACCTAGATAGAAGCACGTCCACTTCTACCCAAAGAATGAGTGGATGTTCACAACATCTGACCCTCAATCTCGTAACAAAACTCCGTGTCCATATGAGGACAAAGACCTCATCCTGTCCCCACCCCAGTCTCATGCGCTTGAAGCTACGTCGAGCTTTGCAAGACTTCTAGTATGACTAACTACCCTTATACCCACCAGGTCGTCTAGAGCCTTGGGACGCATCTCTACCCCTCTTGGGCGTCTAGAAGGTCTCATAACATAGTGCATGCAAAATTAATAATTTTTCACATAATGCCATATGATCTATGGTGCCACTAGTTCGACAGCCCCGACACTCAACTCGACCTACAGTTGTTTGTCATGACTAGTCATGTCGCATTGCCACTAGTCCATCTAGTATGTCGGTCCTATCTCGGTACCATGGCCAAACAACTCATTTACTTAAGTTTTTATGGCATATCAATCATGTTTGTTTACGAGCTCCTGCTCATGGCAACTGGTCTTGGGCCCACTGTACAAGATTTTAAAAATTGGGCATATTAGCCCCTAAGTTCCAAAACCAAGGCCTTCAGCCTATATGAGCTATTCAAGCTCCCGTCAAGAAACTCTCCCAAAACTTTTAAGCAGTGGCACATAGTTAAGGGAGAGCATTTTTGACAAAATAAACTTTTCAATTGTCCATCATACCATTCGGGCATGAGGATATCTTTTGCTTATAACCGATAAGCAGGTTTTCCACTTCTTTCCACAAAGTTTCATCATACCAACCGGGTATGATCTACTTATAACCAGTAATTAATTTTTTTCGTGTGATTTCTACATCAGTCCTAGCAGGTATGATGGTTAAAATACCACTTATCAGTGGATTTTCATTTATAAGTTGCTTATCATCATAATTGGGTAAGATATTAAATCCCACTCACCTGATTGTGGAGTGTATTTCCTCTAAATCGGCTTTCGTCCCTTGCGAGATTTGCTTCAGCTGGAATTCTCGATATCTCATATTTCTACATGGTATGAACATACTTGTTCATTATTATTTGGCTTGATATCCTTGATTCATTATGAATCATTATGGATATCTAACTTTTCAAATATTTGTAATTTGGTCCCTAAAGTTCTTTTTCTTTTACTTTAGGCCCCAAATGCTGGGTTTTCCCCAAATTGAGTCCCAACTTTAAAAATTCTTCTTGGGACCTCAATTTATTCAAATTCACCAAAAGGGGTACAAGTTTCCCAAATTCCCAATTTGGTCCCCAATTTTCCAAAATTACCATTTTGCCCTTCCTTTACAATGGTAAGTTTTACCCCAAAAAATCTAAAAATTGCTCAATTGGTCCTCTAACACTCTTATCATGCCCAATTGACTCTCAATTTTATAAAATTGCATTTTAGTCTCTCAAATTTTCGAAATCCCTAAATTTTCCCCCAACTTTAACTTTCTAACATAGCCAAATTTGATTTCATCAAACTAACCAATGAAACAAGTTTAATAGTTAAAATTGAAGTTAAATTGGAGTTCATACATCTTCATACGATTCAATTGCATTTTGAATCGCTAGTTTTGATGCTAGAACGAGCTCAAATAGAGCTTCATCGAAAAATAGAACGTAGAGAGAGAAAGCTTCAATTGCTCATTGTTGGGGGTGTGGAGGTCCGAGCTTTCTATCTAGGCAGATAGCTCTTCTCCTGAGGTTCCTCTTAGGATCAAGAATTGCATCAATTGATGTCGAATTGGGTGAGAATTTTATCATTGAATTTCTGTCGGTTCTCTCTCTAGCACTGATCAGAAATTATCGAGTGGAGCCGAATTGACTTACCTTTCAGTTTTAATTCGGCCATAGGAGGGCTGAGGAGGTGTTGGGAGAGCTTGGTTTGGCTTGAGGAGGGCTCGAATGGGCTGATTTTAGCTCGATAGAAATAGGGCAGCTTCGATCTGCCGGAGCTACTTCATTGTTCGATCATGCTAGCGCTTCTCCGACAACCCTTGGAGCAAATGAAGACTACCACCATGTAGCTGACTTCTCCCCGATTCTAAGGAACCCAACCACACCTTCTTTGGCTCAGAAAAGACCCTATATTGGAGCCCTGGTTAGAGCTTTGCCAGAAAACTGAGTAGCTAAAAGAGAGTGAGGTTTATAGGTGTGGAGAGGATGAATGGAGAGGGGCTCTTTATATAGGGAGCTTGGGGACTTGTCATTTGGCACCTTTATTATAGTTATTGATGGCCTAAAATGTATTGAATGGAAACATTTCCTTTTCGTCGGTGCTGCTTCGAATTTCCTACGAGTGAAGGGTGCTGTCATTTGAAGGATGAAGATGACACTGTTCTGAACTGGACTAGACCAGTTCGAATCGGGTTCAAAGCTTAAGCCGACCCGTTCAGACTCGATTCAACCGAGTTTTTCAAAATTAAAAATTTCTAAATTCATTATCTATCAAATGGTGGCCTCAATTCTCAAATTGGAAATTTCTAAGCCACCTAGAAAATAAATTTATCATTTGGTTCAATAGTGGTTCAAACCGGTCCAAACTAGTTCAATTTAGTTCGAATACGGTTCAATTGAATCGGTTTGGTTTTCTTCTCCATTCATCCTAAAGTCATTTTTCATGGCTTATATGACTTTTTAGGTCACTTGGTATCCTTAAATTTCTCGGTTTTTCCTTTCTCTATTGGTTCCGGTTAATAAACCAGCTCGATTCATAAACTAGTTCAATCCGGTTCAGATCTAGTTCACCCAAACCGGTCTAGTTTTTCTCTCCCAATTTGTCCTAAGGTTCTTTTTCAAGGTTTATGAACCCTTATTGGTCACTCGGGAGTTGTAAATTCTCCAATTTGCCCATTCCCCGATAATCGAGTTTGTGGACCGATTTAGTTTTTCTCACTCAGTTTGACCGATTCGTTTCTGGTTTTCCTTAACTCCAAAGAGCGGGGTTTACAACTCTCCCCTCCTTTTAGGAGTTTTATCCCCAAAACCTATTTCATACTTTTTGCATACTGGATCAAACTTTCATTGTTATATAAAATTTCTAGTTTATCATCTTACAACCTTCTCGGTTGTTTCCGTTCATCCCTTACATCACATACCTAAGATTCTTGTCTCATTCACATCCTTTCCTCATTCCATGGAACTTACTTTAGCTAAGCACATCCCCCTGTAAGACTTAGAGTCATTTTCATTTAGTTACATTCTTCCTTTCCCAAGGCACCATTTCTCCATTCCAAACTTCTTTACCTAAGATTTTAGGACTATGAGTTGTGGTCAATTTCTTCCACAGATTTTGACGTTTATCACCTTTTCATCTTGCATGGATCCTTTCTTCATTCTTTGGTTATTACCTTTACGCCTGACTTCGTCATGCCTTAATCATCGATTCTTCTTTACCGAAGTCATATTTTTCCTCGGGATAGTTGGGTTTACATGCCCCTTACCATGTGACATTCTTTGAAACTTGTCTTTAACTTCACATCAATATAGTCATATCGATTTCCTTACTTAATTGACTTTTCTGACTTCTATATTTGGTCATTCAATCTTCATGTCCTTGAGCTTCCAATAACTTATTTCATTCCTCATTTCCACTGGTGTCCTTCCTTTTTAAGGTCTCTTCTTCTTTTAAATCCATTTTTAATCATATCATGATCATTTCACAATCCTTTATTCTGGTCAGTCCCTTTCTTACTTATATGACGTCTTTTGATGTTGTCTTCTTATTTACACGTTACTTGGGTTTGACTTATCCCTTGGATTTTCAGGATCACTTTCTAATTTTATTGGTTCCAGTTCCTCTTAACTGGTACTCAGGTGTCCTTCCACGGTTTCCCTTGGTAAATTATACACTTCTTTTCTCCTGGAATTTCCTTCTAGCTTTTACCATTGTGAATATTTACTCTTAAATGTCCCTCCCAGCCGTTATCTTCACATGCTTAATTTTACTCTTAAGATCCTATGAATAATTTTCATTTATCTTAGCTCATTCTCATTTGCTCTGAGAACTTATTTATTCATTTGAGGTGAGCCTCTCATCCCTCTTGTATCAAAATCTTTTATATCTTCATGTCCTTGGTATTCCTTTCTTGTCTTAATTAGGGTGTATTCATTACTACTCTCTAGTTCTTATTAGAGTTTCTTTTACTCTTCCAGACGATTTGGTCAATAGGACTTTATTCCCTTCACTTTGATTTGTCTAAATTCCTATTTGGGTTTCCATGTCTTCCTGCAAGTAGGTCGTACTTAACCTTCCCCAAACACTCACCTAATTATTTGTGCATCTTATTGAGGTCCTTATTCGACTCGATCTTTTGCAACACTTCCTCCATTATTTTTCTTAACCTAGAGCTTTCTCCTTCCTTAATCCAACTTCCTATTCTCATCCTCCTTCTAATGTCTCCCATCCTAGTGTTCTTTCATTTGATCACTCTACTGTTCTTTAGAAGTTCTCTCTTTTAATCTTCACTTAAACTTAAGGATCTTGTATGGTTCATCCACTTCATCTTTTCTTCCTCTTTTGGTTTGTACATCTATTTTCCACTAGTCCCCCTATCTTACGGAGTTCCTAAAGAACTGTGTCTTAGTTCTTTACAAGTAATTGTTTTACATGGGCCTTCTTGTTATTATACTTTCTTCCTATCTTTCCTTGGTGGTGTTGATACCCTTGGTGTTCTCCCATACCTAATTCCTTTTCATCTCGATCAACTTACATTCTTTTGGTTCCCTTTGAGATGTTCTACTCCTCCTTGTTTTTCCTTAGTCTTCTTCGTTTGAGCCTATCTTTTAACTCCTCTCCATAAATCTATATTCTTTGATGATTGCTTCCATTTGTTCCAATTTTCCTTTTCTTAAGATCTCCCTTTGATGGATTCTTCCTTATCGTACTTCTAAGGGTAAGTCTTTGAGATTACCTATAAATAACCCATCCTTTCTTCCTTATGTGATTTCCAACCTTTTACTTTAATCTTTATTATCATACTCTTTTTATTTTGAATATATCAAGAAACTCAAAAGTTTTATCAAAAGTTTCACTTTCATTCATTCAAGAAATATTTGCTTGCCATGATTGGCTTATTATAGCAATGTTCTACCTCCTAATCCCTTGGGGTCATAGGACTAGAATTAACCCTAGAACGGTTGTGGCACTCTTGATCAGAAGGTTCTGAGGAATTGGTTGGGGTCCATTCATACTTTCAAATAGGACGAATTTCATGTATGACCTCCAATCCATACTGCCTTAGTGCCTCAACCTCACACTCATAGGTCCACTTCAACCATTGGGAGGGACTGAAGCTAGGTTGAGTAGGTGGAGGTACTTGGTGGACCTTTGTGAAGGTGGCATACGCATCCCAGTAATTATCCCGACCTCCTTCTTGGTTGGATTCCCCTCCAGTTGTTGTGGGGCTAGAGGAGGAGGGGTTGGGCTCCTAGGAGGTGATACTGGTTCCTCTTGTCTAGGAGGAGGGTATATGATGCCTTCTAGTTCTAGTAAAGCTCCTACCAGTTTCCGGTAGTCTTCCACCATATCCTTGGATACTCATTTCTTGCCATTTAGGAACTTTTTTATGACTTCCTCCCTTGGGTTGGGTGTCTTTTTCAAGGTTATGGGTGGAGAACTAGATTTCACCGCGAATTTCCTAGGAACTCTCCTTCCTACATGATAGTTTAGAGTTGGGTTAATGTTAGGGCATAATATTGATAATGTTCCAAGGGAACTAGGCTCTGATACCACTCAAGTTGTCACACCCCAACTCGGTTTGGTTGGATCCTCGTGAACAAGCCACCGCTCTCCTGTCCCCCTTCTTTAACTCAAGAGGAGCCAGGCGTACTTTCAACCTTGTTTGCTAGAAAGACATATATCAAATAAAATGCAAGCTTAAGAGAAATTAAGCATACCTGATAGAGTGTAAGGCTTGGTGTTATCCCTAGTCATTTTTTCTATTTCCTAAAAAGGGATAAAAAGAGGGGCGAGTTTCTAACTTAGTGAATGGGTATTTTTCAAAAATAATTTTTTCGAATAAAATAGTTTTCAAGTTGGAGTGTGCTAGACTCCTTAATTCCTTTAGTTTTTCTCATTTTTAAATCTCAATTTTCAAAATCATTTCTCATCACAACAGTGTGTTTATCAACCAACACACACCCTTTATCATGAAGGAACACACAATCGCAGGACAGCCTGTCCACTATACCCACTTGTGGCGACGAAGCAACTTTATCGGCCACCTAGATAGAACCACGTCCACTTATACCCAAAAAATGAGTGGATGTTTGCAACATTTGACCCTCAATCCTGTAACAAAACTCCGTTTCCGTATGAGGATAGAGACCTCATCCTGTCCCCACCCCGGTCTCATGCACTTGAAGCTACATCAAGCTTCGCAAGACTTCTAGTACAACTAACTGTGCTTATACCCACTAGGTTGTCCAGAGCCCTAGGATGGATCACTACCCCTCTTGGGCGTCTTGAAGGTCCCGTAACATAGTGCATGCACGATCAACAGTTTTTCAAATAAAGCCATATAATCTATGGTGCCACTGGTCTGATGGCCACGACCCTCAACTCGACCTACAACTGTTTGGTCTTGACTAGTCCGAAGACCTGTCATGTCGCACTATCACTAGTCCATCGAGTATGTCGGTCATGTCTCGGTACCATGGCCAAACAACTCACTTACTTAAGTTTTCATGGCATATTAATCATGTTTGTTTACAAGCTCTTGCTCATGCCAACTGGCCTAGGGCCTACTGTTCGAGATTTTCAAAATCGGGCATATTAGCCCCCAAGTTCCAAAACCAAGGCCTTCGGCCTATATGAGCTAATCGAGCTCCTGTCAAGAATGTCTCCCAAAAATTTTAAGTAGTGGCACACTCAGGGGAGAGAATTTTTGACAAAATAAACTTTTCAATTGTCCATCATACCAACCGGATATGAGGACATCTCCTCTTATAACCGATAAGCGGGTTTTCCACTTCCTTCTAGGAAGTTTCATCATACCAACCAGGTACGATTTACTTACAACTAGTAAGTACTTTTTTTCGCATGATTTCCACATCACTCCTATTAGGTGTGATGGTTAAAATACCACTTAGTAGTGAGTTTTCATTTTCGAGGTGCTTATCATCCTAACTGGGTATGATATTAAATCCACTCATCCGATCATGTAGTGTATTTCCTCTAAATTGGCTTTCGTCCCTTGCGAGCTTTGCTTTAGTTGGCATTCCCAATATCTCGTATTCCTACACGGTATGAACATCCTTGTTCATTATTATTTGGCTTGATAGCCTTCATTCATTATAAATGATTAAGGATATCTAACTTCTCAAATATTTACAATTTGGTTCCTAAAGTTCTTTTTCTTTTACTTTAGGCCCCAAATGTCGGTTTTCCCCAAATTGAGTCCCAAAACTTTAAAAATTCTTCTTGGGACCACAATTTTTTCAAATTCACAAAAAGGGTTTCAAGATTCCAAAATTCCCAATTTGGTGCCCAATTTTCCAAAATTACCATTTTCCCTTCCTTTATAAAAATGGTAAGTTTTACCCCCAAAAAATCTAAAATTTGCTCAATTGGTCCTCTAATACTCTTATCATGCCCAATTGGTCCTCAATTTATAAAATTGCATTTTAGTCTCTCGAATTTTCGAAATCCCTAAATTTCCCCCTAATTTCAACTTTCCAATATAGCTGAATTTGATTTCATCAAATTGACTAATCAAACAAGTTTAATTGTTGATATTGAAGTTAAATTGGAGTTTCTACATCTTTATTCGATTCAATTGCATTTTGAATCGCAAGTTTTGACACCGAAATGAGCTCAAATGGAGCTTCACCGGAAAACAGAATGTAGTGAGAGAAAGCTTCACATTCTCACCGTCGGGTGCGCGACGGTCCGAGCTTTCAATCTGGGCAGATAGCTCTCTTTCTGAGGTTCCTCCTATGATCAAGAATGCATCAATTGATGCTGAATTGGGTGAGAATTTTATCATTGAAATTCTACCGGTTCTCTCTCTAGCACCGGTCAGAAATTATAGAAGGGAGCCGAATTGGCTTAACTTTCTATTCTAATTCGGCTGTAGGAGGGCTTAGGGGGGTGTTGGGAGAGCTTGGTTTGGATTGAGTAGGGCTCGAATTGGCCGATTTTAGCTTAACAGAAACAGGGTAGCTTCTGTCCGCCGAAGCTACTTCACTGTTCGATCACGTTGGCACTTCTCCTGCGAGCTCAGAGCGAATGAAGACTACCATCGTGTAGCTGACTTCTCCTTAGTTCTAAGGAACTTGATATTGCCTTCTTTGGCTCAGAAAAGACCCTATATCGGAGCTCTTGTTCGAGCTTCATCAGAAAACTGAGTAGCTAAGAGAGAGTGAGGTTTTTAGCTATGGAGAGAATGAATAAAGAGGAACTCTTTATATAGGGAGCTCAAGGACTTGTCAGCCATCCGTTTGACACCTTTATGATAGTCATTGATGGCCTAAAATGTATTGAATAGAAATGTTTCCTCTTAGCTGGTGCTGCTTCGATTTTCCAGCGAGTGAATAGTGCTATCATTTGAATGAAGAAGATGACACTGTTCCGAACCAGGTTCAAAGCCTAAACCGGTTGGTTCAGGCCCTATTCGACTGAGTTTTTAAAAATTAAAATTTTCTAAATTCATTATCTATCAAATGGTGGCCTCAATTCTAAAGTTGAAATTTTCTAAGCCACCTAGAAAAATAAATTTAGCATCCAGTTTAATAGTGGTTCAAACCGATCCAAACTGGTTCAATCTGGTTCGGATCCAGTTCACTTGAACCGGTTTGTTTTTCATCCACCATTCATCCTAAAGTCCATTTTCATTACTTATATGACTCTTTAGGTCACTCAGGATCCATAAATATCCCAGTTTTCCCTCTCTCTATCGGTTTCGATTCATAAACCGGTTCAATCCGATTCAGATCCAATTCACCCAAATCGGTCTGGCTTTTCTCTCCTAATTTATCCTAAGGTTCTTTTCCAAGGTTAATGAACCCTTGTTGGTCATTCAGTAGTTGTAAATTCTCCAATTTGTCGGTTCCCCGATAATCAGGTTTGTGAACCGATTCAATTTTTCTCACTCGGTTTGATCGGTTCCTTTCCAGTTTTCCTTAACTCCAAAGAGTGGGGTTTACATCACACCTGGTTAGGGTGATGTGAGAAGACACGTAGAAAAACTACTTACCGATTGTAAGTAGATCATACCTGATTAGTATGATGAACATCCTCGAAGTAAGTAGAAAACCCGCTTATCGGTTATGAGTAGAGATGTCCTGACACCCGATTGGTATGAAGGATAGGTGAAATGTATTTTTGTGATGCCCCGACCCGGTTTAGTAAGATCCCCGTGAGCAACCTGCCAGTCTTCCCGGTTCACTAAGGGTTTTCCCCTCTTTTAAATCTGGGAGGAGTAAGGTGTCCTTTCAACCTGTATCTTTCCTGGAATACATAAATCAAAACTGCATAAAATTTTTAACTTACATACCTGTCCTGCAGGTGTGAATAATAGGAGGTCTTTCGGTAGGTTTCCCTTGGTTACCTGAAAAGGGATATAAGAGAGTGGGTGAGTTCAACGACTTAGTGAATGAGTGTTTAAAGTTTGACTTTTAGTAGAAAATATTTAAATTGGAGTGTGCCAGACTCCTTATTTTAAAATTTCTCATTTTTAAAATCTTAGTTTCATCGCCATTAATCACCCCTCAATCATAATCGGTGTGTTTATCAACTAACACACGCCCTTCATCATGAAGGGAACACAAATGATTAAAACCATATCTCAGTCTTGTGCACATGAAACTCAATCACAGAAGCTTCAGGAAGTCCCAAACATAACAGCTTCACAGAGTCCAAACAAAGAAACTATGTGGAGTACAAACATATAAGTCCATGGAGTACAAACATAGAACTCCATGACTGATTGGTATGACGAGAAACACAAACCCAATAGCTTCTCTTTTCCCTTATTAACACCATTTCATCCAGCAGCCCTTAGGACACATCACTCTCCCTCTTGGGCGTCTTAATGGTCACGAACCTCAAGTGCCTGCACAAACAAAGTTTTCCTCAAAAGCCATTTAATCTTTGGTGCCACTAGTCCAACGACCCCGACCCTCAACTAGACTTGCAGCTATTTGTCTCGACTAGTCCGTCAACCTATCATGTCGCACTGCTGCCAGTCTAACGAGTATATCAGTCCTATCTCTGTACCATGGCCAAACAATTCATTTACTTAAGTTTTCATGGCTTCGAATGATGTTTGTTTACTAGCTCCTGCTCATGCCAACTGGCCTAGGGCCCACTGTTCAAGATTTTCAAAATAGGGCATATTAGCCCCCCAAGTTCCAAAATTGAGACCTTCGACCTTACAGAGCTATTCGAGCTCCCGTCAAGAAGGTCTTCCAAAATGTTTAAGTAGTGGCGCACAATCAAGGGAGAGGCACTTCCGACAAAATATACTTTTCAGCTGTTCATCATACCAACCGAGTATGAGGACATCTCCGCTCATAACTGATGAACGAGTTTTCCAATTCCTTTGAGGAAGTTTCATCATACCAACCGGGTATGATCTACATACAACCGGTAAGTATTTTTTTTTGTTTGATTTCCACATCACTCCTCTTAGGTGTGATGATTAAAATACCACTTAGCAGTGAGTTTTCATTTCTGATGTGCTTATCATCCCAACCAGGTATGATATTAAATTCCCACTCATGGTGGCTTCCAATTTAGAAAAGGTGCTCATCATCCCGACTGGGTATGATGTGAGTTAGCCCACTCACCCGTTAATGTAGTGAATTCCTCTCGACCAATTTTTTGTATTCACACGAGCTTGTCCTTGTTGGCGTTCCCGGTACTTCGTGTTACTACATGATATGAATATCCTTATTCATTATCCCCCGACCTACTGGCCTTCATTCACTCCAAATGAATGAGAAAACCATCTATTCATTTATTTGCAATTAGGTCCCTAAAAGTTATTTTTCTTTAACTTTAAGTCCCTAATGCCGGTTTTTACTTAAATTGAGTCCCAAAACTTTTTAAAATTCACCTTGGGACCTCAATTTATTCAATTTCACAAAAAGGGGTTCAATTTCCCAAATTTCCAATTTGGTCCCCCAACTTTTCCAAAATTACCATTTTGCCCCTAATTTACAAAAATGGTAAGTTTTGCCCCAAAAATTCCAAAATTTCCCAATTGGTCCTCCAACATCTTTATTATGCCCAATTGGTTCTCAATTTTATGAAATTGCGTTTTAGTTCGTTGACTTTTCGAAATTTCCTAATTTCCTCCAATTTCAACCTTCTAAGTCTGCCGAATTTGATTTTATTAAATTGACAGATCAAATGAGTTTAACTGTTGAAATTGAAGCTAGATTAAAGTTCCTACACCTTCATATGATTCAATTGCACTTTGAATCGCTCAATTTGGTGCCAGAATGAGCTCAAACGGAGCTTCGCCGGAAAACTAGACTTAGAGAGAGAAAGCTTCGAAAGCTTACCGTTGGGGGAGTAGCAGTCCGAGGTTTTGATCTGGGTAGATAACTCTTGTCCTATGGTTATTCCTAGGATCAAGAATTGCATCAATTGATGCTGAATTGAGTTAGAATTTTATCATCAAAGTTCTGCCGATTCTCTCTTTAGCACTAATTCAGCTATAGGAGGACTTTGGAGGTGTTGGAGGGCTTGGTTTGGCCCGAGAGGGGCTCGAATTGGTCAATTTCAGCTTAGATGAATTAGGGCAGCTTTGGTTCGTTGGAGCTGCTTTACTGTTCGATCACACCGACGCTTCTTTAGCGACCCTCAGAGCAAATGGGTACTACATGTGTGTAGATAACTTCTCCCCAGTTCTTAAGAACCCGACCACACCTTCTTTGGCTCAAAAAAGACCCTATATTTGAGCTCTGGTTTGAGCTTCACTAGAAAATGGTGCAGTTATGAGAGAATGGAGTTTTTATATGTGGAGAGGATGAATGAGGAGGGGCTCTTTATATAGGAAGATCGGAGACTTCTTGGCCGTCCAATTGTTGCCTTAATGGCGATCATTCATTGCCTAAAACTCCCTGACCGGAGACTTTTTAGCTTCATCTGCACTACACGATTTTTCGGCAAATGAACAGTGCTGTTATCTAAGGGATGAAGACACACTATTCCAAACCGAGTTCAAAGCTTAAACTGGCAGGTTCACCCCCAATTTCTAAATTGATAAAAATTCATTTTCTATCAAATGGTGGCCTCAAATCTCATATTTGATTTTTTAAGCCACCTAGATAAATAAATTTAGCATCCGGTTCAATGGTATTTCAAGCCGGTCCATACCGGTTCAATCCGGTTCGGATCTGGTTCACCTGAACTAGTTTGGTTTTCATCTCCAATTCATCCTAAAGTCCTTTTTCTTGACTTTTGTGACTCCTTAGGTTACTTGGGATCCATAAATTTCATGGTTTGCCCTTTCTTTATGAATCCCAGTTCATGAACCAACTCTGTTGATAATCTGGTTCAATTTGGTTCGGATCCGGTTCTCTTGAACCGCTCTGGTTTTCTCTCCCAAATCATCCTAAGATCCTTTTCCAAGGTTTTATGAACCATTTGGGTCACTCGAGAGTTATAAATTCCCCAAATTGCCCGTTCCCTCATGATTGGGTAGTTGAACTGTTCGGTTTTTCTCATTTGGGTTATCAGTTTCATTGTTTTAAAGGGACAAGACTTACAACTCTCTCTCCTTTTAGGAGTTTTGTCCCCAAAACTAGATCAACATCCTTTGTATTAGAAATTCTTCCCTTAATGTTCACTCGGGATTTTCTTGATATGCCAACCCTTTGGTTGTTCTTTCACTTAGCCCTTTTTGAATCGCGCACTTAGGGAATGTCTTTTCCCTTTTGTTGTTTACTCAATTCCTGGAGTTTATCATAACTAGGCATGTCTTACCCACACGTCCAAAATAATATCTTTATATTCACTTCCTCCTCTACCTAGGGTGGTTTCTTCCTCTTAAGGGTTCTTGCTCAAAATTTCAAGATCGAGAGTTCCAAGCTGTCCAATCATTCCCTTGGGTTTAACTTACTTTCTTGGATCATCCTAGCATGCATTGTACGAGGAGTTCACCCATGTATTTGGGTAACCTAACCTCATCCCCTGAGGCAGGCACCAATTCTCGGGTTGAGCAAGAGGAAGTGCAATCTAACCCTCCCCTTGTTAACCATCCCACTCCAATGGACATTCCCAGAAACCTTAAGACTCTCTAACAATTAGGATGTAAATCTTTATTCAGAGAAAAGGATGTTGTAGCTACCATGGATTGGCTGGTTAACATAAAGAAGCTGATGGGAATCATCAGGATACCACTAGAGGATATGGTGATCCTGATAGAATTCTTACTGGAAGGAAGTGCTAAACGATGGAGGGTCAATGTTCGAAACCTGCATACCACCATCCCCACTTGGGAACAATTCAAGGAGAGGTACTCAAAGGAGTACTTGGCGCCCCACCTAATAAACGAGAAGAAGCAAGAGTTCATCCGACTTTGGCAAGGGCTTAACTCCATATTGAAGTATGAGACAAAATTTAATGAGTTAAGACCCTTTGCTCTTGACCTAGCTAGGGTAGCAGACATATGCTAGAGATTTGTGGATGGTCTTAATATGGAAATTTGAGACCGTATGGGGGTACTAGGATGCCCCACGGACCTGACAACTGTAATCAGTATGGCTCACGAATGTGAGCGACTGGTGTAGACTCGACGTCGTCGAATGGAGCAGATGACCAGGAAGGAGGATAAGGGTCCAAATCGTCAAGGAGGATGGAAGGAGCATAACGGTCCAAGATGGGGAAACAAAATGGAATTCCAAAGGAGAAGGGGCATGCCACCACCTCCTCCTAGAGTAGCCCCTACATTACCTCAAGGAAACTCTTGCTGTCCAAAGTGTCAAAGGAACCATGAGGGAGCGCCTTACCTGATTTGTATGCGGGCAAGTGGGACACTTTGCAAAAGATTGTTCCACCCTTAGGGAGAACAAATAGAGGAATACTCTTGGACCACCTCAAGGGAATCCTAGAAATCCTAGACCATACGCTACAATAAGAGTACTAGCTAGGTTATATCCCAGAACCCTCCAAATTAGTTCAAGAGAGTCACCTTAACTGAAGATCTTTTTTACTCCGGAGAACAAGTCTATGCCCTCTTTGACTCCGGAGCTAAGAGGTCCTTCATTAAGGAAGAGTTGGTTTCAAGAATATCCCTAGAGCTCACTCCACTAAAACAAAGCCTTAATATCCTTACACCTTTAGGAGAAGGTTTAAATAGGAATAAACAATTAAAGGGGTGTGAGATAAAGATTGGAGGAATCTAACTTGAAGCTGACTTGATTCCATTACCATTAAAGTAGGTTAAAGTAATTTTGAGGATGGATTGGCTGAGTAACCATCATGCGAGGATGGAATGTGGAAAGAAGATGATAACCTTCGACACTCCCAAGACAAAAGGATTAAAGTTCCAAGGAGATAGAAGAAAAAGTGAGGTACAAATGGTGTTCCATCTAAAAGCTCAAAAGATGATACAAAAAGTTTGTACAGCTTTCCTGGCCATGGTCATAGACGAAAAGTCCGAAGAGAAGAGGGTGGAAGACATTCTAGTAGTTAGACACTACACAGAGGTATTTCCCGAAGAACTACCAGGACTACCTCCAAGTCGACAAGTGGAGTTCACCATAGAAATAATCCTAGGAACAAACCCCATATCCCAAGGCCCATACCGCATGGCTCCGACGGAGTTGAAGGAATTGAAGGAACAACTGGACAAGTTACTAGAGAAGGATTTCATACGTCCAAGTCAGTCTCTGTGGGGTGCACCTGTCATATTCATAATGAAAAAGGACGGAAGTATGAGACTATGCATCGACTATAGAAAGCTGAACCAGGTCACCATCAAGAATCGATGCCCACTTCCGAGGATAGATGATCTATTCGATCAATTAAAAGGAGCAGCTTACTTCTCCAAAATAGATCTTCGGTCGGGCTATCATCAATTCAGAATTTGAGAAGAGGACATCCCTAAGAGGGCATTCCGATCCAGATATGGACATTATGAGTTTAGAGTGATGCTGTTCGGATTGACAAATGCCCCTGCAGCCTTTATGGATCTGACGAACTATATGTTCTAACCCCATTTGGATAAGTTTGTGATCGTATTCATAGATGACATCCTTATAAACTCACAAACCAGATCAAAGCATGAAGAGTATTTGGCAATCACCTTAGGAATATTAGAGAAAAATCAATTATATGCAAAATTCTCGAAGTATGAGTTATGGTTGCATGAATTAGGATTCTTAGGACACATAGTATCCAAGGAAGGAGTTAAGGTAGATCCAGCCAAGGTGGAAGCCATATCCGATTGGAAGGCTTCGAGGAATCCTATAGTAATAGTTAGTTTCTTAGGTCTGATGGGATACTATAAACAGTTTGTGCAAGATTTTTCTAAGATAGCAGCTCCTCTATGTCAACTCACTAGGAAAGAGTTGAGTATAAGTGGGATGAGAGCTTTGAGAAGTCTTTTCATGAGCTAAAGACTCAACTAACAACTGCACCAATACTCTCCTTACCTGAGTCTAATGTAGGAGAGTACAATGTCTATAGTGATGAGTCCAGACAAGGACTCAAATGTGTCCTGATGCAACAAGGGAAGCTGATCACTTATGCCTCGTGACAACTGAAGGTACATAAAAGAAAATATCCAACTCATGATCTAGAATTAGCTGCAATAGTGTTTGCCTTAAAGATATGGCGACACTACCTTTACATGGCTAAGTGTAGGATATACATAGATCACAAGAGTCTTAAGTACTTCCTAACTCAGAAATAGTTGAATCTCCGTTAGAGGAGATGGCTTGAACTGGTCAAGGATTATGACCTTGTGATAGCATACCACTCCGGAAGGGAAAATGTGGTAGTAGATGCATTGAGTCACAGGTATCAAATAGAGGCTACACAAATAAAGACAAATTACATACCCCTGTTGCAACAATTGGAAATAATGGAGGTAGACTTGAAAATGGACAATCGGGAAGGGTGCTTGGTGGCTAATGTGGTAGTAAGACCTAGTCTAACTAAGAAGATTCAGGCTCAACAAAAGGTAGATACCGAACTTCAACCCTATCTGAATGAAGTTAATAGGGAAACTAGACTGGATTACAATCTACGCACTGATGGAGTGCTAACATACAAGGGTAAGGTATGTGTGCCTCAAAGTAAGGAACTAAAGAGATTAATTTTGGAAGAGGCACATGATTTATTGTATATGTTATGCATCCGGGTAGTACCAAAATGTACCACACCCTCAAACAAGGATACTGGTGGAAAGGTATGAAGAGGGACATTGCGGAATACGTAGCCCGATGTTTTTCCTGTCAGTAGATAAAAGTGAAGCATCAGGAACTATCAAGACTACTACAACCTCTATCAATTCCAAAGTGGAAATGGGAACACATCACCATGGACTTTGTCACAGGGCTACCGGTGACAAGTAAGGGTCGAGATGCGATTTGGGTCATCGTGGATAGATTGACCAAATTAGCTCATTTCCTTCCTATAAGAGTGATGGACATAGTGGAACAACTATCTATCTTATACATGAGGGAAATCGTAAGACTTCATGGTGTTCCGATGAGTATAGTATCAGTTAGAGATCCAAGATTTACCTCAAGTTTTTAGCTAAGTTTACAAAGTGCCATGGGAACCAAACTTGACATGAGCACGACATTTCATCCTCAGATAGATGGGAAGTGTAAAACCCGTTCTTTTGAGCTAAGGAAAACAGGGAAAAGAACTGATCAAACCAAGTGAGGATTTAGAACCAGTTCATAAACCCGATCATTTCTGAATGGGCAATTTGGGATTTTACAACTCTCGGGTGATCCAAAGATTTCATTAAACCTTGGAAAAGAAACTTAAGACAAAATAAAAGACAAAAACCAAATTGGTTTAGGTGAATGAGATTCCATAAGAACTTTGAAGTTAAGCGTGCTTACTCGAGAGTAGTGTGAGGATGGGTAACCCCTTAGGAAGTATGAACTTTTTTGTAACCTGAAATTTCGGTCAAAAATTTTTATGCGAACGTATGCCTTATCATAAATTAATATATATTTAATTATTTGTATTAATACCAATAATTTAATACCTAAATTAAATTATTGGAATTAATACAAATAATTTAATACCGAAATTAAATTATTGAAATTAATACCAAAATTAAATTATTGGAATTAATACCAATAATTTATGGTAATATTAATACTAGTAATAAATCTCTCCCATTTAATACACGGGTTTTACACCTATACAAAGAGGTCATCCCCATTCATTCTCCTCACACTCGAACACTTCTCTCTCTCTCTCTACTGCTCCATTTTTCGATGAAGCTTAAACCAGAGCTTTGACTTCAACATTTTTCTTAACCTCAAAAGGAGAGGTAGGGCTCTTTAGAACCGGGGAGAAGACAACTATCTAATAGCAAACTCCAGTCAATCCTATAATCGTTGTAGAAGCGCCGGCATGAAGGAATAGTGAAGCAGCTCCGGCGGACCGAAGCTGCCCTATTTTGGCCAAGCTGAAATTGGCCATTTCAAGCCCTCCTCAAGCAAAACCAAGCTCTCCCAACACTTCCTCAGCCTTTCCACGACCGAATTAGGACTGAAAGGTAAGCCAATTCGGCTCCCCTTTACAATTTTCGATCGGTGCTAGAGAGAGAGTCGACCGAATTTCAATGATGAAATTCTAATCCAATTCCATGTCAATTGATGTGATTCTTGATTCTAGGATGAACCTCAGGACAAGAGCTATCTGCCCAGATTGAAAGCTCGGACCGTCGTGCCTTCACCAGTGAGTAATCGAAGCTTTCTCTCTCTATAGTTTATTTTACGGTGAAGCTCCATTTGAGCTTGTCTCGACGTTAAAACTTACGATTCACATTTCTAAAGAATTGTATGAACATGTAGAAACTCAATTTCAACTCCAATTTCAACAATTGGAAACGTTTGATGGGTGAATTTGATGAAATCAAATTCGGCTATGTTATGAAGTTGGAATTGGGGGAAAATTGAGGATTTTCGAAATTCAAAGGACCAAAATGAAATTTTATGAAATTGAGGGTCAATTGGGGATGAAAATAATGTTGGAGGACCAATTGAGGAATTTTGAAATTTTTGGGGCAAAATTTACCATTTTTGTAAAGGAAGGGCAAAATGGTAATTTTGGAAAATTGGGGGACCAAATTGGAAATTTGGGAAATTAAACCCCTTTTTGTGAAATGGAATAAATTGAGTCCTATGATAAATTTTAGAAGTTTCGGGACTCAATTTGAGGAAAAACTGGCATTTGGGACTTAAAGTTAAAGAGAAATAACTTTAGGGACCTAATTCCAAATAAATGAAAGTTTGACTTTCTCATGCATTTGGAATGAATGAAGAAGATTAGGCCAAAGGATAATGAACTAAGATGTTCATATCGTGTAGGAACACGAAGTACCGGGAACGCTAGCAAGGACAAGCTCGCGTGAATACCAAGAACCGATCTAGTGAAATCCACGGCATTAACGGGTGAGTGGGTTTACTAACATCATACCCGGTTGGGATGATGAGCACACCTTATAATTTAAAAAACACTTACCGGTTGTGAGTGGGTTTACTAACATCATACCCGGTTGGGATGATGAACACAAATTAAAGATAAAAACCACTTACCGATTGTGGGTGGAAATTTTATATCATACCCTGTTGGGGGTGATAAGTAACTCAGTATAAAAACCCACTATTTAGTGGTATTTTAATCATCACCACTTAGAGAAAGTGATGTAAAAATTATGCGGAAAAATTACTTACCGGTTGTAAGTAGATCATACCCAGTTGGTATGATGAGACTTCCTTAACGGATGTTGAAAACCCGTTCATCGGTTATGAACAGAGATGTCCTTATGCCAGTCGGTATAATGGATAGTAAAAATCTATTTTGTCAGAAGTGTTCTCCCCTGACTGTGTGCCAATGCTTAAACTATTTGGGAGATCTTTTTGACGGGAGCTCGAATAGCTCTTATAGGCTGGGGGCCTCAGTTTTGGAATTTGAGGGCTAGAATGCCCAGATTTTTGAAAATCTCATACAGTGGGCCCAAGGCCAGTTGGCACGAGCAGGAGCTCGTAAATGAATATGATATATGTGCCATAAAACTTAATAAAGTGAATTGTTTGGCCATGGTACCAAGATAGGACCGACATGCTCAGTCAACTAGCAGTAGTGCGACATGACAGGTTGACGGACCAGTCAAGACAAACAACTGCAGGTTGAGTTGAGAGTCGGGGCCATTGGACCAGTGGCACCACATATTACATGGCTTGATAAGAAAACATTGTTTGTGCATGCACTATGAGTACGGGATCATCAAGATGCCCATGAGGGGTAGTGATGTGTCCTAAGGGCCCTGGACGACCCGGTGAGTATAAGGGCAGATCTTCGTTCCAGGTGTTTGTGCGAAATTTGGAGTAGCACCAAGCACATGAGACTCGAGTGGGGACGAGATGAGGTCTCTGTCCTCATATGGACACGAAGAAGTGATTTCGGGATTGTGGGTTAGATGTCGCGTACATCCACTCATTCCCAGGGTAGAAGTGGTCGTACTTCTATCCGGATGGCAGGAAAAGTCGCTCCAAAGCCACTAGCGGGTTCAGTAGTGATACTGACATGTGAATGTGTGTAACCTTCATGATGAAAGATGTGTATTGGGTGATGACACACCGGTAACTAAGAAATAATGGAAAAACCCAAATTTTTAAATGAAGGGATTTTTGAAAAGAAAGGAGTCTCGCACACTCCATATAAATATATATATTTTTTAAGTTAAAAGTAGACTTTTAAAAACACATTCACTGAGTAGTCGTACTCACCCCCTCCCTTATATCCCTTTTAGTAAATTCCAGAAAGCCTATCCTTAAAGACCGTCAACTAAGATGCCTGTAAGACAGGTATGTAAAGTTTTAAATTTCATGCAATTTTGATTATGCTATTCCAGGAAAAAGGTGCAGGTTAAAGGACGCCTTACTCTTTACGGTTTACAATAAGGGGAAACCCTTTAATAAACCGGAAGAGTGGCGGGTTGATCACGGGGATCCGACCAAACTGGGTCGGGGCATGAGAGGAAGTCTGAGCGAACCATCCAAACCTTGGAAGACATGCTAAGAGCGTGCGTACTCACCATGAATAAAGGATGGGAAGAATACTTGTGCTTGATGGAGTTTGCTTACAATAATAGTTATAAGGACAGTATTTAAATGGCTCCCTATGAAGTCCTTTATGAACGACCATGTCGTACCCCTCTGTTTTGGGAAGAAGTGGGACAAAGAAGGCTAGAAAGGGTGGAGCTAATCAAGGATGCCATGGAAAAGATAAAACTAATTAGGAGTCGCCTTAAGACTGTACAAGACAAGCAAAAGATTTATTTGGACAATTGAAGGAAAGATCTGAAGTTTGAGGTGGGAGACCAAGTATTTCTCAAAGTGTCCCCATGGAGGGGAATACCTAGGTTTCAACAAAGAGGAAATTTGAAACCAAGGTATATTGGTCCATATCCGATCATTCAAAGGATAGGACCAGTAGCCTATAAATTGGAACTACATCCAAACCTACAGAGAATACACAATGTGTTCTACATCTCTGTGCTTTGGAAATATCAGTCTGATCCTAGTCATGTATTGGACCGACATCCATTAGAGATGGAAGAAAACCTGACCTATCAAATAGAACTGGTATGAATTATCGACCAGAGGGACAAGAATTTAAGGAATAAGAGGATTCTTATGGTCAAGGTTTTGTGGCATAACGGACCCGTGCAGGAAGAGACATGGGAAATTGAGAGTGTGATGAGGGAAAGTTAACCTCAATTATTTAGCATGTAATTTTTTTGGGGACAAAACAATAAAAGGAGGGGAGAGTTGTAAACCCTATCCTTTGATAATAAGAAAATCGGGGAAAGAACCTATCATTTTCGATTTGAAAATTGAATTGGTCTACAAACCAAAATCGATATAGAAAGGGCAAACTGGGAAATTTATGGATCCCAAGTGACCTAAAGAGTCCCAAAATTCATGAAAATGGACTTAAGAATGAATTGGAGATAAAAACCAAACTGGTTCAGGTGAACTGGAACTGAACCGGATTGAACTGGTTTGGATAGGTTTGAACCACTACTGAACCAGATGCTAAATTCATTTTTCTAGGTGGCTTAAAAAATTCAAATTTAAGATTTGAGGCCACCATTAGATAGAAAATGAATTTATAAATTTTTAGATTTGAATAATTCGGTCAAATTGGGGGTGAACCAGCTAGTTTAAACTTTTAACTCGGTTTATACCGGTCCAGTTCGGTTCGAAACAGTGTCGTCTTCTTCCTTTAGATGCCAGCACTGTTCACTCGCCGAAAAATGATGCAGCGCTGGTGAAGCTGAAAACTCTCCGGCCAGGGAGTTTCAGGAAATGAATGACCACCATTAAGGGGCCAATCGGATGACCAAGAAGTCCCCAAGCTTCCTATATAAAGAGCCCCTCCTCATTCATTCTCTCCACACCTGTAAACTCCATTCTCTTTCAACTGCTCCAATTTCTAGTGAAGCTCGAATTAGAGCTCCAACTTGAGCATTTTTCTAAGCCAAACAAGGTGAGGTTGGGTTCTTTAGAACCAAGGAGAAGTCAGCTACACACCTGTAGTCTCCATTTGCTCCAAGAGTCGCCGAAGAAACGTCGACGTAATAGAACATTAAAGCAGCTTCGATAGATCGAAGCTGCCCTATTTTGGTCGAGTTAAAATCGGTCAATTCTAGCCCTCCTCAGGAAAAACCAATTTCTCCCAACACCTCATCAGCCCTCCTACTACTGAATTAGAACTGAAAGATAAGCCAATTCGGCTCCCCTCTATAATTTCCAACCGGTGCTAGAGAGAGAACTAGCAGAATTTTGATGATGAAATTCTCACTCAATTTGGCATCAATTGATGCAATTCTTGATCCTAGGAGGAACCTCAAGACACAAGCTATTTGCCCAGATCTAAAGCTTAGACCGCAACACCCCCGATGGTAAGCTTTCAAAGCTTTCTCTCTCTAAGTACAATTTTTCGGTGAAGCTCCATTTGAGCTCATTTTGGCACCAAATCGTGCATTCAATGTACAATTGAATCATATGAAGGTGTAGGAACTCCAATTTAACTTCAATTTCAACAATTACAAGTGTTTGATTGGTCAATTTGATGAAATCATATTCGACTATGTTAGAAAATTGAAATTGGGGGAAAATTGGGGATTTTAAAAAATTCGAGGGACCAAAATGCAATTTTATAAAATTGAAGATCAGTTGGGCATGACAAAGATATTGGAGGACCAATTGGGCAATTTTTGGAATTTTTGGGGCAAAACTTACCATTTTTGTAAAGAAGGGGCAAAACAATAATTTTGGAAAAGTATGGGGACCAAATTGGAAATTTGGGAAATTAAACCCTTATTGTGAATTTGAATACATTGAGGTCCTAAGATAAATTTTAAAAGTTTTGAGACTCAATTTGAGGAAAAACTGGAATTAGGGATTTAAAGTTAAAGAAAAATAACTTTAGGTAACTAATTGCAAGTAAAGAAAAAAAATGATTTTTTCATTCATTTGGGATGAATGAGGGCTATTAGGCCAAAGAATAATTAACAAGAATATTCATGTCATGTAGGAACATGAAGTACCGAGAACGCCAATTAAGACAAGTTCACGTATGGACAACAAGCCAGCTGAGAGGAATTTCACTACACTATTGGGTGAGTGGGATTTTTATATCATACCCAGTTGGGTTGATAAGTACCTCGATAATGAAAACTCACTACTAAGTGGTATTTTAAACATCACACCTGAGAGGAGTGATGTGAAATTCACGCGAAAAAACTACTTACCTGTTGTAAGTAGATCATACTCGGTTGGTATGATGAAACTTCCTCGAAGGAAGTGGAAAACTGGTTCATCGGTTATGAGCAAAGATGTCCTTATACTCCGTTGATATGATGGACAATTAAAAATATATTTTTGTCAGAAGTGCTCTCCCCTGCCACTGCTTAAACAATTTGGAAGACCTTCTTAATGGGAGCTCGAATAGCTCTGTTAGGCTGGAGGCCTCGGTTTTCGAACTTGGGGGCTATTATGCCCAATTTTGAAAAATCTCGAACAGTGGGCCCTAGGCTAGTTGGCACGAGCAGGAGCTCGTAAACAAACATCAATTATATGCCATGAAAACTTAATTAATTGAATTGTTTGGCCATGGTATTAAGACAAGACTGACATATTCAGTCAACTAGCGGTAGTGCGACATGATAGGTCTCTGGACTAGTCTAGACAAACAGTTACAAGTTGAGTTGAGGGTTAGGGCCGTTGGACCAGTGGCACCACATATTATATGGCATCATGTGAAAATTGTTGATTGTGCATGCATTGTGTTTATGGGACCTTCAAGACGCCCAAGAGGCATAGTGATGTGTCTTAGGGCCCTAGACAACCTGGTGAATATAAGGGCAGTTAATCGTACCAGAAGCCTTGCGAAGCTCGACGTAGCTTCAAGCACATGAGATTGGAGTGGGGTAAGGATGAGGTCTCTGTCCTCATACGGAAATGGAGAATCATTACGCGATTGAGGGTCGGATGCCAGAAACATCCACTCATTCTCAAAGTATTAGTGGACATACTTCTATCTAGGTGACCGGAAAATTGACAAAAATTTTGGGAAAATTTGGGAATTTCATAAAATTGAGGGACCAAAGTGCAATTTCCCAAACTTGAGGATCAATTAGCCATGAAAATGATGTTGGAGGACCAATTGGTCAATTTTTGGAACTTATTGGGGTCAAATTACCATTTTTGTAAAGTAAGGGCAAAATGGTAATTTTTGAAAAGTTGGGGACCAAATTAAAAATTTGGGAAACTTGAACCCCTTAAGTGATTTTGAATAAATTGAGGATCCAAAGTGAATTTTAAAAGTTTTGTGAGTCAATTTGGGGTAAAGTTTGCATTATGGATCTAAAGTTAATGAAAATGAACTTTAGGGACCTAAATGTAAATAATAGAAAAGTTTGGGGCATTTTATTCATACGTGAGGAATGAAGGCAATTATGCCAATTTTTAATAAACAAGAATGTCCAAATCCTGTAGGAACACGAAGGATTGGAATGCCAGCAAGGATAAGATCGCGTGGAGGCAAAAAGCTGATTAAGAGGAATACACTACACTTATCGAGTGAGTGGGATTTGTCACATCATACCCTGTTGGGATGATGAGTACTTCGGAAAGGAAAAACCACTACTAAGTGGACATTTTAAAATGATGGCTAGTTGGGGTGATGTGAGAAATACGTGGAAAAATAACTTACCAGTTGTAAGTAGATCATACCCTATTGGTATGATGAACTTCCTAGAAGGAAATAGAAAACTCGCTTATCGGTGATAAGCGGAGATGTCATCACACCTAGTTGGTGTGATAGATAAGTGAAAAAGTTATTTTGTCTGTAGTGCTCTCCCCTGACTATGTGTCAATGCTTAAAAATTTTGGGAGACCTTGATGAGAGCTTGAATAGCTCAGATAGGCCAAGAAGCCTCGGTTCTGGAACTTGGGGGCTAAAATGCCCGATTTTGAAGATCTTGTATAGTGGTCCCAAGGCTAGTTGGCATGAGCAGGAGCTCGTAAACAAACATGATGATAAGCCATAAAAACTTTTAATGAATGAATGATGTGATTTTGGCCATGGTACCAAGATAGGACCGGCATACTTGATGGACTGGCGGTAGTGTGACAAGACTAGTCTAGACAAACAACTGTAGGTTGAGTTGAGGGTTGGGATCATTGGACTAGTGGCACCACAAGTGAGTGAAGTGGACGGGCTGCCATGCGAATGTATGATCCATTCATGATAAAGGGCGTGTGTTGATTGTTAAATACACCGATTGTGGATAATGAGGAATTATGGTTTTGAAAACTAAGAATTTGAGGAAGAAATTATTTTAAAGTAAATAAGGAGTATGGCACACTCCAATTGAAACTATTTTATAGAAAGTCATGTTTCAAATAGCCATTCACTAAGTTGTTGAACTCACACTCTCCCTTTACCCCTTTTCAGGTAATCGAGGGAAAAACCTACCTATAGACATTCTGCTAGCTAAACCTACAAGACGGTATGTAAGTTTAAATTATTTAGTTTTGATTAATATTATTCTAAGAAAGCTACATGTATAAAGGACACCTTACTCCTAACAGTTTAAAGAAGGGGAAAATCCTTAATAAACAGGGAGAATGACAAGTTGCTCATGGGGATCCGACCAAACCAAGTCAGGGCGTGAAAACTTAAGTGGTATTAGAGCCTCTCTCCTCGAATACATTATCAAGACTATATAACATAGTAACTAAGAGAAAGTTTTAAAATTTACAGATGGTTCCAAGAGAGAATCAAGAAAACTAGGTCTGACGTCACCAACACCACTCAACACCCTGTCCTCGTAGGAAGACAACCCTAGAGGCTCCCCAATGCCCGAGACATAGTAGAAGTCTCAAAAGACCAAATGGGAAGTATCCAAGAGGATGGTGCCAAGACCTATTGAGGTCACAACTCTAAGTACGAAGGGAGCCAAGCCTGGAGCCAGAAATGCCAACAATGGGCGTATAACCTTACCTAGGAGAATGCTTATCAAGAATCCCATAGCTCCCTATCTATTTTGTGACCACTTTTTGTAATAGGGCTAAAACCCTAACATATTGTACTCCTTTATTAATGAAGTACTCCAAATTCCTAAAAACCCTATCTCTTAAAGGATGTCATCTTGCTGGGAAGATGGCCCTGAGAAAAGTAACCAAAAAACCTGCACTACCATAGAAATTGAGGAGAATCCCATCCCAGTTAAGGAAACTAAATTAGGGAATTAAGAAGTCTAGGATGGCTCTTAGAGTGATCCTTTGGCAAGGAGGACTCCACAAGAAAACTCTCATGGTATCTAGACTTAAGGACGGGGAAGCAAACCAATAATTCCCTAGAAAGATGCTAAGAGAAGCCACTTAGGTCCACACAATTATAAGTATGAATGATAGAGACACTACGTGAAGAAGTGCCCAACCCTACTAAGGACAGGTATCAAGTTAACCTGTAGGGGGATAGGACAAGTAATGGAGGACTATCCCAAACCCCATGGATGTAAGGCAATACCTCATGAGAAACACATCGTTTGCCAAAAATCCAAAGCCATAGAAGGTAGGAAGGACCGAAGGTAGGACCTTGAGAACCGTAAATAAAATATAGTATAGATGAAAAAAAATCTTCCCTTACAAGAGAGCTATAAGTAATCTAGGAGCAAAGAGAAGGAAGCACCTCCAAGAGAGAAGACAAGCCCCAAATGTTGAGAGACAAATAGGATGCCTCGGGATAGCAAGGAGTAACCTACTATGGAAAAGCATAGGAGCCAAGAAGAATCTAGTGAATGGATGTAACTAGTAACTGTGGGAGGAGACGTCCTAGGAAGGACCAAAAATTAGTAAAGAATACATTCAAAAAGGGGTGATAGGATAGGCACCAAGGACAAGTGAACTCGAGTGGAAACTAACCCAAGACAAGTAAACAAGGAAAGTAGTAGTGACGAGATAGTTAATGAACTGACCCACGTAGGAATTATGGATTTAAACCCAAGCAAAGAAGAGAGAAGTGGAAAGCTAAATGTTGGAAAAGAAGGATGAAGGAAATCCTTAAAGGAAATTATGGCCGAAAACAGAATGGGAACCATACTCAAGCATGAGTATGATTAAGTAAGCCTCGCACAAAGAGGTCTTGAAACAAACTGTGTCTAAATCCTTCTCAAGGAAGAAAACTTGTGCGGGATATAAGTAGAATTAAAGAACCAATGGCACAAGGACGTACAACCAGATTTCTCAGGAAGGGTACATGGGAAGGACAACATCAAAGGATATTATTTAATGATTAGATACTTCCAAATGACGAATGAAAAAGGAATTCCAGGAGAAAGGGAAAGAATCCTAACAAGGAAGAAAGCCCCGGAAAGGCATACGTATCCCAACTAAGAAGTAATGGAACCAATCAAAGTGGAAAGAAAGATAAGCTCACCAATGAAATGCTAGTTGAGATGGAAAGATCAAGTACAAAGAAAAAATACTTTTAAGATGAGAAATGATTTAAAGTGGGCAAATGCCTCAACATAAAAGAAGGTGTAAGGAGATGAAGGAAGAAATCTTCAATGAATGGTAAGAAGGTTGAGCATGTAGCTCTTAAGGTTAAAAATCTCTACTTTGAGGGATTTAGTAGAGAATGATACCGTAAGAAGTGAACTCCCCAAACAAAACAATTAACACGTAGACCAAAAAGGGATCAACTCAAAATAATAAATCATGAAATGGTCATGAGTGAGTAAGAGTGGATTAAGGAAAAAGAAAGTCCTTGAATAAAGGATGCCACTAAAGAAGAGGAAGGACATAAGAAGGGAAGAATCCTCGCATGTCTGTAAGTCATTGGGAAACCCAATAAATGGAATTGGAAAGACCCAATAAAGTAGTTAGGAAAGGATGAGTAGGTAAGAGAAATCGACACGGTTAGGTGAGACAAGACGTCAAAGGCAAGATGGATAAGGGGGTAACAGTAAAGGTACTTGAGGAATACTACTAAATGAAAAGAGGGATGAAGTTATACAATCCTTGAAAGTTTTTAAAGATTAGAACGACCCTCAAGGAAGTATTCTAGTAATCTAATGGACAAAGACAGGTTCTAGAAAATATCATGACTATAAGGGGCATGTAAGCCCAACAGTCCCAAGGAAAATGTGACTCGAGTAAGGAAGAGTTAGTCAGTTAACATGATAAGGTCAAATATAAAATTTGGACTGAAATTGTAATAAACAACGAATAAGGGAAGGGTCAAAATAAGACAAAAAGGGTGATAACACCGAAACCCGTGAAAGCAAGTATGGAGCACTTGAGAGGACACAAAGATAAGGGTTTCAATGACCAAGAGAATAACTAGACAAGGGAATGATTGAGCAGCTTGGAACTCTCAATCCTGAAATTTTGAGCAAAAACCCTCAAGAGGAAGAATCTTGCCCTAAGTAGTGGAGGAAGTGAACTTAAGGATGTACCTTGGAGTAGTGGGTAAGACATGCCTAATTATGATAAACTTTATGAAGTGAGTAAACAATGGAAAGGAAAATAAATTCCTTAAGTGAATGATATAAAAAGGGGCTAACTGAAAGAACAACCGAAGTATTAACATGTCAAGCAAACCCCAAGTTGACACCAAAGGAGATTATTCCTGATGCAAAGGTTGTTAATTAAGTTTTGGGGACAAAACTTCTAAAAGGAGGGGAGAGTTGTAAACCCCATCCCATAAAGGCAAGGAAACTGGGGAAAGAACCTGTCAACCCGGATGAGAAAATTGAACTAATTCACGAACCCCAACCATCAGAGAAAGGGCAAAATAGGAAATTTACAAATCCTGTGTGACCTAAAGAGTCATAAAAGTCATGGAAAAGGGCTTTGGGTTGAATTGGAACTAAAAACCATACCAGTTCAGGTGAACCGGACCTGAACTAGATTAAACCGATTTGAACCACTATTGAACTAGTTTCTAAATTCATTTTTCTAGGTGGCTTAAAAAATTCAAATTGGATAATTGAAGCCATCATTGGATAGAGAATAAATTTAGATTAATTTAGAAATTTTTAATTTTGGAAAACTTGGTCGAATCAGACCTGAACCGACCTGTTTAAGCATTGAACTCGGTTCGGATCGGTCTGATCTGGTTCGAAATAGTGTTATCTTTTTCCTACAGATGATAGCACTATTCACTCGCTGGAAAGTCGAGCAGCACTGGTGAAGATGAAAAGACTCCATTCAAGGAGTTTTAGGCAATGAATGATCACCATAAAGGCGCCAATTGGACAGCCAAGGAGTCCTTGAACTTCCTATATAAATAGCTCCTCCTCATTCATTCTCCTCATACCTGAAAACTCCTCTCTCTCTCTCTCTCTACTGCTACAATTTCCGATGAAGCTCAAACTAGAGCTCTAGCTTGGGCATTTTTCTGAACCAAAGAAGGTGAGGTCGGGTTCCTTGGACTCAAGGAGAAGTCAGCTACCCAACGGTGATCACCATTCAATCCGAGGATCGTTGGAGAAGCTCTGGCGTAATCAAATAGTGAAGTAGCTCCAGCGGACCAAAGCTGCCCTATTTTGGTCAAGCTGAAAATAGCCAAATTGGGCCCTTCTCAATCCAAACCAAACTGTAAACCCCTTCCTTTGTTAATAAGAAAACCAGGAAGAGAACCAGCCATTTCCAAAGAGAAAACCGAATCGGTTCATAAACCATAACCGATAGAGAAAGGACAAACCGAGAAATTTATGGATCCCGAGTGACCTAATGAGTCACAAAAGTCATGAGAAAGGACTTTAGGATGAATTAAGGGTGAAAACCAAACCAGTTCAAGTGAACTAGACCTAAACCAGATTCAACCGGTTTGAACTAGTTTGAACCACTATTGAACTGGTTCCTAAATTCATTTTTCTATGTGGCTTAGAAAATTCAATTTGGAGAATTTAGGCCACCATTTGATAGATAATAAATTTAGATGAATTTAAAATTTTTAATTTTGAAAAACTCGGTCGAATTAGGCCTGAACTAGCTAGTTTAAGTGTTGAACCTGGTTCGGACCGGTCTAGTCCGGTTCGGAAGAGTGTCGTCTTCTTCCTTCAAATGACAGCATTGTTCACTCGCCAGAAAACCGAACAGCACTGGCAAAGATAAAAAGTCTCCGGCCAGGGAGTTTCAGGCAATGAATGATCGCCATTAAGGTGCCAATCGAACAACCAAGAAGTCCACGAGGTTCCTATAAAAAGAGCCCCTCATCATTCATCTTCCACACACCTAAAAACTCCACTCTATCCCTATTGCTCCATTTTCTAGTGAAACTTGAATTGGAGCTCTGACTTGGGCATTTTTATAAGCCAAAGAAGGCAAGGTCAGATTCTTTATATTCAGGGAGAAGTCAGCTACATGAGGTAGCCTCCATTTGCTCTAAGGGTCACTAGAGAAATGCCGGCATTATAGAATAGTGAAGCAGCTTTGGCGGACTGAAGCTGCCCGATTTTGGCTGAGCTGAAAACAATCAATTCAAGCTTTTCTAAGGCCAAACCAAGCAACACCCCCCCCCTCCTGCAACACTTCCATAGCCCTCATATAGTGAAATTATAACTCAAATGTCACACCCGACCTAGTTTAGTCGAATCCCCGTAAACAACCCGCCACTCTCCCAGTTCAAAAGGAGTTTCCCCCTTCTTTAACTCGAGAGGAGCCATGCTTATTTTTTACTTTGTTCCCTGGAAATTCATATATCAAATAAAATGCAAGCTTAAGAGAAATTAAGCATACCTAACAGAGGATAAGGCTCTGTGTTATTCCTAGTCATTTTCTTTTTCCTAAAAAAGGATAGAATAGACAGAAGAGTTTCTACAACTCAGTGAATGGGTATTTTAAAAATGGAATTTTCAAAAAGCAATTTCAAGTTGAAGTGTGCCAAACTCCTTAATTCCTTTAAATTTTCTCCACTTTAAAATCTCGGTTTTCAAAAACATATCCTTCAATATGAAGGTCAATCACACAATCGCAAGTCAGTATGTCCACTAAACCCACTTGTGGCATCGGAGCAACTTTACCGGCCACCTAGATAGAAGTACGCCCACTTCTACCCTGAGAATGAGTGGATGTTCACAACATCCGACCCTCAATCCCATAACAATTCTCCATGTTCATATGAGGACAAAGACCTCATCCCGTCCCCACTCCGGTCTCGTGCGCTTGAAGCTACATCGTGCTTTGCAAGGTCACCTGATAGATTAATTGCACTTATATCCGCGAGGTCATCCAGAGCCCTAGGATGCATCACTACCCCTCTTGGGCGTCTTGAAGGTCTTGTAATCACAGTGCATGCACAATCAGTATTTTCACATCATGCGATATAATCTGTGGCGCCACTGGTCCAACGGCCCCGATCCTCAACTTAACTTGCAGCTGTTTGTCTTGACTAATCCAGAGACCTGTCATGTCGCACTACCGCTAGTTCACTGAGTATGTTGGTCCTATCTTGGTACCATGGCCAAACAATTCAATTATTCAAGTTTTCATGGCATATAATTCATGTTTTTTTACAAGCTCCTACTTGTGCCAACTGGCCTATTGCCCAATGTTCGAGATTTTAAAAATTGGGCAAAATAGCACCCAATTTCCAAAACTGAGGCCTCCGGCCTAACAGAGCTATTAGAGATCTCGTCAAGAAGGTCTCCCAAATTGTTTAAATAGTGGCAGGCAATCAAGGGAGTGCACTTCCGATAAAAATATATTTTCAACTATCCATTATACCAACCAAGTATGAGGATATCTCCGCTCATAACCGATGAACGAGTTTTCCATTTCCTCCGAGAAAGTTTCATCATACCAACCGAGTATGATCTACTTACAACCAGTAAATAGTTTTTTCATGTCATTTTCACACCACTCCTCTAATTTGTGATGTTTAAAATACCACTAAGTACTGGTTTTTCATTTTCGAGTTACTTATCATCCCAACCGGGTATGATATAAAAATCCCACTCACCCATTTCCACTTAGCCAGTTTTTGTCCCTTGCGCGCTTAACCTTAGCTAGATCACCTCATTCAGTATAAATTACTCAATTCACAACTTTTCCAATATTTTCAAATTGGTCCCTAAAGTTATTTTTTCCTTTATCTTTAGGCCCCAATTGCTCTTTGGATCTCAATTTACTCAATTTCATAAAAAAGGGATTCAAGTTTCCCAAATTCCCAATTTGGCCCCCAATTTTTCCCAAAATTACCATTTTGCCCTTCCTTTACAAAAATGATAAGTTTTACCCCAAAATTCTAAAATTGCTCAATTGGCCCTCTAACATTCTTATCATGCCCAATTAACCCTCAATTTTATAAAATTGCATTTTGGTCCTTCGAATTTTTGAAAATCCCCAATTTTTCCCCAATTTCAACTCCCTAACACAATTGAATTTGATTTCATCAAATTGTCCGATCAAACACTTCTAATTGTTGAAATTAAAGTTGAAATTGAGTTTCTACATCTTCATATGATTCTATGGCACTTTGAATTGTAAGTTTTGACGTCGGAACAAACTTACACGGAGCTTCGCCTAAAAATATAACGTAGAGAGAGAAAGCTTCAATTGCTCACCGGTGGGGGTGCGGCGGTTTGAGCTTCCAATCGGGGTAGATAGCTCTTCTCTTGAGGTTCCTCCTAGGATCAAGAATTACATCAATTGATGTCAAATTGGATTAGAATTCTATCATCAAAATTTTGTCGGTTCTCTCTCTAGCATAGGTTAGAAATTGTAGAGGGGAGTCGAATTGGCTTACCTTTCAGTCCAAATTCGGCTGTGAGAGGGCTGAGAAAGTGTTGGGAGAGTTTGGTTTGGTCTGAGAAGGGCTTGAATCAGCCAATTTCAGCTCGGCTGAAACATGGCATCTTCAGTCCGTCAGAGCTGTTTCACTATTCGATCACACCGGTGCTTCTCCGATGACCCTCAGAGCGAATGGATGTTACCACCGTGTAGCTGACTTCTCCCCGGTTCTAAGGAACCCTACCACGCCTTCTTTGGCTCAGAAATGACCCTATATCGGAGCTCTAGTTCAAGCTTCATCAGAAAACTAAGCAGCTGAGAGAGTGTGAGGTTTTCAGGTGTGGAGAGAATAAATGGAGAGAGACTCTTTATATAGGGAGCTTGGGGACTCATCGGCCGTTCGTTTGGTACCTTTTTTATTGACATTGATGGCCTGAAATGTACTGAACAGAAACGTTTCTTCTTTGTCGATACTGCTTCGATTTTCTGGTGAGTGAAAAGTGTTGGCATCTAAAGGAAGAAGACGACATTGTTCCAAACTAGACCGGGCCTGTCCCAATCGGGTTCAAAGCTTAAACCAGTCGTTTCACCCCCAATTCGACTGAAATTTTCAAATTTAAAAATTTCTAAATTCATTTTCTATCCAATGGTGGCCTTAAATCTCAAATTTGAATTTTTTTTAAGCCACCTAAAAAAATTAATTTAGCATTCGGTTCAATAGTGGTTCAAACCGGTTCAATCCGATTCGGATCCAGTTCAGGTGAACTGGTTTGGTTTTTATCTCCAATTCATCCTAAAGTCCTTTTTCATGATTTTATGACAACTTATGTCACTTAGGGTCCATAAATTTCTCAGTTTGCCCTATCTCTATTGGTTCTAGTTCATAAATCGGCTCGATTATTAAATCGGTTCAATCTGGTTTGGACCCGGTTCACCCAAACCGATCTGGTTTTCCTCTCCCACTCTATTATAAGGTTCCTTCCCAATGTTTATAAATCATTTTGGGTCATAAGGGAGTTGAAATTTCTCCAATTTGCCTGTTCCCCAAATAATCTGGTTTGGGAACCAATTTGATTTTCTCACTTGGTTTGATCGGTTCTTTTTCAGTTTTCCTTAACTCCAAAGAGCGGGGTTTACAGGAAAGGTAAGTCAATTTGACTCCCCTCTAAGAATTCCGAGTGGTGCTAGAGAGAGAACCGACAGATCTTTACTGACCAAATGTTCCCTCAATTCGACATGAATTGAAGTTATTCTTGAACCTAGAAGAAACCTCAAGACAAGAGCTATCTACCTAGATTGAAAGCTTGGACTGTCGTGCCCCTGACGATAAGCTTTCGAAGCTTTCTTTCTCTATGTTCAGTTTTACGACGAAGCTTCATTTGAGCTCATTTCGACGTTAATTCATGTGATTCTAAGTGCAATTGAATCATATGAATGTGTAGGAATTCAAATTACCTTAAATTTCAACAATTAACTTTAATTGATTGGTCAATTTGATAAAATCAAATTTGGTCAAGTTGGAAGGTTGAAATTGGGGGAAACATTGTGGAAATTTTGGGAATTTCAAAAATTCAAGGAAATAAAGTGCAATTTTCTAAAATTGAGGGCCAATTGAGCATGGAAAAGATGCGGGAGGACCAATTGGTCAATTTTGGAATTATTGGGGTCAATTTTACCATTTTTGTAAAGTAGGGGCAAAATGTTAATTTTGGAAAAGTTGGGGACCAAATTGGGAATTTGGGAAACTTGAATCCCTTTTTGTTATTTTGAATAAATTGAGGTCCCAAAGTGAATTTCAAAAGTTTTGGGACTCAATTTGGGGAAATATTAGCATTTGGGACCTAAAGTTAAAGAAAAAAAACTTTAGGGACCTAATTGTAAATAATTGAAAAGTTTGGATATTTCATTCATTCGTTGTAAATGAAGGCTATTAGGCCAAAAGATAATGAACAAGTATGTTCATATCATGTATGAACACGAAGTACTGGGAATGTCATGTAAGACAAGTTCACGTGAAGGCGAAAAGCCGATTAAAAGGAAATTCACTACACTATCAGGTGAGTGAGATTTTTCACATCATACCTAGTTGGGGATGATAAGTACCTCAGAAATGAAAACCCACTATTATGTGAAATTGTAACATCACACCTGGTTGGGGTGATGTGAGAAAACACATGGAAAAAACTAATTACAAGTTGTAAGTAGATCATACCCTGTTGGTATGATGAACTTCTTGGAAGGAAGTAGAAAACCCACTTATCGGTTATGAGAGGAGATGTCCGCACACCCGGTTGGTATGATGGACAGGTGAAAAGTTATTTTTGTTAGAAGGTCTCTCCTCTAACTGTGTGCTACTGCTTAAACATATTGGGAGACTTTCTTGATGGGAGCTCGAATAGCTCAAATAGGCCAAAGGCCTCGATTTTGGAACTTGGGGGCTAGAATGCCCGATTTTTAAAATCTCATATAGTGGGCCCAAGGCTAGTTGGCACGAGTAGGAGCTCATAAAATTAACAGATTAAGCCGTGAAAATTTTAAATGAATGATGTGATTTGGCCATGGTACCAAGACAGAACCGACATACTCGATGGGCTGGCGACAGTGCGACAAGACAAGTTGATAGACCAGTCTAGACAAATTGTTGCAAGTCGAGTTGAGAGTCGGGGCCGTTGGACTAGTGGCACCAAAGATTAAATGACATATATGGAAAATTATTATTTTGTATATGCATTGAGGTTCAGGACCATCAAGACACCCAAGAGGGGTAGTGATGCGTCCTAGGGCCTATTGGATGACATGGTGGAGATAAGTGCAGTTTGTCGTGCCAGCAATCAGGGAAGCTCGGCGTAGCTTCATGCACATGAGGTCAGGGTGGGGTCGGGATGAGGTCTTTGTCCTCACACAGACATGGAGTTTTCTTTACGAGATTGATGATCATATGTCATGTACTTGCACTCATTCTCAAGGTAGAAGTGGACGAGCTTCTATCTAGGTAGCTGTTAAAGTCACTCTGACGCCACAAGTGGGTGCAGTGGATGTGTTACCCTACGAATGTGTGATCCCTTCAGGATGAAGGGCATGTGTTGATTGTTAAACACACTAACTAAGATTAATGAGGAATACTGGCTTTGAAAACCAAGGAATTGAGGAAATGGTTTTAAGAAAATAAGGAGTCTGGCACACTCTAATTCAAACTATTTTTCTAAAAAATTAAGTTTTAAACACCCATTCAATGATTTGTTGAACTCACTCCCTCCCTTATACCCCTTTTCAGGTAACCAAGGGAAAACTTACCCAAAGACCTCTAGTTTGCTACACCTACATGATAGGTATGTAAGTTTAAATTTCATGCATTTTTTATTAATGTTATTCCAAGAAAGGTATAGGTATAAAGGATGCATTACTCTTCACAGTTTAAAAGAAGGGGAAAACCCTTAATAAATCGGAAGAGTGGCGGGTTGCTCATAGGGATCCAACCAAATTGAGTCAGGGCGTGACAACTTGAGTGGTATCAGAGTCTGTTTCCTTAAATAAATTATCAAGACTATATAACATAGTAAATAAGAGAAAGTTTTCAGATGGCTCCCAAGAGAGGAACCAAGAAAACTAGGACTGATGTCGCCAACATTACCCAACAATTTTTCCCCGTAGGAAGAGTACTCTAAAAGCTCTCCAATACCTGAGGTCTAGTAGAAGTCACAAAGGACCAAGAGACGTTAGAGGGAAGTATCCAGCATGATGGTGCTAGGACCTGTTGAGGTCACAACTCTAAGTACGAAGGGAGCCAAGCTTGAAGCTAGAAACACCAGCAAAGGGCATATAACCTTACCTAGAAGGATGCTTATCAAGAATCTCGTAGCACCCTATCTATTTTGTGTCCACTTTTTGTAATTGGGCTAAAACCCAACAGATTGTACTCCTCTATTAATGAAGTACTCTAAATTCCTAAAAACAACCCTGTCTCTCAAAGGATGTCATCTTGTTAGGAAGATGGCCCCAAGAAAAGTAACCAAAACAAACCTGCACTACCATAGAAACTAAGGAGAATCCCATCCCAGTTAAGGAAACTGAATTAGGGAATCAAGAAATCTAGGAGGGCTATTAGAGTGACCCTTTGGCAAAGAAGACTCCAAAAGAAAACTCTCAAGGCATCTAGACTCAAGGACGGCAAAGCACCAAAACCAGCATGTCCCTAGAATGATGCTAATAGGAACCATTTAGGTCCACGCAATTACAAGTATGAACGATAGGGACACTTTGTGAAGAAGTGCCCAACTCTACTAAGGACAAGTATCAAGTTAACCTGTAGGGAGATAGGACAGGTAATGGAGGATTATCCCAAACCCCATAGATTTAGGCAATACCTCCTAAAAAGTCACGAAAGACAGAAAGGACTCATGATCAAAATTATGGAGCATCTTGAGTAAGCGGTTAGCAAAGAAGAGAAGAAATGCGCTACAAAAAGGAACTCGGGAAGGATGCATTTGACTATGTACCCCCTTGAAGGAATCGTTGATTGGCAGATGGACATAATATGGTGTGCAAGGAGCCAACACATCATTAGGAACTTCTCAAAGGAAGGATGTATTGGAAGCCAAGTATGACCTACTTTGGAAGTGCAAAAGAGTCAAATAACAATTCCAGGATAACCTAGTAGAAAGAAGCAACTAGTAACAATGGGATGGTCAAGGAAAATAAACAATACCTTGAGAAAAGCTGGGAAGTAGTAAAGACTACACTCTATAAAGGACAATAGGATGGGCATGAAGGACAAGTTAATTTTAGATATAGTTGCCCAAACATTTAGACAAGAAAAATAGTAAGAACGAGGTAGTTAACGAACTAGACTTCAGAAGAACCATGGATTTAAACTCCAACAAAGAAGAGAGAAGTATGACGGCCAAATATTGGAAAAGAAGAATAAAGGAAATCCTTAAAAAGATCAATGGCCAAGAACAGATTAATGACCATACTCAAGTCATGAGAAGGTTAAGTAAGCCTCTCAAAAGGTGATCAAGAGACCTTGAAACAAGGGGGATTGGAAAGCCTCCCTGAGGAAATAAACTAGTATTGGGGTACAAGTAAGAATGATGATAGGGTATAAAAGATATGCAAGTAAGGTTTCAAGAGTAAAAGTAGGCAGGAGAGGATGGTATCAAAGGATGTCATTTAAAGATTGGGTGCCGTCAAGGGCAAATGAAAAAGGAATTTTAGGAGAAAGGGAAGGAGTCCTACCAAGGAAGGAAACCCTGGAACAGTATATGTAACCCAACTAGGAGGTAATGGAACCACGTGAAGAGGGATAAGGAGATGAACTTGCACATGAAGCGCATGTTGAGGTGGAAGAACCCAGGGAAAGCATATTAGGAGGACCCAATGAGTAAGTTAAACCCAAGGAATGGGTAAGTAGGAAGATAGCCTCAAAAGATGCCATACAAATAAGAGAGGGTGGACTGCCCAGAATAAGGAAAAAGAGGAAAGAACATTTGAGAAACATTAGAGAAGTAAGCCTTCCAAATAAGAAGTGGTTGAAGGGGGAAAACAACCACTAATATCAAGACGGATCGTGGTCCACACTCTCATAAAGAGTAGACAACTGGGCATATGGTGGAGTACATGAAATAAGACTAATAATCAGAAGTTTCTCATATAAGGAATAAGGGGTGAAATGGAATTTTAAGATGAGAAAGGATTCAAAGCGGGCAAATGCCTCAATATAGAAGGAGGTGTAAGGAAAGGAAGGAAGAAATCTTAAAGGAATGGTAAGAAGGTTGAGCATGTAGCTCTTAAGATTAAAATCTCTACTTTGAGGGACCTAGTAGTGAATGAAACCATAAGAGGGGAACTCCTCAAACAAAGTAATCGACACATAGACCATAAAGGGATCAACTGGAAATAATGAATCGTGAAATGGTTACGAGCGAGTAAGAGTGGATTAAGGAAAAAGTAAAGTCTTTGAATAAAGGGCGCCACTGAAGAAGAGGAAGGACATAAGAAGGGAAGAATCCTTGCATGTCGGTAAATTACCAAGAAACCCAATGACTGGAATCAGAAAGACCCAATAAAGAAGTTGGGAAAGGATGAGTAGGTAAGAGAAATCGATATGGTTATTTGAGATATGGCGCCAAAAGCAAGATGGATTAGAAGATAACGGTAAAGGTAGTTGAGAAATACTAACAAACGAAAAGAGGGATAAAGTTATACAATCCATGAAAGATTGGAAAGCTGAGAACGACCCATAAGGAGGTGTTTTAGAAATCTAATGGACAGAGATAGGTTCTAGAAAATGTCATACTGTAAGGGGCGTGTAAGCCCAACAGTCTCAAGGAAAATATGACTAAAAGTAAGAAAGAGTTAGTTAGTAAGCATGGCAAGGTCAAACATAAAATTTGAACCAAAATTGTAATAAACAACAGATGAAGGAAGAGTCGAAATAGGACAAAAAGGTGATAACAAAAAAACCCATGAAAACAACTATGTAAAACATTGAAAAGAACATCGAGCTAAGGGTTTCCACGACCAAGAGAATGACCATACACAGGAATGGTTGGGTATCTTGGAACTCCCAATCGTACCACATTGGATTGTTGAAAATATGATACCACATAGGATAAAATAATAAAATAGACACATGTTGTCACGCCCCGACCCGGTTTGGTTGGATCCCCATGATCAACCCACCACTCTCCTAGATTATTAAAGGATTTCCCCTTATTATAAATCGTGAAGAGTAAGGTGTCCTTTAACCTGCACTTTTTCCTGGAATAGCATAATCAAAACTGCATGAAATTTAAAACTTTACATACCTGTCTTACAGGCATCTTAGTTGACGGTCTTTAAGGGTAGACTTTCCAGGATTTCCTAAAAGGGATATAAGGGAGGGGTGAGTATGACTACTCAGTGAATGGGTTTTTAAAAGCTTTTGACTTTTAAGAAAAATATTTCTATGGAGTGTGCGAGACTCCCTTTTTTTTCAAAAATCCCTTCATTTAAAAAAAATTCGGGTTTTTCCGACATTTCTTAGTTACCGATGTGTCATCACCCAATACACATCCTTCATCATGAAGGTTACACATATTCGCAAGTCAGTATCACTACTGAACCCGCTAGTGGCTTCGGAGCGTCTTTTCTTGCCACCCGGATAGAAGTACGACCACTTCTACCCTAGGAATGAGTGGATGTACGTGACATCCGACCCACAATCTTGTAATCACTTCTTCGTGTCCGTATGAGGACAGAGACCTCATCCTGTCCCCACCCCGGTCTCATGTGCTTGGTGCTACTCCAGATTTCGCACAGACACTTGGAACGACGAACTGCCCTTATAGCCATCAGGTCATCTAGTGCCCTTAGGACGCATCACTACCCCCTCATGGTTGTCTTGATAATCCTGTACTCACAGTGCATGCACAACCAATGTTTTCTCATATTTCCATGTAATCTATGGTGCCACTGGTCCAACGGCCCCGACTCTCAACTCAACCAGCAGTTGTTTGTCTTGACTGGTCCGTCGACTTGTCATGTCGCACTGCCGCTAGTTGACTGAGCATGTCGGTCCTATCTTGGTACCATGGCCAAACAATTCACTTATTAAGTTTTATGGCTCATATATCATGTTCATTTACGAGCTCTTGCTCGTGCCAACTAGACTTGGGCCCACTATACGAGATTTTCAAAATCGAGCATTTAGCCCCCCCCCCCCCCCCTCAAGTTCCAAAACCGAGGCCCCCGACCTATCAGAGCTATTCGAGCTCCCGTCGAGAAGGTCTCCCAAATTGTTTAAGCATTGGCACATAGTCAGGGGAGAGCACTTCTGACAAAACATATGTTTGTCGGTCCTTATATGGTCTGAAGCAAGAACCTAGAGCATTATTTCTTCATTTGAGTACATTTTTACTCACACTTGGCTTTGAAGCATCACTGACTGATACATCCCTATTCATCTACAAAAACCCAAATTTCGTAATTTTTTCTTCTGGTTTATGTAGATGATATTATACTCATAGGATCTTGTATTGCTCATCTGGACTTCATCCTCAATGCCCTCAAACAAGAATTTTCTTTCAAGGATCTAGGCACGCTACATCACTTTCTTAGCATAGAAGTACATTCACATTCCGGTGGACTTATTCTAACTTAACAGAAGTACATTTCTGATCTACTCACTCGAGCTACTATGGTTGTTTGCAAACCTTCCTATACCCCTATTACTACTAGTTCTCGCCTATCTATTCATGATGGAACTCCTCTGGATGATTCTCGCCTTTATCGGCAGGTCGTTGGTTCTCTTCAATATCTCACACTAACAAGACCTGGTATTTCTAATGCAGTTAATCAAGTATGACAATTTATGCACCAACCAACTACATCTCATTGGGTGGTAGTTAAACGAATTCTACAATATCTTAAAGGCACGTCAAGTCATGGTCTTTACTTTTGGAAGAATTCTCAATATCAACTCCATTGTTTTTCTAATGCCGATTGGGCTGGTAATCCTCATGATCGACGTTCTATCAGTTGTTTCTCAATTTTTCTTGGCAGTAATTTGAGTCCATGGAGTACTAAGAAGCAACGCACAGTTGCACGATCTAGCAATAAAGTTAAATATAAAAGCTTGGGAAATGCTACAATTGAACTAATATGGATTCAATCTATTCTTCGTGAACTTGGATTCTCACCTTCAAATTCTCCTACTTTATAGTGTGATAACCAATCTGAAATTTATTTGAGTGATAATCCTATTTTTCATGCTCGTACCAAGCACATTAAGATAGATTATCACTTTGTTCGAGAAATGGTCGCTGCCAAAGAACTTGTCATTCATTTTATTGGCACTGGCGCTCAAATTGTAGATATTCACAAAGGGACTATCTTCTCATCATTTTTCCATACTTCGTTCCAAGCTTAATTGTCACACCTCAAGTCGGTTTGGTCAGATCCCCGTGATTAACCTGCCACTCTCTCAGTTTATTAAAGGGTTTCCCCTTATTATAAGCCGTAAAGAGTAAGGCGTCCTTTAAACCTGCACCTTTTCCTGGAATAAATCAAACCTGCATAATATTTTAAATTTATCATACCTGTCTCACAGGTGTCTTAGTTGATGGTCTTTAATGGTAGGCTTTCCAGAATTTCTTGAAAGGGATATAACGGAGGGGGTGAGTACAATGACTTAGTGAATGGGTTTTCAAAACTTTTAACTTTTAGGAAAAAGACTTGTATTAGAGTGTGCTAGACTCCTTTCTTTCAAAAATCCTTTCATATCAAATCTCTGTTTTTACCACCATTTCCTTATTAATCAAGGTGTGTCATCACCCAACACACATCCTTCATCATGAAGGTCAAACACACATTCGCAGGCCAACCTGTCATGCCTCGATCCGGTTTGGTCGGATTACCGTGATCAACCCTCCACTCTCCCGATTTATTAAAGGGTTTCCCCTTATTGTAAACCGTAAAGAGTAAGGCGTCCTATAACCTACACCTTTTCCTAGAATAACATAAATAAAACTGTATAATAATTTAGATTTATCATACCTGTCTAACAGGTGTCTTAGTTGATGGTCTTTAAGGGTAGGCTTTCCGAAATCTCCTGAAAGGGATATAAGGGAGGGGTGAGTATGACTACTCAGTGAATGGGTTATCAAATCTTTTGACTTTCAAGAAAAATATTTATATTGGAGTGTGCCAAACTCCTTTCTTTCAAAACCATTTCATTTGAAATCTTAGTTTTTATCACCATTTCCTTATTTAATCATGGTGTGTCATCACCCAACACACATCCTTCATCATGAAGGTTAAACACACATTCGCAGGCCAGCCTACCCACTGAACCCACTTCTGGCTTCAGAGCGACTTTACCGACCACCCAGATAGAAGTACGTCCACTTCTACCCTAAGAATGAGTGGATGTACGTGACATCCGACCCATAATCCTGAAATCAATTTTTCATGTCCATATGACGACAGAGACCTCATTCCATCCTACCCCGATCTCATGCGCTTAGTGCTACTCCAAATTTCGCATGATCACCTAGTATGAAAAACTGCCCTTATACTCACCAGGTCGTCTAGGGCCCTTAGAATGCATCACTACCCCTCATGGGCATCTTAATGGTCCCATACTCACAGTGCAAGTACAATCAATATTTTCTCATTATGCCATATAATTTGTGGTGCCACTAGTCCAACAGCCTCGACTCTCAACTCAACCTGCAGTTGTTTGTCTTGACTGGTCCGTCGACCTGTCATGTTGCACTGCCGCTGGTTGACTAAGTATGTCGGTCCTATCTTGGTACCACAGCCAAACAATTCATTTATTTAAAGTTTTATGGTATATAATTCATATTTGTTTACGAGCTCCTGCTTGTGCCAACTGGCCTTGGGCCCACTAAACGAGATTTTCAAAATCGGGCATATTAGCCCCCAAGTACCAAAACTGAGGCCCCCGCCTATAAGAGCTATTTGAGCTCCCGTCAAGAAGGTCTTCCAAATAGTTTAAGCATTGGTACACAATTAGAGAAGAGCACTTCCGACAAAATTATATTTTCAACTGTCCATTATACCGACTGGGTATAAGGACATCTCCGCCCATAACCAAGAGCAGATTTTCAACTTCTTTCGAGGAAGTTCCATCATACCAACCAGGTATGATCTACTTACAACCGTTAAATAGTTTTCCCAAATGATTTTCACATAACTCCTATAAGTTGTAATGTTTACAATACGACTTGATAATGGATTTTTGTTCCAGTATGCTTATCATTCCCAACAGGGTATGATATAAAATCCCACTCAGAACCGGTAAGTGATTTTTCACTTTAAGTTGTACTTATCATCCCAATCGGATATGATGTTAGTAAACCCACTCATCCGTTAATGCTGTGAATTCCATTAGACTAGTTCTTTGTATTCATGCGAGCTTGTCGTTGTTGGCGTTCCCGGTACTTCGTGTTCTTACACGATATGAATGTCTTGGTTCATTATCCTCCGGCCTAATAGCCTTCAATTCCAAATGAATGAGAAGTCAAACTTTCATTTATTTGCAATTAGGTCCCTAAAGTGATCTCTCTTAAACTTTAAGTCCCTAATGCCGGTTTTTCTTCAAATTGAGTATCGAAACTTTTACAATTTATCAAAGGACCTCAATTTATTCCATTTCACAAAAAGGGGGTTTAAATTTCCAAATTTCCAATTTGGTCTGCCAACTTTTCCAACATTACCATTTTGCCCTTCCTTTACAAAAATGGTAAATTTTACCCAAAAAACTCTAAAATTTCTCAATTGGCCCTCTAACATTTTTATCATGCCCAATTGACCCTCAATTTTAGGAAATTGCATTTCGGTCCCTCGAATTTTTGAAAATTCCCAAATTTCCCCCAATTCCAAATCTTTAATACAGTTGAACTTGATTTCATCAAATTGATCGATTAAACATAATTGAAGTTGAAATTTTCTCCATGTTCATACGATTCCATAGAACTTTGAATCGCGATTTTTAATGTCGGAACAAGCTCAAACGGAGCTTCACCAGAAAATAGACTATAGAGAGAGAAAGCTTCGATTACTCACCGGTGAGGGCACGACGGTTCGATCTTTCAATCTGGACAGATAGTTCTCGTCCTGAGGTTCATCCTAGAATCAAGAATCGCAACAATTGATGTCAAATTGAGTTAGAATTTCATCTTTGAAATTCTGTCGGTTCTCTTTCTAGCACCAGTCGGAAATTGTAGAGGGGAACCGAATTAGCTTACCTTTCAGTCTTAATTCGGTCGTAGGAAGGCTGAGGAAGTGTTGGGAGGGCTTGGTTTGGCCTGAGGAAGGCTCAAAATGGCTGATTTCAGCTCGGCTTAAACAGGGCAGCTTCGGTTTGCCAGAGCTGCTTCACTATTCTATCACGCGAACGCTTCTCCGACGATCCTCGGAGCAAACAGAGACTACAGTCGTGTAGCTGACTTTTCCATGGTTCTAAAGAACTCAACCTCACCTTATTTGGCTTAGAAAAGACCCCATATCAGAGCTCTGATTCGAGCTTCACCAAAAAATGGAGCAGTTGAGAGAGAATGGAGTTTTCAGGTGTGGAGAGGATGAATGGGGAGGAGCTCTTTATATAGGGAGCTCGAAAACCCATTGGCCATCCGTTTGGCACATTTATGACAGCCATTAATGGCCTGAAATGTACCGAACAAAAACTTTTCTGCTTCACCGGTGCTGCTTCGATTTCCCGATGAGTGAACAGTGCTGTCATCCTGAGGAAGAAGATGACACTGTTCCAAACCGAACCGGGTTCAAAGCTTAAACCGGTTGGTTCACCCCACATTCAATTGAGTTTTTCAAATAAAAAATTTTCTAAATTTATCTAAATTCATTTTATATCCAATTGTGGTCTCAAATCTCAAATTTGAAAATTTTAAGCCACCTAGAAAAATGAATTTAGCATTCGGTTCAATAGTTATTCAAAGCAGTCCAAACCGGTTCGGATCCGGTTCACATGGACCGGTTTGGTTTTTATCTCCAATTCCTTCACAAGTCCATTTCCATGACTTTGTTGACTCCTTAGGTCACTTTGAGTCCATAAAATTCTCGATTTACCACCATCTCTTTATCGATTCCGGTTCATAAACCGGCTTGGTTCTTAAACCGGCTTAATCTGGTTCAGGTCCGGTTCACCCAAACCGGTTTGGTTTTTTTTCTCTCCCACTTTGTTTTAAAGTTCCTTCCTAGGGTTTATGAATTTCTTTGGAGCACAAGGGATTTGAATTTCTCTTATTTGCCCGATCTCTATCGGTTCTGGTTCATTAACCGATTCGGTTCATAAACCGGTTCAATCCAGTTGGATCTGGTTTATCCAAACTGGTCTAGTTTTTCTCTTCCAATTCATTCTAAGGTTCTTTTCCATAGTATTATAAACCCTTTTGATCACCAGGGAGTTGTAAATTCCCAAATTTCTCATTCACAAATGATTGGGTTTGTGAACCGGTTCAGTTTTTCTCACTTGGTTTGACCAGTCTTTTGCCGATTTTTCCTTAGCTCAAAAGGGTGGGGTTTACAACTCCCCCCTCCTTTTTGGAGTTTTGTCCCCAAAACTTAATTATTAGCCTTGTATGAGGAATCATTTCCTTTGATGCCCCTTTGGTATTTTCTTAACATGCAAACTCTTCTCTTATCCTTCCAATTACCCATTTTTACAACCTTTACTTAAGGAATTTTTTTTCCTTTATATTATTTACTCCCTCCATGGAGTTCATCATAACTAGACATACCTTACTTCAGGGTATATTCTTAGATTTTATCTCTTTCATTGTTTAGAGCAACATTCTTCCATTTGAGATTCCGACTCAAGATTGGAAATTCCAAGATAACTAACCATTTCTGTGTCTAGTTAACTGCTTGGTCATTGAAACCCTTAGCTTGACGTCCTTTAGAGCATTACGTACCTGTTTTCATGGTTTTCTTTATCATCACTTTTTCGTCCCATTTTGACTCTTTCTTCCTCCATTTCTCATTATAAATCAGTCCAAATTTTATGTTTGACTTTGTCATGCTTACTAATCGACTCTTCCTTATTTTGAGTCATGTTTTCATCGGGATTGTTGGGTTTTCTTGTCCCTTATAGCATGATGTTTTCTAGATCTTGTCTCTATATCCTTTAGATCTCCAAAACACCTCCTTTGGGTTTATTCCTTATTTTTCAACCTCTCAGGAATTGTATAACTTCATCTCTCTTTTCTTCTGGTAGTATTCCTCAACTACCTTCACTATTTTTAACTCAATGTACACCACTCTGTCAGTTCTCCTTACCCACTCGTCCCTTTTCAACTTCCTTTTTGAGTATTTCTAGTTACAATTATTTGATTTCCAAATGTTTAACTAACATGCTAGGATTCATCCTTTCTTAGGTCCATCATCATTCCCAATGACACCCTTAACTCAAGGATTTTCCTTTGGCCTTAATCCACTCTTACTTGTTCGTAATCATTTCATAGTTTGTTATTCCTGTTTGACCCTTTTTCAGTTTATTGTTTTGTTCAGGGAGTTCCCTTTTTACGATTTCATTCTCCAATATGTACCTCAAGGTAGAGACTTTCATTCAAGGAGCTACATGCTCAACCTTCGTACCACTGCTTGAAGTTTTCCTTTCTCCCTTTCTTCGCACCCTTATCTATGTTAGGGAATCTGTTTGCTTTGGATCCTTCTTTATCCACAACTTTTATTTTATCCCTTATTCCTTTCATGGGATACTTCCGATTATTGGTTTTATTTCGTGCATTCCACACTATGCTCGGTCATCCACTCTTTAGGCTTTATTATGCGAGTGTGGACCACAATCCATCTTGATATTAGTGGTTGTTCCCCCTTAACCACTTCTTATTTAGGGAGCTTACTTTCCTAAGGTTTCTTGAACATTCTTTCCTTTATTTTCTTATTATGGGTAGTCTACCCATTCTTACTTGTTACATCATCTACTGATGCTATCTTTCTACCCACTCGTTCCTTGGATTTAACTTACTCCTTTGGTTTTCCTAGTATGTTTTCCTTGGTTCTTTCACCTCACCATACACTTCATTTGCAAGTTCGTCTCCTCATCCCTCGTCACTTGGTCCTATTACCTCTTAGTTGGGACATGTATCCCTCCTCAGGGTTTCCTTCCTTGGTGAGATTCTTTCCCTTTCTCCCGGAATTCCTTCTTCATTCGTTTTCATATGTATATATCCTTGAATGACATCCTTTGATGTCATCCCCTTCCGTTTACCTTTACTCTTGAAATCTTACGGGTACATCCTTTGTACCCCATCCTCCTCTAACTTGTACCCCTGTACACGTCTATTTCCTTTAAGTAGAGCTCAAATCCTCCTTGTTTCCAAATCTCTTAATCATCATGTGAGAGGTATACTTAATCTTCTCCTGACTTTGAGTTTGGTCGTCAATTCGTTCTTGGCCATTGATTTCTTTAAGGATTTCATCCATCCTTATTTTCCAAATATTTGGCCTTTCCACTTCTCCCTTCCTTACTAGAGATTAAATTTATGACATTCACAAGGGTTAGTTTGTTAACTGACTCATCCCTACTATTCTCCATGTATCTTGAGACAGTTGTCTCTCGAGTCTTCTTGTCATTAATGCCCATCTCATTGCCCTTTTTAGGGTGTAGTCCTTACTACTTCCAAGTCCTCCTTAGGGTGTCGTTTATTCTCCTTAACTATCTTGTTGTTACAATTTGCTTCTTTCCGCTATGTTGGTCCGAAACTTGACTTCTCTGCTTTTTCCAAAACAACTCATACTTATCATCCCAAAACATCCCATTTGCCATCTAATGCTCGACTTGTCTTCTCTTGTAGAGGTGCTTCCTTCCTTACTCCTAGATATCTGGAAATTTCTTCCTAAGGAAGAATTCTCTTCATCTACCCTTTGTTTTATTTGCGGTTGATCGAGGTCCTACCTTCAGTCCTTTTCCTCCCTCATCTAGTTGAGGCACACAATTACACCATCATTGAGGGACAAAAAGTTTTAGGAACTCAAAATTTACTTTTGAAATACGAGTACCAACTTGGGGCTTTAGCTTTTCTTAAAAGAGATTGGGTCGGGAAGTACCCACCTCTATGCTAGGATCTTGAAGAGCTTCCTCTTGGGTATGGTTGAAGTTTCGAGTACTAGTCATATTTCATGGGGTGGAATACTTTTGGATTCATGTAGCTATAGAGGCGTTGCTCTTGGAAGGTATTGTTCTAAATCCTTGCGATGTGGGGCAATCCTTCACTTCATGCCCCATTTCCCTTACACCTATAAAATGTTATTTTGATACTTTTCCTTAGTAGTGTTGAGCACTTTCTCGAGTAGTGTTCCTATTATCCTCACCTTATAACAGGTCATTTCCTTGCCCAATAGTTACTACCAGAGTTCTCACACCTTCGTCTCCTTGTCAATTTTCTTGTCGAGCCTACCTACTAGTTTTCCCCTAAGAGTTCTCCTTGACTCTTTAGTCTTTTTGGTTCATTTCCTTATTTTGGATGAGATTCTCCTCGGTCCGCAGGGTTTGTTTGGTTACTTTTCTTGGGGCAATCTTCATACAATTGAGGCGTAGGCTTATATCTTTTTTTTGAGACATGGTTTTAGGAACTTGGAATTCTTCATTAATGGAGGAGTACAATATGTTAAGGTCTTAACCATATTACAAAGAGGTGATTATGAAATAGATAGAGGGCTACGGGTGTTTGATAAACATCCTCCATGGTAAGGTAATAAGCCCTAGCTAGTGTTCCTGGTTTCAGGCATGGCTCCCTTTGTACTCGGGGGTGCGACCTCAATAGGTCTAAGCATCATCCTCTTAGATACTTTGTCATTTGGTCCTTAGGGATTTCTACCATGCCCTAGGCATTTGGAAAGCTTCTATAGTTCTCTTCCTACAAGGACAGGGTCTTGAGCAGAGTCATTCCTAGTTTTCTTGGTTTCTCTCCTGGGAGCCATCTAAAATTTTTAAGATAAATCCTATCAGTTACTATATTTTCTAGTCTTCATTATATATTTGAGGAAACAGTCTCTGATACCACTCTAGTTGTCATGCCCCGATCCAGTTTGGTTAGATCCCCATGATCAACCCGCCACTCTCCCGATTTATTAAAGGGTATCCCCTTATTGTAAACCGTAAAGAGTAAGGCATCCTATAACCTGTATCTTTTCCTAGAATAACATAAATCAAAATTGTATAATAATTTAGATTTATCATACCTGTCTCACAGGCATCTTAGTTGATGGTCTTTAAGTGTAGGCTCTCTGAAATCTCCTGAAAGGAATATAAAAGAGAGAGTGAGTACAACTACTCAGTGAATGGGTTTTCAAATCATTTGACTTTCAAGAAAAACAATTATATTGGAGTGTGCCAAACTCCTTTCTTTCAAAACCATTTCATTTGAAATCTTAGTTTTTATCACCATTTCCTTATTTAATCATGGTGTGTCATCACCCAACACACATCCTTCATCATGAAGGTTAAACACACTTTCGCATGCCAGCCCATCCACTGAACCCACTTGTGGCTTTGGAGCGACTTTACCGGCCACACAGATAGAAGTACATCCACTTCTACCCTAAGAATGAGTGGATGTTCGTGACATCCAACCCACAATCTTGAAATCAATTCTTCATGTCTGTATGAGGACATAGACCTCATCATGTCCCTACCCTGGTCTCATGCGCTTAGCACTACTCCAAATTTCGCACGGTCATCTAGTACGACAAACTACCCTTATACGCACCAGGTCGTCCAGTGCCCTTAGGACGCATCACTAACCCTCTTGAGCATCTTAATGGTCTCATACTCATAGTGCATGCACAATCAATATTTTCTCATTATGCCATATAATTTGTGGTGCCACTAGTCCAACAGCCTCGACTCTCAACTCAACTCGCAGTTGTTTGTCTTGACTAGTCAGTCGACCTGTCATGTTGCACTATCGCTGGTTGACTGAGTATGTCGGTCCTATCTTGGTACCACAGCCAAACAATTCCTTTATTTAAAGTTTTATGGCATATAATTCATCTTTGTTTACGAGCTCCTGCTCGTGCTAACTGGCCTTGGGCCCACTACACGAGATTTTCAAAATCAGGCATATTAGCCCCCATGATCGAAAATTGAGGCCCCCGGCCTATAAGAGTTGTTCGAGCTCCCGTAAAAAAGGTCTCACAAATAGTTTAAGCATTAACACACAATCGTGGGAGAGCACTTCCGACAAAATTATATTTTCAACTATCCATTATATCGACCAGGTATAAGGACATCTCTGCTCATAATCAATGAATGGGTTTTCAACTTCCTTCGAGAAATTTTCATCATACCAACCAGGTATGATCTACTTATAACTGTTAATTAGTTTTTCAACATGATTTTCAAATCAATCCTATAAGTTGTGATGTTTAAAACACCACTTGATAGTGGGTTTTCATTCCAATATGCTTATCATTCCCAATTGGGTAAGATATAAAATTCCACTCACAACCAATAAGTGATTTTTAACTTTAAGTTGTACTCATCATCCCAACCAGGTATGATGTTAGTAAACCCACTCACCCGTTAATGCCGTTAATTCCACTAGACCGGTTCTTTGTATTCACACGAGCTTGTCCTAGCTGGCGTTCCCGGTACTTCGTGTTCCTACACGATATGAATGTCTTGGTTCATTATCCTCTGGCCTAATAGCCTTCATTCATTCCAAATGAATGAGAAGTCAAACTTTCATTTATTTGCAATTAGGTCCCTAAAGTTATTTCTCTTAAACTTTAAGTCCCTAATGCCGGTTTTTCCTCAAATTGAGTCCCGAAACTTTTAAAATTTATCAAAGGACTTCAATTTATTCCATTTCACAAAAAGGGGTTTAAATTTCTAAATTTCCAATTTGGTCCCCCAAATTTTCCAACATTACCATTTTGCCCTTCCTTTACATAAATGGTAAATTTTACCCGAAAAATTCTAAAATTTCTCAATTGGCCCTCTAACATTTTTATCATGCCCATTTGACCCTCAATTTTAGGAAATTATAGTTTGGTCCTTCGAATTTTCAAAAATCCCCTAATTTTCCCCAATTCCACCCTTTAATACAGCCGAATTTGATTTTATGAAATTGACCAATCAAACAAAATTAAAGTTGAAATTGAGTTTCTCCATGTTCATATGATTCCCTAGAACTTTGAATCGTGAGTTCTAACACTAGAACGAGCTCAAACGGAGCTTCGCTAGAGAACAAACTATAGAGAGAGAAAGCTTCGATTACTCACCAGTATGGGCATGACAGTCTGAGCTTTCGATCTGTGTAGATAGCTCTCGTCTTGAGGTTCATCCTAGAATAAAGAATCGCATCAATTGATGTTGAATTGAGTTAGAATTTCATCATTGAAATTCTAGCGGTTCTCTCTCTAGCAACGGCCGAAAATTACAAAGGGGAGCCGAATTGGCTTACCTTTCAGTCCTAATTCGGCCATCGGAGGGTTGAGGAAGTGTTGGGATGGCTTGGTTTGGCCTGAGGAGGGCTCAAAATGGCCGATTTCAGCTCAGCCGAAACAGGGCAGCTTTAGTCCGTCAGAGTTGCTTCACTGCTCCATCACACCGGCGCTTCTCCGGTGACCCTTTGAGCAAACGGAGACTACATCCGTGTAGCTGACTTCTCCCCGTTTCTAAAGAACCCGACCTCACCTTGTTTTGCTTAGAAAAGAATCCATATTAGAGCTCTGGTTCGAGCTTCATCAGAAAATGGAGCAGTTGAGAGAGAATGGAGTTTTTAGGTGTGGAGAGAATGAATGGGGAGGGGCTCTTTATATAGGAAGCTCGGGGACCCGTTAGCCGTCCGTTTGGCACCTTTATAACAATCATTGATGGCCTGAAATGTATCGAATGGAAATGTTTCTTCCTCGCCGGTGCTGTTTCGATTTCCCGGTGACTGAATAGTGATGTCATCCTAAGGAAGAAGATGACACTGTTCTGAATCGAACCGGACCGATCTGAACCGGGTTCAAAGCTTAAACCAGCAGGTTCACCCCCTATTCGACTAAGTTTTTCAAATCAATAAATTTCTAAATATATCTAAATTCATTTTCTATCCAATGAGGTCTCAAATCTCAAATTTGAAAATTTTAAGCTACCTAGAAAAATGAATTTATCATCTGGTTCATAAATCGGATCAGTTCTTAAACCGGTTTAATCCAGTTTGGGTCCAGTTCACCCGAACCGGTTTGGTTTCTTTTTCTCTCCCACTTTGTTTTATGGTTCCTTTCCAAGGTTTATGAATTTCTTTGGAGCACAAGGGAGTTGAATTTCTCTTATTTTCCCGATCTCTATCAGTTCTAGTTCATGAACTGATTCGATTCTTAAACCGGTTCAATCCAGTTGGATCCGATTCCTCCAAACCAGTCTAGTTTTTCTCTTCCAATTCATTCTAAGGTTCTTTTTCATAGTATTATAAACCCTTTGGATCACCAGGGAGTTATAAATTCCCAAATTGCCCGTTTACAAATGATCAGGTTTGTGAACTAGTTCAGTTTTTATCATTCGGTTTGAACAGTTTTTTTCCTAGTTTTTCCTTAGCACAAAAGGGCGGGGTTTACGCAGCCCATCCACTGAACCCAGCTGTGGCTTCAGAGCGACTTTACTGGCCACCCAGATAGAATTACTTCCACTTCTACCCTAAGAATTAGTGGATGTTCACGACATCTAACCCTCAATGTCGAAATCAATTCTTCATGTCCCTAAGAGGATAGAGATATCATCTCGTCCCCACCCTGGTCTCATACGCTTGGTGCTACTCCAAATTTTGCACGGTCACCTGGTACGACGAACTGCCCTTATACCCACCAGGTCGTCCAATCCCTTAAGACTCATCACTACCCCTCTTGGGCGTCTTGTTGGTCCCATAATCACAATACATGCACAATCAATGTTTTCTTATCATACCATATAATTTGTGGTGCCACTGGTCCAACGGCCCCGACTCTCAACTCAACCCGTAGTTGTTTGTCTTGACTGGTCCATCGACTTGTCAGGTCACAATGCCGCTAGTTGACTAAGTATGTATGTCCTGTCTTGGTACCATAAACAATTCCTTTATTTAAAGTTTTTTGGCATATAAATCATGTTTGTTTACGAGCTCCTACTCGTGCTAACTGGCCTTGGGCCCATTGTATGAGATTTCCAAATCGGGCATATTAGCCCCCAAGTTCCAAAATCGAGGCCCCCAGACTATAAGAGCTATTCGAGCTCCCGTCAAGTAGATCTCCCAAATCATTTAAGCATTGGCACACAGTCATGGGAGAGCACTTTCGACGAAAATATGTTTTCAACTGTCCAACATACTAATCAGGTATAAGGACATCTCCGCTTATAACCGATGAACAGGTTTCCAACTTCCTTCGAGGAAGTTTTATCATACAAACTGGGTATGATCTTACAACCAGTAAGTAGTTTTTCCGCATGATTTTTACATCACTACTCTAAGTTGTGATGTTTAAAATACCACTTGGTAGTGGGTTTTCATTTCGAGGTACTTATCATCCCCAACTTGGTATGATATAAAATCTAACTCACCCTTTAATGTAGTAAATTCCACTAGACTGGTTCTTTGTATTCACACGAGCTTGTCCTTGCTAACGTTCCCGATACTTCTTGTTGCTACACGATAAGAACATATCGGTTCATTATCATTTGGCCTAATAGCCTTCATTCATTCCAAATGAATGAGAAAATTAAACTTTCATTTATTTGTAATTAGGTCCCTAAAGTTATTTTCCCTCAACTTTAAGTCCCTAATGCCGGTTTTTCCTCAAATTGAGTCCTAAAATTTTAAAATTTATCATAGGACCTCAATTTATTCTATTTCACAAAAAGGGGTTTAATTTCCCAAAATTTTAATTTGGTCCCCTAACTTTTCCAAAATTACCATTTTGTCATTCCTTTAAAAAAATGGTAAATTTTACCCCAAAAATCCTAAAAATGGACTGTAGAGAAAGAAAGCTTCAATTACTCACTTGTGAAGGTGTGGCGGTCTAAGCTTTCTATCTGGGTAGATAGCTTTCGTCCTAAGGTTCATTCTAGAATCAAGAATCATATCAATTGATGTCGAATTGAGTTAGAATTTCATCATCGAAATTTTTCCAATTCTCTCTCTAGCACTAGTCTGAAATTGCAGAAAGGAGCTGAATTGGTTTACCTTTCAGTCCTAATTCGGTCGTGAGAGAGCTAAGGAAGTGTTGGGAAGGCTTGGTTTGGCCTGTAGAGGGCTCGAAATGGCCAATTTCAACTCGTCCAGAATAGGGCAGCTTCATTCTGTCGAAGTTGCTTCACTATTCCATCACACCGGCACTTTTCCAGTGACCCTCGAAGCAAATGGAGACTACAGGCGTGTAGTTGACTTTTCCCCGATTCTAAAGAACCCGACCTCACCTTCTTTGGCTAAAAAAAACCCTATATCAGAGCTCTAGTTTGAGCTTCAGTGGAAAACTAAGAAACTGAGGGAGAGTGAGCTTTTCAGGGGTGGAGAGGATTAATGGAGAGGGGCTATTAATATAGGGAGCTCGGGGACTCTTCAGCCGTCCGTTTGGCACCTTTATAACAGACATTGATAGCCAAAAATGAATAGAACGGGGATGTTTCTTCTTCACCAGCACTGCTTCGATTTTCCGACGAGTGAACAGTGTTGTCATCTAAAGGAAGAAGACGACAATGTTCCGAACTGGACCGGACCGGTCCGAACTAGGTTCGAAGCTTAAACTGGCCGATTCAACCCTCATTCGACCAAGTTTTTCAAATCTAAAAATTTCTAAATTCATTTTCTATCTAATGGTGACTTCAAATCTCAAATTTGAATTATTTAAGCCACCTAGAAAAATAAATTTAAGATCTGATTCAATAGTGGTTCAAACTGGTCCAAACCAGTTCGGATGTGGTTCACCTGAACCGGTTTGGTTTTCATCTCCAATACCTTCACAAGTCTATTTCCATGACTTTTGTGACTCCTCAAGTCACTTAGGGTCCATAAATTTCCCAGTTTACCATCTCGCTATCGGTTTTGGTTCATAAACTGGCTCAGTTCTTAAACCGGTTTAATCCGATTTGGGTTTGGTTAACCTGAACTAGTCTTGTTTTTCTCTCCCATTTTGTTCTAAGGTTCCTTCCCAAGGTTTGTAAATCTCTTTGGGTCACAAGGGATCCATAAATTTTCCTGTTTGCCCTTGCTCTATCGGTTCCGGTTCATGAACTGACGCGATTCATAAACCGGTTCAATCCAATTAGATCCAATTCATCTAAACCGATTTGGTTTTTCTCTTCCAAGTTGTCCTAAAGTTCTTTTCCAAGGTTTTATGAACCCTTTGGATCAACTGGGAGTTGTAAATTTCCAAATTGCCCATTCCCAATGGATCGAGTACGTGAACTGATTTGGTTTCTTAATCGGTTTGACCGGCTCTTTTCTCGATTTTCTTTAACTCAAAAGGATGAGGTTTACATTAATGTTTTGAGACCTACCATTTGGCTTGCAGTGAGTAATAACTAGATAATATTCAATTACATGTGGTCATTCAAAAGTTTGTAACTTATAATTTATTGTATATTAATTACTATATATTAAGAGTCATATATTAATTGATTTATTTTTCATGTATCATTCCTATATAAGGAATATATTGTAAATGTATCAAACACAATACAATTAATGAAATCCATCTCTTATTTCAACATGGTTTAAGGACATGATAACATTAGCTTGGAGCTAGAATGAGGAATATATTGCTTTATTAAGGAAATAAAATACACTTTCTTATGATAGTTGAAACTTGGCCAATATTACCGCTTACTTGGCTCTCTCTAAGGCCAGCTCTACCTCAAACCTCTCTCTCCAAGCAAGAAATGTATCCATTATTACCGGTTCGCCATGAGGAATAATAATCTGGTAAGGGAAAATTAACACGATAATTCCTTTATAGATTAATACTTGTATCGTATTTGTAGAAGAGAGCAATCAATGCTTATTTAATATATAAAAAGATAACTTAGTTTATGAACTCCAAACTTGTATACCATAACAACTTATTTTTCAACTTAATTTTGACAGCAACTCATACTATTTTACCCCTTACAAAAATATGACAAGTAATGGTGAATCCTATTAGATATGTTTTCATTAATCAATTATCTAATTAATGCTCTCTTCACATGGTTTATCATCAATTTACCACTGAACAATTCAAGTGTAATTTTAGCAATACCCAAAAAGCCTTCAAATGTAAAACCCATGAGTATATGAGAAGGAACAGACAAATATCAAGGAATGGAAGCATACATCATCCTTTGCAACCTCTTCCTCTCCGGGATTGTCAGGACCATCATCATGACCAAATCATTCAGAAAGTCAATCTTTTGCAAATGTAACAAGTGTGTAGATCATTGTCATACCAAGATTTTTAGATGCTTATGCAATACTGTTGAAATAGTTTAAGATATTTAAGATAGTTACGATATAATCTTAGTAGTTAAGATTATATCAAATATAATAACATATTATTATCCTAATTACCTCACAAGCTGTAGATTTACATATATAAATCATGAGAAAAGTAGAAGTACAATATTTACAAATTAGTGAACTAGGAAGGTTAGTAGATTAAAAACTACTAGAGTAATCTTAATAACACATTAAAAATCAGCAACTTTTTCCATTTAAAAATTTTCTTCAAAAACTTTCTTTGGTTGATCGCCATAGCTTAAAGTTGGTGCCTATTAACCCTTTAAAGGGAGTACATAAAATATGTGTTTCATAGTCCTTAAAATAGCTTTGACTATGCACAATCATATCTTAGACATAATATGTTACGCCCTAACCCGATTTTGTTGGATTCCCATGAACAACCCGCCGCTCTCTCGGTTCAAGAGGAGTTTCCTCTGACTTTAACTCGAGATGAGCCAGGCGTAATTTCAACATTGTTCCTTGGAAGACATATATCCACTAAAATGAAGGAAATTTAAGCATACCTGATAGAGGGTAAGGCTCGGTATTATTCCTAGTCATTTTTTCTTTTCCTAAAAAAGGGATAGAAAGGAGGGGGTGAGTACGACTACTTAGTAAATGGGTTTTTCAAGAAAATATCTTTAAGGAAAAGAGTTGTATTGGAGTGTGCCAGACTCCTTTCCTTCAAAAATCATTTCATTTAAAAATCTCAGGCTTTATCACCATTTCCTTATTTAATCACGGTGTGTTATCACCCAACACACAACATTCATCATGAAGGTCAAACACACATTCGCAGGCAAGCACGACCACTGAACCCACTTGTGGCTTCGGAGCGACTTTACCAGCCACGTAGATAGAAGTACGTCCACTTTTACCCTGAGAATGAGTGGAAGTAAGACACATCCAACCCTCAATCCCAAAATCAATTTTTCATGTCCATATGAAGATAGAGACCTCGTCCTGTCCCACCCCGATCTCATGCGCTTAGTGCTACTCCAAATTTTGCATGATCACCTAGTACGACGAACTACCCTTATACTCACTAGGTCGTCTAGGGCCCTTAGGATGCACCACTACCCCTCATGGGCGTCTTGATAATCTCAAAATCATAGTGCATGCATGAACAGTATTCTCTTATCATGCCATATAATTTGTGGTGCCACTGATCCAACAGCCCCAACTCTCAATTCAACTTGCATCTGTTTGTCTTGACTAGTCCGGAGACTTGTCATGTCGCACTACCGCTAGTTGACTAAATGTATCAGTCCTATCTTGGTACCATGGCCAAACAATTCACTTATTAAAGTTTTATGGCACATATTTCATGTTTGTTTATGAGCTCCTGCTCGTGCCCACTAACATATGGCCCACTTGTTCGAGATTTTCAAAATCAGGCATAATAGTCTCCTATTTCCAAAATTGAGGCCCCCGGCCTATAAGAGCTATTCGAGCTCCCATTAAAAAGGTTTCCCAAATAGTTTTAGCATTGGCACACAGTTAGGGGAGAGCACTTCCGACAAAATTATATTTTCAACAGTCCATTATACCGACCGGATATAAGGACATCTCTGCTCATAACCGATGAACAGGTTTTCAACTTCCTTCAAGGAAGTTTCATCATACCAATCGGGTATGATGTACTTACAACTAGTAAGTAGGTTTTCCATACCTCTTGTTAGTGGGTTTTCATTTCGTGGTACTTATCATCCCCAATCAGGTATGATATAAAATCTCACTCACAACCGATAAGTGGTTTTTAACTTTAAATTGAACTCATCATCCCAACTAGGTATGACGTTAGTAAACCCACTCACCTATTAATGTCGTGAATTCCACTAGACCGGTTCCTTGACTTCACGCAAGCTTGTCCTTATTGGCATTCCCGGTGCTTCATGTTTCTACACAATATGAACATCTCAGTTCATTATCTCTCCTCGGCCTAATAGACTTCATTCATTCCAAATGAATGAGAAAAACCAAACTTTTATTTATTTGTAATTAAGTCCCTAAAGTTATTTTTCTTTAAGTCCCTAATGCCGGTTTTTTCTCAAATTGAGTCCTAAAACTTTTAAAATTTCTCTTGGGACAATTTCACAAAAAGGGGTTTAATTTCCCAAATTTCCAATTTGGTCCCCCCAACTTTTCTAAAATTACCATTTTGCCCTTCCTTTACAAAAATGGTAAATTTTACCCCAAAAATTCTAAAATTCCTCAATTGGCCCTCTAACATTTTTATCATGCCCAATTGACCATCAATTTTAGGAAATTGCATTTCGGTCACTCGAATTTTCGAAAATCCCCAATTTTTCCCAATTTTTTCCCCAATTCCAACTTTTTAACACAACCGAATATGATTTCATCAAATTGACTGATCAAACATTTCCAATTGTTGAAATTGAAGTTGAAATCAATTTTCTACATGTTCATACGATTCTTTAGCAATTTGAATAGTAAGTTTTAACACTGGAACGAGCTCAAACAAAGCTTCGTTGGAAAATGAATTGTAGAGAGAGAAAGCTTCGATTACTCACCGGTGAGGGCACGGCAGTCCGAGCTTTCTATTTGGGCAGGTAGTTCTCCTCCTGAGGTTCTTCCTAGGATGAAGAATGTCATCAATTGATGTCGAATTGGATTAGTATTTCATTATTGAAATTCGGTTGACTCTCTCTAACACTGATCGAAAATTACAAAGGGGAGTCGAATTGGCATACCTTTCCATCCTAATTCGGCCGTGGGAGTTTTGAGAACTTGGGAGGGCTTGGTTTGGCTTGAGGAGGGCTTGAATTAGCCAATTTCAGCTCGGTCAAAATAGGGCAACTTTGGTCCGCCGGACCTACTTCATTATTCAATCATGCTGATGCTTCTCTGGCGACTCTCGGAACAAATGGAAGTCACCACCGTGTAGCTGACTTCTACCCGGTTCTAATGAACCCGAACTCGCCTTCTTTGGCTCAAAAATGACCCTATATCGGAGCTCTAGTTCAAGCTTCACTAGAAAACTAAGCAACTAAGAGGGAGTGAGCCTTTCCGGTGTGAAGAGGATGAATGGAGAAGAGCTCTTTATATAGGGAGCTCGGGGACTTGTTGGCCATGCGTTTGGCACCTTTCTGACAGATATTGATGGCTTGAAATGTATCGAACGGAAACATTTCTACACTGCTGGCATTGCTTCAATTTTCTAGCAAGTGAACAGTGTTGTCATCTGAAGGAAGAAGACGACACTGTTCTGAATCGGACTGGACCGGTCTGAACAAGGTTTGAAGCTTAAACCGACCGGTTCACCCCTCATTCGACCGAGTTTTTCAAATCTAAAAATTTATAAATTCATCAAAATTCATTTTCTATCCAATGTGGTCTCAAATCTCAAATTTTAATTATTTAAGGCACCTAGAAAAATAAATTTAGGATCTGGTTTAATAGTAGTTCAAACTGGTCCAAACCAGTTCAGATCCGGTTCACCTGAACCGGTTGGGTTTTCATCCCCAATTCCTTCACAAGTCCATTTTCATGACTTTTGTGGATCCTTAGGTCACTTAGGGTCCATAAAATTTTTGGTTTACCATCTCTTTATCGATTTCGATTCATAAACCAACTCAGTCCTTAAACCGGTTCGAGTCTGGTTCACCCGAAATGATCTAGTTTTTCTCTCCCACTTTGTTCTAATGTTCCTTCCCAAGGTTTATAAATCTCTTTGGATTACAAGGGATCCATAAATTTCTTGGTTGACCCATTCCCTATCAGTTCCGGTTCACGAATCAACTCGGTTCATAAACCGGTTCTATCCGGTTCGGGGGACCCTAAAAGAGAGGAAATATGAATAACAGATGTCTCATCATACTAGACTAGAATGAGATCAATTGTGGTAATCATATACAAATAGTTGAATCTTCCACATATTGGGTTATTGATTCTAGTACTTCAAGACATATGACATGATCAACAGAAGAATTTAATATATGTGATAAGTATCCTCAAACTCATAATTGAGTTGTTCATAGGGCAGATGGAACAGTACAATCTATCAAAGGGAAGGGCTTTGTTAGATGAACTGATTTGATCACATTATCATTTATTTTGCATGTTCCCTCTTTTCCAGTTAATATGTTGTCAATTATTAGTATCATTGATCAATTAAATTCTCAAGTAATTTTTTATGGGGACACTTGTATCTTTCGAGAGAAAAACACTAAGAAGATACTTGGAACTAGCAGCAAGCGTGTAAGATTGTGTTATCTAAATAAAATATTTATGGATAAAAGTTTGAGTGTTGCAATGAATTTTAAAGAAGAAGATGAAGCAACGTTAAAACATTGTAGGATGGGACATCCATCTTTTGAGAGTCTTAAAAAGTTGAGATCAGAGTTGATGAATAAAGTAGAACACAATAAACTTGTTTGTGATGCTTGTGAGTTTGGAAAACATACAAAACAAGTTATAATTCTACTAGATTAAAAAGTATGGAGCCATTTTTATTGATTTACTCGGACGTTTGTAGGCCATGTCCGACTACCTATACTAATGGATTCAGATGGTTTATCATCTTTATTGATTGTCACTCTCGGATGACATGGTTATATTTGATGAAGCACAAAGGAGAAGCACTATTATGTCTCAAGAATTTTCTAGCTCTTGTTCAAACTCAATTTAATGCCAAAGTTTATACTCTTAGAACAGACAATGGCACTGAGTATGTGAATCAAGAATTTTGTCTTATCTATCTAATAAGAAAATTATTCATCAAACAGACTACATGTCTAGATACCCCCCAACAAAATGGTGTTGTAGAGTGGAAAAATTGTCATTTTTTGGAAGTTGCTCGTTCTCTTCTCTTCAAGATGAATGTACCAAAGTATTTATGGAGTGAAGCTATACTAACATCAGCTTATTTGATTAGTTGGATGCCCTCACAAGTGTTGAAATTTAGATTACATTTTGAAGTATTGATGGGACAAAACACATAAATAGTCCCTCCTCGTGTGTTTGGATGTATATGTTTTGTTATGGATCATCGTCATTCGGTAAGCAAGCTCAATTCTCATGCATTAAAATGTATTTATGTGGGTTATTCCAGTACTCAAAAGGGAAACAAGTATTAGAGTGCAAGTGAGAAAAGACTCTTTGTGAGTATAGATGTGATGTTTCGTGAGAATGAACCATTCTATAAGGAATCAACGCGGTCTTCAACCGTATTACAAAACTTGTCAATTCCTGATATACGACAAACAAATAAAAAAATTGTCAATGATCAAAGTGCTGAAAATATTATTGTAGTAGTGACTACGTGTCCTATAATTTAGAGTAACAAAGATGGAAAAAAGGATGAGCCTCAATTAAAGGTATATAGCAGGAGAAATAAGGACAGTGCTAAGGGGGGGAAATATGAGTCATGTGATGGTGAGATAATCCCAAGTATTAATCAACCCTCTAATGGTCAATTAATGTCACCAGAAAGTAATGACTCTATACAACCTTCTAATGGTTTATCCACATCATTGGATAGTAATGATTCCTTACCTATTGCCATTAGTAGAGGACGTAGAGCTAATGCAGGGAAACCTCCAATTAGATATGGTTTTAGGAATGATATATCTAATTATGTTTCATATGCATCTGTTCCACCTACATACAACTCATATATTGCATGACTACAGTTAGTACACATGCCATGGCAAGAAGCTAAACAGGATCCAAAGTGGCTTGGAGCAATGCATGATGAGATGAACCTATGAAGCTGTAGTGTGATAACATGTTTGCTATAAATATTGCCAACAACCCAGTTCAATATGATAGGAACAAACACGTGAAAAATAATTAATTTTTCATTAAAGAAAAAATTGATATGAAGATTGTGGAACTACAATATATGAAGATCAGTGGACAACTAGCAGATTTTTTAATTAAGGATTTAGTTTCTAGATAATGGAATGATATTTGTAACAAGATTGGAATGGTGGATATCTACCAACCATCTTGAGGTGGAGTGTGCAATATTAATAAGTTAATGGAATATTTGTAAACAGTGCAAATATACCATATATATTCTTAATGTAATTTAATAGTAGAGTATTATATTTTCCAATATTAAATATAAAGATAAGGAAATATACTTCCCGTTCAAATTTCCCCTTCCATTTCTTAAGATCCTCGTGTGTATCCTCGTAAACTGAACAAAGAATTCAATAATAAAAACTAGAAGATGTCAGTGCTATTTCTTCACGGCTTAACATGTTAATATTGTGCATCAACCATTCACTTAATATAATAACATTGTGGGATAAGCAAAAAGAATTTGAATATGCAAGAAAGAAACTCATTGCAGGTTTTATGCACTGGAGTGAGGAGCTTCTGTCATAAAAAAATATTCAAATACAGTTCGGATTTCTAAATCAAGATAAGCTGTTGTTAATATGTTCAGCAATCACATATAGCACAAAACTATTGAAGCCTTGCCTCTAGTGAATAAATTTCCAATTCTACTAAATATGGAAATGAATAAGCCTAAGGGTGCAAATGAATCATATCCTACTTTACTAGGCTTGAATATTCTTAAAATAGAAAAATTAAGTAGAATGGAAAAAGTCTAACAATTAGTGGACAATAACAACAACAGACAACACAATATAGAGGAAAAAAGTTCACCTTTTCACGTTTAAAAGTGGAGGCTCATCAAGGTATTTTTTTGTATGAGAGAATATCAATCCCAACTCAACTATAGTAGAAATTATGAAGTGAATGTCTCAGAAGGATAATACATCCATAAGCAAAAACCTTCATTGGGGGAATGGGCAAATGAACCAGGAGACAAAAAGTAAAATATAGCCTAGTGCTTCAAGAAAAATCTCACAAAAATAGTTTAGACAAATAAAGATAAGGAAATGTACTTCCTGTTCAAGTTTCCCCTTCAATTTCTTAAGATCCTCGTGTGTATCCTTGTAAACTAAACAAAGAATTCAATGATAAAAACTAGAAGATGCCTGTGCAATTTCTTCACGGCTTAACACGTTAATATTGTGCATCAACCATTGACTTAATATAATAACATTGATGAATATGAAAAACTAGTCAAGGGATAAGCAAAAAGAATTTGAATATGCTAAGAAAGAAACTCATTGACAGGTTTTATGCACTGGAGTGAGGAGCTTCTATCATAAAAAAACATTCTAAGTACAGTTTAGATTTCTTAATCAAGATTAGTTGCTGCCAATATGTTCAGAAATCACATACAGTAAAAAAACTATTGAAATTGTTGAGAATACGATCACACATTGGATAAAATAGAGAAGTGTTGTGGGTTTATAAGTTTGGAAAGGTTTCACTACTTACAAGTTATGACTTTTAAATAGAAATGGTACTACCTATTATTGGTTTACAATACCTTCTCACATGGTATCAGAGCATATATGTCATGCCCCAACCTGGTTTGGTCAGATCCCCATGAACAACCCGCCACTCCCTTGGTTCAAGAAGGGTTTCCCCCTTCTTAAATTCAAGAGGAGTCAAGCGTAATATCAACTTTGTTCCTTGGAAAACATATATCAAATAAGATGCAATCTTAATAAAATCAAGCATACCTAATAGAGGGTAAGGCCTGGTGTTATCCCTAGTCATTTCTCTATTCCTGAAAAGGGATAAAAAGAGTGAATGAGTTTCTACAACTTAGTGAATGAGTTTTTACAACTTAGTGAATGAGTTTCTACAACCTTGTCGCATTGCCACCAGTCCATCGAGTAAGTCGGTCCTGTCTTGGTACCATGGCCGAACACATAATTTATTAAAGTTTTCATGGCTTAATATCATGTTTGTTTATGAGCTCCTGCTCATGCCAACTGGCCTTGGGCCCACTGTACAAGATTTTCAAAATCGAGCATATTATTCCCCAAGTTCCAAAACCGAGGCCTCTGGCCTATTCGAGCTCCCGTCAAAAAGATCTCCCAAAATTTTTAAGCAGTGGTGCAAAGCCAGGGAAGAACACTTCTGACAAAAATGTCTTTTCATTCGTCAATCACACCAACTAGGTGTGATGACATCTCCGCTTACAATCGAAAAATGGGTTTTCCACTTCCTTCGAGGAAGTCCATCATACCAACCGAGTATGATCTACTTACAACCGGTAATTAGTTTTTCCGTGTAGTTTCCACATCACCCCATTCAGGTGTGATGTTAAAATTTCACTTAGTAGTGGTTTTTCATTCCGAGGTACTCATCATCCCAATGAGGTATGATGTGAAAATTCCACTCACCCGTTAATACAATGAATTCCTCTTGACCTGCTATTTGCCTTCATGCGAGCTTGTCTTGGTTCGCGTTCCCGGTACTTAGTGTTCCTACACGATATGAACATACTTGTTCATTATCCTTTGGCCTAATAGCCTTCAGTCATCACAAATGGATAAAATACCCAAACTTTTCAATTATTTGCAATTAGGTCCCTAAAATTCTTTTTTTTCTTTAGCTTTAGGTCCCTAATGGCAATTTTCCCCCAAATTGAGTCCTAGAACTTCAAAATTTTACTTTGGGGCCTCAATTTATTCAAAATTACAAAAAAGGGGTTCAAGTTTCCCAAATTCCAAAAAATTGGCCAATTGGTCCTCCAACATCTTTTCCATGCATAATTTTTCTTTTCAATTTTTGGAAATTATACTTTAATCCCTCGAAATTTTGAAATCCCCAATTTTTCCCTCATTTTCAACCTTTCAACCTGATCTAATTTGATTTCATCAAATTGACCGATCAAACAATGTTAATTGTTGAAATTGAAGATAAATTTAAATTACTACACATCCATACGATTCAATTGCACTTTGAATCGCATGAATTCACACTGGAACGAGCTCAAATAGAGCTTCACTGGAAAATTGAACGTTGAGAGAGAAAGCTTTGAAAGCTTACCGTCAGGGGTGCGACGATCCGAGCTTTCAAACTGGGTAGATAGCTCTCATCATGGGGTTTCTCCTGGAATCAAGAATCACCTCAATTCATATCGAATTGAGGGAGAATTTGGTTAGTAAAGATCTGTCAGTTCTACCTCTAGCACCGATCGGAATTCACAGAGGAGGGCCAAATTGACTTACTTTTTCACTCTAATTTGGTAGTATGAGGGCTGAGGAAGTGTTAGGAGAGCTTAGCTTGGCCTTAGGAGGGCTCGAATTGGCTGATTTCAGCTCGATAAGAACATGGCATCTTCAGTCTGCCAGAGCTGCTTCACTATTCGATCACGTCAGTGCTTCTCTGGCGATCCTCAGAGCAATTGGAGACCACCCTCGGGTAGTTGACTTCTCCCCGAGTCTAAAGAACCCGACCACACCTTATTTGGCTCAGAAAAACCCCTATGTCAGAGCTTTGGTTCAAGCTTTATCGAAAAACTGAGTAGCTGAGAGAGAGTAAGGTTTTCAGGTGTGTGGAGGATGAATGAAGAAGGGCACTTTATATAGGGAGCTCGAGGACTCTTCGGCCGTCCATTTGGCACCTTAATAACAATTATTGATGGCTTGAAACATATTGAACGAAAACGTTTCCTCTTCACCAGCACTATTTGATTTTCTAGCGAGTGAACAGTACTGTCATCTGAAGGAAGAAGACGATATTGTTCCGAACCGGGTTCAACGCTTAAACTAGCTGATTCAGGCCCATTTCAACCGAGTTTTTCAAAATTAAATATTTATAAATTTATCTAAATTATTCTCTATCCAATGGTGGCCTCAATTCTCCTATTTAAATTTTCTTAGCCACCTAGAAAAATGAATTTAGCGTCTGGTTCAATAATGGTTCAATTCGGTTCAGATCCGGTTCACTTGAACCGGTCTGGTTTTCTCTCCCAATTTGTTCTAAGGTCCCTTTTCAAGGTTTTTGACTCTTTGGGTCACTCAGGAGTTGTAAATTTTCCAACTTGCCCGCTCTCTAGTGATCGGGTTTGTGAACCGGTTCAGTTTTCTCACTCGGTTTAACTAGTTCTTTCCCCGGTTTTCCTTAACTCCAAAGGGCGGGATTTACAATATCGCTCAATAGCTTCCTTCTCCTAGAAATTTGGCTCCTGCATAGCATCATCTTTTCTTGTTCAAGCATTTTCTCAAACACATAGCCTGTGTAGCACACTTCTTCCTCATTCAAGCATTTTCTCAAATACATAACTACCCTAAACACTCAAAATGAGCTCCTCAACCACCATCATTCTCCCCAATGCACTTCCCTCCCTACTAATAAAACTTCACAACACCAACTACTACCTTTGGCAGAATAATATTAGTAATATGCTACAAGCTTATCAATTGTATAGTTATGTCGATGGTAGCATACCTCAGCCAAAACCTACCTTGCTGGTGAAAGAAAAAGATGAGGAACTGGAGATTGTCAACCCAGAATATGATGCGTGGGTGGCCCGAGATAAGTTCACATTAACTATACTAACCGCATCTTTGTCTACAAAAGTTAATTTGCAGATCATTGATGTTTTTACATCAGCTGAAGCATGGAATAAGCTGTAGACTCTATACAACTCTCAAACTCGTGCTCAAAAGCACATTCTCGACCAACAATGGCGAGACCTACATAAGGGTGATCAATCCGGTTTGGATCCAGTTCACCTGAACTGGTCTGGTTTTCTCTCCCAATTTGTTCTAAGGTCCCTTTTCAAGGTTTTTATGACTCTTTGGGTCACTCGAGAGTTGTAAATTTTCCAATTTCCCATTCTCTGGTGATCAGTTTGTGAACTGGTTCAGTTTTCTTACTCAGTTTGACCGGTTCTTTCCCTAGTTTTCCTCAACTCCAAAGGGCGATGTTTACAATATCGCTCAATAGCTTCCTTCTCCTAAAAATTTGGCTCCTGCGTAGCATCATCTTTTCTTGCTCAAGCATTTTCTCAAACACATAGCATGCGTAGCACACTTCTTCCTCATTCAAGCATTTTCCAAACACATAACTACCCTGAACACTCAGAATGAGCTCCTCAACCACCATCATTCTCCGTAATGCACTTCCCTCCTTACCAATCAAACTTGACAACACCAACTACTACCTATGGCAGAATAACATCAATAATATGCTACAAGCTTATCAACTGTATAGTTATGTCGATAGTAGCATACCTCAGCCAAAACCTACCTTGTTTGGAAAGAAGAAGATGAGGAACTGGAGATTGTCAACCTAAAATATGATGTGTGGGTGGTCCGAGATAAGTTCACATTGACTGCATGTCACGCCCCGACCCAGTTTGGTCAGATCCCCGTGATCAACCCGCCACTCTCCTAGTTTATTAAAGGGTTTCCCCTTATTATAAACAGTAAAGAGTAAGGCATCCTTTAAACCTGCACATTTTACTAGAATAGCATAATCAAAGCTGTAAAACATTTTAACTTCACCATACCTATCTCACAGGCGTCTTAGTTGATGGTCTTTAAGGGTAGACTTTCTGGGTTTTCCTAAAAGGGATATAAGGGAGGGGGTGAGTACGACTACTCAGTGAATGGGTTTTCAAAGCTTTTTAACTTTAGGAAAAAGATAAATTTTAGAGTGTGCCAGACTCCTTTCTTTCAAAACCATTTCATTTGAAATCTCAGGTTTTATCACCAATTCCTTATTTAATCACAGTGTGTCATCACCCAACACACATCCTTCATCATGAAGGTTAAACACACATTTGTAGGCCAGCACATCCACTGAATCCACTTGTGGCTTTGAAGCGACTTTATCGGCCACCTAGATAGAAGTACGTCCACTTCTACCCTGAGAATGAGTGGATGTTCATGACATCCAACCCTCAATCCCGAAAACATTTCTTTGTGTCCATATGAGAACAAAGACCTCATCTCGTCCCCACCTCGGTCTCATGCACTTGGTGCTACTCCAAATTTCACACGGACACCGGGTACGACAAACTACCCTTATACTCACCAGGTCATCTAGTGCCCTTAGGATGCATCACTACCCCCTCTTGGGTGTCTTGATGGTCCCGTACTCATAGTGCATGCACAATCAATATTTTCTCATTATACCATATAATATGTGGTGCCACTGGTCCAACGGCCCCGAATCTCAACCCAACCCGTATTTGTTTGTCTTGACTGGTCCATCGACCAGTCATGTCGCACTGCCGCTAATTGACTAAGTATGTCGGTCCTATCTTGGTATCACGGCCAAACAATTCCTTTATTTAAAGTTTTATGGCATATAATTCATGTTTGTTTACGAGCTCCTGCTTGTGCCAACTGGCCTTGGGCCCACTGTACAAGATTTTCAAAATCGGTCATATTAGCTCCCAAGTTCCAAAACCGAGGCCCCCGGCCTATCAGAGCTATTTGAGCTCCCATCAAGAAGGTCTCCAAAATAATTTAAGTATTGGCACACAGTTAGGAGAGAGCACTTCCAACAAAATTGTATTTTTAATTGTCCATTATACCAACCGAGTATAAGGACATCTCCACTCATAATCGATGAACAGGTTTTCAACTTCCCTCGAGGAAGTTTCATCATACCAATCGGGTATGATCTACTTACAATCGATAAATAGTTTTTCCGCATATTTTTCACATCACTACTCCAAGTTGTGATGTTTAAAATGCCACTTAGTAGTGGGTTTTCATTCCGATATATTGATCATTCCCAACCGTGTATGATATAAAAGTCTCACTCACAACTGGTAAGTGGTTTTTAACTTTAAATTATGCTCATCAACCCAACCGGGTATGACTTTAGTAAACCCACTCACCCGTTAATGCAGTGAATTCCACTAGACCGGTTCTTTGTATTCACGCAAGCTTGTCGTTGTTGGCGTTCTTGGTACCTGGTGTTCCTACACGATATGAACATCTTGTTTCATTATCACTCAGCCTAATGGCCTTCATTCATTCCAAATAAATGAGAAAAACCAAACTTTTATTTATTTGCAATTAGGTTCCTAAAGTTATTTCTCTTTAACTTTAGGTCCATAATGTCGGTTTCTCCTCAAATTGAGTCCCGAAACTTTTAAAATTTATCATAGTGCCTATTTTTATTCCATTTCACAAAAAGGGATTTAATTTCCCAAATTTCAAATTTGGTCCCCCAAATTTTCCAAAATTACCATTTTTCCCTTCCTTTACAAAAATGGTAAATTTTACCCCAAAAATTCTAAAATTTCTCAATTGGCCCTCTAACATTTTTATCAAGCCGATGAAGGCACGACGGTCCAAGCTTTTGATCTGGGCAGATAGCTCTCGTCCTGAGATTCATCCTAGAATCAAGAATTCATCAATTGATGCTAAATTGAGTTACAATTTCATCCTTGAAATTCTGTCGATTCTCTCTCTAGCACCGACCGAAAATTGTAGAAAAGAGCCGAATTAGCTTACTTTTCAGTCCTAATTCAGTCGTGGGAGGCCTGAGGAAGTGTTAGAAAGGCTTGGTTTGGCCGGAGGAGGGCTCGAAATGTCTGATTTCAGCTCGTCTGAAATAGGGCATCTTTGGTCCATCGGAGCATCTTCACTATTCCATCACGGCGGCGCTTCTCTGGCGACCCTCGGAGCAAACGGAAACTACAAGCGTGTAGCTGACTTCTCCCCGGTTCTAAAGAACTTGACCTCACCTTGTTTGGCTCATAAAAGTCCCCATATCGGAACTCTGGTTCAAGCTTCACCGGAAAATGGAGCAGTTAAGAGAGAATGGAGTTTTTAGATGTGGAGAGGATGAATGGAGAGGGGCTCTTTATATAGGGAGCTCGGGGACCCATTGGTCGTCCGTTTGGAACCTTTATGATAGCCATTGATGGCCTGAAACGTACCGAACGGAAACGTTTCTTCTTCGTCGGCACTACTTCGAGTTTCCAGCGAGTGAACAGTGCTGTCATCCTGAGGAAGAAGATGACACTCTTTAGAACTGCACTAGACCGGTCAGAACTAGGTTCAAAGTTTAAACTGGCCGGTTCACCCCCCCCCCCCCCCATTTGATCGAGTTTTTCAAATCTAAAAATTTCTAAATTCATTTTCTATCCAATGGTGGTCTCAAATCACAAATTTGAAATTTTTAAGCTACTTAGGAAAATGAATTTAGCATCTGGTTCAATAGTAATTCAAACTAGTCCAAACCGATTCAGATCCGGTTCACTTGAACCGGTTTTGTTTTCATATCCAATTCCATCACAAGTCCATTTCCATGACTTTTGTGACTTCTTAGGTCACTTAGGGTCCAAAAAATTCCCGGTTTACCATCTCTTTATCGATTTCGATTCATAAACTAGCTCGATTCATAAACCGGTTTAATCCAGTTTGGGTCCAGTTCACCCAAACAGGTCTGTTTTTTCTCTCCCACTTTATTTTAAGGTTCCTTCCCAAGGTTTATGAATTTCTTTGGAGCACAAGGGAGTTGAATTTCTCTGATTTGCCTGATCTCTATTGGTTCTCGTTCATGAATCGATTCAGTTCATAAACCAGTTCAATCCAGTTGGATCCGGTTCATCCAAACCAATATGGTTTTTCCCTTCCAATTCATCCTAAGGTTCTTTTCCATAGTATTATAAACTTTTTGGATCACCAGGAGTTGTAAATTCTAAAATTGCACGTTCACAAATGATCGGGTTTGTGCACCGGTTCAGTTTTCTCACTCGGTTTGACCGGTTCTTTTCCCGGTTTTTCCATAGCTCAAAAGGGCGGGGTTTACACTGCACTAACCACATCTCTATCTACATAAGTCTATCTACATAAGTCAATTTTCATATCATTGGTGTTTTTACATCAGCTGAAGCATGAAATAAGATGGAGACTCTATACAACTCTCAAACTCATGCTCAAAAGCATATTCTCGACCAACAATGGCGAGAGCTACAACAGTGTGATCAACCCATGGCCACCTACCTCTCCATCATCTCAACCCTCGCCACCAGCTTCGCCCAAATCGGTCACCCCAAACCTGACCACGAAATTGAAGAGAAATTATTTGATAGTCTTGACAGGGAATGGGAGGCACCCACTCTTGCTATGTCGCCTGTTATGGATGCCATGACTCTGGATTCCTTGAAAACATTGATGCTCACCCAGGACACCCGTCGTGCTCAAAAGTATAAAATCAATTCATGGTCTGCATCCCTATCTAGAATCATAGGAGCTACCAACATACCTCAACCTCTCGTAACTGTTGTAGCTACCCGAAGCTCCCGCAGTCTCCTCTCAATGCCTATGATGCCTCCTTTTTGTTTTGTAGGTCGACAATCGCAATAGAGGTTATTTCCAAGCTCTCATCAACATATTGCACCACATGGAGTTTCTACTCCATGGAATGATAGAACCCCTAATGGGAGATTTTCATCCCAACAACTTTCGTCCAATCCAACATTTGGGTGTCATCCAATAGGCTCCATTTGCTCTTCTTGAACTTGGGGTGCACAAGGCCTCCCCAAGAAAGAAAAAAGTAGTACGTATAAAAGGCCCGACTTACGGCCTTCCGGGCCTACATGCCAACTGTGTGGATTAATGGGCCACATGTCCACCCATTGTCCATCATACGAGCTCAAGCCCATCACACCTTAGGTTCATTCCTCTTACAATTCAAAGCCCACCTCCCCATCAACTCAATTGGTATGTTGATTACAGTGTTACCACACATATCACTAACACCTTATCTCACATGTCTATTCAAGATGATTCCACCCTTCCTAAGCATCTAATGATCGACAATGGGACAGGTTTACCAATTTTATCCTCTAGTTCTACTTATCTTCACTCTCCACCTCATAAATTCCTTCTTAATCATATCTATTATGTTCCCCAAATTTCTTTAAATCTTCTATCTGTCTCTCAATTTACTCGAGATAACCCATGTTATTTTGAATTTTATTCTACATATTTCTTTATGGAAGATCTATTCTCTCACTAGGAGTTATTGTGCGGGAGTCGTAAGGGGGGCTCTATATCTCTGCACTAGTCGTACATCTTCTCCCATTTTTCTAGCTACTTATGTCAATCATGTTGCGTCTGTTTCTATTTGGATTCAACGTTTGGGACATCTTGCTTCTCCCATTGTTAGTCATGTATTTTCTAATCATCTCTCTATGAAAAATATATCTCTGTTGTCATTATGTGAATATTGTTCTTGTGGTAAAATTATTCAACAACCATTTCCCCTCACCCATAATAAGAGTCTTGCTCCACTTGAGCTAATTTATACCGATATATAGGGACTCGCTCCCATTCTTTCACACATGGGTCATACTTACTATGTACACTTTCTTGATAATTATAGTAAGTTTTCTTGGTTTTACATTCTAAAGTACCGTTCTGACATTATCTCTATTTTTCGAGAATTTCGTTTACAAGTTGAAAATCAACTCAATTTCAAAATCAAATACTTACAATCTGATGGGGCAAAGAATTTTTGTCCAAATCTTTCCAATCGAAATTGCAGGCTGCAGAAATCTCTCACCGTATTTCATATCCTCATACGCCTCAATAAAATGATTTTGTTGAACGTAAGCATTGCCACATAGTTAATATGGGCCTTATTCTCCTAAGTCAATCTAATGCTCCTATTAAATACTAAGATTTTGCCTTTGAGACAACTGTATATCCCATCAACCATCTTCCTACTCAATCTGTTGGGTTTCGTTCACCTATTCAAGTCCTCACCCATACTCTTCCACATTATAAATCTCTTCATGTTTTTGGTGCCTTTGTTTTTCATACCTTCGTCCTTATATTTCCCACAAATTACAACCCCACTCTTTGCCTTGTATTTTTCTTGGATATTCCTCTAAATATGTAGGTTATGGGTTCTTGATCCTCGAACTGATCGCATTTTTATATATCGTACCATCCACTTTAATGAGTTTGTCTTCCCCTTCTCTCATGACCCTCTGTCCCCAACTACCCCCGTCTAGTACTCCATCGCTACTCTTTCGATTCCCTCTCCTGTCATAATGCCGCCATTGGACTGAGGTATGGTTCCTCCTTCTCCTTTGAGTATACATGAGACTTCTTCACAGGCCTCTCCTACAAGTTCGCCTACTCCTCCTCCGTCGGTTTCTCGCATGGTCACTTGCTCTTTGGATTGTTCTCTTCCTCCCCGATACTTTACTATCAACCCCTTCTTGTTTGTGGTGCAGGAACCTCACACCTTTGCTCAAGCTCATCATGACCCTCTTTGGATGGACGCCATGAAAGCTGAACTCTCTGCACTTCTTCACAATCATAGTGGGATTTGGTTCCTGCCCCTCCTGATCGTCCTGTTATTTGTTGCAAGTGGGTTTATAAGATTAAGGAAAATCCTAATGGTACCATTGTTCGACATAAGGCTTGACTCGTTGCCAAAGGTTTCTCCCAACAACCAGGTCTAGATTATAATGCCACCTTCAGTCTAGTCATCAAGCTTGTCACCATTTGGGTCATCCTCTCCATTGCGGTCTCTTCCAATTGACCTATCCATCAATTAGACATAAATAATGTTTTCCTGCATGGTCACCTTATTAAGGAAGTCTACATGTCTCAACCAGTCGAGTTCTTTGACCTTGTTTATCCTCATCATGTGTGTCGACTTCGACGGTCGCTCTATGGACTCAAACAAGCTCATCATGTCTGGTTCCTCTGCCTCAGCTCTTTTCTTCAAACACTGGGTTTTTGTGGCTCCATTACTGGTAGCTCTCTCTTCATTTATCGTACTGCTCGTTTTGTTATATTTTTGTTTGTCTATGTTGATTATCTTTTCATCACGAGCTCACCCACTGCTCATGTCGAATCCATTATTTGTGCTCTTCATACTGAATTTTCTATCAAGGATTTGGGTCCGCTACATTGCTTACTCGACATTGAAGTTAAGCACTCCTCTCAAGGTATCCACTTTACCCAAACCAAATATATTCATGATCTTCTCTCTAAAGCTTCCATGGCTACCTGCCAACCCGTCTCAACTCCCAATAGCTCTGGCCCCCGTTTGTCTACTTTTACGGGTACTTTACTCTCTGATCTAACCCAATATCGTCAGATTATTTTCTGATACATCTGCATTATTTTTCTGATACTGATTGGGTCGGTAACCTTGGTGATCGTCGCTCTGTTAGTGGATTTTCTATTTTTCTGGGTCATAATCTAATCTCATGGAGCTCCCGTAAGCAACGCACTATTGCTCACTCTAGCACTAAGTCTAAATATAAAAGTATTGGTAATCCTGCTACAGAGATTATCTAGCTCCGCCCCCTACTTCACGAACTTCATCTACCTCTCTCTGGCCCTCCTATATTGTGGTGTAACAATCTCTCAACCATTTATCTCACAAATAACCCTATTTTTCACGCCCGCACCAAACTTATTGAAATTGATTATCACTTTGTTCATGAACAAGTTAGCAATGGGCATCTTCGTGTTCATTTTATTAGTACCGATTCTCAATTTGTTGATATTCTAACCAAAAGCTTGTCTACTTTCTATGGCACAAGCTCAATCTCCGAGATCTCCCCATGAGCTTGCGGGGGAGTAAAAGCCAACTCAGCATATCTACCGCAGCAACCACCACACCACCTCCAAGCCAACTCAGCATATCTGCACGAATTGGTTATAGCAGTTATCACCTTCATTTATTGCATAATAAAAGCCAACTCAATGTATCAGCATAAATTTATTATGAACAGTGACCACCTCCATTTATTACATATTTTGTCTATTTTTTGTTTGTCATTTGGTTTGTACAACATGTATAAATCACCATACAAGTGAAAAATGAATACACATAGAAATTACCCACTTACTCTTCCTTGCTTTTATGGTATTAGAGCGAGTGGGCTCGTACCTGTACCCAACTCGATGTCATTATTCCCACTCATCCGAAACCGGAAAAATAATACTCGACTTATAGACAGTTGTTAAGGATAGGTTTAAAATTGCACGTGATAAGTGTATCCACGTTGCACGTGAGGGCAGGTGTTGAGAATACAATCACAAATAAGATAAAATAGATAAGTGTTATGGATTTATAAGGTTGAAAAAGTTCCACTACTTACATGTAATGACTTTTAAGTAGAAATGATACGACCACTTATCGGTTCATAATACTTTCTCACATAAGCCTAGCCTCTAGTAAATAAATTTCTAATTCTACTGAATATAGAAATGAATAAGCCTAAGGATGCAAATGAATCATATCCTACTTTACTAGGCTTGAATATTTTTAAAAGAAAAAAATTAAGTAGAACGGAAAAAATCTAATGGTTAGTAGACAATAATTGACAACAATATAAATGAAAATAGTTCACCTTTTCACATTTAAAAGTGGAGGTTAGGGTTTTTTCTGTATGAGAATATCAATCTCAGCTCAACTGCAATAGAAATTATGTAGTGAATGTTTCAGAAGGATAATACATTCAAAAATCATTGGAAAAAAAACAGGAAAATGAACTAAATTGCAATAGAGATGGATGAGGCTACTTGGCATTGTTGTTGTCTTATCTACTTCATCATCCTACAATAGAGATTAAAGACAAAAGCAAGGTATCAATTTGTAATTATAAGGACAACATGTGATTTTCATCCTTAAAGTGATCCTACTCCACTTCGAGATCTCATCCTTATTATTGTACAAGTCTGATATGTACAACATCAAAAAAACTAATAACCATAAACAAGAAAAAAAATACATGAGATCACGATCAACAAGCAGCACTAGCAGCTTATAACATATTATCAATACATGGAAAGGAACCGGCAGTATACTTGAGGAGATATTGTTATTTGGAAGCATGGGCTAGAAGTATTTAGCCCACTCTCACAGGAGTGGATTTCTAGGAACAAAATGAACAACATAGAAACCAGTAGATGTCAATCAATGAGGAAGGATAAAAATGAATTCCACATAACACAAATAAAATTTTTAATATAAAGCTTTAAAATCATACATATGTATAGCTTGCAAAGCTCAATCTCCATCTCCTGTTCTCCTGCATAGTCTGTGCAGAATCTCAATGTCATTTTCCCAAATAATCCTCCAGCATAATAAGGAAAAATTGTTGGCAGCTAAATTTTAAAATACAGGAAAAGAAAAAAAGGGTAGAGTAGATGATGGCGTAAATGCATTCTTATGGCATGATAACTGGATCACTATCTTTACTGAGTAAAAAATAAAAATAAAACTCACTCCATAAGAACAAAGGAAACCTACTTATGAATAGTATTTATTTATGGTTAATATATACAAACAGAAGGACACTACAAGATACTGGGAAGGAAGTGTGACACTACAAGATACGGGGAAGGAAGTGTGACCTATGCTGCAAAAGACTATCTGCTTTACTCAAGAAGACACCCTATAATAGTAGCAACTTAGAGGAGACTTGTAAATTAGAAAAAGCATCTTCCTCAACAAATACACGTTTGGTTTTCTAGCCACATTCCAGAATCATCATTCAAAGATTTGTTGGCTGTCAAGACTAACTTAAGTACAGGATTATTAAAATAAAAATATGAAACTATGTTCAGGAAATCTAGATGTCACATCTTCTTCACATGCCCAGCCACAATGGGTAGTTAGGATAGAGGCTAAACATTAAAAGATAGGCCATTGACGGATATGTGAAACTGCAGAAAGTTATAGCTTGGAGGGAGAGGAAAAAGCTTGAAAATATTATATATTAATTCTCCCTTTCCCATATCTACTAGATTTGGAAAGCAAATGTACCAGAAGATCATCCGGGTAAAATCACATTTTTCTTCTTTGAATTATGGCAAAATGATACTTGGCAACAGTTATAGAAGCTATTATCTCCCAAAAATAAACAACTATAAAGACCATGAATAGTATAGTCAATTTGAGAATTGCATCAATTTTCGAGTATAATTCAATATTGATCATCACTTAATATTTAGTTTGAAATGAGAAGCTCTATAAGCTATAGTTAAACTTGCTCTAATATTTATCAGTAGAAAAAGGGTTGTGTATAGTATGATCTCGTAAAAATTTTATCCGTGAGCCAAAAAGCTACCAAGTTATTAATAGATGGATAATAAATCTATAAAAATGTATATAATTAACAATTGTATTTGATAACTACCTAACAATTATAAGGGTTGTTTAATTCTTTGGGCTAAGAGTTATCATGTCGAATTCGGATCATCGAACCGTACTAATTCGAATCTGAGTTAACAAGTTTAAGGAGACTGATATTACCAGAGATAAAAGATTTTAACTAAAAAGTTTATTTTTTGTACATACATGAGATACAGAACCATTGTACCCTATATGATGTAGTAATAGTTCTAAGGGTTACTAGATGACCCGGGTAGTATAAGGGAAGTTTACCATCTAGTAAGTAAGTAAACTCAAGGTGATTCATGTGCATTGAGATCGAGATTGGAGGGATAGATGTCTCATCTCACATTTATGGACTGTGCAATTGATACCCACACGTACTTTGATAGAAGTTGTGCATCTGTAGTAGGATGATTTGGTAGAAGTTCCACAAGTGAAATAGTTAGGAACAAATAAACCAAGTAGAGAGAAAAGTCAAGTAAGAAAAATGTATGTTTAAAGCACGAAATATTTACTTCAATTATTTTGATTATTTTATTTTGAAAAATTAACCATATGCTTTTACTTTACTTATTCCAAGAAAAAGTGACACATTGTTAACTTGTTTCAACTAAACCGAATCGAAAAATAAAATAAATAGTAAATGATTCATGGGAATTTAACGTGTGAATAATGAAGGATACTAGAGAATTATTTTTTTCATAGGAAATATACATTTAATAATAACAATGGTTAATACATTTTTAACCTGTAATAAGATCAACAATATAATATTATGCTTAGTTACATTATTCTCAACTATTAGTCATATTTATCTTAAATTATTAAGATAGGTTGAGTTTTATCATGTGGTATTAAATTATTAGTAAATTTAATTTTGTTAATTTTCTCACTCACTAGTATTATTGCTCCCTAATACTGAATTTATCTTGTAATATGGTAATTCTCCTATATTTAAAGTTAATTATAAGTATTGGTTGATTTTTTTAACCTATGTTATTTATCTACTAATTAGGCATCTTTCCACGTAATAGTTAGCTTCATTTATTAATCAAGATATATTTGATAGAAAAGAAATTTAAGAATTATTTTTTTGTAAATAATTAACTAAAATATAATAATAATAAATAAAAATATAGTATTTATCAGTATTATATTTAAATTTATACCTATTAATAATAAATTAATCAATAATTAAGTAGAATTATTTATAATTATATATTTATTTTTTTTCATTAGTTCTTTAAATAAAAATTTTCAAATACATGCAGTACTTTTAATTTATTTTTTTATCAACATGTGTAGGCTTAAATTTATGGTTGAGTTGAAGATCACATTCTATAGTAATCAGTGAAGTCAAAGCTTTCATCCCACTATGCAGTTCAGGAGTTCACATGGGTTGCAAAGCCCTAAACCTATTGGGGGACTGGCAGAACCGGGGGAAAGGCTTCATTGGCAGCCATAGAAATTGTCTGGAACTTGCAATCTCCAGCTGAAACCAAACTGCCATCGCTGTTGTCTTCTTCACTCATGATCCCGTCGATTAGCCTGAGAAGGGTTCGCTCTAGCCCTTCTCCGTCGGTCCATTCGTGGATCTCCGCCTTAACGAGCAGAGGATTCTTGCAGATCAAGTCCCACACCGGGAAGCCCTTCCTCGGCATGACGTAGTCTCCATGGCCAAGCTTCAAACTGGGGCAATAGTCACCGCTCCCATCCCCGAGGTAGATTAATTTCTTGTTGCTTATCTGACCTTGTATCCTCGAGATCACCGCACCCTGCTCAAAACAGAACTAATCAGTATGCTTCGAAAACATTCCTTAGACACTTTTTTCTAATAATTAATACCTTGCACATGTTGGGAGGGCAAAGTGGGCATCCATGAGGGGCCCTGTGAAAATCGTGGTAAGGCGAGATTCTGAGCCTCCCTTTCCCGTCGACATAACCGGGGTTCGTGTTGATCTCGGAGAAGCATTCCTCAATCCTGAGATGACGCAGGATCGTCTCTATGAAGAAAAGGTTCGCATCGCTGACGATTCTCAGCTCGCACCTTGGAAACGGAGAAATTAAAATTAAAAAAAAAAAAAACAACTTCGATTTGATACCATGGTGTATTTGATCGTGTAGCTAAGGATATACCCTAAGGCATGGGCAGTTCTGAGGGCTGGGACGATACGAGGATGAATCGGGACACAGTTCAGAACCTCTGCGATATCGCCGATTGTATTTCCCTTGGAATGAATCTCCTCCATGATCTTATCCTGCAATATTATTTTTTAAACACAGAGCCATAAAAAAAAACAAGAACAATTCAATGGAGTAGCTACATTGATTAAACGAATTAGGAGTCAAAATGAAATTACCATGAGGGTGTTCCATGGCATCGTGGGCAGGAGCTGGTTGAATAAGTCGGTGAAGCCTAGCTCGTCCACGACCCAGTTATCGCTGTCGCAGTCTATGATCGTCTTGTCGAAATCGAAGACTACCACGATTCCTGCCATATGTACTGATGTTTCTCCCTCTCTGTACCAAACTATCAACGTCTACAAATCTTGAGGATGGAGAGATCTTTCTGCTGTGGCGCATTGAAAGAAGTGAGACTGGAGAATTTATAGGTGGTGATCGGCATCTATTCAGTTAGATGCTTTGGAATATTATATGAAGAGGTTGTGCTTTTGATCTACTTACCAGAGAAATCCCCCCAAATTGCCAACAACAGATGAACTTTTGGAAAGCAGTTAGAACGCGTAGGAATAATGGAATATTCCAGGAGGAATCAAATTTGAAAGTGAATAAAATTAAAAAAAATCATAAGTCGAAATAATTTATTTACAATAGTTAAATTATCAATAATTGTTATGTTTAATTTTAATTCGTTACCCTCAATGTATTTTTCCATTTATTTATTCTATCTTTTTGTTAACTAAATTTAAAATAAATTACACTATATGAACAAAAAAATATAATAATATTACAATTACTCTATATGAAATATTTTTCTATTTAATCTTTTTTTTGGATGAATATATTTAATCTATATAAGAGTGTGAGAATGTATTAACTAACCATAATTGTTCGTGCGTATTTTTATTTAAAATTTATAAATTATAATTAGTTAAACAATTGAAAACTTATAAACATAAACACTTATATATTTTATTTGATTACAAATAATTAATTTGAGTTAGATATTCTTTTTATATTAGTTAAATTATGAGTCAGAGTTTAAAGTATTAGTTTAAATACACATGTCAAATAACTATAATAATAGGTTAGAAAGTATTATATAACAATAATTGGTTAAATATATTTCTAATTAAAAATAATATAACAATTTAATATTATAAATTTATAATACTTTTTATTTTATTTAATATAAATTATTATTTTCGGCAAAATAGTAATTTGTTTAAATTTAAACTTATCGCAAAAAAAGGTGGGGTTGAACGCCAAGTGGGGGCAGAAATTGGGGACAGTGCACGACTGCCACTAAAAGGAATGTGGAATTGGAATATTGTTGGAATTGTTTAGGCTGCTATCCCATTCGAATTCTCCGAATTTCATGGAGGGATAAGGATGCATATATTCTTGCATTATATTCATGTCGGCCCCAACTCACTCTAAAATTTAAGTGGAGGATGCGACTCACATTGTGTCACCTGGCCCGGGCCGCACCAAATAATATTGAAAACTATTTACTTTGGAGTAGATTAATAGTTTGATTATGAAAATAACATGTAGGTGATGTATTAGAGGGAGTTATTATTCATATCACTTGAGCTTGTCTAATAAGAGAAATCTAACTTTTATAATTGAAATACATCATATTTTTTTTAATATAAAGTATGATTTCACATCCGGTATTTAACACTTTTATTTTATTTTCATCTGTCAGTAAAATTAAATATATATATACTAAATATTTATTATTATTTTTATTATATATATTTAAAATTTTAAAGTCTATATAAAACTCTTTTTTAAAAAATTAATAATTAATATAATTTTATAGTTAGGAATGTTAATAGTTTGGATCGTACAGATTTTGGCATATTTATATTCAATAGAGTTCGAGTTTAGTAAATACGCGTACGAATGAATCCGAACCTTGAGTATACTTGATCGAATTCATACCCAACCCGATCTTAAATCTGATGTACCCAAGTTTGGGTCCATAGACCCGAGTCTCGAGTCTAGGCTTCTGTATCTGAACCCTTGCCATACTTTTTTTTTAATATGTATTTTTGTATTATATATATTTTTATAAATAATAAAAAATTTTAAATTATTGTAATAATGTATATTTATTACGTTATTTTTTTATTTAAACCACTACGTATCAATCAATCATTTCGTCACCATCTTACTAAGATCATAACTCCATTACCAAGTCAAATGGTTTTTGTGAGAGGTATTCTTACTAAATAACAATCTCCGATTGGGTGACAATGGACGCCAAACTTCTTGCACAATTTGTAAATGCCACCAACAATATCACTTGCAGGCAGGTGATAGTAATAGAGAAGAAGGGGTAGGAAAATCAATAATTTCACTTTTTAATATATTGATTAACACGTAGTTAAACTCTCACTAATTTAATTTAAATTGGATAAAACATATGCTAATAAGGTCTAAAACTTAGCCGCATTTGTTCGGTGAGATAAAATGATAGGTACAACGATTAATTAAATCGCATACATACACGATTACCTGTTGTGCATGCGCATGTGCATGTGCATGGTGTTGGAGTAATGTGGATTTGTGTTCCCTAAACAAGATGGCCGCTGATGCCATTGCTGCCGCTGTCCCCGCCGCCACCTCCGACCCAGTATTCTCTGCGTCGACCTTGTATGCCCTCCTAGACGTCGTCATGTCCTCCGGCCTCTGCTAGCAGTAGTAGTCTGTGTCTACATCCCAATGTTAACCCATTAACTTAGCACCATTGACTGTTTAGTTTCTTTTGGCCATCTAGAGTTTAGTACAAGTCCAGGAGTTAAACGGTTTCTTGGAAGCCCAACTTAAAAAATCATACTTAGCATATACTCCACAGGATGAGCTAAAGGTGACCTATACACTTGACATTGATGCACCTGAAATTTTATTGAAGGAGAAGGCATATCAAATTGTCAGATCATCTCAATGGGTGCTTGTGGGGTTCAATGAGTCCTTTTCAAACTAGTGGGATCCTTTCTTTCAACGAGCATCTTTTATGTGCATTGGTAGCCGTTGGTGGTGGAGAGGAAAGAAAAGGTTTCTAGACTATCATTTATATCATCCATGATCATGTACTCCTTTTTCTGTACAGGGGATAATGACACATTAATATTTAAGATTAAGAAAACGAGAGAGAGAAAAAAACATTCTTTTGATGACTGGACAAAGGACTACCTGGTCATTACGGGTCTCTCCGACATATAAATATTTGAGTGGGAGATCATAGATAGGTAAGAGTAAAGACTCATAAAAAAGTTAAAACCTGAACCCATAGAACGTTGGGATGCGTATGAGCTTTGATGAAGTAATCAGTGCCCGACATGATGGCTTCGGCCAAGCTCGCCTGCGTCCCCCATTTGCTGGCGGTATTCGAGGCCATCGGAAGGCCAAACTTCGAATTGTCCCCGACATCGTAGTAGCCTCCAACCAAGTCCACCTTCATACGTACAACAATAGATGATAAGACATCAAATCGAACAAGTGGAGTGACTTACATCTGCAATGTATATATGTTTTTTACATTCTCACCCCTTGTTCGAGTCCGAAGGTGAGGCCGGAGTCGGAGCGCCATGTGACCCGCTGGTTGTGCGGCAGACGCCCAGAGCGCTGAGACTTGAAGTAGAGTAGTCTCTTCGTGAGGGATTCTCTCTAGTCGAAAACAAGCGATGATTGCCACGGCGGCAGTAAGGAGATAGCTAGCACCGATAGCAGGAAGAAGATGTACCAACAATATTGTTGTTGGAGGAACCTTAGAGGATGATAGTTACGAAAAAAAATGGAGTCTGCTGTTGTTGACAGTTGCCCTCCCTCCATCCTTCCTCTAGAGAGAGAAACTCAATTCAGGAGCAGCACATAGCAGTGGCGGCGGCGGGTGTGCAGCAGGTGTGCCTTGTTAATGAAATATCGCGATGCGGAAACGACAAGGGCGGGTCGAGTTTTTGGACCTACCTTTGGGTCCAGCCAGTGGGACCCAAGCTCGGTCGGGTAGGGACTCGAGTACTATTCACATGCCTATTTATAGTGTATAATATAAAAATCACTTATTATATGTACCAAAAAATAGTATTAATTTATATTTATATTGAATTGTATTGTTAAGAAATTAGAAAATAGCACCAGGATATTAAATTTTTAGGTTCTTATTATAAAACTGTCCACTTTTTAACAAGTTAATAATTCATTTAAATAAAAAACTAATATGATTCAAATTATTTATTTTAAATTATAAAATTTTCATTTATAATTTATTTTAATAATATAATTATATACATTATTCTTTTCTCCTATTTTTACGTACTATTTCTTCATTCATTTTTATAATTCCATTTCTTTTCGTATTCCCTTAACTTTGTCTTTCTTTTCACAATATTTTATATATTTAGCCTTCTCAATTATGAAAATTTGATAAGTTTTTATTATTATTAATTCCATTATATTCTTCTTCTGTATTAACAATTTCTCCATATCACGAACATAGAGGTGACTAGCTATTACATATTTTTCTTCCTTCATACTTAAAAACCATAGTTTTCAAAAGTTAGATGGGAATTAACCATCTTATAAATTTCGTGTGTTTTTTTGGGTTCAACCAAATTTTGACTCAATCATATAAATAGTAATAATAATATAATATATTCAATATTTAATCTTCTCCTACATCCCACCTCTCCGTGATAACCTCACATGGTCTTCTATGTTATTTACTCTTCTTGTCACACATGGTTTTCTATATTATTTACTCTTCTTGTCAACATAGCTTTCATGATTTCTTTCTGTTGTATCTTAATTTATAATGGATGTGCTTTCTTACTATAATCACTTCCACAAGTCATTTACAGCATTTTTTTATATTTGGTGCCGCAATTTCCTTCTATTCCATCATTTCATTTTTATTTGACCAGCCTTTTGGCTAATTTCTATAGGCTCACGATTAAAGAGATAAATTGACCAATCTTAGAGATTTTATCCAATTCTTGTGCAAAATTGGTCTAATATATAATAATTGAATGGGATATGTACTCAATTCCCCATTAAATCAATTGGATCAACCAATCCATCCAGTTTTTAAAGCAACGCTTAAAATAATTATTCACATTTAAAAAATAATATTATCAATAAACAAAAGACAGTGGAAAATGATTAATTCTATTTCTTACAAAATTCACTTTCCTTCAAAAAAAAAGATAAACATAAAACAAGGAATTTAACCAGAAATAAAAGAGCATCGTCCAAGTAAAGCAATATGTACTATCATCAACCGGCCTTCCCATCTTGCATCAGGCCAAACCCTGACCAACCTCAATACAAAACCTTCTACAAGGGACCCAAGTCTAATGCCCTTTGATACATTTCCTGGCGTTCCTGGAAGCAAAGTACTATATTGAATTTAGTTAAACTACCACCAGATCACCTATATTCCATAGATCTTGCCACTTTCAGATATGATTGTAGCTAGGCAGAAACAGAAAGGCCATGATCCCTCTAGAACATCATTGATGCCAATTGATAATATATCAAAGCAGAAGGCATAGGTAGCTTTAAATGGAAGACATGCATGCTTTAATGAATTTTCTCAAAGATGCTTATTTTTAGGCTATTCTTCTAGAAGAGTGTGAGGATGAGTCCTCTGACTTTTCAGCCAAGTAGTGCTCCAGCATATCTTCTTCATCATCTGGAATAAAAAAAATTGTTTCACACATTAAAACAAGGTTTTCCAGAGTTGAATGAGGGTAAGGGTAACAAAAATAGGAAGATAAATCCACATTTCCTAACACTTCCAATAATAATTTCAGTTCAATCATATATATAGCTATAGGAATTTGTGAAAAAATGATATTACAGTCCGACAGCATAATGAACAATATCTCAACCAGGATTAGGTATTTTCATTCGTAGTTCCCTCCCCATCTTCTCCTTTTCCTAATCAGGAGCATCATAATTTATTAAAAGAAGTATTTACCTTCGAAATCATCATCATCAAAGTCAATATCTTCCTCCTCTTCATCATCAGATCCTTCAGAAGCTACAGCTGCTCCTTTCTGTCAAACATAAACGAGAAACAAAAGGCTTGTAAACCTTTGAATCCTCACAATAACAAGCTTCATTGGCGAGAAAGTTACTTTGAGTTATCCATGCACATGTTTATTTGGTTAAATTACTAGAAGTTAAAATTATGAAAAACAGGTCTAAATTTAACTATCCACGAATGAAACTTTACAACACTCTCACTTCAACCAGCCTATGTTGTGGTTGAATAGAGTTAAAGACAGAGTAAGAGAAATAATAGAAGAATGAGGAACAGTCACCATAGAAGAACGTCCACTTTCAAACCATTGTCTACCAGAGAGCTTCTTGTCCTTAGGTGCAGTAAGTGCAGACTCAGGCATCAACCTGAAAAAGAAAAAGCATGATCCATATTAACTTACAATGATCAATGAAATAATGTGATAAAAAGCTTTAGACAGCTTCCCAAAAGGAACAATCAAGAAAATCCAAAGGACATGGTAACATTAGCTTGGAGCAAGAATGAGGAATATAATGCTTTATTAAGGAAATAAAATACACTTTCTTAAGACAGTTGAAACTTGGCCAATATTACCACTTACTTGGCTCTCTCTAAGGCCAACTCTGCCTCAAACCTCTCTCTCCAAGCAAGAAATGTATCCATTGTTACTGGTTCGCCATGAGGAATAATAATCTGATAAAGGAAAATTAAGACGGTAGTTCCTTTATAGATTAATACTTGCATCTAATTTGGAGAAAGGGAGCAATCAATGCTTATTTAATATTTAAAAAAACTTAACTTAGATTCTGAACTCCAAACTTGTATACCTTCTGACAGCAACTTATTTTTCAACTTAATTTTGACAGCAACTCATACTATTTTATCCCTTACAAAAATATGACAAGTAATGGAGAATCCCATTAGATATGTTTTCATTCATCAATTATCTAATTAATGCTCACTTCACATGGTTTATCATCAATTTACCACTGAACATTTCAAGTGTAATTTTAGCAATACCCAAAAAGCCTTAAAATGTAAAAGCCAGTATATGAGAAGGAACAGACAAATAACAGGGAATGGAACCATACATCATCCTTTGCAGCCTCTTCCTCTCCGGGATTGTCAGGACCATCATCCTGACCAAATCTTTCAGAAAGCCAATCTTTTGCAGATGTAACAAGTGTGTAGATCATTGCCATACCAAGATTTTCAGATGCCTATGCAATACAATAGCATATTATTATCCTAATTACCTGACAAGCTGTAGATTTACATATATAATTCATGAGAAAAGTAGAAGTAGAATATTTACAAATTAGTGAACCAGGAAGGTTAGGAGATAAAAAACTACCAGAGTAATCTTAATAACACAGTAAAAAGCAGCAACTTTTTCCATTTAAAAATTTTCTACAAAAACTTTCTTTGGTTGATCTGCTTAGCTTAAAGTTGGTGCCTATTAACCCTTAAAAGGGAGTACAGAAAATATATGTTTCATAGTCCTCAAAATAGCTTTGTCTATGCACAACCATATCTTAGACATAATTCACCATTCTGCCAGCATTAATATGCAACATGCAATATAAAAGGCAAGAATTCCCACATAGAAATTATTTCATCAATCAATTGATGATAGTTTAATAGAGAATGAGAGGTAATTTGGGGGAATGGGCAAATGAACCAGGAGACAGAAAGCAAAATATAGCCCAGTGCTTCGAGAAAAATCTCACAAAAATAGTTCAGACAAATAAAGATAAGGAAATATACTTCCTGTTCAAGTTTCCCCTTCAATTTCTTAAGATCCTCAGTATGTATCCCCCGTAAACTGAAAAGAGAATTCAATGATAAAAACTAGAAGATGTCAGTGCTATTTCTGCATGGCTTAACATGTTAATATTGTGCATCAACAATTCACTTAATATAATAACATTGATGAATATGACAAACTAGTCAAGGGATAAGCAAAAAGAATTTGAATATGTCAAGAAAGAAACTCATTGACGGGTTTTATGCACTGGAGTGAGGAGCTTCTATCATAAAAAACATTCAAAGTACAGTTCAGATTTCTAAATCAAGATTAGCTGCTGTCAATATGTTCAGCAATCACATACAGCAAAAAACTATTGAAGCCTAGCCTCTGGTAAATAAATTTACAATTCTACTGAATATGGAAATGAATAAGCCTAAGGATGCAAATGAATCATACCTACTTTACTAGGCTTGAATATTCTTAAAAGAGATAAATTAAGTAGAATGGAAAAAGTCTAACAGTTAGTGGACAATAACAATAACTGACAACACAATACAAAGGGAAAAAGTTCACCTTTTCACATTTAAAAGTGGAGGTTCATCAGGGTATTTTTCTGTATGAGAGAATATCAATCCTAGCTCAACTGCAGTAGAAATTATGAAGCGAATGTCTCAGAAGGATAATACATCCATAAGCAAAAGGCCTTCATTGGAAAAAAATGGGAAAATGAACTAAATTGCTATAGAGATGGATGGGGCTACTTGGCATTGTTGTTGTCTCATCTGCTTCATCATCCTACAACAGGGATTAAAGACAAAAGCAGGGGGTCAGTTTGCAATTATAAGGGCAACACATGATTTTCAACCTTAAAGTGATCCAACTCCACTTCGAGATCTTATCCTTATTACTGTACAAGTCTAACATGTACAACATCAAAAAAACTTGAAGAATTTATTAGACAAGTCTCATTTTCACAAATCCACTTCCAAGATTAATCAGCCTTTATTGCATCCCACATCTTAAACTTATGGCAATGAACAGGAGAAAAAAATGCACGATCACGATCAACAAGCAGCACCAGCAGCTTATAACATATTATCAATACATGGAAAGGAACAGGCAGCATACCTGAGGAGATATTGTTATTTGGAAGCATGGACTAGAAGTATTTAGCCCACTCTCACTAGAGTGAATTTCTAGGAACAAAATGAACAACATAGAAACCAGTAGATGTCAATCGATGGGAAGGATAAAAATGAATTCCACATAACACAGATAAATTTTTTAATATAAACCTTTAAAATCATCCATAAGTATAGCTTGCAAAGCCTCAATCTCCATCTCCTGTTCTCCTGCATAGTCTGTGCAGAATCTCAATGTCATTTCCCCAAACAAACCTCCAGCATAATAAGGAAAAATTGTTGGCAGCTAAATTTCAAAATACAGGAAAAGAAAAAAAGAGCAGAGTAGATGATGGCCTAAATGCATTCTTATGGCATGATAACTGGATCACTACCTTCACAGAGTAAAAAATAAAAATAAAACTTTCACTCCATAGGCAACAAAAGAAACTCACTTATGGATAGGATCTATTTATGGCCAAAATATACAAACAGAAGGACACTAAAAGATACTGGGAATCTAGAAAGGAAGTGTGACCTATGCTGCAAAAGACTATCTGCTTTACTCAAGAACACACCTTATAATAGTAGCAACTTGGAGGAGACCTATAAATTAGAAAAGGCATGTTCCTCAACAAATACACGTTTGGTTTTCTAGCCACATTCCAAAATCATCATTCAAAGATTTGTTGGCTGTCAAGATTAACCTACGTACAGGATTATGAAAAAGAAATTATGACAGCAGCGTTACCACAAGCTGTGAACTATGTCCAGGAAATGAGAAAACTAGATGTCACATCTTCTTCATATGCCCAGCCACAATGGGTAGTCAGCGTAGAGGCTGAACATTAAAAGATAGGCCATGGACGGATATGTTGAACTGCAGAATGTCATAGCTTGGGGGAAGAGGAAAAAGCTTAAGAATATTATATATTGATTGTCCCTTTTGCATATCTACTAGATTTGGGAAGCAGGAATGAACCAGAAGATCTTCCAGGGTAAAATCACAGTTTTTCTTCCCTGAATTAGGGCAAAATGATACTTGGCAACAGCTATAGAAACCATTACCTCCCCAAAATAAACAATTATAGAGACAATGAGCAGTATAGTCCATTTGAGAATTGCAACAATTTCCCGAGTATAATCCAAGCTTGATCATCACTTGATATTTAATTTGAAATGAGAAGCTCTATAAGCTGTGGTTAAACTTGCTCTAATGTTTATCCAGAAAAAGGGCTATGTAGAGTATGACGCCATAGAAATTCTATCCGCAAGCCAAAAAGCTCTATAAATCAATCATAAGGTACGAATAGAATAATATGATCACGTTTGAGAGAAAACAATAGATAACTTGGGGACTCATCACACAATGGCAGCTTCGTAGACAACGGTTCAGCTGCTTGGCATAAGAGGAACCAGAAAACGAATTCGTAGGGAGAAGAGTTACCCGTCATGGCTGCAACTATGGATTGTGATTACTCTGCTTTTCGCTAGTGGTGAGTGAAAGGGGATGAGAGCAGGAGAAGAGCGAAGCGGAGCTGAGAGGAGCAAAACCTACAACATGGCCACCATGAAACGTTGTCGTTTTTATTTGGTCAAATTTCCTTTTTTCCTAAAAATTTTAATTCAAATATCTTATTTATTATTTTTTCTAGAAAATACTTTTATTAATCAACCAGTTTCAAATACAGTAAAAGATGTTATACCTCAACTGTTCAGTAACAAAAAGTCCTTCCAAATTGTATCTCTCCCTTCATATAGTCCGTACTCCCTTTCGTCCTTCTGTCGTATCTATTCAGCTCCTATCTTGTTCCCCTCATTCACCAAAAAAATTATTTCCTAATCAATATTTTTCACAAATTTTTTATAATAACTAGTTCCCTTTTCTAAAAAAGGCTCTTATTTCTACTGTATTCACAACAACCAAAAAGGAAATTTGTTGGATAAAAAGTTATTGAACTTCCTATATAAAAAATTTCTCTCCATTTATCTTTTACATACATTAAATCTCTATTCTCTATCAACTGTTATATTTTCTAATAAAACTCAAACCAGAGCTCCCATATATGCATTTCTCTTACCATCAAATGGTAAAGTCGGGTGCTATAAACTTCGTAGGAAGTCAACTACCTTGGAAACTAATGTTAAACCAAAAATAAAATTCTGAATTGAGAATATGAATTAAAATCAAGAAATAGAATCTCGAATTAAAAATAATAATTGAAAATGTAAATGTAATCCTGAACCGAGAATGAAATTTTAAACTGGTAATAAGAAATGTGTCGAGATTTGAAAGTCAAGTTGGATAATAGCCTAATATTGGAAGTGAGAAAGTGAAACTGATGTTGAGAATATATGATTAGATTAGAGTTTTGACTCTCGAGCATGAAAGTATTGAAAAAATTAGTTTTCATGGAAGCGTGTCTAAATTTTAGATTAAATTATTAAATGGAGTAAAAAATAGGAGAAAAATAATTTAATTTACAAAAATAAAAGGATAAATAAAAGAAGTCGGGTTAGTGAGATTTGAGTCGGATTGACTCGACTCACCACACTCACCCACACATGCCCTCACTCCTTATGAAAACTACAACCGCACAACATCAGATAAAACACTCAAATTAATTTTATTTTGGACGAAATTGCACTACACTAATCCTATGATTGACCTGCCAACCTACCTAATGGCATATACATGAAATTAGTTGGCTTATCTATTCACCATTAGATTAAATTTAACATTCAAAATTTGAAAAAGCCGTTCTTAGGCTCTCTCCCAACACTTGATTGGTCCTACTAAAAATTCTCCCTTACACGAGCATCAAATAAAGTAATCTTGGTGTCAAAATGCAACTAAGAGACTACTCTAGAGTTATATGGTCAGGTCCCAACTTTTTAGTGGTCGAAAAATGTCGCACAAGGGCCGTTTTGGTCGACCCAAATCAGGAGCAAAGAATATGCCCGTCGCCGATGACCTTTTGGGGCTAAATTCGGCCATCTTCACCCACCACTCCGGTGGCCACCGGTGCCAAAGTGACCACCTACCTCCCCTCTACCACTCCATGGCAAGGGTTGATCTCCAACAAGGGGATAATCGATTGCCACGAGCCGATTTCCACAGTGGGTCTGTCAGGTTCAGCCCGATCGCGATCAGTTGACAACCAAATTATCCCAACTCTAACGACCATTGGCCCGACCACCACTACAAAATGTTTCACTTTGACCTTGTCTACCACCACCACCACTTGCCCTTAAGTACAAAAATGCAAACTTGGAAAAGTTGAGTTATCTATGTGGGGAACTTAAAAATTTTAAAAAATTTGGTAATGTGACAAAATGTGGGTTTAACCTACGATATGTTGGACGAAATCGTAGGAGGGGGTTAGTTGAAACAAGTTCATTAATGTATGAGAATCGAACAAACCGAGCCATAGGGGAAAAACATGGTTTTGGAAAATATTTCAGGGTAGAATAAAAATATCTAGTAAAGTTCAAACCTGAACTCAAACTTATGGTTTGATTTGTGTAGAGGAATCCGACAATAAATCATATAGGAAACACGCATCCTGAGACAAAGGAGAAACTATCACGATGAACATCTCCCAACTACAAATATGAGTGGGTATATAGACGACGAGTCCCATTGGACTGGTCATGGTATTTTACCAAGTTTTCTTAAGTTAATAATGATTATAATAGAAGAGTATGATTAACTTTACAAGTTAGAACACAAAAATGATGAGCGTGATGTCATATGAATAGAAATAAGTATCGTAAATGGAATTACACTGGCAGATCATGATTTTCTCTTAACATGAAATCGAGATTTGTTCTTACGAGTTTTTATTAAGTTCCCAAGTAATGAGTTGGCCAATGAGCCATTAAATTCTTACAGAGACAGTGGTGATAAGAAATTTCTAAATAAGATTAACAAGTGACGAGGACGATAGGATAACATGTCAAACCTCGATAGGTTATAGAAAAACCATTGCTTATTGTGTAGTTAATATGTGTTAAAGAACATAAGTAGAGTGGTCAGTTATATAGCATACCACACGCCGAATTAATAATAACCATTTCATTGTTTTTATGTGATCATATGTGTGATTATGATTAATATGGGCATGCGAGTTATGTCGCTGATATGACACCTGATATTAGAGGTGGTGGAGAATAACATAAGTGGAGATATAAGGGAAGAGTGACTTCCAAAAATTCCCACGACCTAGGGAGGTTTATGGCTGGGGTCCAAGCATCACTTGTGATATATGAGATGAGTCGAGTTGTATTAAAGGATGCTAGATGTGAGATGACACATCATTGACATTCGTATGAGGGGGACAACATTAGGAATATTCCAAGTGAGTGTAGTTGTCACGTCTCGACCCAGTTTGGTTGGATCCCCATGATCAACCTGCTACTCCCTTGGTTCAATAGGGGTTTCCCCCTTCTTTAAATCAAGAGTAGCCAGATGAAATTTCAACCTTATTACCTGGAATAACATATATCAATAAAATGCAAGTTTAAAAAGAAAAGACTTTTAAGCATACCCGACAAAGGGGTAAATACTGGTGTTATCTTTAGTCATTTTTTTTCTACTCTTGAAAATGGATAAAAAAGGAGGGGTGAGTTCGACAACTTAGTGAATGAGTGTTTTAAAAAAAGGAGTTTCTATAAAATAATTTTATATTGGAGTATGCCATACTCCTTATTTTCTTTAAAATCATTCCTTACTTGAATTTTCGGTTATTCAAAAACCAATTTCCTCATTATCCACAATCGGGGAGGGATCACACATTCACAGGGCAGTCCGTCCACTGCACCCACTTGTGGCGTCGGAGAGACTTTACTGGCCACCTAGATAGAAGCTTGTCCACTTCTACTGTGGGAATGAGTGGATGTTCGCGACATCTGACCCTTAAACCCGAAAAGCAACTCCGTGTCTATATGAGGACAAAGTCCTCATCCTGACCCCACCCCGGTCTCATGCGCATAAAGCTATGTCGAGTTTCCCTGACTGTTGGCATGACAAACTGCCCTTATCTCCACCATGTCGTCCAGCAGCCCCTAGGACGCATCACTACTACTCTTGGGTGTCTTGATGGTTCAGAACCTCAAGTGCATGCACAAACAAAGTTTTCCATAAAGCAATTAATTTTTGGTGCCACTGGTCCAACGACCTTGACCCTCAACTTAACCTGCAGCTATTTGTCTAAACCAGTCCATCGACCTAGTCCTGTTGCACTATCGCTAGTCCATCGAGTATGTCGGTCCTATCTTGGTACCATGGCCAAACCACATAATCATTTATTTAGAAATTTTCACGGCTTATCAACATGTTTATTTATGAGATCCTGCTTGTGTCAACTGGCCTTGGGCCCACTGTATGAGATTTTCAAAATCGGGTATTTTAGCCACCAAGTTCCAAAACCGAGGCCTCTGGCCTATCTTAGTTATTCGAGCTCTTATCAAAAAGGTCTCCCAAAAGTTTTAAGCATTGACACATAATCAGGGGAGAACACTTATATCACGCCCCGCCCCAGTTTGGTCGGATCCCCGTGATCAACCCGCCACTCTCCTGGTTTATTAAAGGGTTTCCCCTTATTATAAACCGTAAAGAGTAATGCGTCCTTTAAACCTGCACCATTTCCTGGAATAGTATAATTAAAACTACATGAAATTTTAAATTTTACATACCTATCTTACAGACATCTTAGTTCATCTTTAAGGGTAGGCTTTCTAGGATTTCCTGAAAGGGATATACGGGAGGGGGTGAGTACGACTACTTAGTGAATGGGTTTTTAATACTTTTACTTTTATGAAAAAGATTTGTATTGGAGTGTGCTAGACTCCTTTATTTCAAAAATCATTTCATTCAAAATCTCGGGTTTTATCACCATTTCCTTTTTTAATCACGATGTGTCATCACTCAACACACATCCTTCATCATGAAGGTTAAACACACATTCGTAGGTTAGTACGTCCACTGAACCCACTTGTGGCTTCGGAGCGACTTTACTGGCCACCCGGATAGAAGTAAGTCCACTTCTACCCTAAGAATGAGTGGATGTTTGCGACATCCGATTCTCATTCCTAGAATAAATTCTTCATGTCCGTAAGAGGACAAAGACCTCATCCCATCCCCACATCGGTCTCATGCGCTTGGTGTTACTCCAAATTTCGCACGGTCACTTGGAACGACGAACTGCCCTTATACTTACCAGGTCGTCCAGTGCCCTTAGGACACATCAGTACCCCTATTGGGCGTCTTGATTGTCCCGTACTCATAGTGCATGCACAAACAATGTTTTCTTATTATGCCATGTAATTTGTGGTGTCATTAGTCCAATGGTCCCGACTTTCAACTCAACTTGCAGCTGTTTGTCTCGACTTGTCCAGAGACTGGTCATGTCGCACTACTGCCAATTGATTGAGAATGTCGGACCAGCCTTGGTACCATGACCATACAATTTACTTATTAAAGTTTTATAACACATATATCATATTCGTTTACAAGCTTCCGCTCATGCCCATTGGCCTATGGCCCACTATTTGAGATTTTAAAATAAATCGGGCATATTAGCCCCCAAGTGCCAAAAACTGAGGCCCCCGACCTATAAGAGTTATTCGAGCTCCCATCGTAAAGGTTTCCCAAATTGTTTAAGCATTGGCACACAGTCAAGGGAGAACACTTCCAATAAAAAATTTATTTTCACTGTCCATTATACCGACTCGATATAAGGACATCTCCATTCATAACCGATGAACGGGTTTTCAACTTCTTTCGAGAAAGTTTCATCATACCAACCATGTATGATCTACTTACATCCGATAAATAGTTTTTACACAAGGTTTTCACATCACTACTCTAAGTTGTGATGTTTAAAATACCACATAGTAGTGGGTTTTCATTACGAGATGCTTATCATCCCCAACTGGTTATGATATAAAATCCCACTCACAACCGTTAAGTGGTTTTTAACTTTAAGTTGTGCTCATCATCCCAACTGGGTATGATGTTAGTAAACCCACTTACAACCGGTAAGTGGTTTTTAACTTTAAGTTGTGCTCATCGTCCCAACCGGGTATGGTGTTAGTAAACCCACTCACCCGTTAATGCCTTGAATTCCACTAGATCGGTTCTTTATATTCACGCGAGCTTGTCCTTGCTGGCGTTCCCAATACTTCATGTTCCTACACGATATGAACATCTTGGTTCATTATCATTTGGCCTAATAGCCTTAATTCATTACAAATGAATGAGAAAGTCAAACTTTCATTTATTTGCAATTAGGTCCCTAAAGTTATTTCTCTTTAACTTTAAGTCCCTAATGCCGGTTTTCTCTCAAATTGAGTCCCAAAACTTTTAAAATTTATCATAGGACCTCAATTTATTCCATTTCACAAAAAGGGGATTAATTTTCCAAATTTCCAATTTGGTCCCCCAACTTCTCCAAAATTACCATTATGCCCTTCCTTTACAAAAATGGTAAGTTTCACCCAAAAAATTCTAAAATTCCTCAATTGGCCCTCTAACATTTTTATCATGCCCAATTGACCCTAAATTTTAGGAAATTGCATTTCAGTCCCTCAAATTTTTGAAAATCCCCAATTTCCCCCAATTCCAACTCTTTAAGACAACTGAATTTGATTTTATCAAATTGACCTATCAAACACCTCTAATTATTGAAATTGAAGTTAAAATTGAGTTTCTCCATGTTAATACAATTCCATAGAACTTTAAATCGTGAGTTTTAATGCTGGAACAAGCTCAAATAAAAGCTTCACCGGAAAATAGACTATAGAGAGAGAAAGTTTCGATTACTCACCGGTGAGGGCATGGTGGTCCGAGCTTTCAATCTGGATAGATAGCTCTCGTCCTGAGGTTCATCCTAGAATTAAGAATCGCATTAATTGGTGCTGAATTGAGTTAGAATTTTATCATTGATATTCTGCCGGTTCTCTATCTAGCACCTGCCGAAAATTGCAGAGGGGACCTGAATTGGCTTACATTTCAGTCCTAATTCGGTCGTGGGAGGGCTGATAAAGTGTTGGGAAGGCTTGGTTTGGCATGAGGAGGGCTTGGCTGAAATAGGGCAGCTTCGGTCCGTCGGAGCTGCTTCACTGTTCCATCACGCCAGTGCTTCTCTGGCGACCCTCGGAGCAAACGGAGACTACGGACGTGTACTTAACTTCTCCCCGATTCTAAAGAACCCAACCTCGCCTTATTTGGCTAAAAAAAGACCCCATATTGGAGCTCTGGTACGAGCTTCGCCGAAAAATGGAGCAGTTGAGAGAGAATGGAGTTTTCAGGTGTGGAGAGTATAAATGGGGAGGGTCTCTTTATATAGGGAGCTCGGGGACCCGTTGGCCGTCCGTTTTGCACCTTTATGATAGCCATTGATGGCTTGAAACATACTGAACAGAAACGTTTCTTCTTCGCCGGCGCTACTTCAATTTTTCGGCGAGTGAACAGTGTTGTTATCCTGAGGAAGAAGATGACACTATTTTGAACTGGACCGGATCGATCCAAACCAGGTTTAAAGCTTAAACCGGCCGGTTTGCCTCATTTGACCGAGTTTTTCAAATCTAAAAATTTCTAAATTCATCTAAATTCATTTTCTATCCAATGGTGGCCTCAAATCTCTAATTTGAATTATTTAAGCCACCTAGAAAATGAATTTAGTATTCGGTTCAATAGTGGTTCAAACTGGTCCAAACTGGTACGAATCCGATTCACCTGAACCGGTTTGGTTTTTATCCCCAATTCCTTCCCAAGTCCAATTTCATGTCTTTTGTGTCTTCTTGGGTCACTTAGGGTCCATGAAATTCCTGGTTTACCATCTCTTTATCGATTCCAATTCATAAATTAGCTCGGTTCTTAAATCGATTTAATTTAGTTCGGGTCCGGTTCACTCGAACCAGTTTAGTTTTTCTCTCCCACTTTGTTCTAAGGTTCCTTCCTAAGGTTTATAAATTTCTTTGGGGTACAAGGGAGTTGAATTTCTCTAATTTACCCATTTTCTATCGGTTCTAGTTCATGAACCGACTCGGTTCATAAACCGATTCAATCCAGTTGGATCCAGCTCATCTAAACCGGTCTGGTTTTTCTCTTCCAATTCTTCCTAAGGTTCTTTTCCTTAGTATTATGAACCCTTTGGATCACTCGGGAGTTGTAAATTCCCAAATGGCCCGTTCACAAATGATCGGGTTTGTGAACCAGTTTAGTTTTCTCACTCAGTTTGATCGTTTCTCTTCCTAGTTTTACTTAGCTCAAAAGGGTAGGGTTTACATCTCTCCCCTCCTTTTAGGAATTTTTTCTCCAAAACTTAATTAGCAACCTTGCATGAACAATCATTTCCTTTGATGCCCCTTTGGTGTTTGCTTAACATGCAACTTTTCTCTCGCCCTTTCCATTAGCCCCTTTTACAACATTCACCTAAGGAATTCCTTTTCCTCTATATTATTTACTCCCACCATGGAGTTTGTCATAACTAGACATACCTTACTTCATGGCATGTTCTTAGATTTTATCTCTTTCTTTGCTTAAAGCAACATTCTTCCCTTTGAGGTTCTATACTCCAAATTGGGAGTTCCACAGTACCAAATCATTCCCGTGTCGAGTTAACCTCTTGGTCATTGAAACCATTAGCTCGATGTACTTTAGAGCATTACGTACCTATTTTCATGGATTTCCTTGTCCTCACCTTTTTGTCCTATTTCGACTCTTCTTTCATCCGTTGCTCATTACAATTCAGTCCAAATTTTTGGTTTGACATTGTCATTTTTACTAACTGACTCTTCCTTATCTTGAGTCACTTTTTCCTCGGTGCTGTCAAGTTTACCTGCCTTTTACAACATGACGTTTCCTAAAATCTTGTCTCTGTGTCCATTAGATTTCCAGGACACCTCCTTTAGGATTATTTGTAACTTTCCCAACTCTCAGGGATTGTATAACTTCATCCCTCTTTTCTTTTGATAGTATTCCTCGACTACCTTTACCGTTATCCACATCAATTTATAACGGTGTCGTTTCTCCTTACCCACTCGTCCTTTTTCAACTTCCTTATTGAGTATTTCCAGTTCCAATTATTTGATTTCCGATTGTTTTACTAACATGCTGGGATTCGTCATTTCTTAGGTCCATCATCATTCCCAATGATATCCTTTACTCAAGGATTTTCCTTTGGCCTCAATCCACTCTTACTTGTTCGTAACCAATTCATAGTTTATTATTCTTGTTTGACCCTTTTTCAGTTTATTGTTTTGATCAGGGAGTTCCCTTTTTATGTTTCCATCCTCCAATATATACTTCAAGGTAGAGACTTTTGTTCTAGGAGCTACATGCTCAACCTTCTTACCATTGCTTGAAGGTTTCTTTTCTCCCTTTCCTCGTACCCTTATCTATGTTAGGGCATCTGTTTACTTTGGATCCTTCTCTACCCACTACTTTTGTTTCGTCCCTTATTCCTTACATGAGATACTTTCGATTATTTGTTTTATTCTGTGCATTCTGCACTATACTTAGTCGTCCCCTCTTTAGACTTCATATGCGCGTGTGGACTCTGACCCATCTTACCAATTGTGGTTATTCATTCTTAGCCATATTTTATCTAGAAGACTTGCAATTCCTAATGTTTCTTGGACATTCTTTCCTTTTAAAATATTTCCTTGGATCGTTCAAGCATGCTTTCTTGGTTCTTTCACCTTGGCTTGCGCTTCATTTGCAAGTTTATCTCTTTGTCCCTTTTTCTTGGTTCCATTATCTCTTAGTTGGGATGCATATGTCTTTCCAGGATTTTCTTCCTCGGTAGGACTCTCCCCTTTTTTCCTGGTTTTGGGGAATATCTACCTTTAAATGGCATCCTTTGATTGCCGTCCTCTTCTGTTTATCCTTTCTCTTGAAATTTTGTAGGTATATTTTTGGTTCCCTATCCTCATCCACATTCATACCACAATACACGTCCATTTCTTTTAGGGAGAGTTAAAATTTTTCCTTGTTTCAAGATTTTCTGACCATTTTGTGAAAGGCTTACCTACTCCTTTCTTGGCTTGAATTTCGTCGTGAATTTGGTCATTATTTTTTTTAAGGATTTATTTCATTCTTCTTTTCTTCAATATTTGATCTTTCCACCTCTTCCTTCTTTGCTGGAGTTTACTCTATGACCCTCACGAGAGTAGTTCGTTCCCTATCTCGCCCCTACTTTTAACCTTGTTTAGTTTTCTTGAGGCATTTGTCTCTCTAATCTCCTTGTCCTTAATGATCCTTCCAGTGCCCTTTTTAGGGTGTATTCCTTACTACTTCCCGGTCTTCCTTAGGGTGTCATTCATTCTCTTTGACCATCTCGTTGTCAAGGTTTGCTTTTTTCTATTATGTTGCTCCAAATCTCCACTTTGACTTCTCTATATTTTCCAAAGGAAGTTGTACCTAAAATTATATCACTTTTCCAAAGCAGGTTAGTATTGGCCTCCGATACATCCTTCCTTCAAGTAGTTTCTAATGAGGGGTTAGCTCCTTGCACTCCACGTTATGTCCATCTGCCAACCAATGATTCCTTCAAGGCACTTGGTTGTATGCATCCCTCCAGAGTTCCCTTTCACATCGTATTCCTTCTCTTCTTCACTCTCACTATGTCATTCCCTAGAGTTCTGGGGGACATTTTTCTGTGTTTGCCCCTTATGAGAGGGTTCTAAGTATGCTTCCCATGTACCTTATCCCTATTCATGAAGTATTCTTCTCGGTTTGACCTTCTTAAGAAGTTTTTGCATTCACCTCGTCATTTCTTGACCTCTTTGTGAACCTTTTACGTAACCTACTCCATGGTATCGGTCTCCAATCCTTCATGTCTTTCGTGACCTTTGAGGAGGTATTGCCTTGAATCTATGAGGTGTGGAACGCCCATTCTTTCCTTGCACCTATAATAGTTTATCTTGGTACTTGTCCTTTAGTAGGGTTGGGCATCTCTTCAGGTAATGTCCCATCAGTATTCCCTTACATAGATTGTTGTGGTTTCTTCTTTCCTTCGAGTGGGGCTTTTCCAGGGTTACTAGTGGTTTGGTGCTTTACCATTCTTGAGTCTAACCACTTTGATAGTTTTTTTGCTGAATCTCCTTTGCTAAAAGGTCATGGTAAGAGTCCTCCTAGGTTTCTTAATTCCTTGATTCATCTTCCATAACCGAGATGTGACTTTTCCTTAATTTCCAAGATAGTGTGGGTTTGTTTTATTTTCCTTAGGCCATATTCCCAACAAGATCGCATCATTAAGAGATAGAGTTTTGAGAATTTGAGTATTTTATTAATAGGGGGATACAAAATATTAGGCTTTCAGCCCTATCACAGGAAATAGTCACAAAATAACTAAGGAGTTATGGAATTCTTGATAAACATCCTCCTTCATACTTAGAGTTGTGCCATCGATAGGTCCTAGCACCATTCTCTAGGATACTTCCCCATTTGGTCTTTCGAGATTCTTGCCAGGTCTTAAGTATTTGGGAAGCTTTTAGGGTTGTTTTTCTATGAAGATATGGTGTTGAGTAGAGCCATTCCAAGTTTTCTTGGTTCCTCTCCTGGGAGCCATCTGAAAAATTGAGGATAATTCCTAATAGTTATTATATTTTCTAGTCTTGATTATGTATTTGTGGAAATAAGCTCTGATACCACTCTAGTTGTCACGCCCTGACCTGGTTCAGTTAGATCCCCATGATCAACCCGCCACTCTCCCGGTTATTAAAGGGTTTCCCCTTATTATAAACCGTAAAGAGTAAGGCGTCCTTTAAACCTGCACCATTTCCTGGAATAGCATAATCAAAACTGCATGAAATTTTAAACTTTACATACCTATCTTACAAGCGTCTTAGTTGATGGTCTTTAAGGGTAGGCTTTACGGGATTTCCTGAAAGGGATATACGGGAGGGGTGAGTACGACTACTTAGTGAATGTGTTTTTAATACTTTTACTTTAATGAAAAAGATTTGTATTAGAGTATTGCCAAACTCCTTTCTTTCAAAAATCATTTCATTCAAAATCTCAGGTTTTATCACCATTTCCTTATTTAATCACGGTGTGTCATCACCCAATACACATCCTTCATCATGAAGGTTAAACATACATTCACAGGTTAGTACGTCCACTGAACCCACTTGTGGCTTCGGAGCGACTTTATCGGCAACCCAGATAGAAGTACGTCCACTTATACCCTAAGAATGAGTGGATGTTCATGACATCCAATTCTCATTCCCAAAATAAATTCTTCATGTCCGTATGAGGACATAGACATCATCCCGTCCCCACCCTGGTCTCATGCGCTTGGTGCTACTCCAAATTTCACACGGTCATCTGGAACTACGAACTGCCCTTATACTCACCAGGTCGTCCAGTGCCCTTAGGATGCATCACTACCCCTTTTGGGTGTCTTCATGGTCCGTACTCATAGTGCATGCACAAACAATGTTTTCTTATTATGCCATGTAATCTGTGGTGTCATTAGTCCAATGGTCCCGACTTTCAACTAAACCTGCAGCTGTTTGTCTTGATTAGTCCGAAGACTGGCCATGTCGCACTGCTACCAGTTGACTGAGAATGTCAGACCAGCCTTGGTGCCATGACGATACAATTTACTTATTAAAGTTTTATGACACATATTTCATATTCATTTACGAGCTTTCGCTCGTGCCCATTGGCCTATGGCCCACTATTTGAGATTTAAAAGAAAATCGGGCATATTAGCCCCCAAGTTCCAAAAACTGAGGCCCCCAGTCTATAAGAGCTATTCGATCTTCCGTCGCGAAGGTATCCCAAATTATTTAAGCATTGGCACACAGTCAGGGGAGAACACTTCCGACAAAAAATATATTTTCACTGTCCATTATACCAACCCGATATAAGGACATCCCCATTCATAATCGATGAACGGGTTGTCAATTTAATTCGATGGAGTTTTATCATACGAACCAGGTATGATCTACTTACAACTGGTAAGTAGTTTTTCTGCAAGGTTTTCACATCACTACTCTAAGTCGTGATGTTTAAAATACCACATAGTAGTGGGTTTTCATTACGAGGTGTTTATCATCCCCAACTGGCTATGATATAAAATCCCACTAACAACCGTTAAGTGATTTTTAACTTAAAGTTGTGCTCATCATCCCAACCGGGTATGATGTTAGTAAACCCACTCACAACCGGTAAGTGGTTTTTAACTTTAAGTTGTGCTCATCATCCCAATCGGGTATGATGTTAGTAAATCCACTCACAACTAGTAAGTGGTTTTTAACTTTAAGTTGTACTCATCATCCCAATCAGGTATGATGTTAGTAAACCCACTCACAACTTGTAAGTGGTTTTTAACTTTAAGTTGTGTTTATCATCCCAACCAGGTATAATGTTAGTAAACCCACTCACAACCGGTAAGTGGTTTTTAACTTTAAGTTGCGCTTATCATCCCAACTGGGTGTGATGTTAGTAAACCCACTCACCCGTTAATGCCGTGAATTCCACTAGATCGGTTCTTTGTAGTCACGCAAGCTTGTCCTTGCTGGTGTTCTCTTGGTGTTCCTACACGATATGAACATCTTGGTTCATTATTCTTTGGCCTAATAGCCTTCATTCATTTCAAATGAATGAGAAAGTCAAACTTTCATTTATTTGTAATTAGGTCCCTAAAGTTATTTCTCTTTAACTTTAAGTCCCTAATGCTAGTTTTCCCTCAAATTGAGTCCCGAAACTTTTAAAATTTATCATAGGACCTCAATTTATTCCATTTCACAAAAAGGGGATTAATTTCTCAAGTTTCCAATGTGGTCCCCCAACTTATCCAAAATTACCATTTTGCCCTTCCTTTACAAAAATGGTAAGTTTCACCCCAAAAATTCTAAAATTCCTCAATGTGCCATCTAAGATTTTTATCATGCCCAATTGACCCTCAATTTTAGGAAATTGTATTTCAGTCCCTCGAATTTTTGAAAATCCCCAATTTCCCCTATTCCAACTCTTTAACACAACTGTATTTGATTTCATCAAATTGACCTATCAAACACCTCTAATTTTGAAATTGAAGTTGAAATTGCGTTTCTCCATGTTCATATGGTTCTATAGAACTTTGAATTGCGAGTTTTAACACTGGAACGAGTTCAAACAGTGTTTCGCCGGTAAACAAACTGTAGAGAGATAAAGCTTCGATTACTCATGGGTGAGGGTACGGTGGTTCGAGCTTTTGATCTGGGCTGATAGCTCTCGTCCTGAGGTTCATCCTAGAATTAAGAATCACATCAATTGTTTCCGAATTGAGTTAGAATTTCATCATTGAAATTCTGCCGATTATCTCTCTAGCACCGGCCGAAAATTGCAGAGGGGAGCCGAATTGGCTTAACTTTCAGTCCTAATTCGGCCGTGAGAAGGCTGATGAAGTGTTGGGAAGGTTTGGTTTGAACTGAGGAGGGCTCGAAATGGCCGATTTCAACTTGGTCGAAATAGGGCAACTTCGGTCTGCGGGAGCTGCTTCACTATTCCATCACACTGGATGAATGGGGAGGGGCTCTTTATTTAGAGAGCTCGAGGACTCGTTGGCCATCCGTTTGGCACCTTTATGATAGCCATTGATGACTTGAAACATACTGAACGAAAACGTTTCTTCTTCACCGGCGCTACTTCGATTTTCCAACGAGTGAACAGTGCTATCATCCTGAGGAAGAAGATGACACTATTTCTAAATGATCCAAACCGGGTTCAAAGTTTAAACCGGCAGGTTCACCCCTCATTCGACCTAGTTTTTCAAATCTAAAAATTTCTAAATTCATCTAAATTGATTTTCTATCCAATGGTGGCCTCAAATCTGCAATTTGAATTATTTAAGCCACCTAGAAAATGAATTTAGGATTTAGTTCAATAGTGGTTCAAAACGGTCCAAACTGGTTCGAATCCAGTTCACCTTGACCGATTTGGTTTTCATCCCCAATTCCTTCACAAGTCCAATTCCATGTCTTTTGTAACTTATTGGGTCACTTAGGGTCCATAAAATTCCCGGTTTACCATCTCTTTATCGATTCCGATTTATAAATTGGTTCGGTTCTTAAACCGATTTAATTTAGTTCGGGTCCCGTTCACCCAAACTAATCTAGTTTTTCTCTCTCAGTTTATTTTAAGGTTCCTTCCCAAGGTTTATAAATTTCTCTAGGGCACATGGGAGTTGAATTTCTTTGATTTGCCCGTTCTCTATCGGTTTTGTTTCATGAACTTCATAAATCGATTCAATCCAGTTTGACCCGGTTCATCTAAACCGATCTGGTTTTTCTCTTCCAATTCGTCCTAAGGTTCTTTTCCTTAGTATTATGAACCCTTTGGATCACCGGGGAGTTGTAAATTCCCAAATTGCCCATTCACAAATGATCGGGTTTTTGAATTGGTTCGATTTTCTCACTCAGTTTGACCGGTTCTCTTCCCGATTTTCCTTAGCTCAAACGGGCGGGGCTTACAACTTATACCAAAAAAAATTTCAACTCGTTCATCACACCAATCGAGTGTGATGACATCTCCGCTTACAACTGGTAATGGGGTTTTCTACTTTATTTGAGAAAGTTCATCATACCAACCGGGTATGATCTACGTATAACCGTTTATTAGTTTTCCGTATAGTTCTCACATCACCCCAACCATGTGTGATGTTAAAATTCTAAATTGTAGTGGTTTTTCATTTTCGAGGTACTCATCATCCCAACCGAGTATGATGTGAAAAATTCCACTCACCTGATAAGTGCAGTGTATTTCTCTTGATCAGATTTTTGCCTCTACACAAGCTTATCCTTGTTGGCGTTTATTAACATTTGGCATAATAGCCTTAATTCCTCACGTTTGTACAAAATGCCCAAACTTTTTAATTATTTGCATTTAGGTCCCTAAAGTTCTTTTCCCTTAACTTTAGGTCCATAATACTAACTTTTTTCCCAAATTAAGTCCCAAAACTTCTAAATGTCACTTTGGGTCCTAAATATATTCAAAATCACTTAAAGGGTTTAAGTTTCCCAAATTTTCAATTTGGTTACCAACTTTTCAAAAATTAGCAATTTTCCCCTACTTTAGAAAAATGGCAATTTGACCCCAATAAATTTCAAAAATTGACCAATTGGTCCTCCAACATCTTTTTCATGACCAATTGGCTCTCAATTTTGGGAAATTGCACTTTGGTCCTTCAATTTTACGAAATCCCCAATTTCCCCCAAAATATTTCCCCAAATTCCCCCTTTCAAACTGGCCGAATTTGATTTTATCAAATTGACCAATCAATCGAGGTTAATTATTCAAATTGAAGATAAAATTGAGTTCCTACACATCCATACAATTTAATTGAACTTTGAATTGCATGAATTGACCTCGAAATGTGCTCGAATGGAGATTCGCCGTAAAATTGATCTTAGAGAGAGAAAGCTTCGAACACTTACCGTAAGGGATGCGGCGGTTCGAGCTTTCGACCAGGGCAGATAGCTCTCATCCTGAGGTTATTCCTAGGATCAAGAATCACATCAATTCATTTCGAATTGAAGGAGAATTCGACCAATAAATTTTTGCTAGTTCTCTCTCTAACACTAATTGGAAATTACAGAGGGGAGCCAAATTGGCTTACCTTTCCGCTCTACTTCGTTCGTATGAGGGCTGAGGGAGTGTTGGGAGAGCTTGGTTTGGCATGAATAGGGATCAATTTAACCATTTTCAACTCGATAGAAATTGGGCAGCTTCGGTCCACAAGAGCTACTTCACTATTTGATTACGCCGGCGCTTCTCCTTGGATCGAATGGTGATTATCGTCGGGTAGCTGACTTCTCCCGGAGTCTAAGAAACCTGACCTTGCCTTCTTTGGTTTAGAAAAGCCCCTATGTTGGAGCTCTGGTTTGAGCTTCATTGGAAAACTAAGTAGCTGAGAGAGAGTGAAGTTTTCAGGTTTGTAGAGTATAAATAGAGAGCAGCTCTTTATATAAGGAGCTTAGTGACTCTCCGACCGTTTGTTTGGCACCTTAATGACACTCATTGATGGTCTAAAATGTCGTGAATGGATACATTTCCTTTCCTTGGTGCTATTTATTTTTTCAGTGATTGAACAGTGCTGTCATTCGATTGAAGAAAATGACACTGTTCCGAACCGGACTGGACTAGTCCAAACCGACCAGTTTAGGCTCGATTTGACCGAGTTTTTTGAAATTAAAAAATTTTAAATTCATCTAAATTCATTCTCTATCCAATGATGGCTTCAATTCTCTAATTTGAATATTTTAAACCACCTAGAAAAATGAATTTAACATCCAGTTCAATGGTGGTTCAAACCGGTTAAATCCGGTTTAGATTCAGTTTACCTGAACCGGTTTGGTTTTCTCTCCCAAATTGTCCTAAAGTCCCTTTCCAAGATTTTTGTGACTCTTTGGGTCACTTAGGAGTTGTAAATTTCCCAAATTTCCCGTTCTCTAGTGGTTGGGATTCGTGAATGGATTTGATTTTGTCATTTGGGTTGAACAGTTCTTTCCCGATTTTCTTTAACTCCAAAGGGTTTAAAGTAGTTATATAAGACACATTACCCCTCATAGCCTTAAGATGCTCGTGTGTGATATCTCAGGGGATATGGTGGCTAGGCCACCATATGTGATGTTCTTATGACATTAATTTCATCAACTATGGTATGTGGGGAAAGGTCATCTGAGGATGTTCCTTTCAAGTGCATAGTGCATACACACATTACCCCTCGTACCCCGGAGTAACATGTGTGCGAACTCCGGGGATGATTATTTTAAATTAATGTATAATAATATGTTAAAAATGGGGAACTAAATACTTATGAACATGTAAGAATTTGAATAAGCTTTAAATAAAGAGATCGTGTATAGACTAGGTCGTAAGCCATGTCCTGGCTCGACATCGTATACACATTCACTTAGTTGTGAGCTCACCACTCCCCCAAACCAATTATAGGTGTGTGAGAAAGGGCACATAAGACCCTATGACAATCATAATACCTAAGTGCATACAATCGAGGAAATGGACTTGAAAGGCGTGCACAAAGGATAATTTTTATAATTATTAGTTGCTATATTCTTGAAATGTTTTGTAAGGCTTTGGGCACACTACTTATTTTATAAAAGCTTTAATTTTTGTTGATTTTTGTAAGTGTTATTTTGAAGCCTTTTTCCTATCAGTACTCATTTGGGGAATATACACACTAGTGTAGCATCGAGTGCACATGGTGGGCTACCATCGTTTCCTTGGTCTGGGAGATTGGGCCGGGGCATGACAACACTAGTGGTATGAGAGCCCACAATTTCAAAATATGGGATTTTGGGAATACAATATTTTGGAACGGATGAAAAAACAGGAATAACATTGATAAGACTTTCGTTTATAACATAAACTTACTAAAAAAGGAAGTACCTAAAACACAAATGAAAATGAGTAACGATATAATGGAATGGTACTAGGTAGTACCATAAGAAGTATATTTTGATAGATGGTAAGATATCCAAGTGAGTTGTATCATAGAATCGGTGGTCCATATCGCTTGAGGAGCCAAGGATGGGGACATGATGTGTGAAAACTGTCCCCCAGACCAAGTAAACCAGGGAAAGAATCGACAGTTTTGAGAAAACTGAGCTGAAAAAGGAAACAAAATGATAAACAAGGGTTAAAGTGGGAAATTGGAAAATTCTAAGTGACAAAAAATTCACAAAAATTATTGGGAAGAACCATGAAGTGAATTGGATGGGAGAATCAGACCGGTTCGGGGTGAACCAAACTCGAACTAGACTGAACTAGATTGAACCATAGTGAACCGATTCAATTATTCATTTTTCTAGGTAGATTAAAAATGTCAATTTGGGAAATTGAGACCACCATTAGATAGAAAATGAATTTAGAAATTTTTAAATTTCAAAAAACCGGTCGAATTGGGCCCGAACCAACCGATTTTTGAATTCGGGTCACTTAACTCGATCAGACTAGACCGGTAAATGGTCTAGCCGGTCAATGATCCAGACCGTCAACAGTCCAGACCAGTTAACGGTCAAGGGAGCCTAGTTAGCAACCATGCAAGCACATGCAGCCAATGGAAGGCTGCCACATATCAGATCAATGGTTAGTGGATGACCGGTCAGCCTACCACGCAGACACGGGCAGCCAATGGGAGATTGCCATGTGTCTGATCAACCGGTCAACAGTTGACGTGACGGCTGAGTTGGAATGCCACATTAGAAAAACTGATTAATCATAGAGTGCCACATGGCACACTTGCCATGTCATCATCTCTAAGCTCCGACTGCTAAAGTAGAGAATAGAGAGGAGAGAAAGAGCAAAGGAAGGGGAGTCTCTAGCGACTCAGAAATCGCTCCGATCAGGTCACCGACGGCTGAGTCGGAGGTTGAGTCCTATGCTAGCCGGTAGCCCGGTCAGTTGTCAAGCTCTCTATATAAAGAACACCCCTCCATTCGTGCTCAAGATCCCACAATCGACCGAAAAAGGTCAAGTACTCAATTTTCCGGCGAGCAGCAAACCTGAGCTCCGACATGGGAGCTTTTCTCCACCTTCGAAGCTACACTCGGTGTCATTAGAACTAGAAGGAAGTCCTCTACTCGAATGCATCCTCCCTTCAGCCTGAGGGCCACCATAGAAGAGCGAGGAAGCTCAAACAATAATGTCGCTCCTCGGCTGTTAGCAGCTCGAGCTGCTCGAGCTCAAGTCGAGTCATCCCTAGGCCAATTCCAACCAAACCAAGCCCCCCAAACTCCATCTAGAGGTGCCTCGACCTTCCCCCAAGCTTGTATGGTAAGCCCCTCCGCCGCCCCTTTGTTGAAAAATACTATTCACGATGCATTTCTACAAAAATTTAAACTAAGAAATTCACACTGCTCATACCACCAATTGAGGCATGGTTTGATCTAGGAGGATCCCCAGGAGGAGAGCAATTCAGAGAAATCAAGAGCTTTTGTTGCTGGACCCTTACCGATAAAATATCGAAGTTTTCTCTCTCTAGACTGAAGTTTCCGGTGAAGCTCTGTTTAAGCTCATTTTTCTAGCCAAATCGAGTGTTTCAAAGCTTAAAATGATGAGAAAAACATAGAGAATATGATTCAAATCAAGAATGGGGGTAATTAACCAAGTTTGAGGGTCAATTGAATGAAGTTGTGATCCGGGAACCAAATTGTAATTTAAAAAAATTAGACAAGTTGGGGATTTTTGGAAAATTGGGGGCATTTTCATAAAATAAACTTCCAATTAGGGTCCAATTAGGCAATTGGATGAAATGGAGGGCCATTTTGAAAATTTTGAAAATTCAAGGACCAATTGGCACTTTTTGGGAAATTAAGGACCAATTGGTAATTTTGGAAAAGTAAGGACCATGAGGGATAATTGGAAGTACTAGGGACTTAATTGAGATTAAATGAAGACTAAGGACCCAAATGTAACATTATAAACATTGAGGGACCTAAATGCAATTAAGGCATAGTGTGAGGACCTATGCGTAAATACTCGAAACTATGAGGTCACTTATGTCGATTCCCCTGATAGGGGTACTCGAACCATGCAAAATTTTCAAGTACTGGTGCAAGGAAGCGCACCACAAATCAAGATCTCACTGGGATGGCCATATCACTATTACTGGGTGAGTGTGATTTTCGGCATCATACCCGGTTGGGGGTGATGAGAATCATTTTTAAGTTTGAAAAATCATTTTTCCAGGAATGGTCTATCCTTACTATGTGAAACTACTTAAACATTTTGGGGGATATTCCTGATAGGAGCTAGAATTGCTCTAACAGGCATGAGGAAGCGGTTTGAGGGCATTTTGGGGAAACGAGGTCTTGTCCCACAAAGCGGACATGATGAAGCAGCGAGACCGAGGCCAGAGGGGAAATGAGGTCTCAAGACCGAGGCTGGAGGGGAAATGATGTAAATCCCATCCCTTCATAGATAAGATAGCTAGGAAAAGAATCGGTTGTTCCAAAAGAGAAAATCGACCCGGTTCATGAACCACAACTGATAGGGAAAGGGTAAATTGAGAAATTGACAAATATTGGGTGATTCAAGGAGTCATAAAAATCATGGAAAAGAACCTCGGGACAAATTGGAAGAGAAAATCAGACCGGTTCAGGTGAATCGGATTGAGCCGGTTTGAACTATACTTGATCGGTTGCTAAATTCATTTTTCTAAGTGGCTTAAAATATTCAAATTTGGAAATTGAAGCCATCATTAGATAGAGAATAAATTTAGATAAATTTAGAAATTTTTAATTTTGAGAAAACCAGTCGAATTGGGCTTGAACCAGCCGATTTACGCATTGAACCCGGTCGGACCAGTCCTGTCTGATTAAGAACAGTGTCATCTTCTTCCTTAGGATGACAACACTGTTCATTCAATTTAGGAATGGATAACATTGACGAAGCTTAAATTACTCCGATCATGCTGTTTTAGGGCGAGGATAAGCTCGACCAAAATGGAAAGTTGTCGTGTAGATGTTCCTGAGCTCCCTATATAAAGTGCTCCTCTCCTTTCATTCTCCACACATCTCAAATCTCCATTCTCTCTCAATTGCTCCAGTTTTTGGTGAATCTTGAACCAGAGCTCCGAGATAGGTATTTTTCTTAGCCTAAGAAGGCATGGTTGGGTTATTTAGATTTCAGGGGAAGTCAACTACCTAAGAGCAACCTCCTCTCGACTTGAGGACCGCTGGACAAGCACCGGTGCAATCAAACAAAAAAGCAGCTTCGAAGGACCGAAGCTTCCCTGTGTTTGGCCAAGCTGAAATTGGCCAAGTTCAACCCTCCCCTAGCCAAATCAAACCTTTCTAACTCCCCCACATCCCACACATGACCACAACAGAGCTGAAAGGTAAGCCAATTCGACCCTCTTCTATTATTTCCGGTCGGAGTTAGAGAGAGAAAGTGCAAAACTTCACTGAAAAAATTCTCCCTCGATTCGATGTCATTTGTAGAAATTCTTGATCCTAGAAGTAACCTCAGGATGTGAGCTACCTTCCCAGATAGGGAGCTCGGACTGCTGCACCTTCGACGGTAAACTTTCGAAACTTTCTCTCTCTATGAGTGATTTTTCGGCAAAGCTCCGTTTGAGCTCATTCTAGCCTCAATTCATGCGATTCAAAGCTCAATTGAATCGTATGGAAGTGTAGGAAATGATTTATACCTCCAATTGAAGCAATTAACCTTGATTGAATGGCCAATTTGAAGAAATCAAATTCGGTCAGTTTGAAAGGGGGCAATTGGGAGAAAAGTTTGGGAAAAATTGGACATTTCAAAAAATTGAGGGACCTCTTTGCAATTTCCCAAAATTAAAGGCCAATTGGCCATGAAAAAGATGTTGGGGAACCAATTGGTTGATTTTTAAAACATTTGGGGCCAAATTGCCATTTTTGGAAAGTACGGGCAAAATGGTAATTTTTGAAAAGATGGGGACTCAATTGGAAATTTGGAAAATTGAGCCCCTTATACAATTTTGAGTAAAATAAGGACTCAATGGGAATTTTGGAAACTTTGGAACTAAAATTGGGCAAAAGTTGTTATTAGGGACGTAAAATTAAGAAAAATAAACTTGAGGAACCTAAGTGCAATTTATCGATAATTTGTGAGCCTAGGCTTTTATAGCAAACCGTAAGTGATAAGGCTGCCCAAATCGTGTAAGGACAAGTGTGACCGGAACACAAGCCAGAGCAAGCTCGCGTAGACTTGGAAAACTAACCGAGGACGAACACATCATTGTTATCGGGTGAGTGGGCATATTTATATCATACCCGGTTGAGATGATGAGTAATTTTAGAAAAGAAAAACCACTTGTGAGTGGGGCTTTGACATCATACCCAATTGGGGGTGATGGGAGATTTAGGCTAAAACCTTCTTAACGGTTGTAAGTAGAGGAAATCATACCCAGTTGGTATGGTGGACTTCCTTGAAGGAAGGAGAAACCCACTTGTCGGTTGTAAGCAGAGATATCATCACACCCGGTTGGTGAGATGAAGTGAAAATATATTATTGTTAGAAGTGTTCTCCCTTGACTGTATGCCAATGCTTAAACTATTTGAGAGACCTTATTGACGGTAGCTAGAACAACTGAGATAGGTGGGAGGCCTCGTTTTTTGAACTTGTAGGGCTAAATTCCCAGTTTTGGAAAATTACATGTAGTGGGCCCAAGGCCAGTTGGCATGAGTAAGAGCTTGTAAACAAACATAAAATGAGAAAGCCATGGTACCAAGTCAGGACTGATCATACTCAATGGACTGGCGATAGTGCATTAGGGCTAGGTCGATGGATTGGCCTTGCCTCGGGAGGCGTTTAGTGAACAAATACATGCCCTTGATCAAGAAAGGTACACACGTTCGCAGTGTAGTCCTAGATTACACCCACTTGGGGATCGACGCGACTTTGCTATCCACTAAGATAGAAGTCCCAAAATTTCACCCTAAGTTTGAGTGGACATCCTAGTCGTTTGACTCTTAGACCCAAATGCCACTTCGTATCTGTATGAGGACGAAGACCTCATCTTGACCCTACTCCAGTCTCATGCGGAAGAATCTCCTGGAGCTTCATTACTAACTGACATCACAATCTGCCCTTATCGCCCCTCATGTCGTCAAACAGCCCTTAGGAACCATCACTCCCCCTCGGGCATCTTGATGGTCCAGTACCTTAAGTGCATGCACAAACAAAAGTTTTCATGATTAAGTCATCTTCTTTGGTGTCAACAGTCCAACGGCCCCGACACTCAACCTGACTTGTAGTTGTTTGTCTAGTTCGGTCCGTCGACCTAACCCAAATGCACTACCACGAGTCTATTAAGTATTGTCAGTCCTGACTCGATAAAGTGACAAATCACACAATTATTATCCATTTTAAATTAGAAGTTTTCATGGCTCTTCCTAATCCTATTTGTTTATGAGCTTCAGCCTATGCCCACTAGCCTTGTGCCCATTGCACGTGTTTTTCAAAATTGGTCCTTGATCCCTATGAGATCAAAACCGAGGCCCCTAGAATATTAGAGCTACTCTAGCTCCCATCAAGAAGGTCTCCCAAATAGTTTAAGTAGTTGTCACACCATTAGGGGAGAACACTTATGACAAAAATCACTTTTTATCTCATCACACCAACCGGGTGTGATGATGGACCCGCATACAACCGGTAGGCGGTTTTCTCCCTTCCTTAGGGAAACTTATCATACCAATAAAAAATGATATTTATTTATTCCTTCTCATAACTGGTAAGTAGGTTTTATCCATTAAAAATAGTGCTCATCATCCTAATCGGTATGATGTATAAAAGTTCCACTCACCCTATAACTTTGACGCTCTTGTCCCTAGCCGGTTCTCCAAATCCAAGTCTGACTTCCCTATTAGCGTTCTGATCTCAAGAGTCCGTATAGAGTTTGGCCACTCTTATATATTAGGGCTTTGTATAAAAGCTTCCCAACTTTTTAGTATTTGCTACTAGGCCCATGTTTCTGGTTTATTACACTTAGGTCCCTAAAGTTCATACTCTTTGACTTTAGGTTCCTAGTGTTAAATTTTCCTCAAATTAAGTCCCGAGGACTTCCAATATCCTCCTTAGGTCCTTAATTTACTTAAAATTGTGTAAGGGGGCTCAGAGTTTCCAAATTACCAATTTGGTCCCCAACTTTTTAAAAATTATGGTTTTACCCCTACTTTCCAAAAATGGCAATTTGGCATCAAATATTTTGAAAATTGACCAATTCATTCCACATCATCTTTCTCATTGCAAATTGGCCTTCAATTTTTCAGAAATTGCATGGAGTCCCTCAATTTTTTAAAATCCCCAAAATTTCCCAAAACTTCCCCCAATTTCTACCCCTTTTTCTAACCGAATTTGATTTCTTCAAATTGACCATTCAATCGGGGTTATTTCTTCAAATTGATGACATACATTAGTTTCTACACCTCCCTACAATCCAATTGCTCTTTGAATTGTAGGATTTGGGTCCGAAACAAGCTCAAACAGAGCTTCGTCGACAAACTGAATGTAGAGAGAGAAAGCTTACCTTTGGGGGCGTGACAATCTGAGTTCATGATCGAGGCAGATTGCTCTTGTCCTCAAAGTTCTCCTAGGATTAGGAATTGGGGCAATTGATGTGAGGATTAGTGGAATTCGATTGAAGAATTTCGTCATTTCTCTCTCTAGGACCAAACTGTAACAATGAAGGAAGGCCAGATTGGCTTACCTTTCCCCTCTTTAGAGGTCGTGGGGTGGTCGTGGGGGCTATGGGAGGGCTTGATTCGGCCGTGGCCAAATTCTTATCGGCCGAAATAGAGCAGCTTCACTATTTAAGCTCACCGGCGCTTCTCCAACGATCCTCAGGTCGGTTGGAGGTAGGCGTTTGGCAGCTGACTTCCTCCTGAGTCTGTAAGGCCCAAATTCAGTTTCTAAGGCCAAGCAAAGTGCCCAAATCAGAGCTCTAGTTTGAGCTTCGCCGAAGAACAAGGCACTTTAAAGTGAATAGATAATTGATGTGTGTGGAGGATGAACGAAGAGGAGCTCTTTATATAAGGAGCTCGATGACCCTCTGCCCAACTAGTTTCCATACTCATCCTGATTGCAAATTCCCCTAATCGAAGCAAATTCCCATTCTGCAAAAAAGGAAAGATTTTCTTTCCTCGATGAATAGTATCATCGGATCATTTTAACCCACCAAGAAAAATGAATTTAGTGACTGGTTCATGTATAGTTCAAATCGGTCGAGTCTAGTTTAGGTTCGATTCACCCTGAACCGATCTGGTTTTTCCATCCAATTCCCTTCACAAACCTTCCCCATGATTTTTGTGACCTCTTGGTCACTTGGGTTTTCTAATTTCCCATTTAAACCCTTCTTTATTATCCTCGATTCATCAAGTGAGTCTATTTTCTCTTTAATTTGACTGGTTCTTTCCCATTTTTCCTTGACTCAGGGTGATGGGTTTTACAACTCTCCCCTCCTTTTAGGGGTTTTGTCCTCAAAACTAAGTTTCGCCTACTTTTTGTTGGAAATCTCCCTTGATATCAACTTGGGTCAGTTGACATGCTCTCCCCTAATTGTTCCTTTACTTAGTCCTTTTTAATCCATACATTATTGGAATTTCTCTTTCATTCCATTAACCACTCAGTCGATGGAGGGTATCCTGGTTTGGTGTGTTTTACCCTGTATTCCACAAGTATGCCTTTAAGCCCACTCCCTATTCCGCTTAGGGTAAGTTCTTTCCTCTTGAAGGTTATCATTTATGTCTTAGAGTGGACTGTTCCATGATTGTTCCTTCCCTCTGAAATCCTAGGTGGCCTTTTAATGGTGGTTCACGCCTTTCCAGTCTCCTCGGAACTATTATGATGATGCCTTCTTGTCACCTGATAGTGTCTCTTGACTATTCTCGGTGTTATCTAGTCGTCCTTTCTCCTTGACATCATGCCCTCTTTTGGATGCATTTGGTTCTCTTTTATTGGATTCCTAATTCCAACCTCTATGTTTTCTATCCAATTCTAGACTTACTAACCTATTTGTGATCCTCTCCCTGATTCCTTTCTTTCCTTATTTCTAGTGGTATACTTGTACGAGGATTTCCTTCCTTCCAGTACATCCAAAACCATTATGTCCCTTTTTAGGTTCCTTGTGTTGGGTAAAGCCTCTTAGTATTCTACTTTCGGTTCCTTAGCTGAGTCATACTTCCTACTTTTATCCGTCTATGTAGATATTTCCATCTTGGGACTCTTTAATCGCACTCCTCCATGTTTCACGAAGGTCTTTCCTTCCTCTCCTCCTTACTGCATGGTTGTCAACCCTTAATCCTTCATTGTCTTCAAATTTCCCTTTTTGTCCTTCATCCCCTATGTTAGGAATTTACAATTATTGGGTCTTCTTACTCCTATCCATTTTTCAAGCATGGGTTAATTGTTTTCACGAGTCTGTTGGGTCCATCATCTATCTATTAGGGACATAAACTTCCCCAAAGATCTTTTCTTTACTAGACTCCTTCCGTTCCTTGTCCTTATGATCATTCGATCTTAGTGTAGCTTAATGCCATCTCCTACTGTCGCTCTTCTTGTTTATCCTTCCCTGAAATCTTTCGGGTACGTCCTTGTGCATTTCGTACAAGTCTACTTCTTTGGGATGACTTCGGGAGCCGTTCGTTTTTGAGATTTCTTGTCCTCCTTGAGTGAGGCTTATTTTAATCCTTCTCATCACTTGAGGGGGTCTCCATTTCATTTTTCGGTCACTAGTTCATTAAGGATTTCATTCATCCTTCTTCCCATCGTTTGTCCTTTCCACCTCTCTCCTCTTCGCCGGGTTTACATCCATGATTCTCACAAAGGTTAGGTTGTTAACTGCCTCATCCTTACTAATCTTCTTGTTCAATTTGTTGAGACTGTCGTCTCTCGAGTTCTCTTGTGCTTGATGCCCATCCTATTGCCCCTTTTTAGGGTGTAGTCATCACTACTTCCCAATCCTTCCTTCCTCGTTCGATGGACTCCTGAGTGTCGAGTTCATTTCGTATGTTCCATACTATGTCCAACCATTCAGTCGTGACTCCCTTGAGTCATACATACCATTTCTCGGCTTTCTTCCCTTAATACTTATTTTTTCTTTCCTTGATTCTACCACTACCGGCCCTAGAACCTCTTGATGTCGTTTTCCAAGTTTACTTCTTTCCGGGGAAATCCCGTGGGTACATCTTATGTGCCATATCCGTTGTCGCCTTTCTTTCCAGTTGTCCTTCTCTAGGGAAAACTCAATTCTTCTTTGTTCCGGAATTTCTTGACTCCTACATGAGGGCTCACTTAATCCCTATCTGTCATTAGGTTTATTTCTTGTACTAATCCTCCTGCTCTTGCATCTCTTGATGTCGCCTTCTTCTTTTCCCCTTTCCCTCCAGGTTTATCCTATTCTCTAACTCCACATAAGGGTGCTTCCCCTACACTCGCCCCCCATGAGGATATTCTTTCCCCTTTTTCCCCTTTTGTTGGGTCCTTTGCCTCTTTGTTAGATCATGCCCTTTCCCGTGACTTCCTTTCTGGGTAGGCTCTTTGTTTTTTTTCCTGAAACCCTACTTCATAGTCTATTGACTCGACTTGTTGTCTTGGCTAGGAGTTCCTTGTTTATGTGAGGACTATTCGGGTGTAGGTTGGGTTACCTTTGTTAGTTAGTATTAACTAGGTATGGCATGTAGTCTTCCTCCTCAAATGATCCTATACTACCCTAGGTCTGGATTGGTATATTCCCATCCTTGTTGTTAATAGGGAGACTAACGCTTTAAATAGAAAATTTATTGGTCTTTATTCATTCAAGGAAATAGTTTCTTGCCATACTCGGCTTATTACATAAAATTCCTCACTACTTCCTATTCTAGTTTCCCAAGGTCATAGACCGGGAGTTCGCCTCTAGATTGTTTTGGGATTCGTGGTCTGAGGGCTCCGAAGGATTGGTAGATGTCCATCCATACTCCTATTGGACTTCCCTGCTAGGATGGACTCAATGGAACACCTCGAGTCTATACCTTCCCAACATCTTAGCTTTGCATTCATAAGCCCACTTTATCCATTGGGTGGGGTCTAAGTTATATTGAGCTGGTGGAGGTGCCTGGAAAACTTTCATGAAGGTTGTGTGGGCATCCTAGTAGTTGTTCTGTCCTCCCTTCGAGTTGTGGTCCTTTCCGACTGTTGCAGGGCTGGAGGGGGTGTCAGATTCCTTGGGGGAGGTATGGGTTCTTCCTGCCTTGGGGGAGGATATGTTATGCCGCCTGGCTTCAATATCTCCCCAAGAAGCTTCCTATAGCCCTTGACCATGTTTTTGGCACATTCTTCTCAATTTCAACAAGCCTTTAGACGTTTATCATACTGGAGGTAGGAGCCTTTTTCAAGGGTCTATGAGTGGGGTTGGTTTGTACGAAAAACTTCTTAGGGACTCTTATTCCTACATGGTAATTAAGTTTTTATTAGAGTCAAGGCATAGTATTGATAATGCTTTCAAGGGAACACAACTCTGATGCCACTTAAGTTGTCACACCCCAACCCGGTTTGGTCAGATACCTGTGATCAACCCGTTGCTCCCTTGGTTTAAGAGGGGTTTCCCCTTTCTTGATTCAGGAGGAGCCAGACATAAATTCAAATCTTGTTCCCTATAATGGCATAAATCAATCTAAAGCTAGCTTAAAAGAAACTTTAAGCGTACCTAATGGAGGGTACATCTTCACGTTCTCTCTTAATTGATCTCCCTACTCCGGAAAAGGGGTAAAGAGAGGGGGTGAGTTTCTACAACTCAGTGAGTGGGTATTGGGAGTGAGTTTCAAAATATTTTTAGTTTATCAAAACCAAGCCAAGGTTAACATTTACCTTTTTTTTTTAAGGGTTTGCTCAAACTCAAATCTCCAAAACTTTTTCCCATTTCATTTTCATATTAAGTGTGTTTAGCCATCTTAGTCCATCCCCTTGCCTCGGGAGGCATTTAGCAAACAATCACATGCCCTTCATCAGGAAGGGTACACACGTTTACAGGGCAATCCAAGACTGCACCTAATTGGGGATCAGCGTGACATTACTGTCCACCAAAATAGAAGTCCCAAACTTCTACCCTAAGTTTGAGTGGACATCCAGACGTCTGACCCTCAGACCCAAATGACACTTCATGTCCGTATGAGGATGGAGACCTCATTCTAACCCCAACCTGGTCTCATGCGCAAAAAGCTTCGAGAGTTTCGTAACTAACTTGCACGACAATCTGTCCTTATCGCCCCCATTTCGTCCAACAGCCCTTGGGACCCATCACTACCCCCTGGAGCATCTTGATGGTTCCGTACTTTAAGTGCATGCACATACAAAAGTTTTCATGATTAAGGCATTATCTTTGGTATCAATGGTCCAATGACCCCGACACACAACCCGACCTGTAGCTATTTATCTAGGCCGGCCCGTCGACGTGGCCTTGATGCACTGCTGCCAGACCATTGAGTATTGTCGGTCCTGACTTGATACCATGATGAATCTCACAATATTATCCATTTTAAATTATGAGTTTTCATGGCTATTCCTAATCCTATTTGTTTACGGGATTTAACCCATGCCTACTCGCCTTATGCTCACTACACGTGTCTTCCAAAACTTGGCCTTGAGCCCTATGAGTCCGAAATCGAGGCCATTGGCCTATTAGGGTTGCTCTAGCTCCCATCAAGAAGGTTTCCCAAATAATTTAAGTAGTTGTCATACAGTTAGAGGAGAATACTTCTGACAAAAATTATTTTTTATCTCATCACACCAACCAGGTGTGATGACGAATCCGCTTAAAACTGGTAGGCGGTTTTCTCCTTTCCTTAGGGAAACTCATCATACCAACAGGGTATGATGTTTGTTTATTCCTACTCACAACTGATAAGTGTTAAAAACAATTCTCATCATCCCAATTGGTATGATGTATAAAAGTCTCATTCACCCGACAACTCTAACGCGCTCGTCCCTAGCTGATTCTCCAAATCTGAATCTGACTTCACTATTAGCGTTCTGATCTCAAGAGTCCCTACAGAGTTTGGCCACTCTTATATATTAGGGTTTTGTATAAAATCTTCCCAACTTTTCATTATGGGCTACTAGGCCCATATTTCTAATTTATCTTAGATCCCTAAAGTTCATACTCTTTGACTTTAGGTCCCTAGCGTTAATTTTTCATCAAATTAAGTCCCGATGACTTCCAATATTCTCGTTGGGTCCTTAATTTACTTAAAATTGTGTAAGAGGCTCAGATTTTCCAAATTTATAATTTAGTCCCTAACTTTTTTTTTAAAATTACAGTTTTGCCCCTACTTTTCAAAAATGGCAATTTGGCCCTAAATATTTTGAAAATTGACCAATTCACCCCACATCATTTTTCTCATTGCCAATTGGCCTTCAATTTTTGAGAAATTGCATGGAGGTCCCTCAATTTTTTGAAATCCCCAATGTTTCCCTAAATTTCTACCAATTTTTTTTTACCGAATTTGATTTCTTCCAATTGCCATTTAATCGATGTTATTTATTCAAATTGATGACATGCATTAGTTTCTACACCATACTACAATCTAATTGCACTTTGAATTGTAGGATTTGGGTCCGAAACAAGCTCAAACGGAGCTTCGCCAGAAAACTAAACGTAGAGAGAGAAAGCTCCGAAAGCTTACCGTTGGGGGCGCTACAATCCGAGTTCTTGATCGGGGAAGATTTTTCTTGTCCTCAAGGTCCTCCTAGGGTCATGAATCAGGGCAATTGATGTCAGGATTAGTGGAATTCGATCAAAGATTCCGCCACTTTCTCTCTCTTGGACCAGACTGTAACTATGGAGGAGAGCTGAATTAGCTTACCTTTCGCCTCTCTAGAGGTTGTGCGGTGGCTATGGGAGCTATGGGAAGGCTCGATTTGGCCGAATGAGGTGGAAATTGGCTGAACTTCGATCGGTCGAAATAGAGCAGCTTCGATCTGCTGGAGCTACTTCATTGTTTGAACTCGTTGGTGCTTCTTCGATGATTCTAGGTTCGATTAGAGGTAGGCGTCAGGTAGCTAACTTCCACTTGAGTCTGTAAGGCCCGAATTCGACTTCTAAGGCTAAGAAAAGTGCCCACATTGGAGCTCTGGTTTGAGCTTCACTGAAGAACATGGCACTTAAGAGAGAAGAGAGAATTGAGGTGTGTAGAGGATGAATGGAGGAGAGCTCTTTATATAGGGAGCTCGGGGACCCTCTGCCCAACTAGTTTCCATACTGGTCATGCTCATCCTAATCGAAAATTGCCCAAATCGGAGCAAATTTCCATTCGCTGGAAAAGGAAAGATTTTCTTTCCTTGATGAACATTGTCATCGGACGGAGGAGGAATATTACCCTATTCCACACGTGCGGGCCGACCATGTGGCAGTACGTGATTGGCCGGTCCTGCTGACATGGCAGTCCAACTCATCTGCCATGTCAGCCATTGACCAATTGATCGAAAATGTGGCAGTCAGTGATGGGTCGGTCATGCTGACAGTGCAATCTAACTCAACCACCTTGTCATCCGTTGACCGTTGACTAGACACGTGGCAACTTCTCATTAACTGGATGTGCCTACGTGGCTGCTGACTGGGTGCTTATTGACCATTGACCGACTCATAGAGCATGCCTTTCCATGCATCGTGCTATGAATGGTCACGCATGTGCTGATTGGGCTTTGACCTATTAACGGTCCGTTGACTGGTCTGGTCCGACCAGGTTCAATGACCAAAAAGTGAAAATTAGTCGGTTCAGGCCCGATACGACCAGTTCTTTTGAAATTAAATATTTCTAAATTTATCTAAATTCTTTTTTCTATTCAATGTTGGCCTCAATTTCCCAAATTGATCATTTTAAGGTACCAATAAAAATAAATTTATTTGCTGGTTCATGTATAGTTCAAATTGGTTCAATTTGGTTTAGGTTTGGTTCATCCCGAACTGATCCGGTTTTCCCATCCAATTCCCTTCACAAACCTTCCCCATGATTTTTGTGACCTCTCGGTCAGTTGGGATTTCTAATTCCCCATTTAAACCCCTCTTTATTGTCCTCAATACATCAAGGAAGTCGATTTTCTCTTCAATGTGACTAGTTCTTTCCCGGTTTTCCTTGACTCGAGGTGATGGGTTTTACACTAGAGGAGAAAGCCATAGGTACCATAGGCAGGTATCTATTATTTAGTTATTTTGCAAACTTTGTTATGGAAAACAAGTACTCCAACACCTATACCTTCCTCGGTATATTTGGTAGAAATACTAAATTAGAACGAGAAGGGTGGCAGTTTGATCATATGACTTCGAATAAACTGGGTCGAGGTGTGACAACTTAAGTGGTATCAGAGCAAGGTTTTCCAAACAAATTTTCAAAACAAAAAGCCCTAGAACTCTAACCCAAGATAAACTTCTGTCAAACAGGTATGATCACTCTCGGAGAAACCAAACAAACCCACACTGTCTCAGCCACCCTAAAATTTGGAAGAAATCTTGATCCGTGTGAGGGAAGTAGCTTGGGAGCTCAAGAGTCTAGGAGGACCCAACCCATACGACCTAGGACGTCTCTTGAGCCAATGAGACTTTACGAAGAATTCGTTAAGGTATTCAAGCAACCTTACTTCACGCTTAGTAACGGGGACTGTTCCATAGGAAGTACACACCCAAGGATTGTGAAATGTGGAAGCCCCTAGCGACCACTAAGAAAAACTTCTCAAAGCCTGAGATGGAGAAGAATCTATAAAGGTCCATGCAAGGAAGTAACTTGCTACAATTGTGGACAAAGGGGACACAACGCACGAAAGTGCCCAAAACCACTAAGGAATGTGGTACCCACTCCTAGGAGCACTACCTCCACAAGCGGGGAAGGACATGAAGAAAGAAAGAGAAAGGAGAAGAGAGTAGAGGAAGCCTCCCCACCACGTAAATACTGAAGGATCCACATAGGAGCCGGTGTCGTGATAACCTGTTATAGGTGTGGAGGAATAGGAAACATGATAAGGAAATGTCCCATGCCCCCAGGATGGATGGCAATACCTCCTAGGAGAAATACCTCCCCGACTACCAGAGTTCGAGGGGATGGAAGACAGGAGGCCGGCCTAGGAGCCTCAAGTCCAAATGAGGATTTCAAACCCACCCTAGAGAGAGTTCCTCAAAATTCTAGCATAGAGCTTCCCAACCTTTCTTTTAACCATCTCCCTTAGAGGGAAGAGGTCCCCAAATGTACTGTATTATATTCCCAATAAATAAGATTTCATGTTCCCATAAGATTTTGTCACCCCAAACCAAAATCTCGCACCCCATGACAAATAAGGAATGAGAATGAAAAATCTAATAAGGACAAATAACACCTTTGAATCCCCTAGGCAAAGAGGTCAAGGTACTTCGACCTCCTCGAGAGAAGCAAGCCTATGTAAAAGAGAAGATAGGACCATGTATAGAGCTAAACCCAAAGAACGGACGAATATGGAGACAACAATAAAGGAGATGATAACCCAATTGGGATAGGTAAGGTAATCATAACCAGGAAACAAAGGAAGTAATTTCTGAGGAGAGAGGAATCTTGGAAGAATACGCCCACTAATTAAGAAACTCCTCCAATTTTGCCTAAATTACAGTTAGGTCCCTAGTTCCCGAAATTTTTGCATTTTGTCCCCCAATACCCCTTTTATACTCAATTAAGTCCCTAAGGTTTTCTTATCATTAATCAAGTCCTAAGTTTCCCTTTAATTGCAATTCAACCCCAATTTTTTCAAAAATCCCCAATTTGCCTCAAAATTTTCACTTTGACCCCCTATCACGCACTAACCCGGCTTGGTCAGATCCTAGTGATCAACCCGCCACTCTCGTGATTTAAGACAAGTTTCCCCCTTCTTTTGATCAAGAGGAGCCAAGCGTAAGTCAAACCTTGTTCTTTGGAATAACATAAATCAATAAACATGCAATCTTAAGAGTGACATTAAGCATACCTAACATAGGGTATATCCTTGTGTTTTCTTTTGTCTTGTTTCCCTACTCCTGGAGATATAAAAGAGGGGGTGAGTTCTACAACTAAGTGAGTGGGAGGGTTGGAATGGAATTTTCAAAACAAATAGTTTTAACTAAATTGTGCCAGGGTTGTTGTTTTTTTTGAAAGATAGTTTCTTCATGTTCCAGTTTTCAAAACCATTTTCCTCATTTCCACATTTGCAGGTGCAACCCATCCACTGCACCCACTTGTGGGTCGGAGCATCTTTATCAGCCACCAAGATAGAAGACCTTCCACTTCTACCCTGGGTTTGAGTGGATGTTCACGACATCCAACCCTTAGACTCAAAAGCAACTCTATGTCCGTATGATGATAGAGACCTCATTCCGACCCTACCTCGATCTCATGCACAAGAAGCTATGTCGAGCTTCCCGATTGCTAGCACGAAAAACTACCCTTATCTCCACCATGTCGTCCAGTAGCCCTTAGTATGCATCACTTCCCTCTTGGGCATCTTGATGGTCCTTCCTCCATTTTGGTTTAGCATAATCTTGGTTCAATTTCTTAGGTTTGACCATCGGACTCGGTCCTACCTAGGGCCACCTATCTTGGAACTATTGGCACTATATGTCTTCTTACAACGTGATCTGTTCTGGAATTATCCTTGCTTAGAATGGTGTCCAGAGTGTATATCCTTGATAACGGTTTATGCCCTTTCCATCTGTTCAGAAGTCATAGGGCTTCATTCCTTCCTACTACTCAATAGCGTTTCCCATCTACTTTCTATGTAGTTCCAATTATCTTGTAATTTTCTTAATATTAGAATTGTGTTGGTTCCCTTCATCTACTCATTCTTTTACCAACTTCCCAATGGTTTTTCCCTGGTTCCAACCATCAATTTTTTAGCTTACCGACACATTGAAATCCCTTTTTACTCATATCCTTACTAATTACATTGGCGTGTTTTTCTCAAGGGCTTTCCTTTCCTCTACCCTTTCCTGCTTGCTTGTGACAATTCACCATTTCTCATTTTGAGTTGACCCTTTTTCGGTCTACGTATTGATTTATTGTTTTGGGGAGGTCTCCCTTTTATGATTTCCATTCTCTACTACGTCCTTCAAAGTAGAGACTTCCATTTTAGTGTGGTACCTTTGATCTTCTTACCATTCCTTAAAGATTCCTTTCCTTTACCTCACTACACTCTCTTTATTTTGGGACATTTGCCCATTTTTAATTCTCCTTTGTATTAAATTTCCCATTCCATCCCTCATTCCCTATCTAATGAACTTTGGTTTTCGGGTCTTAATTTGTGTATTCCTTACTGTGCCCAATCGTCATCCTTTAGGCTCCATTAAGTGAATGTGGACCACAAAAAGTCTTAATGTCTGTGGTCATTTCATCATCCACTTCTTAATTTGAGGTTTATTTCTCCCAAGGTCTCGTAGTTAGTCCTTCTTCTATGTCATTATGGGCAACCCATCCCTTTCTTACTTATACGCCATCTTTCGAGGCTACCTCCTTCTCTATCTGTTCCTTGAGTTTTTAACTTACTCCTTGGGTTTTGGGTAAACTTCCTTTGTAACTGGTTTTTATTCCCAACTTGCATTCTATTTGAAACTTTTTTCCTCTATCCCACTTTAGTTGGGTTCATTACTTCTCCGTTGGAATATGTATGCCTATTCTGAGCTCCTTTCTTCAGTTGGCTTCTTCCTCTTTTTTCTCGAATTTCCTCTTTCCTTTTAATCTTGGTTATCTATCTTATTTTGACTTTAGGACATCCTTGATGTCATACCATCTGACTCATCCTTACTTTGGGGAGTTTTACTAGTACATCCCTTATTCTTTTCTTTATCTCAACTTGTACTCACTACTATTTTTGTTCCTATTGGTGAAGGGTTCTCGATCTTTTTCCTTTCGAGGTTCCTCCATTCCCTTTTGAGAGCTTGCTTAATCCCTTTCGTGGCTTGGTTTTGGTCATCGATTCCTTTTTGGCCATTTATTTATTCAAAGATTCCCTCATTCTTCCTTTCTAATGTTTTGGCCTTTACACCTTTCCCTTCCCTGCTAGAGTTTAAGTTTATTGTCTACTCAAGGGTCAGTTCGTTAACTACCTTGTACCCACTCCTCTCCTGGTCCACTGGTCTTAGAACAATTATCCTTTAAGTTTATTCATCGTCAAGGCTTATCCCATTGTCCTTTATAGGGTGTAGTCCCTACTATTTTTCTGGTGCTTCATAGGGCATTGTTTTGTTTACCATGATCATCTCGTTATTTCTAGTTGTCTCCCATTTAACTACTTTTCTTTTTCCAAAGCAAGTTGCACCTATCATTGAGAGACATCCTTACCTACTTATGCTCCTTTCTTGGTTCTCTTATTTCGGGTTATGTCTCTTATGATCCACTCTTCAGTTCCTTAGCTTGGGATTTTCTTCTCCTGCTCTTACTTCCTACCTTCATCCTTTTTCTTAGGGACTTCTATCCTAGTATTTCCACATTCAACCTCCCTAATGCTCCTGGAAGGCTTTTCCTTCTTTTCTTTCCTACATTCTTCCGACATCGATATAGTTGTCCACCTTAATCCTTTCACGTCCTCAAATTTCCCTTTTTGTCCCTCATCCTTCCTTCGAGGGGTTCCTGATTGTTGGTGGTTCCTAGAACTTTGCGTTATGTCTATTTGCCTATCTATGGTTCTTTCAAGGGTACTTACCTATTCCTTCAATGTTCCTTTTCCTAGCACATTTCTTTTCCTCTTCACTCTTACTGTCCCATCCTAGAGTTGCCAGAAGAGGTTTTCCACGTTTACCCTTTTTAGGGGTTTTTGTACCTTACTTCTCCTCTTGGTTATCTTTCATTCAACTGGTTCTTTGTAAAGGCAACCCAATCCTCTTGGTTTCCTAACTCTTGTATGATGCTCTCTCAATTCCTTATGGTCCTCCATTCCTCCTACATCTTTTGATGCTAACCTCCTTTTTCCTAGATTTCCTTGACCTTGCTTCCCTCACACTCTTTCCATCTTCCTTTGGTTAGGGTATGTCCTTCCTAATGACCTCCTTTTTAGGCAGGTTCCTTTCTAGAAACTCCCTTTTCAGTCTTTTGTTTTGTTGCCTTGTTACTTGGTGTTTCCTAGTTCTTGTGTGGGAATCATCTAGGTTGACTATCTTGAGGTTAGTATTAACTAGAACTGACTGGTAGTTTTCCTCCATAAGTAGCCTTCTCTCTAACTATTACCCTGGTCAAGGTTGGTATACTCCAATCTTGTTAGTTGTATTGTTAGGGAGATTAGCTTTCAATTAAGGGAAAAATGAACTTTATTCATTTAAAGAGATAGTTTCTTGTCGTACTCAACTTATTACAGGAATTTACTACTTCCTAGTCCCTTGGAGTCATAGGTCAAGAGTTAGCCTCATAATGGTTTTAGGATTTATGGTCCAAGGGTTCTAATGAACTAGTTGATGTTCATCCATACTCTCTTCGGATTTCCTTAATAGGACGGACTTCATGAATTGCCTTGAGTCTGTATCTCCTTAACATTTCAGCCTCATACTTGTAGGTCCACCTCATCCATTGTGAAGGGTTGAAGTTGGATTGAGCTGGTCAGGGTACTTGGTGGACTTTCATAAAGGTGGCGTGGACATCCCAAGAGTTGTCCCATGCCTCCTTAGTGTGAGTCCTTTTTGGTTGTTGTGGGGCTGGTGGGGGTGTTGGGCTCCTTGGAGGAGGGATAGGTTCTTCCTGCCTTGGAGGAGGATATACAATGCCTTCTGGCTCTAATAGTGCTCCAACGTGTTTCCTATAGTACTCGACCATATCGTTGGGCACTCTATTCTCTCCATCTAGGAATCTTTGAATGACTGCCTCTCTAGAGGTAGGCGCCTTTTTCACAATCTCGTGTGGAGGTTTGGTTCGCACGACGAACTTTCTAGGAACTCTCCTCCCTACAGGGTAGCTTAAGTTTTTAATAGTGTTAGGGTGTGGTATTGATAATGCTTTCAAGGAAATAATGCTATGATACCACTCAAGTTGTCACGCCCCGACCCGGTTTGGTCAGATCCCCATGAGCAACCCGCCACTTCCATTGGTTTATGAAGAGTTTCACCCTTTTCTAAACCATGAGAAGTAAGGTGTCCTTTTTCCTATTTTTCCTGGAATAGCATTAAACAAAACTGAATATATTAAATCTTACATACCTATCTTAAGGTTCGACTACAAAAAGATCTTTAGGGTTGGTTGGTTTCCCTTGGTTACCTGAAAAGGGGTAAAGGGAGGGGGTGAGTTCTACAACTTAGTGAATGTGTGTTGGGAGTGAGTTTTCATAAAAATAACTTTAATCAAAGTGTGCCAAAATCTTTATATCCTTTAAGAATGATCTTTCCTCTAAAAACCACTTTCCATTTGCCATCTGGTGTGTAAACAAACAACACACACCTTTCATTAGGAAGGGAACACACATTCACAAGTGCAACCCATTCACTGCACCCACTTGTGGCTCGGTGCATCTTTACCGGCCACCAAGATAGAAGCTCATCCACTTCTACCCTAGGTTTGAATGGATGTTCTCGACATTCGACCCTTAGACTTGAAAGTAACTCTATGTCCGTATGAGGACAGAAACCTCATCCTAACCCCACCTTGGTCTCATGCGCAAGAAGCTACATCGAGCTTCCCGACTGTTGGCACAACAAACTGCCCTTATCTCCACCATGTCGTCTAGTAGCCCTTAGGATGCATCACTACCTCTCTTTGGCATCTTGATGGTTCTGTATCTTAAGTGCATGCACAAAACAATAGTTTTTCATATCATAGCCATTATCTTTGGTGCCATTGGTCCAATGGCCCCAACCATGCACCTGACCTGTAGCTCTTTGTGTAGGCCGGTCCATCGACCTGGCCTTGAGGCACTGCTGCTAGCCCATCGAGTGCTATCGATCCTAACTCAATACCATGGAGAAATCACATAACCATTTCATTAAGACTTTTCATGGCTTTCATAACTCATGTTTGTTTACGAGCTCCTACTCGTGTCCACTGTACGTTATTTTTCCAAAACCAGGCATTTAGCCCCACAAGTTCAAAAAACCGAGGCCTTTGGCATATCTAAGCTATTCTAGCTATCATTAAGAAGGTCTCCCAAAGAGTTTAAGCATTGGCACATAGTCAGGGGATAACACTTTTGACAAAAATGTATTTTTCACTTCATCTCACCAACCGGGTGTGATGATACATCCGCTTACAACTAGCAAGCAGGTTTCTCCTTCAAGGAAGTCCATCATACCAACCGGATATGATTTACTCTACTTACAATCACTAATTAGGTTTTAACTTCGTTCGCCCATCACCCCAATCGGGTATGATGCCAAAATTCCACTTACAAGTGGTTTTTCATTTCTAAAGTGCTCATCATCCCAAACGGGTATGATGTAAATAAGCCGACTCACCCGATAACCGTGATGTGTTTGTCCTTACTTAGTTTTCCAAGTTGACACGAGCTTTCTCTTGCTTGTGTTCCAATCATACTTGTCCTTACATGATTTGGGCAGCCTTTTCACTTAAGGTTTGGCATAAAAGCCTAGGCTCACAAATTATCGATAAATTTAAATTTAGGTCCCTAAAGTTTATTTTTCTTAACTTTAGGTCCCTAATGCTAACTTTTGCCCATTTTGAGTCCCAAAATTTCCTTCAAGTCCTCATTTTACTCAAAATTGCAAACGAGGCTCAAGTTTTCCAAATTTAAAATTTACCCCTACTTTCCAAAAATGGCAATTTGGCCACAATTTTTTCAAAAATTGACCAATTTGTCCTCCAATATCTTTTTCATGGTCAATTGGCCCTCAATTTTGGGGAATTGCAAAATATTCCCTCAATTTTATGAAATCCCCAAAATTTCCCAAAAGTTTCCCCAATTTCCCCCTTTAAAATTGGTCGAATTTGATTTCTTCAAATTGACCATTTAATCGGGTTAATCAATTGGGGGTGTAAATCAGTCCCTATACTTCCAAACGATTCAATTGTGCTTTGAATCGCATGAATTGAGGCCAAAACAAGCTCAAACGGAGCTTCGCCAAAAAACTGTACGTAGAGAGAGAAAGCTTCAAAAGCTTACCGTCGGAGGTGTGACGGTCCAAACTATTTATTGGGGAAGGTAGCTCTCTTTCTAAGATACCTTCTAGGATTAAGAATTTCTACATTTGACCATGAATTGAGGGAGAATTTTGTTAGTGAAATTTAATAGTTTTTCTTAATAACTTCAACCTGCAATGTCTAAGGATGGCTTAATTGGCTTACCTTTCACCTCAGTTGAAGTCATATAAAGGTTGTGGGGATGTTGGGAGGGCTTGGTTTATATGGAGTAAGGCTGAATTTATCCGAACTCAACTCGGCCAAAATACCGCAACTTCAGTTGTCACGCCCCGACCCGGTTTGGTCGGATCCCCGTGATCAACCCGCCACTCTCCCGATTTACTAAAGGGTTTTCCCTTATATTATAAATCGTAAAGAGTAAGACGTTAACCTGCACCTTTTTCCAGGAATATCATAAATCAAAACTGCATAGTAATTTAAATTAGTTGTACCAATCTTGCAGGCGTTTAATTGCGCAAGTCCTTTAAGGTTCGGCTTTCCGGGACTTCCTGAAAGAGGTATAAGGGAGGGGGTGAGTACAACTACTCAGTGAGTGGGATTCAAATCTTTTAACTTTCAAGAAAAACATTTATATGGAGTGTGCCAGACTCCTTTGTTTTCAAAAAAATCATTTCATTTAAAAATTCATCTTTTTCCATTATTTCTTAGTTATCGATGTGTCATCACCCAACACACATCCTTCATAATGAAGGTTACACACATTCACAAGTCAGTATCACTACTGAACCCGCTAGTGGCTTCGGAGCGACTTTTCCTGCCACCCGGATAGAAGTACGACCACTTCTACCCTGGGAATGAGTGGATGTACGAAACATCCGACCCACAATCCCGAAATCACTTCTTCATGTCCGTATGAGGACAGAGACCTCATCCTGTCCCCACCCCGGTCTCATGCGCTTAGTGCTACTCCAGATTTCGCACAGACACCTGGAACGACGAACTGCCCTTATAGCCACCAGGTCGTCCAGTGCCCTTAGGATGCATCACTACCCCTCATGGGCGTCTTGATGATCCCGTACTCATAGTGCATGCACAAACAATGTTTTCTTATATTGCCATGTAATATGTGGTGCCATTAGTCCAATGGCCCCGACTCTCAACTCAACCCGCAGCTGTTTGTCTTGACTAGTCCGTCGACCTGTCATGTCGCACTGCCGCTAGTTGACTGAGCATGTCGGTCCTATCTTGGTACCATGGCCAAACAATTCACTTATTAAGTTTTATGGCACATATATCATGTTTGTTTACGAGCTCCTGCTCGTGCCAACTGGCCTTGGGCCCACTGTACGAGATTTTCAAAATCGGGCATTTCGCCCCCAAGTTCCAAAACCGAGGCCCTTGGCCTATCAGAGCTATTCGAGCTCCCGTCGAGAAGGTCTCCCAAATAGTTTAAGCATTGGCACACAGTCAGGGGAGAACACTTTCGACAAAATATTTTTTCACTGTCCATTATACCAATCGGTATAAGGACATCTCCGTTCATAACCGATGAACGGGTTTTCAACTTCCTTCGAGGAAGTCTCATCATACTAACCAGGTATGATCTGAATAACCCACTCACAATCGGTAAGTGGTTTTAAATTTTAAGTTGTGCTCATCATCCCAACCGGGTATGATGTTAGTAAACCCACTCACCCGTTAATGCCGTGAATTCCACTAGACCGGTTCTTGGTATTCACGCGAGCTTGTCCTTGCTGGCGTTCCCGGTACTTCGTGTTCCGGTGAAGGCACAGCGGTCCGAGCTTTCGATCTGGGCAGATAGGTCTCATCCTGAGGTTCATCCTTTCGGTCCTAATTCGGTCGTGGAAAGGCTGAGAAAGTGTTGGGAGGGCTTGAAATGGCCGATTTCAGCTTGGCCGAAATAGGGCAGCTTCGGTCCGCCGGAGTTGCTTCACTATTCCATCATGTCGGCGTTTCTCCAACGATACTCGGATTGATTGGAGTTTGCTATCAGATAGCTGTCTTCCCCCCGGTTCTAAAGAGCCCGACCTTTGTTCAAGTCGAAGCTCTCGTTCGAGCTTTACCGGGAAATGGAGCAGTAGAGAGAGAGAGAAGTGTTCAGGTGTGAGGAGAATGAAATGGGGATGAACTCTTTATATAGTTGTAAAACCCGTGTATTAAATGGGTGAGATTTATTACTGGTATTAATATTGCCATAAATTATTGGTATTAATTTCAATAATTTAATTTCGGTATTAATTCTAATAAATTAAATTTTAATATTAATTCTAATAATTTAATTTTGGTATTAAATTATTTGTATTAATTCCAATAATTTAATTTAGGTATTAAATTATTGCTATTAATTATATATTAATTTATGATAAGGCGTACATACAAATTTTTGACCGAAATTTCGAGTTACAAAAAAAAATTCATACTTCCTAGGAGGTCACCCATCCTCACATTACTCTCAAGTAAGCACGCTTAACTTTAAAGTTCTTATGGAATCTAGTTCACTTAAACCACTTTGGTTTTTATTTTCTAATTTGTCTTAAGTTTCTTTTCCAAGGTTTAATGAACCCTTTGGATCACCCGAGAGTTGTAAATTCCCAACTTGCCCGTTCAGAAATAATCGGGTTTGTGAACCGGTTCTAAATCCTCACTTGGTTTGACCGGTTCTTTTCCTAGTTTTCCTTAGCTCAAAAGGGCGGGTTTTACATCAGTCCTTCGGAGTTGCTTCACTGTTTGATTCTGCCGGCACTTCTCCGATGGTCCTTGGATCGAATAGAGGTTGCTGTTAGGTAGTTGACTTCCCATGGAGTCTATAGAGCATGACCTCGCCTTCTGAGGCTAAGAAAGCTGCCCAAGTTGGAGCTCTGGTTTGAGCTTCACAGAAAATTGGAGAAGTTGAGAGAGAATGGAGATTTCAAGTGTGAGGAGGATGAATGGAGAGGAGAGGAGCTCTTTATATAGGGAGCTTGGGGACTCTTTGCCCAACCGTTTCACATCCTGGTCAAGCTTATCCTTACCCTAAAATGACCAGAATGGAGCCGCTTTTCCTACGTCGGTGCTGACCATTTATGTAATGAATGAATAGTGTTGTCATATGAAGGAAGAAGATGACACTGTTCCGAACCGGACCAAATCGGTCAGACAAGGTTCAATGCTTAAACCGGCCGGTTCATACCCAATTTGACTGATTTTGTCATGTCCCGACCCAGTTTGGTCGGATCCCCGTGAAAAACCCACCACTTTTCCGATTTATTAAGGGTTTTTCCATTCTCTAAGTCGTGAGGAGTAAGGCGTCCTTTTTCACCTGTACCTTTCCTAGATTAACATTAATCAAAACTAAATATATTAACCTTACAGACTTGTCTTACAAATTCAACTTTAGGTGGGTTTTCCCTTGGTTACTTGAAAAAGGGGTAAAGGAAGGGGGTGAGTTCGACAACTCAATTAATGGGTGTTGGGTGAGAGTTTTCACAATATCAATTTTAATCGGAGTGTGCCAGACTTCTCATTTCATAAGAAAATGCTTTTCTTCAAATTCCTATTTATCAAAACCTTTTTCCAAGGTTTATCAATTCATTTCCAAGAATTCTCAAATCCTTTCCCTGGTTTTCATAACCTCTTTCCCATTTCCATATTAGGTGTGTTTTACAAATAACACATGCCCTTCATCAAGAAGAGTACAGACACATATTCGCGAGATGCAGTTACGCCGACTGCACCTACTTGTGAATCAGAGCATTTTTACCATCCAACTTGATAGAAGTCCCTCACTTCTACCCGGAGTCTGAGTGAACATCGTGTCCATATGAGGACGGAGACCTCATCCCAACCCCACCCTGGTCTCATGTGCATGAAGTTACGTCGAGTTTCCATGACTGCTAGCACTACAATTTGCCCTTATCTCCACCATGTTGTCTAGTAGCCCTTATGACGCATCACTACCCCCCTTGGGCATCTTGATGGTCCCGAACCTCAGTGCATGCACAAATAAAGTTTTCCATAAAGCCATTAATCTTTGGTGCCACTGGTCCAACGTCCCCGATCCTCAACTCGACCTACAACTATTTGTCTAGACCGGTCCATCGACCTGGTCCTGTCGCATCGCCGTCAGTCCATCGAATATGTTGTCCTGTCTTGGTACCATGGCCATTCACATCAATAATTCATTAAGAATTTTCATAGCTTATCATTATGTTTGTTTATGAGCTCCTGCTCATGCCAATTAGCCTTAGGCCCACTATACGAGATTTTCAAAACCGGGCATTTTAGCACCAAAATTCCAAAACTGAGGCCTCTGGCCTATCTGAGCTATTCAAGCTCTCGTCAAGAAGATCTCCCAAAATTTTTAAGCATTGGCACATATTTAGAGGAGATCACTTCTGACAAAAAATAACTTTCCAATTTGTCCATCAGACCAATTGGGTATGATTTACTTACAATCGTTAAATAGTTTTTCCGCGTAGTTCTCACATCACTCCAACTAGGTGTGATTTTAAAATTCCACATAGTACTGGTTTTTCATTTCTGAGGTGCTCATCATCCCAACCGGGTATGATGTGAAAAATCTGACTCATCTGATATTCATAGTGTATTCCTCCTTAATCTACTTTTTGCCTCCACACAAGCTTATTGTTGCTAACGTTCGGGTCCTTCGTGTCCCTACACAATTTGGGCATCCTTATTTATTAACAGTTGGCATGATAGCCTTCATTTCTCACGTATTAACAAAAATACCCAAACTTTTTAGTTAATTGCATTTACGTCCCTAATGCTAATTTGAATATTTTAAGCCACCTAGAAAAATGAATTTAGAAATAAGTTCAATAGTAGTTCAAACCGGTTCAGGTCCGATTCATCTGAACTAGTCTAGTTTTCTCTTCCAATTCATCACAAAGTCCTTTTCCATGACTTTTATGACTCTTTAGGTCACTCGGGAGTTGTAAATTTCTCTTTTTACCCTTTTCTTATCGGTTGTGGTTTGTGAACCAACGCAATTTTCTCACCTGGGTTGACCAGTTGTTTCCCCGACTTTCTTACCTTTAAAGGATGGGTTTACAAATTTTTAAATTAATCTAAATTTATTCTCTATCCAATGGTGGCTTCAATTCCCTAATTTGAATAATTTAAGTGACCTAGAAAAAATGAATTTAGCAACCAGTTCAATGATGGTTCATACTGGTTCAATCCGATTCAGGTGTTCTCTTCCAATTTGTACCAATTTCCTTTTCCATGATTTATTTAACTCTTTGAGACACTTGGGATTTGTCAATTTCCCATTTTTTCCTTTTTTTTTTTTTTATCATTTATGGTTTGTGAACCGACTCAGTTTTTCTCTTTTGAAATAACCAGTTCTTTTCCCAGTTTTTCTTAGCTATAAAGGGATGGGGTTTACACTCCTGATTTCTCATCTCATCCAATTGACAACCTAAACATTGTCAATTCCCCCTATCATGGTGACAATCAACCCTACAACTCCATACGATCATCCTAAACTTTGAATTTCTTAATTTGATTCACTTTCGAGCATAATCGGAGCTTCATTTGAAAATAGGTCATAGAGAAAGAAACTTCGAAATCTCAACAACTGGATCTCGGTTGTCGAAGTTCTTGATTCGGGAAACTTGTGCTTATCGATAGGGTTCTTCTAGGACCAAGAATTTCCTCAATGAGTGTCCCGAGCATGAAGAATTCGATCAGTGCAACTTCAAACACTTTCTCTCTAGCATTTTACTATTCCGATAAGAGAAGGCTGATTGGACTTACCCTCGAGCTTTAGGGAGGTTAGGTGTTAGTTAGGAAGAGCTGGCGGAGGGCTAGTTTAGCTGTAGGAGGTCGGGAGTGACCGAAATTTGGCTTGACATGATTCTGCTGTTCAGCGACCGCCAGAGCAAAGGTACAATGCACGCTCCCTAATGCTCCTCTAGTGGTCTTCGAGCATAGTGGAGACTACAGCGAGGTAGAAGACCTCCTCTCGCTTCTAGGGACTCCCAATTCACCTCTTGAGGTGTCACGCCCTGACCTAGTTTGGTCAGATCCCTATGAGCAACCTGCCACTCTCCCGGTTCATTCAAGGTTTCCCCTTTCTTTAACTTGGGAGGAGTAAGGCGTCTTTTAAACCTGCACATTTCTTGGAATAACATAAATCAAATATGCATTAAATTTAAAATTTTTATACCTGTCTTATAGGTGTAGTTTAACTCATAAGTCTTTGGGTAGGTTTTCCCCGGGTTACCTGAAATGGATATAAGGGAGGGGGTGAGTTCAACAACTTAATGAATGAGTGTTTTAAAGTATGCCTTTTAGAAAATAGTTTGAATTGGAGTGTGCTAGACTACTTATTTTCCTTTAAAATATCTCATCCTCACATCTCGATTTTCATAGCCATTTCTCATCACAATGGTGTGTTATCACTCAACGCGCACCCTTCATCATGAAGGGAACACATATTCATAGGGCTGCACATCTACTACACCCACTTGTTGTGTCGGAGCGGCTTTACCGGCCACCTAGATAGAAGCACGTCCCTTCTACCCTAAGAATGGGTGGATGTACGTGACATCTGACCATCAATCCCGTAAACAAAACTTCGTGTCCATATGAGGACAGAGACCTTATCCTGTCCCCACCCTGGTCTCATGCACATGAAGCTATGTCGAGCTTCTCAAGATTGCTAGTACAACTAATTGCCCTTATCTCCACCATGTCGTCCAGAGCCCTAAGACACATCATTATCCCTCTTGGACATCTTGAAGGTCCCGTAAACTTAGTGAATGCACAAATCAATAATTTTCTACATAAGACATATAATTTGTGGTGCCACTGGTCCAACGACCTCGACCCTCAACTTGACCTGCAACTGTTTGTCTCGACTGGTCCGTAGACTTGTCATGTCGCACTACCGCTAGTCCATCGAGTATGTCAGTCCTATCTTGGTACCATGGCCAGACAATTCATTCATTTAAGTTTTCATGGCTTAAACATTAAGTTTTTTATGAGCTCTTGATGTGAATCTGACTAAATAGACTACGAATTCATAAGTCCAATCAACCGAACCTGCAATGGAGTTGAACCGTTTGTCACTAAATGAGATGAATAATCATTTGAGATTGCAAGTGGGCCCAATCACAAGGTTAAGGGCTAAAAGATTCAAAGAATCTTTATATGGGATGATTAAAGAGATTGCTAAATATTCAAATGGAAGCCCAAATGAAGAGCACAAGATGAGCCCAAGAGAAGGTCCATATTTAATTAATAAGGAGAGATTTATTAATATAATAAATCTCTAAGGATAATATTAGGTAATTCAGATTTTTAAATTAGTTATTAAATATCCTAGATATTTAGATTAGATATGGTTAGCTTATAAACATAATAGATTTTTTTTCCTTATTTTGTGGGCTATTCGGTTGTTTTCTGAGCCTATAAAAGGCATACTCCATAGAATTGGAAGACACACTTTGGAATTTAAATCTTATGAGTTTTGTCTTCTTTCTTTTCTTGAAAAAGCTTTTTGAACTTATCAGGTTTTTACCTGTGGCATTCAAGCAATTTAAGACTTATCACCAGGGTTTTCTAAGAGTTCTTCTTAGAGAATTTGGGTGTGGCGTCTAGATATCCGATACCTTGTTTCTCACATAAACAAGGTATATTCCATCCTTTCGTACTTACATTGTAAAAGTCTTTGGGTCTTGCCATATTTGATGTAGGGTGTCGTCAACATATTTGCGAGGTTCGCATCAGTTGGTATCAAAGCACACGATTGCACGGCAAGTTCCATCCCATCTTTTATATCTAATTTTTTTATATTCTCTACCTATTTCTAGTCTCTATAAAAGAAAAAAAATTATCATCTTCTTCTATCTATCTTCTCTTTAGTAGGTAAGTGCAAAAAAAAAAAGAAAAAGCCAAAAACAAATTTGTGCCAAAAAAAGAAAAAAAGAGAAAAAAAAGAGCAAAAAAAAATTCGTGAAAAAAAAGGCAAAAGAAAAAAAAAAGAGAGGCACATAATTCTATCTTGAATTTCATTCTCATTCAATTCTATCTACTCTACTTCATTCCATCTTAATTTCTTTCTCTATCTAAATTTTATTCTTCTCCGAGTCTATTCGTATGCCACACTTAAATTCTTCTGGAATTGGTTTTTGAAAACTTTATTGATTTGTCTTGATTGTTCCTCAAGTTGAATTGCTTCATAAAAATGATTTATTTTTAAAGTTCAATTCAGATTGAAAGAAGAAATATGAGAGGAAAAAGGCAAGAGTGTTTGAATCTATAAGAAAAAGCCAATTGAGTGTGAAAGCACAAGTGATTGAGAGAAATATGTAAGGGAGCATTTGCAAGGTTCTTCTGTTATTTTTATCATTTGTAGGAAATCATGGCACAACGACGAGGAGATACTTCAAATGAAGAAGATTCCCAACAACCGATTCCAAATTTACAAATGAAAGCTATAATAAGCCAAATGAGACGAATGTTGAAGTTCGAGTTGGAACCGCTTCATGAGCGAATTGATTAATTGGAAGAAGGAGTGAGGGGTTCATGTCAACATACCCCTACTGAAAAGAAACCTCGAAGCTTTCAGTCAAGACGTTTTCATCAACAAGAACTTGATGAGTTTGATCGATATGCTTATAGAGAACGACCCCGAGTTGATGACAACCTGGATAATATCAAGTTGAAGATACCCTCTTTTCAAGGAAAAACTGATCCAGAAGCTTATCTTGAATGGGAAAAAAGGATGGAGATGGTTTTTGATTGTGAAATTGAGACCGATGATGAAAAAGAAGATATCGACCCGGGGATGCCACCACTTGAAGATGCTGATGAATATGTAGAAGAAGGGGAATTGTTGGTTGCACGACGAACTCTTAGTGTTCTAGCCCAAGAAGAAGAAAACAATCAGCGTGAGAACTTATTTCATACTCGTTGTTGTGTGAAAAATAAGGTTTGTTGTGTTATTATAGATGGGGGAAGCTCCACTAATGTAGCTAGCACTGAGCTGGTGGAGAAATTGGCATTACCAATCTTAAAGCATCCAAAGCCTTATCGACTACAATGGCTGAACGACCAAGGTGAACTCAAGGTAACCAAACAAGTGTTGGTTGCATTTTTCTATTGGAAAATATCAAGATGAAATACTATGTGATGTGGTACCAATGCACGCATGCCATATTCTTTTTGGACAACCTTGACAGTTTGATCATCAAGCTATGCATGATGGATTCACTAATAGGTACTCTTTTGTGATGAATGAGAGACCAATATCTCTGGTACCATTGACTCCAAGGCAAGTTTTTGAGGATCAACTGAAAAAGAAAAAGGCAAATGAATAGAAAATAGAAGAGAAAAAGAAAGGAGAAATATCCGAGTTGAAAAAAAAGAAGGAAAAGCCAGAAGTGGAAAAAAAAAGAGAGTAAAAGCAATTTTATTGCAAGAAAAAGTGAGATCAAGCAAGTTTTACTTTCACATCAGGCTCTTATTGTACTTATGTACAAGGACGCCTTTTTGAGTACTAACGATCTTTTTGGATCTTTGCTGAGCAATATTATTATTGTTTTGCAGGAATTTGTCAATGTCTTCCTGATGAGATACCACCAAGTTTGCCACCCATTCGAGGAATTGAACATCAAATTGATTTCATCCCTGGAGCGACGATTCCCAACCGAACAGTATATAGAAGTAACCTTGAGGAAACAAAGGAACTTCAACGCCAAGTCTTAGAGCTGATGGAAAAGGGGTATGCTCGAGAGAGTATGAGTCCATGTGTTGTGCCAGTGCTACTCGTACCTAAGAAAGATGGAACTTGGCAATTGTGCGTGGATTTTCGAGCCATCAACAACATCACGGTAAAGTATCGCCACCCTATTCCTCATTTGGATGACATGTTAGATGAGTTGCATGGATCTTGTTTATTTTCGAAAATAGATCTTAAGAGTGGATATTATCAAATTCGAATGAAAGAATGGGATGAATGGAAAACCACATTTAAAACTAAATAAGGATTATATGAATGGCTAGTTATGCCCTTTGGATTGACTAATGCACCAAGCACTTTCATGAGATTAATAAATCATGTATTATGTGCTTTTATTGGGAGATATGTAGTGGTATATTTTGATGATATTCTAATCTACAACAAGACCATGAATGAACATGTAACACATTTAAGAGCTGTGTTAGAAGGCTTAAGGCAACATAAGTTGTTTGCCAACTTGAATAAATGTGTATTTTGTTCAAATAAACTTGTGTTTCTTGGATATATTATAAGTTCAGAAGGGATTAGAGTTGATGAGGAAAAGATTAAGGCAATTCACGACTGGCCGACACCTAATTTGTTAAGTCAGGTAAGAAGTTTTCATGGATTAGCTAGTTTTTATAGACGTTTTGTTCCAAATTTTAGTAGTTATGTTGCACCTCTTACTGTTGTTATAAAGAAAAACGTACCTTTTAAATGGGGTAATGAGCAACAAAATGCATTTCAATTGATAAAGGAAAAACTAAATACTTCCCCATTGCTCTCATTGCCTAATTTTTTGAAAACATTTGAAATTGAGTGTGATGTATTAGGAGTAGGTATTGGAGGTGTATTAATGCAAGAAGGAAGACCAATTGCATATTTTAGTGAAAACTTAAGTGGAGCAACCCTTAACTATCCTACCTATGATAAGGAGATGTATGCCCTAGTTCGAACTCTTCAAACATGGCAGCACTACCTATGGCCGAAAGAGTTTATGATTTACACAGATCATGAATCTCTTAAACATTTCAAAGGACAACACAAGTTGAACAAACCCCATGCAAGGTGGGTGGAGTTCATTGAAACATTCCCATATTAAATCAAGTACAAACAAGGTAAGGAAAATATAGTTGTGGATGCTCTATCGCAAAGGTACACTATGCTTTCAATGCTCGATTCTAAATTGCTTGGTTTTGATTATATCAAGGATTTGTATGCAAATGATCCTGATTTCTATGAAGTGTTTAAAGGTTGTCGAAGTGGTAAGTTTGGGAAATTTTATTTAGAAAATGGATTTCTTTTTCAGGAAAAAAAATTATGGATCCCTCAGTCTTCTTTGCGTGAGTTACTTGTTAGGGAAGCACATGCTGGAGGACTTATGGGACATTTTGGGGTAGCTAAGACTATGGCGATAATGCATGAGCATTTTCTTTTGGCCCCACATGAAAAGGGATGTTGAGAAAATTTGTTCTCGATGCATTACATGTAAGGAGTCTAAGTCTAGGCAACAACCTCATGGCCTGTATACTCCTCTTCCAATTCCTAATGCACCTTGGATTGATATTTCCATGGATTTTATTTTAGGATTACCAAGAACTAAGAGGGGGAGGGATTCTATGTTTGTGGTAGTTGATAGGTTTTCAAAAATGGCACATTTCATTCCATGTCATAAAATTGATGATGCATTGAATGCTGCTGATTTGTTCTTTAGAGAAGTTGTCAGATTGCATGGTATGCCTAAAACTATTGTTTCTGATTATGATTCTAAATTCTTGAGTTACTTTTGGAAAACCCTATGGGGTAAATTGGGAACCAAACTGCTATTTTCAACAACATGTCACCCACAAACTAATGGTTAAACAGAAGTGGTAAATAGGACATTAAGTACTTTGTTACATTCTATAATAAAAAAAATTTTGAAATCATGGGAAGATTGCTTACCACATGTTGAATTTGCTTATAATCGTTTTGTTCATTCTACAACTAAGTTTTCACCATTTGAGATTGTTTATGGTTTCAATCCATTAACCCCTCTAGATCTAACTCCACTTCCTCTAGGTGAATTGGTGAATTTTGATGGAAAGAGAAAAGCAGAGTTTGTGAAAGAACTGCATGAGAAGACAAAGATGCACATTGAACGGATGACTAAAGTTTATGAAAAAAAAGCAAACAAGGGCAGCAAAAGTGTCATTTTTGAACCCGGCGATTGGGTCAGGCTTCATATGAGGAAATAACGATTTCTAGAAAAAAGGTGATCAAAACATCTTCCTAGAGGAGATGGACCATTTTGTGTGTTGGAACACATTAATAATAATGCTTACAAGCTAGAGTTACCTGGTGAGTATAGTGTTAATGAAAGCTTCAATATTACTGATTTAATGCCCTTTGATGTAGCTGATGAAGAAATAGAAGATTTGAGGACAAATCATTTTCAAGAGGGGGAGAATGATGTGAATCCGACTAAATAGACTACGAATTCACAAGTCCAATCAACCGAACCTACAATGGAGCTAAATAGTTTGTCACTAAATGAGATGAATAATCATTTGAGACTGCAAGAGGGCCCAATCACAAGGTTAAGGGCTAAAAGATTCAAAGAAGCTTTATATGGGCTGATTAAAGAGATTGCTGAATATTCAAATGGAAGCCCAAATGAAGAGCCCAAGAGAAGGTCCATATTTAATTAATAAGGAGAGATTTATTATCTCTAAGGATAATATTAGGTAGTTCAGATTTTTAAATTAGTTATTAAATATCCTAGATATTTAGATTAGATATGGTTAGCTTATAACCATAATAGATTTTTTTTCCTTATTTTGTGGGCTATTCAGTTGTTTTCTAAGCCTATAAAAGGCATACTCCATAGCATTGGAAGACACACTTTTGAATTTCAATCTTGTGAGTTTTGTCTTCTTTCTTTTCTTGAAAGAGCTTTTTAAACTTATTAGGTTTTTACCTGTGGCGTTCAAGCAATTCAAGACTTATCACCAGGGTTTTCTAAGAGTCCTTAGAGAATTTGGGTGTGGCGTCTAGGTATCCGATACCTTGTTTCTCACATAAACAAGATATATTCCATCCTTTTGTACTTGCATCGTGAAAGTCTTAGGGTCTTGCTATATTTGGTGTATGGTGTCGTCAACATATTGGTGAGGTTCGCATCAGCTCTTGCTCATGTCAATTGGCCTAGGGCCCACTGTATGAGATTTTTAAAATCAAGCATATTAGCACCCAAGTTCCAAAACCGAGGCCTCTGACCTATCTAAGCAATTTGAGCTCCCGTCAAGAATGTCTCCCAAAAGTTTAATCAGTGGCACACAATCAGGGGAGAGAACTTCCAACAAAATAAACTTTTCATTTCTCCATCATACCAATTGGGTATGAAGACGTCTCCACTTATAACCGATAAGCAAGTTTTGTACTTCCTTCAAATAAGTTCATCATGCCAACTGGGTATGATCTACTTACAACCGGTAAGTAGTTTTTTTTTGCATAATTTCCACATCACTCCTCTCAGGTGTGATGGTTAAAATACCACTTAATAGTGGGTTTTCATTTCCGAGGTGCTTATCATCCCAAGCGGGTATGATATTAAATCCCACTTACAGATCGTGTAGTTATATTTCCTCTAAATTGGCTTTTGTCCCTTGCAAGCTTTGTCTCAACTGGCATTCCCGATATCTCGTGTTCCTACATGGTATGAACATCCTTGTTCATTATCATGTGGCTTGATAGCCTTCATTCATTATAAATGACTAAAAATATCCAAATTTTCAAATGTTTGCAATTTGGTCCCTAAAGTTCTTTTTCTTTTACTTTAGGTCCAAAATGCCGATTTTTCCCCCAAATTGAGTCTCGAAACCTCTAATTTCACCTTAAGACCTCAATTTATTCAAAATCACAAAAGGGGTTCAAGTTTCCCAAATTTCCCATTTGGTCCCCAACTTTTCCAAAATTACCATTTTGCCCCTACTTTACAAAAATGGTAAGTTTTGCCCCCAAAATTCCAAAATTTTCCCAATTGGTCCTCCAACATCTTTATCATGCCCAATTGGCCCTCAATTTTATGAAATTGTGCTTTAGTCCCTCAAATTTTTGAAATCCCTAAATTTCCCCAATTTCAACCTTCTAACTCAGTCGAATTTGATTTCATCAAATTGATCGATCAAATGAGTTTAATTGTTGAAATTGAAGTTATATTAGATTTCCTAAACCTTCAAACAATTCAATTGCACTTTAAATCGCACAATTTGATGCCAGAATGAGCTCAAATGGAGTTTCGCCGAAAAACTAGACTTAGAGAGAGAAAGCTTCGAAAGCTTACCATCGGGGGCGTGATGGTCCGAACTTTCAATCTGGGCAGATAGCTCTTATCCTGAGGTTTCTCCTATGATCAAGAATTGCATCAATTGATGCTGAATTGATTGAGAATTTAGTCATTGAAAATCTACCGGTTCTCTCTCTAGCACCGATTGGAATTTATAAAGGGGAGCCAAATTGGTTTACTCTTTCGTCCTAATTTAGTTATAGGAGGGCTATGGAGGTGTTTGGAGGGTTTGGTTTTGCCTGAGAAGGGCTTGAATTTGCTGATTTTAGCTTTATTGAAAAAGGGCAGCTTCGGTTCGCCGGAGCTGCTTCATTGTTCGATCACGCTGGTGCTTCTCCGATGATCCTCATAGCACATGAAGACTATAAGTGTGTAGCTGACTTCTCCCCGAATCCAACGAAACCGATCACGCCTTCTTTAGCTCAGAAAAATGCCCAAGTCGGAGCTCTGGTTCGAGCTTTACTGGAAAATAGAGCAGTTGAGAGAGAATGGAGTTTTCATGTGTGAGGAGGATGAATGAGGAGGGGCTCTTTATATAGGAAGCTTGGAGACTTCTTGGCCGTCCGATTGGTGCCTTAATAGTGGTCATTCATTGCCTGAAACTCCCCAGTCGGAGACTTTTCATCTTCTCCGGCGTTGCTTGATTTTTCGACGACTGAACAGTGCTATCATATGAAGGAAGAAGACGACACTATTCCGAACCGGACCAGATCGGTCCAAATCGAGTTCAAAGCTTAAACCAACCGGTTCATGCCCGATTCGACCGAATTTTTCAAAATTAAAAATTACTAAATTCATCTAAATTCTTTTTTTATCCAATGGTGGCCTCAAATCTCACATTTGAATTTTCTAAGTTACTTAGAAAATGAATTTAGCATCCAGTTCAATTGTGGTTCAAACCAATTCAATCATCTAGTTCGACATGATTCTTCACCATGCTTGGGATTCCTTTCCTCCAATTTTCCCCTCACTTGGCTTGCCTAAAATTCTAGTTTCTATTGATCGTTATGCCTTATCTAGTCTCAAGACTTGGTTGTTCACTCGAATCGTCCTTCATCATAATTCTTTTTATCTAAATGTCCAATCTTTGAGGACTCGAAATCACAACTTTGCTCAATATGGCTTCTTAGAGGCATCCTTTCTTTCTTGTGACTCAGGTTCACCCTAGTCTTTCATTTGACATGATATTTTCCATAGATATTTTCGTATAATATACTTTGAGAACATTCTCTCGACAAGTGTTCCTTAATTTTCAATCTTTCAGGGATCATGGGACTCCATATCTTCTTACCATCTGGTAGTGTTTGTAAACCCTGCCCCTTCGAGATAAGAAAATTGGGGAAACAACTGATCAAAACCAAGAGAAAGAACTGATACGGTTCATGAACCCCAACCATTAGAGAAAGGGAAAATTGGGAAATTTACAAATCCCGAGTGACCCAAAGAGTAATAAATGTCATGGAAAAGGACTTTGGGATGAATTGGAAGAGAAAACCAAATTGGATCAAGAGAAAACCAGTTTGGACCATCATTGAACCAGTTTCTAAATTCATTTTTCTAGGTAGATTAAAATATTCAAATTGGGGAATTGAAGCCATCATTGGATAGAGAATGAATTTAGAAAATTTTAATTTTTAAAAACTCGGGTGAATCGGGCCTAAATCGGCCAATTTAAGCATTGAACTCAGTTCAGAATAGTGTCCTCCTCTTCCTTCAGATGACATCACTATTCACTCACCGGAAAAGTGAATAGTGCCAACGAAGGTGAAAATTCTCCGTTCTAGGCATTTCAGGTCATGAATGATCGCTATAAAGGCGCCAATCGGATGACTAGAGAGTCCCCGATCTCCTTATATAAAGAGCTCCTCTCCACTCATCCTTACACCTAAAAGCTCCTCCCTCTTTACTACTCCATTTTTCGGTGAAGCTCGAACTAGAGCTGCGACTTAGGAATTTTTCTCAACCTCAGAAGGCAAGGTCTGACTCTTTAGACTTAGGGGGAAGTCAATTATCTAATAGCAACCTCCATCTGACCTGAGGGTCACTAGAGAAGTGTTGGCGTAATCCAATAGTGAAGCAGCTCCAACAGACTAAAGCTGCCCTATTTCGCCGAGCTAACATTGACCAAATTTAGCCCTCCTCAATCCAAACTAAGCTCCCACAACTTCCCTACAACCCTTAAATGACCTCAACTAAGCTGAAAGTTAAGCTAATTCGGCCTTCCTTAATCGTTGCATGTCGGAGTTAGAGAGAGACACTACAAAATTTCACTGACACAATTCTCCCTCAATTTAAGGTCAATTGTAGGAATTATTTATCCTAGAATATACTCAAGAAGAGAGCTATCTTCCCCGATAGAGAGATCGGACTGCCGTACCTCCGACGGAAAGGTTACACAACTTTCTCTCTCTAAGTTCAGTTTTTCGACGAAGCTCTATTTGAATTCAATTCGGACCCAAATGACGCGATTCAAAGCTCAATTGTATCATATGAAAGTGTAGGAACTAATCTATACCTTCAATTGGAGCAATTAACCCTGATTGAATGGTTAATTTGATGAAATCTAATTTGAACAATTTGAAATGGGGAAATTGGGGAAACTTTTGGAGATTTCGTAAAATTTAGGGACTAAATTGCAATTTTCCAAAATTGAGGTTCAATTGGTCATGAAAAGAATGTTAGAGGACCAATTCGTTAATTTTTTAAAATAATTAGGGTTAAATTGACATTATTGTAAAGTAGGGGCAAAATAGTAATTTTTGTAAAGTTGGGAACCAAATTCGAAATTTAAGAAATATGAAACCCTTCAGTGATTTTGAGTAAATGGAGGATCCAAAGTGAATTTTGGAAGTTTCAAGACTCAATTTTGGGAAAAGTTTGCATTAGGGACCTAAAGTCAAGAAAAATGAACTTTAGGGACCTAAGTGCAATTAACTGAATGTTTTTGAGTTTAGTGGTTCATATATGAGGAACGGAGGCTGTTATGCCAAGTATTAATAAATAAGATTGTCCAAATCATGTAGGAGCATGAAGGACTAGAACGTCAGCAAGAGAAGCTCACGTCGATTTGGGAAAATTAACCGAGGACGAACACATCATGGATAACGGGTGGGTTATTTCACATCATACCCGATTGGGATGATGAGCACATCAGAAATGAAAACCACTTATATGTGGAATTTTGATATCACACCTGATTGGAGTGATGTGAGAACTACGCGGAAAAACTACTTACCAGTTGTAAGTAGAGAGATCGTACTAGGTTGGTATGATGGACTTTCTAGAATGAAGTAGAAAACCCACTTACTAGTTATAAGCGGAGACGTCACCACACCCAGTTGGTGTGATGGATGAAAAGTTTTCTCCCCTAACTCTTTGCCAATGCTTAAAAATATTTTGAGAGACCTTCTTAACGGGAGCTAGAACAGCTTAGATAGGCCAGAGGCCTCGATTTTGGAACATGAGGCTAAAATGCCCAGTTTTGAAAAATCACGTATAGTTGGGCTAAGTCTAGTTGGCACGAGTAGGAGCTCGTAAACAAACATGTAATAATTATGCTATGAAAATTCTAAATGAATGTAATGTGTGATTTCTCCATGGTACCAAGACAAGATTGGCATACTCGATGGAATGGTGGTAGTGCGTTAGGACCAGGTCGACGGACCGGTCTAGACAAATAGCTACAGGTTAGGTTGAGGGTTAGGGTCGTTGGTCCTGTGGCACCAAACATAAATGACATTGTGGAAAAAATTTTTTTTTTGCATGCACTTGAGGTTCGAGACTATCAAGATGCCCAAGAGGGGTAGTGATGCATCCTTAGGGCTACTAGATGGCATGGTGGAGATAAGAGTAGTTTGATGTGCGGGAAGCTCAGCGTAGCTTCATGTGCATGAGACTAGGGTGGGGTCAAGATGAAGTCTCTATCCTCATATGGACGTGAGTGTTTTGGTTCCAAGGGTAGGACATCAGAGATGTTCACTCAGACTCCGAGTAGAAGTCAAAGACTTCTATCAGGGTGGATATTAAAGATGCTCCAATCCACAAGTGGGTGCAGTCGGCGCAATTGCATCTCACGAATATGTGTGTACCCTTCCTGATGAAGGGTGTGTGTTGTTTCTGAAACACACCTAATATGGAAATGGGAAAAATTTTATGAAAACCTTTGAAAGGATTTGAGAATTCTTGGAAAAAGAAATGGTAAAACCATGGAATAAGGTTTGTAATATAATTTTTGAAAGAAAATGTCACCCTTGGCAGGCTAAAGATTTTGAAAACTTGAATTTGAGAAAATAACAATTTTAAAGAAAATAAGGAGTTTGACACACTCTAATTAAAGATGTTTTGGTTTATGAAAACTCTCCCAACACCCATTCACCGAGTCATGAAACTCACCCCTCCCTTTTACCCCTTTTCAGGTAACCAATAGGAAAACCCACTTAAAGATCTTTCGATAGCTGAACCTACAAGACATGTATATAAGGTTAATATATTCACTTTTAATTAATGTTATTCTAAGAAAGATACAATTGAAAAGGACGCCTTACTCCTCATAGTTTAGGGAATGGGAAAACCCTTAATAAACCGGGAGAGTGGCGGGTTGTTCACGGGGATCCGACTAAACTAGGTTAGGGCATGACAACTTGAGTGGTATTGGAGCCTGTTTCCTTGAATACATTATCATGACTATATAAAATAGTAACTAATAGGAATACATTTTAAAATTTTAAATGCTCCCAAGAGAGGAAACAAGAGAACAAGAGCCGCAGTTTCTGATATTGCCCAACAACCCCTTCGTGTAGAAACTCCCCGAGAAACCTAGAGAGTTCCACCTAGACTAAGCTTGGAACACCAGAGATTGTATGAGGAATTCACTCAAGTATTTGGACAGCCTAACCAGAACACCAACTCTCGAGCTGAGCCCGAGGAAGTACAATCTCATCCCTCTCCTTTTAATGTTCCTCCTCCAATTGAAATCCCCAAATACCTCAAAACCCTTCGACAAATAGAAGGCAAACCATTCCTAGGAGAGAAGGATGCTGGAGTTGCTATAGAATGGCTAGCCAACATTAAGAAACTCATGGGGATAGTCAGGATTTACTCAGAAGATATGGTAATCTTGGTAGAGTTTTTCCTAGAAGCCAGTGCAAAGAGGTGGTGGGATAATTTCAGAAGCTTGCATGCTACCTCACCCACCTGGGAGCAATTTGAGGAGAGGTATTCAGAGGAATACTTAGCTCCACATCTTATCAATGAGCAGAAACAAGAATTCTCCCAACTTCGACAAGGATCCCACTCCATCTCGGAGTCTGAGACTAGATTTACTAAACTAAGACCTTTTGCTCTAGATTTAGCCAGACCAGCAAATATCTGGCAACCGTCCGTGGACGGTCTTAGTATGCTCATACGAGACTAGATGGGTGTACTAGGACGCCCCACGGATTTGTCTGCCATCATCAACATGGCCTATGAGTGTGAGCGTCTGGTACAAACAAGACACCGTCGGATAAAGCAAGCTGGCCGAAAGGAAGAGGAAGGACAGAACAACTATAAAGGTCAAAAGGAGCCTAGTGGGCAAAGATAGGGGACAAAAATGGGGCCCTTTAGGAGAAATGATGGTTATCATGCCCAAGGGGAGGCAAGTACAACCCCACAAAGGAGAAACCCCCATTGCTTGGAAAAATCATGTAGGGTCATGTTGAGCATGCTTCAAATGCGGACAACTCGGACACTTTGCAAAGAGTTGTCCAGCCCTTCGAGGTAATACATGATGAAGTAACCATCAACCGCATCAAGGGAACCCAAGAGCACTAGATGGAGACTAAGACATAACCATTACGTTGAGTGTACCAACTAGAGTATACAACCTCACCCACGAGGAAGCACGAAATGATCCTAGTACCATAGCTTGTATTTACCATAACTCCCTTAGACAAATATAGCCAAAACCCTGTAATTCTCTATAATTATGATAAATAAAAGTTCCATTTCCTACAAAAATAAACTTGTGATGAGATACAAGTAAAAGAAAAGTCTAAGGACATATCCACCCACCGTCCAAAGAAAGGGAAACAAGAGGGATGGCATCTAAAGATGTCAGGAAAGTAGATTTAAGGTTAGATACCCTCAAGGGCAAATAAAAAGGAATTTTGGGAAAGAAGGGGAAGGATTCTCCCAAGGAAGGAAACCCTTAGATGCATACATGTCTTGAAGTAATGGACCAAGTGATGAAGGATGAGGAAATGAAGAGCATGCTTAGGTGAAAGAACCAAGGGAAGCATACTAGGAGGACCTAAGGAGTAAGTTAAACCCAAGGAATAGGTAAATAGGAAGATAACATCTAAGGATACCGTGACAAGTAGGAAAGGGGTGAACTATCCATAACAAAGGAATTGGGGAAAGAACACTTGAGAAACCTCGGAAAGGTAAACCCTCCACTTTAGAAGTGAACAAGAGAAATGAACACCGATATCAAGACTGGTCATGGTCCACGATTGCCAAATGGAGCCCAAAAAAATGTGGATGGCTGAGCATAGGGTGGAATACAAGAAAAAGACCAATAGTAGGAAGTTCTTGGATAGGGAATAAGAAATGAAATGGATATTTTAATACAATGGAGGATTGAAAGCGAGCAAATGTTCCAATATAAAGTGTGTAAAGAGATGAAGAAAAGGGAACTTGCAAGGAATGTTGAAAAGGTTGAACGTGTAGCTCTGACGGTGAAAGTCTCTACTTTGAGGCACATGGTAGAGAATGAAATCGTAAGAAGAAAACTTTCCAAATAAAGCAATCGACATATAGACCGAAAGTGATCAACTCAAAATAAATGATTGTGAAATAGTCATGAGCGAGTAAGAATGGATATAGGGAAAGGAAAAGTCTTTGAGTAAAAGATGCCACTGGAAATGAGGAAGGACCTACGATGGGAAGAATCCCAACGTGTCAGTAAATCATTTGGAAACCTAATAATTGGAACTGGAAAGACCCAATAAGGAAGTTGGGAAAGGATGAGTGGGTAAGGAAAACCGACACGGTTATGTAGGTTGATTGAATAATGGTAAAGATAGTCAAGGAATACTACCAAACGATAAGAGAGATGAAGTTATACGATCCTTGAAAGGTTGGAAAGTTGAGAAAAACCATTATGGAGGTGTTGTAAAATTTTTAAATGGTCAAAGATAGGTTCTAGAGTATCTCAAGCTGTAAAGGGGCATGTAAGCCCAATAGTACTGAGGAAAAATGTGACTCAAGTAAGAAATAATCAGTTGTAAGCATGATGAAGTCAAACATAATTTTGACCGAAGTTGTAATAAATGACGGATGAAGGAAGAGTAAAAATAGGATGAAGGGGTAATAACACCGAAACCTATGAAAACAAGTACGTAATTCTCAAAAGAACACCGAGCTAAGGGTTTCAATGATGAAGAGAATAACTAGACATAGGAACGATTGGGCATCTTAAAACTCCCAATCCTAAAATCTTGAGTAAGAACCTCAAAGGAAAGAATCTTGCCCTAAGTAAAAGAAGATGTGAACCTAGGGATATACCTTTGGACCCGCGGGCAAGAAATACTAGTTATGAAAAACTCCATGTAAGGAGTAAACAATGTCATGGAAAAGAAATTCCTTAAGCGCGTGATTTAAAGTGAGCTAAGTGAAAGAACAACCGAAGTGTTAACATGTCCAAGTTGACATTAAGGGAAGTTTATCCTAGAGTGAAAAAATACCGATTAAGTTTTGGGGACAAAACTCCTAAAAGGAGGGGAGAGTTGTAAACCTCACCTCTTCGGGATAAGAAAATCGGGGAAAAAACCAGTCAAAACCAAGAGAAAGAACCAAACCGGTTCATGAACCCTAACCATTAGAGAAAGGGAAAATTGAGAAATTTACAAATCCCGAGTGACGCAAAGAGTCATAAAAGTCATGGAAAAGGACTTTGGGATGAATTGGAAGAGAAAACCAAAATGGTTCAGGTGAACCGGACCTGAACCGGATTGAACTAGTTTGGACCATCATTGAACCAATTTCTAAATTCATTTTTTTCGGTATCTTAAACTACTCAAATTGAGGAATTGAATCCACCATTGGATAGAGAATGAATTCATATGAATTTAGAAATTTTAATTGAAAAACTTGATCGAATCAGGCCTAAACTAACTAGTTTAAGCATTGAACCCAATTTGTATCGGTCTGGTCCGGTTCGGAATAGTGTCGTCTTCTTCCTTCAGATGACAATATTGTTCACTCGCTGAAAAAGCGAATAACACCAACAAATGTGAAAAGTCTCCATTCTAGGCATTTCAGGCCATGAATGATTGCCATAAAGGTGCTAGTCGAATGACCAGAGAGTCTCCGAGCTCCCTATATAAAGAGCTCCTCCTCATTCATCCTCTTCACACCGGAAAACTCCTCTCTCACTACTGCTCTATTTTCCAATGAAGCTTGAACAAGATGACTTGGGCATTTTTCTTAACCTTAGAAGATGAGGTCAACTCTTTAGACTCCGAGGGATGTCAGCTATCTGATAGCAACCTCAATTCGACCCGAGGATCACCAAAGAAGCAACAGTGTAATCAAACAGTGAAGTAGCTCTGGTAGACCGAAGTTGTCCTATTTTGGCCGAGCTAAAATAGGATGAATTCAGCCATCCACGAGCCAAACCAATCTCTTCCAACATCCCTACAACCCTTAGACGACCTCAATTGAGCTGAAAGGTAAGCCAATTTGGCCCTACTCATTCGTCGCATGTCGGAGTTAAAGAAACTATAGAATTTAACTAAAAAAATTCTCCTTCAATTCGAGGTCAATTGTATGAATTATTAATCCTGGAAGATACCTCAGGAAGAGAGCTATCTTCCCCGATAGAGAAATCAGATCGCCGCACCTGTAACGGTAAGCTTTCGCAGCTTTCTCTCTCTAAGTTCAATTTTCCGGCAAAGCTCCATTTGAGCTCAATTCAGACCCAAATGATGAGGTTCAAACCAGGAAATAATCCATTCCTTCAATTGGAGCAATTAACCCCAATTGAATGGTCAATGTGATGAAATCATATTTGAACAGTTTGAAAGGGGGAAATTGGGGAATTTTTGGGGGATTTCGTAAAATTTAGGGACTAAATTGCAATTTCCCAAAATTGAGGGTCAATTGGCCATGAAAAGGATGTTAGAGGACCAATTAGTCAATTTTTTTAAAAAATTGGGGTCAAATTGCCATTTTTGTAAAGTAGGGGCAAAATAGTAATTTTTGTAAAGTTGGGAACCAAATTGAAAATTTGGGAAACTTGAACCCCTTAAGTGATTTTGAGTAAATGGAGGACCCAAATGAATTTTGGAAGTTTAGGGACTCAATTTGGGGAAAAGTTTGCATTAGGGACCTAAAGTTAAAGAAAATGAACTTTAGAGACCTAAGTAAAATTAATTGAAAGTTTTTGAGTTTAGTGGCTCATATATGAGGAACGAAGGTTGTTATGCCAATTATTAATAGATAAGGTTGTCAAAATTGTGTAGGAGCACAAAGGACCAGAACGCCAGCAAGAGAAGCTCACGTCGACTTGGGAAAATCAACCGACACATCATGGCTAACGGGTCAGTGGGTTATTTTACATCATACCTGATTGGTATGATGACTACATTGGAAATGAAAACCACTTCTATGTGGAATTTTGACATCACACCTGATTGGAGTGAGGTGAGAACTATGCAGAAAAACTACTTACCTGTTATAAGTAGAGAGATCATACCAAGTTGGTATGATGGACATCCTAGAAGGAAGTAGAAAACTCACTTATCAGTTGTAAGCGAAGATATCATCACACCTGGTTGGTGTGATGGATGAAAAGTTTATAATTGTCAGAAGTGTTCTCCCTTGACTGTTTTCCAATGCTTAAAAAAATTTTGGAGACCTTCTTGACAATAGCTAGAATAGCTCATATAGGCCAGAGGGCTTGGTTTTGGATCTTGACATCTAAAATGCCCGGTTTTGAAAATCACGTATAGTGGGCCCAAGGCCAGTTGGCACAAGCAGAAGCTCGTAAACAAACATGTAATAATTATGCCATGAAAATTTTAAATGAATGGAATGTGTGATTTCGCCATGGTACCAAGACATGACTGACATACTTGATGGACTGGTGGCAGTGCGTTAGGACTAGGTCGACAGACCGGTCTAGACAAACAGCTGCATGTCAGGTTGAGGGTCGGAGCCATTGGACCAATGGCACCAAAGATGAATGGCATTGTGGAAAAATTATTGTTTGTGCATGCACTTGAGGTTCGGGACCATCAAGACGCCCAAGAGGGATAGTGATGCGTCCTAGGGGCTATTAGATGGCATAGTGGAGATAAGTGTAGTTTGTCATGACAACTATCACGGATGCTCAACGTAGCTTCATGCGCATGAGACTAGGGTGGGGTCAGGATGAGGTTCTTGTCCTCATATGAACATGAAATATTTTGGGTCTGAGGTTAGGACATCAGAGACATTCACTCAGACTCTGGGTAGAAGTCAAGGACTTCTATCAGGGTGGATGTTAAATATGCTTCGATCCACTGGTGGGTGTAGTCGACGTAACTGCATCTCTTGAATATGTGTGAACCCTTCCTGATGAAGGGCATGTGTTGTTTGTAAAACACACCTAATATGGAAATGGGAAAAATGTTATGAAAACCTTGGAAAGGATTTGAGAATCCTTGGAAAAAGAAATGGTAAAACCTTGAAATAAGGTTTGGAAAATAAATTTTGAAAGAAAATGTCACCCTTGGCAAGGTAAAGATTTTGAAAACCAGAATTTGAGGAAAGACAAATTTTAAAGAAAATAATGAGTTTGGCACTCTCTGATTAAAGATGTTTTGTTTTATGAAAACTCTCTCTCAACACCAATTCACTTTGTCGTTGAACTCACCCCCATGCTTTTACCCCTTTTTAGGTAACTAAGGGAAAACTCACTTAAAGATCTTTCGATAGCTGAACTTGCAAGACATGTATGTAAGGTTAATATATTATGTTTTGATTAATGCTATTCCAGAAAAGATACAAGTGAAAAGGATGCCATACTCCTCATGGTTTAGGGAAGGGGAAAACCCTTAATAAATAGAGAGAGTGGTGGGTTGTTCATGGGGATCCGACCAAATCAGGTTGGGGCATGACAGTGTTCTTCAACTACTTTGAACATTATCCAAGCATTCAATATATACACCCATGATTTGGTCATTTCTCACTTACCTTGTAGATCTCCATTCTTGTAATTCAGACTTTTTCAGTATTGACTCCTCACCATTTCTTTCATTAGATGATATTCCCATGCTCTTCTTCTTACACTGTTAGAGTGTTCTACCACTTGTTTCTCGTTCGTGCATCTCTTCCATACTTATCAATTTCCTTTACTTAGACACCATGCCTTTCTTGACCATTTGATTTTTCCTTATTTATTCGTTCTTTACCAACCTACTTATTGGTCATTCTTGGTTCCAACTATTGTTTTTCCCCGATCACTTCACGACTAGTGTATCGATATACTTAGGATTTTTCCTCCCTCATGCCTTCCTCATGTTTGATGACATCCTTAGCTAGGGATTTTCGTTCCTTAGTTCATCCTTATGCGTTCATGACTGTTTCATAGTTACTTTCCCTTCACTCCCATTTGATCCCTTACAGCTTACTTATCGATTCCTTGGACTTATCTTCGAAAGTTTCCTTTTCATCGATCCCATTCTCTACCTTCACACTTCGGAGTAGAGACTTCCCTCTTCGAAATCATGTGTCATGCTCTCTTACTATTCCTTTGAGGTTTACTTCCTTTATATCCTTACATTCTTTTTATATTGATGTATTCATTCCCTTCAAATCCCTTACCAAATTTGAATTTTCTTCGGAACTTGTTTCCTACTAAAGGGAAATTCCCGTTACTGTGATCTTAATTCGGGTATTCTAGGCTATGCCCTACCATCTTAATTTTGAGAGAGAATGGAGTTTTCAAGTGTGGAGAGGATGAATGAGGAGGGTTTCTTTATATAGGAAGTTCAGGGACTTCCTAGCCGTTCGATTAGCACCTTAATGGTGGTCATTCATTGCCTGAAACTCCCTGGGTGGAGACTTTTCAGTTTCGTCGGCGCTGTGCGATTTTTCGACGAGTGAATAGTGCTGTCATCTAAAGAAAGAAGATGACACTGTTCTGAACCGGTCTAAACCGAGTTCAAAGCTTAAACCAGTCGGTTAACGCCCAATTCAACCAAAATTTTCAAATCTAAAAATTTATAAATTCATTTTCTATCCAATGGTGGCCTCAAATTTGAATTTACTAAGCCACCTAGAATATTGAATTTAGCATTCGGCTCAATAGTGATTCAAACCGGTCCAAACAAGTTTAATCCGATTCGGATCCGATTCACTTGAACTGGTTTGGTTTTCATCCCCCATTCATCCTAAAGTCCTTTTTCATGACTTAGATGACTCTTTAGGTTACTTGGGATCCATAAATTTCTCAGTTTGCCCTCTTTTTGTGGGTTTCGGTTCATAAACAGACTTGGTTCATAAATAGTTCAATTTAGTTTGGATTCGGTTCATCTGAACTGGTCTGGTTTTTCTCTTCTAATTTGTCCTAAGGTTCTTTTCCAAGATTTTATGAACCCTTTGGGTCACCCTACAGTTGTAAATTTCCCACATTGCCCGTTTCTCTAATTATCGATTTTGTGATCCGGTTTGGTTTTCTCACTTGGTTTGACTTGTTCTTTTCCTGGTTTTTCATAACTCCAAAGAGCGGGGTTTACATGGCAGGCCATGTTGGATGGCTTCAGCCAATCAGAGACTAACACATGGTAGTGGCACTATGCGTGAGGTGGGAACTTGATATATTTAAATCAGCCAAGTAGAGATTGCCACGTGCCACGGTCAACGATCAACAGAAATACGGTCAGCAACCACGTGTGTACAAGCAGTTATTGGGAGGCTGCCACGTGTCTGGTCAATAGGTCAATGTCAAACTAGGTGGCTTAGTAGGAAGCTACATTAGTAGAGCCAGCCGATTGTGGAGCACCATGCGGCCAGTCCGCATGTGCGAAGCTCGCACATGTGGAAAATCTCGTCTTATTCCTTCAGATGATAACACTATTCATGGAAAGATTTTATTTTCCATTTCCGGCGAGGGAATATTCCCTCCGACAATGGTAGTTTCAAATGAGGATTGTCACACCCCGACCTAGTTTGGTCAGATCCCTATGATCAACCCACTGAGGAGACAGGTGTAATTGAACCTTGTTCCCTCAAATAACATAAATTAATAAAAATGCAAGGTTAAAAATAACTTTTAAGCATATCTAACAAAGGGTAGATCTGACTATTTTCCTTAGTCAATTCTCTACTCCTATAAAGGGATATAAAATAGGGGTGAGTTTGTATAACTCATGAATGGGTGTTGGGAGTGAGTTTTTTATAAATAAAATAGCTTTTAATCCTTTAAGAATATTCTTTACTCAAATTTTAGTTTTCAAAATTCTTTCTCCTCATTTTCAACATTAGGTGTGTTTAAGAGTGAACACACACCATTCATCAAGAAGGGATCCCACATTCGCAGGGTATCCCATCCACTAAACCCACTTGTGGCCCAAAGCGATTTTACCGGCAACCAAGATAGAAGCCCGTACACTTCTACACTGGGTCAGAATGGATGTTCGCGACATCTGACCCTTAAACCCAAAATCAACTTCGTGCCCATATGAGCACAAAGACCTCATCCCGACCTCATGTGCAAGAACCTACGTCGAGCTTCACTAACTGCTGGCAACACAAACTACCCTTAGGACGCATGTAAACCCCACTCTTTGGAGTTAAGAAAAAACCGAGAAAAAAACTGGTCAAATCAAGTTAGAAAGCTGAACCGATTCACAAACCCGATTATTGAGGAAATGGAAAATTGGAGAAATTTTAACTCCCACGTGACCCAAAAAGATTCATAAACCTTAGGAAGGAACTTTAGAACCATGTGGGAGAGAAAAACTGGGTTGATTCGAGCAAACCAGATTGAACCGGTTTAGTAACCAAGTAGGTTTATGAACCAGAACCGATAGAGAGAGGGCAAACCAGGAAATATATGGATCCCAAGTGACCTAAATAGTCACATAAGTCATCATAAAGGACTTTAGGATGAATGGGGGATGAAAACCAAACCGGATACGAACCGGATTGAACCGATTTGGACCGATTTGTACCACTATTGAACCGGATGATACATTCATTTTTCTTGGTGGCTTAAAAAATTCAAATCTGAGATTTGAGGCCACCATTAGATAGAAAATGACTTTAGATGAATTTTGAAATTTATAGATTTGAAAATTTTGGTTGTATTTGGGGTGAACCGGCCGGTTTAAGCTTTGAACCCGATTCGGACTAGTTTAGTCTAGTTCAAAACAATGTCGTCTTCTTCTTTCATAAGACAGTAGGGTTCACTCGCCAGAAAATTGAAGCAACACCGACGAAGAAGAAAAATTTCAGTTCAGTACATTTTAGACCATCAATGACTGTTATAAAGGTGCCAAACGAATAGCTAACGAGTCCTTGAGCTCCCTATATAAAGTGCCCTCTCCATTCATCCTCTCCACACCTGAAAACCTCACTTTCTCTCATCTGCTTAGTTTTCTGGCAAAGATTGAACTAGTGCTCTAATATAGGGTCTTTTTTGAGCCACAGAAGGCATGGTCAGTTTCTTAGAACTTGGGAGAAGTCAGCTACATGGTGGTAACATCCATTTGCTTAGAGGGTCGCAAAAGAAGCACCGGCGTGATCGAATAGTGAAGCGGTTCCGACGGATCGAAGCTGCCCTATTTCAATCGAAATGAAATTGGCCAATTCGAGCCCTCCTTAGGCCAAACCAAGCTCTCCCAACTCCTCCTCAGCCCTCCTACGATCGAATTAGAACTGAAAGGTAAGCCAATTCGGCTCCCCCCTGCAATTTTTTATCGATGTTAGAGAGAGAACTGATAGAATTTCAATGATAGAATTCTCACCCAATTCGGCATCAATTAATGAAATTCTTCATCATAGGAGGAACCTTAGGAGGAGAGCTATCTGCCCAGATTGGTAGCTTGGACCGCCGTGTCCTTGACGGTGAGCAATTAGAGCTTTCTCTCTTTACATTCTATTTTCTGGCGAAACTTTATTTAAGCTCATTCCAGCATCAAAACTTACTATTTGAATTGCTATTGAATCGTATGAAGATGTAGAAATTTAAATTTAACTTCAATTTCAACCATTAGAATGTTTGATCGGTCAATTTGATGAAATCAAATTCGTCTGCATTAGGAAGTTGAAATTGGGGGAAATTGGGGAAAATTGGGGATTTTCAAAAATTTGAAGGACCAAAATACAATTTTATAAAATTGTGGGTCAATTGGGCATAATAAGAGTGTTAGGGGACTAATTGAGCAATTTTAGAATTTTTGGGGTGAAACTTACCTTTTTGTAAAGGAAGGGCAAAATGGTAATTTTAGAAAATTTGGGGGCCAAATTGGGAAATTGGGAAACTTGAACCCCTTTTTATGAAATTGAGTAAATTGAGGTCCCAACAGGAATTTTAAAAGTTTTCAGACTCAATTTGGGGGAAAACCCGACAATTGGGGGCCTAAAGTAAAAGGAAAAATAACTTTAGGCACCAATTTGTAAATATTTGAAAAGTTGAGAATTTAGTCATTTATATTGAATGAAGGTAATTAAGCCAAATGATAATGAACAACAATGTTCATTTCGTATAGGAACATGAGACATCGGGAACACCAGCTGAGGTTAAGCTTGCAAGGGACGAAAACCGACTAAGTGGAATTTCACTACATGATCGAGTGAGTGGGATTTTTATATCATACTCGGTTGGTATAATAATACCTCAAAATTGAAAACCCACTGTTAAGTGGTATTTTAAACATGATATCTGAGAGAAGTGATGTGAAAATGACGCTAAAAAACTACTTAGTGGTTATAAGTAGATCATACATGCCTGGTATGTTAAAACTTCCTTGAAGGAAGTGGAATAACCATTCGTCGGTTATGAGTGGAAATGTCCTCATACTCGGTTGGTTTTATGCACAGTTGAAAATATATTTTGTTGAAAGTGTTCTCCCTTGACTGTGTGCCACTACTTTAACAATTTGGAAGACCTTAACGGGAGCTCCAATAGCTCTATTAAGCCGGAGGCCTTAGTTTTAGAACTTGGGGGCTAATATGCCCAATTTTGAAAATCTCAAAAACTGGACTCTAGGCCAGTTGGCATGAGCAGGAGCTCATAAACAAACATGATTTATATGCCATGAAAACATAAGAAATTGAATTGTTTGGCCACGGTACCAAGACAGGACCGACATACTCAATCAACTAGTGGCATTGCGACATGACAGGTCTCCGGACTAGTCAAGACAAACACTTGCAGGTTGAGTTGAGTGTCGGGGCCGTTAGACCAGTGGCACCACATATTATATGGCATCATGTAAAAAATGTTGATTGTGCATGCACTGTGTTTATGGGACCATCAAGACGCCTAAGAGAGTGATGTGTATTAGGGCTCTAGACGACTTGGTGGATATAAGGGCAGTTAGTTGTACCAGAAGCCTTACGAAGCTCGACGTAGCTTCAAGCACATGAGACTGGGGTAGGGTCAGGATGAGATCTTTATCCTCATACTGACACGTAGATTTGTTATGGGATTGAGGGTCGAATGTCATGTACATCCACTCATTCTCAGGGTAGAAGTGGACATGCTTTTATCTAGGTGGCCGATAAAGTTGCTCCGACGCCACAAGGGGGTTCAGTGGACATACTGGCATGCAATTGTGTATTTGACTTTCATGATGAAGGATGTGTGTTGGGTGATGACACATCATTGTAATAAGAAATGATTTTGAAAATTGAGATTTTGAAAATGAGAAATTTTAAAGGAATTAAGAAGTTTGGCACACTCCAACTTGAAAACTATTTTTTCAGAAACTCCATTTTTAAAATACACATTCACTGAGTTGTAGAAACTCACCACTCTTTTCTATCTTTTTTTCAGTAAAAGAGAAAATGTCTAGGAATAACACCGAGCCTTACCCTCTGTCAGGTACGCTTAATTACACTTAAGCTTTCATTTTATTTGATATATGTCTTTCCAGGGAATAAGGTCAAAAATACATTTGGCTCCTCTTGAGTAAGAGAAGGGGAAAACTCCTCTTAAACCGAGAGAGCGGTGGGTTATTCACGGTGATTTGACCAAACTGGGACGGGGCATGACAACTAGAGTGGTATCAGAGCCTAGTTCCCTTGAAACATTATCAATATTATGCTCTGACATTAACCAAACTCTAAACTATTGTGTATGAAGGTGAGTCCCTAGGAAATTCGCGGTGAAATCTAGTACTCCACCTATAACCTTGAAAAAGACATCTAACCCAAGGGAGGAAGTCGTACAAAGGTTTTTAAAGGGTGAGAAACTGGTGCCCAAGGATATGGTGAAGACTATCGGAAACTAGTAGGAGCCTTACTAGAACCGGAAGGCATCATATACCCTCCTCCCGAACAAGATGAACCAGCATTAGCACCTAGAAATCCAACCCCTTCTCCTACAATCCTACTACAACTGGAAAGGAATCCAACCAAGAAAGAGGCATGGAATAATTATTAGGATGCATATGCTACCTTCATGAAGGTCCACCAAGTACCTCCACCCACTCAACCTGGCTTCAATCCCTTCCAATGGGTGAAGTGGACTTATGAGTGTGAAGTTGAGGTACTAAGGTGGTACGAATTGGAGGCCATACATAAAATTCGCCCTATTAGGGAGCACGAATGGACCCCAACCAATACCTCAAAGCCTTCTGATCAAGAGTCTCACAACCGTTCTAGGGTAAATTCCAGTCCTATGACCACAAGGGATTAGGGGGTAGAAAATTTATGTAATAAGCCAAGTATGGAAAGAAAATATTTATTGAATGAATGATAGTAAAAGTTTGTTAAAACTTCTGAGTTCGTTGATAAAATTTAAAATAAAAGAGTATGATAATAAAATTTTAAGTAAAAGGTAGAAATTCACCTAAGGAAGAAAAGATGGGTTATTTATAGTTAAATTCGAACCTTAATACTTACCCTTGGAAACACGATAAGGAAGAATCCATCTAAAGGAGATCTTAAGAAAAGGAAAAAGAAGTTGGGGAAGCAACCATACAAGAGTATAGATTCTTGGAGAGTCCAAGAAGTTAGAGCTAAGCTCTAAGAATGAAGAATAAGGAAAAACCGGGAGGAGTAGAACATTCCAAAGGGAACCACAAGAATAGAAGCTAATCGAGAAGAAAAGGAAATAAGTATAGAGACTACTAAGGAAAGATGGGAAGAAAGTAGAATAATAGGAAGGCCTAGATGTAACAACTACTTATAAAGAACTAAGATACAGTTCCTTAGGAACTCCATAAGATAGGAAGACTGATGGAAGACAAAGGTATGAACCAAAGGAGGAGGACAAGTAGGAGTAGATGAATCATACAAGATCCTTAAGTTAGGTGAAGATTTAAAAGAAAGAATTTCCAAAGAATGGTAGGATGATCAAATAAAAGGATCCCAGAATGGAAGACACTAGAAGGACGATGGAAATAGGAAGTTGGATCAAGGAAGGAGAAAGCTCCAGATCAAGAAAAATCAGTTGAGGAAATGTCACAAAACCATAGCTGAAATGGGGATCTCAGTAAGAAATATGAGTGGCTGAGTGAATGCTTTGGAGTTTAAGTATGAGCTATGACAAGAAGACATGGAAACCCAAATAGAAAATTTAGATTTGATTGAAGGAAATAACTTGTATTGACCAAATCATTCGGAAAAGTAGACAAAGCTCTAATAAGAGTTGGAGAGTAGAAAGAATACAACCTAATCGAGGCAAAGGGAGAAATATCAAGGACACAAAGATACGAAGGATTTTGATACAAGAGGGATGAAAGGAACACCTCAAAGGAATAAGCAAAAGCTGGAGCAAGAGGAATGATGCAAGATAACAGAAAGGTACTCATGGATCTGAAAGGTAAGGTGTAAGCTGGTAAAAACAACGACATAAGACATTCCAAATTTTAATAACTACAGTGGTGAAATTAGAAGGAAATAACAAGAGAGAGAGGGAATGTGAAGCTCACCAAAGAAAGGAATCTTGGGAAAACATACGTGTATCAATGAAGAGAAAATGGAACAAATGGACTAAGAAAGAGAATAATCTCCTCAAGAACAAGATGCTAGAGATGAATGGATCAAATACAAGGGGAAGGAAATCGTAAAGATCCAAGGGATAAGTCAAACCCAAGTAACGTGTAAGTAGGATGCCGACATTAAAAGATTCCATACGAGTAAGAAATGAACTAACCCAAAATAAAGAATAGTGGGAGGAACATTTATAAGAGTAAGAATCGATTTGGAAAGAGATAAGATCTTAAGGAGGAAGGACGCCAGTGGGAATGAAAAATGAAGTATGAAATTTAGTGTTTTTATTATGTCAAGGAGTATCAGGAAGTTCAAGGATTTGATGGTTGAATGATCGAATAAAGAAGTTTGGAAAAGACGAGTAAGTACGGAAACCAATACGGCTATAGGGACGTAAAGTCAAAGACTTCAAGAAGAATGTCATGCGGTAAGGGACATGTAAACCCAACTGACTCAAGAAAATACGACTTGGGCAAGAAAAGTTCTATAAATAAGGCATAATGAAGTCAACACAAAAGTGATAACCAAAGAATGAGGAAGGTATCCATGCAAGATGAAATGGTGATCAACACCAAAACCTGTGGAAGAAAAATGACTAGAACGCATAGTTCTGAAATTTTTGGGTAAAAGAAGTTGGAATGGGAAATGGTACCTTGAGAAGGAAGATGTAACTAAAGGAAGTGATCCTAGTTCTCCAAGGAAGATATTAGGCTATAGTAAAATCAATGGAATGAGGAAAGCATGAGAATGAGACAAAAATCTTTGGTATGTGATGAAAGGGATGAACAGAAACAACCAAGAAAGTTGTAAGATGATAAAATAGAAAATTTCATAACATTAAAAAGTTTAAGCCAATACGCAAATAGTGTGAAATAAGTTTTGGGGAAAAAACTCCTAAAAGGAGGGGAGAGTTGTAAACCTTACTTTTTGGAGTTAAGGAAAAACCAGGAAAGAACCAGTCAAACTGAGTGAGAAAACCGAACCAGTTCCCAAACCTGATTATTGAGGAAATGGCAAATTGGAGAAATTTCAACTCCCATGTGACCCAAAAAGATTCATAGACCTTGGGAAGGAACTTTAGAACAAAGTGGGAGAGAAAAACTAGGCCAGTTTGGGTGAACCAGATTCGAATTGGATTGAACTAATCTAGGAACCAAGCGGGTTTATGAACCGAAACCGATAAAGAGAGGGCAAACCGGGAAATTAAGCAAAAATATAATGAACAAGGATGTTCATACCATGTAGGAATACAAAGTATCGGGAATGCCAACTAAGACAAAGCTCGCAAGGAGATGAAAGTCGGTTAAGAATGATTCACGGCAATCACGGGTGAGTGGGATTTTTATATCATACCCAATTGGGATGATAAGCACCTTAGAAATGAAAACCCACTAACATAGGGGATTTTAACATCACAACTGGATGGGGTGATGTGAGAAAATACAAAAAAAAAAAACTTACTGGTTGCAAGTAGATCATACCCGATTGGTATGATGAACTTCTTGGAAGGAAGTAGAAAACCCGCTTATTAGTTATGAGCGGAGATGTCCTTACACCCGTGGGTGAAATGGACCATCGAAAGTTTATTTTGTTAGAATTGCTCTCCCTTGATTGTGTGCCACTGCTTAAACCTTTTGGGAGACCTTTTTGACGGGAGTTCAAATAGCCCATATAGGCCGGAGGCCTCAGTTTTGGAACTTGGGGGCTAAAATGCTTGATTTTGAAAACTTGGAGGCTACAGTGGGCCCAAGGCCAGTTGGCACGTGCAGGAGCTTGTAAACAAACATGTGTTTAATCCATGAAAACTTTAAATGAATGATATGCTTGGCCATGGTACCAAGATAGAACCGACATACTCGATGGACTAGCAATAGTGCAAAATTATAGGTCGACGGACCAATCGAGATAAACAGGTGTTGCAGGTCATGTTGAGGATTGGGGCTGTTAGACTAGTGGCACCAAAGATTAAATGGCTTATGAGGAAAACTATTGTTTTGTGCATGCACTGAGGTTCGGGATCATCAAGATGCCCAAGAGGGGTAATGGTGCGTCTTATGGGCTACTCGACGACATGGTGGAGATAAGGTCTTTGTCCTCATACAAACACAAAGTTTTATTTACGGGATTGAGGGTCGGATGTCGCGTACATCCACTCATTCTCAGGGTTGAAGTAGACAGTTTTCTATCTATGTGGTCGGTAAAGTCACCCCGATGCCACAAGTGGGTGCAGTGGATGTGCTACCCTACAAATGTGTGTTCCCTTCATGATTAAGGGTGTGTGTTGGTTGATAAACACACCGTTTGTGGTTAATGATGAGAAATGGCTTTGAAAACCAAGATTTTAAGGGTGAAATATATTGATATATGTTATTCCAGGGAATAAGGTTGAGATTACGCCTAGCTCTTCTTCAGTTAAAGAACGGGGAAACCCCTCTTAAACCATGAGAGCACCGGGTTGTTCACGGGGATTTGACCAAGCCGGGTCGGGGCATGACAACTTGAGTGCTATTAGAGCTAAGTTCCCATGAAACATTCTCAATATTATGTCATGTCATTAATCCAACTTTAACTCTCGTGTAGGGAGGAGAATCCCTAGGAAATTCATTTTGAAATCCAATCCTCCACTCATAACCCTGAAAAAGACACCAAACCCAAGGGAGGTAGGTATTTAAAGATTCTTAAAAGGTGAGAAAAGTGTACTCAAGGACATGGTGGAAGATTATCGTAAACTGGTGGGATACAAATTAACCCCAACTAGTTCCTTAGAGCCTTCTGATAAAGAATCCCACAACCGTTTTATGGCTAACTCTCGACTAATGACCCCAAGGGATTAGGGGGTAGAAAATTTTTGTAATAAGCCAAGTATGTCAAGAAAATATTTCTCTAATGAATGAAATTACAAATCGCCGCTCTCTCGGTTTAAGAGGAGTTTCCCCCTTCTCTTACTCAAGAGAAGCTAGGCATATTTTTTTACCTTGTTCCCTAGAAAGACATATATCAAATAAAATGCAAGCTTAAAAGTAATTAAGCATACCTAACAGAGGGTAAGGCTCGGTGTTATTCCTAGTCATTTTCTCTTTTCCTAAAAAATGGACAAAAATGAGGGTGAGTTTCTACAAGTTAGTGAATGGGTATTTTAAAAATGGAGTTTATAAAAAATAGTTTTCAAGTTGGAGTGTGCCAAACTCCTTAATTCCTTTAAAATGGTTTTCAAAATCATTTCTTATTACCACAGTGTATCATCACCCAACACACATCCTTCATCATGAAGGTCAAACACACAATTGCAGGCTAGTACGTCCACTGAACCCACTTGTGGTGTCGGAGCGATTTCACCGGTCACCTAGATAGAAGCACGTCTACTTCTACCCTAAGAATAAGTGGATGTTCGTGACATCCGACCCTCAATCCCATAACAAATCTCCATGTCCATATGAGCACAAAGACCTCATCCTAACCACACCCTGGTCTCATGTGCCTAAAGCTACGTCGTGCTTCGCAAGGCTTCTGGTATGACTAACTACCCTTATATCCACCAGGTCGTCCAGGGCCCTAGCACACATCACAACCTCTCTTGGACATCTTGAAGGTCCCATAAACATAGTGCATGCACAATCAACATTTTTCACATGAAGCCATATAATTTGTGGTACCACTGGTCCAACAGCCCCATACGCTCAACTCAACTTGCAACTGTTTGTCTTGACTAGTACAAAGACCTGTCATATCGTACTGCCACTAGTTGACTGAGTATGTCAGTCCTGTCTTGGTACCATGGCCAAACAATTCATTTTCTTAAGTTTTAATGGCATATAAATCATGTTTGTTTATGAGCTCCTGCCTCTGACAATTGGCCTAGGGCCCATTGTTCGAGATTTTCAAAATTGGGCATATTAGTTCCCAAGTTCCAAAATTGAGACCTCCTGCCTAATAGCGCTATTTTTGCTCCCGTCAAGAAGGTTTCCCAAATTGTTTAAGCAATGGCACATAATCAAGAGAGAACACTTCCGACAAAATATATTTTCAACTGTCCATCATACCAACTGAGTATGAAGACATCTTCGCTCATAAGAGATGAATGGGTTTTCCACTTCCATCAAGTAAGTTTTATCATACCAACCGGTTATGATCTACTTACTACCGGTAAGTAGTTTTTCTACATCATTTTCACATCACTCCTCTCAGGTGTGATATTTAAAATACCTCTTAGCAGTGGGTTTTCAATTTCGAGGTATTTATCATCCCAACTGGGTATGATATAAAAATCCCACTCACTCAATCGAGCAGTGAAATTCCACTTAGTCGGTTTTCGTCCCATGCGAGCTTAACTTCAGCTGGCATTCCTAATGTCTAGTGTTCCTACACGAAATAAACATTGTTATTCATTATCATTTCACTTAATCACCTTCATTCAGTATAAATGCCTAAATTCTCAACTTTTCAAATATTTCTAAATTGGTCCCTATAGTTTTTTTCTTTTTTACTTTAGGCCCCCAATTGTAGGTTTTTCCCCAAGTTCAGCCCAAAACTTTTAAAATTCCCCATGGGACCTCAATTTACTCAATTTCATAAAAATGGGTTCAAGTTTCTTCAAATTTCCATTTTGGCCTCAAAATTTTCCAAAATTACCATTTTGCCCTTCCTTTACCAAAATGGTAAGTTTTACCATAAAAATTCTTAAATTACCCAATTGGTCCCCTAACACTCTTATTATGCACAATTGACCCTGAATTTTATAAAATTGCATTTTGGTCCTTCAAATTTTTGAAAATCCCCAATTTTAACTTCCTAACACAATCGAATTTGATTTTATCAAATTGACCAATCAAAGACTTCTAACTGTTGAAACTGAAGTAAAATTTGAGTTTCTACATCTTCATACGATTCAATAGCACTTTGAATTGTAAGTTTTGAGACCGAAACAAGCTCAAACGGAGCTTTGCCGAAAAATAAAACGTAGAGAGAGAAAGCTTCAATTGCTCATCATTGGAGGCGCTGTGGTCCGAGCTTCCAATCTAAGTAGATAGCTCTCCTCTTGAGGTTTCTCCTAGGATCATGAATTGCATCAATTGATGCCGAATTGGGTGAGAATTCTATCATCGAAATTTTACCGGTTCTCTCTGTACACCGGTAGAAAATTGCAGGGGGAAGACAAATTGGTTTACGTTTTAGTTCTAATTTGGCTATAAGAGAGCTGAGGGGTGTTGGAAAAGCTTGATTTCACCTGAGGAGGGCTTGAATTGGCTGAGTTCAACTTGATAGAAACAAGGCAACTTTGGTCCGTCGGAGCTGTTTCATTGTTCGATCAATTCAGCGGCCCTCGGAGCAATTGGAGACTACCACCGTGTAGTTGACTTCTCCCTAAGTCTAAGGAACCCAAGCACGCCTTCTTTGGCTTGTAAAAGACCCTATATCGAAGCTCTGGTTCAAGCTTTATCGAAAAACTGAGTAGTTGAGAGAGAGTGAGGATTTCAGGTGCGTGAAGGATGAATGGAGAGGGGCTCTTTATATAGGAAGATCGGGGACTCGTCAGCTATCTGTTTGGCACATTTATGATAGTCATTAATGGCTTGAAATATACTTAATGGAATTGTTTCTTCTTCACCGGTGCTTCATCGATTTGGTTCACCTGAACCGGTTTGGTTTTCATCCCCCATTCATCCTAAAGTCCTTTATCATGACTTATGTGATTTTAAATTCGTCATACCTATCTCACAGGATCTTAGTTGATGGTCTTTAAAGGTAGGCTTTCCAAAATTTCCTAAAAGGGATAAAAAGGGAGGGGTGAGTACGACTACTCAGTGAATAGGTTTTTAAAAATTTTACTTTTATGAAAAAGATTTGTATCGGAGTGTGCCAAACTCCTTTCTTTAAAAAATCCTTTTAATTCAAATCTCGGTTTTTACCACCATTTCCATATTAATCAATGTCATCACCCAACACACATCCTTCATCATGAAGGTCAAACACACATTTGTAGGCTAGCACGACCATTGAACCCACATGTGGCGTCGAAGCGACTTTACCGGCCACCTAGATAGAAGCATGTCCACTTCTACCCTGAGAATAAGTGGATGTACGCGACATCCGACCATCAATCCTGAAATCAATTCTTCGTGTCCATATGAGGACAAAGGCCTCATCCCGTCCCCACTCTAGTCTCATGCGCTTAGTGCTTCTTCAAATTTCACACAGTCACCTGGTACGACGAACTGCCCTTATACCCACTAGGTCGTCCAGTGCCCTTAGGACGCATCGCTACCCCTCTTGTGCATCTTGATGGTCCTGTAATCACAATGCATGCATAAACAGTATTTTCTTATCATGCCATATAATCTATGGTACCATTGGTCCGACAATCTCGACCCTCAACTCAACCCGCAATTGTTTGTCTTGACTGGTCCATCGACCTGTCATCTCGCAATGCCACTAGTTGATTGAGTGTGTCAGTCCTATCTTGGTACCATGGCCAAACAATTAATTTTCTTAAGTTTTATGGCATATAACTCATGTTTCTTTACGAGCTCCTACTCGTGCCAACTAGCCTTGGACCCACTGTACGAGATTTTCAAATTCGGGCATATTAGCCCCCAAGTTTCAAAATCGAAGCCCCCGGCCTATAAAAGCTATTTGAGCTCCCGTAAAGAAGGTCTCCCAAATTGTTTTACCATTGGCATACAGTCAGGGGAGAGCACTTTCAACAAAAACATATTTTCAACTATCCATTATTCTGACCGGGTATAAGGATATCTCCGCTCATAACCGATGAACGGGTTTTCAACTTCCTTCGAGGAAGTTTCATCATACCAAGCGGGCATGATCTACTTACAACCGGTAAGTAGTTTTTCCACATGATTTTTACATCACTTCTCTAAATTGTAATGTTTAAAATACCACTTGGTAGTGGGTTTTCATTTCGAGGTACTTATCATCCCCAACCAGGTATGATATAAAATCCCACTCACCCGTTAACGTAACGAATTCCACTAGACCAGTTCTTTGTCTTTCACGCGAGCTTATCCCTGCTGGTGTTCCCGGTACTCCATTTTCCTACATGATATGAACATCTCATTTAATTATCCCTTGACCTAATAGCCTTCATTCATTCAAATGAATGAGAAACCAAACTTTTATCTATTTGCAATTAGGTCCCTAAAGTTATTTCTCTTTAACTTTAAGTCTCTAATGTTCATTTTTCCTCAAAATAAGTCCCGAAACTTTTAAAATTTATCTTAAGACCTCGATTTATTCAATTTCACAAAAAGGGGTTTAATTTCCCAAATTTTCAATTTGGTCCCCCAACTTTTCCAAAATTACCATTTTGCCCTTCCTTTACAAAAATGGTAAGTTTTACCCCAAAAATTTCAAAATTCCTCCATTGGTCCTCTAACATTATTATCATGCTCAATTGACCCTCAATTTCATAAAATTGCATTTTGGTTCTTTGAATTTCAAAAATTCCCAATTTTCCACAATTTCCCTCCTAATTTCAAATCTTTAACATAGCCGAATTTGATTTCATCAAATTGACCGATCAAACACTTCTAATTGTTGAAATTGAAGTTAAACTTGAGTTCCTCCATCTTCATACGATTCAATAGCACATTGAATTTCAAGTTTTGATGTTGGAACAAGCTCAAACGAAGCTTCGCCGAAAAACGGACTGTAGAGAGAGAAATCTTTGAAAGCTTACTGTCGGGGGCACGACGATCTGAGCTTTTGATCTGGGCAGATATCTCTCATCCTAAGGTTCATCCTAGAATCAAGAATCGCATCAATTGATGCTGAATTGAGTTAGAATTTCATCATCAAAATTCTGCTGGTTCTCTCTCTAGCACCAGTTGGAAAATGTTAAGGGGATTTAAAGGACACCTTACTCTTCACGGTTTATAAACAAGGGCAACCCTTAGTAAACTGGGAGAGTGGTGGGTTGATCACGGAAATCCGACCAAACCAGGTCGGGGCATGACACTTAGCACATCATCGGGGTTGGGGTTCCTAACCAACTCGGCAGTGTGGCTTATTTGTTAGGTGCGCGTGTGTTTGGTCCTTCTTTTAAAGGCCATCTCAGTGAGGGTGTAAAGTTCACCTTAGTTAGTGTATTTGATCTCTTGGACTAGAGGATTTCTATTATATCAAACAATCATTCCTAGTTTTATTTTCACATTTTTTAAAATAAAATTTGAAAGGTGGTCTTTGGTACCATATAAGTTGTCACACCCTTGCCTGGTTTCCTTGGTTGTATCTGTGAGCAACCTGTCTATGAAACACGTCCCCTCAAAAGAAGGAAACCATGCAAAAAAACTAGCAGTTTTGCAAAAATCAAGTCAATTAATGAACCAAAAATAGTAAAAAGAAACAAAAATAAATATGGGAAATATAATCTATTTCATTATCGACAAATATGGAAAATTGTAAAATTCCAAGTGACCAAAAATAAATGAAAATCATGTGGAAGAACCATAAAGTGAATTGGGTGGGAGAATCAGACCTCAACCAGACTAAATCGGATGGAACCATAGTGAACTAGTTCAATTATTCATTTTTCTAGTTAGCTTAAAAATGTCAATTTGGTAAATTTAGGCAACCATTAGATAGAAAATTAATTTAGATGAATTTAATATTTTTTAAATTTCAGAAAACTAGTAGTATCGGCCTTAACCGTTCAATTTTCAAATTTGGGTCACCGAACCTAGTCGGACAGGACCAGTCATATCACACTCCAACTTGGATTAGTTAGATCCCCGTGATCAACCCGTTACTCTCTTGGTTCAAGAGGGGTTTCCCCTTCCTTAAATCAAGAGGAGCTAGGCGAATTTTTAACATTGTTCAGTGGAATAACATATATCAATAAAATGGCAAGCTTAAAAAGAGAAAACTTTTAAGAATACCTCACAAATGGTAGATCCTAGTGTCATCTCTAGTAATTTTTCTCTACTTCTAAAAAGGGATAGAAAGGGAGGAGTGAGTTTCTACAACTCAGTGAATGGTTGTTTGAAATATGAGTTAAAAAATAATTTTTAATTAGAGTGTGCCAGAATCCTTATTTCCTTTAAGATCATTTCTTCCATAATTTCCCGGTTATTCAAAATTAGTTTCCTCATTATCCACAAATGGTGTGTTTAACAATCAACAAATGCCCTTCATCATGAACAGATAACACATTCGTAGGGTAGCCCGTCCACTACGCCCAATTGTGGCGTCAAAGCGACTATACCGGCCACCTAGATAGAAGCCAGTCCACTTCTACCCTGAGGATGAGTGGATAATTGCAACATCAGACCCTCAAATCCAAAAAGCAACTCTGTGTCTGTATGAGGATAGAGAACTCATCCTAACCCCACCCCGGTCTCATGCGCATGAAGCTATGTCGAGCTTCCCTAACTATTGGCATGACAATTTGCCCTTATCTCCACCATGTCATCCAGTAGCCCTTAGGATGTATCACACTGTTAAGAAATTACAGAGGGAGCCAAATTTGCTTACCTTTTCGCTCTAATTCAATCATATGAGGGATGAGGAAGTCTTGGGAGAGCTTGGTTTGGCCTGGAAAGGGCTCAAATTGGTCGGTTTCAGCTCGATAGAAACAGGGCAGCTTTTGTTCACCGGAGTTGCTTCACTGTTTGATTATGCATGTTCTTCTCCGACGATCCTCGGATTGAATTGTGATCACCATCGATTAGTTGACTTCTCCCCGAGTCTAAGGTACCCGACCTCACCTTCACTGGTTCAGAAAAACCCCTATGTTAGAGCTCTGGTTCGAGCTTCGTTGGAAAATTGAGTAGTTGAGAGAGAGTAAAGTTTTTAGGTATGTGGAGGATGAATGGCGAGGGACACTTTATATTGGGAGCTCAAGGACTCTCCAGCCATCAATTTGTCACCTTAATGATACTCATTGATGGTTGAAACGTCCTGAATGAAAATGTTTCATTTCTGCCATCGCTATTCAGTTTTTCGGTAAGTGAATAGTGCTATCATCCGAAGGAAGAAGATCACACTATTTCGAATTAGACCGGACTGGTCCGAATCGGGTTCAAACCTTAAATTCGTTGGTTTAGGCCTGATTCAACCAACTTTTTCAAAAATAAAATTTTCTAAATTCATTCTCTATCCAATGGTTGCTTCAATTCTCCAATTTGAATATTTTAAGCCACATAGAAAAATGAATTTAGCATTTCATTCAATGATGGTTCAAACTAGTTCAATACGGTTTAGATCGGGTTCACCTGAACCGGTCTGGTTTTCTCTTCCAAATTTTCCTAAAGTCTCTTTCCAAGGTTTTTATCACTCTTTGGGTCATTCGGGAGTTGTAAATTTCCCAATTTGCTCATTCTCTAGTGGTTGGGGTTCATGAACTGGTTCGATTTTTCTCACTCGGGTTTACCAATTCTTTCTCAGTTTTCCTTAACTCCAAAGGACGGGGTTTGTAACTCTCCCCTTCTTTTAGGAGTTTTGTTAACAAAACTTATTCAATACCCTTCGCATTGGGAATAACTTCCCTTGATATTAACTTGTAGTTTATCGACATACAACCATTTCAGTTATTTCCACTTAGCTCCTTTATAACACACATTTAAAATTTTTATTTTCCTTCCCATTACTTACTTATTCTATGGAGCATACTTTAGCTAAGAATACCTTACTTGAAAGTTTAAGGTTATATCCTAAAATTCACATCTTTATTTCCTTAAAGCATAATTCTTTCTCTTGCAGTTCTTTACTCATGATTTTAGGATTGGGAGTTCCAAGATACCCACTCATTCATGTGTGTAGTCACTTCCTTTGTCGTTAAAACCATTAGCTCGGGGGTTCTCTCGAGCATCACCTACTCACTTCATAGATCTCGGTGTTAAATTATTTTATCTAGTTTTGACCCTTCTCAAGGACATTCTTTTCTTTCAGTCAACTCTTATTCTCTCGTGATCACTTCAAAATTCCTATAAGAGTTAATCTCCTTCGGTCTTAAGTGTGGATTGCTTATTTGTGATAGCTCCCTTATTTCAGTCTTGCTCTCTACCATGTCCCTTGTAGTAGAGACGTTCACCTTAGGAACTACATGTTCAACCTTCTTATCATTTCTTTGAAGATTTCATTCCTTCCTTTTGTCATACCCTTTCTTATAATAGGGTATTTGTCCTTTTGAATCCTTCTCTAACTGAAATTTTGGTCTCTTCCCTTATTCTTTACTTGAGACATTTCCAATTATCGATCCCATTCCGTGTACACCACACTATGTCTATTCGTTCTCTCTTTAGACTCTATCAATTTGAGCGTTGATCACTACCGGTCCTGATGTAAGTGATCTTTTACTTAAATCCCTTCCTAACTGAGGGGTTAACTTTTCCAAGGATTTTTAGATGTGTTTTCCTCTGTTTCCTCTTTTATGGGCAATCCACCCCTCCTTACTTGCACAACATCCTTTGATGTGTTTTCCTACTTACACATTACTTGAACTTAACTTGCTCCTTGGGTCCTCTTGAGTACCTTTCATTTGCACTTGGTCTTTCCATCTCGATCAACATATTTTGGATGATTTTATCTCATCTCCATTTCTGTTGATTCCACTACCTTTTAATTGGGATACTTTTGTCCTACCAAGGTTTCCTTCCTTGGCAGTTTATATTCTTTTCTCTCAGGTTCTCTTCTTGTTTTGCTATTTAGAATATCTAACTTTAGAAGGTATTCCCAAATGCCATCCTTTCCTACTTACATTACTCTTGAAAATTTACATGTACTTCATCTTCATCATCCTTTCTTTCCTGTATCCATTTATTTTCTTTAGATGGCATTCACATCTTCCTTATTTTTAAGATCTCACAATCATCCTGTGGGAGGCATACTTAATTTTCTCCTGACTTGAGTTTGGTTGTTAATCCGGTCTTGGTCGTTGATCTCTTTAAAGATTTTGCCTTCATCTTTAATTACCACATGTTGACCTTTCATCTCTCCATTCTTTACTGAAGTTTAAATTTATAATCCTTCCAAGGGTCAGTTCATTAATTATTTCGATCTTATCATTCTCCTTGTCATATTATCTTGAGGTTATCGTCTCTTGAGTCACATTGTCCTTAATATCCATCTCATTTCCCTCTTTGGGGCGTAGTCTTCACTACTTCCCAGTCCATCTTAGAGCATCGTTTATTCTTCCAGATTATCTCATTGTTACGAATTTATTTCCTTCGACCGGGTCTGTCTAAAATTATTTTTTGATTTCTCTGCTCTTTTGAAAGTAGATCACACCTGGCCGTCTAGGTATATTTTTATCCACCTATGTCTTTTTAATAAGGTCCTTATTTTGACTTTAGTTTTATGATGGTTCATTTGTTAGTTACCTAAGCTTGGAACTTACTCCATCCACGGTTCCATGGTTCCACTTCCTATCCTTATCCTTCTTCTAGGGACTTCCGTTCTGAGATTTTCACGTTCAATCTCCCTACTGCTTCTTGAAAGTTCTTCTTTTATTCTTTTCTTATACTTTCAAACCTTTGTATGGTTATTCCCTCTGGATTTCTTCCCTATCTTCTATTCCTTTTTGTTCCATATCTTTGCTTCAAAAAAAAGTCCCCTTATTATTATTGAGTTCCTAAGAATTTGTGTCCTAACTCTTTCCAAGTAGTGGTATTATTCCTAGGGTTTTCTTCCTATTGTATTTCTTTCCTTTCTCTTTTCTCCTTGTCATATCTCAATTGACTTAACATCTTCAATGCTCCCATATCTTTCTTACTTTCTTCCTGGTCAGCTTCCATTCCATTGGTTTTCCTTTGGATAGTCTAACACTTCTTGTTTCCTTACTTTTTATCCAAAGAGTCTTTCCTTAACTCCTTAGACTTCCACTAGTCTCATACTCTTTGGTGCTCACTTGTCTTGCTCCAGACATCTTCTTCCTTTTTGTAGTTAGGATTGGTCTTCCTTGGGTGAACTCTAGTAGTCTCTTCTTTGCCAAGTCTTATTGTCTTGTTTTTCCTTTCTTTGGATGGTAAACTTACTTTAAAGGTTTGGGTTAACTAGTAATGACCCATTTTTTTCCTTCCTTAGGTGATCTCTTCCCTACCCGTTACTCTCATCCTTATTGGCATACACTCTCATTGTTTGAATTCATTAAAGAGACCCAAAAGTTTTATTAGAAAAAATTGGATATTCATTCATTCATTCAATAAATAGTTTCTTCCCATACTTGGCTTATTACAGAGATTTCTATTGCTAGTCCCTTGGGGTCAGAGGCCGGGAGTTAGCCTTAAAACGATTGTGGGATTCATGATAAGATGGCTCTGATGTAAACCCCACCTTTTTGAGAAGAGGAAAATCGGAAAAAAAAAAACGGTTAAACCGAGTAAGAAAACTAAATTGGTTCACAAACCCGATTATCAAAAAATGGGAAATTTGGAAATTTACAACTCTCAGGTGAATCAAAGGGTTCATAAAACCTTGGAAAAGAACCTTAGGACAAATTGGAAGAGAAAAACCAAACCGGTTTAGATGAACCAGATCCAACTGGATTGAACCGGTTTATGAACCGAGTCTGTTCATGAACTGGAGCCGCTAGAGAACGGGCACATTAGAGAAATTTCAACTCCCTTGTAACCCAAAGAGATTTATAAACCTTGGGAAGGAACCTTAGAACAAAGTGGGAGAGAAAAACCAGACCGGTTTGGGTGAACCAGACTCGAACTGGATTAAACTAGTTTAAGAACCGATCCGGTTCATGAACCAGAACTAATACAAAGATGGTAAAGCAAGAATTTTATGGATCCTAAGTGACTTAAGGAGTCATAAAAGTCATGAAAAAGGACTTTAGGGTGAATTGGAGATGAAAACCAAACCGGTTCAGGTGAACCAGATACGAATAGAGTTGAACCGGTTTGGATCGGTTTGAACCACTATTGAACCGGATACTAAATTCATTTTTCTAGGTGGCTTAAAATTTTCAAATTTGAGATTTCAGACCACCATTGGATTGAAAATGAATTTAGATGAATTTAAAATTTTTAGATTTGAAAAACTCGGTCGAATGGGGGGTGGATCGGCTAGTTTAAGCTTTGAACCCGGTTCGGACCGATCTGGTCCAGTTTGGAATAGTGTCGTCTTCTTCCATCAGATGACAGCACTGTTCACTCACTGGAAAATTGAAGCAGCACCGGCAAATAAGAAATGTTTCCATTCGGTATATTTCAGGCCATCAATGTTTGTCATAAAGGTGGCAAACGAACGGCTAACGAGTCCTCGAGCTCCCTATATAAAGAGTCCCTCCCCATTCATCCTCTCCACACCTAAAAACTCCATTCTCTCTCAACTGCTCCATTTTCCGGTGAAGCTAAAACTAGAGCTCCGACATGGGCACTTTTCTGAGCCAAACAAGGCGAGGTCAGATTCTTTAGAACCGAGGAGAAGTCAGCTACACGCCTATAGTCTCTGTTTGCTCCAAGGGTCACCGGAGGAGTGCCAGCATGATGGAACATTGAAGCAGCTCCAAAGGACCGAAGCTGCCCTGTTTGGGTCGAGCTGAAATCGGCCATTTCGAGCCCTCCTTAGTCCAAACCAAGCCCTCCCAACACTTCCTCAGCCCTCCTACGGCCAAATTAGGACTGAAAGGTAAGCCAATTCGACATACCAGAAGTCTTGCAAAGCTCGACTTACCGTCAAGCGCATGAGATCGGGGTGGGGTCAGGATGAGGTCTCTGTCCTCATACGGACATGGAGATTTGTTACGAGATTGAGGGTCGGATCTCATGAACATCCACTCATTCTTAGGTTAGAAGTGGACATATTTCTATTTAGGTGGCCGGTAAAGTCGCTCCTACACCACAAGTGGGTTTAGTGGACGGGCTAACCTATGATTGTGTGTTCTACCTTCATGATGAAGGATGTGTGTTGAGTGATGACACACCAATGGTGAAATACCTTCATTCTCTATCCAATGGTGGCCTCAAATCTCAAATTTGAACTTTTTAAGCCATCTAGAAAAATGAATTTAGCATCTGGTTCAATAGTGGTTCAAACTGATTCCAAACTAGTTTAATCCGGTTTGGATCCAGTTCACTTGAACTGGTTTGGTTTTTATCTCCAATTCATCCATAAGTCCTTTTCCTTGACTTTTGGACTTCCTTGGCTCACTTGGGATCCATAAACTTCCTAGTTTGCCCTTTCTCTATCAGTTTCGGTTTGTAGACCAACTCGGTTTTACAAAAAAAAAAGACCGGTTCTTTCCCCGGTTTTCTTATTATTAAAGGATGGGGTTTACAACTCTCCCATCCTTTTAGGGGTTTTCTCCCCAAAATAGTTACATGTCTCTTCCTACATGGGTCTGTTCTACCACAGAACCTTAACCATAGAAATCCTCTTATTCCTTAAATTCTTGTCCCTATGGTCGATGATTTGTACCAATTTTGTTTGATAGGTTAGGTTCTCTTCCAGCTCTAATGGAGGTCAGTCCAACACATTACTAGGATCATGCTAATATTTTTGAAGCACGGAGATGTGGAATACATCGTGTATTCTCTGTAGGTCTAGAGGTAGTTCCAATTTATAGGATACCGGACCTATCCTTTGAATGATGGGATATGGACAAATAAACCTTGGTTTCAACTTTCCTCTTTGCTGAAACCTAAGTATTCCCCTCCATGGGGATACTTTGAAGAATACTTGGTCTCCCACCTCAAACTCTAGATCTTTTCTTCGATAGTTTGCATAACTCTTTTGCATGTCCTTTGCGGTTTTAAGATGACTTCTCATTAGTTTTATCTTCTCTATGGCATCCTCGATTAGTTCTGCCCTTTCTAACTTTCTTTCCCCCACTTCTTCCCAAAATAGAGGGGTGTGACATGGTCGTCCATAAAGGGCTTCAAAGAGAGCCATCTAAATACTAGCCTGATAACTATTATTATAAGCAAATTCCATCATCCACAAGTATTCTTCCCAACCTTTATTCATTATTACTACACACGCATGTCTTCCAAGATTTGGATGGTTCGCTCAGATTGCCCATGTATTTGAGGATGAAATGTCATGCTCATGTGAAGCTTGCTTCCCATGGCACTTTGTAAACTTGGCCAAAACCTTGAAGTAAATCTCGGATCTCTATCTGATATTATACTCACTACAACACCATGGAGTCTTACAATTTTCCTCATGTATAAGACAGAAAATTGTTTCACTGTGTTCGTCACTCTTACAGGAAAAAAATAAGTTGATTTGGTCAATCTATCCACGATGACCCAAATCGCATCTCGACCCTTTCTTGTCACTGGTAGTCCCGTGACAAAGTCCATGGTGATGTACTCCCATTTCTACTCCAGAATTTGTAAAGATTGTAGTAATCCTGACGGTTTCTAATGCTCTGCTTTTATCTAAAGACAAGACAAATATTAGGCGACATATTCTGCAATGTCCCTCTTCATACCTTTCCATCAGTATCCTTGTTTGAGGGTGCGGTACATTTTGGTACTGCCCGGATGCATAGCATACACTGAATCATGTGCCTCTTCCAAAATTAATCTCTTTAGTTCCTTACTTTGAGGCATCCATACACTGCCCTTATAGGTTAGCACCCCATCACTGCGTAGGTTGTAGTCCGATTTAGTTTCCCTATTAACCAGACTTAGATAGGGTTGAAGTTCCTTATTTTCTTTTTGTTGTGCCTGGATCTGCTCAGTGAGACTGGGTCTTACTACCACATTAGCCACCAGGCACCCTTCCCGCTTGTCCATTTTTAGGTCCACCTCCATTCTTCCCAATTGTTACAACAGGGATATGTAATTTGTCTTTACTTGTGTAGCCTTAGTTTGGTACTTGAGACTCAATGCATCTGCTACCACATTTGCATTTCTGGGGTGGTATTCTATCACAAGGTCATAATCCTTAACCAGTTCAAGCCATCTCCTCTTACGGAGATTCAACTCTTTCTGAGTTAGGAAGTACTTAAGACTCTTGGGATCTGTGTATATCCTACACTTAACCTTGTAAAGGTAGTGTCGCCATATCTTTAAGGCAAACACTATTGCAGCTAATTCCAGATCGTGAGTTAGGGAGTTTCTTTCATGTACCTTTAGTTGTCGCAGGGTAGAAGCGATAACCTTCCCTTGTTGCATCAAGACACATCTAAGTTCTTGTCCGAATGCATCACTATAGACAATGTACTCTCTTGCATTACAGTCAGGTAAGGAGAGTACTGGTGTGGTTGTCAATCAAGTCTTCAACTCCTGAAAAGACTTCTCACAGCTCGCATCCCACTTATACTCAACTCCTTTCCTGGTGAGTCGAGTTAGAGGAGCTGCTATCTTAGAAAAATCTTGCACAAACCGTCTATAGTATCCTGCCAAACCTAAGAAACTTCTAATTTTTGTAGGATTCCTTGGAGCCTTCCAATCCGATATGGCTTCTACCTTGGCTGGATCAACCTTAACTCCATCCTTGGACATTGTGTCCTAAGAATCCTACTTCCTACAACCATAACTCACACTTGGAGAAATTTGCATATAATTGATTTTCCTTTAATATTCCCAAGTGATTGCCAAATGCTCTTCATGTCCCGACCTGGTCCGTGAGTATATAAGGATGTCATCTATGAATACTATCACGAACCTGTCAAAATGGGGTTGGAACATATGGTTCATGAAGGTTGCAAGGGCATTCGTCAATCCGAACAACATCACTCTAAACTCATAATGTCCATATCTGGATCGGAATGCCATCTTAGGGATGTACTCTTCTCGAATCCTGAGTTGATGATAGCTCGACCGAAGATCTATTTTGGAGAAGTAAGTTTCTCCTTTTAATTGATCAAATAGATCTTCTATCCTTGGAAGTGGTTATCGATTCTTGATGGTGACCCGGTTCAACTTTCTATAGTCTATGCACAGTCTCATACTTCCATCCTTTTTCTTTATGAATAGGACAGAAGCACCCCCTCGAAGACTGACTATGACGTATGAAATCTTTCTCCAATAATTCATCCAATTGTTCTTTCAATTCCTTCAACTCTGTCAGAGCCATTCGATATGGAGCTCAGGATATGGGGTTTATTCCTGGGATTATTTCTATAGTGATTTCCACTTGCCGACTTGGAGGTAGTCTGGGTAGCTCCTCTGGAAATACCTCTGGGTACTGTCTAACTACCGGAATGTCTTCCAGTCTTTTTTCTTCAAATTTTTCATCTACAACCATGGCTAGAAAAGTTGTACAGCCGTATCATCTTTTGGACTTTCAAATGGCACACCAATTTTAATTCACTTTTCCTTCTATCTCCTTGGAATTTTAATCCTTTCGTCTTGGGAGCGTGGAAGGTTATCGTCTTCTTTCCATAGTCCATCCTCGCCTAATGGTTACTCAGCCAATCCATCCCCAGGATTACTTCAACCTCTTTTAATGGTAATGAGATCAAGTCAACTTCAAGTTTGATTCCTCCAATCTTTATCTCACATCTCTTTAATTGCTTACTCATATTTAAACTTTCTCCTAAAGGTGTAAGGATATTAAGACTTTGCTCTAGTAGAGTGAGTTCTAGGGGTACTCTTGAAACTAGCTCTTCCTTGATGAAGGATCTCTCAGCTCCGAGGTCAAAGAGAGCATAGACTTGTTGTCCCCATAGTTGTATATACCTTGATTGAAGAAATGTATTGTTTAGAAGAAAGTTTCCTTTATTAAATCAAAAAGATCTTCAGTTTACAGGACTCTCTTGAACTAATTTGGAGGGTTTTGGGATATACGTGCTATAGTGCTAGGGTCTCTTCTAGCCACTTCCTAGGTGAGGTTGTAAAGCCTAGCCGATACTCTTACAGTAGCGTCTGGCCTAGGGTTCCTAGGATTCCCTTGAGGTGATCCAAGAGTATTCATGTGCTTGTTCTCCCTAAGGGTGGGACAATCCTTTGCAAAGTGTCCCACTTGCCCGCATGCAAAACAGGTAAGGCACGCTCCCTCATGGTTCCTTTGAAACTTTAGACAGCGAGGGTTTCTTTGAGGTAAGGTGGGGACTACTCCGGGGGAGGTGGTGGCATGTCCCTTCTCCTTTGGAATGCCATTCTACTTCCCCATTTTGGACCGTTATGTTCCTTCCGTCCTCCCTGACTATTTGGGCCCTTATCCTCCTTTCGAGTCATCTACTCCATTCAGCGACGTCGGGTTTACACTAGTCGCTCACACTCGTGAGCCATACTGATGATGGCTGCCATGTCCACGGGGGGTCCTAGTACTCATATACGGTCTCAAATGTCCATATTGAGACCGTCCATGAATCTATGGCATATGTCTACTAGCCCAGCTAGGTCAGAAGCAAAGGTCTTAACTCATTAAATTTTGTCTCATACTCCGATATGGAGTTAAGCCCTTGTCGAAGTCGGATGAACTCTTGCTTCTTCTCATTTATCAGATGGGGTGCCAAGTATGCCTCTAAGTACTCTACTCGAATTGAACCCAAGTGGGGATGGTGGTATGCAGGTTTCGGATATTGTCCCACCACCATTTGGTGCTTACCTCCAAGAAGAATTCTGTCAAGATCACCATATCCTCTAGTGGTATCCTAATGATTCCCATCAGCTTCTTAATGTTTGCCCGCCAATCCATGGTGGCTCCAGCATCTTTTTCTCCGAGGAAGGGTTTACACCCTAGTTTTCAGAGAGTCATGAGGTTTTTCGGAATATCTAATGGAGTGGGATGGTTAACAGGAGCAGGATGGGATCATACTTCCTCTAGCTCAACTTGAGAATTGGTGTCTGCCTCAGGGATGAGATTAGGTTGCCCAAATACACGGGTGAACTTCTCGTATAATCTTTGGTGCTCCCTATTGAGTCCGGGAGGAGTTGTTTCAGCTTCTATGGGAGTTTCTATCGGTAGGGGTGGTTAGGCAGTGTTGGAGACTACAGCCCTAGTTCTCTTGGTTCCTTGCTTTGGAGCCATTCTGAAAATTTTAAAATCAATCCTATTAGTTACTATATTTTCTAGTCTTGATTATGTATTCGATAAAACAGGCTCTGATACCAATCAAGTTGTCACACCCCGACCCAGTTTGGTTGGATCCCCGTGATCAACCCGCCACTCTCCAGGTTTACTAAGGGTTGCCCCTTGTTCATAAACAGGGAAGAGTAAGGCATCCTTTAAACCTGCACCTTTCCTGCAATAACATAAATCAAAACTTCATACAATTTTAAACTGATCATACCTTTCCTATAGGCGTATTAGCTAGTAGTCTTTGGGGTAGGTTTTTCAGGGTTACCTGAAAGGGATATAAGGGAGGGGTGAGTACAACGACTCAGTGAATGGGTTTTCAATATCAATCTTTTAGGGAAAATGCTTGATTTTGAGTGTGTCAAACTCCTTATACTCTTTTTAAAACCTTTCATTTCAAATTTAAGTTTTTATCACCATTTCTTATTAACCACGGTGTTTCATCACTCAACACACATCCTTCATAATCGCAAGCCAGCCCGTCCATTGAACCAACTTGTGGAGTCAGAGCGACTTTACCGACCATGTAGATAGAAGTACATCCACTTCTACCTTGAGAATGAATGCATGTTTGTGACATCTGACCCTCAATCCCGTAACAAACCTCTGTGTTCGTATGAGGATAGAGACCTCATCCTGGCCCCACCCGAGCCTCATGCGTTTGAAGCTACATCGAGCTTCGCAAGACTTTTGGTGTGACTAAATGCCCTTATATCCATAAGGTCGTCCAGAACCCTAGGATGCATCACTACCCATCTTAGGCGTCTTGAAGGTCCCGTAAACACAGTGCATGCACAATCAACATTTTTTATATGATGCCTATAATATGTGGTACCACTCGTCCAACGGACCCGGCCCTCAACTCGACCTGCACCTATTTGTCTTGACTAGTCCGAAGACCTGTCATGTCACACTATCGCTAGTTAACTGAGTATGTCAGTCCAATCTTAGTACACTAGCCAAACAATTCATCTACTTAAGTTTTCATTGCATATAAATCATGATTGTTTATGAGCTCCTACTTGTGCCAAAAAGCCTAGGGCCAACAGTTCTAGATTTTCAAATTTGGACATATTAGCCCCCAAGTACCAAAATCGAGGCATTCGGCCTAACAGAGCTATTCGAGCACCGATCAAGAATGTCTCCCAAAATGTTTAAGTAGTGGCATATAGTTAGGGGAGAGCACTTCTGACAAAAATACTTTTCAACTATCCATCATACCAACTGAGTATGAGAACATCTCCACTAATAACCGATGAACGATTTTTCCACTTCTTTCGAGTAAGTTTCATCATACCAACCGGGTGTAATCTACTTACTCCAATAAGTAGTTTTTTCAAATGATTTTCACATCACTCCTCTTAGGTGTGATATTTAAAATACCACTTAGTAGTGGGTTTTTATTTTCGAGGTGCTTATCATCCCAACCGGGTATGATATAAAAATCCCACTCACCCGATAATGTAGTGAATTCCTCTCGACCGGTTCTTTGTATTCACGTGAGTTTGTCCTTGCTGGCATTCCTGGTACTTCGTGTTCCTACACAATATAAACATTCTCATTCATTATGAATGGCCTAATAGCCTTCATTCATTCCAAATTAATGAGAAAATCAAACTTTTCCTTTATTTGCAATTAGGTCCCTAACGTTATTTTTCTTTAACTTTAAGTTCATAATGCCGATTTTTCTTCAAATTGAGTCCTGAAACTTTTAAAATTCACCTTGGAATCTCAATTTATTAAATTTCACAAAAAGGGGTACAATTTGCCAAATTTCCAATTTAGTCACCCAACTTTTCCAAAATTACCATTTTGAACCTAGTTTAAAAAAATCGTAAGTTTTGCCCCAAAAATTCCAAAATTGCCTAATTTGTCCACAAATATCTTTATCATACCCAATTTGTCCTCAATTTTATGAAATTGCACTTTAGTCCCTCGAATTTTTGAAATTCCCAAATTTCCCCCGATATTTCCCCAAATTCAAACCTTCTAACTCGACAGAATTTGATTTCATCAAATTGACCAATCAAATGCATTCAATTCTTGAAATTGAAGATAAATTGGAGTTTCTATACCTTCATACGATTCAATTGCACTTTGAATCACACGATTTGGTGTCGAAATGAGCTCAAACGGAGCTTCGCCGGAAAATTGGACTTAGAGAGAGAAAGCTTTGAAAGCTTACTGTTAGGGGCGTAGGGGTCCGAGCTTTTGATCTAGGCAGATAGCTTGCATCATGAGGTTCATCCTAAGATTAAGAATTGCATCAATTGATGCCGAATTGAGTGAGAATTTAATCATCGAATTTCTGTTGGTTCTCTCTCTAGCACTGGTTGGAAATTACAAAGTGGAGCCGAATTAGCTTACCTTTCAGCTCTAATTCAGTTGTAGAAGGGATATGTAGGTGTTGGGAGGGCTCGGTTTGGCTTGAGAAGGGCTAGAATTGGATGATTTCAGCTTGGCTGAAATAGAGTAGCTTTGGTCCGTTGGAGCTGCTTCACTGTTTTATCACGCCCGCGTTTCTCTGGCGACTCTCGGAGTAAACGAAGACTAGAGGCATGTAGCTGACTTCTAACTAGTTCTAAAGAACCTGACCTTGCCTTGTTTAGTTTAGAAAAATGCCCAAGTCGGAGCTCTGGTTTGAGCTTCACTAGAAATTGGAGCAGTTGAGAGAGAATGGAGTTTTCAGATGTGGAGAGGATGAATGAGGAGGAGCTCTTTATATAGGAAGCTCGGCGACTTCTTGGTCATCCAATTGGTGCCTTAATGGAAGTAATTCATTGCCTGAAACTCCCTGGCCTGAGACTTTTCATCTTGACTAGCGCTACGCAATTTTCCGATGAGTGAACAGTGCTGTCATTTGAATGAAAAAGATGACACTATTCCAAACCGGACTGGACCGATACGAACCGAGTTCAAAGCCTAAACTAGCCGGTTCACCCCCAATTCCATCGAATTTTTCAAATCTAAAAATTTCTAAATTCATTCTCTATCCAATGGTGGCCTCAAATCTCAAATTTGAACTTTTTAAGCCATCTAGAAAATGAATTTAGCATATGATTCAATAGTGGTTCAAACCGATTCAATCTAGTTTGGATCTGATTCACATAAACCGTTTTGGTTTTTATCTCAAATTCATCCATAAGTCCTTTTCCTTGACTTTTGGGGTTCTTTGGGTCACTCAGGATCCATAAACTTCCTGGTTTGCCCTTTCTCTATCGGTTCTAGTTTATAAACCGACTCGATTTTCAAATTGAAAAAGACAAGTTCTTTCCCTGGTTTTCTTATTATCAAAGGATAGGGTTTACACTGAGCCTAAGAGAGAAATAACCCAGGAATACCCTAACCAAGGAAACCCCACTCAAAATGAATTCTAAACACCTAAGGATCTATAAGGACTTTCTCCACGTGTTTGACAAGCCCAACCTGAACCCTGAAGAAACACCCCATTCCATTGGAACTCGTCCACCCAATATTGAGGAAGCCCACTCTCAAACCATGTCCCTTGCACTAAACATTTAAGAATCCCCTTTTGACATCCCAAAGTACCTGAAAATTCTCCATCAAGTAGGATAATAACCTTTTAAAGGAGATAAGGACACTAGACCTACAGTGGACTAACTAACAAGCATCAAAAGACTAATGGGAGTAATCCAAGGGACTTATTATGAGTTGGTCACCATGATCAAATTCTTTTTGGAAGGAATTTCCAAGCGTTGGTGGGGAAATATGCATACACTAATAACTGCCATGCCCACGTGGGACGACTTTGAGAGGAAATTCACCAAGTACCTCACCCCACATTTGGTGAACAAGAAGAAACAAGAATTTGTCTGACTCTGATATGGCTCAAGCACTATAGATGAATATGAGATCCTATTTAACGAGCTATGAACTTTGCCCCCAACCTGGCTAGCCTCATTGAAATATGCCAAAAGTTCATGGATGGTCTTAATTTGGACATTCGATATCGAATGGAAGTACTTAGACGATCCACCAACGTAACCCCTATCATTTGCATGGCTCTCAAATGTGAACTATTGGTACAAGCCCGACGAAGTAGGAAACTAGGAGTTTGACAGAAACAGAAGTGTTTTAAACAGAAACAGAAGTAGGAAACTAGGAGTTTGACAGAAACAGAAGTAGGAAACAGGAGTTTGAAAAAAGACATACGATGGGAAAAAGGCAAGAGTGTTTTAAATCTATGATAAAAATATATTTGAATGTGAAATAGAAGTGTTTGACAGAAACATGTGAGGGAGAGTTGTGAGGTATTTTTGTTTCTAATAACATGCAGGTTCACAAGGGACAATGACGACAAGACAACTTGAAAGAAGGGGATTCCCCACAAACCTGTTCAAAACCTACGCTAGAAAGCAATGATGAAACGAGTGGTGAAGTCTAGATTTGAGCCAATTCACACATGAATGGATCACTTGGAGGAAGGTGTGAAATGACATTCACATCAACATACTCCCATTAAACAACAATCTTGGGGCTTTCAATCTAGGCATTTCGATCCACAAGAACTCGAGGAGTTTGATAATCTCCAAGTTAATTATGATAGTGTTATGCACGATTCCATAAATCAATATACTACAAGGGAAAGTCCATGGATTGATGACATCTTGGACAACCAACGTGAAAATTTATTTCATATTCATTGTTCTGTGAAAAATAAAGTTTGTTTTTTTTATCATAGATAGGGGAAGCTACACTAATATTGCTAGCATCGAGCTTGTAGAGAAATTGGCATTACCTACAATTAAGCATCTGAAGCCTTATCAAATTCAAAGGTTAAACGATCAACATAAACTCGAGATTACCAAGTAAGTGTTGGTTTCATTCTCTATTAGAAAATATAAGCATGAATTATCATGTGATGTGGTACCAATGCGTGCATGTCATATTCTATTAGGACAACCTTGGCAATTTAATCATCAAGTTACACATGATAGATTAACAAATAGGTACTCATTCATGATGAATAATATAATGATGTCTCTTGTACCTTTGACTCTACAACTAGTTTTTGAAGATCAATTGAAAAGGAAAAAGGCAAATGAAAAGAAAATATCAAAAAAAGAAGAAGAGAGAAAAGTCATAATTGAAAAGGAAGATAGAAAAGGCAAAGTTGAAAAAAAGAGAGAAAAATCAGAGTTGAAACAAATGAGAGAAAAACCAAAGTTGAAAAAGAAGGGGAAAAAGTTATAATTGAAAAGAAAGTGAGCAAAAACAATTTTAGTACAAGAAAAAGGCCAACCTGACTGACTAGGCTTCTCATCAGTTGACTATTGACTGAAGACGCATGTCACTCTCCTATTGGTCGATCATTAGTGATATGGATTTTCTTTCTTTGATCGTTAACTGAGGACACGTGTCATGCTCTGATTGGTTAGTGCTTCCAAGCACTGACCGAGCGACAGACGGGGAGCGCATTGCACACTAATTTTTCATGTGCGTTGACTAGACACTAACCCAGCCTATTGATTGGCTAGACCATTGATCGGTTGGACCATTGATCGATTGGACCATTGATCGGTTCGGTCAGACCGGGTTCGATGACCCGAAATCAAAAATTGGCCGCTTTAGGCCCAATTCGCCCAGTTTTCTAAAATCTAAAAATTTATAAATTCGTCTAAATTTATTTTCTACCTAGTAGTGACTTCAATTCCTCAAACTGTTATTTTTAAGTAATCTAGAAAAATGAATCTTTGAACTGGTTTTTCACGGATCAATCTAGTTTGAGTCTAGTTTATCCTAAACCAGTCCGATTTTCACTTCTCATTTGGTCCATGATCCATTTCCCTCTTCTTTGGATCTAAATTGAACACTGGGGATCTTCCAGTTTCCCATTTTAGCTATTTTTTTATCAATTCCAGTTTACTTGAACAATGGTTTTCTCAAGACGTTTTCTCAGTTCTCATTTCTAGTTTTTCATATTATGAAGAAACAGGGTTTACAAGCTTACTCTCGAGGTACATTACTGTCTCAGGTAACCTCAAAACCTACACACAATGTACTTACTTATCATTTTATTAAAGTTCTCGGGTTTTTAATGGTAAAAGGGCAAATGGGCTCACGTAATTTCTTACATGAAAAGTTGAAATTTTCGCTACTTTATAAAAGATGTTATGGGTCTAAGCCTAGATTCCGTCAGTTTTACCATGGCGAATGATCCCACATTAGTAATATTAGGGGACTCGACGGGGGTTTCACGGGTCCTATGCCGAAAGAAATCGGGCTGGGGTATGACAAGTTTCCTGTGAATTCACATTGTTGGTCTAACAATTATTTTTTATCCAATCTAGTTAAATCTTAATTTTGAAAAATAGCAGTGTTAAAATTTTTCGTATTACTCTTATATAATTAGTACTAATTTATTTTATTATCCTCTCTTATAATTTAGTTATTACTCTTATCCATAATTATAATGTTATTACTCTTGAAATGTTGTAAATGCCCAATTTAGTTATTACTCTTATATATAATTATAATGTTATTATATTTTTTTTATTTGACATTATATTTTATTATAAATATTTTATGCTATATTAATATTTTTTATTATTAAGCAAAAAAATATTAATATTTTATTTTATTGTTTACTTTATAATTTTTAATAATATAATTTAATTAAATTATGTATAAATAAATATACTATTATTTAATAAATTATTAAATTCAATTTAAAAAATATATTCAAGTATTTAATTTTTTATTAACTCCCCCTGTTCTCCATACAAACTAATGAGATTTAGAGGGTTTATCCTCACTTCCCCTCCATGTAATTACTTAACATCCAAATCACTATAAACCCTTAAATTTAAATATATTAAATGTTTTATTAATCACTTATTTCATTTATAGCCTACCCTTTGTATTTTTATTTATTTTTTAATATTATTATATATTATATAATATTGTAATTTATCCATTTAATCATAAAAATTAATAATATTATTAAAATTTTAACAATTTATAATTAGGTAATTTTATTTTTAAAAAATTAATATTATAAAATTAACTTTCAAAAAATTTATAAAAAAACACAATCTTCACATATACATATAATAAGTACTTAAAGAATGTCATGCTAAGCTAGATACGGGACTCGCTCATTAATAGGGCCGGGTGTGTACCTGTACGGACTACTGAGTTCATCCATCGGTGGCCCATATAGTTGACGAGATTCTGGTATTATTAAACGATCTGATTTGATTGATTTTGATTGCAAATATGATTCAAAATATATTTTTATCTTCAAGCATAATTATATTTACAAATAAACGGATACTAATATTGATATAATTGATTTTATTATTTATTTAAAAAGTAAATATTATAATATAAATAATATTTTAAACAATAAATTTAAAAATTTTATCAGTTCAAAATTTTTTAAATTTTGTAAATAAGTTATTTTTATAATATAATATTTATATTTTAATTACACAATCAAATTCTTGAAACTTTACTAAATTACCACCTTATTATTTTATTCCGTAAAAAGAGAAATTCCTAATTTCTTTCATTTAAAAAATAAGACAAATTCCACCAACTGTCAATTTTTTGGACAGGGAATTTAAACCTGCCCATTGAAACAGAGAACTTGGACCTTTCATTAAACCCTTTCCCTTGAACGCAGAGAGGAAAAGACAGAATTGCTCCATACTCTCCTCTCTCTCCTCTCCCCTTTGGTTGCAGGGGCATATTCGATCTGAACCCTTATTATTACACCTTTCAAACCTATATTTTTTTTAATATAAATTATGTCATGCATAAAAGTTCATTCAACCCTATTTAACTCAAATTTGCCTAAAATTAAATAATTAAAAAAAATAAAAATATCAGTATAAATTCTACATTAACTTTGGGTATGTATACTTCCTTCTCCCACCGGTGCCATTCCCCACTTTGCGCTGCACATGATATGGACACTTCCAAGATTCTCCTCGGCTGATTGGAGGAAGCAACGGCGGTGCTTGGGACTTTTTAACAGTGTTGTCCCCACGTCGCCAGGAAAGAAATTAAGCACCCCAACCAAATGTTGAAAAATTATGGGCTTATTAACACATGTGCACTTGTTGAGACCATCAATTGAAGTATCCAGGAAAGATAATCAAAATCATGCATTAGATATTGCATTGAATTATTTCCATGCCCCAAGGATGTTATGAACATGCCCCGCAGTTCCCGTTGTGGATCTCCGTTTCTTGTATTGCTGCAACAATATTTGTGGATATAACATATGTTGGTTTATGGTGAATGTAGGTGGATATTGGTAAATGTTGGAGAAGATGTTCGTTTTATATAATATATGATTTTGCTCTTTTAAATATATAATAAATTTGTTTAGAATATGATTTATTATAATAAAATAAATAATTATGGTTGATTTATAATATTATAAATATTTTACTACTTAAAATTAATAAATTTTAAGTACATATAAGCTTAATTACTAACGTTACAAAATAAATTATTACATGTTATTATATTCAGTGTATATATTGAAAATTCGGTTCGGGTTTTACTCGATTATAAAATAAAAATATTTAACTCGAAATAATTATTTATAATAATCTAATATTGAAATAATAATACTTTTATATTATATTATTTATGAGTATTAATTTAAAATTGTATCTCGTAAATATATTTATGTTAAAAATAAATATAGTAATTGAGAATGTGATAATAAGATAAAATAAAATAAAGAAGTATTAAGCTATAAATGAACTTGTATTCGAGCCATGTAAGTGAATAATTGGAACTAAGACCAATCCCCCTTTATTAATGGATTGTTTGAGCTATTAATGATCTCGAGATCTGGGATCCCAAACTATTAAGACCTGGGTCAGGTTCAACAATCATCTCTATACCCTAAATGGATTTGGGAACTCAAAATTATATTCATTATTTGATTTTATTAGTATAATTTGGTTGCATAATCTATCCAAACCCGTGAATTCCCATTTTAATAAGCAAGCAACCACACATAAAGAGTGAAATTTCAGCAATGCAATACAATAGTAGGAAAATAATATAAGGTCTTAGCAGAATCATATATAATTATAAATTAACTTAATAGGTTCCGTCTGCACCTGATCCCCGATCACTTCCAGACTTTTTCTGCAAGCCTTTATATATAGGCTGAAAATAGCTCTAGCAATCTGCAAAAATACCATAAACAAAGAAAAACAGCAGGTAGAAATCCTTCAAAGGCAGAGATTGTGGGACAAAGAATTGCGATGAATACTTGTCATGGAAACCAATCTCCATCAATGCCTTCGATATCTCCGATCTCCATGCTGTGGAAGAGAGAAACATAAAAAAACACAAGAAAAAAACTGAAAGTTAGAAAACTACTGTTCTTAAAAATATTGCAAGCTTCATGGCTGTATCCATGAAATGTTCCTATCTATTGACTGAGCTCATGTCAATGATATGCTTTAGAACTCACCCACTTCACTAATACATAGGTAAACAAAATCTACAATTACTAGTCCATTTTATTAATTTCATGGTTCATTGAGGTGTAGAAATTGCTACTTAAATGTACCATTACTCAAATAAACAGGAAAGTGGAATGAGTACTGTAAAATTTACATGCAATAAAGGGGGAAAGAAGTTGAGAGAGAAAGAGGATTTCTTGCTAACATATCCAACATAAACTAGGCACCAACTATAGATTGATTGGGAAGATTGTTTTTGGTGTTAAAAGGAATTTGATGATAGGTAGTTCAGTTGGGGCATTATTCAGTGCATGGATTTTGGGCTCTGTTTGGAGGAAAGATTGAATCAATCTGACACCTCTTCCTTTCTTGTTGTATTTCAGGAGACATTTGGCTGCTCTTTTTGGACAGTTGGAGATCCGAAGGACAATTGTCTACTGGGATACTGAGGCGATGTGGCTTGGTGACTTCCATTGGAGAGGAAGAATATTAGATGTATACTCAAACTTTCAAAGACAGGAAATATGATAGAGGTATACAAATTTGTTAGCATTTTTGCGCATGACAAGAAACCCTAATCAGCACTTTTGGTGCAGATAAATGAGGTAAACATATGTAATAACTGCACATTTTGAATTAACTGAAGATGGATCCAGAAGGGAAAATAGCCATGCATGTCATTAAGCTACTTACCGGGGCAAAGCATCTGGGAAGTGGTCATTGGAGAAGCAGTCTTCCACCAAGTGAGACTGAAGGCTGTTCTCGCTACTGTCCATCCACTGCGGGAACTCCATGACCTCGTCAAAGGTTTGGAGCCCTCCGCCACCACAGCACTCCTCCGTCGCCCTCTTAATTGCCTCTTCCTGATTCTCCATGCCTTTCAGAAACTCGTTCCACCATGCCGAGGTCGCTAAATTCATCTGATCGTTCCACTCCATCTGGTGCCTCTCCCCTATGGACCTCATCTCCTCTGCCAGGGCCTCATTATCCGGCAGCTGCCGGCCTTCCTTCGACTCTCCAGTCGCTGATCCGCTCCCTTTCCCCTCTGCCTCTTGGGGGACTGCCACCGCCATGGAAGATGAAGGCGGTAACGACGGTGATGGGGTTGAGTAGATTGATAGGGCGGTTGAGCTTCCGGTCAGGAAGTGCTTGTCGAAGTCCCCAAGGTTCAGGTTCAGGCCCAAAGTCTTCGTCGGGAGCGTGAGGGAGAGGCTGTTGACCTCGACGGAGGTCTGAATGAGGGGAGGTATGGGGGAGATTATATTCCAATGAGAAAGATCTAATTGGTTAGGGCTGCTTTGAGGAGGCATGTGATGGAAGAAGGATGAAGATGAGGGAATTGAACTCCCATAGAACTGGCAATTAAGGAAATTCATCGGCTGATAAACGGGCTGGGGAAGCTTCGATGCCAAATGAGCCTTCTGATGTTTCTCTCTTTGCTCCTCGGCTTCCTTCATGGTGGCCCGGTGGAATTTGAGGGCTGCGACGATCTCCCGTCTCGCCTCTGCCATGTTCAGAAGCCGCTCTTGATAAGGTCTGGTCGTGTGTAGGCGCCGCCTCACCTGCTTCTTTTGTGGCGGCGGTCGTGGCTGTAGGGAGTTTGAGTGCTGCTGGCGGAGGGAGCGCGTTGAATTCAGTGCTGCTGCGGCTGCCCGGTCACCGTGGCCGTGACCGGAATCCTGATCTTGTGAAGCCATCGCCTTCTGGGTTTTCGTGGTTCGAGCAGTCGTTGATGAGGTCACCTGTTCTCTAAGCTCCGCATGTAAGCGCTGGGTATGGGGTTGTTACTGCCAACAAACTTGATGCCATCAGTTGAATCAACTCCTTAGCTGGGATTAGCTTTTGGGTCTCTCACCATCATACAAAAAAAGAGAAGAAAGCCATTACCTACTTCCCTATTATTTGCTGCACGGCCTGGAGATGTGATTTGATGGTGGGCGTCAGAGCATGCTTGCAGGAGCTGATCCGGAGTTCTGATGACGGACCCAGGGGGACGAGTGCCTCAGAAAGAGTATAAATAGATGGAAAGACTATAGTGAAGGTTGGGGGAGATGAATGATTGAGAGAGCATCCGCTCCCTACTGCAATTATTTTCCTTAGGTTATTGTGACCCGTATCCAATTTATAAGCAAGTCAATCCACTGATGAATAATAATTGTCTAAAAAGTTTTGTACAAGTAAATTTTTTTTGCACAAATTTGTATAAGTAGATTTCCTCAGATATTTTAAATAATTTTTTTTATTTTTGCAATATTTGACAAAGCATTTTGCTTTACCATTTGTTATTTATTGTCTTTGCATTAAATAGGTAGTTTTTTTACATTCATTATTAAATAGGTAGTTTTTTTTTTAAATCATTAAATAGGTAGTTGGAGATCCCCTCATATGGTCGGCGCTTGTATCTATAGTGCATGACCTACCAATAAAACATTAACCTAAAATAAAATAAAATAACAATATAGTCCTTTAATTTGAAAAATGTAACAATTTAGCCCATCCATATTATTTTCAACATTTTATTTTTAAAATTTATAACTTTTCTAATAATAATATTACTAATTCAATTGAACTCAATATAAAATGCATATAATTATACTATTTTAATCATATATTAACCATTTTATATGTCATATAATATAAAATTGTGTTAATCCTTAATTCATGTAAAATAAAACTTATATGTATTTTAAAAATTTTAAGATATACATTATTAAAATAACCGAGAATATTTAGTATTAATATATAAAATTATATTTTTCTTATTACATAAACAAGTATAGTAATATTTTTTCATAAATAGATTTGAAGGAATAATACAATTAATTCACAATAAGTATAATTATGTATATTTTATAATGAGTTATACTACTAGCGTAATAGAGGAAGTAAAATATTAGACAATTGAAGATGGAAGGACTATATTATTAGAAAATAATATTTTCTGACTAAATTATTGGATATTATACATTAACTAAGCTATCAATTCATTGGAATAATTAATTATAAAATTGCTTAGTGTGGAAAACATTTGCATCCATTTCATTTTTATATTAAATATTTAAAATATTATATTTTTATTTAAAATATTTTTTTAATCTTAAATTTTATTAATTTTTAACTACGTGAAAATAACAATTTAACATATAAATTGCACAACTTTTTTTCTAATAAATTCATAATTTTTTCTTCATTTTTATTTTCCACATACATAAACCCTAACCTATATGAATGTCGTCTTCCGATAACTGAATGTGTCTGAACATATTAGACACGTGGTTGGTCATCTAGCGTCCCTAGAGCAGGCATCCTGCAGCAAATTGTCTTAAACTCTTTATATACACAACTTCCTATATGTGAAGTGCAAGTTGAACCCTAACTTCCGCCTCCCTCTTACTATGATCATATTATTATGTCAACTTCTCAGGACTGAATGTGTCAGATATCTTAAAGGTAGGTCCACCTCGAGATATCTTAGAGGTAGTGGTAGGTCCACCTCGAATTCACCCAGATGACTTCTCACCTTGTATTCTGCAGCAAAGCGACAAACTCTAGATATAGGAAGCACACTTATTGTCTGCAAACTCTTTATATATAGATTGCTAGTTAAGTGTGAAGGACAATCATGTTCTTACCTTTATTTTTGTAATTATCAAGCTGAACTATCAGTTGTGTGCTAGTGTATCAGTTGGCCAATAGGAAATTAGGGGTTTACTGAATTGGCTCGGAAATAAATATATTAAGAAATTATGAATTTATTTGTACATCCGATACACGTGGATAAAAAATGGCATGACAGTGTACATCACAAACTACGTCATTAAAAATTAACAAATTTAAAATTATCTCGAATATCCATTTTACCAAACTATAAATTATAATATTTTAGAATTTTGATGTTTTAAATTGAGTTGAAAAGTTTTATATAGTATTATAATTTAGTCTTATAAAAATATAAAATACAATGTTAGATGATATATAACTAGACTAGTTTACATGTATAAAAATGATTTTTTATGAGTTAATATATGAATTAGTTAATTAGTAATTAACTATAAACTCAATTAGGTTTTTAATTTTTTTTATATAAATTATGTTATTGTTTAGATTTTCTTGTACATAAAGTTCAATATCAATAAATCAAATAGGTGGTAATATATATAAAATAATTCATCTATTAAATAGTTTTTTTTTCAAAATATCTAAGTTTTTACAACATATGTAGATTAAATATGTCCAAAATTTTACATCAGGCATTCTATATGTCAACTAAATATTAAATAATCATATTATTAATTATATCATTTTTATATTTAAATAAATTTATAGTTTAAACATTTTTCTCTAAATTTTTAGTTTTGTATTATTACATATATTTATGGTTAATTACCTTTTATATAGTTTTTATAGACTTTTACTGTTTATATTTATTATTATTATAAATTATATATTTTAAAATTTCTGATTATTTATATTTTTTTTGTATAATAACTCTAAAAGGTGTATGTCATTTTGAATGTTATATGATTTCTTTTAAATATATTTGAATTTTATTTTTTAAACTAGCAAATCATATTTTCATATTATATATTATATTATTATGATTTCATATTTATATTTTTACTATTCTTAAAATATATATAATATAAGTATATATAATTATAAAATTAACTTCAATATTATTTATGTATTTTATAATTAAAATAAAATTTTATTTATATTATAAAATTTTATCAAAACAAAATTACAAAATATCAACTAACACAAAATATTATATATATATATATAATACATAAAAATTATGATATATTTTATTATATATTATTCTTATTATTATAAAGTATTTTATATTTAAATATTATTACAAAATTTATTTTATATAAGTAATGTGTATATAACCTTTATTATAATCCTTCGAAAGTTCATTCTTAATAAAATATTGAAAGTAGAGTAAAAAAGATACGATGAGAAAAAAGATACAATGTCGTGCTCCGACTAGGGCAACATTCGAATAGAAGAAATGCTATGAAGTAAATGTGAGAGGAGATGTTGATTGAGGAGTATTGTTGGTTGAGTTAAAAGGATCGAGACAAAGGGAGCGGTTTGATAGAGGGAAGCACAAGGTTGATAGAGGGAAGGGCAATAGTGCATAGATGGAAGCTGACTCTAGTAGGTTTTGTTAAAGTGAGTGGTGGTTGTGATGGGCAATCCAAACACTCTATTTGGTAAATAATGTAAAAAAATTTTAGATTAACTTATTATTATATGAATTATGTTAATAAATTTAATGTTTGTTATACAACTTTTCCTGTATTTTTAGAAAAAAAAAAGATTTTATTTAAATTGTGTGATAGGTAAGAAAATGCATTCAAATATTTAGAGTATTAATTAATTAGATTACTATTACTTATATTATTGAATTTTATTAAATTATTCAAACTTAATTGTGAATTATTAGAAAAAAGTAGGCATTTAAGATGTACTGATTATATATTTTAGTGAAAAGTGGAGCAAAATGACTATCAATTATCCTATTTACAACAATGATATATTTATTTTTACTCAAACTCGATAAATATAATAGTATTATCTAAGGTAAAAAAATTCTATTATTCACATAAATCATATACTTCTATTTACAACAATGATATATTTATTTTTACTCAAACTCTATAAAGATAATAGCACTATCTAAGGTCAAAAAAGTCTATTATTCACATAAATCATATACTTATTTTATATCTTAAGAAAAATAGCACATGTTAAACAAGAATCATGCAAGGTGTGTGGTTTTTATCAAAATTTTTCCATATGTGATTAAGTATAGATAAGGTAAGAAATATATAGTTGTCGATTCACTATCACAAAAGTACATATGCAAATCAAGTTAATAAGAGATTCAACAAAATCATTTTTCATCTAAGAATTTGGGTTAAACTCCTTCCTAGAGAAGGTTTATCAATTGTAGTGTTTAACCTCATTAATAACACTCACAAACGGGTGTTATCTAGTAAGTATAGGGTTAATTATAGTTTTAATATTTTTAATTTAATGTCTTTTTATGTAGGTGACAAGGAGAATGAAGATTTAAGTACAAATTATTTTCAAGAGGGGGAGAATAATGTGAATTAAATTGGGTACGATGTAATTCACAACTTAAGGAAAGTACAACAAGACTTCAAGTGGAACAAGACTTCAAGAATATAATTCAAATTCAGATTTGGGGGAGATTTATTAACATAATAAATTTTTTAGAATATTAAGAGATAATGTAATATATTTTCTAATATATCTAAATTTGGAATATTTATTATTTTAGACATCTCTAAATAAATGTACAACAAATATTTTAAAAATATTTTTTATATGAATAATTAATGGTTGGCATGTCAATTATAATATTTTATTTCCTTATTTATATGATAACTAATATTAATAAATGCCTATAAAATGATAACTTCATAGATTTGTAAAAATAGATTTTTAATTTCAGTAATATTGTGAGGTTTATGTCTTCTTTCTTTTTTGAAAGAATTTTTTAACTTAGTAGGTTTTTACATGTGGCGTTCAAGTAATCAAACTTATAATCAGGATTTTCTAAGGGTTTTTCTTAGAGAAATTTAGTGTGCCGTCTATTTCTATCCATATTTTATTTCTCACATAAACAAGATATATTTTATTATTTTTACTTACGTTGTGAAAGTTTTAGAATATTTTCATATTTGTTGTAGCGTGAGTATATTTGACGAGATTTATATTACATTACAGTTTTATTTAGTTGATTTGGGTTTATCCTTCACAATTTTGGACTTGTACACATAACTTGTAACCCTTTAGACTTTATGACTTCTATTTAAATTATGAGTCATTGGCATGAAATTTGAGTTGTGATTACATTTATGGGCTTAGGTCTTTTTTTATTAAAATTTTCTTATTATTTACTTCTCATCTAGTTAGGTCTTGGACTTATTTATACACTTCTTATTTTGTGACCCATTTAGGTTTTATTTAAATAAGACTATTATAAAGCTCTAATCCACTAATATTATGAATTATTCAATAAAATATATTTTCTTAAAAAAATAAATTATTAGTTCATAACCATTTTACTTAATAATTAAATTAGAGAATTTTTAATTTATATTTGATTCTGATCGAATTATTTTAAAATTTAAAAATAAAAATATATTCTCCAACATAATTATTTCACTTTTAATTCTATATCTGATTGAAAGTTTTCGAATCCAAAAATACAATGTTACATAACAAAAGTACCTCCTCGCAGCGGTTTCAATTACAGAAGTACCGAAGGTAGCACCACCTCTTAAGGGACCACCCGTTCCTGGTCGGGAACTCTAGGGGTTCAATATTCCTTGAAACCTTAAGGGCCTATAATAGCTAGGGTGTGAGGCTTTCACGGGAGTGAATGATGTTATCACGATCATAGACTGACTAAGAATAACAAAGAAGTTCATGACTATGATCAAGGTCTTATACGAGTATAAGGTGATAATAGTCGAGGTTTTCCTAGTGGAAACACCAATAGATGGTGGCTCAACATGTAGACCACAACACTAGCTCCTCTAGGATGTGAGCTTTTTGAGGTGAAGTTTCATGAGTAGTATTTGTCCCTCTACCTCTCGAGCGAGAAGAAGTAGGAGTTTCTTAAACTCTGATAAAGCTAGGGAATGGTGACCCGATATGAGAACTGTTTTAACACTTTAAGGACCTTTCCCTTAGATCTTACAAGCCTCGTTAGCATTCTCGGATGGGTTGGACTCCAACATTCGGTGTTGTATAGGATATATGGGACACCTTACTGAGCTGGATGTCATGATCAGCTTCGCTTGCGAGTGTGAACACATCTTGCACATCCGCTAGTTCCAGAATGGGATATATGAGGCCTTACTGAGCTGGATGTCGTGATCAGCTTCGCTTGCGAGTGTGAACACATCTTGCACATCCGCTAGTTCCAGAATGGGATATATGAGGCCTTACTGAGCTGGATGTCGTGATCAGCTTCGCTTGCGAGTGCCAGCACATCTTGCACATTCGCTAGCTCCATAATGACGTGAGAAAAGTACAAGGAATTTTACCCTCTTGCTGCTCCACCCTCAAAGAATGTTAGGACTACCATGCTCTAGGAGCACAACTCCGAACATCAATAGTTGCTACTCATGATGTAATAGAAGAGTACCGACTATAAAGAGATTCCCTCTAGAAGATGTTGGGCTTTCCAGAGCCAGTAGCTCTAGGAATAACACTGACATGGGAAATGCGGCCTAACAGTGCACCAGATGCCGGAGGCCCCATCAAGGGTCTTGTTAGTAAATTCGATACTTCCAATGTGAAAATATTAGACACAATGTAAATAAATGCGAGAAAATATCGTAGGACAACCTTCGCCTTTCCTGACAATGTAAGCTCGATCTAACAATTACCTAGGGCTCTAGGTAGGTTAACCAAAGGACAGAAGTGCCCGAGAATCATGAGAGAGTTCCTGCAAGGTTCTAAAATATGACTCGGGAGGAGGTTCGAGCAGATGACAGTGCATAATTGTGTAAGACGGTTTTAGAAATAAAATAATTTCAGTATTATCTAAGAACTCGTACAAGTAATTAGAGATATGAGCTCCGATCGACAAAATTGAGCTATAGCGTAATATTAATAATATCAAATCTTGATTTAAGTACATCAATTTAGCTCCTATTGTGAAAAATTATAAAAAATGTGGAGATTTAAATAAAAATTTCTCTACTATACCCTATATTTTCAGCTTTTATAGATTAAGACACTTTGGATGCAAATTGTATTTTAGGGTAACCTCATATGATTAAGTAATACTGCATGCTTTTGGTGGAAAATAAAATAAAATTAGCTACTTGTAGGTATATAATAAAATGATGAATTATTGTATCAAAGATTAATTAGTTTAACTTGAGTGAGGGTCCAGCTTAACATTATTCAAATAATAGACATTATTTTATATATAATTTTACCAACCATTCATTCATTGGTAATATCTATCCTCATTCCATACATGAATTTCTCTAGTTATTTTGCACAAAAGAATTTCTCTAGTTTAAGATGGCCGATTAATATGAAAATGTTGAAAATATGGACAATTGTACGCAGATTTGACATAATCTCACTCTACTCTATCTCGCAATTAGAATATTGTTCATTTGATATTTTAGGTTAAAATCTCAAATAAAACTCCATTATATTTTTACTTAAATAAGATTGCAATTATAATAATTCAAATAATATCATAATATTTACATAATAATTTAAATAAAATTCACATTAAATTTAATTTTTATTATATGTCTACTTATAGATTAATAATAATATAACACATTAAAAATATATTTAACCAAACTCGAAAAAGGTTTGAATAAAAAAGTTGGAACTTTATTGAACTATTATACACAAATATTATAATCTTATTAGAAAAAAATGTTATAATTTTATTTAAGATTTTGTTGAAAGATTGGGGTGCTATTTGAAATTACAATAATTTTATTCCCTTCTCTCTTATAGTACAAGGGCCTCTTATATAATATGAAAAAAAAAAATCAATGATTATTATAAAAATTTCACTAGGTTGCCAAATTATTTTTTTCTACAAATCATTTCGAATTCAAATGGGATACATCTGGCACTAATGAATTCAAATTTGAACTCCATGAAAATACCAGAATGAGAAGATTACTTTCATGGACCATTAACAAATCATTTCATTTGGCATTGAAAAAAATATTTATTATTATATTTTGGTAGAAAATGAAATTGCACTATTTTATAAAAAGAGGTAAATTTTCAAATTTATTTTTTTTCCGAATATTTTCATTAAAACGGATAACTTGGACCTTTATCCAAGGGCATTCCTACATGATATTAAATGACAGAATTGATCCATACCCTTTTTCTCTCCCCTTTCCCTTTCCCTCTTCCCCTTCGAATGTGAACTTTCTTCCTCCTGCTCTCCTTTTCTTCTGCATTATTTACCCATCGCTTCCATAGTTCCTTCATTCTAATTGGAGGTAGCCAAGGCAGAGTTTCTGTCTTCTAGCAGTGTGAAGACGTCATCTCTGAATAAAGCACCCAAACATACATTTTGGTAATTTACTATGAGTCCAGGACCACCCCCAACTAACCGGCCAAACATACATGCACAAAAGGGTGAAAATTGATTTCAAATTTCACTAAAATATACCAACTTTCATTCACAACGTGGATGAATGAAGGTCCATGCGACAATTTTAGTCATTATTTATTATTAATGTGACTTTATTTAAAAAGGAAAAAAAAACATTTAAGAACAGCTCATCATGTGAAGGAAGAGGGAGCTTCTTCCATTGCATGGTAGGGGGGACCTTCCACCCTTTAATTTCTTTGGAAGTCAGCTAGTAAATTGCATGTCATGACTAGTCACATTAAAGCAAGAAGTGAAAGAGAGTTATTGGACACGAGGAGATAGTTTTCCGTTGATTTGGCATTAAGTGAAAAAACATTTATATGTGATACAGAATGAAATTTTTTGAAAATTTGATAAATTAAATTAAAATTTGAAATAAAATGGAGAATTTTGGTTCAAATAAGGGTTTGGTTATGAGTAGCAATAATATGGACATCTTCTTTGTGGCCACAAAACGACAATTTGCACTACTGCGGATGCCCAAACATGAACCTCCTACCGTTTGGATGTCAAACGTCTTCGAGCATCTCAGTTGACAACCCAGGCCCACGCTATCATTAGGTAGTAGCACGGGACAATCTAGCCATTACTGTGCGAACCCGACTCGCCCCTCAAGCAATTGCTTCCCTTGCCCAAAACATTGACGCATCAACCAGCATCACACCTCCTCGACCATCACGAGCCCAACCATAGCAACCGTGGGTAGGGTGCAGTGCATGTGTAGCTCTCTGGCCACAACGACAGCTCCAGTAGCCACCGGCCATCAGCCATGAACGATTACTTTATAGCCTGTCCTAGCTGTACGTGTCCCTTCCCAGGGACCATACTTGGGATCCTCTATCCCGTCACTAATTCCATTTTGTGAACAGAAGATGAAAGGCCAGTAGTTACCTCTAGGTTTTTCCAAGGAATAGTGTATAACACTGAAGTCACTAACCTCACACTCGAATATAGATTGATCTTTTTTCAGAGTAAGGTATGTAACCCATCACATGCATGGACGCCATGAGTCCCCCAAACCAGTTTAGAGCTCCATTTAGCAAATTACATACCCATAATGTAAGGAATTTCATGTGATGAGCCTGTTCTATTACTCTAGCCGTACAAACCAATTTGGTAAAAGTAATCTTATTGGATCACACATAATGCACTTGAGAAATTTTCAGCAGCGGTCAAGGATGCCTAATGTACGCATACTAGTGGAGTGGAAGCGTTCTCCCATATGTAATATTTATTAAATCACAACTGATTTGTTAAGATTTGAAATATTTATATTGACATTGATTTGGCATTAAGTGAAAAAAATATTTATATTGAATACAAAATAAATTTTTTTGAAAACTTTATAAATTAAATTAAGATTTGAAATAAAATGGAGAATTTTAGTTCAAATAAGGATTTGGTTACGAGTAGCAAAATTAAATTTGAGCCAATATAACAATTAAGACACAATAAAGCTTGAGTTCATTCTTATTAGTCTTAAAATTACGAGTTGGTTTAGGATAAAATAATAATTTTATTATTAAATTTGAATACATACGGATTAATTTAATATTATATACTTATTACTTTATTACTATTAGTATAATAAATTCAGTTAATTTTATTACTAAATTTGAATATAGGTTTATATATTTAATATTATACATTTTATAACTTTATAAATAAAATAAACATTAAATTTTGAATAAATTCAAAAATATGTTGCCTTGAATATATAAACGAATCAATATAATGTGTGAAAGCATAATTCATGGTGCATAAGCATCCGTCAAAATCAATTTTACTCATTTTCTACTTAATATAAAAAAAAGGAATAAAAGGTACGGATGAGACTACTAAATGGATGAACCAAACCAACTGGTCATCATGTAACCCAAACCGACTGTCGTTCTTTCTTCCTTCGTCTCTCTTCAATAGTTGTTGCCTTCTCCCACAACCAATAATATGGGCCTCTTCTTTGTGGCCACAAAACGACAATTGCACAACTGTGGATGCCCAAACATGATCCCCCTACCAATTGGATGTCGAACGTTTTCGAGCATCTCAGTTGACAACCCAAGCCCACGCCATCAATGGTAGGTAGTAGCACGGGACAATCTAGCCATTATTGTGCGAACCCGACTCGTCCCTCAAGCAACTGCTTCCCTTGGCCGAAACATTGACGCATGAACCAGCATCACACCTCCTCGATCATCACGAGCCCAACCATGGCAACCGCGGGTAGGGTGCAGTGCATGTGTAGCTCTCTGGCCACAACAACGACAGCTCCGGTAGCCACCAGCCATGAACGATTACTTTATAGCCTATCCTAGTTGTACGTGCCCTTTCCGAGGGACCAGACTTGGGATCCTCTATTCCGTCAATAATTCCATTTTGTGAACAGAAGATGAAAGGCCAGTAGTTACCTCGAGGTTTTTCCAAGGAATAGTGTATAACACTGAAGTCATTAACCTCACACTCGAATATAGGCTGATCTTTTTTCAGAGCTCACATGCATGGACGCCATGAGTCCCTCAAACCAGTTTAGAGCTCCATTTAGTAAATTACATACCCATAATGTAAGGAATTTCATGTGATGAGCTAATACTCTAGCGGTACAAACCATTTTGGTAAAAGTAATCTTATTAGATCACACATAATGCACTTGAGAAATTTTCAGCAGAGGTCAAGGATGCCTAATGTGCGAATACTGGTGGAGTGGAAGTATTCTCCCATATGTACTATTAAAATTAACTCTATGGATTTTTTGGACCTCTTACTTCATGCGCAGGAATTGGAATTGGGTTAGTGTTCAGCAATGATAATTAGATAATTCATGTAGGAGGACTCCAATTCAAATGCTTGCAAAAGCACATGCCATTTTGCAATGCCTAATACTATAAGCTGAATGGAGAGAAGCCCACATGAACATAAATTCCAACATTTTGGTAGACACTTTGAAGTCAACACCATATTAATTTTATTAATGTTACAAGACATTCAACCCTTAAATTAATTAATTGTAGAAATATAAAATATTAGAGTAGAAAAATATTGAAATATAATAGTTATATAGGTTATAGGCATAATTGACGCGAAACAAAATTGAGATTTTTTGGTGCAATCATGAAAAATAGGATTAGCCGTAAGATAGATAGATTATAGGTTGTTGCACCAGAGTATAGAAGAAATAAAAAGTGGTAGATCAAGTTTTTAGAGAAAAGATCAGATCCAAATAGGTCTAGCTATTGTATTACCAAAACTCTTATATTCGGCTTCTATAGTAGAACATGAGACATTGCGCTGCTTCTTAGAACTCCGGTAAATAATATTGCAATCGAGAAAGATAACATATCCATTGATAGAATAACAATTATCAGGATTTTCAGCCTAATCGGCGTTAAATAAACAATGGAGAGTGGTAGGGGAGTGACGCCAGAGGGTGAGGCCAAGATTAATAGTTTCTTGAAAGTTGTAAATTATGTGCTTTACAATAATCCAATGAATATTGGTGGGTTGATGCATAGGTAGGATCATTCTGATGCATGACGTATGTAATATCGGGACGAGTGATAGTGAGATACTGAAGGGAACCCACAATCTCACGATATAGAGTGAGATTTAGAAGAGGTGTCTTGACCTTAAGTGAGAGCTATGATCCAGGAGCAATGGGCGTAGGTACAAATTTACAAGTATCCATGACAACTTTAGATAATAAATCCTGAATGTACTTAGATTGAATGAGATAAATTGTCACACCCTGACCTAGTTTGGTTGGAACCTTATGAATAACCTGCCACCTCTTTCTGTACTAGAATGATATTTCTACCAAACTAGGCTAGGAAAATGCTAAGGCGTATGAGCACAATTATTTTCCATAATAAAGAAAATAAAACAATTTATTAAAATTACATATTCGGGTGAATTCCTAGCATGCTTCTTTGGTTTCCCTCTCCTTAGTACATAGGCTTCACAGAAAGGGGATAAGGGAGTGGGGTGTGTTTTACAACTTAGTGAGCATGGTTGTAGGATAACATGGCTTCAAGTTTTTAAGGCACATTTAAACAATATTTTCCCTTATTGTGGAAAATAGCTTGATAAGTAAGCCACTATGTAGACCCCGCCCTTTTGAGCTAAGAAAAATCGGGAAGAGAACCGATCAAACCGAGTGAGAACTGAATCGGTTCACAAACCCGATCAATTGTGAAGGAGCAATTTAGGAATTTACAACTCCCGGGGTGATCCAAAGGGTTCATAATACTATGGAAAAGAACCTTAGGATGAATTGGAAGAGGAAAACTAGACTGGTTTGGATGAACAGGGTCCAACAGGATTGAACCGGTTTATGAACCGAAACCGATCGAGATCGAGCAAAACAGAGGAATTCAACTCCATGGTACTCCAAAGAAATTCATAAACCTTGGGAAGGAACCTTAGAAAAAAGTGAGAGAGAAAAACCAGACTAGTTCGGGTGAACCAGACCCGAACCAGATTAAACCGGTTTAAGAACCAAGCTGGTTTATGAACCGAAATTTATAAAGAGAAGATAAATCGGGAATCTTATGGACCCTAAGTGACCTATGGAGTCACAAAAGTCCTGGAAATGGACTTGTGAAGGAATTAGGAATGAAAACCAAACCGGTTCAGGTGAACCGAATCCGAACCAGTTTGAACCACTATTGAACCAAATCCTAAATTCATTTTTCTAGCTGGCTTAAATAATTCAAATTGGAGATTTGACCACCATTTGATAGAGAATGAATTTAGATAAATTTAAAAATTTTTAGATTTGAAAAACTCAGTTGAATGGGGGGGGGGGGGGGGGGGGGTGAACCAGCCAGTTTAAGCTTTGAACCCAGTTCAGACCGGTCCGGTCTGGTTCGGAATAGTGTCATCTTCTTCTTCAAGATGACATCACTGTTCACTCGCCGGAAAATCGAAGTAGCGCCGGCGAGAAAGAAACATTTCTGTTTGGTACATTTTAGGTCTTCAATGCCTGTGATAAAGGTGCTAAACAGACGACCAACGGGTCCACGAGCTCCCTATATAAAGAGCCCCTTCCCATTCATCCTCTCCACACATGAAAACTCCATTCTCTCTCAACTACCCCATTTTCTGGTGAAGCTCGAACCAAAGCTTCGATATGGGGTCTTTTCTAAGCCAAACAAGGTGAGGTCAGGTTCTTTAGAACCAGGGAGAAGTCAGCTACACGTCTGTAGTCTCCGTTTGTTCCGAGGGTCGCTGAAGAAACACTAGCATGATGAAATAGTGAAGCAACTCTGGTGGACTAAAGCTGCCATGTTTCAGTCAAGTTGAAATCGGCCATTTCGAGCCCTCCTCAGGCCAAACCAAGCCTTCCCAACACTTCCTCAGCCCTCCCACAACCGAATTAGGACTGAAAGGTAAGCCAATTTGGCTCCCCTCTGCAATTTCTGACCGATGCTAGAGAAAGAACCGACAGAATTTTAATGATGAAATTCTAACTCAATTCAACATCAATTGATGTGATTCTTGATTCTAGGATTAACCTCAGGATGAGAACTATCTGTCCAGATCGAAAGCTCAGACCGCTGTGCCTTCACCAATGAGTAATCAAAGCTTTCTCTCTCTATAGTCTATTTTTCGGCGAAGCTCCGTTTGAGCTCGTTTTGGCATTAAAACTCGTGATTCAAAGTTCTATGGAATCGTATGAACATGGAGAAACTCAATTTCAACAATTAGAGGTGTTTGATCAGTCAATTTGATGAAATCAAATTTGGCTGTGTTAAAGAGTTGGAATTGGGGAAAAATTGGGGATTTTTAAAAATTCGAGGGACCGAAATGCAATTTCCTAAAATTGAGGGTCAATTGGGCATGATAAAAATGTTAAAGGGCCAATTGAGGAATTTTAGAATTTTTAGGGTGAAACTTACCATTTTTGTAAAGGAGGGGCAAAATGGTAATTTTGGAAAAGTTGGGGAACAAAATTGGAAAATTAATCCCCTTTTTGTGAAATGGAATAAATTGAGGTCCTATGATAAATTTTAAAAGTTTCGGGACTCAATTTGAGGGAAAATCGGCATTTGGGGACTTAAGGTTAAAGAGAAATAACTTTAGGGACCAATTACAAATAAATGAAAGTTTGACTTTCTCATTCATTTGGAATGAATGAAGGCTATTAGGCCAAATGATAATGAACTGAGATGTTCATATCATGTAGGAACACGAAGTATCGAGAACGCCAACAAGGACAAGCTTGCGTGAATACAAAGAACCGATCTAGTGGAATTCACGATATTAAAGGGTGAGTGGGTTTACTAACATCATACCCGGTTGGGATGATGAGCACAACTTAAAGTTAAAAACCACTTATCGATTGTGAGTGGGATTTTATATAATACCCTGTTGGGGATGATAAGCACATCGAAATGAAAACCCACTACTATGAGGTACTTTAAACATCACGACTTAGAGTAGTGATGTGAAAACTATGCGGAAAAACTACTTACTGGTTGTAAGTAGATCATACCCGATTGGTATGATGAAACTTTTTCGAAGGAAGTTGAAAACTCATTCATCAGTTATGAACGAAGATGTCCTTATATCGGGTCGATATAATGGACAATGAAAACATATTTTTGTCGAAAGTGTTCTCCCCTAACTATGTGTGAAATTTGGAGTAGCACCAAGCACATGAGATCGGGGTGGGGACGGGATGATGTCTCTATCCTCATAATGGACATGAAGAATTTATTCCAGGAATGAGGGTCAGATGTCGCGAACATCCAATCATTCTCAGGGTAGAAGTGGACGTACTTCTATCCGGGTGGCCGGTAAAGTCGCTCCAAAGCCACAAGTGGGTTTAGTGGTCGTGTTGACCTTTGAATGCGTGTAACCTTCATGATGAAGGATGTGTGTTGGGTGATGACACACCGTGGTTAAAAAGAAATGGTAAACATGAGCATTTGAATGAAATGATTTTTGAAAAGAAAGGAGTCTGGCACACTCCAATAATAAATGTTTTCTTAAAAGTCTAAACTTTTGGAAAACCCATTCACTGAGTAATCGTACTCACCCCTCCCTTATATCCCTTTCATGAAATTTTAGAAAGCCTACCCTTAAAGACCATCAACTAAGATGGCTGTAATACAGGTATGATAAATCTAAATTATTATGTAGTTTTGTTATGTTATTCCTGGAAAAGGTGCAGGTTTAAAGGACGCCTTACTCTTTACAATCTATAATAAGGGGAAACCCTTTAATAAATCAGGAGAGTGGCGGGTTGATCATGGGGATTCAACCAAACAGGGTCAGGGCGTGACACACTACTTGTCTTATCTTCAGTAAACAAATTTCTCGTTGTTTCTTAGTCTTATTAAGCTCAGGGTAGGTACCCTCTTAGTTGAAAGAATTTGATTAGTGAACCTATCAATGTTAATTTCATACCTCAAACAAACACACGCTCTTTATCCATAAAGGAAACAAATGGTTACAGAACAAATCCTGAGAGGCTAAACAACCTCGATCTATTCCACTAATGGCCCAAAGCGCCTTTACCATTCAGCCCCATGTGAGGCCACAACCTCCACCACAAGTCTGCGTGAGCCCCATAGCCCATCCCACAAACCTATTGAATACTTCGGTCCCGAAGTACTTTAGGGGAGAGATCTCATCCTTCCACCTACTTGATCCAAATGTGCATGAAGCTCTCTAAGCTTCGAGACATATTAGAAAAGTGTTCTTCTACCCTTATAATACCCTTGTTCTCGAGGAGCCCTTAGAACCAACACTACCTAATGTTGGACACCTCTTTGGTTCTGCACGATTACAACCACAAAAAAAGAGTTTTTGATATAAAGCTTTTATTTTTGCGCTACCGGCCTCTCATGTCATGCCCCGACTCGGTTTGGTCAGATCCCCGTGATCAATCCGCCACCCTTCCGATTTACTGAGTGTTTCCCCTTATTTATAAACCATGGAGAGTAAGGAGTCCTTTAAACCTGTACCTATCTTGGAATACATAAGTAAAAACTGTATAAAATTTTAAACAATTCATACCTATCTCACAGACATATTAATTGAAGGTCCTTTGGGATAGGCTTTATGGGATTTCCTGAAAGGGAGATAAGGGAGGGGGTGAGTACAATCACTTAGTGAATGGGTTTTCAAAAATTTAAGTTTTAGGAAAAATGTTGGTTTTGGAGTGTTTCAAACTCCTTATTTTCCTTTAAAAACCTTTTATTTCAAACTTCAATTTTATCACAACATGTCATCACCCAGCTGTTTGTCTTAACTAGTCTGGAGACCCATCATATCGCAGTGCCGCTAGTTGACTGAGTATGTCGGTCCTATCATGGTACCGTGGCCAAACAATTCAATTATTCAAGTTTTCATGGCATATAATTCATGTTTCTTTATAAGCTCCTGCTCGTGCCAATTGGCCAATGGCCCACTATTCGTGATTTTTAAAATTGGGGATAATAGCTCCCAAGTTCCAAAACTGAGGCCTCCAGCCTAACAGAGCTATTCGAACTCCTGTAAATAAGGTCTCCCAAATCATTTAAGCAATGGCACACAGGTAGGGGAAAGCACTTCCGGCAAAAATTATATTTGCTCAATTGGTCTTCTAACACAATTATCATGCCCAATTGATCTTCAATTTTACAAAATTGCATTTTTGGCCCCTTGAAATTTCAAAAATCCCCAATTTTCCCCCAATTTTAACTTCCTAACACATCCAAATTTGATTTCAGCAAATTGACCGATGAAACACTTCTAACTGTTGAAATTGAAGTTAAAATTGAGTTTCTACATCTTCATACGAGCTCAAATGGAGCTTTGCTGAAAAACAGAACGTAGAGAGAGAAAGCTACAATTGCTCACTGTCGGGGGTGTGACGGTCTGAGCTTTTGATCTAGGCAGATAGCTTGTGTCCTGAGGTTCCTCCTAGGATCAAGAATTGCATCAATTGCTGCCGAATTGGATTAGAATTCCTTCATCGAAATTCTACCAGTTCTCTCTCTAGCATTGGTCGAAAATTGAAGAGGGGAGCCGAATTGGCTTACCTTTCAGTGCTAATTCAATCGTGGGAGGGTTAAGAAGGCGTTGGTAGAGCTTGGTTTGTCTTGAGGAGGGCTCGAATTGGGCGATTTCAGCTCGGCTGAAATAGGGCAGCTTTGGTCCGCCAAAGCTGCTTCACTGTTCGATCACACTGACGTTTCTTCGATGACTCTTGGACCAAATGGAGACTATAGGCGTGTAGCTGACTTCTCATCATTTCTAAAGAACCCAACCATGCCTTCTTTGGCTCAAAATGACCCTATATCGGAGCTCTGGTTGGAGGTTCATTGGAAAACTACGCAGCTGAGAGAGAATGGAGGTTTTAGATGTGGAGAGGATGAATGAGGAGGGGCTCCTTATATAGGAAGCTCGTGGACATCTTGGCCATCTGATCAGCGCATTAATGGTGGTCATTCATTGTCTGAAACTCTCTGGCCGGAGACTTTTCAGCTTCACCGGTGTTGCGTGATTTTCCTGTGAGTAAACAATGCTGTCATCTAAAGGAAGAAGATGACACTATTCCGAATCGGACCGTACCCGTCCAAACCGGGTTCAAAGATTAACCCAACCGGTTCACCCCCAATTCGACAAAAAATTTCAAATCTAAAAATGTCTAAATTCATTTTCCATCCAATGATGGGCTCAAATCTCAAATTTGAAAATTTTAAGCCACCTAAAAAATGAATTTTGAATCTGGTTCAATAGTGGTTCAAACCTATCCAAACCAATTTAATCCGGTTCAGATCCGATTCACCTAAACCGGTTTGGTTTTCATCTCCAATTCATTCTTAAATCCATTTCCATGAGTTTTGGGACTCTTTGGTTCACTTAGGATCTATAAATGTCCCAATTTACCATTTCTATATCAGTTCGGGTTTGTAAACTGACTCGGTTTTCAATTTGAAATTGACCGTTTCTTTCCCTGGTTTTCTTATTATCAAAGGACGCGTTTACAACTCTCCCCTCCTTTTAGGGGTTTTGTCCCCAAAACAGTTACATGTTAAATAATTGAGGGTAACTATCCCTCATCACACTCTCGGTTTCCCATTTATCTTCTTGCACGGGTTCGTTCTGCCACAAAACCTTGACCATAGGGATTCTCTTGTTCCTTAAATTATTGTCCCTCTGGTCGATGATTCGTACCAGTTTTGTCTGATAGGTCAAGTTCTCTTCAAGTTCTAATGGAGGTCGGTCCAATACATGACTAGGATGAGGCTAATTTTTTGGAAGCACTGAGATATGGAATACATCATGTATTCTCTGTAGGCCAAGAGGTAGTTTCAATTTATAAGCTACTGGTCCTATACTTTGAATGATGGGATATGGACCGATATATCTTGGTTTCAACTTTCCTGTTTACTGAAACCTAAGTATTCCCCTCCATGGGGATACTTTGAGGAATACTTGATCTCCCACCTCGAACTCCAAATCTTTCCTTCAATTGTCCGCATAACTCTTTTGCCTGTCCTTTAAGGTCTTAAGATGACTCCTTATTAATTTTATCTTCTCCGTGGTATCCACAATTAGTTATGCCCTTTCTAATTTCCTTTCCCCCACTTCTTTCCAAAATAGAGGGGTACGACATGGTCGTCCATAAAGGGCTTCATAGGGAGCCATTTGAATGCTGGCTTGATAACTATTATTGTAAGCAAATTCCACCAAGCACAAGTATTCCTCCCAACTTCTATTCATGGTGAGTACGCACACTCTTAGCATGTTTTCCAAGGTTTGGATGGTTCGCTCAGACTATCCATCTGTCTAAGGGTGGAATGCTATGCTCATGTGAAGCTTGGTTCCCATGAAATTTTGTAAACTTTGCCAAAACCTTGAAGTAAATATTTGATCTCTATCCGATACTATACTCACCGAAACACCATGAAGTCTTAAAGTTTTCCTTGTGTATAAGATGACCAACTATTCTACTATGTCTGTCACTCTTATAGGAAGGAAATGGGCTGATTTGGTCAAATCGCATCTTGACCCTTTCTTGTCACTGGTAGACCCATGACGAAGTCCATGGTGATGTGTTCTCATTTCCATTCTGGAATTGGTAAGGGTTGTAGTAATCCTGACGGTTTCTGATGCTCTAATTTTATCTGTTGACAGGACAATCATCGGGCTACATATTCTGCAATGTCCCTCTTCATGGTTTTCCACCAGTATCCTTGTTTGAGGGTGCGATACATTTTGGTACTACCCCGATGCATTGCATACACCGAATTGTGTGCCTCTTCCAGAATTAACCTCTTTAACTCCTTATCTTGAGGCATACATACCCTACCCATGTAGGTTAGTACTCCATCACCACGCAAGTCATAGTCCAGTTTCCTTTCTCTATTAACTGGGTCCAAATAAGATTGGAGTTCTTTATAAGCCTTTTGTTGAGCCTTAATATGCTCAGTTAGACTAGGCCTCACTGCCACATTAGCCACCAAGCATTTTTCCACCTTGTCCATCCATAGGTCCACCTCCATCCTTCCCAATTGTTGCAACAAGGGTAGGTAACTTATCTTTACTTGTGCCTCCTCAGTTTGGTACTTGCGACTTAAGGCATCTACTACCACATTTTCCTTTCCAGGGTGATACTTTATCATAAGGGCATAATCCTTCACCAATTCCAGCCATCTCCTCAGGCAAAGATTTAACTCCTTCTGAGTTAGGGAGTACTTAAGACTCTTGTGATCTGTGCATATATTACACTTAATCCCATAAAGGTAGTGTTGCCATATCTTTAGGGCAAACACTATTGCAACTAATTCCAAGTCATGACTTGGGTAATTTCTTTCATGTACCTTCAATTGTCGCAAGGCATAAGCGATAACCTTCTCTTGTTGCATTAAGACACATCCAAGCCCTTGTCTGGATGCATCACTATAGACTGTGTACTCTCCTGCATTAGGATTAGGTAAGGAGAGTACTAGTGCAGTTGTTAGTCGAGTCTTTAACTCTTGAAAAGACTTCTCACAGCTCTCATCTAATTTATACTTAACTCCCTTTTTCATGAGTCGAATTAGAAGAGTTGCTATCTTAGAAAAGTTTTGTACAAACCGTCTATAGTATCCTGCCAGTCCTAAGAAACTTCTTATTTCTATAGGATTCCTTGGAGCCTTCCAATATGATATGGTTTACACCTTAGCTGGATCTACTTTGACTCCGTCCTTGGATACGATGTGCCCTAAGAATCCTACCTCCTGCAGCCATAACTCACACTTGGAAAATTTTACATATAATTGATTTTCCTTTAATATTTCCAAGGTGGTTGCCAAATGCTCTTTATGTTCCGACCTGGTTTTGTGAGTATATAAGGATGTCATCTATGAATACTATCACGAACCTATCTAAATGAGGTTGGAACATACGGTTCATCAAGTACATGAAGGCTGCAGGGGCACTTGTCAATCCGAACGACATCACTCTGTACTCATAATGTCCACATCTGGATCGAAATGCCGTCTTAGGGATGTCCTCTTCTCAAATCCTAAGTTGGTGATTGCCCGACCGAAGGTCTATCTTGGAGAAGTAAGCTGCTCCTTTTAACTAGTCAAACAAATCATCTATCCTTGGAAGTGGGTATCGATTCTTGTTGGTGACCTAGTTCAGCTTTCTGTAGTCGATGCATAGTCTCATGCTTCAGTCCTTTTTCTTTACGAATAGAATAGGAGTACCCCATAGAGACTGACTTGGACGTATGAAATCCTTCTCCAATATTTTGTTTAGTTGTTCCTTTAATTCCTTCAATTCCGCCAAAGCCATGCAATATAGGGCTTGGGATATGGGGTTTGTTCCTGGTATTATTTCTATGTTGAAATCCACTTGCCGACTTGGAGGTAGTCCGAGTAGTTCTTCTAGAAATACCCCTGGGTAATGTCTCACTACCAGAATATCTTCCAGTCTCTTCTCTTAAAACTTTTCATCTATGACCATGGCCAGGAAAGTTGTACAACCTTTTTGTATAAGCTTTTGAGCTTTCAGGTGTGTCACCATTTGTACCCATTTTTCTTTCTATCTCCCTGGAACTTTAATCATTTTGTCTTGGGAGTGTGGAAGGTTACTGTCTTCTTTCCATAGTCCATCCTCGGTTAATGGTTAATCAAGCAATCCATCCCTAGGATTACTTCAACCTCCTTTAAGGGTAATGGAATCAAGTCATCTTTGAGTTGGATTCCTCCAATCCTTATCTCACATCCCTTCAATTATTCATTCTTGTTTAGACCTTCTCCTAAAGGGGTAAGGATATTAAGGCTTTGTTCTAGTGGAGTGAGCTCTAGGGGTACTCTTGAAACCAATTCTTCCTTGATGAAGGACCTCTCAGCTCTGGAGTTAAAGAGGGCGTAGACTTGTTGTCCCCATAGTTGTATATACCATGATTAAAGAAACTTATTATTTAGAAGAAAATTTTCCTTTTATTAAATCAAAAGATCTTTAGTTTACATGACTTTCTTGAACTAATTTGGAGGGTTTTGGGATGTACCCGCTATAGTGCTAGGGTCTCTTCTAGCCTCCTCCTAGATGAGATTGTATACCCTAGTTGGTACTCTTGTAGTAGTGTTTGGCCTAGGGTTTCTGGGATTCCCTTGAGGTGGTACAAGAGTATTCCTCTGCCTGTTCTTCCTAAGGGTGGGACAATCCTTTGCGAAGTGTCCCACTTGCCCGCATGCAAAGCAGGTATGGCACGCTTCCTCATGGTTCCTTTGACACTTTAGACAGCGAGGATTTCCTAGGGGTAAGGTAGGGACTACTCTGGGAGGAGGTGGTGGCATATCCCTTCTCCTTTGGAATGCATTCTGTTTCCCCATCTTGGACCATTATGCTTTTTCCGTCCTCCCTGACGATTTGGACCCTTATCCTCCTTTCTGGTGGTTTGCTCCATTCGACGACATCGGGTCTGCACCAATCATTCACATTCGCGAGCCATACTAATTATAGCTGCCAACTCTGTGGGGCATCCCAATACCCCCATATGGTCTCGAATGTCCATATTGAGACTGTCCATAAACCTCTGGCATATGTCTGTTGGCCCAGCTAGGTTAGGAGAAAAGGGTCTTAACTCGTTAAATTTTGTCTCATACTTCGATATGGAGCCGAATGAACTCTTGCTTCTTCTCATTTATCAGATGGTGCGTCAGGTACTCCTCCGAGTATCTCTCCTTGAATTGTTCCCAAGTGGGGATGGTGGTATGTATGTTTCGGACATTGTCCCACCACCGTTTAGCGCTTCCCTCTAGGAATAATTCTGTCAGGATCACCATATCCTCTAGTGGTATCCTGACGATTCCCATCAGCTTCTTGATGTTGGCCAACCAATCCATGGCAGCTCCAACATCCTTTTCTCTGAGGAAAGGTTTACATCCTAGTTGTCAAAGAGTCTTGAGGTTTCTAGGAATATCCATTGGAGCAGGATGATTAGTAGGGGAGGGTGGGATTGCACTTCCTCTGGTTCAACTCGAGAGTTGGTGCCTGCCTCAAGGACGAGGTTAGGTTGCCCAAATAAATGGGTGAACTCCTCGTACAATCTTTGGTGCTCCCTGCTGAGTCCAAGAGAAGTTATCTGGGCTTCTCAGGGAGTTTCTACAGGTAGGGGTGTTTGGGCAGCGTTGGAGACTATTGCCCTAGTTCTCTTGTTTCCTTTCTGTAAATTTTAAAATTGATACTATTAGTTACTATATCTTCTAGTCTTGATTATGTATGTATTCAAGAAAACACGCTCTGATACCACTCAAGTTGTCACGCCCCGACCCGGTTTGGTCAGATCCCCATGATCAACTCGCCACTCTCCTGGTTTACTAAGGGTTTCGTGGAGAGTAAGGCGTCCTTTAAACCTATACCTTTCCTGGAATACATAAGTCAAAACTGTATAAAATTTTAAACAATTTATACCTATCTCACAAGCATATTAATTGAAGGTCCTTTGGGGATAGGCTTTCTGGGATTTCCTGAAAGGGAGGTAAGAGAGGGGGTGAGTACAACGACTTAGTGAATGAGTTTTCAAAAATTTAAGTTTTAGGAAAAATGTTGGTTTTGGAGTGTGTCGGACTCCTTATTTTCCTTTAAAAACCTTTTATTTCAATCTTCGGTTTTTATCTCCATTTCTTATTAATCACAATGTGTCATCATCCAATATACATGCTTAATCATGAAGGTCAATCATACAATCGCAGGCCAGTACGTCCACTGAATCCACTTGTGGCATTAGAGCGACTTTACCGACCACCTAGATAGAAGTACATCCATTTCTAACTTGAGAATGAGTGGATGTTCGCGACATCCGACCCTCAATCTCGTAACAATTCTCCATGTCCATATGAAGACAGAGATCTCATCCCGTCCCCACCCCTGTCTTGTGTGCTTGAAGCTACGTCGAGCTTCGCAAGGTCACCTGGTACGACTAACTGCCCTTATATCCACAAGGTCGTCTAGGGCCCTAGGATGCATCACTACCCCTCTTGGGCATCTTGAAGGTCCCGTAATCAGAGTGCATACACAATCAATATTTTCACATCATACCATATAATCTGTGGTGCCACTGGTTCAACGACCCTGACACTCAACTCAACCTGCAGCTGTTTGTTTTGACTAGTCTATAGACCTGTCATGTCGGAATGTTGCTAGTTGACTAAGTATGGCGATCCTGTCTTGGTACCATAGCCAAACAATTCAATTATTCAAGTTTGCATATAATTCATGTTTTTTTTTACAAGCTTCTGCTAGTACCAACTGGCCTATGGCCTACTATTCGAGATTTTCAAAATTGGGGATAATAGCCCCCAAGTTCCAAAACCAAGGCCTCCGGTCTAATAGAGCTATTCGAGCTCCCGTCAAGAAGGTCTCCCAAATCGTTTAAGCAGTGGCACACAGTCAAGGGAGAGCACTTCTGACAAAAATTATATTTTCAACTATCCATCATAGCAACCGAGTATGAGGATATGTTTCATCATACCAACTGGGTATGATCTACTTACAACCAATAAGTAGTTTTTCCGTGTCATTTTCACATCACTAGTTTAAGTTGTGATGTTTAAAATACCATTAAGTAGTGGGTTTTTATTTTCGAGGTACTTATCATCCCAACCAGGTATGGTATATAAATCCCACTCACCCGATCGTGCAGTGAAATTCCAATAAATAGGTTTTCATCCCTTGCGAGCTTAACCTCAGTTGGTGTTCCCGATTTCTCGTGTTCCTACACAACATGAATATCGTTGTTCATTATCATCTGACTTGCTCACCTCATTCAGTATGAATGACTTAATTCACAATTTTCCAATATTTGCAAATTGGCCCCTAAAGTTAATTTTCCTTTTACTTTAGGCCCCAATTGCTGGTTTTCTCCAAATTGAGTACCAAAACTTTTAAAATTCTTCTTGGGACCTCAATTTGCTCAATTTCATAAAAATGGGTTCAAGTTTCCCAAATCCCCAATTTGGCCCTCGAAATTCCAAAATTACCATTTTGCCCTTCCTTTACAAAAATAGTAAGTTTTACTCCACAAATTCTAAAATTTGCTCAATTGGTCCTCTAGCACACTTATCACGCCTAATTGACCTTCAATTTTACAAAATTGCATTTTTAGTCCCTCGAATTTTTGAAAATCCTCAGTTTTCCCCAATTTCAATTTCCTAACACAACCGAATTTGATTTCAACAAATTGACTGATGAAACACTTCTAATTATTGAAATTGAAGTTATAATTGAGTTTCTACATCTTCACACGATTCAATAGCACTTTGAATCGTAAGTTTTGACACCGGAACGAGCTCAAACGAAGCTTCACCAAAAAATAGAACGTAGAGAGAGAAACTTCAATTGCTCACCGTCGGGGGCGCAACAGTTCGAGCTTTCAATATGGGCAGATAGCTTGTGTTCTAAGGTTCTTCCAAAGATCAAGAATTGTATCAATTGATGTCGAATTAGATTAGAATTTCTTCATTAAAATTCTGTTGGTTCTCTCTCTAGCACCGGTCAGAAATTGCAGAGTGTAGCCGAATTGGCTTATATTTCAGTCCTAATTTGGCCGTGGGAGGGCTGAAGAGGTATTGGAAGAGCTTGGTTTGGCTTGGGGAGGGCTCGAATTGGCTGATTTCAACTCGACTAAAATAGGGCAGCTTCGGTCCAGTAGAGTTGCTTCACTGTTTGATCACGCCGACGTTTCTCCGGTGACTATTAGAGCAAATGGAGACTAGAGGTGTGTAGCTGACTTCTCTCTTGTTAAAGAACTCGACCACGCCTTCTTTGGCTCAGAAATGACCCTATATCAGAGCTCTGGTTCGAGCTTCATTGGAATACTAAGCAGTTGAGAGAGAATGGAGTTTTCAGGTGTGGAGAGGATGAATGAGGAGGGGCTCTTTATATAGTAAGCTCGGGGATTTCTTGCCCATCCGATCGGCACCTTAATGGTGTTCATTCATTGCGTGAAACTCCCTGGCTGGAGACTTTTTAGCTTCGCTAGTGATGCACGATTTTCCAGCGAGGGAATAGTGCGGTCGTCTGAAGGAAGAAGACAACATTGTTCCTTACTAGACCGGACCGGTACGAACTGAATTCAAAGGTTAAACCAGCTGATTCACTCCCAATTCGACTGAATTTTTGAAATCTAAAAATTTCTAAATTCATCTAAATTTATTTTCCATACAATGGTTACCTCAAATCTCAAATTTAAAAATTTTAAGCCACATAGAAAAATAAATTTAGAATCCGGTTCAATAGTGGTTCAAACCGGTCCAAATTGGTTTAATCCAGTTCGGATCCGGTTCACCTAAATTAGTTTGGTTTTCATCTCCAATTCATTCTTAAGTCCATTTTCATGACTTTAGGTACTCTTTGGGTCACTCAGGATCCATAAATTTTCCGGTTTACCCTTTCTATATCGGTTCAGGCTTGTAGACTGACTTGGTTTTTAATTTGGAAATGACCGGTTATTTCCCTAGTTTTCTTATTATCAAAGGACAGGGTTTACTTCTCAGGTAACAACCTAACTTTGGCACATCAACTTCATAGCATTACCGAATTTTGATAATTTCTTATATGCTCTTAAATCAAGCTTATTTTTGGGGTAGAGCCCGTGTCCATTGGCCTTGGGCCCATTGGTGCAAGATTTTCAAAACATGACCTTGAGCCCACTTGCACCATACTAGATCTATCCCACCATTTTCGATCATGGGCCTCACCCATATCCACATTGATAGTCGAGCTAGACCAAAACCCTTAGTGTGTATCCATACACTGGTCATGGGGTATCCTAATATCATGATTCATGCTGTCATCAGAAATATAATCCCAAATCGTTTAAGAGAATTAACACAATTAGGGGATTATATTTTTGGAAAAATGGGGTCTCAAATGAAGCATGATCAAGGTTCTAATTGGTCTAATTGGCCTCGATGTTCAAAATCTCACTGACTTGGTAATTGTGATGTGCTCGTCCCGACTGGATCTCGATGAGCTATGTGCTCCTCTGCACATGTCCTCTAACAACCAATCCTATATGGTTCTAGTATTCACATGAGGAAATTATCATAAAAAACCTCACATTTTCATGTATTGCATATAGGTCCTTAATTTATGCCTTAATTGCAATTAGGTCACTAAAGTTTATAACTTTATATTTAGGTCCCTAATGTTCACTTTATCCTCAATTAGGTACCTAAAGTTTCCAATATCCTTTTTAGGTCCCTAATGTTCTCTTATTTCCATTAAAGTCCTCAATTTCCCCTTAATTGCAATTCGACCCCCAATTTTCCTAAAATTCCCAATTTGCCCAATTTTTCCCAAAAATTGCACTTTGACCCCCCGAATTCTCATTTAATCAAATTGACTGCTTAAACTTGCTTAATTGCCCCTATCATACTACTAATCATTTTCCCTATCTTCCTACGAGTTTCCTGCCCTTTGAACGACATCAATTGACCCAAATTTGAGCTCAAATAGAGCTTCGTCGGAAAAAATTTGTAAAGAGAGAAAGCTTGGTTTTCTTACTAGCAAGGGGGTGACTGTCACACCTCAACCTAGTTCAGTCGGATTCTTGTGATCAATCCACCACCCTTCCCTAAATCATCCTAGTATTTCTACCTTGATGATCCATGGAAGGTAGAGGCATACCTATGTTCATTCCCTTACTATAAGTTTGGGATGGGTAACATACCTTAGGGGTCCGAACCTTTACTTGGAGCTCTACATCTTTCTTGTCTCGATTCTTTCAAATATCCCCCAAAGGGTTAGAGGAGGAGGGTGAGTATATTTACTTAGTCAGGGGAAATTCTACAGTGATTGCCTTTTAATTTAGTTGCTTTATTCATTTGCCATCGTTCACATAGCATCCACTTATCATCCGACCTATAATCATAGAAGAGATCACACGTTCACAAAATAGTCCCTGACCATTCCCCTTGTGGACCAAAGTGCCTTTACCATCCATCCCGATAGAGGTTAACAACCTCTACTGTAAACCCCGCCCTTTTGAGTTAAGGAAAACCTGGAAAAGAACCGGTAAAACTGAGTGAGAAACATCGAACCGGTTCACAAACCCATTTATTGGGAAACGAGCAAATTAGAAAAATTTTAACTCCCTTGTGACCCAAAGAGATTTATAAACCTTGGGAAGGAACCTCAAAACAAAGTGGCAGAGAAAAACCAGACCGGTTCATGTGAACTGGACCCGAACCAGATTTAACCGGTTTAAGAACCGAGTCGGTTTATGAACCGAAACCGATAGAGAGATGGTAAACTGGGAAATTTATGGATCCCAAGTGACCCAAAGAGTCCCAAAATTCATTTAAATGGACTTGAGAATGAATGAGAGATGAAAACCAAACCGATTCAGGTGAACCGATTCTGAAACGGTTCAGACCGGTTTAAACCACTATTGAACCAGATTTTAAATTTATTTTTCTAGGTGGCTTAAAAAGTTAAAATTTGAGATTTGAGGCCATCATTGGATAAAAAATGAATTTAGAAATTTTTGGACTTGAAAAATTCGGTCAAATGGGTGGTGAACCGGCCGATTTTACCTTCGAACCCGGTTCGGACTGGTCCAGTCTGGTTCGAAACAGTGTCATCTTCTTCCTTCAGATGACAATACTGTTCACTCACCGGAAAATTGAAGCAGCACTGACAAAGAAGAAACATCTCCATTCAATACGTTTCCAGCCATCAATGCCAATCGGATGGCCAAGGAGTCCCCGACCTTCCTCTATAAAGACCCTCTCTCCATTCATCCTCTCCACACCTGAAAAGCTCACTCTCTCTCATTTGCTTAGTTTGTCATCGAAGCTCAAACTAGAGCTCTGATATAGGATCATTTCTGAGCTAAACAAGGCATGGTTGGGTTCTTTAGATATGCAGAGAAGTCAACTACACGCATATAGTCTCTGTTTGCTCCGAGGGACGCCGGAGAATCGCCGGCGTGATGGAACAGTGAAGTAGCTCTGGAGAACTGAAGCTGCCTTGTTTTGGCCGAGCCCATATCGGCCTCTTCGAGCCCTCCTCAGGCTAAACCAAGCCCTCCCAACACTTACTCAGCTCTCCCACGACTGAATTAGAATGGAAAGGTGAGCCAATTTGGCTCCCCTCTATAATTTCCATCCGGTTGTAGAGAGAAAACCGATAGAAAATCGATGATAAAATTCTAACTCAATTTGGTATCAATTGATGTGATTCTTGATTCTAGGATGAACCTTAGAATGAGAGCTATCTGCCCAAATCGAAAGCTCGGACCGCCGTGCCCCCAACAGTAAGCTTTCAAAGCTTTCTCTCTCTATAGTCTATTTTTCGGTGAAGCTCCATTTGAGCTTGTTCCGACGTCAAAACTTGCGATTCAAAGTGCCATTAAATTGTATGAAGATGGAAGAACTCATTTTTAACTTCAATTTCAACAATTTGAAGTGTTTGATCGATCAATTTGATGAAATCAAATTCGACTGTGTTAAGGAGTTGAAATTGGGTGAAAAATTAGGGATTTTCGAAATTCGAAGGACCAAAATGCAATTTTATGAAATTGAGGGTCAATTGGGTATGATAATAATGTTAGAGGACTAATTGAGGAATTTTGGAATTTTTTGAGTAAAACTTACCATTTTGGTAAAGGAGGGGGAAAAATGGTAATTTTGGAAAAGTTGGGGGACCAAATTGGAAATTTGGGAAATTAAACCCTTTTTTGTGAAATTGAATAAATTGATGTCCCAAGGGGAATTTTAAATGTTTTTGGACGTAATTTGAGGAAAAATCGGCATTAGGTACTTAAATTTAAAGAAAAATAACTTTAGGGACATCAATTGGCTTCATTGTTTATAAAATTGCATCTTGGTCTTTCGAATTTTCGAAACTCCCCAATTTATCCTAATTTCCCCAAAATTTCCGCAATTTCAACTCTTTAACACTGTCGAATTTGATTTTATTAAATTGACCGATCAAACACTTCTAATTGTTGAAATTGAGTTTATGCGATTTCATAGGACTTTTAATCGTAAGTTTTAATGCCAGAATGAGCTCAAATGGAGATTTGCTGGAAAATGGATTATAGAGAAGAAAAGCTTCAAAAGATTACCGTCGGCGGCATGACAGTCCGAGCTTTCGATTTGGGCAGATAGCTCTCATCCTGAGGTTCATCCTAGAATCAAGAATCACATCAATTGATGCCGAATTGAGTTAGAATTTCATTATCAAAATTCTACTGGTTCTCTCTCTCACACTGATTGTAAATTGTAAAGGGGAGCCGAATTGGCTTACCTTTCGTCCTTATTTGGCCGTGGATGGGCTAAGGAGGTGTCAGGAGAGCTTGGTTTGGCCTAAGGAGGGCTCGAATTGGCCGATTTCAACTCGGCCGAAATAGGGCAGCTTTGGTCCGTCAGAGATACTTCACTGTTCGATTACACTGATGCTTCTCCGACGACTCTCAGAATGAACGGATGTCACCACTGTGTAGCTGACTTCTACCCAGTTCTAATGAACCTGACCTCGCCTTCTTTGGCTTAGAAATGACCCTATATCAGAGCCTTGATTTGGGCTTCACCAAAAAACTAAGCAGCTGAGAGAGAGTGAGCTTTTCAGGTGTGGAGAGGATGAATGGGGATGGGGTCTTTATATTGGAAGCTCGGGGACTCCATGGCCATCCGATTAGTACCTTTATGATAGGCATTGATGATCGAAAATGTATTGAACGGAGACGTTTCTTCTTCGCCGGTGCTGCTTCAATTTTTCAGTGAGTGAACAGTGCTGTCATCTAAAGGAAGAAGATGACACTATTAGGAACCGGACCTGACTGGTCTGAACCGGGTTCAAAGCTTAAACCGACCGGTTCACCCCCCATTCGACCGAGTTTTTCAAATCTAAAAATTTGAAAATTTATCTAAATTCATTTTCTATTCAATGATGGCCTCAAATCTCAAATTTGAATTATTTAAGCCACCTAAAAAATGAATTTAGAATCAGGTTCAATAGTGGTTTAAACCGATCCAAATCAGTTCGAATTCGGTTCACCTGAACCGATTTGGTTTTCATCTCCAATTCACCCTATAGTCCTTTTTCATGACTTTTATGAATCCTTAGGTCACTTAGGGTCCATAAATTTTTCGGTTTACCATCTCTCTATCGGTTCCGATTTATAAACTGACTCAGTTCTTAAACCGATTTAATATGGTTCGGGTCCGGTTCACTCGAACTGGTCTAGTTTTTCTCTCCCACTTTGTTCTAAGATTCCTTCCCAAGGTTTATAAATCTCTTTGGGTCACAAGGGAGTTTAAATTTCTCTAATTTGCCCGTTCCCTAATAAACGGGTTTGTGAACCAGTTCAATGTTCTTACTCGGTTTCACCCATTCTTTTCCCGATTTTCCTTAACTCAAAAGGGCGGGGTTTACAACTCTCCCCTCCTTTCAGGAGTTTTGTCCACATAACTTAATTATCAACCTTGCATGAGGAATCATTTCCTTTGATATCCATTTGGTGTTTGCTTAACATGCAAACTCTTCTCTTGTTCTTCCAACTAGCCCTTTTTACATCCTTCACTTATGAAATTCCTTTTCCTTTATATCATTTACTCCGTTCATGGAGTTTATCATAACTAGATATACCTTACTTAAGGGTATATCCTTAGATTCACATCTCTCTTTACTTAGAGCAACATTTTTCCCTTTGAGGTCCAATACTCAAAATTGGGAGTTCCAAGATACCTAACCATTCACATGTCCAGTTAACCTCATGGTCGTTACAACCCTTAGCTCGACGTCCATTAGAGCGTTACGTGCCTGTTTTCATGAATTTCCTTGTCATCACCTTTTCGTCCTATTTCGACACTTCCTTTATCTGTTGCTCATTACAATTCAGTCCAAATTTTATGTTTGACATTGTCATTTTTACTAATCGACTCTTCCTTATTTTGAGTCATGTTTTCCTCGGGACTGTTGGGTTTACCTGCCCTTTACAGCATGGCATTTTCTAGATCTTTTCTTTATGTCCATTAGATTTCTAGAACACCTCCTTTAGGATTATTCCTAACTTTCCAACCTTTCAGGGATTGTATAACTTCATCCCTCTTTTCTTTTGGTAGTATTCCTTAACTACCTTTACTGTTGTCCACATCAACTTATAAAACTGTGTTGTTTCTCCTTACCCACTCGTCCTTTTTCAACTTCCTTATTGAGTCTTTCTGGTTCCAATTATTTGATTTCCAGATGTTTTATTGACATATTGGGATTCATCCTTTCTTAGGTCCATCCTCATTGCCAATAACATCCATTACTTAGGGATTTCCTTTGGGCTTAATCCACTCTTACTTGTTCGTAATCATTTCATAGTTCATTATTCCCGTTTGACCCTTTTCAGTCTATTGTTTTGTTCGGGGAGTTCCCTTTTTATGATTTCATTCTCTAATATGTCCCTCATGGTAGGGACTTTCGTTCTAGGAGCTACATGCTCAACTTTCTTATCATTCCTTATAGGGTTCTTTCTCCCTTTCTTCGCACCCCTATCTATGTTAGGGCATCTGTTTACTTTGGATCCTTCTCTATCCACAACTTTTGTTTTATCCCTTATTCCTTACATGGGATACTTTCGATTATTGGTTTTATTCCGTGCATTCCACACTATGCTCAGTCGTCCACTCTTTAGGCTTCATATACACGTGTGGACTCTGATTTGTCTTACCAATTGTGGTTATTCCTTCTTAGCCACATCTTATTTGGAGGACTTACTTTCCCAACATTTCTCGAACATTCTTTCCTTTACCTTAGTATGGGTTATCCACTCATTCATACTTATAACAACATCTTTTGATGCTAACCCGTTAACTTATTTCTGTTTAAGGAGCGTTTACATCCTCCTTGTTTCAAATTCTCTTATTTGTCCTTCGTGAGGCTCACTTAACCGTCTCAAGACTTTAAACTATAAATCTGGTTTTGGCCATTGATTTCTTTAAGGATTTTCCTTCGTTCTTCTTTTCCAATGTTTTGGCCTTTTCACTTCTCCCTTCTTTGTCATGGTTTAAATCCATGGTTCTCTCGAAGACCAGTTCTTTAATTGTATCTTTTCTCCATTTTTTTGGCCCAATCGTCTGGGCAGTTGTATTACTTGTTCCTCATGCCCATCCTATTGTCCTTTATAGAGTGTAGTGTTTACTACATCTCAACCTTTCTTAGGGTTTTGTTTATTCTATTTGGCCGTCCGTTGCTACTAGTTTCTTCTTTCTACTCGGTTCTCCTAGAATTATTACTTGGTTCTCTTGCTCTCTCCAAACAGGTCACACCGGGCCATCACAATACTTCCTTCCTTTGAAACATTTCCTAATTAAGGGTTGATTTCTTGCACTCCACATTATGTCCATTCGCCCATCAATAATCCTTCATGGGTAGTTAGTCGTATGCATCCCTTTAAAGTTTACTTTCATAATGTATTTCTTTATGGAGTGTTCAAATCTTGCTTGTTTCAAGATTTCATAACAATTATGTGAGAGGCTTGCCTATCCCTTTCTTGGCTTGAGTTTAGTCGTTAATTTGGCCTTTCATCCTTTTAAGGATTTCTTTTATCTTTCTTCTCCCGATTATTTGGCCTTTCTGCATCTCTCTTCTTTGTTGAAACTCAAATTATGGCTTTCCCATGTATTAGTCTGTTAACTACCTCGCCTCCACCATTCCTTTGGTCTAAATTTCTTAGGGCAGTTGTTTCTCGAGTCCTCTTGTCCTTAACATCCATCTCACTGACCTTTTTATGGTATAGTCCTTTCTACCTCCCGGTCTTCCTTAGGGTGTCATTTATTCTCTTTGACTATCTTACTGTAATGACTTGCTTTCTTTTGTCATGTTGGTCCGAAATTCCAATTTGGCTTCATTGCTTTTTCCAAGGTGATTCATTCCTGTGATCCCAATACATCCTGTTTATTGTCAAATGTTCGTCTTGTCTTCTCTTATGGTTGCTCTCCCTTCTTTGCTCCCAATATCTAGAAATTTCTTCTTTCAAAGGAGAGTTCTCTTTGTTCTATTTGTAGTTTATCGAGGTCCTACCTTTAGTGCCTTTTCTTTTTCTTCCTACCATTATGCTAGAATCTTGTATGTAATTGAAGTTCTGAGCAGGAGTTGTATTTTTAAGGATGGTATCCTTTCGGGTATCCTATAGTTGTGGGGGCATTATTCTTGGGAAATATTGTCCTGACTTCTTGCGGTGTGGGGCAATTTTTCACTTCGTGTCCTATTCCCCTATGGGTTAACTTGATTCATGTCCTTAGTAGGGTTGGGCACTTCTCCATGCAGTGTCCCTATTGTTCATACTTGTAATTATGTGAACATAAGATGTTCCTCCTTGCATTTTTTCTAGGAAATTGTTAGTTTTGAGGTCCTGTACTCAAAATTGAGAGTTTCAAGATACCTAACCATTCCCGCGTCTAGTTAACCTCTTGGTCATTGCAACCCTTAGCTCGAAGTCCTTTCGAGTGTTACGTACCTGTTTTCAAAGTTTTCCTTGTCATCTCCTTTTTGTTCTATTTTGAATCTTCCTTTATCTGTTGCTCATTATAATTTAGTCCAAATTTTTTGTTTGACATTGTCATTTTTACTAACTAACTCTTCCTTATTTTGAGTCATGTTTTCCTCGGGACTGTTGGGTTTACCTGCCCTTTACATCATGACGTTTTCTAGATCATGTCTATATGTCCATTAGATTTCCAGAACACCTCCTTTAGGATTACTCCTAACTTTCCAACCTCTCAAGGATTGTATAACTTTATCTCTCTTTTCTTTTAGTAGTATTCCTCGACTACCTTTATTGTTGTCCACATCAACTTATAAAACTATGTCGTTTCTCCTTACCCACTCGTTCTTTTTCAACTTCCTTATTGAGTCTTTCCGATTCCTATTATTTGATTTCCACATGTTTTACTGACATGCTAGGATTCATCCTTTCTTAGGTCCATCCTCATTCCCAATAACATCATTTACTCAGGGATTTCATTTGGCCTTAATCCACTCTTACTTGTTCATAATCATTTCATAGTTCATTATTCCCGTTTGAACCTTTTCAGTCTATTGTTTTGTTCGGGGAGTTCCCTTTTTATGATTTCATTCTCTAATATGTCCCTCATGGTAGGGACTTTCGTTCTAGGAGCTACATGCTCAACTTTCTTATCATTCCTTATAGGGTTCTTTCTCCCTTTCTTCGCACCCCTATCTATGTTAGGGCATCTGTTTACTTTGGATCCTTCTCTATCCACAACTTTTGTTTTATCCCTTATTCCTTACATGGGATACTTTCGATTATTGGTTTTATTCCGTGCATTCCACACTATGCTCAGTCGTCCACTCTTTAGGCTTCATATACACGTGTGGACTCTGATTTGTCTTACCAATTGTGGTTATTCCTTCTTAGCCACATCTTATTTGGAGGACTTACTTTCCCAACATTTCTCGAACATTCTTTCCTTTATTACCTTAGTATGAGTTGTCTACTCATTCATACTTGTCACAACATCTTTTGATGCTAACCCGTTAACTTATTTCTGTTTAAGGAAGGTTTACATCCTCCTTGTTTCAAAATCTCTTGTTCGTCCTTCGTGAGGCTCACTTAACCGTCTCAAGACTTTAAACTATAAATCCGGTTTTGGCCATTAATTTCTTTAAGGATTTTTCTTCGTTCTTCTTTTCCAATGTTTTGGCCTTTTCACTTCTCTCTTCTTTGTCGTGGTTTAACTCCATGGTTCTCTCGAAGACCAGTTGTATAACTATCTCTTTTTCTCTATTTTTCTGGTCCAATCATCTAGGCAGTTGTATAACTCGTTCCTCATGCCCATCCTATTGTCCTTCATAGAGTGTATTCTTTACTACATCTCAACCTTTCTTACGGTTTTGTTTATCCTCTTTGGCTGTCCATTGCCACTAGATTCTTCTTTCTACTCGGTTCTCCTGGAATTATTACTTGGTTCTCATGCTCTGTCCAAGTAGTTCACATTGGGCCATCATGATACTTCCTTCTTTTGAAACATTTCCTAATTAAGGGTTAGTTCCTTGCACTCCACATTATGTTCATTCGCCCATCAATCCTTCAAGGGTAGTTAGTTGTATGCATCCCTCCAAAGTTTACTTTCATAATGTATTTCTTTATGGAGCATTCAAATCTTCCTTATTTCAAAATTTCTTGACAATTATGTGAGAGGCTTGCCTATTACTTTCTTGGCTTGAGTTTAGTCATTAATTTGGCCTTTGGTCCTTTTAAGGATTTCTTTTTCTCTAGAGTATTTGGCCTTTCTGCCTCTATCTTCTTTGTTGAAACTCAAATTATGGCTTTCCCATGTATTAGTCCATTAACTACCTCGCCTCCACCATTCCTTTGGTCTAAGTTTCTTAGGGCAGTTGTTTCTCGAGTTCTCCTATCCTTAACATCCATCTCATTGACCTTTTTAGGGTGTAGTCCTTTCTACCTTCCAGTCTTCCTTATGGTGTCATTTATTCTCTCTGAATATCTTTTTGTAACGAGTTGCTTTCTTTTGTCATGTTGGTCCAAAATTCCAATTTGTCTTCATTGTTTTTTTTTTGTTTCCAATGTAATTCATTCCTGTGATCCCAAAACATAACGTTTGTCGTCAAATGTTCTTCTTGTCTTCTCTTGTGGCTGCTCTTCCTTCTTTGCTCCCAATATTTTGAATTTTCTTCTTTCAAGGGAGAGTTCTCTTTGGTTTATCGAGGTCATACCTTTAGTCTCTTTTCTTTTTCTTCCTACCATTATGCTAGAATCTCAAAGAGCTTACTCTTGGATGTAATTGAAGTTCCGAGCAGGAGTTATATTTCTTGGGATGGTATCCTTTTGGATTTCCTATAGCTGTGAGGGCATCTTTCTTGTAAAGTATTGTTCTAAATCCTAGTGGGGTGGGACAATCCTTCATGTCCTATCTCCTTTGTACCTTATAATAGGTTGTTTCTTGCTTAGTTACTCCAAGAGTTCTCCTATACTCCTTACCATGACTGTTTTCTTGTCATGACTTCTTTGCCTAATAATCTCTTTGATTCATTCCTTTTCTTGGGGCCATCTTCCCAACAAGATCACATTCTTTGAGAGACAAGGTTTCTTAGAATTGGGAGCACTTCATTAATAGAATAGTACAATATGTTGGGGGTTTTCTCCCGATTATAGAAAGTGGTCGTAAAATAAATAGGGTGCTACGGGGTTCTTGATAAGCATCCACCTAGGTAAGGTTATACACCCTTTGTTGGCTTTTATAGCTTCATGCTTGGCTTCCTTTATACTTAGAGTTATGCCCTCAATATGTCCTTGCACCATTCTTCGGGATACTTCCCCATTTGGTCTTTTGAGATTTCTACCATGCCTCAAGCATTTGGGAAACTTCTAGGGTTGTCTTCCTATGAGGATAGGGTGTTGAGTAGAGCCATTCCTAGTTTTCTTGGTTCCTCTCCCGGGAGCCATCTGAAAGTTTTAAGATAAATCCTATTAGTTACTATATTTTCTAGTCTTGATTATGTATTCGAGGAAACATGCTCTGATACCACTCAAGTTGTCATGCCTCGACCTAGTTTGGTCAGATTCTCATGAGCAACCCACTACTCTTCCGGTTTATTAAAGGGTTTATCCTTATTATAAACTGTAAAGAGTAAGGTGTCCCCTAAACTTGTACCTTTTCCTGAAATAACATAAATCAAAACTGCATAATAATTTAGATTTATCATACCTGTCTCACAAGCATCTTAGTCGATGGTCTTTAAGGGTAGACTTTCTAGAATTTCCTGAAAGGGTATAAGGGAGGGGGTGAGTACGACTACTTAGTGAATGGGTTTTCAAAACTTTTAACTTTTAGGAAAAAGATTTGTATTGGAGTGTGCCAGACTCCTTTCTTTCAAAAGTCCTTTCATTTCAAATCTCAGTTTTTACCACCATTTCTTATTAACCACGGTGTGTTATCACCCAACACAAATCCTTCATCATGAAGGTCAAACACACATTCGCAAGCCATCCCATCCACTGAACCCACTTGTGGCATCGGAGTGACTTTACCGGCCACCTAGATTGAAGTACGTCCACTTCTACCCTAAGGAAGAGTGGATATTCATGACATCCGACCCTCAATCCCACAATCAATTCTTCGTGTCTGTATGAGGACAGAAACCTCATCCCGTCCCCATCCCGGTCTCATGCACTTAGTGCTACTCTAAATTTTGCACGTTCACCTAGTACGACAAACTACCCTTATACCCACTAGGTCGTCCAGTGCCCTTAGGATGCATCACTACCCCTCTTGGGCATCTTGATGATCCCGTAATCATAGTGCATGGACAATCAGTGTTTTATTATCATGCCATATAATCTGTGGTGCCACTGGTCTAACGGCCATGACCCTTAACTCAACTCGTAGTTATTTGTCTTGACTAGTCCGTCGACCTGTCATGTTGCACTACCACTAGTTGACCGAGTATGTCGGTCCTGTCTTGGTACCATGGTGAAACAATTCCTTTATTTAGAGTTTTATGGCATATAACTCATGTTTGTTTACGAGCTCCTACTCGTACCAACTGGCCTTGGGTCCACTGTATGAGATTTTCAAAATCGGGCATATTAGCCCCCAAGTTCTAAAACCGAGGCTCCCGGCCTATAAGAGCTATTCGAGCTCCCACGAAGAAGGTCTCCCATATCATTTAAGCATTGGCTCATAGTCAGGGGAGAGCACTTCCGACAAAAATATGTTTTCAACTGTCCATTATACCGACCGGGTATAAGGACATTTCCGCTCATAACTGATGAATGGGTTTTCAACTTCCTTCGAGGAAGTATTATCATACCAACCGTGTATGATCTACTTACAACCGGTAAGTAGTTTTTCTGCATGATTTTCACATCACTTCTCTGTGTTGTGATGTTTAAAATACCACTGAGTAGTGGGTAGTGGGTTTTCATTTTGAGGTACTTATCATCCCCAATCAGGTATGATATAAAATCCCACTCACTTGTTAATGTAGTGAATTCCACTAAACTGGTTCTTTGAATTCACGTGAGCTTGACCTTGCTGGTGTTCCCGGTACCTCGTGTTCCTACACGATATGAACATCTCAGTTCATTATCTCTTGGCCTAATAGCCTTCATTCATTCTAAATGAATGAGAAAACCAAACTTTTATTTATTTTCAATTTGGTCCCTAAAGTCCCCAACGCCAATTTTTCCTCAAATTGAGTCCCACAACTTTTAAAATTCCCCTTGGGACCTCAATTTATTCAATTTCACAAAAAGGGGTTTAATTTCTCAATTTTCCAATTTGGTCCACCAACTTTGGGAAAATTACCATTTTGCCCTTCCTTTACAAAAATGGTAAATTTTACCCCAAAAATTCTAAAATTCCTCAATTGGCCCTTTAACATACTTATCATGCCCAATTGACCCTCAATTTTATAAAATTGCATCTTGGTCCTTCGAATTTTCAAAAATCCCCAATTTTCTACCAATTTCAACTCCTTAACACTACCGAATTTGATTTCATCAAATTGATTGATTAAATACTTCTAATTGTTGAAATTGAACTTCAAATTTAGTTTCTACTAGTTCATATGACTCCATAGCACTTTGAATCGTAAGTTTTAAAAATGGAACGAGCTTAAACGGAGCTTTGCTGAAAAATGGACTATAGAGAGAGAAAGTTTCAAAAGTTTACCGTCGGCAGCACGACAGTCCGAGCTTTCAATCTAGGCAGATATCTCTAGTGCTCAGGTTCATCCTAGAATTAAGAATCACATCAATTGATGCCAAATTGAGTTAGAATTTCATTATCGAAATTCTACCGGTTCTCTTGAGCACCGGTTGGAAATTACAGAGTGGAGCCGAATTTGCTTACCTTTCAGTCCTAATTTATCCGTGGGAGGGCTAAGGAAGTGTTGGGAGGGCTTGGTTTGGCTTGAGGTGGTCTCGAAATGGCTAGAGCTGCTTCACTGTTCCATGACACCGATGTTTCTCCTGTGACCTTTGGAGCAAACGGAGACTACAGGCGTGTAGCTGACTTCTTCTCGGTTTTTAAGAACCCAACCTTGCCTTCTTTGGCTTAGAAATAACCCTATATCAGAGAGTCCGGTTTGTGCTTCATCGAAAAACTAAGCAACTGAGAGAGAGTGAGCTTTTTAGTTGTAGAGAGGATAAATGGGGTGGGGGCCTTTATATAGGAAGCTCGGGGACTCATTGGCCGTCTGATTGGTGCCTTTATGACAGGCATTGATGTTCGAAAACATATGGAATGGAGATGTTTCTTCTTTGCCAGCGCTGCTTTGATTTTCCAGCGAGTGAATAGTTTTTCATCTAAAGGAAGAAGACCACACTATTCCGAACCGAACTGAACCAGCCCGAACTGGGTTCAAAGCTTTAGTCAGCCGGTTCACCCCCATTCGATCGAGTTTTTCAAATATAAAAATTTCTAAATTCATTTTCTATCAAATGGTGGCCTCAAATCTCAAATTTAAGTTATTTAAGCCACTTAGAAAAATGAATCTAGAATCGGGTTCAATAGATGTTTAAATCGGTCCGGTTCGGATCCGGTTCACCTGAACTAGTTTGGTTTTTATCTCCAATTCACCCTAAAGTCCTTTTCCAAGACTTTTATGACTACTTAGGTCACTTAGGGTCCATAAATTTCACGGTTTACCATCTCTCTATCAGTTCTGATTCATAAACTGTCTCGATTCTTAAACCGCTTTAATCTTCCCAAGGTTTATAAATCTCTTTGGGTCACAAGGGAGTTGAAATTTCTCTAATTTTCCCATTCCCCAATAAATGGGTTTGTGAACTGGTTCGGTTGTCTTACTTAGTTTCACCGGTTCTTTTCTCGGCTTTCCTTAACTCAAAAGGGCGGGGTTTACACCAAATGTCTCGATGATCCCGCATCACATGCATGTACAATCAAGAGTCTTATCCATTTATAGCAATTATCTTTGGCCTAAGGGTCTGTTAGCTTGGCTTTGGCCCATGCGCACCATCACAATGGGTTCAACGACCCATCTTTGGCTTAGTAGCTATTCGGCCCAACAAGCCCAAAATCCCCGCCTTGGCTCGGTGGGTATCACACACAATTATCCATTTCTAGATTTTTAATAATTCATAGCATGCTCATTCTTAATAGGTTCATACCCGTGCCCATCAACTTTGGGCCAACTTATATCACTGAGCCTAATCTTCAAAATTTGATCCCAAATATTTTAAGTAGAGTCACCTACTCAAGGGAGTCAAATTTCGAGAAAACCATTTTAGAGGAAAAGTCATCGTCCCAATCGGAACTGATGTCATAAATTTTCCACTCACCTGGTAGCAGTGACGTGGTCGTCCCGGTGAGACCCCGCGTCGGGGTGCACTCCTTTGCACAAGTACTTGGATAATTAGTTACTACATGGTACGGGGATTCATATAAGGAGAATTGGCATAAAAGGTCGCATACTTCCACGTATTTGCCCGTATGTCCTTCAATTATGCCTTAACTGCATTTAGGTCCCTAAAGTTCATAATTTCACATTTTAGGTCCCTAATCATCCTTTAATTTCAATTAAGTCCCTAGGATTTCCAATTATCCCTCTTGGGTTCTTAATTTTTTCAAAATCACCAAGTGGCCCTCAATTTTTCTGAAATTGCCAATTGGTCCTTAATTTCACCAAAATTGCTCATTGGCCCTTAATTTATAAAAAATTACCAATTGGCCCTTCATTTCATCCAATTGCCCAATTGGGCCCCAATTAGAAGTTAATGTAATGAAAATAGCCCAATTTTCCTTAAATTACAATTCGACCCCCAATTTTCCAAAAATCCCCAAATTGCCCAATTTTTCAAAAATTGTAATTTGGTCTCTAAATCATCATTTCATTCAATTGATCCCTAAAACTTGGTTAATTTCCCTCATTTATGATTTGAATCGCCTTCCCTATGCCTCACTCATCATTTTAAGCTTGAAACGCTTCATTTGACTTAGAAATGAGCTCAAATGAAGCTTCACTGGAAAACTAAGTATAGAGAGAGAAAGCTTTGATATCTTACCGACGAGGGTCCGACAGCTGTAGCTCTTGCATTCTTTGAATTGCCCTTCTTCTAGGGATCCTTCCTGGTTCAAACCACACCTCAATTGGTGGTCTGAGTAGTGTGAATTTTGCAGTTTAAATTTTTGCAGAAACATACTATGAATAGTATTTTTTCTGGCGAAGAGTGGCAGAGGGGACTTACTGTCTTAGCTCAGGGAGGGTCAGGACACCTCTAGGCATGGTCTAAGGAGCTTGGCAGGAATTAGTCTAGGGATGGCTTGACTTGAGCTTGAGCAGCACGGGTTGTTGACAACCGAGTAGCAGCGACACTATGCAAGCTTCCCCACTCTTCTCTTGTGGTCCTCGGCCTAAATGGAGGGTGCAACTGGGTAGAGGACTTCCTCTCAGTTCTAGGGACTCCAAATGCAGCTTTAGAGGTTAAGAAAAATCCCACTGCTAGAGCTCTGGTTTGCTTCTCGCCAGAAACGGTAGTACTTCACCTTCTTCACTCATTTGTGGGATGGGAAGAACGAATGGAAGGGTACTCTTTATATAGAGATCTTGGCAAATGACCAGGCTATTGGTTGACGTAGGACTTGGCCTTCGACTAGGCTACCAGCAGTCATACCGTAGCTCTTCTCAGGGCACTGGAGGAATCACTCTCTTTCTCTCTCTCCTTTCTTTCTGTCAAGTGAGTGAGGCAGAAGACGATGACATGTTGGGCGTGCCACATGGTGCGCTGTGATTGGTTGGTTTTTTTGACATGGCATTCCAACTCAGTTGCCGCGTAAGCCATTGACCATACACATGGCAACCTCACATTGGCTGCTCGTGTCTATGTGGCATGCTGACCATCATCTGCTAACCGTTGACCGTACATGTGGCAACCTCCCATTGGCTACCCGTGTTTGCGTGGCTGTTGACTATTGACCAATTGGACCATTGACCGGTATCATTCGTTTACCAACTAGACCATTGACCGGTCCGGTTCGACTAGGTTCGGTGACCCGAATTCAAAATTTGGCCGGTTCCAGCCCGATTCGACCGATTTTCTAAAATTTAGAAAATTCCTAATTTATCTAAATTCATTTTCTATCTAATTGTGGCCTCAAATTTCCAAATTGATATTTTAAAGCCAACTAGAAAAATGAATCATTGAATCGGTTCATCATGGTTCAACCTGGTTCAGGTCCGATTCACCCCGAACTGGTCCGATTTTCTCATCCAATTCACTTTATGGTTCTTCCTCTTGATTTTTATGACTTGTTGGTCACCTGGGATTTTCCAATTTCCCATTCTATCCCTTCTTTACTATTTTTGCTTCATTAATTGACTCGGTTTTCTCATAAAAAATTACCGGTTCATTGGTCCGAGAGGACGGGTTTCACAACTCTCCCCCCCGTTTTAGGAGTTTTGTCCCCAAAACTCAACTATTCACCCTTTACATTGGGAATGAATCTCCTTGCGGTCAACTCGGGTTTCGATTTGATATCCTACCTCTTTGGTCACCCCTTTTACTCATTCATTTACTCCCTTGGACTTAGTTGTTATGACTTGTCTTACCACCCACACCCCCCATGTCCATGTGTTTTCTTAGATCCAATGCTTCCTGCTGTTTGGGGTCAAACCTTTACTCTTGAGGGTTTTGTCTGAAATTGGGAATTCAAGAATGTTTGATCGTAATCGGGTCTATTTATCCTCTTGGTCATTAAATCTATTCTTTCATACTGAGCCCCTTTCTTATTGAGACTGTTGGACCTACACATTCATTACAGTATGACTCCCACATTCGGTTATTTCTCTTTTGATCCTAAGTCCTCCTTACTTTGAGATTTGGACCGAGTTCTTCTACTCCCCTCCTTATAGTGTATTCCCTTTATCCTTCCTCTTGCATTGTAAAAATGCTTCAATACTCGATTCCGGTTCATACATCTCTTCCATGCTCCAAATGTCCTTAGGATATTGACGTTAGGCCCTTTGTGGGAATTTGGGTTTCCCGCATTTATTCGTCCTACACCACTTCCTTATTGGGTTTTCCTGTCTCCAGCTACTGAGTTTCCCATCCCCTTCTGGACTTATCGACATATCGGGGTTTTCCTTCCTTTGGCCCGTCCTCATGTCCAATGGCATCCTTCGACCAACGAAGGGTTCTTCCCTTTCCTTCTCCCTCTCTTCTTCCCTTGTTTTGGGCCATCTTGCCAGCTCGCCCATGACAATAGAGTTTCTTTGGGGCTTAATTTTTTGCTTGTTCTAAATGGCGAGAGTTGATGTTCACCCCATAAATTTTCCACGATTACTTCTTCACTTAATCCCTATTGATTGCGTCCTCAAGGAACTTCTTCTCCCTTCAAACATCTTCCTACTTCATGAAACTGATTATTTTTATGGAGTTATTTGTTTGTCCCATAATATAGTCTTAGATCCCGTTCTTCTATTGCTTGGAGTAGGGTCTCTTTTTTATCCTAGATGCTCTTTTAGTTCATCCTTCCTTTAGTATTTCTTGGGTCCACCCACTCCCTTATTTGACTTTGCCCTACCTAGATAGGCGACTCTTCTCTCCCTAAGTCGTACCCCTTTTTGGAAACTCGAGACCTACCTGCCCCTTGTAACCTGACATGTTCAAGACCCGTCCTCATCCATGATTCTTCTAGAATATCCCTTCTGAAATCCTTGGATTTTATTTGGGACCATGGGGCTTTGCCCTCCTTTATCACCTGTTAGTGTTCCTTCACTACCTTGGGTTCACCTGATTACCCAATGTATGCATCCATGATTTTACCATTTCTCCCTTACCCTATTGGTGTCTGTTTTCTTGAAATTTCGGGCTTTTTCAACATTGTATCCTAGTCGTTTCTTCCATTAGAGAGTATCCTTCTATGCTTTCCTTCTTACGGGGTAGGGTACTATTCCTACCTCGCTTCTTTTAATGTGTTCTCCTTGAGCATCAAATTCCTCCTCAATGCCTCCCTTATATCATACCTTAACCAAGCTCTATTATAGGCTTCGCGATTGTTCTCCCTCATTGTTTTATTGACGTTTTTGGGTTGTCTTCGGGTCCCATGTATGGATTATTTTGCCTACTCGTTTACTCATCTCCCAACAGATTTTTCTCAATTCCTACTATCATGGTTCTTTATCACTGGCTTAACTTACCTCTTACTTCTCCGTTCAATTGGATGTCTAGTTGCCCTTTCATGATTATCCCTGATGTCACTTGCGAGGGTTCTTTTGGGGTGGGGAAGTCCCTTTTTTGACTTGTCCTCAAGAGGGGTCTTTGGCTTGCCCTAGGCCGGGGCCCGACTTCTTGATTGGGCACTCACCCTATGGTAATCCTTTGGTGAAACTGCTGAATTTCACTAACCAAATTCACCCTTATTTGGACTTCAATTTTAGTAATTCTTGATCCTAGAAGGAACCTCAGGACGAGACATACATTCCCAAATCAAGAGCTCGGACCGCTGCACCTCTGACAGTAATTGCAAACCCCGTTCTTTGATAATAAGAAAACTGGGGAAAGAACCAGATATTTCTAAAGAGAAAACTGAGTCGGTTTACAAATCGAAACCGATAGAGAAAGGTCAAATCGAGAAATTTATGGATCCCAATTGACCTAAAGAGTAAAAAAGTCATGAAAAAGGACTTTAGGATGAATTGGAGATGAAAACCAAACTAGTTCAGGTGAACCGGATCTGAACCAAAGTGAACCGATTTGGTCCGGTTTGAACCACTATTTAACTGGATACTAAATTCATTTTTTTAGGTGGCTTAGAAAATTCAAATGGGAGAATTGAGGCCACCATTAGATAGAGAATGAATTTAGAAAATTTTAATATTGAAAAATTCGGTCGAATTGGGCCTGAACCGACCGGTTTAAGCTTTGAACCCAGTTCGGATCGATCAGGTCCGGTTCGTAACAGTGTCGTCTTATTCCTTCAGATGACAACAATGTTCACTCACATGAAAATCGAGCAGCGCCGGTGAAGATGAGAAGTCTCTGGCCAGGGAGTTTCAGGCAATGAATGACCACCATTAAGGTGCTAATCGGATGACCAAGAAGTCCCCGAGCTTCCTTATTATGTGCCCCTCCTCATTCATTTTCCTGACACCTAAAAACTCCACTCTCTCCCTACTACTCCCTTTTCCGATGAAGCTTGAACCAGAGCTCCGACTTGGGCGTTTATTTGAGCCAAAGAAGGCATGGTCGGGTTCTTTGGATTTGGGGAGAAGTCAGCTACACGCATGTAGTCTCCATTTGCTCCGAGGGTCGTTGGAGAAACGTCGGCGTGATAGAACAATGATGTAGCTCTAGTGGACTGAAGCTGCCCGGTTTTGGCTGAGCTGAAAATGGCCAATTCGAGCCCTTCTTAAGCCAAACCAAGCACTCCTAACACTTCCACAAGCCTCCTACAACTAAATTAGAGCAGAAAGGCAAGCCAATTTGGCTCCCCTGTATAAATTCTAATCAGTGCTAGAGAGAGAACCAATTAATTTTCAATGACTAAATTCTCACTCAATTTGGCATCAATTGATGTAATTCTTGATCCTAGGAGTAACCTCATGGCAAGAGCTATCTTCCCAGATTGAAAGCTCGAACCGCTGCGTCCTCGACAGAATGCTTTTGCAGCTTTCTCTCTAAGTCCAATTTTTCAGCCAAGCTCTGTTTGAGCTTGTTCTGACGTCAAATCGCACAATTCAGAGTGCAATTGAATCATATGAAGGTTTAGGAACTCCAATCTAACTTCAAATTTAACAATTAAACTCATTTGATCGGTCAATTTGATAAAATCAAATTTGGCTGAGTTAGAAGGTTAAAATTGGAGATTTCAAAAATTCAAGGGACTAAAGTGTAATTTAATAAAATTGAGGGCCAATTGAGCATGATAAAGATGTTTGAGGACCAATTGGGCAAGTTTTGGAATTTTTGGGGCAAAAGTTACCATTTTGGTAAGGTAGGGGCACAATGATAATTTTGGAGAAATTGGGGACCAAATTGGAAATTTGGGAAACTTGAACCCCTTTATGTGATTTTGAATAAATTGAGGTCCTAAGGTAAATTCTAGAGTTTCGGGACTCAATTTGGGGGAAAACCGGCATTTGAGACCTAAGGTTAAAGAAAAATAACTTTAGGAACTTAACTGCAAATAAATGAAAAGTTTGGTTATTTCATTCATTCATGATTAATGAAGACTATTAGGCCAAACGATAATAAATAAGGATGTTCATATCGTGTAGGAACACGAAATACTAGGAACGCCTGCTAAGATAGGTTCATGTGAAGGCAACAAGCTGGTTAAGAGGAAATTTATTGCACTATCGGATGAGTGAGATTTTATATCATACCCGGTTGGGATGATAAAAACCTTGGAAATGAAAACCCACTACTAAGTGGTATTTTAACCATCACATCTGAGAGGAGTGATGTGAAAATTACACAAAAAAAAATAATTATCGATTGTAAGTAGATCATACCTGATTGGTATGATGAAACTTTCTAGAAGGAAGTGGAAAACCCGTTTATCGGTTATAAGCGGAGATGCCCTCATACCCGGTTTGTGTGATGGACGGTTAAAAGTTTATTTTTGTCGAAAGTGCTCTCCCCTGACTGTGTGCCACTGCTTAAAATTTTTGGGAGACCTTCTTGACGGGAGCTCGAATAGATCAAATAGGCCAGATGCGTCAATTTTGGAACTTGGAGGCTAATATGCCCAATTTTGAAAATCTCGTATAATGGGCCCTATGCCAGTTGGCACGAACAAGAGCTCATAAACACACATGAGTTTAAGCCATGAAACCTTTAAATGAATGAATTGTTTGGCCATGGTACCAAGACAAGACCAACACACTCAATGGACTGGTGGCAGTGCGACATGACAGGTCTACGGACCAATCGAGACAAACATCTACAGGTCGAGTGAGGGTCGGAGCTATTGGACTAGTGGCACCTCAAATTATATGGCTTATGTGGAAAATTGTGGATTTGTGCATGCACTGATGTCACAGGACCTTCAAGACATCCAAGAGGGGTAGTGATGCATCCTAGGGTTACTAGACGACATGGTGGAGATAATGGTAGTTAGTCGTGCCAGTAGTCTTGGAAGCTCGACATAGCTTCATACACATGAAATTGGGGTGGGGTCGGGATGAGATCTCTCCACATACGGACATGGAGTTGTGTTTTAGGATTGAGGGTCGGATGTTGCATATATCCACTCATTCTCAAGGTAGAAGTGGACATGCTTCTATTTAGGAGGTTGGTAAAGTTGCTCCAATGCCATAAGTGGTTACATTGGATGTACTTGCATGCGAATGTCTGTTCCCTTCATGATGAAGGGTATGTGTTGGTTGATAAACACATCGTTGTGATGAGAAATGACTACAAAAAACAGAGATTTGAGAATGAAAGGTTTTTAAAAATAAGGAGTCTAGCACACTCCAATTCAAACTATTTTTTGAAAGTCATACTTTAAACATCCATTCATTGAGTCGTTGAACTCACCCCCTCCCTTATACCCCTTTTAGGTAATCCTAGGGAAAGCCTACCCAAAGAACACAAGTTAAAACATCTGTGAGGAAGGTATGAAAAGTTTAAAATTTTATACAGTTTTGATTTATATTATTCTAGGAAAGGTGCATGTTTAAAAAGACTACTTACTCCTCACAATTTAAAAGAAGGGGCAACCCTTAATAAACTAGGAGAGTGGTGAGTTGATCACGGGGATCTGACCAAACCAGGTCGGGGTGTGACAACTTGAGTGGTATCAGTGTCTATTTCCTCGGAGAAATAATCTAGATTAGAAAATATAGTAACTAATAGGATTGATCTTAAAACTTTTAGAATGGCTAAGAAGAAAGGAACCAAGAGAACTAGGGTTGTAGTCTCCAACACTGCCCAACCACCCCTACCTATGGAAACTCCCAGAGAAGCCCAGACAACTCCCCCTAGACTTAGCACAGAACACCAGAGGTTGTACGAGGAGTTCTCCCATGTATTTGGGCAACCTAACCTCATCCCTAAGGCAAACACCAATTCTCGGGTTGAACTAGAGGAAATGCAATGCTGTCCTGCCCCTGTTAACCACCCCCTCCAATAGACATTCCCATAAACCTTAAGACTCTCTATCAACTAGGGTGTAAACCCTTACTCGGAGAAAAAGATGCTGGTGCCACCATGGATTGGTTGGCAAATATTAAGAAGCTGATGGGAATCGTTAGGATACCACAAAAGAATATAGTGATCTTGAAAAAATTCTTCCTGGAGGGAAGTGCCAAACGATGGTGGGACAATGTCCGAAACCTACATACCACCATCCGCACTTGAGAACAGTTTGAGGAGAGGTACTCGGAGGAGTATCTGGTGCCTCATTTGATAAATGAGAAGAGCAAGAGTTCATCCGGCTTCGACAAGGGATTAACTCCATATCGGAGTATGAAACAAAATTCAACGAGTTAAGACCCTTTGCTCTTGATCTAGCTAGAACGACAAACATATGCTAGAGGTTCATGGACGGTCTCAATATGGACATTTGAGACCATATAGGAGTACAAGGATGCCCCACGACCTAGCAACAGTAATCAGTATGGCTCATGAGTGTGAGTGACTGGTGCAGACTCAATGCTGTCGGATGGAACAGACGACCCATAAGGAGGATAAGGGTCAAAACCAACAAGAAGGATGAAAGGAGCATAATAGTTCAAAATGGGGAAATGGAATGGCATTTCAAAGGAGAATAGGGCCCAAACCGGATAGAACCGGTTTATGAACCGAGTTGAATTGTGAACCGGAACTGATAGAGAATGGGTCAACCAAGAAATTTATGGACCCCCTGTAATCCAAAGAGATTTATAAATCTTGTGATGGAACATTAGGACAAAGTGGGAGAGAAAAACCAGATCGATTTGGATGAACTGGACCCGAATCGGATTGAACTGGTTTAAAGACTAAGTTAGTTTATGAATTGCAATCAATAAATGGATGGTAAACCAGGAATTTTATGGACCCTAAATGACCCAAGGAGTCACAAAGGACATTTAAATGAACTTGTGAAGGAATTGGAGATGAAAACCAAATCGGTTTAGGTGAACCAGATCCGAACCAGTTTGAATCACTATTGAATCAAATCATAAATTTATTTTTCTAGGTGCCTTAAATAATTCAAAATTGAGATTTGAGGCCACCATTGGATAGAAAATGAATTTAGATGAATTTAGAAATTTTTAGATTTGAAAAACTTGGTTGAATGAGTGGTGAACCGATCGGTTTAAGCTTCGAACCCTGTTCGGACCGGTCCGGTCCGGTTCGAAATAGTGTCATCTTCTTCCTTCAGATGACAGCACTGTTCACTTGCTGGAAAATTGAAGTAGCATAGGCGAAGAGGAAATGTCTCCATTCAATACATTTCCGGCCATCAATGCTTGTTATAAAGGTGCCAATCGGACGTCCAAGAAGTCTGAGAGCTTTCTATATAAAGACCCCCTCCCCATTCATCCTCTGCACACCTAAAAAGCTCACTCTCACTCAGTTGCTTAGTTTTCTGGCAAAAATCAAATCAGAGCTCTGATATAGGGTCATTTCTGAGCCAATGAAGACGAGCTTAGGTTTCTTAGAACCAGGGAGAAGTATGCTACACGGTGGTCGCATCCATTCGTTCCGAGAGTCAACGAAGAAGTGCCGACGTGATTGAACAGTGAAGCAGCTCTGAAGGACCGAAGCTGCCCTGTTTCAGCCAAGTTGAAATCAGCCAATTTGAGCCCTCCTCTAGCCAAACCAGGCCCTCCCAACACCTCATTAGCCCTTCCATGGCCGAACTAGGACTGAAAGGTAAGCCAATTCACCTCCCCTTTGAAATTTTTGATCAGTGTTAGAGAGAGAGTCGGCCGAATTTTAATAACGAAATTCTAATCCAATTTGACATCAATTAATGTCATTCTTGATCCTAGGAAAAACCTCTGTAGGAGAGTTACCTACCCAGATAGAAATCTTAGACCGCCATGCCTTCACCGGTGAGCAATCGAAGCTTTCTCTCTCTATAGTTTGTTTTCCGGCAAAGCTCCGTTTGAGCTCATCCCGGTGTTAAAACTCGCGATTCAAAGAGCTATGGAATCGTATGAACATGGAGAAACTTAATCTCAACTTAAATTTCAATAATTAGAGGAGTTTGATCAGTTAATTTGATGAAATCAAATTCGGCTGTGTTAAAGAGTTGAAATTAGGGGCAAAATTGGGGATTTTAAAAAAATTCGAGGGACCAAAATGAAAATTTCTAAAATTGAGGGTCAATTGGGCAAGATAAAAACATTAGAGTACCAATTGAAGAATTTTAGAATTTTTGGGGTAAAATTTACCATTTTTGTTAAGGAAGGGCAAAATGGTAATTTTGGAATAGTTGGGGGATCAAATTGGAAAATTAAACCCCTTTTTTGTGAAATTGAATAAATTGAGATCCCAAGGGGAATTTTAAAAATTTTGATACTCAATTTGAGGGAAAATCGGCATTTAGGAACCTAATTGTAATTAAATAAAAGTTTAATTTTCTCATTCATTTGGAATGAATGAAGGCTTTTAGGCCGAGAGATAATGAACCAAGATGTTCATATCGTGTAGGGACATGAAACACTGGGAACGCCATCAAGGACAAGGTCACGTGAAATCAAGGAACCGGTCTAGTGGAATTCACGGCATTTATGTGTGAGTGGGATTTTATATCATAACCGGTTGGGGATGATAAGTACCTCGAAATGAAAACCCACTATCAAGTGGTATTTTAAACATCACAACTTAGAAGAGTGATGTGAAAACCATACAGAAAAACTACTTACCGGTCGTAAGTAGATCATACCCGGTTGGTATGATGAAACTACCTCGAAGGAAGTTGAAAACCCATTCATCGGTTATGAACGGAGATGTCCTTATGCCCAATCGGTATAATGGACGGTTAAAAATATATTTTGTTTGAAGTACTCTCCCTTGACTGTGTGCCAATGCTTAAACTATTTGGGAGACCTTCTTGACGGGAGCTCGAATAGCTCTTATAGGCTGGGGCCTCGATTTTGGAAATTTGGGGCTATTATGCCCGGTTTTGAAAATCTCAGACAGTGGGCCACAAGCGAGTGGGCATGAGTAGGAGCTCGTAAACAAACATGAGATATGTGCCAAAAAAATTTAATGAATGAATTGTTTGGTCATGGTACCAATACAGGACCGATACACTCAGTTAACTAGTAGTAGTGCGACATGACTGGTCTTCGAACCAGTCAAGACAAACATCTACAGGTTGAACTGATGGTCGGGGCCGTTAGACTAATGGCACCACAGAATACATGGGATGATAAGAAAATATTGTTTGTGCGTGCACTATAATTTTGGGATCATCAAGATGCCCATGAGGGGTAGTGATGCACCCTAAGGGCCCTAGACGACCCGGTATGTAGAAGGGCAATTCGTCGTACCAAATGACCATGTGAAATTTGGAGTAGCACCAAGCGCATGAGACCGGGGTGGGGACGAGATGAGATCTCTGTCCTCATATGGACACGAAGAATCAATTTCGGGATTGAGGGTCGGATGTTGCAGACATCAGCTCATTCTCAGGGTAGAAGTGGACGTACTTCTAGAGGTGGTCGGTAAAGTCGCTTTAAAGCCACAAGTGAGTTTTCATAAACAAAACAACTTTAATCGGAGTGTGCCATGGCATGTCCACTGGTTTAAAAAACCTTTATCCTACCGAGGGTGAAATTTTCAAGTTGGAGTGTGCCATACTACTTAATTTCGTTAATCTTTCTCCACTTTAAATTCTTGATTTTTCAAAAACACATCCGTCATCATAAAGGTCAATCACACAATCGCAGGCCAGCACGTCCATTGAACCCACTTGTGACATCAGAGTGACTTTACCGGCCACCTAGATAGAAGCACGTCCACTTCTACCCTAAGAATGAGTGGATGTTCTTGACATCCGACCCTCAATCCCGTAACATTTCTTCATGTCTGAATGAGGACAAAGACATCATCTCGCCCTTACCCCGGTCTCTCATCCTTGAAGCTACTTCGAGCTTCACAAGGTCACCTGGTTCGACGATATGCCCTTATAATCACGAGGTTGTCCAAGGCCCTAGGACACATCACTACCCCTCTTGGGCATCTTGAAGGTCCCGTAAACACAATGCATGCACAATCAGTATTTTCACATCATGCCATATAATATGTGGAGCCATTGGTCCAACGTTCTCGACTCTTAAATCAACCCGTAGCTCTTTGTCTTGACTGGAACGTCAACCTGTCATGTTGCACTGCCACTAGTTAATTGAATATGTCGATCCTATCTTGGTACCATGGCAAAACAATTAATTTATTTAAACTTTTATGGCATATAACTCATGTTTATTTTTGAGCTCCTACTCGTGCCAACTGGCCTATGGCCCAATGTTCAAGATTTTCAAAACTGGGCATATTAGCCCCAAAGTTCCAAAACTGAGGCCTCCACCTAACAGAGCTATTCGAGCTCCCGTCAAGAAGGTTTTCCAAATCATTTAAGTAGTGGCACATAGTCAGGGGAGAGCACTTCCGACAAAAATATATTTTCAACTATCCATCATACCAACCGAGTATGAGGATATCTCCGCTCATAACCGATGAACGGGTTTTCTACTTTCGCCAAGAAAGTTTTATCATACCAACTGGGTATGATCTACTTAAAATCTGTAATAAGTTTGTCCGCGTCATTTTCACATCATACCTCTAAGTTGTGATGTTTAAAATACCACTAAGTAGTGGGTTTTCATTTTGACGTACTTATCATCCCCAACTGGGAATGATATAAAATGCCACTCACAACTGGTAAGGGGTTTTCAACTTTAAATTGTTCTCATCATCCCAACCGGGGATGATGTTAGTAAGCCCACTAACAATGACTTTCAATTTAGAAAAAGTGCTCGTCATCCCAACCGTGTATGAAGTGTAAATTTGCCCAATCACCCATTAACTGTGACGTGTTCGTCCTCGGTTGATTTTCCAAGTTGAAGCAAGCTTTCTCTTGTTGGCATTCCTATCATACTTGTTCCGTCGGAGGTGTGACGGCTCAAGCTTTCTATTGGGAAAGGTAGCTCTCTTCCTAAAGTACCTTTTAGGATTAAGAATTCCTACAATTGACCTTTCAGCTTCATTGAGGTCAAATGAGGTTTGTGGGGATGTTGGGAGTGCTTGGTTTAGCTAGAGGAGGGCTGAATTCGACCAATTTTAGCTAGCCCGAAATAGGGCAGCTTCGGTCTGCCGAAGCTGTTTCAATGTTTGATTATGTTGGTGCTTCTTTGGCGATCGTCAGATCTAGTGAGTGTTTCTATCAAATAGCTAACTTCCCCCGGAATCTAAAGAGCCTGACCTCTCATTTTGAGCTTAAGAAAAATGCCAAAGTAGAAGCTTTGGTTCGAGGTTCAATAGGAAATGGAGCAGTAGAGGGAGAGTCAAAGAAAGAGAAACAATGAGAGAGGAGTGTTCAGGTCTAAGGAGAATGAATGAGGATGAGCTCTTTATATAGGAGTAGAATTGAGGAAGATTTATTACTACATTATGGCCATTATTCTCATTAAATTGAAAATTGATAGGTATTTATTAGCATTAATTCTAATAATTAAATGTAGTTATTAAATTATGAGTATTAATTCCAAGCATGCTTAACTTTGACATTATGATGGGATATGTTGCATTAGTGTTGGTATATTTTTTTTATTACTAAAAACATGGTGTTACAATTACTCCCCATCTTTTTTGGAGTTTTGTCCACAAAACTCATGCAACATTAGTCTCTACTTCTTACCCCTTTTTTTGTGCACTTATGTTGTTTCATTTTCAATAACTTTCTACAACATCTTAGATATTAGAGAACTTTTAGAGTGGTCTTCCTACGAGAACAAATTGTTGGGATGGTGACATAAGTCCTAGTTTTCTTGGTTCCTCTCTTGGGAACCATCTAAAAATTTAAAACTTTCTCCTAGTGACTATGTTATATAGTCTTGATAATGTATTCATGGAAACATGCTCTGATACCATTCTAGTCGTCACACCCCAACCTGGTTTGGTCGGATTCCCGTGAACAACCCGCCACTCTTCTCAGTTTACTAAGAGTTTTCCCCTCTTTTGAACCTAGAAGGAGTAAGGCGTCCTTCTTACCTGTACCTTTCCTAGAATAACATTACAGAAAACTGAAAACAAACATATCTATCTTTATAGTTCCCAAATAGAGAAGTCTTTAAGATTGGTTTTCCTTTTGTAACCTGAAAGGGGTAAAAGGAAGGGGGTGAGTTCTACAATTCAATGAGCAGAGGTTGGGAATGAGTTTTTATAAACAAAATAACTTTAATCGGAGTGTGCCAAACTTCTTATTTCCTTTAATAATATTCTTTCCTTAAATACTGGTTTTAAAAACCTTTATCCTATCGAGGGTGACATTTTCAAGTTGGAGTGTGCCAGACTCTTTAATTCCTTTAATCTTTCTCCACTTTAAATTCTTGATTTTTCAAAATCACATCCTTCACCATGAAGGTCAATCACACAATCACAGGCCAGCATGTCCATTGAACCCACTTGTGGGGTCGGAGTGACTTTACCGGCCACCTAGATAGAAGCATGTCCACTTCTACCCTGAGAATGAGTGGATGGTCACGACATCCGACCCTCAATCTCGTAACAATTCTTCATGTCTATATGAGGAAAGAGACCTCATCTCGCCCCCACCCTAGTCTCATACGCTTGAAGCTACTCTAAGCTTTGCAAGGTCACCTAGTCCGACAATCTGCCCTTATACCCACCAGGTCATCTAGGGCCCTAGGACACATCACTACCCCTCTTGGGTGTCTTGAAGGTCCTGTAAACACAGTGCGTGCGCAATCATTATTTTCACATCATGCCATATAATCTATGGTGCCACTGGTCTAATGGCCCAAACTCTAAACTCAACCTGCAACTGTTTGTCTTGACTGGTTCATCGACTTGTCATGTCGCACTGCTGCTAGTTGATTGAATATGTCGGTCCTGTCTTGGTACCATGGCCAAACAATTAATTTATTTAAAGTTTTATAGCATATAACTCATTTTTATTTACAAGCTCATGCTCATTTCAATTGTTCTATGGCCCACTATTCGAGATTTTTAAAACCGGGCATATTAGCAACCAAGTTACAAATCCGAGGCCTCCAGCCTAACAGAGCTATTCGAGCTCCTATCAAGAAGATCTCCTAAATCGTTTAAGCAGTGGCACACAGTCATGGGAGAGCACTTCTGACAAAAATATATTTTCAACTATCCATCATACCAACTGAGTATGAGGATATCTCCACTCATAGCCGATGAATGGGTTTTCCACTTCCTCCAAGAAAGTTTCATCATACCAATTGGGTATGATCTACTTAAAATCTATAAATAGTTTTCCCGCGACATTTTCACATCACTCCTTTAAGTTGTGATGTCTAAAATACCACTAAGTAGTAGGTTTTCATTTTAGGGTACTTATCATCCCCAACCAGGTATGATATAAAATCCCACTCACAACTGGTAAGGGGTTTTTAACTTTAAATGTGCTCATCATCCCAACCAGGTATGGCGTTAGTAAGCCCACTCACGATGACTTTCAATTTAGACAAAGTGCTTATCATCCCAACTGGGTATGAAGTGTAAATTTACCCACTCACCCGTTAACCATGATGTGTTCGTCCTCAGGTGGTTTTTCAAGTTGACACGAGCTTTTTCTTGTTGGCGTTCCTATCACACTTGTTCCATCGGAGGTGCGATAGCCCTAGCTTTCTATCGGGAAAGGTAGCTCTCTTCCTAAAGTACCTTCTAGGATCAAGAATTCCTACAATTGACATTTGAGCTTCGTTGAGGTCATTAAATCAAAAATTGATGTGTATTTATTAGCATTAATTCTAATAATTAAACGTAGATATTAAATTATGGGTATTAATTCCAATAATTAAATATAAGTATTAATTTATGGGTATTTACCCCTAAATTAATACTAATTAAACCAAATTCACATAATTATCTCTTAGAGCTAAAAAAGCATAATTATCTCATTATTTTCACCTAAAAGAATTTACTAGGTATTTATTTATTTCGGTTAAAACAACATTTTTCATTTTATTTATTCCAATTATATCAATTAAATTTTAAAATTATAATATAATTTCATAAAATATTTTTGACCAAAATTTTGGGTTACTAAAAAAAACAACTTCTCGAGAGGTCACTCATCAGTTTTGTTAAGATCTGATGCATTTGTGTTGGTATATATATATATATATATATATATATATATATATATATATATATATTATTTTGGGTTACTAAAAAACTACAATTTGACAACTATTGAGGGGTGCAACATAATTATCTTTTAAAGCTAATAAAAACATAATTATCTCATTATTTTCACCTAAAGGAATTTACTAGGTATTTATTTATTTTGGTAAAAAGAATAGTTTTCATTTTATTTATTCATATTATATCAATTGAATTTTAAACTTATAATATAATTTCTTAAAATATTTTTGATCGAAATTTCGGATTACTAAAAAAATAACTTCCCAAGAGGTCACTTATCCTAGCACTACTCTCGCCCGAATACGTTTAACTTCGAAGTTTTAATAGGATCCGATGCATTTGTGCTAGTATGTCTTTTTATTTTGGGTTACTAAAAAAATAAAATTTGACAACTATTGAGGGAGTGCAACATGAATAATTCTCAGGAGGTCCCCCATCCTAACACGCTTAACTTCGAAGTTTTAATAGGATCCGATGCATTTGTGCTAGTATGTCTTTTTATTTTGGGTTACTAAAAAAATAAAATTTGACAACTATTGAGGGAGTGCAACATGAATAATTCCCAGGAGGTCCCCCATCCTAACAATATTCTCGCTCAAGCACGCTTTACTTCGAAGTTCCGATGGGATCCGGTGCATTAGTGTTGGTATGTTTTTTTTTGTTACTAAAAATATGGTGTTACAATTACTCCCCACCTTTTTAGGAGTTTTGTCTCAAAAACTCATGCAACATTAGTCTCTACTTCTTACCCCTTTTTTTTGTGCATTTATATGGTTTCATTTTCAATAACTTTCTATTACACGTTAGGCATTGGAGAACTTTTAGGGTGGTCTTCCTACAAGAACATATTGTTGGGTAATGTTGGCGACATCAGTCCTAGTTTTCATGATTACTCTCTTGGGAGCCATCTAAAAATTTTATAACTTTCTCCTAGTTACTATGTTATATAGTCTTGATAATATATTCGATGAAACAGGCTCTAATACCATTCTAGTTATCATGCCTTGACCCAGTTTGGTCGGATCCCTGTGATCAACCCGCCACTCTTCCTGATTTACTAAGGGTTTTCTCCTCTTTTAAACTGGGAGGAGTAAGATGTCCTTCTTTCCTGGAATAACATTCTACAAAACTGAAAACAAACAAATCTATCTTTATAGTTCCCATATAGGGAAGTCTTTAAGATCAGTTTTCCTTTGGTAACCTGAAAGGGGTAAAAGGGAGGGGGTGAGTTCTACAACTCAGTGAGCGGGGGTTGGGAGTGAGTTTTCATAAACAAAATAACTTTAATCAGAGTATGCCAAACTCCTTATTTCCTTTAAGAATATTCTTTCCTCAAATACTGGTTTTAAAAACCTTTATCATACCGAGGGTGACATTTTCAAGTTGGACTGTGCCAGACTCCTTTTTATTCTTTCTCCACTTTAAATTCTCAATTTTTAAAAAACACATCCTTCATCATAAAGGTCAATTATACAATCGTACGCCAACATGTCTACTAAATCCACTTGTGGCGTCGGAGCGACTTTACTGGCCACCTAAATAGAAGTACGTCCACTTCTACCTTTAGAGTGAGTAGATGTTCGTGATATTTGACTCTCAATCTAGTAATAATTCTTCTTTTCGTATGAAGACAGAGACGTCATCCCGTCCCTACCCCGGTCTCATGTGCCTAAAGCTACTCCGAGCTTCGTAAGATCAGTTGGTTCGACGATCTGCCCTTATAACCCTAGGACACATCACTACCTCTCTTGGGTGTCTTGAAGGTCCCATAACACACAGTGCATAGAAAATTAGTTTTTTTCACATCATGCCATATAATCTATGGTGCCACTGGTCCAACGGCCCTGAACCTCAACTCAACCTGCAGATATTAGTCTTGATTGGCCCGTTGACCTGTCACTAGTTGATTGAATATGTCATTTTTGTCTTGGTAACATGGCCAAACAATTCATTTATTTAATGTTTTATGGCATATAACTCATGTTTATTTACGAGCTCCTGCTTGTGCCAACTAGCCTATGGCACACTATTCGAGATTTTCCAAATCAGGCATATTAGCCCCCAAGTTCCAAAATCGAGGCCTCCAACCTAACAGAGCTGTTCGAGCTCCCATCAAGAAGGTCTCCCAAATCATTTAAGTAGTGGCACACAGTCAGGGGAGAGCACTTCTGACAAAAATATATTTTCAACTATCCATCATACCAACTGAGTATGAGGATATCTCCGCTCATAACCGATGAACGGGTTTTCCACTTCCTCTGAGAAAGTTTCATCATACCAACCGAGTATGATCTACTTAAAATTTGTAAGTAGTTTTCCCGTATCATTTTCAAATCACTCCTCTAAGTTGTAATGTTTAAACTACCACTAAGTAGTGGGTTTTCATTTCAAGGTACTTACATCCCCAACCGGGTATGATATAAAATCCCACTCACAACTGGTAAGGGGTTTTTAACTTGAAATTGTGCTCATCATCCAAACCGAGTATGATGTTAGTAAGCCCACTCACGATGACTTTCAATTTAGGAAAAGTGCTCATCATCCCAACCGGTATGAAGTGTAAATTTGCCCACTCATCCATTAACCGTGATGTGTTCGTCCTCGATTGGTTTTCCAAGTTGACGTGAGCTTTCTCTTGCTGGCGTTCCTATCACACTTGTTCCATCAGAGGTGCGACAGTCTGAGCTTTTTATCGGGAAAGTAGCTCACTTCCTAAATTACCTTCTAGGATCAAGAATTCCTACAGTTGACCTTTCAGCTTCGTTAAGGTTGTATGAGGGTTGTGGGGATGTTGGGAGAGCTTGGTTTGGCTAGAGGAGGGCTGAATTCGATCAATTTTAGCTAGGCTGAAACATGGCAACTTCGGTCTGCCGGAGCTATTTCACTATTTGATTATGTCGGTGCTTCTTCCACGATACTCGGATCGAATGGAGGTTGCTATCAGATAGCTGACTTCCCCTGGAATCTAAAGAGCATGACCTCTCCTTTTGAGGTCAAGAAAAATGTCAAAGTCGAAGTTCTAGTTCGAGCTTCAACAGGAAATGGAGCAGTAGAGGGAGAGGGAGAGAGAGAGAGAGGAGTGTTTAGGTGTGAGGAGAATGAATGGGGATGAGCTCTTTATATGGGAGTAGAATTGGGGAAGATTTATTACTATATTATGGCCATTATTCTCATTAAATTGGAAATTGATGGGATATATTAGCATTAATTCTAATAATTAAATGTAGTTATAAAATTTTGGGTATTAATTCCAATATTTAAATATAGGTATTAATTTATGGGTATTTATGGTAGGGGCGTAGGATTAATACTAATTAAACCAAATTCACATAATTTTCTCTTGTAGCTAAAAAAACATAATTATCTCATTATTTTCACCTAAAGGAATTTACTAGTTATTTATTTATTTCTGTCAAAACAACACTTTTCATTTTAATTATTCTAATTATATTAATTGAATTTTAAACTTATAATATAATTCCTTAAATTATTGTTGATTGAAATTTCAGGTTACTGAAAAAAACAACTTCCTTATGTGTTTTTTATTTCGAGTTTTGATGGTATTCGGTGCATCAGTGTTGGTATGATTTTTTTGTTACTAAAAACATAGTATTATACTAGCACTGTAGTGGGTACATCCCAAAACCCTCCAAACTAGTTCAAGAGAATCTTGTAAACTGAAAAATTTTATTTAATAAAGAAAACTTTCCTCTAAAATATATGCTTCTTCTATCAGGATATAAACAATTATGGGGACAACAAGTCTATGACCTCTTTGACTTAGGAGCTGAGAGATCCTTCATCAAGGAAGAGTTGATTTCAAGTGTACCCCTAAAACTTACTCCACTAGAACAAAGTCTCAACATCCTCACACTTTTAGGAGAAGGGTTAAACATGAATAAGCAATTAAAAGGATGTGAGATAAAAATTGGTGTAATCAAACTTGAACCTGACTTGATTCCATTATCCTTGAAAGAGGTGGAAGTAATCCTTGCGATGGACTAGCTAAGTAACCATCGGGCTAGGATGGACTGTTGAAAGAAGACAGTGACCTTCCACACTCTCGAGGTAAATGAATTATAGAGTTCCAAGGAGACCGAATGAAAAGTGAAGTACAAATGGTATTTCATGTGAAAGCCCAAAAGATGATATAGAAAGACTGTATGGCTTTCCTAGCCATGGTCATCAACAAAGACTCTGAAGAGAAGAGACTTGAAGACATTTTGGTAGGGTAGCTTTGGTTCGCCAGAGCTGCTTCATTGTTCGATCACGCTGGTGCTTCTCCGGCGACTCTCGGAGCAAATGGAGACTACAAGCATGTAGCTGACTTCTCCCTGGTTCTAAAGAACTCGACCTCACCTTGTTTGGCTCAAAAAAGTGCCCAAGTCGGAGCTCTAGTTCGAGCTTTACCAAAAATTGGAGCACTTGAGAGAGAATAGATGGCCTCTTTATATAGGAAGCTTAGGGACTTCTTGGTCGTCTGATTGGCACCTTAATGACAATCATTCATTGCTTGAAACTCCCTAGCGAGAGACTTTTCAGCTTCACCGGTGTTGTGCGATTTTTTGACAAGTGAATAGTGTTGTCATCAAAAGGAAGAAGACGATACTATTCTGAATCGGACCAGACCGGTCCAAACAGGGTTCAAGGTTTAAACTGGTCGATTCACCCCTAATTCAACCAAATTTTTCAAATCTAAAAATTTCTAAATTTATCTAAATTCATTTTCTATCCAATGATGGCCTCAAATCTCAATTTTGAATTTTTTAAGCTACCTAGAAAAATGAATTTAGCATTTGGTTTAATAGTGGTTCAAACCGGTTCAGATCTAGTTCACCCTACCAGTTTGGTTTTCATCCCCCATTCATCCTAACGTTCTTTTTCATGGCTTATCTAACTCTTTAGGTCACTTGGGATCCATAATTTTCCCGGTTTGTCCTCTCTCTATCGGTTTCAATTCATAAACTGGTTTGGTTCATAAACTAGTTCAATCTATTTCAGATCCAGTTCACCCGAACCGATCTGGTTTTTCTCTCCTAATTTGTCCTAAGGTTTTTTTTCCATGGCTTATAAACCATTTTGAGTCACTTGGGAGTTGTAAATTCTCCAATTTTCCCATTTCTTGATAATCAAGTTTGTGAATCGATTTGATTTTCTCACTTGGTTTGATTGGTTCTTTTCTTTGTTTTCCTTAACTCCAAAGAACGGGGTCTACAACTCTCCCCCCCCCCCCCCCCTTTTAGGAGTTTTGTCCCCAAAACTTAATCCACATATTTCTCATCTAAATTAATTTTCTTTAATGTCCACTTCCTCCTCTACTTAGGGCAAGATTTTTCCTCATCAGTGTTCTTGCCCAGGATTTTAGGATTGGGAGTTCTAAAATACCCAACCATTCTCATGTCTAATTATTCTCTTGGTAGTTGAAACCCTTAGCTCGATGTTCTTTCGAGCATTACGTACTTGTTTTCTCGGGTTTCTTTGTTATTACCTTTTCATCCTATTTTGACCCTTCCCTCATTCGTTGTTTATTATAACTTTGATCCAAATTTTTTTATATTTGACCTTGTCATGCTTACTAGCTGACTCTTCCTTACTTTGAGTCATATTCTCCTCATAACTGTTGGGCTTACATGCCCCTTATAGCATGACATTTTCTAGGACATGTCTATGTACATTAGATTTCTAGAACATCTCCTTGAGGGTCGTCCTTAGCTTTCTGACCTTTCAAGGATCGTATAACTTCATCCCTCTTTTCTTTTGAAAGCATTCCTCGACTACATTTTATCGTTACCCTCTCATCCATCATGCTTTTGAAGTCATGTCTCACATAACCATATCGATTTCTCTTACCTACTCATCCTTTCCCAACTTCTTTATTGGGTCTTTTTGATTCATATCATTGGGTTTCCTGTTGACTTACCAACATACTAGGATTCTTCCCTTCTTATGTCCTTCCTCTTCTTTGGTGGCATCCTTTATTCGAGGACTTTCCTTTTTTCCTTAATCCACTCTTACTCGTTGTGACCATTTCACAATTCATTATTTTGAGCTGACCCACTTTTTGTTTATGTGTTGATTGCTTTTTTTGGGAAGTTCCCTTCCTACAGATTCATTCTCTACTATATCCCTCAAAGTAGAGATTTTTCACCTTAATAGCTACATGCTCAACCTTCTTACCATTCTTTAAATATTTTTTTCTTCCTTTCTTCACACTCTTTCTTTATATTGGGTACATGCCCACCAAAAATCCTCCATTGTCTTAAAATTCCCATTTCTTAACTGGAGAACTTACCTCTCCAAGATTTCTTGGATGTGCTTAATCATATTCCCTTATTGTGGGCAGTCCACCCATTTCTTGCTCGTATGACATCTTTTGATGTTATCTTTCGACTTACCCTTTTCTTGAGTTTAACTTACTCCTTAGATTCTCTTAATATGCTTCCATGGGTTCCTTTCACCTTAGCATGCATTTTATTTGCCAATTCCTCATCTCTCATCACCTGGCTCCGTTTCCTCCTTATTAGGTCATGTATCCTTTCTCAGGGTTTCCTTATTTAGGAGGATTCTTACCCTTTTCTCCCGTAAATTCTTTTCATTCATCTTTGAAGGCACATAACTTTAAATGTGTCCCTTGATGCCATTCTTTCATGCCTACCTTTACTCTTGAGATCATACGGGTACGTCCTTCGTACTCTATCCTCATTCTCAATCGTACCCTAGTACATGTCTATTTCTTTCTGGGGAGAGCTCACATCCACCTAGTTTTAAAATCACTTGATCATCCTTCAAGAGGCTCACTTAACCATCTCATGGCTTTTGATCGTAAATCCGGTCTTGGCCATTGATCTCTTTAAGGATTTCTTTAATCCATTTTTTCCAATGTTTTGGCCTTTTCACTTCTCCCTTCCTTGTTGTGGTTTAAATCCATGGTTCTCCCAAAGGTCAGTTCGTTAACTACCTCATTCTTACTATTTTTCTTGTCCAACTGTCTCGATAGCTATATCACTTGTCTTTCATGGCCATCCTATTGTTACTAATTACATCCTTCTACTAGTTTCTCCTGTAATCGTTATGTGGCTCTTTTACTCTACTAAAGCAGGTCATACTTGACCTCCGATAACTCCTTCCTTCAAGAAGTTTCTAATGATGGGTTGGTTCCTTGCACTCCACGTTATATCCATCTGCCAACTAATGATCCCTTCAAGATGGTACTTAATCGTATGCATCCCTGTAGAGTTCCTTTTTGTAAATCCTTTCTTCTCTTCATCATTCTTAATATATCCTACCCTGAAAATTTCAAAGGATGTTTTCCGTGTTTGCCCCTTTCTGAGGGGGGTTCTAGGCGTACCTTCCATATACCTTACCTTTATTCTTGTAGTATTCCTCTATGGTTGACCTTCTTTAGAAGAAGTTTGAATTTTATCCCTTTACCTCGCTATTTCTTGTCCTCCTTGTAAATAACTTACTTAACTCGCTCCACAATTTTTGGCCTTCGGTCCTACAGGTATTCCGTGACCTTGGACTTCGATAGTCAACGTGGTCCTTAGGTGGCATTGCCCTCAGTCCATGGGATATGGAATAATGCTTAACTTCCTGTCCTATACCATTATACCATATTATGTTATTTCTTGCATGGACTGATGTGGTTCCTCCTTGACTTCAGGCATTACCAAGTCTTTCTAGGGTTGCTGGTGGTTTGGTGCTTTGATGTCCTTGAGTTTGAACACCTTGATAGTTTCCCTTGCTAAGGGTCATTCTAATAGTCCTTCTAGGTTTCTTAATTCCTTGATTCAATTTCCTTAACTAAAATGGAAAAATTTCCCTAGTTTTTATGGTAGTGTGGGTTTGTTTGGTTACTATCCTTGGGGCCATCTTCCTAGCAAGATCTTATCATCGAGAGATAGGAATTTTAGAATTTTGAGTACTTCATTAGTAAAGGAATACAAAAGGTTGGGGTTTTAGCCCTATTACAAAAAGTAGTCACAAAATAGATAGAAAGCCACGATTTTCTTGGCAAGTATCCTCCTTGGTAAGATGATACATTTGTACTGGCATTCCTGGCTTTAGGCTTGGCCCCCTTTGTACACAGGACTGTGACCCTAACATGTCCTAGCACCATACTCCTTGGTGGTACCAGATACTTCCCCATTTGGTCCTTTAGGGATTCTACTATGTTTTGGGCATTAGGAAGCTTCTAGGGTTGTCTTCCTATGAGGATAGGGTGTGAGTAGAGTCATTCTTAGTTTTCTTGTTTCTTAACATAGGAGCCATCTGAAAATTTTAATATCAATCCTATTAGTTACTATATTTTCTAGTCTTGATTATGTATTCGATGAATCAGGCTTTGATACCACTCAAGTTGTCACGCCCCGATCCGGTTTGGTCGAATCCCTATGACCAACCCACCACTCTCCCGGTTTACTAACAGTTGCCCCTTGTTTATAAACTGTGAAAAGTAAGACGTCCTTTAAACATGCACCATTCCTGGAATAACAAAATTCAAAACTACATAAAATTTTAAACTGAGCATACCTGTCTTACACGCGCATTAGCTGGTGGTGTTTTGGGTAGGCTTTTCGAGGTTACCTAAAAGGGATCTAAGGGAGGGGGTGAGTTCAACAACTCAGTGAATGGGTTTTCAAAATTTATCTTTTAGGAAAAATGTTTGATTCAGAGTGTGCCAGACTCCTTATTCTCTTTTAAAAATCTTTCATTTCAAATTTTGATTTTTATCACCATTTCTCATTAACCACGATGTGTCATCACCTAATACACATCCTTCATCATGAAGGTCAAACACACAATCACAAACCAGCCCGTCCACTAAACCCACTTATGGCGTCGAGGCAACTTTACTGGCCACCTAGATAGAAGTACGTCCACTTCTACCCTGAGAATGAGTGGATGTTCGTGACATTTGACCCTCAATCCCGTAACAAATCTCCGTGTAAATATGAGTACATAGACCTCATCTTGACCCCATCCCAGTCTCATGTGCTTGAAGCTACATCGAACTTCGCAAGGCTTCTGGTACGACTAACTGCCCTTATATCCACCATGTTGTTTAGGGCCCTCGGACACATCACTACCCCTCTTGGGCATCTTAAGGTCTCGTAAACACATTGCATGCACAATCAACAATTTTCACATAATGCCATATAATCTATGGTGCCGCTGGTCCAACGGCCTCGACCCTTAACTCAACCTGCAACTATTTGTCTTAACTAGTCCCGAGACTTGTCACATCGCACTGCCACTAGTTGACTGAGTGTGTCGGTCCTATCTTGTTACTATGGCTAAATAATTCAATTACTTAAGTATTCATGGCATTTAAATCATGTTTGTTTACGAGCTCCTGCTCGTGCCAACCGGCCTAGGGCCCACTGTTCAAGATTTTCAAAATTGGGCATAACAACCCCCATTTTCCAAAACTGAGGCCTTCGGCCTAAAAGAGCTATTCAATCTCCCGTCATGAAGGTCTCCCAAATTATTTAAGTAGTGACACACAGTGAGGAGAGAGCACTTCTGACAAAAATATATTTTTAACTGTCCATCATACCAACCGAGAATGAGGACATCTCTACTCATAACTAATGAACGGGTTTTCCACTTTCTTCAAGAATGTTTTATCATACCAACTAGTTATGATCTACTTACAACTGATAAGTAGTTTTTTCGCGTGATGTTCACATCACTACTCTCAGGTGTGATGTTTAAAATACTATTTAGTAATGGGTTTTCATTTTTGAGGTGATTATCATCCCAATCATGTATGATATAAAAAATCCCACTCACCCAATTATGCAGTGAAATTCCTCTTAGCCGGCTTGTTGTCCTTACTCGTACTTGTCTTAGCTAGCATTCTTGGTACTTTATGTTCCTACACGATATGATCATTATTGTTCATTATTAATTGACCTAACAACCCTCATTCATCTCGAATGAATGAGAAAACTAAACTTTTCTTTTATTTGCAATTAGATCCCTAAAGTTATTTTTCTTTAACTTTAAGTCCCTAATGCTAGTTTTTCCTCAAATTGAGTCCTGAAACTTTTAAAATTTATCTTAGGACCTCAATTTATTCAATTTCATAAAAAGGGGTTTAATTTCCCAAATTTCCAATTTGGTCCCCCAATTTTTCCAAAATTACCATTTTACACTACTTAAAAAAATGGTAAGTTTTGCCCTAAAAATTCAAAAAATTGCTCATTTGGTCCTCAAACATCATTATCACCCATAATTGGTCCTTAATTTTATGAAATTACACTTTAGTCCCTATAATTTTCAAAATTCCCAATTTTCCCCTATTTCAACCTTCTAAATATGTCGAATATGATTTAATCAAATTGATCGATCAAATGAGTTTAATTGTTGAAGCTACATTGTTGTTCCTACACCTTCATACGATTCAATTGCACTTTAAATCGCACGATTTGGTTCTCGAATGAACTCAAACAAAGCTCTGTCGGAAAATTGGACTTATAGAGAGAAAGCATCAAAAGCTTACAGTCGGGGGAGTGGGGATCCGAGCTTTCGATCTGGGCAGATAGCTCTCGTCATGAGGTTCATCCTATAATCAAGAATTACATCAATTGATGCGGAATTGAGTGAAAATTTTATCATCAAACTTTTGTCAGTTCTCTCTCTAGCACCAGTTAGAATTTATAGAGGGGCGTTGAATTATCTTACCTTTCAACTCTAATTCAGTTGTAGGAGGGCTGTGAAGGTGTTGGGAGGGCTTGGTTTTCTCCGAGAAGGGCTCCAATTGGCCAATTTCAGCTCGATCAAAACAGGGCAGCTTCAATTCGCCGGAGCTGCTTCACAGTTCGATCACGCCGACGCTTCTCCAATGACTGTAGGAGCAAATGGAGACTACATGTGTGTGGCATAGAAAAGTGCCCAAGTCGGAGCCCTAGTTCGAGCTTCACCAGAAATTGGAGCACTTGAGAGAGAATGGAGTTTTCAGGTGTGGAGAGGATGAATGAGGAGAGGCTCTTTATATAGGAAGCTTGGGGACTTCTTGGTCATCCGATTGTCACCTTAATGGCGGCCTGAACTCCTTGGCTAGAGACTTTTCAGCTTCACCGGCACTGCACGATTTTCCGGCAAGTGAACAGTGTTGTCATCTCAAGGAAGAAGACGACACTGTTCCAAACCGGACGAGTATGAACTGGGTTCAAAGTTTAAACCGGCTGGTTCACCCCCAATTCGATCGAATTTTTGAAATCTAAAAATTTCTAAATTCATTTTCTATCCAATGGTGGTTCAAATCTCAAATTTGAATTTTTTAAGCCACCTAGAAAAGTGAATTTAGCATTCGGTTCAATAGTGGTTCAAACCGATCAAAACCGGTTCAATCCGGTTTGGATCTGATTCACTCGAACTAGTTTGGTTTTCATTGCCCATTCAACCTAAAGTGCTTTTTCATGGCTTATGTGACACTTTAGGCCACTTGGGTTCCATAATTTTCCCGGTTTGTACTGTCTCTATTGGTTCCAGTCCATAAACCTACATGGTTCATAAACTGGTTCAATCCATTTCGAATCTAGTTCACCCGAACCGGTCTAGTTTTTCTCTCCCAATTTGTCCTAAGGCTCTTTTCCAAGGTTTATGATCACTTGGGAGTTGTATATTCTCCAATTTGCCCATTTCATGATAGTCAGGTTTGTGAACCGGTTCAATTTTCTCACTCGATTTGACAAGTTCTTTTCCCAGTTTATCTTAACTCCAAAGAGTGGGGTTTACAGGTAAGTGTTGTAATAGTCCTAAGGGTTTCTGATGCTGTACCTTAATTTGTTGGCCGGACAAGAATCTCACCACGTATTCAACTATGTCTCTTTTCATTTCTTTCCACCAGGAACGATGTTTCCGCATACGGTACATCTTCGTACTCCTAGGGTGCATTGCATATATCAAATCATGGGCTTCTTCCATTATCCACCTCCTTAATCCTTCCATGTTTGGCATGCATACCCTATCTTTAAAGGTTATTAACCTATCTCCCCTTGTGGCAAACTCTTGTGTTGTCCCTTCGGTTCTTGGCTCTATGCGGCTTTTAAGTTCTACATCCGAACATTGTTGGGCCTTGATCTACTCCACCAAGCTAGGTCTCACCGCCATACTAGCCAATTAGCATTTCTCCTAGGGATATATTTTGTGTATCATCCCCAATTTGACCAGTTGTTCCAAGAAAGGCATGTAAGTGGTCTTCAAGTAAGCAACTCTTGTCTAGTGCTATCAACTAAGTGTATCTGCTATAATGTTTGCCTTACCTAAGTGGTACGCGATGATAATATCATAGTCTTTTATGAGCTCCAACCACCTCCTTTGTCTTAAATTGAGCTCCTTTTGGGTCATCAGATACTTCAAACTCTTGTGATCTGTGAATATCGTACATGTTACTCCATACAAATAGTGACACCAAATATTTAGGTTAAACAATATTGCGGCTAGCTCCAAATCATGCATAGGATAGTTTGCCTCAAGCATCTTTAACTGTCTTGATGCGTATGTATGACCCTTCCTTGTTGCATCAAGATGCACCCAAACCGTTGTCCACAAGCATCGCTATCGAGCATGTACTCCCCCATGGTTAGGTCTGGTAGGGCTAGCACTCGAGTGAACGTCAATCTAGACTTTAATTCTTAGAAAGAAGCCCCGCACTTCTCATCCCATTTGTACTCCGCCACCTTCCTCATCAGACAGGTCATTGGTGTGAATATCTTTGACAAGTCTTGGACAAATTTATGGTAATACCCCACTTGTAAATCCCGTCCCTTCGAAGTAAAAAAATAAACCGGGGAAAGAAACCCAAAAAATTTCAAAAGAAAATTGGGTATCCATATGGACGGGAAATGGTAAATAAGGATTCAAGACGGGAATTTGGACATACCAAGTGACAAATAAATCACAAAATAAAAGAGGGTGTGTGTCATGTCCCAACCCGGTTTGGTTAAATCCCCATGATTAACCCGCCACTCTTCCGGTTTACTAAGAGTTGCCCCTTCTTATAAATCGTGATGAGTAAGATGTCCTTTAAACTCGCACCTTTCCAGGAATAACAAAAATCAAAACTGCACAAAATTTTTAAACTTATCATACCTGTCTTACAGGTGCATTTAGCTTGTGGTCTTTGGGTAAGCTTTTCGGGATTATCTGAAAAGGATATAAGGGAGGGGGTGAGTACAATGACTTAGTGAATGGGTTTTCAAAGTTTAACTTTTAGGAAAAATGTTTAAATCAAAGTGTGTCAAACTCCTTATTTTCTTTTAAAAATGTTTCATTCTCAAATTTAGTTTTTTTAACCATTTCTTATTTCCATGGTGTGTTTATCACCTAACACACATCCTTCATTATGACTGTTAAACACACAATCGTAGGCTAGCTCGTCCACTATAACCACTTGTGGCATCGGAGCGACTTTACTAGCCACTTAGATAGAAGCACGTCCACTTCTACCTTAAGAATGAGTGGATGTTTGTGATATCTGACCCTCAATCCCATAACAAAACACCATGTCCGTATGAGGATAGAGACCTCATCCTGTCCATTCCCAATCTCATGTGCTTGAAGCTATGTCAAGCTTCGCAAGACTTCTGGTATGACAAACTGCCCTTATATCCACCAGGTTGTCGAGAGCCGTAGGACGCATCACTACCCCTCTTGGGTGTCTTGAAGGTCTCGTAACATAGTGCATGCACAATCAACAGTTTTTTTTCACATAATGCCATATAATTTATGGTGCTATTGGTCCGACAACCCCCACCCTCAACTCGACCTACAACTTGTTTGTATTGACCGGTCCAAATATTGGTCATGTCGCACTACCACTAGTTGATTGAGTATGTTGGTCCTATCTCGATACCATGGTCAAACAACTCATTTACTTAAGTTTTCGTGGCATATTAATCATGTTTGTTTACGAGTTCCTGCTTGTGCTAACTGGCCTAGGGCCCACTATTCGATATTTTCAAAATTGGGCATATTAGCCCTCAAGTTCCAAAACCGAGGCCTCCGGCCTATATGAGCTATTCGAGCTCCTGTCAAGAAGGTCTCCCAAAATGTTTAAGCAGTGGCACATAATCAGGGGAGAGCACTTTTCAACTATCCATCATAGCAACCAAGTATGAAGACACCTCCGCTTATAACCGATAAGCGGGTTTTCCACTTACTTTGAAGAAGTTTCATCATACCAACCGAGTTTGATCTACTTACAACTGGCAAGTAGTTTTTTTCCGCGTGACTTCCACATCACTCCTCTTAGGTGTGATGATTAAAATACCACTTAGTAGTGGGTTTTCTTTTTCGAGGTGATTATCATCCCAACCAGTTATGAAATTAAATTCTCAATCACCCGATAGTACAGTGAATATCCTCTAAGTTGACTTGTTGTCCTTACTCAAACTTGTCTTAGCTAGCGTTATCGGTACTTTGTGTTCCTACACGATATGAACACTCTTGTTCATTATCTTTTAGCCTAATAACCCTCATTCATACCAAATAAATGAGAAAACTAAACTTTTCATTCATTTGCAATTAGGTCCCAAAAGTTATTTTTCTTTAACATTAAAGTCCCCAAATGTTAGTTTTTACTCAAATTGAGTGTAGAAACTTTTAAAATTCACCTTGGGTCCTCAATTTATTCAAATTCACAAAAAGGGGCTTAATTTCCCAAATTTCCAATTTGGTCCCCATCTTTTCCAAAATTACCATTTTACCCATACTTTACAAAAATGGAACGTTTTGCCCCAAAAATTCCAAAACTTGCCCAATTGGTCCTCCAACATCTTTATCATGTCCAATTGGCCCTCAATTTTATTAAATTACACTATAGTCCCTCTAATTTTCGAAATTCCCAAATTTCTACCAAATTTCCCCCCAATTTAACCTTCTAACTCAGTCAAATTTGATTTCATCAAATTGATCACGTCATGGACAACCAACATGAGAATCTATTTCATACTCGTTGTTCTATGAAAAATAGAGTTTGTTCTGTTATCATAGATGGAGGAAGCTGCACTAATATGGCTAGCACCAAGCTTGTGGAGAAGTTGGCATTACCTACACTGAAGCATCCGAAGCCTTATCAAATTCAAAGATTGAACGATCACCACAAACTCGAGGTAACCAAGCAAGTGTTGGTTTCATTCTTTATTGGAAGATATAAGGATGAGGTATTATGTGATGTGGTGCCAATGCAAGCATGCCATATTCTATTGGGACAACCTTGGAAGTTTGATCGTAAAGTTACACATGATAGATTAACAAATAGGTACTCATTTGTGATGCATAATAGACCAATATCTCTTGTACATATGACTCTACAGCAAATACATGAGGATCAATTGAAAAGGAAAAAGGCAAATGAAAAGAAAAAAGCAGAAAAACAAGAAGAGATAAAAGCCATGATTGAAAGGAAAGATACAAAAGGCAATGTTGAAAAGGAAGAAAGAGAAACAGAAGAGAGAAAAGCCAAGTTTGAAAAAGAAAAGAAAAAAGTCATAATTAAAAAGAAGGAGAGTAAAAATAATTTTATAAGTTTACATGTCCTTACAGTACCTATGTACAAGGATATATTTTTAAATACTAACCCCATTGTCGGATATCTGCCGAGCAATATTATATCTTTTTTGCAGGAATTTAAGCATGTTGTAATGAAGAAATCTCGTGGTTTAGCACTAACTCAAGGAATCAAGCATCAAACTCATCACCAAGTCATAAAGCTGATGACAAGGAGAATTAATCCACCAGTTGTGCAACTATCCAAACGGGGTAAGACTTGTCAAGCATACATTGATTGTCGAGTTATTGACAATACCCAGGTATATTTTGGATACTCTATTCCTTATTTAGATCATATGTTAGATGTTTTGTATGGATCTTATTTGATTGCAAAAATAAATTTTAAAAGTGAATATAATAAATTTCGAATTAAAGATAAATATAAATTGAAAACAACATCTGAAACAAAACCAGGTCTATATGATTGGTTAGCTGTGATTTTTGGATTAACTAGTGCCTATAGCACTATCATGATATTAATGAAGCATATCTTGCATGTTATCATTTTAAAGTTTGACTATATATATTTTGATGACGTCCTAGTATATGAACTTATGGAATATTTGAAAATGATGTTAGAAGTTTTAAGCAAAGATAAATTGTTTGAGAATTTTAAGATATTTATCATTTGTTCGGATAAACTTCTATTTCCTGGATATGTTATAAGTTTTGAAGGGATTGCCATTGATAAGGAAATTAAGGTAATTCAAGATTGGCAAACACCTTACTTGGTAAGTCAGGAAAAAAGATCAATTGCATATTATAATGAAAACTTCAACGGAGTAGCCCTCAAGCTGAATGAGTATCATGCAAGGTGGGTATAATTCATTTTTACATCTGGTTATGTGATCAAGTGTAAGCAAGGTATAAAAAATGTAGTTGCTGATAAATTATCTGGAAGGTACGGCTTGCTTATAATCATTGATACTAAATTGCTTAGTTTTTCTTGGAATACTTTGTTTGCTACAAAATTTCTATTTTTAACTACATGTTTACCACATGTTATGTTTGCTTATAATTGTTATATTTATTTAGAGACTAAGTTATCACCATTGGAAATTATCTATGGTTTTAATCCATTGGATAGAAAACAACATACTCAAGAAAATATTAATCTTTACAACAAGAGTTTCATGAAAGTTATTTTTGATCCAGGGATTTGGGTTAGTTTACATATAAGGAATGAAATGTTTATCGATAGAAAACTATTAAAATTTCTTAGATTAGAGAGATCATTTAAAATGTTAAAACTCATTAATAATAATTACAACAATAAGTTATCTGATAAATATATTGTTAGCTATAACATACATATTTCTAATTTAATTTCTTTTGCTATAGGTGATGAAGGAACAGAAGATTTGAGGACAAATCATTTTCAAGAGGGGGAGAATGATGTGAATCCGACTAACGAGAGTACGAATTCATAAGTTCAATAAACCAGACTTGCAATGGAGCTGAACACTTTGTCACCAATTGGGATAAATGATCACTTGAGACTTCAAGAGGGCCCAATCACAAGGTCAAGGGCTAAAAGATTCAAAGAAGCTTTCTATGGGCTGATTAAAGAGATTGTTGCATATCCAAATAGAAGCCCAAATGAAGAGCCCAAGATTAGCCCAACAGAAGGTCCAGATTTAATTAATAAGGAGAGATTTATAAATATAATAAATCTCTTAGGATAATATTAGGTAGCTAGATTAGATAAGGTTAGCTTATAACTGATGTGAATCCGACTAAAGAGACTACGAATTCACATGTCCAATCAACCGAACCTGCAATGGAGCTGAACACTTTGTCACCAATTGGGATAAATGATCACTTGAGACTTCAAGAGGGCCCAATCACAAGGTCAAGGGCTAAAAGATTCAAAAAAGCTTTATATGGGCTGATTAAAGAGATTGTTGAATATTCAAATAGAAGCCCAAATGAAGAGCCCAAGATGAGCCCAACAGAAGGTCCAAATTTAATTAATAAGGAGAGATTTATAAATATAATAAATCTCTTAGGATAATATTAGGTAGTCAGATTAGATAAGGTTAGCTTATAACCATAATAGATTTTTTTCATATTATGTGGGTCATTCGGTTGTTTTCTGAGCCTATAAAAGGCATACTCCACAGCATTGGAGAGACACTTTTTGGAATTTATATCTTGTGAGGTTTTGTCTTCTTTCTATCTTAAAAGAGCTTTTGAACTTATCAGGTTTTTACCTGTGGCGTTCAAGCAATCAAAACTTATCACCTGGGGTTTTCTAAGAGTTCTTCTTAGAGGATTTGGGTGTGGCGTCTACATATCTCATACCTTGTTTCTCACATAAACAAGGTATATTCCATCTTTTCGCACTTGCGTCGTGAAAGTCTTGGGATCATTGCCATATTTGGTGTAGGGTGTCGTCAGCATATTGGCGAGGTTCGCATCACTTACCCTCCTCAAACACAAGAGGAGCCTATACCTCCTCCTAGGAGCACAACTCCTCCTCCAGCCCCACAACAACCGGAGAGGAATCCAACCAAGAAGGAGGCTGGGATAACTACTGGGACGCATATGCCACCTTCATGAAGGTCCACCAAGTACCTCCACCTACTCAACCTGACTTCAATCCCTCCGAATGGATGAAGTAGACCTATAAGTGTGAAGTCGAGGTACTAAGGTGGTATGGATTGGAGGCCATACATGAAATTCATCCCATTAGGGAATATGGATGGACCCAGCTAGTTCCTCAGAGCCTTATGATCAGGAGTCACACAACCATTATAAGGCTAACTCTCGAACTATGACCCCAAGGGATTAGGAAGTAGAAAATTCCTATAATAAGCCATGTATGGCAAGAAAATATTTCTTCAATGAATGAAAGTGTAATTTGTTGATAAAACATATGAGTTCCTTGATAAAGCAAAAAGAGTATATTAATAAAGATTAAAGAAAAATGTAGGAAATCACCTAAGGAAGGAAAAAGCAGGTTAATTCTAGTTAACCTCAACCTTTAAAACTTTCCCTCAAAAGTACAATAAATTTGGCAAGGAAGAGTTCAGTGGTTAGAGGAGGAAAATCTACATCAGTGACGACCGGCCAATAGGGGAGTAACATGTGTCTCGGTAAATGGTCAATATTGAAAAAGCCCCGTTAGCAAAGACCGAACAATGAGGAGTAGACATGTGACAAAAGTGCCACGTTAGTGTCCAACTAGGATGTTTGGGAAATGACCGACCAATCAAAGGTCGACACGTGGCAGTGCCACATCAGATAACCTCATCCAATTAGAGGCTGACACGTGGCTGTGTCATTGTACATCAAGAGGAAAATCTGACACATTTAATAATAACCAAGCAGAGGATGCCACGTGTCACAGTCAATGGTCAACAAAGACCAGTCAGTAGCCAAGTAGTAAGGTGCAACCAATGAAAGGCTGCCACATATCCAGTTAGTAAGTCAAAGGTTGACTAGGTTGATAATGAGGATGCTACGTTAGTAACGCCAATCAATCATGGCATGCCACGTGGCAAGCTGAAGCATGCAAAGCTCGCACGCGCGCCACAGTGTTGTCTTAGTTGGCTAACAGGGAGAAGAGGATAAGGGAGAGGGAGAAAGTCTCCGGCAACTCGGAAAAAGCTCCGATCCGGTCATCGACGAGCGAGGCAGGGACCAAATCTTATGTCGGCAGGCAGCCTGAATAGTTGTCGAGCTCCCTAAATAAAGAGCACCCCTCCCCTTGCATTCCTCATCCCACCAACCATCGAAGAACCTGAAGAGGTCTACTTTCGAATGAGACATAAACCAGATCTCTGACAAGCACCTTTCCTCCAACCCTTGAAGGCACATTCGGACTCTATCGAACCAGGAAGAAGTCCTCTACCTCACTACCACCTCTTTTCAATCCTAAGATCATCGGAGAAGCACTAGGAAGCCGGTACAGTGCTGTCACTTTAGTGACCCCGAAATGATAGAAAATCTTGAGCTAAATTCCGGCCACCTCCAAACTCAGGTGATCAGGCTGAACCTCCCACAACTCTCCCAACCAACCCCCGACCTCCAAGAACCCTCAAGGTAAGTCAATTTTGCCCAATTTCGCAAGATCTGTGTAGTTGCAAGAAATGAAACATTAAAACTTCTCTTCTCAAATTCTTTGTGCTCAGGCATCCAATTTAGCCGAAGTTTATCCTAGAAGAATCCCCTCAAAGAGCACCAGCCACCCCTATCCAAAGCTTGGACCACCGCCCCCTCGCCAGTAAGAAAACTAAGCTCCGTTTGAGCTCAAAAATGGATCAATTAAAGTTGTTCAAAAGCTAGGATGATCTAGAGGATGGGAGGAGCGATTAGCAGCATGTTAAGGAGCAATTAACCAAGTTTAAGTTGTCAATTTTGAGGAAATGAGAATTTGGTGGGCCAAAGTGCAATTTTGCAAAAAATTGGGCGAATTGGGGATTTTTGGAAAAATTGGGGGTCGAATTTAAAAAAATGAAAAGTTGAGGATTTGAAGGGACATAGAGAGAAATTAGGGACCCAAAGGGGAAAATAAGAACATTTGGGACCTAATTGGTAATAAATGGACACTAGGGACCTAATCATAATTATGGTATAATTAAGGACCAGATTGTTGATACGACAATTAGGGGACCTTTCCCACAAATGGTATTAACATAAATGAGCAGGCCTTACAGGATGCGCGGTTCAAGGATCATGTACAAGAACGCATAGTCGGCCAAGACACCGTCGGGAACTAGTTTCGCCACCTCAGGTTAATGGGTTTATCATTACGCCCGGTTGGGCTGATGAGCACATCACTCCTGTATTAAAATTGGGTTTTTCCAGGGATGCCATGCCCTGACTGTTTGAACAAGCTTAAAATTATTGGGAGTAGACCCTGATATTGTGAGGAACATGCGATGGTCAGGTAATTCCGTTAGAGTGGGCCCAAGGCCAATGGGCACGGGTGTAGGCCCGTAGACAAGAGAAAGTCTATGTGCTTGATAACTCTCATAAATATCGATGAATTGTGTGTGATTTAGTTACAGTGTAGAAGCCAGACATATGAACTCGTTGGGTTAGTAGTTGCTGAGCCAAAGTCGGGTCATCTAACTCGTTGGGCTAGTAGTTACAAAGCCGAAGTCGGGTTGTCGGGTTCGCTAGGCCAAGTAACACCAAAGATTATGGCTATAAATAATGAAAATTGTTCATTTTGCATGCATGAGATGCGAAACCATCGAGATGCCTAGTATGGGGTAGTGGTGGTTCCAAGAGCTGCTAGACAACCCAAGGAACATAAGGGCATTGAGACTGAGGTCGAAGGGGGAAGAGATCGTCCCACATTGCGGACACGAAGTATGGCTTGGGTCTAAGGGCCAAATGACTAATGTCCACTCAGACTTAGGGTAGATGTCACGCCTCGACTTGGTTTGGTCGGATCCCCGTGATCAACCCGCCACTCCCATGGTTTAAGAGGGTTTTTCCCCTTTCTTTAATCAAGAAGAGCCAGGCATAATTTAACCTTGTTCCTTGGAATAATATAAATCAATAAAAATACATGCTTAAAAATAACTTTTAAGCATACCTGACAAAAGGTAGGTCCGAGTGTTTTCCTTAGTTATTTTTCTTAGATCCTGAAAAGGAATAGAAAAGAGGGGTGAGTATCTACAACTCACTAAATGGATTTTTAAAATGGATTTTCATAAAAGAATAGTTTTAATTGGAGTGTGTCAAACTCCTAATTTTTTTAAAAATATTCTTTTTCTTAAATTCTTCATTTTTTCAAACAATTTCCTCATTTCCACATTAGGTGTGTTTAACAATCAACACACGCCCTTCATTAGGAAGGGAATCACACATTCTCAGAGCGACTTTACCGGCCACCTAGATAGAAGCTCGTCAACTTCTACCCTCGGAATGAGTGGATGTTCAAGACATCTGACCCTCAAACCCAAAAATCAACTCCGTGTCCGTATGAGGATAGAGACCTCATCCCGAACCCACCCCAGTCTCATGCGCATGAAGCTATGTCAAGCTTCCATGACTGCTAGCATGTAAACCTTGTCCTTTGATAATGAGAAAACTAAGGAAAAGTCGATCAATTCAAACTTTAAAAAAATGAGTTGGTCTACAAGCTCGATTACCAAGAAACCGGCAAATTTGAGAATTTACAACTCCTATGTGACTCAAAAGGATTCATAATCCTTGGAAAAGAACCTTAGGACAAAATGGGAGAGAAAAACCAGACTTGTAAACCCCGCCCTTTTGAGTTAAGGAAAAACCAGGAAAAGAACCGATCAAACCGAGTAAGAAAATCGAATCAGTTCACAAACCCAATCAAATTGGAAACAGGAAATTTAAAAATTTACAACTCCCGGGTGATCCAAAGGAAATTCATAAAACCTTAGAAAAGAACCTTAGGATAAATTGGAAGAGAAAAACCAGACCGATTTAGATTAATGGGATCTAATTGGATTGAACCGGTTTATGAACCGGTTTATGAACCGATTCGGTTCATGAACCGGAACCGATAGAGAAAGGGCAAACATTATGGATCCCTTATGACCTGAAGAGATTTATAAGCCATGGGAAGGAACCTTAGAACAAAGTGGGAGAGAAAACCAAACTGGTTTGGGTGAACCGGACCTGAACCAAGTTAAACCGGTTTAAGAACCGAGCCGATTTATGAACCGAGACAATAGAGAGATGGTAAACCGGGAAATTTATGGACCTAAGTGACCTAAGGAGTTATAAAAGTCATGGAAATGGACTTGTGAAGGAATTGTAGATGAAAACCAAACCGGTTCAAGTGAATCGGATCCGAACCGGTTTGAACCACTATTGAACCAAATCATAAATTCATTTTTTTAGGTGGCTTAAATAAATCAAATTTGAGATTTAAGGCCATCCTTGGATGGAAAATGAATTTAGAAATTTTCAGATTTCAAAAACTTGGCCCAATGAGGGGTGAATCGGCCAGTTTAAGCATCAAACCCAGTTCGGACCGGTCCGGCCCGGTTCAGAACAGTGTTGTCTTCTTCCTTCAAATGACGGCACTGTTCACTTGCAGGAAAATTGAAGCAGCACCAATGAAGTAGAAACATCTCCGTTCAATACATTTCTGGCCATCAATGCTTGTCATAAAGATGCCAATCGGATGGCCAAGGAGTCCTCGAGCTTCCTATATAAAGACTCTCGCCCTATTCATCCTCTCCACACCTGAAAAGCTCACTCTCTCTCAATTACTTAGTTTTCCAGTGAAACTCAAACCAAAGCTCTTATATAGGATCTTTTCTAAGTCAAAGAAGGTGAGGTTGGTTCTTTAGAACAAGGGTGAAGTCAGCTACACACCAATAGTCTCAGTTTGCTCCAAGGGTCACCAGAGAAGCGCCAGTGTGATCGAACAGTGAAGCAGCTCCGGCGGACCAAAGCTGCCCTATTTTGGTCGAGTTGAAATCGGCCATTTTGAGCCCTCCTCAGGCCAAACAAAGCCCTCCTGACACTTCCTCAGCCCTCCCACAATCGAATTAGGACTGAAAGGTAAGCCAATTCGACTCACATCTACAATTTCTGGCTAGTGCTAGAGAGAGAACCAGCAAAATTCCGATGATGAAATTCTAACTCAATTCGACATCAATTGATGTGATTCTTGATCCTACGATGAACCTCAGGATGAGAGCTATCTGTCCATATCGAAAGCTCGGACCGCCGTGCCCCGAAGCTTCCAAAACTTTCTCTTTCTACAGTTCATTTTCCAGCAAAGCTCCGTTTGAGCTCATTTTGGCGTTAGAACTTGCAATTCAAATTGCTAAACAATCGTATGAACATGTAGAAACTCAATTTACACTTCAATTTTAACAATTGGAAAGGTTTGATTAGTCAATTTGATGAAATCAAATTCGGTTGTGTTAAGAAGTTGGAATTGGGGAAAATTTGGGAATTTTCAAAAATTTAAAGGACCGAAATGCAATTTCCTAAAATTGACGGTCAATTGGGCATGATAATAATGTTAGATGACCAATTGAGGAATTTTGGAATTTTTAGGGCAAAACTTATCATTTTTGTAAAGGAAGGGAAAATGGTAATTTTGGAAAAGTTGGGGGACCAAATTGGAAATTTAGGAAATTAAACCCCTTTTTGTGAAATGGAATAAATTGAGGTACTATGATAAATTTTAAAAGTTTTGGGACTCTATTTGAGGAAAAATCGACATTATGGACCTAAAGTTAAAAAGAAATAACTTTAGGGACCTAATTACAAATAAATAAAAGTTTAGTTTTCTCATTCATTTAGAATGAATGAAGGCTATTAGGCCGAGTGATGATGAACTGAGATGTTCATATCGTGTAGGAACACAAGGTACTGGGAATGCCAACAAGGACAAGCTCGCGTGAATACAAAGAACCGGTCTAGTGGAATTCACTGCATTAATAGGTGAGTGGGTTTACTAACGTCACACCCGATTGAGATGCTGAGCACAACTTAAAGTTAAAAACCACTTACCAGTTGTGAGTGAAATTTTATATCATACCCAGTTGGGGGATGATAAGTACCACGAAATGAAAATCAACTACTAAGTGGTATTTTAAACATCACAACTTGTTGTAGTGATGTGAAAAACATGTGGAAAAACTACTTACCGGTTGTAAGTAGATCATACCTGATTGGTATGATGAAACTTCCTCGAAGGAAGTTGAAAACTCGTTCATCGGTTATGAGCGAAGATGTCCTTATACGGTCGGTATAATGGACAGTTGAAAATAAATTTTTGTCAGTATAGTGTGCCAATCCTTAAACGATTTTGGAGACCTTCTTAACGGGAGGTCGAATAGCTCTTATAGGCCGGGGGCCTCGGTTTTGGAACTTGGGGGCTAATATGCCTGATTTTGAAAATCTCATACAATGGGCCCAAGGCCAGTTGGCATGAGCAGGAGCTCGTAAACAAACATGAGTTATATGCCATAAAACTTTAAATAAATGAATTGTTTGGCCACGGTACCAAGCCAGGACCGACACACTCAGTCAACTAACGGTAGTGCCATATGACAGGTCGACGGACCAGTAAAGATAAACAACTGCGGGTTGAGTTGAGGGTTGGGGATTGTTGGACCAGTGGCACCACAGATTATATGGCATGATAAGAAAATACCGTTTGTGCTTGTACTATGAGTATGGGATCATTAAGACACCCATGAGGGGTAGTGATGCATCATAAGAGCCCTGGATGACCCAGAGATTATAAGGGCAATTCCTTGTACCAACTGACCATGCGAAATTTGGAGTAGCACTAAGCACATGAGATTGGGGTGGGGATAGGATGAGGTCTCTGTCCTCATACGAACACGGAGAATTGATTTCAAGATTGAGAGTCGAATGTCACGTACATCCACTCATTCTTAGGGTAGAAGTGGACGTACTTCTATTTGAGTGGCCGGTAAAGTCGCTCTGAAGCCACAAGTGGGTTCAATGGACGTACTGACCTGCGAATGTGTGTTTAACCTTCATGATGAAGGATGTGTGTTGGGTGATGACACAACGTGATTAAATAAAGAAATGGTGGTAAAAATTGAGATTTGAAATCAAAGGACTTTTGAAAGAAAGGAGTCTGGCACACTCCAAAAAACATCTTTTTCCTAAAGTTAAAAGTTGTGAAAACCCATTCACTGAGTAGTCGTACTCACCCCCTCCCTTATATCCCTTTTAGGAAATCTCGGAAAGCCTACCCTTAAAGTACATCAACTAAGCCATCTGTGAGACAGGTATGATAAATTTAAAATGTTATGCAGTTTTGATTTTGTTATTCCAGGAAAAGGTGTAGGTCTAAAGGATGCCTTACTCTTTATGGTTCATAATAAGGGGAACCCTTTAATAAACTAGGAGAGTGGCGGGTTGATCACGGGGATCTAACCAAACTAGGTCGAGGTGTGACAACTTTAGTGGTATTAGAGCCTGTTTTCTCGAATACATAATCAAGACTAGAAAATATAGTAACTAATAGGATTTATCCTAAAATTTTCAGATGGCTTCGAGGAGAGGAACCAAGAAAACTAGGAATGTCTCTACTCAACACCCTATCTTCGTAGGAAGACAACCCTAGAAGCTTCCCAAATACTTGAGGCATGGCAGGAATCTCAAAAGACCAAATGGGGAAGTATCCCAGAGAATGGTGTCAAGACCTATTGAGGGCACAACTCTAAGTATAAAGGAAACCAAGCATGAAGCCATAAACGCTAGCAAAAGGGCATATAACCTTACATAAGAGAACAATTATCAAGAATCTCGTAGCTCCCTAGTTATTTTGTGATCATTTTCTATAATAGGGCCAAAACACCCAACATATTGTACTTGTCTATTAATGAAGTACTCCAAATTCCAAAAAAAAAAACCCTATCCCTCAAAGGATGTGATCTTCAAGGAAGATGGCCCAAAAGAAAGTAACCAAATAAGCATGTACTAGCATAAAAACTAAGGAGAATCTCATCCAAGTTAAGAAAATTGAATTAGGGAATAAAAAAATCTGGGAGGACTCTTAGTGATCAATTGACAAAAAAGACTGCACAAGAAAAAAAAACTCCCAAGGTATTCATACGAAGGAGCACCAATACTAACGCCAGAAGGAACCACTTATGTTCACATAATTACAAGTATGAACAAAAAGGACACTGCGTGAAGAAGTGCCCAACCCTACTAAGGACAGGAATCAAGTTAACCTATAGGGGAATAAGACATGAAGTGAAAAATTGTCCCACACCGCTGGGAGTCAAGATAATATTTTCCAAGAATAATCCCCCTACAGCTATAGGAAAACCGAAAGGATACCACCCTTAGAAATACAACTCCTACTCGGAACTTCAATTACATCCAAGAGTAAGCTCTTCAAGATTCTAGTGTAATGGTAGGAAGAAAAAGAAAAGGGACTAAAGGTAGGATTTTGATAAACCACAAATAGAACAAAGAGAACTCTCCCTTAAAAGAAGAAAATTCTAAATATGGGGAGCAAAGAAGGGAGAGCAACCACAATAGAAGACAAGATGAACACTTGACGACAAACGAGATGTATAGGGATTACAGGAATGAATAACCTTGGAAAAAGCAATAAGTCAAATAGGAATTTCAGACCAACATGACAAAAGAAAGAAAGTCGTTACAATAAGATAGTCAAAGAGAATAAATGATACCCTAAGGAAAACCGGTAGGTAGAAAGGACTACACCCAAAAGAGGTTAACGAGATGGATGTTAAGGATAGGAGGACTCGAGAAAACAACTGCCCTAAGCAAACTTAAACCAAAGGAATGGTGGAGGCGAGGCAGTTAACAAACTAATACGCAAAAAACCATAATCTGAGTTCCAACAAAGAAGAGAGAGGCAAAAAGGTCAAATACTCGGGAAAAGAAGGATGGAAGAAATCCTTAAAGGGACCAAAAGGCCAAATTAACAACTAAATGCAAGCCAAGAAAGGAATAGGCAAGCCTCTCACATAATTGTCAAGAAATCTTGAAATAAGGAAGATTTGAACGCTCCATAAAAAAATACACGATGGAAGTAAACTTTGGAGGGATGCATACAACTAAGTACCTCAAAGGAACCATTGGTTGGCGGATGGACATAACATTGAGTGCAATGGACCAATCCATCATTAGAAACTTGTTGAAGGAAGAATGTATCGGAGGCCAATTATGACCTACTTAGGAAGAGTAATAGAACCAAATAACAAACCAAGTAGAAATTAGTAACAACGGGATGGTCACAGAGAATCCTAAGAAAGGCTAAGATGTAGTAAAGAATGCACTCTATGAAGAACAAAAGGATGGGCTTGAAGGACGAGTGATACAGATGCCCAGATGATTGGATTAGAAAAATGGAGAGAAAGAGATGGTTAAATAACTAGTCTTTGAGAGAACCATGGATTTAAACCACAACAAAGAAGGGAGAAGTAAAAAGGCCAAAACATTGGAAAAAGAAGAACAAAAGAAAATCCTTAAAAAAATCAATGGCCAAAACTGGATTTATAGTTTAAAGTCTTGAGACGGTTAAGACCTCACGAAGGATGAACAAGATATTTTTAAACAAGGAGGATGTGAACAATCCTTAAACGGAAATAAGTTAATGGGTAAATATCAAAAGATGCTGTGACAAGTAAGAATGAGTGGACGACCTATACTAAGATAATAAAGGAAAGAATGTTCGAAAAATGTTGGGAAAGTAAGTCCTCCAAATAAGATGTGGCTAAGAAGGAATAACCACAATTGGTAAGATGGGTCATAGTCCACATGCGCATATGAAGCCTAAAGAGTGGACGATTGAGCATAGTATAGAATACATGGAATAAAACCAATAATCAGAAGTATCTCATGTAAGGAATAAGGGATCAAACAAAAGTTATGGATAGAGAAGGATCCAAAGCAAATAGATGCCATAACATAGATAGGGGTGCGAGGAAAGGGAGAAAGAAACCTTCAAGGAATGGTAGGAAGGTCAAGCATGTAGCTCCTAGAATGAAAGTCTTTGCCTTGAAGGACATATTAGAGAATGAAATCGTAAAAAGGGAACTTCTCGAACAAAACAATAGATTGAAAAGGGTCAAACAAGAATAATTAACTATGAAATGATTACGAACAAGTAAGAGTGGATTAAGGCCAAAGGAAATCCTTAAGGAAAGGATGTTATTGGGAATGATGATGGACCTAAGAAAGGATGAATCTCAGCATGTCATTAAAGCATCTGGAAATCAAATAGTTGGAACCGGAAAGACTCGATAAGGAAGTTGAAAAAGGACAAGCGGGTAAGGAGAAATGACACCATTTTATAAGTTGACGTGGACAATGGTAAAGGTAGTCGAGGAATACTACCAAAAGAAAAGAGTAATCAAGTTATAGAATCCCTAATAGGTTGGAAAGTTAGGAATAATCCTAAAGGAGGTGTTCTGGAAATGTAATGGACATAGAGACAAGATCTAGAAAACGTCATGCTAAAAAGGGTAGGTAAACCCAACAGTCCCGAGGAAAACATGACTCAATATAAGGAAGAGTCGGTTAGTAAAAATGACAATGTCAAACCTAAAATTTGGACTGAATTGTAATGAGCAATAGATAAAGGAGGACGAAAAGGTGATGACAAGGAGATCCGTGAAAATAGGTACGTAACGCTCTAAAGGACGTCGAGCTAAGGGTTGCAACGACCAAGAGGTTAACTAGACATGGGAATGGTTTGCTATCTTGCAAATCCCAATTTTGAGTACGGGATGTCAAAGGGGAAAATCTTACTGTAAGCAAACAGGATGTGAATCTAAGGATATACCCTTAAGTAATGTATATCGAGTTATAATAAACTTCATGAAGGGAGTAAATGATATAAAGGAAAAGAAATTTCTTAGGTGAAGGATGTAAAAAGGGCTAGTTGGAAGAACAAGAGAAGAGTTTGCATGTTAAGCAAACACCAAATAGATATCAAAGGAAATGATTCCTCATGCAAGGTTGCTAATTAAGTTTTGGGGACAAAACTCCTAAAAGGAGGGGAGAGTTGTAAATCTCTCCCTTTTGAGTTAAGGAAAAATCGGGAAAAGAACCGGTCAAACCGAGTAAGAAAACTGAGCCAGATCACGTACCTAATCAAATTGGGAATGGGCAATTTGGAAATTTACAACTCCCGGGTGATCCAAAGGGTTCATAAAACCTTGGAAAAGAACCTTAGGACAAATTGGAAGAGAAAAACCAAACCGGTTTAGATGAACCGGATCCAATTGAATTGAACCGGTTTATGAACCGACTCGGTTCATGAACCAGAACTAATAGAGAAAGGGCAGACATGGAAATTTATAGATCCCTTGTGACCCAAAGAGATTTATAAACCATGGGAAGCAACATTAGAACAAAGTGGGAGAGAAAAACCAAACTGGTTCGGGTGAACCAAACCTGAACCAGAATAAACCTGTTTAAGAACCGAGCCGATTTATGCACCAGAACCGATAAAGAGATGGTAAACCACCAATAAGTGACCTAAGGAGTCACAAAATTCATGGAAATGGACTTGTGAAGGAATTGGAGATGAAAACCAAACCGGTTCAGGCGAACCAAATCCGAACTAGTTTGGACCGGTTTGAACCACTATTGAACTTGATCATAAAATCATTTTTCTAGGAGGCTTAAATAATTCAAATTTGAGATTTGATGCCATGATTGGATAGAAAATTAATTTAAATGAATTTATAAATTTCTAGATTTGAAAAACTCGATCGAATGAGGGGTGAAGCGGCCGGTTTAAGCTTAGAATCCAGTTCGGATCGGTCCGATTCGGTTCGAAACAGTTTCGTCTTCTTCCTTTAGATGACAGCAATGTTCACTAGCCAGAAAATTGAAGCAGCACCAATGAAGAAGAAACACCTATGTTCAATACATTTTTGGCCATCAATGCTTGTCATAAAGATGCCAATCGAACGGCCAAGGAGTCCCCGAGCTTCCTATATAAAGACCCCCTCCCCATTCATCCTCTCCACACTTGAAAAGCTCACACTCTCTTAATTGCTTAGTTTTCCAGTGAAGCTCGAACTAGAGCTTCGATATAGGGTACTTTCTGAGTCAAAGAAGGTGGGTCGGGTTCTTCAGAATCGAGGAGAAGTCAGTTACACACCTATAGTCTCCGTTTGCTCCGAGAGTCGTCAGAGAAGCGCCAGCGTCATGGAACGGTGAAGCAGCTCTAGCGGACCAAAGCTACCCTATTTTGGTCAAGTTGAAATTGGCCATTTCGAGCCCTCCTTAGACAAACCAAGCCCTCCCAACACTTTCTTAGCCCTCCCACAACGAAATTAGGACATAAAGGTAAGCCAATTCAGCTCCCCTCTGCAATATTCGGCCGATGCAAGAGAGAGAACGACATAATTTCAATGATGAAATTCTAACTCAATTCGACATCAATTGATTTTATTCTTGATTCTATAATAAACCTCAGGACGAGAGCTATCTGCCCAGATCAAAAGCTCAGATCGTCGTGCCCCCGACGGTAAGCTTTCGAAGCTTTCTCTCTCTACAGTTCATTTTCCGATGAAGCTCCGTTTGGGCTCATTCTGGTGTTAAAACTTGTGATTCAAATTGTTAAAGAATCGTATGAACATGTAAAAACTAAATTTCAACTTCAATTTTAACAATTGGAAATGTTTGATCTGTCAATTTGATGAAATCAAATTCGGTTGTGTTAAGAAGTTAGAATAAGGGGGAAATTAGGGAAAATTGGAGATTTTCAAAAATTCAAAGAATTGAAATGCAATTTCCTAAAATTGAGGGTCAATTGGGCATGAAATAATGTTAGAGGACCAATTGAGGAATTTTGAAATTTTTTGGGCAAAACTTACCATTTTTGTAAAGGAACTAAAAATTGGTAATTTTGGAAAAGTTGGGGGACCAAATTGGAAATTTGGGAAATTAAACCCCTTTCCGTGAAATGGAATAAATTGAGGTCCTATGATAAATTTTAAAAGTTTCAAGACTTAATTTGAGGATAAACTGGCATTAGGGACCTAATGTTAAAGAGAAATAACATTAGGGACCGAATTGTAAATAAATAAAAGTTTGGTTTTCTCATTCATTAAGAATGAATAAAGGCTATTAGGCCGAGTGATAATGAACCAAGATGTTCTTATCGTGTAGGAACACGAGGTACCAGGAACGTCATCAAGGACATGCTCATGTGAATACAAAGAACCGATCTTGTGCAATTAACTGTATTAACGGGTGAGTGGGTTTACTAACATCATACTCGGTTGGGATGATGAGCACAACTTAAAGTTAAAAACCACTTATCGGTTGTGAGTGGGATTTTATATCATACTCGGTTGGGGGATGATAAGTACCTCGAAATAAAAACCCACTACTAAGTGGTATTTTAAACATCACAACTTGTTGTAGTGATGTGAAAAACATGCGGAAAAACTACTTATCGGTTGTAAGTAGATCATACCCGATTGGTATGATGAAACTTCCTCAAAGGAAGTTGAAAACCCGTTCATCAGTTATGAGCGGAGATGTCCTTATACCTGGTCAGTATAGTGGACGGTTGAAAATATATTTTTGTTGGAAGTGCTCTCCCTTGAGTGTGTGCCATTGCTTAAATGATTTGGGAGACCTTCTTGATGGGAGCTCGAATAGCTCTTATAGGCTGGGGGCCTCGGTTTTGGAACTTGGGGACTAATATGCTCGATTTTGAAAATCTCGTATAGTGAGCCCAAGGCCAGTTGGCACGAGCATGAGCTCATAAACAAAAATGAGTTATATGCCACAAACATGAGTAAGAACAGTGAAGCAGCTCCGGCCAAAGCTGCCCTGTTTTTGGCCAAGCTGAAATCGGCCAATTCAAGCCTCCTCAGGCCAAACTAAGCCCTTCTAACACTTCCTAAGCCTTGCCACGGCTGAATTAGGGCCGAAATGTAAGCCAATTCAGCTCCCCTCTGCAATTTCCGACCAGTGTTAGAGAGAGTCGACCAAAATTCAATGATAGAATTCTAATCCGATTCGACATAAATTGATGTCATTCTTGGTCCTATGAAAAACCTTAGGAGTAGAGCTACCTGCCCAGATAGAAAGCTGAGACTGCCACGCCATCACTGGTGAGCAATCGAAGCTTTCTCTCTCTACAGTATATTTTTCAGCGAAGCTCCGTTTGAGTTTGTTCCGGCATTAAAACTTGTGATTCAAAGTGCTAGAGAATCGTATGAACATGTAGAAACTCACTTTCAACTTCAATTTCAACAATTAGAAGTGTTTGATTTGTCAATTTGATAAAATCAAATCCGGTTGTGTTAGAAAGTTGAAATTGGGGAAAATTAGGGGTTTTCGAAAATTTGAAGGACCAAGATGTAATTTTATAAAATTGAGGGTCAATTAGGCATGATAAGAAAGTTAGAGGGTCAATTGAGGAATTCTAGAATTTTTGGGGTGAAACTTACCATTTTTGTAAAGGAAGGGCAAAATGGTAATTTTGGAAAAGTTGGCTGACCAAATTGAAAATTTGGGAAATTGAACCCCTTTTTGTGAATTTGAATAAATTGAGGTCCTAAGATAAATTTTAAAAGTTTTAGGACTCAATTTGAGGAAAAACCGGCATTAGGGACTTAAAGTTAAAAAAAATAACTTTAGGGACCTAATTGCAAATAAGTAGAAGTTTGGTTTTCTCATTCATTTGAAACGAATGAGAGCTATTAGGCCAAAGATTAATGAACAACTATGTTCATTTCAGGTAGGAAAATGAGACATTAGGAACACCAGCTAAAGTTGAGCTTACTTGGGAGGGAAACCGACTAAGTGGAATTTCACTGCACGATCTAGTGGGTGGAGATGATAAGTACCTTGAAATGAAAAACTCACTATTTAGTGATATTTTAAACATCACAATTAAGAGAAGTGATGTAAAAATCATGTGGAAAAACTACTTACTGGTTGTAAGTAGATCATACCCGTTTGGTATGATGAAACTTCCTCGAATAAAGTAGAAAATCCATTCATCGATTATGAGCGGAGATGTCCTCATACTCAGTTGGTATGATGGATAGTTGAAAACATATTTTCTTGGAAGTGCTCTCCTCTTACTGTGTGCCAATGCTTAAACGATTTGGGTGACCTTCTTAACGGTAGCTCGAATAGTTATTATAGGTTAGGGGCCTCAATTTTGGAACTTGGGGCTATTGTGCCCAGTTTTGAAAATCTCGAACAGTGGGCCATAGGCCAATGGGCACGAGCAGGAGCTCCTATACAAACATGAGATATGTACCATAAAACTCTAATAATTTAATTTTTTGGCGATGGTACCATGACAGGACTGACATATTCAGTCAACTGGTGGCAGTAAAACATGACAGATCTTCGGACTAGTCAAGACAAACAGCTGCAAGTTGAGTTGAAGGTCGGGGCCGTTGGACCAGTGGCACCATAGATTATATGGCATAATGTGAAAATACTGATTGTGCATATAATGTGATTACGGGACCATCAAGACGCCCAAGAGAGGTAGTGATGCTTCCTAAGGGCCCTGGACAACCTGGTGGGTATAAGGGCAGTTCATCGTACCATGTGACCATGCAAAATTTAGAGTAGCATCAAGCGCATGAGACCAGGGTGGGGACGAGATGAAGTCTATGTCCTCATACGGATACGGAGAATTGATTTCAGGATTGTAGGTCAGATGTCATGTACATCCATATTCTCAAGGTAGAAGTGGACGTGCTTCTATCTAGGTGGCCGATAAAGTCGCTCTGATGCCACAAGTGGGTTTAGTGGACGTACTGGACAGCAAATGTATGTTTGACCTTCATGATGAAGGATGTGTGTTGGCCTCGACCCTCAACTCGACCTGGAGATGTTTGTCTAGGTCAGTGCGTTGACAGCCCTGATGCACTACAACCAGTCCATCGAGTATGTTGGTCCTATCTTGGTACCATGGAAAAATCACACATTCCATTCATTTTTGAATTTTCATGGCATAAATAGATCATGTTTGTTTAGAGCTCCTGCTCGTGCCAATTGGCCTTGGGCCCACTGTACATGATTTACCAAAACCAGGCATTTTAGCCCTCAAGTTCCAAAACCAAGGCCTCTCACCTATCTGAGTTCATATAGCTCTCGTCAAGAAGGTCTCCCAAAATTTTTAAGCATTGGCACACAGTAAAGAGAGAACACTTCTAACAAAATAAACTTTCCATTCATCACACCAATCAGGTGTGATGATATCTCCGCTTACAATCGGTAAGCAGGTTTTCTCCTTCCTTCCAAGAAGTCCATCATACCAATCGGTATGATCTACTTACAACCGGTAAATAGTTTTTCCGTAAAGTTTTCACATCACTCCAATCGGGTGTGATGTCAAAATTCTACATAGAAGTGGTTTTTCATTTTCGATGTGCTCATCATCTCAACCGGGTATGACGTGAATAAACTCACTCACTCGATAATCGTAGTGTATTCCTTCTTAGTCGGGTTTTTCCTCCATGCTAGCTTATCCTTGCTGGCGTTCAGGTATTTCATGTTCCTACATGATTTGGACATCCTTATCTATTAATATTTGGCATAATAGTCTTCATTTCTTACGTATGAATGAAAATACCCAAAATTTTTAATTAATTGCATTTATGTCCCTAAAGTCCTTTTTCCTTAACTTTAGGTCCCTAATGCTAACTTTTCCCCAATTGATTCTCGAAACTTCCAAAAATTCACTTTATGTCCTCAATTTACTGTAAATTGTTTAAGGGGCTCAAGCTTTCTAAATTTCCAATTTGGTCGAAAACTTTTCAAAAATTACCATTTTGCCCCTAGTTGATAAAAATGGCAATTTAACCCCAACAATCAAGGTTAATTGTTCAAATTGAAGGTATAATTGAGTTTCTACACATCCATACAATTTAACTGAGTTTGAATCGCATGAATTGATGCTGAAACGAGGTCAAACGGAGATTCACCAGAAAACTATGCGTAGAGAGAGAAAGTTTCAAAAGCTTACCGTCGGCGGTGCGGCGGTCCGAGCTTTCAATCGAGGTCGATAGCTCTTGTTCCTCCTAGGATCAAGAATTGCAACAATTCATGTCAAATTGAGTAAGAATTTGGTTAGTAAAGTTTCACCATTTCTCTCTCTAATGCTGATAAAAAATTATTGAGGGAAGCTGAATTGTCTTATCTTTCAGCTCTAATTCGATCATGTGAGGGCTATGGGAGTGTTGGAAGAGCTTGGTTTGGCCTAAGGAGGGTTGAATTTGGCTGATTTTAGCTTGGCTGAAATAGGGCTTCGGTCTGTCGGAGCTGCTTCACTGTTTGATTACGTCGGCGCTTCATTGGCGGTCCTCGGATCGAATGGAGACTATTGTTGGATAGCTGAATTCTCCTTGAATCTAAGGAACCTGACCTCGCCTTCTAAGGCTCAGCAAAAACCTCGATGTCAGAGCTCTGGTTTGAGCTTTACTGGAAATGGAGTAGTTAAGAGAGAGTGGATATTTCGGGTGTGAGGAGAATGAATGGAGATGAGCTCTTTATATAAGGAGCTTGGGGACTCTTCGGTCGTCCGTTTGACTCCTTAATGCAGCTCATTGATGGCCTTAAACATCCTAAACGGAAATGTTTCCTTTACGCCAGCATTGTTCATTTTTCTAGCGAGTGAACATTGTCGTCGTTTGGAGGAAGAAGATGACACTGTTCTAAACCGAATCGGACCGGTCCGAACTAGGTCCAATGCTTAAATCGACTAGTTTAGGCCTAATTTGAACGAGTTTTTCAAAATTAAAAAATTTCTAAATTAATCTAAATTTATTCTCTATCCAATGGGCTTCAATTCTCCAATTTGAATGTTTTAATCCACCTAGAAATGTGAATTTAGCAATTGGTTCAATGGTGGTTCAAACTGGTCCAAACTAGTTCAATACGATTCACTTGATCTGATCAGGTTTTCTCTTCCAAATTGTACCAAAGTCCCTTTCCATGGTTTTTAAGCCCCTTTGGGTCACTCGGGATTTGTAAATTTTCCAATTTGCCCATTCTCTAAAGGTTAGGGTTTGTGAATTATTTTGGTTTTCTCACTTGGGTTGACCGGTTCTTTCCCCGATTTCCTTGTCTCTAAGGGATGAGGTTTACAACTCTCCCCTCATTTTAGGAGTTTTGTCCCCAAAACTTACTCAACATTCTTTGCATAGGAAGTAATTTCCCTTGATGTCAACTTGGAGTTGTTAGACACGCTAACTTTCAGTTATTTTTACTTAGCCCCCCTTTAACACATACTTTAAGGAATTTCTTTTTCCTTCCCATTGTTTACTCATTCCATGGAGCTTATCCTAACTAAGCATACCTTAATTAAGAGTTCAAGGGTGTATCCTTAGATTCATATCTTTATTTATTTAAAGCAAAATTCTTTCCTTTGAGGTTCTTTACTCCAAATTTCAGGATTGAGAGTTCCAAGATGCCCAATCATTCACATGACTTCCTTTATCATTGAAACCCTTAACTCAGTGTCCTCTCGAGCATTACCTACTTGCTTTCATAGATTTCGGTGTTAACTTCTTTTAACCAATTTTGACCCTTCTTATGCCCTTCAACATTTTTTGTGGCATCCTTTTCTTAAGGACTTTCCTTTCTTAATATATTCTTACTCTCTCATGATAATTTCACGATTCTTATCCTGAGTTAACCTCCTTTGATCCAAGTGTTGATTACTTGTTAGGGGAAAACTCTCGTATTATAGTTTTGTTCTCACCTTAGAGACTTTCACCTTAGAAACTATATACTCAACCTTTTTTTTATCATTCCTTAAAGGTTTATATCCTTCATTTCTTCATACTCCTTTCTTTATTAGGGTAATTGTCCATTTGAATCCTTCTCTAACTGAAATTTTCAGTTTCATCATTTACTCTTTACTTGAGACACTTTCGATTCTCAGTTTTATTCTGTGTACTCCACACTATGTCTAGTCGTCCTCCCTTCAAGCTCCATCAATTGAGCATTGACCACCATCAATCCTGATGTCAGTGATCATTTACCTTAATCACTTCTTAACTTGAGGGTTACTTTTCCACGGGTTCATAGGTATGCTTTTCCTCTATTTCCTCTTTTATGGGCAATCCACCCCCTTCTTACTCACATGACATCCTTTGATGTGTTTTCCTATTTACACATTACTTGGACATAACTTACTCCTTGGGTCCTTCTGAATACCTTTCCTTTGTACTTGATCTTCGCATCTCAACCAAAATATCTAGGATGAGTTTATCTCGTCTCCACTTCTAATGGTCCCATCACCTCTTAATTAAAACACTTATGTCCTTCCAAGGTTTCCTTCCTTGGTAGTTTATACTCTTTTCTCCCGGGGTTCTCTTCTAATTTTGCCATTTATAACATTTAGCCTTAAATGGTATTCTCTAATGCTACCCTCTTCTGCTTACATTACTCTCGAGAACTTACATGTACTTCTTTTATACCACATCTCCATTCTCCTTTATTTCCTGTATCCATCTATTTCTTTTAGGTGGGATTCACATCGTACTTATTTCAAGATCTCATGATCATCCTATGAGAGGCTTACTTAACTTTCTCATGGCTTGAGTTTGGTCATTAATTCGGTCTTGGTCATTGATCTCTTTAAGGATTTCCTTCATCCTTATTTATCAAATTCTTGGATTTCCATCTCTCCCTTCTTTGTTGTAGTTTAAATTTATGTTCTACCCGAGGGTCAATTTGTTATCTACCTTGATCCTATTATTCTCTATGTCCAGTGATCTTGAGGTCGTGGTCTCTTGAGTCTTCTTGTCCTTAATGTCCATCTCATTTCCCTTTTTAAGGTGTAGTCCTCACTACTTCTCGGTCTATCTTAGGGCATCGTTTATTCTTCCTATTTATTCTATTGTTATTATTTATTTCCTTCAACTGGGTCCATCTGAAATCCTTATTTAGCTCATTTTCTACACAAGAGCAGGTCAAACCTGGCCATCCAGGTACATCCTTAACCACCTGTTTTTAATGAGGTCCTTATTTTAGTTCTAATTTATTATGGTTCATCTGTCGGTTACCTTAGCTTTGAACTTTCTCCTCCTATGGTTTCACTTCCTTTCCTTATCCTTCTTTATAGGGAGTTCCATCCTGGGAGTTTCACATTCAACCTCCCTTATGTTTCTTAAAAGTTTTTCCTCTATCCTTTTCTTACATTGTTCTAACATTAGTATGGTTATTCACCTTGGATTCTTCCCTATTCTCCAATTTATTTTTATTTCTTATCCTTCCTTCAAGAAGCTCCTGATGGTTGTTGAGTTCTTATTAATTTGTGCCCTATTTATCACCGACTCTTTCAAGGTACTTGTATTATTCCTCCAGGTTTTCTTCCTACCATACTTCTTTCCTCTTTCCTTTCTCCTTGACTTATCCCAAAGTGACTTAGCATCTTCTACATTCTTGTCTTTCTTACTTCCTCCTGGTCAGCTTCCATTTCACTGGTTTCCCTTGGAATAGTCTAATCCTTCTTGGTTTCCTTACTTTTATCTATAAGGCCTTTCCATAACTCCTTATAATACTTAGACCTTCACCATTCTTTTACCCCTTGATGCTTACTTCCCTTGTACGGACTTCACGCTCTTGTTCTACCTTTCCTAAGTTAGGGTATGTCTTCTTTGGTTAACTCTAGGTAGACTCTTCTATAATTTATTTCCAAGTCTTGCTGTTTTGTTTCCCCGTTCTCCGGGTAGGGGAGACTTACTTGGCTATGTTGGGTTAACTTAGAGGTGACCCGTAGTTTTCCTTCCTTAGGTGATCTTTTCTCTACCCATCACTCCGATCCTTAATGGCATATTCCCATTTCTATTAGTTGTATTTATCAAGAAGACTAAAAATTTTAGTCAAGGAAAAATTGGATTTTCATTCATTCAGGAAATAATTCGCCACTTGGCTTATTATAGAGAATTTCTATTTCCTAGTCCCTTGGGGACATGGGCCGGGAGTTAGCCATGGAACGGTTGTAGGATTCACGGTTTGTTGGCTCTGAAGAACTGGTTGAGGCCCACTCATATTCCCTTATGGGGCAAACTTCATGGATGGCTTCCAATCTGTACCACCTTAACACTTCTATCCCATACTCATATGTCCACTTCATCGATTGAGAAGGATTGAAGCTGAACTAAGCAGGTGGGGATACTTGGTGGACTTTCATGAAGGTGTCGTAAGCATCCCAATAGTTGTCCCGAGCCTCTTTCTTAGTGGGATTCCTCTCTAACTATTGTGGGACTCGAGGAGGTGTTCGGCTCCTTAGAGGAGGGACAGGTTCTTCCTATCTTAGAGGAGGATAAGTAATGCCTTCCGACTCTAACAGGGCTCTAACAAGTTTCATGTAATCCTCCACCATATCCTTGCACACTCTCTTCCCGCCCTTCAAGAATCATTGAACGACCGCCTCTCTAGGGTAGGCATCTTTTTCAAGGTCATGTCTGGACGATTGGATTTCACGATGAATTTTTTAGGCATTCTACTTCCTACACGGTAATTAAGTTTTCATTAGTTTTAGGACATAGTATTGATAATGCTTCAAGGGAACTAGGCTCGGATACCACTCAAGTTGCCATGCCCTAACCCAGTTTGGTTGGATCCCCGTGATCAAGTTGCCGCTCCCTTAGTTTAAGAGGGGTTTCCCCTTTCTTTAATTAAGAGAAGTCAGGCGTAATTTAACCTTGTTCCCTAGAATAACATAAATCAATAAAAATACAAGCTTAAAAATAACTTTTAAGCATACCTGACAAAAGGTAGGTCTCGGTGTTTTCCTTAGTTATTTTCCTTAGATCCTAAAAATGGATAGAAAAGATGGGTGAGTTTCTACAACTCAGTGAATGGGTGTTGGGAATGGATTTTCATAAAAGAATAGTTTTAATTGGAGTGTGCCAGACTCCTTATTTTTTTTCAAAAATATTATTTTTCTTAAATTCTTCGATTATTCAAACCATTTCCACATTAGGTGTGTTTAACAATCAACACATGCCATTCATCAGGAAGAGAATAACACATTCACAGGGCAGCCTGTCCACTGCACCCACTTGTGGCATCGGAGCGACTTTACCGGCCACCTAGATAGAAGCCTGTCCACTTCTACCCTCGGAATGAGTGGATGTTCGTGACATCTGACCCTCAAACCCAAAAAACAACTCCATGACTATATGAAGACAGATACCTCATCTCAACTCTACCCCAGTCTCATGCGTATGAAGCTACGTCGAAATTCCTTAACTACTGACATGACAAACTGCCCTTATCTCCACCATGTCGTCCAATAGTCCCTAGGATGCATCACTACCCCTCTTGGGCATCTTGATAGTCATGAACCTCAAGTGCATGCACAAACAACCCCGACCTGGCCCAACAACCCCGACCTGGCCCAACAACCCCGACCTGGCCCAACAACCCCGACCATCAACTCGACTTGGAGCTGTTTGTCTAGGCCAATTCATCGACCTGGCCCTGATGCCCTGCCGCCGGTCCATCAACTATGTTGGTCCTTTCTTGGTACCATGGAAAAATCACACTTTCCATTCATTTAGAATTTTCATGGCATAAATAGATCATGTTTGTTTACGAGCTCCTGCTCGTGCCACCTAGCCTTGGGCCCACTATACGTGATTTTCCAAAACCGGACATTTTAGCCCTCAAGTCCCAAAACCCAGGCCTCTCGCCTATCTAAGATGTTCTAGCTCTTGTCAAGAAGGTCTTCCAAAATTTTTAAGCATTGGCACATAGTTAGGGGAGAACACTTCTGACAAAATAAACTTTCCATTCATCATACCAACCTAGTGTGATGATATCATAGTTTACAAACGGTAAGCGGGTTTTCTCCTTCCTTCTCGTAAGTCCATCATACCAACCGAATATGATCTACTTACAAACGTTAAATAGTTTTTTTGCATAGTTCTCACATCACTTCAATCGGGTGTGATGTCAAAATTCCACAAAGAAGTGTTTTCTAATTTTCGATGTCCTCATCATCCCAACCAGGTATGATGTGAATAAACCCACTTACCCGATAATCGCAATGTATTCCTTCTTAGTCGGGTTTTGTGTCCACGCTAGCTTATCCTTGCTGGTGTTCTGGTCTTTCATGTTCCTACATGATTTGGATATCCTTATCTATTAATATTTTGCATGATAGTCTTCATTCCTTACGTATGAACAAAAATGCCCAAAATTTTCAATTAATTACATTTAGGTCCCTAAAGTTCTTTTTCCTTGACTTTAAGTCTCTAATGCTAACTTTTCCCTAAATTGAGTTTTGAAACTTCCAAAAATTCACTTTGGCTCCTCAATTTATTGAAAATTGTTTAAAGGGCTCAAGTTTTCCAAATTTCCAATTTGGTCCCTAACTTTTTAAAAATTATCATTTTGCCCTACTTTACAAAAATGGCAATTTAACCACAATTATTTTCAAAAATCAACCAATTGGTCCTCTAATATCCTTTTCATGGCTAATTGACCCTCAATTTCTGAAAATTGCAATTTGGTCCCTCAATTTTATGAAATCTCCAATTTCCCCCAAAATTTTTCCCCAATTTCTCCCTTTCTCATTGGCTGAATTTGATTTTATCAAATTGACCATTCAATTGAGGTTTATTGTTGAAATTGAAGGTATAATTGAGTTTCAACACATCCATATGATTCAATTGAGCTTTGAATCGCATGAATTCAGGACGAAACAAGCTCAAACAAAGCTTCGCCAAAAAATTGTGCATAGAGAGAGAAATCTTCGAAAGCTTACCATTAGAGGTGCGACAGTCCGAGCTTTCGATCAAGGCAGGTAGCTCTCGTCCTGAGGTTTCTCCTAGGATCAAGAATTGCAACCATTCATGTCGAATTGAGTGGGAATTTGGTTAGTGAAGTTTCATAATTTCTCTCTCTAATGCAGATCGGAAATTACCGAGTGGAGTTGAATTGGCTTACCTTTCAGCTCAAATTCGGTTGTGTGAGGGCTTTGAGAGTGTTGGGAGAGCATGGTTTGGCCTAAGAAGGGCTGAATTCGGTTAATTTCAGCTTGGCCAAAATAGGGCAGCTTCGGTCCACTAGAACTGCTTCACTGTTTGATTATGTCGATGCTTCTCCGGCAGTGCTCGGGTCGAATGGAGACTGTTATTGGGTAGCTGACTTCTCCCTGAATCTAAAGAACATAACCTCGCCTTTTAAGGCTAAAAAAAACCTCGATGTTAGAGCTCTGGTTTGAGCTTCATCGAAAAAGGAAGTCGTTGAGAGAGAGTGGAGTTTTCACATGTGAAGAGATTGAATGGGGAGAAGCTCTTTATATAGGGAGCTCAGGGACTCTCCGATCGTCCGTTTGGCACATTAATAAAGCTCATTGATGGCCTAAAACATACTGAACAGAAAAGTTTCCTTTCCACCGACGTTGTTCATTTTTCTGGCGGGTGAACAGTGTCGTCGTATTGAGGAAGAAGACGACACTATTTTGAACCAGATTAGTCCGAACCGGGTTTAATGCTTAAATCGATCGGTTCAGGCCCAATTTGATCGATTTTTTCAAAATTAAAAATTTCTAAATTCATCAAAATTTATTCTCTATCCAATGGTGGCTTCAATTCCCCAATTTAAATGTTTTAAGCCATCTAGAAAAATAAATTTAATAACTAGTTCAATTGTGGTTTAAACCTGTCCAAACCGGTTCAGATCCAATTCACCTAAACCGGTTTGATTTTCTCTTCCAAATTATCCCAAAGTTCCTTTCCATACTTTTTAAGCCCCTTTGGGTCACTCGGGATTTGTAAATTTCCCAATTTTCCCATTCTCTAATGGTTAGGGTTAGTGAACCAGTTTGGTTTTCTCACTTGGGTTAACTAATTCTTTCCCCTATTTCCTTGTCTCTAGGGGACGGGGTTTACAGTAGAATTTATGAACTTCTATCGGGGTGGACGGTAATGACACTCCAGTTCACAAGTAGAACCGTCAAGGATGGGACTACAAAGGTGTGATCCTTTTTCATGTTAAAAGGACGTGTGATTATGTGCTAATCCGCAGAGGGTTAAATAATGGAACATCACGGATTTGTATAAAGCCTAAACAAATACATTTTTAAGATTTCCCATACTCACTGAGTTATAAGATTCATTCCCTCCTTTTAACATTTTTTCAGGAAAGAAATAGACACACAAGGACTTCCTTGTCAAGCCTCGTAACCTAGGTACGAATTATGCTATCAGTTTTATATAATGTCATTCCATGGGACAACGACATGTAATACGCTTGACTCTTCATGATTTGGGGGGAGGGAAACTCCTCGAAGTCAATGAGAGTGGTGGGTTGATCATGGGGTTCCGACCAAACTGGGTCGGGGCATGATAGCTCTCTTATTGGTTGATCGTCAATGACGTGGGTTTGACCGCTGATAGAGTACGCGTGTTACGTTTTGATTGGCTAGTGTTCCAGGTGCTGACTGAATGACTGATAGGATATGTTTCGCCATGCATCACGGTCACGCTTGCTGATTGGGCAATGACCTTGCTGGCGATCCATTGATCGGTTCGATCAGAACAGGTTCGGTGACCCGAAATTGAAAATTGGCTGGTTCAAGCCCGATTCGACCGATTTTTTAAAATCTAAAATTTTTTAAATTAATCTAAATTCAATTTCTACCTAGTGGTGACTTCAATTTCCCAATTTAACATTTTTAAATTATCTAGAAAAATCAATTTTTGAAATAGTTATACATGGTTTAGTCTGGTTTGGGTCCGGTCCACCTGAACTATTCCGATTTTCACACCTAATTCTCCTCGTGTACTTTTCCTTAAAGTTTGGGACTTTGTTGCCCCTTAAGGCTTCTCAATTTCTCATTTTAGCTTTTATTCACTTACATCAGACCACTCTCATAATCAGTTTTCTTTTGAAATTTTCCAAGTTCCTATTCTTGCTTTCTTGAAGAAATAGGGTTGACACTACCCTTACCTTATCGACGGGTAGCCAAAATTCACTTTGGAATTTAAGGTTCTCCATTTTTTTTTGTTGACCTTACTTCCATAACTCAACTTGGAAAAATAAAAACTTGCTGTAATTGGTGAATAATATAATAAATGTGTGCTGAATAATGTGTGATTGATTTATTTGGTAATTAATTGGTTCTCCCATCTCAATACATCCTACCCGACTCAATTTAAATACTTGTATACCTCATCTGATTTTTCTATTTGATTGAGACCCAATCCTGTAAGATTATATTTAAACGTGATTGGTGTTTTGCCACCTCTAATTGTAATAGTTGTTAACCTCTCTTGCTCTCACCAACAATTGCAATTATTTTTTTTTTTTTTGCAAAAGAAATAATGAGTCAATGAGAAAAAATAAGTAAACTTAATTTTATCCTTCCTTGCATCAACTTCTAAATTTTATAATCTTTAATAGTAAAATAAATATTATTTAAATTAAATTTATAATAGTTTATGATATAAATATGATTATATTATTTAATCATTCGTCTTAAAATTTTAAAATTTTTTACTAAATATTTAAAAAAAGTTAGCTATATTCATATAACCTTCCATTCTCTCGTTTGTCACATTTTTGTTTTTGGGAAGTTCGAAAATCTTCTTCCACATTATGATGAATGTAGCCACAAACATGGAATTCTCACCAAATAAGAGAACTTCTCCTTGAAAACATTCAATTGGTTTTTTTAGATTCACTCACCTCACTTTTACACTCGATTATCATCGCATGGGTGCGCTTCCATATCAAACACCCTCCCCTCCCTAAAAGCTCCCAGAGCATCGATCACAGCCACCCCGAATTTCCACCTTCCCCGCACTGTCTTAATATTAGCGGATTGATTTTTTTAGAAATAATTAAAAAAATTAAATTTTATGTTATTTTTATTTATATTTGTTAATAATATATATAATAATAAATTAAATAAAATAAATAAATATAGTGAGTTTATATAATTAAAAATATTATAATAATTTTTAATTATATATATTATCAAAATATATATGTTAAACCCATTATCGATAAATAATATTTTATTATATAGTTTCATAATTATTGATCTCGCACTATAGTCGACCAGATTACTAGAAACCTAACTTTTATTATATTCGATTATTAAAGAAAAATATTAAACTTGAATAAATTGTTTCTAATTATTTGATATCAGAAAAATAATATACAGATAGTGACAGTTTTTTAGTGCAATTTTAAAATTAAACATGGTAAATGTATGAATGTTGCACTCCTATGTTTAGAATATAATAACGAGTTAAATAAAATAAAAAAAATATTATAAATTTATACCGATACGGTGCAGAACTTCTCATAATATTTATTTTATACCACATTATTAGTTCAGACAAATAAAATAATATTATGTATTATATCTGACATGGTGAACAGTCTTACAGTCTTATTAACGGGCTTGTTAGAATGCTTTAATGCACAAGTTAGCATATATACTATATAAACAGGATGACCTGTACAGTTATCGGATATTGAGAATCTGTGCGCTTTATGTGTATCTTGACTATTGTCTTTAAATAAATCTCTATATTTGGTGTACTATGCGCTAAAGTTCAGGTTCCAAGGCCAAATAGAAGCCATTTCAAGGGTTCATAATGTATTAAAACATAACAGTTCCCCAATGTTGTAAGCAATTCTCAGGATCTATCTAAAGCTGAAGCCAGCAAAAAGTTTATAACTATTCATTGTGATATAATACAAGACCAGCCTTAAGCAGCCACATTCTTTGCAGAAAGCCATCTTTCCTGCTGTGGCTAACTAATGGATCATGGCAGTGCTTACTGATAGCCAAACAAGCCTCGGTTTTCTCGGGGGCAGAAGTTTGTCCTCTCATAGTATGGATGCTATGTGAAGAATAAAGGGACCTTCAGGGGAAGAACTTCCTTTCTTCACTACAAAGCAAGCCCATTTTTGGAGAAGGCAGGCACCAAAGGAACCCAAATTTTACATGCGTATGACAGTGGTGGTGGGCATTCTCCGTTGTATATCAAGTCAGGGGACGATTCTTCTGGATGCCGGAGCTTCTCTGGCAGAACTGAGTTGCATCTGCTCTGGAGCCGGCAGCTCTGGCAACAGGGATGGTGGCAGTGTTTGCGCTGCTTGCATGGATTACTTCAACAATAAGGTTTGGAGCTGTCACATGGAAGGTTGGGAGGTTTCGGGTCGTCCCTGGCTTCATCTCATGGCATCTCCAGATTGGATTACCGTCCATCTTGTCTGCTTTTGAAAGAGTCATTGGCTTCTTCTGCATCACCAGTTCCATGAAATCAGCTGAACCCTCTGTTGTAGTTGTTGGATCCAAGCCTGCAACCTGTGACAATATCTGCAGTGGGTACCCATTTGAATAAACCTTTCAATGCTAGCTGCACATACTTTCATCAGATTATAGGACCTGCAAAGCTCATTTTTCAAGCTAGGGAAGTTGAGTTTGCAGTTATCTTTCACCTGTTCAGAAATATTCCTAACACTGCATGTCTCCAGATTGTTCTGTGTGTCCAGGTCTTTCTAGTTTGCTGATTACACCTTCACAATATGATAGTCCCTCCCTGTGCGAATCAGACTTGAAGGAATTGGTCAACCTCATAAATGAGCGTGAGGATGGCCCCCGTTGGAATCTCATGATGGAGCGGTCCAATGCAGCATTATCATTCCAAGCTTGGTGCAGGGAGTCATCTGTATGATGCATTCTGTTTCTGTTTCCTTTTTATCCATGATCTCAGGATAGTAGTATCCAGCTAGGACCATGAGGTATACTTCACAGGTCTCAAAACTCATCATCCTCATCTTTCTAGATTGGACCCATGCAGTGCCGTACGCAGACAGTTTTTGAGAACACACCACCTGAGATACTCAGAGACTTCTACTGGGACGATGAGTTCAGGACCAAGTGGGACAAGATGTTGGTCTACTACAAGACCTTGTATGTCTGTCCGCAGACCGGCACCATGGTTGTTCACTGGATCAGAAAGGTACTGTACTGTAGTCATAACAAGTACCATCTGGTTTACAGCAGCTGTAGAGCAGCATGTACTACAAATCTAATCATTGGGTTCTCTGCTCCTGAATGTTATAGCTTCCAATCATTGACAGTAAAAAAGAGTACATTATAGTTCGCCGCATTTGGGAATGTGATTCAAACTATTACTGCATAACAAAGGTAATGCTTGCGGCATTAGTATAACTTGTGATGAAAGGCTGACTAGGGAGGTATTCTCTGATCTAAGGTTCTTGCATTTGCAGGGTGCTTCACATCCGAGCCTGCCAAAGAGTACATCTAGTAGGCCAGTGGAACTCTACTACTCGAGTTGGTACATTAGATCTGGTAAAAACAGTGCCATGGCCCATTCCCACTATTCAGAGATTCCTTGAAGAACTGTTTTGTTCTGTTGGATGATTTATTTGGTCTGTGTTCTAGTAAAATCAAGGAATGCTGAGGAGGTGACAACATCTGAGGTACTCCTCTTCCACTGGGAAGACCTTGGAATCCCAAGAGATCTCATGAAGATGGCTACAAGGGCTGGGATGTGGGGTCTTGTTAAAAGAATGCATGCAGATTTGCAAGCTTACAAGGATCTCCATCAAGGGAATATGTATTCTCCATCAACTTATTCCCTGTTGGCTCGGATAACCACTAAGTTCGAACTGCTGCCCGACATGAAATCAGCCCATTTACAGGAGGAGACTAGCACTATAACTGAGAGAGATGAGGAGGGTAGGGAACAGAACAAAGGGAGGGGCACGGTGAAGTGGTTCGTAGTAGGAGGCTTAATCGTTGCTTCCTGGGTGACTTTGAAGAGAAAGGGAGTCGGGGCACTATGCGAGGTGGCCAAGTGCCTCCAAACTACATGGCCGAAAAGAAGGCTTGGGGAGTGTCACTAGGCCCTAAAAAAGCCCCACGCGGCCAGGACCCCAGCATGGAGCAACCATCTTGATTCCATTTATTCCACGTAGATTATTTCCACAAAATGAAGTAAATTCCACTATTATAATATAAGCTCTATTAAGTGTCACAACATTAATTAAAAATGTACTACATACCATACTCATTTATAATTATAAGTTATAACTCATAAGTTGAAAATACAACAATTACAATTTTAAACTCATTTTCGTGTATAGCTATTATTCTTTTCGTCTGGTACAGTTGAGTATTTTTCTTACAATAATAAAACTTTTTTCTTATACAAGATATTTAGGCCAATATATAATAGGTACACTAAATCCTAAATATAAATTTCTAAGGAATTTCATACTATGCACTATTATTCATAAAAAGCATTTTTGAGTTTAGATTTATAAAATTTATAAAATAAATGAGAAATAAATTTTATAAAAATATTAAAAAATATAGGAAAGAACTTTTTTAAGTTATACCATTACATAGAAATCATAATTATTTAGTTAGTAATTATTTATTAATAAAGTAGAAATTACGAAAATATCTGAAAAATGAAATATATTTTCTTTAGTAAAAGGATAATAATTTTTTTATTGAAATATTTTAATACATATATTTTGCATATATTTATATTAAATGTTGAAATCAAACACTTTTTTCTCATTTATTTAAAAAATAAAATTATTTATAGCATAATAGAGAACAAATATTTCTTTTTTTTTATTGAAATGTGAAATAAGAAAAAAAATTCATATTTCAATTTAGAATTTCTAAATTTTGATAATAAATTAATTTAATTTTGAATTGCGTATATTAACTATAATATTACGTGATAAATTATTATAAATTGATAATGTATTGTATCTATCTATATATAAAAGTTATTAATTATAAATATCGAAAAAATTTTAAAATTATAAATATAAAATACTTATTTATTTTATTAAATATAAGAACACATTAATATATGAAAGAAAAGCAATACCCATTTTCCTCAACAATATTACCAACCTTTGTCCAAAAGTATGAATTTCCTTAGTTTGCACTCTCCAAAATTCTACCATTAAAATCAAACCCACCAATTAATGAAGATGTTGTATTAGATAGAAAACAAAACATTGATGTGGTTTTTAACTTTATAACAAAAATAAAGAAACCGAGTAATCCTAAATATTTCTTGGAGTGGTCATTGAGCTACTTTGAACCTCGTAATAGGAGGCTGCGCTTCAGAATCCTGAGTGACTTCCTTCATCAAGAAAGGAGTTGAAGAGCTCGGCCATTGCCTTGTCACTTCGGATCCCATGCCATAGGATGCTCGGACTCCTGAGTGTAGAAGGGCTACGTCCTTGTCCATGAATGAAACATACGAGCTTACCTTGGATCGGTAGGCAATTTCTTGGTCCTGCAGTGAGTCCATAAAAAAGCATGATCATCATCTTCATCCTGAAAGCTGAAATTTACCAAGTTTTCTTCGTGTTATGCGTTCTCCACGCACATAACTAAACAATAGATGTTGCTGTCTGTATTATTTTACACGGATCATTGACATAATAGACTAGATCATAATAAACATTACACGTTTATGATGTTTAGAATTAATAATATAGTGTTCGATATATTAGGATATTTTATTAATATTTAAATTGATATAAAAATAAAGAGCAACAAAATATAAAATATACTAGAAACAAGAAATAGAGTAGGACTAGACAATGGGTAGTAGATAAAGGAGAGAAAAAGGGGAAACACAAAAGAAAATTTAATTCCACCGAATAAAAGTTTGACGTGGCCTATAACTATCTTCCTTCCCCACTCTCTCACTCTCCCAAGACCGAATGATCCAAGCGGAACCGAGTCCCTACCTGACCCGAGCGAATCTTAGTCGGTCCACTCGGATTCCAGCTCAGGTTGGGGTCCATTGATTGGATCCGAGACCCTAGCATCGGGTCTCGTTAGCTATACTTGAGAAGGGTGGACTCGTTGTTATAAATTTTTTTGCCTTATTTTAATGAAATTACGCCGTTTGGTAATTACGAATTAATGTTGTTAAATTTTTTAGAACTATTCAAATAAAACGAAATCGTTTATTTTGTTTCGCCTATTTAAACGTCTCATTTAAAGAGTTATTAAAAAAATGAAAATACAATATTTCAACATTGTCGAAACGGTGTTGTTTCATTTAAACAGTAGGATGTCATTTCAGCAATGTCGGTGTCGTTTCATTTGCAGAATGCAAAAAAAAAAAAAAAAAAATGGCAAAGCACGTCGTTGAGGTTGCCTTCAACTTCGACGTGTAAAACCCCTAGCAATTTTCTAGGGGTTTTTCATACCGTAAACCCCATGAGAGAATCCGAGCTGTAGGCTATCGCGCTTCCCCGTGCTTCATGCCGTCGCCTGCCAGCTGCCGCCCGGTGCCGCCCCGTGCTTCCCGTCGCCACTATCAAGTTTCCGCCTTCCGCCCTCATGCTTCCCACCCGAGCTGATCCAGCTGCCACCTGTCGCCCCCAAACTTCCCGTCGTCGCCTAGGCTTCCCTCGTCTACCACAGACCCTGCTATCTTGTCCGCCTGAACTTCCCCCGCCGCCGCCCGAGCCCGAGCTCCCCCTATGATATAAACTTTGTCCACTGTCATCCTCAATTCAGTAATTCAATCTTATTATTAGATATATGATATATTGTTGCAGGTTGGTTATCAGGGTAGAATACTTGTAATTACTAGTATCGTCGTATAATACTAGGTTAATATGCTAATAATTTTACTAAAACCGTAACCTAGCACTAGGTCATGGGACTTGTGACAGCTTGATCCGTTTTGCTCGAATTTCTATTATAAACCAATCACCTTTACTGTGTCACAATTTTATTGCTACCAATTTGGTTAATAAAATGTAAAATTGTAATGGTATAAACGTTTTCAATAACAAATTAATCTATATGTAATAGTATAGGGTTTACCATTATTAACAATTTATTTTTTCCATTTATTATTCACTACGTAGAGTAGTATCCAACTACTACACTTTTGGTTATAAATTTATTTAACGATCAAAATGTTATAAATCCATAATTTTTATTATAAGTTTGAGTGGGTATTAATTACTCGATCCTCATACTTTTATCATATTTTGTGTATACAAATTTGAGATAAAATATCTTACCATTTGATCTCGATCTTATTATATATAAAGCTCACTGGACAAACTTTCATTATACACTTTGGATAGTACAGTATCCCTTGTAGAACCACCAATATCCCATAATAGGTGTTTTGGTGGTTTCGTATTTCAGTATTCACAACTACAAGTCTTTTTAAATTAATACCTTTATTTTCGGGCTATTGGCCCCACGGGTCTTTTGGTTCGGCTGCGGCCCCTTTCCCACCAACTCAATAAGTTTGACGACCCAACTTCGACGTGCTAGCTGATGGTCCTATAAGTCCAACAATCCAACGTTGGCTCGGTAGCTATAACATGTAATTTATTTATTATGAAAATTTTTATGGGTTTATTACTAGATAGATTTTCAACAGATGTGAACCCGTGCTCATTGGCCTTGGACCCACTAGAGTAGTTGTAGCTCACCCAAAAAATAACTCCCAAATCGTTTAAGCAGGTTCATGCAGTTAGGGGAGACTAATTTCAAAAAAATGGTTTTTGATATAAAAGTATAACCATCGTACCAATCGAAACTAATGCTGAAAGTTTCCACTCACTTGTTATGCAGTGCCTTGTCCTTTCTCGGTCGGGCTTATCCATGCCCCCGAGGCGTTCCGAGGTGGTAGGTTGACAGACCCCTCTCACACCTACATGATCCTGGATAAGGAAATTTAAGTCATGGTTCAAATTGGTGTTTCCCGAATTCTATCATTATGGCAATTAACTTTTGGTTAAGTACCAATGTTTATTAACTCTTTAAATTTTGCAAAATTCACAAAATTTCTGTTATATGCTCAAAATCCTACACTTTTGATTAATTATGATTAAGTCCCTAATTTTTACCGAAATTACCAAATTGCCCTTATTTCCCGAAAATTGCCAATTGGTTGCCAAATTTCCTTAAAATCATCAATTGACCCCCAATTTTCTCAAATTTGCTAATTGACCTTCATTTTTAGAAAATTGCACAAAATCCTTCTATTTTCGAAAATTCCTAAATTGCCCCAAAATTTTCAAAGTTTTTAATTTGACCCTTTCTGAAACCCGTCACCTTGTATCAAGAAAAATCGTGAAAGAACTGGTCAAGGAACTGAGAATGATAAAGAGGGGTAAAAATGTGAAATTGGAAATTTTCAAGTGAACAAAAAGTCATGAAATTCATGGGAAAGAACCATGAAGTAAATTGAATGGAAAAACCGGACCGGTTTAGGGTAAACCAGACTTGAACTAGATTGAACTGGATTGAACCAGTTTGAACCATGGATGAACCGATTTTTAAATTCAATTTTCTAGGTGGCTTAAAAATCTCAATTTTGAAAATTGATGCTACCATTAGATAGAAAATGAATTTAGATTAATTTATAAATTTTTAATTTAAAAAAAACCGGTGTAATCGGTTCGAAACCGACCAATTTTCACCATTGAACATGGTTGGACCGGTCTGGTCCGATTCAGAATAGTGTTGTCTTCTTCCTTAGGATGACAACATTGTTTATATGGCAAAAAAACTTTCCTTCTCTGGCGAAGGAATATTCTCTGAAGAGGATAAGCTCGACAAATATGGAAACTAGTAGGGAAAATGGTACTTGAGCTCCCTATATAAAGAGCACCCCTCCATTCATCCTCCACACACCTCAAATCGCCATTCTCTCTCAAGTGCTCAATTTTCTAGTGAATCTCGAACTAAAGCTCCGACTTGGGCACTTTTCTTAGACTCACAAGGCAAGGTCGGGTCCTATAGACTCTAGGGGAAATCAGCTACCTAACAACAATCTCCCTTTGACATGAGGATCGCTGGAGAAGCGCCGACGTAATGAAACAGTGAAGCAGCTCTGATGGACCGAAGCTGCCCTATTTTGCCCTAGCAGAATTTGGCCAATTCAGCCCTCCTCCAGCCAAACCAAGCCTCCCCGATGCCCCTATAGCCTTCACACGACCTCTACAGAGGTGAAAGGTAAGGCAATTCGGCTCTCCTCTATCATTACAGATTGGTGTTATAGAGAGAAAGCGTCAAATTTCACTGATAAAATTCAACCTCATATGAACTTCAATTGTAGCAATTCTTGATCATAGAAGTAACCTAAGAATGAGATCTACCTCTCCAGATCGAGAGCTTGGACCACCACACCTTCAATGATAAGCTTTCGAAGTTTGCTCTCTGTACGAACAATTTTTCAGCGAATCTCCATTTGAGCTCATTTCAGAACCAAATGTTGCAATTCAAAGTTCAATTGAATTGTATGGAAGTGTAGTAACTGATCCATACCATCAATTAGAGCAATTAACCCCGATTGAATGGCCAATTTGAAGAAATCAAATTTGGTCAGTAAAAGGGAAGAAATTGGGGAAATTTGGGGATTTCGAAAAATTGAGGGACCTCCATTCAATTTCTCAAAATTGAAGGCCAGTTGGCAATGAGAAAGATGTTGGGGGACCAATTGGTCAATTTTCAAAAGATTTGGGGCCAAATTGGTATTTTTGGAAAGTAAGGGCAAAACCGTAATTTTTGAAAAATTGGGGACCAAATCGGAAATTTGGAAATGTGTGCCCCTTACACAATTTTGAGTAAATTGAGGATCCAAAGAGGATATTGGAAACCTTGGGATTCAATTTGGGGAAAGTTAGCATTAGGGACCTAAAGTCAAGAAAAATAAACTTTAGGGACCTAAGTTGCAAATAAACTAAGAATTTGAGCATAGTCGCTCATAAGTGAGAAAACGAATGTTGTCATGCCAAACCCTTATTGACAATGATATCCAAATCGTGTAGGGTCACGTAAGATTGGAACGCAAGCAAGAGAGAGCTAGCATGGACTGGAAACTGACTAGGGACAAACACTATTTTTAACGGATAAAACCTACTTACCTATTGTGAGTTGAAATAAGAATCATACCCTGTTGGTATGATGAGTTTCCTTGAGAAAAAGAGAAACTCGCCTACTAGTTGTAAGTAGAGTTATCATCACACACAGTTGGTGTTATGAGATAAAAAATGAATTTTTGTCTGAATTGTTCTCCCCTTACTACGTGACAACTACTTAAAAGATTTGGGAAACCTTCTTGATGGGAGCTAGAACAACTCAGAGAGGCCAGGGGCCTCAGTTTTTGAACTCATCGGGCTTAATGCCCCATTTTGGAAAACACGTGCAATGGGGCCAAAGCCAGAGGGCACGATCAGAAACTCGTAAATAAACTTAATTAGGAAGAACCCTGAAAACTCCTAATTAAAATGGAATGGATTGTGTGTTGCGCCACGATATCGAGCCAGGACCGACAATGCTCGATGGACTGGTGGTAGTGCATCAGGGCCAGCTCGATGGAACGACCTAGACAAACAGTTGCAAGTTGGGTTGAGCATCGGGGCCGTTGAACCGTTGGCACCAAAGATGATGGATAACCATATGAAAATTATTGTTTGTGCATGCACTTGTGGTATGGGACCATCAAGACACCCTAGGAGGTATTGATGAGTCCTAAGGGTTGTTGGACGACATGGTGGAGATAAGGGCAGTTCGTCGTGCCAGTTAGACATAAAGCTCTGGGAGCTTCTTGCGCACGAGATCGGAGTGGGGTTGGGATGAGGTCTCTGTTCTCATATGGACATGAAGTATTTTGGGTCTGAGGGTCGAACATCATTTCCATGCCCAATTAGCCCTCAATTTTAGGAAATTGCACTTTAGTCCATCAAATTTTCAAAATCCCCAATTTCCCCCAAAAATTTCCACCAATTTCCCCCTTTCCACCTGGCCGAATTTGATTTCATCAAATTGATCGATCAAATGAGGTTAATTGTTGAAATTGAAGGTGGATTTAAGTTCCTACACATTCATACAATTCAATTGCACTTTGAATTGCATGAATTGACTCCGGGACGAGCTCAAACAGAGCTTCACCGGAAAACTGGATGTATAGAAAGAATGCTTCGAAAGCTTACCATCAAGGGTGCGGCGGTCCGAGCTTTCGATCTAGGCAGATAACTCTCATTCTGAAGTTGCTCATAGAATCAAGAATCGTCTCAATTCATGTGTAATTGGGGGAGAATTCAGTTAGTAAAGATTCACCTGTTCTCTCTCTAACACCAATCAAAATACATAGAGGGGAGCCAAATTGGATTACCTTGCTGCTATAATTAGGTCGTATGAGGGCTGAGGGAGTATTGGGAGAGCTTTGTTTGGCCTTATAAGGGCTAAAATCGGATGAATTCAACTCGACAGAAACATGTAGCTTCGGTCTGTTGGAGCCGCTTCACTGTTCGATCACGACGGTGCTTCTCTGTCAATCCTCGGAGCAATTGGAGACCACCATCGGGTTACGGACTTCTCCCCGAGTCTAAAGAACCCGACCACACCTTCTTTGGCTCAGAATAGACCCTATGTTAGAGCTTTGGTTTGAGCTTTGTCCGTAAACTGAGTAGCTGAGAGAGAGTGAGGTTTTCAGGTGTGTAGAGGATGAATGGAGAGGGGCTCTTTATATAGGGAGCTTGAGGACTCTACGACCCTTAATGACAGTTATTGATGGCCTGAAACATATTGAATGGTAACATTTCTTCTTTGTCGGCGCTATTCAATTTTCCAGCGAGTGAACAGTGTTGTCATATGAAGGAAGAAGACGACACTATTCTGAATCGGACTGGACCGGACCAGGTTCAACACTTAAACCTACCGGTTCAAGCCCAATTCGACCGAGTTTTTCAAAATTAAAAATTTCTAAATTCATTCTCTATCCAATGGTGGCCTCAATTCTCCAATTTAAATTTTCTAAACCACCTAGAAAAATGAATTTAACATCTATTTCAATAATGGTTCAAACCGGTTCAATCCGGTTTGGATTCGATTCACCTGAACCGGTTTGATTTTCTATCCCAAATTGTCCTAAGGTCCTTTTCCAAGGTTTTTATGACCCTTTGGATCACTCAGGAGTTGTAAATTTCCCAATTTTCCTATTCTTTGGTGATCGAGGTTTGTGAACCGGTTCAGTTTTCTCACTCGGTTTGACCAATTCTTTCCCCAGTTTTCCTTAACTCCAAAGGGCGGGGTTTACAACTCTCCCCTCCTTTTAGGAGTTTTGTCCCCAAAACTTATTCAACATTTTTTTGCACTAGAAGGAACTTCCCTTGATGTCAATTTGTTGTTCATAGACATTTTACCTTCTCGGTTATTCTCATTCATCCCTTATATAACATATCTCATTGGAAGGTTTAAGGTCATATCCTTAAATTCACATCCTTCATTCATTAAAGTACTATCTCTCCATTCCGAGATTCTTTACTTAAGATTTTAGGATTGAGAGTTCCAAAATATCCAATCATTCCTATATCCAGTTATACTCTTTATTGTTGACCTCCTTAGCTTAGTATCTATTCAAGCACCACGTACATGCTTCCACAGGTGTTGGTGTTATCACCTTTTCATTCTACATTAAGCCTTCCCTCATTCATTGGTTACTACAACTTCGTTCGAAGTTTAATGACTGACCTTGTCATGCTCAATTAACAGACTCTTCCTTACCTGAGTCATATTTCCCTAGGACAGTTGGGTTTACATGTCCCTCACAGCACGACATTCTCTGGAACTTGTCTTGAACATTTAACATTTTTAAAGCACTTTCATAATGGTTATTCTCAATCTTTCTATCTTTCAAGGATGGTATAACGTCATCCTTCTTTTCGTTTGGTGGTATTTCTTGACTATCATCACTATTATCCAATTGTGCATTTTGCCTTTGACGTCATATCCTTTATAACCATATTGGTTTGCTTACTTACTCGTCTTTTCCCAACTTCTTTATTAGGTCTTCCAAATTTCAAGTGTTTGAATTTCCCGATAACTTATTGACATGCTAAATGTATTCCGAATTTCCCAAATAACATTCCTTGATGCCATTCTCTCCTGCTCACCTTTACCCTTGAGACCCTACAGTTACTTCTTGTATACTTCATCTTCATTCTCACTTGCTCCTAGTATTCATCTATTTTTTGGAGGTGGAGTTCACATCCTCCTTCATTTCACAATCTCTTGATCATCTTGCAGAAAGTTTATTTAACCTTCTCATAGCTTTTAAGTCGTTACTCCTATCTTAGCCATTGATCTCTTTATGGCTTTCGTTTGTCCTTATTTCTCAAAGGTTTTGGCCTTTCCATCTTTTCCTTCTTTACTAGGATTATGACCTTCACAAGGGTCAATTTGTTAACTATCTCGCTCATTTTATCTTCTTAGTTTAATTATTTTGACAGGATTGTCTCACGAATGTTCTTGTCTTTGGTATCCACCCCCTTGCCCTATTTAGGGTATGATCCTTACTACTCCTAAATCCGTCTTGGAGTGTAGTTTATTTTCCCAGATAATCTAGTTGTTATGGGTTATTTCCTTCAATTGGGCCCGTCTAGAATTACTATATGATTTCCCTGCTTTCTTGCAAGTAGATCATATTTAACCTCTCCAAGCACTCACTTAGTCATTTGTACTTTTTACTGAGGTTCTTATTTAGGTTCTAGTTTTGCGATATTTCCTCGGTTAGGGTTTTTCTCCCTTGGGTGAACTCTAAGAGTCTCTTCCTTGCCAAATTTTATGGTATTTCTAAGGGAAAATATTAAAGGTTGAGATTAACTAGAAATAACTCATTTTTCCTTCCTTAGGTAATTTTCTACCTTTTACTTTGATCTTTATTAGCGTACTCTTACTGCTTGAATTTATCAAGGAGACTTAGAAGTTTTATAAAAAAAATTTAACTTTCATTCATTCAAGAAATATTTTCTTGCCATACTTGGTTTATTACAGAAATTTTCTACCCCCTATTCTCTTGGGGTCATAGGCCGAGAGTTAGCCTTAGAACGGTTGTGGGACTCTTGAACAGATGGCTCTGAGGAACTAGTTGGGGTCCATTCGTTTTCCCTTATGGGATGAATTTCATGTATGGCCTCCAATCCGTACCTCCTTAATACCTCTGCCTCGCACTCATATGTTCACTTCATCCATTGGGAGGGATTATAGCTAGACTGAGTAGGTGGGGGTACTTGGTCGACCTTCATGAAAGTGGCATATGCATCCCAGTAGTTGTCCCAAGCCTCTTTCTTAGTTGGATTCCTCTCTAGTTGTTGTGGGGCTAGCTGGAGGAGGGATTGGGCTCATAGGAGGAGGTACAGATTCCTCTTGCCTTGAACATGGGTATGTGATGCCTTCAAGTTCCAATAAGACTCCTACAGGTTTCCAATAATCTTCTACCATGTCCTTTGGTACTCTTTTCTCGCCTTTTAAGAACCATTAAACACTTGCCTCCCTTCGGATAGGTGTCTTTTTCAGGGTTATGGGTGGAGGATTGTATTTCACTGCGAACTTCCTAGGGATTCTCCTCCCTAAACGATAGTTAAGGTCTTATTAAAGTCATGATATAGTATTGATAATGTTTCAAGGGAACTTAACTCTAATACCACTCAAGTCGTCACGCCCCAACCCGGTTTGGTTGGATCCCCGTGAACAACCTGCCGCTCCCTTGGTTCAAGAGGGGTTTTCCCCCTTATTTAATTCAAGAGGAGCCAGATGTAATCTTAACCTTGTTCCCCGGAATAACATAAGTCAATAATAATGCAAGCTTAAGAGGAGATTAAGCATACCTGATAGAGGGTAAATCTTGGTGTTATCCCTAGTCATTCTCTAATCCTGAAAAAGGATAAAAAGGGTGGATGAGTTTCTACAACTCAGTGAATGGGTATCTTAAAAATAAAGTTTCAATAAAATAGTGTGCCATACTCCTAATTTATTAGTTTTCAAAACCATCATTCCTCATTAACCACAGTTGATGTGTTTAACAATAAACACATGCCCATCATTATGAAGGGATCGCATATTCGCAGGGCAGCTCATCCAATGCACCCACTTTGTGGCGTCGGAGCGATTTTACTAGCCACCTAGATAGAAGCCCGTCCACTTCTACCCCGAGAATGAGTGGATCTTCATGACATCCGACCCTCAGACCTGAATAGAAAATTCCAAGTTTGTATGAGGACAGAGACCTCATCCTGACCCCACCTCAGTCTCATGTGCATGAAGCTACACCGAGCCTCCCTGACTACTGGCACGACAAACTGCCCTTATCTCCACCATGTCGTCTTGTAGCCCCTAGGACGCATAACTACCCCTCTTGAGCGTCTTGATGGTCCTAAACCTTAGTGCATGCACAATATAAAAATTTTCCTCATAAGCCATTTAATCTTTAGTGCCACTGGCCCAACAACCTCGATCCTCAACTCGACTTGCATGTGTTTGCCTCGACTGGTCTGTCGACCTATGTTGTTGCACTGCCGCCAGTCCATCGAGTATGTCGGTCCTTTCTTGGTACCATGGCCAAACACATCATTCATTGAAGTTTTCATGGTTTAATCTCATGTTTGTTTACGAGCTCCTGCTCATGTCAACTGGCCTTGGGCCCACTGTATGAGATTTTAAAAAATCGGGCATTTTAGCCCCCAAGTTCCAAAATTGAGGCCTCTGACCTATATGAGCTATTCGAGCTCGCATCAAGAAGGTCACCCAAAAGTTTTAAGCAGTGGCACACAGTCAGAGGAGAGCTCTTCCGACAAAAATAATCTTTTCATTCTTCTATCATACCAACCGGGTGTGATGACATCTCCACTTACAACTAGTAAATGGGGTTTTCCACTTCCTTCTAGGAAGTCCGTCATACCAACTGGGTATGTTATACTTACAACCGGCAAGTAGTTTTTTCCATGTGTTTTCTCACGTCACCACATCTAGGTTTGATGTTAAAATCCCACATAGTAGTGGGTTTTCATTACCGAGGTGCTCATCATCCCAACCAGGTATGATGTGAAAATTCTGAGATTTCATGACTTTCTCAATTCAAGTTTATTTACGAGCTCTTGCTCATGCCCACTAGCCTTGGGCCCACTATACGTTATTTTCCAAAACAGGGCATTTAGCCTCATAAGGTCGAGGCCTCTGGCCTATCTGAGTTGTTCTAGCTTCCATCAAGAATGTATCCCAAATAGTTTAAGCATTAACACACAGTCAGGGGAGAACACTTCTGATAAAAATATTTTCACTTCATCCACCAATTGGGTGTGATGATATCTTCGCTTACAACCAGCAAGCGGATTTCTCCTTCATTCAAGGAAGTACATCATACCAACCGAGAATGATTTCCTCTACTTACAACTGGTAAGTAGGTTTTAGCTTAGATCGCCCATCACCCAAACCTCGTATGATGTTAAAGTCACACTTACAAGTGATTTTTCGTTTCTAAAGTGCTCACTATCCCAACCGGGTATGATGTTAATATGTCCACAAACCCAATAACCATGACGTGTTTATCCTCGGTCAGTTTTTCAAGTCTACGTGAACTTGCTCTTGCTTGCATTCTAGTTCCACTTGTCCCTAAACGATTTGCACAGTGTTAACGGTTTGGTATAAAAGCCTAGGCTTACAAATTATCGATAAATTACACTTAGTTTCCTAAAGTTTTTTTCTTAACTTTAAGACCATAATGCCAACTTTTGTCCAATTTGAGTATCAAGGTTTCCAAAATTACCTTTGAGTGCTCATTTTACTCAAAATTGTATGAGAGGATCAAGTTTTCCCAATTTCCAATTTGGTCCCCAACTTTTCAAAAATTATAAAATTTGCCCATACTTTCCAAAAATGGCAATTTGTCCCCAAATATTTCAAAAATTGACCAATTGGTCCACCAACATTTTGGGAAATTGCAAAGTGGACCCTTATTTTTTCAAAATGCATAATTTTCCCCAAACTTTTCCCCCAATTCCTCCTTTCAAACTAACCAAATTTGATTCCTTCAAATTGGCCATTCAATCGGGGTTAATTGCTTCAATTGGAGGTATAAATCAATTCCTACACTTCCATGTGATTCAATTGAGTTTTTAATCACATGAATTGATGCCAGAACGAGCTCAAACGGAGCTTCGTTGGAAAATCACTCTTAGAGAGAGAGAAAGCTTTGAAAGCTTACTGTCGGAGGTGCGGAGGTTCGAGCTCTCTATCTGGGAAGGTAGCTCTCGTCCTGAGATTCCTTCTATGATGAAGAATCACTACAATTAACATCGAATCAAGGGAGAATTCTATCAGTGAAGTTTCACACTTTCTCTCTCTAACTCCGACCGGAATTGATAGAGTAGGGTCGAGTTGGCTTAACTTTCAGCCCTATTGCAGTTGTGTGAGGATGGTAGGGGTGTTAGGGAGGCTTGGTTTGGCCAGTGGATGACTAAACTTGGCCGATTTCAGCTTGGATGAAACAGGGCAGCTTTGGTCCATCAGAGCTGCTTCACTAGTTGATTCCACCGGTGCTTCTCCGACAGTCCTTGGGACGAAAGGAGGATGCAATCAGATAGCTGACTTCCCCCAAAGTCTGTAGGACCTGACCTTGTTTGAGGCTAAGAAAAATGCCTATATTGGAGTTCTTGTTTGAGCTTCTCCAGAAAATGGAGCAGTTGATAAAGAATGGAGATTTATGGTGTATGGAGGATGAATAGAGAGGTGCTCTTTATATAGGGAGCTCGTGGACCCTCTACTCGACAACATTCCATTTTGGTCGAACTTATCCTTGCCCTAAAATGGCCTGATCTGAGCAATTAAAGCTTCACCAGCGTTATCCATTTATGCAATTAATGAATAGTGCTTTCATCTATAGGAAGAAGATGACACTGTTCCGAATAGGACCGAATCGTTCTAACCAGGTTCATTGCATAAATTGGCCAGTTTAGGCCGGATTTGAATGGTTTTCCCAAAATTAAAAATTTCTAAATTCATCTAAATTTATTCTTCATCAAATGGTTGCTTTAATTCCCCAATTTGATCATTTTAAGCCACCAAGAAAAATAAATTTAGGAACCAGTTCAAGTATAGTTCAAACCGGTTCAATATGGTTCAATCGGGTTCACTCCGAACCGGTCTGGTTTTCTCTTCCCAATTGTCCCAAGGTTCTTTTCCATGCTATTTGGGAATGTTTGAGTCACTTTGAGTTTGTCAATTTCCCATTTTGCCCTTCCTCTATCAGTTAAGATTCATGAACCGTCTTGGTTTTCTCTCTTGAGTTGATTGGTTATTTCCTCGATTTTTCTTATCTTTAAAGGACGGAGTTTTCAACTCTCCCCTTCTTTTAGGGGTTTTGTCCCCAAAACTAAGTCCACAATCATTTGCATTGGGAGTGACATTCCTCGATGTCCACCTAGGGTTTGCTCGGTATATTAGCACTTTGGCTATTCCTTTCACTTAATCCGTTAGGCACATACTTGAGGAGTCATTCTTAATTTATATTTTCCATTCCTGCCACGGAGTGTATCACGGTCAATCATGTCCAAATTACCCATTCCAAGTTACCTTCTTAGGTCTACTGCTTACTCTTCTTCGGGTAAGACTTTCCTTCTTAAGGATTCTTGTTCATGTCCTTGGGGTTGGTCGTTTCATATTCATCTAATTGTCCCTGTTTCCCATCATTTTCTAGATTGTTGATTGTCATGCCCCGACCTGGTTTGGTTGGATCCCCGTGATCAACCCATCACTCTCCCGATTTATTAAAGGGTTTCCCCTTATTATAAACCATAAAGAGTAAGTCGTCCTTTAAACCTGCACCTTTTCCTGAAATAACATAAATCAAAACTGTATAATATTTTAAATTTATCATGCCTGTCTCACAGGCATCTTAGTTTATGGTCTTTAAGGGTAGGCTTTCCAGAATTTGCTGAAAGGGATGTAAGGGAAGGGGTGAGCACGACTACTCAGTGAATGGGTTTTCAAAACTTTTAACTGTTAAGAAAAATATTTGTATTGGAGTGTGCCAGACTCCTTTCTTTCAAAAGTCCTTTCATTTCAAATCTCGATTTTTACCACCATTCCTTATTAATCACGGTGTGTCATCACCCAACACACATGCATCATCATGAAGGTCAAACAAACATTCGCAGGTTAGTACGTCCACTGAACCCACTTGTGGCATTGGAGCGACTTTACCAGCCACCTAGATAGAAGTACATCCACATCTACCATGAGAATGAGTAGATGTTCTCGACATCCGACCCACAATCCCAAAATCAATTCTCTGTGTCCATATGAGGACAGAGACCTCATCTCATCCCCACCCCGGTCTCATGCGCTTAGTGGTACTCCAAATTTCGCATGGTCACCTCGTATGACGAACTGCCCTTATACTCACCAGGTCGTCTAAGGCCATAGGGACACATTACTAACCCTCTTGGGCGTCTTGATGGTCCCATAATCACAGTGCATGCACAATCAATATTTTCACATCATGCCATATAATCTGTGGTGCCACTAGTCCAATGGCCCTGACCCTCAACTCAACCTGCAACTATTTGTTTTGACTGGTCCATCGACCTGTCATGTCGCACTGCCGCTAGTTGACTGAGTATGTCAACCCTATCTTGGTACAATGGCCAAACAATTCATTTATTAAAGTTTTATGGCACATATTTCATGTTTGTTTACGAGCTCCTACTCGTGCCCACTAGCCTATGGCCCACTTGTTCGAGATTTTCAAAACCGAGCATAATAGCCCTCAAGTTCCAAAACTGAGGCCCTCGGCCTATAAGAGCTAATCGAGCTCCCGTCAAGAAGGTCTCCCAAATCATTTAAGCATTGGCACGCAGTCAGGGTCAAGCACTTCCGATAAAAATATATTTTCAACTCTCCATCAGACCAACCAAGTATGACGACATCTTTGCTTATAACCGATGAACGGGTTTTCCACTTCAAAGAATTTTCATCATACCAACCAGGTATGATCTACTTACAACCGGTACATAGTTTTTCTACATGATTTTCACATCACCTTTCTAAGTTGTGATGTTTAAAATACCTTTAAATAGCGTGTTTTTCATTTTGAGGTACTTATCATCCCCAATCAGGTATGATATAAAATCCCACTCACAACCGAAAATGATTTTTAAGTTTAAACTGTGCCCATCATCCCAACTGGGTATGAAGTTATTAAGCCCACTCACTCGTTAATGCAGTGAATTCCATTAGACCAATTATTTGGATTCACGCGAGCTTGTCCTTGCCGGCGTTCCCGGTACCTCGTGTTTCTACATGATATGGACATCTCAATTCATTATCCCTTGGCCTAATAACCTTCATTCATTCCAAATGAATAAGAAAACCAAACTTTTATTTATTTGTAATTAGGTCCATAAAGTTATTTTTCTTTAACTTTAAGTCCCTAATACCGGTCCCAAAACTTTTAAAATTCCCCTTGGGACCTCAATTTATTCAATTTCACAAAAAGGGGTTTAATTTCCCAAATTTCCTCCTTGTGAATAGCTTACTTAACTTGCTCCATGGTTTTGGTCATTAGTCCTTCCTGTCTTTCATGGCCTTTGAAGAGATATTGCCCTAAATCTATGAGGTGTGGAATAGTCCTTCTTTACCTATCCTATTCCCTTGCACTTATGACAGGTTTGGTACTTGTCCTTAGTAGGGTTGGGTACTTCTTCACGTAGTGTCCCTATTGTTCACACTTTTAATAGGTTATTCCCTTGCATGGATTGTTGTCGTTCCTCCTTTCCTTCAAGTATTGTGGGGCCTTTCTAGGGGTTATTGGTAGTTTGGTGCTTCGCCGTCCTTGAGTGTGATTACCTTGAGAGTTTTCTTGTTAAGTATTCTTTGCCAAATGGTCACTCTAGGAGTCCTCCTATATTCCTTGATTCCCTCATTCAACTTACTTAACTAGGATTAGATTCTCCCTAATTTTAATGGTGAAGGGGTTTGTTTGTTTACTATTCTTAGGACCAACTTCCTAGCAAGATCACTTTATCGAGAGATAGGATTTTAGGAATTTCGAGTATTTTATTAATCGAGGAGTACAGTATGTTGGGGTTTTAGCCCTATTATAGAAAGTGGTCATAAAATAAATAGGGAGCTGCAGGGTTCTTGATAAGCATCCTCCTAGGTAAGGTCATACACCCTTTACTGGCGTTTACAGCTTCATGCTTGGCTTCCTTTATAATTAGAGTTGTGCCCTCAATAGGTCCTAGCACCATTCTCTAGGATACTTCCCCATTTGGTCTTTGAGATTCCTACCATGCCTCAGGCATTTGGAAAGCCTCCAGGGTTGTCTTCCTACGAGCACAATGTGTTGAGTAGAGCCATTCCAAGTTTTCTTGGTTCCTCTCTTGGGAGCCATCTGAAAATTTTAGGATAAATTCTATTAGTTAATATATTTTCTAGTCTTAATTATGTATTCGAGGAAACAGACTATGATACCACTCTGGTTGTCATGCCCCAACCCGGTTTGGGCAGATCCCCATGATCAACTCGCCACTCTCCCATTTTATTAAAGGGTTTCCCCTTATTATAAATCGTAAAGAGTAAGGTGTCCTTTAAACCTGCACCTTTTCCTAGAATAACATAAATCAAAACTACATAATATTTTAAATTTATCATTCCTATATTACAAGCGTCTTAGTTGATGGTCTTTAAGGGTAGGCTTTTCAGAATCTCCTAAAAAGGATGTAAGGAAGGGGGTGAGTACGACTACTCAGAGAATGAGTTTTCAAAACTTCTAACTTTTAGGAAAAAGCTTTGTATTAGAGTGTGCTGGACTCCTTTCTTTCAAAAGTCCTTTCATTTCAAATCTTGATTTTTAGCACCATTCTTTATTAATCACGGTGTGTCATCACCAACACACATCCTTCATCATGAAGGTCAAACACACATTTGTAGGTCACTACGTCCATTGAACCAACTTGTGGCGTCAGAGCGACTTTACCGGCCACTTAGATAGAAGTATGTGCACTTCTACCCTGAGAGTGAGTGGATGTTCTCGACATCTGTCCCTCAATTCCGAAATCAATTCTCCATGTCCGTATGAGGACAGAGACCTCATCCCATCCCCACCCTAGTCTAATGCACTTAGTGTTACTCCAAATTTCGCACGGTCACCTGGTACGACGAATTGCCCTTATACTCACCAGGTCGTCTAGGGCCTTCGGATGCATCACAACCCCTCTTGGGCATCTTGATGGTCCCGTAATCACTGTGCATACACAATCAGTATTTTCACATCATGCCATATAATCTGTGGTGCCATTGGTCTAATGGCCCCGACCCTCAACTAAACATGCAATTGTTTGTCTTGACTGGTCCGTTGACCTGTCATGTCGCATTGCCGCTAGTTGACTGAGTATGTCAGCCCTATCTTGGTACCATGGCCAAACAATTAATTTATTAAAGTTTTATGACACATATCTCATGTTTGTTTACGAGCTCCTACTCGTGCCCACTAGCCTATGGCCCACTTGTTCGAGATTTTCAAAAGGGGGCATAATATCCCCCAAGTTCCAAAACCGAGGCCCCTGGCCTATATAAGCTAATCGAGCTCCCGTCTAGAAGGTCTCCCAAATCATTTAAACATTGGCACACAATAAGGGGCAAGCACTTCCAACAAAAATATATTTTCAACTATCCAGCATGCCAACCGAGTGTGAGGACATCTCCGCTCCTAACCGATGAACATGTTTTCCATTCCCTTCGGGTAAGTTTCATCATACCATCCGAGTATGATCTTCTTACAACCAGTAAGTGGTTTTTCCGCATGATTTTCACATCACCTTTCTAAGTTGTGATGTTTAAAATACCACTAAATAGTGGGTTTTTCATTTTGAGGTACTTATCATCCCCAACCGAGTATGATATAAAATCCCACTCACAACCAGTAAGTGGTTTTTAACTTTAACCTGTGCCCAGCATCCCAACCAGATATGACTTTATTAAGCCTACTCACCTGTTAATATAGTGAATTCCATTAGACCGGTTCTTTGTATTCACGCAAGCTTGTCCTTGCCGACGTTCCCGGTACCTCGTGTTCCTACACGATATGAACATCTTGGTTAATTATCCATCAGCATAATAACCTTCATTCATTCCAAATAAATAAGAAAATCAAACTTTTATTTATTTGTAATTAGCTCACTAAAGTTATTTTTCTTTAACTTTAATCCCCTAATATCGGTTTTTCCTCAAATTGAGTCCCAAAACTTTCAAAATTCCCCTTGGGACCTCAATTTATTTAATTTCACAAAAAAGAGTTTAATTTCCCAAATATCTAATTTGGTCCCCCAACTTTTCTAAAATTACCATTTTGCCCTTTACAAAAATAGTAAGTTTTACCCCCAAAGTTCTAAAATTCCTCAATTGGCGCTCTAACATTTTTATCATGTCCAATTGACCCTCAATTTTATAAAATTGCATCTTGGTCCTTCGAATTTTTGAAAATCCCCAATTTTTCCCCAATTTCAACTCTTTAACACAGCCAAATTTGATTTTATCAAATTGACCGATCAAACACATCTAATTGTTGAAAGTGAAGTTAAAATTGAGATCCTACCTCTTTATACAATTCAATAGCACTTTAAATAGCAAGTTTTGATGCTGGAATGAGCTCAAACGGAGAATCGCCGGAAAATAGATTGTAGAGAGAGAAAGCTTCAATTACTCACCGTTGAGGGCATGGTGGCCGAGCTTTCAATTTGGGCAGATAGCTATCATCCCGAGGTTCATCCTAGAATCAAGAATTGCATCGATTGATGCCGAATTGAGTTAGAATTTTTTCATTGAAATTCTACCGGTTCTTTCTCTATTACCGGTCGTAAATTATAAAGAGGAGCCGAATTGGCTTACCTTTTCGTTCTAATTCGGCCGTAGGAGGGCTGTGGAGGTTTTGGGAAGGCTTGGTTTGGCTTGAGTAGGGCTTGAAATGGCTGATTTTAGCTCACTGAAATAGGGCAGCTTCGGTCCACCGGAGCTGCTTCACTGTTACATCACGCTGACGCTTCTTCAACGACCCTCGGAGCAAACGGAGACTACAGGCATGTAACTGACTTCTCCCTAGTTCTAAACAACTCGACCTCACCTTCTTTGGCTCAGAAATGACCCTATATCGGAGCTCTGGTTCTAGCTTCACCAAAAAATAGAGTAGTTGAGAGAGAGTGAGCATTTCAGGTGTAGAGAGGATGAATGGGGATGGGGTCTTTATATAGGAAGCTTAGGGACTTCTTGGTAGTTCGATTGGCACCTTTATGACAGACATTGATGTGGGAAACATATTGAAGGGAGACGTTTCTTCTTCGTCGGCACTGCTTTGATTTTTCGGCGAGTGAACAGTGTTGTCATTTGAATCAAGAAGATGACACTATTACGAACCGGACCTGGCCGGTTTGAACCGGGTTCAAAGCTTAAATTGACCAATTCACCCCCCCATTCGACCGAGTTTTTCAAATAAAAAAATTTATAAATTCGTTTTCTATCCAATGGTGGCTTCATATCTTAAATTTGAATTTTTAAAGCCACCTAGAAAAATGAATTCAGAATCCAGTTCAATAGTGGTTAAAACCGGTCCAAACCGGTTCAATCTGGTTCATATCTGGTTCACTTGAACCGGTTTAGTTTTCATCTCCCATTCATTCTCAAGTCCATTTCCATGACCTTTAGGACTCTTTGGGTCACTCAGAATCCATAAATTTCCTAGTTTTCCCTTTCTCTATTGGTTCCGGTTCATGAACCAACTCGGTTCATAAACTGGTTCAATCCACTTGGATTCGGTTCATTTAAATTGGTCTGGTTTTTCTCATCCAATTTTTCCTATGGTTCTTTTCCAAGGTTTTATGAACCCTTTGGATCACTCAAGAGTTGTAAATTTTCAAATTGCCCGTTCCCAAATGATCGATTTTGTGAACTAGTTTAGTTTTCTTACTCGATTTGACTGGTTCTTTTCCCGGTTTTCCTTAACTCAAAAGGGCGAGGTTTACATTGATGTTCTTAGTTTAGCATCCCTTAGGACTTCTTGTCCACAACCCCCTCGGGTTTTTCATATACTTCTTCCTTATCTTATTTTGGTCCTTCATTTTTGGTTTACCACAATTCTGATTCCATTTCTTAGGTTTGATTAACGAACTCAGTCTCACTTGGGTCACCTTTCTTGGAATTGTTGGCACTACATGTTTTTTACAGCATGATCTATTCTGAAATTATCCTTGCCCAATATGATTTCCAGAGTGTGCCACCATGATAATGATTTATGCCCTTTCCATCTGTTCCGAAGTCGTAGGGCTTCGTTCCTTCCTACTACTAGGAAGTGTTTCCCAACCACTTCCTATGTAGTTCAATTGTCCTTTAATTTTCTTAATATCTTAATTATGTCAGTTCCCTATGGTTTTCCCCCAGGTTCTAACCATCGATTTTTCCTAGTGGTTTAACAATACCTTAGGATCCTTTCTCACTTATGTCCTTCCTCATTTGCATTGGTGTCTTTTACTCAAGTTATCCTTTCCTCCTTCATTTCTTGCTTGCTTATGACCATTCTCTCTTTCTCATTCTAAGTTGACCTTTTTTCCGGCCTACGTAATGTTTCCTTGTTTTAGGGGAGGTCTCCTTTTAGGGTTTCCCTTCTCTACCATGTCCTTCAAAGTAAAGACTTCCATTTTAGGGTTATACCTTTAATCTTCTTATTAATTCCTTCAAAGTTCCTTCCCTTTACTTCCTTACACTCTTTTTACTTTGGGTCATTTTCCCACTTTTAATCCTCCATTGTCTTAAAATTCCCATTTCATCCCTCATTCCCTATCCAATGAACTTCTGGTTTTCGGGTCTTATTTCGTGTACTCCACACTATGGCCAACTGTCATCCTTTAGGCTCCATTAAGTGAACATGGACCACAACAAGTCTTGATGTCTGTGGTAATTTCCATTACCAATTTCTTAAATGGGAGGCTTACTTCTCTAAGGTTTCTCGGGTAGTTTTTCCTCCATCTCCTTATTATGGGCAATCCACTCCTTTCTTACTTGTATGACATCTTTCGATGCTATCTTCCCATCTACTTATTCCTTGGGTTTAACTTACTTCTTGGGTTCTTGGGTAAAATTCCCTTGAAACGGGTCCTTTTTTCCCAATTTGCATTCCATTGAAATTTGCCTTCTATTCCACGTTGGTTGGGTTCATTATTTCTTTATTGGATCATATACATGCCTCTTTAGGGCTCTCTTCCTTGGTTAGCTTTCTCCTATTTTCCCCGGATTTCCACTTCCTTCGTGTTTCTTAGGTATCTATTTTTGCGTCCATTTCTTGACATCTTTTGATGTCATCCTTTTTTACTTTCCCTTTCTTCGAGAAATATTATTGGCACATCCCTTGTACCTTGTATTTATTCCAACTTGTGCTCACTAAAACCTGATTTCTATTAGGGAAGGATTTTCAATCTCTTTCCTTTCAAGGTTGCTCTATCCCCTTTGAGATCTTGCTTAACCCCTTCTGTGTCTTGGGCTTATCCAGTGATTCATTCTCGGTCATTATTTCTTCAAGAATTTCTTCATTCTTCCTTTCCAATTTTTTGACCTTTACACCTTTCCCTTCCTTGCTAGTGTCAAATTTATGGTCTTCTCGAGGGCCAGTTCATTAACTGCCTCGTCCCCACTATTCTCCTGGTCACTTTCTTGGAACAGTTGTCCTTTGAGTTCACTCATCCTCAATGCCTATCCCGTTGTATCTTTTTAAGCTATAATCCTTACTATTTTTCAGTCCTTCTTAGGGCATCATTTATTTCCTTGATCATTTCCTTATTTCTCATTGTCTCCCACTTGACTACTATCCTTTTTCCATAGCAAGTCACACCTATCATTCAGAAACATCCTTAACTACTTATGTCCCTTTTTGGTTTATTTATTTATTTCGGGTTATGCCTCTTATGATTCACCCTTCAGTTCCTTAGCTTGGAAATTTTATTCTCATGGTCTCACTACCTATCTTCATCCTTTTTCTTAGGGACTTTTGTCTTGTGACTTTCACGTTCAACCTCCCTAATGCTCCTTGTAGGCCTTTCCTTCTTTCCTCTTGTACAACCTTTTGATATTGGTATGGCTATCCACCCTTAATTCCTTTTTGTTCTCATATCCCTTTATGTTCCTCATCCTTCCTTCGAGAAGTTCCTGATTGTTGGTGGGTTCCTAGCACTTTGTGCTTTGTCTATCTATCTATCTATGTTTCTTTCAAGGGTACTTACACATTCCTTCATGATTCCTTTTTCCTAGGACATTTCTTTTCTTCTTCACTCTTAACGTCCGATCCTAGAGTTGCCAGAAGAGGTTTTCGACGTTCACCCTTTTTAGGGGGTTATTGTACCTTACCTCTCCTCTTGGTTATCTTTCATTCAACTGGTTCTTCCTAGAGGCAACCCCATTATTCTTGGTTTCCTAACTCCTGTATGAGACTCTATCAATTCCTTATGGTCCTTAGACTTTCCTCCACTCCTCTTGCATCTTTTGATGCTGACCTCTTTTTTCCCTGATTCATCCTATTTCTTTGACACTACTTCCCTCACACTCTTTCCTTCTTCCTTTGGTTAGGGTATGTCCTTCCTGATGACCTCCTTTCCAGCCAAGCTCTTGGTTCCTCTCTAGAAACTCCCTTCTCAGTCTTTTGTCTTCTTGCCTGGTTTCTTGGCATTTCCTAGTTCTTGTGGAGGAACTAGAAGTGACTGGTAGTTTTCCTCCTTAAGTGGCCTTCTCTCCATCTATTACCCCGGTCATGATAGGTATACTCCAATCTTGTTAGTTGTACTTATCATTATTAGGAAGATTAACTTTCAATTAAGTAAAAATGAACTTTATTCATTCAAAGAGGTAGTTTCTTACCATACTCGTCTTATTACCAGAATTTACTACTTTCTAGTCCCTTGGAGTCATAGGTCGGGAGTTAGCCTCCGAATAGTTTTAGTATTCATGGTTCAAGGGCTATGATGAAATAGTTGATATCCATCCATACTCATGTCAGCTTTTCTTATAGGACGAACTTCATGAATTGCCTCGAGTTCGTACCTTCTTAACACCTCAGCCTCACACTCATAGGTTCACCTGATCCATTGGGAAGGGTTGAAGTTGGATTGAGCTAGTGGGGGTACTTGGTGGACTTTCATAAAGGTGGTGTGGGCATCCCAATAGTTGTCCCGTGCCTCCTTCTTAATGGGAGTCCTTTGTGGCTGTTGTGGGGCTGGAGGTGTTGTTGGGCTCCTTGGAAGAGGGATAGGTTATTCTTGCCTTCGAGGAGGATATGCGATGCCTTCTAGCTCTAATAGGGCTCCAATAAGTTTCCGATAGTCTTCGATCATATCCTAGGGTACTCTATTTTCAACATCTATGAATCATTGGATGGCTGCTTCTTTGGAAGTAGGCATCTTTTTCACGATCTTGTGCGTAGGTTTGGTTCGCATGATGAATTTCCTAGGAACTCTTCTTCCTACATTGTAGTTAAGTTTTTGTCAGTGTCAGTGCATATTATTGATAATGCTTACAAGGGAACAATGGCTCTAATACCACTCAAGTTCTCATGCCCCGACTCAATTTGGTTGGATCCCCCATGATCAACCCCCTACTCCTTTGGTTTAAGAGGGGTTTCTCCCTTCTTTTAATCAAGAGAAGCTAAGCGTACTTCAAACATTGTTCCTCATAATAGCATAAATCAATAAACACACAAGCTTAATAGTGATATTAAGCACACCTAACAGAGGGTACATCCTTGTGTTTTCTTTTGTCATGTTTCCTTACTCCTAAAAAGGGATATGAAAGAGTGGGTGAGTTCTACAACTCATTGAGTGGGTGTTGGGAGTGAATTTTCAAGACAAATAGTTTTAGCTAAATTGTGCCAAGGTTACTGTTTACTTAAAAATAAGTTTTTCTCATGTTCTAGTTTTCAAAACCTTTTTCCCATTTACACATTAGCTGTATTTAGCAAATAACACACGCCCTTCATAAAAAATGGTACACACATTCGCAAGTGTAGCCCATCCACTGCACCCATTTGTGGCTTGAAGCATCTTTATTGACCACCAAGATAGAAGTCTGTCCACTTCTGCCCTAGGTCTGAGTGGATGTTCTCGACATCCGACCCTTAGACCCGAAAGCCACTCCATGTCTGTATGAGGGTAGAGACCTCATCGTGACGCCACCTCAGTCTCATGCGCAAGAAGCTACTCCGAGCTTCCTAACTAATTGGCACGATGAACTGCCCTTATCTCCACCATGTCGTCCAGTAGTCCATAGGACCTATCACTACCCGTCTTGGACATCTTGATGGTCATATACCTCAAGTGCATGCATAAAACAATAATTTTCACATTTGGTCATTTATATTTTGTGCCACTAGTCCAACAACCCTGACCCATAACCCGACCTACAGCTATATGTTTAGGTTAGTTCATCGACTTGGCCTTGACGTATTGTCGCCTGTCCATTGAGTACTATCGGTCCTGACTTGGTACCATAGTGAAATCACACAACCATTTCATTAGAGATTTCATGGCTTTCTCAATTCAAGTTTGTTTACAAGCTCTTGCTCATGCCCATTGGCCTAGGGCCCACTATAGGTGATTTTCCAAAACTAGGCCTTTAGCCCCATAAGTTCAAAAATCGAGGCCTCTATCCTATCTAAGCTATTCTAGCTCCCGTCAAGAAGGTCTCCCATATAGTTTAAGCATTAACACATAGTTAGGGGAGAACACTTCTAACAAAAATATTTTAACTTCATCCACGAACAGGGGGTGATGATATCTCCACTTACAACCAGCAAGTGTGTTTCTCCTTCCTTCAAGGAAGTTCATCATACCAACCGAGTATGATTTCCTCTACTTACAACCTGTAAGTAGGTTTTAGCTTAAATTGCCCATGACCCCAACCGAGTATAATGTTAAAGTCTAACTTACAAGTGGTTTTTCATTTCTAAAGTGCGCACCATCCCAACCGGGTATGATGTTAATATGCCCACACACCTTATAACTGTGACGTGTTAATCCTCAGTCAGTTTTCAAAGTCTACGTGAGATTGCTCTTGCTTGTGTTCCAGTCCCACTTGTCCCTACATTATTTGGGCAGCCTTATCACTTACGGTTTGGCATAAAAGCTTAGGCTCACAAATTATCAATAAATTGCACTTAGGTCCCTAAAGTTTATTTTTCTTAACTTTAGGTCCCTAATGCCAACTTTTGCCCAATTTGAGTCCCAAGGTTTCCAAAATTCCCTTTGAGTCATCACTTTACTCAAAATTGTATAAGGGGCTTGAGTTTTTCAAATTTCCAATTTGACCCCCAACATTTCAAAAATTACCATTTTGCCCCTCCTTTCCAAAATTGGCCATTTGGCCACAAATGTTTCAAAAATTGACCAATTGGTTCTCTAACATCTTTTTCATGGCCATTTGGCCTTCAATTTTGGGAAATTGCAAAGAGGTTCCTGAATTTTTCGAAATGCTCAAATTTCCCCAAAATTTTCCACCAAAGTCCCCCTTTCAAACTGACCAAATTTGATTTCTTCAAATTGGCCTTTCAATTGGGGTTAATTGCTTCAATTGAAGGTATAAATCAGTTCCTACACTTACATACGATTAAATTGAACTTTGAATCGCATGACTTGAGGTTGAAACGAGCTCAAACGGAGCTTCGCCATAAAATCACTCGTAGAGAGAGAATGCTTCAAAAGCTTATTGTCGGAGGTGCGATGATCCAAGCTATCTATCTGAGAAGATAGCTATTGTCCTAAGGTTTCTTCTATGATCAAGAATCACTACAATTAACATTGAATCAAGGGAGAATTCTATCAGTGAAGTTTCACACTTTCTCTCTCTATCTCCGACTAAAAATGATAGATGATGGCCGAATTGGCTTACCTTTTAGCTCTGTTGTGATCATGTGAGGGCCTTAGGGGTGTTGGGGAGGCTTGGTTTGGCCAGGGGAGGGCTAAACTTGGCCGAATCATGGCAGCTTCAATCCATCAGAGCTGCTTCACTATTTGATTCCGCCGATGATTCTCCGACGGTCCTCAGGTTGAAAGGAGGATACTATCAAGTAGCTAACTTCCCTCAGAATCTATAGGACCCAACCTTGCCTTCTAAGGCTGAGAAAAATGCCTATATTGGAGCTCTGGTTCAAGCTTCGTAGGAAACTGGAGCAGCTGAGAGAGAATGGAGATTTGAGGTGTGTGGAGGATGAATGGAGAGGAGATCTTTAAATAGGGAGCTCGGGGACCCTTTGCCTAACAACTTTACCTTTTGTCAAGCTTATTCTCACCCTGAAATGGCCTAATCGGAGCAATTCAAGCTTTGACAGCGTTATTTGTTTTTGCAATGAATGAATAGTGTTGTCATCCTGAGGAAGAATATGATACTGTTTCGAACTAATCTGACCTAGTTCAATGCGTAAATTAGCCGGTTCATGCATGATTCAATAGGTTTTCTCAAAATTAAAAATTTCTAAATTGATCTAAATTCATTCTCCATCTAATGGTGGCTTCAATTCCCCAATTTGATCATTTTAAGCAACCAAGAAATATGAATTTAGGAATCGGTTGAAATATGGTTCAAACCGATTCAATTCGGTTCAATGCGGTTCAATTTGGTTCACTTCGAACCGGTCTGGTTTTCTCTTCCCAATTGTGCCAAGGTTCTTTTCCCTACTTTTTATGACTATTTTAGTCACTTGGGGTTTGTCGATTTCCCATTTTACCCTTCCTCTATCAATTAAGGTTCATGAATTGACTCGATTTTCTCTTTGAGTTGACCAGTTCTTTCCCCAATTTTTCTTATCTTTAAAGTACGGGGTTTATAGTATGTGTACCGAACAACAAAGAGTTGATATGGAGGATATTGGAGGAGGCGCACGTTTTAGTATACACCTTGCATCTTGACAACATGAAAATTAAATATTCTATAAAATCATGGTACTGGTGGAAGGGAATGAAGGACATTACGGAATCATGCCAACAAATGAAGGCTAAACATAAAAAACCCTCTAGACTATTGCAGCCCCTACCGATCCCCGAATGGAAGTGGGAACACATCACCATGGACTTGTGACCGGACTGCCCATGACAAAAAGGAGATGAGATGTGATGTGGGTCATCGTAGACTAGTTAACCAAGCCCACCCATTTCCTACCCATAAAGGTAATTGACTTAGTATAAAAGTTGTCTTCCTTGTATGAAGGGGAGATCGTGAGGCTCCATGGTGTCCGAGTGAGCATAGTATCAGACCGAGATCCAAGGTTCACCTTCTGGTTTTGGCCTAGCCTATAGGATGCCCTAGTGACCAAACTCGACATGAGCACCATTTTCCATCCTCAGACGGACAGACGGTTTGAGTGAATGATCTAGACCTTAGAGGATATGCTCCGGGAATGTGACCTAATGATGAATAAGGGTTGGGAGGACTATCTATGCCTCATAGAATTTGCCTATAATAACCGCTATCATGCCAACATACAGATGGCACCGTATAAGGCCCTTTACGAGCGACAATGTCGTACGCCCCTATTTTGGGAGGAGGTAGGGGAGAGGAAACTTGAGAAGGTCGAACTTATAGAAGATGCAATAGAGAAGATCCAAATAATAAAGAGTCGACTTAAGGTGGCCTAGGATCGATAAAAGAGCTATTCCGACCACTGGAGGAAGGATCTAGAATTCGAGGTAGGAGACCGGGTATTCCTCAAAGTATAACTGTGGAGAGGGATACTTAGGTTTCAACAGTGGAGAAAGATGAAACTAAGATACATCTGTTCGTACATCATCCTCCAAAGGGTTGGACCGATGGCGCACAAGTTGGAGTTACCTCCGGACCTCCAGAGAATGCACTACGTATTTCACATGTTGATACTCCGAAAATACGAGCCCAACCCAAGCCACATACTAGACCAACAACCACCTGAGCTAGGGGAAGATTTAGTCTACAAGGTGGAGCCACTACGAATCCTCGAGCAACAAGAGAAAAACCTAAGGAACAAAGAGGATTCTCATGGTGAAGGTCCTTTGGCGGAACAGCCAAGTAGAAGAGGAGACATGGGAGACGGAGTTGGTCATGAGGAATAGACACCCTCAACTGTCTAACATGTAAATGTTTTGAGGATAAAACTGTAAACCCAGTCCCTTAAAGATAAGGAAAGCGAGGAAAGTACTGGTAAACCCGAGTGAGAAAACTGAACCAGTTCACAAACCCCAACCATTACAGAAAGGGAAAATCAAGAAATTTATAAATTTTGAATGACCTAAAGAGTCACAAAAGTCATGGAAAAGGACTTTAGGATGAATTGGAAGAGAAAACCAAACCGATACAAGTGAACAAGACTTGAACCAGTTTGAACTAGTATTGAACTGATTTCAAAATTCATTTTTCTAGGTTGCTTAAAAATTTTCAAATTGGAGAATTGAGCCCACCATTGGATAGATAATTAATTGAGAAATTTTTAATTTTGAAAAACTTGGTTGAATCGAGATTGAATCAATCGGTTTAAGAATTAAACTCTGTTCGGACTGGTCCGATCTAGTTTGGAATAGTGTCGTCTACTTCCTTTAGATGACAACACTATTCACTTGTCAAAAAATGGAGCAGCACTGCCAAAGATGAAAAGTCTCCAGCCAAGGAGTTTTTGCAATGAATGACCGGCATAAAGGCACCAATCGGACGACCAAGAAGTCCCCGAGCTTCCTATATAAATAGCTCCTCCTCATTCATCCTCCTAACACCTGAAAACTTATCTCTCTCCCTACTGCTCCATTTTCTGGTGAAGCTCAAACTAGAGCTCCGACATTGGGGTTTTTCTGAGCCAAAGAAGGTGAGTTTGGGTTCTTTAGATCCAGGGAGAAGTCAGCTACCCAACGGTAGTCTCCATTTGCTCCAAGGATCGCTGGATAAATGTCAGTGTGATCGAATAGTAAAGCAGCTCTGATAGACTGAAATTTCCCTATTTCGTGCCCTTCTTAGGCCAAAACCAAGCTCTCCCAACACTTCCACAGCCATCATATGATTGAATTAGAGTTGAAAGTTAAGTCAATTTGGTTCCCTTCCGTATATTCTGATCAGTGGTAGAGAGAGAACTGATGAAACTTCACTGACCAAATTCTCCATCAATTCAGCATGAATTGATACAATTCTTGATTTTAGGAGAACCCTCAGGATGAGAGCTATCTGCCTAGATGAAAAGCTTGAACCGCCGCACCCCCAACAGTAAGATTTCGATGCTTTCTCTCTCTAAGTCCAATTTTCCGACAAAGCTCTGTTTGAGCTCAATTCCGATGCAAATGACGCGATTCAAAGTTCCATTGAATCGTGTGGAAGTGTATGAACTCAATTTTACCTTCAATTTCAATAATTAAACCCGATTAAATGGTCAATTTCATGAAATCAAATTAAGCTAGTTTGAAAGGGGGAAATTGGGGGAAATATTTTGGGGAAATTTGGGAATTTCGTAAAATTGAGGGACAAAAGTGCAATTTCCCAAAATGGAGGGCCAATTGGTCATGAAAAAGATGTTGGAGGACCAATTGGTTGATTTTTGGAATTATTGGGGCCAAATTTGCTATTTTTGTAAAGTAAGGGCAAAATCATAATTTTTGAAAAGTTGGGACCAAATTGGAAATTTGCGAAACTTGAACCCCTTTTGTGATTTTGAATAAATTGAGGTTCCAAAGTTAATTTTAGATGTTTTGGTACTCAATTTGGGGAGAATTGGTAGTAGGGACCTAAAGCTAAAGAAAAAGAACTTTAGGGACCTAAATGAAAATAATTAAAAGTTGAGCATTTCATTCATTCGTGATTAATGAAGGCTATTAGGTCAAATGTTAATGAACAAGGATGTTCATATCGTGTAGTAATACGGAGTATTAGGAATGCCATCAAGGACAAGCTCGCCTGAGGCAAAGAGCCGGTTAAGAGGAAAAGTACACTCCACTTATCAGGTGAGTGAAAATTTTCACATCATACCTGGTTGGGATGATGAATATCTCAGAATGAAAAATCACTACTAAGTGGAATTTTAACATCACACGTGGATAGGGTGATGTGAAAATTATGCAAAGAAACTACTTAGCAGTTGTAAGTAGATCATACCCAGTTGGTATGATGAAATTACTAAAAGGAAGTGGAGAACCCGTTTATTGGTTGTAAGCGGAGATGTCATCGCACCTGGTTGGTGTGATTGATTAGTGAAAAGATATTTTTGTCAGAAATGTTCTCCCTTGACTGTGTACTACTGATTAATGATTTTGGGAGACTTTCTTGATGGGAGCTCGAATACCTCAGGTACGCCGAAGACCTCGATTTTGGAACTTGGGGGGATAGAATGCCTGATTTTAAAAATCTCATACAAGGTCCCAAGGGCAGTTAGCATGAGCCGAAGCACGTAAAAAACATGAGATTAAGCCTTGAAAATTTTAATGAATGATGTGATTTGGCCATGGTACCAAGATAGAACTGACATACTCGATGGATTGGGGCCAGTTTGATGAGACATGTCAACGGACCAGTCTAGACAAACAGTTGCTGGTTGAGTTGAGGGTCGGGGCTATTGGAATAGTGGCACCAAAGATTAAAGATTAATAGCTTATATGGAAAATTATTGTTTGTGCATGCACTGAGGTTTAGGACTATCAAGACGCCAAAGAGGGGTAGTGATGCATCCTAGGGGCTACTAGACAACATGGTGGAGATAAGGGCAGTTTGTCGTGCCAAAAATCAGGGAAGCTCGACGTAGCTTCATGTGCATGAGACTGGGGTGGAGTCGAGATGAGGTCTCTGTCCTCATACGGACACGGTGTATCTTTTTGGGTTTGAGGGTTGGATGTCATGTACATCCACTCATTACCAGGGTAGAAGTGGATGGGCTTCTATCTAGGTGGCCGGTAAAGTTGCTCCGACACCACAAGTGGGTGCTGTGGATAGACTACCCTGCGAATGTGTGATCCCTTCATGATGAAGGGTGTGTGTTGATTATTAAACACATCAATTGTGATAAATGATGAGTAATGGTTTTGAAGACTGAGAAATTGAGGAAGAAATGGTTTTAAAGAAAATAAAGAGTATGGCACACTCCAATTCAAACTATTTTTCTGAAACTCATGTTTCAAACACCCATTCACTAAGTTGTCGAACTCACCCCCTCCCTTTACCCCTTTTTAGGTAACTGAGGGACCTACCTACAAACATTCCACTAGCTAAACCTGCAAGATAGGTATGTAAATTTTTTTTTTAGTTTTGATTAATGTTATTTTAAGAAAAGTACTGGTACAAAGGACACCTTACTCCTCATGGTTTAAAGAAGGGGAAAACCCTTAATAAACCGGAAGAGTGGCGGGTTGCTCTCGGGGATCTGACTAAACTGGGTTGGGGCGTGACAAAAACTCTTAAAAGGTGGGGAGAGTTGTAAACCCTGTCCCTTTGAAGTAAATAAATAAACCAGGGAAAGAAACCCTTAAATTTTGAATGAAAATCGGATATCCATCGGGACCAGAAATGATAAATAAGGAGTTAGGACAGGGATTTGGACATCCCAAGTGACAAATAAATCACAAATGTTATGACATGAAGTTGATTGAATGTGAAAACCAGATAGGTTAAAGGTGAACCGGACTTGAACCGGATTGAACCGTGAACAACCGGTTCAAAGATTCATATTTCTTGGTGAATTAAAAATGTCAAATTGGAAAATTGAAATAACCATAATGTAGAAAATGAATTTATAAATTTTTAATTATCGAAAAACTGGTCGAATCGATTTTGAATTGGCCGATTTACGATTTCGGGTCACCGGACCTAGTCGGACCAGACTGGTCAATGATCCAACTAGTTAACAAACAGCTTCCAAGTTAGTGCCAGTCAGCAAATGCAACCAATCAATGCACGACTCGTGGCAAAGCGCCCATTCAACCGCTTAGTTAGCACTTGGAAGCATGGGTCAATCAACGAGTGACACATGTCCTTGGTCAATTGTCAGAGAAGGAAAATCCATGTCAGTGATGACTAAGCAATGGGGGGGGGGGGGTGACACGTGTCCTGGTCAATGGTTAATGTTTGAAAAGCCCCGTCAGCAAAGACAGACCAATGAGGAGCTGACTCTTGGCAAAAATGCCACATTAGATGACCTCAACCAATCAGAGGTTGGATGTGGCAGTGGCACTGTGCGTCAAGAGGGAAACCTTACACATTTAAAAATAGCCAATCAGAGGATGCCACGTGACACGATCAACAAAAACTAGTTAGCAGCTACGTAGGAAAGAGTAGTGAATGGGAGGCTGCCACATGTCTGATCAGCGAGTCAAATGCTGACTAGGCTACTAATGAGGATGCTACGTCAACAACGCCAACCAATCACGATGCGCCACGTGCGAAGCTTGCAAGCCCGTACAGTCATCTTCCTTAGTTGGCTGACAGGGATAAGAGGATAAGAGAGAGGGAAAAGTCTCTGGTGACTTAGAAAAAACTTTGATCCTGTTGTCGGCGAGCGAGGCTGGGGTCAAGTCTTATGTCGACAGATAGACTAGAGAGTTGCCAAGCTCCCTATATAACGAGCACCTCTCCCCTCACATTCCACATCCCACTAGCCATGAAAGAATCTAAACAGGTCTACTTTTCGATAATACGTAAACCAGGGCTTTAACAAGGGCTTTTTCCAACCTCTGAAGGCACATCCAGGCTCTATGGAACTCGGAAGAAGTCCCCTACCTCACTACCACCTCATTTTAGTTCGAGGACCATCAAAGAAGTGTCGAGAAGCTAGTATAGTATCATCACTCTGACAACCTAGAAACAATAGAAAATCTTGAGCTGAATTCCAACCACCTCTGACCTCATGTGATTGGGCCATGCCTCCCACAACTCTCCATGACCAACCCCCGACCTCCAAGAACCATCGAGCTAAGCCAATTTAGTCTCATTTTGTTGGAACAGTGAAGTTGCCGAAAATTGAAACACTGAAACTTCTCTCCTTGAATTCTCTGTGCTTAGGCAGCCAATTTAGCCGAAGTTTATCTTAGGAGACCCCCCCCGAAGAGCACCAGCCACCCCTATCCAGAGCTCGGATCACCGCCCCCTCATTGGTAAGAAAATCAAGCTTTCTCTCTAGAAAAATTTTCCGATGAAACTCCGTTTGAGCTAAAAAAATGTATCGAATGAAATCGTTCAAAAGCTAGGATGATCATAAAGAGATGGGGAAGTGATTAGAAGCATGAAAAGGTTAATTAAAAAAGTTTAGGTGGTCAATTGGAGGAAATGAGAATTGAGGTGCCTAAGTGCAATTTTGGGAAAAATTGGGAAAATTGGGGCTGAATTGCAATAATGAAGAGTTAAGGATAGAAAGTGAAATAGAGAGAAATTAGGGAGCCAAAAGGGAAAATAAAAATATGGGGACCTAATTGATAATAAATGGACGTTAGGGACCTAAGAGCAAAATTTTGAACTTTAGGGACCTAATCGTAATTATGGCATAATTAAGGACTAGATTGCCAATACGACAATTAGAGGGCCTTTCCGACAAATGGTACTCACATGAATGATCGGGTAGTATAGAATAGGCGGTTCAAGTATCGTGCACGAGAAAGTGGGGTCAGCCAAGACACCGCTGGGGACTAATTACCCCACCCTGGGTGAGTGGGTTTAGCATCACGCTCGGTTGAGCTGATGAGCACATCACTCCCACATTAAAATTGTTTTTTTTTAACTGCCCTCCACTGAAAATTTGAACAAGCTTAAAATGTTTTGGAGGCAGTCTGATATTGCATGAAACATGCGATAGTAAAGGAATATAAAGGAGGGGGTGAGTACAACTACTCAGTTAATGGGTTTTTGAAATTTAACTTTTAGGATAGAGGTTTGTATTGGAGTGTGTCAAACTACATATTTTCATTCAAAAATCCTTTCGTTTCAAATCTCTATTTTTATCACAATTTCTTATTAATCATAGTGTGTCATCACCCAACACACTTCCTTCATCATGAAGGTCAATCACACAATCGCATGCCAGTATGTGCACTGAATCCACTTGTGGCGTCAGAGCAACTTTACTGGCCACCTAGATAGAAGTACGTCCACTTCTACTTTGAGAATAAGTGGATGTTCGCGACATCTGACCCTCAATCCCATAACAATATTCCATGTCCGTATGAGGACAGAGACCTCATCCTATCCCCACCCCAGTCTCATGTGCTTGAAGATACTCCGAGCTTCGCAAGGTCACCTGGTCCAACGAACTGCCCCTTATACCCAACAGGTCGTCTAAGACCCTAGGACACATCATTACCCCTCTTGGGCATCTTGAAGGTCCCATAAACACATTGCATGCACAATCATTATTTTCACATCATGACATATAATCTGTGGTGCCACTGGTCTAATGGACCCGACCCTCAACTCAACCTGCGACTGTTTGTCTTGACTGGTCCGTCGACCTATCACATCGCACTACTGCTAGTTGACTATGTTGTTGATCCTGACTTGATACCATGGCCAAACAATTCATTTATTTAAAGTTTTATGGCATATATCTCATGTTTGTTTACGAGCTCTTGCTCATGCCAACTGTCCTAAAGCCCACTGCTCGAGATTTTCAAAACCGAGCCTCCGACCTAATAGAGCTATTCAAGCTCCTGTCAAGAAGTTTTCCCAAATCGTTTAAGAAATAGCGCATAGTCAGGGGAGAGTACTTCTGACAAAAATATATTTTTAACTATCCATCATACTAATTGAGTATGAGGATATCTCCGCTCATAACCGATGAACGGGTTTTTCACTTCCTCCGAGGTAGTTTTATCATACCAACCGGGTATGATCTACTTACAACCTGTAACTAGTTTTTCCTTGTTATTTTCACATCACTACTCTAAGTTGTGATGTTTAAATTACCACTAAGTAGTGGGTTTTCATTTCGAGGTGCTTATCATCCCAACCGGGTATGATATAAAAATCCTACTCACAACCGATAAGTGGTTTTTAACTTTAAGTTGTGCTCATCATCCCAACTAGGTATGACATTAGTAAGCCCACTCACAATCAGTAAGTAGATTTTCCTTAAATAAAAGTGCTCATCACCCCAACCGGGTATAAAGTGTAAATTAGCCCACTCACCCATTAATATAGTGAATTCCACTTGACCGGTTCTTTGTATTCACGCGAGTTTATCCTTGTTGGCGTTCCCGGTACTTCGTGTTCCTACACGATATTAACATCCTTGTTCATTATCCCTTGGCCTAATAACCTTCATTCATTCCAAATGAATGAAAAAACTAAACTTTTTATTTATTTGTAATTAGGTCCCTAAAGTTATTTTTCTTTAACTTTAAGTACCTAATACCGACTTTTCCTCAAATTGAGTCCCAAAACTTTTAAAATTCACCTTGGGACCACAATTTATTCAATTTCACAAAAATAGGTTCAATTTCCAAAATTTCCAATTTGGTTCCCCAACTTTTCCAAAATTAACATTTTGTCCTTCCTTTATAAAAATGGTAAGTTTTATCCCAAAAATTCCAAAATTCCTAAATTGGCCCTCTAACATTCTTATCATGCCCAATTGACCCTCAATTTTATAAAATTTCATTTTGGTCCTTCGAATTTCAAAATTCCCCTATTTTCCCCAAAATTTCCCCCAATTTCAACTCCTTAACACAATTGAATTTTATTTCATCAAATTGATCAATCAAACACTTCTAATTTTTGAAATTGAAGTTAAAATTGAGATCCTACATCTTCATACAATTCAATAGCACTTTGAATCATAAGTTTTAACTCTGGAACGAGCTCGAACGAAGCTACACCGGAGAAGAGACTATAGAGAGAGAAAGCTTCAATTAATCACCGTCGGGGGCACGACAGTCCGAGCTTTTGATTTGGGAGATAGATCTCATCCTAAGGTTCATCCTAGAGTCAAGAATTCCATCAATTGATGCTGAATTGGATGAGAATTTTATCATCAAACTTCTGTCAGTTCTGTCTCTAGTACCGGTTGAAAATTGCTAAGGGGAGCCAAATAGGCATACCTTTCCGCTCTAATTCGGTTGTAGTTGGGTTGTGGAGGTGTTGGGAGGGATTGTTTTCGCCTGATGAGGGCTCAAAATCACCGATTTCAGCTGGGCCAAAACAGGGCAACTTCGGTCCGTTGAAGCTGCTTCACTGTTCCATCATGTCGGCGCTTCTCAGGCGACCCTCGGAGCAAACTGAGACTACAGGCGTGTAGCTAACTTCTTCCTATTTCTAAAGAACCCAACCTCTCCTTGTTTGGCTTAGAAAAGTGCCCAAGTTAGAGCTCTAGTTCGAGCTTCACTAGAAAATGGAGCAGTTGAGAGAGAATGGAGTTTTCAGTTGTGGAGAGGATGAATGGGGAGGTGGTCTTTATATAGGAAGCTCGAAGACTTATTGGCTATTTGATTGGCGCCTTAATGACAGTCATTCATTACCTGAAACTCCATGGCCAGAGACTTTTCAGCTTCACCAGCATTGCATGATTTTCCGACAAGTGAATAGTGTTGTCATCTGAAGGAAGAAGGTGACACTGTTCTAAACTGGATTAGACTAGTCTGAACCGGGTTCAAAGCTTAAACTGGCCAGTTCACCCCCCATTCGACCGAATTTTTAAAATCTAAAAATTTCTAAATTTATCTAAATTCATTTTCTATCCAATGGTGGCCTCAAATCTCAAATTTGATTTTTTAAGCCACCTAGAAAAATGAATTTAGAATCTGGTTCAATAGTGGTTCAAACTGGTCCAAACCGATTCAATCTAGTTCATATCTGATTCAACTAGGGATATGGACAAGTGGTAGTGTCACGCCTCGACCCAGTTTGGTCGGATCCCCATGATTAACATGCCACTCTCCCGGTTTATTAAAGGGTTTCCCCATATTATTAATCGTAAAGAATAAGGAGTCCTTTAAACCGGCACCTTTCCTATAATAGCATAAATCAAAACTGTATAAAATTTTAAATTTATCATACCTATCTCACAGGTGTAATAATTAGTGGTCCTTAAGGGTAGGCTTTTTGGGATTTCCTAAAAGGGATATAAGGGAGGGGGTGAGTACAACTACTTGGTGAATGAGTTTTCAAAATTTAACTTTTTGGAAAAAGATTTGTATTGGAGTGTGCCAAACTCCTTATTTTCTTAAAAAAAATCCTTTTATTTCAAATCTCTGTTATCATCACCAATTCTTATTCATCACGATGTGTCATCACCCAACACACATCCTTCATCATGAAGGACAATCACACAATCATAGGTCAGCCCGTCCACTGAACCCACTTGTTGCTTCAGAGCAACTTTACCGGCCACCTAGATAGAAACACGTCCACTTCTACCCTAAGAATGAGTGGATGTACACGACATCTGACCCTCAATCCTAAAATCAATTCTCCATGTCCATATGAGGATAGAGACCTCATCCTGACCCCACCCCGGTCTCGTGCGCAATGAAGCTACGTCGAGCTTCGCAAGGTTGCATGGTCCGACGAACTGCCCTTATATCCACCAAGTCGTTCAGGGCCCAAGGACACATCAGTACTCCTCTTGGGCGTCTTGAAGGTCCCATACACATAGTGCATGCACAATTAGTATTTTCTCATCATGTCATATAATCTGTGGTGCCACTATTCCAACCTCCTCGACCCTCAACTCAGCCCGCCACTGTTTGTCTAGACTAGTCCATCGACCTATCATGTCGCACTTCCACTAGTTAACTGAGTATGTCGGTCCTGTTTTGGTACCATGGCCAAACAATTTATTTGTTTAAAGTTTTATAGCGTATAACTCATGTTTTTTTTATGAGCTTTTACTCGTGCCAACTGGCCTTGGGCTCACTATACAAGATTTTCAAAATTGGGCATATTAGCCACCATTTTCCAAAATCGAGGCTCCCGACCTATCAGAGCTATTCAAGCTCCCATCAAGAAGGCCTCCCAAACTGTTTAAGCAATGGCACACAATCAGGGGAGAGCACTTCCGACAAAACATATTTTCAACTATCCATCATACCAACAGGGTATAAGGATATCTTCGCTCATAACCGATGAACATGTTTTCCACTTCCTCCAAGGAAGTTTCATCATACCAATCAGGTATGATCTACTTACAATCAATAAATAGTTTTTTCGTGTCATTTTTACATCACTCTTCTAAGTTGTGATGTTGAAAAATACCATTTAATAGTGGGTTTTCATTTCGAGGTACTTATCATCCCCAACCAGATATGATATAAAATCCCACTCACCCGTTAATATAGTGAATTCCACTCGACCGGTTCTTTGTATTCATGTGAGCTTGTCCTTGCTGGCATTCCCGATACTTCATATTCCTACATGATATGAACATTCTTGTTCATTATCCCTCGTCCTAATAGCCTTCATTCATTCCAAATGAATGAGACAACCAAAGTTTCTATTAATTTGCAATTAGGTCCCTAAAGTTATTTCTCTTTAAGTCCCTAATGTCGGTTTTTCCTCAAATTGAGTCCTGAAAATTTTCAAATTTATCATAGGGTCTCAATTTTTTCCATTTCACAAAAAGGGGTTTAATTTTCCAAATTTCCAAGTCCCACCAACTTTTCCAAAATTACCATTTTGCCTCTCCTTTGCAAAAATGGTAAGTTTCACCCCAAAAATTCTAAAATACCACAATTGGCCCTCTAACATTTTTATCATGCCCAATTGACCCTCAATTTTAGGACATTGCATTTTGGTCCTTTGAATTTTTGAAAATCCCCAATTTCTCCAATTTTCCCCCAATTCCACTTTTTAACACAGCTGAATTTGATTTCATCAAATTGACCAATCAAACACTTACAATTGTTGAAATTAAAGTTGAAATTGAGTTTCTACATGTTCATACAATTCTTTAGCAATTTGAATTGCAAGTTTCAACATCGGCACTAGCTCAAATAGAGCTTTGCTGGAAAATGAACTATAAAGAGAGAAAGCTTCGATTACTCACCCGTGAGGGCATGATGGCTCGAGCTTTCATTTCGGGCAGATAGCTCTCATCCTAAGGTTCATCCTAGAATCAAGAATCGCATCAATTGATGCCAAATTGAGTTAGACCAAAATAAGGAATTTAAATCTAAAAATTTTCTTAATTTATATGAATTTATTTTCTATCCAATGATGGCCTCATATCTCAAATTTGAGTTTTTTAAGCCACCTAGAAAAATGAATTTATAATCCGGTTCAATAGTGGTTCAAACCGGTTCAATCCGGTCCGGATCCGGTCCACCTGAACTCATTTAGTTTTCATCTCCAATTCATTCTCAAGTCCATTTCCATGACTTTTGGGACTCTTTGGGTCACCTGGGATCCATAAATTTCCCGGTTTGCCCTTTCTCTATCAGTTATGGTTCATGAACTAACTCGATTCATAAACCGGTTCAATTCAGTTGGATCCGATTCATCTAAACCGGTATGGTTTTTCTCTTCCAATGTGTCCTAAGGTTCTTTTCCAAGATTTTATGAAACCTTTGGATCACTCGAGAGTTGTAAATTTCCAAATTGCCCATTCCCAAATGATTGGGTTTGTGAAACGGTTTAGTTTTCTTACTCAGTTTGACCGGTTCTTTTCTTGGTTTTTCCTTAAATCAAAAGGGCGGGGTTTACAAATCTCCCCTCCTTTTATGAGTTTTGTCCCCAAAACTTAATTAGCAACCTTGCATGAGGAACCATTTCCTTTGATTATCCATTTGGTATTGACTGAACATGCAAACTCTTATCTTGTTCTTTCAATTTATCCTTTTTACATCCTTTACTTAAGGAATTTCTTTTCCTTTATATTATTTACTCCTTCCATGGAGTTTATTATAACTAGACATACCTTACTTCAGGGTAAATTCTTACATTCATATCTTTCTTTGCTTAGAGCAACATTTTTCCCTTTGAGCATTACTTCAGGGTCCTATACTCAGGATAGGGAGTTCCAAGATAACTAACCATTTTTGTGTCTAGTTAACGTCTTGGTCATTGAAACCCTTAGCTCGATGTCCTTTAGAGCATTACGTACTGGTTTTCATGAATTTCCATGTCATCACCTTTTCATCCTATTTCGAATCTTCCTTTCTCCGTTGTTCATTACAATTTAGTCCAAATTTTATGTTTGACTTTGTCATGCCTATTAACTGACTATTCCTTATTTTGAGTCATATTTTCCTCAGGACTATTGGGTTTACCAACCCCTTACAGCATGACCGTAAACCCCATCCTTTTGTGTTAAGGAAAATCGAGAAAAGAACCAATCAAACCGAGTAAGAAAACCGAACTGGTTCACATACACGATCAATTGGGAATGGGCAATTTGGAAATTTACAACTCCTTGGTGAGCCAAAGGGTTCATAAAACCCTGGAAAAGAACTTTAGGACAAATTGGAAGAGAAAAACCAAACTGGTTTAGATGAACCGGATCCAATTGGATTGAACCGGCTTATGAACTAAGTCGGTTCATGAACAGGAACCGATAGAGAAAGGGCAAACATGGAAATTTATGGATCCCTTGTGATCCGAAGAGATTTATAAACCTTGGGAAGGAACCTTAGAACAAAGTGGGAGAGTAAAACCAAATTGGTTCAGGTGAACCGGACTCGAACCCGATTAAACCCATTTAACAACTGAGCCAGTTTATGAATTGGAACCGATAGAGAGAAGGTAAACCAGGAAATTTATGGACCCTAAGTGACCTAAGGAGTCACAAAAGACATGTAAATGGACTTGTGAAGGAATTGGAGATAAAAAACCAAACCAATTCAGGTGAAGCGGATCAAAACCGGTTTGAACCACTATAGAACCAGATCCTAAATTTATTTTTCTAGGTGGCTTAAATAATTACAATTTGAGATTTGAGGCCACCATTAGATAGAAATTGAATTTAAATGAATTTATAAATTTCTAGATTTGAAAAACTCTTTCGAATGAGGGGTGAACTGGCGGTTTAAGCTTCAAACCTGGTTCAGACCGATTCGCTCCAATTCGGAACAGTGTCATCTTCTTCCTCCAGATGACAGCAATGTTCACTTGCCGAAAAATCGAAGCAGCACCGATGGAGAAGAAACGTTTCTGTTCAATACATTTCAGGCCACCAATGTCTACCATAAAGGTGCCAAATGGACTGCCAATGAGTCCCCGAGCTCCCTATATAAAGAGCCCCTCTCCATTCATCCTCTCCACACCTAAAAAGCTCACTCTCTCTCAGCTGCTTAGTTTTTCGGTGAAGCTTGAACAAGAGCTCCAATATAGAGCCTGTTTTGAGCTAAAGAAGGTAAGGTTGGGTTCTTTCGAACAGGGCAAAAGTCAGCTACACTTCTATAATCTCTGTTTGCTCCGAGGGTCACCGGAGAAGCGCCAATGTGATGGAACAGTGAAGCAACTCCTACGGACCGAAGTTGCCCTATTTCGGCTGAGTTGAAATCAGCCGTTTCGAGCCCTCGTCAGGCCTAATTCAGCATAAATTGATGCGATTCTTGATTGTAGGATGAACCGTAGGATGAGAACTATCTGCCCGGATCAAAAGCTCGGATCGTCGTGCCCTCACCGGTGAGTAATCAAAGCTTTCTCTCTCTATAGTAATTTTTTGGCAAAGTTCTGTTTGAGCTCGTTCCGGCATTAAAACTTGTGATTCAAATTGCTAAAGAATCGTATGAACATGTAGAAACTGGATTTCAACTTCAATTTCAATAATTGGAAATGTTTGATCGATCAATTTGATGTAATCAAATTCGGCTGTGTTATGAAGTTGGAATTAGGAGTAAAAATTGGGGATTTTTGAAAATTCAAAGACCAAAATGCAATTTCCCAAAATTGAGGGTCAATTGGGCATGATAAAAATGTTAGATGGCCAATTGAGGAATTTTAGAATTTTTGGGGTAAATTTTACCATTTTTGTAAAGGAATGGCAAAATGGTAATTTTGGAAAAGTTGGGGGGACCAAATTGGAAATTTGGGAAATTAAACTCCTTTTTGTGAAATGGAATAAATTGTGGTCCTATGATAAATTTTAAAAGTTTTAGGACTCAACTTGAGGAAAAACCAGTATTAGGGACGTAAAGCTAAAGAGAAAAAAATTTAGGGACCTAATTGCAAATAAATAAAAGTTTAATTTTCTCATTCATTTGGAATGAATGATGGCCATTAGGCCAAGAGATAATGAATGGAGATGTTCATATCGTGTAGGAACACGAGGTACTGGGAATGCCATCAAAGACAAACTCACGTGAATACAAAGAACCGGTATAGTGGAATTCACTACATTAACGATGAGTGGGTTTATTAACGTCATACCTGGTTGGGATGATGAGAACAACTTAAAGTTAAAAACCACTTACATGTTGTGAGTTGGATTTTATATCATACCCGGTTGGGGATGATAGTTACCTCGAAATGAAAACCCACTATCAAGTGGTATTTTAAACATCACAACTTAGAGGAGTGATGTGAAAATCATACAGAAAAACTACTTACCAATTGTAAGTAGATTATACCCGGCCGGTATGATGAAACTTCCTCGAAGGAAGTTGAAAACCCCTTCATCAGTTACGAGCTGCGATGTCCTTATACCCGGTCTGTATAATGGATAGTTGAAAATATAATTTTGTTGAAAGTGCTCTCCCCTAACTATGTCAATGCTTAAACTATTTGGGAGAGTGGCGGGTTGCTCACGGGGATCCGACCAAACTGGGTCAGGGCGTGACAGTGGAGATAAGGTCTGTTCATCTTGGCAATTAGTCTTGAAGCTCTGGGAGCTTCTTGCACATGAGACCAAGGTGGGGTCGACATGTGGTCTCCATCCTCATACGGACACGAAGTGGCATTCGTGTTTGAGGGTCAGACGTATGGGACATCCACTTAGACCTAGGGTAGAAGTGGACGGGCTTCTAACTTGGTGGACCATAAAAAAGCTCTAATCCATAAGTGGATGTAGTGGGCATGCTACACTTGCGAATGTCTGTACCCTTCCTGATGAAGGGCGTGTGTTTGTTTGCTAAATGCCTCCCAAGGAAAGGGGATGGACTAAGAGAGCTAAACACAACTAACATGGAAACGAGAAAATAGTTATGAAAACCTGAATTTGAGGAAAAAAACCATTTAAGAAGAAAAGGTTAACCTTGGCAAGGTAAACTAAAGATGTTTTGAAAACTCACTCCCAACACCCGCTCACTAAGTTGTAGAACTCATCCCCTCTCTTTACGCATTTTTCAGGAATAAGGAGATAAAATGAAAGAGAGCGTGAATGTCACGCCCCGACCCGGTTTGGTCGGATCCCCGTGATCAACCCGCCACTCTCCCGGTTTATTAAAGGGTTTCCCCTTATCGTAAACCGTAAAGAGTAAGGCGTCCTTTAACTTGCACCTTTTTCCTGGAATAGCATAATCAAAACTGTATGAAATTTAAAACTTTACATACCTGTCTTACAGTCATCTTAGTTGATGGTCTTTAAGGGGAGGCTTTCCAGGATTTCCGGAAAGGGATATAAGGGAGGGGGTGAGTACGACTACTCAGTGAATGGGTTTTTAAAAGCTTTTGACTTTTAAGAAAAATATTTATATGGAGTGTGCCAGACTCCTTTGTTTTAAAAAATCCCATCATTTAAAATTTTAGATTTTTCCATTATTTCTTAGTTACCACGGTGTGTCATCACCCAACACACATCCTTCATCATGAAGGTTACACACATTCGCAAGTCAGTATCACTACTGAACCCGCTAGTGGCTTTGGAGCGACTTTTCCTACCACCTGGATAGAAGTACGACCACTTCCACCCTAGGAATGAGTGGATGTACGTGACATCCTATCCACAATCTCGAAATCACTTCTTCATCTTCGTATGAGGACAGAGACCTCATCCTATCCTCACCCCGGTCTCATGCGCGTCGTGCTACTCCAGATTTCGCACAGACACTTGGAACGACGAACTGCCCTTATAGCCACCAGGTCGTCCAGTGCCCTTAGGACACATCACTACCCCTCATGGGCGTATTGATGATCTCATACTCACAGTGCATGCACAAACAATATTTTCTTATATTGCCATGTAATCTGTGGTGCCACTAGTCCAACGGCCCCGACTCTCAACTCAACTCACAGCTGTTTGTCTTGACTAGTCTGTCGACCTGTCATGTCGCATTGCTGCTAGTTGACTGAGCATGTCGGTCCTATCTTGGTACCATGGCCAAACAATTCACTTATTAAGTTTTATGGCACATATATCATGTTCATTTATGAGCTCCTGCTCATGACAACTGGCCTTGGGCCCACTGTACGAGATTTTCAAAATCGGGCATTTAGCCCCCAAGTTCCAAAATCGAGGCCCCCGACCTATTAGAGCAATTTGAGCTCTCGTCGAGAAGGTTTCCCAAATTGTTTAAGCATTGGCACACAGTTAGGGGAGAGCACTTCCGACAAAAATAGGTTTTTACTGTCCATCATACCGACCGGTATAAGGACATCTCCGTTCATAACCGATGAACGGGTTTTCAACTTCCTTCGAGGAAGTCTCATCATACCAACCGGGTATGATCTACTTACAACCAGTAAGTAGTTTTTTTCGCAGAACTTTCACATCACTTTCTCTAATTAGTGATGATTAAAATACCACTAAACAGTGGGTTTTTATATCGAGGCACTTATCATCCCCAACCGGGTATGATCTTAGTAAACCCACTCACAACCGGTAAGTGGTTTTTAACTTTAAATTGTGCTTATCATCCCAACCGGGTATGATGTGAATAACCCACTCACAACCGGTAAGTGGTTTATAACTTTAAATTGTGCTTATCATCCCAACCGGGTATGATGTGAATAACCCACTCACAACCGGTAAGTGGTTTTTAACTTTAAATTGTGCTTATCATCCCAACCAGGTATGATGTGAATAACCCACTCACAACTGGTAAGTGGTTTTTAACTTTAAACTGTGCTTATCATCCCAACTGGGTATGATGTGAATAACCCACTCACCCGTTAATGCCGTGAATTCCACTAGACTGGTTCTTTGTATTCACGGGAGCTTGTCCTTGCTAGCATTCCCGGTATTTCGCGTTCCTACACGATATGAACATCTTGGTTCATTATCATTCAGCCTAATTGCCTTCATTCATTCCAAATGAATGAGAAAGTCAAACTTTCATTTATTTGCAATTAGGTCCCTAAAGTTATTTCTCATTACCTTTAAGTCCCAAATACCGATTTTTTCCTCAAATTGAGTCCCGAAACTTCTAAAATTTATCATAGGATCTCAATTTATTCCATTTCACAAAAAGGGGTTTAATTTCCCAAATTTCCAATTTGGTCCTCCAACTTTTCTAAAATTACCATTTTGCCCTTCCTTTACAAAAATGGTAATTTTTGCCCCAAAAATTTCAAAATTCCTCAATTGGTCCTCTAACATTATTTTCATGCCCAATTGACCCTCAATTTCATAAAATTGTATTTTGGCCCCTTTGAATTTCGAAAATCCCCGAATTTTCCCCTAATTTCAACTCTTCAACACTACCGAATTTGATTTCATCAAATTAACCGATCAAAAACTTCTAATTATTGAAATTAGAGTTGAAATTGAGTTCCTGTATGTTCATACGATTCTAAGAAACTTTGAATCGCAGATTTTAACGTCGGAACGAGCTCAAACGGAGCTTTGTCGGAAAACAGACTGTAGAGAGAGAAAGCTTCGATTACTCACTGGTGAAGGCACGACGGTTCGAGCTTTCGATCTGGACAGATAGCTCTCATCCTGAGGTTCATCCTAGAATCAAGATTTGCATCAATTGGTGCGGAATTGGATTAGAATTTTGTCATTGAAATTCGGTCGACTCTCTCTCTAGCACCAATCGAAAATTATAAAGGGGAGCCGAATTGGCTTACCTTTCGGTCCTAATTCGGTTGTGGAAAGGCTGAGAAAGTGTTGGGAGGGCTTGGTTTGGCCTGAAGAGGGCTTGAAATGGCCGATTTCAGCTTGACCGAAATAGGGCAGCTTCGGTCCGCCGAAGTTGCTTCACTATTCCATCATGTCGGTGCTTCTCCAACAATTCTCGGATTGACTGGAGTTTGCTATCAGATAGCTGTCTTCTCCCCGGTTCTAAAGAGCCCAACCTTTGTTCAAGTCGAAGCTCTGGTTCGAGCTTTACCGGGAAATGCAACAGTAGAGAGGGAGAGAGAAGTGTTTAGGTGTGAGGAGAATAAAATGGGGATGACCTCTTTATATAGTTGTAAAACCCGTGTATTAAATATGTGAGATTTATTACTAGTATTAATATTGCCATAAATTATTGGTATTAATTCCAATAATTTTATTTCGGTATTAAATTATTTGTATTAATTCCAATAATTTAATTTAGGTATTAAATTATTGGTATTAATTTCAATAATTAAATATATATTAATTGATGGCTATTTATGATAAGTCGTACGTTCGCAATTTCGGGTTTAAAAAGAAATCATACTTCCCAGGAGGTCACCCATCCTCACACTACTCTCAGGTAAGCATGCTTAACTTTGAAGTTCTTATGAAATCTAGTTCACGTTAACCAATTTGGTTTTTGTTTTCTAATTTGTCTTAAATTTCTTTTCCAATGTTTAATAAATCCTTTGGATCAATCAAAAGTTGTAAATTTTCATATTGCTTATTCCCAAATTTAAACCGGTTTGGTTTTCTTATTCGATTTGACCGGTTCTTTTCCCGATTTTCCTTAACTCAAATGTGCGGGGTTTACAGTGAAGATGTGCCCTCCATCAAGTATGCTTAAAGTTCCTTTTAAGCTTGCTGAGATTGACTTTTGCTATTCCAAGGAACAAGGTTTGAATTTATGTCTGACTGCTCTTGAATAAAGAAGGGGAAACCCCTCTTAAAACCAAGGGAGGGGCGGGTTGATCACAGGAATCTGACCAAACTGGATTGGGGCGTGACATATAGTACTAGGATCCTTCTGGGCTTCTTCCCATGTGAGGTTGTACACCCTGGCTAACACTCTCGAAGTAGTTGTTATGTCTCGTCCCCCATTTAGTGCCCTTGGATTCCCTTGAGGTGGTTAGAGGGTATTTCTTTACGTATTGCCACGAAGGGCTGGGCAGTTCTTCACAAAGTGCCCAAGTTGTTCACATTGGAAGCATGCTTGACATGATCCTTCATGTTTTTTCTGGCACTTGGTGCAGTAGGGGCTCCTCCTTTTTGGAGTTGTACTTGCCTCCCTTTGGGCCTGGTAGCCTTCCCCTTTCCTATGGAACCCCATTCTTGTTCCCCACCTTTGCCCACCTTGTTCCTTTTGACTTCCCTGGTTATTATGGCCTCTATCTTCTTTTTGGTTGGCCTATTCTGTTTGACAGCGTCTTGTCTATACTAGATGCTCACATTCATGTGTCATGCTAATGATTGTAGACAAATCTATGGGACGTCCTAGTACTCCCATCCAGTCTCGTATGTCTATGTTGAGACCGTCCATGAGTCATTGGTAGATATATGTTAGTCTAACTAAATCTAGAGAAAAAGGCCTTAACTCATTGAACACAGTCTCGCATTCCGAGATGGTGTTAGACCCTTGTTGGATCCAAAAGAATTCTTGATTCTTCTCGTTGATCAAATGATGAGCTAAGTATTCCTCTTAATATTTTTCTTCAAATTGTACCTAATTTGGCATAGTGGTATATAAATTCCTTACATTGTCCCACCATCTTTTGGCACTAGCCTCCAAGAAAAATTTTGCCAGTGTTACAATCTCCTCTAGAGGTGTCCTTATTCTCCCCATAAATTTCTTAATGTTGGCCAATCAGTCCATAGCTGCCCCCAACATTCTTTTCTCCATGAAAGGACTACACCCTAATTGATAGAGTGTTTGAGCTACTTAGGAATGTCAATTAGGGGAGATATATGAATGGAGGTGGGATGGGATTGTACTTCTTCATGCTCGACATGGGAGTTAGTATCAGCTTTGGGGTCAATGTTAGGCCTCCCAAAAACTCAGGTAAACTCTTTGTATAACCTTTGGTGCTCCGAGCTTAGCTCGAGTGGGGTTTTTTTAGCCTCTCTGGGATCTCCTACGGGAATATGATTTTGGGTAGTGTCAATGACGCTAGTCCTAGTTCTCTTAGTTCCTTTTCTAGGAGCCATATGGAAAAATTAGGTAGTTTTTGTTTAGTTCTTATGTTATATAGTCTTGATAATGAATTTAAGGGAACACAGCTTTGATACCACTTAAGTTGTCACACCCCGATCCGGTTTGGTCGGAACCCCTTGAGCAACCTGCCACTCCCTTTGGTTTAGGAAGAGTTATCACTCCCAAAAACTACGAGGAGTCAGGCGTACCCTCCATCCTTATTCCCTGGAAAAACTTTATACAAAATTGAAAATACGTTAAGAAGAAATTACCTAGATTTTTTATGTATGGATTCCCTAATGAATTTATCTACCTTCTTGAAGAAGGTAAAACTGAGGGGGTGAGTTTCTACCACTTAGTGAGTGCGGATTAGAGTAACATTTTCAAAACACTATTTATAATTTCTTTCGTTTGTTTAAGAAAATTCTTCAATTTTCCCTTTGCTCGGGATGTGCTTATCAAACAATCACATGCCCTTTATCATAAAGGGTTCAAACGTTCACTAGATGCAATTACGTCGACTGCAACCACTTGTGAATTGGAGCGTCTTTACCATCCACTCGATAGAAGTTCTCGAGTTCTACATAGAGTCTGAGTGGACATTAACCAGCTAACCCTCAGACTCAAATATACTTCATGTTCGCTATGTGGGACGAGACCTCTTCTGACCTCAGGTCGGTGTTAGTACGTAGGAAGCTACTCTAAGCTTCATGACTCACTAGACAACAAAACTACTTTTATCGCATCTTGGTTATCCAACAGCCCTTATAACTAGCACTACCCCATCTAGGTGTCTCGATGGATCCGTATCATAATGCATATACAAACGAGAGCCTTAGGATTTTAATCCATCATCTTTGGTTGTACTGGCCCAATGGCTCCGACCCTCGGCTTTGGCTCCGTAGCTACTAGTCCAATAGGTTCGTCGACCTGGTCTTGACTCAATAGCTACTAGCCCCTCGAGTATGTAGGTCCAGATTTGGCACAGTGGAGAATCACACAATCAGCCAATTATGAAAGTTTTTCATGGCTCTTTAATTATATTTATCAATGGGAACCCGTCCATGCCCAATGGCCTTAGGCCCACTTCACGAGTTTTCCAAAACTAGGCCTTAGGCACCATAAGTTAAAAAAAACCAAGGTCTCCGGCCTGTTTTAGCTATCCTAGCTCTCATTAGAAAAGTCTCCCAAAATGTTTAACCAGATTCACACAGTCAAGGGAGATCATTTCTAGAAAACGGTTTTCAAATTTAAAAGACAATGTGTCACGCCCCGACTCGGTTTGGTCGGATCCTTGTGATCAACCTGCCACTCTCCTGGTTTATTAAAGGGTTTCCCCTTATTATAAGCTATAAAGAGTAAGGCGTCCTTTAAACCTGTACCATTTCCTATAATAGCATAATCAAAACTGCATGAAATTTTAAACTTTACATACCTGTCTTATAAGCGTCTTAGTTGATAGTCTTTAAGGGTAGGCTTTCCAGGATTTCCTGAAAGGTATATAAGGGAGCGGGTGAGTACAACTACTCAGTGAATGAGTTTTTAATACTTTTACTTTTATGAAAAAGATTTGTATTGGAGTGTGTTAACTCCTTTCTTTCAAAAATTATTTCATTCAAAATCTTGGGTTTTATCACCATTTAATCATGGTATGTCATCACCTAACACACATCCTTCATCATGAAGGTTAAACACACATTCACAGGTCAGTACGTACACTGAACCCACTTGTGTCTTCGAAGCGACTTTACCAGCCACCAAGATAGAAGTACGTCCACTTCTACCTTGAGAATGAGTGTATGTTCGTGACATCCAATCCTCAATCCCAAAATCAATTCTTTGTGTCCGTATGAGGATAGAGACCTCATCCCATCCCCACCCGGGTCTCATGTGCTTGGTGCTACTACATTTCGCACGGTCACTTGGAACGACGAACTACCCTTATACTCACCGGGTTGTCCAGGGACCTTAGGATGCATCACTACCCCTTATGGGCGTCTTGATGATCCCATACTCATAGTGCATGCACAAACAATGTTTTCTCATTATGCCATATAATTTGTGGTGCCACTGGTCCAATGGCCCCGACTCTCAACTCAACACGCAGTTTTTTTCTTGACTAGTCTGTCGACCTATCATGTCTCACTACTGCTAGTTGACTGAGTATGTCGGTCCTATCTTGGTACCAAGGCCAAAGAATTCCTTTATTTAAAGTTTTATGGCATATAATTCATGTTTGTTTACAGCTCCTGCTCATGCCAACTAGCCTTGAGCCCACTGTATGAGATTTTCAAAATCAGGCATATTAGCCCCCAAGTTCCAAAATTAAGGCCCCCGACCTATAAGAGCTATTCGAGCTCCCGTCAAAAAGGTCTCCCAAATAGTTTAAGCATTGGCACACAGTAAAGGCAGAGCCCTTCCGAAAAAATTATATTTTCAACTGTCCATTATACCGACCGGGTATAAGGACAACTTCGCTCATAACCGATGAACAAGTTCTTAACTTCCCTCGAGGAAGTTTCATTATACCAACTGGGTATGATCTACTTAAAACCGGTAAGTAGTTTTTCCACATGATTTTCACATCACTACTCTAAGTTGTGAGATTTAAAATACCACTTAATAGTGGGTTTTCATTTCAAAGTACTTATCATCCCCAACCAGGTATGATATAAAATACCACTCATAATCGGTAAGTGGTTTTTAACTTGAAGTTGTGCTCATCATCCCAACCGTGTATGACGTTAGTAAACCCACTCACCCGTTAATGTCGTGAATTCCACGAGACTAGTTCTTAGTATTCACGCGAGCTTGTCCTTGCTAGCATTCCCGGTACTTCATGTTCCTACACGATATGAACATTTGGGTTCATTATCCTTTGGCCTAATAGCATTCATTCATTCCAAATAAATGAGAAAGTCAAACTTTCATTTATTTGTAATTAGTTCTCTAAAGTTTTTTCTCTTTAACTTTAAGTCCCTAATACCGGTTTTTCCTCAAATTGAATCCCAAAACTTTTCAAATTTATCATAGGACCTCAATTTATTCCATTTCACAAAAAAGGGATTAATTTCCCTAATTTCCAATTTGGTCCCCAACTTTTCCAAAATTACCATTTTGCCCTTCCTTTACAAAAATGGTAAGTTTCACCCCAAAAATTCTTAAATTCCTCAATTGGCCCTCTAACATTTTTATCATGCCCAATTGACCCGCAATTTTAGGAAATTGCATTTCGACTAAAACAGGGCAGCTTCAGTCCGCCGGAGCTGCTTCACAGTTTCATCACGTTGGTGTCTCTCCGGCGATCCTCGGAGCAAACGGAGACTACAGGCGTGTAGTTGACTTCTCCCTAGTTCTAAAGAAGTCGACCTCACCTTGTTTGGCCAAGAAAAGTGCCCATGTTGGAGCTCTAGTTCAAGCTTCACTGAAAAATGGAGCAGTTGAGAGAGAGAATGGAGTTTTCAGGTGTGGAGAGGATGAGTGGAGAGGGGCTCTTTATATAGGGAGCTCGAGGACCTATTGGCCATCTGTTTGGCACCGCTATTACTGACATTGAGGACTTGAAACGCCCCGAGCAGAAGTATTTCTTCTTCGCTAGTGTTTCTTCAGTTTCTAGGCTAGTGAACAGTGATGTCATCTTGAGGAAGAAGATGACACTATTCCGAACCTGACCGGACCGGTCCGAACTGGGTTCAAAGCTTAAACCGGCTGGTTCACCCCCCATTCGATCAATTTTTTCGAATAAAAAAATTTCTAAATTCATTCTCTATCCAATGATGGCCTCAAATCTCCAATTTGAGTTATTTAAGCCACCTAAAAAAATGAATTTAGGATTTACTTCAATCGTGGTTCAAACCGGTCCGAATCAGTTCGGATCCGGTTCACCTGAACTGGTTTGGTTTTCATCCCCAATTCCTTCACAAGTCCATTTCCATGTCTTTTGTGACTCCTTGGGTCACTTAGGGTCCATAAAATTTCCATTTTATCATCTCTTTATCGATTCTAGTTCAATCTGATTTGGGTCTAGTTCACCTAAACCGATCTGGTTTTTCTCTCCCACTTTATTCTAAGTTTCCTTCCCATGGTTTATAAATTTCTTTAGGGCACAAGGGAGTTGAGTTTCTCTAATTTTCCCATTCTCTATCGGTTCCGGTTCATGAATCGACTCGATTCATAAACCGGTTCAATCTAGTTGGATTCGGTTCATCTAAATTGGTTTGGTATTTTTCTTCTAATTCATGGTATTATGAACTCTTTAGATCATTCGAGAGTTTTAAATTCCCAAATTATCCGTTTACAAATGATCGGGTTTATGAACTGGTTCGATTTTCTCACTTGGTTTGATCGGTTCTTTTCCTGATTTTCCTTAGCTCAAAAGGGCGGGGTTTATAACTCTCCCCTCCTTTTAGGAGTTTTGTCCCCAAAACTTAATTATTAGCCTTGTATGAGGAATCATTTCCTTTGATGCCCCTTTGGTGTTTGCTTAACATGCAAACCCTTCTCTTGTCCTTCCTATTAGCCCTTTTTACAACCTTCACTTAAGGAATTCCTTTTCCTTTATATTAATTACTCCCTCCACGGAGTCTATTGTAACTAGACATACCTTATTTCAGGGTATATTATTACATTCATATTTTTCTTTGCTTAGATCACATCCTTCCCTTGGAGGTTCTGTACTCAAAATCGGGAATTCCAAGATACCTAACCATTCTTATGTCTAGTTAACCCCTTGGTCATTGAAACCTTTAGCTCGATGTTCTTTCAAGTGTTTACGTACTTATTTCCATGGTTTTCTTTATTATCACTTTTCGTCCTATTTTGACCCTTCATCTATTCATTGTTTATTATAACTTCAGTCCAATTGGTTATATTTGACCATGTCATGCTTATTAGCCGACTCTTCCTTACTTTGAGTCATATTCTCCTCAGGTTGTTGGGCTTACATGCCCTTGCAGCATGACATTTTCTAGAACCTGTCTCTATCCATTTAATTTCTAGAACATCTCCTGGAGTGTCTCTCTTAGCTTTTAGACCTTTCAGGGATCATATAACTTCATCTCTCTTTTCTTTTGATAACATTCCTCAACTATCCTTTTTACCATTATCATTTCCTCCATCATGCCTTTGACGTTATGTCTCACATAACCACATGGATTCCTCTTACCTACTCATCTTTCCCCAACTTCTTTATTGGGTCTTTTCGGTTCCCATTGATTGGGTTTTCCAATACTATACCGACAAGCTAGGATTCATCCTTTCTTATGCTCATCCTCGTTCCCAATATCATCCTTTACTCAAGGATTTTACTTTGGCCTTAATCCACTCTTACTTGTTCGAAATCATTTCACAATTCTTTATACCGAGTTGATTCCTTTCGGTCTACATGTCGATGTGCTTGGTTTGGGGAGTTTCCCTTTTTACGGATTCATTCTCTACTATTTCCTTCAAAGTAGAGACTTTCACCTTAGGAGTTACATGTTCCACCTTCTTACCATTTCTTGAAGGTTTCCTTTCTTCATCTCCTTACACCCTTTCTATATTAGGGCATTTGCCTGCTTTCAGTCCTCCATTGTCTTAAATTTTTCATTCCATCACTTATTCCTTATTTGAGTAGATTCCGATTATCGGTCTTATTTCGTGTACTCCACCCTATGCCCAACCATCCACTCTTTAGGCTTTATTATACGAGTGTGGACCATAATCCATCTTGATATTAGTGGTTGTCCCCCTTAACCACATCTTATTTAGGGAGCTTACTTTCCTAAGGTTTCTCGAACATTCTTTCCTTTATTTTCTTATTATGGTTAGTCTAATCATTCTTACTTGTTATGACATCTATTGATGCTATCATTCTACCTACTCGTTCCTTGGGTTTAACTTACTCCTTTGGTTTTCCTAGTATATTTCCCTTGGTTCTTTCACCTCACCATGCACTTCATTTGTGAGTTTGTCTCCTTGCCTCTCGTCACCTGGTTCCATTTCTTCTTTATTAGGTCATGTATCATTTCTCAAGGTTTCTTTATTTAGGAGGATTCTTACCCCTTTCTCCCGTAATTTCTTTTTCATTCATCTTGAAGACACCTTACTTTAAATGATGTCCCTTGATGCTATTCTTTCATGTTTACCTTTACTCTTGAGATCATACGGGTACGTCTTTCATACTCCATCCTCATTATCACTCATACCCTAATACATGTCTATATCTTCTTTAGGGAGAGCTCACATCCACCTAGTGTCAAAATCACTTGATCATCCTTCGAGAGGCTCACTTAAGCATCTCATGGCTTTTTGATAGTAAATCTGATATTGGTCATTGATTTCTTTAAAGATTTCCTTTCTCCATTTTTTTTCAATATTTAATCCTTTTCACTTCTCCCTTCTTTGTCATGGTTTAAATCCATGGTTCTCTTGAATACCAGTTCTTTAACTATCTTTTTCTCTCTATTTTTTTGGTCCAATCGTCTGGACAGCTGTATCACACGTCCTTCATGCCCATCCTATTGTCCTTCATAAAGTGTTGTCTTTACTACATCTCCACCTTTCTTAGGGTTTTGTTTATTCTCTTTGGCCATCTTTTTGTTACTCGTTTCTTCTTTCTACTTGGTTCTCCTGAAATTATTGTTTGGTTCTCCAGCTTTCTCCAAACAGGTCACACTAGGTCATCACGATACTTCCTTCCTTTTGAAACATTTCATAATTAAGGGTTGGTTCCTTCCACTCCACATTAGGTCCATTCGCCCATCCATAATTTCTTCAAGGGTAGTTAGTCGTATGCATCCCTCCAAAGTTTACTACCTTCATAATGTATTTCCTTATGAAGCATTCAAATCTTCTTTATTTCAAGATTTCTTGACAATTGTGCGAGAGGCTTGCCTATTCTTTTCTTGGCTTGAGTTTAGTCGTTAATTTGACCTTTGGTCCTATTAAGGATTTCTTTCATCCTTCTTTTCCCAAGTGTTTGACCTTTCCGCCCCTCTCTTCATTATTGAAACTCAAATTATGGCTTTCTCGTGTATTAGTTCGTTAACTGTCTCATCTCCACCATTCCTTTGGTCTAAGTTTCTTAGGGCTGTTGTTTTCTCGAGTCCTCCTGTCCTTAACATCTATCTCACTGACTTTTTAGGTTGTAGTTCTTTCTACCTCTCGGTCTTCCTTAGGGTGTCATTTACTTCCTCTAACTATCTTATTTTTATGGTTTGCATACTTCTACTATATTGGTCAGAGACTTCAATTTTTGACTTCTCTGCTTTTTCCAAAAGAGGTTGTACTTTAAAATTATATTAACTTTCCAAAGAAAATTAGTCTTGGCCTCCAATACTTCCTTCCTTCAAGTAGTTTCTAATGATGGGTGGGCTCCTTGCACTCCATGTTATGTCCATCTGCCAAACAATGATTCCTTCAAGGCACTTGGTTGTATGCATCCCTCCAGAGTTCCCTTTCACAACGTATTCCTTCTCTTCTTCACTCTCACTGTGTAATTCCCTAGAGTTCCAGGGGACATTTTTCTGTGTTTGCCCCTTATGAGAGGGTTCTAAGTATGCTTCCCATGTACCTTATCCGTATTCATGAGGTATCCTTCTCGGTTTGACCTTCTTAAGAAGTTTTTTTGCATTCCCTCGTCATTTCTTAACCTCTTTGTGAACCGTTTACGTAACCTGCTCCATGGTATGGGTCGCCAATCCTTCATGTCTTTTGTGACCTTTGAGGAGGTATTGCCCCGAATCTATGAGGTGTGGAACACTCCTTCTTTCCTTACACCTATAATAGTTCATCTTGGTACTTGTCCTTTAGCAGGGTTGGGCAGCTCTTTAGGTAATGTCCATCATTATTCCCTTACATGGATTGTTGTGGCTCCTTCTTTCCTTCGAGTGGGGCTTTTCTAGGGTTACTAGTGATTTGGTGCTTTACTATTCTTGATTCTGATCACTTTGAAAGTTTTCTTGCTGGATCTCCTTTGCTAAAGGGTCATGGTAAGAATCCTCCTAAGTTTCTTAATTCCTTGATTCATCTTCCATAACCGAGATGTGACTTTTCCTAATTTTCCAAGATAGTGTGGGTTTGTTTTATTTTCCTTAGGCCATATTCCCAACAAGATCGCATCATCAAGAGATAAAGTTTTGAGAATTTGAGTATTTTATTAACATGGGAATACAAAAGATTAGGCTTTCAGCCCTATCATAGGAAATGGTCACAAAATAACTAAGGAGTTATGGAATTCTTGATAAACATCCTCCTTCATACTTAGAGTTGTGCCATCAATAGGTCCTAGGTCTCAAGCATTTAGGAAGCTTCTAGGATTGTCTTTCTACAAAGATAGGGTGTTGAGTAAAGTCATTCCATGTTTTCTTGGTTCCTCTCCTGGGAGCCATCTGAAATTTTTTGGATAAATCCTATTAGTTACTATATTTTCTAGTCTTGATTATATATTCGAGGAAACAGGCTTTGATACCACTCTAGTTGTCATGCCCTAACCCTGTTTGGTCGGATCCCCGTGATCAACCCACCACTCTTTGGGTTTATTAAAGGGTTTCACTTATTATAAACTGTAAAGAGTAAGGCGTCCTTTAAATTTGCACATTTTTCCTGGAATAACTTAATCAAAACTGCATAACACTTTAAATTCATCATACATGTCTCACAGGCTTCTTAGTTGATGGTCTTTAAGGGTAGGCTTTCCGGGATTTCCTAAAAGGGGTATAAGGGAGGGGTGAGTACAACTACTTAGTGAATGGGTTTCAAATCTTTTAACCTTCAAGAAAAATATTTATATGGAGTTCACTTCTACTAGCCACCTAGATAGAATCTCGTCCACTTCTATCCTGGAAATGAGTGGATGTACGCGACATCCAACCCTCAAACCCGAAAAAGAATTCAGTGTTCGTATGAGGACAGAGACCTCATCCCAACCCCACCCCGGTCTCATGCGCATGAAGCTACGTCGAGCTTCCCTGACTACTGGCATGACAAATTACCCTTATCTCCACAATGTCATTTAGTAGCCCCTAGGATGCATGTGCTACTCATACCTAGGAAGGACAGAACTTGGCGAATGTGCATCTATTGTCGAGTAATCAACAATATTACAATAAATTATTGCCACCTTATTTCTCCTTTAAATTATATGTTAGATGAGTTGCACGAATCTTTTTATTTTCAAAATAGATTTTAAAAGTGTATATTATCCAATTGGAATGAAAGAAGGGGATGAATGGAAAACTGCATTTAAATCTAAACAAGATTTATCTGAATAGTTAGTTTTGCCCTTTTAATTGACTAATACACCTAGCACTTTCATGAGATTAATTAATTATGTATTACGTGTTTTTATTGGTAAATTTGTAATTATATATTTTGATAACATTCTAATATACCGTAAGAATATGGTTGTCATTTAGCACATATTATTTCCTTATTTTTAAGCTAATTACTTGTCATATGTGCCTATAAAAGGCACATTTTAGAGCATTGTAAGGTAGATAAGCTTGTAATTCAATATTGTGAGATTTTATTATTTTTTTAAAATTTTTTTTTTGAATTTATCATGTTTTTAATTGTAGTGTTCAAGTAATCAAACTTATTACCAATGTTTTCTATGAGTTATTTTTATAGTATTTGGGTGTGGTATCTATAACTATCAAATAACTTTTTTTTTTACAAAATAAGTTATATTTTATATTTTTTTACTTATATTGTGAAAGTATTAGAGTTTTACCATATTTGGTGTAGGGTTTGTTAGCATATTGACGAGGTTCGCATCATAAACTCTATCTAAAAAAGATGTAATTAACTCAACTGGACAAATATTCAGAAATTCTATCGAACAAGATTTGAACTGAGAGTTTTAGAGAGAATCAGAAGTGAGGGTTCTAATGGAGAAGCCAAGAGGGAATCATAGGTATGAGTCGAGTGCAATAGTTAGGGAAACGCCTATTCTAGAGTGTTGAGATAAGTTATAGGCATGAACTCTCTCGGTCAACCTGAACTAGGAACCTTCACCTTAACCTTGAACCACATACTCAAGAAAGTAACAAGACATGATTATTGAGTTGAGCGCTACCTAAAGCGCGCCGAAGTTGAAGTCGGTGACCCACAATCATACCCGGAGCTGCTTAGAAATTGAGAGCAAGTCAAGTAACTAATGATGTTGGGGAGCTTTAGATGTGGGGCCTCGTACAACTTAGGGAATGAGTTAAATGGTTTAATTGTATTAAGGGCATGTGTTGGACAATGTGATAAACTAGTCGATAACATCGCATTTCGGGAGAGAAATTGTCGAACAAATTTATAAAATCGAGCAAGAAGGGAGCACACTATGGTTTTCGCGAGTTAACTAACTCGAATTCAAGCAATTTAATTCATTTTTTTATTTAAATTACATTTTTTCTATTCTTAGTCCACCCAATAATTTAACTAGAATTTATTATCTAAATTGGAAAAAAAATATTTTTTCTAAAATATTAATTTATTTTTCATAAAATTGATATATAATCCAATTGAATTTTTATTCTTATACCATCTTTTTTTTATTATTTTTAATATAATTCTATTATCAAATTTTAAATGGGGATTACATTTTTTATTTCTATTTTTATTTAAAATTTAGAATTATATTCTAAATTCAACCTTAATTTATTATACATATGTGCTTAAACTTGGTTTGGATATCTGTTTCCACTATTGAATTTGATTATTTCATAACCTAATTGTCAACTTATACACTTAGATTCGTGCATGCACACACTGTGTGAGCATAAAAAAAGATGTAGATCTAAAATTCATTTAATTTTAAAATTTAAAAATTATTATTAATTAAATATACTATCAAATAATTTTTTTGGTAATTTTCTACCCCTATAACTCTATCTTTTCCTTTTATTTTTACAAATTAACTTGATTAAAAATTTTCAAAATTCTATATTCCATGCTTTCTCGTCCCCTCCCTCTCATAGTCTTTCCTCTCACTCTACAAACTCAGAGAAGCTACAATAGCCCGGGTTTATTTCTATAATCCTAAATTTGTATGTTTTTAATATAATTCTGTCCCTCGTTTATCAATTGTAAACAGCTCCAACCATTAGATATGTAAAAAATGTTGGAATTGCATGTTGGAAGGAAATGGATACATGCTATAATCGCACCTTTTTTTGTCGGCGAGTATCTCTGCGATGAACTGCCCTAGAAGTAAAATACCATTTATGTGCATTTAATTTATCTGTTTGAGGTCCTGGGCTTTTCACCACGCGGGTGTCCTACAACGATGCAGCCTCACCCTGGGAAAGCTCCAAAGAATGGGGTTGTGAACAGGAGACTTAATTTACCAAGTTGAGGAATACTGCAAAACTTGATCAGCTTTCTTCTTCGGGCTTGCTCTTTAGCTGCAAACGACCTCTACTGAGAGTTTCTTCATGATGTTTGGGCACGGATCTCCTCCAAAATTGTCCGCATCAATAGTAACAGAGCATGAATTTAGACCGAGACAGATCTGCAAGAAGAAAAACCAATTCTTCAAATCTGACGTTCTACCATGTCATAGCAGGAAACAACTTTTCAAGTACAAAGGATCAATGTCCACCCTCTTGTAAATCCGCAGTTGTAGTAAACATATCAGTGTAAGGCAATTCACATTTAAAAATTCTACTAGAAAGGAAAACAGGGAGGGGGTTTGTTGCACCTACCCTTTCAAAGACATCATACGAGTGGAAGGCATGGCAGCTTCCCTGGCGAAAGTTACCACATGACCCTTCCGGTGTCCCAAAACTAGCAAATTTTATCTTCGATATTCTCTGGTGCGATGAGCACCACAGGTGTGCCTTGGGTCTGAGGGTCACAGCTCTCCTTAAGGCATGCATCTTCCAGTTCATGAGAGTGGGCTGCAACTCAAAAATATCAGCACATACAGTGTCTATTTCTCTTTTCACCAGGGTAATTCCACTAGGGTCACCACCCAACTCTTCAAAAGCAACCAACACGTTCCCTGTCTGGTTCAGCCAGGTGCTAGGTACATGGTACCTGAAAATTTTAGACCTTTTGAGCTACTAGCAACTTAATTTTGGGTGACTGGCCACAATGAGGTGGGTAAAATTGAATCAATCTCTCTAAGACCGTCTATTGCAATCACTCTACTGGAGGTCTTATGGAGTCAATTGTGATAATCATGCACCCAATACAACTTGCAAGCAAAAAAGTCAGTATACTTTTTTGGGATAATCACTAGACCAGCCTAATAGGAGATCAAGCTCTCACAAATGCAGATTCTTTCCATTTCCACGACTTCTAATAAGCCCATCTAGGTAGCAACAATGTTGAATGTGGCATGGATGGCAAAATATGAGTAAATGCCTTAAAAATGGCCCAACTGTTAATTATATGACTAATATCTATCAAGGTGTGATCTGTATAAGGTCTTATATACTCCCCCATTGAGTTATAGTTCTGTTTGCCTATAATAATAACCCAAGTTAGGCATAGCACTTGCTTCTAGGGATGGCAAAATATGAGTAAATGCCTTAAAAATGGCCCAACTATTAATTATATGACTAATATCTATCAAGGTGTGATCTGTATAAGGTTTTATATACTCCCCCATTGAGTTATAGTTCTGTTTGCCTATAATAATAACCCAAGTTAGGCATAGCACTTGCTTCTAGGGATAGTCAACTTGGGTTAAGACCATGCAATTTTGTGATAAAGTCAATATGGCAATCTTCAATCTGACTAATGTTGATATTGTCATTATTCTGTCATTTTGGCAAGTAAATGTCAAAAAGGGTTGCTATATTTCCCTTACCATCTCTGAGAAGCCTCTCCACAATTAGTCAAGCACTTCTTTTCATTGTATTCTCCAGCATAGCTGCAGTTAGCACAATCACCGGTGGCTTTATACGCAGGCCAATATCTTCCAAGACTTTGCCCATTGACCCATAATTGACCTTTGCCCATGCTGTTCATATCAAGAGCCAATGGTGCGTCTCCCTCTGGAGCATCAAAAGTTGCCTGCAAGCAAAAACAAATCATTGTATGATAATCCTTACACAAGAATCTCACAGTCATGGTAATATGATGAAATCTTCATTAAATATATGCACATCATATGAAGACAAAAGAACCGGCTGATAGAAGGACCACATGATATGAAATCCTGAGCAGTGTTTTGTCTCATAGATAACTGAAACCCATGGAACTAGTTGATAATGATCCTGGATGCGGTTATTCCCCATTGTCCTCTAAGAAAGCCCTTTATTGTTTCTTCTCTCCTAATCTTACATGCAAGACATCAGGAAGGTTTCATACACTTACACGGTACCATGTAAGGGGCTGGTTCTGAGAACTTAAGGATTCTCTGACCCACTCGACTGAGGAGCTTAGAGTAACAGAGTGAAGTCCAAAACTTTCTCCTTCCAGACCAATCTGAAGAACAAGTAGATGATTCTTCAATATTCTGAGGAAAAATGAGAACTCATGTAATACACAGAAGTTCAGGGGAAAAAGCAACGAAGAAACTAGCCTTGTAAAACCACTTCTGCCATGAAAGGTCCCTCCATCCCTCGTTTAGACCAGTCAATGAAACAGGGCCAAGAACCCCAGCATTCCATGTCTCATAATGCACACCAACATTCTGCAGAGATTCAACATGATAATCACATATTAACATCCCGCCCACACAGTGCTGAGCTCTTCTAGTTGGAGAGTTAGTAGGGACAGTGAAAGAGGGCACACCGGGAGACCAACAGCAATGCTTAAAAGGGAGATTTTGTTGTCCCCAGCTCTTAAATTTACACCCTGGCTGAAGGTTAGTTTTGGGAATTCCAGGCTCCCATAAGAAGTCCCTATTCACCAAATAGCCAGTTCACTTTCCCATGAGACTGAAGCCAACAATTCCAATAGCAAAAGAATGATACACCGTTCATTTTAAGGAACTAAAATGTGAAGATACTTTAACATCTAGAAGAATTTTCTTTTCAATCACTAAAATAGAAAAATAAAACATGTTAAATCAATGTAAAAAGCATACCAGATAGTTCACCATTGACAAAAACATGCAAAGCATGACCAGCAGATAAGACATTCAGAACAGGATATTCTCCAGTTTTCAGGAATTCCTCATTTGAATCAATATAGACACTGCATAAATCATAATATTATATCCATAAGGTTGATATGCCAAAATAAAACAACTATCTCATGAGAAAGTGTCTGGTAGAGGAGGTAAAAATGTATTCTAGTACTTACTCTGTCATATACCACAAATAGTCAGAAACATCTCTTGTAATATTAATCTGCTCTAACAACCCAACCATAGAAAATGAACTATCAAAAGAACCACCATTTTCAGAGTATGCCTCCCAAGACAATTTTCCATTAACAGAAACAGGAGTCATCTTCATCTGTGAGCTCTGGGCACCGACCTGCTCCAGCAGTAGAAGCTTTAAGTTAATGGCTAGGATACTCATTGAGATTGATAGAGTTCATCAAACAAATTTGTAATGATAATAATCTTCTCTCACCCGTGCTGTGTTAAAAACAGTGTTCTTGCAGTCAGGCAGAATGCTAATAGACCAAGGAGGCAGGTTGTAATGCATATTTGCAAATGGAAGTTTCCCAAAACTTTCTGTGTCATAATTTGCAAGGAATGCTGCACAAGCCCCTGAATTAGATTTAAAGACATGTGCCTGCAGGGAAAGAAAGTAATATAGTCAATATCAAAACCCTGATGATAGAATGGATAGCTTCCCAACTGCTAGTGTGAGGCCAAAACAATAATATCATGCATAAGCCTCCACCTTATGAAGTCATGAGTTAGAATCTTAGCTGAGGAAACTCTAGGTGAGGTCACATACAAGTCTGCCATCAATGGACTTACATGCTTAGGGCACACTGAAATTATAAAAGAAACTGTATTTCTATCAACAAACTAAACTAACCTCATGCCTTGGACCTAATGATATCACAATTGGATCCGCTGCCACTAGAGCTGGTTCACAGAGTTTAATTGCTCTGTGCAAATCTTTCAAATGGCCCCATTTTGGTTGTCTTAACAATCCTGTAGTAATGTAAAGTAAGAACTGAAAGAGAAGAATTGGAACAACGTGCAAGAACTGCATTCTCAACTGAGGATACAGATAATTTTAAGAGCTTAGTGCATTTCTAGCTACCAAACTTATATAAAGAAAACTAGTTAAAGTTAATATTGTGTACCAAACTCATCAAGAGGAGCATCATAATCATAAGATGTTGCAATGAAAGGACCTCCAGAAGTCCGTCCAAAATTTGTTCCTCCATGGTACTGAAAAACCCAAAACAAAATAACAGGTCTTATTTGATTTTACGGTAGAAGCAAATGAAAATCTTTTAGATTCTTCTTTTGGTTGTGCTAAACTTTTAGTTTACCATATAGTAATTGACATAAGATCCTCCCTTCTGTATAAATCGAGCAACTGAGAAAGCCAAATCTTCTACGGGCCGATGTGGGACTGCCCCTCCAAATTCAGTGTACCTGCAGGGTAGAAGAGTTTATTAAGTAAACTACCTAGACAAAGTAATAAAGTTGCTTTCAGTTCTTAAGGCATGCTTTCCAGTAATAAATTCTTTCAAATACTTACCAGCCAGTCCAAGCTTCAGTCCATATTTTCGGCTTATAGGGTTTATTTGCATAGAAGTAATCACAATAGAAACCATTGCAAGTGTTAATCTGTTGAGAAGATGAGGGAAAACAATGCTATGACTGCAAGAAGCTATGGAGAATAAAAAACTTGGAAAGGCAAATGTAACATCAGAAATTAGGGATGCCTGGCATTAGAAAGAGAATTTGGCTGTATCAGACTTCCAAAAATGGCTTATGAAGCATTATTGAAAAATGTTGAAGCAGAACATGAGAAATTTTACAAGCAACCAAATCAATCTCTGAGATGCTCACGATAGGATCAGGAGCATCATCTTGCTTGCACATGACCCACGGGACACCTGTACCCTGGGCAACAGCCATTTTTGCTGCCCAGTCTGTGTAGACTTGACCAGGTTGACCAATTTCATATTCCACAGGTCCAAACTCATTCTCAATCTGCGATATAATTCAAGAAGATTCAAAAAACATTTTTGAGGAAAACATAATGCAATTACACATGTGATTAAATATTTCTCCAACAGGTTCACCAGATTCCAAATAGAAATATAATGGACTGGATGCTACCAATCAGAATTTTGCTTTATGCACCTGGGAGAGAATTATTGGACCCCCCTGAGACTGGAATAATTTCTCTGATTTCATCATCTGGACAATCATTTTTGTGAACTTTTGCATCTCGTACTTCAATTTAGGGAAAACAAGAGGCTAGGTCAGATCCAAGAAGAAAATCTTTCAGAGATACATTTCAATAAATGGAGGTGAATACTGTCATACCTTGAAAGGTTCATTGTCTGTTCTGAAGTTCATCCCTGGAATGTACTTGAGCCAGACAGGAAACCCACTGGAAGTTAAATTGCATAGTGGAAAATGGTCAAATTAAGGTATCAATACCTCAAACAAAATCAGATCATAGTTTCTACAACTGGAAGTAGAATAGCAAGACAAAATATAAAATTCCATTATTACCCAAAGTTCCACTCAGCACACACATAAGGGCCAATCCTCAGATGAACATAGAGGTCAGCTTGCTGTACAAGCTTAATGAACTTCACCAAATCATAGTTTCCCTCAAAATTGTACTGTCAGAAACAAAAATCAATAAAAGAAAGTACACATAATTAGAGTTGAATGTCTCATACATAACAACTTAGACTAAGTGTTCACTGAAAAACAATTAATTTGTTAATCTACTTCTCCGCGTGATGGCTCATGCCCGTTCCAGAAAACATAAGTCTGAATGACATCAACCCCTCCTTCTTTTGCCTTCATAATGAGATCCGGCCACATCTGGAACATAAAAAATTAACAAGAGGAGCGTTGAGATAGATTTATAAAATTAGCAACAAAATGGGCACTTGCAATTGCGTGCTTTTGCTCTTTCCTTCAATTATCAGCAAAATCCCACCATTTCACTGTAGTAATGTATGAACTTGAACAAGAAAAACAGAAAAAATATTTGTGTTGCAGAAAGAACACATCTTAAGAGATGGTTCAGAAACCCCAATCTAAGAAGCGGCCTTATGAACTTAAACAAGCAAAAACAGAAAACTTATTGTGCTTCAGAAAGAACACAGATTGAGGAGAATTAGGAAGAAATAGTTTCGGAAACCCCCATCTTAGAAGCTGCCATAAGATATCATTGAAAGGATAACATGATGCCTTTTCTCTTTCTCAGAAGAAACCATTACCTCTGGTGTGCTTCTTGGGTAGTGTATGGATCCAGAAATGAGAATTCTTCTTTGGCCATCGATAGTGATGGCTTTATAATCATAAGAAACAGAAGCTTCAGCAGAAGAAGAAGAAAACCAAAACAAGTACAATAAACTCAAGGAAGCGCCCACCAAATTCGTCCCCATCACAAATTTTGTTAGTCCCACTACAGAGCGCATGAGAATTGTAAACACAACACTCTACCCATGATTCTATAGCAGTTGCCTAGTTTCTCAGTGGTGACTTTATTCCCTTTCCTCTTTAGGAGAGAGGTACTACAGCTGTGCCTGCTTTCCTCCCCCCAAAAGAAGACAATGCCAGAAATGCTGTGAAGTTGGATTAAGAGAAATGAAAAGAAAAGGGAATAAAACATCCAATGATCTATTTGCAATATACGCTCGCATGGAGAGAAATTACATATTTTTAATGGAACCCAAAAGAACAAGTAGACACACCTTTTACCAGCTGGATTTGTAATATTTTTTATAGGACATGGTAGTGGAATCCAGAGAAAAGAAGGCACAGTGTAGTTAGTGTCGTGGAGTCTCTAGTTCCATTCCCCATTTTCAAAAATATTATGGCTTCACATTATAATCTTTAAACCAACTCAAAACAATTTCCGTTACTTTTTCTATTTCCAAAATCATCATCCTATTTTGTATTTTATATATTTGAAACATATTCTCTACATATTTAATCAAACTAAGATAACCGGAGATTTTTTATACTTTTATATTTTCAAAATTTCCTATTTCTGCATTCTCACCCATTACCTCTTTTTTTTTATCTTGCTCTCACTCCCTCTCTTTCTTCCACCCTCATACTCTCTCTGATCCTCCATATTTTCCACTATGAGAATCTCTCTCCCTCCATGTCTTTCTATCTTTCACTCTCATTTTTAAATGAAAAGTTCTATGCAATTTCATTGCCCTCTTTTTTTTCTCATCATTTGACAGTTGATAAATGGAAACTTTTACCTCCCACCATTCTCTTTCTATTTTACAACAACTAAATTAAAATATAAAACCTTTGAAATAAATGTAATTTTTATTTGAAATATTACAATTTTTATATTAAATATTTCATAAAATTAACATATTTTTATTATTAAAATAAGATAACATTAATTTAATAATTTTATCAAATAAAATACTAATATTTTTACTAATGTTTATGAGAATGGTAATATATTGGCTATGTTTATATTGAGGGTAGTAGAGATTTAAATGTGAAGTGTTTGAAGATATTTAGATGAAAAAGTAATGAATTTGTTGGTGTAGGGATTGAAAGTAAAGGAATAGATTTGAATATGTTAAATTTTTTTAATTATATATAGTTTATATAGATATGAAGGGAGTGTAAATGAAAATTTTAAAAATATAAAATTATTATTTTAATTAAATTATATTAAAAATATTTTGTACAACAATTTTTTATTTATAATATTTGTATTATATAATTTTATATAAAATATTATTAATATATAAATCTATTTAAAGTATATAATAAAAAAATAAATAATAATTTAAACCATAAATAATACCATCACTACAAATATTTTTACTCTTTTAAAAATTATGTAATAGTGTAAATAAAGTAGTGGTGGAGATTTAAAAATTATTTTTTAACCTCCAAATCACTCTATTTTTTTTTTATCAAATTAATGATTTATACACCTTACAAATTCTTACTCTATAAATCATTTTAAACCACTCCTTCCAAACATAATTTAAGAAATAATTACAAGGAAAGCAATATCATTTATACTCAAACATTGTAACCATACATATAGTTTCTTTTTTTTTTCAAATCACCGAGAATGAAATTTATTAAGAAATCTTATAAAAAAATATGAATAATACAATCAAATGTAAAATCACTCAATTCATTTGTTCTCACTTTTTGTTCTAATTTTGTGAGAAACTATATCTAATCCTGCTACGCTACGTAAATATATATTACGATCAATTGAATTAAACTCATTATATTCATATTAATATAAAAATTCTAAATTTTGGATTATTTTGTAACGGTGAGTAATGTAATCTATTTATACCAGTCTTTCAACATATATCAATAATTACAAGGAAAGTAATACGATTTATACTCAAACATTGTAACCATACATATAGTTTCCTTTTTATTTATTTTTCATTTTTTTCAAATCACCGAGGATAAAATTTATTAAGAAATCTTATAAAAATATATATTTAGTACAATCATACGAGTTGTAAAATCACTCAATCCATCTGTTCTCACTTTTTATTCCAATTTTGTGAGAAGCTGTATCTGATCCTACTACGCTACATAAATATATACTACGATCAATTGAATTAAACTCATTATATTCGTATTAATATGAAAATTCTAAATTTTGGGTTATTTCTACATTTTTCTCTCAATTTATCATATTTATCCATTAGTCCTATGTTTTTACATTTGCATATTTATAATTTCAAAATTTTCAGAAATTATCTTTTTTTCTCATTTTTTTAATAAATTACCAAATTATCACTATTTTTTAAAAAAAATTATTTAAGGATTTAACATTAACAATTTCTCCAATTAGTCTTTATATTGTGGAATAGACACAATTAAGCCCCAAATCTTTAAAATTATCATTTGGCCTCAATTCTTAGTGTATTTATCATTTACCGCTAAACTTTTTAAAAATTATATTTAATTCCCCAACCTTTTTAAAATTAATCATTCAGGTCCCAAAGTTTTCTAATTATCTTTTCTAGGTTCTAATAGTCCTCACGTCCCCTAGGCCCCTCTTTACAAACTATTAAAAAATTATATTTTAGTCACTCAACATATCTTCTCACCAAAACATATCCATAATTTCGATAAATATATCTAACGTGGTCTTAACCATGTTCCTAGGGTCCCACATGCCTGTTTTAGACATAGACGGTCGAAATAGTGTTATTTTTGGCTCTTTGTCGAAAAGTAACATAATATTGAGTTTTTAGTGATACTCATCAGAGTGAGAGTGATAGTGGTCGACATCAGTGGTGCTAGAAAGCTAACTTTCCCATGAGTCTAATGCCACCTTGATCACCCTAAAAGGTAGTCAAAGTTGTCTGCAATACCCGATTTAAGTAGTGGCATTAGAAAAATGAGAATATTCGAGCTTTTGTAGTATAATGTGATCATTAGGCTTACCTTTCACCCTAAGGGCTATTGAAATTCGGCTATTGGAGTCGAGAGGAGTCTATAGGAATTTTGGGAGGATTTTTTGGCTTTGAAAGGCATGGGCCCCTTTAATGAGTAAAGGTGTAAACCTCGTCCCTTTATAGATAAGAAAATCGAGAAAAGAACCTGTCGTTTAAAAATAGAAAAATGAGTTAGTTCACGAACCATAACCAATAAAGGGCAAAATGGAAAAAATTGACAAATCCCAAGTGACTCAAAAATTCATAAAAATCATGGAAAAGAACATTGAGACAAATGAGAAGAGAAAACCAAACTAGAGGGTGAACTAGACCTGAACTGGATTGAACTAGATTGAACTGGTTTGAACCATACTTGAACTGGTTTCTAAATTTATTTTTCTTGGTGGCTTAAAATGATTAAATTAGGGAATTGAAGTTACCATTAGATAGAGAATGAATTTAGATGGATTTAGAAATTTTTAATTTTGAGAAAACTAGTTGAATCGGGCATGAACCGACCAATTTACACATTGAACTCGGTCAGACCGGTCCGGTCCGGTTCAGAACAGTATCATCTTCTTCCTTAGGATGACAGCTGTCACGCCCCGACCTAGTTTGGCCGAGGTTCTATGATCAACCCGCTACCCTTACTCGTACTAATCTAGTATTTCTACCAAATAGTCTAAGGAAGGTAAAAGCGTGAGAGTACCGGTTTTCCATAACAAAGTTTACAAAACATAAAACTTACCTGATGGCGGTGCCCTAGGCTTTCTCTTCTAGTTTCGGCTTGTTGTAATGAGGTGTTTCTCCTAAAAATTTAAAGGGTGGTGGTGAGTTTCTACAACTCAGTGAGTGGGGGTTGGGAAGCGAGTTTTCAAAATAATTAATTTATCAAAAGTTTTATGCTTTTAATTTATTGTAATATGAGTTCATTTATTCTTAAACATTCCCCCTTGCTCGGGAGATGACTCAACAAAAAATCACATGCCCTTTCTATCATACAAAGGGATCACATGTTCGTAGAATAGTCACTGACCATTCTACTTATGGTTCGATGCGTCTTTATTGTCCACCCGAATAGAGGTGCACTGCCTCTACCTAAAGTATGAGAGGACATCAATAGTACAACCCTTAAACCCGCATGTACTCAATGTCTGCAATGTGGGGACAAAGATCTCATCCTAACCCTGCCCCGGTCTCGGTGCGCAAGAAGCTATTCCAAGTTTCATGACTGACTGGCACGACATACCTGCCCTTTTTGCATACAGGTCGTCCAACAACCCTTGAGACCCATCGACTACCCCTCTTGTACGTCCAACAACCCTTGAGACCCATTGGCTACCCGTGCTTGCGTGGCTGCTGATGGGGGCATTGTTGATCGTTGACTAGTTCATTGATCGTTGACTGTTTCATTGACCATTGACCGGTCTGGTCCGACCAGGTTCGGTGACTCGAATTCAAAATTTGGCTGGTTCGAACCTAATTTGACTATTTTTTTTAATTTAAAAAATTTCTTAGTTCATTTTCTACCTAATGGTGGCTTCAATTTCCCAAATTGACATTTTTAAGCCACAAAAAAAATGAATTAGTGAACCAATTCACTATAGTCCACCCCGGTTCAATCCGGTTTGGGCCCAGTTCACCCTGAATTGGTCTGATTCTCTCATCAATTCTCCTTCCCAGTTCTTCCTCATGACTTATATAAATTTTTGGTCACTTGGGATTTTCCAATTTCCCATTTTAACCCTTCTTTGTCATTTTTGGTTCCTTTTTTGACTCGGTTTTCTCAAAATTGGCGGTTCTTTCCCCGATTTACTTGGTCCAATGGTCGGGTTTCACAACTCACCCCTCCTTTTAGGAGTTTTGTCCTCAAAACTTAGCCATCCACTTGACATCGAAAATGGCTTATCTTGCAGTCAATTTGAGGTTTGATTTGACATCCTATCGCTCTAGTTCCCCTTTTTGTTCACTCATTTATTCCCTTGAACTTAGTTTCTTTGCCTTGCCTTACCCCCGTGTCCAAGTAATCACCTCTTAGTTGATGGCGTATTTTCCAAGGTTTCTCTAGTATCCTTCCGTAGGTCCCTTCATTATGGGTATTCCACCCATTCCCACATGTTACAGTATTACTTGAATTTGTTATCCTACTATCCACTCCTTGGGTTTCACTTCACTCCTTGGGCTTTAGGCACACTCTCCTTTTCTTCTATCCTCAGGGTATTAGACCTTTAACCAACTTCGTGACATCTTTTGATGCCATCCTTTTTCTACTTGTCTTTCCTTAAATTTATTTTTCTAGGTGGCTTAAAAAATTTAAATTAGAGATTGGAGGCCACCATTTATAGAAAATGAATTTAGAAATTTTTAGATTTGAAAAACTTGGTTGAATGGGGGGTGAACCGGCGGGTTTAAGCTTTGAACCTAGTTCGGACCGATCCAACCCGGTTTAGAATAGTGTCGTCTTCTTCCTTCATATGACACCACTATTCACTCCCCGAAAAATCGAAGCAATGTCGATGAAGAAGAAACGTCTCCATTCAATACGTTTCAAGCCATCAATATCCATCATAAAGGTGCCAAAGGCATGGCCGACGAGTCCCCAAGCTCCCGATATAAAGAGCCCCTCTACATTCATCCTCTCCACACCTGAAAAGCTCACTCTCTCTCAGCTGCTTAGTTTTCTAGTGAAGCTCAAACCAGAGCTCTAATATAGAGTCATTTCTGAGCCCAAGAAGGTGAGGTCGGGTTCTTTAGAATCGGAGAGAAGTCAGCTACACGCCTATAGTCTCCGTTTGCTCTGAGGGTAGTCAGAGAAGTGCTGGTAGACCCTAGATGCCCTATTTTGGCAGAGCTAAAATCAGCCATTTTGAGTCCTCCTTAGGCCAAACCAAGCCCTCCCAACACCTCCACAGCCCTCTTACAACCGAATTAGAATGGAAAAGTAAGCCAACTCCTCTCCCGTATACAAATTCCGACCGGTGTTAGAAGAGAATCGACAAAATTTTGAAGATGAAATTCTAACTTAATTCTGCATCAATTGATGCAATTCTTGATTTTAGGATGAACCTCAGGACAAGAGCTATTTGCCCAGATCAAAAGCTCGGACCGTCGTGCCCCCGACAGTAAGCTTTCGAAGCTTTCACTCTCTATATAATATGTTTTTTGGTGAAGCTCTGTTTGAGCTCATTCCGATGTCAAAACTTATGATTTAAAGTGTTATTGAATTGTATGAAGATGTAGAAAATCAATTTTAACATCAATTTTAACATCAATTTCAACAATTAGAAGTGTTTAATTGGTCAATTTGATGAAATCAAATTCGATTGTTTTAGGAAGTTGAAATTGGAGGAAAATTGGGGATTTTCAAAAATTTGAAGGACCAAGATGTAATTTTATAAAATTTAGGGTTAATTGGGCATGAAAAGAATGATAGAGGGCCAACTAAGAAATTTTAGAATTTTGGGGGTAAAACTTACCATTTTTATAAAGGAAGGGCAATATAGTAATTTTGGAAAAGTTGGGAGACCAAATTGGAAATTTGGAAAATTAAGCCCCTTTTTGTGAATTTGAATAAATTGAGGTCCTAAGATAAATTTTAAAAGTTTCAGGACTCAATTTGAGGAAAAATCGACATTAGGGACTTAAAAAAAACTTTAGGAATCTAATTGCAAATAAATAGAAAGTTTTGTTTTCTCATTCATTTGGAATGATTGGAGGCTATTAGGCCGAGGAATAATGAACAAGGATGTTTATATCATGTAGGAATATGAAGTACCGGGAACGCCAGCAAGGACAAGCTCGCATGAATACAAAGAATCGGCCGAGTGGAATTCACTGCATTAACGGGTGAGTGGGATTTTATATCATACACGATTAGGAATGTTAAGTACATTGAAATAAAAACCCACTAGTTAGTGGTATTTTAAACATCACAACATAGAGGAGTGATGTGAAAATGATGTGGAGAAACTACTTACAAATTGTGAGTAGATCATATCTGGTTTGTATGATGAAGCTTCCTTGGAGGAAGTGAAAAACCTGTTCATCGGTTATCAGCGGAGATATTCTCATACCCGGTTGGTATGATGGATAGTTGAAAAGTTATTTTTGTTGGAAGTGCTCTCCCCTAACTGTGTGCCACTGCTTAAACGATTTGGGAGACCTTCTTGATGGAAGCTTGAATAGCTCTTATAGGTCGGAAGCCTCGGTTTTGGAACTTGAGGGCTATTATGCCTAGTTTAAAAATCTCGAATAGTGGGCCATAGGCCAGTGGGCACGAGCAGGTGCTCGTAGTGAAATATTAGATATGTGCCATAAAAATTTAATAAATGAATTGTTTGGCCATGGTACCAAGATAGAATGACATACTCAGTCAACTAGCATCAGTGCGACATGACAGGTTGACAGACAAGTCAAGACAAACAGCTGCAAGTTGAGTTGAGTGTCGGGGCCGTTGGACCAATAGCACCACAGGTTATAAGGCATGATATAAATATACTGATTATGCATGCACTATGATTACGGGACCATCAAGATGCCCAAGAGGGGTAGTGACGCCTCCTAAGGGCCCTGGATGACCTGGTTGGTATAAGGGCAGATCGTCGGACTAGGTAACCATGCAAAATTTGGAGTAGTATCTAGTGCATGAGACCAAATTGGGGATGGGATGAGGTCTCTGTCCTCATACAGGCAAGGAGTATTTTTGTTCTGAGGGTAGGAAGTCAGGGACGTTCACTTAAATTTGGGTAGAGGTCAGAGACTTCTAATAGGGTGGATGGTAAATACGCTCCGATCCACAAGTGGGTGCAATTTGTGTAACTACATCTCGCGAATGTGTGTGTGATATACCTTCATGATGAAGGATGTGTGTTGGGTGATGACACATCGTGATTAATAAGAAATGGTGAAAACCCAAGATTTTTAAAGTGGAGAAAATCTAAAGGAAATTAAGGAGTATGGCACATTCCAACTTAAAAATGTCACCCTCAGTAGGGTAAAGGTTTTAAAAACTAGTGTTTGAGAAAAGAATATTCTTAAAGGAAATAAGAAGTTTGGCACAAGTCACTCCAACACCACAAGTGGGCTCAGTGGACGTACTAGCTTGTGAATGTGTGTTTGACCTTCATGATAAAGGATGTGTGTTGGGTGCTTCCACACTGTGATTAATAAAAAATGGTAACAAAAACAGAGATTTGAAATGAAAGGATTTTTGAAAGAAAATAATGAGTCTGGCACACTCCAATACAAATCTTTTTCCTAAAAGTTAAATTTCAAAAACCCATTCACTTAGTAGTTGTATTCACCCCTCCCTTATATCCCTTTCAGGAAATCCCGGAAAGCCCACCATTAAGGACCACTAACTAATACGCTTGTGAGACAGGTATGATAAATTTAAAATGTTATGCAACTTTGATTTATGTTATTCCAGGAAAGGTGTAGGTTTAAAAGACGCCTTACTCTTTACGGTTTAGAGAAGGGGAATACCCTTAAACAAACTGGGAGAGTGGTAGGTTGTTCACGTGGATCTGACCATACTGGGTCGGGGCGTGACAACAAGAGTGGTATTAGAGCCTGCTTCCTGAATACATAATCAAGACTAGAAAATATAGTAACTAATAGGATTTATCATAAAATTTTTAGATGGCTCTAGGAGAGGAACCAAGAAAACTAGGAATGACTAAACTCAACACCCTGTCCTCGTAGGAAGACAACTCTAGAAGCTTCCCAATGCCTGAGATATAGTACAAGCCCCAAAAGACCAAATGGGGAAATATCCACTACCACCAAGGAGTACGGTGCTAGGACATGTCAGGGTCACAGTCTTGTGTACAAAGATTGCCAAGTCTAAAGCCAAGAATGCTAGTATAGACGTATAATCTTATCAAGGAGGATACTTGCCAAGAAAATCGTAGCTTCCTATCTATTCTGTGACTACTTTTTGTGATAAGGCTAAAACCCCAACCTTTTGTATCCCCCTATTAATGAAGTACTCAAATTCTTAAATTCCTATCTCTTAATGATATGATCTTGCTAGGAAGATTGCCCTAAGGAAAGTAACCAAACAGACCCACACTACCATAAAAACTAAGAAATTCTCCATTTCAGTTAAGGAAATTGAATCAGGGAATTAAGAAACCCAGAAGGACTATTAGAATGACCCTTATCAAGGGTGACTCAGCAAGGAAACTATCAAGGTGTTCAAACTCAAGGACAATGAAGCACTAAACCACCAACAACCCTAGAAAGACCCAGAAATGCTTAAGGAACTACATTAGTCCATGCAATAAATAACATAATAAGAGAATAAGACAGGTAGTTAAGGACAGTCTCAAACCCCGTGGTCTGAGGACAATGCCACCTAAGGACCATGCCGACTATCAAAGTCCAAGGACACGAAATACTTGTAGGACCAAAGGCCAAAAATAGTGGAGTGACTTAAGTAAGCTATTTACGAGGATAAGAAATTGCGAGGTAAAGGAAGGAAGTTCGAACTTCTTCTTACGAAGGACAACCATAGAAGAATACCACAAGAATAGAGGTAAGGTACATGGGAGGTACGCCTAGAACCTCCTCAGAAAGGGGCAAACACGGAAAACATCCTCTGAAAATGTCAGGGTAGGATACAATAAGAATGAGGAAGAGAATAAAGGAGTTACAAAAAGGAACTCCGAAGGGATGCATACGATTAAGTACCCTCTTGAAAGGATCGTTGGATTGGCAAATGGACATAACATGGAGTGCATGGAACCAACCCATCATTAGAAACTTCTTGAAGGAAAGATGTATAAGAGGCCAAGTATGACCTGCTTTGGAAGAGTAATAGAGCCAAATAATGATTCCAAAAGAAACTAGTAGAAAGATGTAACTAGTAACAATAGGATGGGCATGAAAGACAAGTGAAACAGCTGTTCAAATAGTTGGATAAAAAAATAAGTAGGAATGAGACAGTTAACGAATTGACCTTCGGGAGAACCATGGATTTAAATCACGACAAGGAAGGGAGAAGTGAAAAGGTTAAAATGTTGAAAAAAAATGGAGAAGAAAATCCTTAAAGAAATCATTGACCAAGACCGGATTTATGATAAAAAAGCCATGAGATGGTTAAGTGAGCCTCTTGAAGGATGACCAAGGGATTTTGAAACTAGGTGGATGTGAGCTCTCCCTAAAAAGAATTAGACATGTACTGAGGTACAGGTGAGAATGAGGATGGAGTATGAACGACGTACCCATATGATCTCAAGAGTAAAGGTAAGCATTAAAGAATGGCATAAAGGGACATCAATTAAAGTTAGGTGCCTTCAAGATGAATGAAAAAGAAATTATGAAAAAAAAGGTAAGAATCCTCCCAAATGAGGAAATCCTGAGAAATGATACATGACCTGATAAAGAAGAAATGAAACTAGGCGATGAGAGGTGAGGAGATGATTTTGCAAATAAAATGCATGCTAAGGTGAAAGAAACCCAGGGAAGCATATTAAGAGAATCTAAGGAGTATGTTAAACTCAAGAAAAGGGTAAGTAGGAAGTTAGTATCAAGAGATGCTATGACAAGTATGAATGAATGGACTATCCATAATAAGGTAATGAAGGAAAGAATGCCCGAGAAATGTTGGGAAAGTAAGCCCTCCAAATAAGATGTGGTTAAAGAGGAATAACCACAATTGGAAAGATAGGTTATAGTCCACACGTGCATATGAAACTTAAAGAGTGGACGACTGATCATAGTGTGAAGTGTGCAGAATAAGACCGAAAATTGAAAGTATCTCTAGTAAGGAATAAGGAATGAAATATAAGTTGTGGATAAAGAAGGATCCAATATAGGGAAATGCCCTAACATTGATAGGGGTGTGAAGAAAAGAACAAAGAACCCTACAAGGAATAATAATAAGGTTGAGCAAGTAGCCCATAAGAGGGAAGTCTCTATTGTGAGTAACATAATAGAGAATGAAACCAGAAGAAGGGAACCTTCCCAAGCAAAGGAATCGACACATAGATAAAAAATGATTATTTTAGAACGAAGAATCATGAAATGATCATGAGTAAGTAAAAGTGGATTAAGGAAGAATCTTTTGGTAAAGAACGCCAACGACTTAAGAAGGAAAGAATCCTAGCTTGTCGATAAATTATTGGGAAACCAAATCATTGGAACCAGAAAGTCTCAATAAGGAAGTTGAGAAAGGATGAGTGGGTAAGGAGGACCGACACAGTTTTGTATGTTGATTGGGTAACAGTAAAGGTAGTCGAGAAATACTACCAAAAGAAAAGAGGGATGAAGTTATACAATCCCTAAGAGGTTGGGAAGTTAGGAATAACCCTAAAGGATGTGTTCTGGAAATCTAATGGACATAGAGACAAGGTCTAGAAAATGGCATGTTGTAAGGGGCATGTAAACCCAACAGTTCCGAGGAGAACATGACTCAAAATAAGGAAGAGTTAGTTAGTAAGCATGACAAGGTCAAACATAAAATTTGGATGAAATTTTAATGGACAACGAATGAAGGAATAGTCGAAATAGAACGAAAACAGGTATGTAATGCTCTAAAGGACGTCGAGCTAAGGATTTCAACGACCAAGAGGTTAACTAGACACGGGAATGGTTAGGTATCTTGGAACTCCCAATCCTGAGTATAGGACCTGAAAGGGAAAATGTTGCTCTAAGCAATGAAAGATGTGAATATAAGGATATACCCTTAGGTATGGTATGTCTAGTTATGATAAACTCCATAGTGGGAGTAAATAATATAAGGGAAAAGAAATTCCTTAAGTGAATGATGTAAAAAGGGCTAGTTGAAAGAACAAGAGAAGAGTTTGCATGTTAAGCAAACACCAAATGGACATCAAAGGAAATGATCCCTCATGCAAGGTTGCTAATTAAGTTTTGGGGACAAAACTCCTAAAAGGAGGGGAGAGTTGTAAACCTCGCCCTTTTGAGTTAAGGAAAATTGGGAAAAAGAACCGGTCAAACCAAGTGAGAAAACCCAACTGGTTCACAAACTTGATTATCAGGAAACGGGCAATTCGGAAATTTACAACTCCTGGGTGATCCAAAGGGTTCATAAATCTTTGAAAAAGAATATTAGGACAAATTGGAAGAGAAAAACCAGACCAGTTGAAACTAGATTGAACCGGTTTATGAACCAAGTCTGTTCATGAACCAGAACCGATAGAGAAAGGGCAAACCGAGAAATTTGTGGATCATGAGTGACCCAAAAAGTCCCAAAAGTCATGAAAATGGACTTGAGAACAAATTGGAGATGAAAACCAAACTGATTCAGGTGAACCAGTTCTGAACCTGATTGAACCGGTTTAGACCGGTTTGAACCACTATTGAACCGGATTCTAAATTCATTTTTGTAGGTAGGTTAAAATATTCAAATTTGAGATTGGAGGCCACCATTGGATAGAAAATGAATTTAGAAATTTTTAGATTTGAAAAACTCGGTTGAATGGGGGGTGAACCGACCAGTTTAAGCTTTGAACCCGATTCGGACTAGTCTGGTACAGTTCGGAAGAGTGTCATCTTCTTCCTTCATATGACAGCACTGTTCACTTGTCGAAAAATGAAAGTAGCACCGGTGAAGAAGAAACATCTCCATTCAATATGTTTCAGGCCATCAATGTCTGTCATAAAGGTGCCAAATGAACGACCGACGAGTCCTCGAGCTCCCTATATAAAGAGCCCCTCTCCATTCATGCTCTCCACACCTGAAAAACTCACTCTCTCTCTCAGCTGCTTAGTTTTTCGGTAAAATTGAACTAGAGCTCCGATATAGGGTCATTTCTGAGCTAAAGAAGGCGAGGTTCTTTAGAAGTAGGGAGAAGTCAGCTACATGCCTGTAGTCTATGATTGCTTCGAGGGACATCGGAGAAGTGTCAACATGATGGAATAGTGAAGCAGCTCTGCCAGACTGAAGCTACCCTAAATCGGGCATTTCGATGATGAAATTCTAAGTCAATTCAGCATCAATTGATGCAATTCTTGATTCTAGGATGAATCTCATGACATGAGCTATCTGCCTAGATTGAAAACTCAGACCATCGTGCCCCCAACAGTAAGCTTTCGAAGCTTTCTATCTTTATAGTCTATTTTCCGACGAAGCTCCGTTTGAGCTCGTTCCGACATCAAAACTTCGATTCAAAGTGCTATTGAATCATATGACGATGTAGGAACTCAATTTCAACAATTAGAATGTTTAATCGGTCAATTTGATGAAATCAAATTCGGTTGTGTTAGTAAGTTGAAATTGGGGGGAAAATTGGGGATTTTCAAAAATTCGGAGGACCAAGATGTAATTTTATAAAATTGAGGGTTAATTGGGCATGATAAGAATGTTAGAGGGCCAATTGAGGAATTTTAAAATTTTTGGGGTAAAACTTACCATTTTTGTAAAGGAAGTGCAATATGGTAATTTTGGAAAAGTTGGGGAACCAAATTGGAAATTTGGAAAATTAAACCCCTTTTTTTGAATTTGAATAAATTGAGGTCCTAAGATAAATTTAAAAAGTTTTTGGACTCAATTTGAGGAAAAAACCGACATTATGGACTTAAAGTTAAAAAAAAAACTTCAGGGACCTAATTGAAAATAAATAGAAAGTTTGGTTTTCTCATTCATTTGGAATGAATGAAGCCTATTAGGTCGAGGGATAATGAACAAGGATATTCATATCATATAGGAATATGAAGTACTAGGAACGCCAGTAAGGACAAGCTCGCGTGAATACAAAGAACCGGTCGAGTGGAATTCACTACTTTAACATGTGAGTGGCATTTTATATCATACCCGGTTGGAGATGATAAGTACCTTGAAATGAAAATCCACTACTTAGTGGTATTTTAAACATCACAACATAAAGGAGTGATGTGAAAATAACGTAGAAATACTACTGGCAAATCGTGAGTAGATCATACCTAGTTGGTATGATGAAACTTACTCGAAGGAAGTGGAAAACTTGTTCATCGATTATAAGCAGAGATATCCTCATACTTGGTTGGTATGATGGATAGTTGAAAACTTATTTTTGTCGGAAGTGCTCTCCCTGACTATGTGCCACTGCTTAAATGATTTGGGAGACCTTTTTGATGGGAGCTCGAATAGCTCTTATAGGTCGGAGGCCTCGGTTTTGGAACTTGAGGGTTATTATGCCCAATTTAAAAATCTCAAACAGTGGGCCATAGGCTTGTGGGCATGAGCAGGAGCTCCTAAACAAACATGAGATATGTACCATAAAACTTTAATAAATGAATTGTTTGGCCATGGTACTAGGATTGGATGACATACTCAGTCAACTAGCGGCAGTGCGAAATAACTGGTCGACGGACCAGTCAAGACAAACAGCTGCAGGTTGAGGTAAGGGTCGGGGTCGTTGGACCAGTGGCACCACATATTATAAGGTGTGACGTAAAAATACTGATTGTGCATGCATTGTGATTACAAGACCATCCAGATGCCCAAGAGGGGTAGTGATGTGTCCTAAGGGCCCTAGATGACCTAGTGGGTATAAGGGCAGATCATCGGACCAGGTGACCATGCAAAATTTGGTGTAGCATCAAGCACATGAGACCAGGGTGGGGACAGGATGAGGTCTTTGTCCTCGTACGGACAATGAGTATTTTTGGTTTGAGGGTAGGATGTGAGGGACGTTCACTCAGACTTTGGGTAGAAGTCAAAGACTTCTATCAGGGTGGATGGTAAAGACGCTCTGATCCACAAGTGAGTGTAGTCGGCGTAACTGCATCTCGCGAATGTGTGTGTGATTGACCTTCATGATGAAGCATGTGTGTTGGCCGATGATACACCGTGATTAATAAGATATGGTGAAAAACTAAGATTTTTAAAGTGGAGAAAATCTGAAGGAAATTACGGAGCCTGGCACACTCCAACTTAAAAATGTTACCCTCGGAAGGGTGAAGGTTTTAAAAACAAGTATTTGAGGAAAGAATATTCTTAAAGGAAATAAGGAGTTTGGCACAAGTCGCTCTGACACAACAAGTGGGCTCAGTGGACATACTGGCCTACGAATGTGTGTTTGACCTTTATGATGAAGGATGTGTGTTGGGTGATGACACAACGTGATTAATAAGAAATGGTGATAAAAACAGAGATTTGAAATGAAAGGATTTTTGAAAGAAAATAAGGAGTCTAGCACACTCCAATATAAATCTCTTTCCTAAATGTTAAATTTTGAAAACCATTCACTGAGTAGTTGTACTCACCCCCTCCCTTATATCCCTTTTAGGAAATCCGAGAAAGCCTACCCTCAAGGACCAATAAATGATATGCCTATGAGATAGGTATGATAAATTTAAAATGTTATGTAGTTTTGATTTATGTTATTCCAAGAAAAGTGCAGGTTTAAAAGGTGCCTTACTCTTTACGGTTTAGAGAAGGGGAATACTCATAAATAAACCAGAGAGTGGCGGGTTGTTCACGGGGATCCGACCAAACTGGGTCGGGGCGTGACATAGAGACAGCTTCGAAAGCATACCTGCAGAGGTGTGATAGTCTGAGCTTTCAATCAAGGCAGGTAGCTCTCGTCCTAAGGTTACTCTTGGGATCAAGAATTACAACAATTCATGTTTAATTGAGGGAGAATTTGGTAAGTGATGTTTCACTGTCTCTCTCTCTCTAATACTGATCGGAAATTGCAGAGGGGAGCCAAATTGACTTACCTTTCAATTCTAATTCAGTCATATGATGGCTGAGAGAGTGTTAGGAGAGCTTAGTTTGCCCTGAGGATGGCTTGATTTGGCCTTTTTTAGATCGGTTGAAATGGGGTAGCTTCGGTCCTCTTGAGCTGCTTCACTATTTGATTACGTCGGTGCTTCTCTGTTGATCCTCAGATCTAATGGTGACCACCGTCGGGTAGCTGTCTTCTTATTGAGTCTAAGGAACCCAACCTCGCCTTCTTTGGCTTAGAAAAATCCCAATGTCAGAGCTCTGGTTTGAGCTTCATCGAAAATTGGGGCAATAGAGAGAGAGAGAGAGAGGAGTTTTCAGGTGTGAGGATGATAAATGAGGAGAAGCTCTTTATATAGAGAGCTCAGGACTCTCTAGTCATCTGATTGGTGCTGAACACCCTGAACGAAGACTTTTCATCTTCATGGATATATTAGCTTTTCCAATAAGTGAACTATGTTGTCATCTAAAGAAAGAAGACAACACTATTTCGAACCGGACCGTATTGTTCCAAACCGGGCTCAATGCTTAAATTGGCTGGTTCAGGCCCGATTCGACTGAGTTTTTTAGGATTAAAATTTTCAAAATTCATCAAAATTCATTTTCTATACAATGGTGGCTTCATTTCTCAAATTTGAATTTTTTAGGCTACCTAGAAAAATGAAATTACAAGCTACTTCAATAGAGTTTCAAACAGGTTCAAACCCGTTCAATCCGGTTCAGGTTCGATTCACCAGAATCGTTCTGGTTTACTCTTCCAATTCATCCCAAAGTCCTTTTCCAAGGTTTTTATGACTCATTGGGTTACTCGGGAGTTGTAAATTTCCTAATTTGCCATTTCTCTAATGGTTGAGGTTTATGAACCGGTTCAGTTTTCTCACTTGAGTTGACTTGTTATTTCCCCAGTTTTCCTTAACTTCAAGGGATGGGATTAAAAGGTTCAATAATGGTTCAAACCCGTCCAAACTGGTTGAATCCAGTTTAGGTCTGGTTCACCTGAATCGGTCTGGTTTTCTCTTCCAATTTGTCCCAAAATCCCTTTCCATGGTTTTAATGACTCTTTGGGTCACTCGGGAGTTGTAAATTTCCTAATTTTCCATTTCTCTAATGGTTTAGGTTTATGAACCGGTTCAGTTTTCTCACTTGAGTTGACCGATTATTTCCCCAATTTTCCTTAACTTCAAGGGTCGGGATTAAAAGGTTCAATAATGGTTCAAACTCGTCCAAACTGGTTGAATCCGGTTTAGGTCCAGTTTTCCTTGAGTTGACTGGTTCCTTCCCTGGTTTTCTTATCCTGAAGGGTCGGGATTTACACAGTCAGAGGAGAACACTTCTAATAAAAATTCATTTTTATCTCATCACACCAACCAAGAGTGATGATAGCTCCACTTATAATCGGTAAATGTGTTTCTCCTTTCTTATCAAACCAATTGGGTATGATGTGAAATAATCCCACTCAAGTGGTTTTCATTTCTAAAGTGATCACCATCCCAACCAGGTATGATGTATAATTAAACCCACTCACCCGATGATTGTGACGTGTTTATCTCTACTCGATTTTCGAATCCATGCTAGCTTTTCCTTGCTGGCATTTAGGTCTCTCATGTCCCTACACGATTTCGGCATCCTTATCAATTTAGATTTGGCATGACAACATCGTTTTCTCACGTATGAGTGACTATGCTCAAAATTATTGGTTTATTGCACTTAGGTCCCTAAAGTTCAATTTTTTAAACTTTAGGTCCCTAATGCTAACTTTTCCCTAATTTGAGTCCCAAGGCTTCCAAAATTATCTTGAGTCCTCAATTTACACGAAATCTTGTAAGGGGCTCAAACTTTCCAAATTTCCAATTTGGTGCCCAACTTTTTACAAATTACAATTTTACCCATACTTTCCAAAAATGGCAGTTTGAACCCAAATGTTCCAAAAATTGACTAATTGGTCCTACAACATCTTTCTCATGGCCAATTGGCCTTCAATTTTAGGAAATTGCAAACAGGTCCATCAATTTTCCAAAATCTCTAATTTTCCCCAAAATTTCCCCCAATTTCTCCCCTTCAAACTGACAAATTTGATTTCTTCAAATTGGCCATTCAATCAGGGTTAATTGCTTCAATTGAAGGTATGAATAAGTTCCTACAATTCCATATGATTCAATTGGGCTTTGAATCGCATAATTTGTGTCTGAAACGATCTCAAACGTAGCTTCGCTAGAAAACTATTCGTAGAGGGAGAAAGCTTTGAAAGCTTATTGTTGGAGGTGTCGTGGTCCGAGCTCTCAATTTAGGGAGGTAGCTTTCATCCAGAGATTTCTTATAGGATCAATAATTGGGACAATTGCTGTCAGGATCAATGGGAATTTGATCAATGATATCTATCACTTTCTCCCTCTAGAACTAAATAGTACCGATGGAGTAGTGCCCAATTGGCTTACCTTTCATCTTTGTTGAGGTCGTGTGAGAGTCATGGGGGTGTCGGGGAGGCTTGGTTTGGCTGGAGGAGGGCTGACTTTGGTTGAATTCAGCTCAGCACAAACAGGGCATCTTCAGTCCTCCTTAGCTGATGCATTGTTTGATTCCACTAACGCTTCTCCAACGGTCCTCGGGTCGAAAGGAAGTTGTTGTCAAGTAGCTGACTTCCCCCAAAGTCTATAAGGCCTGATCTTTCCTTTTGAGGCTGAGAAAAAGGCCTATGAATGTGCTTTGGTTCGAGCATCGCTAGAAAATAGAGCAATTGAGAGATAATGATGATTTGAGGTGTGTGGAGGATGAATGGTGAAGAGCTCTTCATATAGGTAGCTCGAGGACGCTTTGCCCGACCACTTTCCATTTTGGTTGAGCTTATCCTTGCCTGAAAACGACCTGATCGAAGCCATTACACCTTGGTCAGAGAAGGAAGTTCTCCACATTTATGAATAGTGTTGTCATCCCAAGGAAGAAGATGACATTGTTCCGAACTGGACAGGTCCGACCGGTTCAATGGAGAAAAACGGTCGATTCATACCTGATTCGACCGGTTTTCTCAAAATTAATTTTTTTTATTAATATAAATCTATTCTTTATCAAATGATGACTTCAATTTCGAAATTTTAATATTTTAAACCACCAAGAAAAATAAATTTAGAAATCGGTTCAAGTATGGTTCAAACCAGTTCAATATAGTTCTGGTCTGGTTCAACTTGAATTGGTCTGGTTTTTTTTCCCACTTCTTCCAAGGTTCTTTTCCATTATTTCTATGACACTTTGAGTCATTCAAAATTTCCAATTCTCATTTTACCCTTTCATTATTGGTTATGGTTCGTGAACCGATTTGATTTTCTCTTCTGAAACAACCGGTTCTTTTCTCGTTTTTCTTATCTTTAAAGGATAGGGTTTACAATCCCCATGGAGGGGAATACATAGGTTTCAGAAACGGGGTAGTTTAAACATACGTACATCGGTCCCTACACCATAGTCCAAAGGATAGGGCCAGTGGCCTATAAATTAGAATTGTTTTTGGACTTACAAAGAATACATGATGTATTCCACGTCTCGGTACTCCAAAAGTGTAAGCCCGATCCCAATCATGTGCTAGACCGACCTCCACCCGAGCTAGAAGAGAACCTTACCTATCATGCAGAGCCGGTACAAATCATCGTTCAAAGAGAGAGAAACTTAAGGAACAAGAAGATTCCCATGGTCAAGGTTCTTTGGCAAAATGGACCAGTACAAAAGGAGACATGAGAAACCAAGAGTGTTATGAGGGATAGGTACCCTCAATTATTTGAGGTGTAAATTGTTTTGGGGATAAAAGCCCTAAAATGAGGGAAGAGTTATAAACCCCATCCCTTTAAATAAGAAAACTACGGGAAGAACTAGGAGTTTCAAAAGAGAAAACATAGGTGGTTCATGAACCATAACATAAAAAAAAGGGTAAAATGGGAAAGTGAAAAATACCAAGTGACTCAAAGAGTCATAAAAATAATGGAAAAGAACCTTGGGACAAATGGGAAGAGAAAACCAGACCGGTTTAGGTTGAACTGGTTTGAACCAAACTTGAACCAGTTTCTAAATTCATTCTTCTTGGTGGCTTAAAATATTCAAATTAGTATATTGAAGCTACCATTAGATAGAGAATAAATTTAGAAATTTATAATTTTGAGAAAACCGGTCGAATCAGACCTGAACTAGTAGATTTTCGCCCTTGAACCCGCTCGGACTGGACCAGACCGATTCGGAACAGTCATCCTCTTCCCCAGGATGATAGCATTGTTCATTAATGCAGAAAACTTAATTCTCCAGCGAAGGTGTAACCGCTCTGATCATGCCGTTTTTAGGTGAGGACAAGATCGACCAAAAATGGAAAGTGGTCGGGCAGAGGGTCTCCGAGCTCCCTATATAAAGAGCTTCTCTCCATTCATCCTCCATACACCTCAACTGCTCCATTTTTCGGTGTAGCTCAAACTAGAGCTCCGAATTGGGCTATTTTCTTAGCCTTAGAAGGCAAGGTTAGGTCCTACAGATTGTAGGGGAAGTCAGCTACCTAATAGCAACATCTTTCGACTTGACGATCGCTGGAGAAGTGCCGGGGGAATCAAATAGTAAAGCACCTCTGACGGATCGAAACTGCCTTGTTTGGTCTGAGGTGAATTCGGCCAAATTCAGCCCTACTCCTGCCAAACCAAGCCTCACCAACACTGTCACGCCCCGACCCGGTTTGGTCGGATCCCTGTGATCAACTCGCCACTCTCCCGGTTTATTAAAGGGTTTCCCCTTATCGAAAACCGTAAAGAGTAAGGCGTCCTTTAACTTGCACCTTTTTCCTGGAATAGCATAATCAAAACTGTATGAAATTTTAAACTTTACATACTTGTCTTATAGGCATCTTAGTTGATGGTCTTTCAAGGTAGGCTTTCCGGGATTTCCTGAAAGGGATATAAGGAAGGGGGTGAGTACGACTACTCAGTGAATGGGTTTTTAAAGGTTTACTTTTAACTTTTAAGAAAAACATTTATAAGGAGTGTGCCAGAATCCTTTCTTTTCAAAAAAATCCTTTTATTTAAAAATTTGGGTTTTTCCATTATTTCTTAGTTACCGATGTGTCATAACCCAATACACATCCTTCATCATGAAGGTTACACACAGTCGCAAGTCAGTATCACTACTGAACCCGCTAGTGGCTTCAGAGCGACTTTTCTTGCCACCCAGATAGAAGTACAACCACTTCTACCCCGGGAATGAGTGGATGTACGTGACATTCGACCCGTAATCCCGAAATCACTTCTTCGTGTCCGTATGAGGACTGAGACCTCATCCTGTCTCCACCCCGATCTCATGCGCTTTGTGCTACTCCAAATTTCGCACAGACACTTGGAACGATGAACTGCTCTTATAGCCACCAGGTCGTCCAGTGCCCTTAGGACGCATCACTACCCCTCATGGGCGTCTTGATGATCCCGTACTCACAGTGCATGCACAAACAATGTTTTCTTATTTTGCCATGTAATCTGTGGTGCCACTAGTCCAACGACCCCGACTCTCAACTAAACCCGCAGCTGTTTGTCTTGACTAGTCCGTCGACCTGTCATGTCGCACTACCGCTAGTTGACTGAGCATGTCGGTCCTATCTTGGTACCATAGCCAAACAATTCACTTATTAAGTTTTATGGCACATATATCATGTTCATTTACGAGCTCCTGCTCGTGCCAACTGGCCTTGGGCCCACTGTACGAGATTTTCAAAATCGGGCATTTAGCCCCCAAGTTCCAAAATCGAGGCCCCCGACCTATTAGAGCTATTCGAGCTCCCGTTGAGAAGGTCTCCCAAATTGTTTAAGCATTGGCACACAGTCAGGGGAGAGCACTTCCGACAAAAATAGGTTTTTACTGTCCATCATACCGACCGGTATAAGGACATCTCCGTTCATAACTGATGAATGGGTTTTCAACTTCCTTCGAGGAAGTCTCATCATACCAACCGGGTATGATCTACTTACAACCCGTAAGTAGTTTTTTTCGCATAACTTTCACATCACTTTCTCTAAGTAGTGATGATTAAAATACCACTAAATAGTGGGTTTTTATATCGAGGCATTTATCATCCCCAACCGGGTATGATGTTAGTAAACCCACTCACCCGTTAATGTCGTGATTTCCACTAGACTGGTTCTTTGTATTCACGCGAGCTTGTCCTTGCTAGCGTTCCCGGTATTTAACGTTATTACACGATATGAATAACCTTGTTCATTATTACTCGGCATAACAGCCTTCATTCATTAATGAATGAGAAAACCCAAACTTTTAGTTATTTGCAATTAGGTCCCTAAAGTTATTTCTCTTTAACTTTAAGTCCCTAATGTCGGTTTTTCCTCAAATTGAGTCCCGTAACTTTTAAAATTTATCGTGGGACCTCAATTTATTCAATTTCACCAAAAAGGGGTTTAATTTTTCAAATTTCCAATTTGGTTCCTCTAATTTTTCCAGAATTACCATTTTTCCCTTCTTTCACAAAAATGGTAAGTTTTTCCCCAAATTTTCCAAAATTCCTCAATTGGTCCTCCAACATTATTTTCATGCCCAATTGACCCTCAATTTCATAAAATTGTATTTTGGCCCCTTTGAATTTAAAAAATCCCCAAATTTTCCCCCAATTTCAACTCTTCAACACTCCCGAATTTGATTTCATCAAATTAACCGATCAAACACTTCTAATTATTGAAATTGAGTTCCTGTATGTTCATACGATTCTAAAAAACTTTGAATCGCAGATTTTAACGTCGGAACGAGCTCAAACGGAGCTTTTCCGGAAAATAGACTGTAGAGAGAGAAAGCTTCGATTACTCACCGGTGAAGGCATGACAGTCCAAGCTTTTAATCTGGGCAGATAGGTCTCGTCCTAAGGTTCATCCTAAAATCAAGTATTGTATCAATTGATGCGGAATTGGATTAGAATTTCATCATTGAAATTCGGTTGATTCTCTCTCTAGCACCGATCGAAAATTATAAAGGGGAGTCGAATTGGCTTACCTTTCGGTCCTAATTCGGCCGTGGAAATGCTGAGGAAGTGTTGGGAGGGCTTGCTTTGGCCTGAGGAGGGCTTGAAATGGCCGATTCCAGCTTGGCCAAAATAGGGCAGCTTCGGTCTGCCGGAGTTGCTTCACTATTCCATCATGTCGGCGCTTCTCCAACGATTCTCGGATTGACTAGAGTTTGCTATCAAATTGCTGTCTTCTCCTGGTTCAAAAGAGCCCGGCCTTTGTTCAAGTCGAAGCTCTGGTTCGAGATTTACTGGGAAATGGAGCAGTAGAGAGAGAGAGAAGTGTTCAGGTGTGAGGAGAATGAAATGGGGATGACCTCTTTATATAGTCGTAAAACCCGTGTATTAAATGGGCGAGATTTATTACTAGTAAGCACGCTTAACTTTGAGGTTCTTATGGAATCTAGTTCACCTGAACCAATTTGGTTTTTATTTTCTAATTTGTCTTAAGTTTCTTTTCCAATGTTTAATAAATCCTTTGGATCAACCGAAAGTTGTAAATTTTCATATTGCTTATTCCCAAATGTAAACTAGTTTGGTTTTTTTTATTCGGTTTGATCGTTTCTTTTCCCAATTTTCCTTAACTCAAATGTGCGGGGTTTACAAACACCCCCACGACCCTCAACGACTGATTAAATTTCGAATTTCGTTGAAAGTGTCGAATTCGGTTTTCCTTAACTCAAATTGAAAGTGTCGAATTTCGCTGATTAAATTCACCCTCAATTGGACTTCAATTGTAGCGATTCTTGATACTAGAAGAAACCTCGAGACAAGAGATACCTTGCTTGATAGAGAGCTCGAATTGTCGCACCTCTGATGGTAATCTTTCAAAGCTTTCTCTCTCTACGAATAATTTTACGGTGAAGCTCCGTTTGAGCTTATTTCAGACCCAAATGTTGCAGTTTAATGCTCAATTGAATCATATGGAAATGTAGGACCTGATCCATACAATCAATTGGAGCAATTAACCCCAATTGAATGGCCAATTTGAAAAAAAAAAATTAAATTCAGTCAGTTTGAAGGAGAGAAATTGAGGGAAACTTTTGGGGAAAATTAGGGATTTCAAAAAATTGAGAGACCTTCATGCAATTTCTCAAAATTGAAGACCAATTGGCAATGAGAAAGATGTTGGAGAACCAATTGGTCATTTTTCATAACATTTGGGGCCAAATTTCCATTTTTGGAAAGTTGGGGCAAAATTGGGGATCAAATTGTAAATTTGGAAAAGTTGAGCCCCTTACACAATTTCGAGTAAATTGAGGACCCCAAAGTAATCATAAAAACCATGGAAAAAAACTTTTGAACGAATTGGAAGAGAAAACCAGACCGGTTCAGGTGAACCGAACCTAAACCGGTTTGAACCATCATTGAACCAGTTTCTAAATTCAATTTACTAGGTGGCTTAAAATATTCAAATTGGGAAATTGAAGCCACCATTAGATAGAGAATTAATTTAGATAAATTTTGACATCCCTAAGTACCTCAAAACTCTCCATCAACTGGGATGTAAGCCTTTCCTAGGAGAGAAAGATGTTAGAGCTACTATGGATTGGTAGGCCAACATCAAGAATCTTATGGGGATAGTCAGGATTTCACTAGAGGACATGGTGATTCTGACAACATTTTTCCTTGAGGGCAATGCCAAATGATGGTGGGATAGTATCAAAAGTTGTCATACCTCCACACCCACCTAGGTGCAATTTGAGAGGTACACGGAGGAGTACCTAGCTCTGCACCTGATTAATGAGAAGAAGCAAGACTTCCTTCGACTTCGACAAGGACTTAACATTATTTCGGAGTACAAAACAAAGTTCAATGAGTTTAATACCCTTTGCCCCTGACCTAGCCTGACTGATAGATATATGCCAATGATTTTTGAACAGTCTCAACATGGACATAAGAGACCGAATGAGAGTACTTGGATGCCCCATGGATCTGGCATCAGGGATTAGTATGGCTCACGAATGTGAGTGACTTGAACAAACCCGATGTCATTGGATGGAGTATGCAAACCAGAAAGAGGATAAAGGCCAAGGTCGTCATGGAGGACGAAAGGAGCCAAATGGCCTAATATGGGGAAACAGGGTGGGTTTCCAAAGGAGGAAAGATGTACCCCCACACCCTCGAAGAGTGATCCCCACCTTACCACAAGGAAACCCCCGTTGTCCTAGGTGCCAAAGGTACCACATGGGAGCTTGTTTGTGTTGTTTTGCGTGTGGGTAGGTGGGACACTTTGCAAAGGAATGCCCCACTCTTAGGGAGAATAAGCAACGAAACAAGCTTGGAACACCCCAAGGGAACCCAAGGACTCCCATGGAGGATGCCACAACCCGGGTACCAGCTAAGGTATACAATCTCACCCAGGAAGAGGCTAGAAAAGACCCTAGTACTGTAGCGGGTTCTTCCCACAATCTCCTCAACTAAGATTGAGATAAAGCCTGTAATTTAAATTTTATTCAATAAAGTATTTTTTCTTCTAAGAGATACGTTCTTTTCATTCAGGGTATGTACACTTGTGGGGGAGAAAGGTCTACTACACCCTCTTCAACTCTGGACAAAAAAATCTTTCATCAAAAAAGATCTAATCCCAAGTTTTCCCTTAAAACTCACCTCCCTAGAACAAAGTCTTAGCATTCTCACACCCTTAGGAGAAGGACTAAATAGGGACAAACAGCTAAAAGAGTGTGATATTACAATATGAGGAGTTAAATTGGAGTCAGATTTGATCCCATTACCTCTAAGGGAGGTAGAAATAATATTGGGAATGGATTGGTTAAGAACCCATCAAGCCAAGATGGACTGTGGAAAGAAAGAAATAACTTTTCACCGTGGATCGATAACTTATTCGACCTATTAAAAGGAGCAGCCTACTTCTCCAAGATCAACCTTTGGTCAGGATACCATCAACTTAGGATTCGAGAGGAAGATAAACCTAAGACCACATTTCAGTCCTAGTACGAACATTATGAGTTCAGGGTGATGACTTTTGGCTTGACAAATGCCCCTGCAGCCTTCATGGATTTAATGAACCTAGTGTTCAAGCCGCATTTGGACAAGTTTGTGATAGTATTTATAGATGACATTCTTATATAAACATGAACTAGGCTGGAGCACGAAGAACATCTGTCTTTCACCTTGGAGATACTACAAGATAACAACTTATATGCAAAATTCTCCAAGTGTGAGTTTTAGTTACAGGAGGTAGGATTCTTGGGACATAGAGCTTTCAAAAATGGAGTTAAGGTGGACCCGATGAAAGTAGGAGACATATTTGATTGGAATGCACCCAAGAATCCCTCAAAAATGTGAAGCTTCTTAGGCTTGGCAGGATACTATAGATAGTTTGTACAAGACTTCTCTAACATAACTACCCCTTTGACTCGTCTCACAAGGAAAGGAGTAGAGTATAAGTGGGTTGAAAGCTATAAGAAATCCTTCTAGGAGTTGAAGACCCATAAAATAATGGCACATGTACTCTCTCTGCCTCACGCAAGTGCGGGGGAGTATACTGTTTACAGTGATGCATCCAGACAGGGACACATATGTGTATTAATGCAACAAGGCAAGGTCATCATAAATGCCTCATGACAACTAAAAGTACATGAGAGGAACTATCCTACTCATGACTTGGAGTTAGCTGCAATAGTGTTCACCCTTATGATTTGGTGACATTACCTATATAGGGTTAAGTGTAGGATATGTACCAATCATAAGAGTTTTAAGTACTTCCTGACTCAGAATGAGTTGAACCTCCGCTAGAGGAGATGGTTGGAGTTAGTAAAGGATTATGACCTTGTGATAGAATATCACCCTAGTAAGGCCAATGTGGTTACAGATGCTCTAAGTCGTAAGTACCAAACTGAGGCGGCGTAGATAAAGACAAGATACTTACCCTTGTTGCAACATTTGGAATGAATGGAAGTGGACCTTAAGATGAACAAGAGTGAGAAATGCTTGTTGGCTAACATAGTGGTAAGGCCCAGCCTAATGGAGCAAATTAAGGTCCAACAAAAAGGGGATAAGGAACTCTAGTCCTACTTGGACCTAGTTAACAAAGGGACGAAACTAGACTACAACCTTTCGAGGCGATGGAGTATTAACCGACAAGGGTAGAGTGCATGTGCCTCAAGATAAGGAATTGAGGAGATTAATTTTGGAAGAGGCACATGACTCGGTTTATGCTATGCTTCCGGGCAGTACTAAGATGTATCACATCGTCAAACAAGGTTATTGGTGGAAAGGGATGAAGAGGGATATTGCGGAATACGTAGCCCGATGCATGTCCTTTCAACAGATTAAAGCGAGGCTTCAGAAATCTTTAAGACTGCTATAACCCTGGTCAATCCTAGAATGGAAATGGGAACACATCACTATGGACTTTGTCACGGGACTACCTATGACTAGAAAGGGACGAGATGCAATCTGGGTCATTATGGATAGATTGACCAAGTCCACCCATTTCCTACACATAAGAGTGATGGATTCAGTAGAACAGCTAGTTATCTTATACATGAAAGAGGTTGTGAGACTCCATGGCGTCCCAATAAGCATAGTATTAGATAGAGACCCTAGATTTACCTTGAGGTTCTATCCTAGTTTGCAAAGTTATTTGGGTACCAAGCTCCACATGAGTATGACATTTCATCCTCAGACTGATGGACAGTCTGAGCAGACAATCCAGACCCTAGAGGACATGCTACAAGCATGTGTACTCACCATGAATAAGGGTTGGGAAGAATACTTGTGTCTGATGGAGTTTGCCTATAATAATAGTTATCAGACCAATATTCAAATGGCTCCTTATGAAGCCCTTTATGGATGACCATGTCGTAACCCCTTGTTTTGGGAAGAGGTGGGAGAAGGGAAGCTAGAAAGGGTCGAACTAATTGAGGATGCCACATAAAAGATTAAGATAATAAGGAGTCGATTTAAGGCTGCTCAGGACAGGTAAAAGAGCTATGCGGATCATCGGAGAAGAGATCTGAAATTTGATGTGGCAGACCAAGTGTTCCTAAAAGTATCCTCATGGGGGGGGGAATCTCGGTACTCCAGAAGTACCAGCCTGATCCTAGCCATGTGCTAGACCGACCTTCACCAGAGCTAGAAGAGAACCTAACTTATCAATTAGAACTGGTGCAAATCATTGACTCGAGGGACAAGAACTTGAGGAACAAGAAGATTCCTTTGGTCAAGGTTCTTTTGCAAAACGAACCCATGCAAGAGGCGACATGGGAGACTGAGAGCATTATGAGGGATGTGTACCCTCAGTTGTTTGACATGTAATAATTTTGGGGATAAAACCTCTAAAAGGAGGGGAGAGTTGTAAATCCTGTCCCTTTATATATAAGAAAAATAGGAGTAAATCGATCATTTCCAAAAGAGAAACCGAGCCAATTCACAAACCAAAATTGATAAGAAAAGGTTAAAACGAGAAATTTACAAATCCAAAGTGACTTAAGGAGTTATAAAAACCATGGAAAATGACTTTGGGATGAATTAGAAGAGAAAACCAGACTGGTTCAGGTGAACCAGACCTGAACCAGTTTGAACCATCATTGAACCAGTTTATAAATTCATTTTTCTAGGTGGCTAAAAATATTAAAATTGGGGAATTGAAGCCACCATTAAATAGTTAATAAATTTAAATGAATTTAGAAATTTTGAATTTTGAGAAAACCTATCGAATCATGCCTAAACCATTTGATTTACACATTAAACTCGATCGGACCAGTCCAATCCGGTTCGTAACAGTATCATCTTCTTCTTTCAGATGACAACACTATTCATTCAATGCAAAAATGGATAACACCGGTGAAGGAAAAACGGCTCTGATCAGGCCATTTCAGGGTGATGATAAGCTCAACCAAAAAGGAAAGTTGTCTGGCAGAGGGTCCTCGAGCTCCCTATATAAAGAGCTCATCTCCATTCAGCCTCCTCACACTTGAAGGACAAAAGTGTCCCAAATTAAAAGGTAATGGGATCAATAGAAATGGAGATGAGATAAATTCAACCAAGATATGCTAGTGGAGATGGAAAGATCAAGTACAAAAGAAAGGTACTTAGAACGACCCAAGGAGTAAGTTAAGTCCAATTAATGTGTAAGTAGGAAAACACATCAAAGGATGTCATGCGAGTAAGGATGGGGTGGATTGCCCAAAAAAGAGGAAATAGAGGAAAACACATCTAAGAACCCTTGGAAAAGTTAACCCCTCAATTAGGAAGGGATTAAAGTAAAGGATCCCTGATATCAGGGCAAGTAGTGATCAACGCTCAAGTTGATAGAGCCTAAGGAGAGAACAACTAGACATAGTGTGGAGTACCCGGAATGGGATCGAGAATCGAAAATGTCTTAAGTAAAGAATAAGGAAAGAGACTGAACTTTCAGTTAGAGAAGGATTCAAAAGGACTAATTCCCTATTATAGGAAGGGGTATGAAGAAAGGAAGGAATGAAAACTTCAAAGAAATGATGAGGGGGTTGAATGTGTAGTTCCCAAGGTGAACATCTCTGATGTAAGGGACAAGATAGAGAGCAAAATTGAAATAAAGGAGTGATCACAAATATGCAATCAATACTTAAAATCAAAGAACATTAACTCTTATAAGAATTTTGAAGTGATCACAAAATAATAAGAGTTGACTAAAAGAAGAGAAAGCCTTTGAGAAAAGGACACCACTGGAACTAAGGAAGGACATAGGAAGGGTCAAAACTAGATAAAAGGAGTTAACACCGATATCAATGAAGGAGTAGATGGTGCTTGAGAGAACTATGAACTAAGGTTTTAATGACAATGGAAGTGACTACACACAAGAATGAGTGGGTATCTTGGAACTCCCAATCCTGAAATCATAAGTAAAGAACCTCAACAGAAAGAATTATGCTTTAAGGAAAGAGGGACGTGAATTTATGGATATAACCTTAAACTTTCAAGTAAGGTATGCTTAGCTAAAGTAAGCTCCATGGAATGGATAATGGGAAGGAAAAGAAATTTACAAGTATGTGTTATATCTGGCCTAATAGAAATAACCAAGAAGGTTGTATGTCAAAAAACTACAAGTTGATAACAAGGGAAGTTCTTTCCAGGGCAGAGGATGTTGAATAAGTTTTGGGGATAAAACTCCTAAAAGGAGGGAAGAGTTGTAAACCCCATCCTTTGGAGTTAAGGAAAACTAGAAAAGAACCGATCAACTTGAGTGAGAAAACCGAACCAGTTCACGAACCCCAACAACTAGAGAACGGGCAAATTGGAAAATTTAAAATTCTGAAGTGACCTAAAGAGTCATAAAATCCTTGTAAAGGGACTTTAGGATAATTTGGGAGAGAAAACCAGACCGATTCAGATGAACCGGATCTGAACCAGATTAAATCGGTTTGCACTGATTTGAACCATCATTAAACTGAATGCTAAATTTATTTTTCTAGGTGGCTTAAAATATTCAAATTGGAGAATTGAAGCCACCATTGGATAGAGAATGAATTTAGATGAATATAAAAAATTTTAATTTTGAAAAACTTAGTCAAATTAGGCTTAAACCAGCTAGTTTAAGCATTGAAACCGGTTCGGACCGGTCTAGTCTGGTTCGAAACAGTGTTGTTTTCTTCCTTCCGATGACAACACTGTTCACTCGCCAAAAAATTGAACAGTGTCAATGGAAAGGAAATGTTTCCATTCATGACATTTCAAGCCATCAATGAGTGTCACTAAGGTGCCAAACGGATTGTCGGAGAGTCCCCAAGCTCCGTATATAAAAAGCACCTCTCCATTCATCCTCCACACACTTGAAAAGTTCACTGTCTCTCAGCTACTTAGTTTTCCAACTAAGCTCAAACCAGAGCTCCAATATAGGGTTTTTTGTTAGCTAAAGAAGTCATTGTCGGGTTTCTTAGACTCTAGAAGAAGTCAGCTACCCGACGGTCATCACCATTCGATCCGAGGATCACCAAAGAAGCGTTGACGTAATTAAATAGTAAAATAACTCTGACGAGCCGACGTTTCCCTGTTCCTATTGAGCTGAAAATGGCAAAATTGAGCCCTCATTAGGCCAAAACAAGCTCTCCCAACACTCCCTCAGCCCTCATACGATTGAATTAGAGTGGAAAGGTAAGCCAATTTGGTCCTCTCTTTAATTTCCAATCAGTGTTAGAGAGAGAACCGATGAAACAGTGAGGTACGATGGCTATTATGCCAAAGATTAATAAACAAGGATATCCAAAAACGTGTAGGAACACGAAGGATTGGGACACTAGCAAGGATAAGCTCGCGTGGAGGCAAATAGCCAATTTAAGAGAAACACATTGTACTTATCGGGTGAGTGGGATTTTTCACATCATACCCGGTCGGGGTGATGAGTACCTCAGATATGAAAAACCACTACTATGTGGAATTTTAACATCACACCTGGTTGGGGTGATGTGAGAAATACATGAAAAAAAATAATTACCTATTGTAAATAGATCATACTCGGTTGGTAGGAAGAACTACTTGGAAGGAAGCGGAAAACTCGCTTACCAGTTGTAAGCGGAGATGACATCACACCCAGTTGGTGTGATGGACAAGTGAAAAGTTATTTTGTCAGAAATGCTCTCCCTTGACTGTGTGCCAATGCTTAAAACTTTTGGAAGAACTTCTTGACAAGAGCTCGGCTCAGATAGGCCAGAGGCCTCGATTTTAGAACTTGGGGGCTAAAATACCTCGTTTTGAAAATCTCGTACAGTAGGCCCAAGGCCAGTTTTGGCACGAACAAGAGTTTGAAAACAAACATGTTGATAAGCCATGAAAATTTTTAATGAATGAATGATGTAATTTGGCCATGGTATCAAGACAGAACCAACATACTCGATGGACTGGCAGTAGTGCAACAGAACCAGGTCGATGGACGGGTATAGACAAACAAATGTAGGTCGAGTTGAGAGTCGGGGCCATTGGACCAATGGCACCAAAGATTAATGGCCAGATGTGAAAATTATTGTTTTGTGCATGCACTTGAGGTGCATGACCATCAAGATGCCCAAGAGGGGTAGTGATGGGTCCTAAGGGCTACTAGACGACTTGATGGAGATAAAGAAAACACCAGGATCTACTCTTTGTCAGGTTTGCTTAAAAGTTCTTTTAAGCTTGCATTTTTATTGATTTATGCTATACCTAGGAAGAAAGTTTAAATTATGCCAGGCTCCTCTTGATTAATGGAAGGGGGAAACCTCCTGTTATCATTGCGAAATCACACAGTAAGTTCATTAGATATTTCATGGCTTTTCTCATTTCAAGTTTATTTATGAGCACCCGCTCGTGTCCACTAGCCTTGGGCCCACTTCACATTATTTTCTAAAACCGAGACCCATCTATGGAGCCGAACTCAAGTTGTCGGGCTCGTTGGGCCTGTAGCACCAAAGATGATAGGAATAATTTCAAAAATTATAGTTTGTGCATACGATGAGTTCAGAACCAATGAGGCACCTAGTATGGGGGTAGTGTTGGTTCCAAGGGCAGTTGGATGACCTAGTGAGCATAAGAGAAGTCTGTCATCCAACATGTCATAAAGCTCCAGGAGCTTCATGCGTACTGAGACTAAGGTCGAAGGGGAGAGGTCTCATCCCACTATAGCAGGCACGTAGAATATCGAGCCTAATGGATGGGTGGTAAGGCTTACTCAAACTGTTGGTAAGAGGTGCAACATTTTACTAGGGTGGTCAGTAAAGACGCTCCAGACCACAAGTGGAGTAGTTGGGGACTACTCTACGAACATGTGATCCCATTTTTTATAAAGGGTGAGTATGGTTTCATGTTAAAACAATCCCAAGTAAGGGATAAATTGAATAGTTCTTTTCACAAACCTGAAAACAAAGAAAGATTTTATAAACTTTGTTTTATTAACTCACTCCGATACTCACTCACTAAGTTGTAGAAACTCATCCCCTCCCTTTAAACTTTTTTCAGGAAAGAAGACAACCCTTTAAAGAAATCCTTACCCCAAGCCTAAAAAATCCAGGTAATTTACTTTTAACATTTTTAATTTTGTATAATGTTATTCTAGGGAACAATGATAGAAGATATGCCTAACTTCTCGCGGTTTTAGAAGTGGTGACTCTTCCTAGACCAAAGGGATTGGCGAGTTGCTCATGGGGTTCCAACCAATGAGGGTTGGGGCGTGAGAATAAGGGAAGTCTATCATCCAGCATGTCATAAAGCTTCAGGAGCTTCATGTGTACTAAGATTGAAGTCGAAGGGGGAGAGGTCATGTGCCACTATAGCGGGATGGAGAATATCGAGCTTGATGAATGGGCAGTAAGGCTCACTCAGACTGGTGGTAAGAGGTGTAAACTTTTACTAGGGTAGTCGTTAAAGATGCTCCGGACCACAAGTGGATCAGTCGGAGAGTACTTTACAAACATGTGATCCCTTTTTTATAAAAGGGTGAGTATGGCTGTATGTTAAACCAATCCCAAGTAAGGGAGAAATTGAACAGTTCTTTTCACAAACCTGAAAATAAAGAAAGATTTTATAAACAATACTTTAATAACTCATTATGATAATTGGTCACTAAGTTGTAGCAACCATTTAAGGAAATCCTTGCACCAAGCCTAAAAAATCCAGGTAATTTACTTTTAACATTTTAATTTTGTATAATATTATTCTAGAGAACAATAACAGAAGATATACTTGACTCCACACAGTTTTGGAAGTAGTGACTCTTCCTAGACCAAAGGGATTGGCGGGTTACTCATGGGGTTCCGATCAATGAGGGTTGGGGCATGACAAGTTTAATATTTTCGGAAGGTAAGTTTCATGTTGTAATTATTTCATGTATTATTTCAAAATATTTTTCCCAAACATCTCGATTTTTTAAAATAGTTTATTTCACAAACTCGATTTCAAAAACATGTGGCTCAAATACCACTACACTTGCCACACCCCAACTCAGTTTGGTTGGAACCCCATTATCAACCCACCACTTCTTCCGGTACAAAATAACAACCATTATGGTACTAGCAGAAGTCAGGCGTAACCTGAAAACAAATTTAAAAATATTTACAGAAGTAAGATTTTCCAATAGACATACCATAATATAATAATGGCATAAGGCTTATCAGGGGATGTACTCTTCCTCCACTTTCCTCTTCATATTTTTTCAAGATAAAAATTGATTGTCTAAGTGAATTGGAATTGGTAAAAAGGGTAAAAACGAGAATTTGGAAAATCCCAAGTGACCAATAAATACCTAAAATCATAGAGAATAAACATGAAGTGGATTGGATGTTAAAATTGGACCTGTTCAGGCAGAACCAGATTGAACCGCGAAGAAACGATTCAAAGATTCTTTTTTTCTAGGTGGCTTTAAAATATCAAATTGGAAAATTGATGCCATCATTGGATAGAAATAGAATTTAGAAAATTTTAATTTGTGGAAAGCTGGTCGAATCAGGCTTGAACCGATCGATTTTCAATTTTGGGTCAGCGAACCTAGTCGAACAGAACCGATCAATAGTCTAGCCTATCAATGGACCGATGCCAAGTCAGCATCCAGTCTGCAAGCATGACCAATTAGCGCATGACTTGTGGCGAAGCGCTCCTCGTCAGCATATAGTCAGTTCTTGGAAGCGCTGGCTAATAAGAAGGCAACATATGTCCTCGATTAACAGTTAGAGGAGGAGAATCCACATCAGCAAAGACCAACCAATAGAAGGTCGCCATGTGTCTGGTCAATGAGTCAAAGTCTAACTAGGCTACTAAGAAGGAAGCCACATCAGTAAAGCCAACTAATCATAAAGCGCCACGTGGCAAGTCCACACATGCAACACAATGTCGCCGTCTACCTTTGGATGAGAAGAAGAGGGAAGGCCAAAAATGGATGCCCTTCTTCGGTGACTGATAAACTCCTCTGACCATGCCATAAATCGGAGAGTTAATGTCCAATTGATGGGGTAATGGATAAAACATCTAGTCCATGAGCTCCCTATATAAAGAGCTCCTCTACATTTATCCTCCCCACCCATTAAATGCCTATAGAAGAAGAAGTTTCCATTTTCTGATGAAGCACGAACCAGAGCTTCAACTTGGTCACTTTTCTCCACCTCTAAAGTCGAATTTGGGTTCTCTAGAATCCTTAGTAAGTGAGCTACACAAAGACATCCTCCATTCAACTCGAGGATCATTGGAGAAGCATCGGCGAGCTTGCATAGTACTATCGCTCAAAGGTAGTCTGCAACACGAGCGACTTGAGCTCAATTTGAGCCATCCTTGGACCAATTTCGACCAAACAAGGCTCCCTAGACCACCCCTAGAAGTGCCCTAACCTTCCCTAATCTGAATTGGTAAGTCCCCTCCACCACCCTTCACCAAAATTCATTGTTCACAGTCGGTTTTGCCTAAAAACTAAATTGCAAAATTTGCACCACTCATGCCATCAATTGAAGCACGGTTTGATCGAGGAAGGATCTTCAGAAAGAGAGCAATTCATTGGAATCAAAAGCTCTGATTGTCAGATCCTCACCAATATGAAATTGAAGCTTCTTTGAAGCTCATTTTTAGCCATTTTCAATGTGCTAAAGCTTGAAATTATGAGGGAGATATAGGAAAGACGAATGAGATCATTGAAGGGGTTAATTACCCACTTTTAAGAGGTCAATTAAATGAAATAAGATTTTAGGGGTTAAATTGCAAATTTTGGTAAAATTGGGTAATTCGGGATTTTTTGGAAAATTGGGGCTGGATTGTAATTAAAGGAAAATTGGGGGAATTTTATGAAATAAAATTATATTTGAGGGCCAATTGACAATTTTGATGAAATTGAGGGATAATTAGTGATTTTTGGAAATTGGGGGACCAATCAGTAATTTTAAGGAAAGTGAGAAACAATTGGTAATTTTGGAAAATTAAGGACCTATATGTAAACACTTTGATGTAAGAGGTCTTTTATGCCAAGTTTTCCTATGACAATACTCGAACCTTGTAGGAACTGGTTGTGTGAGTATTGGTGCATATAAGCACATTTATGATTGGAATTCAGCTAGGATGAACACGTCTCGGTACCTGATGACTGGGTTTTTCCAACATCATACCCGATTGGTGTGATGAGCACCGTTTTTAATTTTGAAAATGATTTTCCCAGAATGGTCTCCACTAACTGTTTGAAACTGCTCAAACGATTTGGGAGACATTTTTGAGAGCTGAAATTGCTCTAGTAGGCTGGAGGCAATTTGGGAACATTTTTGAAAATGATTGGTACCAAGGCCCATTTTTGGAAAACTCATGAGTCGGCCGAAGGCCAGTGGGCATGAGCTAAGGCCCATAGATAAATAAGTTATTGAGTTATGAAAATCTTTCATAACCGATTAATTGTGTGAATCACCACGTTCCGAAGTTGGTCCGTCAACTCGTTGGGCTAGTAGTTACTAAGTCGAAGCTAGGTTGTCGAACCTATTGAGCATAGTAGTTTTGGAGCTGAAGCCGATTGTCAGGATTATTGAGTCGATAGCACCAAATATAATGGATATAATTTCTAAATATTATTGTTTTTCCATGCACCAATTTGTGGAACCATCGCGGTAGCCAATCTGGGGTAGTGTTGGTTCCAAGGGCTGTTAGATGACCTAGGGAGTATAAGGGAAGCCCATCATCCAACATGTCTCGAAGCTCGGAGTAGTTACTACGCACTAATACCAAGGTGGAAGGGGGAAGAGGTCTTGTTCCCCAGTGGACACGAAGTATCTTCGGGTCTGAGGGTTGGATTATTAATGTACACTTAGACTTAAGGTAGAAGTCTCGGACTTCTATCTAGGTGGACGGTAAAGACGCTCCGATCCACAAGTGGATGCAGTCGACGTACTGCATCTGCGAATGTGTGAACACTTTTTGTTAAAGGGTGTATGATTGAATTCTATACTAATCTCGAGCAAGGGGAAGCTTTAAGACATTTTTCTAAATGATGAAAAACCCACAAAACTTATGATCAAGGAAAATGTTATAAACTCTATTTTGAAAACTTACCCTAACACATGCAAATTGAGTTATAGAAACTCACCCCTCCCTTTAAACCTTTTTCAGTAAATAAGATGACCCTTTAGGGAATCCTTATGGAAAACCTCTAAATCCAGGTATTTTATTTTTTAAGTTATCAGTTTTACATAATGTTATTCTAGGGAACAATGACAGAAGGTACGCCTGACTTCTCGTGGTCTTGGGAGTGGTGACTCTTCCTAGACCAATGGGAGTGGCGTGTTGCTCACGAGGTTCTAACCAAACTGGACCGAAGCATGACAACTTGAGTGGTATCAGAGTTAAGTTTCCTTGAATTCATTATCAAGACTATATAGTCTAAAATTAAATGGAAACTACCTACCTTGTAGGATGATGGCCCCAAGGAAAGTAACCTAACAAACTTGCTCTGCCATAGCCACTACGAGACCAATGGAAAATCCTATTCTAGATAATGAAATTAATGTAGGAGTCCAAGAGTCTAGGAGGACTCAAACTGTTCCAAGATTCATCTGTCGGACAGAAGAAACTCTATGAGGAGTTCATTAGGGTTTTTGGGGAACTCTACCTTCCATCGAGAGAGGACAATCACCCTGAAAGAAGTACACACATCATGGATGATAAAGTTCAAACCCATAAACTACCCCTTGGACGGTTAGTACAAACAAGGCATCACGAGACGCGAAACATACACAATAATAAAAACCATAGTGACCCTACTCACAAGGAAAGGATAAAAAGGAAAAAGGAAATTTCTCGATGTCTTAGGTGCCAAAAGAACTACAAGAATAAGGCAACCTGTTACAGGTGAGGACAATTAGGACATGTTGTGAGAAGTTGTCCAATACCCCAAGGATGTAGGGTAACACTTCCTAAGAATAATAGGAACCCACAAAGGAAGATTTCCTATTACCCGAGATGTCACATAGCTACAATGAAGGAAGTAACCTATTTTAGATGTGGACAGTGGGGACATTATGCGATGAAGTGTCCAGTACCACCAATGAATGTTGTGTCAGCACCTATTGAGATCATAGCCGCAAGTATGAGGGAAGCCAACCTGACGTCAGGGACACTAATAAGGGCTTACAACCTCACCTAAGAGGACCCTTATCAAGAACCTAGTATAGTAGCGAGCACTCCCTAGCCCCTACATAACTACCTCTTTTTAATAGGGGCAACAACCCAAATGTGTTGTATTCAATTACAATAATGAATATATTTATCTCTTGAATCATGATACAAACTAAAAAGCTCATACATTGAGCAGAGGAAAATTCTTTGTAGAAAAATGGTGAAAGTCAAAGATGTATGAAGACTAAAAGGAATCAAGGGTACACTTAGGATAGTCATCTAGGATATCAATAGACTCGAGATAGGTAGGATATTCGGAATGACATGAAATTAAAAGATGTACTCCCAAAGGGGAAGGTCAAACGTCGGGAAAGAAGGATAAAGGAAATCCTAAAGCAACCAATGGTCAACATGACCAGGATGGCCAAACTAAAACCATAGAAAGGGTTAAGAGAGCCACTAATAAGGAGGTTAAGAAATCTCAGGATGAAAGGGATTCAAACTTCTTTCCATGGAGATAACGCTTGTAATAAGATGCAAGTAGGAATAAGGATAAGGTACAAAGGATGTACCCGTAAGTTTCCCAAAGAAAGGGGTAAATAGGAAGGATAACATCAAAGGATGTCATAATATTGCATTAGGTTTCGATACCCATAAGGATGTAGGAAAGGGGGTAGTTGTTCCCGACTCCCCCCGAGGTCAGTCCCTTGGTTGACCCTATTTCATGTGTGGGATCTCAAATGTGGCTTCATGGGTGAAAATCTCTACTTCGAAGTACAAGAGTAGAGGATGAGACCAACAAAAGGAAATTGTCCAAGTGAGTCCAAGGAGTTGATAAGTAGATTGAGAGGAACCAACTCGTAATGAAGAACCATGAAATGGTCACAAACGTGTATGGATGGACTGGAGAGTGAAAACCCTTAGGTAAGGATACCATTTAAGGAAGGATGTGGAAGAACTTGGTATTGGGAAGTCTGAATTAATGTCGAAGGTAGTTGATGAACACTACCAGATGGTGAGAAGGGACGAAATTCTATGATCCATTAAGTATTAGTAAGTTGGGAAAGGATATCAAGGAGAGACCCTAGAAGTATAATGCATAGAGACAGTTTTGGAACATGTCGTGTTACAAAGGATAGGTAAGTCCAAGAATTCTGAGAAGACGCAAACTCATGTAAGAAAGAGTCGGTCACATAAGCATGACGAGGTTGAAAGGAAGGTGTGAGATGGACCAGAGATATAATAAAAGAAAGAATGGATTAAAGGAATAATATAAGACAAAAAGGGATAACACCAAAACCCGTGAGGTTAAGATGAAAAGCTCGAAAGGACTTCGGGCTAAAGATTTTTCAACGGTCAAATTGAAATGACTAGGCATGGAGATGGTCGGACACTTTGGAACTCCCAACATTTGTGACCTGGATTAACATTGCACGAAACCTCAATAGGGAGAATATTACCTTAAGCAAAATAAGAATTGGATGTAAGAAAATACCTTTGGACAAGCGGGTAAGACAAACCGAGCATAATAGTCCCATGGAAAAGATGGGTATTTGAGTAAAAGAGAAACCATTAAATACTTTAACTAAAGACTAAGTGAAGGAGTAAACAAGGTGGTATTTTGATTAGGGAAATAGTGTATGATCAAGGAAATGCTCAAAAAAAGAAGAAAAGGAAGTAGGTGGTCAGAGTGCTACGAAATCTCCTTCTCATGAATGAATGCCAAATCGCACCATTATAAGTAAGGAATGAATAATTGATGAAACAATACACCCACAATACATGGAAAGGAAAGAAGCCCAAAGGGCAAACATGTATGAAGGGTGCTCAAAGGAGATACAATTAGAATGGGGATAGAGCCCACAGTATCATAATGGATCAAACTATAAGCTCACATTAAGGGAAATCGGTCATTATGTAAGGGATGCATAACTAGTTTTGGGCACAAAACTCCTAAAAGATGGGGAGAGTTGTAAACCCCATCCTCTCAGACCACATAAATCGAAAAAGCGAACCAAAAATTTTCGAGATTAAAATCAACAATCTGAGCGAACCAGAATTGGTAAAAAAGGTCAAAATGGGAATTTAGAAAATTCCAAGTGACCAATAAGTTCTTAAAATCATGGAGAAGAACCATGAAGTGGATTAGAAGTAAAAATTGGACCGGTTCAGGGTGAATTGAACCTGAACCGGATTGAATTGTGAAGAACATGTTCAAAGATTCATTTTTCTAAGTGGCTTAAAAATATCAAATTGAGAAATTAAAGTTGCCATTGGATATAAAATGAATTTAGAAAATTTTAATTTGTGGAAAAGTAGTTCAATTGAGCCTGAATAGGTCAATTTTCGATTTTAGGTCACTGAACGTGATTGGACCGGACCAGACCTATCAATGGTCCAGCCGGTCAATAGATCGTTGCTAGGTCAGCACCTAGTTAGCAGGCACGACGAATCAACGTGCGACGTATGGCGAACCACACCCCATCAGCGTACATCCAGCGCCTCAAAATGCTGGCCAATCAAAAGGAAACACGTGTCCTTGGTCAACGGTCAAAGGAGGAGAATCCATGGCAGCAAAGACCGGCTAATAGGAAAGTAATATGTGGCCCCGGTAAACGGCTGACTGAACATGGTTAGCAGCCATGATGGAATGAACAACCAATAGGAGGTCGCCACTTGTCCGTTCAACAGGTCAAAGGCTAACTGGAAGACCGACGATTGGAACCAAGGGGAAAACCCATAGAAAGTTGGTAAAGAATGAGTAGGAATAAGCAAGCATCAAATGGGACATGTGCCCATTTTTAATCCTTCGTTGTCTTGGGATTCCATTTCATCCCTTATCCCCTCTCTATTGCACTTCTGGTTTTTGGTCTTATTTTGTGTATTCCACACTATGCCCAGCCGTCATCCTTTAGGCTCCCTTAAGTGAGCGTGGATCACGACAAGTCTTGATGTTAGTGATCATTTCCATCATCCATTTCTTAATTGAAGGGTTTACTTCCTCAGGGTTTCTCAAGTAGTCTTTCCTCTATGTCCTTATTATGGGCAATCCACCCCTTTCCTATTTGTACAACATCTTTCGATACTATCTTCCTGTCTACTCGTTACTTGGGTTTAACTTACACCTTGGGTTCTAGGTAAACTTTCCTTGTAGCTAGTCCTTTATTCACAATCATGTGTTCTAGTTGAACTTCTACCTTTTATTCCACTTTAGTTGGGTTCATTACTTCTTTGTTGGAACATGTATGCCTCTTTAGGGCTCCCTTCCTTGGTAGGCTTCCTCCTCTTTTCCCGGATTTTCTCTTTCCTTTGTCTTCTGGGGTATCTATCTTTACATCTACTTCATGACATCCTTTGATGTCATCCTCTCCTGATTTCCTTTACTTCAAGGAATCTTGTTAATACTTCCCTTGTACTTTGTATTTATTCCAACTTATACTCACTACAATTTTATCTCTATTAGGGAAAGATTTTCGAACTTTTTCATTTCGAGGTTGCTCCACCCCCTTCTTAGAGCTTACTTAATCCCTTTTGTGGCTTGGGTTCAGTTGTCGATTCGTTCTCGAACATTATTTCTTCAAAAATTTCTTAATTCTTCCTTTCCAATATTTTGACCTTTACATCTTTACTTTTCTTGATGGTGTCAAATTTATGGTATTCTAGAGGGTTAGTTCGTTAACTGCCTCGTAACCACTATTCTCCTTGGTTAGTTGTCTTGGAACAATAGTCCCTTTTAGGGTGCAGTCCTTACTATTTTCCAGCCCTTTATAGGGCGTCGTTTATTTTCCTTGATCATTTCGTTATTTCTCATTGTCTCCCACTTGACTACTCTTCTTTTTCCAAAACAAGTTTTACATGTCATTAAGAGACATCCTTAACTACTTATGCCCCTTTTTGGTTTTCTTATTTTGGGTTATGCCTCTTATGATATGCCCTTCAATTCCTTTAGCTTGGAAATTTTCTTCTCCTGGTCTCACTTTCCACCTTCATCCTTTTTCTTAGAGAATTTTCGTTCAAGAATTTCTGCGTTCAACCTCCCTAATGCTCCTTGTGGGCCTTTCATTCTTTCCTTTCGCACACCCTTCCAATGTTGGTATGGTTCTCCGCCCTTTATTCATTTTCATCCTATAATTCCCTTTTTGTTCCTTATCCTTCATTCAAGGAGTTCCTGATTGCTGGCAGGTTCCTAGCAATTTACGTTATGTCCATCTGCTTATCAAGGGTTCTTTTAAAGGTACTTAAACATTCCTCCTGAGTCCACTAGCACCTTTCTCTTCCTCTTCCCTCTTACCATGTCCTTTCCCAAAGTTGCCTGAAGAGGTTTTCTGCATTCATCCTTTTGGGGGTTCTTGTATCTTGCCTCTCCCCTTGGTTATCTCTAATATTATTGGTTCTTCTTAAAGGCAACCCAATTCCTCTCGGTTTCCTAACTCTTGTATGAGAGCTCTCTTAATCGTTTATGATCCTTAGGCTTTCCTCCACTCTTCCTGCAACTTTTAATGTTGCCTTCACTCTTTCCCAGATTCATCCTATTTTTTTATCCTTCTATATATTGAACCCTCTATTAACACACTTCTTTTAGGCTATCTTAGGGATAGTCTTCCTCCTTGGGTGGCCTTCACTCCATTTACCCGGTAATGATTGGTTTACCTTTTTCACTACTTCCTAGTCCCTCGTTATCAGGGAAGATTAACTTTTAAATAAAGAAAATAGTCTTTATTCATTAAATGAGGTAGTTAATTGCCGTACTTAGCTTATTACAAGGATTTTTCACTACTTCCTAGTCCCTTGGAATCATCGGCCAGGAGTTAGCCTCCGAATGGTTTTGGGATTCATGGTTTGAGGGCACTAATGAACTAGTTGATATCCATCCATACTCCCATTGGGCTTCCCTAATAGAACGAACTTCATAAATTACTTCGAGTCCGTAGCTCCTTAACACCTCGGCCTTGCACTCATAGGTCCACCTCATCCATTGGGAAGGGTTGAAGTTGGATTGAGCGGGTGGGGGTACTTGGTGGACTTTCATAACGATGGCATGGGCATCCCAATAGTTGTCCTAGGCCTCCTTTTTAGTTGGAGTCCTTTTTGGTTGTTGTTGAGCTAGTGGGGGTGTTAGGCTCCTTAGAGGAGGGATAGGTTCTTCTTGCCTTGGAGGAGGATATGTGATGCCTTCTAGCTCTAATAGGGCTCCAACAAGTTTCCTATTGTCTTTGACCATATCCTTGGGTACTCTCTTTTCACCCTCCAAGAACCGTTGGACAGCTGCCTCTCTGGAGGTAGGCGTCTTTTTCACAATTTCTTGTATAGGTTGGGTTTGCACGGTGAACTACATAGGGATTCTTCTTCCTACATGGTAGTTAAATTGTTATTAGTGTCAGGGGATAGTATTGATAATGTTTTCAAGGGAACAATCCTCTCATACCACTCAAGTTTTCACTCCCATACCCAGTTTGGTCTGATTCCCATGATCAACCCGTCACTCCCTTAGTTTAAGAGGGGCTTCCACTTTCTTTTAATCAAGAGGAGCCAGGAATAATTCAAACCATGTTCCCTAGAATAGCATAAATCAATAAACATGCAAGGTTAAGAGTGACATTAAGCATATGTGATAAAGGGTAAATCCTTGTGTTTTCTTTTGTCATGTTTCAATACTCCTGAAATGGGATATAAATGAAGGGGTAGTTGTAAAACCCGCCCTTTTGAGCTAAGGAAAACCAGGAAAAGAACCGGTCAAACCAAGTGAGGATTTAGAACCGGTTCACAAACCCGATTATTTATGAACGGGCAAGTTGGGAATTTACAACTCTCGGGTGATCCAAATGGTTCATTAAACCTTGGAAAAGAAACTTAAGACAAATTAGAAAATAAAAACCAAAGTGGTTCAAGTGAACTAGATTCCATAAGAACTTTAAAGTTAAGCGTGCTTACTTGAGAGTAATGTGGAATTAATACCAATAATTTATGGCAATATTAATACCAGTAATAAATCACGCCCATTTAATACACGGGTTTTACAACTATATAAAGAGTTCATCCCCATTTCATTCTCCTCACACCTGAACACCTCTCTCTCTCTCTCTACTGCTCCATTTCCCGGTAAAGCTCGAACGAGAGCTTCGACTTGAACAAAGGTCGGGCTCTTTAGAACCGGAGGGAAGACAGCTATCTAATAGCAAACTCCAATCAATCCGAGTATCGTTGGAGAAACGCCGACATGATGGAATAGTGAAGCAACTCCGGCGGACCGAAGCTGCCCTATTTCGGCCAAGCTGAAATTGGCCATTTCAAGCCCTCCCAACACTTTCTCAGCCTTTCCACGACCGAAATAGGACCGAAAGTATGAACCTCAAGATGAGACCTATCTGCCCAGATCGAAAGCTCGGACCGCTGTGCCTTCACCGGAACACGAAGTACCGGGAACACCAGTAAGGACAAGCTCGCGTGAATACCAAGAACCGGTCTAGTGGAATTCACGGCATTAACGGGTGAGTGGGTTTACAAACATCATACCTGATTGGGATGATGAGCACACCTTATAAAGTTAAAAACCACTTACCGGTTGTGAGTGGGTTTACTAACATCATACCCGATTGGGGATGATAAGTACCTCGATATAAAAACCCACTGTTTAGTGGTATTTTAATCATCACTACTTAAAGAAAGTGATGTGAAAGTTATGCGGAAAAACTACTTACGGGTTGTAAGTAGATCATACCCGGTTGGTATGATGAGACTTCCTGGAAGGAAGTTGAAAACCCGTTCATCGGTTATGAACGGAGATGTCCTTATACCGGTCGGTATGATGGATAGTAAAAACCTATTTTTGTCGGAAGTGTTCTCCCCTGACTGTGTGCCAATGCTTAAACTATTTGGGAGACCTTCTCGACGGGAGCTCGAATAGCTCTGATAGGCCAAGGGCCTCGGTTTTGGAACTTGGGGGCGAAATGCCCGATTTTGAAAATCTCGTACAGTGGGCCCAAGGCCAGTTGGACGAGCAGGAGCTCGTAAACGAACATGATATATGTGCCATAAAACTTAATAAGTGAATTGTTTGGCCATGGTACCAAGATAGGACCGACATGCTCAGTCAACTAGCGGCAGTGCGACATGACAGGTCGACGGACTAGTCAAGACAAACAGCTGCGGGTTGAGTTGAGAGTCGGGGCCGTTGGACTAATGGCACCACATATTACATGGCAATATAAGAAAACATTGTTTGTGCATGCACTATGAGTACGGGATCATCAAGACGCCCATGAGGGGTAGTGATGCATCCTAAGGGCACTGGACGACCTGGTGGCTATAAGGGCAGTTCGTCGTTCCAGGTGTCTGTGCGAAATCTGGAGTAGCACTAAGCGCATGAGACCGGGGTGGGGACAGGATGAGGTCTCTGTCCTCATACGGACACGAAGAAGTGATTTCGGGATTGTGGGTCGGATGTTTCGTACATCCACTCATTCCCAGGGTAGAAGTGGTCGTACTTCTATCCGGGTGGCAGGAAAAGTCGCTCCGAAGCCACTAGCGGGTTCAGTAGTGATACTGACTTGCGAATGTGTGTAACCTTCATTATGAAGGATGTGTGTTGGGTGATGACACATCGATAACTAAGAAATAATGGAAAAAGATGAATTTTTAAATGAAATGATTTTTTTTTAAAACAAAGGAGTCTGGCACACTCCATATAAATGTTTTTCTTGAAAGTTAAAAGATTTGAATCCCACTCACTGAGTAGTTGTACTCACCCCCTCCCTTATACCTCTTTCAGGAAGTCCCGGAAAGTCGAACCTTAAAGGACTTGCGCAATTAAACGCCTGCAAGATTGGTACAACTAATTTAAATTACTATGCAGTTTTGATTTATGATATTCCTGGAAAAAGGTGCAGGTTAACGCCTTACTCTGTACGATTTATAATATAAGGGAAAACCCTTTAGTAAATCGGGAGAGTGGCGGGTTGATCACGGGGATCCGACCAAACCGTGTCGGGGCGTGACAGTAGTTCTACAACTCAGTGAGTGGGGGTGAGAAGTGCATTTTCAAAACAAATAGTTTTAACGAAATTGTTACAACAAAGCAGTTATGCTGGTCGAAAGTTTATCTCTAATACCAACTACCTAGGTGAAGTACATCTCACCCAACATCTTTTCCCACACATTGGAAAAATAAGAGTCTTTAAACAACTAACTCATTGTCTACAACAAACCGACACCACATGTCAATTTTCCTAGTGTCAATGGCTCATTTGGCAAATAAATGTCCCCATTGTGAGCATTTGTGTAACACTGGAATTTTCAGAACCTAGGGTATGCCCAAATGGGCTGGAAACTAGATGTTAACCGGGATTAGAATCCCAAACAATGGATAAAAACTCTAAACCTAGAATAAGATATGAAGTCGGGAATGATAGTCCAAACTAGAGATAAAGCCAAAATCCGAGAATGGGACCTCGAGCCGGGAATGGAACCTCAATCGAAATTTGGAGAGTTGGTTCAAATAAATGAATCTATGATGGAAGTGGGTAGTACCCCTAAATGACTCTCAAAAAACCCCCAAAAGATCATAAGTTGAGAGACAGAAAAACACAAAGTGAAAACCGATTCAAAATGGGACCGAGCTGAATTATGGGAAAATGCTCCTGATTTTTAAGAGGACAAAAATAACCGATAAAAGGGAGGATTTTAAGGCCAATCAATAGAGAAATAGGAGGATTTTTAAAAAATTTGATTGGGCTAAGAATCGGTCTGATCAGAGGTGAATCAACCCTGGAAGGGCCGAAACCGATCGAACCAACTTATAGCAGTAAAATCCCCCAAATTTTTAAAGGTGCTAAATAAATCCAAATGTGGCAGTTCTTGAGTCCACTCAATAGAAAATTGAATGTGGAATTTTTCATATTTTTTTCCAAGAACTGGTCGAAAAAGGGGTGAATTGGGCCAAAAACCATTGAACCAGCCGATCAATTAACTGAAAATAGGTTTGCTATAACACAGATCGGTCTGCGTGCCTTGTTAGGTAAATGCACGCACGACACATGTAGCCACATGCACGTGTCATCTGATTAGCCCGACCCCTAACCCAAATTTCATAGAAAAATCGATAAACATCGGAAGACAACCTGTAGGCCACCACTTAGGGAAATTAATTTATTCATAAGGCTAAAGGCAATGGATTGATGAAAGAGAGCTATGGTTAGATTGCCACGTGAATCTAAAATCCAATCATATAAATATAAAATGTTCTCTCAACAAAATTCAACCGGAATTCTCTCTAGCACACATTTAGCTCCCAAATTTGGCAGCCCGATTTGTAGAGAGCCTAGCTCTGCCATTCGGCCACCTTAGAGGGCAATCATGGTGTCCATGGAAAGCTAATGATGCCAACTTTCCAACGCCACCTCTCCCATCCCTCAACACCCAATCAACAGGTGTCGGCATGATTACACACTAATGGGGCTCTAATTGCTGGAAATAGCGTAGTTGCTTTGAGTGCTAATTCTGGATAAAAGGGGTGAACTCGACCAAAAACCATTGAATCAACTCAGTAGATTCCTCATACAATAGCTTTCCATAGCCACTGACATTGCTCTATTTGACTGAGTATAGAAGGAGAATTAAATCATTCCATTTCTAATTTTTGGGTTAAATGGGTGAGCTGACTAAAATGGACATTGCAGATTCTACAGACTACCAATCAAGGTTATTCAAGTGGCCACAAACTCCTTGGATAGTTAGCTTTCCAACCCAAGTAGCCTCGACAACCAATGTACTGTCTCTAGTGAGTTTCCAGATTTGACTTGACTTTTAGTTATTTTTTGTTAAGTTTTTGGTCAAGCCCAATTAGATCAATTACAGCTAACTTTGACCAAATTAAGTTTAAAACAGCCTAGAGAGAGGCTATGAGGGGACCTTGACACTTAGTCTAGGAAGTTTTGGAGATACTTAAATCATGGGTCAAAGGTCGGGGGACTAGAATGTAAATAAGTGAAACTTGGAATTACTAAGAAATAGATGTTAGAATTGTTCCAAAGCCTATTTGGGACTCAAGGAAACTCGGGGGACCTAATTGAAATACTTGGGAAAGTCTAAGTTCCAAAAGGAGAAGTTTTGTAAGCATAAGGGAAAATGGTAATTTTGCCCAAGTTAAGGACCAAATGATAATTTGGGGAAAGTAAGACCACTAGGTGGTAAGTAAATGAATGTTGGGAACTTCAATATTAAAGTGAAAACAAAATGTCCTTAAGCCCGAGGGACCAACCTTAGAGAAGGTTAGGGTATGGGTTAGCATACCGACTAGTGAGTTGGGTTGCTTGGGCTTATGAGGACAAAATTGTAAATTCTTGAGTGAATTACGGAGTAGTAATTTATGTTATACCAGGAGGGAACTGGCCCCTCTATTTTCTATACATTGTAGAAAGAGAAAGAGATCACCCAAGTGGGACCTAGAGCAGGATCTCCAAAACCCTCAGAACGAACAAGTTCTAAGACTCGAGGTGAGTGGGTTTGATAGTGAGTCCTATTGCACCGACCGAGCAATTAATTAAAATGCTTGTGTGATTGTGTGATTCTAAGTAAAAAAAGTCCGTAGAATGCATATAAGCAATGCAAAATGAATAAGTCAATTCCCACTAAAACGAACATTATTTGAGAAGTTAAACAAGAGCTGGTCATAAGACCAGGTCATGTTATGTGAAACCAGTTTTGAGAAACTGGTGTAATTATTTGGCCTATAGCCTTTGTGTGATTTGGGGAGATGGCCAATGACTAGCCAAGCTCCCAAATATGTGTCATATGTTGAATTAGTGACTAGGCACAAAACATGTCATGAGAACTAGGTCTAGGTCTGGATGCCTACCATGTGACAAGGTAAGATAGTCTAGTGATAGACTAGACTCCCAAGAATTGCATGTGGGTGCATACACCATGTTGTTATGTTACGTGCTTTATTGCTATATCGGTATATATATACAAGTGATTGTTAATGTGAGTGTTGTTAGTAAGCTTGAAGGGGTAGTAGTGATGCCTAGGCTAAGACTGGAAGTGGTGTAAGGAGGGTGTAAGTGATGCTTCTAGATTGCCCAAGTTCATGTATACTCACATGCATGGCAGAAGGGGACAGTCGGAGTATACGTATACCTGAGTGCGTGGTTGGAGTGGGCAGCCAGAGTATACGGATAGGCGAGGACACATCCTCGATAACCACATATGATTTATGAGAGAAACAAGAGGGCCATGAGTAGCCCAATGTTTTGTATTATTTGGGGGCATGAGTAGCCCCAGGTTTTGAGACACCGAGCTGTGAGGTGGTGGTAAGAGTCCCCTAGTGACTCTTACACTCCAATTCTTAGTCTAGTATCATCCACGAGATGATACATTCTAGATTGGTGATATGATGGGTCTTGAGTAGCTCAGGATTGTGTGTATCAGCTTTATATATGTGTGTGGGTGGGGTCGCGAGGCAGCCATGAACCCGGGTGCTGAGACACCTAGCTATGAGGTTGTGGTGAGAGTCCTCAAGTGACTCATACACTCTAGCTTATCAGTTTGGTATCAGTTGGGCAGATGTACACTCTAGGGTATGTTGTTTTTCTATTTAAGAACGAGTAGTCGGGTTGAGGCCATGGGCTGGCAAGAGCTCGGAAGTGCTGCTTGAGCGTAGGCCATGATTTTTTGTATGAGACTAAGTCATGGTGATTACTAGATGTTTAAAGCTAAAGGGGTAGACCTAGGATAACCCGACCATAGTATAGACTACGAGACGGATGGCCTGAGACTATTTTCTCAAGGGGCAAAGTAAACTACAGAACTCGAAAGGTTTAGTACAAGGAATAAGATAGAAAAATCTTGAGAGGTGATTTACAGAAAAGATCTAGGTTATAAGATATGTAGCAGCACAATGCCAGTGTCCCACACACTAAATTGTAAGCTCACCCCCTCCTCCAACCAATTATAGGTAAAGGTTAGGGCGACTAGGGTCGTAGGCTGAAGGATATTCCTAATGTACTTACAGTCCCATGTAGCCCTCCTACCCTACTCATAAATATTACAATTTATTGCTTATCAACTGCTATATTCTTGGATTTGGTTTAATCATTTTGAGGTCACAAGGCTTTTAAGAAAATTTTCAAATTTTTTATCAAAAACAAAGATAGATTTTCTGTTCTAAGCCTTAGTCTCGTCAATTAAACATTGCCAAAGGATCCCAACACTTTAACATCAAGGGAATTGACGAATTGCATGGGATCACCGGCCGATGAATCGGGTCGGGGTGTGATAGTTTATCCTAGTAGCCATTTCAGTACCACACGACCACTCCCTCTAGGTGACCATTGATGCGAACCTCACCAATATGCTAACAACACCCTACACAAAATATGGCAAAGACCCCAAGACTTTCATGATGCAAGTATGAAATGATGGAATATACCTTGTTTATGTGAGAAACAAGGTATGAGATATGTAGACGTCACACCCAAATCCTCTAAGAAGAACTCTTAGAAAACCCTGGTGATAAGTCTTGATTGCTTGAATGTCATAGGTAAAAACCTAATAAGTTCAAAAGTTCTTTCAAAAGAGAAAGAAGACAAAACCTTACAAAATTGAATTTCCAAAGTGTCTGTCCTCCAATGCTGTGAAGTATACCTTTTATAGGCATAAATAACAACCGGATAGCCTAAAAATAAGGAAAAATATATCTTATTGTTACATGTCAATAATATTTAATCTAAATATCTAGGATATTCTAATAACTGCTTTAAAAATCTAAATTTGACTAATTAAATATCTAATATTACTATTTAATATCTTATAAGATTTATTATATTAATAAATCTCTAGTCATTAATTAAATTTGGACTTTCGTGGACTTTTCTTGGGCTCTTCAATTGGGCTTCCACTTTGATTTTCTACAATATCTTTAATCATCCTATATAAAGCTTATTTGAATCTTTTAACCATTAACCTTGTCATTGGGCCCTCTTCTAGTATCAAATGACCTTTTAACTCATTTTCTGACAAAGTATTCACCTCCTTTGCAGGTGTTGTTGATCGGACTTGTGAATTCATTGTTTATTTAGTTTGATTCACATCAACCATGGTTCCATCTCATTTCTTATAACATGCATGAGAAAAATAATATGAATGTTGTTTCATAAATGATAGGACCTTAGAATGTTCTTTAAAAAATATCAAGCTTCACCCATTTTTTCTTAAACGATAAGACCTTAGTATATTATTTCAAAATTATCCCTAGTTGTGGCTCGCCTTTCAAACTATTTTGAGTTGTAGCTCATTTTTCATAAATTAGATGGGTCTAGACCCATTTTTCAAAATTTTGGTTTGGACATATTCCAAAAATCTACTATTTATCGGGTTCATATGTGCTTACTCAAAATATTCTATAAATCATGTAGACATGCAATATTTTCACATTTTTAATGTGTATTTAGTTGATCCAATCGAACTCAATATTAGAAATCTCACTCACTTGACTCGTGTTTTATTTTTTTCAAGTGAATGTCTGATTCACGTATTATTTTCTTGCATAAATGTCTAGAATATGGACCAAAATGTAATATGTATCTAGTTATATTTTATTTAGCATTTTAAGATTATAATCTAGCAGTATCATCGTGTAATTTTTCCAAAATTATGGATTTACCATTAAGGCTTGCTTTGGTCGATTCTATCATTAGTGAATATTATCATACTACTAGACCCTTAATTCCTTTAAAATTATAAAGTTTTCCTAAACTTTCCCATGTTTACTCTTATGTCCCTAACTTCCAAAATTCATTTAGAACCTTAAACTTTCAATTATTTGTACTTTAGTTCTAAAACTTGTACATACTTGCATTTGGATACCTAGACTTTCAAGTCTTATAGTCAGGTCCCTAAACATTCCAAGTCTTCCATCCAATCCATAAAATTTTCTTTATTTCCATTTGGTTGCCCAACCTTTCCCCATTCACGGTTTGATCCTTAAATTTAACAAAATATACATTTTCATCCTCGATATTTCTACTCCACCAAAACTCATTTAAGCACTTGAATAAATCCTAACGAGTTTTTAAGTGTCTTCCCATGTCACCGCGATCATTTTCGACCTTGGTTAGAACTAGCAACTTTTGGCCTAGTTTTGAAGGTTACTGAAAAACTAAACTGCTTGATAAAAATATTGAAAACTCATCAGAGATGAGAAGTTAGTATGAGTAGAAAGTATGGGGAGGTAGCAAAACCTCCTGAGGTTCCCCCTATACTACGTTGTAACCAAAATGGTGGTTAGATGTGCCTAAAAATTGAGCTCAACTTAGCTTTTCCAAAAATGGACATAAAAGAAGCTTCATGATGGCCTAAGATGGAGTGGCTTACCTATGGTGCATGATGAGTTCTAAACAATTCTATAGTATCTAAGAGGGTCATTTGGTGATCGACAAATAGAGAGAAATGAAGTTTTTTAGGAAGGTCACAAAAAAATCTGACAAGTCGATGTTCTAGAGGGTTTTCGACCAAATTTTGTGGCATGGATGATCCCTATGCCTTTTGTGGCATCCAAATTGGCTCAAAAGTAAGCAAGAAATCTCATTTTGTTTTCTTTAAACGGTGATCGATTTGATTAAGGAGGGTGGATGTAAGTTGAATACATCCTTTGATCCTTTGGGGAAGAAGAACATGTGCCTTGGACATGATCTTCACACGTTTGTAGTATTATTCATATGAGTTCCTCCCCTTTTTGACTAATGACTTTGACTTAGTTTATTGACAAATTAAAATTCCTTAATTTTGTTTATCCAAATTCATTTGGTTATGGAGCAATTTTCAACTTTTAAAATTATTTATTTGCAATTAAGATCCAAATTTACTATTTTTGTCATTTTTGGATCCCTACCAAAAATTTATTATCAATCTAATTTCTAAGTCCCCGCCTCTAATTTTTTTATTGATTTTAACTTATATGATCAAAATCTTTGATTTATTATCAAGTCTCATTTAATGTTTGGTCTAATTTATATGTGCTTGGTTTGAATGGACTCCCGGCTGGATTTGATTTTGGATCATGGCCCAATCTCGAATTCTTGATTAAGTTTTTGTTTTCCAATCTGATTTGATCTGATGTCTCTCGATTCCCGATTCTTGATCAACGAGGTCTCTTCAAGACTCATCAAAGTTATTTTTACTAATTTCTAAGTGCCCAATTTGAATCGGGTTCCTATCCTATTTAATTTCTAAATATCAGTTCAAGTTTAAACTATCGATTTAATTTTGATTTAAAGTCTAACTTATTTGGAAATTGGGTGTTACATCTATTCACATTTTTTAAGAGTTCTATCCACAAAAAAATTGTCATGTATTCCGTAGTAATTCCACCTTTCTTAGTCAACAAGACTTCTCATGATACTCTTTTTACTAGGTCGATACGCCACATTATTTTTTTTATACACATTGGTGCCTTTTTCTTTAGTATGATCATCCTTCGTATTAGTCTCATCTCATACAGTTGAGTTCCTCCAGGGTGGAGACTTATCAAACACATGTTCCAGTTTTCAGTATGTAATTCCATGTAAAGGAGGTATGAAATTCCTCATGTATATTTTCCCCACTAAGTGAGTTTGTGAGCAACAGTCCAATTTCCTTTATCATCGGTGTGAATCGAAATAACTTGACTTCAATTTCCTCTATATGATGGGATTGAAATACATGATAGTGTCTTTATACTTTCAAGAAAACTTAATCATGGTCCTTGAATTATATTTGATGACATCAGTTATTCACATAATCTTTCAACTAATCACCTAGTGACTTGCTTCGATTCTTGATAGTTTTTATAATTTTGGTGGAAACCTTAAAAAGCTATATGTGTATGAACTTTTACTATATTCAGTCCTTTCAATGTTGGTCACTATTCAAATATGGGTTTCGTTCCTCGTATTCACAACGTTGCCAATACTCATTAAGGGATCTGAGTTTTTTCCTAGTATATAAAAGGTCATTAGGCTCTTGTGCGAAGCACTAAATTTATTGATAAAATAAGTATTGTCTCAAATCCTAACATATTCATATATCATATAATACTATTATCACCCTCCAGTAGACCTTCTTATTATTTGTAACTACTTTCACTCGGTACAAATCTCTTGGCATCCCACTTCTACGATAGGTTCCCTAAAGTTTTTGATTATTAATTCGATAGGGGTTGTAATCCATCGGTTATATCATTTTCTTATCGCATTAATATGTTAGACTCTTCCATGGTCACCAACTCAACATTTCTTATTAGGATGAACAATTTCTTCACATACATTATTGATCGAAAAAACAGGATCAATAATCCCTAGATGACTTAATTTTATATTATATTTAAGACATGTATTTTGGCATGTCAAAAAGAGTTTTTGGGTGTTAATTGGTAAATGTGAATTTTTTATTTAGTTATATATTATGAATTGTAATGGAGTCTAAGTTGGACTGAATTTAGTCTATAAATACTCAATTTCAGTCCACTCAACTAATTGAACATAAAAAAATCACTTGATAATTAATATTTTTAGGTTAAAATAAGATTGTAATAATATCCAAAAGATAAATTTAACATTATATTCTTGAATACAACTTACTCAGATCTATTTAAGATTTCTCCCATCAGAATTAGTACCTAATTATATTATTGTGTGTATTTTTATATGATTTTGTAAAATTTATTTATTTAAAAAAAACGTCATATTTGTATTTCATGAACAAATATTAATAGGTGAATATTATGGTTTTGATTTATAATATTATTGTGTTAATTCTTTTGTTTAAATAATGAGGTTTTAGCATACCAAGTTTGTGCACCTAGTATGTTTGTAAATATAACTCCTATGTTATGGGTGGATTGTGAACCCATCCAAGTCATCCCAATCAATGGTCATATATGTACTAAAGGATATCATACCTATGGCAAATCCATAAACCTAGCACACCATTGTTTTTTAGGATGGAGACACTCTTAATTTCTTTTCGATCAAGTCACTTTCTAGGTGTACCAACTCAAACAACCATCTAACGAAAATCTCAACCCCTCCTCCTCAATCAAGACTTTTCATTGAAGGTTGCTAACCACCTTGATTTTTAAGACCAAATAGAACATACTATGAAAGCCTCAATGAGACCTTAAGTGAAGAGATATTAGATAAGGCTGAGTGAATATCAAAGAGGCTACATGAATTAAATGTTGTACAAGAATCATATGAGAGGGCAAGAGGTACAGTGGCTATCATTATTTTCAAGTATCTAATGTAAAGAAGGCTTTGAACTCTTACACTATTTTAATTGAGTGTTTTGGGAAGATGTTTGAAGGAATTCATGAATGTTTGATAAAATATTTTTGGAGAGATTAGGAGATCTTTTCATAATCATTAAAATTGTTGGTTATTTTAGATGAATTGCAGTATTTTCATTAAATAACTTTTATATATTTATCTTATTCTATATTATTTTATTTATAATTTTAATGTAATGGGTATTTTTATATATTTTAATTAATTTATGTATTAAATTATTTTATATAATTATATAATAAAATATAATATATATATATTGTGCATATAAAATATAATTTGTTAAATACTAAAAAGATAATATTGAAGAAAAGAATAATAAATGATGAGATAACAGTTATAATAGAGAAAATGAAGTGATAGTGATTATAATATCATTAATGTGTCGTATTTAATTTTCTATCTATATATTGTATATTATCTATCTTGAATTAGTGGGATATTTAAATCTCAATTTTTCGACAATAATTTCTCCATCACTATGTCTATGTTTTGTGGATGGAGATGCACAAACATAAACATGGTGATGGAGAAATTGTTGTCAGACCTTGGATGTAAACCCCACTTTTTTAGGATGAGAAAATCGGGTAAAGAATCGGTCAACTCGGGTGAGAAAATTGAACTAGTTCACAAACCCCAACCGATATAAAAAGGGTAAACTGGAAAATTTATGGATCCGTAGTGATCTAAAAAGTCACAAAAAGTTATAAGAAAGGACTTCAGGATGAATTGGAGGTGAAAGCCAAACCGGTCAGGTGAACCAGACCTGAACCGGTTTGTACTACTATTGAACCGTTTTCTAAATTCATTTTTCTAGGTGGCTTAGAAAGTTCAAATTAGATAATTAAGACAACCATTTGATAGATAATGAATTTAGATGAATTTACAAATTTTTAATTTTGAAAAACTCAATCGAATCGGGCCTGAACTCGCTGGTTTAAGCATTGAATCCGGTTCGGACCGGTCCGGTCCAGTTTGGAACAGTGTCATCTTCTTCCTTCATATGACAGCACTGTTCACTCGTTGGAAAATCGAGCAGCGCCGATGAAGATGAAAAGTCTCCAACCAGGGAGATTCATGCAATGAATGACTGCCATTAAGGTGCCAATCGGGCGGCCAAGAAGTCTCCAATCTTCCTATATAAAGAGCCCCACCTCATTCATCCTCCTCACACCTGAAATCTCCACTCTCTCCCAACTGCTCCATTTTTCGGTGAAGATTGAACCAGAGCTCTGACTTGGGCATTTTTCTGAGTTGAAAAAGGCATGGCCGAGTTCTTTGGATACGGGTAGAAGTCAGCTACACGCCTATAGTCTCTATTTGCTTTGAGGATCATCGGAGAAACGTCGACGTGATAGAATAGTGAAGCAACTCCGATGGACCAAAGTTGCCCTATTTTGGCTGAGCTGAAAACGGCCAATTCGAGCCCTCCTAGGGCCAAACCAAGCCCTCCCAACACCTCCACAATGCTCCTACAGTTGAATTAGAATGGAAAAGTAAGCCAATTTGGCTCCCTTCTGTAAATTTCAATTAGTGCTAGAGAGAGAACCGATAGATCTTTACTGACCAAATTCTCCATCAACTCAACATGAATTGAGATGATTCTTAATCCTAGAAAGAACCTCGGGGCAACAGCTATCTGCCCAGATTGAAAGCTTCGACCGTCGCGACCCCAATGGTAAGCTTTCGAAGCTTTCTCTCTCTACGTTTAGTTTTCCGACGAAGCTCCGTTTGAGCTCATTCCGATGTCAAATCATGTAATTCAATCATATGGAGGAGTATGAATTCCAATCTAACTTCAATTTCAACAATTAAACTCATTTGATTGATCAATTTGATGAAATCAAATTCAGCTGAGTTGGAATGTAGAAATTGGGGAAAATTTTGGGGATTTCGAATATTTGAGAGACTAAAGTGCAATTTCATAAAAGTGAGGGCCAATTGGGTATGATAAAGATGTTGGAGGACCAATTGGCCAATTTTTTGAATTTTGGGGTGAAAGTTACCATTTTTGTAAAGTAGGGGCAAAATGGTAATTTTGGAAAAGTTGGGGGCCAAATTGGAAATTTGGGAAACTTGAACCCCTTTTTGTGATTTTGAATAAATTAAGGTTCTAAGGTGAATTTTAGAAGTTTTGGGACTCAATTTGTGGGAAAATTGGCACTAGGTACCTAAAGATAAAGAAAAAGAACTTTAGGAACCTAATTGCAATAAATCAAAAAGTTTGAGTATTTCATCCATTCACGATGAATGAAGGCTATTAGGCCAAGGGATAATGAATAAGGATGTTCACATCCTGTAGGAACACAAAGTACTAGGAATGCTAGCTACAAACTCGCATGAAGACAAAGAACCGGTCAAGAGGAATTCAATACATTAATGGGTGAGTGGGATTTTATATCATACCCGGTTTCGGATGATAAGTACCTTGGAAATGAAAACCCACTACTAAGTGTAATTTTAGCCATCACACCAGAATGGAGTGATGTGGAAATTACGCGAAAAAACTACTTATCTGTTGTAAGTAGAACATACCCGGTTGGTATAATTAACTTCATGTAAGGAAGTAGAAAACCCACTTATCGGTTATAAGTAGAGATGTCCTCACACCCGGTTTGTGTGATGGACGTCTAAAAATTTATTTTTGTCGGAAGTGCTCTCCGCTGACTGTGTGCCACTGCTTAAACTTTTTGGGAGACCTTCTTGAAAGGAGCTTGAATAGCTCAGATAGGTCAGAGGCCTCAATTTTGGAACTTGGGGGGCTAATATGCCTAATTTTTTAAAACCTTGTACAATGGGCCCAAGGCCAATTGGAACGAGCATGAGCTCATAAACAAACATGAGTTAAGTCATGAAAACTTTAAATGAATGATTTGTTTGGCCATGGTACCAAGATAGGACCGACATACTCGATGGACTAGCGGCAGTGCGACATGATAGGTCGACGGACCAGTCATGACAAATAGCTACAAGTCAAGTTGAGGGTCGGGGCCATTGGATCAGTGGCACCATAGATTAAATGGCTTATGTGGAAAATTGTTGTTTTGTGCATGCACTGAGATATGGGACGTTCGAGATGCCTAAGAGGGGGGTAGTAATGCGTCCTAGGGCCTAATGGAGGACATGGTAGAGATAAGGGCGGTTTGTCGTGCCAGTAGTCAGGAAAGCTTGACATAGCTTCATGCGCATGAGACCGGGGCGGGGTCGGGATGAGGCCTATGTCCTCATACGAACACAGAGTTTTCTTTATGGGATTGAGGGTCGGATGTCGCATACATCGACTCATTCTTAGGGTAGAACTGGACATGCTTCTATCTAGGTGGCCGGTAAAGTCGCTCCGACGCCACAAGTGGGTGTAATGGACGTGCTGCCTTGCGAATGTGTGTTCCATTCATGATGAAGGGCATGTGTTGGTTGATAAATACACCAGTTATGATTGATGATTGAGAAATGGCTATAAAAATTGAGGTTTTGAGGATGAATTATTTTAAAAAAATAAGGAGTATGGCATACTCCAATTTAAATACTTTTCCTAAAAGTCAAACTTTAAAAAACCCATTCATTGAGTCGTTGAACTCACCCCCTCCCTTATATCCATTTTCAGGTAACCAAGGGAAACCTACCCAAAGACCTCTTATTAGTCACACATGCAAGACAAGTATGTTAGTTAAACTTTTTATACAAGTTTGATTTATGTTATTACAAGAAAGGTATAGGTTTAAAGGATGCCTTACTCCTCCTGGGTTAAATAAGGGGAAAACCCTTAGTAAACCAGGAGAGTGGTGGGTTACTCATGGGGATCCGACCAAACCGGGTCGAGGCGTGACACTAGAGCAACATCTTATTATTATTCAATTAATGTTAATGTATTTACTCTCTTTAGCTCGACCATGGAGCACCATCTTCTTTCACCATCAATTTTATACTTGTAGTTATTGATTTAGTCAAACTGCTTTCATCTCTTCCAAATCTATTATTTTGACTCAATAACATCTCATATCTCCTACAACCAAAAGTAATCATATTCTTGAATTAGTCAGATATTTAGATCTCAATTTTCCGACAAAATTTTCTCCATCACCATGTCTATGTTTTATACATCTCGGGCTAGAGCAAGTGAGCAAATACAACCAGTTTCAAAGTTATTTTTTTACTTCAGATTAAAATTCAATATCAATATCGCTAATTCTCTTGAGATTGCAAGGGAATAATAAAGATAATATTGAAAACAAGAATAATAAATGAATAGATAGCAGTTATAATGGAGAAAATGAATTGATAGTGGTTTCAATATTATTAATATGCCGTATTTATTTTTTTATTTATATATTGTACACCATCTATCTTAAATGTATATACGAGATAAATTTTAATTTTATATTTTTCTTTATATTCGTTATTTCAAATACATATATTATTTTTTATGTTACTATTATATAATATTTATAAATAAATATTATTATTCAATTAATATTAATATATTTCAAAATTATAATAATGGTTCATTTTTGTTCTATAATAAGATTTTATGATGAGAACAAGATATATACAATTGTATTTGATATATATATATATATATAATTTATCATGTACACTTATTTTTGTTAATATTATATAATATTTTTATATAATTAATATTTATACGATACTGTATAGGATTGAAACAATAATATATTTAGATTAAATGATAGATAAAAACATATATTCTACCTATAAAATATAATTTATTATATATTAGTGTTATCATATAATATTTATATATAATTATAATTATACAATTAAAATTAAATTATTTTCTAATTATAATCTCAATTTTATTATATTAAAATTATATATGTATATTTTATTCTATATAATATACTTATATAATTTATTTCATTTTTATTTTATTTTTAATAATATAATTTATTAAAAATATAATACTATTTTTATACATTGCTCTATTTTATGGTCACCACAAAATGGCCACTATTTCATATAATTGGTACCACTCCAATGATTTGGCTCGACTAGAACTTTGATCATGTAAATGAGTTCTAGACACTTCTATAGTACCTAAAAGGATCATTTGATATTGGACAAAGAGAAAAAATGAAAAGTTTTAGGAAGGTCACAAAAAAAACTTACTAGTTAATGTTCTACAGAGTTTTCGACCGGTTGATAATAAAATTTTACATTTTTTAAAATAGATAAGTGTTGTATGTTTATAAAATTAAAAATATTCTACTACTTACAAATTATTATTTATATGTATGGGCCCGACCCCTTATTAGTATACAATATCTTATCACATTGTATTAGAGCAAGTGGGTCCGCACCCATATCCGACCCGAGACTAGACACCCGGCTTGTGGTCTAGGCAAGTATGAAAGAAAAATACCAAACTCGATGACATTATTCCCTCTTGTCTAACACTGAAAGAATAATATCTGGCTCCTAGACCGTTGTTGAGGGGGCATTTAAAAATTGCACGTGGCAAGTGTACATATGTTACACGTGAGGGGTGTTGATAATATTATCCCACATTGAATAAAATATAGAAGTGTTGTGGGTTTATAAGATTGAAAAGGTTTCACTACTTACAAGTCATGATTTTTAAGTAGATATGAGTTTGATCCCTCATCAATCCATAATACTTTATCACACGACCAAATTATGGTTGTATTAGCTCAAAAGCAAGCAAAAAATATCAATTTTTCCTTTCTACGTGTGGTCAATTTGATTAAGGAGGGTGGATGGAATCTGAATACATTTGAACCTTTGGGGAAAAAGAACATGTTCCTTGGACATGATCTTCCCTCATTTGTGTTATTATTCACATGAGTTCCTCCCTTTTTTACTAATAATTTTGACTCAGTTCATAATTCCTTAGTTATGTTTATCCAATTTTGTTTAATTCTAGGTTAGATAAAAAAAATTAGAGGTGGAACTGAGAAATCATATGTATAATAATTTTTTTGGTGACCTAAAAAATCTCATTTTTTTTCTTTCTATGTAAGACTCATCCTTTGGGATTAAAAAAATCGGAAAAAGAACCAGTAAGATTTTCATCTGAAGAACTTAGCCAATTAATGGTAAAGAAGGGTTAATGTGGTAAATTGGAAGATCCCAAGTGACCAAAAATTCACAAAAATTATGAGGAAGTATTGGGAAGTGGAATTGAGGAGATAACTGGACCGGTTCATGGTGAACCGAACTAGTTCGGGGAGAATTGGACTCAACTTAGAGAAATCATAGTGAAGCAGTTTAATAATTCATTTTTTTAGGTGGCTTAAAAATGTTAATTTGGGACATTGAGGCCACCATTATATAGAAAATGAATTTAGATGAATTTAAAAATTTTTAAATTTTAGAAAACCAGTTGAATCGGCTCCGAACCAGCCGATTTTCAAATTCGAGACATCGAATCTGGTTGGACCGGACCGGACAACGGTCCGACCGGTCAACCAATCGGACTGGTCAACAATCTGATCGGTCAATGAACCAGACCGGTCAATAGTCCAACCGGTCAATGGACTAGACTGATCAATGGTCAATAACACCCCTTCGACAGCCACGCAAACAACGATAGCAAATGGGAGGCTGCCACATGTTTGGTCAATGGTTAGTGGGTGACCTATTAGCCTGCCACGTAGACACGAGAAGCTAATGAGAGGCTGCCATGTGTCTAGTCAATGGGTCAATGGCTGACGTGGTGGCCAAATTGGACCTCCACGTTAGAAAAATAGACCAATCATAGAGCACCACATGGCATGTCCATCACGTCATTGTCTTCAACCTCCAGTCGCTGAGACAGAGAATAGAGAAGAGAGAGAGGCCGAAAAATCTGGAGTCTCCGGCAACTCAAAAACTCTTCGGTCAAGTCACCGGCAGCCGAGTCAGAAGTCGAGTCTCACGCCAACTGGAAGCCTGAACAGTTGTCGAGCTCCTAATATAAAGAGAACCACTCCATTCATCCTCAACATCCCACAATCAAGCGAAAAAGAAGAGTACAACTTTTCAACGGGCAACAAACCAAAGCTCCAGCGATGTAACTTTTCTCAACCTTCGAAGCCACATTTGATGTCTTTGGATCCGGGAGGAATTTCTCTACCTAGTTATGTCGTACTTTTAGCTTGAGGAGCACCGAGGAGGAACGAATGAGCTCAAACAATGCTGCCGCTCCTCGACCAGAAAATAGTCAACCTCCTATAGAACACTTCGAGCTTCCCCCAGCCAATTACGGCCAAGCTAAACACCCTACACCCCACCTAGAGGTGCCCCAACCTTCCCCCAAGTTAAGAAGGTAAGCTCCCTGCACTGCCCTTCGCCAAAAAACACTATTCACGACCAAATTCTGCAAAAACTTTAACTCTAAAATTCACACTTCTCAGGTCATCAATTGATGCATAGTTTCATCCTAGGAGTATCCCCATGAAGAGAGTAACACAGTGACACCCAAAGCTCCAGTCACCTTACCCCCACCAGTAAGATATCGAACCTTTCTCTCTCTAGAGTGTATTTTCCACCAAAGCACCATTTGAGCTCATCTCTTAGCCAAATGAAGTGATTCATGGCTTAAAATGATAACGAAAACATAAAAAAGGTGATCCAAATCATGAATGGGAACAATTAACAGCGTTTTGCTGATAAATTTGGCTAAAATGAGATTTGGGGGCCAAAGTGCAAATTTTGACAAATTTGGGCAAACTGGGGATTTTTTAAAAATTGGGGCTCAATGGAAAATTGATGAAATTGAGGGAATTTTCATGAAATTCACTCCCAATTGAGGGCCAATTGGGCAATTTGAATAAAATGGAGGACCAATTTGCAAATTTTGAAAAGTTTCGGGTCAAATTACAATTTTTGTGAAAATTAAGGACTAAATTGAAATTTTGGAAAATTGAGGGTCCAATGGGCAATTTCGCTATAACTAAGGACCCAAGATGGAGAATGAAAAATTTTGAGGGCTTAATTGAAACTAAGGGGCAAATAAGGACCCAAAGTAAAAGTACAAACTTTAGGGACCAAATTACAATTAAGGCGAAATGTGAGGGCCTATATGCAAATGCCCAAAAAGATGCAGTCTCTTAGTCAAGCATCCTAATATGGATATTCCTGCCATGTAGGAGTAGACTACTCAAACGTCAACTTCTGGAAAGCACATTGCGAGGCCAGACTCCGTCGGGACCACCCCGTCGAGATTATCTGGGGAGTGGGAATGTTGTAACATCCATTACGGTTGGAATCACATTTCTCTTTGAAAAATGATTTTTCTTGGAATTAGCCTCCCCTGACTAGGTAACTCTACTTAAAAATGTTTGGGAGCTAATTTTGGGGTTAGGCTTGGTATGCAAGTGGGCCCAAGGTCGATAGACATGGAAATGGACCTGTCCAAAACTAGCATATGATGAGTAATACTAAAAGATTAACTTACAAGAAATTGTGTATGATACCCGTTGAGCCAAGTCTGAGTTGTTGAGCTTGTTGGGCCAAAGCATTGCTCCGCCAAAGCTAGGTTGTTGAACATGTTCAGCTAGTAAGTGTGGGCTAAAGTTGTGTCACACCCCGGCCCGGTTTGGTCGAATCCCCGTGAATAACCTGCTACTCACTTTGGTTTATGAAGGGTTTCACCTTCCTTTAAACCACAAGAAGTAAGGCGTCCTTTTTCCTATTTTTCCTGGAATAACATTTACAAAACTGAACATATTAAAATAAGCATACATGTTCATAAAGTTTGACTACATGAGGGTTTTTAAGGTTGGTTTTCCTCAGTTACCTTAAAAATGTAAAGGGCGAGGGTGAGTTATACATCTTAGTGAGCGGGTGTTGGGAGTGAGTTTTCAAAATTTCTTTAGTTTATTCAAACCATGCTAAGGTTATCATTTCCTTTAAAAGGATTTTTCCTCAAGTTTGGTATTTAAAACAATTTTCATTTTCATATTAGGTGTGTTTTAGCTCATCCCCATGTCTTGGGAGGTGTTTAGCAAACAAACACATGCCCTTCATCAGGAAGGGTACACACATTCAAAAGTGCATCACATCCACTACACCCACTTGTAGATTCGAGCATCTTTACTGTCCACCAAGATAGAAGCTCGTCCACTTCTACCCTAGGTCTGAGTGGAATGCCACTTGGTGTTCGTATGAGGACAGAGACCTCATCCCGACCCCAACCCAGTTTCATGCGCAAGAAGCTTACAAAGCTTCAAGATTGATTGGCATGACGAACTACCCTTATCTTCACCATGTCATCCAATAGCCCTTAGGACCCATCACTACCCGCAAGGGTGTCTTGATGGTCTCATACCATAAGTGCATGCACAAACAAAAGATTTTTTCACATAATTGCCATCATCTTTGGTGCCAACGGTCTAACGGCCTCGACGCTCAACCCAACCTACAACTATTTCTCTAGGCCAGTCCGTTGACTTGGCCCTAACGCATTGTCGGCCTTGACTCGGTACCATGGAGAAATCACACAACCAATTTTATTAGAAATTTTCATTTCTCTTCTTAATAAATTTTGTTTACGAGCTTCTGCTTGTGCCCACTAGCCTTGGGCCCACTGCCCACGCTTTTCCAAAACTGGGCATTTAGCCCCAAGAGTTCAAAAACTAAGGCCCATGGCATATCTAAGTTGTTCTAGCTCCTGTCAAGAAGGTCTACCAAATGTTTTAAGCATTGGCACACAATCAAGGGAGAACACTTCTGACAAAAATTCATTTTTAACTCATCACACCAATCGGGTTTGATGATATCTCTGCTTACAACTGGTAGGCATGTTTCTCCTTTCCTCAAGGAAACTCATCATACCAATTGGGTATGATGTGAAATAATCCCACTCACAAGTGGTTTTTCATTTCTAAAGTACTCACCATCCCAACCGGGTATGATGTATAATTAAGCTCACTTATGGTGGCTTCCAATTTATAAAAGGTGCTCATCATCCCAACTAGATATGAAGTATAAATTAGCCCACTCACAACTGGTAAGTAGGTTTTTAACTTTTTAAATTTGCTCATCACCCCAACCGGGTATGATGTTAAATAATCACACTCACAATTGGTAAGTAGGTTTTTAACTTTTTAAATTTGTTCATCACCCCAACCGGGTATGACATTAAATAATCCCACTCACAAGTGGTTTTTCATTTCTAAACTACTCACCATCCCAACCGGGTATAATGTATAATTAAGCCCACTCACGGTGGCTTCCAATTTATAAAAGGTGATCTTCATCCCAACCAGGTATGAAGTGTAAATTCGTCCACTCACAACTAGTAAGTAGGTTTTGAACTTTTTAAATTTGCTCATCACCCCAACCGGGTATGCTGTTAAATAATCCCACTCACAACCGATAAGTAGGTTTTTAACTTTTAAAATTTTCACATCACCTTAACTGGGTATGACATTAAATAATCTCACTCACTCGATGACCGTGACGTATTTGTCCCTAGTCAACTTCTAAGTCCATGCTAGCTTTTCCTTATTGGCATTCTGGTCTCTCATGTTCCCACACGATTTGGGTATCCTTATCAATTAAGGTTTGGCATGACAGTTATCGTTTTTCACGTATGAGCGACTAGGCTCAAAATTATTGGTTTATTGCACTTAGGTCCCTAAAGTTCATTTTTCTTAACTTTAGGTCCCTAATGCTAACTTTTTTTCCAAATTGAGTCCCAAGGTTTCCAATATCCCCTTTGAATCCTTAAATTACTCAAAATTGTGTAAGGGGCTCAAGTTTTCCAAATTTCCAATTTGGTCCCTAATTATTAAAATATTACCATTTTGCCCCTACTTTCAAAAAATAGCTATTTGGCCCCAAATATTTTGAAAATTGACCAATTGGTCCCTCAACATCTTTCTCATTGCCATATGACCATCAATTTTGAGAAATTGCAGGGAGGTCCCTCAATTTTTTGAAATCCCTAATTTTCCTGAAAATTTCCCCATATTTCTCCCCTTCAAACTGACCGAACTTGATTTCTTCAAATTGGCCATTCAATCGAGGTTAATTGCTCTAATTCATGGTATGGAATAGTTTCTACACTTCTATATGATTCAATTGAGCTTTGAATTGCATGATTTGAATCTGAAACGAGCTCAAACGAAGCTTCACCGGAAAATTATTCATAGAGAGAAAGCTTTGAAAACTTACCATCGAAGGGGCGATAGTTCAAGCTTTCGATCTGGGGAGGTAGCTCTCGTCCTAAGGTTCCTTCTAGGATCAGGAATTGCTACAATTGACATCCAATTGAGGGTGAATTTAATCAGTGAAATTTGACATTTTCTCTCCCTAACACCAATCTACAATGATAGAGGAGGGCTGAATTGACTTAACTTTCAGCTCTGTTGAGGCTATGTGATGGCTATGGGGGTGTCGAGGAGGCTTGGTTTGGCTAGAGGAGGTTTGAATTTAGCCGAATTCTACTCAGCCAAAATAGGGCAGCTTCGGTCCATCGGAGCTGCTTCACTATTTGATTCCGCTGGTGCTTCTCCAGTGGTCATCGGGTCGAAAAGAGGTTGCTATCAGATAACTGACTTCCCCGACTCGACCTTGCCTTCTTGGGATAAGAAAAATGCCTAAGTTGGAGCTCTAGTTCGAGCTTCACCGGAAAATGGAGCACTTGAGAGAGAATGGTGATTTGAGGTGTGTGGAGGATGAATGGAGAGGAGCTCTTTATATAGGAGTTCGGGGACCCTTTACCGGACCACTTTCCATTTTGGTCGAGCTTATCATTGCCCGAAAATGCCCTGATCGGAGCAAATATTTCTTCATCGGAGAAGGAAAGTTTCTACATTGATGAACAGTGTTGTCATTCTGAGAAAGAAAATGACACTGTTCCGAACCAGACCGGTTCGGTCCGACTAAGTTCAATGGCGAAAATTGGCAGGTTCAGGCCTGATTCGACCGATTTTCTCAAATATAAAAATTTCTAAATTCATTTCCTATCCAATGGTGGCTTCAATTTCCCAATTTGATCACTTTAAGCCACCACAAAAAATGAATTTAGAATTTGATTCATGTTTGGTTCAATCTGGTTAAGAAATGATTCACCCTGAACCAGTCTGGTTCTCTCTTCCCATTTGTTCCAAGGTTCTTTCCCATGATTTTTATGACTTTTTTAGTCACTTGGGATTTTCCAATTTCCCATTTTACCCTTTCTTTACCGGTTTGAGTTCGTTAACTAGTTCGATTTTCTCTTTTTAATTGACCAGTTCTTTTCCCAATTTTCTTATCTTTAAAGGACGGGGTCTACACCAAGCCAACAAACTGTTGTGCTAGAGGGCCAAAGATAATGGCTATAAATTTAAAAGACTCTTGATTTGTGACTATGAGATTTGGGCCATCAAGACACCTCACATGAGGTAGTAATGGATCCCAAGGACTATTGGATGACCTAGGGTGCATAAGGGCAGCATGGCGTCCAGTAGGTCGAGAAGCTTAGGAACTTCCTGCGCACTGAGACCAAGGCAGTAGAGGAAATGTGGTCTCATCCCACAAAGCAGACATGATGAAGTGATTAGAGTTTGAGGGTCGGACTACTGATGTCCACTCAAACTCAAGGTAGAGGCAGTGTACCTCTATTAGAGTAGACGGTAAAGGTGCTCTAGTCCACAAGTGGAACGGTAGTGGACTGTTCAACAAATGTGTGATCCATCCTATGATAGGAGGGCTATTGATGATCATGTGCAAAACTTGAGAAGGAACTACATGTGAAATATAAAACATTGAAAGTACTAAATTGAACATTTCCTGAAATTTTTCTTCCACTCATTGAGTTGTCAAACTCACCCCCTCCTTCTAAAACATTTTTTAGGAAGGAACGTGACTACGCCAGCCTCTTCCTCCCCATGAACCTATCCTAGGTATAACAAATTAAAATGTTCAGTTTTGTTTAATATTGTCCAGGGAAAACATGATAGGTACTATCCCTGACTCTCTTTGATCTCCTAGAGGGGTCCCTCTTCGATGTTCTGGAGAGTGGTGGGTTGATCACGGGACCTAGACCAAACCGGGTCGAGGCGTGACATTCTATGTGTGGTCGGTTTGATTAAGGAGGGTGGATGGAATTTCAATGCATCCTTTGAACCTTTGGGGAAAAAGAACATGTTCCTTAGACATGATCTTCCCATGTTTGTGGCATTATTCACATGAGTTTCTCCCTTTTTAACTAATAACTTTGACTCGGTTCATTGAAAAATTAAATTCCTTAATTGTGTTTATCCAATTTCGTGTGATTATAGGTCAGATCGAGCAATTTTTAACTTTTAAAATTATTTATTTGCAATTGAGACCCAAATTTACTATTTTTATCCATTTTAGGTCCCAAAAAATTTATTATCCATATGATTTCTCAGTCCCACCTCCAGTTTTTATTTGATTTTAACTTGGATGATCCAAAATATTTGATTTATGATCAAGTCTCATTTAATGTTTAGTCTAACTTATTTTAATAATTTATATATTATTGGTTTTATTCTATGCTCGGCTCGATTCGATTTTCGATCATGGTCCAATATCAGTTTCTTGATTAGGTTTTCGATTTCCAATCTGATTTGATTGGATATCTCTCCTTTCTCAATTATTGATATATACTTGAACTGAGACTAATCAAAGTTATTTTTACTAATTTCTAAGGTCTCAATTTGATCTGGCTTCCTATCCAATTTAATTTTCAAATCTCGATTTAAGTATAAATTATCGGTTTAACTTTGATTTATAGTCTAACTTATTTTAACTAACTCTTTTGGAAAGTGGGGTGTTACAAATAATCCCCATTTTATGAGTTATATCCACAAAACAATTATCATGTATTTAGTAGTGATTCCACCTTTCTTAGTCAATATGAGTTCCCATGCTACTCTTTTTAGCAGGTTGATATGCTACATTATTTCTTCATACACATTGGTGCTTTTTCTTTAGTATGATCATTCTTTGAATTAGTCACATATCATATAGTTGAGTTCCTACATATTTAAGTGGAGAATTATCCAACACATGTCATAGTTTTTAGTATGTAATTCCATGTAACGCTTTTTCCCCCATTTTAGGGTAGTCGAGATTGTGCGCAATAATCAAATTTTCTATATTATAGATGTGACCCGAAATAACTTGGCTTCAATTTCCTTTATAATGGGATTGAAATATGTCTTAGTGTTGTGATACTTTCAAGAAAACTTAATCATTGTCCTTGAATTATATTCCATGATGCTAGTTATCCACAAAACCTTTCAACCAATCACCTAGTGTCTTGCTTCTATCCTTGATAGCCCTTATCATTTTTGTGGAAACCTCAAAAAGCTATATGTGTACAAAATTTTACCATATGACTTTATCTTTAGGTCATTTCAATGTTCTCCACTATTGAAATAAGGATTTTTGTCACGCCCCAAGTCGGTTTGGTCGGATCCTCATGAGCAACCCGCCACTCTCACAGTTTATAAAGGGTTTTCCCCTTCTCTAAACCATGAGGAGTAAGGCGTCCTTTTCACCTATATCTTTCCTAGAATAAAATTAATAAAAACTAAATATATAAACCTTACATATTTGTCTTGTAGGTTCAGCTATCAGAAAAGGGGTAAAGGGAGGGGTGAGTTCGACAACTTAGTGAATGGGTGTTGGAAGAGATTATTCATAATTAAAAGATCTTTAATCAAAGTGTGCGAGACTTCTTATTTCTTTCAAAAATATTCTTTCCTTAAATTCTAGGTTTTTCAAACCATTTTCCTCAATTACATATCAGGTGTTTTTAACAATCAACACACGTCCTTCATCAGGAAGGGAATCACGCATTCGCAAGGCAACCCGTCCACTGGACCCACTGTGGCATCGGAGTGAATTTACCAGCCACCTAGATAGAAGCCCATCTAATTCTACCCTAGGAATGAGAGGATGTTAATGACATCCAACCCTCAAACTTGAAATCAACTTCGCGTACATATGAGGATAGAGACCTCACCCCGACCCCACCCCAGTCTCATGCGCATGAAGCTACGTCGAGCTTTCCTGACTGATGGCACAAAAACTGCCATTATCTCTACCATGTCATCCAGTAGCCCCTAGGATGCATCACTACCCCTCTTGGACGTCTTCATGGTCCCGAACCTCAAGTGCATGCACAGACAATAGTTTTCCACAAAGCCATTTATCTTTGGTGCCACTAGTCCAACAGCCCCGACCCTCAACTCGACCTGCAGTTGTTTGTCTAGACCGGTATATCGACCTCGTCCTGACACACTGCTACCAGTCCATCGAGTATGTCGGTACTGTCTTGGTACCATGGCGAAATCACATAATCTATTTATTAGAAATTTTCATGGCTTATACATCATGTTTGTTTGTGAGCTACAGCTCGTGCTAACTAGCCTTGGGCCTCCACTATACATGATTTACCAAAACTTTTATGAGATGTTCTAGCTCTCGTCAAGAAGTTCACCCAAAATTTTTAAGCATTGGCACATAGTCAGGGGAGAACACTTCTGACAAAATAAACTTTTCATTCATCACACTAACCGGATGTGACGATATCTCCGCTTACAGCTGGAATGTCATGCCCAAACCCAGTTTGGTCAGATCCCCATGAACAACCTGCCACTCTCCCGCATGATTAAGGGTTTTCCCCTTCTCTAAAGTGTGAGTAGTAAGTCGTCCTTTTCTAATTGTGCCCACTGGCCATGGGCCCACTATATGTGATTTTCCAAAACCGGGCATTTTAGCCCTCAAGTTCCAAAATCGAGGCATCTAGCCTACCTGAGCTATTTCAGCTCTCGTTGAAAAGGTCTCCCAAAAGTTTTAAGCATTGGCACACAGTTAGGGGAGAACACTTCCGAAAAAAATAAACTTTCCATCCATTACAGTGGGCACATCTTTTGTACCCTATCCTCATCCCCACTTGTACCCTAGTACACCTCTATTCCTTTTAGGGAGAGCTCAAATCCTCCTTGTTTCAAGATCTCTTGATCATCATGTGAGAGGCTTCCTACCCTTCTCTTGGCTTGAGTTTGGTCATTTAATTGGCCCATTGGTCTTTTTAAGGGTTTCCTTCATCCTTCTTTTTCCAAATATTTGGCCTTTCCACCTCTCCCTTCTTTGTTGGAGCTTAAATTATGACCTTGAAGAGTATCAGTTTGTTAACTACCTCGTCCCTACCAATCCCTTGGTCTAATTATCTTAGGGCACTTGTTTCCCGAGTCTTCTCCTCCTTAATGTCCATCCTACTACCCTTATTAGGGTGTTGTCCTTTCTACTTCTCAGTCTTCCTTAGGGCGTCATTTATTCTTATTAACTATCTTGTTGTTATGATTTGCTTCCTTCTGTTATGTTGGTATGAAACTCCTATTTTACTTCACTACTTTTTCCAAAGTGAGTCGTACTTGCCATCCCAAGATATCCCATTTTGTTATCAAATGCTCGGCTTGTCTTCACTTATGGAAACACTCACTTCTTTGCCCCTAAATGGCTGGAAATTTCTTCTTAAGGAAGAATTCTCTTTAGCTACCTTTGTTCTGTTTGCAGTTTATCGAGGTCCTACCTTCAGTACTTTTTCCTTCCTAGCACTACGTTAGGATCTTGAAGAGCTTCCTCCTGGATGTGGTTGAGATTTCGAGCAGGAGTCGTGTTTCTTGGGATGGTATCCATTTAGATTCCTATAGCTATGGGAGCATTTTTCTTGGAAAGTATTGTTCTAAATCCTTGTGGTGTGGGACAGTCCTTCACTTCATGTCATATTTCCCTTACACCTTGTAATAGGTCATTTCTTTGCCCAGTTGTTACTCCCAGAATTCTCCCAGACTCCTTAAATACCTTGATGGTGTTCTTGTCGTCTTTTCTTTGCCTAATAATTCCCTTGATTCATTCCTTTATTTGGGATGGGAATCTCCTTGGTCTTTGTGGTGTTTAGGGTAATGCAGGTTTGTTTGGCTAATTTTCTTGGGCAATCTTCCTACAATTGAGGTGCAAGGGCACATCATTTTTTAGAGATATGGTTTTAGGAACTTGGATTTCTTTTTTAGTGGACAAATAGTACAATATGTTGGGGGTCTTAGCCCCATTACAAAAAGTGGTTACAAAATAGATGGGGAGCTATGGGTTCTTGACATGTTTCCTCTTTGGCAAGGTGATAAGCCCTTGTTGGCATTCCTAGCCTTAGGCTTGGCTCCCTTCGTACTCAGGATTGTGACCTCAACAGGTCTTAGCACCATCTTCCTGGATACTTCCCACTAATGACTCTTGGTTCTTTGGGACTTCTCGGGTATTGAAGAGCTTTTTAGGATGATCTTCCTACGTAGACAGAGTGTTGGGTGGGGTTGGTAACGCCAGTCCTAGTTTTCTTGGTTCACTTCTTAGGAGTCTTAATAATGTATTCAAGGAAATAGGCTCTGATACCACTCAAGTTGTCATGCTCCGACCCAGTTTGGTCGGATCCCCGTGAGCAACCCGCCACTCTCCTTATTTATTAACGGTATTCCCCTTCTTTAAATCATGAGGAGTAAGGCATCCTTTTTACCAGTACCTTTCCTGTAATAACATCAATCAAAACTAAATCAATTTAAACTTATATACATGTCTTGCAGATTTAGCTAGCAGAAGGTCTTTAGGTAGGTTTTTCCCTCGATTACCTGAAAAGGGGTAAAGGAAGGGGTGAGTTCGACAAATTAGTGAATGGGTGTTGGGAGAGAGTGTTCAAAACTTATTTAATCAGAGTGTGTTAGACTCCTTATTTCTTTCAAAAATATTCTTTCCTTAAATTTCTGGTTCATAAAAAACTATTTTCCTCATTTCCATATCAGGTGTATTTAACACACACGCCCTTCATCATGAAGGGAATCACACATTTGGAGGGCAGCCCATCTACTATACCCACTTGTGGTGTCGGAGTGACTTTATTGGCTACCTAGATAGAAGCCCATCCACTTCAACCCTGGGAATGAATGGATGTTCGTAACATCCGACCCTTAAACCTGAAATCAACCCCGTGTCTGTATGAGGACAAAGATCTTATCTCGGTCTCATGAGCATGAAGCTCAAACACATTAGCATTAGGAAGCCCCAAACATAGTAGCTTCATGGAGTCCAAACACAGTAACTCAATGACTAACCAGTACGACGAGAAACTCAAACATAATAGCATCTATTTCCCTTATCACCTCTATGTCGTCCATCAGTCCTTAGGACGCATCACTATCACTCTTGGGCATCTTGATGGTCATGTTACTCAAGTGCATGCACAAACAATATTTTTCCACAAAGCCATTAGACTTAGGTGCCACTAGTCCAACGGTCCCAATCCTTAACTCGACCTGCAACTGTTTGTCTAGGTCGGTCCATCGACCTGGACCTGATGCACTGCCGCTAGTCCATCAAGTATGTCAGTCCTGACTTGGTACCATAGTGAAATCATATAATCCATTCATTAAGAATTTTCATGGCTTTAACATATCATATTTGTTTACAAGCTTTTGTTCATGCCCATTGGCCTTGGGCCCATTGTACGTGATTTTCCAAAACCGGGCATTTTAGCCCTCAAGTTCCAAAACTGAGGCATCTGGCCTATATGAGCTATTCCAGCTCTCATCAAGAAGGTCTCCTAAAAGTTTTATGAATTGGCACACAGTCAGGGGAGAACACTTCTGACAAAAATAAACTTTTCATCCATCACACCAACCGGGTGTAATAAATTTCCGCTTACAACCGGTAAGTAGATTTTTTACTTCCTTCTAGGAAGTCCATCATACCAATCGGTATGATCTACTGACAACCGGTAAGTAGTTTTTCCATGTAGTTCTCACATCACTCCAATCAGGTATGATGTTAAAATTTCACATAGAAGTGGCTTTTCATTTCTGAAGTGCTCATTATCCCAACTAGGTATGATGTGAATAATCCCACTCACTCATTAACCGTGACTTGTTCGTACTCGGTTAATTCTCCAAGTTGACGTGAGCTTCTCTTGCAGGCGTTTCCCGTCCTTCATACTCCTATATGATTTAGACATCCTTGTTTATTAATATTTGGCATAATAGCCTTAATTCCTCACGTACGAACAAAATGCCCAAACTTTTCAGTAATTTGCATTTAGGACCCTAAAGTTCTTTTTCCTTAACTTTAGGTTCATAATGCTAACTTTTTCTCTAATTGAGTCCCAGAACTTGTAAAATTCACTTTGGGCCCTCAATTTATTCAAAATCACTTAAGGAGTTCAAGTTTCCCAAATTCCCAATTTGATCCCCAACTTTTCAAAAATTACCATTTTGCCCCTACTATACAAAAATGGCAATTTCACCCCAATAAATTTCAAAACTCGACCAATTGGTTCTCCAACATCCTTTTTATGGCCAATTAGCCCTCAATTTTGGAAAATTGTACTTTGGTCCCTCAATTTTACGAAATCCCTAATTTCCCCCCAATGTTTCCCCAATTTTCCCCCTTTCAAATTGGCCAAAATTTGATTTCCTCAAATTAACCATTCAATTGGGGTTTATTGATCCAATTGAAGGTATGGATTAGTTCCTACACTTTCACGTGATTTAATGGAGCTTTGAATTGGGTCATTTGGGTCTGAATTAAGCGCAAATGGTGCTTGGTTGAAAAATTGAACTTAGAGAGAGAAAGCTTCCAAAGCTTACCGTCGGGGGTGCAGCGGTCCAAGCTTTCTATCGGGGCAGGTAGCTCTCATCCTGAGGTTTCTCCTAGGATAAAAAAATTACAACAATTCATGTCAAATTGAGGGAGAATTTGGTCAGTGAAGTTTCATTGGTTCTCTCTTGAACATTGACCAGAATTTACAGAGGGGAGCCTAATTGGCTTACCTTTTCCACTCTAATTCGGTTGTATGAGGTTGTGGAAGTGTTGGGAGAGCTTGGTTTAGCTTGAGGAGGGATGAATTTGGCCATTTTTAGCTTAGCCAAAACAAGGCAGCTTCGGTCTGCCATAGCTGCTTCAGTGTTTGATTATGTCGGCGCTTCTGAGGCAATCCTTTGATCGAATGGTGACCACTATCGGGTAGCTGACTTCTCCCCGAGTCTAAGGAACCTGACCTCACCTTCTTTGGCTGAGAAAAATTCCCAACATTTGCAGGGCAGCCCGTCCACTGAACCCACTTGTGGCGTCGGAGCGAATTTACCGACTACCTAGATAGAAGCACATCCACTTCTACCTTGAGATTGAGTGGATGTACGCAAAATCTGACCCTCATTCCCATAACAATTCTCCATGTTCGTATGAGGATAGAGACCTCATCCCATCCCACCTCGGTCTCATGCACTTGGTGCTACTCCAAATTTCGCACGGTCACCTGGTACGACGAACTGCCCTTATACTAACCTGGTCGTCCAGGGCCCTTAGGACGCATCACTACCCCTCTTGGGCATCTTGATGGTCTTGTAATCATAGTGCATGCACAATCAGTATTTTCTTATCATTCCATATAATCTGTGATGCCATTAGTCCAAAGGCCCCAACCTCCAGCTATTTGTCTTGACTGGTCCGGAGACCTATCATGTCGCACTGCCAGTAGTTGATTGAATATGTCGGTCATGTCTTGGTAACATGGCCAAACAATTCATTTATTAAAGTTTTATAGCACATATCTCACGTTTTTTTACGAGCTCCTGCTCGTGCCCAATGGCCTATGGCCCACTTGTTCGAGATTTTCAAAATCGGCCATAATAGCCCACAAGTTCCAAAATTGAGGCCCCCGACCTATAAGAGCTATTCAAGCTCCCTTCAAGAAGGTCACCCAAATCATTTAAGCATTGGCACACAGTCAAGAGAGAGCACTTCCGACAAAAATATGTTTTCAAATGTCCATCATACTAAACAAGTATGAAGACATCTCCACTCATAACCGATGACCGGATTTTCCACTTCGAGTAAGTTTCATCATACCAACCGGGTGTGATCTACTTACAAAGGTAAGTAGTTTTTCTGCGTGATTTTCAAATCACGCCTCAAGTTTTGACATTTAAACGTACCACTAAGTAGTGGGTTTTCATTTCAAGGTATTTATCATTCCCAATCGGGTATGATATAAAATTACACTCACAACCGGTAAGTGGTTTTTAGCTAAAATTCGCTTAACACCCCAACCGGGTATGATGTTAAAAGTCCCACTCACGGTAACTTCTAATTTAGAAAATGTGCTTATCATCCCAATCGGATATGATGTGAATAACCTACTCAACTATTAATGCAGCGAATTCCACTAGATCAGTTCTTTGTATTCACGCGAGCTTGTCCTTGCTAGTGTTCTCGGTACTTCATGATCCTACACGATATGAACATCCTTGTTCAATATCCCTCGGCCTAATAGCCTTCATTCATTCCAAATGAATGAGAAAAACAAACATTTATTTATTTACAATTAGGTCCCTAAATTTATTTTTTTTAAGTCCCTAATGCCAGTTTTTCCTCAAATTCAGTCCTGAAACTTTTAAAATTTATCTTAGGACCTCAATTTATTCAAATTCACAAAAAGGTGTTTAATTTCCCAAATTTCCAATTTGGTCCCCCCAACTTTCCCAAAATTACCATTTTGCCCTTCCTTTACAAAAATGGTAAGTTTCACCCCAAAAATTCTAAAATTCCTCAATTGGCCCTCTAACATTCTTATCATGCCCAATTGAACCTCAATTTTATAAAATTACATCTTGGTCCTTCGAATTTTAAAAAATCCCCAATTTTCCCCCAATTTCAACTTCCTAACACAGTCGAATTTGATTTTATCATATTGACCGATCAAACACTTCTAATTGTTAAAATTGAGTTTATACATGTTCATACGATTCCCTAGCACTTTGAATCGTAAATTTTAATGTTGGAACAAGATCAAACAGAGCTTCGCTGAAAAACAGACTATAGAGAGAGAGCTTCAATTACTCACCGTCGGGGCACGGTGGTTTGAGCTTTCAATCTAAGCAGATAGCTCTCATCTTGATGTTCATCCTAGAATCAAGAATTGCATCAATTGATGGAAAATTGAGTTAGAATTTCCTCATCAAAGTTCTGTCGGTTCTCTCTCTAACAACGGTCAGAAATTGCAGAGGAGAGCCGAATTGGCTTACCTTTCCATTCTAATTTAGATGTAGGAGGGCTGTAGAGGTGTTGTAAGTCTTGGTTTGGCCTAGAGAGGGCTCAAATTGGCTGATTTCAGCTCGGCTGAAACAGGGCAGCTTTGTTCCATCGAAGCTGCTTCACTGTTCCATAATGTCGGCGCTTCTCTGGAGACCCTCGGAGCAAACGGAGACTATAGGCATGTAGTTGACTTCTCCCCAATTCTAAAGAGCCCGACCTCTCCTTCCGAGGTTAAGAAAAATGCTCAAGTTGAAGCTTTGGTTCGAACTTCACCGGGAAATGGAGTACTAGAGAGGGAGAGAAGTGTTTAGGTGTGAGGAGAATGAATGGGGATGAGCTCTTTATATAGGGGTAAAATTGTGTATTAATGAATGGGGGAGATTTATTACTAGTATTAATGTTGCCATAAATTGATGAATATTTATTAGTATTAATTTTAATAATTTAATTTAGGTAATAAATTATTGGTATTAATTACAATAATTAAAAAATATATATTAATTTGTGGCTATTAGTATTAATGTCACCCATCCTCGCATTACTCTCACGCAAGCACGCTTAACTTCAGTGTTCTAATGGGATCTAGTTCATCTAAACCGATCTGGTTTTTCTCTTCTAATTTGTTTTAAGGTTCTTTTCCAAGGTTTTATAAACCCTTTGGATGACCCAAAAGTTGTAAATTTTCAAATTGCTTGTTCCCAAATAATCACGTTTGTAAATTGGTTCGGTTTTCTTACTCGATTTGACCGATTCTTTTCCCAGTTTTCCTTAACTCAAAAGGGTGGGGTTTACACATCCCTCATCACGCTCTCAGTTTCCCATGTCTCTTCTTGCATGGGTCTGTTTTGCCAAAGAACCTTGACCTTAGTAATTCTCTTATTCCTCAAGTTCTTGTCCCTCCGGTCGATGATTCGTACCATTTTCGTTTGATCGGTCAAGTTCTCTTCTAGCTCTAGTGGAGATCAGTCCAATACATGGCTATGATTAGGCTAGTATTTCCGGAGTACCGAGATATGGAATACATCATGTATTCTCTATAACTCTAGGGGTAGTTCCAATTTATATGCCACTGGTCCTATCCTTTGGATGATGGGATAACGACAGATGTACCTTGGTTTCAAATTTCCCTGTTGTTGAAACCTAAGTAATCCCCTTCATGGGGATACTTTTAGGAACACTTGGTCCCCCACATCAAATTCTAGATACTTTCTCTTTTTGTCCGCATAGCTCTTCTACCTATCCTAAGTGACCTTGAGTTGACTCTTGATTATCTTGATCTTTGTTGAGTTATCTTCGATTAATTTCACCCTTTCCAGTTTTCTTTCCCCCACTTCTTCCCAAAATAAGGGGGTACCGCATGGTCGTCCATAGAGGGCCTCATAAAGGGCCATTTGGATACTGGCATGATAATTGTTATTGTACACAGATTTCATCAGTCACTATTATTCCTCCAAACCCTTATCCATAATGAGTACACATGCCCTTAGCATGCCCTCCAAGTTTGGATTGTTCTCTAACACTGTCCATCGGTCTGAGGATGAAATGTCGTACTCATGTGAAGCTTAGACCCCAAGACACTTTTCAAACTTGGCCAGAACCTTGAGGTAAATCTAGGGTCTCAATCCGACACTATGCTTACCGGAATGCCATGGAATCTTACTATCACACTCATGTATATGACGACCAGATGTTCCACTGTATCCATCACTCTTATAGGTAGGAAATGAGCAGACTTGATCAATCTATCCACAATGACCCAAATTACGTCTCAACCCTTCCTAGTCACAGGTAGTCCTGTGACAAAGTCCATGGTATTGTGCTCCCACTTCCACTCTGGGATTGGTAAGGGTTATAGCAGTCTTGATGGTTTTTTATGCTCAGATTTAATTTGTTGATAGGACAAGCATTGGGCTACGTATTCTGCAATATCCCTCTTGATTCCTTTCCAATAATATCCTTGTTTGAGGGTGTGGTACATCTTAGTACTGCTCGAATGCATCGCATACACCGAATCGTGTGCCTCCTCTAGAATTAATCTCTTCAGTTCTCTATCTTGAGGCATACACACTTTGCCTTTATAGGTTAGTACTCCATCGCCTCGAAGGTCATAGACTCATTTTGTCCCTCTATTGACCGGATCTAAATAGGATTGGAGTTCCTTATCTGCATTTTGATGGACCTTAATTTGCTCTATTAGGCTGGGTCTCACCACTATGTCAGCCAGTAAGCATCTCTCCATTTGGTCCATTCTAAGGTCCACCCTCATTCTTCCCAACAATTGCAACAAGGATAAGTAGCTTGTTTTTATCTGTGCCACCTTAGTTTTGTACTTACGACTCAGGGCATCTACCACCACATTTTCCTTCCCGGGGTGATACTCTATCACAAGGTCATAATCTTTAACCAATTCCAGCCATCTCCTCTGGTGGAGATTTAACTCCTTCTAAGTTAAGAAATACTTATTCTTGTGATCAGTGTATACCCTTCACTTAACCCCGTATAAGTAGTGTCACCAAATCATTAGGGCGAACACTATTGTAGCTAATTCCATGTCATGGGTAAGATAATTCTGCTCATGTACCTTAAGTTGTCGTGAGGTGTATGCGATAACCTTGCCTTGTTGCATCAATGCACATCCGAGTCCTTGTTCGAATGCCTCACTATAGATGGTGTACTCCCCCACAATTGGGTCAAAAAGGGAGAGTACAGGTGCGGTTGTGAAATGAGTCTTCAACTCCAAGAAAGATTTCTCATAGTCCCATTTATACTCTACTCCTTTCCTGGTGAGCCAAGTCAAAGGGGTAGCTATCTTAGAGAAATCCTGCACAAACCGTCTGTAGTATCCTACTAGGCCTAAGAAACTTCGTATCTTCGAAGGATTCTTGGGTGTCTTCCAATCGGATATGGCTTCCACCTTTGTCGAGTCTACCTTGACTCCATCCTTGGACACACTGTGTCCTAAGAACCCTACTTCCTGCAACCAGAACTAACACTTGGAGAATTTTGCATATAATTTGTTTTCCCGTAGTATCTCCAAGGTGATTTCTAGATGTTCTTTGTGCTCCAACCTAGTTCATGAGTATATAAGGATAACATCTATAAATACTATCACGAACCTGTCCAAGTGTGGTTGGAACACTCAATTCATTAAACTCAATCCAAACTGCATCACCCTAAACTCATAATGTCCATATCGGGACTGAAATACGATCTTAGGATTACCTTCCTCTCGGATTCTGAGTTGATGATAGCCAGACCGAAGTTCTATCTTGGAGAAGTCGACTACTCCTTTTAGTTGGTCGAACAGGTCATCAATCCGTGGAAGTAGATACTTGTTCTTGATGGTGATCTAGTTAACTTCCTATAGTCTATGCAGTCTCATGCTCCCATCCTTTTTCTTTACAAATAGGACAGGTGCACCCCATGAAGACTGGCTAGGACGTATGAAGTCCTTCTCCAATAGCTCATCTAGTTACTCCTTCTGTTCCTTTAGCTCTGCTGGAGCCATGCGGTAAGGGGCTAGGGATATGGGGTTTCTTCTTGGGATAATCTCTATGGTGAACTCAAATTATCGGCTTGGGGGTAATCCAGGTAATTCTTCCAGAAATACATTCGGGTAGTGTTCCACTATCGGAATATCTTTGGGTCCCTTCTCTTAAGACTTCTCATTGATGATCATTGCCAGAAAAGCCTTACAACCTTTCTATATCATCTTTTGAGCTTTTACATGGGACACCATCAGTACTTCACTTTTCCTCCGGTCTCCTTGAAATTTTAGTCCAATTGTCTCGGAAATTTGGAATGTTACTATCTTCTTTCCACAGGGAATATCTACCTTAAATGAAATCCCTATTTCTCCTGAAATTCCCTTTTCATTTGCCCTAGGGAATATCTACCCTTAAATGACATCGCTTGATGTCTTCATCTCCTGTTTCCCCTTGTTGTTGATATCTCGAGGACACATCTTTTTTACCCTATCCTCATACCCACATGTACCTTAGTACATGTCTATTTCTTTTAGGGAGAGCTCAAGTCCTTCTTCTTTCCAAATCTCTTGATCATCATGTGAGAGACTTGCCTACGCGTCTCTTGGCTTGAGTTTGGTCGTTAAATTGGGCCATTGGTCTTTTTAAGGGTTTCCTTCATCCTTCTTTTTCCAAATATTTGGTCTTTCCACCTCTCCCTTCTTTGTTGGAGCTTAAATTATGACCTTCATGAGTATCAGTTCGCTAACTGCCTCATCCCTACAATTCCCTTGGTCTAATTATCTTAAGGCAGTTGTTTCTCGAGTCTTCTTCTCCTTAATGTCCATCCTACTGCTCTTTTTAGGGTGTAGTCCTTTCTACTTCTCAATCTTCCTTAGGGCATCGTTTATTCTCATTAACTATCTTGTTGTTATGAATTGCTTCCTTCTATTATGTTGGTCCAAAAATCCTATTTGACTTCACTGCTTTTTCCAAAGTGAGTCGTACTTGCCATCCTGATATATTCCATTTTGTTGTCAAATGCTCGGCTTGTCTTCTCTTGTGAAAACGCTCCCTTCTTTGCCCCTAAATGGCTGGAAATTTCTTTTTAATCTCTTCAGCTACCTTTTTTCTATTTGTAGTTTATCGAGGTCCTACCTTCAGTCCTTTTTCCTTCCTACCACTCCACTAGGATCATGAAGAGCTTACTTTTGGATGTGGTTGAGATTCTGAGTAGGAGTTGTGTTTCTTGGGAAGGTATCCTTTTAGATTCCTATAGTTCTTGGGAAGGTATCTCCTAGACTCCTTAATTACCTTGGTGGTGTTCTTGTTATCCCTTCTTTGCCCAATAATTCCCTTGATTCATTCCTTTATTTGGGATGGGAATCTCCTTGGTCTCTGTGGTGTCTAGGGTAACGAGGGTTTGTTTGGTTACTTTTCTTGGGCAATCTTCCTACAGTTGAGGCGCAAGGGCACATAATTTTTTAGAGATATGGTTTTAGGAACATAGAGTTCTTTATTAGTGGACAAATAGTACAATGTGTTGGGGTCTTTGCCCCATTACAAAAAGTGGTTACGAAATAGATGGGGAGCTACAGGTTCTTGACAAGCGTCCTCCTTGGCAAGGTTATAAGCCCTTCTTGACAAGTACCGAGATATGGAATACATCATGTATTCTCTATAAATCTGGGGGGAGTTCCAATTTATAAGCCACTGGTCCTATCATTTGGACGATGGGATAAGGACCAATGTACCTTGGTTCAACTTTCCCCATTGTTGAAACCTAAGTATTCCCCTCCATGGGGATACTTTTAGGAACACTTGCTCCCTCACAACAAATTCTAGATCCTTTCTCTTTTTGTCAGCATAGCTCTTCTACTTATCCTAAGCAGCCTTAAGTCAAATCCTCATTATCTTGATCTTTGTTGTGGCATCTTCAATTAATTTGACTTTGTCTAGTTTTCTTTCCCCCACTTCTTCCCAAAATAAGGACTATGGCATGGTCGTCAATAGCGGGCCTCATAAGGGGACATTTGGATACTGGCATGATAACTGTTATTATACACAAATTCCATCAGGCACAAGTATTCCTCCCAACCCTTATCCATAATGAGTATGCATGCCCTTAGCATGTCCTCTAGGGTTTGGATTGTTATCTCACAATGTCCATCGATCTAAGGATGAAATGTCGTACTCATGTGGAGCTTAGTCCCCAAGGCACTTTGCAAACTTGGCCAAAACCTTGAGGTAAACCTAGGGCCTCAATCTGACACTATGCTCACTAGAATGCCATGGAGACTTAATATCTTCCTCGGGTATAAGATGGCCAATTGTTCCACTGTATCCATCACTCTTATAGGTAGGAAATGAGCATACTTAGTCAATTTGTCCACAATGACCCAAATTACATCTCGACCCTTCCTAATCACAGGTAGTCCTATGACAAAGTCCATGGTAATGTGCTCCCACTTCCACTCCGGGATTGGTAAGGGTTGTAGCAGTCCTAATGGTTTTTTAGGCTCAACTTTAATCTATTGATAGGAAAAGCATTGGGCTACATATTCCGCAATATCCCTCTTCATTCCTTTCCACCAATATCCTTGTTTGAGGGTGTGGTACATCTTAGTACTGCTCGGATGCATCGCATACACCAAATTGTGTGCCTCCTCTAGAATTAATCTCTCCAATTCCCTATCTTGAGGCGCACACACTCTACCTTTATAAGTTAGTACTCCATCGCCTCGAAGGTCATAGTCTAGTTTTGTCCCTCTATTGACCGGATCTAAATAGGATTAGAGTTCCCTATCCGCTTTTTGATGGACCTTAATTTGCTCTATTATGCTGGGTCTCACCACTACATCAGCCAGTGAGCATCTCTCCCTTTTGTCTATTCTATGGTCCACCCACATTCATCCCAACTATTGCAACAAGGGTAAGTAGCTTGTTTTTATCTGCGCCGCTTCGATTTGGTACTTATGACTCAAGGCATCTACCACCACATTTGCCCTCCCGGGGTGATACTCTATCACAAGGTCATAATCTTTAACCAATTCCAACCATCTCCTCTGGTGGAGATTTAACTCCTTCTAAGTTAAGAAATACTTAAAATTTTTGTGATTAGTGTATACCCTACACTTAACACCGTATAGGTAGTGTCACCAAATCATTAAGGTGAACACTATTGCAACTAATTCCAAGTCATGGGTAAGATAATTCCGCTCATGTACCTTAAGTTGTCATGAGGCGTAGGCGATAACCTTTACTTGTTGCATCAATACACATCCGAGTCCTTGTCCAGATGCATCACTATAGATGGTATACCCCTCACACTTGGGTCAAGAAGGGAGAGTACATGTGCTATTGTCAAACGAGTCTTCAACTTCAAGAAAGTTTTTTCACAATTTTCGTCCCATTTATAATCTACTCCTTTCCTAGTGAGCCGAGTCAAAGGGGCAGCTATCTTAGAGAAATCCAACACAAACCGTTTGTAGTATCGTGCTAGGCCTAAGAAACTTCGTATCTCCGAAGGATTCCTGGGTGCCTTCCAATCGAATATGGCTTCCACCTTTGCCGAGTCTACCTTGACTCCATCCTTGGACACTGTGTGTCCTAAGAACCCTACTTCCTGCAACCAAAACTCACACTTGGAGAATTTTGCATATAAGTTGTTTTCCTATAGTGTAAACCCCGATCTTTTGAGTTAACAAAAATTGGGAAAAGAACCGATCAAACCGAGTGAGAAATACCAAATTGGTTCACAAACTTGACCATTTGAGGGTTCATAAAACCTTGGAAAAGAACCTTAAGACAAATTAGAAGAGAAAAATCATACTAGTTTAAGTGAATTAGATCTCGTTAGTACATCAAAGTTATGCTTGCGTTAGAGTTTGTAGCAACATTAATACTAGTAATAAATCTCCCCCCATTTAATACACAATTTTACACCTATATAAAGAGCTCATCCTCATTCATCGTCCTCACACCTGAACACTTCTCTCTCTCCCTCTACTACTCCATTTCCCAATGAAGCTCATACTAGATCTACGACTTGAGCATTTTTCTTAACCTCAGAAGGAGAGGTCGGGCTCTTTAGAACTGGGGAGAAGTTACCTACATGCCTGTAGTCTCTGTTTGCTCCGAGGGTCGTTGGAGAAGCACCGACATGATGGAACAGTGAAGCAGCTCCTGCGGAACGAAGCTGCCCTATTTCAGCCAAGCTGAAATCGACCAATTTGAGCCCTACTCAGGCCAAACCAAGCCCTGCCAGCACTTCCTTGGCTCTCCCACGACGGAATTAGGACTGAAAGTTAAGCCAATTCGGCTCCCCTCTGCGATTTCCGACCGATGCTACAAAGAGAACCGATAGAATTTTGATGATGAAATTCTAACTCAATTCGACATCAATTGATGCAATTCTTGATTCTAGGATGAACCTCAGGACAAGAGCTATCTGCCCAGATTGAAATCTTAGACCGTCGTGCCCCCAACGTTGAGTAATTGAAGCTTTCTCTCTCCATAGTCTATTTTTCGGTGAAGCTCCATTTGAGCTCATTCTGACATCAAAACTTGCGATTCAAAGTGCTATTGAATCGTATAAAGATGTAGGATCTCAATTTTAATTTCAATTTCAACAATTAGAAGTGTTTGATCAGTTAATTTGATTAAATCAAATTCGGTTGTGTTAGAGTTGAAATTGGTGGGGAAATTAGGGATTTTTGAAAATTCGAAGGACCAAGATGCAATTTTATAAAATTGAGGGTCAATTGGGTATGATAAGAAGGTTAGAGGGCCAATTGAGGAATTTTAGAATTTTTTCGGTGAAACTTACCATTTTTGTAAAGGAAGGGCAAAATGGTAATTTTGGAAAAGTTGGGGGACCAAATTGGAAATTTGGGAAATTAAATCCCTTTTGTGAATTTGAATAAATTGAGGTCCTAAAATAAATTTTAAATGTTTCAGGACTCAATTTGAGTAAAAATCGGCATTAGGGACTTAGAGTTAAAGAAAAATAACTTTAGGGACCTAATTGCAAATAAATAGAAAGTTTGGTTTTCTCATTCAGTTGGAATGAATGAAGGTTATTAGGCCGAGGGATAATGAACAAGGATGTTTATATCGTGCAGGAATACGAAGAATTGGGAATGCCAACAAGGACAAGCTCGTGTGAATACAAAGAACTAGTCGAGTGGAATTCACTGCATTAACGGGTGAGTAGGCTTACTAACATAATACCCAGTTGGGATGATGAGCACAGTTTAAAATTAAAAACCACCTATCGGTTGTGAGTGAGATTTTATATCATAACCAGTTGGGGATGATAAGTACCTCGAAATGAAAACCCACTACTTAGTGGTATTTTAAACATCACAACATAGTGGAGTGATGTGAAAATGACGCAGAAAAAAACTACTTACAAGTTGTGAGTAGATCATACCTGATTGGTATGATGAAGGTTCCTCGGAGGAAGTGGAAAGCCCGTTCATCAGTTATGAGTGGAGATATCCTCATACCCGGTTGATATGATGGATAGTTGAAAACATATTTTGTTTGAAGTACTCTCCCCCGACTATGTGCCATAGCTTAAACGATTTGGGAGACCGTTTTTACGGGCGCTTGAATAGCTCTATTAAGTTGTAAGCCTCGGTTTTGGAACTTGGGGGCTAATATGCCCGATTTTAAAAATCTCATACAGTGAGCCCAAGGCTAGTTGGCACAAGCAGGAGCTCGTAAACAAACATGAGTTATATGTCATAAAACTTTAAATAAATGAATTTTTGGCCATGGTACCAACACAGGACCAACTTACTCAGTCAACTAGCGGCAGTGCGATATGACAGGTCGACAGACCAGTCAAGACAAACAGCTGCAGGTTGAGTTGAGGATCGGGGTCGTTGGACCAATGGCACCAGAGATTATATGGCATGATGTGAAAATACTGATTGTGCATCCACTGTGACTACGGGATCTTCAAGATGCTCAAGAGGGGTAGTGATGTGTTCTAGGGCCCTGGACGACCTGGTGGATATAAGGGCAGATCGTCAAACCATGTGACCTTGCAAAGCTCGTTGTAGCTTCAAGCGCATGAGACCAAGGTGGGGTCGTGATGAGATCTCTGTCCTCATACTGACACGGAGAATTGATTTCAGGATTGAGGGTCGGATGTCGCGTACATCCACTCATTCTCATAATAGAAGTGGACGAGTTGGCCTGCGACTGTGTGATTGACCTTCATGATGAAGGATGTGTGTTGGGTGATGACACACCATGATTAATAAAAAATGGTGATGAAAATATATATTTGAAATAAAAGGATTTTTGGAAGAAAATAAAGAGTATGGCACACTCCAATACAAATCTTTTTCCTAAAAGTTAAATTTCGAAAACCCATTCACTAAGTAGTTGTACTCACCCCCTCTCTTATATCCCTCTCAGGTAGACCAAGGAAAACCTACCCAAGACCTCATGTTAGTTACACCTGTAAGACAGGTATGATTAATTTAAAATTTTATGCAGATTTGATTTATGCTATTTTAGGAAAGGTACTGGTTTAAGGGACGTTTTACTCTTCGTGATTTATAAACAAGGGGCAACCCTTAATAAACCAGGAGAGTGGTGGGTTGATTACGGGGATCCAACCAAACCGGGTCGGGGCGTAACAACTAGAGTGGTATTAGAGCCTATTTCCTCGAATACATAATCAAGACTAGAAAATATATTTACTAATAGGATTGATCTTAAAATTTTCAGATGGCTCCCTAGAAAGAAACCAAGAAAACTAAGAATGACTCTACTCAACACCCTGTCCTTATAGGAAGACAACCCTAGAAGCTTCCTAATGCCCGAGACATAGTAGAAGCCCAAAGGACTAAATGGGAAAGTATCCAGTACCACCAAGGAGTACGGTGCCAGGACATGTTAGGGTCATAGTTCTATGTATAAAGGGAGCCTTGCCTAAAGCTAGGAAGTCTAGTACAATCATATAATCTTACCAAGGAAGATACTTACCAAGAAAACTGTAGCTTCCTATCTATCCTGTAACTATTTTTGTAATAGGGTTAAGACCCAAACCTTTTGTACTCCTCTAATAATGAAGTACTTGAAATTTCAAAAATCCTATCTCTCAATGATGTGATATTACTAAGAAGATGGTCTCAAGAATAGTAAACAAACAAACCCCCTTCACCATAAAAATTAGGGAGAATCCCATCCCATTTAAGAAAGCTGAATTAGGGGATTAAGAAATATAGGGGAACTCTTGGAGGGACCATTTGGTAAAGAAGACTTGACAAGAAAACTCTCAAGGAAGAACGGCGAAGCACCAAACTACCAATAGACCCTAGAAAGGCCCCACAATACTCAAAGGAAAGGAGGAACTACACAGTCCACGCAAGGGAATAACCTATTATAAGTATGAACAATGGGGACACGATGTAAAGAAGTACCCAACCCTACTAAGGACAAGTACCAAACATGTCATAAGTGTAAGGGAATAGGATAGGTAATGAAGGTCTGTTCCACACCTCATCGATTTAGGGTAATACCTCCTCAAAGGTCACAAAAGACATAAAGGATTAGTGACCATAAACCAGGGAACAGGTTAAGTAAGCAGTTCACAAAGAGGTTAAGAAATGACAAGGTAAAAAAAAACCAAATTTAAAACTTCTTCTTAAGAAGGTCAAACCGAGAAGGATACCCCAAGAATGGAGGTAAGAAAGTATACCTAGAACCCCCTCCTAAGGGGAAAACATGGAAAAATGTCCTTTGGAAACTCTAGGGGTATGACACAGTAAGAGTAGAAGAAATATGCTATGAAAGGAAACCTTGGAGGAATGCATACGACTAAGTACCCTTGAAGGAATCATTGATGGGCGGATGGACATAATGTGGAGTGCAAGAAACCAACCCTTAATTTGGAACTTCTCGAAGGAACGATGTATCGTGATGGTCCATTGTGACCTGTTGGAAGGAGCAGAAGAACCAAATAGCAATTCCACGAGAACCAAGTAGAAAGAAGCAACTATTAACAAAAGGATGAGCATGAAGGACGAGTGATATAGCTGCCTAGACAATTGGACAAGAAAAATAGTAAGAAGGAGGCAGTTAAAGAACTGGTCTTCGAGAGACCATGGATTTAAACCACGACAAAGAAGGGAGAAGTGAAAAGGCCAAAACATTGGAAAAGAAGAATGAAGGAAAATCCTTTTAGTTGGTTGAACAGGTCATCATTCTGTGGAAGTAGATACTTGTTCTTGATGGTGACCTGGTTCAACTTTCTATAGTCTATTCACAGTCTCATGCTCCCATCCTTTTTCTTTACGAATAGGACAGGTGCACTCCATGGAGACTAGCTAGGGCGTATGATGTCCTTCAACAGCTCATCTAGTTGCTCCTTCAATTCCTTTAGCTTTGTTGGAGCCATGCGGTAAGGGGCTTGGGATATGGGGTTTGTTCTTAGGATAATCTCTATGGTGAACTCAAATTGTCGACTTAGGGGTAATCCAAGTAATTCTTATGAAAATACATTCGGGTAGTGTTCCACTATATGAATATCTTTGGGTCCCTTCTCTTCAGACTTCTCATTGATAATCATTTCCAGAAAAGCCTTACAACCTTTTTGTATCATCTTTTGAGCTTTTACATGGGACACCATCCGTACTTCACTTTTCCTCCGGTCTCCTTGGAATTTTAGTTCAATTGTCTCGGGAGTGTGGAAGGTTACTATTTTCTTTCCACAGTCCATCCTAGCCTAATGGGTACATAACCAATCCATTCCAAGGATTATTTCTACCTCCCTCAGAGGTAATGGAATCAAATATGCTTCTAATTTAATTGCCCCAATCTTTATCTCACATCCCTTCAGTTGTTTTTCCCTGTTTAAACCTTCTCCTAAGGGTGTGAGGATGTTGAGACTTTATCCTAGAGAGGTGAGTTCTAGGGGTAGTTTTGAGATTTGGTCCTCTTTGATAAAGGATCTTTATGCTTCCGAGTCGAAGAGTACTTAGACCTTTCATCCCCACAAATGCACATACCCTGATTAGAGAAACACATATTTTTAGAGAAAAGATTTACTTTATTGATTAATATTTCAATTACATGTTCTTTCTTAATCTAGTTGGGAGGGTTTTGGGAAGTACCCACTATGGTACTAGGGTATTTCCTAGCCTCTTCCTAGGAGAGGTTGTATACCCTAGTTGGTACTCTCACTGTGGCATCCTACTGAGGAGTCCTTGGGTTCCCTTGGGGTGGTCCAAGCGTATTCCTTTGTTTGTTCTCCCTAAGAGTGGGGCATTCCTTTGCAAAGTGCCTCACTTGTCCACATGCAAAATAGGACAAACATGCTCTCTTGTGGTACCTTTGGCACCTAGGACAGCGAGGGTTTCCTTGTAGTAGGGTAGGGGTCAATCTCTGGGTAGACGGTGGCACATCTTTCTTCTTTTGAAATCTCACTTTATTTCCCCATCTTGGACCATTATGCTCTCTCCATCCTCCATGACGGCTATGGCTCTTGTCCTCCTTTCGGGTTGTCTGCTCCATCCGACAATGTCGGATCTGTACTAGTCGCTCACATTCGTGAGTCATAGTGATAACTACTGCCAGATCCATGGGGCATCCTAGTACTCCCATATGATCTTGTATGCCCATATTGAGACTGTCCATGAATTGTTGGCATATGTCTGCCAATTCAACCAAATCAGGGGCAAAGGGTCTTAACTTATTGAATTTGGTCTCATACTCTTATATAAAGTTAAGCCATTGTCGAAGTAAGAGGAAATCATGCTTCTTCTCATTAATCAAATGAGGAGCCAGGTACTCTTTCACATACCTCTCCTCAAACTGCTCCTAGGTGGGTGTGGAGGTATGCAGGCTTCAGACATTGTCCCACCATCTTTAGGAACTACCTTCCAGAAACAATTATGTTAGGATCACCATATCCTTTGGTGATATCCTAACTATCTCCATCAATTTCTTGATGTTGGCTAGCCAGTCCATGATGGTTCTCGCATCCTTCTCTCTAAGTGATGCAAACCTCGCCAATATGCTGACGACACCCTATACCAAATATGGCAATGATCCCAAGACTTTCACGACGCAAGTGCAAAAAGATGGAATATACCTTGTTTATGTGAGAAACAAGGTATGGGATATGTAGACGCCACACCCAAATCCTCTAAGAAGAACTCTTAGAAAACCCCGGGTGATAAGTCTTGATTGCTTGAACGCCACAGGTAAAAACCTGATAAGTTCAAAAAGCTCTTTCAAGATAGAAAGAAGACAAAACCTCACAAGATATAAATTTCAAAGTGTGGTCTCTCCAATGCTGTGGAGTATGCCTTTTATAGGCTCAGAAAACAACCGAATGACCCACATAATGAGGAAAAATCTATTATGGTTATAAGTTAACCTTATCTAATCTAACTACCTAATATTATCCTAATAGATTTATTATATTTATAAATCTCTCCTTATTAATTAAATCTGGACCTTCTCTTGGGCTCATCTTGGGCTCTTCATTTGGGCTTCTATTTGAATATTCAGCAATCTCTTTAATCAGCCCATATAAAGCTTATTTGAATCTTTTAGCCCTTAACCTTGTGATTGTGCCCTCTTGCAGACTCAATTGATTATTCATCTCATTTGGTGACGAACTGTTCAGCTCCATTGTAGGTTTGGTTGATTGGACTTGTGAATTCGTAGTCTCTTTAGTCGGATTCACATCACTAAGGAAAGCCTTACACCTCAGTTAATAGAGAGTCTTTACTTGGGAATGTCAACTAGAGGGGGATGATTAACAAGACGAGGATGAGATTGTACTTCCTCTGGTTCAGCCTGAGAGTTAGTGCATGCATCAAGGACGAGGTTAGGTTGTCCAAATACTCGAGTGAACTACTCGTACAACCTTTGGTGTTCCGAGCTTAGTCCAGGTGGGGTTGTTTGGGCTCCTCAGGGAGTTTCCATAGTAAGGGGTGGTTGGGTAGTGTTAGAGACTGCAGTTCTTGTTCTCTTGGTTCCTCTCTTGGGAGCCATCTGAAATTTTTAAAATTATCTCTATTAGTTACTATGTTCTCTAGTCTTGATAATTTATTCAAGAAAACAAGCTCTTATACCACTTAAGTTGTCACGCCCCGGCCCAGTTTGGTCGGATCCCCGTGAGCAACCTGCCACTCTCCCGGTTTATTAAGGGTTTTCCCCATCTCTAAACCATTAGGAGTAATGTATAATAAAAATTGAATATATGAATCTTACATACCTGTCTTGCAGGTTCAGCTATCGGAAAGTCTTTAAGTGGTTTTCCCTTAGTTATCTGAAAAGGGATAAAGAGAGGGGGTGAGTTCGACGACTCAGTAAAAGGATGCTGGGAAAGAGTTTTCATAATTAAATTATCTTTAATTGGAGTGTGTCAAACTCCTTATTTCTTTAAAAATATTATTTCCTTAAATTCCCAATTTTTCAAACCATTTTCCTTATTTTCACATCAAGTGTGTTTAACAATCAACACACACCCTTTATCAAGAAGGGAATCACATATACGCAGGACAGCCCGTCCACTACACCCACCTGTGGCATTGGAGCAACTTTACCGGCCACCTAGATAGAAGTCCGTCCACTTCTACCATAGAATGAGTGGATGTATGCGATATCCGACCATCAAACCCAAAGTCAACTTCGTGTTTGTATGAGGATAGATACCTCATCCCGACCCCACCTCGGTTTCATGCGCATGAAGCTACGTCGAGCTTCCCTGACTTCTGGCATGACAAACTGCCCTTATCTCCACCATGTCATCTAGGAGCCCCTTGGATGCATCACTGCCCTCGTGGGCATCTTGATGGTCCCAAACCTCAAGTGCATGAACAAACAATAATTTTTCCACAATGTCATTTATCTTTGGTGCCATTGGTCCAACGGTCCTGACCCTCAACCCGACCTGCAGCTGTTTGTCTAGACTGGTCCGTCGACTTGGTCCTCACGCACTGCCACCAATCCATCGAGTATGTCGGTCCTGTCTTGGTACCATGGTGAAATCACACATTCCATTCATTTAGATATTTCATGGCATAAATAGATCATGTTCATTTACGAGCTCCTGCTCGTGCCAACTCGCCTTGGGCCCACTATACGTGATTTTCCAAAACCAGGCATTTTAGCCCATAAATTCCAAAACCGAGGCCTTTGGCCTTATTTGAAATGTTATAGCTCCTATGAAGAAGGTCTCTCAAAATTTTTAAGCATTGGACACAAAGGGAGAACACTTCTGACAAAATAAATTTTCCTTCCATCACACCAACCGGGTGTGATGACATCTCTACTTACAACCGACAAGCGAGTTTTCTACTTCCTTTCTGGAAGTCCATCATACCAACCAGGTATGATCTCTCTACTTACAACTGTTAAGTAGTTTTTTTTCCGCATAGTTCTCACATCACTCCAACCGGGTGTGATGTCAAAATTCCACATAGTAGTGGTTTTTCATTTTCGAAGTGCTCATCATCCCAACCAGGTATGATGATGTGAATAAACCCACTTACCCGTTAACCGTGACGTGTTCATCCTCAATTGATTTTCCCAAGTCGGCACAAGCTTCTCTTGCTAGCATTCCAGTCCTTCATGCTTCTACATGATTTGGACATACTTATCTATTAATATTTGACAAGATAGCCTTCATTCCTCACATATGAACGTAAATGCCCAAAATTTTTAGTTAATTACATTTAGGGTTTTTTAGGGTTTTTCCTTGCCTTTAGGTACCTAATGCAAACTTTTCCCCAAATTGATTCCCAAAACTTCCAAAATTCACTTTAGGTCCTCAATTTACTCAATATTGTTTAACAGGCTCAAGTTTTCTAAATTTTTCAAAAATTACCAATTTTTCCCTACTTTACAAAAATGGTAATTTGACCCCAATTATTTTAAAAAATTGACCAATTAGCCCTCCATTATCTTTTTCATGGCCACTTGGCCCTCAATTTTGGGAAATTGCAATTTGGTCCCTCAATTTTACGAAATCACCAATTTCCCCCTTTCATACTGGCCAAATTTGATTTCATCAAATTGACCATACAATCGAGGTTAATTGTTGAAATTGAAGGTATAATTGAGTACCTACACATCCATATGATTCAATTGAGCTTTGAATCTCATGAATTGTGGTCGAAACGAGCTCAAACGGAGCTTCGCCGAAAAACTGTGCATAGAGAGAGAAATCTTCAAAAGCTTACTATTAGAGGTGCAACGGTCTGATCTCTCTATCAGGAAAGATAGCTCTCTTCCTAAGGTATCTTCTAGGATCAAGAATTCATACAATTGACCTCAAATTAAAGGATAATTTCGTCGATGAAATTTTGTAGTTTCTCTGTCTAACTCCAGCCTACAATGACTGAGGAGTGCCGAATTGGCTTACCTTTTAGCTCAGTTGAGGTTATCTAAGGGTTGTAGGGATGTTAGGGGAGCTTGGTTTGGCCGAAGGGGGGCCAAATTTGGCCGATTTCAACTCGGCTGAAACATGGCAACTTCGGTCCATAGGAGCTGCTCCAATGTTTGATTAAGCCGGTGCTTCGCCAGCGGTCCTCGGATCAAACAGAGTTTACTGTCAGATAGCTAATTTCTCCTAGAGTCTAAAGAACTTGACCTCACCTTCTAAGGTTGAGAAAAATACCCAAGTTGGAGCTCTGGTTCGAGCTTCATCGAAAATTTGAGCAATTGAGAGAGAGTGAAGTTTTTAGGTGTGAGAAGAATGAATGGAGAGGAGCTCTTTATATAAGGAGCTCGGAGACTCTCTAGTTGTCCGTTTGGCACCATTATGGTGCTCATTCATGGCCTGAAACGCCCTAAATGAGACTTTTCACCTTCGATGGCACTGTTCATTTTTTCGGTGAGTGAACAATGTTGTCATTTGAAGGAAGAATATGACAATGTTCTAAACCGGACCGGACCGATCCGAATCGGGTTCAATGCTTAAACCGACCGGTTCATGCCTAATTCGACTGAGTTTTTCAAAATTAAAATTTTCTAAATTCATTCTCTATCCAATGATGGCTTTAATTCCCCAATTTGAATATTTTAAGCTACTTAGAAAAATAAATTTAGAAACCAGTTCAATGATGGTTCAAACCGATTCAGGTCTGGTTCACATGAACTGGTCTAGTTCTCTCATTCAATTTGTTCCAAAGTCCCTTTCCATGGTTTTTATGACTTTTAGGCTACTCGGAATTTCCAAATTTTCTAATTTGCCCTTTCTCTAACGGTTGATGTTCGTGAACAGGTTCAGTTTTGTCACTTGGGTTGACTGGTTCTCTCCCCGGTATCCTTATCTTTAAGGGACGAGATTTACAACTCTACCCTGCTTTTAGGATTTTTGTCCCCAAAACTTATTCAACATCCTTTGCATAGGGAATAACTTCCATTGATGCCAACTTGGAGTTTGTTTAACATGTTAACACTTTGGTTATTTTCACTTAGCCCCTTTATAACACGCACTTAAGGAATTTACTTTCCTTTCCATTGCTTACTCATTCTATGGAGCTTATTCTAGCTAAGCATGTCTTACACACTATTCGAAGGCACATCCTTAAGTTCACTTCCTCCTCTACTTAGGGCAAGGTTCTTCCTCTTGAGGGTTCTTGCTGAGGATTTTAAGATTAGGAGTTTCAAGCTGCCCAATCGTTCTCGTGTCTAGTTATTCTCTTGGTCACTAAAACACTTATCTCTGTGTCCTTTTGAGCGCTACATACTTGCTTCCACGGGTATCAGTGTTATCAACTTTTTGTCTTATTTCGACCCTTTCCTCATCCGTTATTTATTACAACTTCGGTCCAAATTCGATGTTGACCTTATCATGCTTAACTAACTTACTATTCCTTAGTTGAGGCATATCCTTCCTTGGGCTGTTGGGCTTGCATGTCCCTTATAGCACGACATGCCCCAAAATCTTTCTTTGACCATTAAAAATTTAGAACATTTTCTTAATGGTTGTTCTCAACCTTCCAATCTTTCGAGGATTGTATAGCTTTGTCTCTCTCTTCATCTAGTAATATTTCTTGACTATCTTTATCGTTATCCTCTCATCCATCTTACCATGTTGATTTCTCTTACCTACTCATCCTTTCCCAACTTCTTTATTGGGTCTTTCCAGTTCCAATCATTGGGTTTCCTGATGACTTATTGACATGCAAGGATTCTTCCCTTCTTATGTCCTTCCTCTTCTCTATTGGCGTACTTTATTCAATAATTTTCCTTTTCCTTAATCCACTCTTACTCACTCATGACCATTTCACGATTCATTATTTTGAGTTGATCTATTTTTGGTCTATGTGTCGATTGCTTTGTTCAGGGAGTTCCCTTCTTACAGTTTCATTCTCTACTATGTCCCTCAAAGTATAGATTTTAACCTTGGGAGCTACATGCTCAACCTTCCTACTATTCCTTGAAGGTTTCTTCCTTCATTTCCTTACACTTCCTTCTATATTGAGGCATTTGCCCACTTTGAATCCTTCCTCATCTTAAAATTCCATTTCATCCCTTATTCCTTATCCGAGGAACCTCCAACTATTGTTCTTATTTCGTGTACTCCACCTTATGCCCAGTCGCCCAGACTTTAGGCTTCATTATGCGTGTGTGGACTACGACCCATCTTACTATTAGTGGTTATTCCCCCATTAACCACTTCTTATTTTGAGGGCTTACTTCCCCAGCCTTTCTCGAGCGTTCTTTCCTTTATTTCCTTATTATGGGTAGTCTACCCATTCTTATTTGTCATAGCATCTTTTGATGCTAACTTCCTACTTACCCATTCCTTGGGTTTAACTTATTCCTTGGGCCCCCCTAGTATGCTTCCCTTGGTTCTTTCACCTCAACATGCGCTTCATTTGCAAGTTCATCTCATTATCCCTCTTCACTTGGTTCCATTACCTCTTAGTTGGGATACATTTGCCTTTCCAGGGTTTCCTTCCTTGGTAGGACTCTTCCCCTTTCTCCCGAAATTCCTTTTTCATTTACCCTATGGAATATATATCCTTAAATGAGATCTTTTGATGTCGTCTTCCCCTGTATACCCTTACCCTTGAAATCTTGTGGGCACATCTTTTGTACCCTAACCTCATCCTCATTTGTACCCTAGTACACGTCTATTTCTTTTAGGGAGAGTTCAAATCCTCCTTGTTTCAAGATCTCTTGGTCATAATTTGAAAGGCTTGGCTACCCCTCTCTTGTCTTGAGTTTGGTGATGAATCTGGTCTTGGCCATTGGTCTTTTTTAAGGATTTCCTTCATTCTTCTTTTTCCAATTGTTTGGCCTTTCCACCTCCCCCTTTTTTGCTAAAGCATAAATTATGACTTTCATGAGTATCAAATCGTTAACTGCCTCGTCTCTCCCATTCCCCTGGTCTAATTATCTTAGGGCAGTTATTTCTTGAGCCTTATTGTCCTTAATGTCCATCCAACCTACTGCCCTTTTTAGATTGTAGTCATCACTACTTCTCGGTCTTCCTTAGGATGTCGTTTATTCTCATTGACTATCTTGTTGTTACGACTTGCTTCCTTACGCTATGTTGGTCCGAAAATCCTATTTGGCTTCACTGCTTTTTCCAAAGTAAGTCATACTTTCCATCCAGAGACATCCCATTTATCGTCAAATGCTTGGCTTTTCTTTTCTTGTGGAGGTGTTCCCTTCTTTTCTCCTAAATAGCTAGAAATTTCTTCTTAAGGAAGAATTCTCTTCATCAACCCTTTGTTTTGCTTGCAGTTTATAGAGGTCCTACCTTCAATGCTTTTTCCTTCCTCATATAGTTGAGGCACACCATTGCATCATTATTGAGGGACAGAAAAGTTATAGGAACTAAAACTCTTACTTTCAAAATAGGGTTGCCAACTTGGGGCTTTAGCTTTTCTTAAAGGGAGGTTGGGTCGGGAAGTACCTACCACTACGCTAAAATCTTAAAGAGCTTCCTTCTGGATGTGGTTGAAATTTCAAGTCGGAGTCGTGTTTCTTGGAATGGTATCCTTTCAGATTCCTATAGCTGTGGAAGCATTATTCTTGGAAAGTATTATTCTAAATCCTTGTGGTGTGAGACAGTCCTTCACTTCATGTCCCATTTCCCTTACACCTATAACAAGTTATCTTGATACTTGTCCTTAGTAGTGTTGGGTACCTTCTTAAGCAGCGCCTCTATTGGCCATACCTTGTAATAGGTTATTTCCTTGCCCAGTTGCTACTCCAAAATTCCTCCTAGACTCCTTAATTACCTTGATGGTTTTCTTGTCGTGCCTTCTTTTCCCAATAATTCCCACGATTCATTCATTTATTTGGGATGGGAATCTCCTTGGTCTTTGTGACATCTAGGATAACACAGGTTTGTTTGGTTACTTTTCTTGGGCAATCTTCTACAACTGAGGCACAAGGTCACATTAGTTTTGAGAGATACGGTTTTAGGAACTTGCAGTTCTTTATTAGTGGAGAAGTAGTACAATATGTTGGGGTCTTAGCCCCATTACAAAAAGTGGATAAGAAATAGATGGGGAGCTACAGATTCTTGACAAGCGTCCTATTTGGCAAGGATATAAGCCCTTGATGGTGTTCCTGGCCTTAGGCTTGGCTCCCTTTGTACTCAAGATTATGACCCCAACAGGTCATGGCACTATCCTCCTAGATACTTCACATTAACATCTCTTGGTTCTTTGGGACTTCTCGGTTATTGAAGGGCTTCTTAGGGTGATCTTCCTACGGGAACAGAGTGTTGGGTGGTGTTGGTAACGCTAGTCCTAGTTTTCTTGGTTCCTCTCTTGGGAGCCATCTAAAAATTTAAAAACTTTGTCTTAGTTACTATGTTATATAATCTTAATAATGTATTCTAGGAAACAGGCTCTGATACAACTCAAATTGTCACGCCCCGACTAGGTTCAGTCAGATCCCCATGAACAACCCGCCAATCTCCTAGTTTATTAAGGGTTTTCCCCTTCTTTTAACCGTGAGGAGTAAGGCATCATTTTCACCTGTATCTTTCCTAGAATAACATTAATCAAAACTGAATACATTAACCTTACATACATGTCTTGCAAGTTCTATTTTAAGTGAGTTTTCCCTTGGTTACCTTAAAAGGGGTAAAGGGAGGGGGTGAGTTCGACAACTTAGTGAATGGGTGTTGGGAGAGAGTTTTCATAATTAAAACATCTTTAATAAGAGTGTGTCAGACTCCTTAAATCATTTAAAAATATTCTTTCCTTAAAGTCTCAGTTTTTCAAACCATTTTTCTCATTTCCACATCAGGTGTGTTTAACAATCAACACATGCCCTTCATGAGGAAGGGAATCACACATTCGCAGGGCAACCCATCCACTACACCCGCTTGTGGTGTCGGAGTGACTTTACCGACCACCTAGATAGGAGCTCGTCCACTTCTACCCTAGGAATGAGTGAATGTTCGCGATATCTGACCCTCAAACCCGAAATCAACTTCATGTCCATATGAGGACTGAGACCTCATCTCGACTCTACCCCGGTCTCGTGCGCATGAAGCTATGTCGACTCTACCCTGACTGCTAGCACAATAAACTGCCCTTATTTCCACCATGTCGTCCACTAGCCCCTAGGATGCATCACTACCCCTCTTGGGCGTCTTGATGGTCCTGAACCTCAAGTGCATGCACAAACAATAAGTTTTCCAGAATGCCATTTATCTTTGGTGCCATTGGTCCAACGTCCTCGACCCTCAACTCGACATGCATCTGTTTGTTTAGGCCAGTTCGTCTACTTGGCCCTAACGCACTGGCACCAGTCCATCACGTATGTCTTAGTACCATGGTGAAGTCACACATTCTATTCATTTAGAATTTCCATGGCATAAATAAATCATGTTTATATATGAGCACCTGCTTGTGCCAACTAGCCTTGGGCCCACAATACGTGATTTTCCAAAATCTGGCATTTTAGCACACAAGTTCCAAAACTGAGGCATCTGGCCTAACAGAGCTGTTCTAGGTCTCGTCAAGAAGGTCTCCCAAAATTTTTAAGCTTTGGCACACAGTCAAGGGAGAACACTTATGGCAAAATAAACTTTCCTTCCATCACACCAACCGTGTGTGATGACATCTCCGCTTACAACCGGTAAGCGAGTTTTCTACTTCCTTCTAAGAAGTTCATCATACTAACTGGGTATGTTCTCTCTACTTACAACTGTTAAGTAGTTTTTCCTATAGTTCTCACATCACTCCAACCGAGTGTGATGTCAAAATTCCACATAGAAGTGTTTTTTCATTTTCGAAGTGCTCATCATTCCAATCGGGTATGATGTGAATGAACCCACTCACCCGTTAACAGTTATGTGTTCATCCTCGGATGGTTTTCTTAGTTGACGCAAGCTTCTCTTGCTGGCATTCCAGTCCCTCATGTTCCCACATGATTTATACATCCTTATCTATTAATATTTGACATAACAACATTCGTTTCTCACATATGAACGACTAGACTCAAAATTTCTAATTAATTGTACTTAGCTCCCTAAAGTTCATTTCCTTGACTTTAGGTCCCTAATGCAAACTTTTTCCAAAATTGAGTCCCGACACTTCCAAAATTCACTTTGGGTCTTCATATTACTCAAAATTGTGTAAGGGGTTCAAGTTTTCCAAATTTCCAATTTGGTCTCCATCTTTTTCAAAAATTACCATTTTGCCCCTACTTTACAAAAATGGCAATTTGACCCCAATTATTTTCATAAATTGACCAATTGGTCCCCCTACATCCTTTTCATGGCCTATTGGCCCTCAATTTAGGGAAATTGTAATTTAGTCGCTCAATTTTACCAAATCCCCAATTTTCCCCAAAATTTTCACCCAATTTCCCCATTTCAAACTAGACAAATTTGATTTCATCAAATTGATCATTCAATTGAGGTTAATTGTTGAAATTGAAGGTATAATTGAATTCCTACACATCCATACGGTTCAATTAAGCTTTGATTCGCATGAATTGAGGCTGAAAGGAGCTCAAATGGAGCTTCACCGGAAAATAGTGCTTAGAGAGAGAAAGCTTCGAAAGCTTACCATTGTAGGTGAGGTGGTTCGATCTCTCTATCAGGGAAGATAGCTCTCTTCCTGAGGTATCTTTTATAATCAAGAATTCCTACAATTGACCTCGAATTGAAGGAGAATTTGGTCAATGAAATTCTATTGTTTCTCTCTCTAACTCTGACCTCCAACGACTAAGTTGGGTCGAATTGGCTTACCTTTCAGCTTAGTTGAGGCCATCTAAGGGTTGTGGGGATGTTGAGAGAACTTGGTTTGGATAGAGTAGGGCTGAATTCGACCGATTTCGCTCGGCCAAAACAGGGTAGCTTTGGTCCGCCAGAGCTGCTTCATTGTTTGATTACACCGGCGCTTCTCCAGCAGTACTCGGATCGAACGGAGGTTGCTATCAGATAGCTGATTTCTCTCGAAGTCTAAAGAACCCAACCTCGCCTTTTGAGGTTGAGAAAAATTCCCAAGTTAGAGCTCTTGTTCGAGCTTCATTGAAAATTGGAGCAGTTGAGAGAGAGAGTGAAGTTTTCAGGTGTGAGGAGAATGAATGGAGAGGATCTCTTTATGTAGGGATCTTGGGGACTATCTAGCCATCCGTTTGGCACCTTTATTGATGCAAACCTCACCAAATATGGCAAATACCCCCAAGACTTTCATGACACAAGTACGAAAAGATGGAATATACCTTGTTTATTTGAGAAACAAAGTATGGCATATGTAGATATCACACCCAAATTCTCTAAAAAGAACTCTTAGAAAACCCTTGTAATAAGTCTTGATTGCTTGAGAGCCACAAGTAAAAACCTAATAAGTTCGGAAGTTCTTTCAAGAGAGAAAGAAGACAAAACCTCACAAAATTGAATTCCCAAAAGTGTCTCCTCCAATGTTGTGGAGTGTGCCTTTTATAGGCACAGATAACAACTTAATAGCCTAAAAATAAGGAATTTATGGTTAAATGTCAACCATATCTATTCTAAATATCTAGGATATTTAAATAACTACTCAAAAATTTGAACTTCACTAACTAAATATCTAATATCATTACTTAATATCCTAAAAGATTTATTATTATATTAATAAATCTTTCCTTATTAATTAAATCTAAATTTTTTCTTAGGCTTTTCTTGGGCTCTTCTATTGGGCTTCTACTTGAATTTTCTACAATCTCTTTAATCAACGCATATAAAGCACCTTTGAATCTTTTAGCCCTTAACCTTGTGATCAGGCTCTCTTGCAGTCTCAAATGATCATTTATCACATTTGGTGACAAACTATTTGGCTCCATTGCACATTTGGTTGATTGGACTTGTGAATTCGTAGTATTTTTAGTCGGATTCACATCATTCTCCCCCTCTTGAAAATGATTTGTCCTCAGATCTTTTGTTACTTCATCACCAACATCAAAAGACATTAAATTAGAAATATTTATACCATAGCTAATAGTATATTTATCAGATAACTTCTTGTTGTAATTATTACTAATGAGTTTAACATTTTAAATAATCTCTTTAATCTAAGAAATTTTGATAGTTTTCTATCAATAAATCGTTCATTCCTCAGATGTAGGCTAATCCAAATCCCTGGATAAAAAAACAATCGTCTTGAAACTCTTGTTGGCTAGATTAATATTTTCTTGAGTCTTCCGTTTTCTATCCAATGGATTAAAATCATAGATAATCTTTAATGGTGATAACTTACTCACGAATAAAAATAAATATTATATGCAAACACATCATGTGGTAAACATGCAGTTGAAAATAAAAGTTTTGTAACCAACAAATTATTCCAAGCAAAACTAAGCAATTTGGTATCAATGATTGTAAGCAAAATGTACATTTTAGATAATGTATCAGCAACTACATTTTTCATACCTTGGTTATACTTGATCATATAAGATGTATCAATGAACTCCACCCACCTTGCATTACGTTTATTCAGCATGTGTTGCCCCTTGATTTGCTTAAGATATTCATGATCTGTGTGAATCACAAGCTCTTTCGGCCATAAATTATGTGAAATGTGCATTAACCAATCTCGAATTGCCTTAATTTCATTGTCAATGCTAATCCCTTCAAAACTTATAACATATCTAGGAAATATAAGTATACTCGTACATAATATGCAATTCTTCAATTTGGAAAACAACTTATCTTTTCTACAAAATTGCAAGGTAATTTTTAAATATCATTCATGTTTATCTAAATAATTATTGCATATTATGATTTTATCAAAATATACGTCAACAAATTTAAAAGCACGCATGACATAATTTATTAACCTCATAAAAGTGTTAGATGAATTTGTCAAACCAAAAATTATAACTAACCATTCATATAAACCATGTTTTACTTTTAATGCAGTTTTCAATCCATAATTACCTTTTATTCGAATTTGAAAATATTCACTCTTATAATCAAATTTTGAAAAGAAATAGTTTCTATGAAACTCGTCTACCATATTATTTAATCAAGGAATAGGGTGAAGATACATTACATTTATACGGTTGATGATTCGAAAATCAACACACTTTCACCAAATTTTATCTTTCTTAGACATTTGCACAACACTAAAATCATGTTATCCTGTGCATATCCCAACTTCTTCACATTTAGGATTTGGTGTTGAATTTGATACTTTATTTCTCGAACAGGTGGCAAACTAGGAGTTATCTTATTAGGAATGACATTCTTGAATTCCTGTACAAGAGAAATATTAATGCTCGACAAATATTCGGCAATATGGTCAGTAAAATATAAATCCTTGTACATAAGTACTATAAGGACAATATTTGAAATTATATCTCTCTTTATCTCAATTTTCTCTTCATAAGATTGTTTTTACTCTCTTTTCTTTTTATTATGGCTTTTCTCTCTTCTTTTTCAACCTTGTCTTTTCTCTCATCATTTTCAATTCTAGATTTTCTCTCTCTTCTTTTTCAATATTTCCATTTATCTCTTTCTCTTCAATATTGGATTTTCTCTCTTTTCTTTCTCACATTTTCTTTTCATTTGCCTTTTTCTTTTTGAACCGATCTTGAAAAACTTGTTGTAAAGTTAAAGGTACAAGAGATATTGGTCTATTATTCATCATGAATGAGTACCTATCTGTTAATCTATCATATCTAACTTGGCAATCTAACTTCCAAGGTCCTTCCAATAGAATATGTCATGCATGCATTGGTACTACATCACATAATACTTCATCTTGATATTTCCCAATAGAGAAGGACACTATCACTTGTTGGGTTACCTCGAGTTTGGGTTGATCATTCAGCCTTTGAATTTGATATGGATTTAGATGCTTCATTGTATGTAATGCCAACTTCTCCACAAGCTCGGTGCTAGCAAAATTAGTGCACCTTTCCCCATCTATGATAACAGAACAAGCTTTATTTTTCATAGAACAATGAGTATGAAATAACTTCTCACATTGGTTGTCCAAGATATCATCAATCCGTGGCCTGTCCCAAGTAGTATGTTGATTGAAGGAATCGAGCTTGAGGTTGTCGTGATTAACTTGGAGATCATCAAACTCCCATAGTTCCTATGTATTGAAATATTGAGATCGACTGCTCCACGATCATTCAATGGAAGTTTGTTGATGTGAGCGTCGTCTCACACCTTCCTCCAAATGAACCATTCGAGTATGAAGTGGCTCAAATTCAGACTTCACCATTTGTTTCATTTGACTCTTCATTGCTTTCCACTATAGGTTTTGAATGAGTGGTATGGAACCTTCTTCTTTCATAGTGTTTCCTCGTCGTTGGGCCCTATGATCTTGCAATTGTTAGAAAGAAAAGAACCTCGCAACTCTCCCTCACATGTTTCTCTCAAACACTGTTGTTTCACACTCAAATGGTGTTGTTTTTATAGATTTAAAACACTCTTGCCTTTTTCCATTCATTTGCCTTCTTTCAATCTTAATTGAACTTAAAAAAAAATTATTTTTTAAGTAGTTCAACTTGAGGAACAATCAAGACAAATCAATAAGAGTTCCAAAAAGTAATTCCGAAGAATTGAAGTGTGAGCTTAGAATGTACTTAGATAAGAATGAAACTAAAATAGACCAGAATGAATAATAAACTCGGATAGAATGATGAAAGAATACAAAGAATAAGAAGGAATAAAATCCATATAGTCTATAATGAATCTCAAGATAGAATTGTGTGCCTTTTTTCACCCTTTTTTTTGCATGATTTTTTTTCTCTTTGTTTTTGCTTTTTTTTCCCCCTTTTTTTTGCACAAATTGTTTTTTTTCTTTTTTTTAGCACGAATTTTTTTGGTTTTTTCTTTTTTTTTTGCACTTACTAAAAAGAAAATAGATAGAAGAATATGAGACTTTTTTTTGTTTTTTTATAGAGAATAGAAATAGGTAGAAAAGATAAAAAAAGAACCAAATAAAAAAGATAGGATGAAACTTGACGTGCAATCATGTGCTCTGATACCAATTGATGCAAACCTTGCCAAAAAGCTAATGACACCCTACACCAAATATGGAAAATACCCCAAGACTTTCACAATACAAGTACGAAAAGATGGAATATATCTTGTTTATGTGAGAAACAAGGTATGGGATATGTAGACGTCACACCCAAATTCTCTAAGAATAACTCTTAGAAAACCCTAGTGATAAGTCTTGATTGCTTGAACGACATAGGTAAAAACCTGATAAATTCATAAGTTCATTCAAGAGAGAAACAAGACAAAACCTCACAAAATTGAATTCCCAAAAGTGTCTCCTTCAATGTTGTGGAGTATGCCTTTTATAGGCACAGATAACAACTTAATAGACTAAAAATAATGAACTTATGGTTACATGCCAACCATCTCTAATCTAAACATCTAGAATATTTAAATAACTACTTAAAAATATGAATTTAACTAACTAAATATCTAATATTATTATTTAATATCCTAAAAGATTTATTATATTAATAAATCTCTCCTTATTAATTAAATCATAACCTTCTCTTGGGCTTTTCTTGGGCACTTCTATTGGGCTTCTATTTGAATTTTTTGCAATAACTTTAATCAGCCCATATAATGCATATTTGAATATTTTAGCCCTTAACCTTGTGATTGGTCTCTCTTGTAGTTTCAAATAATCATTTATTACATTTGGTGACAAATTGTTCAGCTCTATTGCACATTTGGTTGATTGAACTTGTGAATTCATAGTGTTTTTTAGTCGAATTTACATCATTTATGGCACTCATCCATGGCCTGAAATGCTCTAAACGGAGACTTTTCACCTTTGCCGGTGCTGTTCATTTTTCAAGCAAGTCAACAGTGTTGTCATCTAAAGGAAGAAGATGACACTATTCCGAACCGGACCGGACCAGTCCGAACCAAATTTAATGCTTAAACCGGTCATTTCAAGCCCAATTCGACCGAGTTTTTCAATATTAATAATTTCTAAATTCATTCTCTATCCAATGGTGGCTTCAATTCCCCAATTTTAATATTTTAAGCCACATAGAAAAATGAATTTAGAAACTAGTTCAATGATGGTTCAAACCGGTTCAATCCGTTTCAGGTCCGGTTCACCTGAACAGGTCTAGTTCTCTCTTCCAATTTGTCCTAGAGTCCTTTTTACATGGTTTTTATGACTCTTTAGGTCACTTGGGATTTGTAAATTTCCCAATTTGCCCTTTCTCTAACGGTTAGTGTAATGTCTGTATCGGGACTGAAATGTTGTCTTAGGAATATCTTCCTCTCGGATTCTAAGTTGGTGATAGCCCGACCGAAGAACTATCGTGGAGAAGTAGGTTGTTCCTTTTAGTTGGTCGAACAGGTCATCGATCCCTGGAAGTGGATATTTGTTCTTGATGGTAACCTAGTTCAACTTTCTATAGTCTATGCGCAATCTCATGCTCCCGTCATTTTTCTTTACAAATAGGACTGGTGCACCTCATGGAGACAGGCTAAGGTGTATGAAATCCTTCTCCAACAACTCATCTAGTTGCTCCTTCAATTCTTTCAGTTCATCTGGAGCCATGTGATAAGGGGCTTGGGATATGGGGTTTGTTCCTGGAATAATCTCTATGGTGAACTCCAATTGTCGACTTGGGGGCAATCCAGGTAATTCTTCTAGGAATACATCTGGATAGTGTTTTACTACCGAAATGTTTTCGGATCCTCTCTCCTCAGACTTTTCATTGATGAATGTTACCAGAAAAGCCCTACAACCTTTATGTATCATCTTTTGAGCTTTGATATACACCATTTGTACTTCAATCTTCCTCCAATCTCCTTGGAATTTCAGATAGATTGTCTTTGGTGTGTAGAAAGTTACTATCTTCCTTCCACAATCCATCCTAGCTTGATTGGTACTCAACTAATCCATTCTAAGGATTATTTCTACCTCTCTTAGAGGTAATGGAATCAAATATGCTTTGAGTTTGATTCCTCCAATCTTTATTTTGCATCCCTTCAGATGTTTGTCCCTATTTAGCCCTTCTCCTAAGGGTGTGAGGATGTTGAGACTTTGTCCTAGAGGAGTGAGTTCTAGGGGTAAACTTGGAGTTAGGTCCTCCTTGATGAAGGATCTCTCAGCTTCTGAGTTAAAAAGGGCATAGACCTTTCATTCCCACAAATGCACGTACCCTAATTGGAGAAACATATATTTTTAGAGAAAAGATTTCCTTTATTGAATATGATTCAAATTACAAATTCTTTCTTAATCTAGTTAGGAGAGTTTTGGGAAGTACTCGCTACGGTACTAGGGTCTTTCCTAGCCTCTACCAGGGTGAGGTTGTATACCCTAGCTGGTACTTTGGCTGTGGCATCCTATTGGGGAGTCCTTGGGTTTCCTTGGGTTGGTCCAAGCATACTCCTTTGCTTGTTCTCCCTGAGAGTGGGGCATTCCTTTGCAAAGTGCCCCACTTGTTCGCATGCAAAATAGGACAAGCACGCTCCCTCGTGGTACCATTGGCACCTAGGATAGCGAGGGTTTCCTTGTGGTAGGGTGGGGATCACACTTGGTGTTGGTACACCCTTTTTTTTGGAAACCCACCATGTTTCCCCATCTTAGGCAATTTTGGTCCTTCTGTCCTCCGTGATGGCGTTGGCCCTTGTCCTCCTTCTGGGTCATTTGCTCCATCCGACGGCATCGAGTTAGCACCAATCGCTCACATTCGTGAGCCATACTGATCACTACCGCCAGGTCCGTGGGGCGTCCTAGTACTCGCATACGGTTTCGTAAGTCCACATTGAGATAGTCCATGAAATGCTGGCATATGTCTATTGGTCCAGCCAGGTCATGAGCGAAAGATCTTAACTCGTTGAATTTGGTTTCATACTCTGATATAGAGTTAAGCCCTTGTTGAAGTCAGAGGAAATCATACTTCTTCTCATTAATTAGATGAGGGGTCTGGTACTCCTCCGCGTACCTCTCCTCAAACTGCTCCCAGGTAGGTGTGGAGGTATGTAGGCTCCGGACATTGTCCCAACATCTTTTGGCACTACCCTCCAGAAAATATTCTGTCAGGATCTCCATGTCCTCAAGTGATATCTTGACTATCCCCACCAGCTTCTTAACGTTAGCCAGCCAGTCCATGGCAGCTTCCGCATCTTTCTCTCCAAGAAAACGCTTACACCTCAGTTGACGGAGAGTCTTGAGATTCTTGGGAATGTCAACTGGAGGGGGATGATTAATTGGAGGAGGATGAGATCGTACTTCCTCTAGTTCAGCCCAAGATTGGTGCCTGCCTTAGGGACGAGGTTAGGTTGCCCAAATACTCGAATGAACTCCTCATACAACTTCTAGTGTTATGTGCTTAGTCTAGGTGGGGTTGTCTGGGCTCCTCGAGGAGTTTCCACGGGAAGGGGTGGTTGGGCGGTGTCAAAGACTGCAACTCTTGTTCTCTTGGCTCCTCTCTTAGGAGCCATTTAAAAATTTTAAAATTTTAAAATTATCCCTATTAGTTACTATATTCTCTAGTCTTGACAATGTATTCAAGGAAAAAGGCTCTGATACCACTCAAATTATCACGCCCCGACCCAGTTTGGTCGGATCCTCATAAGCAACCCGCTACTCTCCCAATTTATTAAGGGTTTTCCCCTTCTCCAAACTATGAGGAGTAAGGCGTCCTTTTCACATGTATCTTTCCTGGAATAACATTAATCAAAACTGAATATTTAAACCTTACATACTTGTCTTGTAGGTTTAGCTATCGAAAAGTGTTTAAGTGGGTTTTTCCTTGATTACCTGAAAAGGGGTAAAGAGAGGGGTGAGTTCGACAACTCAGTGAATGGATGTTGGGAGAGAGTGTTCATAATTAAAACATCTTTAATCGGAGTGTGTCAAACTCCTTATTTCTTTCCAAAATATTATTTCCTTAAATTCTCGGTTTTTAAAACCATTTTCCTCATTTCCACATCAGGTGTGTTTAACAATCAACACACACCCTTCATGAGGAAGGGAATCACACATTCACGGGGCAGCCCATCAACTGCACCCACTTGTGGCGTCGAAGTGACTTTATCGGCCACCTAGATAGAAGCCCATCCACTTCTACCTTGGGAATGAGTGGATGTTCATGACATCCGACCCTCAAACCCAAAATCAACTCCGTGTCCGTATGAGGACAAAGACCTCATCCTGACCCCACCTCGATTTCATGCGCATGAAGCTATGTCAAGCTTCCTTTACTACTGGTAAGATAAACTACTCTTATCTCCACCATGTCATCTAGTAGCCCCTAGGATGCAGTACTACCCCTCTTGGGCATCTTGATGGTCCCGAACCTCAAGTGCATGCACAAACAATAGTTTTCCACAAAGCCATTTATCTTTGGTGCCACTGGTCCAACGACACCAACCCTTAACTCGACCTACAGCAGTTTATCTAGACTAGTTTGTTGACCTGGTCCTAATGCACTGCCGTGAGCCCATTGAGTATGTCGATCCTATATTGGTACCATGGCAAAATTATATAATCCATTTATTATGAATCTTCAAGGCTTATACATCATGTCTGTTTACGAGCTCTTGCTCGTGTCAACTAGCCTTGGGCCCACTGTACATGATTTTCCAAAAATTGGGCATTTTAGCCCACAAGTTACAAAACCAAGGCCTCTTGCCTATCTGAGTTGTTCTAGCTCTCGCCAAGTAGGTCTCCCAAAATTTTTATGCATTGGCACACAGTAAGAGGAGAACACTTCTGACAAAATAAACTTTCCATTCATCACACCAACTGGGTGAGATGATATCTTCGCTTACAACCGTAAGCGGGTTTTCTCCTTCCTTCCAGGAAGTCCATCATACCAACCGAGTATGATCTACTTACAATCGGTAAATAGTTTTTTCGCATAGTTTTTACATCACTCCAATCAGATTTGATGTCAAAATTCCACATAAAAGTTGTTTTTCATTTCCAATGTACTCATCATCCTAACTGAGTATGATGTGAATAAACTCACTCATCCGATAATCGTAGCGTATTCCTTCTTAGCCAGGTTTTGCCTCCACGCTAGCTTATCCTTGCTAGAATTACAGTCCTTCGTGTTCCTACACGATTTGGACATTCTTATCCACTAATATTTGGAATTATTGCCTTCATTACTCACATATGAACGAAAATGCCCAAAATTTTTAGTTAATTGCATTCAGGTCCCTAAAGTTCTTTTTCCTTGCCTTTAGGTCCATAATGCTAAATTTTCCCCAAATTGATTCCCGAAACTTCCAAAAATTCACTTTGGGTCCTCAATTTACTGAAAATTATTTAAGGGGATCAAGTTTTCCAAATTTCCAATTTGATCCCTAGCTTTTAAAAAATTATCATTTTGCCCCTACGTTACAAAAATGGCAATTTAACCCCAATTATTTTAAAAAATTGACCGATTGGTCCTCCAACATCCTTTTCATGGCCAATCGACCCTCAATTTTGGAAAATTTTAATTTGGTCCTCAATTTTACGAAATCCCCAATTTCCCCAAAATTTCCCCCAATTTCCCCCTTTCAAACTGGCTGAACTTGATTTCATCAAATTGACCATTCAATTGAGGATAATTCTTGAAATTGGAGGTAAAATTAGGTTCCTACACATCCATACGATTCAATTGAGCTTTGAATCGCATGAATTGAGGCCTAAATGAGCTCAAACGGAGCTTCGCTAGAAAAATTTGCGTAGAGAGAGAAAGCTTCGAAAGCTTACCGTTGGAGGTGCGGCGGTCCGAGCTTTTGATCAGGGAAGGTAGCTCTCATCCTTAGGTTCCTCCTAGTATCAAGAATTTCAACAATTCATGTCAAATTTAGTGGGAATTTGGTTAGTGAAGTTTCATTATTTCTCTCTCTAACGTTGATCAGAAATTACAGAGTGGAGTTGAATTGACTTACCTTTTAGCTCTAATTCGATCGTGTGAGGGCTATGGGTGTGTTGGGAGAGCTTAGTTTGGCTTGAGTAGGGCTAAATTTGGCCAACTTCAGCTTGGCCGAAATAGGGTAGCTTTGGTCCATCAAAGCTGCTTCACTGTTGGATTACACCAGCATTTCTCCATGATCCTCGGATCGAATGGAGACTGTTTTCGGGAAGCTAACTTCTCCCTGAATTTAAGGAACCCGACCTTGCCCTCTAAGGCTTAGAAAAACCTCAATATTGGAGCTCTGGTTCAAGCTTCATCGGAAAACTAAGTAGTTGAGAGAGAATGGAGTTTTCAAGTGTGAGGAGAAGGAATGGAGAGAAGCACTTTATATAGGGAGCTCGGGGACTCTCTGGCCGTCTGATTGGTGCCTTTATGGCACTCATTCATGGCTTGAAATGCCTTGAATGGAGACTTTTCACCTTCACCGATGCTGTTCATTTTTCTAGCGAGTGAACAGTGGTGCTATCATCTGAAGGAAGAAGACGACAATGTTCTGAAGGATGCGGTTCGGGCCTGATTCGACTGAATTTTTCAAAATTAAAATTTTCTAAATTTATCTAAATTCATTCTATATCCAATGGTGGCTTCAATTCCCTAATTTGATTATTTTAAAATACCTAGAAATATGAATTTAGCAATCGGTTTAATGATAGTTCAAACCGGTTCAATTCGGTTCACCTGAACCAGTTTGGTTTTCTCTTCCACATTGTCCCAAAGTCCCTTTCCATGGTTTTTATGACTCTTTGGGTCACTCGTAACTTGTAAATTTCCCAATTTGTCAATTCTCTAACAGTTGGGGTTCATGAACTGACTCGATTTTCTCTTTGGAAATGACCGGTTCTTTTCCTAGTTTTTCTTATTATAAAAGGATGGGGTTTATAATTTCACTTTATCCTATGCACAACATTGTCAATACTTTCTTAGAGAAGTGAGGGTATTTTTCCCATTTCACTTGTACATTAGGAGAGTATGTAAAAGATCATTAGTCTATTGTACTAGACACAATTTATTGGCAAAATAAGTATTATCTCAAAGCATAACAGATTCATATATCATATAATATCACACAATCTCTCCATTCTCTCCCTTCACAATCTGGCAAACTTCTTATTGTTTGTAACTAATTTCATTGAGAATCTCTTGGCTTCCCACTTTTAGGACAAGTTCTCTAAACCCTTTTGGTTATGAATTCGATAGGAATTGTAAGTCACCCGCTCTATCATTTCCCCATCATGTTATCAACTAATTTATAGTATGTTAGACTCATCACCAACTCAACCTTTCTTATTATTTTGAACTATTTTCATCATATACTTTACACAAATATATGAAGCATGTGTGCAAACCCCATTCTTTAAAGATAAGAAAACCGGAGAAAGAACCAGTCAACTCAAGAGACAAAACCGAACTGGTTCCTGAAGCTTAACCAATAGAGAAAGGGGAAAATGGGAAATTGACAAACACCAAGTGACTCAAAGAGTCATAAAAATCATGGAAAAGGACATTGGGATGAATTGGAAGAGAAAACCAAAGCAATTTAAGTGAACCAGACCTGAACCGGATTGAACCGGTTTGAACCATCATTGAATCGATTGCTAAATTCATTTTTCTAGGAGGCTTAAAATGTTCAAATTGGAGAATTGTAGCCACCATTAGACAGAGAATAAATTTAGATGAATTTAAAATTTTTAATTTTTAGAAAACCGGTCAAATCGGGCCTGAATCGATTGATTTACGCATTGAACCCGGTCGGATCGGTCTAGTCTAGTTCAAATCAGTGTCATCTTCTTCCATCAAATAACAACACTGTTCATTCAATGTAGAAAAGGATAACGCCGGCGAAGGAAAAATGGCTCTGATCAGGCCATTTCAGGGCGAGGATAAACTCAACCAAAAAGGAAAGTTGTTGGGTAGAGGATCCCCGAGCTCCCTATATAAAGAGCTACTCTCCATTCATTCTCCACACACCTAAGATCTCCATTCTCTATCAAATGTTCCATTTTTGGGCAAAGCTCAAACCAGAGCTTCGATATAGGCATTTTTCTTAGCCTCAAAAGGCGAAGTCGAGTCCTATAGACTCTCGGGGAAGTCATCTACCTGATAGCACCTTCCTTTCAACCCGAGGACCACCGAAGAAGCGCTAGCGGACCAAACAATGAAGCAGCTCCGATGGATTGAAATTGTACTATTTTAGTTGAGCTGAATTCGTCCAATTTCAGCCCTCCTCCGGCCAAACCAAGCTTTTCCAACACCCCTACAACCCTCATACGACCTCAATAGAGCTGAAAGGTAAGCCAATTCGGCCCTGCTCAATTGTTGTAGATCAAAGTTAGAGAGAGAAAGTGTTCAACTTTACTAACAAAATTCTCCATCAATTCGATACCAATTGTAGTGATTCTTGATCCTAGAAGGAACATCGGGAGAAGAGCTACCTTCTCCGATCGAGAGCTCGGACCGTCGCACCCCCGACGGTAAGCTTTCAAAGCTTTCTTCTCTCTACGAGCAGTTTTCCGACGAAGCTCTATTTGAGCTCAATTCAGACCCAAATGATGCGGTTCAAAGCTTAATTGAATCGTATGGTAGTGTAGAAACTGATCCGTACCTTCAATTTGAGCGAATAACCCCGATTGAATGGCCAATTTGAAGATATCAAATTCGGTCAGTTTGAAAGGGGGGAATTTTGGGGAAATTGGGAATTTCATAAAATTGAGGGACTTCTTTGTAATTTCTTGAAATTGAAGGCTAATTGGCCATGAAAAAGATGTTGGAGGACCAATTGGTCGAATATTGAAACATTTGGGGTCAAATTGCCATTTTATAAAATTAGGGGCAAAATGGTAATTTTTGAAAAATTGGAGCCAAATTGGAAATTTGGAAAACTTGAGCCCCTTATACAATTTTGAGTAAAATGAGGACTCAAAGGGAATTTTAGATACTTTGGGACTCAAATTGGGCAAAAGTTGACATTAGGGACCTAAAGTAAGAAAAATAAACTTTAGGGACCTAAATGCAATTTATCGATAACTTGTGAGCCTAGCTTTTAGGCCAAACCGTAAGTGATAAGGATGCTCAAATCGTGTTGGGACAAGTGTGACTAGAACGCAAGCAAGAAAAAGCTCGCTTCGACTTGAAAAACCAACTGAGGATGAACACGTCATGGTTATCGGGTGACTGGGCACGAAAAAACCACTTATAAGTGGGATTTTAACATCATGCCCGAATCGGGTGATGGGCAATTTAGGCTAAAACCTACTTACTGGTTGTAAGTAGAGGAAATCATACCCAATTGGTATGATGGACTTCCTAGAAGGAAGGAGAAACTAGCTTGCTGGTTGTAAAAGGAGATACCATCACACCTAGTTGGTGGGATGAAGTGAAAATACATTTTTTTTGTCAGTAGTGTTCTCCCGTGACTGTGTGTCAATGCTTAAACCATTTGGGAGACCTTCTTGACAGGAGCTAGAACAGCTCAGATAGGCCAAAGGCCTCAGTTTTTTAATTTGTGGGGCTAAATGCCCGGTTTTGGAAAATCACGTGTAGTGGGCCCAAAGTCAGTGGACACGAGCAGGAGCTCGTAAACAAACATGAGTTATATAAAGCCATGAAATTGCTAATGAAATGAATGTGTAATTTCACCATGGTACTAAGACAGGATCGACAATACTCGTTGGACTGGCAATAGTGCGTTCAGGCTAGGTCAACGGACCAACCTAGACAAACAGCTGCAGGTCGGGTTGATGGCCGAGGCTGTTAGACTAGTGGCACCAAAGATAAATGGCTAAATATGGAAAATTATTGTTTTGTGCATTCACTTAAGGTATAGGACCATCAAGACGCCCAAGAGGGGTAGTGATGGGTCCTGAGGGCTACTAGACGACATGGTGGAGGTAAGGGTAGTTCGTCGTGCCAGCAATCGGGAAGCTCGGAGTAGCTTCTTACGCATGAGACTGGGGTGGGGTCGGGATGAGGTCTCTTTCCTCATATGGACACAGAGTGATATTATGGGTCTGAGGGTCGGATGTCGCGAACATCCACTCAGACCCGGGGTAGAAGTGGACGGGCTTCTATTTTGGTGGTTAGTAAAGACGCTTCGAGCCACAAGTGGGTGCAGTGGACGGGCTGCACCTGCGAATGTATGTACCCTTCCTGATAAAGGGCGTATTGTCTGTTAAATACACCTAATGTGGAAATGAGGAAAAAGGTTTTGAAAATAGAAACATGAGGAAAACTATCTTTCAAAGAAAGCAACAACCCTCTCACAATTTAGTTAAAACTGTTTATTTTGAAAATTCAATTCCAACTCCCACTCATTGAGTTGTAGAACTTACCCCTTTTTTGTATCAATTTTTAAGAGTAGGAAAATATGACTAAAGAAAACACCAAGATCTACCATCTGTCAGGTATAATTAAAAGTTCTTTTAAACTTGTATTTTTATTAATTTATGCTATTATAAGAAAAAATGTTTAAATTACGTCTGGCTTCTTTAGATTAATGGAAGGGGAAACCATTCTTAAACCAAGGGAGCGGCAAGTTAATTACAAAGATCCGACCAAATCGGATCGGGGTGTGACAATATGAGTTTTCTAAAAGAAAAAAGAATGAATCCTTTTTTGGGATTAAAAAATCAAGAATGTGCATTGAGAAAGCTATTTGCAAATTATATTTTGAGAAAACTGGATCAATAACCCTAGATGACTTAGCTTTACATTATACTTAAAAAAATATATTTTGGCACGATAAAGAGATTTGGGGTATTAATTGGTAAATGTGTATCTTTTCAAATACTTTATTTAGTAATATATTTTTAATTGTAATTGAGTCTCAATTGGATTTGATTGAATATATGAATACTTAATTTCAGTCCACTCACTTAACTCATTGAACATGAAAAATTACTTGACAATGGGTATTTTTAGGTTAAACCAAAATTGCAACAATATCCCAAAAGATTATTTTAACAAAAATAATATAGCAAACATCGATTTATCATATTCACTAGTACAACTTATTGAGATTTACTAGAAATTTATTTATTTTAAAAAATATCATATTTATATTTCATGAACATATATTGATAAATATTGATAGATTAATGGTGTGGTTTTGATTTATAAGATTATTGTGTTAATTATTTTGTTTAAAGTATAGGGTTATTAGTATACCAAATTTTTATAGAATAGACGCTTGTAGTGTATCAAGAGTTAGAGGATCAAGAGTTAGAGGAGTTTGTAGGCATAACTCATTGATGTAGGTGGTGTGGGTGGATTGTGAACCCACGTAAGTCATCCCAATCAATTCTGATATGTAATAATTGATATCATACTTATGGCAAATTCACAAACTTAGCACAGCATTGTTTTTTAGGATGGAAACACTCTTAATTTTTTTTCCAGTGGTCAAGTTACTTTCCTTTTATTTTGAGGTGTAATAAGACGATCTCAACCCCTCCTAAATCAAGACTTGAAGGTTGCTAACCACCTTCATTTCTAAGACCAATCAATAAGTTAACTAGGGACGTATCATAGAAGCCTCAATGAGACCTTAATTGTAATGCTGAGTGAAGACCTGTCTAATCCAACTCCAATCAAATGAGATGACAATTGTTGGGAATATCAAAGAGGCTACATGAATTAGATGTTGTACAAGAATTATATGAGAAGGCGGTAGGTACACAAGCTATCATTATTTTCAAGAATCTAATGTAGAGGAGGCTTTGAACTCTTACACTATTTTAATTTAGTGTTTTGGGGAGATGTTTGAAGGTATTTATGAATGTTTGGTAAAATGTTTTTAGAGAGATTTGGAAATTTATTTGAAGTAAAACATAATCCTTACAAATATTGGTAATTTTAGATGAATTGCAGCATTTTCATTAAATAACTTTTATATATTTATCATATTCTATATTTATTTTATTTATAATTTTAATGTAATTAGTATTTTTATATATTTTAAATAAATTTATGTATTAAATTATTTTATACAATTATATAATAAAATATTATATATATATATATATGGTGCATATAAAATATAGTTTGTCAAATACATATATCACTTTTTATGTTACTATTATATAATATTTATAAATAAATATTATTATACAATTAATATTAATGTAATTCGTTACTATTAATTTTTGTTCTATGATATTATTTTATCATAAGAATAGGATAGATAAAATTTTATTTGATATATATATATATATTATAATTTATCACGTACATATATTTTTGTTAATAATATATAATATTTTTATACATTTAATATTTATACGGTAGCTTATAGGATTAAAACAATAATATATTTAGATTAAATGATAGATAAAAACATATATTATACCTATAAAATATAATTTATTATATATATTAGTTTTATCATACAATATTTATATATAATTATAATTATACAATTAAAATTAAATTATTTTATAATTATAATCTCAATTTTATTATATTAAAGTTATATATATTTGATTCTATATAATATATTTATATAATATATTTTATTTTTATTTTACTTTTAATAATATAATTTATTAAAAATATAAATATATTTTTATGCAATACCCTATTTTATGCTAAAAAATTATCACTATTTTATCTTATTGGTATTGCTACTATAATTATTTGTATTGTTTTAGATGATTTTTTAGAGTTTTAAATGGTTTTTTAGGGTTTTAGATATTGTATAGTACTTAAAACTGTCATTTAGTAAGTTTTTTTTGTGACCTTTTAAAAGGGTCTTAGGAATATATGGGTATAGCTGCTTATGCCTTTTGTGGCATTCAAATAGCTCTAAAGTAAGAAAGCAATCTCATTTTTTTTCTTTTTACTAGTGGTTGGTTTGATTAAGGAGGGTGGATGGAATTTGAGTACATCCTTTGAACCTTGGGGAAAAAGAACAAGTGCATTGGACATGATCTTAGCACATTTGAGGCATTATTCACACGGGTTCTTTCTTTTTTTAATAATAATTTTAACTCATTTAATTGACAAATTAAATTGCTCCTCCCTTTTTGACTAATAATTTTGACTTGTTTCATTAATAAATTAAATCCTTTAATCATGTTTATCAACTTCTTTTAATTCTAGGTCACATCGAGCAAATTTTAACTTTTAAAATTATTTATTTACAATTGAGATCCAAATTTATTATTTTTGTCATTTTTAAATCTCCGTAAAAAAATTATTATTGAAATAATTTCTCACTCCCACCTCCAATTTTAGATTTGATTTTAACATGGATGATCCAAAATCTTTAATTTATTATCAAGTCTAAATTAATGATTAGTCTAACTTATTTTAATAATTTATATATTATTATTTTAATTTAACTCTCAACTCGATTAGATTTTCGATTATAATCCAATCTCAATTTTTTATTTCTAATCTAATTTGATAAAATTTATCTTTATTCTCAATTATTAATTTAGACTTTAACTAAAATTACTCAAAGTTATTTTTACTAATTTATAAGGTCTCGAATTAAATTAACTTTCTATCTGATTTGTCAGTGTAAATTTGATTTATAGTCTAACTTATTTTAACTAACTCTTATGGAAAGTGAATGTTACACTGATCACATTTTAGTAGTTCTATCCACAAAACAATTATCATGTATTATATAGTGCTTCCACCTTTTTTTTTTTTAGTCAACATGAGTTTGCATGCTACTCTTTTTACCAAATCAATGGGCTACATTATTTCTTCATACATATCAGTGCTTTTTCTTTAGTATGATCATTTTTCATGTTAGTCACATCTCATACAATTAAGTTTCTACATATTCAAGTGTAGACTTATCCAACACATGTATAATATTTTTATATGTACTGTATAGGATTGAAACAATAATATATTTAGATTAAATGATAGATAAAAACATATATTCTACCTATAAAATATAATTTATTATATATAAATTAGTGTTATCATACAATATTTATATATAATTATAAAGTTAAAATTAAATTATTTTCTAATTATATTCTCAATTTTATTATATTAAAATTATAAATATATGTATATTTGATTCTATAAAATATACTTATATAATTTATTTAATTTTTAATAATATAATTTAATTCAATCATAAATATACGAATAAACGATTAAAATTAATTAAAAAACACATTAGTATTTTTTTAATTAAGTCTGCATGGGGCACTGTTTTCAGCACGTGCTATAATTTCGTAGAAACGAGACAATATATGAAGATATTAGAAAAGCCTATCCCATAGTTAACACGGTCACAATGGGTGGGAGTTCTCATTCGATGTGCAATTCTTGTAAAAGGATTCTTCATTCGAGTTCCAATTACCAATGATCAAGACCAACAAGAATCTGTACTCTTCAAAACAAAACTGGATGGGCAAGTTCTGATGACACCAATCATATGTTACAAGATAGAATCACATTATTCTTTGGCACCCTTCGTGTCAGGAACATGATTAAGATCTTTTTCATCAGGGTCTTCTGCTTCAATTTTCCTGTTGGCCAGCCTCTGGTGGAGCTCCTTCATCTCAGCTTCGGACTTGAAGGTAGAGTCTCCCTTCTCCAGAGGACTATCAGCATAATCATTAAAGGAAGCCTTGTACAATGTGAAACTCTCAACCCCATTACGAGGAGTGACTTCTTCGGCTTTCTGTTCCTTTGCCTGAAAGTTCTCAAGAATCTCTACAACTTGGCTCATCAGAGGCCTCCCTTTGGGATTTTGGCATAGGCACTGGTATGCTAAGTTGGCAACCTTCATGGCAGTCTTGAGAGAGTACTGTCCTTCCATTCTTGGGTCTATGATTTTGATGAGCTTCTTGTTGTTATTCAGGAGGGGCCGTGCCCAATCAACCAGGTTGTGCTCCCGGCTCGGCCTACTCTTGTCCACTGCTTTTCGTCCGATGAGCATCTCAAGCAATACCACTCCAAATCCATAAACATCACTTCTTGCTGTCAAGTGACCTGATCAAAACCAGTAAATGACAACCATTCATTCACTAACTCACTGGAAAGGCTTTTCATATGACATATTCAGTAAATCAGAACCAGTTTTCCTTGGTTCAGTAATACCCAAACAAGTTTTTCATTTTCTCTGTTTTCTTTCTCTAATACTTAAGGATATATTGTTATTTCCATATGTTGTTGTTCATACATAGTGTAGGGGGTGATACCCAATAATAGCATGGAAAAGTAGGTATGCTAGACACATTTATGATACTTGTGATCCAAAAGTTCACATCATAGAGAATGGAGCACTGGCCCAATACTAAGACCAATCACTCTTATTGGAAAGATAACTTGTTAGATACCTAGAAAAACTGTTATTGCCGTTGTATTATTATTTACATCTGATGATCCAAGTGCTTTGATCATGAATAACTCTCGAGGAATATATTATTTATCTTCAACGATATAACTGCATTGATCATGAATAACTCTAAAGGAATACACAAGTATAAATGAATACTCACCAGTCATTACATATTCAGGAGCAGCATAACCATAAGTCCCCATAACACGGGTTGATACATGAGTCTGGTCTCCCATAGGACCATCTTTTGCGAGCCCAAAGTCTGAAAGCTTGGCATTGAAGTCCTGGAATGAGGAGTAAACACAGAATATTAACAGAGATCTCTATACCATGATAATCGTACCCCACACGGGGAAACTATACTTCAATATTTTGTCACAACAATGAACTTTATAAAATGGAGAACATGTTAAATGTTTGTGACAAGCTTCTCATGTCACATCTCGAACAAACCCTCCAAGAGAGTCAATGCCAGCAGCTAAAATAAAGGATTCTAAATTCTCGTGTTTTGAACTTACTCACCACATCTAGGAGGATGTTTGAGGTCTTGAAATCGCGATAAATGATTGACCTCTCTGCACCATGAAGAAAGGCGAGCCCTTTTGCAGCATCTAATGCAATCTTCATTCTTCTTGGCCATGTCAAGACACAACCCACCCCTGCACAAATATTCAAGGTGATTTGATGAGATAACACTCTAAGCTAGATTACAAAATTCTTTCTTGATGAAATAATTATCAAAAGATATTGTTTAAGAAAGTATAAATCATAACAATCATTTTACATATAATGAAAATGCTTCAACATTTATGAAGCTAAAGAAATTTATACAACTCTCAAGCTATATATCCTAGAATAGTCGCACATGAAATATTCTCGATCTCCCCAGCCCAAGTGTCATGCATGCCTCCTGTGAAGAACTTTGAATTCTAGCAGAAAAGCATCTAAAATTAACAACATTAAGTGAAAACTCAACAAATTTGCTTACAAGAACTAAATTATAGAAACACTATCACTTACTGCGAAAAAGATGCTTTTCAAGGCTCCCACTGGCAAGATATTCATAAACTAACAGCCTGTGCTCATCTTCACAGCAGTAGCCAATGAGCTTCACAAGATTTGGGTGACTAAGCTGACCCAAATAATTGACTTCTGCCTGAAAAAGAGGGGAGACAATTACAGTCATGAGTGGTGGATGTCCATACTCCGGTTTCAAAATGGAAGATTCCTTAAAAGTGAACCAATATGAAAAGGTTAAGCTCTAAGATGCAAGGAAGGTAATTCTATCACCAATCTGACCACGCTCTCAAGAGATTTTGTAAGAGAAAATCCCACAAACTAAAAATATGATATATATTTTCAGACACATTGGTGAACAATGAAAACTAGTACCATGTGAGCCTTTTTGGCAAAGAATGGAATGAGATTGAATCTCCATTTTCAGCTTAGTTTTTCTTCACCATTTGTAGAATTCAATTTTTAATATATATATGCTGTGTGTTATTAGAAAATTCTATGATTTAAACTTCAATAAAAAAGAAAATTCCATATTTCATGATAAAAAAAGAAAATTCCATATTTCATGATATAAAAAGAAAAGTATAAATTGTATAATAATCAAACAAATATTGTTCAAATATTGAAAGTTTGGAAAATAGGAAATAATTTGAATAATGGGTGGAAGTCGGAAAAAGAGCCTGTCAAATTTCCAAATAAAGTTAGAATAGTCTCTTTTAGTGGACAGATCCTGAGAAATTACCCACAGCTTGTACAAGTAAAATTCTTGCATCTCTGATAAATTTCCATAAATTGTTATTCTTATGCTCAGCACATATGAATGAAACTTTAATGAAAGCATGTGTAACATGGGCAGTTTATCAAATATTGATAAAATTCCAACCTTTTATATTTAAGTGATATTATCTTAAAATATGTAATGAAAAGAAAAAAAAAGACTAATCAGCAAAAACATTTCACAAGATACCAGGAGAAACATTGGAATTTTGACATGTGACTCTATATATGTTTGAGAAGGTTGTTCAACTAGCATTTATTGATTCAAATTAAGCCTTCATTTTTTTTCAAAAATATAACAAGTTATAGGTTTCTTACCAATTCACCGAACTTGATCAGAATTTGGAAAGAATAACTTGAGTATGATGCATGGATGGTAATATGAAATAGTACACATGGACCTGATACTTACCAGCCATTCTCTATCACCTTGAAAACCTTCGGGATTGAGCTCCTTGATTGCAACTTGCGTGTTCTTATAACCTGGCCTCACACTTGCATCTACAACTCCTTTGTAGACAATCCCAAAGCCGCCTTCCCCAAGTATCAGGTCAGGGCGGAATTGCTTGGTAGCCGACCTCATCTCCTCATATGTAAATATGTCAACATTACTATATCCAGGACTTTGTCGGAGATCTATGACATTTTTTGAAGCCAATGGAGTGCTAACTGAGCTTGGCGTCCTCAGCAGATCACTCCTACCCGATTTTGACTGACAATCATTCTCTGCTTAACCCAACAAAGGTTCAATCAGTCACATTTAAAAATGTATGAAGGTTTGCCTGCCTAATCCTGCTAAAAATTCTACTCTCTTGAATGTACAAGGAACTCATTATTACATCTACTTCTTTCAACTTCGATGACAAAGCACATTGTTCCAGCACTTTGGAGGTTCTGTGAAAATGTGCACCAAGGACGGTATGTTGACTCCAATGCAAAGGGAATATGGGACATTGACATCTTCATAGAAGTCAGCAATATCAAGTGGCTTATGTGAGCATTAAAGTTCAGATATTGGTATTACTTGCATTTCTTCAAGAGAGCAACAGCTAAACTCTAAATCAAACTTAACAACAACAAATCACCAATCTCCCAAGCTAAAATGAAATGGCCCAACTTTACCTCAACCTCTGGGTGCAAAAGAAGAAATATGTAGCAGAAACAAGTAAAGTGATGTGATTTGACAGCAAAGAAGAAAATTGCTGGAATGGACGTATTCCGATACCTGAGCATTTCTTACTGGATTCGTCCAGTTCAGAACTGAAACAACTACCCATGAAATGAATCCGATGCCAAACCCGAACCCAAGTCAGGATTTGCTATTCATCCTATGGTCTCATTAATAGGTCAGGCGGATCATCGACCAATGAGCTTTCTTCGAGGTGAAAATAAAGAAAACAAAAAAGAATTCTTTGGGCAACTCTCCGGATCAGTCACTAAGTGTCAAGGACTCCGGATCCGATCAAAATCGGAGGAAAGAATGAGTCACTGTGTGCCCGGCAGAGAAATGAACGGATAAATGTTCAACGAGTAACAGCAGTAACAGAGAGACGAGAGAGAAAAAAGCCGAGACAGGGAGACTGAAAAGCAGAGAAACTGTCTTCTAGGGGGTCTGCAGGGGTAAACACTCGCACGAGTCCGGAGAAAATAGCCGCTGAAAATTTGGTAAAAGAAAATATATTCAATTCACTCAGACCCCAAGTGGAAAAACGAAAAATATTGAAATGGGTAGTGCGTAAGAACGAGACTATCTGCCAAGGGTCGCACAGGTTGAGAGAAAATAGTGCGCGGAAAACGCCAAGACAAAAACATTATCGATTAATTTGATCAAGAGTGCTAAAAACGAAGTACTCGTAAAGAGAGCGCAAAACATGGTATTACGACAAAAAAAAAACAGAGCAGAATATCACAGACCAGATTGAATTGCGCTAAAAAAAAATCGAGATTGCAGTGGTGTTGCTGGAAGGCTGGATTGGACAGGTTTGGTACGGTCGAACCTATTCAACTAAAAACTGGACGAATGGTCATATTTTATGGATCTTGAACGATTTTGACATTTGAACCCATAGTGACTGAACACCCGTAGAAGCTATAACCAGAGTCTTGCAGTTCTATCTATGTCAATAGTCAATTTTTTTTACATTTTTTTCTATGTTGCACTATAATATAGTGAATCAACCAATTAATTAATTAAAATTTATCTATAATCAATCAATTAATTAACAATTATCCATATAATTAATTAATCAATCAACACATTTTCAACATAATTTTAAATTAATACTTAAATTAAGAAATTATTATATGTGTATATTAGTGTTATAACATAATATAACATTAGATTAAATCAATACTTATATTAGGAAATATTATAACAGACTTTATATTAAAATATAACATATAATTGTATCAATATTATAACCTACTATATCATATCATTAAACAAATATTTATATATATATATATAAGTAAAGGTAAAAAAAGTTGCAATATAACATAATAATATAACATTAGATTAAATAAGTTTATATTTGGGATCTAAACGGGAGAGTTCCTTGTATTTAAGCAATGTATTCACATTTCTCTAATATTATGATATTTCCTTTTATCTGTTAGTTATGGTATAATGTATTCTTTTAGTAGTTTCTTAGGTGTATAATAATTTTTACATCTAAGATAGTTTTAGTCTAATTTTAGTGCCTAGTAAATCAACCCTTTTTTACACTTAGAGAATATGGGTTATGAATAAATTTCAATACGCTCATCATAAACATGTTTGTGTTGAAGATATAAAGTTTTTTCAATCACACCAATCACTATTCCTTCGAATTAGTAAGTTTGGACAATTTAATTCCATGCATAATTCTTTATTCACCCTTGCTACCCACCAAAATCTCACCATCATAAATTTAACTTTCTAACAACAATCATGCCCATACAGAAATAATGTCATCACATAATTTTGAATGGAATTTGGAGTAATTTTATGAGTATTTCATTTTCACTTTGTCATAGAAGATGTGTGTTTTATCCGTCTAGTATATTAGTTATCTTCGTATTGAGAAATTGCATGGTTCTTACTTCTCCTTATAGATTGGGGTGACTGGATACATGTCTAATGGTCTACTAGAATTCATTTGTAGTATTCGTTTGATAGTATCTTTGTTGAAATACATAAATATAACCAAATCCTAATATCAATTATAAACTCTTACACTAGGATAATGACAATCATTTAGAGTGGATATATATGCTATAAATTGGATGATACTAGGGTGTATTCATTTTTTAATAAAAAAATAAGAATGAGAATTGGTATTTAAAGGGGTACCTTAAAGTATTTTTGATCTTCTCTAAGAATTGAGAGCGATTTTATTGAGCGACAATCTTTCAAATCAAAGTGATTCCTGGCGACATCTATAATTAATCCACATTCAAGCATCAATATCTCAAATCAAACATAGATCATGGAAAACTCCTAAAAATAGGGAACCTAGATAGATATATATATATATATATATATATATATATTATGTCACACATCAATCATGTATCTCTAGTTTGCACATGCAAACAACCTACTACACCTATTAGTTATATGATATAGTCCAACTATTGTAGTCTTGACATGAATAAATCTCATAATAAGTACATGAAACACTTTCAAAAGATATTTTAAAAAATTATGGGAATGTAATTATACTAAATTATATAAAGGGTACCTACATGTTAGATTTGAGTCTTTAACAATTCTTTCTACTTCAAACCGAGTTTTCTGCAAGGATTTAGGGGAGGGGTGAGTTCACAACTCAATGAGTAAGCTTTGTCAAGCAACAAGGCATCATAAATTCCAATTAACGGTACATTATGATATGCATGAGATGATTCCATTAAAGAAAGTAGTTCATAGAGGTTTAGGTGCTAAAATTATTGTCCTTAGCAATTTAGGGTTTAACACAATATAACTCTGCTCCATCATGAAGTGTTCACACAATCGTAGAACAAAACTCACTTCTGTTCCACTTATGGTATGGAGCGTCTTTTCTAGCCATCTATTTGTAATGACAGACTGCTTGTGTGAGCACCACTGCTCAATTCACAAAAAAAGAATCGAGTTTGTCCACTATTAAATGATGTGACATTTTTTCCTTCACCAAGGTCTAGTGCATATAGGACTCTCGAAGCCCTTAATATACTAGACTAGTGTTACTTCCCTTATACTCACCTTATTGTCCAACAATCCTTGGAATCACCATAACCCTATATCGAACATATAGTGATCCCGCTCAACAAGCACATGCATATATTTTGGTTTTTAATCCATTATTTGTGTTCTACCAGCCCTTTAGGTTAATGACATCCTTGGATTGGTAGAATTTATTGGGCAATGCCGATTTCACACAACAAATTATTATAATTTTTATCATGGTCTGACTTTAACATAATAGTTGTGTTATTTACGGAAGTCATGTCAGTAAAGCCAGTTAATCATAGAGCACCACATGGCAAGTTCCCAAGTGTGAAGCTTGCACACACGACACAGTGTCATCGTCTACCTCTAGACGAGCACAAGAGAGAAAGCTTAAAATGGACGCCCTTTCTTTGGCGGCCAATAAACCCCTCCGACAAGGCTTTAAATTGGAGAGTTAATGGACAATCGATGGAGTAACAGAGAGAACAGTTAATTCTCGAGCTCCCTATATAAAGAGCTCTCCTCCATTCGTCCTCCTAACCCTTCAAACACCTAGAGAAGAAGAATTGTCCATTTTTCGACGAAGTATGAACTAGAGCTCCAACATGGGCACTTTGCTCCACCTCCGAAGTTGAATTGGGGTTCTTTGGAATCCTTCATTAAGCTTGAGAATCAATAGAGGAGCACCAACGAGCTCACAAAGTATCGTCGCTCCTCGGCGGTCTACAACCCAAACTGGTCAAACTTAATTTGAGCCACCCTCAACCTAATTTCGACTAAAGCAAGCTCTCCAGACCACACCTAGAAGTGTCCAGATCTTCTCTGAGCTATGTTGGTAAGTTCCATTCGTCGCCCTTCGTCAAAAATTACTATTCACCCTACATTTTTTTTTAAATTTTAAAATACAAAATTCGCATTACTCATGCCACCGATTGAGGTACAGTTTGATCTAGGAAGGATCCCCAGGGAGAGAGAAACTCAAAGGAAGTAAGAGCTCCAATCATTGGATCCTCACCGGTACAAAATCGAAGCTTTCTCTCTCTAGGATGATTTTTCGACTAAACTTCGTTTGAGCTCATTTCTAAGCCAAATTGAGTGTTTTAATGCTTAAAATGGAGCAGGGGACATATGGAAGATGATTCAGATCATGATAGGAGACAATTAGGCAAGTTTAAGTGGTCAATTCAATGAAATGGGATTCAGGGGCCAAAATGCAATTTTTAGAAAATTGGTTAATTTGGGAATTTTTGGAAAATTGGGGCCAAATTGTAATTAAAGGGAAATTAAGAGACTTTTATGAAATTAACTCCCCATTTGAGTGCCAATTGGAAATTTGGATGAAATTAAGGGCTAATCAGTGATTTTTGGAAAATTGGGGACCAATTGGCAAATTTGGTAAAATTAAAGACCTAAGAGGAGTATTGGAAACATTAGGGACTTAATTGAAAATGATTGAGAATTAGGGACCTAAAGTCAAAATTATGAACTTTATGGACTTATGTGCAATAAGGCATAACTTAAGGACATATATGTAAATACTTAGGAGTAAGAGGTCTTTTATGCCAAACATTTCTTATGTGAATACTCGAACCTTGTAGGAACTGGTTGTACAAGTACTTGTGTAGAGGATCACACCACTAGATGGAATCTAGTTGGGACAAACACGTCACATTTATCCGGTGAGTGGAATTTTCCAATATCATACCCGATTGGGGTGATGAGAACCATTTTTAATTTTGGAAACCATTTTTTCAAGGATGTTCTCCCCTAATTGTGTGCAACTTCTTAAACATTTTGGGAGATATTTTGGATGAGAGTTCAAATTTGCTCTAATAGGCCTGAGGCCTCGGTTTTAAAAATAATAGGGCTAATGCCCAATTTTGAAACACTCGTAGAGTGGGCTCAAGGGCAATGGGAACGGGCTCAAACCCGTAGATAAAGTCAATTGGCTAGTAGTTACCGAGCCGAAGCCGAGTGGATGAACACGTTGGGATGGTAGTTACTGAGCTTTAGTCGGGGTATTGAATTCGTTGGGCTGGTGGCACCAAAGATAAAAAGTATAAGTCAAAATACTTTTGTTTGTGCATGCTGAGATATGGAACCATTGAAGCACCCGATACCTCATTATCATTGTAAACCCCTTCCTCTCAGACTAAGGAACTCGAATAGGGAACATGAAATTTTTGAGAGAAAACCAAGGATCTAAGTGAACCAGAATTAGTAAAGAAGTGTCAAAAAACAGGAATTTGGAAAATCCCAAGTAGCCAAGAAATACCAAAACATCATGGAAAAGAACTATTAAGTGGATTGGATATGAAAACCAGACTGTTTTAAGTTGAACTAGACTTGAACTAGTTCAAAGATTCATTTTTCTAGGTGGCTTATAAATATCAAATTGGAAAATTGAAACCACCATTAGATAGAAAATGAATTTTAAAATTTTGGAAAACCGTTGAACCGAGCCTGAACCGATTTTCGATTTCTGGTCACCAAACATGGTTGGACTGGATTGGTCATCAGTCCAGCCGTCAACAGACCACTGACAGGTCAGTGCTATGAAACTCATCCTCCCGGACTAAGGAAACCGGGAATAGAACTTGCTCTTTCCATGAGAAAATCGAGCAAATAAATAAACCAAAAATGGTAAAGAAGGGTTAAAATGGAAATTTGGAAAATCCCAAGTAACCAAGAAATCCTAAAAACCATGAAGAAGAAAAAATAAATGGATTGGATGTAAAAACTAGACTGGTTTAAGGTGAACCAGACTTGAACCAAGTCAAACTAGGTTGAACTATGATGAACCTATTCCATAATTCATTTTTCTAGGTGGCTTAAAAATGTCAATTTGGAAAATTAAGTCCACCATGTGATAGAAAATGAATATGAATTAATTTATATATTTTTAATTTTTGAAAACAGGTCAAATCGAGCCTGAACAAGCCGATTTTCGTTTTCGAGTCACCGATCCCGGTCGGACCGGACCAGTCAACGGTGCAACCGGTCAATGAATAGTGTCATTTTCTTCCTTCGAATGACAACACTTTTCATGGAAGGATTCCACCTTCCATTTCTGGGGTGGGAATATTCCCTTCGATTATAGCATTTTCTAATGAGGATAAGCTTGACCAATATGGAAACTGTTAGAGCCAAGGGTCCCCTAGCTCCCTATATAAAGAGCTCCCCTTCATTCATCCTCATCACACCTCAAACTTTCGAATAAGAAGAAGTGCTCCATTTCCCCATGAAGCTAGAACCAAAGCTCCAATTTGGGCACTTCTTTCCACCTCAGAAGGTGAATTCAGGTCCTACAGGATACAGAGGAAGTCAACCACCAAATGACACCCCCCATTAAACGTGAGGTCCACAAGAGAAGCACAAACAGGTCCAAATAGTGAAGTTGCTTTGTAAGACTCGGAGCTGCCCTATTTTGCCCGATACAAATTCGACTATTTTTGATCTCCTACGGCCAAACCGAGCCCCCTAGCTTCTACAGCCTGCACTCGACCTCCCCAAGGAATCATGTAATTTAATTTGGCCCTCCCTCATCGAAATAGTTTGATTATATAGAGAGAAAGTGCCTAAATTTCACTAACCAAATTTCCACTGCTCAGGGCACGAATTGTAGCAAGTCTTGATCCTAGAAGGACCCATGATAGGGATCAATTAACACAAATTGAAGGGTCAATTTGATGTGATCAACATCGAGTCAATGGAAAGGGTGAAATTGGGGAAATTTTTGGGATTTAGAAAAATTGGAGAAACATTGTGCAATTTTTCTAAAATTGAAGGTCAATTGGCAAAGTAGAAGAACTTAGAGAGTCAATTGGTCATTTTTAGAAAAATTTGGACTGATTGGTTATTTTTGGAAAATTGGGGCCAATCGATAATTTTGGAAAGTTAAGGGACCAAAGGGAAATTTTGGAAAAGTTGAGACCCAATTGGTAATTTTTGAATATTAAGAACCCAAGAGGGATATTGGAAATCCTAGGGACTTAATTAAAAATAAATGAGAATTAGGGACCTAAAGTCAAAGATTATGAACTTCAGAGACCTAATCGCAATAAGGCAAAAGTTGGTGCCCAATTTGCAAATACATGAAAATAAAAGACATTTCATGCCAAACCTTTCCTCATAAACATGTCCGAACCCTGTAGGGACATATTAGACAAGAATGCGTGCAAGGGAGCACGACAAGGATGGGAAGTCCGACTTGGACGAACAAGTCACGTTCATTAGGTGAGTGGGCATATTTGTACATTATACCCTGGTTGGGGCGGTGAGCACCATTTTGAAAATGAAAATCCACTTGTTATTGGGCATATTTATACTTCATGCCCGGTTGGGGTGGTGAGCACCATTTTGAAATAAAAATCCACTTATGAGTGGGCATATTTATATATCATAACCAGTTGGGGTGGTGAGTACCATTTTGAAATGAAAATCCACTTGTGTGCAGGCATATTTATACATCATACCTGATTAGGGTGGTGAGCACTATTTTAAAATGAAAATCCACTTGTGAGTGAGTTATTTAACGTCATACACAATTGGGGTGATGATAAATTTTAAGCTAAAAACCACTTATCGGTTGTGAGTGGGCTTATTTAAACATCATGTCTGGTTGGTGTGATGAACTCTTTTACTGAAATGAAAAACCACCAAGAGTGGGATTTTCCATCATCATGCTCGGTTGGATGATAGTGCATGTTTAAGTTCAAAAACAATTTTCTAGAAATGTTATTTTCTGATTGTGTGCTAATGTTTAAACTATTTGGGAGACTTTTTTTTATGAGAGCTGTAATAGCTCCAATAGGTCGGAAGCCTCATTTTTTACCTTATAGGGCTCAAGGCCCAATTTTGAAAAACTCATGAAGTGGGCTCAAGGCTAGAGGGCATGGGCTGAAACTCGTAAACAAACCTGATTATAAGAGCCATGGAAACTCTCATAACTGGCAATTTTATGTGTGATTCGCCATTGTTCCAAAATAGAACTAACAAGGCTCGATGGGCTAGTGGTCGTGCGCTAGGACTAGGTCGATAGATCAGTCAAGAAAACAACTACATGCCAAGTCGAGTGTTGGGGCCGTTGGACCGTTGGCACCAAAGATAATGGTTAATGGTTTAAAAACTATTGTTTGTGCATGCACGAGAATTCGAGAGCATCTAGACTCCCAGGAGGAGTAGTGATGGTTCCCAAAGAGTGCTGGATGACCCATGGTGCATAAGGGAAGGTTGTCGTGCTAGTTAGTTGTGAAGCTCAACCTAGCTTCTTGGGCATGAGACTTGGGTGGGGTCGGGATGAGGTCTTTGTTCTCATATTGGACACGAAGTACTTGCGGGTCTGAGGGTTGGATGAGTGAATGTCTACTTAGACTCAGGGTAGAAGTTCGAGACTTCTATCAGGGTGGACAACAAAGTCGTGCTAATTCCCAAATGGGTGCAGTCTAGGACTGCACCTGCGAATGTTTGTACCCCTTATGATAAAGGGCATGTGAATGTTTGCTAAATGCCTCCCAAGCTAGGGGAAGTGTTGAAAGAGCTAAACTCACATAATAGTGAATGAAAAGGATGAATTGTTTTTTTCTAAGATAAAGAATAACCCCACAATCATGTGAAGAATGATAGTTTTGATAAACTGTTATGTTTGAATGACTCACTCCTCAACGCCCGCTCATTGAGTTGTAGAAACTCACTCCCTCCCTTTAACCCTTTTTTAGGAAAGGAGAATACCCATAAAAAAACTCAAGAACAAGCCTTAAGTAAGGTATGTAAAGTTTTTAAGCTATTGAGTTTTGTATAATGCCATTTCCAGGGAATGAGGACATAAATTACGCCTAACTCCTTGCGGTCTTGGGAAGTGGTAACTCTTCTTAGACCAAAGGGAATGGTGGGTTATTCATGGGGTTCCGACCAAGCCGGGTCATCGCGGGACAACTTGAGTGGTATTAGAGCTTGTTCCCTCAAATGCATTATCAAGACTAGATAATCTATGAATTTAATAAAAACTTTCCACCTTGTAGGAAGCTAACCCTAAAACTCTCTAATACCCGAGGTATAGAAGAAGCCACTAAGGATCATGTAGGGAAGTAACCTATTTTGGAGGTGGATGGTGGAGACATTATGCGGGGAAGTGTCCAATACCACCAAGGAATGTGGTGCCAGGACCTGTTGAGGTCACAACCCTGAGTACGAAGAGAGCCAACCTGATGCTAAGGACACCAGCAAGGGCTTATAACCTTACCAAAGAGGACACTCATCAAAAGCCTAGTATAATAGCTTTCAATCTAATTCGTAACCACCTTTTGTAATAGGGATAAAGCCCTAACATATTGTACTCCTTCCCAATTAATAAAAACCCCAAGTTCCTAAAACTCTACCTCTCAAATAAAGATGCAAGCTTGTACTTCAACTATATGAGGAGGGGTCACAAAAGGCAAGAAGAACCGAAGGTAGGAACCTGAGAAACCACAAACAGAGCAGTGTAGATTTCCCCTTAAGAAGAGTTACGAGCCATCTTGTAGCAAGGAAGGAAGCACCTCTAGAAGAGAAGACAAACCTAGAATGTTGGATGTCGAGCATGTAAACCACTCACTTTTGAGTTAAGGAAAACTAGGAAAGAAATGGTCAAACCGAGTAAGAAAACTGAGCCAGTTTGTAAACCCGATCATTTGGGAACAAACAATTTGGAAATTTACAACTTCTGGGTGATCCAAAGGGTTCATTAAACCTTGGAAAAGAAACTTAAAACAAATCAGAAGAGAAAAACCAAATTGGTTTAGGTGAATGAGATTCCTTAAGAATTTTTAACGTTAATCTGCTTACTTGAGAGTAGTGTGTGGATGAGTGACCTCACCTAAATTAAATTATTGGAATTAATACAAATAATTTATGTCAATATTAATACTAGTAATAAATCTCTCCCATTTAATACATGATTTTACACCTATATAAAGAGGTTATCCCCATTCATTCTCTTCATACCTAAACACTTCTCTCTCTCTCCACTACTCCATTTCTCGGTGAAGCTCGAACCCAGAGCTTCAACTTGAATATTTTTCTTAACCTCAGAAGGAGAGGTTGTGCTCTTTAGAACCGAGGAGAAGACAACTATCTAATAGCAAATTTTTTTATGCTAACGCCTTATCATAAATAGCCATAAATTAATATATATTTAATTATTGTAATTAATACCAATAATTTAATACCTAAATTAAATTATTAGAATTAATACAAATAATTTATGGCAATATTAATACTAGTAATAAATCTCTCCCATTTAATACACGATTTTACACCTATATAAAGAGGTCATCCTCATTCATTCTCCTCACACCTGAACACTTCTCTCTCTCTCTACTACTCCATTTCCCGGTGAAGCTCGAACCAGAGCTTTGACTTAAACATTTTTCTTAACCTCGGAAGGAGAGGTCGGGCTCTTTAGAACTGGGGAGAAGACAACTATCTGATAGCAAAATTCAGTTAATCTAAGAATCTTTGGAGAAGCACCGACATGATGGAACAGTGAAGCAGCTCTAGCGGACCGAAGCTGCCCTATTTCGGCCAAGCTGAAATCGGCCACTTTGAGCCCTCCTTAGACCAAACCAAGCTGTCCCAACACTTCCTCATCCCATGGCCAAATTTGGACTGAAAGGTAAGCCAATTCAGCTCATCTCTACAATTTTCGGTCGGTGCTAGAGAGGAACCTTTAGAATTTCAATGATGAAATTCTAACACAATTCGACATCAAGTGATGTGATTTTTGATTCTAGGATGAATCTTAGGATGAGAGCTATTTGCCCAGATCGAAAGCTCGGACCATCGTGCCTTCACCGGTGAGTAATCGAAGCTTTCTCTCTCTATAGTTCATTTTTCGGTGAAGCTCTGTTTGAGCTCGTCCCGACGTTAAAATTTACGATTCACATTGCTAAAGAATCGTATGAACATGTAGAAACTCAATTTCAACTTCAATTTAAACAATTGGAAACGTTTGATCGGTCAATTTGATTAAATTAAATTCAGCTGTGTTAAGAAGTTAGAATTGGGGGAAAATTGGGGGTTTTTGAAGTTTCGAAGGACCAAAATACAATTTCCTAAAATTGAGGGTCAATTGGGCATGATAAAAATGTTAGAGGGTCAATTGAGAAATTTTAAAATTTTTGGGTTAAAATTTACCATTTTTGTAAAAGAAGTGCAAAATGGTAATTTTGGAAAAGTTGGGGGACCAAATTGGAAATTTAACCCCTTTTTGTGAAATGGAATAAATTGAGGTCCTATTATAAATTTTAAAAGTTTCAGGACTCAATTTGAGGAAAAATCAGCATTAGGGACTTAAAGTTTAAGAGAAATAAGTTTAGGGACCTAATTGCAAATAAATGAAAGTTGACTTTCTTATTCATTTAGAATGAATGAAGGCTATTAGGCCAAAGGATAATGAACTGAGATGTTCATATCGTATAGGAACATGACGTACCGGGAACGCTAGCAAGGATAAGCTCGCGTGAATACAAAGAATTAGTCTAGTGGAATTCACGACATTAATGGGTGAGTGGGTTTACTAATGTCATACCCGGTTGGGATGATGATCACAACTTAAAGTTAAAAACCACTTACCGGTTGTGAGTGAGATTTTATATCATACCCGGTTAGGGATGATAAGCATATCGTAATGAAAACCTACCACTATGTGGTATTTTAAATATCACGACTTAGAGTGGTGATGTGAAAACCTTGCGAAAAAATTACTTACCAGTTGTAAGTAGATCATACCTGATTGGTATGATGAAACTTCCTCGAAGGAACTTGAAAACCCATTCATCGGTTATGAGCAGAGATGTTCTTATACCCGTTCGATATAATTGATAGTTGAAAATATACTTTTTGTCGGAAGTGCTCTCCCCTTACTATGTTCCAATGCTTAAACTATTTGGTAGACCTTCTTGACGGGAGCTCGAATAGCTCTTATAGGCCGAGGGCCTCGATTTTGGAACTTGGGGGCTAATATGCCCGATTTTGAAAAACTCGTACAGTGGGCCCAAAGCCAGTTGGCACGAGCATGAGCTCGTAAAAAAACATGAATTATATGCCATAAAACCTTAAATAAAGGAATTGTTTGGCCATGGTACCAAGATAGGACTAACATACTCAGTCAACTAGCGGCAGTGCGACATGACAGGTCGACGGACCAGTCAAGACAAACAATTGCAAGTTAAGTTGAGAGTCGGGGCCGTTGAACCAATGGCACCACATATTACATGGCATAATAAGAAAACATTATTTGTGCATGCACTATGAGTACGTTACTATCAAGATGCCCAAGAGGAGTAGTGATGCGTCCTAAGGGCCTTGGATGACCCGATGAGTATAAGGGTAGTTCGTTGTTCCAGGTGACCGTGCGAAATTTGGAGTAGCACCAAGCGCATGAGATCGGGGTGGGGACGGGGTGAGGTCTCTGTCCTCATAATGGACACAAATAATTTATTCTGGGAATGAGGGTCAGATGTCATGAACATCCACTCATTCTCAGGGTAGAAGTGGACGTACTTATATTTGGGTGGCCGGTAAAGTTACTCCGAAGCCACAAGTGGGTTCAGTGGTCGTGATGACCTACGAATGTGTGTAACCTTCATGATGAAGGATGTGTGTTGGGTGATGACACACCGTGGTTAAAAAGAAATGGTGATAAACCTGAGATTTCAAATGAAATGGTTTTGAAAGAAAGGAGTCTGACACACTTCAATAATAAGTGTTTTCTTAAAAGTCTAAACTTTTGAAAACCCATTCACTGAGTAGTCATACTCATTCCCTCCCTTATATCCCTTTTAGGAGATTTTGGAAAGCCTACCCTTAAAGACCATCAACTAAGATGCATGTAAGACAAGTATGTAAAGTTTAAAATTTCATGCAGTTTTGATTATGGTATTCTAGGAAATAGTGCAGGTTTAAAGGACGCCTTACTCTTTACGGTTTATAATAAGGGGAAACCCTTTGATAATCTAGGAGAGTGGTAGGTTGATCACGGGGATCCGACCAAATAGGGTTGGGGCATGACAACTAGGATGTATCGGGATGGCGAAGTGTGACCTACTTTGGAAAGGCAGAGGGGCCAAGTAGGGTTACAAACGAACCTAGTAGAAGGAAGTAACTAGTAATTATGTGGTGATCATGGAGGATAAAAAATGCCCTAAAAAGGACAGGAAAGTAGTAGTGACTATGCCCTAAAAGAGCAACAGAATGGCCATCAAGGACGAGTAAACTCAAGAGACAACCACCTCAAGACAATTGGGAAAGAAGAGTAGTAGGGACAAGGCAGTTAACAAACTGACACTTGTGAGAAATCATGGATTTAAATCCTAACGAAGAAGGGAGAAGTGAAAAGCCCAAACGTTGGAAAAAGGAAGGATGAAGGGAATCCTTAAGCCAATCAATGGTCAAAAGAGATTGACAACCACACTTAAGCCACGAAAGGGGATTAAGTAAGCCTCTTGTAAGGTGATCAAGATACCTCGAAAAACAAAGATGATTTAAACCCCCTAATAAAGTAGACTTGTAGTAATTACCAATAGGAATATTGAAAGGGTACGAAGGATGTGTCCACAAGATTCCCAAAGAAAAGATAAGTGGGAGAAGATGACATTAAAGAATGTCATGAAGTTGATTTAAGGTCAAATAACCACAAGGATGGATAAAATTGGGAAATTCTGGAAAGAGAAGGAGCCTACCAAGGAAGGGAGTCCTATGGAGATATATATCCCAATGGAGAGGCGATGGACCCAATTGAATTGGGAAAAGAAGATAAGCTCATAAATAAAATGTGGGTAGAGGTGAAATGACCAAGTACAAGGGAAGTGTACTCATGAGGGCCTAAGGAGTAAGTTAAACCCATGGAAAGGGTAAGTAGGAAGATAACATCAAATAATGCTGCAACAAGTAGGAATAGGAGGAATACTCATAAGGAAATAAAGGAAAATATATTAAAAAAAACCTTGGAGAAGTATGCTCTTCAATTAAGTGGTGATTAAAGGAAACAACCACGGACATCAAGACTGGTTGTGGTCCACGCTCGCTCAATGGAGCCTAAGATTGGATGGCTGGGCATAGTGTGGAGTACACAAAATAAGACCAATATAAAAAGGGTTAAAGGATGAAATGGGGATTAAAGACAATGAAGGACTAAAGGCGGGCAAATGCACGAATATAAAAAGGGTGTAAGGAGAGGAAGAAAGGAAACTTTCAAGGAATGGTAAGAAGGTTAAACGTGTAGCTCCCAAGGTGGAAGTCTCTACTTCTAAGGAATAGTAGAGAATGAGGCTATCAAAAGGGAACTCCCAAAGCAAAGGAATTGACACGTGGATTGAAAGGGATCAACTAGGAATAAAGAACCATGAAATGGTCACGAGAGAGTAAGGATGGACTGGAAAAAAGATATCCTTAAATAAGGATGTCATTGGACTTGATGAAGGACGGAAGGGAGGAAAACCACAAGTATGTCGGTAAGTCAAGAAGTGGATGGGAAACCTGATGGTTGGAACTGGGGAAAAACCAATAAAGAAGTTGGTAAGGGACGAATAAATAAGGGAAACCTCCTTACTTTGAGGTTGGATAACACTGAAGGTAGTTGATGCTCTTTAGCTGGATAACACTGAAGTCTAATTAGAAATAACCAAGTGCAAGAGTTATGCACAAGGGACGATTGGATAACACCGAAGGTAGTTGAGGAACACTACCGAGTGATAAGAAAGGACAAAACCATACAATCCTTGAAAAGTTGGAAAGTCAAGAACAACCATCGAGGAAATGTTCTAGAATTATAATGGACAAAGACAAGTTCTAGAACATGTCATGCTATAGGGGACATGTAGGTTCAAAAGTCCCAGGAAAATATTACTCAAGTAAGAAAGAGTCAATTAGTTAAGTATGACGAGATCAAATATAAAATTTGGGTGGATCGAAGTTGTAATAAAGAAAGGATGGAGGAAGGAACAAAATAAGATAAAAAGGGGATAATACCAAAACCCGCGAGGTTAAGGATGAAAAGCTCAAAAGGACGCTTAGCTAAAGAGCATCAATGACCAATGAAATAAATTGAAATGGGGATGGTCAGACATTTATGGAACTCCCAACACAGTGATTAGAATAAAAACCCTCAAGAGGAAGGGTCTTACCCTTAAGCGGAATAAGAATTAGACCTAAGGACATACCTTTGGACTAGTGGGTAAGACATACCTGATCATGATAAACTCCATGGAGTAAGTGAATAATGGAAGGGAAGAGAAATTCCTTAAGCGCGTTGTTTAAAGGACTAAGTGAAGGAGAAACTAAGGTGGTAGCATATCAAAGTAAATCGCAAGTTGACATCAAGGGAAATTATTCCTGATGCAAAGTATACATAATTAAGTTTTTGGGACAAAACTCCTAAAAGTTGGGGAGAGTTGTGAAACTCGTCCTCCTGGACCAAGGAAATCGGGAAAAGAACTAACACTTTCCATGAGAAAATCGAGCCCATAAATGAACCAAAAATGGTAAAGAAGGTTTAAAATGGGAATTCGGAAAATCCCAAGTAACCAAGAAATCCTAAAAACCATGAAGAAGAACCAAAGAATGGATTGGATATGAAAACCGGATCGATTTAAGGTGAACTGGACCTGAGCTGAATCAAACCGGTTCCATAATTCATTTTTCTAGGTGGTTTAAAAATGTCAATTTGAAAAATTGAGGCCACCATGTATAGAAAATGAATTTAGATTAATTTAGATATTTTTAATTTTTAGAAAACCGTTCGAATCAGGCCCTAATTGGCAGATTTTCGTTTTCGAGTCACCGAACTCGGTTGGATCGGACAAATCAACGGTCCAACCGGTCAATGAACAGTGTCATCTTATTCCTTCGAATGATAGCACTGTTCATGAAAGGATTCCACCTTCCATTTTCGATGAGGGAATATTCCCTTTGATTATAGCATTTTCTAATGAGGATAAGCTCAACCATTATGAGGATAAGCTTGACTGGTAGAGCCAAGGGTCCCCTAGCTCCCTATATAAAGAGCTCTCCTTCATTTATCCATCTCACTCCTCAAAACTTTGAATAAGAAGAAGTGCTCAATTTCTCGATGAAACTTGGGCACTTCTTTCCACCTCAGAAGGCGGATTTGGGTCCTATAGGCTCTGAAGGAAGTCAACCATCAAATAGCACCCTCCATTCTGCCTGAGGACCACCAGAGAAGTACTGACAGGTCCAAATAGTGAAGCTACTTCATAAGACTCGAAGTTGCACTATTATGCCCGATCCAAATTCGATCAATGCCGATCTCTTACTACCAAACGGAGCCTTCCCCTAGCTTCTACAACCTGCACTCGACCTCCTGAAGGAATCGTGTAAGTTAATTCGCCCCTCCCTGATCGAAATAGTTTGATTCTAGAGAGAAAAAGTGCTCAAATTTCACTAACCATATTCCCATTGCTCAGAACATGAATTGTACTAGCTCTTGATCCTAGAATGACCCTGTGGATGAGAGCTTTCTTCTTAAATGAAAAGCTCAATTTGCCACAATTCTAACAGTAATTTCTTGAAGCTTTCTCTCTCTACGTTCAGTTTTCCGGAAAAGCTCCATTTGAGCTTGTTTTGAACCCAAAAAGGGTGATTCAAAGCTTGGTCTGATCATAAGGAAGTGAGAAAATCGATTAGCACCATGATAGGGAATAATTGACAGGAATTGAAGGGTCAATTAGATGTGATAAACTTTGGGTAATGGAAAGGGTGAGATTGAGGAAATTTTTGGGGATTTTGAAAAATTGGAGGGCCTTTGTGTCCTTATCAAGCCATGTAATATGTGGTGCCACTAGTCCAATGGCCCCGACTCTCAACTCAACCCGCAGTTGTTTGTCTTGACTAGTCCGTCGACCTATCATGTCGCACTGTCGCTAGTTGGCTGAGCATGTCGGTCCTATCTTGGTACCATGGCGAAACAATTCACTTATTAAGTTTTATGGCACATATATCATGTTTGTTTACGAGCTCTTGCTCGTGTCAATAAGGTCTCTCAAATAGTTTAAGCATTGCACATATTCAGGGGAGAACACTTTCGACAAAATAGGTTTTCACTGTCCATTATACCAACCGGTATAAGGACATCTCCGTTCATAACCGATGAACGGGTTTTCAATTTCCTTCGAGGAAATCTCATCATACCAACCGGGTATGATCTACTTACAACTAGTAAGTAGTTTTTTCGCATAATTTTCACATCACTTTCTCTAAGTGGTGATGATTAAAATACCACTAAACAGTGGATTTTTATATCGAGGTACTTATCATCCCCTACCGGGTATGATATAAAAATTTCACTCACAACTGGTAAGTGGTTTTTATCTTTAAGTTGTGCTCATCATCCCAACCGGGTATGATGTTAGTAAAACCACTCACCCATTAATGCCGTGAATTCCACTAGAGTGGTTCTTAGTATTCACGTGAGCTTGTCCTTGCTGGCGTTCCCGGTACTTTGTGTTCCCATTAATGCCATGAATTCCAAATGAATGAGAAAGTCAAACTTTCATTTATCTGCAATTAGGTCCTTAAAGTTATTTCTCTTTAACTTTAAGTCTCAAATGCCGGTTTTTTCCTCAAATTGAGTACCGAAACTTATAAAATTTATCATAGGACCTCAATTTATTCCATTTCACAAAAAGGGGATTAATTTCTCAAATTTCCAATTTGGTCCTCCAACTTTTCCCAAATTACCATTTTGCCCCAAAAATTCTAAAATTTGTCAATTCATCCTCCAACATTATTTTCATGCCCAATTGGCCCTCAATTTCATAAAATTTCATTTTAGTCTTTTGAATTTTGAAAATCCCCAATTTTCCCCCAATTTCAACTTCTTAATACAACCGAATTTGATTTCATCAAATTGACCCATCAAACGTTTCCAATTGTTAAAATTGAAGTTGAAATTGAGTTTCTACATGTTCATACAATTCTTTAGAAATGTGAATCGCAAGTTTTAACACTGAGACGAGCTCAAACGGAACTTCGCCGGAAAATGAACTATAGAGAGAGAAAGCTTCGATTACTCACCGGTGAAGGCACGACGGTCCGAGCTTTCAATCTGGGCAGATAGCTCTCGTTCTGAGGTTCATCCTTGAATCAAGAATCGCATCAATTGATGCGGAATTGGAATAGAATTTCGTCGTTGAAATTTGGTCGACTCTCTCTCTAGCACCGATCGAAAATTGTAAAGGGGAGCCGAATTGGCTTACCTTTCGGTCCTAAGTCAGCCGTGGAAAGGTTGAGGAAGGGATCACACATTTGTAGGGCAGCTCGTCCACTGCATGCACTTGTGGCGTTAGAGCAACTTTACCGGCCACCAAGGTAGGAGCCCGTCCACTTCTACCCTATGTATGAGTGGATGCTCGTGACATCCAACCCTCATACCTGAAATCAACTCCGTGTTTATATCAGGATATCGACCTTATCCCAATCCCATTGCAGCCTCATGCGCATGAAGCTACGTCGACCTTCCCTGACTGCTGGCAAGAAAAACTGCCCTTATCTCCATCATGTCATCCAGTAGTAGCTAGGACTCATCACTACCCCTCTTGGGCGTCTTGATGGTCCCGAACCTGAACTGCATGCACAAACAGTAGTTTTTCACAAAGCCATTTATTTTTGGTGCTATTGGTCCAATGGACCCTACCCTCAACTCGACCTGCAGCTGTTTGTCTAGGCCGGTTCGTTGATCTGGCCCTGACGCACTACTGCTAGTCCATTTAGTATGTCGGTCCTGCGTTGGTACCATGGTGAAAACATATATCCATTTCATTAAGAGTTTTCATGGCTTTCCTATCATATATTTCTTTATGAGCTCTTGCTCGTACCAACTTGCCTTGGGCCCACTGTACGTGATTTTCCAAAATCGGGCATTTTAGCCCACAAGTTTCAAAATCGAGGCCTCTGGCGTATGTGACATCTCCGCTTAGGCACACAGTTAGGGGAGAACACTTCTGACAAAATAACCTTTCAACTCATCACACCAACCGGGTGTGATGATATCTCCGCTTACAACCGACAAGCGAGTTTTCACCTTCCTCCTAGGAAGTATATCATACCAATCGGGTATGATCTCTCTACTTACAACTGATAAGTAGTTTTTCCACTTAGTTCTCACATCACTCCAACCAGGTGTGATGTTAAAATCCCACATAGAAGTGGTTTTTTGTTTACGAAGTGCTAATCATCCCAACCCAGTATGATGTGAATAAACCCACTCACCTGATAATCGCATTGTATTCCTTCTTAGTCGATTTTCACCTTCACGCTATCTTATCCTTGCTGGTATTCCAATCCTTCATGTTCCTACATGAGGTGGACATTCTTGTCTATTAATATTTGGCGTAACAGCCTTTGTTTCTCAAGAATGAATGTCTAAATTCAAAGTTTTCAATTAAATGTATATGGGTTCCTAAAGTTCTTTTTCCTTAATTTTAGGTCCCTAATGCTAACTTTTCCCCAAATTAAGTCCCAAAACTTTCAAAAATTCACTTTGTGTCCTCAATTGACGCAAAATCGTTTAAGGGGTTAAAGTTTTCCAAATTTCCAATTTGGTCCCCAACTTTTCAAAAATTACCATTTTGCCCCTACTTTACAAAAATGGTAATTTGACCCCAATTATTTTAAAAAATTGACCAATTGGTCCTCCAACATCCTTTTCATGGCCAATTGGCCCTCAATTTTGGGAAATTACAATTTGGTCCTTCAATTTAATGAAATCCCCATAAATTTCCCCCAATTTCGCCTTTTCAAACTGGTCGAGTTTGATTTCATCAAATTGACCATTCAATCGTGGTTAATTGTTAAAATTAGATGTATAATTCATTTCCTACACATAGATACAATTCAATTGTGCTTTGAATCGTAGAATTAAGGTCGAAATGAGGTCAAACGGAGCTTCTCTAGAAAAACTGTGCGTAGAGAGAGACTTCTTCAAAAGCTTACCGTTGGAGGTGCGACGATCCGAGCTTTCTATCTGGACAGATAACCCTTGTCCTGAGGTTCCTCCTATGATCTAGAATCACAATAATTAATATCAAATTGAGGGAGAATTTGGTGAGTAAAATTTTCACAGTTTTTCTCTCTAACGTCAACAAAAAATGACAAAGGGAGACTAATTGGCTTACCTTTCACCTATAATTTGTTCGCATGAGAGCTGTGGTAGTGTTTAGAGAGCTTGGTTTGGCCTGAGAAGGGCTGAGTTTGACCAATTTCAGCTCGGTCGAAATAGGACAACTTCAGTCCATCGGAGCTGCTTCATTGTTTGATTACGCCGGTACTTCTCTAGGAGTCCTCAGATCAAATGGAGACTGCCGTGAGGTAGCTAACTTCTTTCGGAATCTAAGGAACCCGACTTCACCTTCTAAATCTCAAAAAAACCCCAATGTCGGAGCTCTGGTTTGAGCTTCGCCAGAAAATTAAGTAGTTGAGAGAGAATGGAGTTTTCTAGTGTGAGGAGGTTGAATGGAGAGGCGCTCTTTATATAGGGAGCTCAGGGACTCTTTGGCCGACCATTTGGCACCTTAATGGTGCTCATTCATGATATGAAACGCCCTAAACGAAAATGATTCAGCTTTGCTGGCATTGTCCTTTCTGCCAGTGAGTGAACATTGTCGTCATCTGGAGCAAGAAGATGACAGTGTTTTAAACTAGACCGGACCGGTCCAAACCGGGTTCGGTGCTTAAACTAGCCGGTTCAAGCTTGATTCGACCAAGTTTTCAATATTAAAAATATCTAAATTCATTATCTATCCAACGGTGGCTTCAATTCCACAATTTGAATATTTTAAGCCACCTAGAAAAATGAATTTAGTAACTGGTTCAATGATGGTTCAAATTAGTCAAAACTGGTTCAGTTCCAGTTCACCTAAATCGGTCTAGTTTTCTCTTCCAATTTGTCCCAAAGTCCATTTCTATGGTTTTTATGACTTTTTGGGTCACTCAGGATGTGTAAATTTCTCAATTTGCCCTTTCTCTAATTGTTGGAGTTCGTGAACCGGTTCAGTTTTCTCACTTGGGTTGACCGGTTCTTTCCTCAGTTTCCTTATCTTTAAAGGGACAGGGTTTACACTATTTACCTTAGGACAATTGCCCATTTTTAATCCTTCATTCTCTTAAAATTCCCATTTCGTGCCATATTCCCTATCTGAGGAACTTCCAATTATCAGGTCTTATTTCGTGTAGTCCACACTATGCCCAACCGTCCAATCTTTAGGCTCCATTATGCAAGTGTGGACCACAATCAGTCTCGATATCCATGGTTATTTTCCATAATCACTTCTTAATTGAGGGGCTTACTTCTCAAAGGTTTCTTAGATATGCTTTCATTTATTTCCTTATTATGGGTATTCCACCCATTCTTACTTGTTACGATATCTTTTGATGCTATCTTCTTACTTACTATTCCTTGGGTTTAACTTACTCCTTAGGTTTTGGGTATACTTCCCTTGTAATTTATCCTTTATCCCAACTTGCATTCCATTTGCAATTGGTTCTTTACTTCTTTGTTGGTATATGTATGCCTCTCTAGGGCCCCCTTCCTTAGTAGGACTCCTCTTTTCTCTGATTTCCTCTTTACTTCGTCTTCTTAGGTATCTATCTTTAAGTCAACCTCATGACATCCTTTGATGTCATCCTCTCCTACTTCAAGGGGAGTGGCGGGTTGCTCATGGGGATTTGACCAAACCGGGTTGGGGCGTGACATATTTTCCATAATAAAGTTTACAAAACATCTAACTAATAGTTTGCCTGTCTGCGATACCTTTGGCTTTCTTCGCTAGCTTTTGCTCTTCTAGGTGAGGTGTTCCTCTTGAAAAAGGTTTTTTTTTTTTTGGGGGGGGGGGGGACTTTCTACATCTCAGTGAGCAGGGGTTGAGAAGTGAGTTTTCAAAACAATTAGTTTATCAAAACATTTTATACTTTTATTTTATTGTAATATGAGTTCATCTATTCTTTAACACTTCCCCTTGCTCGGGAGGTACTTCAGCAAATAATCACACACCCTTTCTATCATAGAAAGTGATCACACATTCGTAGAACAGTCCCTGACCATTCAGCTTGTGGTTCGATGCGTCTTTACCGTCCACCCGGATAAAGGTTAACAACCTCTACCTAGAGTTTGTGTGGATATCATACGTTCGACCCTCAAACCCTAATCATCTCATCATGTCCTCTTTGTGGGATGAGACCTCATTTCCCCTCCGGCCTCGGTCTCAGTGCGCAGGAAGCTACCAAAGCTTCATGACTAACTGGCACGACAAACTCGCCCTTATTGCATCTAGGTTGTCCTACAGCCCTTGGGACCCATCAACTACCCCTCTCGGGCATCTCGATGCTCCAGGATTCTCATGCATGCATAATAATAGTTTTGAATTATTAACCATGATATTTGGTGCCAACGGTCCAACCGTCTTGACACTTGACCTGGCCTGTAGCTATTTGCCTTAACCGAACTATCGACCTAGTCCTAGCACATTACCACTACCCCATCGAGTCTTGTCAATCCTGTCTTGGCCTCGTGGCAAGTCACACAACATTTCCAATTTTATGAGTGTTTCCATGGTTCTAATAATCAGGTTTGACTAGGGGCTCTAACCTATGCACACTAGCCTTGGATCCACTTCATGAGTTTTACAAAACTAGGCCTTTGGCCCTATCATTTTCAAATTCGAGGCCTCGAGCTTGTTAGAGCGATTCTAGCTTCTATTAGAAATGTCTCCCAAAATGTTTAAGCAATTTCATGTAGCTAGGGGAGACCATTACTGGAAAAAAGATTTTTTTTTGAAATTTAAAAACAATTCTCATCACCGTAATCGGGTATGATGCTGAAAATCCCACTCACCCGGCAATAGTGATGTGGCTGTCCTTGAGAAATCTCAATGTGTGGTGCGTTCCTTTGCAACGGTACTTGAACAACCAACTCCTACATGGTTCGAGTATCTATTTCAGGAGAATTGATATAATGGACCTTATACTTTTAGGTATTTGCGCATATGTCCTTATACTATGCCTTAATTATAGTTAGGGCCCTTAAAGTTTACACTTTACATATGGGTCTCTAATTCTCATTAAATCTCAGTTAAATCCCTAGGAATTTTAATTATTCCTCATGGGTCCTTAACTTTTCCAAAATTACCAATTGGTCCTCAATTTTCACAAAATTACCAATTGGTCCTTGAACTTTCAAAAATTGCCAATGCCTTCCATTTCATCCGATTGCCCAATTGGGCCCAATTGGAAGTTAATTTCAAGAAGATGCCCCACTTTTCCTTAAATTACAATTTGATCCCCAATTTTCCAAAAATCCCCAAATTGCCCAATTTCTTAAAAATTGTAATTTGGTCCTCGAATCACAATTTTGTTCAATTGACCCCCAAAACTCAGTTAATTGCCCCCATTAGTGATCTGAATCATCTTCCCTACATTTTCCTCATCATTTCAAGCTTTAGACCGCTTCATTTGGCTCAGAAATGAGCTCAAATGATGCTTCGTTAGAAAATGCAGTCTAGAGTGAGAAAGCTTCAATATCTTACCGGTGAGGGTCCAACGATTGAAGCCCTTGCTTTCTCTAAATTGCTATCCTCCCGGGGATCCTCCCTTGATCAAACCGTGCCTCAATTGGTGGTCTGTGTAGTGTGAATTTCTTAGTTTAAAATTTTACAGAAATGCACTGTGAATAGTGTTTTTCGGGGGAGGGGCTTACTGTCTTAGCTCGGGGGAAGGTCGAGGCACCTATAGGTAGAGTTTGAGGGCTTGGTTTGGTCGGAATTGGCTTGGGGACAGCTCAACTTGAGCTTGACCAGCTTGGGCTGCTGAGAGCTAAGGAGCGATGACACTATTTGAGCTTCTTCACTCTTCTACGGTGGTCCTCAGGCTGAAGGAAGGGTGCAGCTAGGTAGAGGACTTCATCCCGATTCTAATGACACCGAATGAAACTTCGAAGGTGGAGAAAAGCCCTGATGTTGGAGCTCTAGTTTGCTACTCACCGGAAAACTGAGCACTTCACCTTCTACACTCGATTGTGGGATGTTGAGAATGAATAGAGGGGTGATCTTTATATAGGGAGCTCGAAAACTGACTGGGCTACCGATCAGCATAGGACTTGGCCTCCGACTCAATCGATGAACTGAGGTTGAAGTTGATGATGTGGCAAATGTGCTACGTGGCACGTTGTGATTGGTCAGTTTTTTTGATGTGGCATTCCAACTCAACCATTGTGCCAGTCGTTGACTGGTTCACCGGACACATGGCAGCCTCCCATTGGCTGCTCGTGTATACGTTGTAGTTTGATCAGTTGTCCGCTGACCTTTGACCAGATATGTGGCAGCCTCCCATTGGCTGCTCGTGCTTGCGTGCCTATTGACTGGGCATCGTTGACTGTTGATCAGTCTGGTTCGAACGGGTTCGGTGGCCTTAATTAAAAATTCGATAGGTTTAGGCTCGATTCGACCAGTTTTCTAAAATTTAAAATTTTCTAAATTCATCTAAATTCATTTTGTATCTAATGGTGGCCTCAATTTCCCAAATTAAAAATTTTAAGCCACCTAGAAAAATGAATCATTGAACCAGTTCACTATGGTTCAATCCCATTCAGTCCGATTCACCCCGAACTTCTCCAATTCTCCCATCCAATTCACTTCATGGTTCTTCCCCATGATTTTTGTGAATTTTTTGTCACTTGGGATTTTCCAATTTCCCATATTAACCCTTCTTTACTATTTTTGGTTTGTTAATTTACTCGAATTTCTCAAAATCGTCAGTTCTTTCCCTGGTTTACTTGGTCTAGGGGACAAGTTTCACATAGTTGATAAGTGGGTGCTATGTGAATAATGACTAATGAATTAAGCAACTAATTAAAGGAAGTGAACATTGTAGAAATTTTCCCTCACTAAGTATATTTACTCATTCCCCTCCTCTCACCCTTTCAGGATTATTTGAAAGAATCTAGACAATAGAGAAGTAAAGCTCCAAGTAACAGCTCAGGCTCTCTAGTTATGTTCTCCATCGCAAACTTGTAGTAAGGGAATGAACGTAGGTATGTCTTTACCTTCCTTGGATAATCAAGGTAGAAATACTCGGATGATTTAGGGAAGCGTGGTGGGTTGATCACAGGACTTCGACCGAACCGGGTCGAGGTATGACAACTTGAGTGGTATTAGATTATAAATTTTCCTATTGAATCCCACCGAAACCTTAGTTCCTAACCCCCTGAAACCTTGTAGAAGACCATGAACGGTAACATGAATGGAGAGTACATTCTGTGGATAATCGTCATGGAGAAAAGGATGGAGGAGCTGGAAGAGCCCATCCCATGGATAAAACTTCCGGAGAGGACCCCTCCCTACTCGATGGAAGATGAGACCTCTCCACCCCGAGAATCAAATTAGGCCCAAATTCGAGAAGAGGCTGAAAGAAACTTCTAGGAAGCCTACGCTAACTATGTGAGGGTCTTTCACCGACTCCCCCTGATACACGGTGGCGCGTGTACGATAAACCATAAGTAGCGCGTCGACACATGCGAGGCCATAGTCTTGAACATGTATGGAGTGGAGGTCGCACATGAGGTACGAGTTAGGAGGGCTCTCAACATGTTGTCTTCCTCGGAATTTGAAGAGCCCAACATGAACCTGTGCCCCCGATGTGGGAGATATGACGGAGGCGATTGTCCATCTAAGAGGAGGAGGCACGCTAGGACAGTTGACGTAGAGTATCACAACTCACCCGTGTTAAACTTTAGGTCGGTTAACATGAGAGGTTAGGAATGGAATGGTGAATCCCTTGAGATTGATTGCTGTAATAAGCCATAATAAGGGCTCCACCAGTTAATGAATAAAAAAGTTGCATTTGATTTCACTCTCGCACAACGACAAATATGAAGGATGGAAGTGACCCCCAGCGTGAGGGACCCTCGGAAAGTTGAAGTACCCCATGAAAGGACGAAGGGACTAGAAAATTTGAGCACTCACAGACTAGAAAACCGTAGAACTATAGGAACATCAGAAATAGGAAGAAGGTACTCGAAAAGGGAGTACATTCCCATGCAAAGGAAGCTTGAGCTTCCACAAAATCTTAGGAGGCAGGGAGAAGTAACGAACCCTATTCACGAAATATACTCAAGATGGATTAGCTGCACTGCCACCCAAATTCTAGTACCAACTACCCCAAAGGAAGACCTAGGAACGGGAAACCCCTAGAATAGTAAGGCTAGAATGGGGATGCTATCAATTGAAGGAAGGGCAAGACACGGTCAACGAACTGAGTAGAGATCAAGGATCCTTTGGTGGGAACTAAGGATGCGACCACAAAAGATGGTGTGAAGACACGAGGGGAGGACACTGGCCAAGGATTACAATAGGGTGAGTGTTTGGTCATGATGGCGGAAGCCCCAACCTAGGATACACAAGCAGAAACTGGGGCAGGCCAAATACCCCTCATGAAGACAAATTGAAAGAGAGCCTCCCTACCACAAAGTGTCATGCCTTGAACTCGTTTGGTCGAATCCCCGTGAACAACCCGCCAATCTTCCAGTTTATTAAGGGTTTTCCCCTTCTTTAACCCGAGAGGAGTAAGGCGTCCTTTAAACTTGTACCTTTCCTGGAATAACATTAATCAAAATTGTATGAAATTTTAAACTTGACATACCTATCTTGTAGGTATGACTAACAGGAGGTCTTTGGGTAGGTTTCCCTTGTTTACTTAAAAAGGGATATAAGGGAGGGGGTGAGTTCAACGGCTTAGTGAATGGGTGTTTAAAGCTTGACTTTAAGAAAAATAGTTTGAATTGGAGTGTGCCAGACTCCTTATTTTATTTTAAAGCATTTCATCCTCAAATCTCGATTTTCATAGCCACTTCTCATCATTAATAAAAAACGATGTGTTTATCAACCAACACAGACCATTTATCATGAAGGGAACACACATTCGTAGGGCAACACGTCCACTGCACCCACTTGTGGCATTGGAGCAACTTTATTGGCCACCTAGATAGTAGCCCGTCCACTTCTACCCTAAGAATGGGTGGATGTACGTGACATCCAACCCTCAATCCCATAAAGAAAAACTCCATGTCAGTATGAGGATAGGGACCTCATCCCGACCCCACCCCGATCTCATGTGCATGAATCTACGTCGAGCTTCCCTGACTGCTGGTACGACAATCTGCCCTTATCTCCACCATGTCGTCTAGTAGCCCCTAGGACGTATCACTACTCCTCTTAGGTGTCTTGAAGATCCCGTACTTCACTGCATGCACAAAACAACAGTTTTCCACATAAGCCATTTAATCCGTGGTGCCACTTGTCCAATGGCCCCGACCCTTAACTTGACCTGTAGCTGTTTGTCTTGACTGGTCCATCGACCTATCATGTCGCACTATTACCAGTCCATCATGTATATCGGTCCTATCTTGGTACCATGGCCAAACATATCATTCATTTAAAGTTTTCATGGTTTAAGCTCATGTTTGTTTACGAGCTCCTACTCATGCCAACTAGCCTTGGGCCCACTGTACGAGATTTTCAAAATCAGGCATATTTGCCACCAAGTTCCAAAACCGAGGCCTCCGACCTATCTAATTTAATCAAGCTCTCATTAAGAATGTCTCCCAAAAAGTTTAAGCAGTGGCACACAGTCAGGAGAGAGTACTTTCGACAAAATAATCTTTTAGCCATCCATCATACCAACCGGGAGTGAGAACATCTCCGCTCATAATCGATGAACGACTTTTTTTACTTCCTTTCAAAAATTTAAACCATGTATGATCTACTTACAATAGGTAAGTATTTTTTTTCAAAGTAATTTCCACACCACTCCATTTAGGTGTGATGTTTAAAATTCCACTTAGTAATGGGTTTTCATTTTCGAGGTGCTTATCATTCCAACCGGATATGATATAAAAAACCCACTCACCCGAAAACGCAATTATTCCCTCTTAATCGGTTCTTGGTCTTCACACGAGCTTGTCCTTGCTAGCTTTCCTGGTACCTCATGTTCCTACATGATATGAACATCCTTGTTCATTATTCTTTAGCCTTCATCATGAATGGATGAAATACTCAAAATTTTTAATTAATCGCAATTAGATCCTTAACGTTCTTTTTCTTTAACTTTAGGTGCCTAATGCCAATTTTCCCCCAAATTGAGTCCTGAAACTTCTAAAATTCACCTTGGGACCTCAATTTATTCAAAATCACAAAAGGGGGTTCAAGTTTCCCAAATTTCCAATTTTGTCACCAACTTTTTTCAAAATTACCATTTTGCCCCTTCTTTAAAAAATGGTAAATTTCACCCCCAAAATTCCAAAAATCGACCAATTGGTCATCCAACATCTTTTCCATGCCCAATTGGCCCTGAATTTTAGGAAATTGGGCGTTAGTCCCTTGAATTTTTGAAATCCCCAAAATTTCCCCCAATTTCAACCTTCCAACCTGATTGGGTTTGATTTTATCAAATTGACCAATCAATCGAAGTTAATTGTTGAAATTGAAGGTGGATTTGAGTTCTTACACTTCCTCACCATTCAATTGCACCTTGAATCATACGATTTGACACAGGAACGAGCTCAAACGGAGCTGCGCCGGAAAACTAAGTGTAGAGAGAGAAAGTTTACCATCGGGGGCGTAATGGTCCGAACTTTCAATCTGGGCAGATAGCTTTTGTTTTGAAGTTCCTCCTAGGATCAAGAATCACCTCAATTCATGTCAAATTGAGGGAGAATTTGGTCAGTAAAGTTCTACCAGTTCTCTCTTTAACACCGATTGAAATTTATAGAGGCGAGCAAAATTGGCTTACCTTTCTTCTCTAAATTAGATATAGAAAGGTTGTGGAAGCATTGGGTGGCTTGGTTTGGCCTGAGAAGGGCTCAAATTGGCTGTTTTTAGCTCAGTCGAAACAGGGCAGATTTGATTCGTTAGAGCTACTTCACTATTCTATCACACCGATGTTTCTCCGACGACCCTTGTAGCAAATGGAGACTACAGGTGTATAGGTGACTTCTTCCCGAATCCAAAGAACCTGACCACACCTTCTTTGGCTCAGAAAAATGCCTAAGTGAAAGCTCTTGTTCGAACTTCATTGAAAAATGTAGCAGTAGGGAGAGAGTGGAGTTTTTATTCCCCTCCATGGGGACACCTTGAGAAATATTTGATCTCCTACATTAAATTCTAGATATTTCCTTCGATGATCCACATAACTCTTTTCCTGTCCTGTGTGGTCTTAGGGCGACTCCTAATTAGTTTTATTTTCTCCATGGCATCCTCGATTAGCTATGCCCTTTCTAGATTCCTTTCCCGCACTTCTTCCCAAAATAGAGGGGTACGACATGGTCGTCCATAAAGGGCTTCATAAAGAGCCATCTGAATATTGGTCTGATAGCTATTATTGTAAGCAAATTCCATTAGGCACAAGTATTCCTCCCAAAATTTATTCATAGTGAGTACCTATGCTCTCATCATGTCCTCCAAGGTTTGAATAGTTCACTCAAACTGCCCATCAATCTGAGGATGAAATGTCATGCTCATATGGAGCTTGGTTCCCATGGCACTTTGTAAATTCATCTAAATTCATTCTCTATCATATGGTGGCATCAATTCTCCAATTTGAATTTCTAAGCCACCTAGAAAAATGAATTTCGAAACCAGTTCAATAGTAGTTCAAATTAGTTCAATACGATTCAGGTCTAGTTCACCTGAACCAGTTTGGTTTTTACCTCAAATTCATCCTAAAGTTTTTTTTCATGACTTTTGTGACTCTTTAGGTCACACGGGATACATAAATTTCCCAGTTTGCCCTTTCTCTATTAGTTTTGATTTGTAAACTGGCTCAGTTTTCTCTTTAGAAATGACCGGTTCTTTTCCCAATTTTCTTATTATCAAAGGATGAGGTTTACATAAAGGAACCCTCGTAAGTGGCAGCAGGGATAACCATGAAATGGCAACAAAACATCCAACCAAATGGAGAAGTGGGAGGTGAGTTAAGCTAGTGGTGAAGTGATAGGGAACCCTGACGGCAGGAATCAAGAAATATCCATCGGGAGATGGCTAAATGAGTAGGCAAAATAATCCATGCATGGGATTCCGAGACAACTAGAATCATCGGTAAAATGATGAGGGGGATTTGGGAAAGCAAGCATGAAGCCTACAATAGAGCTTGGTTAAGGTGTGATATAAGGGAGGCAATGGAGAGAAATTTGATACTAAAAGAAAAAAGGAACACGTTAAAACAAATGAGGTGGAAATGGTATCCTACCCCCGTAAGAAGGAAAGAGTAGGAGGATACCCTCTAATGGAAGAAACGGTAAGAATTCGATGCTGAAAAAGCCCGAATTTTTAAGATGTTGGATACAGGATGACATTATGTTTTGGGCCATCCTATTTTGCGCTATCATACTAGCCTAATGTCGATAAGTCCTGTAGGGGATGGGAAACCTAATAGTTGGAAATGAGAAAATCCCATAAGGAAGTGGTGTAGGACGAATAGATGCGAGAAACCCAAACACTTACAAAGAGCTTGACTGTAAACCCCGTCCTTTGATAATGAGAAAACCGGGGAAAGAACCAGTCAGTTTTGAATTCTAAACCGAATCAGTCTATAAGCTTGATTATTAGGAAACATGCAAATTGAGAATTTACAACTTCTATGTGACTCAAAATGGTTAATAAATCTTGGAAAAGAACCTTAGGACGAATTGGGGAAGAATTACTAGACTGGATAGAACCGGTTTATGAACCGAATCGACTCATGGACCAGGATAGATAGAGAGAGGGTAGACCGGGAAATGTATGGATCCCAAGTGACCCAAAGAGTCCTAAAAGTCATGGAAATGGACTTGAGGAGAAATTGGAGATGAAAACCAAACTGGTTCAGGTGAACCGGATCCGAACCGGTTTGGACCAGTTTGAACTACTATTGAATCGGATTCTAAATTCATTTTTCTAGGCGGCTTAAGAAATTCAAATTCGAGATTTGAAGCTACCATTTCATAGAAAATGAATTTAGATAACTTTAGAAATTTTCAGATTTAAAAAATTCGGTCAAATGAGGGGTGAATCGACCGGTTTAAATTTTGAACCTGGTTCGGACCGGTTCGATCCAGTTCGGAACAGTGTCGTCTTCTTCCTTCATATGACAACACTATTTACTCACCCGAAAATCAAAGCAGCACCGACGAAGAAGAAACGTCTCCATTCAATAAAGATGCCAAACTGATGGCTGATGAGTCCCCGAGCTCCCTATATAAAGAACCCCTCTCCATTCATCCTCTCCACACCTGAAATGCTCACTCTCTCTCAGTTGGTTAGTTTTCCGGTGAAGCTCAAACTAGAGCTCTAATATAGGGTCATTTCTGAGCTAAAGAAGGCAAGGTTGGGTTCATTAGAACCGTGGAGAAGTCAACTACATGGTGGTGACATCCATTCGTTCCAAGAGTCATTGGAGAAGTGTCGGCGTGATCGAACAGTGAAGCAGCTCCGGCGGACTGAAGTTGCCCTGTTTCAACCAAGTTGAAATCAGCCAATTCGAGCCCTCCTCAGGCCAAACCAAGCCCTCCCAACACTTCCTCAACCCTCCCATGGTCGAATTAGGATGGAAAGGTAAGCCAATTCAACTCCCCTCTACCATTTCCCATCGGTGTTAGAGAGAGAGTCAGCTGAATTTCAATGATGAAATTCTAATCCAATTCAATATCAATTGATGTCATTCTTGATCCTAGGAAGAACCTCAGGAGGAGAAAGCTCGGACCGTCGTACCCTCACCAGTGAGTAATTGAAGCTTTTTCTCTCTACAATTCATTTTTCGGTGAAGCTCCATTTGAGTTCATTCCGACGTTAAAACTTGCGATTCAAATTGCTAAAGAATCGTATGAACATGCAGAAACTCAATTTCAAATTCAATTTCAACAATTGGAAATGTTTGATCAGTCAATTTGATAAAATCAAATTTGGCTGTATTAAGAAGTTGGAATTGGGGGGAAATTGGGAAATTTCAAAAATTTGAAGGACCAAATTGCAATTTTCTTAAGCTAAGGGTCAATTGGGCATGATAAAAATGTTAGAGGGCCAATTGAGAAATTTTAGAATTTTGTTGGTAAAATTTAGCATTTTTGTAAAGAAAGGACAAAATGGTAATTTTAGAATAGTTTGGGGACCAAATTAGAAATTTGGGAAATTTAAACCCCTTTTTGTGAAATTGAATAAATTGAGGTCCCAAGGGGAATTTTAAAGGTTTTGGGACTCAATTTGAGGAAAAATCGACATTTGGTACTTATAGTTAAAGAAAAATATCTTTAGGGACCTAATTGCAAATAAATAAAAGTTTAGTTTTTCTCATTCATTTGGAATGAATGAAGGCTATTAGGTCGAGAGATAATGAATTGAGATGTACATAGTAGGAACACGAAGTACTAGGAACGCTAGCAAGGACAAGCTCGCGTGAATACAAGGGGCCGATCTAGTGGAATTCTATTAACGGGTGAGTGGGGTTTTATGTCATACCCGGTTGGGGATGAGAAGTATCTTGAAATGGAAACCCATTACCAATTGGTATTTTAAACATCAAAACTTAGAAGACTGATGTGAAAATTATGTGAACAAACTACTTATCGGTTGTAAGTAGATCATACCCGGTTGGTATGTTTGGCCATGGTACCAAGACAGGACGGACATACTCAATGGACTGGCGGTAGTACGACATTACTGGTCAACGGACTAGTCAAGTCAAACAGCTACAAGTCGAGGTGAGGGTCGGGTTTGTTCAACTAGTAACACCACATATTAAATGGCTTATATGGAAAACTATTATTTTGTGCAAGCACTGAGGTACAGGACCTTCAAGACGCCCAAGAGGGGTAGTGATGCATCCTAGTGGCTACTCGACGACATGGTGGAGATAAGGGCTGATTGTCGTGCCAGCAGTCACAGAAACTAGACGTAGCTTCATGCGAATCAGGATGAGGTCTCTGTCCTCTTACAGACATGGAGTATCCTTTACGAGAGTGAGGGTCAGATGTCACGTACATCTACTCATTCTCAGGGCAGAAGTGTACATGCTTCTATATAGGTGGCCAGTAAAGTCGCTTCGATGCCACAAGTTGGTGTAATGGACATGTTGCCTTGTGAATGTGTGATCCCTTCATGATGAAGGACATGTGTTGGTTGCTAAACACACTGTTTGTGGTTGTTGATGAATAAATGGCTTTGTAAACTGAGAAAAACAAGGAAGAAAGAATTTTAAAGAAAACAAGGAGTCTGGCACACTCCAATTTAACAACCATTTTATTGAAAGTTTATTTTTTTTAAAATACCCATTCACTGAGTTGTAGAAACTCACCCACCCTTTTATTCCTTTTTAGGAAATAGAGAAATGACTAGGGATATCACCAAACCTTACCCTCTGTCAGGTATGCTTAACTTTTTTTAAGCTTGCATTTTATTTGATATATGTTATTCCAGGGAACAAGGTTGAGATTATGCCTGGCTTCTCTTGAATTAAAGAAGGGGGAAACCCCTCTTGAACCAAGAAAGCGGTGGGTTTTTCATGGGGATCTGACCAAACCGGGTCGGGGTATGAAAACTAGAGTGGTATAAGAGCTAGGTTCCCTTGAAGCATTATCAATGTTATGCGCTAACATTAATCAAATTTTAACTATTGTGTAGGAAGGAGAATCCCTAGGAAGTTTGCGGTGAAATCCAGCCCTCCACCCATAACCCTGAAAAAGACACCCAACCCAAGGGAAGAGGTCGTTCAAAGATTCTCAAAGGGCGAGAAAAGAGTACCCAAGGACATGGTGGAAGACTATCGGAAACTGGTAGGAGCCCTATTGGAACCAGAAGACATCACCTACCCTCCTCCAAGACACAAGAGGAACCTGTACCTCCTCCTAAGAGGCCAACTCCTCCACTAGCCACACAACAACCGGAGAGGAATCCGACCAAGAAGGAGGCTTGGGACAACTATTGGGATGTGTATACCACCCTCATGAAAGTGCATCCATGTACCGCCATCTACTCAACCCAACTTCAATCCCTCTCAATGGATGAAGTGGACGTGTGAGTGTGAGGTCGATTTACTAAGGTAGTATAGATTGGAGGCCATACATGAAATTCGTCTCATTAGAGAATACAAATGGACCCCAACTAGTTCCTCATAGCCTACTGATCAAGAGTCCTACAACCATTCTAAGGCAAACTCTCGGCCTATGACACCAAGGCATTAGGGGTAGAAAATTCCTATAATAAGTCAAGTATGGCAAGAAAATATTTATTGAATGAATGGAAGTGAAATTTTTGATAAAAATTCTGAGTTCCTTGATAAATTCAAAGCAAAAAGTGTTTGATAATAAAGATTAAAGTAAAAGGTAGGAAATCACCTAAGGAAGGAAAAACGGGTTATTTATAGTTAACCTCAACCTTTAAGGCTTTCCCTCAGAAGTATAATGAATTTGGCAAGGAAGAGTTCATCCAAGGGAGATCTTAACTAAAGAAAGGAAGGAGAAGTTGGAACAATGGGAAGTAAACATCAAAGAACATGGAATTATGGAGAGTTCAAAGAGTTAGGGAAAGGCTCAAAGAATAAGAGTAACGAAAAACAAGAAGGAGTAGATTATTCCAAAGGAAACCAAAGGAATGGATGCTGATCAGGAAGAAAGGAAGTAAGTTATAGGGAACACCAAGGATATCAAGATCACTAGGGTAGGATAAGAGAAACATCTGATAGCAAGAAAGCCTAGGTATAACACATACTTGTAAAGAACTTGGACACAATTTCTTAGGAACTCCATAAAATAAGGAGACTTGTGGGAAGCATATATATGGAACTAAAAAGGGTTAAAAGCTAGAGTAAATGAACCATACAAGATCCTTAAGTATACGTGAAGACTAAAAGGAGGACTTCTAAGGAATAGTAGGGAGATTGAACATAAGAATACTAGAACAAGAGACACTAGAAGAAGGATGAGAATAGGAAGTCAGATTGTGGAAGGAGGAAGCTTCAAGTTAAGAAAATCAACCGAGGAAATGTTGCCAAACTGGAACCAAAATAAGCACCTTAGTAAGAAGTACAAGTGACTAAGTGAGTGCTTGGGGAGGTTAAGTATGATCTACTTGCAATAAAGCATGGAAACCCAAATAGGGATTTTAGATGGATTCAATTTAAGGAAATAACCTATAACAACTAGATTATCTAGGGAATAAACTCCAATAAGGGTCGGAAAATAATAAGAAATCATACCCAAGATAGAGCCAAGGGATGGATACCAAAGACAAACAAATTCGAGAGACAATCCTCTGAAGATAAATGACTAAGAGGATAAAACGAGCGATCAATGCCTAAGACTAGAGTAACAATCTGAAAACTATGAAAATGTTAAATAGATTTCTGTGGGATGAATGAGAGATTTTGACACAAAGGAATAGATGAGTACTGGGAGCAAGTGAGAATGAGGTGAGATAGACAAGAAGTGCTCATAGGATCTCAAGGGTAAAGGTATGAAAGAGAAAAATGGCGTCTAGGAATGTCATTCAAGGTTGGATATTCGCAATGGTAAAACTAGAAGGAAATTCCGGGAGAAAAAGAAGTGTAAAACTTACTAAGGAAGGAAACCTTGGAAAAACACATGTGTATCAATTAGGAGGAAATGGATCCAACGGAAATGGGAAAGAAGATAAGCTCCTCAAAGATAAGCTGATGGAGAGGAAAGGATCAAGTGCAAAGAGAAAATAACCGTGAAGATCCAAGGGATAAGTTAAACCCGAGTAATGGGTAAGTAGGAAGATAACATCAAAAGATGTCATATGAGTAAGGAAGGAACTAACTTGGAATAAAGGACTATGAAATGATTACGAGTGAATAAGAATGGGTTATAAAAGAGAAGAGTCCTTAAAAGAAAGGACGCCCTTAGGAATTGGGAATGATGTAAGAAAAGAAGGGTTACAACATGTCAGTAAGTATCGGGAAATTAAAAAACTTAAAAATCTGGAAGACCCAATAAAGAAGTTGGGAAAAGACGAATAAGTAAAGAAATCAGTACGGTTCTAAAGGATATGACGTTAAAGACAAGTTTCAAAGAATGTCGCGCAGTAAGGGACATGCAAGCCCAATTGTCCTAGGAAAATATGATTTAGTTGGAAGATTCTATGATTTGAGCATTACTAAGTCAGGCGTTAAAATGTGGAATGGAGAAGTAATAACCAAAAAATGAGGGAAGGATCAATGTAAGATGAAAATGTGATAACACCAACACTTGTGTAAGTGTGTACGCGGTGCTAGAACAGACACTGAGCTAAGAAGGGAAACAATAAAGAAAGTAATCGGATGTAAGAAGGATTGGGTATTTTAGAAATCCCAATCCTAAAATCTTAAGTAAAGGATTTTGGAATAGAGCAATAGTGCTTTGGAAAAAATGAAGAATGTAAATTTGAGGATATAACCTTAAGCCTTCCAGTGAGATTTGCTCAGTTTAAGTAAGCTCCATGGAATGAGAAAGGGATGTGAATGAAAAGAAAATCTTAAGTATGTGATATAAGGAATAAACGAAAATAATCAAGAAGGTTGTAGGTCGATAAACTACAAATTGACATCAAGGGAAGTTCTTTCCAACAAGAAAAATGTTGAATAAGTTTTGGGGACAAAACTCCTAAAAGGAGGGGAGAGTCGTAAACTCCATCCTTTAGAGTTAAGGAAAACCGGGAAAAGAATTGATCAAACCAAGTGAGAAAACCGAACCGGTTCACAAACCCAAACATCGGAGAACGAACAATTTGGGAAATTTACAACTCCTGAGTAACCCAAAGGGGTCATAAAAACCATGAAGGGACCTTACAACAAATTGGAAGAGAAAACCAAACCGGTTCAGGTGAAATGTATCTGAACCGGATTGAACCGATTGAACCACTATTAAACTAGATGCTAAATTCATTTTTCTATGTAGCATAGAAATTTCAAATTAGAGAATTCAGGCCACCATTTGAGAAAGAATGAATGTAGATGAATTTATAAATTTTTAATTTTGAAAAACTCGGTAGAATCGGGCCTGAAATGGCTAGTTTAAGCTTTGAACCCGATTTGGACCTGTTTGGAAGAGTGTCGTCTTCTTCCTTTAGATGAAGCACTGTTCACTTGTCGGAAAATTGAACCAGCACCGACGAAAAGGAAACATTTCCATTCAATACATTTCAGGCCATCAATTACTGCCATTATGGTGCCAAACGGACGACCGATGAGTCCCCGAGCTCCCTATATAAAGAGCTCATCTCCATTCCTTCTCCACACACTTGAAAAACTCACTCTCTCTCAACTACTCAGTTTTTCTGTGAATCTCAAACTAGAGCTCCGATATAGGGTCTTCTCTGAGCCAAAGAAAGCATGGTCGGGTTCCTTAGACTCGAGGAGAAGTCAACTACACGGTTGTAGTCTCCAATTGCTTTGAGGGTCACTGTAGAAGGGCCAGTGTGACCAATTAGTGAAGCAGCTCTGGCGGACCAAATCTGTCCTATTTCAGTCGAGCTAAAATTAGCCAATTCTAGCCCACCAATCACTCCCAACACCTTCTCAGCGCTCCTACGACCAAATTAGTGTGGAAAGGTGAGCCAATTTGGCTACTCTCTATGAAATTTTGATCGGTGCTATAGAGAGAACCGACATATTTTCACTAACTAAATTCTCCCTCAATTCGTCATGAATTAAGGTGATTCTTTATTCTAGGAAGGACCTCAGGATGGAAGCTATCTGCCCAGATCGACAGCTCGAATCACTGCATCCTTAATAGTAGGCTTTCAAAGCTTTCTCTCTCTACGTTTAGTTTTCTGGGAAGCTTTGTTTGAGCTTGTTCTAACGTCAAAATGTGCAATTTAAAGTGCAATTGAATCATATGAAGGTGTATAAACTCTAATCTAACATAAATTTCAACAATTAAACTCATTTGATCGGTCAATTTGATGAAATCAAATTCGGCTGAGTTAGAAGGTTGAAATTGGGAGGGGGAGGGAGGGGGAATTGAGGAAAATTTGGGGATTTAAAAAATTCGAGGGACTAAAGTGAAATTTCATAAAATTGAGGGCCAATTGGGCATGATAAGGATGTTTGAGGACCAATTGGGCAATTTTTAGGATTTTTTGGTTAAAACATACCATTTTTGTAAAGTAGGGGAAAAATGGTAATTTTGGAAAAATTGAGACCAAAATGGGAATTTGGGAAACTTTAACCCCTTTATGTAATTTTGAATAAATTAAGGTCTCAAAGTAAAATTTTGAAGTGTCGAGACTCAATTTGGGGTAAAATTGACATTTGGTACCTAAAGTAAAGTAAAAAAGAACTATAGGGACCAAATTGCAAATATTTGAAAAGTTGAGTATTTTTATTCATTCATAATGAATGAAGGCTATCAAGCCAAATGATAATGAACAAGGATGTTCACACCGTGTAGTATCACGAGGTATCGGGAACACTAGCTAAGACAAAGCTCTCTTGGAGATGAAAACCGGTTAAGAGTAAATTAGTGTGTTATTGGGTGAGTGGGATTTTTATATCATACCCAGTTGGGATGATAAGCAACTCGAAAATGAAAACCCACTACTAAGTGGAATTTTAAACGTCACACCTGAATGGAGTGATGTGGAAATAATGTGGAAAGGAAGTAGAAAACCCGCTTGTCCGTTAAATGGTTTATGTGGAAAACTATTGTTTTATGCATGCACTGAGGCACGAAACCTTCAAGATGCCCAAGAGGGGATAGTGATGCATTCTAGGAGATACTGGATGACATAGTGGAGATAATGGTAGATTGTCATGCCAGCAGTCAGGGAAACTCGACGTAGCTTTATGTGCATGAGACCAGGGTGGTGTCGGGATGAGGTATCTGTCCTCATACGGACACGAAGTTTCCTTTACAGGATTGAGGGTTGGATGTCGCATACATTCACTCATTCTCAGGGTAAAAGTGGACGTGCTTCTATCTAGGTGGTCGATAAAGTCGCTTCGACGCTACAAGTGGGTGTAGTGGACGTGCTGCTCTATGAATGTGTGATCCCTTCATGATGAAGGGCATGTGTTGGTTGCTAAACACATTGTTGTGGTTGATGATGAAGAAATGGCTTTGAAAACCGAGAAAAATAAGGAAGAAATAATTTTAAAGAAAATAAGGAGTCTGACACACCAATTTAAAAATTATTTTATTGAAAGTTTATTTTTTTAAAAAATACCCATTAACCGAGTTGTAGAAAGTCATCCAACATTTTTATCCCTTTTTAGGAAATAGAGAAATGACTAGGGATAACACCAAGCCTTACCCTCTGTCAGGTATGCTTAACTTTCTTAAGCTTGCATTTGATTTGATATATGTTATTCTATGGAACAAGGTTTAGATTACGCCTGGTCCCTCTTGAATTAAAGAAGGGGGAAACCCCTCTTAAACCAAGAGAGCAGTGGGTTGTTCACGGGGACTCGACCAAATCGGGTTGGGGCCTGACAAAATCGAACCCTTTGGAGTTAAGGAAAACCAAGGAAAGAATCAATCAAATCGAGTGAGAAAAACCAAATCGGTTCACAATCCCCGATCATAGAGAATGGGCAAATTGGGAAATTGACAACACCCAAGTGACCCAAAGAGTCATAAAAACCTTGGAAAGGGACCTTAGAACAATTTGGGAAAGAAAACCAGACCAGTTCAGGTGAACCAGATCCGAATAGTATTGAATCGGTTCGGACTAATTTGAACCACTATTGAACTAGATGCTAAATTAATTTTCTAGGTGGTTTAAAAAATTCAAATTGGAGAATTGAGGCCTCCATTTGATAGAGAATGAATTTAGATTAATTTATAAACGTTTAATTTTTAAAAACTTGGCCGAATCGAGCCTGAACCGGTCGATTTAAGCATTGAACCCGGTTCGGATTGGTATGGTCCGGTTCAGAATAGTGTCGTCTTCTTCCTTCAGATGACAACACTGTTCACCCGCCGGAAAATCGAATAGTGGCAGCGAAGAATAAACATTTATGATCAGTACATTTCAGGCCATCAATGACTATCATTAAGGTGCCAACGGACGACTGGAGAGTCCTCGAGCTCCCTATATAAAGAGCCCATCTCCATTCATCCTCCAGAGACTTGAAAACCTCACACTCTCTCAACTACTTAGTTTTTCGACGAAGCTCAAAGTAGAGCTTCGGCATAGGGTCTTTTTTGAGCCAAAGAAGGCGTGGTCGAGTTCCTTAGGCTCGAGAAGAAGTCAGCTACATGGTACTAGTCTCCAATTGCTTTGAGGATCGCTAGAGAAGCGCCGACGTGATTGAACAGTGAAGCAGCTCCAACGGACCGAACCTGCCCTATTTTTGTTGAGCTAAAATTAGCCAATTCGAGCCCTACTCAGGCCAAACCAAGCTCTCCCAACGACTCCTTAGCCCTCCTACGACCGAATTAGCGTGGAAAGGTAAGTCAATTTGGCTCCCTTCTATGAATTTTGATTGGTGCTAGAGAGAGAACCAATAGATCTTTACTAACCAAATTCTCCCTCAATTTGACATGAATTGAGGTGATTCTTGATTCTAGGAGGAACCTCAAGACTAGTGCTATCTTCCCAGATCGAAAGCTCGAACCGTGGTGCCCCTGACAGTAAGCTTTCAAAACTTTCTCTCTCTACATTTCGTTTTCCGGCAAAGCTCTGTTTGAGCTCGTTCTGATGTGAATTCATGCAATTAAAAGTGCAATTGAATTGTATAGAGGTGTAGAGCTTAAATCTAACTTCAATTTCAACAATTTACCTTATTTGATCGGTCAATTTGATAAAGTGCAATTTCCTAAAATTGGGGATTTTAAAAATTCGAGGGACTAAAGTGCAATTTCCTAAAATTGAGGGCCAATTAGGCATGGTAATGATGTTGAAGGACCAATTGGTCAACTTTTGGAATTTTTGGGATAAAATTTACCATTTTTGTAAAGTAGGGGCAAAATGGTAATTTTGGAAAAATTGGGGACCAAAATGGGGAATTTGGGGAACTTGAACCCCTTTATGTAATTTTGAATAAATTGAGATCTCAAAGTAAAATTTTAAAGTTTCGGGACTCAATTTGCGAAAAAGTCGGCATTAGGGACCTAAAGTTAAAGAAAAATAACTTTAGGAACCTAATTGCAATTAATTAAAAAGTTGGGTATTTTAGTCATTCGTGATGAATGAAGGCTATCAAGCCAATGGATAATGAACAAGGATGTTCATATCATGTAGGAATGCAAAGTACCGGGAACGTTAGCTAAGACAAGCTCGCAAGGAGATGAAAGCCAGTTAAGAAGGATTCACGACATTCACGAATGAGTGGGATTATTACATCATACCTTGTTAGGATGATTAGCACCTCGAAAATGAAAATTTGAAACATCATGCCAAGATGGAGTGATGTGAAAATTTCACGGAAAAACTACTTACACGTTGAAGGTACATCATACCCATTTGGTATGATGAATTTCCTGGAAGGAAGTAGAAAACTATTTAATCGATTATGAGTGGAGATGTCCTTATACCCGGTTGGTGTGATGGATAGCAAAAATATTATTTTGTTGGAAGTGCTCTCCCTTAACTGTGTGCCACTGCTTAAACTTTTTGGGAGACCTTCTTGACGGAAGCTCGAATAGCTCAAATAGGTCGGAGGCCTCAGTTTTGGAAATTTGGAGGCATATATGCCCAATTTTGAAAATCTCATACAATAGGCACAAGGCTAGTTAGCACGAGTAGGAGCTCATAAACAAAAATGAGTTTAAGCCATTAAAATTTTTAATGAATGATGTGGTTGGCATTTGTACCATATCAGGACCGACATACTCAATGGATTGACAACTGTGCGACAAGACATGTCAACGGATTAGTTGAGATAAACAGCTGCAGGTCGAGTTGAGAGTCGGGGCCATTGAACCAGTGGCACCAAAGATGAAATGACTTATGAGGAACACTGTTGTTTTGTGCATGCACTAAGGTACAAGACCTTCAAGACGCCCAAGAAGGGTAGTGATGCGTCCTAGGGGCTACTAGACAACAAGGTGGAGATGATGGCAGTTTGTCGTGCCAGCAATCAGCGAAGCTCGACGTAGCTTCATGTGCATAAGACTGGGGTCAGTTTTGGATGAAGTCTCTATCCTCATACGGACATGGAGTTTCTTTATGAGATTCAGCGTCGGATGTCGCGTACATCCACTCATTCTCAAGGTAGAAGTGGACGGGTTTCTATCTAGGTTGTCGATAAAGTTGCTTCGATGCCACAAGTGGGTGTAGTGGACGTGCTGCCCTACAAATGTATGATCCCTTCATAATGAAGGGCATGTGTTGGTTGATAAACACACCATTTGTCCTTAATGATGAGAAATGACTGTGAAAACTGTGATTTTGAGGATGAAATATCTTAAAGGAAATAAGGAGTCTAGCACACTCCAATTCACAAACTATATTATTGAAACTATATATATTTTTAAAATTTTCCATTTACTGAGTTGTAGAAACTCACTGGCCATTTTTATCCCTTTTCTTGAAATAGAGAAATGACTAGGGATAGCACTAGGCCTTGCCCTTTGTCAGCTATGCTTAATTATCTTAAGCTTTCATATTTATTGATATATGTTATTCCAAGGAACAAGGTTTAAATTTTGCCTAGCTCCTCTTGAATTAAAGAAGGGGGAAACCCCTCTTGAACTAAGAGAGTGGCGGGTTGATAACAGGAATCCAACCAAACCGGGTCGGGGAGTGAGAACTTGAGTGGTATTAGAGCTAAGTTCCCTTGAAACATTATCAATATTATGCCCTGACATTACTCAAACTTTAACTATTGTGTAGGGAGGGGAATCCATAGGAAGTTCGCTGTGAAATCCAATCCTCCACCCATAACCCTAAAAAAGACACCTACCCCATGGGAGGCAGTCGTTCAAAGATTCTTAGAAGGTGAGAAAAGAGTAACCAAGGACATGGTGAAAGATTACCGTAAACTAGTGGGAGCTATATTGGAACCAGAAGGCATCACATACCCTCCTCCAAGACAAGAGGAACTTGTACCTCCTCCTAGGAGCCCAACCCCTCTTCTAGCCCCACAACAACCGGAGAGGAATCCAACCAAGAAGGAGGCTTGAGACAACTATTGGGATGCATATGACACCTTCATGAAGGTCCCCCAAGTACCTCCACCTACTTAGTCCAGCTTTAATCCCTCCCAATGGATGAAGTGGACATATGAGTGTGAGGTAGAGGTATTAAGGTGGTATGGATTAGAGGCTATACATGAAATTCGTCCCATATGGGAATATAAATGGACACCAACTAGTTCCTTAGAGCCATCTGATCAAGAGTCCCACAACCGTTCTAAAGCTAGCTCTCGGCTTATGACCCCAAGGGATTAGGCGGTAGAAAACTTTTGTAATAAGCCAAGTATGGCAAGAAAATGTTTCTTGGATGAAAGTTAATTTTTCTTGATAAAACTTTTAAGTCTCCTTGATAAATTCAAGCAAAAAGAGCATGATAATAAAGTAAAAGTAGAAAATCACCCAAAGGAAGGAAAATGGGTTATTTCTAGTTAACCTCAGCATTTAAGATTTTCCCTCAAAGGTACAATAAAATTTGGCAAGAAGAGATTTTTAGAGTTCACCCAAGTGAGACAAATCCTAATTAAGGAAAGGAAGGAGGAGTTTGGAACAAGGGAAGAGAGCATAAAAAAGCATGGGATTAGTGAGAGTCCGAGGGTTAAGGAAAGCCTTAAAGTGATTAATGGTTAAGACGAGAGTAACGACCCAAAAGCTATGAAAATGTTAAATAGATTTTCTACAGAATGAACGTGAGATTTTGAAACAAAGAGGATGTGAACTCCACCTCAAAGAAATAGATGAGTAGTCACGCCCTGACCCAGTTTGGTCGGATCCCCATGATCAACCCACCACTCTCTTGGCTTATTAAGGGTTGCCCCTTTCTTTTATAAATCGCATGGAGTAAGGCATACTTTCAACTTGCACATAACATAAATCAAAACTGCATAAAATTTTAAACTTTTCATAACTATCTTATAGGTATGTTAGCTAGTGGTCTTTGGGTAAGCTTTATGGGTTACCTGAAAGGGATATAAGGGAGGGGGTGAGTTCAACGACTAAGTGAATGGGTGTTTAAGGTTTGACTTTTAGAAAAATAGTTTTAATTTGGAGTGTGCTAGACTCCTTATTTTTCTTTTAAAAACATTTCATTCTCAAATCTCAGTTTTCATAACCATTTCTCATCATAACAGTGTATTTATCAACCAACACATGCCCTTCATCATGAAGGAAACACATGTTCACAGGCTAGCCCATCCACTGTACCCACTTTTGGCGTCGGAGCGAGTTTACCGACCACCTAGATAGAAGTACGTCCACTTCTACCCTAATAATGAGTGGGTGTATGCGACATCTAACCCTCAATCCTGTAACAAAACTCTATGTCCATATGAGTACAGAGACCTCATCCCGTCCCCACCCTGGTCTCATGAGCATGAAGCAACGTCAAGCTTTGCAAGACTTCTGGTATGACTAACTACCCTTATTTCCACCAGGTCGTCAAGAGCCCTTGGACGCATCACTACCCCTCTTAGGCATCTTAAAGGTCCTGTAACATAGTGCATGCACAATCAACAATTTTTCACATAAGCCATATAATATGTGGTTCCACTAGTCCAACGGCCCCCACTCTCAACTCGACCTACAGCTGTTTGTCTTTACTAATTCGTAGACTTGTCATGTCGCACTATTGCTAGTCCATCGAGTTTGTCGGTCCTGTCTCGGAACCATGGCTATACAACTCATTTACTTAAATTTTCATGGCTTAATAATCATGTTTGTTTACGAGCTCCTGCTCGTGCCAACTGGCCTAGGGCCCACTGTTCGAGATTTTCAAAATTAGGCATATTAGACCCCAAGTTCCAAAATTGAGGCCTCTATCCTAACTAAGCTATTCGAGCTCCTGTCAAGAATGTCTTCCAAAATTTTTAAGTAGTGGCACATAGTTAGAGGAGAGAACTTCCGACAAAATAAACCTTTCAGTCGTCCATCACACCAATTGAGCATGAGGACATCTCCGCTTATAACCGGTAAGTGGGGTTTCCAATTCCTTCTAGGAAGTTTCATCATACCAACCAGGTATAATCTAGTTACAACCGATAAATAGTTTTTATGCATGATTTCTACATCACTCTTCTTAGATGTGATGATTAAAATACCACTTAGTAGTGGATTTTCATTTTCGAGGTGCTTATCATTCCAACCGAGTATGATATTAAATCGCACTCAAACGATAGTGTAGTGAATTTCCTCTTTGCCAGCTTGATGTCTTTATGCAAACTTGTCTTAGCTAAAGTTCCTGGTACTTCGTGTTCCTACATGATATGAACACCCTTGTTCATTATCCTTTGGCCTAAAAGCCTTCATTCATCCCAAATGAATTAGAAAACCAAACTTTTCATTTATTTGCAATTAGGTCCCTAAAGTTATTTTTCTTTAACTTTAAGTTCCTAATACCTCCAAAATTCCAAAATTTGCCCAATTGGTCCTCTAACATCTTTATCATGCCCAATTGGCCCTCAATTTTATGAAATTGCACTTTAGTCCCTCAAATTTTTGAAATTCCCAAATTTCCCCCAATTTCAACCTTCTAACTCAGTCGAATTTGATTTCATCAAATTGATCGATCAAATGAGTTTAATTGTTGAAATTGGATTGTGCTTTGAATCACATGATTTGATGTTGGAATGAGCTCAAATGGAGCTTTGAGAAAGAAAGCTTCGAAAGCTTACCGTCGGGGGTGCGGCGGTTCGAGCTCTTGTCCTAAGGTTCCTCCTAGGATAAAAAAAATTGCATCAATTGATGCCAAATTGAGTGTGAATTTAGTCATCAAATTTTTGTCGGTTCTCTCTCTAGCACTGATCAGAATTTACAGAGTGGAGCGAAATTGGATTTCCTTTCAGCTCTAATTTAGCTATAACGGGATGGTGGAGGTGCTGGAAGGGCTTGGTTTGGCCTGAGAAGGGCTCGAATTGGCCAATTTCAGCTCAACTAAAATAGGACAGCTTCGATCCACTGGAGCTGCTTCACTGTTCGATCATGCTAGCACTTCTCCAATGACCCTCAGAGCAAATGGAGACTACAAGCGTGTAGTTGACTTCTCTCCGAATACAAAGAACCTGACCATGCCTTCTTTGGCTTAGAAAAGACCTTGTATTGGAGCTTTGGCTCGAGTTTCACCGGAATTTGGAGTAGTTGAGAGAGAATGGAGTTTTCATGTGTGGAGAGGATGAATGAGGAGGGGCTCTTTATATAGGAAACTCGGGGACTTCTTAGCCATCCAATTAGCACCTTAATGGTGGTCATTCATTGCATGAAACTCCTTGGCAAGAGAAATTTCAGCTTCGCTTGCACTGCTCAATTTTTTGACGAGTGAACAATGTTGTCATATGTAGGGAGAAGATGACACTATTTCGAACCGAACCAGATCTGAATCGGGTTCAAACCTTAAACTAGCCGGTTCAGGACTAATTCGACAAAATTTTTCAAAATTAAAAATTTCTAAATTCATTCTCTATCCAATGGTGGCATCAATTCTCCAATTTGAATTTTCTAAGCCATATAAAAATGAATTTAAAATCTGGTTTAATAATGGTTCAAATCGGTTCAATCCGTTACGGATCTGGTTCACCTGAACTAATTTATTTTTCATCTCCAATTCATCCTAAAGTCCTTTTTCATGACTTTTGTGACTCTTTGGGTCACTCGGGATCCATAAATTTCCTGGTTTTCCCTTTCTCTATCGGTTCTAGTTTGTAAACTAACTAGTTTTTCAAAGTGGAAATGACTGGTTCTTTCCCTAATTTTCTTATTAACAAAGAACGGGGTTTACAACTCTCCCCTCCTTTTAGGGGTAAGTATCCCTCATCACACTTTTGGTTTCCCATGTCTCTTCTGCATGGGTCCATTTTGCAACATAACCTTGACCATAGGAATCCTCTTATTCCTTAAATTCTTATCCCTCTGTTCTATGATTTGTACTGGTTCTGTTTATTAGGTCAGGTTCTCTTCCAATTCTATTGAAGGTCGGTCCAATACATGGCTAGGACCAGGATGATACTTTCGAAAAATAGAGATATGGAATACATTGTGTATTCTCTACAAGTCTGGAGGTAGTTCCAATATATAAGCCACTAGTCCAATCCTTTGAATAATGGGATATGGACCAATATAATTTGGTTTCAACTTTCCTCTTTGCTGAAACCTAAGTATTCCCTTTCATGGGGACACTTCGAGAAATACTTGATCTCCCACCTCAAACTCCAAATCTTTCCTTTGATGATCCGCCTAACTCTTTTGCCTATCATGTGTGGTCTTAAGGCGACTCCAGATTAGTTTTATCTTCTCTATGGCATCCTCGATTAGTTCTGCCCTTTCTAGCCTTCTTTCAACTTTCCTCTTTGCTGAAACCTAAGTATTCCCTTTCATGGGGACACATCGAGAAATACTTGATCTCCCACCTCAAACTCCAAATCTTTCCTTTGATGATCCGCCTAACTCTTTTGCCTGTCATGTGTGGTCTTAAGGCGACTCCAGATTAGTTTTATCTTCTCTGTGGCATCCTCGATTAGTTCTGCCCTTTCTAGCCTTCTTTCCCCCACTTCTTCCCAAAATAGATGGGTACGACATGGTCGTCCATAAAGGGCTTCATAGGGAGCCATCTGAATACTAGCCTGGTAGTTATTATTGTAAGCAAATTCCATCAAACACAAGTATTCTTCCTAGCCTTTGTTCATGGTGAGTACGCACACTCTTAGCATGTCCTCCAAGGTTTGAATGGTTCGCTCAGACTACCCATCTATTTGAGGATGAAACATCATTCTCATGTGAAGCTTGGTTCACATGGAAGTTTGTAAGCTTGGCCAGAACCTTGAAGTAAATCTTGAATCTCTATTTGATACTGCACTCACTAGAATGCCATGGAACCTCACTATCTCCCTCATGTATAAGACGACCAGTTGTTCCACTATATCAACCCTCTTAGAGGAAGAAAATGAGCTGATTTGGTCAATCTATCCACGATGACCCAAATCGAATCTCAACCCTTTCTTGTCACCGGTAGTCCTGTGGAAAAGTCCTTGATGATGTGCTCCCATTTCCATTCTAGAATTGGTAAGGGTTGCGGTAGTCCTGACGGTTTCTGATGCTCCACTTTTATCTGCTGACAGGACAAACATCATGCTACATATTCCACAATGTCCTCTTCATACCTTTCCACCAATATCCTTGTTTGAGGGTGCAGTACATTTTGGTATTGCTCGGATGCATTGCATACATTGAATCGTGTGCCTCTTCTAGAATTAACCTCCTTAGTCCCTTAATTTGTGGCAAGCATACCCTACCCTTGTAGGTCAGCACTCCATCACTTCGCAGATTGTAGTCCGGTTTAGTTTCTCTATTAAACGGATCCAAGTAGAGTTGAAGGTTCTTATCTACTTTTTGTTGAACCTGGATCTGCTCAGTTAGACTAGGTCTCACTACCACGTTAGCCACCAGGCACCTTTCCCACTTGTCCACTTTCAGGACCACATCCATTCTTCCCAATTGTTGCAACAAGGGTATGTAACTTGTCTTTACTTGAGTTGCCTGAGTTTGGTACTTGTGACTTAAGGCATATGCTACCACATTTTCCTTTCCGGGGTGATATTTTATCACAAAGACATAGTCCTTAACCAATTCTAGCCATCTCCTTTAGTGGAGATTTAACTCCTTCTAAGTTAGGAATTACTTAACACTCTTGTGATATGTGTATATTCTACACTTAACCCCATAAAGGTAGTGTCGCTAGATCTTTAGGGCAAACACTATCACCGCTAATTCAAGATCATGAGTTGGATAGTTTCTTTCATGTACCTTAAGTTGCCGTAAGCAATAAGCGATAACCTTCCCTTGTTGCATCAAAACACATCCAAGTCCTTGTCCGGATGCATCACTATAGACGGTGTACTCTCTCACATTAGGGTCGGGTAGGAAGAGTATCGGTGTGGTTTTCAATCGAGTTTTTAACTCTAAGAAAGGCTTCTCACAACTTTCTTAGTGAGTTGAGTTAGAGGAGCTGCTACCATAGAAAAGTCTTGCATGAACCGTCGGTAATATCCTACCACACCTAAGAAACTCCATATTTCTGTAGGATTTCTTGGAGCCTTCCAATCTGATATAGCTTCTACCTTGGCTGTATCTACTTTGACAACATCCTTGGACACTATATGTCCCAAGAATCCTACCTCCTGTAGCCATAACTCACACTTGGAGAATTTTACATATAATTGATTTTCATTTAATATCTCCAAGGTGATTGCCAAATACTCTTCATGATCCAACTTGTTTCATTAGTATATAAGAATGTCATCTATGAAAACTATCACGAACCTATCCAAATGTGGTTGGAACATACGGTTCATCAAATCCATGAAGGCTGCAGGGGCATTCGTTAATCCGAATGGCATTACTCTAAACTCGTAATGTCCATATTTGGATTTGAATGCCGTTTTGGGAATGTCCTCCTCTTGAATCCTGAGTTGATGATAGCCTAATCGATTGTCTATTTTGGAGAAGTAAGTTGCTCCTTTTAATTGATCGAATAGGTCATCAATCCGCAGAAGTGGATAATGGTTCTTGATAGTGACTTGGTTCAGCTTCCTATAATCTATGCACAGTCACATACTTCCATCCCTTTTCTTGATGAATAGGACAAGTGCACCCCATGAAGATTAGCTAGGGTGTATGAAATCCTTCTCCTATAATTCGTCTAATTGCTCCTTCAATTCCTTCAGCTCTGTCGAAGCCATAAGGTATCGTGCTTGGGATATGGGGTTTGTTCCTAGGATTATTTCTATAGTGAACTCCACTTGCTGACTTGGAGGTAGTTTGGGTAGTTCTCCTGGAAATACTTCCTAGTAGTGCCTAACTACCGGAATGTCTCCAAGTCTTTTCTCTTCAAACTTTTTGTCGACGACCATGGCTAAGAAAGTCGTACAACCTTTCTGTATCATCTTTTCGATTTTCAGATGGGACACCATCTGTCCTTTGCTTTTCCTTCTATCTCCTTGGAACTTTGATCCTTTCATCTTGGAAGTGTGGAAGGTCACCGTCTTCTTTCCACAGTCCATCCTAGCCTGATGGTTACGTAACCAATCCATCCCAAGGATTACTTTAACCTCTTTTAAGGGTAATGGAATCAAGTCAGCTTCAATTTTGATTCCTCTAATCTTTATCTGACATCCTTTTAATTAATTATTCCTGTTTGAACCTTCTAAATGTGTGAGAATATTGAGGCTTTGTTCTAGTGGAGTAAGTTATTGGGGTACACTTGGAATCATTTCTTCCTTGATGAAGGATCTCTCAGATCCTAAGTCGAAGAGGGCATGGACTTGTTGTCCTCAGAGCTGTATATATCCTGATTGAAGAAGCATGTATTTTTAGAAGAAAGCTTTTCTTTATTAAATAATTTTTTTAGTTTACAAGATTCTCTTGAACTAGCTTGGAGGGTTTTGGGTTGTACCCGCTATAGTGCTAGGGTCTCTTCTAGCCTCTTCTTGTGTGAGGTTGTATACCCTAGCTGATACTCATGATGTAGCGTCTGGCCTAGAATTCCTAGGGTACCCATGAGGTGGTCTAAGAGTATTCTTCTGCTTGTTCTCCCAGAGAGTGGGACAGTCCTTTGCAAAGTGCCCCACTTGTCCGCATGCAAAGCAGGTAAAACATGCTCCTTCATGGTTCTTTTGACACCATGCACATCAAGGGTTTCTTTGGGTTAAGGTGGGGACGACTCTCTAAGGAGGTGGTGGCATGTCCTTTCTCCTTTGAAATGCCATTCTATTTCCCCATTTTAGACCATTATGCTCCTTTCGTCCTCCTTGACGGTTTGAACCCTTATCATCCCTTCGAGTCATTTGCTCCATCCGATGGCATCGGGTCTACACTAGTCGCTCACACTCATGAGCCATACTGATTACTGCTGCCAGGTCTATAGGGCATCCTAGTACTCTCATACGGTCTGGAATGTTCGTATTGAGACCACCCACAAACTCTAGCATATGTCTGCTGGCCTAGCTAGATCAGGAGCAAAGGGTCTTAAGTCGTTGAATTTCGTCTTGTACTCCGATATGGAGTTAAGCCCTTATCGAAGTTGGATCAACTCCTGCTTCTTCTCATTTATCAAATGAGGCGTCAAGTACTCCTTCGAGTACTCTCCTCGAACTGTTTCTAAATGGGGATGGTGGTATGTAGGTTTCAGACATTGTCCCACCATTGTTTGGCACTTCCCTCTAGGAAGAATTCTGTTAGGATCACCATATCCTCTGGTGGTATCCTAATGATTCCCATCAGCTTCTTAATGTTTGCTAGTCAATCCATCGTGGCACCATCATCATTTTCTTTGATGAAGGGTTTACACCCTAGTTTACAGAGAGTCTTGAGGTTTCTGGGAATGTCTATAGGAGGGGGATGGTTAATAGGAGAAGGATGGGATTGTACTTCCTCTAGTTCAACCCGAGAATTGGTGCCTACCTCGAGGACGAGGTTAGGTTGCCAAATACATGGGTGAACTCCTCGTAAGCTCTGGTGTTCCCTACTAAGTCTAGGAGTTGTCTAGGCTTCCTTGAAAGTTTCCACAGGTAGGGGTGGTTGGGCAGTGTTGGAGACTATTGCCCTAGTTCTTTTGGTTCCTTTCTTCAGAGCCATTCATAAAATTTTAAGATCAATCCTATTAGTTACTATATTTTCTAGTATTGATTATTTATTCAAGGAAACAAGCTTTGATACCACTCAAGTTGTCATGCACTAACCTAGTTTGGTCGGATCCTCGTGATCAATCCGCCGTACTAGTCCGAACCGGGTTCAACGCTTAAACCGGCTGGTTCAGGCCTGATTCAACTGAGTTTTTCAAAATTAAAAATTTCTAAATTTATCTAAATTCATTCTCTATCCAATGGTGGCCTCAATTCTTAATTTAAAATTTTAAAGCCACCTAGAAAAATGAATTTTAACATCTAGTTCAATGATGGTTCAAACTAGTCCAAACTAGTGGAAATTGGTTCAATCTGGTTCGGATCCGGTTCACCTAAATCGATTTGGTTTTCTTTCCCAAATTATCCTAAAGTCCCTTTCCAAAGTTTTTATGACTCTTTGGGTCACTCGGGAGTTGTAAATTTCCTAATTTTACCTGTTGACTAGTGGTCGGAGTTTGTGAACTGGTTCGGTTTTCTCACTCGGATTGACCAGTTCCTTCCTAGTTTTCCTTAACTCTAAAGGGCGGGGTTTATACTAGGTCTCCCACATCAAACTCTAAATCTCTTCTCTGATGATCTGCATAACTCTTTTGTCTATCACGAGAGGCCTTATGGTGACTCCTAATCAGCTTGATCTTCTCTGTGGCATCCTCGATTAGTTCGACCCTTTCTAGTTTCTTTTCGCCCACTTTTTCCCAAAATAAAGAGGTACGGTATGATCATCCATATAGGGATTCATAAGGAGCCATTTGAATACTGGCCTGATAACTATTATTGCCTACATCTTCCATTAGGCACAAGTATTCCTCCCAACCATTATCCATAGTGAGTACTCATGCTCTCAACATGTCCTCCAAGGTTTTGATATTTCGCTCAGACTGTTCGTCGATCTGAGGATGAAATGCCATACTCATGTGGAGTTTGGTTCCCAAGGTACTTTACAAAATTTGCCAGAACCTTGAAGTATATCTAGGGTCTCTATCTGATACTATGCTCATTGGGACACCATGGAATCTTACTATCTCTCTCATGTATTAGACGGCCAGTTGTTCTACTAAATCCATCACTCTTATTGGTAGGAAATGGGCGGACCTGGTTAATCTATCCATCATGACCCAAATTGCATCTCGTCCCATCCTTGTCACATGTAATCCAGTGACAAAGTCTATACTGATGTGCTCTCGTTTCCATTTCGGGATTAGCAAGGGTTGTAGCAGTCGTGATAGTTTCTAATGCTCAACTTTAATCTGCTGGCAGGACAAGCATCGGGCTACGTATTCCACAATATCCCTCGTCATTTCTTTCCACCAATATCCTTGTTTGAGGGTGTGGTACATCTTAGTACTGCTCAAATGTATCGCATACACAAAATCGTATGCCTCATCCATAATTTAACCTTTTCAACTCCTTGTCTTGTGGCACAAACACTCTCCCCTTATAGATTAGTACTCCGTCACCTTGCAAGTCATACTCCAGTTTCATCCCTCTATTAACTGGGTCCAAATATGATTGGGGCTCCTTATTCACTTTTTGCTGGACTTTCAATTACTCTGTTAGGCTAGGTATCACCACAGCATCAGCCAACAAGCATTTCTCCCTCTTGTCCACCTTCAAATCCACCTTCATTCTTCCTAGTTGTTGCAACAAGGGTAAGTAACTTGTCTTTATTTATGCCACCTCGGTTTGGTATTTGTGACTTAGGGCATTTGCCACCACATTTGCCTTCCCGGGGTGATACTCTATCACAAGGTCATAGTCCTTAACCAACTCCAGCCATCTCCTCTGGCGGTACAATGGTACCACATTTGCCTTCTCCTCATCAAATTCTAGATCCTTTCTCCTTTTGTGCACATAGCTCTTCTGCTTATCCTGAGCTACCTTGAGTCAACTCCTGATTATCTTGATATTTTCTATGGCATCTTCAATTAATTCAAGCCTTTCCAGTTTTCTTTCCCCCACTTCTTCCCAAAATATGGAGGTATGACACGTTTGTGCATAGAGAGCCTCATGAGGGGCCATTTGGATACTGGCCTTGAAAACTCCTATCTCTCTCTACTGCTCCAATTTTTAGTGAAGTTCCAACCAAAGCTCCGACTTGGGAATTTTTCTAAGCCTTAGAAGGCAAGGTCGGGTTCTTTAGATTTGGAGAGAAGTCAGCTACCCGACTTCCATTTGCTACGAGGATCTCCAGAGAAGCACCGGCGTAATCTTTCATGCCCCGACCTGGTTTGGTTGGATTCGCATGAGTAACCCACCACTCTTCTAGTTTCTTAAGGGTTTTCCCCTTCTTTAAACCATGAGAAGTGAGGCATCCTTTGTACCTGTATCTTTCCTGAAATAGCATTAATCAAAACTAAAATAAATTAAATTTTTTACATACCTATCTTGTAGGTTTAGCTCTCTGGAAGTCTGTAGATAGGTTTTCCCTCAATTATCTGTAAAGGGTAAAAGGAAGAGGGTAAGTTCAACAACTCAGTTGATGGGATTTTGAAACATGAGTTTCTTAAAAATATTTTTAATTGGAGTGTGCCAGATTCCTTATTTTCTTTAAAATCCTTTCATCCTCAATTTCTCAATTTTCAAAACCATTACTCATCATTTACCACAGTCAGTGTGTTTAACAATCAACACATGCCCATCATCATGAAAGGATCACACATTCATAGGGCAACCCATCCACTACACCCACTTATGGCGTCGAAGTGACTTTATCGGCCACCTAGATAGAAGCCCGTCCACTTCTACCATGGAAATGAGTGGATGTACATGATATCCAACCCTCAAACCCGAAAAGAAACTCTATCCATATGAGGACAAAGACCTCATCCTGACCTCACCCCCGTTCTAATGCGCATGAAGCTACTTTGAGCTTCCCTGACTGCTGGCACAACAAACTGCCCTTATCTCCACCATGTCATCTAGCAGCCCCTAGGATGCATCACTACCCCTCTTAGGCATTTTGATGATCTTAAACCTCAATGCAAGCACAAAACAATAATTTTCCACATAAGCCATTTAATCTTTGGTGCCACTGGTCCAATGGCCCCAACCCTCAACTCGACCTAGAGCTATTTGTCTCAACTGGTCCGTCGACTTGTCTTATCGCACTACCGTTAGTATGCCGGTCATGTCTTGGTACCATGGCCAAATAACATCATTCATTAAAGTTTTCATAGCTTAACATCATGTTTGTTTATGAGTTCCTACTCGTGCCAACTGGTCGTGGGCCCACTGTACGAGATTTTTAAAATCGGGCATTCTAGCCCCCAAGTTCCAAAAACTGAGGCCTCTAACCTATCTACGCTATTCAAGCTCCCGTCAAGAAGGTCTCCCAAAATGTTTAAGTAGTGGCACACAGTTAGGGGAGAGAACTTCTGACAAAAATAAGTTTTCACCTGTCCATTATACCAAGAGGGTGTCAGGACATCTCCGCTCATAATTGATAAGTGGCTTTTCTACTTCCTTCCAAGATATCAATTGGGAATGATCTACTTACAATCAGTAAGTAGTTTTTCCGTGTGTTTTCTCACATCACCCCATCCATGTGTAATTTTAAAATGCCACATAGTCGTGGTTTTTCATTCTGAGGTACTCATCATCCCAACCGGGTATGATGTGAAAATTCTCACTCACCTGATAGTGCAATGAATTCCTCTTATTTGGCTCCTTGCCTCCACGTGAGCTTGTCTTTGCTGGCCTTCCTAGTACTTCATTTTCCTACATGATATGAACATCCTTGTTCATTTACATCTGGCCTAATAGCCTTCATTCATCACGAATGAATAAAAATGCCCAACTTTTAATTATTTTCATTTAGGTCCCTAAAGTTCTTTTCCTTTAACTTTAGTTCCCTAATGCCAATTTTTCCCCAAATTGAGTCATGAAACTTCTAAAATTTGCTTTGGGACCTTAATTTACTCAATATCACAAAAGGCGTTCAAGTTTCCCAAATTTCCAATTTGGTCCCAAACTTTTCAAAAATTACCATTTTGCCCCTACTTAAAAAAAATAGTATATTTGACCCCAATAATACAAAAAATCTACTAATTGATCCTCCAACTTCTTTTCCATGGGCAATTGGCCATCAATTTTTGGAAATTGCACTTTAGTCTCTCAAAATTTTGAAATCCCCAATTTCCCCCAAATGTTTCCCCCAATTTCACCCTTTCAACATGACCAAATTTGATTTCATCAAATTGACTGATCAATCAAGGTTCATTGTTTTAATTAAAGGTAAAATTAATTTTCTACACATTCATATAATTCAATTGCGCTTTAAATCGCATGAATTGACATTGGAACGAGCTCAAATGGATGTTCGCAGGAAAATTGGACTTAAAGAAAGAAAGCTTCAAAAGCTTACTGTCGGGGGTGTTGTGGTCCAAGCTTTCGATCTGGGTAGATAAATCTTGTCCTAAGGTTTCTCCTAGGATCATGAATTGCATCAATTCATGCTGAATTGAGAGAGAATTTGGTCAGTGAATTTTTACCTATTCTCTCTAGCACTGATCAGAATTTACATAAGTGAGCCAAATTGGCTTACCTTTTAGCTCTAATTCCGTTGTATGAGGGCTATGGAAGTGTTGTGATAGCTTGGTTTGGCCTAAAAAGGGCTCAAGTTGGCCATTTTTAGGTCAGTCGACATAGGGCAGCTTCAGTCCGTTGAAGCTACTTCACTGTTCTATCATGCCGATGTTTCTTTGACGATCCTCGGAGCAAATGGAGAATACCGTCAGGTAGCTGATTTCTCCTAAATCTAAAGAATCTAACCTCACCTTCTTTGGCTTAGAAAAACCCCAATGTTGAAGCTTTGGTTTGAGCTTTACTGAAAAATGTAGCAGTAGGGAGAGAGAGGAGTTTTTAGGTGTGAAGAGAATGAATGAGGAGAAGCTCTTTATATAGGAAGCTCGAGGACTTCTTGGTTGTCTGATTAGCGTCTTTATGGTGGTCATTCATTGCCTGAAACTACTTGGCCAGAGACTTTTCATCTTCGTCAGTGTTGTTCAATTTTTCAACGAGTCAACAATGTTATCATCTCAAGGGAGAAGATGACACTATTGCAAACCGGACCTAATTGGTCTAAATCGGGTTCAATGCTTAAACTAGCCAGATAAAGCCCAATTCGACTGAGTTTTTCAAAATTAAAAAATTGTAAATTCATCTAAATTCATTCTCTATCCAATGATGGCATCAATTCCCAATTTGAATTCTTTAAACCATCTAGAAAAATGAATTTAGAAACCGGTTTAATAGTGGTTCAAACCGGTTCAATCCGGTTCAGATCTGGTTCACCTGAACCGGTCTATTTTTCCCATCCAATTCATCTCAAAGTCATTTTTCATGAATTTGATGACTCTTTAAGTCGCTCAAGATTTGTAAAATTTCATTTTACCCTTTCTATGATTGTTGGGGTTTGTGAACCGGTTTGATTTTCTCACCCAGGTTGACCGGTTCTTTCCCCGGTTTCCTTATCTTTATGGGACGGGGTTTACAACTCGACTCTCCTTTTAGAAGTTTTGTCCCCAAAACTTAATTAGCAACCTTTGCATCAGGAATAATTTCCTTTGGTGTCAACTTGACATGCTAACTCTTCGATTGATCTTTCAGTTAGCCCTTTTTATATCATTCACTTAAGAAAATTTTTTTTCTGTTGTTTACACTTTCCATGAAGTTTATCATAACTAGGAATACCTTACTTAAGGGTATATCCTTAGTTTCACATCTCTCTTTGCTTAGAGCAACATTTTTCCCTTTGAGGTCTTGTACTCAGGATTGGGAGTTTCAAGATACCCAACCATTCCCGTGTCTAGTTATTCTCTTTGGTCGTTGAAACCTTTAGCTCAATATTCTTTCAAGCATTACATACTTGTTTTTTAGGGGTTTCTTTGTTATCACCCTTTTGTCCTATTATGACTCTTCCTTCATCCGTTGTTTATTACAACTTCGGTCCAAATTTTATGCTTAACCTTATCATGCTTGCTAACGACTCTTCCTTACTTTGAGTCATATTTTCCTCAGGACTGTTGGGCTCACATGCCCCTTTATAGCATGACATTTTCTAGGACCTATCTTTGTCCATCAAATTTCTAGAACACTTCCTTGAGGGTTGTTCTCAACCTTCCAACCTTTCTAGGGATGTATAACTTCGTCTAGCAGTATATTCTTGACTACCTTTACCATTATTCATTCATCCATCTTGTCTTTGATGTCATGTCTTACATAACCGTGTTAGTTTCCCTTACCTACTAGTCCTTCCACAACTTCTTTATTGGGTCTTTCCGGTTCCAATTATTGGGTTTTTCCCATGACTTACTGACACACAGGGATTCTTCCCTTCTTATGCACTTCCTCACTTCTAGTGGTGTCCTTTCCTCAAGGACTTTCCTTTTTCTTAATCTATTCTTACTCACTAGTGATCATTTTCATGATTATTTATTCCAAGTTATTCTCTTTTGGTCTATGTGTCGATTACTTTGTTTGGGGAGTTCTCCTCTTATGTATTTGTTCTCTACTATGTCCCTCACAGTAGAGCCTTCCACTTTGGGAGCTACATGCTCCACCTTCTTACCATTCCTTTAAAGTTTATTTCTCCCTTTCTTCACACTCCTTTCTATATTGGGTATTTGCACGCCTTTAATCCTCCATTGTCTTAAATTTCCCATTTCTTCCCTCATTCCTTATCTATGGGACTTTCGGTTATTGGTCTCATTTAGTGTACTCCACCTTATGCTCAGTCATCCTCTTTTTAGACTACATTAAGTGAGCATAGACCACAACTAGTCTTGATGTCAGTGATCTTTTGCTTTAGTCACTTCTTAACTAGAGGACTTACCTCTCAAAGATTTATTAGATGTGCTTTACTCTATTCCCTTTTTATGGGCAGTCCACCCCTTTCTTACTCATACAACATCTTTTGATGTTATTTCCCGACTTACTCGTTCCTTGGATTTAACTTACTCCTTGGATCCTCCTAGTAAGCTTCATTGGGTTCCTTTCACCTTAGCATGCATTTTATTTGCAAATTCATGTCCTCTTCCCTCGTCACTTGGTTCCATTTCCTTTTAGTTGGGACATGTATCCCTTCCAAGGGTTTCCCTTTCATAGTGTATTTCACCTCTTCTTCACTCTTAATATGTCCTACCCTAGAGTTTCCGAAGGATGTTTTCCATGTTTGCCCCTTCTGAGGGGGTTCTAGGTGTACTTTCCATGTACCTTACCTTTATTCTTGTGATATTCCTCTTTGTTTGACCTTCTTAAGAATAAGTTTAAAATTTTGCTTTACCTCGCCATTTCTTGACCTCTTTGCGAATCGCTTACTTAACCTGCTCCATGGTTTTGGTCACCAGTCCTTCCTGTCTTTAGTGGCTTTTTAGGAGGTATTGCCCTAAATCTATAAGGTGTGGGACAGTCCTTCTTTACATGTCCTATTTCCCCTTTCTTCATGTAGGGTCCCTATCGTTCACACTTGTAATAGGTTATTCCCTTTCTTGGACCATTGTGGTTCCTCCTTTCTTTCGAGTATTACGGTGTCTAAGGGGTTGCTGGTGGTTTGGTGCTTTGTCGTCCTTGAGTATGAACACCTTGAGAGTTTTCTTGTTGAGTCTTCTTTGCCAAATGGTCATTCTAAGAGTCCTCCTTAGCTTCCTGATTCAATTTCCTTAACTGGGATGGGATTCTCCCTAGTTTCCATGGTAGTGTGGGTTTGTTTATTTATTATTCTTGGGACAATTTTCCTAGCAAGATCACATCATTTGAGAGACAGGGTTTTAGGAATTTTGCGTACTTCATTAATAGAGAAGTACAAAATGTTGGAGTTTTAGCTCTATTACAAAAAGTGGTCACATAATAGACAGGGAGCTACACAGTTCTTGATAAGCATCCACCTAAGTAAGGTTATATGCCCTTTCCTGGCATTTCTTGCTTCAGGCTTGGCTTCCTTCGTACTTAAAGTTGTGAACACAACAGGTCCTCGCACCATTCACCTAGATACTACCACATTTGGTCTTTTGAGACTTCTACTACACCTCAGCATCGTGGAGCTTCTAGGATTGTCTTCCTACGAGGATAGGGTGTTGAGTAGAGTCGGTCCAAGTTTTCTTGGTTCCTCTCCTGGGAAACAACTGAAAAATTTTAAACTTTCTCTTAGTTACTATGTTATATAATCTTGATAATGTATTCTTGATAAGCATCCACCTAAGTAAGGTTATACGCCCTTTGATGGCGTTTCTCACTTCAGGCTTGGCTCCCTTTATACTTAGAGTTGTGACTACAACAGGCCCTAGCACCATTCTCCTAGATACTACCACATTTGGTCTTTTGAGACTTCTACTATGCCTCAGCATCGTGGAGCTTCTAGGGTTGTCTTCCTACGAGGACAGGGTGTTGAGTAGAGTCGGTCCAGGTTTTCTTGGTTTCTCTCCTGGGAAACAACTAAAAATTTTGAAACTTTCTCTTAGTTACTATGTTATATAGTCTTGATAATGTATTTGAGGAAACATGCTCTAATACCACTCAAGTTGTCACGCTTGACCCAGTTTGGTCGGATCCCCGTGAGCAACCCGACACTCTTCCGGTTTATTAAGGGTTTCCTCTTCTTTAAACCGTGAGGAGCAAGGCGTCCTTTGTACATGTACATTTCCTGGAATAATATTAATCAAAACTGAAATAAATTAATTTTTTTACATAACTGTCTTATAGGTTTAGCTATCATGAAGTATGTCGGTTGGTTTTCCCTTAGTTACCTATAAAGGGTAAAGGAAGGAGGTGAGTCTGACAACTCATTGAATGGGTGTTTGAAACATGAGTTTCTGAAAAATATTTTGAATTGGAGTGTGCCAGACACCTTATTTTCTTTAAAATCCTTTCATCCTCAATTTCTCAGCTTTCAAAACCATTACTCATCATTCACCACATTCGGTGTATTTAACAATCAACACACGCCCTTCATCATGAAGGGATCACACATTCGCATGGCAGTCCGTCCACAGCACCCACTTCTAGTGTTTGGGTGACTTTACCGGCCATCTAGATAGTATCCCGTCCACTTCTACCCTGGGAATGAGTGGATGTACACGACATTTGACCCTCAAACCCAAAAAAGAAACTTTGTGTTCGTATGAGGACAGAGATCTCATCCCGACCCCACCACGGTTTCATGCGCATGAAGCTACTTCGAGCTTCCTTAACAGCTAGAAAGACAAACTGCCCTTATCTCCACCATGTCGTCCAGTAGACCCTAGGATGCATCACTACCCCTCTTGGGCATCTTGATGATCTTGAACCTCAGTGCATGCACAAAACAATAATTTTCCACATAAGCCATTTAATCTTTGGTACCACTAGTCCAACAGCCCCAACCCTCAACTTGACTTGGAGCTGTCTGTGTCAACTGGTCCGTTGGCTTGTCTGTGCATGCACCCTCAACGCCAGTCGATCAAGTATGTCTGTCATATCTTGGTACCATGGCCAAATCACATCATTCATTAAAGTTTTCATGGCTTAACATCATGTTAGTTTACAAGCTCATGCTCGTGCCTACTGGCCTTGGGCCCACTCTACGAGATTTTCAAAAGCGGGCATTCTAGCCCCCAAGTTCCAAAAATGGAGGCCTACGACCTATATGAGCTATTCGAGCTCCCATCAAGAAGGTCTGCCAAAATGTTTAAGTAGTGGCACACAATCAGAGTAGAGCACTTTAGATAATAACTTTTCATTTGTCCATCACACCAACCGGGTGTGAGGGCATCTCCGCTCATAATCGATAAGTGGGTTTTCTACTTCCTTCCAGGATGTTCATCATACCAACCGGGTATAATCTACTTACAACTATTAAGTAGTTTTTTTGCATGTTTTCTCACATCACCCCATCCAGGTGTGATGTCAAAATTCCACATAGGTTTTTCATTCTGAGGCACTCATCATCCCAAACGAGTATGATGTGAAAATTCCCACTCACCTGATAGTGTAGTGAATTCCTCTTATTTAGCTCCTTGCCTCCACACGAGCTTGTCTTTGTTGGTGTTCTCGGTACTTCATGTTCCTACATGATATGAACATCCTTGTTCATTTACATCTGCCCTAATAGCCTTCCTTCATCACAAATGAATAAAAATGCCCAACTTTTAATTAATTGTATTTAGGTTCCTAAAGTTCTTTTACTTTAAATTTAGGTCCCTAATGCCAATTTTTCCCCAAATTGAGTCCCGAAACTTCTAAAATTTACTTTGAAATCTCAATTTATTCAATATCACAAAAGGGGTCAAGTTTCCCAAATTTCCAATTTGGTCCCCAACATTTTTAAAATTATCATTTTGCCCCTACTTTGCAAAAATGGTAAATATGACTACAATAATTCCAAGAATTGACAAATTAGTCATCCAACTTCTTTTCCATGTCCAATTGGCCCTCAATTTTAGGAAATTGCACTTTAGTTCCTCAAATTTTTGAAACCTACACTTTCCCACAAACTTTTCCCCCAATTTCACTATTTCAAACTACTCGAATTTGATTTCATTAAATTGACCAATCAATCAAGGTTCATTGTTGAAATTGATCATAATATTGATTTTCTACACATCCATGTGATTCAATTATATTTTGAATAGCATGAATTGACGTTGGAACGAGCTCAAATAGAGCTTCACTAGAAAACTAAACATATAGAGAGAAAGCTTCGAATGCTTACCGTTGGGGGTGCAGCGGTCTGAGCTTTGGATTTGGGCAGATAACTCTCATCCTAAGGATCCTCCTAAGATCAAGAATCACATCAATTCATGCTGAATTGATGGAGAATTTGGTTAGTGAAGTTTCATCGATTCTCTCTCTAGCACTGATCAGAATTTACAAAGGGGAGTCAAATTGGCTTACCTTTCAGCTCTAGTTCAGTCATATGAAGGTTGTGGAAGTGTTGAGAGAGCTTGGTTTAGCCAGAGAAGGGCACAAATTGGCCATTTTTAGCTCAGTTGAAATAGAGCAACTTCGGTTTGCTGGAGCTGCTTGACTGTTCTATAACGTCGGTGATTCTCCAGCGATCCTTGGATCAAATGGAGACTACCATCGGCTAGTTAAATTCTCCCCGAATCTAAAGAACCAGACCTCGTCTTCTTTGGCTTAGAAAAACCCCAATGTTAAAGCTCTGATTCGAGCTTCACCAGAAAATGGAGCAGTAGGGAGAGAGAGAAGTTTTCAGGTGTGAGGAAGATGAATGAGGAGGAGCTCCTTATATAGGAAGCTCGGGGACTTCTTAGTCATCCGATTGACACCTTTATTGGCAGAGACTTTTCATCTTCATTGGCGCTGTTCAATTTTCTGGTGAGTGAACAGGGGTGTCATCTGAAAGAAGAAGATGACACTGTTTCAAACTAGACACGACCGATCTAAACCAGGTTCAACGCTTAAACTGGTTGGTTCAGGCCAGATTCGATCAAGTTTTTCAAAATTAAAAATTTTTATATTCATCTAAACTCATTGTCTATCCAATGGTGGCTTCAATTCACCAATTTGAATTTTCTAAGCTACCTAGAAAAATGAATTTAGAAATCGGTTCAATAGTGATTCAAATCGGTTCAATCCGGTTCACCTAAACCAGTCTAGTTTTCACTACCAATTCATCCCAAAGTCCTTTTCCATGGCTTTTATGACTCTTTAGGTCACTCGAGATTTGTAAAATTCTCGTTTTTCCCTTTCTCTAATGGTTGGGGTTCGTGAACCAGTTCTCGTTTCCTCACCCAGGATGACTTGTTCTTTCCTTGGTTTGCTTGTCTTTAAGGGATGGGGTTTACATAATCAAATAGTGAAGCAGCTCCGGTAGACTGAAGCTACCTTGTTTCTACCTAGCTAAAATTGGTCGAATTCAGCCAGCCTTCGGCCAAACCAAGCTCTTCCAACATCCCCTCAGCCCTTAGACGTCCTCAATTGAGTGTAAAGTTAAGCCAATTCGGCCCTACTCAGTCGTTGCAGGTTGGAGTTAGAGAGATAAACTACAGAATTTCACTAATGAAATTCTCCCTCAATTTAGGATAAATTGTAGGAATTCTTGATCCTAGAAGATACCTCAGGAAAAAGAGCTACCTTTCACGATAGAGAGATCGGATCGCCGCACCTCCAACGGTAAGCTTTCGAAGCTTTATCTCTAAGTTTAGTTTTCCGATAAAGCACTATTTGTACTCAATTTGGACCCAAATGACGCTGTTCAAAGCTCAATTGAATCGTATGGAAGTGTAGGAACTAATCCATATCATAAATTGGAGCAAATAACCTCGATTGAATGGTCAATTTGATTAAATCAAATTTGGCTAGTTTGAAAAGGGGAAATTTGGGAAATTTGGGAATTTTGTAAAATTGAGTGAACAAATTACAATTTCTAAACATTGAGGGTCAATTGGCTATGAAAAGGATGTAGGAAGACCAATTAGTCAATTTTTTGAAAATAATTGGGGTCAAAATTCCATTTTTGTAAAGTAGGGGCAAATGGTCATTTTTGAAAAGTTGGGGACCAAATTGAACCCCTTTAATGATTTTGAGTAAATTGAGGGCCCATTGTGAATTGATAGAAATTTTGGGACTCAATTTGGAGAAAAGTTAACATTAGGGACCTAAAGTCAAGGAAAAAGAACTTTAGGAACCTAAATGCAATTAACTGAAAAGTTTGGGCATTTCATGCATGATGGTTATTATGCCAGATATTAAGAGATAAGCATGTCCAAATCATGTAGGAACATGAAGGACCAGAACATTAGCAAGGATAAGCTAGCATGGAGGTAAAACCCAACTAAGAAGGAATACACTGCACTTATCGGGTGAGTGGGTTTATTCACATTATACCCGATTGGGATGATGAGCACTTTGGAAATGAAAAACCACTTTTATGTGGAATTTTTACATCACACCTGGTTGGAGTGATGTGAGAACTACGCGGAAAAACTACTTACTGGTTGTAAGTAGATCATACCCAGTTGGTATGATGGACTTCCTGAAAGGAAGTAGAAAACTCGCTTACCGGTTGTAAGCATAGATGTCATCACACCCGGTTGGTGTGATGGATGGAAAATTTTATTTCTTTTGTCAGAAGTATCCTCCCCTGACTATGTGCCAAGGCTAAAAAATATTGGGAGAACTTTTTGGACGAGAGCTAGAATTGCTCAGATAGACTAGAAGCGTTGGTTTTGGAACTTGAGGGCTAAAATGCCCAGTTTTTGGAAAATCACGTACAGTGGACCCAAGGCCAATTGGCACGAGCATGATCTCATAAACAAACATGATGTTTAAGCCATGAAAATTTTAAATGAATGAATTATGTGATTTTTCCATGGTACCAAGATAGGATCGACATACTTGATGGATTGGCGGTAGTGCGACAGGACCAAGTTGAAAGACCGGTCTAGACAAACAGTTGCAAGTCGAGTTGAGAGTCGGGGTCATTGGACCAATGGCACCAAAGATAAATGGCTTTGTAGAAAACTTTTGTTTGTGCATGCATTTGAGGTTCGAGACCATCAAGAAGCCTAAGAGGGGTAGTGATGCGTCCTAAGGGCTATTGGACGACACGGTGGAGAAAAGGGCAGTTTGTCATGTCAGCAGTCAAGGAAGCTCGACGTAGCTTCATGCACATGAGATCGAGGTAGGGTCAGACTGAGTTCTCTATCCTCATATGGTCATGGAGTTGATTTTGGGTTTGAGGGTCAGATGTCATGAATATCCACTCATAACCTAGGTAGAAGTGGACAAGCTTATGTCAAGGTGGCCAGTAAAGTCGCTCCAATGCCACAAGTGGGTGTAGTGGACGGGCTACCATGTGAATGTGTGATTCCCGGCATGTGTTGATTGTTAATCACACCTGATGTGGAAATGAGGAAATGGTTTTGAAAAATTGAGAATTTAAGGAAATAATATTTTTGAAAGAAATAAGGAGTCTGGCACACTCCTATTAAAGATATATTAATTTTGAGCACTCTCTCCCAACACCCATTCACTAGATTATCGAACTCACTCCCTCCCTTTACTCCCTTTTTAGGTATCCAAGGAAAAATCCATTTAAAGCTGAACCTACAAGACAGGTATGTAAAGTTAATGAATTCAGTTTTGATTTGTTATTTCAGGAAAGATACAGGTGAAAAGGACACATTACTCTTCACGGTTTAGAAAAGGGGAAAACACTTAATAATAAATTGAGGAAGTGGTAGATTGTTCATGGGGATCCGACCAAACCGGATCGAGGTGTGACATATGCTAACTATGTGAGGGTATTTCACTTACTTCCCCCGACACATGGTGGTGCATGTATGACAAACCATATGCAACGTGCCTACACATGTGAGGTTGCAGTCCTGAACAGGTATGGAGTGGAGGTCGCACAGGAGGTACGAGTTAGGAGGGCTCCCAGTGTGTCGTCTACCTAGAAATTTGAAGAGCTCAGCATGAACTCATGCCCCTGGTGTGGTAGATACCACAGAGGCTATTGTCCACACAAGAGGAGGAGGCACATTAGGACAACTAACGCAGAGTCTCTTAACCCACCCATGTTAAACTCTAGGTCGATTAACATGAGAGGTTAGGAATGGAACAGTGAATCGCTTGAGATCGATTTCTGTAATATACCATAACCGAGGCTCCACCAGTTAATGAATAATAAAGATTTATTTGATATCACTCTCGTGCAATGACAAATATGAAGTATGGAAGTGACCCCAGCACAATGGACCCTTGGAAAGTTAAAGTACCCCGTTAAAGGACGAAGGGACTAGAAAATTTGTGCACTCACAAACTAGAAATCCCTAGAACTATAGGAACACTGAAAGTAGGAAGAAGGTACTTGAAATAGGAATACATTCACATGCAAAGGAGGCATGGGGTGCAACAAAACCAGTTAGACCAGTGGCACCAAAGATTAATGGCTTATAAGGAAAATTATTGTTTGAAACTTGAGTTTCTGAAAAATATTTTGAATTGGAGTGTGTGAGACACCTTATTTTCATTAAAATCATTTCATCCTCAATTTCTCAGTTTTCAAAACCATTACTCATCAATTACCATAGTCGGTGTGTTTAACAATCAACACACGCCCTTCATCATAAAGGGATCACACAATCACATGGAAATCCGTCCATTGCACCCACTTGTGGCATTGGAGCGACTTTACCGGCCACCTAGATAGATTCCCATCCACTTCTACCCTGGGAATGAGTGGATGTACACGACATCCAACCCTTAAACTCGAAAAGAAACTTTGTGTCTATATGAGGACAGAGACCTCATCCTGACCCCATCCGGGTCTCATGTGCATGAAGCTACCTCGAGCTTCCCTAACTGCTAGCATGACAAACTGCCCTTATCTCCACCATGCCGTCCAATAGACCCTAGGACGCATCACTACCCCTCTTGGGCATCTTGATGATCTCGAACCTCAGTGCATGCACAAAACAATAATTTTCCACATCAGCCATTTATTCTTTGGAGCCACTGATCCAACAGCCACAACCCTTAACTCAACCTAGAGCTATTTGTCTCAACCGGTCCGTTGATTTGTCTTGTCACTCTAATGCCAACCCATTTAGTATATCAGCCCTGTCTTGGTACCATGGCCAAGTCACATCATTCATTAAAGTTTTCATTTCTTAACATCATGTTTATTTATGAGCTCCTGCACGTGCCTACTGGCCTTCGGCCCACTATACGAGATTTTCAAAAGCAGACATTCTAGCCCCCAAGTTCCAAAAATTGATGCCTCCAACCTATCTGAGCTATTCGAGCTCCCGTCAAGAAGGTCTTCCAAAATGTTTAGGCAGTGGTGCATAGTCAGAGGAGAGCACTTAAGATAAAAATAACTTTTCACTTGTCCATCACAACAAACGGGTGTGAGGACATCTCCGCTCAAAATCTATAAGTGGGTTTTCTACTTCCTTCCAGGATGTTCATCATACCAACCGGGTATGACCTACTTACAACTGATAAGTAGTTTTTCCGCATGTTTTCTCACATCACCCCATCTAGGTGTGATGCTAAAATTTTGCATAGTAGTGGTTTTTCATTATGAGGTACTCATCATCCCAACCGGGTATAATGTGAAAATTTCCACTCACCCAATAGTGCAATAAATTCCTCTTATTTAGCTCCTTGCCTCCACGTGAGCTTATCTTTGCTGGCGTTCCCGGTACTTCGTATTCCTACATAATATTCCTACCACTTTGTCCTCTAACTTCTTCTCCATGGCTAATTGGCCCTCAATTTTAGGAAATTACACTTTAGTCCCTCAAATTTTTGAAATCAACACTTTTCCCTAAACTTTTCCCCGAATTTCACCCTTTCAAATTGGCCGAATTTGATTTCATCAAATTTACCAATAAATAAAGGTTCATTGTTGAAATTGAAGGTTAAATTGAGTTCATACACATCCATACAATTCAATTGCACTTTGAATTGCATGAATTGATGTTAGAACAAGCTCAAATGGAGCTTCGTTGGAAAACTAAACATAGAGAGAGAAAGCTTCGAAACTTTATAGCCGGGGGTCTGGCTGTCTGAGCTTTAGATCTGAGCACATAGCTCTCGTCCTAAGGTCCCTCCTTGGATCAAGAATCACATCAATTCATGTCGAATTGATGGAGAATTTGGTCAGTGAAGTTTCGTTGGTTCTCTCTCTAGCACTGATCAGAATTTATAGAGGGGAGCCAAATTGGCTTACCTTTCATCTCTAATTCAGTCGTATGGAGGTTGTGGAAGTGTTAGGAGAGTATGGTTTAGCCTAAGAAGGGCTCAAATTGGCCATTTTTAGCTCGGCTAAAATAGGGTAGCTTCGGTCCGCCAAAGCTGCTTCACTGTTCTATAACGCCAGTGTTTCTCTAGCGATCCTCAGAGTAAACAGAGACAACCGTCAGGTAGCTGACTTCTCCCCGAATCTAAAGAACCTGACCTTGCTTTCTTTGGCTCAGAAAAACCATAATGTTGGAGATCCAGTTTGAGCTTCATCAAAAAATGGAGCAGTAGGGAGAGAGAGAAGTTTTCAGGTGTGAGGAAGATGAAAGAGGAGGAGCTCCTTATATAGGAAGCTCAGGTACGAGGTAGTCCGATTGGCGTCTTTATGGCGATCATTCATTGCCTGAAACTATCTGGTTGGAGACTTTTCATCTTCATCGGAGGTGTTCAATTTTTTGGCGAGTGAACAGGGCTATCATCTGAAGAAAGAAGATCACACTATTTCGAACCGGACCAGACCGGTCCGAATAGGCCAGTTCAGGCCTGATTCAACCAAGTTTTTTAAAATTAAAAATTTTTATATTCATCTAAATTCATTATCTATCCAATGGTGGCTTCAATTCTCCAATTTGAATTTTCTAAGCCAACTTGAAAAATGAATTTAGAAACTGGTTCAGTAATGGTCAAACCAGCTCAATCCAGTTAACGTCCGGTTCACCTCAACCGGTCTAGTTTTCACAAACAATTCATCCCAAAGTTCTTTTCCATTACTTTTATGAATCTTTAGCTCACTCGGGATTTGTAAATTTCTCATTTTTCCCTTTCTCTAATAGTTGGGGTTTAGGAACTGGTTTAGTTTTCTCACCCGGATTGACCAGTTCTTTCCCTGGGTTCCTTGTCTTTAAGGGACAGGGTTTACATAATCAAATAGTAAAGTAGCTCCGGTAGACTGAAGCTACCTTGTTTTGACCGAGCTAAAATTGGTCGAATTCAGCCATCCTTCGACCAAACCAAGCTGTTGCAACACCCCCTCAGCCCTTAGACGTCCTCAATTGAGTGGAAAGTTAAGCCAATTCGGCCCTACTCAGTCGTTGCAGGTTGGAGTTAGAGAGATAAACTACAGAATTTCACTAACGAAATTCTCCCTCAATTTGGGATCAATTGTAGGAATTCTTGATCCTAGAAGATACTTCAGGAAAAAGAGCAACCTTTCACGATAGAGAGATCGGACAGCCACACCTCCAACGGTAAGCTTTCGAAGCTTTCTCTCTATAAGTTCAGTTTACCGATTAAACTTCATTTGAGCTCAATTCGGACCCCAATGATGTGGTTCAATGCTCAATTGAATCATCTGGGAGTGTAGGAACTTATCCATACTATCAGTTGGAGCAAATAACCTCAATTGAATGGTCAAGAAGCCCATGAGGTGTAGTGATGCGTACTAAGGACTACTGGATGACATGGTGGAGATAAGGGCAGTTTGTCGTGCAAGCAGTCAGGGAAGCTTGACGTAGCTTCATGCGCATGAGACCGGGGTGGGGTCGGGATGAGGTCTCTATCGTCATACGGACACTGATTTTATTTCACGCTTGAGGGTCGGATGTCATGAACATCTACTCGTAACTTGGGTAGAAATTAACGGGCTTCTATCTAGTTGGCCAATAAAGTTGCTCTTATGCCACAAGTGGGTGCAGTGGACGAGCTGCCATGCGAATGTGTGATTCCCTTCCTGATTAAAGGCTTGTGTTGGTTGTTAAACACACCTAATATAGAAATGAGGAAATGGTTTTAGAAAAACCAAGAATTTAAGGAAAGAATATTTTTGAAAGAAATAAGGAGTCTGGCACACTCTGATTAAAGATATATTAATTTTGAACACTCTCTCCCTACACTCATTCACTAAATTGTCGAACTCACCCCCTCCCTTTACTCCCTTTTTAGGTATCCAAGGGAAAATCCATTTAAAACTAAACCTGCAAGATAGGTATGTAAGGTTAATGTAATCAGTTTTGATTAATGTTATTCTAGGAAAGATACAAGTGAAAAGGACGCATTACTCCTCACCGTTTAGAAAAGGGGAAAACACTTAATAAATGGAGGGAGTGGTGGATTGTTCATATGGATCTCACCAAACCGGGTCAAGGCATGACATACGCTAACTATGTGAGGGTATTTCACTTACTTCCCCTGATAATGGTGCGTGTATGACAAACCATATGCAGCGTGCCTACGCATGTGAGGTCGCGGTCCTGAACAAGTATGGAGTGGAGGTTGCACAGGAGGTACGAGTTAGGAGGGCTCCCATTGTGTCGTCTTCCTTGGAATTTGAAGAGCCTAGCATGAACCCGTGCCCCCGATGTGGTAGATACCATAGAGGCGATTGTCCAGCTAAGAGGAGGAGGCGCGTTAGGATAACTAACGCAGAGTCTCGCAACCCACCCATGTTAAACTCTAGGTCGATTAACATGAGAGGTTAGGAATGGAACAGTGAATCCCTTGAGATCGATTTTTATAATATACCATAACCAGGGCTCCACCAGTTAATGAATAAAAAAGATGCATTTGATATCACTCTCATGCAATGACAAATATGAAGGATGGAAGTGACCCCAGCACAAGGGACCCTCGGAAAGTTAAAGTACCTCGTGAAAGGACGAATGGACTGCAAAATTCGAGCACTCGCAGATTAGAAATCCCTAGAACTATAGGAACACTAGAAGTAGGAAGAAGGTACTTGAAATGGGAATACATTCCCATGCAAAGGAGGCTTGGGGTGTCATGAAACCTTAGGAGGCAGGGAGAAGTAATGAACCCTAGTCACAAAATATACTCAAGATGGATTAGCCGCCCTTCCTCCCAAAGTCCAGTACCAACTACCCCAAAGGAAGACCTAGGAACAGGAAACCCCTAGAATAGTAAGGCTAGAATGGGGGCAAGAGAACCGTGAGAGAGATCCCCGAGAAGGGGGTTCAGACCAAAGAATAAAGAAACAAATGGAGTAACCCCTTCCTAGTGGGTTTAGAAAGTCAAAGGGAAACTGTACGGGATATGCTAGAATAAAGTGCCATGAGAGGATACCAAACAAGCAACGATGTATCGAAGGACGAGAACCCTAAGTGGGGACACTGACAACTAAAGGAAGGGCAAGACACAGTTAGCTAACCGAGTAGAGGTCATGGAGCCAATGGTGGGAACTAAGGATGCGACCACAAATGAGGGTGTGAAGATACAAGAGGAGGACACTGGCCAAGGATATCAATAGGGTGAGTGCTTGGTCATGAAGGCAGAAGCCCCGGCCTAGGATACACGAGCAGAAATTGGGGCGGGCCAAAGATCCCTCTTAAAGAAAATTGAAAGTGGGCCTCCACACCACAAAGGAACCCTCATAAGTGGCAGCGGGGATAACCATAAAATGGCAACAAAACATCCAACCGAACGGAGAAGTGTAGGTGAGTTAAGCTAGTGGTGAAGTGATGGGGAAACCTAAAGGTAGGAATCGAGAAAAATCCATGGGGAGATCGGTAAATGAGTAAGCAAAATATTCCATGCATGGGATTTTGATACATTCAAAAATGTTAGTAAAATGATGAGGGAGATTTGGGAAAACAAGCATGGAGCCTGCAATAGAGTTTGGTTAAGGTTCGATATAAGGGAGGCAATAAAGAGAAATTCGATACTAAAAAAAGGAACACGTTAAAAGAATTGAGGTCGTAATAGACATGGAAATCCAAAAGCTTACAAGAGCTTGACGTCAATATAAAAAGGACATTTGGAGCTTGGAAGAGACGAATGAACCATAATCGAGTAATGAAACATTTTGACAATGCAAGAGGAAGGATAAAGGGAATACACTCTAAGGAGGGGAGTGGAAGAACTCGGTCCAAACTTCAAGTTAAGGAGGACTTCGAGTCTGAACAAATATTACCAAATACGTGAGTCATGTTGCGAGGGAAATGTAGGCCCTACAGTCCCAATAAAAAGGGTGACTCAAGTATGAAAGAACGGATTAAAGGACCAAAAGCGAGATAACACCAAAATCCATGAAAAGCTCGAAGGGACAATGAGCTAAGGAGTACCAACAACCAAGAGAATAAATAGACCCGTGTGCAATCGGAACTCCCAATTCCAAATAAAACCCTCAAGAGAAAAAGTCTAAACTCAAACAGGAAGAAGCATTGGATCTAAGAAATGACATGGACACCGGGGGGAGTATGTATACCCCGTCCTTTGATAATATGAAAAACCGGAAAAAGAACTTGTCATTTTCAAAGAGAAAAATGATTCAATTTATAAATAGTAACCGATATAGAAAGGGAAAATCGGGAAATTTATAAATCCTAATTTACCTAAAGAGTCATAAAAGTCATGAGAAAGGACTTTAGGATGCATTGGAAGTAAAAACCAAATCGATTAAGGTGAACCAAACCTGAATTGGACTGAACTAGTTTAAACCATTAGTAAATCAGTTTCTAAATTCATTTTTCTAGGTTGCTTAGAAAATTCAAATTGGAGAATTGATGCCACCATTGGATAGAGAATGAATTTAGATGAATTTACAAAATTTTCATTTTGAAATACTCGGTCGAATTGGGATTTAACCGGCTAGTTTAAGCGTTGAACACAATTCGGACCGGTTAGGTTCGGTTGACAACATTTTCATCTTCTTCCTTCAGATGACAACACTGTTCACTCGCTGAAAAATTGAACAACACTGACGAAGATGAAAAGTCTCTAGCCAAGGAGTTTCAGGCAATGAATGACCACCGTAAAGATGCCAATCGGACTAAAGTGCAATTTCCCAAAATTGAGGGTCAATTGACCATGAAAAAGATATTGGAGGACAAATTGATCGATTTTTAGAATTTTTTGGGTCAAATTTGCCATTTTTGTAAAGTAGGGGAAAATATGATAATATATGAAAAGTTAACTTTTTGTCATTTTGAATAAATTGAGATACCAAAGTGAATTTTTGAAGTTTCAGGACTCAATTTGGGGAAAATTTGGCATTAGGGACATAAAGTTAAAGAAGAAAAATTTAGGGACCTAAATGCAAAAAATTAAAAGTTGGGCATTTTATTCATTTGTGATGAATGAAAGCTATTAGGCCAAAGGTTAATGAATAAGGATGTTCATATCTTGTAGGAACATGAAATACCATGAATTCCAACAAGGATAAGCTCGCGTGAGGCAAAGAGCCGGTTAATAGGAAAAATACACTGCACTTATCGGGTGAGTGGGAATTTTCATATCATACTCGGTTGGGATGATGAGTGGCTTGAAATGAAGAACCACTACTAAGTTGAATTTTAACATCACACCTGGATGGGGTGATGTGGAAACTACGTGAAAAAAACTACTTACCAGTTGTATATAGATCATACCCAGTTGGTGTGATGAACTTCTTGGAAGGAAGTGGAAAACTCATTTACCAGTTGTAAGGGAAGATGTCATCACACCTAGTTGACGTGATTGACAAGTGAAAATATATTTTTGTCAGAAGTGTTCTTCTATGACTGTGTGCCACTACTTAAAGATTTTGGGAGACCTTCTTGACACGAGCTCGAATAGCTTAGTTAGGCTAGAGGCCTCGGTTTTGAAACTTAGGGGCTAAAATGCCTGATTTTTTTAAAATCTTGTACAGTGGGCCCAAGGCCAGTTGGCTCAAGAAGGAGCTCATAAAAAAACATGATGTTAAGCCATGAAAATTTTAATGAATGATGTGATTTGTCCATGGTACAAAGACGGGACTGGCATACTCGAAGGGCTTGCAGCAATGTGACAAGACCCGATGGACAGATAGGTCTAGACAAACAGTTGTAGGTCGAGTTAAGGGTTGGGGCCATTGGACCAGTGGCACCAAAGATTAATGGCTTATATGGAAAATTATTGTTTGTGCATGCACTGAGGTTTGGGACCATCAAGATGCCCAAGAAGGGTAGTGATGCATCCTAGGGGCTACTAGACGACATGGTGGAGATATGGGCAGTTTGTCGTGCGAGCAGTTAGGGAAGCTCAACATAGCTTCATTCGCATGAGACCGAGGTGGGGTCAGTATTAGGTCTCTATCCTCATACGGGCACGAAGTTTATTTTTGGGTTTGAGGGTTGGATGTCGCGTACATCTACTCATTCCCATGGTAGAAGTGGACGGGCTTCTATATAGGTGGCCGATAAAGTTGCTCCAACGCCACAAGTGGGTGCATTAGACTGGCTGCCCTGTGAATGTGTGACCCCTTCATGATGAAGGGTGTGTGTTGATTGTTAAACACACATACCATAGTTAATGATGAGTAATGATTTTGAAAATCGAGAAATTGAGGAATAAAGGATTTTAAATAAAATAAGGAGTCTGGCACACTCTAATTCAAACTAGTTTTCAGAAACTCATGTTTCAAACACCCATTCATTGAGTTGTTGAACTCACCCCCTAATTCAAACTAGTTTTCAGAAACTCATGTTTCAAACACCCATTCATTGAGTTGTTGAACTCACCCCCTCCTTTTACCCCTTTATAAGTACCTGAGGGAAAAGCCTACCAGTAGACTTTTCACTAGCTAAACTTGCAAGACAAATATGTAAATTTAATTCATTCAGTTTTGATTAATGTTATTTAAGGAAAGGTACAAGTACAAAGGACGCCTTATTCCTCATGATTTAAAAGAAGGTGAAAACCCTGAATAAACCGAGAGAGTGGCGGGTTGTTCATGGTGATCTGAAATAACCAAGTCGGGCGTGACAACTGTAGTGGTATCAGAGCCAATTTCCTCGAATACATTATTAAGACTAGAGAACATAGTAATTGATAAGGATAATTTTAAAATTTACAGATGGCTCCCAAGAAAAGAACCAAGAGAACTAGAGTTGTAGTCTCCGACACTGCCCAGCCACCCCTCCCTGTGGAAACTTCCTGAGGAGCCTAGACAACCCCACCTAGACTTAGCTCGTAACACTAGAGGTTGTACGAAGAGTTCACCCATGTATTTGGGCAACCTAACCTTGTCCCTGAGGCAGACCCTAACTCTCGGGCTGAACCGGAGGAAGTACAATCCCATCCTCCTCATATTAGCCATCCTCCTCCAGTTGAAATTCCCAAAAATCTCAAGACTCTCTATCAACTGGGGTGTAAGCCTTTTCTTGGAGAGAGAGATGTTGGTGCCACCATGGATTGGCTAGAAAATGTTAATAAGCTGATGGGATAGTCATGATATCACCAGTGGACATGATGATCCTAACAGAATTCTTCCTAGAGGGAAGTGCCAAAAGATGGTGGGACAATGTCCAAAGCCTACATACCTCCACACCTACCTGGGAGAAGTTTGAGGAGAGGTACGTAGAGGAGTATCTGGCTCCTCATTTGATTAATGAGAAGAAGTAGGATTTCCTCTAGCTTCAGCAAGGGCTTAAATCTATATTGGAGTATGAAACTAAATTCAACGAGTTAAGACCCTTTGCTGTTGACCTAGCTGCACCAGCAGATATATGCCAATGGTTTGTGGACAGTCTCAATATGGACATATAAGATCATATGGGAGTACTAGGACACCCCCACAGACCTGGCAGTGGTAATCGGTATGGCTCACAAGTGTGAGCGACTATTGCAAACCCGTTGCCGTCGGATGGAACAGACAACTCAGAAGGAGGACAAGGGCCAAAATCATTAGGGAGGATGGAAGGAGCATAATGGTCCAAGATGGGGAAATAGAGTGGCACTTTAAACGATAAATGATATGCCACCAGCTTCCCCGAGAGTAATCCCAACCTTGCCCCAAGGAAACCCTTGCTATCCTAGGTGCCAAAGACACCATGAGAGAGCATGCCTGTCTTGTTTTGCATGCGGACAAGCAGGGCACTTTGCAAAGGAATGTCCCACTATTAAGGAGAACAAGCTAAAGAATACGCTTGGACCACCACAAGGAAATGCTAGGAATTCTAGGTTAGATACTACAGCTAGAGTACCGGCTAAGGTATTAAACCTCACCTAGGAAGAGGCTAGGAAGGACCCTAGTACTATAGCAGGTACATCCCAAAACCCTCCCAATTAGCTTAAGAAAAATTTGTAATTGAAGATTTTATTCAATAAAGAAAGTCTTTCCTCTAAAATATACATTTCTCTAATCAGGATATGTGCATCTATGGGGACAATAGATCTATGCCCTCTTCAACTCAGGAGTTGAGAGATTCTTCATCAAAGAGGACTTAATTATGAGTTTACTCGTAGAACTCACCCCTCTAGGACAAAGTCTCAACTTCCTTACGCCCTTAGGAGAATGGTTAAATAGGAATAAACAATTAAAGGGATGTGAGATAAAGATTGGATGAATCAAACTCAAAGTATATTTGATTATGTTGCCTCTAAGGGAGGTAGAAGTGATCCTTAGGATAGATTGGTTAAGTAATCATCAGGCAAGGATGGACCGTGGAAAGAAGACAGTAACCTTCCACACTCCCAAGAAAAATGGATTAAAATTCCAAGGAGACCGAAGAAGGGTGAAGTATAGATAGTGTCCCATATGAAGGCCCAAAAGATGATACAGAAAGGTTGTACGGCTTTTCTAGCAATGTTCATCAATGAAAAATCTAAGAAGAAAGGACTCGAAGACATTCCGGTAGTTAAACACTACCCAGAGGTATTTCCAGAGGAATTACCTAGACTACCTCCAAGTCGATAGGTGGAATTTCACTATAGAAATTATGCCATTCAGATTGACGAATGACCATGCAGCCTTCATGGATTTAATGAATCAGGTGTTCCAACCACACTTGGACAGGTCCATGATAGTATTTATGGATAATATTCTCATATACTCTCAAACTAGGTTGGAGCATGAAGAACACATGGCAATCACCTTGGAGACACTAAGGGAGAATCGCTTATATGCAAAATTCTCCATGTATGAGTTCTAGCTACAGGAGGTAGGGTTCTTAAGACATATAGTGTTCAAGGATGGATTCAAGGTAGATCCAGCAAAGGTGGAATCCATATATGATTGGAAGGAACCTAGGAATCCTTCAAAGATACGTTGTTTCTTAGATCTGGTGGGATACTACCATTGGTCAGTGCAAGATTTTTCTAAGATAGCAGCCCTCTGATTCAGCTCACCAAGAAAGGAGTCAAGTATAAATGGGATGAAAGTTGTGAGAAGTCTTTCTTGGAGTTGAAGACTCGATTGATAACCGCACTTGTACTCTACCTTCCGAACCCAAGTGCGGGAGATTACACCATCTATAGTGATGCATCCGGACAAGAACTCGAATGTGTAGTGATGCAACCAGGAAAGGTTATTGCCTATGCCTCGTAACAACTTAAGGTACATGAGAGGAATTACCCAACCCATGATGTGGAATTAGTTGCGATAGTGTTTACCTTAAAGATTTGGTGACACTGCCTCTACGAGGTTAAGTGTAGGATATACACTGATCACAAGAGTCTTAAGTATTTCATAACTCATAAAGAGTTAAATCTCTACCAGAGGAGATGGCTGGAATTGGTGAAAAACTATGACCTTGTGATAGAATATCACCCTGGAAAGGCAAATGTGGTGGCAGATGCCTTAAGTCACAAATACCAAACTGAGGCATCACATATAAAGACATGTTACGTACCCTTGTTGTAACAGGTAGGGAGAATGAAGGTGGACCTGAAGATGGACAAGTAGGAAAAAATGCTTGTTGCAAATGTGGTAGTTAGATCCAGTCTAACTGAGCAGATTAAGGCCCAACAAAGGACTGATAAGGAACTCCAATCTTATTTGGACCCGGTTAACAAAGGGATGAAATTGGACTACAACTTGTGAGGTGATGGAGTGCTAACCTACAAGGGTAGGGTATGTGTGCCTCAAGATAACGAGCTGAAGTGGTTAATTCTAGAAGAGGTACACGATTCGGTGTATGTAATGCATCCGGGCAACACTAAGATATACTACACCCTCAAACAAGCATATTGGTGGAAGGGAATGAAGAGGCACATTGCGAAATATGTAGCCCGATACTTGTCTTGTCAACAGATAAAAACTAAGCATCAGAAACCATAAAGACCGTTGTAACCCTTGCCAATTCCAAAATGGAAATGCAAGCACATTACCATGGACTTTGTCATAGGACTACTTGTGACAAGGAAGGGTCAAGATGCAATTTGGGTCATCATGGATAGATTGACCAAATCTGCTAATTTCCTTCCTATAAGAGTGATAGATACAATGGAACAACTAGCCATCTTATACATGAGGGAGATAGTAAGACTCCATGGCGTCCCGGTGAGTATAGTATCAGATAGAGACCCCTGATTTATTTTAAGGTTTTGGCTAAGTTTACAAAGTGCCTTGGGAACCAAGCTCCACATGAGCACGGCGTTTCATCCTTAGATCAATTGATAGTTTGAACGGATGATTCAGACTTTGGAAGACATGCTAAGGGCATGTGTACTCACCATGGACAAAGGTTGGGAGGAATACATGTGCCTAATGGAATTTGCTTACAATAATAGTTATCGTACTAGTATTTACATGGCTCCTTATGAAGCCCTTTATGGACAACCTTGCCGTACCCCTTTATTTTGGGAAGAAGTGGGGGAAAGGAAACTAGAAAGGGTCGAGTTAATCGAGGATGCCATAGAGAAAATCAAGTTAATCAGGAGTCGCCTTAAGGCCACTTAGGACAGGCAAAAGAGTTATGTGGACCATCGGAGGAGAGATCTAGAGTTTGATGTAGGAGACCAAGTGTTTCCAAAGGTATCACCTTGGAAAGGAATACTTAGGTTTCAACACCAGGGAAAATTGAAACCGAGGTATACCGGTCCTTATCCCGTCGTCCAAAGGATAGGACTGGTGGCCTATAAATTGGAACTACCCCCAAACTTGCAAAGAATACATGACGTATTCCACATTTTGGTACTTTAGAAGTACCAGTCTGATCTAAGCCATGTGTTGAACTGACCTCCACCAGAATTGGGAGAGAACTTGACCTATCAAATAGAACTGGTACGAATGATTGACCAAAGGGATAAAAATTTAAGCAATAAGAGGATTCCTATGGTCAAAGTTCTTTGACAAAACGGACACGTGCTAGAAGAGACATGGGAGACCGATAGTATAATGAGGGATGGTTACCCTCAATTATTTAACATGTAACTATTTTGGGGACAAAACCCCTAAAAGGATGGGAGAGTTGTAAACCCCGTCCATTGATAATAACAAAAATCGAAAAAAGAACCGGTCAATTTCAAAGAGAAAATCGAGTCAGTTTACAAATAGTAATTGATATAGAAAGGGAAAAGTGGGAAATTTATAAATCCCAAGTGACCTAAAGAGACACAAAAGTCATGAGAAAGGACTTTAGAATGAATTGGAGGTGAAAACCAAACCGGTTCAGGTGAACCAGACCTAAACCGGATTGAACTGGTTTGAACCACTATTGAACCGGTTTATAAATTCATTTTTCTATGTTGCTTAGAAAATTTAAATTGAAGAATTTAAGCCACCATTGGATAGATAATGAAATTAAAAATTATTAATTTTAAAAAACATGATCGAATCAGGCCTGAACCGGCCGATTTAAGCATTGAACTTGGTTCAGACTAATCCGGTCCGGTTCGAAATAGTGTCATCTTCTTCATTTAGATGACAACACTATTCACTTGCCAAAAAATCGAGCAGCTCCAGTGAAGATGGAAACTCTCCATTCATGGAGTTTTAGACAATGAATGATCGCCATAGAGGCACCAATCGGACGGCCAAGGAGTCCCCAAGCTTCCAATATAAAGAGCCCTTCCACATTCATCCTCCTCACACCTGAAAACTCCTCTATCTCCCTACTGCTCCATTTTCTAGTGAAACTCAAACCTGAGCTCTGACATTGGGGTCTTTCTAAGCCAAAGAAGGTGAGGTTGGGTTCCTTATATTCAGGGAGAAGTCAGCTACTCGACAGTAGTCTCCATTTGCTCCGAGGATTGCTAGAGAAGCGTTAGCGTGATTGAGCAGTGAAGCAGCTCCGACCAAACGAAGCTACCCTATTTTGGTCGAGCTAAAAATGGCCAATTAGAGCCCTTCTCATGCCAAACCAAGCTCTCACAATACTTTCATAGCCCTCATACAACATAATTAGAGCAGAAAGGTAAGCCAATTTGGCTTCTCTCTGTAAGTTTCGATCAATGTTAGAGAGAGAACCCGTGAAACTTCACTGACCAAATTCTCCCTCTATTTGGCATTAATTGATGTGATTCTTGATCCTAAGAGGAACCTTAGGATGAGATTTATCAGCCTAGATTGAAAGCTCGGACTGTTGCACCCCCAATAGTAAGCTCTCGAAGCTTTCTTTCTCTAAGTCTAGTTTTCCGATGAAGCTCTGTTTGAGCTCAATTCGGATCCAAATGACAAGATTCAAAGTTCCATTGAATCATGTGGAAGTGTAGGAACTCAATTTTACCTTCAATTTCAATAGTTAAACCTAATTGAATGGTCAATTTGATGAAATCAAATTCGACCAATTTGAAAGGGGGAAATTGGGGGGAATTTTTTGGGAAATTTAGGAATTTTGTAAAATTGAGGGATTAAAGTGCAATTTCCAAAAATTAAGTGCCAATTGGCCATGAAAAAATATTGGAGTATTAATTGGTCAATTTTTTGAATTTTTTTGGTAAAATTTTCCATTTTTGTAATGTAATGGCGAAATGGTAATTTTTTAAAGTAGGGGACCAAATTGGAAATTTGGGAAAATTGAACCCCTTTTTGTGATTTTGAATAAATTGATTTACCAAAGTAATTTTTATAAGTTTTGTGACTCAATTTGGGGAAAATTGACATTAGGGATGTAAAGTTAAAGAAAAAGAATTTTAGGAACCTAAATGCAAATAATTAAAATTTGACATTTTATTCTTTCGTGATGAATGAAAGTTATTAGGTAAAAGGTTAATGAACAAGGATGTTCGTATCGTGTAATAACACGAAGTACCAGGAACGCCAACAGGATAAGCTCACGTGAGGTAAAGAGCCGATTAAGAGGAAAAATACACTACATTTATCGGGTGAGTGGGAATTTTCACATCATACCCGATTGGGATGATGAGTACCTCAAAATGAAAAACCACTACTAAGTGAAATTTTAACAACACACCTGGATGGGGTGATGTGGAAACTACGTGGAAAAATTACTTACCGGTTGTAAGTAGATCATACACGAATGGTATGATGAACTTCTTGGAAGGAAATGAAAAATTGTTTACCGATTGTAAGCGGAGATGTCATCACACCCGGTTGGCATGATCGACGAGTGAAAACATGTTTTTATCAGAAGTGTTCTCTCCTAACTATGTGCCACTGCTTAAAGATTTTGGGAGACTTTCTTGACGAGAGCTCGAATAGATCAGTTAGGCCATAGGCCTCGGTTTTGGAATTTGGGGGCTAAAATGCCCGATTTTTTTAAAATCTCTTATAATGGGCCTAGTGCTTGTTGGCACGAGCACGAGCTCCTAAACAAACATGATGTTAAGCCATGGAAATTTTAATGAACCATGTGATTTGGCCATGGTATCAAGACAGGACCGACATACTTGATGGACTAGCATTAGTGCGACAAAACCTGGTTGACGAACTGGTCTAGACAAACAGCTACAAGTTGAGTTGAGGGTCGGGGCAATTGGAGTAGTGGCACCAAAGATTAATGGCTTATATAGAAAATTATTGTTTTTGAATGCACTGAGGTTCAGGACCATCAAGACGCCCGAGAGGGGTAGTGATGCGTCCTAGGGGCTACTAGATGACATGGTGGAGATAAGGGCAGTTTGTTGTGCCGACAGTCCGCGATGCTAGACATAGCTTCATGCGCATGAGACTAGGGTGGAGTGAGGATGAGGTCTTTGTCCTCATACGGACACGAAGTTTCTTTTCGGGTTTGATGGTCGGATGTCACGTACATCCACTCATTTCTTTGGTAGAAGTGGATGGGCTTCTATCAAGGTGGTCGGTACACCACAAGTGGGTGCAGTAGACGGGTTGCCTTGCGAATGTGTGACCCCTTCATGATGAAGGGTGTGTGCTGATTGTTAAACACACAGACTGTGGTTAATGATGAGTAATGGTTTTGAAAACTGAGAAATTAAGGAAGAAAGGATTTTAAAGAAAATAAGAAGTCTGGCACACTCCAATTCAAACTAGTTTTCATAAACTCCAATTCAAACACCCATTCATTAAGTTGGCAAACTCACCCCCTCCCTTTACCCCTTTACAACTAACCGAGAGAAAAACCTACCTACAGACTTTTTGCTAACTAAATCTACAAGACATGTATGTAAATTTTATTCATCCAGTTTTGATTAATGTTATTCTAGGAAAGGTACATGTACAAAGGACATCTTACTCCTCACAGTTTAAAGAAAAAGGGGATAACCCTAAATAAACCAGGGGAGTGGTGGATTGTTCATGGGGATCCGACCAAATCGGGTCAAGGCATGACAAAGTAAACAAGTCCAAGGGAGTAAGTGAAGGGGTGAAATGGGGTAACCAAAGAGGTAGGGTATCAAATTGAACCCTAGGTTGACCTCAAGGGAAATCAACTGCGATGTAATGGGCAAACAACTATGTTTTGGGGACAAAACTCCAAAAAAAAGGGGAGAGTTGTGGAACCCATCCTCCCAGACCAAGGGAAAACCGGGAGAAGAACCGGTGATTTCCATGAGAAAACTAAGTTGTTAAGTGAACCAAAAATGGTAAAAAAAAAAGGGTTAAACTGGGAAACTGAAACATTCTGAGTGACCAAGAAGTCATACGAATCATGTGGAAGAACCACGAAGTGAATTGGATGGAAAAACCCAACCGGTTCGGGGTGAACCAGATTCAACCATAGTGAACTGGTTCAATGATTCATTTTTTTATATGGCTTTAAAATGTCAAATTGGAAAATTGAAGCCACCATTAGGTAGAAAAAATATTTAAAAAAATTTAGAAAATTTTAATTTTTAGGAAACTGGTCAAATCAGGAATGAACCATGTGAAACCCGAATCTTGGACCAAGTAAATCGAGGAAAGAATCAAGGATTTTGAGAAAACCAAACCGAAAGAGGAAACAAAAATGACAAAAATAGTTAAAATGGGAAATTGGAAAATCCAAAGTGACCAAAAATTAATAAAAATCATGAGGAAAAACCGGGAAGTCAAATTGATGAGAGAACCAGACCGATTCAAGAACCGGACTTGAATCAGACTGAACCGGGATGAACCATAGTTAACTAGTTCAATAATTCATTTTTCTAGGTGGCTTAAAAATGTCAATTTGGGAAATTGACACCACCATTAGATAGAAAATGAATTTAGATTATTTTAGAAATATTTAAAATTTAGAAAATCGGTCGAATCAGGTCCGAACCTGCCAAATTTCGAATTCAGGTCATCGAACCCGATCGGACTAGACCGGTCAATGGTCCAATAGATCAACGAACTGGTCAATGGCCAACGACACCCAATCAGCAGCCACACAAGCATGTGCATTCAATGGGAGGCTGTCATATGTTTGGTCAATGGTCAACGGATGATAAGTCAGCATTCCACACAGATAGGGGCAGCCAATGGGAGGCTACCACGTAACGGATGATGTGACGGTTGAGTTGGACATCCACGTCAGAAAAATTGGCCAAACACAGTGCACCATGTGGCATGCCCACAGTCATTGTCTTCAACCTCCAGCCACTGATAGAGAGAAGAGAGAAGAGTGAGACGCCATAAAAGATGGAGTCTCTAGTGACTCGAAAAACTCTCAGGTCAAGTCGTCGGCCGCCGAGTTGGAGGCCAAGTCTTACACTGACGGCTAGCTTGAGCAGTTGCAGAGCTCTCTATCTAAAGAGCATCCCTACATTCGATCTTAGCATCCCACAATCAATCAAAGAAGATGATTTGCTCTGTTTTTCAGTGAGCAACAAATCAAAGCTCTAATAGTGGGGCTTTTCTCCACCTCAGAAATTGCATTCAGTACATTAGAACAGGGAGGAAATCCTCTACAGAGCTGCACCCTCCCTTCAGCTCGAGGGCCACCATATAAGAATGAGGAAGCTCAAATAGTAATGTTGCTCCTCAGCTGTCAACAGCCCAAGCTGCTCGATCTCAACTCGAGCCATCCCCAAGCCAGTTCCGGCCAAACCAAGCCCCCCAAACACCGCCTAGAGGTGCACTGACCTTCCCCCAAGCTAGCACAGTAAGCCCCTCTGTCGCCCCTTCACCACAAAATGTTATTCACGATGCATTTCTGTAAGAACTGAAACTGAGAAATTCACAATACTCAAGCTACCAATTGATCCAGGGAGGATCCCCGGGAGGAGAACAATTTAGAGAAAGCAAGATCTCGGGTCGTCGGACCCTCAAAGGTAAGATATTGAAGCTTTCTCTCTCTAAACAAAATTTTCTGATGAAGCTCCGTTTGAGCTCATTTCTAAGCCAAATCGAGTGGTTCAAAGCTCAAAATGATGAGGGAGACATAGGGAAGATGATTCAGATCACCAATTTAGACAATTAACCACGTTTTAGGGGTCACTTGCATGAAATTGAGATTCGGGGACTAAATTGCAATTTTGAGAAAATTGGACAATTTTGGGATTTTAGGAAAATTGGGGTATGAATTGCAATTTAGGGATATTAAGCACATTTTCCTGAAATTAACTTCCAATTGGGGCCCAATTGAGCAATTGGATGAAATGGAGGGCCAATTAGCAATTTTTGAAATGTTTAAGGACCAATTGGTAATTTTTGGGAAGTTAAGGACCAATTGGAAATTTTGGGAAAATTGAGGACCAATTGGAAATTTTGGGAAAATTGAGGACCAATTGGTAATTTTAGAAATTTGAAAGACCCGTTATCATAATGAGACATACCTTACTTCAGGGTATATTCTTAGATATATATATTTCTTTGCTTAGAGCAAATTCTTCCCTTTAAGGTTCTGTACTCAATATTGGGAATTCCAAGATACCTAACCATTCTCGTGTCTAGTTAATCCCTTGGTTGTTAAAACTTTTAGCTCAATATTCTTTCAGGCATTATGTACTTGTTTCCATGATTTTCTTTAATATCACTTTTTCGTCATATTTTGACCCTTTCTCCATTCGTTGTCTATTATAAATTTGGTACAAATTTTTATATTCGACCTCATCGTGCTTATTAGCCGACTCTTCCTTACTTTGAGTCATATTCTCCTCAGGATTGTTGGGCTTACATACCCCTTACAGCATGGCATTTTCTAGGACCTGTCTTTGTCCATTAGATTTCTAGAACATCTCCTTGAGTGTCTCTCATAGCTTTTTTTTTTTTACCTTTCAGGGATCATATAACTTCATCGCTCTTTTCTTTTGATAGCATTCCTCAACTATCATTTTACCATTATCCTCTCATCCATCATGCCTTTGAAGTTATGTCTCACATAACCGCATTGATTTCTCTTACCTACTCATCCTTTCCAAACATTTTTATTGGGTCCTTTCAATTCCAATCGTTGGGTTTCCTGATGATTATTAACATACGAGGATTTTTTCCCTTATTATTTCCTTTCTCTTCTTTAGTAACATCCCTTTTTCAATGACTTCCTTTTTCCTTAATCCACTTTTACTTGCTCATAAATCACTTCATGATTCTTCATTTTGCAATAATTTCTTTCGATCTATGTGTCGATTACTTTGCTTGGGAAGGTTCACTCCTTCCAATTTTGTTCTCTACTATGTCTCTTACAATAGAGATTTCCATCTTAGGAGTTACATGCTCAACCTCCTTATCATTTATTGTATGGTTCTTTCTCCCTTTCTTTGCACCCTTATCTATGTTAGGGCATCTGTTTGCTATGAATTCTTCTCTATCCACAACTTTTGTTTTATCCCTTATTCCTTAGATGGGATACTTCTAATTATTGGTTTTATTTTGTGCATTCCACCCTATGCTCGGTCGTCCACTCTTTAAGCTTCATATGCACATGTGGACTATGACCCATCTTACCAATTATGGTTATTACTTCTTAGCCACATCTTATTTGGGGGATTTACTTTCACAACGTTTCTCGAACATTCTTTTCTTTATTACCTTAGTATGGGTTGTCCACTCATTCATACTTGTCATAGCATCTTTTGGTGCTAATTCATTAGATTATTTCCATTTAAGGAGGGTTCACATCCTACTTGTTTCAAATTCTCTTGTTCGCCCTTCGTGAGGCTCACTTAACCGTCTTAAGTCTATAAACCTGATTTTGGCCATCGATTGCTTTAAGGATTTTTCTTCATTCTTCTTTCCCAATGTTTCGGCCTTTTCACTTCTCCATTCTTTGTTGTGGTTTAAATCGATGGTTCTCTCAAAGACAAGTTCTTTAACTGTCTCTTTCTCTTTATTTTTCTTGTCCTATCATCTGAGCAGTTGTATTCATGCCCATCCTATTGTCCATCATAGAGTGTAGTCTTTACTATATCTCATCCTTCCTTAGGGTTTTGTTCATTATCTTTGGTTGTCCACCATTACTAGTTTTCCTCTTTCTACATGGTTCTCCTATTCTCTACAAACAAGTCATACTGGACCATTACAATACTTCCTTCCTTGGAAAATATTTCCTAAATAAGGGTTGGTTTCATTTCCTCTTAATTGGGATACGCATGTCTTTCCGGGGCTTCCTTCCTTGGTAGGATTCTTTACGTTTCCCCTGACATTCTTTTCTTAGATTTGCTCTAGGGGATTTCTACCCTTAAATGACATCCCTTGATGTCGTCTTCTCCTATTTACCTTTACTCCTCTAATCTTGTAGGCACATCTTTTATGCTTTATGTGCATTCTTATTCGTACCCAGTACTTGTCTATTTCTTTAGGGAGCGTACAAATCTTCCTTGTTTTAGGATCATTGTGGTAGAGGCTTGCCTATTCCTTTCTTGGCTTGAGTTTAGTCGTTAATTAGCCTTTGGTCCTTTTAAGGATTTCTTGCATCCTTCTTTTCCTGAGTATTTGACCTTTCCGCCTCTCTCTTCTTTGTCGGAACTTACATTATGGCTTTCTCGAGTATTTGTTAATTAACTGCGTTGCCTCCACCATTTATTTGGTCTAAGTTTCTTAAGGCAGTTGTTTCTTGAGTCCTCCTGTCCTTAACATCCATCTCACTGACCTTTTTAGAGTGTATTCCTTTCTACCTCCTGGTCTTTCTTAGGGTGTCATTTATTCTCCTTGACCCTATTTGCTTTCATTACTTTTTCCAAGGTCATTCATTCCAATACATCCTGTTATTTGGCTCTATTACTCTTCCAAGGCAGGTCATAATTGGCCTCCAATACATCCTTCCATCAAGAAGTTTCTAACGGTGGGTTGGTGCCTTGCACTTCACGTTATGTCTATTTGCCAATCCAATGATTCCTTCAAGGTACTTAGTTGTATGCATCCCTCTAGAGTTCCCTTTCCCAGCGTATTCCTTCTCTTCTTCACTCTCATTGTGCCATTCTCTAGAGTTTCCAGAGGACGTTTCTCTATGTTTGCCCTTATGAGAGGGTTCTAGATATACTTCCCATGTACCTTATCCCAACTCTTGAGGTATCTTTCTCGGGTTGGCCTTCTTAAGAAGAAATTTAAATTTTGCATTTACCTCGTCATTTCTTGACCTCTTGGTGAACCGCTTACTTAGCCAGCTCCATGTTTCGGTCTCCAGTCCTTCGTGGCCTTTGAGGAGTTATTGCCCTGAATTTATGAGGTGTGAAACACCCCTTCTTTCCTTACACCTATAATAGTTTGTCTTGGTACTTGTCCTTAGTAGGGTTGGGCACTTCTTCAGGTAATGTCTCAATCGTTCATACTTGTAATAGGTTATTCCTTTACATGGATTGTTGTGGTCCCTTCTTTCCTTCGAGTAGGGCATTTCCAGGGTTACCATTAGTTTGTTGCTCTACCGTTCTTTGAGTCTAATCACTTTTACAGTTTTCTTACTAAATCTCCTTTGCTGAAGGGTCATGGTAAGAGTCTTCCTAGGTTTCTTAATTCCTTGATTCATCTTCCATAACCGGGATGTAACTTTTCCTTAGTTTCCAGGATAGTATGGGTTTGCTTTATTTTCCTTAGGCCATATTCCCAACAAGATTACATCATCAGGAGAGAGAGTTTTGAGAATTTGAGTATTTTATTAACAGGGGGATACAAAGGATTAGTCTTTCAGCCCTATCATAGGAAATGGTTGCAAAATAACTAAGGAGCTATGGAATTCTTGATAAACGTCTTCCTCCATACTTAGAGTTGTGCCACCAATAGGTCCTAGCACCATTCTCCAAGATACTTCCCCAGTTGGTCTTTTGACATTTCAGCCCGGTCTCAAGCATTTGGGAAGCTTCTAGGGTTGTCTCCCTATGGAGGTAGGGTGTTGAGTAGAGCCATTCCAAGTTTTCTTAGTTCCTCTCCTGGGAGCCATCTGAAAATTTTAGGATAAATCCTATTAGTTACTATATTTTCTAGTCTTTATTATGTATTCGAGGAAATAGGCTCTGATACCACTCTAATTGTTACGCCCCGACCCGGTTTGGTCGGATCCCCGTGATCAACCCACCACTCTCCCGGTTTATTAAAGGATTTCCCCTTATTGTAAACCATAAAGAGTAAGGCGTCCTTTAACATGCAACTTTTCCTAGTATAGCATAATCAAAACTGCATGAAATTTAAAACTTTACATACCTGTCTTACAGGCATCTTAGTTGACGGTCTTTAAGGTGAGGCTTTTCGGGATTTCCTGAAAGGGATATAAGGGAGGGGGTGAGTACGACTACTCAGTGAATGGGTTTGTAAAAGCTTTTGACTTTTAAGAAAAACATTTATATGGAGTGTGTCAGACTCCTTTGTTTTTAAAAATCCCTTCATTTAAAAATTCAGGGTTTTCCACCATTTCTTTTTTACCACAGTGTGTCATCACCCAACACACATCCTTCATCATGAAGGTTACACACATGCTCACACTACTCTCGGGCAAACATGCTTAACTTCAAAGTTCTTATGGATTCTTATTCAACTAAACCAATTTGGTTTTTCTCTTCTAACTTGTCTTAAATTTCTTTTCCAAAGTTTAGTGAACCCTTTGGATCACCCAGAAGTTGTAAATTTCCAAATTGTTTGTTCCCAAATTATCGGTTTTATAAACCGGCTCGATTTTCTTACTCGGGGTTCTTTCCTGGTTTTCCTTAACTCAAAAGTGCGGGGTTTACAATGAAAGTTTTTTCCTATCTCTTTTAATCATCTTTTGTTTACGGGCTCCAACCCGTGCACACTAGCCTTGGGCCCACTTCATGAGTTCTTTTCTAAACGGGGCCTTAGACCCTATAAGTTCAAAACTGAGGCATCCAGCTTGTTGAAGCTATCCTAGCTCTCTTAAAAAAAGTCTTCCAAAAAATTTTAAGTAGTTGCCCACAGTTAGGGAAGATCTTTTCTAGAAAACAGTTTTCATTTTTCAAAGAGAGCATTTATTACCCTAACTGGGTATGATGCCAAAAATCTCCACTCATAGTGGCTTTTAATTTAGAAAAAGTGTTTATCACCCCAATCGGGTATGATGTTGGAAAATCCCACACACCCAATAACTATGACGTATTCGTCTCAGCTGGATTTCCACTCTTGTTATGCTCCCTTGTACACGTACTCGTACATCTCGTTCCTACACGGTTTGAGTATCCACATATGGAAGGTTCGACATAAAGACCACAAATTTCCAACTATTTGAATATGGATCCTAAATTTATGTATTATTGCAATAAGGTCCCCAAAGTTCATAATCTTTGACTTTAGGTCCCAATTGCTCAAATTCTTTTTTATTAAGTCCCTAGGAATTCTAATATCACTCTTGGGTCCATAATTTTCCAAAACTACCAATTGGTCCTTAATTTCTTTGAAATTATCAATAGATCCCCCAATTTCCAACAATTGTCAATTGGCCCTTAATTCCCAAAAATCGCCAATTGGCCCCTATTTTCATCCAAATAGCTAATTGGTCTTCAATTAAGAGTTAATTTCATGAAAATCCCCCAATTTTCCTTTAATTCCAATTTGGGCCCCAATTTTTCCAAAAATCCCCAAATTGCCCAATTATCCAAAATTGCAATTTGGACAGCGAAATATTATTTCATTCAATTGATCACTAAAACTTGGGTAATTGTTCCCATTCATGATCTGAATCATCTTTCCCATGTCTCCCTCATCATTTCAATCTTTAAAACACTTACTTGGACTTAGAAATGAGATCAAACGAATCTTCACCAGAAAATATGGTCTAAAGAGAGAAATCTTTGATTTCTTACCGGTGAGGTTCTAGCGGACGGAGATCTTGTTTTCTCTAAGTTTCCCTCTTCATGGGGATCCTTCTTGGATTATATTAAGCTTCAATGAGTAGCCTGAGTAGTGTGAATTTTCACTTTTAAGTTTTAGGCAAAACCGATTGTGAAGAGTAAAATTCAGTGAAGGGCGGCGGAGGGGATTTACCAATTCAGTTCAAGAAAGGTTGGGGCACCTCTAGAGGTGGTATGGGGAGCTGAGTTTGGCTAGAATTGGACTATGGGTGGCTTGAATTGAGCTCCAGAAGCTCAGGTTGCCAACCGTCGTGAAGTGACAATATTGTGTGAGCTCGCTGATACTTCTCTAGCGATCCTCGAGATGAATGGAAGTTGTGGTTGTGTAGCTAGCTTCCTTAGGATTCTAAAGAACCCAAATTTGCCTTCTAAGGTGGAGAAAAGAGCCCAAGTCAGAGCTCAGGTTTGAACTTCTCAAAAAACTAAGCACTTCTTCCTCTCCAAGCGTTTGAGGAGTGAGGAAGACAAATGGGGAGGAGCTCTTTATATAGGGAGCTCAGGGAGTCACAAACTTATTTGTTCCCCAATCATTCAACCTTAATTGCTCTATTTGTGGCCAAAATTAGAGGCGGTTATTGGTCACCAGATTTTCGGTGTCTAGCATATCCTCTCTCTCTCCTCTCAGATGCTAGGTTGAAGACGACACTGTTCTGCACATGCGGAAGTGCCACATGGTGCCTCCTGATAGGTTGTCTTTGCTGACATGGCTTTTGACTCAGAAGCCTAGTCAGCTTTGACCTATTAACCAGACACGTGGCAACATCCCATTGGTTGTCTATGCCTATGTAGGTGCTAATCGAGTTTTTGTTGACCATTAATCAGGACACGTGTCGCTCTCCTATTAGTCAGTCATTGTTGAGGAGGATTTTCTTCGTCTTACCATTGACCAAGGACATGTGTCGCCTCCTTATTGATCAGTGCTTGCTGACTAGGCATGCTTCACCACGTGTCATGCGCTAATTGGTCAAGCATGTTGACTAGGCGCTGACCTGGTTGTGGTCCGTTGACCAACTAGACCGTTGACCGGTCCAATCACACCGAGTTCGGTGACCTGAGAAAGGAAAATCGGTTGGTTCAGGCCCGAATTGACCGGTTTCCTAAAAATTAAAAATTTATAAATTAATCTAAATTAATTTTCTATCTAATGGTGGCCTCAATTTTCCAAATTGAAAATTTTAAGCCACCTAGAAAAATGAATTATTTAACTGGTTCAAGTCGGTTCCACCCAGTTTGGGTCTGGTTCACTCTGAACCGATCTGATTTTCTCATCCAATCCACTTCAAGATTCTTCTCCATAATTTTTGTGATTTATTGGTTATTTGGGATTTTCCAAATTCCCATTTTAACCCTTCTTTAAAAATTCTAGTTCACTCAGGCTCTTAGTTTACTCTTGAAAATTTTCGGTTTCCTTTCTCAGTTTCCTTGGTTTGTGAAGATGAGTTTCACAACTCTCCCCCACCTTTTAGGAGTTTTGTCCCCAAAACTTAGTTATGCATCCTTTGCATAGGGAATAATTTTCATTGATGTCCACTTGGGGTTTGCTTCGATAAGACAACGTGGGGTACGTCCCCATCTTGGTTGCATCTGCTTTGGAGATTCTTTGTGCTTGTCCACCCTCTGGGCATCTTTCCTCTCCATGTCTTGGAGTATCTTTTTATCACTTATTTACCATAGCTCTAAATGACACAATTTTTCATTCACACTTGAGGAGAAGAATTCCATGGTGATCCAACCTCCCAATTCCTGTTCTTTGAATGTTTCCTTGCTCATACGCTTTTTCCCAAGGCAAAATACCACTATAATTTCATCTTTCATTTAGTCCTTTAGATAACCTACTTAAGGGATTTCTTTTCCCTTCGATTATTTGCTTATTCCATGGAACTTATTACGATAAGCTTGCCTTACCCACCTGCCCAAAGGTATCTCTTAGGTCAAATTCTTAAGTCGCTTAAGGGTAAGACCCTTCCACTTGAGGGCTTTTGCCCATATCACAAGATTGGGAGTTCCAAGATGTCTGACTGTTCCCGTGTCTATTTATTCCCTTGGTCATTGAAACTCTTTAGGTATGCGTCTTTTTGAGCATTTCGTACTTGTTTTCGGGGGTTTCAGCATTATCCACATTTCATCTTATATTGGTCATTTAATTCATTCTTTCATACTTGAGTCACCCTTTCTTAGGACTGTTGGACCTACACGTCCCTTGCAGTATAACATGTTTTAGAACTGTCTTTGTCCATTATGGTACTAGAACATTTCCTCAATAACGGTACATGTCTTTCCAACCTTTTAGGAATCGTGTGGCTTCGTTACTTCTTATCACCTAGTAGTGTTCCTCAACTACCTTCGACGTTATCCAATCGTCCTTTGCGCATAACTCTTGCATTTGGTTATTTCTCATTAATCTCGAAATCCTCCTTACTTTGAGGTTCGAACTTCCCAGTACCAAATTCTTCCACTTCCTTCCATAGAATTTATTACCATACTCTTCTTCTTGCATTGTTAGAGTGTTTCACTACTCGTTTCCGGATCATGCATCTCTTCCATGCACATAATGTCCCTTTACATTTGACATCATGCCTTTCATGAGCGTTTGGGTTTTCCTTATTTATTCGTCCTTCACCAACTTCCTTATTGGGCTTTCCCGGTTCCAACTATCAGGTTTCCCGTTCACTGACTTACCGACGTTTTCCTCTATTATGTCCCTTCTCATATCCAATGGCATCCTTACTTAAGGATTTCCTTTCTTCAGTCCATCCTTACTCGCTTGTGACCATTTCACGGTTCTTTATTCTGAGTTGATCCATTACGGTCTACTTGTCGATTCCTTAGCTTGGAGAGTTCCCTTTTTATAGTCTCATTCTCTACTTTGTCCTTCGAAGTAGAGACTTCCACCTTAGGAGTTACACGTTCAAACTTCTTAACATTCCTTGAAGGTTTCCTTCCATCATCTACTTACACCCTTTTTATATTGGTGCATTTGCCCGCCTTTAATTCATCATTGTCTTTAGATTCCTATTTCGTCCTTTATTCCCAATTTGAGGAACTTTTTATTATCGGATCTTATTTCGTGGTCTCCATGCTATGCCCAGCCATCCAATCTTAGATTCTATGGATCGGGACATGTATACCTCTCTAGGACTCCTTTCCATGATAGGCTTCTTCCTTTCTTCACCCTTACGAGTATCAGACCCTAGAGCAACTTTATGACATCCTTTTTTGCGATCCATCTTGTTTAACCTTCTTTGAAAATCTTGCGGGCATGTCCTTGTACCCTATCCATAATCCAACTTGTATCCCGTACAAGTTTACTTCCTTAGGAAGGGTTCATATCCTATTTGTTCCAAGATTTCTTGACCTCCTTACGCGAGGCTTACTTAATCCTTCTCAGCCAATGACTACTTTAAGGATTTCCTTCATCCTCCCTTTTCTGACACTTGGCCTCTCCTCTTCCCCCTTCTTCACCCGTGTTTAAATTTATGATTCTCATAAGGGTCAGTTTGTTAACTGCATCGTCTCTACTATTCTCTGTGTCCAATGGTTTTGAGACAATTGTCTCTCGAGTTCACTCATTTCTTATGCCCATCATGTCGCCATTTCAGGTGTAATTGTTACTTCTTCCCTGTCCTTCTTAGGACATCATTTGTCCTCCTTGATCGTCCCACCGTTACTAGTCGTTTCTCGCTGCAAGATTCATTCGTAACCCTACCTGATTTCTCCTCCACTTTTTCCAAAGTGGGTCTCAACTAGCCATTCTGAGACATCCCTTTAGGTGTCCAACATTCGAGGCATACTCTCTCTTGTGGAGGTGCTTCATTTCTTGTACCTAGATGGATTGTAACCTTCTAAGGGAAAATTTCTTTTCATTTACGTCTCTACGTCCTGCTCTGTTTGTGGCTTCTCAAGGTCCTATCTCCGGTCCTTCTTGCCTTCTGTGACCACTCCTCATATAGTTGAGGCACAAGATCGCATCATTATCTGAGAGACGAAGTTTTAAGAATTTGGAGTTTTTATTTACTGAGGAGTACAATATATTTCGGGTGTTATCTCTATACAATAAGTAGTTACGCAGTAAGTTGGGAAGCTACTAAACTAGGTTGTTAATGAGTGTTCTCCTGGGCGAGGTTATAAGCCCTTGTCGATGTCCCTAGCATCAAGTTAGCTTCCCTCATACTTGTAGATGTGTCCTCAACAGATGTTGATACCACATTTCTTGGTGGTACTGGACACTTCCCGCACAATGTCCCTACCGTCCACGAAAGCTGGTGGTATGAGAAATCTACTAAAATTTTATCAGCCTTCGAGGATCGTCAGAATTTGTCTTCGAAATAGATTTTCTATTTCCGGTCACTGAAGGTCCAACACTGTGTGATCTTAATGGAACAGGTAAAGGAAGATTTGAAGGTCGAGAGAGGTGGCGATGGAAAGCTAATGTCCTCGGCTTTCCAAGGCCACAAAGATCGCCGAAGGTGGTGGTCAGACAGAGGTGCAATGCTCTCTAGAAGTCAAATCTCTAGAAACATGAGCTGCTCAACTTCTAGAGAGAATTATGATCCAAAGTAGACAAGGGAGAATCCAAGCATTATATGGATGGATTTTAGACTTGCGTGGCTATCTATCCATAGTTTACGTACATCATTTCATATCTTGTAGCTATATTAATGAATTAATTCCTAAAGTGGTGGGTTTCATATTGTCCGATGGCGTTTGTCGTGCTATTTTCTAGATTTCGGGTCACTATTCAGGCGATAAAGATGATATGTGCATGTGTGGTCACGCGTGCAGCATGTGTGTGCGTATGACATGGTGCACCAATCGGTTTGCATTATGATTAATTGGTTTCCGACAAATTTCTCGAGCGGTTTAGTTGATTTTGGCCCAGTTTACCCCCTTTCTTGTCAATTCTTGGGAAAATAAAAATAACTAAAAATTATAAATTAAATTTCCTATGGAATAGATCCCAAAACTATCTCATTATGATTTGTTTAGCCCTCTCTAAAAAAATTGGGGAAGGGAGGATGGTTTGTGGTCTAAGTCAGCTCAAACTCAATTCTTTCCCGAGTTTTTTCTGATTCTTAATTTCGGATCCCGAGAAGTTTTATAAGGTTTCTCATGACCTTTTTCATCCATCTAAGACTCTCTATCGAACATTTCTCTCAGCTTGGTTCGATTTAATTTTCGGTTCGTGTTTCCTTCTCGGTTCAATTCAACCTGATTTTTTAATTGGGATTTACCCAGTGTTACATGGTCGATCATATAGCATATTGCACACCCAAATAAAAATGGCCATATATTGTTGTGATTCATATGTGTGAATATGATCGACTTGAGAGTATATTTCATGACATTGACATGGCACATGGTATTAGAGGTAATGTCGAGCATATAGGGATGACTGGATGTGGAGATACAGGGGAAGAGAGATGACTTCCAGAACTTCCCATGGACTCGAAGTAAGGTTTATTGCATGGGTCCAAGCATCACTTGTAATCTAAAGTTAGGTTGAGTTGGAATAAAGGATATCGGATGTCGAATGACACATAATCAGCATTGTATGAGTGGGACAATTTATTATGAGATGTTTTCTTAGGAGTGCAAATATATAACACATATAAATATGGTGGCCCTATCACAATAAGAGTGGATAGTTATCTACAAATATTTCTTAATAGTGCATTAAGATGCACACACACCCCTCGCACCACCTCGAATTCGCACATATAAGAACTTGGGGTTTGATTGAGTGCATTTGATGTGTGAATTTTGAAAAGGGAAATAAATTTATGAGTTAAAAATTGTATGTTAAAATACTAATATAAGGTGTAAGTAAAAGTATTCATAAAAGATGTAAAAAAATATATAACTAAAATCTAATAAAAGATTAAATAAAGTACTGATAATAAATCATGTTATTACTTGATATCAATAAACACATTTATTGAATTGTCAGCTTACACATTCCCCCAAACTATCTACGGGTACAGGTGTGTGCAAAGGAGCATAGAAAACCATACGATAATCTTAATATCCATATACATGCAACCGATTAAAGGAACTAGAAAAGCGTGCATAAAATCTAATTATATACTTTATTATCAATTGTTAAAAGGAAAAGATATATTTGTTTTTGTGCATATTACTTGTTTTTATGAAAATTTTAAATATATTTTAAATTTTATGAGTTTTTATTTTAAATTTTTTATTTTTTTCGATACTAATTTAATAAATATACCCATTATTATAAAAACGGGTAAATTTAAGAATTATTATTGGACCGACCTAGAAATTCAATAGACGCATGACACTGTTTATCAAAAATGTTATTATTGAAGCTTGTTCATTACTTGCCAAAAAAATGGAGCGAAATTGAGCTTTGAAGAAAATGGAGATTGATTGATATTTATAAGGAGCTACAGGAGGTATGAGGTAGCAATCTCACCAATTATTTGGTTGAAATATTATCATATATAATTACCCCTCATCCCTTATCTGATTTTTTTTTTCTGAACAGTGATAATATATGATATGCAAGGGTAATCGTGTATGTCATGCCTCTAGCGCACAAGGTGCACATGCCACACCTGTCCCCTAGTTTCTCAGTTGATCGGTTCAATACATTGATCGATTGATTTAATCGATTTTTTAAATTAATTTTTTATTTGGTTAGTGGTCAATCCGATCAATTTTTTAGTTTATTTTATTTTTCAAAATTATATACTTTATATTATATCCATATTTACCATTTTTCCATTATTTAATTTTCTTAATTAGTTAAATTATTATTTATTTTGAACTGAATTAACTCAATTTAAATTGATTTTAATATAATTCAAAGTTGATTTCTTATAATTTATTCTCAGTTATATAACTGAATTTTAACTAATTTATAAAAATTCTAATTCGAACAAATTTTTGTTTGGATTCATTTTTTAATCTCCACTTAACAAAAAATTTATTATGTTACAATACATTTTGTGGTTGGTTCTATATTTTATATATTTGAAAAATAATATTATACACAATTTGATCAAATTAAAGATATATACAATTTGATCTCATTTCTATCCACCCTATTATAGAATTTTCACCACCATGTATTAGATATACTTTATTTAAATTCTTACTCCAATAAAATTTTAACCGATTCACACTACCCAAAGTCAATTTGAATCAAATTTAAATTTTACTCACCAAATTTAATTTGTGTTCCCACCAGAATTGAAGTTCAAATTGGAGTACAAGTGTCTAACATAATTCAAATCAAAGTTTGAATTAGGACTTGAACTCCGGAACCAACTCGGAACGGGTTCAATTAGGCTACGAATATCCAGACCCGACAGAATCCGGTTATCGTCGAGTGTAGGTTCAATTAATATTTTCTGATCAACGGGTCTAACTGGGTCCGAGTTTGCTCCAGGTCTTGGGTTTACTCCCACCTCTTCCCATATGGTAAAACCTCTACTCAGATGGTAAAGGAAGTAGAACTTGCCTTTCAACCTTCACTGAGTTTCTTTGGTATAACCTTCACTGAGTTTCTTTGGTATATAGAGAGGGGTTGGCTCTAAATTCCCGTCTTTCGCTATCATGCATTCAGTGTCCCTTGCATTCATTTTACGACCTTATCATGCTTTCCATGAACTCAGGTGAAGGGTCATCCTCTCATAATCATTTTGATTGTGACCGAGTTTCTAACAGCTTTTAAGCGAGTGATGCCTCATCGTCTAAATAGGGGAGAGTTCCCACAACACGTCAATGGGGGTGAGATCATTATCTTTCCCCGCCATGTGATAACAGCTGTGCGGTCTTGGTCTTTGAATGATCATATGGTAGATATGTGCGCTATAGTTCAATATAAGTATTAGGGCAATTGACAGTGTGTAATATCTGTGCATCCATATACATATGTAGACCATTCTTGTATATCCACAGCTGAGTCACCTGACGATCAGCCTGAAAAACCGTGTGATCATCTTCCTTTTCAATCCATACATGATTACCACTAACCACAGAACATAACAAGCATAAAAGTCAGCAAATCCCAAAAGCACCTAACCTCCCGAGTCACTTACAGTGTTTGGTTAACAAAGACTGCTTCCTATGACTTGATTATTGCCTTATGGCAAACACACTAGACACAGGCACTAAACTAGGATGATACAGTAGATCACCAGGAAACCAAAACCTAGACTGAAGTACTTTCCTGTTATAACCATCTTTGCTCGGCCAAACCAAAAACAAACTGAGCAGGATAAGCATTGTTCAAGCTGTTCCATTATTTTGCCTCCTTGGAACCCTCACCATGGCCATCTGTTGCAGTGGCCAGTCCAGTGCCAGATCCCTGGGCATCATGCTTGATACCAGAAGTAGAATTGCCCATATCTGGATGCTGCAAGGCATGATGAAACAACCCATTATTCTGTCTTAACATGCCCATTTGCATTTGGGCAGACATGGCCTGCTGATGAAGGTGCTGCTGTCGAAGGTCCTGGAGCTGCAACTGATGCGGACTGCTGCCGAACTGAAGAGGCATCTTTTGTGGATAAATCGCAGCTTGCTGTGGGGCCTGAGGTGGGGTCTGAACCTGAGCTTGTGCCTGTGGGTGTGGCATGAAGAATCCACCGCCTTGTTGTACTTGCATGGCAGGAGGATGAGAAGGCATCTGCCCCGCAAAGAAAAAGAAGGTGATCATGGATCAAATGAAGACCAAATGAAAAAAGAAAACATGCAGTTGCCTCAGACCTGTGGAGGTATTGCAACAGCCTGAGGCTGAGCATCAGCAATTGCAGCAAGATACATCAAATTCTTTTGCAGCAGTGCTTGATACCTGAGACATAAATACCAAAAAATCTCCAATCGTTTGAGTGCAATAGTAGCAGTCTGGGAGCAAGGAGTGCTGCTACAAAAGAAAACTACTATATATGCATGTACAAAACTGCACTTAGGAACTCAATACCAGCTGAAGTTGCAGATACTACAAATTCATTATTGTATTGCCCCACCCCCCTTTACCCATCACACAAAAACCTGGTGTCATTTCATACAGTGGAGCAATTATTTCAACCATTGTAGCTATGTTTCTTTCATGTTTAATTTCCGAAATTAGTGCATTCAGTACATTGGAAAATAACAGAATCATGTATAAGTTTACACCCCAAGAACAATAAGGTGTTCAGTAATAAAATTTTCACAGGCTTCTCCAAGTGGGACTGGCATTCTTCACAAAAGAAAGCTCATTTTCCTATATTATAAAGACTTGCATTAGCCCTGTCCTCTAAAAAGAAGGTCATCACACAAAGTAAATCAGGTCAAAGACACAGAGGGAGGGAAGGGAGACTCACTGGGCACATTCAGCAAGCTTTCCGAGATTTTGATTGTCTAATATTGCCAGAATCAATTTCTTGTTCTCGTCAAGGTACTGAATCAGAGAGAAGCACCGCAACATGCAGTGATTAGTGTACAATGATATAGCCCATAAAAAATAACCAAATGTCTTCATTTTCAATGAGAAGGTAATATCCTTAGGATACTTGAGAAACGTATAAACAGTGAAATACATCATGGCAGGCCAGAGAGCTGCTCTCCATAGGGCCACGTCCAACACTTCAGAGCCTTCAGAAAATTCTCAGTGTAGCATTAAGAACCAGAGCAGGCTTTCTCTTATTTGCCCGTCTATTTCTCAGAAAATTACTCATCTATAACTAGCACACAAACGTGTCTGGAGAAAAATCAAACTAAAATAATTAGAAAAATCAGCCAAGCTTGAAAAAACATCTCCACAAAGTTCATTTCTTATGCAATCAAATGATTGGAAAGAACTAACAACCTTCACCACTTATACATCCTCAATGAGTTTCTTTTAGTTCATTTCAGCTACCATTTCCCGTGAACAGTAGGAAAAATATTAAGGAATAATTTTACGCCAGGAAAGACAGTCACAGGGCATTTACACCGTAGACAAGCATCTGAAGAAAAAGGAGATCATTTTCGATACCTTTTGAATCTGCTCCGTGGTGATGTTGGCGGAGGGAAACGACTGCATGACCGGACTCATCTGTGGCTGTTGCTGCTGCATCTTTCTTCCTCTCTGTCTTCGGGACCGACGACACTCGTCAACAAATATTCTCCCCGAAGGATGAAGAACCCTAAATTTTTCTCCGAGAAGACAAATCTCCAAGACACAAGTGGAAGGACGGAAGGAATCCAAAAGAGGAAATATCAGAAAGAGGAAGGAGAATAGAGATCGGTTCGGCCGCTGATTACATCGGTATGTGAAGATATAGCGGAGGCCGAGGAGACTCCCGACAGCGTTGAGCCGACTTCGGTTTCTAGGCCGGGATGGCACCGAACCGGTTGGAAATGTTTGAACTTGTTTTTATCCATCATTTTCCATCAAATATCATATATGAAAATTTTATTATATATTTTAAAAATAAAATAAGTAAAACAAATTAATCCGTTAGCATGTGCTACCCATTAGCTAACTCCTTGTGTACTAGTTTAGTTCAAAACATGTTTCGGTCCATATGCTAACTTCTCAAAGTATAAGTCACTAAAAATAGTATATACCATGCAGATGGTCTTTTTGCAAAGAAAAATAACACAATTAATCAATCAATGCAGGTATGATGTAGACTAATAATGTCTAGAGTATTCTAGAGATGCTCCAAGTAATCCCCAACAACAACGAAATTTTAGACAAGTAAACTGTCATAAACTAAGTTTTAAGCACTAGATTTCTGGATTACAAAAAAGATCCTACAAGTCATGAATCACTGACAGCTACAGTTGTGTAGCCGGATGAAGGGATATCTAACACATGAGATGAGTGTAAAGACATCAGGAATAGAACTTTGGAAATAATACTCCAGGTGTTGAAATTTAATTTAGATTATAATTTAATATTGAAAAGAAAGAGAAATTAATTTTAAGAATAACCATCAAATTCTCAATTACCAAAATTGAGAGTTTTGAAATAATGCGATTTTTACTCGTAGTGATTTAATATTAAATTACCAATATGAGTAATTTATTTTGTAAAAATAAAATGAAAAAAAAAAAAGAAAGTTGAGTTATTGGGATATGAGCCACGTTGTCTCGCATAGAATTAAATTGTAAAATTTAGATATAGAGTTATACATTTTTTATTTACATATAAATCACTAATTTTATTTTATTACTAAATAAATTTAATTTATTTATTGTTTTACCCTTAAAATTACTTTATTTATAATTTAACCTTTATATTTGTTTTATTTATTAATAAACCTTTAAATCACATAATTTATAAATAAATTCTTATATATATTTTTAATGGCAAATAAATTCCAAATATTATTTTTTTGCAATCAACTCCCTAAACTACTCTTATTTAAAATTTGATCCTTAATTCTTAATATTTCCATAAAAATTTTCAAATTTTTAAAAATTCAAATTTCGTTCAATTTTTTCTAAAATTACATTTTAGTTCTCGAATATTCAAATTTCCAAATTAACTAGTTAAACCTCATTAATTGCCTATTAGCATGCTAAATAATCTTTTCTACTTACTCAGCATCATTCCAGGCTTCAAATCGATTAATTTGTCCTAGAATTGATCACAAACAAACCTTAGTTGGAAAATGTTTATAAAGAGAAAGTTTCAATTTCTTATCGACAAATAAATGGTTGTCGGAGTTCTTGGTATGAGTAGTTAGCTCTCATCAAGAGTATTCTCAAATGATCAAATTTCACCTCAATTGATGGCATGACTAACGAGAATTTAATTTAGTATAATTTCACATTTTTCATTCTGTAAATTCACTATCCTAGTGAAGGGCGGTAGTAATGGCATACCTCTTGGGCTTAGGGAGAATTAGGCTCAACCGTAAAGGGTCGGAGGATGGTTGGCTCGATTGTAGGAGATCCAGAGATGGTTCGAAATATGTTTGATCCATTCAGGAGAGGTTTAGGCAGCGGAGCAAGGTTATTGAGCGATCCCCTCAATGTTTCTCCAATAATCCTTGAGCGGAAATGAGCGTGTAGGAAGGTAGAGGACTTCCTCAGGATTCTAGGTGTAAACCTCATTCCTTTAAAGATAAGAAAATCAGGAAAACAACTGGTCGATTCAAAAGAGAAAATCGAGCCAATTAACAAACCAAAACTAGTAAAGAAAGAGTAAAATGGGAAATTGAAAAATCCCAAATGACTCAAAAAGTCATAAAAATCAAGGAAAAGAACCATGAAACAAATTGGAAGAGAAAACCAGACCGATTCAAGGTGAACTGGACCTAAACCGATTTAAACTATATATGAATTAATTTCTAAATTTATTTTTGTTGGTGGCTTAAAGTGATCAAATTGGAATTAGATAGAAAATGAATTTAGATGAATTTAGGAATTTTTAGATTTGAGAAAACCAGTCGAATCGGGCCAGAACCAGTCGATTTTCACCATTGAACTCGGTCGGACCGGACCGGTGCGGTTCGGAATAGTATTGTATTCTTCCTCAAGATGACAACACTGTTTATCGATTAAAAAACTTTTCTTCTCTAGCAAAGGAATATCCTCTCCGATCTAGGCATTTTCTGAAGAGGATAAGTTAGATCAATATGGAAACTGGTCAAGTAGAGGGTCCTCGAGCTCCCTATATAAAGAGCTCTCCTCTATCCATCCTCCACACACCTCGAATTGCCATTCTCTCTCAAGTGCTCCATTTTTTGGTGAAGCTCCGACTTGAGCACTTTTCTTAGCCTTAGAAGGCAAGGTCAGGTCCTACAGACTATGGGGGAAGTCAGCTACCTAACAATAATCTCCCTTCGACCCGAGGATCATCGAAGAAGCGATGATGAAATCAAAGAGTGAAGTAGATCCTATAGATTGAAGCTGCTCTATTTTGATAGAGCTGAATTCGGCCAAACCAAGCCTCCCCAACGTCCCCACGACCATCACACAATCTCCACAAGGGTGAAAGGTAAGCTAATTTGACCCTCCTCCGTCGTTGCAAATTGGTGTGAGAGAGAGAAAGTGCCGAATTTCACTAACAAAATTCATGCTCGTATGGACTTCAATTGTAGCAATTCCTAATCCTAGGAGGACCCTAAGGATGATAGCTACCTCTCCAGATCAAGAGCTCAGATCGTCGCACCTCTTACGATAAGCTTTCAAAGCTTTCTCTCTCTACGAATAAGTTTTTGGCAAATCTCCGTTTGAGCTCGTTTTAGACCCATATGGAAGTGTAGGAACTGATCCATACCATCAATTGGAGCAATTAACCTCATTTGAATGACCAATTTGGAGAAATTAAATTCGGTCAATATAAAGGGATGAAATTGGGGAAATTTGGGGATTTCAAAAAATTGGGAGACCTCCATGCAATTTCTCAAAATTGAAGGTCAATTGGCAATGATAAAGATGTTGGGGGACCAATTGGTCAATTTTTGAAAGAATTAGGATCAATTGACTATTTTTGGAAAGTAGGGGTAAAATCATAATTTTTGAAAAATTGGGGACCAAATTGGGAATTTGGAAAACTTGAGCCCCTTGCATAATTTTAAGTAAATTGAGGGTCCAAGGAGGATATTGGAAGCCTTAGGAATCTAAGTGTAATAAACCAAGAACTTTGGGTCTAATTGCTCACACGTGAGAAAATGAAGGCTGTCATGCCAAATCCTTATTACCAATGATATCTAAATTGTGTAGGGACACGTGAAATCAGAATGCAAGTATGATCTAACGTCAACGGGAAATAGACTAGGAACGAACACGTTACAATTAACGGGTGAGTGAGAACTTTTATACATCATATCAGTTGGGATGATGAGCACTATTTTTAATGGATAAAACCTACTTATTGGTTGTGAGTAGGAATATACAAACATCATACTTTGTTAGTATGATGAGTTTTCTTAAGGAAAGGAGAAAACCGCCTACCAATTGTAAGCGGATCCATCATCACACTCGGTTGGTGTGGTGAGATAAGAATATAATTTTTGTCAGAAGTGTTCTCCCTTGATTGTGTGACAACTACTTAAAATATTTGCGAGACCTTCTTAATGGGATCTAGAATAGCTCAAATAGGTCAGTGCCTCAATTTTTGAACAAATAGGGCTCAAGGCCCACATTATACAAAACACGTGCAGTGGACCCAAGGCCAGTGGGCACGGGCATAAGCTCATAAACAAACATGATTAGGAAGAGCAATGAAAACTCCTAATTGTCATGGAATTGTTTGTGTGATGCACCACGGTATTGAATCAGGACCGACAATACTCGATGGACTAGTGGCAATACGTCAAGGCTAGGTCAACGGATCGGCCTAGACAAACAACTGCGAGTCGGATTGAGTGTCGGGAACATTAGACCGTTGGCACCAAAGAGGATGAATAACTATATGAAAAATATTGTTTGTGCATGCACTTAAGGAATGAGACCATCAAGACACCCGGGGGGTAGTGATAGATCCCAAGGGCTGTTGGACGACATGAGGGGCGATAAGGGTAGTTTGCCGTGCTAGTCAGTCATGAAGCTCTAGGAGCTTCTTGCACATGAGACCGGGGTGGGGACAAGATGAGGTCTCATCCTCATACAAACATAAAGTGGCATTCGAGTCTAAGGGTCAGACGTTTGGGACGTCCACTCAAACTCATGGTAGAAGTGGACGGGTTTCTATAGGGGTGGACAACAAAGTTGTGTTGGTCCCTAAGTGGGTGCAGTCTGGGACTGCCTTGCAAATGTGTGTACCCTTCTTGATGAAGGGTGTGTGTTTGTTTGCTAAATGCTAAGAAAGCTAAACACACCTAATATAGAAATGGAAAAAGGGTTTTGGAAATTTGAGTTTGAGGAAATCTTTTTTAAAAAGGAAATGTTAACCTTGGAATGGTTTGATTAACTGAAAATATTTGAAAACTCACTCCTAACACCCGCTCACTGAGTTGTAGATCTTATCCACTCCCTTTACCCCTTTTTAGGTAACAGAGGAAAAACCAATCTCAAAGACCCCTTGTAGTTGAACTATAAGACATGTATAATTATTTTAATATATTCAATTTTGTATAATGTTATTCCAGGAAAAACAGGGAAAAAAAAGATGCCTTAATCCTCGCAGTTTAGAAGAGGGTGAAACCCTTCATAGCCTGAAGGGAGTGGCGGGTTGCTCACAGAGATCCGACCAAACCGGGTCGGCGTGTGATACTAGGGAGCTTGACTTTGCATTTAGAGATGAAGAAATGGGTCGATGTCATAGCTCTGGTTCAAGGATGATAACAAATTGGAGTAGTACGGGTTCTCTGAGCTTTGAATGTGTGGAGAGGATGAATAAAAGGAGCATGGGGACTGATGTTTCTCTGCATCCATCAATCGGTCGGCTATTAACTCTTCGATTTATGACCTTATTGGAGAGATTAAAAGCTCATCGGAGTTAAGGCAATTTTTCCCTTCCCCTATTGTTCATTTATCTGAAGGAAGATGACGACACTACGCAAGTGCGAGCTTTGCACGTGTGAGCTACCATGGGGTGCACTGTGATTGGCTTGCATTGCTAACGCAACATTCCACTTAGCTTCTGAGTCACCCTTTGACCCATTGACTAGACACGTGGTGACCTCCCATTGGTTACTTTGTTCGACATGGCAGTTGACCAAATCTAACCATGAGATGATTGTTGTTGACTTTGCCATGTGGAAACCTCTAATTGGTTGATTTAAATTCGTCAACTTTCCCACGTGACGCACTATTTCATTGCAACGTGTCCTCTTATGGTTGGTTGTGGTTGTCTGATGTGGCTTTGCCACATGTCAGTCACTAATTGGTCAATCTTTCCTAGTCATCCAAGTTCTCTTCCAACTCTGGCGGTGGGTATTCCAACACATGACTTGGATCAGACTCATACTTTATTAGTATGAATATGTGGAAAACATCGTGTGTCCATTGAAAGTTTGGGGGTAATTTAAGATTGTATACAACTTTGTATACTTTCCAAGAAGATACCTTTATGAATATCTTATCTCCCACTTTGATTTCGTTCTCTCCATCTATGGTCTACATATGTCATTTGTTGGTAATGAGGCACATTTAGTTTATTTCTTATCAACTTAATCTTCTCCGCGGTGTCTTCAATCAGCTCTATCTTTTCGAGTTTCCTTTCTCACACATCATCCCAAAATAAGGGAGTACGACACGGTCTCCCATACAAAGCTTTATATTGTGTCATTTGTATACTGACCTGATAACTATTGTTATAGGAAAACTCCATAAAACATAAATAATCCTCCCAATTTTGATTCATAGTCAAAATACATTCTCTAAGCATGTCTTCAAGTGTATGGATGGTACGCTCTGATTGTCCATCGGTTTGAGGGTGAAATGTTGTGCTCATTTGAAGTTTTGTTCCTAAAGTGTTTTGTAGACTAAGCTGGAACCATGACGTAAACCTTGGATCTCGATCCAACATGATGCTCTCCAAAATCCCGTGTAACCTCGCAATTTCTTCAATATATAAGTTTGCTAACTTTTTAGTTGGACCGATTACTCGTATGGGTAAAAAATGTGCTAACTTGGTTAGTCAATCCACGATTATCCATATATTGTCATGCCCTCTTTGTGTCACAGGTAATACTGTCATGAAATCCATTGTAATGTTTTCTCAATTCCACTCAAGGATATTCAATGGTTGCAGTAATTCTAAGGGTTTTTGGCATTCTACTTTAATTTTTTGGTCAGAAAAGCATCTTGACACATAGTTAGCCATGTCTCTTTAAATATCCTCCTACCAATACCCTTTTTAGGCTATGATATATCTTCGTGCTTCCTGAGTGCATGGCATACACCGATTCGTGTGATTCTTCCAATATTGATCTTCTTAGTCCTTCCATGTTTGGCACACATACCCTTCCTTTAATCATTAACAATTCATCTTCTCTTATGACAAAGTCTTGTGTTACTCCATTGATTATCTAATTCACGTATGGCTTGAGGTCCACATTTAGTTTTTGTTGGGTCCTGATTTATTCTACTAAATTGGGTTTCATTATGGCTCTACCATGTGTCAACCTCTAATTGGTCGACCATTTCTCTAATATCCTAGTCGACCACTTATGTGGCATATTTGCCACGTGTCAGCTCCTCATTGACTAGCCTCGTTGATGAGGCTTCTACTCAGTTGGCTGAAGACATGTGTCGCTCTCCTATTGGTCGGTCGTCGATGACGTGGATTTTTCTTTCTTTGACCGTTGACTGAGGACACACGTCATTCTTTGATTAGTTAGTGCTTCCAAGCGCTAACTGAGCGGTTGACTAGGTACACTTCACCACGCGTCACACTCTGATTGGTCACACCTGCTGATTGAACCCTAACCTAGTAGACGGTATTTTGACTGGTTGGACTTTGACTAATTTGGTCAGACCGGATTCGGTAACCCAAAATTGAAAATCGGTCGGTTTAGGCCCGATCCAAGATGTTTTCTATAATACAAAAGTTTCTAAATTCAGTTTCTATTCAATGGTAACTTTAATTTTCCAAATTGATGTTTCTAAGTCACATAGAATTGATCCAATTTTTACAGTTGAATCTAGTTTGATCAAGTTCAGGTTCAGTTCACCTTGAATTGATCCAATTTTCACATTCAATCCCATTCATGGTTCCTTTCCATGATTTTTGGCTCTTTATTGACCGCTTGAAGTTTTCCAATTCCCCATTTTGGCTTCTAAATACAATTTTGGTTCACTTTAACCTTGGTTTTCACTCAAAATTTCCCTATTCTCATTTCTGTTATTTTTCTTATTATGAAGAAACAAGGTTTACAACTTCTCCCCACATTTAAGGAGTTTTGTCCTCATAACATTTTATACATTAAATAAATGAGGGTACTTTTATCTTATTACATACTCAGTTTCCCATGTTTCTTCCTCAATTTGACTACTTCACGAGAGGACCTTCACCATTGGATTCTTCTTATTCCTCAGATTTCTTTCTCATCTCTAGAGAATTTGGATTGCCTCGACTTCATAAGATAGGTTCTCTTCTAGTTCAGGTGGTGGGTGTTTCAGTACATGACTGGGGTCGAGTTCGTACTTCCTTAGTACTAATATATTGAACACATTGTGTATCCTTTGTAGGTCCAGAGGCAATTCGAGCTTGTATGCCACTAGCCCAACCCTTTGAATTATGGTGTAGTGACCAATATACCTTGGTTTCAATTTCCCTCATTATTGAAACCTTAGAATTCCCCTCTAGGGTGATACCTTAAGGAATACTTTATCTCCTACATCAAACTCTAGATCTTTCCTCCTTTGGTCGACATAACTCTTTTTCCGATCTTGTGCTGCCTTAAGCTGATTTCTTATCATCTTAATCTTTTCCGTGGCGTCTTCTACGAGCTTGATCTTTTCAAGCTACATTTCCCCTACTTCTTCCTAGAATAGTGGTGTATGACACGGTCTCCCATATAGAGCCTCATACTGTGCCATTTGTATACTTGTCTAATAAGTGTTAATATAGGAAAACTCCATAATGCACAAGTAATCCTCCAAGCCTTTATTCATAGTAAGGACAAATGCTCAAAGGATGTTTTTCAAAGTTTAGATGGTTCGTTCAGACTGTCCATCAGTTTGGGGATGGAAGGTTGTACTCATATGAAGTTTAGTTCTTGAAGCCTCTTGTAGGCTAGGCCAAAATCGAGATGTGAACCTTAGATCTCGATTTGAGATTTTGCTAATCGGGACCCCATGTAATCGTACAATCTCCCCAACATAGAGGTTTGCTAACCTTTTTATGAAGTGAGTCACCTTTATTGGCAAGAAATGGGCCGATTTAGTTAGTCAATCTACTATGATCCATATAGCATTGTGTCCCTCTTTGTTATTGGCAACCTTTTTACAAAATCTATTGGGATATTCTCCCACTTCCATTTGGGGATAGGTAGAGATTGTAATAGTCCAAAGGGTTTTTGATGTTCTGCATTAATCTGTTGGCATGACAGGCATTTTACCATGTACTCAGCTATGTCTCTTTTCATCCCCTTCCACCAGTATCTCTATTTTAGATTACGGTACATCTTTGTACTTCCAAGGTGCATGGAGTATACCGAATCGTGAGCTTCCTCCAATATTGACCTACATAATTCCTCTTTATTCGGTACGCACACCCTTCCCTTAAACATCAATAACTCATCACCCCTAACGACAAAATCTTATGTCATTCCGTTGGCTACTTGGTCTATGTATGGTTTGAGCTGTTCATCTTATTTTTGTTTAACTCTAATTTGTTCCAACAAACTAGATCATGGGTGAGATAATTTCATTTGTGTGTCTTCAATTATCGGTATGGATAAACCGTCACGCCCTGACCCAGTTTGGTTAGATCCCCATGAACAACCCGCCACTCTCTTGGTTTATTAAGGGTTTTCCCCTTCTTTAAACCGTGAGAAGTAAGATGTCCTTTTCATATGTATCTTTCCTAGAATAACATTAATAAAATCTGAATACATTAACCTTACATACCTGTTTTGCAGGCTCAACTTTAAGTGAGTTTTCCCTTGGTTACCTGAAAAGGGGGTAAAGGGAGAGGGTGAGTTCGACAACTCAATGAATGGGTGTTGGGTGAGAGTTTTCACAAAAGCAATTTTAATCGGAGTGTGCCAAACTCCTTATTTCATTTAAGAATGCTTTTCTTCAAATTCTAGTTTCCAAAACCTCTTTTCAAGGTCGACCAATTCTTTTCCAAGAATTCTTAGATCATTTCCAAGGTTTTCAAAACCTTTTCCCATTTCCACATTAGGTGTGTTTCACAAGCAACACACACCCTTCATCAGGAAGGGTACACACGTTCGCGAGATGCAGTTACCCCAACTACACCCACTTGTGGATCGGAGCGTCTTTACCATCCACCCTAATAGAAGTCCTTGACTTCTACCCTGAGTTTGAGTGAATATCTCAGGTGTTTAACCCTTAAACCCAAAAATACTTTGTGTCCATATGAGGATGGAGACCTCATCCCGACACCACCCTGATCTCATGCGTATGAAGCTACATCGAGCTTTCCTGACTGCTAGCACGACAAATTGCCCTTATCTGCAACATGTCGTCCAGTAGCCCTTAGGACGCATCACTACCCCTATTGGGCATCTTAATGTTCCTAGACCTCAAGTGCATGCACAAACAATAGTTTTTCCACAAAGCCATTTATCTTTTGATGCCACTGGACCAACGGCCTTGATGCTCAACTCGACCTACAGCTGTTTGTCTCGGCCGGTACATCGACCTAGTCATGACGCACTGCCACCAGTCCATCGAGTATGTCAGTCCTGTCTTGGTACCATGAAAAATCACATAATCCATTCATTAACAATTTTCATAGCATAAATATCATAGGTTTGTTTACGAGCTCCTGCTCGTGCCAGCTAGCCTTGAGCCCACTGTACATAATTTTCCAAAACTGGGCATTTAGCTCTCGTTAAGAAGGTCTCCCAAAAAATTTAAGCATTGACACACAGTGAGGGGAGAACAATTTTGACAAAATAAAATTTTCCATCCATCACACCAACCGGGTGTGATGACATCTTCGCTTACAACTGGCAAGCGGGTTTTCTACTTCCTTTCACGAAGTCCATCATAACAACCAAGTATGATCTACTTACAACCGGTAAGTAGTTTTTCCGTGTAGTTCTCACATCACTCCAACTAGGGGTGAATGTTAAAATTTCACATAGAAGTGGTTTTTCATTTCCGATGTGCTCATCATCCCAATGGGTATGATGTGAAAAAACCCACTCATCCGTTAATTGTGACGTGTTCATCTTCGGTTGATTTGCCCAAGTTAACGTGAGCTTCTCTTGCTGGCGTTCCAATCCTTCATGCTCGTACACGATTTTGATAACCTTATCTATTCATACTTGGCATAACAACCATCATTTCTCACATATGAACAACTAAAAACTTCTAATTAATTGCACTTAGGTCCCTAAAATTCATTTTCCTTGACTTTAGGTCCCTAATGCAAACGTTTCCCCAAATTGAGTCTCGAAACTTCCAAAATTTACTTTGAGTCCTCAATTTACTCAAAATCACTTAAGGGGTTCAAGTTTTCCAAATTAACAAATTTGGTCCCCAACTTTTCAAAAATTATTGTTTTACCCCTACTTTACAAAAATGGCAATTTGACGCCAATTATTTTAAAAAATTGACCAATTGGTCCTCCAACATTTTTTCATGGCTAATTGACCCTCAATTTTAGGAAATTGCAATTTGGTCCCTCAATTTCACGAAATCCCCAAAATTTCCCAAAATGTTTCCCTCCTTTCAAACTAGCCGAATTTGATTTCATCAAATTGGCCATTCAATTGGGGTTAATTACTCCAATTGAAGTTATGGATCTATTCCTACACTTCCATATGATTCAATTGAGCTTTAAACCACATCATTTGGGTATGAATTGAGCTCAAACAGAGATTCGCTAGAAAACTGTGCGTAGAGAGAGAAAGCTTCAAAAGCTTATCGTCAGAGGTGCGACAATCTGGTCTCTCTATCGGGGAAGATAGTTATATTCCTGAGGTATCTTCTAGGATCAAGAATTCTTACAATTGACTTTAAGTTGAGGGAGAGTTTCGTTAGTGAAATTCTACAATTTCTCTCTCTAACTCCTACTTGAAACAACTAAGGAGGGCCGAATTGGCTTACCTTTCATCTCAATTGAGGTCATCTAAGGGCTATGGGGATGTTGGGAGGGCTTGGTTTAGCTGTAGGAGGATTGAATTCGGCCAATTTCAGCACGGTTGAAACAGGACAGCTTTGGTCCACCGAAGCTGCTTCACTGTTTGATTACATGACACTTATCTGGCGATCCTCGAATCAGATGTAGGTTACTATTAGATAGCTGACTTCCCCTGGAGTTTAAAGATCCCGACCTTGCCTTCTAAGGTTGAGAAAAATGCCTAATTCAGAGCTCTAGTTCAAGTTTCATCAAAAAATGGAGTAGTAGAGAGAAAGAGAGAGAGAGGAGTTTTCAAGTGTGAGGAGGATGAATGGGGATGAGCTCTTTATATAGAGAGCTCGAGGACTCTCTTGCCATTTGATTGGAGCCTTTATGGTGATCATTCATGGCCTGAAACACCCTTAGAGGATACTTTTCACCTTCACCAGCACTGTTAACTTTTTTTGACGAGTGAACAGTGCTGTCATCTAAAGGAAGAAGATGACATTGTTCTGAACCGGACTGGACCGGTCCGAACCGAGTTTAATGTTTAAACCAACCAGTTCATGCCCGATTCCATTGAGTTTTTCAAAATCAAAAATTTCTAAATTAATTTAAATTCATCCTCTATCCAATGGTTGCTTCAATTCCCCAATTTGAATATTTTAAGCCACATAGAAAAAGGAATTTAGAAATCAGTTCAATGGTGGTTCAAATCGGTTCAATCCGATTCAGGTTCGGTTCACCTGAATCGGTTTGGTTTTCTCTTACAATTCATCCCAAAGCCCTTTCCCATGACTTTTATGACTCTTTAGTTCACTCAGGACTTGTAAATTTCCCAATTTTCCCTTTCTCTAACGGTTGGGGTTCGTGAAATGGTTCGATTCTCTCTCTTGGGTTGACAAGTTCTTTCCCTAGTTTTCTTATCCTGAAGGGGCGGGGTTTACAACTCTCCCCTCCTTTTAGAAGTTTTGTCCCCAAATCATAATCAGCATTTTTCACTTTGGGATAAACTTCCCTTATTGTCAACTTGGGTATGCTAACACTTCGGTTGTTCTTTCACTTAGCCCACTTTAAATTACGCACTTAAGGAATTTCTTTTTGTTTACATTGTTTACTTCCTCCATGGAGTTTATCATAACTTGTATGTCTTACCCGCAAATTCGAAGGTATATCCCTAGGTTCACATCTTCCTTTACTTAGGGCAATATTTTCCCCCTTGACATTCTTAACTCACTCATGACCATTTCATGATTATGTGCCATAAAACTTAATAAGTGAATTGTTTGGCCATGGTACCAAGATAGGACCGACATGCTCAGTTAACTAGCGGTAGTGCGACATGATAGGTCGACGGACCAGTTAAGACAAACAACTGCATATTAAGTTGAGAGTCAGGGCCGTTGGACCAGTGGCACCAGAGATTATATGGCATAATGAAAAGATATTGATTGTGCATGCACTATGAGTATGAGATCATCAAGATGCCCAAGATGGGTAGTGATGCGTCCTAAGGGCCTTGGACGACCCGGCGATTATAAGGGCAGTTCGTCGATCCAGGTGTTTGTGCGAAATTTATAGTAGCACCAAGCGCATGAGACCGGGGTGGGAATGGGATGAGGTCTCTATTCTCATAATGGACACAAAGAATTTATTTTAGGAATGAGGGTCAGATGTTGCGAACATCCACTCATTCTCATGGTAGAAGTGGACGTACTTCTATCCGGGTGGCCGGTAAAGTCGCTCTAAAGCCACAAGTGGGTTTAGTGGTCGTGCTGACCCACGAATGTGTGTAACCTTTATGATGAAAGATGTGTGTTCGGTGACGACACACCGTTGATAAAAAGAAATGGTGATAAACACGAGAATTTGAATGAAATTATTTTTGAAAAGAAAGGAGTCTGGTAAACTCCAATAATAAATGTTTTCTTATAAGTCTAAACTTTTGGAAAACCCATTTACTAAGTAGTCGTACTCACCCCCTCCCTTATATCCCTTTCAGGAAATCCCGGAAAGCCTCCCCTTAAAGATCGTCAACTAAGATGCCTGTAAGATAGGTATGTAAAGTTTTAAATTTCATACAGTTTTGATTATGCTATTCCAGGAAAAAGGTGCAAGTTAAAGGATGCCTTACTCTTTACGGTTTACGATAAGGAGAAACCCTTTAATAAACCGGGAGAGTGGCGGGTTGATCACGGGGATCCAACCAAACCGAGTTGGGGCATTTGGGAAGCTTCTATGGTTGTCTTTCTACGAAGATAAGGTGTTGAGTAGAGCCGACCAAACCGGGAGAGTGACAAGTTGCATGCCTCGACCCGGTTTGGTCGGATCCTCATGATCAACCCGCCACTCTCCCGGTTTATTAAAGGATTTCCCCTTATTGTAAACCGTAAAGAGTAAGGCGTCCTTAAACCTGCACATATTCTTGGAATAACATAATCAAAACTCCATGAAATTTAAAACTTTACATACTTGTCTTACACGTATCTTAGTTGACAGTCTTTAAGGGGAGGCTTTCCGGTTTTTCCTGAAAGGGATATAAGGGACGGGATGAGTATGACTACTCAGTTAATGGATTTTTAAAAGTTTTTGAATTTTAAGAAAAGCATTTATATGGAGTGTGCCATACTCCTTTGTTTTCAAAAATCTCTTCATTTAAAAATTTAGGTTTTTCCACCATTTCTTATTTACCACAGTGTGTCATCACCCAACACACATCCTTCATCCTGAAGGTTACACACATTCACAAGTCAGTATCACTACTGAACCCGCTAGTGGCTTTAGAGCGACTTTTCCTGCCACCCGTATAGAAGTATGACCACTTCTACATTATTTTCATGCCCAATTGACCCTCAATTTCATAAAATTATATTTTGGCCCCTTTGAATTTCAAAAATCCCCAAAATTTCCCCCAATTTCAACTCTTCAACACTTTCGAATTTGATTTCATCAAATTATCTGATCAAACACTTCTAATTATTGAAATTGGAGTTGAAATTGAGTTCCTGTATGTTCATACGATTCTAAGAAACTTTGAATCGCAGATTTTAACGTCAGAAATAGCTCAAACGGAGCTTTGTCGGAAAATAGACTCTAGAGAAGGAAAGCTTCAATTACTCACCGGTGAAGGCACGACAGTCCGAGCTTTCGATCTGGGCAGATAGGTCTCGTCCTGAGGTTCATCCTAAAATCAAGTATTGTATCAATTGATGCGGAATTGGATTAGAATTTCGTCATTGAAATTCGGTCGACTCTCTCTCTAGCACCGATCGAAAATTATAAAGGGGAGCCGAATTGGCTTACCTTTCGGTCCTAATTCGGCCGTGGAAAGGCTGATGAAGTGTTGGGAGGGCTTGGTTTGGCCTGAGGAAGGCTTGAAATGGTCGATTTCAGCTTGGCCGAAATAGGGCAGCTTCCGTTCGCCGGAGTTGCTTCACTATTCCATCATGTCGGCGCTTCTCCAATGATTTTCGGATTGACTGGAGTTTGCTATCAAATGGCTGTCTTCTCCCCGGTTCTAAAGAGCCCGACCTTTGTTCAAGTCGAAGCTCTGGTTTGAGCTTTACCGGGAAATGGAGCAGTAGAGAGAGAGAAGTGTTCAGGTGTGAGGAGAATGAAATGGGGATGACCTCTTTATATAGTCGTAAAAACCGTGTATTAAATGGGCGAGATTTATTACTAGTATTAATATTACCATACTTCACAGGAGGTCACCCATCCTCACACTACTCTCAGGTAAGCACGCTTAAATTTGAAGTTCTTATAGAATCTATTTCACCTGAACCAATTTGATTTTTGTTCTCTAGTTTGTCTTAAGTTTCTTTTCCAATGTTTAATAAATCCTTTGGATCAACCGAAAGTTGTAAATTTTCATATTGTTTATTCCCAAATGTAAACTGGTTTGGTTTTCTTATTCGGTTTGACCGGTTCTTTTCCCGATTTTCCTTAACTCAAATGTGCGGGGTTTACACAACTAGAGTGGTATCAGAGCCTGTTTCCTCGAATACATAATCAATAGTAGAAAATATAGTAACTAATAGGATTTGTCCTAAAATTTTCAGATGGCTCCCAGGAGAGGAACCAAGAAAACTTGGAAGGGCTCTACTCAAAACCCTACCTTCGTAGGGAAACAACTCTAGAAGCTTCACAAATGCCTAACACCTGGCAGAAATGTCGAAAGACCAAATGAGGAAGCATCCTGGAGAATGGTGCTAGGACCTATTGATGGCATAACCTTAAGTATAAAGGAGGATGCTTATTAAGAATTCCATATCTCCCTATTTAATTTGTGACCATTTTCTATGATAGGGCTGAGAGCCCAACCTTTTGTATCCCCATGTTAATAAAAGATTCAAATTCCCCAAAACTCTATCTTCTGAGGATGTGATCTTACTAGGAATATGGCCTAAGGAAAATAAAACAAACCCACACTATCCTAGAAACTAAGGAAGAGTCGCATCCTAGTGATGGAAGATGAATCAGGAAACCTAGGAGGACTCTTACCATGACCCTAGCAAAGGTGATTAAGCTAGAAAACTGTCAAAGTGATCAGACTCAAGAACAATAAAGCACCAGACCAATAGTAACCCTGGAAAAAAGCCCCACTCGAAGGAAAGGAAGAACCACAACAATCCATGTAAGGGAATGATGATGGGACATTACTTGAAGAGATGCCCAACCCTACTAAAGGACATGAAGGATTGGAGACTGATACCATGGAGCGGGTTACATAAACAATTCAAAAAGAGGTCAAGAAAAGATGAGATGAATACAAAAAACTTCTTAAGAAGGTCAAACCAAGATGGATACCTCATGAATAGGCATAAGGTACATGAGAAGCATACTTAGAACCCTCTCATAAGGGGCAAACACAAAAAAACATCCCCTGAAACTCTAGGGAATGACATAGTGAAAGTGAAGAAGAGAAGAAATGCGTTGTGAAAAGGAATCATTGGTTGGCAGATGTGCAAGGAGCCAACCCCTCATTAGAAACTACTTGAAGGAAGGAAGTATCAGAGGCCAAGACTAACCTGCTTTGGAAAAGTGATATAATTTTAAAGTACTATCTCTTTTGGAAAAAGCAGAAGAGTAAAAAATCAAAGTCTCTGACCAACATACCTAAGGAAGATCGGGAAGTAGAAAGGACTACACCCTAAAAAATTCAGTGAGATGACATTAAGGACATGAGTATGCGAGAAGACAATTGTCCTAAGAAAACCTAAACCAAGGGACTGGTGGAGATGGGGCAGTTAACCAGCTAATACGCGGAAGAACCTTGATGTAAGTTCCGACAAGAAAGAGAGGCGGAAAGGTAAAATACTTTGAAAGAGAAGGATGGAAGATACCCTTAAATGGACCAAAAGTCCAAATTAACAACCAAACTCAAGCCAAGAAAGAAATAGGCAAGCTTCTCACATAATGATCAAGAAATCTTGAAACAAGAAAGATTTGTACGCTCCCTGAGGAAATAGACAGGTATTGGGTATGAATGAGGATGAGGATAGAGTATAAAAGATGTCCTGCAAGATCTCATGAGTAAAGGTAAACAGGAGAACACAACATCAAGAGTAGAAATCCCCCAGAGCAAATGTAAAAAGGAATGTCTGGAGAAAGGGAAAGAATTCTACAAAGGAAGGAAGCCTCGAAAAGACGTGTATCCCAATTGAGAGGAAATGGAACCAACCAAAATTGAAGGAATGATAAGCTCACAAATGAAATGTTGGTTGAGATGGAAAAGTCGTGTACCAAGGAAAAATGAGGTCCTAAGAAGGAAATTAAACTAAAGGAATTATTGATGGGCGGATGGACACAATGTGAAGTGAAAGGAACCAACCCTTAATTAGGAAATGTTTCCAAGGAAGAAAGTATCGTAATGGCCCAGGCTAACCTGTTTAGAGGGAACAGGAGAACCAAGTAGAAAGATGAAAATTAATAATGATAGACAGCCAAATAGAATAAACAAAACCCTAAGAAGGAATGAGATGTAGCAAAGACTACACTCTATGATGGACAATAGGATGGGCATGAAGAACGAGTGATACAACTGCCTAGACGATTGGACTAGAAAAATAAAGAATTGTGAAATGGTTGCAAACAAATCAAAGGGGATTAAGGCCAAAGGAAAACCCTTGAGTAAAGGATATCATTGGGAATGATGATGGATCTCAAAAAGGATGAAACCCAACATGTCGATAAAACATCTGGGAATTTAATTAATTGGAATCGGAAATACTCAATAAGGAAATTAAAAAGGAACGAGTGGGTAAGGAGAACCAACACAATTGAGTAAGTGGACTTAATAATGGTAAGAAAAAGATAGTTGAGGAATACTATCAAAAGAAAAGAGGAATGAAGTTATACGATCCCTGAAAGGTCTAAAAGCTAAGAGAGACACTTCAGGAGATGTTCTAGAAATCAAATGAACGAAGACGGGTCCTAGAAAATGCCATGCTATAAGGGCATGTAAGCCCAACAACCCAAAGAGAATATGACTCAAAGTAAGGAATAGTTGGCTAATAAGCACGACGAGGTCAAATATAACAATTTGGACTGAAGTTATAATAGACAACGAATGGAGAAAGAGTCGAAATGGAATGAAAAGGTGGTGATAAAGAAATCCATGGAAATAAGTACGAAATGCTCTATAGGACAATGAGCTAAGGGTTTCAATGATCAAGTGGTTAACTAGACATGAAAATGGTTAGTTATCTTGGAATTCCCAGTCTTGAGTACAGGACCTCAAGGGTAAGAATGTTACTCTAAGCAAAGAGAGAGATAAAATCTAAGAACATACCATGAGGTAAGGTATGTCTAGTTATGACAAACTCCATGGAGGGAGTAAATAATATTAAGGAAAAGGAATTTCTTAAGCGAAGGTTGTAAAATTGACTAATTTTAAGGACGAGAGAAAAGTTTGTATCTTAAGCAAACACCAAAGGGGCATCAAAGGAAATGATTGCTCATGCAAGGATGTTAACTAAGTTTTGGGGACAAAACTTCTAAAAGGAGGGGAGAGTTGTAAACCCCGCACTTTATCATTGAGGAAAACCTAGAAAAGAACCGGCCAAACCGAATAAGAAAACCGAGCCAGTTTACATTTGGGAACAAGCAATATGGAAATTTACAATTTCCGGGTGATCCAAAGGGTTCATTAAACCTTGGAAAAGAAATTTAAGAAAAATTAGAAGATAAAAACCAAATTGGTTTAGGTGAACAAGATTACATAAGAACTTTGATGTTAAGCGTGCTTGCAGGAAGTATGAATTTTTTGTAATCCTAAATTAAATTATTGGAATTAATACCAAAATTAAATTATTGGAATTAATACCAATAACTTATGAAAATATTAATACTAGTAATAAATCTCTCCCATTTAATACACGAGTTTTACGCCTAAATAAAGAGATTATCCCCATTTCATTCTCCTCACACCTCAACACTTCTCTATCTCTCTCTCTACTGCTCCATTTCCCGGTAAAGCTCAAACCAGAGCTTCGACATGAACAAAGGTCGGGCTCTTTAGAATCGGGGAGAGGACAGCTATCTGATAGCAAACTCCAGTCAATCCAAGAATCGTTGGAGAAGCGCCGACATGATGGAATAGTGAAGCAACTCTGGCGGACAGAAGATGCCCTATTTCGGCCAAGTTGAAATCAACCATTTCAAGCCCTCCTCAAGCCAAACTAAGCCCTCTCAACACTTCCTCAGCCTTTCCATGGCCAAATGAGGACCGAAAGGTAGGCCAATTCAGCTCTCCTTTACAATTTTCAATCGGTGCTTGAGAGAGAGTCGACTGAGTTTCAATGACGAAATTCTAATCCAATTCTGTATCAATTGATGCAATTCTTGATTCTAGGATGAACCCCAAGATGAGAGCTATCCGCCTAAATCGAAAGCTCGGACCATTGTGCCCTCACCGGTGCGAAATCGAAGCTTTCTCTCTCTATAGTTTATTTTTCGACGAAGCTCCGTTTGAGCTCGTTCCGACGTTAAAATCTGCGATTCAAAGTTTCTTAGAATTGTATGAACATGATGGAACTCAATTTCAACTCCACTTACTGGTTGTGAGTGGGTTTACTAACATCATACCCGGTTGGGATGATGAGCACAACTTAAAGATAAAAACCACTTGCTGGTTGTCAGTGGGTTTACTAACATCATACCCGGTTGGGATGATGAGCACAACTTAAAGATAAAAACCACTTACCGGTTGTGAGTGGAAATTTTATATCATACTTGGTAGGGGATGATAAGTACCTTGGTATAAAAACCCACTGTTTAGTGGTATTTTAATCATCACCACTTAGAGAAAGTGATGTGAAAATTATGCGAAAAAAACTACTTACCGGTTGTAAGTAGATCATACCCGATTGGTATGATGAGACTTCCTCGAAGGAAGTTGAAAACTCGTTCATCGGTTATTAACAGAGATGTCCTTATATCGGTCGGTATAATGGACAGTAAAAACCTATTTTGTCGGAAGTGCTCTCCCCTAACTGTGTGCCAATGCGTAAACAATTTGGGAGATCTTCTCGATGGGAGCTCAAATAGCTCTGATAGGCCAGGGGCCTCGGTTTTGGAACTTGTGGGCTAAATGCCCGATTTTGAAAATCTCGTACAGTAGGCCCAAGGCCAGTTGGCACGAGCAGGAGCTTGTAAATGAACATGATATATGTGTCATAAAACTTAATAAGTGAATTGTTTGGCCATGGTACCAAGATAGGACCGACTTGCTCAGTCAACTAGCGGCAGTGCGACATGACCGGTCGATGGACCAGTCAAGATAAACAACTGCGGGTTGAGTTGAGAGTCGGGGCTGTTGGACCAGTGGCACCACAAATTACCTGGCAATATGAGAAAATATTGTTTGTGCATGCACTGTGAGTACGGGATACGTCCTAAGGACATTGGACGACCTGGTGGCTATAAGGGTAGTTCGTCGTTCTAGGTGTCTGTGTGAACTTTGGAGTAGCACCAAGCGCATGAGACCGGGGTGGGGACAGGATGAGGTCTCTATCCTCATACGGACACGAAAAAGTGATTTTGGGATTGTGGGTCAGATGCCGCGTACACCCACTCATTCCCATGGTAGAAGTGGTCGTACTTCTATCCGGGTGGCAGGAAAAGTCTCTCCGAAGCCACTAGCGGGTTCAGTAGTGATACTGACTTGCGAATGTGTGTAACCTTCATGATGAAGGATGTGTGTTGGGTGATGACACACCGTGGTAAATAAGAAATGGTGGAAAACCTGAATTTTTAAATGAAGGGATTTTTTAAAACAAAGGAGTCTGCCACACTCCATATAAATATTTTTCTTAAAAGTCAAAAGCTTTTAAAAATCCATTCACTGAGTAGTCGTACTCACCCCCTCCCTTATATCCCTTTCAGGAAAAACCAGAAAGCCTCCCCTTAAAGACTGTCAACTAAGATGCCTGTAAGACAGGTATGTAATGTTTTAAATTTCAAGTAGTTTTGATTATGCTATTATAGGAAAATGTGTAGGTTAAAGGACGACTTACTCTTTAAGGTTTACAATAACGGAAAATCCTTTAATAAACCGGGAGAGTGGCGGGTTGATCACGGGGATTCGACCAAACCGGGTCAGGGCGTGACAATCACACTGCAATTCAAACATTTTTCCTAAAAATTAAAAATTTGAAAACCCATTTAGTAAGTCAGTGTACTCACCCCCTCCCTTGTATCCTTTTTAGGTAACCTCGGAAAGCCTATCACTAGCTAATATGCCTGTAAGACAAGTATGATAAGTTTAAAATTTTATGCAGTTTTGATATATGTATTCCAAGAATGGTACACATTTAAAGGATGCATTACTATTCATGGTTTATAAACAAGGGCCAACCCTTTGTAAACTGAGAGTGTGGTGGGTTGATCATGAGGATCCAACCAAATCGGGTCAGGGCATGACAGTCCACCTTGATAGAGGTACACTGCCTCAATTTTATCATTGACGAAAACCTGGAAAAGAACCGGCCAAACCGAATAAGAAAACCGAGCTAGTTTACATTTGGGAACAAGCAATATGGAAATTTACAATTTCCGGGTGATCCAAAGGGTTCATTAAACCTTGGAAAAGAAATTTAAGAAAAATTAGAAGACAAAAACTAAATTGGTTTAGGTGAACAAGATTACATAAGAACTTTGAAGTTAAGCATGCTTGCAGGAAGTATGAATTTTTTTGTAATCCAAAATTTCGGTCAAAAATTTTTATGCGAACGTACGACTTATTATAAATATCCATAAATTAATATATATTTAATTATTGTAATTAATTCTAATAATTTAATACCTAATTAAATTATTGGAATTAATACCAATAACTTATGGCAATATTAATACTAGTAATAAATCTCTCCCATTTAATAGACGAGTTTTACGCCTAAATAAAAAGGTTATCCCCATTTCATTCTCCTCACACCTGAACACTTCTCTATCTCTCTCTCTACTGCTCCATTTTCAGGTAAAGCTCGAACTAGAGCTTTGACTTGAACAAAGGTCGGGCTCTTTAGAACTGGGGAGAAGACAGCTATCTGATAGCAAACTCCAGTCAATCCAAGAATCGTTGGAGAAGCGCCGACATGATGGAATAGTGAAGCAACTCCGACGGACTGAAGCTGCCCTATTTCGGACAAGCTGAAATCGACCATTTCAAGCCCTCCTCAGGCCAAACCAAGCCCTTCCAACACTTCCTCAGCCATTCCACGGCCGAATTAGGACCGAAAGGTAAGCCAATTCGGCTCCCCTTTATAATTTTCGATCAGTGCTAGAGAGAGAGTCGACCGAGTTTCAATGACGAAATTCTAATCCAATTTCGCATCAATTGATACAATACTTGATTTTAGGATGAACCTCAGGACAAGAACTATCTGCCCAGATCGAAAGCTTGGACTGTCGTGCCTTCACCGGTGAGTAATCGAAGCTTTCTCTCTCTACAGTCTATTTTCTGGCAAAGCTCTGTTTGAGCTCGTTCCGACGTTAAAATTTGCGATTCAAAGTTTCTTAGAATCGTATGAACATACAGGAACTCAATTTCAACTCCAATTTGAATAATTAGAAGTGTTTGATCAGTCAATTTGATGAAATCAAATTCTGTAGTGTTGAAGAGTTGAAATTGGGGGAAAATTTGGGGATTTTCGAAATTCAAAGGGGCCAAAATACAATTTTATGAAATTGAGGGTCAATTGGGCATGAAAATAATGTTGGAGGACCAATTGAGGAATTTTGGAAAATTTGGGGAAAAACTTACCATTTTTGTGAAAGAAGGGCAAAATGGTAATTTTGGAAAAATTGGGGAACCAAATTGGAAATTTGGAAAATTAAACCCCTTTTTTGGTGAAATTGAATAAATTGAGGTCCCACGATAAATTTTAAAAGTTGCGGGACTCAATTTGAGGAAAAACCGACATTAGGGACTTAAAGTTAAAGAGAAATAACTTTAGGGACCTAATTGCAAATAACTAAAAGTTTGGATTTTCTCATTCATTAATGAATGAAGGCTGTTATGTCGAGTAATAATGAACAAGGTTGTTCATATCGTGTAGGAACGTTAAATACCGGGAATGCCAGCTAGGACAAGCTCGCGTGAATATAACGAACCAGTCTAGTAGAATTCACGGCATCAACGGCTGAGTGAGTTATTCACATCATACTCGGTTGGGATGATGAACACAGTTTAAAGTTAAAAACCACTTACCGGTTGTGAGTGGGTTTACTAACATCATACCCGAATGAGATGATGAGCATAACTTAAAATTTAAAAACCACTTACCGATTGTGAGTGGGATTATATACCATACTCGGTTGTGGATGATAAGTACCTCGATATAAAAACCCACTGTTTAGTGGTATTTTAATCATCACCACTTAGAGAAAGTGATGTGAAAATTATGCGAAAAGAAACTACTTACCGGTTGTAAGTAGATCATACCCGGTTGGTATGATGAGACTTCCTCGAAGGATGTTGAAAACCCGTTCATTGGTTATGAACGAAGATGTCCTTATACCGTTTGGTATAATGGACTGTGAAAACCTATTTTGTCAGAAGTGTTCTCCACTGACTGTGTGCCAATGCTTAAACTATTTGGGAGACCTTCTCGACGGGAGCTCGAATAGCTCTGATAGGCCAAGGGCCTCGGTTTTGGAACTTGGGGGCTAAATGCCCGATTTTGAAAATCTCGTACAGTGGGCCCAAGCCAGTTGGCACGAGGAGGACCTCGTAAATGAATATGATATATGTCCCATAAAACTTAATAAGTTAATTGTGTGGCCATGGTACCAAGATAGGACCGACATGCTCAGTCAACTAGCGACAGTGCGACATGACAAGTCGACGGACTAGTCGAGACAAACAGCTGCAGGTTGAGTTGACAGTTGGGGTTGTTGGACTAGTGGCACCACATATTACATGGCAATATAAGAAAACATTATTTGTGCATGCACTGTGAGTACGGGATCATCAAGACACCTATGAGGGGTAGTGATGCGTCCTAAGGGCACTGGATGACCTGGTGGCTATAAGGGCAGTTCGTCGTTCCAGGTGTCTGTGCGAAATCTAAAGTAGCACGAAGCGCATGAGACCGGGGTGGGGACAAGATGAGGTCTCTGTCCTCATACGGACATGAAGAAGTGATTTTGGGATTGTGGGTAGGATGTCACGTACATCCACTCATTCCTGGGGTAGAAGTGGACGTACTTCTATCCGGGTGGCAGGAAAAGTCACTCCGAAACCACTAGTAGGTTCAGTAGTGATACTGACTTGTGAATGTGTGTAACCTTCATGATGAAGGATGTGTGTTGGGTGATGACACACCGTGGTAACTAAGAAATAATGGAAAAATCTAAATTTTTAAATGATGGGATTTTTTAAAACAAAGGAGTTTGGCACACTCCATATAAATATTTTTCTTAAAAGTTAAAAGCTTTTAAAAACCCATTCACTGAGTAGTTGTACTCACCCCCTCCCTTATATCCCTTTCAGGAAATCCCGGAAAGCCTCCCCTTAAAGACCGTCAACTAAGATGCCTGTAAGACAGGTATGTAAAGTTTTAAATTTCATACAGTTTTGATTATGCTATTCCAGGAAAATGGTGCAAGTTAAAGGATGCCTTACTCTTTAAGGTTTACAATAAGGGGAAACCCTTTAATAAACCGGGAGAGTGGCGGGTTGATCACGGGGATCCGACCAAACCGGGTCGGGGCGTGACAATCTCCCTTTTTAATTCCCAATTGTTTGGCACCCTGACCCTTCCTTGAAGGTCATCATTCCGTCACTCTTGACCGCAATGTCTTGTGTTTGGCCATCCTCATTTCATTCCCAAAGGGAACAGAGCTCCTCGTCTTCCTATTGTAGGGCCCATGTTTGGTCTACTAGGCTAGGTCGTACTACTTGGTTGGCCATTAGGTTACCCTAGCCCTCGTCCACGTGGAGATCCACCCTTAAGTTGCGTAGTTGGCTTAATAAGGGTAGGTAGCTTTTAAATCACGTCCTTTAAAGATAAGAAAATCGGGGAAAGAACCAGTCAACTTAAGAGAGAAAACTGAGCCGGTTCTTAACCGATAGAGAAAGGGTAAAAGGGGAAATTGACAAACCCCAAGTGACTCAAATATTCATAAAAAGCATGGAAAAGAACCTTGGGACAATTGGGAAGAGAAAACCAGATTGGTTTAGGGTGAACCAGAATTGAACCTAATTGAACTGGTTTAAACTTACTTGAACCGATTTCTAAATTCATTTTTCTTGGTGGCTTAAAATGATTAAATTAGGGAATTGAAGCCACCATTACATTGAGAATGAATTTAGGTGAATTTAGAAATTTTTAATTTTGAGAAAATCGGTCGAATTGGGCTTGAACCAACCGATTTATGTATTGAACCTGGTAGGATTGGTCTGGTCTGGTTCGGAACATTGTCATCTTCTTCCTCAGGATGACAACAATGTTCATTATTGCAGAAAATGGATAACACCGGCGAGCTGTAATTGCTCCGTTCAGGTCATTTCAAGGCGAGGATAAACTCGACCAAAATGGAAAGTGGTCGGGTAGAGGATCACCGAGCTCCCTATATAACGAGCTCCTCCACGAGCTTCATATATAAAGAGCTACCTGACAGCAACTCCCTTTCGACCCGAAGATCGCCAGAGAAGCAAAGGCGGAATCAAACAGTGAAGTAACTCTGAAGGACCGAAGCTACCTTATTTTGGCTGAGCTAAATTCGGCCAAATTAAGCCTCCTCTGGCCAAACCAAGCCTACTAGACACCCCCACGGCCCTCACACGATCGCAGCCGAGTTCAAAGGTAAGGCAATTCGGCCCTCCTCTATCATTGCTAGTCAGAGTTAAAGAGAGAAAGTGTTGAAATTTAATGATAGAATTCTCCCTCAATATTATATCAATTTTATAAATTCTAGATCCTAGAAAGAACCTCAGGACACGAGCTACCTTCCCAAATAGAGAGCTCGGACTGCCACACCTCCGATGGTAAGCTTTCGAACCTTTCTCTCTTTACGAATGATTTTCCGGCGAAGCTCCATTTAAGCTCGTTTCGGACTAAAATCATGCAATTCAAAGCCAAATTGAATCTCATGGAAGTGTAGGAACAAATTTAAACCTCCAATTAAAATAATTAACCCGGATTGAATGGCCAATTTGAAGAAATCAAATTCGATAAGTATGACGAGGGAAATTGGGAGAAAATTTTGGGGAAAATTGGGAATTTCAAAAAATTGAGGGACCTCTTTGCAATTTTCCAAAAATGAAGGCCAATTGGTCATAAGAAATATGTTGGAGGACAAATTGGTCAATTTTTGGAACAATTGAGGTCAAATTGCCACTTTTGGAAAGTAGGGGCAAAATTGTACTTTTTAAAAAATTGGGGACCAAATTGGAAATTTTGAAAACCTGAGCCCCTTATACAATTTTCAGTAAATTGAAGACTCAAAGGGAATTTTGGAAACCTTGGGACTCAATTTGGGGAAAAGTTGGCATTAGGGACCTAAAGTGAAGGAAAATGAACTTTAGGTACCTAAGTGCAATTAATCGATAATTTGTGAGCCTAGGCTGTTATGCCAAACCTTGATTGATATGGCTGCCCAAATCGTTTAGGGATACGTGTGACCAAAAAGCAAGCAAGAGTAAGCTCACGTAGACTTGGCAAACTGACTAGGGATGAACACATCACAATCATCGGGTGAGTGGACTAGTTTACACTTCATAATCGGTTGGGATGATGAGCACATTTTCTAAATTGGAAGCCTTTGTGAATGGGCTTAATTACATCATACCCAGTTGGGATAGTGAGCACTTTAGAAATGAAAAACCTACTTAATGGTTGTGAGTAGGATAAGCTAACATCATACTCGGTTGGTATGATGAACTTTCTTGAGAAAATGAGAAACTCGCTTACCGGTTGTAAGTGTAGATATCATCACACTAGATTGGTGTGATGAAGTGGAAAATATACTTTTTGTCAGAAATGTTCTCCCCTGACTGTGTACCATTGCTTAAACTATTTGGGTGACCTTCTTTTTGGGAGCTAGAACAACTCAGATAGGCTAGAGGCCTCGGTTTTTTAACTCATGGGGGCTAAATGCCCAGTTTTGGAAAATCACGTACAGTGGGTGTAATGCCAATGGGCACGAGCAGAAGCTCACAAACAAACTTGAGTTAAGGAAGCCATTAAATTTTTAATGAAATGGTTGTGTGATTTCACCATGTTACCAAGTCAGGACCAACAATACTCAATGGACTCATGGCCGTGCGTCAGGGCTAGGTCAATGGACCCGCCTAGACAAACAGTTGCAGGTCGGGTCGGGGCCGTTGGACCATTGGCACCAAAGATAATGTCCATATGTGAAAATTTATTGTTTGTGCATGCACTTGTGCTACAGGACTATCAAGACACCCAAGAGGGGTAGTGATGGGTCCTAAGGGCTACTAGACGACATTGTGGAGATAATGCAGTTCATCATGGCAGTCAGTCAGGAAGCTCAGAATAGCTTCTTGTGCATGAGACTAGGGTGTGGTTGGGATGAGGTCTCTGTCGTCATACGAGCATGGAGTGACATTTAGGATGAGGGTCGGATGTTAAGAATATCCACTAAGACCTAGGGTAAAAGTGGACGGGCTTCTATCTTGGTGGACGGTAAAGATGCTTCGATCCACAAGTGGGTGCAGTGGACGAACTACACCTGCGAATGTGTATACCCTTCTTGATGAAGGGCATGTATTGTTTGCTAAACACACCTAATATGGTAATGGGGAAACAGGTTTTGAAAACTGAACTTTGAGGAAAACTTTCTTTTAAAGGAAACAATAACCTTGGCACCATTTAAATGAAACTATTTATCTTGAAAACTTATTCCCAACAATCACTCACTAAGTTATAGAACTCACTCCCTCTCTTTTACCCCTTTCACGAGTAAGTAGATTTAACAAAAGAAACTGTGAAGATGTACCCTCCGTCAGGTATGCTTAAAATTTACTTTTAAGATTGCATTTTGATTTATTTATACTATTCTATGGAACAAGGTTTGAATTTACGTCTGACTCCTCTTGATTAAAAGAAGGGAAAACCCCTCTTAAACCAAGGGAGTGGCAGGTTGATCACGGGGATATAACCAAACTAGGTCGGGGCATGACAACTTGAGTGGTATTAGAGCCAAGTTCCCTTGAAAGCATTACAAATACTATGCCCCGACACTAACAAAAATGTAACTACCCTGTAGGAAGAAGAGTTCCTAGGAAATTTGTCATGCTAACCAAACCCACACACGAGATCGTGAAAAAGACGCCTACCTCCAAAGAGGCATCCATCCAAAGGTTCATAGAGGTCGAGAAGAGAGTACCTCAAGATATGGTTGGGGACTATAGGAAACTTGTTGGAGCATTATTAGGAATGTGCTAGGAAAGAGAACTCTAGAGGAATGTATAATACTAAGTACCCTTGAAGGAACCATTAATGGGCGGCTGGACAAAATGTAGAGTGCTAGAAACCCACCCACAATCAGGAACTCCATGAAGGAAGGATAAGGAACAAAAAGGGAATTGGATGAAGGAGAAGGATTAAGAGCGGATAACCATACTGATGTTGGAAGGGTGTAAGAAAGTAAAGAAGGAAAAGCCTTCAAGAAGCCTTAGGGGGGTGAACCTAAAATCCCAAGACGGAAGTCCCTAAGAAAAAGGATAAAAGTAGGAAGTAATACCGAGGAAAGGAAACTCCCAAGCTAAGGAACCAAAAGGAGGATCATAAGAGGCTTAACCCGAAATAAGTAACCTTAAAAGGGGGGCATAGTTGGTTAAGGATGTTTGGGGATGGCAAGTGTGACCTGTTTTGGAAAAAGGAGAGTAGTCAAGCAGGAAACAACTTGAAACAATGAAATGAACAAGGAGAATAAACGAATCCCTATGATGGACCGGAAAAATAGTAAGAACTACACCCTAAAAAGGATGATGGGATAGGCATTAAGGACGAGTAAACTCGAAGGACAACTATTCCAAGACAAGTGGACAAGGAGAATAGTGGGAAAGAGGCAGTTAATGAACTGACCCTCGAGAAGACCATAAATTTAAACTCCAGCAAGGAAGGGAAAGATGGAAAGGCCAAAATATTGGGAAAAAATAATGAAGAAATCCTTGAAGAAATAAATAGTTGAGAATGAATCGATGACCAAACTCAAGCCACGTAAGGAGATTAAGAAATCCCGAAAGGAAAAAGATCAAAAACCCTTCCATAATAGAAATAAAATGGTAGTGAGTACAAGTTGGAATAAATACATGGTACAAGGGATGTGCCAGTAAGATTCCTCGAAGAAAGGGAAAGCAAAAAAGGATGACATTAAAGGATGTCAATAAGTTGACGCAAAGATAGATAACCATGAAAAACGAAGGAAGAGGAAATCTGGGAAAAGAGGAGGAAGTAAGCCCTGAAGAGGCATACATATTCCGACAGAGAAGTAATGAACCCAACTAAAATAGAAAAAAATGGTAAATTTTCAAATGGAATGCAAATTGGGAATAAAGGACCAGTTACAAGGGAAGTTACCTAGAACCCAAGAAGTAAGTTAAATCCAAGGAATGGGTAGATGAGAAGATAGCATCAAAAGATGTCATATAAATAAGAAAGGGGTGTATTGCCCATAATAAGGAAATCAAGGAAAGACTACCTAAGAAACCTTGGAGAAGTAAGCCCTCCAATTAAGAAATGTATAAGGGAAACAATCATTGACATCAGGACTTGTCATGATCTACGCTCAGTTAAGTGTGCCTAAAGAATGATGACATGGCATAGTGTGGAATACATGAAGTCAGACGTGAAAATTAGAAGTTCTTTAGGAAATAAGGAATAAAATGGGAATCCTAAGACAACAAAATTAAAAGCTGGAAAATGTCCTAAAATAAAGAGAGTGTAGGGAGGTAAAGTAAAGGAACTTTATAAGAATAGTAAGAAGATTGAAGGTATAACCCTAAAATGGAAGTCTCTACTTGAAGGACATAGTAGAGAATGAAAACAATAAAGGGGAGACCCCCAAATGAGGAATCAATATGTAGACCGAAAAAGGGTCAACTCGAAAAGAGGAATGGTGAATGGTTACAATCAAGCAAGAAATGATGGAGGAAAAGAAAGCCCTTAAAGTAAAAGATGCCAATGTAAATGAAGAAAGACATAAGTGAGAAAGGATCCCAATGTGTTGGTAAGCTATTAGGAAAACCAACGGTTGGAACAAGGGGAAAACCCATAGAAAAGTGGGTGAAGAATGAGTAGATAAAGGGAACCAACACAATTATGATGTTAAGAGATTTAAAGGACAATTGGACAACATAAAAAGGTAGTTGGGAAACACTACTAGGTAGTAGGAAGGAACGAAGACATACAACTCCTAAACGGATGGAGAGGCATGAACCATTATCAAGGATACACATTCTGGAACCATAATGGGCAAAGATAATTCCAGAATAGATCATGTTGTAAAGAACATGTAGTTCCAACAGTTCCATCAAAGGTGACTCAAGTAAGACCGAGTCTAATAGTCAAATCTAAGAAATGGAACCAGAATTGTGGTAAACCAAAAATGAAGTACCAAAATAAAATAAGGAAGAAGTTATATCAAAACCAAAGGGGTTAATGACAAAAAGTCCTAAGGGATGCTAAACTAAGAGCATTAGCAATTTAGGAAATGATGGGGAACATGGACGATTGGATGTATATGGATTGTCCAACCCAAATGACATGAGTAAGAATCCTTAGGAAGAAAAGTTTTACCCTAAATAGAGTAAGAAGTATACCTAAGGTGGTACCTTGGGATGGGTAGTTTGGACATGACTGATTGTGATACACTCCGTGGTGTGGGTGGAAAACATAAAGGAAGAAAGACTTCTCAAGTACGTGGCTAAAGAACCAAGTGAAAGGAATAGCCAAAGTGATAACATACCGAGCAAACCCCAGGAGGACATCAAGGAAAGTCACTCCCAATGCAAATGATTGTTGACTTAGTTCTGGGGACAAAACTTCTAAAAGGAGGAGAGAGTTGTAAACCCCGTCCTTTAAAGATAAGAAAACTGAGGAAAGAACCGGTCAACTCAAGAGAGAAAACTGAGCAGATTCATGAACCTTAACCAATAGAGAAAGGGTCAAAGGGGAAATCGACAATCCCCAAGTGACTCAAAGAGTTATAAAAGCATGGAAAAGAACCTTGGGACAATTGGGAAGAGAACACCATACCGATTCAGGGTGAACTAGACCTGAACTGGTTTAAACCATACTCGAACTGGTTTCTAAATTCATTTTTCTTAGGGGCTTAAAATGATCCAATTAGGGAATTAAAGCCACCATTAGATAGAGAATGAATTTAGATAAATTTAGAAATTTTTAATTTTGAGAAAACCGGTTGAATCGGGCCTGAACCAGCAGATTTACACATTGAACCTGGTAGGACCAGTCCGGTCCGATTAAGAACATTGTCATCTTCTTCCTTAGAATGATAGAACTATTCATTAATGCATAAAATGGATAACACTGATGAGCTGTAATTGCTTTGTTCAGGCTGTTTCAGGGCGAGGATAAGCCTGACCAAAATGGAAAGTGGTCAGGTAGAGGGTCCCCAATCTCCTTGTATAAAGAGCTCCTCCCCATTTATCCTTCACAAAACTCAAATCTCCATTTTCTCTCAACTGCTCTAGTTTTGATAAACCATGAACCAAAGCTCCGATATAGGCCTTTTTCTTAGCCTCAAAAGGTAAGGTCGGGTCCTATAAACTCTAGGGGAAGTCAGCTTGATAGCAACTTCCTTTCGACCCGAGGACCGTTGGAGAAGCGCCAACGAAATCAAACAGTGAAGTAGCTCTGAAGAACCAAAGCTGCCCTATTTTGGCCGAGCTAAATTTGGCCAAATTCAACCCTCCTCTGGCCAAACCAAGCCTCCCTGACACCACCATGGCCCTCACACGGCCGCAACCGAGCTGAAATGTAAGCCAATTCGGCCCTACTCTATCATTGCTGGTCAGAGTTAGAGAGAGAAAGTGCTAAACTTTACTAATAGAATTCTCCCTCAATATGATATTAATTGTAGAAATTTGTTATCCTAGAAGAAACCCCAAGACGAGAGCTACCCTCCTAGATAGAGAGCTCAGACCACTGCACCTCCAACTCTAAGCTTTCGAAGCTTTCTCTCTCTACGAAAGATTTTTCGGTGAATCTCTGTTTGAACTCGTTTTGGAGTCAAATCATAAGATTCAAAGCTCAATTGAATCGTATGGAAGTGTAGGAACTGATTTATATCTGCAATAGAAACAATTAACCCTAATTGAGGGCCAATTTGAAGAAATCAAATTCGATCATATTGAAGGGGAGAATTGAGAATTTTGAAAATTTGGGGGACCTCTTTGCAATTTTCCATAATTGAAGGCCAATTGGCCATAAGAAAGATGTTGGAGGACCAACTAATCAATTTTTGGAACAATTGGGGTCAAATTGCCAATTTTGGAAAGTAGGGGCAAAATTGTAATTTTTGAAAAATTGAGCACCAAATTGGAAATTTGGAAAACTTGAGCCCCTTATACAATTTTGACTAAATTGAGGACTCAAAGGGAATTTTGGAAACCTTGGGACTCAATTTGGGGAAAACTTGGCATTATGGACCTAAAGTTAAGGAAAATTAACTTTAGGGATCTAAGTGCAATTAACCGATAATTTGTGAGCCTATGTTGTTATGCCAAACCTTAATTGATAAGGCTGCACAAATCGTGTAGGGACACGTGTGACCAGAACGCAAGTAAGAGAAAGCTCATGTATACTTGGCAAACTGACTCCGGACGAACACGTCATATCATTTTGTGAGTGGGCTTATTTACACTTCATACCCAGTTGGGATGAAGAGCACCTTTTCTAAATTGGAAGCCATTGTGAGTGAGCTTAATTACATTATAACCAGTTGGGATGGTGAGCACTTTAGAAATGAAAAACCTACTTATCGATTGTGAGTAGGATTACCTAACATCATACTTGGTTGGTAAGATGAACTTCCTTGAGAAAAGGAGAAACCCGCTTACTGGTTGTAAGTGGAGATATTATCACAACCAGTTGGAGTGATGAAGTGGAAAATATACTTTTTGTCAGAAGTGTTCTCCCCTGACTGTGTGCCATTGCTTAAACTATTTTGGAGACCTTCTTTACATGAGCTAGAACAACTCAAATAGGCTAGAGGCCTCGATTTTTGAACTCATGAGGGCAAAATGCCCAGTTTCAAAAAATCACGTATAGTGGGCCTAAGGCTAGTGGGCACGAGTAGGAGCTCATAAACAAACTTGAGTTAAGGAAGCCATGAAATTTCAAATGAAATGGTTGTGTAATTTCATCATGGTTCCATGTTCGGACCGATAGTACTCCATGGACGGGTGGTAGTACGCCAGGGCTAGGTCGACAGATCCACCGAGACTAACAGTTGTAGGTCGGGTCAACCCAGTTTGGTCGGATCCCCGTGAGCAACCCGCCACTCTCCCGATTTATTAAGGGTTTTCTCCTTCTTTAAACTAGGAGGAGTAAGGCGTCCTTTAAATCTATACGTTTCTTGGAATAACATTAATCAAAACTACATGAAATTTAAACTTACATACTTGTCTTATAGGTGTAGCTTACTAGAGGTCTTTAGGGAGGTTTTCCCTTGGTAACCTGAAAAGGGGTATAATGGAGGGGTGAGTTCGATGACTTAGTGAATGTGTAAACCCCACCCTTTGAAGGAAAGTCAGGAAAAGAATCGGTCAAATTGAGTGAGAAAATTGAACTATTTCACAAACCCGATCATTATAGAACAAGAAATTTGGGAAATTTACCACTCCTGAGTGACCCAAGGGGTTCATCAAATCTTGGAAAAGAACCTTAGGAAAAATTGGGAGAGAAAAACCAGAATGGTTTAGGTGAACCGAATCCAAGTTGGATTGAACCAGTTTATGAACCGAGTTGGTTTATGAACCGAAACAGATAGAGAAAGGAAAAACTGTGAAATTTATGGATTTCAAGTGACCTAAAAAGTCACAAAAGTCATGAAAAAGGACTTTAGGATGGATGGGAGATGAAAACCAAAAAATTTTAGGTAAACCAGATTGAACTGGTTTGGACCAATTTGAACCATTATTAAAATAGATGCTAAATTCATTTTTCTAGGCGCTTAGAAAATTCAAATTGCAGAATTTAGGCCACCATTTTATAGAGAATGAATTCAGATGAATTTTGTAATTTTTAATTTTGAAAAACTCGGTCGAATCGGGCCTTAACTGGTTGGTTTAATCTTTGAACCTGGTTCGTACTAGTCCGGTCCAGTTTGGAATAGTGTCGTCTTCTTCCTTCAGATGACGGCACTGTTCACTCGCCATAAAATCGAACCAGCGCTGGTGAAGAGGAAACTTTTTTGTTCAATATGTTTTAGGCCATCAATGGCTGTCACAAATGTGCCAAACGGACGACCGACGAGTCTTCGAGCTTCCTCTATATAGAGCCCCTCTTCATTCATCATCTCCACACCTAAAAATCTCACTCTCTCTTAGCTACTCAGTTTTCCGGTGAAGCTTGAACCAGAACTCTGATATAGTGTCTTTTCTGAGCCAAATAAGGCATAGTCGGGTTCCTTAGACTCAGGGAGAAGTCAGCTACACGGTGGTAGTCTCCAATTGCTTCAAGGATCGCCGGAGAAGTGCCGACGTGATCGAACAGTGAAGCAGCTTTGGTGGACTGAAGCTGCCCTAGTTCTGTTGAGCTGAAATCAGCCAATTTGAGCCCTCCTCAAGCCAAACCAAGCTCTTCCAACACCTCCCTAGTCCTCCTACGTCCGAATTAGAACGGAAAGGTAAGCTAATTTGGCTCACCTATGTAAATTCTGATCGATGCTAGAGAGAGAACTGACAGATTTTCAATGACTAAATTCTCACTCAATTCAACATCAATTGATGCAATTCTTGATCCTAGGAAAAACCTTAGGACATGAGCTATCTGCCTAGATTGAAAGCTCGTACTGCCTCACCCTTGACGGTAAGCATTCGAAGTTTTCTCTCTCTACGTTCAATTTTTTGGTGAAGCTTCGTTTGAGCCTATTCTGATGTCAAATTGTGCGATTCAAAGTGCAATTGAATCGTATGATGATGTAGGGACTCCAATTTAACTTCAATTTCAACAATTAAACTCATTTGATTAGCCAATTTGATGAAATCAAATTCAACTGTGTTGGAAAGTTGAAATTGGTGGAAAAATTGGAGATTTCAAAAATTCGAGGGACTAAAATGCAATTTCTTAAAATTGAGGGCCAATTGGGCATGGTAAAGATGTTGGAGGACCAATTAGGCAATGTTGTAATTTTTGGGGTAAAACTTACCATTTTTGTAAAGGAGGGGCAAAATGGAGGACCAAATTGGGAATTTGGGAAACTTGAACCCCTTTATATAATTTTTGAATAAATTGAGGTCTCAAAGTATAATTTCGAATTTTTAGGACTCAATTTGGGGGAAAATTGGCATTTGGTGCCTAAAGTAAATGAAAAATAACTTTAGGGACAAAATTGTAAATATTTGAAAAGTTGGAAATTTTTATTCATTCATAATGAATGAAGGTTATCAAGCCAAGAGATAGTGAACCAAAATTTTCATACTGTGTAGAAACACGAGATATTGGGAACGCCAATAAGTACAAACTCGCGTGGAGGACAAGAGCCAATAAGAGGAATTCACTCCATGATCAGCTGAGTGTAATTTAATATCATACCAGATTGGGATGATAATCACCTCGGAAATAAAAAAACCACTATTGAGTGGTATTTTAACCATTACACGTGAGAGGAGTGATGTGGAAATTATGCAGAAAAACTACTTACCAGTTGTAAGTAGATCACACTTGGTTGGTATGATTGACTTTCTTGAAGGAAGTAAAAAACCCGCTTATCGGTTATAAGCGGAGATGTCCTCTTACCCGGTTGGTATGATGGACATATGAAAATTTTATTTTGTCAGAAGTGCTCTCCCCTAACTGTGTTCCACTACTTAAAACTTTTGGGAGACCTTCTTGATGGGAGCTCGAATAGCTCAGATAGGCCGGAGGCCTCAGTTTTGGAACTTGGGGGCTAATATGCCCGATTTTGAAAATCTCATAGAGTGGGCCCTAGGCCAGTAGGCACAAGCAGGAGCTCATAAACAAACATGAGTTTAAGCCATGAAAACTTTAAATGAATGAATTGTTTGGCCATGGTACCAAGACATGGCTGACATACTCGATGGACTGGTGGCAATGCGACATGACAGGTCTACAGATCAGTCAAAACAAATAGTTGCAGGTTGAGTTGAGGGTCGGGGCCGTTGGACCAGTGGCACAACAGATTATATGGCTTATGTGGAAAATTGTTGATTTGTGCATGCATTGAGTTACGGGACCTTCAAGACACCCAAGAGCGGTAGTGATGCATCCTAGGGGCCACTAGACGACATGGTGGAGATAAGGGCAATTTGTCGTGCTAGCAGTCAGGGAAGCTCAATGTAGCTTCATGCGCACAAGACCGGGGTAGGTTCAAGATGAGGTCTCTATCCTCATACGAACACAAAGTTTTCTTTTCGGGTTTGAGGGTCAAATGTCGCGTACATCCACTCATTCTTAGGGTAGAAGTGGACGTGCTTCTATCTAGGTTGTCGGTAAAGTCGCTCCGATGCCACAAGTAGGTATAGTGGACGTGCTGGCCTATGAATGTGTGTTCCCTTCATGATTAAGGGCATGTGTTGGTTGATAAACACACCGTTGTGATGAGAAATGGCTATTAAAAACCGAGACTTTGAAAATGAGAAATCTTGAAGAAATTAAGGAGTCTGTCACATTTTAATTTAAAAGTTATTTTATTGAAACTTCATTTTTTTTTAAAATACCCTTTCACTGAGTTGTAGAAACTCACCCACCCTTTTTATTCCTTTTTAGGAAATAGAGAAATGAGTAGGGATAACACCAAGTCTTACCCTATGTCAGGTATGCTTAATTTCTCTTAAACTTGCATTTTATTTGATATATGTTATTCCAAGGAACAAGGTTGAAATCATGCCTAGCTCTTCTTGAGTTAAAGAAGGGGGAAACCCCTCTTGAACCAAGAGAGCGGTAGGTTGTTCATGAGGATCCGACCAAACCGTGTCAAGGCGTAACAGAATGGGTGTTTAAAACTTGATTTTCAGAAAAATAGTATGAATTGGAGTGTGTTAGACTCGTTATTCTCTTGAAATCATTTCCTCAATTTCTTGGTTTTCAAAACCATTATTTCTCATTAACCACAACCGATGTGTTTAACAAATGAACACATGCTCTTCATCATGATGGGATCACACATTCGTAGGGCAGTCTGTCCACTGCACCCACTTGTGATGTCAGAGTGACTTTACAGGCCACCTAGATAGAAGCATGTCCACTTCTACCTTGGGAATGAGTGGATGTACGCGACATCCAATCCTCAAACCCGAAAAGAAAACTCTTTGTCCATATGAGAATAGAGACCTCATCCTGACCCCACCCCGGTCTCGTACGCATGAAGCTACGTCGAGCTTCCCTGATTGCTGGCACAACAAACTGCCCTTATCTCTACCATGTAATCCAGTAGCCCCTAGGACACATCACTACCCCTCTTGGGCATCTTGATGGTCCTGAATCTCAGTGCATGCACAAAACAATAATTTTCCTCATAAGCAATTTAATCTTTGGTGACACTGGTCCAACGGCCTCAACCCTCAACTCGACCTGTAGCTATTTGTCTCGATTGGACTCTCGACCTGTCTTGTCAGACTGCCACCACCAATCCATTGAGTATGTCGGCCATGTCTTGGTACCATGGCCAAACACATCATTCATTAAAGTTTTCATGGCTTAATGTCATGTTTGTTTACGATCCCTTGCTCATGCCAACTGGCATTGGGCCCACTATACGAGATTTTAAAAATTGAGCATTTTAGCTCCCAAGTTCCAAAACCAAGACCTCCAACCTATTTGAGCTATTCGAGCTCTCATCAAGAAGGTCTCCCAAAACGTTTAAGTCATGGTAGACAGTTAAGGGAGAGCACTTCTAACAAAATAATCTTTTTATTCATCTATCACACCAACTGGGTATGATGAAATTTCTGCATACAATCGGTAAACGGGTTTTCCACTTCATTCCAAGAAGTCTATCAGACCAACCGAGTATGATCTACTTACAACCGGTAAGTATTTTTTCCGCATAATTTCCACATCATCCCATCCTGGTATGATTTTAAAAAATCCACATAATAGTGGGTTTTAAGTTCTAAGGTACTCATCATCCCAACTAGATATGATGTGAAAATTCCCACTCACACGTTAATGTAATGAATTCCCCTTGAATGACTTTTTGCCTCCATGCGAGCTTGTCTTGGCTAGCGTTCCTCGTACTTTGTGTTCCTACACGATATGAACATTCTTGTTCATTATCCTTTGGCATGATAGCATTCATTCATCACGAATGAATAAAATACCCAAAATTTTTAATTAATTACAATTAGGTCCCTAAAGTTCTTTTTCTGTAACTTTAGGTCCCTAATGCCAATTTTCCCCCAAATTGAGTCTCGAAACTTCAAAATTTTACTTTGGGATGTCAATTTATTCAAAATTACAAAAAGGGGTTCAAGTTTCCCAAATTCCCAATTTGGTCCCTAACTTTTCTAAAATTACCATTTTACCCCTACTTTACAAAAATGGAAGATTTCACCCAAAAAATTCCCAAAATTGACCAATTGGACCACCAACATCTTTTTCATAAAAAATTTGGGGAATTGCACTTTAGTTCCTTGAATTTTCGAAATTCCCAATTTCCCATAAGTCCCCCCCCCCTAAACTGACCGAATTTGATTACATCAAACTGACCGATCAATTGATATTCATTATTGAAATTGAATGTAGATTTTAGTTCCTACACATCTATATGATTCAATTGCACTTTGAATCACACGAATTGATGCCAGAATGAGCTCAAATGGAGCTTCACCGAAAAACTGAACTTAAAGAGAGAAAGCTTCAAATGCTTACTGTCGAGGGCACGACAGTCCGAGCTTTCGATCTGGACAGATAGCTTTTGTCTTAAGGTTTCTACTAGGATCAAGAATCACATCAATTCATGTCAAATTGATGGAGAATTTAGTCGGTGAAGTTTTGTCGGGTCTCTCTCTAACACTGATCAGAATTTACAAAGTGGAGCCAAATTGGCTTACCTTTCTACTCTAATTCAGTTATATGAAGGCTATGGAAGTGCTGAGAGAGCTTGGTTTGGTCTGAAAAGGGCTCGAATTGGCTGTTTTCCGCTCGGCCAAAGTAGGGCAGTTTCGGTTCGTCGAAGCTGCTTCACTATTCTATCACGTCGGCGTTCCTCAAAACAAATGGAGACTACCGTAGGGTAGCTGACTTCTTCCCAAATCTAAAAAACCTAACCTCACCTTCTTTGGCTCAGAAAAATTCCCAAGTCATAGCTCTGGTTTGAGCTTCACCGAAAAATGGAGCAGTAGGGAGAGAGTGGAGTTTTAAGGTGTGAGGAGGATAAAGGAGGTGGGGCTCTTTTTATAGGAAGCTCGGGGACTTCTTGGCAGTCCTATTGGCTCCTTAATGGCAGTCATTCATTGCCTAAAACTCCTTGGCCAGTGACTTTTCATTTTCATCGGTGCTGCTCAATTTTTCGGTCAGTGAATAGTGATGTCATTTGAAGTAAGAAGACGACATTGTTCCGAACCGGACTGTACCGGTCCGAACCGAGTTCAAGGCTTAAATTTGCTAGTTCAGGCCCGATTCAAATGAGTTTTTGAAAATTAATTTTTTTTAAATTTATCTAAATTCATTCTTTGTTAAATGGTGGCCTCAATTCTCCAATTTGAATTTTCTAAGCCACCTAGAAAAATAAATTTAGAAACTAGTTTAATAATGGTTCAAACCGATTCATGTCTGATTCACCTGAACCGGTTTGGTTTTCACCTTCAATTCTCTCTAAAGCCCTTTCTCATGACTTTTGTGACTCTTTAGGTCACTCGACATTGATAATTTTCTGGTTTGTCCTTTCTTTATTAGTTTTGGTTTATAACCCGACTTGATTTTCTCTTTGGAAATGACCGATTCTTTTCCCGGTTTTCTTATTACCAAAGGATGGAGTTTACAACTCTTCCCTCCTTTTAGGGGTTTTATCCCCAAAACAATTACATGTTAAATAATTGAGGGTAACCTTCCCTCATTACACTTTCAGTTTCCAATGTCTCTTATTGCACGGTTCTGTTTTGCCATAGAACTTTGAGCACAAGAATCCTTTTATTCATCAAGTTCTTATCCCTCCAATCGATGATTCATACCGGTTCTATTTGATAGGTCAAGTTCTCTTCTAGCTCTGGTGGAGGTTAGTCCAATACATGGCTAGGATCAGGTTGGTACTTCCGAAGTATCAAGATATAGAATACATCGTGTATTCTCTTCAAGTCTGGAGGTAGTTCCAATTTATAGGCCACCGGTCTTATCCTTTGGATGATGAGATATGGACTGATATACCTCGGTTTCAACTTTCCCCGTGGTTGAAACCTAAGTATTCTCCTCTATGGGGATACCTTGAGAAATATTTGATCTCCCACATCAAACTCCATATCTTTCCTTTGATGGTCCACATAACTCTTTTGCCTGTCCTGAGCGGCCTTAAGGCAACTTTTGATTAATTTTATTTTCTCTGTTGCATCCTTGATTATCTCTGCCCTTTCCAGCTTCCTTTCTCCTACTTCTTTCCAAAATAGAGGGTTACGACATGGTCGTCCATAAAGGGCTTCATAATGAGCCATTTGAATACTGGCCTAATAGATATTATTGTAAGCAAATTCCATTAGGCACAAGTATTCCTCCTAACCTTTGTTCATGGTGAGTATGCATGCCCTCAGCATGTCCTCCAAGGTTTGAATCATTCGCTTAGACTATACATCGGTCTGAGGATGAAACGTCATGCTCATATGGAGCTTGGTTCCCATGACACTTTGTAAGCTTGGCCAGAACCTTGAAGTGAATCTAGGGTCTCTATATGATACTATACTCACAGGAACACAATGGACTTTTACAATCTCCCTCATGTATAAGACAGCCAGTTGTTCCACTATATTTGTCACTCTTATAGGGAGGAAATAAGCGGATTTGGTTAATCTATCCATGATGACCCAAATTGCGTCTCGACCATTCCTTGTCACAAGTAGTCCTATGATAAAGTCCATGGTAATGTGCTCCAATTTCCATTCCGGAATTGGGGGTCTTAATGGTCCTGAACCTCAGTGCATGCACAAAACAATAATTTTCCTCATAAGCCATTTAATCTTTGGTGCCACTGGTCTAGCGGCCCCGACCCTCATCTTGACCTACAACTACTTATCTCGATTGGTCCATCGACCTGTCTTGTCGCACTACCACCAATCCATTGAGTGTGTCAGTCATGTCTTGGTATCATGGCCAAACACATCATTCATTAAAGTTTTTATGGCTTAATCTCATGTTTATTTATGAGCTCCTGTTGTGCACACTGGCCTTGGGCCCACTGTACGAAATTTTCAAAATTGAGCATTTTAGCCCCCAACTTCCAAAGTCGAGGCCTCCGGCCTATTTGAGTTATTCAAGCTACCATCAAGAAGGTCTCCCAAAAAGTTTTAGTAGTGGCACATAATTAACAGAGAGGAATTCTGACAAAATAATCTTTTCATTCATCTATCACAGCAACCGGGTGTGATGACATCTCCGCTTACAATCGGTAAACGAGTTTTCCACTTCCTTATAGTAAGTCCATTATACCAAACGGGTATAATCTACTTACAACCATTAAATAGTTTTTCCGCATAATTTCCACATCACCCCATCCTGGTATGATGTTAAAATTTCCACATAAAAGTGAATTTTAAGTTTCAAGGTACTTATAATCCCAACCGGGTATGATGTGAAAATTCCCACTCACACGTTAATGTAGTGAATTCCCCTTGACCGACATTTTGCCTTCACGCGAGCTTGTCTTGGCTAGCATTCCTAGTATTTTGTGTTCCTACACGATATAAATAAACTTGTTCATTATCCTTTTGCCCGATAGCATTCATTCATCACGAATGAATAAAATACCCAAACTTTTTAATTAATTGCAATTTGGTCCATAAAGTTCTTTTTCTTTAACTTTAGGTCACGAATGCCAATTTTCCCCCAAATTGAGTCCCTGAACTTCAAAATTTTAATTTGGGGCCACAATTTATTCAAAATTACAAAAAGGGATTCAAGTTTCCCAAATTCCCAATTTGGTCCCCAACTTTTCCAAAATTACCATTTTGCCCCTACTATACAAAAATGGTAGATTTCACCCCAAAAATTCCAAACAATCAACCAATTGGTCCTCCAATATATTTTTCATACTCAATTGGCCCTCATGTTTGTGAAATTGCACTTTAGTCCCATGAACGTTTGAAATTCCCAATTTCCTCCTAAATTTCCCACTCTCAAATTGACCGAATTTGATTTTATCAAATTGACCGATCAATCGAGGTTCATTACTGAAATTGAAGGTAGATTTGAGTTTCTACAAATACATTTGATTCAATTTCACTTTGAATAGCACAAATTGACATAAGAACGAGCTCAAATGGAGCTTCACCGAAAAACTTGATGTAGAGAAAGAAAGATTCGAAAGCTTACCGTCAGAAGCGCGGCGGTCAGAGCTTTCGATCTGGGCAGATAGCTCTTTTCCTGAGGTTCCTCCTAGGATCAAGAATCGTATCAATTCATGTCGAATTGATGGAGAATTTGGTCAATGAAGTTTCGTCGGTTCTCTCTCTAACACTTATCAGAATTTACAGAGTGGAGCCAAATTGGCTTACCTTTTCGCTGTAATTCAGTTGTATGAGGGCTGTAAAAATGTTGGGAGAGCTTGGTTTGCTTTAGAAGGTCTCGAATTGGCTATTTTCAGTTCAGCCAAAATAGGGCAGCTTTAGTCTACCGGAGCTGCTTCAATGTTCTATCAAGTCGGCATTCCTCCAGCGATCCTCAGAGCAAATGGAGACTACTGTCGGGTAGCTGATTTCTCCCCAAATTGAAAGAATCTAACCTTGCCATATTTAGCTTAGAAAATTGCCCAAGTTAGAACTCTGGTTCGAGCTTCATTAGAAAATAGAGTAGTAGAGAGAGGGGAGTTTTCAGGTGTGAGGAGGATGAATGAGGAGGGGCTATTTATATAGGTTTCTCGAGGACTTCTTAGTAGTTCAATTGGCACATTAATGGTTGTCATTCATTGCCTAAAACTCCCTAGCTGAAGACTTTTCATCTTTGTCAGTGCTGCTCAATTTTCTGACAAGTGAACAGTGTTGTCATCTAAAGGAAGAAGACGACATTGTTTCAAATCGGACCGGACTAGCCCAAATTGAATTCCATGCTTAAACTAGCCACTTCATGCCCGATTCAACCAAGTTTTTCAAAATTAAAAATTTGTAAAATCATCTAAATCCATTCTCTACAAAATGGTGGCCTCAATTCTCCAATTTGAATTTTCTTAGCTACCTAGAAAATTGAATTTAGAAATTGGTTCAATAGTGGTTCAAACCGGTTCAATCTGGTTCACCTGAACCGGTTTGGTTTTCACCTCCAATTCACCCTAAAGTCCTTTCTCATGAAATGTTTTACTCATTTGGTAACTCTGGATCCATAATTCCCTAGTTTGCCCATTCTCTATCGATTTCAATTTATAACCCGACTCGATTTTCTATTTGGAAATGACCAGTTCTTTTTCCGATTTTCATATTACCAAAGGATGGGGTATACACCATTGACACCAAAGATAATGGCCATATATGAAAAATTATTGTTTGTGTATGCACTTGTGGTACAGGACCATCAAGATGCCCAAGAGTGGTAGTGATGGGTCCTAAGAGCTAATACACGACATGGTGGAGATAAGGGCAGTTCATCGTGCTAGTTAGTCGGAAAGCTCAGAGTAACTTCTAGTGCATGAGACCGCGGTGGGGTGGGGATGAGGCCTTTGTCCTCATACAAACACGGAGTGGCATTCGGGTCGGATGTTGAGAACATCCACTCAGGCCCATGGTAGAAGTGGACGCACTTCTATTGTCACGCTCTAACGTGGTTTGGTTGGATCCCCGTGAACAACCTGTCACTCTTTCTCGGTTCAAGAGGAGTTTCCCCCTTCTTTTACTCAAGAGAAGTCAGGCAAAATTTCAACCTTATTCCCTAGAAGACATATATCAAATAAAATGCAAGCTTAAGGAAAAATTTAGCATACCTGATAAAGGGTAAGGCTCGGTGTTACTTCTAGTCATTTTCTCTTTTCCTAAAAAAGGGTAGAAAAGAGGGGTGAGTTTCTACAACTCAGTGAATGGGTTTTTCAAAAGTCTACTTTTAACTTTTAGAAAAATATTTGTATCAGTGTGTGCCAGACTCCTCACTTTTCAAAAATCCCTTCATTTAAAAATTCAAGGTTTTCAAAAATTTCTTATTATCACGGTGTGTCATCACCCAACACACATCCTTCATCATGAAGGTTACACACCTTCGTAGGTTAGCACAACCACTAAACCCACTTGTGGCTTCGGAGCGACTTTACCGACCGCCTAGATAGAAGTACGACCACATCCATCCAGAGAATGAGTGGAAGTATGTGACATCCGACCCTCAATCCTAAAATCATTTCTTCGTATGCGTATGAATACAGAGACCTCATCCCGTCCCCACCCCAGTATCAGCGCTTGGTGCTACTCCAAATTTCGCACGGTTACTTGGAACGATAACTGCCATTATACTCATCGGGTCATCCAGGGTCCTTAGGATGCATCACTACCCCTCATGGGGATCTTGATCATCCCGTACTCATAGTGCATGCACAAAGAATGTTTTCTTAATATGCCATGTATTCTGTGGGGTCATTAGTCCAACGGTCCCGACTTTCAACTCATCTTGCAGTTGTTTGTCTTTACTAGTTCGGAGACCGGTCATGTTGCACTGCTGCTAGTTGACTGAGAATGTCGGACCAGCCTTGGAACCATGACCATACAATTTACTTATTAAAGTTTTATGGCACATATATCATGTTCGTTTACGAGCTTCCGCTCTTGCCCATTGGCCTATGGCCCACTGTTCAAGATTTTTAAAAACCGGGCATATTAGCCCCTAAGTTCCAAAAATTGAGGCCCCTGGCCTATAAGAACTATTCGAGCTCCCCTTGAGCAGGTCTCCCAAATTATTTAAGCATTGGAACATAGTCAGGGGAGAACACTTCCGACAAAAATATGTTTTCTCTGTCCATTATACCGATCCGATATAAGGACATCTCCATTCATAACCGATGAATGGGTTTTCAACTTCCTTCGAGGGAAGTTTCATCATACCAACTGGGTATGATATACTTACAACAGGTAAGCAGTTTTTCTGCATGGTTTCCACATCAAAAATCTAAGTCGTGATGTTTAAAATACCACAAAGTAGTGGGTTTTCATTTTGATGTGCTTATCATCCCAACCGGGTATGATCTAAAATCCCACTCACCAGATCGTGCAGTGAAATTTCACTTAGTTGAGTTCCATCCCTTGCACACTAGACCTCAACTGGTGTTCTCGATGTCTCGCTCTCCTACACGAAATGAACATAGTTGTTCATTATTCTTTGGCCTAATAGCCCTTATTCGTTCTAATGAATGAGAAAACCCAACTTTATATATATTTGCAATTAGGTCCTTAAAGTTATTTTTCTTCGACTTTAAGTCCCTATTGTCAAGTTTCTCCTCAACTTGACTCCTGAAACTTTTAAAATTTATATTGGGACAAAAATTTATTAAATTCCACAAAAAGGGGTTTAATTTCCCAAAATTTCAATTTGGTCCCTCAATTTTCCCAAAATTACCATTTGCCCTTCCTTTACAAAAATGGTAAATTTTGCCCCAAAAATTCTAAAATTTCTCAATTCATCCTCTAATATTCTTATCATGACCAATTGACCCTCAATTTTAGAAAATTACATTTTTCTCCTTTGAATTTTCGAAAATCCCTAAATTTCCCAAATGTTTCCCCCAATTTCAACTATTTAACACAATCGAATTTGATTTCATCAAATTGACCAATATAACACCTCTATTCATTGAAATTGAAGTTGAAATTGAGTTTCTACATGTTTATAAGATTCTAAGAAACTTTGAAACGCAGGTTTTAATGTCGGAACGAGCTCAAACGGAGCTTCGCTAAAAAATAGACTATAGAGAGAGAAAGCTTCGATTTCTCATCGGTGAAGGTGCAGCGGTCTGAGCTTTCTATCTGGGCAGGTAGCTCTCCTCTAGACATTCTTCCTAGGATCAAGAATGACATCAATTGATGTCGAATTGGAATAGAATTTTGTCATTGAAATTCGGCTAACTCTCTCTCTAACACTAAACGAAAATTGTAAAGGGGAGCCGAATTGGCTTATCTTTCGATCCTAATTCGGTCGTGGAAGGGCCGAGGGGATGTCGGGAGAGCTTGGTTTGGCCTAAGGATGGCTCGAATTGGCTGATTTCAACTCGGCCAAAATAGGGTACCTTCGGCCCGACGGAGCTGCTTCACTATTTCATCATGTCGGCACTTCTCCGGCGACTCTCGGAACGAACGAATGTTACCATCGTGTAGCTGACTTCCCCCAAATTCTAATGAACCCAACCTCACATTTTTTGGCTCAAAATTGACCCTATATCAGTGCTCTGGTTTGAGCTTCACTGGAAAACTAAGCAACTGAGAGAAAGTACACTTTTTAGGTGTGGAGTGGGGCTCTTTATGTCACGCCTCGACCCGGTTTGGTCAGATTCCTGTGAACAACCCGCCACTCTTACGATTTATTAAAGGGTTTCCCCTTATTATAATTCGTAAAGAGTAAGGCTTCCTTTAAACCTGCACCAATTCCTGGAATAGCATAATCAAAACTGCATGAAATTTTAAACTTTACATACCTATCTGTCTTACAGGCATCTTAGTTGATGGTCTTTCAAGGTAGGCTTTCCAGGATTTCCTGAAAGGGATATAAGGGAGGGGGTGAGTACAACTACTCAGTGAATGGGTTTTCAAAGGTCTACTTTTAACTTTTAAGAAAAATATTTATATGGAGTGTGCTAGACTCCTTTCTTTTCAAAAAAATCCCTTTATTTAAAAATTTGGGTGTTTCTATTATTTCTTAGTTATCGGTGTGTCATCACCCAACACACATCCTTTATCATGAAGGTTACACACATTCGCAAGTCAATATCACTACTAAACCCGCTAGTGGCTTCGGAGCGACTTTTCCTACCACCCGGATAGAAGCACGACCACTTCTACCCTGGGAATGAGTGGATGTATGCGACATCCGACCCACAATCCCAAAATCACTTCTTCATGTCCGTATGAGGATAGAGACCTCATCATGTCCCCACCCCGGTCTCATGCGCTTGGTGCTACTCCAAATTTCGCACAGACAACTGGAACGATGAACTACCCTTATAGCCACCAAGTCGTCCAGTGCCCTTAGGACACATCACTACCCCTCATGGGCATCTTGATGATCTCATACTCATAGTGCATGCACAAACAATGTTTTCTTATATTTCCATGTAATCTGTGGTGCCACTGGTCCAATGTCCTCGACTCTCAACCCAACCCGCAGTTGTTTGTCTTGACTAGTCCGTCGACCTATCAAAGAGGGTGTATCTTTCCTTTCTGAATACTTGTATGAAACCTGAGTGGGAATTAATGGAACTTTTAAGGAAACGGATCTTATTAAATCAAAAGGGGACTATAAAACTCTGACTATATACTTGATTTATGAGGAGGGTTAGCCACCATGCTGGGGTCCTTTCGGGCTTCTTCCTATGTCAGGTTGTAGACCCTAGCTGCAACTCTTGTGGGTGCTTCCCTTCCCCCATTGAGTGCCCTCTGATTTTGGGGCGGTGGTGGTGAAGCGTTTTGCGAGGCATTTTCCCGTGCCCTCGAGCAATTTCTAATGTAGTGCCCGAATTGTCCGCACCTGTAGCATGTTATACATGCCCATTCATAGTTTTTCTCGCACCAGGGTCAATAAGGGCCTCTCCTCGAAGGGAGTACATCCATCTTCTTGTGGCCACGGTGGTCCTCCTCCCTTCAAGGGAATCTTGGTGGGTTCCTCCGTCGAGGCTGGCCCAGTTCTCTTAGGCCTCATTTGCTGCCCTACCCCCTGTCCTCCCTTTGCCCACCCATCTCCATCTGGCGGCGCCTTGTTTGGACCAACCACTCGCATTCATGCGCCATGCCCACTATGGCAGCTACGTCAGTGGGGCATCCCAAAACCCACATTCGGTCACTTATATCCGTATTTAGACCGTTGATGAACTTTTGGCAGAGGTTGGCCGGCCCTGCCAGGTCAGGGCGAAGGGTCTCAACTTGTTGAACTTGGTCTCATATGCCAAGACCATGTGGGCTCCTTGGCAGAGTTGAAAAAATTCCACATTCTTTTTGTTGATTAAGGGGGGTTAGGTTCTCTTCTGAGTACCTTCGGGAAGAGGCACCTTACGTTGTCCCACCATCTCTTCGCGATGGATTCTAGAAAGAATTCGACCAACGTAACCATCTCCTCTGGGGGTATGCTGATGATACACATAAACTTCTTGAGGCTCGCCAACCAGTCTATGGCGGCCTCTACCTCCTTCTCCCCGTAAAAGGGCTTGCATCTCAGTTGTCAGAGCGTCTTTAGGTATCAGGGAATGTCGAAGAGGGGAGGGATAGGTGTGGAAGGGGGTTGGGATTGGACCTCCTCCTGGTGGGTTTGAGACTCAGAATCCGGGTGAGGTTTGTCGCTGAGGTGGGGTTCCTCGAACACCCTAGTGAACTCCTCATATAGCCTTTGGTGTCTGGAGCTGATGCCCTCCGGGAGAGAGGGCGCTCCCGGGAATTCAGCCTTCTGGAGAGGGTTTTCGACGCAATAAGTAGTTGCCGCCCTTGTTCTCTTGACTCCTCTCTTAGGTTCCATAGCTGGGTTGAAATTTTTTTTAATTAGTATTTATATTATAAAGTCTTGACAATGTATCCGAGAAAACACAGGCTCTAATACCACCGAAGTTGTCACGCCCCCACCCAGTTTGGCTAAGGTTCTATGAACAACCCGCCACTCTCCCAAACCTTGAAGAAGGGCTCCTCTAGGGGATCAAGAGAGTCAGGCGTAGTACCTAACATGTTTTACCTGGACAACAATAAACAAAACTAAAACTTTTAAATTTGTATACATGGGTTGGGATTTAGGGAGGAAAAGTCAGTGTAGTTGTGTTCCTTCCAAAAAATGTTTAAAGGGAGTGGGTGAGTTCGACAACTTAGTGAGTGGGGAAAGATCCATTAGGAATGCTCAATTATGCAATTTCAATTATTTGTTATTTTCGCAGTTTCTTCATGGGTTTCTCAAATTCACATCAACAATCACACTCCTATCATAGGAGGGATCACACATTCAAAGAACGGTCCTTGATCGTGCCACTTATGGACCGGAGCGCATTTACCATCCACCCTAATAGAGGTACACTGCTTCTACCCGGAGTTTGAGTGTACATCAATAGTCAGACACTTAAACCCTAATTACATCACCATGTCCACTCATTGGAATGAGTCCTTATTTCCCTTACTGCCTCGGACCCCATTTGTATGAAGCTTGTCATGCCCTGACCCGGTTTGGTCGGATCCCCGTGAATAACCCGCCACTCTTCAGTTCATAAAGGGTTTCCCCCTTTATAAACTGCAAGGAGTAAAGCGTCCTTTCTACTTGTATTTTCTCGAATAGCATTATACAAAACTAAGTAATTTAAAATAGACATACCTATCACATTCCAAAATTTGTAAGGTCTTTAGCAAAGGTTTTTCTTTGGTAACCTGAAAGGGGTAAAAGGGAGGGGGTTAGTTCTACAACTCAGTTACCAGGTGTTAGGAGTGAGTGTTCAAGAAAAAGCTTTGTTCAACGTTTTCCAATATTATCATTTCCTTTAAGAAATATCTTTTCTCGAACTCCAATTTTTAAAATTCTCTTTCCCATTTCCATATTAAGTGTATTTCACAAACAATACACACCCTTCATCAGGAAGAGAACACACATAAGTAGGTGCAGCCCGTCCACTACACCCACTTGTGGCTCGGAGCGTCTATAACGACCACCAAGATAGAAGCCCATCCACTTCTACCCTAGATCTTAGTGGATGTTCTCAACATGCGACACTCAGACCCAAGTATCACTCCATGTTCCTAGGAGGACAGAGACCTCATCTCAACCCCACCCAATCTCATGCGCAAGAAGCTACTCCGAGCTTCCTGACTATTGGCATGACGAACTGCCTTTATCTCTACCATGTCATCCAATAGCCCTTAGGTCCCATCATTACCCCTCTTGGGCGTCTTGATTGTCCTGTACCTCAAGTGCATACACAAAATAATAGTTTTCCACATATAGCCATTTATCTTTGGTGCCACTAGTCCAACAGCTCTGACCATCAACTCGACCTGCAGCTGTTTGTATAAGTTGGTCCGTTGACCTGACCCAAATGCACTGCTACTAGTCTATCGAGTATTGTTGGTCCTGTCTTTGTACCATGGTGAAATCACACATTCATTTCATTATAAATTTCATGGCTTTATATAACTCATGTTAGTTTACGAGCTACAGCTCGTGCCCACTAGCCTTGGGCCCACTACATGTGATTTTCTAAAAGTAGGCATTTAGCCCTACAAGTTAAAAAACTGAGGCCTATATCCTATCTAAGCTGTTCTAGGTCTCGTCAAGAAGGTCTCCCCAAAGGTTTTAGCATTCGCACACAGTCAAGGGAGAACACTTCTAACAAAAATGTATTTTCACTTCATCTCACCAACTGGGTGTGATGATACCTCCACTTACAACTGGCAAGTGAGTTTCTCCTTCCTTTAAGGAAGTCCATCATACTAATCGGCTATGATTTCCTCTACTTACAATCGTTAAGTAGGTTTTAGCTTAGTTTGCCCATCACCCCAATCGGGTGTGATGTTAAAGTTCCACTCACAAGTGGTTTTTTGTTTCTAAAGTGCTCACCATCCCAACCGTGTATGATGTAAATGATCCCACTAACCTGATAACAGTGATGTGTTAATCCTCAGTTAGTTTCCAAGTCAACGTGAGCTTTCTCTTAATTACGTTTCGATCACACTTATCCCTACACGATTTAGGCAGCCTTATCAATTACGGTTTGACATAAAAGCCTAAGCTCACCAATTATCAATTACATGAACTTAGGTCACTAAAGTTTATTTTTCTTAACTTTAGGTCCCTAATGCCAACTCTTTTTCAATTTGAGTCCCAAGGTTTCCAAAATTCCCTTTGAGTCCTCATTTTACTCAAAATTGTACAAGGGGCTCAAGTTTTCCAAATTTTCTATTTGGTCCCCATCTTTTCAAAAATTACCATTTTGCCCCTACATTCCAGAAATGGCAATTTGACCCTAAAGTTTCTAAAAATGAACCAATTGCTCCTCTAACATCTTTTTCATGGCCAATTGGCCTTCCGTTTTAGGAAATTGCAAATAAGTCCCTCAATTATCCGAAATCCCCAATTTCTCCAATTCAAACTAATCGAATTTGATTTCTTAAAATTGGTTATTCAATCGGGCTATTTTCTCAAATTGAAGGTATGGATCAGTTCCTACACTTCAATATGATTCAATCAAATGGAGCTTCGCTGGAAAACTGCTCATAGAGATAGAAAGCTTCAAATGCTTACCGTCAGGGGTGCGGCGGTCCAAGCTCTCTATCGGGGAAGGTAGCAATCGTCCTGAGGTTTCTCCTAGGATAAAAAGTTACTACAATTGACATCGAATTAAGGGAGGATTTTGTTAGTGAAGTTTCCCATTTTCTTTCTCTAACTTCGACATGCAATGAATTAGGAGGGCCGAATTGGCTTACCTTTCAGCTCTATTGAGGTCATATGAGGCTGTAGGGGTATTAGGGAGGGTTGGTTTGGCCAAGGGATGGCTGAACTTGGCCCTTTTCAGCTTGGCCAAAATAGGGCAGCTTCGGTCTGTTAGACCTACTTCACTATTTGATTCTGCCGGCACTTCTCCGATGGTGGTCGGGTCAAAAGGAGTATGCTATTAGGTAGCTAACTTCCTTCTTAGTTTTTAGGATTGGATCTCACCTTTTAAGGCTGAGAAAAATGCCCATATCGGAGCTCTGGTTCGAGCTTCACAGGAAAATGGAGCACTTGAGAAAGAATAGAGATTTCTGATGTGAAGAGTATGAATGGAGAGTAGCTCTTTATATAGGGAGCTTGAGTAACCACTGCCTGACATATTTTCTTTTTTCTTGAGCTTATCCTCATCCTAAAACGGCCTGATCGGAGTCATTTTTCCTTCATCGGATTTACCATTTTCTACATTGAATGAACTGTGCTATCATCTGAAGGAAGAAGATGACACTGTTCCGAACAGGACCAGACCGGTTTGATCGGGTTCAATGTGTAAATCGGCCTGTTCAGGTTCGATTCGACCGAATTTCTCAAATTTAAAAATTTCTTAATTCATCTAAATTCATTCTCCATCTTATGGTGGCTTCAATTCCCTAATTTGATCATTTAAAGTCACCGAGAAAAATAAATTTAGGAACTTGTTCAAGTATGGTTCAAACCGGATCAATCTGGTTCACCCTGAACTGGTCTGGTTTTCTCTTCCCAATTGTCCCAAGGTTCTTTTCCATGCTTTTTATGACTCTTTGAGTCATTTGGGGTTTGTCAATTTCTCATTTTACTCTTCCCCTATATGTTAAGGTTCATGAATCAGTTCGATTTTCTCTTTTGAGTTGACCTGTTATTTTCCCAGTTTTTTTATATTTAAAAGATGGGGTTTACAACTCTCCCCTCCTTTTAGGAGTTTTGTCTCCAAAACTAAATTAGCAACCTTTGCCTCAAGAATAATTTCCCTCGCTGTCCACTTGGGATTTGCTTGACATGCTAACATATCGGTTGTTCTTTCACTTAGCCCCTTTATAACATGCACTTAGGCTATATTTTGATCGAGGGGTTTGGAGGGGAGGTGAAGTGATGGATTTGGAGGTGTTAGAAATTTTTAATAATCCATAGTTTGGATGGAGGGGAAGTGAGGGGAAGGATTATTAATGAAAAAATAATAAAGATAAATTTACCCCTTTAATTAAATTAAATAATTTATTAGCTATTATATATTATTAAATTATATTAAAAATATTTTTTACAATAATTTTTTATTTATAATATTTGTATTATATAATTTTATATAAAATATTATTAATATATAAATATATTTAAAGTATATAAAAATAAATAAATAAATAATATAAAAAGTAAATGAGGGTATTAAAGTAATTTAAGCATTAAATGATACAATCCCTCTAAATCCCTCCACTTTTGGAGGGATTGTGTTGTAGTGTAAATGAAGGGGTTGGAGGGGTTGGAAGGGTTGGGAGGTGATTCTCAGCCCCTCAAAATCCCTCCAAACCCCTCAATCCAAACATAGCATTAAGGAATTTCTTTTACTTTTCATTGTTTACTCATTCCATGTAGTTTATCATAACTAGGCATGTCTTACCCACTATTCCAAAGGCACATCCTTAGGCTCACTTCTTCCTCTACTTAGGGCAAGATTCTTCATCTTGGGGTTCTTGCCCAAGACTTCAGTATTGGGAGTTCCAAAATGCTCCATTGTTCACGTGTCTTGTTATTCTCTTTATCGTTCAAACCCTTAACCCGGTGTTCCTTCGAGCGTTAAGTACTTGTTTTCACGAGTTTTGGTGTTATCACCTTTTCATCCTATTTTGACCATTCTTTCATCCATTGTTTATTACAACTTTGGTCCATGATTCATGTTTGACCTTGTTATGCTTAACTAACTGACTCTTCCTTACTTGAGTTACATTTTTCCTCGGGTATGTTGGGCTTACCTGTCCCTCACTGTATGACATGTTCTAGCTCTGTCTTTGTCCATTAGAATTCTAGAATACTTCCTTGATGGTTATTCTCAACTTTCTCACCTTTTGGGGATCGTATACCTCAAATACCTTTACCGTTATCCAGTCATCCTTCTTGTCTTTGACGTCATGTCTTACATAACCGTGTTGGTTTTAATTACCTTCTTGTCCTTTCTCAATTTCCTTATTGGGTTTTTTCCTGGTTTCAATTTATTGAGTTTCCCGATGATTTACTGACATGCTAGGATTCTTCCCTTCTTATGTCCCTTCTCATTTCTAGTGGCATCCTTTACTCAAGGACCTTCCCTTTCCTTAATCCACCCTGACTCACTCGTAACCATTTCACGATTCTTTATTCTGAGTTGATCCCTTTTTATGGTTTCCTTCTCTACTATGTCATTCAAAGTAGAGATTTTCACCTTAGGAGCTACATGTTCAACCTTCTTACCATTCCTTGAAGGTTCCTTCCCTTTACCTTCCTACACTCTCTTTATTTTGGGACATTTACCCACTTTTAATTCTCCATTGTCTTAAAATCTCCATTTCGTCCCTTATTCCCTATCTGAGAAACTTCCGATTATCAAGTTTTTTTGTCTAATCCACACTATGCCCGCCCATTCAATCTTTAAGCTCCATTAAGCGAGAGTGGACCACGAAGAATCTTGATATCAGTGGCCATTTCCTTTAATCATTTCTTAATTGGAGGGTTTACTTCTCTAAGGTTTCTCATATTTGTTTTCCTCTATTTCCTTATTATGGGTAGTCCACCCCTTTCTTACTTGTACGACATCTTTTGATGCTAACTTCCTACTTACCCATTCCTTGGGTTATAACTTACTCCTTGGATTATGGGTAAACTTCCCTTGTAACTGGTCCTTTATTACCAACTTTCATCCCATGTGAACTTTTCTCCTCTATTCCACTTTAGTTAGGTTCAGTACTTCTTCATTGGAATCTATATGCCTCTTTAGGGCTCCTTTCCTTAGTAAGCTTCCTCCTAGTATGCTACCCTTACTCTTAAAACCTTGCGGCACATCTTTTGTACCCCATCCTCTTTCTCACTTGTACCCTAGTACACGTCTATTTCTTTTAGGGAGAGCTCACACCCTCCTTGTTTCAAGATCTCTCAATCCTCCTACGAGAGGCTTTCTTAACCATCTCATGGTCTTTTGTCGTTAATATAGTCTTGGTCATTGATCTCTTTAGGGATTTCCTTCATCCTTGTTTTCCAATGTTTTGGCCTTTTCACTTCTCCCTTCTTTGTCAGGGCTTAAATCCATGGTTCTCCCGAAGGTGAGTTCGTTAACTGCATCGCCCCTACTATTTTCTTGTCCAACTATATAGGGCAGCTGTCACTATATTTTACTAGTCCTTGATGCTCATCCTATTAACCTTCTTAGAGAGTAGTCTTTACTAATTCTCGGTCCTTCTTAGGGCATCTTTTATTCTTCTTGACCATCCTGTTGTTACTCATTATTTCCTTCCACTAGGTTTGTTTGAAATCCCTATTTGGCTCCTCTGCTCTTCCAAAGCAGGTCACACTTGGTCATCCCGATACACCCTTATCCACTTATGCCCCTTTATGAGGTTCCTTATTTTGGGTTAAGCCTCTTATGATACATCTGTCAGTTCCTTAGCTTGGGAATTTTCCTTTTATGGTCTCACTTCCTACCTTTATCCTTCTACCTAGGGACTTCTGTCCTAGGAGTTTTACGTTCAACCTCCCTAATGCACCTCAAAGGCTTTTCCTTCTTTCCTTTCTTACATCCATCTGATATCGGTATGGTTGTCCACTCTTTATCCTTCCCTGTCCTCCAACTCCCTTTTTGTTCCTTATCCTCCCTTCGAGGAACTCCTGATTATAGGTTGGTTCCTAGCACTTCGTTTTATGTCCAATTGTCCATCAATGGTCCTTTCGAGTGGTACTTAGTCATCCCTCTAGAGTTCCCCTCTTCACTCTTACCATGTCCTACCCTAGAGTTACTAGATGATGCTTTCCACATTTGCCTTTTTCTGAGGGGTTCTAGGTGTACTTCTCATGTATCTTACTTCCTCTCTAGTTGACCTTCTTAAGAAGAAGTTTGAATTTTTCTCTTTACCTTGCTATTTCTTGACTTCTTTGCGAACATCTTACTTGACCCTCTCCTTAAGGAAAATCTACATTTAGCTCCATTTGAGTTTTCTTAAGGTCCTACCCTTGGTCTTCTTCCCATAATCTATCCTCATGTCATTGAGGCACACAATCGCATCATTGAGAAATAGAAAAATCTTTAAGAACTCTGAATTTTCTTTATTCATGATTGAAGTAGGAATATGGTTTGGGGTTTTAACTTCTTTTAAGGAAGATTATTACAATAATGGATCGGGAAGTACTCACTACTATGCTAGGGTCTAAACGATTTTCCTCCTGGATGAGGTTGAAATCCTTAGCTAAAATAGCGGTTCTTGTGGTGTTATCCCTTTGATCTTCGGCAGTTGAGGAGGTCTTCTTCCCATGATCCTTCCTCATGTAATTGAGGCACACAATCGCATCATTGGGAGATAGAAAAATCTTTAAGAACACATAATTTTCTTTATTCATCATTGAAGTAGGAATATGGTTTGGGATTTTAACTTCTTTTAAGGGAGATTGTTACAATGATGGATCGGGAAGTACTCACTACTATGCTAGGGTCTAGACGATTTTCCTCCTGGATGAGGTTGAAATCCTTAGCTGAAATAGCGGTTCTTGTGGTGTTATCCCTTTGATCTTTGGCAATTGACAAGGTGTCCTTATTGGAAAGTATCGCTTTGATTACTTGCAGTGGGGTTCCTTTACTATATGTCCACCTCTTCTACACTCATAAAAGGTTCTCTTGGGACCTGTCCTCTGTAACATTAGGGAACTTCTCATGCAATGTCCTCATTATCCACATCTATAACAAGTCATCTCCTTGTATGAACCTTTGTGGTTCCTCCTATACTTAGAGCATTGTGGGGCCTTTCTAAGGGATTGTTTGTGGTTCGATGCTTCACCGTCCTTGAGCCCAAACACCTTGAAGGTTTTCTTGTTGAGTCTTCTTCTACCAAGGGTTACTCTAAGAGTCCTTCTATACTCCTTAGTTCCCTAGTGCATTTCCTCCTTTGGGATGGGATTCTTCTTAGTTTCCAGGGTGGCTAGGGTAGCACGGGTTTGTTTGGCTATTTTTCTTAGGGCCATTCCCCTAAAAGGTAGGTAGTTTTCATTTAATTCTTATGTTATATAGTCTTGATAATGTATTCAAGGAAACAAGCTCTAATACCACTAAGGTTGTCACACCCCGACCTTGTTTGGTCGGATCCCCGTGAACAACCCGCCACTCTGCAATTCATCAAGGGTTTGGTCAGGGGAGAACATTTCTAACAAAAATGTATTTTTCACTTCATCTCACCAACCGAATGTGATGATACCTCCACTTACAACCGGCCAATAGGTTTCTCCTTCAAGGAAGTTCATCATACCAACCGGGTATGATTTCCTCTACTTACAACCAGTAATTAGGTTTTAGCTTAGTTCGCCCATCACCCCAACCGGGTGTGATGTTAAAGTTCCACTCACAAGTGGTTTTTTGTTTCTAAAGTGCTCACCATCTCAACTGGTTATGATGTAAATAATCCCACTCACTTGATAACTATGACGTGTTAGTCCTCGGTTGGTTTCCAAGTCGATGTGAGCTTTCTCTTGCTTCCGTTCTGGTCACACTTATCCCTATACGATTTGGGTAGCCTTATCAATTACAGTTTGGCATAAAAGCCTAGGCTCATCAATTATCAATTACTTGCACTTAGGTCCCTAAAGTTTATTTTTCTAAACTTTAGGTCCCTAATGCCAACTTTTGCCCAATTTGAGTCCCAAGGTTTCCAAAATTCCCTTTGAGTCATTATTTTACTAAAAATTGTACAACAGGCTCAATTTTTCTAAATTTCCAATTTGGTCCCCAACTTTTCAAAAATTACCAGTTTGCCCTACTTTTCAAAAATGGCAATTTGACCCCAAATTTTCCAAAAATTGACCAGTTGGTCCTCCAACATCTTTTTCATGGCCAATTGGCCATCAATTATGGGAAATGGCAAAGAAGTCCCTCAATTTTCCAAAATTCCCATAGTGGAAAGTTAAGCCAATTTGGCTCCTCTCTATAAATTCCGATATGTGCTAGAGAGAGAACCGATAGATTTTTAATAACAAAATTCCCACTCAATTCAGCATCAATTGATGCAATTCTTGATCTTAGGAGCAACCTCGACAAAAGAGCTATCTATCCAGATTGATAAAATCAAATTCAACAGTGTTGTAAGGTTGAAATTGGGGGAAATTTTGTTAATTTCAAAATTTTGAGGGACTACAGTGCAATTTCATAAAATTGAGGGCCAATTGGGCATGTTAAAGATGTTTGAGGATCAATTAGCCAATTATTGGAATTTCTGTGGTAAAACTTACCATTTTTGTAAAGTAGGGGGAAAATGGTAGTTTTGGAAAAGTTGAGGACCAAATTTCATTTATTCGGGATAATGAAGGCTATTAGGCCAAAGGATAATGAACAAGGATGTTCATATCGTGTAGAAAAATGAAGTACCGAGAACACCAGCTAAGACAAGTTCATGTGAAGGCAACAAGCCGGTTAAGAGGAAATTCACTACACTATCGAGTGAGTGGGATTTTATATCATACCCGGTTGGGATGATAAGCACCTCGAAATTTAAAACCCAATACTAAGTGGTATTTTAACCATCACATTTGAGAGGAGTGATTTGGAAATTACATGGAAAAATTACTTACCGGTTGTAAGTAGATCATACATGGTTTGTATGAAAAAACTTACTGTAACGAAGTAGAAAACCCACTTATCTGTTATAAGTAGAGATGTCCTCATACCTGATTGGTGTGATGGACAACTAAAATTTCATTTTGTCAGAAGTGCTTTCCCCTAACAGTGTGCCACTGCCTAAACATTTTGGGAGACCTTTTTGATGGGAGCTCAAATAGCTCATATATGTTGGATGCCTCGGTTTTGGAACTTGAAGGCTAATATGCCCGATTTTGAAAATCTCAAATAGTGGGCCCTAGGCCAGTTTGCACAAGAAGGAGCTCATAAAAAAACATGATTTTAAGCCTCAAAAACTTAAGTGAATGAATTGTTTGGCCATGATACTAAGACAGGACCGACATATTTGATGGACTAGCGATAGTGCAACATGATAGGTCTACGGACTAGTTGAGACAAACAATTGCAAGTCGAGTTAAGGGTCAGGGCCGTTGAACTAGTGGCACCACAAATTATATGGCTTATGTGTAAAATTATTGATTTGTGCAAGCACTAAGTTACGGGACCTTCAAGACGCCCAAGAGGGGTAGTGATGGCTACTGGATGACATGGTGGAGATAAGGATAGTTTGTTGTGCTAGCAGTCATGAAAGCTCGACATAGCTTCATGCACATGAGACCGGGGTTGGGTCGGGATGAGGTCTTTGTCCTCATACGGACATGAAGTTTTGTTACGGGATTGAGGGTGGGATGTCGCATACATCCACTCATTCTTAGGGTAGAAGTGGATCTGCTTCTATCTATGTGGCCAGTAAAGTTGTTCTGATGCCACAAGTGGGTACAGTGGATGTGCTGGCCTATGATTGTGTGTTCTCTTCATGATGAATGGTGAGTGTTGGATGATAAACACTCCGTTGTGATGAGAAATGGCTATGAAAAACCTAGATTTGAAAATGAAAGGTTTTAAAGAAAAAATGAGTCTAGCACACACCAATTCAAACTACTTTTGAAAGTCATACTTTTAAAACCCACTCACTAAGTCGTTGAACTCACCCATTCCCTTATACCCCTTTCAGGTAATCCTGGGGAAAGCCTACCTAAAGACCACAAGTTAAGACACCAGTGAGGCTGGTATGCTAAGTTTAAAATTTTATATAGTTTTGATTTATGATATTCTAGGAAAGGTGTAAGTTTAAAAGGATGCATTACTCCTCATGGTTTATAAGAAGGGGCAACCCTTAATAAACCGAGAGAGTGGCGAGTTGATCACAGGGATCTGACCAAACCGGGTTGGGGCGTGACATTAGGTGTGAGGAGGATAAATGGAGAGGAGCTCTTTATATAGGGAGCTCGAGGACCCTTTGCTCGACATCTTTCCTTTTTGGTCGAGCTTATCCTCTCCCTGAAACAGCCAGATTGGAGTCGTTTTTCCTTCATCGAGGTTACTATTTTGAATCGGACTGGACCGATCCGACTAGGTTCAATGCGTAAATCGGCTAGTTCAGGCCCGATTCAACTAGTTTTCTTAAAATTAAAAATTTCTAAATTCATTCTCTATCTAATAGTGGCTTCAGTTCCCTAAATTGATTATTTTAAGCCACTAGGAAAAATGAATTTAGGAACCGATTCAAGTATGGTTCAAACCGGTTCAATCTGTTCGATCTGATTCACCCTGAACCAGTCTAGTTTTCTCTTGCCAAATGTCCCAACGTTCTTTTCCATGCTTTTTATGACTCTTTGAGTCACTTAAGGTTTGTTAATTTTCCATTTTACCCTTCCCCTATCGGTTAAGGTTCATGAACTGACTCGATTTTCTCTCTTGAGTTGAACGATTCTTTTCTCGATTTTCTTATCTTTAAAGGATAGGGATTACAAAGCTCCTCAAGTTTCACGACCTACTAAATGACAGAATCACCTTTATGCACCATGGGTCATCACTACCTCTTGCCAGGTATTGTGATGGTGTAAACGTCATCGTGCATGCACAATCAACAGTCGTTTTGAATTATAGCCTTTATCTTTGGTCCTCTAGCATAATGGTCTCTCTGCTTGGCTTCGGCCCACGTGCACTATCCCAATAGGTTCGACAACCTGGCTTCTACAGGGCAGCAGTTCGCCCCAACCAGCTCAACAACTCAAACTTGTCTCGATGGGTATCACACAAAGTTCCCATTATTTAGGGCTTTAACTTCATATATCACATATTCGTTTTGGATGGGTCCATACCCGTATCCATCGGCCTTTGGCCCACTAGCATCTCGAGCCTAAGCCCAAAATTAGCTCCCAAATATTTCAAGTAGAGTCACCCAGTTAGGGGAGGCTAATTTCGAGAAAATAGTTTTCAAAGTTGAACTGTCATTACAATAGGAATTGACATCATAGAGATTCCCACTCACCCAATAATCTTAGCGTGATCGTCCCGGTAGAGTCTAGCCTTGTGGTGTGCTTCCAGAAGCCGACATTCGAGCAGTCTGCTCATACACGACACAAATATCCATATCAGGATTCTTTGACTAAGTGATCGCATCTTTTTGGGGCATTTGAATATAGGCCCTCACATTTTGCCTTGATTGCACTTTGTTCCCTAAAGTTTGTACGGTTACCTTTGGGTCCTCAATTGCCCTTTTTTCTTCAATTCAGTCCCCGGGTTTTCCAATTAACTTTTCTGGTCCTTAGTTTTGTCCCAATTGCCCATGGGCCCCTCAATTTGCTGAAATTTCCATTTAGCCCCAAATTTTCCCAAAATTATAATTTGACACCAAATTCTCAAATTTTACGATTTGGTCCTCCATTTTATCCAATTTGCTTAATTTGCCCCTAATTGGGAGGGAATTTCATGAAAAAACCCTCGATTTTATCAATTTTCCATTCGGTCCCCAATTTTTGAAAAATCCTCAATTTTCCCAAACTTTTCAAATTTTGCATTTTGGTCCCTAAATCACAATTTTGTTCAATTTACCACCCAAAACTTGGTTAATTTCCCTCATTCTCGATTTGAATCATCTTCTCTATGTTTTTCTCGTCATTTCAAGCTTTGAACCGCTCGATTTGGCTTGGAAATGAGCTCAAACGGAACTTCACCGAAAAATACAGTCTAGAGAGATAAAGCTTCGATATCTTACTTGTGAGGGTCTGCTGATCGGAACTTCGGCTACCACCTTGTTGCTTCCATTGCAGGGATCCTCCCTGGATCAAACTGCACTTCAATTGATGACCTTAGCAGCGTAAATTTTTATTGTTAAACTTTTTGTAGAATTCGGCCATGAATAGTATTTTCCGGCAAAGGGCGACAGAGGGAGCTTACCTTCTTAGCTCAGGCGAAGGTCGGGACACCTCTAGGTGGGGCATATGGGGGTCTGGCTTGGCTGCAATTGGTCGAGGGAAAGCTCAAAGTAGGTTGTAGCAGGTCGGTTATTTTTCGATCGAGGAGTGGCAGCACTATTTGAGCTTCCTTGGTGGCTCTGAAGTTGAATGGAAGGTATGTTCAAGTAAAGGACTTCCTCTTGATTCCAGACTCGAAAAATCCCATCGTCGGAGCTCGGTTTTGCAGCTCGCCAGAAAATGCATTATTCTTCTTCTTCGCTTGATTGTGGGATGATGAGAATGAATGAGGGGGTGTTCTTTATATAGTGAGCTTAGCAACTATTCAAGCTACCCATCGATGTAAGACTCAGCCACCGGCGACATGACCGAAGAGTTTTTTGAGTCATCGAAGACTTCAAATTTTCTATCATCTCTCTCCTCCATTCTCTCTGTCAGCGTCTCAGGGTTGAAGATGATTATGTTTTGGTTGTACCACATGGCGCACTGTGATTGGTCAATTTTTCTAACATGGAGTGCTAGTGTGTCTCGTCCGACTAGGTTCGCTATCCAAAATTTGAAAATCGGTTGGTTCGACCATTTTTCTAAATTTTAAAATTTTCTAAATTTATCTAAATTTATTTTCTATCTAATGATGACCTTTCCAAATTGACATTTTTAAACAACCTAGAAAAATGAATTTGTGAACTGGTTCACTATGGTTTATGCTGATTCGTTCTGGTTCAGGTCTGGTTCACCCTGAACTGGACTGGTTCTAACCCCAATTCCACTTCCTAGTACTTCCTTGAAATTTTTGTGAATTTTTTATCACTTGGAATTTTCCAATTTCCCACGTTGATTTTTTTTGTTCATTAATTGGCTCGTTTCTTCGCACATAACTCTATACCTATTTTTTTTTTCCTTATTTTTTTTGATCCCAAAGGACGGGTTTTACAGATATTTGGGAGGCTATAATGAGAATATTGAGATATTTAAAAAAGAGTATATATAAAGTACTTCAGTTTAAAGTTTAGAGTCACACTATAGTGAAATGTTTTTGTAATTTAGGTTGGACTAACTATGTGGATTATAGAAAATCTATATCTTTCTATTGTGTATTTATTGAAGATAATCTTATATAATGTAAAAGTAAAAAACACGTTGTAGTTACCTGATTATCAACAAAATTGAATTAACGATCAATAACTCAAACTATTTGTAAATTAATTTTGATAAAAAGATTACTAATAAAGTTTTACTTTTTTAATGAAAAATATATAAAATTGTGGCGCGATAACAATTATATTATAAAAATTAGCAAAAATATAGTTTAATATTATAGTATTGAACATATGAAAATTGATTGATATTTTATTAAAAAAATTAATATTAATATTATGGAGTTACAATATATAAAAACTAGTGTACAACCAGTATATTTATTAAATAAAAGTTTATATTCTAAAAAATGTGATAATATTTGTAAAATAAAATGAGAATTATATATATATAGCTAATATTGAGCGAGTGTATAATATTGTTAAATTAGGTATATATTTGTAAATAGTGTAAATATATTTTATTTATATTTATAATTTAATTTATTATATAAATTATTTTAATTTTTAATATTTAATAAATTTTTACAATTTTCATCTACGAAGAACAACTAATTTTGTTAGTGTTGAGTTAGAATATCAATTTTTATTTCATTGTATTCACCAATTTATAGTATGATCAATTGATTTTTCATCATTGATATTATATAAAAATAAAAATAAAAAGTATTAATTAATATAAAAATACTATCACCATTTTTATTCAATAAAATACTAAAAAGAATTATTTACGTATTTCATATTCAAAATCATTGTAATGGTGAATGATCTATAAGGAGCTGCCAATATCAGTGGAATATTTGCCGGTACTCCTCGGACGCATCGGCGTAATGAAGAATTAGTTTCTTAGGGTTGAATGTGCCTACGGCTTTTGTTCATCTGTTAATAAGCAGCTTAATGGATCCGCTCACAAAATTACCCTCAACCTTCTTAATCACGGAATATCATATTGGTTAATTTATCTCAAATTTGCTCTATACATTTAGATTTCATTGAAAGATTTACGGCACATGACCAGGACAATTCTTACTCTCCAACACTTTTTTATGTAAAAGACAATTTTGTTATCCATATTGCATATAATGTTTACACCAAGTGCTGACCTGTACACCTACTACAAACAATTGCATATTCGGCAACTTCCTAATCAAAGTTGCGCAGAAATATTGACATGATAGTTCAGTTCTCACGAGTGAATTGCACATCTTAATTGCACGGGCGTCTTTTTTCCACCAGAGATAATCATAATGATTTACATTTGTTATCGAGGCAAGATTAAGTACCATAAAAGTCCCAATCCACGACCAAGTGTGACAGTGATGTCTTACTCCAATCCTACAACCATTTAAAAAAAGCCACACTTCACAGTGATATTATTCATAGCTAGAACATGGAACAGAAACCAGTACATAAGAAAGAAAGAAGGAAACACAGAAAAGGAGAAAAAGGAAGAGCAGTAGAGCACTCGCTCACTCTGGACCCGAGTGATTCGGTTCAGTTTTTGCTGACTGACCCGATTATATATTTATTACCAGTAGAAGTCGAACTCGAAGGGCAGCTTCTTCGATTGATGAATTCAAGCGGTTTGGTCTTCAATCCGCCTAGGGTTTAAGCTGAGGCCAGCCATTTGGTCTTCCAATCCCGAGGAGGCCTCGGCCAGGATGCGCGGGTCAGTGTAATGCCTCACGGCCTGAACGATGGCGCGGACACGTTTGTATGGATCTGAGCAATTGAAGATATCTGACCCCACAAACACACCATCGCAGCCTAGTTGCATGACCAGGGCTGCATCTGCCGGCGTTTCTATCCCGCCGGCAGCGAACTGCACCACCGGCAGCCTCCCCATCTGTTTGGCCTGTACAAGGAGGTCGTACGGAGCCCCGATCCGCTTTGCGAACGCAAAAACCTCGTCCTCGTCCATGTTGCTCAAGACCCTGACCTGGCCCATCACCGCCCTTAAGCTTCTGACGGTGCCGGCGATGTTGCCGCCACCGCCGCTGCTGAGATCCCCCTGGGCTCGGATCATCGCCGCCCCCTCCCGGACCCTCCTGAGGGCTTCGCCGAGGTCCCTGCAGCCGCAAATGAAGGGGGTCCTGAAGTTGTGCTTGTTGATGTGGTTCTCCTCGTCGGCAGCGGGGAGGACCTCGCTCTCGTCGATGTAGTCCACGTCCAGTGCCTCCAAGATCTGGGCCTCAACGAAGTGCCCCACACGCGCGCGTGCGATCACGGGGACCGAGACGACTTGCTTGATCTCCTTGATGAGGGATGGATCCGGCATGCGGGAGATGGCACGGTCACGGGTAGGCCGAAGGGAGACGAGGATCGAGCAAGCTCCAGCCTCCTCTGCAGTCTTCGCCTGCTGAACAGTGTTGACCTCAACGACCGCACCACCGCGTAGGAGCTGGGCGAGACCAACCTTGATGGAGAATGGGTTGTGCTTGGAGTCGGAGAGAGCGCTGCCGTTGTAGACCGTGACGGTGCCGTCTTCCGCCATTGTACTGTAGAGAGAAACGTTTACTGAGTGTTCTGCAGATTGACCAATCTGATCAATGATTGATGAGATGAACGGTGGTAGCTAGAATCCCCCCGCCCAATCTTTTCAATGCCAAAGACTGCAGACTGCTATTGAAGAGAAGGATGATGATTTTGACGAGGATGAGAGAAGTTCGAGAAGCTTCCATTCGACAGTGTTCCCTTTTCTCTCTCAGTTGCGTGAGGAGCATACGGTGGAAGATGCGCGTAAATGGTAGAAACTTCTACATCTTCTGAATTGTACCTTTTGGTGGTCACTTATGTGAGCTTTTTTTGCAGCAAATGTGACAGATGGCTCACACGTTTAATTTGACAATGAAATAATAATAAAATGCCGTAAATTGTAACCATGCTGAAAACGAATGCACCTCTCCATGAACGAATTAGGAGAAGAATAATCAAAACACAATTTATATTCGCCAGCAGGGCTTAATGATGGAAAAGTAAGTTCAGGCAGATGGAAATAGTGCAGCGGGTGAACTAGGGTGCACTCAACACATCAAAATTGTATCTTGGATCTAAGGCACAGTTAGAATGAAGCAAAGACTGAGCGAATAGGTCATAATCACATCAGAATTTCATCTTGGATCAGAGGCGCAAATAGAATGAAGCAACTGGCTCAAAGAGAGCAACCAGATGTAGCTTTCTCATTCCCTTTCAATTACCTTTGTTCTTCCCACTTCAGTCAAAATCACATTCTTAGAATCGCTAATCTCCAATTTATCTTTTCCCGTGTCCCTTTGTTTCAGTTCAAAATGGAAAACATGACTTTTGCTATATTTCTTAATTATTATTAAAAATATAATATTGTATTATATAAAATAATAAAATCTTATCCGTTTATGAGTTTAAAAATATTAGCCTAATTATAAGTGATAACTTTTAATTTAATATAAGTTTGATCTATCCATTTAGTAAGTTAATGAGTTAATATCAGTACGTGATATAATTTGAATATTGAGTAAAATTATTTAATTTAAACTTATTCGAAACACCGTAAGAATAATATAGTACTAATATATATATATATATTTATTGAGTATATAATATCAAATAAAATAAATTAAAAAATATTATTTATAATATTAACAAATTTATATTATTTATAAATTATTTTATTATATCATAATTATAAAAAATTACAGTTTTAAAATAGAAACGACAATGCTCAGTTATACAAGTTATAAAATCAAGCAACTTATTTGTGCCAAATAGACCATCGTAATTCTTTCTCAATTGAATTATGATGGTCATCTAGTGCCAAAACCAGGGAGAAAAGTAGTCTGGCGAGTAATTTGTTTATTGGTGGTAAAAAGGTAGTCAATAACTAGGCGCCTACTTTTTGTTTGATAATATGATCGGAAACTTTAAATTTATTCATTGATCAAGTTAAAATTCCTTTGGTTGTTGCCAACCATAATATACGTTTATGAAACCTACTCTTGGTGTTTGATCGGGTTGTCTGTTCGCAATGACCAGAGTAGTGCATTTGAGTACTCATAGTTACTGTTGGCATTTTGTTATCAAAATTCCTTCGAAATATTCAACTTTAAAAAATAATCTAATACATTTCAGTAAGTCATGGAATAATAGGTGAAGTGATCAACTTGATCTTGGACTCATAAAGTGTTAGGATTAAAAATTAATTTGAGTGATGTTTTCGGTATTTTTTTAAGGGCGTTTGGTGCAATATTAAAAAAGTTAAGAATGTAAGTAGTGGAGATAATAATTTTATTTTTAAGTGAATTTATGACTAAAAGTTATGTGATCCATGAGCACGTGCTCAAGTGATCCAAACTCTTATTAATTCAAAGGTGTGTGTAATGAGTGAATATTTGCTCCAATTAGAGTGAGAGCCTCATCATGAAAGGTGGTAGGATGGCATGATCGTTTATTACATAGTTCTCCTAAATTTGACCATCTTAAGTGAGTGGATACTGATATCTCTTTTATGTTTTTGGTATTTTAAATTATAGGTAACACTGGTATTTTTTTGTCTTTCTTATTTTATTGAAATATTGTAATATTAGGGAGATGCATGATAAGTTATGCTCAATGAGTGACTAAATATTAAATTCCCATTCTAATCTTGCACAAAATTTATGAAAATATGTAAATACATTTATAATACTCACACTCAATGTATAATTTAATATTTTAGAAAACTTTTTCTAAAATTATCCATCTAATTTTGGAATCTATGATTGGATATCGGTTCAGAACCTATATTTTGACAATGGGTAAATTTATGAAAATATAATAAAATAATTCATTTTGATTGGAAATTAAGTACTGGAAAATTTCAAGTGAAAAGTTGAATCAAATTAAGGGAAAAATGAAAATTATTAAGCCAAGTCAATATGGAATTGAATGAAGAACTTTTAGAAAAATGAATTGAGTTAAAAAGTAGTCGAATTAGAAGTGAACAAGGCAAAATACGACCAAAATCTATTGAACAAGCTCGAATTGGTAAAATTTCCTAATTTTTGGATGAGGTTAAATAAATCTGAAAATAGTAGTTATTAAATCTAATTTTTTGAAAATTGAACAAGAAATTTTTAGGCCAATCGAGCTATGGTATACTTGGGATTCACTCCTATTATGTGATCATTGTATATCAAACAAATCTCAAGTATACATGGAGTCAATTGATCCGAATAATGTGGAAAAACTAATAGGAGGAACAAGTCCCAAATAAAACAGTGAGTGAGATTTACTGACGATGAGTTTGATTGTACCATTTTATGCACTTTAGCGCACATTAAAATACATAATTATGCATGCCATGGATGAAAATGGATTCTATAAAATCAATCAAAACTACATGGTTGTATGCTAATGTAGTTAGATAAAGAATTATGATTAATCACCTAGAATGAGGGGTTGTATGACCCAAGATGATAGAAATTAATAGGAGACGTAGTATAAGTGTATGAGACCCTAATGAGGTGGATGAGTGGGGTTGGTCGAGTGAGGACCATACCTCAAGGAAATCAAACCATGCTATGGCCTAAGACAAGATAACTGGATGAGAGGGTATGGTCAAGGGAGGACTGTACTCTGAATAATTGATTGTGAATTATATATTTGAAACCATAATAAGTGGAGACGATCGAGTTTCACAAATTATCGAGTGACAGCTCGTCTTTAATAATTTTGTTGGTCTTAGTCATTCTTTTATAAATTGTTAGGTCTTAATCCATCCTTAATAAATTTGTCGAGTTTCAACTCATCTTTCATAAGATTGTCAAGTCTCAGCCTATCTTTCACAAATTATCGAGTCTCCACTTGTCTTTAATAATTTTGTTGGTTTTATTCCATCTTTCATAAATTGTTGGGTATCAATCCATCCTTCATAAATTTGTCGGATCTCAACCTGTCTTTCTTAAATTTATTGAGACTCAACCCATGTTTCATAAACTATTAGATTATAGCCCATCTTTCATAAATTATCAAGTCCTTATCCATCTTTTAATAAAATGTCGGGTATCTTCTCTTCTTTCACAAATCATCAGTTTTTTTGCATGTCATTCATAAATTGTGGGATTATTACCCATCTTTTGGTAAATTTTAGGTATCTACCCATCTTTCACAATTCATCGGGATATTACCCATCTTTTGATAATTGTCGGTCTTGCCTTTGTCATGCCCTGACCTAGTTCTCGAGTAATACCATGAACAACTTGGCGTATCGCTCTCTAAATTCTACAATTCTTCTTTTTGGGTCCCTAAATTCTTTAAATATTCCTAACTATGTGAAATTGCTTAAACAATTTTGGAGACATTTCTGATGAGAGTTAGAATAACTCCATTGGGCCAGAGGCCTCGGTTTTGAAACTTATAGGGCCCAAGGCCCTGTTTTTGGAAAATTCGTGAAGTGGGACTAAGGCCAATGGGCATGGGTTGAAGTCCATAGACAAATAAGCTTATGAGCTAATAAATATTTTCACAATCGGTAAATTGTGTGAACCGCCATCGCGCCGAAGCCGAACCGTAAACTCGATGGGCTAGTAGTTATTGAGTCGAAGCTAGGTCATCGAACCTATCTGTCATAGTAGTTATGGAGCCGAAGCTAAGTGTCGAGATCGTTCGGCTAATAGCCCCAAAGATGATGAAAATGAATAATAAAACCATTGTTTGTGCATGCATCGATTACAAAACCATTGAGGTGCCCAATATGGGGTAGTGTTGGTTCTATGGACGGTTGGACGACCAATAGAGGATAAGGGAAGTCTCATCGTCCAGAAATTCTCGAAGCTTAGAGTAGCTTCCTACACATTAGAACTGAGGTGGAAGAGGGAGAGGTCTCATCCCACTATAACAAACACAGAGAATTACAGGTCTAAGGATCAGACGACAATTGATATCCACTCAAACTCATGGAAGAAGTTGCAGACTTCTATCAGGGTGGACGGAAAAGAAGCTCCGGTCCACAAGTGGATATAGTTGGCATACTGTATCTACGAGTCTATGAACCCTTTTTGATAAAGGGTGTGTGATTGTATGCTAAACCAATCCCGAGCAAAGGGAGAATTGAAATGTTTTCTAAGAATAACAGAAGAAAATCCATGAACAGAAAAGATTTTGCCTTTACGAAAACACACCCTAATAACCATCACTGGGTTGTAGAAACTCACCCCCTCCCTTAACCCCTTTCAGGGTAGGACATACACTAGGAGGAGAAGAGAAACAAGCAAGAAACCTTCAATCACTAAGGTACGAATTTAACCATACTTTATTTTGATTTCTTTGCTTTGGAAAAGTTAACATGACACCTTTACTTTTCTTATCCTATATGGGTATAGGTACTTGGGTGGTACAAGGAGAGCTGGTGGATTGCTCATGGGGTTCCGACCAAACCGGGTCAAGGCCTGACATAAAGACTGCTTGTCATGCCCCAACTCGGTTTGGTCGATGTCCTTTGAACGACCCGCCATTCTTCCGAACCTCAAAGAGGGACTCCTCTAGGAGATCGGGAGAGACAGACATAGTACTTGTCATGTTTTCCCTAGACAACATTTAACAAAACTGAAACTTTAAATTGTGTACTTGGGTTGGGATCTGGAGAGGAAAAGCCGGTGTAGTCGTGTTTCTTCCTGAAAAGGGTTTAGAGGGAGGGGGTGAGTTCCACAACTTAGTGAGTAGGAAAAATCTTTTAGGAAAGCTTCAATTTAACATTTTCAAATGTTTGATAATTCTACAGTTTCTTCTCGGATTTCTCAATTCATATCAACAACCGCCCTCCTATCATAGGAGGGATCACACATTTGCAGAACGGTCCTCGATCGTGCCACTTGTAGATGGGAGCACCTTTACCGTCCATCATGATAGAGGTGTACTACCTCTACCCAGAGTTTGAGTGTACATCAATAGTCTGACCCCCAAACCCTGATCACTTCACCATGTCTGCATAGTGGGACGAGACCTCATTTAACCTACTACCTCAGTCTCAGTGCGCAGGAAGCTTCCTCAAGCTTCACGATCTACTGAAAGACAAAACCGCCCTTATGCACCATGGGTCATCCAGTTGTCCTTGGGCTCCATCACTAGCTCATGCCAAGTGTCGTGATGGCCTGAACATCATAGTGCATACACAATCCACAATCTTTTTAAATTATAGACTTTATCTTTGGCTTTCTAGCGCAACAGTCTGTTGGCTTGCCTTAGACCCACGCGTACTGGCCCAACAGGTTCGATAACCTGGCTTCGGCAGAGTAGCGGTTTGGCCCAACAAGCTCGGCAACTCAGACTTGGCTCGATGGGTATCACACAAAGTTTCCATTATTCAGATCTTTTAGCATATTCGTTCTAGATGGGTATCACACAAAGTTTCCATTATTCACATATTCGTTCTAGATGGCTCCATGCCGATATCCATCGACCTTGGGCCCACTAGCATCTCGTGCTTGAGCATAGAATTAGCTCCCAAATATTTTAAGAAGAGTCACCTAGTTAGGGTAGGCTAATTCCAAGAAAAATAGATTTTAAACCTGAACTGTCATTCCAACTAGAATTAACGTCATAGCGGTTTCCACTCACCTGATAATCTTGGCGGGGTCGTCCCGACGAAGTCTGGGCTTGCAGTATCTTTCTGGAAGTCGATGCTTGAGTAGTCTACTTCTACATAGCACAAATAGTCTTATTAGGGTATTGGTCTAAGGGACCGCATCTCTTTGATCATTTCCATATAGGCCCTCATATGTTGCCTTAATTGCACTTTGGTCTCTGAGGTTTGTACATTTATTTTTAAGTCCTTAATTACCCTCTTTTCTTCAATTTAGCCCCTAGGTTTTCTAATTATCTTTTTTGGGCCTTAATTTTATCAAAATTGCCCACATGCCCCTCAATTTTCTAAAATTGCTATTTAGCCCCAAATTTTCCTAAAATTGTAATTTGACCCCAACTTCTCAAATTTTGCAATTTGGCCCTCCTTTTTTATCCAATTTGCCCAATTGACCTCAATTGGGAGGGAATTTCATGAAAATGCCCTCAATTTTATTAATTTTCCATTTGACCCCCAATTTTTGAAAAATTCCCAATTTGCCCAAATTTCTCAAAATTTGCATTTTGGCCCCCGAATCTGATTTTCATCGAATTGACCATCAAAACATGGTTAATTTTCCTCATTTGTGATTTGGATCACTTCCTTTATGTTTTACTTGTCATTTTAAGCATTGAACCGCTTTATTTGGCTAAAAAATGAGCTCAAACGGAGCTTAGTCGGAAAATACAGACTAGAGAGAGAAAGCTTCGATATCTTACTGGTAAGGGTCCAGTTGTCGAAGCTTTGGCTACCAACATATTGCTCCCATCGTGGGGATCCTCCCTAGATCAAACACATCTCAATTGATGACTTAAGTAGTGTGAATTTCAATGTTAAAGTTTTTGCAAAAAATGGCTGTGAACAATGTTTTTTGGTGAAGGATGGCAGATGAAGCTTACCTTCTTAGCTCAGGGGAAGGTCGGGACACCTCTAGGTGGGGTGTAGGGGATCGGGTTTGGCTGTAATTGGCCATGGGAAAGCTTGAAGTGGTGGTGGAGGGTCGAGCAATTTTTTGGCCGAGGAGCGGCGGTACTATTCAGGCTTCCTCGTTCTTCCTCGGTGGCTCTCCGGCTAAATTGAGGGTAAGGTGGGTAGAGAACTTCTTCCCGATTCCAAAGACACCCAATGTGGTTTCGAAGGTTGAGAAAAGTCCTGTTGCTAGAGCTCTACTTTGCAGCTCATTGAAAAATGCACTCTTCTTCTTCTTTGCTTGATTGTGGGATGCTGAGAACTAATGGAGGGGTGTCCTTTATATAGGGAGCTCGACCACTTTTTAGGCTACCCGCTATCATAAGACTCGACCTCTGACTTGGCTATCAATGACCTGACCTAAACATTTTTTTGAGTTGCTGGAGACTCCAACTTTTTTGGCATCCCTCTCCCCTTCGTCTCTCCATTAGCGTCTGAAGGTTGAAGATGATGACATGGCGGTCGTGCCATGTGTCGCACTGTGATTGGCCAATTTTTCTAATCTAGAGGTCCAACTCATCCGCCATGTCAGCCATTGACCCGTTGATCGGACACGTGACAGCCTCCCATTGGTTGCACATGTCTACGTGGCAACCTCCCATTGGTTGCACATGTCTAGGTGGCATGATGACTGGCCATCCATTGACCGTTGACCAAACACGTGGCAGCCTTCCATTGGCTACTTGTGCTTGCGTGGTTGCTGATGGGGCATCGTTGACCGGTGACCGGTTCGTTGATAGGTCAGGTTCGTTTGGATTTGGTGACCCGAATATGAATTTTTGTTGGTTCAAACCCGGTTCGACTGGTTTTCTAAAATTAAAAATTTCTAAATTAATTTTCTATCCAATGATGGCCTCAATTTCCCAATTTGACATTTTTAAGCCACCTAGAAAAATGAATTTGTGAACCGGTTCACTATGGTTCGTCCTAGTTCAATCTGGTTCGGGTCTGATTCACCCCAAATTGGTCTAGTTCTCTTCCCAATTCCACTTTGTGGTTCTTCCTTGAAATTTTGGTGAATTTTTGGTCACTTGAGATTTTCCAATTTCCCACGTTAGCTATTTTTCGTTCATGAATCGGCTCATTTCCTCGCATGTAAATCTATACCAGTTCTTTTCCCAATTTTTCTTTGGTCTTAAAGAACAGGTTTTATAACTCTCCCTCCTTTTAGGAGTTTTATCCTCAAAATTGTTACATATTAAACAGTTGTAGGTATCTATCCTTGATAGTTGACTCAACCTCCCACGTTTCCTCCTCCACTTAGCCATTTTGCCAAAGGATACTCACCATGGGAATATTCTTAGGTTTTTCTCACGTCGGTCCAAGATTCGAACGGGTTCCACTTCATAGGTTAGGTCTTCTTTGATCTCTAGTGGTGGTTGATCTAGCACATGGTTGGGGTCGGGCTCATACTTTCACAGTAGTGACACGTGGAAGGCATCATGAATCCTCTATTGGTCTGGGGTCAACTCCAATCGGTATGCTACTCGTCCAACCTTCTGAGTTATGGCGTATGGGCCAATGTATCTTGGTTTCAACTTCCCTCTTTGTTGAAACCTGAGTATCCCCTTCCATAGTGACACCTTTAGGAATACCTGATCCCCAACCTCGAACTCTAGATCCTTTCTTTGGCAGTCGACATAGCTCTTCTGCCTATCCTGAGCCATCTTCAGTCGGCTCCTTATTGCCTAGATTTTCTCAGATGCATCCTCTATCAATTCGACCTTTTTGAGTTTTCTTTCCCACTACCTCCTCCCAAAATAGGGGCGTGCGACAAGGTTGTCCATAGAGGGCCTCATATGGTGCCATCTGGATGCTGGATTGGTAATTGTTGTTGTATGCGAACTACATGAGGCACAAGTAATCCTCCCAACCCCTTTTCATTGTTAGAACACATGCCCAAAGCACGTCCTCCAGAGTTTGGATGGTGCATTCTAACTATCCATCTGTATGAGGGTGAAAAGTTGTGCTCATGTGGAGTCTAGTCCCTAGGGCAGCTTGTAGGCTGGGCCAAAATCAAGAGGTAAACTTTGGGTCCCAATCCAATACTATACTTATAGAGACCTCGTGGAGGTGTATGATCTCCCCCACATACAAGGTGGCGAGCTTTTTTTATTGGGTCTATCACTCGGATGGGTAAGAAATGGGTGGACTTGGTTAGCCGATCCACGATAACCCATATGGCATCTCGACCTCTTCTTATTAAGGGCAGCCTGATCACAAAATCCATGGTGATGTGCTCCCATTTCCATTCTAGAATCAGGAGAGGCTGTAGTAGTACAAAGGGTTTTTGGTGTTCGGCCTTAATTTGTTGACATGATAGGCATCTGGCCACGTACTCAACAATATCCCTCTTCATCCCCTTCCACTAATATCCCTATTTTAGGGTGCAGTACATCTTGGTACTGCCCGGATGCATAGCATACATTGAGTTGTGAGCTTTTTCCAGTATCCCTCTTTTTAGTTCCTGGTGGTTTGGTACCCAAACCCTTCCTCAATTGGGTTTGTGGGAGCTTTTCAATTTGAGATGGTCTCTATTTTGGCTGGATCCACCTTTACTCCATCTTTGAACACTATATGCCCCAAGAAGCTCACTTCTTGAAGCTAGAACTCGCACTTAGAGAACTTGGCATATAATCGGTTTTCTCACAGGGTACTCGGGGCTATCCCTTGTGTGCCTGGTGCTCCTGTTTGGTTCGGTACTATATGAGAATATTTTCAATAAACATGATCACGAACTTGTCCAAATATGGCTGGGATACCCGGTTCATCAAGTCCATGAAGGCCGCGGGTGCATTCGTCAACCTGAAGGGCATTACCCTAAACTCATAATGCCCATATTGTGATTGGAATGCGGTTTTCTGTATGTCCTCTCGGATCCTCAACTGGTGGTAACTAGATTGAAAGTCAATCTTGGAGAAATAGGCTGCCCCTCATAGTTGGTCGAATAAGTTGTCTATTCTAGGGAGAGGGTACTTATTCATAATGATTACCTGGTTCAGCTTCTGATAGTTAATGTAGAGTCTCATGCTCCTGTCCTTTTTTACGAATAGAATCGGTGCTCCCCACGGGGATTGCCTCGGGCGTATGAAGCCCTTCTCTAATAGTTCGTCTAGTTGGTCCTTCAGTTCCTTAAGTTCAGCGAGTGCCATATGACAGGGAGCTTGTGATATGGGGTGGGTCCCTGACACTACTTCGATCATGAACTCTAGCCCACGATTTGAGGGCAGATCGGGTAGTTCCTCTAAGAAGCCATCGGGATAACGATTGACTATCGAGATTTTAGTTTGTTCCTTCTCTAGTGGATCCTTGCAAGTGATCTAAGCAAGGAATACCTTACACCCTTTACGTAGTAAGTCCTGCACTTCTATGTAGGATACCGGGTGTATTACTTCTTTTCCTTTGTCTCCTTCAAATACAACCTACTCCTTCCCATGAGCCTAGAAGGTTATCCTCTTACTTCCATAATCCACTTGGGCTTGATGCGTGCTTAGCCAATCCATTCCCAAGATAACTTCTACTTCTTGTATCGGAAGAGTAGTTAGGTCGGCCTTTAGGGTGGTCCTTCCTATCTACACTTTGCAAGCCCTTAGGTGCTCGTGTTGTTCCAACATTTCTCCTAGGAGTGTGAGGATATGGAAGGGTGGCAGGAGAGGAGAGGGTTCCTTAAGGAGTTCCAGGACTAGGGTTTCCTTGATGAAAGATCGTTCTGCCCCTGAGTCAAATAGGGTGCACCTTTCCTTTCTGAACACTTGTATGAAACCTGAGTGGAAGTTAACAGACTTCTTAAAGGAAACATATTTTATTAATTGAAAGAAGGGGGACTACGAGACTTCAAGCTACAGTCTCAATCTAAGAGGAGGATTAGGACGTACCAGCCACCATGCTAGGGTCCTTTCGGGCTTCCTCTTGGGTCAGGTTGTAGACCCTAGCGAGGACACTTGTGGGTGCTTCCCTTCTCCCGTTGGATGCCCTCTGATTCTCGGGTGGAAGCGGCAGAACATTTTGTAGGGCATTTTCATGTGCCTTCGGGAAATTCCAGATGTAATGCCCAGACTATCTGCACCCATAACATGTTTATACATGCCCCTTCATGGTTTTTCTAGCATTGGGGGCAATAGGGACCTCTCCTCGGAGGGAGTGCATTTATCTCCATGTGGCCATGGTGGCCCTCCTCCCATGGTTGGTTCCTCCATCGAGGTCAGCCCTTTTCTCTCGGGCCTCCTCTACTGCTATGCCTCATGTCCTCCCTTTGCTCTCTAAGCTCCATCTAGCGGCACCTCATTTGGACCAACTGCTCGCATTCATGTGCCATTCTGACTATGGCGGCTAGGTCAGCGAGGTGTCCCAGAACCCCCATTCGGTCTCTTATATCCATACTGAGATCGTCAATGAGCTTCTCGTAGAGGTCGGCCAGTCCTGCCAAGTCGGAGGTGAAGAGTTTCAGCTCGTTGAATTTGGTCTCATATTTTGAGACCGTGCGGGCTCCCTAGCAGAGTTGAAAAAATTCTACCTTCTTCTCATTGATTATGTGGGGAGCCAGGTACTCTTCCAAGTACCTTCTTTCAAGCTCTTCCCAAGTAGGTGTGGTCGAGAAGAGGCTCCTTGCATTATCCCACCATCTTCACGCTAGACTCCAGAAAGAATTCCGCCAGTGTAACCATCTCCTTCGGGGGTATCCTAATTATACCCATGAATTTCTTGAGGCTCGCCAACCAGTCCATGGCAACCTGACCTCCTTCTCCCTGTATAAGGGCTTGCACCACAATTGTCAGAGCGTCTTGAGGTATTTGGGGATGTCGAAGAAGGGTGGAATAGGTGCGGAAGAGGGTTGGGATTGGACCTCCTCCTGGTGGGTTTGGGACTCGGAGTCTGGGTAGGGCTTGTCGCGGAGGTGGGGTTCCCCAAACACCCTATTAAACTTCTCATATAGCCTATGGTGTTCGGAAGTGATGCCTTGTGGGTCCGAGGGAGCTTCCAGGAATTTTGCCTTTAGGAGGGGCTTTCCGGCAGAATCAAAGTTTGCCGTCCTTGTTCTCTTGACTCCTCTTTTGGGTGCCATAGCTGGGTTAAAATTTTCTTTAATTAGTATTTATATTATAAAGTTTTGATAAAGTATATGGGAAAGCACATGCTCTAATACCACCAAAGTTATCATGCCCCGACTTGGTTTGGTCGAGATCCTCTGAACAACTCACCACTCTCCCAAACCTCGTAGAGGGACTCCTCTAGGAGATCAAGAGAGTCAGTTGTAGTACCTGCCATGTTTTCCCTGTACAACATTTAACAAAACTGAAACTTTAAATTGTGTACCTAGGTTGGGATCTAGAGAAAAAAGTCGGTGTAGTCGCATTTCTTCTTGGAAAGAGTTTAGAGGGAGCGGGTGAGTTTAACAACTAAGTGAGTGGAAAAAATCTTTTAGTAAAGGTTCAATTCAACATTTTTAAATGTTTGATAATTCAGCATTTTCTTCTCAGATTTCTCAATTCATATAAAAAATTGCCTTCCTATCATAGGAGCGATCACACGTTTGTACAATGATACTCGACCATGCCACTTGTGGACATGAACAGATTTACCATCTTCCTTGATAGAGGTGCACTACCTCTACCCAGAGTTTGAGAGGACATCAATAGTCCGACCCTTAAACCCTGATCACTTCACCCTATTCGCATAGTGATATAAGACCTCATTTCCCCTATTGCATCAATCTTTGTGCAGAGGAGGCTTCCTCGAGCTTCACGACCTACTGAACGACAAAACCACCCTTATGCACCCTGGGTCCTCCAGCAGTCCTTGCACTCCATCACTACCTCATGCTAGGTGTCCTGATGGCCCGAATGTCACAGTGCATGCAAAATCAGTAGTCTTTTTAAATTATAGCCTTTATCTTTGGCCCTCTAGCGCAACAGTCTGTCAGCTTGGCTTTGACCCACATGTACTTGCCCAATAGGTTCGACGACCTGGCTTTGGCGGAGTAGTGGTTTGGTCTAACAAGCTCGAAAACTCAAACTTGGCTAAATGGGTATCATACAAAGTTTTCATTATTCAGATCTTTTAGCATCACTCATCATATATTCGTTTTGGATGGGTCCATGCCTGTATCCATTGGCCTCAGGCCCATTGGCATCTCAAGCCTAAGCCTGAAATTAGCTCCCAAATGTTTTAAGCAGAGTCACCCAGTTAGGGGAGGCTAATTCTAACAAGATATTTTTCAAAGCTGAACTATAATTCCAATCGGAATTGACATCATAACAGTTCCCACTCTCCCGGTAACCTTAGTGGGGTCGTCCCGACGAAATTTGGCCTCATGATATCTTTCTGGAAGCCAATGCTCAAGTAGTCTACTTCTACATGGCACGAATATCCTGATTAGGATACTGGACTATGGGACCACATCTCTTTGAGCATTTGCATATAGGCCCTTATATTTTTCCTTAATTACACTTTGGTCCCTAAGGTTTGTGCATTTACCTTTAAGTCCTTAATTGCCTTCTTTTCTTCAATTTAGCCCCTAGGTTTTCCAAATATATTTTATGGTCCTTAATTTTATCAAAATTGCCCATGGGCCCCTCAATTTTCTAAAATTGCTATTTAGCCCCAAATTTTCCCAAAAGTGCAATTTGACCCCAACTTCTCAAATTTTGCAATTTGGCCCTTGTTTTTATCCAATTTGCCCAATTGACCTCAATTGGGAGGGAATTTCACAAAAATGCACTCAATTTTATCAATTTTCCATTCAGCCCCCAATTTTTGAAAAATCCCCAATTTGCCCAAATTTCTCAAAATTTACATTTTGGCCCTCAAATATCAATTTCATCAAATTGACAATCAAAACATGGTTAATTGTCCCCATTTGTGATTTGGATCACTTCCATTATGTTTTCCTCATCGTTTTAAGCCTTGAACAAGTTCATTTGGCTCAGAAATGAGTTCAAATGGTGCTTCACCGAAAAATACAATTTGGAGAGAGAAAACTTCAATATTTTACCGGTGAGGGTCTGATGGTTGGAGCTTTGGCTCCCATTGACGTCTTAATTGATGACCCGAGCAGTGTGAATTTCAATGTTAAAGTTTTTGCAGAAATTCACTGTGAATAGTGTTTTTCGATGAAGGATGGTGGAAGGAGCTTACCTTCTTAACTTGGGGGAAGGTCGAGACACATCTTGGTGGGGCGTAGGGGGATGGGTTTGGCCGCAATTGGCCATGGGGAATCTCGAAGTGGTGGCAGAGAGTCAAGTTGTTTCCTAGTCGAGGAGCGGCGGTACTGTTCGGGCTTCCTCATTCTTCCTCTGTGGCTCTCCAGCTAAACTTCTTCCGCATTCTAAAGTCACCCAATGTGGCTTTGGAGGTTGAGAAATGTCCCGTTGCTGGAGCTCTAGTTTGCAGCTCACCAAAAAATGCACTATTCTTCTTCCTCACTTGATTGTGGGAGGCTAAGAATGAATGGAGGGGTGCTCTTTATATAGGGAGCTCGACAACTATTCAGGCTACCCTCGATGTAAGACTCAGCCTTAGACTCAGCCGCCGACGACTTGATTGGAGAGTTTTTTCGAGTTAGCAGAGACTCCAACATTTTCGGTGTCTCTCTCTCCTTCGTTCTCTCTGTGAGCGTTTAGATGTTGAAGATGATGATGTGGTAGTCATGCCACATGGCACACTATGATTGACCAGTTTTTTTTAATGTGGAGGTCCAACTCAGCCGCCATGTGAGCCATTATGCAAAACCTGCCCCTTAAAGATAAGAAAAACTTGGGAAAGAATCGGTCAAGTCAAGAGAGAGAACCAAATTGGTTCATGAACTGTAAATTGTAGAGAAAGGGCAAAATGGGAAATCGACAAACCCCAAGAGATTTAAAGTGTCATAAAAATCATAGAAAAGGACTTTAGGATAAATTGGAAGAGAAAACCAGACCAGTTCAGGTGAACTAGAATTGAACCAATTTTAACCATCCTTGAACCGATTGCTAAATTCATTTTTCTAGGTATCTAAAAATATTCAAATTGAAGAATTGATGCTATAGGATGAATTTAGAAATTTTTAATTTTGAGAAAATCGGTCGAATTAGGCCTAAACTGATTGGTTTAAGCATTGAACACGGTCGGAACGGTTCGGTCTAGTTCGAAATAGTGTCGTTTTCTTCCTTCAGATGATGACACTGTTCATTCAACGCATGAACGGACAGCGCCAATGTAGAGAAATCATCTCCGTTCAGATTTTTTTAGGGCAAGGATAAGCTTGACCAAGAGATGAAATGGTCGCGCAGAGAGTCCCCAAGCTCCCTATATAAAGAGCTCCTTTCCATTCATCCTCTTCACACCTGAAATATCCATTCTCTCTCAATTGCTCCATTTTCCGATGAAGCTCAAAATAGTTGGGAAGTTTTCTTAACCTCAAAAGGTGAGGTTGGGTTCTTTAGACTCCAAGGGAAGTCAACTATCTGATAGCAACTTCCGTTCGATCCTAGGACCGCCGAAGAAGCGCTAGCAGAATCTAACACTAAATCAGCTCTGAAGGACCGAAGCAGCCTATTTCGGTCGAGTAGAAATCAACCAAATTCAGCCCTCCTCCGACAATCCAAGCCCCCAATGTCCCCACAACCCTTACACGACCTCAATTATGCTGAAAGATAAGCCAATTCGGCCCCCTCTATCATTTCAAGTCGGCATTAGAGAGAGAAACTATGAAATTTCACTAACAAAATTCCCACTCGATTCAATATGAATTGTAGTGATTCTTGATCCTAGGAGTAACCTCAAGATGAGAGCTACCTACCCAGATAGAGAGCTCGTACTGCCTCACCTCCAATGCTAAGCTTTTGAAACTCTCTCTACACATAGTTTTTCGGCGAAGCTTTGTTTGAGCTTGTTTCGACCTCAATTCGTTTGATTCAATGCTCAATTGAATCTTATGGAAGTGTAGTAACTGATTTACACCTGTAATTTAAATAATTAACCCTGATTGAATGGTTATTTTGGTGAAATCAAATTCGGCCAATTTGAAAGGGGGAAATTGAGGGAAGAATTTATGGAAATTTGGGGATTTTGTAAAATTGAGGGACCATTTTGCAATTTTCCAAAATTGAGGTTCAATTGGCCATGGAAAAGATGTTGGAGGACCAATTGGTCAATTTTCAAAATAATTGGGGTCAAATTGCCATTATTGGAAAGTTGGGGCAAAATGGTAATTTTTGAAATATTGGGTACTCAATTGGAAATTTGGAAAACTTGAGCACCTTAAATAATTTTTTAGTAAATTGAGGACCCAAAGAGAATTTTTGGAAGTTTCGGGACTCAATTTGGGGAAAAGTTAGCACTAGGGACCTCAAGTCAAGGAAAATGAACTTTAGGGACCAAAGTGAAATTAACTAACAATTTTGAGCCTAGTTGCTCATATGTGAGAAACGAAGGCTATTATGCCAAACTCAAATAGATAAGGGTGCCCAAAATGTGTAGGAACATGAGAGATTAGAACACCAACCATGATTAGCTAGTGTGAAGGTGAAAACCCATTGGAAAGGAATATAATACGGTTATCGGGTGAGTGAGTTTGTTCACATCATACCCGGTTGGGATGGTGAGCACTTTAAAAATGAAAAAACCACTTATATGTGGGAGTTTAACATCACACCAGGTTGGAGTGGTGTACGAATTAAGCTAAAAACTACTTACCAGTGTAAGTAGAGGAAATCATACCCGATTGGTATGATGGACTTCCTTGAAGGAAGGAGAAGCCTGCTTGCTGGTTGTAAGCGGAGATATCCTCATGCCCGATTGGTGTGATGAAGTGAAAATACATTTTTGTCAAAAGTGTTCTCCCCTAATTGTATGCCAATGCTTAAACTCTTTGGGGGACCATATTGAAGGGAGCTAGAACAACTCAGATAGGCTAGAGGTCTTAGTTTTAGAACTTGTGGGGCTAATTGCCCGGTTTGGAAAATCACTTGTAGTGTCCCCAGGCCAGTTAGCATGAGCAGGAGCTCATAAAAAACATGAGATATGAAAGCCATGCAAATTTCTAATGAAATGAATGTGTGATTTCACAATGGTAGGGACTAGCGACAATGCGTTAAGGCTAGGTTGACGGACCAGCCTAGACAAACAACTGTAGGTCGGGTTGAAGGTTGGGGCCATTGGACTAGTGACAACAAAGATAAATGGCTATGTGGAAAACTATTGTTTGTGCATGAACTTGAGGTACATGACCATCAAGACGCACAAGAGGGGTAGTGATGCGTCCTAAAGTCTATTGGACAACCTGGTGGAGATAAGGGTAGATCGTCGTGGTAACAATCAGGAAGTTCGATGTAACTTCTTGCGCATGAGACCGGGTTGGGGTTGGGATGAGGTCTTTGTCCTCATACAGACACAAAGTGATATTCGGGTCCAAGGGTCGAATATCGAGAACATCCACTCATACCCAGTGTATAAGTGGACTTACTTCTATCTTGGTGGCCGGTAAAGCCACTCCGAGCCACAAGAGAGCGAAGTGGACGGCCTGCAAATGCGAATATATGTTACCCTTCTTAATGAAGGGCGTGTGTTGTTTGCAAAACACACCTAATATGGAAATGGGAAAAAGATTTTGAAAATCTTGGAAAGGATTTGAGAATCCTTAAAAAAAATGAATGGTAAACCTTGGAAAAAGATTTTGGAAAAGAAATTGAAATTAAGAAAACCCCTTTGAAAGAAAATGTCACCCTTGGCAGGGTAAATGTTATGTAAACCAAAGTTTGAGAAAAAACCCCTTTAAAAAAGGAAATGATAACCTTGGTGTGGTTTGGATAAACTAAGGCTATTATGAAAACTCACTCACAACATCCTCTCACTAAGTTGTATAACTAACCCCCTCCCTTTTTATCCCTTTCAAGTAACCAAGGGAAAACCAAACTTAAAGACCTCCCTGTAAGACATGTATGTTCGTTTTAAGATATTTAGTTTTGTATAATGTTATTCTAGGAAAGATAGGAAAGAAGGATACCTTACTCCTTGCGGTTTAGACAAGGGTGAAACCCTTGATGGACAGAAGGGAGTGGCCTGTTGCTCACAGGGATTTGACCAAACCGGGTCGGGGTGTGACAACTTGAGTGGTATTAGAGCTTGGTTCCCTTGAAGCATTATCCATACTATGCCGTAACACTAATGAAAACTTAATTACCATGTAGGAAGGAGAGTTCCTAGGAAATTTTTCGTGCGATCCAATCCCCCACATGAAATCGTGACAAAGATGCGTACCTCTAGGGAGGCAGCCGTTCAACGTTTCCTAGAGGGAGAGAAGAGAGTGCCCAATGGCATGGTTGAGAACTATAGGAAACTAGTCAAAGCCCTATTAGAGCTAGAAGGCATCACCTATCCTCCTACAAGGCAGGAAGAACCTATCCCTCTTTCAAGGAGCCCAACACTTCCTCCAGCCCCACAATAACCAAAAATGACTCCCACTAAGAAGGAGGCCTGGGACAACTATTGGGATGCCCATGCCACCTTTATGAAAGTCCACCATGTACCCCCACCAGTTCAATCCAACTTCAATCCTTCCCAATGGATGAAGTAGACATATGAGTGTGAGGCTGAGGTGTTGAGAAGGTACGGACTCGAAGCCATTCATGAAGTTCATCCTATTAGGGAAATCCAAAGGGAATATGGATGGAATTCAACCAGTTCATCAAAACCTTCAGACCATGAATCCTGCAACCGTTCAGAGGCTAACTCCCGACCTGTGACTTCAAGAGACTAGGAAGTAGTGAATTCCTATAATAAGCCGAGTACAACAAAAAACTATCTCTTTGAATGAATGCAAGTTCAGTTTTCCTTAATTAAAATTTAATCTCCTTGATAATGACAAGTACAACTAATAGATTGGAAGTATACCAATCATGACCATGGTAGTAGATGGAGAAAAGACCACCTAAGAAGGAAAAACTACATGTCACCTCTAGTTAAACACTAACACTAAGATAGTCAAATAAGCTCCTCTACAAATAACAGGAGTATGAAGTAACAAGGCAACAAGACTGGGAAAGAAATTCAAGAGGAGTCTGCCTAGAATCACCAGGAAGGACATACCCTAACTAAGGGTAGGAAGAAGAGGAAGAGTGTGAAGTCCAGTGTAAAGGAAGTAAGCATCAAAAGGTGTAGGAGTAGTAAAGGAAAACCTAAGGACCATAAGGAGTTAAGGAAGAGCCCCCATATAAAAGTTAGGAAACAAAGAAGAATTGGGCTGCCCCAAAGGAAACCAGTGGAATGGAAGCTAACCAAGAGGAAAGTAAGGAAGAAGTGGGAGCATAGAAAGTGCTAAGCCACCTTAGGATAAGACACAGAGAGAGGGCAGAGGAAAAGAAGTGTGATAGGAGGAGAACTTTGGAGGAATACACAAGTACCCTTGAAAAACTTAGTGATAGGCAGGACATAAATTGTTAGGAACTCAACAACAATTAGGAGCTCCTCGAAGGAAGGATAAGGAACGAAAAGGAATTGGAGGACATGGAAGGATAAAGGGCGAATAACCATACCGATGCCAGAAAGGTGTAAGAAAAGAAAGAAAGAAAAGCTTTCAAGGAGCGTTAGGGAGGTTGAATGTGAAACTCCCAGGATGGAAGTCCCTAGGAAGATGGATAAAGATAGCAAGTGGGACCATGAAAAGAGAAATTCCTAAGCTAAGTAACCAACTGATGAATCATAAGAGGCTTTAACTGAAATAAGGAACCTCATTAAAGGGCATATGTGGTTAAGGATGTACCGAGATGGGCAAGTGTGACCTGCTTTGGAAGCGCAAAGAAGTCAAATAGGAATTTCAAATGAACGTAATGAAAGGAAACAACTAGTAATAATAAGAAGTCAAGAAGAATAAATGATGCCCTAAGAAGAATCGGGAAGTAGTAAGGTCTACATCCTAAGTGGGACAATTGGATGGACATTAACGACAAGAAGACTCGAGAGACAACTGTCTCAAAATAATTAAACAAGGAGAATAGTAGGAACAAGGGAGTTAATGAATTGAGACTCGTGAAGGTCAAAACTCCAGTAAAGAAGGGAGAGGTAGAAAGGCTAAAACCTTTGGGAAATAAGGATGAAGGAAAATCTTAAAGAGATCAATGGCCAAGACATGATTAATGACCAAAAGCCATGAGAAGGTGGAGTAAGCCTCTCATAGGATTATCAAGAGATCTTGAAACGAAGAGGACATGAGCTCTCCCTAAAAGAATTAGGCGTGTACTGGGATACAAGTGAGAATGAGGATGGGGTAAAAAAGATGTGCACATATGGTTTCAAGAGTAAAGGTAAGCAGGAGACAATAGCATCAAAGGATGTTATTTAAGGTCAGATGTCCTCAATGGCAAACGAGAGAGAATTCTGGGAGAAAAGAGTATAAATCCTACCAAGGAAGGAAACCATGGAAAGAAATAGGTGTCCCAACTAAGAGGTAATGGAACCAACATAAGTAGAAAAGAAGATAAGCTCATAAATGATATGCTGGTTGAGATGAAAAGATCAAGTACAAAGGAAAAGTACTCATTAGGCCCCAAGGAGTAAGTTAAACCCAAGTAACGGGTAAGTAGGAAGATAGCATCAAAAAATGTCGTACGAGTAAGAAAGGGGTAGACTGCCTATAAAAAGTAAAGAGAGGAAAGTACATCTAAGAAACCTTAGAGAAGTAAGCCTTCCAGTTAAGAAGTGATTAATGTAAATGACTAGTGACATCAATACTGGTTGTGGTCCACGCTCACTTGATGGAACCTAAAGAGTGGATGGTTGGGCATAGTGTGGAGTACATGAAATAAGACCGAAAATTAGAAGTCTCTTAAGTAAGGAATAAGGAATGAAACGAAAATTTTTAGATGAAGAAGGATTCAAAGTGGGAAAATGCCCCAATATAGAAAGAGGTGTGAAGAAATGAAGAAAGAAACCTTCAAGGAATGGTAAGAAAGTTGAGCAAGTTACTCCTAAGGTGGAAGTCTCTACCATGAAGGACATAGTAGACAATGGAAACCATAAAAGGAAGACCTCCCCAAAATAAGGAATCAATACATAGTCCGAAAAAGGATCAACTTAGATGAGAAATGGTGAATGGTCACAAGCAAGTAAGAAAGGATAGAGGAAAGTAAGGCCCTTGAGTGAAAGACGCTAACGTAAAGAACATAAGTAAGAAAGGATCCTAATGTGTCGATAAGCTATCAAGAAAACCAATGGTTGGAACAAGGAGAAAACCCGATCCACTCTTTAGGTTCCATCAAGAAAAGTTGGTAAAAAATGAATAGATAAAGGGAAACAACACGATCTTGATATTAAGAAAAGTAAAGGACAATTGGAACGACATAGAAAGTAGATGAGGAAACACTATTGAATAGTAAGAAGGAACAAAGCCCTACGACTCCGGAATAGATGGAAAGGGGCATAAACCGTTATCAAAGATATATACTCTGGAGATCATTCTAGGGAAGGATAATTCTAGAATAGATCACGCTATAAGAAACCTGAAGTGCCAACAATTCCAAGAAAGGTGGCCTACGTAGGACCGGGTTTGATGGCCAACCCAAGAAATGGAACCAGAATAATGTTAAACAAAAAATGGGGGAAGGACCATGAGATTAAGGATGAAGAGTCATAAAGGGTACTAAACTAAGAGAATCAATAATCTAAGAAAATGAAAGGGGAATAGAGACGATCAGATGTGTATTATCACACCCCGACCCGGTTTAGTCGGATCCCCGTGATCAACCCATCACTCTCCCGGTTTATTAAAGGGTTTTCCCTTATTGTAAACTATAAATAGTAAGGCGTCCTTTAACCTGCACCTTTTTCCTAGAATAGCATAATCAAAACTGCATGAAATTTAAAATTTTACATACCTGTCTTACAGGCATCTTAGTTGATGGTCTTTAAGGGGAGGCTTTCCAAGATTACCTGAAAGGGATATAAAGGAGGGGGTGAGTACAACTACTCAATGAATGGGTTTTTAAAAGATTTTGAGTTTTAAGAAAAACATTTATATGGAGTGTGCTAGACTCCTTTATTTTCAAAAATCCCTTCATTTAAAAATTTGGGTTTTTCCACCATTTCTTATTTACCACGGCGTGTCATCACCCAACACACATCCTTCATCATGAAGGTTACACACATTCACAAGTTAGTATCACTATTGAACCCGCTAGTGGCTTCGGAGTGACTTTTCCTGCCACCTGGATAGAAGTATGAGCATTTCTACCTTGGGAATGAGTGGATATACGCGACATCTGACCCACAATCCCGAAATCACTTCTTCGTGTCCGTACGAGGATAGAGACCTCATCCTATCCCCACCCCGATCTCATGCGCTTGGTGCTACTCTAGATTTCGCATAGACACCTAGAACAACGATCTGCCCTTATACTCACTGGGTCGTCCAAGGCCCTTAGGACACATCACTACCCCTCATGGGTGTCTTGATGATCCCGTACTCATAGTGCATGCACAAACAATGTTTTCTTATCAAGTCTTGTAATATGTGGTGCCATTGGTCCAACGGTCCCGACTCTCAACTCAATCCGCAGTTGTTTGTCTTGACTAGTCCGTCGACCTGTCATGTCGCACTACCGCTAGTTGACTGAGCATGTCGGTCCTATATTGGTACCATGACCAAACAATTCACTTATTAAATTTTATGGCACATATATCATGTTCGTCTACGAGCTCCTGCTCGTGCCAACTGGCCTTGGGCCCACTGTACGAGATTTTCAAAAAACTAGCATTCTAGCCCTCAAGTTCCAAAATCGAGGCCCCCGGCCTATAAGAGCTATTCGAGCTCCCATCAAGAAGGTCTCCCAAATAGTTTAAGTATTAGGACACAGTCAGGGGAGAACACTTCCGACAAAATAGGTTTCCACTATCCATTATACCAACCGGTATAAGGACATCTCTGTTCATAACTGATGCATGGGTTTTCAACTTCTTTCAAGGAAGTCTAATCATGCCAACCGGGTATGATCTACTTACAACCGGTAAGTATTTTTTCCACATAATTTTCACATCACTTTCTCTAAGTGATGTTGATTAAAATACCACTAAACAGTGGGTTTTTATACCGAGGTACTTATCATTCCCTACTGGGTATGATATAAAATTTCCACATACAATCAGTAAATGGTTTTTATTTTTAAGTTGTGCTCATCATCCCAACCGGGTATGATGTTAGTAAATCCACTCACCCATTAATGTCGTGAATTCCACTAGACCGGTTCTTGGTATTCATGCGAGCTTGTCCTTGCTGGCGTTCCCGGTACTTCGTGTTCCTACATGATATGAACATCTTGGTTTATTATCCTTCGGCCTAATCGCCTTCATTCATTCCAAATGAATGAGAAAGTCAAACTTTCATTTATTTGCAATTAGGTCCCTAAAGTTATTTCTCTTTAACATTAAGTCCCAAATGCCGGTTTTCTCAAATTGAGTCCCGAAGCTTCGGTTACTCACTAGTGAAGGCACGGTGGTCTGAGCTTTCGATTTGGGCAGATAGCTCTCATCCTAAGGTTTATCCTAGAATTAAGAATCGCATCAATTGATGCATAATTGGATTAGAATTTCATCATTGAAATTCTGTCGACTCTCTCTCTAGCACCAATCGAAAATTGTAAAGGGGAGCCGAATTGGCTTATCTTTTAGTCCTAATTCGGCCGTGGAAAGGCAGAGGAAGTATTGGGAGGGCTTGAAATGGCCGATTTCAGCTTGGCCAAAATAGGGCAACTTTGGTCCGCCGGAGTTACTTCACTATTCCATCATGCCGGCGCTTCTCCAACGATTCTCGGATTGACTGGAGTTTGCTCTCAGATAGTTGTCTTCTCCCCGGTTCTAAAGAGCTCGACCTCTCCTTCCGAGGCTAAGAAAAATGTTTAAGTCGAACCTTTGGTTCGAGCTTCACTGGGAAATGGAGCAGTAGAGAGAGAGAGATAAGTATTCAGGTGTGAGGAGAATGAATGGGGATGACCTCTTTATATAGGTGTAAAATTGTGTATTAAATGAGAGAGATTTATTACTAATATTGACATAAATTATTGGTATTAATTTCAATAATTAAATTTTGGTATTAATTAAAATAATTAAATATATATTAATTTATGGTCATTTGATCGAAATTTCGGGTTACAAAAAAATCATACTTCCCAGGAGGTCACCCATGCTCACACTACTCTTAAGTAAGCATGCTTCTTCAAAGTTCTTATTGAATCTCGTTCACTTGAACCAATTTGGTTTTTTTCTTTTATTTTGTGTTAAGTTTCTTTTGCAAGGTTTAATGAACCCTTTTGATCACCTGAAGGTTGTAAATTTCCAAATTGCTTGTTCCCATATGATCGGGTTTATAAACTGGCTCGATTTTTCTTACTCGGTTTGACCAGTTCTTTTCCCGGTTTTCCTTAACTCAAAAGTATGGAGTTTACATGTATGGATCACCCAACCTAATGACATAAATAAGAACCCTTAAGAAGAAAAGATGTACCCTGAGTGGAATAAGTAATTTGAACATGACTAATCAGGATACACTCTATAGAGTGAATGGAAGATATAAAGGAAGAAAGGCTTCTGAAGTATGTGGCTAAAAGATAGGATGAAAGGAGTGGTCAGAAGAGATGGCACACCAAGCAAACCTAAGAGAATATCAAGGAAGGTCACTTCTAAAACAAATGATGGCTGACTTACTTTTAGGGACAAAAACCCTAAAAGGAGGGGAGAGTTGTAAACCCTGCCCCTTAAAGATAAGAAAAACTAGGGAAATAATCGGTCAACACAAGAGAGAGAATCGAACTGGTTCATGAACCGTAAACCGTAGAGAAAAGGCAAAATGGGAAATTGACAAACCCCAAGTGACTCAAAGAGTCATAAAAATCATGGAAAAGGACTTTGGGACAAATTGGAAGAGAAAACCAGACCAGTTTATGTACATCGGACTTGAACTGGATTGAACTGGTTTGAACAATTCTTGAACTGATTGCTAAATTCATTTTTCTAGGTGGCTTAAAATATTCAAATTGGAGAATTGAAGCCACCACTAGATAGAGAATGACTTTAGATGAATTTATAAATTTTTAATTTTGAGTAAATTGGTCGAATTATGCCTGAACCGGCCGGTTTAAGCATTGAACTCAGTCGGACCGGTCCGGTCCGTTTCAGAACAGTGTCGTTTTCTTCCTTCAGATGATGATACTATTCATTCAATGCGTGAACGGATAGCGCTAGCAAAGAGACATTGCCTCCACTCATGCCTTTTCATGGAGATGATAAGCTTGACCAAGAGATGAAACAGTCGTGCAGAGGGTCCGTGAGCTCTCAATATAAAGAACTCCTCTCCATTGATCCTCCCCACACCTAAAATCTCCATTCCCTCTCAACTGCTCCATTTTTCGGTGAAGTTCGAACCAGAGCCCCAACTTGGGTAGTTTTCGTAACCTTAGAAGGTGAGGTCGGCTTCTTTAGACTCTCAGGGAAATCAGCTATTTGATAGCAACCTCCGTTCGATTTGAGGACCGGCAGAGAAGCGCCGACAGAATCAAACAATGAAGCAGCTCCAAAGGACCGAAGTTGCCCTATTTCGACCAAGCTAAAATTAGCCTAATTTAGCCCTCCTTCAGCCAAACCAAGCTCTCTCAACAACCCTCATATGACCTGAATTGAGCTAAAAGATAAGCCAATTCGGCCCCCTCTGTCATTTTCGGTCGACATTAGAGAGAGAAACTATGAAAATTAACTAACATAATTCTCCCTCGATTCAATATGAATTCTAGTGATTCTTGATCCTAGGAGGAACCTCATGATGAAAGCTACCTTCTAGATAGAGAGCTCAGACCACCGCACCTCCGACGGTAAGCTTTTGAAGCTCTCTCTTTCTCTCTACACACAATTTTCCAACGAAGCTCCGTTTGAGCTCGTTTCGGGCTTAATTCATGCAATTCAAAGCTCAATTGAATCGTATGGAAGTGTAGGAACTGTTTTACACCTCCAATTGAAGCAATTAACCCCAATTGTTGGTCAATTTGATGAAATCAAATTCGACCAATTTGATGAAATCAAATTCGACCAATTTGAAAGGGGGAATTTGGGGGAAATTTTGGGATTTTGTAAAATTGAGGGACAATTTTGCAATTTCCAAAAATTGTGGGTCAATTGGCTATGGAAAAGATGTTGCAGGACCAATTGGTCAATTTTTGAAATAATTGGGGTCAAATTGCCATTTTTGAAAAGTTAGGGTAAAATGGTAATTTTTTAAAAGTGGGACCCAAATTGGAAATTTGGAAAACTTGAGCCCCTCAAACAATTTTGAGTAAATTAAAGACCCAAATAGAATTTTTGGAAGTTTCGGAACTCAATTTGCGGAAAAGTTAGCACTAGGGACCTCAAGTCAAGGAAAATGAACTTTAGGGACCTAAGTGGAATTAACTAATAATTTTGAGCCTAATCGCTCATATGTAAGAAACAAAGGCTATTATGCCAAACTCTAACAGATAAGGGCGCACAAAACATGTAGGAACACAAGAGACTGGAACGCCAACAAGGATAAGCTAGCGTGGGGGTGAAAACCGACTTGAAATGAATACACCACGGTTATCGGGTGAGTGGTTGTATTCACATCATACTCGGTTGGGGTGGTGAGCACTTTAGAAATAAAAAACCACTTTTATGTGGGATTTTAACATCACACCCTATTAGAGTGATGTGAGAACTAAGCTAAAAAGTACTTACCGGTTGTAAGTAGAGGAAATTATACTCGATTGGTATGATGGATTTGCTTAAAGGAAGGAGAAACCCGCTTGGTGGTTGTAAAGGGAGATATCATCATACCCGGTTAGTGTGATGAAGTGAAAATACTTTTTTGTTAGAAGTGTTCTCCCCTGACTGTGTTCCAATACTTAAACTCTTTGGGAGACCTTCTTGACAGGAGCTAGAACTGCTCAGATAGGTTAGATGCCTCAGTTTTAGAACTTGTAGGGCTAATTGCCCAATTTTGGAAAATCACATGTAGTGGACCCAAGGCTAGTTGGCACAAGCAGGAGCTCGTATACAAAAATGAGATATGAAAGCCATGAAAATTTCTAATGAAATGAATGTGTGATTTTGCCAAGGTATCAAGATAGGACCAACATACTTGATGGACTGGCGGTGGTGCGTTAAGGCCAGGTCGACAGACCAACCTAGAATAACAGCTGCATGTTGGGTTGAGGGTCGGGGTCGTTGGACTAGTGGCACCAAAGATAAATGGCTATGTGGAAAAGCTATTATTTTTGCATGCACTTGAGGTACATAACCATCAAGACGCCCAAGAAGGGTAGTGATGCATCCTAAGGGCTACTCGACGACCTGGTGGAGATAAGAGCAATTCATTGTGCCAAGAGTTGGGAATTTGAACTAGCTTCTTGCGCATGAGACTAGGGTGTGGTTGAGATGAGGTCTCTGTCCTCATACGGAAACAAAGTGTTATTTGGGGTCTGAGGGTTGGATGTCGAGAACATCCACTCAAATCTAGGGTATAAGTGGACTTCTATCTTGGTGGCCGGTAAAGACGCTCTAGCCACAAGTGGGTGAAGTTGATGGGCTTCACCTGTGAATGTGTGTTACCCTTCTTGATGAAGGGCGTGTGTTGTTTGCTAAACACACCTAATATGGAAATGGGAAAAAAGTTTTGAAAACCTTGGAAAGGATTTGAGAATCTTTGGAAAGTATGTCCAAATCCATGGGATTAAGGAAATGTTATTCAATTTTAAGATATTCAGTTTTGTATAGTGTTATTCCAAGAAAGATAGGAAAGAATGATACCTTACTCCTTGCGGTATAGAAAAGGGTGAAACCCATGATGGACCCAAGGGAGTGGCATGTTGCTCACGGGGATCTGACCAAAATGGGTTGGGGCATGACACGTTGACTCGTTGACCGGACACGTGGTAGCCTTCCTTTGATTGTCTGTGTCCATATGGCGTGCTGATTGGCCATCCATTGACCATTGACCAGACAAGTGGCAGCCTTCCATTGGCTACCAGTGCTTGTGTGGCTACTAACGAGGTGTCGTTGACCGGTACAGTCCAACTAGGTTTAGTGACCCAAATTCGAATTTTGTCCGGTTCGGACTCGATTTGACCGATTTTCTAAAATATAAAAATTTAACTAAATTCATTTTGTTTCCAATGGGCATCAATTTCCCATTTTAATGTTTTTAAGCCACCTAGAAAAATGAATTTGTGAACCGGCTCACTATGGTTCGTCCCAGTTCAATCCGGTCCGGTTCACCCTGAACCAGTCCAGTTCACTTCCCAATTCCACTTTCCGGTTTTCCTTGAAATTTTGGTGAATTTTTGGACATTTGAGATTTTCCAATTTTCAACATTAGCTATTTTTCATTCATTTGATCGACTCATTTCTTTGCATGTAAATCTATACCGGTTCTTTTCCCAATTTTTCTTGGGTCCCAAAGGACAGGTTTTACACTGCTCTATGACCAACCGAACCGTTTTCTTAGAAAAGGGCAGATGTTGAATGAAAATAACATGGTTTATGATTGGAAATAAAAAAAATTCTTAACTAAAATTTTGCTGTAGAAATTTACTCTCGTGAAATCATGCACTCATTCCCCTCCCTTAAAGCCCATTTTAGGAAAGGTTGATCCAAGTCAAAGTGAAGTCTGAAGGAAGGGTCGAACCCTCAAGGTAAGCCCTATACTATGACATCTTGATTAATTTGTTATGGAAAACACATGTACTGATACGACTTTGCCTTTCATGAACCACCATTGTGGCTTAGGGAAGGGTTTTAGGTTGATCAAAGGGCTCCGACCAAATAGGGTCAGGGTATGACACCAACCCTCCCTCGACTCTCCACAACTGAACCTAAGGGCCCTGGACGACCCAGTGAGTATAAGGGCAGATTGTCGTTCCAGGTGTCTGTGCGAAATTTGGAGTAGCAGAAAGCGCATGTGACTGGGGTGGGGAAAGGATGAGGTCTCTGTCCTCATATGGACATGAAGAAGCGATTTCGGGATTGTGGGTCGGATGTCGCGTACATCCACTCATTCCCAGGGTAGAAGTGGTTGTACTTCTATCCGGGTGGTAGGAAAAGTCGCTCCGAAGCCACTAGCGGGTTCAGTAGTGATACTGACTTGCGAATGTGTGTAACTTTCATGATGAAGGATTTGTGTTGGGTGATGATACACCAATAAGTAAGAAATAATGGAAAAACACGAATTTTTAAATGAAATGATTTTTGAAAACAAAGGAGTCTGGCACACTCCATATAAATGTTTTTTCTTGAAAGTTAAAAGATTTGAATCCCATTCACTGAGTAGTTGTACTCACCCCCCTCCCTTATACCCCTTTCAGGAAGTCCCGGAAAGCCGAACCTTAAAGGACTTGCGCAATTAAACGCCTGCAAGATAGGTACAACTAATTTAAATTACTATGCAGTTTTGATTTATGATATTCCTAGAAAAAGGTACAGGTTAACGCCTTACTCTTTATGATTTATAATATAAGGGAAAGCCCTTTAGTAAATAGGTAGAGTGGCGGGTTGATCACGGGGATCTGACCAAACTGGGTCGGGGCGTCACAGTGAGCTATACACGTGTGGACTTACCATGTGGTACTCCATGATTGGCTGGCTTTGCTAATGCAACTTCCTATTCAGTAGCCTAGTTAGTCTTTGACCCATTGAACGGACACATGGCAGCCTCCCATTGGCTGCTCATGCATACATGGCTACTAATTGTATTTCTGCTGATCATGACATATGACGTCTTCTGATTGGCTGATTTCAATATGTCAGGTTTCCCACCTGACACACAGTGCTACTGCCACATGTCAGCCTATCACACCCTAACCTAGTTTCGTCGGAACCTCGTGAGCAACCCACCAGCTCTCCTTATACCACATAGGTACCTTGAGCCAGAAAGGATAAGAAAAGTAAAGGCTCATGTTAACTATTTTTTCCAAAGCAAAGAAATCATAATAAAGCATGATTAAATTCCTACCTTAGTGACTAAAGGCTTCCTGCCTGTTGCTCTTCTCCTCCCGTATGTCCCACACTTAAAGGGGTTAAGGGAGGAGGTTTTGTTTCTACAATTCAGTGAGTGGTTATTAGGGTGAGCTTTCGTAAAGGTAAAATATTTTTTGTTCACATATTTTCTTTTCATGGACCAGAGCATTTTTACCATCCACCCTAATAGAAGTCTATGACTTCTACCTTAAGTCTGAGTGGATGTCAATTGTCTGACCCTTAGAACCATAATTTCTGTTTCTTCGCTATAGTGGGATGAAACCTCCTCCCCTTCCAACTCGGTTTCAGTGCGCAGGAAGCTACTCCGAGCATCAAGACTTACTGGATGATGAAACTTCCCTTATGCTCCCTCGATTGTCCAACAGCCCTTAGAACAACCACTACCCCATACCGGATGCCGCGATGGTTCCGTAGACAATTCATGCACAAAAATGATTTTATTTTTCATATTCATCATCTTGGGGCTACCTGCACAACGATCCCGACACTCGGCTTCGAATCCACAACTACTATGCCCAACAGGTTCGATGACCTGGCTTCGACTCAACAGCTTCTAGTCCATCGAGTTGATGGTCCGACATGCACGGTGGCAGTTCACACAATTTACCGATTATCAAAATATTTCTAAGCTCATAAACTTATTTAACAACGGGCTTCAACCCGTGCCCATTGTCCTTGGGCCCACTTCACAAGTTTTCCAAAATTGGGCATTATGCCCTATAGGTATCAAACACGAGGCCTCCAACCAACTGGAGCTATTCTAGCACTCATTAAAAATGTCTTCCAAAATTTTTAAGTAGTTACATGCAAAAAGGGGAGAACATTTCTAGAAAATGGTTTTGAAACTTAAAACGATACTCGTCACCCTAACCGAGTATAATGCTGGAAAATCCCACTCACCCGGTAATAGTGACTTGATCTCCCTAGTGAGATTTCAATCCGTGATGTGATCTTCTGCTCAGATACTCAGACAACCATCTCTTACATGGTTTTACTATTCTTATCAAGAAAATTTTGGCATAAGAGACCTTATAGTTTCGTGTATTTGGACATAAGTCCTCTTATTATGCCTTAATTGTAATTGGGTCCCTAAAGGTCATAATTTTGCCTTTAGGTCCCTAATGCTCAATTTATCTTTAATTGGGTCCCTAAGGATTCCAACTTCCTTCTTTGGTTCCTAATTATTCCAAAATTACTAATTGGTCCTTAATTTCATCAAAATTATCAATTGGTCCACAATTTTCCACAAATTCACCAGTAGGCCCTCAATTTCATCCAAATTTCTAATTAGCTTTCAATTGGAAAACAACTTCATAAAAGTCCCCTAAATTTCCCTCAATTGCAATTTTGTCCCTAATTTTCTAAAAAACCCCAATTTTGCCAAAAATTGCAATTTACTGCCTGACATCTTATTTCATTCAATTGACCTACTAAACATGGCCAATTGCCCACTAACATGATCTAAATCATCTTCACTTTGTCCCCTACTTCATTTCAAGCATTAAAATGCTTAATTTGGCCTAGAAATGAGCTCAAATGAAGCTTTGATGAAAAAACTTTCTAAAGAGAGAAAGCTTGGTTTTCTTATTGGTCGAGGGGTGGATAGTGCTTGTCCAGGGGATCCTCCTAGGATAAAAAAAAAACTAGTCAATTAGTGGCTAGAGCAAGGTCAATTTGATGAGAGAAGTTTTAGTGCTCCAGTTTCTACAACCTTACTACTCTGGTGAAACTAGGCAGAATTATCTTACCTTCTAGGTTCGAAGGGGTCGAGAGTTGGTCGAGGAGGGTTGTGGGATGTTTGGCTAAGCTACATCACTACTCCTCTTGGATACCTTGATGATCCTGTACCGCAAGTGTATGCACAAACAATAAATTTTCACATATAGCCATTATCTTTTGTGTCGATGGTCCGACAGCCCTGACCCTCAATCTGACCTACATCTATTTATCTAGGTCAGTCCGTCGATCTGGCCCTGACGCAGTACCGCCAGCCCATCGAGTATTGTTAGTCCTGACTCAGTACCATGGCAAAATCGCATAACAATTTCATTACAAATTTTATGGCTTTCCTTTACACAAGTTTGTTTATGACCTCATGCTCGTGACCACTTGCCTTGCGCACACTCACGTTATTTTTTAAAACAGGGCATTTCCCCCCATGAGTTCAAAAATTGAGACCTCCAGCCTATCTGAGGGCATTTTCCAAAATTGGCACTGTTCTATCTCCCATTAAGAAGGTCTCCCAAATAGATTAAGCATTTGCACACATTCAAGGGAGAGCACTTCTAACAAAAAGTATGTTTTCCACTTCATCACACCAATCGGGTGTACTGATATCTCCGCTTACAACCGTTAAGCGAGTTTCTCATTTCCTTAAGGAAGTTTGTTGTCACACCCAGACCCAGATTGGTCGGATCCCCGTGATCAACCTGCCACTCTCTCGGTTTATTAAAGGGTTTCCCTTATTGTAAACCGTAAAGGGTAGGGCATCCTTTAACCTGCACCTTTTTCCTGGAATAGTATAAACAAAACTGCATGAAATTTAAAACTTTACATACCTGTCTTACAGGCATCCTAGTTGACAGACTTTAAGAGTAGGCTTTTCGGGACATCCTGAAATGGATATAAGGGAGGCTTGAGTACGACTACTAAGTGAATGGGTTTTTAAAAACTTCTGACTTTTCAGAAAATAATTATTATTGGAGTGTGCCAGACTCCTTTCTTTTTCAAACATCCCTTCATTTAAAAATTTGGGTTTTTCCACCATTTCTTAGTTACCGGTGTTTAATCACCCAAAACACATCCTTCATCATGAAGGTTACACATATTCGCAAGTCAATATCACTACTGAACCCGCTAGTGGCTTCGGAGCGACTTTTACTACCACCCGGATAGAAGTACGACTGCTTCTACCCTGGGAATGAGTGCATGTATGCGACATCCGACCCATAATCCCAAAATCACTTCTTCGTGTCCGTATGAGGACAAAGACCTCATCCTGTCCCCACCCCGATCTCATGCGCTTGGTGCTACTCTAGATTTCGCACAGACACCTAGAACGACAAGCTACCCTTATTGTTACCGAGTCGTCCTGTGCCCTTAAGACGCATCACTACCCCTCATGGGTGTCTTGATGATCCCGTAATCACCGTGCATGCACAAACAATGTTTTTTTTCATATTTCCATGTAATATGTGGTTCCACTGGTCCAACGGCCCCGACTCTCAACTGAACCCACAGTTGTTTATCTTGACGGGTCCGTCAACCTGTCATGTCGTACTACCGCTAGATGACTGAGCATGTCGGTCCTATCTTGGTACCATGGCCAAACAATTCACTTATTAAGTTTTATGGCACATATATCATGTTCGTTTATGAGCTCCTGCTAGTGCCAACTGGCCTTGGGCCCACTATGCAAGATTTTCAAAATAGGGCATTTAGCCCCCAAGTTCCAAAACAGAGGCCCCCGGCCTATCAGAGCTACTGTCGAGAAGGTCTCCCAAATTGTTGAAGCATTGGCACACACTCAGGGGAGAGCACTTTCGACAAAATATATGTTTTCTCTATCCATTTTACCGCCAGGTATAAGGACACCTCCGTTCATAACCGATGAACGGGTTATCAACTTCCTTCGAGAAGTCTCGTCATACCAAACGGGTATGATCTACTTACAATCAGTAAGTAGTTTTTCCACATGATTTTCACATCACTTCCTCTAAGTATTGATGTTTAAAATACCACTTAATAATGGGTTTTCATACCAAAGTACTTATCATTCCCAACCGGATATGATATAAAATTTACACTCACAACCGGTAAGTGGTTTTTAATTTTAAGTTGTGTTCATCATCCCAATCGGGTTTGATGTTAGTAAACCCACTCACCCGTTAATGCTGTGAATTCCACTAGACCGGTTCTTGGAATTCATGCGAGCTTGTCCTTGCTGGCATTCCCGGTACTTTGTGTTCCTACACGATATCAACATCTTAGTTCATTATCCTTTGGTCTTATCGCCTTCATTCAATCCAAATGAATGAGAAAGTCAAACTTTCATTTATTTCCAATTAGGTCCCTAAAGTTATTTTTCTTTAACTATAAGTTCCAAATGCTAGTTTTTCCTCAAATTGAGTCCTGAAACTTCTAAACTTTAGCATAGGACCTCAATTTATTTCATTTCACAAAAATGGGTTTAATTTCCCAAATTTTCAATTTGGTCCCCAAACTTTTCCAAAATTACCATTTTGCCCCTCCTTTACAAAAATGGTAAATTTTTCCTGGTTTTCCTTAACTCAAAAGTGTGGGGTTTACAACTCTCCCCTTCTTTTAGAAGTTTTGTCCCCAAAACTTAGTTAACATCCTTGCATGAGCAATCATTTTCTTTGGTACCCCTTTGGTGTTTGCTTAAGATACAAACTTTTCTCTTGTCCTTGAAATTAGTCCCTTTTACAACCTTCACTTAAGAAATTCCTTTTCCTTAATATTATTTACTCACTCCATGGAGTTTGTCATAATTAGACATACCGTACCTCAGGGTATGTTCTTAGATTTTATCTCTCTCTTTGCTTAGAGCAACATTATTTCCCTTGAGGTCTTGTACTCAAGATTGTGAATTCCAAGATAACTAACCATTTTCATATCTAGTTAACTGCTTGATCATTGAAACACTTAGCTCGTCGTCCTATAGAGCAATTTCCATAGATTTCTTTATCACCACCTTTTCGTCCCATTTCAACTCTTCCTCCATTTGTTGTCTATTATAACTTCTGTCCAAATTGTTATATTTGACCTCGTCATGCTTATTAGCCGACTCTTACTTACTTTGAGTCATATTCTCCTCGGGTTGTTGGGCTTACATGCCCTTACAGCATGGCATTTTCTTGGACCCATCTCTATCCATTTGATTTCTAGAACATCTCCTGAAGTGTCTCTCTTAGCTTTTACACCTTTTAGGAATTGTATAACTAAATTCCTCTTTTCTTTTGATAGTATTCCTCAACTATCCTTCTTTTACCATTATTAACTCCACTTACTCAATTGTGTTGGTTCTCCATACCCACTCGTTCCTTTTGGACTTCCTTATAGAGTATTTCCGGTTCCAATTAATTAAATTCCTAGATGTTTTACCGACATGCTAGGTTTCACCCTTTCTTAGATCCATCATCATTCCCAATGATATCCTCTACTCAAGTGTTTTCCTTTGGCCTTAATCCCCTCTGATTTGTTCACAACAATTTCACAATTCTTTATTTTTTTGTTCCAATCGTCTAGGCAACTGTATCACTCGTTCTTAAAGCCCATCCTATTGTCCATCATAGAGTGTAGTCTTTACTACATCTCATTCCTTCTTAGGGTTTTATTTATTCTATTTGGCTATCTGTCGTTATTTGTTTTCCTCTTTCTACTTGGTTCTCCTTTTCCCTCCAAACAGGTCAACCTGGGCCATTACGATACTTCCTTCCTTGGAAACATTTCCTAATTAAGGGTTGGATCAATTCACTCCACATTGTGTCCATCCGCCCATCAATAATTCCTTTAGTTTAATTTCCTTCTTAGGACCTCATTTTTCCTTGGTACTTGACTTTTCCATCTCAACCAACATTTCATTTGTGAGCTTATCATTGCTTCTATTTTGGTTGGTTCCATTTCTTCTCAATTGGGATACACATGTCTTTTCGGGGCTTCCTTTGTAGAATTCTTTCCCTTTCTCTTGACATTTCTTTTTACATTTGCTCTAGGGGATTTCTACTCTTGATGTTGTCTTCTCCTATTTACCTTTACTCCTCAGGTCTTGCAAGACATCTTTTATACTCTATCCGCATTCTCATTCATGCCCAATACCTGTCTATTTCCTTAGGAAGCGTACAAATCTTCCTTGTTTCAAGATTTCTTGATCATTATGTGAGAAGCTTGCCTATTTCTTTCTTGGCTTGAGTTTGGTTGTTAATTTGGACTTCTGGTCCCTTTAAGGATTTCTTTCATCCTTCTCTTTCAGAGTATTTGACCTTTCCGCCTCTCTTCCTTGTCGGAACTTACATCATGGTTATTCCGCATATTAGATGGTTAACTGCCCCACCTCCACCAGTCCCTTGGTTTAGGTCTTCATAGGGCAGTTGTCTTCTTGAGTACTCATGTCCTTAACATCATCTCACTGACCTTTTTAGGGTGTAGTCCTTTCTACTTCCCGGTCTTCCTTAGTTATGTTGGTCAGAGACTTCGATTTTTTTTATTTTTCTACTTTTTCCAAAAGAGGTAGTATTTTAAATTTTTATCACTTTTCCAAAGCAGGTTAGTCTTGGCCTCTGATACTTCCTTCCTTCAAGTAGTTTCTAATGAGGGTTTGGCTCCTTGCACATCTGCCAACCAATGATTCCTTTTCACAGTGTATTCCTTCTCTTCTTCACTCTCGTTGTGTCATTCCCAAGAGTTTCGGGGGACGTTTTTCTGTGTTTTCCCCTTATGAGAGGGTTCTAAGTATGCTTCTCATGTACCTTATCCCTATTCATGAGGTATCCTTCTCGGTTTGACCTTCTTAAGAAGTTTTTGTATTCACCTCGTCTTTTCTTGACCTCTTTTTGAATTGTTTATGTAACCCGCTCCATGGTATCGGTCTCTAATCCTTCATGTCCTTCGTGACCTTTGAGGAGGTATTGCCCTGAATCTATGATGTGTGGAACACCCCTTCTTTCCTTACACCTAAAATAGTTCCTCTTGGTACTTGTCCTTTAGTAGGGTTGGGCATCTCTTCAGGTAATGTCCCTTCGTTATTCCCTTACATGGATTGTTGTGGTTCTTCCTTTCCTTCGAGTGAGGCTTTTTGCAGGGTTACTATTGGTTTGGTGCTTTATTGTTCTTGAGTCTAATCACTTTGATAGTTTTCTAGCCAAATCACCTTTGGTAAGGGTCATGGTAAGAGTCCTCCTAGGTTTCCTGATTCATCTTCCATCACTGGGATGCGACTATTCCTTAGTTTCTAGGATAGTGAGGGTTTGTTTTATTTTCTTTAGGCCATATTCCTAGTAAGATCACATCCTTAGGAGATAGAGTTTTGGGGAATTTGAATCTTTCATTAACATGGGGATACAAAAGGTTAGGCTCTTAGCCCTATCACAGAAAATGGTCGCAAATTAACAAGGGAGCTATGGAATTCTCAATAAGCATCCTCCTTTATACTTAGGGTTGTGCCATCAATAGGTCCTAGCACCATTCTCCAGGATGCTTCCCCATTTGGTCTTTCGACATTTCTGCTAGGTCTCAGGCATTTGGGAAGCTTCGAGGGTTGTCTCCCTATGAAGGTAGGGTTTTGAGTAGAGCCCTTCCAAGTTTTCTTGGTTCCTCTCCTGAGAGCCATTCGAAAATTTTAGGATAAATCCTATTAGTTACTATATTTTCTAGTCTTAATTATGTATTCGAGGAAATAGGCTCCGATACCACTCTAGTTGTCACACCCCAACCCCGTTTGGTCGGATCCCCGTGATCAACCCGCCACTCTCCCAGTTTATTAAAGGGTTTCCCCTTATTGTAAACCGTAAAGAGTAAGACATCCTTTAACCTGCACCTTTTTCCTGGAATAGCATAATCAAAACTGCATGAAATTTAAAACTTTACATACCTGTCTTACAGGCATCTTAGTTGACGGTCTTTAAGGGTAGGCTTTACGGGATTTCTTGAAAGGGATATAAGGAGGGGGTGAGTACGACTACTAAGTGAATGGGTTTTTAAAAAATTTGGACTTATAAGAAAATAATTATTATTAGAGTGTGCCAAACTCCTTTCTTTTTCAAAAATCCCTTTATTAAAAAATTTGGGTTTTTCCACCATTTCTTAGTTACCAGTGTGTAATCACCCAATACACATCCTTCATCATGAACTTTACACATATTCGCAAGTCAGTATCACTACTGAACCCACTAGTGGCTTCGAAGCGACTTTTCCTACCACCCGAATAGAAGTACGACCACTTCTACCATGGAAATGAGTGGATGTACGCGACATCCAACCCACAATCCCGAAATCACTTATTCATGTCCGTATGAGGACAGAGACATCATCCTGTCCCCACCCCAGTCTCATGCACTTGGTGCTACTCCAGATTTTACACAGACACCTGGAACGACAAACTGCCCTTATAGTCACGGGGTCGTCCAATGCCCTTAGGACGCATCACTACCCCTCATGGGCATCTCAATGATCTCATACTCATAGTGCATGCACAAACAATGTTTTTTTCATATTGCCATGTAATCTATGGTGCCACTGGTCCAATGGCCCCGACTCTCAACTCAACTCGTAGTTGTTTGACTTGACTGGTCCGTCGACCTGTCATGTCGCACTGCCGCTAGTTGACTGTGCATGTCGGTTCTATCTTGGTACCATGGCCAAACAATTCACTTATTAAGTTGTATGGCACATATATCATGTTCGTTTACGAGCTCTTGCTCGTGCCAACTAGCCTTGGGCCCACTGTGCGAGATTTTCAAAATCAGATATTTAGCCCCCAAGTTCCAAAACCGAGGACCCTGGCCTATCAGAGCTACCGTCGAGAAGGTCTCCCAAATTGTTTAAGCATTGGCACACAGTCAGGGGAGATCACTTCCGATAATAACATATGTTTGCTCTATCCATTATACCACTAGGTATAAGGACACCTCCGTTCATAACCGATCAACAGGTTTCAACTTCCTTCAAGGAAGTCTCATCACACCTAATGGGTATGATCTACTTACAATCGGTAAGTAATTTTTCTGCATGATATTTAAAATACCACTAAATAGTGAGTTTTCATACCGAAGTACTTATCATACCCAGCCGGGTATGATATAAAATTTACACTCACAACCGGTAAGTAGTTTTTAATTTTAAGTTGTGCTCATCATCCCTATCGGGTATGATGTTAGTAAACCCAATCACCCGTTAATATCGTGAATTCCACTAGACTAGTTCTTGGTATTCATGCGAGCTTGTCCTTCCTGGCGTTCCCGGTACTTCGTGTTCTTAAACGATATGAACATCTTGGTTCATTATCCTTTGGTCTTATCGCCTTCATTCATTCCAAATGAATAAGAAAGTCAAACTTTCATTTATTTGCAATTAGGTCCCTAAAGTTATTTCTCTTTAACTTTAAGTCCCAAATACCGGTTTTTCCTCAAATTGAGTCCCGAAACTTCTAAAATTTAGCATAGGACCTTAATTTATTCCATTTCACAAAAAGGGTTTAAGTTCCCAAATTTCCAATTTGGTCCCCAAACTTTTCCAAAATTACCATTTTGTGCCTCCTCTACAAAAATGGTAAATTTTGCCCCAAAAATTTTAAATTTCCTCAATTGTTCCTCCAACATTATTTTCATGCCCAAATGTCCCTCAATTTAATAAAATTTCATTTTGGTCCTTTGAATTTTTAAAATCCCCAATTTTCCCCAAATTCCAACTTTTTCACACAGTAGAATTTGATTTCATCAAATTGACCCATCAAACGATTTCAATTGTTGAAATTGAGTTTCTACATGTTCATACGATTCTTTAGAAATGTGAATTGCAAGTTTTAACGCAAGGACGAGCTCAAATGGAGCTTTGCTGGATGATAAACTATATAGAGAGAAAGTTTCGATTACTCACTGGTGACGGCACGACGGTCCGAGATTTCAATATGGGCAGATAGCTCTCGTCCTGAGGTTTATCCTAAAATCAAGAATCACATCAATTGATGCGGAATTGGATTAGAATTTCGTCATTGAAATTTGGTCGACTCTCTCTCTACCACCGATCGAAAATTGTAAAGGGGAGCTGAATTGGCTTACCTTTTGGTCCTAATTCGGTCGTGGAAAGGCTGAGGAAGTGTTGAGAGGGCTTGCTTTGGCCTGAGGAAGGCTTGAAATGGTCGATTTCAGCTTGGCCGAAATAGGGCAGCTTCGGTCCGTCGGAGCTGCTTCACTATTCCATCATGCCGGCGCTTCTCCAACGATTCTCGGATTGACTGGAGTTTGCTATCAGATAGCTGCCTTCTCCCCAGTTCTAAAGAGCTCGACCTCTCCTTTTGAGCTTAAGAAAAATGTTTAAGTCGAAACTCTGGTTCGAGCTTCACCGGGAAATCGAGCAGTAGAGAAAGAGAGAGAAGTGTTCAGGTGTGAGGAGAATGAATGGGGATGACCTCTTTATATAGGTGTAAAATCGTGTATTAAATGGGAGAGATTTATTACTAGTATTAATATTGACATAAATTATTGGTGTTAATTTCAATAATTTAATTTCGTTGTTAAATTATTTGTATTAATTCTAATAATTTAATTTAGGTATTAAATTATTGGTATTAATTACAATAATTAAATATATATTAATTTATGGCGATTTATGATAAGGCGTACGTTCGCATAAAAATTTTTGACCGAAATTTCGAGTTACACAAAAAAAATCATACTACTCTCGAGCAAGCACGGTTAACTTCAAAGTTCTTATAGAATCTCATTCACCTGAACCAATTTGGTTTTTGTCTTTTGTCTTCTCTTAAGTTTCTTTTCTAAGGTTTAATGAACCCTTTGGATCACCCGGAAGTTGTAAATTTCTAAATTGCTTGTTCCCATATGATTGGGTTTATAAACCGGCTTGGTTTTCTTACTCGGTTTGACTGGTTCTTTTCCCGTTTTTCCTTAACTCAAAAGTGTGGGGTTTACATTTGTCATACCAACAGGGTATGATCATCTCTACTTACGACCAGTAAGTATGTTTTCTTCTCATAAAAGTCAGATCATCTTCCCAATCGGGTATGATGTGATTAAGTCCACTCAACCGATGACTGTGACGTGTTCATCCCTAGTTGGTTTGTTAAGTCTACGCAAGCTTTCTCTTGCTTGCATCTGGTCACACATGTCCCTACACGATTTGACTAGCCTTATAAATTATGACTTAGCATAACAGCCTAGGCTCACAAATTATCGATTAATTGCACTTAGGTCCCTAAAGTTCTTTGTCATGCCCCGACCCAGTTTGGTCGAGGGGTTTTCCCCTTTCTTTAATTAAGAGGGGCCAAGCAAAATTTCAACTGTGTTCCCTACAATACGTATATAAAAGAAATGTAAGCTTAAAAGAATTTAAGCATACCTAATAGAGGGTAAATACTGGTGTTATCAATAGTCATTTCCTTGTTCTTGAAAAGGGATAAAAAGTATGGGTGAGTTTCTACAACTTAGTGAATGGGTGTTTGATAAAAAGTTTCAATAAAATAGTTTTGAATTGGAGTATGTTATACTCCTTATTTCCTTTAAGATTCTTTCTTTCTCAAATTCTCAGTTTTCAAAACCATAATTCATCATTATCCATAATTGGTGTGTTTAACAATCAACACATGCCCTTCATCATGAAGGGATCACACATTCGCAGAGCAACCCCTCCACTGCACCCATTTGTGGTGTCGGAGTGACTTTACCAGCCACCTAGATAGAAGCCCGTCCACTTCTACCTTGGGAATGAATGGACATTCATGACATCTAACCCTAAAACCTGAAAAGAAACTCCATGTTCGTATGAGGACAGAGACCTCATCCCGACCCCACCTAGGCCTCATGCGCATGAAGCTACTTCGAGATTCTCTAACTGCTAGCATGACACTATGCACTTACCTCCACCATGTTGTCTAGTAGCCCTTAGGAAGCAACACTACTCCTCTTGGACGTCTTGATGGTCTCAAACATCTTTGCATGCATAAATAAAGTTTTCCATATAAGCCATTAATCTTTGGTGCCACTGGTCCAACGACCCCGGCCCTCTACTTGACCTGCAACTATTTGTCTAGATCGGCCAGTCATGCCCCGACCCGGTTTGGGTGGATCCCCGTGATCAACCCGCCACTCTTCCGGTTTATTAAAGAATTTTCCCTTATTGTAAACCATAAAAAGTAAGGCATCCTTTAACCTGCACATTTTCCTAGAATAACATAATCAAAACTGCATGAAATTTAAAACTTTACATACCTGTCTTACAGGCATCTTAGTTGACAATCTTTAAGGATAGGCTTTCTGGAAATTCCTGAAAGGGATATAAGGGAGTGGGTGAGTACGACTACTCAGTGAATGGGTCTTTAAAGGTCTACTTGTAACTTTTAATAAAAACATTTATATGGAGTGTGCCAGACTCCTTTCTTTTCAAAAATCCCTTCATTTAAAAATTTGAGTTTTTCCATTATTTCTTAGTTACCGGTGTGTCATCACCCAACACACATCCTTCATCATGATAACTACACACATTCGCAAGTCAATATCATTACTGAACCCGCTAGTGGATTCGGAGCGACTTTTCCTGCCACTCGGATTGAAGTACGACCACTTCTACCCTGGGAATGAGTGGATGTACGCGACATCTAACCCACAATCTTGAAATCACTTCTTCATGTCCATATGAGGACAGAGACCTCATCCTGTCCCCACCCCGGTCTCATTCACTTGGTGCTACTCCAAATTTCGCATAGACACCTGGAACGACGATCTGCCCTTATACTCACCGGGTCGTCCAAGGCCCTTAGGACACATCACTACCCCTCATGGGTGTCTTGATGATCCCGTAATCATAGTGCTTGCACAAACAATGTTTTCTTATCAAGCCATGTAATATGTGGTGCCACTGGTCCAACGGCCCCGACTCTCAACTCAACCCGCAGTTGTTTGTCTTGACTAGTCCGTTGACCTGTCATGTCACACTGCTGCTAGTTGACTGAGCATGTCGGTCCTATCTTGGTACCATGGCCAAACAATTCACTTATTAAGTTTTATGGCACATATATCATGTTCGTTTATGAGCTCCTGCTCATGCCAACTGGCCTTGGGCCCACTGTACGAGATTTTTAAAAAACTGGGCATTCTAGCCCTCAAGTTCCAAAATTGAGGCCCCCGGCCTATAAGAGCTATTCGAGCTCCCGTGAAAAAGGTCTTCCAAATAGTTTAAGCATTGGCACACAGTCAGGGGAGAACACTTCCGACAAAATATGTTTTTACTGTCCATTATACCAACTGGTATAAGGACATCTCCGGTAATAAACGATGAACAGGTTTTCAACTTCCTTCGAGGAAGTCTCATCATACCAACCGGGTATGATCTACTTACAACCGGTAAGTAGTTTTTCCGCATAATTTTCACATCACTTTCTCTAAGTGGTAATGATTAAAATACCTCTAAACAGTGGGTTCTTATACCGAGGTACTTATCATCCCCTTTCGGGTATGATATAAAATTTCCACTTACAACCGGTAAGTGGTTTTTATCTTTAAGTTGTGCTCATCATCCTAACCGGGTATGATGTTAGAAAACCCAGTAATAACCAGTAAGTGGTTTTCTAATTTTAAGTTGTGCTCATCTTCCCAACCAGGTATGATGTTAGTAAATCCACTAACAACCGGTAAGTGGTTTTTAAATTTTAAGTTGTGCTCATCATCCTAACTGGGTATGATGTTAGTAAACCCACTCACCCATTAATGCCATGAATTCCACTAGACCGGTTCTTAGTATTCACGCGAGCTTGTCCTTGCTAGCATTCCCGGTACTTCGTGTTCCTACACGATATGAACATCTTAGTTCACTATCCTTTGGCCTTGGAATGAATGAGAAAGTGAAACTTTCATTTATTTGCAATTAGGTCCCTAAAGTTATTTCTCTTTAACTTTAAGTCCCAAATGCCAGTTTTTCCTCAAATTGAGTCCCAAAACTTCTAAAACTTATCATAGGACCTCAATTTATTCCATTTCACAAAAAAGGGGTTCAATTTCCCAAATTTCCAATTTGTTCCCCCAACTTTTCCAAAATTACCATTTTGCCCTTCCTTTACAAAAATGGTAAATTTTGCCCCAAAATTTTCAAAGTTCTTCAATTGGTCCTCCAAAATTATTTCCATGCCCAACTGACCCTCAATTTCATAAAATTTCATTTTGGTCCTTTGAATTTTTAAAATCCCCAATTTTCCCCCTATTCCAACTACTTAACACAGCCGAATTTGATTTCATCAAATTGATCCATTAAACCTTTCCAATTATTGAAATTGAGTTTCTACATGTTCATACGATTCTTTAGAAATGTGAATCGCAAGTTTTAACGCCGGGACGAGCTCAAACGGAGCTTCGCCGGAAAATGAATTATAGAGAGAGAAAGCTTCGTTTACTCACCGGTGAAGGCACGGCGGTCCGAGCTTTCGATCTGGACAGATAGCTTTCATCTTGAAGTTCATCCTAGAATCAAGAATCACATCAATTGATGTGGAATTGAATGAGAATTTTGTCATTGAAATTCGGTCGACTCTCTCTCTAGCACCGATCAAAAATTGTAAAGGGAGTCAAATTGGCTTAACTTTCGGTCCTAATTCGGCTGTGGAAAGGCTGAGGAAGTGTTGGGAGGGCTTGGTTTGTCTTGAGGAGGGCTTGAAATGGCCGATTTCAGTTTGGCCGAAATAGGGCAGCTACGGTCTGTTGGGGCTACTTCACAATTACATTATGCTGGCGCTTCTCCAACGATTCTCGAATTGATTGGAGTTTGCTATCAGATAGCTGTCTTCTCCTCAGTTCTAAAGGCTCGACCTCTCCTTTTGAGGTTAAGAAAAATGTTTAAGTCGAAACTCTTGTTCGAGCTTCACCGAGAAATGGAGCAGTAGAGAGAGAAATAGAAGTGTTCAGTTGTAAAATCGTGTATTAAAATGGGAGAGATTTATTACTAGTATTAATATTGACATAAATTATTGGTATTAATTTCAATAATTTAATTTCGGTATTAAATTATTTGTATTAATTCCAATAATTTTATTTAGGTATTAAATTATTTGTATTAATTATAATAATTAACTATATATTAATTTATGGCTATTTATTATAAGGCGTACGTTGGGATAGCTTGGTTTGGCCTGTGGAGGGCACAATTTGGTTATCTTCAGCTCAGCTGAAATTGGGCAGCTTCAGTTTGCCAGAGCTGTTTCACTGTTTGATTACGCTGACAGTTCTCCTACGATCCTCGGCTTGAATGGTGGCCTCCATTGGGTAGCTGAATTCTCCTTGAGTCTAGGGAACTTGACCTCACCTTCTTTAGCTTAGAAAAACCCCTATCTTGGAACAATGGTTCGAGCTTTGTTGGAAAATTGAGCAGTTGAGAGAGAGTTAGTTTTTTAGGTGTGTGGAGGATGAATGGAGAGGGGCTAATTAAATAGGGAGCTCGGTGACTCTCTAGCCATTTGTTTGGCACCTGAATGACACTAATTGATGGCTTGAAACATCCTAAATGGATATGTTTTCTTTACGCTGGTGCTATTCGATTATCTAGCCAGTGAACAGTGACGTCATCTAAAGGAAGAAGACAACACTGTTCCGAACCAGACCGGACTGGTACAAACAGTGTTCAATGTTTAAATTGGCCGGTTCAAGCTTGATTCGACCGAATTGTTCAAAATTAAAAATTTCTAAATTCATATAAATTCATTCTCTATCCAATGATGACTTAAATTCTCCTATTTAAATACTTTTAAGCCACCTAGAAAAATAAATTTAGCATCTGGTTCAATGATGGTTCAAACTGGTCCAAATTAGTTCAATCTGGTTTAGATCCGGTTCACCTGAACCAATCTGTTTTTCTCTCACAAATTGTTGTAAAGTATCTTTCCAAGGTTTTTATGAATCTTTGGGTCACTCAGGAGTTGTAAATTTTATAATTTGCTTGTTCTCTAGTGGTTGGGGTTCGTGAACCGGTTTGGTTTTCTTACTCTGGTTGACTGGTTCTATCCTAGTTTTCCTTAACTCTAAAGGAGGGGGTTTATTTCTCTCCCCTCCTTTTAGAAGTTTTGAACACAAATTTTATTCAATATTCTTCACACTGGAAATAAGTTCCCTTGATATCCAGTTGTAGTTTATTGATATACAACCATTTCGGTTATTTTCAATTAGCCCCTTTATAACACAGACTGAAAAATTTTCTTTTCCTACCCATTACTTACTCATTCCCCAGAGCTAACTTTAGCTATGCATACCTTACTTGAAAGTTTAAGGTTATATTCTTAAATTCACATCCCTCCTTCCTTAAAGCATAATTCTTTCTCTTGAGGTTCTTTACTTAGTATTTCAGGATTGGAAGTTTCAAAATACCCAATCATTCTTGTGTGTAGTCGCTTCCTTTTTTGTTGAAACCCCTAACTTGGTGTCCCTTCGACCACTATGTACTTGCTTTCATAGTTTTTCTGGGTTAGGTCATTTCGTCCAATTTTGGACCCTTCTTATATCCTTCCTCATTTCCATTGGCGTCTTTTTCTTAAGAACTTTCCTTTCCCGTAGTCCACTCTTGCTCTCTCGTGATCACGTCACGATTATTTTCCCGAGTTAATCTCATTTTTGTCCTAAGTGTTGATTACTTGTTCAGGAAAAACTCCCTTATTTGATTTTGTTTTTTTTTTTGCTATGTCCCTCATAGTAGAGACTTTCACCTTAGGGACTACATTCTCAACCTTATTATCATTCCTTGAAGGTTTCTTTCCTTCCCTTCTTCATGTTTCTTTCTATATTGGGATATTTGCTCATTTAACTAAAATTTTGGTTTTATCCCTTATTCTTTACTTGGGACACTATGTCTGGTTGTCCTTTCTTTAGGCTCCATTAATTGAGCATTGACCACCATAAAATCTTGATGTCAGTGATCATTCACTTTAATCACTTCTTAACCGGAGGTTTACTTTTCCATAGTGTCTTAGGAGTGCTCTCCTTTGTTTCCTCTTTTATGGGCAATCCACCCCCTTCTTACTTGCACGGCATCCTTTAATGTGTTTTCCTACTTACACATTACTTGTACTTAACTTACTCCTTGGGTCTTCCTAAGTACCTTTCCTTTGTACTTGATCTTTCCATCTCGAACAACATATCTTGGATGAATTTATCTCATCTCCACTTCTACTAATCACATTACCTTTTAATTGAGACACTTTTGTCCTTCTAAGATTTCCTTCCTTGGTAGTTTATACTCTTTTCTCACTGGTTCTCATCCCGTATTGCCATTTAGAATATCTAATCTTAAAAGGTATTCTCTAATGTCAGTCTTTCCTGCTTACATTACTCTTGAGAACTTACATGTACCTCGTCTTCATTCTCCTTTATTTCATGTATCCATCTATTTCTTTTAGATAGGATTCACATCTTCCTTATTTTAAGATCTCAAATTCATCCTGTGTGAGGCTTACTCAATCTTCTCCTGTCTTGAGTTAGATCATTAATCTGATCTTGATAGTTGATCTCTTTAAAGATTTTGCCTTCATCTTAAATTTCCAAATGTTTGACCTTTCCATCTCTCCTTTCTTTAGTGAGTTTAAATTTATAATCCTCCCGAGGGTCAATTAATTAATTACCTCGATCTCATCATTCTCCTTCTCATATGATCTTGAGATCGTCTCTTCAGTCATATTGTCTTTAATACCCATCTCATTCCCTTTTTAGGGTGTAGTCCTCACTACTTTCCGGTCCATCCTATGGCACGTTTATTCTCTCGGATGATCTGGTTGTTATGAGTTATTTCCTTCAACTAGATCTATCTAAAATCCCTATTTGGTCTCTCTGCTCTCTTGCAAGTAGATCACACTTGGCCCTCCAGGTATTTACCTAGCCGCCTATGTCTTTTAATGAGGTCCTTATTTCAGCTCCAGTTTGTGATGTTTCATCTATTGATTACCTTAGCTTGGAACTTTCTCCTTCCATGATCCTATTTCCTATCCTTTTCTTTCTTCTAGGGACATCCCTTCTGGGATTTTCCTATTCAATCTCCCTACTACTCATTCAAAGTTCTTCCTTTGTTATTTTCTTAAACTTTCTTACCTTTGTATGGTTATTCACTCTAGATTTCATTCCTATCTTCTATTCCTTTTTCCTTTCTCCTTGCCTTATCTCCATTGACTTAACATCTTCAGGGCTCCCGTTTCTTTCTTACTACTGAGCTTCCATTCCATTAGTTTTCCTTGGGATAATATAATCCTTCTTGTTTGCTTACTTTTATTCATAGAGTCTTTCCTTAACTCCTTTAGACTTTCACCAGTCCCATGCTCTTTGACGCTACTCCCCCTACTCCAGACTTCTCCTTCCTTTCCTTAGTTAAGATTTGTCCTCCTTGGGTGAACTCTATTAGTCTCTTCTTTGCCAAGTCTTATTATCCCTTCACTGGAGGGTAATCTTACTTTAAAGAATTGGGTTAACTAGTAATGACTTGTTTGTTTTTCCATCCTTAGGTGATTTCTACCATTTACTCTCATTCTTATCAACATACTTTTATTGTTTGAATTCATTAAAGAGACCCAAAAAAAATTTTATCAGGAAATTGAGACTTTCATTCATTCAAGAAATAATTTCTTGCCAAACTTGGCTTATTATAGAGATTTTCTACGCCCTAGTCCCTTGGGGTCATAGGCCATGAGTTGGCCAAAGAACGATTATGGGATTCATGATCATATGTCTTTGAAGAACTAGTTCGAGTCCATCCATATTCCCTTAAGGGATGAATTTCATGTATGGCCTCCAGTCCATAATGCCTCAATACCTCAACCTCACACTCATATGCCCACTTCATCCATTGAGAGGGATTGAAGCTGGATTGAGTAGGTGGGGGTACTTGGTGGACTTTCATGAAGGCGACATACACATCCCAGTAGTTGTCCCAAGCCTTCTTCTTAGTGGGATTTCTCCCCAGTTGTTCTGGGGCTGGAGGAGGTCTTGGGCTTCAGGAGGAAGGGACTTGTTCCTCTTGCCTTGGTTGAGGGTATGTAATGCCTTCTAGTTCTAGTAAGGCTCCCATGAGATTTCGATAATCCTCCAACATATCTTTAGGCACTCTCTTCTCGCCCTTTAAGAACCGTTGAACAATTGCCTCCCTAGGGGTAGGTATCTTTTTCATGGTAATGTATGGAGGATTGAATTTCACAACGAACTTTTTAGGGATTCTACTTCCTAGACGGTAGTAAGGTTTTTATTAGTGTCAAAGCATAATATTGATAATGTATCAAGAGAACTTAGCTTTGATACCACTAAAGTTGTCATGCCCCGACCCTGTTTGGTCGAATCCTTGTCATCAACCCGCCGCTTCTTTGGTTCAAGAAGGGCTTTCGCCATTCTTTAATAAAGAGGGGCCAGGCGAAATTTCATCTGTGTTCCATGGATCACATATATAAAAAAATGCATGTTTAAAAGAAATTAAGCATACCTAACAGAGGGTAAATCCTAGTGTTATCCCTAGTCATTTCTCTATTCCTGGAAAGGGATAAAAAGGGTGGGTGAGTTTCTACAACTCAATGAATTGGTGTTAGAAAAGAGTTTCAATAAAATAGTTTTGAATTGGTGTGTGCTAGACTCCTTATTTCCTTTAAGATGATCTCTTCCTCAAATTCTCTGTTTAGAAAACCATAATTCATCATTATGCACAATCAGTGGTTTAACAATTAGCACATGCCCATCATAATGAAGGGATCACACATTCATAGGGTAGCTCGTCAATTGCACCCACTTGTAGTGCCAGAGTGACTTTATCGACCACCTAGATAGAAGCCCATCCACTTCTACCTTAGGAATGAGTGTATGTTCATGATATCTGACCCTCAAACCCGAAAAGCAACTCCGCGTTCGTATGAGGACAATGACATCATCCAAACCCCACTTCTGCCTCATGCGCATGAAGCTATGCCAAGCTTCCCTAACTACTGGCATGACAATATGCTCTTATCTCCACCATGTCGTCTAGTAGCCCTTAGGACGCATCACTACCACTCTTGGGCATCTTGATGGTCTTGAACCTCAGTGCATACACAAACAAAGTTTTCCATATAAGCCATTACTCTTTGGTGCCACTGGTCCAATGGCCCCGACCCTCAACTCCACTTGTAGCTGTTTGTCTAGACTGGTTCGTCGACAAGGTCTTGTCACACTACCACTAGTCCATCGAGCATGTTAGTCTTATCTTGGTACCATGGCCAAATCACATCATTCATTAAAATTTTCATGGCTTATCATCTTGTTTGTTTATGAGCTCCTGCTCGTGCCAACTAGCCTTGGGACCACTATATGAGATTTTCAAAACCGAGCATTTTATCCCCCAAGTTCCAAAACCGAGGCCTCTGGTCTTTCTGAGCAATTTGGGCACTTTTCAAGAAAGTCTCCCAAAATTTTTCAGCATTGCCACATAGTCGGGGGAGGGCACTTCTGATAAAATAACTTTTTAACTTGTCCATCACACCAATTGGGTGTGATGACATCTCCACTTATAACCAGTAAGCAGGTTTTCTACTTTCTTCTAGGAAGTTCATCATACCAACCATGTATGATCTACTTACAACCGTTAAATAGTTTTTTCGCGTATTTCTCACATCACCCCAACTAGGTGTGATGTTAAAATTTCCACTTACTAGTGGTTTTTCCTTTCCAAAGTACTCATCATCCTAACTGGGTATAATGTGAAAAATCTCACTCACCTGATATTCTTAGTGTACTTTCCTCTTAATCAGCTTTCTACCTTCATGCGAGCTTATCATTGTTGGCATTCCCGTTCTTCATGTTCTTACATGATTTGAACATCCTTGTTCATTAACATATGGCCCAATAGCCTTCATTACTCACGAATGAACAAAATGACCAAAATTTTAATTTTTTGCATTTAAGTACCTAAAGTTCTTTTTCTTTAAGTCTAGGTCCCTAATGCTAATTTTCAGCAAATTGAGTCCCAAAACTTCTAAAATTCACCTTGGCACCTCAATTTATTGAAAATCACAAAAGGGGTTCAAGTTTCCCAAATTTCCAATTTGGTCCCCAACTTTTCAAAAGTTACCATTTTGCCCTCAAAAAAATTATCAATTGGTCCCACAACATCTTTTTCATGTCTAATTGGGCCTCAAATTTGGAAAATTGCACTTTGGTCTGTCAATTTTATGAAATCCCAAATTTCCCCCTTTTAAATTGGCCAAATTTGATTTCATCAAACTGATCACTCAATCGAGGTTAATTATTGAAATTGGATGTAAAATTGAGTTCCTACAATCCATACGATTCAATTGAGCTTTGAATTGCATGATTTGACACTCGAACGAGCTCAAATGGAGCTTCGCTGAAAAACTGGACTTAGAGAGAGAAAGCTTCGAAAGGTTACCATTGGGGTGCGGCAGTCCTAGCCTTCGATCGAGGTAGGTAGCTCTCATCCTGAGGTTACTCCTAGGATCAAGAATTGCATCAATTCATATCGAATTGAGGGAGAATTCGGTTAGTTAAATTTCACCGGTTCTCTCTAACACTGATTGGAAATTACAGAGGGGAGCAAAATTGCCTTATCTTTCTGCTCTAATTCGGTCGTATAAGGGCTAGTGAAGTGTTGGAAGAGCTTGGTTTAGCAAGAGGAGGGCTCAATTTGGCCGTCTTCAGCTTGACCGAAATAGGGCAACATCAGTCCGCTGGAGCTACTTCAATGTTTGATTACACCGGTACTTCTTCGGCGATCCTCGGCTCAAATGGTTGCTCCGATGGATAGCTGACTTTTCCCCGAGTCTAAGGAACCTGACCTCGCCTTCTTTGGATAAAAAAAACCCCTTTGTCAGAGCTCTTGTTCAAGCTTCATCATAAAAATAAGCACTTGAGAGAGAGTGAAGATTTTAGGTGTGTGGAGGATGGATCGAGAAGGGCTCTTTATATAGGTAGCTTGGGGACTCTTCGGCCGTCAGTTTAGCACCTTAATGACACTCATTGATGGCTTGAAACATCCTGAATGGAAATGTTTCCTTTCCACCGGCACTGTTCGATTTTCCAGGTAGTGAAAGTATTGTCATCTGAAGGAAGAAGAAGACACTGTTCCGAACCAGGTTCAATGCTTAAATCGGTCTATTTAGGCCCAATTCAATTGAGTTTTTCAAAATTAAAAATTTCTAAAAATTCATTCTCTATCCATTCTCCAATTTGAATATTTTAAGCCATCTAGAAAAATGAATTTAGCATCTAGTTCAATGATGCTTCAAATCGGTCTAAACCGGTTCATTAAGATTTAGATCTGGTTCACCTAAATCGGTCTGGTTTTCTCTCCCAAATTATCTTAAAGTCACTTTCCAAGGTTTTTTTTTTACTGTTTGGGTCACTCGGGAGTAGTAAATTTCCTATTTTGCCCATTCTCTAGTGGTTGGGTTTCATGAACCAGGTCGGTTTTCTCACTCGGGTTAATCAGTTTTTTCCTGGTTTTCCTTAACTCCAAAGGATGGGCTTTACATTCCTTTTCCTTAACTTTAGGTCCCTAATGCCAAAGTTTCCCTAAATTGAGTCCCAAGGTTTCCAAAATTTACTTTGAGTCCTCAATTTTCTTAAAATTCTATAATGGCATAAATTTTTCCAAATTTCCAATTTGGTCCCCATATTCTAAAAAATTACAATTTTGCCCCTACTTTCCAAAAATGGAAATTTGGCAACATTTGTTCCAAAAATTGACCAATTGGTCTTCCAAAAACTTTTTCATGGCCAATTGCCCTTCAATTTTGGGAAATTGCAAAGAGATCCCTCAATTTTTTGAAATCCCCAATTTTCCACAAAATTTTCCCAAATTTTCCACTTTCAAACACACCGAATTTGATTTCTTCAAATTGGCTATTCAATCGGGGATAATTGTTTCAATTGGAGGTATAAATTAGTTCCTACACTTCCATATGATTCAATATATCTTTGAATCGTATAAATTGAGGCTGAAACGAGCTCAAACGGATCTTTACCAAAAAAATCATTCATAGAGTGAGAAAGCTTCGAAAGTTTACCATCAGAGGTGCGACAGTCCAAGCTCTCTATATTGGAAGGTAACACTTGTTATGAGGTTCCTTCCAGGATCAAGAATTGCTACAATTGACATCAAATCGGGGGAGAATTTCATCAGTAAAGTTTCACACTTTATCTATCTAACTTTGACCGAAAATGAAAGAGGAGGCATGAATTGGCTTGTCTTGCAGCTCTATTGCAATCGTGTGAGGGTTGTGGAGGTGTTGGGAAGGCTTGGTTTGGCTAGAGGAGGGCTGAATTTGGCTGAATTCAGATCAATTAAAATAGGGCAGCTTCGATCCTTTGTAGTTGCTTCACTATTTGATTTCGTTGGCACTTCTCCAGCGGTCCTTGGGTCGAAAGAAAGCTACTGTTAGGTATTGACTTCCCCCAAAGTCTATAGGACCTGACCTTGCCTTATGACGCTAAGAAAAATGCCTATATCGGAGATCTAGTTCGAGCTTCACAGAAAATTGGAGCAGTTGAGAGAGAGTGGAGATTTGAGATGTGTGGAGGATGAATGGAGAGGAGCTCCTTAGATAGGGAGGTCAGGGACACTCTGCCCAACCACTTTCCAATTCAGTCAAGCTTATCCTTGCCCTGAAATGGCCCAAACGGAGCAATTTCAGCTCGTCGGTGTTATCTATTTTATGCATTAATGAATAGTGCTGTTGTCATGCCCTGACCTAGTTTGGTTGGATCCGTGTGAATAACTCGCCACTTTTGTGGTCTATCAAGGGTTTCCCCCTTTTAAACCACGATGAGTAAGGCATCTTTTTTATCTGTCTTTCATGGAATAGAATTATACAAAACTGAGAAATTTAAATTAGACATACCTGTCATGTTCCAAATTAGTCAAGTCTTTAGAAGGGTCTTTCTTGATTACCTTAAAGGGGTAAATGAGAGGGATGAGTTCTACAACTCAGTGAGTGGGAGTTGGGAGTGAGATTTAAAAATAGCCACACCAAGGTTATCATTTTTTTAAAAAGAAGGTTCTTCTTCAAAGTCTGGTTTTTAAAACAATTACCCTGCCAAGTGTGATATTTTCTGTTAAAAAGGATTTCCTCGATTTCAATTTCTTTTTCCAAGGATTCTCATATCTTTTCCAAGGTTTTCAAAACCTTTTTTCCATTTCCATATTAGGTGTGTTTAGTAGATAAAATACACCCTTCATCAGGAAGGGTACACACATTAGCAGGTGCAGCCCGTCCACTACACCGACTTCTGGCTCGGAGCATATTTACTAACCACCAAGATAGAAGTACATCCACTTCTACCATGGGTCTGAGTGGATGTTCTCGACATCCGACCAATAGACCCAAATACCACTCCGTGTTCGTATGAGGATAGAGACCTCATCCCGACCCCACCCTAGTCTCATGTGCAAGAAGCTACATCGAGCTTCCCAATTGAATGGCACGATGAACTGCCCTTATCTCCACCATGTAGTCCAGTAGACCTTAGGACCCATCACTAATCATCTTGGGCATCTTGATGGTTATGTACCTCAAGTGGATGCACAAAACAATAGTTTTCACAAATTTCCATTTATCTTTGGTGCCACTGGTCCAATAACCCCAACACTAAAACTGACATCTAGCTATTTATCTAGGCCGGTCCGTCAACCTGGCCCTGATGCTAGTCCATTAAGTACTGTTGGTCCTGACTTGGTACAATAGAGAAATCATACAACAAGTTCATTAGAAATTTTATGGGTTTCTCATTTCAAGTTTGTTTACGAGCTCCTACTCATGCCCACTGGCCTTGGGCCCACTACACGTGATTTTCCAAAACTGGGCATTTAGTCTCACAAGTTTAAAAATTGAGACCTTTGGCCTATCTGAGTTGTTCTAGCTCCCGTCAAGAACGTCTCTCAAATAGTTTAAGCATTGGCACATAGTTAGGGGAGAACACTTCTGAGAAAAATATATTTTTATTTCATCCCACCAAACGAGTGTGATGATATCTCCGCTTACAACCGGAAAGCGGGTTTCTCCTTCCTTCAAGGAAGTTCATCATACCAACCATATATGATTTTCCTCTACTTACAACCGATAAGTAGCTTTTTGCCTAAATTTCCCATCACCCCAACTAAGTATGATGTCAAAGTCCCAATCGCAAGTGGTTTTTCATTTCTAAAATTGCTCACCATCCCAACCAGATATGATGTAAATATGCCCACTCACCCGATAACCATGACGTATTCATACTCAGTTCGACGAAAAAGTGCTTGTTGAGAGAGAAAGCTCCGAAAGCTTACCGTCAGAGGTGCTGTGGTCCAAGCACTTGATTGGGGAATGTAGCTCTTGTCTTGAGGTTCCTTCTAGGATAAAGAATTGCTACAATTGATATTGAATTGATGGAGAATTTTGTTTGTAAAATTTAGCACTTTCTCTCTTTAACTTCGATCTGTAACGACTGAGGAGGGCTGAATTGGCTTGCCTTTTAGCACTGTTGAGGTTGTATGAGGCTTGTGGGGGTGTTGGGAAGGCTTGGTTTGGTCGGAGGAGGACTGAATTTTGTTGAATTCAGCTTGGTGAAAATGGGATAGCTTCAGTCCATAGGAGTTGCTTCACTATTTGATTTTATCCACGCTTCTCTTGCGGTCCTTGGGTCAAAATGAAGGTTCTATCAGACAGCTGACTTCCCCTAGAGTGTCTAGGACCCAACCTTACATTATGAGGTTGAGAAAAATGCCTATATCGGAGCTCTGGCATGAGCTTTGCCAAAAAATGTTGTAGTTGAGAGAGAATGAAGATTTCATGTGTATGGACGGTGAATGGAGAGGAGTTCTTTATATAGGGAGCTTGGGGAACCTCTGCCCGACAACTTTCCTTTTTGGTCTAGCTGATCCTCGCCCTGACACAGTCTGAACAAAACCATTTTTCCTTTGTCGGCATTATCCATTTTTGCATTGAATAAGCAGTGTTTTCATCTTGAGAAAGAAGATAACACTATTTAGAACTAGAAGGGACCGGTCCAATCGGGTTCAATGCGTAAATTACCTAAATCAGGACTGATTCGATCGATTTCCTCAAAATTAAAAATTTCTAAATTCATCTAAATTCATTCTCTATCTAATGATGGCTTCAATTCCTCAATTTGAATATTTTAAACCACCTAGAAAAATTAATTTAGAAATTACCTCACACCGGTTCAAACCGGTTAAGTTCGGTTCACCTTGAACCGGTCTGATTTTCCCTTACCAATTGTCCCAAGGTTCTTTTCCATTCTTTTTGTGACTCTTTAAGTCACTTGGGAATTGTCAATTTCCTAATTTTACCCTTTCCTTATCGATTATGGTTTGTGAACCGGCTCGATTTCCTCTTTCGAAATGTCCAGTTCTTTTCCTGGTTTTATTAACTATAAAGGAACGGAGTTTACAACTCTCCCCTCCTTTTAGGGTTTTTGTCCCCAAAGTAATTTACATGTCAAATAACTACGGGTACCCATCCCTCATCATACTCTTTCCCATGTAACCTCTTGCACGAATCCATTCTACCAAAGAACCTTCACCATAGAAATCTTCTTGTTCATTAAGTTCTTGTCTCTCCGGTCAATGATTTGCACCGGTTCTGCTTCATAAGTTAGGTTCTTCTCTAATCCGGTGGAGGTCGGTCCAGCACATGATTGGGATTAGGCTGATACTTCCAAATGGAATACATCATGTATTCTTTGTAGGTTCGGAGGTAGTTCTAATTTATATGCCACTGGTCTTATCCTTTGGACTATGGGGTAAGGACCAATGTACCTTTGTGTCAACTTCCCCCGTTGTTGAAACCCTAAGCATTCCCCTCCATGAGGATACCTTGAGGAACATTTAGTCACTCACATCAAATTCTAAATCCCTTCTCCAATGATTTGCATAGTTATTCAGCTTGTCTTGAGCTTCCTTAAGTCAACTCCTTATTATCTTAATATTTTATGTGGCATCCTCAATTAGTTCAAACCTTTCCAACTTCCTTTCTCCTACTTCTTCCCAAAATAAGAGGGTAAGACATGGTCATCCATAAAAGGCCTCATATGGAGCCATTTGAATACTGGCCTGATACCTTGCTAAGGTTGACATTTACTTTTAAAAAAGGTTTCATCAATTCCAATTTCTTTTTCCAAATAAACATTTTTCTTGGGTTTACCATTCCTTTTTCCAAGTATTCTCAAATCCTTTCCAAGGTTTACAAAACCTTTTTCCCATTTCCATATTAGGTGTGTTTAGTAAACAACACATGCCCTTCATCAAGAAGGATACACACATTCGTAGGTGCAATCGATCCATTGCACCCACTCCTGGCTTTGAGTGTCTTTATTGACCACCAAGATAGAAGTCCGTCGACTTCTACCCTATGTCTAAGTTGATGTTCCCGACATCTGACCCTCAAACCCGAATACCACTCCGTGTTTGTATGAGGACAAAGACCTCATTCCAACCCCACCCCAGTCCCATGCGCAAGAAGCTACACCAAGCTTCCCGACTGATTGGCACAACGACCTGCCCTTATCTCAACCATGTCGTCCAATAACCCTTTTGACCCATCACTACCCCTCTTAGGCATCTTGATGGTCCTGTACCTGAAGTGTCATGCCCCGACCCGGTTTGGTCGGATCCCCGTGATCAACCCGCCACTCTCCCGATTTACTAAAGGGTTTTCCCTTATATTATAAATCGTAAAGAGTAAGGCGTTAACCTGCACCTTTTTCCAGGAATATCATAAATCAAAACTGCATAGTAATTTAAATTAGTTGTACCAATCTTGCAGGCGTTTAATTGCGCAAGTCCTTTAAGGTTCGGCTTTCCGGGACTTCCTGAAAGAGGTATAAGGGAGGGGGTGAGTACAACTACTCAGTGAGTGGGATTCAAATCTTTTAACTTTCAAGAAAAACATTTATATGGAGTGTGCCAGACTCCTTTGTTTTCAAAAAAATCATTTCATTTAAAAATTTATCTTTTTCCATTATTTCTTAGTTATCGATGTGTCATCACCCAACACACATCCTTCATAATGAAGGTTACACACATTCGCAAGTCAGTATCACTACTGAACCCGCTAGTGGCTTCGGAGCGACTTTTCCTGCCACCCGGATAGAAGTACAACCACTTCTACCCTAGGAATGAGTGGATGTACGAAACATCCGACCCACAATCCCGAAATCACTTCTTCGTGTCCGTATGAGGACAGAGACCTCATCCTGTCCCCACCCCGGTCTCATGCGCTTAGTGCTACTCCAGATTTCGCACAGACACCTGGAACGACGAACTGCCCTTATAGCCACCAGGTCGTCCAGTGCCCTTAGGATGCATCACTACCCCTCATGGGCGTCTTGATGATCCCGTACTCATAGTGCATGCACAAACAATGTTTTCTTATATTGCCATGTAATATGTGGTGCCATTAGTCCAATGGCCCCGACTCTCAACTCAACCCGCAGCTGTTTGTCTTGACTAGTCCGTCGACCTGTCATGTCGCACTGCCGCTAGTTGACTGAGCATGTCGGTCCTATCTTGGTACCATGGCCAAACAATTCACTTATTAAGTTTTATGGCACATATATCATGTTCGTTTACGAGCTCCTACTCGTGCCAACTGGCCTTGGGCCCACTGTACGAGATTTTCAAAATCGGGCATTTCGCCCCCAAGTTCCAAAACCGAGGCCCTTGGCCTATCAGAGCTATTCGAGCTCCCGTCGAGAAGGTCTCCCAAATAGTTTAAGCATTGGCACACAGTCAGGGGAGAACACTTCCGACAAAAATAGGTTTTTACTATCCATCATACCGACCGGTATAAGGACATCTCCGTTCATAACCGATGAACGGGTTTTCAACTTCCTTCCAGGAAGTCTCATCATACCAACCGGGTATGATCTACTTACAACCCGTAAGTAGTTTTTCCGCATAACTTTCACATCACTTTCTTTAAGTAGTGATGATTAAAATACCACTAAACAGTGGGTTTTTATATCGAGGTACTTATCATCCCCAACCGGGTATGATGTTAGTAAACCCACTCACAACCGGTAAGTGGTTTTTAACTTTATAAGGTGTGCTCATCATCCCAATCAGGTATGATGTTTGTAAACCCACTCACCCGTTAATGCCGTGAATTCCACTAGACCGGTTCTTGGTATTCACGCGAGCTTGTCCTTGCTGGCGTTCCCGGTACTTCGTGTTCCGGTGAAGGCACGGCGGTCCGAGCTTTCGATCTGGGCAGATAGGTCTCATCCTGAGATTTATCCTTTCGGTCCTAATTCGGTCGTGGAAAGGCTGAGAAAGTGTTGGGAGGGCTTGAAATGGCCGATTTCAGCTTGGCCGAAATAGGGCAGCTTCGGTCCGCCGGAGTTGCTTCACTATTCCATCATGTCGGTGTTTCTCCAACGATACTCGGATTGATTGGAGTTTGCTATCAGATAGCTGTCTTCCCCCCGGTTCTAAAGAGCCCGACCTTTGTTCAAGTCGAAGCTCTCGTTTGAGCTTTACCGGGAAATGGAGCAGTAGAGAGAGAGAGAGAAGTGTTCAGGTGTGAGGAGAATGAAATGGGGATGAACTCTTTATATAGTTGTAAAACTCGTGTATTAAATGGGCGAGATTTGTTACTGGTATTAATATTGCCATAAATTAATGGTATTAATTCCAATAATTTAATTTCGGTATTAATTCTAATAAATTAAATTTCAGTATTAATTCTAATAATTTAATTTCGGTATTAAATTATTTGTATTAATTCCAATAATTTAATTTAGGTATTAAATTATTGCTATTAATTATATATTAATTTATGATAAGATGTACATACAAATTTATGATCGAAATTTCGGGTTACAAAAAAAATTTATACTTCCCAGGAGGTCACCCATCCTCACATTACTATCAAGTAAGCACGCTTAACTTTAAAGTTCTTATGGAATCTAGTTCACTTAAACCACTTTGGTTTTTATTTTCTAATTTTTCTTACGTTTCTTTTCCAAGGTTTAATGAACCCTTTGGATCACCCGAGAGTTGTAAATTCCCAACTTGCCCGTTCAGAAATAATCGGGTTTGTGAACCGGTTCTAAATCCTCACTTGGTTTGACCAGTTCTTTTCTTGGTTTTCCTTAGCTCAAAAGGGCGGGTTTTACATGAAGTGCATGCACAAAACTATAGTTTTTACATATTGTCATTTATCTTTGGTGCCACTAGTCCAACGACCATGACCCTCAACCGAACCTGCAGCTGTTTGTCTAGGGGGGTCCGTCGACCTGGCCTTGACGCACTACCCCCAGTCCATCAAGTAATGTTGACCCTGACATTGTACCATGGCGAACTCATACAATAAGTTCATTAGAAATTTCATGGCTTTCTCATTTGAAGTTTGTTTACGAGCTCCTACTCGTGGCCAGTGGCCTTGGGCCCACTACACGTGATTTTCCAAAACTGGGCATTTAGCCTCACAAGTTTAAAAATTGAGACCTTTGGCCTATCTGAGTTGTTCTAGCTCCCGTCAAAAAGGTCTCTTAAATAGTTTAAGCATTGGCACACAGTCAGGGGAGAACACTTCCGACAAAAATATATTTTTACTTCATCCCACCAAACGAGTGTGATGATATCTCCACTTACTACTGGAAAGCGGGTTTCTCCGTCCTTCAAGGAAGTTCATCATACCAACTGGATATGATTTTCCTCTACTTACAACCGATAAGTAGCTTTTTGCCTAAATATCCCATCACCCCAACTGAGTATGATGTCAAAGTCCCACTCGGAAGTGGTTTTTCGTTTCTAAAAGTGCTCACCATCCCCACCAGGAATGATGTAAATATGCCAACTCACCCGATAAACGTGACGTGTTCGTCCTTGGTCGATTTTCCAAGTCTACGCGAGTTTGGACTTGCTTGCATTCTGGTGAAAGTTGTTCCTACACGATTTGGGCAACCTTAAAACTTATGGTTTGGCATAAAAGCAGGCTCACAAATTATTGATAAATTGAACTTAACTCATAAAGCTTATTTTTCTTAACTTTAGGACCCTAAGGCCAACTATTGCCCAATTTGAGTCCCATGGTTTCCAAAATTCCCTTTGAGTCCTCATTTTACTTAAAATTGTTTAAGGGGCTCAAGTTTTCCAAATTTCCAATTTGGTCCCAAACTTTTCAAAAAATTCCATTTTGCCCCTACTTTCCAAAAATGGAAATTTGGCCCCAAATATTTCAAAAGTAGACCAATTGGTCCTCCAACAACTGTTTCATGGCCAATTGGCCTTCAATTTTGGGAAATTAAAGATATGTCCCTCAATTTTTTGAAATTCCCAATTTTCCCCAAAAGTTTCCCCCAATTTCTCCCCTTGAAACTGATTGAATTTGATTTCTTCAAATTGGGCATTCAATCGAGGTTATTTGCTCAAATTGAATGTATGGATCAGTTGCAACACAATCATATGATTCAATTGAGCTTTGAATCGCATCATTTGGGTCTGAATTATTCTCAAATAGAGCTTCACTGGGAAATTGCTTGTAGAAAGAGAAAGCTTCGAAACTTTACTGTCGGAGGTGCGACGGTTTGAGCTCACGATCAGGGAAGGTAGCTCTTATTATGAGATTCCTTTTCAGATCAAGAATAGCTACAATTAATATCAAATTGATGGAGAATTTTGTTAGTAAAGTTTATCACTTTCTCTCTCTAACTCCAATATGCAATGACTAAGTAAGGCCAAATTGGCTTACCTTTTAGCTCTGTTGAGGTTGTATTAGGGTTGTGGGGCTGAATTTTTCCGAATTTAGCTTGGCCAAAACAAGGTATCTTCGGTTCATCGGAGCTGCTTCACTGTTTGATACTGCTAGCACTTCTCCGACGGTGCTCGGGTCGAAAGGAAGGTCATATTAGATGGCTGACTTCCCCCGAGTCTGTAGGACTCGACCTTGCCTTCTGAGGCTGAGAAAAATGCCTGTATCAAAGCTCTAGTTTGAGATTCACCAAAATATGAAGCAGTTAAGAGAGAATAGAGATTTCACTTGTGTGGAAGATGAATGGAGAGGAGCTCTTTATATAGGGATCTTGGGGACCCTCTGCCCGACAACTTTCCTTTTTGATCCATGTCATCCTCGCCCTAAAACAGTCTGAACAGAGACATTTTTCCTTTGCCGACATTATCTATTTCTACAATAAATGAACAATGATGTCATCTTGAGGAAGAAGATGACTCTGTTCCAAACCAGACTGGACCGATCCGACCAGGTTCAATGCGTAAATCAACTGGCTCAGGCCCAAATTAACTGGTTTTCTCAAAATTATAAATTTCTAAATTCAATTAAATTAATTCCCTATCTAATGGTGGCTTCAATTCCCCAATTTAAATATTTTAAGACACCTAGAAAAATGAATTTAGAAAAGAGTTCACACCAGTTGAATCTGATTTAGTTCGATTCACCTTGAACTGGTTTGGTTTTCCCTTCCCAATTGTCCCAAGGTTCTTTTCCATTCCTTTTGTAACTCTTTAAGTCACATGGAATTTATCAATTTCCCAATTTTACCCTTTTCTTATCAAATATGGTTTGTGAACCGGCTCCGTTTCCTCTTTCGAAATAACCAATTCTTTCCCGTTTTTATTAACTATAAAAGCATGGGGTTTATATTTGTCATCTTGAGGAAGAAGATAACACCGTTTTGAACTGGACCGGACTGGTCCAATTTGGTTCAATGCGTAAACTAGCTGGTTTAAGCTCGATTCAACGGATTTTCTAAAAATTAAAAATTTCTAAATTCATATAAATTTATTCTCTATCTATTGGTAGCTTCAATTCCCCAATCTGATCATTTTAAGCCAATAAGAAAAATAAATTGAAAAACTTGTTCAAATTTGGTTTAAACAGATTTAATATAATTATTGTCTGATTCATCCTGAACTAGTCAAGTTTTCTCTTCCCAATTGTCCCAAGGTTCTTTCTCATGCTTTTTATGACCGGTTAAGGTTCATGAACCAGCTTGATTTTATCTCTTGAGTTGACCAATTCTTTCCCTGATTTTCTTATCTTTAAAGGACGGAGTTTACAACTCTCCCCTTCTTTTAGGGGTTATGTCCCCAAAACAAAGTCAACAATCAATTGCACTGGAAGTGTCTTTCCTTGATGTCCTCATGGCTTTTGCTTGGTATGTTATCATTTTGGATATTTCTTTCACTTGGTCCTTTAGCCACGTATTTGTGAAGTCTTTCTTCCTTTATGTTTTCCACCCACACAACGGAGTGCATCACGACCAGTCATGTCCAAACTACCCATCCCAAGGTACCTCCTTAGGTATACTTCTTACTCTATTTAGGGTAAGACTTTTCTTCTTAAGGATCTTTATCCATGTCATTTGGGTTAGACATTCCATATACACCTCTTAGTTTAGCACCCCTTAGGACATTTTGTCCTTAATCCTTGGGTTTTGGTATACCGTCTTCCTTATCTTATTTTGGTCCTTCCTCCATTTTTGGTTTACCATGATTTTGGTTCCATTTCTAAGATTTAACTAACTGATTTTGTCTTACTTAGGTCACCTTTCTTGGAATTGTTGGCACTACATGTTCTTTACCACATTATCTATTCTGGATTTATCTTTGTCCATTATGGTTTCCACAATGTGTATCCTTGATAACGATTCTTGCCTCTCAATTTGTTTAGAAGTCTTATGGCTTTGTTCCTTCCTACTACCCGGTAGTGTTTCCCAACTACCTTTTAAGTTGTCCAATTGTCCTTTAAATCACTTAACATCATAATTGTGTCAGTTCCCTTTATCTACTCATTCTTCACCCACTTTTCTATTGGTTTTCCCCTAGTTCCAACCGTCAGTTTTCTTGATAGCTTTCCAACACATTGTGATCCTTTCTCACTTATGTCTTTCCTCATTTACATTGGCATCTTTTACTGAAGGGCTTTCCTTTCCTCTATCCTTTCTTGCTTGATTCTAACCATTCCCCGTTACTCATTCTAAGTTGACACTTTTTCGATCTACATATTGATTCCTCATTTGGGGGCTCTCCCCTTTATTGTTTTCATTCTCTACTATGTCCTTCAAGTAGAGACTTACATTTTTTTTGGTTAAACCTTTGATCTTCTTACTATTCCTTGAAAGTTCCTTGCCATTACCTCCTTACACTCTCTTTATTTTGGCACATTTTCCAGCTTTTAATTCGCCGTTATCGTAGGTTCTAGGTAACTTCACTTGTAACTGGTCCTTTATTCCCCATTTGCATTCCATTTGAAATTTTACATTTTATTCCACTTTAGTTGGGTTCATTACTTCTTCGTCAGAATATGTATGCCTCTTCAGGGCTCCCTTCCTTAGTTGGCTTCCTCCGCTTTTCCTCAGATTTCCTCTTCCTATGTTTTTTTCATGATTATCTATCTTTGCATCAACTTATTGACATTCCTTGATTTCTTCCTTTCTTACTTTCCCTTACTTCGAGGAATCTTACTAGCACATCCATTGTACCTTGTATTTATTCCAACATGTACTCACTACAATTTTATTTCTATTAGAGAAGGGTTTCCGATCTTTTTCCTTTCGAGGATTCTTAATCTTCTTCTGAGAGTTTACTTCATCCCTTACGTGACTTTAGTTTGGTCGTCGATTTGTTCTCAACCATTTATTTCTTCATGGATTTCTTCATTCTTCTTTTCTCTTTCCAATGTTTTGACCTTTCCACTTTTCCCTTCCTTGTTGGAGTTTAAATTTATGGTCTTCTCGAAGGTCAATTTGTTAACTGCATGATTCCCACTTTTCTCTTGGTCCACTTGTCTTAGAACAGTTATCCTTCGAGTTTACTCATCCTTGCTGCCTATCCCATCGTCCTTTTTTGGGTGTAGTCCTTACTATTTTTTCGGTCCCTCACAGGGCATCATTTATTCTCCTTGATCATTTCATTGTTTCTAATTGTTTTCTACTAGACTACTCTCCATTTTCCAAAACATGTCACACTTGCCATGTCATGCTACAACGACACAGTTTATTAATGGTGCGAGCAACCCCCACTCTCCTGGTTTATTAATGGTTTTCCAATTCTTTAAACCGTGAGGTGTAAGGTGTCCTTTAAACCTGTACCTTTCCTTGAATAACATTTATCAATACTGCATAAAATTTAAACTTACATACCTATCCTGCAGGTATAGCTAACTGTAGGTCTTTAGGTAGGTTTTCCTTTGGTTACCTGAAAGGGGTATAAGGGAGAGGGTGAGTTCGACAACTCAGGGAATGGGTGTTTAAAATTTGATTTTCATAAAAATAGTTTGAATTGGAGTGTGCCAGACTCCTTATTTTCTTGAAACTATTTCCTCAATCTCTCAGATTTCAAAACCATAATTCCTCATTAACCATAGTCGGTGTGTTTAACAATCAACACACGCCCTATATCATGCAGGGATCACACATCCATAGGGCAACCCATCCACTACACCCACTTGTGGTGTCGGAGCGACTTTACCGGCCACCTAGATAGAAGCCCATCCACTTCTACCATTGGAATGAGTGTATGTATGTGACATCTGACCCTTAAAACTGAAAAGAAAACTCTGTGTCTATAAGAGGATAGATATCTCATCCCAACCCCACCTCGGTCTCATGCGCATGAAGCTACGTTGAGCTTCTGTGACTGCTAGCTACCATGACAAACAACCCTTATCTCCACTATGTTGTCTAGTAGCCCCTATGACACATCACTACCTCTCTTAGGCATCATGATGGTCCCGAACCTTAGTGTAGGCATAAAAGAATAGTTTTCCTCATAAGCCATTTAATCTTTGATGCCACTAGTCCAATGGCCCCAACCGTTAACTCGACATGTAGCTGTTTGTCTCAACTTATCCGTCGACCTGTCTTGTCGCACTACTGCCAGTCTATTGAGTATGTTGGTCATGTCTTGGTACCATGGCCAAACACATCATTCATTAAATTTTTCATGGCTTAATTTCATGTTTGTTTACAAGCTCCTGCTCATGCCAACTAGCCTTGGGCCCACTATACAAATTTTAAAAAATTGGGCATTTTATCCCCCAAATTTTGCTTACAACTAGTAAACGAGTTTTTCACTTCCTTCCAGGAAGTCCATCATACCAAACAAGTATGATCTACTTACAATTGATAAGTAGTTTTTCCGTGAGTTTTCTCACATCACCCCTTCCAGGTGTGATGTTAAAATGCCACTTAGTAGTGGTTTTTAAATTTCGAGGTACTCATCATCCCAACTGGGAATGATGTGAAAATTCCCACTCACACGTGAATGCTGCGAATTCCTCTTAACCAGCTTTTTGCCTCCACGCAAGCTTGTCTTGGCTAGCATTCCCAGTACTTTGTGTTCCTACACGATATGAACATCATTGTTCAATATCCTTTGGCCCGATAGCCTTCATTCATCACTAATGAATAAAATACCTAAAATTTTCAATTTATTGCAATTAAGTCCCTAAAGTTCTTTTTGTTAAATATTAGGTCCCTAATGCCAATTTTCCCCCAAATTGAGTTTCAAAACTTGTAAAATTCACTTTGGGACCTCAATTTATTCAAAATCACAAAAAGGGGTTCAAGTTTCCCAAATTCCCAATTTGGTCCCCAACTTTTCAAAAGTTACAATTTTGCCCCGACTTTAAAAAAATGGTAAATTTCACCCAAAAATTGAAGGTAGGATTGAGTTCCTACACTTCCATATGCTTCAATCGAACTTCGAATTGCATCATTTGGATCCAAATTGAGCTCAAATGGAGCTTCATCAGAAAACTGGACTTATAGAGAGAAAGCTTCGAAAGCTTAGGGGTGCAACTGTCCGAGCTTTCGATCTAGTAGATAGTTCTTATCTTGAGGTTCCTCCTAGGATCAAGAATCGCATTAATTCATGTCAAATTGATGAAAAATTTGATCGGTGAAGTTTCACAGGCTCTCTCTCTTACACTAATCAGAATTAACAGAGGGGAGCCAAATTGGCTTACCTTTCTGCTCTAATTTAGTTAATGAGGGCTATGAAAGTGTTGGGGAAGGTTGTTTTGGCCTAAGAAGGTCTCAAATTGGTCATTTTTAGCTTGACCGAAACAGGGCAGCTTTGGTCCCCCGGAGCTACTTCATTGTTCGATCACGCCAACATTTCTCTAGTGAGCAAATTGAGACTATCGTTGGGTAGCTGACTTCTCCCCAAATCCAATGAATCCAACCTCAACTTATTTGGTTTAGAAAAATACCCAAGTCGGTGCTCTGGTTTGAGCTGCACCAGAAAATGGAGCAGTATGGAGAGAGTAGAGTTTTCAGGTGCACAGAGGATGAATGAGGAGGGGCTCTTTATATAGGAACCTTAGGGACTTATCCGATTGGTGCCTTTATGGCGGTCATTCATTGCTTGAAACTCCCTGGTCGAAGACTTATCATCTTTGTCGATGCTGCTCAATTTTCTAGCGAGTGAATAGTGTTGTTATCTAAAGGAAGAAGATGACACTGTTCTGAACTGGACCGTACTGGTCCAAACCAAGTTCAACGCTTAAACCAGATGGTTTAGGCCCGATTTAACCGAGTTTTTCATAATTAAAATTTTGTAAATTCATCTAAATTCATTCTCTATCAATGCCTCAATTCTCCAATTTGAATTTTCTAAGCCACCTAGAAAAATGAATTTTGAAACTGATTCAATAGTGGTTTAAATCGGTTCATGTCCAATTCACATAAATCGGTTTTGTTTCACCTCCAATTCATTCTAAAGTCCTTTCTCATAATTTCCGTGACTCTTTAGGTCATTTGGGATCCATAAATTTCCCATTTTTCCATTTCTCTATCGGTTATAATTTATAAACTAACCCGATTTTCTCTTTGGAAATGGCTAGTTCTCTTCCATAGTTTTCTTATTAACAAAGGATGGGATTTACATGCCATCCCCAGACAACCTTAACCACTTATGCCCCCCTTTTAAGGTTTTCTTATTTCGAGTTAAGCCTCTTATGATTCTCTTTTTGGTTCCTTAGATGGGGAGTTTCCTTTCCTCGGTCTCACTTCCTACCCTTATTATTTTTCTTAGGGACTTTCATCCTGGGATTTCACATTCACCTCCTTATCGCTTCTTGAAGGCTTTTCCTTCTTTCCTTTCTTACACCCTCCCGACTTTGGTATGGTTATCCACCATTAATCTTTCTCTATCCTCTAATTCCCTTTATGTTCCTTAACCTTCCTTTGAGGAGCTCCTGATTATGGGCAGGTTTATAGTACTCTAGGTTTTGTCCAACCACCCATCAATTGTTCCTGCAAGTGTACTTATTCTTATACATTCCTCTAGAGTTTCTTTTTTTTTTTCAAGCACATTTCTTTTCCTCTTCACACTTACCTTGTCCTATCCTAGAATTTCCTGAGGAGTTATTTCCTTGTTCAACCTTTTGGGGGGGTTTCTTGTACTTTACCTCTCCTCTTGGTTATCTTTCATTCAACGAGTTCTTTCTTAGAGGCAACCTAATTCCTCTTGGTTTCCTAACTCTTGTATGAGGGTTGCCTCAATCCCTTATGGTCCTTAGGGTTTCATCCACCCCTCTTGCATCTTTTGATGATGACTTCCCTCTTTCCCCAATTCATCCAGTTTCTTTGACTTTGCTTTCCTTATATTGGGCCCCTTGTGAACACTCTTTCCCTTTTTCCCACCATTTGTTAGGGTACGTCCTTTCAGATGATTCCCTTTCTAGGCGGGCTCTTTGTTCCTTCCTAGTCCTTTGTCTTGTCTTGTTACCTTGTTTCCTAGTTCTTATGGGGGACTATTTAGGTTGGCTATCTTAGTGTTAGTGTTAACTAGAAGTGACCTACAGTCTTCCTCCTTAGATGACCTTCTCTCCATCCACTACATCGGGTCTTGATTGGTGTACTCCAATCTGTTAGTTGTATTTGTATTTAACAAGGGAAAACTAACTTTTAAATAAAGGGAATAGTTTTTATTCATTAAAGGAGGTAGTTTATTGTCGTACTCAACTTATTACAAGAATTTCTCACTACTCCCTAGTCCCTTGGAGTAAGGTCGGGAGTTAGCCTCAGAATGGTTTCGGGATTCGGGGTCCAAGGGCTCAGATTAACTAGTGGATGTCCATTCATACTCCTTTTGGGCTTTCTTGATAGGACGAACTTCATGGAATGCCTTGAGCTCGTACCTTCTTAGCATCTCAGCCTCGCACTCATAGGTCCACCTCATCCTTTGGGAAGGGTTGAAGTTGGATTGAGCTGGTGGGGGTACTTGATGGACTTTCATAAATGTGATGTGGACATCCCAATTGTTATCCCATGCCTCCTTCTTAGTTGGAGTCTTTTTAGGTTGTTGTGGGCATGGTGGGGCTGTCAGGCTCCTTGGAGGAGGGATAGGTTCTTCCTTCCTTGGAGGAGGATATGTTATGCCTTGTGGCTCTAATATGGCTCCAACAATTTTCTTATTGTGTAAACCCCATCCCATGATAATAATAAAAATTGGGAAAAGAACCGGTCATTTCAAAAGAGAAAACTGAGTTGGTTTATAAATAGTAACTAATAGAGAAAGGGTAAATCAGGAAATTTATAAATCTCAAGTGACCTAATGAGTCACAAAAGTCATGAAAAAGGGCTTTAGGATGAATTAGAAGAGAAAACCAAACTGGTTCAGGTGAACTGAACATGAACTGAATTGAACAAGTTTGAACCACTATTGAACCGGTTTATAAATTCATTTTTCTATGTGGCTTAGAAAATTCAAATGGGAGAATTGAAGCCACCATTAGATAGAGAATGAATTTAGATGAATTTAGAAAATTTTAATTTTCTCAAACTTGGTCAAATTGGGCCTGAACCGGCCGGTTTAAGAATTGAACCCTGCTCGGACCTGTCCGGTCTAGTTTGGAACAGTGTTGTCTTCTTCTTTCAAATGATGGCACTATTCCCTCACCGTAAAATCAAGTAGCTCTAGTGTAGATGAAAAGTCTTTGTCCAAGGAGTTTCAGGCATTGAATGATTGCCATGAAGGCACAAATCCGATGACCACGGAGACCCCATGCTTCCTATATAAAGAGCTCCTCCTTATTCATCCTCATCACACCTAAAACTACTCTCTCTCTTTCTCTCTCTCTACTGCTCCAATTTGTGGTGAAGCTCGATCCAGAGCTCCAACATGAGCATTTTATTGAGCTAAATAAGATGAGGTCGGGTTCCTTAGACTTAGGGAGAAGTTAGTTACTTGACGGTGATCACTATTCAATTTGAGGATTGCTGTAGAAGCTCTGGCGGACCGAAGCTGCCCTATTTTGGCCGAGCTAAAAACAGCCAATTTGAACCCTACTCAGGCAAAACTAAGCTATCCTAACGCTTCCACAGCCCTCATAGGACTGAAAAAGAGCTTAAAGGTAAGTCTATTTTGCTCCCCTTTGTAATTTCCAATCAGTGTCAGAGAGAGAACCGACGAAACATCAATGACCGAATTCTCCCTCAATTCGACTTGAAATAATATGATTCTTGATCCTAGGAGGATCCTTAGGACAAGAGCTATCTACCTCGATCGAAAGCTCAGACCGTCGCACCCTCGATTGTAAGCTTTCGAAGCTTTCTCTCTTGAAGTCTAGTTTTCCGATTAAGCTTTGTTTGAGCTCAATTCAAATCCAAATGACACGATTCAGTGCTCCATTAAATCATGTGGAAGTGTAGGAACTCAATTTTACCTTCAATTTCAAAAATTAAACTTGATTTAGTGGTCAATTTAATGAAATAAATTCGACCAGTTTGAAAGGGGAAATTGGGGGGAAATTTTGGGAATTTTCTGAAATTGAGGGATCAAAGTGCAATTTCACAAAATTGAGGACCAATTGGTCAATTTTTTGAATTATTGAGGTCAAATTGCCATTTTTGTAAAGTAGGGGCAAAATGGTACTTTTGAAAAGTTGTGGACCAAATTGGAAATTTAGGAAACTTGAACCCCTTTTTGAGATAATGAATAAATTGAGATCCCAAAGTGAATTTTAGAAGTTTCAGGACTCAATTTGGGGAAAATTTTGCATTAGGGACCTAAACTTAAGGAAAAAGAACTTTAGGGACCTAAATGTAAATAATTGAAGAGTTTGGGCATTTTGCTCATATGTGAGGAATTAGGGCTATTATGCCAAATGTTAATAAACAAGGATGTCCAAATTGTGTAGGAGCATGAAGGACTAGAAACGCCAGTAAGGATTAGCTCGCATGTAGGCAAAAAGCCAATCAAGAGGAATACACTACACTTATTAGGTGAGTGGGATTTTTTCATATCATACCCGATTGGGATAATGAGTACCTTGTAAATGAAAAACCACTACTATGTAAAATTTTAACATCACACCTAGTTGGGGTGATGTGTGGACTATGCAGAAAAACTAATTACCATTTATAAGTATATCATACCCGATTGGTATATTAAACTTTCATGAAGTAAGTAGAAAACCCTCTTATCGGTTAGAAGTGGACATGTCATCACACCTGGTTGTTGTGATGGACAAGTAAAAAAGTTATTTTGTCAGAAGTGTTCTCCCTTAACTGTGTGTCAATGCTTAAAAATTTTGGGAGACCTTTTTTAACGGGGCTCGAATAGTTCAGATAGGCTAGAGGCCTCGGTTTTAGAACTTGAGGGCTAAAATACCCAATTTTGGAAAATCACATACATAAGCCTAAGGCTAATTGGCACGAGCAGTAGCACATAAACAAATATAATGATAGGCCATGAAAACTTTTAATAAATGAATGATGTGTTTTGGCCATGGTACCAAAACAGGATCGACATACTCGATGGACTGGGGGCAATGTGATAAGACCTAGTCGATGAAACAGTCTAAACAAACAACTGCAAGTCCAGTTGAGGGTCGGGGCTATTGGACCAATGGCACCACAGATTAATGACTTATGGAAAACTTTGTTTGTGCATGCACTGAGGTTTGGGACCATCAAGACACCCAAGAGGCTAGTGATGCATCCCTTTACTCCTTTTCAGGTAACTGAGGGAAAAACCTACCTATTGACATTCTGCTAGCTAAACCTACAAGATACGAGTGTAAGTTTAAATTATTCATTTTTTATTAATGTTATTCCAGGAAAGGTACAGGTATGAAGGACGCCTTACTTCTCACGGATTAAAAAAGGGGAAAACCTTTAATAAATTGGAAGAGTGGCAAGTTGCTCACGGGGATCCAACCAAACCGGGTCGGGGCATGACAACTTGAGTGGTATCGGAACCTCTTCCCTCAAATTCCTTTTCAAGACTAGAAAACATAGTAATTAATAGGAATACCTTCAAAATTTTCAGATGGCACCCAAGAAAGGAACCAAAGGAACTAGAGTTGCAGCCTCTTACACTACGAAGCCACCCCTCCTTATGGAAACTCCCCGAGGAACCCAGACAACCCCACCTAGACTTAGCTCGTAACACTAGAGATTGTACAAGGAGTTCACTTATATATTTGGGCAACCTCACCTCATCCCTAAGGCAGGCACCAACTCTCATGCTAAATTGGATAAAGTACAATTCCATCCTCCTCCTATTAAACACCCTCTCTAGTTGACATTCCCAAAAATCTCAAGACTCTTTGTCAACTGGGGTGTAAGTCTTTCCTCAGAGAGAAAGATGCTGGTTCCACCATGGATTGGTCGGCTAATGTCAAGAAGCTGATGGGGATAGTTAGGATATCACCAGAGGACATAGTGATCCTAACAGAATTCTTCCTACTGGGTAGTGCCAAAAGATGGTGGGACAATGTTTGAAGACTGTATACCTCCACACCCACCTGAGAGCAATTCGGGGAGAGATATGCGAAGGAGTACATGTCTCCTCATTTAATTAATGAGAAGAAGCAGGATTTACTCTTACTTGGGCAAGGGCTTAACTCGATATCAAAGTATGAGACCAAATTCAATGAGTTAAGACCCTTTGCTCCTGACTTGGTTGGACTGGCAGACATATGCTAGTGGTTCATGGACAGTCTCAATATGGATATACAAGACCGTATGGGAGTACTAGGATGCCCCACAGACCAAGCGTCAGTTATTAGTATGGCTCATGAATGTGAGCCACTGGTGCAAACCCAACGTTATCAGATGGAGCAAATGACTGGAAAGGAGGACAAGGGCCAAAACCGTTAGGGAGGATGAAAGGAGCATAATGGTCTAAGATGGGGAAATAGAGTGGCATTTCAAAAGAGGAAAGATATGCCACCACCTCCCAGAGAATAATCCCTACATTTCCACAAGGGAACCCTCGCTATACTATGTGCTAAAGGTACCACGAGGGAGCATGCTTATCCTATTTTGCATGCAAACAAGTGGCGCACTTTGCAAAGGAATGCCCCACTCTTAGGGAAAACAAGCAAAGGAATACGCTTGGACCACCACAAGGGAACCCTAGGAATCTAAAGCCAGATGCTAGAATTAGAGTACTAGCTAGGGTATATAACCTCACCTAGGAAGAGGCTAGGAAAGACCCTAGTACTATAGTGGATACATCACAAAACCCACCCAATTAGATTAAGAAAGAATCTGTAATTGAAATCTTTTTTAATAAAATTTTTTTTCTCTAAAAGTATGTCTTTCTCCAACCAGGATACGTGCAATTGTTTAAATGAAATGTTTACGCCCTCTTTAACTCAAGAGCTAAGAGATCCTTCATTAAAGAGGACCTAATTCCAAGTTTACCTCTAGAACTCACCCCTCTAGGACAAAGTTTCAACATTCTCACACCCATAAGAGAAGGATTAAATAGGAACAATCAACTTAAGGGATGTGTGATAAATATTGGAGGAATCAAACTCGAACTGAATTTGATTCTGTTACCTCTAAGGGCGGTAGAAGTAATCATTAGGATGGATTGGTTAAGTAACCATTAGACTACGATATATTGTGGAAAGAAGATGGTAACATTCCACACTCTCGAATCAAACTGACTAAAATTTCAAGGAGACCGAAAGAAGGATGAATTACAGATGGTGCCCTATATAAAGGCCCAAAAGATGATACAGAAATGTTGTACGACTTTTCTAGCCATGGTCATTAACAAAAAGACTAAAGAGAAGTGGCTCGAAGACATTTTGGTGGTTAAACACTATCCATAAGTATTTCCTGAAGATTTACCTGGACTACCTTTGAGTCGACAGGTGGAATTCACCATAGAAATTATCTCAGGAACAAACCTTATATCCTAAGCCCCTTATCGCATGGCTCTAGCAGAACCGAAGGAATTGAATGAACAACTAGACAAGCTATTGGTGAAGGACTTCATATGCCCCAGCCAATCTCCATGGGGTGCACCGGTCCTATTCGTGAAGAAAAAGGATGAGAGCATGAGACTATGCATAGATTATAGGTAGTTAAATCAGGTCACCAGCAAGAAAAAGTACCCATTTCCACGGATTGATGACCTGTTCAATCAACTAAATGGAGTAGCCTACTTCTCCAAGATATACCTTCAGTTAGGCTATCACCAACTCAGGATCCGAGAAAAGGACCTTCCTAAGACGACATTTCGGTCCCGAAATGGACATTATGAGTTTAGGGTGATGCCTTTTGTCTTAACCAATGCTGGACAAAGGTTGGGAGGAATACTTGTGCCTAATGGAATTTACTTACAATAATAGCTCTCATGCAAGATTTTAGATGGCTGCTTATGAAGCCCTTTATGAACGAACTTACCATTTCACTTTATTTTGGGTAGAAGTGGGGGAAAGGTAGTTGAAAAGGGTTGAGCTATTCAAGGATGCCACATAGAATATCAAGTTAACTAGGAGTCGCCTTAAGGCCACCCAGGACAGGCAAAAGAGTTATACGGACCATCGGAGAAGAGATCTGGAGTTTGATGTGGGAGACCAAGTGTTTCTAAAGTTATCCCATTGTCTAACAATGGGGAAAGTTGAAACCGAGGTATATTGGTCCTTATCCCATCGTCCAAAGGATAGGACTGATGGCCCAAAAATTCGAACTACCTCGAGACTTACAGAGGACACATGATGTATTCCCTATCTCGGTACTTCAAAAGTACCAGCCTGATCCTAGCCATGTATTGGATCGACCTCCACCAGAACTGGAAGGGAACTTGACCTATCAAGCTGAATCGTTTCAAATCATTGATCAGAGGGATAAGAACTTGAGGAATAAGAGGATTTCTATGGTCAAAGTTCTTTGGCAAAACAGACCCGTGTAAAAAGAGACATGTGATACTAAGAGTGAAATGAGGGATGGGTACCCTCAATTATTTAACATTTAACTATTTTGGGGACAAAACCCCGAAAAGGAGGGGAGAGTTGTAAATCACGTCCCTTGATAATAAGAAAAACCAGGAAAAGAACCAGTCATTTCCAAAGCGAAAACCGAGTTTGTTTATAAATCATAACTAATAGAGAAAGGGAAAATCGGGAAATTTATAAACCCCACGTGACCTAAAGAGACACAAAAGTGATGAAAAAGGGTTTTAGGATGAAATGGAAGAGAAAATCAATCCCGTTTAGATGAATTGGACCTGAACCGAATTGTACCGATTTAAACCACTAGTGAACCAATTTCTAAATTCATTTTTCTAGGTGGTTTAGAAAATTCAAATTAGAGAATTGAAGCCACCATTGGATAGATTATGAATTTAGAAATTTTTAATTTTGAAAAACTCAGTCGAATTAGCCTTGAACAGACAGGTTTAAGCATTGAACCCTATTTAGAACAGTGTCGTCTTCTTGTTTAAGATCACAATACTATTCACTCGCCAAAAAATTGAGCAGCGCCAGGAATATGAAAAGTCTCCATCTAGGGAGTTTCAGGAAATGAATGATCACCATAAAAGTGCCAATTAGATGGCCTAGAAGTCCCCATGCTTCCTATATAAAGAGCTCTTCCTCATTCATCCTCGTCGCACCTGAAAACTATTCTCTCTCTCCCTCTCTACCGCTCCAATTTTTGGTGAAGATCGAATCAAAGCTCTGACTTGGTCATTTTTCTAAGCCAAATAAGGTGAAGTCGTGTTGCTTAGACTCGGGGATAAGTCAAATACCCAACGGTGATCATCATTCGATCCAAGGATCGTCAGAGAAACTCCTGCATAATCAAATAGTGTAGCAGCTCCGGTGAACCGAAGCTGCCCTATTTTGGTCGAGCTAAAAATTGCCAATTTGAGCCCTCCTCAGGCCAAACGAAGATCTCTCAACACTTTCACAACCCTTATATGACTAAATTAGAGCTGAAAGGTAAGCCAATTTGCCTCCCCTATTGAATTTCTGATTAGTATTAGAAAGAGAACTGACAAAACTTCACTAACCAAATCCTCCATCAATTCAACATGAATTGATGTTATTCTTGATCCTAGGAGCATCCTTAGGACGAGAGCTATCTACCCTAATCGAAAGCTCAGACCGTCGCACCCTCGACGGTAAGCTTTCAAAGCTTTCTCTCTCTAAGTCGAGTTTTCCGACAAAGCTCCATTTGAGATCAATTCGGATCCAAATGATGCGATTCAAAGCTCCATTGAATCATTTGGAAGTGTAGGAACTCAATTTTACCTTTAATTTCAACAATTAAACATGATTAAATGCTCAATTTGATTAAATCATATTCGGTCAGTTTGAAAGGGGGAAATTTGGGGAAACTTTTGGGTAAATTTGGGGAAACTTTTGGGGAATTGACGGCTCATAGTGCAATTTCCCAAAATTGAGGACCAATTGGCCAAGATAAAAATGTTGGAGGACCATATGGTCAATTTTTGGAATTATTGTGGTCAAATTACCATTTTTGTAAAGTTGGGGCAAATTGGTAATTTTCCAAATGTTAGGGACCAAATTGGAAATTTGGGAAACTTGAACCCCTTTTTGGAACTTGGATAGGCCAAACGCCTCGATTTTGGAACTTGGGGGATAAAATGCCTAGTTTTAGAAAATCACGTATGGTGGGCCCAAGGCCAATTGCCATGGGTAGGAGCTCGTAAACAAATATGAGGATAAGCCATGAAAAATTTTAATGAATGAATGATGTGTTTTGGTCATGGTACTAAGACAAGACCGACATACTCGATGTACAAGCAGTAGTGTGATAAGACTCAGTCGACAGAACAGTCTAGACAAACAGCTGTAGGTCGAGTTGAGGATTGGGGCCATTGGACCAGTGGCACTATAGATTAATGGCTTATGGAAAAAATTGTTTGTGCATGCACTGAGGTTCAGGACCATCAAGATGCCTAAGGGGTGTAGTGATGCATCCTAAGGGCTACTAGATGACATGGTGGAGATAAGAGAAAATTGTCGTGCCAGCAGTCAGGGAAGCTCGACATAGCTTCATGCACATGATACTGGGGTGGGGTCGGGATGAGGTTTATGTCCTCATAGAGACACAGAGATGATTTCGGGTTAAGGGGTCGGTTGTCATGAACATCCAGTCATTCCTAGGATAGAAATAGATGTGCTTCTATCTATGTGGCCGGTAAAGTCGCTCCAACGCCTCAAGTGGGTGCAGTGGACGGACTGCCTTGTGAATGTGTGATTCCTTTATAATGAAGGACGTGTGTTGATTGTTAAACACGCTAATTGTGGATAATGATTAATGATGATTTTGAATAATCGGGAATTCAAGAAATGATTTTAAAGGAAATAAGGAGTCTAGCACACTTCAATTTAAAACTATTTTATGAAACCTCAATTTCAAACACCCATTCACTAAGTTGTCAAACTCACCCCTCTCCCTTTACCCCTTTTTCGGGTAATCAAGAGAAAAATCTAACTACAGACATTTTGCTAGCTAAACCTATAAGTCAAGTGTGTAAGTTTAAATTATTCAGTTTTGATTAATGTTATTCAAGGAAAAGTACTAGTATGAAGGATGGCTTACTCCTCATTGTTTAAAGAAGGGGAAAACCCTTAATAAACCAAGAGAGAGGAAGGTTGCTCACGGGGATCAGACTAAACTAGGTTGGGGCGTGACATATAGTCTTTGGCCATATCATTGGTTACTCTCTTTTCAACCTCTAGGAACCATTGGACGGCTGCCTCTCTGGAGGTAGGCGTCTTTTTCACGATCTCGTGTGTTGATTTGGTTCGCATGACGAATTTCCTAGGAACTCTTCTTCCTATAGGGAAGTTAAGTTTTTATTAGTGTCAGGGCATAGTATTGATAATGCTTCCAAGGGAACCTGGCTCTAATAGCACTAAAGTTGTCCTGCCCCGACCCGGTTTGGTTGAATCCCCATGATCAACCCGCCACTCCTTATGTTTAAGAGGGGTTTCCCCCATTTTAAATTAAGAGGAGTCGGCCGTAATTCAAACCTTCTTCCTTGAAATAACATAAATCATTCAACATGCAAGCTTAAAAGTGACATTAGGCATACCTGACAGAGGGTACATCTTCGAGTTTTCTTTTGTCATGTTTCCTTACTCTCTAAAAGGAGTATAAGAGAGAGGCTGAGTTTTACAACTCAGTGAGCGGGTGTTGGGAGTCAATTTTCAAGAGAAATAGCTTTATTTTAAAATTATGCCAAGGTTATCATTTACTTTAAAAGAAGTTTTCCTCAAAATTTAGTTTTCAAAAACTTTTTCTCATTTACATATTAGGTGTGTTTAACAAACAACACGCACCCTTCATCAGGAAGGGAACACACATTTGCAGGTGCAACTTGTACAATGCACTCACTTGTGGCATTAGAGCGACTTTACCGACCACCTAGATAGAAGCCCATCCACTTCTACCCTAGCAATGAGTGGATGTTCGTGACATCATACTCTCAAACCCGAAATCATCTCCGTGTACGTATGATGACAGAGACCTCATCCCGACCCCAGCCCGGTCTCATGTGCGTGAAGCTATGTTGAGCTTCCTTGACTGCTAGCCCATCTCCTACTCAAGGAATCCTCCAAGGAGAGTTAAGAAAGTTGGAGGTATAGTTCCATAGGAGAAAGTTTTTACTTTGAAGTACTAGAGTAAAGAATGGGACAAGAAAAAGGAACTCATCAAGATGAGTCCAAGGAGTCAAGTTGTCACACCCCGACCCGATTTGGTCAGGGTCCCATGATCAACTTACTACCCTTCCATGCATCATCCTAGTACTCCTACCTTGATGTTACAAGGAAGGTAAAGGCATGCCTACATTCATTCCCACACTATGAGTTTGGGATGGGAAAAAGGGCCCGTGCTTTTTCTTGAAGGTTTATGTCTCCTTTGTCTTGCTCCTTTCCAAATTTCCTAAAAGGGTGAGAGGAGGGGAATGAGTATATATCTACATATACTAAGTGATGGAAGTTTCTACAACAATTGAATCCTTTAATTTGTAACTTAATTCATTAGTCATCATTTGCATATCAGTCGCCCTTCTATGACAGAAGGGGATCACATGTTCGCAAAATAATTCGCAACCATTCCACTTATGGACCGGAGCGCCTTTATCGTCCGCCCTGATAGAGGTTAACAACCTCTACCACAAGTTTGAGTGGACCTTGCTCGTTTGATCCTCAAACCTTAATCATGCTTCATGTCCGCTTTGTGGGATGAGACCTCTTTCCCCAAGTTGCCTTGGTCTCAGTGCGTATGAAGCTCCTAGTGCTTCTCGACATACTGGACGACAGATCACCCTTATGCTCTCTAGGTTGTCTAGCAGCCCTTGGGACCACCACTACCTCGTACCAGGTGTTATGATGGCCCCGTATCACATTTCCATGGACAATCAAGAGTCTTTTCATTTATAGCCATCATCTTTAGCCCTCCAGCTTAAGGGTTTGTTGGCTTGGCTTTGGCCCATGCGCACCAGTTGAACAGGTTCGACGACCTGGCTTTGATTCAGCAGCTATTCAGCCCAACATCCCAACCTTGGCTCGGTGGGTATCACACACAATTACCCATTATTAGGACTTATAGCAGTTTATAATATGCTTATTCTGAACGAGTCCATACCCGTGTCCATCAGCCTTTGGCCAACTTGTATAACCAAGCCTAAACTCCAGAATTAGCTCCCAAATATTTTAAGTAGAGTCACAAAGTTAGGAGAGGCTAATTCTGAGAAAATCATTTTGATGTAAAACCATCGTCCCAATCGGAACTGATGTTGTAGGTTTCTCACTCACTTGGTAATAGTGACGTGGTCGTCCTGATGAGACCTCGCTTTGCAATGCACTTCCTTGACTCGATGCATGGGCAATCCACACCTACACGGTACTAGTGTCCGTATCAGGAGCATTCACATAAGACGCCTCATACTTTTGGGTATTTTTGTGCATAGGACCTTACATTATGCCTTAATTGCATTTAGGTCCCTAAGGTTTAAAATTTTTGCATTGAGGTCGCTATTTGCCCCTTAATTTCAATTAAGCACATTGGATTTCCAATTATCCTTCTAGGGTCCTTAATTTTTCAAAAACCACCAATTTGCCCTCAATTTTTCCAAAAATTGCCATTCGGTCCCTAATTTCCCAAAAATTGCCAATTGGCCCTTAATTTCTCAAAAAGAAATGCCAATTTCTCTCCATTTTATCCAAAAAATCCCCAAATTGCCCAATTTCTCAAAAATTACAATTTGGTCCCTAAATCACAATTTCGTTCAATTGATCCCCGAAACATAGTTAATTGCACTCATTCATGATCTGAATTATCTCTCCTACATCTTCGTTGTAATTTTAAGCCTTGAATTGCTTCATTTGGGTTAGAAATTAGTTTAAATGAAGCTTCACTAGAAAATTGAGTTTAGAGAGAGAAAGCTTTGATATCTTACCGATGAAGGTTCGATGAACGGAGCTCTAGCTTTCTCTAGGTTGCTCTCCTTCTTGGATCAAATCCCACCTCAATTGGTGGCATGAGCCGTGCAAATTTTGTAGAATTGTACTATGAATAGTATTTCTTGGGGAGGGGCAAAAGGGACTTACCGGCAGGATTTAGGAGAGGTTGGGGCACCTCTATGTGTGATCTAGGGGCCTTAGTTTGGTTGGAATTGGCATGGGGAGGGCTCGACTTGAACTCGAGCAGCTCAGGTTGCAGATGGACGAGGAGTGGCGGCACTGTGCAAGCTCCCCCACTCTTCTCTGGTGGCTCTCGGGCTGAAGGGAGGGTCTAGCTAGGTTGAGAACTTCTTCTTGGTTACTTGGGTGCCGAATATGGCTTTAGACGTTGAGAAAAAGCCTGTTGTTGGATCTATTCGCCAAGAATCGGGACACTTCACCTTCTTTACTCAATTTTGGGATGTTGAGAATGAATGGAGGGTCATTTTTTATATAGGAAGCTCGGCAACAGACCGAGCTACGACTATCATAGGACTTGGCCTCCAACTCAGCCGCCGGCTGTCATACCAGAGCTCTTCCTAGGTCGCCGGAGGAAGCGCCCTCCTTCCACTCTCTCCTTCTTGCTAGTTGACTAAGGAAGAAGACGATGATGTGGCGGTCATGCCACATGTCATGCTGTGATTGGCTGATTTTTCTGACGATGCGTTCAAATGTAGTCCTCGTGTCAACCATTGACCGGTTGACCAGACACATGGTAGCCTCCTATTGGCCACTTATGTCTGTGTGGTAAGTTGTGTAAACCTCACCCTTTTGAGTTAAGGAAAATTGGAAAAAGAACTGGTCAAACCGAGTGAGAAATATCGAACTGGTTCACAAATCCGATCATAGAGGAATGGGCAAATTGGGGAATTTACAACTCCTGAGTGACCCAAAAAGAGTTCATAAACCTTAGAAAAGAACCATAGGACAAATTAGGAGAGAAAAACCAAACCAGCTTAGGTGAACCAGACCCAAATCGAATTGAATCGGTTTATGATCCGAGCTAGTTCATGAACCGAAACCCAAAGAGAAAGGGCAAATTGAGAAGTTTATGTACCCCAAGTATCCTAAAGAGTCACAAAAGTCATGAAAAAGGACTTTAGGATGAATTGGAGATGAAAACCAAACTAGTTCAGGTGAACTGGATTGAACCGGTTTGGATTGGTTTGAACTACTAATGAACCAGATGCTAAATTCATTTTTCTAAGTGGCTTAAAAAAATTCGACTTTGAGATTTTTATCAACCATTGGAAAGAAAATGAATTTAGATGAATTTAGAAATTTTTAGATTTGAAAAATTCGGTCGAATTGCGGGTGAATCGGTCAGTTTAAGCTTTGAACCCGGTTTGGACCGATTTGGTCCAGTTTAGAACAGTGTTGTCTTCTTCTTTCAGATGACAACACTGTTCACTCATTGGAAAATCGTGCAGCACTAGTGAAGCTAAAAAGTCTATGGCCAGGGAGTTTCAACAATGAACAAGCACCATTAAGGCCCCAATCAGATGGCCAAGAAGTCCCCGAGCTTCCTATATAAAGAGCCCACCTCCTTATTCATCCTCTCCACAGCTGAAAACTCCATTCTCTCTCAACTGCTCCATTTTTCGGTGAAGCTCGAACCAGAGCTCGAACTTGGGCATTTTCTTAGTCATACAAGGTGAGAAGTGATCTACATATATGTAGTCTCCATTTGCTTTGAGGGTCACCGAAGGAACGTCGACGTGATTGAATAGTGAAGTATCTCTAGCAAACCGAAGATGCCCTATTTCAGTTGAGCTTAAATTATCCAATTTGAGCCCTTCTCAGGCCAAACCAAGCCCTCCCAACACCTACACAACCCTCCTAAAGCTGAATTAGAGCTAAAAATGCCAATTCGGCTCCCCTCTGTAATTTCCAACTGGTGCGAGAGAGAGAACCGATAGAACTTCGATGATGAAATTCTCACTCAATTCAACATCAACTAATGCAATTCTTGATCTTAGGAGGAACCTCAGGACACAAGCTATCTGCCAGGATTGAAAGCTAGGACCGCCGTGCCCCTAATGGTAAGCTTTCTCTCTCTAAGTCCAATTTTCCGGCGAAGCTCCGTTTAAGCGCATTTTGGCACCAAATTGTGCAATTCAAAGTACAATTGAATCATATAAAGGTGTAGAAACTCTAATTTAACTTCTATTTCAACAATTATACTCATTTGATCGATCAATTTGATGAAATGAAATTCAATAGAGTTAGATGGTCGAAATTGGGGGAAATTTGGGAATTTCGTAAATTAGAGGGACTAAAGTGCAATTTCATAAAGATGAGGACCAATTGGGCATGATAAAGATGTTAGAGGACCAATTGGGTAATTTTTTAAAATATTTAGGGCAAAACGTACCATTTTTGTCAAGTAGGGGTAAAATGGTAATTTTGGAAAAGTTGGGGACCAAATTGGAAATTTGGAAATTAAACCTCTTTTTGTGAATTTGAATAAATTATGGTCTGAATTTAAAATTTAAAAGTTTTGGGAGACAATTTGAGGAAAAACTGATATTAGGGTTTTAAAGTTAAAGAAAATTAACTTTAGGGACCTAATTGCAAATAAAGGAAAAGTTGGTTTTCTCATTCATTTGGAATGAATGAGGGCTATTAGGCCAAAGAATAATGAATAAGAATATTCATATCGTGTAGGAACAGAAAGTACTGAGAACGACAACTAAGATGAGTTCGAGTAAGGACATCAAGCCAGCTAAAAGGAATTTCACTGCACTATCTCGTGAGTGAGATTTTCATATCATACCCGGTTGAGATGATAAGTATCTCGAAAATGAAAACTCACTGCTAAGTAGCATTTTAAATATCACAACTTAGAGGAGTGATGTGAAAATGACATGGAATAACTACTTATCAGTTGTAAGTAGATCATACCTGGTTGGTATGATAAAACTTCCTTGAAGGAAGTGGAAAACCCATTCATCGGTTATGAGCGGAGTGTCCTCATACTCGATTGGTATGATGGACAGTTGAAAATATATTTTGTTGGAAGTATTCTCCCCTAACTGTGTGCCACTACTTAAACAATTTGGGAGACCATCTTGATGGGAGCTCGAATAGCTCTGTTAAGCCGAAGGCCTCAGTTTTGGAACTTGGGAGCTAATATGACCAATATTGAAAATCTCGAATAGTGGGCCCTAGACAATTTGGCACGAGCTAGAGCTCGTAAACAAACATGATTTATATGCCATGAAAACTTAAGTAATTGAATTCTTTGGCCATGGTACCAAGACATGACCGACATATTCAGTCAACTAGTGGCAATGCGACATGACATGGCCCCAGACTAGTCAAGACAAACAACTACTGGTTGAGTTGAGGGTCGAGGTCGTTGGACCAGTGACACCACAAATTATATGGCATCATGTGAATATTGTTGATTGTGCATGCATTGTGTTGCAAGACCCTCATGACACCCAAGAGGGGTAGTGATGTGTCCTAGGGCCTTAGACGACCTGATCGATATAAGGGTAGTTAGTCATACCAGAAGCCTTATGAAGCTCAACATAGCTTTAAGCGCATGAGACCGGGATAGGGTTGGGATGAGGTCCCTGTCCTCATACAGACACAGAGATTTGTTATGGGATTGAGGGTTGGATGCCACGAATATCCACTCATTCTCACGATAGAAGTGGACATGCTTCTATCTAGGTGGCCGGTAAATTCGCTCCGATGCCACAAGTGGGTTTAGTTGACGGGCAGACCTGCGATTGTGAGTTTGACCTTCATTATGAAGAATGTGTCTTGGGTGATGACATACTGTGGTTAATAAGAAATGGTGATAAAAAAACAATAATTTGAAATGAAAGTTTTTCGAAAGAGAATAAGGAGTTTCGCACACTACAAATCAAACATTTTTCCTAAAAGATAAATTTTGAAAACCCATTCACTGAGTCGTTGTACTCACTCCCTCCCTTTTATCCCTTTTAGGTAACCCTAGATATCTTACCCCAAAGACCACCCACTAATATACCTATAATATAGGTATGAACATTTTAAAATTGTTTGTAGTTTTGATTTATGTTATTATAGGAAAGGTACAAGTTTAAAGGGCGCCTTACTCTTCATGGTTTATAAATAAGGTGTAACCCTTAGTAAACCAAGAGAGTGGCAGGTTGATCACGGGGATCTGACCAAACCAGGTCGGGAAGTGACAACTTGAGTGGTATCTGAGCATGTTTCCTTGAATACATAATTGAGACTAGAAAATATAGTAACTAATAGGATTGACCTTAAAATATTCAGATGGCTCCATGAAAAGTAGCCAAACAAACCCATGCTACCTTAGCCAACCTAGAAGCCAGCCAAGGAAGGAAATGAACTAAGAGCATAGAAGGACCCCAAGAGTAACGCTAGGTCGAAGAGGACTCGACAAGAAAGCCTCCAAGGTGTTTAGGCTCAAGAATGGCAAGGTATCGAACCACCAACAACCCCTTAGAAAAGCCCCACAATGCTCAAAGTGTCAGAGGAACCATAAAGATCCACACAAGGAGATCACATGTTATAAATGTGGGCAATGGGGACACTATAGTAGAAGATGTTCGACATTGTGGAAGACAAGACCCGAGAGGATGTGCTATGAGTATAGGAAGGTGGGACACATAGCAAGGAATTGTCCCACACTGCAAGGAATCCAAGCAATACCTTCTAATAAGGACACCTTCACCCCTATAGAAGTTCGAAGGGATAGCATTACAAGAACCACTACTGTGACTAGGGAACCCAATCTCACCCAAGAAGAAATCACTCTAGACCATAGTTTTGTAGTGAATACTCCTCAATCCATCATTGTAACAATCTCCATCAAGAGATGTTAAAACCCCAAACTGTATACTTACTTCAATAAGTAAGATTCTAAGTTTCTAAAAATTTCTCTATTCCCTAATAATACGATAGCATGCCTCAATAGCTCAAGGAAAGATCACGAAAAGAAGATCAAGTGTACGATGTTAAGAAAGCCCAAAAATAGTAGAATATAGATAAAGGAAATTATCTTTAAAGAGCACTACAAACCACCTAAGTGCAAAGAAGGAAACACCTCCTCCATAGAAGACAAGCTGAATGATGAAAGACAACTAGGATGCCTCAAGATATTAAAGAATGATCTACCTTGGAAAAACATAGGAGTTAAGTAGGGTTTTAGACTAACCTAGCAAGGAAGAATGAGGAAAACCCTTGAAGAAATAAATGGCCAAAAAAGAAATGATGACTATACTCAAGCCATAAGGAGGATTTAGTAAGTCCCGCACAAAGATGTCTTGGAGCAAATAAGTGCCTGAGCCTTTCCCAAGGAAGGTGACCCTGGGAAGGCATACATGGTTCAACTGAGAAATAATGGACTAAGAGACGAAGGATGAGGAGATGAAGTGCACGCCGAGGTGAAAGAACATATGGAAAATCTAGGAAAAGTAAGACCCTCAATTCAGAAGGAGGCAAGGAGAAAACAACTAATGATACCAAGATTGGGCGTTGCCCACATTCACTTAATGGAGCCCAAGGAGTGTATGGCTAGACATAAAGGGAGCTAGGAACCAATCTATCAGCAGGAGCTCTTCAAAGGGAACAAAAAGGAAATGAAGGACAGTGAAGGACAAAGAATGGGAAAACAATATCGATCTCCAAAAGGATCATTGAATGGCGGATGATCATGACGTGGAGTGCAAGGAACCCACCCTTAATTAAGAAATTTTCCAAGGATGTACCAGGATGACCTAGCATGACCTGCTTGGAGAAAAATAGAAGAGCCAAATAACGTCTCTAGGAGAACCTAGTAGAAAGGAGGTAGTTAATGAACAGGCCTTTGGGAGAACCATGGATTTAAACCACGATGAAGAAAGGAGAAGTGAAAAGGCCAAAACATTAGAAAAGAAGGAAGAAGGAAAATCCTTAAAGAAATTAATGGCCAAGATAGGATTTACAATTAAAAATCTTGAGATAGTCAAGTGAGTATCGGAAAGGATTATCAAGAGATTTTGAGATCAGGTGGATGTGAACTCTCCATAAAAGAAAATAGAACTTGATGAAGAGGAATTTGGAAATGAATGGATTATGTGATTTCACCATGGTACCAAGATAGGACCGACATACTCAATGGACTGGCGGCAGTGTGTCAGGGCCAAGTCGATGGGCCAACCTAGACAAACAGTTGCAAGTCGAGTTGAGGGTTGGTGCCGTTAGACCAGGGGCACCAAAGATAAATGGCTTTGTGGAAAAATTATTATTTGTGCATGCACTTGAGGTACGTGTAAACCCCGTCATTTGATAATAAGAAAACTGGGAAAAGAACATATCATTTCCAAAGAGAAAACCGAGTGGGTTTATAAACCAAAACCGAAAGAGCAAGGGCAAACCAGAAAATTTATGGATCCCAAGTGACCTAAAGAGTCACAAAAGTCAAGAGAAAGGACTTTAGGGTGAATTAGATGTGAAAAACAAACCAGTTAAGGTGTACTAGACCTGAACCGAATTTAACCGGTTTGAATCACTATTGAACCAATTTCTAAATTCATTTTTCAAGGTGGCTTAGAAAATTCAAATTGGATAATTGAGGCCACCATTTGATAGAGAATGAATTATGATGAATTTACAAATTGTTAATTTTGAAAAAATGGGTCGAATCAGGTATAATCGGTCAGTTTAAGCGTTGAACCCAATTCAGACCGGTTGGGGACAGTGTCATCTTTTTCACTCAAAGGGTAATACTATTCACTCGCTAGAAAATTCGAGCAGTGTCAGCGAAGATGAAAAGTCTCTGGCCAATGAGTTTACGGCCATAAAGGTGCCAATTGGATGACCAAGAAATCCTTGAGCTTCTAATATAAAGAGCCCCTCCTCATTCATCTTCCTCACACCTGAAAACTCCACTCTCCCTACTACTCCATTTTTCGGTGAAGCTCAAACCAGAGCTCCAACTTGGGATTTTTTTTAGCCAAAGAAGGTGAGGTTGCGTTCTTTAGATTCGGGGAGAAGTTAGCTACACCACGGTAGTCTCCATTTGCTCCAAGCATCACCGGAGAAATGCCGGCGTGATGAATAGTGAAGCAGATCTGGTGGAGCGAAGCTGCCTTGTATATAACACCCTTTTGAGCTTAGGAAAACCGGGAAAAGAACCGCTCAAACCGAGTGAGAAAAACTAAACTAGTTCACAAACTCGATTATCAGGAAATGGGCAATTTGGAAATATACAACTCTCGGGTGAATCAAAGGGTTCATAAAACCATGAAAAAGAACCTTAGGACAAATTGGAAGAGAAAAACCAGACTAGTTTAGATGAACTGGATTGAACTGGTTTATGAACCAAGTCGGTTCATAAACTGGAATCGATAGAGAATGGGCACATTAGAGAATTTTCAACTCCCTGGTGACCCAAAGAGATTTATAAACCTTGGGGAGGAACCTTAGAACAAAGTGTGAGAGAAAACCCAGACCGGTTCGAGTGAACCGGAGCCGAACCAAATTAAATTGATTTAAGAACTGAGCTAGTTTATGATTTGGAACTAATACAGAGATGGTAAAGTGGGAATCTTATGGACCCAAAGTGACCTAAGGTGTCATAAAAGTCATGAAAAAGGACTTTAGAGTGAATTGGAGATGAAAACCAAACAAGTTCAGGTGAACCTGATCTAAATCGGGTTGAACCTGTTTGGACCGGTTTGAACCACTATTGAATCCGATACTAACTTTATTTTTCTAGGTGGCTTAAAATTTTCAAATTTGAGATTTGAGACCACCATTGCATAGAAAATGAATTTAGAAATTTTTAAATTTGAAAAACTTTGTCGAATGGGAAGTGAACCGGCCGGTTTATGCTTTAAATCTGGTTTGGACCGGTCCGGTCTAGTTCGGAATAGTGTCTTCTTCCTTCAGATGACAACACTGTTCACTCGCCGAAAAATCAAAGCAGCACCGACGAAGATGAAATGTTTCCTATCGGTATGTTTCAGGCCATCAATGTCTGTTATAAAGGTGCCAAACGGACAACCAACGAGTCTCCGAGCTCTCTATATAAAAGAGCTCCTCCCCATTCATTATTCCACACCTGAAAACTTCATTCTCTCTCAACTGCTCCATTTTCTGATGAAGCTCGAACCAGAGCTCCAACATGGGCACTTTTCTGATCCAAACAAGGTGAGGTTGGGTTCTTTAGAATCAGGGAGAAGTCAGCTACACGCATGTAGTGTTCGTTTGCTCTGAGGGTCGCCAAGGAGTGCCGACGTGATGGAACAATGAAGCAGCTCCAGCAAACTGAAGCTGCCCTATTTTGGCTGAGTTGAAATCAGCCATTACGAGCCCTCCTCAGGCCAAAGCAAGCCATCCCAACACTTCCTTAACCCTCCCACAGCTGAATTAGGACTGAAAGATAGGCCAATTCGGCTCCCCTCTACAATTTCCAATCTGTGCTAGAGAGAGAATTGACAGAATTTCGATGATGAAATTCTAACTCAATTCGGCATCAATTGATTTAATTCTTGATTCTAGGATGAACCTCAAGATGAGAGCTATCTGCCTAGATCAAAAGCTTGGACCATCGTGCCCCCGACGGTAAGCCTTCGAAGCTTTCTTTCTCTATAGTCCATTTTCTGGCAAAGCTCCAGCATCAAAATATGCAATTCAAAGTGTTATTAAATTGTATGAAGTTGGAGAAACTCAATTTTAACTTCAATTTCAATAATTAGAAGTGTTTGATCAGTCAATTTGATAAAATCAAATTCGACTATGTTAAGTAGTTCAAATTAGGGGAAAATTTGGGAATTTTCAAAAATTCGAAGGACCGAAATGAAATTTCCTAAAATCGAGGTGGTCATGATAAAAATGTTAGAGGGCCAATTGAGGAATTTTAGAATTTTTGGCGTAAAATTTATAATTTTTGTAAAGGAAGGGAAAAATGGTAATTTTGGAAAAATTGGGGGACCAAATTGAAAATTTGGGAAAATAATCCCCTTTTTGTGAAATGGAGTAAATTGAGGTCCTATGATAAATTTTAAAAGTTTTGGGACTTAATTTGAGGAAAAACCGACATGAGGGACTTAAAGAAAAATAACTTTAGGGACCTAATTGTAAATAAATAAAAGTGAAGGAACAAATAAATAACTTTAGCCTTCATTATTTGGAATGAATGAAGGCTATTATGCCAAGAGATAATGAACCGAGATGTTCATATGGTGTAGGAACACGAAGCACCGGGAATGCCAGTAAGGACAAGCTCACGTGAAATCAAGAAACCGGTCTAGTAGAATTCACAGCATTAATGGGTGAGTGGGATTTTATATCATACTCGGTTGGGGATGATAAGTACCTCGAAATGAAAACCCACTACTAAGTGGTATTTTAAACATCACAACTTAGAGGAGTGATATGAAAATCATGCAAAAAATCTACTTAACAGTTGTAAATAGATCATACCCGATTGGTATGATGAAACTTCCTCGAGTGAAGTTGAAAACCCGTTCATCAATTATGAGCGGAGATGTCCTTATACCTGGTCGGTATAATGGACAGTTGAAAATATATTTTATCAGAAGTGATCTCTCCTGACTGTGTGCCAATGCTTAAACGATTTGGGAGACCTCCTTGATGGGAGCTCGAATAGTTCTTATAAGTTGGGGGCCTCGGTTTTGGAATGTGGGGGCTAATATGCCCGATTTTAAAATTCTCGTACAGTGGGCCCAAGGCCAGTTGGCACAAGCAGGAGCTCGTAAATAAACATGAGTTATATGCCATAAAAGTTTAATAAAGGAATTGTTTGGCCATGGTACCAAGATAGGACCGACATACTCAGTCAACTAGTGGCAATGCAACATGACCGGTCGATGGACCAGTCAAGACAAACAACCGCGGGTTGTGTTGTGGGTCGGGGCCGTTGGACCAATGGCACCACAAATTATATGGCATGATAAGAAAATACTGTTTGTGCATGCACTATGATTATGGGACCATCAAGATGCCCAAGAGGTGTAGTGATGCGCCCTAAGGGCACTGAACGACCTGATGGGTATAAAGGCAGTTTGTCGTACCAGGTGACTCTGCGAAATTTGGAGTAGCACTAAGCGCATGAGACCGGGGTGGGGACAGGATGAGGTCTATGTCCTCATATGGACACGAAGAATTGATTTTGAGATTGAGGGTTAGATATCGCATTCATCCACTCATTCTCAGGGTGGAAGTGGACGTGCTTCTCTCTAGGTGATTGGTAAAGTCACTCCGAAGCCACAAGTGGGTTCAATGGCCGTGTTGACCTACGAATGTGTGTTTGCTTTCATGATGAAGAATGTGTGTTGAGTGATGACACACCGTGATTAATATTGAAATGGTGGTAAAAACTGAGATTTGAATTGAAAGGATGTTTGAAAGAAAGGAGTCTGCCACACTCCGATACAAATCCTTTTCATAAAAGTAAAACTTTTGAAAAAAACCCATTCACTGAGTAGTCGTACTCACACCTCCCTTATATCCCTTTTAGGAAATTTTGGAAAGCCTACCCTTAAAGACCATCAACTAAGATGCCTGTGAGACAAGTATGACAAATTTAAAATATTATGTAGTTTTGATTTATGTTATTCCTGGAAAAGGTGCAGGTTTAAAGGATGCCTTACTTTTTACCATTTATAATAAGGAGAAACCCTTTAATAAACCGGAAGAGTGGCAGGTTGATCATGGGGATCCGAACAAATTGGGTCGAGGCGTGACAACTAGAGTTGTATCAGAGCCTGTTTCCTTGAATACATAATCAAGACTAGAAAATATAGTAACTGATAGGATTTGTCTTAAAAAATTTCAGATGGCTCTCAGGAGAAGAACCAAGAAAACTAGTAATGACTCTATTCAACACCCTGTCCTCGTAGGAAGACAACTCTAGAAGCTTCCCAATGCCCGAGATATAGTAGAAGCCCCAAAGGACCAAATGGGGAAACATCTGGTACCACCAATGAGTACGGTGCCAAGACATGTTAGGGTCATAGTCTAGTATACAAAGGGAGCCGAGCCTAAAGCCAGAAATGCCAGTATAGGAGTATATTCTTACGAAGGAGAATACTTGCCAGGAAAACCATAGCTTCTTATCTAGACTATGTTTTGTGATAGGGCTAAAACCCCAACCTTTTGTATCTCCTTATTAAAGAAATACTCACATTCCTAAATTCATATCTAACAATGATGTGATCCTGGTAGGAAGATTGCCCCAAGGAAAATAATCAAACAAACCCACACTACAAACTAGGGAAAATTTCCATTTCAGTTAAGCAAATTGAAAGAGGGAATTTAAAAAACTAAAAGGACTATTGGAATAACCCTTAGCAATGGAGAGGAAACTCTCAAGGTATCCAGACTGAAGGATGAAGAAGCACCAAAATCAAAAATTCCCTAGAAAAATGCTAGAAGGAACGACTTATGCCCACCTAATTACAAGTATGACTAATAGGGACACTACGTGGAGAAGTGCATAACCCTACTAAGAACAGGAATCAAATTAACTTATAGGGGAATAGGACATGAAGTGAAAAATTATCCCACACCGCAAGGAGTCAAGACAATATTTTCCAAGAATCATGCCCCCACAGCTATAGGAAACCTGAGAGAACCATCCTTAAAATACAACTCCTGCTCGGAACTTCAATTACATCCAAGAGTAAGCTCTTTAAGATCCTAGCATAATGGGAGGAAAAAAAAGGGTACTAAAGGTAGGACCTCGATAAACCACAAATAGAACAAAGATAACTCTCCCTTGAAAGAAGAAAAATCTAAATATTAGGAGCAAAGAAGGTAGAGCAACCACAAGGGAAGACAAGACGAACATTTGACAACAAATGGGATGTGTTGGGATTTCAGGAATGAATCACCTTGAAAAAAATCAATGAAGCCAAATAGGAATTTTGGACCAACATGACAAAAGAAAGCAAGTCATTACAACAAGATAGTCAAAGAGAATAAATGACACCCTAAGGAAGACTGGGAGGTAGAAAGGACTACACCCTAAAAAGCTTAGTGATATGGACATTAAGGACAGGAGGACTCGAGAAACAGCTGCCCTAAGAAACTTAGACCAAATGAATGGTGGAGGCAAAACAGTTAACGAACTAATACTTGGGAAAACCATAATTTGAGTTCCAAAAAAAGAATAGAGGCGAAAAGGCCAAATACTCAAGAAAAGAAGGATGAAAGAAATCCTTAAAAGAACCAAAGGCCAATTAATGACTAAACTCAAGCCAAGAAACGAATAGGCAAGCCTCTCACATAATGGTCAAGAAATCTTGAAACAGGGAAGATTTGTACACTCCCTAAAGAAATAGACAGGTATTGGATACAAATGAGGATGTAGATAGAGTATAAAAAATGTGCCTACAAGATTTGAGGAGTAAAGGTAAACAGGGGAAGACGACATCAAGGGATGTCATTTCAGGGTAGAAATCCCCTAGAGTAAATGTAAAAAGGAATGTCAGAAGAGGAAATGGAACCAACCAAAATCGAAAGAACAATAAGCTCACAAATGAAATGTTAGTTGAGATGGAAAGATCGAGTACTAAGGAAAAGTACTCATGAGGTCCTAAGAAGTAAATTAAACCAAAGGAATGGATAAATAGCACGGTTGCATCTTATAATGTTGTAACGAATAGGAGTGGTTGGACTACAATAATAAGAGTATAAAAAAACAATATATGAGGAATCTTAGAGAAGTGAGCCCTCAATTAAGAAATCAATTAGGGAAAATGACCGTTGACATCGGGACGTGTTGTGGTCCATGCTCACTCAATGGAGCCTAAAGAATGGACGAATGAGCATAGTGTAGTATATGAAATAAGACCAACAATCATAAATTCCTTAGATAACGAATGAAAGGGAATTTTAAGGCGAATAAGGATTCAAATTGGGAAATTGCCTCAACATAGAAGAAGGTGTAAGGAAATAAAGGAAGGAATCTCCAAGGATGGTAAGAAGGTTGAACATGTAACTCTTAAGGTTAAAACCACTACTTTGACGAATATAGTAGAGAATGAAATTGTAAGAAGGGAATTCCTCAAACAAAACAATCAAAACATCGACCAAAAAGAGATCAACATGAAATAATGAATTGTGAAATGGTCACGAGCAAGAAGGACAAAATCCTCATATGTCAATAATCATCAGGAAACCTAATGATTGGAATCAAAAGGAGCCAATAAAAATGTTTGGAAAGGATGAGTAGGTAAGAGATATCCATGCGGTTATGTGAGACATAACTTCAAAGGCATGATGGATGAGAGGATAACCATAAAAAAGTATAGTTGAGGAATGCCATTAAAAGAAAAGAGGAATGAAGTTATACGATCCCTGAAAGGTCGGAAAGCTAAGAGAGATACTCAAGGAAATGTTCTAGAAATCTAATGGACAAAGACATGTCCTAGAAAATGCCATGCTGTAAGGGGCATGTAAGCCTAACAATCCCAAGGAAAATATGACTCAAAGTAAGGAAGAGTTGGCTAATAAGCATGACGAGGTCGAATATAAAAATTTGGACCAAAGTTATAATAGACAACGAATGGAAGAAGGGTCAAGATAGGACGAAAAAATGATAATAAAGAAAACCGTGGAAGCAAGTACGTGATGTCTAGAAGAACATCAAGCTAAAGATTTCAACGTCCAAGGGGTTAACTAGACACGGGAATGGTTAGGTATCGTGGAATTCCCAATCTTGAGTACAAAACCTCAAAAGGGAAGAATGTGCTCTAAGCAAAGAAAGATATGAATCTAAGAATATACCATAAAGTAAGGTATGTCTAGTTATGAAAAACTCCATGGAGGGAGTAAATAATATAAAGGAAAAGAAATTCCTTAAGTGAAGGATGTAAAAAGGGCTAATTGAAAGAACAAGAAAAGAGTTTGCATGTTAAGCAAACACCAAAGGGACATCAAAGGACATGATTCTTCATGAAGGTTGATAATTTAGTTTTGGGGACAAAACTCATAAAAGGAGGGGAGAGTTGTAAATCCCGCCCTTTTAAGCTAAGGAAAACTGGGAAAAGAACTAGTCAAACCGAGTGAGAAAAATCGAACCGGTTCACAAACCCGACTATCAGGAAATGGGCAATTTGGAAATTTACAACTCTCTAGTGAATCAAAGGGTTTATAAAACCATGTAAAAGAACCATAGGACAAATTGGAAGAGAAAAACTAGACTAGTTTAGATGAACCAGATCCAACTGGATTGAACTATTTTATGAACCGAGTTAGTTCATGATCTGAAAATGATAGAGAACAGGCAAATTAGAGAAATTTCAACTCCATTGTTACCCAAAGAGATTTATAAACCTTGGGAAAGAACCTTAGAATAAAGTGGGAGAGAAAACCTAGACTAGTTTGGGTGAAATGAACCCGAACCGGATTAAACCAGTTAAAGAACTGAGTTGATTTAAGAACCGGAACTAATAAAGAGATGGTAAAGCGGGAATCTTATGACCCTAAGTGACCTAAGGAGTCATAAAAGTCATGAAAAGGGACTTTATGGTAAATTGAAGATGAAAACTAAACTGGTTCAGGTGAACTGGATCCAAATCAGGTTGAACCAGTTTGAACCATTGTTGAACCAGATACTAAATTTATTTTTCTAAGTGGCTTAAAAATTTTGAATTTGAGATTTTAGACCACCATTGGATAGATAATGAATTTAGAAATTTTTAGATTTGAAAATCTCGGTCAAATGGGGGGGGTGTGAATTGGCCAATTTAAGCTTTGAACCAGGTTCAGTCCAGTTCGAAAAAATGTCGTCTTCTTCCTTCAGATGGCAGCACTGTTCACTCAGCGAAAAATTGAAGCAGCGCCAACAAAGAAGAAACATTTTTGTTTAGTATGTTTCAGGCCATCAATGTCTATCAAAAAGGTGTCAAATGGATGGCCAATGAGTCCCCAAGCTCCCTATATAAAAAGCACATCCCTATTCATTCTCTCCACACTTGAAAACTCAATTCTCTCTCAACTACTCCATTTTCTGGTGAAGCTCAAACCAGAGCTCCAATATGGGCACTTTTCTAAGCCAAACAAGGTGAGGTCAGGCTCTTTAGAACCAGGGAGAAGTCAGCTACATGCCTATAGTCTTCGTTTGCTCCGAAGAAAATGGAGTGAGAGGTAAGCCAATACGGACCGAAGCTGCCCTATTTTGGCTGAGTTGAAATCAGCCATTCTGAGCCCTCCTCAGGCCAAACCAAGCCCTCCCAACTCTTTCTTAGCCATCCCATGGCTGAATTAGAAGTGAGAGGTAAGCCAATTCGGCTCCCCTCTACAATTTTCGATCGATGCTAAAGAGAAAATCAGTGGAAATTTGATGATGAAATTCTAACTCAATTTAGCATCAATTGATGCAATTCTTGATTCTAGGTTGAACCTCAAGATGAGAACTATCTACCCAGATCAAAAGCTTGGACCGTCATGCCCCCGACGATAAGCTTTCTCTCTACAGTATGTTATCCGGCGAATCTTCGTTTGAGCTCGTTCCGACATCAAAACTTGCGATTCAAAGTGCTATTGAATCATATGAAGATGGTGGAACTCAATTTTAACTTAAATTTCAATAACTAGAAGTGTTTGATCTATCAATTTGATAAAATCAAATTCGGTTGTGTTAAGGAGTTGAAATTAGGGAAAATTTTGGGGAAAATTGGGATTTTTCGAAAATTTGAAGGACCAAAATGCAATTTCCTAAAATTGAGGGTTAATTGGGCATGATAAAAATGTTAGAGGGCCAATTGAGGAATTTTAGAATTTTTGGGGTAAATTTTACCATTTTTGTAAAGGAAGGGCAAAATGGTAACTTTGGAAAAGTTGAGGAACAAAATTGGAAATTTGGAAAATTAAACCCCTTTTGTGAAATTGAATAAATTGAGGTCCTAAGGAGAATTTTAAAAGTTTTGGCACTCAATTTGAGGAAAAATCGGCATTAGGGACTTCAAGTTAAAGAAAAATAAATTTAGGGACCTAATTGCAAATAAATAAAAGCTTGGTTTTTCTCATTCATTTGGAATGAATGAAGGCTATTAGGCCAAGAGATAATGATAATTGACGTCAATTTTGGGGTCAAATTGACCATTTTTTGAATTATTGGGGTCAATTTTACCATTTTTTTTAAAGTAAGGGCAAAATGATAATTTTTGAAAAGTTTGGAACCAAATTGGGAATTTGCGAAACTTGAACCCCTTTTTGTGATTTTGAATAAATTGAGGTCCCAAAGGAAATTTTAGAAATTTCAAGACTAAATTTGGTGGAAATTGGCATTAGGGACCTAAAGTTAAAGAAAAAGAACATTAGAAACCTAAATGCAAATAACTAAAAGTTTAGGCGTTTATTCATTCATTATGAATGAAGTCTATTAGGCCAAAGGATAATGAAAAAGGATATTCATATCGTGTAGGAATATGAAGTACTAAAAACGCCAGTAAGGGTAAGCTCATGTAGAGGCAGAAACCGCTTTAAGAGGAAATTCAATGCACTATCGGGTGAGTGAGATTTTTCACATCATATCTTGTTGAGATGATGAGTACCTTGAAACATAAAAATCATTGTCATGTGGAATTTTTAAATATCACACCAGGATAGGGTGATGCAGAAATTACGCGAAAAAACTACTTATCGGTTGTAAGTAGATCATACCCGATTGATATGATGGAATTCCTAGAAGGAAGTGAAAAACCTGTTTACCGATTGTAAGCAGAGATGTCATCACACCCGGTTGGTGTGATACAAGAATGAAAAGATTATTTTGTAGGAAGTGCTCTCTCAGACTGTGTGCCACTACTTTAACCTTTTGGGAGACCAGAGGCCTCAATTTTTGAACTTAGGGGCTAAATGCCCGATTTTGAAAATCTCATACAGTGGGCCCAAGGCCAGTTGGAACAAGCAGGAGCTCGTGAACAAACATAAGATTAAGCCATGAAAACTTTTATGAATGATGTGTTTGGCCATGGTACCAAGACAGGATAGTGCAACAAGATAGGTAGACAAATCAGTCGAGACTAGCAATTATAGGTCGAGTTGAGGGTTGGGGCCGTTGGACTTATGGCACTAAAGATTAAATGGCTTATGAGGAAAACTATTGTTTTGTGCATGCAATGAGATTTGGAACCATCAAGATGCCCAAGAGGTGTAGTGATGCGTCCTAGGGGCTACTAGACGACATGGTGGTGATAAGGGCAGTTTGGTGTGCCAACAATCAAGGAAGCTCGACATAGCTTCAGGTGCATGAGACCGGGGTGGGGTCGGGATGTGGTTTCTATCCTCACACGGAAACGAAATTGTTTTTTAGGTTTGAGGGTCGGATACCGCATACATCCACTCAATCCCAAGGTAGAAGTGGATGGCCTTCTATCTAGGTGGTCGGTAAAGTCGCTCCGATGCCACAAGTGGGTGCATTGGACGGGCTGCCCTGCAAATGTGTGATCCCTCCATGACAAAGGGTGTTTGTTGAATGTTAAACACACCGATTGTGATTAATGAGGAATAATGTTTTTGAAAACTGAGAAATTGAGGAAATGGTTTTAAGAAAATAAGGACTCTGACACACTCCAATTCATACTATTTTTATGAAAATAAAGTTTTAAACACCCATTCGTTGAGTCGTTGAACTCACCTCCTCCCTTATACCACTTTTCAGGTAACCAAGGGAAAAGCCTCCTAAAAGACCTCCAGTTAGCTACACCTACAAGACAGGTATAAAAGTTTAAAATTTCATGCAGTTTTGATCAATGTTATTCCAGGAAAGGAACATGTTTAAAGGATGCCTTACTCCTCATGGTTTAAAGAATGGGAACACCCATAATAAACCGGGAGAGTGGCGTGTTGCTCACAGGGATTCGACCAAACAGGTCAGGGCATGACATTCTGGACCATTAAGATGCCCAAGAGAGGTACTGATGCATCCTAGGGGCCACTGGATGACCTGATGAAGATAAGGGCATTTTTTCGTGCTAGTAATCACATAGCTCGACGTAACTTCATGTGCATGGGACTAGGGTGGGGTCGGGATGAGGTCTTTGTCCTCACACGGACACGGAGTTATTTTTGGGTATGAGGGTCAGATGTCACGAACATCCACTCAGACCCAAGGTAGAAGTGGACGGGTTTCTATCTTGGTGGCCGGTAAATATGCTTTGAGCCACAAGTGGGTGCAGTGGACAGGCTGTATGTGCGAATGTGTGTTCCCTTCCTAATGAAGGGCATGTGTTGTCTGCTAAACACACCTAATGTGAAATTGTGGAAAAAGGCTTTGAAAAAAAGAACATGAGAAGAAAACTTTCTTTAAAAAAAAAATAACAATCCTATCACACACATAATTGTTAAAATTTATTATTTTAAAAGTTACTCCCAACTGCCACTCACTGATTTGTAGAAACTCATCCCCCCCCCCCCCCCTTTTATCCCTTTTCAGGAGTAGGGAAATATGACCAAAGAAAATACCATAATCTACCCTCTGTTAGGTATGCTTAAAGTTCTTTTAAGCTCGCATTTTTATTGATTTATGCTATTTTAGGGAACAAGGTTTAAATTACGTCTAGCTCATCTTGATTAAAAAAGGGGAAACCCCTCTTAAACCAAGGGAACGACGGGTTGATCATGGGGATCTGACCAAATTGGGTCGTGGCGTGACAACTTGAGTAATATCAGAGCCTAGTTCCCTTGAAGCATTATCAATACTATGCCCTGATTACCGTGTAGGAAGTAGAGTACCTAGGAAATTTGTCGTGCGATCCAAATCCCCACACGAAATCGTGAAAAAGGTGCCTACCTCTAGAGAGCCATCCATTCAACGATTCTTAGGGGCGAGAAGAGAGTACCCAACAACATGTTTGAGGACTATAGGAAACTGGTCGGAGCCCTATTAGAGCTAGAAGGCATCACTGATCCTTCTCCAAGGTAGGAAGAACCTAGCCCTCTTCCAAGGAGTCCGACAACTCCACCAACCCCACAAAAGCTAAAAAGGACTCCCATTAAAAAGGAGGCCTAGGACAACTATTTGGATGCCCACGCCACCTTTATTAAAGTCCACCAAGCACCCCCACCAGTTGAATCCAACTTCAATCCACCATGTGAGGATGAGGTATTAAGAAGATACATACTTGAGGCCATTCATGATGTTTGTCCTATTAGGGAAATCCAAAGGGAATATGGATGGACTTTAACCAGTTCGTCAAAGCCTTCAGACTATGAATCCTACAACCATTCAGAGGCTAACTCCTGGCCTAGGATCCCAAGGGACTAGGAAGTATTGAATTCCTGTAACAAGTTGAGTACAAAAAGAAACTATCTCTTGAATGAATGAAAGCTCAATTTTCCTTAATTAAATCTCCTTGATAATGACAAGTACAACTATCCGATTGGAAGTATACCAATCATGACCGAGGTAGTAGATGAAGAAAAGGCCACCTAAGAAAGAAACTACGGGTCACCTCTAGTTAACCCCTAGCCCTAAGATAGCCAAATATTTTCCCCTACAAAAATGAAGAATATGGAGTAACAAGCCAACAAGACTAGGAAAGAAATTCAAGAGGAGTTTGCCTAGAATCACCAGGGTGGACATACCCTAACCAAGGGTAGCAAGAAGAGGAAGAGTGTGAAATCCGATATAAAGAAAGTAAGCATCAAAAAGTGCAGGAGTAGTAAAATCTAAGGACCATAAGGAGTTAAGGAAGAGCCCCCATATACAAATTATGAAACCAAGAAGAATTGGGCTGCCCTAAGGGAAACTAGTTGAATGGAAGATAACCAAGAGGAAAGTAAGGTACCAGGAAGAAGTGGGAGCACGGAAAGTGCTAAGCCACTTTAGGATAAGACACAGAGAGAGGGAAGAGGAAAAAAAGTGTGATAGGAAGAGAACTCTGGAGGAATGCACAAGTACTGTTGAAAGAGTTAATGATAGGTAGGACATAAATTATTAGGAATTCACCAACAAATAGGAGCTCCTCGAATGAAGGATAAGGAATAAAAAGGAATTGGAGGATAGGGAAGGATCAAGGGTGAATAAGCATTCTGATGTCAGAAAGGTGTAAGAAAACAAAGAAGGAAAAGCCTTCAAGGAGAGTTAGAGAGGTTGAACGTGAAACTCCCAGGATGGAAGTCCCTTGGTACAAGGTTAAAGATAGGAAGTGGGGCCATGGAAAGGGAAATTGCGAAGCTAAGTAACCGACAGATGAATCATAAGAGGCTTAACCTAAAATAAGGAACCACATTAAAGGGCATATATGATTAAGTATGTATTGGGGTGGTCAAGTGTGACCTGCTCTAGAAGAGCAGAGAAGCTAAATAGGGATTTCTGACGAACCTAGCTAAAGGAAGCAACTAGTAAGAACAAGATAGGCAAGGAGAATAAATGACGCCCTAAGAAAGATCAGGAAGTAGGAAGGACTACACCCTAAATTGGACAATGGGATTGGCATTAAGGACAAGAAGACTCGAGAGACAACTGTCTCATGATAATTAAACAAGGAGAATAGTTGAAACGAGGTAGTTAATGAACTTACCCTCATGAAGGTCAAAACTCTAGCAAAGAGGGGAGAGGTGGAAATGCCAAAACTTTTGGGAAATAAGGATGAAGGAAAACCTAAAAGAGATCAATGGCCAAGACATGATTAATAAACAAAAGCCATGATAAGGTTAAGTAAGTCTCTCACAAGATGATTAAGAGATCTTGAAACAAATAGGATGTGAGCTCTCCCTAAAAGAAATAAACGTGAATTGGGATACAAGTGAGAATGAGGATGGGGTACAAAAGATGTGCACATAAGGTTTCAAGAGTAAATGTAAGCAGGAGAGGATGGCATCAAAGGATGTCATTTAAGGTTAGATGTCCTCAATTACAAACGAAAAGAGAATTTCAAGAGAAAGGAGTATAAATCCTACCATGGAAGGTGATGCGAACCTCGCCAATATGCTGACGACACACTACACCAAATATGGCAATGATCCCAAGACTTTCACGATGCAAGTGCGAAAAAGATGGAATATACCTTGTTTATGTGAGAAACAAGGTATGGGATATTTAGACGCCACACCCAAATCCTCTAAGAAAAACTCTTAGAAAACCCCAGGTGATAAGTCTTGATTGCTTGAACGCCACAGGTAAAAACATGATAAGTTCAAAAAGCTCTTTTAAGATAGAAAGAAGACAAAACCTCACAAGATATTAAATTCCAAAGTGTATGTCTCCAATGCTGTGGAGTATGCCTTTTATAGACTCAGAAAACAACCGAATGACCCATATAATGAGGAAAAAATCTATTATGGTTATAAGCTAACCTTATCTAATCTAGCTACCTAATATTATCCTAAGAGATTTATTATATTTATAAATGTCTCCTTATTAATTAAATTTGGACCTTCTGTTGGACCCATCTTGGGCTCTTCATTTGGGCTTCTATTTGAATATGCAGCAATCTCTTTAATCAGCCCATATAAAGCTTCTTTGAATCTTTTAGCCCTTGACCTTGTGATTAGGCCCTCTTGAAGTCTCAAGTGATCATTTATCCCATTTGGTGACAAAGTGTTCAGCTCCATTGTAGGTCTAGTTTATTGAACTTGTGAATTCGTACTCTCTTTAGTCGGATTCACATCATTCTCCCCCTCTTGAAAATGATTTGTCCTCAAATCTTCTTTTCCTTCATCACCTACATCAAGAGACATTAACTTATAAATATTTATGCTATTACTAACAATATATTTGCTAGATAACTTCCTGTTGTAATTATTACAACCGAGTTTTAACACCTTAAATAACCCCTCTAATCTAAGAAATTTTTATAGTTTTCTATTCATAAACTGTCCATTCCTCATATGTAAACTAACCCAAATGCCTGGATCAAAAACAACTTTCATGAAACTCTTGTTGTAAAGATTAATATTTTCTTGAGTCTGCTGTTTTCTATCCAATGGATTAAAATCATGGATAATCTCCATTGGTGATAACTTAGTTACTGAATAAATATAACGATTATATCCAAACACAATATGTGGTAAACATGCAGTTGAAAATAGAAGTTTTGTAACCAACACAATATTCCAAGAAAAATTAAGCAATTTAGTATCAATGATTGTAGACAAAATGTACCTTTCAGATAATGTATGAGAAACTACATTTTTCATACCTTGCTTACACTTGATCACATAACCAGATGTATAAATGAATTCTACCCACCTTGCATGATACTCATTCAGCTTGAGGGCTACTCCACTCAACTTTTCATTATAATATGCAATTGATCTTCTTTCCTAACTTAACAAGTAAGGTGTTTGCCAATCTTGAATTACCTTAATTTCCTTATCAATGGCAATCCCTTCAAAACTTATAACATATCCAGGAAATAGAAGTTTATCCGAACAAATGATAAATATCTTAAATTTCTCAAACAATTTATCTTTCCTTAAAAGTTCTAACATCATTTTCAAATATTCCATAAGTTTATATACCAGGACGTCATCAAAATATATATAGTCAAACTTTAAAATGATAACATGCAAGATATGCTTCATTAATATCATGATAGTGCTATAGGCACTAGTCAATCCAAAAATTACAGCTAACCAATCATATAGACCTGGTTTTGTTTCAGATGTCATTTTCAAATCATCTTTTTCTTTAATTTGAAATTGATGATATTCACTCTTAAGACCATGTTTTGAAAACAAATAGTATCTATGCAACTCAATAACAATATCATATAAATAAGAAACATGTTGTCGATACTTTACCGTGATATTGTCAATGGCTCGACAGTTGAGGCATATTTGCCAAGTTTCGTCCTTTATGGGTACAACACATGGTCGCTTGCTCTTACGTATATATCTCCTTTCCATCAATTTTAGTACTTGGTATTGACTTTGATACTTGTTTTCTCGAACTGGTGGCAAACCAAGAGTTATCTTCTTTGTAATGACATTCTTGAATTCCTGCAGAAGAGAAACACTAATGCTCGACAAATATCCGACAATATGGTTAGTAAAATATAAATCCTTGTACATAAGTACTGTAAGGATAGGATATGAAATTGTATCTCTCTTGATCTCACTTTTTCTCTCCATAAAATTGTTTTTACTCTCTTTTCTTTGTATTATGGCTTTTCTCTCTTCTTTTTCAACCTTGCCTTTTCTCTCTTCATCTTCAATTTTGCCGTTTCTCTCTTCTTTTTCAATGTTGCCTTTTTTCTCTTCAATTTTGGCTTTTCTCTCTTCTTGTTTTTCTTCTATTTTCTTTTCATTTTCCTTTTTCTTTTTCAACGGATCCTGAAAAACTTGTTGTAAAGTCAAAGGTACAAGAGATATTGGTCTATTATTCATCACGAATGAGTACCTATCTGTTGATCTATCATATGTAACGTGACGGTCTAACTTCCAAGGTTCTCCCAATAAAATATGACATGCTTGCATTGGTACTACATCACATAATATTTCATCCTAATATTTCCCAATAGAGAAGGACACTATCACCTGTTGGGTTACCTCGAGTTTGGGTTGATTAGGCCTATGAATTTGATATGGCTTTGGATGCTTCGTTGCATGTAATGCCAACTTCTCCACAAGCTCGGTGCTAGCAAAGTTAGTGCAGCTTTCCCCATCTATGATAACAGAACAAAACTTATTGTTTATAAAGCAATGAGTATGAAATAACTTCTCATGTTGGTTATCCAAGATATCATCAATCCATGGTCTGTACCAAGTAGTGGGTTGATTGAAGGAATTGAGCTTGATGTTTCCGTGATTAACTTGGGCCTTCTGAACCTGATAATTGTTAGAAAGAAAAGAACCTCGCAACTCTCCCTCACATGTTTCTCTCAAACACTCATGTTTCACACTCAAACGGCTTTTTCTTATAGATTTAAAGCACTCTTGCCTTTTTCCACTCATATGTTTTCTTTCAATCTTAATTGAACTTTAAAAGCAAATTGTTTTTACGAAGCAGTTCAACTTGAGGAACAATCAAGAGATATCGGTAAAGGTTTTCAAAAAGCAATTCCAAAGAATTTAAGTGAGAGGTATGAATAGACTCAGAAATAAGAGTAAATTTTAAATAGAGAAGAAGAAATTAAGATGGAACGAAGTAATAGACTTAGATAGAGCCGAATAAGAATGAGATATAAGATAGAATTGTGTGCCTCCTTTTTTTTTCTTTTGCCTTTTTTTTCACGAAATTTTTTTTGCTCTTTTTTTTAGCACGAACTTTTTTTGCTCTTTTTTTTGCACAAATTTTTTTGGCTTTTTTTCTCTCTTTTTTAACCTACTGAAGAGAAGATAGATAGAAGAATATGATAATTTTTTTTATAGAGAATAGAAATAGGTAGAGAGGATAAAAAAAGAACTAGATAAAAAGATGGGATGGAACTTGCCGTGCAACCGTGTGCTCTGATACCAACTGATGCGAACCTCGCCCATATGCTGACAAATATGGCACTGATCCCAAGACTTTCATGACGCAAGTGCGAAAATGATGGAATATACCTTGTTTATGTGAGAAACAAGGTATGGGATATGTAGACGCCACACCCAAATCCTCTAAGAAGAACTCTTAGAAAACCCCGGGTGATAAGTCTTGATTGCTTGAATGCCACAGGTAAAAACATGATAAGTTCAAAAAGCTCTTTCAAGATAGAAATAAGACAAAACCTCACAAGATATAAATTCCAAAGTGTGTGTCTCCAATGCTGTGGAGTATGCCTTTTATAGACTCAGAAAACAACCGAATGACCCATATAATGAGGAAAAAATCTATTATGGTTATAAGCTAACCTTATCTAATCTAGCTACCTAATATTATCCTAAGAGATTTATTATATTTATAAATCTATCCTTATTAATTAAATCTAGACCTTCTGTTGGGCTCATCTTGGGCTCTTCATTTGGGCTTCTATTTGAATATGCAGCAATCTCTTTAATCAGCCCATATAAAGCTTCTTTGAATCTTTTAGCCCTTGACCTTGTGATTGGGCCCTCTTGAAGTCTCAAGTGATCATTTATCCCATTTGGTGCAAAGTGTTCAGCTCCATTGTAGGTCTGGTTTATTGATCTTGTGAATTCGTACTCTCTTTAGTTGGATTCACATCAGAAGAAAACCCTAGGAAGACATACATGTCCCAACTAAGAGGTAATGGAACCAAGAGAAGTGGAAAAGAAGATAAGTTCATAAATGATATGTTAGTTGAGATGGAAAGATCAAGTACAAATGAGAAGAACCCATGATGTTCCAAGGAGTAAGTAAAACCCAAGTAACAGGTAAGTAGGAAGATAACAACAAAACATGTTGTACAAGTAAAAAAGGGGTGTCCTACTACAGAGGAAAGCACTTATAAGAAACCTTGGAGAAGTAAGTCGTCTAGTTAAGAAGTGATTAAAGTAAATGGCCACTGACGTCAAAACTAGTTGAGGTCCACGCTCACTTCATGGAGGAGCCTAAGGAGTGGACTACTGGCATAGTGTGGAATACACGAAATAAAACCCAATAATCAGAAGTTTCTCAAGTAAGGAATATTGGATGAAATGGAAATTTTTAGACGAATAAAGATTCAAAGCATGAAAATGCCCCAATATAAAAAGGGGTGTGAAGAAATGAAGAAAGAAACCTTCAAGGAATAGTAAGAGGGTTGAGAATGTAGCTCCTAATGTGGATGTCTTTACTCTGGAAGAAATAGTTGAGAACAAAATCGTAAGAAGGAAACTCCCTAAAAAAAAGAAATCGACACATAGACCGAAAGGGATTAACTTGGAATAAAGAATTGTGAAATGGTCATGAGTGAGTAAGAGTGGATAAAGAAAAGGGAGAGTCCTTGAGGAAAGGATGCCACTAGGAATGAGGAAGGACATAAGAAGGGAAGAATCACATTTTGTTGGTAAGTCATTGGGAAACCCAATGATTGGAACCAAAAAGATCGAATAAAAAAGTTGGGGAAGGAAGAGTAGGTAAGGAAAATTGACACAGCTAGGTAAGACATCACGTGAAAGGCAAGATGGATGATTGGATAATGGTAAAAGTAGTCAAGAAATACAAACAGACGAAAAAGAGGGATGATGTTATACGATCTTCGAAAGGTTGGAATGTTGAGAACAACCATTAAGGAAGTGTTCTAAAATTTAAAATGGTCAAAAGATAAGTTGTAGAGCATGTCGTACTGTAAGGGACATGTAAGCCAACAGCCCAAGGGAAAAATAAGACTCAAGTATGGAAGAGTCAATTAGTTAAGCATGACAAGGTCAAACATTAAATTTGGACCAAATTTGAAATAAACAATGAATGAGGGAAGGGTCAAAATAGTACGAAAAGGTGATAATACCAAAACCCGTAAAAGCAAGTATGTAGTGCTCGAAAGGACACTGAGCTATGGGTTTCAACGATAAAGAGAATAACTAGCCATGGGAATGATTGGGCATCTTGGAATTCCCAATCTTGAAATCCTAGGCAAGAACCCTCAAGAGGAAGAATCTTGCCCTAAGTAATGGAAGATGTGAACCTAAGGATATACCTTTGGACTCACGGGCAAGACATACTTAGTTATGATGAACTCCATGGAGTGAGTAAACAATGAGATCAAAAAGAAATTTCTTAAGTGCACGATTTAAAAAGGGGCTAAGTGAAAGAACAACCAAAGTGTTAGCATGTCAAGCAAACTCCAAGTTGACATAAAGAAAAAACTTTTCCGATGCAACGGATGCTGATTAAGTTTTGGGGACAAAATTCCTAAAAGTAGTGGAGAGTTGTAAACCTTGTCCCTTATAGATAAGAAGACTAGGAAAAGAACCAGTCGCTTCCAAAGAGAAAGTCGAGTCAGTTTATGAACCTTAATCGATAGAGAAAGGCCAAATTGGAAATTTAGAAAACTCGAGTGACCCAAAGAGTCATAACAACCATGGAAAGAAACTTTGGGACAAATTGGAAGAGAAAACTAGACCGGTTAAGGTGAACCGGACCTAAACAAGATTAAATCGGTTTAAACTAGTTTGAACCATCATTGAATCTGTTGCTAAATTCATTTTTCTAGGTGGCTTAAAATATTTGAATTGGGGAGCCACCATTGGATAGAGAATGAATTTAGAAATTTTTAATTTTGAGAAATTTGGTCAAATCAGGCTTGAACCAATCAGTTTAAGTATTGGACCCGGTCCGGTCCGGTTCGGAACTGGTCATCTTATTCCTTTAGATGATGACACTGTTCATTCAATAAAAAAATGAACGGCACCGATGAAGATGAAACGTCTCCGTTCAAGGTATTTCTAGTAATGAATGAGCATCATAAAGATGTCAAATGGTATAATGAGAGTCCCCAATCTCCATATGTAAAGTGCCTCTCTCCATTCATCCTCCTCACAACTTAAAACTACATTCTCTCTCAACTACTCAATTTTTTGATGAAGCTCGAACCAGAGCTCCAACATTAGGGCTTTTCTGAGCCTTAGAAGGCGAGATCGAGTTCTTTAGATTTTGGGAGAAGTCAGCTACCTAACAACAATCCCCACTCGATCTTTGCACCACCAGAGAAGCGCCGGCGAAATCAAACATTGAAGCAACTCTAAGGGACCAAAGCTACCCTATTTCGGCCAAGCCGAAATTGGCCAAATTCAGCCCTCATTAGGCCAAACCAAGCCCTCCTGACACTCCCACAGCCCCCACATTATTGTAATATAAATGAAAGGTAAGCTAATTCGGCCCCCTCTTTGTCATTTCCGATCAGCATTAGAGAGACAAACTATCGAAATTTCACTGACTAAATTCTCCCTCAATTCAATATGAATTGTTGTGATTCTTGATCCTTGGAGGAACCTCAAGACAAGAGCTACTTGCCCAGATAGAAAGCTCAGACTATCGCACCTCCGACGGTAAGCTTTCGAAGATTTCTACCTCTACGCATGGTTTTCCGGTGAAGCTTCTTTTGAGCTCATTTCGGCCTCAATTCTTGCGATTCAAAGCTCAATTGGATTGTATGGATGTGTAGAAACTGAATTATACCTCAATGGAAGTAATTAACCTAGATTGAATGGTAAATTTGATGAAATCAAATTCAACCAGATTGAAAGGGGGGAATCGTGGGATAATTTTTCGGGAAATTTGGAGATTTCATAAAATTGAGGGACCAAATTGTAAATTTCTAAAATTGAGGGCCAATTGGCCGTGACAAGTATATTGGAGGACCAATTAGTCAATTTTTGAAATAATTGATGTCAAATTGCCATTTTTTGGAAAGTATGGGCAAAATGGTAATTTTTTAAATGTTGGGGGCCAAATTGGAAATTTGGAAAACATGAGACCTTCAATAATATTTAGTAAATTAAGGACCCAAAGTGAATTTTTGGAAGTTTCGGGACTCAATTTGGGGAAAAGTTAGCACTAGGGACCTAAAGTTAAGGAAAATGAACTTTAAGTACCAAAGTGCAATTAAATAAAAATTTTGACCCTAGACATTCATACATTAGAAACGAAGGCTGTTATGTCAAAGATTAATCTATAAGAATGTCCAAATCATGTAGGAACATGAGGGATCGAAATGCCAGCAATGATAAGCTAGGGTGAAAGCAGAAACCAACTAAGGAAGGATACACTTTAGTTATCGAGTAAGTGGGATTTTCACATCTTACCCGGTTGGGATGATGAGCACCTCAAAAATGAAAAACCACTTATATGTAGGATTTTAACATCACACCCGATTGGAGTGATGTGAGAACTAAACAGAAAACTACTTACCAGTTGTAAGTAGAGAAAATCATACCTGGTTGGTATGAAGTACTTCCTTGAATGAAGAAGAAAACCTGCTTGCCTATTGTAAGCAAAGGTATCATCACACCTAGTTAGTGTGATGAAGTGAAAGATGTTGAGGGTCGGGGCCGTTGGACCAATGGAACCAAAGATAAATAGCTTTATGGAAAAATTATTGTTTGTGCATGCACTTGAGGTTCATGACCATCAAGATGCCCAAGAGGGGCAGTGATGCATCCTAGGGCCCATTGGACGACCTCGTGGAGATAAGGGCAACTTGTCATGCCAACGGTTAGGGAAGCTCAATGTAGCTTCATGTGCATGAGACCGGGGTGGGGTCGAGATAAGGTCTCTATCCTCAAACGAACACGGAGTTGTTTTCAGGTCTGAGGGTCGGATGTCGCGAACATCCACTCAGACCTAGGGTAGAAGTGGATGGGCTTCTATCTTGGTGGTTGATAAAGACACTCTGAGCCACAAGTGGGTGTAGTGGATGGGTTGTACCTGTGAATGTGTGTTCCCTTCCTGATGAAAGGCATGTGTTGTCTTCTAAACACACCTAATGTGGAATTATGGAAAAAGGTTTTGAAAACCAAAACATGAAAACAAAAATTACTTTGAAAGAAAACAACAACCTTGGCACACGCATAATTGTTAAAATTGATTATTTTAAAAGTTACTCCCAACCACCACTCACTATGTTGTAGAAACTCACCCCCATCTTTTATATCTTTTTAGGAGTAGGGAAACATGACTAAAGAAAATCCCAGAATCTACCATTTGTCTAGTATGCTTAAAGTTCTTTTAAGTATGCATTTTTATTGATTTATGTTATTCTAGCTAACAAGATTTAAATTATGTGAGGCTCCTTTTGATTAAAGAAATGGGAAACCCTTCTTAAACCAAGGGAGCGGTGAGTTGATAATGGGGATCCGACCAAACCAGGTCGAGGTGTGATAAATGCATCTCCAACGGTAAGCTTTTGAAGCTTTCTCTCTCTATGTACAGTTTTCCAGCGAAGCTCCGTCTAAACTCGTTTTAGATCCAAATTCTGCAATTCAAAGCTCCATTTGATCTTATGGAAGTGTAGAAACTAATCCATTCCATCAATTGGAGCAATTAACCCCATTTGAGTGGCCAATTTGAAGAAAACAAATTTGGTCAGTAGAGATTGGTAGAAATTAGGGGAAAATTTAGGATTTCAAAAAATTGAGGAACCTCCATGCAATTTCTCAAAATTGAAGGTCAATTAACAATGGGAAAAATGTTAGAGGACCAATTGATCAATTTTAGAAATAATTGGGACCAATTGGTCATTTTTTTGGAATTTAGGGGCAAAACAATAATTTTGGAAATGTTGGGGACCGATTTGGAAATTTGGAGAATTTGAGCCCCATATACAATTTTAATAAAATTAAGAGTCTAAGGAGAATATTGGAAATCCTTGGGACTTGATTTCAAAAAAATTGAACACTAGGGACCTGAAGTAAAAAAGAATGAACTTTAGGGACCCAAGTGTAATGAAACCAATATTTGGGCATAGTCACCCATACGTAAGAAAAAGAAGGTTGTCATGATGAACCCTTCTTGATAATGATACCCAAACCATGTAGGGACACTTGGGACCAGAATGTAAGCAGGAGAGATAGCGTTAACTTGGAAACTTACTAGGGACGAACACATCACAGTCATCGGGTGAGTGGGACTTTTCTACATCATACCGGATGGGATGATGAGTACCATTTTTAAAAGGTTAAAGACCTACTTACTAGTTGTGAGTAGGATTATTTAAACATTATACCTGGTTGGTATGATGCATTTTTGAAAGGAAAAGCTGCATACCAATCGTAAGCGGGCCTATCATCACCTGGTTGGTGTGATTAGTTAAAAGAATGATTTTGATGGAAGTGCTCTTCCTTGACTATGTGCAACTGCTTAAACAATTTGGGAGACCTTCTTGATGCGAGCTAGAACTGCTCTAATAGGTCAGGGTTCTCGGTTTTGAACTCATAGGGCTCAAGGCCTAGTTTTGATAAAAAAATACGTGCAATTAGAACAAGGCTAGTGGGCACGAACTAAAGCCCGTAAACAAAAATGAATAGGAAGAGCCATGAAAACTTTCATTTAAAATGGAATCAATTGTGTGATTCGCCATGGTACCAAGTGAAGACCGACAATACTCAATGGGCTGGCGGTAGTGTGTCAAGGCCAAGTCGACGGACCGATCTAGATAAACAACTATAAGCCGGGTTGAGTGTCGAGGCCGTTGGACTGTTGGCACCCAAGAAAATGGCTAAATGATGAAAAATTATTGTTTGTTCATGAACTCATGGATTTGAGACCATCAAGATGCCCTAGGGGTAGTGATGGATTCTAAGGGCTGCTAGCGGACATGGTGGAGATAAGGATAGTTCATCATATTAGTTAGTTAGGAAGCTTTGGGGGCTTCTTGTGCATGAGACCAGGGTAGGGTCAGGATGAGGTATTCTATAAACCCCACCCTTTTGAGTTAAGGAAAATCAAGAACAGAATCGGTCAAACCGAGTAAGAAAATCGAGATGGTTTACAAACTCGGTCATTTGGGAACAAGCAATATGGAAATTTACAACTTTCGAGTTATCCAAAGGGTTTATTAAACCTTGGAAAAGAAACTTAACATAAATTAGAATAGAAAAACCAAATTGTTTTAGGTGAACGAGAATCCATGAGAATTCTAAAGTTAACCATGCTTATTTGAGAGTAGTGTGAGGATGGGTGACCTCTTGGGAAGTATGATTTTTTTGTAATCTCCCATTTAATACACGATTTTTACGAGGTCATCCCCATTTATTCTCCTCACACCTGAACACTTCTCTCTCTATCTATTGCTCCATTTCCCGGTGAACCTCGAACCAAAGTTTCGACTTAACATTTTTGTTAACCTCAAAAGGAGAGGTCGGGCTCTTTAGAACTGAGGAGAAGTTAGGTATCTGATAGAAAACTCTAGTCAATTCAAGAATCACTAGAGAAGCATCAACATGATGGAATAGTGAAGCAGCTCCGGTGGACTGAAGCTGCCCTGTTTTGGACGAGTTGAAATTGGCCATTTCAAGCCCTCCTCAGGCTAAAGCAAGCCTTCCCAACACTTCCTCAGCCCTCCCACGGCCGAATTACGATTGAAAGGTAAGCCAATTCAGCTCCCCTCTACAATTTCCAACAGGTGCTAGAGAGAGAACCAGCAAAATTATAATGATGAAATTCTAACTCAATTCGACATCAATTGATGCAATTCTTGATTCTAGGATGATCCTCAAGATGAGAGATATCTGTCCAGATCGAAAGCTCGGACCGCCGTGCCCTCACTAGTGAGAAATCGAAGCTTTCTCTCTCTACAATTTATTTTCCGGTGAAGCTCCATTTGAGCTCGTTCCAGCATTAAAATCTGTGATTTCCAAGTTCCTTAGAATCGTATGAACATGTAGGAACTCAATTTTAACTCCAACTTCAACAATTAGAGGTGTTTGATTGGTCAATTTGATGAAATCAAATTTAGTAGTGTTGAAGAGTTGAAATTGGGGGAAATTTGGGGATTCTCGAAATTCGAAGGACCAAAATGAGATTTTATGAAATTGAAGGCCAATTGGGCATGAAAATAATGTTGGAGTATCAATTGAGAAATTTTAGAATTTTTGGGGCAAAACTTACCATTTTTGTAAAGGAAGGACAAAATGGTAATTTTGGAAAAGTTGGAAGACCAAATTTGAAATTTGAGAAATTAATCCCCTTTTAGTGAAATGGAATAAATTGAGGTCCTATGATAAATTTTAGAAGTTTCGGGACTCAATTTGAGGAAAAACCGGCATTAGAGACTTAGAGTTAAACAGAAATAACTTTATAAACCTAATTGCAAATAAATGAAAGTTTGACTTTCTCATTCATTTGGAATGAATGAAGGTGATTAGGCCGAAGGATAATGAACTGAGATGTTCATATTGTGTAGGAACACGAAGTACCAGGAACGCCAGCAAGGACAAGCTCGCGTGAATACAACAACCGGTCTAGTGGAATTCACGACATTAACGGGTGAGTGGGTTTACTAACATCATACCCGGTTGGAATGATGAGCACACTTTATAATTTAAAAACCACTTATCGGTTGTGAGTGGGTTTACTAACATCATACCCGGTTGGGATGATAAGCACACCTTATAATTTAAAAACCACTTACCAGTTGTGAGTGGGTTTACTAACATCATACTCAATTGGGATGATGAACACAACTTAAAATTAAAAACCACTTACCGGTTGTGAGTGAAAATTTTATATCATACCCAGTTGGGAATGATAAGTAACTCGGTATGAAAATCCACTATTAAGTGGTATTTTAAACATCACTACTTAGAGGAAGTGATGTGAAAATCATGCGGAAAAACTACTTATCGATTGTAAGTAGATCATACCTGGTTGGTATGATGAGACTTCCTCGAAGGAAGTTGAAAACCCGTTCATCGGTTATCAACAGAGGTGTCCTTATACCCAGGCGGTATAATGGATAGAGAAAACATATGTTTTGTCAGAAGGCTCTCCCCTGACTGTGTGCCAATTCTTATACAATTTGGGAGACATTTCGACGGGAGCTCGAATAGCTCTGATAGGCTGGGGACCTCGATTTTGGAACTAGGGGGATAAATGCCTGATTTTGAAAATCTCGTATAGTGGGCCCAAGGCCAGTTGGCACGAGCAGGATCTTGTAAACAAACATGATATATGTGCCATAAAACTTAATAAGTGAATTGTTTGGCCATGGTACCAGGATAAGACCGGCATGCTCAGTCAACTAGCGGCAGTGCGACATGACACGTCAATAGACCAGTAAAGACAAACAACTGCGGGTTGAGTTGAGAGTCGGGGCCGTTGGACTAGTGGCACCACAAATTACATGGTAATATGAGAAAACATTATTTGTGCATGTACTATGAGTACGAGATCATCAAGACACCCATGAGGGGTAGTGATGCGTCCTAAGGGCACTGGACGACCGAGTGGTTATAATGGCAGTTCGTTGTTCAAGGTGTCTGTGCAAAATCTGGAGTAGCACCAAGAGCATGAGACCGGGGTGGGGACAGGATGAGGTCTCTGTCCTCATACGAACATGAAGAAGTGATTTCGGGATTGTGGGTCGGATGTCATGTACATCCACTCATTCCCAAGGTAGAAGTGGTCGTACTTCTATCCGGGTGGCAGGAAAAGTTACTCCAAAGCCACTAGTAGGTTCAGTAGTAATACTGACTTGCGAATGTGTGTCACCTTCATGATGAAGGATGTGTGTTGGGTGATGACACACCGTGGTAAATAAGAAATGATGGGAAAACCCGAATTTTAAATGAAGGGATTTTTGTTAACAAAGGAGTCTGGCACACTCTATATAAATATTTTTCTTAAAAGTCAAGAGCTTTTAAAAACCCATTCACTGAGTAGTCGTACTCACCCCTTCCCTTATTTCCCTTCCAGGAAATACCAGAAAGACTCCCCTTAAAGACCGTCAACTAAGATGCCTGTAAGACAGGTATGTAATATTTTAAATTTTATGCAAGTTTGATTATGCTATTCCAGAAAAATGTGCAGGTTAAAGGACGCCTTACTCTTTAGGGTTTACAATAAAAGGAAACCCTTTAATAAACCAGGAGAGTGGCGAGTTGATCATGGGGATCCGACCAAACTGGGTCGAGGCGTAACATCTTCATCCTTATACGGATACAAAGTGGATTTCGGGTATGAGGGTTGGACATCTGGAACATCCACTCAAACTCAAGGTAGAAGTCTTGGACTTCTATCAGAGTGGACTGCAATGTCGTGCTGATCCTCAAGTGTGTGCAGTCTAGGACTGCCCTACGAACGTTTGTACCCTTTATGATAAAGGGTGTGTCTTTGTTTGCTAAATGTCTCCTAAGGCTAGGGGATGTGCTAAGAGAGCTAAACACACCTAATTATGAAATTTGAAAAAGGCCTTGTGATTTGAGAACAGCTTTGAAAATGATGTTAAACTAGGTTATGATTTTGGAAAACTAAACCTTTTCTTAAAACTCACTCCCAATGCCTGCTCACTTAGTTGTAGAAACTCACTCCCTCCATTTAACCCTTTTCAGGAAAAAAAAAGGATTACCAACCTTAAAGACCTCTCGTAACTGAACCCTAAGCCAGGTATATAAGATTTTAATATATTAAGTTTTGTATAATGTTAATCTAGGAAAACCAAGGAAGAAGGATGTATGACTCCTCAAGGTTTAGAAGGAGATGAAATCTTTCATAGACTAAGGGGAGCTACGGGTTGTTCACGGGGATCCGACCAAATAGGGTCGAACCATGGCAACCTTAGTGGTATCATAGCATTTTTCGTCAAATACATTATCAAGACTATATAACATAAGAATTTAACGAAAACTACCTACCTTGTAGGAAGATGGCCCCAAGAAAAGTAGCCAAACAAACCTACATTACCCTAGCCACTACATAAACTAGGGAGAATCCCATCACAAAGGAGGAAATAAACCAGGGAACTACGGAGTATAGGAGGACTCTTGGAGTAGCCCTTGGTCAAAGTAGACTCAACAAGAAAACCTTCAAGGTGTTCAAACTCAAGGACAGCGAAGCACCGAACCATGAGAAATCCCTTAGAAAAGCCTTGCAATGCTCGAAGTATAGGAGGAACCACATAGGTTTACACAAGGAAAAGACTTGTTACAGGTGTGGACGATAGGGACTATAAACCCCGCCCTTTTGAGCTAATAAAAACTGGGAAACCTAACCGGTCAAACCGAGTGGGAAATGAACCGGTCAAACCGAGTGAGAAATTGAACCAGTACAAAAACTCGATCATTTGTGAACGGACAATTTGGGAATTTACCACTCCCGGGTGATCCAAAGGGTTCATAATACCATCAAAAAGAACCTTAGGATGAATTGGAAGAGAAATACCATACTTGTTTAGATGAACCGAATCCAATTGGATTGAACTGGTTTATGAACCGAGTCGGTTCATGAACCAGAACCAATAGAGAATGGGAAAATCAGAGAAATTCAACTCCCTTGTGTCCCAAAGAAATTTATAAACCTTGGGAACGAACCTTAGAACAAAGTGAGAGAGAAAAACCAGATCGGTTCGGGTCAACTGAACACAAACTAGATTGAACCGGTTTAAGGACCAAGCCGATTTATGAACCGGAATTGATAAAGAGAAGGTAAACCGGGAATTTTATGGACCCTAACTGACCCAAGGAGTCACAAAAGACATGGAAATGGACTTATGAACAAATTGGGGATGAAAACCAAACTTGTTCAGGTGATCAGGATCCGAACCAGTTACCAGTTTGAACCACTATTGAACCGAATCCTAAATTCATTTTTCTAGATAGCTTAAATAATTCAAATTTGAGATTTAAGGCCACCATTGGATAGAAAATGAATTTAGATTAATTTATAAATTTTAAGATTTGAAAAACTCAGTTGAATGAGGGGTGAACCAGCCGCTTTAAGCTTCGAACCTAGTTTGGACCAATCCGGCCCAGTTCGGAACAGTGTCATCTTCTTCCTCAGGATGATAGCATTGTTCACTCGCCGGAAAATTGAAGCAGCGCCGATGAAAAAGAAACATTTCTGTTCGATCAGTTTTAGGTCTTTAATGCATGTCATAAAGGTGTCAAACGGACAGCCAATGAGTCCCCAAGCTCCCTAAATAAAGAGCCCCTCTCCATTCGTCCTCTCCACAACATTAAAACTCCATTCTCTCTCAATTGCTCCATTTTTCAATGAAACTTGAACCAGAGCTCTGATATGGAGTCTATTTTGTGCCAAACAAGGCGAGATCAGGTTCTTTAGAACTGGGGAGAAGTCAGCTACATGCCTATAGTCTTCGTTTGCTCTGAGGGTTGTCGGAGAAACACCGACGTGATGAAACAGTGAAGCAGCTCTGGCGGACCGAAGCTGCCTTGTCTCGGCCGAATTGAAATCAACCATTTTGAGCCCTCCTCAGGCCAAACCAAACCTTCCCAACACTTCCTCAGATCTCCCATGGTCGAATTAGGATTGACAGTTGAGCCAATTTGGCTTCCCTCTGCAACTTCTGGCTAGTGCTAGAGAGAGAATCAGTAGAATTTCAAAGATAAAATTCTAACTCAATTTAGCATCAATTGATGCGATTCTTGATTCTAGGATGAACCTTAGGACGAAAGCTATTTTCCCAAATTGAAAGCTCGAACCATCGTGCGGTCACCAGTGAATAATCGAAGCTTTCTCTCTCTACAGTCTATTTTTCGGCGAAGCTCCGTTTGAGCTCATTTTGGCATTAAAACTTGCGATTCAAAGTTCTATGGAATCGTATGAACATGGAGAAACTTAATTTGAACTTCAATTTCAACAATTAGAGGTGTTTGATTGGTCAATTTGATGAAATCAAATTCAGCTATGTTAAAGAGTTGGAATTGGGGGAAATTGGGGATTTTTAAAAATTCAAAGTACCGAAATGCAATTTCCTAAAATTGAGGGTCAATTGGGCATGATAAAAATGTTATAGGGTCAATTGAGGAATTTTAGAATTTTTGGGGTGAAACTTACCATTTTTGTAAAGCAAGGGCAAAATGGTAATTTTGGAAAAATTGGGTGACCAAATTGGAAATTTGGGAAATTAATCCCCTTTTTGTGAAATACAATAAATTGAGGTCCTATGATAAATTTTTAAAGTTTCAGGACTCAATATGAGGAAAAATTGGCATTAGGGACTTAAAGTTAAAGAGAAATAACTTCGGGACCTAATTGCAAATAAATGACAGTTTAACTTTTTTATTCATTTGGAATGAATGAAGGCTATTAGGCCAAAGGATAATTAACCGAGATGTTCATATCGTGTAGGAACATGAAGTATCGGGAACGCCAGCAAAGACAAGCTCATGTGAATACAAATAACCGATCAAGTGGAATTCACTACATTAATGGGTGAGAGGGTTTAATAATTGTAAACACTACACTTTTGAGTTAACCGAGACAGTTTACAAACCCGATCAATTGGAAACAAGCAATTTGGAAATTTCCAACTTCCGAGTCATCCAAAGGGTGTATTAAACCTTCGAAAAGAAACTTAACACTAATTATAATAGAAAAACCAAATTGGTTCAAGTGAACGAGAGTACATAAGAATTCTAAAGTTAAGCATGCTTGCTTAAGAGTAGTGTGAGGATGGGTGACCTCTTGGGAAGTTTGATTTTTTGTAACCCAAATTTTCGGTAAAAAATTATGGCTTATCATAAATAGCAATAAATTAATATATATTTAATTATTGGAATTAATACAAATAATTTAATTCAAAAATTAAATTATTGGAATTAATACCAATAATTTATAGCAATATTAATACTATTAATAAATTTTTCCCATTTAATACACAGTTTTACACCTATATAAAGAGGTCATCCACATTTATTCTCCTCACACCTTAACACTTCTCACTCTCTACTACTCCATTTCCCAGTGAAGCTCAAACTAGAGCTTCGACTTGAACAAAGGTCGGGCTCTTTAGAATCGGGGAGAAGACAGTTAACTGATAGCAAACTCCAGTTAATCCAAGAATTGTTAGAGAAGCACTGACATGATAGAATAGTGAAGCAGCTTCGGCGGACCGAAGCTGCCCTATTTCGGCCAAACTGAAATCAGCCATTCCAAGCTATGCTCAGGCCAAACCAAGCCCTCCCAACACTTCCTCAGCCTTTCCACAGCCGAATTAGTACCAAAAGGTAAGCCAATTCGGCTCCCCTTTATAATTTTCAATCGGTGCTAGAGAGAGAGTCGACCGAATTTCAATGATAAAATTCTAATCCATTTTCGCATCAATTGATGTGATTCTTGATTCTAGGATGAACCTCAGGATAAGAACTATCTATCCAGATCGAAAGCTCAAACCGTCGTGCCTTTACCGGTGAGTAATCGAAGCTTTCTCTCTCTATAGTTCATTTTCCGACGAAGCTCCGTTTGAGCTCGTCCCGTCATTAAAACTTGCGATTCATATTCCTGAAGAATCGTATTAACATGTACAAACTCAATTTCAACTTCAATTTCAACAATTGGAAACGTTTGATGGGTCAATTTGGTGAAATCAAATTCGACTGTGTTAAGAAGTTCCAATTGGGGGAAAATTGGGGATTTTCGAAATTCAAAGGGCCAAAATACAATTTTATGAAATTGAGGGTTAATTGGGCATAAAAATAATGTTGGAGGTCCAATTGAGGAATTTTGGAATTTTGGGGGGCAAAACATACCATTTTTGTAAAAGAAGGGCAAAATGGTAATTTTGGAAAAATTGGGGAACCAAATTAGAAATTTGGGAAATTAAACCCCTTTTTGGTGAAATTGAATAAATTGAGGTCCCAGGATAAATTTAAAAAGTTACGAGACTCAATTTGAGGAAAAAATGATATTAGGAACTTCGAGTTAAAGAGAAATAACTTTAGGGATCTAATGACGAATAACTAAAAGTATGGGTTTTCTCATTCATTGGAAATGAATGAAGGTTGTTATGCTGAGTAATAATGAACAAGGTTGTTCATATCGTGTAGGAATGCGAAATACCGAGAACGCTAGCAAGGACAAGCTCGCGTGAATACAAAGAACCAGTCTAGTGAAATTCACAACATTAACGGGTGAGTGGGGTGAGTGGGTTTACTAACATCATACCCGATTGGGATAATGAGCACGACTTAAAGATAAAAATCACTTACCGGTTGTGAGTGAAAATTTTATATCATACCCGGTAGGGGATGATAAGTACCTCGGTATAAAAACCCATTGGTTAGTGGTATTTTAATCATCACCACTTAGAGAAAGTGATGTGAAAATTATGCGAAAAAAAAACTACTTACCGGTTGTAAGTAGACCATATCCGGTTGGTATGATAAGACATTCTCGAAGGAAGTTGAAAACCCGTTCATCAGTTATGAACGGAGATGTCCTTATATCGGTTGGTATGATGGACAGTGAAAACCTATTTTGTCGGAAGTGTTCTCCCCTAACTGTGTGCCAATGCTTAAACTATTTGGTAGACCTTCTCGATGGGAGCTCGAATAGCCCTGATAGGCTAAGGGCCTCGGTTTTGGAACTTGGGGACTAAATGCCCGATTTTGACAATCACGTAAAGTGGGCCCAAGGCCAGTTGGCACGAGCAGGAGCTCAAAAACGAACATGATATATGTGCCATAAAACTTAATAAGTGAATTGTTTGGCCATGGTACCAAGATAGGACCGACATGCTCAGTCAACTAGCGGCAGTGCGACATGACAGGTCGATGGACTAGTCAAGATAACCAGCTGCGGGTTGAGTTGAGAGTCGGGGCCGTTGGACTAGTGGCACCACAGATTACATGGCAATATAAGAAAACATTGTTTGTGCATGCACTATGAGTACGGGATCATCAAGATGCCCATGAGGGGTAGTGATGTGTCCTAAGGGCGCTGGACGACCCGGTGAGAATAAGGGCAGATCGCTGTTCCAAGTGTCTGTGCGAAATCTGGAGTAGCACCAAGCGCATGAGAGCGAGGTGGGGATAGGATGAGGTCTCTGTCCTCACACGGAAACAAAGAAGTGATTTCGGGATTGTGGGTTGGATGTCACGTACATCCACTCATTCCCAAGGTAGAAGTGGTCGTACTTCTATCCAGGTGGCTGGAAAAGTCACTCCGAAGCCACTAGCGAGTTCAGTAGTGATACTGACTTGCGAATGTGTGTAACCTTCATGATGAAGGATGTGTGTTGGGTGATGACACACCGTGGTAACTAAGAAATAATGGAAAAACCCAAATTTTTAAATGAAGGGATTTATTAAAACAAAGGAGTCTGGCACACTCCATATAAATATTTTTTTTAAAAGTCAAAAGCTTTTAAAAACTCATTCACTGAGTAGTCGTAGTCACCCCCTCCCTTATATCCCTTTTAGGAAATCCCAGAAAGCCTCCCCTTAAAGACCGTCAACTAAGATGCCTGTAAGACAAGTATGTAAAGTTTTAAATTTCATGCAGTTTTGATTATGCTATTCCAGGAAAAAGGTGCAAGTTAAAGGATGCCTTACTCTTTACGATTTACAATAAGGGGAAACCCCTTAATAAATCGGGAGAGTGGCGGGTTGATCACGGGGATCCAACCAAACCAGGTGTGGGATTGACAACTAGAGTGGTATCAGAGCCTATTTCCTCAAATACATAATCAAGACTAGAAAATATAGTAACTGATAGGATTTATCTTAAAATGTTCAGATGGCTGCCAGGAGAGGAACCAAGAAAACTAGGGATTACTCTACTCAGTACCCTGTTCTCGTAGGAGGGTAACCCTGGAAGCTTCCCAAAATGGCTGAGGCATGGTAGAAATCTCCAAGGACCAAATGGAGAAGTATCCTGGAGAATGTGCTAGGACCTATTGAGGGCACAACTCTAAGTATAAAGGAAGCCAAGCGTGAAGCTACAAATGTCAGTAAAGGGTGTATAACCTTACCTAAGTGTTTATCAAGAACCTCGTAAGTCCTTATTTTGTGACCACTTTATGTAATAGGGCCAATTGTACTCCTCGGTCAATAAAGTACTCCAAATTCCTAAAAACATTGTCTATCAAAGGATGTAATCTTGTTAAGAAGATAGCCCCAAGAAAAGTACCTAAACAAAAGACACCATGAATATCAAGGAGATTATTATGCAAGGAAGGCTTGACAAAAGAATCATCATGGTAAGGAGTCTAGGAGGACTTTGGGGTAACTAAACAAGGAACAACCTATTATAAGGTACAAAGGAAATAGGGCATGAAATGAAGTACCGTCCCACACCACTATGATTTAGAATAATACTTCCCAAAGAAGACACCCTTACAGCTATAGGAAATCCAAAAGGATACCATTCCAAGAAACGTGACTCCAATTGTAACCACAGATAAGAGGAAACCCTTCAAATCTTAGCGAAGTGGTAAGTAGGAAAAATGGGTAAAGGGTAGGACCTCAATAAAACCACAAACGAAGCAAAAAAATAGCTGAAGAGAATTTCCCCTTTAAGATGAAAATCCAAATAATTTAGGAGCAAAGAAAGGAGTGCATCCACAAGAGAAGACAAGATGAACATTTGATGACAAATGGGACGTATTGGGACTACAGGAATAAATCACCTTGGAAAAAGCAACTATACCAAATAGGAAGTTCAGATTGGGATTACGGGAATAAATCACCTTGGGATTACATGTAATGCATCGAGAACATATTTTTTCAACATCCTTTTTCATGTGAGGCCAAAAAAATGTTCATGCAATATTGCCATAGTCTTAGCTACCCCAAAATGTCTCATAAGTCCTCCAGCATGTGCTTCCCTAACAAGTAACTCATGCAAAGAGGATTGAACCCATTTTGCAAATAAAATTTTCCAAACCCAACATTTGTACAATTTTTAATCACATCACAAAAATCAGGGTCTTTTGCATACAATTCCTAAATATAATCAAACCCAAGCAATTTAGAATCAAGGATTGCAAGCATGGCGTACCTTCAGGATAGCGCATCAACAACTATATTTTCCTTACCTTGTTTGTACTTGATCACATATGGGAATGTCTCGATGAACTCCACCCACCTAGCGTGACACTTGTTCAACTTGTGTGGCCCCTTGAGGTGCTTAAGTGATTCATGATCAGTGTGAATCACAAACTCTTTCGGCCATAGATAGTGTTGCCACATTTGTAGTGTTCAAACTAATGCATACATCTCCTTGTCACAGGTAGGGTAATTGAGGGTTGCTCCACTCAACTTTTCACTGAAATATGCAATTAGCCTTCACTCCTGCATCAATACACCTCCAATACCTACCCCTGATGCATCACACTCAATTTCGAACATTTTAGAAAAATTAGGTAAGGCAAGCAATGCGGCACTTGTTAGTTTATCCTTTATCAATTGGAATGCGTTTTGTTGCTCAACTCCCCAATTAAATGCTACATTCTTCTTTATAATAGCAGTAAGAGGTGCAACATAAGTACTAAAGTTAGGAACAAAACATCGATAAAAACTAGCCAATCGATGAAAACTTCTGACCTGGTTTACCAAATTAGGTGTCGGCCAATCTCGGATTGCCTTAATCTTTTCCTCGTCAACTCCAATCCCTTCTGAACTTATAACATACCCAAGAAACACAAGTTTATCCGAACAAAAGACACATTTTTTTTAAATTGAAAAAAAACTTATCTTTCCTTAAGGCTTCTAAAACAGTTCTAAAGTGTCTTACATGTTCATCCATGGTCTTGCTGTAGATTAGAATGTCATCAAAATATACAACTACAAACTTTCTAATAAAAGCACGCAAAACATGGTTCATTAATCTCATGAACGTACTAGGTGCATTAGTCAATCCAAAGGGCATAACTAACCATTCATATAATCCTTGTTTTGTCTTAAATGCAGTTTTCCATTCATCTCATTCTTTCATTCTAATTTGATGATATCCACTTTTAAGGTCTATTTTCGAAATTAAACAAGATCCATGCAACTCATCTAACATATCATCCAAACAAGGAATAGTGTTTCGATACTTTACCGTGATATTGTTAACAGCTCGACAATCGACGCACATTCGCCTCATTCCATCCTTCTTAGGGACAAGTAGCACAGGCATAGCACATGGGCTCATGCTCTCTCAAACATACCCTTTTTCCATTAGTTCTATAACTTGACCTTGAAGTTCCTTTGTTTCCTCAAGGTTACTTCTATAAGCAGGTCAGTTTGGAATTATCGCTCCAGGGGTGAAATCAATTTGATGTTCAATTCCTCGAATTGGTGGTAAACCTAGTGGTATGTCTTCGGGAAAAACATCCATAAATTCCTGCAAAACAGTAATAATATTGCTCGGCAAAGATCCGACAAGGTCGTTAGTACTCAAAAAGGCATCCTTGTAGATAAGTACAATAAAAGATTGTTGTGTATGTATAGCTCCCTTAATATCACTTTTTCTAGCAATAAAATTATTTTTACTCTCTTTTTTTTTCAAATTCAGGCTCTTCTCTCTTTTTTTTCAACTCTATATTCTTTTCTTCTTCCTTCTTCTTTTCTTTCTTCTTTTCTTCTTCTTTCTTCTTTTCATTTGCGTTTTTCCTTTTTACTTGATCCTCAAACACTTGCTTTGGAGTCAATGGTACAAGAGATATTGGCCTTTCGTTCATGCTTAACTTGACAATCAAATTGCCAAGGTCGTCCCAAAAGAATATGACAGACTTGCATTGCTACCACATCGCATAGTATTTTATCTTGATATCTTCCAATGGAAAATGCAACCAACACCTGCTTGGTTACTTGAGTTCACCTTGGTCGTTCAACCACTGAAGTCAATATGGCTTTGGATGCTTTAATGTCAGTAATGCCAATTTTTCCACAAGCTTAGTGCTAGCTACGTTAGTGCAGCTTCCTCCATTTATAATAACACAACAAATATTATTGTTCACACAACAACAAGTATGAAATAAGTTCTCACGCTGGTTGTTTTCTTCTTCTTGAGCATGAACACTGAGACTTCGCCTTACTACTAATAACTCTCCTTCTTCGACATTCTCACTAGCATCCTCAAGTGGTGGCATATCAGAATCGTTTTCTTCTTCTTCATCCTCAGTCTTGATCTCCCCATCAACATTGATCACCATGGCCCGCTTATTCGGGCATTGACTTGCTACATGACCCCTGCCTTGGCATCGAAAACACTTAATATCACAATTTTGGGGAGTTGTGATATGAGTGTTACCTTGTTTTTGGGTCACAACTTGCTTGGTTGTCTCCTTTGGAAGGTTGGGCTAAGATTAAGTTGATGACTTCTCAACTTGCCTAGGGGCTAGTTTCCATGTGTTTGATTGACCATTGTTTAATCCCCTCTTGTGTAAATTCCTCCTCTTCAGTTGTTGTTCAACTTTGATAGCTTGGTGCACCATATCTTGAAGCTCAACATGATATTGCATTTCCACCACATCAGCTATCTCATGGTTTAGGCCATGCAAGAATCTGGCCATTGTAGCCTCTCTATCTTCTTCCACATTAGCTCGAATCATAGTAATTTCCATCTCCTTGAAGTACTCGTTGACACTTTTGGATCCTTGGGTAAGCCTTTAAAGTTTATTGAACAGCTCTCGATGATAGTGGCTGGGAATAAATCGTCATCGCATAATTGCTTTCATCTCATCCCAAGATTCCACGGGGCGTTCATGATTTCTTTTCCTCTCCTTCACCAACTGATTCCACCATATTATAGCATAATCAGTAAATTTGACAGTAGCAAGTCATACCTTTTTCATCTCATAGTAATTATGGCATTCAAAAACCATCTCCATCTTCCTTTCCCATTCAAAGTAGGCTTTTGGGTCAATTTTTCCTTGAAAAGCAAGTATATTCAGTTTGATATTGTCCAAGTTGTCATCAATCTGTGGTCGTTCTCTATGAGCATATCGATCGATAGAATCGCATTTGAGCCTATTGCGATTGCCTTGGATTTCATCAAACTCCTTAAGATTTTGTGGATCAAAATGCCTAGATTAAAAACTTCAAGGTTGTTGTTCAGTAGGGGTATGTTGACGTGAACCCTTCGCTCCTTACTCCAATTGATCTATCTGCAGGCGAAGTGGCTCCAGGTCAATCTTCATCAACCGTCTCATCTCAGTTATTATAGCTTGCACTTGTAAGTTTGGAATGAGTTGTGGGGGCTCCTCTTCATTTGGGTCATCTCCTCTTCGTTGAGCCATGTATTCCTACGAATGAAAAAAAAAAACCTCGCAACACTCGTGTTTCACTCTATTGGCTTTTTTTTTTAAGTATTCAAACACTCTTGCATTTTTCCCCTCGTATGTCTTCTTTTCAATTTTAATTGAACTTAAAAACAAATCATTTTTAGGAAGCAGTTTGACTTGAGGAACAATCAAGACAAATCAACAAAGTTTCAAAAAGCAATTCTTGAAAAAGGATTTAAGTGTAAGGTATGAGGATATTCAAAAAAATATAGGAAGAAAAATAAAATCTAAGAGAGTAGAATGAATAAGATACTGAATATATACTTTTGTGCCTTTTTTTTTCTTTTTACCTTTTTATAATTCTTTTTTTTACTTTTTTATTCTTTTAACTTTTTTTTTGCATGCCTTTTTTTAAATTTTTTTACTTTTTTTAAACAATATTTTTTACTTTTTTATTTTGGCTTTTATTTGGCTTTTTTTTTTTCTATTATAAAGATAGTAGATAAAAAAAGATGAGATTTTTTTTTATAGAGAATAGAAGTAGAATGAAAATAAAAGTAGATAAGAGAAAAAAGAGATTTTTTTTTTGTGATTTCTTTATACTGACTAGAAATAAATAGAAGATAATGAAAATATAACTCGGTAGGAGAAAAAAATAGATTTTTTTGTGATTTTTTTATACCGAATAGAAATAGGTAGAAGATAAGAAAAAATAGAACGAAAATTGAAAGGATAGTATGAAACTTGTCGTGCAACTGTGTGCTCTAATACCAACTGATGCGAACCCCGCCAATATACTAATGGCACCCTACACCAAATATGGAATAGACCCCAAAACTTTCACGACGCAAGTAAAAAGAATGAAATATACCTTGTTTGTTTAAGAAACAAGGTACGGGTATATGTAGACGCCACACCCAAATCCTCTAAGGAGAGCTCCTAGGAAACACTGGTGATAAGTCTGATTGCTTGAACCCCACAAGTAAAAACTTGATAAGTTCAAAAGTTCTCTCAAAAGAGAAAGAAGACATAAACGTCACAATAAAAATAGAAATCAAAATCTGTCTTGACAATGCTCTAAAGTTAGCCTTTTATAGGTATTTGAGAATCTAAATAAGGAAATAAAGTATTGTGGTTGACATGCCAACCATATAGAGAATTTTGTTAATAAATCTTCCATTCAAATTATTGCCTTCTTTAATGCTCTCATTATACTCTTCAATTGTGCTCCCAGCTTGACCTCCTATAATCGCTCCAATCAGCCCTTGCATTTCTTCTTTAATTCTTTTGGCCTTTGACCTTGTGATTGGACCTTACAAATTGGCAGCACCCTTAGTTGGACTCACATCAACTGTTCTCCACTAACTATGTGCCACTGCTTAAACAATTTGGGAGACCTTCTTGACAAGAGCTTGAATAGCTCTTATAGGCCAGGGGACCTCGATTTTTTGAACTTTGGGGCTAATATGCTCGATTTTTAAAAATCTTGAACAGTGGGCCATAGGCCAATGGGCACGAGCGAAATCTCGTAAACAAACATGTTATATGTGCCATAAAACTTTAATAAGTAAATTGTATGGTCATGGTACCAAGGCTGGTCCGACATTCTCAATCATCTGGCAGCAGTGCAACATGACCAGTCTCCGAATCAGTCAAGACAAACAGATGTAGGTTGAGTTGAAAGTTGAGACCGTTGGACTAATGATACCACATATTACATGGCATAATAAGAAAACATTGTTTGTGCATGCACTATGAGTACAGGGTCATCAAGATGCCCATAAGGGGTAGTGATGCATCCTAAGGGCCCTGGACGACCCGGTGAGTATAAAGGCAGTTCGTCGTTCCAGGTGATCATGTAAAATTTGGAGTAGCACCAAGCGCATGAGATCGGGGTGGGGACAGGATGAGGTCTTTGTTCTCATACGGACACGAAGAATTTATTCCATGAATGAGAGTCGGATGTCGTGAACATCCACTCAGTCTCAAAGTGGAAGTGGATGTACTTCTATCCAGATGGTCGGTAAAGTCACTCTTAAGCCACAAGTGGGTTCAGTGGACGTACTGACCTGCGAATGTGTATTTAACCTTCATGATGAAAGATGTGTGTTGGGTGATGACACACCGTGATTAAATAAGGAAATGGTGATAAAATCCGAGATTTTGAATGAAATGATTTTTGAAAGAAAGGAGTCTGGTATACTCCAATACAAATCTTTTTCATAAAATTAAAAGTATTAAAAACCCATTCACTGAGTAGTCATACTAACCCCCTTCCTTATATCACTTTCAGGAAATCCCGAAAAGCCTACCCTCAAAGACCATCAACTAAGATGCCTATAAGACAGGTATGTAAATTTTAAAATTTCATGCAGTTTTGATTATGATATTCCAGGAAATGGTGCAGGTTTAAAGGATGCCTTACTCTTTTATGGTTCATATATAATAAGGGGAAACCCTTTAATAAACTGGAAAAGTTGCAGGTTGATCACGGGGATCCAACCAAACTGGGTAGGGGCGTGACAGGGACACTACATGAAGAAGTACCCAACACTACTGAGGACAAATATCAAGACAACCTATTATAGGTGTAGAGTAATAGGACATATGGAGAAGGACTGTCCCACACAGCGAGGATTTAGGGTAATAACTTCCAAGAACAACACCTCCTTAGGTATAAGTGTCCGAAAAGATACCACTCCAAGAACCACGAATCCTACTCGAAATTTCAACCACACCTAAGGCGAAGCTCTTTAAGATCCTAGCATATTAGTGGGAACTTCTCGACCCGTCATTGTACAATCTTCCTTTAGGAAGAGTTAAAGCCCCAAATTGTAATCCTATTTTGAAAATAAATAAGAAAAATTTTTGAATTCCTAAAAATTTTCCATCCCCTAATGATGATGAGACTTGTGTGCTTGAACCACATAACGAAAGGTTATGAGAAAAACCAAAAGAAGGACCTTGATAAGTTTCATATGGAATGAAACCTAGAGATAATGTTTCCCAAAGGAGAGTTAGAATTCATTTAGGAGCAAAAGAAGAAAGTGCTTCTACAAGGGAAGACAAGCTCTGAGTTAGATGACAAATGGGATTTCTCGGGATGGCAAGTGTGACCTACTTTGGAAAAGTAGAGGAGACAAATAAGGATTTTAGACAAACCTAGTGGAAGGTAGCAACTTGTAACAATGGGGTGTTCAAGGAGAATAAATGATGCCCTAAGAAGGACCGGGAAGTAGTAAAGAATACACCATAAAAAGGGCAATAGGATGGGCTTTAAGGACAATTAGACTCGAGAGACAATTGTCTTAAGACAATTAGACAAGGATAATAATAGGGAGGAGACAGTTAATGAAATAACCCTCGTGAAGGTCATAAATTTAAACTCCAGCAAAGAAGGAAGAGGTGAAAAGGCCAAACATTGGAAAAGAAGGATGAAGGAAATCCTTAAAGAAGTCAATGGCCGAAAATGGAGTGGCGACCAAACCCAAGTCATGGGAAGGATTAAGCAAGCTCTTAGAAGAAGATTAAGAAACCTCAAAACAAAAGAGATCGAAATTACTCCCTAAGGAAATAGAAATTGTAGTGATTCCTAGTAGGAATAAAAATGAGGTACAAAGGATGTGCCAACAGGATTCCCAAGGTAAGGGTAAGTAAAAAAGGATAGCATCAAAGGATGTCATGAAGCCAATTTAAGCTCAAATAACCACAAGGGTGAACAAAAAGGGGAAATTCTGGAAAGAGAAGGAGCCTACTAAGGAAGGAGTCTTGGGGAGATATATATATCCCAATGAAGAGGCGATGGACCTAATTAAATTGGGAAAAGAAGATAAACTCGTAAATGCAATGCAGGTTAAGGTAAAAGAATCAAGTACAAACGAAGGTGCTCATGAGGACCCAAGGAGTAAGTTAAACCTAAGGAAGGAGTAAGTGGTAGAATAGTATCAAATGATGTATTTATAAGTGGGAATGGGTGGCACACACCAAATAAAAGAACAAAGAAACAAATTCTAAAGGAAGTAAAGCCTTGGGAAAAGACATACTCCAGCCAAAACATGATTTAATGGAATAGCAACGGACACAAGAACTAATTCTGGTTCATGCCCATGGAGCTTTAGATCGATTATCAGGGCCTAATGTAAAGGACACGAAATAGGACTCGACAATTGAAGATATCTCATATAGGAAGTAAAGGGTGAACTGGAAATTAAGGTCGGTGAAGGATTACAGGTGGGCAAAAGCTCCAATTAAAAAGAGTGTAAGAATGTGAAGGATGGAAACCTTCAAGGAATGGTAAGAAGGTCGAATGTGTAGCTCCTAAGGTGTAAATCTCTACTTTAAAGGATACAATAGACAATGAAACCATCAAAAGGGAACTCCCCAAACAAAGGAATTGAAAAGTAGATTGAAAGGGACCAACTCGGAATGATGAATCGTGAAATAGTCACGAATGAGTAAGGAAGGAATGAAGAAAGGGAATCCTTGAGTAAAGGACGCCGTTGGAGATGTGGAAGAACTTAAGGAAGGAAAAATTCCTACATGTGGATAAGTAATGAAGTGATCAGGAAACTTGTTGGTTAGAACCATGGCAAAAGCCAATAAGGAAGTTGGTAAGGGATAAATTGGATATCGCTAAAGGTAGTTGGGGAATACTACCAGGTAACAAGAAGGAGAGAAGCCACACGACTCCTAAACGGTTGGAAATGCATGAACCGTTATCAATAAAATGTTCTAGAACTGTAATGGACAAAGATAATTCTGGAAAATGTCATGATGTACAGTCCTAGGAAAATGTGACTCAAATAAGAAAGAGTACCTTAGTTAAACATGACGAGGTCAAACCTAAAAAACTTGGACCAGAGTTGTTGTAAATAAAAAATGGAAGAAGGACCAAAATAAGATAAAAAGGGAATAATATAAAAAAACCCACGAGGTTAAGGATGAAAAGTTCGAAAGGATGCTGAGCTAAAGAGTATCAACGACCAAGGAAATAAATGGTAACGGGGACGATCGGACGTTTATGGAACACCCAACACAGTGACTTGGATAAGAACCCTCAAGAGGAAGAGTCTTACCCTAAGCACAGTAAGAAGTGGACCTAAGGATGTACCTTGGGATTAGTGAGTTAGACATAACTGATCGTGATACACTCCATGGAGTGATTGGATAATGGAAAGGAAGAAAGACTCCTTATGTGGATGGTTTAAAGGGCTACGTGAAGGAATAACAAAAGTAGTAGCATGTCAAGCAAACCCCAAGATGAAATCAAGGGAAGTTATTCCTGATGCAAAGATGCTAATTAAGTTCAGGGGACAAAACTCCAAAAAGGAGTGGAGAGTTGTGAAACCTGTCATCTCTGATCAAGGAAAATTGAGAAAGAACCGATCAATTAAATGAGAAAACTAAACCACTTAAGGAACCAATAATGATAAAGACAGGTAAAAATGGGAAATTCGAAAATCCCACGTTGCCAAAAAGTCATGAAAATCATGGGAAAGAACCATGAAGCAAATTGGATGGGAAAACCGGATCAGTTTAGGGTGAGCCAAACCTGAACCGAATTGAACCATAAGGAACTATGTTGGAAAATTTATTTTTCTAGGCAGGTTGAAAATCTCAATTTAGAATATTAAGGCCACAATCAGATAGAAAATGAATTTAGACAAATTTATATATTTTTAATTTTGAGAAAACCAATCGAATCAGGCTTGAATCGACCAATTTTTGCCATTGAATCCGATCGGACCGGTTTTATCCGGTTTGGAACAGTGTCGTCTTCTTCCTTGGGATGACAACACTGTTCATACAGCATAAAATTCCCTTCTCTAGCAAGGGAATATTCCCTCCAATTTAGGCATTTTCTGAAGAGGATAAGCTCGATCAATATGGAAACTGGTAGGGCAGAAGGTCCTTGAGCTCCCTATATAACGAGCTCCCCTCCAATCATCCTCCAAACACCTCAAATTTTCTCCTCCGAAGTGCACCATTTTCTAGTGAAGCTTAAACCAGAGCTCCGACTTGCACACTTCTTTAAGCCTTAGAAGGCAAACTCGAGTCCTACACACTCTGGAAGAAGTCAGCTACCTAATAGCAACCTCCATTCAACCCAAGGGTCACCGGAGAAGCACTAGCAAGATCGAACAGTGAAGCAACTCCGTTGGACCGAAGCTACCATGTTTTGGCTAACCTAAATTCAGTCAATTCAGACCTCCTACAACCAAACCAAGCCTACCCCTAATCCCCATGGCCATCACACAAGCTCCTCAGAGGCAAAAGGTAAGCCAATTCGGCCCTCCTTCGTCATTGCAAATTAGTTCTAGAGAAAGAAAGTGCTGAACTTCTCTAACAAAATTATCATTGATCCAGACATCAATTGTAGCAATTCTTGATCCTAAAAAGACCCTAAAGATGAGAGCTACCTTTCTAGATCAATAGCTCAGACTGTCGTACCTCCAACGGTAAGTTTTCGAACCTTTTCTCTCTACATACAATTTTTCTGTGAAGCTCTGTTTGAGTGCGTTTTAGACACAAATTCTACAATTAAAAGCTCCATTTGATCGCATGTAAGTTTAGAAACTGATCCATGCCATCAATTGGAGCAATTAACCTCATTTGAATGGCCAATTTGAAGAAATTAAATTTGGTCTGTAGAGAGGGGTAAAAATTGGGAGAAATTTGGGGATTTCGAAAAATTATGGGACCTACATGTAATTTCTCAAAATTGATGGTCAATTGACAATGAGAAAGATGTTGGAGGACCAATTGGTCATTTTTGGAACATAGGGGCAAAATGGTAATTTTGGAAAAGTTAGGAAAGGATTTTGAAATTTGGAGAATTTGTGCCCCATGTACATCCTTAGGACTTTATTGGGGAAATAATTAACATAAGGGACCTAAAGTCAAGAAGTATGAACTTTAGGGACCTAAGTGCAATCAAACCAAGATTTGGGCCTAGTAGCCCATACATGAGAAAAAGATGGTTGTCATGCCGAACCTTTCCTAATAATAGAACCCAAATTGTTTAGGGACACTCGGGACAGAAAAACAAGCAATAGATCTAGCGTGGACTTGGAAACTAACTGGGGACGAACACTTCACAGTCATCTGGTGAGTGGGACTTTTATACATCATACCGGTTGGGATGATGAGTACCATTTTTAAAAGGTTAATGACCTACTTACCGGTTGTGAGTAGGATTATTTAAATATCACACTCTATTATTATGATGAGTTTCTGAAAGGAAAAGTCGCATACCGGTCGTAAGCATACCTATCATCACACTCGGTTGGTGTCACGAGTTAAAAAATAATTTTGTCAGAAGTGCTCTCCCCTTACTATGTGTAACTGCTTAAACGATTTGGGAAACTTTCTTGATGTCAGCTAGAACAGCTCTAATAGGCCAGGGGCCTCAGTTTTGAACTCATACGGTCAAGGCCTAAATTTGAAAAAACACATGTAGTGGGCTCAAGGTCGTAAACAAACATGAATAGGAATAGTCATGAAAGATTTCCTTTAAAATTGAATTAATTGTGTGATTCACCACGGTACCAAGTCAGGACCAACAACGCTCGATGGGCTAGTGGTAGTGCGTCAGGGCATGAACCGTTATCAAGAAAAAGTTATAGAACTATAATGGATAAAGATAATTCTGGAACATGTCATGTTGTATAGTCCTAGCAAAATGTGACTCAAATAAGAAAGAGTACCTTAGTTAAGCACAATGAGGTCAAACCTAAAAAACTTGGACCAAAGTTGTAGTAAATAAGAGATGGAGGAAGGACCAAAATAAGATAAAAAGGGAATAATATAAAAAACCCCACGGGGTTAAGGATAAAAAGTCCGAAAGGATGCTGAGCTAAAGAGTATCAATGACCAAGGAAATAAACGGGAAGGGGAATGATTAGACGTTTATGGAACACCCAACACAGTGACTTGGATAAGAACCCTTAAAAGGAAGAGTCTTACCCTAAGTAGAGTAAGAAGTGGACCTAAGGATGTACCTTGGGATTAGTGAGTTAGACATAACTGATCAAGATACACTCCATGGAGTGAGTGGATAATGGAAAGGGAGAAAGACTCCTTATGTGCATGGTTTAAAGGGCTAAGTGAAGGAATAACGAAAATAGCATCATGTCAAGCAAACCCCCAAGTTGAAATCAAGGGAATTTATTACTGATGCAAAGATGCTAATTAAGTTTAGGGGACAAAACTCCTAAAAGGAGTGGAGAGTTGTAAAACTCGTCATCTCGGATCAAGGAAAACCGAGAAAGAACCGGGCAATTAAATGAGAAAATTGAACCACTTAAGGAACCGATAATGACAAAGATGAGTAAAAATGAGAAATTGGAAAATCCCAAGTAACCAAAAAGTCATGAAAATCATGTAGAAGAACCATGGAGTAAATTGGATGGGAAAACCAAATCGGTTTAGGGTGAACAGAACCTAAACCGGATTTAAACATATTGAACCATGTTGCAAAATTCATTTTTCTTGGCTACTTGAAAATCTCAATTTGGAAAATTGAGGCAATGATCAGATAGAAAATGAATTTAAAAAAATTTATAAAATTTTAATTTTGAGAAAACCAGTCGAATCGGGCTTGAATCGGCCAATTTTTGTCATTGAATCGGATCGGACCAGTTCTATCCAGTTTAGAACAGTGTCGTCTTCTTCCTTGGGATGACAACACTTTTCATACAATTGAAAAACTTTGCTTCTCTAGCGAGAGAATATTCCCTCGGATTTGGGCATTTTCTGAAGAGGATAAGATTGACCAATATGGAAACTAGTAGGCAGAGGGTCCTTGAGCTCCCTATATAACGAGCTGCCCTCCATTCATCCTCCACATACTTCAAATCCTCTCCTCCTCCGAAGTACTCCATTTTCCAGTGAAGATTAAACCAGAGCTCTGACTTGCGCACTTTTCTAAGCTAGAAGGCAAACTCGGGTCCTACACACTCTGGGGGAAGTCAACTACCTAATAGAAATCTCCCTTCAACCAAGGATCACCGGAGAAGTGCTGAAGGGATCGAAGAGTCAAGCAGCTCCGTCGAACCGAAGCTGCCATGTTTTAGTTGACCTAAATTCAGTCAATTCAAACCTCCTACAACCAAACCATGCCTACCCCTAGTCCCCACAGCCATCACACGACCTCCACAAAGGCAAAAGGTAAGCCAATTCGACCATCCTCCGTCATTGAAGATCGGTTCAAGAGAGAGAAAGTGTTGAACTTCTCTAAAAAAATTATCATTGATTCGGACATCAATTGTAGCAATTCTTGATCCTAAAAGGACCCTAAAGATAAGAGCTACCTTTCCAGATCAATAGCTCAGACCGTCGTACTTCCGACGAAAATCTTTCGAACCTTTCTCTCTCTATATACAATTTTTCTATGAAGCTCTGTTAGAGTACATTTCAGACATAAATTCTGCAATTAAAAGCTCCATTTGTTCGCATGTAAGTTTAGAAACTGATCCATCCCATCAATTGTAGCAATTAACCCCGTTTGATTGGCCAATTTGATGAAATCAAATTCGGTCTATAAAGAGGGGTAGAAATTGGGAGAAATTTTGGGATTTCAAAAAATTGTGGGACCTCCATACAATTTCTCAAAATTGAAGGTCAATTAACAATGAGAAAGATGTTGGAGGACTAATTGGTCATTTTTGGAACTTAGGGGCAAAACAATAATTTTGGAAAAGTTGGGGACAAATTTGGAAATTTGGAGAATTTGAGCCCCATATACAATTTTAATAAAATTAAGGGTCGAGGAGGATATTGGAAATCCTTGGGACTTTATTGGGGAAATATTTAACACTAGGGACCTAAAGTCAAGAATTATGAACTCTAGGGACCTAGGTGCAAAAAAACCAAGATTTGTGCCAAATCTGTAAAACCCGCCCATTTGAGCTAAGAAAAACAAGAAAAAGAACCGGTCAAACCAAGTGAGAATTCAGAACCGATTCACAAACCCATTATTTCTAAACGGGCAAGTTGGGAATTTATAACTCTCGGGTGATCCAAAGGGTTCATTAAATCTTGGAAAAGAAACTTAAGACAAATTAGAAAACAAAAACTAAAGTGGTTCAGGTGAACTAGATTCCATAAGAAATTTAAAGTTAAGCGTGCTTGCCTTAGAGTAGTGTGAGGATGGGAGACCCAGAGTTTCCTGATAAATCTAGAACCAGAGTTTCGACTTGAACAAAGGTCGGGCTCTTTAGAACCAGGGAGAAGACAGCTATCCGATAGCAAACTCCAGTCAATCCGAGAATCGTTGGAGAAGCACCGACATGATGGAATAGTGAACCAACTCTAGTGGACCGAAGCTACCCTGTTTCGCTCAAGCTGAAATCGACCATTTCAAGCCCTCCTCAGGCGAAACTAAGCCCTCCCAACACTTCCTCAGCCTTTCCACAGCTGAATTAGGAACAAAAGGATGAACCTCAGGATGAGAGCTATCTGCCTAGATCGAAAGCTCGAACCGCCGTGCCTTCACCAGAACACGAAGTACCGGGAATGCCAGCAAGGACAAGCTCGCGTGAATACCAAGAACCGGTCTAGTGGAATTCACGGCATTAATGGGTAAGTGGGTTTACTAACATCATACCCGATTGGGATGGTGAGCACAACTTAAAGATAAAAGCCACTTACCGGTTGTAAGTGGGTTTACTAACATCATACCTGGTTGGGATGGTGAGCACAACTTAAAGATAAAAACCACTTACCGGTTGTGAGTGGGTTTACTAACATCATACCCGGTTGGGATGATGAGCACGACTTAAAGATAAAAACCATTTATCGGTTCTAAGTGGGTTTACAAACATCATACTCGGTTGGGATGATGAGCACACCTTATAATTTAAAAACCACTTATCGGTTGTGAGTGGGTTTACTAACATCATACCCGGTTGGGATGATTAGCACAACTTAAAGATAAAAACCACTTATAGGTTGTGAGTGGAAATTTTATGTCATACTCGGTAGGGAATGATAAGTACCTCAGTATAAAAACCCACTATTTAGTGGTATTTTAATCATCACCACTTAGAGAAAGTGATGTGAAAATTATGTGGAAAATCTACTTACCGGTTGTAAGTAGATCTTACCCGATTGGTATGAAGAGACTTCCTCGAAGGAAGTTGAAAACCCATTCATCGGTTATGAATGGAGATGTCCTTATACCGGTTGGTATAATGAATAGTGAAAACCTATTTTGTCGGAAGTGTTCTCCCTTGACTGTGTGCCAATGCTTAAACTATTTGGGAGACCTTCTTGACGGGAGCCGGAATAGCTCTTATAGGTCGGGGGCCTCGATTTTGGAACTTGCGGGCTAGAATGCCCGATTTTTTTGAAAATCTCGTACAGTGGGCCCAAGGCCAGTTGGCACGAGCAGGAGCTCGTAAACGAACATGATATATGTGCCATAAAACTTAATAAGTAAATTGTTTGGCCATGGTACCAAGATAGGACCGACATGCTCAGTCAACTAGCGGTAGTGTGACATGACAGGTCGACGGACTAGTCAAGACAAACAACTGTGAGTTGAGTTGAGAGTCGGGGACATTGGACGAGTGGCACCACATATTACATGGCTTGATAAGAAAATATTGTTTGTGCATGCACTATGATTACGGGATCATCAAGACGCCCATAAGGGGTAGTGATGCGTCCCAAGGGCACTGGACGACCTGGTGGCTATAAGCGCAGTTTGTTGTTCCAGCTGTCTGTGCGAAATCTGGAGTAACACAAGCGCATGAGACCGGGGTTGGGACAGGATGAGGTCTCTGTCCTCATACGGACAAGAAGAAGTGATTTTGGGATTGTGGGTCAGATGTCACGTACATCCACTCATTCCTAGGGTAGAAGTGGTCGTACTTCTATGCGGGTGGCAGGAAAAGTCGCTCCGAAGCCACTAGCGGGTTCAGTAGTGATTCTAACTTGCGAATGTGTGTAACCTTCATGATGAAGGATGTGTGTTGGGTGATGACACACCGTGGTAACTAAGAAATAATGGAAAAACCCAAATTTTTAAATGAAGGGATTTATTAAAACAAAGGAGTCTGGCACACTCAATATAAATGTTTTTCTTAAAAGTCAAAAGCTTTTAAAAACCCATTCACTGAGTAGTCGTACTCTCCCCCTCCCTTATATCCCTTTTAGGAAATCCTGGAAAGGCTCCCATTAAAGACCATCAACTAAGATGCATGTAAGACAGGTATGTAAAGTTTTAAATTTCATGTAGTTTTGATTATGCTATTCCAGGAAAAAGGTGCTGGTTAAAGGATGCCTTACTCTTTACGGTTCACAATAAGGGGAAACCCTTTAATAAACCGGGAGAGTGGCGGGTTAATCATAGGGATCTGACCAAACTGGGTCGGGGCATGACAACTAGAGTTGTATCAGTGCCTGTTTCCTCGAATACATAATCAAGACTAGAAAATATAGTAACTAATAGGATTTATCCTAAAATTTTCAGATGGCTCCCAAAGAGTAACCAAGAAATCTTGGAATGGCTCTACTCAATACCCTACCTCCGTAGGGAGACAACCCTAGAAACTTCCCAAATACTTGAGACTGGGGTGAAATGTCAAAAGGCCAAATGGGGAAGTATCCTAGAGAATGGTGCTAGGACCTATTGGTGGTAGAACTCTAATTATGGAGGAAGACGTTTATCAAAATTCCATAGCTCCTTAGTTATTTTGCAACCATTTTCTATGATAGGGCTGAGAGCCCAACCTTTTGTATCCCCATGTTAATAAAAGATTCAAATTCCCCAAAACTCTATCTTCTGAGGATGTGATCTTACTAGGAATATGGCATAAGGAAAATAAAACAAACCTACACTAACCTAGAAACTAAGGAAGAGTTGCAACCCAGTGATGGAAGATGAATCAAGAAACCTAGGAGGACTCTTACCATGACCCTTAGGAAAGGTGATTCAACTAGAAAATTGTCAAAGTGATCAGACTCAAGAACAATAAGCAACAAACCAATAGTAACCCTGGAAAAAGGCCCACTCGAAGGAAAGTAAGAATCACAACAATCCACATAAGGGAATGACGATGGGACATTACCTGAAGAGATGCCCAACCCTACTAAAGGACAAGTACCAAGTTGAACTGTTATAGGTGTAAGGAATGAAGGGGTGTTCCACATCTCATAGATTCAGGGCAATACCTCCTCAAAGGTGATAAAGGACATGAAGAATAAGAGACTGATACCATGGAGTGGGTTACATAAACAATTCAAAAAGAGGTCAAGAAAAGACGAGGTGAATACAAAAACTTCTTAATAGGGATACCTCATGAATAGGGATAAGGTACATGAGAATCATACATAGAACCCTCTCATAAGGGGCAAACACAGAAAAACATCCCCTGAAACTCTAGGGAATGACACAGTGAGAGTAAAGAAGAGAAGGAATACGTTGTGAAAATGAATCATTGGTTGGTGGATGTGCAAGGAGCCAACCCCTCATTAGAAACTACTTGAAGGAAGGAAGTGTCAGAGGCCAAGACTAATATGCTTTGGAAAAGTGATATAATTTTAAAGTACTACCTCTTTTGGAAAAATCAGAAAAGTTAAAAATTGAAGTCTCTGACCAACATACCTAAGGAAGACTGGGAAGTAGAAAGGACTACACCCTAAAAAGGTCAATGAGATGATGTTAAGGATAGGAGTACTCAAGAAGACGACTACCCTAAGAAGACCTAAACCAAGGGACTGGTGGAGGCAGGGCAGTTAACCAGCTAATACGCGGAAGAACCATGATGTAAGTTCCGACAAGGAAGAGAGGCAGAAAGGTCAAATACTCTGAAAGAGAAGGATGAAAGAAATCCCTAAAGGAACCAAAAGGCCAAATTAACAATCAAACTCAAGCTAAGAAAGAAATAGGCAAGCTTCTCACATAATGATCAATAAATCTTGAAATAAGGAAGATTTATACGCTCCCTAAGGAAATAGATAGGTATTAGGTATGAATGAGGATGTAGATAGAGTATAAAAGATGTCTTACAAGACCCGAGGAGTAAAGGTAAACAGGAGAAGTAGTAAAGAATGAGATGTAAACAGGAGAGTATAAAATGTAAAAAGGAATGTCCGGAGAAAGGGAAAGAATTCTACAAAGGAAGGAAGCCTCGAAAAGACATGTGTATCCCAATTGAGAGGAAACAGAACCAACCAAAATAGAAGGAATGATTAGCTCACAAATGAAATGTTGGTTGAGATGGAAAGGTCGAGTACCAAGGAAAAATGAGGTCCTAAGAAGGAAATTAAACTAAAGGAATTATGGAGGGGTGGATGGACACATTGTGGAGTGAAAGGAACCAACCCTTAATTAGGAAATGTTTCCAAGGAAGGAAGTATCATAATGGCCCAGGCTGACCTATTTGGAGGGAACAGGAGAACCAAGTAGAAAGAGGAAAACTAATAACGACAGACAGCCAAATAGAATAAACAAAACCCTAAGAAAGAATGAGATGTAGTAAAGACTACACTATGATGGATAATAGGATGGGCATGAAGAACGAGTGTACAACTGCCCAGACGATTGGACCTGAAAAATAAAGAATTGTGAAATGGTTATGAACAAATCAGAGGAGATTAAGGCCAAAGGAAAACCCTTGAGTAGAGGATATCATTAGGAATGATGATAGATCTAAGAAAGGATGAAACCTAGCATGTTGGTAAAACATCTGGGAATTTAATTAATTGGAATAGGAAATACTTAATAAGGAAGTCGAAAAGGAACGAGTGGGTAAGGAGAACCAACACAATTGAGTAAGTGGAGTTAATAATGGTAAAAAAAAAAAGGATAGTTGAGGAATACTATCAAAAAAAAAGAGAAATGAAGTTATACGATCCCTGAAAGGTCTGAAAGCTAAGAGAGACACTTCAGGAGATGTTCTAAAAATCAAATGGACAGATACGGGTCCTAGAAAATGTCATGTTGTAAGGGCATGTAAGCCCAACAACTCGAGGAGAATATGATTCGAAGTAAGGAAGAGTCGGCTAATAAGAATGACGAGGTCAAATATAACAATTTGGACCGAATTTATAATAGACAACGAATGGAGGAAGAGTCAAAATAGGACGAAAAGGTGGTGATAAAGAAATTCACGAAAATAAGTATGAAATGCTCTATAGGACGACGAGCTAAGTGTTTCAATGATCAAGCGTTTAACTAGATACGAAAATGGTCAATTATCTTGGAATTCCCAATCTTGAGTACATGACCTAAAGGGGAAGAATGTTGCTCTAAGAAAAAAGAGAGATAAAATCTAAGAACATACCCTGAGATAAGGTATGTCTAGTTATGACAAACTCCATGGAGGGAGTAAATAATATTAACGAAAATGAATTTCTTAAGTAAAGGTTGTAAAAGGGACTAATTTCAAGGACAAGAGAAAACTTTATATCTTAAGCAAACACCAAAGGGGCATCAAAGGAAATGATTGCTCATGCAAGGATGTTAACTAAGTTTTGGGGACAAAACTCCTAAAAGGAGGGTAGAGCTATAAAACCCGCCCATTTGAGCTAAGGAAAACCAGGAAAAGAACTGGTCAAACCAAGTGAGGATTCAGAACCAATTCACAAACCCGATTATTTCTGATCGGGTAAGTTGGGAATTTATAACTCTCGGGTGATAGCGTGCTTGCCCTAAAGTAGTGTGAGGATGGGTGACATCATGGGAAGTATGAATTTTTTTGTAACCCAAAATTTCGGTCAAAAATTTGTATGTACGCCTTATCATAAATAACCATAAATTAATATATATATATATATATATTTATTTAATTATTATAATTAATACCAATAATTTAATACCTAAATTAAATTATTAGAATTAATACAAATAATTTAATATCGAAATTAAATTATTGGAATAAATACCGAAATTTAATTTATTGTAATTAATACCGAAATTAAATTATTGGTATTAATACCAATAACTTATGGCAATATTAATACTAGTAATAAATCTCGCCCATTTAATACACGGGTTTTGGTCATCCCCATTTTATTCTCCTCACACCTGAACACTTCTCTCTCTCTCTCTCCTGCTCCATTTCCCGATAAATCTCGAACCAGAGTTTCGACTTGAACAAAGGTCAGGCTCTTCAGAACTGAGGAGAAGACAGCTATCTGATAGCAAACTCCAGTCAATCCGAGAATTGTTGGAGAAGCGCCGACATAATGGAATAGTGAAGCAACTCCGGTGGACCGAAGCTGCCCTATTTCACTCAAGCTGAAATTGACCATTTCAAGCCCTCCCAACACTTCCTCAACCTTTCCACGGCCGAATTAGGACCGAAAGGATGAACCTCAGGACGAGAGCTATCTGCCTATATCGAAAGCTCGAACCGCCGTGCCTTCACCAGAACATGAAGTATCGGGAATGCCAGCAAGGACAAGCTCGCGTGAATACCAAGAACCGGTCTAGTGGAATTGACGGCATTAACGGGTAAGTGGGTTTACTAACATCATCCCGGTTTGGATGGTGAACACAACTTAAAGATAAAAACCACTTACCAGTTGTGACTGGGTTTACTAACATCATACCTGGTTGGGATGGTGAGCACAACTTAAAGATAAAAACCACTTACTGGTTGTGAGTAGGTTTACTAACATCATACCCGGTTGGGATGATGAGCATGACTTAAAGATAAAAACCACTTATCAGTTGTGAGTGGGTTTACAAACATCATACCTGGTTGGGATGATGAGCACACCTTATAATTTCAAAACCACTTAATGGTTGTGAGTGGGTTTACTAACATCATACCCGGTGGGGATGATTAGCACAACTTAAAGATAAAAACCACTTACCGGTTGTGAGTGGAAATTTTATGTCATTCACGGTAGGGAATGATAAGTACCTCGGTATAAAAATCTACTATTTAGTGGTATTTTAATCATCACCACTTAGAGAAAGTGATGTGAAAATTATGCGGAAAAACTACTTACCGGTTGTAAGTAGATCATACCCGGTTGGTATGATGAGACTTCCTTGAAGGAAGTTGAAAACCCATTCATCGGTTATGAACGGAGATGTCCTTATACTGGTTGGTATAATGGACAGTGAAAACCTATTTTGTCAGAAGTGTTCTCCCCTGATTGTGTGCCAATGCTTAAACTATTTGGGAGACCTTCTTGACGGGAGTTGGAATAGCTCTTATAGGTCGGGGGCCTCGATTTTGGAACTTGCGGGCTAGAATGCTCGATTTTTTTGAAAATCTCGTACAGTGGGCCCAAGGCCAGTTGGCACGAGAAGGAGCTCGTAAACGAACATGATATATGTGCCATAAAACTTAATAAGTAAATTGTTTGGCCATGGTACCAAGATAGGACCGACATGCTCAGTCAACTAGCGACAGTACGACATGATAGGTCGACGGACTAGTCAAGACAAACAACTACGAGTTGAGTTGAGAGTTGGGGCCGTTGGACCAGTGGCAGCACATATTACATGGCTTGATAAGAAAATATTGTTTGTGCATGCACTATGATTACGGGATCATCAAGACACCCATGAGGGGTAGTGATGCATCCCAAGGGCACTGGACGACCTGGTGGCTATAAGGGCAGTTTGTCGTTCCAGCTGTCTGTGCGAAATCTGGAGTAGCACCAAGCGTAGGAGACCGGGGTGGGGACAGGATGAGGTCTCTGTCCTCATACGGACAGGAAGAAGTGATTTTGGGATTGTGGGTCAGATGTCACGTACATCCACTCATTCCTAGGGTAGAAGTGGTCGTACTTCTATGCGGCTGGCAGGAAAAGTCGCTCCAAAGCCACTAGCGGGTTCAGTAGTGATTCTAACTTGCGAATGTGTGTAACCTTCATGATGAAGGATGTGTGTTGGGTGATGACACACCGTGGTAACTAAGAAGTAATGGAAAAACACGAATTTTTAAATGAAGGGATTTGTTAAAACAAAGGAGTTTGGCAGACTCCATATAAATGTTTTTCTTAAAAGTCAAAAGCTTTTAAAAACCCATTCACTAAGTAGTCGTACTCACCCCCTCCCTTATATCCCTTTCAGGAAATCCCGGAAAGCCTCCCATTAAAGACCGTCAACTAAGATGCATGTAAGACAGGTATGTAAAGTTTTAAATTTCATGCAATTTTGATTATGCTATTTTAGAAAAAAGGTGCAAGTTAAAGGACGCCTTACTCTTTATGGTTTACAATAAGGGGAAATCATTTAATAAACCGGGAGAGTGGCGAGTTGATCATGGGGATCCGACCAAACTGGGTCGGGGCATGACATAATCGCCCATAGGTGAGAAAAAGATGGTTTTCATGTCGAACCCCTCCTAATAATAATACCCAAACAGTGTAGGGACACTTGGGACCGAAAAATAAGCAAGAGAGCTAGCGTGGACTTGGAAACTGACTAGGGGCGAACACGTCACAATCATCGGATGAGTGGGACTGTTATACATCATACTGGTTGGGATGATGAATACTATTTTTAAAAGTTTAAAGAACTACTTACCGATTGTGAGTAGGATTATTTAAACATCACACTCAGTTATTATGTTGAGTTTCTAAAGGGAAAAGTCGCATACTGGTCGTAAGCGTACCTATCATCACACCCGGTTGGTGTCACGAGTTAAAAGAAAGCTTTTGTGGGAAGTGCTCTCCCCTGACTATGAGTAACTGCTTAAATGATTTGTGTTACCTTCTTAACATCAGCTAGAATAGCTCTAATAGGATAGGGGCCTCAGTTTTGAACTAATAGGGATTAAGACCCAAATTTGAAAAAATATGTGAAGTCGGCTCAAGGCCGTAAATAAACATGAATAGGAAGAGCCATGAAAACTTTCTTTTAAAATGGAATCAATTGTGTGATTCGCTACGGTACCAAGTCAGGACCAACAATGCTCAAAATATGCCATTAAAAATGGTAGTAAAATAATTAATGGAAAAAGGAAACAATAAGATTTGGGGATGAAGGTTTAAAAGCCCAAATGGAGAGATGGCACGAAAAGTACTCCCATGAGAGATGGCGGAGATATGAAGTATGGTAAGAATGGTGTCGTTTGGAAATGATAATGAATGCTTTGACCAAAATGTATATAAGAAATAGTTAATCACCACCTAGAATGTCATGCCCCGACCTATTTTGGTCGGATCCCCATGAGCAACCTGCCACTCCCATTGGTTCATGAAGGGTTTCACACTTTTCTAAACTGCGAGAAGTAAGTTGTTCTTCTTTCCTGTCTTTCCTAGAATAGCTTTATACAAAACTAAACATCTTAAAGCTTACATACCTATCATACAGGGAGGTCTTTAAGTTTGGTTTTCCCTTGGTTATCAAAAAGGGGTAAAGGGAGGGGGTAAGTACTACAACTAAGTGGGCGATTGTTGGGAGTGAGTTTTCAAAAATAACCTTAGTTTATCCAAACCACGCCAAAGTTATCATTTCTTTTAGAAACAAGGTTCTCTCAAAGTTCAATTTTTAAAACCTTTACCCTGCCAAGGGTGACATTTTCTTTCAAAAAGAGTTTCCTCAATTTCTTTCCAAAACATTTTTCCAAGGTTTCCCATTTTTTTCAAGGATTCTCAAATCCTTTCCAAGGTATTCAAAACCCTTTTCCCATTTCCATATTAGGTGTGTTTAGCTTTCTTAGCCCATCCTTTTTCCTTAGGAGGGGTTTAGCAAACAAACACATGCCCTTCATCAAGAAGGGTACACACATTCACAAGTGCAGCCCGTCCACTGCACACACTTTTAGATCAGAGCGTCTTTACCATCCACCAAAATTGAAGCCTGTCCACTTCTACCCTAGATCTAAGTGGATGTTCTCGACATCAGACCCAAATGCCACTACATATTCGTATGAGGACAGAGACCTTATCTTGGTTTCGTGCGCATGAAAGCCCAAACACAGTAGCTTCAGGAAGCCCAAACATAGTATCTTCTTGGCTTCCAAACAGAGTAACTCCATGGAGTCCAAACATAGTAAATCCATGACTAACAAGTACAACAAGAAACCCAAACGTAGTAGTTTCTCCTTACATTATTGTCACCATGTCGTTAAACAACCCTTAGGACCCATCACTATCCCTAAGGGCATATTGATGGTCATGTACCACAAGTGCATGTACAAACAACATTTTTTATTTTCTTATCCATTCTCTTTGGTGCCTACGATCAAACGGCTCCAACACTCAACTCGACATGTAGTTGTTTGTCTGACTTGTCCGTCGACCTGGCCCTGGCATACCACTGCTAGCCCATCGATCCTTGTCAGTCCAGACATGGTACTGTGGCAAATCATACAGTTAATTCCACTTTCAATGAGAGTTTTCGTGGCTTTTCCTATGCAAGTTTGTTTACAAGCCTTTACTCGTGCCCACTAGCCTTGGGCCCACTGCATGTATTTTTCCAAAATTGGGCATCTAGTCGTATGAGTTCAAAACTGAGGACCTGGCCTATGTGATATGTTCTAGCTCCTGTTAAGAAGGTCTCCTAAATGTTTTAAGCATTACACTCAGTGAGGGGAGAACACTTCTGACAAAAATCCATTTTTAACTCATCACACCAACCAAGTGTGATGATATCTCCTCTAACAACCGGTAGGCAGCTTTTTCATTTCCTTAAGGAACTCATCATACCAATTAGGTATCATTATCTCTACTTACAAATAGAAAGTAGGTTTTATCCGTTAAAATAGTGTTCATCACCCCAACCGGGTATGATGTATAAATGGTCTCACTCACAAGTTGTTTTTCGTTTCTAAAGTACTCACCATGCCAACTAGTTATGATGTAAATGTGCCCACTCACCCAATGATTGTGATGTATTCCTCTCTAGTCGATTTCTGACTCCACGCTAGCTTTTCCTTACTAGTGTTCCAGTCTCTCGTGTTCCAATAGTATTTGGGCATCTTTATCAATTACGGTTTGGCATAGCAGCTATCATTTTCTCACGTATGAGTGACTATGCTGGAAATTGTAAATTAATTGCACTTAGGTCCCTAAAGTTTATTTTCATTAACAGTAGGTCCCTAATGTCAATTTCTCCTCAAATTCAGTTCTAAGGAATTACCTTTGAGTCCTCAATTTAATCAAAATTGTATAAGGGGCTCAAGTTTTCCAAATTTCCAATTTGGTCCTCAACTTTTCAAAAATTATAATTTTGCCCATACAATCCAAAAATGGAAATCCAAAAATGTACCAAAAATTGACTAATTGGTCCCCCAACCTCTTTCTCATGGCAAATTGACATTCAATTTGGGAAATTGCAAAGAGATCCCTCAATCTTTTGAAATACCCAATTTTCCCCAAATGTTTCCCCCAGTATCTCCCCTTCAAACTGACCGAATTTGATTTCTTCAAATTGGCCATTCAATAAGAGTTAAATGCTCTAATTGAATGTATGGATTAATTCCTACACATTCGAGCTTTGAATTGCAGCATTTAGGTTTGAATTGAGCTCAAATGGAGCATCCCCGGAAAATTGCTCGTAGAGAGAGAAAGCTTCGAAAGCTTACCATCAGAGGTGCGACAGAGTCTATAGGACCCAACCTTGCCTTCTCCAGCTGAGACAAATGCCTATATCAGAGCTCTAGTTCGAGCTTCATCGGAAAATGGAGCAATTGGGAGAGAATGGAGATGTTAGGTATGTGGGAGATGAATGAAGAGGAGCTCTTTATATAGGGAGCTCAAGGACCCTCTACCCGACAACATTCCTTTTTGGTCAAGATTATCCTCACCCTGAAACGATCTGATCGAAGCCATTTTTCCTTCGTCATCATTATCCATTTTCTACATTGAATGAATAATGCAGTCATCCTGAGGAAGAAGATGACACTGTTCCAAACCGAACTAGACTGATCCGACTGGGTTCAATGCGTAAAGCGGTCACTTCAGACACGATTTGACGGATATTCTCAAAATTAAAATTTTCTAAATTCATTCTCTATCTAATGGTGGCTTCAATTCCCTAATTTGATCATTTTAAGCCACCAAGAAAAATGAATTTAGAAACCATTTCAATTATGGTTCAAACCGATTCAATACAGTTCAGGTCTGGTTCACCCTGAACTGGCCTGGTTTTCTCCTACCATTTGTCCCAAGGTTCCTTTCCATGATTTCTAAGACTCTTTGAGTTACTTGGGATTTGTCGATTTCCCTTCATGATTTGCATCGGGAATGATTTCTCTTGATTTCAACTTGGGGTTTGCTTGACATGTTAATACTTTAGTTATTCTTTTACTTAGCCCCTTTAATTGAGGATGTTAAGGAAATTTCTTTTCCTTTCCATTGTTTACTTACTCCATGGAGTTTATCATAACTAGGCATGTCTCACTCACTAGTTCAGTGGCACATCCTTAGGTTCACTTCTTCTTCTACTTAGGGCAAGATTCTTCCTCTTGAGAGTTCTTGCCCAAGATTCCATGATTGGGAGTTCCAAAATGCCCAATTGTTCCCATATCTAGTGGTTCTCTTGATTGTTGAAACCCTTAGCTTGGTGTTCCTTTGAGTGTTACGTGTTTGTTTTCATGGGTTTCAATGTTATCACCTTTTTTTCCTATTTTGACCCTTCCTCCATCTGTTGTTTATTTCAACTTAAGTTCAAGTTTTATGTTTGATATTGTCATGCTTAACTAACTAATTCTTTCTTACTTGAGTCACATTTTGTCCCGGGACTATTGGGCTTACATGTCCTTTATAGCATGACATGTTCTAGAACTTGTCTTTTCCATTAGAATTCTAGAACACTTCCTTAATGGTTGTTCTCAACTTTCCAACCTTTAGGGGATCATATAGTTCCGTCCCTCTTTTCATCTGGTAGTATTCCTCGAATACCTTTACCGTTATCCAATCATCCTTCTTGCCCTTGACGTCATGTCTTACTTAATTGTGTCAGTTTTCCTTACCTACTCGTCCTTTCCCAACTTGCTTATTGGGTTTTTCCGGTCCCAATCACTTGGTTTCTCGTTGACTTACTAATACGCTAGGATTTTTTCCCTCTTATGTCCTTCCTCATTTCTAGTGGCATCCTTTACTTCAAGGACTTCCCTTTTCCTCAATCTACTCTCACTCGCTCATGACCATTTTACAATTCTTTATTCCGAGTTTATCCCTTCCAATCTACATGTCGATTGTTTGTTTGGGGAGTTCACTTTTTACGGTTTCATTATCTACTATGTCCTTCAAAGTAGAGACTTTCACCTTAGGAGCTACACATTCAACCTTCTTAACATCCCTTGAAGGTTTCAATTCTTCATCTCCTTACACCCTTTCTATATTAGGGAATTTGCCCGCATTCATTCCTCCATTATCTTAAAATCTCCACTTCATCCCTTATTCCGTATCAAAGGAACTTCTTATTGTCATATCTTATTTTGTGTACTCCACCCTATGCCCAGTTGTCCACTCTCTAGGCTCCATTAATTGAGTGTGGACCACAACCAGTCTTGATGTTAGTGGTTGCTCCACTTTACCACTTCTTAATTGGAGGGCTTACTTCTCTAAGGTTTCTCGGATGTTTTTCCTTTATTTCCTTATTATGGGTAGTCCACCCATTCTTACATGTCACAATATCCTTTGATGTTATCTTCCTACTTACCCGTTCCTTGGGTTTAACTTACTTCCTTGGGTCCTCCTAGTATGCCTCCCTTGGATCTTTTACCTCGTCATGTACTTCATTTGCAAGTTCATCACCTTATCTCTTGCACTTGGTACCACTACCTCTTAGTTGGGACATGTATGCCTCCCTAGGGTTTCCTTCCCTGGAAGGATTCTTCCCCTTCTCTCCTAGAATTCCATTCATCCTTGAGGGCAGCTAACCACAAATCTACTTCATGACATCCTTAGATGCCATTTTTCCCATTTCCATTTTTCTAGAATTTTGGTGGGTACGTCCTTTGAATTTTCTCCTACTTGTATCAAAATTTTTATTTTGGTAGGGAATAGAATTTTCATTTATAATGATGGTAACGAATTACAGTTTTTGGCTATATTTGTTTAGGGGAATTTTGGTAAGTACTAACTACGGTATTAGGATCCTTCCGTGTTTCTTCCTAGGTGATGTTGTGTATTCTGGTTGGTACCCTCGATGTAGGGGCTATGTCTTGCCCTTCATCTAGTGCCCTTGGGTTTCCTTGAGGTGGTCGATGGGTAGTTCATTGTGTATTACCCCAAAGGACTGAGCATGAAAACCTCGCACTTTTGAGTTAAGGAAAACCAGGAAAAGAACCGGTCAAACCGAGTAAGAAAACCGAGTCAATTTACAAACCCGATCATTTGGGAACAAGCAAGTTGGAAATTTACAACTTCTGGGTGATCCAAAGGGTTTATTAAACCTTGGAATAGAAATATAAGGCAAAATAAAAGAGAAAAGTCAAATTGGTTCAGGAGAGTGAGGTCTCATAAAAACTTTAAAGTTAAGCGTGCTTGCCTGAGTAGTGTGAGAATGGGTGACCTCATGCAAAGTATGATTTTCTTTGTAAGCTGAAATTTCAGTAAAAAAAATTAAATTACTGGAATTAATACCAATACCAATAATTAATGACAATATTAATACTAGTAATAAATCTCTCCCATTTAATACATGATTTTACACCTATATAAAAAGATTATCCCCATTCATTCTCCTCACACCTAAACACTTCTCTTTCTCTTTGCTCCAATTCTCGATGAAGCTCGAACTAGAGGTCGGGCTCTTTAGAACCGGGGAGAAGATAGTTATCAAATAGCAAACTCAAGTCAATCCGAGAATTGCTGGAGAAGCGCTGGCATGATGGAACAATGAAGCAGCTCCGGCGGACCAAAGCTTCCCTATTTCGGCCAAGCTGAAATTGGCTATTTCGAGCCCTTCTCGGTTATGAACGGAGGTGTCCTTATACCCTGGAGATATAATGGATAGAGAAAACATATGTTTTGCCAGAAGTGCTCTCCCCTGACCATGTGCCAATGCTTAAATAATTTGGGAGACCTTCTTGACAAGAGCTCAAATAGCTCTGATAGGCTGGAGTCCTCAGTTTTGGAACTTGGGGGCTAAATGCCCGACTTTGAAAATCTCGTACAGTGGGCCCAAGGCTAGTTGGCACAAGTAGGAGCTCGTAAACAAAGATGATATATGTGTCATTAAAATTAATAAATGAATTGTTTGGCCATGGTACCAAGATAGGATAGACAATATGGTCCCCAATTTTCCAAAAATTACAATTTTACCCCTACTTTCCAAAAATAGTCAATTGACCCCATATATTTTGAAAATTAACCTATTGGTCCCCCAACATCTTCCTCATTGCCAATGGGCCTTCAATTTTCATAAATTGCATGGAGGTCCCTCAATTTTTAAAAATCCCCAATTTTGCCCAAACTTCTGACCCAATTTATGCCCTTTATACTCACTATATTTGATTTCTTCAAATTGGCCATCTAATCGGGGTTAATTTCTCCAATTGATGGTATGTTTCAGTTCCTACACTTCCATACGATTCAATTGAGCTTTGAATCACAGTATTTGGGTCTAAAATGAGCACAAACGGAACTTCGATGCAAAACTCTTCGTAGAGAGAGAAATCACCATAAGCTTACAATTGGTGGTGCAGCGGTATGAGCTCTTGGTCTGTGGAGGTAGCTCTCGTCCTTAGGTTCCTTCGGGGATTCAAGAATTTCTACAATTGAAGTCCATATGAGGGTGAATTTTATCAGTAAAATCCAACACTTTTTCTCTTTAACATGGATCTGCAATGATGGAATAAAGTCGAATTGGCTTACCTTTCACCCCTGTGGAGGTCGTATGAAGGCTGTGAGGGCACTGGGGAGGCTTGGTTTGGCCAGAGGAGGTCTGAATTTGGCCAAATTCACCTCAGCCAAAATAGGGTAGCTTCGGTTTGACAGAGCTACTTCACTGTTTGATACCGCCGGCACTTCTTAGGCGGTCCTCGGGTCGAAGGGAGATTGCTATCTTGTAGATGACTTCCTTCGGAGGCTAGACGACACGATCTCGCTTTCGAAGGCTAAGAAAAGTGCTTAAGTCGGAGCTCTCGTACGAGCTTCATTAGAAAAAGGAGCACTTGAGAGAGAATGGTGACTTGAGGTGTGTGGAGGATGAATAGAGGGGAGCACTTTATATAGGGAGCTTAAGGATCCTTTGTCCTACAAGTTTCCATATTGGTTGTGCTTATCCTCTTTAGAAAATGCCCAAATTAGAGGGAATAATCCTTAGCTAGAGAAGGAAAGTGTTTTTTCCATATGAACAATGTTGTCATCCCAAGAAAGAAGATGACACTCTTCTAAACTGGACCAGACCGGATCGACCGGGTTCAATGGCAAAAATTAGCTAGTTCAAGACCAATTCAATTGGTTTTCTCAAAATAAAAAATTTCTATATTAATCTAAATTCATTCTCAATCTAATTGGGGCCTCAATTTTTCAAATTGAGATTTTTTAGACACTAAGAAAAATGAATTTAGAGACTGGTTCATGTATAGTTCAAACTAGTTCAATTCGGTAAAGGTTTGGTTCACCCTAAACTGGTCCGTTTTCCCATCCATTTTACTTCATGGTTCTTTCCCATGACTTTTATGACTTTTTAGTAAGTTGGGATTTTCCAAATTCCCATTTTAGCCCCTCTTTATCATTCTTGGTTCCTTAAGGGGTTCAATTTTCTCAATAAATTGATCGGTTCTTTCCCGATTTTCCTTGATCTGAGATGATGGGTTTCACAACTCCCCCCTCCTTTTAGGAATTTTGTCCCCAAAACATAATCGACATCCTTTGCATTGCGAATATATTTCCCTTGATAACAACTTGGGGTTTGCTTGTCATGCTACTTCTTTGGATGTTCCTTCACTTAGCCCTTTAAATCACATGCTTAAAGAATATCTTTTCCTTTCCATTGTTTACTCACTCCATGGAGTGTATCCTAATTAGGTGTGTTTTACCTACAAGTCCATAGGTACACCCTTGGGTCCACTTCTTACTCTACTTAGGGTAAGACTTTTTTTAGGGTTCTTATCCAACTCATTGGGTTAGATCTTCCATACACGTCTGCTCGTCCCTGTTTCCATTTATTCCCTTGGTCATTGATGCTCTTTAGCTTAGCATCCCTTCAGACTTTTCATCCTTAACCCCATGGGTTTTGATACAATTTCATCCTTATCTTATTTTGGTCCTTCCTCCATTTTGTTTACTACATTTCCGGTTCTAGTTCTTAGGTTTGACTCCAACATGTTTGACTAACGGACTCTTTCTTACTTGAGTCACATTTTCCTAGGACTGTTGGACCTACATGTCCCTTACAACATGACATGTTCTTGAAATTTCTTTGTCCATTATTGTTCTAGAACATTTTCTCAATGACGGTTCACGCCTTTCCAACCGTTAGGATTCGTGTGGCTTCGTTCCTCCTTGTTACCTGGTAGTGTTCCCTGACTACCTTCGGTGTTATCCAAGTGTCCATTTATATTTTGACATCATGATCGCGTCTATTTTTCATTATCTACTCATCCCTTACCACTTCCTTAATGGTTTTTCCCCAATTCCAATCCATCAGGTTTCCTGATGACTTACCAACATGGTGGGATTTTTCCCCTCTTTTGTCCTTCTTCATTTCCAATGGCATCCTTTACTCAAGGACTTTCCTTTCTTCAATTCACTCTTACTTGCTTGTGACCATTTCTCGATTCTTTATTCCAAGTTGATCCCTTTCGGTCTACGTGTCAATTCCTTTGTTTGGGGAGTTTCCCTTTTGATGGTTTCATTCTCTACTATGTCCTTCAAAAGAGAGACTTTCACCTTAGGAGTTACATGTTCCACCTTCTTACCATTCCTTGAAGGTTTCCTTTCTTCATCTCCATACACCCTTTTTATATTGGAGCATTTGCCCGCTTTTAATCCTTTATTATCTTAAAATTCCCATTTTGCCATTTACTTCCTATCCGAGGTATCTCCGATTATCGAGTCTTATTTTGTGTCCTTTCCATAAGGCCCTAACAATCAATCTTAAGATCCATGGGCATGGACCAGAATTAGTCCTGGTGTCCGTTGTGTGATTCCTTTAAATAACGTTTTGACTAGAGTACGTCCTTTCCCAAGGCTTTACTTCCTTCGGAATTCATTCCCTTGTTCTTTTATTTGGGGTATACCACTCATTCCCACTTATTACTATATAATTTGATGCTATTTTACCACTTACTTGTTCCTTGTGTTTAACTTACTCCTTGGGTCCTCATGAGTACGTTTCCATTGTACTTGATCTTTTCACCTGACCCTATATTGCATTTGTGAGCTTATCTTCTCTTCCCAATTTAATTAGGTCCATCACCTCTTTGTTAGGGCATATACTTCCCTGGAACTTCCTTCCTTGATTGGCTTCTTCCTTTCTTCGCCCTTACAATTATCTTATCTTAGAGCAACTTTATGATATCCTTTCTTATCATCCTTCCTCTGTACCGTTCCATAGAAATCTAGCGGTGTGTCCTTGTACCCCTTCCTTAATTCTACTTGTATCCCGTACAAGTTATATTCCTTGGGAAGTGTTCAGACACTGTTTGTTCCAAGACCTCTTTGTGTGAGGCTTACTTAATCCTCCTTATGGCTTGAGTGTGGTCCCTATTCTGTTTTCGGCCATAGATTTCTTTAAGGATTTCCCTCATCCTTCTTTTCCAACATTTGGCCTTTCCACTTCTCCCATCTTTGCTAGGGTTTGAGTCCATGATTCCAACGAGGGTCAGTTCATTAACTGCCACGTCCCTACTACTCTCCTTGTCTAGTTGTCTCGAGATAGTTATCTCTCGAGTCTACATGTTCTTAATGCTTATCCTATTGCCCTTTTTAGGGTGTAGTCTTTACTACTTCCTAGTCCTTCTTAGGGTGTCATTTATTCTCCTTAACTATCTTATTGTTATGATTTGCTTCCTTCCACTGTGTTCGTCCGAAACTCCTATTTGGCTTCTCTGCTTTTTCCAAAGCAGGTCGCACATGCCATCCCGAGATATCCCATTTGTCATCTAATGCTCGGGCTTGTCTTCTCTTGTGGAGGCGCTTCCTTCCTTTCTTCTAGATAGCTGGAAATTTCTTATTAAGGAAGAATTATTTTCATCTACACTCTACTCTGTTTGCGATTTGTCAAGGTCCTACGTTCAGTCCTTTTCACTTCCTCATGTAGTTGAGGCACACCATCGCATCATTATTGAAGATGGAAAAGTTTTAGGAATTCAAAATTTACTTTCAAAGTAGGATTACAAACTTGGGGCTTTAGCTTTTCTTAAAGTGAGATTGTTTTAATGGCGGGTCAGGAAGTACTCACCACAACGCTATGATCTTGAAGAGCTTCCTCCTGGATGTGGTTGAAATTTCGAGTAGGAGTCATGTTTCTTGGGGTGGTATCCTTTCGAACTCCTATAGTTGAGGCAGCATTGTTCTTGAAAGGTATTGCTCTAAATCCTTGCGGTGTGAGATAGCCCTTCACTTCATGCCCCATTCCCTTACACCTATAACAAGTTATCTTGATACTAGTCCTTAGTAGTGTTTGGCACTTTCTCAAGTAGTGACCCTATTGTGCACACCTTGTAATAGGTCATTTCCTTACCCAGTAGTTACTCCAAGAGTTCTCCTAAACTCCTTAGTCCCCTGGTTCATTTCCTTATTTGGGATGGGAATCTCCTTGATCTCTGTGGTGTATAGGGTAACGCGGGTTTATTTAGTTACTTTTCTTGCGGCAATCTTCCTACAGCTGAGGCGCAAGATCACATCATGTTTTAGAGATATGGTTTTAGGAACTTGGAGATCTTTATTAATGGAGAAGGAGTACAATATATTGGGGTCTTAGCTCCAACACAAAAAAAGTGGTTACGAAATACATGGGGACCTATGAGGTTCTTGATAAGCATCCTACTTTGTAAGGTTATAAGCCCTTGATGGCATTCTAGGCTTCAAGCTTGGCTCCCTTTGTACTCGGGGTTATGACCTCAACATGTCATGGCACCATCCTCCTGGATACTTCCTCCTAATGCCTCTTAGTTCTTTGGGACTTCTACTATACCTCGGGCATTGGAGGGCTTTTAGAGTTGCCTTCCTACAAGGACACAGTGTTGGGTGGTGTTGGTGATGTTAGTCCTAGTTTTCTTGTTCCCTCTCTTGTGAGCCATTTGTAAATTTTAAAACTTTTTTTCTCTCGGGTACTATGTTATATAGTCTTGATAATGTATTCGATGAAATAGGCTCTAAGACCACTCAAGTTGTCATGCCCCGACCCAGTTTGGTCGAAACCCCTTAAGCAACCCGCTACTCCCTTTGTTCTATGAGGGGTTTCACCCCTTTCTAAACCGCAAGGAGATAAGTGTTCTTCTTACTATTTTTCATAGAATAGCATTATGCAAAATTGAATGTATATTAAAATTTAAGTACCTATCCTTATGGATCAACTACAAGGGTTCTCTAGGCTTGATCTTACTCTTTTGCCTGAAAAGGGGTAAAAGGGAGGGTTGAGTTCTACAACTCAATGAGCAGGTATTGGGAGTGAGTTTTCAAAATATCTTTGGTTTATAAAAAAAACATGCCAAGGTTATCATTTTCTTTTTAAAACGATTCTCCTCAAATTCAAGTTTTCAAAACCTTTTTCATTTCCATATTAGGTGCATTTAGCTCTCTTAGCCCATCCCCTTACCTTAGGAGGCGTTTAGCAAACAAACACATGCCCTTCATCAGGAAGGGTACACACATTCGCAAGTGCAGCACGTCCACTACACCCACTTATGGATTGGAATGTCTTTACTGTTCACCATGATAAAAGCCCATCCACTTCTACCCCGAGTCTGAGTAGATGTGGCTGACCCTCAGACGCAAATGCCACTTTGTGTACATATGACAATGGAGACCTCATCGTAACCCCACCCCGGTCTTATGCACAAAAAGCTCCCAAAGCTTCAAGATTGACTGGCACGACGAACTGCCCTTATCTCCACCATGTGGTCCAGCAGCCTGTAGGACCCATCACTCCCCCCTAGGGCGTCTTGATGGTCCCGTACCACAAGTGCAAGCCCTCATATAGTTAACCACCTCATTGGTGCCAACGGTCCAATGGCCACGATGCTCAACCCGACCTACAGCTATTCCATCAAGTACTGTCGGTTCTGACTCGGTACCGTGGCACAACACACAATAAAGTTTTCATGGTTCTTCCTAATAAAGTTTGTTAACAAGCTTCTGCCAGTGCCCACTAGCCTTGGGCCCACTGCACGTATTTTCCAAAACTGGTCATTAAGCCCCATGAGTTCAAATATTGAGGACCCTAGCATATTTGAGCTATTCTAGCTCCCATCAAGAAGTTATCATAAATATTTTAAGCAATGGCACACAATTAGGGGAGAACACTTATGGAAAAAATCATATTTTTTTGTCACCACACCAACTAGATGTGATGATGGATCTACTTACAATTGGTAGGTGGTTTTCTCCTTTCCTCAAGGAAACTCATCATACCAACTAGGTATGATGTTCTTTTATTCCTAATAACAATAGGTAAGTAGGTTTTATCCATTAAAAATAGTGCTCATCATCGCAACCGAGTCTGACATTAAATAATCCCACTCACGCGGTGATTATGACGCATTCGTCCCCAATTGGCTTACAAGTCTACGCGAGCTTTCTCTTGCTTCTGTTTCTGTCTCACGTGTCCCTACATGATTTGGGTTTCATTATCAAGGAGTGTTCAACATAACAACCTTCGTTTTCTCACGTATGAACGATTTGGCCCAAATTATCAGTTTATTGCACTTAGGTCCCTAAAGTTCAGACATTTTGACTTTAGGTCTCTAGTGTTAATTTTTTTTTCTCAAATTAAGTCCTGATGAATTCTAATATCCTCCTTGTGCCCTTAATTTAATTTAAATTGTGTAAGGGGCTCAAGTTTCCTGAATTTTCAATATGGACCCCAATTTTCCAAAAATTACAATTTTGCCCCTACTTTCCAAAAATAGTCAATTTAACCCAAATATTTTGAAAATTGACCAATTGGTCCCCCAACTTCTTTCTCATTGCCAATTGGCCTTCAATTTTAAGAAATTGAATGGAGGTCCCTCAATTTTTCAAAATCCCCAATGTTCCCGAAAACTTTCCCCCAATTTCTCCCCTATATATTGACCGAATTTGATCTCCTCGAATTGGACATCTAATCGAGGTTAATTGCTCCAATTGATGGTATGGATCAATTCCTACACTTCTGTATGATTCAATTGAGCTTTGAATCATAGCATTTGGGTCCTAAACGAGCTCAAATAGAGCTTCTCCGGAAAACATTTCATAGAGAGAGAAAGCTTCCAAAGCTCACCGTCGGACGTGTGGCGTCCAAGCTCTCGATTTAGGAAGGTAGCTCTTGTCCTTAGGTTCCTTGTGAGATCAAGAATTGCTACAATTGATGTCCATAAGAGGGTGAATTTTATCTGTGAAATTCAGCATTTTCTCTCTCTAACACTAATCTACAATGACGGAGGAGAGCGGAATTGGCTTACCTTTCACCCCTGTGGAGATCGTGTGAGGGTCGTGGGGGCGTTAGGAAGGCTTGGTTGGGCCGGAAGAGGTTTGAATTTTACCAAATTCACCTCGGCCAAAATAGGGCAACTTCGGTTCATCAGAGCTTCTTTACTGTTTGATTATGCCAGTACTTCTCCAGCAGTCCTCGGGTCTAAGGGAGATTGCAGCCAGGTAGCTAACTTCCCCCAAAGTCTATAGGACCCAATCTTGCCTTCTCAATCTAAGAAAAGTGTCAAAGTCGGAGCTCTAGTATGAGCATCAGCAGAAAATGGAGGACATGAGAGAGAATGGCGATTTGAGATATGTGGAGGATGAATGGAAGGGATCTCTTTATATAGGGAGCTCAAGGAGACTCTGCCATACTAGTTTCCATATTGGTCGAGCTTATCCTATTTAGAAAATGCCTAAATCATAAGGAATATTCCTTCATTGGAGAAGGAAAGTTTTTATGCAATATGAATAGTGTTGTCATCCCAAGGAAGAAGACAACACTGTTCCAAACTGGATCAGACTAGTCCAATCAGGTTCAATGGGAAAAATTGGTCGGTTTAGGCCCGATTTTACCGGTTTTCTCAAAATTAAAAATTTCTAAATTAATCTAAATCCATTCTCTATCTAATGGTGGCCATAATTTTCCAAATTGAGATTTTTAAGCCACCCAGAAAAATGAATTTAAAGACTGGTTCATGTATAGTTCAAACCGGTTCAATTCATTTCAAGTCTGGTTCACCCTGAACCGATCTGATTTTCCCATCCATTTTACTTCATGGTTCTTTTCCATGACTTTTATAACTTTTTGGTCACTTGGAATTTCCCAAATTCCCATTTTGGCCCCTCTTTATCATTCTCGGTTCCTTAAGTGGTTCAGTTTTTTCATTAAATTGACCGGTTCTTTCCCGATTTTCCTTAATGCGAGATGACGGGTTTTACATTACCGGTAAGATTTTGAAGTTTTCTCTCTCTATAAGTATTTTCGGGGGAAGCTCCATATGAGCTCGTTTATAGGCCAAATTGAATGATTCAAAGTTTAAAATGAAGTGGAGAGATAGGAGAGATGATTATCTAGATTATAGGAGACAATTAACCAAGTTTAATCGGTCAATTTGATAAAATAAAATTTTGGGGGTTATAGTGCAATTTTAGAGAAAATCAGCAATTAGGGGAATTTTTTGAAAAATTGGGGACTTTTGGGCAATTAACATAAGTTGATGGTGAATTGAGGATTTAAATGAAATTGGAGGCTGAGTTGCAATTAAAATGATTTTTGGGAAATCTAATTGCAATTAAAATGCTTTATTTATAATTTTAAATCATTTATATTAAATAAAATTATTTGAGGAAGATTTTGCAAGTAAAGTAAATTGAGGAAAATATGGCAAATATTTTGAAATTTATTTGCCAAGAAAATATGCTAGGGATTTATGTATAATTAAAGAAAACATAGGGATCTAAGTGTAAATATTTAATAATTTTATGTATTTGTTATCAGTGACATTTAGGTGTGAAATGAAGGTCTTGATCTACAATCGAGAATCCAACATGAGTTATTGGAATAGTACGGGATGAACAAGTCCCGGATCTCGGGTGAGTGGGATAACTAGCATCAAGTCTTATTGGACCGATAATGCATACTTAGAAACATTCTTTACTTGGAAACATGAATTTCTAGGAGTATAATCCCCTCACTATGTGAAACCGCTTAAACTTTCTAGGATTATACTTTTGAAGAAAGCATGAAGTATGAAGAAAGTATGTCATTGGGCTAGCTGCGCAAAGATAAAGGTCTTAAATCCCAAGACTTATGTATGTGATTACAATTGTATGGAACCAAAGAGATTACCGGTACTGGGAAGTGTTGGTTCTAAGGTCTACTAGACAACAAGTTTGGTAAAAGGGAAGTTGTTACGCCATAACCTAGTTTGGTCGGGTCACCATGAGCAAATTACCACTCCCTTAGGTCCATGAAGGGTCTCTCCCTTTTCTAAACCGCAAGGAGTAAGGTGTCATTCTTTCCTATCTTTCCTAGAATAGCATTATACAGAACTAAATATCTTAAAACTAACATACCTGTCTTACAGGGAGGTCTTTAAGTTTAGTTTTCCCTCGGTTACCTGAAATGGATAAAAGGGAGGGCGTGAGTTCTACAACTCAATGAAAGGGTGTTGGGAGTGAGTTTTCAAAATAGCTTTTGTTTATCAAACCATGCCAAGGTTATCATTTCCTTTATAGAGAGGTTTTCTAAATTTCGGTTTTCAAAACCTTACTCAAACCTTTTTCCAAGCTTGACCATTTCTTTTACCAAGGATTCTCAAATCTCAAAATCGTTTTTCCCATTCACATATTAGGTCTTTATGTTTCTTAGTCCATCCCCTTTCCTCGGGAGACGTTTAGCAAACAACACACGCCCTTCATCCGGAAGGGTACACACATTCGGGAGATGCAATTACCATCCACCCTGATAGAAGTCTCTGACTTCTACCCGAATTCTAAGTTAACATCCCAGACATTCGACCCTCAGACCCAAAACTTACTTCGTGTCCGTATGACGATGGAGACCTCATCTTGACCCCACCCTGGTCTCATGCACAAGAACTTACTACTAGCTTAAAGACTAATTGGCACAAAAAACTACCCTTATCTCCACCATGTCATCCAGTAGCCCTTAGGACCCATCACTATCCCACATAGAGCACCTTGATGGTCACGTACCACAAGTGCACGCACAAACAACAATTTTCACGTATGGTCATTATCCTTGGTGCCGATGGTCCAACGTCCCTGACCCTCAACCCAACCTACAGCTGTTTGTCTAGACTGGTTCGTAGACCTGGCCCTAACGCACTATCGCCAGTCTATCGAGTACTATCAGTCCTAACTTGGTACAATGCTGAAATCACAAAACTAATTTCATTAGGAATTTTCATGGCTTTCTTTAATCAAGTTTGTTTACGAGCTCTTGCTCGTGCCCACTGGCCTTGGGCCCACTACACGTGTTTTTCCAAAACCGGGCATTTAGCCCCATGAGATCAAAAACTGAGGCCTCGGGCCTATCTGAGTTGTTCTAGCTCCCGTCAAGAAGGTTTCCCAAATCTTTTAAGCATTGGCACATAGTTAGAGGAGAACACTTCTCACAAAAAGATTATTATCAACTTCATCACACCAACTGGATGTGATGATATCTCTACTTACAATCGGTAAGCGGGTTTCTCCTTTCCTCAAGGAAGTTCATCATACCAACTAGGTATGATGTTAGATAATCCCACTTACAAATGGTAAGTAGGTTTTTAACTTTAAATTTACTTATCACCCCAACCAAGTATGACGTTAAATATGCTCACTCACCTTTTATCCAAAGACATGTTCATCATGGAGGGATTCTCAGGTTCCTATCCCTGATTGGTCTTGTTGGTGTTTCTCTCCTCTGATACTTCCCAATTTTCCTTAAATTTGGTTGTTGCATGGTGGATGTCGAGATTAAGAATTTCATAGGTAGGGAGTATTAATTTGGTAGATCTAATGTGATCATGGCAAAGATGATGTTTAAGGTGTGAACAAGGACTAGTAAACTAGGTAGCTCTCTTCTACTTGAATGCTCTCTTAGTTTAGTTAGTGTCGCTCTATCAATTGTTTTAAGTTCCTTATATAACTGTAAATTTGTTTGTTAAATGAGGAAGATTTATTACTACATTATTTCTAATTGATATATTTGATCAGCTATAGTATGATGGAATTCCAAACTTAATCATCATAAATGAGAAGGAACTTTAACCATTTCTCATTCTCATTCATGATACCCCAAATCACTACTCTCATTAAAGCCACTTTTGATTCCTTATGCACACATCTAATACCCATCTTAATATATAACATGGATAATTCTCACTTAATTTACATTTATTTTAATGTTTTACATTCAATAGACAATGTTAAATAAGGCACCCAACTTTAGCCATCTTTAAGTATTAACTGTAAACCCCGCACTTTTGAGTTAAGGAAAACTGGGAAAAGAACTAGTCAAACCAAATAAGAAAACCGAGCCGGTTTACATTTGGGAACAAGCAATATGGAAATTTACAACTTTCGGGTGATCCAAAGGGTTCATCAAACCTTGGAAAAGAAACTTAACACAAATTAGAAAACAAAAACCAAATTGGTTCAAGTGAACTAGACTTCATAAGATCTTTAAAGTTAAGCGTGCTTACCCGAGAGTAGTGTGAGGATGGATGACCTCAGGTGAAGCTCGAACTAGAGCTTCTCACACCCGAACACTTCTCTCTCTCTCTCTACTGCTCCATTTCCTGGTGAAGCTCGAACTAGAGCTTCGACTTGAAAAAAGGTCGGGCTCTTTAAAATCAGGGAGAAGACAGCTATCTGATAGCAAAATCCAATCAATCTAAGAATCGTTGGAGAAGCGTCGGAATGATGGAATAGTGAAGCAGCTCCAGCAGACCGAAGCTGCCCTATTTCGGCCAAGCTGAAATCGGCCATTTCAAGCACTACTCAGTCTAAACCAAGCCTTTCCAACACTTCCTCAGCCCTCCCACACCCGAATTACGACTAAAAGGTAAACCAATTCATCTTCCCTCTGCAATTTCCGGTTGGTGCTAGAGAGAGAACCGGCAAAATTTCAATGATGAAATTCTAACTCAATTCGGTATCAATTGATGCTATTCTTGATTCTAGGATGATCCTCAAGATGAGAGCTATCTGCCTAGATCGAAATCTCGGACTGTCGTGCCCTCACCAGTGAGAAATCAAAGCTTTCTCTCTCTACAATCAGTTTTTCAGCGAAGCTCTGTTTGAGCTCGTTCCAACGTTAAAATCTACGATTCAAAGTTCCTTAGAATTATATGAACATGTAGGAACTCAATTTCAACTCCAATTTTAACAATTAGAGGTGTTTGATCGGTAAATTTGATGAAATCAAATTCAAAAGTGTTGAAAAGTTGAAATTAGAGAAACATTTTGGGGAAATTTGGGGATTTTTGAAATTCGAAGGACCAAAATGAAATTTTATGAAATTGAGGGCCAATTGGGCATGAAAATAATGTTGGAGGACCAATTGAGAAATTTTAAAATTTTTGGGGCAAAACTTACCATTTTTGTAAAGGAAGGGCTAAATGGTAATTTTGGAAAAGTTGGAGGACCAAAATGGAAATTTGAGAAATTAATCCCATTTTTGTGAAATGGAATAAATTGTGTTCCTATGATAAATTTTAGAAGTTTCGGGACTCAATTTGAGGAAAAACCGGCATTAGAGACTTAAAGTTAAAGAGAAATAACTTTAGGGACCTAATTGCAAATAAACGAAAGTTTGACTTTCTCGTTCATTTGGAATGAATGAAGGCGATTAGGCTGAAGGATAATGAATCGAGATGTTCATATCATGTAGGAACACGAAGTACTAGGAATGCCAACAAGGACAAGCTCGCGTGAATAAAAAGAACCAGTTTAGTAGAATTCACGGTATTAACGGGTGAGTGGGTTTACTAACATCATACCCGGTTAGGATGATAAGCACAACTTAAAGATAAAAACCACTTACCGGTTGTGAGTGGAAATTTTATATCATACCTGATAGGGGATGATAAGTACCTCGGTATAAAAATCCACTATTTAGTGCTATTTTAATCATCACCACTTAGAGAAAGTGATGTGAAAATTATGTGAAAAACAAAAACTACTTATCGGTTGTAAGTAGATCATACCAGGTCGGTATGATGAGGCTTCCTCAAAGGAAGTTGAAAACACGTTCATCGGTTATTAACGGAGATGTCCTTATACCGGTTAGTATAATAGACAGTGAAAACCTATTTTGTCGGAAGTGTTCTCCCCTAACTGTGTGCCAAATAGCTCTTATAGGCCGAGGGCATTGATTTTGGAACTTGAGGGCTAGAATGCCCAATTTTTTAAAAATCTCGTACAGTGGGCCCAAGGCCTGTTGGCACGAGCAGGAGCTCGTAAACGAACATGATATATATACTATAAAACTTAATAAGTGAATTGTTTGGCAATGGTACCAAGATAGGACCGACATGCTCAGTCAACTAGTGGCAGTGCGACATGACAGGTCGACGGACCAGTCAAGACAAACAACTGCGGGTTAAATTGAGAGTCGGGGCCGTTGGACCAGTGGCACCAAATATTACATGGCAATATAAGAAAACATTATTTGTGCATGCACTGTGAGTATGGGATCATCAAGATGCCCATGAGGGGTAGTGATGCGTCCTAAGGGCACTGGACGACCTAGTGGCTATAAGGGCAGTTCGTCGTTCCAAGTGTTTGTGCGAAATCTGGAGTAGCACCAAGCGCATGAGACAGGGGTGGGGACGGGATGAGGTCTCTGTCCTCATACGGACACGAAGAAGTGATTTCGGGATTGTGGGTCGGATGTCGTGTACATCCACTCATTCCTAGGGTAGAAGTGGACGTACTTCTATCTAGGTGGTAGGAAAAGTCGCTCCGAAGCCACTAGCGGGTTGAGTAGTGATATTGACTTGCGAATGTGTGTAACCTTCATGATGAAGGATGTGTGTTGGGTGATGACACACCGTGGTAAATAAGAAATGATGGAAAAAACCCAAATTTTTAAATGAAGGGGTTTTTGAAAACAAATGAGTCAGTTACACTCCATATAAATGTTTTTCTTAAAGGTTAAAAGCTTTTAAAAACCCATTCACTGAGTAGTCATACTCATCCCCTCCCTTATACCCCTTTCAGGAAATCCCGGAAAGCCTCCCCTTAAAGACTGTCAACTAAGATGTCTGTAAGACAGGTATGTAAAGTTTTAAATTTCATGTAGTTTTGATTATGCTATTCCAGGAAAAGGTGCAGGTTAAAGGACATCTTACTCTTTACGGTTTACAATAAGGGGAAATACTTTAATAAACCGGGAGAGTGGCGGGTTGATCATGGGGATTCGACCAAACTGGGTCGGGGCGTGACATTAACCCTGATAACTAATTGCCCTTTTGAGTAACTTGGACATTGTATAAATTTATGGGTTGGGCAAAGGAATGATATCTAGGAAATTCTACAAGTAATTTCTTATATTATAAATTCATTTTCTTATTTGTGTGTGTATGGTAAGTTCATTGGTGTCTCTATTTATAAGGAATGCAAGTTAGAATACTTGTTGCAACATACTTAATTTTTTTAGTTTATGTGACCATAGAAATTCTTCATTAATTTTTGTCATAAAAGGCTTTAATTTTAAGAACCTTTCATTTAGTGGGAAGAGTTAATTTAGGTTTATCTGCTAACACTTTTAGGTAATATCATTCATTTTATTGTTTCCTGTATATGTGAAAAAGAATTGGAATAGTTATTGTTATCTAATAAATTCACCTTAATTGAATGTAGATATTAATTTATTAGTATTTATGGTAGGGGCATAGGACTAATACTCTAAAATGCTAATAGTTTCATACTAAACCAAATTCAAATAATGATCTCATTATTTTCACCTAAAGGAATTTACTAGGTTTTTACCATATTTATTCTATGTCAATAAGGTAGAACAAAATTATAAATATCTATGGTTTGATTTTCACGGGGCCTAGGCTCTTTAGGACCCTTTTAATTCCATAACTATTATTTTTTATGGTCCAACATTATATGAATCTATGTTTTATATTGGAATTTACTTAGTAGTATGATGGAGTGGAATTGTTATTTAAATTCCTCATGTAAACTTAGTTTTCATTCATCTTTGTATAAAATAACTATATTGAAACTTTGAACATCTTAATAAAATTACGTGTGTATTTATTTGATAATGGTACAACATTAACTCATAAATCCCTTTCTCCTTTATATTTGTTTGGAAATTAATTTTGCATAGGTATATATATAACTTTATATGTAAACATATTTTCAACATTTATATATATACATAATTAACAATTATAAATATAATATTTAATTTCCATTTAAATTCAATGTACTTAACTCGATTCCATCGAGTTATTTATTTCAGTCAAAATAACACTATTTATTTTATTTAAATCAAATTTATTCCAATTATATCAATTGAATTTTAAATTTATAATACAATTCAGTAAAAAATTTCAACTTAAATTTAAGGTTACTAAAAACATGGTGTGACAACTAATCTCTACATTTTTTAGGAGTTTTGTCCTTAAAACTTTTGCAACATTAGTCTCTACTTCTTAACTTTTTATGCACTTATGTGGTTTCATTTTCAATAACTTTCTAAACAGATATTTGTTTACTTTACCACAATAACTTTTTAAGATAATATTATTTTTTCTCATGACTATTTATTTTATTAGTGGACAATTTTACTCAGGTTATATTATCTAAGTCATCTAAAGAAAAATTGGGTATTTAGCCATATATTCTAATTTGCTAAAATTTGTGATTGGGGCTTCCTTATAAGGTTCAATTGCACACCAAGTTAATGGTATCTTCATATCTTAATCGATCACTTAGTGTTTACATAAAACTTTTGCCCTCTTTAGCAATTATTGTTTATACCATTCAAATACCTATCTATCATTAGAGAATTGATGTTCTATGATCATATGATCTTTAATATTTACTAGTTGTTCATTTGCTTTAGGAGATTCGTCTAACACCTTTTAATCCAACGAAGGTTCTAAAAATCTTTAACAATTTTTCCTCCACTGATTTATGCATCCATCATTGGATTATATCCTCCCAATTTAGGGTTCTTTTTCCATAAAGATTGTACCAACTTATTGGGTCTATGATACCATGTACTTTTTTATTGACTTCATCATTCATCATCATGCCCTCCCTGATGGCAAGACATGTTGGTATATCATTCTCCAAGATTTTCCATTATTCACATATTTTGTATTGATGTATTTGTTTTTAACAATTTCGTTGTTCTTTATTACGACTTATTACTTTATAAGTCGTTCTTTTTTTAAGACTTTCATCTCATTGGACTTCTTTTTTACATTTGAGCCTATTGCTTTAGAAAATTTTATCTCAGTCATATGTGATCGACTTTCCTTTAATGATCTCTCGAGGAATTTCCCACTTGAGAAACTCATTTCATTAGTATTTGAGGATTTCACTCTCGTTCGAATTTGTCATTGGTTGTATCCATTAATCCAAATCAAGGTACTCTATGTGTATTACATGAGTGTTTGGTTTATTAAATCTGTCTCACATTTCCTAGAACCTTTTATTTTAGACTCATGCTCCAGATCTGTTACATCTCATCAATTGGGTTAGGCTCTTATAATTTTTCTACAACATCCTTGCGGTTATCATTGGTAGTCAAGCAAGTTTCTTATTACTTGCAATATAATTTCCCTTCGTGGGTTTCATTTAGTACAAAAGTTTGGTACTTCAAATGAAAGTACTTATATTTATGGCATTCCATATGTAAAGGTTTAAGGTAAGGAAATTACATATTCATTTTTATTTCCTTTGAGTCCTTTGTCAAGTATCATTCATAAGGTTTCCTGTAAATCTTTTCAGCTTTCCAAACTTTTGATGAATCCTTTATAAGGATATTTTTCGATTTCTCCCTGAAATCTACATATCACATTCATAATAACACTCATGTTACTCTTGTATATATTTTCCCACTATAGCTTTCCTGACATCCCTTAGTACGTATTCAATCATAATCTATTCCTCGAGGTCACTTCCATACTAGAGCCATAAACCTAGCACTCATTTCAATAAAGGTATTTCTATATAAGGTTAAAGGTATTGGGTATTTTTTTGTTTAGTTTTATGTTATAAAGTCTTCATAAGGAATTCGAGAAAACATGCTATGATACCACTTAAGTTGTCATGCCTCGACCTAGTTTGGTCGGATCCCCGTGAGCAACCCGCCACTCTCTTTGATCCACGAAGAGTTCCACCCTTTTCTAAACCGCAAGGAGTAAAGTGTCCTTCTTTCCTGTCTTTCCTGAAATAGCATTATACAAAACTAAATATCTTAAAACTGACATACCTATCTTACAGGGAGGTCTTTAAGTTTGGTTGTCCCTTCATTAACTAAAAGGGGTAAAAGGGAAGGGGTGAGTTCTACAACTCAGTGAGCTGGTGTTAGGAGTGAGCTTTCAAAATAGCTTCTTCTTTTTTTTATCAAACCATGCCAAGGTTATCATTTCCTTTAAAGAGAGGTTGCATAAATTTCGGTTTTCAAAAACTTTTTCCAAAAACCTTTTTACAAGGTTTAGCATTTCTTTTTCCAAGGATTCTCAAATCTCGAAATCCTTTTTCCCATTCACATATTAGGTGTGTTTAGCTATCTTAGTCCATCCACTTGCCTTAGGAGGTATTTAGCAAACAACACATGTCCTTCATCAGGAAGGGTACACACATTCTCGAGATGTAGTTACGATGACTGCACCCACTTGTGGATCGAAGTATATTTACCATCCACCCTGATAGAACTCCCTAACTTCTACCCGGAGTTTGAATGAATATCTCAGGCATTCGACCATCAAACCCAAAAATTACTTTGTGTCTATATGAGGACAGAGACCTCGTCCCGACCCCACCCCGGTCTCATGAGCAACAAGCTACTCTAAGCTTCAAGACTAACTCGCACGACGAACTGCCATTATCTCCACCATATCGTCAAGTAGCCCTTAGGACCCATCATTACCCCCTTAAATTGTTTTAAAGGTCACGTGCTACAAGTGCATGCACAAAGAACAATTTTTACATATGGCCATTATCTTTGGTGCTGATTGTAAACCCCGCCCTTTGGAGTTAAGGAAAACTAGCAAAAGAACCGGTCAAACCGAGTGAGAAAACTGAACTGGTTCACAAATCCAGTCATCAGAGAATGGGATAATTGGGAAATTTACAACTCCTAACTAACAAAACCTTGAAAAAGGACCATAGGACAATTTGGGAGAGAAAACCACACCGATTTAGGGTAACCGGATCTAAACCGAATTGAGCCGTTTTGAACCACTATTGAACTGGATGCTAAATTAATTTTTCTAGGTGGCTTAAAAATTCAAAATGGAGAATTGAGACTATCATTCATAGAGAACGAATTTAGATGAATTTAGAAATTTTTAATTTTGAAAAACTCGATCTAATTAGGCCTAAACCAGCCGATTTAAGTATTAAACTCGATTTAGACCAATTCGGTCTGGTTCGAAATAGTGTCATCTTCTTCCTTCAGATAACAAGACTATTGACTCACTGAAAAATTGAACCAGCACCGGTGAAGAAGAAACGTTTCTGTTTAGTATGTTCCATGACATCAATGACTATCATTAAGGTGCCAAACGGACGGCCGATGAGTCCCCGAGCTCCCTATATTAAGAGCCTCTCTCCATTCATCCTCCACACACCTGAAAACTTCACTCTCTCTCAGGTACTCAGTTTTTCGATAAAGCTCAAACTAGAGCTTCGATATAGGGACTTTTCTGAGCCAAAGAAGGTGCGTTTGGGTTTCTTTTACTCGAGGAGAAATCATCTACATGATGGTAGTCGCTAATTGCTCCAAGGGTCACCTGAGAAGTGCCGACGTGATAGAATAGTGAAGGAGCCCCGACATGCCAAAGCTGCCCTATTTCTATTGAGCTTAAATCATCCAATTCAAGCCCTCCTCAGGCCAAACCAAGCTCTCCCATCACCTCCTCAGCCCTCCTACGATCAAATTAGAGCGAAAGATAAGCCAATTTAGCTCCCCTATGTGAATTTCGATCGGTGCTAGAGAGAGAATCGGCATATCTTTACTTACCAAATTCTCCCTCAATTTGACATGAATTGAGGTGATTCTTGATTCTAGGAAGGACCTCAGGATGAGAGCTATCTGTCAAGATAGAAAGCTCAGACCGCCACGCCCTCGATAGTAAGCTTTCTCTCTCTATGTTCAGTTTTCCGATTAAGCTCCGTTTAAGCTCGTTCCAACGTCAAATCGTGTGAATCTAAGTGCAATTGAGTCATATGAAAGTGTAGGAACTTAAATCTAACTTCCATTTCAACAATTAAACTCATTTGATTGGTCAATTTGATAAAATCAAATCCAGTCAGATTTAAAGGTTAAAATTGGGGGAAATTTTGGGGATTTCGATAATTCAAGGGACTAAATGCAATTTCCTAAAATTGAGGGCCAATTGGGCATGATAAAGATGTTAGAAGACCAAATGGTCAATTTTTGGAATTTTTGGGGTGAAACTTATCATTTTTGTAAAGTAGGGGCAAAATGGTAATTTTAGAAAAATTGGGTACCAAATTGGGAATATGGGAAACTTGAACCCCTTTATGTAATTTTGAATCAATTGAGGTCTCAAAGTAAATTTTTGAAGTTTCGGGACTCAATTTTGGGGAAATCGGCATTAGGGACATAAAGTAAAAGTAAAAGAACTTTAGGGACCAAATTGCAAATAATTGAAAAGTTGGATATTTTATTCATTTTTAATGAATGAAGGCTATCAAGCAAAGGATAATGAACAAGGATATTCGTACCGTATAGGAAGACGGCATATCAGTAACGCCAGCTAAGACAAAGCTCGCAAGGAGACGAAACCTGGTTAAGAAGGATTCATGGCATTCATGGGTGAGTGGAATTTTTATATTATACCCGGTTCGGATTATAAGTATCTCGGAAATGAAAACCCACTACTAAGTAGAATTTTAAACATCACACCTGAATGGAATAATGTGGAAATTACACGGAAAAACTACTTATCGATTGTAAGTAGATCATACCCGGGTGGTATGATGGACTACCTGGAAGGAAGTAGAAAACTCGTTCATCGATTATGAACGGAGATGTACTCACACCCGGTTGGTGTGATGGACAGCTAAAATATTAGTTTTCTCAAAGTGCTCTCACCTGACTGTGTGCCAACTTTTTGGGAGACCTTCTTGATGAGAGATTGAAAAGCTCAAATAGGTTGGAGGCCTCGGTTTGGGAAATTGGGGGCTAATATGCTCGATTTTGAAAATCTCGTATAATGGGCCTAATGCCAGTTGACACAAGCAGGAGCTTGTAAGTTTAACCCATGAAAACTTTAAATGAATGATGTGTTTGGACAAGGTACCAAGACAGGACCGATATACTCGATGGACTGGTGGCAGTGCGACATCACAGGTCGATGGACCTGCTGTGTAAACCCCGCCCTTTTGAGCCAAGGAAAACTGGGAAAAGAACCGATCAAACCGATTGAGAAAACTGAACCGGTTTACAAACTCAATCATTTGTGAACGGGCAATTTGAGAATTTACAAGTCCCGGGTGATCCAAAGGGTTTATAATACTATGGAAAAGAACCTTAGGACAAATTGGAAGAGAAAAACCAGATCGGTTTGGATGAATCAGATCCAACTAGATTGAACCGGTTTATGAATCGAATCGGTTCATGAACCGAACCGATAGAGATCGGGCAAATCAGAGAAATTCAACTCCCTTGTGCTCCAAAGAAATTCATAAACCATGGGAAGGAACCATAAAACAAAATAGCAGAGAAAAACCCAATCGGTTCAAGTGAGCCGGACCCGAACCGAATAAAACCTGTTTAAGAATCGAGTTGGTTTATGAACCAAAATCAATAAAGAGATGGTAAACTGGAAATTTTATGGACCCTAAGTGACCTAAGAAGTCATAAAAGTCATGGAAATGGACTTGTGAAGGAATTGGAGATGAAAACCAAACCGGTTCAAGAGAACCAGATCCGAACTGGTTTGGACTAGTTTGAATCACTATTGAATCGGATGCTAAATTTATTTTTCTAGGTGGCTTAAAATTTTCAAATTTGAGATTTGAGAACATCATTAGATAGAAAATGAATTTAGATAAATTTAAAAAATTTTATATTTGAAAAACTCGGTCGAATGGGGGGTGAATCGGCTAGTTTAAGCTTTGAACCCGGTTCGGACCGTTCCGGTCCGATTTAGAACAGTTTCATCTTCTTCCTCAGGATAACAACATTGTTCACTCACTAGAAAATCGAAGCACACCGGTGAAGAAGAAATGTTTCCATTCGGTAATTTTTAGGCCATCAATGGCTGTCATAAAGGTACCAAACCAACAACCAACAGGTCCCCGAGCTCCCTATACAAAGAGCCCCTCCCCATTCATGCCCTTCACACCTGAAAACTCTATTCTCTCTCAACTGCTCCATTTTCCGGTAAAGCTCGAACTAGAGCTCTGACATGGGCACTTTCCTGAGCCAAACAAGGTGAGGTTGGGTTCTTTAGAACCGGCGAGAAGTCAACTACACGCATGTAGTCTCTGTTTGCTCTGACGGTCGCCAGAGAAACGCCGGCGTGATGGAACAATGAAGCACCTCCGGTAGACCGAAGCTGCCCTATTTTGGTCGAGCTGAAATTGGCTAATTCGAGCCTTCTCAGGCCAAACCTAGCCTTCCCAACACTTCCTCAACCCTCCCACGGCCGAATTAGGACAAAAAGGTAAGCCAATTCGACTCCCCTCTACAATTTTTAGCCATTGCTAGAGAGAGAACCGGTAGAATTTCAAGGATGAAATTATAACTCAATTCGACATTAATTGATGCAATTCTTGATTCTAGGATGAACCTCAGGACCAGAGCTATCTTCCCAGATCAAAAGCTCAGACCGTTATGGCCTCACCGGTGAGTAATCAAAGCTTTATCTCTCTAAAGTCTATTTTCCGGCGAAACTCCGTTTGAGCTCATTCCGACGTTAAAACTAATGATTCAAACTTCTATGGAATCATATGAACATGGAGAAACACAATTTCAACTTCAATTTCAACAATTAAAGGTGTTTGATCGGTTAATTTGATGAAATCAAATTCAACAGAGTTAAAGAGTTGGAATTGGGGGAAATTGTGGATTTTCGAAAATTCATGGACCGAAATGCAATTTCATAAAATTGACGGTCAATTGGGAATGATAAAAATGGTAGAGGGCCAATTGAGAATTTTTAGAATTTTGGGGGTAAAATTTACCATTTTTGTAAAAGAAGGGTAAAATGGTAATTTTAGAGAAGTTGGGGGATCAAATTAGAAATTTGGGAAATTAAACCCCTTTTTGTGAAATTGAATAAATTGAGGTCCTAAGATTAATTTTAAAAAGTTTCAGGACTCAATTTGAGGAAAAACTGGCATTTGAGAATTAAATTTAAAAAGGAATAACTTTACAGACCTAATTGTGAATAAATAAAAGTTTGGTTTTCTCATTCATTTGAAATGAATGAAGGCAATTAGGCCGAAGGATAATGAATTGAGATGTTCATATCGTGTAGGAACATGGAGTACCGGGAACGCCAGCAAGGACAAACTCGTGTGAAATACAAACAACCGGTCTAGTGGAATTCACTGCGTTAACGGATGAGTGGGTTTACTAACATCATTCCTATTTAGGATGATAAGCACAACTTAAAGTTAAAAACCACTTATCGGTTGTGAGTGAGATTTTATATTATACCCGGTTGGGGATGATAAGCACATCAAAATAAAAACCGACTACTATATGGTATTTTAAATATCACAACTTAGAGGAGTGATGTGAAAACCATGCGGAAAAACTACTTACCGATTATAAGTAGATCATACTCAATTGGTATGATGAAACTTCCTCGAAGGAACTTGAAAACTCGTTCATCGGTTATGAACGGAGATGTCCTTATTCTTGGGTGATATAAGGGACAGTGAAAACATATTTTTGTCGAAAGTGCTCTCCCCTAACTGTATGTCAATGCTTAAATAATTTGGGAGACCTTCTTGACATGAGCTCGAATAGCTCTTATAGGTCGGGGGCCTCGATTTTGGAACTTGGGGGCTAATATGCCCGATTTTGAAAATCTCGAACAGTGGGCCATAGGTAATGGGAACAAGCAGGAGCTTGTAAACGAACATGATATATGTGCCATAAAACTTTAATAAGTAAATTATATGGTCATGGTACCATGGTTGGTCCAACATTCTCAGTCAACTGGCAACAATGCCATATGTCCGGTCTCCGAACCAATCAAGACAAACAGCTGCAAGTTGAGTTGATGGTCGGGACCGTTAGACTAATGGCACCACAGATTACATGGCATGATGAGAAAACATTGTTTGTGCATGCACTATGAGTACTAGATCATCAAGATGCCCATGAGGGGTAGTGATGCGTCCTAAGGACCTTGGACGACTTGGTGAGTATAAGGGTAGTTTGTTGTTCCAGGTGATCGTGCGAAATTTGGAGTAGTACCAAGCGCATGAGACCGGGGTGGGGATGGGATGAGGTCTCTTTCCTCATACAAACACGAAGAATCAATTTCGGAATTGACGGTCGGATGTCGCATACATCCACTCATTCTCATGGTAGAAGTGGACGTACTTCTATCTAAGTGGCTGGTAAAGTCGCTCTGAAGCCACAAGTGGGTTCAGTGGTCGTGCTGGCCTACAAATGTGTGTTTGACCTTCATGTTGAAGGATGTGTGTTGGGTGATGACACACCATGGTTAAATAAGAAATGGTGAAAAAACTGAGATTTTTGAATAAAGGGAATTTTGAAAGAAAGGAGTCTGGCACACTCCAATAATAAATGTTTTCTTAAAAGTCCAAACTTTTGAAAACTCATTCACTGAGTAGTTGTACTCACCCCTCTCCTATATCCCTTTTCAGGAAATTCTAGGAAGCCTATCCTTAATGATCATCAATAAGACACCTATGAGATAGGTATGGTGAATTTAAAATACTATGCAGTTTTGATTATGCTATTCCAAGAAAAGGTGCATGTTTAAAGGACACCTTACTCTTTACAGTTTATAATAAGGGGAAACTCTTTAATAAACTGGGAGAGTAGCGGGTTGTTCATGGGGATCCGACCAAACCAGGTCAGGCCGTAACAAGTCGAGACAAATAGTGGGTGTGCTGCCCTACGAATGTGTGTTCCCTTCATGACGAAGGGCGTGTGTTGGTTGATAAACACACCATTTGTGGTTAATGATGAGAAATAACTATGAAAATTGAGATTTTTTAGAATAAAATATTTTTAAAGAAATAAGATTTCTGGCACACTCCAATTTAAAACTATCTGTTGAAAGTTTATTTTCTTTAAAATTACCCATTCACTGAGTTTTAGAAACTCTCCCACCCTTTTTTATCCCTTTTTAGGAAATAGAGACATGACTAGTGATAGCACCAGACCTTACCCTTTATCAGGTATGCTTAATTATCTTGAGCTTGCATTTTATTTGATATATGTTATTATAGGGAACAAAGTTGGGATTACGCCTAGCTCTTCTTGAATTATAGAGGGGGAACCCCTCTTGAACCAAGAGAGTGGCAGGTTGTTCACGGGGATCCGACCAAACCGGGTCGGGGCGTGACAACTTGAGTGGTATCAGAGCTAAGTTCCCTTTAAACATTATCAATATTATGCCCTGAAATTAATCAAACTTTAACTATTACGTAGGATGGAGAAACCTAATGAAGTTCGCTGAAAAATCCAACCCTACACCCATAATCCTGAAAAAGACACCCAACCCAAGGGAGGAAATTGTTCAAAGATTCTTAAAAGGTGAGAAAAGAGTAGCCAAGGACATGGTGGAAGACTACCAGAAACTGGTAGTAGCCTTATTGGAACCAGAAGGTATCACATACCCTCCACCAAGACAAGAGAAACATGTACCTCCTCCTAGGAGCCCAACTTCTTCTCCAACCCCATAACAATCGGAGAGGAATCCAAATAAGAAGGAGGCCTGGGACAACTACTAGGATGCCTATGCCACCTTCATGAAAGTCCACCAAGTACCACCACCTACTCAATCCAGCTTCAATCCCTCTCAATGAATGGAGTGCACCTATGAGTGCGAGGTAGAGGTACTAAAGCGGTACGGATTGAAGGCCATACATGAAATTCATCCCATAAGGGAATACAAGTGGACCCTAACTAGTTCCTCATAGATCAAGAGTCCCACAACCATTCCAAGGCTAGCTCTCAGCCTATGACCCCAAGGGATTAGGGGTAGAAAATCCTTGTAATAAGCCAAGTATGACAAGAAAATATTTCTGGAATGAATGGAAGTGAAATTTTTTATAAAAATCCAGAGTTTCCTCGATATATTCAAACAATAAATGTATGCAAATAATGAGCAACACAAAAAGATAGGAAATCACCCAAGGGAGGAAAATGGGTTATTTACAGTTAACTTCAATCTTTAAAATTATCATCAGAAGTACAATAAATATGGCAAGGAAGAAACTCTTGCATCCACCCAAGGAAGACAAATCCTAGCTAAGAGAAGGAAGGAGAAGTTAGAACAAAAGGAAGTGAGCAGCGAAATTAGTGAAAATCTAAGGAGTTAAGGAAGGGTTGAAAGGATCAAAGTAAAGAAAACAAATAAATGATTTTGAAGAAAACCAAAGGAATGAAAGTTGATCAGGAAGAAAGAAAGAAGGAAGAGCACTAAAGATGTTAAGACAAATGAAATAGGACAAGGAAAAGAGAAGGGAAGGAAGTACAATAGAGAGAAACCTCAGGATTTATACCAATACTGGAAAAGAGTTAGGACACACATCCTTAGGAATTTGATAGTAATAAAGGACTTTGTTTGGAGATAAGGATGTGAAACAAAAAGGAATAGTAGATAGGGGAGAAAGCCAGAGTGAATCATCATACAAAGGTCGAGAAGTATAAGAAAAGAATAAAGGGAGAAATTTCAAAGAGCAGTAGGAAAATGAATGTGAAAATTCCAGTATGGGGGTCCTTAGAAGAAGAATGAAGATAGGAAGTGGAATCGTGGAAAGGAAGAAGTTCCAAACTAAGGTAATCAACATATGAGGTATCATAAACTAGAGCATGAACCAAGACCTCATTTAAAGGACATAGGTGATTAAGTAAATACCTGGAAGGCCAAGTATGATCTACTTGCAAGAGAGCAGAGAACCAAGTAGGGATTTTTTTGGCGAGTCCAATTGAAGGAAATAATCCATAATAACTAGATCCTCCAAGAAATAAACTACACTCCAAGAAGGATTGGAAAGTAGTAAGGATCATACCCAAAATAAGCCAAAGGGATGGATACCAAGGACACGAAGATTCGAGAGACAATCATATCAAAACAATTAAACTATAAGGATAAAACGAGCAAGACGGTTAACAAGTTGACCCTTGGGAAGGTCACAACCCAATAAAGAAGGAAAGGCCAAAACCTTTGAGAAATAAGTACAGAGGAAAGACGTAAAAGAATGATGACGTAAGGGCTATAAGAAGGTTAAATAAGCTCTCTGTAGGAAGATCGAGAGGTGTTGAAATAAAGGAGGATGTGAACTTCACCTCCAAGAAATAGATAAATACTGTGAGCAAGTGAGAATGAAGATGAGGTATACCAAGAGTAATCGTAGGGTCTCAAGAATCAAGATGAGTAGGAAAGGATGGCATCCAAGAAATGTTATTTAAGGATTGGATATTCGCAATGGTAAAACTAGAAGGAAATTTCGGGAGAAAAGAAGTGTAAAACTTACCAAGGAAGGGAACCATAGAAAAACATAAGTGTACCAATTAGGAGGAAATGGAACCAATGAAATTGGAAAGAAGATAAGCTCCTTAAAGACAAGCTGCTAGAGATGAAAAGATCAAGTATAAAGGGAAAGTAATCATGAAGGTCCAAGGGATAAGTGAAACCCAAGTAATGGGTAAGTAGGAAGACAACATCAAAAGATGTCATACGAGTAAGAAAGAAACTAACTCGGAATAAAGGATTGTGAAATGATCACGAGTGAGTAAAACTGGTTTATGAAAGAGAAGGGCCCTTAAAGGAAAGGACGCCCTTGGGAATTGGGAATGACGTAAGAAAGGAAGAGCTTCAACATATCAGTAAGTATCGGGAAATTCAAAAACGTGAAAATTTGAAAGACCCAATAAAGAAGTTGGGAAAAGATGAGTAAGTAAGGAAAGAAATACAGTTCTAAAGGATATGACATCAAAGACAAGTTCCAAAGAATGTTGTGCAGTAAGGGACAGGTAAGCCCAACTGTCCTAAGGAAATATGACTTAGATAAGGAAGAGTGTATGATTTGAGTATGACGAGGTTAGGTGTTAAAATGTGGAACGAAGAAGTAATAACTAAAGAATGAGGGAAGAATCAATGTAGGATGAAAAGGTGATAACACCAATACCTGTGGAAGTGTGTACACGATGCTGCAATGGACACTAAGCTAAGAAGGTCAACAATAAAGAAATTAATTGGATGCAAGAAGGATTGGGTATTTGGAACTCCCAATCTTGAATTATTAAGCAAAGGATTTTGGAATGGAGAAACAGTGATTTGGGAAAACAAAGGATGTAAATTTGAGGATATGATCTTAAGCCTTCCAGTGAGATATGTTTAGATAAAGTAAGTTCAATGGAATGAGAAAGGGATGTGAATGAAAAGAAAATATTAAGTATTTGATATAAGAAATAAACGAAAACAGTCGAGAAGGTTGTAGGTTGATAAACTACAAATTTATATCAATGACGATTCATTTCGATAGAAAGGAGATGGAAAAGTTCTTGGGGACAAAACTTCTAAAAGGAGGGGAGAGTTATAAACCCCACCCTTTTGAGTTAAGGAAAACTGGGAAAAGAACTGATCAAACCGAGAGGAAAAACCAAACCGGTTCACAAACCCGATCATTATAGAATGGGAAAATTGGGAAATTTACAACTCCCAAGTGACCCAAAGGGTCATAAAAACCTTGGAAAAGAACTTTAGGACAATTTGGGAGAGAAAACAAGGCTGGTTTAGGTGAACTAGATCCGAATCGGATTGAACTAGTTTGGACCGGTTTGAACCACTATTGAACCGGATGCTAATTTCATTTTACTAGGTGGCTTAAAAATTCAAATTAGAGAATTGAGACCACCATTGGATAGAGAATGAATTTAGATGAATTTTGAAAAACTCGGTCGAATCAGGATTGAATCGGCCTGTTTAAGCGTTGAACCCAGTTCGGACTAGTCCGGTCTAGTTCAGAATAGTGTTGTCTTCTTCCTTCAGATGATAGCACGTTTCACTCGCCAAAAAATTGAACCAGCACTGACGAAAAAGAAACATTTCTGTTTAGTATGTTTTAAACCATCAATGATTGGCATTAAGGTTTCAAACAAATGTTCGACGAGTCCCCGAGCTCCCTATATAAAGAGCCCCTATCCATTCATGCTCCACACACTTGAAAACCTCACTCTCCCTCAGCTACTTAGTTTTTTGATGAAGCTCGAACTAGATGTTCGATATAGGGTTTTTTCTAAGCCAAAGAACGTGTGGTCGGGTTCCTTAGACTCAAGGTAAAGTCAGCTACACGATGATAGTCTCCAATTTCTCTAAGGGTCGTCGGAGAAGTGTCGGCGTTATCAAACAGTGAAGTAGCTCTAGTGGACTAAAGCTACCTTGTTTCTATCGAGCTGAAATTAGCCAATTTGAGCCTTTCTCAGGCCAAACCAAGCTCTCCCAACACCTCATCAGCCCTCCTACGACCGAATTAGAGTGTAAAGTAAGCCAATTTGGCACCCCTCTATGAATTTCGATCGGTGCTAGAGAGAGAATCGGCATATCTTTACTGACCAAATTCTCCCTCAATTCAACATGAATTGTCTTGATTCTAAGAAGGACCTCAGGACGAGAGCTATCTATCCAGATCGAAAGCTCGGATCGCCGTGCCCCCAACGGTAAACTTTCGAAGCTTTCTCTCTCTAAGTACAATTTTTCGATGAAGCTCCATTTGAGCTCATTCCGACATCAAATCGTGTGATTCAAAGTGTAATTAAATCATATGAAGGTGTAGGAACTCCAATCTAACTTCAATTCAACAATTAAACTTATTTTATCAATCAATTTGATGAAGTCAAATCCAGTCAGGTTGGAAGGTTTAAATTGGGGAAATTTTGGGGATTTCAAAAATTCGAGGGTCTAAAGTGCAATTTCCTAAAATTTAGGGCCAACTGAGCATGATAAAGATGTTAGAGGACTAATTGATCATTTTTTTGGAATTTTTGGGGTGAAACTTACCATTTTTGTAAGGTAGGGGCAAATTTGTAATTTTGGAAAAATTGGAGACCAAAATTGGAATTTGGGAAACTTGAACCCCTTTATGTAATTTTGAATAAATTGATGTGTCAAAGTAAATTTTTGAAGTTTCGAGACTCAATTTGGGGAAAAATCGGCATTAGGGATGTAAAGTAAAAGAAAAAGAACTTTTGGGACCAAATTGAAAATATTTGAAAAGTTGGATATTTTATTCACTCATAATGAATGAAGACTATCAAGCCTATGGATAATGAACAAGGATGTTCATACCATGTAGGAACATGAGTTATCGGGAACGCCAGCTAAGACAAAGCTCGCAAGGAGACGAAAGCCGGTTAAGAAGGATTCACGGCATTCATAGGTTAGTGGGATTTTTATATCATACCCGGTTGGGATAATAAGCACCTCGGAAATAAAAACCCACTAATAAGTGGAATTTTAAACATCACAACTGAATGGAGTGATGTGGAAATTAAATGGAAAAAATAATTTGCAGTTGTAAGTAAATCATACCCGGTTGGTATGATGGACTTCCTGGAAGGAAGTAGAAAACCCATTAATCAATTATGAGCGAAGATATCCTCACACCCAGTTGATGTGATGGATGACTAAAAGATTATTTTTATCAGAAGTGCTCTCCCCTAACTGTGTGTCACTACTTAAACTTTTTGGGAGACGTTCTTGATGGGAGCTCGAATAGCATAGTTTGGAAATTGTTATTTAAATTACTCATGCATAATTGGGATTCATTCCTATTTGTATAACATAACTATATTGGTACTTTGAACATATTAATAAAATTATGTGTATATTTATTTGATAATGGTAAAACCTCAACTCTCAAATCCCTTTCTCCTTAATATTTGTTTAAAAATTAATTTTGTACAGGTATATATTAATTTTGTAAACATTTATTCAACATTTATATATATATATATATAATTAATAATTATATATATAATATTTAATTTATGCTTAAATTCAATGGACTTAACCCGATTATTTATTTCGGTCAAAACAACACTTCATTTTATTTTAAATCAAATTTATTCCAATTATATCAATTGAATTTTAAACTTATAATACAATTTTAGAAAGAATTTCAACCAAAATTTTAGGTTACTAAAAACACGGTTTGATAGAAACTATGTTGTTCATGTATGTCTTGAAGCACTAGGAGCTTTGTGCGCATTGAGATCGAGGGGATAGAAGGGTGAGGTCTCATCCCTACATATAGAGATTGAAGTATTGATAAGTTTGGGGTTGGGCTAAGGTGCTCACACAAACAATATGGTGGATGTTATTTCATCTCACCAAGGTGGACAGTAAAGACACTTCAGGCCACTAGTGGAACATATCAAGATTGTAGACTCTAAAGGTCTATTATGTTTGATCCCTTTACTGAGAAAGGGTGTTTGATTGTTTGTCCAAAAAAATCCACTAAACTAATAATTTGGTGCTAGGAAACATATCATATTATCTCTTTTAACCTTGTACTTTAAATCTTACTCATTGAGTTATGAACTCACCCCTCCCCCTATCCATTTCAGGTCATATAACATGTAACAAAGAATGCTAGAGAACGAATTACCAACCTGGTACGTTAAATCTTTTTTTTTTGTTTATGTACTACAACATTTATTCCAGCAAATTTTTAGAAACTTATCTCATACATTGTTTTCTTTTCGGTCTTGAGCCTTACTTTTGTCAATATTATGAAGATGGAATCTAATCATATTATTGTATTGGGAGAAGTGGTGGATTGTTAAGAGGGTTACGTCCAAATCAGGTCGGGTATGACATGTGTACCAGCATTTTATGAAACAGAAAGTATTGACTAAATCGGTTCAATTATACATAATGTCAGAAATCACATTCACCCGTTATTAGGAACTTATTTATCGCGAATGTATTACAAATATTCATGCTTAACTTGCACAATTGTTATATGAGTATATATTTTTCTACAAAGTATATATACATATTAATGTGCTATCTAAAACTATTTGTAGTTGGTCTATAATAGTATATCATATATAACCCCATAATTTTTCATAATTATAATTTTTCCCCTAATACACAATTTGCCCAATATGTACATAAGCGAACCCTTTTTTCACAACACTTTAATTGATATATTTAAATAGTGAATTTTCTACAAATTTTATTAAAATAATCCTTAGGCCATTATTCTCCAAAAATTACTCTAATGCCCTTACATTTGTAAAATTACTATATTTCCCCTTAATTGTAAAAACTTTCATTTTTACCTACTTACTTTACAAAATTAATTTTTCATCATATATTTGACAAAACAAGACATTTTGACACTATTTATGCAAAATGATCATTTTTCATAAATAGGGTTGAAATGGCTAGTCATGTTTCCTCTCTTTATGTAAAAAATATAATTTTTCTCTCATGAATACAAAATAATCATTTTGCCCATTATTATCCAAAAATGACCATTGTTCCCTCAATTTACCAAAAATGATCATTTTTCACTTTAATTAACTAAAATTACCATTTTGTAATTCAATTACCAAAAATAATTATTTTACCTCTAAACTCCTGAAAATCACTTGCAATATCTCCATCTGTCCAAAAATCACGTCATAGCCCCACTATGCTTCCCTTAAGGACTATTGCCACATGTTTTCTCATTTTTTCAAACTAGTACCAAATTTTCAAATATTACACTTTAGTCCCAGAACTTTGAAAATCACTACAACCAATTTTAAATTTCACAAATATATCTCAAATATGTCCATTTATCTCCTAATTGTCAAATTTGGCTGAATTTGGTCATTTTAAAAAATGGTCAAAATTGAGCTACCGAAGGTATAGTAAAAAATACTCATTGGAGACCGCACGCTCGATGATCGGAGTGTAGGTAAAATGAAGCTAGGATACAACTGAGTCATTCTATGATGTTGGTTAGTCGGTGGTTGTTGAATATGGCCGAATTTTGACATCGAATGGTAACCACTAAGAGTTGTAGAGAAGATGCGACCTCAAAAAATGGCTCAAAGTCGTATTTCCAAAATATGGATGAGGCTTGTAGGAGGTAGATGAAAGGTTGATAGTCTTTTTGGCACTAGTCGTGAATTGAGGGGAGGCTGAAGACAACGAAATTGGGCTCTGAAATGCCGATAGTGACAATTTTTTGGTCTCAAAATCTGAGTTGACAAAATAGTTCTTCGTGCATTTGTTTTCCACCACTTTCAAGATGGGACCAAACTACAAAATTTAAGAGTAGTTCGTAAAGTTTTTTAGGCAAAATCAACACATTTAGTGGTCGAATGAAAAATAATTTGGAAGTTGAAGTTTGGGTTGTTGAAGGTGTATCCATAAATGATTTTTAGACTTTAAAAATAAATTTTGATATGAAGACAATAAATAACTTGATTAATATTATAGAGTATCTATATCACAGTTGTCAACTCAATCACATGATTTTATTGTGTGTAATTTAATAAAAAATTGGATTAATTTGTGTTCTCAATTATTGTAAATATTATGATTTTATTGTGTATAATTTAATAAAAAGTTGGATTAATTTGTTCTCAATTATTGTGAATAATATGATTTTATTGTGTGTAATTTAATAAAAAGTTTGATTAATTTGTGTTCTGAATTATTGTAAACAATAGTGTGTTCCAGTCAAATGGATGGATGAATGAAACTACTCAAGCGAATAGGATAGAAAATCAGATGATGATCGAATGATGTAAATTAATGATCTTTTATTATTATTATTATTTTTTAATTTTACACTTTTACCAAACTAGCTTTTTATCATTTTTTAGGTTAATAAGTTAAATTATATACATTTTTTAGGTTGATAAATTAAAATATATACTCTATGTTTAAACTAACTTTACCAAAAACAATTATTTCTTAATAAAAAATTTGATTTTCAATTCGATAGATCACAATTCTCATGTTTAGCTTGACATTACTAGTTTAATTTCAATTTCTTATACAATTTATTTAAAATTTCTCTTACAAACATTCTTGTGTTTCATACCGCCCTATACTAGAGAGATATAGTTTTCTTGCTCTAGTGCTAAGCATAACTCATGCAGTGAAATTGGTGAAGAAATGTTGAGATCCACGTGATATAGATAAACAATTCAAGGGAAGAGATTTAGTTGCGATTGCCACAAGTTAAATAATTGGGAAAGAAACTTAACGAAGTGGTATTCAATCACACATAACTGCATACATTAATGACCATTGTGAGTGCAACATGTAGTGATTTGGGAGTATGAAATATGTCAAAAGATTAGTATCTTGACCAAATCGTTGACATATGGATGAGAATATGTGAAAGATTAGCATATTCACCAAATCTTTGACATTTTTACCTCGAACTCATTGGGAGGAGTGTATCTAGTTGAGTTCTCTGGAGTAAGATCAAAATCTGTGATTCATTGACTTATTTTGTATAGTTTTCTATGTTACCACGAGGATAGATAGTGTATATTTCGTAATGGAACCTTTTTTAATGGAAGAGTTCACTGGAGCATTAGTTGTGGTCATGGCACTCCAAGAAGTAGTGTGATATAATGTCCTTGTAGATATACTCGAGGTGGCTGGAAAAATATGGTTTGATGCATGGAAACCCAATTAACAACAGGTCCGATCGATCATTAGGTCACATGTAGAAAACTGTTTAAAGATCATAAAATTTGTCTAGCAAGTGTCATTCAATGGATTCATAGAGGTGCATCTCCCTAGTTGATTCCTCTGTTAGGTCACTCCGCATCTCCCATGACAAGAACTATTGTAATTTGTTTGATATGTGAGTGAATGGTGGTAACTATGTACTAAAAAAATATAATGTAATCATATGTTTTTGTGATATTTTCACAAAAAATAATAACATATAAATATTAATGAATTATATTAAATAATACAATGAATAATATTCAACCAATTTTTGAAATTTTGTTAAAATATCAATGATATTTGATATACATGCCATGCCGCTATTTTAATAATATATTTTTTATTTTACAAATGTGTACACATTAATTTGTGTCCAACCATCAAACGATTTCTCTTAAAAAATTCAATGGTTATATTAAGAAAAAAAATCGTAAAATCGGTAAGGTACAAAAGGAAGAAAATTTATGATAAATTGATAAAAATGTATTGATTTAATGAATTTTTAATGGATATATTTATTTCTTTAAATCTAGTAGTAACCCTCCATATTACACCGTATATTGATGAAATTGATTAAAAGGGTTACTAGAGAAATTATTGTGCAAAAACAAAACTAATCACAATCATGCAAGCTTATATAAACATACAAAACTTCATTTTATTATATAAATGGATTAATTTTATATTACAATTGATAATAATAATATTTTAAATAAATGGTATGGTTTGTTATTATTAGTAAATAATATTTATTATATTAAAAATATTTTAATTACTGAGTACTTAACTATATAGTAATTGTTGTATTGAATAAAATAAAGAAAATTTGTAGGTTTATAAAATTATAAAAATTACATTATTTATAGGTTATAAATTTTAAGTACATTATCAGTAGAAAGTATAGTAGAGACAGATTAGAAAGTATAGTAGAGACAGATTAGAAAGTATGTGAAGAGTTCACTTAACTTGAAGAAGAAGAATGAAAAGGAATCCGTTCACCGACCCTCCGACTATCTGCTTATGTGCGGTTTCTGTATCGGTCATTTTCATCCCTCTCTCCGTTCTCGGTTAGGAAGTATAAATAATCCTTGGAATCCAAAGAAAGGAAAACTCCCATTTCGTGCAAAAAAAGCTCTTTCCCTACTGACGGAATAAAGATACTCTGTTTCTTCTGCATCAGTAATCAATAGGTAGCCATCTCGAAGATTACATTCCCCTGCTGCTGCTGAGAAACAGAGAAAACTAGAAAAAATTATGAGGGCCTTAGTGGGAGATGAGCATGAGTTCGTCTGCAAGGAGGAGATCCACCTAACAGTTCTGAAAACCTCTCTCTTCTTCTCCGGTGATGGTTTCTCCGCCTACGACTCAAAGGGCGAGCTCGTCTTCCGGGTGGAGTCCTACGGTCCCGAGACCCGTGACAGGGATGAGCTGATCCTGATGGACCCTCACGGCCGCTGCCTCCTCACCGTCCGCCGGAAGGTACTTCAAAAAAAAGTCATCAAATAGCCCTACCCTGTTTCTATTCATTCCCTTGTTAGTGAATAATCATACAGTGTTTCGGATGCGTAATCTTCGTTGGTTTTCTTCTTGTTTGGATGGAATGAATTCAGATTGATTTAGGGGATTAAAATATTATTAGTACCCAACTATTGAATAACCAAACTTTCAGTTCATTCAAAAGTTTCTCATTCTGTAATTTTAGTTAGAAATGATTCCTCGGGATTTTGGCCAGTTATCTCTTTATATGATGTATGATGATGATGATTTGGGTTACAGAGACCAAGCTTGCATCAACGGTGGGAGGGGTTTCGTGGGGAGCGAATGGATGGCCAGAAGCCGATCTTCAGCGTGCGGAGGTCATCGATCATCGGGCGGTCGGACGTGACGGTGGAGGTTTACGGGAGCCCCGTGCCAGAGTACTTGGTGGTGGAGGGCTCTTTCATCCACCGCTGCTGCACCGTCTACAACGCCGCTAAGATTCCGGTTGCCGAGATCAGACGCAAGGTGGACACTTCGACCCACGTGACTCTAGGCAAGGACGTCTTCTCCCTGTCCGTAAAGGCCGGGTTCGACGTCGCCTTCACCATGGGTGTCATCCTCGTGCTAGATCAGATCACCGGTGACGGTGACGGCGACGCTGAGGTGGAAGCTGTGAATGTACAAGGGCACCAGGCACCACAGGAGCAGAAGTGACTTCTGGCCACTGTGGGGGGATCATGGGACCTCTGTCTTTGTCTTTTTCCTTGTAGGCCTGCAATTATTCCCACTCTCCCTTGAGATGTTCGTTTGGAGCTGCTTTTTGTCAATGGAAAAAAAGATGATTTTGATTTTGATGCCTATATGGAAAATAGACTTTCCACAGATAAATCTTCTCTACTGACCTATAACAATTATTGTTAAGAGTATAAGACAATTTACATAGAATTGCCATTTAGAAGTCACCCATTCTCCACGTAGTACAACTAAAAGCCACAAAGAAAATAGTTGACAAATTATCTTTAAATTTTTCCTCAATATTACATAATGAAACGTTCCACGATGAATTTAATAAAAATTTTCAATAAAAAACTTTCCGAAGATTTTAAATTTCCATCAAGTTGGAAAGATTAAGGGATGAAACGGCTGTAGGGGTAGGGGCAATGAGCAATGATTCTCCCTAACAATTTGCTTCGGTGGAATTGTTCATGCCTGACAACATGTAATCCGAATATAGGAACGGATGAAGATTAAGGGATGAAACGGTTGTAGGGCAATGATTCTCCCTAACAATATAGGAAAGGAATGGAATCAACATCCCCATGTAATCCGAATATAGGAAAGGAATGGAATCAACATCCCCATGTAATCCGAATATAGGAAAGGAATGGAATCAACATCCCATGGAATCCGAATCAGAATGTATTCTATTGAGTTTGGAAATTAATTAATTGAGAATAAAATAACAAGTGGATTAAAAAAAAAGAAAAAAATAGTGTAATTTTAAGTTAAAAAGTAAATTAAATATTTAAAAAAAGAAAAAAAAATTAAAAATTGATTAAACTAGATATATATCAGATAAAAAAATGTCAAAATCGATCCTATCAACCAATAATTAGTTAAATTAAGGTCAACACCTATCAATCCGAATCGTATTACATCCAACTCAATTACTAGAATAAAAAAAATATAAGGATAATTATATAAAATAAATTATTTTGTTTCCCAATTTAGACTTTTAATAAATTATAATGTAAAAATTTACCAAACATATAAATACTTGAAAATATCATTAATTGAAAACAAATATTTATGTGAATTATTTTTTAGTGCTATACCTCAATATATGCTAGAGTGGTTAATTATTTTCAAGTAAAATTTTCGCTTTCCAATTTGATACGATTCGTTTTAATAACAACTCGTTTATTTTATATTATAAATATGAATAAATCACATTTGTATATATATGTACACCAAAATTTTAGAATATAACAACTTACCTATTATTTTAAAATTTCTTCCAAGAGAATACAACTTGTAAAATTACATAGAAAATTCTAAGCAATAACAATTACGAATCATATTAAGTAACTTATGTATTGAGTTCTTGAGATTTATTATTCAAGTTTAGAGTATAGGAAATGTCGCTATCACGTCCTACTCCGTTTCACGATCGATGGTCCGGTACAACTCGTTAGATATTTCGATTTTACAATTATTGATACATTAATTAAGTTAATACTAGAAGAACCAATGCTTAAAATAAAAAATGATGAAATAATTTTCAACGAAAACTCTAATTTTTATTTCATGAACAGTGTGTCAAAAATATTAGACAAATAAACTTGTAATATAATAACTGATAAACAATTATTTAAAACATTCGTACACAAGTTTTAAGATATAACTTAAGTTACATTCGTTTTCTAGGTGATGTTTGGACTTGTGTTTCACAAAATCTCAACTTTCTCATTTAATTATTTGGGGTGAGTTTACAACTAAGTGAATAAGCTAATGGTGTTGGACTACTATATCGCTTATTACTTCATGCTTCACAAAAATTCTATATAGAGAGATTTATTCATAATTTAATATATATTATGTAGTTTTCATTATTTCTCGACCCTTAATACTCATGCCTTAGTCTTTTTGCACTCATGCATATCTAGTTAGAGTTCCCATTCACTATTTGTCATATTAATGAATCATAAATATTCACATACCACAAACAAATGTACAATAGAGTATATGAGTACATGTGAGTCGCATGCCCATATTCACCTAGTACTATAAAAGTCTATGCACTCATATGAATGTTGAGATTGTAACTTCTATAATCCACATACTAGCATTCCCCACCATCTATACAATAGAATGTGTATACTTTCACATTGCTTGTCGTCCATGTTACACATATAATTATATCTTGCATTTCTCATCTTCCATGCTGTCATATCCCAACCTAGTTTTGTCGGAACCCTATGACAACCCGCCACTTTTCTCAGTTTAAAAGAATTACTACTATTGTGGTATTGGTAGAAATTAGGTGAAATCCAAAATATTTTCAAAGAATTGTCATGAAAGTACCTTATAATATATTGGAAAATAATTATTGCACAAAACATAATAGGAAGCAATTTCTTCACAAAGTTACTCTTCATGTTTATTCTAAAATGAGTTTAACAGAGAGGGTGAGTACTATAACTTAGCGAGTGATTAAAAAGGAAATTACTCGAGAATATTTAAAGGGTTGTTTAATTCTCAATAGTATTCTCCTTATAAATTTTGGTTTAACAAAAAACACACACCATTTATAATAAAAGTGTTCATTCATTTGTAGAATAATGTTCCACTTGCGGATCGAATCGACTTTACCATCCACTCTAGTAGAAGGTTGCAACCTCTACCATAAGTTTGTGTGAGCACTATTGACCAACACCTAGACTTTATCTAAAACTTCATGTCTGCTATTGTGGCATGAGACCTCTCTCCCTTCTTTCTTGGTTTCAATGCGCATAAAGCTCCTAGAGTTACTTGACATACCAGAATGATAAAGCTTCCCTTATTCTCCTTGAGTCGTCCAATAGCCCTTAGAACCATTACTACCCAATACTGGGCACCTCGATGGTTACGTATCTCAACATGCACAAACAAAAGTATTTTTAGTTAAGACCTTTTATTTTTGGTACTACCAGCCCAATGAGTTTGACGGCACAACTTTGGCTCAGTAGCTAAATCATACAATTTAAATAATTAGGCAAGTTTTCATAATGCTCATAAAATAAAATTTGTCTACAGGTCTAGGCCCATTTCCATTGGCCTTAGTTCCAATTCAAAAATCGAGGTCTTGCGCCCACTAGAGCAATTCTAGCCCTACAAGATATGTGCTTCATGCTCTCTACAAAAATATCTCCAAAAAATTTTAAGTAGCTTCACATAGTTGGCTGAGACTATTTTTGGAAAATATTTTGACATTTGGTAACATGAAAGTACGTTTATCATCCTAAATGAGCATGATGCCGAAAATCCCACTCACCCGATATCACTAACTTGTTCGTCCTATATGGATTTTCATTTGCTATTGAACAATTCTTGTGGTTGTAGATATGAATCTCCTTTTAGAACTTACATTATCACAGGTAATGAGTTAATCAAATATTCTAACTTTTCGATTAGGTTCCTTTGTTTTCTCCTAATTACATTCAAGTCCCTAAGTTTGTTTTATTGGAAATTGATTCCCAAAAATTACCAAAATCTTCTAACTTTATTTTATTTGCAATTCCACCCCTTATATAATTTTAATAAAAATAAAATTATTTAAAATTGTAAATAAATCCTTATAATTATTTATAATTACAATTAAATTCCCAAAAACTATTTTTAATTGCAATTAAATCACAAACTCTTCTTATTTACAAATTGATCCTCAATTGATTACAATTTCACAAAAGTCCCCAAACTTTCGAAAATCCCCAATTTGCCCAATTTAAAAAAAAATTCATTTTAACCATCGAATCCTTGATTCATCAAATTGATTGCTTAAAACTTGTTTATTTCTTCCTAACATGCTACTAATCATCTTCTCTATCCTCATATGAGCATTCTAAGCTTATAATCACTTCATTTGACACAAAATCGAGCTCAAATAGAGTTTCATCAAAAAAATCTTTCTAGATAGAGAAAGTTTTGATTTCTTATCGGCAAAGGGGCGGTTGTGGTTGTTATGGGTGGCTTGTGCTCATCAAAGGGATTCTCCTAGGATCAAATTTCTCATCAATTGATTGCTTGAGCAATGGAAATTTCATTAGCAAAGTTTATGATTATTTCACTTTGTAATTTTACTATTCAGGTGAGGGAAGGTGGAAGGGTTAGCATGGAGGTTGAGGTTCAGTTGTAGGGAGCTGTGGGAGGGTTAGCATGGTCATAGAGGGTCAGTGGTGGTCGGATTTCAGTTCGAAAGCTTATGCCCGAACTCGGCCATCAAAGTTCTAGTACTATGCAGCCTTACCAGAGTTTCTCTTGTAATCCTTGAGCTGAATGGAGTGTGCAGGCAGATAGAGGACTTTTTCAAGATTCCACATAACTAAATTTTGTAGTCAGAGGTGGAGAAAATGGTTGACGACGGAGCTTTGGTTCGAGGTTGGTTGGAGAGTGGAGTAGTTCGTCTTCTTTAAACTTTTGAGGGATGGAGAGAATGAATGGAGATGAGCTCTTTATATAGGAAGCTCGAGGACTGATCATTTTATCCGTTCATCAATCAGTCAGCCATTAACTCTCTGATTTAAGGCCTTGTTGAAGGGATTTTTTGGCCGTCGAAGTTATGACAACCATTTCAACCATTTTATCTCTGCCCATTCAAAGGTTGAAGATGACACTGTGTGCGAGTGTGCGAGCTTCGCATGTGTAGACTGTCATGCTATAATTGGCTGGTATTACTGACGCGACCGCTCACTCAACATCTAAGTCATATGTTGAACTGTTGACCAGCCACGTGGTGACTTTTCATTAGTTCTCTATACTGATGTGGCCGCTAACTGAATCTTGCACTCTATTGATTATGACACGTGGTGTAAATCCTATCTTCAATAATAAGAAAACCAGACTAGGGGATCGAAAAATTTCGAGCAAAAACCAAAGATAACACATACCAAAAACTCGTATTTCGAAGAAAACACATGAATTTGGAAAACCCCAAGTGGCCAATAATGATAAAAAACCACAAAAAAGGACCATGTAGTATTGAAGAAGTATGGATTCGATCCTAGTCATGTACTGGAGCACCCCCCTAAATTGGAGGAGAACCTGTCCTATGAGGGGGAACCTATCCAAATCCTCGATAGTCGAGAAATGAATCTTAGGAACAAGAAGATTCCAATGGTGAAGGTACTCTAGAGAAGCAGTAAATTGGAAGAGGAAACTTGGGAAACCGAGTTCGTAATGAAAGAGAAATATCCTCATCTATTCAATGGATAGAAAGTTTTGAGGACAAAACTCTTTAAAAGAAGGGGAGAAGTTGTAAACCCCATCTTCAATATTAAGAAAGCTAGACTGGGGAACACGAAAATTTTGAGCAAAAACTGAGATTAACACAAACCTAAACTCATATTTCAAAGTAACAACGGGAATTTGGAAAACTCCAAGTGGCCAATAATGATCCAAAAACCACATAAAAGGACCATGAAGTAAATTGGATGTGAAAACCGGATGGTTTAGGGTGAACCGAACCTGAACTTGATTGCATCGGAATGAACCATGCAAAATTGGTCCAATGATTCATTTTTCTAGGTGGCTTAAAGACATCAATTTTGAAAATTTAAGCGACCATTGGATAGAAAATGAATTTAGAAAAAATAGAAAATATTAAATTTCAGAAAATCGGTCGAATCGGGCTTGAACTGGCCAATTTTTTATTTTGGGTCATCGAACCTGATCCGATCAAACCGATCAACAGTTCAGCTAGTTAACGGACCACTGCTATGTCAATGCCCAGTTAGCAGGCATGACCGATAAGTGCATAATACATGACAAAGCGCACCCAGTCAGCCACTCGATCAGTGCTTGGAAGCGCTAGCCAATTAGAGCGTGACACTTGTCTTTGGTCAATGGTCAAGGGTGGAAAATCTAGATCAGCAATGACCGATCAATAGGAGAGCGACACATGTCCATAGTCAATGGTCAACAGCGGGGAACCCCATCACCCGAGCAAGCCAATGAGGAGCTGCCACGTGGCAAAGGTGCCATGTAAGCAGCTGACTGTGATGTCAGAGAAATGGTCAATCAATTAAGGGTCTAAACATGGTAGAGCCACATCGGATGGCCTCATCTAATCATAGGCTAACACGTGTCAGTGGCACTATGTGTAAGGACAGAAGTTTGACGTATTTAAATCAACCAATTAGAGAGCACCATGTGTCACAACCAAACAACTAACCAAATACGCTCATCGACCACGTTGGAGTAAATGACCAATGGGAGGTCGCTTATCACGCCCTGACCCAGTTTGGTCAAATCCTCGTGATCAACCTGCCACTCTCCTAGTTTATTTAAGGGTTTCCCCTTGTTATAAATCGTAAAGAGTAAGACATTCTATAACCGACACCTTTCCTGAAATAATATAAATCAAAACTACATAAAATTTTAAATTTATCATACCTGTCTCACATGCGTATTAGTTGGTGGTCCTTGAGGGTAGGCTTTTTGGGATTTCCTGAAAATGGATATGAGGTAGGGGGTGAGTACAACAACTCACTGAATGGATTTTCAAAATTTGACTTTTAAGAAAAAGGTTTATTTGAAGTGTGTTAGACTCCTTATTTCCTTTAAAAAATCCTTTCATTTTAAATCTCTATTTTATGACCATTTCTTATTAATCACGGTGTGTCATCACCCAACACACATCCTTCATCATGAAGGTCAATCACACAATCGCAGGCCAGTACGTCCACTGAACCCACTTGTGGCATTAGAGCGACTTTACCGGCCACCAATATAGAAGTACGTCCACTTCTACCTTGAGAATGAGTGGATGTTCGCGACATCCAACCCTACATCCCGTAACAATTCTCCATGTCTGTATAAGGACAAAGACCTCATCCCGTCCCCACCCTGGTCTTGTACGCTTGAAGCTACTCTAAGCTTCGCAATGTCACCTGGTCCGACGAATTGCCCTTATACCCACCAGGTCGTCCAGGGCCCTAAGACACATCACTACCCTTCTTGGGCGTCTTGAAGGTCTCGTAATCACATCGCATACACAATTAGTATTTTCACATCATGCCATGTAATTTGTGGTGCCACTTGTCCAATGGCCTTGACCCTCAACTCAACTTGTAGCTATTTGTTTTGACTAGTCCGGAGACCTATTATGTCGCACTGCCACTAGTTGACTGAATAAGTCGGTCCTGTCATGGTACCATGGCCAAACAATTCATTTATTTAAAGTTTTATGGCATATAAATGATGTTTTTTTACGAGCTCCTGCTTGTGCCAACTTGCCTATGGCCCACTGTTCGATATTTTCAAAACTGGGCATATTAGCCCCCAAGTTCCAAAACTGAGGCCTACGACCTATCTGAGCTATTTGAGCTCCCATCAAGAAGGTCTTCCAAATCATTTAATTAGTGGCACATGGTGAGGGGAGAGTACTTCCAACAAAATTATATTTTCAACTATCCATTATACCAATCAAGTATGAGTATATCTCCACTCATAATTGATGAATGGGTTTTTCACTTCCTCCGAGTAAGTTTCATCATACCAACTGGGTATGATCTACCTACAACTAGTAAGTAGCTTTTTTGTGTCACTTTCACATCATACCTCTAAGTTGTGGTGTTTAAAATACCACTAAATACTGGGTTTTTATTTCTGAGGTACTTATCATCCCAACCAAGTAAGATATATAAATCCACCCACCCGTTAATGTAGTGAATTCCTCTCGACCGATTCTTTGTATTCACATGAGCTTGTACTTGCTAGTGTTCCCAGTACTTCGTATTCCTACACGATATGATCATTTCTGTTCATTATCTCTCGGTTTAATAGCCTTCATTCATTCCAATTGAATGAGAAAACTAAACTTTTTATTTATTTTCAATTAGGTCTCTAAAGTTATTTTTCTTTAACTTTAAGTCCCTAATATCAATGTTTCCTCAAATTGAAGCCCAAAACTTTTAAAATTTACCTTGGGACTTTATTCAATTTCATAAAATGGGTTTAATTTCCCAAATTTCCAATTTGGTCCTCCAACTTTTCCAAAATTACCATTTTGCCCCTACTTTACAAAAATGGTAATTTTTGCCTCAAAAATTCCAAAAAATGCCCAATTGGTCCTCAATTTTATTAAATTACACTTTAGTCCCTCTAATTTTTCAAAATTCCCAAATTTCCTTCAATTTTCCCTCAATTTCAACATTCAAACTTTGCCCAATTTGATTTTATCAAATTGTCCGATCAAATGAGTTTAATTATTGAAATTGAAGTTACATTGGAGTTTCTACACTTCCATACGATTCAATTGCACTTTGAATCACACAATTTAGTGCTGAAATAAGCTCAAACAGAATTTCGCTAGAAAACTGAACTTAGAGAGAGAAAGTTTCGAAAGCTTACCGTCAAGGGCACGGTGGTCCAGACTTTCAATCTGGCATGATAGCTCTCATCCTAAGGATCATCCTAGAGTCAAGAATTGCATCAATTGATGCCAAATTGAGTTAGAATTTCATCATCAAAATTCTACTGGTTCACTCTCTAGCACTGGTCGAAAATTGTAGAGGGTAGCCGAATTGGCTTACCTTTCCATTCCAATTTGGTTGTGGGAAGGCCGAGAAGGTGTCAGGAGAGCTTCGTTTGGCCTAAAAAGGGCTCGAATTAGCTGATTTCAGCTTGGCCGAAACAGGACAGCTTCGGTTTGCCGAAACTGCGTCACTATTCGATCACGCCAGCGCTTCTCCGACGACCCTCGGAGAAAATGGAGACTACAAGCATGTAGCTGACTTCTTCTCGGTTCTAAAGAATTGGACCTCACCTTGTTTGGATCAAAAAAGAGCCCAAGTTGAAACTCTAGTTCAAGCTTCACCAAAAATTGGAGCTGTTGAGACAGAATAGAGTTTTCAGGTGTGGAGATGATGAATAGGGAGGGTCTCTTTATATAAGAATCTCGGGAACTTCCTGGCCATCCAATTGGGACCTTAATGGCGGTTGTTCATTGCCTGAAACTCCCTGGCTAGACACTTTTCAACTTCGTCGGCGCTGCGCGATTTCGGAGAGTGAATAGTGCTGTCATCTAAAGGAAGAAGACGATATTATTTCGAACTAGACCGAACCGGGTTCAAAGCTTAAACTGCCCGGTTGACACCCAATTCGACCAATTTTTTTTAAATCTAAAAATTTTAAATTCATCTAAATTCATTTTCTATCCAATGGTGGTCTCAAATCTCAAATTTGAATTTTTTATGCCACTTAGAAAAATGATTTTATCATCCGGTTCAATAGTGGTTCAAATCGGTTCAATCCAGTTTATATCCGATTCACCTAAATCGATTTGGTTTTCATCTCCAACTCATCCTAAAGTCATTTTTCATGACTTTTGTGACTCCGTAGGTCACTTGGTATCCATAAATTTTCCAATTTGTTCTTTCTCTATCAGTTCCGATTCATGAACTAACTCGGTTCATAAACTGGTTTAATCTAGTTGGATTTGGTTCATCTAAACCGGTCTAGTTTTTCTCTTCCAATTTGTCCTAAGCTTCTTTTCCGAGGTTTTATGAACACTTTAGATAACTCAGGAGTTGTAAATTTCCAAATTAAATATTCTCTAATGATCGAGTTTGTGAACCAATTTGGTGTTTCTCACTCGGTTTGATCGGTTCATTTCCCAATTTTCCTTAACTCAAAAGGGCGGGGTTTATATCTCTCCCCTCGTTTATGTTAACTTGAACATGTTAATGCTTCGGTCATTCTTCCACTTAGACCACTTTAAATTATGCACTTCAGGAAGTTCCTTTCCTTTACATTGTTTACTTCTTCCATGGAGTTTAGTATGTCATGCTTGTGAGTTCAAACGTATTTTCCCCAGGTTATCATCTTCCTTTGCTTAAGGAAAGATTCTTCCCCTTGAGGTTCTTACTCAAAATTTCTGGTTTGGGTGTTCCAAGATACCCAATCATTACTGTGTTTGGTTATTCTTTGCATAGTTGAAACTCTTAGCTCGGTGTTCTTTCGAGCATTGCATACTTGTTTTTCACGGTTTCATTGTTATTACCCTTTCATCCTATTTTGACCCTTATTTCATCCGTCATTTATTTCAATTTTGGTCAAAATTTGTTTGACCTTGCCATGCTTACTAACTGACTCTTCCTTACTTGAGTCACATTTTTTTCCTTGAAATTGTTGGGCTTACATGCCCCTTACAACATGACATACTCTAGCAAATGTCTTTGACCATTTAAATTTTTTTTGAACAATTTTATAACGATTATGCTTCCTTTCTTAGGTCCTTCCTCATTCCTAGGGACATCCTTTACTCGAGGATTTTCCTTTGTCCTTAATCCACTAGGAGCCATATAAAAATTTTAAAATTATTCCTATAAGTTACTATCTTTTCTAGTCTTGATTATGTATTCGAGGAAACAGGCTCTGATACCACTCAAGTTATCATGCCCCGACCTGGTTTGGTCAGATCCCCGTGATCAACCCGCCACTCTCCCAGTTTTTTTAATGGTTTCCCCTTGTTATAAACCGTAAAGAGTAAGGCGTCCTTTAACCTACACTTTTCCTAGAATAACATAAATCAAAACTGCATAAAATTTTAAATTTATCATACCTGTCTCATAGGAGTATTAGTTGGTGGTCCTTGAGGGTAGGGTTTCCGGGATTTCCTAAAAAGGGATATGAGGGAAGGGGTGAGTACAACGACTCAGTGAATGAGTTTTCAAAATATGACTTTTAGGAAAAAAGTTTATTTGGAGTGTGCCAGACTACTTATTTCCTTTCAAAAATCCTTTTATTTTAAATCACTATTTTATCACTATTTCTTATTAATCACGGTGTGTCATCACCCAACACACATCCTTCATCATAAAGGTTAATCACACAATCACAGGCCAGTATGTTCACTAAACCCACTTGTGGCGTCAGAGCAACTTTTCCGGCCACCAAGATAGAAGTACGTCTATTTCTACCCTAAGAATGAGTGGATGTTTGCGACATCCAACCCATAATCTTGCAACAATTCTACATGTTCATATGAGGACAGAGACCTCATCCTGTCCTTACCCCGATCTCGTGCACTTGAAGCTACTCTGAGCTTCGCAAGGTCACTTGGTCCGGCGAACTGCCCTTATACCCACCAGGTTGTCAAAGGCCCTAGGACACATCACTACCCCTCTTGGGCATCTTGAAGGTCCCATAATCATAGTGCATGCACAATCAGTATTTTCACATCATGCCATATAATCTATGGTGTCACTGGTCCAACGGCCTCGACCCTCAACTTAACCTGTAACTGTTTGTCTTGACTAGTTTGGAGACCTGTCATGTCGCACTCCCACTAGTTGATTGAATATGTCTGTCATGTCTTGGTACCATGGCCAAACAATTCATTTATTTAAAGTTTTATGGCATATAACTCATGTTTGTTTACGAGCTCCTATCTGTGCCAACTGGCCTACGGCCCACTTTTCGAGATGTTCAAAACCGGGCATATTAGCCTCAAGTTTGAAAACCGAGGCCTCCGGCCTATCAGAGCTATTCGAGCTCCTATCTAGAAGGTCTTCCAAATCGTTTAATTAGTGGCACATAGTCAGGGGAGAGTACTTCCGACAAAATTATATTTTCAACTATCCATCATACCAATCAAGTATGAGGATATCTCCGCTCATAACCGATGAACAGATTTTCCACTTTCTTTGAACAAGTTTCATCATACCAACCACGTATATTCTACCTACAACTAGTAAATAATTTTTTCGTGTCACTTTCACAACACTTCTCTAATTTGTGATGTTTAAAATACCATTAAGTAGTGAGTTTTCATTTACGAGGTCCTTATCATCCCAACCGGGTATGATATATAAATCCCACTTACCCATAAATGTAGTGAATTCCTCTCGACCGATTCTTTGTATTCACATGAGCTTGTACTTGCTAGTGTTCCCAGTACTTCGTATTCCTACACGATATGATCATTTCTGTTCATTATCTCTCGGTTTAATAGCCTTCATTCATTACAATTGAATGAGAAAACAAAACTTTTTATTTATTTACAATTAGGTCCCTAAAGTTGTTTTTCCTTATCTTTAAGTCCCTAATGCCAATTTTTTTTCTCAAATTGAGTCCCGAAAATTTTAAAATTCACATTGGGACCTCAATTTAATCAATTTCCTAAAAAGAGGTTTAATTTCCCAAATTTCCAATTTGGACCCCCATTTTTTCCAAAATTATCATTTTGCCCCTACTTTACAAAAATGGTAAGTTTTTCCCCAAATATCCAAAAATTGCCCAATTGGTCCTCCAACATCTTTATAATGCCCAATTAGTCCTAAATTTTATGAAATTACACTTTTCCCCCTCTAATTTTTCAAAATTCCCAAAATTTCCCCAATTTCAACGTTCTAACACTACTGAATTTGATTTTATCACATTGACCAATCAAATAAGTTTAATTGTTGAAATTGAAGTTACATTGGAGTTCCTACACCTTTATATGATTCACTTGCACTTTGAATCTCACAATTTGGTACCGAAATGAGCTTAAACGGAGCTCCGCCGGAAAACTAAACTTAGAGAGAGAAAGCTTTGAAAGCTTACCGTCGGGGGCACGACAGTTTGAGCTTTCGATCTAGGCAGATAGCTCTCATCTTGAGGTTCATCCTAGAATCCAGAATTACATCAATTGATGCCAAATTGAGTTAGAATTTTATCATCAAAATTCTGCTGGTTCTTTCACTAGCACTAGTCCAAAATTGTAGAGGGGAGCCAAATTAGCTTACCTTTCCGTTCCATTTTGGCCGTGGGAGGGTTGAGGAGGTGTTGGGAGAGCTTGGTTTGGCCTGAGGAGGGCTCGAATTGGCCAATTTCAGCTCGGCCAAAATGGGGCAGCTTCGGTGTGTTAGAGTTGCTTCACTGTTCGATCATGCCGACTCTTCTCCGACGACCCTCAGAGAAAATGGAGACTACAGGCGTGTAGCTGTCTTCTCCCCGGTTCTTAAGAACTCGACCTCGCCTTTTTTGGCTCTGAAAGGTGCCCAAGTCAGAGCTCTGGTTTGAGCTTCACTGGAAATTGGAGTAATTAAGAGAGAATGGAGTTTTCAGGTGTGGAGAGGATGAATGGGGAGGGACTCTTTATATAGGAAGCTTGGGGACTTCCTGGCCATTTGATTGGTGCCTTAATGGTGGTCATTCATTGCGTAAAACTCCCTGGCCAGAAACTTTTCATCTTCGCCGGTGCTCCACGATTTTTTGGCGAGTGAACAGTGCTGTCCTCTGAAGGATGAAAACGACATTGTTCCGAACCGAACCGGACCGGACCGGTCCGAACCGTGTTCAAAGCTTTAACCGGCTGGTTCACTCCCAATTTGACTAAAATTTTCAAATCTAAAAATTGATAAATTCATCTAAATTCATTTTCTATCCAATGGTGGTCTCAAATCTCAAATTTGAATTTTTAAGCCAACTAGAAAAATGAATTTAGCATACTGTTCAATTGTATTTTAAACTAGTCCAAACCAATTCAATTCGGTTAGGTTCCAATTCACCTGAATAGGTTTGGTTTTCACCTCCAACTCATCATAAAGTCCTTTTTTTCATGACTTTTGTTACTCTTAGGTCACAAGGGATCCATAAATTTTCTGGTTTATTTTGTCTCTATCGGTTTCGATTCATGAATTTACTCGGTTCATAAATTGGTTAAATCCAAATGGATCCAATTCATCAGAATCGATCTAGTTTCTCTATTCCAATTTATCCTAAGGTTCTTTTCCAAGGTTTTATGGACCCTTTGGATCACCCAAGAGTTGTAAATTTCCAAATTGCTTGTTCTTTAATGATCGGGTGTGTGAATCGGTTCGATATTCCTCACTCGGTTTGATTGGTTCTTTTCCTGATTTTCCTTAACTCAAAAGGTAGCATTTACATTGCCACATGGCCAGTCAATGAGTCAATAACAGACTGAGACGCTTAGTGGGACACCACGTTAGCAAAGCTAGCCAATCAGAGTTCGCTATGTGGAAGCTCCACACACGACCTGGAGTTGTCTTCCTCCTTGGAACATTGGTAGAGAGGGATGTAGAGGTGACCGCTCGGTCTTCGATAACCGAAAATAGCACTGGTATGACTGTGAATGGGCAAATCAAGGGCCGAGTCGTAGTCAAGCTGATAGCTTGGTTAGTTGCCAAGCTCCCTATATAAAGATCTCCCCATTTGTCTTCCTTATTCTACAAACAACTAATGTAGAGAGTGTCCCATTATCTGATGAGACGCAAACCAGAGCTCTGATGTGGGCACTTTCTTCAGCTGCATTTGGACTCCCTAGAATTGGAAGGAAGTCCTCCATCCAAGCGCAACCTCCATTCAGCTCAAGGACCACCGTAGGAGCATCGGTGAGCTTGAATAGTACCGCTACTCGGACAATCATGAAGAAGCTGAGTTCCTCAAGCTAAATTTTGTTCACCCCCTACCTTCTTGTAGCTAGGCCGACCCTCCCATAGCCCTTCTCGACCGACCCTCGACCCCCTAGAACCTAAAGGGTAAGCCAATTCCACCTAGTTCCGCTAGAACAATATGGTTTGAGAAACTAAAGCACAAAACCTTCTCTTGTCAAATTCCCAATGCTCTGGCTGCTAATTGACTTGCATTTTGATCCTAGGATGATCCCCTAAACAAGCACTAACTGCCCCTATCTAGAGCTCCGACCGTCGCCCCCTTGACCGGTAAGAAAACCAACTCTCTCTCTAGAAGGCTTTGCCAGTGAAGCTCTGTTTGAGCTTAAATATATGTCAAATGAAGTGGTTCAAAGGTCAGGATGATTGTAGGAAGATGAGAGAATTGATTAGCAGCATGTTACTGGGCAGTTAACCAAGATTAAGTGGTTAATTTGATAAAACACGAATTCGAGGGTTAAAGTACAATTTTTGGGATAATTGGGCAATTTGGGGATTTTTGAAAAATTGGGGGCTGAATTGTAATTAAAGGAAAATTGAGTACTTAAATGGAAATAAGAGGACATTAGTGACATAAGAGGGATATTGGAAACCTTAGGGACCTAATTAAGGATTAAGTGAACATTAGGGACCTAAATGTAAACTTTAGGGATCTAATGGTAATTAAGACATAATTTGAGGACCTATGTGCAAATACATGAGAATAAGTTGTCTTTTCTGCCAACTTCCTAATGTGAATACTTGAACCATGTAGGACTTGTGTAGAGGAGCACGTAGCCGACCAAGATCCAGTCGGGATGAACACGTCACAATTACTAGGTGAGTGGGATTTTGGACAACGAGATTGATTGGACTGATTGGAACTTTTTGAAAGATCATGCTTCATTTTGAAAACCCAAATTTCTAGGAATATAACCACCTAACTGTTTGTTTTCGCTTGAATGATTTGGGGTTATATTTTTTTATTATAGCATGAATCATGATATTAGGGTAACCCATGAGTGGTGTATGGATACACCTCATGGGTTACGATCTTGTCCGACCATCGATGCGGATATGGGTGAGGCCCATGATCGATAATGTTGGGTTAGACCTAGTATGGTACAAGTGGGCCCAATGCCACATTTTCTAAAAATAAAGTGTGCCCAAGGCCATGTTTCAAAAATCTCGCACTAGTAGGCCTAAGGCTAATGGATATGGGTCCCACCCCATAAATAAGCTTGATTTAAGAGTGTATATGAAATTATCAAAATCTAGTAATGTTTGTGAAGCTATCATGTCAGAGTCAGGTTGTAGCATGATGGGTCGATAGCGCAAAGACAAGGGCTTTAAATTAAAACTGGTTGTTTGTGATTGCAATTGTACAAGTCCAAAGAGAAGCCCAGTTCAGGTCAGAGTTAGTCCTAAGTGCTACTGGAGAGGAGGGTGATATAAGGGCATAGATTATTGTTCCAGTACATCTCGAAGCTCAGGGAGCTTCATGCACATCGAGATCAATGGGGTGGAAGGAAGAGATCTCACCCCTAAAGTACCTAGGGATCGAAGTATTAGATAGGTTTGTGGGATGGTCTATGGGGCTCACACATACTTGTGGTGGAGGTTGTGGCTTCTCACTGAGGTGAACAGTAAAGGCACTCCGGGCCACTCATGGAATACCGTGGTTGTTTAGCATTTGAGGCTTAGTTCTGCGATCATTTGTTCCCTTTTTGGATAAAGGGTGTGTAAACCCCCGTCCCTTTATAGATAAGAAAACTAGGAAAAGAACCGGTCCTTTCAAAAATGAAAATCGAGCCGATTCATGAACCATAACCAATAAAGAAAGGGAAAAATGGGAAAATTGATAAATCCCAAGTGACTCAAAGAGTCATAAAAATCATGGAAAAGAACACTGGGACAAATGGGAAGAGAAAACTAGACTGGTATAGGATGAATCGGACCTAAATTGGATTGAACCAGTTTGAACCATACATGAACCAGTTTCTAAATTTATTTTTCTTGGTGGTTTAAATATTCAAATTGGTAAATTAAAGCTACCATTAGATAGAGAATCAATTTACATTAATTTAGAAAATTTTAATTTTGAGAAAGATAGTCGAATCAGGCCTGAACCACCCAGTTTACAGCTTTGAACCCGATGAGACCAATACGGTCTGGTTCAAAAGAGTGTTATCTTCTTCCTCAAGATGATGACATTGTTCATTATTGCAGAAAACAAATAATGTTGAAAAAGGAAAAATGGCTCCGATTGGGCCATTTTAGGGCGAGGATAATCTCAACCAAAATAGAATGTTGTCGGGCAGAGATTCCATGAGCTCCCTATGAAAAGAGCTCATCTCCATTCATCCTCCACACACCTCAAATCTCCATTCTCTCTCAACTACACCACTTTCCAGCAAAGCTCAAACTAGAGCTCTGATATAGACATTTTTCTTAGCCTCAGAAGGCAAGGTCGGGTCCTATAGATTCCGGGGGAAGTCATGTACCTGATAACATCTTCCTTTCAACCTGAGGACCGCCAGAGAAGCGCCGGCGGAATAAAACATTGAAGTAGCTCCGACGGACTAAAGTTGCCCTATTTTGGCCAAGTTGAATTTAACCAAATTTAGCCCTCCTCCTACCAAACCAAGTCTCCCCAACACCCCTACAGCCCTCACATGACTTTAACAGAGCTGAAAGGTAAGCTACTTCGGCCCTCCTCAGTCGTTGTAGATTGGAGTTAGATAGAGAATATGCAAAATTTCACTGACTAAATTCACCCCTGATTTAACTTCAATTGTAGTGATTCTTGATCCTATTAAATGAACATTAAGACAAGAGCTACCTTGCTCGACTGAGAGCTCGGGCCGCCGCACCTCCGATGGTAAGCTTTCGAAGTTTTCTTTCTGTACGAGCAGTTTTCTGGCAAAGCTCCGTTTAAGCTCAATTTAGACCCAAATGATGTGTTTCAAAGCTCAATTGAATTGTATGGATGTGTAAGAACTGATCCATACCTTCAATTGGAGTAATTAACCCCAATTGAATGGTCAATTTGATTAAATCAAATCCGGTCAGTTTGAAGGGGAGAAATTAGAGAAAATTTTGGGAAAAAATTGGGGATTTCAAAAAATTGAGGGATCTCTTTGCAATTTACCAAAATTGAAGGCCAAATGGTCATTAGAAAGATATTGGGTGACCAATTGGCCAATTTTTGGAACATTTGGGGTCAAATTGCCATTTTTGGTAAGTAGGGTCAAATTTGTAATTTTTGAAATGTTGGGGACCAAATTGAAAATTTGGAAAACTTGAGCCCTTTATAAAATGTTGAGTAAATTGATGACTCAAAGGGAATTTTGGATGTCTTGGGACTCAATTTGGGGAAAAGTTAGCATTAGCGACCTAAAGTTAAGGAAAATGAACTTTAGGTACCTAAGTGCAATTAATTAACAATTTTTAGTCTAGTCGCTCATACATGAGAAAACGATGGCTATTGTGCCAAACCTTAATTGATAAGAATACTTAAATTGTGTAGAGACATGAGAGACTAGAAAGCCAACAAGAAAAATCTAGCATGGATTTGAAAACTGACTAGAGATGAATACGTCACGATCATCGGGTGAGTGGGAGTATCTAACATCATACCAGGTTGGGATGATGAGCATTGTTTTAATGGATAAAAAATACTCACCAGTTGTCACGCCCCGACCCGGTTTGGTCGGATCCCCGTGATCAACCCGCCACTCTCCCGATTTACTAAAGGGTTTTCCCTTATATTATAAATCGTAAAGAGTAAGGCGTTAACCTGCACCTTTTTCCAGGAATATCATAAATCAAAACTGCATAGTAATTTAAATTAGTTGTACCAATCTTGCAGGCGTTTAATTGCGCAAGTCCTTTAAGGTTCAGCTTTCCGGGACTTCCTGAAAGAGGTATAAGGGAGGGGGTGAGTACAACTACTCAGTGAGTGGGATTCAAATCTTTTAACTTTCAAGAAAAACATTTATATGGAGTGTGCCAGACTCCTTTGTTTTCAAAAAAATCATTTCATTTAAAAATTCATCTTTTTCCATTATTTCTTAGTTATCGATGTGTCATCACCCAACACACATCCTTCATAATGAAGGTTACACACATTCGCAAGTCAGTATCACTACTGAACCCGCTAGTGGCTTCGGAGCGACTTTACCTGCCACCTGGATAGAAGTACGACCACTTCTACCCTGTGAATGAGTGGATGTACGAAACATCCGACCCACAATCCCGAAATCACTTCTTCGTGTCCGTATGAGGACAAAGACCTCATCCTGTCCCCACCCCGGTCTCATGCGCTTAGTGCTACTCCAGATTTCGCACAGACACCTGGAACGACGAACTGCCCTTATAGCCACCAGGTCGTCTAGTGCCCTTAGGATGCATCACTACCCCTCATGGGCGTCTTGATGATCCCGTACTCATAGTGCATGCACAAACAATGTTTTCTTATATTGCCATGTAATATGTGGTGCCATTAGTCCAACGGCCCCGATTCTCAACTCAACCCGCAGCTATTTGTCTTGACTAGTCCGTCGACCTGTCATGTCGCACTGCCGCTAGTTGACTGAGCATGTCGGTCCTATCTTGGTACCATGGCCAAACAATTCACTTATTAAGTTTTATGGCACATATATCATGTTCATTTACGAGCTCCTGCTCGTGCCAACTGGCCTTGGGCCCACTGTACGAGATTTTCAAAATCGGGCATTTCGCCCCCAAGTTCCAAAACCGAGGCCCTTGGCCTATCAGAGCTATTCGAGCTCCCGTCGAGAAGGTCTCCCAAATAGTTTAAGCATTGGCACACAGTCAGGGGAGAACACTTCCGACAAAAATAGGTTTTTACTATCCATCATACCGACCGGTATAAGGACATCTCCGTTCATAACCGATGAACGGGTTTTCAACTTCCTTCCAAGAAGTCTCATCATACCAACCGGGTATGATCTACTTACAACCCGTAAGTAGTTTTTCCGCATAACTTTCACATCACATTCTTTAAGTAGTGATGATTAAAATACCACTAAACAGTGGGTTTTTATATCGAGGTACTTATCATCCCCAACCGGGTATGATGTTAGTAAACCCACTCACAACCGGTAAGCGGTTTTTAACTTTATAAGGTGTGCTCATCATCCCAATTAGGTATGATGTTTGTAAACCCACTCACCCGTTAATGCCGTGAATTCCACTAGACCGGTTCTTGGTATTCATGCGAGCTTGTCCTTGCTGGCGTTCCCGGTACTTCATGTTCCGGTGAAGGCACGGCGGTCCGAGCTTTCGATCTGGGCAGATAGGTCTCATCCTGAGGTTCATCCTTTCGGTCCTAATTCGGTCGTGGAAAGGCTGAGAAAGTGTTGGGAGGGCTTGAAATGGCCGATTTCAGCTTGGCCGAAATAGGGCAGCTTCGGTCCGCCAGAGTTGTTTGACTATTCCATCATGTCAGCGTTTCTCCAACGATACTCGGATTGATTGGAGTTTGCTATCAGATAGCTGTCTTCCCCCCGGTTCTAAAGAGCCCGACCTTTGTTCAAGTCGAAGCTCTCGTTCGAGCTTTACCGGAAAATGGAGCAGTAGAGAGAGAGAGAGAAGTGTTCTGGTGTGAGGAGAATGAAATGGGGATGAACTCTTTATATAGTTGTAAAACCCGTGTATTAAATGGGCGAGATTTATTACTCTTATTAATATTGCCATAAATTATTGGTATTAATTCCAATAATTTAATTTCGGTATTAATTCTAATAAATTAAATTTCAGTATTAATTCTAATAATTTAATTTCAGTATTAAATTATTTGTATTAATTCCAATAATTTAATTTAGGTATTAAATTATTGCTATTAATTATATATTAATTTATGATAAGGCGTACATACAAATTTTTGACCGAAATTTCTGGTTACAAAAAAAAATTTATACTTCCCAGGAGGTCACCCATCCTCACATTACTTTTAAGTAAGCACGCTTAACTTTAAAGTTATTATGAAATTTAGTTCACTTGAACCAATTTGGTTTTTATTTTCTAATTTGTCTTAAGTTTATTTTCCAAGGTTTAATGAACCCTTTGGATCACCCGAGAGTTGTAAATTCCCAACTTGCCCGTTCAGAAATAATCGGGTTTGTGAACCGGTTCTAAATCCTCACTTGGTTTGACCGGTTCTTTTCCTGGTTTTCCTTAGCTCAAAAGGGCAGGTTTTACACCAGTTGTGAGTAGGAATGAACAAACATCATACTCAGTTGGTATGGTGAGTTTACTTGAGAAACCCACTTAATAGTTATAAGCGAAGATATCATCACACCCAGTTGGTGTGATTAAGTTAAAAATAAATTTTTTTATCATAAGTGTTCTCTGCTGACTGTGTGCCAATGCTTAAATGATTTGGGAGACCTTCTTGAAGAGAGCTAGAACATGTAAGATAGGCCAAAGGCCTCAATTTTTCAACTTATGGGGCTAAATGACCGGTTTTGGAAAAACACGTGTAGTGGGCCCAAGGCTAGTGGGCACGAGCAGAAGCTTGTAAACAAACTTGATTAAAGAAAGCCATGAAAGTTTCTAATGAAATTGGTTGTGTGATTTCGCCATGGTATCGAGTCAGGACTGACAAACTCAATGGACTAGTGACAATGCGTTATGGCCAGGTCAATGGACCAAAATAGACAAATAGTTGTAGATCGGGTTGATGGTTGGTGCCGTTGGACCATTGGCACCAAAGATAATGGACATATGTGAAAATAGTTATTTATGCATGCACTTGTGGTACAAGACCATCAAGACGCCTTAGGGGGTAGTGATGGGTCCTAAGGGCTACTAGATGACATGCTAGAGATAAGGGCACTTCGTCGTGCTAGTTAGTCTAGATGCACGGAGTAGCTTTTTGTGCATGAGACCGGGGTGGAGTTGGGATGAGGTCTCTATCCTCATACGGACATGGAGTGACATTAGGGTATGAGGGTCGGATGTCGAGAACATCCACTCAAACCCATGGTAGAAGTGGACGGGCTTTTATCTTGGTAAATGGTAAAGACGATCCGATCCACAAATGGGCACAGTTAACGGGTTGCACCTACAAATATGTGTACCCTTCCTAATGAAGGGTGTGATAACCATGCTCACTGAGTTGTAAAAACTCATTCCCAACACCTGCTCACTAAGTTGTAAAACTTACCCCCTCCCTTTTACCCCTTTCAGGTAACTAAGGAAACACCATTCTTAAAGACCCTTCTAATTTGGAATAGTAAGAAGACTGGTATGTCTGTTTTAAAATACTCAATTTTGTATAATGCTATTCCAGGAAAGATAGGTAAAAGTACACCTAACTCCCCGGGGTTTAAAAAAGGGTGAAACCCATAATGGACCAAAGGGAGTGGCAGGTTACTCACTAGGATCCGAACAAATGGGGTCAGGGCATGACAACTTGAGTGGTATCAGAGCCTATTTTCTCAAATTCATTATCAAGACTATATAACATAGTAACTAAGAGGAATAAATTTTAAAATTTCAGATGGCTCCTAAGAGAGCAACCAAGAGAACAAGAGTAGTTGTTACTAACACTGCCCAACAACCCTTCCCTATGGAAACTTCCCGAGAAGCCTAAACAGTTCCACCTGGACTAAGCTCGAAACATCAAAGGCTGTACGAGGAGTTCATTCGAGTGATTGGATGGCCTAACCTCGCCCCTGAAGTGGACACCAACTCTCGAGCTAAGCCGGAGGAAGTACAATCTCATCCCCACCTGCAACCAATTCCCCTCCAGTTGACATCCCTAAATACCTCAAAACTCTCTGTCAACTAGGATGTAAGCCTTTCCTAAGAGAGAAGGATGCTGGAGCTGCTATGGACTGGCTGGACAATATTAAGAAACTCATGGGGATAGTCAGGATTTCACAGAGGACATGGTAATCCTATTTTCCTAGAGGCTAGTGCGAAAAAAGGTGGTGGGACAATGTTAGAAGCCTACATACCACCACCCAACCTAGGAGCAATCCAATTAGAGATATACGGAGGAATACCTAGCTCCGCATCTAATTAATGAGAAGAAGAAATATTCCCTACGACTCCAAAAATGGCTTAACTCTATCTTAGAGTATGAAACTAAGTTTAGTGAGTTAAGACCCTTTGCCTCTGACCTAGCCAAATCTATGGATATATGCCAAAGATTCATGAACGGTCTCAACATGGACATACGAGACTAGATGGGAGTGCCAGGACGCTGCATGGATTTAGGATATGTAATCAGTATGGGCCACCAATGTCAGCATCTAGTGCAAACCCGATGCTGCTGGATGGAGCAGGCTAATCTAGAGGAGGACAATGGCCAAGGCTGTCATGGAGGACGAAAGGAGAAAAATGGTCCAAAGTGCGGAAACAGGGTGGGTTTCTAAAAGAGGAAGGACGTGCCACCACCTCAATAGAGAGTAATCCCTACCTTACTATAAGGAAACCCTTGTTGTCCTAGATGCCAAAGATACCACGAGAGAGCCTGCTTATCCCATTTTGGATGTGAGCAGGTGGGGCACTTTGCAAAGGAATACCCCACTCTTAGGGAGAATAAGCAATGGAACACGCTAGGACCAACCCAGGGACTCCAAGGTAGGACGCCACGACAATGGTACTAGCTAGGGTATACAACCTCATCTAGGAAGAGGCTAGAAAAGATGCTAGTTCCATAGAAAGTACTTCCCAAAACCTCCCTAACTAAAAATTCAGAAAAAATATGTAATTTGATTTTACTCAATAAAGAAATTTAAATATTTCCATCTAAAAAAACATGCATTTCTTCAATTAAGGTACATACACTTATAGGGGAGAAAAGTTTATACTCTCTTTGACTCAGGAGCAGAGAGATCCTTCATCAAGGAAGAACTAATCTCAAGTCTTCCCCTAGAACATACCTCCCTAGAACAAAGTCTCAACATCCTCACACCCTTAGGAGAAGGATTGGATAGGGACAAACATTTAAAGGGATGTGAGATCATGATTGAAGGAGTTAAACTAGAGGCGAATTTGATCCCATTACCTCTAAGAGAGGTAGAAATAATATTGGGAATGGATTGGTTAAGTACCCATCAAGCCAAGATGGAATGTCGAAAGAAGGTAATAACTTTCCACATTCTCGAAACACTCGGACTATGTTTCCAAGGAGATAGGAGGAAGGGAGAAGTGCAATTAGTGTCCCACATAAAGGCTCAAGAGATGATATAGAAGGGTTGTAAAGCTTTCCTTGCAATTATCATCAATGGGAAGTTAGAGGAGAAGGGACCAGAAGACATCCTAGTAGTTGAACACTACCCGAATGTATTTTCGGAGGAATTACATGGATTACTCCCAAGCCAACAACTAGAATTTACCATAGAGTTAATCCCCAGAACACATCCCATATCCCAGGCCCCTTATTGCATGGCTCCAGCGGAGTTAAGAGAGTTAAAGGAGCATCTGGATGAGCTATTGGAGAAGGGTTTCATACACCGTAGTCAGTCTCTATGGGGTCAACCAGTCCTATTCGTAAAGAAAAAGGACGGGAGTTTGAGGTTGTGCATATATTATCGGAAGTTGAACCAGATTACCATAAAGAATAAGTATCCACTTCCATGGATCGATGACCTATTTGACTAACTAGAATGAGCAGCCTACTTCTCCAAGATAGACCTTCGGTTAGGATACCACCAACTTAGGACCCGAGAGGAAGATATCCCCAAGATTGCCTTTCGGTCTCGATATAGACAGTATGAATTTATGGTAATGCCTTTTGGCCTGACGAATGCCCCCAACAACCTTCATGGATTTGATAAATCGAGTATTCCAACCACAATTGGACAAGCTCGTGATTGTTTTTATTGACAACATACTTATATACTCACGAAATAGGATGGAGCACGAAGAGCATCTAACTATCACCCTAGAGACACTACGAAATAATCGCTTATATGCGAAATTCTCAAAGTATGAGTTCTGGTTGTAGGAGCTAGGGTTCTTAGGGCACATAGTGTCCAAAGATGTAGTCAAGGGGCCTGACAAAGGTGTAGTCCATATCTAATTGGAAGGCACCCAAGAATCCCTTTGAGATACGCAGTTTCTTCGGCTTGGCAGGGTACTACAGATGGTTTGTGTAGGATTTCTCTATGATAGCTGCTCCTTTGACCCGTCTCACAAGGAAAGGAGTGGAGTATAAGTGGGATGAAAGCTTTGAGAAATCCTTCATGGAGTTGAAGACCTATTTGACAATGGCACCCGTACTCACTTTGCCTGACCCAAGTGCAAGGGAGTATACCGTCTATAATGACGCATCTGGACAGGGACTCGGATTTGTATTAAAGCAACAAGGAAAGGTTATCACCTACGCCTCATGACAACTAAAAGTACATTATACGAACTACCCTATGTACGACATAGAGTTAGCCACAATAGTGTTCGCCCTTAAGATTTGAAGACACTATCTATACGGGGTTAAGTGTAGGATATATACCAATTATAAGAGTCTTAAGTACTTCCTAACTTAGCAGGAGTTGAACCTCCACCAGAGGAGATGGCTAGAGTTGGTAGAAGACTATGACCTTATGATTGAATATAACTTTGGGAAGGCCAATGTGGTGGCAGACGTCTAAGTCACAAGTATCAAACTGAGGCGACGCAGATAAAGACAAGCTACTTACCCTTATTGTAGCAGTTGAGAAGAATGGAAGTGGACCTTAAAGTAGACAAGAGAGAAAAATGCCTATTGGTTGACGTAGTGGTAAGACTTAGCCTAATAGAGTAAATAAAGGTCCAACAAAAAGGGGATAAGGAACTCTAGCCTTATTTGGACCTACTCAACGAAGGGTAGAACCCGAACTACAACCTTTGAGGTGATGGAGTGCTTACCTATAAGGGTAGAGTGTGTGCGCCTCAAGATAACGAACTGAAGAGATTAATCTTGGAAAAGACACATGACTCGGTTTATGTGATGCATCCGGGCAGTACCAAGATCTATTGCACCCTCAAACAAGGTTATTTGTCACGCTCCGATTTGGTTTGGTCGGATACCCATGAGCAACCCCCTACTCCCTTTGATCCATTAAGGGTTTCACCTTTCTAAACTGTGAGGAGTAAAGCGTCCTTTTACTTGTCTTTCCTAGAATAACATTATACAAAACTCAACATCTTAAACATACATACCTATCTTATAGTTTCAAGACGGGGAAGTCTTTAAAATTTTCCTCGATTACCTAAAAGGGGTAAAAGGGAGGGGGTGGGTTCTACAACTCAGTGACCGGGTGTTGGGAGTGAGTTTTCAAAATAGCTTTTGTTTATCAAACCATGCCAATGTTATCATTTCCTTTAAAGAGAGGTTACCAAAATTTAGGTTTTCAAAACCTTTTTCCAAAAACCTTTTTCAAAGGTTTACCATTTCTTTTTCCAAGGATTTTCAAATCTCGAAAATCCTTTTTCCCATTCATATATTAGGTGTGTTTAGCTCTCTTAGTCCATCCCCTTGCCTCGGGAGGCATTTAACAAACAATCACATGACCTTCATCAGGAAGGGTACACATATTCGCAGTTATAGCATGTCTACTGCACCCAGTTGCAGATTAGAGTGTCTTTACCATCCACCAAAATAGAAGCTCGTCCACTTCTACCCTGAATTTGAGTGGATGTTCTCAACATCCAACCCTCAGAACCGAATGCCACTCCATTTCCGTATGAGGATAGAGACCTCATCTCGACCCCATCCCGGTCTTATACGCAAGAAGCTACTTTAAGCTCCAAGACTGACTAGCACGACGATCTGCCCTTATCTCCACCATGTGGTCTAGTAGCTCTTAGGACCCATCACTACCCCTATTGGGTGTCTTGATGGTCTTGTACCACAAGTGCATGCACAAACAATAATTTTTCACATATGGCCAATATCTTTGGTGCCACTAGTTTGACGACCCCGACCCTCAACTCGACCTTCAATTATTTGTCTAGGCCAGTTCGTCGACCTAGTCCTGATGTACTGCTGCTAGTCCATTGAGTATTGTCGATCCTGACTCAGTACCATGGAAAAATCACACAATAATTTCATTAGATATTTTTATGGCTTTTCTTTACTTAAGTTTGTTTATGAGCTCCTACTCGTGCCCACTAGCCTCGAGCCCACTGTACGTAATTTTTCAAAATTGGGCATTTCGCCTCAAGAGTTTAAAAACTGAGGCCTTTGGCCTATCTAAGCTGTTCTAGCTCTCATCAAGAAGGTCTCCCAAATAGTTTAAGCAATGAACATAATCACGAGAGAACACTTCTGACAAAAAGGTTGTTTTCAACTTCATCTCACCAACTGGGTGTAATGATATCTCTGCTTACTACCGATAAGTAGGTTTCTCCATTCCTTAAGGAAGTTTGTCATACCAATCGGGTATGATCATCTCTATCTACAACCAGTAAATCGGTTTTCTTTTCATAAAAGTAAGAACATCATCCCAAACAGGTATGATGTGATTAAACCCACTCACCCGATGATTGTGATGTGTACGTCCCTAGTCAGTTCCCAAGTTTACGTGAGCTTTCTCTTGCTGGCGTTCTAGTCACATGTGTTGCTACACAATTTGAGCATCCTTATTAATTAAGGTTTGGCATAACAGCAATCGTTTTCTCACATTTGAGTGGCTAGCCTCAAAATTCTTATTTAATTGCACTTAGGTACTTAAAGTTCATTTTCTTTAACTTTAGGTCCCTAATGACAAAATTTCCCCAAATTGAGTCCCAAGGCTTCCAAAATTCCCTGTGAGTCCTCAATTTACTCAAAATTGTATATGGGGCTTAAGTTTTCCAAATTGCCAATTTGGTCCCCAACTTTTCAAAAATTACCATTTAGTCCTACTTTCCAAAATTTGCATTTTGACCCCAATTGTTCCAAAATTTGACCAATTAGTCCCTCAACATCTTTCTCATGGAAAATTGGCCTTCAATTTTTGGAAATTTCAAAGAGTTCCATCAATTTTCCGAAATTCCAAAATTTCCCCAAAAGTTTCCTTCAATTTCTCCCATTCAAATTGGCCAAATTTGATTTTTTTCAAATTGGCCATTCAATTAGAATTAATTGCTCCAATTCTATGGATCAGTTCCTACACTTCTGTACGATTCAATTAAGCTTTGAACCACAATATTTTGGTCCGAATTGAGATCAAATAGAGCTTCGGCAGAAAACTGCTCGTAGAGAGAGAGCTTCGAAATCTTACCGTCGGAGGTGCAGTGGTACGAGCTCTCGATCGGGGAAGGATGCTCTTGTCCGAAGGTTTCTTCTAGGATCAAGAATAGCTATAATTGAAGTCAAATCGAAGGTGAATTTAGTTAGTAAAATTCAATATTTTCTCTCTCTAACCCTCATTTGTAATGATTGAGTAAGGCCAAATTGGCTTACCTTTAAGCTCTGTTAAGGTCGTATGAGGGATGTGGGGGTGTTGGGGAGGCTTGGTTTGGCTGCAAGAGGGCTGAATTTGGTCGAATTTAGCTTAGCCAAAATAGGGCAGCTTCGGTTCGTCTGAGCAACTTCACTGTTTGATTCCATCGGTGCTTTTCCGATGGTCCTCGGGTTAAAAGGAAGATGATATTAGGTAGCTGACTTCCCCCGGAGTCTAAAGGGCTTGATCTTGCCTTTTGAGGCAAAGAAAAATGCCTATATCGGGGCTCTAGTTTGAGCTTCACCGGAAAATGGAGCAATTGAGAAAAAATGGAGATTTAAGGTGTGTGGAGAATGAATAAAGGTGAGCTCTTTATATAGGGAGCTCGAGGACCCTCTGCCCGACAACTTTCCATTTTGGTCGAGCTTATCCTCTCTATGAAACGGCCTGATCGGAGCCATTTTTCCTTCTCTGGCGTTATTAATTTTCTGCATTAATGAACAATGCTGTCATCTTGAGGAAGATGGTGGCATTGTTAAGAACCGGACCGGACCGGTTCGATCGGGTTCAATTCGTAAATCGGCCGATTCAGGCCCGATTCGACCAATTTTCTCAAAATTAAAATTTTCTTAATTCATCTAAATTCATTCTCCATCTAATGATAGCTTTAATTCCCCAATTTGATCATTTTAAGCTACCCAGAAAAATAAATTTAGAAACCAATTCAAGTATAATTTAAACTAGTTCAATCTAGTTCACCCTGAACCGGTCTAGTTTTCTCTTCCCATTTGTCCCAAGGTTCTTTTCCATGATTTTTATGACTCTTTGAGTCACTTGGGATTTTTTTGATTTCCCATTTTACTTAGTTTGTATCGGTTAGAGTTCATGAATCGGCTTGATTTTCTCCTTTGAATTGACCAGTTCTTTTCCCGGTTTTCTTATCTTTAAAGGACGGGGTTTGCGTTATTGGTGGAGAGGTATGAAGATGTATATTGCAGAATATGTAGCACAATGCTTGTCCTATCACTACATTAAAGCTGAGCACCAGAAACTTTCAACACTACTACAGTCCTTACCAATCCCCGAATGGAAATGGGAACACATAACTATAGACTTTATCACATGACTACATGTGACTGGAAAGGGACAAGAGACAATGTCACACACTGACCCGGTTTGGTCGAGCTCTATGATCAACCCATCACCCTTCTTCGTACTAATCTAGTATTTTTACTAAAGATTTTGAGGAAGGTAAAGGCTTTGGAGTACCTATTTTCCATAAAAGTTACCTGATAGCAGTATCGTTGGCTTCTTCTCCTAGCATAGGCTTGTCGAGGCGAGGTGTTTCTCCAGAAAAGGTTAATGGGAGGGAGTGAGTTTCTATAACTCAGTGAGTGGGGTTTGGGAAGCGAGTTTTCAAAAAATCAGTCTATTGAAAAAGTTTTATACTTTCAATATATTGTAATAATAGTTTGAACATTCCCCTTACTCGGGAGATGCCTTAGCAAACAATCACACGTTCATAGAACGGTCCCTGACCAATTTACTTGTGGTTTAATGCATCTTTACTGTCCACTTGAATAGAGGTGCACTGCCTTTACCCTGACTTTGAGTGGACATCAATAGTCTGACACTTCAAACCCTCATGTCGGCTATCTGAATAGAGGTGCACTGCCTCTACCCTAACTTTGAGTGGAAATCAATAGTTTGACACTTCAAACCCTCATGTTATCTATCTGAATAGAGATGCACTGCCTCTATCCTAAGTTTGAGTGGATATCAATAGTTTGACACTTCAAACCCTGATCACTTCACCTTGTCCACTTAGTGGGACGAGACTTCATTTGCCCTCCAGCCTCAGTCTTAGTGTGTATGAAGCTATCAGAGCTTCATGAATGATTGGCACGATAGACTCGCCCTTATTGCATCCAGGTCATCCAACAGCCCTTGGGACTCATCGACTACCCCTCTCAGGGGTCTAGATGCTCTTGAATTCCTCATGCATGCATACAATAGTTTTGATTTATTAACCATGCTCTTTGGTGCCAACGGTCCCGACACTCGACCTGGCCTGTAGCTATTTGCTTTGACCGGCCCGTTGACCTGGTCTGGGCACATTGCCACTAGCCCATTGAGTTTTGTCAGTCCTGTCTTGGCCCTGCGTCCAATTACACAACAATTCTAGTTTTCTGAGAATGGTGCTAGGACCTATTGATGGCACAACCTTAAGTATAAAGGAGGATGCTTATGAAGAATTCCATAGCTCCCTAGTTAATTTGTGACCATTTTCTGTGATAGGGCTAAGAGCCCAACCTTTTGTATCCCCATGTTAATAAAAGATTCAAATTCCCCAAATCTTCTGAGGATGTGATCTTACTAGGAATATGGCCTAAGGAAAATAAAACAAACCCACACTACTAAGGAAGAGTCACATCCCAGTGATGGAAGATGAATAAGAAAACCTAGGAGGACGCTTACCATGACCCTTAGCAAAGGTGATTCAGCTAGAAAACTGTCAAAGTTATCAAACTCAAGAACGGTAAAGCAACAAACCAATAGTAACCTTGGAAAAAGCCCCACACAAAGGAAAGGAAGAACCACAACAATCCATGTAAGGGGATAACGATGGGACATTACTTGAAGAGATGCCCAACCCAACTAAAAGACTAATACCATGTTGAACTATTATAGGTGTAAGGAAAGAAGGGGTGTTCCACACCTCATAGATTTAGGGAAACACCTCCTCAAAGGTCACGAAGGACATGAAGGATTGGAGACCGATACCATGGAGTGGGTTACATAAACAATTCAAAAAGAGGTCAAGAAAAGATGAGGTGAATACAAAAACTTCTTAAGAAGGTCAAACCGAGAAGGATACCTCATGAATAGGGATAAGGTACATGAGAAGCATACTTAGAACCCTCTCATAAGGGGCAAACACAGAAAAACGTCCCCCAAAACTCTAGGGAATGACACAGTGAGAGTGAAGAAGAGAAGGAATACGCTGTGAAAAGGAATCATTGGTTGGCGGATGTGCAAGGAGCCAACCCCTCATTAGAAGCTACTTGAAGGAAGGAAGTATCAGAGGCCAAGACTAACCTGCTTTGGAAAAGTGATATAATTTTAAAGTACTACCTCTTTTGGAAAAAGTAGAAAAGTAAAAAATCGAAGTCTCTGACCAACATATCTAAGGAAGACCGAGAAGTAGAAAGGACTATACGCTAAAAAGGTCAATGAGATGACATTAAGGACAGGAGTACTCGAGAAGACAACTACCCTAAGAAGACCTAAACCAAGGGACTGGTGGAGCCGAAGCAATTAACCAGCTAATACGCGGAAGAACCATGATGTAAGCTCCAACAAGGAAGAGAGGCAGAAAGGTCAAATACTCTAAAAGAGAAGGATGAAAGAAATCCTTAAAGGGATCAAAAGGCCAAATTAACAACCAAACTCAAGCCAAGAAAGAAATAGGCAAGCTTCTCACATAATGATAAAGAAATCTTGAAACAAGGAAGATTTGTATGCTCCCTAAGGAAATAGACAAGTATTGGGTATGAATGAGGATGTGGATAGAGTATAAAAGATGTCTTGCAAGACTTGAGGAGTAAAGGTAAATAGGAGAAGACAACATCAAGAGTAGAAATCACCTAGAGCAAATGTAAAAAAGCAATGTTCGGAGAAAGGGATAGAATTCTACAAAGGAAGGAAACCCCAAAAATACATGTGTATCCCAATTGAGAGGAAATGGAACCAACCAAAATAGAAGGAACGATAAGCTCACAAATGAAATGTTAGTTGAGATGGAAAATTCAAGTACCAAGGAAAAATGAGGTCCTAAGAAAGAAATTAAACTAAAGGAATTATTGATGGGCAGATGGACATAATGTGGATTGAAAGGAACCAACCCTTAATTAGGAAATGTTTCCAAGGAAGGAAGTATCATAATGGCCTAGGCTAACCTGTTTGGAGGGAACAGGAGAACCAAATAGAAAGAGAAAAACTAATAACGACAGACAGCCAAATAGAATAAACAAAACCCTAAGAAGGAATGAGATGTAGTAAAGACTACACTCTATGATGGACAATAGGATGGGCATGAAGAACGAGTGATACAACTGCCCAAACGATTGGACCAGAAAAATAAAGAATTGTGAAATGGTTGTGAACAAAATTAGAGGGGATTTAGGCTAAAGGAAAACCCTTGAGTAGAGGATATCATTGGCAATGATCATGGATCTAAGAAAGGACAAAACCCAACATGTCGATAAAACATTAGATGGCACTTGAAGTGTCTCTCTTAGCTTTAACATATATTAGCCGACTCTTCCTTAGTTTGAGTCATATTCTCCTCGGGTTGTTGGGCTTACATGCCCTTACAGCATGGCATTTTCTAGGACATGTCTCTATCCATTTGATTTCTAAAAGCTAAGAGAGACACTTCAAGAGATGTTTTAGAAATCAAATGGATAGAGACATGTCCTAGAAAATGCCATGCTGTAAGGGCATGTAAGCCCAACAACCCGAGGAGAATATGACTCAAACTAAGGAAGAGTCGGCTAATAAGCATGTCGAGGTCAAATATAACAATTTGGACCGAAGTTATAATAGACAACGAATGGAGGAAGAGTCTAAATGGGACAAAAAGGTGGTGATAAAGAAATCTGTGGAAATAAGTATGAAATGCTCTATAGGACGACAAGCTAAGGGTTTCAATGATCAAGCGGTTAACTAGACACGGAAATGGTTAGTTATCTTGGAATTACCAATCTTGAGTACAAGACTTCAAGGGGAAGAATGTTGCTCTAAGCAAAGAGAGAGATAAAATCTAAGAACATTCCCTGAGGTAAGGTATGTCTAGTTATGACAAACTCCATGGAGAGAGTAAATAATATTAAGGAAAAGGAATTTCTTAAGTGAAGGTTGTAAAAGGGACTAATTTCAAGGATGAGAAAAAAGTTTGTATCTTAAGCAAACACCAAAGGGGCATCAAAGGAAATGATTGTTCATGCAAGGATGTTAACTAAGTTTTAGGGACAAAACTCCTAAAAGGAGGGGAGAGTTGTAAACCTCACACTTTTGAGTTAAGGAAAATCGGGAAAAGAACCGGTGAAACCGAGTAAGAAAACCGAGCCGGTTTACAAACCCGATCATATGGGAACAAGCAATTTGGAAATTTACAACTTCTAGGTGATCCAAAGGGTTCATTAAACCTTGGAAAAGAAACTTAAGACAAAATAAAAGAGAAAAACCAAATTGGTTCAGGTGAACAAGATCCTATAAGAACTTTGAAGTTAAGCGTGCTTGCTTGAGAGTAGTGTGAGGATGAGTGACCCATTTAATACTAGTAATAAATCTCTCTCATTTAATACATGATTTTACACCTATATAAAGAGGTCATCCCCATTCATTCTCCTCCTGAACACTTCTCTCTCTCTCTCTCTACTACTCCATTTCCTGATGAAGCTCGAACCAGAGTTTCGACTTGAACATTTTTCTTAACCTCGGAAGGAGAGGTCGAGCTCTTTAGAACCTAGGAGAAGACATCTATCTAATAGCAAACTCCAGTCAATCCGAGAATCGCAGGAGAAGCGCTGACATGATGGAACAGTGAAGCAGCTCCGGCGGATTGAAGCTGCCCTATTTCGGTGAAGCTAAAATCGGCCATTTCGAGCCCTACTCAGACTAAAGCAAGCCCTTCTAACACTTCATTAGCCCTCCCACGGCCGAATTAGGACTGAAAGGATGATCCTCAAGATGAGAGCTATTGGCCCAGATCGAAAGCTCGGACTATTGTGCCCTCATCGGAACACGAAGTACCGAGAACGCCAACAAGGACAAGCTCGCATGAATACCAAGAACCAGTCTAGTGAAATTCACGGCATTAACGGGTGAGTGGGTTTACTAACATCATTCCTAGTTGGGATGATGAGAACAACTTAAAATTAAAAACCACATACCGGTTGTGAGTGGGTTTACTAACATCATACCTAGTTGGGATGATGAGCACAACTTAAAATTAAAAACCACTTACCGGTTGTGAGTGGGTTTACTAATATCATACCCAGTTGGGATGATGAGCACAACTTAAAATTAAAAACCACTTACCGATTGTGAGTGGGATTATATACCATACCCGGTTGGGGGATGATAAGTACCTCAAAATAAAAACCCACTACTAAGTGGTATTTTAAACATCACCACTTAGAGAAAGTGATGTGAAAATTATGCGAAAAAACTATGTACCGGTTGTAAGTAGATCATACCCGGTTGGTATGATAAGACTTCCTCGAAGGAAGTTGAAAACCCGTTCATCGATTATGAATGGAGATGTCCTTATACCGGTCGGTATAATAGATAGTGAAAACCTATTTTGTCAGAAGTGTTCTCACTTGACTGTGTTCCAATGCTTAAACTATTTGGGAGACCTTCTTGACGGGAGCTCGAATAGCTCTTATAGGTTGGGCGCCTTGGTTTTGGAACTTGGGGGCTAAATGCCCGATTTTAAAAATGTCGTACAGCAGGCCCAAAGCTAGTTCGCATGAGCTGGAGCTCATAAAAAAACATGATATATATGCCATAAAACTTAATAAGTGAATTGTTTGGCCATGGTACCAAGATAGGACAGACATGATCAGTCAACTAGCGGTAGTGCGACATGACAGGTTGACGGACCGGTCAAGACAAACAACTGCAGGTTGAGTTGAGAGTCGGGGCCGTTAGACCAGTGGCACCATAGATTACGTGGCAATATGAGAAAACATTGTTTTTCGAGATCATCAAGACGCCCATGAGGGTAGTGGTGAGTGCTAAGGGCACTAGATGACCTGGTGGCAATAAGGGTAGTTTGTCGTTCCAGGTGTCTATGCGAAATCTGGAGTAACACCAAGCACACGAGACCGAGGTGGGGACAGGATGAGGTCTCTGTCCTCATACAGACACGAAGAAGTGATTTCGGGATTGTGGGTCAGATGTCGCGTACATCCACTCATTCCTAGGGTAGAAGCGGTCGTACTTCTATCCGGGTGGCAGGAAAAGTCGCTCCGAAGCCACTAGCGGGTTCAGTAGTGATACTGACTTGCGAATATGTGTAACCTTCATGATGAAGGATGTGTGTTGGGTGATGACACACCGGTAACTAAGAGATGGTGGAAAAACCCAAATTTTTAAACGAAGTGATTTTTGAAAAAGAAGGGAGTCTAGCACACTCCAATAATAATTATTTTCTTAAAAGTCAAAAGCTTTTAAAAACCCATTCACTAAGTAGTCGTACTCACCCCCTTCCTTATATTCCTTTTAGGAAATCTTGGAAAGCCTACCCTTAAAGATCGTTAACTAAGATGCCTGTAAGACAGGTATGTAAAGTTTTAAATTTCATGCAATTTTGATTATGCTATTCCAGGAAAAAGGTACAAGTTAAAGGACGCCTTACTCTTTACGGTTTACAATAAGGAGAAACCCTTTAATAAACCGTGAGAGTGGTGGGTTGATCACGAGGATCCGACCAAATCGGGTTGGGGCATGACAAAAACAATTCTCATCACCCCCAACCAGGTATGATGCTGAAAATCTCACTCACTTGGCAATAGTGACGTGACTATCATGGGAAGATTTTTATCTAGGTGCACTTCCTTGCACTGGTACTGGAACAGTCAGCTCCTGCATAGTTCGAGTACCTTTATCAGGGTAATTGACATAAGGGACTTCTTAGTTTTGAATATTTGCCCATAGGTCCTCACACTATGCCTTAATTGCATTTAGGTCCCTCACTATTTATAACCATACATTTGGGTCCATAACTACATTTAATCTCAATTAAGTCCCTAGTACTTCCAATTATTCCTCATGGTCCTTAAATTTTCCAAAATTACCAAGTGGTCCTCAATTTTCCCAAACTTGCCAATTGGTCCCTAATTTCCCAAAAATTACTAATTGGTCGTTGGACTTTCAAAACTTGCCAATTGGTCCCCCATTTCATCCAATTGCTCAATTGGCCCCAATTGGAAGCTAATTTCATGAAAATCCCCAATTTTCCTTAAATTGCAATTCGGTCCCCAATTTTCCAAAAATCCCCAAATTGCCCAATTTCTCAAAAATTGCAATTTGGTCCCCAAATCACAATTTCGTTTAATTTACCCCCCCAAATCGAGATTAATTGTCATAATTGATGATCTGAATAGTCTTCCCTATTTCTCCCTCATCATTTTGATCTTTGAACTGCTCGATTTGGCTAAAAAATGAGCTCAAACAGAGCTTCGCCGAAAAATTCAGTCTATAGAGAGAAAACTTCGATATCTTACCAGTGAGTGTTTGACGACTGGAGCTTTTGCTTTCTCTGAATTGCTCTCCTCCCAGGGATCCTCCCTAGATCAAATTGCTTCTTAATTGGTGGATTGAGTAGTGTGAATTTCTTAGTTTAGTTCTTATAGAAATGCAATGTGAATAGTGTTTTTCGACGAAGGGGCGGTGGAGGGGCTTAATATGCACTAGCTCAAGGAAAGGTCAGGTCACCTCTAGGTGTCATTTGGGGGCTTGGTTTGGATGGAATTGCCCTAGGAATGACTCGAGTTGAGCTCGAGCAACTCAGGCTGTTGATAGTCGAGGAGTAGTGTTACTATTTGAGCTTTCTCATTCTTCTATAGTAGCAACCCACCACTCTCTTTAATCTTTAAGAAGGACCACCCTTTCTCAAGGCTGCTAGGAGTCAGGCGTAACTTTTGACCTTCTTTCCTGGAATTGCATTATACAAAACCTAATAATTAAAAACCATAAAGAATACTTAATTTAGGATTCCGCTACGGGATTTCCTTAAGGTTTAGTCACATTTCTTGAAAAGGGATTTAAAGGGAGGGGTGAGTTTCTACAACTCAGTGAGTGGGTGTTGAGGAATGAGTTATCAAAAATATTGTTTATCAAAACATTTAACACATCATTCTTTAAAACCTTTCATCATTTTCAAAGCCTTTATGTGTTTAGCTCTTTTAGCATATCCCCTTTGCTTTGGAGGCAATTAGCAATCATACACATGCCCTTTATCTTAAAGGGTACACACGTTCACCGATGTAGCATGCCCACTGCACCCACTTGTGGACCGAGGCATCTTTACCGTCCACCATGATAGAAGTCCCTAACTTCTACCATGAGTTTGAGTGACGCCCCAGGTTCTAGGCCCTCACACTCAACAAAAATCCATTTTCGTATGAGGATGGAGACTTCATCTTGCCTCCACCCCAATCTCAATGCACAAGAAGCCCAAACACAGTAGCTCTTCCTTCCCTTATCATCTCCATGTCGTCGAGCAGTCCTTAGAACCCATCACTACCCCTTATGGGTGTCTTGATGGTCTGGAATCAAAGTGCATGTTGAAACAGTAGTTTTCATATATAATCATTATCTTTGGTGCTGATGGTTCAATGGCACCGACACTCAACACATCCTATAGTTATTTGCCTAGCCGGTCCGTCGACCTAGTCCCGGCACACTGCCACTAGCCCATCGAGCCTTGTCAGTCTTGACTTGGTACCATGGTGAATCACACAAACATTTTCGTTTTAATGAGAGTTTTCACAGCTATTCCTATTCATGTTTGTTTATGGGCTCCAGCTCGTGCCCACTGGCCTTAGGCCCACTTCAGAAGTTTTTTTCAAAACTAGGCCTTGGGCCCGATGAGTTCAAATTCGAGGCCCGTGGCCCTGGTCCCAATTCTTTCAAAAATTGACCAATTGGTCCTCCAACATCTTTCTCATTGCCAATTAACCTTGAATTTTGAGAAATTGCATTTAGGTCCTTCAATTTTTTGAAATCCCCAATTTTACCCAAATTCTTCCCCCAATTTCAGCACTTTCTACTGAACGAATTTGACTTCTACAAATTGGCCATCCAAATATGGTTAATTGCTCCAATTGGTGGCATGAATCAATTTCTACACTTTTGTATAATCTAATTGGGCTTTGAATTGCACAATTTGGGTCTAAAACAAGTTCAAAAGGTGCTTCACTGGAAAACTGGTCGTAGAGAGAGAAAGCTTCGAAAGCTTACTGTCGGTGGCACGACGATCCGAGTTTTTTTTATCTTGGAAGTTAGCTTTTTTACTCAGGGTCCTTCTAGGATCAAGAATCGCTGCAATTCTTGTCCACAGTAGTGGGAATTTGGTTTGTTAAATTCAACACTTTTTCTCTCTAAAATCGAACCACTCCGATGACAGGGAGTGGAATTGGCTTACCAATTTCCATGGAGAGGTCGAGTGTGTGCTTTAGAGGCTAGGGGAAGGCTCGGTTTGGCCATAGGAGGTCTGAATTGGTCGAATTTCAATAAAAAAAATAGGGCAGCATCGGGACCAATGGAGCTGCGTCAATGTTTGGACTTGCTGGCACTTCTCCGGTGGACCTCAGGTGGAATGGAGGGTGTCGTTAGTTAGCTGACCTCCTCTAGAGTCTGTAGGACCCAAATTCATCTTCTAAGGTTGAGAGAAGTGCCCAAGTTAGAGCTTTGATTTGAGCTTCATCGAAAAATGGAGCACTTCTCCTTCTACGATGGTTTGAGGAGTGTGGAGGATGAATGGAGGTGAGCTCTTTATATAGGGAGCTTAGGAACCCTCTACTTTACCAGTTTCCATATTGGTTGAGATTATCCTCTATGGAAAATGCCATAATCAGAGGGAAGATTCTCTTGCTAGAAAAGTAAAGTTTTTTTGCCATATGAACAATGTTGTCTTACTAAGGAAGATGATGACACTATTCTGGACCGGACAGGTCTGGTCCGACCGGGTTTGGCGACAAAAATTGGTCAGTTCAAGCCCGATTCGGCCGGTTTTCTCAAAATTAAAATTTTCTAAATTAATCTAAATTCATTTTCTAATGGTGCCTCAATTTTCCAAATTGAGATTTTCAAGCCATCTAGAAAAATAAATTAAGAAATCAGTTCATCCATGGTTCAATCTGGATTAGGTTTGGTTCACCCTGAACCAGTACAGTTTTCCCATCCAATTTACTTCATGGTTCTTCCCCATGATTTTTATGACTTTTTAGTCACTTGGGATTTTCCAATTTCCCACTTTAACCACTCTTTATCATTCTCGATTCCTTAAGTGGTTCAGTTTTCTCATTAAATTGGTCAGTTCTTTCCCAGTTTCCTTGATCCGAGATGATAGGTTTCACAAGGGGTGTGTCCCGGGCATTACTACTTTGGTAAATTCTAGTTGACAGTTTGGAGGTAATCTAGATAGCTCTTCAAGGAATACATTCGGATAGTGCTCAACATTTGAAATGCCATCTAGCCTATTCATTTTTTAATTATCATTGGTGATCATTGTGAGAAATGACTTACATCCCTTTTGCATCATACTTTGAGCCTTCATATGGGACACTAGAAGCGTTCCCTCTTTCTTTTTATATCCTCTGAATTGTACTCCAAGCATCTTTGGAGTGTGGAAAGTTATCACTTTTTCTCCACAGTCTCCTCTAGCTTGGTGAGTACTCAGCCAATCCATCCCCAATATTATTTCCACTTCCTTTAAAGGTAATGGGATTAGGTCCACTTCCAAATTCACCCCATTAATCTTCACTTAATATCCTTTTAAATACTTGTCTCGATTCAGCCAATGGGGTTAGAATCCTGAGGCTTTGTTCAAGGGGTGTAAGTCATTGAGGGAGGTTTGGAATCATGTTCTCTTTGATAAAGGACCTTTCTGCCTCTGAGTCAAAGAGGGATAAACTTTTCTTCCCCATAGTTGCACGAACCCTGATTTGGGCAATTAACAAGAAAATTTTAGTGAATGGAACTTCTTATTTATTATAACAGTAACAAATTACAAAATTTGGCTATATTTGTTCAGGGAGGATTTGGAAAGTACCAACTACGGTATAAACCTCGTTCCTTTAAAGATAAGAAAATCGGGAAAAGAACCGATCAATTCAAAAGAGAAAACAACCGGTTAACGAACCCAAACTGGTAAAGAAAGGGTAAAATGGGAAATTGGTGGATTCCAAGTGACTAAAAGAGTCATAAAAATCATGGAAAAGAACCTTGGAACAAATGGGAAGAGAAAATCTGACCGAATCAGGGTGAACCGCACCTAAATTAGATTGAACTGGATTTAACCAGTTTGAACCATACATGAATCAGTTTCTAAATTCATTTTTGTGGTGACCTAAAGTGATAAAATTGGAAAATTGAAGCTGCCATTGGATAGCAAAAGAATTTAGATGAATTTATAAATTTTAGATTTGAGAAAACCAGTCGAATTGGGCAAGAACCGGTCGATTTTCACCATTGAACCCAGTCTAGTTCAGAATAGTGTCATCTTCTTCCTCAAGATGACAACACTATTCATTGATTCATAAACTTTTCTTCTCTAGTGATGGAATATTCGCTCCAATCAGGACATTTTTGGGTGAGGATATGCTCGGCCAAAATGGAAAGTGGTTGTATAGAGGGTCCTTGAGCTCCCTATATAAAGAGCTCCTCTCCATTCATCCTCCACACACCTCAAATCTCCATTCTCTCTCAAGTGCTCCATTTTTCAGTGAAGCTTGAACCAGAGCTCCGACTTGGGCACTTTTCTCAACCTCAGAAGGCAAGGTTGGGTCGTACAAACTCCGGCAGAAGTCAGCACTCACAGCAATCTTCCTTCGACCCAAGGACCACTAGAGAAGCATCGCCGGAATCAAATGGTGAAGCAACTTCGACGAACCGAAGCTGCCCTATTTTGGCCGTGCTGAATTCGGCCAAATTCAGACCCCCTCTAGCCAAACCAAGCCTCTCCAATGCCCCTACGGGCCTCACACGGCCACAACAGAGCTAAAAGGTAAGCTACTTCGGCCCTCCTCCGTTGTTGCAGATTGGTGTGAGAGAGAGAAAGTGACAAATTTCACTAATAAAGTTCTCCCTCATTTGGACTTCAATTGTAGCAATTCTTGATCCTATAAGTAATCTCAAGACGAGAGCTACCTCCCGATTGAGAGCTTAGACCGCCGCACCTCTGACGGTAAGCTTTCAAAGCTTTCTCTCTCTACAAACAGTTTTTCGGCGAAGCTCCATTTGATCTCATTTCAGATCCAAATGTTGTGATTCAAAGCTCAATTAAATCATATGGAAGTTTAGGAACTGATCCATACCATCAATTAGAGCAATTAACCCCGATTGAATGGCCAATTTGAAGAAATCAAATTTGATCATTATAAAGGGGAGAAATTGGGGAAAATTTGGGGATTTCAAAATTTTGAGGGACATTCATGCAATTTCTCAAAATTGAAGTCCAATTGGCAATGGGAAAGATGATGGGGGGACCAAATGATCAATTTTTGAAACATCTGGGGCCAAATTGCTATTTTTTAAAAGTAGGGCCAAAACCGTAATTTTTTAAAAATTGGGGACCAAATTGGAAATTTGGAAAACTTGTGCCCCTTACACAATTTTGAGTAAATTGAGGATCCAAAGAGGATATTGGAAACATTGGGAGTCAATTTGGGGAAGAGTTAGCATTAGGGACCTAAAGTTAAGAAAAATGAACTTTAGGGACCTAAGTGCAATAAACCAACAATTTTGAGCCTTGTCGCTCATAAATGAGAAAACGATACTATCATGCCAAACCTTAATTGATAAGGATACCCAAATCATGTAGGGACACGAGAGACTAGAATGTCAACAAGGAAATGCTAGCATGGACTTGGAAGCTGACTAGGGAGGAACGTGTCACGATCATTGTGTGAGTAGACTAATTAACACTTCATACCCAATTAAGATGTTAAGCACCTTTTCTAAATTGGAAGCCACCGTGAGTGGGATTATTTAACGTCGTACCCGATTGGGATGATGAGCACAATTTTTAATGAATAAAACCTACTTACCCGTTGTGAGTAGGAATAAATATCGTACCTAGTTGGTATGATGAGTTTCCTTAAGGAAAGGAGAAACCCGCCTACTGATTGTAAGTGGAGTTATCATCACACCCAGTTGGTGTGATTAGTTAAAAAGTGAATTTTGTTAGAAGTATTCTCCCCTGTCTATGTGCCAATGCTTAAAACATTTGAGAAACCTTGTTGACATGAGCTAGAATAGCTCATATAGGCCAGGGGCCTTGATTTTGAACTCATATAGAACAACTAAATGCCAAATTTTGGAAAACACGTGTAGTGGGCCTAAGGCCAATGGGCATGGGCAGATGCTCGTTAAAAAAACTTGATTAAGAAGAGCCATGAAAATTCCTAATGAAATTGATTGTGTGTTGTGCCATGGTACCAAGCCAAGATTGGCAATGCTCGATGGACTGGCAGTAGTGCGTCAGGGCCAGGTCGATAGACCAACCTAGACAAACAGCTATAGGTCGAGTTGAGCGTCAGAGCCATTGAACCGTTAGCACCAAAGATGATGGCTATTATGTAAAAACTCTTGTTTGTGCATGCACTTGTGGTATTAGACCATCAAGATGCCCTAGGGGTAGTGATGGGTCCTAATGGTTGTTGGACGACATGGTGGATGTAAACCCCACCCTTTTTAGTTAAGGAAAACTAGGAAAAGAACTGGTTAAACCGAGTAAGAAAACCGAACCAGTTCACAAACCCGATCATTTGGAAATGAGAAATTTGGAATTTTACAACTCTCAGGTGATCCAAAGGGTTCATAAAACCTTGGAAAAGAACCATAGGACAAATTGGAAGAGAAAAACTAGACCGGTTTAGATGAACTAGATCAAGCTAGATTGAACCGGTTTATGAATCGGGTCGGTTCATGAACCGAAACTGATAGAGAAAGGGCAAACTGGGAAACTTATGGATCCCGAGTGACCCAAAGAGTCCCAAAAGTCATGGAAATGGACTTGAGAATGAATTTAAGATGAAAACCAAATCGGTTTTGGTGAACCGGTTTGGACCAGTTTGAACCACTATTGAATCGGATTCTAAATTCATTTTTCTATGTGGCTTAAAAAATTAAAATTTGAGATTTGAGGCCACCATTGGATAGAAAATGAATTTAGAAATTTTATATTTAAAAAATTCAGTGGAATGGTGGGTGAACTGGTCGGTTTAAGCATTGAACTCGGTTCAGACCGGTCCGGTCCGGTTCGAAACAGTGTCATCTTCTTCCTTCAAATGACAGTGCTATTCACTCACTGGAAAATTATGCAGCACCAGCAAAGCTGAAAAGTCTCTTTCTAGGGAGTTTAAGGTAAAGAATGACCACCATTAAGGAGCCAATCGGAAGGCCAAGAAGTCCTTGAGCTTCCGATATAAAGACCCCCTCGCCATTCATCCTCTCCATACTTGAAAACTCTATTCTCTCACAACTGCTCCATTTTTTGGTGAAGCTTGAACCATAGCACTGACTTGGGCACTTTTCTATACCAAACAAGGTGAGGTTGGGTTCTTCAAAACTGGGGAGAAGTCAATTATATGCATGTAGTCTCCGTTTGCTCCGAGGGTCACTAGAGAAGTGTCGGCATGATGGAACATTAAAGCAGCTTCGGCAGACCGCAACTGCCCTATTTTGACCGAACTGAAATTGACCATTTTAAGCCCTCCTCAAGCTAAACCAAGCCCTCCCAACACATCTACAGCCCTCCTACAGTTGAATTAAAGCGAAAAGTTAAGCCAATTCGGCTGCCATTTACAATTTTCGACCGATGCTAGGGAGAGAACCAATAGAAGTTTGATGATAAAATTCTCATCCAATTCGGTATCAATTGATACAATTCTTGATTCTAAGATGAACCTCAGAACAAGAGCTATCTGCCCAGATTGAAAACTCGAATTGTTGTGCCCTCGATAGTGAGTAATTGAAGTTTTCTTTCTCTACAGTCTATTTTCTGGCAAAGCTTCGTTTGAGCACGTTCCATATCAAAACTTGCGATTCAAAGTGCTATTGAATCGTATGAAGATGTAAGAACTCAATTTTAACTTCAATTTCAACAATTAGAATTGTTTAGTCGGTCAATTTGATGAAAATAAATTCAGATGTGTTAACAAGTTGAAATTGGGGAAATTTGGGAAAAATTGGGGATTTTCGAAAATTTGAGCGACCAATATGCAATTTTGTAAAATTGAGGATAACTTGGCCATGATAAGAAGGTTAGAGGACCGATTGAGGAATTTTGTAAAATTTTGGGTAAAACTTACCATTTTTGTAAAGGAATGCAAAATGATAATTTTGGAAAAGTTGGAGGACCAAATTGGAAATTAGGGAAATTAAACCACTTTTTGTGAAATTGAATAAATTGAGGTCCCAAGGTGAATTTTAAGAGTTTCAGGACTCAATTTGAGGAAAAACTAGTATTAGGGGCTTAAAGAAGTATAACTTTAAGGACCTAATTGCAAATAAATAAAAAGTTTGGTTTTCTCATTCATTTGGAATGAATTAAGGCTATTAGGCCAAGGGATAATGAACAAGGATGTTCATATCATGTAGGAACACGAAGTACCGGAAATGCCAGCAAGGACAAGTTCGCGTGAATATAAAGAACCTATCGAGTGGAATTCATTGCATTAACGGGTGAGTGGGATTTTATATCATACCCGGTTGAGAATAATAAGTACCTCGAAATGAAAGCCCACTACTTAGTGGTATTTTAAACATTACAACTTAGAGGAGTGATCTGAAAATGACATGAAAAAACTACTTACAGATTGTAAGTAGATCATATCCGGTTAGTATGATGAACTTTCTCAGAGGAAGTGGAAAACTCGTTCATCTGTTATGAGCAAAGATATCCTCATACTCGATTGGAATGATGGATAGTTGAAAATTTATTTTGTCGGAAGTGCTCTCCTCTAATTGTCTGCCACTGCTTAAACGATTTGTGAGACCTTCTTGGCGAGAGCTTGGATAGCTCTGTTAGGTCGAAGGCCTCGACTTTTGAACTTGGGAGCTAATATACACGGTTTTGAAAATCTCGAACAGTAGGCCATAGGCCAATTGGCATGAGCAAGACCTCGTAAACAAACATGAGATATATGCCACAAAACTTTAAAGAAATGAATTATTTGGCCATGGTACCAAGACAAGACTGACATATTCAATCAACTAGTGGCACTGTCACTTGACAGGTCGACGGACCAGTCAAGACAAACAGCCGCATGTTGAGTTGAGGGTCGGGGCCGTTGGACTAGTATTACCACAAATTATATGGCATGATGGAAAAATATTGATTGTGCATGCACTATGATTACGGGACTTTCAAGATGCCCAAGAGGGTAGTGATGTGTCCTAGGGCCTTGGATGACCTAGTGGGTATAAGGGCAGTTCATCAGATCAAGTGACCTTGCGAAGCTTGAAGTAGCTTCAAGCACATGAGACCGAGGTAGGGACAAGATGAGGTCTATGTCCTCATATGGACATGGAGAATTGTTACGGGATTGAGGGTTGGATGTCACGAACATCCACTCATTCTCAGGGTAGAAGTGAACGTACTTCTATCTAGGTGGCTGGTAAAGTCGCTCTGACACCACAAGAGGGTTCAGTGGACGTACTAGCTTGTGATTGTGTGATTGACCTTCATGATGAAGCATGTGTGTTGGGTGATGACACACCGTGATTAATAAGAAATGGTGATAAAAACAAAGATTTCATACTAAAGGATTTTTGAAAGAAAATAAGGAGTCTGGCACACTCCAATACAAATGTTTTTCCTCAAAGTTAAATTTTGAAAAGCACATTCACTAAGTAGTTGTACTCACCCCCTCCCTTAAATCCCTTTTCAGGTAGACCAAGGAAAACCTACCCAAGACCTCCTATTAGTTACAGCTGCATGACATGTATAAAAAGTTAAAATTTTATTCAAGTGTTGATTTATGTTATTTGAGGAAAAGTATAGGTTTAAAGGACGCCTTACTCTTATTAGGTAAAAGAAGGGAAAACCCATAATGAACCGGGAGAGTTGCGGGTTGCTCATGGGGATTCGACCAAACTGGGTCAGGGCGTGACAATGGAGATAAGGGCAATTCATCTTGCCAATTAGTCTTGAAGCTCTGGGAGTTTCTTGCACATGAGACCGAGGTGGGGTCGACATGTGGTCTCTGTCCTCATACGGACATGAAGTGGCATTCAAGTTTGAGGGTCAGACGTATGGGATGTCCACTTAGACCTAGGGTAGAAGTGGATGGGCTTCTATCTTGGTGGACCATAAAAAAGCTCTAATCCATAAGTGGGTGTAGTAGGCATGTTACACCTGCGAATGTTTGTACCCTTCCTGATGAAGGGCATGTGTTTGTTTGTTAAATGCCTCCCGAGGAAAGGGGATGGGCTAAGAGAGCTAAACACACCTAATATGGAAACGGGAAAACAATTATGAATATCTAAATTTGAGGAAAAAAACCATTTAAAAAGAGAAGGTTAACCTTGGCATGGTAAACTAAAGATGTTTTGAAAACTCACTCCGAATACCCACTCACTAAGTTGTAGAACTCATCCCCTCTCTTTACCCATTTTTCAAGAGTAAGGAGATAAAATGAAAGAGAGCGTGAAGATGTGCCTTCCATCAGGTATGCTTAAAGTTCCTTTTAAGCTTGATGAGACTTATTTATGCTATTCCAAGGAACAGGGTTTGAATTTATGTCTGGCTGCTCTTGAATAAAGAAGGGGAAACCCCTCTTAAAACCAAGGGAGGGACGGGTTGATCACAGAAATCCGACCAAATCGGATTGGGGCATGACATATAGTACTAGGGTCCTTTTGAGCTTCTTCCTGTGTGAGATTGTACACCCTAGTTGACACTCTCGAAATAGTTGTTATGTCTTGTCCCCCGTTTTGTGCCCTTGGATTCCCTTGAGGTGGTTGGAGGGTATTTCTTTACGTATTGCCACGAAGGGTTGGGCAATTCTTCACGAAGTGCCCAAGTTGTTCACACCAAAGCATGCTTGACATGATCCTTCATGTTTTTTCTGGCACTTGGGGCAGTAGGGGCTCCTCCTTTATGGAGTTGTACTTGCCTCCCTTTGGGCCTGGTAGCCTTGCCCTTTCCTATGGAACCCCATTCTTGTTCCCCACCTTTGCCCACCTTGTTCCTTCCGACCTCCCTAGTTATTATGGCATCTATCTTCCTTTTGGTTGGCCTATTCTGTTTGGTAGTGTCTTTTCTATACTAGACAGATCTATGGGACATCCTAGTACTCCCATCCTGTCTCGTATGTCCATGTTGAGACCGTCCACAAATCATTGGTTGAAATATGTCGGTCCGACTAAATCTAGAGCAAAAGGCCTTAACTCATTGAACCCAGTCTCGTATTCCGAGATGGTGTTGGACCCTTGTCGGATCCAGAAGAATTCTTGATTCTTCTCATTGATCAAATGATGGGCCAAGTATTCCTCTTAATATCTTTCTTCAAATTGTACCCAATTTGGCATAGTGATAAATTCCTTACATTGTCCCACCATCTTTTGGTGCTAGCCTCCAAGAAAAATTTTGCCAAGGTTACAATTGCCTCTAGAGGTGTCCTTATTCTCCCCATAAATTTCTTAATGTTGCCCAACCAGTACATAGCTGGCCCTAACATTCTTTTCTCCATGAAAGGACTTACACTCTAATTGATAGAGTGTTTGAGATACTTAGGAATGTCAATTAGGGGAGATATATGAATGGAGGTGGGATGGGATTGTACTTCTTCATGCCTGACATGGGAGTTGGTATCAGCTTTAGAGTCGAGGTTAGGCCTCCCAAAAACTTAGGTAAACTCTTCGTATAACCTTTGGTGCTTTGAGCTTAGCTTGGGTGGGGTTGTTTGAGCCTCTCTAGGATCTCATACGGAAATATGATTTTGGGTAGTGTCGGTGATGATAGTCCTAGTTCTCTTAGTTCATTTTCTGGGAGCCATATGGAAAAATTAGGTAGTTTTTGTTTAGTTCTTATGTTATATAGTCTTGATAATAAATTTGGGGGAAGACAGCTTTGATACCACTTAAGTTGTCATACCCGACCCGGTTTGGTCGGAAGCCCTTGAGCAACCTACCACTCCCTTTGGTTTAGGAAGAGTTATCACTCCCAAAAACTGCGAGGAGTCAGGCGTACCCTCCATCCTTATTCCCTGGAAAAACATTATACAAAATTGAAAATACGTTAAGAAGAAATTAAAAAGATTTTTTGTGTATGGATTCCCTAATGAGTTTATTTTCCTTCCTAAAAAAGGTAAAAATGAAGGGGTGAGTTTCTACAACTTAGTGAATGCGAATTAGAGTAACTTTTTCAAAACACTGTTTATAATTTCTTTCGTTTGTTTAAGAAAATTCTTCAATTTTCCCTTTGCTCAGGATGTACTTATCAAACAATCACACGCCCTTTATCATAAAGGGTTCAAATGTTCACGAGATGCAATTACGCCTACTGCACCCACTTGTGGATTTGAGCGTCTTTACCATCCACCCGATAGAAGTTCTCGAGTTTTACATAGATTCTGAGTGGACATTAACCATCTAACCCTCAGACTCAAATATACTTCGTGTTCGCTATATGGGATGAGAACTTTTCTAACCTCAGGTCGGTCTTAGTACGTAGGAAGCTACTCTAAGCTTCACGACTTACTAGACGACAAAACTACCCTTATCGCATCTTGGTTATCCAATGGCCCTTATAACTAGCACTACCCCATCTAGATCCCTCGATGGTTCTGTATCATAGTGCATATACAAACAAGAGTCTTAGGATTTTAATCCATCATCTTTGGTTGTATTGGCCCCATGGGCCCGACCCTCGGCTTCGACTCCGTAGCTGCTAGTCCAATAGGTTCGTCGACCTAGTCTTGACTTAATAGCTACTAGCCCATCGAGTATGTAGGTCCAGATTTGGCACAGTGGCGATTCACACAATCAGCCAATTATGAAATTTTTTCATGGCTCTTTAATCATATTTATCAACAGGAACCCATTCGTGCCTAATGGCCTTGGGCCCACTTCACGAGTTTTCCACAACTAGGCCTTAGGCACCATAAGTTTAAAAAAAACCAAGGTCTCCGACCTAATTTAGCTATCCTAGCTCTCATTAGAAAAATCTCCCAAAATATTTAACCAAATTCACACAGTCAAGGGAGATCCTTTCTAGAAAACGGTTTTCAAATTTAAAAGACAGTGTGTCACGCCCCGACCCAGTTTGGCCAGATCCCCGTGATCAACCCACCACTCTTCTGGTTTATTAAAGGGTTTTCCCTTATTATAAACTATAAATAGTAAGGCGTCCTTTAAACCTACACCATTTCCTAGAATAGCATAATCAAAACTGCATGAAATTTTAAACTTTGCATGCTTGTCTTACAGGCATCTTAGTTGATGGTCTTTAAGGGTAGTCTTTCCATGATTTCCTAAAAGGGATATAAGGGAGGGGGTGAGTACGACTACTTAGTGAATGGGTTTTTAATACTTTTACTTTTATGAAAAAGATTTGTATTGGAGTGTGTAAGACTACTTTCTTTCAAAAATCATTTCATTCAAACTCTCAGGTTTATCAACATTTAATCACGATGTGTTATCACCCAACACACATCCTTCATCCTGAAGGTTAAACACACATTTGTAGGTCAGTACGTCCATTGAACGCACTTGTGGCTACGGAGCGACTTTACCGGCCACCTAGATAGAAGTACGTCCACTTCTACCCTGAGAATGAGTGGATGTTCGCGACATCCAACCCTCAATCCCGAAATCAATTCTTCGTATTCGTATGAGGACAGAGACCTCATATCGTCCCCACCCCGGTCTCATACGCTTGGTGCTACTCCAAATTTCGCACGGTCACCTGGACCGACAAATTGCCCTTATATTCACCGGGTAGTCCAGGGCCCTTAGGATGCATCACTACCCCTCATGGGCATCTTGATGATCTCATACTCATAGTGCATGCACAAACAATGTTTTCTCATTATGCCATATAATCTATAGTACCACTGGTCTAACGGCCCCAACTCTCAACTCAACCCGCAATTGTTTGTTTTGATTGGTCCGTCGACCTGTCATGTCGCACTACCGCTAGTTGACTGAGTATGTCAGTTCTATCTTGGTACCATTGCCTAACAATTCCTTTATTTAAAGTTTTATAGCATATAATTCATGTTTGTCTACGAGCTATTGCTCGTGCTAACTGGCCATGGGCCCACTGTATGAGATTTTCAAAACCTGGCATATTAGCCCCCAAGTTCCAAAACTGAGGCCCCTGACCTATAAGTGCTATTCGATCTCCCGTTAAGAAGGTCTCCCAAATAGTTTAAGCATTGGCACACAGTTAGGGAGAGCACTTCCGACAAAATTATACTTTTAACTATCTATTATACCGATCGAGTATAAGGACATCTCCGCTCATAACCGATGAACGGGTTTTCAACTTCACTCGGGGAAGTTTCATCATACCAACCGTGTATGATCTACTTACAACTGGTAAGTAGTTGTTATGCATGATTTTCACATCACTCCTCTAAGTTGTGACGTTTAAAATACTACTTGATAGTGAGTTTTCATTTTGAGGTACTTATCATCCCCAACTGGGTATGATATAAAATCTCACTCATAATCGGTAAGTAGTTTTTAATTTTAAGTTGTGCTCATCATCCCAACTGGGTATGACGTTCGTAAACACATTCACCCGTTAATGCCGGGAATTCCACTAAACTGGTTCTTAGTATTCACGCGAGCTTGTCCTTGCTGGCATTCCCGGTACTTCATGTTCCTACACGATATGAACATCTCGGTTCATTATTCTTTGGCTTAATAGCCTTCATTCATTCTAAATGAATGAGAAAGTCAAACTTTCATTTATTTGTATTTAGGTCTCTAAAGTTATTTCTCTTTAACTTTAAGTTCCTAATGCCGATTTTTCCTCAAATTGAGTCTGGAAACTTTTCAAATTTATCATTGGACCTCAATTTATTCCATTTCACAAAAAGGGGATTAATTTCCCAAATTTCCAATTTGGTCCCCTAACTTTTCCAAAATTACCATTTTGCCCTTCCTTTACAAAAATGGTAAGTTTCACCCCAAAAATTCTAAAGTTCCTCAATTGGCCCTCTAATATTTTTATCATGCCCAATTGACCCTCAATTTTATGAAATTACATTTCAATCCCTCAAATTTTTGAAAATCCCTAATTTCCCCCAATTTTTCCCCATTTCCAACTCTTTAACATAGGCGAATTTGATTTCATCAAATTGGCCAATCAAACACCTCCAATTGTTGAAATTGAGTTTCTCCATGTTCATACAATTCCATAGAACTTTGAATCGCAAGTTTTAATATTGGAATGAGCTCAAACGGAGCTTCACTAGAAAACAGACTGTAGAGAGAAAAAGCTTTGATTATTCACTGGTGAGGGCACGGTATTCTGAGCTTTCGATCTAGGTAGATAGCTCTCATCCTGAGGTTCATCCTAGGATCAAGAATCGCATCAATTGATGATGAATTAGATTGGAATTTCTTCATTGAAATTCAACTGACTCTCTCTCTAACACCGATCAAAAATTGCATAGGGGAGCCAAATTGGCTTAACTTTTAGTCCTAATTGGGTCGTGGTAGGGCTGAGAAAGTGTTGGGAAGGCTTGGTTTAGCCTAAGGAGGGCTTGAAATGGTCGATTTCAAGTAGGCCGAAACAGGGCAGCTTTAGTCCATCGGAGCTGCTTCACTGTTTCATCACGCTGGCGTTTCTCCTACGACCCTCAGAGTAGATAGAGACTACAAGCGTGTAGTGAACTTCTCCCTGGTTCTAAAGAACCTGACCTCTCCTTTTTTGGCTCAGAAAAGTGCCCATGTCGGAGCTCTGGTTCGAGCTTTACCGAAAAATGGAGCAGTTGAGAGAGAATGGAGTTTTCATGTGTGGAGAGGATGAATGGGGAGGGGCTCTTTATATAGGGAGCTCGGGGACACGTTGGCCATCCGTTTGCCACCTTTATGACAGCCATTGATGGCCCAAAACGTATCGAATGGAAACATTTCTTCTTCATCGGCGCTGCTTTGATTTTTCGGTGAGTGAACAGTGTTGTCATCTTGAGGAAGAAGATGGCACTGTTCTAAATTGAACTAGACCGGTCTGAACCGGGTTCAAAGCTTAAACCGGCCGATGCACCCCCCATTCGACAGAGTTTTTTTAATCTAAAAATTTCTAAATTCATTTATTATCCAATGGTGGCCTCAAATCTCCTATTTGAATTATTTAAGATAACTAGAAAAATGAATTTAGGATTCGGTTCAATTGTGGTTCAAATCGGTCCGAACCGGTTCGGATCCGGTTCACCTGAATCAATTTGGTTTTCATCCCCAATTCCTTCACAAGTCCATTTCCATGTCTTTTGTGACTCCTTGGGTCACTTAGGGTCCATAAAATTCCCAGTTTACCATCTCTTTATCAATTTTGGTTCATATCATAAACTGGCTTGGTCCTTAAACCAGTTCAATTTGGTTCGAGTCCGGTTCACCCAAACCGATCTGGTTTTTCTCTCCCACTTTGTTCTAAGATTCCTTCCCAAGGTTTATAAATTTCTTTGGGGGCACAAGGGAGTTGAATTTCTCTAATTTGCCCAATCTCTATTAGTTCCGATTCATGAACCGACTCGGTTCATAAATTGGTTCAATCCAGTTGGTTCTCTGATTTGCCTATTCTCTATCGGTTCTGGTTCATGAACTGACTCGGTTCATAAACTGGTTCAATCCAGTTGGATCCGGTTCATCTAAACCGGTCTGGTATTTCTCTTCCAATTTGTCCTAAGGTTCTTTTCCATGGTATTATGAACCCTTTCGATCACCCAGGAGTTGTAAATTCCCAAATTGTTCATTCACAAATGATCGAGTTTTTGAACCAGTTTGATCTTGTCACTCAGTTTGGCAGTTCTTTTCCTGATTTTCCTTAGCTCGAAAGGGAAAGGTTTACAACTCTCTTCTCCTTTTAGGTGTTTTGTCCCCAAAACTTAATTATCAACCTTATATGAGGAATCATTTCCTTTGATGCCCCTTTGGTGTTTGCTCAACATGCAAACTCTTCTCTTGTCCTTCCAATTAGCCCTTTTTACAACCTTCACTTAAGGAATTCCTTTTCCTTTATATTATTTACTCCCTCCATAGAGTTTATCATAACTAGACATACCTTACATAAGGGTATGTTCTTAGATTTTATCTCTTTCTTTGCTACGAGCAACATTCTTCCCTTTGAGATTTTGTACTCCAAATTGGGAGTTCCACGGTACTAAACCATTCCCGTGTCTAGTTAACCTCTTGGTTATTGAAACCCTTAGCTCGATGTACTTTAGAGCATTACGTACCTATTTTCGCGAATTTCCTTGTCCTCACCTTTTTGTCCTATTTCGACTCTTCTTTCATCCGTTGCTCATTACAATTCAGTCCAAATATTTTTTTTGGTTTGACATTGTCATTTTTACTAACTAACTATTCCTTATCTTAAGTCACATTTTTCCTTGGTGCTGTCGGGTTTACCTGCCCTTTATAGCATGACGTTTCCTAAAATCTTGTCTCTGTGTCCATTAGATTTCTAGGACACCTCCTTTAGGATTATTCCTAACTTTCCCAAATCTCAGGGATTGTATAACTTCATCCCTCTTTTCTTTTGGTAGTATTCCTCGACTACCTTTACCGTTATCCACATCAATTTATCACGGTGTCGTTTCTCCTTACCCACTTGTCCTTTTTCGACTTCCTTATTGAGTATTTCTAGTTCCAATTATTTGATTTCCGATTGTTTTATTGACATGTTGGGATTCGTCCTTTCTTAGGTCCATCATCATTCCCAATGACATCATTTACTCAAGGATTTTCCTTTGGCCTCAATCCACTCTTACTTGTTCATAACCATTTCATAGTTTGTTATTCCTGTTTGACCCTTTTTCAATTTATTGTTTTGATCAGGGAGTTCCCTTTTTATGTTTCCATTCTCTAATATATACTTCAAGGTAGAGACTTTCGTTCTAGGAGCTACATTCTCAACCTTCTTACCATTGCTTGAAGGTTTCTTTTCTCCTTTTCCTCGTACCCTTATCTATGTTAGGGCATCTGTTTACTTTGGATCCTTCTCTATCCACCACTTTTATTTCGTCCCTTATTCATTACATGAGATACTTCCGATTATTAGTTTTATTATGTACATTATGCTCAGTCGTCCACTCTTTAGAATTCATATGAGCGTGTGGACTCTGACCCATCTTATCAATTGTGGTTATTCCTTCTTAGCCACATTTTATTTAGAAGACTTACATTTCCTAATGTTTCTTGGACATTCTTTCCTTTTAAACTATTTCCTTGGATCGCTCAAGCATGCTTTCTTGGTTCTTTCACCTTGGCTTGCGCTTCATTTGCAAGTTTATCTCTTTGTCCCTTTTTCTTGGTTCCATTATCTCTTAGTTTGTATGCATATGTCTTTCCAGGATTTTCTTCCTCGGTAGGACTCTCCCCTTTTTCCCTAGTTTTGGGTAATTTCTACCTTTAAATGGCATCCTTTGATTGTTGTCCTCTTTTATTTATCCTTTCTCTTGAAATTTTGCAGGTATATCTTTGGTTCCCTATCCTCATCCCTACTCATACCACAATACATGTCCATTTCTTTTAGGGAGAGTTTAAATGTGAAAGGCTTACCTACTCCTTTCTTGGCTTGAATTCCATCATTGATTTGGTCATTAGTTTTTTTTTAAGGATTTCTTTCATCCTTCTTTTCTCCAATATTTGGCCTTTCCACCTCTTCCTTCTTTGCTGGAGTTTACTCTATGACCCTCACGAGAGTAGTTTGTTACCTGTCTCGCCCATACTTTTTACCTTGTTTAGTTTTCTTGAGGCAGTTGTCTCTCTAATCTCCTTGTCCTTAATGATCCTTCCATTGCCCTTTTTAGTGTGTATTCCTTACTACTTCTCAGTCCTCCTTAGGGTGTCGTTCATTCTCTTTGACCATCTCATTATCATGGTGTGCTTACTTCTGTTATGTTGCTCTGAATCTCCACTTTGACTTCTCTATATTTTCCAAAGGAAGTTGTACCAAAAATTATATCACTTTTCCAAAGCAGGTTTGTAAATCTCGCACTTTTGAGTTAATGAAAATCAGGAAAAGAACCGGTCAAACCGAGTAAGAAAATCGAGATGGTTTACAAACCTGATCATTTGGGAACAAGCAATTTGGAAATTTACAACTTCCGAGTGATCCAAAGGGTTTATTAAACCTTGGAAAAGAAACTTAACACAAATTAGAACAGAAAAACCAAATTGGTTAAGGTGAACGAGAGTTCATAAGAACTCTAAAGTTAAGCGTGCTTGCACGAAAGTAGTGTGAGGATGGTTGATCTCCTGGAAAGTATGATTTTTTCGTAACCCGAAATTTCGGATAAAAATTTTTATGCAAAGGTACGGCTTATCACAAATAGCCATAAAATAATATATATTTAATTATTATAATTAATACCTAAATTAAATTATTGGAATTAATACAAATAATTTAATACCAAAATTAAATTATTGGAATTAATACCAATAATTTAATACCAAAATTAAATTATTGGAATTAATACCAATAATTTATGTCAATATTAATACTAGTAATAAATCTCTCCCATTTAATACAAGGTTTTACACCTATATAAAGAGAGGTCATCCCCATTCATTCTTCTCACACCTGAACACTTCTCTCTCTCTCTTTTTCTCTACTACTCCATTTCCCGGTGAAACTCGAACTAGAGCTTCGAATTGAACAAAGTTCGGGCTCTTTAGAACCGGGGAGAAGACAGTTATCTGATAGCAAACTCTAGTAAATCCGAGAATCGTTGGAGAAGCGCCGGCATGATAGAACAGTGAAGCAGCTCCGGCGGAATGAAGCTGCCCTATTTCGGCCAAGCTGAAATCGGCCATTTCAAGCCCTCCTCAAGCCAAACCAAGCCCTCCCAACACTTCCTCAGCCTTTACACGGTCGAATTAGGACCGAAAGGTAAGCCAATTCGGTTTCCCTTTATAATTTTTGATCGATGCTAGAGAGAGAGTCGACCGAATTTCAATGACGAAATTATAATCCAATTCCACATCAATTGATGCGATTCTTGATTCTAGGATGAACCTCAGGACGAGAGCTATCTGTCCAGATTGAAAGCTCGAACCGTCGTGCCTTCACCAGTGAGTAACCGAAGCTTTCTCTCTTTATATTTCATTTTCTGGCGAAGCACCGTTTGAGCTCGTCCCGGCATTAAAACTTGCGATTCACATTTTTGAAGAATCGTATGAACATGTAGAAACTCAATTTCAACTTCAATTTCAACAATTGGAAACGTTTGATGGGTCAATTTGATAAAATCAAATTCAGCTGTGTTAAGAAGTTGGAATTGGGGATTTTCGAAATTCAAAGGACCAAAATGAAATTTTATGAAATTGAGGGTCAATTGGGCATGAAAATAATGTTGGAGGACCAATTGAGGAATTTTAAAATTTTTGGGGCAAAATTTATGATTTTTGTAAAGGGCAAAATGGTAATTTTGGAAAAGTTGGGGGACCAAATTGGAAATTTGGGAAATTAAACCCCTTTTTGTGAAATGTAATAAATTGAGGTCCTATGATAAATTTGAGAAGTTTCGAGACTCAATTTGAGGAAAAACCGGCATTTGGGACTTAAAGTTAAAGAGAAATAACTTTAGGGACCTAATTGCAAATAAATGAAAGTTTGACTTTCTCATTCATTTGGAATGAATGAAGGCGATTAGGCTGAAGGATAATGAACCAAGATGTTCATATCGTGTAGGAACATGAAGTACCGGGAACGCCAGCTAGGACAAGATCGCGTGAATACCAAGAACCGGTCTAGTGGAATTTACGGCATTAATGGGTAAGTGGGTTTACTAACATCAAACCCGGTTGGGATGATGAGCACAACTTAAAGATAAAAACCACTTACCGGTTGTGAGTGGAAATTTTATATCATACCTGGTAAGGATGATAAGTACCTCGGTATAAAAACCCACTGTTTTGTGGTATTTTAATCATCACCACTTAGAGAAAGTGATGTGAAAATTATGCAGAAAAACTACTTATCGGTTGTAAGTAAATCATACCCGGTTGGTATGATGAGACTTCCTCGAAGGAAGTTGAAAACCCGTTCATCAGTTATGAATGAAGATGTCCTTGTACCTATTGGTATAATGGACAGTGAAAACCTATTTTGTCGAAAGTGTTCTCCCCTGACTATGTGCCAATGCTTAAACTATTTGGGAGACCTTCTTGACAGGAGCTCGAATAGCTCATATAGGCCGGGGGCCTCGGTTTTAGAACTTGAGGGCTAGAATGCCCAGATTTTTGAAAATCTCGTACAGTGGGCCCAAGGTCAGTTGGCACGAGCAGGAGCTCGTAAATGAACATGATATATGTGCCATAAAACTTAATAAATGAATTGTTTGGTAATGGTACCAAGATAGGACCGACATGCTCAGTCAACTAGCGGTAGTGCGACATGACAGGTCGACGGACCAGTCAAGACAAACAACTGCAAGTTGAGTTAAGAGTCAGGGCCGTTGGACTAGTGGCACCATAGATTACATGGCAATATGAGAAAACATTGTTTGTGCACGCACTATGAGTACGGGATCATCAAGACGCCCATGAGGGGTAGTGATGTGTCCTAAGGGCCCTGGACGACCCGGTGAGTATAAGGGCAAATCGCCGTTACAAGTGTCTATGCAAAATTTGGAGTAGCACCAAGTGCATGAGACCGGGGTGGGGACGGGATGAGGTCTTTGTCCTCATACGGACATGAAGAAGTTATTTCGGGATTGTGGGTCGGATGTCACGTACATCCACTCATTCCCAAGGTAGAAGTGGTCGTACTTCTATCTGGGTGGCAGGAAAAGTCACTCCAAAGCCACTAGCGGGTTCAGTAGTGATACTAACTTGCGAATGTGTGTAACCTTCATGATGAAGGATGTGTGTTGGGTGATGACACACCATGGTAAATAAGAAATGGTGGAAAAACCCAAATTTTTAAATGAAGGGATTTTTGAAAACAAAGGAGTCTGGCATACTCCATATAAATGTTTTTCTTAAAAGTCAAGCTTTTAAAAACCCATTCATTGAGTAGTCGTACTCACCCCCTCCCTTATATCCCTTTCAGGAAATCCCGAAAAGCCTCCCCTTAAGGACCGTCAACTAAGATGCCAGTAAGACAGGTATGTAAAGTTTTAAATTTCATGCAGTTTTGATTAAGCTATTCCAGGAAAAAGGTGTAGGTTAAAGGATGCCTTACTCTTTACGATTTACAACAAGGGGAAACCCTTTAATAAACCGGGAGAGTGGTGGGTTAATCATGGGGATCCGACCAAACCGGGTCGGGGTGTGACAAGGTTAGTGTTGGCCTCCGATACATCCTTCCTTCAAGTAGTTTCTAATGAGGGATTGGCTCCTTACTCTCCACGTTATGTCCATCTGCCAACCAATGATTTCTTCAAGGCACTTGGTTGTATGCATCCCTCTAGAGTTCCCTTTCTTAGTGTATTGCTTCTCTTCTTCACTCTCACTATGTCATTCCCTAGAGTTCCGGGGGGACGTTTTTCTGTGTTTGCCCCTTATGAGAGGGTTCTTAGTATGCTTCCTATGTACCTTATCCCTATTCATGAGGTATCCTTCTCGGTTTGATCTTAAGAAGTTTTTGCATTCACCTCGTCATTTCTTGACCTCTTTGTGAACCATTTATGTAACCTACTCCATGGTATCGGTCTCCAATCCTTCATGTCTTTCATGACCTTTAAGGAGGTATTGCCTTGAATCTATGAGGTGTGGAACACCCCTTCTTTCCTTACACCTATAATAGTTCATCTTGGTACTTGTCCTTTAGTAGGGTTGGGCATCTCTTCAAGTAATGTCCCATCATTATTCCCTTACATGGATTGTTGTGGTTCCTTCTTTCCTTCGAGTGGGGCTTTTCCAGGGTTACTAGTGGTTTGGTGCTTTACCGTTCTTGAGTCTAATCACTTTGATAGTTTTCTTGCAGGATCTTCTTTACTAAAGGTTCATGGTAAGAATCCTCCTAGGTTTCTTAATTGTCTTGGGTGATGACACACCGTGATTAAATGGTGATAAAACCCGAGATTTTGAATGAAATAACTTTTGAAAGAAAGGAGTCTAGCACACTCCAATAGAAATCTTTTTCATAAAAGTAAAAGTATTAAAAACCCATTCACTGAGTAGTCGTACTCACCCCCTTCCTTATATCCCTTTCAGGAAATCCCAGAAAGCCTACCCTTAAATACCATCAACTATGACACCTGTAAAACAGGTATTTAAAGTTTAAAATTTCATACAGTTTTGATTATGCTATTCCAGGAAATGGTGTAGGTTTAAAGGATGCCTTACTCTTTACGGTTTATAATAAGGGAAAACTCTTTAATAAACCAGGATAGTGGGGGGTTAATCACGGGGATCCAACCAAATCGGGTCGGGGCGTGACAACTAGAGTGGTATTAGAGTCTGTTTCCTCGAATACATAATTAAGACTAGAAAATATAGTAACTAATAGGATTTATCCTAAAATTTTCAGATTGCTCCTAGGAGAGGAACCAAGGAAACTTGGAATGGCTCTACTCAACACCCTATATTTATACAAAGACAACCCTTGAAGCTTCCCAAATGCATGAGACCTGGCAAGAATCTCAAAAGATCAAATGGGGAAGTATCCTGGAGGATGGTGCTAGGACCTATCGATGGCACAACTCTAAGTATGAAGGAGGATGTTTATCAAGAATTCCATAGCTCCTTAGTTATTTTGTGACCATTTCCTACGATAGGGATTGAAAGCCTAATCTTTTGTATCCCCTGTTAATAAAATACTCAAATTCTCAAAACTTCTATCTCCTGATGATGCAATCTTGTTGGGAATATGGCCTAAGGAAAATAAAATAAACCCACACTATCCTGGAAACTAAGGATAAGTCACATCTCGGTTATGGAAGATGTCGAGTGGAATGGAGGCTGCATATGTGTAGAGGACTTCCTCCCAATTCTAATGGTATTGAATGCAGCTTTGGAGATGGAGAAAACTGTGTAGTTCATCTTCTTCAGTCGATTGTGGGATGTTGAGGTTGAATGGAGGGGTGCTCTTTATATAGTGAGCTCGACAACTATTCCGGCTACCGGTCAGCCATTGGTGACCTGACCGCTGGCGACTCAACCTCCAACTCGGCCGTTGGCGACCAAACCTAAGCATTTTTTGAGTCGGCGGAGACTCCAGCTTTTTCGGCATCTCTCTCTCTCCCTCTCCCTCTTTCTCTCTCTCTGTCTCTTCTCTCTATTAGCAGCTGGAGGTTGAAGACGATGATGTGGCAGGTGTGCCACGTTGCCCGCTGTGATTGGCCGATTTTTCTAACATGGAGGTCCAACTCAACTGCCACGTTTGCTGTTGACCCGTTGACCGAACATGTGGCAGCCTTCCCTTGGTTGCCCGTGTCTGCGTGGCATGCAAACCATCATCCGTTGACCATTGTAAGACATGTGGCAGCCTTCCATTGGCTGCACGTGCTTGCATGGCTACTGATGGGGTGTCGTTGACTGTTGACCATTGAGTAGTTCAATGACCATTGACTGGTTCTTTGACCGTTGATTGGTCCGGTCCAATTGGGTTTGGTGACCCGAATTCGAAATTTGGCAGGTTCAGACCCGATTCGATCATTTTTTTAAAATTTAAAATTTTCTAAATTCATTTTCTATTTAATAGTGGCTTCAATTTCCTAAATTGACATTTTTAAGTCACCCAAAAAAATAAATTTGTGAATCGGTTCACTATAGTCCATCCTGGTTCAGTCCAGTTCGAGTCTAGTTCACCCCAAATCAGTTCGGTTCTCTCATCAATTCCCCTTCCCGGTTCTTCCTCATGAGTTTTATGAATTTTTTGTCACTTAGGATTTTCCAATTTCCCATTTTAACCTTTGTCATTTTTTGTTCCTTTTTTGGCTCAGTTTTCTCAAAACTGCCGGTTCTTTCCCCGGTTTACTTGGTCAAAGGGTCGGGTTTCACATGCAATTTGGGTCATTATGAATAGATTGAACAAGTCCGCCCATTTTTTTACCTATAAGAGTGACCGATTTCATGGAACAACTAGTTTTCTTATACATAAGGGAGATTTCAAAAATTACCATTTTGCACTTACTTTTCAAAAATGGCAATTTGACCCCAATTGTTTCAAAAATCGACTAATTGATCTTTCAATATCTTTTTCATCTCCAATTGGCCCTCTATTTTGGGAAATTGCAAAATGGTCCCTCAATTTTATGAAATCCCAATTTTCCCCAAAATTTTCCCCCAATTTCCCCTTTCAAATTGACCATTCAATTGGGGTTAATTACTTTAATTGGAGGTGTAAATTAGTTCCTACACTTCCATACAATTCAATTGAGCTTTGAATTGCTTGAATTGAGGCCGAAACGAACTCAAACGGAGCTTCGCCAGAAAACTATGCTTAGAAAGAGAAAGTTTTGAAATATTACTGTCGTAGGTGCAACAGACCGAACTCTCTATCGGGAAAGGTAGCTCTCTTCCAGAGATACCTTATAGGATCAAGAATTCCTACAATTGACCCCGAATCGAGGGAGAATTTTATTAGTGAAATTTCATAGTTTCTCTCTCTAACTCCGACCTACAACAATTAAGAAGGGATCAACTGGCTTACCTTTTACCTCAGTTGAAGTCGTATGAGGGTCATGGGAGTGTCAAGAGGGCTTGGTTTGGCCGAAGGAGGGCTAAATTTGGCCGATTTCAGCTCGGGTGAAATAGGGCAACTTCGGTCCTTCGGAGCTGCTTCATTATTTGATTCCGCCAGTGCTTCCCCGGCATTCCTTGGATCGAACGGAGGTTGCTGTCAGGTAGATGACTTCCCCTGGAATCTAAAGAATTCTACCTCACCTTCTGAGGTTGAGAAAACTACCCAAGTCGAAGCTTTGGATTGAGCTTCACTGGAAAATGGAGCAGTTGAGAGAAAATGAATGGCGAAGAACTCTTTATATAGGGACCTCGAGGAATCTCTATCCGATCATTTCACATCTTGGTCAAGCTTATCCTCGACCTGAAACATCCTAAATGGAAACGTTTTTCCTTTGTCGGCACTGTTAGTTTCTACATTGAATTAATAGTGTCATCATGTGAAGGAAGAAGATGACATTGTTTGGAACTAGACCGGACCAATCCGACCGGGTTCAATGCTTAAACCAGTCGGTTCGACTGATTTTCTCAAAATTAAAAATTTTAAATTCATCTAAATTTAGTCTCTATCCAATGGTGGCTTCAATTCCCCAATTTGAATATTTTAAGCCACCTAGAAAAATAAATTTAGCAACTAGTTCAATGATGGTTCAATCCAGTTCAGGTCTTGTTCACTTGAACCAGTCTCGTTTTCTCTTCCAATTTGTCCCAAGGTCCTTTTCCATGATTTTTATGACTCCTTGAGTCACTTGGTGTTTGTAAATTTCTTAATTTACTCTTCCTTATCGGTTGTGGTTCATGAACTGGCTCGGTTTTATCTTTTGAAATGACCGATTCTTTTACCGATTTTCTTATCTATGAAAGGATGGGGTTTACATGAGCTATCCTCATTTGAAGCATGTTCGACATAACCCTTCCTGGCTTTTCTGGCACCTGGGGCATTAGGGGTTTCTCCTTTGTGGGGTTGTACTTGCCTCTCTCTGGGCATGATAACTTTCATTTCTCCTAAAGGACCCCATTGTTGTCTTCCATCTCTGCCCATCGAGCTCCTTTTGACCTCTTTGGCTGTTATGTCCTCCTTCTTATTTACATCTCAAATAAATGAGGATAATGATCCCTCATAACACTCTTGATTTTCCATGTCTCCTCTTGCATTGGTCCGTTCTACCAAAGAACCTTGACCATGAGAATCTTCTTATTCCTTAAGTTTTTCTCTCTCCAGTCAATGATTTGGACCGATTTTGCTTGATACGTCAGGTTCTCTTCTAGTTCGGGTGGAGGTCGGTCCAGCACATTATTGGGATTTGGCTGATACTTCTAGAGTACTGAGAAACGGAATACATCATGTATTCTTTGTAAGTCCGGAGGTAGTTCTAACTTATATGCCACCGACCCTATCCTTTGGACTATGGTGTAGGGATCAATGCACCTTGGTTTCATCTTCCTTCGTTGTTGGAACCTAAGTATTCCCCTCCATGGAGATACCTTGAGAAACACTTGGTCTCCCACATCAAATTTTAGATCCCTTCTTCGATGGTCCACATAGCTCTTTTGCCTGTCTTGAGCGGCCTAAAGTCAACTTCTTATGATCTTATTCTTTTCTGTAGTGTCCTCTATTAGTTCGACCCTTTCTAGCTTCCTTTCTCCCACCTCTTCCCAAAATAAAGAGATATGGCATGGTCGTCCATAAAGGTTCTCACAAGGAGCCATTTAAATACTGGCCTAATAATTGTTATTATAGGCAAACTCCATCAGGCACAAGTATTCGTCCTAACCCTTATTCATGATAAGTACGCATGCTCGTAGAATGTCCTCTAGGGTTTGGATCGTCCGCTCAAATTGTCCATTGATCTTAGGATGAAATGACGTACTCATGTGAAGCTTGGTCCCCAAGGCACTTTGCAAACTAGGCCAGAACCTTGAAGTTAATCTAAGGTCCTTATTCGACACTATGCTTATAGGGATCTCGTGCCAGCCTTCTCTATCGAGCGGTGTTTTGTCTGTACCAAACGCTCACACTCATGTGTCATGCTGATGATGCTAGACAAATTCGTGGGGCGTCCTAGTACTCCCATTCGGTCTCGTATGTCTATGTTGAGACCGTCCACGAACCATTGGCAGATATTTGCTGGTCCAGCTAAGTGTGGAATGAAAGTTCTTAGCTCATTAAATCTAGTCTCATACTCCAAGATGGTGTGGGATCCTTGTCAAAGTCAGGAGAATTATTGTTTCTTCTCGTTGTTCAGATGCAGAGCTAAGTATTCCTCTAAATAACTATCCTCGAATTGCTCCTAGGTGGGTATGGTGGTGTGCAGGCACCTAATGTTGTCCCACCACCTTTTCGCACTAGCTTCCAAGAAGCATTCTGCCAGGATCACCATCCTAATTATTCCATAAGTTTCCTAATGAATGCCAGCCAATCCATAGTAGCTCCAGTATCCTTCTCTCATGTGGAGGCTCTAGTATCCTTCTCTCATGTGAATGACTTACATACTAATTAACGGAGGGTCTTGAGGTATTTGGGGATATCAATTATAGGAGGGATGTTAATAGAAGTTGGATGGGATTATACATCATCGGCTCAACTTGGGAGTTGGTGTTCACTTCTGGAGTGAAGTTGGGCCTTCCAAACACTCTGGTGAAGTCTTCATATATTCTTTGATGTTCCGAGCTTAGTCCAGGTGGCCCATTGGGGCTTTTCTAGGATTTTCTACAGGAAGGGGTTGTTGGGTAGTGTTAGAAATTGCAGCTCTTATTCTTTTGGTTCCTCTCTTGGGAGCCATCTAAAATTTTAAGATTTCTTCCTATTAGTTACTAGGTTTTATAGTCTTAATAATGTATTTGAGGAAACAGGCTCTGAAACCACTCAATTTTTCACTCCCCGACCCGGTTTGGTCAGATCCCTGTGAGCAACCCGCCACTCCCATTGGTCTATGAAAGGTTTCACCCTTTTGTAGACCACGAGGAGTAAGGCGTCCTTTCCTACCTTTCCTAGAATAGCATTATACAAAATTGAATATCTTAAAACTATCATACATGTCTTATAGGGAGGTCTTTAAGTTTGTTTTTGCCTTGGTTACTTGAAAGGGGTAAAAGGGAGGGGGTGAGTTCTACAACTCAGTGAGCGGGTGTTTGGAGTGAGTTTCAAAAATAGCCACGCCAAGGTTAACATTTCTTTAAAAGAAGGCTTCTCCTCCAAGTTCAATTTTTAAAACCTTTATCCTTCAATTTTCTATCTCTTTTTCCAAAACCTTTTTCCAAGGTTTACCAATTCTTTTTCCAAGGATTCTCAAATCTTTCCAAGGTTTTCAAAACCTTTTCTCTCATTTCCATATTAGGCGTGTTTCACAAACAACACACGCCCTTCATCATTAAGGGTACACACATTCGCGAGATGCAGTTATGACGACTACACCCACTTATGGATCAGAGCGTCTTTACCATCCACCTTAATAGAAGTCCCTAACTTCTACCCAGAGTTTGAGTGAACGTCCCATATGTTCGACCCTCGAACCCAAAAATACTTTGTGTCCATATAAGGACAGAGACTTCATCCCGACCCCACCCTAGTCTCATGCGCAAGAAGCTACTCCGAGCTTCGAGACTGACTGGTACGACAAACTACCCTTATCTCCACCATGTTGTCTAGTATCCCTTAGAACCCATCACTACCCCTCTTGGGCATCTTGATGATCTTGTACCACAAGTGCATGCATAAAACAATAGTTTTCACATAGCCATTTATCTTTGGTGTCATTGGTCAAACGGCCCCGACCCTCAACCCGACCTGCAATTGTTTGTGTAGGTCGGTTCATAGACTTGGCCTTAACACACTGCCACTAGTCCATCAAGTATTGTTGGTCCTGTCTTAGTACTATGGAAAAATCAAACATTCATTTCATTAGGAATTTCATGCCTTTATATTACTCATATTTGTTTACGAGCTCCTGCTCGTGCCCACTGGCCTTGGGCCCACTACACATGATTTTCTAAAATCGGACATTTAGCCCCACAAGTTCCAAATCCGAGGCATCTGGCCTATCTAAGTTATCCTAGCTCTCATCAAGAAGGTCTCACAAAAAGTTTAAGCATTGGCACACATTCACGGGAGAACACTTAGGCCAAAACATATTTTCACATCATCACACCAACCGGGTGAGATGATATCTTTGCTTACAATTGGCAAGTGGGTTTCTTCTTCCTTCAAGGAAAACCATACCAACCGGGTATGATTTCCTCTACTTACAACTAGTAGTATGTTTTAGCTTAGTTTGCCCATTACCACATTCGGGTATGATAAAAATCACACTAACAAGTGGCTTTTCATTTCTAAGGTGCTCACCACCTAAACCAGGAATGATGAAAATAAGCCCACTCACCCGATAACCGTGACGTGTTCATCCTTGGTTAGTTTTCCAACTTTACGTGAGATTTCTTTTGCTTGTATTCTGGTCACACTTGTCCCTACATGATTTGGGAAGCCTTATCATTTACAGTTTGGCATAAAAGCTTAGGCTCACAATTTTTTATTAATTGCACTTAGGTCCCTAAAGTACATTTCTCTTAACTTTATGTCCCTAATGCCCATGTTTGCCCAATTTGAGTTCCAAGGTTTCTAAAATTTCCATTTAAGTCCTCATTTTACTCAAAATTTTAGGGGCTCAAGTTTTTTAAATTTCCAATTTGGTCCCTAACTTTTCAAAAATTATCATTTTGTTCCTACTTTCCAAAAATGACAATTTGGCCCCCATTTTTCCAAAAATTGACAAATTGGTCCTCCAAAATCTTTTTCATGGCCAATTGGCCCTCAATTTTGGGAAATTGCAAAGAAGTCTCTCAATTTTACGAAATCCCCAATTTTCCCCCAACATTTTCCACCAATTTCTCCAATTCAAGCTAGCCGAATTTGATTTCTTCAAATTTACCATTCAAACATAGTTAATTGCCTCCACTGGAGGTGTAAATCAGTTCCTACACTTCCATACAATTCAATTGAACTTTAAATCACATGAAATGGGTTGAAATAAGCTCAAATGGAGCTTCGTCGAAAAAATATGCATAGAGAGAGAAAGCATTGAAAGCTTACTGTCAGAGGTGCGGCAATCCAAGCTCTCTATCGAGGAAAATAGCTCTCTTCCTAAGGTATCTTCTAGGATCAAGAATTTCTACAATTGACCTCCAATCAAGTGAGAATTTTGTCATTGATATTTTATAGTTTCTCTCTCTAACTCTAACCTACAATGAATGAGGATGGTCAAATTGGCTTACCTTTCTGCTCAGTTGAGGTCATATGAGGGCTGTGGGGATGTTAGGAGGGAATGGTTTGGCCGGAGAGGATAGAATTTAGTCGATTTTAGCTTGGCCAAAACAGGGCAACTTCGGTCCTTAGGAGCTGCTTCATTGTTTGATTCCGCCAGCGATTCTCTAGCGGTCCTTGGATCAAATGGAGGTTGTTGTCAGGTAGTTGATTTCCCTCAAAGTCTAAAGAACATGACCTTGCCTTCTGAGGTTGAGAAAACTGCCCAAGTCGGAGCTCTAGTTCGCTCATTGGAAAATGGAGCAGTTGAGAGAGAATGAAGATTTTAGGAGTGAGGAGAATGAATGGAGAGGAGCTCTTTATATAGGGAGCTCGGGGACTCTCTGCCCGACCATTTCACATCTTGATCAATCTTATCCTTGACTTGAAACGCCCTGAACAGAGTTATTTTTCCTCTATTGGCACTGTCCATTTTTGTATTGAATGAGTAGTGATGTCATCTGAAGGAAGAAGACGACACTATTCTAAACCGGTCCGACCGAGTTCAATGCTTAAACTGGCCGGTTCAAGCTTGATTCGACTGATTTTCTCAAAATTAAAATTTTCTAAATTGATCTAAATTAATTCTCTATCCAATGGTGGCTTCAATTTCCCAATTTGAATATTTTAAGCCACCTAGAAAAATGAATTTTACAACTGGTTCAATGATAGTTCAAACTGGTTCTAACCGGTTAAATCCAGTTCAGGTCTACTTCACCTGAACTGATCTTGTTTTCTCTTCCAATTTGTCCCAAAGTCTTTTTCCATTATTTTTATGACTCTTTGAGTCACTTGGGATTTGTCAATTTCTCATTTTTCCCTTTCTCTACTGGTTACGGTTCTCTCTCTTGAGTTGTCAAGGTCTGGGTGCCAAACAACTAGGAATTGAGAAGGGAAATACTAGAGGAGGCACATGACTCATGTATGCCATGCATCATAGCTGTACCAAAATGTACCGTACCCTCAAACATGGGTACTGGTTGAAAGGGATGAAGAGGGACATCATTGAATATATAGTCAGATGCCTATCGTGTCAGCTAATTAAGGTCAAACACTAGAAACCCTCCGGACTACTACAGCCTCTCTCGATTCCCGAGTGGAAAATGGGAGCATATAACCATAGACTTCATGATTGGGCCGCCAATAACAAGAAGGGGTCAGAGTGCCATATGGGTTATCGTGGATCGACTGACCAAGTCCATGCATTTCTTACCCATTCGGGTGATAGACCCAATAAAAAAGCTAACCGCCCTGTACATGGGGGAAATCTTACAGCTCCACGGGGTCCCTATAAGTATAGTATGGGATCATGATGTGAATCTGACTAAAAAGAGTACGAATTCACAAGTTCAATAAACCAAACCTGCAATGGAGCTTAACACTTTGTCACCAAATGGGATAAATGATCACTTGAGACTTCAAGAGGGCCCAATCACAAGGTTAAGGGGCTAAAAGATTCAAATAAGTTATATGGGCTAACTAAAGAGATTGCCCAAAAAAATCCAAGTGGAAGCCCAATTAAAGAGACCTAGAAAAGCCCATGAGAAGGAAACCCAACTAAAGAGTCCAAGAAAAAGGCCATGTCCTGATTTTAATTAATGAGTAAAGATTTATTAATAAATAAATCTTGTAGGATATTATATGATAATATTAGATATTTAATTAGTTAAGATCTTTAAATTAGTTATTAAAAATATCCTAGATATTTAGATTAGATATGGTTAGCTTATACCATAATAGATTTTTTTCCTCATTTTGTGGGGCATTCGGTTGTTTTCTAAGCCTATAAAAGGCATACTCCACAGCATTGGAGAGAAAGACACTTTGGAATTTATATCTTGTGAAGTTTTGTCTCCATTTTATCTTGAAAGAGATTTTTGAACTTATCAGGTTTTTACCTATGGCGTTCAAGCAATCAAGACTTATCACCCGAGGTTTTCTAAGAGTTTTTCTTAGAGGATTTGGGTGTGGCGTCTACATATCCCATACCTTGTTTCTCACATAAACAAGGTCTATTCCATATTTTCGCACTTGCGTCGTGAAAGTCTTGGGGTCTTACCATATTTGGTGTAGGGTGTCGTCAGCATATTGGCGGGGTTCGCATCAGATCGGGACCCGAGGTTCACCTCTCGGTTTTGGCCCAGCCTACAAGCTGCCCTAAGGACTAGGCTCCACATGAGCACTGCTTTTCACCCTCAGACAGATGGACAGTCCGAATGGACCATCAAAACCTTATAAGGCATGCTTTGGGTATGCATTCTGATAATGAATAAGGGTTGGGAGGATTACTTGTTCCTCATGGAATTCGCCTATAACAATAGCTACCAGGCCAACATCCAAATGGCACCCTATGAGGCCCTCTACAGGCAACCTTGTCATACACCCCTATTCTAGGAGGAGGTAGGGGAAAGAAAACTTGAAAAGGTGAAGTTAATAGAGGATGCATATGAAAAAATCTAAATAATAAGGAGCCGACTTAAGACGGCTCAGGATACGCAGAAGAGTGATGCCGACCACCGGAGGAAGGACCTAGAATTTGAGGTCAGGGACCGAGTATTCCTCAAGGTGTCTCCATGGAAGGGGATACTTAGGTTTCAACATAAAGGGAAGTTAAAACCAAGGTATATTGGTATGTATGCCATAACCTAGAGGGTCGGGCTAGTAGCATACCAACAAGAGCTACCCCCGGACTTGCAAAGGATTCACAACGTCTTCCACGTCTTAGTACTGTGAAAGTATGAACCCGACCCCAACCATATGCTAGATCAACCACCGCTAGAGATTAAGGAAGACTTGACCTATGAATTAGAACCCATTCGGATCCTTGACCGATGGGAGAAAAATTTCTAGAACAAGAATATCCCCATGGTGAAGGTTCTCCGGCGAAATGGTCAAGTGGAGGAGGAAACATGGGAAGTTGAGTCAACCATGAGGGGTAAGAAAACCGGGAAAAGAACTGGTATAAATTTATATATGAAGAAACTAACCGATTAATGAACGAAAAATAATTAATGTGGGAAATTGGAAAATTCCAAGTGACTGAAAATTCAGAAAAATTACAAGGAAGAACTGGGAAGTGGAATTGGTAAGAGAACCGGACCAATTCGAGGTGAAACAGACCCGAACCGGTCTTAACCGAGATGAACCATAGTGAACTGGTTCACAAATTAATAATTTTAAGTGGCTTAAAGATATCCACTTGGAAAATTGAGACCACCAATAGATAGAAAATGAATTTAGATAAATTTAAAAAAATTTAAATTTTAGAAAATTGGTCAAATTGGGTCTAAACCGACTGATTTTTGAATTCGGGACAATGAACCCAGTCAAACTGGACAAGTCAACGGTCATATCGGTCAATGGTCAACAATGCCCCATCAGAAGCCACATAGACACGGGCAGCCAATGGGAGGCTATCACATGTCCGGTCAACGGTCAGCTAGCACCCATTAGCAAGCCACACAGACACGAGCAACCAATGAGAGGCCTCCATATGTCCGTTCAACGGGTCAACGACTACCTCGATAGCTGAGCTAGACCTCCACGTCAGAAAAACTAGCCAATCATAGTACCACATGGCACGACCGCCACATTATCGTCTTCAACTTTTAGACGCTCAAAGAGAGAATAAAGGAGAGAGAGACGCTAGAAAAGCTAGAGTCTCCAACTACTCGAAAAACTCTCTTGTCAAGTCGCTAGCAACCGAGTCGGAGGCCGAGTCTTATGCCGGTGGGTAGCCTGAACAGTTGTCGAGCTCCCTATATAAAGAGCACCCCTCCATTAGTTCTCTACATCCCACAATCGAGCGAAGAAGAAGAAGAGTACATTTTTCAGCGAGCTGCAAACCAGATCTCTAGCAACGAGACTTTTCTCAGCCTCTGAAGCCACATTGGGTGTCTTTGGAATCAGGAGAAAGTTCTCTACCCAGCCCTACCGTCAGTTTAGCTAGAGAGCCACCGAGGAAGAACAAGGAAGCCTAAACAGTACCGTCACTCCTCGGCCAGGAAACTGCTCAACCTTCTACCACCACTTCGAGCTTCCCCACAGCCAATTATGTCCAAACCAGACCCCCTACACCCCTACCTAAAGGTGTCTTGACTTTCCCCCAAGCCAGGAACGTAAGCTCCATCTGCCGTCCTTCGCCAGAAAACACTGTTCATGTCCAATTTCTACAAACACTTTAACACTAAAAATTTGCACTACCCAGATCATCAATTGAAACGTGGTTTGATCTAATGAGGATCCCCACCACGAGAGCAACGCATTGGTAGCCAAAGCTCCGGTCACCGGACCCTCACTGGTAAGATATCAAAGCTTTCTCTTTCTAGACTGTATTTTCCGATGAAGCTCCATTTGAGCCCATTTCTAAGTCAAATGAAGCAGTTCAAGGCTTAAAATGATGAGGAAAACATAAAGGAAGTGATCCAAACCACGAATGGGGACAATTAACCACTTTTGATGGTAAATTTGATGAAATTGAGATTTAGGATCCAAAATGCAAATTTTAAGAAATTTGGGCAAATTGGGAATTTTTTAAAATTGTGGGCCGAATGGAAAATTGATAAAATTGAGGGCATTTTCATCAAATTCCCTCCCAATTGAGGATCAATTAGGCAAGATAGAATGGAGGACCAATTTTCAAAATTTGAGAAGTTGGGCAAATTACAATTTTGGGAAATTTTGGGGCAAAATGGCAATTTTAGAAAATTTAGGGGCCCTTGGGCAATTTTGATAAAACTAAGGACCCAAAAAAAATAAATGGAAAATCTAGGGACTCAATTGAAGAAAAAGGGGCAATTAAGGACTTAAAGGTAAATGCACAAACCTTAGGGACCAAAGTGCAATTAAGGTAAAATATGACAGCCTATATGCAAATGTTCAATAAGATACATTTCCTTAGTCCAATACCCTAATAAGGATATTCGTGTCGTGTAGGAGCAAACTGCTCGAGCACCGACTTTCGAAAGGATACCACGAGGCCAAACTCCATTGGGACGGCCCCACCAAGATTACCGAGTGAGTGGAAACCGCTATGACGTCAATTTTGATTGGAATTATGGTTCAACTTTGAAAATAATTTTCTCAGAATTAGCCTCCCTTGACTGGGTGACTCGGCTTAAAACATTTCGAAACTAATTTCGGGCTTAGGGTCGATATGCCAGTGGGCCTAAGGCCGATGGACACGGGCATGGACCTGTCCAGAACAAATAAGTGGTGAATGATGCTAAAAGATCTTAATAATGGGAACTTTTGTTATACCCATATAGCCATGTATGAGCCGTCGAGCTTGTTGGGCCAAACCACTACTCTGTCGAAGCCAGGTCGTCGAACCTGTTGGGCCAGTATGCGTGGGCCTAAGCCAAGCCGACAGACCGTTGCACAAGAGGGCCAAAGATAAAGGCTATAATTAAAAAGACTGTTGATTATGCATGCAATGTGATGTTCAGGCCAATAGGACATGTCACGCCCCGACCCGATTTGATAAGATCCCCATGATCAACCCGCCACTCTCCCAGGTTATTAAGGATTTTCCCCTTCTTCTAGACCGTGAGTAGTAAGGCATCCTTTAAACTTGTATCTTTCCTAGAATAACATTAATCAAAACTGCATAAAATTTAAACTTAACATACTTGTCTTACAGGTGTAGTTAATTGGAGGTCTTTGGGTAGGTTTTCCCTTGGTTGCCTGAAAAGGGGTATAGGGGAGGAGTGAGTTCAGCGACTTAGTGAATGGGTGTTTTAAAAATTAACTTTCAGAAAATAGCTTGAATTGGAGTGTGCTAGACTCCTTATTTTCTATAAGACATTTCATCCCCAAAATCTCGATTTTCAAAACCATTATTCCTCATTAACCATAGTCGGTGTGCTTAACAATCAACACACACCCTTCATCATGAAGTGATCACACATTCGCTAGGCAGCATGTCCACTGCACCCACTTGTGTCATCGGAGCGACTTTACCGACCACCTAGATAAAAGTCCATCCACTTCTACCCTAAGAATGAGTGGATGTATGCAACACCCGACCCTCTATCCCATAAAGAAAACTGTATCCGTATGAGGATAGAGACCTCATCTTGACCACACCTCAGTCTCATGTGCTTGAAGCTACGTCGAGCTTCCCTGACTGTTGGCATGACAAACTACCCTTATCTCCACCATGTCGTCTAGTAGCCCATAGGACATATCACTACCCCTCTTAGGCGTCTTGATGGTCCCAAGCCTCAGTGCATGCACAAAACAACTGTTTTCCTCATAAGTCATTTAATCTTTGGTGCCACTGGTCTAACGGTCGTGACCCTCAACTCGACTTGCAACTATTTGTCTCGACTGGTCCATCGACATGTCTTGTCGTAGTGCCGCCAATCCATCGAGTATGTTGGTCATGTCTTGGTACCATGGCCAAACATATCATAAATTTAAAATTTTCATGGCTTAAACTCATGTTTGTTTATGAGCTCCTGCTCATGCCAACTCGACTTAGGCCCACTGTACGAGATTTTCAAAATCGGGCATATTAGCCCCCAAGTTTAATAACCGAGGCCTCCGACCTATTTGAGCCATTCGAGCTCCCATCAAGAAGGTCTCCCAAAATATTTAAGTAGTGGCACACAGTCAGGGGAGAGCAATGACTCTTTAGGTCACTCGGTGTCATGCTCCGACCCAGTTTGGTCGGATCTCCATGATCAACCCGCCACTCTCCCAGTTTAATAAGGGTTGCCCATTGTTTATAAATCATGAAGAGTAAGGCGTCCTTTAAACCTGTACCTTTCCTAGAATACATAAATAAAAAATGTATAAACTTTTTAACTTACATACCTATCTTGCAGGTGTGATTAATAGGAGGTCTTTGGTCTAGGTTGCCCTTGGTTACCTATAACGGAATATAAGGGAGGGGGTGAGTTCAATAACTCAGTGAATGGGTGTTTAAAGTTTGACTTTTAGGGAAAAAAATTTAATTGGAGTGTGCCAGACTCTTTATTTTCTTTTAAATTTTCTCATTTTTAAAATCTCGGTTTCATAGCCATTACTCACTCCTCAAACATAATCGATGTCTTTATCAACCAACACACGCCCTTCATCATGAAGGGAACACATATTCGTAGGCCAGCCCGTCCACTATACCCACTTGTGGCGTCGGAGCGACTTTATCGGTCACCTAGATAGAAGCACGTCCACTTCTACCCTAAGAATGAGTGGATGAATGCAACATCCGATCCTCAATCCCATGAATAAAACTTTGTATCCGTATGAGGACAGATACCATATCTCGGTTTCATACGCATGAAACTCAAACATAGAATCTTTAGGAAGCCCTAAACATATTAGCTTTGTGGAGTCCAAACACAAAAACTTCATGGAGTACAAACACAGAACTCCGTGGAGTACAAACATAGAACTCCGTGGAGTACAAACACAGAACTCCATGACTGACTGATATGGCGAGAAACACAAACCTAGTAGCTTCTCTTTTCCCTTATCGTCACCATGTCATTCAGTAGCCCTTAGGACGCATCACTACCCCTCTTGGGAGTCTTAATGGTCCTGAACCTCAAGTGAATGCACAAACAAAGTTTTCCTCAAAAGCCATTTATTCTTTGGTGCCACTAGTCCAACAGCCCCGACCCTCAACTTGACTTGCGGCTGTTTGTCTCGACTGGTCTGTCGATCTGTCATGTCGCACTACCGCTAGTCTATCGAGTATGTTGATCCTGTCTTGGTACCATGGCCAATCAATACAATTATTTAAGTTTTATGGCTCAAATTCATGTTTGTTTACGAGCTCATGCTCGTGCCAACTAGCCTAGGGCCTACTGTTCAAGATTTTCAAAATTGGACATATTAGCCCCCAAGTTCCAAAACCTAGGCCTCCGGCCTATATGAGCTATTCGAGCTCCCATCAAGAAGGTCTCCCAAAAATTTTAAGCAGTAGCACACAGTCAAGGGAGAGCACTTCCAACAAAATACTTTTCAACTGTCCATCATACCAACCGAGTATGAGCACATCTCCACACAAAGACGATGAACAGGTTTTCCACTTCCTTCGAGGAAGTTTCATCATACCAACATGGTATGATCTACTTACACTAGTAAGTAGTTTTTCTATGTGATTTTCACATCACTCCTCTCATGTGTGATGTTTAAAATACCACTTAGCAGTGAGTTTTAATTTCTGAGATGCTTATCATCCTAACCGGGTATGATATAAAAATACCACTCACAACTGATAAGTGGTTTTTAGCTTAATTCGCTCATCACCCCCAACTTAGTATGATGTTAAAAGTCCCACTCACCCGTTAATGCAGTAAATTCCTCTTGACCGGTTTTTTGTATTCACATGAGTTTGTACTTGCTGGCGTTCTGGGTACTTCGTGTTCCTACATGATATAAACATCCTAGTTCATTACCCCATGGCCTAATAGCCTTTATTCATTTCAAATGAATAAGAAAACCAAACTTTTCATTTATTTACAATTAGGTTTTTAAAGTTATTTTTCTTTAACTTTAAGTTCCTAATGTCGATTTTTCCTCAAATTAAGTCTTTAAACTTTTTAAAATTCACCTTGGGACATCAATTTATTCAATTTCACAAAAAGGGGTTCAATTTCCCAAATTTCCAATTTGGTCCCCAAACTTTTCCAAAATTACCATTTTGCCCCTACTTTACAAAAATGGTAAGTTTTGCCTCAAAAATTCCAAAATTGCCCAATTGATCCTCCAAAATCTTTATCATGCCCAATTGGTCCTCAATTTTATGAAATTGCACTTTAGTCCCACAAATTTTTGAAATTCCCAAATTTCCCACAATTTTCCCCCAATTTCAACTTTTTAACTCGGCCGAATTTGATTTCATCAAATTAACTGATCAAATAAGTTTAATTGTTGAAATTGAAGTTAGATTTGAGTTCCTACACCTTCATACGATTCAATTGCACTTTGAATCGCACGATTTTATGTCGAAATGAGCTCAAACGGAGCTTCGCTGGAAAACTAGTCTTAGAGAGAGAAAGCTTCAAAAGCTTACTGTCGAGGGCACGGCAGTCCAAGCTTTCGGTCTAGTAGATAGCTCTTGTCCTGAGGTTTCTCCAAGGATCAAGAATTGCATCGATTTATGCCAAATTGAGTGAGAATTTTATCATCAATGTTTTGTTGGTTCTCTCTCTAGCACCGATCGAAAATTGTAGAAGGGGACCAAATTGTTTTAACTTTCAGCTCTACTTCAGCTGTATGAGGACTGTGGAGGTGTTGGAAGGGCTTGGTTGGGCTTGAGAAGGGCTTGAATTGGCTGGTTTTAGCTCGACTGAAACAAGGCAGCTTCGGTCCATCGGAGCTACTTTACTATTCGATCACACTAGCGCTTCTTCAGCAACCCTCGAAGCAAATGGAGACTACAAGCATGTAGCTGACTTCTCCCCAGTTCTAAAGAACCTGACCATGCCTTCTTTAGCTCAGAAAAGACCCTACATTAGGAGCTCTAGTTCAAGCTTCGCTGCAAATTGGAGTAGTTGAAAAAGAATGAAGTTTTTAGCTTGAATCAGAGCTCCGACATAGGGTCTTTTCTAAGCCAAAGAAGGCATGGTCGGGTTCTTTAGAACTAGGGAGAAGTCAGCAACACGCCTGTAATCTCCATTTGCTCCGAGAGTCACCGGAGAAATGTCAGTGTGATCAAACAGTGAAGCATCTTCGGTGGACTAAAGTTGCCATGTTTCAGTTGAGCTAAAATTGGCCAATTCGAGCCCTACTCATGCCAAACCAAGCTCTTCCAATACCTCCTCAGCCCACCCATGGATAAATTAGGACCGAAAGGTAATCTAATTCGACTCGCCTATGCAATTTTCGACTAGTGCTAGAGAGAGAACCGACAAAATTTTGATAACAGAATTCTCATCCAATTCGACATGAATTGATGCAATTCTTGATCTTATGAGAAACCTCAGGACACAAGCTATCTGCCCAGATAGAAAGCTCGGGCAGCCGTACCCTCGATGGTGAGCAATTGAGGCTTTTTCTCTATATAGTCTATTTTTCGGCGAAGCTCCATTTGAGCACTTAGTGGTATTTTAAACATCACAACTTAGAGAAGTGATGTGAAAATGATACGGAAAAACTACTTACTGATTGTAAGTAGATCATACCAATTTGGTATGATGAAACTTCCTCAGAGGAAGTGGAAAACTCGTTCATCAGTTGTGAGCAGAGATATCCTCATACTAGATTGGTATGATGGATAGTTGAAAACATATTTTTGTTGGAAGTGCACTCCCCTAACTGTGTGCGATTTGGGAGACCTTCTTAATGGGAGCTCGAATAGCTCTGGTAGGCCGAAGGCCTCGGTTTTGGAACTTGGGGGCTAATATGCCTGGTTTTGAAAATCTCGAACAGTGGGACATAAGCCAGTTGGCACAAGCAGAAGCTCATAAACAAACATGAGTTATATGCCATAAAACTTTAAATAAATGCATTGTTTGGCCATTGTACCAAGATAGGACTGACATATTCAGTCAACTAGTAGTGGTGCGTCATGATAAGTCTCCGGACTAGTTAAGACAAACAATTGTAGGTTGAGTTAAAGGTCGGGGCCATTGGACTAGTGGCACCACAAATTATATGGCATGATGTGAAAATATTGATTGTGCATGCATTGTGTTTACGAGACCTTCAAAACTCCTAAGAGGGGTAGTGATATGTCCTAGGGTCCTAGACAACTTGGTGGGTATAAGGGCAGTTCGTCGTACCAGGTGACCTTGCGAAGCTCGACGTAGCTTCAAGAGTATGAGACTGAGGTGGGGTCAGGATGAGGTCTCTGTCCTCATACAGACATGAAGAATTGTTACGGGATTGAGGGTTGGATGTCACAAACATCCACTCATTCTAAGGGTAGAAGTGGACGTACTTCTATTTAGGTGGCCGATAAAGCTGCTCTAACGCCACAAGTGGGTGTAGTGGACGTACTGGCCTGCGATTGTGTGATTGACCTTCATGATGAAGGATGTGTGTTAGGTGATGACACAATGTAATTAATAAGAAATGGTGATCAAATAGAGATTTGAAATAAAATAATTTTTTAAAGGAAATAAGAAGTCTGGCACACTCCAAACAAATCTTTTTCCTAAAAGTTAAATTTTGAAAACCCATTCACTGAGTCATTGTACTCACCCCTCCCTCACCTCCCTTTTTAGGAAATCCTAGAAAATCTACCCTCAAGGACCACCAACAGATACGCCTGTGAGACAGGTATGATAAATTTAAAATTTTATGCAATTTTGATTTATGTTATTCCAAGAAAGGTGCAAGTTTAAAGGACGCCTTACTCTTTACAGATTATAACAAGGGGATACCCTTAAATAAACCGGGAGAGTAGCGGGTTGATCACGGGGATCTGACCAAACTAAGTCAAGGCATGACACGAGTGATGATCTAACATGGACCGTCAATGTAGGATATGGGTGAGGCTGATAATTGACATAGGGTCGGTTAGATCTAGTTCAGTGAAAGAGGTTCTAAGGCCACGATTTTGAAAAGTGATGTGAGTCGAAGGCCATGTTTTGAAAACTCATACAAGTGGGCCCAAGGCCAATGGAAAATGGGTTTAGTCCCATAAATAAGTTCTGATTTAAGAGCCTGATAAAATTATCACAACTTGATAATGTTTGTTGAAGCTGCTAAGTCGAATTCAAGTCCAAGCATGTTGGGCTAGCACCATAAAGACAAATGTCTTAAGTTAAAAGACTATTGTGTGTGGTTGTAATGATGCGAAACCAAAGAGACGTCTTGTACGAGGTAGTGTTGGTTCGAAGGGCTATTGAACAATAAGGTTGGCACAAGGGAAGTTATGTTGTTCTAGTGTGTTGTGAAGCTCTAGGAGCTTCAAGCACATTGAGACCAAGGAAGAAGGGAGGAGGTCTCATCCCTTAATATTAGACAAGAATTATCGATAATGTTCAGGGGTTAGACAATGGTGTTCACACGGACAATGTGGTGGAGGTTGTGGTATCTCACTAGGGTGGATGATGAAGACGCTCCAAGCCACTAGTGGAACAAATCGAGGTTATAGCCTATGAGGGTCTGTTCTACAACTATTTGATCCCTTTATTGATAAAGGGTGTTTGTGTTTGTATGTTTGTGCGATACAAATCCATAGTAGGTCCATCATAAACAAATTATGAAAATTCTTCCCACTAGGAGGGAAACTTACCTTAATCTTAAGGGGAAACAAGCAAAGAACTTAAATGAGAATCATTTCCTAAAAAGATAATACAAGTTGGAGCTTGTTTATCATGTCATATAAAACCCTTGGTTTTTAAAAGAAAAGGAAAAGTTATATTTTCCAGTATGTTCTAAATCATAGATAGAAAGTCACAATTTTAGTTAACCCTACTCATTAAGTTGTAGTCTCACCCCCTCCCTTACCCCTTTCAGTGTACAAAATATCAAGGAAGATATTGGAAGACAAACACCCATATTGGTAAGTGAAATTCCTATTATAGATTTATATATAGCACTATATATATATTCTGGCATATTTTGAAAAACATAATATGATGCACTATTTTTTATTATTTACGTTTTGCTCCTACCAATACTATGATAATAGAAATAACATCTATTATAGTATTAAGAGTAATGGAGGTTTGTTCACAAGGTTCTGCTCAAATTGTGTCGGGGTATGAAATTATATATTTCAAAAGCTGTAAGTAGAAAAGGTCGGTCAAATTAGATTTGATAACCGTATAGGCCCACTCACTTAAACTACATCACAATTCAACAATTTATTCGAGCTTACCTTCCAATATCCATGGTTTACGTCCGATTGTCAAATAAATATTTCATATATGCTTAATTAATTTTCAATTGAAATATCACAACTCAATTATATCCATATCTCTTCATATTGTCTCCATTTTACATATTTAGCTTGAGCTCCTTAAGCCTTGCCTATATTAAACTTAGGACCCTACAAATTCTCAATTTCCATATTGTGCACATGTGCGCACTCACACATGTGGGACGCCATGTGGTATGGGTGATTAGTTGTGATCGAGTAACGTGGTTAGTTGTGTGGGTTTATAATTTGATGATTGTATATGTTGTCATGTGATTATTTTGTTGATTACTGTGTAACTACATTCCACTAGCGTATTACAATTGATTATCCTTGTGTAATACTGTAATTTTTAAAAGTAAATTTAAATATAATTGAACCAAAAATCGAGATTAAACTAAAAATAGGAACACTAACCATGAATTTATTATAGGATCAAATTGGAAAAAAAATTATCAGAAACTAAGATTTTGAAAAGTTACTTTAGACAAATCACGATGAAAGAGAGAGCTTGGTGTAAATTATTAAGAAAATTCAAAACTGTAAAAATATAGATTTTAGAAAATATAAAATTATAAAAAAAAAAAAACGGTCACTAATTTAGATCACCTACGCATACCTCCACCCACTCTCCTGTATCGCATAACACTTGAATTAGGTACACAAATTAATTTAATTTTTTATAAAATTATACACAATAAAATATACAATTAAATTTACAATTATCCTATTGATTTTATTATAAGATTAATTGACTTATCTTCTATTAATCATATCAAATTTATTTTATAAAGTCAAAAAATTCGTTCTCGTGTACACTTGCCACCTAATGATTGATCTCAAAATTTTTAATTTTTAATTAACTGTAAAAATAGTTATTTTTTAATCAAATAAACAAAATGTTGAATTTTGAGTAATGAATAACAAATTGACAGGTTTAGATGATATAGGCAAAAGGTAAAATAATAATTTAGGTATAAAAAGGATAAAATTTTAATTTTAATTTAAAACAGATAAAAAAATTATTTTACGGCAAACTGATCAGTTCTAAATAATGTTAAGGGTAAATAATAATTTTAAAAAATTAAAAAGACAAATAAAAATTTTGAAAGAAAATGACAAAAAAATTTTACAAATTTAAGAATTTTAGTTAAATTTTGGATAATAAGGAGCATAGTATCAAGTTTGCGTAAAAATATAATATTAATTATTTTATTCAATAAATATGCATGCTTAAAAACTTTTTTTATTTTTTATTTCTATTAGTTCAAAATATTTTCAAGTGCCATAGCTAGATCCATGCAAAATGACCTATCATCAACATAACATTGAGTATTGGTGCATGTTTGCACAACCATTGCCGCGACAATATTATGACCAATCCTCTCCTACAATTACCCTCAATCCATAATGAACAGACACAAAAAAGCACATGGGTCCCTTCAACAAATCAGCTACTAGATTCAACTGAGTTCTACATCTGAATTCAGAGTTTTGCAACATATCCATTTTTTTGCCTAGGGACATCCTGTAGCACTCTGCTTCTATAATAGCATTCGTATGATCAACATTACCATATCCTGCGTATAGTCAAGCAGATAGGAAGAGTTTCTCAGCAAAAGGCCATGACTTCAGTAAGGAAACATGGAAGAGGGGTTAACATTACAGCAAAAATATTTAATGGCTATCAATACTAGATTTCTCAGTCATTTATTAAACAAGAACAAAAACTTTAGAAAACACAAAAGAAAACCACATGTTAACCAGCCAATTCTTTCATTTAGATTTCTAATATTCATCTTTCAAATTGCTTACTTCCAAATACGAATTGATGGGAATCATGGTAGCCGTCTTTGAAACAACAAGTCTTAACCTTTAAAAAATGGAAGTATTTCTTCCTGTAGATTATCAGTACTTCTACAGCATCAACTCCCTAACACCTTGGCTACCTATTGGAAGAAATAGACAAGGGTAAAAATTAAAATTGTTAAAACACCCAAAGAAAGTGATAATTCAACAAATGGAAAGAAAATAAGAGGAACAAGGGGATTAGGAAGGTCATGCCACCTCATTTTTTCAACCAAATGCAAGGAAAAGAATAGAATTTGAAATGAACATTCTGATCCCAATTCCATTCTTTGTACAAAACATAACTTTAGTGTATATTTCTATATACTCCTAAAATAGCAAACAAGCAATTAAACTCATGAACATTGACCTAAAATAAAAATAATTGAATGGGATTGCACAATATGGAAAATAGCAGCTTACTACTTTATTTCTTATGAATAGGATCCATGGAAGAACCGCTTGAAAATCCCAACTTCAACATGACATCTTTGAGGCGATTCATATTTGTCAGGTAGAGATAGCCAATCTGAAATATGATATGGTTAGTAGTTCACTATTTATCACTGCTTACATGATGGATTATGCAATGCATAGTCAGCAAAAACATAGTTGGGGATGATATCTTAGGCCAATTTCTACATCATTATCATTTCATCAAATTTGCTCAAAGGTGAAACTGACCAGAGTTTCTAATGAAGATGCTCGATTGTAAACTGCAACACCAGCACGTTTTTTAGTCCGTGATTTTGCTGAAGATGCATTCTTTCCCCATCTTAAGATGTCCCTGCCAAGCAAATTTAAATCAAGTATACACATAAATCCCATTATGATATGAACCATGTTGAATTGAAAGAGTGAACCAATCAATCAATGTCTGTCAAACAATAATCTAACAAGCCTTAAGCCAGTATTATGCCACGGAATATGAACTCTTATAGTAGATATATCAAACACATACAAAATAAAATGAAAATTTTGCAAAAGAAGCTAAAGTTTTTATTTATTAATTATGTTATCAAACTGTAGTAAAAGAAAGCCTTAATAATACCAGGTCTATGATACAAACAAGATACTAATCCTGATCCTCTGGTTTTGTCAGTATCCAGTATTATAATAAAAATCTATCCACAATTCTTTTCTGGAAAACTGTAAATTTGACAATAGTTCCATATCAAATGTGACTTAACAAAGGCCCATGTGGGCCTGTACAAGAGCCCTGCCACTCAATTACCTCTCTTCTACTGATAGATAGTTGTCAGCAAGCAATGTCATGAGTAGTTCATCCTACAACATAATAGAGACAAGAATAAACCATTGGCATTTCAGTAATACATGTGGCAAGTATTCATCAGTATAAGCATTTTCCTATATATAAAATCAACAATGGCATCAAAAGTTATATTTTAATACAGATAGGACCTTCCACTTAAAGTAAGATAAGGGTTCAAAATTTTGCAGTCTTACCTGAGCCTCACAACGTACCACTGACATCACATGATCATTATATTCTTCTATATTCAATGGTGGAAATAAGAAGTGTCTTCGCGCATATAGCTACATGTTTCAAGATAGAGAAGTAAGATGTACTAATAGATTAAAACCACTCCAAAAAAATTTACCAAATGAGGGATTCGTTCACCCCTCCAAACCCATCAATCCAAACATAGCTAATGATAAAAGATAATCTCGAGTGGCACAAGATTTAGACTAGTACACTTGACAATTCATTCATGTAAAAGAAATTAATACAAAGTTATGTAGCAATACCTACTATAGTTTACCATGGCAGGGAATCTATCCAAGCAAGGCCTATATTCAACAATACATACTACTTAATTCTGCTAGTACTTTACAAATATGCCTAGGTTGTAGTTACTTGGATTTGTTATATATAAGTATGAATGCACTGAATCCGGATTGGAATCGCAACTGCCTAAAATTAAATAAGATGTACCTCATAGATGCAATCCCCAATATATGCTAATGATGCGGCGTTGTACACTGATCGGGGCTTTTCAACCCTGGGCGGACTAGGCAACCACAGCTCGTACCCCATATATGATTCATCGAAATCTTCTGTCAAACCCATGAAATAAAATTTCTTCAAGAAAAGAACAACTTAACAGCAGGATAAAATAGATATGATTTTTATTATGTAGGCAGATGCAAAATTTTCATATAAGCTACTGATTTGTATCTTCAAATTTCACCTCAACCAAGAAGTGTGGAATGCAGAACCTATGTGCAAGTTCCCTAATAATTCATAATTTTCAGTAATACATTTAACTAAAACCATGATTTTAAGAAATTCGGCCAAACAGTGAATCAACATAAAAAATAATAGCAAAATACTTGTGGAATCTCTAGTTTCCCAAAATCATATTTTCGCTCAAGCAAACCATGATCAGACAACTTCAAACAAAGGAGAGGAAGGGCAATCTGTTCCCTCATCATGCTAGATTAACATAGGAAAAGGCAATACACATTGTCATAGCCAAGTGATCAAAGAGATTGAAGAAAAAATGAAATATTTCTATTATTTTTTAAAATTTTAGAAATGACTACTTGACTATATGAAGCTCAATTAATATTTCCTCATAATCATAATTCTCGAATTTCCGTCTCCTTTGTCTCTTCAAATGGGACAATTCGTCGAACATTTTAAATACAGATGTTGCAGACAGAGAGATAAAGAAATGGAAAATCCATTATTTCACAAAGATATATCAGATAATCTTTCAGGCAGCTGCAGTAGCTAATACATCTCGTCATATAGAAGGTCGATACCATGGTGCTTAATGGGCTTCTGTCGATGGTGACGCTTGAGGATGTCCGACACAGGTGTCTCCATACGAGTGGATGGCACGATGGAGGAGTTCACCTGTAAATCTTTACTTGGGGCTTGCAAAGTAAGTACTTTGGGGGACTTTCTGGGAGCGTTGGGATTGTAGGGAAACCTCGGCTGCGTATCCCAGGAAGCTACTCTCACTCTCCACATCAACGGAGTATGAGAAGAAGGCAGAAGCAAAGCCGCACTCATTATCCCTTTCACTCTGGATATATGAATTTGTACTTTTTCCAAATTGAAGAAGCTTATTAATACTTATTTTTTTTTCCTCCCCTTTGAGGAAAACATACCCAACTTATTTTTGTACAAAAAAATATAGCCAACTTGGATAGACGGATTTGATGTGCATAAAAACTTGAATAAACGGATTTGTACAAAAATTGCAAGAAATATAATCATAAAAAATTCAACACATTACTCTCATATTTTATAGTGTAAGATAAAATGATAGTTTAATGTGAATGTGACATCTCTTATACCTTTTCTATAGTCTAAGTATATATTCCCTCGGCTTTTATCCATATGTAGATTGCAACTACAACCCATGACTAAGCCCATATTACGTGTCTCCTAACTTCTTTTGTATATTATATATCTCTAGAATTACACTTATGTTCATCCCTATTCATGCCTAATTGTCCTATGCAAATATCTAAATAAGAAAATCATTCCTGCATCAACCTTTGTCTTTCTTTAAATAGTTAAATTTTACTACAAGACACATTCTCCATATTTTTCCTTGCAATTCCCCTCTTTTGTTGTTGCAACAACTCGTATTCTTGCATAGCCTATGCATTTCGGCAAAACCTATCCATACAATCACTTTCTTCTTCTCCACTAAACTCGTTTTCCATCCTCAAAAATGATGCATACAATATCCTTGACAATACTTTAAACAATTTTTCTAACACTTCCCACTCTACCGATTAGGCTTGATAGATCAAATTATTATATATATGGTAATAATATGATTTGGTTGCTAGAATCATACAAGCTCTTGGGATATGCACAATGCATCATATCTACTCCACACTTCTAATTGACTCAGCATTAGATAATCATACTGATTCAGAAGATCAAGTAGTCCAAGATATGCTATTAAGCTAGAGTTATCCTTCCTTCTATAACCAATATTATGTACTCTTATATTCGTTCATGTCATGAACATAATTTTCCAATTTATCTTGCATTTCCTTTGTAGCTTCCCTAATTCATTCAATTAGTATACTTTTAGTTACTTCTTCTAGTTGCATACCAATTACCCCACTCTTGATTTGCATTAATATTTTTTATTATCTATTTTATTCCAATAACAATACATATACCACATTTGATTCATTTATTTCTTTCCTTCTTCTCATTTATAAATCTTTTCACCAATTTCACATTCCTTAACAAACTTCTTAATCGGTTTAATGCTTTTCGTCATTTGATTTTACTTACTCCATTGTTGGGGTAATTGACTTACCCATACTGTCGTTATCTTCTTCAATTTCTACAATATATAGTATTTTTACGAATACAAAATACATATAGATCCATTTTTGGTTTTCTTGCTCACAAGTAATGTACTTCGTAGTACACTCTAGACTTACTTTGATTTAATTATCATCTTTTATAATAATGTGGTTATAATGATCCATTTGTGTGACGGTTTAAGTCTAATATCCATGGGGACCACCCATTTTGTTCTCACCAATTCTTTATCTTTCATAATTTAGTTTCTTTTGTATTTCACTTATTTTTCTCTTCTTGAGAGATTCAGTACATTCCAAGCTCTCTAGAACTAACTTCTACATTTGTCTCTCTGTGTATATTTATCTGATCTCAATTGATTAGTTCCAATATTGATGGTGTACTTCCTAGTATGTTATTCACCCGAGAGGACCTTTTCCAGCATCACTCATTTATCTCCCTATTGTCATGACACCCCTCCATTCATCCTTTCTTTGGATAATACAACTTTTTGGAAATTTTCATTTCATACCACTGAAAGGTTATCATGCCTCAATCTGATATTCGCTCGTTGGGGACCCATGCAATCCATCGACCCCTTCGATGTTACAAAAACAGGATCCTTCAATAAGGTAAAATCGACAAAATTCAAGCTTAGATCAATAGACCCTTTATAAAAATAACGAAAATTTTATACTTTTCATGCTAGAGGCATGCTAGAGGCGTACATGAGAACAAAAAACTGACTTATCATCAAAACCTAGAAATATTAGCAAAATGATAAGGATTGTACTTCATGTGCATGATATGAGGTTACATTGGGCAACTGGATGCCTCGAAAGGGTGTTCCTTCTTCTAGCCTTGTGTCACTTAGGCTTACCTAAAACATGTTTTGGGGAGCAAATGAAGGTTATACCACATTAGGTATAACCGCTTGACCGCATAACCGCTTCTCACCGACCCTTGCCCCATACACATGCGACTAATCCCACCATCTCCCTGCCGATTTCCTTCAAAATCAAGGTTATACCACATTAGGTCTTATTTACCAAGATGCAACAAAAGTTTCTAAGTCTCCCACTTAGATAACCCAACTTTTTTAAAGTTTGCATTTTAGTCCTTAAATTGGGTAAAATTACAATTTTCCCATACTCATCAAAATATCATCAATTTGAACCCTAGACTTGCCAATTCCCTCGTTAGGGTCACCATAACTCCTCTAAACACACTTAGGCCCAAAAAATGTATTAATTATATTTTGGTCCCTAAACTTGGCAAAATTACCATTTTGCTTCTTATTTGCAAAAATAATTATTTTTGCATATTTATTTTGGTAAAATTACTATTTTTCCTCCATAGTTAAAAATGAATTCTTTGAAATCCTTTTGGGCAAAATAAACCATTTTGCCCCTCCTTTACACCTTATTTACAATTTTGCTCTTGAATTCCCGAAAATGACTTTAGAGATTCCCATATATCATAAAATCACTTCTAAGCCTCTTAGGCTACTCTTAGGGAAAATTTTTCATATTTTTCCTATATTTACAATTTGGGCCCCAAACTTTCCATAATTGTAATTTAGATTTGGAATTTGGAATTCAAATCAAATGAACTTTTAAATTCACAATTTACCCCCAATCACTCGTATCCTATTCCTAGTGGCTTGTGGAAGGAGTGAGGGCCTTACCCCGATCAACCACGACCGAATTTGGTCGTTTTCCAAAACTGGCCAAAACCAAGCAATAGAAGGTGTTGATAGAAATTCTCATAGGAGGTGGCCTGAGTGCAAACCACACCTTAGGCTTTTTGTAGCCAAGGTACACGCGAAACATTATATGATGGTGGTCGGCCAAGTGGTCACCGAAGTTGGGAGCAATTGGTTGTCGACTAGCTGTGATCGGGCTGAACTACACAGACCCACTGACCGAGATTTTCTCCTACCAGTCAATTTCTCCCTTGCTGGAGGTTGACTCTGGTCATGGAGGTATAGAGGGAAGGGAGGCCATCAATTTGGAACTGGTAGCCGGAGGACGGAGGACGGAGAAATGGCCCTAGAAATGGTCCCTGACATCCGTCGATTCTGCTATCAAGAATCGAGGTCAACAAAAACAACCACTTTTCATCCTTTTCCAAATACTACCAGGTAATGGCCTAGTGATGAATCTTCTAGAGGACTTAATTACCATCATTGTGATATCAAGATCACCTCGTTTGGTGGTCGGATGAGAGCGATATGACCATTTTACTGGTTGGATGTTAAGGAGAAACTCAGGAGCAGTTTTTCTTAATATGAATGATAATATCGAGTTATCCATTGGGCGTTAGTGCAATTAAATTTATAGGGCTTTTGTTGGATCAGATACTAGCTGATATGTCTAATTTTTAGCACACAATTTGATCAAAAATTGATTTAATTAGACTGACATCTTGAAGCGGTACAACAGAAATTGTCGGATGGTGTTCAGCGGCTCAAGGTGAGTCGAGTGGGTGGGGTCAACCCAACTCGTTCCTTTCTTCTTTTCGTTCCATTTTCAAACTTTTCAATTACCATTTTGCCCTTTTGGGTTCTTTTGGTAATTAAATTATAAATCTCGACCATGTTCGGGCAAAAATCGACTTTTTCCAAAAATCTCAATTTTCGTACACAGACACTTGATCCCAAATCGGATCGGATCCCTAGTTCTTACATCAAGTTTTCTATTTCATTTCCATAATGAGGTTATGATCAAAATCTTGACTTTCCAAATCCTAACTCGGGTTCTATTCCTAGCTCGGCGTCCCGTTCCCGATTTTGGCTTTTGTCTCTAAATCGAGACTTCTATTCCCAGCTTCTGATCCCACCCGGGTCTAGAATTTCATTCCCATTTTTATTTCTTATTTTGACTTTGGGTTCCTATTTCCCCACTTAGGGTCTTATTTCTAATTTGGAATTCTAATCCCAATTGACACTCGATTCCCGTCCACTTGGGCTTAACCCAGGATCCAAAAGTTCCGGTGTTACAGCAACTCGCCTACTTTTAGGAGTTTTTTCCTCAAAACATAATTGTTTTATGAGGATTTCTTCCTCTTATCACACTCGGTCTTTCTATTCACTCAATTTCATAGAGTTTTTAATAACACCGGCTGTTCTTACCATCTCTCGTTCTTGTTAATATATACACCTCCTTCTTGTCTCCTTTTGTGGCAATTGTCCTATTACAGTCTATTAATCTAACCCTCTTCTAATTTACTATTTCATTTATTTTTCCAACTTGAAATTTTCTAATGTACCTTTCCTCGTAACCTCTAGGTTACGGCAGTACATTCCTTATCACAAGGAGTGATTTTTCTTTCAGGTTTCTCTAAGTTTTTTAAGTTCAAGTCGCCATGAGTTCTCACTCATGCATTGTCTCACTAGTATTCCTATCTACCAGCCTCCATTACCGAGACACTCCTTAGGACTTTTCCATATTCATCTCTAGGTGGAGCCTTTCATTTGACTCATCACATGTGGGGTCCCACCTATCTATGTGGGGTTCCATCTTCTTTTCCTTATTTCCATAACTCTAGTACCTTGACTTGGGAGGTACTTATAGAGTTTCCCACTCGGGTCTTGCCACTTAAGGTAGGTACCCCTTTTTGAACCTCTTTGAGGATTTAGAAACATGATCCTTACTCTTTTCACCGAACCTTGTCGGGAATATCACTTGTGTCACGCCCTGACCTGGTTTGGTCGGATCCCTGTGAGCAACCCACCACTCTCTTTGATTTATGAAGAGGTTTACCCTTTTCTAAACCACGAGTAGAAAGATGTCCTTATTCCTGTTTTTCCTGGAATAACATTAAACAAAACTGAATATATTAAATCTTACATACCTGTCTTAAGGTTCAGCTACAAAAAGGTCTTTAAGGTTGGTTTCCCTTGGTTAACTGAAAAGGGGTAAAGGGACGGGGTGAGTTCTACAACTTAGTGAATGGGTGTTGGGAGTGAGTTTTTATAAAAATAGCTTTAATCAAAGTGTGCCACAATCTTTATCTCCTTTGAGAATGATCTTTTCTCAAATTCCGAATTTTCAAAACTTTTTTTTCTTCATTTCCACATTAGGTGCATTTAACAGACAACACACACCCTTCATCAGGAAGGGAACATACATTCGTAGGTGCAACCCGTCCACTGCACCCACTTGTGGCTCGGAGCATCTTTATCGACCACCAAGATAAAAGCCCATCCACTTCTACCCTAGGTCTGAGTGGATGTTCGCGACATTTGACCCTCAGACCCGAAAGCAACTCCATGTCCATATGAGGACAGAGACTTCATCTTGACCCCACCCCGGTCTCATGCGCAAGAAGCTATGTTGAGCTTTCCTGACTGCTGGCACGACAAACTGCCTTTATCTCCACCATGTCGTCCAGTAGCCCTTAGGACACATCACTACCCCTCTTGGGCATTTTGATGGTCTTGAATCTCAAGTACATGCACAAAACAATAATGTTCACAATTGGCCATTTATCTTTATTGTCACTGGTCCAACGACCCCTACCCTCAACCCGACCTACAACTGTTTGTCTAGGTCGGTCCATCGACCTAGCCCTGACGCACTGCCACTAGTCCATCGAGTACTATCGGTCCTAACTTGGTACCATGGTGAAATCACACAACCATTTTATTAAGAGTTTTCATGGCTTTCATAACTCATGTTTGTTTACGAGCTCCTGCTCATGCTCACTGCCTTGGGCCCACTACCTTGGGCCCATTGTACATGATTTTTCAAAACTGGACATTTAGCCCCACAAGTTAAAAAACTGAGGCCTCTGGCCTATCTGAGCTATTCAACTCTTGTCAAGAAGGTCTTCCAAAGAGCATTGGCACATAGTCAAGGGAGAATACTTCTGACAAAACACATTTTCACTTCATCACACCAATGGGGTGCGATGATATCTCCGCTTATAATTGACAAGCGGGTTTCTTCTTCCTTCAAGGAAGACCATCATACCAACTAAGTATGATTTCCTCTACTTACAATCAATAAGTAGATTTTAGCTTCGTTTGCCCATCACCCCAACCGGGTATGATGTCAAAATTACACTTGCAAGTGGTTTTTCATTTCTAAAGTGCTCACCACCCTAACCGGTTATGATGTGAATAAGCCCACTCACTCGATAAACGTGACGTATTCATCCTCGGTCAGTTTCCCAATTCTACGAGAGCTTTCTCTTGCTTGTGTTCTCACCACACATGTCCCTACACAATTTGGGCAGCCTTATCATTTACGGTTTGGCATAAAAGCCTAGGCTCAAAATTTTCAATTAATTGCACTTAGGTCCCTAAAGTTCATTTCTCTTCACTTTAGGTCCCTAATACCCATGTTTGCCCAATTTGAGTCCCAAGGTTTCCAAATTTTCCCTTTGAGTCCTCATTTTACTCAAAATTGTATAAGGATCTCAAGTTTTCCAAATTTCCAATTTGGTCCTTAACATTCCAAAAATTACCATTTTGCCCCTATTTCCAAAAATGGGAATTTGGCCCCAATTGTTCAAAAAAATCAACCAATTAGTCCTCCAACATCTTTTTCATGGCCAATTGGCCCTCAATTTCAGGAAATTACAAAGAAATCCCTCAAATTTATGAAATCTCCAATTTTCCTCAAAATTTCCCCCAATTTCCATGTTTCAAATTGGCTGAATTTATTGTGCAAAAAAAATGGCTGAATTTGATTTCTTCAAATTGACCATTCAATTGGGGTTAATTACTTCAATTGGAGGCATAAATCAGTTCCTACACTTCCATATGATTCAATTGAGCTTTGAATCGCATGAATTGAGGCTGAAATAAGCTCAAATGAAGCTTCACCGGAAAATTGTACGTAGAGAGAGAAAGCTTCAAAAGCTTACCGTGAGAGGTGCGACAGTCTCAGCTCTCTATCGATGAAAGTAGCTCTATTCTTGAGGTTTCCTCTAGGATAAAGAATTTCTACAATTGACCTTGAATCAAGTGAGAATTTTATTTGTGAAATTTCGCAGTTTCTCTCTCTAACTTTGACCTGCAACGACCGAGGAGGGCCGATGGCTTACCTTTTTGCTTAGTTGAGGTCATATGAGGGCTGTAGGGATGTTGGGCAGGCTTGGTTTAGCTAGAGAGGGCTGAATTTGGTCGATTTCAGCTCGGTCGTAACAGGGCAGCTCCTGTCCTTCGGAGCTGCTTCATTGTTTGATTCCACTGGCATTTCTCCAACGGTACTCGGATCGAACGGAGGTTGCTGACTTCCCCCGAAGTCTAAAGAACTCAACCTCGCCTTTTGAGGCTGAGAAAACTGCCCAAGTCAGAGCTCTAGTTTAAGCTTCACCAGAAAATGGAGCAATTGAGGGAGAATGAAGATTTCAGGTGTGAGGAGGATGAATGGAGAGGAACTCTCTATATAGGGAGCTCGGGATCTCTCTGCTCGACCGTTTCACAACTTGGTCAACCTTACCCTCGACCTAAAATGCCCTGAATGGAGACATTTTTCCTTTGTTGGTGATACCAGTTTCTGCATTGAATGAATAGTGTTGTCATATGAAGGAAGAAGACGACACTTTTCCAAACCGGAACAGACCGGTCCGATCGGGTTCAATGCTTAAACTGGCCAGTTCTGGCCCGATTTGACCAATTTTCTCAAAATTAAAAATTTATAAATTTATTCTCTATTAAATGGTGGCTTCAATTCCCCAATTTGAATATTTTAAGCCACCTAGAAAAATGAATTTAGCACCAGGTTCAATGATGGTTCAAAGTAGTTCAATTCGGTTCAAGTCTGATTCACCTGAACCAGTCTAGTTTTCTCTTCCAATTTGTTCCAAGGTCCTTTTTACCTTTTCTTATTAATTATAGTTCATGAACCAACTCGATTTTATCTTTTGAAATAATTGGTTCTTTTCCTAGTTTTTTTATCTATAAAAGGATAGGGTTTACAACTCTTCCCTCCTTTTAGGGGTTTTGTCCCCAAAAATAGTTTAAATGTCAAACAATTGAGGGTACCCCTCCCTCATGTACCCCTCCCATGACCCTTTTGCACGGGTCCGTTCTACCAAAGAACCTTAACCATAAGAATCTTCTTGTTCCTCAGGTTCTTATCCCTTTGATCGATGATTTGCACTGGTTCTACTTGGTAAGTTAGGTTCTCTTCTAACTCAAGTGGAGGTTGGTCCAATACATGGCTAGGATTAGGCTGGTACTTCCGTAGTACCGAGATATGGAATGCATCATGTATTCTTTGTAAGTCCAGAGGTAGTTCTAGTTTATATGCCATCGACCCTATCCTTTGGACTATGGTGTAAGGACCGATGTACCTTGGTTTCAACTTCCCCCATTGTTGAAACCTAAGTATTCCCCTCCATGGGGATACCCTTAGAAACACTTGGTGTCCCACATCAAATTCTATATCCCTTCTCTAATAATCCGCATAGCACATTTGCTTGTCCTGAGCGACCTTAAGTCGACTCCTTATTATCTTAATCTTTTCTATGGCATCTTCAATTAGTTCAACCCTTTCCAGCCTCATAAGGGGCCATTTGAATACTGGCCTGATAACTGCTATTGTACGCAAACTCCATCAGTACAAGTTGTTAAGCCCCGACTCGATTTGGTCGGATCTCCGTGAGCAACCCGTCGCTCTCACAGTTTATTAAGAGTTTCCCTTCTCTAAACCGCTAGGAGTAAGGTGTCCTTTTACCTGTATCTTTCCTGGAATAACATTAATCAAAACTAAATATATTAAATCTTACCAATCTTGCAGGTTCGGCTACATGAAAGTCTTTAGATTTATTTTCCCTTGGTTACCTAAAAAGTGGTAAAGGGTGGGGGTGAGTTCAACAAATCGGTGAATGGGTGTTGGGAGAAAGAGTTTTCATAAACAAGACATCTTTAATCATAGTGTGCCAAACTCCTTATTTCCTTTATGAATGTTCTTTTCTCAATTCCAATTCTTAAAAATCTTTTTTCCTTATTTCCATATCAGGTGTGTTTAACATTCAACACATGCCCTTCATCAAGAAGGGAATCACACATTCGTAGGGCATCCCGTCCACTGCACCCACTTGTGGTGTAAGAGTGACTTTACCAGCCACCTAGATAAAAGCCCGTCCACTTCTACCCTGAGTCTAAGTAGATGTTCGCAACATCCGACCCTCAAACCCAAAATCAACTCCGTATCCGGGTGAGGATAGAGACCTCATCCCGACCCACCCTGATCTCATGCGCATGAAGCTACATCGAGTTTCCTTGACTGCTGGCATGACAAAATGCCCTTATCTCTACCATGTTGTCCAGTAGCCCTTATGATGCATCACTACCCCTCTTGGGCATCTTAATGGTCCCGAACCTCAAGTTCATGCACAAACAATAATTTTTCCACAAAGCCATTAATCTTTGGTGCCACTGGTCCAATTGCCCCACCCCTCAACTCGACCTACAATTGTTTGTCTAAGCCGGTCTGTTGACCTAGCCCTCGCGCACTACTGCCAGTCCATCGAGTATGTCGGTCCTGGGTACCATGGCAAAATCACATAATCCATTCATTAACAATTTTCATGACTTTAATACATCATGTTTGTTTACAATCTCCTGCTCGTGCCAACTGGCCTTGGGCCCACTGTACGTAATTTTTCAAAATCGGGCATTTTAGCCCCACAAGTTCCAAAACCAAGGCCTTTGGCCTATCTGAGCTGTTCTAGCTCTCATCAAAAAGGTCTCCAAAAAATTTTAAGCATTGGCACACAGTTAGGATAGAACACTTATGACAAAATAATCTTTCCATTCATTGCACCAACCGGGTATGATGACATCTCCGCTTACAACAGGCAAGTGGGTTTTCTCCTTCCTTCCAAGAAGTCCATCAAACCAACAGGGTATGATCTCTCTACTTACAATCGATAAGTAGTTTTTCTGCTTAATTCTCACATCACTCCAATTGGGTGTGATGTTAAAATCCCACATATAAGTGGTTTTTCATTTTCGAGTTGCTCATCATCCCATTAGGGTATGACATTAGTAAGCCCACTCACCTGTTAACTGCGACGTATTTGTCCTCAGTTAGTTTTCCAAGTTGACGCAAGCTTCACTTGTTGGTGTTCCAATCACACTTGTCCCTACACAAATTGGGCAACCTTTTCACTTAGGATTTAGCATAATAGCCTAGGATCACAATTTATTGGTAAATTGCATTTAGGTCCCTAAATTTTATTTTTCTTAACTTTAGGTCCCCAATCCAACTTTTACCCAATTTGAGTCCCTAAACTTCCAAAATTCATTTTGAGTCTTCATTTTACTCAAAATTGTTTAAGGGGCTCAAGTTTCCCAAATTTCCAATTTGGTCCCCAACGTTTCAAAAATTACCATTTTGCCCCTACATTCCAAAAATGGAAATTTAACCCTAAATGTTCCAAAAATCAACCAATTGGTCCTCCAACATCCTTTACATGGCCAATTGACCCTCAATTTTACTAAATCCCCAAATTTTCCCAAAATTTTTCCCAATTTCCCCCTTTCAAATGGACCAAATTTGATTTCATCAAATTGACCATTCAATTGGGCTTAACTGCTCCAATTGAAGGTATGGATCAGTTCCTACACCTCCATACGATTAAATTGAGCTTTGAACCACGTCGTTTGTGTCTGAATTGAGCTCAAACGGAGCTTCACCAGAAAACTAAGTGTAGAGAGAGAAAGCTTTGAAAGCTTATCGTTGGAGGTGCAGTAGTTCGAGCTCTCTATCTGGGCAAGTAGCTCTCGCCTTGAGGTTACTCCTAGGATCAAGAATTGATACAATTCACCCTGAATTGAGGGAGAATTTGTTAGTGAAGTTTTACTGTTTCTCCCTCTAATGTCGACCGGAAATGATAGAGGGGGCCAAATTGGCTTACCTTTCAGCTCTGTTACAGTTGTGTGAGGGCCATGAGAGTATTGGAAGGGCTTGGTTTGGTTGGAGGAGGGCTAAATTTGGTCGAATTTAGCTCGGCCGAAACAGGACAACTTCGGTCCATCAGAGTTGTTCCACTGTTTGAATCTGCCGAGGCTTCTTCGGCGGTCCTCGGATCAAATGGAGGTTGCTATCAGATAGTTGACTTCCCCCTGAGTCTAAAGATCCCAACATTGCCTTCTAAGGTTGAGAAAACTGCCCAATTCAGTGCTCTAGTTCGAGCATCACTGAAAAATGGTGTAGTTGAGAGAGAATGGAGTTTTCAGGTGTGAGGAGGATGAATGGAGAGAAGCTCTTTATATAGGGAGCTTGGGGACTCTTTGCCTGACCATTTGGCACCTTTATGGTGCTCATTCATGGCCTAAAATGACCTGAACAAAGGTGATTCATCTTCGTTGCACTTTCCATTCTTCTGGCGAATGAATAGTATCATATTATGAAGGAAGAAAACAACAATGTTCTGAACCGAATTGGACCTATACGAACCGGGTTCATTGCTTAAACCGACCCGTTCAAGCCCAATTTGACCGAGTTTTTAAAAATTAAAAATTTATAAATTTATCTAAATTCATTCTCTATCAATGGTGGCTTCAATTCCCCAATTTGAATATTTTAATCCACCTAGAAAAATAAATATAACAACTGGTTCAATGATGATTCAAACCGGTTCAATTCGATTCAAATTTGGTTCACCTGAACCAGTCCAGTTTTCTCTTCCAATTCATCCCAAAGTCTTTTTTGATGGTTTTTATATGTCACACCCTGACTCGGTTTGGTTGGATCCCCTTGAGCAACCCGCCACTCCCTCGGTTTATTAAGAGTTTCCACTTCTCTGAACCACGAGCAGTAAGGCGTCACACACATGTATCTTTCCTGGAATAACATTAATCAAAACTAAATACATTAATCTTACATACCCGTCTTGCAGGTTCATGTATCATAAAGTCTTTAAGTGGAGTTTTACCTTGGTTACCGGAAAAGGGGTAAAGGGAGGGGTGAGTTCCACAACTCAGTGAATGGGTGTTAGAAGAGAGTTTTAATAAAATAAAACATATTTAATTGGAGTGTGTCAAACTCCTTATTTTCTTTAAAAATATTATTTACTCAAATTCTGATTTTGAAAACCTTTACCTTGCCAAGGGTGATATTTTCTTTTAAAAATTTCTCTTCCAAACCTTATTCCAAGGTTTTACCATTTTTTTCCAAGGATTCTCAAATCCTTTCCAAGGTTTTTATAACTTTTTTTCCCATTTACATATTAGGTGTGTTTCATAAACAACACATGTCCTTTATCAGGAATGGTACACACATATTCGTGAGATGCAGTTATGCCGACTGCACCCACTTGTGAATCGACGCGTCTTTACCATCGACCCTAGTAGAAGTCCCTGACCTCTACCCGAAGTCTGAGTGAATGTCTCTAACATCCTACCCTTAGACCCAAAGTACTTCGTGTCCATATGAGGATGGAGACCTCATCGCGATCCCACCCCGGTCTCATGTGCATGAAGCTACGTCGAGCTTCCCTGGCTGCTGGCACAACAAACTGCCCTTATCTCCACAATGTTGTCCAGTAGCACCTAGGACGCATCACTACCACTCTTGGGCATCTTGATGGTCTCGAACCTCAAGTGCATGCACAAACAATAATTTTTCCACAATGCCATTTATCTTTGGCGCCACTGGTCCAACGACCTCGATCCTCAACTTGACCTACAACTATTTGTCTAGGCTAGTCCGTCGACCAGGCCTTGATGCACTGCCGCCAGTCCATCGAGTATGTTGGTCCTGTCTTGGTACCATGGCGAAATCGCACATTCCGTTCATTTAGAATGTTCATGGCATAAATATCACATGTTTGTTTATGAGCTCCTGCTCATGCCAACTAGCCTTTGGCTCACTGTACATGATTGTAAAAAATCGGGCATCTTAGCCTACAAGTTCCAAAATCGAAGCCTCTGGCCTATCTGAGTTGTTCTAGCTCTCGTCAAGAAGGTTTACCAAAATTTTTAAGCATTGGCACACAGTCAAGGGACACACTTCTGACAAAATAAATTTTCCTTCCATCACACCAACCTGGTGTGATGACATCTCTGCTTACAACCGATAAGCGGGTTTTCTCCTCCCTTCCAGGAAGTCCATCATACCAACCGGGTATGATCTCTCTACTTATAACCGATAATTAGTTTTTTCGCATAATTCTCACATCACTCCAACCAGATGTGATGTCAAAATTCCACATAGAAGTGATTTTTCGTTTACGAAGTGCTCATCATCCCAATTGAGTATGATGTGAATAAACCCACTCACCCGTTAACCGTGACATGTTCATCCTCGGTTGGTTTTTCCCAAGTCGACACATGCTTCTCTTTTGGTGTTCCAGTCTCTCATGCTCCTACACGATTTTGACATCCTTATCTATTAATATTTGGCATAACAGCTTTTATTCCTCACGTAATAATGACTAAACTCAAAATTTCCAATTAATTGCACATAGGTCCCAAAATTTTATTTTCTTTTCCTTTAGGTCCCTAATGCAAACTTTCCTTCAAATTGAGTCCCGAAACTTCAAAAATTCTTTTTAGGTCCTCAATTTACTCAAAAGTGTTTAAGGGGCTCAAGTTTTCCAAATTCCCAATTTGGTCCCCAACTTTTCAAAAATTACCATTTTGCCCCTACTTTACAAAAATATCAATTTGATCTCAATTAATTCCAAAAATCAACCAATTGGTCGTACAATATCTTTTTCATGGCCAATTGGCCATCAATTTTTGGAAATTACAATTTAATCCCTCAATTTAACAAAATCCCCAAATTTCCCCAAAATTTTCTGCAATTTTTCCCCTTTCAAACTGGCAGAATTTGATTTTATCAAATTAACCATTCAATCAGGGTTAATTGCTCAAATTGAAAGTATGGATCAGTTCCCACACTTCCATATGATCAAATTGAGCTTTGAATCACATCATTTGGGTCCGAATTGAGCATAGAGAGAGAAAGCTTCAAAAGCTTACCGTCAGAGGTGCAGTGGTCCGATCTCTCTATCGGGGAAGATAGCTCTCTTACTGAACTATTTTCTGGGATCAAGAATTCCTACAATTGACACCAAATTGAGTTAGAATTTCGTCAGTGAATTTCTGTAGTTTATCTCTCTAACTCTGACCTGCAATGATTGAGGGCCGAATTGGCTTACCTTTCATTTCAGTTGAGGTCATCTAAGGGCTATGGGGATGTTGGGAGAGCTTGGTTTGTCCTAAGGAGGGCTGAATTTGGCTGATTTAAGCTCGGCCAAAACAGGGCAGCTTCGATTCACCAAAGCTGCTATACTGTTTGATTACATCAACGCTTTTTCGGCACTCCTTAGATTGAATGGAGACTGTCGTCGAATAGTTGACTTCTCCTCGAATCTAAGGAACCTGACCTCGCCTTCTAAGGCTCAGAAAAACCCCAATGTCAGAGCTCTGGTATGAGCTTCAATGGAAAACTGAGTAGTCAAGAGAGAGTGGAGTTTTCAGGTGGGAGGAGAATGAATGGAGAAGAGCTTTTTATATAGGGAGCTCGAGGACTCTCCGGCCGTTCATTTGGCACCTTAATGGCACTTGTTGATGGTCTAAAATGCCCTGAATGGAGACTTTTCACCTTTGTCGGCACTGTTAGTTTTTTTGGCGAATCAAAAGTGTTGTCATTTGAAGGAAGAAGACGATACTGTTCTGAACCAGACCGGACCGGTATGAACCGGGTTCAATGCTTAAATTGGTCGGTTCAGGTTCGATTCGAACGAGTTTTTCAAAATTAAAATTTTTTAAATTCATCTAAATTCACTCTCTAACCAATGGTGGCTTTAATTCCCCAATTTGAATATTTTAAGCCATCTAGAAAAATGAATTTAGAAACCGGTTCAATGATGGTTCAAATCGGTTCAATCTGGTTTAGGTCCGGTTCACCTAAACTAGTCTAATTTTCCCTTCCAATTCATCCCAAAGTCCTTTTCCATGACTTTTATGACTCCTTAGGTCACTCAGGATTTGTAAATTTCTCATTTTTCCATTTCTCGAATGGTTAGGGTTCATGAACCGGTTTGATTTTCTCACCGGGGTTGACTAGTTCTTTCCCGACCCTCAACCCAACCAATAATTGTTTGTTTATGTCGGTTCATCGACCTCACCCTGATGCACTCCCCCCCCCCCCCCCCCCCCCCCCCAATCGATCGAGTACTATTGGTCCTCACTTGGTACCATGAAGAAATCACTCAACCATTTTATTAAGAGTTTTCATGGCTTTCATAACTCATGTTTATTTATGAGCTCCTGCTCGTGCTCACAAGCCTTGGGCCCACTACATGTGATTTTCCAAAATTGGGCATTTAGCCCCACAAGTTCAAAAACTGAGACCTCTGGCCTATCTGAGCTATTTTAGCTCTTGTTAATGTCACCCAAAGAGTTTAAGCATTGGCACACAGTTAGGGGAGAACACTTCTGACAAAACACATTTTCACTTCATCACACCAACCGGGTGTAATGATATCTCCGCTTACAATCGGCAAACAGGTTTCTTCTTCCTTCAAGGAAGGCCATCATACCAACTAAGTATGACTTCCTTTACTTACAACCAGTAAGTAGGTTTTAGCTTCGTTACCCATCACTCCAACCAAGTATGATGTCAAAATTACACTTGCAAGTGGTTTTTCGTTTTTAAAGTGCTCACCACCCCAACCGGTTATGATGTGAATAAGCCCACTCACTCAATAATCGTGAAGTGTTCATCCTTGATCGATTTCCCCATTCTACGTGAGCTTTCTCTTGCTTGTGTTCTAGTCACACATGTCCCTACACAATTTGGACAACCTTATCATTTATGGTTTGGCTGAAAAGCCTAGGCTCAAAATTTTTTATTAATTGCACTTAGGTCCCTAAAGTTTATTTCTCTTCACTTTAGGTCCATAATGCCCATGTTTGCCCAATTTCATTCCCAAGGTTTCCAAAATTTCCCTTTGAGTCCTCTTTTTACTCAAAATTGTATAAGGGTCTCAAGTTTTCCAAATTCCCAATTTTGTCCTTAACTTTTCAAAAATTACCATTTTGCCCCTACTTTTAAAAAATGTGAATTTGGCCCAAATTGTTCCAAAAATTGACCAATTGGTCCTCCAACATCTTTTTCATGGCCAATTGGCCCTTAATTTCAGGAAATTGCAAAGAAGTCCCTCAATTATACAAAATCCCCATTTTCCCCAAAATTTTACCCCAATTTCCCCCTTTCAAACTAGTTGAATTTGATTTCTCAAATTGACCATTCAATCGGGGTTAATTGCTTCAATTGGAGTTGTAAATTAGTTCCTACACTTCTATATGATTTAATTGAGTGAACTGCATGAATTGAGGCCGAAACGAGCTCAAATGGAGTGTCGCCGGAAAATTGTGCGTAGAGAGAAGAAGCTTCAAAAGCTTACTGTTAGAGGTGCGACGGTCCGAGCTCTCTATCGGAGAAGGTAGCTCTCTTTATGTGGTATTTTATTGGATCAAGAATTTCTACAATTGACATCGAATCAAGTGAGAATTTTGTTATTGAAATTTCATAGTTTCTCTTTCTAACTCTAACCTATAATGACCGAGGAGAGCCGAATTGGCTTAACTTTCTGCTCAGTTGAGATCATATAAGGGCTGTGGGGATGTTGGGAGGGCTTGGTTTGGTCGGAGAGGGCTGAATTTGGTTGATCTTAGCTCTACCGTAACAGGGCAGTTCCTGTCCTTTGGAGTTGCTTCTTTGTTTGATTTGGCTAACGCTTCTCCAACGGTACTCATATCGAACAGTGGTTGCTGTTAGGTAGCTAACTTCCCCCAAAGTCTAAAGAACTCGACCTCGACTTTTGAGGTTGAGAAAACTGCCCAAGTCGGAGCTCTGGTTTGACCTTCACCGAAAAATGGAGCAGATGAGAAAGAATGAGATTTCAGGTGTGAGGAGGGTGAATGGAGAGGAGCTCTTTATATAAGAAGCTTGAGGACGCTTGGCCCAACCATTTCACATCTTAGTCAAGCTTATCCTCTACCTGAAACGCCATGAATTGAGATGATTTTCATTCATTGGCAATGTCAGTTTCTGCTTGAATGAACAGGTTCCAAATTAGACCAGACCGATCCGACCAGGTTCAATGCTTAAACCAGCTGGTTCAAGCCCGATTCAACCGATTTTCTCAAAATTAAAAATTTCTAAATTCATCTAAATTCATTCTCTCTCCAATTGTTGCTTCAATTCCCCAATTTGAATATTTTTAGTGACTTAGGAAAATGAATTTAGCATTTGGTTAAATGATGGTTCAAACTAGTTCAAACCGGTTCAAGTCCAATTCACCTGAACCGGTCTAGTTTTCTCTTTTGAATCGACCGGTTCTTTTTCCGGTTTTCTTATCTATAAAAGAACAAGGTTTACAATCGATGTAATACCATGGTTTTCGAGATGTATCTTACATACCTTAATAATGTTTAGGTCACGGTCCATTCTTGTGTGACTATACTCCACCATAGTTTCTTATGAACACCCCCCTCCCACCCCCCCCCCCCCCCCCACCCTCCCCCACTCTTTTTTTGCAAAGTCATATCTCATTTGTATGCCTTTTGGTGAACATCGCATTATCGTACCCTTGTTACCACTAGTATACAAGTGTCAATCTTTTTTAGTGTTACTTGACCTATTCTTGGACCCTTAAGGTTATTAGGTCTTCCTTCCCTTACATTATTCAATTGTACCATAGAATGTCTTAATGACTTTCACATGCTTGGCCCATTACACCGGCTTTACATCCATCATATTACCCTAACTCTAATATTCTACTTTTAACTTTGGTTATTTCTAAACTTTTTGAGGTCTTACTCCGAAGTGGAAATTTCCTCATTGACTTTCTCGATGCTTCAGGAATCCATTACATTCACGAAATGATTCATGTAAGCCCCGCCCTTTTTAGTTAATGAAAACCAGAAAAAGAACCAGTAAAAACGAGTGAGAAACACCGAGCCAGTTCACAAACCCGATCATTACAGAATGGGCAATTTGGAAATTTACAAGTTTTGAGTGATCCAAAGGGTTCATAAAACCTTGGAAAAGAACCTTAGGAAAAATTTGAAGAGAAAAACCAAAACGATTTAGATGAACTGGATCCAATAGGATTAAATCAGTTTATGAACCGAGTCGATTCATGAACCAGAATCGATAGAGAAAGAGCAAACTAGGAAATTTATGGATCTGAAGTGACCCAAAGAGCCCCAAAAGTCATGAAAAAGGACTTAAGGATGAATTGGAGATTAAAACCAAACCAGTTTAGGTGAACCAGATATGAACCGGATTGAACCAGTTTGGACCTGTTTGAACCACTATTGAACCGGATGCTAAATTCATTTTTCTAGGTGGCATAGAAAATTCAAATCTGAGATTTGAGGCCACCATTGGATAGAAAATGAATTTAGAAATTTTTAAATTTGAAAAATTCACCATTGGGGGTGAACCGGCCAGTTTAAGCTTTTAACTCGGTTTGGACCCATCGGGTTTGGTTCGGAAAAGTGTCATCTTCTTCCTTCAGATGATAGCACTGTTCACTCGCCAGAAAATCACGCAACACTGACGAAGCTGAAAAGTCTCTGGCCATGGAGTTTCAGGCAATAAATGACCACCATTAAGGTGTCAATCGGACAGCCAAGAAGGCCCCGAACTTTATATATAAAGAGCCCCTCCTCATTCATCGTCTCCACACCTCAAAACTCCATTCTCTCTTAACTGCTCCAATTTTTGGTGAAGCTCAAACCAGAGCTCCAATATAGGGTCTTTTTTTAGCCAAAGAAGGAGTGGTCGAGTTCATTAGAACTTGGGAGAAGTCAGCTACATGCTTATAGTCTCCATTTGCTCTGAGGGTCGCTGGAGAAGCACCATCGTGATCGAAGAGTGAAGCAACTCCGGGGGACTCAAGCTGCCCTATTTCGGTCAAGCTGAAATCAGTCAATTCGAGCCCTTCTTAGGCCAAACCAAGCCCTCTTAACACTTCCACAACCCTCCTACAGCTGAATTAAAGCTGAAAGGTAAGCTAATTCGGCTCTACTCTATAATTTCGGACCGGTGCTAGAGAGAGAACTGTAGAACTTCGTCAATCAAATTTTCACTCAATTCAGCATCAATTGATGCAATTCGATCCTAGGAGGAATCTCAGGATATGAGCTATCTATCCAGATCAAAAGCTCGAACGCCGCATCCCCGACGGTAAGCTTTTGAAGCTTTCTTTCTCTAAGTTCAATTTTTCGACGAAGCTCCATTTGAGCTCATTCTGACACCAAATCATGCAATTCAAAGTGAATTGAATCGTATGAAGGTGTAGGAACTCCAATCTAACTTCAACTTCAACAATTAAATTCATTTGATTCGTCAATTTGATGAAATCAAATTCGGTTGAGTTAGAAGATTGAAATTCGGGGAAAATTGTGGGGAAATTGGGAATTTCAAAAATTTGAGAAAATAAGGTGAAATTTCATGAAATTGAAGACCAATTGGGCATGATAAAAATGTTGGAGGATAATTGGGAAATTTTTGAAAATTTTGGGGCAAAACTTACCATTTTTGTAAAGTAGGGGCAAAATGGTAATTTTGGAAAAGTTGGTGGACCAAATTGGAAATTTGGGAAATTAAACTCATTTATGTGAAATTGAATAAATTGAGGTTCCAAGGTGAATTTTAAAAGGTTTGGGACTCAATTTGAGGAAAAACCAGCATTAGGGACTTGAAGTTAAAGAAAAATAACTTTAGGGACCTAATTACAAATAAATGAAAAGTTTGGTTTTCTCATTCATTTGGAATGAATGAAGGCTATTAGGCCGAGGGATAATGAACAAGTATGTTCATATCATATAGGAACATGAAATAATAGGAATGCCAACCAGGACAAGCTCTCTTGAATACAAAGAACTGGTCGTGAGGAATTCACTACATTAACGGGTGAGTGGGATTTTTATATCATACTCGGTTGAGATGATAAGCACCTCAGTAATGAAAACCCACTGCTAGGTAGTATTTTAAACATCACATCTAAGAGGAGTGATGTGAAAATTACATGGAAAAACTATTTACTAGTGTAAGTAGATCATACTCGGTTGGTATGATGAAACTTACTCGAGGGAAGTGGAAAACCTGTTCATCGGTTATGAGCAGAGATGTTCTCATACTTAGTTGGTATGATGGACAGTTAAAAAATATTTTGTCAGAAGTTCTCTCCCCTAACTGTGTGCCACTCCTTAAATATTTTGGGAGACTTTCTTGACGAGAGCTCAAATAGCTCTATTAGGTCGAAGGCCTTGGTTTTGGAACTTGGGGGATAATATGCACAATTTTGAAAATCTCGAACAGTGGGCCCTACGCCAATTGGCATGAGCAGAAGCTCGTAAACAAACATGATTTATGTGACATGAAAACTTAAGTAAATGAATTGTTTGGCTATGGTACAAAGATAGGACCGACATACTCAGTCAATTAGCGGTAGTGCGACATGATAGGTCTCCGAACTAGTCAAGACAAACAGCTGTAGGTCGAGTTGAAAGTCGGAGCCGTTGAACTAGTGGCACCACGAATTATATGGCATTATGTGAAAATTGTTGATTGTGCATGCACTGTTTTTACGTGACCTTCAAGATGCCCAAGAGGGGTAGTGATGCATCCCAAGGCTCTAGACGACCTTGTGGATATAAGGGCAGTTAGTCACACCAGAAGTCTTGTGAAGCTCGTAGTAGCTTCAAGCGCATGAGACCAGGGTAGGGGACAGGATAAGGTCTCTGTTCTCGTACGGACATGGAGTTTTATTACAGGATTAAGGGTCGAATGTCGCAAACATTCAGTCATTCTCAAAGTAGAAGTGGACGTACTTCTATCTAGGTGGCTGGTAAAGTCGCTTTGATGCCACAAGTGGGTTCAGTGAACGGGCTGGCCTGTGATTGTGTGTTTAACCTTTGTGATGAAGGATGTGTGTTAGGTGATAACACACTGTGGTGGTAAGAAATGGATATAAAAACCAAAATTGAAAATTAACGGTTTTTTTAAAGAACATAAGGAGTCTGGCACACACCAATCCAAATATTTTTCTAAAAAGTTAAATTTAAAAAAAAACTCATTCACTGAGTCGTTGTACTCACCCCACCCCAAAGACCACTAGGTAATACACCTGTAAGGCAGGTATGATAAGTTTAAAATTTTTGGCAGTTTTGATTTATGTATTCAGGGAAAGGTGCAGATTTAAAGAACTCTATACTCCTCACAGTTTATAAACAAGGGGCAAACCTTAGTAAACCGGGAGAGTGGCGGTTTGATCATGGGGATCCAACCAAACTGGGTTAGGGCGTTACAATGCAAGTGTGAGATTTACATTTTAGTATCTCACCTTTCATTCACACCCCATATCTCTTGGGCAATTTATCCTTTACCATATCTTCACCTTTTGGCGAGTCTATTATTATATCTTACCATAATGACATTTCTCACTATGTCCATACTCCTCTTCGGTACATGTTTTCCAAATTTTTCGAGTTATTTTACTAGGTCACTTGTGGTGCTTTATAAACACTTAACCTATCCATTAAAACTTACCTAATCCCCATTATCTAGAAATGGTTGGGTGTGTAGTCCTCCAAAGTACATCTTAGTTAGTCTCGCCATTTAACAACACCATTCTCTTATGAGAGGTATTTTGTTTCTTATAATTGCATGGGTAAAAATGTCATACCTACTCAATCGGTCGCACTCCTTTGACAACTTCTGACCTTTCTCTCTACTGGCCTTGCTTTTGTCGATTTGTATCATTCCTTATTTATTATTTTTGCAACAGGATTTCAAATCCTTCTCATTCTCCTTAAGGTCTTCCCTTGACGTGAGTCAAGTCTCCTTTTTCATAGTGATATGGCTTTTAACATTTCCTTACTCCCACATATTCATACTTACTGGCTTCTCCCCTCCTTTTAGGGTAAGGCCATTCGAACCATTACTTCCCATATTTGTAATTCGAGTCCCATAATCGTCACACCAAATATGTCACGCCCCGACCCGGTTTGGCCAAGGTTCTGTGAACAACCCGCCACTCTCCCAAACCTCGAAGAGGGGTTCCTCTAGGAGATCAAGAGAGTCAGGCGTACTACCTGTCATGTTTTCCCTGTACAACATTAAACAAAATTGAAACTTTTAAATTTGTGTACCAGGGTTGGAGCCTGGTGAGGAAAAGTCGGTGTAGTCACATTCCTTCCTGAAAATGTTTAGAGGGAGGGGGTGACTTCAATAACTTAGTGAGTGGGAAAAATCTTTTCAGAATGTTTGATTCAACAATTTCAATTGTTGGATATTTTAGTAGTTTCTTCTCAGATTTCTCAAATTCACGTCAACAATCACGCTCCTATCATAGGAGGGATCACACGTTCGTAGAATGGTACTCGACCATGCCATTTATGAACTGGAGCGCCTTTACCGTCCACCTGGATAGAGGTGCACTGCCTCTACCCGGAGTTGAGGGGACATCAATAGTCCAACCCTCAAACCCTGATCACTTAACCATGTCCGCCGAGTGGAATGAGACCTCATTTCCCCTACTGCCTTGGTCTTAGTGCGCAAGAAGCTACTTGAGCTTCACGACCTACTGAACGACCGAACTGCCCTTATGCATCCTGGGTCGTCTAGCTGTCATGGGGCTCCATCACTACCTCATGCCAGGTGTCTTGATGGCCTGAACGTTGCAGTGCATGCACAATCAATAGTCTGTTTAGATTATAATCTTTATCTTTGGCCCTCTAGTGCAACGGTCTATCGGCTTGGCTTCATCCCACGCGTACTGGCCTAACAGGTTCGACGACCTAGCTTCGGCAGAGTAGCAGTTTGGCTCAACAAGCTCGACAACTCAGACTTGACTCAATGGGTATCACAAAAAATTCCCATTATTCAGATCTTTTAATCATCATTCATCAAATGTTCGTTCTGGACGGGTCCATACCCGTATTCATCAGCCTTGGGCCCACTTGCATCTTGAGCCTACGCCCAAAATTATCTCCCAAATGTTTTGAGGAGAGTCACCCAGTTAGGGGAGCCTAATTCTGAGAAAATAATTTTTAAATTTGAATTGTCATTCCAACTAGAATTGAAGTCATAGCGGTTCCCACTCACCTAGTAATCTTGGCGGGGTCGTCCCGACGAAGTCTTGCCTCGCGGTATCTTTCCGGAAGTCGACGCTCGAGCAGTTTGCTTCTACATGACACAAATATCCTCATTAGGGTACTGGACTAAGGAACCGTATCCCTTTGAGCATTTAAGGATAGGCCCTCTATAAACCTCACCCCTTCAGAATAAGAAAATTGGGGGAAGAACCGATCAACCTAAGAGAAAGAATCGAATCGATTCACGAACCCCAACCAATAGAGAAAGGGAAAATTGAGAAATTTACAAATCTCGAGTGACCCAAAAAGTTATAAAAACCATGGAAAGGGACTTTGGGACAAATTGGAAGAGAAAACCAGACAGGTTCAGGTGAACCGTACCTGAATCAGATTGAACCGGTCTGGACAGGTTTGAACCACCATTGAACCGGTTGCTAAATTCATTTTTCTAAGAGGTTTCAAATATTCACATCAGGGAATTGAAGCCACCATTGTATAGAGAATGAATTTAGAAATTTTTAATTTTGAAAAACTCGGCCGAATAGGGCTTGAACTGACCGGTTTAAGTATTGAATCCGGTCGGACCTGTCCAATCCGGTTTGAAACAATGTCATCTTCTTCCTTCAGATGACGACACTGTTCTTTCAACGGATGAATGGACAGTGCTGACAAAGATGAAACGCCTCTTTTTAGGGCATTTCTGGTCATCAAGGAGCTTGACCAAGATTCCAAATGGTCGGACAAAGAGTCCCCAAGCTCCCTATATAAAAAGCCCCTCTCCATTCATTCTTCTCACAACTAAAATCTCCTTCTCTCTCAACTACTTAGTTTTCTGGTGAAGCTTATACTAGAGCTCTGACATTGGGGTTTTTCTGAGCCTTATAATACGAGGTCAAATTCTTTAGATTTCGGAAGAAGTTAGCTACCTGATGGGAATCCCCATTCGATCTAAGGACCATCGGAGAAGCGCTTGTGGAATCAAACAGTGAAGCAGCTCCAACGAATCGAAGTTTCCTTGTTTCGACCAAACTGAAATTGGCCGAATTCAGCCCTTCTCAAGCCAAACCAAGCTCTCCCGACACACCCACAGCCCTCACACAACCGTAATAGAGTGGAAAGGTAATCCAATTCAACCCTCGTCTGTCATTTCTGATCTACGTTAGAGAGAGAAATTATGAAAACTTCACTAACCAAATTCTCCCTCGATTCGATAGGAATTGTATCGACTATTGATTCTAGGAGAAACCTCTGGACGAGAGCTACTTGTCCAGATAGAAAGCTTGGACCGCTACACCTCTGAAAGTAAGCTTTCAAAACTTTCTCTCTCTACGCACAGTTTTCTCTCGAAGCTTCATTTGAGCTTGTTCCAGCCTCAATTCATGTGATTCAAAGCTCAATTGAATCATATGGATGTGTAGAAACTGAATTATACGTCCAATTGAAGTAATTAACCTCGATTGAATGATCAATTTGATGAAATCAAATTCGTTCAATTTGAAATGGGAAAATTGAGGGAAAATTTTTGGGAAATTTGAGGATTTCATAAAATTGAGGGATCAAATTGCAATTTCCCAAAATTTGAGGGCCAATTGGCCATGAAAAGGATGTTGGAGGACCAATTGATCAATTTTTGAAATAATTGGGGTCAAATTTCCATTTTTGGAATGCAGGGGAAAAATGGTAAATTTTGAAAAGTTGGTGACAAAATTGGAAATTTGGAAAACTTGAGCCCATTAAACAATTTTGAGTAAATTGAGGATCCAAAGTGAATTTTTGGAAATGCCCGATTTTGGAAAATCACGTATAGTGGGCTTAAGGTCAGTGGACATGAGCAGGAGCTCGTAAACAAATATCTAATATGAAAGCTATGAAATCTCTTAATAAAATGGATATGAGTTTTCGCCATGGTACCAAGATATGACCAACATACTCGATGGACTGGCGATAGTACGTTAAGGCCAGGTCGATGGACCGACCTAAACAAATAGCTGCAGGTCGGGTTGAGGGTCAAGGCCGTTGGACTAGTGGCACCAAAGATAAATGGCTATGTGAAAATTGTTGTTTGTGCATGATCTTGAGGTTCAAGGCCATCAAGACACCCAAGAGGGGTAGTGATGCATCCTAAGGGCTACTAGATGACCTAGTGGAGATAAGGGCAGTTTGTCATGCCAGCAGTCAAGGAAGCTCGACATAGCTTCATGCGCATGAGACCGAGGTGGGGTCGAGATGAGGTCTCTGTCCTCATACAGACACAGAGTTGATTTCTGGATTGAGGGTCAAATGTCGTGAACATCCACTCAAATCCAAGGTAGAAGTGGACGAGCTTCTATCTTGGTGGCCGATAAAGTCGCTCCGAGCCATAAGTGGGTGCAGTGGACGGGCTGCTCTACAAATGTGTGATCCCTTCCTGTTGAATGGTGTGTGTTGACTGTTAAACACACCAAAAGTGGAAAAAGGGGAACAAGTATTTTTTAAACCAAAATTTGATTAAAGAACATTATTAAAGAAAATAAGGAGTTTAGCACACTCTGATTAGAATTGTTTTGTTTATGAAAACTTACTCCCATCACCCATTCACTGAGTTGTAGAAACTCGCCCCTCTCTTACATCCCTTTTTAGGAGTAGAGAAAATGACTATGGAAAACACTCGGATCTACCCTTTATCAGGTATGGTTAAAAGTTATTTAGGCTCGTATTTTTATTGATTTATGTTGTTCCAGGGAACAAGGTTAAATTACGCAAGCCTCCTCTTGATTAAAAAAAAGGGAGAAAGCCCTGTTAAACTAAGGGAGCGACTGGTTGATCATGGGGATCCGACCAAACCGGGTCAAGGCGTGACACCCTCATATTTTACCTTAATTTCACTTTTGTCCCTAAGGTTTGTGCATTTACCTTTAAGTCCTTAATCGTCCCTTTTTCTTCAATTTAGTCCCTAGGTTTTCCAATTATCTTTTCCGGGTCCTTAGTTTTATCAAATTGTCCATGGACCCCTCAATTTTCTAAAATTGTCATTTAGCCCCAAATTTTCCCAAAATTACAATTTGATCCCAAATTCTCCAATTTTTACAAATTGGACCTCCATTTTATTCAATTTGCCTAATTGACCCTCAATTGGAAGGGAATTTCATGAAAATGCCCTCAATTTTTTCAATTTGCCACTCGGCCCCCAATTTTTGAAAAACCCCCCAAATTGCCCAAATTTCTCAAAATTTGCATTTTGGCCCCTGAATCTCAATTTCATCAAATTGACCATCAAAACCTAGCTAAGTGTCTCCATTCATGATTTGGATCACTTCCTTTACGATTCCCTCATCATTTTAAGCCCTGGACCGCTTCATTTGGCTAGGAAATGAGCTCAAACGGAGCTTCATCGGAAAATACAGTCTAGAGAGAGAATGCTTCAATATCTTGCCGGTGAGGGTCCGGTTGTAAACCCCGTCCATTGATAATAAGAAAACAGGGGAAAGAGCTGGTAACTTCCAATTTGAAAACCGAGTCGGTCTACAAATCTGAATCGATAGAGAAAGGGCAAACTGGGAAATTTATTGATCCCAATTGACCCAAAGAGTCCTAAAAGTCATGGAAAAGTACATAAGGATGAATTGGAGTTGAAAACCAAACCGGTTCAAGTGAACTGGAACCGAACATATTGAACCGATTAGGACATGTTTGAACCACCATTGAACCGGATGCTAAATTCATTTTTCTAGGTGGCTTAAAAAATTTTAATTTGAGATTTGAGGCCACCATTGGATAGAAAATGAATTAAGAAATTTTTAGATTTGAAAATTTCAGTCGAATTGGGGCTGAACCGACCAGTTTAATCTTTGAACCCGGTTCAGACCAGTCTATTCCAGTTTGTAATAGTGTCATCTTCTTCCTTCAAATGATAGCACCGTTCACCAGCTAGAAAATCGTGCAGTGCCAATGAAGCTGAAAAATCTCCGGCTAGGGAGTTTCACACAATGAAGGACCGCCATTAAGGCACCAATCGAACGGCCAAGATGTCCTCGAGCTTCCTATATAAAGAGCCCCTACTCATTCATCCTATCCACAATTGAAAACTCCATTCTCTCTCAACTACTCCAATTTCTGGTGAAGCTCAAACTAGAGCTCTAACTTGGGCATTTTTCTGAAACAAACAAGGTGAGGTAAGGTTCTTTAGAACTGGGGAGAGGTCAGCTACATGCCTGTAGTCTCTGTTTGCTCCGAGGGTCGCCTGAGAAACATCAACGTAATCGAACACTGAAGTAGCTCCGGCGGACCGAAGCTGCCCTATTTCACTCGAGCTGAAATCAGCCAATTTGAGCCCTCCCAACACCTCCACGAACCTCCTACAACTGAATTAGAGCTAAAAGGTAAGCCAATTGAGCTCCCCTTTGTAATTTCTGACTGGTGCTAGAGAGAGAACAAACAGAACTTCGATGATGAAATTATCACTCAATTTGGCATCAATTGATACAATTCTTGATCCTAGGAGGAACCTCAGGACACGAGCTATCTGTCGAGATCGAAAGCTCCGACCGTTGCGCCCCTAACGGTAAGCTTTCGAAGCTTTCTCTCTCTAAGTCCAATTTTTCAGGCAAAGCTCTATTTAAGCTTATTGCGACACCAAATCGTGCAATTCAAAGTGCAATTGAATTGTATGAAGGTGTATGAACTCCAATTTAACTACAATTTCAACAATTAGACTCATTTGATTGGTCAATTTGATAAATCAAATTCAATAGAGTTAGAAGGTTCAAATTGGGAAAAATTGGGGGAAATTGGGGGAAATTTTGGAATTTGGAAAATTAGAGGACTAAGGTGCAATTTCATAAAATTGAGGACCAATTGGGCAATTTTTGGAATTTTTGGGGCAAAACTTACCATTTTTTGTAAAGTAAGGGCAAAATGGTAATTTTGGAAAAGTTGGGGGACCAAATTGGAAAGTTGGGAAATTAAACCCCTTTTGTGAATTTGAATAAATTGAGGTCCTAAGATATATTTTAAAAGTTTCGAGACTCAATTTGAGGAAAAAACCGGCATTAGGGACTTAAAGTTAAAGAAAAATAACTTTAGGCACCTAATTGCAAATAAAGGAAAAGTTTGATTTTCTCATTCATTTAAGATGAATGAGGGTTGTTTGGCCAAACAATAATGAACAAGAACGTTCATATCATGTAGGAACACAAAGTACTAAGGACGCCAGCTAAGACGAGTTTGAGTATAGGCAAAAAGCCGGCTAAGAAGAATTTTACTACATTAACGAGTGGGTGAAATTTTTATATCATACCCAATTGGGATGATAAGCAACTCGAAAATAAAAGTCCACTACTAAGTGGTATTTTAAACATCACATCTGAGAGGAGCGATGTGAAAATCACATGGAAGAACTACTTACTGGTGTAAGTAGATCATACCCAATTGGTATGAGTAAACTTACTCGAAGGGAGTGGAAAACCCGTTCATCGGTTATGAGCGGAGATGTCCTCATACTCGGTTAGTATGATGGACAGTTGAAAAGTGTTTGTCGAAAGTGTTCTTCCTTGACTGTATGCCACTACTTAAACATTTTGGAAGACCATCTTGCCGGGAGCTCGAATAGCTCTGTTAGGCCGGAGGCCTTAGTTTTGGAACTTGGGGGCTAATATACCCAAATTTTGAAAATCTCAAACAGTGGGCCCTAGGTTAGTTGGCACGAGCAGGTGCTCATAAACAAACATGATTTATATAACATGAAAACTTAAGTAAATGAATTGTTTGGCCATGGTACCGAGACAAGACCGACATACTCAATCAACTAGAGGCAGTGCGACATGATAGGTCTCTGGACTAGTTAAGACAAACAGCTCCAAATCGAGTTGAGGGTCAGGGCCGTTGGACCAATGGCACCACAAATTATATGGAATTATGTGAAAAATGTTGATTGTGCATGCACTGTGTTTATGGGACCTTCAAGTCACCTAAGAGGGGTAGTGATGCATCCTAGCGCTCTGGACGACCTGGTGGATATAAGGGCAGTTTGTCTTACCATAAGTCTTGTGAAGCTCGTAGTAGCTTCAAGCGCATGAGACTAGGGTGGGGACAGGATGAGGTCTTTATCCTCATACCAACATGGAGATTTGCTACAGGATTGAGGGTCAGATGTCGCAAACATCCACTCATTCTTAGGGTAGAAGTAGACGTGCTTCAACGCCACAAGTGGGTTCAGTTGACGGTCTGGCCTACGATTGTATGTTTTACCTTCATGATGAAGGATGTTTGTTTGGTGATGACACACCATGGTTAATAAGAAATGGTGATAAAAAATGAAAATTGAAATGAAAGGTTTTTAAAAGAAAATAAGGAGTCTGGCACACTCCGAATCAAACATTTTTACTAAAATTTTGAAAACCCATTCACTGAATCATTGTACTCACCCCTTCCCTTATACCCCTTTCAGGTAACCCCAAAAAGCCTACCCTAAAGACCACCAGCTAATACGCCTGTAAGACAAGTATGATCAGTTTAAAATTTTATGCAGTTTTGATTTCTGTTATTCCTTGAAAGGTGCAGGTTTAAAGGATGCCTTACTCTTCACGGTTTATAAACAAGGGGCAACACTTAGTAAACCAGGAGAGTGGCGGGTTGATCATGGGGATCCGATCAAAGTGGGTCAAGGTGTGACATCGATGATCGGAGATTTGGCTACCCCTATGTTTCTCTCGTTGCAGGGATCCTCCCTAGATCAAACAACATTTCAATTGATGACCTAAGTAGTGTGAATTTTTGTGTTAAAGTTTTTTGCAGAATTCAATCATGAATAGTGTTTTCTGACGAAGGGCAATGGAGGGAGCTTACCTTCTTAGCTCGGAGGAAGGTCAGGACACCTCTAGGTGGGGCATAGGGGATCTGGTTCAGCCACAATTAGTCTTGGGAAGGCTCGAAGTGGCTGTAGGGGGTTAGGCAGTTCTCTGGTCGAGTAGCAGCGGTACTGTTCGAGCTTCCTCATTTGTCCTCGATGGCTCTCAACCTGAATGGAAGGTTTGTTCAGGTAAAGGACTTCCTCATGATTCCAGAGACACCCAATGTGGCTTCGAAGACTGAGAAAAGTCCCGTCGTTGGAGCTTTGGTTCGTAGCTCGCTGGAAAATGCCCTCTTCTTCTTCTTCGCTCGATTATAGGATGCTGAGAATGAATGGGGGTGCTCTTTAAATAGGGAGATTGACAACTATTCAAGCTACCCGTCGGTGTAAGACTCGGCCTTCGACTTGGCTGCCAGTGACTTGACCAGAGTATTTTTTTAGTCACCGGAGACTCCAACTTTTCTGGTGTCTCTCTCTTCGCCATTCTCTCTGTTAGTGGCTAAAGGTTGAAGACGATGATGTGGTGGTCATGCCACATGGTGCGTTGTGATTGGCCAATTTTTCTAATGTGGAGTGCCAGTATGGCTCCCATGTTAGTCATTGATCATTGTCTATTGTTCGTTGACCGGTTCGTTGACTGGTTCGTTGACCAATCTAGTCAGATTGGGTTCGCTATCCAAAATTTGAAAATCGGTCGGTTTGGACCCGATTCGATCGGTTTTTTTAAATTTAAATTTTCTAAATTTATTTTCTATCTAATGATGGCCTCTATAAACCCTGCACTTTTAAGTTAAGAAAAACCGAGAAAAGAACCAGTCAAACTGAGTAAGAAAATCGAGCCGGTTTACATTTGAGAACACGCAATATGGACATTTACAACTTTCGGGTGATCTAAAGGGTTCATTAAACCTTGGAAAAGAAATTTAAGAAACTTTAGAAAACAAAAACCAAATTGGTTTAGGTGAACTAGATTTCATAAGAACTTCAAAGCTAAGCCTACTTGCCCGAGAGTAGTGTGAGGATGGGTGACCTCATGAGAAGTATGAATTTTTTTTGTAACCCGAAATTTCGGTCAAAAATTTTTATTTACGCCTTATCATAAATAACCATAAATTAATATATATTTAATTATTGTAATTAATATCAATAATTTAATACATAAAATTAAATTATTGGAATTAATACAAATAATTTAATACCAAAATTAAATTATTGGAATTAATACCAATAATTTATGGCAATATTAATAATAGTAATAAATCTCGACCATTTAATTCACGGGTTTTGCGCCTATATAAAGAGGTCATCCCCATTTCATTCTCCTCACACCTGAACACTTCTCTCTCTATCTCTCTATTGCTCCATTTCCCGGTAAAGCTCAAACCCGTCGATAAGGTCTCCCAAATAGTTTAAGCATTGGCACACAGTCAGGGGAGAACACTTCCGACAAAATAGGTTTTCGCTGTCCATTATACCAACCGGTATAAGGACATCTTCGTTCATAACCGGTGGTATGATGAGACTAAAACCACTTACCCGGTTGGTATGATGAGACTTACTCAAAGGAGAAGATGTCCTTATACCGGTTGGTATAATGGACAGTGGAAACCTATTTTATCGAAAGTGTTCTCCCCTGACTGTGTGCAATTGCTTAAACTATTTGGGAGACCTTCTTAACGGGAGCTCGAATAGCTCTTATAGGCTGGGGGCCTCGATTTTGGAACTTGAGGGCTAAAATGCCCAGTTTTTTAAAAGTTCGAACAGTGGGCCATAGGCCAATGGACACGGGCAAGAGCTCATAAAAAAACATGATAATATATATATATATGTGTGTGTGTGTGTGCCATTAAAACTTAATAAGTGAATTGTTTGGCCATGGTACCAAGGCAGGTCCGACATACTCAGTCAATTAGTAGCAGTGCGGCATGACCGGTCTTCGGACCAGTCAAGACAAACAGCTACAAGTTGAGTTGGAGGTCGGGACCGTTGGGACAAATGGCACCACATATTACATGGTAATTTAAGAAAACTTTGTTTGTGCATGCACATGAGTACGGGATCATCAAGATGCCCATGAGGGGTAGTGATGTGTCCTAAGGGCCCTGGACGACCCGGTGAGTATAAGGGTAGATTGTCGTTCCAGGTGTCTGTGCGAAATTTGGAGTAGCACAAAGCGCATGAGACCGGGGTGGGGACAGGATGAGGTCTCTGTCCTCATATGGACACGAAGAAGCGATTTCGGGATTGTGGGTCGGATGTCGCATACATCCACTCATTCCTAGGGTAGAAGTGGTCGTACTTCTATCCGGGTGGCAGGAAAAGTCGCTCCGAAGCCACTAGCGGGTTCAATAGTGATACTGACTTGCGAATGTGTGTAACCTTCATGATGAAGGATGTGTGTTGGGTGATGACACACCGATAACTAAGAAATAATGGAAAAACACGAATTTTTAAATGAAATAATTTTTTTGAAAATAAAGGAGTCTGGTACACTCCATATAAATGTTTTTCTTGAAAGTTAAAAGATTTGAATCCCATTCACTAAGTAGTTGTACTCACCCCCTCCCTTATACCCCTTTTAGGAAATCCCGGAAAGCCTAATCTTAAAGGACTTGCGCAATTAAATGCCTGCAAGATAGGTACAACTAATTTAAATTACTATGCAGTTTTGATTTATGATATTCCTGGAAAAAGGTGCAGGTTAACGCCTTACTCTTTACGATTTATAATATATTATTACAATATTTTTTAATAATTTTTTAAAATAAATAATTTGAGATTAGAGGCTAGGAAATATATACTATTAGAAAGTTTATTATTTTTTCTATTTAAATTACATACAAAAGGTTAACGAATTCGTTAACACTATTTTCAAATATTGTGTGTCATTAGCACATTTAAAATTAACCTCTTTATTATAATTTTTGTTGTAACTTATGTATTAAAATGGAGAGTACATTTGAAAGTTTTGAACAATTTACCGTTGTTGTAATATTTTAAACTTACAGAAAACTTTATTTCCCACATTTTACATGCCCTTGACGTGATACTTTTGCTTATAAAGTTTCTATGCCATATATTCAACATTTCCTCTCTTTTTTTCATTTTCCTTGTACGCTTATTTGGATCACATTTAATCCTAAGTGCACGTTTTAGTCATTTTGATTATTTTAATATAAAATTTAATTATTAATTGATACTTGTCTGGGCTCGAAAAGGTACGTTGAAACTCAGCATTTGGGAGTACCGGCTTGGCCATGTGGAACATATCCTTGCTCGTTAATGCTAGAGATGCCACAACATGCAGGGATATGGCATGGCATGGAGCCTACGGAAATATACTATTTGTAAGAGATGAGATTGGAGATGTAGAAGAAACCCATAAATGTAGGCAACGGCTAAGAAATGATTAACAAATTAGGGTTTGTAATTTTTTTTGGTTGACAAATGATCATAATTTTAAGTATTTTTGTTCTGGGCTTGCACGGATGTGTCATTTGAGCCTAAAGGTATAGAACTTAATATTAATTTATTATTATTTATGAATAAAAAATGTGGGTTAAAAGTTAAATATATGTTTCCCTTAAAATAACCATTTAATGCTACATAAATCCACATTTAATGGCAATTTATTATTCAAGAACTAATAAAAGATTTGTGTATTTTTTATATCTAAAAATATTTAGAGAAATATATATATATATATATATATGTCAACTTCTCATTAATTATTACATGGGCTCTCATATAAATCTTATCCATTTTTTACAAGTAGTACATGCGCCCACCACGTGCCCACCATCTTGCCATCTCAATGGACCAATTAACCCCCAAATATATGCTAAATGTAGATATTAAACAAAAAAAAATAAATGCAGGCAATTTCTGCTATGATTACGACTCTATAGTGTGAAAAGAATCTTAAGCTTATTAAGATAGAATATTAATTAAAAAAATAAAAATCAAGTGGGAGTAGTTTGAAATAGCACTTCTTCCACTTGGCTCTTAGTTGGAGGGTTGTGGCACCTCATTACCACTCAGAATTTCCCCTTTCCAAAAGGAGGGCCCTGGACAAGCACAGCCTATGCAGACCGCCCTTATCCAGAAGTCTGCCAAAAGAGCTCCCTGTCATCTTCATATAGGAGGATCACAAGGCCATCCAGAAGAAGAACGTTACCCTGCATAGTGCAATATGAATGGCATCCTATGTTCTTTTTTTATCTTATAATAACATTTTTTAATTTTTAGTCAATATAAGATTATTATATTAAAAATTATATATATGTGGTTCCAAGTCTATGTATGAACATAATATGTGAAAAATATTTTAAATTGATCTAATATTTATTAAAATATTAAATAGTACTTTTATATTTTTATAAGTTGGAGTAAATATTTACTTTCCCGTCAATGAATAGTGGTGTTGTACATCATTTAATAAAAAAAAGTGGGGAATCTAATGATTCAGCAAAGATCCAAAATAGAACTATGAAGAAAGGGAGATGCATTGAAATTCATTAAAGCATAACCACAAGATACAGCCATGGGGCTTTACGCTAAAGCCACACACACTTTGTTTGGAATGTGAGTGGTACTCTTTTCTCTTGACCTAATTTTGTTGGGGTAGGGTATGATGTCGAGTGTGTGATTGTGTTTAACATTGGAAACTCTTATCTGCATGCATTCATAGTATAAAAAGAAAAAAATATGAGAAACTTAAACTATGATGCTTACCTATACTACCTATGTTTAAAGGAAAAAAAAAGATTTTTGAGTTTATTATTTTGTATAGCAAGATTTTGTACAGACTAAATTAGGGTTTCCAATTGAGAGACACTGATGACGATCCAAAGTTATTGGTTCTAGCAACACCTTTTGTGGTGCCCACACACCCACTTCTATTGTTTAGTCAACATCTACGTCTCTACATTAAAAATATATCAGCGTGGCGTGTGTCAACGCCGTTTAGGTTCGAACCATATTAAAAATATAATAATATTGAATAAATTAGAATGCATACTATTAGACTTTTTGGTAACTCTATATTATTAATAATATAATTATAAGTTTAATAAAATAAATAAGTATTATATATTTATAAATTTAAAAATTTTATAATATTTGCATTTTAAGTCAATATTAAAGTTAATTATTATTAGTTAACAATACTTTTTTTACATATTGTTATAGTTAGTTGATCGATACAATATGAGTGTAGAGAATATAATTAAAAATAGATAATTGTTGTTAATTTATAAAATTAAAAAAATTATATTAATTACTAGTTATAAATTTTAAGTAAATATGTATCTAATTACTAATTACCTTCCTTAATATTAATTTTTGAATAATTTAATATTTATTTTTAAAAGTTTTATAATAATTTAATTATTTAAATTCTTAATTTTTATAATAATTTTATCAATTTAACTAAATATAAAACAAGCTCTTAGTTTAAAATATATGAAAATATAAATAAGTAAATATTTTTATTTATATTAATGGAATAAAATAACTAAAATATATGTTAATATTAGGAGGAAAAATGTAAAACAACTAAAATATGAACTCTTGGAGCAACACTCTCCTAATCATAAAAATTGTAGGCCTAATTCACGGATAGTATTGTAGTACGATACTAATCATTTATTCTTATTATCTATTTTAGGTTGGGTCCTAATATAATTGAATACTTGTCATTAAATATTTAGAAAAGTATGGAATTAGTGACTAAATTAGTAGAAAATAACATTAAACTACAATATTATTGCGTATTAAAAATTAAAATACTAATATTAATCCTAGGTTAAGTTTTCCTTTTCGACTTGCTTTAGTTCCCGGTTTGGTTTGGCTTGGTTTCCAAATTGGGATTCTCGGTATTACAAACTATTTCTCGTATCATATATCATCTGCATTATGTATTTATAGTCTTTTAATCAAATGAGTATTGCACATTTTTACATATATAATTTCATTAAGATAATCAACTTTAATAAAAGTTTTGAGTAATAATAGTGGTCTATATTGTATTCGCTCTGTTTGCCCATCACGTCTAATTGTATATTTAGGTTAGCACACTCACCATATTTACTATCAAACTCTATCCAATAGGTCATATATTAGATGTGTGCTTTGTTTCTTTTAGAGTATATCACTATCTTGTCAAGGCTTACACACCATATTTTTTCTTAAATTTGGGTTCCCATCTCTTATTTGCTTAATTAAGGAAGAAACTAACCTTAGTTAAGGTCATAAATCGTACTTATAGTCTCTTTTACATCGACAATGACTTCTCACTAATTGTGATTGTATTACTTTCTACTCAGTACCCTTTATTGGTCTAAGTGGCTTAAGATAAACTATCATTTGGGCCACTAACTTGAACATTATTCTAGTTCTCTTAACAACTAGCCACATTGACCATCTTGGTCACTAACACTCCTAGGACACTCACACGTCTTTTCGGTTTCTCAAGTCATCTATTACTCTGACCACATCCTCATATTATATAAAGGATTCACATCCTAATTCTAACTAGAAACTCCATTTACTTAAGTACATTAAATTAGTGTCATTGAGATCCCCTATCGGAGTGTTCCCATAGGTAGCATGCACTTTTAATATCTTCTCTTAATAGTTTCAACTATATCAACATATTTGTTCTCGTCTCTTAGGAGTATGTCATAGGTTTCTTATATAGTTTATGTACATTCTTAATGTTGGGTTTCCTTAATTGAAACCTTATTTCTCATAGTCTCTACCATTTGTCCCTATATCTGCCTCATCGAGCCCTGTGACCCACCGATTCTATGGCACGATTCATTGGGATATCTGACCATCTTAGTTGTACCTTTCATAGTGCTCCCTTAGCACCATTCTTTAAGATTTTTATTCTCTTTAATTTGATTTTTAGGTAATTCCTTCATTACCAAAGTTTCATTTTATAAACGAATGAATTATCAATGCTATTCCAATTTTTTCATCCATCCCAAAATGTTTCATTCACAAAATATCATGTTTTAAAAATGTGAGCTCTAATACCACTAAACTCTATCACACACTAGTCCGTTTCATTGTTGGTGTTCATGTACAACTTACCACATCCACTCGATATTACAATGGTGAGTACCTTTACCAAGGTAATACCGGAGGGACCAAGGCGTAAAATAAAATTGCATAGCTTGAATTTAGCAAAAAAATTAAAAATTTCTTTAATAAATAGTGAACCCAAATCTTTATACAATAATCTGGGAATATAGCAAATAATAAGCATATAAATTAAAATCTTAGTATGCTAACTTGGAGATTTACCTCAATTAATGCTCATTCTATAAGTGATGTCTTGACTAGTGCCTCACAAAACTTGGACTTTTCACCCGTAATTATTTGGGGGAAAGGTGAGATCATAACTTAGTGAATGAGGTACTGACGCTAAGCCACTAAATAGTTTACAACTTTGGAACTTCACATAAAATATACACATGAAGATTACAATTCATGATTTTACAAATTTAGTTGCTTTCATAATTTTACTTGGCCCTTAGTACTCACACCTTGGGCTTACCGCATTAGCATCTATATATATGTTGAGTAGAGCTCTCACTCCCAAAATCATATTATCAACAAATCACATGTATTCAAATACCACAAACAACATGGTCACGCCATGACCCGAAAGTTATATGCTCACAATTGGGTATATGAGTGCATGTGAGTCGTGTGTCTACACTCACTCATTACTATAAAAGTTAGTGCACTTATATAGATGTCGAGATTGTGACCTCGATCATCTGCATACTATCATTCTCTGCCACCCATGTAATAGTATGTGTATACTTTGACATTACTCGCCATCCACATGACAAGTAAAGTTATATCTTGCATTTCCTGCCATCCAAGTAATAAGTATCTTGTAAACCCCATTATCTCAAAATAAGAAGACGAAAATGAGAACTGGAAAATTTCAAGAGAAAATGGTGGTTTAAAGCAAATCAGAATTGGTAAAAAGAAAACTAAAACAGGAATTGGACAAATCTCAAGTATTCAATGAAGATCCAAAAATAATGGAAATAGATCATGAACTAAATTGGATGTGAGAACCAGACTGATTCAAGATAAACCAAATCTGAATCGATTCAAATATTTATTTTTCTATTTGATTTAAAAATATAAATTTGGAAAATTGAAGTCACCAAAGTGTAGAAAATTAATTTAGATGAATTTATAAATTTTAATTTTTAGAAAACCAGTTGAATCGAGCATGAACCAACTGATTTTCTATTCTGGGTCACCGAACCTAGTCCGACCAAATCAGTCAGCGGTCAAGCCGATAAATAGACAGCTTGCCAAGTCATCACCTTGTCAACGCACGTGATCAATCAGTGCACAACATATGGTGAAGCACGCCCAATCAGCCACTCGGTCAGCATTTGGAAGCGCTGACCAATCATGGCATTACATGTGTCCCTGGAAAACGGTTAGACGAGGAAAATCCACATCATGGAAAACTAACCAATGGGAGAGCACACGTGTCCTCAATAAAATGAGGAGAAGCCTCATCAGTAGGGCTGACCAATGAGAAGCTCACACATGGCAAATGTGTCAAGTCAGCGACCGACTAGGATGTTGGAGAACGATCAACCAATCAGAGGTTGACACATGGAAAAGCCACATCAGATAGCCACAACCAATCAAAAGCTAACATGTGGCAATGGCACAGTGTGTTAGGTGGAAAACTTATGAATTTAAATTAACCAATTAGAGAATGCCATGTATCATGGTCAACTAATGGTCAAATTCGATCAGTAGCCACATTTGAGCAAGCGATCAATGGGAGGTCACCACATTGCCAGTCAAAAAAAAGACTCGCTAAGTGGGAGGCTATGAAAGTGAAGACAGCCAATCATTGCGCGCCATGTGGCATCTCGCATGCATATGTGAAGCTCGCATGCACAGTGTCATCTTCTTCTTTCAAATTCCTGAACGGTATAGGAGGAGTAAGGTCACCATTACTCCAACGACCAATAAATCTCTCTGATGGGGGAGTAAATATGAGAGTTAATGGACGGTTGATAGATCACAAGATAGGAATGGAAGTCCCCGAGATCCCTTCCATTCACCCTCTCCACACCTTGAAAGTTGAGAGAACACAGACAATTCTATTTTTCGATCAACCGCGAACTAGAGCTCTAACTTGGGAACTTTTCTCTACCTCCTAAGGTGAATTTGGGTTCCCTAGAATCTTGTAAAAATCCTCTACACAATTGCATATTTCGTTCACCTCGATGATCATCGAAAAAGCACAGGCAAACTCACACATCACCATCACTCCCTCAATAGTCTACGATCAGAGTTGATCGAGCTCAATTCAAGCCACCTTCGGTCCAACCACGAACAAACAAATCCCTCCAAACCTTCCCTAGTGGAGTCCCCACCTTCCCGAACCATCATAGTAATTCCTCACCGTCACCCTTTGCCAAAATTTACTATTAATAGTGCATTTTACCTAAAAACTAAATCGATGAAATCACATTGCTCATGCCACCAATTGAGACATGGTTTGATCTAGGGAAGATTACTAGGGAGAGAGCAATCTATTAGAATCAAAAGTTCCAATCACTAGGCCCTCACTGGTAAGAAATTGAAGCTTTCTCTCTCTAGAATATTTTTTCCGGCTAAGCTTCATTTAAGCTCATTTCAAAGGCAAATTGGATGGTTCAAAGCTTGAAATGGTCCTAGAGACATAGGGAAGATGATTAGTATCATGTTATGACTCAATTGGGATGGCTTAGTATCATGTTATGATCAAGTTGGAGGACTAAATTGTAATTTTTAAAAGTTTGGGAATTTAATTGAAAGTTTTGTAAAATTGGGGATTTTTTGCAATTAGTGAAAAATTATATACCCAATTGAAAATTTTGAGAAATTAGGGACCCAAATGGAAGATTTGAGAATCTTAAGGACCTAATTGAAATTAAGGTAACTTAAGGGCCAAATCATAATTATTAGAAAGTTACTGCTATTAAGTGTAATTACCTTATTACTTGGGACTTAATTGCCCAATTTATTGCAGGAACAAATCACCTACAAGTTTGTGCAAAGGAAAGGCACACCAACCTCGAAAATTCCCAAGATGAACAAGTCTCGAAATACGGATGAGTGAGATTTCTGACATCGAGTACGATTAAATCGGTGATGCATAATTACTCGCAAAGTTGAAAGCATGCTTTGTTAGAAAAAACTTATTTTTTAGAAATGTTATCCCCTGCCTGTGTGAAACCACTTGAACCAATTTGTGACACATTCTCTAAAGAAATCATGAATCATGATTTTAAGACTACCCTGGAACAAGTGTAAGGATACACATCAGAGAGTGATCTAACAAGGACAGTCGATGTAGGATATGGTGAGGCCCATGATTGACATAGGGTCGGTTAGGACTAGTTATGTGAAAATGTGCCCAAGGCCACGATTTTGAAAAGTGAAGTGGGTCCAAGGCTATGTTTTGAAAACTCGTACAAGTGGGTCCAAGGACAATGGAAAATAGGCATAGTCCTGTAAATAAGTTCTAATTTAATAGCCTAATAAAATTATAACAATTTGATAATTCTTGCTAAAGCTACTGAGTCAAAGTCAAGTCGAAGCTTGTTAGGCTAGCATTGCAAAGATAAAGGTCTTAAATAAAAAAACTATTGTGTGTGATTGTAATTGTGCATAACCAAAGAGATGTCTAGTACGGGGTAGTGTTGGTTCTAAGGGCTGATGGATAGCAAGATCGACACAAGGGAAGTTATGATGTTCCAATATGTCGTGAAGATTTGAGAGCTCCGTGTGCATTGAGATCGAGGAAGAAGGGGGTGAGGTCTCATCCCTCTATAGCGGACAGAAGAATCGATAATGTCTGACGATTGGGAAATAGTGCTCTCATAGACTATGTGGTGAAGGTTAAAGGCGCTAAGGGCCACTAGTAGAACAGATCGTCGTTGTAGCCTCTCAAGGTCTGCTCTACAACTTTAGATCCCTTTAATGAGAAAGGGTGTTTGTGTGATACAAATCCATGGTAGGTCTATCATAACAAATCATGAAAATTCTTCTAACGAGGAAGAAAACTACCTTAAGCTTGTAGGAACAAGCAAGTTAACTTAAAGGTGAATCTTTTTTCAATGATAAACAAGTTGTAGCTTGTTTATTTGTCTATAAAACCTATTTCAAGCTTGTGAGATACAAGCAATGGATTTAACCAAGAAATCCTTTTCAATGATAATACAAATTGTAGCTTGTTCAAACCATTTTTCTTAAAGGAAAGGAAAGTCATATGTTGTAAACCCCGCACATTTGAGTTAAGGAAAACTGGGAAAAGAACCGGTCAAACCGAATAAGAAAAACCAAACCGGTTTACAATTGGGAATAAGAAATATGAAAATTTACAACTTTCGGTTGATGAAAAGGATTTATTAAACATTGGAAAAGAAACTTAAGATAAACTAGAAAACAAAAACCAAATTGGTTTAGATGAACTAGATTCCATAAGAACTTCAAAGTTAAGCGTGCTTACCTGAGAGTAGTGTGAGGAAGGGTGACCTCCAAGGAAGTATGATTTTTTTATAACCCGAAATTTCGGTAAAAAAATTTTATGCGAACGTACGGCTTATCATAAATAGCCATCAATTAATATATATTTAATTATTGAAATTAATACCAATAATATAATACCTAAATTAAATTATTGGAATTAATACAAATAATTTAATACCGAAATTAAATTATTGGAATTAATACCAATAATTTATGGCAATATTAATACTAGTAATAAATCTCGACCATTTAATACACGGGTTTTACAACTATATAAAGAGGTCATCCCCATTTCATTCTCCTCACACCTGAACACTTCTCTCTCTCTCTCTACTGCTCCATTTCCCGGTAAAGCTCGAACCATAGCTTCGACTTGAACAAAGGTCGGGCTCTTTAGAACCGGGGAGAAGACAGCTATCTGATAGCAAACTTTAGTCAATCCGAGAATCATTGGAGAAGCGCCGACATGATGGAATAGTGAAGCAACTCTGGTGGACTGAAGCTGCCCTATTTCGGTCAAGCTGAAATCGGCCATTTCAAGCCCTCCTCAGGCCAAACCAAGCCTTCCCAACACTTTCTCAGCCTTTCCACGGCCGAATTAGGACCGAAAGGTAAGCCGATTCGGCTCCCCTTTATAATTTTCGATCGGTGCTAGAGAGAGAGTCGACCAAATTTCAATGACAAAATTCTAATCCAATTCCGCATCAATTGATACAATACTTGATTTTAGGATGAACCTCAGGACGAGACCTATCGGCCCAGATCGAAAGCTCAGACTGTCGTGCCTTCACCGGTGAGTAATCGAAGCTTTCTCTCTCTATAGTCTATTTTCCGGCAAAGCTCTATTTGAGCTCGTTCCGACATTAAAATCTACGATTCAAAGTTTCTTAGAATCGTATGAACATACAGTAACTCAATTTCAACTCCAATTTCAATAATTAGAAGTGTTTTGATCAGATAATTTGATGAAATCAAATTCGGTAGTGTTGAAGAGTTGAAATTGGGGAAAATTTTGGGGATTTTCGAAATTCAAAGGGGCCAAAATACAATTTTATGAAATTGAGGGTCAATTGGGCATGAAAATAATGTTGGAGGACCAATTGAGGAATTCTGGAAAATTTGGGGAAAAACTTACCATTTTTGTGAAAGAAGGGCAAATGGTAATTTTGGAAAAATTGGGGAACCAAATTGGAAATTTGAAAAATTAAACCCCTTTTTGGTGAAATTGAATAAATTGAGGTCCCACAATAAATTTTAAAAGTTACGGGACTCAATTTGAGGAAAAACCGACATTAGGTACTTAAAGTTAAAGAGAAATAACTTTAGGGACCTAATTGCAAATAACTAAAAGTTTGGGTTTTCTCATTCATTAATGAATGAAGACTGTTATGCCGAATAATAATGAACAAGGTTGTTCATATCGCATAGGAATGTTAAATACCGGGAACGCCAGCAAGGACAAGCTCGCATGAATACAAAGAACCAGTCTAGTGGAATTCACGGCATTAACAGGTGAGTGGGTTTACTAACGTCATACCCGGTTGGGAAGATGAGCACAAATTAAAGTTAAAAACCACTTACCGGTTGTGAGTGGGTTTACTAACATCATACCCGATTGGGATGATGAGCACAACTTAAAGATAAAAACCACTTACCGGTTGTGAGTGGAAATTTTATATCACACTCGGTAGGGTATGATAAGTACCTCGGTATAAAAACCCATTGTTTAGTGGTATTTTAATCATCACCACTTGGAGAAAGTGATGTGAAAATTATGCGAAAAAAACTACTTACCCGTTGTAAGTAGATCATACCCGGTTGGTATGATGACACTTCCTCGAAGGAAGTTGAAAACCTGTTCATCGGTTATGAACGGAGATGTCCTTATACCGGTTGGTATAATGGACAGTGAAAACCTATTTTGTCGGAAGTGTTCTCCCCTGACTGTGTGCCAATGCTTAAACTATTTGGGAGACCTTCTCGACGGGAGCTCGAATAGCTCTGATAGGCCAGGGGCCTCGGTTTTGGAACTTGGGGGCTAAATGCCTGATTTTGAAAATCTCGTACAGTGGGCCCAAGGCACGAGCAGGAGCTCGTAAACGAACATGATATCTGTGCCATAAAACTTAATAAGTGAATTGTTTGGCCATGGTACCAAGATAGGACCGACATGCTCAGTCAACTAGCGGCAGTGCGACATGACAGGTCAAGACAAACAGCTGCGGGTTGAGTTGAGAGTCAGAGCCGTTGGACTAGTGGCACCACAGATTACATGGCAATATAAGAAAACATTGTTTGTGCATGCACTATGAGTACGGGATCATCAAGACGCCCATGAGGGGTAGTGATGCGTCCTAAGGGCACTGGACGACATGGTGGCTATAAGGGCAGTTCGTCGTTCCAGGTGTCTATACGAAATCTGGAGTAGCACGAAGCGCATGAGACCGGGGTGGGGACAGGATGAGGTCTCTGTCCTCATACGGACATGAAGAAGTGATTTCGGGATTGTGGGTAGGATGTCACGTACATTCACTCATTCCTAGGGTAGAAGTGGTCGTACTTCTATCCGGGTGGCAGGAAAAGTCACTTCGAAGCCACTAGCGGGTTTAGTAGTGATACTGACTTGTGAATGTGTGTAACCTTCATGATGAAGGATGTGTGTTGGGTGATGACACACCGTGGTAACTAAGAAATAATGGAAAAATCCAAATTTTTAAATGATGGGATTTTTGAAAACAAAGGAGTTTGACACACTCCATATAAATGTTTTTCTTAAATGTCAAAAGCTTTTAAAAACCCATTCACTGAGTAGTCGTACTCACCCCCTCCCTTATATCCCTCTCAGGAAATCCTGGAAAGCCTCCCCTTAAAGACCATCAACTAAGATGCATGTAAGACAGGTATGTAAAGTTTTAAATTTCATACAGTTTTGATTATGCTATTCCAGGAAAAAGGTGCAAGTTAAAGGACGCCTTACTCTTTACGGTTTATGATAAGGGGAAACCCTTTAATAAACTGGGAGAGTGGCGGGTTGATCATGGTGATCCGACCAAATCGGGTCGGGGCATGACATATATACTTTTGAGTAAGTGATGAATCATCGAAAGGAAGTCGGAATGTTAGTAGGACCTTCACTGAGTTTTAAACTCACCCCCTCCCTTATCCCTTTCAGATCTTGAATATGTTAAGAAGGATATTAAAAGACGAACTACCAAACTAGTACATTATTTATCATTACAATTTTATGTGCAACATTATATATTACGATATATGTTGAAAAACATGATCTAGTGCATTGTTTTCTATTGTTTTATGCCTTGCTCCTGTCAATGTTATGATAAAAGAGGTAACATCTATTATAGTACTTAGAGGAGTGGCAACTTGTTCACAAGGTTTCAACCAAACTTATTCAGGGTGTGACAACTTAAGTTGTATCAAAGTGAAAGATTTTCAAACTTGAATTTTTTAGTAAAATTACTTTTAAAAATCTGGAATCTTGGGAAAAAGATCTTTCAAATTGATGTTAGAAATGATTGCTACATACATTTTGTAAATTTCAAACTGAAAGAAAATGACATTTATGTAAGAGGATTCCCAATAGAAGGAGAACCCCATCCAAGTCAGTTGACAATGAAACAACTCGACGACATGGGGACAAATAGTACATGGGGAGGGAAATACTAACCCAACTCTAACTTGGCAAGTGGCCGAGGACAACTTTTGGGAGGACTATACGAACAACGTTAAGGTGTTTAAGAAGCTTCCACCCATTCAAACCCACAATGAGTCCAGAGCCACAACTCTCCTCAAGCAAGCCTATGAGTATGAGACCATAGTGATGAGGAGATATGAAGTATAAATCTCTAGGAGTGCCAAACTACCAAACTCTCGAGGTCAAGCCTCTTCCTCTTAATATGAGTAACCAAACATGAATGCTTGCAATTAGTGTGGAAGTACCATGAAGGTTTATGTCCTTCACAGAAAACAATAACTTTCGAATCCCCAGAGGAAGAATCTTGTCATCTACCGATAGACAACTTTCAGTCAGTCAATAAAGTATGACTAGAGTATTAGATAGTATGGAAGTAGACGAAAATTTCCTTGGATAGGAAATAATTCATATTTATGGTTAATGAAATCAATAAAATAAAACTTTATGTGCCAAAGTTTTATGACTGCATACCTTAACCAAAAAGCTCATAAATATGAGCAAAGGAAACTTTCAGTAAAAGGGTAGTGAAGGTCTAAACATCATGTAATGAAGGATGAAGGAAAATCCTTAAGGCAACTAAAAGCCAAAAGAGACAATACCCTAAAGACTAATACCAAGATATTAACTTGAACTAGGATGTCAAGGGAAATAGAACTTAGACTACAATTTTAAAATTTGAGGAGTAATAACTAAAACCTTTTGGTACTCTTGACAAGGAAGTCAGGAAATCTAGGAGCAAAATACTCGGAACTTCTCCTTAAGAAATAAAACTTGTAAATGGAATATAAGTGCAAATAAGGATCGAGTACAAGGGTGTATTCATGAGATTCCAAGAAGGAAGCTAACTCCAAAGAATGGATAAACAGGAAGAAGGCATCAAAGAATGTCATAAAATTTTTGATGGGTTAGATACCCATAATGACTGATTAAAGAAGAGGAATGAAACGTACCTAGGAAGGAAGTCCTAAAGAAGTATGTACTCCAACAAAAGAGTAATTAATCCAATTAAAGGAATAATGAAGATGAGGACTTGTGGACATCAAGGAAAATGGGTTCAGTCCACCTCCACTTAATGGAGCTTAAGATTGGATGGAGGGGCATAGTGAGGAGTACACAAATTAAGACCCCGGTAATAAAAATTCCTTGGATAGGAAATAAATTTTAAATGGAAAATTCAAATATGGGAACCGATTGGATATGGAAAAATGCACTAATACAAAATGGGTGTAAGGATATGAAGGAAGGAAATCTTCAAGGAGCAATAATAAAGTTGGATGTATAGTTCCAAAGATGGAAGTCTCCATTTGAGAGTAGAGAATTAGATAAAAAAAAGGGAACTCCTAGAGAAATGCCCAAGGAGGTAAATACTTACCATAAGAGATTAAGCATAAGTAAGGAGAGAATAATTGTGAAATGGTCACAAACAAGTACATGTAGATTAAGGAATAGAAACCCTTAAGGAAGGTTATCTCCAACCAAAAGGAAATGTATGATGGAGGATAACCATGAGTATGATGTTAGGCAAGATGTGAAGTGATTGGGAAACCTGATAGTTTGAACCAAGAATGACCAATAAGGAGATTGGTGAAGGACAAATAAATAAGTAATGCAAACCCAAACGGTCATAAAAATCATGACGTCTAAGTAAAGGAAAAATGTATAATGATGGTGCATTAACAAGAGAGGTTTTGTTAAGACCACACTAAATGAAGGAGACAAGTGGTACCTAGGCAATGCACACCATACCCGAAATGGAGTGATGAGGAACTTATAGACAAGATCATTGTCAATAATAAGAAATAATGATGATGAAGGAAGTAGATGGAATCTATATCGTCTCCATTAGACCAAGTAAAGGATAAACCTTATGGAAGGGAACTGGTAGACCAGAATTTCTAGAAACGATCTATGGAGAGATCAAAATCAAAGGAAATAAATAAGTAAAGGAAGGGTTGTAGAAACACCATATATTATTTATAAGGATCATTTTATAATTGTATTGAAAGGAGAGTTAATGATGGACTCAAGGACTAGCACAAGACTAGAAGGACGATGTTACTACTGCTAAGACAAGAATAGGCAAGAACGAAAAGCTTGGAAGGGCGTCTTGCCAAGAATTTTTAACGACTATGAGAACAACCAAATAATAGAACGGTTAAGCATTATAGAGATCATAATCTTGTGATATGTATTAACGTTTGGATGGAAACCTCAAGAGGGAGAGTCTTAACCATAAATGGCATAATGATTGGACCTAAGAAAATACCTTTGGGTAGAGAGGTAAGAGAAGCCAATCATAATGAATTCCACAGAGTAATTTGATGCTCGAGATGGGAAACTCCTCACAGATGTTACTTGAAGGACGAAGTAAAAGGGTGCCCATTGTGTCATTTTGCCTAGGGTAATCAAATGAGCGATGGAGCACTAAAGGGAAAGGAAATGGGAGGCTAGATCGCTAAGAGATCTTCTCCTCGAGTTTGAATGCCTATTTTTGCCATTAAGAATGATGGCAAAATAATTGATAGAGAATGGACACCCCAAGATGGGAGAACGAAGGATTTAAAGTAAAAAAAATGAGATGTAAGATATGCTATGCTCCCAAAAGAGATGGCGAGGATATAAAATATGGTAAAAGTGGTGTCATTTGGTAATGGTGTGAAATGTTCAAAACACCTCAAAAAAATAGTTATATAGAAACCATTAATAACCATCTAGGATGTGTTGCTATGTAATGGGAGTAAGGAGGTAATAAGAAGAAGTGATAAAGGAACATTTTCCGTTCAACGCAATCAGTTACCTCACAAGAGGTTAAATTTATGAACAAAAGATGGCAAGGAGAAATGAAATTAATATTTCTAGAATGAATGCTCAAATGAGAAACAAGTGGTGGAACACTCTAATAGCATAAGAAGAAGAGCTTGGGAGTACCATTTAATGAATGAAACATTGAGGATTTGGTACTAAGAAAGTTCAAACAATGAAAAATGGAAATTTACAAGGAACTCAGAAATGAATAAGCAATGAAAGAGTAATTATTAAACATTTGGGTGATGTACTTGATGACTAAGGAATTTTACCAAATGCCAAGAATGGATGAAAACTTCCATGATTCACAAATTAGAAGTTTGACGATTGGCAGGAAAATATTTTTGAACGATGTCATGCTAAAGCAACCTACTGTGCTGAGGACACATAATTCCAAATGACTAAAGGGATATGACTCATGAAAGGAGGAGTGGTTTATCGAAAGCGAGGAAGCTATAAATGTACAAAGTTGTAAATTTTGAGTCCACGAAGTAAGGATTTTTGAATTAAAAGGGTTATTACAATGGATTATTTGAGTTGAATAACCAAAGCCTTAAGAGTAGATAAGGCACTAGGATCAATAGTAAATAAGATTTTACTCACTCCAAGCAAGTGAAAATGGAGGGGAAGGAATGTTGAACGTTTATTAAGGATCATGTTGTCATGATAACCGTGCAAGCTAATGAGATACAATTTAGATGGATTTGAGTACGTATATTACACCCATATGGAAACACCAGTCATGTCAGGAGTTAGGATGTCACGCCCCAACACGGTTGGGTCAGAATCCCATGAGCAACCCACCACTCCATCTAGTCTAGGAAGAGTTACCACTCCCAAAACCAGGAGGAGTCAAACATACATTCTATCATTGTTCCATGTAATAAAATTATACAAAAATGAAAACATTAACAATAAATTACCTAGATTTATAGGACTTGGAGTAAGGATTTCCTAGAGGGTCATCTTCTTTCCTGAAAAAGGTTTAAATAGAGTGGGTGAGTTTCTACAACTCAGTGAACGGGTGTTAGGGTGAGTTTTCAAAAGAATTCATAGTATCTTTCTTATTCAAATATTGTGAGTTCAACTTCCTCTTTGAAAAATATATAAATTCTTCCTCTTGCTCAGGATTTGTTTAGCATTCAATCACATGCCCTTAATAAAAAAGGGTTCAAACATTTATCGATGTAGTACGTCAACTGTATACACTTGTGGACCGAAGCATATTTACCATCCACCCAGATAGAAGTCCTTGACTTCTACCCTGAGTTTGAGTGGACATTAATAGTCCGACCCTCAAGCCCGAAAATACTTCATGTCGGATGGGGGATGAGACATCTTCCCCCTTCCTCCTTGGTCATAGTGCATAGGAAGCTACTCTGAGCTTTAAGACATATTGGATGACAGGCTTCCCTTATACTCCATGGATCATCCAACAACCCTGGGAACTAACACTACCCCAGATTGGACACATTGATGGTTTCACAAATCAGTGCATGCACAAACAAAAATTTTAGAAATTATCTCTATTATCTTTGGTACTACCAGCCCAATGATCCCGACACTATGCTTTGGCTCCATAACTACTATGCCCAATAGGTTAAACGACCTGGCTTCGGCTTAGAAACTACTAGCTCAACGAGTTGATAAACCAACTTCGGCATGTTGGCGATTCACACAAATAACCTGTTACGTCTTGACCAAGTTTGGTCGGATCCCCGTGATCAACCTGCCACTCTCCTGGCTTAATAAGGGTTGCCCCTTGTATATAAACCGTGAAGAGTAAGGCGACCTTTAAACCTGCACCTTTCCTAGAATAACATAAATTAAAACTGCATAAAATTTTAATCTGATCATACCTGTCTCATAGGTGTATTAGTTGATGGTCCTTGGGGTAGGCTTTCCGGGATTTCCTGAAAGGGATATAAGGGAGGAGGTGACTACAACGACTTAGTGAATGGGTTTTCCCAATTTAATTTTTAGGAAAAAAATGTTTGTTTTGGAGTGTGCCAGACTCCTTATTTTCTTTTAAAAACCTTTCATTTCAAATTTCTATTTTTATCACCATTTCTTATTAACCACGGTGTGTCATCACCCAACACACAACCTTCATCATGAAGGTTAAACACACAATCGCAAGACAGTATGTCCACTAAACCAACTTGTGGCGTCGAAGCAACTTTACCGGCCACCTAGATAGTAGCACGTCCACTTCTACCCTAAGAAGGAGTGGATGTTCGCGACATCCGACCATCAATCTCGTAACAATTCTTCATGTCCGTATGAGTACAAAGACCTCATCATGACCCCACCTCGATCTAATGCGCTTGAAGCTACGTCAAGCTTCGCAAGGATTCTGGTACAACTAACTGCCCTTATATCCACCAGGTCATTCGAGACCCTAGAACACATCACTACCCCTCTTGGGCATCTTGAAGGTCCCGTAAAAATAGTGCATGCACAATCAACATTTTCACATAACGACATATAATTTGTAATGCCACTGGTTCAACAGCCCTGACCCTCAACTCAACTTCCAGTTGTTTGTCTTGACTAGTACAAAGACTGGTCATGTCGCACTGCCGCTAGTTGATTGAGTATGTCGGTCCTATCTTGGTACCATGGCCAAAAAATTCAATTATTTAAGTTTTCATGACATATAAATCATGTTTGTTTACGAGCTCCTGCTCATGTCAACCGACCTAGGGCCCACTGTTTGAGATTTTTAAAATTGGGCATAATATCCCCCTAAGTTCCAAAACCAAGGCCTCCGGCCTAATAGAGCTATTCGAGCTCCTGTCAATAACGTCTCCCAAATTATTTAAGAAATGGCACACAGTCAGGAGAGAACACTTCTAACAAAAATATATTTTCAACTGTACATCATACCAACCGAGTATGAGGACATCTCCACTCATAACTGATGAACATGTTTTCCACTTTATTCGAGGAAGTTTCATCATACCAACCAGGTATGATCTACTTAGAACTAGTAAGTAGTTTTTTCCGCGTGATTTTCACATCACTCCTCTCAGGTGTGATGTTTAAAATACCACTTAGTAGTGGGTTTTTATTTTCGAGTTACTTATCATCCCAATCAAGTATGATATAAAAATCTCATTTACCCGATAGTGTAGTAAAATTCCTTTTAGTTGGCTTGTTATTCTTACTCGAACTCGTCTTTGCTGGTGTTCTCGGTACTTCATGTTCCTACAGGATATGAACATTCTTGTTCATTATTCTTTGGCCAAATAGCCCTCATTCATCCCAAATGAATGAGAAAATCAACTTTTCCTTTATTTGCAATTAGGTCCCTACAGTTATTTTTCTTTGACTATAATTCTCTAATGCCAGTTTTTCCTCAAATTGAGTCTCAAAACTTTTAAAATTTATCTTTGGACATCAATTTATTCAAATTCACAGAAAGGGGTTTAATTTCCCAAAATTCCAATTTGGTCCCCTAACTTTACAAAAATGGAAAGTTTTACCCCAAAAATTGCCCAATTGGTCCTCCGACATCTTTTTCATGCTCAATTGGTCCTCAATTTTAGGAAATTGTACTTTACCCCCTCTAATTTTCAAAATTCCAAAATTTCCCCCAATTTCAACCTCCTAACTCTGTCGAATTTGATTTTATCAAATTGATCGATCAAATGAGTTTAATTATTGAAATTGAAGTTAAATTGGAGTTCTTATACCTTCATACGATTCAATTGCACTTTGAATTGCACGATTTGGTGCGTGAATGAGCTCAAATGGAGCTTCACCGGAAAACTGGACTTAGAGAAAGCTTCGAAAGATTACCGCCGGGGGCACGGTGGTTTGAGCTTTCGATCTACGTAGATAGCTTGTGTACTGAGGTTCGTCCTAGGATCAAGAATTGCATCAATTGATGTTGAATTGATTGAGAATTTCATAATCAAAGTTATGTCGGTTCTCTCACTAACACCAGATGGAAATTATAGAGGGGAGTCGAATTGGCTTACCTTACAGATATAATTCAGTTGTAGAAGGGTTGTAGAGGTGTTGGGAGAGCTTTGTTTAGCCTAAAGAGGCCTCGAATAGGCCGATTTCAGCTTGGCCAAAATAGGGCAGCGATGGTCCGCCGGAGCTACTTCATTGTTCTATCATGTCGACATTTCTCCAACGACTCCCAGAGCAAATGGAAACTACATGCGTGTAGTTGACTTCACCTCGGTTCTAAAGAAGTCGACCTCGCCTTGTTTAGGTCAGAAAAATGCCCAAGTTGGAGCTCTTGTTCGAGCTTTGCCAAAAATTGGAACAATTGAGAAAGAATGGAGTTTTCATGTGTTGAGAGGATGAATGAGGAGGGACAATTTATATAGGATGCTCGGGGACTTCCCAGCCATCCGATTGGCACCTTAATGGCAGTCATTCATTGTCTGAAATTCTCTGACCAGAGGCTTTTCAGCTTCATCGGCGCTACACAACTTTTCGGCGAGTGAATAGTGCTATCATCTAAAGGAAGAAGATGACACTCTTTCGAACCGAACCAGACCAGTCCGAAGCAGGTTCAAAGCTTAAATTGATCGGTTAACCCCTAATTCGACCAAAATTTTCAAATCTAAAAATTTATAATTTCATCTAAATTCATTTTCTATCCAATGGTGGCCTCAAATCTCAAATTTGAATTTTTTAAGCTACCTAGAAAAATGAATTTAGCATTTGGTTCAATAGTGGTTCAAACCGATCCAAATCGGTTCAATCGGGTTCAGATCCGGTTCACCTGAACCGGTTTGGCTTTAATCTCCAATTCATCCTTAAGTCCTTTTTGTGACTTTGGTGACTCATTAGGTCACTTGGGATCCATAAATTTTTCGGTTTGCCCTTTCTCTATCGGTTCTGGTTCATGAACCAACTCGGTTCATAAACTAATTCAATCTAGTTGGATCTGGTTCATCTAAACCGGTTTGGTTTTTCTCTTCCAATTTGTCCTAAGGTTCTTTTTCAAGACTCTATGAACACTTTGGGTCACTCAGTAGTTATAAATTCCCCAATTTGCTTGTTCCCCTATGATCGGGTTCGTGAACTGGTTCGGTGTTTCACACTCGGTTTGAATGGTTCTTTTTCAGTTTTCCTTAATTCAAAAGGGAGGGGCTTATATAATTGGTTATGAGAATTTTCATGGATCATAATATTATTTGTCTCCGGGCTTCAACCCGTGCCCACTGGTCTTGGGCCCACTTCATGAGATTTCCAAAACTAGGCTTTGGGCCCTATCATTTTCAAAACAGAGGCTTCCGGCCTACTAGAGTAACTCTAGCTCTCAGAAACATTTAAGCAATTTCACATAGTCACGGGAGACCAATCCTGGAAAATGGTTTCAAAACTGAAAATGGTGTTCATCACCCCAACTAAGTATGATGTTGGAAAATCTCACTCACCGGATAATTGTGATGTGACGTGTTCGTTACAACTGGATTCCATCCAATGGTGTGCTTCTCCACACAAGTACTCGTACAACGAGTTCCTAAATGGTTTGAGAATTTCACATGAGTAAGTTTTGGCATAAAAGACCTTTTTGCTTCAAAGTATTTACAAATTGGTCCTTAATTTATGCCTTATTGCACTTAGCTCCCTAAAGTTCATAATTTTGATATTAGGTACCTAATGCTCAATCTAATTCCAATTAAGTCCCTAAGATTTCCAATATTCCTCTTAGGTCATTAATTTTCAAAATTACCAATTGTTCCTCACTTTACTTAATATTACTAATTAGACCCCAACTTTCCAAAAATTGCCAATTAGCCCTCAATTTCATCAAAATTGTCAATTAGCCCTCAATTAGGATTTAATTTCATAAAAATCCCCCAATTTTCCTTTAATTGCAATTCGACCCCAATTTTCCAAAAATCCCCGAATTGAACAAATTTTTCCAAAAATTGCAATTTGACCCCCAAAATCTTATTTTGTTCAATTGACCCCTTAAACTTGGTTAATTGATCACTCTCATCATCTCATTCATCTTATGTTTCCCTCATCATTTCAAGCTTTATCATGCTGAAAATGGCTAAAAAATGAGCTCAAATGAAGCTTTGCCAATAAATCGGTCTAGAGAGAGAAAGATTCGATTTCTTACCGGTGAGGATCCTGTAATCGGAGATTTTTATTCCAATGGATTTCTCTCTTCCAGGAGATCCTTCCTGGATCAAACCGCACTTCAATTGATAGCATGAGTAGTGTGAATTTCACAATTTGTTTTTAGGCAAAACTCACTATGAAGAGTGAATTCTCGCGAAGGGCGGTGGAGGGGACTTACCAATTTAGCTCAGGGAAGGTCAGGGCACTTATAGGGAGCTTGGCTTGGTTGGAATTGGTCAGAGGATGGCTCAAATTGAGCTCAAGTAGATCGGTTTGCAGATCGCCGAGGAGCGACGGTTCTATGCGAGCTTGTCAAGGAGCGATTGTTCTGTGCGAGCTCGCCAGTACTTCTCTAGCGATCCTTGAGCTGAATAGAGGATGTCTTCATGTAGCTGACTTCCTCAAGATTCTATAGAACCTAAATTCAACTTCGGAGGTGAAAAAAAGTGCCCATGTTAGAGCTCTGGTTCGTGCTTCATTGAAAAATGGACACTTCTTCTTCTCCATGCATTTTAGGGGTGAGGAAGACGAATGGGGAGGAGCTTTTTATATTCGAAGCTCGGGGACTGAACGTTCTATCCGTTACCACATCAATTGGCCATTAACTATTCAATTTATGGCTTTGTCAGAGGAGTTTATTGGACACTGGAGGAAGGCATCCATTTTGGCCCTCTTCCTCTCTCCCTTTTTTATGGTAAAAGATGACCTTGCGCCACACATGTAGACTTGCCATGTGGTGCTCTATGATTGGCTGGATTTGCTGACATGGCTTCCTACTCAGCAGCCTAGTTAGCCTTTGACCAGTTGGCTGGACACATGGCAGCCTCCTATTGGTCGTTTGTTGACCGGGAACACATGTAGCTCTCCTATTGGTCAGTCATCGCTAATGTGGATTCTCCTACTCTAACCGTTGATCGAGGACCGTGTCACCTTCTGATTGGTCACCACTTTCAGGCATTGAATGTATGTCGATGGGACATGTTTTGCCATGTGTTACTCGTTGATTGATCGCGCTTGTTGACTAGGCACTGACTTGGAAGCGGCCTGTTGATCGGCTGGACCGTTGACCGGGTTCAGTGAACCAAAAATGTAAATCGGTTGGTTCAGCCCCGATTCGACTAGTTTTCCAAAAATTAAAAATTTCTAAATTCATTTTCTATCTCATGGTGGCATCAAGTTTCCAATTTGCTATTTTTTAGCCCCCTAAAAAAATTAATCTTTGTACTGGTTCTTCATGTTTCAATTTAGTTCAGGTCCGGTTCACCCTAAACCAGTCTGGTTTTCACATCCAATCAACTTCATGGTTCTTTTCCATGATGTTTGTTTATTTCTTGCCTACTTGAAAATTTCAAAATTCTCATTTTAATTGTTCTTTACTAATTCTGGTTCACTTGCATTCTTAGTTTCTCTAAAAAATTTATGGTTCTCTATTCCGCTTCCATAGTCTGAGATGATGGGATTTAAATAGGATCTCAAAATGATCGTAAGTTAAGGAAGGTATGAAAATATCCTATGAGGGATCTCACGAATTTCAAAATCTAAAAGTAACTCCAATGGAAAAGGGCATAGAGAAAATCCTCAAGGTAAAGGTGAGGATTTTAATGAAGTGCTAGAGCAGATAAGATGCAAATAGCATGAGAATATATTCTATGGTGTATAGCATTTTCAAATCACAAATCGGTAGGAAAGGAATCTAAGTAGGAAAAGATTCCAATGGCAAAAGTATTATGGCACGGTGAAAAAGAAAAGAAACGAGGAAACACAAATAGGGTGAAAGAGAAAAGTATTCCCCATTTAATTAACGTATAATGAATTTTAGAAATAAAACTCATTAAAAGGAGCTTAGTAGTTGTAAACCCTATTCTCTCAAAATAAAAAGTCGGAAATGAGAACCAAAAAATTTTAACAGAAAACTATGGTTCAAGACGAACTAGAATTAGTATAGATAAAACCAAAATAGGAATTGGACAAATCCCAAGTGTTCAACGAAAATTAAAAAATAAAGGAAATGGATCATGAACCAAATTGGATGTGACAATCGAACTGGTTCAAGGTGTACCAGACCTGAACCGGGTTTAATGGGCTTGAACCAATAAGAACCGATTCAAATATTCAATTTTCTATTTGACTTTAAAATATCAATTTAGGAAATTAAAGTCACCAAAGTGTAGAATATGATTTTAGATAAATTTAGAATTTTTTTAATTTTTAGAAAACCGGTTGAATCGGGCTTGAACCGGCCGATTTTCTATTTTGGGTCACCGAACCTATTGCTCAAGTAGGCCCAAGGTCACGATTTTGAAAAAGAAGTGGAACCAAGGCCGATGGAAATGGTTTCAAACCCGTAGATAAATCCTAATTATTGAGCCCTATAAAAATTATCATAATTGGATCATTTGTGTGATGAAGCTATCAAGTCGAAGTCAGGTTGTCAAATTCGTTGGATAGGTAGTATAAAGATAAATGTCTTAAAAATGATTGTTTATTGTAATTGATGAAAAATAAAACTATCGTGCAAACCACACCCTTTTGAATTAAGGAAAATTAAGAAAAAGAACCGGTCAAACCGAGTGTAAAACACTGAAACGGTTAACAAACCCGATCATAGAGAAACATGCAAATTATGGAATTTACAACTCCCGAGCGATCCAAAAAGAGTTCATAAACCTTAGAAAAGAACCTTAGGACAAATTGGGAGAGAAAAACTAGACCGGTTCGGGTGAACTAGATCCGAACCGAATTGAACCGGTTTATAAACCGAGTCAGTTTATGAACCAGATCCCAAAGAGAGAGGGAAAACTTCGAAAATTATGGACCCCAAGTGACCTAAGGAGTCACAAAAGTCATGAAAAAGAACTTGAGGAAGAATTGGAGATGAAAACCAAACCAGTTCAGGTGAACCGGATTAGACTGGTTTGAACCACTATTGAACCGGATTCTAAATTCATTTTTATTGGTGGTTTAAAATTTTCAAATTTGAGATTTGAGGCCACCATTGGATAGAAAATAAATTTAGATGAATTTAGAAATTTTTAGATTTGAAATATTCGGTCAAATTGGGGGTGAACCGACGACCGGTTTAACCTTTGAACCTGGTTCAAAATAGTGTCGTCTTCTTCCTTTAGATGACAGCACTATTCACTCGCCGGAAAATCGCATAGCACCCAAGAAGCTAAAAAGTTTCCAGCCAAGGAGTTTCAGGCAATGAATGACTAAGAAGTCCATTAAGGCGCCAATCATATGGCCAAGAAGTGCCTAAACTTTCTATATAAAGAGTCTGTCACACCCCAACCCGGTTTGGTCGGATCCCCGTGATCAACCCCGCCACTCTCCCGGTTTTTTAAAGGGTGTCCCATTATTATAGACCGTAAAGAGTAAGGCATCCTTTAAACCTGCACATTTTCTTGGAATAACATAAATCAAAACTACATAATATTTTAATTCCATCATACCTATCTCACAGGTGTCTTAGTTGATGGTCTTTAAGGGTAGGCTTTCTCGATATTCCTGAAAGGGATATAAGGGAGGGGGTGAGTACGACTACTTAGTGAATGGGTTTTTTTTTCAAAAATTTATTTTGAGGAAAAGAATTGTATCGGAGTGTGCCAAACTCCTATCTTTAAGAAATCATTTCATTTAAAAATCTTAGGTTTTATCACCATTTCCTTATTTAATCTCGGTGTGTCATCACCTAACACACAATCCTTCATCATGAAGGTTAATCACACATTCACAGGCTAGTACGTCCACTGAACCCACTTGTGACATCGGAGTGACTTTACCGGCCACCTAGATAGAAGTACCTACACTTCTACCCTGAGAATGAGTGGATGTACCTGACATCCGACCCTCAATCCCGAAATCAATTCTCTGTGTCCGTATAAGGACAGAGACCTCATCCCGTCCCCACCTCGGTCTCATGCGCTTAGTGCTACTCCAAATTTCGCATGGTCACCTGGTACGACGAACTGCCCTTATACTCATTAGGTCGTCCAAGGCTCTTACGATGCATCACTATCCCCTCATTGGCATCTTGATAATCCTAAAATCATAGTGCATGCACAAATAGTATTTTCTTATCTTGCCATATAATCTGTGGTGCCATTGGTCCAACGTCCCCGGCTCTCAACTCAACTGCAGCTGTTTATCTTGACTGGTCCGAAGACCTATCATGTCGCACTACCACTAGTTAACTGAACGAGTCGGTCCTGTATTGGTGCTAGGGCCATACAATTCACTTATTAAAGTTTTATGGCACATATTTCATATTTGTTTATGAGCTCCTGCTTGTGCCCACTAGCCTATGGCCCACTTGTTTGAGATTTTCAAAACCGGGCATAATAGCCCCCAATTTCCAAAATCGAGGCCCTCCAGCCTATAAGAGCTATTCGAGCTCCCATCAAGAAGGTCTCCCAAATAGTTTAAGCATTGGCACACAGCCAAGGGACAGCACTTCTGACAAAATTATATTTTCAACTATCTATTATACTGACCGGGTATAAGGACATCACCGTCATAACTGATGAACGGGTTTTCAACTTCCCTTGAGGAAGTTTAATCATACTAACCGAGTATGATCTACTTACAACTGGTTTGTAGTTTTTCTGTATGATTTTCACATCACTCCTTTAAGTTGTAATATTTAAAATATCACTTGATAGTGAGTTTTCATTCCAAGGTACTTATCATCCCCAACCAGGTATGATATAAAATCCACTAACAACCGGTAAGTGGTTTTTAACTTTAAGTTGTTCTCATCATCCCAACCGAGTATAACATTAGTAAACCCACTCACCCGTTAATGCAGTGAATTCCACTAGATTGGTTCTTTGTATGCACGCGAGCTTGTTCTTCTTGGCATTCCCGATACCTCATGTTCCTACATGATATAAACATCTCGGTTAATTATCACTCAGCCTAATAGGCTTCATTCATTCCAAATGAATGAGAAAAACCAAACTTTCATTTATTTACAATTAGGTCCCCAAATGCCGATTTTTCCTCAAATTGAGTCCCAAAAATTTTAAAATTTATCATAGTACCTCAATTTATTCCATTTCACAAATGGGGGTTTAATTTCCTAAATTTCCAATTTGGTCCCCCAACTTTTCCAAAATTACCATTTTGCCCTTCCTTTACAAAAATGGTAAGTTTCACCCCATAAATTCTAAAATTCCTCAATTGGCTCTCTAACATTTTTATCTTACCCAATTGATCCTCAATTTTAGGAAATTGCATTTCGGTCCTTCAAATTTTCAAAAATCCCTAATTCCCCCCTCCCCCAATTCCAACTTCTTAACACAGCCGAATTTGATTTAATCAAATTCACCGATCAAACACTTCCAATTATTGAAATTGAAGTTGGAATTGAGTTTCTACATGTTCATACGATTCTCCAGCATTTTGAATCACAAATTTGAATGTCGAAACGAGCTCAAATGGAGCTTCACCAGAAAATGAACTGTAGAGAGAGAAAAAGCTTCGATTACTTATCGGTGAGGGCACGGCAGTCCGAGCTTTTGATCTAGGCAGATAGCTCTCGTCCTGAGATTCATCCTAGAATTAAGAATCGTATCAATTGATGCCGAATTGAGTTAGAATTTCATTATTGAAATTCTGCTGGTTCTCTCGCTAGCACCAGCTGGAAATTGCAGAGAGGAGCCAAATTGGCTTATCTTTCATTCCTAATTCGAACGTGGGAGGGCTGATGAAGTGTTGGAAGGGATTGGTTTGCCTTGATGAGGACTCGAAATTGTCAATTTCAACACGGCCGAAATAGGGCAACTTCGGTCTGCCGGAGCTACTTCACTATTCCATCATGCCGGCATTTCTCCGGCGACCCTCAAAGCAAACAAAGACTACATGCGTGTAGCTGACTTCTCCCTAGCTCTAAAGAGCCCAACCTCTCCTTCTAAGGTTAAGAAAAATGCTCAAGTCGAAGCTTTGGTTCGAGCTTCACCGGGAAATGGAGTAGTAGACAGAAAGAGAAGTGTTCAGGTGTGAGGAGAATGAATGGGGATGAGCTCTTTATATAGGAGTAAAATTGTGTATTAAATGGGGGAGATTTATTACTAGTATTAATATTGTCATGCCCCAACCCAGTTTGGTTGGATTCCCTTGAACAACCTGCCGCTCTTTCTCGGTTCAAGAGGAGTTTCCCCCTTCTTTTACTCAAGAGGAGCTAGGCGAAATTTCAATCTTGTTCCCTAGAAGACATATATCAAATAAAATGCAAGCTTAAGGAAAAATTAAGCATACCTGATAAAGGGTAAGGCTCGGTGTTACTTCTAGTCATTTTCGCTTTTCCTGAAAAGGGGTAGAAAAGAGGGGTGAGTTTCTACAACATAGTGAATGGGTTTTTCAAAAGTCTAATTTTAACTTTTAAGAAAAACATTTGTACTGGAGTGTGACAGACTTCTCATTTTTCAAAAATCCCTTCATTTTAAAATTTGGGTTTTTCACCATCTTTTATTATCACGGTGTGTCATCACCCAACACACATCCTTCATTATAAAGGTTACACACATTCGCAGGTCAGCACGACCACTTAACTTACTTGTGGCTTTGGAGTGACTTTACCAGCCATCTAGATGGAAGTACGACCACTTCCATCCTGAGAAAGAGTAGATGTACGTGACATCCGACCCTCAATCCTGAAATTGATTCTTCGTGTCCATATGAGGACAAAGACCTCATCCCATCCCCACCCCGGTCTCATGCGCTTGGTGCTACTTCAAATTTCACACGGTCATCTCAAATGACGAATTGCCCTTATATTCACCAGGTCGTCCAAGCCCCTTAGGACGCATCACTACCCCTCATGGGCATCTTGATGATCTTGTACTCATAGTGCATGCACAAACAATATTTTCTTATTATGCCATGTAATATGTGGTGTCATTAGTCCAACGGTCCTGACTTTAAACTCAACCTGTAGTGGTTTGTCTTGACTGGTCCGGAGACCAGTCATGTGGCACTGTTGCTAGTTGACTGAGGATGTCGCACCAGCCTTGGTACCATGACCATACAATTCTCTTATTACAGATTTATGGCACATATATTATGTTCATTTACGAGCTCCTGCTCGTGCCCATTGGCCTATGGCCCACTGTTCATAATTTAAAAAAAACGGGCATATTAGCCCCCAAGTTCCAAAAATCGAGGCCTCCGGCCTATAAGAGCTATTCGAGCTCCTGTCGAGAAGGTCTCCCAAATTGTTTAAGCATTGGCACATAGTCATGGGAGAACACTTCTGACAAAAATAAGTTTTCACTGTCCATTATATAGGTCCGATATAAGGACATCTTCGTTCATAACAGATGAATGGGTTTTCAACTTCCTTCGAAGAAGTTTTATCATACCAACCGGGTATGATCTACTAACCACCGATAAGTATTTTTTTTTTATGGTTTTCACATCACTACTCTAAGTCATGATGTTTAAAATACCACGTAGTAGTGGGTTTTTAATTCGATGTGTTTACCATCCCCAACCGAGTATGATATAAAATCCCACTCACCCGGTCGTGCAGTGAAATTACACTTAGTCGAGTTTCGTCCCTTACACGCTGGACCTCAGCTAGCGTTCTCGATGTCTCATTATCCTACACGAAATGAACATGGTTGTTCATTATTCTTTGTCAAAATAGCCCTCATTAATTCCAATGAATGAGAAAAGCTAACTTTATATATATTTGCAATTATATCCCTTAAGTTATTTTTCTTTAACTTTAAGTCTCTATTGCCGGGTTTTTCCTCAAATTGAGTCCCGAAACTTTTAAAGTTTATCTTAGGACCTGAATTTATTAAATTCCACAAAAGGGGTTTAATTTCCCAAATTTTCAATTTGGTCCCTCAATTTTCCCAAAATTACCATTTTTCCCTTCCTTTACAAAAATGGTAAAATTTGCCCCAAAAATTCTAAAATTTCTCAATTGGCCCTCTAATATTCTTATAATGACAAATTGACACTCAATTTTAGAAAATTACATTTTGGTCCTTCGAATTTTCAAAAATCCCCAAATTTCCCCAATTTTTCCGTCAATTTCAACTCTTAAACACAACCGAATTTGATTTCATCAAATTGACCGATCATACTAATCTATTCATTGAAATTGAAGTTGAAATTGAGTTTCTACATGTTCATACAATTCTAAGGAACTTTGAATCACAGGTTTTAACGCCAAAACGACCTCAAATGGAGCTTTGCCGGAAAATGGACTATAGAGAGAGAAAGCTTCAATTTCTCATCGGTGAGGGCGCGACGGTCTGAGCTTACTATCTGGGCAGGTAGCTCTCGTCCATAGGTTTTTCTGAGGATCAAGAATGACATCAATTAATGTTGAATTGGATTAGAATTTCATCATTGAAATTCGCCTGACTCTCTCTAACACTAATCAGAAATCGTAAAGGTGAGCTGAATTGGCTTACCTTTCGGTCCTAATTCGGCCGTGGAAGGGTTGAGGAGGCGTCGGAGAGCTTGGTTTGGATTAAGGAGGGCTCGAATTGGACGTTTTCAACTCGGCCGAAACAGGGCAGCTACGGCCTGTCGGAGCTGCTTCACTGTTCGATCACGCCGGCGCTTCTTTGACGACTCTCGAAATGAACGGATGTCACCACCGTGTAGTTGACTTCCCCTCGGTTCTAATGAATTCAACCTCGCCTTCTTTGGCTCAGAATTGACCCTATATTGGAGCTCTGGTTCAAGCTTCGCTGGAAAACTAAGCAACTGAGAGAGAGTGAGCTTTTCAAGTGTGGAGAGGACGAATGGAGAGGGGCACTTTATATAGGGAGCTCAAGGACCCGTTGGCCATCCATTTGGTACCTTTATGACAAGCATTATAAACCTGAAACGTACCGAATGGAAACATTTCTTTTTCACTAGCACTGCTTCAATTTTTCGGTGAGTGAATAGTACTGTCATCCAGAGGAAGAAGATGACAATGTTCCAAAACGAACCGGGTTCAAAGCTTAAACTAGCCTGTTCACCCCTCATTCGACCGAGTTTTTCAAATCTAAAATTTTCTAAATTCATCTAAATTCATTCTCTATCCAATGGTGGCCTCAAATCTCCAATTTTAATTATTTAAGCCACCTAGAAAAACAAATTTAGAATTTGGTTCAATAGTGATTCAAATTGGTCCGAAATGGTTCGGATTCGGTTCACCTAAACCGGTTTGGTTTCCATCCCCAATTCCTTCACAAGTCCATTTCCATGTCTTTTGTGACTCCTTGGGTCACTTAGGATCCATAAAATTCCCAGTTTACAACCTCTTAATCGATTTCAGTTCATAAACTAACTTGGTTCTTAAACCGGTTTAATCCGGTTCGGGTCCGATTCACTCGAACCGATCTGATTTTTCTCTCCCACATTGTTCTAACGTTCCTTCCCAAGGATTATAAATCACAAGAAATCCATAAACTTCATGGTTAACTCATTCTCTATTGGTTCCGGTTCATGAATCAACTTGGTTGATAAACCAATTCTATCCGGTTTGGACTCGGTTCTCTTGAACTGCTTCGATCGTTCCTCTTTATTTTGTCCAAGGGTCCTTTTCCTAAGTTTATGAATCTTTTTGAGTCACATGGGAGTTAGAATTTTTTTCAATTTTTCTCATCCCCTAACAATTGGGCTTGTAGACCAATTCGGTTTAAAGATTCAAATTTACCAGTTCTTTCCCCGGTTTTCTCATTACTAAAGGACGAGATTTACAAATATTGCCATAAATTATTGGTATTAATTCCAATAATTTAATTTAGGTAATAAATTATTTGTATTAATTCTAATAATTTATTTTAGGTATTAAAGTATTGGTATTAATTACAATAATTAAATATATATTAATTGATGGCTATTTATGATAGGGCATACTTTCGCATAAAAAATTTTGACCAAAATTTTGGGTTACAAAAAAAAACATACTTCCTAGGAGGTCAATCATCCTCACACTACTCTCGGGCAAGCATGCTTAACTTTAGAGTTATTACGAGATCTCGTTCATCTGAACCAATTTAGTTTTTCTCATCAAATTTATCTTAAGGTTCTTTCCTAAGGTTTCATGAACCCTCAAATGGTTGGGTTTGTGAACCAATCTGGTATTTCTAACTCAGTTTGACCGGTTCTTTTCCCAGTTTTCCTTAACTCAAAAGAGCGGGGTTTACAACTCTCCCCTCCTTTTAGGAGTTTTGCCCCAAAACTTAACCAATATATTCCACATCGGGAATAATTTCCCTTAATGTCAACATGGGTTTTCTTAACATGATAACACTTCGATTGCTCGTTCGCTTAGTCCCCATAATCATTCATATAAGGAATTTCTTTTCATTTATCATGCTTACTCCTTCCATGGAGTTATAATAACAAGGCATGTCTTGCTCATTAATCCTAATGTATATTCTTAGGTTCTCATCTCCCTTTATTTAGGGTATGGTTCTTCCTTTTGGGGATTTTACTCAAGATTTCAGGATTGGGAGTTCCAAGGTGCCCAATCGTTCCTTTATCTAGTTATTCTCTTCATCATTGAAACCCCTAGCTCGATGTTCTTTCTAACATTACATACTTGTTTTCATAGGTTTCTATGTTATTATTCTTTCATCCCAATTTGACCCATCCTTCATCCAACATTGATTACAACTTCGGTCAAATTTATGTTTGACCTCGTTATGTTTACCAACTGACTCTTTCTTACTCGAGTTACATTTTACTCAGGACTGTTGGTGCTTATATGTCCCTTACAACATGACATAGTTCTAAACTTGTCTCTGTCCATTATACTACTACAACACCTCTTTTAGGGTTGTTTTCAACTTTCTAGACTTCAATGGACTGTATAATTTTATCCCTCCTTTCATTGGATAGTATTCCTCAACTACCTTTACTTTTACCCAATTATCATTTGTATCTTGACAATATGTCTTACATAACCGTGTTGGTTTTCCTTACCCACTCGTCATTTCCCAACTTCTTTACTAGGTCTTTTTGGTGCCAATTATTTGGTTTCCTGATAGTTTACCAATAAATTGGGACTCTTTCCTTCTTAAGTCCTTGGCATTCCTTATTCAAAGGTTTTTCCTTTTTCCTTAATCCACTTTTACTTACTCGTAATCACTTCATGATTCTTCATGGATTTCTTTCATCCTTCTTTTCCCAAGTATTTGGCCTTTCCACCCCTCTCTTCTTTGTTGGAACTTAAATTATGGTTTTCCCGTGTATTAGTTTATTAACTATCTCACCTCCACCATTCCTTTGGTCTAAGTTTCTTAGGGCAGTTGTTTCTCGAGTACTCTTGTCCTTAACGTCCCTCTCACTGACCTTTTTAGGGTGTAGCCCTTTCTACCTCCCAATCTTCCTTAGGCTATCATTTATTTTCTTTGACTATTTTGTTATCACGGTTTGCTTAATTATGCTATGTTCCTCCGAATCTCAAATTTGACTTCTCTACTTTTTCCAAAGGAAGTCGTACTTGAAATCCCAAGACATCCCATTTGTCGTCAAACGCTCGACTTGTCTTCTCGTGTGAATGCACTCCCTCCTTTTCTCCTAAATTATTTGAAATTTCTTCTTTAAGGGAGAGTTCTCTTCAGCTACCTTTTGTTTTGTTTATGGTTTTATCGAGGTCCTATTTTTTATTCCTTTTTCCTTCCTACCACTTTACTATGATCTCGAAAAGTTTCCTCCTGTCTGTGGTTGAAATTACAAGCGGGAGTTGTGTTCCTTAGGATGGTATGCCATGCCCTAACCCGGTTTGGTCGGATCCCTGTGATCAACCCGCCACTCTCCCGGTTTATTAAAGGATTTCCCCTTATTGTAAACCATAGAGAGTAAAGCGTCCTTTAACCTATACCTTTTCCTAGAATAGCATAATCAAACCTGCATGAAATTTAAAACTTTACACACCTGTCTTACAGGCCTCTTAGTTAACGGTCTTTAAGGGTAGGCTTTCCAGGATTTCCTAAAAGGAGTATAAGGGAGGGGGTGATTACGACTACTCAGTGAATGGGTTTTTAAAAGCTTTTGACTTTTAAGAAAAACATTTCTATGGAGTGTGTCAGACTCCTTATTTTTTCAAAAATCCCTTCATTTAAAAATTTAGGATTTTTCCATTATTTCTTAGTAACCACGGTGTGTTATCACCCAACACAAATCCTTCATCATGAATGTTACACACATTTGCAAGTCAGTATCACTACTGAACCCACTAGTGGTATTAGAATGACTTTTCCTGCTACCCAGATAGAAGTGCGACCACTTCTACCCTGGGAATGAGTGGATGTACACGACATCCGACCAACAATCCCGACATCACTTCTTCGTATCTGTATGACGACAGACACCTCATCCCGTCCCCACCCCGGTCTCATGTGCTTAGTGCTACTCCAAATTTCACACATACACCTGGAACCACGATCTGCCCTTATACTCATCGAGCTGTCCAGGGCCCTTAGGACACATCACTACCCCTCATGGGTGTCTTGATAATTTTGTAATCATAGTGCATGCACAAACAATGTTTTCTTATCAATCCATGTAATATGTGGTGCCACTGGTCCAACGGCCCCGACTCTCAATTCAACCCGTAGTTGTTTGTCTTGACTAGTCTGTCGACTTTTCATGTCGCACTACTGCTAGTTGACTGAGCATGTCGATCCTATCTTGGTACCATGGCCAAACAATTCACTTATTAAGTTTTATGGCACATATATCATATTTGTTTACGACATCCTGCTCGTGCCGACTAGCCTTGGGCCCACTGTACGAGATTTTCAAAAAACTAGGCATTCTAGCCCTCAAGTTCCAAAATCGAGGCCCCCGGCCTATAAGAGCTATTCGAGCTCTTGTTAAGAAGGTCTCCCAAATAATTTAAGCATTGGCACACAGTCAGGGGAGAACACTTCCGACAAAATAGGTTTTCACAGTCCATTATACCAACCGGTCTAAGGACATCTCCGTTCATAACTGATGAATGGGTTTTCAACTTCCTTCGAGGAAGTCTCATCATACCAACCGGGTATTATCTACTTACAACTGGTAAATAGTTTTTTTCGCATAATTTTCACATCACTTTCTCTAAGTGGTAATGATTAAAATACCACTAAACGGTAGGTTTTTATACCGAGGTACATATCATTCCCTACCGGGTATCATATAAAATTTCCACTCACAACCGGTAAGTGATTTTTATCTTTAAGTTGTGCTCATCATCCCAACCGGGTATGATGTTAGTAAACCCACTCACCCGTTAATGCCGTGAATTCCACTAGACCGATTCTTGCTATTCACGCAAGCTTGTCCTTGCTGGCGTTCCTGGTACTTCGTGTTCCTACACGATATGAACATCTTGGTTCATTATCCTTCGGCCTAATCGCCTTCATTCATTCCAAATGAATGAGAAAGTCAAACTTTCATTTACTTGTAATTAGGTCCCTAAATTTATTTCTCTTTAACTTTAAGTCCCAAATGCCGGTTTTTCCTCAAATTGAGTCCCGAAACTCCTAAAATTAATCATAGGACCTCAATTTATTCCATTTCATAAAAATGGGATTAATTTCTCAAATTTCCAATTTGGTCCCCCAATTTTTCCAAAATTACCGTTTTGCCCTTCCTTTACAAAAATGGTAAGTTTTGCCCCAAAAATTTTAAAATTTCTCAATTGGTCCTCCAACATTATTTTCATGCCCAATTGGAATTTCATAAAATTTCATTTTGCCCTTCAAATTTCAAAAATCCCCAAATTTCCCCCAATTTCAACTCTTCAACACTACTGAATTTGATTTAATCAAATTGACTGATCAAACACTTCTAATTGTTGAAATTGGAGTTGAGATTGAGTTCATACATGTTCATACGATTCTAAGGAACTATGAATCGCAGATTTTAACGCCGAAACGAGCTAAAACGGAGCTTCGCCGGAAAACAGACTATAGAAAGAGAAATCTTCGATTTCTCACCAGTGAGGGCACGGCAGTCCGAGCTTTCAATAATTACAATAATTAAATATATATTAATTTATGGCCATTTATCATAAGGCGTACGTTCATATAAAAATTTTTAACCGAAATTTCGGGTTACAAAAAAAAATCATACTTCGCTCAAAGTTCTTATGGGATCTCGTTCACCTAAACCAATTTATTTTTTCGCTTTTATTATGTCTTAAATTTCTTTTCCAAGGTTTAATGAATCCTTTGGATCACCCGGAAGTTGTAAATTTCCAAATTGCTTGTTCCCATATGATCGGGTTTGTAAACTGGCTCGGTTTTCTTACTCAGTTTGACCAGTTCTTTTCCCGATTTTCCTTTACTCAAAAGTGCGGGGTTTACAACTCTACCCTCCTTTTAGGAGTTTTGTCCCCAAAACTTAGTTAACATCCTTGCATGAGCAATCATTTCCTTTGATGCCCCTTTGGTGTTTTCTTAAGATACAAACTTTTCTCTCGTCCTTGAAATTAGTCCCTTTTACAACCTTCACTTAAGAAATTCTTTTTCGTTAATATTATTTACTCCCTCCATGGAGTTTGTCATAACTAGACATACATTACCTCATGATATGTTCTTAGATTTTATCTCTGTCTTTGCTTAGAGCAACATTCTTCCCCTTGTGGTCCTGTACTTAAGATTGGGAATTCCAAGATAACTAACCATTTCCGTGTCTAGTTAACTGCTTGATCATTGAAACACTTAGTTCATCGTCCTATAGAGCATTTCGTACTTATTTCCACGAATTTCTTTATCACCACCTTTTTGTCCCATTTCTACTCTTCCTCCATTCGTTGTCTATTATAACTTCGGTCCAAATTGTTATATTTGACCTTATCATGCTTATTAGCCAACTCTTCCTTACTTAGAGTCATATTCTCCTTGGGTTGTTGGGCTTACATGCCCTTACAGCATGGCATTTTCTAGGACCCGTCTTTGTCCATTTGATTTCTAGAACATCTCCTGAAGTGTCTCTCTTAGCTTTTAGACCTTTGAGGGATCGTATAACTTCATTCCTCTTTTCTTTTGATAGTATTCCTCAACTATCCTTTTTTTTTACCATTATTAACTCCACTTACTCAATTGTGTTGGTTCTCCTTACCCACTCGTTCCTTTTCGACTTCCTTATTGAGTATTTTCGGTTCCAATTAATTAAATTCCCAGATGTTTTACCGACATGCTGGGTTTTGTCCTTTCTTAGATCCATCATCATTCCCAATGATATCCTCTACTCAAGGGTTTTCCTTTAGCCTTAATCCCTTTTGATTTGTTCGCAACCATTTCACAATTCTTTATTTTTTTTGGTCCAATCGTCTAGGCAGCTGTGTCACTCGTTCTTCATGTCCATCCTATTGTCCATCATAGAATGTAGTCTTTACTACATCTCATTCCTTCTTAGGGTTTTGTTTATTCTATTTGGCTGTTTGTCATTATTAGTTTTCCTCTTTCTACTTGGTTCTCCTATTCCCTCCAAACAGGTCAGCCTGGGCCATTACAATACTTCCTTCCTTGGAAACATTTCCTAATTAAGGGTCGGTTCCTTTCACTCCACATTGTGTTCATTCGCCCATCAATAATTCCTTTAGTTTATTTTCCTCATTTGGACCTCATCTTTCCTTGGTACTCGACTTTTCTATCTCAACCAACATTTCATTTGTGAGCTTATCATTCCTTCTATTCGATTGGTTCCATTTCCTCTCAATTGGGATACACATGTCTTTTTGGGGCTTCCTTCCTTTGTAGAATTCTTTCCCTTTCTCCGGACATTCCTTTTTACATTTGCTCTAGGGGATTTTTACTCTTGATATTGTCTTCTCATGTTTACCTTTACTCCTCAGGTCTTGCAGGACATCTTTTATACTCTATCTGCATCCTCATTCATACCCAATACCTATCTATTTCCTTAGGGAGCATACAAATCTTCCTTGTTTCAAGATTTCTTGATCATTATGTGAGAAGCTTGCCTATTTCTTTCTTGGCTAGAGTTTGGTTGTTAATTTGGCCTTTTGGTCCCTTTAAGGATTTCTTTCATCCTTCTCTTTCAAAGTATTTGACATTTCTGCCTCTCTTTATTGTCGGAACTTACATCATGGTTCTTCCGCGTATTAGCTAGTTAACTGCCCTGCCTCCACCAGACCCTTGGTTTAGGTCTTCTTTGGGCAGTTGTCTTCTCGAGTACTCATATCCTTAACATCATCTCACTAACCTTTTTAGGGTGTAGTCCTTTCTACTTCCCAGTCTTCCTTAGGTATGTTGGTCAGACACTTCAATTTTTTACTTTTCTACTTTTTCCAAAAGAGGTAGTACTTGAAATTATATCACTTTTCCAAAGTAGGTTAGTTTTGGCCTCTGATACTTCCTTCCTTCAAGTAGTTTCTAATGAGGGGTTGGCTCCTTGCACATCCGCCAACCAATGATTCCTTTTCACAATGTATTCCTTCTCTTCTTCACTCTCACTATGTCATTCCCTAGAGTTTCAAGGGATATTTTTCTGTGTTTGCCCCTTATGAGAGGGTTCTAAGTATGCTTCTTATGTACCTTATCCCTATTCATGAGGTATCCTTCTTGGTTTGATCTTCTTAAGAAGTTTTTGTATTCACCTCATCTTTTGTTGACCTCTTTTTGAATCGTTTATGTAACCCACTCCATGGTATCGGTCTCTAATCCTTCATGTCCTTCGTGACCTTTGAGGAGGTATTGCCCTAAATCTATGAGGTGTGGAACACCCCTTCTTTCGTTACACCTATAATAGTTCAACTTGGTACTTGTCCTTTAGTAGGGTTGGGCATATCTTCAGGTAATGTTCCATCATTATTCCCTTACATGGATTGTTGTGGTTCTTCCTTTCCTTCAAGTGGGGCTTTTTCCAGGGTTACTATTGGTTTGGTGCTCTACCGTTCTTGAGTCTGATCACTTTGACAGTTTTCTAGCTGAATCACATTTTCTAAGGGTCATGGTAAGAGTCCTCCTAGGTTTCCCGATACATCTTCCATTACTAGGATGCGACTCTTCCTTAGTTTCTAAGATAGTGTGGGTTTGTTTTATTTTCCTTAGGCCATATTCCTGGTAAGATCACATCCTTAGAAAATAGAGTTTTGGGGAATTTGAATCTTTTATTAACATGGGGATACAAAAGGTTGGGCTCTCAGCCCTATCACAGAAAATGGTCACAAATTAACTAGGGAGTTATGGAATTCTAGATAAGCATCCTCATTTATACTTAGGTTTGTGCCATCAATAGGTCCTAGCACCATTCTCCAGGATGCTTCCCCATTTGATCTTTTGATATTTCTGCCAGGTCTTACGCATTTGGGAAGCTTCTAGGGTTGTCTCCCTACGAAGGTAGGGTTTTGAGTAGAGCCCTTCCAAGTTTTCTTGGTTCCTATCCTGGGAGCCATCTGAAAATTTTAGGATAAATCTTATTAGTTACTATATTTTCTAGTCTTGATTATGTATTCAAGGAAACAGGCTCTAATACCACTCTAGTTGTCATGCCCTGTCTCGGTTTGGTCGGATCCCCATGATAAACCCACCACTCTCTCGGTTTATTAAAGGATTTCCCCTTATTGTAAACCGTAAAGAGTAAGGCATCCTTTAACCTGTAACTTTTCCTATAATAGCATAATCAAAACTGCATGAAATTTAAAATTTTACATACCTGTCTTACAGGCCTCTTAGTTGATGGTCTTTAAGGGTAGACTTTTCGGAATTTCCTGAAAGGGGTATAAGGGAGGAGGTGGGTACGATTACTCAATTAATGGGTTTTTAAAAGCTTTTGACTTTTAAGAAAAACATTTCTATGGAGTGTGCTGGACTCTTTTTTTTTTTTCAAAAATCCCTTTATTTAAAAATTTGGGTTTTTCCATTATTTCTTAGTTAACACGGTGTGTCATCACCCAACACACATCCTTTATCATAAAGGTTACACACATTCGCAAGTCAGTATCACTACTGAACCTGCTAGTGGCATCGAAGCAAGTTTTCCTGCCATCCGGATAGAGGTATGACCACTTCTACCATGGGAATGAGTGGATGTACATGACATCCGACACACAATCCCAAAATCACTTCTTCGTGTCCGTATGAGGACAGAGACCTCATCCCATAGCCACCCCAGTCTCATGCGCTTGGTGCTACTCCAAATTTCGCACGGACACCTGGAACGACGATCTACCCTTATACTCGTCGGGTCATCCAAGGACTTTAGGACACATCACTACCCCTCATGGGCATCTTGATGATCCCGTAATCATAGTGCATGCACAAACAATGTTTTCTTATCAAGCCATGTAATATGTGGTGCCACTAGTCCAATGGCCCTGACTCTCAACTCAACCCACAGTTGTTTATCTTGACTAGTCCATCGACATGTCATGTGGCACTACTGCAAGTTGACTAAACGTGTCAATCCTATCTTGGTACCATGGCCAAATAATTCACTTATTAAGTTTTATGGCACATATATCATGTTCGTTTATGAGCTCCTGCTCGTGTCGACTGGCCTTGGGCCCACTGTACGAGATTTTCAAAAAACTGGGCATTCTAGCCCTCAAGTTCCAAAATCGAGGCCCCTACCGGGTATGATATAAAATTTTCACTCACAACTGGTAAGTGGTTTTTATCTTTAAGTTGTGCTCATCATCCCAACCGAGTATGATGTTAGTAAACCCACTCATCCGTTAATACCATGAATTCCACTAGACTGGTTCTTGGTATTCACGCGAGCTTATCCTTGCTAATGTTCCTGGTACTTCGTGTTCCTACACGATATGAACATCTTGATTCATTATCCTTCGGCCTAATCGCCTTTATTCTAAAGTTATTTCTCTTTAACTTTAAGTCCCAAATGCTGTTTTTTCCTCAAATTAAGTCCCGAAAGTTCTAAAATTTATCATAGGACCTCAATTTATTCCATTTCACAAAAATGGGATTAATTTCTCAAATTTCCAATTTGGTCCCCCAATTTTTCCAAAATTACCATTTTGCCCTTCCTTTACAAAAATGGTAAGTTTTGCCCCAAAAATTCTAAAATTTCTCAATTGGTCCTCCAACATTATTTTCATGCCCAATTGGCTCTCAATTTCATAAAATTTCATTTTGCCCTTCGAATTTCAAAAATCCCCAAATTTCCCCCAATTTCAACTCTTCAACACTGCTGAATTTGATTTAATCAAATTGACTGATCAAACACTTCTAATTGTTGAAATTGGAGTTGTAATTGAGTTCATACATTTTCATACGATTCTAAGGAACTTTGAATCGTAGATTTTAACGCCGAAACGAGCTCAAATGGAGCTTCGCTGGAAAACAGACTGTAGAAAGAGAAAGCTTCGCTGGAAAACAGACTGTAGAAAGAGAAAGCTTCGATTTCTCACTGGTGAGGGCACGGGCGGTCCGAGCTTTCAATCTGGGCAGATAGCTCTCATCTTGAGGTTCATCATAGAATCAAGAATCATATCAATTGATGCTGAACTGAGTTAGAATTTCATCATTGAAATTCTGTCGGTTCTCTCTTTGGCACCAGCCGGAAATTATAGAGGGGAGCCGAATTGGCTTACCTTTTAGTCCTAATTCGGCCGTGGGAGGGCTGAGGAAGTGTTGGGAGGGCTTGGTTTGGTCTGAGGAGGGCTTGAAATGACTGATTTCAGCTTAGTCGAAATAGGGCAGCTTCTGTCCGCCGGAGCTACTTCGTTGTTCCATCATGCCAGTGGTTCTCCAACGATTCTCGGATTGACTGGAGTTTCCTATCAGATAGTTGTCTTCTCCCCGGTTCTAAAGAGCCCGACCTTTGTTCAAGTCGAAGCTCTGGTTCGAGCTTTACCAGGAAATGGAGCAGTAGAGAGAGAAAGAGAGAAGTGTTCAGGTGTGAGGAGAATGAATGGAGATCACCTAGGTGTAAAATCGTATATTAAATAGGAGAGATTTATTACTAGTATTAATATTGACATAAATTATTGGTATTAATTCCAATAATTTAATTTTGGTATTAAATTATTTGTATTAATTCTAATAATTTAATTTAGGTATTAAATTAGTGGTATTAATTACTATAATTAAATATATATTAATTTATGGCCATTTATGATAAGGCGCACCTTAACTTCAAAGTTCTTATGGGATCTTGTTCACTTGAACCAATTTGGTTTTTCTCTTTTATTTTATCTTAAGTTTCTTTTCGAAGGTTTAATGAACCCTTTGGATCACCTGGAAGTTGTAAATTTACAAATTGCTTATTCCCATTGTGCGACTTTACCAGCCACCTAGATAGAAGTACGTCCACTTCTACCTTGACAATGAGTGGATGTACATGACATCCAACTCTCAATCCCGAAATCAATTCTCCATATCCGTATGAGGACACAGACCTCATCCCATCCCCACCCCGGTCTCATGTGCTTAGTGCTACTCCAAATTTCGCACGGTCACCCGGTACGATGAAATGCCTTTATACTCACAAGGTCGTCCAAGGCTCTTAGGATGCATCACTACCCCTCATGGGCATCTTGATAATCCTGAAATCATAGTGCATGCACAAATAGTATTTTCTTATCTTGCCATATAATCTGTGGTGCCTCTGGTCCAACGGCCCCAACTCTTAACTCAACTGCAGCTGTTTGTTTTGACTGGTCTGGGGACCTGTCATGTCGCACTACCACTAGTTGACTGAATGTGTCGGTCCTGTCTTGGTACCATGGCCAAACAATTCACTTATTAAAGTTTTATGGCACATATTTCATGTTTGTTTACGAGCTCCTGCTCATGCCCACTAGCCTATGGCCCACTTGTTTGAGATTTTCAAAACCGGGCATAATAGCCCCTAATTTCCAAAATCGAGGCCCTCCAACCTATAAGAGCTATTCGAGCTCCCGTCAAGAAGGTCTCCCAAATAGTTTAAGCATTGGCACATAGTTAGGGGAGAGCACTTCCAACAAAATTATATTTTCAACTATCCATTATACCAACCAGGTATAAGGACATCTCCGCTAATAACTGATGAATGGGTTTTCAACTTCCCTCAAGGAAGTTTCATCATACCAACCGAGTATGATCTACTTACAACCAGTTAGTAGTTTTTCTGCATGATTTTCACATCACTCCTTTAAGTTGTGATGTTTAAAATATCACTTAATAGTGGGTTTTCATTCCAAGGTATTTATCATCCCCAACCAAGTATGATATAAAATCCCACAAACAACCGGTAAGTGGTTTTTAACTTTAAGTTATACTCATCATCACAACCAGGTATGACGTTAGTAAACCCACTCACCCGTTAATGTAGTGAATTTCACTAGACCGGTTATTTGTATTCACGCGAGCTTGTCCTTGCTGGTGTTCCCAGTATCTCGTGTTCCTACACGATATGAACATCTCGATTCATTATTACTCTGCCTAATAGCCTTCATTCATTCCAAATGAATGAGAAAACCAAACTTTTATTTATTTGCAATTAGGTCCCTAAAGTTATTTCTCTTTAAATTTAGGTCCCCAAATACCGATTTTTCCTCAAATTAAGTCCCGAAACTTTTAAAATTTATCATAGGACCTCAATTTATTCCATTTCACAAAAAGGGGTTTAATTTCCCCAATTTCCAATTTGGTCCCCTAAGTTTTCCAAAATTACCATTTTGCCCTTCCTTTACAAAAACGGTAAGTTTCACCCCAAAAATTCTAAAATTTCACAATTGGCCCTCTAACATTTTTATCTTGCCCAATTGACCCTCAATTTTAGGAAATTGTATTTCAGTCATTCGAATTTTTGAAAATCCCCAATTCCAACTTCTTAACACAGCCGAATTTAATTTTATCAAATTGACCGATCAAACACTTCCAATTGTTGAAATTAAAGTTGGAATCGAGTTTTTACATGATCATATGATTCTCCAGAAATTTGAATCACAAGTTTTAACGCCGGAACAAGCACAAACGGAGCTTCATCGGAAAATGAATTGTAGAAAGAGAAAGCTTCAATTACTCACCGGTGAGGACATGGCGATCCGATCTTTCGATCTTGGTAGATAGCTCTTGTCCTGAGGTTCATCCTAGAATCAAGAATCGCATCAATTGATGTTGAATTGAGTTAGAATTTCATTATTGAAATTCTGTCGGTTCTCTCTCTAGTACCGGCCGGAAATTGTAGAGGAAAGTCGAATTGGCTTATCTTTCAGTCCTAATTCGGCCGTGGGAGGGTTGAGGAAGTGTTGGGAGGCTTGGTTTGGCCTGACAAGGGCTCGAAACAGCTAATTTCAACACGGCCAAAATAGGGCAACTTCGGTCCGTCGGAGTTGCTTCACTATTCTATCAGCCGGCGTTTCTCCGGAGACCCTCGGAGCAAACAGAGACTACATGCGTGTAGCTTATTTCTCCCCAGTTCTAAAGAGCCTAACCTCTCCTTTCGAGGTTAAGAAAAATGCTAAAGTCGAAGCTCTGGTTCGAGCTTCACCGGGAAATGGAGCAGTAGAGAGAAAGAGAAGTGTTCAAGTGTGAGGAAAATGAATGGGGATGAGCTCTTTATATAAGTGTAAAATTGTGTATTAAATGGGGGAGATTTATTACTAGTATTATTATTGTCATAAATTATTTGTATTAATTCTAATAATTTAATTTAGATATTAAATTATTAGTATTAATTATGAGAGGGACTACATTCGCATAAAAAAATTTTACCGAAATTTCAGGTTACAAAAAATACATACTTCACTTAACTTTAGAGTTCTTATGGGATCTCGTTCACTTGAACCAATTTGATTTTTCTCTTCTAATTTGTCTTAAGGTTCTTTTCCAAGGTTTTATGAACCCTCAAATGGTTGGGTTTGTGAACCGATCTAGTATTTCTCACTCAGTTTGATTAGTTCTTTTCTCGGTTTTCCTTAACTCAAAAGAGTGGGGTTTATAGAGCCCCTCCTCATTCATCCTCAACATACCTAAAAACTCCATTCTCTCTCAACTACTCCAATTTCCGGTGAAGCTCGAACCAGAGCTTTGACTTGGGTAGTTTTCTGAGCCAAACAAGGCGAGGTCAGGTTCTTTAGAACCGGGGAGAAGTGAGCTACATGCATGTTGTCTCCATTTGCTCTGAGAGTTGTCAGAGAAGTGCCGGCGTGATCGAACAGTGAAGCAACTCCGGTGGACCGAAGCTGCCTTGTTTGGGACGAGCTGAAATCGGTCAATTTGAGCCCTTTGTTAGGCCGTTTAATTTGGGAGATCTTTTTTACGGGAACTCGAATAGCTTTGTTAGGCCAGAGGCCTCGATTTTGGAACTTGGGGGCTAATATGCCCAATTTTGAAAATCTTGAATAGTGGACCCTAGGCCAGTTAGCACGTGCAGGAGCTCGTAAACAAACATGATTTATATACCATGAAAACTTAAGTAATTGAATTGTTTGGCCATGGTACCAAGACAGGACCGGCATACTCAATCAACTAGTGGTAGTGCAACGTGATAGGTCTTCGGACTAATCAAGACAAATAGTTGCAGGTTGAGTTAAGGATCGGAGCCATTGGACCAGTGGCACCATAGATTATATGGCATCATGTGAAAAATGTTGATTGTGCATGCACTATGTTTACAAGACCTTCAAGACACCTAAGAGGGGTAGTGATGCGTCCTAGGGCCATGGACGACCTGGTGGATATAAGGGTAGTTAGTCATACCAGAAGCCTTATGAAGCTCGACGTAGCTTCAAGCGCATGAGACCGGGGTGGGGTCAGGATGAGGTCTCTGTCCTCATATGGACACGGAGATTTATTACGAGATTGAGGGTCGAATGTCGCGAATATCCACTCATTCTCAAGGTAGAAGTGGACGTGTTTCTATTTAGGTGGTCGGTAAAGTTACTCCAAAGCCACAAGTCGGTTAAGTGGACGTACTGACCTATAATTGTGTGTTTGACATTCATGATGAAAGATGTGTGTTGGGTGATGACACAGCACGGTTAATAAGAAATGGTGATAAAAACTGAAATTTGAAATGAAAGATTTTTAAAAGAAAATAAGGAGTCTAACACACTCCAAATCAAACATTTTTTCCTAAAAATTAAAATTTGAAAACTCATTCACTGAGTCCTTGCACTCACCCCCTCCCTTATATCCTTTTTAGGAAATCCTGAAAAACCTACCCCAACGACCATCAACTAATATGCCTGTGAGATAGGTATGATAACTTTAAAATTTTATCCAGTTTTGATTTATGTTATTCCAGGAAAGGTGCAGGTTTAAAGGACGCCTTACTCTTCACGGTTTATAAATAAGGGGCAATTCTTAATAAACTAAGAGAGTGGTGGGTTGATCACAGGGATCCGATCAAACCGGGTCGGAGTGTGACATATCGAGTCACCCGTTACAGGGGTAGTGTTGGTTTTAAGGGCTATTGAACGACTTAGTGAGAATAAAGTAAGTTTTATTATTCTAGTTTGTCATGAAACTCTATAAGTTTCATGCGATTTGAGGCCAAGGAAGAAGGGAGAAATATCTCATTCCACAATAGTGGACATAAAATTCCGAAAAAATTTACGAGTTGGGCAATGGTGCTTACACGGACTTGTAGTGGTTGCAGTCTATTAGTAGGGTGGATAGTAAAGTCGCTAGAGGCGACAAGTGAAATAATCGGGTACTGTTATGCGAAAGTATAATTACTTTAATAATAAATGGTGTATATTTGATTGTTAAACTAAAATCATAAATGAGAAATAAGAAAATATTCATTTTAATAATAAAAGGTGCGTAATTATTTATTAAATAAAAAATGAGTATGGTGATATAAGTTGATAATTGAAAAGTACTTTACCTACTTAAATAAAAATTATTTTATTATTCGTTTACTAATTTCTCGAACTCATCACTTTTTTATTTCTCATAGTAAACAATTCATTCATATTGTAGAGAGTTGTAAGGAATGAATCCTATAATTAATATATAAAATATAATTTATGTTAAGTTAGTTTTAATAATATTATCTTCAAAAAAATATATATTTTTAACTTTTATAATAACTGAACTATAAATATAGGTGATACTCTATTGGAGTGGTGTTGTGAGTTGTTACGAATATTCAAATAGGGTTGGGCGTGAAAAATACTACAATAGTTTGGTAAGTGTTGTAATAGTATTAAGAAAGTTATATATTAATAGGTTAACTAGATCCAATATATAAGTTAAATGTTAAATATAATTAATAGTACACTTATAAAATTTTGATACTTAATATAATACACTCGTCAAACTTTTAACACTTTAAATAGTATTATCTTAATAAATCTGGAAGCTTCCAATTGTCTTTTGATAGGATCTAAAATTTTCAAATGTGGGCTTGCTCTTACAAGTCCTACGAAGAGATGTAGGTATATTTTGAGTCACTTAAAAGATACTTTTCTCTTGGACGACATTTAACGTACGTTAGCTTTGTTAACAATATATAAACCTGGCTGTTAATTTAAAAATTAAATGACATTATTCGAAAATTTTTTGAAATATTAGAAGTTTTAGAATTTACAGCAAAAAATTGTATTTGTTAAATATTAGCAATAACAATACAAAAAAATGTTAGCAATAAGTTTCTCTTTTTAAAATCGGAGTGGGCCTAGGCCCAAAAAGCTGGAAAAAGTATCGACGCTAGTTAATGTATTAATAATAATAATAATAATAATGGAAAAATTGTGATGGAAAAACACAATAAGATGGGTATAAAAAAGTAGAATAGGAGCCACTCTCTCCATTAATGTCAATAATGGCTTAAAGTCCTCTCGGCGTCCAGCAAGCTGAGGATTTCATTTCCTTCGCCTAGCTTCTCGGCTCTCTTGTATCACTCTCTCTTTCCAAAGAACATTCCGGAAACCGAACGACACAGGAGCCATATTCTTCTCTCTCTCCACGGCCTCCACCATCTCTGATTTTCGCTGAGAACTTCAGGTGTTAAAGAGCACGGACTCTGATCTCGCCAGATAAAAAATGTTTCTGGTAGATTGCTTCTATGTTCTCGCGTCTTTCGGAGATATAGTTGTATTTCAAGTATAATCTCTTCTCTCGAGTGAGTTAGGAATTCGGATCTTGTTTATATTTTCCATCAATGTTTTTATAAATGTTATATTTCTTAAACTCTCATATCATATGTCCGATTTTATACTTTTTGTTCCAAATATTTTCGTAGCCTGTTAAAAATGTAATGATTTATATGTGATTCCAGTAAGGCAAAAGAAAAACAATATGCCTGAACTCTCATCAATTAGTTCAAAATTCGAAGTGGTTACGCATGTTGAAGCCATCGTTATTCAATGTTACGTTCTTGTGTTTGCAAGGTCGATACTCCAAATTGGAGGAAGATGAGATCCCACTATAGTCTCATTGTTGCGGCATATGTTTTAGTTCTGAACAGTGGCAAATCATCGTGGGTTAGAGGTGATGTTCACTACTACAATTTCGTGGTAAGCTCTATTCTTAATTTGACAAATGAATTTCAGTCACCATTATGGCTTTAAAATATATAATATATATTTCTACTTTTTAAATATGACATACACATATTTGTTTGGTTGAATAACACACATAATTTTTTATTTAATTACTGATATAAAAAATTATATTTGTCTTAACTAATATTAGTAGATTAAATAATAGGTTAAAACTCACTGAATTTATATTTTTTAAATTCTCATAAATGCAAAATGAAATCACTAATTAAGAGTAAATGATGGCTTTTCATATATTTTTCATCCTCTCTTTATATTTATATATATATATATATATAATGTATCTTCTTTTTTTCTATTTTTGGTTTTATTATAATGTTTGGGTCCTGATTGCTTTTCACCTTATTTATATATAAGTCTGTGTTAAAAAGGATAAATTACTTGAAATAATATCAAATTTACAAAAATCTTTCAAATATAAACAAAATTTAGTAATAACTTAAAAATACATCGTTTTTTTATTTTTTTTATAAAATGTATATCCATACTTATTTTTTAAAAATTTTAGAAGATGTAGGGACGTATTTTATAAATAAAATGTTTTTAAAAATAACTAAAATGTATATTTTTTATGGAAATTTAATCAAATTTGTGTGTTGCATTTAAAATTCTGAAGAGTTTTTCCTAACTTGAATCGCATTATTGATGGGTCCTTCCATAATTACAAAAAATAAAAAATCTGACCGTTGTAGTTATTATGCTTTCTCTAAAATTGAAGTTTTATTTAGTCTAACTCTCCTCGTATCTAATATTATAATTATTAAGAATCTAATATCACATTTTAATAAATTAGACAATTATTTTGTATTTATAAGATTATAAATATTTAACTACTTAATTACACGTTATCAATTTTAAATATACCTAAATCGAACTATTATCGTTACATAATAATTTATCAATTAGTATACTTGTACTGTTACCTAACTCAATATTAAAATTCGGTTAGTATTTTTCTTAATTATATAGAAAAAATATTAAATTTGAGATAATTATTTTCTTTTATTCGATAATTTAAAAATAATACTTAGATAATAAATAATTATTAAATATCGGTTTAAATTTATAACTAGTGTATATATGTTATAATATACTAAAATAAAATAAAGAATTATTATAAGTTTATAAAATTTTAAATATTTTATTAATTATAAGTAATAAATTTTAATTATAAATATGTAACATGCAATACGTTGTAAAATAATAAACTAAATTATCTATATTTAGATTTAGAGAATTGTGTTGATAATTAAGTGGATTAATAAAGTACAAATTTATTCCAGTTTTAATAAGATCTTTCATTATTAGTTTAAATGTATAAATTTTAATTTTTATATAAAATGTAATTATATTTAAACAAAAAAATAACATCAGAAGAAGAAATAGCAATATAAGGGGTTAAGGGTACCCTTTTATACTTTCAATTTTTTTTATAAAATGATCAATATTTATTTTTAAACTATTATTTTATGCTTTATGCAAAAATTAGATAAATTATTCTCCTCCGAGCTAACCATTCTAAAATTTTGACAAATTTTATAATCACCACTAATTTATAATTTAGTAAAATATAAAATATATTATTATTTTATAAAAAAAAATGGAGACCATCAACTTACCTTAATGCATAAAGATATGAATATATATATATATATATATTTTGCTCAGAAAAGATAAGGATAGATAATATCATGTCCTATAAAGTGATTGCATAATTTATTTTAGGCTTGAAAAGCACAGTCTTGATTAATGCCATAAGGGCACTTTCCATGTCTTCTTATGTTATCCTGCAGTTGAAAGAAATTGAAGTTACGAAGTTATGCCAGAATAAGAGCATCTTAACAGTCAACGGTCTCTTCCCTGGACCAGAGATTAGGGTTCACAAGGGTGACACTGCGTACGTCAATGTCATTAATCAAGGAAATTACGGTGTAACCATTCATTGGTATGTACATCCAGAATTACTCTGCTCTTTTTATTTATTTTCAGCTATACAAGAACACATTTCAAACTATCTATTCTACCACATTGGTTCTTGAAGGAAAAAGTAAAGGTAAATAAAGACTTGCACAACGTTTTACAGGCACGGTGTAAAACAACCCAGAAACTCTTGGTCAGATGGGCCGGCTTTCATCACACAATGCCCAATCCAACCAGGATCTAATTTCACCTATGAAGTGATTTTCTCCGATGAGGAAGGGACTGTTTGGTGGCATGCCCACAGTGACTGGACAAGGGAGACCGTTCATGGCGCCATCATCATCTTACCTAAACAAGGAACCACATATCCATTTCCTAAGCCTAATGCGGATAAGGTAATCGTACTAGGTAAGTAAAAAAACCATATCACATGTTTTTTTTTTAGTAAACTCACGAAAATATTCTCCATCTCCAATCTTATGCTATTATAATTGTGAAAAAGTATTTTTTTATTAATAATTATTTAAATTCATTTTTATTTAAAAGTAATTACTTATAATTAATAAAATATTTTTAATTTTATAAACCTACAATATATCTTTATTTTATTCCAATGTTTAATTATATTTTTAACAAATCACTCACCTACTACATAAATACATTTATCACCTCCAATTTTAAATAAATACTCAATTATAATAGCCGGTATTATTATTCTGATCTAGTATAAATTATATCAATAACCTCGACTTGGTTATTTTTTCTCAATAATAAGATAGACTACCAGGTATGTTTTTAGTATAGAATTAGGTGCAAATATAACTACTATTTCTAATAATATAGAAAAGTTTTATAGATCGATAATAGCGCATACTTAAACTAACCATATTTATTTAAAAGTTATCAAATGCTAACCTGGACGTCCGTACTGGGCTTGGTATAGTGATATTCTACATCTCCAACTCACGAACTTGTAGGTTCTTGGTATACGGGGGATCTCAACATGGAAGTAGAAATGGCCTTGGCCACCGGGCATAGTATTCCCCGGTCGAGCGGCTACTTGATCAATGGAGAACTGGGAGATTTTGCCAACTGCTCTAATGGTATTTATTATACATAGACCAGCACCTCTTCCATTCATCCTCTGGTGGAATTGTATTAACGTGCTCTATGATGTCTCCCGTGCATATGCATGCAGAAACTACACATCGCTGGCAGGTTGATTACGGAAAGACCTATCTTCTTCGTATAGTAAATGCAGTGGTCGATGATGAGCTCTTTTTTGCCATAGGCGGCCACAACTTGACCATCATAGGTGTAGATGCAGCATATGTTAAGCCTTTCACGGCTAGCTATATTTTGATAAGTCCTGGACAGACAATGGACGTGCTTATTACGACTGATAGGCCTCTGGGGCACTACTACATGGCCAGTCGACAATACAAAAGTGGAAATAATGCTCCAGATTTGAATATCGGTTCTGCAATCATAGAGTATGCAGGAGAATACAACTTCTCACAGTCCCCAGTTTTCCCAAACTCTCTACCAGACAATGCTGATTCAGTTGCTGCTATAAATTCTGCGAGCCTCATTAGGAGCCTGGGAAGTGAGGATTATCCTGTTGACGTTCCGAGAGATGTGAATACAAGGATGTTCATAGTAGTATCCATGGGCGAACTATGTACAAACCGTACAAACTGCAATGTCACTGCAGCCAATAAACGCGCCGCAAGCATGAATAACATCAGCTGGACCAACCCGACTGTTGACATACTGAAGGCTTATTACAGGCACTTCTTTTTCACTTTTGCTCATTCTTATTTATCATGCATGAATAACCATCTTTTGTGAAATTTGCAGGAATTTAAGTGGGTATTATACTGCAGACTTTCCAGAATGGCCACCCATCATGTACAACTTCACCGCGAATCTCAATGACCCAAATGTTTATATAACAGATCAAGGAACCAAAGTTAAAGTTCTGGAATACAATGAGTCAGTGGAAGTAGTATTTCAGGGATCCTCTATCAAAGATGGCTCTGGTGTTCACCCGATGCACATGCATGGCTATAGTTTCCATGTGGTAGGGATGGGTTATGGGATTTTCAACAATGAGACGGATCCTCTTACGTATAATCTGGTCGATCCTCCAAAAGTTAACACCTTTATTGTCCCTAAGGATGGATGGCTTGCCATCAGGTTTACTGCAAGTAATCCAGGTACTTCTCCAATAGCTAATTGCTGCCTCTACTAGCTTCTTAGACAAAAGGAGATAATGGGCTATATACATGTATCATATATATGTATATATAATCCAGAAGTGTTTGTATTACATACCAATTCCACATCTATCAATCAAACTTAGACTCTTAATTGGACAATTTCAATGGTTATGCACTTAATATAATAATATTACTCAGATATTAGGCATTTAATTGATGATTTTTAGGGGTTAGACTAGTAACAATGTGAAAACATTAGGCATTCATGGAATAATTTCCCTTCATATATATATGCATAAGATTAATTAGTATTAATTGCTGAGCTGCAGGTGTTTGGATATGGCACTGTCATTTAGATGGACATTTCATTAGGGGTATGGCAACAGTTTTCATAGTGAAGAACGGAGACACCAAGGAGACAAGCCTCCGCCCACCTCCTTCAAACATGCCTCGTTGTACTGGTTTATCGAACATGCACATCAGGAATTGGAACAGCACTATTAGGGCTGATGCAAATGAACAGTATTTTTAAATTTCAGCCGTCTTAATTAGTTATGTCTATATGTGATGTACAAACAATTTTATGCTGCAAGTTAATTCAATTAATGTATGGAAATTGTTCTCAAAATACCAATATGTAACTATGATGCGTAATAATTTGATAATATTTAATTAAATTTTATCACCTAAATTTTATAACTAATAATTAATTATATATATTAATTACTAAATATAAATATTAAGAGTGGTACATTAATTTGATTTTTCATATATTATTTTATTACTATATAAGTAAGTCAAGTATATTATAATTACTGAAATTGATTTATTATTTCATATTATCAAAGTATTCTTATATATTATCTACATTTGTTAGAATTATTTATCTGTTTCTTAATTTTGATTCTCATTTTACTAGAAAATTATATGGATTTATTCTATTGTTATTGTATATTCTTTATTAGTTCACTATCAATCTTACTTGTTCAACCTATACCAATTTTCAATTTACACATTTTTTTTGTAACCGGTAGAATCAACATAAGTTTTTCAGTAGTAATAGTTAAATTTTCAAATAATATTTAACTATTTCTAGTTAACCTGGATAGAACAAACTATTTTATATGGCGTAATAATATGATTTCACTCTTGAAAATTTACAATTTAATAGATATATTGATCGAACCATCCCAGTATCACTAGAGTTCTTACCTCTTTAGAAAGATGTTGAATCTTCTTTTTTTCTCGACTCATCCTACAATACCTAGAAGATCTATGATAGATTATTTCTAACCACTATCTTAGGATTATTAGACACTCATGTTAATCTACAACTAATTGTAATTCATAATTCTGCATATATGTGGGATAAATTAAAAGTCCTATTTGCTTAACAAGTATGAGCTCATGAATATCTCCTGAACTCTCAATGTAGTGACGCAATTAAAGAAAATCGGACAATGGGAGTTTACCTGACATCCATTGTAAACCCCGATTTCTCGAAATAAGAAATTGGAAAGGAGAACAGAAAAATTTCGAAGGAAAACCGGGTATCTAAGTGAACTAGAGCTTGTCAATAAGAGCCTAAACGGGAAATTGGAAAATCCCAATAGCCAATAAGGACTCAAAGATCATGGAAAAGAATGGGAAAATCGAATCGGCTCAGGGTAAATCGGACCTAAACCGGATTAAACTATGAAAAACTAGTTCAAAGATACATTTTTCTAGGTGACTAAATATGTTAATTTGGGAAATTGAAGTCATCATTAGATAGAAAATAAATTTAGATAAATTTATAAATTTTTAATTTTTAGAAAACCGGTCGAATCGAGCCTGAACCGTTTGATTTTCAATTTGGGGTCACTGAATCGGTTAACGGTCCATGCAGTCAACGGTCCAGTCGATCAATGGACCGCCTGCCAGGTCGGCGTCTAGTCAGCAGACACGACCAATCATTGAGTGACAGGTGGTGAAGAGTGCCTAGTCAGTCGCTCAGTCAACGCCTAGAAGCGCTGACCAATTAGAACATAACACGTGTAGTCATTCAATGGTCAAAGCGACATCATCGACGACCAACCAATGGGGGAGTGACACATGTCATCAGTCAACAGTCAATTGAGGAGAAGCCTCGTCAGCCAGGCTGGCCAATGACGAGCTGGCATGTGGAAAAGATGCCACGTCAACAACCGACTAAGACATCGGAGAAATGGTTGACCAATTAGAGATTGATATGTGGTAGAGCCATGTTAGATGGTCCCAACCAATTAAAGGTTGACACATGACAGTGGCACAGTACGCTAGGAGGGAAATCCAATTTATTTAAATCAGCCAATCTAAGGATGCCATGTGTCACGGTCAAACGACTAGTTAAGGATAGTCAAACGACTAGTTGAGGATAGTCAAACGACTAGTTGAGGATAGTCAGCGGCCACGTGGGAACGAATGACCAATGGGAGGTTGCCACATGGCTAGTCAACAAGTCAAAGGATGACTCGGATGCTGAGTGAGAAGCCACATCAGCAAAACTAACCAATCATAATGCGACATGTGGCAGCTCGCACAACACAATGACGTTTTCTTCCTTGGAACGTTAGTAGAGTTTGGTCCCTCACTCGACCAATTCCTCTTAGCAAAATATAAGGCAACTCAATACACATAAGGAGTTTGGTCCATTTGTTGACCTAATCCCTTCAGCAGATATGACAGGTATGAAGCCCTAATTCAATAGCCCTAGCATAAGCATATGGTTCATCTATCCTAGTGTTTAGGACCCTTACCTCGTTTCTTAACCTTTAAGATGTTATTTCTTTATTGGACATACAGTTAAGTCATTTTACACTTTCAAAATCAACATAGCAGTTATTTCAGAGCATCACTCAAAAACTATAAAATGCTTTGGTTAGTCCAATCAAGCTCAATGTCATTACTCTCACTCACTCTTTTCATCGAGACTTATTCATCTCAATTGTCATTTCCTCTATCTCTAGTTGTGTGGTCATCGTGTGATCCGCTATAGGATTCATTCTACATGAATCAAATTGCACAACCAAGTCAATTTAGATATCTATTAAAAACTTATAACTACTATCTCGTAATTTCCCACAAATTATGGTTTTGCCTCTCGGGATTGGTTCTCTCGACTAACGAGTAGATGAGCCTTTAGAATCACTAACCCTAACTGTAAACCCTGTCCCTTTATAGATAAGAAAACTAGGAAAAGAACCAGTCGTTTCAAAAGAGAAAAACGAGCTGATTCACGAACCATAACCGATAAGAAAAGGGTAAATTGGGAAATTTACAAATCTTGAGTGACTCAAAGAGTCATATAAATAATGGAAAAGAACCTTGGAACAAATGGGAAGAGAAAATTGGACTAGTTTAGGGCGAACCAGATTGAACCGGTTTAAATCATACTTCAACCGATTTCTAAATTTATTTTTCTTATTGGCTTAAAATGATCAAATTGGGGAATTGAAGCCACCATTAGATAGAGAATAAATTTAGAAAATTTTAATTTTGAGAAAATTGTTCGAATAGAGCTTGAACCGGCCGATTTATGCATTGAATCTGGTCAGACTGGTCCAATCTGGTTCGAAACAGTGTCATCTTCTTCCTTTAGTTGACAACATGGTTCATTCAATGTAGAAACAGATGATGCTAGTGAAGGAAAAACGGCTTCAATCATGCCATTTTAGGGCGAGGATAAGCTCCACCAAAATGGAAAGTTGTTAGGCAGAGGGTCCCCAAGGTCCCTATATAAAGAGCTTCTCTCCATTAATCCTCCACACACCACAAATCTCCATTCTCTCTCAATTGCTCCATTTTTTGGTGAAGCTCAAACTAGAGCTCCGATATAGGCCTTTTTCATAGCCTGGGAAGGTAAAGTCGGGTCCTACAGACTTTAGGGGAAGTCAACTACTTGATAGCATCTTCCTTTTGACCTGAAGGCCGTCAAAGAAGCGTTGGTGGAATCAAATAGTGAAGTAGCTCCGACGGATCGAAGCTGCCCTGTTTTGGCCAAGTTGAATTCGGCCAAATTTAGCCATCCTCCGGCCAAACCAAGCCTCCCCAACACCCCTACAGCCCTCATACGACCTTAACTGAGATGAAACATAAGCTAATTTGGCTCTCATCAATTGTTGCATATTGGGGTTAGAAAGAGAAAGTGTCGAATTTCACTAACTAAATTCACCTTCGATTTGACTTTAATTGTAGTGATTCTTGATACTAGAATGAACCTTAGAACAAGAGCTACCTTCCCCGATCAAGAGCTCGAACTGTCGCACCTCTAACGGTAAGCTTTCGAAGCTTTCTCTCTATACGAGCAGTTTTCTAGTGAAGCTCCGTTTTAGCTCAATTCGAACCAAAATGTTGCTGTTCAAAGCTCAGTTGAATCATATGTAAGTGTAGGAACTGATCCATATCGTCAATTGGAGCAATTAACCCCGATTGAATGGCCAATTTGGAGAAATTAAATTCGGTCAGTTTAAAGGGGAGAAATTGGGGGAAATTTTTGGGAATATTGGGGATTTCAAAAAATTGAGGGAACTCTTTGCAATTTCCCAAAATTGAAGGTCAATTGGCCATAAAAAAGATGTTATGGGACCAATTGGTTAATTTTTGGAATAATTGAGGTCAACTTGAAATTTTTGGAATGTATGGGCAAAATTGTAATTTTTGAAAAGTTGGGGACCAAATTGGAAATTTGAAAAACTTAGGCCATTATACTATTTTGAGTAAATTGAAGACTCAAAGGAAATTTTGGAAACCTTGGGTCTCAATTTGATGGAAAAGTTGGCATTAGGGACCTAATGCTAAGGAAAAATAACTTTAGGGACATAGATCCATACCTTCAATTGGAGCAATTAATCCTGATTGAATGACTAATTTGAAAAAAATCAAATTCGGTCAGTTTGAAGGGGAGAAATTAAGGGAAATATTTGGGGAAAATTGGGGATTTCAAAAAATTGAGGGACCACTTTTCAATTTCCCAAAATTGAAAGGGCAATTGGCCATGAAAAAGATGTTGAGTGACCAATTGGTCAATTTTTGGAACAATTGAGGTCAACTTGCCATTTTTGGAATGTAGGGGGGGGGAATTGTAATTTTTGAAAAGTTGGAGACCAAATTAGAAATTTGGAAAACTTGGGACCTTATACAATTTTGAGTAAATTGAGGACTTAAAGGGAATTTGGAATCCTTGGGACTCAATTTAGGGGAAAAGTTGGCATTAGGGACCTAAAGTTAAGGAAAAAGAACTTTAGGGACATAAGTGCAAATAATTAATAATTTTGAGCCTAGTCACTCATACGTGAGAAAACGATGGCTGTTATGCCAAACCTTAATTGATAAAGATGCCCAAATCATGTAGGAACATGAGAGACCGGAACGCCAACAAGGAAAAGTTAGCGTGGATTCGGAAACTGACTAGAGATGAATACGTCACGATTATCGGGTGAGTGGGACTTTTAACATTATACCCGGTTAGGGTGATGAGTGATTAAACTAAAAACTACTTATCGGTTGTGAGTGGAATCATCTAACTTCATAGCCGGTTGGGATAAAGAGTATCTTTAACTGATAAAACATATTTACCGGTTGTAATTAGAGGTTATCATACCTAGTTGGTATGATGAACTTGAGAAAAGGAGAAACTCGCTTACCGATTGTAAGCGGAGATATCATCACACCCGATTGATGTGATGAAGTGTAAAATATACTTTTTGTTAAAAGTGTCCCACCCACCCCCCCCCCCCCCCGACTGTGTGCCAATGCTTAAAAGATTTGGGAAACCTTCATAACGAAAGCTAGAACAACTCAGATAGGCAAGATGCCTCAATTTTTAAACTCATGGGGCTAAATGTCTTGTTTTAGAAAATACGTGCAGTGAACCCAAGGCTAGTGGGCATGAGCAAGAGCTCGTAAACAAATTTGAGTAAAGGAAAGCCATGAAAATTCCTAATGAAATTATTGTGTGATTTCACCATGGTACCGAGTTAGGACCGACAATAATCAATGGACTAGCGGCAATCAGTCAAGGCCAGGTCGATGGACCGACCTAGACAAATAGTTGCAGGTCGGGTTGAGGGTTGGGCCCGTCAGACCATTGGCACCAAAGATAATGACCATATGTGAAAAACTATTTTTTATGCATGCACTTGTGGTACAGGACCATCAAGACGTATAAGAGGGGTAGTGATGGGTCCTAAGGGCTACTGGACAACATGGTGGAAATAAGGGCAGTTCGTCGTGTCAATCAGTCGAAAAGCTCGGAGTAGCTTCTTGTGCATGAGACCGAGGTGGGGTCGGGATGAGGTCTCTATCCTCATACGAACACCAAGTGGCATTCTGGTCTGAGGGTCGGATGTTGAGAACATCCACTCAGACACAGGGTAGCAGTGGACGGGCTTCTATCTTGGTGGACGGTAAATACACTCCGATCCACAAGTGGGTGTAGTGGTCGGGCTGCACTTGCGAATGTATGTTACCCTTCTTGATGAAGGACGTGTGTTTGTTTGCTAAACGCCTCCCAAGGCAAGGGGATGAGCTAAAAGAGCTAAACACACATAATGGTAATGGAAAAAGGTTTTGAAAAATGAAATTTGAGGAAAGATCCTTCTTAAAGGAAATAATAATCATGTCCTAAGGGCTACTGGACGTATAAGAGGGGTAGTGATGGGTCCTAAGGACTACTGGACAACATGGTGGAGATAAGGGCAGTTCGTCGTGTCAATCAGTCGAAAAGCTCGGAGTAGCTTCTTGTGCATGAGACCGGGGTGGGGTCGGGATGAGGTCTCTATCCTCATACGAACACCAAGTGGCATTCTGGTCTGAGGGTCAGATGTTGAGAACATCCACTCAAACACAGGGTAGCAGTGGACGGGCTTCTATCTTGGTGGACGGTAAATACACTCCGATCCACAAGTGGGTGTAGTGGTCGGGCTGCACTTGCGAATGTATGTTACCCTTCTTGATGAAGGACGTGTGTTTGTTTGCTAAACGCCTCCCAAGGCAAGGGGATGAGCTAAAAGAGCTAAACACACATAATGATAATGGAAAAAGGTTTTGAAAAATGAAATTTGAGGAAAGATCCTTCTTAAAGGAAATAATAATCATGTCATGGTTTAAATAAAGTTTTTTTCTTGAAAACTCACTCCCAACACCCGTTCACTGAGTTATAGAACTCACCCCTCCCTTTTACCCCTTTCAAGTAACCGAGGAAAGACCCATCTTAAGGACCCTCCTAATTTGGAACAGTAAGAAGATAGGTATGTCTCTTTTAAAATACTTAGTTTTTTATAATGCTATTCCAGGAGAGACGGGTAAAAGGATGTCTTACTCTTCATGGTTTAGAAAGGGTGAAACCCTTAATGGATCAAAGGGAGTGGCAGGTTGCTTACGGGGATCCAACCAAACCGGATCGGGGTGTGACAACTTGAGTGGTATCAGAGCCTTTCTCCTCGAATGCATTATCAAGACTATATAGTATAGTAACTAAGAGGAATAAATCTTAAAATTTCAGATGGCTCCCGAGAGAAACTAAGAGAATAAGAGCCATAGTTTCTGACACTACCCAGCAACCCCTCCCCGTGGAAACTCCCCGAGAAGCCTAAACATTTCCACCTAGACTAAGCTAGGAACATCAGAGATTGTACGAGGAGTTCACCTGAGTGTTTGGATGGCCTAACCTTGTCCATGAGGTGGATACCAACTCTCAAGCTGAGCCTGAGGAAGTACAATGTCATCCCCCTTCTGCTAACATTCCTCCTCTAGGTGACATCCCTAAATACCTCAAAACTCTCTGTCAACTGGAATGTAAGCACTTCCTAGGAGAGAAGGATGCTAGAGCTGCTATGGAATGGTTGGCCAACATTAAGAAAATTATAGGGATAGTTATGATTTCACCAGAGGACATGGTAATCTTGACAGAATTTTTCTTAGAGGCCAGTGGAAAAAGGTGGTGGGACAATGTCAGAAGCCTGCATACCACCACCCTCACCAGGGAACAATTTGAGTAGAGGTATATGGAGGAATACCTAGCTCCCCATCTGATTAATGAAAAGAAGCAAGATTTCCTCCGACTCTGACATGGGCTTAACAATATCTCAGAGTACAAAACTAAGTTTAATGAGTTAAGGCCCTTTACCCCTGACCTAGCCGTACTTGCGGATATATGCCAACGATTCGTGGACGGTCTCAACATGGACATACGAGACCGGAAGGGAGTACTAGGATGCCCCACAAATATGGCAACTATAATCAGTATAGCCCACAAATGCGAGCGTCTGGTGCAAACCCGACACTGCCGGATGGAGCAAGCTAATCGGAAGGAGGACAAGGGCCAAGGCCATCATGAAGGACGGAAAGAGAAAAATGGTCCAAGATGGGGAAACAAGGTGGGTTTCCAAAAGAGGAAGGACGTGTCACCACCCCACGGAGAGTGATCCCCACCTTACCATAAGGAAACCTTCGTTGTCCTAGATGCCAAAGATACCATGAGGGAGTCTGTTTATCCTGTTTTGAATGTGGGTAGGTGGGGCACTTTGCAAAAGAATGCCCCACTCTCAAGGAGAATAAGCAACAAAACATGCTTGGACCACCCTAAGGGAACCCAAGGACTCTAAGGCAGGACGCCACGACAAGGGTACCAGCTAGGGTATACAACTGCACCCAAAAGAGGCTCGAAAAGACCCTAGTACCGTAACAGGTACTTCCCAAAACCTCCCTAACTAAATTGAGACAAAACCTGTAATTTGATTTTACCTAATAAAGAAATTCAAAATTTTCCTTCTAAAATCATGTGTTTCTTTAATTAGGGTACATACACTTGTGGGGAAGAAAAGTCTACACCCTCTTTGACTCAGGAGTAGACAGATCATTCATTAAGGAAGATCTAATCCCACATCTTCCCCTATAACTTACCTCCCTATAACAAAGTCGAACATATTCACACCCTTAGGAGATGGACTGAATAGGGACAAATAGTTAAAGGGATGTGAGATCATGATTGGAGGAGTTAAACTAGAGGCAAATTTGATCCCATTGCCTCTAGGAGAGGTAGAAATAATATTGGGAATGTATTGGTTAAGCACCCATCAAGCCAAGATGGATTGTTGGAAGAAAGTAATAACATTTCACACTCTTGAAACATGCGGATTGTGTTTCCAAGGAGATAGGAGGAAGGGAGAAGTGCAATTATTGTCCCACATGAAGGCTCAAAAGATGATACAGAAGGGTTGTACAACTTTCCTTGCAACGATCATCAACGGGAAATCAAAGGAGAAGGGACCTGAAGGCATCCCGATAGTCAAACACTACCTAGACGTATTTCCGGAGGAATTACTCGGATTACCCCCAAGTCGACAACTAGAATTTACCATAGAGGTAATGTCATGCCCCGACCCGGTTTGGTCAGATCCCCGTGATCAACCCGCCACTCTCCCGGTTTATTAAAGGGTTTCCCCTTATTGTAAACCGTAAAGAGTAAGGCGTCCTTTAACTTGCACCTTTTTCCTAGAATAGCATAATCAAAACGGTATGAAATTTAAAACTTTACATACCTGTCTTACAGGCATCTTAGTTGACGATCTTTAAGGGGAGGCTTTCCGGGATTTCCTAAAAGGAATATAAGGGAAGGGGTGAGTACGACTACTCAGTGAATGGGGCTTATCATAAATAGCCATTAATTAATATATATTTAATTATTGGAATTAATACAAATAATTTAATACTGAAATTAAATTATTAGAATTAATACCGAAATTAAATTATTGGAATTAATACCGAAATTAAATTATTGGAATTAATACCGAAATTAAATTATTGAAATTAATACAGAAATTAAATTATGCCATATAACTCATGTTCTTATGGTAAGCACGCTTAACTTTATTTAAAGTTTTATGCCATATAACTCATGTTTGTTTACAAACTCCTGCCCGTGCCAACTGGCCTTGGGCCCATTGTACGAGATTTTCAAAATCGGGCATATTAGCCCCCAAGTTATAAAACCGAGGCCCCCGGCCTATAAGAGTTATTCGAGCTCCCGTCAATAAGGTCTCCCAAGTAGTTTAAGCATTGGCACACAATTAGGGGAGAGCACTTTCAACAAAATATATTTTCAACTGTTCATTATACTGACCAGGTATAAGGATATCTTCGCTCAAAACTGATGAACGGGTTTTCAACTTCCTTCAAGGAAGTTTCATCATACCAACTAGGTATGATCTACTTATGATGGGTAAGTAGTTTTTCCGTATGGTTTTCACATCACCCTTCTAAGTTGTGATGTTTAATATGCCACATAGTAGTGGGTTTTTATTTCGATATACTTATCATTCTCAACCAGGTTTGATATAAAAATACCACTCACAACCGATAAGTGATTTTCAACTTTAAGTTGTGCTCATCATCTCCACTGGGTATGACGTTAGTAAACCCACTCACAATCGGTAAGTGGTTTTTGACTTTAAGTTGTGCTCATCATCCCAACTGGGTATGACGTTAGTAAACCCACTCACAATCGGTAAGTGGTTTTTGACTTTAAGTTGTGCTCATCATCCCAACTGGGTATGACGTTAGTAAACCCACTCACCCGTTAATACTGTGAATTCCACTAGGCCGGTTCTTTATCTGTTGCTCATTACAATTTAGTCCATTTTTTTTTGTTTGACATTATCATTTTTACTAACTGACTCTTCCTTATTTTGAGTCATGTTTTCCTCAGGACTATTTGGTTTACCTGCCATTTACAACATGACGCTTTCTAGATCTTGTCTCTATGTCCCTTAGATTTCCAGAACACCTTCTTTATGATTATTCCTAACTTCCCAAACTCTTAGGGATTGTATAACTTCATCCCTCTTTTCTTTTGGTAGTATCCCTCGACTACCTTAACCGTTGTCCTCATCAACTTATAAAACTGTGTTGTCTCTTCTTACCCACTCGTCCTTTTTAAACTTCCTTATTGAGTCTTTCCGATTCCAATTATTTAATTTCCAGATATTTTACTGACATGTTGGGATTCATCCTTTCTTAGTTCCATCATCAATCCCAATAACATCCTTTACTCAAGGATTTCTTTTTGCCTCAATCCACTCTTACTTATTCATAATCATTTCATAGTTCATTATTCCCGTTTAACACTTTTCAATCTATTGTTTTGTTCGGAAAGTTCCCTTTTTATGATTTCATTCTTTAATATGTCCTTCAAGGTAGAGACTTTCATTCTAGGAGCTACATGCTCGACCTTCTTACCATTCCTTGAAGGTTTCTTTCTCCCTTTCTTCGCATCCCTATCTATGTTAGGGCATCTTTTTGCTTTGTATCCTTCTCTATCCCCAACTTTTGTTTTATCCCTTATTCCTTACATGAGATACTTCCAATTATTGGTTTTATTTCATGCATTCCACACTATACTCAGTCGTCCACTCTTTTAGACTTATTATGCGCGTGTGGACTATGATCCGTCTTACCAATTTTGGTTATTCCTTTTTAGCCACATCTTATTTGGAGGACTTACTTTCCCAACGTTTCTTGAACATTCTTTCATTTATTACTTTAGTATGGGCTGTCCACTCATTCATACTTATCACAACATCTTTTGATGCTAACTCGTTAACTTATTTCTGTTTAATGAGGGTTTACACCCTCATTGTTTCAAAATCTCTTGTTCGTCCTTTTTGAGGCCCACTTAACCATCTTAAGACTTTAAACTATGAATCCGGTTTTGGCCATTGATTTCTTTAAGGATTTTCCTTCATTTTTCTAATGTTTTGGCCTTTTCACTTTTGCCTTCTTTGTCGTGGTTTAAATCCAGGGTTCTCTCGAAGACTAGTTCTTTAACTATCTTCTTCTCTACATTTTTCTAATCCAATCATCTGGGCAGCTGTATCACTCATCCTTCCTACCCATCATTTGTCCTTCATAGAGTGTAGTCTTCACTACATCTCAGCCTTTCTTAGGGTTTTGTTTATTCTCTTTGGCCATCCCATTGTCACTTGTTTCTTCTTTCGACTTGGTTCTCCTGCTCTCTTCAAGTAGGTAACACTAGGCATCACGATACTTCCTTCTTTTGAAACATGTCCCAATTAAGGGTTGGTTCATTGCACTCCACATTATGTCCATCCGCCCATCAATAATTCCTTTGGTTTAATTTACTTCTTAGGACCTCATAAGTACTTTTCCTTGGCACTCGATCTTTCTATCTCAACCAACATTTCATTTGTGAGCTTATTGCTCTTTCTATTTCAATTGGTTACATTTTCTCTTAATTTGGTCCTTTTAAGGATTTCCCTTTTAGGAAATCCCGGAAAGCCTACCCTCAAGGACCACTAATTAATACGCCTGTGAGACAGGTATGATAGATTTAAAATTTTATGCAGTTTTGATTTATGCTATTCCAGGAAAGGTGCAGGTTTAAAGAACGCCTTACTCTTCATGGTTTATAAACAAGGGGCAACCCTTAGTAAACCAGGAGAGTGACGGGTTGATTACGGGGATCCGACCAAACTAGGTCGGGGCGTGACATGTTAGCTCCTCATTGGTCAGTCCTGGATAAGGTTTCTCCTCCTTTGACCCTTAACATAGGACACATGTCATTCTCCCATTGACCAGTCATCTGTGATGTGTATTTTTCTTTGTTTGATCGTTGACTAAGGACACGTGTCACGCTCTCATTGGTCAATGCTTCCAAGTGCTAACCGAGTGGTTGACTGGGACGCAATTATTAGTCACGCAAACTTATTGGGCACTGACCTGTCAAGATGTCCGTTGACCAACTGGACTATTAATCAGTTCGGTCGGACCAGGTTTGGTGACCTAAAATTGAAAATCAATCCGTTCATGCCCGATTCGACCGATTTTCTAAAAATTACAAATTTCTTAATTCATCTAAATTTATTTTCTATACTTTGGTGAGTTCAATTTCTCAAATTGATGTTTTTAAGTCACCTAGAAAAATAAATTTTTGAACTGGTTCTTTCCAGTTCATCCTAGTTAAATCCGGTTCAGGTTTGGTTCACCCTAAACCAGTCCATGTTTCTCATCCATTTCACTTAATATTCCTTTTCCATGATTTTTTTATATCTTCATTGACCACTTGAAATTTCCAAATTTCTCGTCGGGTTTCTCTTTACAAATTTTTGATTCACTTGAATAATGGTTTTCTTAAGAAATATTTTGATTATCATTTTTAGCTTTTTTATTATGAGGAAATAGGGTTTACAATCAAAGTGTTGAAAATATTATTGTAGGAGTGACTTTGTGTCCCATAATTTGGAGGAGCAAAGATAAAAAAAAAAAAGCATGAGCCACAATTTATGGTATATAGTAGGAGGAAGAAAGATTATGATAATGGGGAGAAAGATGTGCCCGATGATGATGAGAAACAATAACAAATTCTTATATCATCAAAGTCCATTCCCCTAGATGAAACGGGTATCCATCAACCCCTTGTCGGTTCCTAAATGTCACTAGAAGGTAATGACTCTATACAACAACAAATACTTATTCCACAATCCATGCCTCTAGATGTTTTAGGTATTCATCAATACTGTGATGGTTCATCGATGTCATCAAATGGTAATAATTCTTTTACCTATTACCATTAGCAGAGAACGTAGAGCTAATGTAGGGAAATCTCCAATTAGGTATGATTTTAAGAATGATATATCTAATTATGGTTCATTATATATTTTACCAGTATACAAGACAGACGTTTATTGCGTAACTACATTGAATGCATATAACAAAGAATTGGAAAGAGGCTAGAAAGGATCCGAAGTGGCTTGGAGCAATGCATGAGATGATGAAAGTATTAGAGAAGAATAAAACGTGGAAACTTGCTCAATTTTCAATATTCAATAGTTACATAATAGTTAATTATGTTACAAATTAAAATAAAAATTAAGTAATTTGATACACAAATTTTACTAATCTTCCTCTCTTGTCTCTAATTGATCATGTAATTTTTTTTTCAAATTGATCTTGGAACTTTCAAATTTATTGTATATTATCATTCATCTTCTTATTCAAATCCTTCACACATGAATATATTTTTTTTTCTTTACCTGCAATCAAATGAACTTTTCCAACAGCACCAAACCCCTATGGTGCATTTTCAGCGGTGCATGACTTCTGGTTTTTGGAAAAAATTAAATCCCTTCCCCCATTTTTTTAGTATAGTGAAGAGTACTAAAGTAGTCATCAAGTACCCCATTATGACTAATCAACCTGATATCTACACACTACCCTCCAAATCTTGAATTTTACTCGGCAACAAATCAAATTTTCTTTAAGATTTGAATTGGGAGGTAGGATATTTATGTGATGGCTTAGCTGTTTGTCATAATTATTTTCTTGGTGCTTCAAATAGGCACACGCTAGGATATTGAGGCAGGATCTCGTGAGCAACTTGTATGATGGTCATATTATGATGATTAATGCCTTCATGTCTCATATACATCTTGCAATTTGAAGGCCATTTTATTTGGTTTGCATAATTCCATATCTTAAACTCTAATGAATGAAGCTCCCAATGAGTTTTCATGAAGGGTAGGCAATTAGAATGTGGGTATTTATTAAGTATGATTAGTTAATAGGTTCAAAAAATACTTCTAGTAGTTCACCGAAAAAAAAGCTTCCAGTAGCTTAATCATGAAGCCAACCTTTAATAAAAAAAATTTCAAATTCATGCTCTATTTCGCCCTCTACTTTCTCGTACTTTCTCCTTGTTGAAAATTTTAATTTAGAAAAAGTAACCAAATCTGAATTAGAGTTCTTAATATGAATTAGGATACAATAGAGATGACCAATTTAATGCGAGTTTAAATGTATTGGGCCTAAATTAGATCTTGGAACAATCTTTATTATGAAGAAATGAGCAAATTGACCTAGAAAATAAAATAAAACTGACATGGAAGGGATGAAGAAACTTAGTTTCAGAGCTTGAGGGATAAGTCAAGTTTCTTCAACTCATTATCCCTTCTTTTCGTATTGTTAGGGGAGGCTCAGCTTGGCCGCAATAGATCTGAATTGGCCAATTTTTGAAAATAGGGCAGTTTCATACTGACGGAGCTACTTCACTGTTTAATATCGCCGACACTTTTTCGGTGATCCTTAGGTCAAGTGGAGGTTGATGTCTGGTAGCTGACTTCTCACGGAGTCTGTAGTACTCTAGTTTGCCTCCTAAGGCTGAGAAAAGTGCCTCCTAAGGCTAAGAGAAGTGCCTAAGTCAAAGTTCTGATTTGAGCCTTGGAAAACTGAGCACTTTGGAGAGGGGGGTGATTTGAGGTGTGTGGAGGATAAATGAAGGGGATCTTTTTATACAGTGAGCTCAAGGACCCTATACTCTAGTAGTTTCCATATTGGTCGAGTTTATCCTCTTTAAAAAATGCCCAAATTGGAGGGAATATTCTCTCGCTCAAAGAGTAAGGTTTTCTACATTGATGAATAGTGTTGTCATCCCATGGAAGAGGATGACAATGTTTTGGACCAGACCGGTCCGGTCCGACCGAGCTCGGTAACGAAAATTGGCTGGTTCATACCCGATTTGAATTTTTTTCTCAAAATTAAAAATTTTTAAATTAGTATCAATTCATTTTCTATCTAAACGTGGACTCAATTTTCTAAATTGAGATTTTCAAGCCACCTAGAAAAATGAATTAAGAAATCAGTTCATCCATGGTTCAACCCGATTCAATCCGGTTTAGGTTCAATTCACCTTGAACCAGTCCAATTTTCCCATCCGATTTACTTCATGGTTCTTCCCCATGATTTTTATGACCTTTTGGTCACTTGGTATTTTTCAATTTCTCATTTTAACCCTTCTTTACCATTTTCGGTTTGTTAGATGATTTAGTTTTCACATGAAAGTTGCAGATTATTTTCCTGGTTTCATTAGTCTGAGAGAACAGGTTTCACATTAGCGGACTTCCATAGGATTCTAGGGAACCCGAATTTGCCTTCGGAGGTGGAGAAAAGTACAAAAGTCGGAGCTCTGGTTCGCGCTTGATCGAAAAAAGGAGTAGTATTTATTCTCTCAGCTTTCGAGGTGTTGAGAGTATAAATGGAAGGGAGCTCTTTATATAGAGAGCTTAGTGAATTTTGTTCCTATCTAGTCATCCATTTGTCAGCCATTAACTATCTGATTTACTCCCTTGTTGGAGTGATTTATTAGTTATTGGAGTAATGACGACATTACTCCTCCTCTGTTGTTCAAAATTCTGAAAGAAGAAAATGACATTGTGTGCACGAGTGCGAGCACATGCTACCATTTGGCGCAATGTGATTAGCTGGTTTCCTTGACTCGGCTTCCTACTCAACGTCTAAGTCATTCGTTAACTCGATGACTTGCCACGTGGTAACCTCCCATTAGTCGCTCGCTCCAATGTGGCCATTGACCAAATTTAACCATCCGTTGACTAAGACACGTGGTATCCTATAATTGGCTAATTTGAATTTGTGAGCTTTCCCTCTTGACGCACTGTACTATTGCCACGTGTCAGTCTCTGGTTGGTTGTAGTCATCCGACGTGGCTTTACCACGTGTCGACCTCTGATTGGTCAACCATTTTCCAACATCCTAGTTGGTCGTTGACATGGCACCTTTTCCACGTGTGAGCTCTTCAATGGTCAATCCTACTGGTGAGGTTTCTCATTTGTTAGCCCGTTGACAAAGAACACGTATCGCTCTCCCATTGGTTAGTCATTGGTGACGTGGATTTTTCTTTGTCTGACCGTTGACCAAGGACATTTGTCACGCTCTAATTGGTCAGTGCTTCCAAGCATTGACCGAGCGGCTAGCTGGGTGCGCTTCACCACGTGTCACGCAATGATTGGTCACATGCGATGATTGGATGCTAATATGGCAGGTTGTTAGTTGACTGGTAGGACCATTGACGTCATCCGACGTGGCTTTACCACGTGTCGACCTCTAATTGGTCAACCGTTTTCCAACATCCTAGTTGGTCGTTGACATGGCACCTTTTCCACGTGTGAGCTCTTCAATGGTCAATCCTACTGATGAGGTTTCTCATTTGTTAGCCCGTTGACAAAGAACACGTATCGCTCTTCCATTTGTTAGTCATTGGTGACGTGGATTTTTCTTTGTCTGACCGTTGACCAAGGACATTTGTCACGCTCTAATTGGTCAGTGCTTCCAAGCATTGACCGAGCGGCTAACTGGGTACGCTTCACCACGTGTCACGCAATGATTGGTCACATGCGATGATTGGATGCTGATATGGCAGGTTGTCAATTGACTAGTAGGACCATTGACCGGTTCAGTGGGGTTGGGTTCAGTGACCTAAAATCGAAAATCGATTAGTTCATGCCCGATTTGACTAGTTTTCTAAAAATTAAAAATTTCTAAATTAATCTCAATTCATTTTCTACACTTTGATGACTTCAATTTCCCAAATTGATATTTTTAAGTCTGCTAGAAAAATGAATCTTTGAACCAGTTATTCGTGGTTAAATCTGGTTCAAGTCTAATTCACCCTAAACTAGTCCAGTTTTCTTATCCATTTCACTTTATGGTCATTTTCTATGATTTTTTGGATCTTCGTTAACCACTTGAAATTTTCAAAATTCTCGTTTTATTTCTCTTTACAAATTTCCGATTCACTTGAATAATTGTTTTTCTAAAGAATTTTTTCGATTTTCATTTCTGACTTTTTTGTTATGAGGCAATAGGATTTACAATAAGAGTATTGAAAATATTATTGTAGGAGTGACTCTGTTTCCCATAATTTGGAGGAGCAAATATGAAAAAATGATGAGTTACAATTGATGGTATATAGTAGGAGGAGGAAAGATTGTGATGGTGGAAGATGTGCCAGATGTTGTGAGAAATAATGACATTATTATACCATCACAATCCATTCCCCTAGATGTCACAGATATCCATCAACACTCTGTCGATTACTCAATGTCACTGAAAGGTAATGACTATATACAAGAATAGATACTTATTCAACAATCCATGCCTCTATATGTTTCGGATATTCATCAACCCTCTCATGATTCATTGACGTCATCAGATGATAATAATTTTTTACGTATTGTCATTAGTAGGGAACATAGAGCTAATGTAGGGAAACCTCCAATTAGTTATGATTTTGTAAATGATATATCTAATTATATCTTATATGTATATATTTCACAAACATACAAGACGTTTATTGCATTACTACAGTTAATGCACATACCAATGAATTGGAAAGAGGCTAGAAATGATTCAAAGTGGCTTGGAGCAATGTATGAGAAGATGAATGCACCAAAGAAGAATAAAATGTGGCAACTTGCTCAATTTCTAAATGATAAAAAAGTTGTAGAATGTAAGTGGGTATTCAATGTGAAACAAAATGTTGAAGGGAAAGTTGTGAGGTACAAAGTAAGATTGGTGGTAAAAGGTTATAGTCAAACATATGGAATATACTATGATGAGACTTTTATACCAATAGCTAAGATAATTACCGTTAGAATGCTTATTTCATGTGTTACTAACTTTGGGTGCACATTACATCAAATGGATGTAAATAATACATTTTTTCACGGAGATCTAGAGAAAGAATATATGGAGATTCCACCTATATTTGGTATGATAAGACTATGGGGAAGGTATTAGGCATGTTAATGGGACCCGAGAATCGAGCTTTGGGTCTCTACCCGACCCGAGCAGACCCGAGTAGCTTCGGGTCTGCTCGGGTCCGTGCTCAAGTTTGGGTCCATAGATTGGACCCGAGACCCGCACCTCGGGTCCCGCTGGTTTGATTCCTGCAGGTTCGAGTCCCCCTAACTGGACCTAAGCCTTAGGTCTAGAAAAGTGGACCCGAATGTGGGTCCACATTCGTTTTAAATTTTTTCCTTTTTTAATGTAACCACATTATTACATTAAATGTAGTAAAAAAATATTAAAATTTTTTAATAAAAAAGTAATTTAAAAATTACTATATTTTTTTCTATTACGTCGTTATATTATATTATTTTTTTCATTTCTTAAACCTTAATTAATTTTTTTCCTTTTTAATACCCTAATAGATTTATAAATATATTATGTTATTTTTTTTTCCTTTCTTATAACCTAATATATTATTTTTTTATTTTTTATACCATAATAAATTTATAAATACTTGTAAAAATTACACTATAAAATTCATATTAAATTAAATTAATATCACATTATATTATTTGATGTAAAATTATATTAATATCACATTGTATTATTTGATGTAAAATTATATTAATATCACATTGTATTATTTGTCAAATAATTCTCTATTATTCACGGTTTTACTAATTAATCGTATGTTTTATTGATCGTTTCTTATTATTTACAAGTTAAAGTTAATAAAAAATTATACCAGTAAATTATTAGGTAAATTAAAGATAATAAACATTTAAAAAATTAAATTACCAAACAAATACTAGAAAATTTATATATTACAATAATTTTAAATTTTTTATATTTGGTAAAATATATATATTAAAAAAATAAGATAGACCCGAGCAGTAGGTTCGGGTCCAAGCGGGTCTCGAGTCTAGCCGACCCAAAATCGGGTCGGGTTTGGACCCACCAAGTGGACCCAAGGCTCGGGTCCACTCGAGCGCGAGTCCGCTAAAACCCACCCCGACCTAAGCTATTGACATCCCTAGAAGTTATGTAGGTTGAAGAAATCTATATATGGACTAAAACAGATATAGAGAGTATGGTTTATCTAATTTCGACGTACAATGGTAAAAATGGGTTACCGGTAGTGTAACAAAAATCATACGGTTTTCTATGGATACTCTAATGATTGATTTTCTATTCTCACAGTATATATAGATAAAATTATCATCATTAAGGATGATAGTACTGAGATATTGTTGTTATAAAAATAACTAAGTAAAAAATTTGAGCTAAAAAACTTGGGTACTCTAAAGTATTTTCTAGGTATTGAGATTACAAGGTCAAAGGAATAATACTTTCTCAGAGAAAGTATACATTCATTTTACTCAATGAGACAGGGACATTATGCTGTCGAACAATTTCGGCACCAATAAAATCAAATCATAAGTTATGTGCTCAATCAGGTGATCCAATAGATAAAAAATGATATTAGAAAATTGTAGGACAATTGATATATCTATAACATACAAGGTTTGGTATCACATATACAGTTATTATTATTAACAAATATTTACACCATCACATGGTAGATCATTGGGGGCTACCATGTGTATATTGAGATATTTAAAAATGAATATGGGTAAGTAACTTTGGATTAAGGCTTTAACTCACACTAGAGTGGAAGGTTTTTGTGGTTTAGATTGGGTTACTTTTGTGTATGATAGAATATCTAATTCCGGCTATTGTGTTTTTGTCATAAGTAATATTGTATAATAGAGGAGAAATAAACAAGTAATTGCCCGATTATCAATAAAATTAGAGTACATATCAATGATTTAAACTATTTGTTAGATAATTTGGATAAAACGTTTACCAATCAAGATACGTCTATTTAGAGAAAAACTTATTAAGTTATGGTGCGATAATAATTTTACTATAAATATTACAAATAATCAAGTTCAATAATATAAAGATTATTTCCAATATATAAAAAATAGTGGACAATTTACACATTTATTAACTAAATATTTAGATTCTAAATAATAAAATAATATTTATAACAATATAAAAATAGTAAATATATACGATATATATTTAGAGGTTAGTCACATATTTACAAATAGTGTAAATATATTTGTAATTTAATTTGTTATAAATAATATTTTATTTTTTAATATTCAATAGTCATAGAAGAGTTAATTGTGTTATAAATTAAAATAAAAATTAAGTAATTTGATACACAAATTTTACTAATCTTCCTCTCTTATCACTAATTGATCATGTAATATTTTCAACTTGATCTTGTAACTTTTAAATTTGTTGCATATTATCATTCATCTTCTTATTCAAATCCTTCCCACATGAATATGTTTTTTTTTCTTTACATGCAATCAAATGAACTTTTCCAACAAGATGTTTATTGATATAAATATTTGATGTAAATCATTTTCAGCGGTGCATGACTTCTAGTTTTTGGCAAAAATTAAATCCCTTCCCCCATTTTTGTAGTATAGTGAAGAGGACTAAGGCATTCCAACTCTTCAAAGTTGGACAACCCAACAACATATAAAGAAAGGGTATTCAATCAATGTTCTTCTTGATGTGGTTTCTGGTGTAATTAACTGCCATAAATTTCTGATTTCCGTTTTACAGGTCTTGATCTGAGGCCATCGATATCTATACACTACCCTCCAGATCTTGAATTTTCTTGGCAACAAATCAAATTTTCATTAAGATTAGAATTGGGAGGCAGGATATTGATGTGATGGCTTAGCTGTTTGCCATAATTATGCTCTTGGTGCTTCAAATGGGCACATGGTAGCTGCTCATTACAAGATGAGCAACTTGTATGATGGTCATCATCTAAAATAAAATTGACATGGAAGGGATGAAGAACTTAGTATCAGAGCTTGAGGGATAAGTCAAGTTTCTGCAACTCATTATCCCTTCTCATCGTATGGCTAACAGTGTTACCATTCCACGAGAATCCCACATCCGTCCCTGGTTCACCAAGAGGAGGACTGCTCCACTTTGGGATTGCACCTATACTCCTCTGACTCATTGAGAGCCGTTGGGTACCCGGAAACCATCTCTTCAAGGACCCACCAGAAATATACTTCAAATTATTTGATACTGTCAAGGAGGAGGCTGGTGGTAGTTTGTGGATCATTGAATGCAGCTGCTGAATCCCCAGCCCCAATGATCTGCTACAGCTGTGAGACCCATGAAGTGGGAGCGAAGCCATGCTATTGACATGGCTAATATAACTACTGAGCTGGCCAAACCTCTGCCCTCGCTTGGCGAGCGTCCTCTCTCGCTTATGGGCATTCTGGTGCCCACCAAGAGCCTGCGAGCTGTAGAACTTCCTTTGGCAATAGTTGCAGGAGAACACCCTCGGTCGCTTTTCGCTGTTATCGCCTTCATCTTTAGATCCATCATCTGGCCTGGCCTGATCCCGGATGAAGAGCCCCAAGTGCTCCATTCAAGACGGGAATGAAGTTTTTTAAATTATTTTTAACTCCATGTATGATGGAGTGGTGTCTGGCTATATAATGAGAGAAGAGAGCTGCAAGGGAGAAATTAAGGAAAGGAGAGGAGAGAACGCTACAGTTAATTTCCTCCTTTTTAATTATTGATTGCACTATACAATTATGGAATGACCCTATTCATGCGTTAGATTCACTTGAGGTCTCAGTATGGTAAGAAAAAGTAAAGGTAAAGCTTTCCCTGTTCATTTTGATTTGTGGGAACTTGGAAGTGAATGAAGCAAAGATATCGTGCATGTTTTATAATTATAATTGATTATATGAGAAATACTTTGCACCCTCTTTGGTGATGTTGTATTAGCCTACCCTAGACATAAACGACTGTTTGTCTTCTTACGGCAGCAACTGTTTTTCTTTCCCAAAGGTAAACTAGCTCGCTTATATTCAAATCTTATCATCAAAATTGTTCTATATATTTGTTTCTTTCTTTTATATTTATTTGGTAGGTTAACATGATTTTAAATAGTAAATATATTGAGAATATAACGAAGTGCGGTGGTTTATAAGTTAAAATTTTTTTTATTAATTATAAATAATTATTTTTAATTATATATTATATATTATGAGAGTGCTCGCCTACCCAATACAGAATTAGAAAATTATTTTTTAATTTAACTTAGTATAAAGTACTAAACTAATAAGAATTAATTATCGGTATAAAATATATTATTACAAAATATTATATATCGCCTATTTGATTTTTTTATATATAACATAAATTTCAAAAAGTTAAACAAAATTAGTTTTTTTTTACTAGATCACTCGAGAGAATATGGTTCCAGCATAACTCCACAGCCGCAGTCCTCCGTTACTTCCTTCGATCCTCCTTTCCTTACTTTATCAAGCTACACATCCCAACAAAAGTTTGGCAGGAACTCATCAAGGAGCGAAAGACTGACTTGTCTATTATTCGTGTTTTCATTAATAGGTTTGGGATCCCAATATTCATCATCCATTCTGGAACTTTAACATCCTAATGGAATCCAACCGAAACTTTGTGATCATAAATTAAATCAAATGAGAAATCCTATTAAACTTGCAATGGGACATAACTCAAAATATATTATTTGATAAAAATATTGAATTAAAAATTATACTATTCAAATTGAATAGAAAATCAAATCAAATATAATAAATTTTTTTATTATAAATTGCATCATAAATAGAAACAAAAAAAATAATTAAAATCCATTTTATTTCTATAGAAACATTATACCTCCCCCAAACTGTCATATTTTCTCTACAAAAACTTGAATTCAATACAAAGTTGATTTTTTTTTACCAATTTTCGAGAACAGATGATTATATGAGCAATCCAACTATGGTGTATAGCTTCCTAAAAATGTTGACCTTTCTCTCGCCCATTTTTAAATGAAATTCCCTTTAAAATCGAAAGCCGTGATATAATTTTTGGAAAAATTATTTTAAATCTCTCAGAACAAGTGTTAAATCACGAGAATCTGAAATTTACTCATACATTATCTCATTCACCTTCTATACCTTCTTTTATTAACGTGATACTTTGTTTTTGGAAGTGAAAAAGAGTATCAACTCTTCGAAATCTCCCACCATCAATACAATCCAAATTAATTCTCGAATCTCCCTAATGACCCACTACAACTCCCTCAATCACTCTCATGGCTTTCACACAACATTAGGAAGCTCATTCCTCCCTTCAAATCAATGAATTGGATTTTTAATTAATTTTGTCTGAATTACCCAATAAAAACTAAATATGATCTAATGTTATATTATTTTATTTACGTAGAGTAATTAAAATACTATCATACATATATTGACATCACAAGACAAGTGAAAAACTCGTCGAGATAAACTAGACTCGATTAAAATAGTTAGTGAGATTATTGATTTCGAGTTCGATTGTACCGATTAGTTCACTTTACAAATTTAAATAAATTGATTGAATATGTGTATAATTTCAAAAAAATATTTTGTGAACTCAAATAAAATGAGATAGAGTTAACTTTATAGTAGAGAAATTATATATATCATGATATACTTAAAAAATGAGATTTTTAAATCGTGATGATAAATTTCAAGGAAAGGGGCTCATGCTCAGGTTGAAATATAAAAAGGTTGTGAAATTTTCTAAAGAAATATCGTTGAAGATTATCTACTATATTTGTTGAATAGTCCTCTAATGTGTTATGCATATATGTTATACTTGTAGTTCGAGAGAATATTATGAGGGGAGTCGATTGGATCGTTGACTAGTCTAGTCTGACCGGGTTCGCTATCCCGAATTCAAAAATTGGCCGGTTCAGCCCCGATTTGACCGATTTTCTGAAATTTAAAAAATTTTAAATTCATTTTCTATTTAATGGTAGCCTCAATTTTCCAAATTGACATTTTTAAGCTACCTAGAAAAATGAATTATTGAACTGTTTCACTATGGTTCATCCTAGTTCGGTCCGGTTCACTCCGAACCAGTCCAATTCTCTCCTCAATTCCACTTCCCAGTTCTTCCTCACAATTTTTGTGAATTTTTTGTCACTTGGGATCTCTCAATTTCTCACGTTAACCCTTCTTTACTATTTTCTATTGATTAAATTTGACCTATTTGTTACAATAGTGTTGGTTCTCCTCCTGGTTTCCTTGGTCCGAGGGGACGAGTTCCATATTACTGGCATCGAGTCCGATTGGATTGATGACGCATACTTGAAATCATGCTTTATTTTGAACACAATTTTTTAGAAGTATAATCCCCTTACCGTTTGCAACCACTTAAACCTTTTGATATTATATTTCTAAAAAAAAACATGAAGTATGTTAATAGGACAACCCTTGTACAGTGTATGGATACACCTCAAAGGATATGGTCTAGTCCAATTGCCGATGCAGTAAATGGGTGAAGCTCATGGTGGACAATGGTGGGCTACATTTTGTTATGTGCAAGTGGGCCCAAGGCCATAGTTTGGGAAAGTGAAGTAAGCCAAATTTCATGTTTTGAAAACTCGTACAATTGGTCTCAAGGCCAATGGAAAACGGCTCAAGTCCCGTAAATAAGTTATGATTTAAGAACATGTTAAAATTATCACAATTTGATAATGCTTGTTGAAGCTGCTAAACCGAAGCCAGGTCGCAGCATGTTGGGCTAGTAGCGCAAATATAAAAATCTTAAATCAAAATACTATTGTGTGTAATTGTAATCATGCGGAATCAAAGAGATGTCCGGTACGGGGTAGTGTTGGTTCTAAGGGCTACTCAACAACAAGGTTGGCACAATGGTTGTAAACCTCGCCCTTTGGAGTTAAGAAAAATTGGGAAAAGAACTGTTCAAACCTAGTGAGAAAGACCAAACCGATTCACAAACTCGATCATAGGGGAACGAGCAAATTGGGGAATTCACAACTCCCGAGTGATCCAAAAGGGTTCATAAACCTTGGAAAAGAACCTTAGGACAAATTGGTAGAGAAAAACTAGATCGGTTCGGGTGAACTGGATCCAAACCAGTTTATGAACCAAGACGGTTTATGAACCGAAACCCATAGAGAGAGGGCAAACCAGGAAATTTATGGATCCCAAGTGACCTAAAGAGTCACATAAGTCATGAAAAAGGACTTTAGGATGAATGGGGAATGAAAACTAAACCGGTTCAAGTGAACCGGATCCGAACTGGATTGAACCAATTTGGACTGATTTTGAACCACTATTGAACCATATGCTAAATTCATTTTTCTAGGTGGCTTAGAAAATTCAAATTTGAGATTTTAGGCCACCATTGGATAGAAAATGAATTTTGAAAATTTTAATTTTGAAAATTTTGATCAAATCGTACCTGAACCGGCCGATTTAAGCATTGAACCTGGTTCGATTCGGAATAGTGTCATCTTCTTTCTTTAGATAACAGCACTGTTCAATTGCTAGAAAATCGAGCAGCGCCGAAAAAGTTGAAAAGTCTCCGGCCAGGAAGTTTCAGGCAATGAATGACTTTCATTAAGGTGCCAATCAGACGGTGAAGAAGTCCTTGAGCTTCCTATATAAAGAGCCCCTCCTCATTCATCCTCTCCATACCTAAAAACTCCATTCTCTCTCAACCTCGGTGAAGCTCAAACCAAAGCTCCAATATAGGGTCTTTTCTGAGTCAAATAAGGCATAGTCATTTTCTTTGGATTCGAGGAGAAATCAGCTACATGTCTGTAGTCACCATTTACTTCGAGGATCGCTGGAAAAACACCGGCGTGATCGAACAATGAATTAGCTTCGGCGAATCGAAGCTACCCTATTTGGACCGAGCTAAAATCGGCCAATTCGAGCCCTTCTTAGGCCAAACCAAGCCCTCTCAACACCTACACAGTCCTCCTACAGTTGAATTAGAGCTGAAAGGTAAGCTAATTTGTCTCCCCTCTATAATTTCCAACAGATGCTAGAGAGAGAATCGACAAAACTTTGATGATAAAATTCTCACTCAATTCGACATCAATTGATGCAATTCTTGATCCTAGGAGTAACCTAAGGACAAGAGCTATCTGCCAAATTGAAAGCTTGGACCGCCGCACCCCTCGACGGTAAGTTTTCGAAGCTTTCTCTCTCTAAGTTCAATTTTCCAGCGAAGCTCTGTTTAAGCTCATTCTTGCATCAAATCGTGCGATTCAAAGTGCAATTGAATCGTATGAAGGTGTAACAACTCCAATCTAACTTCAATTTCAACAATTAAACTCATTTGATCGGTCAATTTGATGAAATCAAATTCGGCTAAGTTAGAAGGTTGAAATTGGGGAAACAATTGGCGAAATTTGGGAATTTTAAAAATTCGAGGGACTAAAGTGCAATTTCATAAAATTGAGGGCCAATTGGGCATGATAAATATGTTGGAGGACCAATTGGGCAAATTTTGGAATTTTTGCGGTAAAATTTACCATTTTTGTAAAGTAGGGGTAAAATGGTAATTTTGGAAAAGTTGGGGACCAAATTGGAAATTTGGGAAATTAAACCCCTTTTTGTGAATTTGAATAAATAGAGGTCCCAAGGTAAATTTTAAAAGTTTTAGGACTCAATTTGAGGGAAAATTGGCATTAGGGACTTAAAGATAAAGAAAAATAACTTTAGGGACCTAATTGCAAATAAAGAAAAAATTTAGTTTTCTCATTCATTTGTGATAAATGAGGGCTATTAGGCCAAAGGATAATAAACAAGAGTGTTCATATCATGTAGGAACATAAAGTATCGAGAATGCCAGCTAAGACAAGTTCGAGTAAGAACAACAAGTCGACTAAAAGGATATTCACTGCACTATCGGGTGAGTGGGATTTAATATCATACCCGGTTGGGATGATAAGACCTCGAAAATGAAAACCCACTGTCAAGTGGTATTTTAATCATCACATCTAAGAAGTGTGATGTGGAAATCACGCAGAAAAACTATTTATCTGTTGTAAATAGATCATACCGGTTGATATGATGAAACTTCCTATAAGGAAGTGGAAAACATGTTTATCGGTTATAAGCGGAGATGTCCTCATATCCTGTTGGTATGATGGACAATTGAAAAGTCTATTTTGTCGGAAGTACTCTCCCCTGGCTATGTGTCACCACTTAAAATTTTTGGGAGACCTTCTTGACGGGAGCCCGAATGGCTCATATAGGTCGGATGCCTCAATTTTTGAACTTGAGGGCTAATAAGCCCAATTTTGAAAATCTCGAACAGTGAGCCTTAGGCCAGTTGGCACGAGCAGGAGCTCATAAACAAAATGATTGATATGCCATGAAAACTTAAGTAAATGAATTGTTTCTCCATGGTACTGAGATAGGACCGACATACTAGGTGGACTAGTGGCAATGTGACATGACAGGTCTTCGCACTAGTCAAGACAAATAACTGCAGGTCGTGTTGAGGATCGAGGCCATTGGACCAGTGGCACCAAAGATTATATGGCATTATGTGAAAAACTGTTGATTGTGCATGCACTATGTTATGGGACCTTCAAGAAGCCCAAGAGGGGTAGTGATGTATCCCAGGGCTCTGGATGACCTGGTGGATATAAGGGCAGTTTGTCGTACCAGAAGTCTTGTGAAGCTCAACGTAGCTTCAAGTGCATGAGACTGGGGTGGGGACGGGATGAGGTCTATGTCTTCATACGGACACAGAGTTTTGTTATGGGATTGAGGGTCGGATGTCGTAAACATCCACTCATTCTCATGGTAGAAGTGGACGTACTTCTATTTAGGTGGCCGATAAAGTCGCTCCGACGCCACAAGTGGGTACAGTGGACGAGCTGGCCTGTGATTGTGTGTTCCTTCATGATGAAGGGTGTGTGTTGATTGATAAACACACCGTTATGATGAGAAATGGTTATGGGACCAAGAATTGAGAATGAAATATTTTAAAGAAAAATAAGGAGTTTGGCACACTCCAAATTCAAACTATTTTTCAAAATAATAAATACTTGAAAACCCATTTACTGAGTCGTTGAACTCACCCTCTCCCTTATATCCCTTCACTGACTAGTGGTAATCCCGGAAAGCTTACCCTAAAGACCACCAGCTAACGCATCTGTAAAACAAGTATGATAAGTTTAAAATTTTGTTAAGTTTTGATTTATGTTATTTCAAGAAAAGTGCAGGTTTAAAGGACACATTACTCCTCACGGTTTATAAATAAGGGGTAACCCTTAGTAAATCGGGAGAGTGACGGGTTGATCACAGAGATCCGACCAAACCGGGTTGGGGCGTGACAATAGTAGTTATGTTGTTCCAGTATGTCATGAAGCTTAGTGAGCTTCATGTGCATTGAGATCGAGGTAGAAGGGGGAGAGGTCTCATCCCTCAATATCAGATAGAAGAATTGATGATGTCTGAGGGTTGGGCAATGGTGCTCACACAAATAATGTGGTGGAGGTTGTGGCCTCTCACTAAGGTGTATGGTAAAGATACTCCAGGCCACTAGTGGAATAGATCGAGGTTGTAACATCTGATGGTCTGTTTTGTGACTGTTTAATCCCTTACTAAAAAAAATGTTTGTGTGAAACAAATACTAGTATGTGTACATAATTCCTCCAACAAGGAAGGTAACTACCCTAAGCTTGTTGGAACAAGTAATGAAATTTAAAGGAACCCTTTTCTAAAAGATAAGACAAGTGATGGCTTGTTTATCATGTTATGTTTGTTTGATTTTAAAAAGGGATAAGTTCTATTTGATTATATGCTAAATCATAGATAGGAAGTCATGATGTCACTTATCCTTCTCATTAAGTTGAAAACTCACCCCAGAACTCCACAAGCATAACAATCTTTCAAGAAGAAAGGTACTCTTATGTATGTTTTGTAAATTTTGTTATGGAAAATATTTAGGTGGTTAAGCCTTTACCTTCTTTGATTGTGGTGGTGGAGATACCTCAAGGAAGGTTGGCGAGTTGATCACGGGATTCCAACCAAAGTAGATTGAGGCGTGACAGACACCCTCAGTGTCATCTCACAACTGGTTATCTCCATACCCGGGGTCATTTCCGTATAATTGCCTCTCGTCGGCCCAAGCCCCATACACATGCAACTCAATATTGCCATCTCCCCGTCGTAGTGGTGTACTAGGACGGTATCCATACATCATCCAGGTGTCCCAATAAAACATGGAAGATTACACAATTTCTCATAGATCTCCTTTCCATTTTTACAACGGGCGATGACACAACCTCTTAGGCATCCATCCATCGCCCCCATTCTCCCATGCCGGCATTCACAAAATAAACAGCTTGACTCGTGGTCATAATTGTGGCACTTATAACCATTCTCATAACAATGATGCAGGCATTGTGTTACTTGGAGATCGGCACACTCATGGCCGACTTTCCCTCACATCATACACACAAGCATGTGATCAAAGGTTGCTTGGGAAGGCTCTTTAGGGTCTATCAAGTCTTCATCTTCCTTTTTTGTGACATGTAAGGATATGAGGTAAGTTAATTTAGCCTTAGTCTTTCGTTTTCCTTTGAATTTTCCATTCTAATTTTGGTAGGTAAGTTGACATGAGTTTTAGGGAACTCTTGTGGCCAATTATGGTAGGGCTTGATCCAAGAAGGTCCCTTAGGAAGTCCATGAGCTTTCTCAACTAGTGATCCGACCAACTTGTAGTTACTAGTGAGATTCTAGTAAATTGCGTCAATTGCATGATTTTTTAGTGAAGCTCTGATCATGATCATATATATTTATTCAAAACTTGGATTGATCCTAAGATGATAAGAGAGATGATAAGATGTTTGGTGGGAGTCAATTGGAAGTTCTTAGTATAGCAATAAATGAAATTTAAAATTAGGGGAATTTGTCTAAATTTTGGGGACCTAAATGTAATAAATGAAAATTTTGTAATCGAATACAAATATTAGGATGCGTAAAAGCTTAATGTGAAAAATTGAGTTTGTATGAAAATAAGTGCAATATATAAGAAATTTAGGAATATAATAGTAAATAAAAAGAAATTAATGGGATATATGGAAAATACGGAAAAAATAAATTTATAATACTCATATTAACTATTAATTGAGTAAATGAAAAAAAATTGTTAATAAAGGGGTGTATTTTACGAGTACGAGTTAAAGGTAGAAATAATATTGCTAGTCGTCTATATGAGTGGTTTAATACCGATATGAAATTCAATTGAACTGAAAATTACTTTCTATATATTTCAAAATTTTACCTACTTATTATTGAAATAATTATACTAGAATTATATAAAGATTTTAATTAGTATTTGGAAATAACTACAGTGAATTTTTTTTTAAACTAAGCCAAATGTAACTATTTTATGAATTGGATTAAATGACACTATTTTTTAACTAAATAATTTTATTATTAGATGTTACTATCTTATTAATTAAGCTAGATACCACCATTTTACAATATGAATTATAACAATATGGAAATAGCATCATACGAAAATATATAGGAAAATCGTACACCAAGAAAGGTTCTAGGATAGATGTCCATCACCAATTATATGTTTCTAGGATAGATGTGGTGCTAGCAAGCTTATTTTTATAAATATATAATTTTATTAAAAAAATAATATAAATTATTACCAATATATACTCGTAAACTCATGTTGTTTAAAGCTAAATATATAAATGCATAAAAAATTTTAATATTAGAACTTGCTAATGTTAACTTTATATAAAAGTGATATTATGCACTTTTTATTAATAACTAATATAAGATGAAATGAAATAATTAAAATGACAACTAATACCCAATCTTACCAGATTCATTTATTAAAAAATAGAGAAGATATATTCAATAAATTGGACATTAAATACTTAAAATTTTATTTGATTAAAAAATTAAAATATAAAATATAACTGTGTAATTCCTCTTCCCTGAACTCTTGGAAACTCCGCCCATACCCTTTGCAAACTACTTATAGCATCCAAACCCTTCTCCCTCTCTATTCCCATATTCTTCCACATATCCCTCTTCCTCTTCCTCTTCCTCCCTCACACCGGCCTTCACAATGAGAACCGCCGCCAAATCCACCACGGCCACCCTCACGCGTCGGCCTTCGGCTAGCTCCCTCGACAATCACTCCATACAGGACCGTGGAGCAGAGATGGCCGAGGGAAAGGGGAGCGTCATCAAGGGAAGTGGAGACCTCGGTCACTACAAGCCGCCGCCGCCGGCTGCAGTGGCGGCGTTCATGAGGTGGACGAGGGAGGACGTGATGAGCGTGGCTAAGCTCCACCGCGTCCCCTGCGTCTTCGCAGTGGGGCTGCTGTTCTTCATGGGGGTCGAGTACACGATTTTTATGGTGCCGACCGGCTCGCCGCCCTTGGACCTGGGATTCGTGGCCACGGTTTCTCTCCACCGTCTGCTATCCAACTGGCCGGAGCTTAACACGCTTTTGGCAGCCTTGAATACTGTAAGCCAACTAGGAGAGTGGGTCAAGTTGCCTTATGGACCATTTCCGAATTCCAGACATTAATTAATATATTTGAATTCCCCAATTCAAATATTATGTGCACGTAGGCTCTTTTTTTTTTTAACGGATCTGTTGATTTTTTATTCAAATTTACTTTTAGTACAATTCTATAAAACTTTACCAAATAATAAATAAAATATTATTTTAATATACTCTTAATTCCTTACTTCTTAAATTAAAAATTATTTGCTCGGATTATTTATCAATATTTTTAAATGTATTTGGGGGATGCGAGCATAAATTTTGGCTTCTGGTTTGCTACTTGATTCAATATATACTGAGATGCCCATCAGGTGTTTGTGGGAATGCAAACGGCTTATATTCTATGGGCGTGGCTTATCGAGGGCCGTCCCAGAGCGGCCATCTCGGCTCTCTTCATGTTCACTTGCCGAGGCATCCTCGGCTGCTCCACCCAGCTCCCTCTCCCTCAGGTATTTTTTTTTTAATTTATTAATAATTCTATTTTTTCAGTTTTATTTTTTAACGATTAAGTTATCCAATTTTACATTTACATTTTAGTCCTCTCTCGTTGGGTCAGGGATTCCTGGGCTCGGGAGTTGACTTCCCCGTGGGCAACGTCTCGTTTTTCCTCTTCTTCTCCGGCCACGTCGCCGGGTCAGTGATCGCTTCGCTCGACATGAGGAGGATGCAGAGATGGGAACTCGCATGGACCTTCGACGCCCTTAACGTACTGCAAGCCGTGAGGCTGCTTGGGACAAGGGGACATTACACTATCGACCTCGCTGTTGGACTTGGTGCTGGAATCTTGTTCGACCATCTAGCTGGCAACTACGAGAAGAGCCATAGGACAAGGGGAACTGCATTGCACTCGAATGGGGAATGTTGAATTCATGGGTTTTGATCTACTCTTTTTTCGTATTCAGAATGGCTTAAGTTCCATATTATTTTAGTAAGGTTTAGCCTTTGATGTTCTTAAATGAATATGAAGAGGCTGCAAATTCTCCTCTCTTTTTGTCGTAGATAAGCTGCAACATCACATCACATATGAAGGAGTTCTTAGGCTACTCATCCTCACTCTCGGAGTCGGAATAAGGCGGGCAGGATCCGTCATCGACGTTGGCAAGCGGATCATATAAGTGCGAGCTCGGGTCCATGCATCCCGGTACAAGATTGAGCTCACAGCGATCTCCCTGCAGCATTATCAGATACGATTTCAGCCAATCAATAACTCAATAAGTTCGATCGTCTTCAATAAATATTCTCTATGTGGCTACTTACTCCTTCGATGGACAAGTTGCCGATCATAGCACATCTGGCGATGACGATGTTAGTGTCGGGAAATATTGCGCGATCGCAAGCTCCTTCCTTGCTCAGCTCTGCTGTCAATCCCTGCAAAAAGAAAGAGAAAGAAATAGATCGAACAAGATCGATGAATGTGCATCATCTTATCCAGATCTTACTACTTATTAATTTCCAAAATTGAAAAAAAAAGAACTTTCTACTTAAGCTGATTAACCTCGTTGAAGAATTCGATGGGCATGTTCCTCCAAGGCTTGGGGACTTGGAACTGAAGCCTATAAGGACCGTCCCAGTCGACTCCGTTTGTGAACGAGAAGATGAGATTCAGGGCTGCCATGGAAATCGAACAATATTAATTTCTATAGATTACCCACATAGAACCAGGGACTCGTCGTGTACCATGCTTCGGGACACAGATCTGGATGGTGTATATGGGAGAGTCTGCTTTCCCTCTATCTTTCCTCAGCATCGCCCTCGGTTCTCCGCCGCACATTATCGGCTGGTTGAACCCTCCTGTCAAGTGATCGGTAACTCTAGGCTGATCTATATTGGCCCTATTGGATTCAATGTATCCGGTAGTAACAGGATTGAGAGAGAGAGAGAAGTTACCATTGAAACCGATGCCGAATTCCTCATTGGGGTTGAGTTTTGTTGCAGCTGGGTTGTAGAAAAGTTTGAGCTTCTCTCCCTGTCAAAGTTATAAGTTAGTGATCCCATCATCCACAGAAGGTTGAATAGCTGCAGCTGATACAATACAATACGATACAATACAATACAATGCAGATGCCCAACTTACTGATGTAGGAGGAAGCCCATTCATGGTTTTCCAGTACACGGCAGCCATCCCCAGCTCGAACTTAGCCCACGACGGAAGCTCATACCTGAACAGGGTGCACCCAGAAACCAGAAACCTCATGTTGAGTATACTATCCCATATCCAAAACTCAGTGAATAAGTTGTGGGCATATAATAAAGTAGCATAACACCACCAAATGATAAAAGCAATTTCCTATTTAGCAGATAACCGGTAACATATTCTTGAATGATCACAAGATTGGATAAAGTAGATAACAAGAAGGGAGAAATTTGAGTTACTCTTTGATCTCCTCCATTGGTCTAGCTGTGACAGCAGCAGCCCGAGCTCTCTGAAAGTTTCGAACAGCCTTACCCTTCTTCACCAGGCTTCTCCTCAGGCTGGCTCCCATGAAATTACTAGCTGCATAGTTTGGCATGTAGTGAGGAGAGACAGCACAAATTCTTTAAAACTGATTTTGCCGTATTCACAATTGAAATACAGCCTCCATTCCAACTTGATTCAAGTAATAGGGTAAACAACTTTATTAGACTGCAGCAGATCTGGCTGCAAATTAATCAGCAAAGGGTGCATAAAGTTACCGAGAGTATTCGACCCAAAAGGTGCTTGGTTTACCCGATTGGCCGGAAGGGTCCCTGCGGTGGGGAAGAACATCGAACCGGTGGTTGCGGCCATCAAGCTGGGCTGAGGTGTTTATGAGTTAATCTTTGTTAAGCTCTCTACCGATCGAATGTCACTGCAGGGAGATATAAAGGGCGTAAACGGAAAGGAATGACAAGAAATATCTTAATGCAGACAAAACTTGGAGGATTCCTCATTACAAGGGCGATTCCGCTCGAGTATGTGTGGACACCTTAAACTTTCTGAATATTGGATTATAATATAAAAAAATGATGGAAAGAGGGATAACATAGAAAAATATCTGGAGCTCTGTTACAATATCAGTTTCCATCTCCCCACCACCCAAAATTGACCGAAACTTATCTTCTCCATCTCTGTTTGGATGGAGTTTTTGAGATATTAATGAATAATTCATAAAATATCATTTTCGTTGAATTTGTAGTAATTTTAATTTATTTATTTAAAATAATATTAATATTTTTTATATATCTATTTTTTTCTTTTTTATTATATTCTTTATTTTAATTCAAATGATTAATTAATATGAGTTTTTTAAACATCAATCTTTGTTCAAAAATAAATGAAAGCGTGTTTGGGTTGCACAAAAATTAGCATTTCCATGTAAGGTTCAAAGCATCAAAGCTTTTTAGTAGGGTTAGGAATGCACGAAGACAATAGTAAGCTTTTTAACGGCCATATGCTCGTTATTGTTATAAAAAGCATTGGTCAGTATATTTAAATTTGCCTCAACTATAATATGATTATTTTTTAAGATAGTAATATCAAAAAGTCGTAATTAACACTGATCTTGCACTCTCGTAGGTGGGAGCAAATCAACCATCCACAGGTCCGAGTATTCCCATATGAAGTAGGTGATCTCGATACAACATAAAAGCGGACGCATAATACTGCCTCCTGCTACTATAGGAATGATGAGAGGGAGGCCAAAATAAATTAAAAAAAGAACTCAGTCAAAAAAATTTATTAGCTAGAGAATTTGCAACATTTGACAAATGAATAACCAATTATAGGCGATAACTCGCCTAGAAGAATTGCATGGTCTCTATAAAGATAATGTACGGGAATTGTAAAGAAATAAATTATTCATTGATAATTCACTGTCTAAATGAGAAAACACAATTAATATATAGTGTTTTTGATGGAAATAAAGAATAAGGGGAGAAAATTACCAAATTAAGAAAATAATTTAATTTTAGAAATGATATAAACTGTGAGTCGAGATAATATAAAATTTTAGTAGTCGGATTAAGAATATGATATAGTTAGAAAAATGAGTGCAAGTATCTTAGATATACAGACGTGATTAATAAGTGAGAAGAGCTCAATGAAAAGAATTAAAATGGACATAATCAACATCCTTAATGGGCGTAGAATGCAATCATGTCTCAAAATGAAAAATAAGTGTGGACAAAAAAGCCATATAACCATATATAACTTTTAACACTTTCTAAATATAACACAACTACAAGGTGCAAGGAAGGACCTAGACAAACAAAAGAGACATTACTTGTAATATTATTGAGCAACTGGACATTGTGCTAATCTCTACCTCTTGGAAAATTCTCTATCTTCAATGAGAGTCCAAGAAGGAGATTGAATAGGCTCAGACCACGTCCTCCTGGTTGTGAACTATTAAAAGAAATTTAGACATAAACCAAATTACTTTTATTATGAGGACAAATGGATATTGCATCCAAAATATTGTTTAGTGGTAGAGACGATTTGGGGAATACTTCTTGCAATATGAATTCATTTTGTTCAAATCTCTGCCAGACTCAAGGTCTAAAGTTCAAACATCTGCCATAATACAAGGAAGAAGATCAACCAAACATTGGATGAGCTTGCAACAATAAGCTCAGGCGATTCAGGGGGAATTCTACTAAGGTCCATAAGTAAGTTGGATCAAGCATAGAAAGAGGAGGAAACATTCTGGAAATAGAGATCGGGGTCAAATGGTTCAAGAAAGGTGACAGAAACACGAGATACTTTCGTCATAGCATCATGATTAGACGAAGTAGGAATTCCATCCATGCAGTTAGAGATAACAATGAGAGATGGCTGACAAAACAAGACCAGATTGTTAAGGGATTCCAGGACTTTTACAAGAATCTCCTCTTTGTAGGGGATAGGGTGAATACTACCATGCTTATTTTTTCTCAAAACAATAAGTACTAGCCTTAACTGTGTAATGTGCATAATGATTGAATACTGCAATGCTTTAAGGTAGAAGATCAGTCTAAATAATTCTTCTGTCTACTTTATTGACAATACAGGTATCCCTACAAGAACAAGAGTTAGAGACATCCTGAGCATAGGCATGGGGAGTACATTATACATACCTAGGGCTTCCCATTTTCTAGTGACAAAACAAAAGAAGAACACTTGAGTTCTTGAAATATAGAATAGCTAGGAAGCTAGAGGGGTGGAAGTCTTCTTGTTTCCAAGTGGCAGGGAAATATTAATAAAATCTATCATGTAATATCAAAATTTTTTGAACTGAAATTTAGACTGGTTGGATTAAAAATCAATATTAAACTAGGAAGGAATCTCGAATTGAGAATGAGAACCAAAAATAGGAATGAAATTATCAACTGAAATTACCAATAAAAAACGACATCTAAAAGTGGGAATGAAATTCCAAGATTTTTGGATTTAATTATCAAAGTGGCCAACAAGGGCAAATATGTATTTTAATTTACAAAAACAATAAATAAAAGAAGGGAAGTTTAGTTAATTCAACTCGGGTTGACATGATTCAGATGACTCACTTGGGTGATCTTCCTTCCTTATAACTCGTTCTCCCTATGATTGATCGAATTTGGACTTTAAATGTAGAATTCCCATTGTTTTCAAAGACAACTTTTACCCTTAGTTGGTAAAGTGAGTAATTCTCTCTTATCTCATCACCAAATGAAGTAATTTTAGTGCCAAAATGCCGCTAATTGACTACTCTTGAAGTTTGTGGCTGGGTCCCAAGTTGATAAATTGGGACCTCAATCCACAACAAACTCCGAAAAATACCGCAAGTAGGTCATTTCTACCGACCCCAATCCACAACAAACTTTTTGCTTGCTGCCAGCGATCTTGTGGAGCCAAATTCTCCATCCTCCGATCACCACTCCGGTGGCCACTATTGTTAAAGTGACTGTCTGCCTCCCTTTACCTCTCTATACAATGGTCGACATTCAAGAAGGAAGAAATCGATCAGTAGGAGCTAATAACCAATATCAGGTCTATCGAGTTCAACATGATTGCGACTAGTCGATGGCCAAATTCTCCCACCTCCGGATACCACTTGGTCGCCCACCACCACATAATATTTTGCCTGGACCTTGGTTGTCATACCCCGACCTGGTTGGGTTGGAGTCATGTGATCAATCCGCCACCCTTCCCCGAATCATCTTAGTAAATCCCACCTTAATGATTCAAGGAAGGTAAAGGTGTATCGATACATGTTTCCATAATATAATCGGAACTTGTAGTATGGGACTTACCTTGAGGGTTCGAGCCTTCACTTGGACTTCTATTATACTTGACCCGACTACTCTTAAGTTTTCTTGAAAAGGTGAAAGGAGTGGAAGGAGTATACAACTCAGTGAGGAGAAAATTTCTACAGTGATCAATTTTATAAATTTAATTATTTTTCATTTTTCCGTGATTCACACAGTGTTCATATATCAACCATTTTTTTTATCATAAAAAGGGATCACACAATCGCATACTAGTATGGTCCACTTATGGACTGAAGCTTCTTTACCATCCACCCTGATAGGGATCCGTGAGCTCTACCCAGAGTTTGAATGGATATCAGTCGTCCAACTCTCAAACCCTAATCATCCTTAGTGTCTGTAATGTGGAACAAGAACTCTTTCCCCCTTCGGTCTTGGTCTACGTGCACATGAAGCTCACAGAGTTTACTAACATACTGGATGATAGACCGCGCTTTAAAAAACTTGTGGTAGACATGTAAAGAAGAGAAGTATAAGAACAAAATGCAAATATGGAAAGTTTATGAATCAGCTTGCAATTATGAAAAATATAGGGACCTAATTATAAATATAAAAATCCTAAGGACCTAAATGTGATTATTAAAAGTTTAGGGATCTAAAGATGAATATTGAAAGTTTAAGTACCTAAAGATGAATGTTAAACAAATTAAGAATCTAAGTATAAATAGAGAAAGATTTTGGGAAACCATGTAAAATTTTAGGAAATTATTAGCCAAATGGTAAAATATGATTAATAAAGGGTCAAATTAAGTGAATTGAGCCCATGAAGGGGCTAAACCGTAAATATGGAAAACTTAAGAAACAATATGTGGATTACTAATAGAACTTGAAATAAAATTATCCAAACGATCGTGTTCAAGAAAGAAGACTTAAAAGTTAAGGTAAGTAGATTTTATCCATAACAGTGTGGTTGACCAACCACTAAATAGTTCAATTTTCTAGATAAGTTGGACTAGTATTTATCAATTAAATGATTTCTTGGTTAGTTTGATCGTTTTAACTTTCCTTTAACCCATTTGATTTGTTTCGATCGATTTTCTTATTTGTTTGAATAATTTTGACCTTTTTTAATGGTTCATAGCCGATTTAAGCCTTTATTTGAGAAGTTCATGATCAATTTGATTAATTTAATCTTTTTTTATTGATTTATTATTAATTTGACCAGTTTAATCATTTATTTGACTAGATCGCAATTATTTTAATCAAGTTTAACCTTATTTTGATTAGTTTATAGCCGATCAATTTTACGCCTACCTTAACTAGTTCATAATCAATTTAACCGATTACCAACATATGTATATTTTTAAATATTTTTATCTATTTTATGTACTCAAAATTACACTTTTTTCATATCTTGGACCACTTGAGCAGTAAATTCTCATTATTATGTTCTATTCTATTGTCCGGTTCTATTAAGTTTTCGAATCTAATTTAATTTTCAATTTACGGTCTAATTCAATTTTATAATAATACTGTATTACTAGCTAACCAACCAGCCTTTTCATATATAAGTCATCATCTCATCTTAAAAATAATATGAATTGTAATTTTTGTACGTATTAAATTAATTTTTAAATTTATTTATTAGAAATATTCTTATTTTTATGATAAAATTAAAATAAATAATTATGATTGCCCCATCTAGGCTAACTTGGCATGATTCTCCATTCATGTCCCATGTTGCAACTCGTCATGCAATTTGTTGGCAAATTTCATAAATTCCTGGAACACCATAAAATCAATGACAAAAAATTAACAACAATTTTTCTCACCCTGAGGCAAAATTTTCTCAAATATCCATCCACTTTTGCTATTTTGCTTTAAAACCTTTTGACGAAGAGTTGCTCTAATTTCTACAAATTGAATAACATATGACAATAACTGAATTATTAAAACAAGAAGTTTCAGAATTAATTTTAAATTATGAAATAATTTGTAAAAATTTTAAAGTTTAAGAACTGGTTTTGTTTTGCCCAAACATTTAAGAACTGAGTTAAAAATCATAATTTTAGCTGATTTGCGAAAAAAAAGTATCCCCGTATCCATAATAGAATAAAAAAGTAGAAATGCAGAATATATAGTTGCAGCATATTGAACATCACTTCAGTGAAACGTTACCTTGATGCATTCTTCTTTTCAGTTGCCGCAGCTATCTCCATTAACTAATCACCATCAACCATCACAGAACCAGATGATGAGCTGCTCTTTTGGCTCCTGGATATGTTTACAGTTGCCACTTTTTGGATCCATCCATCTGCAAGATGACCTACATGATGAGCTAGCTCTTCCTTGAGGTCACCCACTTGCTATCTAATTGGAGAATTTAAATCTCATGTACAAAGATGTTATATTAAATGATCCGGGAAGAGAACTTGGATCCTAACCTAAGAACATAATCCCTAACATGAGCTAAGCAAATACTGACGCGGATATGAAAATCGACCAAACACTCTTATTGATGCCAATCAGAACTACAACAACATGGAGCATATGGAACTTTCAACATTATGAACTTTTGGAAAGCCCCATAAAGGAAGTAAAAAAAGTGAGAAAGATAGAATGAGTAATAGATTGATAGGAGAAGCTCTCCCTCTTTCACTTCAATTTTTCCAGCTCTGTGGCGCTAGCCAGATTCTTCCATGTTCATCTCTTCTTCATCGAACGGAAGCACAGATGGACTGCTGATTGTACAAGCCGGCCACCCCTTGAGGGAGTTGTTGTCGGCTCCTCCTCCTCTTCGTAACAGCAGTAAATCCTTCACCATCTCCTGCCTTTGATGTTGTGTTGTTTGACTCCTCACCGCTACTCAATTGATACTTTTCTTCGTCTCTGTAAAGGATCTTTATTATGGCACTATCATTTGCAACAGCCTCTGAGGGGTTATCTTCATGCGTGCTACTCTTCTCGGCGACTGTGGCCTTCATTACTGGTTCCATCCCATTCTGGACCGACTTCACAATGAAGTTTAGGAGAATCTTCCGTGCAAGGTCCGAGTTTTCTGCTTCAGAGTCACTGTTCTTGGAATCATCACTGTTTCTGGTACCTTCATCAATTGGTCCTTCCTCAGACATCTCAGATACTTTTGATCTTTGATCAGTTGAGTCGGCATTCAGGACTTTCCTTGGGATATACTCTGGAGCATGTGGGTTCATTATTCTAGGAGAATTGTACTTCCCAAAACTGGGCTTCATGCGGAATGCATGGCTTGTTCTGTAATATATGGGTGATCTTGGTCCGCACGGAACTCTAGTGGCAACAGGTGGGGCCCTCATTTGTACATCACAAATACCAGTTGCTGTCATTGAGTTCGTCGGATGAAACGGTTCAGCTGCAGCGGAAAGCTTACTGCCATTTATTTCTTTAGGCCTTTCCTCATCTGAGATCAAAATAGGAACAACCTCATCTTTATTTTCTGAAGTACTATTATTCTCCATCTGTTCTTGTTCTTCAACTTCATGTTTGGAAGTGCAATTACTGTTCTTGGGATCTTTCTCTTCCTCAGGCATCTTCTCCGGTAGAAGAATATCTAGCACCTGCATTTCAACTTTTGTGTTGTTATGTTCCTCTTCAATGTCCTTCTCCAACAATGGCTTCAGAACTGTACCTGGTGGTGCTAAAGCAACTTGTTTGTATGACAGAGATCTTGAAGCAACTGTTGCAGATGTCAAGACTTTAGGAGAAGGAACCTGAACTTTTTCCTGCACTGATCTGATAGATTCTTCGCCTCCCCTAGCACCCTCCTTCACCTGCTGCTTCAATGGAGAGTAGAGATCTATCAAATGGGCCCTTGGTCCTGACTTTTTTTCTCGAGAGATTGTCTCCCTCCCAGAGCTACTACCGGTCTGTGCATTTGAATACTCAGAACCACTTATTTGCAATTGTGTGAGGGAAAGTCGCCTCCTGTTGGAATTTTTGTTGTTGTTGCCTGATCGACCCTTGGAACCAGCCTCTTGCCAGCCCGTTGTTTCTTCAAAGTTTGTTGTTTCTCCAAAACTTGTTATAGTTGGTTCATTTCTGGAAATAACATCATTGCTTTCTTCTTGCTTATTCCGTTGAATGGTGGGTAGTTGAATTGCCTCTTCTAAGGTGGCATTAATTTTAAGAATATTGCTTTCTATTGTCATATCGCCATCAACTGCATCAGTATGTGCTTGATTGGAATCATGGCTAATCTGCTGTACCTGAAAAAAGTTTTACTCTAGTGAGAGATGATATCCAATTATAAGTCTGAAGGACCAAATTACCAAAGAAAGAATTAAAATTGAAAAGTTCCACACCTTTGCACGTCGTTGCTTTCTCAGAACATCAGTCTTTTTGATTTCCTGATCAGGGCTTATGTAGTCTAAGAGATCAGAGACACTTCAGGAAAAGATAATAAATAGTTTTGTTAGATATATCAGATAAAATATAAGGGGTTTTGAGCGATAGTTGTTATTGGAAAAATACTCTCACTAAATAGTACCTCAGATGCCCTTTGCTTGCAATGGAGGCATCTGGCTTTGGAGTTCCATTCTTAGCAGCTTCCTGCTGCTCAAATGCCTTTGATTCAAAATATTCAAGCCATGCAGCAGCATCCTGATGATGAACCATATGTCATAGCTTGTCCTATTGGCACATCCTTTTAACTCTTTAGTTTACCTAAATAAGATTTAATCTTTTACCTGAGTGCGAAGGTCATCATGTCCAAGCTTCTTCTGAAGTATCTTAAGAGTGGTTTGCTCATGTTGCACACTCAGAGAGTATGCCTCCATTAGTGATAGAGCTATTGCTATAGCATGAAAACTAGCGGCTGTCTGCACAATATGATGATCCCGTTAAGGAAAGAAGTTCAACCCAGTTACATAAAAAAATTATGAGGGCCAGAGGAAACCTGTATATGATCTTCTCCTAATAATCTTTGGTTGCACTTTAAAGCTTCATGAAGGTATCGAAGAGCTACATGAACATTTCCCATTCCTTCTTCCATCATAGCCACATTAATGTATGTGGCAGCGGTGTTTGGGTGAGATAGCCCACAAGTAAAATGAAGAAGAAACAGAGCTCGAGTCACATATCTGTGAATAACAGAGTAGGTTCAGTAAACAAGGAGATTATTTAGTTAAAGATTAAGTCAAGGAAGCGAACATAATCATAACTTACTTAAGCGCCAGCTCAATGTGCTGAAGTCGGTAATAGAACACAGAGAGATCACCGTAGCTTTTCATTGTGTCAGGGTGGTCAAGTCCAAGTTCTCTCTCATTGATCTCCAAGGCCTTTTGCTGATATATAGTAGCCTAAGAAAGAGATGAGTTCTTTAGTACAATGGATATACAAAGTCTATCTGATAGTGTAAATATATTCATAATGGAATTTTGACCCACCTGATTAAAATCACCAGTATGATATAGAACAACAGCAAGGAGACTGTAAGCACTTGCAGTTGTTCGATGCCAGGGCCCACATACAGAGATCATCATTGCTAGTGCCTAGATTTAAAGGTGAAACATAAGAAATCACTATGTCCAATCAGCAAAAGAGCTTGATTCTTTCTAAAATATGAATTTCCCCCAATACTTACCTTTGTTCCATAACTAACAGCATCCTCGAGCTTTCCTTTATCAAGGGCAACCTTGGATGACTCCAATAAGTTCCGTCCATCTGTTGATGAGCATACTACATGCTGTAAAAAAACAAATGTTAAGTAATATTATATATTCATCTGAAGATCATCATATTTTCAACAAGTAAATTGTGATTTTCTAATTGCAAATTCAAGAAAATCAGAATGGTCAAACTGAAGGTAATATATCTTCCTACCTTGCATACAGGAACTATGCTGATGATGTCACATTTGCCAAAGGGGCTTGGAGACTCCATGTCATAATCTTTAGGAGCCAACTCCAGCCCAACCTTTAATACAAAAACATCCCTTATGAGTAAAAACTTGGGCATTAAGCACAAAGACTTCAGAGTAGTTTGAGGTTCAGTCTACCTTATGACAAAGTCCTCGGAGGATTGAGAGCTTCCTCAAGTGACGGTACTCATCTTTCATCGTCCACCCGAACCTTCTTTCTAAGAATGTCCTCAACCATCTAAGGAGATGGTCATCATTATCTTCCAGTCCACAACTTCCAAGAAGGAAATTCAGGGCTGATGATATGGCCACAGACAAGTTAGCCAGGTTCTCCTCTGATGCCATGACGGCTCTCAGAATGTGCTTAAAGGCTCGTGTGACCATCTCATGGATGCAAAGAGATTGAATATGAGGGAGTTTGGCAGCAAGTTCTACCTGATTTATGGAAGAAAGAAATAATTAAAATCTATCAAGATTATTTACTTTTAACAATGTCATTGGAAAGCTAAAGTATTTTCTTACCACATGGCCTAACGATCGCATATGTAGTCCCCTCAGATGCATGAAGTCAGTTAGTGTCTGACCATCTACTGGAGAGAGCTCGAGTGATCCAAAATCTGTAACCTGAAATTTTTTTAAGAGATAAGGTACTTTAAAGGAAACTGTTGATCAAGGAGTAAGCAAGCATGATCCTTGTAATGGATGGAGTAGGAAAGGATAGCAAGCAAACCAGCTTTGGTAGAGCAACTTCATCATAATACTTGTGTGCCAGCTCAATTAGTTCTTCTACAGACTGTTATGATAAGCAAACACGAATCATGGAATTGTTTAGAGTAACAACTTAACTAGCTGTTTGCAAATGCGTACTTTTGAATGAAGACCAGTTCCCGTTTCCTTAAGACGCAAGAAAGCTTCCTCGGAGATTAGTTTCTTCAGTTTGGCCTCATTTTCCAGATTACCATTGGTAAGCTCAATCAATGCACACTCTGTGCCCACGGTTTTGGGGCCATTTTCTTCCCAATCACTTCCATCAATGTTTGGCTTTCTATCTCTCTTTTTTAACAGCTTGAATTGCTTTCCAAGGCCTTTGACAGCTCCTTCAGACTCATCACCTTTCTCTGTGCTTTTGGCTTGGTTCTCAACTGCACTTTCCTTCTTTTGCAGATGCTGCACCCAACAGGAGCCAAGCTCCCATCGAAGAGATCTCTCAAAAGGAACAAGGCTTGCATCCTCTAGTGCAGTTAAGCTTTCTTTAATTATGCTCTGAATTTGGCTCTTGAAATCTTTGGACTCGTCCAGGCACAATTCCTCGGACTGCCCTCCTGATAATTCAGCATCATTTGGTTTGTGAAGGAGAACTCGGAGGCTGCAAACAAAAAACATTTCACCATAGTTTTACATATTAAATACAATGTTCAAAGTGTTTGAGACATTAGTCTCATGATAAAGCGAACCTATTGACATTAAGGGAATTAGATCCTCCATTTGGTTGGTCCTCAACTTCAAGTTCACCAGCCTCAAACTTCCCCTTCTTCAGACTGCCCAAAACTTTTACTTGTGCAGTGTACCCACAATGTCTCACCATGACAACTCCAAATGTGTCTATGTCCTGGAAAAAAATTATTTGTCTAAGCATTTATATTATGTAGGACATGAAGAGAAACTAAAAACATTGGAAGGATAAGTTACATGAATCATAACGCTCTCATCTGCTGTAATCCCTTTGAGTAGATTCTTCTCAACAACTCCCTTTAAACATAAATTGGATGAGTTATTCCCATTCAGCTTAGCATTGTCATCACGTTTCACTATAATGGACAAGTCCCCCTCATGCGTATCTTTAACAATCACACCTGCTCCACAACCCATCATGTCTTCCGCTCTTGAATCAGAATCTATGAGACCACGGATTGTTGATACAGCTTTCAAAATTGATGAGTCAATAAATTGACTATGCAGCAGAAATGCCTTGCGATCCCTGACTACCCTCTCCTCCTCTGTCTTGCAGGGAAGAGCTCCCAAAACTGCAAAGTCTGTTGCCCATGACCGGTGGTTTTGCTTACCCTTTTTTCCCTGGCCACCACCAATGCCTCCCCATGTTTCATCTTCAGCTGGTAATGGCATAAATTTGGCAGGTGATTCGGCAATAGAAGGTGGGACCAGCCATGTGTTTGCTCGGAAACCAAATGGGAGATTTCCAAACTGGAAATATGGAAAACATTTTCAAGGGATATTAAACCTGCCCCATGATAGCAAAGAAGAAATTGGAAGGCCTGAGTAAAAAACTTACCTTATTTCGCTCCATAAAAGCCTTCATTAACGATTCATATGCCTGAAAATAACATACCACCCAGTTCATTAGAGAAGCAAAGGATAATGTACAAAATTTGCAAAGATAACCACTTCATTGATATAAAATCCACTCAATGTTACCGACATTGGTGAAAGCTCGACTAAGCTGCTGCAGAAGGTCGACCAGTGAGTGACTCTGCTGGAAAAGCTTCCCGTCAGTGTAGAACCCTTTGACTGATGCAACCACATTTATCTGCTTCCCATTGCATATCTTTATCTGCAAGCCGTGCCTTTGGCTCTCAAAACTGTATCCAAAAAGAGTTACCAACTTAAGAAAATAAAATTTTCTGCAGATAAAGGAAAACCTGAATTCCAAAGTAGTCATCCTTCCGCTTCTCTGAGATGTCCTTCCTCGCGTATCTACTTAAACCTGAAAAAGATACAGAACCCACGGTAACTTATTTGTCAAGAAGACATTCAATATTAGGCAGCACTTGAGGTTAACGTAGTTGACGGAATTTTTGCAATATTGACCCTATAAATATCCTTGCTAATGTTCAGTTTCATCTTTCGTTTCAAATTAGCATACAGCAGAGGCAGAAACCGAAACAAGGGAGGGAGAGGGGCTTACTAAGAAGAGGAGGCGTAAGGTTGGAGACCGAGAAGAAGTCATAGAACTCGGAGAGCTTAGGGATCGGGTGGATCGCCGCCATGTTGAGGTCCGGGGATACCGCCGAGGCTGGAGGCTCCGGCTGTCCACCGCCATTGGCCTTCCCATCGACCGGCGACGGCGGGTTCGGGGCCTGGCTGTGTGCTCTGCCCTTCTTCGCGGAGGGAGAGAGGGGCGTCTGTGCCGATGACTTACTATTGGGCTTGGGCTTGGAAAAGCGTGTGGTGCAAGCAACTATGTCAAGGAGCCGCCGCACGTGGGCCACCGAATGGGCCTCGTCAATGTATTCCTCTGCAACGAAGCTTTACTCCATTATTTTTAATGCATGAAATTGTAGAATTGTATTTGATTTGCTAGACCATTTTTGGACAAATTCCACAGTATAAACTTAACCTAAATCTTATCGAATATGTCCAACTCAGCACGATGTCTTGGTTCGTACTGGTGACATTGGACTTCACGAGGGTATCAAAAAAAGTGCAGATTCAAGAACACGTGAAACGACATTTAAGTATTAAAGATCAGTAGAGTACCCGACAGCGCCTCCCATGTAATAAATACTTGAAGCATTTCTTTTTGTAAAAAAGTAAAGCCCCATTTTCCAATGGTCATTAGGGGTGAAAACCGTTTGGAACACAGTTTTTCCATGTGCAAGAATTTTGTCCGAAACCCTTAATTTTTACTGATTCATTTACTCCTTTTGCTGAATTGCTCGGTAAGAGAAATCATCTACCAACCTTCAACCATCCTCAGCAGACATGGCTTCAGAGTAGCTAACTCTACTCTGTCATTCAACCTCTGGCCTTTGACCTGTTTCAGCAAGCAACAAAACCATTGCCCCCCATCGACCAAACTAGTTAGACTCCCTTTTTGGACAGAACAATTAAGGAAATTGAAACGCATCCCTCCGGGCATGGGAGAAAGAAGAGCGAGCTTGCCTCATGGGACAGAGAATAGTTCGTCATGTGGCATGTTTCCACATGGTTGTCCAGCAGTCTCCTGACATCCAGTATCCTGTCCGTGGATATTCCCTTGAAGGAATCGGAAAAAAAACATGAAAAGATTTCAGTGCCGCAGCGATTCCATTGATTTTCATACGTCTCTGTTTTATCAGATTACCTTCAAAACAACATGTGTGTCGTATGGGGTGATGACGGTAACATCGAGGACACTGGGAACTGCATCCAAATATGTAAGGCGATGAGAAAGAACAGATATCATCTTTCCTTGTTAATGTATCTGAAAATATCATCGAATTAAAGCACAAAAGGAGATATGAGAATCATGGGACAATTAAGGCACCGTCCACACCTCTGTCTTCCTTTTTCTTCTTCTCAGCTTTTGCCTTTGCCGACTTGCCCTTCCCTGATTTTGGAGCCATTGCTGCCGTCTACTGCTTCCTCCAGGAAAATGTGAAAAACGGTGGTTACACTCCTAACCTTCAGCCGCAGATTATGGTTCCTAGTAAACGATTGCTGGTATTTGAGGACCGAGAATGAGGTAGAGAGGGAGAAAGAGATAGGGAGAGAGAGGATGTTGGATGAGGAGCTTTTGAAGGAAATCTTGAGAAGGGGCAAATGTGGAGGGGATAGAAGATAGGATAAGAGGGGGTTTTGGGGTTTACCCTCTCGATTTTGCGAGCAATCCTGACCACACCAATTGTTGTGAAATGATGATGCGAAAATCTGCAATTTTTGCAACTCCCGTTTATATGATTATTCCACAGACTATGTCATCATGGGCTTACGAATAGCTCAGCCCAAGGAGAGAGAGAGGGCCATGAAGTGTGAGATGGAACCAGAACAGAGGCTGTTGGTTGTGGGAGTTTCGTGGAACTGATGGCTGAGAGGCTACCACGTGGAAGTGCCTCATGGTATCAGTCAGTAGCTTTGTCCTATCGGATATCGGGACTCTTTCCTCTCTAACTCTCCGCCTCCGTTTATTTGCTGGTGGACTCGTGATTTGGAAGCTGTCCTCAATTTTTAAAGTTTTTCCCGGGTTTGATATCAATTTTGTTAGGGTTTGATCTACTACTTTTGATGCCCACGATTTGACATTACGATATCTAATGCAATATATTGTTGTATAATAAAATTTACTTACTCATAATAATAATAATAATATTATTATTATTTAAAGAGTGTAAATTATAATTTGAGAGAATATTTAAATTTGAAATAAAAATTTAATTTTTTATTTTTAACTTTTAATTAAACATAATTATTCATGTGGGCTATTTTCTGCTACCCACTCCCATTAAAAAAAGATGAAAGTTGTCGTTAATTTATAAATAAATTAATATTAGTAAGTTAAATAAAATAAATAAGTGTTATATTTATAAGTTTATAATTATTAAATTACTTATCAATTATAACTTTTAAATAAATATATTTTCGATCACTTAATTTTAAACTGTATTGAAATGAAATATTAAATAATATATTTAATTTTTTCTTATTATTTTTCGATGTGCATGTACCATTTAATATCTAATTTATCCATTTTCTATAGTAAAAGATTTCTTTATTATGATTGTGTTTAGAAAACTTAATATAGGATAAAAAGTGAATTGAATTCAATGAATTACTTTCTAATAATTCATAAAAAAGATTATCATATTTCGATAATTTAATTAGATGTAAAATTGAAAAATCTTCCTTTTTTTAGCCGTAAACTGTAGAAGGTTTTTTTTTGTTCTCTTTTTATTTTTTTATTTTGTTTATTTAAGAGGAATTTTTTATTAGTAGAGTAAGAAATAAGAAGAGTAAATATTATTAATATAATAAAAAAGAACAAGAAAAAAAATTAGAATTACTAAAAATTCAACCGTATGCACAATTATAAAATAAAAATATACAACTCGAGTTTATTATTCACAATTCTACAATACCGTTCGTCTCGTATACAGTTTGTTTAATAACATTTTTAAAAATTACACGTAACAATACCGAAATAATATACGTCTTGTATAAAGTTTGTGGAATAACGTGTTTAAAAATTGCACGATACCGAAATAATAATATTCGACTCGTATATAGTATATATAATAACGTGTTTAAAAATTATATATAACAAATATATATATATTGTACATTAGAAGATATGTTAAGAATATTATACTAAATTAAATATAATATACGAGTGTTGTTAATTTATAAAATTGTAAATTTTACAATATTTATAATTAATAATTTTTAAATAAAAATGGGTTTGAGTTCGAGAATATATTCCCTCACCCACCAGAATATATGTTAGAAGACACTCAAATTTAAGTTTGTATCAAATTAATAATGATATTTTGAATAATTAATTAAGAATTTATAATAAGATGAAAAAAATTAAATTAAATAATATTAAACTAAATATATATTTAATTTCCAAAAATACTAAAAATGGTAAAATTATAATATTTTATCGAAAAATACAAATAAATAAATTTATAAAATTAAACAAAACCATTATTGCACAAGTCAATGGGATCATCCCACGATTGATACTATTCATCATCATCTTAAGTAAATGTGGCATTCTTCATATTATGAAGAATGTATTGTTGCAACGATTTTTTATGGAGAAATATTGTTGTCATGTTTTGTCCCAATTCTTGGTTGGGATCTTGTGGAATTTATCCGATTTTATAATTATGTGTATTTTTACTAATATAAAATCAAAATAACTAAGTTTTAGAATAAATAAGGCTACTTCAAATTTCAATAGAAATTTAAAATATTTTTTAATAAATAGTGTGGCAAAAAATTGTACAAATAATTTGGGAATATAGTAATTAATAAGTAATAATTTAAAATATTTGTATGCTAACTTCGAGATTTATTTCAATCTACGCTTGTTTTGTAGGTGATGTTCGAGCTTGTAACTCACAGAACCTCGACTTTCACTTGTAATTATTTGGGGAGTGGTAAACTAAAAGTTCACTGAATGATTTACTAATGTCGGATTACTACATGACTTACCACTTCAAACTTTACGTAAAATTCTAACATTAAAATTTATTAACGATTTTTACAAAATTATTCATTGTTCATAGTTTTACCTAACCCCTTGATATTCATGTCTTAGGCAACTCGAAGCTGTAATTCATTATTTCGTCAGGTCAAACTTTTTTCACCAAAAATCACATCAATTATTCATGGTATGGACACAATATCACATATTGGCAACTCACGACCCAAGTTATACTCGAAAGTCATCATAATTTCGATTGGGGTAAGATGAGAGCATGTAAGTAACGTGTACTCTCCACAACTAATGCCCCTCAGGTTCATCTCTTATTTGGATGCATTAGCATCCGAGAACATGATATTAACCCGCCCAACGCCATGTACATGCCTCTTACACATGTAACTCAATTTCACCATTTCTCATTGCAACGGTGTAACACTTGGGACCACACTTGTACATAATTTGGGAGTCCCGGGAAATTTGGAAGCACTATTATCAATTTCTCCTTATCCACCACTTCCAATCTTACTAGGTATTGACACTACCTTAATAGGTGTCCTATAACCGCCCCCACTTCCTACCGATATATAATATACACACATGTATATTCACAAACATGCACTCATACAACAATCATACCTATCCCCATTTCTCATTTAGTATAATCCTCATTCAAAACTTATATGTTCAAGTGCATGTAGGAAAACAGTAGGTAGTGTGCATGTACCAATTTTCCTGGGCGTCAACATTATCTTAGCATGTGTCTTGTTAACACCACCACTTCCTATCAGTATACAATATGCACACATGTAATAAACATGTACTTAGGAGCAATCATGCCTATCTCAATTTCTCATTTAGTGTAGTATTCATTTGAACCTTTTATATTTAGGTGCATGTAGGAAAACAATAGGTAGTATGCATGTACCACTATATCACAACTAGTTTGATCCATATCCCTACCAACTACTCATTTAGATTCATGTACTAATTCAGTAGTAAAACATCATATTCTCAGTCATATCACATGGAGTTTGGTCATCACTTGACCCACTCATATCATAAATGTTACCACATATACAAGGCCCCAACTCACATAGTCCTAACACGCGACTATGGTTCATTAGTTCCGACCTATATGACCCTTACCCCATTTCTTTAGTTTTGAAAATGGTATTCTTTAGTGAGCATGCATCCATGTCATTTTTCACTTCATTTAATCATTTTTCTAAATCATGTATCATATTTGTTGGGTATTATTAAAAGCAGTAAATTGTATTAGGTTGGTCCAATTGCACTCACCATCATTACTCCTACTCACTATTTTCATCGGAACTTGTTCATTCTCACTGTTATTTCCTTTAACTCGGTTATGCAATCCATGTGTGATCAACTGTATGATTCATTTTACATGAATCAAATTATATAACTAGGTCATTTTAGATATAAACTAAGTAATTATAAATATTATCCCGTAATTTTTCACAAATTATTATTTTGTACATTGGGCATGGTTCTCTCGACTAAGAGCCCTCATAATTACTAACCCCCACCTTTAATTTCATTCTAATTCATAGGTTACACCCATATTTAGTCTTATTTACCAAAATACCCAAATATTTCTAAGTTCCCTACTTAGATAACTCAACTTTTCTAAATTTTGTATTTTGGTTCTAGGCGTCGACACTAACTTGATAGGTATTATGTCAATGCCCCAAACTTCCAACCAGTATATAAATATACACATATGAATATCACAGAAAACATACACACAGATAACACTTATTATTATCTCACATTTTACTCAATATGGTACTTATTATGACTATCTCCATTCAGGTACATATATAAAAAATAAGCAATATGCGTGATTAATTAATCACATGGAGTTTGATCCATCACTCGACCAACTCAAATATTTATATGCATGTACTATGTTAGTAGGAAATTCTCATTATTAAGACCTTATCACAATGAGCTTGGTCTATCACTCAACCAACTCTTATATGCAATGATAGCATGGGCACAAGACCCCAACCCACATAATCCTAACATGTGACTATGGTCCATTTATTTTAGTATAGCAACTGTTAACCATTTATTCACTTTTGAAAATGATATTTCTTAGTGAATATGCATCCATGTCATTTTCACTTATTTTCAATGATTTTACAAATCATGCGTAATTCATTTTAGGGTATTATTGAAAAGCAGTAAAGCACATTTAGTCGGTCCAATTAGATTCACTGTCACTACTCCAACTCATTATTTTTATTGGAACTTGTTCGTTCCAATGAGTTTTCCTTTTAGCTCGCGTTGTGAGATCCTTACTCGAGAGATGGTGTATTCTCTCTACAATAGTCATTGTAAGGCATTGAAATCGATGTAAGTACTTATATCAAAATATAAATTATGCCCCTTAACTTTCCTATGCAATTACGGTTTTGCCCCACGAGCTTAGTTTACTTGACTTACGTGTCAAAGAATCGTTCTTTAAATAACCTACTTTTAAGGTTAGTTACAACCATTTATGGTCATAACCTCTTGTGGTTATACTTGTTCATGTGCTTAAAAATATTTAATCTACCACTTAGGTACCTTACTTCCCCAAAATTGTATTTTGGTTCCTAATTTGGGCAAAATTACAATTTTATCCTTTATAACTTCAAATCCATCCTTTTTGGACCCTAGACTTTTTCAAGTCTTTCCCTTGGGTACTCAAGTTTCCTTGAGTCTCATTTTGGTTTCTAAAATAACTTATGATATTTCATAAATCTTATTTCTCACTATTTGCAAAATAGTCATTAAGTTGGGAAAAATTACCATATACTCCCTACACGTTAAAAATTATCTTTTTGGAACCTTATATTATCCAAATCTTCCATTTGGCTCACTAAACTTCCTTTAGTCTCATTTTGGTCCTTAAACTTCCCAAAAATTACTTTTGGGTGCACAAATTTCCTTATTTGCACTTTAGTTCATAAACTTTCTCTTTTGTCACTTTTAGGTCCTTAGGCATTCCAAACATACGATCCAAGTTTCAAAACTTTAGCAATATTTTCAAATGATCCTAAAACCTTATTTAGACCTTTAAAAAGATGCCAAAGAAAACTTATCCTCAAATGGGTCCTCTAACTTATCCATATTTATATTTTAGTCCTCAATCTTTGCTCCCCAACAAAATAATTCATAAAAAATCTCAAACTCAAATATGATGTCCCTGTGGGCTCTCCCTAGGCCATTGTGGCCACTTCTCCATCGAGATTGGTTGGAACAGTGACAATGAGAGGTAAATATAACCTAGTAGTTTATCGAGGAAAAGTTTGGTCAAGGTAAGGATCTCACAAGAGATAGTGACTTGGGTAGAGACACCAATGAAGTTTGAAAGCTGACTTGTCACTCCCCAACCCAGTTTGGTCGGATCCCCGTGATCAACCTGCCACTCTTTCGATTTATTAAAGGGTTTCCCCTTATTATGAACCGTAAAGAGTAAGGCATTTTTTAAACTTGCACCATTACCTGGAATAGTATAATCAAAACTCCATGAAATTTTAAACTTTACATACCTGTCTTACAGGCATCTTAGTTGTTGGTTTTTAAGGGTAGGCTTTCCGGGATTTTCTGAAAGGGATATAAGGGAGGGGGTGAGTATGACTACTCAGTGAATGAGTTTTCAAATGTCTACTTTTAACATTTAAGGAAAACATTTATATGTAGTGTGCTAGACTCCTTTCTTTTAAAAAATTCCTTCATTTAAAAATTCAGGTTTTTTCATCATTTCTTATTTACCACGGTGTGTTATCACCAAACACACATCCTTCATCATGAAGGTTACACACATTCGCAGGTTAGTACGACTACTAAACCCACTAGTGGCTTCGGAGCGACTTTACTGGCCACCCGGATAGAAGCATGACGACTTCTACCCTGAGGATGAGTGGATGTACGCGACATCCGACCCTCAATCCTGAAATTGCTTCTTCATGTCCATATGAGGACAAATACCTCATCCCGTCCCCACCCTGGTCTCATGCGCTTAGTACTACTACAAATTTCGCACAGACACCTAGAACGACGATTTGCCCTTATACTCACCGGGTTGTCCATGGCCCTTAGGACACATCACTACCTCTCATGGGCATCTTGATGATCCCGTACTCATAGTGCATGCACAAACAATATTTTCTTATTATGCCATGTAATTTGTGGTGCCATTTGTCCAATGGCCCCGACTATCAACTTAACCCGCAGTTGTTTGTCTTGACTGGTCTGTTGACTTGTCATGTCGCACTGCTGCTAGTTGACCGAGCATGCCGGTCCTATCTTGGTACCATGGCCAAACAATTCACTTATTAAGTTTTATGGCACATATATTATGTTCGTTTACGAGCTCCTACTCGTGCCAACTAGCCTTGGGCCCACTGTATGAGATTTTCAAAATCGGGCATTTAGCCCCCAAGTTCCAAAATCGAGGCCCCTGGCCTATAAGAGCTATTCGAGCTCCCATCAAGAAGGTCTACCAAATAGTTTAAGCATTGGCACACAGTCAGGGGAGAACACTTTCGACAAAATAGGTTTTCACTATCTATTATACCAACCGGTATAAGGACATCTCCATTCATAACCGATGAACGGGTTTTCAACTTCATTCGAGGAAGTCTCATCATACCAACCGGGTATGATCTACTTACAACCGGTAAGTAGTTTTTTCGAATAATTTTCACATCACTTTCTCTAAGTAGTAATGATTAAAATACCACTAAAAAGTGGATTTTTATACAGATGCACTTATCATTCCCAACTGAGTATGATATATAATCCCACTCACAACCGGTAAGTTGTTTTTTTTTATTTTTAAGTTATACTCATCATCCCAACCGGGTATGATGTTAGTAAACACACTCATCCGTTAACATAGTGAATTCCACTAGACCAGTTCTTTGTATTCACGTGAGCTCGTCCATGTTGGCGTTCTCGATATATCGCGTTCCTACACGATATGACCATCATTGTTCATTATTACTCGACATAATAGCCTTCATTCATTTCCAATGAATGAGAAAACCTAAACTTTTAGTTATTTGCACTTAGGTCCCTAAAGTTATTTCTCTTTAACTTGAAGTCCCTAATGTCGGTTTTTCCTCAAATTGAGTCCCGTAACTTTTAAAATTTATCTTGGAACCTCAATTTATTCAATTTCACCAAAAAGGAGTTTAATTTCCCAAATTTCCAATTTGGTCCCCCAATTTTTCTAAAATTACCATTTTGCCCTTCCTTTACAAAAAAAAGTAAGTTTTGCCCCAAAAATTCCAAAATTCCTCAATTGGTCCTCCAACATTATTTTCATGCCCAATTTACCCTCAATTTCATAAAATTGCATTTTGGTCCTTTGAATTTCGAAAATCTTCAATTTTCCCAATTTCACCCCCCCACTTTTAACTCCTTAGCACAACCGAATTTGATTTTATCAAATTGACCGATCAAATACATCTAATTGTTGAAATTGAAGTTAAAATTGAGTTCCTCCATCTTCTTACGATTCAATAGCACTTTGAATCGTAAGTTTTGACACGAGATCAAGATCAAACGGAGCTTCGTCGGAAAACGAACTGTAAAGAGAGAAAGCTTCGATTACTCACCGGTGAGGGCACAGCGGTCCGAGCTTTCAATTTGGGCAGATAGCTCTCATCCTGAGGTTCATTCTACAATCAAGAATTGCATCAATTGATGCTGAATTGAGTTAGAATTTCATCATTGAAATTCTGTCGGTTCTCTCTCTAGCACCAACCGAAAATTGTAGAGAGGAGCCGAATTGGCTTACATTTCAGTCCTAATTCAGCCGTAGGAGGGCTGAGGAAGTGTTGGGAGGGCTCAAAATGACCGATTTTATCTTGGATGAAATAGGGCAGCTTCGGTCCGTCTTAGCTGCTTCACTGTTCCATCATGCTGGCGCTTTTCCAGCAATTCTCGAATTGACTGGAGTTTGCTATTAGATAGCTGCTTTCTCGCTGGTTCTAAAGAGCCCGACCTCTTCTTCTGAGGTTAAGAAAAAATGTTCAAATCAATGCTCTGGTTCGAGCTTCACGGGGAAATGGAGTAGTAGAGAGAGAGAGAGAGAGAAGTGTTTAGGTGTGAGGAGAATGAATGTGGATGACCTCTTTATATAGGTGTAAAATCGTGTATTAAATATGAGAGATTTATTACTAGTATTAATATTGCCATAAATTATTGGTATTAATTCCAATAATTTAATTTTTGTATTAAATTATTTATATTAATTATAAAATAATTTAATTTAGGTATTAAATTATTCGTATTAATTACAATAATTAAATATATATTAGCTTCAAAGTTCTTATGGAATCTTGTTCACCTAAACCAATTTGGTTTTTCTCTTCCAATTTGTCTTAAGTTTCTTTTCCAAGGTTTAATGAACCCTTTGGATCATCCGAAAATTGTAAATTTCCAAATTGTTTGTTCCCAAATGATCGGGTTTATAAACTAGCTCGATTTTCTTACTCGGTTTGACCGATTCTTTCCCAGTTTTCCTTAACTAAAAAGTGCGGGGTTTACATGACTTCTAGAAGAGTCTATGACCACTTTAAGCACCTCAAATAGAGGTATGAACAACATGCAAAGACCATTTTACTAAAGTTTGTCATAATTGAAGCTAAATAACATTTCTCATTATTTATTCGACCTCGATTCTTACCCAAATTGTATAAGGTTAGTGGCATTCAAATGTTGGGACCAAGAGTAGTCTATTATATTTTTTTGTGGTCCTTGTTGGTTGTCGAGGCCATTGAAAATTATCTAGGAAGCAAATGCTCTATTCTTTGCTAGAGAAGGTCATGTAATGTTTGATCACGCCGGTGATGGTAGATTTAACGTTTTGGTCGAGAGAGGTGGTATTGGAATGTTCTCTCATGTAGCTTTCCAACAACACATAAATCACTAAATTTGGTGGTTGGAAGAGAAAGTGATATTTTCTACAAGTTCGATCACTGAAAAATGGAGGTATGAGTGTTTTAGAGAGAATTTTGATCATCATTTGATTGTGGGACATCTAAGCTTTATATGGCCATAAACTAGACTTAATTGGCTATTTGATCATAGCCCCCTTTCATCATTCTATAACATGTGGCTCTCTAAATTAATTAATTAGTGTGAGGTGAGTTTTGGATTGTGATTGGGGAAAATCCAGGTAAAAAATAGGGTTTAGGCTAATTAGTCGGGTGAAGGGGATGATGTGCATGTGTCATGTGTCTTGCCGGCTCAGTCGGTTTAGCATTGTTCCAAACCAGTTTCCAGCAAATTTCTTTGTCGGTTTAATCATTTCTTGGTCGGTTCACCCTCAATTCGACCGGTTCTTGACCTAATAAAATTATCTAAAAATTCTTTGTTCAATTTCACATTGAGTGGGCTTAAGAATTACTAAATTATGTTTTGTCTAGCCCCCTCTAAAAATCAATTGCAAAAGAATTACCAAAATGTCCCATAAGTCCTCTAGTATGTGCTTCCCTAACAAGTAACTCACGCAAAGATGATTGAGGGATACACAATTTATTTTCTCAAAAAATGAACCCATTTTACAAATAAAATCTTCCAAACCCACAATTTATACAATTTTTAATCAAATCACAAAAAATTAGGATCTTTCTCATACAATTCATTAATATAATTAAACCCAAGCAATGCAGAATAAAGGATTGCAAGCATAGCGTATCTTTAGAATAACGCATCAATAACTATATTTTCCTTACCGTGTTTATAATTGATCACATATGGGAATGTCTCAATGAACTCCACCCACCTAGCATAACGCTTGTTCAACTTGTGTTGCCAATTGAGGTGTTTAAGAGATTCATGATTTATCTGAATCACAAACTCTTTCTACCATAAATAGTGCTGCCATGTTTGTAGGTTTCGAACTAGGGCATACATATCCTTGTCGTAAGTTGGATAGTTGAAGGTTGCTCCACTCAAATTTTCACTAAAATATGCAGTTGGCCTTCCCTCATGCATCAACACACCTCCAATACCTACCCCTAATGCATCACACTCAATTTCAAAAGTTTTAGAAAAAATAGGTAAGGCAAGCAATGAGACACTTGATAGTTTATCCTTTATCAATTCGAATGTGTTTTGTTGCTCAACTCCCCATTTAAATGCTACATTCTTCTTTATAATAGCAGTAAAAGGTGCAACATAAATACTAAAATTAGGAACAAAACGTCTATAAAAACTAGTCAATTCATGAAAACTTCTTACCTGACTTACGAAATTTGGTGTTGGCCAATCTCGAATTGCCTTAATCTTTTCATTGTCAACTCCAATCCCTTCTAAATTTATAACATACCCAAGAAATACAAGTTTATCCAAACAAAAGACACATTTTTTTAAAATTGGAAAATAACTTATCTTTCCTTAAGGCTTCTAAAACAGTTGTTAATTGTCTTCCATGTTCATCCATGATCTTGTTGTAGATTAAAATGTCATCAAAATATACAACTACAAATTTCCCAATAAAAGCACGCAAAATATGGTTCATTAATCTTATGAATGTACTAGGTGCATTAGTTAATCCAAAGGGCATAACTAACCATTCATATAAACTTTTTTTGTTTTAAATGCAGTTTTCCATTCATCTCCTTTTTCATTCTAATTTGATTATATCCACTTTTAAGATCTATTTCCAAAAAATAAACAAGATCCATGCAATTCATCTAACATATAATCCAAACGAGGAATAGGGTGTAAATACTTTATCGTGATATTGTTAATAGCTCGACAATCTATGCACATTCGCCAAGTTCCATCCTTCTTAGGGACAAGTAGTACAAGAACAACGCATTGGCTCATACTCTCTCGAACATACCCTTTTTCCATTAGTTCCATGGCTTGGCATTGAAGTTCCTTTGTTTCCTCAGGGTTACTTCTATATGCACGCCAATTCAGAATTATTGCATCAAGGATAAAATCAATTTGATGTTCAATTACTTGAATTGGTGGCAAACCTGGCGGTATCTTTTCGGGAAAAACATTCATAAATTTCTGCAAAATAGTAATAATATTGTATGGCAAAGATCCGACAAGGTTGTTAGTACTCAAAAAGGCATCCTTGTACATAAGTACAATAAGAGCCTGTTGTGAATGTATAGCTAACTTAATCTCACTTTTTTTAGCAATAAAATTATTTTTACTCTTTTTTTCAAATTCAGGCTTTTCTCTCTTTTTTTTTTAACTCTTTATTCTTTTCTTCTTCTATCTTTTTTTTCATTCACCTTTTTCCTTTTCATTTGATCCTCAAAAACTTACTTTGGAGTCAATGATATAAGAGATATTGGTCTTTCATTCATCACAAATGAGTACTTATTGGTGAATCCATTATGCTTAACTTGACAATCAAACTGCTAGGGTCGTCCCAAAAGAATATGACATGCATGAATTGATATAACATTGCATAGTATTTCATCCTGATATTTTCCAATAGAAAATGCAACCAACACCTGCTTGGTTATCTCGAGTTCGCTTTGAACATTCAGCCATTGAAGTTAATATGGCTTTAGATGCTTTAATGTCGGTAATACCAATTTCTCCACAAACTCAATTCTAGCTATGTTAGTGTAACTTCCTCCATCTATAATAACACAACAAATATTATTTTTCACACAACAACGAGTATGAAATAAGTTCTCACACTGGTTGTTTTCTTCTTCTTTTTGCATGAGCACTAAGAGTTCGCCTTTCTACTAATAACTCTCCTTCTTTGGCATACACACTAGCATCCTCAAGTGGTGGCATATCAGGATTGTTCTCTTCTTCTTCATCCTTGGTCTTGATCTCTCCATCAACATTGATCACCATGGCCCACTTATGCAGACATTGACTTGCTACGTGACCCTTGTCTTGGCATTGATAACACTTAATATCACGATATTTAGGAGTTGTGATATGAGTGTTACCTTGTTTTTGGGTCAAGCTTGCTTGGTTTTCTCCTTTGGAGGCTGAGATTGAGTTTAAAACATCTCAACTTGCTTAGAGGTTGGTTTCCATGTGTGTGAGGGACCATTGTTTAATCCACTTTTGTGTAAATTCTTCCTCTTCAGTTGTTGTTCAACTTTAATAGCTTGGTGCACCATGTCTTAAAGCTCAACATGATATTGCATTTCTACTACATCAGCTATCTCATGGTTTAGGCCATGCAAAAATTTGGCCATAGTAGCCTCTCTATCTTCCTCTACATTAGCTTGAATCATAGTAATTTCCATCTACTTGAAGTACTCGTCGACACTTTAGGATCCTTGGGTAAGCTTATGATATTTATTGAACAACTCGCGGTGGTAGTGGCTCGGGACAAATCATCATCGCATGATTGCTTTCATCTCATCACAAAATTCCACAGGACGTTCATGATTTCTTTTCCTATCCTTCACCAACTGATCCCACCATATTATAGCATAGTCAATAAATTTGACAATAGTAAGTCGTACCTTTTTCATCTCGGAGTAATTATGACATTCAAAAACCATATCCATCCTCTTTTCCCATTAAAGTAAGGCTTATAGGTCAGTTTTCCTTTAAAAGAAGGTATATTCAGTTTGATGTTGTCCAAGTTGTCATCAATATATGGTCGTCCTCTATGAGCATATCGATTGATGGAATCGCGCCCGAGTCTATTGTGATTACCTTGGATTTCATCGAACTCATCAAGATCTTGTGGATCAAGACACCTAGATTGAAAGCTTCGAGGTCATTGTTTTGTAGGGGTATGTTGACGTTAACCCTTCACTCCTTCCTCCAATTGATCCATCCGCACGTGAAGTGGCTCCAATTCAAACTTCATCAACCATCTCATCTCACTTATTATAGCATGCAGTTGTAAGTTTGGAATGAGTTGTGGGGACTCCTACTCATTTGGGTCATCTCCTATTCGTTGAGCCATGTGTTCCTACAAATGTTAAAAAAAAAGAACCTCACAACACTCATGTATTCTCTCAATCACTCGTATTTCACACTCAACTGGTTTTTTTTTATGGATTTAAACACTCTTGCTTTTTTCTTCTTGTATGACTTATTTCAATTTTAATTGAACTTAAGAACAAATCATTTTTAGTAAGCAGTTCAACTTGAGGAACAATCAAAATAAATCAACAAGATTTCAAAATCAATTGCAAAAGAATTTAAGTGAGAGATACAAGATAATAGGGATATAGAATAAAAAGATGGAAAATCTAATATGTAAACCCCGCCCTTTTGAGCTAAGGAAAAACCAGGAAAAGAACCGGTCAAACAGAGTGAGAAAACCAAACTGTTTCATAAACCCAATCATTTGTGAACGGACAATTTGGGAATTTACAACTCTTGGGTGATCCAAAGGGTTTATAATACTATTGAAAAGAACCTTAGGACGAATTGGAAGAGAAAAACTAGACCGATTTGGATGAACCGGACCGACTTGATTGAACTAGTTTATGAACAGAGTCGGTTCATGAACTGAAACCGGTAGAGAAAGGGAAAACAAGGAAATTTATGGACCCCTTGTGACTCGAAGAGAGTTATAAACCTTGGAAAGGAACCTTTGAACAAAGTGGGAGAGAAAAACCAGATCGGTTCAGGTGAACCGAACCTGAACCAAATTGAACCAGTTTAAGGACCGAGTCATTTTATGAACCAGAATCGATAAAGAGATGGTAAACCGAAAATTTTATGGGCCCTAAGTGACCCAAGGAGTCACAAAAGACATGGAACTGGACTTGTGAAGGAATTGTGGATGAAAACCATACCGGTTCAGGTGAACCAGATCCGAACCAATTTGGACCAGTTTGAACCACTATTGAACTGAATCCTAAATTTATTTTTCTAGGTGGCTTAAATAATTCAAATTGGAGATTCGAGGCCACCATTAGATAGAAAATGAATTCAGAAGTTTTTAGATTTGAAAAACTTGGTCGAATGAGGGGTGAATCAGTTGGTTTAATCTTTGAACCCGGTTTGGACCGGTCCGATCCAGTTCGGAACAGTGTCATCTTCTTCCTCAGAATGACAACACTGTTCACTCGCCGAAAAATCGAAGCAGCATCGATGAAGAAGAAATGCTTCCGTTTGATACGTTTTTGCTCTTCAATGCCTGTTATAATGGTGCCAAACGGACGACCAATGGGTCCACGAGCTCTTCATATAAAGAGCCCCTCCCCATTCATCCTCTCCACACCTGAAAACTCCATTCTCTCTCAACTACTCCATTTTCTGGCGAAGCTCGAACCAGAGCTTCGATATGGGGTCTTTTCTGAGCTAAACAAGGTGAGATCGGGTTCTTTAGAACCGGGGAGAAGTCAGCTACATGCCTGTAGTCTTCGTTTGCTCCGAGGATCGCTGGAGAAACACCAGCGTGATGAAACAGTGAAGCAACTCCGGTGGACTGAAGCTGCCCTATTTCGGCCGAGTTGAAATCGACCATTTCGAGCCCTCCTCAGGCCAAACCAAGCCCTCCCAAATCTTCCTCATCCCTTCCACGGCCGAATTAGGACCAAAAGGTAAGCCAATTCGGCTCCCCTTTACAATTTTCGATCGGTGTTAGAGAGAGAGTCGGCCGAATTTTAATGACGAAATTCTAATTCAATTCGGCATCAATTGATGTGATTCTTGATTATAGGAAGAACCTCTGGAGGAGTGCTACTTGTCCAGATAGAAAGCTCAGACCGCTGTGCCCTCACCAGTGAGAAATCGAAGATTTCTCCCTCTACAATCCGTTTTCCAACGAAGCTCCATTTGAGCTTGTTCCGATGTTAAAACCTGCGATTCAAAGTTTTTTTAGAATCGTATGAACATGTATAAACTCAATTTCAACTTTAATTTCAACGAATAAAGGTGTTTGATCGGTCAATTTGATAAAATCAAATTTGGTTGTGTTAAATAGTTGAAATTGGGGATTTTTGAAAATTTGAAGGACCAAAATGTAATTTTTTTAAATTGAGGGTCCATTGGTCATGATAAGAATATTAGGGGGGCCAATTGAGAAAATTTTGAATTGTTGGGGTAAAATTTACCATTTTTGTAAAAGAATGGCAAATGGTAATTTTGGGAAAATTGAGGAACCAAATTGGAAATTTGGGAAATTAAACCCCTTTTCACGGAATTTAATAAATTGTGGTCCCATGATAAATTTTAAAAGTTTCGGGACTCGATTTGAGGAAAAACCTTGAAATAGGGACTTAAAGTTGAAGAAAAATAACTTTAAGGACTTAATTGCAAATATATATAAAGTTGGGCTTTCTCATTCATTGGAACGAATGACGACTATTAGGCCAAAAAATAATGAACAACTATGTTCATTTCGTGTAGGAGAATGAGATATCGAGAACGCCAGTTGAGGTCTAGCGTGCAAGGGACGGAACTCGACTAAGTGGAATTTCACTACACGATCGGGTGAGTGAGATTTTATATTATACCCGGTTGGGGATGATAAGCACATCGTAATGAAAACCCACTACTATGTGGTATTTTAAATATCACGACTTAGAGTAGTGATGTGAAAACCTTGCAGAAAAACTACTTATTGGTTGTAAGTAGATCATACCCAGTTAGTATGATGAAACTTCCTCGAATGAAGTTGAAAACCCATTCGTCGGTTATTAATGGAGGCGTCCTTATATCGGGTTGGTATAATGGACAGTGAAAACATATTTTTGTCGGAAGTGTTCTCCCTTGACTGTGTGCCAATGCTTAAACAATTTGGGAGACCTTCTCGATGGGAGCTTGAATAGCTCTTATAGGCCAGGGGCCTTGGTTTTTGGAACTTGAGGGCTAATATGCCCAGTTTTCGAAAATCTCAAATAGTGGGCCATAGGCCAATGGGCACGAGCAGGAGCTCGTAAACGAACATAATATATGTGCCATAAAACTTTAATAAGTAAATTGTATGGTCATGGTACCAAGGCTGGTCCCACATTCTCAGTCAACTAGCAGCAGTACGACATGACCGGTCTCTGGACCAGTTAAGACAAATAGCTACAGGTTGAGTTGAAAGTCGAGATCGTTGGACTAATGACACCATCGATTACATGGAATAATAAGAAAACATTGCTTAGACATGCACTATGAGTACGAGATCATCATGATGCCCATAAGGGGTAGTGATGTGTCCTAAAGGCCCTGGATGACCTGGTGAGTATAAGGGCAGTTTGTCGTTCTAGGTGTCCGTGCAAAATTTGTAGTAGCACCAAGCGCATGAGACCGGGGTGGGGACAAGATGAGGTCTCTATCCTCATATGGACATGAAGAATTTATTCTGGGAATGAGAGTCAGATGTCGTGAACATCCACTCATTCTCAGGGTAGAAGTAGATGTACTTCTATCCGGGTGGCCAGTAAAGTCGCTCTAAAGCCACAAGTGGGTTTAGTGGACGTACTGACCTGCGAGTGTGTGTTTAACCTTCATGATGAGGATGTGTGTTGGGTGATGCCACACCGTGATTAAATAAAGAAATGGTAATAAAACCCAGATTTTTTTAATGAAGGGATTTTTGAAAGAAAGGAGTCTCGCAAACTCCAATACAAATCTTTTTCATAAAAGTAAAAGTATTGAAAACCCATTCACTAAGTAGTCGTACTCACACCCTCCCTTATATCCATTTTAGGAGATTTCGGAAAGCCTACCCTTAATTACCATCAACTAAGATGCCTGTGTTATAGGTATGATAAATCTAAATTATTATTCAGTTTTGTTTATGTTATTCTTGTAAAGGGTGCAGGTTTAAAGGATGCCTTACTTTTTTTTTTTTCGGTCTATAATAAGGGGAAACCCTTTAATAAACCAGGAGAGTGGCGGGTTGATCACGGGGATCCGACCAAACCGAGTTAGGGCGTGACATAATAGATTAGAATGACTAAGTTATTGAGTATAGACTTTGTGCTTATTCTCTTTTTTTTTTTTACCCTTTTTATGCCTTTTTTTTATTATAATTCTTTTTATGCCTTTTATGTTCTTTTTTCACGCATTTTTATACTTTTTTCACTAATTTGTTTTCTTTTTTTTGCAAGTTTTTTAAAGCTTTTTAACTTTTTTTTGGTTTTTTTTGTTTTTTTAATATAAAGAAAGTAGATAAAAATATGAGATTTTTTATAGAGACTATAAGTAGAAAGTAGATATTGAAAATATAACTAGATAGAAGAAAATATAGATTTTTTTGTGGTTTTTTTTATAGTGAGTAGAAATAGGTATAAGATAAGGAAATTAGAACAAAATCTGAAAATGATAGTATGGAACTTATCACCCGAGGTTTTTCTAAGAGTTATTCTTAGAGGATTTAGGTGTGACGTCTACATATCTCATATCTTATTTCTCACATAAACAAGGTATATTCCATCTTTTCGTACTTGCATTGTGAAAATCTTGGGGTCTTGCTATATTTGGTGCAGGGTGTCGTCAGCATATTGGCGAGGTTCGCATCACTAATGGTTTGGGTGTGGCTTCTCTTTAATCAGCCCATGTAAAACTTTTTTTAATTCTTTTGGCCCTTAATCTTGTGATTGGATCCTCTTGCAGTCTCAAATGATCATTTATCCCATTTGGTGACAAACTGTTCTGCTCCATTGCATGTTCGGTTGATTGGACTTGTGAATTCGTAGTGTATTTAGTCGGATTAACATCACTAAGATAATAAATATTCTAGACTTAGCATATTATCTTAGATATATCTAGAAAATATATTATTTTCTTATTTAATATTCTAGAAGATTTATGATATTAATAAATCTCTCATTCGAATTGTATCCTTCTTTTCTTGTTGTACTCTTCTATTGGGCTTCCAGCTTGGTTTTCTGCAATCGCTCCAATCAGCCCATGCATTTATTCTTTAGTTCTTTTGACCCTTGACCTTGTGATTGGGCCTTGCAAATTGGCAACACCCTTAGTTGGACTCACATCAATTTCAGGTCATCGGAGACCGAGCAGTACGCCTCTCCTCTCTCTCTATTTGCCATAGTTCAAGGGAAGAAGATGACACTGTGCTACATGTGCGAGCTTCACACATGCGAGATGCCACATGACACACTGTAATTAGCTGGCTTTGCCAATGTGGCATCCCACTCAACGTTTGAATGGCCCTTTTACTCATTAACCAGCCACATGGCAACCTCTCATTGGTTGTTCGTTCCAACATGGCCACTAACCTTCCTCATCTAGTTGTTGGACCATGACACATAGCATCCTCTGATTGTATGATTTAAATAAATCAGATTTCCCTCCTGGCGTGTTGTGCCACTACCATGTGGTAGCTTATGATTGGTTGAAATCATCTAACGTGACCCTACCACATGTCAGCCTCTGATTGGTCGACCATTTCTCTGATGTCCTGCTCGGTCGCTGACGTGGTATCCTTCCCACATGTTAGTCCCTCATTGGTCAGCCTGATTGATGGGGTTCACCTAAGTTGACCATTGACTAAGGGCACGTGTAACGCTCCTATTGGTCGGTCATCGGCGACGTGGCCTTGACCGTACACCAAGGACATGTGTTTCACTCTCATTCGTCAACTCTTCCTGGCGCCCACCAAACGATAGACTATGCGCACTTTCCCACGTGTCGTTCATTGATTGGTCATGCCTACTAACTAGGCGCTAACCTGACAAGAAGTCTATTGATCGATTCAGGTTTGGTGACCCAAAATCGAAAATCGGTTGTTCAAGCCCAATTCGACTAATTTTCTAAAATCTCAAAATTTATAAATTTATCTAAATTAATTTTCTACCTAGTGGTTTCTTTAATTTCCCAATTTGATATTTTCAAATTTTCTAGAAAAATTAATAATTGAATCAGTTCAAACCGGTTCAATTTTCACACAAAATTCCCTTTATGGTTATTTTCCTTAAGGTTTGGGTCTTTGTTGGCCCCTTGGGGCTTTCCCATTTCCTGTTTTGACCTTTATTCATTTATTCCAGACCACTCTGATCCTTAGTTTTTCTATGAAAATTTATCAGTTTCCGATTTCGGCTTTCTCATTATTAAGAAAGAGGGCTTACAGTCCCACTATGATTTATGATGTTTATTTTTCTAAATAATTAAATGATTATTTTTTGGAAATAATTGAAATTATTTTATTTTACGCCTTATACCCTATCAGACTTACAATGATAAGATGCCCATTTTTGTAAAACTAGGAGAATGTGGAGGGTTATCTATAAGTTTGATCGGGGGAATCCGGGTTGGGGTGTGACAATCTAGCCCACATAAATTACAAGAATACCCTCGGAGTTCAAATAAATTACAACCCTCTCATTTATCCAAAAAATACCAAGTTGCCTTTACAATGTGGAGTAAATTAAAAGTATGCCCTTGGATAAATTAAAATACCAAAATACCCTTGTGACATTGGTCAATTATGTGAATGCCATCAATACACTATTTGGAAGGGTAAATACAATTCTGATGCTAAAATTACGAAAATATCCCTAAAGGCATAATTGGAGTATGAGAAAATCATGGGCTTTATGGATCGACAACAAAATTTTACAGGTACCAGGTCAAAACTTGAAGGGAGCAATTTATGGACAATCGTGCGATTGGAGCATGAAGACACGAGAATCACTGTAAGACGAACATATCTTTAGATAAAAGGTGAGTGAGATTTCTGGCATCGGTTTCGATTGGACCGATGATGTAATATTACTTGCATTTTATTTTTCTGAATAATTACAATATTTTCATAATATATTTCACTTTTACTATTTTAACATAGCTTAAAACTATTTTTGGGGGAATATATTCTTTGGATTAATTATGATTGTCATGCCTTGACCTAGTTTAGTCAGATCACCGTGAGCAACCCGCCACTCTCCCGTTTTATTCAGGGTTTTCCACCTTATTTAACCTAGGAGGAGTAAGGCATCCTTTAAACCTACAACTTTCCTAGAATAACATAAATAAAACTGCAAAAAATTTAAACTTATCATACCAGTCTCACTGGTGTAGTTTAACTCATGGTCTTTGGGTAGGCTTTCCATGGTTTACCTGAAAGGGGTATAAGGGATGTGGTGAGTTCAACGACTCAATGAAAGAGTGTTTAAAGTATGACTTTTAGAAAATAGTTTGAATTGGAGTGTGCTAGACTCCTTATTTCCCTTTAAAACATTTTATTCTCAAATCTCAGTTTTCAAAGCCATTTCTCATCACAATGGTGTGTTTATCAATCAACACACACCCTTCATCATGAAAGGAACACACATTCGTAGAGAAGCACGTCCACTGCACCCACTTATGGCATCAGAGCGACTTTACCGAACACCTAGATAGAAACACGTCCACTTCTACCCTAAGAATGAGTGGATGTACGCGACATCTGACACTCAATCACGTAAATAAAACTTCATGTCTGTATGAGGACAAAGACCTCATCTTGACCCTATCCTGGTCTCATGCTTATGAAGCTACGTCGAGCTTTCCAGACTATTGGCACGACAAACTACCCTTATCTCCATCATGTCGTCCAATAGCCCTAGTACGCATCACTACCCCTCTTGGGCATCTTGAAGGACTCGTATCTCAGTGTATGCACAAAGCAACAATTTTCCACATTAGCCATTTAATTTGTGGTGCCACTGGTCCAACGACCCCGACCCTCAACTCGACTTGCAGTTGTTTGTCTCGACTAATCCGTCAACCTGTCATGTTGCACTATCGCCAGTCCATCGAGTATGTCAAACCTATCTTGGTACCATGGCCAAAAAAATTATTTATTTAAAGTTTTCAAGGCTTAACTCATATTTTTTTATGAGCTTCTGCTCATGCCAACTGGCCTTGGTCCCATTGTACGAGATTTTTAAAAATCGGGCATATTAGCCCCCAAGTTCCAAAACCGAGGCCTCCGGCCTATATGAGCATTTTGAGCTCCCGTCAATAAAGTCTCCCAAAAAGTTTAAGTAGTGGCACACAGTCAGGGGAGAGCACTTCCGACAAAATAATCTTTCAATTGTTCATCACACCAACCGGGTGTGAGGACATCTCTGCTTATAATCAATAAACAGGTTTTCTACTTCCTTCTAGCAAGTTCATCATACCAACCGGGTATGATCTACTTACTACTCCTAAGTAGTTTTTCTGCATAATTTCCACATCATTCCATTCTGGTGTGATGGTTAAAAATTTCACTTAGTAGTGGGTTTTCATTTTCGAGGTGATTTTCATCCCCAACGAGTATGATATAAAATCCTACTCACCCGTTAATGCAGTGAATTTCACTTGACCAGTTCTTTATCTTTATGCGAGCTTGTCCTTGTTGGCGTTCTTGGTACTTCGTGTTCCTACATGATTTAAATATCCTTTGTTCATTATCCATTGGCCTAATAGCCTTCATTCATCGTAAATGAATGAAATACTCAAACTTTTCGATTTATTACAATTAGGTCTCTAAAATTATTTTTCTTTCAACATTAGTTCCCTAATGCCAGTTTTCACCTAAATTGAACAATGAAACTTCTAAAATTCATCTTAGGACCTCAATTTATTCAAAATCACAAAAATATGTTCAAGTTTCCCAAATTTCCAATTTGGTCCCCAACTTTTCCAAAATTACTAATTTGCCCCTACTTTACAAAAATGGTAGGTTTCACCCCAAAAATTCTAAAAATTGGTCAATTGGTCCTCCAACATTCTAATCATGTCTAATTGGCCCTCAATTTTATGAAATTGCACTTTATTCCCACAAATTTCTAAAATTTCCAAAATTTCCCCCCAATTTCAACCTTCCAACTCAACTGAATTAGATTTTATTAAATTGGCCGATCAAATGAGTTTAATTATTGAAATTTAAGTTAGATTGGAGTTCCTACATCTTTATATGATTCAATTGCACTTTGAATCACACGATTTAATGCTAGAACAAGCTCAAACGGAGCTTCGCCGAAAAACTGAACTTAGAGAGAGAAAGCTTTGAAAGATTACCGTCGGGGGAGCGGTGGTCCGAGCTTTTGATATGGACAGATAGCTCTTGTCCTGAGGTTCCTTCTAGGATCATGAATCGCATCAATTGATGCCAAATTGAGGGAGAATTTGGTTAGTGAAGTTTTGCTGGTTCTCTCTCTAGCACTGATTGAAAATTACAAAGGGGAGCCAAATTAGCTTACATTTCTTCTTTATTTGGGTTGTGAAAGTGTTGGGAGGGCTTGATTTGGTATGAGAAGGCCTCGAATTGGCTGATTTAAGCTCGAGCAAAATAGGGCAGCTACGGTACGTCGGAGCTGCATAACTGTTCTATCACGCCGTCGTTTCTCCGATGACCCTCAGAGCAAATGGAGACTACATGTGTGTAGCTAACTTCTTCCCGAATCTGAATAACTCGACCTCACCTTATTTGGCTCAGAAAAATGCCCAAGTTAGAGCTCTAGTGCGAGCATCACTAGAAAATAGAGCAGTAAGGATAGAGTGGTGTTTTCAAGTGTGAGAAGGATGAATGAGAAGGGGCTCTTTATATAGGAAGCTCGTGAACTTCTTGGCCATTTGATTGGCACCTTAATGGTGATCATTCATTGCCTGGAACTCCCTGGCATGAGACTTTTCATCTTCATTGGCACTGCTTGATTTTTCGATGAGTGAATAGTGCTGTCATCTAAAGGAAGAAGATGACACTGTTCCGAACCAGTACGAACCGAGTTCAATGCTTAAGGCCCAATTAGACCGAGTTTTGCAAAATTAAAAATTTGTAAATTCATTATCAATCAAATGGTAGCCTCAATTCTCCAATTTTAATTTTCTAAACCACCTAAAAAAATGAATTTAGAAACTGGTTCAATAGTGGTTCAAACTAGTTTAGGCTCAGTTCACTTAAACCGATATGGGTTTTCACCTCCAATTCATCTTAAAGTCCTTTCTCATGACTTTTGTGACTCTTTAGGTCACTCAGTATCCATAAATTTCCCAAATTATCCTTTCTCTATCAGTTAGGGTTCGTGAACGGATTCAATTTTCTCACCCGGGTTGACTATTTCTTTCCCCGGTTTTCTCATCCTAAAGGAGTGGGGTTTACAACTCTCCCCTCCTTTTAGGAGTTTTATCCCCAAAACTAAATCAACATTTTTCACAACGGGAAAAAATTCCCTAAATGTCAACTTGGACATGTTAATACTTTGGTCATTCTTTCACTTAACCCACTTTAAATCATGCACTTAAGGAATTTCTTATCCTTTACATTGTTTACTCCTTCCATGGAGTTTTATCATAACTAGTATGTCTTGCCCGCTACTCCAAGGTACATCCTTAAGTTCACTTATTCCTTTGCTTAGGGCAAGATTCTTCCCCTTGAGGTTCTTACTCAAGATTTCAAGATCGGGAGTTCCAAGATGCCCAATCGTTCTAGTTTCTAGTTATTTTGTAAACCCTGCTCTTTCAAGTTAAGGAAAACTGGGAAAAGAACTGGTCAAATAGAATGAGAAAACTGAACCAGTTCACAAACCGATCAAGAGAGAACAGGAAATTTGGGAAATTTCAACTCCTGAGTGACCCAAATGATTCATAATACCTTGGAAAAGAACCTTAGATTCAGGTGAAAACCAAAACGGTTCAGGTGAATCGGATCCGACCTGGATTGAATCGATTTGGACCGGTTTGAACCACTATTGAACTGGATGCTAAATTCATTTTTCTAGGTGGCTTAAAAAACTCAAATTTGAGATTTGAGGCCACCATTGGATAGAAAATGAATTTAGAAATTTTTAGATTTGAAAAATTCGGTCAAATTGGGGGTGAACCGGTAGGTTTAAGCTTTGAACCCAATTCGGACCAGTCCGGTTCAGTTCGAAATACTGTCGTCTTCTTCCTTTAGATGACAGCACTATTCACTTGCTGAAAAATCTTGCCGCACCAGCAAAGCTGAAAAGTCTCCGGCCAAGAAGTTTCTGGCAATGAATGACCACCCTTAAGGCGTCAATCGGATGACCAAGAAGACACTGAGCTTCCTATATAAGGAGCCCCTCCTCATTCATCCTCTCTACATCTGAAAACTCTATTCTCTGTCAATTGCTCCAATTTTCGGTGATGCTCGAACCAGAGCTCCGACTTAGGCACTTTTCTAAGCCAAACAAGGCAAGGTCAGGTTGAATGGATTTGGGGAGAAGTCAGCTACACACATGTATCTCCAATTTCTCCGAGGGTCGCTAGAGAAGCATCGGCGTGATCGAACAATGAAGTAGCTCCGGCGGACCGAAGCTTTCCTATTTTGGCCGAGCTAAAATCGGCCAATTTGAGCCCTTTTCATGCCAAACCAAGCCCTCCCAACACCTCCACAGCCCTTCTACAGCTTAATTAGAGCTAAAAGGTTAGCCAATTCGGCTCCTCTCTATAATTTCTAACCGATGCTAGAGATAGAACCGGTAGAACTTCGATGATAAAATTCTTACTCAATTTGGTATCAATTGATGCAATTCTTGATTCTAGGAGGAACCTCAGGATGAGAGCTATCTGCTTAGATCAAAAGCTTGGACTGTCGCGCCCCCGATGGCATGCTTTTGAAGCTTTCTCTCTCCAAGTACAATTTTCCGGTGAAGCTCCATTTGAGCTCATTCCATCACCAAATCGTGCGATTCAAAGTGCAATTGAATCATATGAAGGTGTAGTAGCTCCAATGTAACTTTAATTTCAACAATTAAACTCATTTGATTAGAAAATTTGATGAAATCAAATTCCGCAAAGTTAGAAGGTTGAAATTAGGGGTTTTCGAAAATCCAAGGGACCAAAATGCAATTTTTTAAAATTAAGGGCCAATTGGGTATGATAAGAGTGTTAGGGGACCAACTAAGCAAAATTTGAATTTTTGGGGTAAAACATACCATTTTTGTAAATGAAGGGAAAATGGTAATTTTGGAAAAATTGGAGGCCGAATTGGGAATTTGGGAAACTTGAACCCCTTCTATAAAATTAAATAAATTGAGGTCCCAAGGGGTATTTTAAAAGTTCTGGGACTCAATTTGGGGATAATCCTCAATTGTGGCCTAAAGTAAAGGAAAAATAACTTTATGGACCAAATTGTAAATATTTGAAAAGTTAATAATTAATTATTCATAATGAATGAAGGTGATCAAGCCAAATGATAATAAACAACAATGTTCATTTCATGTAGAAACATGAGACATCGGGAACGCCAACTGAGATTAAGCTTGCAAGGGAAGAAAATTGACTAAGAGGAATTTCACTACATGATTGGGTGAGTGGGATTTTTATATCATACCCGGTTGGGATGATAAGCACCTCGAAAATGAAAACCCACTGCTAAGTAGTATTTTAAACATCAAACCTGAGAGGAGTGATATGAAAATCATGCGGAAAAACTACTTACCAGTTTTAAGTATATCATACCTGGTTGGTATGATGAAACTTACTCGAAGGAAGTGGAAAACCCATTCATCGGTTATGAGCGGAGATGTCTTCATACTCGGTCGGTATGATAGACAGATGAAAAATATATTTTGTTAGAAGTGTCCTCCCCTAATTGTGTGCCACTACTTAAACAATTTGGGAGACCTTCTTGACGGGAGCTCGAATAGCTCTGTTTGGCCGGTGGCCTCAATTTTGGAAATTGGGGGGCTAATATGCCCAATTTTGAAAATCTCGAACAGTGGGCTCTAGGCCAGTTGGCATGAGCAGGAGTTCGTAAACAAACATGATTTATATGTTCTAAAAACTTAAATAAATGAATAATTTGTTTGGCCAAGGTACCAAGACAGGACTCTGACATACTCAGTCAACTAGCAGTAGTGCGATATGACATGTCTCCGAACTAGTCAAGACAAATAGTTGTAGGTTGAGTTGAGGGTCGGGGCCATTGGACCAGTGGCACCATAGATTATATGGCATCATGTGAAAAATGTTGATTGGACATGCATTGTGTTTACGGGACCTTCAAGATGCCCAAGAAAGGTAGTGATGCGTCCGAGGGCTCTCGACGACCTGGTGGACATAAGGGCAGTTAGTTGTACCAGAAGTCTTGCGAAGCTTGATGTAGCTTTACGTGCATGAGACCGAGGTGGGCTCAAGATGAGGTCTTTGTCCTCATATGAACACAAAGATTTGTTACAGGATTGAGGGTCGGATGTCACGAACATCCACTCATTCTCAGGATAGAAGTGGACGTGCTTCTATCTAGGTGGTCGGTAAAGTCGCTCCAATGCCACAAGTGGGTTCAGTGGATGGGTTGGCCAATGATTGTGTGATTTACCTTCATGATAAAGGATGTGTGTTGGGTGATGACACACCGTGGTTAATAAGAAATGGTGATAAAAACCAAAATTCGAAAGGAAAGGTTTTTAAAAGAGAATAAGGAGTCTGACACACTCCAAATCAAACATTTTTCCTAAAAAGTAAAATTTTGAAAACCCATTCACTAAGTCGTTGTACTCACCCCCTCCCTTATATCCCTTTCAAGTAACCCCAGAAAGCCTACCCTAAAGACCACTAGCTGATACGCTTGTGAGACAGGTATGATTAGTTTAAAATTTTATATAGTTTTGATTTATGTTATTCTAGGAAAAGTGTAGGTTTAAAGGACGCCTTACTCTTCACGGTTTATAAGCAAGGGGCAACCCTTAGTAAATCGAGAGAGTGGCGGGTTGATTCTGGGGATCTGACCAAATCGGGTCGGGGCGTGACATATTCTCTTTATCATTGAGACCCTTAGCTCGATGTTCTTTCGAGCATTTCGTACTTGTTTTCACAAGTTTCAATGTTATTACCCCTTCGTCCTATTTTGACCTTTCCTTCATCCATCATTTATTACAACTTCGGTCAAAATTATGTTTGACCTTGTCTTGTTTACCAACTGACTCTTCCTTACTTGTGTCACCTTTTCCTCGGGACTGTTGGGCTTAAATGCCCCTTACAGTCATGACATTTTCCTAGAACTTGTCTCTGTACATTAGATTTCTAGCATAATTCGTTCAAGGTCATTCTAATCCTTCTAACCCTTCAAGTATCAACTACCTTCACCCTTATTCCCTCATCCATCTTGCCTTTGACGTCTTGTCTCACATAACCGTGTAAATTTCTCTTACCTACTCGTCCTTTCCCAACTTCTTTATTAGATCTTTCCAATTCCAATCATTTGGGTTTCCCAATGACTTACCGACATGCGAGAATTCTTCCTTTCTTATGTCCTTGCTCTTCTTTAGTAGCGTCCTTTATTCAAGGACTTTCTTTTTCCTTAATCCACTCTTACTTACTCGTGATCATTTCATGATGTTTTATTCTAAATTAATTACTTTTGTTCCATGTGTTAATTCATTTGCTTGGGAAGGTTCTTTTCTTCCAGTTTCATTCTCTACTATGTCCCTCACAGTAGAGACTTCCATCTTAGGAGCTACATGCTCAACCTTCTTATCATTCCTTAAAGGGTTCTTTCTTCCTTTATTCACACCCCTTTCTATGTTAGGGCATTTGCTCACTTTGGATCCTTCTCTATCCACAACTTTTGTTTTATCCCTTATTCCTTACTTAAGATACTTCTGATTATCAATCTTATTATGTGCACTCCACACTATACTCAACCGTCCACTCTTTAGGCTCCATTATGCATATGTGGACTATGACCCGTCTTACTATTTGTAGTCATTCCTCCTTAGCAACATCTTATTTGGAGGGCTTACTTTCCCAATGTTTCTCGGACGTTCTTTCCTTTATTTCCTTATTATGGACAGTACACTCATTCTTACTTGTCACAACATCTTTTTATGCTAATTTCCTATTTACCCATTTCTTGGGTCCTCCTAGTATGCTTCCTTGGTTCTTTCACCTCAGCTTGCGCTTCATTTGCAAGTTTATCTCTTTATCCCTTTCACTTGGTTCCATTACCTCTTAGTTGGGATACATATGTCTTTCCAAGGTTTTCTTCCTTGGTAGGTCTCTCCTTTTCTTCTCCCAGAATTTTCTTTTGGCTCTAGGGAATATTTACCCTTAAATGGCATCATTTGATGTTGTCATCTTCTATTTACCCTTGCTCTTGAAATCTTGCAGGTACATCTTTTGTACCCTATCCTCATCCCCCCAATACATGTCTATTTCTTTTAGGGAGAGTTCAAATCTTCCTTGTTTCAAGATTTCTTGACCATTATGTGAGAGGCTTGCCTACTCATTTCTTGGGTTGAGTTTAGTCGTTAATTTGGCCATTGGTCTTCTTAAGTATTTCTTTCATCCTTCTTTTTCACAATATTTGACCTTTCCACCTCTCACTTCTTTGCTGGAGTTTAAATTATGACCTTCACGAGTATCAGTTCATTAACTGCCTTGTCCTTACCATTCCCTTGGTCTAATTATCATAGGGTAGTTGTTTCTCGAGTCTTCTTGTCCTTAATGTCCGTCCTACTGCCCTTTTAGAGTGTAGTCCTTTCTACTTCCCAATTTTCTTTAGGGCGTTGTTTATTCTCATTTATTATATTGTTGTTACAACTTGCTTCCTTCCACCATGTTGGTCCAGAACTCCTATTTGACTTCACTACGTTTTCCAAAGGGAGTTGTACTTTTAATCTCAAGACATCCCATTTGTCGTCAAATGCTCAACTTGTCTTCCTTTCTTTGCTCCTAAATTGCCGGAAATTTCTTTTTTAAGGGAGAAGTCTCTTCAACTACCTTTTGTTCTATTTGTGGTTTATCGAGATCCTACATCCCACCCTTTTTCCTTCCTGCCACTACGCTAAGATCTTGAAGAGCTTCCTCGTGACTGTCCTATACTGTGGGGGCGTTATTCTTGGAAAGTATTGTTCAAAATCCTAGTGGTGTGGGACAGTCCTTGACTTCATGTCCCATATACTTTGCACCTTGTAATAGGTTGTTTCCTTTCTTAGTTGTTACTCCAAGAGTTCTCCTAGACTCCTTACCTTGACGGTTTTCTTGTCATGCCTTCTTTGCCTAATAATTTCCTTGATTCATTCCTTTATCATTGGTCTTCGTGGTGTCTAGGGTAATGTGTATTTGTTTGGTTACTTTTCTTAGGCAATTTTCCTACAACTGAGGCACAAGGTCACATAATTTTTTAGAGATATAGTTTTTAGGAACTTGGAGTTATTTATTAGTGGAGACACAATACAATGTTTTGTTTTCTTAGCCCTATTCCAAAATGTGGTTACGAAATAGATGGGGAGCTACAGGTTCTTGACAAGCATCCTCCTTGACAAGGTTATAAGCCCTTGTTGGCGTTCATGGTCTTAGGCTTGGCTCCCTTCGTACTCAGGATGGTGACCTCAACAATTCCTGGCACCACATTCTTGGATACTTCCCACTAACGTCTCTTTGTTCCTTGGGACTTCTTAAGTTATGGAATAGCTTTTTAGGATGATCTTCCTATGAGAACAGGGTGTTGAGTAGAGTTGGTCGTAGTTTTCTTGGTTACTCTCCTGGGAGCCATTTGAAAATTTTTGAAACTTTCTCTCAGTTACTATATTATATACTCTTGATAATGTATTCAAGTAAACATGCTCTCATACCACTCAAGTTGTCACGTCTTGACCTAGTTTGATCGGATCCAGGTGAGCAACCCACCACTCTCCCAGTTTATTTAGGGTTTTCCTCCTTCTTTAACCTGGGAGGAGTAAGACGTCCTTTAAACCTACACCTTTCCTAGAATAACATAAATTAAAACTGCATAAAATTTTAGCTTATCATACCTGTCTCACAGGTGTAGTTTTACTTATGGTCTTTGGGTAGGTTTTTCCCGGGTTACCTGAAAGGGGTATAAGGGAGGGGGTGAGTTCAACGACTCAGTGAATGGGTGTTTAAAGTATGACTTTCAAAAAATAGTTTGAATTGGAATGTGCCAGATTCCTTATTTCTCTTTAAAATATTTCATCCTCAAATATCAATTTTCATAGCCATTTCTCTTCACAATGGTGTGTTTATCAATCAACACATGCCCTTCATCATCAATGGAACACACATTCGTAGGATGGCACGTCCACTGCACCCACTTGTGGTGTCGAAGCAACTTTACCGGCCACCTTGATAGAAGCACATCTACTTCTACCCTAAGAATGAGTGGGTGTACACGACATCTGACTAGCTAGCTTGTAGTTTTCTCGCTTTCGTATAGAGTCCGCTTGCTTTCTCGCCTACGCTTTTTTTTGCTTGCTCGCGTAGGGGTAGGGTCGTTTACCCCCAGCAAGCTCCAGGTCCGAAGGACGAAGCGAGCCAAAGAGCAAGCGGAGGGTCCGAAGGAGAGCGCGCGTCTGCGCCGTAGGCTTGCTATATGGCAAGCTCCGGCTTTAATAGAAAGCCTACGTAGCAAGCGAGAAAACGGAGCGCGCACTAGCGCGCTCCGACTTTGATTTAAAATGATCCTTAGGAAAAGTATTTTATTTCCACCGAGTTCAAAAAAATATGTTGATGTCCCTAGTAAACTAAAGACGTCCTTTAATAACTATTTGATTTCAATCTTTTCTATATAAACCAAAAATGGAAGATTTAGTTACGATTAGAAATCCACTTTTCTATCTTTTTCCATGGATTTTTTATTCTGTCCGTATGAGGACAGAGACCTCATCCTAACCCCACCCCGGTCTCATGCGCATGTGGCTACATCGAGCTTTCCAAACTGCTGGCACGACAAACTACCCTTATCTCCACCATGTCGTGCACGACAAACTACACGACAAACTACCCCTCTTGGGCATTTTGAAGGTCTTGTATTTCAATGCATGCACAAAACAACAATTTTCCACATAAGCCATTTAATCTTTGGTGCCACTAGTCCAACGACCCCAACCCTCAACTCGACTTGCAGCTATTTGTCTCAACTAGTCCGTCAACCTGTCATGTCGCACTGTCGCCAGTCCATCGAGTATGTCAGTTCTATCGTGGTACCATGGCAAAACAAATTATTCATTTAGAGTTTTCATGGCTTAACTCATGTTTGTTTATGAGCTTCTACTCGTGCCAACTGTCCTTCGACCCACTGTACGAGATTTTAAAAAATTGGGCATATTAGCCCCCCAAGTTCCAAAACTGAGGCCTCCGACCTATATGAGCATTTCGAGCTCCCGTCAAGAAGGTCTCCCAAAAAGTTTAAGTAGTGGCACATAGTCAGGGGAGAGCACTTCCGACAAAATAATCTTTCAGTTATCCATCACACCAACCGAGTGTGAGGACATCTCCGCTTATAATCAATAAGCGGGTTTTCTACTTCCTTCTAGAAAGTTCATCATACCAACTGAGTATGATCTACTTACAACCGGTAAGTAGTTTTTCCGCGTAATTTCCACATCACTACATTCTGGTGTGATGGTTAAAAATTCCACTTAATAGTGGGTTTTCATTTTCGAGGTGCTTATCATCCCAACCTAGTATGATATAAAATACCACTCATCCATTAATGTAGTGAATTCCTCTTTACTGGTTCTTTAACTTCACATGAGCTTTTCGTTGCTGGCGTTCCCGGTACTTCGTGTTCCTACACTATATGAACACCCTTGTTCCTTATCCCTTGGCCTAATAGCCTTCTTTTATCGTAAATGGATGAAATACTCAAACTTTTCTATTTATTGCAATTAGGTTCCTAAATTTCTTTTTCTTTTAACTTTATGTTGCTAATGTCGATTTCCCCCAAATTAAGTCTCGAAACTTCTAAAATTCATCTTAGGACCTCAATTTATTCAAAATCACAAAAAGGGTTCAAGTTTCCCAAATTTCCAATTTGGTCCCCAACTTTTCCAAAATTACCATTTTGCCCCTACTTTATAAAAATGGTAAGTTTCACCCCAAAAATTGGCCAATTGTTACTCCAACATCTTTATCATGTCTAATTGGCCCTTAATTTTATGAAATTGCATTTTAGTCCCTTAAATTTCTAAAATCTTCAAAATTTCCCCCAATTTCAACATTCCAACTCAACTGAATTTGATTTTATCAATTTGACCGATCAAATGAGTTTAATTGTGGAAATTGAAGTTAGATTGGAGTTCCAACATCTTCATACGATTCAATTATACTTTGAATCACATGATTTGATGCTGGAACATGCTCAAATGGAGCTTCGCCAGAAAATTGAACCTAGAGAGAGAAATCTTTGAAAGATTACCGTCGGGAGCGTGACAGTCCGAGCTTTCGATATGGCTAGATAGCTCTTATCCTGAGGTTTCTCATAGGATCAAGAATTGCATCAATTGATGCCGAATTGAAGAAGAATTTGGTAAGTGAAGTTTTGTCAGTTCTCTGTCTAGCATTGATCGAAAATTATAGAGGGGAGTCGTATTGGCTCTTTTAGCTTGGCCGAAATAGTGCAGCTTTGGTCTGTCGGGGCTGCTTCACTATTTTATCATGCCGGCATTTCTTCGGTGACCCTCGAAGTAAATGGAGACTATAGGCATGTAGCTGACTTCTACCTGAATCAAAAGAACTCGACCTCGCCTTATTTGGCATAGAAAAATGCCCAAGTCAGAGTTTTGGTTGGAGCTTCATCAAAAAATGGAGCAGCAGGGAGAGAGTTATTTCATGTGTGAGGAGGATAAATGAGGAGGGGCTCTTTATATTGGAAGCATGGCCATCCGATTGGCACCTTAATGGCAGTCATTCATTGCCCGAATCTCCCTAGCCGAAGACTTTTCATCTTTGTTAGCGCTGCTTGATTTTCCGGCAAGTGAACAGTGTTGTCATTTGAAGGAAGAAGATGACACTGTTCCAAACTGGACTGGTCTGAACCGGGTTTAATGCTTAAACCGACCAAGTTTTTCAAAATTAAAAATTTTTAAATTCATCTAAATTCATTATCTATCAAATGGTGGCCTCAATTCTCTAATTTGAATTTTCTAAGCCACCTAGAAAAATGAATTTAGAAACCGGTACAATAGTAGTTCAAACCAGTTCAATTCGGTTCAGGTCTGGTTCACCTGAACCAGTTTGGGTTTTCACCTCCAATTTATCTTAAAGTCCTTTATTAAGTGTTTTCCCCTTGTTTAAACTGTGAGGAGTAAGGCATCCTTTAAACTTGTAGCTTTCCTGGAATAACATTTATAAAAACTGCATGAAATTTAAACTTAACATACCTGTCTTACAGGTGCAATTAACTTGAGGTCTTTGGGTAGGCTTTCCCTTAGTTACCTTAAAAGGGGTATAAGGGAGGGGTGAGTTCAACGACTTAGTGAATGGGTGTTTTAAAACTTGACTTTCAGAAAATATTTTGAATTGGAGTGTGTCAGACTCTTTATTTTCTTTAAAAACATTTCATCCTCAACTCTCAGTTTTTATAGCCATTTCTCATCATTAATCACAACCGATGTATTTATCAACCAACACACACCCTTCATGAAGGGAACACATATTCGCACGGCAGCACGTCCACTGCACCCATTTGTGGCGTCGGAGCGACTTTATCGACCACTTAGATAGAAGCTCGTCCACTTATACCTTGAGAATGAGTGGATGTACCCGACATGCGACCCTCAATCTTACAAGGAAAACTTCATGTCCTTATGAGGACAGAGACCTCATCCCAATCCCACCTTGGTCTCATGCACATGAAGGTACATCAAACTTCCCTGACTATTGGCATGACAAATTGTCCTTATCTCCACCTTGTTGTCCAGTAGCCCCTAGGACGCATCACTACCCCTCTTGGGCGTCTTGAAGGACCTTTGTGTATGCACAAAACAATAGTTTTCCTAATAAGCCAATTAATCTTTTGTGCCACTTGTCTAACGGCCCCGACCCTCAACTCGATTTACAACTATTTGTCTCGATTGGTCTGTCGACCTGTCATGTCACACTAGTGCTAGTCCATCGAGTATGTCGGTCCTGTCTTGGTACCATGGCCAAACATATAATTCATTTAAAGTTTTCATGGCTTAAACTCATGTTCGTTTACAAGCTCCTGCTCGTGCCAACTGGCCATGGGCTCACTGTACGAGATTTTAAAAAATTGGGCATATTAACCCCGAAGTTCCAAAACCGAGGCCTCCGGCCTATATGAGCATTTTGAGCTCCCGTCAAGGTCTCCCAAAAATTTTAAGTAGTGGCACACAGTCAAGGGAGAGCACTTCCGAAAAAATAATCTTTTCATCTGTCCATCACACCAACCGGGTGTGAGGACATGTCCACTTATAACCGATAAGTAGATTTTCTACTTCCTTCTAGTAAGTTCATCATACAAACCAGGTATGATATACTTACAACCGGTAAGTAGTTTTTCTGCATAATTTATACATCATTCTATTCAGGTGTGATGGTTAAAATTTCACTTAGTAGTGGATTTTTATTTTCGAGGTGCTTATCATCCCAACTAGGTATGATATAAAAATCTCACTCACCCGATAACACAGTGTCTTTCTCTTAATTGGTTCTTTGTCTTCACATGAGTTTGTGCTTGCTGGCGTTCTCGGTACTTTGTGTTCCTAAATAATATGAACACCATTGTTCATTATCCCTTGGCCTAATAGCCTTCATTCATCATGAATGGATGAAATACTCAAACATTTCAATTAATTGCAATTAGGTTCCTAAAGTTCTTTTTCTTTAACCTTAGGTCCCTAATGCGGATTTTCCTCCAAATTGAGTCTCGAAACTTCAAAAATTCACCTTAAGACCTAAATTTATTCAAAATCACAAAATGGGGTTCAAGTTTCCCAAATTTCCAATTTGGTCCCCAACTTTTCCAAAATTACCATTTTGCCCATACTTTACAAAAATGGTAAAATTGACCCAAAAAATTCCAAAAATTGACCAATTGGTCCTCCAACATCTTTTTCATGCCCAATTAGCCCTCAATTTTAGGAAATTGCACTTTAGTCCTTCGAATTTTTGAAATCCCCAAAATTTCTCAAAAATTTCCCCCAATTTCAACCTTTCAAATTGATCGAATTTGATTTCATTAAATTGACCGATCAATCGAATTTAATTGTTAAAATGGAAGGTGGATTTGAGTTCCTACACTTCCACACGATTCAATTGCCCTTTGAATCACATGATTTGACGTTGGAGCAAGCTCAAACGGAGCTTCGCTGGATAACTAATCATAGAGAGAGAAAGCTTCTAAAGCTTATCGTCAAGGACATGGCGGTCTAAGCTTTTAATCTTGGCAGATAGCTCTTGTCCTGAGATTCCTTTTAGGATAAAGAATCACCGCCAATTCATGTCTAATTTTAAGGAGAATTTGGTCAGTAAATATCTGTCGGTTCTCTCTCTAGCACCGACAAAATTTATAGAGGGGAGCCAAATTGGCTTACCTTTCTACTCTAATTAAGCTATAGGAGGGCTTGGTTTGGCATGAGAAGGACTTGAATTGTCCATTTTTAGCTTTGTCGAAACAGAGCAGCTTCGATCCGCCAGAGCTGCTTCACTGTTCTATTAAGCTAGCGTTTCTCCGGCAACCCTCGAAGCAAATGGAGACTACAGGCGTGTAGCTGACTTCTCCCCCAATACAAAGAACCCAACCACGCCTTCTTTAGCTCAGAAAAATTCCCAAGTCGGAACTTTGGTTCGAGCTTCACTGGAAAATGGAGCAGTAGGGAGAGAGTGGAGTTTTCAGGTGTGAGGAGGATGAATGAGGAGGGGCTCTTTATATAGGAAGCTTGGGGACTTCTTGGTCATCCGATTGGTGCTTCAATGGCGGTCATTCATTGCCAAAAATTCACTGGTTAGAGAATTTTCTTTTTCACTGGCGATACTCAATTTTCAGGCAAGTGAAGAGTACTATCATCTGAAGGAAGAAGACGACATTATTTCGAACCGGACTATACTGGTCTAAACCAGGTTCAAAGCTTAAACTGGCTGGTTCAGGCCCGATTCGATCGAGTTTTTCAAAATTAAAAATTTATAAATTCATCTAAATTCATTTTATAAACCTTGTCCTTTTGAGTTAAGGAACACCGGGAAAAGAACCAGTCAAACCGAGTAAGAAAATGGAACCAGTTCACAAACCCGATCATTTGGAAACGAGCAATTTGGAAATTTACAACTCCCAGGTGATCCAAAGGTTTATAAACCTTGGAAAAGAACCTTAGGACAAATTGGAAGAGAAAAACTAGACCGGTTTAGTTGAACTGGATCCAATTATATTGAACCGGTTTATGGACCGAGTCGGTTCATGAACCAGAACCGATAAAGAAAGGGCAAACTGGGAAATTTTTGGATCTCGAGTGACCCAAAGAGTCCCAAAATTCATGGAAATGGACTTGAGAATGAATTGGAGATGAAAACCAAACCACTTCAGGTGAACAGGATTCAAACCGGTTTGGACCGGTTTGAACCACTATTGAACCAGTTTCTAAATTTATTTTTCTATGTGGCTAAAAAAATTCAAATTTGTGATTTGAGGCCATCATTGGATAGAAAATGAATTTAAAAATTTTTAAATTTGAAAAATTCGGTGGAATAGGGGGTGAACCAACTGGTTTAAGCTTTGAACCCGGTTCAAATCGGTTCGGTCCGGTTCGGAACAATATCGTCTTCTTCCTTTAGATGACAACACTGTTCACTCGCTAGAAAATCATGCAGCGCTGGCGAAGCTGAAAAGTCTCCGACCAGGGTGTTTCAGGCAATGAGTGATCACCATTAAGGTGCGAATTGGATGGCCAAGAAGTCCACGAGCTTTCTATATAAAGAGCCCCTCCCCATTTATCTCTCAGCTGCTTAGTTTTTCGGTGAAGCTTGAACCAGAGCTCCTATATAAGGTCATTTATGAGCCAAAGAAGGTGAGGTCGGATTCTTTAGAAGTAGGGAGAAGTCAGCTACACGCCTGTAGTCTCCGTTTGCTCCGAGGGTCAACCGAGAAGTGCCGGCGTGATGGAACAGTGAAGTAGCTTCAGCAAACCGAAGCTGCCATATTTTAGTCGAGCTGAAATCGACTAATTTGAGCCCTCCTCAAACCAAACCAAGCCCTCCCAACACTTCCTCAGCCTTCCCATGACCGAACTAGGACTGAAAGGTAAGCCAATTCAGCTCCCCTCTGCAATTTCCGGCCTATGCTAGAGAGAGAACCGTTAGAATTTCGATGATGAAATTCTAACTCAATTCAGCATCAATTGGTGCAATTCTTGATTCTAGGATGAACCTCAGGATGAGAGCTATCTGCCTAGATCAAAATCTCGGATTGTCGTGCCCCTAATGGTGAGTAATTGAAGGTTTCTCTCTCTATAGTCTGTTTTCTGGTGAAGCTCCATTTGAGCTCGTTTCGGCGTCAAAACTTGTAATTCAATGTGCTATTGAATAGCTGTAAGATCTCAATTTTAACTTCAATTTCAACAAATAGATGTTTTGATCGGTCAATTTAATGAAATCAAATTAGGTTGTGTTAAAAAGTTGAAATTGGGGATTTAAAAAAATTTGAAGGACTAATATGTAATTTTATAAAATTAAGGGTCAATTGGGAATGAAAAGAATGTTAGAGGGAAAATTGAGAAATTTTAGAATTTTTGGGGTGAAACTTACCATTTTTGTAAAGGAAGGGCAAATGGTAATTTTGGAAAAGTTGGGGGACCAAAATGGAAATTTGGAAATTTAACCGCTTTTGTGAAATTAAATAAATTAAGGTCTTAAGAAAAATTTTAAAAGATTTGGGACTCAATTTGAAGAAAAACTAGCATTAGGGACTTAAAGTTAAAGAAAAATAACTTTAGGGACCTAATTGCAAATAAATAGAAAGTTTGGTTTTCTCATTCATTTGTAATGAATGAAGGCTATTAGGACAAGAGATAATGGACATAGAGAAAAGACCTAGAAAAAGTCATGTTGTAAGGGGGCATGTAAACCTAACAGTCCCGAGGAAAACATGAATCAAAATAAGGAAGAGTCAATTAGTAAGCATAACAAGGTTAAATATACAATTTGGATTGAAATTGTAATGAGCAACGGATGAAGGAAGAGTCGAAATTGGACAAAAAGGTGATGACAAGGAAATCTGTGAAAACAAGTATGTAATGCTCTAAAGGACGTCGAGCTAAGGGTTTCAACGACCAAGAGGTTAACTAAACACGGGAATGGTTAGGTATCTTGGAACTCCCAGTCCTGAGTATAGGACCTCAAAGGGAAAAATGTTGCTCTAGGCAAAGAAAGATGTGAATCTAAGAATATACCCTGAAGTAAGGTATGTCTAGTTATGATAAACTCCATGGAGGGAGTAAAAAATATAAAGGAAAAGAAATTGTTTAAGTGAAGGATGTAAAAAGGGTAAATTGAAAGAACAAGATAGGAGTTTGCATGTTAAGAAAATACCAAATAGACATCAAAGGAATTGGTTCCTCATGCAAGGTTGTTAATTAAGTTTTGGGGACAAAACTCCTAAAATGAGGGGAGAGTTGTAAACCCCGCACTGTTGAGTTAAGGAAAACTAGGAAAAGAATCGGTTAAACCAAGAAAAAAAATCTAACCGGTTTACAAGCCCGATCATTTGGGAACATGCAATTTGGAAATTTAAAACTCTCGGGTGATTCAAAGGGTTCATAAAAACTTGGAAAAGAACCTTATGACAGATTGGAAGAGAAAAACCAGACCAGTTTAGATGAACCGGATCCAATTGAATTAAATTGATTTATGAACCGAGTCGGTTCATGAATCGGAACCAATAGAGAAAGGGCAAACCGGGAAATTTATGGATCTCAAGTGACCCAAAGAGTCCCAAAATTCATGGAAATGGACTTGAGAATGAATTGGAGATGAAAATCAAACCGGATCAGGTGAACCATATCCGAACTGGATTGAACCGGTTTGAACCACTATTAAACCAGATTCTAAATTCATTTTTCTAGGTGGTTAAAAAATTCAAATTTGAGATTTGAGGCCATTGTTGAATAGAAAATGAATTTAGAAATTTTTAGATTTGAAAAATTCGGTCGAATGGGGGTGAACTGGCCGGTTTAAGCTTTGAACCCAGTTCGGACCGGTCTGGTCCGGTTCAGAACAGTGCCGTCTTCTTCCTTCATATGACAGCACTATTCACTTGCCGAAAAATCATGCAGCGCCGGCGAAGCTGAAAAGTCTCCGACCAGGGAGTTTCAAGTAATGAATGACCGCCATTAAGGCACCAATCGGACAGCCAAGAAGTCACCGATCTTCCTATATAAAGAGCCCCTACCCATTCATACTCTCCACACCTGAAAAGCTCACTCTCTCTCAACTGCTTAGTTTTCTAGTGAAGCTTGAACCAGAGCTCCAATATAGGGTCATTTCTAAGCCAAAGAAGACGAGGTCGGGTTCTTTAGAACTAGGGAAAAGTCAGCTACACAGTTGTAGTCTCTGTTTGTTATGAGGGTTGTCGGAGAAGCGCCGACGTGATGGAATAGTGAAGCAGCTTCGGTGGAGCGAATGTCACGCCCCGACCTAGTTTGGTCGGATCCCCGTGAACAACCCACCACTCTCTCGATTTATTAAAGGGTTTCCCCTTATTATAATCTGTAAAGAGTAAGGCGTCCTTTAAACCTACACCATTTTCTAGGATAGCATAATCAAAACTGCATGAAATTATAAAATATACCTGTCTTACAGGCATCTTAGTTGATGGTCTTTCAAGGTAGGATTTCCGGGATTTCCTGAAAGGGATATAAGGGAGGGGGTGAGTACGACTACTCAGTGAATGGGTTTTCGAAGGTCTACTTTTAACTTTTAAGAAAAATATTTATATGGAGTGTGCCAGACTCCTTTCTTTTCAAAAAAAAATCCCTTCATTTAAAAATTTGGGTTTTTCCATTATTTCTTAGTTACCAGTGTGTCATCGCCCAACACACATCCTTCATCATGAAGGTTACACACATTCGCAAGTCAGTATCACTACTGAACCCGCTAGTGGCTTCGGAGCGACTTTTCCTGCCACCCGAATAGAAGTACAACCACTTCTACCCTGGAAATGAGTGGATGTACGTGACATCCGACCCACAATCTCGAAATCACTTCTTCGTGTCCATATGAAGACAGAGACCACATCCTGTCCCCACCCCGGTCTCATGCACTTGGTGCTACTCTAGATTTCACACAAACACCTAGAACGACGATCTGCCCTTATATTCACCAGGTCGTCCAAAGCCCTTAGGACACATCACTACCCCTCATGGGCGTCTTGATGATCTCGTACTCATAGTGCATGCACAAACAATGTTTTCTTATATTGCCATGTAATCTGTGGTGCCACTAGTCCAACAGCCCCGACTCTCAACTCAACTCACAGCTGTTTGTCTTTACTAGTCCGTCGACCTGTCATGTCGCACTACTGCTAGTTGACTGAGCATGACGGTCCTATCTTGGTACCATGGCCAAACAATTCACTTATTAAGTTTTATGACACATATATCATGTTCATTTACGAGCTCCTGCTCGTGCCAACTGGCCTTGGGCCCACTATACGAGATTTTCAAAATTGGGCATTTAGCCCCCAAGTTCCAAAACCGAGGCCCCCGACCTATCAGAGCTATTTGAGCTCCTGTCGAGAAGGTCTCCCAAATTGTTTAAGCATTGGCACACAGTCAGGGGAGAGCACTTCCGACAAAACATATATTTTCTCTATCCATTATACCGCCCGGGTACAAGGACACCTCCATTCATAACCGATGAATGGGTTTTCAACTTCCTTTGAGGAAGTTTCATCATACCAATCGGGTATGATCTACTTACAACAACTGGTAAGTAGTTTTTCCGCAAAGTTTTCACATCACTACTCTAAGTCGTGATGTTTAAAATACCACATAGTAGTGGGTTTTCATTACGATATACTTATCATCCCCAACCAGGTATGATATAAAATCCCAATCACAACCGGTAAGTGGTTTTTAATTTTAAGTTGTGCTCATCATCCCTACCGGGTATGATGTTAGTAAACCCACTTGCCCGTTAATGTCGTGAATTCCACTAGACTGGTTCTTTGTATTCACACGAGCTTGTCCTTGCTGGCGTTCCTGGTATTTTGCATTCCTGCATAATATGAACAACCTTGTTCATTATTACTCAACATAACAGCCTTCATTCATTTCCAATGAATGAGAAAACCCAAACTTTTAGTTATTTGCAATTAGTTCCCTAAAGTTATTTTTCTTTAACTTTAAGTCCCTAATGTCGGTTTTTCCTCAAATTGAGTCTTGTAACTTTTAAAATTTATCCTGGGACCTCAATTTATTCAATTTCACCAAAAAGGGGTTTAATTTCCCAAATTTCCAATTTGGTTCCCCAATTTTTCCAAAATTACCATTTTTCCCTTCTTTTACAAAAATGGTAAGTTTTGCCCCAAAAATTCTAAAATTCCTCAATTGGTCCTCCAACATTATTTTCATGCCCAATTGACCCTCAATTTCATAAAATTGTATTTTGGCCCTTTGAATTTCGAAAATCTCCAAATTTTCCCACAATTTCAACTCTTCAATACTACCGAATTTGATTTCATCAAATTGACCGATCAAACACTTCTAATTATTGAAATTGGAGTTGAAATTGAGTTTCTGCATGTTCATACGATTCTAAGAAACTTTGAATTGCAGATTTTAACGCTGGAACGAGCTCAAACGGAGATTCGCCGGAAAATAGACTGTAGAGAGAGAAAGCTTCGATTACTCATTGGTGAAGGCACGACAGTCCGAGCTTTCGATCTGGGCAGATTGGTCTCATCTTGAGGTTCATCTTAGAATCAAGAATTACATCAATTGATGCAGAATTGCATTAGAATTTTGTCATTGAAATTTGGTCAACTCTCTCTCTAGCACCGATCGAAAATTGTAAAGGAGAGCCGAATTGGCTTACCTTTTGGTCCTAATTCGGCTGTGGAAAGGCTGAGGAAGTGTTGGGAGGGCTTGGTTTGGCCTAAGGAGGGCTTGAAATGGCCGATTTTGGCTTGGCCAAAATAGTGCAGCTTCGGTCCGCCGGAGTTGCTTCACTATTCCATCATGTCGGTGCTTCTCCAACGATTCTCGAATTGATTGGAGTTTGCTATCAGATAGCTGTCTTCTCCCCGGTTCTAAAGAGCCCGACCTTTGTTCAAGTCAAAGCTCTGGTTCGAGATTTACCGGGAAATGGAGCAGTACAGAGAGAGAGAGAGAAGTGTTCAGGTATGAGGAGAATGAAATGGGGATGATCTCTTTATATATGTGTAAAACTCGTGTATTAAATGGGTGAGATTTATTATTAGTATTAATATTGCCATAAATTATTGGTATTAATTCTAATAATTTAATTTCTGTGTTAATTCCAATAATTTAATTTCGGTATTAAATTATTTGTATTAATTCCAATAATTTAATTTAGGTATTAAATTATTGGTATTAATTATAATAATTAAATATATATTAATTTATGGTTATTTATGATAAGGCGCACATAAAAATTTTTTACCGAAATTTCGGGTTACAAAAAAAATTGATACTTCCTAGGAGGTCACCCATCCTCACACTACTCTCGGGCAAGAATGCTTAACTTTGAAGTTCTTATTAAATCTAGTTCACCTGAACCAATTTGGTTTTTGTTTTCTAAAGTTTCTTAAATTTCTTTTCCAAGGTTTAGTGAACCCTTTAGATCACTTGGAAGTTGTAAATTTCCATATTGCGTGTTCTCAAATGTAAACCGGCTCGGTTTTCTTACTCAGTTTGACCGGTTCTTTTCCTGGTTTTTCTTAACTCAAAAGTGCGGGGTTCACAACGAAGCTGCCCTGTTTGGTCGAGCTAAAATCGTCCAATTTGAGCCCTCCTCAGGCTAAACCAAGCCCTCCCAACACTTTCTCAACCCTCCCACGGCTGAGCTAGGATTGAAAGGTATGCCAATTTGGCTCACCTCTGCAATTTTGACCTGTGCTAGAGAGAGAACCACAGAATTTTGATGATGAAATTCTAACTCAATTTGACATCAATTGATGTAATTCTTGATTCTAGGGTGAACCTCAAGACAAGAGCTATCTCCATATTTAAAGCTCGGACCGCTGTGCCCCCAACGGTAAGTAATTGAAACTCTCTTTCTATAGTCTATTTTCTAGCAAAGCTCCGTTTGAGCTCGTTCCAGCGTATAAACTTGCGATTCAAAGTGCTACTGAATCGTATGAAGCTGTGGGATCTAAATTTTAACTTCAATTTCAACAATTAGATGTGTTTGATCAGTCAATTTGATGAAATCAAATTTAGCTATGTTAAAGTGTTGAAATTGGGGGAAATATTGGGGAAAATTGGGAATTTTTGAAACCTCGAAGGACCAAGATGCAATTTTATAAAATTGAAGGTCAATTAGGCATAATAGAATGTTAGAGGGCCAATTGAGAAATTTTAGAATTTTTGGGGTGAAACTTACCATTTTTGTATAGGAAAAATGGTAATTTTGGAAAAGTTGGGGGACCAAATTGGGAATTTGGAAATTTAACCCCCTTTTGTGAAATTAAATAAATTACGGTCCTAAAATATATTTTAAAAGTTTTGGGACTCAATTTGAGGAAAAATCGGCATTATGAACTTAAAGTTAAAGAAAAATAACTTTAGGAACCTAATTGTAAATAACTATTTAGTGGTATTTTAAACATAATAACTTAGAGAAGTGATATGAAAACCATGCGGAAAAACTACTTACAGGTTGTAAGTAGATCATACCTGATCGGTATGATGAAACTTTCTCGAAGAAAGTGGAAAAACCGTTAATCGGTTATGAGCAAAGATGTCCTTATACTTGGTTAGTATGATGGACAGTTGAAAATATATTTTTGTCAGTAGTGCTCTCCTCTGACTGTGTCAATGCTTAAACGATTTGGGAGATCTTCTTGACGGGAGCTCTATTAGCTCTTATAGGTCGGGGGGCCTCGGTTTTGGAACTTGGGAGCTATTATGCCCGGTTTTAAAAATCTCGAACGAGTGGGTCATAGGATAGTGGGCACGAGTAGGAGCCCATAAAAAAATATGAGATATGTGCCATAAATCTTTAATAAATAAATTGTTTGGCCATGGTACCAAGATAGGACTGATATATTCAGTCAACTGGTGCTAGTGCGACTCAACAGGTCCCCGGACTAGTCAAGACAAACAACTACAGGGTGAGTTGAAGGTCGGGGCCATTGGACTAGTGGCACCACATATTATATGACATGATAATAAAATACTGATTGTGCATGCACTGTGATTACGAGACCATCAAGACGCCCATGAGGGGTAGTGATGCATCCTAAGGGCCCTCGACAACATGGTGAGTATAAGGGCAGTTCGTCGTACTAGGTGACCGTGCAAAATTTGGAGTAGCACCAAGCGCATGAGACCGGGGTGGGGACGGGATGAGATCTCTATCCTCATATAGACATGGAGAATTGATTTCATGGTTGAGGGTCAGATGTTGTGTACATCCACTCATTCTTATGGTAGAAGTGGACGTGCTTCTATCTAGGTGGCTAGTAAAGTCGCTTCAATACCACAAGTGGGTTCAGTGGACGTACTGGCCTGTGAATGTGTGTTTGACCTTCATGATGAAGGATGTGTGTTGGGTGATGACACACCGTGATTAATAAGAAATGGTGGTAAAAACCGAGATTTGAAATAAAAGATTTTTTGAAAGAAAGGAGTCTGGCACACTCTAATATAAATCTTTTTCTTGAATGTTAAATTTCAAAAACCCATTCACTAAATAGTCATACTCACCCCCTCCATTATACCCCTTTTAGGAAATTCTAGAAAGCCTACCCTTTAAGACCATCAACTAAGATGCCTGTGAGATAGGTATGATAAATTTAAATTATTATATAGTTTTGATTTATGTTATTCTAGGAAAATGTGCAAGTTTAAGGGACGCCTTACTCTTTGCAGTTTATAATAAGGGGAAACCCTTTAATAAACCAGGAGAGTGGCGGGTTGCTCACAGGGATCCGACCAAACCGGGTCGGGGCGTGACACATTTTCTATCAAATGGTGGCCTCAATTCTCAAATTTGAATTTTCTAAGCCACCTAGAAAAATAAATTTAAAAACTGGTTCAATAGTGGTTCAAACCAATTAACTTGAATCAGTTTGGTTTTCACCTCCAATTCATCCTAAAGTCATTTTTCATGACTTTTGTTACTCTTTTGGTCACTTGGAATCCATATATTTCCCGGTTCGCACTTTCTCTATCAGTTCCGGTTTATGAACCGACTTGGTTTTCTCTTTGGAAATGACTGGTTCTTTCCCCATTTTTTCTTATTATCAAAGGACAGGGTTTGTAGGTATTGTCCCATAAATAATTTGAGTAAAAAGATTGATTAAAAGTGATCATAATTTTATAATGTGTGTTTAAGCTACTAAGTTAAAGTCGAGTCGTCAAACTCTTTGGGCTAGTAGCATAAACAAGAAATGTCTAAATAAAAAGACTATTGATTGTGTATGTTGAGATACGAAACCATCGAGTGACTTGTTATAGGAGTAGTATTGGTTCTAAGGATTGCTAGATAGCTTATAGAGTATAAGGGAAGTATTGTTGGTCGAGTATATTGAAAAGCGTTGGGAGCTTCATGTGCATTGAGACTGAGGAAGAAGTGGGGAGGTCTCGTCCCACAATAGTGGACAAAAAGTTTTGAAAAAGTTTGGGGGTTGGGTAATAGTGCTTAAATAGACTAGTGGTAGAGGTTGTAGGCTCTCACCAGAGTGGACGGTGAAGACGGTTCAGTCCACAAGTGGGACAGATCAAGGTTGTAGTCTTACATGATATGTTATGCGAATGTGTGTTATTTACCATAATAGAAAAGTTGTGTGTGATACTTGTCTAATTCAAGGCTGATATTTATTGATAAAAATTTTGGATCCTTGTATGATATAAATATTGTTTAATAGAAGTATTGATTTTAGTGTGTGCTAAGTCGTGAGCTTGACGTGACGATGTCGACTACTCATTCACTGAGTTGTCGAACCCATTGTCCTCCAAATACTCTTTCAGGCTACAGAGGTGATAAATGACATGTAAATAATGGAAATGTCATCGAAAATCAAATGTACGTATTATTAGCTACCCATTGTTGTAAAGACAAGAGAATACAATAATTTGTTTACAAGTTCGACCAGGAAACCGGATCGGAGTGTAACAGATCAAGTAATACTTTTGGAGGTATAAGGGGGAGATTTCTTTCTCCAATGAGTAATTGATCCTCGTAACCATTGGTTGGAGATATTTCTTTTCATAACGAATGTTACTTAATTGTCTCATTTGTTTTGTTAGAGATACAATCGAATACAACCCACATCACATATTGAATTTTCGATTATCGAAATCATTTTTTGCACAAGTCAATTATATAACTTAATTTTTAATTAATTGGTACTTGTGATGAACTTTTGATCATTGAACTAATTTTGTTTAGTCGGAACAAAGTGATATTTATAGGAGGTGTGAAAGGTAAGTATGAGTATTATACTTTGATAGTAGTTGAGGCCTTATACTAGTTAAAGGTATAGAGATATCTCCAAAATTTTACTTGTCAGGAGTAATGGTGGAGAAAGAATAACTTCTGAGGCATGAAGTTCTAAGAAATGACAATGTTAAAAAGTTATTGGTAAATTAAATTCAGAATTATTAATTTTTAAAGAAAAATAAGTTAGAATAACAAAAGTTTAGTTACTCTATATATGTACGTGTTTATAGATATTTGGAGTGCAAAAGTTTGGATAGATGGATAATTATATAATTTGGTAAAATAAAATATAGTGATTTAGATTAGTTTGAAACCCTCCTATTACACTAAAATCACTTTAATTTTGGGATTTTAAAAATATTATATTATTTATTATTTAAATTATTTTAATGCATTTATTTTATATGTTATATTATCAACGATTTATTTTATTTATTTTCATTATTATATATTTTAAATAAATATATATTAATATATATTTTATAAAAATATATATTAATAATATTTTATAAAAATATATATTATATAAATATATAATAAAAATATTATACAAAAATATAATTGGTAAAATATATATAATATAATTTATTATATATTTTTATTATAATTATAAAATGTATATCTATTAATTATTTATTACAACAATAATTTAATTATTTTATATAATATATTATTTTAGTATATATTTAATATAATTTAATTATATATACTACCTAATAAATTATTTAATTTAATTAAAATAATAATTTTGTATATCTAATTTTTTTTATTAATAATCAATAATCTCATTCCACCTCTATTTAAAATATAAATTATTAAAATTTTTTAATAACTTCAAATCAATCTCTACTATTCCTCTTTCCCTTCCAATATCTTTCAACACTTAATCATTATATTATTTTAAATTATTTAATTCAAATATAGGATTAGTGCACCAAATATAATTTACACTAAAAATATGTGCAAATGATATTTTACTTTGAACAAATAATGATACTTAATTTGTCTAATAAAAAAATATGTATCATATATTATTATAAAATATTTTATTTACAATTTAGAATACTTATCAAATATAATAGTATTATTGTGCAAAAAAAGTCAAATATAATAGTATTAAAATATTATTGTATTTAAAAATATTATAAATAAAAAATTATTCTGTAAAATATATTTAATATAATTTAATTATATATAATACTTAATAAATGATTTAATTGACTTAAAATAATAAATTTATTTTTCTAATTTTTTTATTAATAATACTTTACCTACTTATTATTAAAAAATTTTAATATCTCCAAATACATTACTCCAGTTTTCCTCCATTCTAATAAATATAAACACTTAACCTACAAACCACTACAAACCCCTTAATCTAAATTATTTAAAGTAAATTTAAAAAACTAAATTGTTAAAAAATAAAATTTAATTGTTGAAATTATTAATAACTAAAAAATTTAATGACTAAAAAATTAATTTATTTTAAAAGATTTCTATCTAAAATAAGTAATTATGTAAAAGTTTACCTTATTTGAGATTTTTGCCTAATCAAAATATGGATTAAATTATTGAAAATGAAATTTGATGATTAAATTATTAAAAAATAAATTAAGTTATACAATTATTTAATAACTAAAATTATGAGTATTAAAAGATAAGCTACTTAAAAAATTCTCATATAAATTAAGCAATCACCTAAATTTACCTTATTTGAGATTTTAAAATAAGCAAAATACGAAATTTGCTAATAATTTATGCAATTACAAAGATAATTGACCTGTTTTTCCACGAGATCTCTTCCCCCGGACCCTCCCTCTAGTTTTCTGCCAACGCCTTACCTCGGAGGCCCCCGGAAAAGCTTCTTATTTTCCCCACGTTCAGCCCAACCTTGTTCCCCCTTGTCGTCCCCTTCAATCTTCAATTCCTCTTGTCAATCCTCTCTCTCGACCTTTGGTTACCCCTCCACGAGCACATATTAGGACCCTATCAGGTCTGAACTCCTGGAGTTTCGGATCCTTGCTTCATTTTGTGTTTCTGACGAGAAATTTACGCTTCTTTAGGTGAATCTTCTTTGTGGTCATTGTAATTGGGGATGATTCTGATCAATTGAATCTTTTTGTTTCCTTGCTTTTGGTCGAAAATTTTGAGTTCCATCCAAATATTTCTGCTTGGCACTTCGCCTGAGAGTTCTATGAACAGTTGAAAAAGGGGAAGAGAAATCGCGCTTGCGTTGGAGATTCCCATGTGAGATTGTGCTTTTGTTATAGCTATGGCCTTCAAATCCTACATATTTTCTGGAGGTTTATTTCACCCATTTTTCAATTATATTTCAGGGGCAGATATTTACAATTTATTTTATCCTCTGGTTATTTCTGATAGTGGAAGCGATCAACCTTTGCATGCTTTCTGGTGACAAGGGAGTGGTAATTGAACCCGGATTAGGGTTTTCTTATATAAACTGGTGTAATCGGGATGTTAGTTCTCAGCAGGAGCAGCTTCAGCAATATAATCAGTTGTTTCTGTCATCTATCTGAATGGCATCCATTGGAAGAGCAGAGTTGATTAGGGCTTGAGGGCTCCATCTTTTCTCCTTTTTTGCACGTCAGGTTTGAATATTTTCTCTTTCTATGCGTGTCTTGAAGATAAACCCCTGATTATGCCTTTTCAGCATCTTTTCAAGGTGTTTTATGGAATAGTTGGAGAGATTGTTTTCCATTTTGCAGGTTCCGTGACTATTTGTCTGGGTGCTGAGACATTGGGAGTCTTGTACCAATACCTGTTTGAGAATTTTCTCATGTTCAGCAAGAGCTATCCATTTGCCAGATTTATGGGCTGCTGCAGCTGTTTTGGGTTTGCTCGGAAGCCTAGGAGAACATTAAGACCTATCTACAATAACCACCTTTCCCAGTCCCATGAACTATTGTTAGATGATGAAGAGGACATGGACGATTATGAGGATTGCTCGTACAATGGTGAGAACACCAATACTGCCCATGGTGATGATGGGGAACTTCAGAGTGGTGCAAAACATTCTGAAGAGATTCTGAGGTTGAAAGAGCAGAATGGTTTGATATGTAGACAGTTTCCTGTTAAAGAAACCAACAAGCTCATCCGTTCTGAGGTAAATCTTGAAACCCAGAAGTTTCAAAGCAGACAGATATTTATGATCATGACATCAGAATAGCAGAAGTTGGATTTTTCAAGATTTTGCTTCTTGATCAAATTCAGAAATTTTATTTCATTCACTGAAAAAAGAACTGGCTCTAATTTTCCTCTTATCAGGATGAAAATGGGAATAAGACAATCAATGAGTATGTCCGAGTGTGTAAGATAGGTTCTGGAAGCTATGGTAAAGTGGTAAGTTCCATCATGCAACTTGTAGTTTAATGTTTTTTATTTGGGTTTGAGGTTAACTTCATCTTGCATGAGCTAAAGGTCTTGTATCAAAGCCGCATTGATGGGAAGCACTATGCAATAAAGGTAAACTTTCTCATGTTACTTCCAGTAATTTGCATGCTTTCATTTTGATGTTTTGCTTTAGTCCAAAAAGAGTTTTCTCAAACTACCATCTTTGAGGTCACTATAATAATATGTTGAGGAAGTGCATCCATTCCGATTCACTTGATTTTGTGGTGCAGGCCTTTCATAAGTCTCACTTATTGAAGCTCCGTGTTGCCCCTTCAGAGACTGCTATGACTGATGTTCTTCGAGAGGTAAATGGGACAAAATCACTGTATGTTTCTTCATTTATGGTCTTCTCTACCTTGAATGGCTTTTTGTACCAGAAGAAATTTACTTTGTTAAATGAAAGCTGGAAGTTTTGATGGTCTTCTCTCTTGCAGGTCTTAATCATGAGAATTTTGGAGCACCCTAATATTGTAAACCTGATAGAGGTGATTGATGATCCAGATACAGATCATTTCTACATGGGTAACTTATTCCACATTAATTTGAATTTAACCAGATCTCAGTTCAAATTTCCCATCATAGTATTTCATAATGATTTGCTCTAATATGTGGAGACTGAATGAGATTTCCCTTAGGCATGACATAAAATGATTGTTTTTCCTAGTTCTCGAGTATGTTGATGGAAAAAGGGATTCTGATGGATCAATCCCACCTGTTGGGATAGGAGAAAATGTTGCTAGAAAGTATCTTCGAGATATATTGTCAGGGTTGACGTACCTTCATGCTCATGTATGTCACTTATTTGCATTATTTAAACTTATGTTCAACTCAAAGTTTCCATTTTGGAGTCTTATTTTCCTATTATGTGTTGTAATATTTATTTAACTAATGCTACCTTCCTTTCATAATAAAACAGAACATAGTGCATGGAGACATCAAACCGGATAATTTGCTGGTTACCAGCACTGGTGTAGTGAAGATTGGAGATTTTAGTGTTAGTCAAGTATTTGAGGTAATTACTGCCTTATTCAAAATCTCTTCATTGAATCTCATTCCCTATTTTTGCTCCGATTGATTATGGTAGTGATGATATTGAGGATAGTGACAATAATGATGAATCAGTAGGAGTTGGTTTTTACTAGTTGAAAAAATTGGTCTTAAGGGTATATGAAATCATAGAAAGCCCTCAAGGATAGTGCTGCTAGCCATGCCAACTTGATCGGGTTTGGTCTGGGTCCATGCTGGACCGTGAACTCTCCAACCTAAAATCAGATAAACCAATAGGTTTCACAGATCTGGGCCGTATTTTTACTATGCTTGACCTTCTTATCTCTTGCCTGCATTGCTGGTCCAATGGGAACTTGTATAGTTTCTTGCAAGCCTTTGTATGATCCACATCAATTACTGAATATTCTTCCTTGCCCCCACCCACCTTCCCTCCCTCTAAATTTTGCTACATGATTGTCAAGCCTTTCTCATTCTGTTTACCTATGACTGTTTGGGAACTGCAAGCTGTTTTCCGTTTACTTTTTTTTACTTTAACCAAACATGATCAGTTCATACTCTTTAAATATTAGATAAAACTTCCCAGTACAACATATTTCTTTGATGATAGAAAATTTGAAAATTCCTCATCTGTCTTAGGATGGCAGTGAAAATTTCTTCAATGGAAAACTATTAAATTCCCTCATTTACTTGCAGGATGACAATGATGAACTTCGGCGTTCTCCAGGGACCCCTGTCTTCACTGCACCTGAGTGTTGTCTTGGTCAGTTCCTTTTTTTGTAAGTTACTATATTGGTGCAAAACATCTTAATTAGGATATGATTTGGTACAAAACCTTGAAAAAGTTTTCCCATGGTACAAATAATTAAATTTTGAATGAAGACAACAAGGGGTGCTGATATGGCACTTTAAATTAATATTAAATGTTAATGTGATATTAAATTTTCATAAAATGTAATAAAATAGTAAGAAATTTAAATAAAACAAAATAAAATAGGAAGGTGACAAAAGGTGGTCTGTGGGTGTCAGAGGCTGGGCCCCAATAAGGGTTTGTACTATTGAACTGGGCCCCAGTTAGTTAAGACGTAGTTTGTATCCAAACTTTATGAAGGTTTTGTACCAAATCGTAATTTAGTTAAAAGGTTTTGTACAAATACAGTAGTATACACTTTTTCCCCAGAAAAATGTTTTTTGTTTGTCCTAAAACAACAATAAGAAGTGACATATCATAAAATTGGAATTTCCTTGATTGTCAACAGGTCTTACTTACCATGGAAGGGCTGCTGACACATGGGCTGTTGGTGTTACTCTGTATTGCATGGTTTTAGGGCAGTATCCATTTCTTGGGGAAACACTGCAGGATACTTATGACAAGGTTGGTTGACCAACATTCTGTCCCCTTGTTTTCTTGTTCTTCCTTCTTGCTGTTTAACATAATATGATTTTGTTTACTCTTCCAATGATTTTCCAGATAGTTCATAACCCACTGTTACTTCCCAAAACTATGAACCCCCAACTGAGGAGCTTGCTGGAAGGAATACTATGCAAAGGTTAGTGCTACTATTCAAAATGTCAATTCTTGTTGGAGTAATGTTTGCCCTGTCTGGAATTGCGGAACTGGACTAGATTAGATGGTCTGATAAAAAAAAACTAGTAAAACAGCCTTTCTAATACAAATGTATGTCTGGAAGTTTGAACCACTTCGGGTGCTCCATCAAAAATTGATTTGCATGAAAACATTGATCCAGTTAGATGTTCAGCTCAGTCCGTGTTGATTGTATTAGTTTGTTTGTGCCTAAAGCGCTCTATCATACAATGTAGTCTGCTGTTTTCTTGACAGCAGAATCATGAATCCTTTGTGAAGTTTAACACTTGTTTGTGAACTCTGTTTCTTGAAACAATGTTCTTACGTCATTTCTGATGATTACCTCTCCCTGTTTCCCTCTCAAAAGACCCAGCTCATAGGTTGTCACTAGAAGCTATTGCATCGCATGCTTGGGTTATTGGAGAAGATGGCCCCATCATTCAGTATCTTTGCTGGTGCAAAAGGAAGTCGTTGCAGGGCACTGATCTCAGCTCGAGTAAAGAAGGAACATGAAATTTCACAACCTGCAGTTCTTTTTTACAGTTTATAGTTAAAAACTGCCTGTGTATAACAATAGCCATTAGAAGACTACTGTTATCGAGAGGGGCTCTCTCTAGTATGAAATGCAAAGGATGAAAGGCGGGGCGTGAGCTTTTAGTGAACTGATTGGGTGCGGAGAAGTTCGGTGGACTTTTCCCTCTAAACACCTACTGTTTTCCGTAGATTAGTGGACGTTTGATTTTTCCTTTTTTGGTGAATACACTCTTGATCTCATGTTGGTTTCATTCTCTTAACCGTGTGCTAAATTTGTTTTCAACTGACTAACATGATCCGTTCTATTTGCATAGGGGTGAGGATTCAGGTTTGCAATTGATTTCAAATAATGTAGTTGATTCAAAGGGTTACTTCAGCTGGTGTCATGGTATGAAAGTAATGCTAATTGCAAATAGTTAATTATACCTTGTTGATGGCAGGATAGATAAGCCTGTTGAGTTTGGAAGTTTATATGCTTCTTGGCAGAGATGTAACAGTATGATTATGTTATGGATAGTGAATTATGTTAGTAAGATACTATGTTAAGCTTAAATCCTTATGAATAATCTTAAAAGAGTATCAAAGATGAATTAATTCACATCATCTTGAACCTGTGATCAAATTTCAATTATTATCTCTCTATTTTTATACACAAGTATAATTTCATAATGACATATTTAAAGCAAAAATTCATTTCTAAAACATCATTCGTATTAAGTTTATCTTTTAAGAATGATTTTTGTACAAGGAGAGTTAGCATCATCAAACTTGACTCAACTAGATAACTGATCACAATATTCTAATTACTCATCTATTTATCTACTAAATATTAGGATCTATCTCACTAGTTTTACATATGCTACAAAATTTTATGGTTATAATGTCCTTACCAAATTCTCATTTACTACAATTTTTATCCTTAAAATCTTTATTTTACTATCAATACTTAAAATTGTAATTTTACAATTTTCTCTCAATATTTGTATTTTTATAAATTGGTCCACAAACTTCTCTTATTTATAAATTTGTCCTCAAATCTTATATATATATATATATATATATATATATATATATATATATTACAAACTAGTCCCTACTATCAAGATTTCAAAATTGATCCATCTACTTTTCATACCCCAAAACTAATCCATCTACTTTTCATATTTCAAAATTAGTCTTTGACTTTCTAGATTTTTATAATTAGTTAATCAACTTTTCATTTTCTTCAAATGAATCCCCAAATATTATTAAAAAAACTATAGATCAACCCTTTCTTCCTCATAAAGACTCAACTAGTCATTTCCTAACCACATAAATTCCCTTTCAACCGTTTTCAATTTCTTTTTAGGTTTGCAAAACATTTGGCATAATCCAAACAAGGGAGGGACAGAGAACCAACTATGCAGAGGCACAAGAGGTACATTGTCGCACCATAAAATAGTCTCAATTATTTCGTATACTATTTGTGATATATTTTTAGTTATCCAAATTGCTTGTCGCACCATAAAGTAGTCTTATTGTGACATATTTCTAGTTATCGAAATTGCTTTTCGCACCATAAAAGTAGTCTCAATTATTTCATATACTACTCGTGACATATTTCTAGTTATCGAAAATTCTTTTCACAAAAGTCGAGTATGACATAATTTTTGGTCGTTAATATAGGTGACAGACTTCTAGGGCTGTTTGAATTGAAAAACTAAGTTTTGGCTTTGTGCCCACATTAACTAGTTAGTTGGTACCAATTATGGATTTCTGACCAACTAAAGTATTTTTGTATAATTTACACTTACATTCAAGTTTATGACATAAAGATACGATTTCTGATATTTTCTTAGAAAAAAAAAGATTTTTTGTACTAAGGAAGTATAACTATGATTAAAATTAGTACCGTGTGAGGCCGATACATAACCCATTTTACGTGAAGATAGAACTTGAAGAACACAAAGTCAGGCATTAACTGTGCAAATCAAACTATAAATGTAAATCCCATTTTATCTAAATAGAATAACTGGTAATGAGAACTATGAAATATTGAGAAGAAAAGTGAGATCTAAATTCAATCGAGATTATGCAAAGTTATCCAATGTGAGATATAAATCATAAATTATCAAGTAAGTTGAATCAATTTATTTGATTAAGACCAAAACTCAACTGAATTAGGGTGAATCGAACCTAAACTAAATTGAACTAGATTGAATTAAGAAAAATCAATTCAAAAATTAATTTTTCGGGGTGACTAAAAAATGACCAATTGATAAATTGAAATCACCAACATATAAAAAAATGAATTTAGAAAGTATTAATTTTTAGAAAATTAGTCTAATTATGTATGAAGAAGTCGATTTAAGCTTTCGGGTCACCAGAAATCGGTTCAATTGGACCGATCAATGGTACGATCGGGTTAACGTTGTCCACCTGGTAAACAAGTCGGAATGCTAATCCTGATTGTACACGTGACATTAGCACATGTAGTAAGGTGGAATTAATCCTGATTGTACACGTGACATTAGCACATGTAGTAAACCATCAATTATCAAGTAAATTGAATTAATTCAATCAATTGAGACCAGAAATTGACTGAAATAGGGTGAACTAAACCTAAACTAAATTGAACTAGATCGAACCAAGAAAAACCAATTAAAAGATTGATTTTTCGGGTGACTAAAAATGACAAATTGGTAAATTGAGATCACCACTATATAAAAATGAATTTAGATAAATTTAGAAAGTATTAATTTTTAGAAAACTAGTCGAATTATACCTGAATGAATCGATTTAAGTTTTTGGGTCACTAGAAACTGATTCAATTGAACTGGTCAATGGTGCAACTGGGTCAATGTTGTCTACCCGGTAAATAAGTTGGAATGCCAATCCTAATTGTACACGTGACATTAGCGCATGTCGTCAGGTGGGAAACCTAACTTATTTAAAGCAACCAATTAGAGAACGCCACTTGGCAAAGTTGTAATGGTTGTTTGACAATCAGATTTGGTCAACTGCCACGTAAACTAACTCGTCACGCCCCGACCCAAGTTACCCGATTGGAACCCGTGAACAACCCGCCACACCTCCCGATGCTACATTAGTGGGTACCTTCATTATTGTAGTCTCGGTAGGGGCAAGACTCTGAATAACATCATAAAATCGGTATACTTTCCAAAATATTTATGGAGATACATGCTAGAACATAATATATACTAAACAAAAATATGAAAAAGTTAATGAACATATTAGGCTAGTAGGTCGACTTCTAGGGTTCTTTTCGCCATTCTACTACCTAAAAAGGATAAGGGATGGGGTGAGTTCACTACTCAATGAGTAGGATTGACTAAAACAATAACATCATGTTCACAATTCAACACACACTCTAAAACAGTTATAAGGGATATTTTAGGAAACATTTCACTAAGTTTAGCCGTGAAAATGAGATTAAGGTTTTAATTTATGGGATTTTTATTTGGTCAAATATACATCATATCAAACACATCCTTTCCATCATGGAAGGATTGCATGTTTGTAAAATAAAAATCCCATCTATTCCACTTGTGGTTTGCAATGACTTTACCAACCACTTTAGTACGAGACTATAACCTTTACCACACATATGAATGAATCAAGGTGTACATGTTAGATTGTCTGTGTGAGCACCATTGCCCTACCACCAAATACATAGAATGAGATGTCCACTATAGAGTGACTAGACCTTTTTCCTTCACCATGTCTAATGGGCATAGAACTCCTAGAGCCCTTGACGTAATGGCCCAATGATATCTTCCCTTATTCCAACCTTACACTCCAATAGTCCTTAGAACTATCACTACCCCATATCGGGTGTCTTATAGTCTCGTTTCTTGATAAAAAAAAAAGCAAGTGTCTTAGCTTAAGACTAACATATTTGTACTATGAGCCCGATGGGATGAGACTCGCTTCTAGCTCGATAGTGATTATTGGGCATGACCCCTTTCACACAAAATAACTTGTTAAGTTTATTATTATTAAAACGTGGCTTGTGATTCACAATCAAGATTGTTTATGGGACAATGCCCATTTTCATTGGCATTGGACCCGCCTTCACGAGTTTTCAAAACACGATCATGGACCCACTTGTTTTTGAAGTACTAGCCTTGAGCCCACTTCTAAAAAACATGGATCTATCCTACTTCCATTTACTATGGGCTTGACCCATTTCCTTCATCAAGTAATTGATTTAACTCCCACCTTTGAAAAATGTTTTCACAAAATCAATTTCCAACGGTAAATTTCTAAGCATGGTTCATTGTTTTAACAGAAATATATTTCAAAAATATTTTCAGTAAAGTTCATGCTATTAGGAGAAATATATTCCATCAAAGGGTTTTAAAATATATTATGCTATTAGGAGATACAAGTACTATGCATCATCGACCCAATTAGACTCGAAGCTAAAGATTTCACTCACCCGTATTCCGTGACTTGTTCGTCTCAAGGAATTTTCGATCCTTAGTGCCTTCCTTGCACACGTATGTAGGTGACCGATTCCTACAACAAATCAAACAATTAAGTCCTATCATATAAGATAATTGCACTTAAGACCTTATATTTTTTATTATTTATTATAGGCCCCTAAGTTATAACTTATTTCTAATTAGGTCCCTAAGGTTCTTAAATTTTTCCTTTAAGTCAACTGCATTCTCCATATTTCCATTTGGTTCCTTAACTTATCAATATTTTTGATTTAGTTCTCAAACTTCCTAAAAATTATGATTTAGTTTCTTAAACTTTGTTCTTCATAAAACAAGTTTAAATCTTCTTAATTTAGCCATATCATGATACTAATCATATTCCATATGTCCCCACGATCATTTCAAGTTTTAATTTGTCCAATTTGGCCTAGAATTGATGGAAAACTAAGCTTCACTGGAAAAAGTTTTTAGAGAGAGAAAGCTTCAGTTTATTATTGATGAAGGCATGTCGGCCGTAGTTCTCAATAAGTGAAGCTTGCTCTCATCCAGGGGACCCTTCCATAATCAAGTGCTGCCTCATTTGATGGCTTGAGTTGTTAGAATTCATGTTGGTAATAATTTAGTAAAACTGTACTGAAATTTGAAAATTCCAGCAAATGGCAGTGTAGGGACTTCCATGATGGTGCAAGGAAGACGTGTACTCAACTAATGATGATCTAGGCGTCTTGGCTCGGTCTAGGTGGTCGCTGGGTAGTTCAATTTCAACTTGAACTAATTTGGGTGTTGTCAGGATTTGAAGTTGAGGCATTGTGCGAGCCTGTTAGAGCTTCTCCAATTGTCATCGGGTTGTAGGGAGACCTATCAAGTGGAGAACTTCTTCAGGATTCTTGGGAACCCAAAATCGTATTTTGAAGTGGAGAAAAGTGCCCACGTTGGAGCTCTATTTATGAGTAATTAGAAAATGGACCAGTGTGGACTTTTTGAGAAATTGAGGTGTGTAGAGGATGAGAGGGGAATGACTCTTTATATGGTGAGCTCAGAGACCTCTGACTCTATCCATTGCACCATCTCCCAACCCTTAATTTTCCTCAAAAAGTAGCTACCGGAGCAAATTATTGCTCTCCGGAATGGAAGAAGTAATGGTGTCTCTCCATCTCATTGTTCTATTCCGATTGGATGAAGGTTAAAAATGACACTATACATGTATGTGTGAGCTACCACATGGTGCACTATGATTTGTGGGGATGCTGACATGACATCTAAGTATCCAACTCACTCTTTGACCATATAAATAAACACGTGGCGACCTCCTGTTGGTTGCTTAATTTGAAGTGGTGGTTGACCAAAATTGAATGTGAGACACCGTTAAGACTCTGCTACATGACATCCTATGATTGGCTGATATAAATAAGTTACATTTCCCATCTAATGGCTTGTTCTTTTGCCGCATGTCATGTTATGATTGCTAGTTTCCTATAACCATTAAGACATCGCGACGTGTCATTCGTTGACTGGTCATCTTAGTTGTTTGCTAACCTAGCGTACTTTTCACATGTCGCCCTCTGATTAGTCAACTTATGTCATGTCTCGACCTGATTATGTTGATCGAAGATCTGTGAACCCCACGCCATTCCCTGTCAATGTCACCATGCTGGGTACCTTCACCATAGTAAAACTAGAGAGACTAAGGCTTCCGATAAAACACATCAATAAATTTGTAGCAAAAATTTGAAACTTTTATTTAAATCCTCGCATTTGTCCCCCAAAAAGGGTTTACATAATCATCCCATAAAAAATAGCTATGTGATAAGATACATAACTGAACCTTCATAAGTAAGTAAAAGGGCTACCCTTAGACAATAATGGTCGGGGGGGGGGGGGGGGGGGGGGGGAGGGGGGAGATCCTCCCACTTCCATCTCTAGGTTTCTTGGATTTCACCTGTAATGGTTTTATGGGAGGGGAGTGAGCTCACAACTCAGTGAATGGGGCAATGACATCGGGCCACTACATGGCTTACGACTCACATATTTCCGGTAAACCACTTAACATAATTTCGTATTTCTTTAATTGGTTTTTCCATTTAGGTCATGAGTTCCGTGGTTTATTTGGCTCGTCGAGACATCTATCTCGGGCCACCCCTAACCATAGCCTACCCTACAGTTGGTTTACTTTCGGTTTCCCTAGTTATTTCCACAAGTAGTACAATAGATATCACAGTGGTAAATAGAGCATCAGGAACTTAGGTCCCACACACACATATGACCAATTCACGACCCTTGCATCACATGTGCTACTTAGGCCCACACGCATGGGCTTACTTACGACCTTATACACACATGGGCACTTTGGCCCTAATCACGCCTCAAGGTGTATTGCAACATAATGATACTGAGTCCAGGCAAACTAGAGTGTGAGAGCTATGTGCACTCTACCACAACTGATGCTACACAAGCGCCATCTCTCAGTTGGATGTCTCAGCATTCAGGGTCATGGCCACTGAATAGCCTCCACTCGTCAGCACATGCCCCGTACACATGTGAATTAATTTCGCCATTTCTCGTCGTAGCGGTGTACTGGAATGGTACCCGTACATCACCCGGGTACCCTGAGAAATCTTGAAGAATTTACGACATCTCCCCGAACTCTTTTCCAATATCTCTCGGGCTATAATACGACCTCATCAGGCATCCTTCCCCTGCACCCTCCTATACCAATATCTCAAAACATAATTAAAATCAGAACAATCACATAACGGGCTGCTCTCAACCCCCAATCATATCGAGCATGGTCCTATTTCGACCATCTTCAATATGCACAAATATTATTCTCGGGAGTTCGTTCTATCATTTGACTCTCTCTTTAATTTAGCAAAGTAGGCACATAACCCCAAATTCCCATCCCAATGGACCTTAACAAAACATCACACATCGGTCATACAACCAATCCTTTCTCTTAGCTTTTAAAGTAGTATTTGTTTTAGTGGAGATGCACTCAGTTATTTTACACTTCTTATATGAGTTATAAATGCCAGATTGCTTTTTATTTCAAGTATTTAGTCAAGCACATAACATTTTTCCCCGGTCAGTCCAATCGAACTAGCCATCAATACACCCACTCACTAAAAGTCTCGGAACTTGTTTGTTACGAGGGGTTTTGGAGATCTCGCTCTTGGTCTCGCCTAAGTGAGCTTCTTTTACAATGTTTAGAAAATAGAAGGGTAAGTTTTTCTCTAAGAATTTCTTAAATCAATACACCTAAATTCCCTCACAAATTTATGGCCTACTTGACCTACTAGTCGTTAAATCAACCCTTACCCCAACCTTCTCTAAGATTAGTTCCTTAGGCTTAATGTAAATCCCGTCCTTTGAGGATAAGAAAATTGGAAAAAAAACTGGTCAATTCAAAAGAGAAAACCGAGCTGGTTCACGAACCATAACATGTAAAGAAAGGGTAAAATGGGAAATTGACTAATCTCAAGTGACTCAAAGAGTCATAAAAATAATGGAAAAGAACCTTGGGGGTAAATGGGAAGAGAAAACTAGACCGGTTTAGGGTGAACCGGACCTGAACCAGATTGAACCGGTTTGAACCATACTTGAACCGGTTTCTAAATTCATTTTTCTTGATGGCTTAAAATGTTTGAATTAGGAAAAATTGAAGCCACCATTAGATAGAGAATGAATTTAGATTAATTTAGAAATTTTTAATTTTGGGAAAACATGTCAAATCAGGCGATTTTCGCTGTTGAACTCAGTTAGACTGGTCCGGTTCAGTTCAAAATAGTGTTATCTTCTTTCTTAGTATGACAACATTGTTCATTAATGCATAAAACTTCCTTCTTCAATGAAGGTATATCCGCTCTGATCAGGCCATTTTCAGGCGAGGATAAGCTTGACCAAAATGGAAAGTGGTCAGGCAGAGGGTCCTCGAGCTCCCTATATAAAGAGTTTCTCTCCATTTATCCTCCACATACCTTAAATTACAATTCTCTCTCAATTGCTCCATTTTTCAATGAAGCTCAAACTAGAGCTCCGACTTAGGCCTTTTTCTTAACCTCATAAGGCAAGGTTGGGTCCTATAGACTTTGTGGGAAGTCAACTACCTGATAGCAACCTCCTTTCAACTCGAGGACCGTCGGAGAATTATCAACGAAATCAAACAGTGAAGTAGCTCTGACAGACCGAAGCTGCCTTATTTTGGCCGAGCTTAATTCGGCCAAATTCAGCGCTCCTTTAGCCAAACCAAGCCTCCCTCACACCCTCACGGCCCTCACATGGCCTTAACATAGCTGAAAGGTAAGCCAATTCGGCCCTCCTCCGTCGTAACAGATTAGTGTTAGAGAGAGAAAGTGCCGAATTTCACTAACCAAATTTTTCCTCATTTGATCATCAATTGTAGCAATTCTTAATCCTAGAAAGAACCTTAGGATGAGCTACCTCCCTAGATTGAAAGCTTGGACCGCCGCACCTCCGACGATAAGCTTTTGAAGCTTTCTCTCTCTACAAACAATTTTCTGGCGAAGTTCCGTTTGAGCTCATTTCAGACTCAAATCATGCAATTTAAAGCTCAATGGAATCTATGGAAGTGTAGGAACTGATCCATACCTTCAATTAGAACAATTAATTCCTATTGAAATCAAATCCAATCAGTTTGAAGGGGACAAATTGGGGAAAATTTTGGGGAAAAATTGGGAATTTTAAAAAATTGAGGGACCTTGTTGAAATTTCCAAAAATTGAAGGCCAAATGGCCATGAGAAAGATGTTAGGGGACCAATTGGTCAATTTTCGGAACAATTAGGGCCAAATTGCCATTTTTGGAAACTAGTGGCATAATTATAATTTTTGAAAAGTTGGGGACCAAATTGGAAATTTGGAAAACTTGAGCCCCTTACACAATTTTGAGTAAATTGAGGACCTAAAGGGAATTTTGGAAGCCTTGGGACTCAATTCGTGGAAAAATTTAGTATTAGGGACCTAAAGTTAGGGAAAATGAACTTTAGGTACCTAATTGCAATAAACCAACAATTTTCAGCTTGGTCGCTCATACGTGAGAAAATGATGACTATCATGCCAAACCTTAATTGATAAGGATGCCCAAATCGTGTAGGAATATGAGAGATCAGAACTCCAGCAAGGAAAAGCTAGCGTGAAATTGGAAAACCGACTAGGGACGAATACGTCACGGTCATCGAGTGAGTGGAATAATTTACACATCATAATGGTTGGGATGATGATCACTATCATTAATGGATAAAACTTACTTACTGGTTGTAAGTAGAGATAATTATACCCGATTGGTATATGAATTTTCTTGAGAAAAGGAGAAACCCACCTACTAGTTGTAAGCGGAGATATCATCACACCTGGTTGGTGTGATGAAGTTGAAAATGAATTTTGTCAGAAGTGTGCTCCCCTGACTATTTTCCAATGCTTAAAATATTTTGTAAACCTTCTTGACGGGAGCTAAAATAGCTATGATAGGCCAAGGCCTCAGTTTTTGAACTCATGGGGCCAAATGCCCGGTTTTGGAAAAACACGTGTAGTGGGCCCAAGACCAATGGACACGAGCATGAGCTCATAACAAACTTGAATTAAGAAAGAGCCATGAAGATTTCTAATGAAATTGGTTGTATGATTTCACTACGGTACCAAGCGAGGACCAACAATACTTGATGGACTGGCGGTAGTACGTCAGGGCGAGGTCAATGGACCGGTTTAGACGAACAGTTGCAGGTCAGGTTGAGCGTCGGGGCTGTTGGCACCAAAGATAATTACTATATGTGTAAAACTCTTGTTTGTGCATGCACTTGTGGTACGGGACCATCGAGATGCGCTAGGGGGTAGTGATGGGTCTTAAGGGCTATTGAACGACATGGTAGAGATAAAGGCAGTTCGTCGTTCCAGTCAGTCTAAAAGCTCGAAGTAGCTTCTTGCGCATGAGACCGGGATGAGGTCTTTGTCCTCATACAGATATGGAGTGGCATTTGGGTCTGAGGGTCGGATGTTGAGAACATCCACTCAGACCTAGGGTAGAAGTGGATGGTCTTCTATCTCGATGGATGGTAAAGACGCTCCGATCCACAAGTGGGTGTAGTGGACGGGCTGGACCTACGAATGTGTATACCCTTCCTAATGAAGGGTGTGTGTTTGTTTGTTATCCGCTTCCCGAGGTAAGGGGATGGGCTAAAAAGAGCTAAACACACCTAATATGATAATGAGAAAAAGTTTTGAAAACCAGACTTTGAGGAAATTCTTTTTAAAGGAAATGATAACCATGTCATGTTTTAGATAAATAAAATCTATCTTGAAAAACTCACTCCCAACACCCACTTACTGAATTGTAGAACTCGCCATCTCCCTTTTAACCCTTTTCAGAAGTAAGGAGATATAATGAAAAAAAAACATGAAGATGTACCCTCTGTCAGGTATGCTTAAAGTTCCTTTTAAGCTTACATTTGATTGATTTATGCTATTCCAGGGAATAAGGTTTGAAATTACGCCTGACTCCTCTTGATTAAAAGAAGGGGAAACCCCTCTTAAACCAAGGGAGTGGTAGGTTGATCATGGGGATCTGACCAAACTGAGATGCTAGTATAGAGTAGTATTCGTTCTAAGGGCTACTAGCAGTAAGGGTGTTACAAGGGCAGAAAACACTGTTTTAGTTTGTCTTGAAGCTCTTGGAGCTTCATTGGCATTGAGACCGAGGGGATATAAGATTGAGGTCTCACCCTTACAATTGGAGCATGAGAGTATTGATAAGTCTGGGAGGTTAGGTGTAAACCCCGCACTTTTAAGTTAAGGAAAACTAGGAAAAGAACCGGTCAAACTGAGTAAGCAAACTGAGCTAGTTTACAAACCCGATCATTTGGAAACAAGCAATTTGGAAATTTACAACTTCTGGGTGATCTAAAGGGTTCATTAAACCTTGGAAAAGAAAATTTAAGACAAATTAGAAGAGAAAAACCAAATTGGTTTAGGTGAACAAGATCCCATAAGAACTCTGAAGTTAAGCGTGCTTACTCATACCCAGTTGGGATGATGAGCACAACTTAAAGATAAAAACTACTTACCAATTGTGAGTGTGAATATATATCATACCCGGTTGGGGATGATAAGTGCCTCGGTATAAGAACTACTTAGAGAAAGTAATGTGAAAATTATGCAGAAAAACTACTTACTGGTTGTAAGTAGATCATACCCGGTTGGTATGATGAGACTTACTTGAAGGAAGTTGAAAACCCATTCATCGGTTATGAACGGAGATGTCCTTATACCAGTTGGTATAGTGAACAGTGAAAACCTATTTTGTCGGAAGTATTCTCCCCTGACTGTGTGCCAATGCTTAAATATTTGGGAGACCTTCTTAATGGGAGCTCGAATAGCTCTTATAGGCTGAGGGCCTCGGTTTTGGAACTTGGGGGCTAAATGCTCGATTTTGAAAATCTCGTACAGTGGGCCCAAGGCCAGTTGGCATGAGCAGGAGCTCGTAAACGAACATAATATATGTGCCATAAAACTTAATAAGTGAATTGTTTGGCCATGGTACCAAGATAGGATCGACATGCTCAGTCAACTAGTAGCAGTGCGACATGACAGGTCGACAGACTAGTCAAGAGAAACAACTGCAGGTTGAGTTGAGAGTCAGGGCCGTTGGACCAATAGTACCACAGATTATATGACATAATGTGAAAACATTGTTTGTGCATGCACTATGAATACGTGATCATTAAGATGCCCATGAGGGTTAGTGATGCATCCTAAGGGTCCTGGACGACCCGATGAGTATAAGGGCAAATCGTCGTTCTAGGTGTTTGCAAAATTTGGAGTAGCACCAAGCGCATGAGACCGAGGTGGGGACGAGATGAGGTCTCTGTCCTCATACAGACATGAAGAAGCAAATTTCTGGATTGTGGGTTGGATGTTGTGTACATCCACTCATTCCCAGGGTAGAAGTGGTCGTGCTTCTATCCGAGTGGCCGGTAAAGTCGCTCCGAAGCCAGTAGTGGGTTCAGTAGTCATACTAACCTACGAATGTGTGTAACCTTCGTGATGAAGGATGTGTGCTGGGTGATGACACACTGTGGTAACTAATAAATGATGGAAAAATCCAAATTTTTAAATGAAGAGATTTTTGAAAAGAAAAGAGTCTGACACACTCCATATAAAATTTTTTCTTAAAAGTTGAAAGTAGACCTTTGAAAACCTATTCACTGAGTAGTCGTACTCACCCACTCCCTTATATACCTTTCAAGAAATCTCAGAAAGCCTACCCTTAAAGACCATCAACTAAGGGGAAAGGACATGGTGCAGGTTTAAAGAACGCCTTACTCTTTACGGTTTATAATAAGGGGAAACCCTTTAATAAACCGGGAGAGTGGCGGGTTGATCATAGGAATCCGACCAAACCGGGTCGGGGCGTGACAACTAGAGTGGTATCAGAGCCTGTTTCCTCGAATACATAATCAAGACTAAAAAATATAGTAACTAATCGGATTTATCCTAATATTATCAGATGGCTCCCAAGAGAGAAACCAAGAAAACTTGGAATGGCTCTACTCAACACCCTACCTTCGTCAAGAGACAACCCTAGAAGCTTCCCAAATGCTTGATGTCAAGCCCCGACCCAGTTTGCTCGGATCCCCATGGTCAACTCGCCACTCTCCCATTTTATTAAAGGGTTTCCCCTTATTGTAAACCGTAAAGAGTAATGCGTCCTTTAACCTACACCTTTTTCCTGGAATAGCATAATCAAAACTTTATGAAATTTAAAACTTTACATACCTGTCTTACAGGCATCTTAGTTGACAGTCTTTAAGGGTAGACTTTCCGGGATTTCCTGAAAGGGATATAAGGGAGGGGGTGAGTACGACTACTTAGTGAATGGGTTTTTAAAGGTCTACTTTTAACTTTTAAGAAAAACATTTATATGGAGTGTGCAAGACTCCTTTCTTTTCAAAAATCCATTCATTTAAAAATTTGGGTTTTTCCATTATTTCTTAGTTACCGGTGTGTCATCACCCAACACACATCCTTCATCATGAAGGTTACATACATTCGCAAGTCAGTATCACTACTGAATTCGCTAGTGGCTTCGGAGCGACTTTTCCTGCCACCCGGATAGAAGTACGACCACTTCTACCCAAGGAATGAGTGGATGTACGCGACATCCGACCCACAATCCCAAAATCACCTCTTTGTGTCCGTATGAGGACAGAGACCTCATCTTGTCCACACCCCGGTCTCATGCTCGTGCTCCTGCTCGTGCCAACTGGCCTTGGGGCCACTGTACGAGATTTTCAAAAAAAAAAATGGGCATTCTAGCCCTCAAGTTCCAAAATTGAGGCCCCCGATATATAAGAGCTATTCGAGCTCCCGTCAAGAAGGTCTCCCAAATAGTTTAAGCGTTGGCACATAGTTAGGGGAGAATACTTCTGACAAAATAGGTTTTCACTGTCTATTATACCGACCAGTATGAGGACATCTCCGTTCATAACCGATGAATGGGTTTTCAACTTCCTTCAAGGAAGTCTCATCATACCAACCAGGTATGATCTACTTACAACCGGTAAGTAGTTTTTTTCGCATAATTTTCACATCACTTTCTCTAAGTGGTGATGATTAAAATACCACTTAATAGTGGGTTTTTATATCGAGGTACTTATCATCCCCTATCGGGTATGATATAAAATTCCCACTCACAACCGGTAAGTGGTTTTTATCTTTAAGTTGTGATGTTAGTAAACCCACTCACCCATTAATGCCGTGAATTCCACTAGACCGGTTCTTGGTATTCACGCGAGCTTGTCCTTGCTCACGTTCCCGGTCCTCCGTGTTCCTACACGATATGAACATCTTGGTTCATTATCCTTCGACCTAATCGCCTTCATTCATTCCAAATGAATGTGAAAGTCAAACTTTCATTTATTTGCAATTAGGTCCCTAAAGTTATTTCTCTTTAACTTTAAGTCCCAAATGCCGGTTTTTCCTCAAATTGAGTCTCGAAACTTCTAAAATTTATCATAGGACCTCAATTTATTCCATTTCACAAAAAAGGGTTTAATTTCCCAAATTTCCAATTTGGTCCCCCAATTTTTCTAAAATTACCATTTTTCCCTTCCTTTATAAAAATGGTAAATTTTGCCCCAAAATTTTCAAAATTCCTCAATTGGTCCTCCAACATTATTTTCATGCCCAATTGACCCTCAATTTCATAAAATTTCATTTTGATCCTTTGAATTTCAAAAATCCCCAATTTCCCCCCAATTCCAACTTCCTAAAATAGCCGAATTTGATTTTATCAAATTGACCCATCAAACGTTTCTAATTGTTGAAATTGAAGTTGAATTTGAGTTTCTACATGTTGATACGATTATTTAGAAATGTGAATTGCAAGTTTTAACGTCGGGACGAGCTCAAACGGAGCTTCGCTGGAAAATGAACTATAGAGAGAGAAAGCTCAATTACTCACCGGTGAAGGCACGGTGGTCCGAGCTTTTGATCTGGGCAGATAGCTCTCATCCTGAGGTTCATCCTAGAATCATGAATTGTGTCAATTGATGCGGAATTGGATTAGAATTTTTTCATTGAAATTGGGTCAACCCTCTCTCTAGTACCAATCGAAAATTGCAAAGGGGAGCCGAATTGGCTTACCTTTCGGTCCTAATTCGGCTGTGGAAAGGCTAAGGAAGTGTTGGGAGGGCTTGGTTTAGCCTGAGGAGGGCTTGAAATGGCCGATTTCAGCTTGGCCGAAATAGGGCAGCTTCAGTCCGCCGGAGCTGCTTCACTATTCCATCATGTCGGCGCTTCTTCAACAATTCTCGAATTGACTGGAGTTTGCTATTAGATAGCTGTCTTCTTACCGGTTCTAAAGAGACTGACCTCTCCTTTCGAGGTTAAGAAAAATGTTGAAGTCGAAGCTCTGGTTTAAGGTTTACTTGGAAATGGAGCAGTAGAGAGAGAGAGAGAAATGTTTAGGTGTGAGAAGAATGAAATGGGGATGACCTCGGCATTTAAATGGGCGAGAATTATTATTAGTATTAATATTGCCATAAATTATTGGTATTAATTCCAGTAATTTAATTTCGGTATTAATTCCAATAAATTAAATTTTGGTATTAATTCTAATAATTTAATTTCGGTATTAACTTATTTGTATTAATTCCAATAATTTAATTTAGGTATTAAATTATTGGTATTAATTACAATAATTAAATATATATTAATTTATGGTAAGGCGTACATACAAATTTTTGACCGAAATTTCGGGTTACAAAAAAATTTATACTTCCCAGGAGGTCACCCATCCTCACACTACTATCAAGGAAGAACACTTAACTTTAAAGTTCTTATGAAATCTAGTTCACCTGAACCACTTTGGTTTTTATTTTCTAATTTATCTTAAGTTTCTTTTCCAAGGTTTAATGAACCCTTTGGATCACCCGAGAGTTGTAAATTCCTAACTTGCCCGTTCAGAAATAATCGGGTTTGTGAACCGGTTCTGAATCCTCACTTGGTTTGATCGGTTCTTTTCCTGGTTTTTCTTAGCTCAAAAGGGCGGGTTTTACAACTGTTCCCTCCTTTTAGGAGTTTTGTCCCCAAAACTTAGTTAACATCCTTGCATAAGCAATCATTTCCTTTGATGCCCCGTTGGTGTTTGCTTAAGATATAAACTTTTCTCTCGTCCTTGAAATTAGTCCCTTTTACAACCTTCACTTAAGAAATTCATTTTCATTAATATTATCTACTCCCTCCATGGAGTTTGTCATAACTAGACATACCTTACCTTAGGGTATGTTCTTAGATTTTATCTCTCTTTTTGCTTAGAGAAACATTCTTCCCCTTTAGGTCCTATACTCAAGATTGGGAATTCCAAAATAGCTAACCATTTTCGTGTCTAGTTAAACGCTTGATCATTGAAACACTTAGCTCATCGTCCTATAGAGCATTTCGTACTTATTTTCGCGAATTTCTTTATCACCACCTTTTCGTCCTATTTCAATTCTTCCTCCATTCGTTGTCTATTATAAATTTGGTCCAAATTATTATATTTGACCTCGTCATGCTTATTAGCCGACTCTTCCTTACTTCGAGTCATATTCTCCTCGGGTTGTTGGGCTTACATGCCCTTACAGCATGGCATTTTCTAGGACATGTCTCTGTCTATTTGATTTCTAGAACATCTTCTGAAGTGTCTCTCTTAGCTTTTAGACCTTTTAGAGATCGTATAACTTCATTTCTCTTTTCTTTTGATAGTATTCCTTAACTATCCTTTTTTTTTACCATTATTAACTCCACTTACTCAATTGTGTTGGTTCTCCTTACCTACTCGTTCCTTTTCGACTTCCTTATAGAGTATTTCCTATTCCAATTAATTAAATTCCTAGATGTTTTACCAACATGTTGGGTTTCGTCCTTTCTTAGATCCATCATCATTCCCAATGATATCCTCTACTCAAGGGTTTTCCTTTGGCCTTAATCCCCTCTAATTTGTTCGCAACCATTTCACAATTATTTATTTTTCTGGTCCAATCGTCTGGGCAGTTGTACACTCGTTCTTCATGCCCATCCTATTATCCATCATAGAGTGTAGTCTTTACTACATCTCATTCCTTCTTAGGGTTTTGTTTATTCTATTTGGCTGTCTGTCGTTATTAGTTTTTCTCTTTCTACTTGGTTCTCATGTTCCCTCCAAATAGGTCAGCCTGGGCCATTATGATACTTCCTTCCTTGGAAACATTTCCTAATTAAGGGTTGGTTCCTTTCACTCCACATTGTGTCCATCCGCCCCTCCATAATTCCTTTAGTTTAATTTCCTTCTTAGGACCTCATTTTTCCTTGGTACTCGACTTTTCCATCTCAACCAACATTTCATTTGTGAGCTTATCATTCCTTCTATTTTGGTTGGTTCCATTTCCTCTCAATTGGGATACACATATCTTTTCGAGGCTTCCTTCCTTTGTAGAATTCTTTCCCTTTCTCTGTACATTCCTTTTTTACATTTGCCCTGGGGGATTTCTACTCTTGATGTTGTCTTCTCCTATTTACCTTTACTCCTCAGGTCTTGCAAGACATCTTTTATACTGTATCTGCATCCTCATTCATACCCAATACTTGTCTATTTCCTTAGGGAGTGTATAAATCTTCCTTATTTCAAGATTTCTTGATCATTATGTGAGAAGCTTGCCTATTTCTTTCTTAGCTTGAGTTTGGTTGTTAATTTGGACTTTTGGTTCCTTTAGGGATTTCTTTCATCCCTCTCTTTTAGAGTATTTGACCTTTCCGCCTCTCTTCCTTGTCAGAACTTACATCATGGTTCTTCCGCGTATTAGCTGGTTAACTGCCCCGCCTCCACCAGTCCCTTGGTTTAGGTCTTCTTAGGGCAGTTGTCTTCTCGAGTACTCCTGTCCTTAACGTCATCTCATTGACCTTTTTAGGGTGTAGTCCTTTCTAGTTCCTAGTCTTCCTAGGTATGTTGGTCAGAGACTTCGATTTTTAACTTTTCCGCTTTTTCCAAAAGAGGTAGTACTTTAAAATTATATCACTTTTCCAAAGCATATTAGTCTTGGCCTCTGACACTTCCTTCAAGTAGTTTCTAATGAGGGGTTGGCTCCTTACACATCCGCCAACCAATGATTCATTTTCACAACGTAGTACTTTAAAATTATATCACTTTTTCTGTGTTTGCCCCTTATGAAAGGGTTCTAAGTATGATTCTCATGTACCTTATCCCTATTCATGAGGTATCCTTCTCGGTTTGACCTTCATAAGAAGTTTTTGTATTCACCTCGTCTTTTCTTGATCTCTTTTTGAATTGTTTATGTAACCCGCTCCATGGTATCAGTTTCTTATCCTTCATGTCCTTCGTGACCTTTGAGGAGGTATGGCCCTGAATCTATGAGGTGTGGAACACCCCTTCTTTCCTTACACCTATAATAGTTCAACTTGGTACTTGTCCTTTAGTAGGGTTGGGCATCTCTTCAGGTAATGTCCCATCGTCATTCCCTTACATGGATTGTTGTGATTCTTACTTTCCTTCGAGTAGGGCTTTTTCCAGGGTTACTATTGGTTTGGTGCTTACTGTTCTTGAGTCTGATTACTTAGAAAGTTTTCTAGCTGAATCACCTTTGCTAAGGGTCATGGTAAGAGTCCTCCTAGGTTTCTTCATTCATCTTCCATTACTGGGTTGCGACTCTTCCTTAGTTTCTTGGATAGTGCGGGTTTGTTTTATTTTCCTTATGCAATATTCCTAGTAAGATCACATCCTCAGAAGATAGAGTTTTGGGGAATTTGAATCTTTTATTAACATGGGGATACAAAAGGTTGGGCTCTCAGTCCTATCATAGAAAATGGTTGCAAAATAACTAATGAGCTATGGAATTTTGATAAACGTCTTCCTCCATAATTAGAGTTGTGCCACCAATAGGTCCTAGCACCATTCTCTAGGATACTTCCCCATTTGGTCTTTTGACATTTCACCCCAGTCTCAAGCATTTGGAAAGCTTCTAGGGTTGTCTCCCTATGGAGGTAGGGTGTTGAGTAGAGCCATTCCAAGTTTTCTTGGTTCCTCTCCGGGAGCCATCTGAGAATTTTAGGATAAATCCTATTAGTTACTATATTTTCTAGTCTTTATTATGTATTTGAGGAAACAGGCTCTGATACCACTCTAGTTGTCACGCCCCGACCCGGTTTGGTCGGATCCCCATGATCAACCTGCCACTCTCCCAGTTTATTAAAGGGTTTCCCCTTATTGTAAACCGTAGAGAGTAAGGCGTCCTTTAACTTGCACCTTTTTCTTGGAATAGCATAATCAAAACTTTATGAAATTTAAAACTTTACATACCTGTCTTACAGGCATCTTAGTTGACAGTCTTTAAGGGTAGGCTTTCTGGGATTTCCTAAAAGGGATATAAGGGAGGGGGTGAGTATAACTACTCAGTGAATGGGTTTTTAAAGGTTTACTTTTAACTTTTAAGAAAAACATTTATATGGAGTGTGCCAGACTCCTTTCTTTTCAAAAATCCATTCATTTAAAAATTTGGGTTTTTCTACTATTTCTTAGTTACTGGTGTGTCATCACCCAACACACATCATTCATCATGAAGGTTACACACATTCGCAAGTCAGTATCACTACTGAACCTGCTAGTGGCTTCGGAGCGACTTTTCCTGCCACCCGTATAGAAGTACGACCACTTCTACCCTGGGAATGAGTGGATGTACGTGACATCTGACCCACAATCCTGAAATCACTTCTTCATGTATGCATGAGGACAGAGACCTCATCTTGTGCCCACCCCGGTCTCATGCACTTACTGCTACTCTAGATTTCGCACAAACACCTGGAACGACGAACAACCCTTATAGCCACCAGGTCGTCCAGTGCCCTTAGGACGGATCACTACCCCTCATGGGCGTCTTGATGATCCTGTACTCATAGTGCATACACAAATAATGTTTTCTTATATTTCCTTGTAATCTGTGGTGCCACTGGTCCAACGGCCCTGACTCTCAACTCAACTCGCAGCTGTTTGTCTTGATTAGTCCGTCAACCTGTCATGTTGCACAGCTGCTAGTTGACCGAGCATGTCGGTCCTATCTTGGTACCATGGCCAAACAATTCACTTATTAAGTTTTATGGCACATATATCATATTCGTTTACGAGCTCCTGCTCATGCCAACTGGCCTTGGGCTTACAGTACGAGATTTTCAAAAAAAAACTGGGCATTCTAGCCTTCAAGTTCCAAAATCGAGGCCCCCGTCATATAAGAGCTATTCGAGCTCCCGTCAAGAAGGTCTCCCAAATAGTTTAAGCATTGGGACACAGTTAGGGGAGAACACTTCTGACAAAATAGGTTTTCACTATCCATTATACCAACCGGTATAAGGACATCTTCATTCATAACCGATGAACGGGTTTTCAACTTCCTTCGAGGAAGTCTCATCATACCAACTCGGTATGATCTACTTACAACCAGTAAGTAGTTTTTTTCGCATAATTTTCACATCACTTTCTCTAAGTGGTGATGATTAAAATACCACTAAATAGTGGGTTTTTATATCGAGGTACTTATCATCCCCTATCGGGTCTAATATAAAATTTCCACTCACAACCGGTAAGTGGTTTTATCTTTAAGTTGTGCTCATCATCCCAATCGGGTATGATGTTAGTAAACCCACACACCCGTTAATGCCGTAAATTCCACTAGACCGGTTCTTGGTATTCACGCGAGCTTGTCCTTGCTGGCGTTCCCGGTCCTTCGTGTTCCTATACGATATGAACATCTTGGTTCATTATCCTTTGGCCTAATCGCCTTCATTCATTCCAAATGAATGTGAAAGTCAAACTTTCATTTATTTGCAATTAGGTCCCTAAAGTTATTTCTCTTTAACTTTAAGTCCCAAATTCCGGTTTTTCCTCAAATTGAGTCTCGAAACTTCTAAAATTTATCATAGGATCTCAATTTATTCCATTTCACAAAAAGGGGTTCAATTTCCCAAATTTCCAATTTGGTCCCCCAATTTTTCTAAAATTACCATTTTGCCCTTCCTTTACAAAAATGGTAAATTTTGCCCCAAAATTTTCAAAATTCCTCAATTGGTCCTGCAACATTATTTTCATGCCCAATTGACCCTCAATTTCATAAAATTTCATTTTGATCCTTTGAATTTCAAAAATCCCCAATTTTCCCCCAATTCCAACTTCCTAACATAGCCGAATTTGATTTCATCAAATTGACCCATCAAACGTTTCCAATTGTTGAAATTGAAGTTGAATTTGAGTTTCTACATGTTGATACGATTCTTTAGAAATGTGTATAGCAAGTTTCAACGTCGGGACGAGCTCAAACGGAGTTTTGCCAAAAAATGAACTATAGAGAGAGAAAGCTCGATTACTCACCGGTGAAGGCACGGCGGTCCGAGCTTTCGATCTGGGCAGATAGCTCTCATCCTGAGGTTTATCCTAGAATCAAGAATCACATCAATTGATGCAGAATTGGATTAGAATTTTGTCATTTAAATTTAGTCGACCCTCTCTCTAGCACCGATCAAAAATTACAAAGGCTGAGGAAAGGCTGAGAAAGTGTTGGGAGGGCTTGGTTTGGCCTGAGGAGGGCTTGAAATGGCTGATTTTAGCTTGGCCAAAATAGGGCAGCTTCGGTCCGTCGGAGTTGCTTCACTATTCCATCATGCCAGCGCTTCTCCAATGATTCTCGGATTGACTGGAGTTTGCTATCAGATAGCTGTCTTCTTCCCGGTTCTAAAGAGCCTGACCTCTCCTTTCGAGGTTAAGAAAAATGTTGATGTCGAAGCTCTAGTTTAAGCTTCACCGAGAAATGGAGCAGTAGAGAGAGAGAGAGAGAAATGTTCAGGTGTGAGAAGACCGATAATCAGAATCTACTCAAATAAGGAATAATGGATGGAATGAAAAACTTAAGACAATGGAAGACTGAAAGCAGGCAAATGCCCCAATATAGAAAGGGTGTAAGGAGATGAAGAAAGGAAACCTTCAAGAAATGGTAAGAAGGTGGAACATGTAATACCCAAGGTGAAAGTCTCTACTTTGAAGGAAATAATAGAGAATGAAACCGTAAAAAAAAAAAAGAAACTCTCCAAACCAAGCAAATCGACATGTAAACTGAAATGAATCAACTTGGTATAAAGAATTGTGAAATGATTACGAACAAATAAGAGTGGATTAAGGCCAAAGTAAAATCCTTGAGTAAAGGATGTCATTGGGAATGATGATGGACTTAAGAAAGGATGAATCCCAACTTATCAGTATAGTATTGGAAAACCTAATCAATTGGAACCAAAAAGACCCAATAAAGAAGTTGGGGAAGGATGAGTAGGTAAGAGGAATCCATGCGGTTATTTGAGACATAACTTCAAAGGCATGATGGAGGAGAAGATAATGGTAAAAAGGATAGTTGAAGAATACTATCAAAAGAAAAGAGGGATGAAGTTATACGATCCCTGAAAGGTCGAAAAGCTAAGAGAGACCCTCAAGGAGATGTTCTAGAAATCTAATGGACAGAGATAGGTCCTAGAAAATCCCATGCTATAAGGGGCATGTGAGCCCAACAATCCCAAGGAGAATATGACTCAAAGTAAGGAAGAGTCAGCTAAGAAGCATGACAAGGTCGAATATAAAAAAAAAATTGGACCAAAGTTATAATAGACAACGAATGAAGGAAGGGTCAAAATATGATGAAAAAGTAATAATAAAGAAAAACCATGGAAACAAGTACGTAACGCTCGAAAGAACATCGAGCTAAAGGTTTCAACTACCAAAAGGATAACTAGACACAAGAATTATTAGTTATCTTGGAATTCCCAATCTTGGGTACAGAATCTCAAAGGAAAGAATGTTGCTCTAAACAAAGAACGATATGAATCTAAGGATATACACTGAAATAAGGTATGTCTAGTTATGATAAACTCCATGGAGGGAGTAAATAATATAAAGGAAAAGAAATTTCCTTAAGTGAAGGATGTAAAAAAGGGCTAATTGAAAGAACAAGAGAAGAGTTTGCATGTTAAGTAAACAAGGGACATCAAAGGAAATGATTCCTCATGCAAGGTTGATAATTAAGTTTTGGGGACAAAACTCCTAAAAGGAGGGGAGAGTTAAGGAAAACCGAGAAAGAATCGGTCAAACCGAGCAAGTTTACAAACCCGATCATTTGGGAACAAGCAATTTGGAAATTTACAACTTCCGGATGATCCAAAGGGTTCATTAAACCTTGGAAAAGAAACTTAAGACAAATTAGAAGAGAAAAACCAAATTGGTTCAGGTGAACAAGATTCTATAAGAACTTTGAAGTTAATTGTGCTTGTCAGAGAGTAGTGTGAGAATGGGTGACCTCCTATTTATGCGAATATACTCCTTATCATAAATAGCCATAAATTAATATATATATATATATATATATATTTAATTATTGGAATTAATACCAATAATTTATAGCAATATTAATACTAGTAATAAATCTCTCTCATTTAATACACAATTTTACACCTATATAAAGAGGTTATCACCATTCATTCTCCTCACACCTAAACAATTCTCTCTCTCTCTCTCTATACTGCTCCATTTCCTAGTGAAGCTCAAACCAGAGCATAGACTTGAACATTTTTCATAACCTTAAAAGGAGAGATCGGGCTCTTTAGAATTGATGAGAAGACAGTTATCTAATAGCAAACTACAGTCAATCCGAGAATCGCTGGAGAAGCGTCGGCATGATGGAATAGTGAAGCAGCTCCGACGGACCGAAGCTACCCTATTTCGGCCAAGCTAAAATTGGCCATTTTGAGCCCTCCTCAGTTCAAACCAAGCCCTCCCAACACTTCCTCAGCCCTTCCACGGCCGAATTAGGACCGAAAGGTAAGCCAATTTGACTCCCCTTTACAATTTTGCGATCGGTGTTAGAGAGAGAGTCAGCTGAATTTCAATGACGAAATTCTAATCCAATTTGGCATCAATTTATGTGATTCTTAATTCTAGGATGAACCTTAGGATCAGAGCTATCTATCTAGATTGAAAGCTCGGACCGCCGTCCCTCACCTATGAGTAATCGAAGCTTTCTCTCTCTATATTCTATTTTCTGGCAAAGCTCTATTTGAGCTCGTTCTGGCGTTACAATCTTAGAATTGAGGGTCTATTTGAGCCCGTTCTGGATTTTCAAAAATTCGAAGGACCAAAATATAAATTTCTAAAATTGAGGGTCAATTGGTCATGATAAGAATATTAGAGGGCCAATTGAGAAATTTTAGAATTTTTGGGGCAAAATTTACCATTTTTCAAAAGAAGGGGCAAAATGGTAATTTTGGGAAAATTGAAGGACCAAATTGGAAATTTGGGAAATTAAACCCTTTGTGTGAAATCAAATGATTTTGAGGTCCTAAGATAAATTTTAAAAGTTTTGGGACTCGAATTTAGGAAAAACCCGACAATACGGACTTATAGTTAAATAAAATTAACTTTACAGAGCTAATTGCAAATATATGTAAAGTTGGTTTTTCTCATTCATTTGGAACGAATGAGGGCTATTAGGCCAAAGAATAATGAACAATTATGTTCATTTCATGTAGGAGAATGAGACATCGGGAACGCCAGTTGAGGTCCAACTTGCTAAGGACGGACCCGACTAAGTGGAATTTCACTGCACTATTGGGTGAGTGGGTTTACTAACATCATACCCGGTTGGGATGATGAGTACAACTTAAAGATAAAAACCTCTTACCGATTGTGAGTGGGATTATATATCATACCCGGTTGGGGATGATAAATGACTCGGTATAAAAACCCACTATTTAGTGGTATTTTAATCATCACCACTTAGAGAAAATGATGTGAAAATTATGCAGAAAAACTATTTACCGGTTGTAAGTAGATCATACCCATTTGGTATGATGAGACTTCCTCGAGGGAAGTTGAAAACCCGTTCATCGGTTATGAACGGAGATGTCCTTATACCAGTTGGTATAGTGGACAGTGAAAACCTATTTTGTCGGAAGTGTTCTCCCCTGATTGTGTGCCAATGCTTAAACTATTTGGGAGACCTTCTTGACAGGAGCTCGAATAGCTCTTATAGGCCGGGGGCCTCAGTTTTGGAACTTGGAGGCTAAATGCCCGATTTTGAAAATCTCGTACAGTGGGCCCAAGGCTAGTTGGCACGAGCAAGAGCTCGTAAACGAACATAATATATGTGCCATAAAACTTAATAAGTGAATTATTTGGCCATGGTACCAAGATAGGATCGATATGCTCAGTCAACTAGCAGTAGTGCAACATGACAGGTCGACGGACTAGACAAGACAAACAACTGCGGGTTGAGTTGAAAGTCAGGGCCATTGGACCAGTGGCACCAACTTGCAAGGAAATTTTTAAATATCCTTCCTTTTTATCGAAGTAATTGTTGTATATTATGATTTTATCAAAATATATTTCAACAAAGTTTTCAATAAAAGCACATAGAACATAATTTATTAATCTCATAAAAGTGTTAGATGCATTAATTAAACCAAAAATTATAACCAACCATTCATATAAACTAGGTCTTACTTTAATGTAGTTTTCAGTCCATAATTACCTTTCATTTGAATTTGAGAATATTCACTCTTATGATCAAATTTTGGAAACAAACAGTTTCCATGAAACTCATCTACCATAATATTTAATAGAGAAATAGGGTAAAGATACATTACCTTTATACGGTTGATGATTAAAAAATCAACACACTTTCACCAAATTTTGTCTTTCTTAGGCATTTGCACAACACCTAAAATCAAGTTATCCCGTGCATATCCCATCATCTTCAAATTTAGAATTTGGTGTTGAATTTTATACTTAATTTCTTGAATTGGTGGCAAATCAAGAGTTATCTTCTTAGGAATGACATTCTTGAATTCCTGCAGAAGAGAAATATTAATGCTTGGAAAATATCTAACAATATGGTCAGTAAAATATAAATTCTTGTACATAAGAATTGTATGGATATGATCTGAAATTATATATCTCTTGATCTCACTTTTTCTCTCCATAAAATTATTTTTACTCTCTTTTATTTTTATTATAACTTTTCTCTATTTTTTTCAACCTTGCCTTTTCTGTCATCATTTTCAATTCTGGCTTTTCTCTCTTCAATTTCAACTATAATTTTTCTCTCTTCTTTTTCAATATTACCTTTTCTCTCTTTTTCTTCAATTTTGGCTTTTCTCTCTTCTTGTTTTTCTGCTATTTTCTTTTCATTTTCCTTTTTCTTTTTCAACTAATCTTGAAAAACTTGTTGTAAAATCAAAGGTACAAGAGATATTGGTATATTATTTATTACGAATGAGTACCTATCTATTAATCTATCATATATAACGTGACGATCTAACTTCCAAGGTTCTACCAATAGAATATGACATGCATACATTGGTACTACAACACATAATACTTCATCCTAATAATTCCCAATAGAGATGGACACTATCATCTGTTGGGTTATCTCAAGTTTGGGTTGATCATTCAACCTTTGAATTTGATATGGATTTGGATGCTTCATTGTGTGTAATGCTAACTTCTCTACAAGCTTGGTGCTAGCAAAGTTAGTGCAACTTTCTCCATCTATGATAATAGAACAAACCATATTTTTCATAGAAAAATGAGTATGAAATAAATTCTCATGTTGGTTGTCTAAGATATCATCAATCCATGGTCTGTCCCAAGTAGTATGTAGATGGAAGGAATTGAGCTTGAGGTTATCATGATTAACTTGGAGATCATCTAAGTCCTCGAGTTCCTATGGATCAAAACACCGAGATCAAATGCTCCAAGGTTGTTCAGTTGAAGTATTTTGATGTGAACGTTGTCTCGCACCTTCCTCTTGGTGAACCATTCGCGTATGAAGTGGTTCAAATTCAGACTTCACTATCTATTTCATTTCACTCTTCATTGGTTTCCACTGTTAGTTTTGAATGGGTGGTATGGAACCCTCTTCTTTCATTATGTTTCCTTTACGTTGGGCCTTCTGATCTTGGCAAATGTTAGATAGAAAAACCCCCACAACTCTCCCTCGCATGTTTCTCTCAAACACTCCCGTTTCACACTCAAATGGCCTTTTCTTATAGATTTAAAACACTCTTGTGTTTTTCCACTCATTTGTCTTCTTTCCATCTTAATTGAACTTAAAAACAAATTATTTTTATGAAACAATTCAACTTGAGGAACAATCAAGACAAATAAATAAGATTTTCAAAAAGTAATTCCAAATGAATTAAGTGTGAGCTATGAATGTACTTAGATAAGATTGAAACTTAAATAGACCATAATGAATAACAAACTCAAACATAATCATAAATGAAACACAAAGGATAAGAAAGAATAATAAAACTCAGATAGAGTATAGTGAATCTCAAGATAGAATTTTGTGCTTTTTTTTGCACAAATGTTTTTTGCACGAATTTGTTTTGCTCTTTTTTTCTCTCTGTTTTTGGCACGAATTTGTTTTGGCTTTTTTTTTTTACACTTACTGAAAATAATATAGATAGAAGAAGATGATGCTTTTTTTTTTGTTTTTTTTATAGAGAATAGAAATAGGCAGAGAAGAAAAAAAAGAATCAAATATGAAAGATAGGATGAAACTTGCTTTGTAACCGTGTATTCTAATACCAACTGATACGAACCTCGCCAATATGTTGATGACACCCTAAATCAAATATGGCAAGACCCCAAGATTTTTATGACATAAGTACTAAAAGATGAAAATATACCTTGTTTAAGTGAGAAACAAGGTATGAGTTATGTAGATATCATACCCATATCCTCTAAGAAGAATTCTTAGAAAACCTCGAGTGATAAGTCTGATTGCTTGAACGCCATAGGTAAAAACCTGATAAGTTCAAAAGTTATTTCAAGAGAGAAACAAGACAAAATCTCAAAACATTGAATTTCCAAAGTGTCATCCAATGTTGTGGAGTATGCCTTTTATAGACATAGATAACAAATGAATAGCCTAAAAACATGTAAAAAATATCTTATGGTTACATGCCAACCATATGACTTCTCATCTAATATAAATATTTAGGATATTTTAATAACTGCTTTAAAAATCTGGATTTGACTAATTAAATATATAATATTATTATTTAATATCCAAAAAAAATTATTATATTAATAAATATCTCTTTATTAATAAAATCTGTACCTTCTCTTGGGCTTTTCTTGGGCTTACACTTGGATTTTCTGCAATCTCTATAATCAGTCCATATAAAGCTTATTTGAATCTTTTAGTACTTAACCTTGTGATTGTACCCTATTGCAGTCCCAAATGATCATTTATCTCATTTGGTAACAAACTATTCAGCTCCATTACAGGTTGGATTGATTGGACTTGTGAATTCGTAGTCTTTTTAATCGGATTCAAATCAAAGAGTGTCCCTACATGGTTTGAGTATCCTTATAAGGAAAGGTTCGACATGGAAGCCCTCTTGTTCTCACATATTGGCAACTAGGCCCTAATTTTTATTTTTATTACACTTAGGTCCCTAATGTTAATAACATTTGATTTTAGGTCCCTATGCTCAACTATCTTCAATTAAGTCCCTAGGATTTCCAATATCACTCTTGGGTCCTTAATTTTCAAAAATCACTAATTAAGGCTCGACTTTTTCCAAAATTTCAATATGGTCCCTTAAATTTCCAAAATTACCGATCAAATACAAATTTTCCAAAAATGGTAAATTGGTCCTAATTCTTTCAAAAATGACCAATTGGTACTCTAATTTCTTCTACTTTGCCAATTGATCTTCAATTTTGGTAAAATTGCACTAAGGTCCTTCAATTTTTTGAAATCCCCAATTTTCCCCAAAATCGTCCCCCAATTTCACTCCTCTCTATTGGCTGAATTTGATTTCTTGAAATTGGCCCTTCACATGGGGTTAATTGTTCCATTTCATGGTGTTAATCAGTTTCTTTATTTCCATATTATCTTATTGAGCTTCAAATTGCAATTTTTGGTTCCGAAACGAGCTCAAACAGAGCTTCACTAGAAAACTGAAATTAGAGAAAGAAAGCTCTGAGAACTTACTGTCAGAGGTGTGACAGTCTGAGCTCTTTATTTGGGAAGGTTGCTCTCATTCACAGGGTCCTTCTAGGATTAAGAACTGCTACAATTCATGTCTTGAGCAGTGGGAATTTGGTTAGTGAATTTTGAGCACTTTCTCTCTCTAGAATTGGACTGTTCCGACAAGGGAGGGCTGAATTGACTTACCCTTTTCCTTGGGGAGATCAAGTGTAGGTCGGGGAGGCTAGGGGGAGGCTTGGTTTGGCCGTAGGAGGTTAGAATTGGCTGAATTGGGATTGGGCAAAATAGGGTAGCTTCGGGACTAGTGGAGCAGTGTCATTGTTTGGGTCTATTGGCGCTTCTCCAATGGTGCTCAGGTTGAATGGAGATTGCCTTCATGTAGTTGACTTCCTCCAAAGTCTGTAGGACTTGAATTCACCATCGGAGGTTGAGAGAAGTGCCCAAGTCGGAGCTCTGGCTCGAGCGTCATCGAAAAACTGGGCACTTCTTTTTCTTTGGAGGTTTGAGGTGTGTGGATGATGAATGAAGGGGAGATCTTTATATAGGGAGTTCATGGACCCTCTGCTCTACCAGTTTCCTTATTGGTTGAGCTTATCCTCATTGGAAAATGCCCAAATCAGAGGGAATATTCCCTCGTTGGAAAAGGAAAGAAAAATTTCCTTGATGAATGGTGTCATCGGATGGATGAGGAGGATGACATTGTTACGCACGTGCGGACCTTCCACGTGGTGGCACGTGATTAGTTGGTTCACCTAACATAGTGATCCTACTCAACCACTGCGTCAGCCGTTGACCAGACACGTGGCAGCCTCCTATTGGCTGCTTGTGTATGCGTGGATACTGAACGGGCATCCGCTGATCGTTGACCATTGACCAGACATGTTTCTCTCTCTGATTGGTCAACGCTCTCATGTTCTGATTGAGCGGCTAACGGGGCACTCTTTGCCACACATCGTGCATTGATTGGTCATGTGTGCTGACTGAGCATTGACCTATCAACGGTTTGCTGACTCGTTGGACTATTGACCGGTCTAGTCTGACCGGGTTTGGTGACCCAAAAATGAAAATTGGCCAGTTCAGGCCCAATTTGACCCACTTTCTAAAATTTAAAAATATCCAAATTAATCTAAATTCATTTTATATCAAATGGTGGCCTAAATTTGCAAAATTGATATTTTTAAACCACCTAAAAAATGAATTATTGAATCGGTTCACTACGGTTCAACTCGATTCAATCCGATTCAGGTTCGGTTCACCCCGAACTAGTCCGATTTTCTCATCCAATTTCCTTCATAGTTCTTCCCATGCTTTTTATGACTTCTTGGTAACTTTGGATTTTTAATTTTCCCATTTTAATCCTTCTTTACCATTTTTTGCTCACTAAATGGCTCGGTTTTATCATAGAAATTGCCCTTCTTGTCCCGATTTCATTGGTCCGAGAGGACAGGTTTCACATTGGGCATTGGTGCTCACTCAAACAATTGGTCAATGTTGTAGCCTTGCACCAATGTGGTAGAGGTTGGCCTATCACCAAGGAGGACGATAGAGTCGCTATGGGCCACAAGGGGGATAAATCGATGTTGTAGCCTCTAGAGATCTATTCTGCAACTGTCTGATCACTTTATGGATAAAGGGTATTTGTGTGTTTGTGTGAAACAAACCTTGGTAGGTTTAATTTATGAAATCACTCAAACTAGGAAAGTCCCTACCCTAAGCTTGATGAAATGAGCTACAAATTTTATGATAAACCTTTAATTAAAAGATAAGACAAGTAGTGGCTTGCTTATCACATATACTTTTTCAAAAAGGAAACTCTGCTTAAGTGCATACTTAACCATGGGTAGGAAGTCATGATGTCCTATAAACCCTATTCACCGAGTTGTTAAACTCATCCACTCCTTTAAACCCCTTTATGGGAAGCTTCCACGCAAAGAAGGGTGTAAACAAATAAGCAAGCTAAGATTACCAAGAATAGGTAATTTTTATTAAGTTGTTTTATAAATTTTATTATGGAAAACATATACGCTTGTAAGCTTTTTCCTTTCATGGCCGATCTTAGTTGAAATACCATCTTAGTATAGGAAGGGGCGGTGGGTTGAAATACCAGGTTGGGGCGTGACAACTTAAGTGGTATCAGAGTAATGTTTTCCAAATAAAAATTTTAAAACAAAATCCTAGAAACATAGCAAATAATAACCTTCCATTTAATAGAAATGGCCTCTCAAATAGGAACCAAATGGACCCATGCTGCCACATCCACCACTAACCTATGGAAAATGTTATCCCAAATGAGGAAGTTATCCCAAATGGTGACTCAAACCACTACACCTGGAGTAACTTCCAAACATAAGAAACTCTATGAGTAATTAGTCAAAGTGTTTAGGGAACAAAACCTTCTGCAAAGAGATGGCAATTACCCTGTAAAAAGTACACACCTCAAGGAGGATGAGGTACAATCCCACAATACTACAAATTCAACCCACTCCTTTTTTATATCCTTAGAACCCTAAACACACTATGACAATTAGGGTTTAAAACCTTCAAAGGGAAAAAGATGTTGGAGCTACTATGGATTGCCTTGCCAGCAGTAAGAAGTTTATGTGATTAATAAGGATTCTATAGGACGAGATGGTAACTATGGCAGAATCATTATTAGAAGGAAGTGCCCAAAGATGGTGGGTGAAGATAAGGAACCTCACCACCACTATACCTTCATGGGAGGTGTTCAAATGGAGATTTTTAGATGAGTACCTGGCCCTCAATTTGATTAACGAGAAGAAGCAGGAGTCCTTCCGATTACATTAAGGCTCTAATACCTTATCTGAGTATGAAACTCATTTTAACGAGTTAAGAACTTTTTCCCCAGACTTAGCTGGACCTGCTGACATTTGTCAAAAATTTGTGGATGGTCTCAACTTGGACATATGAGTCTGTGTGGGGGTACTTGGGAGACCCACTAATCTGGCTGCTAATAACCGTATGGCATATGAGTGCGAGCGATTGGTCATGGCCCAACGCTAGGAGATGGATGACCTAGGCCACGAGGAAGATTAGAATAACTATTCCCAAGAAATGTGGAGTTCACCTAAATCTCGAAAGGTGACCCACAAGGGTTCAAATCTAGAACATAGGAGAGGATGGAACCCCCTAGACCAAACAAAGAAAATAATAATAGGAATCCATAAAAAAAGATTTCCCAATGCCCAAGATGTAGAAGAAACCACGAAGGTACATGTAGGAAAGTTACATGGTTTAGATGTGGACAGTTGGGATGTAAACCTCGTTACTTTAAGGATAAGAAAATTGGGAAAAGAACCGAACGGTTTAAAAGAGAAAATCGATCCATTTAATTAACCGACACTGGTAAAGAAGGGGTAAAATTAGAAACTGGAAAATCACAAGTGATTCAAAAAGTCATAAAAATCATGGGGAAGAACCATGGAACAAATTGAAAAAGAAAATCGGATCGATTTAGGGTGAACTGGACTTAAACCGGTTTGAACTATACATGAACTGGTTTCTAAATTTATTTTTCTTAATGGCGTAAAATGATTAAATTGGGAAATTGAAGCCACCATTGGATGGGAAATAAATTTAGACAAATTTAGAAATTTTTAGATTTGAGAAAATCAGTCAAATCGAGCCTGAACCGACCAATTTTCATCATTGAACTCGGTCGTACCGAACCGGTCTAGAATAATGTCGTCTTCTTCCTTAGGATGACAACACTTTTCATCGGTTCAAAAACTTTCCTTCTTCGACAAAGGAATATTCTCTCTGATTTGGGCATTTTCTGAAGAGGATAAGCTCAACCAATATGGAAACTGGTCGGGCAGAGGGTCCCCAAGCGCTCTATATAAAGAGCTCCCCTCCATTCGTCCTTCACACATCTCAAATAACCTTTCTCTCTCAATGCTCCATTTTCCGGTGAAGCTCGAACTAGAGCTTCAACTTGGGCACTTTTCTCAGCCTTAGAAGGCAAGGTCGGGTCCTATAGACTCTAGGAAAAGTCATCTACCTGACAGCAATCTCTCTTCCACTCAAGGAACTGCCGGAGATGCACCGACAGAATCATATAGTGAAGCAGCTCTGATGGACCGAAACTGCCCTATTTTGGTCGAGCTAAATTTTGCCAAATTCATACCCCCTCCAAGCAAACCGAGCCTCCCCAACATCCCTACGGCCCATACACGACCTCCACAGAGCTGAAAGAAAAGCTAATTTGGCCCTCCTCCATTACTGTAGATCGGTGTTAGAGAGAAAAGGTGCTGAATTTCACTAACAAATCTCACCCTTGTATGGACTTAAACTATTGCAATTCTTGATCCTAGAAGGATCTTAAGGATGAGAGCTACCTCCCTAGATTGAGAGCTTAGACTGCCGCACCTCCAACAATAAGCTTTCGAAGCTTTCTCTCTCTACGAACATTTTTCTAATGAAGGTTTGTTTGAGCTTGTTTCAGACTTAAAATTTTCAATTCAAAGCTCCATTTGATCGTATGGATTTGTAGGAACCGATCCATGCCATCAATTGGAGCAATTAACCCCAATTGAATAGCCAATTTGAAGGAATCAAATTCGTTCAGAAAAGGGTGAAGAAATTGAGGGAAAATTTTGGGGAAAATTGAGGATTTCAAAAAATTGAGGGACCTCCATGCAATTTCTCAAAATTGAAGTTCAATTGGCAATGAGAAAGATGTTGGGGGACCAATTGGTCAATTTTTGAAAGATTTGGGGCCAAATGGCTATTTTTGCAAAGTTGGGGCAAAACCATCATTTTTGGAAAATTGGGGACCAGATTGGGAATTTAGAAACAACTTAAGCCCCTTGGACAATTTTGAGTAAATTGAGGATCCAAAGAGGATATTGGAAACCTTGGGATTCAATTTGCGGGAAAAGTTAGCATCAGGGACTTAAAGTGAAGAAAAAAATGGACTTTAGGGACCAAGTGCAATAAACTAAGAACTTTGGTCCTAGTAGCTCATACTTGAGAAAACGAAGGCTGTCATGTCGAATCCTTATTGATAATGATATCCAAATCATGTAGAGACACGTGAGACCAGAATGCCAGCAAGAAAAAGCTAGCATGGACTTGGAATCTGATTGGGGACGAATGCATCACAATCAACTGGTGAGTGAGACTTTTATAAATCATATCAGTTGGGATGATGAGCACGGTTTTTAATGGATAAAACCTACGTACTAGTTATGAGGAGGCATGAACAAACATCATACCTGTTTGGTATGATGAGTTTCCTTAAGAAAAGGAGAAAATCGCCTAAGTAGTAAGCAGATCCATCATCACACCCAGTTGATGTGATAATATAAAAAGTGATTTTTGTCAGAAGTGTTCTCCCATGACTGTGTAACAATTAATTAAACTATTTGGAAGACCTTATTGATAGGAGCTAGAGCAGCACTAATAGGCTAGGGGACTTAGTTTTTGAACTCATAGGGCTTAAGGCCTATTTTGGAAAACACGTGCAGTGGGCCCAAGGCCAATGGGCATGGGCTGGAGCCCATAAATAAACATGATTAGGAAAAGCCATGAAAACTCCTAATTAAATTTGATAATAATTGTGTGATTCACCACAGTATCGAGTGAGGACCGACTATGCTCAATGGACTGGCAATGTGCGTCAGAGTCAGGGTGATGAACCGACCTAGACAAACAACTACAGGTCGAGTTAAGTGTGAGGGCTATTGGACCGTCGACACCAAAGAGGAGGGCTTAATCATGAAAACTTTTGTTTGTGTATTCACTTAAGGTACATGACCATCAAGATGCCACATGGGATTGTGATGTGTAAACCTCTCTCTTTGGAGTTAAGGAAAATCGGGAAAAGAACCGGTTAAACAGAGTGAGAAAATCGAACTGGTTCACAAACCCAATCATCAGAGAACGGACAATTTGGGAAACTTACAACTCTCGAGTGACCCTAAGGGTTCATAAAAAGCTTGGAAAAGTACCTTAGGATGAATTGGAGATGAAAATGAAACCAGTATAGGTGAACCGGATCCAAATCGAATTGAACCGGTTTGGACCGATTTGAACCACTATTGAACCGGATGCTAAATTCATTTTTCTAGGAGGCTTCGAAAATTCAAATTTGAGAATTGAGGCCACCATTGGATAGAGAATGAATTTAGAAAATTTTAATTTTGAAAAATCTGGTCAAATTGGGCCTGAACCGGCCAGTTTAAGATTTGAATCCGAATCAAAATAGTGTCGTCTTCTTCATTCAGATGACAAAATTGTTCACTTGTCGGAAAATTGAGCAGCGCCGACAAAGAGGAAAAGTCTTCGTCTAGGGAGTTTCATGCAATGAATGACCGCCATTAAGGCACCAATCAGATGGCCAAGAAGTCCCCGAACTTCCTATATAAAGAGCCCCTCCTCATTCGTCCTCATCACACCTGAAAACTACATTCTCTCTCAACTGCTCCCTTTTTTTGATGAAGCTCAAACCAGAGCTCTGACTTGGGCAGTTTTCTGAGCCAAAGAACGTGTGGTCGAGTTCTTTGGATTTGGGGAGAAGTCAGCTACACGCTTGTAGTATCCATTTGTTTCGAGGGTCGTCGAACAAGCACCAGTGTGATTGAATAGTGAAGCAACTCTGGCGGTTCGAAGTATCCCTAATTTGGCCGAGCTGAAATCGGCCAATTCAAACCCTTATTAGGCCAAACCAAGCCCTCCCAACACCTCAACAACCTTCCTACAACTGAATTAGAGTGGAAAGGTAAGCCAATTAGGCTCCCCTCTGTAAATTTTGATTAGCACTAGAGAGATTATCAATAGATTTTCAATGACTAAATTCTCACTCAATTTGACATCAATTGATGCAATTCTTGATCCTAGGAGGAATCTAGGACGAGAGCTATCTACACATATTGAAAGCTTGGACCGCCGTGCCTCCGACAGTAAGCTTTCGAAGCTTTCTCTCTCTAAGTCCAATTTTCCGGCAAAGCCCTGTTTGAGCTCATTCCAGCCTCAAATCGTGTGATTCAAAGTGCAATTGAATTGTATAAAAGTGTAGGAACTCCAATCTAACTTCAATTTTAACAATTAAACTTATTTGGTCGATCATTTTTATTAAATCAAATTCGGCTAAGTTAAAAGGTCAAAATTGGGGGAAAATTGGGATTTCAAAAATTCGAGGGACTAAAGTTCAATTTCATAAAATTAAGGGCAATTGGGCATGATAAAGATGTTGGGGGACCAATTGGGCAAATTCGGAAGTTTTGGGGGAAAAACTAACCATTTTTTAAAGTAAGGGCAAAATGGTAATTTTGGAAAAGTTGGGGATCAAATTAGAAATTTGGGAAACTTGAACTCCTTTTAACGATTTTGAATAAATTGAGGTGTTTAGGTAAATTTTTGAGTTTCGTGACTCAATTTGGGGGAAAACCAGCATTAGGAACTTAAAGTTAAAGAAAAATAACTTTAGGGACCAATTTGCAAAGAGATGAAAAGTTTGGTTATTTCATTCATTCAGGATGAATGAAGACTATTAAGCCAAAGAATAAGGAACAAGAATGTTCATATCGTGTAGGAACATAATGTACTAGGAACGCTAGCTAAGACAAGTTTGCGTGAAGGTAACAAGCCGACTAAGAGGAAATTCACTGCATTAGCGGGTGAGTGAGATTTAATATCATACCCGGTTGGGATGATAAGCACCTCGGAAGTGAAAACCCACTATAAATTGGTATTTTAATCATCTCATCTGAGAGGAGTGATAGAGAAATTACGTGGAAAAGCTACTTACCGATTGTAAGTAGATCACACCTGATTGGTATGATTGACTTCCTAAAAGGAAGTAGAAAACCCGCTTATCGGTTATAAATGAAGATGTCCTCATACCCGGTTGGTATGATGGATAGATGAGAAGTTTATTTTGTTGGAAGTGCTCTCCCCTGACTGTGTTCCACTGCTTAAAACTTTTTTGAGACTTTTTTGATGGGAGCTCGAATAGCTTTGATAGGACGGATGCCTCGGGTTTAGAACTTGGGGCTAATATGTCTGACTGTGAAAATCTTGTATAGTGGACCCTAGGTCAGTTGGCATGAGCAGGAGCATGGAAACAAACATGAGTTATGTCACATTCTGACCCGGATTCATCGAATCCCAGTGAGCAACCCACCACTCTTCTCGGTTTACTCAAGGTTTTCCCCTCTTGTAAACCTGGGAGGAGTAAGGCATCCTTTAAACTTATACCTTTCCTCGAATAACATTATACCTAATTTTATAGTTCCTATATAGGAAAGTCTTTAAGATTGGTTTTCCCTTCGTTTCCTGAAAGGGATATAAGGGAGGGGGTGAGTTCTACAACTCAGTGAGCGGGGGTTGGGAGTGAGTTTTCATAAACAAAACAACTTTAATCGGAGTGTGGAAAACTCCTTATTTTCCTTTAGATTTTCTCCACTTTAAAAATCTCAGTTTTTCACCATTTCTTATTAATCACGGTGTGTCATCACCCAACACACATCCTTCATCATGAAGTTCAATCACACAATCGCAAGACAACCCATCCACTGAACCCACTTTTGGCGTCGGAGCGACTTTACCGGCCTCCTAGATAGAAGCACGTCCACTTCTACCCTGAGAATGAGTGAATGTACATGACATCTGACCCTCAATCCCGAAATCAATTCTCTGTGTCCATATGAGGACAGATACCTCATCTCGACCCCACCCCGGTCTCGTGCACTTGAAGCTACGTCGAGCTTCGCAAGGTCACCTGGTTCGACGAACTGCCCTTATATCCACTAGGTCGTCAAGGTCCCTAGTACACATCAATACCACTCTTGTGCATATTGAAGGTCCAATACACACAGTGCATGCACAATCAGTATTTTCACATCTTACCATATAATCTATGGTGCTACTAGTCCAATGACCCCGACCATCAACTCAACTTGCAGCTGTTTATCTTGACTAGTCCAAAGACCTGTCATGTCGCATAACCACTAGTTTATTGAATATGTCGGTCCTGTCTTGGTATCAAGGCCAAACAATTCATTTTCTTAAAGTTTTATAGCATATATCTCATGTTTGTTTATGAGCTCTTGCTCATGCCAATTGGCCTATGGCCCACTATTCGATATTTTCAAAATCGGGCATATTAGCCCCCAAGTTTCAAAACCGAGGCCCCCAACCTATAAGAGCTATTTGAGCTTCTCCCAAATTGTTTAAGCAGTGGCACATAGTTAGGGGAGAGCACTTCCGACAAAACATATTTTCAACTATCCATCATACCATAATAGATTCTGAATCGAAAAACTCACAGGGAACCAACGGGTAGTGCCCGAAAATAATATTCCAAGGCTTTCGTATGTTTTTGCTTATAATCGATGAACAAGTTTTCCACTTTCTCTGAGGAAGTTTCATCATACCAACCGGGTATGATCTACTTACAACTAATAAGTCATTTTTTCCGCGTGATTTTCACATCACTCCTCTAAGTTGTGATATTTAAAATACTACAAAGTAGTGGGTTATCATTTCGAGGTACTTATCATCCCCAACTAGGTATGATATAAAATCTCACTCACAATTGGTAAGGGGTTTTAAATTTTTAAACTATGCTCATCATCCCAACCAGGTATGATGTTAGTAAGCCCACTCCCCCATTAACCATGATATGTTTGTCCACAGTTGGTTTTCCAAGTTGATGCGAGCTATCTCTTGCTGGCGCTCCAATCACACTTATCCGGTGAGAGGTGTGACGGTCCGAGCTTTCTATTGGGAAAGGTAGCTCTTTTCCTAAAGTACCCTAAAGGATCAAGAATTCCTACTATTGACCTTTCAGCATTTTTGTGGTCGTATGAGGGTTATGGAGATGTTGGGAGATCTTGGTTTAGCTAGAGGAGGGTTAAATTTGGCTAATTTTAGCAAGGCCGAAATAGGACAGCTTCGATCTACTAGAGCTATTTCACTGTTTGATTATGTCGGCGCTTCTTTGGCGATCCTCGGATCGAATGGAGGTTTCTATTAGATAGCTGACTTCCCCCGGAATGTAAGAGCCCGACCTCTTGATTTCTATACTTTTTCCAAAAGAAATTGTATTTGCAATCTCAAGACATCCCATTTATCATCAATTGCTCAGCTTGTCTTCTCTTGTTGATGTACTCCTTTCTTTGCTCTTAAATTGTTAGAATTTTCATCTTTAATGGAGAATTCTCTTCAGCTAACTTTTGTTCTGTGTATGGTTTTATTGAGGTCTTACTTTAGCCCTTTTTCCTTCCTGCCACTTCGCTAAAATCTTGAAGAGTTTCCTCTCGTCTATGGTTGAAACTACGAGCTGGAGTCACATTTCTTGGGCTGATATCCTTTCGGATTTCCTACAACTGTGAGGGCGACTTTCTTGGAAAGTATTATTCTAAATCTTAGTGGTGTGGGATAGTCCTTCATTTCATGTCTTATTTCCTTTGTACCTTATAATAGGTTGTTCCTTACTTAGTGACTCCAAGAGTTCACCTATACTCATTACCATGATGGTTTTCTTGCCATGACTTCTTTGCCTAATAATCTCTTTGATTCATTCCTTTATCCTTGATCTTCGTGGTCCTAGGGAATTGCAGTTTTGGTTACTTTTCTTAGGGCCATCTTCCCAACAAGATTACATTATTTGAGAGACAAGGTATCTAGGAATTGAGAGTACTTCATTAATAGAATAGTACAATATGTTGGGGGTTTTTGCCCTATTACAGAAAGTGGTCATAAAATAAATAGGGAGCTACGGGATTCTTGATAAGCATCCTCCTAGGTAAGGTTATACGCCCTTTGCTAGCATTTATAGCTTCACGCTTGGCTTCCTTTGTACTTAGAGTTGTGCCCTCAATATGTCCTAGCACCATTCTTTTGGTTACTTCCCCATTTGGTCTTTTGAGATTCCTACCATGCCTCAGGCATTGGGAAGCTTCTAGGGTGGTCTTCCTACGAGGACAGGATGTTGAGTAGAGTCATTCCTAGTTTTCTTGGTTCCTCTCCCGGGAGCCATCTGAAAATTTTAAGATAAATCATATTAGTTACTATATTTTCTATTCTTAATTATGTATTCGAGGAAACATGCTCTGATACCACTCAAGTTGTCATGCCCCGACCCGGTTTGGTCGAATCCCTGTGATTAACTCGCTACTCTCCTGGTTTATTAAGGGTTGCCCCTCTTGTAAGCCTAGGAGGAGTAGGGTGTCCTTTAAACCTATACCTTTCCTAAAATAACATTATATAAAACTGAAAAACAAACATACCTAATTTTATAGTTCCTATACAGCGAAGTCTTTAAGATTGGTTTTCCCTTGGTTTCCTGAAAGGGATATAAGGGAGGGGGTGTGTTCTACAACTCAATGAGCGAGGGTTGGGAGTGAGTTTTCATAAACAAAATAACTTTAATCGGAGTGTGCCAAACTCCTTATTTTCCTTTAGATTTTCTCCACTTTAAAAATCTCGGTTTTTCACCATTTCTTATTAATCATGGTGTGTCATCACCCAACACACATCATTCATCATGAAGGTCTATCACATAATTACAGGACAGCCCGTCCACTGAACCCACTTGTGGCGTCGGAGCGATTTTACCGGCCACCTAGATAGAAGCATGTCCACTTCTACCCTTAGAATGAGTGGATGTACACGACATCTGACCCTCAATCCCAAAATCAATTCTCCATGTCCGTATGAGGACAGAGACCTCATCCCGACCCCACCCCAGTTTCGTGCACTTGAAGCTATGTCGAGCTTCACATGGTAACCTGGTCCAACGAACTACCCTTATATCCATCAGGTCGTCTAGGGCCATAGGACACATCACTACCCCTCTTGGGCCTCTTGAAGGTCCCGTACACACAGTGCATGCACAATCAGTATTTTTACATCTTGCCATATAATCTGTGGTGCCATTAGTCCAATGGCCCTGACCATAAACTCAACCTACAGCTATTTGTCTTGATTAGTCGAGAGACCTCTCATGTCACACTGCCACTAGTTGATTGAATATGTTGGTCCTGTCTTGGTACCATGGCCAAATAATTCATTTTCTTAAAGTTTTATGGCTTATATCTCATGTTTGTTTACGAGCTCCAGCTCATGCCAATTGGCCTATGGCCCACTATTCGAGATTTTCAAAATCGGGCATAGTACCCCCCAAGTTTCAAAACCGAGGCCTCCGACCTATAAGAGCTATTCGAGTTCCTGTTAAGAAGGTCTCCCAAATTGTTTAAGTAGTGGAACATAGTCAGGGAAGAGCACTTTCGACAAAACATATTTTCAGCTATCCATCATACCAACCCGGTATAAGGATATCTTTGCTCATAACCGATGAATGGGTTTTCCACTTCCTCCAAGGAAGTTTTATCATACCAATCGGGTATGATCTACTTACAACCAGTAAATAGTTTTTTCGTATGATTTTCACATCACTCCTCTAAGTTGTGATGTTTAAAATACCAGTAAGTAGTGGGTTTTTATTTCAAGGTACTTATCGTCCCCAACCAGGTATGATATAAAATCTCACTCACAACTGGTAAGGGGTTTTTAATTTTTAAACTCTGCTTATCATCCCAACTGGGTATGATGTTAGTAAGCCCACTCACCCATTAACCGTGACATGTTCGTCCACGATTGGTTTTTCCAAGTTGACGCAAGCTTTCTCTTGCTGGCGTTCCGATCACACTAGTCCCATGAGAGGTGCGACGTTCCGAGATTTCTACCGGGAAAGGTAGCTCTCTTCCTAAAGTACCTTCTAGGATCAAGAATTCCCACTATTGACCTTTCAGCATTGTTGCAGTCGTATGAGGGTTGTGGGGATGTTGGCAGAGCTTGGTTTGGCTAGAGTAGGGCTGAATTTGGCTAATTTTAGCTAGACTAAAACAAGGCAGCTTTGGTCTACCAGAGCTATTTCACTGTTTGATTATGTCAGTGCTTCTTTGGCGATCCTCGGATTGAATGGAGGTTGCTATCAGATAGCTGACTTCCCCCAAAATCTAAAGAGCCCGACTTCTCTTTCTAAGGTTAAGAAAAATGCCTAAGTTGAAACTCTGGTTCGAGCTTCACTGGGAAATGGAGTATTAGAGAGAGAAATGAGTTTTTAGGTGTGAGGAAAATGAATGAGGATGAGCTCTTTATATAGGAGTAGAATTGCATATTAAATGGAGAAGATTTATTACTAGTATTATAAAATTCCTAGGAAAAATGGGAAAGGGAAAAATCCCCAAGGAAATGATTTCAAGTGGAAAATGTATATTGGCATAGTGGCAAGAATGGTGAAGAAAATGATGAGACACAAATGGGGTGGAATCGGAAAGTATTCCCCATTTAATCAACTTATAATGAGTTTTGGGGACAAAATTCCTTAAAAGGTGCAGAGTAGTTGTGAACCCCATTCTCTCAAAATAAGAAGTCGGGAAGGAGAACCATAAAATTTCAAGAGAAAACTAAGAATCAAAGTGATCCGAAATTGGTAAAGAAGGGTCAAAATGAGAATTTGGAAAATCCCAAGTGGTTAATGAATATCCAAAAGCCATGGAAAAGAACCATGAAGTGAATTAGATGTGAAAACCATATTGGTTCAGGGTGAACTAGACTTGAACCGAATTAAACCAGATTGAACCGTAAAGAACTAGTTCAAAGATTCATTTTTCTAGGTGACTTAAAAACATCATTTGGGAAACTGAATATTGGAGTGTGCTAGACTCCTTATTTCCTTTCAAACATTTCAACCTCAAACTCTCGGTTTAAAAATCATTATTTCTCATTAACCACAATTGGTGTGTCTAACATTCAACACACACCCTTTATCATTAAGGGATCACACATTCGCAAGGGAAACATGTCCACTGCACCCACTTGTGGCATCGGAGTGACTTTATCGGCCATCTAGATAGAAGCCCAGCCACTTCTATCCTTAGAATGAGTGGATGTATGAGACATCTGACCCTCAATCCCATAAAGAAAAAATTTGTGTCTGTATGAGAACAGATACCTCATCCCGACCCCACCTCATATCATGAGCATGAAGCTACATTGAGCTTCCTTGACTACTGACACGATAATCTGCCCTTATCTCCACCATGCTGTCCAATAGCCCCTAGATCCATCACTACCCCTCTTGGGCATCTTAAAGGTCCTACCTTAGTGCATGCACAAAAAAACAATTTTTTGATAAGCCATTTAATCTTTGGTGCCACTAGTCCAAAGGCCCTCAACTCAACCTGCAACTGTTTGTCTCGACCTATCTGTTGACCTGTCATGTCGCACTGCCGCTAGTCCATCGAGTATGTCGGTCATGTCTTGGTACCATGGCCAAATATCATTCATTTCAAGTTTTCATGGCTGAAACTCATGTTTGTTTACGAGCTCCTGCTGGTGTCAACTAGCCTTGGGTCCACTATACGATATTTTCAAAAATCGGGCATATTAGCCCCCAATTTCCAAAATCAAGGCATTCGTCCTATCTGATCATTTCGAGCTCCTGTCAAGAAGGTCTCACAAAAAGTTTAAGCAGTGGCACACAATTAGGGGAGAGCACTTCCGAAAAAATAATCTTTTAGTCATCTATCACACCAATCAGGTGTGAGGACATCTCCACTCATAATCAATGAATGGGTTTTCTACATACAGGAAGTTGATCATAACAACCCGGTATGATCTTACACACGGTAATTAGTTTTTACGCGTAATTTCCACATCACTATTATTCAAGTGTAATGTTTAAAATTCCACTCATTAGTGGGTTTTCATTTCTGACGTGCTTATCATCTCAAATGGGTATGAAATAAAATCGCACTCACCCGATAACGTAGTGATTTCCTCTTAACCGGTTCTTTGTCTTTATGCGAGCTTGTCCTTGCTTGTGTTCCCAGTACTTCGTGTTCCTACACGATATAAACATCCTTGTTCATTATCCCTTGGCCTAATTGCCTTCATTCATCATTAATGGGTGAAATACTCAAACTTTTCAATTAATTGCAATTACGTCCCTAAAGTTTTTTTTTTTAACTTCAGGTCCCTAATGCCGATTTTTCCCCAAATTGAGTCCTGAAACTTCTAAAATTCACCTTGGAACCTCAATTTATTCAAAATCATAGAAAGGGATTCAAGTTTTCTAAATTCCCAATTTGGTCCTCAATTTTTCCAAAATTACCATTTTGCCCCTACTTTACTAAAATGGTAAATTTTACCCCAAATTTTCCAAAAATAACCAATTGGTCCTCCAACATCTTTTCCATGCCCAATTGACCCTCAATTTTAGGAAATTGAACTTTAGTCCCTCAAATTTTTTAAATCCCCAAATTTTCCCCCAATTTCAACCTTCCAACTCGACCGAATTTGATTTCATCAAATTGACTGATCAAATGAGTTTAATTTTTGAAATTGAAGTTAGATTTGATTTCCTACACCTCCATACAATTCAATTGCACTTTGAATTGCACAATTTGATGTCGGAACGAGCTCAAATGGAGCTTTTCTGAAAAATGGAACATACAGAGAGAAAGCTTAGAAAGCTTATCATTGGCCATTTTCAGCTTGGCCGAAATAGAGCAACTTCGGTCCGTCGAAGCTGCTTCACTATTCTATCATGTCGGCCTTTCTCCTATGAACCTCGGAGCAATTGGAGAATACCACCATGTAGTTGACTTCTCCCCGAGTCTAAGGAACCCGACCATGCCTTCTTTGGCTCAGAAAATACCCTATATCAGAGCTTTGGTTCGAGATTCATCAGAAAACTGAGTAGTTGAGAGAGACTGAGGTTTTCAGGTGTGTAGAAGATGAATGGTGGGGCTATTTATATTGGGAGCTTAGGGACTCGTCGGCCATCCATTTGGCACCTTAATGATAGTCATTGATGTCCTGAAACATACTGAATTGAATCGTTTCCTCTTCGTCGGCGCTACTTCAATTTTCCAGCGAGTGAACAGTGTTGTCATCTGAAGGAAGAAGATGACACTATTTCAAACTGGGTTCAATGCTTAAACCGGTCAGTTCAAGCCCAATTCGACCGAGTTTTTCAAAATTAATAATTTCTAAATATATCTAAATTCATTCTCTATCCAATGGTGGCCTCAATTCTCCAATTTGAATTTTCTAAGCCACCTAGAAAAATGAATTTAGCATTGGTTTAATAATGGTTCAAAACGGTCCAAACCGGTTCAAATCCAGCTCACCTGAACAAGTCTGATTTTCTCTCCCAAATTGTCCTAAGTCCTTTTCCAAGGTTTTTATGACCCTTTTGGGTCACTCAAGAGTTGTAAAATTCCCAATTTGCCTGTTCTCTAATGATCGGGTTTGTGAACTAGTTCGGTTTTATCACTCGGTTTGACCGGTTCTTTTCTCAATTTTCCTTAACTCCAAAGGGTGGGGTTTATAACTCTCCCCTCCTTTTAGGAGTTTTGTCCACAAAACTTATTCCACATCCTTTGTACTATAATGAATCTTCAATGATATAAATTTGTAGTTTATCAATATACAAATTTCTCAATTGTTTTCATTAATCCCTTATATCACATACTTAAGATTTTATTTTCATTTACATCCCTTTCTCATTCCATGGAGCTTACTTTAGCTAAGCATATCTCACCAGAATGCTTAAGGTCATATCCTTAAATTTACATTCTTCGTTTACCCAAAGCACTATTTCTCCATTCCAAAATTGTTTACTTAAGATTTTAGGATTGGGAGTTCCAAAATACCCAATCCTTCTTGCATCCGGTTATTTTCTTTATTGCTGACCTTCTTAGCTTAGTGTCCATTCCAGCATCACGTGCATACTTCCACAGGTGTTGGTGTTATCACCTTTTCATCCTACATTGATCCTTCCATCATTCTTTGGTTATTACTTCTTAGTTCCACATTTAATGCCTAACCTTGTCATGCTCAAATCATAAACTCTTCCTTACCTAAGTCATATTTCCCTAGGAGAGTTGAGCTTACATGTCCCTTACTACATGACATTCTTTGGAACTTGTCTTTGACGTCATATCCTTTATAACCGTATTGGTTTTCTTGCTCATCTTTTCCCAACTTCTTTATGGGGTCTTTCAAATTTTCAATTTTTTTAGTTTCCCGATACTTACTGACATGCTAAAGCTCTTCCTTTTTTATGTCATTCCTCATTCCCAAGGGCATCCTTTCCCTAAAAGATTCTTCTCTTTCATAAATCACTCTTACTCACTCGTGATCATTTCAAGATCCTTTATTCCTAGTTACTTCCTTTCTTACTCCTATGGCATCTTTTGATGTTGTCTTCCTACATAACCGTTACTTGGGATTAACTTATCCCTTGACCTTCATGATTACTTTCCCTTTGCACTTGATCCTTTCATCTCCATCAGCTTGTCTTTGAGGAGCTTTATCTTCTTTTCAATTTCGTTGGTTCCATTTCCTCCTAATTGGTACACATATGTTTTTCCAAGGTTCCCTTCCTTGGTAAGTTTTACACTTATTTTCTTCCGGAATTTCCTTCTAGTTTTACCATTGCGAATATCCAATCCTTAAATGACATTTCTTGATGCCATCTCTCCTGCTTACCTTTACCCTTGAGATCCTACGAGTACTTCTCGTCTATCTCATCTCATTCCCACTTGCTTCCAATACTCATCTCTTCCTTTGAGGTGGTGTTCACATCCCCTTTATTTCAAAATCTCTAATTCATCCAGTAGAAAATCTATTTAATATTTTCATAGCTTTCGGGTTGTTACTCCGATCTTAGCCATTGATCTCTTTAAGGCTTTCCTCTTCCCTTATTTCCCAAAGGTTTTGGCCTTTCCATCCTTTCCTTCTTTACTAGAATTGTGACTTTCACAAGGGTCAGTTCGTTAACTGTCCCACTTGTATTATCCTCTTCGTTTAATTATTTTGAGATGGTTGTCTCTCAAATCTTTGTGCCCTTGGTATCCATCCCTTTGCCTTATTTAGGGTGTAGTCCTTACTACACCCTGGTTCTTATTAGAGCGTAGTTATTCTTTCGGATGATTTGGTTATTATGGGTTATTTTCTTCAATTGTATCTATTGAAAATCCCTATTTTGTTCCTTGCTCTCTTACACGTAGAACATACTTGGCCCTCCAGGTATTTACTTAGTCGCCTATGTCCTTTAATAAGATCCTGCTTCCTGCTCTAGTTTATGATATCTCATCTGTTGATTACCTTAGTGTGGAACTTCCTGCTTTCCATGACTCCACTTTTTATCTTCATTCTTCTTCTAGGGACTTCTATCCTAAAATTTTCACGTTCATTTTCCTCTATTTCTCCTTGAAAGTTCTCCCTTCATTCTTTGTATGGTGATTCATCCAGGCTTTCTTCCTTATCTTCTATTCATTTTTGTTTTGCATCCTTATCTCCAAACAGAGTCCTTTATAACTATCGAGTTCCTAAGGACGTGTGTCCTAATTCTTTTCCAAGTATTGGTATTATTTCAAGAGTTTCTTTATATCGTACTTCTTTCCCTTCTTCTTCTCCTTGCCCTACCTTCATTATCTTAACATTTTTAGTGCTTCCCCTAACCTTCTTTTTTTCTTCCCGATCAACTTCCATTCCTTTGGTTTTCCTTTGAATAATCTATTCTTATTTGTTTTCTTTACTCTAATTCTTTGAACCCTTCCTTAACTCCATAGATTTTCTGCTCACTTCCTTTTGTTGTAACTGCTCCTTCCTTCCCTTAGCTAGGATACATCTTCCTTGGGTGACTCTAAGAGTTTCTTCCTTGCCAAATTTATTGTACTTTTAAGAATAATTTTAAAGATTGAGATTAACTATAAATAACCTATTTTCCTTCCTTGGGTGATTTCCTATCCTTCTATGTTGATCCTTGTTTGCATTCACTTATGGATTGAATTTATCAAGGAAACTCAGAAGTTTTATAAAAAATTTCACTTCCATTCATTCAATAAATATTTTATTGCCATACTTGGCTTATTATAGGAATTTTCTACCCCCTAATCCCTTGGAGTTATAGGCCGAGAGCTAGCCTTGGAACAGTTGTGGAACTCTTTATCAAATGGCTCTAAGGAACTAGTTGGGGTCCATTCGTATTCCCTTTTGGGACGAATTTTATGTATGGCCTCCAATCCATACCGCCTTAGTACCTCGACCTCGCACTCATACGTCCACTTCATCCATTGGGAGGGATTGAAGTTGGACTGAGTAGGTGGGGGTTACTTGGTGGACTTTCATAAAGGTAACATACATATCCTAGTAGTTGTCTTAGGCCTCCTTCTTGATTGGATTCCTCTCTAGTTGTTGTGCGGTTGGAGGAGGGGTTGGGCTCCTAGGAGGAGGTACAGGTTCCTCTTGTCTATGAGGAGGGTATGTGATGCCTTCTAGTTCCAATAAGGCTTCCACTAGTTTACGATAATCATCCACCATGTCTTTGGGTACTCTTTTCTCGCCTTTTAAAAATCTTTGAATGGCTGCCTCCCTTGGGATGGGTGTCTTTTTTAGGGTTATGGGTGAAGGATTGGATTTCACTATGAATTTCCTAGGGATTCTCCTCCCAACACGAGAGTTAAAGTTAGATTACTGTCAGAGCATAATATTGATAATGTTTCAAAAGAACTTAGCTTTGATACCACTCAAGTTGTCATGTCCCGACCCAGTTTGGCCAAATCCCTGTGAACAACCCGCCGATTTCTTAGTTCAAGAGGGGTTTCTCCCTTCTTTAATTCAAGGGGAGCCAGACATAATCTCAACTTTGTTCCTTGGAATAACATATATCAAATAAGATGCAAGCTTAAAAAGAATTTAAGCATACCTGACAGAAGGTAAGGCTTGGTGTTATCCCTAGTCATTTCTCTATTTTCGGAAAATGGGTAAAAAGGGTGGGTGAGTTTCTACAACTCAATGAATGGGTCTTTTAAAAAAAATGAATTTTCAATAAAAATAATTTTTAAATTGGAGTGTGTTAAACTCCTTATTTCTTTTTAGACATTTAATCCTCAAAATCTCAATTTAAAAATCATTATTTCTCATTAACCACAATCGATGTGTTTAACATTCAATACACACCCTTCATCATGAAGGGATCACACATTCGCAGGGCAGCACATCCACATCACCCACTTGTGGTGTCGGAGTGACTTTACCGGCTACCTAGATAGAAGCCTGTCCACTTCTATCTTGAGAATGAGTGGATGTACGAGACATTCCACCCTCAATCATGTAAAGAAAATCTTCGTGTTCATATGAGGATAGAGACCTCCCGACCCCATCCCAGTCCCATGTGCATGAAGCAACGTCGAGCTTCCCTGACTACTGGCATAACAATCTGCCCTTATCTCCACCATGTCATCTAGTAGCCCCTAGGACGCATCACTACCTCTGTGCAAGCACAAAACAATAGTTTTCCTCATAAGCTATTTAATCTTTAGTGCCACTGGTTCAACGGCCCCGACCCTCAACTTGACCTGTAGCTGATTGTCTCGACTCGTCCGTCAACCTATCACGTCGCACTGTCGTTAGTCCATCGAGTATGTCTGTCTTGTCTTGGTACCATGGCCAAACATATCATTCATTTAAAGTTTTCATGGCTTAAACTCATGTTTGTTTACGAACTCCTGCTTGTGACAACTGGCCTTGGGCCCACTATACAAGATTTTAAAAAATCGGGCATATTACCCCCCCTCCGGCCTATCTGAGCATTTAGAGCTCTCGTCAATAAGGTCTTCCAAAAAGTTTAAGTAGTGGCACATAGTCAAGGAAGATCACTTCTGACAAAATAATCTTTTAGTCGTCCATCACACCAATTGGGTGTGAGGACATCTCCGCTCATAATCGATGAACGAGTTTTCTACTTCCTTCTAGGAAGTTCATCATACCAACTGGGTATAATCTACTTACGCTCGTTAAGTAGTTTTTCCTCGTAATTTCCACATCACTCTTATTTAGGTGTGATGTTTAAAATTTCACTCAGTAGTGGGTTTTCATTTCCGAGGTGCTTATCATCCCAACTGGGTATGATATAAAATCTCACTCACCCGATAGTGTAGTGTATTTTTCCTCTTAATCGACTCTTTTCCTCACGTGAGCTTGTCCTTGTTGGTGTTCCTGGTACTTCGTGTTCCTACACGATATGAGCATCCTTCTTAATTAACCTTTGGCCTAATAGCCTTCATTCCTCATGAATGAACAAAATGCCCAACTTTTTAAGTTTTGCATTTAGGTCCCTAAAGTTCTTTTTCCTTAAATTTATGTCCTTAATGCAAAATTCCCCCCAAATTGAGTCCCAAAACTTCTAAAATTTACTTTGGAACCTCAATTTACTCAAAATCACAAAAGGGGTTCAAGTTTTCCAAATTTTCAATTTGGTCCCTAACTTTTCAAAAATTACCATTTTGCCCCTACTTTACAAAAATGGCAATTTGACCCCTAAAAATTCCAAACATTGACCAATTGGTCCTCCAACATCTTTTTCATGGTCAATTGGCCCTCAATTTTGGGAAATTGCACTTTGGTTCCTCAATTTTTCAAAATATTCAAATTTTCCCAAATTTTCCCCCAATTTTCCCTTTCAAACTGACCAAATTTGATTTTATCAAATTGACCATTCAATCAGGTATAATTGTTGAAATTAAGGTAAATTTAGGTTCCCACACTTCCACACGATTCAATGGAACTTTGAATCGCATCATTTGGATTTGAATTGAGCTCAAACAAAGCTTTATCGGAAAACTGGTTTTCGAGAGGGAAAGCTTATCGTCGGGGTGCAGCAGTCCGAGCTTTCAATCTGGGCAGATAGATCTCATCCTAAGGTTACTCATAGGATCAAGAATCGCATTAATTCATGCCAAATTGAAGGAGAATTTGGTCAGTGAAATTTCGTTGGTTCTCTCTCTAACACTAATTAGAAATTACAGAGTGCAGCCATATTAGCTTACCTTTCAACTCTAATTCAGTCGTATGAGGGCTATGGAAGTGTTGGGAGAGCTTGGTTTGGATTGAGAAGGGCTCGAATTGGCTATTTTTAGCTCAGTTGAAACAAGGTTGCTTTGATCCGTTGGAGCTGCTTCACTTTTCTATCATATCAGCGTTTCTTCGGCGATCCTCGTAGCAAATGGAGACTACTATCAATTAGCTGGCTTCTCCCCGAATATAAAGATCCTGGCCTCTCCTTCTTTGGCTCAGCAAAACCCCAATGTCGAAGCTCTAGTTCGAGCTTCACCGGAAAATAGAGCAATAGGGAGAGAGAGGAGTTTTCAGGTGTGAGTATGATGAATGAGGAGGAGCTCTTTATATAGGAATCTCAAGGACTTCTTGGCCGTCCAATTGGTGCTTTATGGTGGGCATTCAGTGCATGAAACTCCCTGGTCATAGACTTTTCGTCTTCACTAGTGCTCCTTGATTTTCTGGCAAGTGAATAGTATTGTCATCTGAAGGAAGAAGACAACACTATTCTTAAACCGGTCGGTCCAAGCCTGATTCCACCTAATTTTTCAAAATTAAAAATTTTTAAATTCATCTAAATTCATTCTCTATCCAATGATGGCTTCAATTTTCCAATTTGAATTTTCTAACCCACCTAGAAAAATAAATTTAGAAACTGGTTCAATAGTTGTTCAAACCTGTTCATTTGTCTGCAAGTCCAAAGGTATATCCCTAGGTTCACATCTTCATTTGCTTAGGACATGATTCTTCCCCTTGAGGTTCTTACTCAAGATTTCCGGATTGGAAGTTCCAAGATGCCCAATTGGTTACTGTGTCTAGTTATTCTCTTCATCGTTATAACCCTTAGCTGGATGTTCTTTCGAGCATTATGTACTTGTTTTCATAGGTTTCGGTGTTATTACCCTTTTCGTCCTATTTTGACCTTTCCTTTATCCGTCATTATTACAACTTCAATCAAAATTTTGTCTGACCTCGTCATGCTTACCAACTGACTCTTCCTTACTCGAGTCACATTTTTCTTCGAGACTGTTGGGCTTACATGCCCCTTATGGCATGACATACTCTTGAACATGTCTTTGACCATTTAAAATTTTTAGAACACTTTCATAATGGTCATTCCCACCTTCAAGGATCATATAATTTCATGCCTCTTTTCGTTTGATAGTATTCCTCAACTATCTTTACCATTATCCATTCAACTTACATAACTGTGTTAGTTTTTTTTCCTTACACACTCATCCTTTCCCAACTTCCTTATTGGGTCTTTTTTATTCCAATTATTGGGTTTCCAGATGATTTACCAACATGCTAGGAGTCTTCCTTTCTTAGGTCCTTTTTCATTCCCAGTGACATCCTTTACTTCAAGGATTTTCCTTTGTCCTTAATCCACTCTTACTTGCTTGTGACCATTTGACAATTCCTTTGTTTGGGGAGTTCTCCTTTTTACAGTTTTCATTCTCTACTATTTCCTTCAAAGTAGAGACTTCCCCTTTAGGCGTCGTATGTTTGAATTTCTTACTACACCTTTGAAGGATTCCTTCCTTCGCATTCTTACACCTTTTTGAATTAGGCCTTTGCCCACCTTTAATCATTCACCGACCTTAATTTCTCGATTCCCCATTATTTTCCTACCTTAGGTATCTCCGATCATTAGGTCTTATTTCGTATACTCAACACTATGCTCATCCTATTGCCCTTCTTTAGAGTGTAGTCTCCACTACTTCCCGGTTCTTCTTAGGGTCTCGTTTATTCTCCTTAACCATCCTATTGCTACTAGTTGCTTCCTTCTGCTAGGTTAGTCGAAAATCCCTATTTGGCTTCTTTGCTCTTCCAAAACAAGTCACACTTGACTGTCCCAATATACCCTCAACCATTTGTGGTTCTTTATGAGGTTCATTATGTCGGGTTAAGCCTCTTATGATCCATCTGGCGATTTCTTAGCTTCGGGTTAAGGTCTTGCTTCCTACTTTTATCCTTCTACCTAGGGACTCCGTCCGGGTTCAACCTGCCTAACGCTCCTCAAAGGTTTTTCCTTCTTTCCTTTCTTACACCCTTCTAAGATCAGTATTATTGTTTGCTCTTTATCCTTCCCTATCCTCCATCTCCTTTTTGTTCCTTATCCTCCCTTCGAGGAACTCTTTCTGATATGTTGGCTCCTGGCACTTTGTTTTATGTCTAGTCATCCACTCCTTAGGCTTTATTAAGCGAGTGTGGGTCACGACTAGTCTTGATGTCATTGATTGTTTCCCCTTAATCACTTTCAAATTGGATGGCTTACTTCTCCAAGGTTTTTTGGATGTTCTTTCCTTTATTTCCTTATTATGGGTAGCCCACCTCATTCTTACCTGTCACAGCGTCCTTTGATGCTATTTTCCTATAGACCTGTTCCTTGGGTTAACCTTCTCCTTGGGTCCTCCTAGTATACTTCCCTTAGTTCATTCACCTCAGTATGCACTTCATTTCCTCATCCTTCGTCATTTGGTCCATTACTTCTCAGTTGGGATATGTATGGCTCCCCAGGGTTTCCTTTCTTAGAAAGGGTTCAAGAACTATTTGCTTCAAGACCTCTTTGTGTGAGACTTACTAAACCCTCCTTTTGCCTTGAGTGCGATCATCATTTCATTTTCGGTCATTTATTTCTTAAAGGATTTCCTTCATCCTTCTTTTCTGCTATTATGGCCTTTCCACTCCCCCTTTTCCTTGTTGAGGTTTAAATTTATAACCTACTAGAGGTCAGTTAGTCAACTGCCCCATCCCTACTACTCTCCTGATTTACTTGTCTCGAAATAGTTGTCCTTTGTTTTTACTCATCTTTGATGCCTATCATATCGTCCTTTTTAGGGTGTAGTCCTTACTATTTTCTAGTTCTTCCTAGGGCGTCTTCTCCCAAAGTTTCTTGTTACACCTTCTCAATATATCAATCTACAACCCTACTTGACTCCTCTACTTTTCCAAGGTAGGTCACACCTTGTTATCCCTAGACATCCTATTTATCTTTCACGTTATGGGCTTGTCTTTTATGGAGGAGGTGCTTCCTTCTTTGCTCCTAGGTGGCTTGTAGCACTTCTTAAGGGAAAATTCTCTTTATCCACATTCTACTTTGTCTAGGTTTTCTAAAAATTCTACCATTGGTCCTCTTCCCATGATCCTTCCTCACGTAATTGAGGCACACGATCATATTATTGAGGGACAGAAATTTTTTTTATAAACTCATAATCTTATTCATTATTGAAGTAAGAATACAGTTTGGGTTTTTAACATCTCTTAAGGGAGATTGTTACAATGATGGTTTGAGAAGTACTCAGTAATATGTTATGGTATAGAAGGATTTCTTCTTGAGTGAGATTGGGATCCCTAGCCAGAATTGTGGTCCTTGTAATGTTATCCCTTCGAGCTTCTATAGGGGTGGAGGTATCCTTATTGGAAGGTATCGCTTTGATTCCTTGCGGTGTAGGATAGTCCTTTACTATGTGTCCCACCTTACTACACTCATAACAGATCCTCTTAGGTATTGTCCTCCGTAATGTTGGGCATCTTCTTATGTAGTGTCCCTATTGCCCACATCTATAACAGATCATCTCCTTGTGTGGACCTTTGTGGTTTCTCCAATATTTTGTGAATTGTGGGGGCCTTTCTAAGGGATTACTAGTGGTTCGATGTTTTGCCGTCCTTGAGCCCGAACACCTTGGAAGTTGTTTTGTTGAGTCTTCTTTGACTCGGGATTACTCCAAGAGTCATCCTATACTTCTGGTTCATTTCCTCCTTTGGGATGGGGTTCTTCCTGGCTTCCAAGGTGGCTAAGGTAGCACGAGTTTATTGGACTTCTTTTCTTGAGGCCATCTGTAAATTTTAAAAGTATTCCTATTTAATATGTTATATAGACTTGATAATGTATTCGATTAAACAGGATCTTATACCATTTCTCATTAACCATAGTCGATGTGTTTAACAATCAACACACGCCCTTCATCATGAAGGGATCATACATTCGTAGGGTAGCCCGTCCACTACACCCACTTGTGGCGTCGGAGCGACTTTATGTGCCACCTAGATAGAATCTCGTCCACTTCTACCTTGGGAATGAGTGGATGTACATGACACCCGACCCTTAAACCCGAAAAGAAACTCCGTGTCATATGAGGATAGAGACCTCATCTTGACCCCACCCTGACCACACTCTGGTCTTGTGCACATGAAGCTACGTTGAGCTTCCTAGACTATTGGCACAACAAACTACCCTTATCTCCACCATGTCGTCCAGTAGCCCCTAGGATGCATCACTGCCCCTCTTGGGCATCTTGATGGTCTTGAACCTTAGTGCATGCATAAAATAATAGTTTTCCTCATAAGCCATTTAATCTTTACTGCCACTAGTCCAACGGCCCCAACCCTCAACTCGACCTCCAACTATTTGTCTTGACTGGTTCGTCGACCTGTCTTGTCGCACTGCCATTAGTCCATCGAGTATGTCGGTCCTATCTTGGTACCATGGCCAAACACATCATTCATTAAAGTTTTCATGGCTTAATCTCATGTTTGTTTATGAGCTCCTGCTCGTGCTGACTGACCTTGGGCCCACTGTACGAGATTTTTAAAATCTGGCATTTTAGCCCCCAAGTTCCAAAACCAAGGCCTCCGGCCTATCTAAGCTATTCGAGCTCCTGTCAAGAAGGTCTTCAAAAAAGTTTACGTAGTGGCACACAGTCAAGGGAGAGCACTTCTGGCAAAAATAATTTGTTCATCTGTTCATCACACCAACCTAGTGTGAGAATATCTCCACTCATAACCGATAAGTGAGTTTTCTACTTTCTTCCGAAAAGTCCATCATACCAATCGGGTATGATCTACTTACAACTATTAAGTAGTTTTTTTGTGTGTTTCTCACATCACCCCATCCAGGTGTGATGTTAAAATTCCACTTGGTAGTGGTTTTTCATTCTGAGGTACTCATCATCCCAACTAGGTATGATGTGAAAATTCTCACTCAACCCATATTGCAGTGTATTTTTCCTCTTAACCGGCTCTTTGCCTCACGCGAGCTTGTCCTTACTAGTATTCCTGGTAATTCATGTTCCTACACGATATGAACATACTTGTTCAATAACTTTTGGCCTAATAGCCTTCCTTCCTCACAAATGAACAAAATGCCCAACTTTTTAATTATTTGCATTTAGGTCTCTAAAGTTCTTTTTCCTTAATTTTATATCCCTAATGCAAAATTTCCCCCAAATTGAGCTCCAAAACTTCTAAAATTTACTTTGGGACCTCAATTTATTCAAAATCACAAAAGGGATTCAAGTTTCCCAAATTTCCAATTTGGTCCCTAACTTTTCAAAAATTACCATTTTCCCCTAATTTACAAAAATGGAAATTTGACCCCCAAAAATTTCAAAAATCGACCAATTGGTCCTCCAACATCTTTTTCATGCCAATTGGCCCTCAATTTTGGGAAATTGCACTTTGGTCCCTCAATTTTTTGAAATTCCCAAATTTTCCTCAATTTCCCCTTTTCAAACTAACCGAATTTGATTTCATCAAATTGACCATTCAATCGGGTTTAATTATTGAAATTGAAGGTAAAATTGGGTTCCTACACTTCCACATGATTCAATGGAACTTTGAATCATGTCATTTGGATCCGAATTAAGTTTAAGTGGAGCTTTATCGGAAAACTAGTCTTAGAGAGAGAAAGCTTCAAAAGCTTACCGTTGGGGGTGCGACAGTCCAAGCTTTCAATCTGGGCAGATAACTCTCGTCCTAAGGTTTCTCCTAGAATCAAGAATCGTATCAATTTATGCCGAATTGAGGGAGAAATTCATCAATGAAATTTCTCCGATTTTCTCTCTAACACTAATCGAAAATTATAGTGTAGCTAAATTGGCTTACCTTTCAGCTCCAATTCAATCATATGAGAGCTGTGAAAGTGATGGGAGAGTTTGGTTTGGCCTAAGAAGGGCTCGAATTGGTCGTTTTTAGCTCGGCCGAAATAGGGCAACTTCATTCTGCTAGAGCTACTTCACTGTTCTATCACACCGGCATTTCTCCGGCGATCCTCGGAGCAAATGGAGACTACCCTCAGGTAGCTAACTTCTCCCTTAATCTAAAGAACCTGGCCTCACCTTCTTTAGCTCAAAAAACTCCAATGTTGGAGCTCTGGTTTGAGCTTCACCAGAAAATGGAGCAGTAGGGAGAGAGAGGAGTTTTCAGGTGTGATGAGGATGAATGAGGATGAGCTTTTTATATAAGAAGCTCGTGGACTTCTTGGCCATCGATTGGCACCTTTATAGTCATTATTCATGGCCTAAAACTCCTTGGCCAGAGACATTTCAACTTCACCAGCACTGCTCGATTTTCCGATGAGTGAACAGTGTTGTCATTTGAAGGAAGAAGACGACAATATTCCAAACTGAATCGGATTGGTCCAAACCGAGTTCAATGCTTAAACCGGCCGGTTCAGGCCCGATTCAACTGAGTTTTTCAAAATTAAAATTTGTAAATTCATCTAAATTCATTCTCTATCCAATGGTGACTTCAATTCTTCAATTTGAATTTTTTAAGTCACCTAGAAAAATAAATTTAGAAACTAGTTAAATAGTGGTTCAAACTGGTTCAATCCGATTCAGATCCGGTTCACCTGAGCTGGTTTGGTTTTCTCTTCCAATTCATCCTAAAGTCCCTGTTCATGACTTTTGTGACTATTTAGGTCACTCAGGATTTGTAAATTTCCCATTTTGCTCTTTCTCTAACGGTTGGAGTTCGTGAACTGATTCGGTTTTCTCATTCGGGTTGACCGGTTCTGTCCCCGGTTCCCTTGTCTTTAAGGGATGGGGTTTACACAGTCCGTTAACTGGCTGGACCAATGACCGGTCTGGTAGGGACCAGATTCGATGACCCGAATTCAAAAATCAACCGGTTCAGGCCCGATTCGAATGGTTTTCTGAAATTTAAAATTTTCTAAATTCATATAAATACATTTTCTATACAATGGTGGCCCCAATTTTTTAAATTGATATTTTTAAGCCATCTAAAAAATGAATCTTTGAACTCGTTCTATATGATTCATCTAGGTTCAATCCGGTTCAGGTACGGTTCACCCTGAACCAATGTAGTTCTCAAACCTAGTTTAATCTATAATTTTTTCACATGATTTTTTGGTATTTATTGACCACTTAAAGTTTTCAAATTTCCCATTTTGTACTCTTATTTGCTGTTTATGGTTTGATTCAACCTCGGTTTTTCTCTAAATTTTTCGGTTAATGATTTTGACATTTTTATTATTTGAGAACGAGGTTTACAAATATAGTATAGGGAAGCTATGCCAATTGTGACTATTATTTGACCCCAAATATTGGGTTAGAGCATTACACTTATCATCTAACTATTGTGATATGCTAGTCCATCTATACATGGTAGATTAGAGTTTAAGTAGTTGATTTGCTATTGTAACTCATCATTTAGCCTAATTTAGTTGCATGATATGATATAGATAAACTTTTGTCGTCATTGATTACTTTGAATAGTATTCATTTTGGTTAATTAATTGAATTACAAGAGTTTGTGCAAAAACAATTATTGAATGAAAACATCAAAAAATTCTATTTTATAGTGAAATAATTCATGTACAACAATATTTATAATGATCCTTATTATTACAATCATAGAGTCAAAATTATGAATTTCCATATTATGTACTTACTAAGTGGCATCCCATATATTTTTATAAGTGAAATTAATTAGTAATGTTGATTAATAATTAAAACTAAAATTTTACAAAATATATTAGAAAATGAGAATTTTATTTTTTTCTACTATTAATTTAGGTTATATAATTGGATGATATCAAAATATGAAGTTATAAACTATTTTAATTTATAAATTCAAGTATTTTTTTGCTCATAAAGACAAAAAGGGATTAAATCCCTATCTCCAAAAACACTTTACCAAATAATAAATTTATTATTTTTTTATAATTTCTATGGATAAAATATTTGTAAATAATCAAAGAAAAGTATCTGTCATCGACCTACACTACTTTAGGCCTCTGCCTTAATCATAAATTGAAACCCCACTCAGTGATACAGCTCCCCCTGTCTTTTCTCTTCTTCACTTTCTCTCTCCCTCACCACTCTGCTCTCAGCTTTGGTCTACGGTTCGATTCGATTCTTGTAAACAGGTCAGCTTCATTGTCTGCACCTCTCAATCGATTTACCTGTTTAGTAGGATGCTATTCGTTCATACCTTTTGTTCGTAGATTGCTTTTTCATGTATTTTCGGCTTAAATTTGATGGATTGACGATGATCGCGTGCAGATCTGAAGCTGTTTGTCTGGTTTTGATCATCTTTGGCTGGTTGACCTATACGCGATCTGCTTGCTTAGAGGTTTTCAAGGAATTCATTCTCTATGCCCAGCTTCTAGTGCCCTAGATATGCCTATACTCATGAAGACAGATTCGGTTCAGATCCGTGAGGTTTGGAGTGATAATCTCGAGCAGGAGCTGGAGCTGATACGAGAGATCGTGGATGATTACCCTTATGTTGCGATGGACACTGAATTTCCCGGGATTATACTCCGCCCTGTTGGCGATTTCAAGAACTCGAACGAGTTTAACTACCAGACCCTCAAAGTCAATGTTGACACTCTGAAACTTATTCAGCTGGGCCTCACTTTCTGTGATGAGAAAGGGAACCTGCCGACTTGTGGATTGGATAAATATTGCATCTGGCAATTCAATTTCCGGGAATTCAATTTGGGAGAGGATGTGTTCGCAGCTGACTCGATCGACCTTCTCAAACAGAGTGGGATTGATTTTGAGAAGAACAACGAGAGGGGCATCGATGCTATGCGCTTCGGGGAGTTACTCATGTCATCAGGGGTTGTGTTGAATGATAATGTTCATTGGGTGACTTTTCATAGTGGATATGACTTTGGGTACCTGCTAAAACTGCTGACATGCCGGAACCTGCCAGACACACAGTCTGGGTTCTTCAAATTGATCAACATTTATTTCCCTATCCTCTATGATATAAAGCATCTGATGAAGTTCTGTAACAGCCTCCATGGAGGTCTTAATAAGCTGGCTGAGCTGTTGGAAGTGGAGAGAATTGGGATCAGCCACCAGGCTGGATCTGATAGTCTGCTTACATCTTGTACATTCAGGAAGTTGAAAGAGAATTTCTTTAGTGGATCACTAGACAAGTACTCAGGTGTATTGTATGGTTTAGGTTTCGAAAATTGATAGATTAACCAACGTACTCTGTTCAAATGAAGGTGGGAAATCCTAATATCACTTCATGTGAGATTATATTAATGGAAAAAGTTTATTCTATAATTTCTCTTTTTTTACTGCTATGCCCTTGAAGTTGTTCCTATTCTTTGTTACATGTCTTAAAACTCTTCCATCTTGTGACAATGGATTTTCTGATGTGTAACCTACAAACTATGAATCAATGAAGCTAAGACAGGTAAGTATGTTGTATATTTCAGTCTGGATTAGTTGGATTTCTGAGAAGATGCCACTGCCCAAAGGGCATGACCATTCGGAGGAGGCAAGCTGATGATGTGTAGTTACAAATTTGAAGCCATGGTCTTTGGGATCACCCTTGCAGCAGAACACAGATTCCAAAACATGATAGTAGAAGCTGACTCACATATATTCATTGATGAACTGACAGAAACATATTCTTGGCCAATGGCTTATTCCCTTTTTTGAAGGAGTTTCATTCTTTTAGTAGCAAAATTCACACTGTGCAAAATAAGCCTAATGAACCCTTTAACCCTTCTACAGATGCCATATGATTATTGAGTTATTTTCCTACTGTTCATATTAGTCATTTCAATGAGAATAATTTATTGCAAGTCCCACCTGATATGGTTGATTTTTTTTGCAAGCTTTTTTATTAATATAGATGAATGTTTTTCTGAGCAAAAACAAATATTCCAATTTATTAAAATTTATCAAAGTTGTAACCTGATTATCAAATTTTAAATTATATTTAAAAAATAAATTCGTGTATCCTTCAAGAATTTATCATCAATTTATTAAAATTTATTAAGGTTATAACCTAATTATCAAATTTAAAATCATATTTAAAAAAATAAATTTGTGTATTCTTAAAGAATTTATCACCAATTTATTAAAATTTATCAAAGTTATAACCTAATTATTAAATTTAAAATTATATTTAAAAAATAAATTAGTATATCCATCAAGAATTTATTACAAAATATTTGACAGTTTTTTTTTAATTTTGTGGTCAATTCTATCTCATTCTCTCCCTAACATTAATGTCATTAATATTTATTTCACACAAAATAAAAACTAATAAGTTATAGTACAATAAACAATATTAAAATATAATTTTCTAATATTACCTACAATTTTCAACTTGTAATATTAAATTCAACAGCATTAACTTAGTCTACATTATTAATTTTAGTTTATATAAGTTCACAATAGTCTAATATTAAATAAACTACTTTATACTTTATATATTTAAATGATATATTTTTTTTGAATAAAAGGGTTTGTAAGGGTGGTATTAATGAATATCTTTCTAGGGAGAAATTTATATGATTTATGAACTTCTAAACAACTCATTATCTATACTAAAATAACTTTAATACCCTTTTATATGTTAATCTTATTCTTTCTTTATTTTTATTTTGTTTTAATATATTTTAAATAAATGTATATATTAATAATATTTATATAAAGTTATATGATATAATTATATAATAAAATTATTTTACAAAAAATATATATCATATACATATATTTTACTTTATTATATATATATATTATTTTTTGTAGTGATTATATAATATTTATGTATAAATATTATTATGTAATTAATATCAATTCATTTTTTATTGTAATAATATTTTATTTTTATGGTGTGATAGTATTATATAATAAAAATGAGATATATAAAAATAAATATAATATATATATATATTATATTTGATTCATATTATACTATATTTATATATAAAATAACATACAATTAATATTTCTTTTTTTTTCTAATTGTAATGATAGTATATTTATATTATACATGTTAATAAAAATATAGTACATAAAAATATATGTTAAGTTACTATATGTTAAGATAATTGTTCATCAATTAAAATAGAAAAATATTATAATTTTATAAAAATATTTATAATAACACTACTTAATAAATAAAGTTTTTAAAGGACATCGCTTTACATAATTACAACAATTTTCATTAGTGAGTTTGCTCTACTATTTGAAAATGTTCAAAAGTCACTTATATTGTCACTGTCGCTCCGATATCTTGAAACTATAGTTGATAACAACGTCTTATCCATACAATACTAAAATAATAGTTATATTCACTAAAACATTATTGATAAAATAAAAATTTTAAATAACACTTATAAAAGTTATAAGAATTTAAATTTTTTTATAGAAAAAAGTAAATATCCCAAGAATATATTACATTATAATTATAAAAATTAGTATTTATTCATGACTTTCGAGTTAATTTTCTCGGTTGCTTACGCCAATTTTCTCAGATACTTGCGGTTAAGTATTGTGGTTATCATAGTAACTTCTATACTACTTCACATACCACTGTTAATTTGTGAGAATGGGTAAACTCACAATTTATTAAATTTATTTACGGATGTCAATTTATGTTGTAATTTACAACACAATTTCCATACAATTTTTTTATTAATTTCTATTCACAATTTCACACAATCTATTTACTTAATTGGTTTGTTGTTTAACATACTATTACATATTAATTTAAAATAATTATCATGGAGTTTGCACATACAACTCCGTGATATGAGTGCGTATGTATTCTATACTTGTGGGCTTATCTAGGATGACCTTCCCCTACATACCATTTGTAAACCCCATCCTTTCAATAATGAGAAAAACCGAGAAAGAATCGGACGATTACAAAGAGAAAATCGAACCATTCAACGAACTGAAAATGGTAAATAAAAGTAAAATGAGAAATTAGAAAATAACATGTGCCTCAAAGAATCCTAAAAATCATAAGAAAGAACCATGAAGTCAATTGAAGGGAAAAACTAGACAGGTTCAGGATGAACTGAACCTGAACTAGATTAAACCAGATTGAACCATAATGAACTGGATTAGGTAATTTATTTTTCTAGGTATATTAGAGATCTCAAATAGAGGAATTGAAGCCACCATTGGATAGAAAATAAATTTAGACGAATTTAGAAATTTTTAGTTTTGAGAAAATCGGTCAAATCAGGTCTGAACCGACCGATTTTTGCCATTGAACTTGGTCGGATCGGACCTGTACAATCTGGAACAATGTCAACTTCCTTGGGATGACAACACTGTTCATCAGTTTAGAAACTTTCCTTTCTCGACAAAGAAATATTCCCTTTGATTTGAGAATTTTCGGGTGAGGATAAGCTCAACCAGTATGGAAACTGGTCGGGTAGAGTGTTCACCAGCACCTTATATAAAGAGCTCCCCTCCATTAATTCTCCACACACCTCAAATCGTCTTACTCTCCAAAGTGCTCCTTTTTTGGCGAATCTCAAACTAGAGCTCCGACTTGGACACTTCTCAGCCTTAGAAGTCAAAGTCGGGTTCTACAGACTCCGAGAGAAGTTAGCTACCTAACAGCAACCTCCCTTTGACCCAAGGATTGCCAAAGAAGCATCGGCAGGATCGAATAATGAAGTAGCTCCATCGGTTTGAAGTTGTCCTATTTTGGCCAATCTAAATTTGGCCAATTCAGACCTCCTATGGCCAAACAAAGCCTTCCTTCAGCCTCCAAGGACACCACACGACATCCATAGAGGAGAAAGGTAAGTCAATTCAGCCCTACTCCATCGTTGCAGATCGGTTCTAGAGAGAGAAATTGCTGAACTTCACTAACCAAATTCACCTTGACCCTGTCATCAATTGTAGAGATTCTTGATCCTAGAAAGACTCTAAGGACGAGAGCTACCTTCCAAAATTGAGAGCTCAGACTGCCGCATCTCCTATGATAAGCTTTCAAAGATTTCTCTCTCTACGTACAATTTTTCGGCGAAACTCTGTTTGAGCTCGTTTCGAACCCAAATTTTGAAAATTCAAAGCTCCATTTGATCGAATGGAAGTGTAGAAACTGATTCATGCCATCAATTAGAGCAATTAATACCATTTGAATGGCCAATTTGAAGAAATCAAATCCGGTTAGTGTAAAGGGGTGAAATTGGGGATTTCGAAAAATTGAGGGACCTCCATGCAATTTCTCAAAATTGAAGGTAAATTGGCAATGAGAAAGATGTTGGAGGACCAATTGGTCAGTTTTTGAAAGATTTGGGGCCAAATGGCTATTTTTGCAAAGTAGTGGCAAAATGGTAATTTTAAAAAAATTGGAGGACCAAATTGGGAATTTGGAAAACTTGAGCTCTGTTCACAATTTTAAGTAAATTAAGGACTCAAGGAAGATATTGGAAGTTCTTGGGACTTGATTTGGGTAAAATTTAACACTAGGAACCTAAAGTCAAGAATTATGAACTTTAGTAACCTAAGTGCAATAAGTCAAAATTTTGGGCTTAGTAGCAAATACTGAAAAGCTAGGAAGATTTTAGGCCAAACCCTAATTTATAAGAGTGGTGGTCAAACCATGTAGGGGCACTTGGGATCGAAACACAAGCAAGAGAGCTAGCGTGGACTTGGAAAACTGACTGGGGACAAAGGCGTCATAATCACCGAGTGAGTAGGATCTTTATACGTCATACCCAGTTGGGGTGATGAACACTTTGATTAAAGGAAAACCTATTTACCGGTTGTAAGTAGGATGATTTAAACATCATACTCGGTTGGTATGATGAGCTTCTTTAATGAAAGGAAAAACCCGCATATTAGTTGTAAGCGGACCTATCATCACACTCGATTGGTGTGATGAGTTAAAAGGAAAATTTTGTCGCAAATGTTCTCCCCTAACTCTGTGCCATTACTTAAACTATTTAGAAGACCTTTTTGATGAGAGCTAGAACATCTCTAACAGACCAGGGGCCTCAAATTTTGAACTCATAAGGTTTAAGGGCTAGTTTTGAAAAACACGTGAAGTGGGCCCAAGGCTAATGGGCACAGGCTAAAGACTGTAAACAAACATGAATAGGAAGAGCCATGAAAACTCTTATTTAAAAATGGAATTTATTGTGTGATTTGCCACGGTACCAAGTCATGACCAATAAGGCTTGATGGGCTAGCGGCAGTGAGTCAGGGCCAGGTCGACAGACCATTCAGACAAACAACTGCAAGCTGAGTTGAGTGTCAGGGCGATTAGATCGTCGACACTAAGGAGAATTGATAAGAATATGAAAACTATTGTTTGTGCATGCACTTTTGGTTTGAGACCATCAAGACGCCCAAGGGAGTAGCGATAGGTTCCAAGGGCTACTGAACGACATGGTGGTGATAAGGGAAGTGAAGAGCTACTGTGTTGGGGCATCCTCGTCATGCCAGTTAGTCATGAAGGTACTGTGTTGGGGCATCCTCGTCATGCCAGTTAGTCATGAAGCTACTGTGTTAGGGCTTCTTGCGCATTGAGACCGAGGAGGTGGTGGTATGAGGTTTTGTCCTCATACGAACAAGAAGCGATGTGGAGTCTGAGGGCCTAGTGCCTGGGGCATCGCTTAGACTCAAGGTAGAAGTGAGGGACTTCTATCATGGTGGATGGTAAAGACGCTCCGATCCACAACTGGGTGCAGTGGGCGCACTGCACCGACAAACATGTGTACTCTTTATGATAAATAGCGTGTGTTTGTTTGCTAAATGCCTCCTGAGGCAAGGAGTGTGCTAAGAGAGCTAAACGACATAATAATTAAAAATGGTGAAAGGCTTTGAGATTGGAGAAAATCTTTAAAAATAGAGATAAACTGTGAAATAGTTTTGATGAACTAAATATTTTTTTTTTTTGAAAATACACACCCAACACCCGCTCACTGAGTTGTAGAAACTCATCCTCTCCCTTTAACCCATTTCAAGAAAAAGGAGACCAACCTTAGAGATCTTTCGCAGCAAAACCCTAAGTCAAGTGTGTAAATTTCTAAGATATTCAGTTTTATATATTGCTATTCCAAGAAACCAAGAAAAATGACGCCTGACTACTCGCGGTCTAGAAGGAAGATAAATCCTTCTTAAACCAAAGGGAGTGGCAGGATGTTCACGGGGTTCCAACTAAATTGGGTCGGGCATGACACCATCATTGATGGAGCTTATGTCATCATGAAATCACACATAAGCATCTCATGATAATGAGAGGGTAATGTGAGTTATATAAATGCACTCACTTGGAACATCCTTGTAACACAATAGGAAATCTCAACATGGAATGAAATGAACCGGAGAATGTGATCGAATTGGGAGATGGAATGTCAACCTGGAAGTGAAACTGGACCAGGATCAAAAGAAGCATCGATTGAGAGGCAAAGAGGGGTGAAAAGGTCAAAAGAGACCCTTAGGAGAGTCTCGAAACATGAGATCGAGGATTGAGAGAAAACCGGGAAAGAACCGGTTCAGAGTGGTTTCATGCTAAGAGAAGTCACAAAACTCCCTGAAATTTTTAGGGTGCTACACAAGTCCAAATTAAGTGGGTCTTGAGTCTATTCAATAGGAAATTGAAATTATAATTTTTAGGTATTTTTATTTTCTAAAAAACCGACGGAAAAAGGGGTGAATTGGGTCAAAAAATGCTGAACCAATCAAGAAATTCACCAGAAACTGGTTCATTATAGTGCCAACTGATAGGCCAAGACACCGAGCGCACACATGTACTGCCATATATTGCAAATACATAGTTTAGGTCCTTGAATTGCCCCAAGATATCGGGCATATTTAGTTATGGGTCAACGGTCGAGGCCAAAATGCAATGATTTGAAAGTAAGGGGATCCAAATGCAATTAAGCTTTCTGCAGGGTCTTCTTAAGAGAAAAAATAAATTTTGGGGGCTAACTGGGAAGTTTGATGAAGATTGGGGACCGGGGTTGCCTATTGTGGAAAGTATATGGATCTATTTGCAATACATGCAAAGTTAGGGACTAAAGTGCAAAAATGTGAATTTTACAAGGCAAAAGGCAACCTTGAGGCAATTCAAGGACCTAAACTAAATCAGAAGAAGTTTAGGGACCTAAATGAGAAATTTGAAGGTTTAATGAACCCCGAAGCCTATGTACACAAGAAAAGGGGCAAAATGGTAATTTAGCCAAAACTTAGGGGATTTTCGGTAAATTGTAAGAAATAAGGCTTGGGATGTTTCCAATGCCTATTAGGGCTAAAATATGATCCTAAGAAACTTGTTGGACTAAATTGAAGAACTTGAGGAAGTCTAAAGTCCAAAAAGAGAATATTTAAAGTGTCATGCCCCAACCCGGTTTGGTCGGATCCCCGTGATCAACCCGCCACTCTCCCGGTTTACTAAGGGTTACCCCTTATTTATAAACCGTTAGGAGTAAGGCATCCTTTAGACCTGCACCTTTCCTAGAATAACATAAATCAAAACTGCACAAAATTTTAAACTTATTATACCTACCTTCAAGGTGTATTAACTGGTGGTCTTTAGGGTAAGCTTTCTGGGGTTACCAAAAAAGGGATATAAGCGAGTGGGTGAGTACAACGACTTAGTGAATGGGTTTTCAAAAATTTAACTTTTAGGAAAATGTTTGATTCGGAGTATGCCAGACTCCTTATTTTCTTTTAAAAACCTTTCATTCTCAACTTCGGTTTTTATAACCATTTCTTATTACCACGGTGTGTCATCACCCAATACACATCCTTCATCATGAAGGCAAAACACACAATCATAGGCCTGCCCATCCATTGAACCCACTTATGGAGTCAGAGCAACATTACCGGCCACCTAGATAGAAACACGTCCAATTCTACCCTAAGAATGAGTGGATGTTCGTGACATCCGACCCTCAATCCCGTAACAAATCTCCGTGTCCGTATGAGGACAGAGATCTCATCCTGTCCCCTAACCCAGTCTCATGCGCTTGAAGCTACTTTGAGCTTCACAAGACTTCTGGTATGACTAACTGACCTTATATCCACCAGGTCGTCCAAAGCCCTAAGATGCATCAATATCCCTCTTGGCATCTTGAAGGTCTCGTAAACACAGTGCATGCACAATCAACATTTTTCACATAATGCCATATAATCTGTGGTGTCGCTAGTCCAACGGCCTCGACCCTCAACTCGACCTACAACTATTTGTCTTGACTAGTCTGGAGACTTGTCATGTCACACTACCTGTCTTGGTACCATGGCCAAACAACTCATTAATTAAGTTTTCATGGCATATAAATCATGTTTGTTTACGAGCTACTACTCGTTCCAATTGGCTTTGGGCTCACTATTCGAGATTTTCAAAATTGGGCATTTTAGCCCCTAAGTTCCAAAATCGAGGCCTCCGGCCTAACAGAGCTATTCAAGCTCCCGTCAAGAAGGTCTCTGAAAATGTTCAAGTAGTGGCACACTATCAAGGGAGAGCACTTCTGACAAAATACTTTTCAACTTTCCATCATACCAACCAAGTATGAGGATATCTCCGCTCATAACCGATGAACAAGTTTTTCACTTCCTTCAAGGAAGTTTCATCATACCAATCGGGTGTAATCTACTTACAACCAGTAAGTAGTTTTTTAGCTTGATTTCCACATCACTCCTCTTAGGTGTGATGATTAAAATACCACTTAGCAGTGAGTTTTAAATTTTGAGGTGCTTATCATCACAACCGCGTATGATATTAAGTTTCCACTCACAATGGCTTCCAATTTAGAAAAAGGTGTTCATCATCTCAACCGGGTACGAAGTGTAAATTAGCCCACTCACACGTTAATGCAGTGAATTCCTCTCGACTGGTTCTTTGTATTTACGTGACCTTGTCCTTGCTGGCGTTCCCGATACTTCGTGTTCCTACATGATATGGACATCATTGTTCATTATCCCTTGGCCTAATAGCCTTCATTCATTCCAAATAAATGAGAAAGCCAAACTTTTTATTTATTTGCAATCAGGTACCAAAAGTTATTTTTCTTTAACTTTATGTTCCTAATGCCGATTTTTCCTCTAATTGAATCTCGAAACTTTTAAAATTCACATTGGGACTTTAATTTATTCAATTTCACAAAAAGGGTTCAATTTCCCAAATTTCCAATTTGGTCCCCCAAGTTTTCCAAAATTACCATTTTGCCCCTACTTTTCAAAAATGGTAAGTTTTGCCCCAAAAATTCTAACCAATTGGTCCTCCAACATCTTTATCATGCCTAATTGGTCCTCAATTTTATGAAATTGCACTTTAGTCTCTTGAATTTTTGAAATTCCCAAAATTTCCCCAATTTCAACCTTCTAACTCAATCAAAGTTGATTTCATCAAATTGACCAATCAAATGAGTTTAATTATTAAAATTGAAGTTAGATTGGAGTTCCTACACCTTCATACGATTCAATTGCACGATTTGGTGTCAGAATGAGCTCAAACAAAGTTTCGCTGGAAAATTGGACATAGAGAGAGAAATTTTAGAAAGCTTACCATCGGGGGCACAACGGTCTGAGCTTTCAATCTGGGCAAGTAGCTCTTGTCCTGAGGTTTCTCCTAGGATCAATAATTGCATCAATTGATGCCGAATTGAGTGAGAATTTTATCATTGAAGTTCTATCGGTTCTCTCTCTAGCACCGGTTGGAAATTACAAAGGGGAGCCAAATTGGCTTACCTTTCAACTCTAATTCAGCTGTAAGAGGACTGTGAAGGTGTTGGAAGGGCTTAGTTTGGCCCGAGAAGGGCTCGAATTGGCCGATTTCAGCTTGACCGAAACTGGGCAGCTTTAGTCCGTTAAAGCTGCTTCACTGTTCAATCACATCGATGCTTCTCCAGCGACTCTCGGAGCAAATGGAGACTATAGGCGTGTAGTTGACTTCTACCTGGTTCTAAAGAACCTGACCACACCTTCTTTAGCTCAGAAAAGACCCTATATCGGAGTAGTGGTTCAAGCTTCACAAAAAATTGGAGCAACTTAGAGAGAATGGAGTTTTCAGGTGTGGAGAGGATGAATGAGGGGGGACACTTTATATAGGAAGCTTGGGGACTTCTTGTTCATCCGATTGGCACCTTAATGGTGATCATTCATTGCTCGAAACTCCATGGTCGTAGACTTTTCAGCTTCACCGGCGATTTTCCAGGGAGTGAACAGTGTTATCATCATAAGGAAGAAGACGACACTATTCGGAACCGTACAGGACCGGTTTGAATAAGGTTCAAAACTTAAATCGGTCGGTTCACCCCCGATTCAACCGAATTTTTTAAATCTAAAAAATTATAAATTAATTTTCTATCCAATGGTGGCCTCAAATTAAGCCACCTAGAAAAATGTATTTAGTTTCTTGTTCAATAGTGGTTCAAACTAGTCCAAGCCGGGTTCAATCTGGTTCGGATCCAGTTCACCTGAACTGGTTTGGCATTCATCTTAAAATCTTTTTTCTTGACTTTTGTGACTCTTTAGGCCACTCGAGATTCATAAATTTCTCAGTTTTCCCTTTCTCTATCGGTTTCGATTCATGAACTGATTCGATTCATAAACTAGTTCAATATAGTTGGATCTGGTTCATCTAAACCAATATGGTTTTTCTCTTCCAATTTGTGCTAAGGTTCTTTCCCAAGACTTTATGAACCCTTTGGGTCACTTGGGAGTTGTAAATTTCCTAAATTGCCAATTATTTGATGATCGAGTTTGTGAACCACTTCGATTTTTGTCACTCGGTTTGACTGGTTCTTTTCCTGGTTTTCCTTAACTCAAAAGGGCGGGGTTTACAACTCTCCCCCCCTTTTAGGAGTTTTTTCCCCAAAATTTAATTAGCAACCTTTGCATGAGGAATCATTTCCTTTTATGTCTACTTGGTGTTTGTTTATCATGCAAACTCTTCTCTTGTTCTATTAATTAGCCATTTTTACATCATTCACTTAAGGAATTTCTTCTCCTTTATTTTATTTACTCCCTTCATGAAGTTTATCATAACTAGACATACCTTACTTAAGGGTATATCCTTAGATTCACATCTTTCTTTGCTTAGAGCAACAATTTTCCCTTTGATGTCTTGTACTCAGGATTAGGAGTTCCAAGATACCTAACCATTCTTGTGTATAGTTAACCTATTGATCATTGAAACCCTTAACTCGATGTTTTTTAGAGCACATACTTGTTTTCACGGGTTTCCTTGTTATCACCTTTTCATCCTATTTCAACTCATCCTTCATCCGTTGTTCATTACAATTTCAGTCCAAATTTTATGTTTGACCTTGTCATGCTTACTAACTAACTCTTCCTTATCTTGAGTCATGTTTTCCTCAGGACTGTTGGGTTTACATGCACCTTACAGCATGACATGTTCAAGATCTTGTTTCTATGTCCATTAGATTTCAGAACACCTCCTTTAGGGTTATTCCAAACTTTCCAATCTTTTAGAGATTGTATAATTTCATCCCTCCTTTCATCGGGTAGTATTCCTCAACTACCTTTACTATTATCCAATTATCCTTCATGTCTTGATAAAGTGTCTTACATAATCGTGTCGGTTTTTCTTTACCCACTCGTCATTTCCCAACTTCTTTATTGGGTTTTTTTTTGTTCCAATTATTGAATTTCCTAATGACTTACCGACATGCTGAGATTCTTCCCTTCTTATGTCTTTCTTCATTTCTAGTGATGTCCTTTATTCAAGGATTTTCCTTTTCCTTAAATTCATTCTCATTTACTTGTGATCATTTCACGATTCCGTCATTTTTAGGGCATTCTCCTTTAATGATTTTTATCCTCTAATATGTCCTTCAAAGTAGAGATTTCCCTTTAGGTGCTAAATGCTCGAATTTGTTACTACTCCTTGATGGTTTCCTTCCTTCGCATTCTTACACCCTTTTGAATTTGGACTTTTTTCCACCTTTAATCATTTGTCAATCATTGGGTCCTATTTCATGTATCTAACACTATACCCGCTCTATTACTCTTCTTTAGAGTGTAGTCTCCACTATTCCCTTGTCTTTCCTATGGTCTCGTTTATTCTCTTTGACCATCCTATTGTTATTAGTTGCCTCCTTCTTACATCCTTCTGAGGTCGGTATTGTTTCTTGTTCTTTATCCTTCACTGTCCTCCATTTCCTTTTTATTCCTTACCCTCTCTTCGGAGAGTTCCTGGTGATAGATTGGTTCCTAGCACCCTTTATGTCCATCTATACACTCCTTGGGCTCTATTAAGTGAGTGTGAACCATGACCACTCTTGATATCATTGGTTGTTTTCTCCTTACCCTCTTCCGAATTGAAGGGTTTACTTTCCCAAGGTTTTCCGGATGTTCTTTTCTCTATTTCCTTATGATGGCTAGTCCACCCATTTTCACTTGTCACTGCGTCATTTGATGTTATTTCCTACTTAGCCATTCCTTAGGTTTAACTTTCCCCTTGGGTCCTCTTAATGTACTTCCCTTGGTTCTTTCACCTTGGCGTGCACTTCATCTCCTCATCCTTCGTTACTTGGTCCATTATTTCTTAATTGGAACATTTATACCTTCCTAGGGTCTTCTTCCTTGGGAAGGGCTTAGGCACTTATTTGCTCCAAGACATCTTTGTGCGGGACTTACTAAATCCTCCTTATGGCTTGAGTGTAGTCATCATTTCATTTTCGACCATTTATTTCTTCGAGGGTTTTCTTCATTCTTTCTTTCCACCATTCTAGCCTTTCCACTTCCCCCTTCCTTGCTAGGTTAGTCTACAACCCTACTTGACTCCTCTATTTTTCCAAGGTAGATCATACCTTACTATCTCGAGGCATTCTAGTTGTCTTTCATCTTTCAGCTTGTCTTATATGGAGGAGGTATTTTCGTCTTTACTCCTAGGTGGTTTGTAGTGCTCTTTAAGGAAACTTCCCTTATCTATATTATACTATTTTTGGGTTTTCTTAAGGTTATACCCTTGATCTTCTTTCTGTGATCCTTCCTCGAGCTATTGAGGCATGCTACCGTATTATTAGGGAAGAAAGAAAATTTTTTTAGAATCTCAGAATCTTATATATTGAAGTAAGAATACAGTTTGAGGTTTTAACATCTCTTGAGGAAGATTGTTACAATGATGGGTTGGAGAGTATTCACTACTAAACTATGGTCTAGAGGAATTTCTTCCTAGGTGAGATTGGGTTCTCTAGTCGCAATTGTCGTTCTTGTAATGTCATCCCTTCGAACTTCTGTAGGGGTGGAGGTGTCCTTATTAGAAGGTATCACTTGGATTCCTTGTAGTGTGGGAAAATTTCTTGCTATGTGTCCCACCTTACTACACTCATAACAGATCCTCTCGGGTCTTATCCTCTAAAATGTCGGACATCTTCTACTGTAGTGTCCCCATTGCATACATTTATAACAACTCATCTCCTTGTGTGGACCTTTATGGTTCCTCCAATACTTTGAGCATTGTGGGGCCTTTCTAAGGGGTTGTTGATAGTTCGATGCCTTGCCGTCCTTGAGCCTAAACACCTTGGAGGCTTTCTTGTCGAGTCCTCTTCGACCCAAGGTTACTCCAAGGGTCCTTCTATACTCTTGGTTCATTTCCTCCCTTTGGATGGGGTTCTCCCTAGCTTCTAGGGTGGCTATGGCGGCGTGGGTTTGTTTGGCTACTTTTCTTGGGGCCATCTGAAAATTCTAAGATCAATCCTATTAGTTACTATATTTTTTTTAGTCTTGATTATGTATTCGAGGAAACAGGCTCTGATACCACTCATGTTATCACGCCCCGACCCGGTTTGGTTGGATCCCTGTGATCAACACGCCAATACCTAGTTTACTAAGGGTTAGCCCTTGTTCATAAACCGTGAGGAGTAAGGCATCCTTTAAACCTACACCTTTCCTAGAATAACATAAATCAAAATTGCACAAAATTTTAAACTTATTATACTTGCCTTATAGGTGTATTAGTTGGTGGTCTTTGGGGTAAGCTTTTCGGGGTTAACTCAAAGGGATATAAGGGAGTGGGTGAGTACAATGACTAAGTGAATGGTTTTTCAAAAATTTAACTTTTAGGAAAAATGTTTGATTTGAAGTGTGCCAGACTCCTTATTTTCTTTTAAAAACCTTTCATTCTCAATTTTGGTTTTTATAACCATTTCTTATTACCACGGTGTGTCATCACCCAACACACATCCTTCATCATGAAGGCAAAACACACAATCGCAGGCCTGCCCATCCACTGAACCCACTTGTGGCGTCGGAGCGACCTTTACCGGCCACCTAGATAAAAGCACGTCCACTTCTACCCTGAGAATGAGTGGATGTTTGTGACATCCGACCATCAATCCCATAACAAATCTCCATGTCCGTATGAGTACAGAGACCTCATCATGTCCTTTACACCGCTCTCATGCGCATGAAGCTACTCCGAGCTTCGCATGACTTCTGGTACGACGAACTCCTCTTATATCCACCAAATCGTCCAGAGCCCTGGGATGCATCACTACCCCTCTTGGGCATCTTGAAGGTCTTGTAAACACAGTGCATGCACAATCAACATTTTTCACATAATGCCATATAATCACTAGTACTGCTGGTCCAATGGCCCCAACCCTCAACTCGACCTGCAACTGTTTGTCTTGACTAGTCCGGAGACCTGTCATGTTGCACTGTCGCTAGTTGACTGAGTATGTTGGTCATATATTGGTACCATGGCCAAACAACTCATTTAATTAAGTTTTCATGGAATATAAATCATGTTTGTTTATGAGCTCCTGCTCGTGCCAATTGGACTAGGGCCCACTATTCGAGATTTTCAAAATTGGGCATATGCCTAATACTTTTCAACTTTCCATCATACCAATCGAGTATGAGCACATCTCCTCTCATAACCGATTAACGGGTTTTCCACTTCCTTCGAGTAAGTTTCATCATACCAACCCGGTATGATCTACTTACAACTGGTAAGAATTTTTTCTGCTTGATTTTCACATCACTACTCTCATGTGTGATGATTAAAATACCACTTAGCGATGAGTTTTAAATTTCGAGGTGCTTATCATCCCAACTAGGTATGAAATTAAGTTACCACTCAAAATGGCTTCCAATTTATAAAAGGTGCACACATCCCAACCGGGTATAAAGTGTAAATTAGCCCACTCACAATTGCTTCCAATTTAGAAAAGGTGCTTATCATCCAAACCGGGTATGAAGTATAAATTAGCCCACTCACCCGTTAATGCAATGAATTCCTCTCGACTGTTTCTTTGTATTCACGCAAGCTTGTCCTTGTTGGCATTTCCGATACATCGTGTTCTTACACGATATGAACATCCTTGTTCATTATCTCTTGTCCTATTAGCCTTCATTCATTCCAAATGAATGAGAAAGCCAAACTTTTCATTTATTTGTAATTAGGTCCCTAAAGTTATTTTTTTTTAACTTTAAGTCCTTAATGCCGATTTTTCCTCAAATTGAATCCCGAAACAATTAAAATTCACCTTGAGACTTTAATTTATTCAATTTCACAAAAAGGGGTTCAATTTCCCAAATTTCCAATTTGGTCCCCCAACTTTTCCAAAATTACCATTTTGCCCATACTTTACAAAAATGGTAAGTTTTGCCCCCAAAAATTCCAAAATTGTCCAATTGGTTCTCCAACATCTTTATCATGCCCAATTGGTCCTCAATTTTATGAAATTGCACTTTAGTCTCTCAAATTTTTTAAATTCCCAAATTTCCCCCTAATTTCAACCTTCTAACTTTGTTGAAGTTGATTTCATCAAATTGACTAATCAAATGAGTTTAATTTTTGAAATTGAAGTTAGATTGCAGTTTCTACACCTTCATACAATTCAATTGCACTTTGAATTGCACGATTTGGCGCCAGAATGAGCTCAAACGGAGCTTCGCTGGAAAACTGGACATAGAGAGACAAAGCTTCGAAAGCTTACCGTCGAGAGTGCGACGGTCTGAGCTTTCAATCTAGGTAGGTAGCTCTTGTCCTGATGTTTCTCCTAGGATCAAGAATTGCATCAATTGATACCGAATTGAGTGAGAATTTTATCATCGAAGTTTTGCCGGTTCTCTCTCTAGCACAGTCAGAAATTATAGAGGGTGGCCAAATTGGCTTACCTTTAATCTCTAATTCAGCTGTAGGAGGACTCTGAAGGTGTTGGAAGGGCTTAGTTTGGCCTGAGAAGGGCTCGAATTGGCCAATTTCAGCTTAGCCGAAATAGGGTAGCTTCGGTCCGTCGGAGCTGCTTCACTGTTCGATCACACTGGTGCTTCTTCGGTGACCCTCAGAGCAAATGGAGACTACAGGCGTGTAGCTGACTTCTCCCCAGTTCTAAAGAACTTGACCATGCCTTCTTTGGCTTAGAAAAGACCCTATATCGGAGCTTTGGTTTGAAATTCACTAGAAATTAGAGCAGTTGAGAGAGAATGAAGTTTTCAGGTGTGGAGATAATAAATGAGGAGGGACTCTTTATATAGAAAGCTCGGGGACTTCTTGGTCATCCGATTGGCACCTTAATGGTGGTCATTCATTGCCTGAAACTCCCTAGCCGGAGACTTTTCAGCTTCACCGGCGTTGCGCGATTTTTTGGTGAGTGAATAGTGTTGTCAGATATGAAGACGACACTGTTACGAACCAGACTACACCAAGTTCAAAGCTTAAACCGGCCGGTTCACCCTTGATTTGACCGAATTTTTCAAATATAAAAATTTCTAAATTTATCTAAATTCATTTTCTATCTAATGGTGGCCTCAAATCTCAAATTTGAATTTTCTAAGCCACCTAGAAAAATGAATTTAGCATCCGGTTCAATAGTGGTTCAAACCGATCCAAACCGGTTCAATCTGGTTTGGATCTGATTCACTTGAACTGGTTTGTCTTTCATCTTCAATTCATCCTAAAGTCCTTTTTCTTGACTTTTCTGACTCTTTAGGTCACTTGGGATCCATAAAGTTTCCGATTTGCCCTTTCTCTATTGGTTCCGATTCATGAACTGACTCGGTTCATAAACCGGTTCAATCCAGTTGGATCCAATTCATCTAAACTAGTCTAGTTTTTCTCTTCCAATTTGTCCTAAGGTTCTTTTCCAAGACTTTATGAACCCTTTGGGTCACTCGGGAGTTGTAAATTTCCCAAATTGTCCATTCATTAATTATCAAGTTTGTGAATCGGTTCAGTTTTTCTCACTTGGTTTGACCGGTTCTTTTCTCGGTTTTCCTTAACTCAAAAGGGAGAGGTTTACATAAAGTATAAGGGCAAAATGGTAATTTTGCCTAAGTTGGGGACCCAATGGTAATTTAAAAAAGTTGAACCCCTATGTGGTGAGTAAATGAGATATAGACACTTCAGTAAGTGCTAAGTGAAAATAAAAGGATTTTAGGCCCGAGAGGTTGTCCTTAAAGAAGGTTAGACCAAGGGTTGGTTGACTGATTAATTAATCGGGTAACCAGGAGCCATAAGGTCTAAACCGTAAAACAGTAGGTTGATTTGTGAAATGTTCATAATTGAAGCTAACCTTATTATTATTGAACCTTGTACATAACACAAGATACGTTGAGCGGAATCAAGAACGAGATTTTGGGACACCTCACGGGACGAACTGTTCCATGGAGAAAGGTGAGTGGGTTTTTATGGCGAGTCATATTGGACTGATTGTGGCTTTAATTAACATGTGATGTGATTTGTGATTCTAATTAGCAAGATGGCCTTAGAAACACATATAAGCAGTGCAAATGAATAAGATCATGCCCACTAAATCAAATGTGTTTTTAGAAATATAGATAAGAATCGATCATAAGATCGGAGCATGTGATGTGGAACCAGTTATGAGAGTGTGGTTTAAAGCCTTTGTGTGAATTGAGGAGATGGTCATTGAGGGTCCAAGCTTCCAGTATGCTTAATTTGTTTTTTTAGTGACATGGTTCGAAACATAATGTGAGACACGAGTCTAGGGCTAGATGGCCAAATTGTGAGATATGGTGAGACAGTCCCATAACGAGTCGGACTCATGATATTTGTTTTCCATGATTGTGGGGAGTCGGCCAGTGGGGGCTCAGACTCTGAGGCATCTCCATGTTTAGCATGTTTATTTGATCCATTATTGCTTGTGCGGGGGAGCGGCCACAAGGCTGTCAGGACCCCGAGGTGCTAAGACACCAAACTCCGAGATGACTTAAGTGATGTTGTAAACCCCGCACTTTTGAGTTAAGAAAAACTAGGAAAAGAACTGGTCAAACCGAGTAAGAAAACCGAGCCGGTTTACATTTGAGAACACGTAATATGGAAATTTACAACTTGCGAGTGATCTAAATGGTTCATTAAACCTTGGAAAAGAAATTTAAGAAACTTTAGAAAACAAAAACCAAATTGGTTCAGGTGAATTAGATTTCATAAGAACTTCAAAGTTAAGCATGCTTGCTCGATAGTAGTGTGAGGATGGGTGACCTCCTGGGAAGTATGAATTTTTTTTTTGTAACCCGAAATTTCGGTCAAAAATTTTTATTTACGCCTTATCATAAATAACCATAAATTAATATATATATTTAATTATTGTAAATAATTCTAATAATTTAATGCCTAAATTAAATTATTGGAATTAATACAAATGATTTAATACTAAAATTAAATTATTGGAATTAATACCAATAATTTATGGCAATATTAATACTAGTAATAAAATCTCGCCCATTTAATACACGGGTTTTATGCCTATATAAAGAGTTCATCCTCATTTTATTCTCCTCACACCTAAACACTTCTCTCTCTCTCTACTGCTCCATTTCTCGGTAAAGCTCGAATAGAGCTTCGACTTGAACAAAGGTCGGGCTCTTTAGAATCGGGGTGAAGACAGCTATCTGATAGCAAACTCTAGTCAATCCGAGAATCGTTGGAGAAGCACCGACATGTTGGAATAGTGAAGCAACTCCGGCGGACCGAAGCTACCCTATTTTGGCCAAGCTGAAATCGGCCATTTCAAGCCCTCCTTAGGCCAAACCAAGCCCTCCCAACACTTCCTCAACCTTTCCACGGCCGAATTAGGATCGAAAGGTAAGCCAATTCGACTCCCCTTTACAATTTTTGATCGGTGCTAGAGAGAGAGTCGACCGAATTTCAATGATGAAATTCTAATCCAATTCCACATCAATTGATGCAATTCTTGATTCTAGGATGAACCTCAGGATGAGACCTATCTACCCAGATCGAAAAGCTCGGACCGCCGTGCCTTCACTAGTGAGTAATTGAAGCTTTCGCTCTCTATAGTCTATTTTCCAGCGAAGCTCCGTTTGAGCTCGTTCCAGCGTTAAAATCTGTGATTCAAAGTTTCATAGAATCGTATGAGCATGCAGGAACTCAATTTCAACTCAAATTTCAATAATTAGAAGTGTTTGATCGGTCAATTTGATAAAATCAAATTTGGTAGTGTTGAAGAGTTAAAATTGGGGGAAATTTTGGGGATTTTCGAAATTCAAAGGGCCAAAAAACAATTTTATGAAATTGAGGGTCAATTGGGCATGAAAATAATGTTGCAGGACCAATTGAGGAATTTTGGAATTTTTGGGGCAAAACTTACCATTTTTATAAAAGAAGGGCAAAATGATAATTTTGGAAAAAATTGGGGAACCAAATTAGAAATTTGGGAAATTAAACCCCTTTTTGGTTAAATTGAATAAATTGAGGTCCCAGGATAAATTTTAAAAGTTACGGGACTCAATTTGAGGAAAAACCGACATTAGGGACTTAAAGAGAAATAACTTTAGGGACCTAATTACAAATAACTAAAAGTTTGGGTCTTCTCATTCATTGGAAATGAATGAAGGTTGTTATGCCGAGTAATAATGAACAAGGTTGTTCATATCGTGTAGGAACGCGAAATACCAGGAATGCTAGGAAGGACAAGCTCGCGTGAATACAAATAACCAGTCTAGTGGAATTCATGGTATTAACGAGTGAGTGGGTTTACTAACACCATACCCGGTTAGGATGATGAGCACAACTTAAAGATAAAAATCACTTACCGGTTGTGAGTGGAAATTTTATGTCATACCTGGTAGGGAATGATAAGTACCTCGGTATAAAAATTCACTATTTACTGGTATTTTAATCATCACCACTTAGAGAAAGTGATGTGAAAATTATGTGGAAAAACTACTTACCGGTTGTATGTAGATCATACCCGGTTGGTATGATAAGACTTTCTCGAAGGAAGTTGAAAACCCGTTCATCGGTTATGAACAGAGATGTCCTTATACCAGTTAGTATAATGGACAGTGAAAACCTATTTTATCGGAAGTGTTCTCTCCTGACTGTGTACCAATGCTTAAACTATTTGGTAGACCTTCTTGACGGGAGCTCGAATAGCTCTTATAGGCCGGGGGCCTCGATTTTGGAACTTGCGAGCTAGAATGCCCAGTTTTTTGAAAATCTCGTACAGTGGGCCCAAGGCCAGTTGGCACGAGTAGGAGCTCGTAAACAAACATGATATATGTGCCATAAAATTTACTAAGTGAATTGTTTGGCCATGGTACCAAGATAAGACCGACATGCTCAGTCAACTAGCGGCAGTGCGACATGACAGGTCGACGGACCAGTCAAGACAAACAACTGCGGGTTGAGTTGAGAGTCGGGGCCGTTGGACCAGTGGCACCACAAATTACATGGCTTGATAAGAAAACATTGTTTGTGCATGCACTGTGAGTATAGGATCATCAAGACACCCATGAGGGGTAGTGATGCGTCCTAAGGGCACTGGACGACCTGGTGGCTATAAGGGCAGTTCATCGTTCCAGGTGTCTGTGCGAAATCTTGAGTAGCACCAAGCGCATGAGACCGGGGTGGGGACAGGATGAGGTCTCTGTTCTCATACGGATACGAAGAAGTGATTTCGAGATTGTGGGTCGGATGTCACGTACATCCACTCATTCCCAGGGTAGAAGTGGTTGTACTTCTATCCGGGTGGCAGGAAAAGTCACTCCGAAGCCACTAGCAGGTTCAGTAGTGATACTGACTTACGAATGTCAGTAACCTTCATGATGAAGGATGTGTGTTGGGTGATGACACACTGATAACTAAGAAATAATGGAAAAACCCAAATTTTTAAATGAAGGGATTTTTTTTTAAAAGAAAGGAGTTTGGCACACTCCATATAAATATTTTTCTTAAAAGTTAAAAGTAGACCTTTGAAAACCCATTCACTGAGTAGTCGTACTCACCCCCTCCCTTATATCCCTTTCAGGAAATCCCGGAAAGCCTACCTTGAAAGACCATCAACTAAGATGCCTGTAAGACAGGTATGTAAAGTTTAAAATTTCATGCAATTTTGATTATGCTATTCCAGGAAATGGTGTAGGTTTAAAGGACGCCTTACTCTTTACGGATTATAATAAGGGGAAACCCTTTAACAAACCGAGAGAGTGGCGGGTTGTTTACCTGGATCCGACCAAACCGGGTCAGGGCGTGATAGATGTGCTGGTTGTGGTAAGAGTGTCTTGGGCCTCCCACACTCTAGTTCTCGGTCTAGTATTACACTAGTGGCGATATATTTTGGGCATGTGATTGTTTGTTATAAGGCCAAGATTGCCCATGCTTTTGTTTAGGACTAAGTTGTCAAGTTGAGGCACGGGTTGTGAGTAACCCGGAAGTGTCGTTCGAGCATAGGACATTCTTGTGTGTGAGACTAAGTCCTGATATTTGCATGTAATGTGCTAGAGGGGTAAAACAAAAGAGGAGACTAATGATAACTCGACCATAGATTAGAATACTAGCTGGATGGACTGAGACTCTTGTCTCGAGGGGCAAAATTAAACCATAGGACCCATAGAGGCAAATGTGAGTATAGGAAATAGAACCTCATGCTAGGTGATTATGGGAAATATATGGGTCGTAAGCCATGTAGTGACACGACATCAGTGTCCCACTTACTATGCTGTGAGCTCACCCCTTCCCTAAAGATGTTAAAGGTAATCCGAAGAGGTGTGAGACAAGAAGGAGAAGCACTTTCTCGAGGTTCTCGGTTACCGAAGGTAACCTCGTACTCTGCGCACGAAGTTCAATTCTTGTCATGTTGCTATTATTCTGAGGTTTTGGTTGTAAACTAGTTTGTGCACTCTTGTGCATGTCCTTCATAAAAATGTTTCAGATTTCCACTATTTTTATAAATATGTTTATTGTTCTGAGCCTAGATACCGACAGTTTTACCTTGATGAAGGATCAAGCCTTTGTATCATCTAGGAGATTGACGAGTTGCACGAGTTTCTGGCCGAGTAGTTCGGGCTGGGGCGTGACAACTTCCGATAGTATTAGAGCCAATGTTTTTAAAATAGGATATTTTGGAACAAAATATTTTGGAGTAAATGGAAAGCCGATAATAGCAATGATAAGCCATTATTTATAAGATTAAAAGGAACAACTTCACAAATTAACTCTAGCAACCATTTTGTAACCATGGCCATCACCCAAACCACCAACCGGATGTAGTGAGGAAGAAGGGCCTGCGAGCACCGAGAGTGAGCAGACCATAGGTCCGACCCGATTCTGGTGGACTCCATTGACTTGGAGAACACCACCCCATGTGACACTGACAACTGAATGTTGGGCCTCATGGAAATGGGGCATTACGCAAGGGTGTCAAGTATAAGGCAACATTTCAAGATCTTTAGTAGATACTCTCATCGACTCGTATTGAATCTTCCAAGTATGAATGAGGGAGGATGCACTATGAATAACAAGTTGTCCAGACACCAGCTAGAATGTGTGTCGATGCAACAAGGGCAAGGGGTTTCCTTATGCATCAAGGTAGTTAAACTAACATGAAGTAAACTAATCAATTCATAACTTAGAACTGACATCCATATTATTTCCCCTTGAGATTTGAGGCATGACCTATTTGGGTAACATACAAGATTAGAAAAGATCATAAAAGACTCAAGGAATTGTTGACTCGAAGGAAATTCAACCTGAAATCGAGGCGAATGATGGAAATAATAAAATATTTTGACCTAACCATAGAAAACCACCCAAAGATGGCGGATGTGGTAGCTGATGTCCTAAGCTAGAAGTACAAGATGAGTCTATCTCACGTAGGGTCAGCGCACCTACCCATGCTAGAATAACAGAACCCAGCTCTACATATCTCAAAATGTGAAGGGCAAGACCGGTATTTGGTAGTAGGCCTGAATGGTTCAAGCTATCTCAGGAGACCCAAATAGGGTCAACCAAAAGAATAATCAAAGGCCTAAGAAACACGTGGAAAAGATGACGGAGGACACCCTCACAAATTTCTACTTATGGGTAAACTAAATAATGGCTTTAAGAGTCGGGTTATCACACCCTAACTCCGTTTGGTCGAAACCTTGTGAACAACTCACCTATAAAACCCATCATCTCGGACCAAGGAAAATCGAGAAAAGAAATGGCAAATTTTCATGTGAAAAATCGAGCCAATTAATGAAACAAAAATAGTAAAGAAGGGTTAACATGGAAGATTGGAAAATCCCAAGTTACCAAAACTTCACAAAAATCATGGGGAAGAACCATGAAGTGAATTGGATGGAAAAATTAGATCGAACCAGACTGAACCGAATTGAATTATAGTGAACCAGTTTAATGATTCATTTTGCTAGGAGATTTAAAAATGTCAATTTAGAAAATTGAGACCACTGTTAGATAGAAAATGAATTTACATTAATTTACATTTGCAACCTATAATATGTCGTATTGCAAATTTATGTCATCAACCCAATAAGAGTATTTCTAAGTTTGCTTGAGAGTTTTGAGTCATTGTACTAAAGTTGCAAGAAAAACATGTGGATTAATATGAAAATGACGATGAGATAATGTATAAACTTTAGATCTAGTATTAGGTATTTTTCCTTCATACTCGGAAGGGCAAATCATGAGCCGGTTTCAAGTATCGAGTCGGGTACGAGTGTGAGCCCACTGGCTCTGATACCATGTGAAAAGGTATTGTGGAATGATAAGAGATCATGTTCATATCTACTTAAAAATCATAACTTGTAAATAGTGAAATATTTCCAACTTTATAAACTCACAACACTTTTCTATTTTATCTAATGGGGATCGTATTCCCAACATGGATCAAAACAATGATATCCAAGTAATTTAGGAGGGTACCCAAGAAATACACATATTTTAGAACAGCGTTGGAATTTGTGAATTTGACATTATTAGAGATAAGAAAACCAGAGACAATAAAAAACACGTGATAAGATATAATTAGATGAAATTTTATGTAATAGATGATATGAAGTTTTAGCAAAGAACACATGTTCGTAGTCTTTTAAAGAGATACTCAAAATATCAAATTTCTTAATAATATAAAAAGGAGTTAAAAGTGTAAATCTCATATAAATAATATTTCAGTATTTTCTTTATGCACACATTTTAATGAGGTGCGGATAGGAAATATAGTATAATCTTATTATTATATAATTTACTTTAAAAAATTGATGGAAAAAATTCTCTAGCACTATTAGTTTTAGATTCAATTTTTTAATTATTTGACATATAAGCACATGATCTTATGGGTGATAGATGTATGATCGTGCCTTGTATGCTCTCTAGAGTGACCCATGAAAATATATGCGGAGGTTGGATTGATGAGCAAAAATTTGGGCTTGTCCATGAAGTCCAAGCTAGTAATGTTGTGAGGGGGCTTGATTGTCTTAAGGGTTATAAAAATCCATGTACTTAGTGAAACGTTGCATTTCACCATTTAATAAAGAATTATTCATTCGAGATCCCAAGGAACACTATGTTCTAGAGATTTAGAGGTGAAATTAGGGTTAAGGTATTTCCCAATCGACGGCATGTTGAGAGAGATGTGGGGGTGACGCTCCCGAAATTTCCCTGGAGAAGATGGGCTACCACATTTATAATCAATGTTACTTTTTTCAGATAAAAATATAAATTTGAGTTTAGAGACTAGTTTGTAGAGTGTAGTGGTGACAACAATATATAGACTGTTATTATTCTACTAACCTATTAGTAATTAAATTATTAATTTCAAATTCAAATTTAGTGTTATCCATATTAGAATAATTTATGGTGAGACTAGTTATGAACTTTAGGTAGATTACTATGAGTCATTCTCCTTGACAATGTCACACCATTGAGAAACTATGAGATATAGTTTGAGTGGGAATTTGGATAGAATCATATTTTTTTGATATTTAAGAACTCTAACAGTGATAAGATAATTTAATAAACATATTTTATTTGCTCGTAAATTTTTAAAAGTGATATTATGATATTATGTTATAAAAAATAATTTATTTTAATTGAAAGTATTAAAATGTTCGTGAGAATCTAATTATTGATGAACTCATTTTGTGATTATATAGGAGATTGGAGTATGGTAGAAAATTGATTGAAAAAGTTGAGTGAAGATGTTGAGCTTTAGGATCCCAAAGAAAGAAGCCGACAATGTGGAGTGAAGTATTCAAACAGGCAACATAGGATAGAAGGGCCGAGTGAAATTGTTATATAATTAATTTAGTATAGAAAATAGAATTAATTTAATAAAAAATATGATACCATAATAGAAATAAAGAAAGGTAGAAATTATAAGTGTGATTTTGTATTAAAAACTCCACAATATCATATAGGAACCATAAACTATACATAAAAGGCCAATCATAAGTGAAAATAAGCTAAAAAGAGAGGTCATTTGAAAAGAATTCAATGGAGAGCGAACAAATCCATGTGGTTCTAGCCAAAACATGTGGTTGTAGCATTAATGCAAAATAGCAAGACAAATCCATCTGGTTCTAGCTTGTTTCTATGCTGGGGACCTTATTGGGACCCAAAGTACAAGCACATGAAGGAACATATATGGACCAAATATCGTCAAAATGCAGCAGTACATGATTCTATCGTAATAATAGGACAAGTGGGCAAAGAAACAACAGAAGAAGATAATATCACAGCTTCACACTCCCAGCAAGCATGAATGCCTTGTAAACAACAGACCTGACCAAGGTGAGACCTCCCCAGGCAACCTCTAGCTCTCCAACAACACTCTCAGGCAGTAGATCCACGCCTTGCTCCTTGGCCATCACCACTGCTGACCAAGACCTCACCATCCTCAGGAAACCCTCAAAAGACAGCTCCTTCTTAATGTCCAGCTTCAGGGGCTCCCCTTCGCAGCTCAGCCCCACAGCCTCAAATGGAAAAGGCAGGGTCTTGTACCCATCAAACAGGAGCTGTATCCCTGGGTTCCAGTAGGGCAATGTGGTGCCATGGAACCTCTTGAAAATGACGTCGAAGTTGGGGTCCACCACAATGTCGTTGTAGCACCAAACAGCTATTACCCCACCTGGCTTCCTCAAGACGCGGGCTGCAATGGAGTAGAAGCTTGGGAGGTTGAACCAATGGACTGCCTGGGCCACTGTTATCAGATCAACGGAGTTCTCCCCTCCAAGCTGAGAGATGAGGTCCTCATCCGAGATGGAGATAGGGGTGTGGAGGTAGCGGACCTGCGGGTGAGGGATGGCACATTTTAGCTGGGCTTCGCTGACATCCGTTCCGATCACCTGATCATAGTGCTTGGCCACCTGATAAACAAGAAATTGGAAGCAAACAAGAGGGAAGGTCATATGCCGCTATACTCTAAAATCAATTTTGGAAGAATGAAAAAGCCATGGAAATAGCAGAAAAGCAAGCAGATTCAAAGAGAGAATTTAAATAACTCTCACTCCAACAATCTCAAGCTCAGGAGTTTCTAAGTTTGACTCTCCCCTTAATTCCATATTCTCCTGACCAGTCTGGCCCTTGATCGAAAAAAAGGGTCGACGGATGCATACCTGCGTACTCGATAATGACCAAATCTACTAACTTATCAAATTAGATTCTGTAAAACAAGCATGTGAAATTCAAGATTTAGGTGTTGATCATCAAAATCAGTAACACTACGATTTCTGTCACAGCAATTAATCCACGACGATTTCTCAGTCTCAGCCTTTACCCTAGAATATGATCAGACTTTCTACCAAGGGAAAATCAACCATGAAAGTCTGAATAAAACCCGATAACCGGGGAGCTGGTTACTGAAGAGGAAAGAATGGGATAGAGGAGTAAATAGGAGAAACTCACACTGACAGCAGCTTGGCCGTTGCCGGTCCCGACGTCCCAGGCGAGAGAATGGTAGGAGGTCCGGTCGGAGAGCAGAGTGAACCACTCTTTGGGGTAATTTGGGCGAGCATCGAGGTAGATTTCTGCCTGCTTGTCAAACAGACCCGCCATTTTCGTCGATGTCCCTCACTGATGTGTTAGTGTTGACGTTTGCTGGTAAAAAGAAGTTGTGTTGAAGTTGAACTACTCTCGCTTCCGTCTTTCCTTGCTCTTTCCGAGTAGACTAAAATTAACCCTATTCCTAATAAACTAACATTCTTCAAAGATAAGTTGTTTGTTTTCTTTCCTTCCAAAGGAATTTAAATGGGTGAAAATAATGAAATTTTCATGCAAAAAATCCAAACTTCAAGAGAAAAAATCTGAACACTAAACCTTGCATTTGAGAAATGGATTTATAGAAGCAAAGTACCCTCGGGTAGATAGAAGGTAAGAGTAGATCAGAAAGCACAAAAAAGGACAAGAACAGAGTGCATAGCAAAGACAAGTTGGAGGGATTTTCACAGAGAAAAACATGCTACAAGGCTGTTTGCGGAGATCTTCTGAGTGACAAGATCACAAGAAGAAGGTAAGGGAACCACCCATGAGAGTCACCTGGATCAACAATGACTGCAAGGTCACAAGTTCGAAGTTTGAACAATTAGCTAGAGTTTCCTACCCAAGTCCGAGTCCTAGGTTTGAAAATTGGTTCGAGCAAACCTAAAACTTTAATTTCTCGCAAGAAATCAAAGAACAATAGTTTCTTGACAAATAAGAAAGCTGCAATATGGACTATCCCACTGAACACTAGAAGGATCACTTGCAAAGCAAAGCAAGAGAGTTAAATGGAAAGAGAGCATTTCATACCAATATTTGAGGTACTATAAGCATTGGTCCAAGTTAATATAAATATTCTTATAAACAAGTCATTTTGATTTTTGAGAGCATTGAACTCAAACAAGCAAGAATTGAATCAATTAAGGTAAATCATTATATGTATCTAGCAATTAATGGAATAATTATTTAAACAATTCTTTGAGGAACATAAAAATAAAGAAGATATTCAATAAAATAAAACGTGTGAAATTATAAATTATTTAAAATTCTTAAAAAATACTCATACACTTTCTCCATATTTTTCATATTGAGATTATTACACCCAACTAGTTAGAGGACGATAATGTAAATAATTATGCTATATCATTGTGATATTATGAGTGTTAAATAATTGTAGTATAATTCTTATAATATTTATATAAGAATTTTTCAAAGTTTTAATAAAAGGATGTAAAATAATTTAACAATAATACCAAGAAATAATTATAATATTAAGTATATGGTATTAATTAATTTTCATATATTAATCAACCTATATTTGGAGAAATTTAGCTTGAACAAATATATGTCAACTTTCACCTGAGTTGTTCTTTAAAGCTATATTTGGATTGAGTTATATTTGGATTAAGTGATGTGGAGTAATTTGAGAATAAGTTTGGAGGGTGGAAAAATTCTTAATTTAGTAAAAAAAAATGGAGGAATTTAGAGGGGTTAAAAATTACCTCAATCTCTTAAATTCCTCTATTTCATTAAAATATAATCACTGCAAAAGTGGAAGTCTCTTAAATTCCTCTATTTCATTAAAATATAATCACTGCAAAAGTGGAAGTATTGAGGGAGATTGTGTGATTTATTGCTTAAATTATTTTAATATTCTTATTTATTACTTATATTATTTATATTATTATATAATTTAAATAAATTTATATATTAATAATATTTTATATAAAATTATATAATATAATTATTATAAAAAAAATTATTTTACAAAATATTTTTAATATAATTTAATTATATATAATAACTAATAAATTATTTAATTTAATTAAAATATTAAATTTATTTTTCTAATTTTTTTTAATAATCATTTCACTCGTTTACTTTCCAAACTATGTATTATTAAATTTTTTAATACTTTTAAATCCATCACATCAAATCACTTCACTTACATTTCAAACACATCCAAACATTTTTACCTCTAAATTCATCCGAACACCTCAATCCAAATATAACATAAAGGATGGGATGACTTTTATGCTCATTGATTAGTAGTTTACTAACCTGGAGTGTTTATATATTTGTACTCATTCAAAATTTTATACAAGTATTTAAAATATTATTTGTAAATAAATTTTAACTTTTACAATGTTACTACTTGTAAATCTTTAATAATACTTTACAACCACACATTTAAAAAATGTGAGTGACACCATAACTAACTAGAAATTAGTTTCCATTTTGAGAAAGTTATAATGAACTAATCATGTTTTAGATCAACATATATCTGGACCACTAACTATGATTATTTAATTTATGATGTACTTGAATCAAATAATCCTTCCTTATTTACCATAACGTTTCTAGTAGCACTTTGTAACAATAATATCACTCACTAAGTGTATATGCCTCAACACACATGGTCACCTCTAACACAATCAATAAATATTAAATATATTTAAAATTCAGGAATTAACTTACTATATGACCAAATTTACTAAATATATTTTATCCACGATATTGAGGTATAGAATTATTAAATATTTCATATAGCATTGAAATATTCTCTCGTATGAAATTATATTGGATCATGATCTATTTTAAATAATCACGTTATGATCCCTCATTTAAAAAATTTCGGTCTTAGTACATATTATAATCTCGTTTTTTAAATATTAGGTTATAGTCCAACCTCCATAAAAAGTGGGTTGTATCTATTTTTCTTAAACATGAGTAGTAGACTTATTTTTTTAAATTTGAGATATAATCCTTTTTCTTAATGTGGGTCATGATCATCTTTTTTTTTTTTTTAACTTGAATGATAGTTATCTTTGATTGTAGCCCTATTTATTAAACTTGGGTTACAACCTCTTTTTTTTTTATGTTGATTGGGCCTTAACCCATTTTCAAACATTTTGGTATTTTTCATAATTAATTCATTCATATAGTTTTTAATTATTTTCTAAATATTTTTGTAAATAGATGATTACTTGTAAATTTTGTAAAAGTGCATTAAGTAACATCACTGGTGTCACACCCCGACCTGGTTTGGTCGGATCCCCATGATCAACCCGCCATTCTCCCAGTTTATTAAAGGTTTCCCCTTATCGTAAACCGTAAAGAGTAAAACGTCCTTTAACTTGTACCTTTTTCCTGGAATAACATAATCAAAACTGTATGAAATTTAAAACTTTACATACCTGTCTTACAGGCATCTTAGTTGACGGTCTTTAAGGGGAGACTTTCCGAGATTTCCTGAAAGGGATATAAGGGAGGGGATGAGTACGACTACTCAGTGAATGGGTTTTTAAAAGCTTTTGACTTTTAAGAAAAACATTTATATGGAATGTACCAGACTCCTTTGTTTTAAAAAATCCCATCATTTAAAAATTTAGATTTTTCCATTATTTCTTAGTTACCACGGTGTGTCATCACCCAACACACATCCTTCATCATGAAGGTTACACACATTCGCAAGTCATTATCACTACTGAACCCACTAGTGGCTTCGGAGCGACTTTTCCTGCCACCCGGATAGAAGTACGACCACTTCTACCCTGGGAATGAGTGAATGTACGTGACATCCTACCCACAATCCCGAAATCACCTCTTCATGTCCGTATGAGGACAGAGACCTCATCCTATCCCCACCCCGGTCTCATGCGCTTCATGCTACTCTAGATTTCGCACAGACACCTGGAACGACGAACTGCCCTTATAGCCACCAGGTCGTCCAGTGCCCTTAGGACGCATCACTATCCCTCATGGGCATCTTGATGATCCCGTACTCACAGTGCATGTACAAATAATGTTTTCTTACATTGCCATGTAATTTGTGGTGCCACTAGTCCAACGGCCCTGACTCTCAACTCAACTCGCAGCTGTTTGTCTTGACTAATCTGTCGACCTATCATGTCGTACTGCCGCTAGTTGACTGGAATGTCGGTCCTATCTTGGTACCATGGCCAAACAATTCACTTATTAAGTTTTATAGCATATATATCATGTTCATTTACGAGCTCCTGCTCATGCCAACTAGCCTTGGGCCCACTGTACGAGATTTTCAAAATCGGGCATTTAGCCCCCAAGTTCCAAAATCGAGGCCCCCGGCCTATTAGAGCTATTCGAGCTCCCGTCGATAAGGTCTCCCAAATTGTTTAAGCATTGGCACATAGTCAGGGGAGAACACTTCTGACAAAAATAGGTTTTTACTGTCCATCATACCGATCGGTATAAGGACATCTCCGTTCATAACCGATGAACGGGTTTTCAACTTCCTTCGAGGAAGTCTCATCATACCAACCGGGTATGATCTACTTACAACCCGTAAGTAGTTTTTTCGCATAACTTTCACATCACTTTCTCTAAGTAGTGATGATTAAAATACCACTAAACAGTGGGTTTTTATATCGAGACACTTATCATCTCCAACCGGGTATGATGTTAGTAAATCCACTCACAACCGGTAAGTGGTTTTTAACTTTAATTTGTGCTCATCATCCCAATCGGGTATGACGTTAGTAAACCCACTCACCCGTTAATGCCGTGAATTCCACTATACTGGTTCTTTGTATTCACGCAAGCTTGTCCTTGCTGGCGTTCCCGGTATTTAACGTTTCTACACGATATGAACAACCTTGTTCATTATTACTCGGCATAACAACCTTCATTCATTAATGAATGAGAAAACCCAAACTTTTAGTTATTTGTAATTAGGTCCCTAAAGTTATTTCTCTTTAACTTTAAGTCCCTAATGTCGGTTTTTCCTCAAATTGAGTACCGTAACTTTTAAAATTTATCGTGGGACCTCAATTTATTCAATTTCACCAAAAAGGGGTTTAATTTTCCAAATTTCCAATTTGGTTCCCCAATTTTTCCAAAATTACCATTTTGCCCTTCTTTCACAAAAATGGTAAGTTTTTCCCCAAAATTCCTCAATTGGTCCTCCAACATTATTTTCATGCCCAATTAACCCTCAATTTCATAAAATTGTATTTTGGCCCCTTTGAATTTCGAAAATCCCCAAAATTTCCCCTAATTTAAACTCTTTAACACTATCGAATTTGATTTCATCAAATTGACCGATCAAACACTTCTAATTATTGAAATTGGAGTTGAAATTGAGTTCCTATATGTTCATATGATACTAAGAAACTTTGAATCGCAGATTTTAACGTCAGAACGAGCTCAAACGGAGCTTTGCCGAAAAATAGACTGTAGAGAGAGAAAGCTTTGATTACTCACCGGTGAAGGCACGAAAGTCCGAGCTTTCGATATGGGCAAATAGGTCTCGTCCTGAGGTTCATCCTAAAATCAAGTATTGTATCAATTGGTGCGGAATTGGATTAGAATTTCGTCATAGAAATTCGGTCGACTCTCTCTCTAGCACCGATCGAAAATTATAAAAGGGAGTCGAATTGACTTACCTTTCGGTCCTAATTTGGTCGTGGAAAGGTTGAGGAAGTGTTGGGAGGGCCTGGTTTGGCCTGAGGAGGGCTTGGTTTGGCCTGAGGAGGGCTTGAAATGGCTGATTTCAGCTTGGCTGAAATAGGGCAGCTTCAATCCGTCGGAGTTGCTTCACTATTCCATCATGTCGGCGCTTCTCCAACGATTCTCGGATTGACTAAAGTTTGTTATCAGATAGTTGTCTTCTCCTCGGTTCTAAAGAGCCCGACCTTTGTTCAAGTCGAAGCTCTGGTTCGAGATTTACCGGGAAATGGATCAGTAGAGAGAGAGAGAGAGAAGTGTTCAGGTGTGAGAAGAATGAAATGGGGATGACCTCTTTATATAGTCGTAAAATCTGTGTATTAAATGGTCGAGATTTATTACTAGTATTAATATTGCCATAAATTATTGGTATTAATTCCAATAATTTAATTTCAGTATTAAATTATTTGTATTAATTTCAATAATTTAATTTAGGTATTAAATTATTTGTATTAATTTTAATAATTAAATATATATTAATTGATGGTAAGCCGTATCATTGGCATAAAAATTTTTGACCGAAATTTTGAGTTACAAAAAATCATACTTCCCAATGGGTGTATGGTCGAAGTTATGTGGTGATGGTCGAAAGAAATATATGGATGAAATTGGAATTAACAATACTAATCATAAAACAATGAATTTTTTTTCTAAGAAACTCAGAAGGTGTAAAAATATAATTATTGGTTCTACAATGAAAAAAAGAGTTGAACAATTTTTTTAAAAAATAAAATAGACTAAGAACCAGTTAAATTAGGGGTGAACTAAGTAAAAAAAACTATAAAAATTAGCTAAATCGATTGAAAATTTTGGAAAAGCCGGTCTAAATAGCGCTAGTCGATGATTGTGGCCTAGACCGCCACATTGGATGTTGCAACCAACCATAACACACTACATGGCCAGGTGGCCAATGGCCATGCGATGTGTGGCAAAGCAGTCCGATCCACAGATGTTGATCCATGTCATCACGAAGATTAATCAAGGTGTACAACGTGTCAAAGGGATACTGTGGATGACAATCAAAATAATTTGAACAAGGGAAGTTAATTAGAGCGTGCCATGTGTTGACGGATACTATGAACCACAATTAAACATATCAAACAGTGACAACCAATCAAAAAGTACAATGTGGTTACAATTACATTGTTAGCAATGTCTAAACTAAATTAGCCGAGCACGACTAAAAGCTGAGCACCATGTGGCAAGGAAATACAGTAAAATTATTTTAATCCAATCAATTGCACACATCAGTAGATGATAGCCAATCATAGTGTGCCACGTGATGATGCATTGCATGTGCACAAACACACATACAATGTCATCTTCTCCTATGAACACACGCTAGAAATAAAGGAGTTGAAGAGCGATTGTCCTAGAAAATGTTTAATCACACTTGGTAGCTTTGACACCATGGCAAATCACCACCAAAATCTCCCATCCCACACCGATGAGTTTATACGGACCTTAGGGAGCTTTATTTATAAATTCAGCCGCACTCTTCCCCTTTCTTCATAAGAATTCCCTTCTGAAATTCGATTGCTTAGTTTTTCAATGAGTAGAATTTTGAGCTTGAGCCTGAGTAAACCAAGTCACGAGGGAAGTTCAACCCTAGTCCAAAACATTCCTGGAGACTTCCCTACATGAAGGAACCCGCACTAGAGTCCACAGGTGACCAAGGCATCGTCAGTGTGGCCAAATTGTAGCCACACTCTCTACACAAAAAATAGAGCACCTACTCTATTGGTGAATTTTGACCTCCTTCGGTGGCCAAATTGATCGGGAAAGGTGCCCCAAGCTCTCCAATATCTCATTATTCTTCATTCGTGGTCATTAAACACATACGAGGTAAGCCTATGACATTAGTCTTTTGTTCCTTTCCTTCAAATTTCCTATCCAATTTTAAGGGGGTAGTTCGACTTCAGTTTTAGACAACTCCAGTGGTTGAATAGGGTAGGGCCAAGTCAAGGGAGGTCACTTGGGAGGTCTCATAGCTTTTCGAGTTGGTGACCCTAGACAGCTCGCTGTTATTGGCGAGATTTCGACAAATTGTGCAAATAACACAATTTTTCGGTGAAGCACCAATTAGGAGCTAAATAAAGCCAAATCAGGATGTACAAACCTTTGAATGATCTTAGGAGATGAGAAGATGATAATAGAAGTTGTAGGGGAAAATTCAAAGAATTTAGGATAATAATTGATGAAATTCGAATGAGGAAAATTTTTTTACAAAAGAATTGTAAGTTGGGAAACTCAAATTCAATTGGTAGAATTTTGGGGACCCAATGGATTTATTAGAGGATTTAGAAGCCCTAAGAATAGAAATTGTGATGACAGGGACCAAAGTGAAATGACAAAAGGGACTTAGGGTCAGAAAGACAAGAAAAATGGGGATCGAGAAACGATATCAGGAAATTACCGATAGAACATAGTTGAAATACTTGATCTTGAGTATTAATTTAATATTATAATGTTACTAGATGAACATACATTAAAACGTGAATCACAGTGACATTCACCAAGGAAGTTGGATGCTAGTCGTGATTAGTGTGATTATAATTTTGGTGTTAGGTCCGATTGGACCAACATCATGCTTGGTACTTCTTTTGAGTTGCTTGTATTTTACTTTTAGAACTGCTTTCTTGAACTGAGGTTATCATGGAGTACTCAACTATGTTTTTATGAGTAGATAGCCACATAATTCTAAAAGATGATCATATAAAGCTCGGGTGTTCCCTGGACAGTGAGAGCTTATAATTTCCTCTAAATGGCAAGGAGATCAATTTTCCTATGAGTACACTTGTAGAGAGCACCACTCCTCCGTTTAACTACCAACCTTGGAGTTCTTGGTGTCCTTGGAAAGATGAAACCACCAGCTTTCTAACAACACCACTCTCAATCTTCGACGACCATCGAAGCAACACTGACGAGATAAAAAAAATACCGAGTTTGAGGGTCATTTTCGATGGCCCTGATAAGCAATTAAGGCTAGGAAAAATTCAGGAGACTCCTTGAAGTCTCAGTGTTCCAACACAACTGACCTACATGTCTTGGGTAAGTATAGAGGAAAAATTAAATCATTGAAGCTTGGATTTACTATAGAAATAATAGAGATTGGTAAAATACTAATTGTAAGCAGCCTAGACCTCCATTGAAGACGATCTTGGTGTCCACAGACTCTTTTAGTAATCAGTTTTCTAACAACACCAATGCGAGTGGTAGAGACAACATTTTCAGTGAGTTCCCGACCTTGAATCGATTTTGAGTTATTATTTTAGATAGATCTAATTAAAGCCGATCATCAATGTTTCACCAAAGCCCGATCGAGGAGAGACAACAATGTCCTTAGGGAAGGATAGGGACCCCATAACCAAGTTTGAAAATTTTTGGGGGTCATTTTGTTAGGGACCAAAGGATGGGGACTAAAATGTTAATAAGGAAAAGTTAGAGGACCCAATTGGGAATAAGCTTTCTATGGAGTCTTCATAAGATGCTAACTAATGTTGTTAGACCAATTGGAAAGATTGATGAAGCTCTAGTGAGAGTTTGGCATCTTTGGGATGCCTAGGGTCCCAATTGCAACAAAAGAGAAAATTAAGTACTAAAGTGCAAATATGAGGATTTGTGTGCCCAAAGGGTGATGTTGGGAAGTCCAAGAACCTACATGTGATTAAAGAAGAGAAGGACAAGGGATCCAAATGGAAAATAATGGAGGAACAAATGAGTACCAGAATGTAAGTTATAAATGGTAATTTTCCCTACATAGGGACCATTTTGTAATTTATGAGAAATAAGGCCTATAAATGTTCCAAGCCTTATTGGGAGCCAAAATGGGATTTAAGGAAACTTGGGGACCCAAATGAATGGCTTAGGAGAGTCTAAAGGTCCAGAGAAGGAAAGTTTTAATGTATAAGGGCAAAATGGTATATTTTGCCCAAGTTAAGGACCAATTTATAAATTTTGAAAAGTAATGCCACTGTGTAGTAAATAAGGGAATTATGAACACTTAGGCAAGTGTAACTCAAGAGTTTAGGACCATAAGCCCTAGGGACTAACCTTAGAGAGGGGTTGTAAACTCTGTTCTTTAGTAATGAGAAAAACTGGGAAAGAACCGATCAATGTGATCTTTAAACCGAATTAGTCTACAAACCCAACTATTAGGGGATGAGCGAATTCAAAAATTTCTAACTCCATGTGACTCAAAAATATTTATAAACTTGTGAAAAGAACCCTAGGATGATATGAGGAAGAAAGACCAAAGCAGTTCAAGAGAACCGGGTCCGAACTGGATAGAACCGGTTTATGAACCAAGTTGGTTCATGAACCGGAACCGATAGAGAACAGGCAAATTAGAGAAATTCAACTCCCTTGTGCCCCAAAGAAATTTATAAATCTTGGAAAGGAACCTTAGAACAAAGTGGAAGAGAAAAACCAGATCGGTTCAGGTGAACCAGACCTGAACCGGATCGAACCGATTAAGGACCAAGCCAGTTTATGAACTAGAATTGATAAATAAATGGTAAACCAAGAATCTTATGGACACTAAATGATCCAAGGAGTCACAAAAGACATGAAAATGGACTTGTGAAGGAATTGGGGAAGAAAACCAAACCGGTTCAGGTGAACTGGATCCGAACCAGTTCGGCCTGGTTTGAACCACTAATGAACCGAATCATAAATTCATTTTTCTAGGTGGCTTAAATAATTCAAAGTAGAGAATTGAGGCCACCATTTGATAGAGAGTGAATTTAGATAAATTTAGAAATTTTTAAATTTGAAAAACTCGGTTGAATGAGGGTTGAACTGGCCGGTTTATGCTTTTAACCCGGTTCGGTTCGGAACAATGTCATCTTCTTCCTCAGGATGACAACACTGTCCACTCGCCGGGAAACTGAAGAAATGTTGACGAAGAAGAAATGTCAGTGAAGAAGAAATGCCTCTGTTTGGTACATTTCAGTTCATCAATTCCTGTTATAATGGTGCCAAACGGACGTCCAACGGGTCCCCAGGCTCCCTATATAAAGAGCCCCTCTCCATTCATCCTCTCCACACCTGAAAAGCCACTCTCTCTCAGTTGCTTAGTTTTTTGGTGAAGCTCGAACCTAAGCTCTGATATAGGGTCAATTCTGAGCCAAAGAAGGTGAGGTCTGGTTCATTAGAACCAGGGAGAAGTTAGCTATACGGTGGTACCATCTGTTCATCCCGAGAGTCACTGGAGAAGCGCTGGTGTGATCAAATAGTGAAACAACTTTGACAGACCGAAGTTGCCTTGTTTCGGCTGAGTTGAAATTGGCCAATTTGAGCCCTCCTAAGGCCAAACCAAGCTCTCCCGATACCTCCTTAGCCCTTCCACAATCGATTTAGGACCGAAAGTTAAGCCAATTCGGCTCCCCTCTACAATCTCAGATCGTTGTTAGAGAGAGAGCCAACCAAATTTTGATGAAGAAATTCTAATCCAATTCGACATCAATTGATATCATTCTTGATCCTAGGAAGAACCTCTGGAGGAAAGCTACCTGCCCAGATAGAGAGCTCCGACCGCTGTGCCCTCACCGGTGAGAAATTGAAGCTTTCTCTCTGTATAGTCTATTTTCCGGCGAAGCTCCGTTTGAGCTCGTTCCGGCGTTAAAATATGTGATTCAAAGTTCCTTAGAATCATGTGAACATGTAGGAATTCAATTTCAACAATTAGAGTTGTTTGATCGGTCAATTTGATGAAATCAAATTCGGTAGTGTTGAAGAGTTGAAATTGGGGGAAAATTTGGGGATTTTCAAAAATTTGAAGGACCAAACTATAACTTTCTAAAATTGAGGGTCAATTGGTCATGATAAGAATATTAGAGGGCCAACTGAGAAATTTTAGAATTTTTGGGGCAAAATTTACCATTTTTATAAAAAAAGGGGAAAAATGGTAATTTTGGGAAAATAGAAGGACCAAATTGGAAATTTGGGAAATTAAAACCCTTTGTGTGAAATCAAATGATTTGAGGTCCTAAGATAAATTTTAGAAGTTTCGAGACTCGAATTTAGGAAAAACCCGGCAATAGGGACTTAAAGTTAAAGAAAAATAACTTTAGGGACCTAATTGCAAATATATGTAAAGTTGGGTTTTCTCATTCATTTGGAACGAATGAGGGCTATTAGGCCAAATAATAATGAACAATTATGTTCATTTCGTGTAGGAGAACGAGACATCGGGAATGCCAGTCGAGGTCCAGCTTGCTAAGGACAGAACCCGACTAAGTGGAATTTCACTGCACTATCGGGTGAGTCGGTGTAGCATCATACCCAGTTGGGATGATGAGCACAACTTAAAATTTAAAAACCACTTACCGGTTGTGAGTGGGATTATATATCATGCTCGATTGGGGATGATAAGTATCTCAATATAAAAACCCACTACTTAGTGGTATATTTAATCATCACTACTTAGAGAAAGTGATGTGAAAATTATACGGAAAAACTACTTACCGATTGTAAATAGATCATACTCGATTGGTATGATGAGACTTCCTTGAATGAAGTTGAAAACCCGTTCATTAGTTATGAACCGAGATGTTCTCATACCGGTTGGTATAATGGACAGTACAAACCTATTTTGTCAGAAGTGTTCTCCCCTAACTGTGTGCCAATGCTTAAACTATTTGAGAGACCTTCTTGACGGGAGCTCGAATAGCTCTTATAGGCCAGGGGCTTCGGTTTTGGAACTTGAGGGCTAAAATGCCCAGATTTTGAAAATCTCGTACAAGGGGCCCAAGACTAGTTGGCATGAGCAGGAGCTCATAATGAAGATGATATATTTTCCATAAAACTTAAAAAGTGAATTGTTTGGCCATGGTACCAAGATCGGACCGACATGCTCAATCAACTAGCGGTAGTGCGACATGACAGGTCAACAGACTAGTCAAGACAAACAACTGTGGGTTGAGTGGAGAGTCGGGGCCATTGGACCAGTGGCATCACATATTACATGGCTTGATAAGAAAATATTGTTTGTGCATGCACTATAATTACGAGATCATCAAGACGCCCATGAGGGGTAGTGATGTGCCCTTAGGACCCTGGATGACCGGATAGGTATAAGGGCAGATCATCATTCTAGGTGTCTGTGCGAAATTTGGAGTAGCACCAAGCGCATGAGACTGGGGTGGGGACAGGATGAGGTATTTGTCCTCATACGGAGACGAAGAAGTGATTTCAGGATTGTGGGTCGGATGTCGCATACATCCACTCCTTCCCAGGGTAGAAGTGGTTGTATTTCTATCCGGGTAGTAGGAAAAGTTTCTCCGAAGCCACTAGTGGGTTCAGTAGTGATACTGACTTGCGAATATGTGTAACCTTCATGATGAAGGATATGTGTTGGGTGATGACACACCGATAACTAAGAAATAATGGAAAAACCTAAATTTTTAAATGAAGGGATTTTTGAAAAGAAAGGTGTCTAGCACACTCCCTATAAATGTTTTTTTTTAAGTTAAAAGATTTGAATCCCATTCACTGAGTAGTTGTACTCAACTTTCATGGACCTAATGAACCGTGTGTTCCAACCTCATCTGGACAGGTTCATAATAGTATTCATAGACGATATCCTTATATACTCACGAACCAAGTCATAACACAAAGAGCATCTGGCAATTACATTGGAAATCTTGAAGAAAAACCAACTATATGCAAAGTTTTCCAAGTGTGAATTCTGGTTGCAAGAAGTAGGATTCTTAGGGCACATCGTATCTAAGGACAGAGTTAAGGTGGATCCAGCCATGGTGGAAGCTATATCAGAATGGAAAGCTCCATGGAATCCTACAGAAATTAGAAGTTTCTTAGGATTGGCAGGATACTATAAACGATTTGTGCAAGACTTTTCTAAAATAGCAACTTCTCTAACTTGACTCACTTGGAAGGGAGTTTAGTATAAATGGGATAAGGATTGTGAAAAGTCTTTTCAAGAATTGAAGACTTAACTGACAATCGCACCAGTACTCTCCCTACCCGATCTTACTACAGGAGAGTACACAGTCTATAATGATGCCTCAGGACAAGGACTGGGATGTGTTTTAATGCAACAAGGGAAGGTTATTGTGTATCCCTCGTGACAACTGAAGATACATGAGAGAAAATACCCGACTCAAGACTTGAAATTAGCTGCAATAGTATTTGTGTTGAAGATATGGCGACACTACCTTTACGGGGTTAAGTGCAGGATATACACAGATCACAAGAGCCTTAAGTACTTCCTAACTTAGAAGGAGTTAAATCTTCATTAGAGGAGATGGTCAGAATTGGAGAAGGACTATGATCTTGTGATAGAATACCACCCCGGAAAGGCAAATGTGGTAGCAGATGCCTTAAGTCGCAAGTATCAAACTGAGGCGACACAAGTCAAGACAAACTACTTACCTTTGTTGCAACAATTGGGAAGAATGGAAGTGAGTCTGAGGATGGATCGACAAGAAAAATGCCTGGTGGCGAATGTAGCGATAAGGCCCAGTCTAACTGAGAATATAAAGGCCCAACAAAAGATTGATAAAAAACTTCAGTCCTACTTGGATTCAACTAACAGAGAAAGGAAATTGAGGATAGGGTATGTGTGCCTCAAGACAAGGAGTTACCTAGATTAATATTGGAAGAGGCATACGATTCAGTGTATGCTATGCATTCGGGTAGTACTAAAATGTACCTCACCCTCAAACAAGGATACTGGTGGAAGGGTATGAAGAGGGACATTGCGGAATATGTAGCTCGATGCTTGTCCTGTCAACAGATAAAAGCAGAGCATCAGAAGCCGTCAGGGCTACTACAACCCTTACCAATTACGGAATGGAAATGGGAACACATCACCATGGATTTCGTCACGGGCCTGCCGGTGACCAGAAAAGGTCGAGATGCGATTTGGGTAATTGTGGATAGATTGACCAAATCATCTCATTTCCTTCCTATAAGAGTGACGGACACAGTAGAACAGCTGGCCATCATATACATGAAGGAAATAATAAGACTCCACGGTGTCCCAATGAGTATAGTATCGGATAGAGATCCGAGATTTACTTCTAGGTTTTGGCCGAGTCTACAAAATGCCATGGGAACCAAACTCCACATGAGTACAACATTTCACCCTCAGATAGATGGTCAGTCTGAGCGAACCATTCAAACCTTGGAAGACATGCTAAGGGCATGTGTACTCACCATGAATAAAAGTGGAGAGGAATACTTATGCTTGATGGAATTTGTGTATAATAATAGTTATCAGGCCAGCATCCAGATAGCTCCCTATGAAGCCCTTTATGGAAGAACTTGTCGTACCCCTTTGTTTTGGGAAGAAGTGGGCAAAAGGAAGTTAGAGAAAACTAAGATAATAGAAGATGCCATAGAGAAGATAAAATTAATAAGTAGTCGTCTTAAGACCGTACAAGATAGGCGGAAGAGTTATGCAGACAATCGAAGGAAGGATTTGGAGTTTGAAGTGGGCGATCAGGTATTCCTCAAAGTATCTCCATGGGGAGTAATAATTAGGTTTCAGCAAAGAGGAAAGTTGAAACCCAGATATATCAGTCGATATCCCATTATTCAAAGGATAGGACCAGTAGCTTATAAATTAGAGCTTCCTCCTGATCTGTAGAGAATACATGATGTATTCCACATTTCAATACATCAAAAATATCAACTTGATTCTAGTCATGTACTGGACCGACCTCCAATGGAACTAGAAGAGAACCTGACTTATCAGTCAGAACCGGTACAAATCATCGACCGAAGAGACAAGAATTTGAGGAATAAGAAAATTCCTATGGTCAAGGTGTTGTGGCAGAACAGACCCGTGTAGGAAGAGTCATGGGAAATCGAGTCTATGGTGAGGGATAGTTATCCTCAGTTGTTTAATGTGTAACTGTTTTGAGGACAAAACCCCTAAAAGGAGGGGAGAGTTGTAAACCCCATCCTTTAGTAATGAGAAAAATCGGGAAAGAATCACTTAATGTGATATTTAAACTGAATTGGTCTACAAACCCAACTATTAAGGGATGAGCGAATTCGAAAATTTCTAATTCCCATGTGACTCAAATATATTTATAAACTTGGGAAAAGAACCCTAGGATGATATGAGGAAGAAAGGCCAAAGCAGTTCAAGAGAACCGGGTCCGAACTGGATAGAACCGGTTTATGAACCAAGTTGGTTCATGAACTGGAACCGATAAACGATGGGAAAATCAGAGAAATTCAACTCCCTTGTGCCCCAAAAAAAATTTATAAACCTTGGGAGGGAACCTTAGAACAAAGTGGGAGAGAAAAACTAGATCGGTTCGGGTGAACCGGACCCGAACCGGTTAAGGACCAAGCCGGTTTATGAACCGGAATCGAGAAGGAGATAGTCAACCGGGAATCTTATGAACCCTAAGTGACCCAAGACAAACGACATGGAAATGGACTTGTGAAGGAATTGTGGATGAAAACCAAACTGGTTCAGGTGGATCGGATCCGAACAGGTTCGGACCGGTTTGAATCACTAATGAACCGAATCCTAAATTCATTATTCTAGGTGGCTTAAATAATTCAAATAGGAGATTTGAGGCCACCATTTGATAGAGAATGAATTTAGAAATTTTTTGATTTGAAAAACTCGGTCGAATGAGGGGTGAACCGGCCGGTTTAAGCTTTCAACCCAGTTCGGACCGGTCCGGTTCGGTTCGGAACATTATCATCTTCTTCCTCAGGATAGCAACACTGTTGACTTGCCAGGAAACTGAAGAAACGCCGGCGAAGAAGAAACACCTTTGTTTGGTACGTTTCAGTTCATCAATTCCTGTCATAACGGTGCCAAACGGACGGCCAATGGGTCCCCGAGCTCCCTATATAAAGAGCCCCTCTCCATTCGACCTCTCCACACCTAAAAAGCTCACTCTCTCTTAGTTGCTTAGTTTTCTTGCAAAGCTCGAACCAGAGCTCCGATATAGGGTCAATTCTGAGCCAAAGAAGTGAGGTCAGGTTCATTAGAACCGAGGAGATGTCAGCTACACAGTGGTAGCATAAGTTCGTCCCGAGATCGCCGGAGAAGCGTCGGCGTGATCAAACAGTGAAGCAGCTTCGGCGGACCGAAGCTGCCCTGTTTCAACCTAGTTGAAATTGACCAATTCGAGCCCTGCTCAGGCCTAACAAAGCTCTCCCGACACCTTCTCAGCCCTTCCACAACCGAATTAGGACTGAAAGGTATGCCAATTCGGCTCCCCTCTAAAATTTCAGATCGTTGTTAGAGAGAGAGTCGGGCAAATTTCGATGAAGAAATTCTAATCCAATTCGACATCAATTGGTCTCATTCTTGATCCTAGGAAGAACCTCTGGAGGAGAGCTACCTTCCCAGATAGAGAGCTCCGACCGTCGTGCCCTCACCGTTGAAAAATCGAAGCTTTCTCTCTCTACAGTCTGTTTTCCGATGAAGCTCCGTTTGAGCTTGTTCCGGCATTAAAATCAGCGATTCAAAGTTTCTTAGAATCATGTGAACATATAGGAACTCAATTTCAACTCCAATTAGAGGTGTTTGATCGGTCAATTTGATGAAATCAAATTCGACAGTGTTGAAGAGTTGAAATTGAGAGAAAATTTGGGAAAATTTAGGGATTTTCGAAAATTTGAAGGACCAAAATGTAATTTTCTAAAGTTGAGGGTCAATTGGTCATGATAAGAATATTAGAGGGCCAATTGAGAAATTTTAGAATTTTTGGGGCAAAATTTACCATTTTTCTAAAGAAGGGGCAAAATGATAATTTTGGGAAAATTGAAGGACCAAATTGGAAAATTGGGAAATTAAAACCCTTTGTGTGAAATCAAATGATTTGAGGTCATATGATAAATTTTAGAAGTTTCAGGTTACCAATTTAGGAAAAACCCGGCAATAAGGACTTTAAGTTAAAGAAAAATAACTTTAGGGACCTAATTGTAAATATATGTAAAGTTGAATTTTCTCATTCATTTGGAACTAATGAGGGCTATTAGGCCAAAAAATAATGAATAATTATGTGCATTTTGTGTAAGCGAACAAGACATCGGAAACGCCAGTCGAGGTGCAGCTTGCTAAGGACGGAACCCAACTAAGTGAAATTTCACTGCCCTATCGGGTGAGTGGGTTTACTAATATCATACTCGGTTAGGATGATGAGCATAACTTAAAATTTAAAAACCACTTACTGATTATGAGTGGGATTATATATCATACCCGGTTGGGGATAATAAGTACCTCGGTATAAAAACCCACTACTTAGTGGTATTTTTAATCATCACTACTTAGAGAAAGTGATGTAAAAATTATGCGAAAAAACTATTTACCAGTTGTAAGTAGATCATACCCGATTGGTATGATGAGACTTCCTCGAAGGAAGTTGAAAACTCGTTCATCGGTTATGAACGGAGATGTCCTCATACCGGTTAGTATTATGAATAGTAAAAACCTATTTTGTAAGAAGTGTTCTATTATGACTGTGTGCCAATGCTTAAACTATTTGGAATACCTTTTTGACGGGAGCTCGAATAGCTCTTATAAGCCGAGGGCCTCGATTTTGGAACTTGAGAGCTAAAATACCCAGATTTTGAAAATCTCGTACAGTGGGCCCAAGGCCAGTTAGCACGATCAGGAGCTTGTAAATGAACATGATATATGTGCCATAAAATTTTAAAAGTAAATTTTTGGCCATGGTACCAAAATCGGACCGACATGCTCAGTCAGCTAGCGATAGTGCGACATGACAGGTCGACGAACCAGTCAAGATAAACAACTGCGGGTTAAGTGGAGAGTCAGGGTCGTTGGACTAGTGGCACCACATATTACATGGCTTGATAATAAAACATTGTTTGTGCATACACTATAAGTACGAGATCATCAAGATGCCCATGAGGGGTAGTGATGTGTCCTAAGGATCCTGGACGACCCGGTGAGTATAAGGGCAATTCGTCATTCTAGGTGTTTGTGCGAAATTTGGAGTAGCACCAAGCGCATGAGACCGGGGTGAAGACATGATGAGGTCTCTGTTCTCATACGGACACGAAGAAGTGATTTCGGGATTGTGGGTCGGATATCGCATACATCCACTCATTCCCAGGGTAGAAGTGGTCGTATTTCTATCCAGGTGGCAGGAAAAGTTACTCCGAAGCCACTAGCGGGTTCAGTAGTGATACTAACTTGCGAATATGTATAATCTTCATGATGAAGCATGTGTGTTGGGTGATGACACACTGGTAACTAAAAAATATTGAAAAAACCCAAATTTTTAAATGAAGGGCTTTTTGGAAAGAAAGGAGTCTGACACACTCCATATAAATATTTTTTTTAAGTCAAAAGATTTGAATCCCATTCATTGAGTAGTTGTACTAACCCCCTCCCTTATACCCCTTTCAGGAAGTCCTGGAAAGACGAACCTTAAAAGACAGACAGGTACGATTAAATTAGATTATTATGCAGTTTTGATTTATGATATTTCTAGAAAAAGGTGCAGGTCTAAAGAACACCTTAATCTTCACTATTTATAATATAAGGGGAAACCCTTTGGTTAATCAGGAGAGTGGTGGGTTGATCACGAAAATCCGACCAAATCGGGTTGGGGCGTGACAGGGTTAGTGCAAGGACGGTTCCACAGCTTGTAGGTCGAGTAAAGCAGGCCCATGGGACAAAACTATAAGTTCTTAAGAGAACTATGAAATAACAGTTAGTGCTTGAAACATATCTCCTTGTTTGCTAAACATTGTATAAGAAATAAGTGGTCATTCGAGTGGGACCTGAGAGCGGAAATAAAAAACCCTTCTTGAACGAACAAGTTTTGGAATTCACGGTCAGTGGGAGTAATGACGGTGGTTTCGATTGGATTGACCTGAGTAACTTGATTGTTTTCTGAATGTGATTATGAAAAGTGCATGAAGCACAAGTTTTGAAACTTATATAATAAGTGTAAAAAGGAAAAATGGAATCACATGAACGAATTTTTAAAGACTATATTATGATTAGCGAAGAGAAAAACTAATGGCATTACTTCCCCAAATCCAAGGATCACAATTTGCAAGAACATGTGATACCAGGAAAATAACGAGGAAGAAAATACCCCAAATTGATTAATTTCAAACTAGTAGGAATCCATTGTTCGTGGGAAGAAGAGCAATGACACTGCTCTTGATCAGACATGCCCAACATCATTCAACCATTCACTTGTAGATACCCAATTCCAGAATGTTAAGATGCGTGCAGGTAATCCAACGAATGTGAAATATTTCACTATATCCACTTCCATATCTCAAGTATTCTCCATAACCCAAATAAATGGGAACTTGAGCAAGGGAAAGGATATGTTAAACTATATGATGCTAGGAAAGGGGGTGGAGATAGGATTTCCAATGTACATGCTGGAAATAGAGATCAAGATCATTTGAATTATGCATGTAAGGTTTAGATTAGTTGATGGTGAGAATTCAACGTACCATAGGAGCCCTCAATGAACTCAATAGAACGGGATAGCATGATTTCATTAGATCAAATTTCGGGAACCATTGTCGGACGAAATCGAACTGAGGAACTTAGAGCAACATAACTTAAGCCGAAATACAAGTGAGGAATAGAGAGCAACACAACTCTAGCTAAAGGTTCTGAAGGAGCTCACACACAATCAATGGTGTTACCTGCAAATGGAAAGGAATATGCGGTGAGAGGAAACTTGATCTTCAAATGATAAAACATCGAGATTTCTTGTTGCAAGAAAGAGAAGGTTGAATTGAATTATAGAACTTACGGATGAGCAAACATGGAGATGTGGATTTTTGTCAAGCTTTTATTCGAGAACGAAGATTAAGACTCAGATGCCTATACGCCCATTTGTTCTGAAGGGGACGAGGGTCACTTGTGAAGTAGTTAGTAAAAGAAGCTAACAATCATCACAGGTTGATGAGCTAGGGCTTCCTTTTATTCAAGAGAAAATCAGTGTAGAAATCATCTTGGCGTTTCAGACATGGATTGAAGGGGGCTTACGGCATTTTTGGTCAAATGACCATACTGCCCTCATTGTTAACAGTTAAAATGTTTTTAAGGAGAAGGTGACTTCTATGCCCCCAAAATTTTGACGAAATTACCATCATGTCCTTGACATAGGTAAAATTACACAAATGCCATTAAGGGCATGTTTGATAGGAGAAAAAATGGTGTGATTAAGGTTGTATTTGGATGGAGGATAAAATTAAATGTTAAAATTACAAAAATGCCCTTGAGGGTATACTCTAAGTGCGGCAAAAATTCTAAACTATAATACTAACCCTATACTCTCCATGAATTGGAATTCAAATCAAAAGTATAAAACTTAGAAATTTAGATTTTTTCCCTTAATAAGAAATTTTAGATATAAATTTAAAATTAGTGTCCATGGGTAAAATCATAATTTTGAAAATATTATTGTACAACATATTAATAGCCCCATTAACGACCCAAAGGATACTTATAAATTTTATGTATAATGTTTAGGGAACAATTCATGTACTATTGTGCAAAAGGAACAAGAAGACTTCAGAATCCCTCCGGGACAAGCATGTACACGGATAACGGTGAGTGTGATTTCTGGAATCGAGTCTGAATGGACCGATGACACGATATTACTCATATATCTGATAGCATCAATTGCCTAACACTATTTTATGGAATATATTCTCTTGATAGCATGAACCCTAATAAAAATAATTTTGGGAATATATTCCTTACAAGATGTGTGAACCCCGTTTAGAAATTTTTACCGATTGGAATTAATGTTGTGAAACATTTTCAAGGATGAAAATTTAGATGCATTCCCTGATGTAGGAAATGGGTTGAACCCATGGTCGAGGGAAATGGATTAAATTCATAAATTGAGAAGTGGGCCAAATACCAACGTTTTCCAAAGTAGCGAGCCCAAGTCCATATTTTAAAAACTTGTAGAAGTAGGCCCAAGGCCAATGAAAATGGGTCTTTTCCTATAAATAATCTTGATTGTAAATTTTGAGCATGTTAAAATATTTAAACAAGTGATTTTGTGTGAAATGGATCATGCCTAATAATTACTCTCGAGTTAGAGGTGGATTTCATCTGGTAGGGTTGATAGTACAAAGACGTTGATCTTAAAGTAAGATTATTTTTTTGTGTATAATCATAAAATGAGACCATGAGATGTCCAGTACAGGGTTGTTATGGTTATGAGGACTACTGGTTAGCAAGGTGGGTACAATGGAAGTTATCATTGAGTCAGTACGTTGAGGACTCTAGTTGTCCTATGTGCATTATATCTGGTGAAGATGGAAGATGTTGTCCCTCTATAGTGACAATCCAATCAATATGCTTGGGGGTTGGGCGATAGTCCTCACACAGATAGTCTAACATGGATATCATGGTCCAGTCAGACGTGTGGTCGAGGTTGTAGCCTCATACCAAGGTTGTTGATAAAATCATCAGAACCACAATTGAAACGGATTGGGCTTTTGTTTTGCGGTTGTGTGACCATTTCCATGATGTAAAATATATGTGTGATGTATAGTGTGCTTGTCTAATATAAGTTTCATAAATTGAACCCTTAAGCGTTCTTATAGATAAACTCTACGAAAGGTCCTTCGGTGATGGAATGAATGTGTTGTAACCTTGTCAAATACAAGCCTCATATATTAAAACTTTAAACCCTTTATGGTTTGATCTTGTGAAATGTTTCCTAAAATACCCCTAATAACTATATAGAGTATGTGCTAAATTGTGGACAAGACATCACAATGTCAGTTAGTCCTACTCACTAAGTTGTGAACACCCTCTCCATACCCATTCCAGGGAACTAATGTATTTAAGGGACACGCAAATGTATTTAAATCTACAATAAATTGAAGGTACGCCTTACATTCAGTACTTGATCCCGATAGAGTTTATTAAATTTATTTTCTAAATTCAAATGAATATTTTTGGAGATTATCATGATAAGTTTTATTTTGATCCTTAAGTCTCATCAGACTTACAATGATGAGGAGCCCATTATTATAAAACCAGGGAGATGTGGTAGGTTGTCTACAGTTCCGATTGGTGAACTAGGTCGGGGTGTGATAATATTAGTCTAGGGTCCTAAATTTTATCTTATCAAAACCTTATTGGTCAGAAGTTCTACATCTATGTGAATTATTAGAGTGTTGCACACTTAATATCTTTTAAATTCTCATCAATTATCATATTTGAATCGAATACCTGAAAAAGGGGTGTGACTCATACAAATATTCATTCAATCAATAAAATTCACATTTCATATGTGATATGACCGAATACCCTTAAGAGGTATGGCTAATACAAGTACAAGTCAAGATTTAAACAAAATATAGTAAAGTTAAACAGGATGATGTAATGCTTCACTAATTCACAAGTGTCAGCCTTATCACTGACCACGTGAGTAACTCTCTTCTCCCATGTTTTACTATCCACAGTTGTATCTATTATCTCTCCCTTATTCCTATCAACAGATTTTTTAGAAAGCCTTCTCCCACTTATCCATATCCATGATAAACATGAGATGCAATAAATTCCACAAAGTATGCAATGAAGATCAAGGATTGGCTTGTTATATGCTCAATCCCTCTACTAGAATTAAATGTGATATCAAAATGGCTTTAAAATATTTATCATTTTCACATAGATTCATGCACAAAAGTCTATGAATTTGGGATCGTCCCACTTTGCACAAAAAATCATGATTTCGAGCTCATCCTACATTGCACATAAAAATTTGTGAATCCAAACTCTACCCACAATTCACTTAAAACTTGGTGAATTCGAGCAATGCCCACATCACACTTAAAAATTTATGAATTTAGGCTCTGCCCACACAGTACATTTAGGATTTGCCATTATTCATAAATGATTGGATCTTAGTCCATTTTTTAAAAAATATAGGATGTAAACCCCGTTTTCTCATAATAAGAATGCTAGATTGGAAGAACGGGAAATTTAAAAAAACCAAGTTTTCAATTAAACCAAAATTGGTATAGAGAAATCAAAATGGGAATGTGTGTGACCCATGATCAATGAAGATTCAAAATTAATGTAAATGGATCATGAATCAAATTGGATGTGAGAATTGGATTAGTTAAGGGTGAATAAAACCTAAACCAGGTTGAACTAAATTGAACCGTGAGGAACCAGTTCAAAGATTTATTTTTCTAGGTGATTTAAAAATGTCAATTTGGGAAATTGAGTCACCACTATGTAGAAAATTAATTTGATGAATTTAGAAATTTTTAATTTTTAGAAAATCGGTCAAATCAAACCTACACTGGCCGAATTTCCATTTCAGGTCACCGAACCCAGTCCAACTAAAGAGGTCAATGGTCTAGCCGGTTAAAGGACCGCCTACTTGGTTAGCACCCAGACAACACGCATGACAAATCAGTGCACAACACATGGAAAAATGCGCCGCATTTGAAAGCACTGACCAATCAAAGTGTGGCACATGTTCCCAATCAATGGTCAAACGAAGAAAATCCACATCATTGGAATTGAACAATGAGAGAGTGACACGTGTCCTCAGTCAATGGTCAACTGAGAAGAAGCTTCGTCAGAAGGGCTGACCAATGAGAAGCTGAGATGTGGTAATGGTGCCAGATCAATGGCCGACTAGGATGTCCAAGAATGGTCGACCATTTAGAAGTTGACACGTGGCAAAGTCACGTTAGATGGCCATAATCAATTAGAGGCCGACATGTGGCAATGACATAGTGCATAAGGTGGGAAACTGACAAATTTAAATTAGTCAATCATAGGATGCCACATGACACGGTCATCGAATGGTTAGATTCAATCAACTACCACATAAGAGAAAGCAACCAATGGAAGTTTGCTACATGGTCAGTGAATGAGTCAATGTGTGACTCGGACACTGAGTGGGAGGCTGCGTCAGTAAAACTAACCAATCATAGTATGCCATGTGGCAGGTTGCACGTGCGAAGCACGCACGCGGTACACAATGTGGTCTTCTTCCTTCGAACAATTGAACAAAAGAGGAGGCCGAAAGTCACCATAACTCTAGTGACCATTAAAACTCTTCGACAATGGTGTAAATCGGAGAGTTGATGGCCAGTCGATGGATGGATGGATAGGAACAAAAGTCCCTGAGCTTTCTATATAAAGAGCACCTGTCCATTCATCCTCTCCATCCGTCAAAAGCCTGAAGAAGATGAATTACTCCAATTTTTTACCACCCCTAAACCAAAGCTCTAACATCGACCTTTTTTCTTCATCTCCGAATGTGAAATTAGGTTCTTAGGAATCATGAGGAAGTCCTCTACTTTCCTACATATTCCTCACAGCTCGAGGGTTTACAGAAAAGCATCGGTGAGGCCTCACAATAGGACCCCTTTGATGGCCGTAAGAGAACTGAAAGTCTTGAGCTGAATTTGGGGCACCCTTGGACCTTTTGAGACTAGGCCGATCCTCTAAAGACTCTCCATGGTAGAGCCTCATCCTCCCTAAGCCTTTGAGGTAAGCAATTGTTGTTGCCCTTCGTGAAAATATTGAGTTTATAAAGAGAAAAATGTGTAAGCATTTTTTAATGGAATTCTCCCTACTCATGATATCCATTGAAGTGAAATTTAATCTTGGGAGGATCCTCTCGACAAGAGCTAAAACCCCATATGAAGAGCTCTAGCAATCGTGCCCTTGCTGGTAAGAAATCAAAACTTTCTCTCTCTAGAAATATTTTCAGGCAAAGCTTTATTTAAGCTCAATTATAGGCCAAATTGGGAAATTCAAAGCTTGGAATGATCGTGGAGAGGTAGGAGAGATGATTAGTAGCATGATAGGAGGTAATTAACCCATTTTAATTTGTCAATTTGATGAATTGTGAATTCATGGCCAAATTACAATTTTGAAAAAATTAAGCAAATTGGTTATCTTTGGAAATTTGGGGATTTTGTGAAATTAGTATAAATTAAGGGTTAATTGGTAAATAAGATGAGTTTAAAGACTTAATTGTAATTAAAAATTATATTTGGGAATTTTATTGCAATTAAAAATAAATATAATGTTTTATATGGGAATGAAATTACAAATAAACTAAATTGAAGAAATTATAGCAAATAATTGGAAATTTATTTGTCAATAAAATAAACTTATGGAATTCTATGTAAATGAAAGAAAACATAGGGAAATAAGTGGAAATTTTAAATAATTGACATATTTATTATCCGTGATAATTTATATGTGAAAATAGGACTATTTACCTACAACCGCAAGGCCATCCAGAGGTATTAAAAATACATCCGAAATGAATAAGTCACGGATCTTGGGTGAGTGGGATTTCTAGCATCGAGTCCAATTGGACTGAGAATGTTTTACTACTCGTAAGTTTAAAAGCATGCTTGATTAGAAAACCTATTTTTCCATAAATATAATTTCCTAACTGTGTGAAACCGCTCAAACTATTTTGGGATATATTTTTGAAGAAAGCATGAAGCATGTTTATAGGACTACCCTTGAACGGTGTATGGATACACATCAGGAGTATGATTTACTCTAAATTGTTATTGCATGATATGGGTGAGGCTCATGGTTGACAAAAGGGTCAATTAGATCTAGTTCTGTGAAAGTGGGCCCAAGGCCACACTTTTGAAAATTAAAGTGGGCCCAAGGCCATATTTTTGAAAATTGGTATGAGTGGGCCTAAGACCAATGGAAAATGAGCCAAGTTCGGTAAATAAGTTATGATTTAAGAGCCTAATAAAATTATCACAATTTGAGAATGTTTGCTAAAGTTGTTAAGCCAGAGTTGGGTTGTAGGCCATTGGGCTAGTAGTGAAAAGATAAAGGTATTAAATCAAAATACATCCATTTGTGATTGCAATCATTTAGAACCAAGGAGACACCCAGTACGGGGTAGTGTTGGTTCTAAGGGCTGCTGGACAACAAGGTTGATACAAGGAAAGTAACGACAATGTCTGGGGTTGGGTCATGGTGCTCACACAGATGATGTGATAGAGGTTGTAGCTTCTTACTAGGGTGGGCGATAAAAATACTCCAGGCCACTAGTGGAACAAATCGAGATTGTAGCCTCTAAATGTATGTTCTATGACTATTTTATCCCTTTATTGAGAAAGGGTGTTTGCTGATACAAACCCATGGTAGGTGTAAACCCCGCCCTTTTGAGTTAAGAAAAATCAAGAAAAAGAACCGGTGAAACCGAGTAAGAAAATCGAACTAATTCACAAACCCGTTTATTGGGAAACGGGTAAATTAAAGAAATTTCAACTCCCTTGTGACCCAAAGAGATTTATAAACCTTGGGAAGGAACCTTAGAACAAAGTGGGAGAGAAAAACCAGACAAGTTCACGTGAACCGGACCCGAACTGGATTAAACCAATTTAAGAACCGAGTTGGTTTATGAACTGAAACCGATAGAGAGATGGTAAACTAGGAATTTTATGGACCCTAAGTGACCTAAGGAGTCATAAAAGTCATGAAAAATAACTTTAGGGTGAATTGGAGATGAAAACCAAATCGGTTCAGGTGAACCGGACCCGAACCGGATTGAACCGGTTTGAACCACTATTGAACCAAATTCTAAATTTATTTTTCTAGGTGGCTTAAAAAATTCAAATTTGAGATTTGAGGCCACCATTAGATAGATAATGAATTTAGATGAATTTAGTAATTTTTAGATTTGAAAATTTTGGTCGAATGGGGGGTGAATCGGTCGGTTAAAGCTTCAAACTCGGTTCGGTCCGGTTTGGAACAGTGTCATCTTATTCTTTCGGATGACATAACTGTTCACTCGCCAGAAAATAGAAGCAGTGCCGATGAAGAAGAAACGTCTCCATTCAATATGTTTATGACCATCAATGTCTGTCATAAAGGTGTCAAACGGACGATCGACGAGTCCCCGAGGTCCCTATATAAAGAGCCCCTCTCCATTCATCTTCTCCATACGTGAAAAGCTCACTCTCTCTCAACAGCTCCATTTTTTGGTGAAGATCAAACCAGAGCTCTAATATAGGGTCATTTTTTAGCCAAAGAAGGTGAGGTTGGGTTCTTTAGAACAGGGGAGAAGTCAGCTACATGCATGTAGTCTCCGTTTGCTCCGAGGGTTGCCGGAGAAGCACCCACGGGATGGAACAGTGAAGCAGCTCTAGCGGACGGAAGCTGCCCTATTTCGATCGAGTTTAAATTGGCCATTTCGACCCTTCTCAGGCCAAACCAAGCCCTCCCAACACTTCCTCAGCCCTACCATGGCCGAATTAGGATTGAAAGATAAGCCAATTCGGCTCCCCTCTCTCATTTTTAGCCGATGCTAGAGAGAGAACCAACAAAATTTCTATGATGAAATTCTAACTCAATTCGGCATCAATTGATGCAATTCTTGATTCTAGGATGAACCTCAGGATGAGAGCTATCTGTCCAGATCGAAAGCTCGGACCGTCGTGCCCCCGACGGTGAGTAATCGAAGCTTTCTCTCTCTACAGTCCATTTTGCGGCGAAGCTCCATTTTAGCTCGTTCCGGCGTTAAAACTTACGATTTAAAGTGCAATGGAATCGTATGAACATGTAGAAACTCAATTTCAACTTCAATTTCAACAATTAGAAGTGTTTGATTGGTCAATTTGATGAAATTAAATTCGACAGTGTTAAGTAGTTGAAATTGGAGGAAAAAATGGGGAAAATTGGGGATTTTTGAAAATTTGAATGACCATGATGCAATTTTATAAAATTGAGGGTCGATTAGGCATGATAAGTATGTTAAAGGGCCAATTGAGGAATTTTAGAAAATTTGGGGTGAAACTTATCTTTTTTGTAAAGGAAGGGCAAAATGGTAATTTTGGAAAAATTGGGGGACCAAATTGGAAATTTGGGAAATTAAACTCCTTTTTGTGAAATGGAATAAATTGAGGTCCTATGATAAATTTTAAAAGTTTTGGGACTCAATTTGAGGAAAAACCGACATTTGGGACTTAAAGTTAAAGAAAAATAACTTTAGGGTCCTAATTAAAAATCAATAAAAGTTTGGTTTTCTCATTCATTTGGAATGAATAAAGGCTATTAGGCCGAGGGATAATGAACCAAGATGTTCATATCATGTAGGAACATGAGGTACCGGGAACGCCAACAAGAACAAGCTCGCATGAATACAAAGAACCGGTCTAGTGGAATTCACTGCATTAATGGGTGAGTGGGATTTTATATCATACCCGATTGGGGATGATAAGTACCTCGAAATGAAAACCCAATACCAAGTGGTATTTTAAACATCATAACTTAGAGGATTGATGTGAAAATTATGCAGAAAAACTATTTACCGATTGTAAGTAGATCATACCCGGTTATGATAGAAGATGTCCTTAGACCTGGTCGATATAATGGACAGTTGAAAACACATTTTGTCGGAAGTGCTCTCCCCTGACTGTGTGCCAATGCTTAAATGATTTGGGAGACCTTCTTGATGGGAGCTTGAATAGCTCTTATTGGCCGGGGGCCTTGGTTTTGGAACTTGGTGGCTATTATACCCGATTTTGAAAATCTCGAACAAGTGGGCCATAGGGTAGTGGGCACGAGCAGGTGCTCGTAAACAAACATGAGATATGTTCCATAAAACGTTAATAAATGAATTGTTTAGCCATGGTACCAAGACAAGACCAACATATTTAGTCAACTATTGGCAGTGTGACATAACAGGTCTTCGGACTCGTCAAGACAAACAGTTGTAGGTTGAGTTAAGGGTCGGGGCCGTTGGACCAGTGGCACCACAGATTATATGGCATGATAAGAAAATACTGTTCGTGCATGCACTATGATTACGGGATTATCAAAATGCTCATGGGGGGGGGGGGGGGGGGGGGGTAGTGATGCGTCCTAAGGGCCCTGGACGACCTGGTGAGTATAAGGGCAGTTCGTCGTACTAGGTGACCGTGCAAAATTTGGAGTAGCACTAAGCGCATGAGACCGAGGTGGGGACAAGATGAGGTCTTTGTCCTTATACGAACATGGAGAATTGATTTCGGGATTGAGGGTTGAATGTCATGTACATCCACTCATTCTTAGGGTAGAAGTGGATGTACTTCTATCTAGGTGGCCAGTAAAGTCTCTTTGACGCCACAAGTGGATTCAGTGGATGTGCTGGCCTGTGAATATGTGTTTGACCTTTATGATGAAGGATGTGTGTTGGGTGATGACTCACTGTGATTAAATAAGGAAATGGTGATATAACCTGAGATTTTAAATGAAAGGATTTTTGAAAGAAATGAGAAAGGCGCACTCCAATACAACTCTTTTCCTTAAAGTTAATTTTTGAAAACCCATTCTTTGAATAGTCGTACTTATCCCCTCCCTTATTTCCCTTTTTGGAAAATCCAGAAAGTCTACTCTTAAAGACCATTAACCCAGACACCTGCTAGTCAAGTATGACAAAATTAAAATATTATGCAGTTTTGATTTATGTTATTCTAGGAAAAGTGCAGGTTTAAAGGACGTCTTACTCTTTACGGTTTATAACAATGAGAAACCCTTTAATAAGCCGGGAGAGTGGTGGGTTGATCATGGATATCCGACCAAACTGGGTCAGAGCGTGACAAGGAGACTAGTATTAGAGCCGTTTCCTCGAATGCATAATCAAGACTAGAAAATATAGTAATGACTCTATTCAATACCTTGTCCTCGTAGGAAGACAATCCTAGAAGCTTCCCAATACATGAGGTATGGTAGAAGTCTCAAAAGTCAAATGAGGAAATATCCAAGAGGACGGTGCTAGGACCTATTGAGGTCACAACTCAAAGTATGAAGGAAGTCAAGCATGAAACCATAAACGCCAGCAAAGGGCATATAACCTTACGTAGGAGAATGCTTATCGAGAATCCTATAGCTCCCTAGTTATTTTGTGATCATTTTCTATAATAGGGCCAAAACATCCACCATACTGTACTACTCTATTAATGAAGTACTCCAAATTCCTAAAAACCTTGCCCCTCAAAGGATGTGATCTTCAAAGAAGATGGCCCCAAAGAAAGTGACCAAATAAGCCTGTACTACCATAGAAACGAAGGAGAATCCCATCCAAGTTAAGAAAATTGAATTAGGGAATCGAGAAATCTAGGAGGACTCTTAGAGTGATCAATCGACAAAGAAGACTCCACAAGAAAAACTCTCAAGGTATCTAGACTCAAGGATGAAGGAGCACCAAATCTAACAATTTCTTAGAAAAATACGAGGAACCACTTATGTTCACGTAATTACAAGTATGAACAATAGGGACACCACGTGGAGAAGTGCCCAACCCTACTAAGGACAGGAATCAAGTTAACCTATAGGGAAATAGGACACGAAGTGAAAAACTGTCCCACACCACCAGGAGTCAGGACAATATTTTCCAAGAATAATGCCCCCACAACTATAGGAACCCAAAAGGATACCATCCTTAGGAATACAACTCCTGCTCGGAACTTCAACTACACCCAAGAGTAAGCTCTTCAAGATCCTAGCATAATGGTAGGAAGAAAAAGAAAAGGGACTAAAGGTAGGACCTCGATAAACCACAAATAGAACAAAGAGAACTCTCCCTTGAAGGAAGAAAATTCTAAATATTCGAAGCAACGAAGGGAGAGCAACCACAAGAGAAAACAAGACGAATATTTGATGACAAACGGGATGTATTGGGACTACAGGAATGAATCACCTTGGAAAAAAATAATGAAGCCAAATAGGAAGTTTGGACCAACATAAGAAAGCAAGTTGTTACAACAAGATAGTTAGAGAGAATAAATGACACCCTAAGGAAGATTGGGAGGTAGAAAGGACTACATCCTAAGAATCTCAGTGAGATGGACGTTAAGGACAGGAGGACTCGAGAAACAATTGCCCTAAGAAAGTTAGACCAAAGGAATGGTGGAGATGAGGTAGTTAATGAACTAATACACAAGAAAGCCATAATTTGAGTTCCAACAAAGAAGAGAGAGGCAAAAAGGCCAAATACTCGGGAAAAGAAGGATGAAAGAAACCCTTTAAAGGACCAAAGGCCAAAGTAATGACTAAGCTCAAACCAAGAAAGGAATAGACAAGCCTCTCACATAATTGTCAAGAAATCTTGAAACAATGAAAATTTGAACGCTCCATAAAGAAATACACTATGAATGTTAACTTTAGAGAGATGCATACGACTAACTACCCTTGAAGGAATTATTGATAGGCGAATGGACATAGTGTGGAGTACAAGGAACCAACCCTTAATTAGGAAATGTTTCAAAGGAATGATGTATTGAAGGCCAATTATGACCTGCTTTGGAAGAGTAATAGATTCAAATAACAATTCCAGGAGAACCAAGTAGAATTTAATAGCAACAAGATGGTCAAAGAGAATCCTAAGAAAGGCTGAGATGTAGTAAAGACTACATTCTATGAAGAACAAAAGGATGGGCATGAAGAACGAGTGATACAACTACCTAGATGATGGGATCAGAAAAATAGTGAGAAGGAGGTAGTTAAAGAACTGGCCTTCGAGAGAACAAGGGATTTAAACCACGATAAAAAAGGGAGAAGTGAAAAGGTCAAAACAGTGGAAAAGAAGAACGAAGGAAAATCCTTATAAGAAATCAATGGCCAAAACTGGAATTATAATTAAAAGTCTTGATACAGTTAAGTGAACCTCTCGAAGGGTAATCAAGGGATTTTGAAACTAGGTGGATGTGAGCTCTAGACATGTGCTGAAGTACGAGTGAGAATGAGGATGGTGTATGAAAAACGTATCCGTAGGATCTCAAGAGTAAAGGTAAGCATACAAGAATAGCATCAAGGGACATCATTTAAAGTTAGGTGTCTTCAAAGATGTATGGAAAAGAAATTAGGAGAGAAAAGGTTAAGAATCCTCCTAAATAAGGAAATCCTAAGAAAGGATACATGACGTAATAAAGAAGAAATGGAACCAGGTGACGAGAGGTGAGGAGATGTTCACAAATAAAATGCATGCTAAGGTGAAAGAAACCTAAGGAAGCATATTAAGAGATGTTGTGGCAAGTAAGAATGAGTGGACAATCCATAATAAGGTAATGAAGGAAAGAATGTCTGAGAAACGTTGAGAAAGTAAGCCCTCCAAATAAGATCTGGTTAAGGAGGAATAACCACAATTGGTAAGATAGATCATAGTCCACACGTGCATAATGAAGCCTAAAGAAGGGACAGTTGAGCATAGTATGAAGTATAGAAAATAAGACTAATAAGTTCCTCAAATAAAGAATAAGGGACGAAAGGAAATTTTAAGATGGGGAAAGATTCTAAGCGGGCAAATGCCACAGTATAGAAGGAAAAGTAAGGAAAACGGAGGAAGAAACCTTCAAGGAATGGTAAAAAGGTTGAGCATGTAGCTCCTAGAACAAAAGTCTCTACATTGAGAGACATATTAGAGAATAAAATTGGAAAATGGAACTCCTTGAACAAAACAATAGACTAAAAGGGGTCAAACGGGAATAATGAACTAAGAAATGATTACGAATAAGTGAGAGTGGATTAAGGCCAAAGAAAATCCTTGAGTAAAGGATGTCATTGGGAATGAGGATGGACCTAAGAAAGGATGAATCCCAGCATGTCAGTAAAACATCTAGAAATCAAATAATTGGAATCGGAAGGACTCAATAAGGAAGTTGAAAAAGGACGAGTGGGTAAGGAGAAACGACACAGTTTTGTAAGTTGATGTGGACAACAGTAAAGGTAGTCGAGAAATACTACTAAAAGAAAAGAGGAGTGAAGTTATACAATCCCTGAGAGGTTAGAAAGTTGGGAATAATCCTAAAGGAAGTGTTCTTGAAATCTAATGGACAAAGAAACAAGATCTAGAAAATGTCATGCTGTAAGGGGCAGGTAAACCCAACAGTCCCGAGGAAAAACATGACTCAAAATAAGGAAGAGTCAGTTAGTAAAAATGAAAATGTCAACCATAAAATTTGGACTGAATTGTCATGAGCGATAGATAAAGGAAGAGTCAAAATAGGACGAAAAGGTGATGACAAGGAAATCTATGAAAATAGGTATGTAATGCTCTAAAGGACATCGAGCTAAGAGTTGCAACGACCAAGAGGTTAACTAGACACAAGAATGGTTAGGTATCTTGGAACTCCCAATTTTGAGTACGGGACCTCAAAGGGAAAAATGTTGCTCTAAGCAAAGAGAGATGTGAATTTAAGGATATACCCTTAAGTAAGATATATCTAGTTTTGATAAACTCCATGAAGGGAGTAAATGATGTAAAGAAAAAGAAGTTCCTTAAGTGAAGGATGTAAAAACGGCTAGTTGGAAGAACAAGAGAAGAGTTTGCATGTTAAGCAAACACCAAATGGATATCAAAGGAAATGATTCCTCATGCAAGGGTGCAAATTAAAATTTTGGGGACAAAACTCCTAAAAGGAGGGGAGAGTCACCCTTTTTAGTTAAGGAAAACTGAGAAAAATAACCGGTGAAACCGAGTAAGAAAATTGACACGGTTCACAAACCCATTTATTGGGGAACAGGAAAATTAGAGAAATTTCAACTCGCATGTGACCCAAAGAGATTAATAAACCTTGGGAAGGAACCTTAGAATAAAGTGGGAGAGAAAAACCAGACCGGTTTGGGTGAACCAGACCCAAACCGGGTTAAACCGGTTTAAGAACCGAGTCGATTTATAAACCGAAACCGATAGAGAGATGGTAAATCAAGAATTTTATGGACCCTAGCTGACCTAATGAGTCATAAAAGTCATGAAAAAGGACTTTAGAGTGAATTGGAGATGAAAACCAAACCGGTTCAGGTGAACAGATCCGAATCGGATTGAACCGGTTTGGACCGGTTTGGACCGGTTTGAACCACTATTCAACTGAATTCTAAATTAATTTTTCTAGGTGGCTTAAAAAATTAAAAATTGATATTTGAGGCCACCATTGGATAGAAAATGAATTTAGATGAATTTAGAAATTTTGAGATTTGAAAAATTCGGTCGAATGGGGGGTGAATCGGCCGGTTTAAGCTTCGAACACGGTTAGGACCCGTCCGGTCCGGTTCAGAGTAGTGTCGTCTTCTTCCTTCAAATGACAACATTGTTCACTCGCTGGAAAATTGAAGTAGCATAGGTGAAGAAGAAACGTGTCCGTTCAATCTATTTCCGGCCATCAATGTCTATCATAAAGGTGCTAAACGGATGGCTGATGAGTCCTCAAGCTCCCTATATAAAGAGCCCCACTCCATTCATCCTCTCCACACCTAAAAAGCTCACTTTCTCTCAATAGCTCCATTTTCCAGTGAAGCTCAAACTAGAGCTCCGATATAGGGTCATTTCTGAGCCAAAGAAGGTGAGGTTGGGTTCTTTAGAACCGGGGAGAAGTTAGCTACATGCCTATAGTCTCCGTTTGCTTAGAGGGTCGCTGAAGAAGCGTCGGAGGGATGGAACAGTGAAGTAGCTCTGGTGGACCGAAGCTGCCCTGTTTCGGCCGAGTTTAAATTGGCCATTTTGAGTCCTCCTCCGGCCAAACCAAGCCCTCCCAACTCTTCCTCAGCGCTCCCACGGTTGAATGTGGACTGAAAGGTAAGTCAATTCAACTCCACTTTATAATTTTCGGTCGGTTCTAGAGAGAGAACCAATAGAATTTTTTTGATGAAATTCTAACTCAATTTGGCATAAATTGATGCAATTCTTGATTCTAGGATGAACCTCAGAATGAGAGCTATTTTCCCAGATCAAAAGCTCGGACTGTCGTGCCCCCGACGGTGAGTAATCGAAGCTTTCTCTCTCTACGGTCCGTTTTCCGTTGAAGCTCCGTTTGAGCTCATTCCGATGTTGAAATTTATGATTCAAAGTGTTATGGAATTGTATGAACATGTAGAAACTCAATTTCAACAATTAAAAGTGTTTGATTGGTCAATTTGATGAAATCAAATTCGATAATGTTAAGGAGTTAAAATTGGGGGGAAAATTGGGGATTTTTGAAAATTCGAAGGACCAAGATGCAATTTTATAAAATTAAGGGTCAATTGGGCATGATAAGTTTGTTAAAGGGCCAATTGAGGAATTTTAGAATTTTTGGGGTGAAACTTACCATTTTTTTAAGGAAGGGTAAAATGGTAATTTTGGAAAAATTGGGGGACAAAATTGGAAATTTGGGAAATTAAACCCCTTTTTGTAAAATGGAATAAATTGAGATCATACGATAAATTTTAAAAGTTTCGGAACTCAATTTGAGGAAAAACCGGCATTTGGGACTTAAAGTTAAAGAAAAATAACTTTAGAGACCTAATTGTAAATAAATAACAGTTTAGTTTTCTCATTCTTTTAGAATGAATGAAGTCTATTAGGCCGAGGGATAATGAACCGAGATGTTTATATCGTGTAGGAACAAGAGGTACCAGGAACACCAACAAGGATAAGCTCACATGAATACAAAGAACCGGTCTAGTGGAATTCACTACATTAACGGGTGGGTGGGATTTTATATCGTACTCGGTTGGGGATGATAAGTACCTCGAAATGAAAACCCACTACCAAATGGTATTTTAAACATCACAACTTAGAGGAGTGATGTGAAAATTATGTGGAAAAACTACTTACCGGTTGTAAGTAGATCATACTCGATTGGTATGATGAAACTTCCTTGAAGGAAGTTGAAATCCCGTTCATCGGTTATGAGCGAAGATGAACTTATACCCGGTCGGTATAATGGATAGTTGAAAACATATTTTATCAGAAGTGTTCTCCTCTTACTGTGTGCCAATGCTTAAACGATTTGGGAGACCTTCTTGACGGGAGCTTGAATAGCTCTTATAGGCCGAGTGCCTCGGTTTTGGAACTTGGGCGCTATTATGCCTGGTTTTGATAATCTCGAACAAGTGGGCCATAAGCCAGTGGGCATGAGTAGGAGCTTGTAAACTAACATGAGATATGTGTCATAAAGGGCTGGGAGGATTACATATGCCTCATGGAATTCACATACAATAATAGGTATAAGCTAGCATCCAGATGGTACCCTACAAGACCCTCTACAAGAAACCTTGTCGCACGCCCCTATTTTGGGAAGAGGTAGGGGAAAGAAGACTCAAGAAGTTTGAGTTGATAGAGGATGTCTAAACCCTGCCCCTTCAAAGATAAGAAAATCGGGAAAAGAATCGGTCAGATCAAAAGAGAAAACTGAATCGGTTCACGAACCATAACCCAAAAAGAAAGGGTAAAATGGGAAATTTACAAATCCCAAGTGACTTAAAGAGTCATAAAAATAATGGAAAATAACATTGGGACAAATGGGAAGAGAAAACTAGACCGGTTTAGGGTGAACCGGGCCTCAATTGAACTTGAACTGATTTGAACCATACTTGAACCGGTTTCTAAATTCATTTTTCTTGGTGGATTAAAATATTCCAATTGGGAAATTGAAGCCACTATTAGATAGAGAATTAATTTAGAAATTTTTAATTTTAAGAAAACTGATCGAATTGGGCCTGAACCAATCGATTTACACCATTTAACTTAGTCGGACCGGTCTGGTCCTGTTCAGAATAGTGTCATCTTCCTCCTCAGGATGATAGCACTGTTCATTAATGCAAAAAAACGTATAACTCCAGCAAAGATGAAACCACTCCATTCAGGCCGTTTTAGGGCGAGGATAAGCTCAACCAAAAGGGAAAACTGTCGGGTAGAGGGTTCTCGAGCTTTGTATAAAAAGAGCTCATCTACATTCATCCTCCAAACACCTCATATCACCATTCTCTCTCAACTGTACCATTTTCCAGTGAAGCTCGAACCAAAGCTCTTGCTTGGGCATTTTTCTTAGCCTTAGAAGGCAAGGTCAGGTCCTACAGACTCATTGGGAGGTTAGCTACCTAACAACAACCTCCTTTTGACCTGAGGACTGGCGAAATCAAACAATGAAGCAGTTTTGACGGACTGAAGTAGCCCTAAAGGGGAAAAATTGGGGACCAATTTGGAAATTTGGAAAACTTGAGCCCCTACATAATTTTGAGTAAATTGAGGACCAAATGGGAATTTTGGAAGTCTTGGGACTCAATTTGGGGAAAAGTTAGCATTAGGGACCTAAAGTGCAATAAACCAACAACTTTGAGCCTTGTCGCTCATATGTGAGAAAACGATGGCTGTCATGCCAAAACTTAATTGATAAGGATGCCCAAATCATGTAGAGACATAAGAGACTAGAATGCCAGCGAGAAAAAGCTAGCATGGACTTGGAAAATCGACTATGGACGAACACGTCACGGTCATCGGGTGAATGAGCTAATTTACACATCATACCAGTTGGGATGATGAGCACTATCTTTAACAGATAAAACCTACTTACTGTTTGTAAGTAGAGATAATCATACCTAGTTGGTATGATAAGTTTCCTTAAGGAAGTGAGAAACCTGCCTACCGATTGTAAGCAGAGATATCATCACACCTGGTTGGTGTGATGAGTCAAAAAAACTTTTTGTCAGAAGTGTTCTCCTTTGACTGTCAGATAGGCCAAATGCCACACTTTTTGAACTTATGGGACTACATGCCCAGTTTTGGAAAAACACGTGTAGTGGGCCCAAGGCCGGAGGGCACGAGCAAAAGCTCATAAACAAACTTGATTATGAATAGCCATGAAAATTTCTAATGAAATTGGTTGTATAATTTTGCCATGATACCAAGTTAGGACCAACAGTTTTCGATGCACTGGCGGTAGTGCATCAAGGCAAGGTCGATAGACCGGCCTAGACAAATAACTGTAAGTCGGGTTGAGCATCAGAGCCGTTGAACTGTAGGCACCAAAGATAATGGCTATATGTGGAAAACTCTTGTTTGTGCATGCACTTGTGGTATGGGATCATCAAGATGCCCTAGGGGATAGTGATGGGTCCTAAGGGCTACTTAACGACATGGTGGAGATAAGGAAAATTCTTCGTGCCAGTCAGTCTTGAAGCTTGAAGTAGCTTCTTGTGCATGAGACTGGGGTGGGGTTAGGATGAGGTCTCTCTCCTCATATGGACACGGAGTGGTAGTCAGGTATGATAGTCGGATGTCAAGAACATGCACTCACACCCAGGGTAGAAGTGGATATGCTTCTATCTTGGTGGATGATAAAGATACTCCAATCCACAAGTGGGTGTAGTGGACGATCTGCTCTTGCAAATGTGTTTACCATTCCTGATGAAGGGCGTGTGTTTGTTTGCTAAACGCCTCCCGAGGCAAGGGAATGGGCTAAGAGAGCTAAACACACCAAATATGAAAATGAAAAAAAAGGTTTTAAAAACCAAAATTGGAGAAAGAATCCTTTTTAAAGAAAATGATAATCTTTTGAAAATTCACTCCCAATACCCACTCACTGAGTTGTAGAACTCACCACTCTCTTTTTACCCCATTTCAGGAGTAAGGAGATAGAATGAAAGAGAGCGTGAAGATGTACCCTCCGTCATGTATGCTTGAAGTTCCTTTTAAGCTTGCATTATATTGATTTATGCTATTCCAAGGAACAAAGTTTGAATTTATGCATGGCTACTCTTGATTAAAAGAAGGGGAAACCCCTCTTAAACCATGGGAGCGGCGAGTTGATCACGAGGATCCGACCAAACCAGGTCGGAGCATGACAACTATAGTGGTATCAAATCTATGTTCCCTTGAAAGCATTATCAATACTATGCCCTGACACTAACAAAAACTTAATTACCCTATAGTAAGACGAGTCCCTAAGAAGTTCGTTGTGTGTACCAAACCCACACACGAAATCGTGAAAAGGACTCCTACCTCCAATAAGATAGACGTTCAAAGGTTCATTGAAGTCGAGAAGAGAGTGCCAAAAGACATGGTCTAGGACTATAGGAAGCATGTTGGGGCATTGTTAGAGCTAGTCGACATAACATATCCTTCCTCAAGGTAGGAAGAACCTATACCTTCTCCATAGAGCCCGACACCCTCTCCAGTCCCGTAGCATCCTAAAAGGACCCCAACTCAGAGGGAGGCCTAGAACAACTACTGGGACACCCACACAATCTTTATGAAGGTTTATGAGGCACTCCCACCGGCTCAATACAACTTTAACCCTCCCTAATAGATTAAGTAGACCTATGAGTGCAAAGTGAAGGTGCTAGGAAGATACGAACTTGAGGTGTTCCATGAAGTCCATCCCAACAGGGAGGCCTAAGAGAAGTATGGATGGACGTCAATCAGTTCATCGGAGCACTCAGACCATGAATCTCGAAATAATTAAGAGGCTAATTCTTGACCTATGACCCCAAGGAACTAAAATAGGAAATAGTAAGAAATTTCCTATAATAAGCCGAGTATGGCAAGAAACTACATCTTTGAATGAATAAAGGCCATTTTTTTAATTTAAAAGTTAGTCTCTCTATTAACGACAAGTACCATTTACAGATTGGAATATACCAATCAGGACCCGAGGTAGTATGTGGAGAAAAGGCCACATGAGAAGGAAGACTACAAGCCACCTCTAGTAATACTAATTGATAACCGTAAGATAGCCAACCTAAATAGTCTTTCCCCACAAGAATTAGGAACTCCCAACGTAGAGTAACAAGGAAACAAGTCAAAAGACTAAGAATAAGGATTCCAGGAAGGAATAAAGATCCTACCAAGAGACAAAGAACCAAATTGAAACGGGAAAAAAAGAGTATAGTCATAAAGTGGCCGAGTGTAAGAGAAGCAATACTTCTACAAGATCAAAGAATAGGATAAACCTGTGGAAAAGGAAAAAGGAGAAAATGACATCAAGAGATGCAGTAGGAGTGAGCGGATTAGTGCTAGAAAGGAAACCTAAGGACGGACAAGGGATTAAGCAATCCCTCATAAAGGAGGCAAGAAATTTCGGAAGAAAGAGGAACTAAGTTTGCCTCTAAGAAGGACAAGTTGAAAGAAATGAAGAAGGAAGAGCCTTCAAGAAGCGTTAGGGAAGTTGAATGTGAAACTCACAGGACGGAAATCCCTAGGTAGAAAGATAAAGGTAGGAAGTGAGACCATAAAAAGGAAATTTCCAAGCTAAGGAACCGACAAGTGGATCATAAAAGGCTTAACCCAAAATAAGGAACCTCAAAAAAGGGCATAATTGGTTAAGGATCTCTCTGGATGGCTAGTATGACCTGTTTTGGAAAAGGAAAGTAGCCAAGTAGGAAGCAATAGTGTCGTATGAAGGACCGAGAAATAGTGGCGACTACACCCTATAAAGGGCGACTGAATGGGCATTAAGGATGAGTGAATTCTAGAGATAGCTGACCCCAGACAGTTGGACAAGAAAAATTGTAGGGACGAGGCAGTTAACGAACTAACCCTTGGAAGAACCAAGGAATTAAACCCCAGCAAAGAAGGGAGAAGTGAATAGGTCAAATATCGGAAAAGAAGGACGGGGGAAATCCTTAAAGAATCAATGGATGAAAACGGATTAACGACCAAACTCAATCCATGAGAAGAATTAAGTAAGCCTCCCGCAAGATGATCTAGAGATCTTGAAACACGGATGATTTGAACCCTCCCTAAAGAAATAAATTAGTACTGGGATGCAAGTCAGAATGATGATAGGATACAAATGACGTGGCACGAAATTTCAAAAGAGAGGGTGAGTAGAAGATGACGATATCAAGTGATGTCATAAAGTTGCTCTAAGGTTGGATACATGTAAGGGCGAAGAAGGAAGGAACCAAGCTAGGAAATAAGTCCTAGGGAAGTACATGCCCCAACGAAGAAGTGATAGACCTAATTAAAGTGGAAAGATTAGGTAAGCTCGCAAATGCAATAGTAGATGAGCTGGGAAGATCAAGTACAAAGGAAAAGTACTCATGAGGGCCCAAAGAGTAAGTTAAACCCATGGAACGGGTAAGTTGGAGGATAGCATCAAAAGATGTTGTATAAGTTAGAGAGGGGTGGACTACCCATAATAAGGAAATAGAGAGAAGCACATCTAAGAAACCTTGGTCGTGGTCTGCACTCACTTAAATGAAATGACCACTAACATCAAGAGTAGTCGTGGTCTGCACTCACTTAATGGAGCCTACATAGTGTGTCACGCCCCGACCTAGTTTGGTCGGATCTCTGTGATCAACCCGCCACTCTCCCAGTTTATTAAAGGGTTTCCCCTTATTATAAATTGTAAAGAGTAAGGGTCCTTTAACCTGCACCTTTTCCTGGAATAACATAAATCAAAACAGCATAATAATTTAGATTTATCATACCTGTCTCACATGCGTCTTAGTTGATGGTCTTTAAGGGTAGGCTTTTTGAAATCTACTGAAAGGGATATAAGTGAGGGGTGAGTACGACTACTCAGTGAATGGGTTTTCAAAATTCTACTTTTAACTTTTAAGAAAAACATTTATATGGAGTGTGCCAGACTCCTTTCTTTTTCAAAAATCCCTTCATTTAAAATATTGGGTTTTTCCAACATTTCTTATTTACCATGGTGTGTCATCACCCAACACACATCCTTCATCATAAAGGTTACACAAATTCATAGGTTAGTACGACTACTGAACACACTAATGGCTTCGGAGCAACTTTACCGGCCACCCGGATAGAAGCACGACCACTTCTACCCTGTGAATGAGTGAATGTATGCGACATCCGACCCTCAATCCTGAAATCGCTTCTTCGTGTCCATATGAGGACAGAGACCTCATCATGTCCCCACCCTGATCTCATGCACTTGGTGCTACTCAAAATTTCGCACAGACACCTGGAACGACGAACTGCCCTTATAGCCACCAGGTCGTCCAGTGCCCTTAGGATGCATCACTACCCCTCATGGGAGTCTTGATGATCCCGTACTCACAGTGCATGCACAAATAATGTTTTCTCATATTGCCATATAATCTGTGGTGCCACTTGTCCAACAGCCCTGACTGTCAACTCAACCTGCAATTGTTTGTCTTGACTGGTCCATCGACCTATCATGTCGCACTGCCGCTAGTTGACTGAGCATGTCGGTCCTATCTTGGTACCATGGCCAGACAATTCACTTATAAAGTTTTATGGCACATATATCATGTTCGTTTATGAGCTCCTGCTCGTGCCAATTGGCCTTGGGCCCACTGTACGAGATTTTCAAAATCGGGCATTTAGCCTTCAAGTTCCAAAATCGAGGCCCCCGGCCTGTCAGAGTTATTCGAGCTCCTGTCAAGAAGGTCTCCCAAATAGTTTAAGCAGTGGAACATAGTTAGGGGAGAACACTTCCAATAAAATAGGTTTCAACTGTCCATTATACCGACTGGTATAAGGACACCTCCGTTCATAACTGATGAACAAGTTTTCAACTTCCTTCAAGGAAGTCTCATCATACCAACTGGGTATGATCTACTTACAACCGATCAGTAGTTTTCTGCAATATTTTCACATCACTTTCTCTAAGTGGTGATGATTTAAATACCACTAAACAGTTGGTTTTTATACCGAGGTACTTATCATCCCCAACCGGGTATGATATATATAATCCCACTCACAACCAATAAGTGGTTTTTAATTTTAAGTTGTGCACATCATCCCAACCGGGTATGATGTTAGTAAACCCACTCACCCGTTAATGTTGTGAATTCCACTAAACCGGTACTTTGTATTCATGCGAGCTCGTCCATGCTGGCATTCCTGGTACTTCACATTCCTATAGGATATGAACATTATTGTTCATTATTACTCGGCATAACAGCCTTCATTCATTTCAAATGAATGAGAAAACTCAAACTTTTTAGTTATTTGTAATTAGGTCCCTAAAATTATTTCTCTTTGACTTTAAGTCCCTAATGTCGATTTCTCCTCAAATTGAGTCCTGAAACTTTTAAAATTTACTTGGGACCATTTCACCAAAAAGGCGATTAATTTCCCAAATTTCCAATTTGGTCTCCCAACTTTTTCAAAATTACCATTTCGCCCTTCCTTTACAAAAATGGCTGAAATTCTTCAATTGGCCCTCCAAGATTATTTTCATGCCCAATTGACCCTCAATTTCATAAAATTGCATTTTGGTTCTTTGAATTTCAAAAATCCCCAATTTCAACTTCTTAGCACAGCCGAATTTGATTTTATCAAATTGACCAATCAAACACATCTAATTGTTGAAATTGAAGTTAAAATTGAGTTCCTCCATCTTCTTACGATTCAATAGCACTTTTAATCATAAGTTTTGACGCCAAAACGAGCTCAAACGGAGCTTCGTCGAAAAATAGACTATATAGAGAGAAAGCTTCGATTACTCACCGGTGAAAGGACGACGGTCTGAGCTTTTGATTTGGGCAGATAACTCTCATCCTAAGGTTTATCCTAGAATCAAGAATCGTATAAATTGATGCCGAATTGAGTTAGAATTCATAATTGAAATTTTGTCGGTTCTCTCTCTAGCACCAACCGAAAATTGTAGAGAGAAGCCGAATTGGCTTTCCTTTCAGTCCTAATTCGGCCGTGGGAGGGTTGCAAAAGTGTTGGGAGGGCTTGGTTTGGTCTGAGGAGGGCTCAAAATGGCCAATTTTAGCTTGGCCGAAATAGGGCAGCTTCGGTCCATTGGAGCTGCTTCATTGTTCCATCATGTCGGCGCTTCTCCAGCGATCTTCAGATTGACTAGAGTTTGCTATTAGATAATTGTCTTCTCCCTAGTTCTAAAGAGTCTGACCTCTCCTTCTGAGGTTAAGAAAAATGTTTAAGTCAAAGCTCTGGTTCGAGCTTCACTAGGAAATGGAGCAATAGAGAGAGAGAGGTGTTCAGGTGTGAGGAGAATGAATGGTGATTATCTCTTTATATAGGTGTAAAATTGTGTATTAAATGGGAAAGATTTATTACTAGTATTAATATTGCCATAAATTATTGGTATTAATTCCAATAATTTAATTTCGGTATTAAGTTATTGGTATTAATTCCAATAATTTAATTTCAGTATTAAATTATTTGTATTAATTCCAATAATTTAATTTATGAATTAAATTATTAGTATTAATTCCAATAATTTAATTTATGAATTTAATTATTAGTATTAATTTCAATAATAAAATATATATTAATTTATGGCTAGCATAAAAAAATTTTGACCAAAATTTTGGGTTACAAAAAAATCATACTTCCCAGGAGATCACCCATCCTCACACTAGTCTCGAGCATACTTAACTTCAAAGTTCTTATGAAATCTCGTCACCTGAACCAATTTGGTTTTTCTCTTCTAATTTGTCTCAAGTTTCTTTTCCAAGGTTTAATGAACCCCTTGGATCATCTGAAAGTTGTAAATTTCTAAATTGCTCGTTCACAATTTATTGAGTTTGTGAACCGGTTCAATTTTCTCACTTGGTTTGACTGGTTCTTTTCCCGGTTTTCCTTAGCTCAAAAGGACGGGGTTTACAGAGTGGATAGCTAGGCATAGGGAGGAGTACACAAAATAAGACTGACAATCAGAAGTTACTCAGATAAGGAATAATGGATGAATTGAAAATTTCAATATGATGAAGGATTAAAAGGGGTGTAAAGAAATGAAGAGAGGAAACCTTCAAGAAATGGTAAGAAGGTTGAACGTGTAGCTCTTAAAGTGGAAATCTCTACTTTGAAAGACATAGTAGAGAATGAAACCATAAAAAGTGAACTCCCTCAAACAAAGTAATCGACACGTAGAACGAAAGAGATCAACTTGGAATAAGGAATCATGAAATGGTCATAAGCGAGTAAGAGTGGATTGAGGAAAAGAAAAGTCCTTAAGTAAAGAACGCCACTAGAAATGAAGAAGGAAATAAGGAGGGAAGAATCCCAACGTGTTAGTGAGCCATCAGGAAACACGATGGTTGGAACCAGGGAAAAACCAATAAAGAAGTTGGTAAATGATGAATAGATAAGGAAAACCAACACCATTATGAAAGACATGACGCCAAAGGTAAAAGGATGATTGGATAACGGTGAAGGTCGCCTAGGAATACTATCAGATGAAAAGAAATGATGAAATGATACAATCCCAAAAAGGTTGGAAGGTCGAGACCAACCATCCTAGAAATGTTCTAGAAAATTATAATGGACAAAGATAAGTTCTATAACATTTCATGCTGTATAGGACGTGTAGGCCTAATAGTCCTAAGAAAATGTGGCTCAAGTGAGAAAGAGTCAGTCAGTTAAGCATGACTAGGCCAAACATAAAACTTGGACGAAGTTGTAATAAACAAAGGATGGAGAAAGGATCAAATACGAAAAAGAAAAAAGGAATCATATCAAAACCCACAGGGGGTTAAGGACGAAGATTCTGAAAGGATATTGAGCTAAAGACCATCAACGATCAAGGGAATAAATGGAAACGAGGAAGATCAGATGTTTAAGGAACATCCAACCCAATGATATGAATAAGAATCCTTAAGAAGAAGAGTCTTACCCTAGGCAGAGTAAGAAGTGGACCTAAGGAGATACCTTGGGATTGACACCATGATACAACTCCATGGAGTGAGTGGAAAATGGAAAGGAAGAGAGATATTCTTAAGTGCATAGCTAAAGTACTAAGTGAAGCGAAACAACTAAAGTGATAGCAAGCCGAGCAAATCCTAAATGGACATCTAAGGAAGTTACCCCCGATGTAAAGAATTGCTGACTTAGTTTTGGGGACAAAACCCCTAAAAGAATGGGAGAGTTGTAAACCTCAAAAATAAGGGGAGAGTTGTAAACCCCGCCCCTTCGAAGATAAAAAAATTGAGAAAAGAACTAGTCAATTCAAAAGAGAAAATTGAGCCAGTTCATGAACCATAACAGATAAAGAAAGGGTGAAATGGGAAATTAACAAATCTCAAGTAACTCAAATAGTCATAAAAATCATGGAAAAGAACCTTGGGACAAATGGGAAGAGAAAACTAGATTGGTTTAGGATGAACTGGACCTAAACCAGATTGAACTAGTTTTTAAATTCATTTTTCTTGGTAGCTTAAAATATTCAAATTGGGAAATTGAAGCAACCATTAGATAGAGAATGAATTTAGATTAATTTAAAATTTTTTAATTTTGAGAAAACTAGTGGAATCGAGCTAAAACCGACCGATTTTCGCCATTGAAAACTTCATTCTTCGGTGAAGGTGTAACCACTCCGATCAGGCCATTTTCGGGTGAGAATAAACCCGACCAAAATAGAAAGTGGTTGGGCAGAGGGTCCCCAAGCTCCCTATATAAAGAGCTCCTCTCCATTCATCCTCCACATACCTCAAATTGCCATTCTCTCTCAAATGCTCCATTTTTCAGTGAAGCTCATACCGAAGCTCCGACTTGGGCATTTTTCTTAGCCTAAGAAGGCAAGGTCAGGTCCTACAAACTCCAGGGGAAGTTACTACCTGACCACAACCTCCTTTTGACCCGAGGACCACCGGCGGAATCAAACAGTGAAGCAGCTCCGATGGACTAAAGCAGCCCTATTTTTGCTGAGATGAATTCGACCAAATCCAGCCCTCCTCCGGCCAAACCAAGCCTTTCTGATACCTCCACGGCCTCAACAGAGCTGAAAGGTAAGCCAATTCAGCCCTCCTCTGTCGTTATAGATCGATGTTAGAGAGAGAAAGTGTCAAATTTAACTAACCAAATTCAACCTCATTTGGACATCAATTGTAGCAATTCTTAATCCTAGAAGGAACCACATGATGAGAGCTACCTCTCCAAATTGAGAGCTCGGACCATCGCACCTCTAATGATAAGCTTTTGAAGCTTTCTCTCTTTACGAATTATTTTTCAACGAAGCTCCGTTTGAGCTCGTTTCGGACCCAAATCATGCAATTCACAGCTCAATTGAATCATATGGAAATGTAGGAACTGATCCATTTCATCAATTTGAGAAATTAACCCCAATTGAATGGCCAATTTGAAAAAATCAAATTCGGTGAGTTTGAAGGGGAGAAATTGGGGAAATGTTTTGGGAAAATTGGGGATTTCAAAATATTGAGAGACCTCTAGCAATTTCCCAAAACTAAAGGCCAATTGGCCATGAGAAAGATGTTGGGGGACCAATTGTTCAATTTTGGAAATATTTGAGGTCAAATTTCTATTTTTGGAAAGTAGGGGCACAATCGTAATGTTTGAAAAAAATTGGGGACCAAATTGGAAATCTGGAAAACTTGAGCCCCTTTTACAATTTTTAGTAAATTAAGGATCCAAAAGGAATTTTGGAAGCCTTGGGATTCAATTTGGGGAAAAGATAGCATTAGGGTCTTAAAGTTAAAGAAAATGAACTTTAGGGATCTATGCTCAATAAACAAATAACTTTGAGCCTAGTCGCTCATACGTGTGAAAATGATGGGTATCATGCCAAACCTTAATTGATAAGGATTTCCAAATCGTGTAGGGACACAAGAGACTGAAAAGCCAGCGAGGAAAAGTTAGCGTGGACTTGGAAAATCGATTAGGGACAAACACGTCATGGTCATCGGTTGAGTGAGATAATTTACAAATCATATCGGTTAGGATGATGAGCACTATCTTTAACGAATAAAACCTACTTACTAGTTGTAAGTAGAGATAATCATACCCAATTGGTATGATATATTTCCCTAAGGAAAGGAGAAACCCGCCTATCGGTTGTAAGTGGAGATATCATCACACCCGATTGGTGTAATGAGTTAAAAATATTTTTTTTCAGAAGTGTTCTGCCTTCACTATGTGCCAATGCTTAAAACATTTGGGAGACCATCTTGGCGGGAGCTAGAATAGCTTAGATAGGCCAGAGACCTCAATTTTTGAACTCATGAGACTACATGCCTAGTTTTGGAAAAACACGTACAATGGGCCCAAGGCCAATGGGCATGAGCAAAAGCTCGTAAACAAACTTGATTAAAAAAGCAATGAAAATTTATAATGAAATTGGTTGTATGATTTCACCATGGTACCAAGTTAGGACCAATCATGCTCGATGGACTGGGGGCATTGTGTCAGGGCCAGGTAGATGGATCGGCCTAGACAAACAACTACAAGTCGGGTTGAGTGTCGTGGCCGTTGGACCATTGGCTCCAAAGATAATGACTATATGTGGAAAACTCTTGTTTGTGGACGCACTTGTGGTATGGGACCATCAAGATGCCCTAGGGGGTAGTGATGGGTCCTAAGGGCTACTGGACGACATGGTGGAGATAAGGACAATCCGTCATGCCAGTCAGTCTTAAAGCTTAGAGTAGCTTCTTGCGCATGAAATCGGGGTGGGTTTGGGATGAGGTCTTTGTCCACATATGGACATAGAGTGGCAATTGGGTGTACGGGTCAGATGTCGAGAACATCCCCTCATACTGAGGGTAGAAGTAGACGGGCTTCTATCTTGGTGGATGGTAAAGACGCTCCGATCCATAAGTGGGTGCAGTGGACGGGCTGCACCTATGAATGTGTGTACCCTTACTAATGAAGTACGTGTGTTTGTTTACCAAATGCCTCCCGAGGCAAGGGGATGGGCTAAGAGAGCTAAACACACTTAATATGGAAATAAAAAAAGGATTTGAAAACCCAAATTAGAGGAAGAATCCTTTTTAAAGAAAATGATAACCTTGGCATGGTTTGGATACACTAAAGTTATTTTGAAAACTCACTCCCAACACTCGTTCAGTGAGTTTTAGAACTCACTCCTCCCTTTTTACCCCTTTTCAACAATAAGGAGATATAACAAAAGAGAGCATTAAGATATACCATCCATCAGGTATGCTTAATGTTCCTTTTAAGCTTGTATTAGATTGATTTATGCTATTACAAGGAACAAAGTTTGAATTTATGCCTAGCTCCTCTTGATTAAAAGAAGGGGAAAGCCCTCTTAAACCAAGGGAGCGGCGGGTTGATCACGGGGATCTGACCAAACCAGGTTAGGGAATGACAGGATGCAACCGAGAAGATCTGGAAAATAAGGAGCTGACTCAAGGCGGTTGAGGATCGGCAAAAGAGTTATGCCAACCACCAGAGGAAGAATCTAGAGTTCAAGGTAGGGGACTGAGTATTCCTCAAAGTGTCACCATGGAAGGGAATACTTAGGTTTCAATAGAGGGGAAAGTTGAAACCAAAGCGCATGGTTCGTATGCCATATTTTTGAGGGTCAGACCAGTTGCTTACACACTAGAGTTACCTCATGACCTGTAAAGGATTCATGACGTCTTCCATGAGTCGGTGCTGTGAAAATATGAACCCGACCCTAGCCATGTGCTAGATCAACCTCCACCCGAGATCGAGGAAGACCTAGTCTACAAGGTGGAGTCAACACAGATCTTCGACCGATGCAAGAAAAACCTTTGAAATAAGAGGATTCCCATGGTAAAGGTCCTCTAGCGAAATGGTCAAGTAGAGGAGGAAACATGGGAGGTTGAGTCAGTTGTAAAGGGTTGATACCCGCAATTGTTCAGTATGTAATGTTTTGAGGACAAAACTCCTAAAAGGAGGGGAGAGTTGTAAAACCAGTCCTCTTAAACCAAGGAGAACTGGAAAAAGACTCGGCAAATTTTTCATGTGAAAAACTGAGCAAATTAATGAACGGAAAATAATAAAGATGGGTTAACATTGGAAATTGGGAGATCTCAAGTGACTAAAAATTCACCAAAATCATGAGAAAGAACAGGAAGTGAATTGGATGATAAAACTAGACCGAAAAATAATAGAAGAAGTGTACGAGTTCCTAGCAAGCAACGGATTAGAACTACAACAGCGAGAATTTTCTCGACCTCAGAAGCCACATTCGGTATCTTTGGAACTAGGAGGAAGTCGTTAACCTAGTTGCACCTTCCTTCGAGACTGAGGACCACTGTCACACCCCAACCCGATTTGGTCAGATCCCCATGATCAACCTGCCACTCTCCCGGTTTATTAAAGGGTTTCCCCTTATTATAAACCGTAGAGAGTAAGTCGTCCTTTAAACCTGCACCTTTTCCTGGAATAGCATAATCAAAACTGCATAACATTTTAACTTCACCATACCTGTCTCATAGGTGTCTTAGTTGATGGTTTTTAAGGGTAGGCTTTCCGAGATTTCCTGAAAAGGATATAAGGGAGGGGGTGAGTACGACTACTTAGTAAATGGGTATCCAAAACTTTTATATTTTAGGAAATAAAATTGTATTGGAGTGTGCCAGACTCCTTTCTTTAAAAAATCATTTTATTCAAAATCTCGGGTTTTATCACCATTTCCTTATTTAATCACGGTGGCTCATCATCCAACGCACATCCTTCATCATGAAGGTTAAACACACATTCGTAGGTTAGTACGTTCACTGAACCCACTTGTGGCTTCGGAGCGACTTTACCGGCCACCCATATAGAAGTATATCCACTTCTACCCTGAGAATGAGTGGATGTTCGCGACATCTGACCCTCAATTCTAAAATAAATTCTTCTTGTCCGTATGAGGACAAAGACCTCATCTCGTCCCCACCTCGGTCTCATGCGCTTAGCGCTACTTCAAATTTTGTACGGTCACATGCTACGACAAACTACCCTTATACCCACTAGGTCGTCCAGTGCCCTTAGTACGCATCACTATCCCTCTTGGACGTCTTGATGGTCCCATACTCACATTGCATGCACAATCAATATTTTCTCATTATGCCATATAATCTGTGGTGCCACTGGTCCAACGGCTCCGATTCTCAACTCAATCCGCAGTTGTTTGTCTTGACTGGTCCGTCGACCTGTCATGTCGCACTGCTGCTAGTTAACTAAGTATGTTAGTTCTATCTTGGTACCATGGCCAAATAATTCCTTTATTTAAAGTTTTATGGCATATAATTCATGTTTGTTTACGAGCTCTGGTTCGTGCCAACTGGCCTTGGGCCCACTGTACGAGATTTTCAAAATCGGGCATATTAGCCCCCAAGTTCCAAAATCGAGGCCCTCGTCCTATAAGAGCTATTCGAGCTCCCATCAAGAAGATCTCCCAAATAGTTTAAGCATTGGCACACAGTCAGGGGAGAGCACTTCCGACAAAATATATTTTCAACTGTCCATTATACCGACCAGGTATAAGGACATCTCCGCTCATAACCGATGAACGGGTTTTCAACTTCCTTCGAGCAAGTTTCATCATGCCAATAGGGTATGATCTACTTACACCGGTAATTAGTTTTTCAGTATAGTTTTCACATCACTCTTCTAAGTTGTGATGTTTAAAATACCAAATAGTAGTGGGTTTTCATTCCGATAAACTTATCATTCCTAACCGGGTATGATATAAAATCCCACTCACAACCGATAAGTGGTTTTTAAATTTAAGGTGTGCTCATCATTCCAACCGGGTATGACGTTAGTAAACCCACTCACAACCTGTAAGTGATTTTTAACTTTAAGTTGTGCTCATCATCCCAACCGAGTATGACGTTAGTAAACTCACTCACCCGTTAATGCAGTGAATTCCACTAGACTTGTTCTTTGTATTCACGCGAGCTTGTCCTTGCTGGCATTCCCGATACTTCATGTTCCTACATGATATGAACATCTCAGTTCTTTATCCTTTGTCCTAATAGCCTTCATTCATTCCAAATGAACGAGAAAGTTAAACTTTTATTTATTTGCAATTAGGTCCCTAAAGTGATTTCTCTTCAACTTTAAGTCCCTAATACCGGTTTTTCCTCAAATTGAGTCCAGAAATGTTTAAAATTTATCAAAGGACATCAATTTATTCCATTTCACAAAAAGGGGTTTAAATTTCTAAATTTCCAATTTGGTCCCCCATCTTTTCCAAAATTACCATTTTGCCCTTCCTTTACAAAAATGGTAAAATTTACCCCAAAAATTATAAAATTTCTCAATTGGCCCTCTAACATTTTTATCATGCCCAATTGACCCTCAATTTTAGGAAATTTAATTTCAGTCCCATTAACTTTTGAAAATCCCCACTTTCCCCCAATTTTCCCCCCAATTCCAACTCTTTAACACAGCCGAATTTGATTTCATCAAATTGACTGATCAAACACCTCTAATTGTTAAAATTGAAGTTGAAATTGAGTTTCTCCATGTTCATACGATTCCATAGATATTTTAATTGCGAGTTTTAACGTCGAAACGAGCTCAAATGAAGCTTCACCGGAAAACAAACTATAGAGAGAGAAAGCTTCGATTACTCACCGGTAAGGGCACGGCGGTCCGAGCTTTCAATCTGGGCAGATAGCTCTCATCCTGATGTTAATTGTAAAATCAAGAATCACATCAATTGATCCAAATTGAGTTAGAATTTCATCATTGAAATTTTGTCGGTTCTCTCTAGCAATGGCCAGAAATTTGTAGAGGGAAGCCGAATTGGCTTAACTTTTAGTCCTAATTCGGCCATAGGAGGGCTAAGGAAGTGTTGGAAGGATTTGGTTTGGCCTGAGTAGGGCTCGAAATGGCCAATTTCAACTCGGCCAAAATAGGGCGGCTTTGATCCGTCGGAGCTGCTTCACTGTTCAATCACGTTGGCGTTTCTCTAGTGACCCTCGGAGCAAATGGAGGCTACAGGCGTGTAGCTGACTTCTCGTCGATTTTAAAGAACCTGATCTCGCCTTCTTTGGCTTAGAAAAGACCCTATATCGGAGCTCTGGTTCGATCTTTACTGAAAAACTAAGCAACTGAGAGAGAGAGAGAGAGCTTTTCAGGTGTGGAGAGGGGCTCTTTATATAGGGACCTCGGGGACTCATTGGTCATCCGTTTGGGACCTTTATGACAAACATTGATGGACTAAAATGTACGGAACGGAAACGATTCTTCTTCGTTGGTGTTGCTTCAATTTTCCGGTGAGTGAATAGTGATGTCATCCTGAGGAAGAAGATGACACTATTCCGAACCGGACCGGACCGGTTTGAACTGGGTTCAATGCTTAAACCGGCTGGTTCACCCCTTATTTGACCGAGTTTTTCAAATCTAAAAAATTTATAAATTCATTTTCTCTCCAATGGTGGCCTCAAATCTCAAATTTGAATTATTTAAGCCACCTAGAAATATGAATTTAGGATCTGGTTTACCTGAACAGGTTTGGTTTTCATCCCCAATTCCTTCTCAAGTCCATTTCCATGTCTTTTGTGACTCCTTAGGTCACTTAGGGTCCATAAAATTCTCGGTTTACCATCTCTTTATCGATCCCGTTTCATAAATGACTCGGTCCTTAAACTGGTTCAATCCGGTTTGGGTCCGGTTCACCCGAACTGAACTAGTTTTTCTCTCCCACTTTGTTCTAGGGTTCCTTTCCTAGGTTTTTATGAATTCTTTGGATCACACAGGAGTTGTAAATTTCCAATTTGCCTGTTCCCAATTGATCGAGTACATGAACCAGTTCGGTTTTCTTACACGATTTGACCAATTCTTTTCCTGGTTTTCCTTGACTAAAAAGGGTGGGGTTTACAACCATCAAGGAAGAGCGAAAGAGCTCAAATTGTGCTACCACTCCTTAGCTAGGTAGCTGCCCGAACTTCCACAGTTGATGTCGAGCTTTCCCCTGACCAATTCCGACCAAATTAGACCCCCACCCCAAAATCCACCTAGAGGTGCCCCAACCTTCCCCCGAGCTAAGAAGGTAAGTCCCCTCTGCCGCCCTTCGCCAGAAAATACTATTCATGGCATAACTATTCAAAAAATTTTAGGTAAGAAATTCACACTACTCAAGTCATAAATTAAGGCATGGATTGATCTAGGGAGGATCTCCACGAAGAGAGCAACTCAGTGACGGCCAAGGCTCCGGTCACCAGACCCTCACTGGCAAGATATCGAAACTCTCTCTCTCTAGACTGCATTTTCCGATGAAGCTCTGTTTGAGCTCATTTCTAAGTCAAATGAAGCAGTTCAAGGCTTGAAATGACGAGAAAAATGTAGGGAAGATGATTCCAATCAAGAATGAAGAAAATTAACTAAGTTTTGGGGGTCAATTAAATGAAACTGTGATTCGAGGACCAAATTACAAATTTTGAGAAAATGGGCAATTTGGGGATTTTCTTTTTTGAAAATTGGGGAACGAATGGTAAATTGAGGAAATTATGGGAATTTTCATGTAATTCACTCTCAATTGAGAATCCAATTGGGCAATTTGGATAAAATGTAAGGCCAATTAGAAATTTTTGAGAAATTAAAGGGCCAATTGGCAATTATTGGGAAATTTGGGGCCAAATGGCATTTTTGGTAAAATTGAATGACCATTGGCAGTTTTGGTAAAATTAAAGACCCAAGAAGGATAATTGGAAATACTAGGGGTTTAATTGAAATAAAGGGGCAAATAAGGACCCAAATGTAAAATGACAAAATGTAGGGACCAAAATGTAATTAAGGCATAATGTGAGGTCATACACACAAAATACTCAAAATATGCGACCTCCTAGGCAATTTACCCTGATATGGACATTTGTGCTGTGTAGGGACAGATTGCCCAAGCACCGACTCCAAGATGCGTGCTATGAAGCAAGGTTCCGCTGGGACAACCCTGCCATGATTACAAGGTGAATGGGAATTCTATAACTTCAATTACGGTTGGAATGATGGCTTGCCTTGAAAACGATTTTCTCGGAATTAGCCTCCCTTGACTAGGTGACTCTACTTAAAACATTTAGGATCTAATTTTGGGGCATAGGCTTGGAAATACAAGTGTGCCCAAGGCCGATGGACCCGGGTATGGACCCGTCTAGAATTAGCATGTGGTAAATACTACTAAAAGATCTAATTAATGGGTAATTGTGTGTGATACCCACCGAGCCAAGTTTGGGATGTTGTGCTTGTTGGGCCAAACCGATGCTTAGCCGAAGCCATGACATCGAACCTACTGGGCCAATACAGGTGGGTCAAAGCCAAGCCAACAGACCCTTGAGTTGGAAGGCCAAAGATAATGGCTTTACATGAAAAAGAGTCTTGATTGTGCATGCACTATGAGATACGGGGCCATTAGCACACCTAGTATGAGGTAGTGATGGATCCCAAGGGTTGATGGATGACCCAGGGTGCATAAGGGTGGTTTGGCATCCAGTATGTCGAGAAGTTTGGGGAGCTTCCTGCACACTAAGACTGAGACAGTAGGGGAAATGAGATCTCATCCCACAAAGCGGAGACTATAAAGTGACTAGGGTTTACGGGTCGAACGAGCAAGGTCCACTCAAACTTAGTGTAGAGGCGGCTAACCTCTATCAAGGTGAACAGAAAAGGCATTATGGTCCACAAGTGGAACGGTCGAGGACCGTTCTACGAACGTGTGATCCCTCCTATGATAGGAAGGACGTGTGATTGTGTGCAAAACTCGGGAATGGGCTGAACATGAAATGTTAAAAATCTTGAAAGTTGCATAATTAAATATTTCCCTAAGATCTCTCCCAATCATTATGTCGTCGAACTTACCCCCTCCCTCTAAACATTTTCAGGAAAGAAGAAAACTTTGCGAGAGCTCCCCTTCGCTAGAATCTAAACTAGGTAAAAATTAAACTTTCAGTTTTGTTTAATGCTAGTTCGGAGAAAACATGACAGGTACAACGCCTGACTCTTCTTAACCCAAGGGAGGAATCCTCCTCGAGACCCGAAAGAGTGGCGGGTGGATCACAAGGATCAAACCAAACTGAGTTGGGGCATGATTGGTGTACCACTCCATTATTTTCCAATAGTACAGTTTTGTCCTTAACGTATGGTTCGCTTAATTTGCCCATTGGCAAACCATTTTTCACTACCACACCATTAATTTCTTCAAAATTATTGAACCACCCCCAAAAGTTTACCATAATGGAATTTTAGGTCATCAGTTTCCAAAAATCACATTAAGAACCCTTAGTCTCTCCAAATCATTTAATTGTGATTCCAAGTTTTTCAAACCTTTTTTTTCAGTCCTTCAACTTTCTCTTAGTCTCATTTGGATCCCAAAGCTTCCAAAATTTTTATATTTACCCATAACAATTTAAAATTTTCATGTTTTCCCATCATACTTCTAGAAGTTACACATATTAACTTTTGTATTTTCCCTAAACTACAAAAAATCACATATTAAACTTGAAATTTTCAAAATATCACATCATATTCCTCATGCTTTTATATTAAGTATTTTCCCCAAGTTTTCCTTTAAAGATAAGAAAAAAAAAACTAGGAAAAGAACCGGTTAATTCAAAAGAGAAAACCAAGTTGGTTTACAAACCATAATTGATAAAGAAAGGGTAAAATGGAGAATTTGCAAATCCCAAACCTTCAAACAAATGGAAAGAGAAAACCAGACCGGTTGAGGGTGAATTGGACCTAAACTAGATTGAAGTGATTTGAACCATACATGAACCGGTTTCTAAATTCATTTTTCTTGGTAGCTTCAAATGTTCAAATTGGGAAATTAAAGCCATCATTGGATAGAAAATGAATTTAGATTAATTTAGAAATTTTTTATTTTGAGAAAATCAGTCAAATCGAGCCTGAATCAGTCGATTTTCGCCATTGAACCCGGTTTGACCGATCCAGTCTAGTTCGAAACAATGTTGTCTTCTTCCTCAGGATGACAACACTATTCATCAATGCAAAAACCTTCCTTCTCTGGCGAAGGAATATTCACTCCAATCAGGGCATTTTCGAGCGAGGATAAGCTTGACCAAAATGGAAAGTGGTCGGGTAAAGGGTCCCCGAGCACCCTATATAAAGAGCTCTTATCCATTCATCCTCCACACATTTCAAATCGCCATTCTCTCTCAACTTCTCAATTTTTCGGTGAAGCTCATACCAGAGCTCCGACTTGGGCATTTTTCTTAGCCTTAGAAGGTAAGGTCGAATTCTATAGACTCTAGGGGAAGTTAGCTACTTGATAGCAACATCCTTTCGACCCAAGGACTGTCGGAGAAGCGTCGGCGTAATGAAACAGTGAAGCAACTCTGACAAATCGAAGTTGTCCTATTTTGGCCGAGCTGAATTTGACCAAATTCAGACCCCCTTCAACCAAACCAAGCCTCCCCAACACCCCCATGACCCTCACACGACCTCAATAGAGCTTAAAGGTAAGCCAATTTGGCTCTCCTCCGCCGTTATAGATCAATGTTATAGAGAGAAAGTGTCGAATTTAACTGATTAAATTCACCCTCATTTGGACGTCAATTGTAGCAATTCTTGATCCTAGAAGGAACCTCGGGATGAGAGCTACCTCCCCCCATTAAGAGCTCAGACCGTCTCACCTTCGATGGTAAGCTTTCGAAGATTTCCCTCTCTACGAATAGTTTTCCAGTGAATCTTTGTTCGAGCTCGTTTCAGACCCAAATCATGCAATTCAAAGCTCAATTGAATCGTATGGAAGTGTAGGAACTGTTCCATCTCATCAATTGGAGCAATTAACCCCGATTTAATGGCCAATTTGAAGAAATCAAATTCAATCAGTTTGAAGGGGAGAAATTGGGGATTTTGAAATATTGAGGGACTGCTATAAAATTTCCCAAAATTGAAGGCAAATTGTCCATGAGAAAGATGTTGGGGGACCAATTGGTCAATTTTCAAAACATTGGGGACCAAATTAGAAATTTGGAAAACTTGAGCCCCTTACACAATTTTGAGTAAATTGAGGATCCAAAGGGATTTTTGGAAGCCTTGGGACTCAATTTGGAGAAAAGTTAGCATTAGGAACCTAAATTAAGGAAAATGAACTTTAGGGACCTAAGTGCAATAAACCAAGATTTGGGCCTAGTCACCCATATGTGAGAAAAAGAAGGGTTGTCATGCCGAACCTTTCCTGATAATGATACTCAAACCGTGTAGGGACACTTGGGACTAGAACGCAAGCAAGAGAGCTAGTGTGGACTTGGAAAACCGACTAGGGACGAACACGTCACAGTCATCGAGTGAGTGAGTTAATTTACACATCATACCGGTTGGGATGATGAGCACCATCTTTAACGGATAAAACCAATTTACCGGTTGTAAGTAGAGATAATCATATCCAATTTGTATGATGAGTTTCTTTGAGGAAAGGAGAAACTCGCCTACCGATTATAAGTAGATATATCATCATACCCAGTCAGTGTGATGAGTTAAAAATGATCTTTTGTCAAAAGTGTTCTCCCCTGATTGTGTGCCAATGCTTAAAACATTTGGGAGTCCTTCTTGACGGGAGTAGAACAACTTAGATAGGTTAGGGGCCTCGATTTTTGAACTTATAGTGCTAAATGCCCAGTTTTGGAAAAACATGTGTAGTGGGCACGAGTAGAAGCTCGTAAAAAAATTGGAATAAGAAGAGCCATGAAAATTTCTAATGAAATTGATTGTGTGATTTCGCCATGGTACTGAATGAGGATCGATAGTGCTCGATGGACTGGTGGTAGTGTGTCAGGTCCAAGTTGATGGATCGACATAAGCAAACAACAGTTGGTCGTGTTTAGCGTCGGGCCGTTGGACCGTTGGCACCAAAGATGATGGCAGTGATATGAAAAACTCTTTTTTATGCATGCACTTGTGGTACGGGACCATCAAGTTGCCCTAGGGGAAAGTGATTGGTCCTAAGGGCTACTAGACAACATGGTGGAGATAGGGGTAGTTCGTCAGGCCAGTCAGTCTTGAAGCTCTATAAACTTCTTGTGCATGAGACCAGGGTGGGGTCAGAATGAGGTCTCCATCCTCATACGAACACAAAGTGGCATTCAGGTCTAAGGGTCGGATGTCTAGGATATCCACTCAAACCTAGGGTAGAAGTGGACAGGCTTCTATCTTGGTAGACAGTAAAGACACTCTGATCAACAAGTGGGTGCAATGGACGGGCTGCACCTATGAATGTGTGTACCCTTCCTAATGAAGGACGTGTGTTTGTTTGCTAAATGCCTCCCAAGGCAAGGGGATGGGGTAAGAGAGCTAACACACCTAATATGGAAATTGAAAAAAAAAAGGTGTTGAAAATAGAAATTGAGGAAAATCCTTTTAAAGGAAATGATAACCTTGGCACTATTTAGATAAACTAAAGCTATTTTGAAAACTCACTCCCAACACCCGCTCACTAAGTTGTAAAATTCACCCCCTCCCTTTTACCCATTTTCAAGAGTAAGGAGATAGAATGAAAGAGAGCGTGAAAATGTACCCTCCGTCAAGTATGCTTAAAGTTCTTTTTAAGCTTGAATTAGATTGATTTATGTTATTCTAGGGAACAAGGTTTGAATTTACGTATGGCTCCCCTTGAATAAGAAAAGGGGGGAATCCCCTCTTAAACAAAGGGAGCGGTGGGTTGATCACGGGCATCTAACCAAACCGGGTCGGAGTGTGACAACTTAAGTGGTGTCAAAGTCAAGTTCCCTTGAAAGCATTATCAATACTATGCCTTGACACTAATGAAAACTTAACTACCCTGTAGGAAGAAGAGTCCCTAGGAAGTTCATTGTGCGAACCAAACCCACACACGAAATTGTGAAAAAGGCTCCTATATCCAGTAAGATAGACAATCAAATGTTCATTGAAGTTGAGAAGAGAGTGTCAAATGACATGGTCGAGGACTATAGGAAGCTTGTTGGGGCAATGTTAGAGCTAGCCAGCATAACATATCCTCCCCCAAGGCAGGAAGAGCCTATACCTCCTCCTAGGAGTCAGACACCCTCTCCAATCCCACGACAGTCAAAAAGGACCCCAACTTGGAGGGAGGCCTAGAACAACTACTAGGATGCCCATGCAACATTTATGAAAGTTTACTAGGCACCCCCACCAACTCAATACAACTTTAACCCTTCCTAATGGATTAAGTGGACCTATGAGTGAGAAGTAGAGGTGCTGGGAAGGTACAAACTCGAGGTGTTCCATGAAGTCCATCCCAGCAGGGAAGCCCAATAAGAGTATGGATGGACATCAACCAGTTCATCGGAGCCCTCATACCATGAATCCCAAAACAATTAAGAGGCAAACTCCCGACCTATGAGACTGAGGAACTAGAATAAGTAGTGAGAAATTTCCTGTAATAAGCCAGGTAATTCAAGAAATTATCTCCTTGAATGAATAAAGATCATTTTTTGTTTAAAAGTTAGTCTCCCTATTAAAGACAAGTAAAATTAATGAAATGGAATCAGGACCCAGGGTAGTAGGTGGAGAAGGGCCACCTGAGAAGGAAGACTACAAGCCATCTCTAGTTAATACTAACAACCATAAGAGAACTAACCTAAATAGTCCCCCATAAGAATTAGTTACTCCCAACATAGAGTAACAAGGCAACAAGTCAAAAGACTAAGAAGAAGGATTCCATGAAGAAATGAAGAGCCTACCTAGAAGGAGAGTCATCGGAAAGGACATGCCTTAATCAAGAGACAAAGAACCCAACTGAACAGAAAAAGAAAAGAGTATGCTCATAAAGGGGCTGAGTGTAAGAGAAGCAATACTTCTATGAGGTCAAAGAATAGGATAAACCTGGGAAAGGGAAAAGGAGAAGATGGCATCAAGAGATGCAATAGGAATGGGAGGATTACTACTAGAACAAAAACCTAAGGATCGACAAGGGATTAAGCGAGCCCTCATAAAGGAGGTAAGAAATTTCGGAACAAAGAGGAACTGAGTTTGCCTCTAAGAGGGACAAGTTGAAAGAAAGGAAAGAAGGAAGAGCTCTCAAGAAGCATTAGGGAAGTTGAACGTGGAACTCATAGGATGGAAGTCCCCTAGGTAGAAAGATAAAGGTAAAAAGTGAGACCATAAAAAGGGAAATTCCCAAGCTAAGGAATCAACAAGTGGATCATAAGAGGCTTAACCCAAAATAAGGAACCTCAAAGAGGGGCATAAGTGGTTAATGATGTCTGGGATGGCAAGTATAACCTGCTTTGGAAAAGGAGAGTAGCCAAGTAACAAGCAACTAGTAAAAATAGAATGATCAAGGAGAATAAACGACGCCCTACGAAGGACCGAGAAATAGTGTCGACACCCTATAAAGGGCAATAGGATGGGCATTGAGGACAAGTTAATTTTAGAGATAGCTGCCCCTAGATAGTTGGACAAGAAAAATAGTAGGGACAAGATAGTTAACAAACCCACCCTCGGGAGAACCATGGATTTAAACCTCGACGAAGAAGGGAGAAGTGAATAGGCCAAATGTCAGAAAAGAGAGACGGAGGAAATTCTTAAAGAATCAATGGACGAAAATGGATTAACGACCAAACTCAAGCCATGAGAATGATTAAGTAAGCCTCCCGCAAGGTGATCAAGAGACATTGAAATAAGGAGGATTTGAACCATCCCTAAAGAAATAAACCAGTACTGGTATGCAAGTCAAAATGATGATAGGGTACAAATGATGTGCCGCAAGATTTCAAAAGAGAGGGTAAGCAGAAGAGGATGACATCAAGGGATGTCATAAAGTTGCTCTAAGGTTAGGTACCTGTAAGGGTGAAGAAAGGAAGAAGCCAATCAAGGAAGAGGTCTCAGGGAAGTATAGGCCCCAATGAATAGGTGAAGGACCAAATTAAATTGGGAAGTGAAGATAAGCTCGCATGCGTTGTAGGGTGAGGCGAAAAGATCAAGTACAAAGGGAACATACTCATGAGTACCCAAGGGGTAAGTAAACCATGGAATGGGTAAGTAGTAAAATAGTATAAAATGATGTAGTAATTGGTGGGAATGGGCAGTATACCCCAATGAAGGAGCAAGGGAACTAATTCCAAAGGAAGTACAGCCTTGGGAAAGGACATACTCCAGTCAGAACATGATTTAAGGGAGTCACGATGGGCACCAAGACAAATTCCGGTCCACATCCATGAAGCTTAAGATTGATTGTTGAGAACTAATGTAAAGGACACAAAATAAAACTCGACAATCAGAAATACCTCATATAGGAAGAAAAAAGGGTGCGCTGGGAAAATTAAGGTCAGTGAAGGATTAATGGTGAGCAAAAGCTCAAATTCAAAAGGGTGTAAGAATGTGAAGGAAGGAAACCTTCAAGGAATGGTAAGAATATTGAAGGTATAGCCTTAAGATGGAAATATCTACTTTGAAAGACATAGTAGAGAATGAAAACCATAAAAGGGAGACCCCCCCAAACAAGAAATCAACACGTAGACCGGAAAGGGTCAACTCAGAATAAGGAATGGTGTATTGGTCATGAGCAAGTAAGAGTGGATGGAAGAAAGTCAAGCACTTGAGTAAAAGACGCCATTGGAAATGAGGAAGGACATAAATGAGAAAGAATCACAATGTGTTGGTAAGTTATCGGGAAACCCGATTGTTGGAACCGGGGAAAAACCCATAGAAAAGTTGGTAAAGAATGAGTAGATAAGGAAAAACCAACACGGTCCTGATGTCAAAATTTAAAGGACAATTGGACAATACCGAAGGTAGTTGGGGAACACTACCGGGTAATAAGAAGGAATGAAGCCATACGACTCCTAAACGGTTGGAAAGGCATGAACCGCTATCAAGGACACATATTTTAGAGCTATAATGGACAAAGACATTTCTAGAACATGTCATGCTATAAAGGACATGTAGTTCGAACAGTCCAAAGGAAAGGTGACTCAAGTAAGACTAAGTCCGTTAGTCAAACCTAAGAACTGGAACTGGAGTCATAGTAAACCAAAGATGGAGGAATGAACAAAATAAGATAAGAAGGAAATTATATCAAAATCCACGGGGTTAAGGATGAAAAGTCCTAAAGGATGCTAAGCTAAGAGCATCAACAACCAAGGGAATGATTGGAAACGAGGATGATCATATATATATATGGAACACCCAACCGAGTGATTTGGATAAGAACCCCCAAAAGGAAAAGTCTTACACTAAGTTGAGTAAGAAGTGGACCTAAGGATATACCTTGGGATTAGTGGATAGGACATGACTGATCGTGATACACTCCATGGAGTGAGTGGAAAATGGAAAGGAAGAAAGACTTCTTAAGTGTGTGGCTAAAGGACTAAGTGAAGGAAATAACCAAAGTGATAACATGCTGAGCAAACCCCAAGAGGGCCTCAAGAGAAGTTACTCCCAATGCAAAGGATTGTTGACTTAGTCTTGGGGATAAAACCCCTAAAAGGAGGGGAGAGTTGTAAACCTCATTCTTTAAAGATAAGAAAAAAATTGGAAAAGAACCGATCAATTCAAAAAAGAAAACTAAGCCAGTTAACGAACCTTAACCGATAAAGAAAGGGTAAAATGGGGAATTTGCAAATCCAAAGTGACTCAAAGAGTCATAAAAATTATTTAAACGAACCTTGGAACAAATGGGAATAGAAAACTAGATTGGTTCTGGGTGAACTAGACCTGAACCGATTTGACCCATACATGAACCGATTTCTAAATTCATTTTTCTTAGTGGCTTAAAATCTTAAAATTGGGAAATTGAAACCACCATTAGATAGAAAATAAATTTAGATTAATTTAAAATTTTTAAATTTTGAGAAAATTGGTCGAATCGGGCCTGAACCGGCCAATTTTCGCCATTGAACCTGGTCGGACCGTTCCGATCCGGTTCGGAACAATATCGTCTTCTTCCTCAAGATGACAGCACAATTCATCAATGCAAAAATCATCCTTTTCTGGCAAAGGAATATTTACTTCAGGGAATTTTTGGGTGAGGATAAGCTCGACCAAAATGGAAAGTGGTGGGGGAAAGGGTTCACAACCTCCCTATATAAAGAGCTCTTCTCCATTCATCCTCCACACACCTCAAATCGTCATTCTCTCCCAACCGCTCTATTTTTCGGTGAAGCTTCAACTAGAGCTCCGACTTGGGCATTTTTCTCAGCCTCAGAAGTTAAGGTCGGGTCCTATAGTCTCCAAGGCAAATCAACTACCTGATAGCAACCTACTTTCGATACAAGGACGGACGGAGAAGCTCAAGTGAAATCAAATAGTGAAGCAGCTTCGATGGACCGAAGCTACCCTATTTTGGCCGAGCTAAAATCGGCCAAATTCAGACCCCTCTGACCAAACCAAGCCTCCCCAATGCCCCCACGGCCCTCACACGACCTCAAGAGAGCTGAAAGGCAAGCCAATTCAGCCCTCCTCCGTCATTGTATATCGATGTTAGAGAGAGAAATTGTTGAATTTCACAGATTAAATTCACAATCATTTTGTACTTCAATTGTAGCGATTCTTATTCCTAGAAAGAACCTCAGGACAAGAGCTACCTCCCCTGATTGAGAGCTCGGATTGTCGCACCTTCGACGGTAAGCTTCTGAATCTTTCTCTCTCTACGAATAGTTTTTCGATAAAGCTCCATTTGAGCTCATTTTGGAGTCAAATCATGCAATTCAAAGCTCAATTAAATTGTATGGAAGTGTAGAAAATGATCCATATCATCAATTGGAGCAATTAACCCGATTGAATGGCCAATTTGAAGAAATCAAATTCGGTCAGTTTTTAGGGGAGAAATTGGGGATTTCAAAAAATTCAAGGACCTTCATGCAATTTCTCAAAATTGAAGGCCAATTGGCAATGAGAAAGATGATGGGGGATCAATTGGTCAATTTTTGAAACATTTGGGGTCAAATTGCCATTTTTTGAAAGTATGGGCAAAATCATATTTTTTGAAAAATTGGGGACCAAATTGGAAATTTGGAAAACTTGAGCCTCTTACACAATTTTGAGTAAATTAAGGGCCCAAAGGGAATTTTGGAAGCCTTGGGACTCAATTTGGGGAAAAGTTATCATTAGGGACCTAAAGTTAAGCATAATGAACTTTAGGGATCTAAGTGTAATAAACCAAGATTTGGGCCTAGTTGGCCATACATGAGAAAAAGAAGGGTTGTCATGAAAAACCTTTCCTAATAATGATACCCAAACCATGTAGGAATATTTGGGACTAGAACACAAGCAACAGAGTTAGTGTGGACTTGGAAAACCGACTGAGGATGAACACGTCACAATCATCGGGTGAGTGGTCTAATTTACACATCATACCGGTTGGGATGATGAGCACTATCTTTAACGGATAAAACCTACTTACTGGTTGGAAGAAAAGATAATCATACCCAGTTGGTATGTTGAGTTTCATTGGGAAAAGAAGAAACTCGCCTACTATTTGTAGGTGGAGATATCATCACACCTGGTCAGTGTGATGAGTTGAAAATGAATTTTTATCAAAAGTATTCTCCCTTGATTGTGTGCCAATACTTAAAATATTTGGGAGACCTTCTTGACAGGAGTAGAATAGCTCAAATAGGCTAGGGGCCTCAGTTTTTAAATGATGTTAAATGCCCAGTTTTGGAAAAACACGTGCAGTGGGACCAAGGCCAGTGAGCATGAGAAGAAGCTCATAAACAAATTTGAATAAGAAGAGTCATGGAAATTTCTAATTAAATTGATTGTGTGATTTCACCACGTTATCAAGTCAAGACTAACAGTGCTCGATGAACTGACGATAGTGCATCAAGGTCAGGCCGACGAACTAGCATAGACAAACACCTGTAGGTTGGGTTGAGCATTGGGGTCATTGGACTGTTGGCACCAAAGATGATGGCAATGATATGAAAAACTCTTGTTTGTGCATGCACTTATGGTACGAGACCATCAAGATGTCCTAAGGGTAGTGATGGGTCCTAAGGGCTACTAGACGACATGGTAGAGATAAGGGCAGTTCATCATGCTAGTTAGTCTTAAAGCTCTGTAAGCTTCTTGGCATGAGACCAGAGTGGGGTCAGAATGAGGTTTTCATCCTCATACGAATATGAAGTGGCATTCGGGTATGAGGGTTAGATGTTTCGAACATCCACTCAGACCCAAGGTTGAAGTGGACAAGCTTCTATCTTGGTGGATAGTAAAGACGCTCCGATCAACAAGTGGGTGCAGTGGACGGGTTGCACCTGTGAATGCGTGTACCCTTCTTGATAAAGGGTGTGTGTTTATTTGTTAAATGCCTCCTGAGGGAAGGGGATGGGCTAAGAGAGCTAAACACACCTAATATGGAAATGGAAAAAAAGTTGTTGAAAACAAAATTTGAGGAAAATCCTTTTAAAGGAAATGATAACCTTGACACTGATTGGATAAACTGAAGCTATTTTGATAACTCACTCCCAACACCTGATCACTGAGTTGTAAAACTCACCCCCACCCTTTTATCAATTTTCAGGAGTAAGTAGATAGAATGAGAAAAAGCATGAAGATGTACCCTCTGTCAAGTAAGATTAAAATTCTTTTTAAGCTTGCATTAGATTGATTTATGTTTGAATTCACACATGGATCCTCTTGAATAAAAGAAGGGAGAAACCCCTCTTAAACCAGCGGAGCAGCGGGTTGATCACGGGGATTTGACCAAACCATGTCGGGGTGTGACATTAGCCCCTCAAACTATCCAATATTTGCATTTTGGTTCCTTTTCTATGAAAATATTTACAATCGAATCCTTAGTCCCACAAATTCATCCTAAATACTCCTAATCATCTTCTCGTGGCTCTTATAATGGTTTGGTGATCTCAATTTTTGATTTGTTTTTTCTTATTTTGGTTGCTTTTCCTTAATGGTTGCAATAGTAAAATCAAAGTGTTTTGTTAGAATACTCACTAGAAGGAGTGGTGGTCCTATGTGAGGGAAAATGTAGTTGATGGTCTAGTGAGCTTGTCTATCTTGCCCACCGGTCATGGTATCATCAGAACTACCTATATTTCAAGTTTGATTAGTCTAGGTTAGAAGTTTTCGAATGAAGGTATCACCGAAAATTGGCTCTAGGGAAGGAAAAAGTGGATTACCTAGGTCGTGGAAGGACTTGGAAGAGATTTGGGAGGTTCATGTTGTGCTTTTGGGAGTTGTGTCATTCGAAATAGTGTCATCAAGGCAACAGAAACATTCCCCCAAAAAGCTCAATTTTTCTATAAAAAAATTTTGTCTTAAAATGGCACTAGTAGCGTAGTTTTTTACCACTATCACTACAAATCAAAACCTCAAGGATGTAGAATGGGTCGTATTGGCTCTATAGAGCCAAAACTCGGGCCTTGTAGTGGTTGGGAGGAGAATTGCAACTCAAAAAGTTCGGGTGTTGGAAAGTGGTCAGGAAAATTTGACTAGACTTTTAAAGAGAAAATCAAGTTTATGAGGCCATGAAAACTAAATTGCTCTTAATATGATATAAATGGACAAATTAGCATTTTATCATACCTTATATGACATGCAATTTTTTATAAAAATGAGTTGACCACATAGATTTTGCTCACTGGTCATTTTGGCAAAATAGGAGGAAATATACTGTAGGTATGGCACGCATAGTGCACTAAGACAGATTTGTTGACTCAACCTACGTTGAATTTTCTTTTTCTTTTACAATGATTTCTTATAATTTCTTGTTTTTTATTTTAATAATATTTGTTTCATACTTATTTATTTATACATTTGCCCTCGAATTTTACCTTCTTTCCATTTTTTGGTCCATTTGGTAATTAAATCCCATTTTTCCCTTATCCGAATTGGGTTCACCTAAATATTAATGTTACATCAAATGTCTATTTTTCTTGTACCATTCATTCATTCTACTCTCTTTGGTTTTCAATCTTCTTTTTATATCCCTTTGAGTATCTTCGTACCTAACACTTCAACACTTTTTGAATTATTTTTTGAAACATTGTTGATTCGTATTAATTTTTCCTCAAGTTTAGCTGCTTTATAAAAATTATTTATTTTTTAGTTCAATTAAGATTTAAAGAAGATATATGTGTAGAAAAGGCTAGAATATTTGGAATCTATAATAAAATTTCTTTGAGTGTGAAACACGAGTGTTTGAGAGAAGCATCTAAGTGAGGGTTGTAGGGTCCTTTTGTTTCTTACATTTTTTGGGTTCACATGACCTAATAATGAGGAGACACCAAAATTGAAGAGGGTTCCTCGTGGTTCATTCCCAACCTTGAGTGTTGAGATATAATTAGTGAAATAAGATGGTTGGTCAAGTCTCAATGGAACACCCAAAGGAAGAAGTGAGTTGGTGTTCATGTCAATATACTCTCACTGAACAACAACATCAAGGTTTTCAAAATGGACATTTTGATTAAGAAGAACTCGGGGGAGTTTCATGTTCTTCAAGTTAATTACAATAGACTTGGGCATGATTATAGTGATTGTTATAGTCCTAGAGAAAGGCCACAAATTGATGAAAACTCAAACAAACAACGTGAGAATTTTTTTCATAATAGTTGCTTTGTGAAAAAAAAGTCTTTTATTATCACAGATGGGGAAAGTTGTACTAATATAACTTGTACTAACCTTGTGGAGAATTTGACATTACCTATATTAAAGCATCTAAAATCATATCAATTTCAAATGTTAAACGATCAAGTCAAACTCAAGGTAACCAAACAAGTGTTAATTTCATTATCTATTGGAAAATATGAGAATTAAATATTATGTGATTTGATACTAATGCATGCATTTTATATTCTATTGGGTTAACTTTGACAGATTGATCGCTAAGTTACACATAATAGATTTATTAATAGTGCTCATTTATAATGAATAAGAGACGAATATCTCTTGTATGTTTGACTCCAAAGCAACTCCTTGAGGATTGATTGAAAAGAAAAAGGCAAAAGAAAATATAAGTAAAAATGAAGAGAGAAACAACATAGTTGATAAAAATGAAAGAAAAACAATGTTTAAAAAGAAGAGTGAAAATCCAAAATTAAAAAGGAGAGCAAAAGTAGTTATATTGGAAGAAAATTTTAAATTAAGAGAGTTATAATTTCACTGACCCTTATATTATTTATATGCAAGGATATATTTTTTAATACTGACAATATTTTCAGATATTTACCGAGCAATATTATTTATCTTTATACAAATTCAAGAATTTTATTTCTCGATGAGATACTTCTAGTTTTGCCTTCAACTCGAGAAATCAAACATCAAATTGATTTCATCTATAGAACGACAATTCTGAATTAGCCTACGTATAAAGAGTAAACAAAGGAATTTCAAGACCATGTGCTAAAACTGAGTGAAAATATATACATATGAGAGAGCATAAGGGTATGTGTTGTGCCTAAAAAGGACGAAACTTGACGAATATATGTTAATTGCTGATCCATCAATAATATTACGGTAAATTATCTATACCATATTGCTAATTTTTTATAATATGTTAGGGAGAGTGGTGAGTTGTAAGGCTCAGTGAATAAAGTACCGGTATCGAGATATTTAGTCCATGATTTCAACCCCTACTAAAATCTCTAACATAAAGTAATAAATTTAAAAGTTTACTTTAAAAATTATTTCACTAAGGATTCATTGTATCATATGATTCTTATTACGAGGATTAACCTAATTTAGGTGTAATCACATAACAACACACACACATGAATATGTGCACACGCACATACACACATCACAATGCATAACACCCACACATGGTAGGTCACAACCTAGAAACAGGAACCCTACTATTCTACGTGCATCTTATGAATGGGGGACTTTCCCACTCTTCAATTATAGTGACCTAATAAAAACAAATAGCTTGCATATAACCCTTTTGTAGGCATTTGACCATATCTTCCCAACACGAAGTCAATTTTTGGACAACATCTTATAACTCATAGGTCTGAGATATTAGGACAAATAATCACCACTTATTCCCTCTCATCCTAGATATCCCTTGTGTAAACCTGTCCCTTAAAGACAAGGAAACCAGGGAAAGAACCGGTCAACTCGGGTGAGAAAACTGAACAGGTACATAAACTCCGATCACTATAAAACGTGCAAATCAGGAAATTTACAACTCTCGAGTGATCCAAAGAGTCATAAAAATCTTGGAAAGGGACTTCAGGATAATATGGGAAAGAAAACCAGACTAGTTCAGGTGAACCGGATCCGAACCGGATTGAACCAATTTGGATCAATTTGAACCACTATTGAACCAAATGCTAAATTTATTGTTCTAGGTGGCTTAGAAAATTCAAATTGGAGAATTGAGTCCATCATTGGATAGAGAATGAATTTAAATGAATTTACAACTTTTTAATTTTGAAAAACTCGGTCGAACAGGGCCTGAACCAGCTGGTTTAAGCATTGAACCCAGTTCCAAACAGTGACGTCTTCTTCCTTCATATGACAACACTGTTCACTCGCCAGAAAACCAAGTAGCACCGACGAAGATAAAAATTCTCTGGCCAGGGAGTTTCATGCAATGAATGATCGCCATTAAGGCACCAATCGGACGAGCAAGAAGTCCCCAAGCTTCCTATATAAAGAGCCTCTCCTCATTCATCCTCCTCACACCTGAAAACTCTATTCACTCCCTACTGCTCCATTTTTCAGTGAAGCTCAAACTAGAGCTTCAACTTGAGCATTTTTCTAAGCCAAAGAAGGCATGGTTCGGTTCTTTAGATTCGGGGAGAAGTCATGTCACGCCCCAATCCGGTTTGGTCGAATCCCCGTGATCAACCTGCCACTCTCCTGGTTTACTAAGGGTTGCCCCTTGTTTATAAACTATCAAGAGTAAGGCATCTTTTAAACCTGCACCTTTCTCGGAATAACAAAAATTAAAACTGCAATTAATTTTATATTGATCATACTTGTCTTATAGGCGTATTAGTGGGTGGCCTTTGGGGTAAGTTTTTCGGGGTTACCTGAAAGGGATATAAGGGAGGGGTGAGTACAATGACTCAGTGGATGGGTTTTCAAAATTTATCTTTTAGGAAAAATGTTTGATTCGTAGTGTGCCAGACTTCTTATTCTCTTTCAAAAACATTTCATTTCAAATTTAGATCTTTATCACCATTTCTTATTAATCGCAGTGTATCATCACCTAACACACATCATTCATTATGAAGGTCAAACACACAATCGTAGGCCAGCCCGTCCACTGAACCCACTTGTGGCATCGGAGTGACTTTACTGGCCACCTAGATAGAAGCACCTCCACTTCTACCTTGAGAAAAAGTGGATGTTCGCAACATCTGACCCTCAATCCCATAACAAATCTCTGTGTCCGTATCAGGACAAAGACCTCATCTTGACCCACACCTTGCTCTCATGCGCTTGAAGCTACGTCGAGCTTCGTAAGGCTTATGGTACAACTAACTGCCCTTATATCCACCAGGTCGTCCAGGGCCCTAGGACACATTACTACCCCTCTTGGGCATCTTGAAGGTGTCCCGTAAACACAGTGCATGCACAATCAAAATTTTTCACATGATGTCATATAATCTGTGGTGCAACTGGTCCAATGGCCCGAACCCTCAACTCGACCTGCAGCTATTTGTCTTGACTAGTCTAGGGACTTATCATGATGCATTGTCGCTAGTTGACTGAGTATGTCAGTCATGTCATGGTACCATGGCCAAACAATTCATTTATTTAAGTTTTCATTACATATAAATCATATTCTTTTATAAGCTCCTGCTCATGCCAACTGGCCTAGGGCCTACTATTCAAGATTTTCAAAATTGGGAATAATAGCCTCCAAATTCCAAAACCGAGGCCTCCATCCTAACAGAGCTATTCGAACCCCCATCAAGAAGGTCTCCCAAATTGTTTAAGTAGTGGCACACAGTCAGGGGAGATCATTTCCGACAAAATATATTTTCAACTATCCATCATACCAACCGAGTATGAGGACATCTCCGCTCATAACCGATGAACGGGTTTTCCACTTCTATCGAGGAAGTTTCATCATACCAATCGGGTATGATCTTCTTACAACTAGTAAGTAGTTTTTCTACATGATTTTCACATAACTCCTTTCAGATGTGATGTTTAAAATACCACTTAGCAGTGGATTTTCATTTTTGAGGTGCTTATCATCCCAACCGGGTATGATATTAAAATCTCACTCACCCGATCATTCAGTAAAATTCCTCTTAGCCAGCTTGTTGTCCTTACTCAAACTCGTCTTAACTGGTGTTCTCGGTACTTCATGTTCCTACACAAAATGAACATTCTTGTTCATAATTCTTTGGCCTAATAGCCCTCATTAATCCCAAATGAATGAGAAAACCAACTTTTACTTTATTTGCAATTAGGTCTTTAAAGTTATTTTTCTTTAACTGTAAGTGCCTAATGCTAGTTTTTTCCGCAAATTGAGTCTCGAAACTTTTAAAATTTATCTTAGGACCTCAATTTATTCAAATTCCCCAAAAGGGGTTTAATTTCCCAAATTTCATATTTGGTCCCCCCAACTTTTCCAAAATTACCATTTTGCCCCTACTTTACAAAAATGGTATGTTTTGCCCCAAAATTCCAAAAATTGTCCAATCGGTTCTCCAATATATTTATCATGTCCAATTGGTCCTCAATTTTATGAAATTGCACTTTATTCCTTCTAATTTTTGAAATTCCCAAATTCCCCTAATTTTCCCCAATTTCAACCTTCTAACTTTGCCGAATTTGATTTTATCAAATTGACTGATCAAATGAGTTTAATTGTTGAAATTGAAGTTAAATTGGAGTTCCTACACCTTCATATGATTCAATTGCACTTTGATTTGCACGATTTGGTGCCGGAATGAGCTCAAACAGAGCTTCCCCGGAAAAATGGACTTAAAGAGAGAAAGCTTCAAAAGCTTATCGTCGGGGGCGCGGCAGTCTGAGTTTTTATCTGGGTAGATAGTTCATGTCCTGAGGTTCCTCCTAGGATCAAGAATTGCATCAATTGATGTCAAATTGAGTTAGAATTTCATCATCATAGTTCTACCGGTTCTCTCTACCATCATTCGGAAATTATAGAGGGGAGCCAAATTGGCTTACCTTTCAGCTCTAATTCAGTTGTAGGAGGGTTGTGGAGGTGTTGGGAGGGCTCGGTTTGGCCTGAGAAGGGCTCGAATTGGCCAATTTCAACTCCGTCGAAATAGGGCAGCTTCAGTCTGCTGGAGCTTCTTCACTGTTCTATCACGCCGATGCTTCTCCAACGACTCTCGAAGCAAATGGAGACTACATGCGTGTAGCTGACTTCTCCCTGGTTCTAAAGAATCCAACCTCAACTTGTTTGGCTAAAAAAAATGCCCAAGTCGGAGCAATGGTTTGAGCTTCACTGAAAATCGGAGTAGTCAAGAGAGAATGGAGTTTTTAGGTGTGGAGAGGATAAATGAGGAGGGGCTCTTTATATAGAAAGCTGGAAGACTTCATGGTCGTCCGATTAGTGCCTTAATGGCGGTCATTCATTGCCTGAAACTCCCTAGCTAGAGACTTTTCAGCTTCGTCGGTGCTGCGTGATTTTCCGATGAGTGAATAGTGTTGTCATCTTAAGGAAGAAGATAATATTGTTCTGAACTGGACCGGACCGGTTCAAACTAGGTTCAAAGCTTAAACTGACCAATTCACCCCCAATTCGACCGAATTTTTCAATTCTAAAAGTTTATAAATTCATTTTCTATCCAATGGTGGCCTCAAATGTCAAATTTGAATTTTTTTTTAAGCCACCTAGAAAAATGAATTTAGAACCCTGTTCAATAGTGGTTCAAACCAATCTAAATCAGTTCAATCCGGTTCACCTGAACCGGTTTAGTTTTCATTTCCAATTCATTCTTAAGTCCATTTCCATGACTTTTGGGACACTTTGGGTCACTTGGGATCCATAAATTTCCTGGTTTTCCGTTTCTCTATTAGTTTCGGTTTGTAGACCGACTCAGTTTTCAATTAGAAATTTACTGGTTCTTTCCCCGGTTTTCTTATTATTAAAGTACAGGGTTTACAACTCTCCCCTCCTTTTAGGGGTTTTGTCCCCAAAACAGTTATATGTTAAATAATTGAGGGTAACTATCCCTCATCAAACTCTCAGTCTCCCATGTCTCTTCCTGCACGGGTCCATTCTGCCACTGAATCTTGACCATAGGAATTCTCTTATTCCTTAAATTATTGTCCCTCTGGTCCATGATTCGTACAGGTTCTGTTTCATAGGTCAGGTTCTCTTTCAACTCTAATGGAGGTCGGTCCAATACATGACTAGGATCAAGCATATATTTCCAAAGCACCAAGATGTGGAATACATCATGTATTCTCTACATGTCTAGAGGAAGTTCAAATTAATAGGCCACCGGTCCTATCCTTTGGATGATGGGATATGGACCAATATACCTTGGTTTCAACTTTACTATTTGTTGAAACCTAAGTATTCCCTTCCATGGGAACATTTTGAGAAATACTTGATCTCCCACCTCAAACTCCAGATCTTTCCTTCTATTGTCCACAGAACTCTTTTACCTATCTTGTTCGGTCTTAAGGCGACTCTTGATTAGTTTTATCTTTTCTGTGGCATCCACGATTAGCTTTGCTCTTTCTAGCCTTCTTTCCCCCACTTCTACCCAAAATAGAGGGTTACGGCATGGTCGTCCATAAAGTGCTTCATAGGTAGCCATCTAAATACTAGCCTAATAACTATTATTGTAAGCAAATTCCATCAGGCACAAGTATTCCTCCCAACTTTTGTTCATGGTGTGTACACACGCTCTTAGCATGTCTTCCAATGTTTGGATGGTTCGCATCTATCTGAGGGTGAAACGTCATGCTCATGTGGAGCTTGGTTCCCATGGCATTTTGTAAACTTGGCCAAAACCTTGAAGTAAATCTCACATCTCTGTCTAATACTATACTCATCGGAACACCATGGAGTCTTATAATTTCCTTCATGTATAATACGGCCAATTGTTCCACCGTGTCTGTCACTCTTATAAGAAGGAAATGAGCTAATTTGGTCAATCTATCCACGATGACCCAAATCGCACCTCGACCCTTTCTTATCACTGGTAGTTCCGTGACAAAGTCCATGGTGATGTGCTCCCATTTTCACTCCAGAATTGGTAAAGGTTGTAGCAGTCTTGATGGTTTCTAATGCTCCACTTTTATCTACTGACAGGACAAGCATTAGGCTACATACTCGGTAATGTCCCTCTTCGTACCTTTCCACCAATATCCTTCTTTGAGGGTGTGGTACATTTTGGTACTGCTCAGATGCATAGCATACATCGAATCGTGTGCCTCTTCTAGAATTAATCTCTTATGTTACTTACTTTGAGGCACACATACCCTACTCTTGTAGGTCAACACCGCATCACTACGTAGGTTGTAGTCCGGTTTAGTTTCTCTATTAGCCAAATCCAGATAGGGTTGAAGCTCCTTATCTGCTTTTTGTTGAGTCTGGATCTGCTTAGTGAGACTGGGTCTTACTCCCACATTTGCCACCAGGCACCCTTCCTGCTTGTCCATTTTTAGGTCCACCTCCATTATTCCCAATAATTGCAATAAGGGTATGTAATTTGTCTTTACTTGCGTCACCTTGGTTTGGTACTTGTGACTCAAAGCATCCACTACCACATTTGCCTTTCTGGAGTGATATTCTATCACAAGGTCATAATCCTTAATCAATTCCAGCCATATCCTTTGGTGGAGATTCAACTCTTTTTGAGTTACGAAGTACTTAAGACTCTTGTGATCTGTGTATATCTTACACTTAACCTCGGAAAGATAGTGTCACCATATCTTTAGGGCAAACACTATTGCAACTAATTCCAGATCATGAGTCGAGTAGTTTCTTTCATGTACCTTCAGTTGTCATGAGGCATAAGCAATAACCTTCCCTAGTTGCATCAAAACACATCCAAGTCCTTGTCCAAATGCATCACTATATACTGTGTACTCTCCTACATTAGGGTCAGGTAAAGAGAGTACCGATGCTGTTGTTAATCGAGTCTTTAACTCTTGAAAAGACTTTTCACAGCTCTCATCCCACTTATACTCAACTCCCTTCCTGACGAGTCGAGTTAGAGGCACTGCTATCTTAGAAAAGTCTTGTACAAATCGTTTATAGTATCCTGCCAATCCTAAAAAATTTCTTATTTTTGTAGGATTCCTTGGAGCCTTCCAATCTAATATGGCTTCCACCTTGGTTGGATCTACTTTGACCCCATCCTTGGATAAGATATGCCCTAAGAATCCTACCTCCTATAGCTAGAACTCACACTTGGAGAATTTTGCATATAATTGATTTTCCTTTAATATCTCCAAGGTGGTTGCCAAATGCTCTTCATATTCCGACCTGTTTCGTGAGTATATAAGGATGTCATCTATGAATACTATCATGAACCTATCCAAATAGGGTTGGAACATACAGTTCATCAAGTCCATTAAGGCTGTAGGGGCATTTGTCAATCTGAATGGCATCACTCTAAACTCATAATATCCATACCTGGATCGAAATTTCGTCTTAGGGATGTCCTCTTCTCTAATCATGAGTTGATGATAGCCCGACCAAAGATCTATTTTGGAGAAGTAAGCTGCTCCTTTTAATTGATCAAATAAATCATCAATCCTCGAAAGTCGATATCGATTCTTGATGGTGACTTGGTTCAACTTTCTATAGTCGATGCACAGTCTCATGCTTTCGTCTTTTTTCTTTACGGATAGGATAAGAGCACCCCACGTATGAAATCTTTCTCCAGTAATTTGTTCAGTTGTTCCTTCAATTCCTTCAACCCCGTCGGAGCCATGCGATATTGGGCTTGGGATATGGGGTTTGTTCCTGGGATTATTTATATGGTGAACTCCACTTGTCGGCTTGGAGGTAGTCCAATTAGTTCTTTGGGAAATAACTCTAGGTAGTGTCTAACTACCGGAATGTCTTCCAGCCTCTTCTCTTTAGACTTTTAATCTATGACCATGGCCAAGAATGATGTACAGCCTTTCTATATAATCTTTTGAGCTTTCAGATGGGACATCATTTGTACCTCACTTTTTCTTCTATCTCCCTGGAACTTTAATCTTTTCGTCTTGGGAGTGTGGAAGGTTATCATCTTCTTTCCACAATCCATCCTTGCCTGATGGTTACTCAGCCAATCCATCCACAAGATTACTTCAACCTCCTTTAATGGTAATGGGATAAAGTCAGCTTCAAGTTGGATTCCTCCAATCTTTATCTCACATCCCTTTGATTGTTTATTCATGTTTAAACCTTCTACTAAAGGTGTAAGGATATTAAGGCTTTGTTCTAGTGGAGTGAGATCTAGGGGTACTCTTGAAATCAATTCTTCCTTGATGAAAGATCTCTCAGCTCCAAAGTCAAAGAGGGCATAGACTTGTTGTCCCCATACTTGTATATACCCTGATTGAACAAATGTATTGTTTAGAAGAAAATTTCCTTTATTAAATCAAAAGATGTTCAGTTTACATGACTATCTTGAACTAATTTGGAGGGTTTGGGGATGTACCCACTACAGTGCTAGGGTCTCTTCTAGCCTCCTCCAGAGTGAGGTTTTATATCCTAGTCGGTACTCTTGTTGTAGCATCTGGCCTAGGGTTTTTGGGACTCCCTTGAGGTGGTTCAAGAGTATTCCTTTGCCTACTCTCACTAAGGGTGGAACAATCCTTTGCAAAGTGCCCCACTTGCCCACATGCAAAGCAGGTAAGGCACGTTCCCTCATGGTTCCTTTGACACTTTGGACAGCGAGGGTTTCCTTGGGGTAAAGTGGGGACTACTCTAGGAGGAGGTGGTGGAATGTTCCTTCTCCTTTGGAATGCCATTCTATTTCCCCATCTTGGACCGTTATGCTCCTTTTGTCCTCCCTGGCAGTTTAAACCCTTATCCTCCTTTCTAGTCGTCTACTCCACTTGACAACGTCGAGTCTACACCAGTCGCTCACATTCGTGAGCCATACTGATTACGGATACCAGCTCTGTGGGGCGTCCCAATACCCCCATATGGTCTCGAATGTCCATATTGGGACCGTCCACAAACCACAAAAACCAAATTGGTTCAGGTGAACTAGATTTTATAAGAACTTCAAAGTTAAGCGTGCTTGCTTGAGAGTAGTGTGAGGATGGGTAACCTCCTAGGAAGTATGAATTTTTTTGAAATCTAGTAGTGTGAGGTCAGGCTCTTTAAAATCGGGGAGAATACAGCTATTTGATAGCAAACTCCAGTCAATACGAGAATCATTGGAGAAGCGTCGACATGATGGAATAATGAAGCAATTCCGGCGGACCGAATGTGCCCTATTTTGGCCAAGCTGAAATCGGCCATTTCAAGCCCTCCTAAGGCCAAACCAAGCCCTCCCAACACTTCCTCAGCCTTTCCACGGCTGAATTAGGACTGAAAGGTAAGCCAATTCGGCTCCACTTTACAATTTTCGATCGGTGCTAGAGAGAGAGTCGACCGAATTTCAAGGACGAAATTCTAATCCAATTTTCAATCGGTGCTCGATTCTAGGATGAACCTCAAGACGAGACCTATCTGCCCAGATCGAAAGCTCGGACTGCTGTGCCTTCACCGGTGAGTAATCAAAGCTATCTCTCTCTATAGTCTATTTTCCAGCGAAGTTCCATTTGAGCTCGTTCTGACATTAAAATCTGTGATTCAAAGTTTCTTAGAATTGTATGAACATGCAGGAACTCAATTTCAACTCCAATTTCAATAATTAGAAGTGTTTGATCGGTTAATTTGATGAAATCAAATTCGGTAGTGTTGAAAAGTTGAAATTGGGGGAAAATTTGGAGATTTTCGAAATTCAAAGGGCCAAAATACAATTTTATGAAATTGATGGTCAATTGGGCATGAAAATAATGTTGGAGGACGAATTGAGGAATATTGAAATTTTTGGGGCAAAACTTACCATTTTTGTAAAAGAAGGGGAAAATGGTAATTTTGGAAAAATTGGGGAACCAAATTGGAAATTTGGGAAATTAAACCCCTTTTTGGTGAAATTGAATAAATTGAGGTTCCAAGATAAACTTTAAAAGTTACGGGACTCAATTTGAGGAAAAACCGACATTAGGGACTTAAAGTTAAAGAGAAATAACTTTAGGGACCTAATTACAAATAACTAAAAGTTTGGGTTTTCTCATTCATTGGAAATGAATGAAGGCTGTTATACCGAGTAATAATGAACAAGTTTGTTCATATTGTGTAGGAACGCGAAATACCAGGAACGCCAGCGAGGACAAGCTCGTGTGAATACAAAGAACCAGTATAGTGGAATTCACGGCATTAACGGGTGAGTGGGTTTACTAACATCATACCCAGTTGGGATGATGAGCACAACTTAAAGATGAAAACCACTTATCGGTTGTGAGTGGAAATTTTATGTCATACCCGGTAGGGAATGATAAGTACCTCAGTATAAAAACCCACTATTTGTGGTATTTTAATCATCACCACTTAGAGAAAGTGATGTGAAAATTATGCGGAAAAACTACTTACCGGTTGTAAGTAGATCATACTCAGTTGGTATGATGAGACTTACTCGAAGGAAGTTGAAAACCCGTTCATCGGTTATGAACGGAGATGTCCTTATACCAGTTGGTATAATGGACAATGAAAACCTATTTTGTCAAAAGTGTTCTCCCCTGACTGTGTGTCAATGCTTAAACTATTTGGAATACCTTCTTGACAGGAGCTTGAATAGCTCTTATAGGCCGGGGGCCTCGATTTTGGAACTTGCGGGCTAGAATGCCCAGTTTTTTCGAAAATCTCGTACAATGGGCCCAAGGCCAGTTGGCACGAGCAGGAGCTCGTAAACAAACATGATATATGTGCCATAAAACTTAATAAGTGAATTGTTTTGCCATGGTACCAAGATAGGACCGACATGCTCAGTCAACTAGCGGTAGTGCGACATGACAAGTCGATGGACCAGTCAAGACAAACAACTGCAGGTTGAGTTGAAAGTCGGGGCCATTGGACCAGTGGCACCACAGATTACATGGCTTGATAAGAAAACATTGTTTGTGCATGCACTGTGAGTACAGGATCATCAAGACGCCCATGAGGGGTAGTGATGCGTCCTAAGGGCACTGGACGACCTGGTGGCTATAAGGGCAATTCGTCATTCTAGGTGTCTGTGCGAAATCTGGAGTAGCATCAAGCGCATGAGACCAGGGTGGGGACAGGATGAGGTCTCTGTCCTCATACGAACACGAAGAAGTGATTTTGGGATTGTGGGTCGGATGTCACGTACATCTACTCATTCCCAGGGTAGAAGTGGTTGTGCTTCTATCCGGGTGGAAGGAAAAGTCACTCCGCAGCCACTAGCAGGTTCAGTAGTGATACTGACTTGCGAATGTGTGTAACATTCATGATGAAGGATGTGTGTTGGGTGATGACACACCGGTAACTAAGAAATAATGGAAAAACCCAAATTTTTAAATGAAGGGATTTTTTTTTTTTAAAAGAAAGAAGTCTGGTACACTCCATATAAATGTTTTTCTTAAAAGTTAAAAGTACACCTTTGAAAACCTATTCACTGAGTAGTTGTACTCACCCCCTCCCTTATATCCCTTTCAGGAAATCCCAAAAGGTCTACCTTGAAAGACCATCAACTAAGAAGCCTGTAAGATAAGTATGTAAAGTTTAAAATTTCATGCAGTTTTGATTATGCTATTCTAGGAAATGGTGCAGGTTTAAAGGACGCCTTACTCTTTACGGATTATAATAAGGGGAAACCCTTTAATAAACCGGGAGAGTGGCGTGTTGTTCATGGGGATCCGACCAAACCAGGTCGGGGCGTGACACATCCACTCATTCTCAAGGTAGAACTGGACGTACTAGCCTGCGACTGTGTGATTGATCTTCATGATAAAGGATGTTTTTTTTGAAAAATCGAGATTTTAAAGTGGAGAAAAATTTAAAGGAATTAAGGATTTTGGCACGCTCCAATTTGAAAACATTTTTTTAATTTCCATTTCTAGAATACCCATTCATTTTGTTGTAGAAATGCACCCCTCCTTTTCTATCCCTTTCTAGGAAAAAGAAAATGACTAGGAATAACACCAAGCCTTACTCTCTGTCAGGTATGCTTAATTTCTTTTAAGCTTGCATTTTATTTGATACATGTCTTCTTAGGGAACATGGTTGATAATACGTTTGGCTCTTCTCAAATAAAAGAAGGGGAAAACTCCTCTTGAACCGAGAAAGCGGTGGGTTGTTCATGGGGATTTGACCAAACCGGGTCGGTGCGTGACATAAGCCCTTGTCGAAGCTAGATGAACTCCTGCTTCTTCTCATTTATCAGATGGAGTGCCAAGTACTCCTATGAGTACCTCTCCTTAAATTGTTCCAACCCTCAACTCGACCTATAGCTATTTGTCTTGACTTGTCCGAGTATTCGATCTAGGCAGATAGTTCATGTCCTCAGGTCCCTCCTAGGATCAAGAATTCATCAATTGTTGCTGAATTGAGTTAGAATTTTATCATCAAAGTTCTATCGGTTCTCTCTCTAGCACCAATCAAAAATTATAGAGGGGAGCCAAATTGGCTTACCTTTCAGCTCTAATTCAGCTATAGGAGGGTTGTGGAGGTGTCGGGAGGGCTCGGTTTCGCTTGATAAGGGCTTGAATTGGCCGATTTCAACTCGGCCAAAACAAGGCAGCTACGGTCCACCAGAGCTGCTTCACTATTCTATCATGTCAGCGCTTTTCCAACGACTCTCGGAGCAAATTGAGGCTACATGCTTGTAGCTGACTTCTTATTGGTTCTAAAGAACATGACCTCACTTTTTTACTAATCAATGCTAAAGTCAGAGTTCTGGTTTGAGTTTCGATGGAAATTGGAGCAGTTGAGAAAGAATGGAGTTTTTAGGTGTGGAGAGGATGAATGAGGAGGGGCTCTTTATATAGGAAGCTCGAGGACTTCATGGTCGTCCAATTGGCACCTTAATGGTGCCATTCATTGCATGAAACTCCCTGGCCAGAGACTTTTCAGCTTCACCAGCGCTACGCCATTTTTCGGCGAGTGAACAATATTGTCATCTGAAGGAAGAAGACGACACTGTTCCAAACCAGTCCAAACCCAATTCAAAGCTTAACCCGTCGGTTCACCACCAATTCGACTAAATTTTTAAAATCTAAAAATTTCTAAATTCATTTTCTATCCAATGGTGGCCTCAAATCTCAAATTTGTATTTTTAAGCCACCTAGAAAAATGAATTTAGAATCTAGTTCGATATTGGTTCAAATCGGTTCAATCTGGTTTGGATCGGATTCACCTGAACCAGTTCAGTTTTCATCTCCAATTCATTCTTAAGTCCATTTCCATGATTTTTACAACACTTTGGGTCACTTGGGATCCATACATTTCCCAGTTTACCCTTTCTCTATTGGTTTTGATTTGTAGATCGACTCAGTTTTAAAATTTAAATTGACTGGTTCTTTCCCCGATTTTCTTATTAACAAAGTACAGGTTTTACAAGTTAGCTACACAAATGTAGTCTCCATTTGCTCCGAGGGTCACCAGAGAAACGCTGGTGTGATAGAACATTGAAGCAGCTCTAGCGGATCGAAGCAGCCATGTTTCGGTTGAGCTGAAAACAGCCAATTCGAGCCCTCCTAAAGCCAAACTAAGTGCTCCCAACACTTCCACAACCCTCATATAGCTGAATTAGAGCTGAAATGTAAGCCAATTTGGCTCCCCTCTGTAATTTTTTATCAATGCTAGAGAAAGAACCGACAAAACTTCACTAGCCAAATTCTCCCTTTATTTGGCATCAATTGATGCGATTCTTGATCCTAGTAGGAACCTCAAGATGAGAGCTATCTGCTCAGATCATAATCTTAGATAGCCGTGCACCCCCGACGTTAAGATTTCGAAGCATTCTCTCTCTAAGACCAATTTTCCAGTAAAGCTCCATTTGAGCTCATTTTGTCATCATTTCATGTAAATCAAAGTGCAATTAAATCGTATGGATGTGTAGGTACTCAAATCCACCTTCAATTTCAACAATTAACTTTGATTGATAGGTCAATTTGATTAAATCAAATTTGGCTAGGTTGGAATGTTGAAATTGGGGGAAATTTTGAGGAAATTTTAGGGATTTCAAAATTTTGAGGGACTAAAGTGCAATTTCCTAAATTTGAGGGCCAATTGGGCATGGAAAATATGTTGGAGGACCAATTGGTTGATTTTGGAATTTGTGGGGTCAATTTTACCATTTTTATAAAGTAGAGGCAAAATGGTAATTTAGGAAAAGTTAGGCACCAAATTGGAAATTTGGGAAACTAGAACCCCTTTTATGTAATTTTAATAAATTGAATTCCCAAAGTAAATTTAAGAAGTTTCAAGTCTCAATTTGAGGAAAATTTTGCATTATGGAGCTAAAGTTAAAGAAAAAGAACTTTAGGGACCTAGTTGCAAATAATGGAAAGTTTGGGTATTTTATTCATTCATGATAAATTAAAGCTATTATGGAAAAAGATGTTCATATCGTGTAGGAACCCGAAGTACTGGAAATGTCAGCCAAGACAAGCTTGCGTGAAGGGAAAAAGTCGGTCAGAGGAATTTCACTGCATTTACGGGTAAATGGGATTTTTATATCATACTCGGTTGGGATGATAAGCACCTTGGAAATGAAAACCCACTACTAAGTGAAATTTTAACCATCACACCTTAATGGAGTGATATGAAAATTATGCGGAAAAACTATTTATGGGTGTAAGTAGATTATACTCGGTTGGTATGATGGAAGGAAGTAGAAAACCTACTTATCAGTTATAAGCGGAGATGTCCTCACACCCAGTTGGTGTGATGGACAGATGAAAAGATTATTTTATCTGAAGTGCTCTCCCCTAACTGTGTGCCACTACTAAAACTTTTTGGGAGACCTTCTTGATGGGAGCTCGAAATGCTCATATAGGTTGGAGGCCTCGGTTTTGGAACTTGGGGGCTAATATGCCCGATTTTGAAAATCTCATACAGTGGGCCCAAGACTAGTTGGCATGAGTAGGAGCTCCTAAACAAACATGAGTTTAAGCCATGAAAATTATAAATGAATGATATGTTTGGCTATGATACCAAGTCAGGACCGACATACTCGATAGACTAGTGGCAGTGCGACAGGACAAGTTGACGGACTAGTTGAGACAAACAGCTCCAGGTCGAGTTGAGAGTCAGGTTCGTTGGACCAATGGTTCCCCAGATTAAATAGCTTCTATGGAAAACTGTTGTTTTGTGCATGCACTAAGTTCAGGACCATCAAGACACCCAAGAGGGGTAGTGATGCATCCTAGGGGCAACTGGACAACATGGTGGAGATAAGGGTAGTTTTGTCGTGCCAACAATCAGGGAAGCTCGACGTAGGTTCATGCACATGAGACCGGGGCGGGGTCGGGATGAGGTCTTTGTTCTCATACAAATACAGAGTTTTCTTTATGGGATTGAGGGTCGAACGTCACGTACATCCACTCATTCTCAGGGTAAAAGTGGATGGGCTTCAATCTAACTGGCCGATAAAGTCGCTCTGATGCCACAAGTGGGTGTAGTGGACGTGCTGCCCTACGAATGTGTGTTCCCTTCATGATGAAGGGCATGTGTTGGTTGATAAACACACCGTTTGTGGTTAATGATGAGATATGGCTATGAAAACTAAGATTTTGTGGATTAAATGTCTTAAAGAAACTAAGGAGTCTGGCACACTCCAATACAAACTATTTTCTAAAAGTCAAATTTAAAAAAAAAAAATACCCATTCACTAAGTCGTTGAACTCACTCCCTCTCTTATACCCCTTTTTAGGTAATCAAGGGAAAGCCTACCCAAAGACCCCAAGCTATCCTGTGATACACGTATGTTAAGTTTAAATTTATTATAGTTTTGATTAATGTTATTCTAGGAAAGGTACAAGTTTAAAGGATGCCTTCTCCTCACTGTTTAAAAGAAGGGGAAAACCCTTAATAAACCAGGAGAGTGGTGGGTTGATCACGGGGATATGACCAAACCAGGGTGGGGCATGACAACTTGAGTGGTATCAGAGTCTATTTCCTTGAGTACATTATCAAGACAATATAACACAGTAACTAAGAGAAAGTTTCAAAAATTTACAGATGGCTCCCTGGAGAGTAACCAAGAAAACTAGGACCAACTCTACTCAACACCATATCCTCGTAGGAAGATCATCCTAAAAAGCTCTTCCATACCCGAGAAGTCCCAAGGAACCAAGAGACGTTAGTGGGAAGTATCCAAGAATGTGTTGCCAAGAATTGTTGAGGTTACCATCCTGAGTACGAAGGGACCAAGCCTAAGACCATGAACGCTAACAAGGACTTATAACCAGGTTAAGGAGGACACTCGTCAAGAATTTATAACTCCCCATCTAATTTGTAACCACTTTTTGTAATAGGACTAAGACCCCAAAACATTGTACTATTTCTCCACTACTAAAGAACTCCAAGTTCCTAAAAACTATATCTCTCAAAAATGATGTGACCTTGCACCTCAACTGTAGTAAGATTGCCCAAAAAAAAATAACCAAACAAACCCGCATTACCCTAGACACCACGGAAACGAAGGAGATTCCCATCCCGAATAAAGGAATGAATCAAGGAAATTACCGTCAAGGTAAGGAGTCTAGGAGAACTTTTGGAGTAAGGCAAGGAAATGACCTATTACAAGGTCCAAAGGAAATGGGACATGAAGTGAAGGACTGTCCTACACCACTAGGATTTAGAACAATACTTTCCAAGAATGATGCCCCCATAGCTATAGGAAATCTAAAAGGATACCATACCAAGAAACACAACTCCAACTCATAATTTCAACCACAATTAGGAGGAAGCTCTTCAAGATCTTAGCGTAGTGGCAGGAAGGAAAAAAGTGTTGAAGTTAGGATCTCGATAAATCGCAAACAGAATAAAAGGTAGTTGAAGAGAATTCTCCCTTAAAGAAGAAATTTTCAACAATTTAGGAGCAAAGAAGGCAGTGCATCCACAAGAGAAGACTAGATGAGCATTTGGCGACAAATGGAATGTCTTGGGATTGCAAGTACAACTCCCTTTGGAAAAAGCAGTGAAGCCAAATAGGAGTTTCGGACCAACATGGCGGAAGGAAGCAAGTCGTAACAACAAGATAGTCAATGAGAATAAACAACGCCCTAAGGAAGACTGGGAAGTAGAAAGGACTACACTCTAAAAGGGTAGTAGGATGGACATTAAGGAAAATAAGACTCAAGAAACAACTGCCCTAAGATAATTAGACCTAGGGAATGGTAAGGACAAGGCAATTAACAAACTATTACTCGTGAAAGTCATAATTTATACTCCAACAAAGAAGGGAGAGGTGGAAAGGCCAAATATTGGGAAAAACAAGGATGAAAGAAATCCTTAAAAAGACCAATGGCCAAATTAACGACTAAACTCAAGCCAAGAAAGGAGTAGGCAAGCCTCTTACATAATGGTCAAGAAATTTTGAAACAAGGAAGATTTGAACTCTCCCTAAAAGAAATAGATGTGTAATGTGGTACAAGTGGGAATGAGGATAGGGTACAAAAGATGTACCTGCAAGATTTTAAGAGCAAGGGTTAACAAAAGATGACGACATCAAATTATGCCATTTAAGGGTAGATATTACCTAGAGCCAAAAAAAGAAATTTCAGGAAAAAAGGGGAGAGTCCTACCAAGGAAGGAAACCCTGGAAAGGCATATGTATCCCAACTAAGAGGTAATGGAACCAAGTGAAAGGGATAAAGAGATAAACTTGCAAATGAAGCGCAAGCTGAGGTGAAAGAACCAAGGAAGCATACTAGGAGGACCCAAGGAATAAGTTAAACCCAAGGAACGGGTAAATGGGAAGTTAGCATCAAAAGATGTTATGACAAGTAAGAATGAGTAGACTACCCATAATAAGGAAATAAAGGAAAGAATGTCTAAGAAGCGTTGGGAAAGTAAGCCCTCCAAATAAGATGTGGCTAAGGAGGAATAACCACAAATAGTAAGACAGGTTGTAGTCTACACACGCATAATGGAGCCTAAAGAGTGGACGGTTGAACATAGTGTGGAGTGCATAGAATAAGACCGATAATCAAAAGTATCTCAAGTAAGGAATAAGGGATGAAATAGAAGTTGTGGATAGATAAGGATCCAAAGCAGGCAAATGCCCTAATATAGAAAGGGGTGTGAAGAAAGGAAGAAAGAACCCTTTAAGGAATGATAAAAAGGTTGAGCATGTAGCTCCTAAGATAGAAGTTTCTATTGTGAGGGACATAATAGAGAACGAAATCAGAAGAAGGGAACCTCCCAAGCAAAGGATGAGTGGGTAAGGAAAACTGACACGATTATGTAGGTTGATTTGATAACGGAAAATATAGTCGAGGAATACTATCATATGACAAGAGGGATGAAATTATACAATCCCTGAAAGGTTGGAAAGTTAAGAACAACCATTATGGAAGTGTTCTAAAAATTTGTAATGGTCAAAGACATGTTCTAGAGTATGTCATGCTATAAGGGGCATGTAAGCCCAACAGTCTCGAGGAAAATTATGACTCAAGTAAGGAAGAGTCAGTTGGTAAGCATGACAAGGTCAGACTAAATTCTTATCGAAGTTGTCATGAATGATAGATGAAGGAAGTGTCAAAATAGGATGAATGGGTAATAACACCGAAACTTGTGAAAACAGGTACATAATGCTCGAAAGAACACCAAGCTAAGGGTTTCAACGATGAAGAGAATAACTAGACACGGTAACGATTGGGCATCTTGGAACTCCCAATCTTGAAATCTTGAGTAAGAAGCTCAAGGGGAAGAATCTTGCCCTAAGCAAAGGAAGATTTAAACCTAAGGATATAGCTTTGGACTCGAGGGCAAGACATACTATTAATGATAAATTCCATGGAAGGAGTAAAAAATGTAAAGGAAAAAAAATTCCTTAAGCGCATGATTTAAAGTGGTCTAAGAGAAAGAACGACTGAAGTGTTAACATGTCCAAGTTAACATTAAGGGTAGTTTATCTCAGAGTGAAAAAAATGCTAATTTAGTTTTAGGGACAAAACTCCTAAAAGGAGTGGAGAGTGGTAAACCTCGTCCCTTAAAGACAAGGAAACCGAGGAAATAACTAGTAAACCTGGGTGAGAAAATCGAACCGGTTCACGAACCTTGACCACTAGAGAATGGGCAAATCGGGAAATTTACAACTTCCGAGTGATCCAAAGAGTCCTAAAAACCTTGAAAAGGGACTTTAGGACAATTTGGAAAGAAAACCACACCGGTTGAGGTGAACTGGATCCAAACTAGATTAAACCGGCTTAGATCGATTTGAACCACTATTGAATTGGATGTTAAATTCAATTTTCTAGGTGGCTTAGAAAATTTAAATTGGAGAATTTAGGCCACCATTGGATAGAGAATGAATTTAGATGAATTTACAAATTTTTAATTTTGAAAAACTTGATCGAATCGGGCATGAACCGGTCGGTTTAAGCATTGAACCTGGTTCGGAATAGCATCGTCTTCTTCCTTTAGATAACAGCACTGTTCACTCGCCGGAAAACCAAGCAGTGAACCAGAGATTCCTATATAAAGAGCCCCTCCTCATTCATCCTCTTCACACCTGAAAACTCCACTATCTCCCTACTGCTCCATTTTCCAGTGAAGCTCAAACTAGAGCTCCAACTTGGGCATTTTTCTAAGTGAAAGAAGACCTGGTTAGGTTCTTTAGATTTGGTGAGAAGTCAGCTACACGACTGTAGTCTCCATTTGCTCCAAGGGTCGTCGGAGAAACACCGGCGTGATAGAATAGTGAAGCAGTTCTAGTGGACCAAAGCTATCATGTTTTGGTCGAGCTGAAAATGGCTAATCCGAGCCCTCCTCAATCCAAATCAAGCCTTCCCAATACTTCTATAACCTTCATACAGCTGAATTAGAGCTAAAAGTTAAGCCAATTTGGCTCCCCTCTGTAATTTCCGATCAATGCTAGAGAGAGAACCGATGAAATTTCACTGACCAAATTCTCCCTCAATTCGGTATCAATTGATGCAATTCTTGATCCTAGGAGGAACCTCAGGATGAGAGCTATCTGCCTAGATCGAAAGCTCGGACCACTACACCCCAACGGTAAGCTTTTGAAGCTTTCTCTCTCTAAGTTCAATTTTACGACGAAGCTCCGTTTGTGTTCATTCTAGCATCAATTCATGCAATTCAAAGTGCAATTGAATCGTATGGATGTGTAGGAACTCAAATTGACCTTCAATTTCAACAATTAACTTCGATTGATCGGTCAATTTGATGAAATCAAATTCGGTCGATTGGAAGGTTGAAATTGGGGGGAAAATGGGGAATTTTTGGGGATTTCAAAAATTCGAGGGACTAAAGTGCAATTTCCTAAAATTCAGGGCCAATTCAACATGGAAAAGATGTTGGAGGACCAATTGGTCAATTTTGGAATTTGTGGCGTCAATTTTACCATTTTTTAAATAAGGGAAAAATGGTAATTTTGAAAAAGTTAGGGACCAAATTGGGAATTTGGCAAGCTTGGACCCCATTTATTTAATTTTGAATAAATTGAAGTTCCAAAGTAAATTTTAGTAGTTTTGAGACTCAATTTGGGGAAAAATTGGCATTAAGGACCTAAAGTTAAAGAAAAAGAACTTTAGGGACCTAATTGTAAATAATGAAAAGTTTGGGTATTTTATTCATCCGTGATGAATGAATACTATTAGGCCAAAAGATAATGAACAAGGATGTTCATATCGTGTGGGAATACGAAGTACCGGGAACGCCAGCAAAGACAAGCTCGCGTGAAGGCAAAAAGCCGATCAAGAGGAATTTCACTCATGGGTGAGTGGGATTTTTATATCATACCCAATTGGGATGATAAGCACCTCGGAAATGAAAACTCATTACTAAGTGGAATTTTAACCATCACACCTAAATGGAATGATGTGAAAATTACGCAGAAAAACTACTTACTGGTTGTAAGTAGATCATACCCTATTGGTATGATGAACTTCTTGGAAGGAAGTAGAAAACCCGCTTATTGGTTATAAGCGGAGATGTCCTCACACCCGGTTGTTGTGATAGACAGATGAAAAGATTATTTTTTCGGAAGTGCTCTTCCCTAACTATGTGCCACTGCTTAAACTTTTTGGGAGACCTTTTTAACGGGAGCTCGAAATGCTCATATAAGTCGGAGGACATACTCAATGGACTAGTGGTTGTGTGACAAGATAGGTCGACGGACTAGTTGAGACAAACAAATGCAGGTCAAGTTGAGAGTTGGGGCCGTTAGACCAGTGGCACCACAGATTAAATGGCTTATGTGAAAAACTGTTGTTTTGTGCATGCATTGTGGTTCGGGACCATCAAGATGCCCAAAAGGGGTAGTGATGCATCCTAGGGGCTACTGCACGATATGGTGGAGATAAGGGCAGTTTGTCGTGCCAACAGTCAGGGAAGCTCGCCGTAGCTTCATGCACATGAGGCTGGGGTGGGGTTGGGATGAGGTCTCTGTCCTCATACGGACATGGAGTTTTCTTTATGGGATTGAGGGTAAGATGTCACATACATCCACTCATTCTCAGGGTAGAAGTGGACGGGCTTATATCTAGGTGGTCGGTAAAGTTGCTCTGATGCCACAAGTGGGTGCAGTAGACGTGCTGCCCTATGAATGTGTGTTCCCTTTATGATGAAGGGTATGTATTGATTGATAAACACACCGTTTGTGGTTAATGATGAAATATGGCTATGAAAACTGAGATGTTGAGGAATAAATGTCTTAAAGAAACTAAGGATTCTAGCACACTCCAATTCAAACTATTTTCTGAAAGTCAAATTTAAAAAAAAAAACACCTATTCACTGAGTCATTGAACTCACCCCCTCCCTTATACCTCTTTTTAGGTAACCAAGGGAAAGCCTACCCAAAGACCCCAAACTAACCACACCTATGATATAGGTATGTTAAGTTTAAATTTCTTGTAGTTTTTATTAATGTTATTCTAGGAAAGGTACAGGTTTAAAGGACGCATTGTTTCTCACGGTTTAAAGAAAGGGGAAAACCCTTAATAAACTGGGAAAGTGGCAGGTTGATCACGGGAATCTAACCAAACTAGGTCGGAGCGTGACACCTTGGCATCTAGTACTACCTTTCAATGTAGGAATCTATTGTAATGTTGTACCTCAACAATCTCAATCACAAAAAATGAATATAAACAATAGTGTTTGCCTTGTTATATGGTCAACCTCTCTAAAGTAATTCAAATTGGACCATCAAGTTCCACAAGTTTCATAGAGGTCCTTGCAATATTTTTGTAAATTTTAGGCATATGCCCCGATCTTATTCCATGGGCCCTTGAATCCTTTTCAAAAGCATTGGGATTTTAACAATTTCATAAAAATGTATATCATAATCAATTTCCATAAAATCGGTGCTCAACGTTGCTCAACACTACTGGTCATCAATCAATAGTAGATTGTCTAGTAAATAATCAATGGTTAACATGGTCAATGGTCAATGATCAATGGTTGGTATGGTTAATGGTCAACGTCTACATGAGAGCATAAGAACTAGACAAGCCCAAGGAATAAGTTCAACCTTAGTTTGGGTCAACCATGGGTTGGGCTGCCTAACAGACAAAGTCCATTACTTTTAAGGCCCAAATAACAATTTTAAGCCAATTTCCTACTTTCACTCAATCCCATTAGAAGACATCACAATCTAATAAATAAAAGTCCTTTAGCCCACGTAAAAAAATACATTCAGCTTAATCGAATTTCTAAGTCTAATATTCAAAATAGCCCAAAGCCTACTACTCTAAGCCCATCGGCATTTTTGTGTAGGTTGGCTCATTTGAGGTCATCCAGAGGTGGTGTTGGTCACTCAGCCGGTGGAGCCAAGGTTAAGGCAATGATAATCTAGAGGTGGTTTGAGCATTACACGTGGGTTGTCGATGAGGGCATTCGATTTTTAATGTCGATGAAGTCCAGGGATGTCATCACATTGTATGTCCACATCGAATCTTGGGTCATCAAGGTCACGGGTAGCATTGACCGACCTTAATCTAAATTTGAGTCGTGCAGGTTGTAGCCTGTGGAGTTCAGGTCGAGCAAAGGCAACTCGAGTATGTTCTTCTCATATTTGGGGTCTCCATGGCCAAGGGTGGCCATTCCATGTTTAAGTTGTTAAAGCCAGGGAATGTTCTTCTTGGACCTTCTACCTTAAGATGTGGGCCAAAAAGGTTTATGGAAAGGGTCGTAGCAACAAATGGGGTTGTGTCGCATTTATTATGCTTGGATCAATGGAAACCGAGGTCAGGTGAAGGTCGTATATGGTTGCTTATCTCAGATCATGGATTGTCAACATCGGGGAAGGGTTATATGAGCTTGCCCTTCCAAGATATAAAGCACGTCGTTGTGGTGGAAGAGTTCATCCGGGTCTCCCTCATCTCAGATCTGAAGTCTATAGGGTCGATAGAAGGTTGTCCACGATAGATCTTCTCATATTTGTGGTCTTCAATGTCAGAGAGGTAACATCCGAGGCTGTCCTTAGCATATCTAAAGTCATTTGGCCAAAGGGGATTTCATTTAAGGCTGCCACTCTAGATATGGCATCGACAAGGTTGAAAAAGTGAAATCTAAGAATGAACCCCATGGTTCAGCGGTCGTCGATTTTGGGAGCAGATAGAGTCGAAGCAGCCAAGGTTTACTCTTGTGGGAATAGTCTAGTAGTGGTCACTCGATGGGCTTCTCCGACGAAGGGTTGACCAGGTCTCAGAAGAGAGAAGGTGGGTTTGTGTCTAACATCGGCAAATCTCCAACAATGGAAGGAAGATGGCCTTCGGGATTTTTTTCTTTTAGGGGGAAGGGTTTCTAGGGCCTCTTGATGAAATGGTGCTTAGGGAGTTTTCTGGGAGAAAACATTATGGATAGGGTTTTCGGGATTTCTGAAATGCGACTTTATATACAACCGATTAAAAGCCCTAATTCCCAACCGATTAAAAACCCTAATTCCCTTCCAAGTTGACAATCTGTTGACTTAGGTTGGGGGACACGAGTCCGCTCAAACTTGAATAATTTTTTTGGTGGACTAAATTACACATTGACCCTTAAATTTTTACTTTAGAATTAAATTTAAGTATGATCCGAAACTACTTTCTAAATCAAATCAAGTTTCATTTTCTCTTTAAAATTGAGGTGTTGAATAAACCATGGACTTGATCAGGTTCGGGTCCTCCCATTTGGACACAATGGTCGAGTTTTGATCTAAGAGGATAGACTCATAGTTTGATTTGGTTTGAATTTGGGTTTAGGCAAGACCCATCAGACCTGACTAGATTTTTTTGCCACTTATAGATAAAATAGATTTGTTTAATCTAACATAATAATGGAAATGGAAACGAGATCGTTCAAATCCAAATGGAAATAGATATGTAAATGTCATTTACTAAATTCTTTAATCTATTTTAACTATGATGTGACCTAAATTAGGATCAAATCCACTTGACTCCAAACTCTGATATATCTAACATGTTTAGCTAAAATTTTGAATTGACTCAATTTCTAATTAATTCAACTATCCCAAATTTTGACCCAACCTTAATCGAATCGAGATCTATCCCAACTAAAATTCTACTACAACCTGATCCAAATTGGGGTTTGAATTTGGGTACGAGAGTTAGACCCGACTCGAAATGGGATCCTAGTTCTTGACCCAAGTCGATACAAGCTTCGATTGGGCTTTGGGGGCTCAAACCTAATCGGGTATGACAAGGTCGGATTCCAAGCAGACATGGTCATCATCAAGTACGGGTCTAATCAATCAAACCCGATCAGCGGTTCTGACCAAGTCCATTACCACCCCTATATACAACGAGATCTTAGATGAACATATAGAAAATTTTAAAATTGTTTTAAAAACTTCAATGAAATATTAGTAATTTTTCAATTTGAACAAATGCATATTTTCTTCAGATAACCTTGTTTTTCTTGGATATATTATAAGTTGCGAAGGGATTGAAATTAACGAGGAAAAACTTAAAGCAATTTAAGATTAGTTAACACCTCATTCAATAAGTTCGGTGAGAAGTTTCTATAGATTGACTAGTTTTTGTAGGAATTTTCTACCTAATTTTAATAGTTATGTTGCACCTCTCAATATGGATATAAAAATAATATATAATTTAAATTGGGTGATGAGCAAGAAAAGGTTTTCAAATTGATCAATAAGCTAATTAGTGTTTATTTGCTTAAATTTCCTAATTTTACTAAAACATTTAAAATTGAGTTTGATTTATTATATATATGTATTAGAGGTGTATTATTATAGTAAGGAATACCAATTACATATTTTAGTGAAATGTTGAGTGTAGCAACCCTCAATTATTCTATATATGAAAAAGAGATATATGTCCTAGTTCAAACTCTATGAGCATCTCACCATTATTTAAGGTCGAAAGGGTTTATGATTCACACAAATTATGAATTTATTTTGCACTTAAATAGGAAAAATAATCTAAACATGTGTCATACAAGACAAGTGGTTTTTTATTAAGACATGTTCATATGTAAAGTATAAATAATATAAGGAAAATATATTTGTTGATACACTATCACGAACATACATTTTGCTTGCAATCCTTGATATAAAATTACTTAATTTTGATTATATTTAGGAATTGTATCCATGTGATCTTGACATTTGGTACAAGTGATGTAAACTTCACCAATATACTGACAACACCCTACACCAAATATAGAAAATGCCCCAATACTTTCACGACCCAAGTAAAAAAATGAATTATACCTTGTTTGGTTGAGATACAAGGTATAGGTAGATGTAGACGCCACATCAAACTACTCTAAACAGAACTCTTAGAAAACCTTGATAATAAGTCTGATTGCTTGAACGCCATAAGTAAAAACCTAATATGTTCAAAAGTTCTCTCAAAATAGAAATAAGACATAAAACTCGTAATATTATTGAAATCAAATATATGTCTTTAATATGCTATAAAGTTAGCATTTTATAGGCACTTATAAATAGTAGCTATCCTAAAAATAAGAAAATAAAATATTATAGTTGATTGACAACCGCTAATTATTCATATATAAAATATTATTAACATATTTGTTATATATTTATTTATAGATGTCTAAAATAATGAATATTCAAAACTTAGCATATTATTTTTGACATATATAGGAAATATAATATTTTATTCTTCCATATTTAGAAGCTTTATTATATTAATAAATCTCTCAATCAAATTACAGCCTTCTTTTAGGCTCTTGTTGTACTCTTTTATTGAGCTTCCAGTTTTATTTTCTACAATGGCTCTAATCAACTCATACAATCATTTTTTAGTTCTTTTAGCCCTTAACCTTGTGATTGGGCCTTAGAAATTTGCAGCATCACTAATTGGATTCACATCATTCTCCCACTCTTGGAAATGATTTGTTCTCAAATTTTCAATTCCCTTGTCACCTACATCATTAGACATTAAATTATAAATATTAAAACTATAATTAAATTAATACTTACCAAATAACACTCGCTTGTGTGCATTATTGATTAGTTTGAACACTCTAATTGATCGATCTCCTCTATGAAGGAGTTTAACCCAAATTCCTCAATAAAAAATGATCTTCTTAAAGTCCTAGTTTGCTTGAATTTCATATATGTGAGTATGTCACTTTATGTGCATATTTGTCTTCTTTTAAATTTATTTTGTAGACTCGGCTTCCATGTTTCCAGCTATATTTACTAAGTGATGTTAAATCAACATGAGTCAATGAATTAAAATCATAAATAACTTTAAATAGTGAAAACCTAATCGTATAATTAATAGAGTGAAAACAAAAGTTTTATTTTCAAATTACCCAATAAAGTATTACAAAAGTAACTCACGAATTTAGAATTACAATCAAATATAATAATTTTAGGAATACGATGCAATATGACAACTTGTCTAAATAATAAATAAGTAGAATTTGATACACCATTATTTTTATAATATTGAATGAGATGTTTTATTTTTAAGAATTGTTTAACTATGAGAAACATACAATATCCCCCATCCCCTCCTTTTAATGCTAAGTAATCCCTGAATTAATTCCATGGAGATATCGATCTAATGAGTTACTCTAGAAATTGAAATAAGAGTATACAAGATATTAAATTGTTGCGTATACTTAGCTTTTTTATATATAATGCATTTAAAATAAATTTTCCTAATATTCATTTTTATATGTGAATCTAAAGAATGTCATGTAATATTTCAATAGTTTTAAATACCTAAAATAGTTCATTGACTCAATAACATGTGATTTCCTAATAAGTAACTCACATAAAGAAAATAGAGGGATAAATAATTTGCTTTCCTAAAAAATAAACCAATTAGCAAGTAAAACTTTCCAAACACATTTTTTTTAAAGCTCTCAATCACTTCACATAAATCAAGATTATTTGCACATAATTGTTTTATATAATTAAAACTAAAAAATTATTATCAAGTATTGTAATTGATCATAAATGAAAAAATCTTTATAAAAATCATCAACCTTGCATAACGCTTGTTCAACATGTGTTCCATCTACTTATCATAGGTAGGATAATTGCGGGCTACTTCGGTCCATTTTTCACTAAAATATGCAATTGATATTATTTTCTGCATCAAAACACCTCTAATACCTATTCTTGCGTATCACACTTAATTTCAAATATTTTAGAAAAATAAGGTAATGCAAGTAAATGAGCATTAATTAGTTTATCATTTATTAGTTTGAAAATCATTTCTTGCTCATCACACGATTTAAATGATATATTCTCTTTTAAAATCACTGTGAGAAGTGTAGAACTACTAAAGTGAGTAACAAAATACCTATAAAATCTAGTTAATTTCACAAAACTTCTCATCTGACTTACCAAATAAGGTGTTGTAAAATATTGAATTGACTTAATTTCCTTGTTAATGACAATCCCTTCAAAATTTGCAACATATTTAGGTAATACAATAATATCCCAAGAAAATATACATTTTCTAAAATTGAAAAATAATATATATTTTCTAAAAACATTTAAGGCAATTTTAAAAATAATTTATGTTCATATAAGGAAATGTTCTATATTATTATATCATCAAAATATACATTAATAAATTTTTCAATAAAAGAATATAAGAAATAATTCATTAATCTCATAGTAGTATTAGTTGCGTTAGTTAAACCAAAAAATAATAATTAACCATTCATATAAACCAGTTTTTATTTTTAATGTAGTTTTTAATTTATATTTATCTTTCATTTAAATTTTATTATATTCACCTTTAACCTTTATTTTTAAAATTAAATAAGATCCATACAAATCATCAACAATATTATCTAAATAAGGAATATAGTGTCGAAACTTTACGGTGATATTGTCAATAACTTGACAATTGATGCATGTAATTCTTACCCTTTTTGGATAGTTGTATAATACATGGATCTTTGGTACGGTTCTCTTTTCCATCAGCTTTAGAACTTGGTGTTGAGTTTGATGCTTGATTACTTGAGTTAGTGGTTAACCACGAGTTATCTTATTAGAGATATCATGCTTAAATTCCTGCAAAAAAAAATATAATATTACTAGACAAATATCTGACAATAGGATTAGTATTCAAAAATATATCCTCATATATAAGTACTATAAGGAAATCTTGTAAAATTATCTCTCTTTATCTCACTTTTTCTTGTAATAAAATTATTTTTGCTCTTCTTCTTTTCAACTATGACTTTTTTCTTCTTTTTCAACTTTGTTTTTCTCTCTTCTATTTCAGCTCTATTTTTCTCTCTTCTTTTTCAATTTTGTCTTTTCTATCTTCCATTTCAATTATGGCCTTTCTCTCTTCTTTTGTTTTTTTATATTTTCTTTTCATTTGCATTTTTACTTTTTCAACTGATCCTCAAAAACTTATTATAGAGTCAAAGGTACCAGAGATATCGATCTATTATTCATCATTAATAAGTAACCATTTGTTAATTTATCATATGTAACTTGATGATCAAACTGACAAAGTTGTCCCAAAAGAATATGACATGTGTCACACCCCGACCCGGTTTCCTACCACATCCTTCCGAATTTACAACAATGGGCATCTCGTCATTGTAAGTCCAACAGGATGGAAGGCGTAAAATAAAACAACTATAGTTATTTCCCAAAAATAGTCATTTAAATGTTTGGAAATATAACTTCATAATTCACACCAAGAACAAGCACTGAACATAAGGCGTACCTTTGGTGTTGGATGGCTTTACTATTCAACAAGTGACCTTCATCACCACGTTGCCTAAAAGGGGTATTTGAAGGGGAATGAGTTTGAAAACTCAGTGAGTGGAGTAACTGACTTTGTGACATCAAATCCACGATTCAGCACATACTCCAATCAAAATAAAAGAGACTCTTCCAAATAAAGATTTACAATTTAGCCCATTACACATGGTTGGATCCTTATCATATTTCAGATGGTCTATATAAACAAGCAATCATATGCCCTTTTTATCATAAAAAGTAATCACACGTTCGGAGTCCCATCCCCAATGGTACTACTTGTGGACAATAGCGCCTTTTTCGTCCAACCTGATAGAAGTTCCTTTCTACCATTAGTTTGAGTGGACATTAGTCGTCTGACCCTCAGACCCGCATTATACTTCGCTTTTGAAAATGTGGGACGAGACCTCTCCCCCTCTGACCTCGGTGTCAGTGCACAAGAAGCTTCTGAAGCTCCTTGACATATTAGATGACGATCTGCCCTTAGACTCCCTAGGTCGTCGAGCAGCCCTTGGAACCACCACTACCCCATATCGGGTGTCTCGATGGCTCTACATCACATCCATGCAAAATCAACAGTTTTTATTTGTTATAGCCTTCGACTTTGTTGTTACTGGCCCAATGTACTTGACAATTCGACTTCAGCTTCACAACTGCTAGCCCAACAAGTTCAATGACCTGGCTTCGGCTCAAAAGCTTCTAACCCAACGAGTTTGTTTGTCCGGCTTCAACACTATAACCAGAGCACACATAATTCACCAATTTTTACAAGAGTTTTCCAGAACAAATGCCTTATTTTGTCGATGGGCCTATGCCCATGTCCATTTTCCTTGGGCCCACTTTCACGAGATTTACAAAACATGGCATTGGGCCCACTTCTTTTTAAAAATCGTGCCCTTGGGGCCCATTGGGACATTATAATCCCCATACAAAATATATTTCCTAAAATAATTTTTTTAGCTTGGTTGACACAGTAAATGGAAAATATATTCTCAAAATATTTTGCTTAATAAACGATAGAAAATTGCAAGTAGTATTGCATCATCGGTCCAATCAATACCGATGTCAGAAATCTCACTCACTGTTATTCGAGGACATGTTCATCCCGAAGTGATTCATGAATCTTCGTGTTCCTCTCGCACTATGGTGTACGTTTTGCTCACTTTGTACATTACTGTCATGCCCCGACCCGATTTGGTTGGATCCCCGTAAGCAAACCGCCACTCTCCTAATTTATCAAGGGTTTTCCCCTTCTTTAACCCGGGAGGAGTAAGGCATCCTTTAAACCTTTACCTTTCCTAGAATAACATAAATCAAAATTGCATAAAATTTTAACTTTACATACCTGTCTTGTAGGTGTGACTAACAGGAGGTCTTTGGATAGGTTTCCCTTGGTTACCTTAAAAGGGATATAAGGAAGGGGTGAGTTCAATGAATCAGTGAATGGGTGTCAAAGTTTGACTTTTAGAAAAAAAATGTTTGAATTGTAGTGTGCCAGACTCCTTATTTTCTTTTAAAATAATTCATCTTCAAAATCTCAATTTCATAGCCATTTCTATATCCTCAATCATAACCAGTGTATTTATCAACCAACACACGCCCTTAATCATGAAGGGAATACACATTCGCAGACCAACAGCTCTACTGCACCCACTTGTGGCGTCGGAGTGACTTTACCGGCCACCTAGATAGAAGCACGTCCACTTCTACCATGAGAATGAGTGGATGTACACGACATTCGACTCTCAATCCCATAAATAAAACTTTGTGTCCATATGAGGACAAAGACCTCATGCACATGAAGCTACGTCGAGCTTCCAAGACTGCTGGTATGACTAACTGCCCTTGTCTCCACCATGTCGTCCAGTTGCCCTAGGATGCATCACTACCTCTCTTGGGCATCTTGAAGGTCTCATAACTTAGTGCAAGCACAAAACAACAGTTTTCCACAAAATCCATTTAATATGTGGTGCCACTAGTCCAACGGCCCCAACCCTCAATTTGACTGGCAATTGTATGTTTTGACTAGTCTGTCAACCTGTCATATCGCACTGTCGTCAGTCCATCGAGTATGTCTGTCATGTCTTGGTACCAAGGTCAAACAAATCATTTATTTAAAGTTTTTATGGCTTAACTCATGTTTGTTTACAAGCTCCTGCTCATGCCAACTAACCTAGGGCCCACTCTACGAGATTTTCAAAATCTAGCATATTAGCCCTCAAGTTCCAAAACTGAGGCCTCCAGCCAATCCAAACTATTCGAGCTCCCGTCAAGAAGGTCTCCCAAAATTTTTTAGTGGCACACAGTCAAGGGAGAACACTTCTGACAAAATAAACTTTTAGTCATCCATCACACCAACCGGGTATGAGAGCATCTTCGCTTATAACCGATAAGTGAGTTTTCTACTTCCTTCTATGAAGTTTCATCATACCAACTGGGTATAATCTACTTACAACTGGTAAGTAGATTTTTCGCATAATTTCCACATCAATCCTCTCAGATGTAATGGTTAAAATATCACTTAGTAGTGGGTTTTCATTTTCGAGGTGCTTATCATCCCAATCGGGTATGATATAAAAACCGCACTCATTCGATAGTGTAGTGAATTTTTTCTTAACCGGCTTGTTGCCTTCATGCAAACTTTCTTAGTTGGCATTCCCAGTACTTCGTGTTCCAACACGATATGAACATCCTTGTTCATTATCATTTGGCCTAATAGCCTTCATTTATCCTAAATGAAAAAAATAAACAAACTTTTCATTTATTTGCAATTTGGTCTCTAAAGTTTTTTTCTTTAACTTTAGGTCCCTAATGTCGGTTTTCCCATAAATTGAGTCCCGAAACTCTAAAATTCACCTTAAGACCTCAATTTATTCAAAATCACAAAAAGGAGCTCAAGTTTACCAAATTTCCATTTTGGTCTCCAACTTTTCCAAAATTACCATTTTGCCCCTACTTTACAAAAATGGTAAGTTTCATCAAAATATTCCAAAAATTGTCCAATTGGTCCTCCAACATCTTTATCATTCCCAATTGGCCCTCAATTTTATGAAATTACACTTTAGTTCCTCGAATTTTTGAAATTCCCAAAATTTCCCCAATTTTCTCCTTAATTTCAACCAATCAAATGATTTTAATTGTTTAAATTGAAGTTAGATTGGAGTTCCTACACCTTCATATAATTCAATTGCACTTTGAATCGCACGATTTGATAACGGAATGACCTCAAACAGAGCTTCGCCGAAAAACTTGACTTAGAGAGAGAAAGCTTCGAAAGCTTACTATCAGGGGCACGACGGTCTGAGCTTTCAATCTAGGCAGATAGCTCTTGTCTTGAGGTTTCTCCTAGGATTAAGAATTGCATCAGATGTCGAATGGAGTGAGAATTTAGTTATTGAAAATCTATTGGTTCTCTCTCTAGCACCGATTGGAATTTATAGAGTGGAGCCAAATTAGCTTACCTTTCCACTCTAATTCAGCTGTATGAGGGTTGTGGAGGTGTTGGGAGGGCTTGATTTGGCTTGAGAAGGGCTCAAATTAGTCGATTTCAGCTCGGTCGAAATAGGGCAGCTTTAGTCCACCGGAGCTACTTCATTGTTCTATCACGCCGGTATTTCTCTAGCGACCCTCGGAGCAAATGTAGATTACAGGCGTGTAGCTGAGTTCTCCCCAAATCTAAAGAACCCGACCATGCCTTCTTTGGCTCAGGAAAATGCCCAAGTTGGAGCTTTGGTTCGAGCTTTGTCGGAAAATGAAGCACTGGGAAAGAGTGGAGTTTTCAGGTGTGAGGAGAATGAATGAAGAGGGGCTCTTTATATTGGAAGCACGAGGATGTCTTGGTCGTCTGATTGTTGCCTTAATAATGGTCATTCATTGCCTGAAACCCCCTGGCTAGAGACTTTTCATCTTTGTTCGCACTACTCAATTTTCCGGCGAGTGAACAATGTTATCATCTAAAGGAAGAAGAGGACACTATTTCGAATTGGATCAAACCGGTACAAATCAGGTTCAAAGATTAAACCGGTCGGTTCATGCTCGATTCGACCAATTTTTTCAAAATTAAAATTTTCTAAATTCATCTAAATTCATTCTCTATCTAATGGTGGCCTCAATTCTCCAATTTGAATTTTCTAAGCCACCTAGAAAAATAAATTTAACAATCGATTCGACAGTGGTTCAATCCGATTAACCTGAACCGGTTTGGTTTTCATCTCCAATTCATCCTAAAGTCCTTTTTCATGACTTTTGTGACTCTTTAGGTCACTTGGGATCCATAAATTTCCCGGTTTTCCCTTTCTTTATTAGTTCCAGTTCATAAACTGACTCGTTTCATAAACCGGTTCAATATGGCTCAGATCTGGTTCACCTGAACAAGTCTTGTTTTCTCTCCCAAATTGTCCTAAGGTCCTTTTCTAAGGTTTTTATGAACCCTTTGAATCACTCAGGAGTTGTAAATTTCCAAAATTGCTCGTTCTCTAATGATCAGGTTTGTGAACCAGTTTGGTTTTCTCACTTGGTTTAACCGGTTCTTTTCCCAGTTTTCCATAACTCCTTAGAGCGGGGTTTACAACTCTCCCCTCCTTTTAGAAGTTTTGTCCCCAAAACTAAACTAGTATTTTTCTCTCCTAGATAGAATCCCTAAATGTCAACTTGGACATGTTAAAACTAAACTAGTTTTAGCCCACTTTAAATCATGCACTTAGGAATTTCTGTCTTTACATTGTTTACACCTTCCATGGAGTTTTATATACACTAGTGTGCCTTGCCTGCAAATCCAAATGTACATCTCTAGGTTCACATCTCCCTTTACTTAGGGCAAGAATCTTCCCTTTGAGGTTCTTACTCAAGATTTTAGGATTAGGAGTTCCAAGATGCCTAATTGTTCCTTTATTTAGTTATTCTTTTCATTGTTGAAACCCTTAGCTCGGTGTTCTTTCAAGCATTACTATCAAGCCCCAACCCGGTTTGGTCGGATCCTCGTGAGCAACCCGCCACTCTTCCCGATTTACTAAGGGTTTTCCCCTCTTTTAAACCCGGGAGGATTCATGTGTCCTTTAAACTTGTACCTTTCCTGGAATACATAAATCAAAACTGCATAAAAATTTTAACTTATATAACTATCTTGCAGGTGTGACTAATAGGAGGTCTTTGGGTAGGTTTCCCTTGGTTACCTAAAAAGGGATATAAGGGAGGGGGTGAGTTCAACGACTTAGTGAATGGGTATATAAAGTTTAAATTTTAGGGAAAAATATTTAAATTGGAGTGTGCCAGACTCCTTATTTTAAAATTTCTCATTTTCAAAATTTTAGTTTAATCGTCATTACTCACTTCTCAACCATAGTCGGTGTGTTTATCAACTAACACACGCTCTTCATCATGAATGGAACACACATGATTAAAACTCTGTGTATGTATGAGGACAGAGACCATATCTCGGTCTCGTGCACATAAAACTCAAACACAAAAGCTTTAGGAAGTCTCAAACACAGTAGTTTCGTGGAGTCCAAACATAGAAACTACGTGGAGTACAAACACAGAACTCCATGACTAATAGGTATGACGAGAAACACAAACCAGTAGTTTCTCACTTCCCTTATTGCCACCATATCATCTAGTAGCCCTTAGGACGCATCACTACTACTCTTGGGCGTCTTAATAGTTTTGAACCTCAAGTGCATGCACAAACAAAGTTTTACTCAAAAGCCATTTAATCTTTGGTGCTATTAGTCCAACGGCCCCGACCCTCAACTCGATCTACAGCTGTTTGTCTTGACCAGTCTGTCGACCTGTCATGTCGCATTGTTGCTAGTCCATCGAGTATGTCAGTCTTATCTTGGTACCATGGCTAATCAATTCATTCATTTAAGTTTTATGACTCTAATTCATGTTTGTTTACGAGCTACTCCTCATGCCAACTGCCCTAGGGCCCACTATTCGAGATTTTCAAAATCGGGCATATTAGCCCCTGAGTTCCAAAACCGAGGCCTCTGGCACATATGAGCATTTCGAGCCCCCGTCAAGAAGGTCTCCCGAAAAGTTTAAGTAGTGGCAAACAGTCAAGGGAGAGCACCTCCAACAAAATATACTTTTCAGTTGTCTATTATATCAACTGAGTATGAGGACATCTCCGCTCATAACCAATGAACAGATTTTCCACTTCCTTCGAGGAAGTTTCATCATACCAACCGGGTATGATCTACTTACAACCGTTAAGTAGTTTTTCCATTTTATTTCCACATCACTCCTCTCAGTTGGGATAATTACCTTCCAGCTGTAGGAGGATCGTAGAGGTGTTGGGAGGGCTTGGTTTAGCCTGAGAAGGAGTCGAATTGGCCGATTTCAGCTCGACCGAAATAGGGCAGCTACGGTCTGTCACAGCTGCTTCACTGTTCGATCACGCTAGTGTTTCTCTAACGACCCTTGGAGCAAATGGAGACTACAGGCATGTAGCTGACTTCTCCCCAATTCTGAAGAACCTGACCTCGCCTTATTTGGCTTAGAAAAGTGCCCAAGTCGAAGCTCTGGTTTGAGCTTCACCGGAAAATGGAGCAGTAGAGAGAGAATAGAGTTTTCAGGTGTAGAGAGGATGAATGAGGAGGGTCTCTTTATATAGGAAGCTCGAGACTTCTTGGTTGTCCGATTGGTTCCTTAATGGCGGTCATTCATTACCTAAAACTCCCTGGACAAAGACTTTTCAGCTTCTTCGGCGCTACACGATTTTTCAGTGAGTGAACAATGCTGTCATCTGAAGGAACAAGACGACACTATTCCGAACCGTACCAGACCGGTCCTAATCGGGTTCAAAGCTTAATCCGGCCGGTTCACCCCCAATTTGACCAAAATTTTAAAATTTTAAAATTTAAAAATTCATTTTCAATCCAATGGTGACCTCAAATCTTAAATTTGAATTTTTTAAGCCACCTAGAAAATTGAATTTAGCATCCGGTTCAACAGTGTTTCAAACCGATCCAAACTGTTCAATCTAGTTCAGATCCAGTTCACTTGAACCAGTTTGGTTTTTCTCTCCAATTCATCCTAAATTCCTTTTTCATGACTTTTGTGACTAATTAGGTCACTTGGGATCCATAAATTTATCAGTTTTCCCTTTCTCTACCAATTCAGGTTCACGAACTAACTCGGTTCATAAACCGGTTCAATCTGGTTCAGATCCTATTCTCCTACACCAGTCTAGTTTTCTATTCGAAATCATCCTAAAAACCTTTTTCAAAGTTTAATGAACCCTTTGGGTCACTCAGGAGTTGTAAATTCCCAAATTGTTCGATCCCTGATGATCGGGTTCGTGAACCGGTTCAGTTTTTTTCATTCAGGTTGATTCTCTCCTTGGTTTCCTTGTTTGAAAGGTACTGGGTTTACAACTCTCCCTTCCTTTTAGGAGTTTTGTCCCCAAAACTAAATCAACATCCTTTGTATCAGGAATAGCTTCCCTTAATGTTCACTTGGGATTTGCTTGACATCTCAACCCTTTAGTTGTTCTTTCACTTAGCCCTTTTTTGAATCACACACTTAAGGAATCACACACTTCCTAGAGTTTATCATAACTAGGCATGTCTTACCCACACGTACAAAAGAATATCTTTATATTCACTTCCTCCTCTACCTAGGGTGGTTTCTTCCTCTTGAGGGTTCTTGCTCAAAATTTCAAGGTCGAGAGTTCTAAGCTATCCAATCATTCCCTTGGGTTTAACTTACTTTCTTGGATTATCCTAGCATGCCTTCTTTAATTCTTTTACCCCATCATGCACTTCCTTTGCAACCTCATCTCCTTATCCCTCGTCACTTGCTTCTATTACCTCTTAGTTAGGATATGTATGGTTACCTATAGTTTTCCTTCCTTGGTAGTATTCTTCCCCTTTCTTTTGAAGTTCTAAGTCTCCTTGAGTGTATCTATCCTCAAAGTGACATACTTAAATGTCATCCTTTCTCGTTTACTCCTTGAAATTTTGTGGGTACTTTCTTTGTATTTTCTCTTACTTGTCCCATAAGTTTATTTTTGTAGGAAATATAACTTTCATTATGATGAAAAAGAATTACAGTTTTCAACTATATTTAATAAGAGAAATTATGGTAAGTACTAACTATGGTACTAGGGTCTTCCTGTGTTTCTTCTTGGGTGAGGTTGTATACTCTGGTTGGGACCCTTGATGTAGTGGCGATATCTTGTCCTCTGTCTAGTGCCCTTGGGTTTCCTTGAAGTGGTAGGTGGGTACTTTCTTGTGTATTGCCCTGAAGGGTTGGGCAGTTTTTCGCAAAATGGCCAGGCTGTCTACATTCGTAGTATATTCGACATAGTCATTCATGGTTTTTCTAGAACTTGGAACAATAGGGGCTTCTCCTTAGCGGAACTATATTTGTCTCCCTTTGTGTATGATAACCTTCCATTGTCCTAAAGAATCACATTCTCGTTCTCCATTTCTGTCCACCTAGCTCCTTTTGTCTTCTTTGACTGTCCTGGCCTCCTTCCTCTTTCCTATCAATTTATTCTACCTGACGGTGTCTCGTCTATACTAGATGCTCACATTCATGGGCCATGCTGATGACAGCAACTAAATCTGTGGGGCACCCTAGTACCCTCATTCGGTCATGTATGTCCATAGTAAGACCATTCACAAATCGTTTGCAAACATTTGTTGGTCCGGAAAGTTAGGGGCAAAGGGTCTTGACTCGTTAAACTTGGTTTCATACTCCGAGATAGAGTTAATCCCTTGTCAAAGTTGGAGGAAGTCTTGTTTCTTCTCGTTGATTAGATGTGGAGCTCGATATTCCTTCATATATCTTTCCTCGAATAGCTCATGTGAGGGTGGTGGCATGCAAGCTTCTGATATTATCCCACCACCTCTTCGCACTAGTTTCCAGGAAAAACTCTGCCAGGATCACCATATCCTTTGGTGAAATCTTGACCATCCCCATGAGTTTCTTGATGCTAGCTAGCCAATCCATAGTAGCCCCTGCATCCTTTTCTCCAAGGAATGATTTACATCCTAATTGTCGGAGGGTTTTGAGGTATTTTGGAATGTCCATTGGAGGATGAACGATAGTAGGAGGGGGATGGGATTATACTTCCTCAAGCTCAGCTTGAGGGTTGGTGTCCACCTCAGGAGTGAGATTAGGCCATCCAAACACTCGAGTGAACTCTTCGTACAATCTCATATGTTCCAAGCTTAATCCAGGTGGGGTTGTCTGGGCTCCTCAGGGAGTTTCCATAGGGAGGGTTGGTTGGGCAATGTCGGAGACTGTGTCTCTAGTTCTCTTGGTTCCTTTCTTGGGAGCCATCTTTAAATGTTAAAATTATTCCTATTAGTTACTATGTTCTCTAGTCTTGATAATGTATTTGAGGAAATTGGCTCTGATACCACTCTAGCTGTCATGCCCTGACCCAATTTGGTCGGATCCCCGTGAGCAACCCACCACTCTTATCGGTTTACTAAGGGTTTTCCCATCTTTTAAATCCGAGAGGAGTCAGACATCCTTTAAACCTATACCTTTCCTGGAATACATAAATTAAAACTGCATAAAAATTTTAACTTACATACTTGTCTTGCAGGTGTGACTAACAGGAGGTCTTTGGGTAGGTTTCCCTTGGTTACCTGAAAAGGGATATAAGGGAGGGGGTGAGTTCAACAACTCAGTGAATGGTTGTTTAAAGTTTGACTTTTAGGGGGAAATATTTAAATTGGAGTGTGTCAGGCTCCTTATTTTAAAATTTCTCATTTTCAAAATCTCAGTTTTATCGTCATTACTCACTCCTCAACCATAACCAGTATGTTTATCACCTAACACACACCCTTCATCATGAAGGGAACATACATGATTAAAACTCTGTGTTCGTATGAGGACAGAGACCATATCTCGGTCTCGTGCACATGAAACTCAAACACGGAAGCTTTAGGAAGTCCCAAACACAATAGTTTCGTGGAGTCTAAACATAAAAACTCCATGGAGTATAAATACAGAACTTCATGGAGTACAAACACATTACTATAAGGAGTACAAACACAGAACTCTAGGGAGTACAAATACAGAACTCTATGGAGTACAAACATAGAACTCCATGACAAACTGGTAGGACAAGAAACACAAACCCTGTAGTTTCTCTCTTCCCTTATTTCCACAATGTCATCCAGCAGCCCTTAGGACGCATCACTACCCCTTTTAGGCGTCTTAATGGTCTCGAACCTCAAGTGCATAAAAAAAAAAGTTTTTCTCAAAAGCCATCTAATCTTTGGTGCCACTGATCAAATGGCCACAACCCTCAACTTGACCTACAGCTGTTTGTCTTAACTAGTCCGTCGACCTGTCATGTCACACTACCACTAGTTCATCGTGTATGTCGGTCTTGTATTGGTACCATGGCCAATCAATTCATTCATTTAATTTTTATGGCTTCAATTCATGTTTGTTTACGAGCTCCTGCTCATGCCAATTAGCCTAGGGCCCACTGTTAGAGATTTTCAAAATTGGGCATATTATCCCCGAGTTCCAAAATCGAGGCCTCCGACCTAACAGAGCTAATCGAGCTCTTGTCAAGAAAGTCTCCCAAAATATTTAAGCAATGGCACACAGTTAAGGGAGAGCACTTCTAACAAAATATACTTTTCAGTTTTCCATCATACCAACCGAGTATGAGGACATCTCCACTCATAACCGATGAACGGGTTTTCCACTTCATTCGAGAAAGTTTCATCATACCAACCGGGTATGATCTACTTACAACCGATAAGTAGTTTTTCCATTTGATTTCCACATCACACATCTCAGGTGTGATAATTAAAATACCACTTAGCAGTGGGTTTTCATTTTCGAGGTGCTTATCATCCCAACCGGGTATGATATTAAATTCTCACTCACCCATTAATGTAGTGAATTCCTCTCGACCGGTTCTTTGTATTCACGTGAGCTTATCCTTGTTGCCATTCCCGGTACTTCGAGTTGCTACACGATATGAACATCTCTATTTATTATCCCCCGGCCTAATAGCCTTCATTCATTCCAAAACTAAACTTTTCATTTATTTGCAATTAGGTCCCTAAAGTTATTTTTCTTTAAATTTAAGTCCTTAATGCTGGTTTTTCCTCAAATTAAGTTCTGAAACTTTTAAAATTAACCTTGGGACCTCAATTTATTCAATTTCACAAAAAGGGGTTCACTTTCCCAAATTTCCAATTTGGTCCCACAACTTTTCCTAAATTACCATTTTGCCCCTACTTTACAAAAATGGTAAGTTTTGCCCCAAAAATTCCAAAATTGCCCAATTGGTCCTCCAACATCTTTATTATGCCCAATTGGCCCTCAATTTTATGAAATTTCACTTTAGTACCTCAAATTTTTGAAAATCCCAATTTTCCCCAATTTTTCCCCCAATTCCAACCTTTTAAATCAGCTGAATTTTATTTTATCAAATTATCTGATCAAATTAGTTTAATTGTGGAAATTGAAGTTAGATTGGAGTTTCTACACCTTCATATGATTCAATTGCACTTTAAATCGCGTGATTTGGTGTCGGAATGAGCTCAAACATAGATTCGCCGGAAAACTAGTCTTAGAGAGAGAAAGCTTCAAAAGCTTACCGTTGGGGGTGCGGCGGTCCGAGATTTTTATCTGGGCAAATAGCTATTTTCCTAAGGTTTCTCCTAGGATCAAGAATTGCATCAATTGATGCCTAATTAAGTGAGAATTTTATCATCAAATTTCTATTAGTTCTCTCTCTAGCACCAGTCAAAAATTGTAGAGAGAAACCAAATTGGCTTAACTTTCAGCTTTAATTCAATTGTAGGAGGATCGTGGAGGTGTTGGGCCTAAGGAGGACTTAAATTGGTCGATTTCAGCTTGGCCGAAATAGGGCAGCTTCGGTCCACTGGAGCTACTTCACTATTCGATCATGCTGCGTTTCTCCAACGACCCTCGAAGCAAATGGAGACTATAGGCGTGTAGCTGACTTCTCCTCAATTCTAAAGAATCCAACCTCACCTTATTTGGCTCAGAAAAGTGCCTAAGTCACAGCTCTAGTTCGAGCTTCACCAAAAAATGGAGCAGCAGAGAGAGAATGGAGTTTTCAGTTGTGGAGAGGATGAATGAGGAGGGGCTCTTTATATAGGAAGCTCGGAGACTTCTTGGTCGTTCAATTGGCACCTTAATGGTAGTCATTCATTGCCTAAAACTCCCTAGTCATAAACTTTTCAGCTTTGCCGGTGCTGCATGATTTTATGGCTAGTGAACAGTGCTGTCATCTAAAGGAAGAAGACGACACTGTTCCGAACCGAAACGGTCCGAACCAAGTTCAAAGCTTAAACTGGCAGGTTCACCCCAATTCAATCGAATTTTTAAAATCAAAAAATTTCTAAATTCATTTTCTATCCAATGGTTGCCTCAAATCTCAAATTTGAATTTTTTAAGCCACCTAGAAAAATAAATTTAGCATCCAATTCAAACCGGTTCAATCTGGTTCGGATCCGATTCACCTAAATCGGTTTGGTTTTCATCTCCAATTCATCCTAAAGTCCCTTTTCATGACTTTTGTGACTCATTAGGTCACTCGGGATCCATAAATTTCATGGTTTCCCCTTTCTCTATTGGTTCTGGTTCATGAACCAACTCGGTTCATAAACCATTTCAATCTGGTTCGAATCTGGTTCTCCTAAACCGGTCTGGTTTTCTCTCCCAAATTATTCTAAGATCCTTTTTCAAGGTTTTATGAACCCTTTAGGTCACTTGGGAGTTTTAAATTCCCAAATTGCTCGTTCCCTGATGATCGGGTTTGTGAACCGAATTAATTTTTCTCATTCGGGTTGACCGGTTCTCTCTCCGGTTTCTTGTTTTAAAGGGACAAGGTTTACAATTACGTACAAGTTTCAGTGTTATCACCTATTTGTCCTATTTTGACCCTTCTTCCATCCATTGTTTATTATAACTTCGGTCCAACTTTTATGTTTAACTTTTTCATGCTTACTAACTGACTCTTCCTTTGAGTCATATTTTCCTCAGGACTATTGGGCTTACATGCCCCTTATAGCATGACATTTTCTAGAACTTATCTCTGTCCATTAGATTGCTAGAACACTTCTTCGAGGGTCGTTCTCAACTTTCCAACCTTTTAGGGATTGTATAACTTCATCCCTCTTTTATTTTGGTAGTATTCATCGACTACGTTTACCGTTATCCAATCAACTTACCTAACCATGCCGGTTCTCCTTACACACTCGTCCCTTCCCAACTTCCTTATTAGGTGTTTCCAGTTCCAATTATTTTGTTTCCTAATGGTTTACTGACAAGCTGGGATTTTTTCCTTCTTAAATCCTTGGCATTCTTTATTTAAGGATTTTTCATTTTACTTAATCCAATTTTACTTACTCATGATCATTTCATCATTCTTTAATTCAAATTAATCACTTTTAGTCTATGTGTCGATTCCTTTGCTTGGGAAGGTCCTCTTCTTCCAATTTTGTTCTCTACTATGTCCCTCATAGTAGAGACTTCCATCTTAGGAGCTACATGCTCAACCTTCTTATCATTCCTTAGAGAGTTCTTTCTTCCTTTCTTCTCACCCCTTTATATGTTAAGGCATTTGCCCGCTTTAGATCCTTCTCTATTTACAACTTCTGTTTCATCCCTTATTCCTTACTTGAGATACTTCCGATTATCAGTCTTATTTTGTGCACTCCACACCATGCTCAGTCATCCACTCTTTAGGCTTCATTATGCACGTGTGAACTATGACCCGTCTCACTAATTGTGGTTATTCCTCCTTAGCCGCATCTATTTCTTTTAGGGAGAGTTCAAATCCTCCTTGTTTTAAGATTTCTTGATCATTATGTGAGAGGCTTGCCTACTCCTTTCTTGGCTTGAATTTAGTCGTTAATTTGGCCATTTGTCTTTTTAAGGATTTCTTTCATCCTTCTTTTCCCAATATTTGGCCTTTCCACCTCTCCCTTCTTTGTTGGAGTTTAAATTATAACCTTCACGAGTATCAGTTCATTAACTGCCTCACCCTTACCATTCCCTTGGTTTAATTATCTTAGGGCAATTGTTTCTCAAGTTTTCTTGTCCTTAATGTCCATCCTTCTACCCTTTTTAGGGTGTAGTCCTTTCTACTTCCTAGTCTTCCTTAGGGCATCATTTATTCTCCTTAACTAATTTGTTGTAACAACTTGCTTCCTTCTGCTATGTTTGTCCAAAACTTCTATTTGGCTTCACTGCTTTTTCCAAAGTGAGTCGTATTTGCAATCTCAAGACACTTCATTTGTCGTCAAATGCTCGGCTGGTCTGCTCTCGTGGAGGCACTCCCTTCTTTGCTCCTAAATGGCTGGGAATTTCTTCTTAAGGAAAAATTTTCTCCAGCTATACTTTGTTCTTGTTTGTGGTTTATCAAGATCCTACCTTCAATCGTTTTTCCTCCCTACCACTATGCTAGGATCTTGAAGAGCTTCCTCTTGGATGTAGTTGAAATTCCGAGCAGGAGTTATACTTTTAGGGATGGTATCCTTTCGCATTTCTTATAGCTATGGGGGTGTTATTCTTGGGAAATGTTGTCCTAAATCCTTGTGGTGTGGGACAGTCCTTCACATCATGTCTCATTTCCTTACACTTGCAATAGGTCGTTTCCTTGCTCAGTTATTCCAAGAGTTCTCCTAGACTCCTTAATTACTTTGACAATTTTTTTGCTTGTTGTGCCTTCTTTGCCCAACAATTCTCTTGATTCATTCCTTTATTTGGGATGGGAATCTCCTTGGTGTCCATAGTGTTTAAGGTAATGCGAGTTTGTTTGGTTACTTTCATTGAGAAATCTTCCTACAATTGAGGCGCAAGTTCACATTATTTTGAGAGGTATGATTTTAGAAACTTGGAGTTCTTTATTATTGGAGAGGTAGTACAATAGGTCAGGGTCTTAGCACCATTACAAAAAGTGTTTACGAAACAGATGGGTAGCTACTGGGTTCTTGACAAGCATCCTACTTAGTAAGGTTATAAGTCATTGATGGCATTCCTGGCCTTAGGCTTGGCTTCCTTCATATTCAGGATTATAACCTCAATAGATCCTGGCACCATCCTTTTGGATACTTCCCACTAATGTCTCTTGGTTCCTTGGGACTTCTCGGGTATTTTAGGGTGATCTCCCTATGGGAATAGAGTGTTGGTTGTGTTGGTAATGCCAATCCAAGTTTTCTTGGTTCCTCTCCTAGGAGCCATCTAAAAATTTTAAAATTTTCTCTTAGTTACTATGTTATATAGTCTTGATAAAGTATTCGAGGAAATAGGCTCTGATACCACTCAAGTTGCCATGCCACAACCCGATTTGGTCGAATCCCCATGAGCAACCCACCACTCTCCCGGTTTATTAAGGGTTCTCTCCTTCTTTAACTTGGGAGGAGTAAAGCGTCCTTTAAACCTGACCTTTCCTAGAATAACATATATTAAAATTGCATAAAATTTTAACTTTACATACCAATCTTGCAAGTGTGACTAACACGAGGTCTTTGGATAGGTTTCCCTTGGTTACCTGAAAAGGGATATAAGGGAGGGGATGAGTTCAACGACTTAGTGAATGGGTGTTAAACTTTGAATTTTAGAAAAAATGTTTAAATTGGAGTGTGTTAGACTCCTTATTTTCTTTTAAAACAAATCATCTTCAAAATATCGGCTTTCATAGCCATTTATCAATCCTCAATTATAACTGGTATATTTATCAACCAACACACACCCTTCATCATGAATAGAACACATATTCGCAAGTCAACATGTCCATTGCACCCACTTGTGGCGTCGGAGCGACTTTACCGGCCGCCTAGATAAAAGCACGCCCACTTCTACCCTGAGAATGAGTGGATGTACATGACATCTAACCCTTAATCCCGTAAATAAAACTCAGTGTCCGTATGAGGACAAAGACCTCATCCCGACCCCACCCTGGTCTCATGCGCATAAAGCTACGTCGGGCTTCTAAGACTACTGGCATGAATAACTGTCATTATCTCCACCATGTCGTCCAGTAGCCCTAGGACACATCACTACCCCTCTTGGGCATCTTGAAGGTCTCGTAACTCAGTGTATGCACAAAACAAAAATTTTCCACATAAGCCATTTAATCTGTGGTGCCACTAGTCCAACGGCCCTGGTCCTCAACTCGACTTGCAAATGTTTGTCTCGACTGGTCCATCAACCTATCATGTCGCACTATCGTCAGTCCATCGTGTATGTCGGTCTTGTCTTGGTACCATGGCCAAACAAATCATTCATTTAAAGTTTTAATGGCTTAACTCATGTTTGTTTATGAGCTCTTGCTCGTGCCAACTAGCCTAGGGCCCACTGTACAAGATTTTCAAAATCGGTTATATTAGCCCCAAGTTCAAAAATCGAGGCCTTCACCCTATCTGGGCTATTCGAGCTCCCGTCAAGAAGGTCTCCCAAAGTATTTAAGCAGTGGCACACAATCAAGGGAGAACACTTCTGACAAAATAAACTTTTAGTCATCCATCACACCAAGCGGGTATGAGGACATCTTCGCTTATAACCAATAAGTGGGTTTTCTACATCCTTCCAGGAAGTTTCATCATACCAACCGGGTATGATCTACTTACAACCGGTAAGTAGTTTTTTCACGTAATTTTTACATCACTCCTCTTAGGTGTGATGGTTAAAATACCACTTAGTAATGTGTTTTTATATTCGATGTGCTTATCATCCCAACCGGATATGATATAAAAATCTCACTCACCTGATAGTGTAGTGAATTTCCTCTTAACCGGCTTGTTGCCTTCACGCGAACTTGTCTTAGTTGGCGTTCTCTGTACTACGTGTTCCTACACGATATAAGCATCCTTGTTCATTATCATCTGGCCTTCATCTCGAATGAATGAAAAAAACCAAACTTTTCATTTATTTGCAATTAGGTCCCTAAAGTTATTTTTCTTAAACTTTAGGTCCCTAATGCCAGTTTTTCCCCAAATTGAGTCCCAAAAATCTAAAATTCACCTTATGATCTCAATTTATTCAAAATCACAAAAAGGAACTCAAGTTCCCCAGATTTCCAATTTGGTCCCCAACTTTTCCTAAATTACCATTTTGCCCCTACTTTACAAAAATGGTAAGTTTCACCCCAAAATTTATCCAATTGGCCCTCCAACATCTTTATCATGCCCAATTGGCCCTCAATTTTATGAAATTACACTTTATTCCCTCAAATTTTTGAAATTCCCAAATTTTGACCTTCCAACACAGCCGAATTTGATTTTATCCAATTGACTGATCAAATGAGATTAATAGTTGAAATTGAAGTTAGATTGGAGTTTCTACACCTTCATATGATTCAATTGCACTTTTAATCACACGATTTGATACCAGAATGAGCTCAAATGGAGCTTCACCGGAAAACTAGACTTCGAGAGAGAAAGTTTCGAAAGCTTATCGTCGGAGGCATGGTGGTCCGAGCTTTCAATCTAGGCATATAACTCTTGTCCTAAGGTTCCTCCTAGGATCAAGAATTGCATCAATTGATGTTGAATTGAGTGAGAATTTAGTCATTGAAAATATGTCAGTTCTCTCTCCAGCACCAATCGGAATTTACAAAGGGGAGCTAAATTGGCTTACCTTTCTGCTCTAATTCAACTATAGGAGGGTTGTGGAGGTGTTAGGAGGGTTTGGTTTGTCCTGACAAGAGCTCGAATTGGCTGATTTCAGCTTAGCCGAAATAGGGCAGCTTCGGTCTGTCGGAGCTGCTTCACTATTTTATCACGTCGGCATTTCTCCGGCGACTCTCAAAGCAAATGGAGACTACAAGTGTGTAGTTGACTTCCCCCCAAATCTAAAGAACTTGGCCACGCCTTCTTTGGCTAAGAAAAATGCCCAAGTGGGAGCTCTAGTTCGAGCTTCACCGAAAAATGGAGCAGTGGGGAGAGAGTGGAGTTTTCAGGTGTGAGGAGGATGAATGAGGAGGGGCTCTTTATATAGAAAGCTCGAGGAGTTCTTGGTCGTCCGATTGGCTCCTTAATGGTGGTCATTCATTGCCTGAAACTCCTGGCCAAAGACTTTTCATCATCGTCTACGCTGCTCGATTTTTCAACGAGTGAATTGTGCTATCATCTGGAGGAAGAAGACGACAACTATTGCAAATCCGACCGTACTGGTCCAAACGAGGTTCAAAGCTTAAATCGGTCTATTAAGGCCCAATTCGATCGAGTTTTTCAAAATTAAAATTTTCTAAATTCATTCTCTATCAACTGTGGCCTCAATTCTCCAATTTGAATTTTCTAAGCTACCTAGAAAAATGAATTTAGCATTCGGTTCAATAGTTGTTCAAACCGGTTCAATACGGTTCGGGTCCAGTTCACCTGAACCGGATTGGTTTTCATCTCCAATTCATCCTAGAGTCATTTTTCATAACTTTTGTAACTATTTAGGTCACTTGGGATCCATAAATTTCTCGGTTTGCCCTTATTTTTTTGTTCTGATTCATAAACCAACTCAGTTAATAAACCGGTTCAATCCGGCTCGGATCCGGTTCATCTAAATCGATCTAATTTTCTCTCCCAAATTGTCCTAAGGTCATTTTCCAAGGTTTTTATGAACCTTTTGAATCTCTCGGTAGTTGTAAATTTCTCAAATTGTTTGTTATCTAATGATCGAGTTTGTGAATTGGTTCGATTTTTTCACTCGATTTAATCGGTTTTTTTCCTGGTTTTCCTTAACTCTAAAGAGCAGGGTTTACACTTACACTCAAGGTCTGGTAATTGAAAAATCTTGACCAATAATTAAAAATCGGAATTTCCCCATACTCCAATTATGCCTTCGGTGACATTTTTACAATTTCGACATTCTAATTTACCATTTAAACCCTGCATTCACCAACAATACTTATAGCACACAAAGATCTACACTACTCAATCACCCTCTTACATTCCTTGTTTAAATGATTTATTATAATCTCACGTGTGGGACTGTTCTTTAGTGCATACCTATTAATGTCCAAGTTCTCCCACACGATAAGGGTTTAAACAGCACCCATTTCAAGAGCATTCAATGTGTCATCCACCCCAAAAACATATTTTCCTGGAACCTCACTAATCTTCTCAAAGTACTTTCCAATCAACTTTTTCTCATTTATGAACTTCACATTTGAGAAAATTTCTACGGACAACTCGATAGCTTGATTAAATCCATTTTCACCTCCATAGGAAACATCAACAACATTCGGTATCTTAGCCTGTAGACGAAGTTCTAACATAACTGACTGGCTCAGCTCGGTCTTGAAATCGGCTAAACCAGCAAGTTTCTATCATTTGGATTAGGAGTAACAAATAAAAAGTGTTCTTTAATAGAAAGTAAAGATAAAATAATAGTGACAACCATATTAAATGATAATGCACTAATAAATTATGTTTTAATTTAAATGAATACCTCCAAAATATTAAAAAAATAAGTGATTAATAAATTATTTTAAACCAATAACACTCTAAGTTTCTTCAAAAAAAATTTCTTGCTCAACATAATTTTTTTCAAATCAGTCCGTCCATAATATACTTAATTAAATGATGAATGGATGATCAGTGCTTCTATTAGGCCTCCCATGACTTGTAAAATGATTGATTGTTGGGCCAGCCTTCCGGCCCATAACATAGCTGCAAGAAGGACGTTGTGTGAAATTGAAGAATGGAGAAGAACCTTAACGGAGGAGGGAGTAAGAACACTGCACGTCCGCGATACTGACTGATGAAATTGCATTCACGAGACGAACTCCATCATTACCGATCTCTCTCAAATGGAGGATTTGAATGAGATTTCAATTGATTTGTCCAACTGCGTTAGGAAGCAAATGAGGAGGAGATGGAGGTGCAGTCAAGCATCCTTGCGGCTCCGACCAAAAAAGAGGGACACTAGAGTAGAGCAAAGGATGATAAAGATGAAGATATGTCATTATCAATTTTCTATCACTCTGGGCGGTGTCTAAGACGACAGATAAGTACAAGGAAGCCATTGTTAAAGCAGTCCTCTAATTATATGATTGCGATTGTCAAATATATGAAAATTTGAATAATAATATTGATTCAATATTGTCAAAGCTATCTTATAAATCATGAAAATAAAAATAATACGAAGAAATTCAGAAAAAATATCAGCAATCGAATCATATTCAATTAGCTTCAGGGAGTTCATCATCTTCCTCATCAACACTCAACCTTTTCTTTAAATTGGCTATTGTTACGCTTTTATTGATGGAGTTAGCATCCCCTTTACTCCCATCATTGTTTATAATGTCTTCAATCTCATCCTGATGGACTCACTCAGCTTCTCTCTCTTTGATATTTTCTTTGATAAAATTAGATATGCATATACAATTAGATTTTAAATATAAATTTAATATAATATAATATAATATATGTGAATTTGCTAGTGCTATAATATCACATAATAAAAAGAAATAATATCATATATCATATATCATATTGTCCTTCCCTTCACATATGTCAAAATCATAATTAGTGAATTATTTTACTTGCTCTTATTCGGTTGAGTTTCCAGTAAATATGGATTATTTTACTAGTTTTTGTTTCCTCTCAAATGTCGACTACATTGTTTACATGTGTCTCCATCTTTTAGATTATACAGATGAGGTTGATCATCTAATATCTAATCCCCACCTTCTTGACAAGATTATGGGACTCTCTAAGAAACGCGGTCAAAAAAGGACTCCCAAGAAGACTGTTGTCGCCACCACTTGTTCTGCTGTGATTAGGAAAATTCCGTCTGAGGTTTATCGTATGTTACAGGAGATTGGTGGTGTTGAATTGAAGTTAATCATGGAGAAGCCATTAACGATCATCGACTTGAATCGGGGCTTGGGCCGGTTATCCTTCCCATTTGGTAACCTTTTTTCAGATTTCTTGAGGTCCGAGGAGCAGGAGCACCTCGAAAACAGAAGAGATGTTCCCGTCATCGTTATAGAGCCCTCCTTGGAGGTTTTAAGTCTCACCTTAAAAAGTTGGAAGATGACTAAGGGACTCGTGCATGTGGTGATAGGTGGGATGGGAACAAGGCTGAGGATGACGTAGGTTAAGGTCGACTTCGAAGAAGAGACTGGTGGTGGCCATAGTCAACCACCCCTTCTCTGGCCAACTTTCAGTTCGCCCAAGTACAACTCTGTTGCTTCCACTTTTTCGGCACAATGTAGTGGCAGATATGGTGAGTGATTATATTTGAAAAAATTGAAATAATAACTATTTGGATTAATTTTAGAGTATATAAATAAAGGGTGATCTAAAGATTTCTTCCATATTTTCTTTCATTGTACACTTCATTTTATAATTCTCCAACTTTTCAATTACTGCACATTTTTTATCATCAGCAACTTTAATTTGCTTTTAAAATAAGATCAATTGTAGAAATACCATGATTTCTCCTATAAAAATGTCCGACAGTATCAGAAATAATATAATTTCGTTATCTGTTACTAGAATAATCCATTTAGTTTATTGCAGTAACAAATATAATACTATAAAATAGACACAATTATAGCAATCAAATACAAATGAAAATTGATAACCTAATATGATTCAATTCATCTATTTTTGAAATAATTATATAAAACATTAATTTGTGAAACAAAAAATAAAAAGATTAGTGTACTAAACAAACCTTCATATCATATCCTTAGTATTCGAATTTATACGCATTTAAAGCGCAATAGAGATATTAAGTTCTGATAAAATAAAAAAGAACAAAATTAGGTATATATATGCTCCCTCGAATTATGATCTGTTGAGATGAGGGGATAGAGAATAACGAAGACCCATATCTGTATCCAAGATTATTCGCTCTTGCTCATCCTCGATAGGCCCAACACTCATCCTCAATAGCCCAACTCCACGGAGTACGAGGCCTACAGCTGTCATTAGCACAAGTAGGAGAACAGCTCCCGCTTGACACGCCATCAAGAATAATACTGTGCACATGATTCATTTCCTAGATACTTGGGAAATGACTGGTTTATTGCGTAGAGGCTTGGAAAGTAACTGCAAGATGTTAATTCTATATATTTATAGTTTTATGTATAATATTTTTATTATATATTTATATCATAAAATTTTATTAATATACATTTATTTAAAATATATAATAATATAAATAATTCATTAATAATATAAATCCATAAAATAAAATGAGTGTAATAAAAAAGTAAAATAATTAGATTGTATTATAAATGTACATTTTGACGCCCAAGTTGGCAGCAGTAAACCGTCAATGAAATATGTACAGCCTACTCACATCCAAATCTACCCAAACGCCTATGAAATGTTATTGCCATTGAGTGTAATTTGGGAAGTATCAAGTATCATGTGCTCTACACGTGACATTCTGGACACTATTATCACGAACAAACCAACCGCTGGATCTCTGGGTCGTGGCGGGGAAGTATCAAGTATCATGTGCTTTACAGGTGACACTCTGGACACTATTACCACGAACAAAGCCTACCACTGGATCTCTGGGTGTATCATATGAAGTATCCATTCAGATACAACTCCCACCAATGTAATTCTTCTTCTCAGCGGCCCTTTGCAGCATGATTTGAAACCATAGATGGATAAGCTTTATAGTGGATTGACCGTGTGAAGCAGCCTCCGTGCCGCCGCAGCACCATCGCGGTGGACCTTTCGGTCATCGGCCACGCAGGGATCCGACTGGTCGTGGAACCAGCCCACTGACTTCGCCTCGTACACGATTTGCGACAGACCTGGAACACCGCAAGATCACCGAAATGCCTCGGAAATCAATCGTCGGTACTCGGAAAGGAAATCACTCGAGAAATTTAACCGGAGCACTCTCGCGCGAATTCGGAGCGTACTCGAGGAATTTAAGTGGAGTTTTTCGCGTTCACCATGCTTGAGGGTCTGCTTGTTGTGGCGGATGTCGTGGACGGTGGCGGTGATCTTCCAGCAGAGAGGACGACCGACGTAGAAGAGGACGAGGACAACAAGCACCGCTAACGCTACGTGGAATGAAACTCCAACTGCTGGGGACGCCATTGCTAAAAGCTCTCGACCAGTAGATCTTTTTTACTCCCTCTCATCCATTTAATATTTGTTGGGCAGGAAAAGGCGATGAATACCGAACACCAGAATGTATAAACCGAGTGAGAGTAGAGGTTCCTTATAAGAACCCGGCGTACATGAGCCCAATAATCAAACCTTCTGCCTTTTGTATATTTCTATTCATTTCCAACAATAAATTTCTATTAGGAAAAACAAGATTGCAGATATGCATGGAAAATTCCAAGAGACCCGAGCTAATCCAAGCATTTCCATGAATAACTGATGATGAATTTGAACGAAGAAAGAATGGAAAACATGCTTCATTGTAGTGGCACTCTCCTTTAGGGCTTCTGGTTGATGCAGTCCTGAATCTCCTCCAGCGTCTTCCCTTTGTCTCTGGGACGACCTTGGCCACGAACAGGATCGTCAGTAGCGAGATCCCCGAGTACACAAAGAACGTCCCTGCAAGAGTCCCACAAGTGGGTCGGCGTTAGGCTCGATGATTCCGAGCTTATTATATTCGGAAGCATAAGTGCCTTATGTAGGATCGGTTCGCTACCAGTGAAACTCCAGCTTATGAGGAAGTTGAACGTGTAGGAAACTGCCCAAGCCCCTAGCCAAATCACCAGCACCACCAAGCTCCCTGCAACTCCCTTTTATGTCAATTGGAAATATCTGTCACAGTGAAAATATATTTTCGGTCACCTCTTTCCATATGATCTTGCTGGTATTCGGACCGGTAACTAATAGGAAAATTTTTATGACAAAATAGCTTACCTCAGACATTATCACCCAATGAACTACTCCCATTCCAATGGAAATGCTGCTATATAGATCTGAAAATGAGCGTAGCAGATAAGATTTACAAGTACTGGAAAAGGGAGCCATGGGTTTTCGTGAGGTTTAACTCGTCAAAATTGCTAGATTACCAAAACAACAACTATGAGAAGGGGAACGATCTCGTTCAACAATTCATTGGCCTAATCAGAGGATATTTGAGAAAATACATGTAAATAATAGGAGTGAGTGTAATTACAAGGGAGTTGAAGGTGATGTAGTGACAAAGGTACCTTCATGTAGAAGGAGAGTCCCATCAAGAATGAGCCCAACAATGTCACCAACAAACAAACATTCTTGAGACTTTTTTTCAAGATTGTATCATTGTTAATCATATTTGTTTATTTGTTATCATTTATGCATTTTTATCAACTAATCAAATGATTGAATGCAGGATATGTTCTAGCTACACATAATTTGGATATACAATAATTTGTGATAAGAATAAATACAAGCGAAGAAATACAATGGGAGAAATAAATGGACAGATTCAAAATTAGAGTACACTTGGATGATAATAGTAAACTTTAATTCAATTATTTTATAAAAGAAAAAATAAGGTTTACACCCTAAAAAATATAGTAATAAACATAGTAATATGCAAATTTTTCAAATGTTTCTAAATAGAATGCATATGAAGAATTTTAGTTATATTCGACGTATAGGTACTTAAATGAATAAAAGTAAAAGTCTACATAATTTCATTGAATACTTAAACTCCACTATAAGAGTTCATCATGGGGACTATATTAGGTCGGACCACATCCTTTTAGTAGTAGACTGCACAATAAGTATATAATACAAGTTGAAAGGTTTTAGTTTTGAAAATAAATGGTTAATAAACCTTGAATGTCGAATTGTTATTGAGATAACTTGAGAATGTATGCGTTTGAATACCCTCAATTCAGTATGCTTTCAGATTGGTCACACTACCAAACACTTCTGGAATCTTAAGATAATTGTAATTATGTAAGAAAGGAGATCTACCGACTACAAGAGAAACTAGCCAAAGTGAATCTTGCATCACTGAAAGCATTGACATAACATCTAGGCTAATATTTAGGTTTGATTAAGCTTGGAAAGAGTAGTAATTATACTGGAGCCAAGAGTGGGTGATTAAATGGCTACGTGAGAGAGACATAAACACAATTTTTTCATCAAAACACTATGATCATATAAAACTGTAATGTCATTCTTGCAATGAGGGGCACATACGGGAGTTGGCTAATAAAAAATGACCAAATTATAAAAGGTTTTCACGACTACTATAATAATATGTTTACAGAGTGAAAATATGATGAAATTGAATATAACCTAAATGTTGGAGTAGGCTATCTTTAAAAATAACAATAAAATGATAATTATCACAAGAGAGTAAGTGAAAGGAGCAATTTTCCAGTTTGAAAGAAATAAAGCAGCGCGTCCAAATGGGTTTAATGGTTAATTTTTTCAATATTGATGGAGATTATTGGGATTTACATTTTTTTGACGGCCAGTGATTTATTTTTAGTAGGATATCTCTCTTATATACTAAATTAGATAGATATAATTATTATACTAAAGGTAATTAATCTGGAAAAAAGGTTCCAATTTCTGTATATCTCCCTTTATAATTTCATATATAAAATTATTTAAAAATTATAGTTAATAGACTATTATCCAGTGGAGTGGCATTTCTTAAAGATACTTTTAATTAAATTAAATTTTTATATTAAATTTATTTAATAAATTATACTGTATATCTTTATAGTGTTATTTTGAACGATTAAAATACATATCTAATCTAATCAACTACTAGACAGTAATATTATTTATCTATATTTTTTTATTTTAATTGTATATATACTTTATAGAAATATTACTAAGACTATATTTAGATTAATGAGTTTGGAGTGATTTTGGGGGATTTGATGGGTTTGTAGATGTTATTAAATATTTTTAAATTTATTGGTTGAATGGAGTGGAAGTACAAATAATTAAAAGTATAAATATATTATTATATTTTTAATTAAATATTTTAAAATAATTATATATATTTTAAAATATATAACCATCCAATGTACCATTATACTAACATATTTTTTCAAAATTATACACATATTTTAACAATAACAAAAATAATATTAATTAATAATAACATAATATATAATATAGAAAACATTAATAACAATAATTTATTTAGCAGTAATAACTTTATTTAACAGTTATAATAGCTTTATTCTCTATAATCAAACATTGTAATTTACATTTTTTATATATAATAATAAATTTATTTAACAGTTTAAAATCCATATATCAAAATACAACAAACAAATCTCATTAGCATATGTAAAATACAACATCATATATTCTTTTTTATATACAATAATTCACATGAATTATTAATTTATTTTGCACCTAAATAAAAAATACAATATGTGTTATACAAGTTAAATGGTTTTGTTGACACACTATCACTGATAAATATCTATATATGATCAAATATAAATAATATAAAAAAATATATATTTGTTGATAAACTATTAATATTTTACTTACCATTCTTGATATAAAATTACTTAATTTTAATTATATTTAGAAATTGTATTTGTATGATCTTTACCGAGACATATTTTAAAATTTTATTTTTAAAAAGTGTTTTTTTAAAAAAAATAAATATTGTATTTATCAGTTTTTTTATGAGTTAATTATTAGGAAAATAATTGACTGAAAACTAATGAGATATTTTCATTAGCAAAAACTATAATAATATTATATGAGAATATTTTTTTTGACAACATAGGAATAAAAGTGGATGTTGAGAATATTTATTTTTTATGTATTACATATAAATAAGTTAAGTTTAGGCAATAATATCATGTATTATATTTTTATATTTGAATTTCTAGTGCACCTATTTTAATTGATATTTTAAATTACCTAAAACTAAGTGGGAGAGAGATTTGATGATTATATTGGTTAACCAATTTTAAAAATAACACATTTCATTCTATGAATTAAATTAAAATCGATAATTTCTTAAATATTTATTATTTAGAAAAGTTAAATTATATGATATGTATAAAATTATCTATATAATGATAATTTTAAATATTGAATTAATTTTAAAAGATATTATATGATAAATTGAAAAAAAATATATATATATATATATATATTATTTTTATCTACCTATTTACTTCATATTGAGTCTTTATTTATTTATATATATATATATATATATATATTATTTTACTTATTTTAGGACTAAGTTTTACCATAAATTTGTTGGGTTATCTTGATTTAACTTAAATTCATGTGGTTAAGTTAGAAAGTTTAAATGTAAATAAGAAATATTTTTAAATTAGTTGACTTATATTGATTTACTCTAATTTCTTATTATTGAGTTAATAAATATAATATAAAAAATAGGTAGGTTCCCAGGAATATATATAACAAGAGAAATATACATATAAAAAAGAAAATTCAAGTATATATAAGCCTCATATGAATGGGGAACCATTTTAATAATAATGATATTTATAATTATTTAGATAAATTATTTTGAGTTTTGTAATTTATTAATAATAATTAAATAAGTATAGTGATAATATATTGTATTCATAAAAGTATTACTTATTTTACTTAAAATTAATTAATTGTAAATAGTAAAATATTTACAAAATTATAAACTTATAATATTTTTATATTTTATTGAAATGTTTAACACCCGTACTCATACACTTTTCATATATAATTTAAACCTATTCTTAATAATTGTTTATTAGTTATATATGATTATTATAGTCGCATGGAAAATATGGTCTTTGAGTATTTTTCTTAAATAATTTGATATAACACAATTTGTGTTTACAATATCTGGGGTGAGTTGTAAGTACAAGTACATAATTTACAATAATATGTGATAAAATATTTTATATCGATAAAAGTTTCGGATAATTTTTACTTAAAAGTTATAATTTATTATTAATGAAAATTTTTTAATGTTATAAACCTACAACATATTTATATTTTATTTCAATGTAGAATTATATTCTTAATAATTATTATCAGGTAAATTTTAATATTTTTTTTATGTAAGTGATTAATAAATTGAATATTTGAGTATAAATTATTTTAAAAATACGACATAATATTAACAATAATTAAATGCCCACCCAATAAAAATAAAAATTATTTATTATTAATTTAGAACAAATATCAATTATTTATCGTATGTCAAATTCTCTCTGAGCATAGCTATTTACTCGATGTCCTAAATTCCTCTACCTAGCTATTGTCCAAAGGGCGTTCTTCACCTTCCGATCTTATATGTCATGTTTTTAAGCAGCTATTGGGTCTTGTTTAAAATCTCCGTGGGCCCGGTCATTGATGAACTTTGAAAAAAAAGAAGACAAAATTTCACATACATATAAGCCTCATAAGAGAATTGTGGGCCTACATACTGGTCTCATCATGCTGATCCCCTTGGCATACATAATGGTCTTGTTTAAAGATTCACCCATTGAGGAGCTTTGGAAATTTTTTTTATGAATAGAGAAAATTGCATTTATAGATAAGCCTTATAAGAGAATTGTGGGCTACATAATCGTCTCATCATAGTGATTCCCTTAGTATAACCTGCCTATTGATCGGTATGCTTTATACATTGTCGACTTATTATGCTTAGGCTGATTCTCATGCAGTTGATCTAGGTATTTGTCCTAATCGTAAAAATCACGAGAGGTGTTTCTAGTATCGAATTGGGTTTAGGTATAAATTTATTAATTCTGATACACCCACAAACTTTAATACTATTTAAGAATGTAGTATTGTGTAGAATAAATATATTGAAATTATTTTATCTAATTTTACATCCTATTGAAATTATTCCAAATAGTATGGCTACCCATAATATTCAGAAGATGACGTTTGATTTTGACGGGTCGTCGTAATATAGGTACGAGAGCTTGCCATCTAGCTTGGAGGGAAGCTGGTGAGCTATGAAGCCACCGCAGCGGTCCTCGTGAGCAGCCATGCACATCTCAATCACTTTCCTGCACATGTGGTCTCCCTGCTGGTAGTATGGCTGTGCTATAAATTCATCAAACCCCATCCACTGCAAGTGCAGGCATTCAAGTACATACATTGTTAGGACAACAGACAACCAGTTTATGTTATTAGCCAATGATGATGATCTTTTGAATATCTTAACCTTAGCATCTTGGATTTCGTTCTGGTCGATGGAGATGTCGAGAGACAAGGGCCTGAGGTTGCACACGAACAGGATGTCCGATTTCTCCAATCCCACGAGATGGACATGTCTTTTGCACAATTTTCCAAGGATAAAACATGTCAGTCAAAATGAGGTTTTTTTGCACAATTTTCTAAGGATAAAACATGTCAAAACGAGGTTTTATCTTCGTTTACCTGAAAGCAACCATTTTGAGGAAAACTGTATCAACCTGCATATGTGATCCAATGCATTATTAGACTGAAAGATAAGAATGCCAAACTGCTGATTGTTGAATGAGATTGAAGGCTTGATAGAATGCTTCCTTACACCAGTTTCTTCTCTCACTTCTCTTATGGCTCCAGAGAACAAATCCTCCGACTGTAGAAATCATATATAGACACAAGACTCACATCAGTATATATATATATATATGATGCGACAGTTGCAAATAATTAATGGTATATTTTCATTGTTATTAACACATTTGTAGGATCACCTTGTTAATGTAACCGGTTGGCAGCTTCCATACACCGAAGCAATTGGAATGACACTTCTCCTTTACTGCGAGGACCTGCGGACTCCATAGAATTTGCATAACATATACAGTTGTGATGGGAGAATAAGAACGGATGCTGACGGATGGTGTTGAGAATGTGATGCCAATGACGTTTTCATGCTTTTTGTTTTGGAATAATGACTCTAACCTATTCTAAATCACTAGATTGCCATAAGCATGATGCACACTTGGAGGTATCAGAATTAGAACCTCTCTTCTGTCGTTGATTACGAACCCGCCGACGCCGATCTGATGTGAAGGACCGGCGGGGAGTAGACATGGCTCGTCGGGGATCCAATACGTCAGCATCACATATCCTGGTTCAGCATGGTGATAATTGAATCCTGCCTGTAAAAGACATGGTCGATCCTTGATCAGTGCTGTTAAATAATTTATTGAGAATGTGTTCTTGTTCATAAGGACTACCACCTCGATTGCAATAGGCACCAATTCGGCTTGTGCATCCAGTAATTTTAGCCATACCCCTCTCTTTCCCTGCACAGAATAGAATGGACATGGAAGGACTTGCACATCATGAGAAACTACACAGAGCATTTCAGTAGTATTGTTTTATTGGTCTAATACATCTCATCTGATGGTTGTCATTTGACAAATATGTAACACACATGACCTTAAATTTCCACTGGCACAATGAGACCGAGAGGGCAGAAGCGAATGCATTTGCGCTGGATGGCAACCCCCGAGGATCAACAATAACCCCATTGTACTCGTCCTCTCGAGCATCAAGGACTTCAATAGCAAAGCTCGGATCCGAAATATTTGGAGACCACACATTCCTAATTATTAAATCCCTCCTAAGAAAAGCGTTTCCACCATTTGAGCAAGCACTTCCCCACCCACCTGACTTCCTCCTTGGGAAACCTGTACATTTGGACAGAAATAAATGCATGGTGGAGAAACTGATAACACAGTTTTGCTTATGAAAACGGAATTACATGTATATTACCTTTTGACTCTTGTTCATGCATTAACAAGCAACTGCTTTTCGCCGGAACTCCGACGACGGCCAACTTTATTTCCCGGCAAGGAAATCCCAATGGGTGCGAGGAAAATAATGCTGCATGTAAGACCATAGTACTGGTATTGAAGCGTTTCCGTGAAACCCGATTTGTATAGCAAATGTAGGTGCCCATATTTAAGGTTCTTTCTAAGAGGGTCTCATCAGGTTCGATTAGAAGGGATGATGGAATAGAATCTAAGCACGAACAAGTTGAAAGCATATACGAACAACCATATGATAAGAATCCTACTTGACCATTGAGCAACACCTACGGTATATATGCTTAGAAATACACAAATTAATTTCCGTCGTCACATGGCTTGAAACATTTGCTCCTCCACATTCAAATCTCAATGCAGATACTACTTGAACCATTGATTTCATGGCTAAATTTCTTGAACAAAACTTGAGGTGTAATAGTGGATTAAGTTTTTTTTGATATGATTGTATTTGAAAAAATGTCATAATAATCCAGCTCAAATTAAGTGGGTATACTAAGAAATTATACTCTTCCAATGTAAAGTTTTTCATTTGTATGTACTCAAACCTAATATCTCTAACTCTAAAAGGGTATGGTGCCAAGCTCTTTACTTTTTATTGGGTTAAAAACATATTTTATCATATCTTTAATGAATTTTAAAATCTAACATTTTCTTCGTATCATATATATATATATATAAACACAATTTTTATCATTTTATTAAATTTTGCATAATATTTTCTTTATACCCTAAATAAGAATAATATTTATACATTTTATTAAATATACCAAGATACCACTTTTTTTTATCAAAATGATGTATTTGATACATGTTTAATATTTGAATATATATTGGAAGTTATTGTAATGGTTGGTATAATTTATAATTAAAAGTTATTAATAGTAACTATTGCAACATCTTTTAACTTTATAAATTTATATCATTTCTATATTTTATAAGATACATTTATTAATTTCACATATAATTTTAAACATTTTAATTTGAGATGAAAAATATGTATATCGAGTTGGGTATTTTTTTTATAATAAAAAATAATATGAACCGAATTTTTAATATTGGATTGGGTAGTTAACTTATTTTTATAGTATGTAAATTTTATAAAATGTGAGAAGATATTATGATTAAATAATATTTTGGTATATATTTAATTAAAAGTTATTAATTATAAATAGTAAATTTTTTTAATATTATAAATAAATAACACTTAATTATTTTATTTAATTTATAATAATATTATCAATAGAATAAATTATTATAAAATTTATTTAGTCATTTCAAATAAATATATATAACTTTTTATTTTACCTACTCTATTTTTTTACGTATAGTTTGTAATTTTTACAAGTAAAATAATGGTGTGCTATATATTAAAATGAGCAAAAGTTATGTCTATATATAATAGACCAAAACTTTTATGTTATGGGTGATAAAAAGAGTAAATGTTTTGTTTAAATGATGCAATAATAATCTTCTTTATTCAAGCAAGATAAATGAGATACAAGCATTCACTATTGTGCCGACAACAGTTGGGTGGAAGAATGAATCAGCTTCTCCATCACCCATTTCTTTGTGACGGGCGAATAAATCAACTGATTCCTCTAGCTAATATGTTTGATCTTCATAGCATATTCTCCCTTTGAGGCATGTATTCATCTATCTGGTAGCATCATCAATGAAATCTTCTCCAATTCAATCCTTTATACGGAATACATGCTCATTCTAATGAGAATACTTCTGCGCGTCACTTGTTCCACTTGCTCCCACCGCAGAGTTCTTCTCATTGTCTAAATCAATTAGCTTGCTGAAGTTTTTCAGCCGAATAACCTCGAAATTTCAGCTGGATTCTTTTCTTCACCCCGATAAAAAGAGATTATGATGATGAAAATGTTGGTTATTTCTTAAATTATATTACTTAATGTCTTATAATAAATTAATTACTTTATTTTCTCATATTTTATTCATATTCTTTACTAATAAATATTCCATGTTATTTAATAATAAATATTTCCTATTATTTAGGATTAAGTATTTTTTTACTTGTCATGCGGGTATTTCTTTTATTTATAATCACTTATTCATTAATACACAATAATTATCTACCATTACTCTCTATTACCTTATTCATTTACTTATTTCATTCATCTCATTTTTTAATAATTGGTATCAAAATTATTTTCTTTTGGGATTTATGAATTCGAGTCTTCTTTTTTATATATTGCACTTCTACTCTTCACTTCAATGGATAGAACTACCTATATTTGGCATTTCATAGGGAGATAAAGCTTTTGATTTTTTGGTAAATAATTGATGCGGATTACGAAGTTCTTGGATTATCTAATAATCTCACCATGACATAGATAAAGATTTATAGGGAGAGGAATATTAGTAAATTCAAGACCAATACATATTTTTTTTTGTTGTTATGTCTACAAATATTTTTCACACACTTGATAACACACCAAACAACAATGGAGATTTGGGAGTATCTTAAACAAGAGTACTTTGGAAACGGAAAGATTAATATAGTGTATGACATGAACTTGATCAAATAATTTGAGCTATAACAAATATAACAAATAAAGGATTCTGGCACTATCAAACATTACTCAAATAAAATTCTAAATATTGCTAAATAGTGAGATTACTTTACTATTCTTTTTTATTGATGCTTACATTATAAAAATAATTCTTATTATAATGTCTAAAAGATATGAAATCTCTTTAACTACCTGAAAAAATACTAAGAATATGTCAAAGATCACTTTAAATGAGTTATTGCACTCTTTACAAGCTCAAGAGTAGTGAAGACTATGAGACAAGAAACAATGATAGAATATGCTTTGACTGTGAAAGAACCGACTACTACATGAAAGTTAAAGAAGAAAAATATTTGAAAGCTACCTCAAAGTGAGGTAAGAAGAAACAATGTTCTAGAGAACTACATGAAAGTTAAAGAAGAAAAATATTTGAAAGCTACCTCAAAGTGAGGTAAGAAGAAACAATGTTCTAGAGAAGAGCAATAGACCAAAAATAGTTTTTCCTTCATGTCATCATTGTGGTAGGAAATGACATCTTCCTTCTAGATGTTGGAGGAAACCCGATGCAAAACGCAACAAATACTATCAACTCAGTCATGAAGCCACGATATTCAAGTCACAAAAGCATACTTTGAAGGATAGTACTCAACTTGTTGATTATAATGAGAATGAAGGTATGATCTTTGTTGCTCAATACAACTTATCCAACAACTAAAAAAGCTGGTTAATTGATATTGATCGCATAAACCATATGACTCATTAGAAAACTTTTTTGAATGGTTGGTATGTGAAGTCACCTGGTACATATAGGTGATGGAATATGTCTGAAAGCTAAAGAAAAATGGACTCTAACAATCTCCACAAGTTTATGTACTAAGTTTGTCACATTATGACATGATTTTCTAGACGAACTTGCAATCAACTTGCCAGATCATTTTGATATTACAATAGTGGACATCTTCACTACTGTAGCATCGGTAAAACTTAATGCTCTGAATAAAAATATTATTTCAACCTTTACAAAATTGATCACACCTCTACAGAATGAAGGTACATTACCATTTTGCATGTAGTTCGGAGCGACTTTACCAACCACCATGATACGAAGACACATACTTGACCAAAACTTTGTATGTATCATGTTAGCCATACTAGATAAGTCTGTATAAACCAAATTGCTCATCACATAAGTACAAAAAATAATTTATGCTTTTGAGGAACTAGACCATCCACCATCAGCCAAGTCTATGTGCATCAGAACATGGGGTTATTGGCGTACTAGACTAGTATCTCCCCTTATACTCGCTTAAAATGTCTAGTACTGTTTGAGAACATCACAAATTCTTACCATGCATCTCAAGATCCTGCATCTCAAACATAATTAATAATGTAAACCCTGTCCTTTGATAATAAAAAAATCATGAAAAGAACCGGTCATTTCCAAAGAGAAAATCGAGTTAGTTTATAAACTATAACCGATAGAGAAAGAGAAAATCGAGAAATTTATGAATCCCGAGTGACCTAAAGAGTCACAAAAGTCATGAGAAAGGACTTTGGGATGAATTGGAAGTGAAAACCAAACTGTTTAGGTGAACCTGACCTGAATCGAATTAAACTGGTTTGAACATTATTGAATCGGTTTCTAAATTCATTTTAGGTGATTTAGAAAATTCAAATTGGAGAATTGAAGCCACCATTTGATAGAGAATGAATTTAGATGAATTTAGAAATTTTTAATTTTGAAAAACTTAATCGAATCGAACATGAAGCGACCGGTTTAAGCATCGAACCCTATTCAAAATAGTGTCGTCTTCTTCTTTCAGATGACAACAGTGTACACTCGTCGGAAAATCGAGCAGCATCAACGAAGATGAAAAGTCTCTATTTAGGGAGTTTCAGGCAATGAATGATCGCCATAAAGGCGCCAATCAGATGACCAAGGAGTCCTCGAGCTTCCTATATAAAGAGCTCCTCCTTATTCATCCTTCTCACACATGAAAACTTCTCTCTCTACTGCTCCAATTTCTGGTGAAGCTCGAATCAGAGCTCCAACTTGGGCATTTTTCTGAGCCAAGTAAGGTGAGGTCAGGTTCCTTAGATTTAGGGAGAAGTCAGCTACCCGATAGTCATGTCCATTTGCTTTGAGGATCATCAAAGAAGCGCCGGTATGATCGAACAGTGAAGCAGCTTCGACGGACCGAAGCTACCCTATTTTGGTCGAGCTAAAAACTGCCAATTTGAGACCTTCTCAGGCCAAACCAAGCTCTTCCAAGACTTTCACAACCCTCATATGACTAAATTAGAGCTGAAAGGTAAGCCAATTTGGCTCCACTCTATAATTTTTTATCATTGTCAGAGAGAGAACTGACGAAACTTCACTGACTAAATTCTCCTTCAATTCAACATGAATTGATGTGATTCTTGATCCTACAAGGAACCTCAAGATAAGAGTTATTTGCCTCGATCAAAAGCTCAACCCGCCACACCCCCGACAGTAAGCTTTCGAAGCTTTCTCTCTCTATGTCCAATTTTTCAATAAAGCTCCGTTTGAGCTCAATTTAGATCCAAATGACACAATTCAAAGTTCCATTGAATCATGTGGAAGTGCAGGAACTCAATTTTACCTTCAATTTCAACAATTGAACCTGATTGAATGGTCAATTTGATGAAATCAAATTCGACTAGTTTGAAAGGGGGAAATTGGGGGAAAATTTTGGGGAAATTTGAGAATTTCGTAAAATTGAGGAACCAAAGTGAAATTTCCCAAAATTGAGGGCCAATTGGCCATGAAAAAGATGTTGGATGACCAATTGGTCAATTTTTGGAATTATTGGGGCCAAATTACCATTTTTTGTAAAGTACGGGCAAAATGATAATTTTTGAAAAATTTGGGAAACTTGCACCCCTTTTGTGATTTTGAATAAATTGAGATCCCAAAGTGAATTTTAGAAAATTCAGGACTCAATATGGGGAAAATTAGCATTAGGGACCTAAAGTTAAGGAAAAAGAACTTTAATTGTCACGCCCCGACCCGGTTTGGTCGGATCCCCGTGAACAACCCACCACTCTCCCGGTTTATTAAAGGGTTTCCCCTTATTATAATCCGTAAAGAGTAAGACGTTCTTTAAACCTGCACCATTTCCTAGAATATCATAATCAAAACTGTATGAAATTTTAAACTTTACATACCTGTCTTACATGCATCTTAGTTGATGGTCTTTCAAGGTAGGCTTTCCGGGATTTCTTGAAAGGGATATAAGGGAGGGGGTGAGTACGACTACTCAGTGAATGGGTTTTTAAAGGTCTACTTTTAATTTTTAAGAAAAACATTTATATGGAGTGTGCTAGACTCCTTTCTTTTCAAAAATACCTTCATTTAAAAATTTGGGTTTTTCCATTATTTCTTAGTTATTGGTGTGTCATCACCCAACACACATCCTTCATCATGAAGGTTACACACATTTGCAAGTCAGTATCACTACTGAACCCGCTAGTGGCTTCAAAGCGACTTTTCCTGCCACCCGGATAGAAGTACAACCACTTCTACCTTGGGAATGAGTAGATATATGCGACATCCGACCCACAATCCCGAAATAACTTCTTCGTGTCCGTATGAGGATAGAGACCTCATCCCGTCCCCACCCCAATCTCATGCGCTTGGTACTACTCCAAATTTCGCATAGACACCTAGAACGACGATCTGCCCTTATAATCACTGGGTCGTCCAGGGCCCTTAGGACACATCACTACCCCTCATGGGCATCTTGATGATCTCATACTCATAGTGCATGCACAAACAATTTTTTCTTATCAAGCCATGTAATATATGGTGCCACTAGTCCAACGGCCCCGACTCTCAACTCAACCTGCAGTTGTTTGTCTTGACTGGTCCGTCGACCTGTCATGTCGCACTACCGCTAGTTGACTGAGCATGTCGGTCCTATCTTGGTACCATGGCCAAACAATTCACTTATTAAGTTTTATGGCACATATATCATGTTCATTTACGAGCTCCTGCTCGTGCCAACTGGCCTTGGGCCCACTGTACGAGATTTTCAAAAATCTGGGCATTCTAGCCCTCAAGTTCCAATACCGAGGCCCCCGGCTTGTTAGAGCTATTCGAGCTCCCATCGAGAAGGTCTCCCAAATTGTTTAAACATTGGCACATAGTCATGGGAGAGCACTTTCGACAAAACATATGTTTTATGTATCTATTATACCGCCCGGGTATAAGGACACCTCCGTTCATAACTGATGAACGGGTTTTCAACTTCCTTCGGGGAAGTCTCATCATACCAACTAGGTATGATCTACTTACAACCGGTAAGTAGTTTTTAACCTTTTTGCCTCTCTTTCTTGTCAGAAATTACATCATGGTTCTTCCGCGTATTAGCTGGTTAACTGCCCCGCCTACACCAGTCCCTTGGTTTAGGTCTTCTTAGGGCAATTGTCTTCTCGCGTACTCTTGTCCTTAACGTCATGTCACTGACCTTTTTAAGGTGTAGTCCTTTCTACTTTCCGCTCTTCCTTAGGTATGTTGGTCAGAAACTTTAATTTTTGACTTTTCTGCTTTTTCCAATAGAGGTAGTACTTTAAAATTATCACTTTTCCAAAGCAGGTTAATCTTGGCCTCTAATTCTTCCTTCCTTTAAGTAGTTTCTAATGAGGGGTTGGCTCCTTGCACATCTGCCAACCAATGATTCCTTTTCACAATGCATTCCTTCTCTTCTTCACCCTCACTGTGTCCATGAGTTTTGGGGGATGTTTTTTTTTTTTTTTTGTGTTTGCCCCTTATGAGAGGGTTCTAAGTATGCTTCTCATGTACCTTATCCCTATTCATGAGGTATCCTTCTCGGTTTGACCTTCTTAAGAAGTCTTTTGTATTCACCTCATCTTTTCTTGACCTCTTTTTGAATTGTATATGTAACCCGCTCCATGGTATCGGTCTCCAATCCTTCATGTCCTTTAGTAGGGTTGGGCATCTCTTCAGGTAATGTCCTATCATCATTCCCTTACATGGATTGTTGTGGTTCTTCCTTTCCTTCGAGTGGGGCTTTTTCTAGGGTTACTATTGGTTTGGTGCTTTACCGTTCTTGAGTCTGATCACTTTGACAATTTTCTAGCTAAATCACCTTTGCTAGGGTCATGGTAAGAGTCCTCCTAGGTTTCTTGATTCATCTTCCATCACTAGGATGCGACTCTTCCTTAGTTTCTAGGATAGTGTGGGTTTGTTTTATTTTCCTTAGGCCATATTCCTAGTAAGATTACATCCTCAGAAGATAGAGTTTTGGGGAATTTGAATCTTTTATTAACATGGGGATACAAAAGGTTGGGCTCTCAGCCCTATCACAAAAAATGGTTACAAATTAACTAGGGAGTTATGGAATTCTTGATAAGCATCCTCCTTTATACTTAGGGTTATGCCATCAATAGGTCCTAGCACCATTCTCCTGTATGCTTCCCCATTTGGTCTTTTGACATTTCTGCGAGGTGTTAGGCATTTGGGAAGCTTCTAGTGTTGTTTCCCTACGAAGGTAAGGTTTTGAGTAGAGCCCTTCCAAGTTTTCTTGGTTCCTCTTCTGGGAACCATTTGAAAAATTTAGGATAAATCCTATTAGTTACTATATTTTCTAGTATTAATTATGTATTCAAGGAAACAGGCTCTGATACCACTCTAGTTGTCACGCCCCGACCCAATTTGGTCGGATCCCCGTGAACAACCAGCTACTCTCCTGGTTTATTAAAGGGTTTCCCCTTATTATAATCCGTAAAGAGAGTAATACATCCTTTAAACCTGCACCATTTCCTAGAATAGCATAATCAAAACTGCATGAAATTTTAAACTTTACATACCTGTCTTACAGACATCTTAGTTGATGGTCTTTAAAGGTAGGCTTTCCGGGATTTCTTGAAAGGGATATAAGGGAGGGGGTGAGTACGACTACTTAGTGAATGGGTTTTCAAAGGTCTACTTTTAACTTTTAAGAAAAACATTTCTATGGAGTGTGCCAAACTCCTTTCTTTTCAAAAATCCCTTCATTTAGAAATTTGGGTTTTTCCATTATTTCTTAGTTACCGGTGTGTCATCACCCAACACACATCCTTCATCATGAAGGTTACACACATTCGCAAGTTAGAATCACTACTGAACCCGCTAGTGGCTTTGGAGCGACTTTTCCTGCCACTCGGATAGAAGTACGATCAGTTCTACCTTGGGAATGAGTGAATGTACGCGACATCCGACGCACAATCCCGAAATAACTTCATTGTGTCCATATGAAGATAGAGACCACATCCCGTCCCCACCCCGGTCTCATGCGCTTGGTGCTACTCCAAATTTTGCACAGACACCTAGAACGACGATCTGCCCTTATACTCACCGGGTTGTCCAGGGCCCTTAGGACACATCACTACCCCTCATGGGCGTCTTGATGATCCTGTAATCATAGTGCATGCACAAACAATATTTTCTTATCAAGCCATGTAATATGTGGTGCGACTAGTCCAACGGCCCCGACTCTCAACTCAACCTGTAGTTGTTAGTCTTGACTGGTCCATCGACCTGTTCATAACCGATGAACTTCGTGTTCCCAGTACTTCGTGTTCCTACACAATATGAACATCTTGGTTCATTATCCTTTGGCCTAATCGTTGTCATCCATTCCAAATGAATGAGAAAGTCAAAATTTTATTTATTTACAATTAGGTCCCTAAAGTTATTTCTCTTTAACTTTAAGTCCCAAATGCCGGTTTTTCCTCAAATTGAGTCTCGAAACTTCTAAAATTTATCATAAGATCTGAATTTATTCGATTTCAAAAAAAGGGGTTTAATTTCCCAAATTTCCAATTTGGTCCCCTAACTTTTCCAAAATTACCATTTTGCCCTTCCTTTACAAAAATGGTAAATTTTGCCGCCAAAATTTCAAAATTTCTCAATTGGTCCTCTAACATTATTTCCATGCCCAATTGATCCTCAATTTCATAAAATTTCATTTTGGTCCTTTGAATTTCAAAAATCTCCAATTTTCCCTCAATTCCAACTTCTTAACACAGCCGAATTTGATTTTATCAAATTGATCCATCAAACATTTCCAATTGTTAAAATTGAAGTTGAAATTGAGTTTTTACATGTTCATACGATTCTTTAGAAATGTGAATCGCAAGTTTTAACGCAGGGTCGAGCTCAAATGGAGCTTCGCCGGAAAATGAACTATAGAGAGAGAAAGCTACGATTACTCACTGACGAAGGCACGGCGGTCCGAGCTTTCGATTTGGCAGATAGCTCTCATCTTGAGGATTATCCTAGAATCAAGAATCACATCAATTGATGCCGAATTGAGTTAGAATTTAATCATTAAAATTCTGCCGATTCTCTCTCTAGCACCGACCGAAAAATTGTAGAGGGGAGCCGAATTTGCTTACCTTTCAATCCTAATTCGGCTGTGGGAGGGCTGAGGAAGTGTTGGGAGGGCTTGGTTTGGTCTGAGGAGGGCTCGAAATAGTCGATTTCAACTTGGCTGAAATAGGGCAGCTTCGGTCTGCCGGAGCTACTTCACTGTTCCATCATGTCGGGGCTTCTCTAGTGATTCTCGGATTAACTGGAGTTTGATATCCAATAGCTGACTTCTCCTCGGTTCTAAAGAGCCCGACCTCTCCTTCCAAGGTTAAGAAAAATGTTCAAGTCGAAGCTCTAGTTTAAGCTTCACCGGGAAATGGAGCAGTAGAGAGAGAGAGAGAGAGAAATGTTCGGGTGTGAGGAGAATGAATGGGGATGACCTCTTTATATAGGTGTAAAACCGTGTATTAAATGGAAGATTTATTACTAGTATTAATATTGCCACAAATTATTGGTATTAATTTCGATAATTTAATTTCGGTATTAAATTATTTGTATTAATTCCAATAATTTAATTTGGGTATTAAATTATTGGTATTAATTACAATAATTAAATATATATATTAATTTATGGCTATTTATGATAAGCGAAAAGTTGGCATAAAAATTTTTGATCGAAATTTCGGGTTACAAAAAAAATCATACTTCCCAGGAGGTCACTCATCCTCACACTACTCTCGAGCAAGCACACTTAACTTTAAAGTTCTTATGAAATCTAGTTCATCTAAGTTTCCATATTGTCTTAAGTTTCTTTTCCCTTTGGATTACCCGAAAGTTATAAATTTCCATATTCCTTGTTCCCAAATGTAAACCTCGGTTTTCTTATTCGGTTTGACCGATTCTTTTCCCGGTTTTCCTTAACTCAAAAGTGCGGGGTTTACATTAGGGACCTAAATGAAAATAATTAAAAGTTTAGGCATTTTGTTCATTCGTGAGAAATGAAGGCTATTAGGCCTGATGTTAATGATCATGGATGTTCATATCGTGTAGGAACACAAAGGACTGAGAACGCCAACAAAGATAAGCTTGTGTGGAGGCAAAAAGCCACTTTAGGGGAAAATACACTGCACTTATCGAGTGAGTGGGAATTTTCACATTATACCCAGTTGGGATGATGAGTACCTCGGAAAGGAAAAACCACTAATAAGTGGAAATTTTAACATCAAACCTCATTGGGGTGATATGGAAATTACGCGGAAAAACTACTTATCGGTTGTAAGTAGATCATACCCGGTTGGTATGATGAACTTCCTATAAGGAAGTGGAAAACTTGTTTATCGGTTGTAAGCGAAAATGTCATCACACCTAGTTGGTGTGATAGACGAGAGAAAAGTTATTTTGTCAGAAGTGTTCTCCCCTGATTGTATGCCATTGCTTAAAAATTTTGGGAGACCTTCTTGATGAGAGCTCGAATAGCTCATATAGGCCAAAGTCCTCAGTTTTGGAACTTGGGGCTAAAATGCCAAGTTTTGAAAATCTCGTATAGTGGGCCCAAGGCTAGTTGGTACGAGTAGGAGCTCGTAAACAAACATGATGATAAGCCATGAAAACTTTTAATGAATTAATGATGTGATTTGGCCATGGTATCAAGACAGGATTGACATACTCGATGAACTGGCGGTAGTGTGATAAGACCGGGCTTAGACAAATAGCTGCAAGTCAAGTTGAGAGTCGGGGCCGTTGGACTAGTGGAACCACATATTAATAGCTTATATGGTAAACTTTGTTTGTGCTTGCATTGAGGTTCAGGACCATCAACACACCCAAGAGAGATAGTGATGCATCGTAAGGGCTACTAGACGACATGGTGGAGATAAGGTGTCACGCCCCGACCCTGTTTGATCGGATCCCCGTGATCAACCCGCCACTCTCCCGGTTTATTAAAGGGTTTCCCCTTATTATAGACCGTAAAGAGTAAGGCGTCCTTTAAACCTGCACCTTTTCCAGGAATAACATAATCAAAACTGCATAACATTATAAATTCAGCATACACGTCTCACAGGCGTCTTAGTTGATGGTCTTTAAGGGTAGGCTTTCCGAAATCTCCTTAAAGGGATATAGGGGCGGGTTAGTATGACTACTCAGTGAATGGATTTTTCAAAAGTTTTGACTTTTAAGAAAAACATATATCATTAAAGTGTTCCAGACTCCTTTCTTTAAAAAATGCCTTGATTTAAAAAAATTCGGGTTTTATCACCATTTCTTTATTTAACCACGGTGTGTCATCCCCCAACACACATCATTCATCATGAAGGTTACACACATTCACAAGTCAGCACGATCACTAAACCCACTAGTGGCTTCGGTGTGACTTTACCGGCCACTCGAATAGAAGCACGACCACTTCTACCGTGGGAATGAGTGGATGTACGCGACACCCGACCCTCAATCTTGAAATTGGTTCTTCGTGTTTGTATGAGGACAGAGACCTCATCCTTTCCCCACCCCGGTCTCATGCGCTTGGTGCTACTCCAAATTTTGTACAAACACCTTAAACGATGAACTACCCTTATACTCACCGGGTCATCCAAGGCCCTTAGAACACATCACTACCCCTCATGGGCATCTTGATGATTTTGCACTCATAATGCATGCAGAAACAATATTTTCTTATTATGCCATGTAATCTGTGGTGCCATTAGTCCAATGGCCCCGACTCTCAACTCAACCCGCAGTTGTTTGTCTTTACTGGTCTATCAATCTGTCATGTCGCACTACCACTAGTTAACTAAGTATGTCGGTCCTATCTTGGTACCATGGCCAAACAATTCCTTTATTTAAATTTTTATGGCATATAACTCATGTTTGTTTACGAGCTCCTGCTCGTGCCAACTGGCCTTGGGCCCATTGTACAAGATTTTCAAAATCGGGCAAATTAGCCATCAAGTTCCAAAATCGAGGCCCCCGACCTATAAGAACTATTTGAGCTCCCGTCAAGAAGGTCTCCCAAATAGTTTAAGCATTGGCACACAGTCAGGGGAGAGCACTTCCAAAAAAATATATTTTCAACTGTCCATTATACCGACCGGGTATAAGGACATCTCCGCTCATAACCAATGAATGGGTTTTCAACTTCCTTCAAGGAAGTTTCATCATACCAATAGGGTATGATCTACTTACAATCGGTAAGTTGTTTTTTCGTATGTTTTCCACATAACTCTTATAAGTTGTGATGTTTAAAATACCAGGAAATAGTGTGTTTTCATTTCGAGATGTTTATCATTCCTAACCGGGTATGATATAAAATAGAGTGATTTCCTCTTAACCGGTGCTTTGCCTTCACTAGAGCTTGTCCTTGCTGGCGTTTCTGGTACTTCGTATTCCTACATGATATAAACATCCTTGCTCATTATCCCATGGCCTAATAGCCTTCATTCATCATGAATGGATGAAATACTCAAACTTTGTAATTAATTGCAATTAGATCCCCAAAGTTTTTTTCTTTAACTTTAGGTCTCAAATGTCGATTTTTCCCCAAATTGAGTCCCAAAATTTTTAAAATTCACCTTGGAACAACAATTTTTCAAAACCACAAAAAGGGGTTCAAGTCTCTCTAATTTCCAATTTGGTCCCCAATTATTCCAAAATTACCATTTTGCCCCTACTTTACAAAAATGGTAAGTTTTGCCCCAAAATTTCTAAAAATTGCCCAATTGGACCTCCAACATCTTTATCATGACCAATTGGCCCTGATCTTATGAAATTGCATTTTAGTTCTCAAATTTTTGAAATTCCCAATTTTTCCCTAATTTTCCCACAATTTCAACCTTCTAACTCAAACAAATTTTATTTCATTAAATGGACTTATCAGATGAGTTTAATTGATGAAATTGAAGTTGGATTAAAGTTTCTACACCTTCATACGATTTAATTGCACTTTGAATCATACAATTTGACGTAGGAATGAGCTCGAATGGAGCTTCGCTGGAAAATTGAACGTAGAGAGAGAATGCTTCGAAAGCTTATCGCCGAGGGCGCAATGATTTGAGATTCCAATATGGGCAGATAGCTCTCATCAAAAGATCCTTCCTAGAATCAAGAATCACCTCAATTCATGTTGAATTGAGGGAGAATTTATTTAGTGAAAATCTGTTGGTTCTCTCTCTAGCACTAATAAGAATTCACAAAGGGTAGCCAAATTGGCTTACCTTTCAACACTAATTCAGTTGTAGAAGGGTTGAGGAGGTGTTGGGAGAGATTGGTTTGGCTTGAGTAGGGCTCGGATTGGCTAATTTAAGCTCGACATAGGACAACTTCGATCTACCGGACTACTTCACTGTTCGATCACACTGGCTCTGGTGTCCCTCGGAACAATTGGAGACTACCACCGTGTAGCTGACTTCTCCCCGAGTCTAACAAACCTCACCACACCTTCTTTGACTAAAAAAAGACCCTATATCGGAGCTCTGGTACAAGCTTCACTAGCATACGCATCCCAATAGTTGTCCCAAGCCTCCTTCTTGGTTGGATTCCTCTCTGGTTGTTATGGGGCTAGAGGAGGGTTTGGGCTCCTAGGAGGAGGTACATGTTCCTCTTATCTTGGAGGAGGATAGGTAATAACATCTGATTCCAATAAGGCTCCAACTAGTTTCTGGTAGTCTTCCACCATATCCTTGGATACCCTTTTCTCACCCATAAAGAATCTTTGAACGACCTCCTCCCTTGGGTTGGGTGTCTTTTTCAAGATTATGGGTGGAGGGTTGGATTTCATAGTGAATTTCCTATGGATTCTCCTTCCTACATGATAGTTAAAGTTTGATTAAGGTTAGGGCATAATATTGATAATGTTTCAAGTGAACTTAGCTCTCATACCACTCAAGTTGTCGTGCCCCGACCTAGTTTGGTCAAATCCCCGTGAACAACTCGCCGCTCTCTTGGTTTAAGAGGGGTTTCCCCTTTATTTAATTCAAGAGGAGCAAGGCGTAATTTCAACCTTGTTCCTTGGAATAACATATATTGAATAAAGTGCAAGCTTAAGAGAATTTAAGCATACCTGACGGAGGGAAAGGCTTAGTGTTATCCCTATTCATTTCTCTATTTTCTGAAAAAGGATAAAAAAGGTGGGTAAGTTTTTATAACTCAGTGAATGGATATAAAAAAAATGCAGTTTTAATAAAATAGTTTTATATTGGAGTGTGCCAGACTCCTTATTTTTTTTTAAAAATATCTCATTCTTAAAATCTCGATTTTCATAACCATTTCTCAATCCTCAATCATAAACGGTGTGTTTATCAACCAACACATGCCCTTCATCATGAAGGGAACACACATTCAAAGGGCATCACGTCTACTGCACCCACTTGTGGCATCGGATGACTTTACTGGTTACCTTGATAGAAGCACGTCTACTACTATCCTGAGAATGAGTGGATGTACATGACATCCGACCCTCAATCCCATAAAGAAAACTCCGTGTCCATATGAGAGCAGAGACCTCATCCCAGTCTCATGCGCATGAAGCTACATCGAGCTTCCTTAACTACTGTCATGACAATCTGCCCTTATCTCCACCATGTAGTCCAGTAGCCCCTAGGACGCATCACTACCCCTTTTGGGCATCTTAAAGGTCCTGTACCTCAGTGCATGCACAAAACAACAGTTTTTCACATAAGCCATTTAATTTGTGGTGCCACTAGTCCAACAGCCCCGACCCTCAACTCGACCTACAGTTGTTTGTCTCAACTAGTCCGTCAACCTATCATGTCGCACTACCACCAGGCCATCGAGTATGTCGGTCCTGTCTTGGTACCATGGCCAAACAAATCATTCATTTTAAGTTTTCATGGCTTAAACTCATGTTTTTTTACGAGCTCCTGCTCGTGCCAACTCACATTTGGCCCACTTTATGAGATTTTCAAAATTGGGCATATTAGCCCCCAAGTTCCGAAATCGAGGCCTCCTGCCTATGTGAGCGATTCGAGCTCCCGTCAAGAAGGTCTCCCAAAAAGTTTAAGCAGTGGCACACAGTTAGGGGAGAGCACTTCCGATAAAATAATCTTTTAATCTATCCATCACACCAATCGGGTGTGATAACATCTCCGCTTATAATCAATAAGTGGGTTTTCTACTTCCCTTCAAGAAGTTCATCATACTAACAGGGTATGATCTACTTACAACTGTTAAGTAGATTTTATGTATAATTTTCACATCACTCCTCCCAGGTGTGATTGTTAAAATGCCACTTAGTTGTAGGTTTTCATTTTCGATGTACTTATCATCCCAACCAGTTATGATATAAAAATCTCACTCACCCATGAATGTAGTGATTTCCTCTTAATCGATGCTTTGCCATCATGTGAGCTTGTCCTTGCTAGCGTTTCCGGTACTTCGTGTTCCAACATGATATGAAAATCCTTGTTCATTATCACGTGGCCTAATAACCTTCATTCATCATGAATGGGTGAAATACTCAAACTTTTTAATTATTTACAATTAGGTACCTAAAGTTCTTTTTCTTTAACTTTAGGTCCCAAATATCGATTTTTCCCCAAATTGAGTCCCGAAACTTTTAAAAATCACCTTAGAACCTCAATTTATTCAAAATCATAAAAACGGATTAAAGTTTCCCAAATTTCCAATTTGGTCCCCAATTTTTCCAAAATTAGCATGTTGCCACTACTTTACAAAAATTGTAAGTTTTGCACAAAAATTTCCAAAAATTGCCCGATTGGTCCTCCAACATCTTTATCCTGCCAAAGTGGCCATCAATTTTATGAAATTGCATTTTAGTTCTCAAATTTTTGAAATCCCCAATTTTTCCCCCAATTTCAACCTTCTAACTTAACCGAATTTGATTTCATCAAATTAACCAATCAAACGAGTTTAATTGTTCAAATTGATGTTATATTGAAGTTCCTACACCTTTACACAATTCAATTGCACTTTGAAACGCACGATTTGATGCTGGAACGATCTCAAATGGACCTTCACCGGAAAATTAAACGTAGAGAGAGAAAGCTTTGCAAGCTTACTGTACGGGGCGCAACAGTCTAAGTTTTTGATCTGGCAGATAGCTCTCGTCCTCAGGTCATTCCTAGAATCAAGAATCATCTCAATTCATGTCGAATTGAGGGAGAATTTAGTTAGTGAAAATTTGTCGGTTCTCTCTCTAACACTAATCAGAATTCACAAAGGGGAGCCAAATTGACTTACCTTTCCGCACTAATTTGGTCGTAGGAGGGCTAAGGAGGTGTTGGGAGAGCTTGGTATGGCTTAAGGAGGGCTCGAATTGGCTGATTTAAGCTCAATAAAAACAAGGCAGCTTCGGTCTGTTTGAGCTGCTTCACTATTCGATCACGCCGGCGCTTCTTCGACGACCCTCGGAGCAATTGGAGACTACCACCGTGTAGTTGACTTCTCCCCAAGTCTAAGGAACTTGACCATGCCTTCTTTGGCTCAGAAAAGACCATATATCAGAGCTGTGGTTCAAGCTTCACTGGAAAATTGAGTAGCTTAGAGATAGTGAGGTTTTCAGGTGTGTAGAGGATGAATGGAGATTGGCTCTTTATATAGGGAGCTCGGGGACTCGTCGGCCATCCATTTGGCACCTTTATGATTATCATTGATGGCTTGAAATGTACTAAACGGAAACATTTCCTCTTCGTCGGCGCTGGTTCAATTTTCTAGTGAGTGAATAGTGTTGTCATCTGAAGGAAGAAGACGACACTCTTTCGAATCGAACTGAACTGGTTCGAACCGGGTTCAAAGCTTAAATCGATCAATTCAAACCCAATTCGATCAAGTTTTTCAAAAATAAAAATTTCTAAATTCATTCTCTATCCAATGGTGGCCTCAATTCTTCAATTTGAATTTTTTAATCCACCTAGAAAAATGAATTTAGCATCCGGTTCAATAGTGGCTCAAACTGGTCCAAACCGGTTCAATACGATTCGGATTTGGTTCACCTAAACCGATTTGGTTTTCATCTCCAGTTCATCCTAAAGTCCTTTTTCATGACTTTTGTAACTCTTTAGGTCACTCAAGATCCATAAATTTCCCAATTTGCCCTTTCTCTATCGGTTTCAGTTCATAAACCGACTCGGTTTTCTCTTTGGAAATGATCGGTTCACTCCGACTTAGATCCGGTTCACCTGAACCGGTCTAGTTTTCTCTCCCCAATTGTCCTAAGGCCCTCTTCCAAGGTTTTTATGAATCCCTTTGAGTCACTCGGGAGTTGTAAATTTCTCAAATTGCCCTTTCTCTGATGATCAGGTTTGTGAACCGGTTCGGTTTTCTCACTCGGTTTGACTGATTCTTTTCCCTGTTTCCTTAACTCCAAAGGGTGGGGTTTACTATAATATAGGCCGAAGGTAGGACCTTGAGAAGCCACAAACGATGCAGAACATAGAGACATGAATGAAGGAAAATTTCCCTTAGGGGTACTAGCCATCTGGTGCAAAGAGCGAAGTTGTCACGCCTCGACCCAGTTTGGTCGGATTCCCGTGATCAACCCGCCACTCTACTGGTTTATTAAAGGGTTTCCCCTTATTGTAATTAATAAAGAGTAAGGCATCCTTTAACATACACCTTTTTCCTGGAATAGCATAATCAAAACTGCATGAAATTTAAAACTTCACATACCTATCTTACAGGCATCTTAGTTGACGGTCTTTAAGGGGAGGCTTTCCGAGATTTTCTGAAAGGGATATAAGGGAGGGAGTGAGTACGACTACTCAGTGAATGGGTTTTTAAAAGCTTTTGACTTTTAAGAAAAACATTTATATGGAGTGTGCCAGACTCCTTTGTTTTCAAAAATCCCTTCATTTAAAAATTCAGGTTTTTCCATTATTTCTTAGTTACCATGGTGTGTCATCACCCAACACATATCCTTTATCATGAAGGTTACACACATTCACAAGTTAGTATCACTACTGAACCCGCTAGTGGCTTTGGAGCGACTTTTCCTGCCACCCGGATAGAAGTACGACCACTTCTACACTGGGAATGAGTGGATGTACGTGACATTTGACCCACAATCCCAAAATCACTTCTTCGTATCGGTATGAGAACAGAGACCTCATCCTGTTCCCACCAGAATCTCATGCACTTGGTGCTACTCCAGATTTCGCACAGACACTTGGAATGAGGATCTACCCTTATACTCACCGGGTCATCCAGGGCCCTTAGGACACATCACTACCCGTCATGGGCATCTTGATGATCCCATACTCATAGTGCATGCACAAACAATGTTTTCTTATCAAGCCATGTAATTTGTGGTGCCACTGGTCCAACGGCCCCGACTCTCAACTCAACCCGCAGTTGTTTGTCTTAACTGGTCCGTCGACCTGTCATGTCGCACTATCGCTAGTTAACTGAGCATGTCGATCCTATCTTGGTACCATGGCCAAACAATTCACTTATTAAGTTTTATGACACATATATCATGTTCATTTATGAGCTCCTACATTGCCAACTGGCCTTGGGCCCACTGTACGAGATTTTCAAAATTGGGCATTTAGCCCCCAAGTTTCAAAACCGAGGCCCTCAGCCTATCAGAGTTATTCGAGCTCCCGTCGAGAAGGTCTCCCAAATTGTTTAAGCATTGGCACATAGTCATGGGAGAGCACTTCCGACAAAACATATGTTTTCTCTATCGATTATACCACCCGGGTATAAGGACACCTCCGTTCATAACCGATGAACGGGTTTTCAACTTCCTTCGAGGAAGTCTCATCATATCAACCGGGTATGATCTACTTACAATCGATAAGTAGTTTTTCCGCATGATTTTCACATCACTTCCTCTAAGTAGCGATGATTAAAAATACCACTAAGCAGTGGGTTTTCATACCAAGGTACTTATCATCCCCAACCGGGTATGATATAAAATTCCCACTCACAACCGGTAAGTGGTTTTTAATTTTTAAGTTGTGTTCATCATCCCAACATGGTATGATGTTAGTAAACCCACTCACTCGTTAATGTCGTGAATTCCACTAGACTGGTTCTTTGTATTCACGCGAACTTGTCCTTACTAACGTTCCTGGTATTTCGCGTTCCTACACGATATGAACATCTTGGTTCATTATCCTTCGGCCTAATCGCCTTCATTCATTCCAAATAAATGAGAAAGTTAAACTTTCATTTAATTGCAATTAGGTCCCTAAAGTTATTTCTCTTTAACTTTATGTCCCAAATGCCAGTTTTTCCTCAAATTGAGTCCCGAAACATCTAAAATTTATCATAGGACCTCAATTTATCCCATTTCACAAAAAGGGGTTTAATTTCCAAAATTTCCAATTTGGTCCCCCAACTTTTCCAAAATTACCATTTTACCCTTCCTTTACAAAAATGGTAAATTTTGCCCCAAAAATTTCAAAATTCCTCAATTGGTCCTCCAACATTATTTTCATGCCCAATTGACCCTCAATTTCATAAATTTTCATTTCGGTCCTTTGAATTTTGAAAATCCCCAATTTTCCCCCAATTCCAACTTCTTAACACAGTCGAATTTGATTTTATCAAATTGACCCATCAAATGTTTCCAATTGTTGAAATTAATGTTGAAATTGAGTTTCTACTTGTTCATACAATTCTTTAGAAATGTGAATCGCAAGTTTTAATGCCGGGACAAGCTCAAATGGAGTTTCGCCGGAAAATGAACTATAGAGAGAGAAAGCTTTGATTACTCACCAGTGAAGGCACAACGGTTCGAGCTTTCAATCTTGATAGATAGCTCTCATCTTGAGGTTCATCCTAGTATCAAGAATCACATCAATTGATGCAGAATTGGAATAGAATTTTGTCATTGAAATTCGATCGACTCTTTCTCTAGCACCGATCGAAAATTATAAAGGGAAGCCGAATTGGCTTACCTTTTGGTCCGAATTCGGTCGTGGAAAGGCTGAGGAAGTGTTGGGAGAGCTTGGTTTGGCCTGAGGAGGGCTTGAAATGGCCGATTTCAGCTTGGCCAAAATAGGGCAACTTCGGTTCGACGGAGCTACTTCACTATTCTATCATGCCAACGCTTCTCCAACGATTCTCGGATTGACTGGAGTTTGCTATCAGATAACTGTCTTCTCCCTGGTTCTAAAGAGCCCAACCTTTGTTCAAGTTGAAGCTCTAGTTCGAGCTTCACCAGGAAATGGAGTAGTAGAGAGAGAGAGAAGTGTTCAGGTGTGAGGAGAATGAATGGGGATAACCTATTTATATAAGTGTAAAACTGTGTATTAAATGGGAGAGATTTATTACTAGTATTAATATTGCCATAAATTATTGGTATTAATTCTAATAATTTAATTTCGGTATTAAATTATTTGTATTAATTCCAATAATTTAATTTTGGTATTAAATTATCGGTATTAATTACAATAATTAAATATATATTAATTTATGGCTATTTATGATAAGTCGTACGATTCGCATAAAAATTTTTGACCAAAATTTCGGGTTACAAAATATCATACTTCCCAGGAGGTCACCTATCCTCACACTACTCTCGAGCAAGCACACTTAACTTTAGAGTTCTTATGGACTCTCGTTCACTTGAACCAATTTAGTTTTTTTGTTCTAATTTGTGTTAAATTTCTTTTCCAAGGTTTGATAAACCCTTTGGATCACTCGGAAGTTGTAAATTTCCAAATTGCTTGTTCCCAAATGATTGGGTTTGTAAACTGTCTCGGTTTTCTTACTCGGTTTGATCAGTTCTTTTCCTAATTTTCCTTAACTCAAAAGTGCGGGGTTTACAGAAGCGCCCCCACCAGAGAAGGCAAACCCCGAATGTCGGACGCCGAATAGGATGTCTTGGGATGGTGAAGAGTGACCCACTTTGGAAAAGTGGAAGAGAAACCACGTATGGTTACAGATGAACATGGCGGTGGGGAACAACTAGTAACCGTGGGATGACTAAGGAGGATAAATGATGCCCAAAGGATGTGCCAGCAAGATTCCCAAAGAAAGGGTAAATAGGAAGGATGGCATCAAAGGACATCATAGAGTTGATCTATGCTCAAATACCCATAAGGATGAATGAAAGGGGGTAGTGGTTCCCCATCCCCTTGAGCTGAGTCCCTCGATTGACCCTATTTCATGTGTATGATCTCATATGTGGGTTCATGGATGGAGATCTCTACTCCAAAGTACAAGAGTAGAGAATGAAACCAACGAAAGGAACTCCATGTTGGGATGGACTGTGAGGAATCAATTCGGAATAAAGAACCGTGAAATGGTCACGAGCGAGTAAGGATGGACTAGGGAATGGAAATCCTTAGTTTAGGACACCATCAAACATGAGGAAGTGCATGATGGAGGAAAAATCATGAGCAAATCGGTAAGTCGAGAAGTGATCGGGAAACCCAATAGTGGAATTGAGAATGCCAATAAGGAGGTTAGTGAAGGACGAGTAAATAAGGAAAACCCAAACGATCATGAAAGGCATGTCGTCTAATGTAAAGGAAAATTATGTGCATGGAAGAGATGCACGAACCAAAAACGAGTGGTTAAACACTTTAACAATGCAAGAAGAAGAGTATGGGAACACCATCTAAGGAAGGAAGTGGAAGAATTTGGTATTGGGAAGTCTGAATTTCAAAGTAGGGAGAATTACGAGGTTAGTGTGAAATAACCAAATGATGGGGTTATGTACATGGGATGATTGGATAACGCTGAAAGTAGTTGAGGAACATTACTAGATGGTAAGAAGGGACGAAGTCCTATGACCCCTAGTGGATCTGAAAGTCAAGAACCATTATCAAGGGAATGTTCTAGAAGCATAATGTACAAGGACAGTTCCAAAACTGGTCACGCTGCAAAGGACAGATAAAGCCAAAAGTTCTGAGAAGGTGTGACTCAAGTAAGAAAGAGTTGGTTATTTAAGCATGGTGAGGTCAAATAAAAGGATTTGGATGGACCAAAGTTATAATAAAGAAAGAATGGGTTAAAGGACCCAGAGAGCATAAGGGAAGTTTGTCGTCCAATATGTCGGGAAGATCAAGGAGCTTCATGCACATTGAGACCAAGGTTAGAGGGGGAGAGGTCTCGTCCAATATTCGCGGACATGGAGTATGATGCAAGTCATAGGGACGGGTAATTGATGCCCACTTAGACTCTTGGTATGACTTCTACCAGGGTGGACAGTAAAGGTGCTCCGGTCCACAAGTGGAATAGTCGGAGATTATTCTATGAACGTGTGATCACTTTTTTGATATGTAAATCACGTCCCTTAAAGGTAAGAAAATTGAGGAAAGAATCGGTCAACTCGGGTAAGAAAACTGAGTTGGTTCATGAACCCTAACCATTAGAGAAAGGGTAAACTAGTAAATTTACAAGTCATGAGTGACCTAAATAGTCATAAAAGTCATGAAAAATGACTCTAGGACAAGTTGGAAAAGAAAATCAAACCGGTTTAAGTAAACCAGACCAGAACCGGATTGAACCAGTTTGAACCACTATTGAACCGATTTCTAAATTTATTTTTCTAGGTGGCTTAAAATATTCAAATTGGAGAATTGAAGCCACATTGGATAGAAACTGAATTTAGATAAATTTAGAAATTTTTAATTTTGAAAAACTTAGTCGAATCGGGTCTAAACTGGTCGGTTTAAGCATTGAACCCGATTTGGAGCGGTCCGGTCCGGTTCAGAATAGTGTCATCTTCTTCCTTCAGATGACAACACTGTTCACTTGCCGGAAAAATGAGCAGCGCCAGCGAAGGTGAAAAGTCTTCGTTCAAGGCATTTCAGACCATTAATGATCACCAAAAAGGCGCCAATCAGATGGCCAGAGAGCCCCCGAGCTCCCTATATAAAGAGCTCATCCCCATTCATCCTCCTCACACCTGAAAACTCCTTTCTCTCTCTCTCTCTACTACTTCATTTTCCAGTGAAGCTCAAACCAGAGCTCTGACTTGGGCATTTTCTCAACCTTAGAAGGCGAGGTTGGACTCTTTAGACTCTGGGGGAAGTCAGCTATCTGATAGTAACCTCCATTCAATCTGAGGATCACCGGAGAAGCGTCGGCATAATCAAATAGTGAAGCAGCTCCGGCGGACCGAAGCTGCCCTATTTCAGCTAAGCTGAAATTGGCCGAATTCAGCCCTCCTCCGGCCAAACCAAGCCCTCCCAATGTCCCCTCAGCCCTTAGACGGTCAATTTGATGAAATCAAATTCGGCCAATTTGAAAGGGGGGAAATTAGGGAAAATTTTAGGGAAATTTGGAGATTTCATAAAATTGAGGAACCAAATTGCAATTTCCCAAAATTGAGGGTTAGTTGGCCATGAAAAGGATATTGGAGGACCAATTGGTCAAATTTTTAAAATAATTGGGGTTAAATTTCCATTTTTGTAAAGTAGGGGCAAAATGGCAATTTTTAAAAGTTGGGGACCAAATTGGAAAGTTGGAAATTTGGAAAATTTGAACCCCTTAAAAGATTTTGAGTAAATTAAGGTTTCAAAGTGAATTTTTAGAAGTTTTGGGACTCAATTTGTGGAAATGTTAGCACTAGGGACCTAAAGTCAAGGAAAAAGAACTTTAGGGACCTAAATGCAAATAATTGAAAATTTTTGGGCTTTGTCGTTCATAGTTCATACGTGAGGAATAAAGGTTATCATGTCAAATATTAATGAATAAGGATGTCCAAATAGTGTAGGAACATGAAGGATCAGAACGCCAGTAAGGATAAGTTAGCATGGAAGCAAAAACTAACTAAAAGGAAATACACTGCGAATATCGAGTGAGTGGGTTTATTAAAGGAAATACACTGCGAATATCATACTCGGTTGGGATGATGAGCACATCGGAAATGAAAAACCACTTCTATGTGGAATTTTAATATCACACCTAGTTGGAGTGATGTGAGAACTACACGGAAAAACTATTTACTGGTTGTAAGTAGATCATATTCGATTGGTATGATGGACTTTCTAGAATGAAGTAGAAAACCCGCTTACCGGTGGTAAGTAGAAATGTCATCACACTCGGTTAGTGTGATGGATGGAAAAAATTTATTTTGTTAGAAGTGTTCTCCCCTAATTGTGTGTCAATACTTAAAACTTTTGGGAGATTTTCTTGACGAGAATTAGAATAGCTCAGATAGGCCAGAGGCCTCGATTTTGGAACTTGAGGTCTAAAATACCCAGTTTTGGAAAATCATGTATAATGTGTCCAAGGCATGTTGGCACAAGCATGAGCTTGTAAACAAATATGATGTTAAGCCATGAAAATTCTTAACGAATGAATTATGTGATTTAGCCATGGTACCAAGACAATATCGACATACTTGATGGACCGGCAGCAGTGCAACAGGACTAGGTCGACAAACCGATCTAGAAAAATAGTTGCAGATCGAGTTGAGGGTCGAGGCCGTTAGACTAGTGGCACCAAAGATAAATGGCTTTGTGGAAAACTTTTGTTTGTGGATGTACTTGAGGTTTGGGACCATTAAGATGCCCAAGAGGGGTAGTGATGTGTCCTAGGGGCTACTGGATGACATGGTAGAGATAGGGCAATTTGTCGTGCCAACAATCAGGGAAGCTCGACGTAGCTTCATGTGCATGAGACCAGGTGAGGTCGGGATGAGGTCTCTGTCCTCATACGAACATGGAATTGATTTCAGGTTTGAGGGTTAGATGTCGCGAACATCCACTCACTCCCAGGGTAGAAGTGGATGGGCTTTTATCTAGGTGGCCGGTAAAGTCACTCCGACGCCACAAGTGGGTACAGTGGACAGACTGCCCTGCGAATGTATGATTCTCTTCCTGATGAAGGGCATATGTTAATTGTTAAACACACCTGATATGGAAATGAGAAAAATGGTTTAAAAAACTGGGAATTTAAGGAAAGAATATTTTTGAAAGAAATAAGGAGTCTAGCACACTCCGATTAAAGATGTTTTGAACAATATCTCCCAACACCCATTCACTAAGTTGTCGAACTCACCCCCCTCCCTTTACTCATTTTCAGGTAAACGAGGGAAAACCCACTTAAAAATCTTTCAATAGTTGAACCTGCAAGACAGGTTTACAATATTTAGTTTTAATTAATGTTATTCCAGGAAAGATACAAGTGAAAAGAATGCCTTACTCCTCAATGTTCAGGAAAGGGGAAAACCCTTAATAAATCGGGAGAGTGGCGGATTGTTCACGAGGATCCGACCAAACCGGGTCGGGGTGTGACATGATAAAAAGGGTGTGTGTTGTGTGTCAACCTAGTTTTACGAATGGAACACCTCACGATGAAAATCACGAAATGACATGAAGCATAAGTAGGACTATAATGAAATGAAAATGGACCCATCCTTACGATACCCGCTCACTAAGTTAAAAGACTCAGCCCCTCACCTTTCTTTTATTTTTTTTTCAGGAAGTGAGGCCTCGCTAGAACCCGATAACTGGATTCTTCAAACGCATGTACTCTATTAATTATGATTTCTTGATATAATAGTTTTGATAGTGTCATTCTAGGGAAATTACGATAAGAAGTACACCTAACTCCCTACGGTTTTAGAGGGAGCGACCCCTCTGGGCCGGATGAGTGACGGGTTGTTCACGGGGTTCCAACCAAAGCGGGTCGGGGCGTGACAAGCACTATTAGAATGCTTATTTTTTGTGTTGTTAACTTTAGGTGAACATTACACCAAATGAATGTAAATAATGCATTTTTGCATGGATACCTACAAGAGAAAGTATATATGAAGATTTCACATAGATTTGGTACGAAGAAGATAATAGGGAAGGAATGCAAGTTGAAGAAATATCTATATGGACTCAAGCAGTCACTGAGAGCATAGTTTGACTGATTTCGATGTGCAGTGGTCAAAATGGGTTACTAATAGTGTAACGAAAACCATACAGTTTTCTATCGACATTCTAATAGTTGAGTTGCTATTCTTATAGTATATGTGGATGATAATATCATCATTAGGGATGATGGTGCTAAGATATTGCAAATGAAAAAATAATTGAGCAACTAATTTAAGGTGAAAGACTTGGGTTCTCCCAAGTATTTTCCCAGTATTGAGATTGCAAGGTCTGGGAAAGACATGGTACTTTCTCAGAGAAAGTATACACTAGATTTACTCACTAAGATAGGGATATTAAGTTGTCGAATAGCTTCAACACCAATAAAACTGAATCATAAGTTATGTGCCTAGTTAGGTGATCGGGTGGATAAAGAACGATATTTTAGGATTATGGGATAATTGATCTATCTACGTCATACAAGACCTAATATCACATATGTAGTCAGTATTGTGAGCAGATATATGCTTGATCACATGACAAATCATTAGGAGGTCACCATGAGGATTTTAAGATATTTAAAAAAGAGTCTAGCTAAGGGACTTTGGTCTAAGGTTCGGAGTCACACTAGAGTGAAAGGTTTTTGTGATTCATATTGGGATAGATGTGTGGATGATAAAAAGATCTACATCTAACTATTGTGTAATTGTTGAAGATAATCTTGTATAATAGAGTTGTAAAAAATAAGACGTAGTTGCCCGATCATCAATAGAAATAGAGTACAAATCAATTAATCAAATTATTTGTGAAATAATTTAGATAAAAATTTTACTAATGTAGTTTTGCCACTTTAGAAAATAACTAATGAAGTTGTGGTGAGATAACAAGTCTGCTATCAATATTACCAACAATACAGTAAAAAATTTTATAACCAAACATATAAAAATTGATCGATTTTTTATTAAATAAAAAATTGATATAAAGATCGTAGAGTTACACTATATGAAGAATAGTGAATAATAGCAGATTTTTTAACTAAAAATTTATGTTCTAATAAATGTGATGATATTTGTAATAAGATGAGAATAATATATATATATAGTCCATATTGAAGGTAGTGTTAAATATTAATAAGTTAGGAACATATTTGTAAATATTATAAATATATCTTTTATATATATATATATTCGTGATTTAATTTATTTATATATAATTTTATTTCTAATATTCAATAGTTAGCAAATTGAAGCCAAGTAATTAATAAATAATATGTAGATTGAATAAGAAAAATATTTAAAAACACAAATAATAAGGTCAGTCAGATATCAAATTGAATCCCAAAAAAATTACCGTTATAATTATTGAACATATGTAATTAATCAAATACTTTTTATTTATTTGATTGAATGGATGTGTATTACATCGATATGACACTATTACTAGAGATGGGATTCGCATATAGTGAATACTGAAAATGGGGCTATAAAGAAAAAGTAAAGGCTTTCAAATCTTTTAATGGATTAGTAGGGACACGTACAATGGGATCTAGATTTACATAATGCGTAGTTGAAATAATAATAAATATGTATTATATTTGATAACGGAATCGCTACAAATAACGTAATATTCAGTAAGTTTAATTTATGAAATGCAACTTATATTTGTACGGATATCTAACTCAAAATTTTTATTCAATCTCATTCAATCGAAAGAATTATACTTAATTATTAAAAAATATTTAAAATTTAAAATTAATATGAACATATAATATTATAAAGTTCTAAATTAAATGGTACAACACTTTATCTTTTACTTCCTACTGAAAATATTAACCAGTGAGTTTGGGGACTTGGACTTGCCAATTCTTCCAATAACATGTGAATAGGGAAGGATTATTAGTGTAATATATGAGAATTTATGCACATAAAAGAATTTTGAAAAAGTATAATTTATGATTATTTAGAATTTTATAGAGTATTTTAGGGTTTTACATATTAGCAATAATTTACCCGTCAACTATAATAGATTTTACGTAAAAAAAATATTATTTTCTAAAAAGTTTAATGAAAAATATACTATTTTTAAAGTTTGCCATATAAATATAAATTTTTATAAAAATAATATAATTTACTCAATAATTTCCACTTATCCTTCTTAATATTTTAATATCTATCTAGCCCTTATTACACCTATATTCTAGGAATTTATGGGAGGAAGATGGTGTTTTATATCTTAACCCAAATCTAATTTTGTATTCTATTTGATAATTGTTTATGTGTATTTATCTTTCCCCACTTAATTTGGATACACTTTTAATAGAACTAAGGGAAGGAGTAACCCTAGACCCATGACAAATCATATCAAACACGACTCACGGGTTGCAAGAATAGGCAATAGCACAAAAGAAAGGGTTATCTCACCAACGGAGTAAGCAACAACAACCACGGGTAAAGCATTGAATCATGCCTATATTGGAACAATTAAGATTTTAGTTGTGAGGGTTCGCTCATGCAAGATAAATAGTGGAGAGGAGTGGGCATCGTAGATTGGGACGTGATGGTCCCTCCTATGGTTCCACTTGCATAAATTATCAAATCATAGGTCTGACATCTCGCATTAATTGTAATTAACATTGGACTGCAAGGCCCTTTAAGAGGGAGGCCCAACAAAGCGGCCCAGTAGTTTGATTTCTGCATTGCTTCTCTATTGTTCCATTAGGTCAGGCTGCAGATTGCAGAAATATAGACTATATGAGAACCGAAACTGAAATTCAGATTTTCCCTAAAATCCGGCAGGTTAGGGTTTTTGTGTATGGTCATCAACGAGGACTGGCCCGCAACTATTCGTAACATCGCGATTGATTTCTTCATCTTCTGGACATCGAAATTCAAGTCTGACTAATTCTCTGTTCGGTGCTTCAATTCCAGCCATGCCGGCAACGTCAGCCGAAGACGAATTGAAGGAATTGGAGAAGCTCTCGCTTATTTCCAAGGTATGCACGGAGCTTGAGAGTCACTTAGGTTTGGGGGACAAAGTCGTGGCCGCTTATATTATTGACCTGGGCAAGAGCTCCCGCTCGATGGATGACTTCGAGGAGAAGCTCAAGCAATTTGAGATGCCTGATTACCTGGTGCGTACTCTCTTCAATATAATTCAGGCCATTTTGCCATCAGATTCCAAGGTGGAGAAGCATTCGGGAAAAGAAGGCAGTGGTGGGAAAGCTGACACGAAGTATGGGGCATTGGCTATTGCTGATAGTCGGGAGAGAGTAAAGGAACTTGAGAGGGAGCTGCAAATGGAGGTGCAGAAGCACCACAGGGAAAATGACGTGCAAGAGCTGGGTGAGAATATGGATCGGGATAGGAGGGACCGACACTGGGATAGATATGATCAGAGTAGTGAAAGGGGTCATGGAGATTGGTATAGGGACAGGGATAGGGATAGTGATAGGCATAGGAATAGGGATAGAGAAAGGCATCGGGACAGGGATAGAGATAGAGATAGGAAGAGGGACTATAAGGATGATGATGATGATGATCGAAGGGGAAGTAGGCACAGGTACCGATCTGACAGAAGCGGGAGAGGTGGGTATGCAGAAAGTAACGATGAAGATAGAGAAGGGAGTGGAAATAGAGGACATAGGTCTGATGAACCTGAGCTTTACAATGTCTACAAGGGAAGGGTTTCGAGAGTGATGGACACAGGATGTTTTGTTCAGCTAAATAACTTTCGAGGGAAGGAAGGTCTAGTGCACGTTTCTCAGATAGCCACCCGGAGAATTACCAATGCAAAAGATGTGGTGAAGCGGGATCAGGAGGTCTATGTGAAGGTTATCTCTGTTTCTGGTCAAAAGCTGTCTCTTTCTATGCGAGATGTGGATCAGAACTCAGGGAAGGACTTGCTGCCCCTTAAGAAGAGTGAGAATGATGATTCTTTTAGGACTAATCCCACTTCTGGCTTAAGGGATGGTCCCATTACTAGGACTGGGCTATCTGGGATTAGGATTACTGAAGATGATAATATTGCACCATCAAGGCGACCTTTGAAAAGGATGAGCTCACCAGAGAGGTGGGAGGCAACACAGCTGATAGCTTCAGGGGTTTTATCAGTAGGTGAATATCCAATGTATGACGAAGATGGAGATGGAATGTTGTATCAAGAAGAGGGTGCTGAGGAAGAGCTTGAAATTGAGTTGAATGAGGATGAACCTGCATTTCTACAAGGTCAAACCAGGTATTCTGTTGACATGTCCCCTGTCAAGATATTCAAGAATCCTGAGGGGTCCTTGAGTCGTGCTGCTGCACTCCAATCTGCTCTTATAAAAGAACGGAGAGAAGTGCGGGAACAGCAACAAAGAACAATGCTTGATTCTATACCTAAAGATCTTAACCGTCCCTGGGAAGATCCTATGCCTGAGACAGGTGAAAGGCATCTTGCTCAGGAGCTTCGAGGTGTTGGCTTGTCAGCATATAATGAACCCGAGTGGAAGAAGGATGCTTTTGGTAAAGATGTGACTTTTGGGAAAAGGACAAAGCTCTCAATTCAGGAACAGAGAGAAAGTCTACCTATCTATAAGTTGAAGAAGGAACTTGTGCAGGCTGTGCATGATAATCAAGTTCTTGTTGTCATTGGTGAGACTGGTTCAGGTAAAACAACACAGGTTACACAGTATCTAGCTGAGGCAGGGTACACCACTCGGGGAAAGATTGGGTGTACACAGCCTCGGAGAGTGGCTGCAACATCTGTGGCCAAGAGGGTGGCAGAAGAATTTGGTTGTCGTGTAGGTGAGGAAGTTGGGTATGCAATTCGATTTGAGGATTGCACTGGACCAGATACTGTGATCAAGTACATGACTGATGGTATGCTTCTGAGGGAGATATTGATAGATGAGAACCTGTCACAATACTCTGTAATTATGCTTGATGAAGCTCATGAGAGGACTATTCACACTGATGTACTCTTTGGACTCCTTAAACAATTAGTGAAGAGAAGGCCTGATCTTCGAGTGATAGTGACTTCTGCCACATTAGATGCAGAGAAGTTTTCAGGATACTTCTTTAATTGCAACATATTCACAATTCCAGGAAGAACATTTCCTGTGGAGATCTTGTACACAAAGCAGCCAGAGAGTGATTACTTGGATGCAGCTCTTATAACAGTACTGCAGATTCACTTGACAGAGCCAGAAGGTGATGTTCTACTCTTCCTAACTGGTCAGGAAGAAATTGATTTCGCTTGCCAGTCTTTGTATGAAAGGATGAAAGGATTAGGCAAAAATGTTCCGGAACTGATTATTCTTCCAGTATATAGTGCACTGCCTAGTGAAATGCAATCAAGAATATTTGACCCTGCCCCTCCTGGAAAGAGAAAAGTTGTGGTTGCTACCAATATTGCAGAAGCATCCCTCACAATTGATGGGATATTTTATGTTGTTGATCCTGGGTTTGCCAAGCAGAACGTCTATAATCCAAAGCAGGGATTAGACTCACTTGTTATTACTCCAATTTCGCAAGCATCAGCCAAGCAGAGAGCTGGACGTGCAGGTCGTACTGGGCCAGGGAAATGTTACCGTCTGTACACAGAGAGTGCTTATCGGAATGAAATGTCCCCAACAACTATCCCTGAAATCCAAAGGATTAATCTTGGTTTGACTACTCTCACACTGAAGGCTATGGGGATTAATGATTTATTATCATTTGATTTCATGGACCCTCCATCTCCACAAGCTCTGATTTCAGCAATGGAGCAGCTATACAGTTTAGGGGCCCTTGATGAGGAGGGTCTCCTGACTAAGTTGGGTAGAAAAATGGCAGAATTTCCTATTGAGCCACCATTGTCGAAGATGCTTCTAGCTAGTGTAGATCTGGGTTGCAGTGATGAGATTTTAACCATTATTGCGATGATCCAAACAGGCAACATATTCTATCGGCCTAGGGAAAAGCAGGCACAGGCAGATCAGAAGAGAGCAAAATTTTTCCAGCCTGAGGGGGACCACCTGACACTGCTAGCTGTATATGAGGCATGGAAAGCTAAGAACTTTTCTGGGCCCTGGTGTTTTGAGAATTTTGTTCAGTCTCGATCTTTGAGGAGAGCTCAGGATGTCAGAAAGCAGCTCCTCTCAATCATGGACAAGTACGTTAACTCCTATTTTCACTTTCATCTTTGTTTTCTATTGTTACAGGATCATATATTATCTGCAATATGGATGCCTTTTTATTTACAGTATTAGCTATCTCTAGTTTGATTTTTTGTTTTCGTTTGTCAACTTGTGACAATATCATGCAATGGTTAGATGGTCATATCCAAAGGATGCATTTCTAATTTTTCCTTGTGTTTGTGCTGCTAAGGTACATAACATGTGTTCAGGGTGTATATATCTCCATCTTTGTTGATGGTTTATTGTTATAATGTCTTACATAATTTCTGCTTCAACCAATTTCATTTCTTGTATCCTCGGGTGGTTTTGCCATTCTATACTTTGACTCCGTACTTGTAACAAGGAAAACTATTTCATAGTAGTTTGCATATTCACTTGAGGATTTTTTACCTTGCAAACTAGTATATTTTATATAACAAGGATGATGAAATTGAACTAGAATGTTTTTGGAAAGGTAATATCTTACGGTTGAGCATGCTCGTGGTTCTTGAAGCTTTTTCAGTATTGCTTTGCTTTCTTGGTTGGTTCTTTACCTTAGGACCTTGTTGATGATTGCCTTGACAATGTTGGTATGCCTTGTACTTTGAATATGCATTTGTCTAGTACCTTGATCCTGGTTAGGTATATATGTGTTTAGTTTGTAGTCCATTGATAGCTAGTATTATTCTTGCACATGATATGACTGGAGGGTTTGACTATTGTATCTATATCTGTATTTGTATAATCTTAACAAAAGGTCTAAATTTACAAATTTTAGGTACAAATTGGATGTTGTTAGCGCTGGCAAGAACTTCACGAAGATTCGCAGAGCAATTGCTGCGGGATTTTTCTTCCATGCAGCAAGAAAGGATCCACAGGAAGGATACCGAACTTTAGTTGAGAACCAGCCTGTGTATATCCATCCCAGCAGTGCCCTCTTCCAGAGGCAGCCTGACTGGGTGATCTATCATGAGTTGGTCATGACCACCAAAGAGTACATGCGGGAGGTGACTGTGATAGACCCCAAGTGGCTGGTAGAGTTAGCACCTAGGTTTTTCAAGGTTGCAGACCCCACAAAAATGAGCAAGCGCAAGCGACAGGAGCGCATAGAACCACTCTATGACAGATACCACGAACCTAACTCTTGGCGTCTAAGCAAACGACGTGCTTGATGGAGTTTTGGTTTCATCTATGAATGTTGTACCTTCATTAGCCTTACTAGACAAGGCATTTGGAGTGTGTAAAGCATCTTGAGATTGCTTCTAAGGTGGAGGTATCATGAATTTTAATGCATCCCCAAATCAAAATTTGGCTTAAAACTGATAAGGGATGAGTTTTATCCACGTCCTTTGTGATGTATGTCTTGTTCCGCAGATTCAATTGAGTAATTATTCGGTAAAGCAGCAAATTTGTGGTACCTTTGCCTTCACTCTTCTTTAAACATAGGTTTTTGACATCCTAACAGTTTGTGCACTCTTAGTATGAAGGTTCATTTTTTTCCCATTAGATAACTAATATACATAAATTATATTAAAATTTAACTAATCTGGTTGAATTTTTTTGAGAGATTGGTTTTTGAATCAATTTTATATGTTTTTGCTACTATTTGAAGATACTCCCAAGGTGGCCTGTTTTGAAACCTGTGTTTCCTTTGTGCATGAGGAGAGGATTTACGTGTGAAGACAACATGCTTCATGTGCTCAATTCATTCCACCTTGATCCAATCAGGTATGTATCATGTCCAGAGCATCTGTAAAGCCTTGTTATTGTTCAGCTCCACTTATACTTCAGAAAATTTCTATTATTTATTGATAGGATGTTACATACTATGTAAGGGATGAAGTTGTGTTTTCACAATTCAGTTTAATATCTAGGGGTGTACTCCAATTTTGACCACAGTTTATATTGTTGGTAACATGACCGTTTAGTACATTATAAATATGTATAAACAATGAGTACAAAAAAATATTCTCAACTACTTCAAGACAAGGTTATTGGTCTAATTTCTATCTTTCCATTTTCACCAACTAATATAAGTTATTCTATTCAAAATATCTAGTGAGTTTTTAATGATATACTTATCCAACAAATTAACTATAAACCTTTATGCCTCTCTATGCATAAACAAACCACATATTGTAAATCAAACATATCTAGTTCATTAACACAAATAGTATATGATTGATGGATTATATTTTGTGAGAGAGAAAACAATTATAACAACTATAAATATTCTATATGTTGAGGTTCAAAATAACATGTAAATAATTTGAACAAGCCCTCCAAAAATACTTCTTAACCTTTTACACACTTTATATTCTAGATACTCTAGAGACTCTCTTAAGTATGGTATTGGAGGAAGAACAAAAGTGAGAGAACATTGTTTATTTATATGACGTGTGTAGGTTGACTTTATCGTTATTTTAGTTGTGTTTCTTCATTTGTGAGACTTATATTGGCATATAAGCTATAGGTATTTTTCTAATGTTCTCACCTTTTTATGAAGTGATAAAATCTCATGTGCTATTCAGTTTCCAAAGTCGTGGAAATGGGATAACCTAACATATAATATAACACTAGAACCCTAAAATAACCTAAAGTGTTCCAAAAATCGAGTGTGAAATGTAAATAAAAATTTCAAACTAAAAATAAAACTTTAAAACGGGAAATGGGATCCCAAATTAAAATTGTTAATCAAATTCATAATAAAATCCTAAGCCTGAGATTAGATGTAAAATCAAGAATAAAATTCTAAATCAAAGACAAAAAATAGAAATTGAGCATGAAATCTCGAATCGAGAATGGATCTCAAGTCGGGATAAATAATGTCAAATTCTGATCATGATCCAATATTGGAAATAAGATAGAAAATTCGATATTTGGACTAGAGATTTGATCGGATTCCTGGGCATGAAAACTGAGTTTTTTGGGGAAGTCAGTTTTCGTCCGAACAACATCGAGATTATTTCGAATTTAATTACCGAAAAAACCCAAAAAGAGCAAAATGATAATTCTAATATCAAAAAGAAAAAGAAGGGAAGTCGGGTTGGTAGGGGTCAACCTGACACACCTGTGTGTCACTGCCCACAGACCAATAACATTTCTGCTGCACTACCACATATAACTATCGAATTCACTTAATTTTTATCAAATTGAGTACTACAAATTACAAAGGTCGGATAGGAAGTGAGCTACCGGTCTCACCATAAAGTTAATTGCATTAACTCTTCCTATATAACTCAAATTTTGGATTTAAAGTCTAAAATCTCAATCTTAGAGAGCTACTTGACCTCCCGATACTTGAACGAAAACTCTCTTGTCCAATCACTAAATTAAGTGATATTGGTGTCAAAATGCCGATAATGGGCTCATTTTGAGTTCTACGGTCGAGTCTCAACTTACTAGTGGTCAGAAACACTACATGAGGGTTGTTTTGGCCAACCCAATTTTAGGACAGATTTCGGCTATCGTAGATGGCCTTGTGGGGCCAAATTCTCCCTCCTCCGGTCAGCGGTGCCAAAGTGATCACCTGCCACCCCTCTATCCCTCCATGGCAAGGGTCGACCTCCGGTAAGGGAGAAATCAGTCGATGTAAGCCGATTTCCGTTGCTGGGTCTGTCGCATTCAGCTCAATCGCGACGAGTCGACAACAAAATTCACTCAACTCTGACGACCTCCTTGTCAGCCACCATTAAATAAATCTTTGTTTGGATCTTGGTTACAAAACAACTAAGCTTCAACCATCTCTCTAACTACCTCTAGTAATGATTTTCGACAACCCTTTATTAGGTATGTTTCAGCTAGTTTTGAAAAATAATCAAATTCGGTCGTGGTTGGTCGAGGTAAGGTACCCACTCTTTCCTCGAGCTATTAGGGGTATGATGACATTATTTGGGGGTAAATTGTGAATTTAAAAGTTGATTTGATTTAAGTTCCAAATTTTAGGTACTAAAATGTAATTATGAAAATTTTGATAACAAATTGCAAATATGAAAAAATATGGAAAATGTCTATAAGAGTAACCTAAGGGGTTTATGAGTGATTTTGAGGCATATGAGAATGTCTAAAATTATTTTGTGGAGTTTTGGGAGCAAAATTGTAAATTTTATGTAAATCAGGGGCAAAATGATCAATTAGACCCACATAGATATCAAATATTTCATTTTAAAATGTGTAGTGCAAATTAGTAATTTTACCAAATTAAATATTCAAAAATAGATTTTTTTGCGAGTGGCAAAATGGTAATTTTCTCATTTTAGGGACCAAATTGTAATTTGTACATTTTTTAGTCTAAGTGTGTTTAAATGAGTTGTGAGCACCCAAATGAGAGAATTGTGAAGTCTAGGGTGCAGATTGGAGAACTTTTGATTATTAGGGGCAAAATGATAATTTTGTCCAACTTAAGTACCAAAATACAAAATTTGAAAAAGTTTAGTTATCTAAATAAGAGATTTAGAAACTTTTGGGGCATTTTGGTAAATAAGATCTAATGTGGGCTTAACCTCGATTTAGAAGGAAATCATAAGTGTGGTTAGTGATTCTAAGGGTTCACCGAGGAGTCAAGAGACCCAAGACTAAGGGGTAAAATTGTAATATGTGGGAAATTACAAAATAATATTTATAAATGCTTAATTGATATCTAAACTTACCCCAATTATATGATTTCATTCATATAGAATGAATTATGTAGTGGATCACACGTTTCCTGAACAACCAGAGATAGGAGAATAATAGTCGAGACGAACAAGTCCCGATAAAAACTGAGTGAGAGTAATGACGACAATTACAATTGGAATGACCAAAGCACTTTGTTTGCTTTTTAGTGTTGCAATGAAAAGAATGTGAAGTTTAAGTTTAGAAAAGTATATAAGAAGTGTAAAATGATTTAAATGTATGTCAACTAAAAAATACCATTTAATAGGTTAACAAAGGGGAAAACGGTCTTAAGGAGTGGAATAATATATGCTAGAGGCATGATAGGATTGTGCTCATTGTGTTTGATTAAGAAAAGTTGGTCAAGTGACATATCAAAACTCCAAATGATTGGTGTGTGAATTGCATAATTATTTAAATAGAGATGGTTAGAATGAGTATAATACTGGCGAGTTATTGAGATAGACTAGAATATTACCTATGGAATTGATTGTTATGCTTTTATTAGGCTTTTGTAATTTCGGTATAAAGTGGCACGGGCATTGATAGTACACCTACTTAGTTAGTGTCGATGTCGAGTGAAATTAGAAACTGAGAATAATGGGAGATTGATCGGATTTATTCCAAATTTTTCGAGACACCTGATTGATATACAAGTACCATCAAAGTTACACAACTGCGATAAGAATTAGGCACAATTGAGTTGCATGTGTAAGGGGGCATGTGTCACGCCCCGACCCAGTTTGGTCGGATCCCCATGGTCAACCCACCACTCTCCCAATTTATTAAAGGGTTTTCTTATAATAAATCATAAAGAGTAAATCGTCCTTTAAGTCTGCACCTTTTCTTGGAATAACATAATCAAAACCGTATAACATTATAAATTCAGCATACTTGTCTCACATGCGTCTTAGTTGATGGTCTTTAAGGCTTTCCAGGATTTCCTGAAAGGGATATAAGGGAGGGGTTGAGTACGACTACTCAATGAATGGGTTTTAAAAACCTTTAACTTTAGGAAAAAGACTTATTTTGGAGTGTGCCAGACTCATTTATTTTAAAAACCATTTCATTTGAAATCTCAGGTTTTATCACCATTTCCTTATTTAATCACGGTGTGTAATCACCCAACACACATCCTTAATCATGAAGGTTAAACACACATTCGCAGGTTAGTATGTTCATTGAACCCACTTGTGGCTTCGGAGTGACTTTTCCGGCCACCCAGATAGAAGTACGTCCACTTCTACCCTGAGAATGAGTGGATGTTCACTACATCCGACCCTCAATCTCGAAATCAATTCTTCGTGTCTGTATGAGGTTAGAGACCTCATCATGTCCCCACCCCGGTCTCATGCGCTTAGTGCTACTCCAAATTTCACACGGTCACCTGGTACGATGAACTGCCCTTATACTTATCGGGTCATCCAGGATCCTTAGGATGCATCACTAACCCTCGTGGGCGTCTTGATGATCCCGAAATCATAGTGCATGCACAAACAATATTTTCTTATCATGCCATGTAATTTGTGGTGCCATTAGTCTAATGGCCCCGATCTTCAGCTCAACCTACAGTTGTTTATCTTGACTGGTTCGGAGACTGGTCATGTCGCACGGCTGCTGGTTAACTGAGTGTGTCGGTCCTGTCTTTGTACCATGACCAAACAATTCATGTATTAAAGTTTTATGGCACATATTTCATGTTTGTTTACGAGCTCCTACTCGTTTCCACTAGCCTATGGCCCACTGTTCGAGATTTTTAAAACCGGGCATAATAGCTCCCAAGTTTCAAAACTGAGGCCCCCTGCCTATAAGAGCTATTCGAGCTCTCGTCAAGAAGATCTCCCAAATAGTTTAAGCATTGGCACACAGTTAGGGGAGAGCACTTCCAACAAAATATATTTTTAACTGTCCATTATACCGACCGAGTATAAGGACATCTCCGCTCATAACCGATGTACGGGTTTTCAACTTCTTTCAAGGAAGTTTAATCATACCAACCGAGTATGATCTACTTACAACCGGTAAGTACTTTTTCCACATGATTTTCACATCACTTCTCTAAGCTGTGATGTTTAAAATACCACTAGTTAGTGGGTTTTTAATTTAAGGTACTTATCATCCCCAACCCGGTATAACATAAAATTTCACTCACAACCAGTAAATGATTTTTAATTTTAAGTTGAGCTCATCATCCCAACCGGGTATGACGTTAGTAAACCCACTCACCCGTTAATGTCATCAATTCCACTAGACCGGTTCTTTGTATTCACGCGAGCTTGACCTTGCTGGCGTTCTTGGTACTTCGTGTTCCTACACGATATGAACATCTCGGTTCATTATCCTTCGGCCTAATAGCCTTCATTCATTCCAAATGAATGAGAAAATAAAACGTTCATGTATTTGCAATTAGGTCCCTAAAGTTATTTCTCCTAAACTTTAAGTCTCTAATGCCGGTTTTTCCTCAAATTGAGTCCCGAAACTTTTAAAATTTATCAAGGGACCTCAATTTATTCCATTTCACAAAAGGGGGTTTAATTTTCCAAATTCCCAATTTGATCCCCCAACTTTTCCAAAATTACTATTTTTCCCTTCCTTTACAAAAATGGTAAATTTTACTCCAAAAATTCTAAAATTTCTCAATTGGCCCTCTAAAATTTTTATCATGCCCAATTGACCCTCAATTTTAGGAAATTACATTTCGATCCCTTGAATTTTCAAAAATCCCCAATTTCCCCCAATTCTAACTCTTTAACACAGTCGAATTTAATTTTATCAAATTGATCGATCAAACACCTCTAATTGTTGAAATTGAAATTGAAATTAAAATTGAGTTTCTCCATGTTTATATGATTCCATAGAACTTTGAATCACGAGTTTTAACATCGGAATGAGCTCAAACGGAGCTTCGCCGGAAAATAGATTGTAGAGAGAGAAAGCTTTGATTACTCACCGGTGAGGGCACGGCGGTCTGAGCTTTTGATTTGGGCAGATAGCTCTCGCCCTGTGGTTCATCCTAGAATCAAGAATCGCATCAATTGATGCGAAATTGAGTTAGAATTTCTTCATTGAAATTCTGTCAGTTATCTCTCTAGCATTGGCCAGAAATTCATGAGCATGAGACCGGGGTGGGGTCGGGAAGAGATCTCTATCCTCGTACGGACACAAAGTTTTGTTACAGGACTGAGTGTCGGATGTAGCATACATCCACTCATTCTTAGGGTAGAAGTGGACGTGCTTCTATCTAGGCGGTCGGTAAAGTCTCTCTGAGGCCACAAGTGGGTAAAGTGGACGTGCTAGCCTGTGAATGTGTGTTCCCTTCATGATGAAGGGCACGTGTTGGTTGACAAACACACTATTGTGATGAGAAATGGCAATGAAAAACTGAGATTTGAGAATTGGTTTGGCCTGAGGAGGGCTCGAAATGGCCAATTTCAACTCGGCCGAAACAGGGCAGCTTCGGATTGCCGAAGTTGTTTCACTATTCCATCACGCCGGCATTTCTCTGGTGACCCTCGGAGCAAACGAAAACTACAAACATGTAGGTGACTTCTCTCCGGTTCTAAAGAATTCGACCTCACCTTTTTTGGCTCAGAAAAGAACATATATTGGAGCTCCGGTTCGAGCTTCGCTAGAAAACTAAGCAATTGAGAGAGAGTGAGCTTTTCAGGTGTGGAGAGGATGAATGGGGAAGGGGTCTTTATATGGGAAGCTCGGGGACTTATTGGCCGTCCGATTGACACCTTTATGACAGGCATTGATGGTCAGAACGTATTGAATGGAGACGTTTCTTCTTCGTTGGCGCTGCTTTGATTTTTCAGCGAGTGAACAGTGTTGTCATTTGGAGAAGAAGATGACACTGTTTCGAACCGAACCGAACTGGTCCGAACCAAGTTCGAAGCTTAAATCGGCCAGTTCACCTCTCATTCAACTGAGTTTTTCAAATCTAAAAATTTCTAAATTCATTTTCTATCCATTGGTGGCCTCAAATCTCCAATTTGAATTATTTAAGCCACCTAGAAAAATGAATTTAGGATTCGGTTCTTAGATCACTTAGGGTCCATAAAATTCCCGGTTTACCATCTCTTTATCGATTTTGGTTCATAAACCAGCTTGGTCCTTAAATTGGTTTAATCCGGTTCGGGTCCGGTTCACTCGAACCGATCTGGTTTTTCTCTCCCACTTTGTTCTAATGTTCCTTCCCAAGGTTTATAATCTCTTTGGATCACAAGGGATCCATAAATTTCTTGGTTTACCCATTCTCTAACAGTTTCAGTTCATGAATCAACTCGATTCATAAACCGGTTCAATCCAATTGGATCTGGTTCATCTAAACCGATCTGGTTTTTCTCTTCCAATTTGTCCTAAGGTTCTTTTCTAAGGTTTTATGAACCCTTTAGATCACCCGAGAGTTGTAAATTTCCAAATTTCCCATTTCCTGATAATCGGGTTTATGAACCGGTTCAATTTTTTCACTTGGTTTAACTGATTCTTTTCCTGGTTTTCCTTAGCTCAAAAGGGCAGGATTTACAAATCTTCCCTCCTTTTAGGAGTTTTGTCCCCAAAACTTAATTATCAACCTTGCATGAGGAATCATTTCCTTTGATGTCCCTTTGGTGTTTGCTTAACATGCAAACTCTTCTCTTGTTCTTTCAATCGACCCTTTTTACATCCTTCACTTAAGGAATTTTCTTTCCTTTATATTATTTACTCCCTCCATGGGGTTTATCATAACTAGACATACCTTAACTTCAAGGTATATTCTTAGATTCATGTCTTTATTTGCTTAGAGCACATTCTTCCCTTTGAGGTTATGTACTTAATATTGGGAATTCCAAGATACCTAACCATTCTTGTGTCTTGTTAACCCCTTGGTCGTTGAAACTTTTAGCTCAATGTTCTTTCGAGCGTTACATACTGGTTTCCATGGTTTTCTTTATTATTACTTTTTCGTCCTATTTTGACCCTTCCTCCATTCTTGTCTGTTATATCTTCGATCCAAATTTTTATATTTGACCTCGTCATGCTTATTAGCCGACTCTTCCTTACTTTGAGTCATATTCCCCCAGGGTTGTTGGCTTACATGCCCCTTAAATCATGGCATTTTCTAGGACCTGTCTCTGTCCATTTGATTTCTAGAACATCTCCTTGAGGATCTCTCTTAGCTTTTAGACCTTTTAGAGATCGTATAACTTTGTCCCTCTTTTCTTTTGATAGCATTCATCAACTATCATTTTTACCATTATCCTCTCATCCATCATGCCTTTGAAGTTATGTCTCATATAATAGCATGGATTTCTCTTACCTACTCATCCTTTCCCAACTTCTTTATTGGGTCCTTTCGATTCCAATCATTGGGTTTCTTGATGATTACTGACATACGAGGATTTTTCCCTTCTTATGTCCTTTCTCTTCTTTAGTAGCATCCTTTATTCATGGACTTCCTTTTTCCTTAACCCAGTCTTACTTGTTCATAATCATTTCATAGTTCATTATTCCCGTTTGACCCTTTTTCAGTCTATTGTTTTGTTCGGAGAATTCCCTTTTTACGATTTCATTTTCTAATATGTCCTTTATGGTAGAGACTTTCGTTCTAAGAGCTACATGCTCGATCTTCTTACCATTCCTTGAAGGTTTCTTTCTTCCTTTCTTCACACCCCTATCTATGTTAGGGCATCTGTTTGCTTTGGATCCTTCTCTATCCACAACTTTTATTTTATCCCTTATTCCTTACATGGGATACTTCTGATTATTGGTTTTATTTCGTGCATTACATACTATGCTCAGTCGTCCACTCTATAGGCTTCATATGCGCATGTGAACTATGATCCGTCTTACCAATTGTGGTTATTTCTCCTTAGCTAGATCTTATTTGGAGGACTTACTTTCCCAACGTTTCTCAATTATTCTTTGCTTTATTACATTAGTATGGGTTGTCCACTCATTTATACTTGTCACAGCATCTTTCGATACTAACCCTTTTTAACTTATTTTTGTTTAAGGAGCATTCACATCCTTCTTGTTTCAAAATCTTTTGTTCGTCCTTTGTGAGGCTTACTTAACCGTCTTAAGACTTTAAACTATAAATCCAATTTTGGCCATTGATTTCTTTAAGGATTGTCCTTCGTTTTTCCAATGTTTTGTCCTTTTCACTTCTCCCTTCTTTGTCATGGTTTAAATTCAGGGTTCTCTCGAAGACCAATTCTTCAACTGTCTTCTTCTCTCCATTTTTCTGGTCCAATCATCTGGGCAGCTGTATCACTCGTCCTTCTTGCCCATCCTTTATCCTTCATAGAGGGTAGTCTTTACTACATCTCAGCCTTTATTAGGGTTTTGTTTATTCACTTTGGCCATCCCATTATTACTCATTTCTTCTTTCCACTTGGTTCTCCTGAAATTATTATTTGGTTCTCCTGTCCTCTTCAAGTAGGTCACACTGGGCCATCACAATACTTCCTTCTTTTGATACATTTCCCAATTAAGTATTGGTTCCTTGCACTCCACATTATGTCCATCCGTCCATCAATAATTCATTTGGTTTAATTTACTTCTTAGGATCTCACAAGTACTTTTCCTTGGTACTTGATCTTTCCATCTCAACCAACATTTCATTTGTGAGCTTATCTCTCTTTCTATTTCGGTTGGTTCCATTTTCTCTTAATTGGGATACACATGTCTTTTCGGGGCTTTCTTCCTTGGTAGGATTCTTTCCCTTTCTTTTGACATTCCTTTTTACATTTGCTCTAGGGGATTTCTACCCTTAAATGACATCCCTTGATGTTGTCTTCTCCTGTTTACCTTTTCTCCTCAAATCTTGCAAGCACATCTTTCATACTCTATCTGCATCTTCATTCGTACCCAATACCTATCTATTTCTTTAGGGAGTGTACAAATCTTTCTTATTTCAAGATTTCTTGACCATTATGTGAGAGGCTTGCCGATTCCCTTCTTAGCTTGAGTTTAGTCATTAATTGGCCTTTGGTCTTTTTAAGGATTCTTTTCATCCTTCTTTTCCCGAGTATTTGACCTTTTCGCCCCTCTCTTCTTTGTTGGAACTCAAATTATGGTTTTTCCATTTATTAGTTCATTAACTACCTTGCCTCCACCAATCCTTTGGTCTAAGTTTCTTCAGGCAGTTGTTTCTCAAGTACTCTTGTCCTTAACGTCCATCTCACCGACCTTTTTAGGATGTAGTCCTTTCTATCTTCTTGTCTTCTGTAGGCTGTCATTTATTTTCTTTGACCATTTTGTTTCCTCGTGTCCGTGGTTGAAATTACAAGCGGGAGTTATGTTCCTTGGGATGGTATCCTTTCGAATTTCCTATAGTTGTGGGGCGTTTATTCTTGGAAAGTATTGTTCTAAATCCTAGTGGTATGGGGTAGTCCTTCATTTCATGTCCTATTTCCTTTGTACTTTATAATAAGTTGTTCTTTGTTTAGTTACCCCAAAATTTTCCTACACTCTTTACCATGACAGTTTTCTTGTCATGCCTCCTTTGCATAAAAATCCGTTGATTTATTCATTTATCCTTGTGTCTGGATACCTTGAGAGTTTTTTTTCTTTGGAGTTTTCTTTATCAATTGATTACTCCAAGAGTCCTTCTAGGTTTCTCGATTCCCTAATTCAATTTGCTAAACTTGGATGGGATTCTCCTTAGTTTTTTTTATGGTAGTACAGGCTTATTTGGTCACTTTTTTTAGAGCCATCTTCCTTGAAGATCACATCATTTGAGGGACATGGTTTTTAGGAATTTGGAGTATTTCATTAATAGAGTAGTACAGTATGTTGGGTGTTTTGACCCTATTACAGAAAATGATCACCAAATAACTAGGGAGCTACGGGATTCTTGATAAGTGTCCTCCTATGCAAGGTTATATGCTCCTTTGCTACCGTTTATGGCTTCACACTTGGCTTCCTTTATACTTAGAGTTGTGTCCTCGATAGGTCTTGGCACCATTCTCCGGGATACTTCTCCATTTGGTCTTTTGAGATTCCTACCATGCCTCAGGCATTTGAGAAGCTTCTAGGGTTGTCTTCCTACGAAGATAGTGTATTGAGTAGAGTCATTCCTAGTTTTCTTGACTATTGTCCTAAGAGCCATCGGAAAATTTTAGGATAAATCCTATTAGTTACTATATTTTCTAGTCTTGATTATATATTCGAGGAAACATGCTCTGATACCACTCTAGTTGTCATGCCCCGATCCAGTTTGGTCGGATCCCCGTGATCAACCCGCCACTCTCTCGGTTTATTAAAGGGTTTCCCTTATTATAAAACGTAAAGAGTAAGGCGTCCTTTAAGTTTGCACATTTTCTTGGAATAACATAATCAAAACTGCATAACATTATAAATTCAACATACATGTCTCACGGGCGTCTTAGTTGATGGTCTTTAAGGGTAGGTTTTCCGGGATTTCCTGAAAGGGATATAAGGGAGGGGTGAGTACGACTACTCAATGAATGGGTTTTCAGAACCTTTAACTTTAGGAAAAAGACTTGTTTTGGAGTGTGACAAACTCCTTTCTTTCAAAAACCATTTCATTTGAAATCTCGGGTTTATCACCATTTCCTTATTTAATCACGGTGTGTCATCGCCCAACACACATCCTTCATCATGAAGGTTAAACACACATTCGTAGGTCAGTACGTCCACTGAACCCACTTGTGGCTTTGAAGCGACTTTTTCGGCCACCCAAATAGAAGTACGTCCACTTCTACCCTGAGAATAAGTGGATGTTCACTACATCCGACCCTCAGCACCTCCTCGTTTCCACTAGCCTATGGCCCACTATTCGAGATTTTTAAAACCGGGCATAATAGCCCCCAAGTTTCAAAACCGAGGCCCCCGACCTATAAGAGTTATTTGAGCTCTCGTCAAGAAGGTCTCCCAAATAGTTTAAGCATTGGCACACAGTTAGGGGAGAGCACTTCCGATAAAATATATTTTTAATTGTCCATTATATCGACCGGGTATAAGGACATCTCCGCTCATAACCGATGTACGGGTTTTCAACTTCCTTTGAGTAATTTTAATCATACAAACTGGGTATGATCTACTTACAACCGGTAAGTACTTTTTCCGCATGATTTTTACATCACTCCTCTAAGCTGTGATGTTTAAAATACCACTAGTTAGTGGGTTTTCATTTCGAGATACTTATCATCCCCAACTGAGTATGACATAAAATCCCACTCACAACCGATAAGTAGTTTTTAATTTTAAGTTGTGATTATCATCCCAACCGGGAATGACGTTAGTAAACTCACTCACTTGTTAATGCCGTGAATTCCACTAGACCGGTTCTTTATATTCACGCGAGCTTCTCCTTGCTGGCGTTCTCGGTACTTCGTGTTTCTACACGATATGAACATCTCGGTTCATTATCATTCGGCCTAATAGCCTTCATTCATTCCAAATGAATGAGAAAGTCAAACTTTCATTTATTTGCAATTAGGTTCCTAAAGTTATTTCTCCTAAACTTTAAGTCCCTAATGCCAGTTTTTCCTCAAATTGGGTTCCAAAACTTTTAAAATTTATCAAGGGACCTCAATTTATTCCATTTCATAAAAAGGGGTTTAATTTTTCAAATTTCCAATTTGGTCCCCTAACTTTTCCAAAATTACTATTTTGCCCTTCCTTTACAAAAATGGTAAATTTTACTCTAAAAATTCTAAAATTTCTCAATTGGCCCTCTAACATTTTTATCATGCCCAATTAACCCTCAATTTTAGGAAATTACATTTCGGTCCCTTGAATTTTCAAAAATATCCAATTTTCCCCAATTCCAACTCTTTAACATAGTCGAATTTGATTTCATCTAATTGATCGATCAAACACCTCTAATTGTTGAAATTGAAGTTGAAATTGAGTTTCTCCATGTTCATACGATTCCATAGAACTTTGAATCGCGAGTTTTAACACCGGAACGAGCTCAAACGGAGCTTCGCCGGAAATTAGACTGTAGAGAGAGAAAGCTTCGATTACTCACCGGTGAGGGCACAGCGGTCCGAGCTTTCGATCTGTGCAGATAACTCTCATCCTGAGGTTTATCCTAGAATTAAGAATCGCTTCAATTGATTCCAAATTAAGTTAAAATTTTATCATTGAAATTCTGTCGATTCTCTCTCTAGCACCAATTGGAAATTGCAGAAAGGAGTCGAATTGCTTATCTTTTAGTCCTAATTCGGTCGTGGAAGGGCTGAGAATGTGTTGGGAGGGCTTGGTTTGGCCTAAGGAGGGCTTGGTTTGGCCTAAGGAGGGCTCGAAATGGCCAATTTCAATTCGACCGAGACAGGGCAGCTTCGGTCTGCTGGAGCTGGTTCAATGTTCAATCATGTCGGTGTTTCTCCAGTGACCCTCAAAGCAAACGAAGACTACAGGTATGTAGCTGACTTCTCCCCGGTTCTAAAGAACCCAACCTCACCTTCTTTGGCTCAAAAAAGACCCTATATCGAAGCTCTGGTTCGAGCTTCTCTAGAAAACTAAGCAACTGAGAAAAAGTGAGCTTTTCAAGTGTGGAGAGGATGAATGAGGAGGGGGTCTTTATATAGGAAGCTCAGGGACTTCTTGATCGTCCGATTTGCACCTTTATAACAAGTATTGATGGGCGGAAAAGTATTGAACAGAGACGTTTCCTCTTCACCAGTGCTACTTCGAGTTTCCAGCGAGTAAACAGTGTTGTCATCTGGATGAAGAAGATAACACTGTTCCGAACCGGACCGGAACGGTCCGAACCAGGTTCAAAGCTTAAACCAGCCAGTTCACCCCTCATTCGACCGAGTTTTTCAAATCTAAAATTTTCTAAATTCATCTAAATTCATTTTCTATCCAATGGTGGCCTCAAATCTCCAATTTGAATTATTTAAGCCACCTAGAAAAATGAATTTATGATTCGGTTCAATAGTAGTTCAAACTGGTCCAAACCGGTTCGAATCCGTTTCACCTAAACCGGATCGAATCCGGTTCACCTAAACCGGTTTGGTTTTCATCCCCAATTCCTTCACAAGTCCATTTTCGTGACTTTTGTGACTCCTTAGGTTACTTAGGGTCCATAAAATTCCCAGTTTACCATCTTTTTTTATTCCAGTTCATAAACCGGCTTGGTCCTTAAACCGGTTTAATTCGGTTCCGGTCTGGTTCACCCGAACCGATCTGGTTTTTCTCTCCCACTTTGTTCTAATGTTCCTTCCCAAGGTTTATAATCTCTTTGGATCACAAGTGATCCATAAATTTCTTGGTTTACCCATTCTCTATCGGTTCCGATTCATGAATTAACTCGGTTCATAAACCAGTTCAATCCAATTGGATCCGGTTCATCTAAACCGGTCTAGTTTTTCTCTTCCAATCTGTCCTAAGGTTCTTTTCCAAGGTTTTATGAACCCTTTATCACTCGAGAGTTGTAAATTTTCAAATTGCCTATTTCCTGATAATCGAGTTTGTGAACCGGTTCAGTTTTCTCACTCGGTTTGACCGGTTCTTTTCCTGGTTTTCCTTAGCTTAAAAGGGCGGTGTTTACAGTATGAGTAAGGCTGTCGGTGAGAAAGTTGACAATAACCTCTAGATGCAAAGAAATCTCAATGAGAGAGGAGTTAAGTGGCATCAGTTATGGAAGAGTACATATGACTCTCACACTCTCATAGACCCTATTAGTATCATGAAATACCATTTGAGAGTGAATTAGGGCAAGTGAAATACCAATGTATGAGAGTCATGTATCACACACTTACCCGATTTTACCTCAGTCAGGTCTCGTGCAACCCATCAATCCCCGATTTACCTCAATTAGAATAGTAGGGCCATGATATGATAGGAAACTCAAACTTTTGTAAGCAAGAGGTATGTTTATCTCGTAGTAAGGGGTCTCAATCATAACCTTCCTATTCTCCACTTATAGTGTTTTCTTTAGTATATTTACACATATTTTAGAGGAGTGGGGTGAGCTAATAACTGAGTGAGTGAGACATTACTTTAATATGATATTCATACATCAAACTCTAAATAAAATAGACACATTTTAAATAGATAACACTTATTGTTGATACGATATTAAAGTTAACTACAATAAATTTTTTACCCTCTTACCTCATGGGAGTTATAAGTCCAAATGTGCATGGTATAGGTATACTACTTAGTGTCTAACACTTGACTTTGAAAGTGACACAAGAATATATGAAATTAGTAAGGAAAAAGTAGGAGTGGTGGTCTACGATGGGAGACATAATCAAAAGCCCTAGTTGATAACTTAGTTTATAATGTGTGCAAAAATAAAACTTAGCTTATAATGCATACTTGATTATGGTTAATTATATATATTTATATAATAACTTAAAGATTTTTTTGCTCAATAAATTGTTGGGTGTGTGAACCACCTTAACTCAAGTTGATATTTATGAAACTTTATGTTTGTTTGCCCAAAAAATTGAGCAACACAAAAACTAGGGGGAAGGTTTAAAATTTTTATTATATTAATTAATTAGTATTTTTTTAAAGTTTTTAATAAAATTAAATTGGTTTGCACATTTCTAATTTTTTGTTAAGTTCAATTTTATTTACCAATTTTTTGTAAAGCGCATATGAACATTCAAATTCACGGTCTAGATCCGGCCACAGAAGCGATGATTAGATCAGAGCCGTCAATGACAGGGAGTTAGGAGCATCAAGAGGCACGTAAAACCCTAGTCCTCCTCTTCCACGGTCCCTCAAAGATCCTGCACCGGAGGCGCCGGCTCAGTTGAATTCGCACCTCCCGGAGTCCTGGGTATGTCATAAATTTAATACTGAGTTTCCTTTCTCGAATCATGCTGGAAATTTTCATCTCGCGTTTAATGTACTGGCCATACATTTGATCTACCGATCCAAGTAGCTAAGGTTCTAAAGATCATTTGGCCTCCCATCGAGCTTCGTCAATTTCATTCGGTTCATTTATTTATTTACAGATTTATCTTCTATGATGCCTTTGGTATTCGGGCAGCTTAAAGATTGAGCCTTGTTCCACTTGATATCTGTAGTTTGATTCTACTCGTTTGCCTCAGTACGCGCCAGATTCGCATTCTTGTTTTGTTTATGAGAAACGTGTTCCAAGTCTCATAATCATCGAATCTTATCAAATAGGAAGATATGGGTGGAGGAGAGGATAAGGTAGTCATTCCCCAATTGGTGTTAAAGAAGAGGAAGAGGAACGAAGAATGGGCATTGGCAAAGAAAACAGAGATTGAGACCTCCAAAAAAGAGGCTAGGGAGAAGCGGAAGGTTATATTTAAGCAAGCAGAGAAATTCGCTGCAGAGTAGGAGAAGGTTTTCTGTCCCATGTTCCTTTGTCAGTTATCGTGCTATTCTTTTTGGATCAAATATTATCGTCCAATTTTCTTCCTGCAAAATCACAATCATGTGCTAAAACTGCATATGGTGACTGCCATCAGGAAAAGGAGGTGATTCGCCTGAAACGTGAAGCAAAATTGAAGGGAGGCTTTTATGTTGAACCTGAAGCTAAGCTTCTGTTCATTATTCGCATTCGTGGGTATGCTTTTTTTTCTGCCAGTTTCTAACATTTCACTATTATTGTAAAGCTTACTATTCTGATGATAACACTTTCATTTTTTGGCATGTTAGGATTAATGCAATGCATCCAAAAACAAGAAAGATTCTGCAACTCTTGCGTCTGAGACAGGTATCCATGATAGCATCTAATTTATTTGTTCAATTAATAATATACCAAGTGGATAGACTGATTCCAAATGCTACAGGTTTCTTTTAGTGAGAAATATTAGCACCAAAAGAGGTCTTTTAAAGGTTACATTTTAGCATGGTAACCTCACTAACTATAGTGAAAAATGTCTTGATGACCAGCGAAGTTGAATTTGCATTTCTGTGACTTATCAGTGTTACTACTTGCTGAGCACCGGATCTTTTAATATCTGATGAGTCTGTGAATGTATAACCTGTGTTTTGCTATTCTCTGGGTAAAAATCCTGATTGTTACATAATTTTCACTTGAGCAAATCTTTAATGGTGTGTTTCTCAAAGTTAACAAAGCTACAATGAACATGCTTCACAGGGTTGAGCCTTATGTTACTTACGGGTAAGTATATCCCTTGACCGAGCTTGGTAACATTGTGCCTTAAGGATTTTGCTTGACACAATGTATTTCTTTCAGCTATCCCAACTTGAAGAGTGTGAAAGAGCTCATCTATAAAAAGGGGATATGGCAAGGTTAATCATCAAAGGATTGCACTGACTGATAACTCAATAATTGAGCAGGTTTCTTTTGTTCTTCCTACTTTGTTTCATAAGCTTTGACATGCTTTCAGATGATCTAACATGGAATGAGAACCTTCAGGCCTTGGGGAAATATGGGTTGCAGAAGGTCTCATCCATGAAATAATGATGGTTGGGCCTCATTTCAAGGAGGCAAACAACTTTCTCTGGCCATTCAAGCTCAAGGCCCCTCTGGGTGGTCTGAAGAAGAAGAGGAATCACTATGTGGAGGGTGGAGATGCTGGAAATAGGGAGAACTACATCAACCAACTCATCAGGAGTATGAACTAGATATATGGGCTCTTTGAACTTCCACACAGACAGCCAATGGTTCTTTTTGAATGTTGGTAAAAAGCCGACTCTTGCAGTATAGTTTCAGTGGTTTGGGTGAAGTTATAATATTCAGTTCTTTCAGGAAATGAACATTATTAATTTGACCATCACCATTCTTTAATAGGCAAATGAATAAATAGAGAGAAATTATTTTAATACACAGCAGGATAAGGTGTTACGCATATCCCAGGACGGAAACAAGCCCAAGCATAGAATCTCCCATCAAGATTGAATCCCGACCGTTGGATCTAGTAGTTGCGGGCTCCACCCGATCAACAAGACACTGTCCGGATCTCCGAGAAACCAACAATTATGTTTACTGTCTCATCCTCCCTGCTTGGTTAGAACAAAACCCATAAGCAAGCAATAAAGAGAGAATTTGCCCTTCCATGGAGGAGGGAAGAACCTTGTAATCTTTTAGCTTCCATTGTCCGTGAAGAGAAGAAGCTTTTGGGCTCTTACGCTTCTTGATTTTGGGCTCTTACGCTCCAAAAATGGAGGAAGGCAACAAGGACAAGGCGGAGGATGGTGGTACCGCCGCACTCTCGAGCTTTTCTCCGCCGACTTCCACCAGGATTTTCTGGAGATCCCGCAAGAGATCAGGTTTCATTCACCACCTTCTTCTTCTTATAATTTTTTTTATGAATACCTTCTTCTTGTTATCAGGTGTTCTTGAAATTAGCCTCTTTCTTCTGCTTAGTATGTTGGAGGAAACTTATTGTCTTTGAACTCATAATGAGGCCTATTACCAGATCTTCCTATCTTTTTATTCCCAAAGTCAACGTTTTCTCTTCTTGAATGTTTCTGTTCTGGACAAAGAACGGACAAAGTTCACTGCTCTGTGGGTTTCTCCAGAGCTTGAAGAATTTCGCTGTCCTGAAATTTCTGTATGATGAAAGAGAGGGTGGAGTGGGTATAACAGTAAAATTGGTCATCGATTATCAGGCCCTTACAGAAGCATTTGCTTGTACGTCACCTTCTTTCCTGGTTGAGTTGGTTGTGTTGTTGTTGCGTTTTGGAAACATCTTGGTGATGGTGAACTGTGTCCACATAACACAATATTTATAGGATTTTCTACTTATTTTTCATTTATAATTGTGTCATGTTTATATTTTTTATGTATATATGTTTCTTGTGGTGGTACTGTGCCGAATAGTATTAGGAAAGGGGCAAACATTATAATTACTATATAATAATGAATTAAATTTAAAAATGTGATTTATTTTATATAATACTTTTATATTTTCCTTATTAATATATATATTTAAGAGAATTTATTTTGAAGCGATTACATTAGGTACAGGTGGTAAAAATGTTCTCTAGTTAATTATTTTTTATACTCAAATGATGATCAAGTTTTCACTCTTAAACTTACACTTGGTTATAATAAAATGTGAGAATGTATTATTTAGTGATAATTGTTAACTACTAATTAGTGAAATATTTTTAATTTTACAAATGTATGAATATTTTTTTATTTTATTTAATATTAAATTATATACAAATTATAATATTATTTAATTTTTATACAAAGTATATATTATAATTTTTATATATTTAATTTAATCTAAATTATAAATATTTTTAATAATTTATAATATATATAAATTTATATTATATTTGTTTAAATTATTTAATTTATTATTTAAAATTAATTAAATATATTAAATATATATTTATTTATAATTTTATTAAGTGATAATTATATATAATATATGTTTTTTAAATATATACATAATTTAAATTAAAATAAAATATTTATATATAAATTAATATATATGTTGATAGGGAAAATATTTGCTTAGTGAAGTTAAAATTGATACAAAAATGTAACAAAAAAATGTGCACTAAAATATAATATTTCAAAAATTTGACACAAATATCATTTACTATAAAAGTTTAATACAATTGTCGTTTACCCTAATTGTTGACGCAAACAAGAATGTAATTTAGTGTCCATTAGTGTGTGTATATATATATATATTGCTTTATGGAATTTTCCCCCAGTATTCTCTTTCACAGAAAGTGGGCGGAATTTGAGCGAAGCAGCAGACAAAGAGCAAGAAGATGTGCCTGCTGATGAAAAGATGCAGGAGCTGACCCAAACTCCTGAACTCTCCGAGCGCCGGAAAGGACTGTTTCAGCCTTTGGACCCTACAGAAACCGTCACAGGCAAAAGACAATCTGCAGAATCTTTGATCCCTCCTCCTGATTTTGACACTGCAAGCTATCCAAAGGGTTGGCTCATTGGCAAAAAGCGTAAGCTAGTTAATGTTGATGTTGTAGAAAGTATGCGAAGGATCGCGGTTCAAGAGATGAACAGAAAGGTACTTCCTTCCTTGCTCTGACATATCTAAGGTTGCCTTTTTAGATTTAGTCCGGAGACTCTTCAGCATAAATATACACCTGGCTACTATTGGCATCCTGTTGAAGTCATTATAGTAAAGGATAATTATATCTGGTGAACTAAATCAGCTCTAGAATTTGCAGGAAGGTGACTCAATTTTTTCTGTGCTACTTACTATACCCGTTTGTTTTGCTGAGTTTAGCTAAAAGGCTGCATCCATGGCTTCCTCTGCACCGCCTTTCCTCTAACCTTATAGGAAAATAACCTGAAGCCATGATCTCACAAAGCAACCACTGTAAGCAGTGGCAACAACGAGTCCAAAAAGTATGTAGGGACAGTCTGGATTACTTGTTAAGTTCATTAGGACGCAAGGAAGAAAACGTATTTGGAGAATAACACTAAGTTGCTGCTCTTATTTGACCTTCGCTGCCAGGTGCCCGTAAAGTTCATAACTCAGTACGACCAGTGATTATTCTTTCTGCAGGATAGGGAAATTGATGGCCTAAACGAGCAAATAGAAGAGGATTCTCGCTGCCTGGAACATCTTCATTTTCAGATTTTAAATGAAAAGAGCAAGCGGGCTGAGGTCGAGAGGGAGAACACAATGCTGCGGGATCAAATATCGATGTTGATGAACATGTTGGAGGAGAATGAACCTATGGATGATGGTCAGGACCATAATGAACAATGAAAGTTTGCATGCTCCAACATAGTAGTTGTTTTTCTTAAAGAAAATAGGTCATTGTAAGCGTGGGATGAAGAAGATGCATGTATGTTATGTTATGTGAACCTGACTTCAGCTTCTAGAGTCATATTTGTGTATTCATCTATTGAGGATGAGCACTTAAAAAGTGTATCAAATGGTGAAAATTATGGAGCGAATGCCTAATTTTTGTATTATCTATTATAATTAGTTAAAATTGTCCCCGGAGACTTTTCCAGATTCGTTGTTGCCTAAAATCAAAATCTAAAATTGACGCTCTCCGCATGCATAATAGATGATATAAAAATTTTTAATTTTTAAAAAATTATTCGATCTCCTCCCTATTTAGCCGAATGAAGACTTCAATATTATGTAAATGTGTGTCAGCTATCACCACTCGTACAAGCTCGGCGATGAATAGAATGTTATGAACACAACATTCTATTCATAGTTGTATATTGACCGGATACGTCGCTAACTCTTGTTAAACTATTTTTAAATAATTGAATTATCAATTGATTTATTTAAATTTATTAATTTTTTTATCTAACGCCAGTGTGAATTTAGCATGTATACTTGACCCCATGGCTATTCAGTATATTTTTTTTATTTGTCTACTTCTAATTGATCAATTTTTTTCATACATTCAAATTAATTATAGATATAACATCTTTATCACGTATAAATCTATTATTGATCAATTCTACTCACTGAAATTTTTTTTCAGCTGACTAAATATACATGTCATTATTTTATTAGTTTGTTATGATTATTGAACGAATACAAATATTACACTTAACTGAACTAATTGGGGTGCGCTTCGGTGGGATCGGGTGATGAATTGTTGATCGGTTTGGTGAACTAAAATCGAGAATGGATCGATTTAGCATCGATTTAACTAATTTTTTAAAAATTAAAAATTTATAAATTTATCTAAATTTATTTTTTACATAAATTTAATTTCTCAAATTTAAATTATCAAATCACATCTAAAAATAAATATTTAAATGAGTAATTTTCCGTTCAATCCGATTTAGCTCCTATTAGTTCATCAAATTTATAATAAAATTATTTTTATTTATTTTTAAATATTTATTTATCAATAGTAATCTTTCAAATTCTCATTTTAATTTCTCTATACTAATTCTAATTCATTTTAAACCATATTTTTTTCAAAAATTTCTAGTTCTCCACTTCAGGTTTTATTGTTCTAATAAATAGGGTTTATAAACCACCTAATACAATTCTCTATTTTATTAATTGGATTTATTATCTTGAATCCCATTGTTTATCTTTTTATTGTAAACACTTGTTTCAAGTAATCTTACTTAAAAGTCTACATTATAATTCAGATTATTCTCCATTATTATCCCCACATGAATGGCAATATATATCACAAAATAATATATACAACAACAAAGACAAGTCTCATATATATGTATTACCTACACTTGTCTAACACTTACGTGCTACTCATATTATGCCTCATCTTAGGCTATTCAAACTCTCATATTTCAACTAATTAGGCCTGCACTACTCACAATATCAGCTACTTAGTCCCTATAAACATAACACGCCCCAAAGTTTACCTATTATAATATTAGAATATCCGGAAAAAAATTAGCTTGCAATTATCTAGTATCTTCTTTTATCTTGTTGTTTTAGTATACTCCCACTAAATCTTATTACATATTCAACTCAATTCCGTTTATTTTAATAACAACGGTATACTGAGATAGTATACGTAAATGAACCGAGTGTATAAAAAAAATTAGAAGTATTTTAAAATATTCTAAACTAATTTTTATTTTTATTTGAGTGATAATACAACCTAATTAGTATAACGCCCACTCTCGTGTACGGTATTATAATAAAATCAAATTATACATAATTATAATCATGGCACTTATTGACTAAATATTATAATGGTTCACATATAATCTTTAAATATATAATAAATACTTTATTAATATTTTTTATATAAATAATTATTAATTGGTACGTTAATTATAATATTTTATTATTTATAATATTTATAAGTGTATATAAAATATTAATTTTATTAAAATTATAAAAAATAGATATTTAATTTTAATAATATTATAAGTTTTTTTTATTTTTTTTTAAAAATTTAAACTTATTAAATTTTTACTTATTACTTAATCAATTAAATTTATTATAATGATTTTATAAGAGCTCTTAGTAAAGAATTTAGATTTAACGTCTACATTTATTTATACTTTTTTCTCAATAAAGCAAATTATATTTTATTTTTTTAAGTAGTATCGTCAAATTATACTCGAGGTGGAGCTACTCTAGGCATGTTCCACTGCCGAGGAATGACGATTGGGGTCCTCAATCTTGAGTGTGACTCATGACTTGGCCGAGTAGAAAGATAACCACGGAGAGGAGAGGAGGGCATAGAATTTTGAAGCTATTCTTTTTTCAGAAGGGCAACTATGTAAAATTTAGAATATCGGTAGATTAAGCTCGGATTTTTATGATTGTTTAAAAAGACAAAATTTTATACTAATTTTGGTCCATTATAAAAAAATATTACTATAAAAAAGTATTTATAAAATTAACAATCCGACAATGAGATGTCCCTCCCATTTGCCATTTTTTCCTTTTATTTTTTTAATTAATTAATTAATTAATTTATCATTATGTGTTATCCATGTGTTTTAGTATTTGAAAAATTATAATAATATCAATTTATCGACAATAATATTAGATAATTTAATTAATTATCATAAATTTATTTTATGTGTTATCCATAAGCTATGGAATCGATTGATTTTTTTACAAATTTAATTTATTATCATAAATTTATTTTATTTTTATGAGTTAGGTAATTCTAGAGTAAAGAAGGAAGTTATAATATTGATTAAAATAATACGTTATATTTATTTAAAATAAATAAAATTATAATAATTAAAATTTGTGATTAAATGAGATATTAAATTGTTTTCAACATTTTCTTGCTGGTAATATCAAAAACCCTAATCCTTCTACGGACAGTTGACCCTCTCACCTCTCCCTCCTTCCCTTTGGCCACTGTCCTCCGTCCTTTGCCTCTTGCATTCGCCGCCTCTTCATCCTCTCCAAACGCTTCTCCTTCCCACCCTAGATATCTTCTGTCACCTCCGCCTCGCCGAGCCCTCATCTGCAGTCAAACATTTATCAATTCCACAGCAATTAGGATCTCTAGCAATTCAGCCTTTATTATCTCTCTCTCTGGGCGACTCTGTTAAGCCTCTCTGTTTCTCCGACCTTGCGGTTCTGCTCTCATACCACCGTGCGATTCTCCTATCTGTGCTTCAATCCGAGCTCTCTGTTTCTTGTTTTAATAACTATACTCTTGTATTCCGCTTCTGAGTGGTTGTGTAGTTTGAATTTGCCACTAATATTGGGCTCAGCGTGTGTTTGATACCGAGTTTCATTGTGACCATACGGGGGCTACTGAGCATCACTCATCCTTCTATTGCTTTGGCTGTTTAGTTTTTCCTTCAATATTTGTATTGTTCTTGAAGTTTTTCATTCGATAATTTTTGTCCTCGTTTTAACCCTTGAAGGGCTTCAGAAACCCTGCTAATTAGTTTAGTGTTGAATCTTTGGTGAAATGTAAATGTGAAAGTCGGGAAAACAGTATTTTGCATTTGCACGATGATATTGCATACCCCTTATGTCATGTCTTGATGTGTATGGGTCAGTGCGGACTTAAGCTGTGAAGGCTCCTAATACCTCGAACAATTGGTTGCAAGCTTTTAAGGAGCCTCCGCATGTTTAACTTGATAGCATTGGTATTTGGGGAGGGTGCTTCCCAGTATAGGGTTTCTTTTATCATTTATTGTTCACAAAGGGTTGTTGTGCTTTCTAATTCTATTTGAAGTATTTACTTGTTAGTATCTTTTTGTCTATGTGCATGGTGAATATTTTGATTTACAATAGGAAATATTCATGTAATTGCGAGAGGGTTTTACTTGTTATATTGGAAAATGAATGGTATTTTGTATCTTGAGCAACAAAAAAAGAATGGTATTTTGTATAAAGTAGACTTTTAATGTATGTTTTGGATTGAATTTAGATGGTTATTTGGAGGATTTGATGTTGTTATTTGCCAGGACATGCTAGGTTTTGGCTTCAATATGTTTACACCAAATTTTTTCTTCATTATTCATTTCAGAGACAGTTGGGTAGCAGAGGCATTTTGGGATTGAACAGACTAGTGATCCCATCTTCATTTCTCCTCTCATTCCTGGTTGACCTCCTTCGGTGGGATTGTCTGCAGCTGATTAATCAAGCAGTCTCAATAGAGGTGAAGATTCTATGATTGAGTCACAATAATTCATTGAGTCTCCTGGTTCAGAACAAGCATTGAGTGGTCCAAGCTGAGGGACCTTGCTAAAGGTGAGCACCTCATCAGAGGCTGTGTCTATTTTACTTGGTATGGAATTTTCTACAACAGTAATGATCATGCTTGTATGGTAAAAATATATACCTTTTGCACATCTAGCATCATGGTTAAAGAGGAATCTCTGAAAGCAGCCAAGAGAATCACTCCGTCAGCTTATTCTGCACCTACTATAGAGAAGAATTCTGTGGTCAAGTCCAAAAAGACAGTTGATTTATGCTTTCCATTACTTAGTGATCTCGTATATGGAAATCCAATCAGCTTAGATGCACTCTTGTCTACATTCCCTGGTAGAAGAACTCAGATTCTTGAGCTCATTCAGTTATTAGGTCCTTTGAATTCTCCTACACTCCCATTATTTGTTTACGGGGTTCCTTCAACTGGCAAAACCAGTATCATTCTGCAGTTATTCAGGCATCTGAACCGTCCCTTTGTCTATTCAAGTTTCAGGACATGCTACAACCCTAGGAATCTTTTTGAGTCTGTTCTGAATCTGCTCTTACTGCACCATAGAGTTGCTGCTAATGGGTATTCAAGTACAAAACGCTGTGACAAGCCGTCTGATTTTGTCGATTTTCTTCGTGATGCATTGACTAGTTTGATAAAAAGGCTGAAGGACGATGTGAAAAACTCCGTGTCTCCCCAGTCAGTGCTACCAATAGATGGATACATGATTTACTTGATTTTTGACCATCTTGAACTTGTTAGAGAGTGGGGTAAATCTACTAGCATGTTGCAGTTCTTGTTTAATCTACATGATAATCTGAACATTCCTGAGGTGGGTTTCATCTTCATTAGCAACCTTGCACCAGATATGTTCTGCTCTAACATGACCTATGTTGAGCAAATTCCTGTTTATTTTCCTTCTTATACTGAAGATGATCTACGTCAAATCTTGCTGAGAAACCAGGAAAATCAGAAGCTATATTCCTCCTTTCTCAAGTAAGTAGCTCGTCTTCTTTTATTTTACCTTGATATTTTATTCATAAATTTAATAAGATGCTATATTTGTTGGTTCTTGCTGTTGGCAGTGTTGTATTGAGGCCATTCTGCCGAATCACCAGGAGATTGGATGAATTATCACCCATTTTTGAATCTTTGTACATGCAATACTGCAAGCCTATAGGTGATCCCAGCAATGTTATTCTAAGCGAGGATATGAAAAGAAGGCTCTACAGTAATCTTATGCCACATATTACTTCAGCTCGTAATGAGACATTTAGAGTTCTAGATTATGCTGCACCTGGAACTGAAACAAGTACCAAGTTTGAGATGAAAGGTTGTAAGAGGAAATTGGAAAGTTCCAAGAAATCAGATGAATTGGATTTCCACATGTCAATTTCCGCAAAGTATCTTCTTATCTCAGCATTCCTTGCTTCAAGAAACCAAGCAACTCTGGATGCATCACTTTTTGACTCCAGTGGTGGGTCAGATAGCAGAAAGCGTCGAAGGAAGTAAGTTCACTTAATCCCTGTCCTGTGTTCTTTCATAAACTAGTCATAGTGGTGGGTAATTTGCTAGAGATATGTTCTCCTTTTGATCGACATTCTCTGTGTATGCCCAACAAATTACTGATTTCAGTAGTGGATAAGTGTGCTGAAGATCCTTCTTTTAAATGGCGGATGGGAGTTTTTTCCATAGTTTTTTGTAGGCTAATATTTTCCATAGTATTTTTTGCATTTGTAGGATTGCATCTGTGTTGTCCCTCCTAATTTGAATGTTATTGTTATTGTGTAATCTTCTGTTTCAACAATTTATTATTGTAGTATCCTGACTAATTTATTGTCTCCAGCCTGCTTACATTTTGGTGATATTTATTACTGTACATTGTCTCCAGTTCATTTTCCATCGAGGAAGTGATGTTTGATTCACAGGGAGGTTATAGTTGACATGGTGGTAGCTTTGGAAATTTTATATATATAAGGTTTAATTATTGCATAACATATCAAACATGACATTTTATGAATCTTTTATCTGTAAGGATATATAATCTGATTGCATAGAGATCTATCTAGTCTGCTAATTTGGATGATTAGATATATATATCTGCTTATCCTTTCCATTTTATTGTATGGAAAGGGTAGAACAGGACATGATATAATTTCAGGCCTACACCATTGTTGGTGTGTTTTTTTTACATATCAAACATAACATGCAAATGAAACTTTTATTCGTAAAGATATATAATCCAATTGCATACTGTAAGTTGTGCTGCATTTCCAGCTCCCTCTATTCTGCTAATCTGGGCAAGTAAACATATATGCTTATCCACTTGTTTTTGCTCATCTATGTGCTTATCCACTTCAAATCAAATTTATTTACCATCTGAAACGGGTAGAAAAAGATAAATTGCATTATTTCAAACCATCACCATTGTTGAAGTGCTTCTCCCCTCAAAGAGGATATCGATTTGACTTCTTTCTCTCTTTTAAGTGCACTTATGTCATCCTACTTGGAATGTTAAGATAAGTTTTTTTTGTTGGAATTGATTTATGGACAGGACTCCTGATAAAGTGAAGGCACAGCAAGAAATTTCAGAAGATGATTTGCAAACAAAAGGACCTGGGAGTTTTCCATTAGAGAGACTATTGGCAATTTTTCAGTGCCTTGCATCAGTAGCAGAAGGTTCTTCTGATGAGGATGGAGGATCTGATGATTGGCTAGGCATTGGTGGTGAAAGTGCTGTGGTCACATCGAACATTCTCCTGCAAATATCTAGCCTCTCAAATGTAAAATTTATCCTTAAAGGAGGAAGCTGCCCGCTTGAGGGGTCAGTACGGTACAGATGTATGGTTTCTGAGGATCTAGCTCTTAAGGTAATATTTTTCATCAGCTTGTTAAAAGTTGCACCATAAATAACACTATCTGAAAAGGAAATCCGAACTTTGATGCTTGTATATTTTGGTACCCAACAGGTGGCAAGGAGCTTGAGATTCCCTCTAGCAAAATACATTTATAGGAGATAGTATCCACCTACTGAGGTCAATGTATATTTTTTGGGCCCTTATATGGTCTCCCAACATTTTTAGGACGAGATCTTAAAGAAGCTAATATGGATGATTTGCTAATATGCATCTGTTCTTTATCAGGTCCAATCAAGATGTTCAAGCAATGAGTACTTTTCTTTCCGGTGAATGGCTAAATTCTGTATTATTAGTTGTTGGCCTCAGTGTTCCTTGGAAAGATGCTTCACGTACAAGCCTTGTAAAAGTATCTAAAAATATCAAATTGAGGTGTTGCTACCTGTCTAGGTTGATAGGTATCCATGGCATATATTTGTTTGAAATAGATTACATTTTAAGAGATGAAAAAGCAGTCTCTGGTTGAAAGGTTCTACACACTAAGACTAAGACTTGAGAAGAATATTTTGTGCAACAACCCTAATTGTGTTTGGGTGGAGGGATTTAGAGTGATTAGTAAATAAGTTGTTTGGTAAAGTTTTTTGAAGGTTTATTGATCTCTCTAAATTTCTGTTTAAAATAATATGTTATGCATATTTACCTTAGTTTTTATTTAATTTCTTTCTTATTTTAATGTCATTTTTAATATTAGACATTTTATATAAATCTATATTTTAAAAATATAATTGTATATATATATAAAAATATAAATGATATAAATTTATTTTTATTTTAATAATTAATCCGTTATATTATGTCCATATAATAAAATGTTTAATGTATATATTATAGTTGGTTATATATATATTTATTATTATATAATTATAAAATGAATATCATTATTAAAAAATCCATCCCATTTATCTTTTTGTCACAGGATTTGCTCCATGTTTTGGGTCTATGCCATATTCGACCATGCTTTCTCAACCCCTTGTTCCTTTTGTGCTATATGATGTCTGCAAATGCAAATAATCTCTATATGATGTCTGCAATCACCTTCTTGTCTCTATATTGAGGTCGTTTTTTTAAGTAGCACGTAGTTTCTTAACAACAAATGTCCTATATATATGGTATATAATAAAATATTAATATAACATAAAAATGTATTAAAATATTAATATAACATAAAAAGATTTATAATAAAATAAATTTTCAAATAAAATATATAATTATATTATTATGATATATATTATATGTATCGTATTTTTATTATATAATCATATCATATAACAAAATAACAATATTATAACAACAAAATAAATGAAGGTTAATTGTATAATAATAATAAAAATGATATATATAATAAATGATCTTATATACATTTTTATATAACGTATTTTTGTCATGCAACTTTATATAGCATAATAACACTAAAAATGTGTAGGATAAGTTACCGTGTATATGCATCATATTTATTTTTATATTTCACATTTTATTATATAATAATATCATATAATACAGTTGTTGCAATAAAAAAATTAAATTAATGTTAATTGTATAATAATATTTATATATACATATTATACCATCCCATAAAGTAGTATGTGTATATGATATACACATGTGCTATATATTTTTTTATGCACAATATTTTTATTATATAATTCTATATAAACTATTATTGATATATAAATGTATTTAAAATATATAATAATAAAATTAAAATTAAAATTATGAAGAAAAGAAATAAAGAAAAAGATAAATATATAAGAAATATTTTTCACACCCACGACATTTAAACAACTCGTCCTGAAAATATGATGGTAGATGTCTCACTATCATTATGTAGTAAGAAGAAAGAATGTAAGATGGAGAAAATAAAAAAAAATAATTATTTTCAAAATAATTAACAAATTCATCTAAAATAAATAAATAATTTATTATTAATACCTCGTATGTTCTTACTCAGAAGTCTCTAAAATTTATATTCGTTATACGAGTAATCTAATAGGGTTAGAAGGGTGACTTTACTCACATTAAGATATTAACTTGGAGTAGTATATGTATACGAGTCAGTCTGTTCAAAATATTATACGAATATTTAATATTTTTTAAAACCATTTTCAAAATAGAATTTGTATTTTATAACTAGCCTGCAAGTTTAAAATAAATAAACTAATCATAAATATTTTCATTATCTCATTTAAATTATTATTAAGTGTTACAAAATTAATTTACAATTAAAGTTTACCATCACTATAAATTTAGTTGTTACTTTTCTAATAAAAAGAAGTGTAATTTAATAGCTAATTAATTTACCATAAGAGTCACTATATTTCTCTATTTCTTAAGATAATGGAATCAAATACACTTATTATATTTACTCAATAATTTTAACAACTATAGTTAAATATACTAACTCTTACGAATAAATTATATTAATTTATTTTATTATTTTCTATATAAGTAAGGTATATTCATCTAAATAATTCAATTTTAACTTATTATGGCTAATATTTTGAGTTAATAATATAATTATAAATAATTCTATTTTAATTGGTGTTTTATCACTTAATTAAAGTCTCTATATACACAATAAATGGAGCAAGTAAATTTTCACTATATCAATAATTGAATTAGATAAAAATTATTTGCATTTTATATTTATTATTACGAAATTAGATAAAAAATAATTCTTTAATAAGATATTAAACTTTAGGATGAATTGAAAATTTTTTTTATTGATATTAACTACTATTTTTTTTTTACGAAGAGAATGAATTTTTTGTACGGAAAGATCAGAATAAATCAGTTTGAATCTTTTCTAAAAAAAACATAAAACAAAAAATAGTGAACGAAAAAATTAAGGGTGAGAAAAAGATGATGAAAGCTATCCTATATAAAAGTTCCAATTATAGGCTCCTATTTCATATGTTAGTCAACTTTAATTCAATCTCAAAGATAATTTTTTGTCATTAGAGAATTCATTTTTAAAATGTCCAAGGGATTCCGACTGCACAATGACCATCTTCAGTGAGAGAGAAGATCACGTGGGTGCCATGCATGTCGTAAGCGTGCGCCCTAAATACTACACGTGTCTCCCACACGTGTGTTGTCTTTCGCTCATTTACTATATACTACGTTGACGTGGGTCGATTGAACTTAGTTGGTCAAAAACTCGTTTTTTAATTTTATTTTAATTTATTTTCATTTTTTAATATAATTTTATTTGAGATCCAAAATTACCATTTTAATTTTTTAATTATGTAAATTTCTTAAATTATTTCACTACTTTTTGGCATTTCACTCAAAAAAAAATTATGTTAAAATTAATATCGTTTGTCTCCATCATTTTTTATTCTAATTAGTTTATTAATTTTAAACAACCTGTAAATAGTGCTCCAACATCTTTCTCTATTTGTAAGTATTTATATTTTAATTGACAGAATGTTTCGAGTTACTTGTTTATTTTAATTTGGGGAGGGATATGAATTGAGGTGGGATGAGATTGCACTTTTTTAAGCCCGACTTTAAAGTTGGTATCAACCTCGGGAGCAAGGTTAGGCCTACCAAATACTCGGGTAAATTTTTCGTACAACATTTGGTGTTCCGAAGTTAATGCATGTGAGATTGTCAAACCTTCGCGGGGAGTTTCTACGGGAATAGGGTCTTGAGTAATTTCGATAATTGCAGTTCTAGTTCTGTTGGTTTATTTATTTGGAGTAATCTGAAAATTTTAGAAGTTTTTCTTTTAGTTCTTATTTTATATAGTTTTGATAATGTTTTCGAGAAAACATGATATAATACTAAAATTATCATGCTTCGACCCGGTTTGGTCGGATACCCGTGAACAACTCGCCACTCCCTTTGGTCTAAAAAGAATCACTCCCTTTCAATGCCACAAGCAGTTATGCGTAATTTCTGAACTTGTTTACTGGAATAACATTATACAAAATTTAATAGCTTAAAAATTACATATATGACTTAAGGCTTGTTCTCGAAATACCTTTATAATTGTTCTACTTTCCTAAAAAAATGTTAAACGGAGAGGTGAGTTTCTAAAATTAAGAGAGCAGGTATTGGGATAAGTTTTCAAAAACGTTTTATCAAAACATTTAATTCATTTACTATTATATGAGTTTAACTCTTTCGAACACCCCTCTTGCTTGTGAGGCATTTAACAAACATTCATACGCTATTTATTATAAATGGTACAAACATTCGTAGATGCAGTACTTCGGCTGCACCCACTTGGGGATCGATGCGTTTTTACCGTCCACCCTAATATAAGTTCAACCACATCTACCCTGAGTTTGAGTGGATGTTCACACATCCGACCCTCAGATCCGAAATTCTTTGTGTCAGATATGAGAATGGAAAACTCATCCTGATCCGTCCCGGTCTCATGCACAAGAAGCTACTTTGAACTTAATGACTAACTGACACGACAACTTACCCTTATTGCATCCAGGTCGTCCAATAGTCCTTGGGACCCATCACTACCCCTCTTGGGTGTCTAGATGCTCTCGGATTCTCATGCATGCACAAACAATAGTTTTTAAATCATTAGCCATTATCTTTGGTGCCAACGGTCTAATGACCCTAACACTCGACTTGGCTTGTAGTTGTTTGCCTGACCGGTCCGTCAACCTAGTCCTGACGCACTGCCATTAGCCCATCGAGCCTTATCAGTCCTAACTTGGTATTGTGGCAAGCCACACACAAAAATGCCAGTTATGAGAGTTTTCATGGCTCTTATAACCATGTTTGTCTACGGGCTCCAGCCCGTGCCCATTGGCCTTAGCCCACTTCACGAGGTTTTTCAAAACTAGGCCTTTAGCCCTATAAGTTCAAAATTGAGAATCCAGCATGTTGGAGCTATCCCAGCTCTAATCAGAAAAGTCTCCCAAATATTTTAAACATTGACACACATTCAGGGGAGATAATTTCTAGAAAAATAATTTTTAAGCTTAAGTGCACTCATCATACCAACTGGGTATGGTGATAGAAAATCTCACTCTTAGTGGCCTTTTCTTTCGGTAAAAGAGTTCATCACACCAACCGAGCATGATGATTAAATAAGCACACTCACAACCAGTAAGTGGGTTTTAGCCTTAAAATTTCTCATCACCCCAACCGGGTATGACCTTTAAAATGTCCCACTCACCCAATAATTGTTACGTGTTCATCCCCAGTCAGCTTTCCAAGTACGGGTCGTGCTTCCTTGCTCACTTTCTTGTCCAAATGTGTCCTTACACGGTTTGAGTATACTTATAAGGAAAGGTTTGGCATGAAAACACTCATATTCTCACGTATTGGCAACTAAGCCCTAATTTTTATTTTATTACACTTAAGTCCCTAAAGTTCATACTTTTTTGACTTTAGGTCCCTACTTCTCAATTATCTTCAATTAAGCCCCTAGGATTTCCAATATCCTCATTGGGTCATTAATTTTCTAAAAATTTTAAATGGGGACTCAATTTTTCAAAATTTCCAATCGGTCCCTAAATTTTCCAAAAATGACCAATTGGTCCTCCAATATCTTACACTTTGCCAATTGACCTACAATTTTGGAAAAGAATTGCACAAAGGTCCTCAAATTTTTGAAATCCCCAAAGTTGATCACATCACATTGACCCTTCCATTCATGTTAATTGCTCTCTATCATGTTGCTAATAAATTTCTTTACTTCCTTATGATCATACTAAGCTTTGTATCACCGTTTTTTGGTCCGAAATGAGCTTAAACGAAGCTTCGCTAGAAAATTGAGTGTAGAGAGAGAAAGCTCTGAGAACTTACTGTCGGAGGTGCGGCAGTCCGAGCTCTTGATTTTGGAAGGAAGCTCTCATTCCCAAGGTCATTCTAGGATCAAGAACTGCTACAATTCGTGCCTTGAGTAGTGGGAATTTGGTTAGTGAATTTTAGGCACTTTCTCTCTCTAGAATTGGACTATTCTAACTAGGGAGGGTCGAATTGACTTACCCTTTTCCTTGGGGAGATCGAGTGTAGGCTAGGGAGGCTAGAGGGAGGCTTGGTTTGGCTGCAGGAGGTCCGAATTGGTCAAATTCGAGTTGAGTAGAACAGGGCAGCCTCAGGTCTTATGGAGCAACTTCATTGTTCGTGCTCGCCCGTGCTTCTCCGACGATCCTCAAGTTGAATGGAGGGAGCTATTAGATATCTAACTTCCTCGGGAGTCTGTAGGACTTGAATTCACCTTTTGAGGTTGAAAGAAGTGCCCAAATCGGAGCTCTGGTTTGAGTTTTGTTGAAAAACCAAGCACTTCTTATTTGGAGATTTAAGGTGTGTGGAGGATTATTAGAGGGGAGCTATTTATATAGTGAGCTCAAAGACCCTCTGCTCTACTAGTTTCCATATTGGTTGAGCTTATCCTCATCGGAAAATGCTCGAATTGAAGGGAATATTCCTTCGTCGAAAAATGAAAGTATTTTTGCCTCGATGAACAGTGTCATCGAATGGATGAGGAAGAGACACTGTTCTGCACGTGCAGACCTACCACGTGGTGGCACGTGATTGGTGGGTTCAGCTGATATGGCATGTAAACCCTGTCCTTTAAAGGTAAGAAAACTGGGGAAATAACCAGTCAAACTAGGTGAGAAAACTAAGTTGGTTCACAAACCACAATCGATAAGGAAAGGGTGAAAAGGGAAATTTACAAATCCTAAGTGATCTAAAGAGTAAAAAAGTCATGGAAAAGGACTTTGGGATGAATTGGAAGAGAAAACCAGACCGGTTTAGGTGAACTGGACCCGAACCGGATTGAACCGATTTAAACCGCTATTGAACTAGTTTCTAAATTCATTTTTCTAGGTGGCTTATAAAATTCAAATTGGAGAATTGAAGCCACCATTGGATAGAGAATGAATTTAGAAATTTTTAATTTTGAAAAATTCAGTTGAATCGGGCCTGAACTGGCCAGTTTAGGCATTGAACCCGGTTCAGAACAATGTCGTCTTCTTCCTTTAGATGACAACACTGTTCACTCATAAGAAAATTGAGCAACGCCGACGAAGATGAAAAGTCTCCATTCAGGTAGTTTCAGGCAATGAATGATCGCCATAAAGGCACCAATCAGACGACCAAGAAGTCTTCGAGCTTCCTATATAAAGAGGTCCTCCTCACACTTGAAAACTCCTCTCTCTGTCTCTCTACTGCTCCAATTTCCGGTGAAGCTCGAACCAGAGCTCTAACTTGGGGCATTTTTCTGATCCAATTAAGGCAAGGTTGAGTTCTTTAGATTTAGGAAGAAGTCAGCTACCCGACAATAGTCTCCATTTGCTCAGAGGATCATCGGAAAAGTGCCAACGTGATTGAATAGTGAAGCAGCTCCAGCGGACCGAAGCTACTGTCACACCCCGACTCGGTTTGGTCAGATCCCCTAATCAACCCGCCACTCTCCCAGTTTATTAAGGTTTTTTCCCCTTATTTTAAACTGTGAGTAGTAAGACATCCTTTAAACCTGTACATTTCTTGGAATAATATTAATCAAAACTGCATGAAATTTTAAACTTAACATACCTATTTTACAGGTGTAGTTAACTTAAAGTCTTTGGGTAGGCTTTCCCTTAGTTACCTGAAAAAGCGGTATAAGAGAGGGGATGAGTTCAATGACTTAGTGAATGAGTGTTTTAAAATTTGACTTTCAGAAAAATAGTTTGAATTGGAGTGTGCCAGACTCCTTATTTCCTTTAATATATTTCCTCCTCAAAATCTCGGTTTTCAATGTCATTTCTCATCATTAACCACAAACAGTGTGTTTATCAACCAACACACGCCCTTCATCATGAAGGGATCACACATTCGCAGGGCAACACGTCCACTACACCCACTTGTGGCGTCGAAGCGACTTTACCGGCCACCTAGATAGAAGCCCATCCATTTCTACCTTGAGAATGAGTGGATGTACGTGACATCCAACCCTCAATCTTGTAAAGAAAACTCTGTGTCTGTATGAGGATAGAGACCTCATCCCAATCCCACCCCGGTCTCATGTGCATGAAGCTACATCGAGCTTCCCTGACTGCTAGCACGACAATTTGCCCTTATCTCCACCATGTCGTCCAGTAGCCCATATGACGCATCACTACCCATCTTGGGCGTCTTAAAGGTCCCATACCTCAGTGCATGCACAAAATAACAGTTTTCCACATAAGACATTTAATCTTTGGTGCCACTAGTCCAACGGCCCCGACCCTCAACTCGACCTACAGCTGTTTGTCTTGACTCGTCCATCAACTTGTCTTGTCGCACTACTACCAGTCCATCGAGTATGTCGGTCCTGTCTTGGTACCATGGCCAAACACATCATTCATTTAAAATTTTCATGGCTTAAACTCATGTTTGTTTACGAGCTCATACTTGTGCCAACTGACCTTGGGCCCACTGTACAAGATTTTAAAAAATTGGGCATTTTAGTCCCTAAGTTCCAAAACTAAGGCCTTCGACCTGTCTGAGCTATTCGAACTCCCATCAAGAAGGTCTCCACAAAAGTTTAAGCAGTGGCACATAGTTAGTGGATAGCACTTCCAACAAAAATAATCTTTTAGTGATGCATCACACCAACAGGGTGTGAGGACATCTCCGCTCATAATCGATGAACGAGTTTTCTACTTCCTTATAGAAAGTTTATCATACCAACTGGGTATGATATACTTACAACTGGTAAGTAGTTTTTCTGTGTGTTTTCTTACATCATCCCATCCAGGTGTGATGTTAAAATCCCACATTTTAGTGCGTTTTCATTTTCGAGGTGCTTATCATCCTAATCGGGTATGATATAAAAATTCCACTCACCCGTGAATTTAGTGAATTCCTCTTAACTGACTTTTTGTCTCCATGCGAGCTTGTCTTGGTTGGCGTTCCCGGTACTTCGTATTCCTACACGATATGAACATCCTTATTCATTATCCTTTGGCTTGATTGCCTTCATTCATTACAAATGAATAACATACCCAAACTTTTTAATTATTTGCAATTAGGTCCCTAAAGTTCTTTTTCTTTAACTTTAGGTCCCTAATGCTGATTTTCCCCCAAATTGAGTCCCGAAACTTCTAAAATTTACCTTAGGACCTCAATTTATTCAAAATCACAAAAAGGGGTTCAAGTTTCCCAAATTTCCAATTTGGTCCCCAACTTTTCCAAAATTACCATTTTGCCCCTACTTTACAAAAATGGTAAATTTCACCCAAAAATTTCAAAAATTGACTAATTAGTCCTCCAACATCTTTTCCATGCCCAATTGACCCTTAATTTTAGGAAATTGCACTTTAGTCCCTCAAAATTTTGAAATATCCAAAATTTCCCCAATTTCCCCCCCAATTTCAACCTTTCAATTTGGCTGAATTTGATTTCATCAAATTGACTAATTAAACGAGGTTAATTGTTGAAATTGAAGGTAGATTTAAGTTTCTACACATCCAGACGATTCAATTGCACTTTGAATCACATAAATTGAGGCCGGAATGAACTCAACTGAAGCTTCATCGAAAAACTGAACATAGAGTGAGAAAGCTTCGAAAGCTTACCGTAGGTGGCGCGGCGGTCTGAACGTTCAATCTGGGCAGATAGCTCTTGTCTTGAGGTTCCTCCTCGGATCAAGAATCACCTCAATTCATATCGAATTGAGCGAGAATTTGATCAGTAAATATCTGCTGGTTCTCTCTCTAGCACTGATTGGAATTCATAGAGTGGAGCCAAATTGGTTTACCTTTCTGCTCTAATTCAGTTGTAGGAGAGCTGTGGAAGTGTTGGGAGGGCTTGGTTTGACCTGAGAAGTGCTCGAGTTGGCCATTTTCAGCTCGGCCAAAATAGGGTAGCTTTGGTCTATCGGAGTTGCTTCACTGTTCGATCACGCCAGTGTCTCTCCAGTGACCCTCAGAGCAAATGGAGACTACCGTTGGGTAGCTCACTTCTCCCTGAATCTAATGAACCAGACCTCACTTTATTTGGCTCAGAAAGATGCCCAAGTCAGAGCTCTGGTTCGAGCTTCACTAGAAAATGGAGTAGTAGAGAGAGAGAGAGAGAGAGAGAGAGAGAGAGAGAGAGAGAGGAGTTTCAGGTGTGAAGAGGATGAATGAGGAGTGGCTCTTTATATAGGAAGCTCGGGGACTTCTTGGCCATCCGATTGGCACCTTAATGGTGGTCATTCATTGCATGAAATTGCCCGGCCAGAGACTTTTCATTTTCGACGGTGCTGCTCGATTTTTCGGCAAGTGAACATGTCATCTGAAGGAAGAAGACAACACTGTTCCGAACTAGACCAGTCTGAACTGGGTTAAATGCTTAAACTAGTTGGTTTAGGCCTGAATTGACTGAGTTTTTTGAAAATTAAAAATTTGTAAATTCATTTAAATCCATTCTCTATCCAATGGTGGCCTAAATTCTCCAATTTAGCATCCGATTCAATAGTGGTTCAAATCGGTTTAATCCGGTTCACCTGAACTTGTATGGTTTTCTTCCCCAAATTGTCCTAAGGCCCCTTTCCAAGGTTTTTATGGCTCTTTGGGTCACTTGGGAGTTGTAAATCTTCCAATTTTCCCATTCTAAAATGGTCGGGGTTCATGAACCGATTTAGTTTTCTCACTCGGGTTAACCGGTTCTTTCCCCAGTTTTCCTTAACTCTAAAGGGTGGGGTTTACAACTCTCCCTCCTTTTAGTAGTTTTGTCCCCAAAACTTATTCAACGTTCTTTGCACTAGAAAGAACTTCCCTTGATATCAACTCGCTTATTTTCATTTATCCCTTATATAACATACACTTAAGATTTTCTTTTCCTTCCCATCACTTTCTCATTCCATGAAACTTACTTTAGCTATGCATATCTCACTAGAAGGTTTAAGGCATATCCTTAAATTCACATTATTTGTTCCTTAAAGTATAATTTCTCCATCTCGAGATTCTTTACTTAATTTTTCAGAATTGGGAGTTCCAAAATACCTAATCGTTCCCATTTCTTTTTATTCTATTGGTTGTTGAAACCCTTAACTCGGTGTTCTTTTGAGTATTACGTACTTGTGTTCACAAATTTCTATGTTATCACCATTTTATCTTATTTTGACCCTTCCTTCATCTGTTATTTATTACACCTTTGGTCCAAATTCGATGTTGACTTTATTATGCTTAACTAACTCTTCCTTAGTTGAGTCATATCCTTCCTTGGGCTATTGGGCTTGCGTGTCCCTTATAGTACAACAATGCTCTAGAATCTGTGTTTGACTATTAAAATTTTAGAACACTTACTTATTGGGTGTTCCTGACCTTCCCGCTTTACAGAGATTGTATAACTTCATCCCTCTTTTCATCGGGTAGTATTCTTCGACTACCCTTACCATTATCCAATCATCCTTCATGCCTTGACAAAATGTCTTACACAATCATGTCGGCTTTCCTTACCCACTCGTCCTTTCCCAACTTCTTTATTGTGTCTTTCTGATGCCAATCATTGGATTTCCCGATGACTTACCGACATGCTGAGATTCTTCCCTTCTTATGTCTTTCTTCATCTCGGGTGACATCCTTTACTCCAGGATTTTCCTTTCCCCTGAACCCACTCTTGCTTGCTTGTGATCATTTCACGATTCCGTTGTTTGGGGAGTTCTCCTTTAACGATTTTTATTTTCTACTATGATCTTCAAAGTAGAGATTTCCCTTTTAGGCACTCTATGTTCGAATTTCTTACTACTACTTGAAGGTTTCCCTCCTTCGCATTCTTACACCCTTTTGAATTAGGGCTTTTGCCCACCTTTAATCATTTCTCGATCATAATTTCTTAGTTCGCCTTTTACTTTCCTACTCAAGGTATCTCTGATCATTGGGGAATTTGGGAATTTCATAAAATTGAGGGCCAATTGTCCATGAAAAATATGTTGGAAGACCAATAGGTCAATTTTTGGAATTTATTAGGGTCAAATTTCCATTTTTGTAAAGTAGGGGCAAAATGGTAATTTTGAAAAGTTGGAGACCAAATTGGAAATTTGGGAAACTTGAACCCCTTAAGTGATTTTGAATAAGTTGAGGACCTTAAGTGATTTGTAAGTGAATTTTTGAAGTTTTAGAACTCAGTTTGGGGAAAAGTTTGCATTAGGGACCAAAAGTTAAGGAAAAAGAACTTTATGGACCTAAATGTAAATAATTGAAACATTTGGGCATTTTGCTCATACGTGAGGAATTAGGGCTATTATGCCAAATGTTAATAAACAATGATGTCCAAATTGTGTATGAGCACAAAGGATCGGAAACGCCAACAAGGATAAGTTTACATGGAGGCAAAAAGCCAATCAAGAGGAATACACTACACTTATAGGGTGAGCGGGATTTTTCACATAATACCTAGTTGGGATGGTGAGTACCTCAAAAAGGAAAAAGCCACTACTAAGTGGTAATTTTAAACATCACACCTGGTTGGGGTGATGTGAGAAACACGTAAAAACTACTTACCGGTTGTAAGTAGTTCATACCTGGTTGGTATGATGAACTTCTTGGAAGGAAATAGAAAACCCGCTTACCGGTTATAAGCGAAGATGTCCCCACACCCGATTGGTGTGATTGACAAGTGAAAAAGTTATTTTTTCAGAAGTGCTCTTCTCCCCTGATAGTTTGTCAATGCTTAAAAATTTTGGAAGACCTTCTTGACAAGAGCTCGAATAACTTAGTTAGGCCAGAGGCCTCGGTTTTGGAACTTGGGGTCTAAAATGCCCGGTTTTGAAAATCTCGTACAGTGGGTCCAATGCCAGTTGGCACGAGTAGGAGCTCGTAAACAAATATGACATTAAGCCATGAAAATTTTAATGAATGATGTGATTTGGCCATGGTACCAAGATAGGACTGACATACTCGATGGACTAGCGGTAGTGCGACAAGACCATGTCGATGGATCGATCTAGACAAACAGCTGCAGATCAAGTTGAGAGTCGGGGCTGTTGGACTAGTGGCACCAAAGATTAATGGCTTATATGGAAAACTTTATTTGTGCATGTATTGAGGTTTGGGACCATCAAGATGCCCAAGAGGGGTAGTGATGCGTTCTAGGGACTACTAGACGACATGGTGGAGATAAGGGTAGTTTGTTGTGCCAGCAGTCAGGGAAGTTCAACGTAGCTTCATGCGCATTTGACCGGGGTGGTGTCGAGATGAGGTCTCTGTCCTCATACAGACACGAAGTTTCTTTTCGGGTTTGAGGGTTAGATGTTGTGAACATCTACTCATTCCTAGGGTAGAAGTGAACGGGCTTCTATCTAGGTGGCTGGTAAAGTTGCTCCGATGCCACACGTAGGTGTAGTGGACGGGCTGCCCTGTGAATGTGTGATCCCTTCATGATGAAGGGTATTTGTTGATTGTTAAACACACCGATTATGAGGAAATTGGTTTTGGATAACTGGGAATTCAAGGAAAGAATGGTTTTAAAGAAAATAAGGAGTGTGACACACTCCAATTCAAACTATTTTATAGAAACTAATGTTTCAAACACCCATTCACTGAGTTGTCGAACTCACCCCCTCTCTTTACCCCTTTTTAGGTAACAGATGGAAAAACCTACCTACAAACATTACGCCAGCTAAACTTGCAAGATAGGTATGTAAGTTTAATTTATTCAGTTTTGATTAATGTTATTCCTGGAGAGGTACATGTATAAAGGACACTTTACTCCTTACAGTTTAAAAGAAGGGGAAAACCCTTAATAAACCAGAAGAGTGGCGGGTTTCTCACATGGCCGACCAAACTGGGTTGGGGCTGACAACTTGAGTGGTATCAGAGCATTTTTCCTTGAATACATTATAAAGACTATATAACATAGTAACTAAGAGAAAGTTCCAAAATTTTCAGATGGCTCATAGAAGAGGAACCAAGAAAACTAGGATTGACTCTACTCAACACCCTGTCATCGTAGGAAGACAACCCTAGAAGCTCCCTAATGCCCGAGATATAGTAGAAGCCCCAAAGGACCAAATGGGGAAGTATCCAGTACCACTAAGGAGTATGGTGCCAGGATATGTTAGGGTCACAGTCCTGTGTACGAAGTGAGCCAAGCCTGAAGCCAGGAACACCGAGGGCATATAACCTTACCAAGGAGGATGCATACCAAGAACTTCATTGCTCCCTATCTATTCCATGACCACTTTTTGTAATAGGGCTAAAACCCCTAATATTTTGTACTCCTCTATTAATGAAGTACTCAAAATTCCTAAAATCCTATCTCTCAAATGATATGATCTTACTAGGAAGATGGCCCCAAGGAAAGTAACCAAACAAATCCGCACTACCAGAGAAACTAGGGAAAATCCCATCCCGGTTAAGGAAACTGAATCAGGGAATTAAGAAATCTAGGAGGACTCTTAGAACGACCTTTAGCAAAGAAGAGTCAACAACAAAACACTCAAGGTGTTTAGACTCAAGGACGATGGAGCACCAAATCACCAGCAACCCTAGAAAGGCCCCACAATGCTCAAAGTAAAGGAGGAACCGCAACGGTCCATGCCTAGGAATAACCTATTATGAGTGTGAACGATGGGGACACTACATGAAGAAGTGGCCAACACTACTAAGGACAAGTACCAACATAACCCGGTGACCAAAACTATGGAGCATGTTAAGTAAGCAGTTAGCAAAGAAGAGAAGAAATGCGATACAAAAAGGAACTCTAGAGGTATGCATATGACTAAGTACCCCTTGAAGGGATCATTGATGGGCGGATGGACATAATATGGAGTGCAAGGAACCAACCCATCATTAGAAACTTCTCAAAGGAAGGATGTAATGGCCAAGTGTGACCCGCTTTGGAAGAGCAAAAGAGCCAAATAAATGATTTCGGGGAACCTAGTAGAAAGAAGCAACTAGTAACAATGTGATGGTCAAGGAGAATAAACAATGCCCTAAGAAGGGATGGGAAGTAGTAAAGACTACACTCTATGAAGGACAATAGGATGGGCATGAAGGACGAGTGAATTCTATATATAGCTGCCCAGACAATTGGAAAGAAAAATAGTAGGAACGAAGCAATTAACAAACTAGCATTAAGGAGAACCACAGATTTAAACCTCGACAAAGAAAAGAGAAGTGAAAAGGCCAAATATTGGAAAATAAGAATGAAGAAAATCCTTAAAAAGATCAGTGGCCAAGAACAGATTAACGACCAAACTTAAGTAATGAGAAGGTTAAGTAAGTCTCTCGCAAGGTGATCAAAAGACCTTGAAACAAGGGGGATTGGAAAGCCTCTATGAAGAAATAAACTGGTACTGAGGTACAAGTGAGAATGAGGATAGGGTATAAAAGATATGCAAGTAAGGTTTCAAGAGTAAAGGTAGGCAAGGGAAGATGGCATCAAAGGATGTCATTTAAAGATTGGGTATCCTCAAGGGCAAATGAAAAAGGAATTTTGGGAGAGAAGGGTAAGAATCCTCCCAAGGAAAGAAATCCTAGGGAGGGATACATGTTCCAACTAAGAGGTAATGGAACCAAGTGATGAAGGATGAGGAGATGAACTTTCAAATGAAGTGCATGTTGAGGTGGAAGAACCAATGGAAGCATATTAGGAGGACCCAAGGAGTAAGTTAAACCCAAGGAACGGGTAAGTAGGAAGATAGAATCAAAAGATGCTGTACAAGTAAGAGAGGGGTGGACTGTCCAAAATAAGGAAAAATAGGAAAGAACATCTGAGAAATCTTGGAGAAGTAAGCCCTCCAAATAAGAAGTGGTTGAGGGGGGAAACAACCACTAATATCAAGACGGGTTGTGGTCTACACTCGCATAAGAGTGGACGACTGGACATAGGGTGCAGTACACGAAATAAGACTAATAATCGAAAGTTCCTCAAATAAGGAATAAGGGATGAAATGGAATTTTAAGATGATGAAGGATTCAAAGCGGGCAAATGCCTCAATATAAAAGGAGGTGTAAGGAAATGAAGGAATAATCCTTCAAGGAATGGTAAGAAGGTTGAGCATGTAGCTCCTAAGATGAAAGTCTCTACTTTGAGGGACATAGTACAGAATGAAACTGTAAGAAGGGAACTCCACAAACAAAATAATAGACATATAGAACGAAAGAGATCAAATGGGAATAATGAGTCATGAAATGGTCATCAAGTAAGTAAAAGTGGATTAAAGAAAAGGAAAGTCCTTGAATAAAGAATGCCAAGGATTTAAGTAGGAAAGAATCTCAGCTTGTCGGTAAACCATCGGGAAACCAAATAATTGGAACCATAAAGACCCAATAAGGAAGTTGGGAAAGGACGAGTGGGTAAGGAAAACCGACATGATTATGTAAGTTGATTGGATAACGGTAAAGGTAGTCGAGAAATACAATCAAATGAAAAGAGGGATGATGTTATACGATCCATAAAAGGTTATAAAGTTGAGAACAACCCTAAAAGAAGTATTATAGAAATCAAATGTAAAGAAACATATTTTGGAATAAGTCATGTTGTAAGGGACATGTAAGCCCTACAGTCTCGAGAAAAAATGTGACTCAAGTAAGGAAGAGTCCGTTAGAGGTCAAACCTAAATGGGACCGAAGTTGTAATGCTAGAAAGAACCCCGAGCTAAGGTGTCACGCCCCGACCTGGTTTGGTCGGATCCCCGTGATCAACCTGACTCTCTCCTAGTTTACTAAAGGTTGCCCCTTATTTATAAACCATGAATAATAAGGTATCCTTTAAACCTGCACCTTTCCTAGAATAACATAAATTAAAACCGCATAAAATTTTAAACTGAGCATACCCGTCTTACAGGCATATTAGCTGGTGGTCTTTAGGGTAGGCTTTCTAGGATTACCTGAAAGGGATATAAGGGAGGAGGTGAGTACAATGACTCAGTGAATGGATGTTCAAAATTTATCTTTTAGGAAAGATGTTTGATTTGGAGTGTGCCAAACTCCTTATTCTCTTTTAAAAAAAAACTTTCATTTCAAATTTCAGTTTTTATCACCATTTCTTATTAACCATGGTGTGTAATAACCCAACACACATCCTTCATCATGAAGGTCAAACACACAATCACAGGCCAACCCATCCATTTGAACCCACTTGTGGTGTTGGAGGGACTTTAACGACCTCCTAGATAGAAGTACATCCACTTCTACCCTGAGAATGACTGGATTTCGTGACATTCAACCCTCAATCCTGTAATAAATCTCCGTGTTTGTATGCGGACAGAGACCTCACCATGACCCCACCCCAGTCTCATGTACTTGAAGCTATGTTGATCTTTGTAAGGCTTTTGGTACAACTAACTGCCCTTATATCCACGAGGTCGTCTAGGGCCCTAGGACACATCACTCCTCCTTTTGGGCATCTTGAAGGTCCCATAAACACAGTGCATGAACAATCAATATTTTTCACATGATGCCATACAATCTGTGGTGCCACTGGTCCAACGATCCCGACCCTTAACTCAACCTATAGTTGTTTGTCTTGACTAGTTCGGAGACCTGTCATGTCGCACTGCTACAAGTTGACTGAGTCTGTCGGTCTTGTCTTGGTATCATGGCCAAACAATTCAATTTCTTAAGTTTTCATGGCATATAAATCATGTTTGTTTATGAGCTCCTGAGCTATTCGAGCTCCTGTCAAGGTCTCCCAAATTGTTTGGCCATCATAGTCAGGGGAGAACACTTTCGACAAAATATATTTTCAACTGTCCATCATAATAATCGAGTATGAGGACATCTCCCTTCATAACGGATGAACGGGGTTTAATTCTCCAAATTTCCAATTTGGTCCCCCAACTTTTCTAAAATTACCATTTTGCCCCTATATTACAAAAATGGTAAGTTTTATCCCAAAAATTCCAAAAATTGCCCAATTGGTCCTCCAACATCTTTATCATGCTCAATTGGTCCTTAATTTTATGAAATTGCACTTTAGCCCCCCTAATTTTTGAAATCTCAAAATTTTCGCCAATTTTTCCCCCAATTTCAACCTTCTAACTCTCCCGAATTTGATTTCATCAAATTGACCGATCAAATGAGTTTAATTGTTGAAATTGAAGTTACATTGGAGTTTCTACACCTTCATATGATTCAATTGTACTTTGAATCGCACGATTTGGTGCCGGAATGAGCTCAAACGGAGCTTCACTGGAAAACTGGACCTAGAGAGAGAAAACTTCAAAAGCTTACCATCAGGGGTGTGGCAGTCCGAGCTTTCGATATGGACAGATAACTCTCATCCTGGTTCATCCTAGGATCAAGAATTGCATCAATTGATGCTTAATTGAGTGAGAATTCTATCATCGAAGTTCTGCTGGTTCTCTCTCTAGCACCGATCAGAAATTACAGAGGGGTGCCTAATTAGCTTACCTTTCAGCTCCAATTCAGTTATTGGAGAGCGAAGGTGTTGGGAGGGCTTGGTTTGGCCTGAGAAGGGCTCGAATTAGCCGATTTTAGCTCGGTCGAAATAAGGCAGCTTCAGTCCACCAGAGTTACTTCACTATTCGATCACGTCGGTGCTTCTCCAATGACCCTTGGAGAAAATGGAGACTACGGGCATGTAGTTGACTTCTCCCTGAATCCATAGAACCTAACCTCGCCTTGTTTGGCTTAGAAAATTGCCCAAGTTGGAGCTCTGGTTCAAGCTTTGCCGAAAATTGGAGCAGTTGAGAGAGAATGGAGTTCTTAGGTGTGGAGAGGATGAATGAGGAGAGGCTCTTTATATAAGAAACTTGGGGACTTCTTGGCCGTACGATTGGTGCCTTAATGGCGGTCATTCATTGCCTAAAACTCCTTGGCCGAAGACTTTTCAGCTTCACCAGTGCTGCACGAATTTCTGGTGAGTGAACAGTGCTACCATCTGAAGGAAGAAGACGACACTGTTCCGAACCGAACCGTACCGGTCTGAATCGGGTTCAAAGCTTAAACCGATCGGTTTATCCTCAATTCGACCAAAATGTTCAAATCTAAAAATTTCTAAATTCATTTTCTATTTAATGGTGGCCTCAAATCTCAAATTTGAATTTTTTAAGCCACCTAGAAAAATGAATTTATCATTTGGTTCAATAGTGGTTCAAACCAATTCAATCTGGTTCAGATCCGGTTCACCTAAACCGGTTTGGTTTTCATCTCCAATTCATCCTAACATCCTTTTTTATGGCTTTTTTTTTACTCTTTAGGTCACTCGGGATCCATGAATTTCCCAGTTTGCCCTTTCTCTATCAGTTTCGGTTCATAAATCGGTTTAATCCTGTTGGATCTGGTTCATCTGAACCAGTTTGGTTTTTCTCTTCTAATTTGTTCTAAGGTTCTTTTCCAAGGTTTTATGAATTCTTTGGGTCACTCGGGAGTTGAAATTTCCCAAATTGCCCGCTCTCTAATGATAGCTTTGTGAACCAGTTCGGTTTTCTCACTCTGTTTGACCGATTCTTTTTTTTCCCGGTTCTCCTTAACTCCAAAGAGCAAAGTTTAGATAAGGGTTTCAACAATCAAGAGAATAACTAGACACGAGAATGATTGGGCATTTTGGAACTCCAAATCCTAAAGACCTGGGCAAGAACCCCAATAGGAAGAATCTTACCTTAAGTAGAGGGAGAAGTGACCCTAAAGATGTGCCTTTTGAATAATGGATAAGACTCGTCTAGTTATGATAAACTCCGTGGAAAGAGTAAACAGTGGAAAGGAAAAGAAGTTCCTTAGGTGCGTGTTTAAAAGGGGTTAAGTGAAAGAACAAACGAAATGTTAGCATGTCAAGCAAACCCTAAGTGGACATCAAGGGAAATTATTACCGAGGCAAAGGATGTTAATTTAGTTTTGGGGACAAAACTCCTAAAAGGAGGGGAGAGTTGTAAACCCTGTCCTTTAATGTTAAGAAAACCGGGGGAAAGAACTAGTCAAACTGTGTGAGAAAACTGAGTTGGTTCACAAGCCACAACCGATAAGGAAAGGGTAAAAAGGGAAATTTACAAATTCCGAGTGACCTAAAGAGTTGAATTGAAAGAGAAAACTAGATTGGTTTAGGTGGCTGAGCTAAAAATAGCCAAATTGAGCCCTACTCAGGCCAAACCAAGCTCTCCTAACACTTTCACAGTCCTCATACGACTGAATTAGAGCTGAAAGGTAAGTCAATTTGGCTCCACTCTATAATTTTTTATCAGTGTTGGAGAGAGAATTGGTGAAACTTTACTAACCAAATTCTCCCTCAATTTTACATGGATTGATGTAATTCCTTATCCTAGGAGGAACCTCAAGACGAGAGCTACTTGTCCTGATCGAAAGCTCAGACCGCCGCACCCCCGATGGTAAGCTTTTGAAGCTTTCTCTCTCTAAGTTTAGTTTTTCAACAAAGCTTCGTTTGAACTCAATTCGGTTCCAAATTATGTGATTCAAAGCTCCATTGAATCATTTGGAAGTATAGGCACTAATCCATACCTTCAATTGGATTAATAAACACTGATTGAATGGTTAATTTGATTAAATAAAATTCGGCCAGTTTGAAAAGGGGTAAATTGGGAAAATTTGTGAATTTCGTAAAATTGAGGGACCAAAGTGCAGTTTCCTAAAATTGAGGGCCAATGGGCCATAAAAAAGATGTTGGAGGACCAATTGGTCAATTTTTGGAGCACCAAGGATTAATGGCTCATATGGAAAACTTTGTTTGTGCATGCACTTTGGTTCGGGACAATCAAGATGCCCAAAAGGGGTAGTGATGCGTCTTAGGGCTACTGGACGACATTGTAGAGATAACGCCAGTTTGTAATGCCAATAGTCAAGGAAGCTCGATGTAGCTTCTTGCGCATGAGACTGAGGTGGGGGTCAGGATGAGGTCTCTATCCTCATAGGAAAACAGAGTTTCTTTTCGGGTTTGAGGGTCAAATGTCATGGACATCCACTCATTCCCAAGGTAGAAGTGGACGGTCTACTATCTAGGTGGCCGGTAAAGTCGCTTCGACACCACAGGTGGGTGCAGTGGACGGGCTACCCTGCGAATGTGTGATCCCTTCATGATGAAGGGCGTGCGTTGATTGTTAAACACACCGATTATGAGAAAATTGATTTTGAATAACTGGGAATTCAAGGAAAGAATGGTTTTAAAGAAAATAAGGAGTCTGACATACTCCAATTCAAACTATTTTATAGAAACTCATGTTTCAAACACCCATTCACTGAGTTGTCAAACTCACCCCCTCCTTTTACCCCTTTTTAGGTAACCTAGTGAAAAACCTACCTACAAATATTCTGCTAACTAAATCTGTAAGACAGGTATATAAGTTTAATTTATTTAGTTTTGATTAATGTTATTCCTAGAAAAGTACATATATAAAGGACGCCTTACTCCTCACGGTTTAAAAGAAGGGGAAAACCCTTAATAAACCGGAAGAGTGGTGGCTTACTCACGGGGATTCGACCAAACTGGGTCGGGGCATGACATTTCAATCCTACTCATCTATCGCATCAGCCATTGACCGGTTGGTCTGATACATACGTGGCAGCCTCCAATTGGCTGCTCATGTCTGCGTGGGTGTTGACCGGGCATCCACTAACTGTTGACCGTTGACCAAACACATGTCTCTCTCTGATTGGTTAGTGCTTTCAAGCACTGACCGAGCGGCTGATGAGGCAGTCTTTGCCATGCGTCGTGCACTGATTGGTCACACGTGCTGATTGGGTGCTGACTTGTCAGTGGTCCGTTAACCGGCTGGACCATTGACTAGTCTAGTCTGACCGGGTTTGGTGACCTGAAAATGAAAATCTACTGATTCAGGTTTGATTTGACTGGTTTTCTAAAAATTAAAATTTGCTATATTAATCCAAATTCATGTTCTAGTAAATGGTAGCATCAATTTCGTAAATTGATATTTTTATGTCACCTAGAAAGATGAATTATTGAACTAGTTCATTACGGTTCAACCCTGTTCAATTCGGTTCAGGTCCGGTTCACCCAAATCTGGTCCAGTTTTCTCATAAGGATTGCCAATTTTTGTCCTAATTTTTCTTATCCTTGAAAGTACAGGGTTTACAGGCCTACACCCATGCCCATTGGCCTTGGGCCCACTCGAACAGTATTACCCGACCATTGCATGTTCCATGCAATATTAGGACTGCCTCCCAAAAGTTTTAAGCTTGTTCAAGTAGTTAGGGTAGGGCAATCCTAAACAACCAATTTTTTAATGTGGGAATACTGTACTCATTAGCCTAACCGGGCGTGATGTTAAACCCACTACCAGGGGGTGTAACTAGTTCCCGACGGTGTCTTGGCCAGCTACGCGTTCTCGTGCATGATCCTTGAACCGTCTATCCTGTATGACTCAATCATTCATGTCAGTACCATTTGTTGGAAAGGTCCCCTAATTGTCGTATTAGCAATTTGCTCCTTAATTATGCTATAATTACGATTAGGTCCCTAAAGCTCAAAAATTTGCTCTTAAGTCCCTAATTTATATTTATTATCAATTATGTCACCAAAGTTTTTATTTTCCCTTTTGGGTCCCTAATTTCTCTCTATTTCACATAAAATCCTCAACTCTTCATTAATTGTAATTTGCCCCCCAATTTTTCAAAAATCCCCAATTCGCCTAATTTTTTTCCCATAATTGCACTTTGGCCCCTGGATTCTCATTTCCTCAAATTTACCACTTAAACTTGGTTAATTTCCCCTTAACATGCTGCTAATCACTCCCCCATCTCTCTATGATCATCTTGGCATTGAACGACTTCAATTGGTCCATTTTTTAGCTTAAATAGAGCTTCATAAAAAACGTTTTCTAGAGAGTGTGCTTGATTTTCTTACTGGTGAGGGGGTGGTGGTCTGAGCTCTAATTAGGGGTAGCTGAAGCTCTTCAATGGGATTCTCCCAAGCTAAACTTTGGGTCAATTGGCTGCCTGAGTACGAAGAATTCGAGGAGAGATGTTTTAATATTTCATTTTCTACAACTTCATTGTTCCGGCAAAATTGGGGCATAATTGGCTTACCTCGAAGGTTCTTGGAGGTTGGGGGTCGGTCATAGAGAGCCATGAGAGGTTCGGCGTGGTCACTTGAGGTTAGAGGTGGCTAAAATTCAGCTTGGGATTTTCTATCATTTTGGGTTGTCGGAGTGATGGTACTATACCAGCTTCGTGATGCTTCTCCGATGGTCCTTGGACAAAAATGAGGTGGTAGTGAAATATGGGACTTCTTCTCGGTTCCAACGAGCCCGAATGTGCTTTCGAAGGTTGGAAGAAAGGTCCTTATCGGAGCTCTAGTTTACGTCTCATCAAAAAGTAGACCTATTCAGGTTCTTCAATGGTAGGGAGCTTGACAACTGCCCAGGCTACATGTCGGCGTAAGACTCGACCACTGCCTCGCTCGCCGACAATCGGATTAGAGCTTTTTCCTAGTCATTTGAGACTTTCCCTTCTCCCTTATCCTCTTCTCCCTATCAACCAACTGAGGAATACGACATTGTGGCACGCATGCGAGCTTCACACGCATCGACTTGCCACGTGGCACGCCATGATTGGTTGGCGTTGCTGACGTAGCATCCTCACCAGCAGCCTAGTCAGCCTTTGACTCGCTGACCGGACACGTGGCATCCTCCCATTGACTGCTCCTTCCTACATTCTTGCTGATCGATTTTTGTTGATCGTTAACCATGACACGTGGCATCCTCTCATTGGCTATTTTAAATGCGTCAAATTTCCCTCCTCACGCATAGTGCCATTGCCACGTGTCAACCTCTTATTAGTTAAGGTCATCTAACATGGCACTGCCATGTGTCAACTTTTGATTAGTTGATCATTTCCCAAACATCCCAGTCGGACACTAATGTGGCACTTTTACCACATGTCAGCTCCTCATTGGTCGGTCTTTGCTAACGGGGCTTTTTCGACATTGATCGTTGACCGGGACATGTGTAACTCCGCTATTAGTCGATTGTCACTGATGTGGATTTTCCTCCTCTGGCCATTGACCAAGGACACGTGTCACTCGCTAATTGTCCAACGCTTCAAGGCGTTGACTAGGCGTGCTTTGCCATGCATCGTGCCTATTGACTAGGTGTTGACCTGGCAGCAGTTCGTTGACCGGTTGGACTGTTTACCGGTCCGATGACCCGAAATCATAAATCAGTCGGTTCAGGCCTGATTCGACCGATTTTCCAAAAATTAAAATTTTCTAAATTCATTTTTTACCTGTTGGTGGCTTCAATTATCCAATTTGATATTTTAAAGCCAACTAGAAAAATGAATCTTTGAACCAGTTGTTCATAGTTCAACCTGGTGCAATCTGGTTCAGGTCTAGTTCACCTTAAACCGGTCTAATTTTCAACTCCAATCCAATTTATGATTCTCCTTCATGGATTTTGTGATTTATTTGCCACTTGTGATTTCCAAATTCTTGTCTTAAGTCATTATTCACAATTTCTGGTCCTAATGGATACCCGGTTTTCTCTAAAAAATTTGGGGTTTTTCCTCGATTTATTTCTTTACATCAAAGGGACGAGGTTTTCATCATACATGGATTTCATAAACATACATTGGGTAAATAATTAAGGTATTTAATTTACTATAGTGTAATATTTCCAAAATTACAGTTTCCCCTCTAAAACTTACATTTAGAATTAAATCTAAATTTTTGTTAAATAAATAAAATCAAAATAATATATTAAATTGAACATTTGAATCTGAGTTTGGTACTTGGAAAATCTAGTGTTAGTTGGTATATTCGTCCACTATCCAAATGCAGACTTATGGGAGGGGGTGTAATTTATGCTAGTCCAAATGCAACCATATATGTTATTCAATAAATCCCTTAGTGGCAACGTATTTGTAATGTGGTACAAGACCTCTTATGACCCCGTCTCGGTCTTAATGCGCATGAAGCTACTCCGAGCTTCGAGACTCACTGGACAACCCAACTTCCCTTTTGCTACTTGTGTCATCCAATGACCTTTAGAACCAACACTACCCCTGTAAAACTCGTCCTTTGGGACCAAAGAAAATCGAGAAAAGAACTAGTATAGGTTGATACATGAAGAAACGAGCCGTTTAATGAACGAAAAATAGCTAACATGGGAAATTGAAAAATCCTAAGTGACCAAAAATTCACAAAAATTACAAGGAACAACATGGAAGTGGAATTGAGGAGAGAATCGAACCAGTTCGAGGTGAATCGAACCCGAACCAGACCAAACCGATATGAACCATAGTGAACCGGTTCACAAATTCATTTTTCTATGTGGCTGAAAAATGTCAATTTGGTAAATTGAGACCACCATTAGATAGAAAATTAATTTAGATAAATTTAGAAAATTTTAAATTTTAGAAAAATGATTGAACTAGGCCCGAATCGGCCAATTTACAAATTTTGGGCAATGAACCTGGTCTGACCGGATCGGTCAGTAGACAATAGAAAACGGTCAATGGATAGCTATCGCCCTATCAGCTGCCACGCAGTGACAAGCAACCAATGGGAGGCTGCCACGTGTCCGGTCAATGGTCAGTTGATGCCTAGTTAGCTCGCCACGTAGACCATAAGTAGCCAATGAGAGGCTGCCATGTGTCTGGTCAACGAGTCAACAAGTGACGTGGCAGCCGAGCTGCGTCAGAAAAACTGACTAATCACAACGTGCCACGTGGCACGATCACCACATCATCATCTTCAACCTTCAAACACTAATTGATAAAAGGGAAGAGAGAGAGAGTCGTCAAAAAAGCTAGAGTCTCTGGCGACTCGAAAAACTCTCTGTTCAAGTTGTCGAGACCGAGTCGGAGGTCGAGTTTGATGCCCGTGGGTAGCCTAAACAGTTGCTGAGCTCCCTATATAAAGAGCACCCCCTCATTCATTCTTAGCATTCCACAATCGAGCGAAGAAGAAGAAGATTACACTTTTCGGCGAGTTGCAAACCAGAGCTCCGACGATGGGATTTTTCTCAACCTGAGAAGCCACATTGGGTGTCTTTGGAATTAGGAGGAAGTGCTCTACCTGACCCTACCTTCCATTCAGCTTGTGAGCCACTGCGGGGGGAATGAGAAAGCTCAAACAATGCTGCCACTCCTCGGCCGAAAAATAGCTAGCCTCCTGCTGCCTACTTTGAGCCCTCTCCCGGCCAATTGTGGAAAAGTTAGACCCCTTATGCCCCAACTGGAGGTGCCCTGACCTTCTCCTAAGATAAGAAGGTCATCAATTGAAGCGCGGTCTGATCTAGGGAGGATCCTTGTGACAAGAGCAACACGGTGATAGCCAAAGCTCCAATCACCAGACCCTCACCGAAGCAGACTACTCAAGTGCCGACTTTCGAAAAAGAGACACCGAGGCCAGACTCCGCCGGCGCGACCCCGCCAAAATCATCGAGTGAGTGGGAACCGCTATAACGTCATTTCTGATTGGAACAGTTTAGTTTTGAAAATTATTTTCTCAGAATTAGCATCCCCTGACTGAGTGACTCTACTTAAAACATTTGGGAGCTAATTCTGAGCTTAGGCTCGAGATGCTAGTGGAGCCAAGGCCGATGGATACGGGAGTTGACCCGTCCAGAACAAACATGTGATATATGATGATAAAAACCTGAATAATGAGAACCTTGCATAATACCCATTGAGCCAAGCTGAGTTGTCAAGCTTGTTGGGCCAAACCGTTGCTCAGCCGAAGCTAGGTTGTCAAACCTGTTGGGCTAGTACGCGTGGTGGGCAGAAGCCAAGCCAACAGACCGTTGTGCTAGAGGGCCAAAGATAAATGCTATAATTTGAAAAGATTGTTGATTGTGCATGTACTGTGATGTTCGAGCCATCATCACACCTTTCACGAGGTAGTGATGGAGCCCAAGGACTGCTGGATGACCCATGGAGCATAAAGGTGGTTTCGTCGTTCAATAGGTTGTGAAGCCAAGGAGCTTCCTGCGCATGGAGACCGAGGCAGTAGGGGAAATGAGGTCTTGTCTCACTAAGCGGACATGGTGAAGTAATTGGCGGTTTGATGTGTTACACTATTGATATCCACTCAAACCCTGGGTAGAGGCAACATCCCTCTATCAAGGTGGACAGTAAAGGCGCTCCGGTCCACATGTGACACGGTTGAGGACTGTTCTACGAATGTGTGATCCCTCCTATGATAAGAAGGTGGTTGTTGATTTGGAAAATCCAAGAAGAAACTGTTGAATTATCAAATAATTGAAATTACTAAATTAAGCCTTCATAAAAGAGTTTTTTCTCATTCACTGAGTTGTCAAACTCACCCCCTCCCTCTAAACATTTTCAAGAAGGAATGCAACCGTACTAGCTTTTCCTCCCCAGATCCCAAACTAGGTACACAAATTTAAAAGCTCCAGTTTTGTTTAATGTTATCTAGGGAAAACATGACGGGTAATATGCATAACTCTCTTGATCTCCCTAAGGAGTCCCTCTTTGAGAGTCAAGAGACTGGTGGGTTGTTTGCTGAACCCCGGTCAAACCGAGTCGAGGCATGACAACTTTGGTGTTATTAGAGCCTGTGTTTTCCCATATACATTATCAAGACTTTAGAACCTAAATATTAATTGAAGAAAATTTCAAAGCAGCTATGGCACCCAAGAGAGGAGTCAAAAGAACAAGGGCAACAGCTGCTGATTCCACGAGAAATCCCCTCTCGGATGCAGAACTCCTGAGAGCTACCTCTACCTCGTAAGGCATCGGTTCTGAACACCAACGGTTGTATGAGGAATTCACCAAGGTGTTTGGGGAACCCCACCTCAGTGATAAACCCCATCTGGACTCTAAATCCTAGACCTACTAGGAGAAGGTCCAGTCCCAACCCCCTTCCGCACCCTTTCCACCCCTCTTCGACATCCCAAATACTTGAAGACGCTTTGACAATTGGGGTGTAAGCCCTTCTATGGGGAGAAGGAGGTCGGGGCTGCCATGGACTGGTTGGGGAGCCTCAAAAAGTTTATGGGTATCCTCAGGATACCCCTAGAAGAGATGGTTACATTGGTCGAATTCTTTTTGGAGTTCAACGCGAAGAGATGGTGGGACAATACCAGGAGCCTCTTCCCGACCCCATCAACCTGAGAAGAGTTTGAAAGAAGGTACTCGGAAGAGTACCTGGATCCCCACCTCATCAACAAAAAGAAGGTGGAATTCTTCCAACTCCGTAAGGAGCCCGCATAGTCTTGGAATATGAGACCAAGTTTAACCAGCTACGACCCTTTGCCCTCGACCTGGTGGGACCAGCCGACCTCTACCAGAAGTTTATTGATGGTCTCAATATGGATATAAAAGGGACTGAATGGGGGGTTTTTGGACACCCCACTAACCTAGCTGCCATAGTGGGTATGGCGCATGAATGCAAGCTATTGGTCCAAATGAGGTGCCATCAGATGAAGATGGGTGGACGTAGGGAGGACAGGGGGTAGAGCAGTAGATGAGGCCCAAGGGAATGGGGCCAGCCCCAATGGAGGATCCCACCAAGATTCCCCTGAAGGGAGGAGGGCCACCGTGGCCACGGGAAAATAGACGCACTCCCTCCAAAGAGAGGCCCTTATTGCCTCCGGTGCTAGAGAAACCATGAGGGAGCATGTATTACTATGGGTGTAGGCAGTTCGAGCACTACATTAGGAGTTGCCCGAGGGCACGGGAAAATGCCCCGCGAAATGCTTCGCCACCACCGCCCAGAAATCAAAGGGCACCCAACGAGGGATAAGAAGCACCTACAAGAGTTCTAGCCAGAGTCTACAATCTAACCCAGAAAGAAGCCTGGAAGGATCCCAACATGGTAGATGGTACATCCCAACCCTTCTCCTCGTAAGTCGAGTCTGTAGCCAAAGTCTTGTAATCCCCTTTTGAAATTAATAAAATGGATTCCCTGAATATTTTCGTTAATTCCCACTTAGGCTTCGTTCAAGTATTTGTAAAGGAGAGATACACCCTCTTTGACTCAGGGGCTGAGCGATCTTTCGTCAAGGAGGCCCTAGTCCTAGAGCTTCCAAAGGAAACCTCCACTCTCCTGCCACCCCTCTGCATCCTCACCCCTCTAGGAAAAACACTAGAAAGGCATGTGTACGTTAAGGCCTACGAAGTATGAATAGGAAGGACCACCCTAGAAGCCGACATGATCCCTCTTCCGCTACAAGAAGTAGAAGTCATTTTGGAGATGGACTAGTTAAGCATGCATCAAGCTCAAGTAGACTGTGGGAATAAGAGGATAACCTTTCATGCCCCTGGAAAGGAAGAGGCTGCATTTGAAGGGGACAGAGGAAGAACCGGAATACACCTGGTGTCCTATATGGAAGCTTAGGACTTACTACGAAAAGGATGTAAGGTATTCCTCATGCGGGTCACTTGCAAGGACCCGCCAGAGAAGGGTTTAGAAAAGATTTTAGTGGTCAACCGTTACCCGGAAGTTTTCTCAGAGGAATTACCTGGCTTACCCCTAGATTGCCAACTAGAATTCATATATGAGGTAGTGCCAGGCACCCACCCTATATCCCAAGCACCCTACTGTTTGGCGCCCGCAGAACTCAAGGAGTTGAAAGACCAGTTGGACGAACTTTTAGAGAAAGGATTCATACGCCCAAGCTAGTCCCCGTGAGGTGCACCAGTGTTATTCATCAAGAAGAAAGACAGAAGTATGCGACTTTGCATCGATTACCGAAAATTGAACCAGGTAACAATTAAGAATAAGTACCCTCTCCCTAGGATAGATGACTTATTTGATCAACTTAGAGGGGCTGCCAACTTCTCCAAGATCGATCTACGGTCGGGATATCACCAATTGAAGATTTGCGAAGAGGATATACATAAAACTGCTTTTCGATCATGATACGAGCATAACGAGTTTAGGTAATGCCCTTCATACTAACAAATGCACCTGCAGCCTTCATAGACATGATGAACTGAGTGTTCCAACCATATCTAGACAAGTTCATGATCGTATTTATAGATGATATCCTTAGATACTCCCGGACCGAAGAGTAGCATCGGGCACACCAGGAGATAACCCTGAGTACCCTGCAAGAAAATCGGTTATACGCCAAATTCTCTAAGTGCAAGTTCTGGTTTCAAGAAGTGTGTTTCCTAGGACATATAGTATCCAAAGTAGGAGTAAAGGTGGATCCGACCAAAATAGAGACCATATCAAATTGGAAAGCGTCCACCAAACTAACCGAGATCTGTAGGTTCCTTGGCCTCGCCGGATACTACCGAATATTTGTGGAGGATTTCTCCAGAATAGCAACTCCCTTAACTCGTCTCATGAGGAAGGGAGTGGACTACAAGTGGGACACCAAGTGCGAAGAATCCTTCCAAGAGCTCAAAACTCGACTCATGACGGCTCCGATACTAGCCTTACCCAATGCGGATGCTAGGGAATACACGATGTATAGCGATGCATCTGGACAAGGGCTAGGATGCGTCCTGATGCAACAAGGAAAGGTTATCACATATGCACCATGACAGTTAATGTCACACCCCGACCCGGTTTGGTCGGATCCCCATGATCAACCCGCCACTCTCCCGGTTTATTAAAGGGTTTCCCTTTATTATAGACTGTAAAGAGTAAGGCGTCTTTTAAACCTGCACCTTTTCTAGGAATAACATAAACAAAATTGCATAAGAATTTAGATTTATCATACATGTATCACAGACGTCTTAGTTGATGGTCCTTAATGGTAGGCTTTTCCAGTATTTCCTGAAAAGGGATATAGGGGAGGGGTGAGTACAACTACTCAGTGAATGAGTTTTTCAAAAGTTTTGACTTTTAAGAAAAACTTTTATCATTGGAGTGTGCCAGACTCCTTTCTTTAAAAAATCCCTTGATTCAAAAATTTTGGTTTTTCCACCATTTCATATTTAACCACGGTGTGTCATCACCCAACACACATCCTTCATCATGAAGGTTACACACATTCGCAGGTCAGCACGATCACTGAACCCACTAGTGGCTTTGAAGCGACTTTACTGGCCAACCGGATAGAAGCACAACCACTTCTACCCTGGGAATGAGTGGATGTATGTTACATCCAACCCTCAATCCCAAAATCGCTTCTTCATGTCCATATGAGGGTAGAGACCTCATCCCGTCCCCACCCCGGTCTCATGCGCTTGGTGCTACTCCAAATTTCGCACAAACACCTAGAACGACGATCTTCCCTTATACTCACTGGGTCGTCTAGGGCCCTTAGGACACATCACTACCCCTCATGGGCATCTTGATGATCCTGTACTCATAGTACATGCACAAACAATATTTTCTCATATTTCCATGTAATCAGTGGTGCCACTGGTCCAACGGCCCCGACTCTCAACTCACCCTACAGTTGTTTGTCTTAACTGGTCCGTCGACCTGTCATGTCGCACTGCCGCTAGTTGACTGAGCATATCGATCCTATCTTGGTACCATGGCCAAAAAATTCACTTATTAAGTTTTATGGCACATATATCATGTTCGTTTATGAGCTTCTGCTTGTGCCAATTGGCCTTGGGCACACTATACGAGATTTTCAAAATCAGGCATTTAGCCCCAAGTTCCAAAACCGAGGCCCCCAGCCTTTAAGAGCTATTCGAGCTCCCATTGAGAAGGTCTCCCAAATTGTTTAAGCATTGGCACATAGTCAGGGGAGAATACTTCCGACAAAAATATGTTTTCACTGTCCATTATACCAACCCGTTACAAGGACATCTCCGTTCATAACCGATTAATAGGTTTTCAACTTCCTTCGAGGAAGTTTTATCATACCAATAAGTTATGATCTACTTACTACTAGTAATTAGTTTTTTCGCATGGTTTTCACATCACTACTCTAAGTAGTGATGTTTAAAATACCACATAGTAGTGGGTTTTCATTTTGATGTGCTTATCATCCTCAATCGGGTATGATATAAAATCCCACTTACAACCGGTAAGTGATTTTTAAATTTAAGTTGTGCTCATCATCCCAACTGGGTAAGACGTTAGTAAACCCACTCACAACCGGTAAGTAGTTTTTATCTTTAAGTTGTGCTTATCATCCTAATCGGGTATAATGTTAGTAAACCCACTCATCCGATAGTGTAGTGAAATTCCACTCAGTCAGGTTCCGTCCATAGCAAGTTGGACCTCGACTGGCATTCCCGATGTCTCGTTCTCCTACACAAAATGAACATAATTGTTCATTATTCTTTGGCCTAATAGCCCTCATTCGTTCCAAATGAATGAGAAAACCCAACTTTACATATATTTGCAATTAGGTTCCTAAAGTTATTTTTCTTTAACTTTAAGTCCATATTGCAGGGTTTTTCCTAAATTTGAGTCCCAAAACTTTTAAAATTTATCTTAGTACCTCAAATTATTTAATTTCGCACAAAGGGGTTTAATTTCCCAAATTTCCAATTTGGTCCCCTAACTTTTCCAAAATCACCATTTTGCTCTTCCATTATAAAAATGGTAAGTTTTGCCCCCAAAAATTCCAAAATTTCGCAATTGGTCCTCCAACATTATTTTCATGCCCAATTGACCCTGAATTTTATAAAATTAAATTTTAGTCCTTTGAATTTCAAAAATCCCCAATTTTCCCCAAATAACCCCTCCCCCCCAATTTCAACTCTTCAACACTATTGAATTTGATTTTATCAAATTGACCGATCAAACACCTCTAATTGTTGAAATTGGAGTTAAAATTGAGTTCCTGCATGTTCATACGATTCTAAGAAACTTTGAATCGCAGATTTTAACGTTGGAACGAGCTTAAGCAGAGCTTTGCCAGAAAATAGACTATAGAGAGAGAAAGCTTCGATTTCTCACCGGTGAGGGCACAGGGGTCCGAGCTTTCAATCTGGACAAATAGCTCTCATCTTGAGGTTCATCCTAGAATTAAGAATTGTATCAATTGATGCCAAATTGAGTTAGAATTTCATTATTGAAATTCTACTAGTTCTCTCTCTAGCACTGGCTGGAAATTGTAGAGGGTAGTCGAATTGGCTTAACTTTCAGTCCTAATTCGGCCGTGGGAGGGCTGAGGAAGTGTTGGAAAGGCTTGATTTGGCCTGAGGAGGGCTAAAAATGGCCAATTTCAACTTGGCTGAAACTGGGAAGCTTCGGTCCGCTAGAGTTGCTTCACTATTCCATCATTTCAGCGCTTCTCTAGTGATTCTTGGATTGAATGGAGTTTGCTATCAGATAGCTAACTTCTCACCGGTTCTAAAGAGCCCGACCTCTCCTTCCGTGGTTAAGAAAAATGTTCAAGTCGAAGCTCTGGTTTAAGCTTCACCGGGAAATGGAGTAGTAGAGAGAGAGAGAGAGAGGTGTTTGGGTGTGAGGAGAATGAATGGGGATAACCTCTTTATATAGGTGTAAAACCGTGTATTAAATGGGAGAGATTTATTATTAGTATTAATATTGCGTATTATGGATTCTCAGGCAAACACGCTTAACTTCAGAGTTCTTATGGATTCTCGTTCACCTGAACCAATTTGGTTTTTCTCTTCTAATTTGTCTTAAGTTTCTTTTCCAAGGTTTAATGAACCCTTTGGATCACTCGGAAGTTGTAAATTTACAAATTGCATGTTCCCAAATGATTGGATTTGTAAACTAGCTCGATTTTCTTACTCGATTTGACCGGTTCTTTCCTAGTTTTCCTTAACTCAAAAGTGCGGGGTTTACAGTTAAAGCTCCACGAGAAGAATTACCCCACTCACGACCTAGAGCTGGTTGCAATAGTGTTATATGGCGCCACTATTTGTATGGGGTAAAGTGCTGCATCTACACTGATCATAAGAGCCTAATATACTTCCTAACCCAAAAGGAACTCAACCTACGACAAATACTATGGCTAGAGCTAGTAAAGGACTACGATTTGATGATCAAGTATCATCCTAGTAAGGCCAACGTGGTGGTAGACGCACTCAGCCGCAAGTACCCCATGGTAATGTTCTCAGTTAATACCAGCTACCTGCCCTTACTAAGTCAACTGCACAACTTAAGGGTGGACCTTCGTGTAGACAAGGGCGAAGATACCCTAGTAGCCAGTCTAGTAGTACAACTCGACCTAGTGGACCAAATACATGCTCTACAAAAGGTAGACGAGGAACTTCGTCCCCATTGGGAGCAGAACAAGGACATCACAATGCCAGACATCACGGTCAGGAGTGGCGGGAAAATGACCTTCAAAGGGAGGGTCTGGGTGCCAAACAAACAGGAATTTAAAACGGGAATACTAGAAGAAGCCCATGACTCAATTTACGCTATGTATCTAGGCAGTACAGAACTGTATCACACCCTAAAACAGGGATATTAGTGGAAGGTAATGAAGAGGGACATCGTGAAGTACGTGGCTAGATGCCTATCATGTCAGCAAATTAAGGTTGAATAGCAGAAACCCTCCAGACTGCTGCAGCCTCTCCCGATTCTAGAATGGAAATGGGAGCACATCACTATGGATTTTGTGACTGGACTACCCGTAACAAGAAGGGGTCAGGATACCATATGGGTTATTGTGGATCGACTAACCAATTCCTCACATTTCCTACCCATTCGGGTGACAAACCCGATAGAAAAGCTCGCCGCCCTATACATGGGGAAAATTGTGCGACTCCACAGAGTTTCGGTAAGCATAGTATCGGACTGGGACCTGCGGTTCACCTCTTGGTTTTAGCCCAACCTGCAAACGGCCATGGAAACTAGACTCCACATGAGCACAACTTTTCACCCTTAGACAGATGAACAGTTGGAATGAACCATCCAGACTCTAAAAGACATGCTAGGAGCGTGCGTTCTGACGATCAAAAGGAATTGGGAGGACCACTTGTGCCTCATGGAATTTGCGTATAATAGCTACCATGCTAGCATCCAGATGGCACCCTACGAGGTGCTCTACGGATGACCTTGTCATACACCCTTGTTTTGGGAGGAGGTAGGAGAAAGAAAACTTGAGAAAGTCGAGTTGATAGAGGACACGTCGAAGAATATTTGGATTATAAGGAGCCAACTTAAGGCAGCCCAAGACAGGCAGAAAAGTTATGCCGACCACCGGAGGAAGGACCTAGAATTTGAAGTCGGGGACAAAGTATTTCTAAAAGTGTCAACTTAGAAAGTGATACTCAGGTTTCAACAAAAAGGGAAGTTGAAACACAGATACATTGGCCCCTACGCCATAATTTAGTGGGTCATACCTGTAGCATACCAATTGGAGTTGCCTTTAGACCTACAGAGGATCCATGACGTCTTCCACATGTCCCTACTACAAAAGTACGAGCCTGATCCCAGCCACGTACTGGATGAACCACCCCCGAAAATCGAGGAAGACATGACCTATGAAGTAGAACCCCTACGGATCCTCGACCGGCGTGAGAAGAACCTCCAGAACAATAATATTCCCATGGTGAGGATACTCCGGCAAAATGGCCAAGTAGAGGAAGAAACATGGGAGGTCGAGTCAATGATAAGGGATAGATATCTACAATTATTTGATATGCAACAGTTTTGAGGACAAAACTCCTAAAAGGAGGGGAGAGTTGTAAAACCCGTCCTTTGAGACCAAAGAAAACTAGGAAAAGAACCGATATAGGTTTATACATGAAGAAACGAGTCATTTAATGAACGAAAAATAGCTAACATGGGAAATTGAAAATCCCAAGTGTCCAAAAGTTCACAAAAATTACAAGGAAGAACCGGGAAGTGGAATTGAGGAGAGAACCGAACCTGTTCAGGGTGAACCGGACCGAATCGACATGAACCATAGTGAATCAGTTCACAATTTCATTTTTCTAGGTGGCTTAAAAATGTCAATTTGGGAAATTGAGACCACCATTAGATAGAAAATGAATTTAAATAAATTTAAAAATTTTTAATTTTCAGAAAAATGGTCGAACCGGGTCTGAACTGGCCAAATTACAAATTTTGGGTAGCGAACCCGGTCTGACCAGACCGGTCAACGAACAACAGATAATGGTCAATGGTCAACGGTCAATGGATAGTTGTTGCCCTATCAGCTGCCACGCAGTGACAAGCAACCAATGGGAGGCTGCCATGTGTTGGTCAACTGTTAGTTGGTGCCTAGTCAATTTGCTGTGTAGACACGAGCAACCAATGAGAGGCTGCCATGTGTCCGGTCAATGAGTCAATGGTTGACGTAGCGGCCGAGCTGGTACTCAACGTTAGATAAACTGACCAATCACATCGTGCCACATGGCACGTCCTTCACGTCATCGTCTTCAACCTTCAGACGCTAACAGAGAAGAGGGAGGAGAGAGAGTCACCGGAAAAGCTGGAGTCTCTGGCGACTCGAAAAGCTCTCCGTTGAGGTCGCCGACGGCCAAGTCAGAGATCGAGTCTTACGCAGCGGGTAGCTTGAACAGTTGCCGAGCTTCCTATATGAAGAGTACACCCTCATTCGTTCTCAGCATCCCACAGTTAAGCGAAGAAGAAGAGTACACTTTTTGGCAAGCTGCAAACCAAACCTCCAACGATTGGATTTTTCTCAACCTCAGAAGCTACATTGGGTGTCTTTGGAATCAGGAGGAAGTCTTCTACCTGACCCTCCTTCCATTCAGCTCGAGAGCCACCGAGGAGGAACGAGGAAGCTCAAACAGTGCTGCCACTCCTCAGTCGAAAAATAGCCAACCTCCTGCCACCTACTATGAGCCCTCCCCCAGCTAATTGCTGCCAAGCTAGAACCCCTATGCCCCACTTGGAGGTGCCCGAGCTTCCCCTAAGCTAAGAAGGTCATCAATTAAAGCGTGGTTTGATCCAGGAAGGATCCCCATGACAAGAGCAACACAGTGATAGCCAAAGCTCCGATCACCGGACCCTCACCAGAGTAGACTACTCGAGTGACAACTTTCGGAAAAGAGACCACGAGGCCAAGCGCCGTCGGTGTGACCTTTCCAAAATCATCGGATGAGTGGGAACGCTATAACATCCATTCCAATTGTAATGACAGTTCAATTTTGAAAAATATTTTCTCAAAATTAGCATCCCTTAACTGGGTGACTTTGCTTAAAACATTTGAGAGCTAATTTTGAGCTTAGGCTTGAGATGCTAGTGGACCCAAGGCCAATGGATATGGGCATTGACCCATCCAAAACAGACATGTGATATATGATGCTAAAAGACCTGAATAATTGGAATCTCGTGTGATACCCATCGAGCCAAGCTAGGTTGTCAAGCTTGTTAGGCCAAACTGCTACTCTGCCAAAGTGAGGTCGTCAAACCTATTGGGCCAGTACGCGTGATGGGCCGAAGCCAAGCCGATAGACTGTTGTGCTAGAGGGCCAAAGATAAAGGCTATAATTTGACAAGATTGTTGATTGTGCATGCACTATTGTGTTCGTGCCATTAGGACACCTGGCATGAGGTAGTGATGGAGCCCAAGGACTATTGGACGACCCAGGAAGCATAAGAGCGGTTTCGTCGTTCAGTAGGTCGTGAAGTCGATGAGCTTCCTACGCATGGAGACCGAGGCAGTAGGGGAAATGATGTCTCGTCCCACTAAGCGGACATGGTGAAGTAATTGGGGGTTTGATGTGTTAGACTATTGATGTCCCTTTATTAGGGTGGACGGTAATGGCGCTCCAGTCCACAGGTGGCACAGTTAAGGACCGTTCTGTGAATGTGTGATCCCTCCTATGATAAAAAGGCGATTATTGATTTGAGAAATTCAAGAAGAAACTATTAAATTATCAAATAATAGAAATTGCTAAATTGATCCTTCATAAAAGAGTTTTCTCCCACTCATTGAGTTGTCAAACTCACCCCCTCCCTCTAAACATTTTTAGGAAGTAACGCAACCATACCAGCTTTTCCTCCCCATATCCCAAACTAGGTACCCAAATTTAAAAGTTTCAGTTTTTTTTAATGTTATCCAGGGAAAACATGACAAGTAATACACCTGACTCTCTTGATCTCTCTGACGAGTCTCTCTTCAATACTCGAGAGAGTGGCATGTTGTTCGCCGAACCCCGGTTAAATTGGGTCGGGCCATGACAACCCCATACTGGACGCCTCGATGGTTTTGAAATTCAGTGCATTCACAAACAATAGTCTTAGGATCTGTATACATTATCTTTGGTGTTAATGGCCCAACGGTCCCGAAACTCAGCTTCATCTCCATAACTGTTATGCCTAATAGGTTCATAGACCTGGCTTCGGCTCAGCAGCTAATAGCCCAACAAGTTGATGGTTCGGCTTCGGCACGGTGGCGATTCATAGAATTAACAGGTTATCATAAGATTTTCATAGCTCATATGCTTACTTGTCTACGGGCTTTGGCCTGTGCCTAATGACCTAGAGCCCACTTTATGAGTTTTCCAAAACTGGCCTTGGACCCTATCATTTTCAAAAACGATGCCTCCAGCCTACTAGAGTAATTTCAACTCTCAGAAATGTCTTCCAAAATGTTTAAGCAGTTTTACGTAGTTAGGGGAGACCATTCATGGAAAATAGTTTTCAAACTTAAAAACGGTGCTAATAACCCCAACCGGTATGATGTTGAAAATTTCCACTAACAGGGTACTGAGACATGTTCGTCCCATTTGAATTCTAATCGTAAATGTGCTTCTCTACACCAATACTCACACAACCAATTCCTATAGGGTTCGAGTATTCTTATAAGGAAAACTTGGCATAAAGGACCTCTTACTTCCAAGTGTTTGTGTCATGCCCCAACCAAATTTGGTTGGATCCTCGTGAACAACCTGCCACTTTTTCTCGGTTTAAGAGGAGTTAGGCAAAATTTCAACCTCGTTCCTTGGAAGACATATATCAATTAAAATGCAAGCTTAAGGAAAATTAAGCATACCTGATAAAGGGTAAGGCTCGGTGATACTCCTAGTCATTTTCCCTTTTTCCTAAAAATGAATAGAAAAGGGGGGGGGGGGGGGGGGGGGTGAGTTTCTACAACTTAGTGAATGGGTTTTTTTTTCAAAAGTCTAGTTTTAACTTTTAGGAAAAAGACTTGTATTGGAGTGTGCGAGACTACTTTCTTTAAAAAATCCTTTCAATTCAAGTCTCGTTTTTTACCACCATTTCTATATTAATTATGGTGTGTCATCACCCAATACACATCCTTCATCATGAAGGTTAAACACATATTCACAGGCCAGCACGACCACTGAACCCACTTGTGGCTTCGAAGCGACTTTATCGGCCACCTAGATAGAAGCACGTCCACTTCTACCCTAAGAATGAGTGGATGTATGTGACATCCGACCCTCAATCCCAAAATTGATTCTTCGTGTCCGTATGAGGACAGAGATCTCATCTTGTCCCCACCCTGGTCTCATGCACTTGGTGCTACTCCAAATTTCGCACGGTCACCTGGTACGACGAACTGCCCTTATACTCATCGGGTCGTCTAGTGCCCTTAGGATGCATCACTACCCCATATGGGTGTCTTGATGATCCCGCACTCATAGTGCATGCACAAACAATGTTTTCTTATTATGCCATATAATCTGTGGTGTCATTAGTCCAATAGTCCGGACCTTCAACTCAACCTATAGCTGTTTGTCTTGACTGGTCCAGAGTCCAGTCATATCGCACTGCTGCTAGTTGACTAAAAATGTCGGACCTACCTTGGTACCATGACCATGCAATTTACTTATTAAAGTTTTATGGCACATATATCATGTTCGTTTACGAGCTTCTGCTCGTGCGCATTGGCCTCTGGCCCACTGTTCGAAATTTTCAAAACTGGGCATAATAGCCCCCAAGTTCCAAAACCGAGGCCCCCAACCTATAAGAGCTATTTGAGCTCCCATCGATAAGGTCTCCCAAATCGTTTAAGCATTGGCACACGGTCAGGGAAGAGCACTTCCGACAAAAATATGTTTTCAACTGTCTATCATACCAACCAAGTATGAGGACATCTCCACTCATAACCGATGAACGAGTTTTCCACTTCCTTCGTGGAAGTTTCATCATACAAACTGGGTATGATCTACTTACAACTGGTAAGTAGCTTTTCCACGTGATTTTCACATCATTTCTCTAAGTTGTGATGTTTAAAATACCACTAAATAGTGAGTTTTTCATTTCGAGGTACTTATCATCCCCAACTGGGTATGATATAAAATTCCACTCAACTGATCGTGCAGTGAAATTCCACTTAGTTGGTTTCCATCCCTAGCAAGCTGAACATCGACTAACGTTCTTGATGTCTCGTTCTCCTACACGAAATGAACATAGTTGTTCATTATTCTTTTGCCTAATAGCCCTCATTCGTTCTAAATGAATGAGAAAACCCAACTTTATATATATTTGCAATTAGGTCCCTAAAGTTATTTTTCTTTAACATTAAGCCCCTATTGCCGAGTTATTTCTCAAATTGAGTCCTGAAACTATTAAAATTTATCTTAGTACCTCAATTTATTAAATTTTTCAAAAATTTAATTTCCCAAATTTCCAATTTGGTCCCTCAATTTTTTCCAAAATTACCATTTTGCCCTTCTTTTATAAAAGTGGTAACTTTTGCCCAAAAATTTTAAAATTTCTCAATTGGCCCTCTAATATTCTTATCATGACCAATTGACCCTCAATTTTAGAAAATTAAATTTTGGTCGTTCGAATTTTCAAAAATTTCCATTTTCCCCAATTTTTCCCCAATTTCAACTCCTTAACACAGCCGAATTTGATTTCATCAAATTGACCAATCAAATACCACTAATTATTGAAATTGAAATCGTGTTTCTACATGTTCATACGATTCCATAGAACTTTGAATCGTAAGTTTTAACGTCGGAACGAACTCAAATGGAGCTTCGCCGAAAAACAAACTATAGAGAGAGAAAGCTTCAATTTCTCACCGGTGAGGGCGTGGCGGTTTGAGCTTTCTATCTGGGTAGGAATCTCTCTTCTAGAGGTTATTCCTAAGATCAAGAATGGCATCAATTGATATCGAATTGGATTAGAATTGTTTCATTGAAATTTGTAAAGGGGACCCGAATTGGCTTACCTTTCGATCCTAATTCGGCTGTGGAAGGGCTGAGGAGGTGTCAGGAGAGCTTGGTTTGGCCTAAGGAGGGCTCGAATTGGCCGATTTCAATTCGGCAAAAATAGGGCAGCTTCAGTTCACCGAAGCTGCTTCACTGTTTGATCACGCCAGCGCTTCTCCGGAGACTCTCGGGATGAACAGGTGTCACCACCGTTTAGCTGACTTCTCCCCGGTTCTAATGAACTCGACCTCACCTTCTTTGGCTTAGAATTGACCCTATATTGGAGCTCTAGTTTAAGCTTTGCTGGAAAACTAAGCAACTGAGAGAGAGTGAGCTTTTCAGGTGTGGAGAGGATAAATGGAGAGGGCCTCTTTATATAGGGAGCTTGGGGACCCATTAGCCGTCGGTTTGGCACCGTTATGATAGACATTGAAGACCTGAAACGTACTGAACAGAAGTGTTTCTTCTTCATCGGTGCTGCTTCGATTTTCTGGCAAGTGAACAGTGCTGTCATCCTAAGGAAGAAGATGACACTGTTATGAACTAGATCGGACAGGTTTAAACTGGGTTTAAAGTTTAAGTCAGCCAGTTCACCCCCCCATTCGACCGAGTTTTACAAATCTAAAAATTTTTAAATTTATCTAAATTGATTTTGTATCCAATGATGGTCTCAAATCTAAATTTTGATATTTTTAAGCCACCTAGAAAAATGAATTTAGCATTCGGTTCAATAGTGATTCAAACCGGTCTAAATCGATTCAATCCGGTTTGGATCTGGTTCACTTGAACCGGCATCTCCAATTCATTCTCTAGTCTATTTTCATGACTTCTATGACTCCTTAGGTCACTTAGAATCCATAAAATTCCCAGTTTACCATCTCTAAATCGATTCTGGTTCATAAACTAGCTCAGTTCTTAAACCGGTTTAATCTGGTTCAGGCTCGGTTCTCCTAAACTGACTTGGTTTTTCTCTCCCACTTTGTCCTAAGGTTCTTTCCCGGGGGTTATAATCTCTTTGAATCACAAGGGATCCATAAAATTCTCGACTTGCCCATTCTCTATCGGTTCTGGTTCATGAATCAACTTGGTTCATAAACCGATTCTATCTGGTTTGGACCCGGTACTCTTGAATCGCTTTGGTTTTTTTCTTCCTCATTTTGTCCTAAGATTCTTTTCCAAGATTTTTGAACCATTTTGAGTCACATGGAAGTTGTAAATTGTGAATTCATCCCATTTCCAAATAATTGAGCTTGTAGACCGTCTCAGTTTAAAATTCAAAACTGACTGGTTCTTTCCCCGATTTTCTCATTATCAAAGGACGGGGTTTACAACTCTCCCCTCCTTTTAAGGGTTTAGTCCCTAAAACAGTTTACACGTTAAATAATTGAGGGTAACTATCCCTCATCATAAACTTAGTTTCCCATGTCTATTCCTGCACGGGTCCATTCTACCACAACAGCTGGACCATAGGAATTTTCTTGTTCCTCAATTTCTTGTCTCTCTGGTCGATGATTTGTATCGGCTCTGTCTGATAAGTCAGGTTCTCTTCTAGTTCCATTTGAGGTCAGTCTAGTACGTGACTAGGATCAAACTGATATTTTTGAAGTATTGAAAGGTGAAATACATCATGTATTCTTAGCAGATCAGGAAGCAGTTCTATTATAAGCTACCGGTCCTATCCTTTGAATAATGGGATATGGACTGATATATTTTGGTTTCAGCTTTCCTCTTTTATGAAACCTAAGTATTCCTCTCCATGAAGATACTTTGAGGAATACTTGATCTCCCACTTCGAATTCCAGGTCTTTCCTTCGATTGTCTGCGTAACTCTTTTGCCTGTCCTGTGCAATTTTAAGACGACTCCTTATTAATTTTATCTTCTCTATGGCATCCTCTATTATTTATGTCCTTTCTAACTTTCTCTCCCCCACTTCTTCCCAAAAAATAAGGGGTATGACAAATTCGTCCATAAAGGGCTTCATAGGGAGCTATCTGAATACTAGTCTAATAACTATTATTGTAAGAACTTTCCAACAGGCACAATTATTCCTACCAACTTTTATTCATGATGAGTATGCATGCCCTTAGCATATCTTCCAATGTTGGATGGTTCGTTCATACTGATCGTCTGTCTGAGGGTGAAATGTTGTGTTCATATGAAATTTGGTTCCCAGAGCATTTGTAAGCTTGGCCAAAACCTGGAAGTAAATCTTGGATCTCTATCTGATACCTATACTTAGTGGGACACCATGGGGTCTTATAATTTCCTTCATGTATAGGATGGCCAACTGTTCTCCAATTTGCCCCTTGACTCTCTATGGTCACCGGTAGGCCCATGACAAAGTTTACAGTGATGTGCTCTCATTTTCTCTTAGGAATTGGTAAGGGTTGTAGTAGTCCTGACAGTTTCTGAGGCTCTACTTTTATCTATTGATATGAGAAACATTAGGCTACATATTCTGTGATGTTCCTCTTCATACCCTTCCACTCGTATCCTTGTTGGAGGGTGTGGTACATCTTGATATTGTTCAAATGCCTAGTATATATTGAATCATGTACCTCTTCTAGAATTACTCTCTTAAATTCCTCATCTTGAGGCACTCATACCCTACCCTTATAGGATAGTACTCTGTCACCTCACATGTCATGGTCTGGTTTCCTTCCTTTGTTTACTAGATCCAAATAATACTAGAGTTCTTTATTAGTCCTTTGTTGAGTCTTAATATGCTCGATTAATTTGGGTCTTACCTCCGCCTTAGCCACCAAGCATTTTTCCGCATATTTTCCCTCATATTTGCCTCTATCCTTCCTGATTGTTGTAGCAAGCTATGTAACTTGTCTTTACTCATGTCGTCTCAGTTTGATACTTGCGATTTAAAGCACCTGCTACTACATTAGCCTTTCTAGGGTGGTATTCTATTGCAAAATCATAATCCTTCACCAATTTCAGTCATCTCTCCTAACGGAGGTTTAATTCCTTTTTGAATTCGGAAGTACGTAAAGCTCTTGTGATCTGTGTATATCCCGCACTTAATCTCATAAAGGTGGGAGCGCCATATTCTTAGGGCAAACACCAAGGCAGCAATTTTTAAGTCATGAGTCGGGAAATTTCTTTCTCTTTGTACATGATTCTTCTCATTCTCCTTCCCCTCGTATATTTCTTTCTAATTCTATGATTGAATTCCTTGAATTTTTGGAGTATATCTTTCCGGTATTTTTAGCAACTTATTCTTATTCTTTGGATTCAGGAATACCTTCTGTCGACCTTGCTTCATTTCCACTTGCTTCAATATTTGCCTATTCCTTGGAGGTGGGTCTCTTATCCTTATCGTGTTCAAACCTTCTGTACCTTTACATCCCTGATGCTTCCCTTTTTGTCTTAGTTGAGGTATATTCTTCCCACTATTCCCCATCTCTGGGTAGTCTTCGTTTACTCCTCCAATTCATTTGGTTCAAATAAGTTATTTCCTTATGTATTATTTCTTTGACTTTAAAATTTGGGTTTTCCAGGCCTCCTTGTAGTAGATCATGCTCCACCTCCCAATACTCTCACCTAACCACTCGTACTTTCTGGTGTTTGATCACCTTATCCATTGCAAAATTTTCCCCTAAACTTTAGGGACCTACTACGCTTCTTCTATATCTTGTTTTTCTTCTTTTCTCGACTCACACCTTACCTTCCATATGTATCTTATCCTTTGGATTTCCTAAGGAAGTTTTTACACTTGAGACTTCCTTTTTATGTACTTTCTCTTCATCTTTACCGGGTGGACTCTAAATCTCTTTTCCTTATCGATCAGCTTCTATTCTTGTGGTTCTTTCTGGGATGTTATACTTTCTCCTGAGTTTTTCTCAAAACTTCTTGATCTCTCGAAAGTTATGTACTCTTGGATGGTTGTCCCTCCAACTTCCTTTTCCTTTCCTTAGGATCTCTATTAGATGAATTTTTTTTATACACAAATTTTCTTCAAGAACTCCAAGTTTTAATAAACTTCTAATTCATTCAGGAAATATTTTCTTGCCACAAATTTGGCTTATTACATGACTTCTCTACCCCCTAATCCCTTGGGGTCATAGGGCTAGAGTTAACTCTAGAATGATTATGGGACTCTTGATCAAAAGGCTTTGAGTAATTGATTGGGGTCCATTCGTGCTCCTCAATAGGACGAATTTCATGTATGGCCTCCAACCCATACCACCTTAGTACTTCCGCCTCACACTCATATGCCCATTTCACCTATCGAGATGGATTGAAGTCAGGTTGAGTGGATGGAGCTACTTGGTGGACCTTCATGAAGGTGGCATAAGCATCCCTGCCTCCAACCCATACCACCTTAGTACTTCCGCCTCACACTCATATGCCCATTTCACCTATCGAGATGGATTGAAGTCAGGTTGAGTGGATGGAGCTACTTGGTGGACCTTCATGAAGGTGGCATAAGCATCCCAATAATTATCCCAGGCCTCCTTCTTGGTGGGGTTCCTCTTCTATTGTTGTGGTTTTGGAGGAGGGGTTGGACTTCTAGGAGGTGATGATGGTTCCTCTTGTCTGTGAAGAGGGTACATGATGCCTTCTAGTTCCAGTAAGGCTCCAACTAGTTTTTGGTAGTCCTCCACCATGTCCTTGGGTACTCGTTTATCGCCTCTTATGAACCTTTGAACGGCTTCCTCCCATGGGTTGGATGTCTTTTTCACGCTTATAGGGGGAGGACTAGATTTTTTTGCGAATTTCCTACGGATTCTCATTCCTACAAGATAGTTTAGAGTTGGGTTGACATCAAGGCATAATATTGATAATGTTTCAAGGGAACTAGGCTCTGATACCACTCTAGTTGTCACGCCCCAACCGGTTTGCTTGGATCCCCGTGAACAACCCACCGCTCTTTCTCGATTTAAGAGGAGTTTCCTCCTTCTTTAACTCAAGAGGAGCCAGGCAAAATTTCAAACTTGTTCCCTAAAAGACATATCAATTAGAATTCAAGCTTAAGGAAATTAAGCATACCTGATAAAGGGTAAGGCTCAGTGTTACTCCTAATCATTTTCCCTTATTCCTAAAAATGGATAGAAAAGAGGTGTGAGTTTCTACAACTCAATGAATGGGGTTTTTTTTTCAAAAGTCTACCATTAACTTTTAGGAAAAAGACTTGTATTGGAGTGTGCGAGACTCCTTTCTTTAAAAAATCCTTTCAATCCAAGTCTCAGTTTTTACCACCATTTTCATATTAATCACGTGTGTCATCACCCAACACATATCATCATGAAGGTTAAACATATATTCACAGGCCAGCATGACCACCGAACCCGCTTGTGGCTTCAGAACGACTTTACCGGTCACCTAGATAGAAGCACTTCCAATTCTACCCTGAGAATGAGTGGATGTAGGCGACATCCGACCCTCAATCTCGAAATCTATTCTTCATGTCCGTATAAGGACAAAGACCTCATCTCATCCTCACCTTGGTCTTATACACTTGGTGATACTCCAAATTTTGCATAGTCACTTGGTACGACGAACTGCCCTTATACTCAACGGGTCGTCTAGGGCCCTTAGGACGCATCACTACCTCTCATGGGCGTCTTGATGATCTTGTACTCATAGTGCATGCACAAACAATGTTTTCTTATTATACCATATAATCTGTGGTGTCATTAGTCCAACGGTCCCAACCTTCAACTCAACCTGTAGCTGTATGTCTTGACTACTCAGAAGACCGGTCATGTCGCACTACTGCCAGTTGACTGAGAATATCGGACCAGCCTTAGTACCAAGACCGTACAATTTACTTATTAAAGTTTTATGGCATATATATCATGTTCGTTTACGAGCTTCTGCTCGTGCCCATTGGCCTATGGCCCACTGTTTGAGATTTTTCTGACAAAAATATGTTTTCAACTGTCCATCATACCAACCGAGTATGAGGACATCTCCGCTCATAACCGATGAACGGGTTTTCCACTTCCTTCGAGTAAGTTTCATCATACCAACCGGGTATGATCTACTTACAACCGGTAATTAGTTTTTTCGCGTGATTTTCACATAACTTCTCTAAGTTGTGATGTTTAAAATACCACTAAATAGTGGGTTTTTCATTTCGAGGTACTTATCATCCCCAACCGGTTATGATATAAAATCCCACTCACCCGATCATGTAGTGAAATTCCACTTAGTCGGGTTCCGTTCAGATCAAGCTGGACCTCGACTAGCATTCCCGATGTCTTGTTCTCCTACATGAAATGAACATAGTTGTTCATTATTCTTTGGCCTAGTAGCCCTCATTCGTTCAAAATGAATGAGAAAATCTAACTTTATATATATTTGCAATTAGGTCCCTAAAGTTATTTTTCTTTAAGTCCTTATTGTCGGGTTTTTCCTCAAATTGAGTCCCGAAACTTTTAAAATTTATCTTAGAACCTCAATTTATTAAATTTCATAAAAAGGGGTTTAGTTTCCCAAATTTCCAATTTGGTCCCTCAATTGACCCTTAATTTTAGAAAATTACATTTTGGACCTTCGAATTTTCGAAAATCCCCATTTTCCCCAATTTTTTCCCAAATTTCAACTCTTTAACATAGCCGAATTTGATTTTATCAAATTGATTGATCAAACACCACTAATTGTTGAAATTGAAGTTGAAATCAAGTTTCTCCATGTTCATACGATTCCATAAAACTTTGAATCGCAAGTTTTAATGTCGGAATGAGCTCAAACGGAGTTTCGTCGGAAAATAGACTTTAGAGAGAGAAAGCTTCGATTTCTCATCGGTGAGGGTGCGGCAATCTGAGCTTTCTATCTGGGCAGGTAGCTCTCTTCCAGAGGTTTTTCCTAGGATTAAGAATGACATCAATTAATGTTGAATTGGATTATAATTTCGTCATTGAAATTTGACCGACTCTCTCTCTAACACTAATCGAAAATTGTAAAGGGGAGCCGAATTGGCTTACCTTTTGGTCCTAATTCGGCTCAAATTGGCCGATTTCAACTCGGCCGAAACAGGGCAGCTTCAGTTCAACGGAGCTACTTCACTGTTCGATCACGCTGGCGCTTCTCCGGAGACTCTCGGGACGAACGGGTGTCACCACCGTTTAGCAGACTTCTCCTCGGTTCTAATGAACCCAACCTTGCCTTCTTTGGCTCAGAATTGACCTTATATCGGAGCTCTGGTTCAAGCTTCACCAGAAAACTAAGCAATTGAGAGAGAGTGACCATTTCAGGTATGGAGAGGACGAATGGAGAGGGGCTCTTTATATATGGAGCTCGGGGACCCGTTGGTTGTCTGTTTGGCACCGTTATGACAGGCATTGAAGACCTGAAATGTACCGAATGGAAGCGTTTCTTCTTCGCCTGTGCTACTTCAATTTTTCGGTGAGTGAACAGTGTTATCATCCTAAGGAAGAAGATTACACTGTTTCGAACAGGATCGAACCGATCTGAACCGGGTTCAAAGCTTAAGCCGGCCGGTTCACCACCCATTCGACCGAGTTTTTCAAATCTAAAAATTTTTAAATTCATTTTCTATCCAATGGTGGTCTCAAATCTAAATTTTGAAAATTTTAAGCCACCAAGAAAAATAAATTTATCATCTGGTCAATAGTGATTCAAACCGGTCCAAACCAGTTCAATCCAGTTCAAATCGGGTTCACCTAAACCGGTTTGGTTTTCATCTCCAATTCAGTCTCTAGTCCATTTTCATGACTTCTATGACTCCTTAGGTCACTTAGAATCCATAAAATTCCCGGTTTACCATCTCTAAATCAATTTCGATTCATAAACTAGCTCGGTTCTTAAACCAGTTTAATCCGATTCGGGCTTGGTTCTCCTAAACCGACTTGGTTTTTCTCTCCCACTTTGTCCAAAGGTTCTTTCCCAAGGGTTATAATCTCTTTGAATCACAAGGGATCCATAAAATTCTCTACTTACCCATTCTCTATCGGTTCCGGTTCATGAATCAACTTGGTTCATAGACCGGTTCTATCTGGTTCTATCCAGTTCGGACCCGGTTCTCTTGAATCGCTTCGGTTTTTTTCTTCCTCATTTCATCCTAAGATTCTTTTCCAAGATTTTTGAACCATTTTGAGTCACATGGAAGTTATAAATTGTCAATTTGCCCCATTTCCAAATAATCGAGCTTGTAGACCGCCTCGGTTTAAAATTCAAAATTGATCGGTTCTTTCCCCGATTTTCTCATCATCAAAGACGAGGTTTATAGTTTGCATATAGGTTCTTAATTTTCCAGAATTACCAATTTGTCCTCACTTTCCTTAAAATTACCAATTGGTCCCCCACTTTCCAAAAATCATCAATTGTCCCTCAATTTCATCAAAATTTCAATTGGCCCTCAATTGGAAGTTAATTTCATAAAAATCCTCCAATTTTCCTTTAATTGCAATTCGGCCCCCAATTTTCCAAAAATCCTCAAATTGTCCAATTTTGCAAAAAATTACAATTTGACCCCTAAAATCTTATTTCGTTCAATTGACCCCTTAAACTTGGGTAATTGACCCCTTTCATGAACTCATTCATCTTACCTATGTCTCTCTTGTCATTTCAAGGTTTTAACATGCTAAAAATGGTTCAAAAATAAACTTGAATGGAGCTTTGCCGAAAAATCAGTCTAGAGAGTGAAAGCTTTAATTTTTTACCGTCAAGGATCCAACAATTGGAGCTTTTGATTCCAATGGATTGCTCTCATTCTGGAGATCCTTCCTAGTTCAAACCATGCTTCAATTGGTGGCCTAAGTAGTGTGAATTTCACAATTTATTTTTCAGGCAAAACTAATTGTGAATAGTAAATTTTGACGAAGAGTTGCGAAGGGGACTAACCAATTAAGCTTAGGGAAGGTCGGGGAACTTATGGGAGCTTGGTTTGGCTAGAATTTGCTCGAGGATAGCTCAAATTGAGCTAAAGCTACTCGGGTTGCAGACTACATAGGAGCGACGGTATTGTGCGAGCTCACCAGTGCTTCTTCGGTGATCCTCAAGCTGAATGGATGATGTTGACTTATTGCTGACTTCCTTAGGGTTCTAGAAAACCCAATTTCGACATCGGAGGTGGAAAAATGTGTCCAAGTCAGTGCTCTAGTTCACGCTTCATCGAAAAATGGATACTTATTCTTCTCCAAGCATTTGAGGGGTGAGGAGGATGAATGAAGAAGTGCTCTTTATATAGAGAGCTCGGTGATTGAACATTCTATATGTTACCCCCATCAAATGGCCATTAACTCTTTGATTTAAGGCCTTATCGGAGGAGTTTATTGGTCATTAGAGGAAGGGCGTCCATTTTGGCCCTCTTCCTCTCTCCTGTCTAGAGGCAGACGATGACCTTGTGCTGCACGTGCGAGCTTCATACATACGGACTTGTCACATGACGCTTTGTGATTGGTTGGCTTTATTGAACTGGCTTCATACTCAACAGCCTAGTTAACCTTTGACTCGTTGATCGGACATGTGACGACCTCCCATTGGCTGATTGTTCCAACGTGGCTGCTGACCGTGTTCGGTCAACCATTGACTGGAAACACGTGTCGCTCTCCTATTGGTCGGTTCTCACCGATGTGGATTCCCTTCTTCTGACCGTTGACCTAGAACACATGTCGTCTTCTGATTAGCCAGCGCTTCCAAGTGTTGACTGTACACTGACGGGGCACGTTTTGCCATGTGTCGCACGTTGATTGGTCGCGCCTACTGACTGGGTGCTAACCTGGCAACATTCCGTTGATCGACTAGACAGTTGATCGGTTCGGTCCGACCGGGTTCGGTGACCCAAAAATATATATCGAATGGTTCAAGCCCGATTCGACTATTTTTCCAAAAATTAAAAATTTTGAAATTTATCTAAAATAATTTTATATCTGATGGTGGATTTAATTTTTCAATTTGATATTTTTAAACCAGCTAGAAAAATGAATTTTTGAACCGATTTTTCACGATTTAATCCAATTCAGGTCTGATTCACCATAAAGCAGTCCAATTTTTACATTAAATCCATTTAATGGTTATTCTCCATAATTTTTATGATTTATTGGCTATTTGGGATGTTACAATTTCCCATTTTTACCGTTATTTATCAATTTCGATTTCTTTAGATATTTAGTTTTTTCTAAAAGATTTCTAGTTTATTTTTCCGATTTTTTATTCCAACAGAACGAGATTTAAATCCCTCCACCCGTTCAGGTACATCTCTTTTTTGCTTACTCGCCTATTCGAACTCAGTTCTAAAATCTTGCATGTGGCCTCCCGATTAGCATTGTTCAAGTAGTAGCAATAACTTCTTCAACTCGAATGTCAAATTCTACCTAACTGAAGCTCTTGGTTTCCATCGAAGTAGCTAAGTCTTCAGCTACCCACTTCGCATATATATTACGTTCACCTACTCAAAAGGTACCTTATCATTGGTGTAGGTTAATTTTTTATATTTGGAGGTCTGATGTTCTACTACCCACGAACGAGCACAACAAAGAGTTTACTAGTAATGATTTGGTTCCTCCTTTTCTAAATGATCAAATTGATGTTTCCATTCATCCACCGCAAGTCCCGATATTGACAATTCACATATTTGTTTGCAAGTTTGTAAGGTAACAATATAATACTTTCTTCCAAGCTAACTCAGCAGTATTAGTTAGTTACTTGAGAATATCCGATTTAAAACAATTCAGTTTAAAACTTTTTTTATACAATACGGCTATTGAATACATTCGGTTGTAATAACATCATCCAATGAATTCAAAATATTTGAATCTAAATAAAGAGGCCTACGTTGTTGTTGGGTCTATTACTAGAGAAAAAAAAATAGTTAGTACATGAGCTGGAAGGCCTTGAATTCATATAATACACCAAACGGATTGAGAGTTAAGCCCATAATGTTGGTGATGGTTGGGCTTCAAGCTCACCCGACCTAATTGGTCTCCTTATCTTACATTAGGATTAGATGAGAAGACATTTGAGGCGAGCCCAACCACTTTTAAGGGACTGTCCATCTTCACCTTCTCTTGCTATTTGGTAACTTATTAAAAGAAAGGCAAAGGAATGACATTTAATGGTAGTGAATTTTTTTTGAAATCGAACTTATCTTCTAAGAACCTGCATGCGAAGAAAATGACTTCTCCTGATCAAAGTAATCATTACTCTCATAATAGCAGATCAACCATTTCATTCCTTACTCAAAGTTATTGTGGATAATAGATTGCCTGATGATAATCTTTCCCTAGCAGAGGAATTCAATCCTTTGATTAACCTATGGGAAAGGGGAAAAACGAAATGAGGCCACTTTCAAATGGTAAGAAGAATAAAAAACACCCAAATTCTTTCACCAATAAGTCGTTGTAGGAGTGTGATAATAGGGAAGTTAATTGCTTTATTTTGATCAAGGCCAAGCTGATCATCATATGACAGAGTATTTTTCATTACCTTCCATGTACACGACCCAACATGCTCATCAAAAGTTCCGAAACTTATCCTCACCGAAGGCTCACATCGGGAAATTAGGCAGGGAGAACAAAATATTTGGTTTGGGAATATGAATTTGATGATCAAGCTTCAACAACATGGGTCGCCGGGATTCTATTGCTCCACCTCTAAGGGTCTTCGAAGAGGAATGTGGAGGAATTGAATTGATGCCCTGCTTCGGTTGTCTGTCGAGAAGGTAAAACCAAAATGTATAACCATCCCTGAATTAAGATCCCAACTGGTAAACCTACCGTGACAAGAATCATCTCCATTGATGGAGAAGTTTAAACTCGGTTAATGTGAGTCTGGGATAGAGGGAGGAACCGGGGTTTCTCTTTTCATGGGTCGTTCATTATAAATTAGAGTTAGGATTGACAGAAACTCTCCTGAGCTTTCGGGAAGTTTAGGGGGAAGTAGCATCCAACCACCGACAACAGAATAGGAACATCGACAGAGGTTAGTCCTTGCTGGATTTTATGGTCAGTAGCTTGGGATTTCTTGTGCGTGAGATTGATGTTCTGAAACCCCCATTCGAGCCTACCAAGGGAAGCTGAAGAGTGGGGGTTGGCTTTGATGGTGAGACGAGTCAAAGTGGGGAAGTCTCCCGACAACACCCACACCTCATCGGTGTCAATGAAGGAATACTGGAAAATCTTCGGTCAAAGTTGAAGAAGATACGTGGGGCAAATAAGAACTCAGACTTACAGCTATGTAATCGGTAACCAAGAGCTTAGCTTAGCCCCAGGAAGGGCTTAGGAGGATTCTCCATATGGATGTCGACAATTGGAGAGGTAGAAGTAAGGATGACAGTTCGGATCGGGTGTGGGTTAAACCGCACAGACCCGAGTTTGGGTTTGCTCAAGTTCGGGTCGGGATAGTAGGCATAAATCTGAACTTGGGTCTATTCATGATTTGGTATAGCTAGATATAAACCAAAACCCAACCTTTTTCGTTAATGCAAGTTCATGTTGGGTGTGGGTCTATGCGGATCGGGTCTCGTGGACTTAAATTCGAGTCGAGTCTAAGTCCATCTTACAAATCCAAAGTTCGGGTCCGTTCAGGTTCCAGTATAGTTAATACGAGCTAGGGTCGGGTTTAGGTGTGCCGCATATATTCGAAGTTCGGATCTGTTCAGGCTCGAGTCTCGTGGACCCGAGCTCAGGTCAGGTTCGGGTAATGTGAAATCTGACCCGACCCGACAAATTAACAAATCTAGGTAGAAGCTTATTGGCCGAGCTTGAGCTGAACGTTAGAACCTTAAGTAGAGTGAAAAGAATGTCTTACTGAGCTATTGAGAATTTAGAGGGGATGATCGGTTTTAGCTCAGGTAGATCGGCTTGAAAGAATGTAGATCTCGATAACTTCAACGTTAGTTTTTGCTCAGGTGTTTGAGGGGAGATGGGGGACCAAATGAAGTTGTGGTGTATTTTCGGATGACATTTTTCATGAGATGCGGAGATCACTGGTAGAGTCACATGTGATTGAGCTAAAAAAAATGATCATATTATACCTAAAGGATGAAAATGTGCTTTAAGATCGTGTTTGAAAAATAGAAATTTTCCTTAGGGTATATTCTTTTATATATATATATATATATATATATATTCTTATGCACATATGCATAGTTTCTTAGCCCTTAAAACCGTCAAGCGAAAATAGACACTTGGCATGGTGGCACTCTTATGGTTCAATATATTCGCCTTAAAACTTAATTCGAGGCGATTTTCCTACTCATTTCTAAAATACACTAATGTACTAATTCTTATAAGTATTTATAGTAAGAGATAAAAAAAAAAATAAAGATTAGATAACCAATTAAGTTTTGAACATAATTATATAAGGTTTGGCACTTCTGTATAAATTCTCTCTTAAAATCAAAAAATTTTAATTTGTAATAATAAAAATTGTAAAAATTATAAATTTTTTTTTCAATTACCAAATCAAGTATTTTAAATGTTATTGAAAATATACATAAGTTATTTTTCCAACGCTACCTCTTGGTTCATCGACATATAATTTATTAGCACTAGTATAATCAAATATTACACCCACTCTAATGGATAGAAGCAGAAAATCTCGTCCTTAGGTCTTCTCTAATAGTCAAACACGACCACACAAAATATTAGAGACACCACTTGGTCATAGCTTTTGAACCTCACTTGCTTTATAAGGTTTGGTTAAATATTGATATCAAATAAATTAGTGAAAATTTTGATAATCATTTACTAATAAATAAGTAAGTAAAATGGTCATTATAGGTTGCTCAAACATCCATTTGGGTTGATTCATATGGCCACAAACTCCTTTTGTAGTTAGCTTTCCCATGCACTAGTGCCACTTGTCAAGTCACCGTCCCCGATAAGATCTAGAACTTGACCCTATTTTACTATATTTTCCATGGCCTTAGATCTGATCCTAACCAGTACTATTTTGACTAGTCCCAACCGAGCAGGGACCATGGTAACCTAGGGGTGCTCTTAGGGACATTGGGTTCCTAAGTCTCATACTCAACTTGGTCACTGTGCCATACAACCTTTACAATTTTTGTCTTCTTTCTGCATAGATGCTTTTCTTGACAGTCTAGAATGCATATAAGGTCCACCGAGTGTGTCAAAGTTTCTTCCAATTCTAGTGGGGGGTTGGTCTAACACGTGTCTCGAATCTGGTTCATACTTCATTAGAATTGACAAGTGAAATACATTGTGGATTCTCTCCAATTTTAGTGATAATTACAACTTATATGCTACAGATCCAACTCTCTGAACCACAAATTGGGGGTCGATTTACCTCAGGTTTGATTTTTCCTTGTACTGAAACTGTAGTATGCCCTTCCACATGGATACTTTATATAATATTCTATCACTGACCTTGAAATTTAATTATTACTATCAGTTATCAACATAACTCTTTTATCAGTACTGGGCGGTGTTAAGCTGATCACTTATTACCTTGATCTTTTCGAAGGCACTTTCTATAATCTCTAACATTTTTAACATTTGTTCACATACTTTAACCTAATATAGTGGGGCTCTACATTTCCTCCCATATAAGGCCTCAAATGGGACCATCTAAATATTGGTTTGATAGTTGTTGTAGCAGGAAAACTCCATTAAACACAAGTAATCCTCACACTTTATTTAAAGTTTAGGAGGTAGGCTCGGAGCATGTCCTCCAAGGTTTGAATGGTCTATTCAGACTGTCCATCCATTCGAGGATGAAAAGCGATACTCATGTGCAATTTTGTTCCAAGCGTGCTTTGCAAGATGGGCTAAAATATGAAGGTGAGTTACGGGCCCATGTCTAACATAATAGACACTAGTACCATATGTAGGTGGATGATCTTGACTATATACAGTCTAGCTAGCTTTTCCATAGAATCTAACAACCTACTATGTAGAAGTGAGGATCGTTTGTGAGATGCTCCACGATGACCCATATCACATTGTGCAATTTTATGGAAAGTGATATCCCTATCACGAAATCTATCATGTTCTTCTCCCACTTCCACTCGGGAGTAGGGAGAGGTTGAAGTAATCTGATTGGTTTATAATGCTATACTTTTATTTGTTGACATGATAAATATCTGGTGACATATTCTATGATCTCTCATTTCATATCTGACCATTAGTATCTCCCTTTCAGGATCATGTACTTCTGGGTGCTACCATGATGTATTTTGTATAAAAAGTCACGTGTCTCTTCAAATATGACAATTTTCAACAAGGCATTGTCGGGCATTATTACCCGACCTTTACAAATGAATAGCTCATTAGACCTTATGAAAAAGTTGATAGTTTATGCTTTTAAGATCGTATCAATATATTTCTTCCAAGCTGTTAAATCTTTTGTTTATCTCGGATCTGTAACACTAGTGTAACTGGGTTGTCACATTGTCCAGTAGGCAAGTGATTTTCATTTCCATATCCAAGGAAGCATGAAGGTGCCTCATTTGTTCTAGCATAGACGTGTATGTCCATCTTATGTAAGCCAACTCATGTCATGCTTGTAACTCATCACATCAACTACCACATTTTCCTTCTCTAGGTGGTGATCGATTTTAAGGTCATAGTCCTTAATTAGGTCCAACCACTGCCTCTGTCTCAGATTTAGTTACTTTTGAGTTAAGATGTACTTAAAGCTCTTTTAATCTAAGAAGATCATGCAAGTGTCTCCAAAGAGGTAATGCTTTGAGGGAAAACACCATAGCTGACAATTCTAGATAGTGTGTAAGGTTGTTAACACTTGTGCTTCTTCAATTGTCTAGATGAGTATTAGATCACCTGTCCTTGTTGCATTAGCACACAACTCAACCCATGTCTAGATGCATCAATATAATATGTCTGCTCTCCATCCTCCATATTTGGAAGAGCGAGTATAGGGATGTAGTGAGTGTCTTCTTGAGTTCCTCAAAGTATATTTCACATTTTGTGTTCCATTCATATTTAACACCTATCCAGATCTGTTGTGTCATAGGTGATGCCAACATGGAGAAGTCTTCCATCAACTACTGGTAATACCCGACCAACCTAGAAAACTTCACACTTTGGTGGGATTCCTTGGTGTTGTCCAATTGGAAACAATTCCAACCTATGTTAGGTTGACTTGTATATCATTTCTCGAGACAACATATATGAGAAATACCACTTCCTACAACATGAAATCACATTTGGAGAACTTGTAAAATAACAAATTTTCTCTTAGTGTTTTAAAAAATACTCAAATATGTGCTTCATGCACTCAACTCATATAGTCCTATTATGCGAATATTATATTTCATAGATTTTTGACCATATTCCTTTAGACATTATTACACGTTGTCTTTCATACGTGAACATGCATCCATGTATTTTCCACTAATTTACCCATTATTTTCCAAAGCACACACATTATACATGTCACACCCCAACCTGGTTTGATTGGAACCCCGTGAGCAACCTGTCACTCCCTTTGCTATAAGAAGAGTTATCACTTCAAAAATTGTGAGAAGACGAGCGTACCTTCTGCCATTGTTCACTGGAATAACATTATACAAAACTAATAATAACAAAATAAATTACATGACTTTATGGTCTTGACGTAAGGGTTCCTTAGAGTGTTGTCTCTTTCCATGAAAAAGGTTTAAAGGGAGGGGTTGAGTTTTTACAACTCAGTGAGTGTGTATTAGGATAAGTTTTTAAAACAAGGTTTATGATCTCTTTCATTATTTACAGATTTGTGAAAATAATTCATCAATTTTCCCTTTTCTCAGAATTGGTTTAACACATAATCATACTCACCCTTTTATAAAAAAGGGGTCACACGTTCCCAGAGTAGTCCATGACTACTCCAATTGTGGCCCGGATCGTCTTTACCGACCAACGTGATAAAAGGTTGCACCTCTTACCACCCGTCTGAGTGAGCCTTACTGCCCATCCCTCAGATTCGATATTCTCTGTGTCTACGATTGTGGGACGAGACCTCTCCCCCTTCAACCTCGGTTTTAGTGCGCATGAAGCTTCTAGAGCTTCTTGACATGCTGGATAACAGGCTTCCCTTATATTCCCTAGGTCATCCAACTGCCCTTGGAACCAACACTACCCCATACTTGACGTCTCGATGGTTCTGAACTCATAGCATGCACAAACAATAATTTTTGAAATTATTTCCATCATATTTGGTGCTACTGGCCCAAAGAACTCGACAACTCAGGTTCGACTCCATAGTTGCTAGCCCAACAAGTTCGACGACATGGCTTCAGCTCAACAGCTACTAACCCATCGAGTTTGACAACTCAACTTCGGCATGGTGGCTATTCACACAAATAGCTAATTATGAATAAGTTTCATGTCTCATAAATTTATTTGTCAACGGGCTTCAGCTAGTGCCCATTGGCCTTGGGCCCACTTTACGAATTTTCCAAAACTGACCTTAGACCTTATATGTTCAAAACCAAGGCCTCTGGCCTATTGGAGCTATCTCACCTCTCGTTAGAAAAGTCTCCCAAAAGGTTTAAGCAGCTTCACGCAGTCAGAGTAGATCATTTCTGGAAAATGGTTTTTCAATTTTAAAACAGTACTTATTGTCCCAACTAGGTATGATTTCGAAAATTTCCGCTTATAATAGTTTTTCAATTTAAACGTACTCATCACCCCAACTCAGTATAATGTTAAAAGTCTCACTCACCCGGCGTGCAGTGCCTTATTTCTCTTGAGTTGGTTCGTCTATATTTTCGGGGTATGTTGTGGTTGTAGGTTGATGTGCTCCCTCTTGTATATACATCATTCTAGGTAAGGAACATTAAGTACTGGCTTATTGTAATATTCCCAAATTTAACCCTCATGGAAATTAGCCCCCATTAAACACTAAACTTGTTAATATTCACCAAATTTCCTTTTTAAGGACTTTAAAACTCTAGATTTTTGCTTAATCATACTTTAGTGCCCAATTTCTCCAAAATTGTCAATTTTTCCTAAATCTCCCAAAATTAACAATTTGCCCCAAATTTCCCAAAAATGATCAATTGGTCCCCAATTTTCTTAAAATCACCAATTGGCCTCCAATTTCCTCCAAATTGTGAATTGATAATCAATTTTTAGAAAATTACACATAAATCCCTTAATTTTTGAAAATACCAAATTTCACCCGTTCTTTCCCAAATTGCCCCATTTTATTCTTGAAATTTGATTCCATCAAATTGACCCGTCAATCAATGTTAATTGCTCCCTATTATGGTGCTAATCAATTTCCTTACCTCCCTACGATCTGACCAGGCTTTGAATCACCATTTTTGGGTATGAAACGAGCTCAAATGAAGTTTCGTTGGAAAACAAGAAGTAGAGAGAGAAAGCTTCAGAAGCTTATTGGTGGAGCTGCAGTAGTTGAAGCTCTTGATTTAGAATGATAGGTCTTGTCCAAGTGGTCCTCCGAGGATCAAGACAGCTCCTATTCCTGTCATGAGCAGTGGTAATTTGGTTAGTGAAATCAGGGCACTTTCTCTCTCTAGAACTAAGTTATTTCGATGAGTGGAGGCTAAATTAACTTACGTGTGCACTTTGGGGAGTCGAAAGGAGGTTGGAGGGATTTGGAGAGAGCTTGGTTCGGTTGTAGGAGGTTGGGGATAGTCGAACTTGGACCTGGCAGAATTGAACAGTTTCAAATCCATCGAAGTAGCTTCATTGTTTGGGTCCACCGGGGCTTCTCCGGTGATCCTCGAGCTGAATGGAGGGTGTCATTGGGTAGCTAACTTCCTCCGAATTCTAGGGAACTCGAATTCACCTTCATAGGGAAATTGAGCAATTCTTCTTCTTCGAGTGTTTGAGGGATGAGGAGGATGAATGGGGAGGAGCTATTTATATATGGAGCTTGGGGTCCCGTGATTCTACCGGTTTACAAATTGGTTTAGTCTATCCTCTCTGGAATTGCCATTGTCAGAGTGGATATTCCATCATTGGAAATGGAAAATGGAATTATTCCATGAACAATGATGTCATCTGAAGGAGGAAGACGACAATGTTCCACGTGTGCAAGCTTTGCACGTGCAGACTTGCCACGTGGCACTCTGTGATTGATTGGCTTTGCTGACTTGGTTTCCTACTCATCAACCTAGTTAGTCTTTGACTCGCTAACCGGACACGTGGTAGCCTCCCATTGGCTGCTCGTGCATGATGTTGACCGCATTTCTATTGACTGTTCATCGTGACATGTGGCATCCTCTGATTGGCTAATTTAAACATGTTAGGTTTCCCACCTGACACACAGTGCGACAGCCACATATCAACCTCTGATTGGTTGAAGCCATCCGACGTAGCATGCCACGTGTTGACCTCTGATTGGTCAGTCGTTTCTCTAACATCCTTATCGAATGCTGACATGGCATCCTTGTCACGTGTTAGCTCATCATTGGTCAACCTTGTTGATGGTGCCTTTACGATGTTGACCATTGATCAGGGACACGTGTCACTCTCCTATTGGTCGGTCATCGCTGACATGGATCTTTCTCCTTTGAGCATTGACTGAAGACATGTGTCGCTTTTGATTGGCCAGCACTTCGAGGGGCTCACAGAGTGATTGACTAGGCGTGCTTCGCCATGTATCGCACGCTGGTTGGTCGTGCCTACTGTCTGGGCACTGACCTAGTAGCAGTCCATTGACTGGCTGGACTGTTGACCAATTCGGTCCGACCGAGTTCGGAAAATGGATACAACCGATTTTCCAAAAATTAAATATTTCTAAATTCATTTTATATCTAATAGTGGCTTCAATTTCTCAATTTGATATTTTTAAACTACATAGAAAAATGAATTATTGAACTGGTTATTCATAGTTTAATCCAGTTCAATTCAGTTCGGGTCTGGTTCACCCAGAATTGGTCCGTTTTTCACCTCTAATCTCTTCCTAGTTCCTTTCTATGGTGTTTAAGTGTTTCTTGGCCACTCGGGATTTTCAAATTCCTCGTTCTAACCCTTATTTACCATTTTCAGTTCACTTAGGTTCTCAGTTTCCTCTAAAAAAATTTTGATTTCCTTTTTCCGATTCCTTAGTTCGAGAGTGCAGGGTTTACAATACACATTTTGGAATTATAAAAACTCTAAATTACTTTGGTTGGTCCAATTGTACTCACCATCAATATTGCCACTCACTATTATTATCGGAAGTTGTTCATCCAAACTATTATTCCTCTTGTCTCTAGATGTGTGATCCTCGAATGAACAACCGTGAAATTTACTCTATATAAATGATATTACAAACCTGATGTTAGTTTTGATCACTACTTGGTACTCATATACTATCTTGTATTTTTTTTTCAAAAAATGCGATTTTACCCTTCGAATCCTTAAGCATGAAAAACTCATCATCCAAGTCACAAACGTTTTCCATTCTTCCTCGATGGTCCCTAGACCTTCTTTAGCAATTAATAAATGCCTCCAAGAAATTTTATGCCATGAAAGAGATATATTTGTACATATCTTTATTTCTATTTTGTTAAGATATATGTGTGAGAAGTAAACAGTTGAAGATGAAATGAATGTATGATTTAGATTTTGGGACAAAACTCCTAAAAGAAGGGGATTTGTTAGTATAGTAGAACATATGGAATTGGAATTTAAACTAATTGGATCAGAAACATGGTTAAATCGAAAATATTAACTCGAACTGATATAGAAAATTGAACAAAATAAAAAATTGCTTTGAACCATGATTTTTGAAAATGAATAAGTGACTTAAATCATTCTTGGATAACCTCCCTTGATATGGAAATCAAGTAAGGGGAAAAAGCCATATGGAAAATTAGTTTAGCTCGAGATCAAACTAGCTCGTACCGAAAACTCCATAATGTTTAGGATAGCTTATATAAATTAGAAACTAGTGATTTTTTAGCCTAATTAGTATGAAATTGGACACTAAATTTTTAGAAAAATATATTGGGGCAAGAATGGGTGGAATTGAAGTTGAACCAACCAAGAAACGGTGAAAATGGGTCAAATCAGTCGAGATATTCATTGGAAACCTATTCAGAATGGTGCTAGATCGCTCAACAAATCGAAACACACATCGCATGCACGGGTGCAAGGCAGCACCACACATTGCATGTGTGTTATCCCCTTCGCCCGACTTAAGATCCAAGTTCAGTCTATTTTCCCCATTTCATTTCCCTAAGGATGAAAGGAAGCTATGACCAGAGAGCCAATTAAATCTAGACTATGACCATATAAGGCTTGGCCCTCCCCTCACTGGTCGCTCCCCTAAATTCTCTTTAAAAGTCGGACACGTTTATTTTCCCGTTACCCAAATTTTGGAAACCATAACTTCCTTTTCCTGATTACTATATCAAGTGCTTCAAGTTCCATTGGAAAACTTCTTGAGTCAACTTTCCAATGCCACCTCTCTTTGCACCGATATGCACTATATTAATACCGACGTGATCAAACAATACACATGCTCCATGGTAAAAAAACATAGCGCCTCCTTCTTGGGCCTTCTCTGACGCCCTCGATAGCCAAACTTGCCCATGAAAAATACCACAAATACCTCTTGATCTTATCTTTCGAGCCCACTAGCCTAACAAAATTATAGTAAGTATTGAGGTAAAAAAACTTTATGGAAGTCTTGATTAGCATTAAGTCATAATAAATTATAGTAAAATGGACATTGCAAGTTGCTCAAACCTTGTTTGACGTGATTCAAGTGATCATGAACTCCTTTGTGAGTCAACTTAATAAACTGCACTACATCGAATTGCTATCTCTTGTGAGATCCTGACCTTGAACAAACTATTACTCTATTTTCTATGGACCTTAGATCTGGCCTTGATCCGTACTCTTCCAGCTAGTTTTGATTGAGTAGGGTCCATGAAAACCTAAGAGGAGTTATTAGGGACATCATATTTGAGTTATATATATATATATATTTATAATTATTCAGTTAAGGAACAAATGTCAAGACTAAATGTAATTTTGGTAAAGTTGGATGTCGCATTCAGAAATGAGATTTCTTGGGGTCTTTACTAAGGGCTAAAGATGATCTAGAGACCATTGAGAAATAATTTGAAAGGTTTGAGACTGAGATGATGAGTTTTGGATACTTAGGGACCAAAGTGTAAATAATAGGATTTTGGTGCCTAGAAGTCATTCTTGAGAACTTAGGGACCCAAGTGAGAGGCTTGGAAAGTCTAGTGTCTAAAGTGAGAGAGTTTTGATGGGTAAGGGAAAATGAAAATTTTGTCCTACTTGATAAACAAAATGTAAACTTTAGAAAAGTTAAGTATCTATGTGGAAACTTAGAGACATTTAGGCTTTTTGGAAATATAACCAAAGATGGTTATCAACATTGATAAGTATAATGAAATAATAAAAGGGTAATTAAAACGGTACGTCGAGACGTAAGTTGAAAGAAACAGGCCCGAGTGGCAAAGCAATAAATTTTGAAAAATACTATGGGATATTATATGAGTTCTAAGTAGAGATAAAAAAATGCCTCGTATTTTTAATATGATTTATGTAAGCAAATTTCATAGTTGTTGATGTGGGTATCATGCATCCTAAGATGAAAGGAAAAACAATTGGGAGGAATAAGTCGTGATAATAATAGTGAGTGGGAGTACTGACAGCTAGTCAGATTGGACCAACTGATATACTTTATAGTTTTACATAATTCCATAAATGTGCATGTTATGTGTGCTTTGGAAAATATTGTGAAAAATGGTAGAAAACTACTTGGATGCATGTTCATGTAAGAAAGGCAGTGTGTAATAATGTCTAAAGGAATAAGGTGAAGAGATAGTGAAATATGATAGTTTCATGATAGCATTATATGTGTTGAGGGCATGGTGCCCCTTAATGATGTATGAGATATAATTAATTAGAATAAGGACTGAACTCTGTGAAATTGTGAATTGAACAACTTGTTGTTTCATATGTGTGTGTTTTGATATATACCTATTGTGGAAGTTAGGGCATCGTGAGGAGACATTTCGAGGTAATGTCGATGCCTAGGGTATAATGGAAGCGACAGATTTAGGGAGAACGAATATGCTTCCAAATTACCTGGGACCCTGGGAAAACGTACAAGAGTCCTAGGTACACCACTACGATCAAGAGTTGGCACAATATCATCACATGTGTACAGAGGCATGACTAGGAGTTGGTAGGATATCTTCATAGGCCTCATGTTTTGTTAAGATCCATATGAGAAAGTGAACCTGTAGGGTGTCAATTGTGTGAGTGCACGTGTCTCACATGCTCTAATATACTCGCTCACGCCTTTGTGTGTCTTACAGGTCATGGTTGGGCCATGTGATTATTATTGATGTATGAAATTCCATGTATTTGATTACTTGATAATTGTAATTGGGGAGCAATAACTCGACTCAGTCATACATGAGTGTTGAATACCTGATGCATGAATTTTAAGAGTAAAAAATGTTATGAAAGCAATATAATATATGAACTTATGAATAAATCTTCATATATATATATATATATATTTTAGTGAAACATGAGATCATAAGACATCTAGTGGCCCAACGTCAATAAACTCATTCACTAATATGTGAGCTCACACCCCTCTCAAAAATAATTGTAGATGAAATAAGAAGTCTGGAAGGCACAGAGTCGTGATATCACATACATTACATGAGTAACTTGAGCTACAGAACTCGAAGCACGCATATGAAAATTTTCATTTATATGCTTATCAATTGTAGTATTCTCAGGTTATTTTGTATAAGTTTTAGGGTACATAGATTATGAATGAAAAGTTTAAATTCACACTAAAATTATTTTATACATTTTATTGTAAGATTTGATCCATCTAGTACTACCTTGGTAAAAGTACCCACCATTGTAGAATCGAAAGGATGTGGTGGGTTGTTACGAGACCCCTGACCTTGCATTGGGTCAAGGCATTACACCCACAATTGATAGAAATGGGTAAGCTCATGTTTTATGAAAGAATTAGGACCAACACCATATTTTGAAAAGGGATATTGTGTCACGCCCCGACCCAGTTTGGTTAGAACCCCGTGAGCAATCCACCACTCTCTTTGGTCTAAGAAGACTCACCACTTCCCAAGACTACGAGAAGTCAGGCGTATCTTCTGACCTTGTTCCCTGGAATAACATTATACAAAACTCCATAGTTTAAAAATTTTAACATACCTGACTTAAGGCCTATCCTCAAAATTTCTTTAAGGGGTATCATCTTTCCTGAAAAAAAAATTTAAAGGGAGGGGTGAGTTTCTACAACTTAGTGAGTGGGTATTAGGGTTATTTAAAAAATAATTTTCAAATGATCATTTTAATGTACAGTTATGTGAGTTGAACTCTTTTAACACTTCCCCTTGCTTGAGATGTGTTTAGAAAACAACCACACGTCCTTTATCATAAATGGTACAAACGTTTGTAGATGTAGTACTCCGATTGCACCCACTTAGGGATCGGAGCGCCTTTACCGTCCACCCTGATAGAAGTTCTCAACTTCTACCCTGAGTCAAAGTGGACGTTATCCGTCACACCCACATATTCGAATGTACTCTATGTCCACTTATATGGGACGAGACCTCATCCTAACCCTGCTCTGGTCTCAGCACAAGAAGTTACTAAGAGCTTCATGACTCACTGGCACGACAAATTGCCCTTATCACATCCAGGTTGTCCAACAGCCCTTAGATCACAACACTATCCCTCTTAGGAGTCTCAATGGTCATGTATCATAGTGCATGCACAAACTACAGTTTTGGGATTTATTATCCATTATCTTTGGTGCCAATAGCCCAATGGCCCCGACTCTTGACTTGGGCTCCATAATTGTTTGCCTAAACCAGTCCTGTTTTCACCTCTAATCTCTCCGTAGTTACTCTTTATGGTTTTTAGGTATTTCTTGGTCACATGGGATTTCCAAATTCTCAGTTCTAACCCTTCTTTACCATTTTTAGTTCAGTTCTCAGTTTTCTCATGAAGATTTGTCGGTTCTTTTTCCTCGGTTTTCTTATTCCAAGAGGTCGGGGTTTACACCAAGGAAGAAGGGGAAGGTCTCGTTCCACAATAGCGGACACGAAGTTTTAAATCAAGTCTAGGGGTTGGGCAATGGTGCTCACACAGACTTTTGGTAGAGGTTGTGATCTTCTATCAAGGTGGATAGTAAAGTCACTCCGGACTACATGTGATGTAAAACTCGTCCTTTGGGATAAAAAAAAACTGGGAAAAAAACTAGTATAGGTTTATACAAGTGGAAACGAACCGGTTAATGAATGAAAAATAGTTAATGGGGGTAATTAGAACATCCTAAATGATAAAAAAATCACAAAAATTTACAAGGAAGAACCGGGAAGTGGACTTGAGGACAAAATTGAACTAGTTTGGGGTGAACCGAACCCGAACAAGACTAAACTGCATGAACCATAGTGAACCAGTTCACAAATTCATTTTTCTAGGTGGCTTAAAAATGTCAATTTGGGAAATTGAGAGTACCATTAGATAGAAAATGAATCTAGATGACTTTAGAAAATTTTAAATTTAAGAAAACCAGTTAAAACGAGTTTGAACCGATCGATTTTCAAATTTTGGACAATGAACCCGATCAGACCGGACCGGTCAACGTTCAACGAAACGGTCAACAGACAGCTAGCACCACGTCAGCTGCAACACAGACATGGGCAGCCAATGGGAGGCTACCACATGTCTGGTTAACTAATAGTTGGCACCCGTCAACACACCACACAGACACAGACAGCCAATGAGTGGCTGCCAAGTGTCCGGTCAATGGGTGACGTGACAGCCGAGCTATCACTCCACATTAGAAAAACTGGCCAATCACAAAGTGACATGTGGCATGACTGCCATGTCATTGCCTTCAACCTTGAGACGCTAATAGAGAAGAGAGAGGAGAGAGAGAGTCGACGGAAAAGTTGGAGTCTCTCGTGACTCAAAAAACTCTCAGGTCAGGTCATCGGCTGTTGAGTCGGAGGCTAAGTCTTATGCCGGCAGGCAGCCTGAATAGTTGTCGAGCTCCCTATATAAAGAGAACCCACTCATTCGTCCTCAGCATCCCACAATCAAGCAAAGAAGAAGAAGAGTACATTTTCCAGCGAGTTGCAAAATTGAGCTTCGACAACAGGATTTTTCTCAAACTCCGAAGCCACATTGGGTGTCTTTGGAATCAAAAGGAAGTCCTCTACCTAATCATACCTACGATTTAGCTTGAGAGCCATCGAGGAGGAATGAGGTAGCTCAAACAATGCTATCACTCCTCGGCCGGAAAGCAGCCAGTCTCCGACCGCCTACTTTGAGCCCTCCCCCGGCCAATTACGGCCAAACCAGACCCCATATGCCCCACCTAGAGGTGTCTCGACCTTCCCCTAAGCTAAGAAGGTAAGCTTCCTCTACCACCCTTCGCCGGAAAACACTGGGCTGGACCAAATTCTACAAAAATTTTAACAATAAAATTCTCACTACTCCGATCGTCAATTAAAGTGTGGCTTGATATAGGGAGGATCCTCGCGATGAGAGCAACACGGTGGTAGCCAAAGCTCCAATCACCGAACCCTCACCGGTAAGATATCAAAGCTTTCTCTCACTAAACTATATTTTTTTGGTATAGCTACGTTTGAGCTCATTTTCAAGCCAAATCGAGTGATTCAAAGCTTGAAATGATGAGAAAAACATAGAGGAGATGATTTAAATCAAAGAATGAGGTATCTAACCAAGTTTCGGGGGTCAATTGAATGAAATTGTGATTCAGGTCCAAAATGTAATTTTTTTAAAAGTTTGGGGAAATTGGGGATTTTTCAAAAATTGTGGACCAAATAGAAAATTAACCAAATTGAGGGTCTTTTCATGAAATTCCCTCCCAATTGGGGGCCAATTAGGCAAAATGGATCGAATGGAGGACCAATTTGCAAATTTTAAGAATTTGGGGTCAAATTGAAATTTTAGGAAAATTTGGGGCAAAATGGAAATTTTAGAAAATTAAAGGGCCAATGGGAGATTTTGATGAAACTAAGGACCAAAAAAGATAATTGGAAAATCAGGGGGCCAAATTGAAGAAAAAGGGGAAATTAGGGACTTTCAAATAAATACACAAACCCTAGGGAACAAAGTGCAATTAAGGCAAAATAAGAGGGCATATATGCAAATGTGCAAAGAAATGCAATCCCTTGGTCTAATACCCTAATGAGGACATTTGTGCCATGTAGGAATAGACTGCTTAAGCGTTGGCCTCCAGAAAGAGACCTTGAGACCAGACCCTACCGAGATGACCACACCGAATTACCGGGTGAGTGGGAACTGCTACGACATCCATTCCTGTTGGAATGGAGATTCAACTTTGAAAACTATTTTCTCAGAATTAGCATCCCCTGACTAGGTGAATCTACTTAAAATATTTGGGAGCTAATTCTGGGCTTAGACTCGAGATGTTAGTGGGCCCAAGGCCAATGGATACGGGCATGAACCTGTCAAGAACAAACATGTGATATATGATGCTAAAAGACTTGAACAATGGGAACCTTGCGTGATACCCATCGAGCCAAGCTTAGTTGTCAAGCTTGTTGGGCAAAACCACTGCACTGTCGAAGCCAGGTTGTCGAACCTGTTGGGCTAGTAAGTGTAGGCCGAAGCCAAACCGACATACTGTTGTGCTAGAGGGCCAAAGATAACGACTGTAATTTAAAAAGATTGTTAATTGTGCATGCACTATGATATATAGGCCATTAGGACACCTGTCATGTGGTAGTGATGGAGCCCAAGGACTGCTAGATGACCCCGGGAGCATAAGGGCGATTTCATCGTTTAGTAGGTCATAAAGCCGAGTAGCTTCTTGTGTATAGAGACCGAGGCAGTAGGGAAAATGAGGTCTCACCCCACTAAGCGGACATAGTAAAGTGATTGGGGTTTGATGTGTTAGACTATTGATGTCCACTTGAACTCTGGGTAGAGGCAGTGCACCTCTACAAGGGTGGATGGTGAAGGCGCTTCGATCCACAAGTGGCACGGTCGAGGACCATTCTGTGAATGTGTGATCCCTCCTATGATAGGAGGCCGGTTGTTGATGTGAATTGAGAAACCCATGAAGAAACTATAGAAATATCAAATAATTGAGAATTAACCCTTCATAAAAGATTTTTCCCACTCACTAAATTGTCGAACTCACCCCCCCCCCCCCCCCCCCCCTCTAAACATTTTCAAGAAGGAACGCGACTACGACAATTTTTCCTCCCCAGTTCCCAGCCCAAGTACATATATTTAAAAGTTTCAGTTTTGTTTAATGTTGTCTAGGGAAAACATGATAGGTACTATGCTTGACTCTCTTGACAGGGAAGACATGATAGAAGCCCCTCTTCGAAATTCGGGAGAGTGTCGAGTTGTTTACAAACCCTGGCCAAACTGGGTCGAGGTATGACATTTGAAATAGTCAAGGACTGCTCTTCGAAAGTATGATCCCTTTTTATGATAAAGGGTGTGTGATTGTGTGCTAAACCCAACTTGTAAAGGAAAATGGTGAAATATCCCATTCATGATAAAGGGCGTGGGATTAAACCAAAACACCCTTAAATGAGAATGGTAATATATGTTGATGAATAAACCAACCTTTACATCCTTGAGAAGTTACCTTATTACCACTCACTAAGTTGAAGAAATTATGAAGAGGAACACTTGTGAGGATTTAGCTTCGTGGTATGTTCATGCATTAATAATATTCTAGTATGCTTTATGAAAAAATATTCTATTAAATTATTTTGGAAATATCATTAGGTTATGCCTCACTCCTACTAGTACCACAGTAGAGGTTATCTTTATTAATTCCAGAAGGAGTGGCAGGTAGTTCACAGTATTCCGACCAAACCGGGTCGGGTGTGACAACTTAAGTGGTATAAGAGCATGAGATTTTTTAAACTTGTGTTTTGGAAATAAACTATTTTAAAAAATGAGGGTGTCTGGGAAAATATTTTTGAAATAATACCATAAGTAATTATTCATAAAACTCATCTTATGAAAATATTTCATAAACTTGTAAAGAAAATTCCACTTGGAGAATTCCCAAGGGAAAGAGAACCTCTTGAATCTTGATGGATAATAAGACACCTCCACCAAAATCCAAAAAGCCAGAGCTGATCTAAGCCCAGAAAAAAAAAAAAGTAAAAAGAACTTCTTGGAAGCCTGCGCCAACTACGTACAAGCCTTCAATAAACTATCACTAATCTGAATTAGTCCAGAACCGGTGAAGCTTATGCGACAAGCCTACGAGTGTGAAGCAGTAGTGCTCAAAAAGTATGGAATCTCTATAACTGAAAAGGGCAAATTTAGGGATTTATGGAATAAAACATGTTCATCGAAGTATGAAGAGCCTAGCATGAATAAATGTACCTACTGTGAAAGGTACCGTAGGGGCCCTTGTTGACCTGAGAAAACAACATCAACCTCCAAATGAAGAATCTTGCAACCCACTAGTAATACTCAAGAGGTTTCAAATAACGAAGTTAAACCAAATGAATGGATAATTTGAAGGAAGACCTTAAAAGATGACATAAAACTTTTGATGGGGTGAAAACCCATGATGACAGATTAAAGGAAGAGACTCTTGAAGATGTAGGATGAGACGTGTCCAGGTAAAGGAACATGGGGAAGATGTAGGATGAGACGTGTCCAGGTAAAGGAGGATTGGTCAAGTTCCATCTCCACCTTAAGGAAACTAATTTAAATCACGAGGCATAGTGTGAAGTACACGAAATAAGACCCCGATAATAAGAATTCCTTGGATAGGAAAAAATATCAAATGGATAATTCAAATATGACAAAGGATTAGATATGGACAAATGCACTGATACGAAAGGGGTGTAAGGATATGAAGATAGGAAACATTCAAGGAGTGATAAGAAGGTTGGATGTATGGTTTCAAAGATGGAGGTCTCTACTTTGAAGTACGAGAGTAGAGAATGAGACAAACAAAAGAAACCCCTAAAGAAAAGCCAAAGGAGGTAAATATTTCTATAAGGATCAATTATGAGTAAGAAGAGAATAACTGTTAAATGGTCATGAACAAGTACGTGTAGAATAAGGAATAGAGACCCATAAGGAAGTATACCTCCAACAAAGGGAAATGTCCGAACCCGATCGAACCGGATCGGTCAACGGTCAATAGTCAATGGTCAACGGACAGTTAGCGCCATGTCAGTTGTAACACAGACACAGACAGCCAATGAGAGGATGCCATGTGTCCGGTCAATGGACAATTGGCTCCCGTCAGCACGCCATACAGACACAGATAGCCAATGAGAGGCTGACACGTGTCTGGTCAACGGATCAACGGCTAACACGGCACACGAGCTGGCACTCCACGTTAGAAAAATTGACCAATCACAAAGTGCCACGTGGCATGATTGCCATATCATCGTTTTCAACCTTGAGATGCTGACAGAGAAGAGGGAAGAGAGAGAGAGTTGTTAGAAATGCTGGAGTCTACAATGACTCAAAAAACTCTTAGGTCAGGTCGTCGGCTATTGAGTCGGAGGCCGAGTCTTATGCCGGCAGGTAGCCTGAACAGTTATCGAGCTCCCTATATAAAGAGCACCCCCTCATTACTCCTTAGCATCCCACAATCGAGTAAAGAAGAAGAAGAGTACATTTTCCGGCGAGCTGTGAAATTGAGCTCCAACAATGGGATTTTTCTCAACCCTCCGAAGCCACATTGGGTGTCTTTGGAATTAGGAGGAAGTCCTCTACCTGACCATACCTTCCATTTAGCTTGAGAGCCATCGAGGAGGAATGAGGAAGCTCAAACAATGTTGCCACTCCTTGGCTGGAAAGCATCCAGTCTCCTGCCGCCTACTTCAAACCCTCCCCCCCCACCCCCCCCCCCCCCCCCCCCCCCCCGCCAATTGCGGCCAAACTAGGCCCCATGGGAGATTTTGATGAAACTAAGGACCAGAAAAGATAATTGGAAAACCAGGGGGCCAAATTGAAGAAAAAGGTGAAATTAGGGACTTACAAATAAATACACAAACCTTGGGGATGAAAGTGCAATTAAGGCAAAATAAGAGGGCATATATGCAAATGTGCAAAGAAATGCAATCCCTTGGTCTAATACCCTAATGAGGACATTCATGTCATGTAGGAACAGATTGCTCAAGCGCCGGCCTCCAGAAAGAGACCTTGGGGTCAGACCCCACCGAGACAACCCTACCGAATTAGCGTGTGAGTGGGAACTGCTATGACATCCATTTCGGTTAGAATGATGGTTTAGCTTTGAAAACTATTTTCTCAGAATTAGCATCCCCTGACTGGGTGAATCTGCTTAAAATATTTGGGAGCTAATTCTGGGCTTAGGCTTGAGATGTTAGTGGGCCCAAGGCCGATGGATACGGGCATGAACCCGTCCAGAACAGACATGTGATATATGATGCTAAAAGACTTGAACAATGGGAACCTTATGTGATGCCCATCGAGCCAAGCTGAGCTGCCAAGCTTGTTGGGTCGAACCGCTGCTTTGTCAAAGCTAGGTCGTCAAACCTGTTGGGCTAGTAAGTGTAGACCGAAGCCAAGCCGACATACCATTGTGCTAGAGGGCCAAAGTTAACAGCTATAATTTAAAAATATTATTAATTGTGCATGCACTGTGATGTTCAGGCCATCAGGACACCTAACATGTTGTAGTGATGGAGCCCAAGGACTATTGGGTGACCTAGGGAGCATAAGGGTGATTTTTTCGTTTAGTAGGTCGTGAAGCCGAGTAGCTTCCTGCGCACGAAGACTGAGGCAGTAGGGGAAATAAGGTCTCATCCCACTAAGCGGACACGGTAAAGTGATTGGGGTTTGATATGTCAAACTATTGATATCCACTCAAACCCTAGGTAGAGGCAGTGTACCTCTATCAGGGTGGACGGTAAAGGCGCTCCGATCCACAAGTGGCATGGCCGAGGACCGTTCTAGGAACGTGTGATCCCTCCTATGATAGGAGGGTGGTTGTTGATGTGAATTGAAAAACCCAAGAAAAAACTACGAAAATATCAAATAATTGAAATTGCTTAATTAACCCTTCATAAAAGATTTTTCCCACTCACTAAGTTGTCAAACTCACTCCCTCCCTCTAAACATTTTCAGGAAGGAACACGACTACGCCGATTTTTCCTCCCCAGTTCCCAGCCCAACTACACAGATTTAAAAGTTTCAGTTTTGTTTAATGTTGTTCATGGAAAACATGATAGGTTCTATGCTTGACTCTCTTGATAGGGAAAACATGACAGAAGCCCCTCTTCAAGATTCGGGAGAGTGTCAGGTTGTTCACAAAACCCCGGCCAAACTGGGTCAGGGGTGTGACATGTGAAATAGTCGGGGACTACTCTACAAAAGTATAATCCCTTTTTATGATAAAAGGTGTGTGATTGTGTGTTAAACCAAACTTTTAAAGGAAAATGGTGAAATATCTCTTTCATGATAAAGGGCCTGGGATTAAACCAAAGACTGTTAAATGAGAATGGTAATATATGTTGATGAATAAACTAACCTTTACATCCTTGAGAAGTTATCTTATTACCACTCACTAAGTTGTTGAACTCACCCCCTCCCTTAAACTCTTTAAAGAAATTATGAAGAGGAACACTTGTGAGGATTTAGCTTCCAGGTATGTTCATGCATTAATAATATTCTAGTATGCTTTATGAAAAAATATTCTATTAAATTATTTTGGAAATATCTTTAGGTTATGCCTGACTCCTACCAGTACCACAGTAGTGGTTATCTTTATTAATTCTAGAAAAAAGTGGTAGGTAGTTCACAGGGTTCCTACCAAACCGGGTCGGGTATGACAACTTAAGTGGTATAAGAGCATGAGATTTTTTAAACTCGTGTTTTGGAAATAAACTATTTTAAAAAATGAGGGTGTCTGAGAAAATATTTTTGAAATAATACCACAAGTAATTATTGCATAAAACTTATCTTATGTGAATATTTTGACTTATAAAGAAAATTCTACTTGTAGGAGAATTCCCAAGGGATAGAGAACCTCTTGAATATCAGTGGATAATGAGACACCTCCACCAAAATCCCAAAAGCCGCAGCTGATCCAAGCCCAGGAAAAAAAAACTAAAAAGAACTTCTTGGAAGCCTAAGTCAATTATGTACGGGTCTTCAATAAACTACCACTGATTTGAATTAGTCCAGAACCGGTGAAGCTTATGCGACAAGCCTACGAATATGAAGTAGTAGTGCTGAAAATGTATGGAATCTCTATAACTCAAAGAGGCAAATTCAGGGATGTATGGAATGAAACGTCTTCATCGGAGTATGAAGAGCCTAGCATGAATCAATGTACCAAGTGTGAAAGGTACCATGGGGGCCCATGTCCACCTGAGAAAACAGCATGAACCTCCAAACCTTCATATGAAGAATCTTGCAACCCACTAGTAAAGAACTTTGAGTTAGTTAACATGTGGGACTAGAGAAATAGTTGTGGGGAAGTTGGTGTATTTGCTTGAACTATGTAATAAGGCATATTTATGGCTAATGAAATAGATGAATAAAACTTTTATGTCAAAAGTTTGTGATCTCATACCATAATCGAGAAACTCAAGAATTTGAGTAAACCCTTTAAGTAAGAGGGGGTAAGAAAGCCAAAGTAGGAAACCTTCAAGAAGTGATAAGAAGGTTGGATGTATGGTTTCAAAGATGGAGGTATCTACTTTGAAGTACAAGGGTAGAGAATGAGACAAACAAAAGAAACCCCTAAAGAAAAGCTTGGGGAGTTAAATACTTCTATAAGGGATCAATTATGAGTAAGAAGAAAATAACCATGAAATGGTCATGAACAAGTACAAGTAGAATAAGGAATAGAGACCTATAAGGAAGTATACCTCTAACAAAGGGAAATGTATGATGGAGGATAACCATGAGTATGTCCTTAGAAAATTCGTGAAGTGATCGAAAACCCGATATTTGGAATCAATAATGACCGATGAGGAGGTTGCTAATGGACAAGTAAATAAGGAAACCTAAACAGTCATGAAAGGCATGACGTTTAAGTAAAGGAAAAAAAGTAAAGGATGGTGCGTTACCAAGAGAGGTTCAATTAAGATCACACTAACTGAAAGAGACAAGTGGTACCTAGGCAATGCACACCACATCTAAAATTGTGTGACAAGAAAGTTATAGACAAGACCATTGTCAATAAAATGGAAATAATGAAGACAAAGGAAGTAGATGGTATCTATATCATCTTCATTAGACCAAGTAGAGGATAAAACCTTGGAATGGAAATGGAGGATTGAGTTCTCGAAATGATCTATGGAGAGATCAAAAAAATCAAAGGAAATAAAGAAGTAAAAGAAGGGTTGTCGAAAGACCATACATTCCTTACAAGGATCGTTGTATATCATATAAAAAAGGGGAGTTAATAATGGACTCAAGGACTAACACAAGACAAAAGGGGCAAATTTATCAACACTAAGGCAAGAAGTGGCAAGAACGAAAAGCTTGAAAGGGCGCCTTGCTAAAGATTTTTAATGATTAATAGAAAAAACTAGCCAATGGAATGGTTAAGCATTTCAAGTCTCCCAATCCTATGATTTGGATTAACGTTTGGATGAAAACCTCAAGAGGAAGAGTTTTAACCATAAGTGGCATAATGTTTGGATTAACGTTTGGATGTAATTGGTTACTTCACATGAGGTTAAATTTATGAACAAAAGATGGCAAGGAGAAAGGAAATTGATATGTTTGGAAGGAATGCTCGAACAAGAAATGAGTGGTGGAACGCTCTAACAACATAAGAAGAAGAGCTTGGGAGTACAAACTTGAAACATCAGATAAAGTTCCATGGGAATACCATCTAATGAAGGAAATGGCGAGGATTCGATACTGAGGAAGTCAAAATTACAAGAAATGCATATTTACAAGGTAAGTTTGAGATGGTTAAATAATGGAGGTGTATACATTGAATGTTTGGATAACCTTCAAGGTAGTCGAGGAACACTACCAAAATGTAAGAAGGGATGGAGTCCCATTATGCCTAAAGGATTATAAATTAATGAACATTTGTCAAGAGAATGTTTTGAAAGTATACTATATGAAAACATTGATGAAAGATATCATGCTAAAGCATCCTACTGTGTTGAGGACATGTAAGTCCAAAATTACTAAAAGGGTATGACATATCGGGAGAATAGTCGTTTACTAAAGCATGATAATGTCAAATGGAAGGCTTAGGTAAACCCGTATTGTAATAAAGAAAGGATGTCTCTAAGCAAGGAACATATAAATGAGCAAAGTCATTATTTCGGGTTCCTAAAGAAGGATCTTCTAATGAAAAGGATTATGACAATGGACTATTCGAGTTGAATAACCAAAGCCTTAAGAATGGATAAGGAATTAAGATCAACAATAAACAAGATCTTGGTTCAAACTAAGTGAGTGACAAATGGAAGGGAAGGAATCTCAAACATTTGATAAGGATCACGTCATCATGATGATGGTACAACCTAATGGGATGTGACTCAGATGGATTTGAGTGCGCAGATTACACCCATAGGGAAATATCGGACAAGTCTGAAAGTAGGATCCCAAAATGATCGGGCGATAAGGAAAGTATGAAAAGATCCTAGGAGGGATCTAACGAACTTGGAAATCTTAAAGTAAGCCAAAGGAAAAAGGGGATAGGGGAAAATCCCCAAGGTAACACTCATGAGACTAATGAAGAGCTTGGGCCGATGAGATCCAATTAGGACGAGAACCTATCCTATGATGAATGGCCTATTCAAATCACAAGTCGACTGGAAAGGAATATGAGGTCCAAAATATTTCAATAGCAAAAGTATTCTGGCACAATGGCCAGAATGGAGGATGAAACAAGGAGACACAAATGGGGTGGAAGAGAAAGTATTCCCATTTAATTGACTTATAATAGTTTTGGGGACAAAACTTCTTAAAAGGTGATGAGTAGTTGTAAACCTAGTTCTTTCAAAATAAGAAGCCAGAAATGAGAATAAAAAATTTTTGAGAGGAAAATGAGGACCAAGGTGATCCGAAATTGGTAAAGAAGAGTCAAAATTGGAAATTTGTGCCATTTCCCATTTGGAAAATCTCAAGTGGTCGATGAAGATCTAAAAGCCATGGAAAGGAACCATGAAGTGAATTGAATGTGAAAATCGGACCGGTTCAGAGTGAACTAGACTTGAATCAAGTTGAACCGAACCAATCCGGAAGGAACCCAACCCAACTCGTGGTCATCCACCTGACCACCTACTCTAGATAGTTTCTATAGATGAGAAGTTATGAAAACACGTCTAATTGACCCATTTTCATCAAATTACAAACAATCAGACCTGACATTGCAATGATAACTCCTTGAGGGATCTATAGGTGAAGTTAATTGCATTTACCTCACCCATGAGATTGAATTTGATATCAGAGGTTCAAAAACCCATCCTTAGACTCTTTCCCAACACCTGATTGTTCCCTCCAAACTTCTACCTCACCCATCCACTAAAATGAGTGATCTTGATGATAAAATACCACTAATAGGCTCCTCTTGAGTTCTATGGCTGACTCTCGACCTATTAGTGGTTGGGAAATGCTGCACACAGGCCATTTTGGCTGACTCCTACTTGGGATAGGAAAATTTTATCACACTCCTGCCCTTTTAGAGCCAAATTAGGCCACCTTCGGCCACTAGTCCGACTGACACTAGTGCCAAAATGATCGCTTATCTCACATTTACCTCTCCATAGCAAGGGCCAACCTCAAATGAAGGGAAAATTGGCTGCCATGAAACATTTTCTACAAGTGGGCCTGTCGAGTTTCGCCCGATCACCACTAGTTGACGACCAAATTCTCCCAAATCTAGTGACCACTTGGCCAACCATCACCACAAAAGGTTTTGCCCGAAAGTTGTCTACAAAATGTCTAAGCTCCAGCCACCCCTCCTGCTAGAATTTCTAACAACTCCCTAAGTAGCTCTATTTAAGGTAGCTTTGGTACTTGGCCAATTTCGACCAAATTTGGTAGGGGTAAGACTCCCCACTCCACCATGAGCCATTAGGAGTTTAATGAAGGTATTTTGGAGGTATTAGTGAAAATGAAACTTAGTTTAGTTAATTTTTAAAGTTTGGGGATGCAATTTAATCCTTATGCTTCCATACTAATCCTTTTGAAATCTTAGACTTTTTAATGTAACACTAGGATTTCCTAACCTTAAACTATGAACTCGAGAATTCAAACCAAATGACAATTAGAGGTCAAAGACAATACCCTGACTAAATTTTCACCCTCAAATGGGGCAAAATACCCCTCGGATGAAGTGCGAGAATAAAAAAATGAAGACTGGAAAAAGATCGAGGCAAGAATTGGACCAGATCAGTATAGATCCGACACAGACCAAAAACCTTATTATTTTTTTGATGATCTTAAAAATCGAGATAAGGGAATCTTTAGCCCCAACTTATAGAAAATTCATCAAGGAATTTTAACAAAAATAAATTGGGGTAACAATCAGTTGAATTTTGGGTAAAATAACCAAAATAACATTGATATTGGTTGAATTGGGTGAATTAATCACTGGAAACTAGTCTAGCACAATGCGAACTAACGTCTGGACACGTGCGTTCCGCTCGACTAAATAATACTCAGTCTCGAAGACTGACATGATTCATACATAATTATACTCTATAATAATAGCTTTTCTCTTGGAACACGTGAAAGAAATATTTATTAAAACCCTATCATATGATTGATTCCCAAGCTACAAAAATTAATGTGAGATGGTAACTAATCACTCTCCATTCATAATGTTCTATCAAACTCTCATGGTTTTAGATTACACAATTTCACTGTTAAAGTATTAAGATAGTTTTTCTGATAAGATTTTGATATAAAAGTTTAGAAATTGAAAACACTCATTTATAATCGATATATTATTCTAGATTATTTTACATAGGAAAATTGTACTTTATTATTGACACGACACTTGTTAATTAATAAAAAAAATTTAACCTATTGACAATAAATTTATATAAAAAATTACATGAGAAAATATATTGAAATTTATTAATGGAAATGATACCATATTAATTAAAACTATATATATTTCATTAAACTCGATGGGAAAACAATATGTATGGAATAAATCATGGATAACATCAATCACATCCACACTTATAATATCCAAGTAATTTTAATAAAAGATCTCATTAATCCATACACACTCTGTTATATTTTTTATCCCTAATTAGAATGTTGCGACCTTTACTTATTTATTAGTCAAATTTACTATAAAGTTAGTGTTTATCTCATCGATTGTCACTTTTAAAATAGATTAATTATGCTAAAACTTTATTTTGTATAACTAAAAACCCTAAAAATTATCCTATTATTGGTTCATTTTTATTATATAAACTTTTAGTAATTTATAGGTAGAAAATATCACTTATTAATAACTAAATTAAATATCAGTCCAATAAATTAAATTGAAATGGATATAATATATTTTTAAATAAAACTTATAAGAGAATATTATTACAACTTTTTTCAAATATGAATGAAGAGAACATGAATTAATTAGAATGATTCATCACTATTATTCTCTCCTAAATATTTCATCAACTACCTCAATTTAAATTAAATTATTATTTATATAATTTTATAGTATACATAATTATACCAAACAATTATATAATCAATTATTTAAATCTAAACTAATTAATATTATCAATAAGTTTATAAATGATGGTTTAAGCGCAAGTAAATGTTATTTCTATTTATGAGATTCTTGAATAAGTCTGGAATATTAAACACGGTCCATAGCCTGATGATGGATGATGACTGGAACTCATCGGCGGCTGAAGAGGACATTGGGGGGGGGGGGGGGGGGGGGGGGGTAGGGGGGTAGGATGAGGGTCGAATTTCTCGGGGTTAGCTAGCCACGTAGTCATCGAATCATCATTTTTTTCTAATTGCATTTTTTCCACAAGATTATCAACTTAAAATATGAGAAAATAAAATCAATTTTCATTATAAAACTTTTTATTAATATTATTTTCTTATTCCCCATTAAACTAATACACTATTGTTCAATTACATTTCCCGATATTAGTGTTTTTACTGACCTTTGATACTCTGGCCTGCTTTAACACTTGGGAGTGAGTGCTTCGTTGTAGTATATTACATCCAAAAGAAACCCAATAATAATATAATAATACCTCTGCAAAAGGAGCGGGCTGAGATTCCTCTAAAATTATGGGTACAAAAATGTATAATACCCAAATTAAGATTTATTTAATTTATATTCGGATGAATAAAAATAAAAAATAATATGTGGTAAGGAAGAATAAGTTGCAGGGGATCCGCTTTTCCCGCTCCTCTGTTCCCACTCCGTCTCCATCAATTATATACATGGCTCCCGGAGTATGAAATCAGCCCATTTTTTTAGTTATATATTACATGTTCTCAGTAAAATCCTGCAGTTCTCGCATATGGGTCGTCTTCAACTCTCTGTCTCCGGTGTCCAGCTCTGGTCTCTAGTCCGCCATTGCTATTTTTCATCTGAATTATGTGTCATGGTTTCTCCTAGTTGTCTCTAGCTCGCTTTCTCCTGGATTGTTGTCGACAAATATCGACATATGGGTAAGGAATGGTATCGTTTTGGCGGAGGGAGGTCTTCTTCTTCTTCTACAACTGCTACTTCTTCTACAACTGCTACTTCTTCTACAACTGCTACGCCTTCTACGGCTATATGTTCGTCCTATTCGAAGAGACGTAGGGGAAGAGAGCAGGCCCCATCGTCATCTTCGTTATCGTCGTCATCGTCAACATCTACCATCACAGGAGGATGCATGGGCACAGTGTTTCAGCTCTTTGATTTCCATTTTCCTTTGCACCACCAGCCTTGTTTCAAGTTCCCAACTTCTTCCCATTCCTTCCCCACCCATGAGCGGGAGAAGGACCCATCCACCGTCCTCAAAGGTTTCTCTCTCTATCTCTCTCTCGTCTTATTTCTTGCAGAATTTGACTAATCAGCTGGTTTTGGTTGGTGTAAAATAATAAGTGTATTCAGATACAGAAGCACCAAGAAACAGCTTGGAGTTGGGCCATGATGAGACTCTATTGCCGTCTTCCTCCTCCGACTTTATCAGGAAGGACGAACATTTACTTACGCCCGCGGTTAGCTTCAGTTCACATTTTTTTTGTCATAATGGCTCACTTATTTTGAATTTCGAGGACTTTTATCTCTCAGTAATATTCATGCATGCACATCATTGCACTTTGAACCGTTGTTTGAAAAAAATCTGTTGCACTATTTTATAGATGGGTATGCAGATCAAAACTGGCCGCGACAAAGGGTCCAATATGGGCTCTTTGCCGCCGGAGTTCATCATCAGTTGCTCCTCGCCGGGGACCTGCAGGACTCCGACCCTCGTGGCCAGGCTGATGGGCCTCGATCTTCTTCCCGACAGCCCATCTTCCTCCCCAAGACCTTCCTCCTCATCCAAGTCTCTCAACGTCCCTCCTCTTATTAGGCCGTTGGTACATCACACCCAAACCCCGGCGAGCCATCGATCCAGGTCCGGACGGAAGAGCTGCTCCGATGTAGTAGACCACATCCGTGGGACGCGGTCCCTTCCCGGAACACCGAGGATGTCATTGGGTAGACGGTCCGACGTGGACCACCACAACCGATTGTCCCTTCACAAGGAGAACAATAACATCAGCAGGGCGGAAGCTGGCTTTGAATTCGACTTCTCCGGCCGGTTCAGGAAGGAAATCTCTACGTATAAGTGCAGCAGCGGCAGCAACTCCGACGATGGGACCACCAGCGGGAGGAGCCCGAGCCGCTACGCGAGACAGAACATGGAGGAGCAGGTCAAGGGGAGCGTCAACAGGAGGGTCGGCATGCAGGACATCACAAACACCATAAGGAGCCGGCCGGCGGACGAAGCGAGCGCTACCTATAAGGATCATGCCATAGCCAAGCTAAGGAAGACACCAACATTGAGGCTCAGTAGTTTTCCGGCGGAAACCTGTAAAATACGGGTCCCTGACCCCGAGGCTCGGTTCGCATGGAGGACGATAAAGCCTCGGCAGGGTTCAAACGCAACTCAGGAATCGTCTTGCCCAGAAAGGTCTGCTGCTGGGTTTGTAGAAATGGAGTACGCGAGAAATAAGAAGGAAGAGGATCCACTTACTGTACGGTCACCACCAACGTCGAAGACTACGAGGATTAATCATCATATGAACAGTAATCATACAGTTGGCGACAGGAAAAGGGAGACGACGACTGCTGCTGCTGCTGTTCTCCCTGTCAAGAAAGATCCTTCTCCTCCAGCAACGAAAATTCTCCACAAACATGTACGAGTCTACATTACATAATACATATACATGGTTTTCACTAATACATGCTAATGGATAAAATTACTCATGGCAGGTGCATGAAATTCAAACAACAAGACACAGCAGCTCCCAGCTATCTATCTGCACGGGCTACCGGTACCGTAACGAAGCACCGCCCCATGCGGCCGGAGACAAGTACGCAATAATCGATGGCGAAATACCGGAGTCCGAGGTGCGGAAAGGCCAGAAGGCGGCTGGGGTCGAGGAAGAGGGAGGCGTGTTGGTTTCGGAGCTTGAACGGGACATATGGGAGGACCTCGTACGGGAAGTCGTTACGGAAGAGACACGGAAGGGCCGTTTCGGATGGTAGGTGGGAGGGACCCTTAGAGGGACAGGAGGCTCAGATGGGTAAGCTGTACGAAGCCATGTGATGTGGGGTCGGTCTGTCAGTCACGTGATCAGATGCCGAGACGTGGAGGCCACATGTGACACGTGGACGCTGCTGAGTTCGATAGTGGGGGCGCGTGGGTGGAGGACTCACAGTTGCCTCCGACAATGCCCCGCTCTCTCATTGGTTTAAAAAAGGCCAGCCCGTCAGAGGAATCAAATCAATCCATGCAATCATTATTTTTTTTCTTTTTTTGCTGGGACCGTTGAAGATGATTACTTATTTTATTCCCGCTTCGGCGCCTCTTGTATATTTAATTTTTTTCCTTCCTTTTTTGTTCGAAGATGGTAAATAATGAATCGATGTGTGGTGATGTTGTGCGTGCCCATATTATCTCATATATTTCATATATCTTCTAGTTTTATGAGTAATGCGGATTGCCCGCCGGCCCTACACCTAACAGAGTAAATGCTGAGCCGGAGGTACCGATGGTACAATTTGGATCTTTTTGGCAAATCACAACGACTCTCCGTTCCACCAGCAATCCAATGGAACCCAAATTTGAGTGGTTGAATACGGGTAATTTATAATATTGGTCATATCATCAGTGTATGAATAGTGCAACAATAATTATTAGAGTTGTATAGTTTTTTTTTAATATCGATAAGACTTTACCCTCGGGTATGGAGGGTTAATCGGACTATGTATGAATTCAATTTAAGTATAAAAGATTGTCTTATTTTTGTTTTCATGTGGTAGATTAAAATATACCATAAAATAATGTAAGAAAAAGTCCCTAACTCTAAATTATTTGATCTTAGGTTAAGAGCTCATGTCCCTAAGATTTTTATCATGCTAATGTACACTATCATAAAGAAATATGCTTGACAAGATTTGTATTCTTCTCCTAGCTATCTATCGTCCAAACCAGAAAAGGGACAACAAAATTCACAGGTTGAAGAGAAATTGAACGCAGAGCAAATGCAGCCTCATGGGAGTAGATAGTCTTGTGAGCATGGGGCCATACGGGAAGCTTTGAACATTTAAATATAACTTTAGGATCGATTGTCCGCTTCACCAAATAAGGGTGCTTGACTTAATTACATTGTAGAGTTGCCTTGGAAAGAGTGGGATCCATTCAATGAACGGACTCTAGTTCTACTCCAACTTATGGAATGTATTAACGTTTATCTTTTAAAAGAAATGGTTCTTTCTCTAAATGAGTTTTCGAATAGGGAGAGTAAGAGGGCTCGACTGACCCCTAGTGTTTTTTCATAGCAGCCTCGAGTAAGTTGTAAAAAAAGAAGAATCCAACCTCCAAAAGATTAGGCAAATCTCTTACTGGATCGGCTAGGTCCAATTCTGATTGTTCAAGTGCCAGGTTGTTAAATGTCCAAGTAAATTGAGTTAACACTACATATCAATTTTTCGGTATGGATGGTGGTAGCTTACCTCATTGTATTGAATTGTTAGGATTTAGGGTCCATCGAAATTGTACGAACGTTAAAGGAAACAAAAAATAAAGTGCATTTATCAATAAACTTCATATTCTATTACAATTCACAAATGAAATGAGCATAGCTCCGGTGGCCTAAGTGGGAGATTATAATTGTGGTGTAATACTTAGACACCCCTATTTGGATTCCTACTAAGGGTGTCCATGTATGCATCTCGTGGGCACACAATCAGTGTGATTTTGCTGAAATACAACTTAAGTGAAATGTACTTTGACAAATTGCAGCGAACATACAAGATCCTTAGTCGGTCATTAGTGATTTTAATACTATACTTTCACAATAGAAAAAAAGAGTGGGCGACTCAAAGGACACTAGGAGCATATCTGCCTTTCGCAACCTTATTTAGGATACATATTTAATAGATACGAGATTTAAAAGATAACTCGTTACTTAATCGAATAAGAGAGAACAACCCCATCTGGTATTGGAACATCTAGACCGAGCTATAAGCCAATTGGTGGTCCACCTTCCCATATACCAATGTCATCCATGGAGAGTGGATTGATTCCAATCACATCCCATATTTGTAGACACGAAGTACGAACTCGGTGAGAGACTACTATAACATTTACTTGAATTCATCTTTTTTATCGTTTAAATTATTTATTCGTTATTTCACACATTTCACATGGTCAACAACTGCCCTCTTATCACAAGAGTGATCACACGATCGTAGAACGGTACTCAATCGTATCACTTGTGGACCGAAGTGCCTTTATCGTCCACCCTAATAGAGATGCACCGCCTCTACCGGGAGTCTGAGGGGAAATCAATAGTCTGACCCTCAAACCCTAATCACTTTATCATGTCCACTTAGTGGAACAAGATCTAATTTCCCCTACTGCCTCAGTCTCCATGCGTAGGAAGTTATTCTGCTTCATGACTTACTGAACAATAAAACCGCCCTTATGCACCCTTGGTCGTCCAGCAGTCCTTGAGCTCCATCACTACCTCATGTTAGGTATCCTGATGGCCCGAACATCATAGTGCATGCACAATCAACATTCTTTTTAATTATATCTTTTATCTTTGCCCCTCCAGCACAACGGTCTGTCGATTTGGCTTCGATCCCTGCATACTGACCCAATAGGTTCGACGACCTAGTTTCGACCGAGTAGCGGTATGTCCCAACAAGCTCGACAACTCAGACTTGGCTTGATGGATATCACACAAAATTTCCATTATTCAGATCTTTTAATCAAACATTCATCAAATGTTCATTCTGGATGGGTCCATGCCCATATTCATCGGACTTAAGCCCACTGTCATCTCGTGCCTAAGCCTAGAATTAGCTCCCAAATATTTTAAGCAGGGTCACTCAGTCTGGGGAGGCTAATTCCGAGAAAATAGTTTTCAAAACTGAGTCGTTATTTCAATTGGAATTGATGTAATAGCGGTTCCCACTCACCCAGTGATTTCGACGGGGTCACACCGGGGGAGTCTCTCTCTTGGGTGCACTTCAAGGGGGGGTTCAGTGCTCGAGTAATCTGTTACTACAAGGTACCAGTGTTCGTATTAGGAAGAGGTCACACCCTCTCTTATATTTACATTTAGAGCCTCGCACTTTTCTTAAATTGCACTTGTGTTCCTAATTTCTCTTTAATCTCTATTAAGCCCATTTGGTTCCCAATTATTCTTTTTGAGTCCTTAACTCTTTTAATTTCACCAATTGGCCCTTAGTTCACCAAAATTGCCATTTAGTCCTTAATTTTTCAAAAATTACAATTTAGTCCCCAACTTTTCAAAATTTCCAATTTGTCCCCAAATTTGTCCAAATTGCCCAATTGTCTCTCAATTGGGGTGAATTTCATGAAAACACCCTCAATTTCGTGAAATTGTCATTTAGTACTCAAATTTTTTAAAAATTGCATAAAAGTCCCTAAAATCCTCAAATTGAACTTTATCTTCTTCCTCAATTCAAGCATATGAAGCTTCAGATTTTATCTCATCCAATTGGCAACCTATAAGTCCTTAATTTCTTTAATTCTTGCATCTATTCATCTCCTTCAGCTCCTCCCGATCGTCCTACACTTTGAATTTCCGAATTTGGTTGAGTTTTAAGCGGTCAAAGCTTTGCTAGAAAATTTATAATAGAGAGAGAAAGCTTGTGTATCTTACCAACGAACGGGCAGTGGTCGGAGCTTGAGGTGAAGACAATTAGTACTCGTTGAGGGAAACCTAACAGAACTGAATCTCGCTGTAATTCGCCGTTGTCCTATGGGAATTTGAAAAGAGAAGTTTTGGGGGTGTAACTCTGAAACTTAGAAATTCCCACAAGTAAAATTGAGCTTAACAGGGTCTGTAGGGATGTTTGGGAGGGTCTTTAGTGGTCAGAGACGACCAATGTGGGCGGCAGAAGGGCTGAGAGGATCGAGGATGGGTTGGACAGGAGCTCACTATTTCGAGCTCTAGAGCAACTTCACTGTGCGATCCCTTATACACTTCTAGGGGTGTCCGCTGGTCGTTTTGAGAGTGTCTGGAGTTAGAGCACTCTTCCCCGGTTCCAATGCCACCCTTCAGAGATTTGTGGGTGTATATTTCGCCCATCGTCGGAGCTTTGGTTTGTAGCTTGCCGAAAAATACACTCTTCTTCTTCTTCGCTCGATTGTGGGATGCTGAATACGAATGGAGGGGTGCTCTTTATATAGGGAGCTCGACAACTATTCAAACTACCCGCCGGCGTAAGACTCGACCTCCAACTCGGCCGCCGACGACCTGACCAGAGAGTTTTTTGAGTAATCGGAGACTTCAGCTTTTCCGGCATCTCTCTCTCCGCCCTTCTCTTTGTTAGCATCTGAAGGTTGAAGATGATGACGTGGTGGTCATGCTACATGACACACTATGATTGGTCAGTTTTTCCGATGTGAAGTGCCAGCTCGGCCGCCACGTCAACAGTTGACTCGTTGATTGGACATGTGGCAACCTCTCATTGACTATTTGTGTATGTGTGGCGTGCTGACGGGTGCTGGCTGACCGTTTATCGGACACGTGGTAGCTTTCCATTGGTTGCCCATGTCTACGTGGCAGTTGACGGGCACGCCAGCTGTCTGTTGACTGTTGATCGTTGACCGACCACTATCCATTGTCCATTGACCGATCGGACGTTGATTGGTCCGGTCCGACCAGGTTCGCTGTCCAAAATTCAAAAATCGGTTGGTTCAAACTCGGTTCGACTGTTTTTCTAAAATTTAAAAAATTTTAAATTTATCTAAATTTATTTTCTATGTAATGGTGGTTTCAATTTCCCAAATTGATATTTTTAAGTCACCTAGAAAAATAAATTTATCAACCGGCTCACTATGGTTTATGCTAGTTCAGGTTCGGTTCATCCCGAACCGGTCCAGTTCTATCCCCAATTCCACTTCTTAGTTCTTCCTCATAAGTTTTGTAAATTTTTTATCACTTGGAATTTTTCAATTTCCCACATTATCCTTTCTTTACTATTTTCTATTAATTAAATTGGTTCGATTTTTTGGTAATGGTGTCGATTCTTCCCCCAGTTTCTTCAGTCCGAGTGAACGGGTTACACAATAAATGTTCAAAATGTTTAAGTACATTGATACCTCTGTCCCTTCACCCACTTCCTTATCCACTTTCAGGGAAGTACTTACATCCAGTGGTGGGAGAGGACATAACAGAAAGGCTACGCTCATAAAGTATGAACTATTTTCTATAGTTATTTTAATTACTTTTTTTTGGAAAATTAGCTTGTCGTATACCTTTATTTTTTTCGTTTTACTTCGGTAAGAAAATCTGATAGCACAAAAAAAGGTGTCAGATTGCTCATAAGATTTCAACCAAATCGAGTCAGGATGTGACAAACTACATGAAAACTCACCCTTTCCAACCCTCCTAGAACATTATAAGAGGCGACTATAAGTTTTAAAATTTTGAGAAATACAACATGTAAGATATAACCTTTTATTAATATTAAGTGATTAATTCAATTATGCAATTTATTGATCATATTTTTAAATTTCATATATTTTGTTTAAAAATTTTTCAATCTTTCTTACTTACAATACTATGATGGTGTGATTTACTCTATAATAGTGCTACGAAGGCATGATGAGTTGTTGCATCCTTAGCTCGTGTTAGAATGTGACACATAATGTCTATTAATGTAAATAATTCATTAAGAATATATAAAACCCCACATTGTATAAATCTATCATTTAGTATTGCAGTAATATTACACATGATTTATTATTTTTTTACTATATTTTTAGTATAATAGTCATACTAAAAAAAATCCTCGATCCTACAGTGTTGAGCGCCACCATCCAACCTTAAATTAGTTTGTTTTGATTATACTTATCATCTGTCAAGCATCAATGGTCTCTCTTGCTGCCAGTTCCAAGATCTCCATTCCATAGTGCAGATTCCCCTTATTCTCATATGTTTCATATATATTCTAGTTTTATGAGTAATGCGGATTGCCCGCCGGCCATACACCTAACAGAGTAAATGCTGAGCGGGAGGTACCGATAGTACAATTTGGATCTTTTTGGCAAATCACAGCGACTCTCCATTCCACCTTAATCCAATGGAACCCATATTTGAGTGCTTGAACACAGGAAATTTATAATATAAATATTTATATTGGGCATATCATTATTATTGTATGAATAGTACAACAATCATTATTTGAGTTGTATAGTTTTTTTTAATATAGATGCGAGTTTTTACCCTCCTATGAGTTCAATTCAAGTATAATAGATTGTCTTATTTTTATTTTTATTTTTATTTTTATGTGGTAGATTAAAATATACCATAAAATAATGTAAGAAAGAGTTCCTAACTCTGAATTATTTGGTTTTAGGTTAAGAGCTCATGCTCCTAAGATTTTTATAGTGCTAATATACACTATCACAAAGAAATATTCTTGGCAATATTTGTATTCTTCTCCTAGCAATCTATCGTCCAAACCAGAAGAGGGACAACAAAATTCACACGTTGATGAGGAATTGAACAGAGCAAATGCAGCCTCATGGGAGTAGATAGTCTTGTGAGCAGGAGGCCATATGGGGAGCTGAACAAATAAATATAACCTAGGATGGATTGTCCGCTTCATCGAATAAGGATGCTTGATTTAGTTACATTGTAGAGTTGCCTTACAAAGAGCGGGATCCATTTAATGAACTGACTCTAGTTTCGAATGTATTAACAATTTATCTATTAAAAGAAATGGTTCTTTTCTTAATGAGTTTTGGAACTGGGAGAGTAAGAGGGCTCCACTGACCCAGTGTTCTTTCAAAGCAACCTCGAGTAAGTTGTAAAAAGAAGAATCTAACCTCCAAAAGATTAGGTAGACGTGTAATATGATCGACTAGATCCAATTCTGATTGTTAGAGGTTGTTAAATGTGCAAGTAAATTAAGTTAACACTACATGTCCATTTTTCCGTATGGATGATTGTAACTAGCCTCAAACAACCATACAATCATCATGAATCTCATTGTATTGAATTGTTAGAATTTAACGTCCATCGTGATAGTTCCAACAAAGTCTATTAAGCCTGGTTTTATTTTTTTATGTAAACAAAAAACAAAGTGCATTTCCTCAATAATCTTCATAGTCTATTACAATTCACAAATGAAATAAACCTAGCTCCGGTTGGCCTAAGCGAGGGATTGTGCTGGAATACCTACCAAGTGAATATTTCATTTATGTTAGACACTTGTATTTAGATTCCACTAAAAGTGTCAATGTATTCATCTTATAGGTGCACAATTAGTGTAATTTTAGTGAAATACAATTTCGGTGAAATGTATTCTGACAAATTATAATAAACATACAAGATCTTTTGGTTGGTCATTGAAAATTTTAATTTTATAATTTTACAGTAGAAGAAAAGAGTGGGTGATCCAAAGAACACTCCGAGCATATATGCCTTTCTCGGTCTTCTTCTAGATACATTTTTGATAAATACGGGATTTAAAGGATAATTGTTTCTTTAGTCGAATAAGCTATCTGCTCAACCGATTGGTGGTCTATCTTCCCATATACTAACGTCATCCATTGCGAGTGGATTGATTCCGATCACATCCCTCTTAAGATTGATTATCACGCTCGACCCCATTTGATCGGATCCCCGTGATCAACCCACCACTCTCCTAGTTTATTAAAGTGTTTCCCCTTTATTATAAACCATAAAGAGTAAGATGTCTTTTAAACTTGTACCTTTTCTTGGAATAACATAAATCAAAACTGTATAATATTTTAAATTTATCATACTTGTCTCATAGACGTTTTAGTTGATGGTTTTTAAAGGTATGCTTTCCGGAATTTCCTGAAAGGGATATAAGTGAGGGGTGAGTACGATGACTCGGTGAATGTGTTTTCAAAATTTTTAACCTTTAGGAAAAAGAATTTGTATTAGAGTGTGCTAGACTACTTTCTTTCAAACATCCTTTCATTTCAATTCTCGGTTTTTACCTCCATTTCTTATTAAATACGGTGTGTCATCACCCAACACACATCCTTCATCATGAAGGTCAAATACACATTCGTAGGCCAATACGTCCACTGAACCCACTTGCGGCGTCGGAGCGACTTTATCGGCCAACCAGATAGAAGTACACCCACTTCTACCCTAAGAATGAGTGGATGTACGCGACATTTGACCCTCAATCTTGAAACCAATTCTCCATGTCCGTATAAGGATATAGACCTCATCCCGTCCCCACCTCGGTCTCATGCGCTTGGTGCTACTCCAAATTTTGCACGATCACCTAGTATGATGAACTGCCCTTATACTCACTAAGTCGTCCAAGGCCCTTAGGATGCATCACTACCCCTCTTTGACATCTTGATGGTCCCGTAATCACAGTGCATGCATAATCAGTATTTTCTTATCATGCCATATAATTTGTGGTGCCATTGGTCAAACGGCTGCGACCCTCAATTCAACCCGTAACTATTTATCTTGATTGGTCCGTTAACCTATCATGTCGCACTGCCGCTAGTTGACTGAGTATGTCGGTCCTATCTTGGTACTATGGCAAAAAAATTCATTTATTAAAGTTTTATGACACATATCTCATGTTTGTTTACGATCTCCTACTCGTGCCCACTGGCCTATGGTCCACTGTTCGAGATTTTCAAAATCGGGTATATTAGTCCCCAAGTTCCAAAACCGAGGCCTCCAACTTATAAGAGCTATTTGAGCTCATGTTAAAAAGGTTTCCCAAATTGTTTAAGTATTGGCACACAGTCAGGGGAGAGCACTTCCGACAAAAACATGTTTTCAATTGTCCATCATACCGACTGGGTATAAGGACATCTCTGCTCATAACCGATAAACGGGTTTTCAACTTCCTTCAAGAAAATTTCATCATACCAACTGGGTATGATCTACTTACAACCGTTAAACCCACTCAGAGTGACTTCTAATTTAGAAAATGTGCTCATCATCCCAACTGGGTATGATGTGAATAACCCACTCACCCGTTAATTTAATAAATTCCACTCCATCGGTTATTTGTATTAATGCGAGCTTGTCCTTGTTGGCGTTCTTGATACTTTGTATTCCTACACGATATGAACATCCTTGTTCATTATCCCTCAACCTAATAGCCTTCATTCATTCCAAATAAATAAGAAAAACCAAACTTTCTATTTATTTGTAATTAGGTCACTAAAGTTATTTTTCTATAACTTTAATTCCCTAATATTAGTTTTTCCTCAAATTGAGTCCCGTAACTTTTAAAATTTATCTTATAACCTCAATTTATTCAAATTCACAAAAAGAGGTTTAATTTCCCAAATTTCCAATATGGTCCCCCAACTTTTCTAAAATTACTATTTTGCCATTCCTTTATAAAAATAGTAAGTTTCACCCCCAAAATTCTAAAATTTCTCAATTGGCCATCTAACATTCTTATCATGCCCAATTGACTCTCAATTTTATAAAATTGCATCTTAGTCTTTCGAATTTTTAAAAATCCCAATTTTCCTCCAATTTCAACTTCCTAACACAACTGAATTTGATTTTACTAAATTGCACTACTCTCATGTAATCACTCTTAACTTTGATGTTCTAATGAGATTTAGTTCATCTGAACTAGTTTGATTTTTCTTTTCTAATTTATTTTTATATTCTTTTCTAAAGTTTTATAAACCCTCAAATGGTCGTGTTTGTGAACCTGTTTGATTTTTTTACTCAGTTTGACCGGTTTTTTTTTCCCAATTTTCCTTTATTCAAAAGGGCAAAGTTTACATTGATTATGAGAAAGAGGGAAAAGTTATCACCTTAGCGATTAAGGTTTGAAGAAAAATAGTGTAATACCATACCTTCATAATTAGAAAATTTCGAACAAAATATTTTTAAATGAAAAGGAATTAATCAAATAAGATATTGGTTAATGAAAGATCTAGGATTATACTATTTTTTAAGTATTTTTCAATTGAGAATCGAATATAAATATTAATCAAATTACAATTACTCTATAGATCGAATAACAATTAATCAAAATGAATTAACCATGTAATTTATTATTTTAAATTAATTCTATGAAAATTAATTTAAAACAATAAATTACATGATTATTGGACACCACGCAAATAAATATACAAATAATATATATATATGGATGGATGGAGACTTACAAATTATAATACACATTTTGATAGAAAATTAATTTCATTTAAAAGAAGGGATGTTGAAGATAAGACTTTATAGTATGTTCATATAAAAATAAGAATAACAAGCCTGGGCTAAATAAGAATAACAAGCCCAAACTACTGCCTAGACATTTTTTTAATATCAATCAAAGGTTGTTCAAATAAAAAATAAAGTTGTGCATTATCCAATTACAATAATTCCAAATTCATAGATGGACAATATAAAAGGCCTATGAACTATGGGCCACATATCAACCGACTAATAAATCCTACAAGTAAGGTTAACAACCCAAATTTATAATGTAGCTCAATGACGGAACTTATAATTTGTCGAAAGTAGCTTTCTCTTAAGTGGGGACGCACTTCTGCTAGAGCTTGCAATAAAACAAGACAATACAAAACTCAATAAGAGTCTACTCTAGGAAAGATCAATAAAAATAAAAAAAAGAAAAATAAAAAGGGGCAAACATCTTCTACACCAAATTTTAGAAATATTAACTAATTCAGACTATTGTGATTAAAGTATAATTTGAGATAAGGGATATAAACGCTTATTTTTATACTTATGAAGCACTTGAACCATGACTAGCAATTTAAAAGGATATATTATATAATTCAAGAATTTGATTTCCAACGGACTGCAAGATTGATGGCATCATTTGTATTATGATGTTTAACATTCCTACATTTATATTATGATGCTTAGCATTCCTACAGTTGAAATATTCATTTTTCCTAGGTAGTTTAAAAACATCAAATTGGAAAATTGAAGCCATAATTGGATAGCAAATAAATTTACACGAATTTAGCAAATTTTAAATTATAAAAAACCCTTTGAATCAGACATGAATCAATTGATTTTTGAATTTGGGTCACAGAACCCGGTCTGGCTGGACCGGTCAATGCCCAGTTAGCAAGCGCACCGAATTAGCGTTTGGAAGTGTTGACCAATTAGAATGTGACACATGTCCTCAGTCAATAGTAAAGGAGGAAAATCCACCTCAACAATGACTGACCAAAATGAGAGCGACATGTGTCCTAGGTCAATGATCAACTAAGGATAAGCCTCATTAGCAAAACTGACTAATGAGTAGCTGACACGTGGCAAGGATGCCAAGTCAGCATCCGACAAGAATGTCGGAGAAACGATAAACCAATCAATGGTTGACACATGGCAGAGCCACGTTGGATACTCTCAACCAATCAAAAGCTGACACGTGGCAGTGGCACTATGTGTCACGATCAACGGTTGACTGAGCACGATCAACAACCATGTTGGAACGAGCAACCATTGGGAGGCCGCCATGTGTTTGGTTAACGAGTCAAAGTCCGACTAGGATGCTTTGTAAGAAGTCGTATCAGCGAAGCCAGCCAATCACAATGCGCATGCAAAGCTCGCATGCGTCCGCATAATGTCATCTTCAACCTTAGCCTTTCTGGTAGAGAGAGGGATGGGTAGACTCTTCGGTCTCTAGTGACCCCAAAACCCCTCCAGTCTGACCGCCGACGAGTGAGTCTGGGGCCAATTCTAACACCGACCAGTAGCCCTGTCAGTTGTCGAGCTCCCTATATAAAGAGCTTCTCCCCACTCGTCCTGCTCATCCTACAAACGATCGAAAAAGAGAGAGTTTTCAGTGTTTCGGCGAGGTGTTAACTAGAGCTTCGACATTAGCGTTTTCCTTAGCCTACGATTCTGAATTTGGACTTGTTGGAATTGAGAGGAAGTTCTCCACATAGGTGCACTCTCTATTCGACATGAAGACTGCCAGAAGAGCACTCGTAAGCATACACAATACCGCTGCTCTAACGAACCCGAAGTGATGAAGCTATGTCAAACTAAATTTTGATCACCCTAGACCTCCTGTAGCTAAACCGACCCTTCTACGACTCCTCCTAGCCGACCCTCGACCTCTTCGGAGCTTTCATGTAAGTCCATTCTGCCTCCACTCGCCAGAATAGTAAACTTTTAGAGAGAGAAAGTGGTAGATCTATATTGATCGAGTTTTCCCTGCTCAGGACATTAATTGGGGCGATTCTCTCCTTGAAGGACCCTCCCAACAAGTGTTAGCTTCCCAAATCTAGAACTCTGACAACCGCATCCCGACCGATAAGATTTCGAAGCTCTCTCTCTATAAGTTAGTTTTTCAGTGAAGCTCCATTTGAGCTTATTTTAGAGGCAATTAAGATGATTCGAAGCATGAACAGATCGTAGGAAGGTGGGGAAGACGGTGAATATTATGCTAGGGATCAATTAACTGAGTTTGTAGGTTCAATTTGATAAAATATGATTTCGGGACCAAGATGAACGATTTGGGGAAGTTTGGGCAAAAATTGGGAATTTTTTAAAATTATGGGACTTTTGTGAAATTAATTTTCAATTTAGGACCAATTGGCAATTTATAAGAAATTGAGGGCTAAATGGTGATTTTGAGGAAAATTAGGGTCCGATTGGTAATTTTGATGAAATTAAGGGCCAATTGGTGATTTTTGAGAAATTAGGGACTTAATTGCAATTACATATAAACTTGGGATTTTAATTACAATTAAGGGAAAATTGAGGACTTGGGTGAAAATAAGAGAAAATTTGGGATCTAAGAGGGAAATTGGAAACCTTAGGGACCTAATTGAAGGTAAGTTGGGCATTAGGGACATAAAGGAAAAATTATGAACTTTAGGGACTAAATTACAATTAAGGCATAATAAAGCATAAAGGTGCCAATACATGCAAGTATGAGGCTTTACATGCCAATTTTACTAATGTGAACACTCAAACCTTATAGGACGGGTGATTCGAGGACTTATGAAGAGGAATACGTAGCCGGCTGAGATCCAGTCGGAAATGAATCGCGAGATATTGGGTGAGTGTGTTTTGGCATCACGTTCGGTTGGGTAGATGAATGCACTTTTCCAAAATAAAAATAGTTTTCCATAATTGATATCCCTTGACTGCTTGAACTAGCTTAAACTTTTTGGAAAACTTTTCTGATGATAGCATGGACTATGAAATATTAGATCTAGTATTGTTCGAGTGGGTCCAAGGCCAATGGGCACGGGCTAAGGCCCATAAACAAGTTAAAGTTCATGTGCTTAAAAGACTTTCATAATCAATTGATTGTGTGAATTAGCTACCGAGCTGAAGCTGAGTTGTCGATCTCATTGGATTGGTAGCATCAAAGATGATGGTCAATAAAATATAAGACTATTGATTGTGCATGCCACGTTACAGAAGTATCGAGGCACCCGATATGGGGTAGTGGTGGTTCTAAGGGCTGCTGGATGACCCCATGAGCATAAGAGAAGCTTTGTCGTCTAGTATGTCGGGAAGCTCGAGTAGTATTATGCATAGTGAGACCGAGGTTAGAGGAGGAGAGGTCTCGTCCCACATTTACAAACACAAAGTACGAACTCGGGTTTGGGGGTTGGGCAATTGATGCCCACCCAAAATTTTGCTAGAAGTTCACAACTTCTACCAAGGTAGACGGTAAAAACGCTCCAGTCCACAAGTGGAGCAGTCAGGTACTACTCTACGAATGTGTGAACCCTTTGATGATATAGGGCGGTTGATTGTGTGCTAATCAAACTGGAAAACTAAATAAACGTCCAAAATGTTTAAGTACATTGATAACTTATCCCCTCATTGAGTTATGAAAAATCACCCCCTCCCTTACCCATCTAGGAGGGGGAGATGCCAAAATAGAAAGCCTACGCTCATAAGGTACGAAAATTTTCTTGTAGTTGTTTTGATTACTTTGTTTTGGAAAACAAGCTTATCATACGCCTTTACATTTCTTGTTCTACCTCGGTAGGAATACCCGGGTAGCATAAGGAAAGGTGTCGGGTTGCTCAAGGGGTTCCAACCAAACTAGGTCAAGGTGTGACAACTTTGGTGGTATCAGAGCCTGAGTTTTCAAAATAAGTTTCAAAACTGAATCTTGAAACACTTGAACACCCTTCACCCTGTAAAAATATGGCCCCATGAAAAGTAGCTAAACGAACCCACAAAGCCCCCTGTAACCGTAAAGATTTCCACTCCGAGCAAGGGAGGTAGCTTGGGAGCACCCAAAGTTAGGAGAGCTCGAACCATTACACCTGAAATTACTTATGAGTGAAGGAAGCTCTACGAACAATTCATGAGGATGTTCGAGAAACCCAACCTTTCTCAAGGAGGAAATGATTGACCGACATGGAAGGTGCCCCCAAGGGAGATAAGATGCCTCCACTAGAACCGCAAAAGCCAGAATTAACTCAAAAAGGAACTATTGGGAGGCGTATGCCAACTATGTGAGGGTATTCCACAAGCTCCCACCAGTTCGAATAAGCCCATAGTCAGTGAATCTAATGTGGCAAGCATACAACCATGAAGCCATGGTACTTGAAAGGTACGGGATCTCCATGACTCATGAAGTTAGAGCCGGGGGATCACCAAGCGAGGCATCACTGTCCCATTACAAGGAGCCTAGTCTGAACCCGTATGTGGGACGCGAGAGGCACTATGCATGCCCTAACTTGCTTAAGAAGGGACGTCAAGCTCTAAGACTTCAGACGAGGAGTCCCGCAACTCCCCAAACGTATACTCTCGAACAATCAATATGTGGGATTAGGATGAGAGAAAGTTGAGTGCATCCAATCTATGTAATAAGCAACTTATGGTAATTTCATATAAATAAATGAAATTTCCTATTCACGCCAAGTTTCAAAATTTTCTACAACAACCTTAGAGAACATGAAAGGTGAAGAGGAACCTTCTGTGAAAAGGAAAGTCAGGCATAAGACAAAGGAGGATGAAAGGGGCCCTAAGCCCTTCTTTATAAAGGTTATAGTAAGGGGGCGAACCAACCTAAAATGACAAATGAGTCGAAGGGATCAAGGATCCCTGAGCACTAAGGTTAAAAACCTGGCCTACAAGCGATCTCGAGTACAGTAAAACCCCTAATAAAGGGAGTCAAGGAATAGAGACCCATAAAGGACACCTGAAACTTATCGAGCCAATCGATGAAAATGAGAGACTAATACTAAAGTTATGCTCTAGGGGAGCATACCCCAAGGGAATGGCTAACCCAGAGAGAGATGTTGTTCAAGGATGTCACAAGACTCATGATGGATCAAACTTATAGAGAACGCCGGAGGAAAGGAAGGAAGTCTAGGAAGAGTACGTACCCCAAAGGGGTGATGAACACGATGAAGGAACTAGGAACAACAAGGTAAATGACACGATGGTTCATGGTCATAATGTGGTGAATGCCACTACACTACAAAGTATAAAGTGCATTACGAAGAAACAAGAGGGATTGAGCCGTAGTAACAACAAAATAGGGAAGTGACATTGATAAGGAATCGGCTATTGCCAAGGAAAGTAATAAGGATAGGTTACACCCAAGGACAAATAATGAACCTGAACTTAAGGGCCACTGTAAGCCTACTTGGAGGAACATGATGATCCAAATGCTAGTGGATGTCAAAGCATGCATCAGACAACAAACCAAGATGAGACATAATAAGGGAGAAGTCAAAGATGCCAAAGGTAGGGCATCATTTATCGCACGCGGGCGACAAGGCTAAGACCTAGTAAGAGATAAAGCAGTGAACCAATTACCAAGAATGTAGACAGTAATGGGGCAAAGAAATGCAATGCGAGTAGAAGGTAAGACCCTAAAGAGGACGTGAATGGAGCAGTAATTTTGGCACAAAATGGGCATATGAAATGAGAGGATGTAGTGTTTCTACCCTTAATGGGTACGCACCATATTGATATAAGGGAGGGAACGCCCTTGTAAGGGAATGCAACCTTAGAGAGTTAGACACACAATAGTGCATTTTGGGGAGATGTAGTCCAAACCATTTTGGAAAAGAGAGGGTTGATTAAGGTGAGTAGATGGGTGAACATGGTCATAGGGAATGACAAGTAACCGGTAAAATGACTGGGAGGTTCAAATGATGTTCTAAGGAAGAGCATGAAGGTGGTGAGGAATACACTTGTTCTAAACGGTGGCAAGGAATGCGCCAAGACTTAATAGACAATGAGGGACAAATTGCCCAATGTTACTGGATGAGGATAAAGGAATAAAGTGTGTAGTAGGCACCACCTATGGAAATTGAATGGATCCTCATGGTACAATGACAAGGAATTATCAAGGAACAAGAAAGTTCCCCAAAAAGAAAAAGGAGACGTGGGTGAATAAGGTTATATGGGCAACGCAGTAGCGAGCAAACTCTCATGGGAGCTCGAGCATTGGGACTCTAATTAAGAAGTGAGAAAGGACAATCAACCTCGAATATGAGACATGAGTGACTATGAATTGGAGCTGGCTTAAGACGAGAACATATACGAGACGAAAATATGAAGGTGAGTGGTGTGATGAAACAACCATATTGCCTAAATGATGGGCCCAACGCTTTGAGCTATCAAAATATCCATAGTATTAGGAAATAACAAAGAAAATGAAGGCCCAGGACTTCAATGGTCCGTGAAGAGGCTAAGTAACAAAGGAAAGGAACTGACAACCACACGCAACCGATGAACCAGTTAGGATAAGTCAATGTTCACCATGGAGGTACATATTTTCCATGAGAAAACCCTCATAGGTACAAGAGAGATAGTCATGAAAGGATCATGGACAAGTAAGGATGGACTAAATAATAGAAATCCTTAGGTAAGTATGCCATCAAACATGAGGATGTGCAAAATGGAGGAGAACCGTTAGTATGTTGATAGATAAGTCGTGAAGTGATCGAGAAACCTAATAGTTGGAACTAAGAATGACCAATAAGGAGATTGGTAAAGGACAAGTAAATAAGGAAAGCCCAAACGGTTAAGAAAGGCATGACAAAGATGAAAAGATCATTGTATAAATGTATCAACATGAGAATTAAGGATGGACTCAAGGATAAACACAAGACCAAGGGACAAAGTAAAAGATTGGCCATAGTGACATGTTGCCAGGATAGTCATGTGAGCAAGGGAGTAATGGTATGAATGATGCTTTCCCGAGATGTAGTGAAGATATGGAATATGGTTAGAGTGATGCCACACGGAGATGGCATGAAGCATTCAAGAGATTTTAACTAAAATGAGTACAAGAAATAATTGCTAGTCACATAAGGTGAGTGATAGGATGGGGAAAATAAAATGAAAGGAATGAAAGGAACCTAACCATAAAGGACTTAGGGAAGGAATAGATAAACCTCCTCTGAGTAAGTAAGTATGAAGAGTTAACTAGGAAAAGCTCATGAAGGGAGTGGATGTTGGAAGAGAAGGTAGAACTTCTTAAGGTTATTACTAATGGGGCAAAGGAGTAAAGCTTGGAAGAATAAGTAGGAAGCCTCCGATAAATCTCTATAGAACACCGTTAAATGAATTAAAGGTCAAGAATTGGTACGTAGAAAGCACGACTGACTAAATGGAGATTCATAAGGAAGTAAAAAATGAATAAGCTGTGAAAGAGTAGTTGTTGAATAATTGGACGATGTTCATGGCAATGAAGGATTCATTACCAAATGCCAAGAATGGATGAGAATTCCATGATCGTAGGAATTAGAAGTTAATGATAGATGTGAAGATGTTTCCGAAAGTCATGCTAAAGCACCCTACTGTGTTAAGGATACGAGACTAAAAACGATATGACTCATGGATGGAAACGTCATTATAAAAGCGTGATAATGATGAATGAAAGGGAAGGAATCCCAAATATTTTGTAAGGAACACGTCATCATGATGATAGTACATGCTAATGAGATGCAATTAGGATGGGAACATGTCCCATGGTGTAAAACCTGATCAAAGTACAAGTCGACATGAAAGAAACCATTCCCCATTTGGGGGATGTATAACGAATTTTGTAGATAAAACTCCTAAAAGGTGGGGAGAAGTTGTAAATCCCATTATCTCAGAAATAAAAAAACCGGAAAACTTCAATGGAAAACTGGGGATCAAAGTGAACTAGAATTTGTAAATAAGAGCCAAAATGGGAAATTGGAAAATCACAAGTGGCCAATAAATACCCAAAATTCATGGAAAGGAACCATGGAGGAAATTGGGTGTAAGAACCGTACCTGTTCAGGGTGAACCATACCTGAACCAGATTGAACTGGGATGAACTGTAGGGAACCGGTTTAAAGATTCATTTTTTTTTCTATGTGGCTTAAAAACATCAAATAGAGAAATTGAAGCCACCATTGGATAGAAAATGAATTTAAAAAAAAATTAGAAAATTTTAAATTTTAGAAAATCGGTCGAATCAGACCTGAACTGGCTAATTTTCAAATTTAGATCACCGAACGAGGTCTGTCTTGATCAATCAATGGTCTAGTCGATCAACGGACCACTACCAGGTCAACGACCAGTCTGTACTCGGTCAAGGCCCGGAAGCACTGACCAATCAGAACACAACATGTGTCCTTGGTCAACGGTCAAAGGAGGAAAATCCACCTTAGCAATGATCGACCAATAGGAGAGTGACACGTGTCCCTAATCAATGGTCAACTAAGAAGAAGCCTCGTCAACAATACTGACCAATGAGGACCGATAAGGATGCCACGTCAGCATCCGATAAGGATGTCGGAGAAACAGTCAACCAATCAAAGGACAACACATGGTAGAGCCACGTCAAATGGTCTCAACCAATTAGAGGCTGACACGTGATAGTGGTACTATATGCCAAGAGGGAAATCTAATAAATTTAAATCAGCCAATTGGAGGACGCCACGTGTCATGGTCAACAGTTGACTGAGCACAGTCACTAGTCACGTTGGAACGAGAGACCAATGGGGGGCCGCCATGTGTGCAGTCAATGAGTCAAAGGCTGTCAAGAACGTTGAGTAGGAAGCTGCAAGAGCGAAGCCAACCAATCACAATGCACCACGTGGTAGCACGCCCATGCAAAGCTCGTAGATGGATGCATATTGTCATCTTCAACCTTAGCCTTTCTAGTAGAGAGAGGGGTGGACGAACTCTTTGATCTCCAGCGACCTAAAAACCCCTCTGATCTGACCACGTGTGGGCGAGTCTGGGGCCGAATCCAACACTAGCTGATAGCTCTGTCTGTGGAACCCGTGTAAACCCGTCCTTTAAAGACAAGAAAACTAGGAAAAGAACCAGTCGATTTAAAAGAGAAAAACTGAGCCAGTTCACGAACCATAACCAATAAAGAAAGGGTAAAATGGGAAATTGACAAATCCCAAGTGATTCAAAGAGTCATAAAAACCATGAAAAAGAATCTTGGGGCAAATGGAAAGAGAAAACTAGACCAGTTCAGGATGAACCGGACCTGAACCAGATTGAATTAGATTGAACCAGTTTCTAAATTCATTTTTCTTAGTAGCTTAAAATAATCAAATTGGGGAATTGAAGCCACCATAGATAGAGAATGAATTTAGAAATTTTTAATTTTGAGAAAATCGACCAAATCTAGCCTGAACCGACCAATATATGCATTGAACCCGTTCGGACCGGTCCGGAACAGTGTCATCTTCTTCCTTTGGATGGCAACATTATTCATTAATGTATAAAATAGATAACACCAAGGAAGGAATAATGACTCCGATCAGGCCGTTTCATGGCGAGTATAAGCTCGACTAAAATGGAAAGTTGTCAGGCAGAGGGTCTCCGTGCTATATAAAGAGCTCCTTTCCACTCATCTTCCACACACCTAAAATCTCAATTCTCTCTCAACTACTACATTTTTCGATGAAGCTTGAACCAGAGCTCCGATATAGGCCTTTTTCTCAGCCTCAGAAGGCAAGGTCAGGTTCTATAGATTCTAGGGGAAGTTAGCTACCTGACAGTAACTTTCTTTCAACCCAAGGATTGCCAGAGAAGCACCGGTGGAATCAAACAATGAAGCAACTCTGATGGATTGAAGCTGCCCTATTTTGTCCGAGTTGAATTCGGCCAAATTCAGGCCTCCTCCAGCCAAACTAAACTTCCCAACACCCCCACAACCCTCATATGACCTTAACAGATCTAAAAGAAAAGCCAATTCGGCCCTTCTCAGTCGTTGCAGATCATGGATAGAGATAGAAAGTGCCGAATTTCACTAACTAAATTCACCTTCAATTTGACTTCAATTGTAGTGATTCTTGATCCTAGAATAAACCTTAGGACAAGAGCTACCTTCCCCAATTGAGAGCTCAGACCGCCGCACTTTTGATAGTAAGCTTTCAAAGCTTTCTCTCTCTACAAGCAATTTTCCGATGAAGCTCCATTTGAGCTCAATTTGGATTCAAATGCTGCGGTTCAAAGCATAATTGAATCATATAGAAGTGTAGAAATTGATCCATACCTTCAATTGGTGCAATTAATTCTGATTGAATGGCCAATTTGAATAAATCAAATTCGGTTAGTTTGAATGGGAGAAATTAGGGAAAAATTGGGGATTTCAAAAAATTGATGGACCTCTTTGCAATTTCCCCAAATTGAAGGCCAATTGGCCATGAGAAAGATGTTGGGGAACCAATTGGTCAATTTTTGGCACATTTAGGGTCGAATTGCCACTTTTGGAAAGTAGGGGCAAAATTGTATATTTTGAAAAGTAGGGGACCAAATTGGAAATTTGGAAAACCTAAGCCCCTTATACAATTTTAAGTAAATTGAGAACTCAAAGGGAATTTTGGAAAATTTGAGACTCAATTTAGCGGAAAAGTTGGCATTAGGGACATAAAGTTAAGGAAAACAACTTTAGGGACCTTAGTGCAATTAATTAACAATTTTGAGCCTAGTCGTTCATACGTGAGAAAATGATGGCTATTATGCCAAACCTTAATTGATAAAGATTCCCAAATCATGTAGGAACACGAAAGACCAGAACGCCAAGAAGGAAAAGCTAGCGTGGTGTGGTGAACCGACTAGAGACTAATACGTCACGATTATTGGGTGAGTGGGCATATTTACAACATACCCGGTTGGGATGGTGAGCACTTTAGAAATGAAAAACCACTTGTGAGTGGGACTTTAAGATCATATCCAGTTGGGGTGATGAGTGATTGAAGCTAAAAACAACTTACCAGTTATAAGTGGAATTTTCTAACTTCTTACTCGGTGGGGATGAAGAGTACCATCCTGAATTGATTAAAACTACTTACTAGATGTAAGTAGAGGTAATAATCCCCGATTGGTATGATGAACATCCTTGAGGAAAGGAGAAACCCGCTTACCGGTTGTAGCATGTCGTAATACAATGAGCCAATCTGATGCTTCCTCTTGTGGAGTTTGGAGGGCTTCCCTTTCGTGGAAAGAGGCTGCCAAGAAAGTCAAAGTCCAGAGAAAGGTAAATGTATCAAGTCAATCCATAATTAAATGCAATATAGCTAAACATCAGGAAACTCTGATCAACATTCTACTGGATGAGAAAATGCCGGAGATTCAAAAAAGAGCAACAACCCAAACAGCATAAATAGATCAAATGCAACAAGAAGCTATATATATGTGTGTGTGTATGTGAACAGGAGAAGATGGGCGTAAGCTATACAGAACAAGAACATACAGAAGTAGCTGTCCATAGGCAATATACAATTTACCTGATAGGAAGGGCCAAAGGCAATCCCTGTCAACTTCATCTGATCCTCTCTGGGCCTATTTTTCATCAACTCGTCCTGCTTCACCTCAACTATTTCTGCAGGAATCTCATTCCTCCCTCTTTTCCCAGTTACTTTAATCTCACTATGAGTCATACCGCTCCCATGATTACCAGAGCCCTCATAACTCACATAACTCGGGTCTCTTCCCCCATTATCACCTTGATCAAAGCCAGTTTGATAGGAATTCGCATACCTATTGTCATACCCAACATAGCCACTCCCACTTGGATCAACATATGACCCGTAGTATCCTCCATTGCCCTGATCAACCCCTACAGGTACATCAGTGTTTCCCATGACTCCTACAGAAACTGGTGCGGCACTTAGAGCAATAACTGAATCACAATGATTCACGTAATTGCTGAAGTCCTCTGCATTTTGTACGAAACCTGATTGGCTATCCCCTACAAGACCTCCACTAGAGCTCGGATCATTCGAATCTGTGTCAATAATCATTCTATGACCAGAGCCGGAGGAAGGCAGAGCTCCCAACGCTGTGGAGCCCCTTGCAGCAGGCATGCTCGATAGAAACGACCAAACTGACGAATTCTGTGCCACCGATTCCATGTCCCTCTTGCGCTTCTTCTCCTTCTCGCCCTCGTCATCATCTTCATCCTCGTCAACATCAGTTCCCCTAGGACGGGGAAGGTTGATTTCGCGGCGAATTTGGACGACTCTCTTGGGCTGCTGACTAGAATTTTGGGATTGTTTGGGGAGGGGAAGAGAAGAGAAGAGCTTCAACCTCGAATTTGGAAGTTGGGATTCGTTCTCCTCGGATCCTAAAGAAGTCGATTTCAGGGGTCGAGGGTTTTGAGGATTGGGAATTGAAGGAAACTCAGGTTCACCTAAGGCCTGCCTAGGTTGCGGAAGAGACGAAAACAATGAAGGAGCCGAAGAAGAAGAATCAGGTCTAGACCTTGAAGGTGGCTCCGTCATCCGTCCTTCATTCCGGTCCTCTTCTTCGTCAGAGGAAGCATAACTCGCGAGCAGAGAATCCATGGGAGGGAGAGAGAGCTCAGTTGGAATTCTGGGGTGTAGATTTTTGGGCCAAGAAATGCGAGTCGAAGGAGGCTAAAAAATAGCATGCTATAATATAGTATGGGTCTTGCTCTCAGCTTAAATGGGCCTCATAGTTTTTTTGGCAAGGCACACAAAATAACGCGAGTATATATAAGGAGAAACAAGTAAAAAAAAAGCGTACTTTTTTTTCAAGGACTACGCTCATTGGGGCAATCAATGTACATATATAGTATGATTGATGGACATGTGGAATATGTGCTGCCTGCAATGTCCTTGTTTAGCCCTAGCAACGGATTACGGGGATCCGACCAAACCGGGTCGGAGCATGACAAATATATTCTAAAAATATTTTAATTATTCAAGAAATAATAAAATGCGAGTAATATCGCATTATCGATCCAATCGGTACCGATGCTAGAAATCCAACTCACCTTTTATCTAGAGACATGTTCACCTCAGAGGGATTCCTAACTCTTCGTGCTCCACTTGCATGATCGTCTATAATTTGCTCCCTTCAAGTTGTGATCCGATACTTGAAAATTTTTGGGGTTGATTTGTAAACCTAGGATTTTACCATACTCCAATTATGCTTTCAGGAGTAATTTTCGTAATTTCAGCATCATGACTTATTTACACTCCCAAACATGGGCTTAATGGCATTATTCTAATTTTATCAAATCAGAAAGGGTATTTTGGTCATTCTATGGGGTTAGGAACGACTTATAATTTCATTCCTAGTACATGGGCACTTTTGTCCTTCATAATTTTATTTTCTTTTTTTTTTTTGTAATTTTGTTAATACCATAGGGGTAGTTAGATCATTTGACCAATGACTCCTTCAACCCCTATGTTAGTGTGCATTGTCAGAAGCCCCCCCCATTTGCATGCTAAGTTCCTCTAACGTAAGATGGCATTTGTCATTAGTCGTTCTTCCTCTATCTTTGTTCCTCCATAATTCACTTGTACATTTCCTTATTGTATTCCTTTCCTTTGGAATTTCTAATTCTTTTGTAGGTTTTCTTCATCCATGACATCTAGCATTCGTTCCCGACCGTTCTCCATTCATCCAAGTACTTCTTACTGCTAGGTTTTCTGAGTCATGTTCTCTTCATGTTCGGTAACACATTGCTTCTTTTCATTGTAGGAACTCTTGACTCAATCTCATCATTGTACCGCTGCTCATTGTTCATTTTGTTAGGCACATTCGATTGATGACTCCATTCCCTCATCTTCGATTGAAATGCTTAGACGTCTATGGTTCTAATTGGAGGATTTAGGTTCGTCTTCCTCCTCCTCTAACACTTTTGTAGATAAATGCCTCAATTGATTTCAGTTCCACAATTGATGTATCATGTATGTTGTAAATCATTTGTTGATTCCTTCCTCTCAATTCCACCAGCTTTTTTTTCTCAATTTGTTTCAAATTTATTGTTGGGTTCTTTAACTACTTTACCTGCACCTTGCTAATTCCATTCTCATTCAAATGTTTATGAGGCTTCCAAATCTTAAGTTGAATGCTGCTCAATGGAGTCCCAACTTCCTCATTGCCTGGTCATGGCCCGGTAGCTATGTGTAAACCCTATCCCTTACAGATAAGAAAATCAGGGAAAAATCAGTCAACTCAAGAGAGAAAACCGAGTCGGCTCACAAATCGTAACCGATTGAGAAAGGGCTAACTAGGAAATTTATGAATCTCGAGTGACCTAAAGAGTTAGAAAAGTCATGAGAAAGAACATTAGGATGAATTGGAGGAGAAAAAAAAATCGGCTCAAGTGAACAAGAACTGAACTGGTTTGAACCACTATTGAACCGGTTTATAAATTCATTTTTCTAGGTGGCTTAGAAAATTCAATTTTGAGAATTGAGGCCACCATTGGATAGAGAATAAATTTAGATGAATTTACAAATTTTTAATGAATTTACATGAGGCCACAATTTTCTAGGTGGCTTAGATGAATTTACAAATTTTTTAGATGAACCGATCGGTTTAAGCATTGAACCCAGTTTGGACTGGTCCGGTCCGGTTAGGAATAGTGTCGTCTTCTTCATTTAGATGACGGCATTGTTCACTCGCCAGAAAATCGAGCAGCGCCGGTGAAGATGAAAAGTCTATGGCCAGGGAGTTTCAAGCAATAAATGACAATCATAAAGGTGCCAATCGGATGGCTAAGAAGTCCCCGAGCTTCCTATATAAAGAGCTCCTCCTCATTCATCCTCCTCACACCTAAAAACTTCTCTGTCTCCCCACTGCACCAATTTCTGGAGAAGCTCGAACTAAAGCTCTTATTTGGGCATTTTTCTAAGCCAAATAAGGTGAGGTCGGGTTCTTTAGATTTGGGGAGAAGTCAGCTACCCTACGGTAGTCTCCATTTGCTACGAGGATCGCTAGAGAAACACCAGCGTGATCGAACAGTGAAGCAGCTCCAGCGGACCGAAGCTGCCTTGTTTCGATCGAGCTAAAAATGGCCAATTCGAGCCCTTCTCAGGACAAACCAAGCTCTCTCAACACTTCCACAGCCCTCATACGACTGAATTAGAGCTGAAAGGTAAGCCAATTTGGCTCCCCTCTATAATTTTCGATCAGTGTTATTGAGATAATCGATGAAAATTCATTGACCAAATTCTTCCTTAATTCGGCATAAATTGATGCAATTCTTGATCCTAGGAGGAACCTTAGAATGGGAGCTATCTGTCCAAATCGAAAGCTCGGACCATCTCACCCCCGACGGTAAGTTTCTAAGCTTTCTCTCTCTAAGTCCAGTTTTATGACGAAGCTCCATTTGAGCTGAAATTGGATCCAAATGATGTGGTTCAATGTTCCATTGAATCATGTGGAAGTGTAGTAACTCAATTTTACCTTCAATTTCAAAATTAACCTCGATTGATCGGTCAATTTAATGAAATCAAATTCAGCCAGTGTGAAAAGGGGGAAATTGGGGATTTCAAAAATTCGGGGGACTAATGTGCAATTTTCCAAAATTGAGGGCCAATTGGGCATGGAAAAGATGTTGGAGGATCAATTGGTCTATTTTTGGAATTTTTTGGGTCAAATTTGCTATTTTTGTAAATTAGGGGTAAAATGGTAATTTTTGAAAAATTTGGGACCAAATTGGGAATTTGAAAAACTTGAACCCCTTTTGGTTATTTTGAATAAATTGAGGTCCCAAAGTAAATTTTAGATGTTTTGGGACTCAATTTGGGGAAAATTTGGCTTTATGGACCGACCTAGCTGGACCTACAGATGTTTGCCAATGATTTATGGACGGTCTTAATATGGACATACGAGACCTAATGGGGGTACTAGGATGCCCTATGGATTTAGCTACTATCATTAGCATGGCCCATGAATGTGAGCGTCTAGTATAGATGAGACACCATCGGGTAGAACAGACCGGTAGGAAAGAAGCTAGGTGGACAAAAATGGAGAACAAGAATGGGGTTATCTAGGACAATGGAAGGTTATCATACATAAAAGGAGAGAAATACAATTTCGCCAAGAAGAATCCCTTATTGTTCCAAGTGCCAGAAAAACCATGAAAGACCATGTCGAATATGCTACAAATGTAGACAACCTAGCCATTTTGCGAAGAACTGCCCAACCCTTCAGAGCAATACACAACAAAGTACCCACCTACCACTTCAAGGAAACACAAGGGCACTAGACAGGGGCAAGACATCGCCACCACATTGAGAGTCCCGACTAGAAGAAACATGGGAAGACCCTAGTATCGTAGTTAGTACTTACCAAAATTCCCTTGAATAAATATAGCAAAAAAAATTGTAATCTGTTATCATCATAATGAAAGTTACATTTCCTACAAAGATAAGATTGTGATACAAGTAAGAGAAATACAAAGGACGTACCCAAAAAATTTCAAGGAGGAAATGGGAAAGGATGACATATAAGTACGTCACTTTGAGGATAGATACACTCAAGGACACTTAGAATTTCGAAAGAAAGGGGAAGAATACTATCAAGGAAGGAAACCCTAGGGAATCACACATATCCTAACTAAGAGGTAATTGAACCAATAGACGAGGGATAAGGAGATGAGGTTGCAAAGGAAGTACATGCTGAGGTGAAAGAATTAAAGATGGCATGCTAGAATGATCCAAGAAAGTAAGTTAAACCCAAAGGAACAATTGGACAGCTTGGAACTCTCAATCTTGAAATTTTAAGCAAGAACCCTCAAGAGGAAAAACTCACCCTAAGTAGAGAAAGAAGTGAATCTAAAGATATCCTTTTGGGTGTGCAGGTAAGATATGCCTAGTTATGATAAACTCTGGGAAGTGAGTAAACAACAAAAATGATAAGACATTCCTTAAGTGTGTGATTCAAAAGGGCTAAGTGAAAGAACAATGAAAATGTTGACATGTCAAGCAAATCCCAAGTTAACATTAAGGAAAATTATTCTGGGGACAAAACTCCTAAAAGGAGGGGAGAGTTGTAAACCCCGTCCCTTTAAAACAAGGAAACCAGGGAAAGAATCGGTCAACCGAGTGATAAAAACCGAACCGTTCACAAACCCAGTCATTAGAGAATGGGCAATTTGGGGAATTTAAAACTCCTTAATAACCCAAAGGGTACATAAAACCTTGGAAAAGGATCTTAGGACAATTTGGGAGAGAAAACCAGACCGGTTTAAGAGAACTAGATCCGAACCAGATTGAACCGGATTATAAACCGAGTTGGTTCATGAATCGGAATAGATAGAGAAAGGGCAAACTAGGAAATTTATGGATCCTGAGTTACCTAAGGAGTCACAAAAGTCATGAAAAAGGAATTTAGGATGAATTGGAGATGAAAACCAAACCGGTTCAGGTGAACCGGATCCGAACCAGATTAAACCAATTTGTACCACTATTGAACTAGATGCTAAATTCATTTTTCTAGGTGGCTTTAAAAAATTCAAATTTGAGATTTGAGGCCACCATTGGATAGAAAATGAATTTAGATGAATTTAGAAATTTATAGATTTGAAAATTTCAGTTGAATTAGAGGTGAATCGACCGGTTTAAGCTTTGAACCGGGTCCGGACCGATCCGGTCTAGTTCAGAACAATATCGTCTTCTTCCTTCAGATGACAGCAGTGTTCACTCGCTGAAAAATCATGTAGCACTGGTGAAGCTGAAAAGTTTATGGTCAGGGAGTTTCAGGCAATGAATGACTGCCATTAAGGCACAATCGGACGGCCAAGAAGTTCCCGAGCTTCCTAAATAAAGAGTCCCTCCTCATTCATCCTCTCCACACCTAAAAACTCCATTGTCTCTCAGCTGCTCCAATTTCCTACGAAGCTCGAACCAAAGCTCCAATATAGGGTATTTTCTAAGCCAAAGAAGGTATGATCAGGTTCTTTAGAGATGAGGAGAAGTCAACTACATGCCTGTAGTGTCCATTTACTCCGAGGGTCGCCGGAGAAGCGCCGGCGTGATCGAACAGTGAAGTAGCTCTGGTGGATCAAAGCTACCCTATTTCGGTCGAGCTGATGTCGGCCAATTCGAGCCCTTCTCAACCCAAACCAAGCCCTTTCAACACCTCCACAGTCCTCCTACAGCTAAATTAGAGCTGAAAGGTAAGCCAATTTGGCTCCCCTCTGCAATTTTCGATTGGTGCTAGAGAGAGAATCGATAGAATTTTGATGATAAAATTCTCACTCAATTCAGCATCAATTGATGTAATTCTTGATCCTAGGAGGAACCTCAAGACAAGAGCTATCTGCCTAGATCAAAAGCTCGGACCGCCGTGCCCCAGATGGTAATCTTTTAAAGCTTTCACTCTCTAAGACTAGTTTTCCGATGAAGCTCCATTTAAGCTCATTCCAGCATCAAATCATGCGATTCAAAGTGAAATTGAATCATATGAAGGTGTAGGAACTTCAATCTAACTTCATATTTAACAATTAAACTAATTTGATTGGTCAATTTGATGAAATCAAATTCAGCTGAGTTAGAAGGTTGAAATTAGGAGGAACATTTAGGGTAATTTGGAAATTTAAAAAATTTAAGGGACTAAAGTGCAATTTCATAAACTTGAGGACCAATTGGGCATGATAAAGATGTTGGAGGACCAATTGGGAAATTTTGGAATTTTTGGGGCAAAACTTACCATTTTTGTAAAGTATGGGCAAAATGGTAATTTTGGAAAAGTTAGGGGACCACATTGGAAATTTGGGAAATTGAACCCCTTTTGTGAAATTGAATAAATTGAGGTCCCAAGGTGAATTTTAAAAAGTTTTGGGACTCAATTTGAGGAAAAACCGACATTAGGGACTTAAAATTAAGGAAAAATAACTTTAAGGACCTAATTGCAAATAAATGAAAAGTTTGGTTTCCTCATTCATTTGGAATGAATGAAGGCAATTAGGCTGAGGGATAATGAACTAGGATGTTCATATTGTGTAGGAACACGAAGTACCGGGAACGCCAGCAAGGACAAGCTCATGTGAATACAAATAACCGGTCGAGAGGAATTCACTATATTAACGGGTGAGTGGGAATTTAATATCATACTCGATTGGGATGATAAGCACCACAAAAATGAAAACCCACTGCTAAGTGGTATTTTAATCATCACACCTGAGAGAAGTGATGTGGAAATCAAGCGGAAAAACTATTTACCGGTTGTAAGTAGATCATACTCGGTTGGTATGATGAAACTTTCTCGAAGGAAGTGGAAAACCCATTCATCGGTTATAAGCGAAGATGTCCTCATACTAGGTTGGTATGATGGATAGTTGAAAAATATATTTTGTCGGAAGTGCTCTCCCCTGACTTTGTGTCACCACTTAAACATTTTGGGAGACCTTCTCGATAGGAGCTCGAATAGGTCATATAGGTTAGAGGCCTCGGATTTGGAAACTTAAGGGTTAATATGCCCGATTTTGAAAATCTTGAACAGTGGGCCCTAGGCCAGTTGGCACGAGCAAGAGCTCATAAACGAACATGAATTTGTGCCATAAAACTTAAATGAATGAATTGATTGGCCATGGTACCAAGACAGGACCGACATACTCGATGGGCTGGCGGTAGTGCGACATGACAGGTCGACGGACCAGTCGAGACAAACATCTGCAGGTTGAGTTGAGGGTCGAGGTCGTTGGACTAGTGGCACTAAAGATTAAATGGCTTTTGATGAAAACTTTATTTGTACATGCACTTGAGGTTTGGGACCATTAAGATTCCCAGGAAGGGTAGTGATGCATCATAAGGGCTGTTGGATGACATGGTGGCAATAAGGGAAAAGAGAAGCTATTGGGTTTATATTTCTCGTCACACTAGTTAGTCATGGAGTTTTGTGTTTTTACTCCACGGAGTTCTGTGTTTGTACTTCACGGAGTTTCTATGTTTGGACTCAACGAAGCTACTATGTTTGGGGCTTCCGGAAGCTTCTGTGTTTGAGTTTCATGCACACAAGACTGAGACACAGTCTTTGTCCTCATTGGACATAGAGTTTTATTCATGGGATTGAGGTTTGGATGTCACGTACATCCACTCATTCTTAGGGTAGAAGTGGACGTGCTTCTATGTAGGTGGTCGGAAAAGTTGCTCTGATGCCATAAGTGGGTACAGTGGACGGGTTGGCCTGTGAATGTGTGTCCCCTTCATGATTAAGGGTGTGTGTTGGTTGATAATCACACCGGTTATGGTTGAGGAGTAAGTAATGGCTATGAAATTGAGATTTCTAAAATGAGAAATTTTAAAAGAAAATAAGAAGTCTGGCACACTCCAATTCAAATATTTCCCTAAAAGTCAAACTTTAAACACCCATTCATTGAGTCATTGAACTCACTCCCCTCCCTTATATCCCTTTCCAGGTAACTAAGGGCAACCTACCCCAAAGACCTCCTATTAATCACACCTGTAAGACAGGTATGTAAGTTAAAAAGTTTATGCAGTTATGATTTATTTATTCCAAGAAAGGTATAGGTTTAAAGGACGCCTTACTCTTCATGGTTTATAAACAAGGGTCAACCCTTAGTAAACCGGGAGAGTGGCGGGTTGATCACGGGGATTCGACCAAACTAGGCTGGGGCGTGACAAATGATATTTCAAGTGAGCATGGATATATAACGCACATTATCCTAATAGCCATGAGTTGCTCGTGTGTGAGCTTTAAGTGGATACAGTGGCAAGGTCGCTTGGTGCGACGTCGGAATGACATGAGTCCCATCAATGACTACACGAGAGGGAAGGTCATCTAGGATGACCACTGAGTGTTGAATACGTACATACAATTACCCCTCTAACCCGTGGGTCACACATGGGCAACCTCTAAGGGTGCTTTGTTCATTGGTGTGATAAATTGATTATGATATAGAGGATAAAGTTTGAGATAATCAAAATATGGGAAATTGGTATTCAGTAAAATTGGGAAACCTATGTACTTTGAAATAAGCCTTAATAAAAAAATTTTGTAGAGACCGTATCATAAGCTATGTCGTGGCTCGATATCAGTAAACACACTCATTGTACTGTGAGCTCACCCCTCTCCAAAATATTTCAAGTACATGCAAAGGTGCACCAAGGAGTTTATGCTAACCTCAACTTCCAAAAATGCTAACGAGATACAAGACTTGTATGGAATGCATGAAGGTTAATTTTTACTTATCAATTGTACTAATCATGAGTAAAATTTGTAACTAATTTTGGGGCTCACTGTATGTTTTATAAAAATTTATATTTCTACTGAAAATTTTGCATAATTGTGTTCTGAGCCTTACATCTTATCGACTTTACTTTGTTAAAGGTACCCACCATTGTAGTGTCAAGGGGATGTGGCAATTGCCATGGGCACCTCGGCCCAGGAATTCGGACCGGGGTATGATAGGAAGAATTCGTGCTCAAAAGGACTAGATATCAAAAGCTCACCAGAAAAAATCTTTTGGCACTTTCACAATGAAATTATGTCATCTGAAATCATGAGAGTTTGATTAGATATTATGAATCGAGAGAGGGATGAGTTATCATCTCACATTAATTTTTGTAGTGTGAGAATTGATCATATGGTAGGGTTTCAATGAATATTTCTTTCACATGTTCCAAGAGGAAAAGCTGTCAGTATAGAGTATGATTATGTATGAATTGTGTCGGTCAGCGAGACTAGGTATTGTGTAGTCAGGCAGAACGCGTGTGTCCAAATGATGGTTTGCATTGTGTTGGACTAGTTTTCAGTGATTAGTTCAACCAATATCGATTTTGTTTTAGTCAGTTCACTACAAATTCGACCAATTTTTAGCCCAATTTATTTTTATTAAAATTCTTTGATCAATTTTCTATAAGTTGGTGCCAAAGATTCCCTTTTCTCAATTTTTAAGATCTTCAGAAGAATCACAAAGTTCTTGGTCCATGTCGATTTTATACTGATTCGGTCCTATTCTTGCATTGATCTTTTCCTAGTCTTCATTTTTTTATTCTTGCACATCATCCAAGGGGTATTTTGCCCCATTCGACGGTGGAAATTCGGCCAGGGTATGGTCTTTGACCTCTAATTGATATTCAGTTGGAATTATCAAGTTTAGGAAATGATGGTGTTACATTTAAAAGTCTAAGATTTCAAAAGGATTAGTATGGAGGCATAAGGATTAAATTGTAATTTTACCAATATTAAAGAATAAAATGCAAGATTTGTAAAAGTTAAATATTTAAGTAAAAAACTTAGAGATTTTTTTAGCATTATGGTAAATGCGGCCAATATGAGAATAACCTAGGATTTTATGAATAATCATAGAAGGGGTTTGTATAAACTAGTTCGCCAAGAGACAAATCGAGTGAATTGAGCCCGATGGAAAAATTCGTAATTTTTAGAAAATTACTTGACAGATACAAGAGATATTAAGATAAACCAAATCTTACCTTCTTGATATAATTTGACTAAATATAGTAATCCAACACACTATCATATGAGAATCACACTTCTCAAAATAAATGAAAATCTTCTAGGACGAACAGGTCCCAATTAAAATAGTGAGTAGTATTGTTAATAACAAGTAAGATTTGACTGACCACTATACTTTACGACTTTTTTTTAACTCCATTATTGTGTGCAAGCTTTTTGAAAAAAAAAGTATTATAAAAATTTCACCTAAATGACATGGATTTATACTCTATAATAAAGAAACGATTGATGCTCTATTATATTTGAAATATAAGAGCTTAAAGCCATGATTTGTAGATCATAAAAAAGGGGCTAAAATGCCAAGAGAATTATAAATAAGTTATTAAGATTTCTTAAAAAATGCAAGCAAGGAAGTAGGTTAGATAACAAATAAAACCTCTAATGATAGGTATCCACCATACATGTTGAATCAACCTCTATTTTTTTATGCAAATATTGAATATTTTTAGGAGATTATGTTCATGTTAGAGTTAGACAATAAGGAGTGGAATAAGGGGGAGTTTTGTTTTAGCTTCAAGGTTACCTTAGACTCAAAGAGACATATGGTGGGGCTCCAAGCATACTTATGGTCACGAGAGATTATAGTACAGCCTTATTGTGTAGGTGTTCAATAAAGCACTAACTTTAATACCCTATGAGAGTACGATTCTTGTGTAGTGATTTGCGAGTGTACTTTTGCACATACTCTCATAGATCTCAATCGAGAGGACGACTCTTATGTAGAGATTTGTGAGGAGAGGTACACACATACCCTAGATGAACTCGACTTGTTGATAAATGACATTCAGGGCATGGTAAAGTCATGTTGTGTGACTAACATGTTGCTTAACTTTCATGTGTGTCATGAATTAAAAACTTATGTTAAATCCTAATAAAAGGATCTAAAAAGTAGGGGGAATATGGGAGCAAGATGTAGTAAAACTTATAGAATCATTAATATTAAATATTTTTAGTATAGGATAGGATGGAAGCAATGTAATTATTTAACATCGGTAATCTTATTTAATATGATGTGAGCTCACCTGCCACAAATTATTTTTAGGCGAAAGTAAATATATATAAAAATATAACATTACTTAGAACTTTGAGATATATATCTCAAAGTAGTGTACAAATAATTTTTTATTTTTTATAATTTGTTATTATTTCTAATAATTTTGTATATATTTTTTAAATACATAATTTATAAAAAATATTAAAATTTTTGTATTAATAAAAAGGATGTAAATATCAATTATTATAATATTAATAAGAAGTGATAATTTATTATTTCTCTTATGTAGGAAAATTAGCTCGAAATGTGATAAGAGTCTTTTTTTTTTTTTTAACAAAACAGACAATAACTCACATTTTTTATTTAAATCGTAGGCTCTCTCTACATCTTCAATAGTCTTTATACCATATTTCAACAATCTTAATTTCTCTTTCTTTTGACTTCTTATTTCAAACTTACTTATTAAGCCTAAATCGACCATTTTGAGCAAAGTTCAACCCATTTTTTTTATATCTCAACAAAAATAATCTATATATATATAATTGTATGAATTATTTTTATCATTTAACTTATTTTATCTTTAACGAGATTATTTTTCACTTTCTTTTTAACGGATATTTATTTAATCCGAACATTTATTTCAATGCAATCCCTCACTATGATTTTATTATTGAACATCTTCTTATCCAAGTCTAAATAATATATTGCATTACTTTTTTAATCATTATATTCATATACAATCTCAAGATTCGTATGTCTTGTGATATTTGATATTTTTAATATTGTGGGGAGTAATAAATAATCAATCATCTTATATATACAATACACGAGTCCGAATAAATAAAAGTTCACTTGAGTTGTGTGTAGACACGTGAGCCCCATCCAATATTACTAGATTTTCATGTGATAATGCTAGATTTTTTTCTGTGACATGTGAATATGTTAAAATTATATAAATTCCAAAATTTTACAAATCTATCATTCAATATTGTAAGAATAATACACATTATATTTATATTTTTTCTATTCTCTTTACATAAAAAAAAATCAAATCTTTATATGTTCTATACTTTAGTTTATGTGAATATTGTGAAATTATTGAGTATAAGAAATTTCTCACAATGGTATAAAATTATAATTGACTATTTTTTTTGAGTGAGTGCATCTACCATAATTGTTCACAATTATTGAGTATCTTTCAAGGATAATGTCTTAAAAGTTTATGACCTTAAAATGCGCTAATTCTGCAATGAAATGTATGAGTGACTGTAAAATCATCAAATGAATAGAATACTGCCATTGGGGATAGAATTATGTCCTTATGGCAAGGCTAATATCTAACTCCAAAGTTAAAGTACTAGAAAAGACGCAAAAGCTATCCAAGTCTTAGTCCAAGTTGGAGGACTTTTATAAAGTAATGTAGAGCAGAAATCAAAATAAAATTAAAAGCAAGTACACACCAGGTACGAAACCATGCATATGCCCACCATATGATTGCCAGGTTGCAGATCATCCTCCTCATTGGAATTCATCTTCTGCTCCTAACTGAGTTTTTATGACCCAAATTGGTGGCATGCATATATGATTCATATACACATATGTCATGAGCTCAGTATTTTGCTCTAGTGAACGGTTGCATATGCGGCCTTAGGACTCGTTCGGAAGAAACTAAATTAGCATTAACATGTAGAATACTTTGATCTTAGAGAAGAATTAAAGGCTGAAGTAAGACAGATACTAGAAAGTATTGAAAACTCTGAGGAGGAAGTCTCCTACAACTATGACACGATGAATTTTCACGTCCAACTCTCAACTTTGTACACTTTTAATTTCCCGACATATTGACACTTAGAATGGCCGGGCACTAAATATGTCATAAACTCTATTTTTGAATTTAGTTGTTTGGATTAATTTGAATGTGAGGGGTTGAGAGTGCAAATAAAGGGATATATTTAAAAATATTAAAAAGTTTTAATAATATATGGTTTGGATAAAATTAAAATTAGTTAAAATTTTTATTAATGAAAAAGTAAAAAAAATTATTATTTTAATTAAATTAAATAATTTATTAATTATTATATATAATTTAATTATATTAAATATACTATATACGAAAATAATATATTATATAAAATAATTATCTTATTATTATAAAAATAATAAAAAAATATATAATAAATTATATTATAAATTTTGAACCGTTAATTTTTTATATATAATATTTATATTATATAAAATATTATTAATGTATAAATTTATTTAAAATATATAATAATATAAATAATACATAAATTAATTTAATCAATAAATTAAACAAGGGTTCCAAATATTTAAAGTATCACGTGATTATGTGTAACCCCAATTAAAATTTTGTTGTACTCATCTGGCCCCCCATTGAGTCTGGCATGTTGCATTTGCTTGGTGACAGGTGGGAGACTCTCGTCCCGAATTCTCGTCTTCATTATAGTGCTACACCTTTCCTTTGTGCTAAAAGATTGTGGATGGGACCAACTCTTCTGATTGCTATGGAATCTTTTCTTGATTGGACTTGGTAAGGGACCATAGGACTTATTGCATACAGTGAGTATGGATTGTCTATTACTTGAGTATATCTCATTTCCCCTTTCTTCAACACTTTCTTGCGTGTAATCTTCCTTTGATCAAAATCCTCTCATTCACATGGTTGGAATCACTAATTTAATAAAAAAAAATGGATGATCAAATCCCTTGCACAATTGCTAGGATTTAGAAGAGAGAGTGCAAATGCTGATGTATAGTAAAATGATCCAATCTTTTATTAATTTTTTTTTGCCTCTACTTTTCTTAGATTTATAAAATTTTCATATCATTTCTATTGATTTATAATATTAATTAATTCAATGGACAATGCCCTATAAATCACCTACAAAGTGATTCCAATTTAATATTATCTTGATATGCATTTCACCCAAATAAGTTATTAATGTGTATTTGTTATCATATCTAATATAATATATATATTGTTGAGAATAATATTCAAAATTAAATAATATATAGAAATATATTGGATTTATAATGTTACAAATTTACCACTAATTACAAGTTATAATTTTTAAATAGATATGTAGTTGTACTTATCGTTTCACAATATCTTTTCTAATCCAATACGTTGGAAAATTAAAATATGATTGGAAATCATATAAAAAGTTAGGTTAAATTAGATAAAATAAATTTGTTTAAATTGAGATTTAAATCTTCGCGTAAATTAAAACATATGAAAATTTGAAATATTTATTCTAAAAAAAATTAAATTAATTTAGAAAATTTATAAAATATAAATAAATTTAAAAATTAGTTAAATCTTACTAAATTATCTCATACCTAAATCATTTAAGGAAAACAAAAATACTAAAAAAATGAAGAAATTTAGAAAAGAAAGAGTAGAGAGAAAGATCGCACACAATAGATAAGATTGTGATAAATGGTGTGATAAATGCATATTAATGTATACAATAATTAAGTAATATTTTGGTTATTACTCCCCCTCAAACTAAATGGGAGTTCACCAATGTTGAGCTTGTCTCATAAAAGAGAGAGACGGGTAGAAGGGAGACCTTTGGTGAGCAAATCCGCCAATTGAGCAGTAGTTCCTATAAAACGAACATTGAGTAAACTTTGACGCACTTGTTCACGAACAAAATGAAAATCAATCTCAATATGTTTTGTGCGAGCATGGAAGACGGGGTTGGCAGTGAGATAAATGGCTGAAAGATTATCGCACCACAAAACTAGAGAATGAGTGGAAGAGATGCCAAGTTCTTTAAGAAGAGATTGAAGCCAGATTAGTTCAGTGGTTGCATTGGCAAGACTTTTGTACTCGGCCTCAGTGCTAGATCGAGCGACTGTTCGTTGTTTCTTAGAACTCCATGATATAAGATTGTGGCCAAGAAAAATTGCAAAACCACTAACAGAACGTCGATCATCCGGATTTCCGGCCTAGTCAGCATCAGAAAAACAGTGAAGACTAGAAGGAGGATGTCGCCAGAGAGTAAGACCATGATGAAGTGTCCCTTGAAGATAGTGGAGAATGCGCTTAACAGCAGTCCAATGAGTAGTGGTGGGATGATGCATAAATTGACAAACCTGAAGAACCGCATATGCGATGTCAGGTCGAGTGAGAGTGAGATACTGTAGAGAGCCGACAAGTTGACGATATTCAGTAGGATCAAGAAGAGGAAGGCCATCATATTGTGAAAGTCGGGGACCATAGGCAACTGGTGTGGAAATGGGCTTATAAGTACTCATGGCAGCCCGGGAGAGAAGATCATGAATATACTTCTGCTGTGTGAGATATAAACCATGAGAGTGAGCAGTAACTTCAATGCCTAAAAAATGATGAAGTGGACCAAGATCCTTAATAGAGAAGTCTCTATGAAGGGCATGAAGGATGTTCCCAATGGGTGCAACAGAAGAACCAGTGAGAATGATATCATCAACATAGATAAGTAGAAAAATAACAAACTCACTCGTGCGGTAGATAAATAGAGAGCTATCAGCAACAGAGCTACAAAAACCAAGTTGATGAAGATAGGAACTCAAGCGGAAGAACCAAGCACGAGGAGCTTGTTTGAGGCCATAGAGAGATTTGCGTAGGCGACAAACGTGGCTAGGAAAGCAAGGATCAACAAATCCAGGGGGTTGATCCATATAAACTTCCTCATTGAGATAACCATGAAGAAAAGCATTATCCATATCAAGCTGACGAATGGTCTAATTGAAAGATATAGCAAGGGAAAGAATTACCCGTATAGTAACAGGTTTAATAACGGGGCTGAAGGTATCATCATAATCAAGACCAGGACGCTATGAGTAGCCCTTAGCGACAAGACGAGCCTTATATCGAGCCACTGAGCCATCAGAATGATGCTTGATTTTGTAAACCCATTTGCACCCTACAATAGGCTGACCAGGTGGAGCGGGCACGAGATCCCAAGTCTGGTTGTGAAGAAGAGCGACAAGCTCAGTATGAATAGCCTTAACCCAAAAGGAGTGACGAGAAGCTTAGGAATAAGTACGGGGTTCCATAGAGGCAATGAACACTGTAGGATCAATAGTGAAGTGCTGTTGAGGTAGACTGCCATCTTGAGAGTGAGTCACCATACGCGAAACTGGAGGTGGAGCAGGAGCATGATCCAATGTAGGAGAAGAAGATAGTGCAGCATGATCATCTTCAACAAAAATAATAGGTGAGTCAACTTGTGTTTGTATCGGAGATTGGGGTAACATACCTGAGTCCAGAGGTGGAGACGGGATGGGTGTGGGGAGATTCACCATAGGAGGGTGCACGACAGGAGGAGGGGAAGGCATACATGTGGAACTCGAGAAGGCAAATGGATTGTGTGACATAGAAATATGCGTCCTGTTTGAGTATCAAGACAACGATATCCGAGATAATTGGAGGGATATCCAAGAAACACACAAGGAGTTGAACAAGGTTGAAGTTTGTGAGCAAGATAAGGGCGGAGATAAGGAAAGCAATGACAACCAAAAACTCGAAGTAACTTATAATCAGGAGTAGAATGGTGAAGTACCTCATAGGGGGATCGAAAGTGGAGAGATCTTATGGAAAGGCGATTGATAAGGAAGACAGTGGTCTCAAAGGCAAACGGCCAATATTTGGTGGGAACATGAGGGTGAATAAGAAGAGTAAGACCCATATCGATAATGTGACGATGCTTACGTTCGGCAGATCCATTTTGTTGAGGTGTGTGTGGACAGGAGATTCGTTGGAGAATACCTACGGATTGTAACTCAGATTGGAAAGCACTAGAAATAAATTCTTTAGCACCGTCAGATTGGAGAGATTTAATCCGTTGACCAAGTAAATTTTTAACTTGTAAACGGAAGGCACGAAAAACAGAGAGAACATCAGATCGTTGTTTCATAACAAAATACCATGAAAATTTGCTATAATCATCCAAAAAATGAACATAATAGCGATGACCTATAGAGGAAATAATGGGGGATGGTCCCCAAATATCTGTGTGAATTAATTCGAGAGGATGGGTACTCTTATGGTGAGTGACTGGAAATGGTTGTTGAGTAATTTTACCACAAGAGCATGAGTCATAAAAGGGTAAGGGAGAAATATTATTCATTGATAAATGATCTGAAAGCACACGACTCATAATTTGAAAAGAAGGGTGACCCAAACGTTGATGCCACCTAGGATCAGACTCTATGCAACTAATACAAGCAATAGAAGAAATATTACAACGAGTGCGTAAATAGTAGAGACCGTTCCTACGACTCCCGCGGAGCAGCTCCTGATGAGAAAAGAGATCTTTGATAAGAAAATGAGTGGAATAGAATTCAAAATAGCAGGAATTGTCTTGAGTGAAACGAGACACAGATAATAAGTTGAGAGAAATTTTGGGAATATAATAAATATTAGTAAGTGAGAAATGTCGGGAATGTGAAGTTAAATAGGCAAATCCAGAAGAGATAATAGGTAAACCTGTCCCGTCTCCGATCGTGAGGTGCTCAGGGAGTGTCAAATCGTCCTAAATAGACAAGTGTGACAGATCATTAGTAATATGACTTGTAGCACCTGAATTGACATACCAGTCTAGATGATGTGGACTGGGTTTATGTCCATAAGAAGAATGAGCCTGAGCAGTAGAGGATGTGGGCTTTAATTCGAATGATGGACAGTGATGGGCTGAGTGGCCAATGAGCCCACATAGCTGGCATATCACACTATAGGAAAAAGTAGGCTTAGGAGAAGTGGGCCGAATTGTAGTGGTGGGTTGGGCATCCGTCTGACGTGAACTAAAATGTGGTCCAGATCCGCGTGGTTTGAATCCCTGTAAAGAAAAATTCCCATGATTTTCAAGAGTTTGTCCCCGGCCTCTATCAGTTCTTCCATTGCGTCCTCCTCTATAATTATGGTGTTTGAGATCACTGAAGCGAGGACGGGGTGGAGTTGGAAGGAGTCCTCGTGGTCCGCGACTAGAGAAGGCAGCAGCATGAGATGCAGACTTAGAAAAATCTCCGAGTAGGCCAGAGAGCGGTGCACTACTGGAGCCGAAGTCAGTACCATATTTTTGAACTCGTCATGCATCTTGAGCAAGGAGAAGAGCCTTCAGCGAATCAAGAGTCATTGCTTCGAAAACTAGTGACATTACAAGGGTAAGAGCTTCCCATTCCCTATCTAAACCATCAAATAATTTGTCCTTGATTTCATGATCTGGTTTCGGATGACCGATTTGAGCAAAAGAGGTACCTAAGTTGGAAATGGTTGCCAAATAAGATGCCATAGGCTGTTCTCCCTTCTTCAACTCCCTCTAGTGTTGATCAAGGATATCCTTTTGAGCGCGGGTTTGGGAGCTATACAAAATTTCAAGCTGGCTTCAGGCGTCTGCAGAGGCAACAGCTTCGATTATCTGTAAATTCACCTCAGTAGATAAAGAGGCAATTATAGTTGTTAAAGTGAACTTATCCCGGATAGTCCACGCTTCATATTCTGGGTTGATTGTTTCAAGCTCAGTAGCTCCTTATTTCAGCATCATAGTGGATTTAGGTTGAGGGATACTACCATCTGCATATCCAAATAACTGATATGCTTGCAGCAAATTTGTGATATTGTTTCTCCAAAGATAGTAATTAGTATTGTCTAACTTGATAGGTAATGTATGGAGTGAATTAGGAAGGATTACTGTGGTAGAGGAACTCATATTTGTAGAGAAAGATAAAAATATTGATACCACGTACGGAGAAAATTGGTTTTGAATATAAGGTGATTGCTCAAAAGTCGTCAATAGTAGGCAGCAGATGTGTTCTGGATCTTCAAAGCTGGAACAATGATGCGAAGATTTAGGTTAGCTCTAATACCATAAAAAAAATGAATAAATTTAGAAAAGAAAGAGTAGAGAGAAAGAGCGCACAATATATAAAATTATTTTGTGTTATTAACTGTAATATAACATCCTATTTATATACAACTCAATAATAAATTAACATATTAAATAGTGTGATAAATACATATTAATGTATATAATAATTAAGTAATATTTTAGTTATTAAAAACTATCTCTAATCAATAGAAACATTTGATCAACTGGTGAAAACACCAATCAAACTAGGTAAATTTTATGTAAAGTTTAAGCGATTGTAAACTAGTTGAATTGATCAATAGCTTCACAAGTCAACTTATGCAAGGGTGGCATGCTCCAGAACTACGACAAGAAGACACGTGTTACATATGTGTTCTTCTTCCATCATGTTTATATTACACTGGGCTAAAGGAGTGAGAGGGAGAAAGAGAGGCGAATAGTAAATTTTCTTCTGTTGAGAGATAATTTCACGGGAGACAATCTTTTCGGCTAATTCAACGGGCTTACAACTAGTTCAACCTTCAAAGATTCCTATATAAATACGGACGCTCTCCCTCCCTCACCACCTTAAAATCCTTCCTTGAATCGATAGTGCATAGTTTGCAGCGAGGTGACTTCCAAAGCTTCGACGAGTAACTTTTTGGTATCAAGGGAACTTGCTATTAAGTTCTATAGAAACCTATGAATCTCCTCTGCAGAGTGATCTTGCTTGATCTCAACCGGAGGAGGGTCGACATGATCAAATCGTATCACCTAATGCGTCCAGAATAGGACCTTCCATTGTTAAGATGATTTTGCCCTCCAATGAGTAAAAATAATTACGAAAGCTCCCAAGGAATCTTCTAGGCATGCTTAAGCTTCCTCCATAACCATAACCATCACGCGGTGATGGTAAGACATTTCTATTCCCCATCATTGTAAACTTTAAATTTTATTATTTTTTATCGAATACCTATTAATAAAAAATGCAAGTACCTATAATGCAATTTGTACACCACTTAATCCTAAGAGATTTTAAAAATATTTAATGTAATAGTTTTCCCACGATGATCAAAATAGAGTTAAAAGTAGGTCAAGTGAATCGGTACAAAACTGGAAATAATTATAGAAATATGTAGGAGTTGTTTAAAATTATAATATGGTCAAATTGAGAGATTAAAACTCTAGTTGTAAAGGAATTAAAATTTTAGAGGTTAAAGTGTAAATTCAGAAATTTTGGGGAGTAAAATGAAAATTCTGAGAAGTACGAGGGTAAAAATAGAAATAAGAATGATTTAAGGACTTAAAAAGAAAGATTTAGGGAAATTTTGAAGTCAATTTGTGAAGAGGGATAATATCAGGACTTAAATGCAAATATGAGGAAATATAGGGACTTTAATGTATTTAAAAGAAATATAGGAATCTAAATATAAATAAGATAATGTTTTGGAAAACTTTGCAAGTAATTTGGTGTTAAATGATAAATATAAAATATTTGAGGAAAATGGTTATTTAAAAGAGTAAAATTGTAATTTTAAAAAATTAAGAAATAGTATAAGAAATTACCAAGTATATAAACAACTAAAAAAAATTGTTTTCTTATCAATAAATGGTAATAATAAGTGATAGTGATCTAAAATTTTTACTTTGAACTCTCATAATTCATCTAAGAAATGGGAACATATTTGTACAAAAATTAAATTTTCTTTTTATTAAACTAATTGTAAATAAAGTAAAAAATTGTAAAAATAATAGAATATCATATATACGTGGAGACATCTTTTATATTATAAATGTTCGAGTAAATACTTCATAAAAGATCTTGGAATCCATATAATTGTCGCCCATCCTAACACTTGTACTTGTATCAATGGTACATGTATAGCACCACAAGCCTCTACTTCTAGTGGGGTGGAGATATGCACCGGCATGCCTCCTGCTATCTCAAGTGGTTCGTGCATAGTATTCCACACATGTGAAGAAAAAATCACAATTAATTTTCATGCTACCTATATCAGGCGGTGTCCAAGATGTAGATACAACTAGGTTAGGCAGCGGTCGACCAGGGGAATGTGTTATTGATATCTAAAGTTCACTTAAAGCACCTGGATATTGTCCAAAGTAAAATTTGCATTATGTATAACATTTTCAAACTTAAAATGTTTTTGGTCTTTCCAAATAACGAAATAGGTTTGTGCAAAATGACTAAGATTTACCTATAGGTGTAGTTTATCCAATTTTAGTGCGAGAAAACAATCATTCAAGCCAAGTGAAAAGGTGTCATGTAACACTATTAGTTGTAAGGCCACACACAAAGAAAACATATAAATCGAGTCCACACATTCAAACAACATATGTTATATAGATTCAACTTGACCACATATATCACAACAAACAAAATCAGCTAGTTCACGAGTATATAAATTAGTTTGGACCGACAACGCATCAATGCTACTCACTATAAGAATTTTTTTATATTTGGGGCACTTTCCATCTGCCATATAGTTTTCCACACAATGTTATGGATGTGGGTCGAGGAGGATGTTTCATCAGAAACATCCAACCTATCAACGTCAAATATAAAAGCATATGCATAATGTTTCCAGATTTTTCATATGGCCATATCAGTTTATCTAATTTATTCGCAGCTAGCACATGCATTTTCCTAATAGAATCTAGCTCAATATGTGATATGATAGATGATAACATGTTTAAATTCCAATTATCAATAACCAATATTAAAATGGAGCATACTCTCAAATGGCATAGACTATCATCAGGAGGAGGATTCAAGTTTCTTATTTGAGAGGGTGAGAAGCCAAGCCACTGGTCCTCATTCCCTACCTGTCATATTAATTCAACTTTGAGTAGATATTTACCTACTTGAATACTTCTACAAAGTCAAGATAATTTAGAGCCTAAAGAGGATGAAAAGTATGTGAGCTTATAATACTTCCCTTTTAAAACTCTTGCGCAAAAGGAGTTTGGGTTATTCATTAGTTTTCATATTGATTTCACAAGTATGGCTATTTATTATAGGTGTGGAGATTTTTGAAACTCATTCCTTTACGTTCTTTGATGTCATTCATCTTGCAGTATTTGAGCCAATATGTTTTATTCTTTCCATTGTGGTGACATCACTAAAAGTTGACAATTTGGGAATTAAGTTGTGTACACAAATCCTATGTAAATAAGAAACAACTTGTGTAACATTAGAATTTATTTATAGTTTAAATTTAAGCTCTATTGAACTCAAAATAAAAATTGGACCAAAACTAGAATCCTAATCCAAAAATAATAATCTAATCAAGAATGAAAACTAAAACTTGATTAGAAATTGAATAAGAAATCTAGGTAAATTTTGGAATGGAAACATAAATAAGGAATTGAGATCAAAGTATATTATTAAATGATGTCTCAAACAAAAAATAATAATTTTTGGAAAAAGCCAATTTTGACATATTGGGATTAAGATTTCGATTTAAATTAACTAAGGGACCGAGAAGGGAAAAGGTAATCTAATTAGATTAAAAAAATAATAAGAAAGAGAGTCGGGTTAATGAGATTTGGGTGGACCTGACTCGCAAAAATGTCTCCCATAAATTTGCGACTCCCAATGACTACGTTCTATCGGTAGCCCTAAGTTGGGAACACTCCAATTGGGCAAATGGTTGATCAAATTCCACATAATAAAATGTAAGGATAAGCTAATAAGTCTCATATTGGTCTCCTATAAGATTAATTGCATTTTAATCTACTCAATAGATCGAATTTCTAATCCAAAGTTAGAAAAATCGGCATCGGAACATCTACTAGTGTCGATTTAGGTGGACCTGACTTGCCAAAATCATCCCCTCTAAATCTATGACACCCAACGACTACTCGCTACCGATAGCCCCAAATTGGAAACATTCTAATAGGGTAAATGGTTGATCAAATTTCACATAATAAAATGTAGGGATAATCTAACAACTTCTATATCAAACTCCTATAAGATTAATTGTATTTTAATATACTCAATAGATCGAATATCTCATCCAAATTCGAAAAACTCGGCACCAGAACACCTCCCGACATCCGAGTGATTGGGATTCAAAGTCTCCCTTACCCAACCACCAAATGAGGTGGTTGGGTAAGGGAGGTTCATAATACGTCTCCTATCCAAAAAGATGTACATTTAAACCTTCCTACTCTTGTCATATAAGGGTTCAAGAAGGTTTCCATCGCATCGGGTGTATCTAAACTTCGAACACCCCCATGAATCCTTCTTCTTGGTTCCTTAGTGATCAGGATCCCCTTGCGGTTTGCCTACCTAGATTCACTGCCAGTCATAATACCCTTCCCTTTCTGGGGGACTCTATAAACCAGTGAGCTTGGTGATAGTCACACTTGTGGTTCTGGTTGGGAGATGCCTAACCGACAATCTTGCACCTTGTGCCCTTGTTAGCCACAGCCAAAACACATTACCACCCCTCGGTAGTGTCCCTTATGACCCTCTTTACATTTAGGGCACCACAATGGCTCTATGGCTTTGCATACCACTTTCATAATTCCCTAAGCCTTCTTTGGATGGTTCTACACTCTCGGGCCTTGTGACTTAGTCGTCCACACTCAAAACACTTGCTCGTCCCACATAGCCCTTTGTGGAACTGGTTGTGGTGTGGGCACCGAGGGGATTTACCCTGAACACTCTTTAAGTTTGTTTGGGTAGGCCTTCTACTTAGGCCAATTTGCATACCGACTATTGTCCATAGTATCATTCTTACCCCTCAAAGCCAATTTTGGCTCCATTCTCTTTTCCCACCATGCCATAGGTCCATTCCACGACTTTCTTTTGAAAGTCGTGGCCCTTGGCATTCTTTTGGCATTTTTGCAAGACACCTAGGAGACCATCGTAGTTGCTCCCGATAAAGGTAGCCACATACGCTGGTGGTGTAATCCTCTAACATGTGTCTCCATCTCATTAGCACTCCTAGGGCATCTTCAGAACTCTTTGGGTGGGTAGCATACAAACTCCTCTACGCTTTATTGCTCTATCATAGCTTGGGTAGTGGAAATTTTACGTTTAAGGACTCAACTCAACAAATACATTTCCTTTTATTAGTATTTTTATACTTTTCCCCTAAATGGATTGTTATGTTATATATGAATGCTTTACCAATGTTATTACCATTTTTCCATCCACCCCAAAATACTTCATTTCCAAAATCTTCTATTTTGAAAACACAGGCTCTAATAGCACCAAAAGTTGTCATGCCCTGACTTGATTCATTAACAAGCGGACTCGTGCGACTAGCTAATCCCCTCGATGTTATAGTGGTGGGATCCTTCACCAAAGTAAAACCAACGGAACTAAGGCTCATAATAGAAAATGCTATTGTTTTTAATGGAAATTTGAAACTTTTCATTAGAGCGTGCCCCAAAATTAGTTTAACAAGAACCCATGAATATAACAATTGATAAGTAGTAAACTGCAACCTTTGTGAGCAGGGTTGGAGGCTACCTCGGATGGTCAGTGGCTTGGGAATGTCTTCTCGCCTTTGTCCCTAGTCTCCTTGCCTTTCATCCGCAATAGTTTGAGGGAGGGGTGAGCTCACAACTCAATGAGTGGGACACTAATGTCGCGCCATTATATGGCTTATGACCTAAATCTTTCCCATATACCACCTAGCATGTTATATGATTTACTCCACTCGTATTTGCCTATACGAGCCTCTAGTTTATTTCCGACCTTGAGATGCACATCTTGGGCCATCTAACTCGTAGTCTAAGCTACACTCGGGTTATCCTCGGTCTCCCCCTTTTAATATTTTACTTTTATCACATTAAAGGCAAACATCAGGACATAGTCTCACACACATGCATGCCATACGCTCAGGCAACACTACTAGGTTACTTATAGCCCCGACTCCACCCGTCAACTCAAGCCTAAACAACAACATGACATATGATCGTATGGCACTACTAGGCTACTTATAGCTCGCGCCTCGACCCGACAACTTTAGGCTTTAGCACAAAACAAAGAGGCACTCATGGCCCCAAACACACAATTACATTCCACCTGAAATGGATCGTGTAAACCCCGTACTTTGATAATAAGAAAACCAGGAAAAAGAATCAGTCATTTCCAAAGAGAAAATCGAGTTGGTTTATAAACCGAAACCGATAGAGAAAGGACAAACCGGGAAATGTATGGATCCCGAGTGACCTAAATAGTTACAAAAGTCATGATAAAGGACTTTAGGGTGAATTAGAGGTGAAAACCAAACCGGTTTAGGTGAACCGAAACTGAACTGAATTGAACCGGTTTGAACCACTATTGAACTGGTTTCTAAATTCATTTTTCTAGGTGGCTTAGAAAATTCAAATTGAAGAATTTAGGCTACCATTTGATAGAGAATGAATTTAAAAATTTTTAATTTTGAAAAACTTGATCGAATCAGGCCTGAACTGATTGGTTTAAGCATTGAACCCGGTTCGGACCGGTGTGGTTCAGTTCAGAACAATGTCGTCTTCTTCTTTTAGATGACAACACTATTCACTCGCCAAAAAATCGAACAACACTGGTGAAAATGAAAAGTCTTTGGCTAGGGAGTTTCAGGCATTGAATGACTGTCATTAAGGCACCAATCGGATGGCCAAGAAGTCACCGAGCTTTCTATATAAAGAGTCCATCCTCATCCATCCTCCATATACTTGAAAACTCCACTCTCTCCCTACTGCTCCATTTTTCGGTGAAACTCGAACTAGAGCTCTAACTTGGGCATTTTTCTAAGACAAAGAAAGCGTGGTTAGGTTCTTTAGATTCAGGGAGAAGTCAGCTACCACGCCCTGACCTGGTTTGATCGAATCCCCATGAGCAACCCGCCACTCTTCCTAGTTTACTAAGGGTTTTCCCCTCCTTTAAACTTGGGAGGAGTAAGGCATCCTTTAAACCTGTACCTTTCCTGGAATACATAAATCAAAACTGCATAAAAATTTTAACTTACATACCTATCTTGCAGGTGTGACTAATAGGAGGTCTTTGGGTAAGTTTCCCTTGGTTACCTGAAAAGGGATATAATGAAGGGGGTGAGTTCAACAACTCAGTGAATGGGTGTTTAAAGTTTCACTTTTAGGGGAAAATATTTAAATTGGAGTGTGCTAAACTCCTTATTTTAAAATTTCTCATTTTCAAAATCTCAATTTCATTGCCATTACTCACTCCTCAACCATAACCAGTGTGTTTATCAACTAACACACGCCCTTCATCATGAAGGGAAACACACATGATTAAAACTCTGTGTTCGTATGAGGACAGAGACCATATCTCGGTCTCGTGCATATGAAACTCAAACATAAAAGCTTCAGGAAGTCCCAAACACATCAGCTTCATAGAGTCCAAACATAGAAACTCTGTGAAGTACAAACACAGAACTCCATGGAGTAAAAACACAAAACTCCATGACTAACTGGTATGACGAGAAACACAAACCCAGTAGCTTCTCTTTTTTCGTTATCGCCACCATGTCATCTAGCAGCCCTTAGGACGCACCACTACCCCCTCTTGGCCATTTTAATGGTCTCGAACCTCAGGTGCATGCACAAACAAAGTTTTTCTCAAAGGCCATTTAATCTTTGGTGCCACTAGTCCAATGGCCTCGACCCTCAACTCAACTTGCAGTTGTTTGTCTCGATTGGTCCGTCGACCTATCATGTCGCACTACTACCAGTCTATCGAGTATGTCGGTCTTGTCTCAGTACTATGGCCAAAAACAATTCATTTACTTAATTTTACATGGCTTAGAATCATGTTTATTTACGAGCTCCTGCTTGTGCCAACTGGCTTAGGGCCCATTGTTCATGATTTTCAAAATCGGGCATATTAGCCCCCAAGTTCCAAAATCGAGGCCTCTAGCCTATCTAAGCTATTTGAGCTCCCGTCAAAAAGGTCTCCCCAAAATTTTAAGCAGTGGTACACAGTCAGGGGAGAGCACTTCCAACAAAATAAACCTTTCGTTTGTCTATCATACCAACCGGGTATGATGACATCTTTGCTTATAATCGATAAGTGAGTTTTCCACTTCCTTCCAGGAAGTTTAATCATACCAACCAGGTATGATCTACTTACAACCGATAAGTAGTTTTTCCGTGTGATTTTCACATCAGTCCTCTTAGGTGTGATGTTTAAAATACCACTTAGCAGTGGGTTTTCATTTCCGATGTGCTTATCATCTCAACTGGGTATGATATTAAATATCCCACTCACCCGTTAATGTAGTGAATTTCTCTCGACCGGTTCCTTATATTCACGTGAGCTTATCCTTGCTGGCCTTCTCGGTACTTATGTTCCTATACGATATGAACATCCTTATTAATTATCCCCCGACCTAATAGCCTTCATTCACTCCAAATGAATGAGAAAACCATCTTTTCATTTATTTGCAATTAGGTCCCTAAAGTGATTTTTCTTTAACTTTAAGTCCCTAATGTCGGTTTTTTACTCAAATTGAGTCCCAAAACTTTTTACAATTCACCTTGGGACCTCAATTTATTGAATTTCACAAAAAAATGGGTTCAATTTCCCAAATTTCCAATTTGGTCCCCCAACTTTTCCAAAATTACCATTTTACCCCTACTTTGCAAAAATAGTAAGTTTTGCCCCAAAAATTCTAAAATTGCCCAATTGGTTGTTCAACTTCTTTATTATGCCCAACTAGTCCTCAATTTTATGAAATTTCACTTTAATCAATCGAATTTTTGAAATTCCCTAATTTCCCCCAATTTCAACCTTCTAACTCTATCGAATTTGATTTTATCAAATTGACTGATCAAATAAGTTTAATTGTTGAAATTGAAGCTAGATTAGAGTTCCTACACCTTCATACGATTCAATTGCACGTTGAATTGCACGATTTGGTGCTGGAATGAGCTCAAACGGAGATTCGCTGGAAAATTGGACTTGGAGAGAAAAGGCTTTGAATGCTTACCGTCAGGGTGCAGCGGTCCAAGCTTTCAATCTGGACAGATAACTCTTGTCCTGAGGTTCCTCCAAGGATAAAGAATTGCATCAATTGATGTTGAATTGAGTGAGAATTTTATCATCAAAGTTTTGTCGGTTCTCTCTCTAGCACCGGTCGAAAATTGCAGAGGGAAGCCAAATTAGCTTACCTTTTTGATCTAATTTAGGTGTAGGAGGATTGTGAAGGTGTTGGGAGGGCTTGGTTTGGCCTGAGAAGGGCTCAAATTGGTCGATTTCAGCTCGGTCGAAACAGGGTAGCTTCGGTCCGTTGGAGATGCTTCACTGTTCAATCATGCTGGCTCTTCTCTGACGACCCTTAGAGCAAATGGAGGCTACATGCATGTAGCTAAATTCTCTCTAGTTCTAAAGAACCTAACCACACCTTCTTTAGCTCCAAAAAACCCTATATCGGAGCTCTGGTTCGAGTTTCACCGAAAATTAGAGTAGTTGAGAGAAAATGGAGTTTTTAGGTGTGGAGAAGATGAATGAGAGGGGCTCTTTATATAGGAAGCTCAGGGACTTCTTAGCTGTCTGATTGGTGCCTTAATGGCGGTCATTCATTGCTTGAAACTCGCTGGCCGGAGACTTTTCAGCTTCAGTGGTGCTGCGCGATTTTTCAGCGAGTGAACAGTGTTGCCATCTAAAGGAAGAAGACGACACTGTTTCGAACCGGATTGGACCGGTCCAAACTGGGTTCAAAGCTTAAACTGGCCGGTTCACCCCTAATTCAACCGAATTTTTCAAATCTAAAAATTTCTAAATTCATTTTCTATCCCATGGTGGTCTCAAATCTCAAATTTGAAAATTTTTAAGCCACTTAGAAAAATAAATTTAGCTTCTTATTCAATAGTGGTTCAAACTGGTCCAAATTGGTTCGGATCTGGTTCACCTAAACCGGTTTGGTTTTCATCTTCAATTCATCCTAAAGTCCTTTTTCATGACTTTTGTGACTCCTTAGGTCACTCGGGATCCATAAATTTCCCGATTTGCCCTTTCTTTATCAATTCCAGTTCATGAACCAACTCGGTTCATAAACTAGTTCAATCTGGTTCGGATCCGGTTCTCTTGAACTAGTTTGGTTTTCTCTCCCAAATCATCCTAAGATCCTTTTTCAAGGTTTTATGAACCCTTTGGGTCACTCGAGAGTCTTAAATTCCCCAAAATGCCCGTTCCCTGATGATCGGGTTTGTGAACTGGTTCATTTTTTCTCATTCGGATTGACTGGTTCTTTCCTTGGTTTCCATGTTTTAAAGGGACGGGGTTTACAACTCTCCCCTCCTTTTAAGAGTTTTGTCCCCAAAACTAAATCAACATCCTTTGTATCGGGAATAACTTACCTTAATGTTTACTTAGGATTTGCTTGACATGCCAACCCTTTGGTTGTTCTTTCACTTACCCCTTTTTGAATCATGCACTTAAGGAATGTCTTTTCCTTTCTATTGTTTACTCAATTCCTAAAGTTTTTCTTAACTAGGCATGTCTTACCCACACGTTCAAAATAATATCTTTATATTCACTTCCTCCTCTACCTAGGGTGGTTTCTTCCTCTTGAGGGTTCTTGCTCAAAATTTCATGGTCGAGAGTTCCAAGCTGTCCAATCATTCCCTTGGGTTTAACTTACTTTCTTGGATCATCCTAGCATGCCTTCTTTAATTCTTTCACCCTAGCATGCACTTCCTTTACAACTTCATCTCCTTATCCCTCGTCACTTGCTTCCATTACCTCTTAGTTAGGATATGTATGATTCCCTAGAGTTTTCTTTCCTTGGTAGTATTCTTCCCCTTTCTTCCGAAATTCTAAGTGTCCTTGAGTGTATCTATCCTCAAAGTGACGTACTTAAATGTCATCCTTTCATGTTTACTCCTTGAAATTTTGTGGGTACGTCCTTTGTATTTTCTATTACTTGTATCACAACTTTATCCTTGTAGGAAATATAACTTTCATTATGATGATAACGAATTACGGTTCTTAGATATATTTATTCAGGGGAATTTTGGTAAGTACTAACTACAGTACTAGGGTCTTCCCGTATTTCTTCTTGGGTGAGGTTGTATACTCTAGTTGGGTCCCTTAATATAGTGGTTATGTCTTGCCCTCTGTCTAGTGCCCTTGGGTTTCCTTGAAGTGGTAGTTGGGTACTTTGTTGCGTATTGCCCTAAAGGGCTGGGCAGTTCTTCACAAAATGGCTAGGTTGTCTACATTCATAGCATATTTAGTGTAGTCCTTCATGGTTTTTCTGGCACTTGGAACAGTAGGGACTTCTCCTTGGCGAAACTGTATTTGTCTCCTTTTGTGTATGATAACCTTCCATTGTCTAGAGAACCCCATTCTTGTTCTCCATTTCTGTCCACCTAGCTCCTTTTGTCTTCATCAGCTATCCAAGCTTCCTTCCTCTTTCCTACTAATTTGTTCTACCCGGTGGTGTCTCGTCTGTACCAGATGCTCACATTCATGGGCCATGTTGATGACAACAGCTAAATCCATTGGGTGTCCTAGTACTCCCATTTGGTCCCATATGTCCATATTAAGACCGTCCTCAAATCATTGGCAAACATCCACAGGTCCGACTAGGTCAGGGGCAAAGGATCTTAACTCGTTAAATTTGTTTCATACTCTGATATAGAGTTAAGCCCTTGTCGAAGTCGGAGAAAGTCTTGTTTCTTCTCGTTGATTATATGTGGAGCTAGATATTCCTTCATATATCTTTCCTCAAATAGCTCCCATGTGAGGGTGGTGGCATGCGAGCTTCTGACATTATCCCACCACCACTTTGCACTATCTTCCAGGAAAAACTCTACCAGGATCACCATATCCTTTGGTGAAATCCTGACTATCCCCATGAGTTTCTTGATGCTAGCTAGCCGGTCCATAGCAGCCCCCACATCCTTTTCTCATAGGAATGGTTTACATCCTAATTGTTTGAGGGTTTTCAGGTATTTGGGAATGTCCACTTGATGAGGAATGTTAGTAGGAGGGGGATGGGATTGTATTTCTTTATGCTCAGCTTGACGGTTGGTGTCCACCTCAGGAGTGAGGTTAGGCCATCCAATGTAAACCCCACCCTTTTGAGTTAAGAAAAATCGAGAAAAACAACCAGTCAAACTGAGTGAGAAAAACTAAACCGGTTCACAAACCTGATCATTAGAGAACGGTCAATTTGGAAAATTTACAACTCCTGAGTGACTCAAAGGATTCAGAAAGTCTTGGAAAAGAACATTAGGACAAATTTGAAGAGAAAAACCGTACTAGTTCTAATGAACTAGATCCAACTAGATTGAACCGGTTTATGAATCGAGTCGGTTCATGAACCATAACCGGTAGAGGAAGGGTAAATCGAGAAATTTATGGACCTCGAGTGACCTAAAGAGTCACCAAAGTCATGAAAAATGACTTAAGGATGAATTGGAGATGAAAACCAAACTGGTTCAAGTTGGATCCGAACCAGTTTGGACTGGTTTGAACCACTATTGAACCAGACTCTAAATTCAATTTTCTAGGTGGCTTAAAAAAAATTCAAATATGAGATTTGAGGCCACCATTGGATAGAAAATGAATTTAGAAATTTTTAGATTTGAAAATTTTGGTCGATCCGAAGGTGAACCGGCCGGTTTATGCTTTGAACTTGGTTCGGAACATTGTCGTCTTCTTCCTTTAGCTTACAGCATTGTTCACTCACCGGAAAATCGCGTAGTACTGGCGAAGCTGAAAAGTCTCCAGCTAGGGAGTTTCAAGCAATGAATGATAGCCATTAAGGCGCCAATTGGACGACCAAGAAGTCTCCGAGCTTCCTATATAAAGACCCCCTCCTCATTCATTTTCTCCACACCTGAAAACTCCATTCTCTCTCAATTGCTCCGATTTCTAGTGAAGCTCGAACCGGAGCTCTGACTTGGGCACTTTTCTAAGCCAAACAAGGCGAGGTCAGGGTCTTTAGAATTGGAGAGAAGTTAGTTACACACCTGTAGTCTCCATTTGCTCCAAGGGTCGATGGAGAAGCACCGACGTGATGGAACTGTGAAGCAGCTCCAGCGGACCGAAGCTTCCTTGTTTCGGTCGTGCTGAAATTGGCCAATTTGAGCCCTCCTCAGGCCAAACCAAGCCTTCCCAACACCTCCATAGCCTTCCTACAACTGAATTAAAGCTAAAAGGTAAGTCAATTCGGCTCCACTTTACAATTTCCGACCAGCACTAGAGAGAGAACCGATAGAATTTCGATGATAAAATTCTAACTCAATTAGGCATTAATTGGTGCAATTCTTGACCCTAGGATGAACCTCAGGACGAGAGCTATCTTCCCAGATCGAACGCTCAGATCGCCACGCCCCCAGCGGTAAGCTTTCGAAGCTTTTTCTCTTTAAGTCCAGTTTTCTTATGGAACTCCATTTGAGCTCATTGTGGTACCAAATCGTGTGATTCAAAGTGCTATTGAATCGTATGAAGGTGTAGGAACTTCAATCTAACTTCAATTTTAACAATTAGAAGTGTTTGATCGGTCAATTTGATGAAATCAAATTCGATTGTGTTAGGAAGTTGAAATTGGGGATTTTCAAAAATTTGAAGGACCAAAATGCAATTTTATAAAATTGAGGATCAATTGGGCATGATAAGAATGTTAGAGAGCCAATTGAGGAATATTAAAAATTTTGGGGTAAAACATACCATTTTTGTAAAGGAAGTGGAAAATGGTACTTTTGGAAAAGTTAGGGGACCAAATTGGAAATTCGGGAAATTAAACCCCTTTTTGTGAATTTGAATAAATTGAGGTCATAAGATAAATTTTAAAAGTTTTGGGACTCAATTTGAGAAATAACCAGCATTGGGGAGTTAGAGTTAAAGAAAAATAACTTTAGGGACCTAATTGCAAATAAAGGAAAATTTAGTTTTCTCATTCAATTGGTATGAATGATGGCTATTAGGCCAAAGAATAATAAACAAGAACGTTCATAGCCTGTAGGAACAAGAAATACTGAGAATGCCAGCGAAGACGAGTTCGAGTAAGGACAACAAGCCAGCTAAGTGTAATTTCATTGCATGATCGGGTGAGTGGGATTTTATATCATACTCGGTTGGTATGATAAGCACCTTGAAATGAAAACCCATTGCTAAGTGGTATTTTAAACATCACACCTAGGAGGAGTGATGTGAAAATCACGTGGAAAAATAACTTATCGATTGTAAGTAGATCATACCCGGTTGGTATGATTAAACTTCCTGAAGGAAGTTAAAAACCTGTTCATCGGTTATGAGTGGAGATGTCCTCATACTCGATGGGTATGATGGATAGTTGAAAACATATTTTTGTTGGAAGTGCTATCCCCTGACTGTGTGCCACTGCTTAAACCATTTGGATGCCTTCTTGACAGGAGTTCAAACAGCTCTATTACACTGGAGGCATCGATTTTGGAACTTGGGGGCTATTATGCCCAATTTTGTAAATCTCGAACAGTGGGCCCTAGGCCAGTTGGCATGAGCAGGAGCTCATAAACAAACATGAATTATATCCCATGAAAATTTAAATAAATGAATTGTTTGGCCATGGTACCAAGAAAGGACCGACATATTCAGTCAACTAGCGACAGTGCGACATGACAGATCCCCGGACTAGTTAAGACAAATAGTTACAGGTTGAGTTGAGGGTCAGGGCTGTTGGACCTGTGGCACCACAGATTATATGGCATGATGTGAAAATACTAATTGTGCATGCACTGTGTTAACTGGACCTGCAAGACGCCCAAGAGGGGTAGTGATGTGTCCCAGGGCCCTTGACGACCTAGTGGATATAAGGGCAGTTAGTCGTACCAGGTGACCTTGCGAAGCTCGACGTAGCTTCAAGCGCACGAGACCGGGGTGGGATCGAGATGATGTCTTTGTCCTCATAAGGACACAAAGAATTGTTATGGGATTGAGGGTCGGATGTCGCGAACATCCACTCATTCTCAAGGTAGAAGTTGACGTACTTCAATCTAGGTGGCCGGTAAAGTCACTCTGATGCCACAAGTGGGTTCAGTGGATGTACTGGCCTGCGATTATGTGTTTGACCTTCATGATGAAGGATGTGTGTTGGGTGATGACACACTGTGGCTAATAAGAAATGGTGATAAAAACGGAAATTTGAAATAAAAGTTTTCTTTTTTAAAAAAATAAGGAGTCTGGCACACTCCAAATCAAACATTTTTCCTAAAAATAAAATTTGAAAGCCTATTCACTGAGTAATTGTACTCACCCCCTCCCTTATATCCCTTTTTTGAAAATCTCGGAAAAAGCCTACCCCAAAGACCATCAACTAATATGCCTGTGAGACAAGTATGATCAGTTTAAAATTTTATACATTTTTTATTTATGTTATTCCAAGAAAGGTGCAGGATTAAAGGACGCATTACTCTTTATGGTTTATAAACAAGGGGAAACCCTTAATAAACTGGGAGAGTGGTGGGTTGATCATGGGGATCCGACCAAACTGGGTTAGGGTGTGACAACTTGAGTAGTATTAGTGCTAGGTTCCTCGAATACATAATCAAGACTAGAAAATATAGTAATTAATAGGATTGATCTTAAAATTTTCAGATGGCTCCCATGAGAGTAACCAAGAAAACTAGGAATGACTCTATTTAACACCCTGTCCTCGTAAGAAGGCAACCCTAGAAGCTTCCCAATGCCTGAGGCATGGTAGAAGTCTCAAAAGACCAAATGGGGAAGTATCTAGGAGGATGGTGCTAGGACCTATTAAGGTCACAACTCTAAGTACGAAGGAAGCCAAGCATGAATTCATGAATGCTAGCAAAGGGCATATAACCTTACCTAGGAGGATGCTTATCAAGAATCTCGTAGCTCCCTATTTATTTTGTGACCATTTTCTATAATAGGGCCAAAACCCCCCCAACATATTATACTTCTCTATTAATGAAGTACTCTGAATTCCTAAAAATCCTGTCTCTCAAAGGATGGGATCTTCAAGGAAGATGGCCCCAAATAAAGTGACCAAATAAGCTAGTACAACCATAAAACTAAGGAGAATCTCATCCAAGTTAAGGAAACTAAATTAGTGAATCAAGAAATCTAGTTGGACTCTTAGAGTGATCATTTAACAAAGAAGACTCCACCAAAAAACTCTCAAGGTATCTAGACTCAAGGATGATAAAACACCAAAACTAATAATTCCCTAGAAAGATGCCAGGATGAACCACTTATATCCACGTAATTACAAGTATGAATGATAGGGACACTGCGTGGAGAAGTGCCCTACACGACTAAGGATAGGAATCAAGTTAACCTATAGGGGAATAGGACATGAAGTAAAAGATTGTCCCACACCACAAGGATTTAGGATAATATTTTCCAAGAATAATGACACCACAACTATAGGAAACATGAAAGGATACCATCCTTAGATATACAACTCTTGCTCGGAACTTCAACTACATCCAGGAGGAAGCTTTTCAAGATCCTAACATAGTGGTAGGAAGGAAAAAGGACTAAAGTCTAGACTTCGATAAATTGTAAACAAGAATAAAGTGTAGTTGTAGAAGATTTTTCCTTAAGAAGAAATTTCAGCCATTTAGGAGCAAAGAAGGGAGCGCCTCGACGAGAAAAGACCACCCAAACATTGACGACAAATGAAATGCCTCGAGATGGCAAATATGACTCACTTTGGAAAAAGTAGTGAAGCCAAATAGAGATTTTAGATAAATATAGTGGAAGGAAGCAAGTTGTTACAAGAAGATAATCAAGGAGAATAAACGACGCCCTAAGGAAGTCCAAGAAGTAGAAAGGACTACACCCTAAAAAGGGTAGACATTAAGGACAAGAAAACTTGAGAAACAAATGCCCTAAGAAAATTAGACTAAAGAAATGCTAGAGATGAGGCAGTTAACGAACTAATACTCGTGAAAGCCATAATATAAGCTCCAACAAAAGAAGAGGTGGAAAGGACAAATATTTGGAAAAAAAAAAAGAATGAAGGAAAATACTTAAAAAGACCAATGGCCAAATTAAGGACCACAAGAGAGGAGTAGGCAAGCCTCTCACATGATCAAGAGATCTTGAAATAAGAAAAATGTGAGCTCTCCCTAAAAGAAATAGACATGTACTAAAGTACATGTGAGGATGAGGATAGAGTATAAAAGATGTGCCCGCAATATTTCAAGAGGAAAGGTAAACATGAGAAGACGACATCAAAGGATGTCATTTAAGGGTAGAAATTCCCTAGAGCAAATGAAAATGAAATTTCGGGAGAAAGGGAAAGAGTCCTACCAAGGAAGGAAACTCTGGAACGACATATGTAACCCAATTGAGAGGTAATGGAACCAAGTGGAGAGGGATAAGGAGATGAACATGCAAATGAAGCACATGTTGAGGTGGAAGAACCAAGGAAAGCATATTAGGAGGACCCAAGGAATAAGTTAAACCCAACAAACGAGTAAATAGGAAGTTAGCATCAAAAGATGTTGTGACTAGTAAGAATGAGTGGATTATCCATAATAAGGAAATAAAGGAAAGAACGTCCGAGAAACATTGGTAACGTAAGCCCTCCAAATAAGATGTGGCTAAGGAGGAATAACCACAATTAGTAAGATGGGTCGTAGTCCACACGCGCATAACAAAGCCTAAAAGAGTGGACGGCTAAGCATGGTGTGGAGTGCATGGAATAAGACCGATAATCAAAATATCTCAAGTAAGGAATAATGGATGAAACAGAAGTTGTGGATAGAGAAGGATCCAAAGTGGACAAATGCCCTAACATGGAAAGGGGTGCGAAGAAAGGAATAAAGAACCCTACAAGGAATGAGGAAATTGAGCATGTAAATCCTAAGATGGAAGTTTATATTATGAGGGATATAGTGGAGAACGAAACTGGAAGAAGAGAACCTTCCCAAGCAAAGGAATCGACACATAGACTAAAAGTGATTAATTTAAAATGAAGGATCATGAATAAGTAAAAGTGGATTAAGGAAAAAGGAAAGAATCCCAGCTTGTCGGTAAACCATTGAGAAGCCAAATCATTGGAACTAGAAAGACTTAATAAGGAAGTTGAGAAAGGACGAGTGGCTAAGGAGAACCGACACGGTTATGTAAGTCGGTTGGATAATTGTAAAGGTAGTCAAGGAATACTACTGAACGAAAAGAGGGATGAAGTTATACAATCCCTGAGAGGGACGAGTGGGTAAGGAGAACCGACACAGTTATGTAAGTCGATTGGATAACTGTAAAGGTAGTCGAGGAATACTACCGAACAAAAAGAGGGATGAAGTTAAATAATCCCTGAGAGGTTGAAAAGTTGGGAACAACTCTAAAGGAGGTGTTCTGGAAATCTAATGGAAATAGAGACAAGATCTAGAAAATGTCGTGCTATAAGGGGCATGTAAGCACAATAGTCCAAAGGAAAAAACAACTCAAAATAAGGACAAGAAATTCCTTAAGTGAATGATGTAAAAAGGGCTAATTGAAAGAACAAGAGAAGAGTTTGCATATTAAGAAAACACCAACTTGACATTCAAAGGAAATTGTTCCTAATACAAAGGTTGCTAATTAAGTTTTGGGGACAAAACTTCTAAAAGGAGGGGAGAGTTGTAAACCCTACCCTTTTGAGTAAAGGAAAATTGGGAAAAAGAACCGGTCAAACTGAGTGAGAAAAACCGAACGGGTTCACAAACCCGATCATTAGAGAACGGGCAATTTGGGAAATTTACAACTCCTGAGTGACTCAAAGGATTCAGAAAGTCTTGGAAAAGAACCTTAGGACAAATTTGAAGAGAAAAACCAGATCGGTTCCGATGAACTAGATCCAACTGGATTGAACCGGTTTATGAACCAAGTCGGTTCATGAACTGGAACCGATAGAGAAAGGGCAAACCGGGAAATTTATGGACCCCGAGTGACCTAAAGAGTCACCAAAGTCATCAAAAAGAACTTAAGGATGAATTGGAGATGAAAACCAAATCAATTCAGGTGAACCGGATCTGAACCGGATTGAACCACTATTGAACCATATTCTAAATTCATTTTTCTAGGTGGCTTAAAAAATTCAAATTTGAGATTTGAGGCCACCATTGGATAGAAAATGAATTTAGAAAATTTTAGATTTGAAAAATTCATTCGAATTGGGGGTGAATTGGCCGGTTTAAGCTTTGAACCCGGTCTGGTCCGGTCCAGAATAGTGTCGTCTTCTTCCTTCAGATGACAGCAATGTTCACTCGTCAGAAAATCACACAGCGCCGGTGAAGCTGAAAAGTCTTCGGCCACGGAGTTTCAGGCAATGAATGACCACCATTAAGGCTCCAATGGAATGACCAAGAAGTCTTCATGCTTCCTATATAAAGACCCTCTCCTCATTCATCCTTTCCACACCTGAAAACTCCATTCTCTCTCAAATGCTCCAATTTTCGGTAAAGCTCAATCCAGAGCTCCAACTTGGCCACTTTTGCTAAGCCAAACTGGGTGAGGTCAGGTTCTTTAGAACTGGAGAGAAGTTAGCTACATGCCTGTAGTTTCCATTTGCTCCGAGGGTGGCCGGAGAAGTGTCGGCGTGATGGAATAGTGAAGCAGCTTTAGTGGACCGAAGCTACCTTATTTTGGTCAAGCTAAAATTGGCCAATTCGAGCCCTTATCAGGCCAAACTAAGCCTTTCCAGCACCTCCACAACCCTCCTATAGCTGAATTAGAACTGAAAGGTAAGCCAATTCAACTCCCCTATGCAATTTCCGACCGGTGCTTGAAAGAGAACCAACAAAACTTCGATGATAAAATTCTAACTTAATTCTACATCAATTAATGCAATTCTTGATCCTAGGATGAACCTCAGGATGACAGCTATCTGCCGGATTGAAACTCAGATTGTCGTGCCTCCGACAGTAACCATTTGAAGCTTTCTCTCTCTAAAGTCCAATTTTTTGACGGAGCTCTGTGTGAGTTCATTCCAGCTCCAAATTGCGCGATTCAAAGTGCAATTGAATCATATGAAAGTGTAGGAACTACAATCTAACTTCAATTTCAACAATGAGAAGTGTTTGATTGGTCAATTTGATGAAATCAAATTCGACTATATTAGAAAGTTGAAATTGTGGGAAAAAATTGGGGATTTTCAAAAATTCGAAGCACCAAAATGCAATTTTATAAAATTGAGGGTCAAATTGGGCATGATAAGAATGTTAGAGGGCCAATTGAGGAATTTTATAATTTTTGGGGTAAAACTTACCATTTTTGTAAAGGAAGGGCAAAATGGTAATTTTGGAAAAGTTTGGGGACCAAATTAAAAATTTGGGAAATTAAACCCCTTATTGTGAATTTGAATAAATTGAGATCCTAAAATCAATTTAAAAAGTTTTAGGACTCAATTTGAGGAAAAACCGACATTAGGGACTTAAAGTTAAAGAAAAATAACTTTAGGGACCTAATTACAAATAAAGGAAAAATTGGTTTTCTCATTCAATTATGATGAATGAGGGCTATTAGGTCAAATAATAATGAATAAGAATGTTAATATCATATAGGAACAAGAAGTACCGACAACACCATATAATATAAGTTCGAGTAAGGACAACAAGTCGACTAAGAGGAATTTCACTGCATGATCGAGTGAGTGGGATTTTATATGATACCCGGTTGGGATGATAAGCACCTTGAAATAAAAACCCACTACTAAGTGGTATTTTAAACATCTCACCTAGAGGAGTGATGTGAAAATCACGTGGAAAAACTACTTATCATTGTAAGTAGATCATATGTAAACCTCGTCCTTTAGTAATGAGAAAAACTGCGAAAAAACTAGTCAATGTGATCTTTAAACCAAATTTGCCTACAAGCCCGACTATTAGGGGACGAGCAAATTTGAAAATTTCGAACTTCCATGTGACTAAAAAATATTCATAAACTTGGGAAAAGAACCCTAGGGTGATATGAGGAAGAAAGACCAAAGCAGTTCAAGAGAACCGGGTCCGAACTAGATAGAACCGGTTTATGAACTGAGTTGATTCATGAATCGGAACTGATAGAGAATGAGTTAACCAAGAAGTTTATGGATTCCTTGTGATTTATAATCCTTAGGAAGGAACGTTAGAACATTGTGGGAGAGAAAAACCAGATCAGTTCAGATGAACCGAACCCGAACCGGATTAAATAGGTTTAAGAATCGAGTCAGTTTATGAACCGAAATTGATTAAGAGGTAAACTAGGAATTTTATGGACCCTAAGTGACCCAAGGAGTCACTAAAAACCTGTAAATGGAATTGTGAAGGAATTGGAGGTGAAAACCAAACCGGTTTAGGTGAATTGGATCCGACTGGTTCGGACCAGTTTGAATCACTATTGAACCAAATCCTAAATTCATTTTTCTAGGTGGCTTAAATAATTCAAATTGGAGATTTGTGGCCACCATTGAATAGAGTTAGAATTTAGATGAATTTAGAAATTTTTATATTTGAAAAACTTGATCGAATGACGGGTGAACCGGTCGGTTTTAAGCTTTGAACCCGGTTCAGCAGGTCTAGTCCGGTTTAGAATAGTGTCATATTCTTTCTCAGGATGACAGCATTTTTCACTCGTCGAAAAATCTAAGCAGCGCCGGCGAAAAAGAAATGTTTCCATTTGGTACATTTCAGGTCTTCAATGCTTGTCATAAAGATGCCAAACGGACGGCCAACGGGTCCCCGAGCTCCCTATATGAAGAGCCCCTCTCCATTCGTTCTCTCCACACCTGAAAAGCCCACTCTCTCTCAGTTTCTTAGTTTTCTGGCGAAGCTCGAACCAGAGCTCCGATATAGGGTCAATTTTTAGCCGAAGAAGGCGAGGTTGGGTTCATTAGAACTGGGGAGAAGTCAGCTACACGGTGGTGGTGTCCGTTTGTCCCGAGGGTTGTCAGAGAAGTGTCAGCGTGATCAAATAGTGAAGCAGCTCCGGCGGACCGAAGCTGCCCTATTTTGACCAAGTTGAAATCGGCCAATTCGAGCCCTACTCAGGCTAAACTAAGCTCTCCCGACACCTCCTCAGCCCTTCCACAGCTGAATTAGGACTGAAAGGTAAGCCAATTTAGCTCCCCTTTACAATTTTAGATCGTTGTTAGAGAGAGAGTCGATCGAACTTAATGAAGAAATTCTAATCCAATTCAATATCAATAGATGTCATTCTTGATCCTAGGAAGAACCTCTGTAGGAGAGCTACCTGCCCAGATAGAAAGCTCCGACCGTCGTGCCCTCACCGGTGAGAAATCAAAGCTTTCTCTCTCTACAGTCTATTTTTCGGCGAAGCTCCGTTTGACCTCGTTCCGGCATTAAAATATGTGATTCAAAGTTCCTTAGAATCGTATAAACATGTAGGAACTCAATTTCAACTCCAATTTCAACAATTAGAGGAGTTTGATTGGTCAATTTGATGAAATCAAATTCGACAGTGTTGAAGAGTTGAAATTAGGGAAATTTGGGGATTTTTGAAAATTTGAAGGACTAAAATGTAATTTTCTAAAATTGAGGGTCAAATGTAAGCTAAGGGCATGTGTACTCACCATGAATAAAAGCTGGGGGGAATACTTATACCTGATGGAATTTGCATATAATAATAGGTATCAGGCCAGCATCTAGATGGCTCCCTATGAAGCTTTTTATGGACAACCCTATCGTACCCCTTTATTTTAGGAAGAAGTGGGCGAAAGGAAGTTAGAGAAAATCGAGATAATAGAGGATGCCACAGAGAAGATAAAATTAATAAGGAGTCGTCTTAAGACTACACAGGATAGGCAGAAGAGTTATGTAGACAATCGAAGGAAAGATTTGAAGTTCACAGTGGGTGATCAGGTATTCCTCAAAGTATCTCCATGGAGAGGAATACTTAGGTTTCCACAAAGAGGAAAGTTAAAACCCATATATATTGATCCATATCCCATTATTCAAAGGATAGGACCAGTAGCTTATAAATTAGAATTGCCTCTTGATTTGTAGAGAATACATGATGTATTCCACATTTCAATACTTCGGAAATATTAGTCTGATCCTAGTCACGTACTGGACCAAACTCCAATGGAATTGGAAGAGAACCTGACTTTTCAAGTAGAGTCGATACGAATCATCGACCGAAGAGACAAGAATTTGAGGAATAAAAAATTTCCTATGGTCAAGGTGTTGTGGCAGAACGGACCTGAGTAGGAAGAGACATGAGAAACCAAGTTTATGGTGAGGGATAGTTATCCTCAGTTATTTAACATGTAACTATTTTGAGGACAAATTTCCTAAAAGGAGGGGAGAGTTGTAAACCCCGACCTTTAGTAATGAGAAAAACCGGGAAAGAACCGGTCAATGTGATCTTTAAACCGAATTGGTCTATAAGCCCGACTATTAGGGGACGAGCAAATTCAAAAATTTCTAACTTCCATGTGACTCAAAAATATTCATAAACTTGGGAAAAGAACCCTAGGATGATATGAGGAAGAAAGACCAAAGCAGTTCAAGCGAACAGGGTCCGAACTAGATAGAACCGGTTTATGAACTAAGTTGATTCATGAATCGGAACCGATAGAGAATGAGTTAACCAAGAAGTTTATGGATTCCTTGTGATTTATAATCCTTGGGAAGGAACTTTAGAACAATGTGGGAGAGAAAAACCAGATCAGTTTGGGTGAACCGGACTTGAATCGGATTAAACCGGTTTAAGAACCGGGCCGATTTATGAACTGAAATCGATTAAGAGGTGGTAAACCGGGAATTTTATGGACCCTAAGTGACCCAAGGAGTCACAAAAGACCTGGAAATGGACTTGTAAAGGAATTGGAGGTGAAAACCAAATCGGTTCAAGTGAATTGCATCCGACTGGTTCGGACCGGTTTGAATCACTATTGAACCGAATCCTAAATTCATTTTTCTAGATGGATTAAATAATTTAAATTAGAGATTTGAGGCCACCATTGAATAGAGATAGAATTTAGATAAATTTAGAAATTTTTATATTTGAAAAACTTGATTGAATGAGGGGTGAACCGGTCGGTTTAAACTTTGAACCCGGTTTGGACCGGTCCAGTCCGTTTAGAACAGTGTCATCTTCTTCCTCAGGATGACAACAATGTTCACTCACCAAAAAATCGAAGCAGGGCCAGGGAAAACAAACATTTCTGTTTGGTACATTTCAGGTCTTCAATGCCCTTCATAAAGATGCCAAACGGACGGCCAACGGGTCCCCGAGCTCCCTATATAAAGAGCCCCTCTCCATTCGTCCTCTCTACACCTAAAAAGCCCACTCTCTCTCAATTGCTTAGTTTTCCGGTGAAGCTCGAACCAGAGCTCTGATATAGGGTCAATTCTGAGCCAAAGAAGGCAAGCTCATGTTCATTAGAATGGGGGAGAAGTCAGCTACACGATGGTGGCATCCGTTCGTCCTAAGAGTTGCTAGAGAAGTGATGGCGTGATCAAACAGTGAAGCTGCTATGGCAGACCGAAGCTACCCTATTTCAGCCAAGTTGAAATCGGCCAATTAAAGCCCTACTCAGGCCAAACCAAGCACTCCTAACACCTCCTCAACCCTTCCACGGCCGAATTAGAACCAAAGGGTAAGCCAATTCAACTCCCCTTTACAATTTCAGATCGTTGTTAGAGAGAGTCAGCCAAAATTCAATGAAGAAATTCTAATCCAATTCGACATTAATTAATGTCATTCTTGATCCTAGGAAGAACCTTTGGAGGAGAGCTACCTGCCTAGATAGAAAGCTCCGACTACCGCACCCTCAATAGTGAGAAATCGAAGCTTTCTCTCTCTATAGTCTATTTTCCGGCAAAACTCCGTTTGAGCTCATTCCGACATTAGAATATGTGATTCAAAGTTTCTTAGAATCGTATGAACATGTAGGAACTCAATTTCAACTCCAATTTCAACAATTAGAGGAGTTTGGTCGGTCAATTTAATGAAATCAAATTCGGCAGTGTTGAAGAGTTGAAATTAGGGAAAATTTGGGGATTTTAAAAAATTCGAAGAACTAAAATGTAATTTTCTAAAATTGAGGGTCAATTGGTCATGATAGGAATATTAGAGGGCCAATTGAGAAATTTTAGAATTTTTGGGACAAAATTTAACATTTTTCTAAAAAAGGGGAAAATGGTAATTTTGGAAAAAAATTGAGGGACCAAATTAAAAATTTGGGAAATTAAACCCCTTTGTGTGAAATTAAATAATTTGAAGTCCTAAGATAAATTTTAAAAGTTTTGGAACTCAAATTTATGAAAAAAACCCCGCAATAGGGACTTAAAGTTAAAGAAAAATAACTTTAGGGACCTAATTGCAAATATATGTAAAGTTGGGTTTTCTCATTCATTTGGAATGAATGAGGGCTATTAGGCCAAAGAATAATGATCAATTATGTTCATTTTGTGTAGGAGAACGAGACATCGGGAATGCCAGTCGAGATCCAGCTTGCTAAGGACGGAACTCGACTAAGTGGAATTTCACTGCACTATCGGGTGAGTGGGATTATATTTCATACCAGGTTGGGGATGATAAGTACCTCGGTATAAACACCCACTATTTAGTGGTATTTTAATCATCACCACTTAGAGAAAGTGATGTGAAAATTTTGCAGAAAAACTACTTACCAGTTGTAAGTAGATCATACCCGGTTGGTATGATGAGACTTTCTCGAAGGAAGTTGAAAACTTATTCATCAGTTATGAACGGAGATGTCCTTATACCGGTCTGTATAATGGATAGTGAAAACCTATTTTGTCGGAAGTGTTCTCCGTTGACTGTGTGTCAATGCTTAAACTATTTGGGAGACCTTTTTGACGGGAGCTCGAATAGCTCTTATAGGCCAGGGGCCCCGATTTTTGGAACTTGAGGGCTAAAATGCCCAGTTTTTGAAAAACTTGAATAGTGGGCCATAGGCCAATGGACATGAGCAGGAGCTCATAAATGAACATGATATATATGTGCCATTAAAACTTATTAAGTAAATTGATTTTCATGGTACCAAGGCAAGTCCAACATACTCAGACAACCAGTAGCTATACGACATGACCAGTCTCCAGACCTGTCAAAACAAACAGTTATCGGTTGAGTTGAAAGTCGAGATCATTTGGAATAATGGCACCACATATTACATGGCAATTTAAGAAAACTTTGTTTGTGCATGCACTATGAGTACGGGATCATCAAGACGCCCATGAGGGGTAGTGATGTGTCCTAAGGGCCCTGGGCGACCGAGTGAGTATAAGGGCAAATCGTCGTTCTAGATGTCTGTGCAAAATTTGGAGTAGCACCAAGCACATGAGACTGGGGTGAGGATGGAATGAGGTCTTTTTCCTCATATGGACACAAAGAAGCGATTTTGGGATTGAGGGTCGGATGTCACGTACATCCACTCATTCCCAAGGTAGAAGTAGTTGTGCTTCTATCTGGGTGGTAGGTAAAGTCGCTCCAAAGCCACTAGTGGGTTCAGCAGTTGTACTAACCTACAAATGTGTGTAACCTTCATGATGAAGGATGTGTGTTAGGTGATGACAAACCAGTAACTAAGAATAATTTTAAAAAAACCTGAATTTTTAAGTAATTGGATTTTTAAAAAGAAAGGAGTCTGGCACAATCCATATAAATGTTTTTCTTGAAAGTCAAAAGATTTTAATCCCATTCACTGAGTAGTTGTACTCACCCCTCCCTTATACCTTAGAGTAGTGGGTTTAGTAGCATCATACCCGGTTGGGGTGATGAGCACAAGTTAAAGTTAAAAACCACTTACCGGTTGTGAGTGGGTTTACTAACATCATACCCCGTTGGGGATGATAAGTGCCTCGATATAAAAACCCACTATTTAGTGTTATTTTAATCATCACTACTTAGATAAAGTGATGTGAAAGTTATGCGGAAAAACTACTTACTGGTTGTAAGTAGATCATACCCGGTTAGTATGATGAGACTTCCTCGAAGGAAGTTGAAAACCCGTTCATCGGTTATATAGTCGTAAAACCGAGGTCACCCATCCTCACACTACTCTAAGGTAAGCACGCTTAACTTTGAAGTTCTTATGTAATCTAGTTCACCTGAACCAATTTGGTTTTTATTTTCTATTTTGTCTTAAATTTCTTTTCCAATGTTGAATAAATTCTTTGGATCAACCGAAAATTGTAAATTTTCATATTGCTTATTTCCAAATGTAAACCGGTTTGGTTTTTCTTATTCGGTTTGACCGGTTCTTTTCCCAGTTTTCTTTAACTCAAATGTGCGGGGTTAACAATACCAATCGAGTATGAAGACATCTCTGCTTATAATCGATAATTGAGTTTTCCACTTCCTTTAAGGAAGTTTCATCATATCAATCGGGTATGATCTACTTACAACCGGTAATTAGTTTTTCCGCGTGATTTTTATATCACTCCTTTTAGGTGTGATGTTTAAAATACCACTTAGCAGTGGGTTTTTATTTCTAAGGTGCTTATCATTCCAACCAGATATGATATTAAATATCCCACTCACCTATTAATGTAGTGAATTCCTCTCGACCGGTTCTTTGTATTGACGCAAGCTTGTCCTTGTTGGCCATCCCGGTACTCCATATTCCTACATGATATGAATATCCTTGTTCATTATCCCCTGTTCTAATAGCCTTCATTCACTCCAAATGAATGTGAAAACTAACTTTTCATTTATTTGCAATTAGGTCTCTAATGTTATTTTTCTTTAAGTCCATAATGCTGGTTTTTTACTCAAATTGAGTCTTGAAAATTTTTAAAATTCACCTTAGGACCTCAATTTATTCAATTTCACAAAAAAGGGTTCAATTTCCCAAATTTCCAATTTGGTCCCCCAACTTTTCCAAAATTACCATTTTGCCCCTACATTGCAAAAATGGTAAGTTTTGCCCCAAAAATTCCAAAATTGCCAATTGGTCCTCAATTTTATGAAATTGCACATTAGTCCCTTGAATTTTTGAAATTCCCTAATTTTCCCCAATGTTTCCTCCAATTTCAACCTTCTAACTCTACCGAATTTGATTTCATCAAATTGACCAATCAAATAAGTTTAATTGTTGAAATTAAAGCTAGATTAGAGTTCCTACACCTTCATATGATTTAATTGCACTTTGAATCGCACAATTTGGTTTTGGAATGAGCTCAAACAGAGTTTTGCTGAAAAACTAGAATTAGAGAGAGAAAGCGGTTCGAGCTTTTGATCTAGGCAGATAGCTCTTGTCCCGAGTTTCCTTCAAGGATCAATAATTGCTTCAATTAATGTCAAATTGAGTGAGAATTTTATCATCAAAGTTCTGTCGGTTCTCTCTCTAGCACCGGTCGGAAATTGTAGAGGAGAGTCAAATTAGCTTATCTTTCAGCTGTAGGAGGACTGTGAATGTATTGGGAGGGCTTAGTTTGGCCTGAGAAGGGCTCTAATTGGCCGATTTCAGCTCGACTGAAACATGGCAACTTCGGTCTGTCGAAGATCCTTCACTGGTTGATCACGTCGGTGCTTCTCCGGTGACCCTCAAAACAAATCGAGATTATAGGAATCTAGTTGACTTCTTTCTGGTTCTAAAGAACCCAACCATGCCTTCTTTAGCTCAGAAAAGACCCTATATTTGAGCTCTTGTTCGAGCTTCACCGAAAATTTGAGTAGTTGAGAGAGAATGGAGTTTTCAACTATGGAGAGGATGAATGAGGAGGGGCTCTTTATATAGAAAGCTCGGGGACTTCTTGGCCGTTCGGTTGGTGCCTTAATGGTGGTCATTCATTGCCTGAAACTCCCTCACCAGAGACTTTTCAACTTCACTAGCACTGCACAATTTTCTGGTGAGTGAATAGTGCTGTCATCTGAAGGAAGAATATGACACTGTTCCAAACCGGACCGGGCCGGTCTGAACCGGGTTCAAAGCTTAAACCGGCTGGTTCACCCCTAATTCGACCGAATTTTTCAAATCTAAAAATTTCTAAATTCATTTTTATCCCATGGTTGCCTCAAATCTCAAATTTGAATATTTGAAGCCTCCTAGAAAATTGAATTTAGCATATGGTTCAATAGTGGTTCAAATCAGTCCAATAGCAGATAGCTCTTGTTCTGAGGTTCCTCCTAGGATCGTAGCTCTTATTCTGAGGTTTTTGCTATTGAACCACCACTGCGCCCTTGACGGTAAGCTTTCGAAGCTTTCTCTTTCTACATTCAGTTTTCCGGCGAAGCTTTGTTTGAGCTCATTCCGACATCAATTCATGCGATTCAAAGTGCAATTGAATCGTATGGATGTGTAAGAACTTAAATCTACCCTTAATTTCAATAATTAACCTCGTTTGATTGGTCAATTTGATAAAATCAAATTCAGCCAAGTTGAAAGGTTGAAATTGGGGGGTGGGGGGTGTTAGGGAAATTTTGGGGATTTTGAAAATTCGAGTGACTAAAGTACAATTTCATAAAATTGAGGGCCAATTGGGCATGGAAAATATGTTCGAGGACCAATTGGTCAATTTTTAGAATTTTTAGGGTGAAATTTACCATTTTGTAAAGTAGGGGTAAAATGGTAATTTTGGAAAAATTGGGGACCAAATTGGGAATTTGGGAAACTTGAACCCCTTTTGTGATTTAATAAATTGGGTTCCCAAGGTGAGTTTTTGAAGTTTTGGGACTCAATTTGGGGAAAATTGGCATTAGGGACCTAAAGTTTAAGAAAAAGAACTTTAGGGGCATGATTGCAAATAATTGAAAAGTTTGGTTATATTATTCATTTGTGATGAATAAAGGCTATCAAGCCAAAGGATAATGGACAAGGATGTTCATATCATGCAGGAACATGAAGTACCGGGAATGCCAGCCAAGACATGCTCGTGTAGAGGCAAAAAGTTGGTCGTGTGGAATTCACTACATTCATGGGTGAGTGGGATTTTTACATCATACACGGTTGGGGATGATGAGCACCTCAATAATGATAACCCACTACTAAGTGGAATTTTAAACATCACACTTGAATAGAGTATTATGGAAATTATGTGGAGAAACTAGTTACTGGTTGTAAGTAGATCATACCTAATTGATATGATGAACTTTCTCGAAGAAAGTAGAAAACCCGCTTATCGGTTATAAGTGGAGATGTCATCACACCTGGTTGGTGTGATGAACAGATGAAAAGAATATTTTATCGGAAGGGCTATCCACCGACTGTGTGCAAATGCTTAAATATTTTGGGAGACCTTCTTGACGGGAGCTTGAATAGATCAAATAGGCAGGAGGCCTTGATTTTGGAACTTGTGGGCTAATATGCCCAATTTTGAAAATCACATATAGTGAGCCCAAGGCCAATTGGCATGAGCAAGAGCTCATTAACTAGCATGAGTTTAAGCCATGAAAATTTTAAATGAATGATATGTTTGGCCATGGTACCAAGAGAGGACCGACATACTCGATAAATTGGAGGTGGTGCGACAAGACAGGTCAACGGACTAGTCAAGACAAACAGCTACAAGTCGAGTTGAGGGTTGGGGCTGTTGGACTAGTGGCACCAAAGATTAAATGGCTTATGAGGAAAACTATTGTTTTGTGCATGCACTGAGGTACGTGACCTTCAAGATGCCCAAGAGGAGTAGTGATGCATCCTAGGGGCTATTGGACAACATGGTGGAGATAAGGGTAGATTGTCGTGCTAACAGTAAGGGAAGCTTGACGTAGCTTCATGCGCATGAGACCGGGGTGGGGTCAGGATGAGGTCTCTATCCTCACACAGACACGAAGTTTCTTTATGAGATTAAGGGTCTGATGTTGCATACATCCACTCATTCTCAGGGTAGAAGTGGACAGGCTTCTATCTAGATGGCCGGTAAAGTCGCTCCGACGCCACAAGTGGGTGCAGTGGACGTGTTGCCCTGCGAATGTGTGTTCCCTTCATGATGAAGGGTTTGTGTTGATTGATAAACACATCGTTTGTGGTTAATGATGAGATATGGCTTTGAAAATTGAGATTTTGAGGATAAAATGTTTTAAAGAAACTAAGGAGTCTGACACACTCCAATTCAAACTATTTTTTCAAAGTCAAATTTTAAAACACCCATTCACTGAGTTGTTGAACTCACCGCCTCCCTTATACCAATTTTCAGGTAACCAAGGGAAGGTGGTCACCATAGGTAAGCCTATAGAGATTTAAAGAAATGACTTGTATTTGACAAGTTTGAAATCCATTCATTTCATCAGAAGAAAGTTATTCTTAGGTCCATCATAACGAGTCTTGGAGGTTTACTTGAATTTACTATGAGCAACAACTCACACACCCAAATGTTCATACATATTACTCTTTCTTAAATCCCTATTAGTTAGGATTCCATCTAACAATTCACCACTTGTTTGTTATTGAAAATCATTTTACATGATTTTTAGTTATTATTTTACCTTATGTTTTAAGACACACACAACCATTTGCCCTTTATCATCAAAGGGATCATACATTCGTAGAACAGTACCCGACAATTCCACTTGTGAACTGGAGTACCTTTATCGTCCACCCTAGTAGAGTGGGCATCAATTACTCAGACTTGTCCATCCTGGTGTGTTTTCCAATTGTCTCGGGAAGCACGGTGTGAAACCCATTCCCCCAGACCAAGTAAACCAAGGAAAGAATCGGCAGTTTTGAGAAAACCAAGCCGAAAAAGGAAAAAAAATGATAAAGAAGGGTTACAATGGGAAATTGGAAAATTTCGAGTGACCAAAAATTCATAAAAATCATGAGGAAGAACCGAGAAGAGGAATTAATGAGAGAACCGAACCGATTCGGGGTGAACCGGGCTAAACTAGGATGGACCATAGTGAATCGGTTCATTAATTAATTTTTCTAGGTGGCTTAAAAATGTCAATTTGGGACATTGAGGCTAACATTAGAGAGAAAATGAATTTAGATAAATTTAGAAATTTTTAAATTTTACAAAACTAGTCGAATCGGGTCCGAACTGGCCAAATTTTGAATTCAAGTCAACGAATCGGTCAACGGTCAATGATGCCTCGTCAACAGCCACACAGGCACAGGCAGCCAATGGGAGGTCACCACGTGTCCGGTCAACAATCAACGGATAACCAGTTAGTATGTCATGCAGATACGGACAACCAATGGGAGGCTGCCACGTAGACACAGGTAGCCAATGAGAGGCCGCTACATGTTCAGTCAGTGGGTCAACGACTGACGTGGCGACTAAGTTAGACCTCCATATTAGAAAAATTGGCCAATCACAGTGCCCCATGTGGCACGCCCGCCACGTCATGTCAGGTGTCCTGATTGCTTGAACAGCACAGTGCATGCATAATCAACAATCTTCTAAATTATAGCATTTATCTTTGGCCCTCTAGCACAACGGTCTATTGGATTGGCTTCGGCTCATGCGTACTGGCCTAACAGGTTTGACGACGTGGCTTCGGCAGATCATTGGTTCGACCCAACAAGCTCGATAACTCAGCTTGGCTCGATGGGTATCACGCAAGGTTCCCATTATTCAAGTCTTTTAGCATCACATATATCACATATACGTTCTAGATAGATCCACGCCTATATCCATCAGTCTTGGGCCCACTGGAATCTCGAGTTTAAGCCCAAAATTAACTCCCAAATATTTTAAGCAGAGTCACCCAGTCAGGGTAGGCTAATTCTGAGAAAATAGTTTTCAAAACTGAACTATCATTCCAACCGGAATTGACGTCATAGTGGTTCCCACTCACCCAGGAATCTCGACGGGGTCGTGCTGGTAGAATCTCTCTCCTCGGTGTGCTTCTGGGGGTCAACGCTCGAGTAATCTGTTCCTGCGTGGTACTAGTGTTCGAATCAGGATGCGGTGATGAATAGGTCACACGTTTTGTCATATTTGCACCTATGGCCACGTACATTGCTTAAATTGCACCTGGGTCCTTGATTTCTCTTTAATCTCCCTCAAGCCCCTTCGGTTTCTAATTATTCTTATGGGGTCCTTAACTCTTTTAATTTGACCTTTGGCCCTCAATTTATCAAAATTTCTATTTGGTCCTCAATTTTTCAAAAATTCCAATTTGGTCACAACCTTTTGAACTTTCCAATTTCCCACCAAATTTGTCCAAATTTGCCAAAGCACCACCTGTGCAGGCCAGGAGGGCCCCTAGCCTATCAACATCCATTGAATTCGAAGAGCCTTGTATGAACTCGTGCCCTCGCTGTGAAAGGTACCATGGGGGCGTCTCTTCCTTTACTCTCTAGGATTCAGTCAGTTGACTCGTCCCCTTTTCCCCGATGTTTACAGAGCCTCACTGGTCTGATACTTTTGGTAGCTTGGGGTCGGACTTTCGTTCCGGAGGTGTTGTTTGGATTTGAGCTTCCGATACCTCTCATCGCACCTATGTTTGTTTGCTTCTTTGTTGGTTTGGCACCTTGTCCAGTCAACTATTGCTTTTTCCCTTCTCAGTGTTACTTCCCTTTTCTTGGTCCTCTAGTCCCTCCTTTGTTACTCAAGTTCCTTCCTTGTTGGCGATTGACTTAGTTATCCCTAGCAGTGCGACTCCTATGCATGTGGTTCTACCCTGAGCCTTAGGTCCCGCTTGTCTTTTGGTTGGAATCGCGTCCTTTCACTCTGGTCCTTAGAGTGTACTCTCTCTTATTCTCGTCCTTCGCATTACCTAGGTCACTTCGTTGCTTGACTCTCTTATTCCTTGGGTCCTGACTCCATATGCCCCGTCCATGCTCCGATGTCCCTGAGAATATAGATGTCTGGTTCCTTATGTGAGTTTGGGGTTTTCTTAGGATTATTTATTCTATTCCATTTTCCTTTATTGTGTTTTTCCATCCCCAACTGTGGGGTTTCCAGGCTCGGGTGGATCCCATCAACTCACTGGTCTTCATGCTTCTATTCTTCATGCATTTGCTGGCATTCTCCGACTAGCGAGAGGTCCTTTCTTTTTTTGGTCCCTTTCTTCTCTCTTGGCCTAGGGGTTGTTACACTTATCGATGTGTAATGGTTGTACATCTTTGGATTCATCTCTTTCTCATCAAAGTCTTCCTCGAGGGACTTCTCCCTCTTACAAAGTCTATTTCCCCCGTGGGACTAGTTTCCGGAGGTTTCCCCTACTTGTTTCGAGGGGTGGTCTCAAGTCCCACCCTCGAGGACCCTAGGTCTTTCCCGGCTGGTCTTCGGTTACTTCGTCTGGATCATCATCTTATTTCAACTCGTCCTACTACCCATTCCTCCCTTGGGGTTGGTAGGTCTATGTGTTAATCCTTCCTTCTTGGGTTTGTGTTTCTCTTCATGTGTTAGGGTTTGTGCCTCTCCCTTGCTTTTCGTCTTGTGATTGATTTTTCCTTCCGATTCGTTGTCCTCCTCGAATTCCGAGTCTCTCCATATAACTCCCTTATGTAACTGCCCAGTTTGACTTTAAAATTTCCATGCTTGTCGGCTCCTTCCTTTTTGCCTTTCCTTAGTCTCTAGTGTGGGGATGTTTCATTCCTTCGTTATAGGCTTGCTTCTCTATCCCTTGTCCTTGGGGTGTTGTCACCCTTTGGTTATCTTGGCTATCTCTTACTAGGGTCCTATGGGGTGATTAGGTCTGTCCATGGGTTGTCCTTGGCCGATCTTATAAACCTCGCCCTTTTGAGCTAAGGAAAATCGGGAAGGGAACTAGTCAAACCGAGTGAGAAAACCGAACCGGTTCACAAACCCGATCATATGGGAATAAGCAATTTGGAAATTTACAACTTTTGGGTGATCCAAAGGGTTCACTAAACCTTCGAAAAGAAACTTAAGACAAAATAAAAGATAAAAACCAAATTAGTTTAGGTGAACGGGACTTCATAAGAACTTTAAAGTTAAGCATGCTTACTTAAGAGTAATGTAAGGATGAGTGACCTCTTGGGAAGTATGATTCTTTTTGTAACCTGAAATTTGGGTCAAAAATTTTTATGTGAATAGGCCTTATCATAAATGGCCATAATATATATTTAACTATTAAAATTAATACAAATAATTTAATACCGAAATTAAATTATTGAAATTAATACCAATAATTTATGTCAATATTAATACTAGTAATAAATCTCTCTCATTTAATACACGATTTTACACCTATATAAAGAGGCCATCCCCATTCATTCTCCTCACACCTGAACACTTCTCTCCCTCTCTCTACTGCTCCATTCCTCGGTGAAGCTCGAATCAGAGTTTCGACTTAAACATTTTTCTTAGCCTCGGAAGGAGAGGTCGGTCTATTTAAAACCGGGGACAAGTCAGCTATCTAAGAGCAAACTCCAGTTAATCCAAGAATCATTGGAGAAGCACCGGCATGATGGAATAGTGAAGCAGCTCTGACAGACTGAAGCTGCCCTATTTCGGCCAAGCTGAAATCGGCCATTTCAAGCCCTCCCAACACTTCCTCAGCCTTTCCACGGCAGAATTAGGACTGAAAGTTAAGCCAATTCAGCTCCCCTTTACAATTTTTAATCGATGCAAGAGAGAGAGTCGACCGAATTTCAATGACGAAATTCTAACTCAATTCGGCATCAATTGATGCGATTCTTGATTCTAGGATGATCCTCAAGATGAGAGCTATCTGTCCAGATCGAAAGCTCGAACTGTCATGCCTTCACCGGTGAGAAATCAAAGCTTTCTCTCTCTACAATCTATTTTCCGACAAAGCTCCGTTTGAGCTCGTTTCGGCGTTAAAATCTACGATTCAAAGTTCCTTAGAATCGTATGAACATGCAGGAACTCAATTTCAACTCCAATTTCAATAATTAGAAGTGTTTGATCAGTCAATTTGATGAAATCAAATTCGATAGTGTTGAAGAGTTGAAATTGGGGGAAAATTGGGAATTTTCGAAATTCAAAGGGCCAAAATGCAATTTTATGAAATTGAGGGTCAATTGGGCATGAAAATAATGTTGGAGGATTAATTGAGGAATTTTGGAATTTTTGGGGCAAAACTTACCATTTTTGTAAAGGAAGGGCAAAATGGTAATTTTGGAAAAATTAGGGGACCAAATTTGAAATTTGGGAAATTAAACCCCTTTTTGGTGAAATTAAATAAATTGAGGTCCCAAGATAAATTTTAACAGTTACAGGACTCAATTTGAGGAAAAACCAACATTAGGGACTTAAAGTTAAAGAGAAATAACTTTAGAGACCTAATTACAAATAACAAAAAGTTTGGGTTTTCTCATTCATTGGAAATGAATGAAGGCTGTTATGCCAAGTAATAATGAATAAGGATATTCATATCGTGTGGGAATGCTAGCATGGACGAGCTCGTGTGAATACAAAGAACCGGTCAAGTGGAATTAACTGCGTTAATGGGTGAATGGGTTTACTAACATCATACCCGGTTGGGATGATGAGCACAATAAAAACCACTTACCGGTTGTGAGTGAAAATTTTATATCATACCCGGTAGGGAATGATAAGTACCTCGGTATAAAAACCCACTATTTAGTGGTATTTTAATTATCACCACTTAGAGAAAGTGATGTGAAAATTATGCAGAAAAACTACTTACCGATTGTAAGTATATCATACCCGATTGGTATAATGAGACTTTCTCGAAGGAAGTTGAAAACCCATTCATCAGTTATGAACGGAGATGTCCTTATACCGATTGGTATAATGGACAGTGAAAACCTATTTTGTCGAAAGTGTTCTCCCCTAACTTTGTGCCAATGCTTAAACTATTTGGGAGACCTTCTTGACGGGAGCTCAAATAGCTCTTATAGGTCGGGGGCCTCGATTTTGGAACTTGCGGGCTAGAATGCCCAGTTTTTTTAAAATCTCGTACAGTGGGCCCAAGGCTAGTTGGCACGAGCAAGAGCTCGTAAACGAACATGATATATGTGCCATAAAACTTAATAAGTGAATTGTTTGGCCATGGTACCAAGATAGGACCAATATGCTCAGTCAAATAACGGTAGTGTGACATGACAGGTCGACGGACTAGTCAAGATAAACAACTGCCGGTTGAATTGAGAATCGGGGCCATTGGACCAGTGGCACCACATATTACATGGCTTGATAAGAAAACATTGTTTGTGCATGCACTATCAGTACGGGATCATCAAGATGCCCATGAGGGGTAGTGATGTGTCCTAAGGGCCCTGGACAACCCGGTGAGTATAAGGGCAGATCACGGTTCAGGGTGTCTATGCGAAATTTGGAGTAGCACCAAGCGCATGAGACTGGGGTGGGGACGGGATGAGGTCTCTGTCCTCTTACGGACACGAAGAAGTGATTTCGGGATTGTGGGTCGGATGTCGCGTACATCCACTCATTCCTAGGGTAGAAGTGATCGTACTTCTATCCGGGTGGCAGGAAAAGTCGCTCCGAAGCCACTAGTGGGTTCAATAGTGATACTGACTTGCGAATGTGTGTAACCTTCATGATGAAGGATGTGTGTTGGGTGATGACACATCGTGGTAACTAAGAAATAATGGGAAAACATTTTTAAATGAAGGGATTTTTGAAAAAAAATAGTCTGGCACACTCCATAGAAATATTTTTCTTAAAAGTCAAAAACTTTAAAAAACCCATTCACTGAGTGTCGTACTCATCCCTTCCCTTATATCCCTTTCAGGAAATCCCGGAAAGCCTACCCTTAAAGACCATCAACTAAGAGGCCTGAAAGGCAGGTATGTAAAGTTTTAAATTTCATGCAGTTTTGATTAAGCTATTTCAGGAAAAGGTACAGGTTAAAGGATGCCTTACTCTTAACGATTTACAATAAGGGGAAATCCTTTAATAAACCGGGAGAGTGGCGGGTTGATCACGGGGATCTGACCAAACAAGGTCGGGGCGTGACAGGTCTACTATTTTTCCCAGGTCCCCGTCTCCAGGCAATTCGGCCTTTGCCATTCCTAGTCCGTGTTCTTATTCTCTCTCTTGAAATTCCTTTGGGTTTGTCTTACCCTCTCTTCATATGGCTCTCCTTTGGGTCCTTGGTCATCTCTTAAGGCTCTTGCTAACATGCCTATGACATCTAGTTCGTAAGGTTTCCGACTCTGCCCCCTGGGCTAGCCATAGTTTACCCCAGCTTTCTAGAATTACAATCAATAATTCTAGAATTTTACTACCCCCCCCTCCAGTTCTATCCCCAACAATTGACTGACCTAGAGTATACCTATGCGGGTTTCGAGACTCTGCATATGGCATCTGGATGCGCCTCCTCCTTTTGGGTGGACATTTGCCCCCATGTTACCTTCCACAACGAGGGCACGGGTTCATACTAGGCTCTTCGAACCCATCGGATGTTTATAGGCTAGGGGCCCTCCTGGCCTATATGGGTGGTGCTATGCCTATCCCATACCGGCGTAAGACAGCTACATCGTAGGCATGTTGTGTGGGGCCTACAATACATGCACTATTGTGGATCGAGGTAAGTCGGTGAAAAACCCTAACATAATTAGCGTATGCCTCCCAAAAATTTCTTTCAGCTTCTGCTTGGATCTGGGCCAAGTCTGGCTCCCTAGGAGGGGACACTTCATCTTCCACCAAGTAGAGAGGTGTCCTATCTCGGGGTGCATCCCATGGGATGGGCTTCTCTAGCGCCTCTACCTGCTGTTCCATGGCATGTATCTAGGGAATATACTCTTCAGGGGCATTTTTGTTCATGTTTTCTATAAGGTTGTTGGGAATTAAGGATTAAGACGGGTTGGGGGAAGACCAATCAAGAAATTTATACTATGATACCACTCAAGTTGTCACACCCCGACCCAGTTTGATCAGGGTTCGTGATCAACCCGCCATCCTTTCCAGCATCGTTCGGGTATTCCTACCCTAATGATGCAGGGAAGGTAAAGGCATGTATACGTTTAAACCCTTACTATAAGTGGGGTAGGAAGCGTACCTTGAGGGTCCAAGCTGGTTCAGGAACTTTCCATCTTGGTGCTATACCTGAAAGGGTGAGAGGAGGGGAATGAGTACATCATACTTAGTGAAGGGAACTACTATAATGTCTACTTTAATTCATTTATCTGTTTATTTAATTTTTTTTTCATTTGTCGTTATTCACACACTTCACATGATTAACAACCACCTTTCTATCATAGGAGGGAACACACGTTTGTAGAACGGTCCTTGACCGTACCACTTGTGGACCGGAGCACCTATATCGTCCACCCTAATAGAGGTGTACAACCTCTACCCAAAGTTTGAGTGGACATAAATAGTCTGACACATCAAATCCAAATTACTTCACCATGTCCGCTTAGTGCGACGATACCTCATTTCCCCTACTACCTCGGTCTCCATACGTAGGAAGATACTCATTTTCATGACCTACTGAACAAGGAAATCGCCCTTATGCATACTGGGTCGTCCAACAGTTCATGGGCTCCTTCACTACCTCATGTCAGGTGTCCTAATGGCCAGAACATCACAATGCATGCAAAATCAACAATCTTTTAAATTATAGCCTTTATCTTTGGCCCTCTAGCACAACGTTTTGTTGACTTGGCTTCGGCCCACGCGTACTGGCCCAACATGTTCGACGATCTGGCTTCGGTAGAGCAGCGGTTCAGCCTAACAAGCTAGACAACTCAACTTGGCATGATGGGTGTCACTCAAGGCTCCCATTATTCAGGTCTTTTAGCATCACATATATCATATATCCGTTCTAGACGGGTCCACACCCGTATCCATCGGCCTTGGGCCCACTAGCATCTCGAGCCTAAGCTCGGAATTACATCCCAATTGTTTTAAGTAGAGTCACTCAGTCAGGGGAGGCTAATTCTAAGAAAATAGTTTTCAAAACTGCACCATCATTTCAACCATAATTGACGTTATAGTGGTTCCCACTCATCCAGGAATCTCAGCAGGGTCGCGCCAGCGAAATCTCTCTCCTTAGTGCACTTTTGGTGGCCGACGCTCGAGTAATCCATTCTTGCAAGGTACGAGTGTTCGTATCAGGACATGGGGACAAATAGTTCACACATTTTCTCATATTTGCACCTATGGCCCCGTACTTTGCTTAAATTGCACATGGGTCCCTGATTTCTCTTTAATCTTCCTCAAGCCCCTTAGGTTTCCAATTATTCTTGTGGGGTCCTTAACTCTTTTAATTTGACCATTTGGCCCTTAGGTTTCCAATCATTTAGTCCTCAATTTTCCAAAATTTCCAATTTGGTGTCCAACTTTTTGAAATTTCCAATTTGCCACCAAATTTACAGAATTGACCCTCAATTAATGAATTTCATGAAAACATCCTCAATTTCATGAAATTGTCGTTCAGTCCTCCAATTTTTTGAAAATTGCAAAAAAGTCACCAAAATCCCCAAATTATCATTCATCTTCTTCCCCAATTCAAGCTTATGTATGTTCAAATCTTATCTCACCCAATTGATGGTCTGTTAGTCCTTAATTTCTTTGATTCATGCTTCTATTCGTCTCCTCTAGCTCCCCTCAATCGTCCACACTTCGAATTTATGAATTTGGTTGAGTTTTTCACCTCGTCGGAGCTTCACCAGAAAATTCACAGTAGAGAGAGAAAGCTTATGCATTTTACTGATTGAGGGATGGTGGTCGGAGCTTGAGGTGAGGGCAGCTAGTGCAAGTTAAGGGGGGTCTAGCAAGACCGAATGTTGCTGCAATTTGTTGTTGTCCTCCGGGAATTTCAAGAGAGAAGTCTTGGGTGGTGCAGCTATGAAATTTTGAAATTTCGACGAGGGGCGGTGGAATTGAGCTTACCGAGGTCTGTAGGGGTGTTGTGGATGGTCTTAGGTGGTTAGAGAGGGCCAATGTGGGCAGCGGAGGGGCTGAAAGAGTCGAGGATGGGTCAAGTAGGAGCTCGCTGTTTCAAGCTCTGAAGCAACTTCACTGTGTGATCTTTTGCACACTTCTCTAGGCATCCTCAGATTGCTCTGAGAGTATCTAATGTTAGAGCACTCTTCTCCGGTTCCAATGCCACCCTTCAGAGTTCCTTTGGTGGACATTTCACCCGTGGTTGGAGCTCTGGTTTGCAACTCGCCGAAAAATGTACACTTCTTCTTCGCTCGATTGTGGGATGCTGAGGATGAATGGAGGGGTGTTCTTCATATAGGGAGCTCAGTAACTATTCAGGCTACCCGTTAGCATAAGACTCAGCCTCTGACTCGGCTATCGGCAACCTGACCCGAGAATTTTTTGAGTTGCTAGAGATTCCATCTTTTTCAGCGTCTCTCTCTCCTCCCTTCTCTCTATTAGCGTTTGAAGGTTGAAGATGATGATGTGGCGGTGATGCGATGTGATGCACTATGATTGGTCAATTTTTTCTGATGTGGAGTGCCAGCTCAGTCGTGTCAATCGATTTAACTTGCACATGGATATGATCGTCGGAAAGGGGCAACAAAGTTCCAATGTGGGGCAATGATCTTGACCTTAAGATCAAATGTGGGGTCTTAGGTGAAAGCTTACCAGAACTTGCTTCATGCTCACCAGAGAATGGAGTATCTGAGAACTCCTGACCAGCCCCCTTCTCAAATTTCCGAGGGTCTCCAATGGAGAAAATGGACACACCATTCACAAGAGATGACTCTTTGAAAGGGTCCAAGACTGTAGGCACCTTGCCAGTATTGGTGCAGGAGCTTGATTTGTTGCCTCTATCAAGTAAGATCAACATGTTAATTTCATCCAACATATCACAACAAAATCCTCCATCAGTCTCATGACTCTCATCTTCAGTGTCTTCATTAGCTAATGTACTTCCCTTAAGGAGGAGCCCACTCTCTGATTGGCTTTTCTTGAGATGTGCAGTTTGATCTACTCCAGCATCCTCACCCTAGAAGCTTGATTTTCCATCAGTATCATCAGATTTCTAGACGGAGGAGTAATCAACAGTCTTATCCTTGCTACCATTCTCACCATTGGCCCCAAAGGCCAACCACTGAGTGCTTACAGAAGCTTCAATTTGATTTACTCCAACATCCTTACCCTCAAAGCCTACTTTTCCATTCAAACCATCAGATTTCCAGTTGGAACAGTAATCAACAATTCGATTGCAAAGAATGTCTCTATCGTTCTCTCCATTCGCCCGGAAAGCCAATTGCTCAGCACCTAAAGGAGCTTTAGTGGCCTGAGTTTTGGAGGATGCTTGAAGTATATGCATTAATTCAGTGAAAGATAGACCTGCTTTCTGCTCGAAAAAGGGGTGCATGAACAATGTCTATTAGAAAAGAAAACAATCAATCAATGAGGAATGGAAGAAAGGGCAGGACTTACTTTTGGCTTATGGCCATTGATTTGAGTATTGAAACATGGAAACTGAACCATGATGGCCTCTCATTGGATGCTCGTGTCTGCGTGGCCGGCTGATGTGGCACCAACTGACCATTGACCAGACACGTACCTGCCTCCTATTGGCTGCCCATGTCTGCATGGCAGCTAATGGGGCGCCAGTTGGCTATTGACAATTGTATGCTAACATGTCCGATCATTGTCCAGTGACTGGTTCGACCGAGTTCGCTGTCCAAAATTTGAAAATTAGCCGGTTCGAACCTAGTTCAACCATTTTTTTTAATTTAAATTGTTTTAATTCTATCTAAATTCATTTTCTACCTAATGGTGATTTCAATTTCCCAATTTGACATTTTTAAGCCACCTAAAACATGAATTTGTGAACCGGTTCACTATGTTCCCTGCTGGTTACATTCGATTCGGGTCTGGTTCACCCCAAACCGGTCTGGTTCTATCCTCAATTCCATTTCCCAGTTCTTCCTTGCAATTTTTGTGAATTTTTGGTCATTTGGGATCTTCCAATTTCCCACGTTATCTATTTTTCATCCATTAATCAACTCGTTTCTACATGTATAAAGCTATATTGGTCCTTTTCCCAATTTTATTTTATTCCAAGGGGACAAGTTTTACACAACACATGGCGAAGCGCACCCAAGAAGTCGCACAGTCGACAGGAAGCGCTGACAAATCAGAGTGTGACACGTGTCCTTAGTCAATAGTCAAATGAGGAAAACCCACGTTAGTAACAACCGACCAATAGGGGAGTGACACGTGTCTCAATCAACAGTCAATGTCAAAAGAGCCTAGTCAACAAGGCTTACCAATGAGAAGCTGACATGTGGCAGTGGCACTATGCGTAAGAAGGGAAATTTGACGCATTTAAATCAGCCAATCAGAGTATGCCACGTGTCAAGGTCAACGGTCAGCGAAAATACAATCAACAACCATGTAGGAACGCATAGCTAATGGGAGGCTCGCACGTGTCTGATCAATTGGCCAACGGCTTTCTAGGACACTGAGTAAGAAGCTACGTCTACAAAACTAACCAATCATAGCGTGCCACGTGGCACATCCGCACATGCGAAGCTCATAGGCGCGACAAAGTGTCATCTTCTTCCCTTCGCTAGCTGACATAAGTGAGGAGGGAGATGGGGAGTCAATCTCTGGCGACCCAAAAATTTCTCCAGTATGGCCACCGGCAAGTGAGGGGAGGGGGGGAAGTCCTATGTCGACCGGTAGCCCTGTCAGTTGTTGAGCTCCCTATATTAAGAGCACCCCTCCACTTGCCTTCATCATCCCAGAACCGAGAGAAGAAGATGAAGTGCTCCATTTTCCGGCGAGGCATAAACCAAAGCTCCAACATCGGGCTTTCCTTCAGCCTTCGTAGGTGCATTTAGTGTCTCTGGAACTAGAAGGAAGTACTCCACCTCGCTGCAATCCCCACTTGGCTCGAGGACCACCGGTGGAGTGCTAGAGAGGTTGCACAGTGCAGCTGCTCCGACGGTCAAAAAACAACCAAATTACCTCGAGCTGAATTCTTGCCATTTTGTACCTCCTACGGCTAGGCCGACCCTTTCCCAACCATGTCCACCCAACATTCGACATCCCTGAAGCTTGAGAGTAAGTCAAATCTACCTCTACTCGTTGGTATAGCAAAATTCAACAAAAAGAAATGTTCGAACTGTATTGATTAAATTCTTCGTGCATAGGAAGTCAATTGGAGAAATTCTTGATCCTAGAAGGAACTTCTCGACGAGTACTAGCTTCATGAATCGAAAGCTCTGGCAACCAAGACTCAACCGATAAGAATTTGAAGTTTCTCTCTCTAAGTGTAGTTTTTCGGTGAAGCTCTATTTGAGCTTAATTCAAGGCCGATTAGGGTAATTCGAAGCATGAACTAATCATGGGAAAATAGAGAAGACGATTAGTAGCATGCTAGGAGGAAATTAACTACGTTTTGAGAGTCAATTTGATGAAATCATATTTCGGTACAAAAGTGGATGAATTGGGGAAGAAATTGGAGAAAATTGGAAATTTTTAGAATTGCAGGACCAATGTGCAATTTTTGGAAATTGGAAGGCTAATTAGCCATTTGAGGAAATTAGGGGCCAATTGGTCGTTTTACGAAATTTAACGGCAATTTGGTAATTTTTGGAAAGTTTGGGGTAATTTAGTAATTTTGTAAAATTGAGGGCCAAATTACAATCTAAGGGGAAATAGAGGATTTGAATGAAAATAAGAGGATATTAGGGACCTAAGAGAGGTATTGGAAAGCTTAAGAACCTAATTGAAGACAAAATGAATATTAGGGGCCTAAATGTAAACTTATAAACTTTAGGGACCTCATTGTAATTAAGGCATAATGTGGGGAGCAATGCGCAAATACATGAAAGTATGAGTTCTCTTATGCCAATTCTCCTAATGTGGATACTCGAACCATGTAGGAGCTGGTTGTCCGAGTATTTGTGAAAATAAGAGCATCACAGATCGAGATCTCACCGGAACGGCCATGTCACTATTACCAAGTGAGTGGGATTTTCAACGTTATACCAGGTTGTGGTGATGAGCACTGTTTTAAATTTTGAAAACCATTTTCCAAGAATGGTCTCCCCTGACTGCGTGAAACGGCTTAAATATTTATGAGACATTTCTGATGAGAGATGGAATTTGCTCTAGTAGGCCTGAGGCCTCGGTTTTGAAATTGATTAGGGACTAGGGTCCACTTTTGGAAAAACTCATGAAGTGGGCCAAAGGCCAATGGACACGGGTGTAGGCCCATATACAAGTTAAGCTTATATGCTTGAAATACTTTACAAATGGATAATTGTGTGTGGATTCTCTACAGTGTCACAATTGAGTTGAAAAATTGGTTGGCCTTGTAACTACTGAGCCGAAACCGGGTCATCGAACTCGTTGGGCTAGCAGACACGGAGCCGAAGCCAAGTTGTCAGGCTCGTTAGGCCAATAGCACCAAAGACAATGGTCAAAATTAATAACACTGTTGATTGTGCATGCATAAGCTGTGAAACCATTGAGACATTCGGTATGGGGTAGTGGTGGTTCTAAGGGCTGTTGGATGACCTAGGGAGCATAACAGCGGTCCATTGTCTAGTATGTCAAGAAGCTATGGGAGCTTCATGCACATTAAGACCGAGGAAGCAGGGGGAATGGTCTCATCCAGCCTATACGGACATAGAGTATGATGAGGTCTAAGGGTCGTGCAGTTGATGCCCACTCAAACTTGTGGTAGAGGTATGGGACTTCTACCAGGGTAAACGATAAAGGCGCTTCAGTCCACAAGTGGAACAATCGGGGATTGTTCTACGAACATGTGATCCCTTTGATGATAAAGGGTGTGGTGATGTGTGATAAACACGGTTAATAATGAAAAACATTGAGACATCCCCTTAAAGATGAAAATGTTGAAAGAGCAAAACCTTAGAATGTTTCAACTAAAGAAAATGACCAGTTTCCCTAAGATGTGTCATAGTCCCCCTCACTCATGTAGAACTTGCCCCCTCCCCTTAAACCCTTTTCAGGAAATTTCTACGACAAAAGAAAAGTTGGAGCCAAAGAAGCACGCTAGAATTACCCCGACGAGGTAATTGTTATTATTTTATTTTATTTAGTATGTTATGGAAAACATGTCCATCGTACGCCTTTACTTTTTTTTGTTCTACCCTGGTAGGAATACCTAGATAATATAAGAAAAGGTGGCGGGTTGATCACAAGGTTTCAACAAAACTGGGTTGGGGCATGACATTGGTTGTCCCCTGCTGCCATGTACTAAGGTATACATGGAACCCAAGTGATCTGGAAATATCACTTACACCCTCCTTACTCCACTTCCAGTCTTACCCTAGGCGTTGTTACTACCCCCTTCGGATGTACTAACAATGCCCATTCTCACAATGGCGAGTATATATACCATTATAGAAATGAAAACACACATGACTTTGAGTCATAATTGTGGCACTCATGGCTATTTGTCGTGTTGGTGCTACCGATACTATATTGTCGGGAGCTCGACGCAACACATGCCCGACTCCCCATCATTTTTCATACATCCAACTATGCATCAACCAACATGTAAAACATAGATATACTTGGAAGTCTGGCCCTCTCTGACCGACTCCCCAAACACATGAGAAATAGCATATTAGGAGTCTGGTCTGTCATGGGACGTCTCGTCATATCACGCAATACAGTCGTCCAACACTAGACTCGGGTACCATGGCTTATGCTGGGACGCAATCACTAACAGCACATCAAGGACATCGAGAGCCTAGCCCTTCAAGGGCCCTCTCCCCAAACCACAACAAGGCTCTAAGTCGTACTTTTTCCCCGTTTCCTCATAACCAGTGTCAACCTTATGCCTCGGTCATAGGATTGTTTCTCATTTACTCTTTCAAAAATCACATAGGACTCGACATCAAACCCACTCACCTCAAGTCTCGGAACTTGATCGTTCTGGGGTTTCAAAGATACCGCTCCTGGTCCTACTCAGGTGATCGCTTGTACCCAACTCCTTAATAGGTAAGCAAGCTTTTACCCTAACTTTCTCTAAGGTTAGTCACTCGAGCACAAGGTCATTTTATTTTCACTTCCATATAGAAGTGCCCAACATTCATTTATTTACCACCTATTGGTCCTACTTCTTCCAATTTACCACTTGGTCCTCAACTTGGGCAAAATTACCATTTTGCCCTTATACTTTACAACTTGCCTTTCTTTGGACCTAAGACTTTCTCAAGTCTTCCATTTCTGTCCCTCAAGTTCTCTTGAGCCCCATTTAGGTCCCAAATAGGCATTGGAACATTTCCAAGCTCTATTTTTCCAAATTACCGAAAGGCCCCTAAGTTTTGGCAAAATTACCATTTTGATCCTTTTCTTGAGAACTTCGGTTTTGAAATCCATTTTACCCCAAAGTTTCTCATGTAGGTCCCTAAATATTCACAAATCATGTTTAGGACCTTGTATTGCCCAAAAGTTTTCTTTTGGCCATGCAAATACTTATATTTGCACTTTAGTCCCTAACTTTATCTTATATTATAAATAGGTCCCTAAACCTTCCACAATATGCAAACCACATCCCTTATCCTCACCAAATTTTCCGATTAGCCCCATAACTTCATTCAATCCCTTATGATGATCCCATAAAAAGTTCATTCTAATTTGGATCCCCTAAGTTTCACCTATTTGCATTCTAGTCCCCAACCTTTCACTCAACCAAAGTATCTCCAAAACTTAAGAAATTAAGTGGGGAGGTCCCCTAGCCTCCCTCTAGCCCGTCATAACCTTGGTTTGACAAAAGTAAGCCAGAATCACTTTGATCAACCTTGATTAGAAACTTAACAAAAAAATGAGTAAAAGTCTAGTCAAAGTTAGGAACTCATCGGATACATCACATCGGTCATCAAGGCCAGTAAGGTTGGAAAGGTGACAGGAGTCTGTGACCACTTGAATCATCTTGATTGGTGGTTTGTAACTCATGTAATTTTTATTTTAGTTAGCTCAACCACTTAACTTGAAAATCAGAACTTAAATGAATTAATTCTCCTTTTATACTCACTAAAATCAAGCAAGGTCGATGACAATGGAAAGTTGGTTTTCTAAGGAATCTACTTAATTTTTCTTAGCCATCAAGACTTGAAAATGAGAGTTGAGGGTCAGGAGAAGTTGTGTTGGAAAGCTGACTTCCTAAGCTTTCCAGGGACACCATGATCACGTTCTCAAGTGCTCGAATGGCGGAGTTACACTCTCTGCAAGTTGGGTCACCAAAATTCAGAGTTGTCTATGTTCCATAAAGTATTCCAGTTGAATTCTGATGGGAGAACACCTATATTTTATATGGTTGGATTCTATACTTTCGTGGCAATCAAATAATAGCTCTCTTTTCATCAATACATAGCATATAGCCTTGGGAATGAATTAATTTCCCTAAGCGGTGGTATCGAGTTATCTACCAATATTTATCGGATTTTTTCACTGAAATCAGGTCTGGTTCGAGTGAAGGAGATGACACGCGTATGTGTGGCTGCACATGTCGCACATGCGTACGCCAAGCATGGCATGTTGACCAGTCTCTACTGTAGGAATCAGGTTCAGGAAAATTTCTCCTTCTATTTAACGATTTTTTGCTTGGTTCACCCCCATTTATGTCGGTTCTTGGATAACTAAAAATACCTAAAATTTATATATTCAATTTTCTATTCAATGGACTCAATAACCACCTTATTTGGATTTATTTATAATCCTAAAAAATTAGGAAAGTTTTCTTGCTTTAAGCCGGTTCAGTTAGTTTCAACCCTTCCGAAACTGGTTCACCTCCGACCAGGCCACTTCTTGGCCCAATCAAATTTTCGAAAAACTCCTCCTTCTAATTCTCTATTATTTGGCCTTAAGATCCTTCTATTTATGGATTGTTTAGGTTCTCTTAAAAATTTGGTACATTTTCTCAAAATTAAACTCTGTCCCATTTTGGATTGGTTTTCACTTTTGTACTTTTTCATTTCCCGACTCATATTTTTTTGGAGGATTTTTTTAGAGTTGTTTAAGGGTATTGGCCTTTTGCCTCAGCCAGTCAAACTTCAGCAAGACTGTTTGTTCGGCAAGGTACAACGTGAGGATCGGGCTCTGGCACATCAGGACGACCTCCACCATCTCCTCGATGGCCGAAGAGGCAGAGCATCTCTGCCAGTGGCTCGTGGTGGCCACAGACGATAATGCCGAGTTAGTGTTGCTAGAAATCGACTGCCTGGCTGACTTCTAGGGTGAAGTCATCCACGCCTCTGACTACAAGTCCGGCCAGGATTTCGCCGAAAAATAGATTCTTGCGGTCGGGTGCTTCGTCGGACGCTATGAAAGTTGCTCAGGACATTGGCTTTATGTGGATTCAAGAGACCAAGCTGCAGAAGAAGGGCAGTTCCACCTCTAGTGCATGTGCTTCCTCCCATAGAAAGCCCATCTCACTGCAGTTTTGAAGACTATATCATACCGAAATACTCTGAGATTTAGGAACATGAGACTAAGAAAGTGGTATAGCATAGATAAACATAAACCGAGCCTTTAATGGCCTACACAACATGCTTTGCATGAGGGACTAGTTGATATCTGCATAGTGTAAAGCCCATCTCACTGCAGTTTTGAAGACTATATCATACCGAAATACTCCCATAAACATCGAACATCTCTGCAGGAATCCAGACAGTTAGCAGTTGCAAAAGCATCAATGCTCTTCTTCTGGCAAATTGACCTGTGAAATTACATACTCTACTTGCAAGTTGTCCATGCATGGGGCCATGATGCCAAAGATGAAGAGGTATCCAAATGTGCAAAAAAGCTCAACCACAAGTCTTCACGCTATATTTTCAATATTACCATCCCGATAGCAAAATATTATCTTCAGTGTATTAAACTGACGTGATAACCAACTACACCACTATACGTTGATATTATTAATCAATCTACATAATATTAGTTCATTGGATAATATTACCGGAGAATAAAAGTTAATATTCACTAATTAATAATTTATAAATAGTAAAATTTTAGATTTGTATAATTTTAAAATTTATACTTACTTATCTATTGTATTCGAGTTAAAAAGGTCTTTTCGTTAATATTATAATTTATTAATGGATTAAAAAATATGATAATATATTAGTTAATATTATAAATTAGAATGAATTAAATTCACTTAAATTTATAATTTGTAATAGTCATTTATTTATATATAAATATAATTTTTTTATTATATTCTATCTCAATTTCTTAATTTTAACAATTTTTATAATATAAAAATGTATTATACACAAATAACGATAATATCAAACATTTGCTTAAATTTAAAATTTGGATATAATTGCTTGTAATTTTTAAACACACTCTAAATAATTATCTATAATACGAATATTATTCTTTAAGTGTCGAACTAGTGGTAATAATATTCTCAAATTAGGTATTTTACTTAATACCCATACATATAACAAGTCGGGTTTACAATATTATTTTGAATAAAAGTACGAGTATAGTAGTTCTAATACTATAAGAGAATAATTTAATTACCTGTTCTCTATCATATAAAAAAAAAATTATAGTATCCATCATCCAAACAAATGTAGAGGATATATATCCAATTAGTATTTACTTAGAATAGTAATAATCACTTAATAATATTTTTATTGAATTATAGAAATTGAGAATAGAAGAATTGTTAAGTGGATGAAGGAGGTGTTGTTCCAAGGTTGCTGATTCTCTAAGTTTATGCAATGAAGGTCTAATATTACTCCCCTAAAAATGAAAGATTTCAATCACAAGAAATGTGCAAATGGATGGGAAGAAAAACTTTTTGTGAATAGAACTACAAGGTGAATGTCAATGTCGAAGTGAGTGTAAATTGTTAAATTGTCAAACTAGAAAATAGTGTAGAGTAGAGAAATGGTGAAAATCAAGTTCGTTAAGTAAATATTGTATCCAATTGAGTTTGGTATCAGCATTATCCAAACTTTTGCATTCAACATTATTATCAGATTGTATTGTGCCACAATACGTTACTTTTTAGTACTATAGAATATCAAGTTGTTTACCAACATTATTACCAGAACTCTAAATAGGGATGGATAGTGCTCGTACAGGAGATTTTCCTAGGATTAAAATGCAAGTCAATAAGCCATTAGAGCACTGTCAAATTGATGAGAGAAGTTCCGTCCTCCAGTTTCTGCAACCTTACCATTTCGACGAAATTGGATGAAATTAGCTTACCTTCTAAGTCCCAAGGGGTCGTGGGTCAGTTGAGGATGGTTGAGGGAGGTTTGGCCAAGTTGCTGAAGGTCGAAGGCAATCAGAATTCAACTTGGGCAATTTGGCTTTTTTGCAATTGTTGGAGCAGCAACACTGTTCGAGCTTGCTGACGCTCCTATGGTGGTCATCGACCCAAATAGAGGGGACAGCTGTGTATAGGACTTCTTCCCGGTTCAAGGGAGCTCAAATATGGTGTTAGAGGTTGAGGAGAACCTCCACGTCGGAGCTCTGATTTGTGTCTCGCCAGAAAGTGGAGCACTTTGTCTTCTTCGATTGTTTGTGGGATGAGGAAGATGAGTGGGGAGTAGCTTTTTATATAGGGACCCCGACAACTGACAGGGCTATCGACCGACATCAAACTTAGCCCTAGCCTCACTCGTTGGCAGTTAAATTGGAGGGGTTTTTTGGATCGCCAGAGACTAAAGAGTCTGCCTGCCCCTCTCTCTACTAGAAAGTCCAAGGTTGAAAATGACATTGTGTGTGTGTGCGCGTGCAAGCTTCGCACGTGTGCTACCACGTGGCGCACCATGATTAGTTGGCTTTGCTGACGTGGCTTCTTACTTTGCATCTGAGTTAGCCTTTGACTCGTTGATTGGACGCGTGGCAGCCACCCATTCATCACTCATTCCAATCTATTGACCATGACATGTGGCGTCCTCTGATTGGTTTATTTAAATATGTCATATTTCCCTCTTGATGCACAATTCCACTGCCACATGTTAGCTTCTAATTGGCTGAGACCATCCAACGTAGCCTTGCCACATGTCGACCTCTGATTAATCGACCGTTTATCTTACATCACAGTCGGTTGTTGATGCGGCACATTTGCCATGTGTCAGTTCTTCATTGGCCATTTCAACTCACAAGTCTTCTCCGCCATTAACCATTGACTACGGATACGTGTCACTCTGTTATTGATCGATCATTACTGACGTGAATTCTCTTTTTTTTACTGACCTAGGACACGTGTCACACCTTGATTGATCAGTGCTTCCAAGCATTAATTGAGTGGCTAATTAGGTGCACTTTTCCACATGTCGTGCGCTGGTTGGTCGTGCCTGCTAATTGAGCATTAACCTAGCAGTGGTCCGTTGACCTGTTCAGTCAGACTAGGTTATGTGACCCGAAATCTTAAATCGGTCAGTTTATGCCCGATTCGACTAGTTTTCTGAAATTTAAAAAATTTTAAATTTATATAAATTCATTTTCTAACCAATGGTGACTTCAATTTTTCATATTGATATTTTTAAGGCACCTAGAAAAATGAATCTTTGAATCGATTATCCACGGTTCATCCTTATAAACCTACTCTTTGGAGCTAAGGAAAATCGGGGAAAGAACCGGTCAAACCGAGTGAGAAAAATTGAACTAGTTCACAAACCCGGTCATCAAAGAACGGGCATATTGGGAAATTACAACTCCCAATGACCCAAATGGTCATAAAAACCTTGGAAATGGATTTTAAGACAATTTGGGAAAGAAAACCAGGCCGGTTCATGTGAACCAGATTAAACCAATTTAGACCAGTTTGAATCACTATTGAACCAGATGTTAAATTCATTTTTCTAGGTGGACTAGAAAATTCAAATTGGAGAATTGAGGCCACCATTAGACAGAGAATGAATTTAGAAATTTTTAATTTTGAAAAACTTGATCGAATCGAGCCTGAACCGACCAGTTTAAGCATTGAACCCAGTATGGTCCGGTTCGGAACAGTGTCGTCGTCTTCCTTCATATGACAGCATTGTTCACTCGTTGAAAAATTGAGTAGTGCCGACAAAGATGAAAAGTCTCCGGCCAGGGAGTTTCAGGCAATGAATGACTACCATTAAGGTGTCAATCGAATGACCAAGAAGTCATCGAGCTTCCTATATAAAGAGCCCCTCCTCATTCATCTTCCTCACAACTTAAAACTCCACTCTCTCCCTACTACTCCATTTTTCGGTGAAGCTCGAACCAGAGCTTTGACTTGGGCATTTTGCTGAGCTAAAGAAGGCATGGTCGGGTTCTCTAGATTCGGGAGAAGTCACCTACACACCTGTAGTCTTCATTTGCTCTGAGGATCACCTGAGAAACGCTGGCGCGATAGAACAGTGAAGCAGCTACAATGGACCGAATCTACCCTATTTAGGTCGAGCTGAAAATGGCCAATTCGAGCCCTCCTCAAGCCAAACAAAGCCCTCCCAACACCTCCATAGCAACTGAATTAGAGCGGAAAGGTAAGCCATTTTGGCTCCCCTCTGTAAATTCTGATCAGTGCTAGAAAGAGAATCGATAGATATTTACTAACCAAATTCTCCCTCAATTCGACATGAATTGAGGTGATTCTTGATCCTATGAAGAACCTCAGGACAAGAACTATCTACCCAAATTGAAAGGTCGGACCATCGCACCCCTGACGGTAAGATTTCGAAACTTTCTCTCTCTACGTTCAATTTTCCAGCGAAGCTCCATTTGAGCTTATTCTAGCGACAAAATCGTGTGATTCAAAGTGTAATTGAATCATATAGAGGTGTAGGAACTCCAATCTAAATTCAATTTCAACAATTAAACTCATTTGATCAGTTCCTTTGATAAAATCAAATTCGATTGAGTTAGAAGGTTGAAATTGGAGGAAAATTGGGTATTTCAAAAATTCAAGGGACTAAAGTGCAATTTCATAAAATTGAGGGTCAATTGGGCATGATAAAGATGTTGGAGGACCAATTGGCCAATTTTTAGAATTTTTTTGAATAAATTGAGGTCTTAAGGTGAGTTTTAGAAGTTTTGGTACTCAATTTGGGGGAAAATCGGCATTAGGGATCTAAAGTTAAATAAAAAAGAACTTTAAGGACCTAAATGCAATAAATCGAAAAGTTTGAGTATTTCATCCATTCACGATGAATAAAGGCTATTAGGCTAAAGGATAATAAACAAGGATATTCATATCGTGTAGGAACACGAAATACTAGAAACACCAATAAGAACAAGCTTGCGTGAAGACAAAGACACGGTCAAGAGGAAATCACTGCGTTATTGGGTGAGTGAGATTTTTATATCATACGTGATTGGGATGATAAGCACCTGAGAATTTAAAAACCACTATTATGTTGAATTTTTAATTATCACACCTGAGAGGAGTGATGTGAAAATTATAAGAAAAAACTATTTATCGATTGTAAGTAGATCATACATGGTTGGTATGATGAACATCCTAAAAGGAAGTAGCAAACCCGTTTATCGATTATAAGTGGAGATGTCCTCACACTAGGTTGGTGTGATAGATAGATTAAAAGATTATTTTGTCAAAAGTGCTCTTCCCTGATTGTGTGCCACTACTTAAACTTTTTGGAAGACCTTCTTGACGGGATCTCGAATAGCTCGAATAGGCCGGAGGCCTTGGTTTTGGAACTTTGGGGCCAATATGCCCGATTTTGAATATCTTGTACAGTGGGCCCAAGGCTAGTTGGCACGAACAGGAGCTCGTAAACAAACATGAATTTAATCCATGAAAATTTTAAATGAATGATATGTTTGGCCATGGTACCAAGACAAGACCAACATACTCAATACACTGGCGATAGTGCGACATGACAGGTTGATGGACCAGTCAAGACAAACAGCTGCAGGTCGAGTTAAGGGTCGGGGTCGTTAGACCAGTGGCACCACAAATTAAATGGCTTATGTGGAAAACTGTTGTTTTGTGTTGCACTGAGGTACGAGACCTTCAAGATGTCCAAGAGGGGTAGTAATGCGTCCTAGGGGCTATTGGACGATATGGTAGAGATAAAGCAGACTGTTGTGCCAGCAGTTAGGGAAGCTCGACGTAGCTTCACAGGCATGAGACCGGGTTGGGGTCGGGATGAGGTCTCTGTCCTCATATCGACACGGAGTTTTCTTTACGAGATTGAGGATCGGATGTCATGTACATTCACTCATTCTCAGGGTAGAAGTGGACGTGCTTCTATCTAGGTGGCCGGTAAAGTCGCTCCTACGCCATAAGTGGGTGCAATGGACGTGCTACCCTGCCAATGTGTAATCCCTTCATGATGTAGGGCATGTGTTGGTTGCTAAACACACTGTTTATGGTTGATGATGAATAATTGGCTTTGAAAATCGAGAAAACAAGGAGAAAAGAATTTTAAAGAAAATAAGGAGTCTGGAACACTCCAATTCAAACTATTTTTCTAAAATTCATACTTTAAAACACCCATTCAATGAAAATCGAGAAAACAAGTAGAAAAGAATTTTAAAGAAAATAAGGAGTCTGGCACACTCCAATTCAAACTATTTTCTGAAATTCATACTTTAAAACACCTATTCAATGAGTCATTGAACTCACCCCCTCCCTTGTACGCCTTTCAAGTAACCCGTGGAAAGCTTACCCAAAGACTACTAGTTAATAACACCTTTGAGATAGGTATGATAAAGTTTAATTTTTTATGCAGTTTTGATTTATGTTATTCCAAGAAAGGTTCAGGTTGAAAGGACACCTTATTCGTCATGATTTAAAAAAAGAGAAAACCCCTTAATAAACCGGGAGAGTGGTGGGTTGATCACGAGGATCTAACTAAACCGAGTCGGGGTGTGACAACTTGAGTGGTATCAAAGCCTATTTTCTCGAATATATTATCAAGACTATATAATATAGTAACTAAGATAAATTTTTTAAATTTTTAGATGGCTCCGATGAGAGAAACCAAGAAAACTAGGACTGGCATTACCAACACCACCCAACACTCTCTCTGTGTAGGAAGGTCACCCTAAAATACCCGAGACGTCCCAAAGAACCAAGAGACGTTAGTGGAAAGTATCCAGAAGGATGGTGCCAGGACCTATAGAGGTCACAATCCTAAATACAAAGGGAGCCAAGCCTAAGGCCAGGAATGCCATCAAGGGTTTATAACCTTAACAAGGAAGACGCTTGTGAAAAACCATATAGCACCCCATCTATTTTTAACCATTTTTTGTAATGGGGCTAAGACTCCAACATATTGTATTATTTCTCCACTAATAAAGAACTCAAAGTTCCTAAAAACTATATCTCTAAAAAATAATGTGACATTGGGCCTTAGCTATTGGAAGATTGCCCAAATGAAGTAACTAAACAAACCCGTGTTACCCTAGACATCACGTAGACCAAGGAGATTTCCATCCCAAATAAAGGAACGAATCAAGGAAATTATGGGGCAAAGAAGGCATGACAAGAAAACCGTCAAGGTAACAAGTTTAGGAGAACTCTTGGAGTAACAACTAGGCAAGGAGACGACCTATTTCAAGGTGTAAAGGAAATGGGACATGAAGTGAAGGACTGCCACACACCACAAGGATTTAGAACAAAGCTTTCTAAGAAAAATGCCCCCACAGCTATAGGAATCCAAAAGGATATCATCCCAAGAAACATGACTCCTGCTCAGAATTTCAACCACATCCAGGAGGAAGCTCTTTAAGATCCTAGCCTAGTTGCAGGAAGGAAAAAGGGCTGAAGGTAGGACCTCGATAAACAACAAACATAACAAAGGGTGGTCGAAGAGACTTCTCCCTTAAGAAGAAATTTTCAGCCATTTGGGGAGAAAAGAAGGGAGTGCCACCATAAGAGAAGACAAGTCGAGCATTTGACAACAAATGGGATGTCTCGGGATTGCAAGTACAACTTACTTTGGAAAAGGCAGTGAAGCCAAATAGGAGTTTCAGACCAACATAGTGGAAGGAAGTCAGTCGTAACAACAAGATAGTCAAAGGAGAATAACGACGCCCTAAGGAAGATCAGGAAGTAGAAAGGACTACACTCTAAAAGGGTGGTAGGATGAACATTAAGGTACGAATGGCTTATGAGGAAAACTGTGGTACCATAGAATAAATGGCTTATGTGGAAAACTATTGTTTTCTACATGCACTGAGGTACGGGATCATTAAGACACTCAAAAGGGCTACTAGATGACATGGTGGAGATAAGGGCAAATTATCGTGCCATCAGTTAGGGAAGCACAACGTAGCTTCATACGCATGAGACCGGGGTGGGGTTAGGATGAGGTATCTGTCCTCGTACGGACACAGAGTTTTCTTTACAAGATTGAGAGTCGGATGTCATGTACATTCACTCATTCTCAGGGTAGAAGTGGATGTGCTTCTATCTAGGTGGCTAGTAAAGTCGCTCCAATGCGACGAGTGCAGTGGATGTGCTGCCCTGCGAATGTGTGATCCCTTCATGATAAAGGGCATGTGTTGGTTGCTAAACATAGTGTTGATGATGAAGAATTGGCTTTGAAAACTGAGAAAACAAGGAAGAAAGAATTTTAAAGAAAATAAGTAATCTGGCACACTCTAATTCAAACTATTTTCTAAAATTCATACTTTAAAACACCCATTCACTGAGTAATTGAACTCACCCCCTCCCTTATACCCCTTTTAGGTAACCTAGGGAAAGCCTACCCAAAGACTACCTATTAACCACACTTGTGAGACAGGTATGATAAAGTTTAAATTTTTATGCGGTTTTTATCCATATTATTCCAGGAAAGGTGCAGGTTTAAAGGACGCATTTTCTTTATGGTTTAAAAGAAGGAAAACCCCTTAATAAACCAAGAGAGTGGCAGGTTGATCACTGGGAACTGACCAAATCGAGTTGGGGCATGACAATCCCGGTTCAATCTAGTTCGAGTCTAGTTTGCTCTAAATCGATCTGGTTTTTACCTCTAATTCACTTCATGGTGCTTTTCCGTAGTTTTTGGATCTTCATTGGCCACTTGGGTTTTCAAAATTCTCATTTTGGCCCTTCTTTACCTAGTACGGTTCACTTAGATCCTCGATTTTCTCTTGAAATATTCCAATTCTCATTCTCGCTTTTTCTTTATTAAGAGAACAGGGTTTACAACTACTTCCCTCTTTTTAAGGAGTTTTGTCTCCAAAACTCACTATGTCTTGTTAAATAGGGAATGCTTTTTCTATGTCATCTCGTTTGTGTCCCCTTATTCCCTCTTCCATCCTGGCCATCATGCCATCATACCTTTTCCCCCTTTAGTCATTTCGGGCCTTAGAGTTCCTTACTATCGACTTGTGATTTGCTCGGCCATACTTTACAGGATAGATTATCATCACAATTTCATCTCATCGGCTCTTAGCCTCTTCGTGAAGCTCTTCGCTTTTACCGTGGGGATTTTTTTTCATTATCCCCTTTTCCTTAGAGTTACTTGTAAATTTGAAATTCATGAGAAAACTGTTAGGATCTTTTCATGTTTTCCTTATCTCACCGGTGTATCGAGATCCTACCTTTCAACTTGACCAATATTCCAATATAGGTGTAATTTGCAAACTCAATTCCATTAACTTATACCATCGTCATGTTGACCAATGTGTGAGAATCTTTCCCTTTCATTTTTCACTCGTCGTGCCAGTCAGTCGGGAAGCTCAGAGTAGCTTCTTGCACATGACACCAGTGGAGGGTTGGGATGAGGCCTCTGTCATCATACGAACACGGAGTGGTATTCGGGTCTTAGGGTCAGATGTCGAGAACATCCACTCAGACCCAGGGTAGAAGTGGACGGACTTCTATCTTGGTGGTCGATAAAGACGTTTTGAGCCACAAGTGGGTGTAGTGGACAGGCTGCACCTTTGAATGTGTGTTCCCTTATTGATGAAGGGCGTGTTTTGTTTGCTAAACACATCAAATGGCAAATTGAAAGAGGTTTTGAAAACCAGAATATGAGGAAAACTTTCTTTTAAAGAAAACAACAACCTTGGCATAGTTTAACTTAAGCTAATTGTCTTGAAAATTCACTCCCAACACCCACTCAATGTGTTGTAGAACTCACTCCCTCTCTTTTACTCATTTCAGGAGTAAGAAAACATGACCAAAGAAAACACGAGGATGTACCCTCCGTCAAGTATGCTTAAATGTCCCTTTTAAGCTTGCATATTTATTGATTTATGCTATTCTAGAGAACAATATTTGAAATTTCGCCTAGCTCCTCTCGATTAAAATAAGGGGATACCCCTCTTAAACCAAGTGAGCAGCGGGTTGCTCATGGGGATCCGACCAAACTGGGTTGGGGTATAACAGGAAAACCACGCTCTGATACCACTTAAGTTGTCACACCCTGACTTAGTTCGATCGGAATTTTGTGATCAACTTTCCACCCTTCCTCGTACTAATTTAGTATTTCTACCAAGTAGGTCGAGGAAGGTAAAGGCATTAGAGTACACTCATTTTCCATAACAAAGTTTACAAAACATCTAAATAATGACTTACTTGTTTGTGATACCTTTAGCTTTTTCCCTAGCTTCTGCTCTTCTTGGCGAGATGTTTCTCCTGAAAAATATTTAATGGAGGGGGTGAGTTTCTACAACTTAGTGAGTGGGGGTTGGGAAGTGAGTTTTCCAAGCAATTAGTTTATCAAAATATTTTATATTTTTAATTTATTATAATATGAGTTCATCTCTTCTTTAACAGTTCCCCTTGCTCGAAAGGCGTTTCAACAAGCATTCACACGTCCTTTCTAGCATAGAAAGGGATCACACATTCACAGAACAATCCCCGATTATTCCACTTGTGGACCGATGCATCTTTACTGTCCACTGGAGTAGATATTAAGAGCCTCTACCCAAAGTTTGAGTGGAAATCATATGTCTAACTCTCAAAACCTTAATCACTTCATTATGTCCACTTAGTGGGACGAGACCTCATTTTCCCTTCGGCCTCGATCTTAGTGAACAAGAAGCTACCTACTTCATGAATAACTGGTGCAACAAACCCGCCCTTATTGCATCCAGGTTATCCAATAGTCCTTGGGATCCATCACTACCTCAAACCAGGTGTCCTGATGGCCTCGCATCATAGTGCATGCACACCATAGTTTTGAATCATTAACCATGATCTTTGGTTGCCAATGGTCCAATGGCCCCCACACTCGACCTGGCCTACAGCTATTTACCTTGATCGGCTTGTTGACCTAGTCTTGGTGCACTGCCTTGCCCATCAAACCTTGTTAGTCCTATCATAGCCCCATGGAAAGTCACACAATATTTCCAATTTTATGAGATTTTTCATGTTTCTTATAATCATGTTTGTCTATGGGTTATAACCCGTGCACACTGGCCTTGGGCCCACCTCACAAGTTTTTCCAAAACTAAGCCTTCAGCCCTATTGTTTTCGAATCTAAGGTCTTGAGCTTATTAGAGCAATTCTAGCTCCCATCAGGAACGTCTCCCAAAATGTTTAAGTAGTTTCACGCATTCAGGGGAGACCATTCCTGGAAAAATAATTTTTCAAACTTAAAAATAGTTTTCATCACCCCCAACTAGGTATGACGCTGAAAATCCCACTCACTCGGTACTGTGACGAATTCGTCTTAGTTGGATTCCAATCTCCAATGTGCTCCTTGGCACCCGTACTCGTATTACCAGTTCCTACATGGTTCGAATATTCACATCAGGATGGTTTGGCATAAAAGACCTCTTACTTCCATATATTTGCATATATGTCCTTAATTTATGCCTTATTGCAATTAGGTCCCTAAAGTTCATGAATTTTGACTTTAGGTCTCTAATGCTCAACTTATTATTAATTAAGTCCCCAGAACTTCCAATTATCCCCCATGGGTTCTTAACTTTTCCAAAATGGACAATTGGTACTCAAATTTCCCAAAATTTCCAATTGGCCCTCCATTTCATCCAATTGCCCATTTGGGCCCCAATTCAAGGTTAATTTCATGAAAATGCCCCAACTTTCCTTAAATTACAATTTGGCTCCCAATTTTCCAAAAATCTTCAAATTGCCCAATTTCTCAAAATTTGCAATATGGTCCCCGAATCATAATTTTGCCTAATTGATCCCCAAAACTCGGTTAATTGCCCCATTCATGATTGGAATCATCTTCCCTATGTTTCTCTCGTAATTTCAAGCTTTGAACCGCTCGATTTGGCTTGAAAATTTCAGTCTAGAGAGAGAAACCTTCATTGGCTGCTCGTGTCTGCATGGTAGGCTAATCGATCATCCATTGATCGTTGACCAGACACATGGCAGTCTCCCATTGGCTACATGTGCTTGTGTGGCTGCTGATTGTGCACCATTGACCATTGACCAGTCTGGTTTGTTGACAGGCTGAATCGTTGACCAATCTGGTTCGTCCGAGTTCGATGACCCAAATTCAAAAATCGGCTAGTTTAGGCCCAATTCGACCAGTTTTTGGAAATTTAAAATTTTTTAAATTCTTCTAAATTCATTTTTTATCTAATGGTGACCTCAATTTCCCAAATTGACATTTTTAAGCCACCTAGAAAAATGAATCATTAAACTGGTTCACTATGGTTCAATTTGGTTTGGTCCAGTTCTCCCATCCAATTCACTTCATGGTTCTTCCCCATGCTTTTTATGAATTTTTTGTCAATTTGGATTTTCCAATTTCCCATATTAACCATTCTTTAATATTTTCACATTAGTGATTGACTCATTTTTCTCAAAACCGCCAGTTCTTTCCCCAGTTTCCTTGTTCCGAGTGGACGGGTTTCACAGCTAGGCCATCACTATTTCCTAAATATTGCTCAGTTTATTAGTTGTTTAGAAGTTGTACTGCTTTATGTTATTTTTATTTTTACACATAATTTAAGGTGGCATATATTGTAGGTTTCATAAAAATTAGATCATGTATACTAGCTCATTTATTTCCTTTCTTGTTAATGTTTTTAATATGGGTAGTAATACCTCAATTGAATGATGACTTGATTTATCTTACAATTAGTTATAAATTCAACTAGTAGGAGGTTCCTACCTTTTATGGCTTATGTTAGTTTAAGTCATGTCCTTAGTCCTTGAGTGTTTCCATGAGCCAACATTTACTATATGTTGAAATCCACTTCTCCAATATACCAGGTTGAGTTTGATTTAGGATGTCATAATTGTGTTATTGGATGAAAGTTTGTACACTTTTTTACCCTTAGACAACTCACATCGGTGATCTTTATGATTCATGGGACACAATGCATTCTGCGGGTAAAAAAGTTTATGTTTAACCGAATCACACATAGAGATATTGATAATACACAAAGAGTTTGCTCCTTATCCATCTCCATCTTTAAACATTGGGTAAATAAATATATTTTTCAATTAATCGGTCTTAATCGCATGTTCAATAAAAAGACTAGCAAATACTTGGTTCGTAGATGCTTAGCTTGTCTTTTCCCCCATCTTAATCCAAACAATTAACTCACTCCTCTTAGCCTACCCTTCTACATTTGTTAAATGATTTGGTATTATTTGGTCATAGAGTGATTACTACATTAGAAACTTCGGGAATTAAGTAATTTACTATCATATTTGGGTCTTATTTATTGTTTAGATTTTTCCTATAGGATTTAGCCTTATTTAATTATTCATGTCATGGATATATATATATATATATATTTATTGTAAATGTCCAGCCAATAGGGCTTTTTATACAGTAATTATGGCTTAGCCTCTTTAAGATTTTGAAATGCATTTGACAATACATTATATATGTATTTGTTTATACATTCCACTCAATACCCATCCTGTGAATTTATGCATGATTTCACATTCCATCTATTTTATTTGTATCATAAATATATTCATATATACTCACATACTGCATATGTTTATAATAATAATATTTAATTATTATATATTTTTCATCAAAAATATCTAATAACCATTAAATCTCATTTTTTCTCTCATCGAAATTTTTTTCCTATAATTCCAGTATTACAATTTCTTACTACCTTTTTAAGAGTTTTATCTTTAAAACTCGTATAACATTAGTACCCATTTGAACATTTATGTGATTTCATTTTTCAAAAATTTTCTATAGAGACACTTAATCACTTGTCCAATAATGACGGCTCAAAATCATGTTATCTTTTTCTCAATGATATTTGTTCTATCATCGAGCACAATTTTACTGGCCAACTAGCCAAAAACAATTGAAGTACCCCAACTATATATTTCTATCAATTAGAATTTTTTTTATTGGGAATTCTTTTTTTTATTGTGGATTCTTTTATGAGGTAGTATTGTTTGCCAAGTTAATGGTCAATTTGTATTTTTAACCAATCTCTGATTGGCTGCTCGTTCATTCGTTGTTGCTGATCGTATTTTCGTTGACCATTGATTGTGACATGTGGCGTCCTCTGATTGGCTAATTTAAAAAAGTCATATTTCCCTACTAACACACAGTACCACTACCATGTGTCAGTCTCTAATTGGTTGAAGCCATCCGACGTGGCACTGTCATGTGTTGACCTCTGATTAGTTGGTCATTTCTCTAACATTCTTGTCGGATGCTGACATGGTGTCCTTGCCATATGTCAGCTCCTCATTATCCAGCCTAGCGAACTCGGCTCTTTCGACATTGACCGTTGACCGAAACATGTGTCGCTCTCCTATTGGTCGGTCGTTGCAGACATGGGTTTTTCTCCTTTGACCATTGACCTAGGATAAGTATATTTGCTACATTTTACAAGAATTTCGGTGTTAAAATTACTTTCTACCTTTTTAAGAGTTTTGTTCTCAAAACTCGTAAAACATTAGTCTCCTATTTTTTACCCATTTGGACATTTATGTGATTTCATTTTTCAGGAATTTTCTATAGAGACACTTAATCACTTGTCCAACAATAACGGCTCAAAATTGTGTTATCTTTTTCTCAATGATATTTTTCTATGAGGGAGCACAATTTTCCTCAAGTTGATTGGCCTAACTCACCAAAACAAATCTAGGTACCCAGCCACATATTTCTATCAATTAGAATTTTTTTCGATTAGGGATTCCTTTATGAGTTTGTATTCTATACCAAGTTAATGGTCTATTTAAATTTTTAATCAATCTCAATAGCTTTTTTTACGTAAAACCTTTGCCCTCTATATCAGCTTAAACCGTTCAAAAGGAAAATCCTTCATAAATATCTAAGTATTTTCAAATACCTATCTCTCATTAGAGAATTTATGTTCTATAACCATACTGTGTTTATATTTGCTAGTTATTTCTTTGCTTTATGAGGTTAATAGGACACCTTACGTTCTAAAAATCTTTAACAATTTTCCTCCATTAGTTCATGCGTCCATCACTAAATTATATTCATCCATTTTAGGGTTCTTTTTCCATAAAAATTGTACCAACTTATTGGGTATACTATACCTTGTACTTTTTACCCATTTGGACATTTCTGTGATTTCATTTTTCAGGAATTTTCTATAGAGACACTTAATCACTTGTCCAACAATAACGGCTCAAAATTGTGTTATTTTTTTCTCAATGATATTTTTCTATGAGGGAGCACAATTTTCCTCAAGTTGATTGGCCTAACTCACCAAAACAAATCTAGGTACCCAGCCATATATTTCTATCAATTAGAATTTTTTTCGATTAGGGATTCCTTTATGAGTTTGTATTCTATACCAAGTTAATGGTCTATTTAAATTTTTAACCAATCTCAATAGTTTTTTTACGTAAAACCTTTGCCCTCTACATCAGCTTATATCGTTTAAAAGGAAAATCCTTCATAAATATCTAGGTATTTTTAAATACCTATCTCTCATTAGAGAATTTATGTTCTATAACCATATTGTGTTTATATTTGCTAGTTATTTCTTTGCTTTATGAGGTTAATAGGACACCTTACGTTCTAAAAATCTTTAACAATTTTCCTCCATTAGTTCATGCATCCATCACTAAATTATATCCATCCATTTCAGGGTTCTTTTTCCATAAAAATTGTACCAACTTATTGGGTATACTATACCCTATAATTTTTTATTTACTTAATTGTTCATCATCATGCATTTCCTCATGACATGACATGTTGGTATATCATTCTCCAAAATTTTTCATTCTTCACAAAATTTTATATTGAGATATTTGTTCATAACCATTTTGTGGCTATCCATTATGACTTATTACATTATAAGTCATTTTTTTATTTAAAGGCTTTTATTTCATTAAACTTCTTTTTGTACATTTGAGTCTATTGCTTTAAAAAACTTTTATCTCGGTCATATGTGACCACATTTCCTTTGATCCTCTCCCAAGGCATTTTCCACTTTAGGAAATAATTTCATTAGTATTTGGGGATTTTCCACACGCTCAATTAACTCCTCTAGAAATTCCTTTGCTGAAGAATTTATAATTGGTTGTGTCTACTCATTCAAATCAAGGTATTATTTGGGTATTGAATAAGTATTTACTTTATCAAACATTTGTCTCACATCTCCTTGAGTCTCTTCTTTTGGACCCATGCCTCAAATATGTTACATCTCATCAACCAAGTTAGGCTCTAATAAGTTTTCCACAACATTCATTCGGGTATCATTGGAAGTCAGGAAAATTTTTCATTACTTGCAATAAAACATCCCTTCATGGGTTTCATTTTATATAAAATTTTGGTATTTCAAGTGAAAGTACTTATTTTTATGTTGTTCCATATATAAAGGTTTAAGGTAAGAAAATTAAATTTTTCTTTCTACTTCCTTAGACTCCCTTGTCGAGTATCACTCATAAGGTTTCATGTATATCCTTTCAACTTTCCAAATTTTTGGTGAATCCATTCTAATAATAAATTATGACTTCCTTTTGAAATCTTTATATCACTTTCTCATATTACTATTGCAGAGGTGTTTCCACTTTAGGTTTCCCAACATTCTTGGGTCAGTATTCCATCATGACCAATCTCTCGAGGTTACTTCCTTACTAGGGCCATAGACCTACCACTCCTTTCAATAAAGGTATTTCTGGTTGAAAGTTAAGAGTATTGGGTCCCTAGGGTAATAAAAATATATAAGCCTTACAAAGTACCTTCCCAATACTTTATTTTTTGAAAATATTTTCACTTTCTAAAAACAAAATTCAAAAATTAATTTAGCTATGATACCACTTAAGTTATCACACACCGACCTAGTACTTGCATACAACCTGCCACATCCCCACAGCTTTACAACAATGGGCTCATCATCATTGTAACTTCGGCACAGTGTAAGGCGTAAAATAAAATACTCAATTTATTTTTCAAAAATAATCATTTAAATATTTGGAGAATAAGCTTAATAAACCATACAGGGACTAAGTACTAAATAAAAGTAAGTCGTACCTTTAGTTTTAGATAGCTTCTTCCATTATCCACATGTTCTTTATCACCTTTATTACCTGAAAGTGGTATTTGGAGGGTAATGAGTTTGATAACTCAATGAGCAGGGCTGCTGACATCGCAACGTCAAGTCCATGACTCAGCACATATCCAAATTAATACTTTTACTAATCAGTATTTATATCGTACAAGGATCCAAATTTTTCATCAATAAAATCAGTCTTGAATTTGACAAGGATCACACACAGCTTTTCCCTCATGGAAATGAACACATATTTGTATAACAGATCCTATGAGGCTACAACCTCGATTTATCCCACTTGTGACCTGGAGTATCATTACCGTCCTCCATGGTGAGAGATTACAATATTTACCACTAGTTTGTGTGAGCACCATTGCCCAACCACTAGACTTTTCTAAAACTTCATGTTTGTTATTGTGGAACGAGACCTCCCTCCTTCTTCCTCAGTCTTAATAGGCACGAAGCTCCCAAAGCTTCTTGACATACTAGACCAACAATACTTAACTTATGATCCATAACCTGTCCAGCAGCCCTTAGAACCAACACAACCCCTATAACAGATGCCTTGATGGTTCTATATCTCAACATCCACAATCAAAAGTCCTTTTATTTAGACCTTTCTTGTCCAACGAGTTTGAAGACCCGGCTTTGATTGAGTAGCTTAAACACACATTGTCAAATTATGATCATTTTTTAACAAGCTAATAACTCAAATTATTTATGGGACAATATATGTTTCTATTGGCATTTGGCTCACTTCTCTTCAAAAAAAAGTGTGGCCTTGGGCCCATTGGAACATCATAATTCATCCAAAGAATATATTCCCCCAAAAATAGTTTTAAGTTGGGTTCAAACAATCAAGGGAAAATATACTTTGAAAATATTGTAATTATTCAGGAGACATGTTCAACCTTGGTACCGATGCCAAAAATCTCACTCACTTTTTATCCGACGACATGTTCAACCTAAAGGAATTCCTTACTCGTCATGTTCCACTTGCACGATCGTCCATAAATTGCTCTATTCTAGTTATGATCTAGTACTTGAAGAATTTTAGGCTAATCCATAAAGCCCGATATTTTCCCATATTTTGATTATGCCTACAAGGGCATTTTTTTGTAATTTCGGCCTCATAACTATATTTACCCTCCCAAATATGCCTTTGGTGGCATTCTCATAATTTTATCCATATTATAAGGGCATTTTGGTCATTTAATTGACCCAATGGCATGCCCGTAATTTTTATAAATTTTGAAGGGCAATTCGGTAAAATTGTGCTAAATGGTAAGGGTTGTAATTTCTTTGAATCTCCAAGGGTATTATAGTCATTTTTAAAGGGTGGGCACGCTGGTAATTTCAGCCATATTGAGGGGTATTCTCATCTTTCTCATATATAATGGCACGCCTAAAATTCTTTATTTTGTCCAAGGGTTATTTTTTCCTTTAACTTTAGAGCATTTTAGTCATATTGTCTCCCCCCCCCCCCCCCCCTCCCTGTCATCTAATCAGGCTTGATGCTCATTTGTCTGATCAACGCTCTCCACCAATAATCACCAAACATGTCCTCCTCGTCTAGCTATGGCGATCGACGACACTCATTCTATCCATCCTCCACACCAGCTAAGGTTCCTCCGTCGTGCCATCGCACGCCTACTCAAATACGTTACATTTCCCTCTCGCCTTTCCTTTTAACTTAGATTGAATGGCCTACTCAGTTTCGACAATGTTTAACAACTCCCATAGCTTGAAATGTTAGATTGATTCATCCTTGTGAGGTCGTCCATCTATTACCTCTCTTGACGGTAAAATCGGCACCTCCTTCTATAAATGCCTAGGCGACAACCAGCATTAGCGACATTCCTCATTGTCTGCAGGTATGTCTCTGACCCTCATATTTGTTTTAGTCGTCCTTTTGTATGATTCGCTTCTAGTTCATCCTTTGCCCGACAAAGTCCTTCGAGTTCCATTAATTTTTTTATCATAGTTTCGCAAACATTTGATTCCCAACTACTAGTCCCCGATTGATCTTATTAGTTTTCTATACTCTGATGCTTCCAAATTTTTCCTTGAATTTGGTTGTTGCATGATGGATGCTGGGATTGAGAATTTCATAGGTAGGGAGTATAAATCTGGTAGATCTGATTTAATAATGGCAAAGATTATGTTTAAGGTGTGAGAAAGGTCCAGTGGACAACGTAGCTCTCTTCTATTTGAATTGCTCTATTAGCTTAGGTGGTGTGCCTCTCTCATTAATTCATGGAAAAGAACCTTGGGATAAGTGGAAAGAGAAAACCTGACTAGTTCAGGGTGAACCGGACTTGAACCAGATTAAACCAGTTTGAACCATACTTGAACCAATTTCTAAATTTATTTTTCTTGGTAGCTTAAAATATTTAAATTGGAAAATTGAAGTCACCATTTGATAGAGAATGTGTAAAACCCGCCCTTTTGAGCTAAGGAAAACCAGGAAAAGAACCGGTCAAACCAAGTGAGGATTTAGAACTGGTTGACAAACCCGATTATTTCTGAACGGGCAAGTTGGGAATTTACAACTCTCGGGTGATCCAAAGGGTTCATTAAACCTTGGAAAGAAATTTAAGACAAATTAGAAAATAAAAACCAAAGTGGTTCAAATGAACTAGATTCCATAAGAACTTTAAAGTTAAGCGTGACCTCCTGGGAAGTATGAATTTTTTTTGGAATTAATACCAATAATTTATGGCAATATTAATAGCAGTAATAAATCTCGCCCATTTAATACACGGGTTTTACAACTATATAAAGAGTTCATCCCCATTTCATTCTCCTCACACCTGAACACTTCTCTCTCTCTCTACTGCTCCATTTCCCGGTAAAGCTCGAACGAGAGCTTCGACTTGAACAAAGGTCGGGCTCTTTAGAACTGGGGAGAAGACAGCTATCTGATAGCAAACTCCAATCAATCCGAGTATCGTTGGAGAAACGCCGACATGATGGAATAGTGAAGCAACTCCGGCGGACCGAAGCTGCCCTATTTCGGCCAAGCTGAAATCGGCCATTTCAAGCCCTCCCAACACTTTCTCAGCCTTTCCACGACCGAATTAGGACCGAAAGGATGAACCTCAGGATGAGACCTATCTGCCCAGATCGAAAGCTCGGACCGCCGTGCCTTCACCGGAACACGAAGTACCGGGAACGCCAGCAAGGACAAGCTCGCGTGAATACCAAGAACCGGTCTAGTGGAATTCACGGCATTAACGGGTGAGTGGGTTTACTAACATCATACCCGGTTGGGATGATGAGCACAACTTAAAGATAAAAACCACTTACCGGTTGTGAGTGGGTTTACTAACATCATACCCGGTTGGGATGATGAGCACAACTTAAAGATAAAAACCACTTACCGGTTGTGAGTGGGTTTACAAACATCATACCTGATTGGGATGATGAGCACACCTTATAAAGTTAAAAACCACTTACCGGTTGTGAGTGGGTTTACTAACATCATACCCGGTTGGGGATGATAAGTACCTCGATATAAAAACCCACTGTTTAGTAGTATTTTAATCATCACTACTTAAAGAAAGTGATGTGAAAATTATGCGGAAAAACTACTTACGGGTTGTAAGTAGATCATACCCGGTTGGTATGATGAGACTTCCTGGAAGGAAGTTGAAAACCCGTTCATCGGTTATGAACGGAGATGTCCTTATACCGGTCGGTATGATGGATAGTAAAAACCTATTTTTGTCGGAAGTGTTCTCCCCTGATTGTGTGCCAATGCTTAAACTATTTGGGAGACCTTCTCGACGGGAGCTCGAATAGCTCTGATAGGCCAAGGGCCTCGGTTTTGGAACTTGGGGGCGAAATGCCCGATTTTGAAAATCTCGTACAGTGGGCCCAAGGCCAGTTGGCACGAGCAGGAGCTCGTAAACAAACATGATATATGTGCCATAAAACTTAATAAGTGAATTGTTTGGCCATGGTACCAAGATAGGACTGACATGCTCAGTCAACTAGCGGCAGTGCGACATGACAGGTCGACGGACTAGTCAAGACAAACAGCTGCGGGTTGAGTTGAGAGTCGGGGCCGTTGGACTAATGGCACCACATATTACATGGCAATATAAGAAAACATTGTTTGTGCATGCACTATGAGTACGGGATCATCAAGACGCCCATGAGGGGTAGTGATGCATCCTAAGGGCACTGGACGACCTGGTGGCTATAAGGGCAGTTCGTCGTTCCAGGTGTCTGTGCGAAATCTGGAGTAGCACTAAGCGCATGAGACCGGGGTGGGGACAGGATGAGGTCTCTGTCCTCATACGGACACGAAGAAGTGATTTCGGGATTGTGGGTCGGATGTTTCGTACATCCACTCATTCCCAGGGTAGAAGTGGTCGTACTTCTATCCGGGTGGCAGGAAAAGTCGCTCCGAAGCCACTAGCGGGTTCAGTAGTGATACTGACTTGCGAATGTGTGTAACCTTCATTATGAAGGATGTGTGTTGGGTGATGACACATCGATAACTAAGAAATAATGGAAAAAGATGAATTTTTAAATGAAATGATTTTTTTTTTAAAACAAAGGAGTCTGGCACACTCCATATAAATGTTTTTCTAGAAAGTTAAAAGATTTGAATCCCACTCACTGAGTAGTTGTACTCACCCCCTCCCTTATACCTCTTTCAGGAAGTCCCAGAAAGCCGAACCTTAAAGGACTTGCGCAATTAAACGCCTGCAAGATTGGTACAACTAATTTAAATTACTATGCAGTTTTGATTTATGATATTCCTGGAAAAAGGTGCAGGTTAACGCCTTACTCTTTACGATTTATAATATAAGGGAAAACCCTTTAGTAAATCGGGAGAGTGGCGGGTTGATCACGGGGATCCGACCAAACCGGGTCGGGGCGTGACAGAATGAATTTAGATTAATTTAGAAATTTTTAATTTTGAGAAAACCAGTCGAATCGGGTCTGAAACGGCCGATTTTTGCCATTAAACTCAGTCGGACCGGTCCGGTACGGTTCAAAATAGTGCCATCTTCTTCCTCATGATGACAACACTATTCATAAATGTAGAAAACTTCCTTAATTGGTGAAGGTGTAACGGCTCTGATCAGGCCATTTTCGGGCAAGGATAAGCTCGACCAAAATGGAAAGTGGTCGGGCAAAGCATCCCCGAGCTCCCTATATAAAGAGCTTCTCTCCATTCATCCTCCACACACCTCAAATCGCCATTCTCTCTCAACTGCTCCATTTTCTGGTGAAGCTCAAACCAAAGCTGTGACATGTGCCTTTTTCTTAGCCTTAGAAGGCAAGGTCGGATCCTACAAACTCTCACGGAAGTTAGCTACCTGATAGCAACTTCCTTTCGACCTGAGGACCTACGGAAAAGCGCCGGTAGAATCAAATAGTGAAGTAGCTCCGACGGACTGAAGCTGTCGTGTTTTGGCCTAGCTGAATTCAGCCAAATTCAGCCTTCCTCCGACCAAACCAAGCCTTCCTCACACCCCCATGACCCTCACCCGACCTCAACAAAGCTGAAAGGTAAGCCAATTCGGCCCTCCTCAATCATTGGAGATTGGTGTTAGAGAGAGAAAGTGTCGAATTTTATTGATTAAATTCACCCTCGATTTGACTTCAATTGTAGCAATTCTTGATCTTAGAAGAAATCTCAGGACAAGAGCTACCTTTCTCGATCGAGAGCTCGGACCACCACACCTCCGACAGTAAGCTTTCAAAGATTTCTCTCTCTACGAGAAGTTTTCTGGTGAAGCTTTGTTTGAGCTTAATTTGGACCAAATGTTGCAGTTCAAAGCTCAATTGAATCATATGGAAGTGTAGAAACTGATCCATACCTTCAATTGAAGCAATTAACCCCGATTGAATAGCTAATTTGAAGAAATCAAATTCAGTCTATTTGAATGAGAGAAATTGGGGGAAAATTTTGGTAAATTTTGGTGATTTCAAAAAGTTGAGGGACCTCTTTGCAATTTCAAAAAATTGAAGGCTAATTGGCCATGAGAAAGATGTTGGGGACCAATTGGCCAATTTTCAGAATAATTGGAGCCAAACTGCCATTTTTTTAAAGTAGGGGCAAAATTGTAATTTTTGAAAAGTTGGGAACCAAATTAAAAATGTGGAAAACTTGAGCCCATTATACAATTTTGAGTAAATTGAGGACCCAAAGGGAATTTTGGAAGCCTTGGGACTCAATTTGGGGAAAATTAGCATTAAAGACCTAAAGTTAAGGAAAAATGAACTTTAGGGACCTAAATGTAATTAATCAATAATTTTGAGCATAATCGCTCATACATAAGAAAACGATGGTTGTTATGCCAAATTTTAATTGATAAAGATGCCTAAATCGTGCAGGGACGCAAGAAACCAAAACACCGACAAGGAAAAGCTAGCATGGATTCGGAAACCGACTAGAGACGAACACATAATGGTCACCGGGTGAGTGGGCTTGATTATACATCATACCCGGTTGGGATGGTGAGCACTTTAGAAATGAAAACCACTTATGAGTGAGATTATTTCACATCATACGCGGTTGGTCTAATAAGAAAGGAGAAAACCCGCTTACCGGTTGTAAGCGGAGATATCATCACACCTGGTTAGTGTCATGAAATAAAAATAAATTTTGTCAGAAGTGTCCTTCTCTTACTATGTGCCAATGCTTAAAATATTTGGCCTTATTGACGGGAGCTAAAACAGCTCGGATAGACCAGGGGCCTCAGTTTTTGAACTTATGGGGATAAATGCTTGGTTTTTGGAAAAACACGTGTAGTGGGCCCAAGGCTAGTGGGCACGAGTAGGAGCTCATAAACAAACTGATTATAAAGAGTCATTAAAATTTATAATGAAACTGATTGTGTGATTTCGCCAAGGTACCAAGATAGGACCGACAATGTTTGATGGACTGGCGGTAGTATGTCAAGGCCAAGTCGACAGACCTGCCTAGACAAACAACTGCATATCGGTTTAAGCGTTGGGGCCATTGGACCGTTGGCACCAAAGATAATGTCTTATTGTGGAAAACTCTTGTTTGTGCATGCACTTATGGTACGGGACCATCAAGATGCCCTAGGGGTAGTGATGGGTTCCAAGGACTGTTGGACGACATGGGGGCGATAAGAGCAATTTATCATGCCAATCAGTCATGAAGCTCTAGGAGCTTCTTGCGCATGAGACCGAGGTGGAAACAGGATGAGGTCTCCATCATCATATGAACACGAGGTGGTATTCGGGTCTAAGGGTCGGACGTTTGGGACGTTCCACTCAGACCCAGGGTAGAAGTGGACGAGCTTCTATCTTAGTAGACTATAAAGATGCTTTGAGCCACAAGTGGGTGCAGTAGGCGGGCTGTACCATGTGTGTACCCTTCCTAATGAAGGGCGTGTGTTTGTGTGTTAAATGCCTCCTGATGTAAGGGGTTATGCTAAAAGAGTTGAACGCACCTAATGTGGAAAAAGGAAAAATATTTTAAAAACCAAAATTTGAGGAAAATCCTTTTTAAACGAAATGATAACCTTGGCATAGTTTGAATGAAATTATTTTTTTTTTAAAACTCACTGCCTACACTGGCTCAGTAAGTTGTAGAACTCACCCACTCCCTTTTTCTCATTTTCGGGGGAAAATGTTATAATGAAAGACAACGTGAAGATGTATCATCTGTCTGGTATGCTTAAAATTCCTTTTAAGCTTGGATTTGATTGATTTATGCTATTCCAGTGAAAAAGGTTTGAAATTACGTCTATCTTCTCTTGAACCCCTCTTAAACCAAGGGAGTGGCAGGTTGATCACAAGGATCAGACCAAACTAGGTCGAGGCGTGACATCAGCTCTCTTAGCCTACCCTTCTACATTTGTTAAATGATTTGTAGTTATTTGACCATAGAATGATTTCTACTTTAGAACTTTGAGAATTAAGTAATTTTCTTAATTGCTTATGAAATTTTTATTGCAAAACACGAGGATGATAGGTCTCATATATCTTAACAATAGAAGTCTTTTGTGATCAACAAAGGTGCCCTATGTCTTAATAAATGACATGTTTCTTTAACTAATAATAATTATTATACACTATTCATGAATGATAATATTATGTCTATCCTATTTGTAGGTCCAACATCACCTCATAGCTCCTATAACCTATGTCCTTAGGTTGTATGGGCTTATCTGCCTTTTAATCTCTTTTTTAAGACCATTATTTTAAATTGAATCTTAGTTCTTTAAGGCCCCTCTTATTTCTGGTCATATTTAGGACTTATTTATTGTTTGAATCTTGCTTATTGTATAGGATTTAGACTTATTTAGTTATTCATGTAATGGATATATATATATATAAATAATGTAAACGTCGAGCAGGGAATTTTTGTTCAGTAATTATGGCTTAACCTCTTTAATATTTTAAAGTACATTTGAGCTTATAAATTTCACTCAATACCTATTGTGTGAATTTATGCATGATTTTACATCCCATATATTTTATTTGTATCATACATATATTCATATACACTCACATATGCATTTATATTTATATTAATGATATTTAATTATTATATATTTTTTATTCAAAATATCTAATAACTAATAAATCTCATTTTTTTTCTCTCTCATTTTTTCTATAATTTTAGTGTTACAATTATTTACTATATTTACTCATTTTTTAGAAATTTTCTATAGAGACACTTAATCACTTGTCCAACAATAACTACTCAAAATTATGTTATATTTTTCTCAGTAATATTTATTATATCATATAGCACAATTTTACTTAGGTTGACTGGCCCACCAAAAACAATATAGGTACCCAACCATATATTTCTATTAATTAGAATTTTTTTGATTGGGGATTCTTTTATTAGATTGTATTGTATGCTAAGTTAATGGTCTATTTGTATTTTTAATCAATCTCTTATTGGTTGCTTGTTTCTACGTTGTTGTTGATCATATTGTCGTTGACCATTGATCGTGATATGTGGCATCCTCTGATTGGTTGATTTAAATGCATTATATTTCCCTCCTAACGCACAGTGCCACTACCATGTGTCAGCCTCTGATTAGATGAAGCCATCCGACATGTCACTGCCACGTGTTGACCTTTGATTAGTCGATCGTTTCTCTACATCCTTGTCGGATGCTCACGTGGTGTCATTGCCACGTGTCAACTCTTCATTGGCCAGTCTTGTGGACTGGACTCTTCCGACATTGACTGTTGACCAAGTCACGTATCGCTCCCCTATTAGTGGTCATCGCTGACGTGGATTTTCCTCCTTTCACCGTTGACTGATGACACATGTCACGCTATCATTGGTGAGCGCTTCCAAGCACTGACTGAGCGGCTAACTGGGCATGCTTTGCCACATGTCGTGCATTGATTGGTCGCACTTACTTGGGCGTTGACCTGGTAGCAGTCCGTTGACCAGTCCGATTCGACCGATTTCGGTGGCACAAAATAAAAAAATCGGTTAGTTCAGGCCCAATTCGACCAGTTTTCTTAAAATTAAAAATTCTTAAATTTATCTAAATTCATTTGCTATCTAATGTTAGCTACCATTTTCCAATTTTATATTTTTAAACTACCTAGAAAAATGAATTTTTGAACCGTTTCTTCATGGTTCATTCCGGTTCGATCTAGTTCAGGTCCGGTTTACCCTGAACCAGTCCAATTTCACATTTAATCCACTTCATGGTTTTTTTCAATGATTTTACGTACTTCTTGGCCACTTGGAATTTTCCAAATTTCGGTTTTGAGCATTCTTTACCAATTTTCGGTTCACTTAGATCCTCAGTCTTTATTTTGAAAACTCATGATTTCCTTCTCTGGTTTCCTTAGTTCGAGAGAACGGGGTTTACACCTGTCCTCATATGCAACGTAGATACACTTGCCACATGCAATTCTAAACATGCCCTTAATAACTGTTAACAAGTCGGGTATTATTCTTCCAGTCTTGGACGAGGGGGAATAATGACCTCGAGTTGGGTATTTTTCATCCATACTCGTGCAGACCACGAGCCGGATTTCCAGTCTCGGGTCTAGTACGGGTGTGAGCCAACTGGCTCTAATACCATGTAAGAAAAGGTATTGTGCACCGATAAGGGGTCAATCTCATATTTATTTAAAAGTCATAACTTATAAGTAATTGAACATTTCCAACCTTATAAACTCACAACACTTATCGATTTTACTAGCAATAACACTGATCATTCTTTCACCTTAAATGACATGAAAAAAAACTAATCTTCTGAATATATTCTACCAGAGTAAGAAAATAAGTTGTAAGTACTCTCGTTGGTTCAAGTCGTCTCCCTTATCATATGTATTGATTCATTTTCTTATATTATATGAGAATATATTATTAACTGATAATTGGTCTATCACATATCTATTTAAAAGTTATAACTTGTAATTAGTGAAACATTTACAATATTATAAAACCAAAATACTTATCTATTTTATCAAATTTAAAATTATAATCTCAATACATGCAAGCACGTGCAACGTGAATACATTTATCGCGTATAATTTTAAACTCGCCATCAACAATTATGGGGTATGATTATTTCAGTTTTGAACGAGTGGGAACAATAGTCTCAAGTTAGATAGTTTTCCTCCATATTCGGGAGAACACAAGTCGTGATTGGAAATCCGAGTAAGGTACAGGTACAAGTATACTAATTCTAATATTATATGAGAATATATATATTGTATTAATAAGGGGTCGAACTTATATCTAATTAAAAGTTATAACTTATAAATAGTATAAAATTTTCAATATTATAAACTTATAACACTTATCTATTTTATAGATTATATTCTTAACAAATTTAAATAATTTAAAAAAATAAATTAAATATATTTTAGAAAAATAAATCGAAATAATGCAATAGAAGGTGCATCACAAAGGATTCAAGGCGAGTAATGGTAGGATTCAAGGCGAGCAATGGTGGGAATGATTAGTGCTCAACCCGTAGCTTGCAAAACATGCCCGTCCCGTTTTCCTAGCATCATAAAATGCAGTAAGCACAAAACTAACAATTCTGGCAGCTAATATTTGTAAAAAAACTCCACATAAGATGTATACAAATCATAGAACGTAAATATTTACTCACATTAGACTAGAGGAAGATGAAGAGCTATATGAACCTTATACCTATCATTTTCCATAAGAAAAACATATGCAGACTTAGTAGAAATAATACCACATGATTAGCAATGTCACGCAATCCTATATTAAACGTTATACTTGGCACATATATAGCACTAATAGGGCTCTTCACATGGTTACTTGGGCTACTTCATTATTCTTGTTTGGAGGCAACGACAGTCTTTTTCCCTTCTATGGGTCTGTTCTTTGGTGTTGGATTCTTTGATGCACTTGGAAGATAAGCCTCCACGTTTATGCTGGGTTTGCCTGTTTACATGTTGGAAAAAAAATATCAAGGAGAATTTTTTTTCAGCCATGGCGCCATTTTTGAAAATCTAAATGGGTCATATCACATCCTAACTAACCCCTTGTATTTAAGAGAGTCAATTTACTCCTGTATTGCTGAATCATCTTCTTCCGGCCAAGACCTATGAATTTTTCAAAGACCGTATTTAATTCTCCTTTTTTAATCTTATTTTAATTAAATATGAATATTTAATTTATCAAATATAATTAATTAAGAATATGATCAAATGTTTAATAAAATAAATAATATAATATAAATTTTGATAAAATATAAAATTGTTATAATTATAATATTAGAAAATTTTCAAACTTAATAGTTATAAATTTTAATTAAAAATGAGTTCAAATACTTATTATATTATAATATATTCTTTTAAATGGTATTAAAATAATGTAATTACAACGTATTTAACTCGAAATTAAAAATTATACTCGTATTATTATTAAATATAGAGTAAAAATACGCTAAGTAAAACCAATTGTTTTCCTTTACCATACTATTAAATGTGAGTTTAAACTATTTATAGTGTTGGTTGTTTAATTTGATGGATGAGATTATATTTAGTTAAAATATTATATTATTATTAAATAAATTAATAATATATAAACAAAATAATTATATATATATTATTAAAAAAAAATTTAATTAATGTATATAATATTTATAAACTTATCTTCTCTTCTCCATTATATTTATAAAATAAATAAGGTAGAATTTAACATTAATTAATTATTAATAACTATTTAGAATAAGTTAAAATTAGATAAATAGTGATATTTATATAAGTTATTATGCATTTTGTAAACTATAAAGTAATATTATACTAAGAATAACTCACAATTGGCTAATCTCTATCTATCTAATTGGTAAAACTTCCCATCAAAGTAAGTAAATTCACATGGGTCACATAGCTTGATTAATGTCGGAGATAAAGACAACTCCACTCAAAATTAAGATAACATTTAATGAAAGTTGAGACGGGTGTAAGTGGATGATCTAGGAACAACATGGCATAAGTGTCACTATCAATCATGAGATGAGAGAGATCCCATACAAAAATGTCAAAGATTTGCTTTGAATGATGTCGATGACCCACTCCACTATGTGATTTTGCTTAGATCTTAGACAAATCTTTTAGCCCTTCCCCCAATTTAAGTCTAAACGCGTAGACTATCTCAACAAACATTCCCATAAACTCTTCTTTTATTATATAAATATATATATATATATATATTTATATTAAACTTTCCGTATATTATTTTATTTTGGATTGAGCGGGTTAGAATGATATATAAGGGTAGTGGTCTGTATGAGTTAAATAATTAGTTATTTGGTAACAAAAAAATGAAATGATTTGTATGGGACTCAATTTACAATACAATAAAAATATTTGAAAAATTGTGTAATTTATTTTTTAAATTAGTTTAATATCCTATTTTATTGTTTAAATTATTATTTATTTATTTTATTTTATTTTATTTTTATATACTTTAAATAAATTTATATATTAATAATATTTTATATATAATTATTTAATAAAAATATTATACATAAAAATATATGGTATAAAATTTATTTAATATAATTTAATTATATATAATAATTAATAAATTATTTAATTTAATTAAAAAATAAATTTATATTTCTAATTTTTTATTAATAATTATTCAACTCACTTTATCTTTATTTAAAATATAAATTATTAAAAAAATTTAATACCTCCAAATAAATCACTTATTTTCAACACCTTCAAATCTTTACAATTTACTCAATTCAAATACCTCAACTCCAAATCCCTATAAAAAACTTTTAAATTATTCATTATCAAAACTTATTAAATTTGAAATTTTATAAAAAAAACTAATACTAATAATATTATCAAATCTTACAAAACTTATTCAAGTCTTTTTTCATTTTTTTCTTCATATTTTCCAAGTTTTTATTTACTCTTTTTTGCTTAATGATTCATTCTTTGCATTCATTTAATTATTTTTTACAATTAAACTCTACTAACTTCAAATTATTAATATATATATTCTTTCATTTTATGTTTAATAAAAAAGTCAATATATTTTCATATAAAAAATGAAAATAAATTAAATTATTATATTTTTTATGATATTTTACATATACATTAAATACTAATAATATTTTTATACCTTAACATTTTTTAAAATATTATTATAAATTTAAGCTAATAAAATTTATTTTAACTTTATCATCATCATCCAATTTAGTTTTAACTCAAAACTCATTTGTCTTAAAAAGTTGATGTAAATTCCCATCAAATTTAAATTAGTGTCTTAATTTGTCAAATTAATTTATAGATAAAAAAGTAATATTAAATAAATACAAGGACAATTATAAAACTTAAAATGTAAATATATAATCCAATGAAAATACTATGTTAATAAAGTAAAATGAACTAGCCCAACAATTAATTAAGATTAGAGAATTATTTTGTGGAGACTAATTATATGTGTGAGAAGGTATTCTACCTGTTGTGTGAAAAGCTATTGAAACTTTTTAGAGTAATCAGCTATTATACGGTTTTATTAATATTTCGCTTTTGTAAATAAATGGAATGGTTTGTATATCGGTACATCAATAAATGATCTACCCTAATAAGGATTATTATTTATTTCTACTTAAAAATTATATTTTATAAGTAGTAAAAAATTTTCAATTTTATAAATTAATAATATTTCTCTATTTTATATAATATTAAATTATATTCTCAATATACACCTTTAATTAAAACTAAAATATACTTATCATTTATAATTTAAAAACTACTATCAACCATAGTGAAATATTTTTAATCTTATAACTCACTTTATTTCTCTATTTTATTAAATTTGATATTATATTATCAATAATATTAAATAATTTAAATAAAATCATCCCATATTAATAATATAACTTTTTTATAAAGAATATATAATATATTATACTAACTTATATAAAATTTCATGGAAAATTTAGCGTAAATTCCATAATTAGATAATTAATTATAAAAATAATAACTATAAAATAAAATAATACATTATATAATATGATATATTTGATGTTAATTATAAAAATAATAACTATAAGATAAAATAATACATTATATAATATGATATATTTGATGTAGGGTGAAATTTAGATGAGTATTATTTAAAAAAGTATTTTTTTAGAAATAAAAATACACTAAAAATTGTACAAGTCAAATTTTTAGATATAATTTTTTTTAGTAATTTTCTATATTTATTTAAATTATTATTAAGGGAGAAATATATTTTACCCATTTTTCATGGTTGACCAGTAAAAAAAGATGGCTATAAGTATAGGGTTAAGTCAACATCTCTAGAGCACGTCAATTAGAGAAGAAAGAAAATATAGTTGACCAGTAATTTAGTGCATAATATATTTTGGCTAATATTTTATAATAAAATAGATCATAAAAAATAAAAAAATCTCACATTTCATTATTCACTATTAGAAATATTTTTTTAGCAAATATTTCCCATAAATTAAAAATAATAATAACTAAATCTCATAAAAATGACAACCTTCATTGATGTCAATATAGCCTAAAACACCCCCCAAATTAGGAAGGAAAATGTCTCCCATGGCCAAAATGTTCGCTGAGCACTGTCCATTATAGTATCAAAAGCCTATTACTACATAGAATCACATTCACTACAAATTTACCAAAATTTTCATTTTATTATTTCACTATTTAATAATTTCATATTATGTAAAAATGAATAAATTAATTTAAATAAATAAGAGAAAAAATATAATAATAATAATAATAATAATAATAATAATAATAATAATAATAATAATAATAATAATAAATTTTCACGTTCGTTCAGTTTTGTTGGCCCAAACGTCCCATCAGTTGGTGGGGCAATCTATGCATCTCCTTCCTTCTCTCTCTCCGCTTTAGAGTCACACGCACAACGCACAACGCACAGCTCAGAGAGGAAGGAGGATGGAAGAATCCTTCAACAGTATCGTGTAAGTGGGAGGGAGAGCGAGGAGGAGAGAGGAATTTCTGGATCTCGCTGTAAGCGTCGCTGCTCTCCGTTCCGAGTCACTTGTGTGGTCGCATTGCCGCCGGAAATGTCCTTCACCGGCCACGGGACTCTCTCCAGGTCTAGGTCTCTCTCTAATGCGTATATCGCTAGAATTAGAAACGGTAGCTGAAGGTCGCTTTCAGTTGCGCCAGTCTTTTCCAGCATACCTTTTCTGCCACCGAATCCTGCTTTTCTCAAAGCTCTCTTACCACACGCCGTTGTTGATAGAAGCAATTTTCACCATCTTCCACCAGTCTCCCCCTCCCTCTCTCTCTCTCTCTCCAGATGATGGATTATTATTGTGGTTGGCCGTACGGGTACCTGATGCATATCCTCTCCATGATTACAACCTTTTTTTCATGATCTGATATATTTTTTTAGTTTGTCTTTGCCTGTACTGGGCTCTTTTATTTTCCTTCAGCGCCCCTAAGCTTCTTAGTTTCAGCAATCTCTACCCATATTTAGGATTTTATCGTCCAAGTCCCATTGATCTTTTAGAAATTTAGGTTCTTCATCTGTAAATTAAGCAGCATCTGATTCGTGATGATTTCCTTTGAATTGGAAGACAATTTTCAGTCTTGAGTGTCTAGAAAGCACCTTGGGTGATTGAAATTAGATGTAACGGCCATAAATGGAGCTGAAGAAATCACTCTTTTTTTTCTCAACAAATCAATTTTTCCCTCACATTTCATTGAATTTTGACTTTATTGCTTAGTGCAGGAGTAGTTAGTTGTTACAGCCAAGGTTTTTGCGTAGACTCAATGGACTGCCTTAAAAAACCACTGATTTTTATTTGTGGGCATGCAATAAAAAAGTTACTATTCTAAAACAAGCACCAATTTTTCCTTGGGTGACAGGCTGAAAAATGATGATTCTGCTGCTGCAACTGCTTTTTTCGTGGAAAAAAGTGAACAAAAATATTATATACTGTGGTTGAGTTGACTGGTATGTTTGTAGCTGATTAGGCTATAATCAAAACAAGTTCACAATGTTGGTAGTTTGATTGAGCTGCAGAATATTTGGAAGGCCAGAGACTATACTGTCCATTTTGTGATATTAGATGGGACATTCTTAATTACTCTCTGGCTTGACAGCAGGACGTGTCTCCGTGTTCTGACTTATCCTGAATCAAACCAAAGGTTTTTGCTGCAATGAGTTGGCTTCTACTATGAGAAAACATGCTCTTTCGGTCGTTAACCTCTGTACATGGCTACACTTGTCAACCACTTATTTTAGACATGCGTCTAATAACTTGAATCTTACCTCGGTTTTCAGTTGGAAGAGTTCAAAAGCTTTCGCTATGAAATAAGAGAGGTCTTGATGCTTGGTCACTACCTCTCCTATTTTTTTCTTCTTTTATGCCTCATGGCATTTTTAACTTATATTTGTACTGTCAAGAATTATCATCTTGCCCAATGTTTTGGTGATACTTATCTTCATAAAAATGGCCGTTTTCTCTCCCATGTTGGAGACATTTTGGGTCTTGATCTACTTTTCTAAGTGTTAGTGAATGTCCTGTATTAGCTTCCATAAATGTCTAGCACTGCATCAGCATGTGCTTTGCCTATTCATATAATTAATTAAAAACTTAACCCTCTTATTTCAACCTATTGTAGATGCTAAAATGAAGATTCATCAGGATAGGAAATCCGGGGATCTAGATACGCATCTTCCCGGATGCTTGGGAGTAATGGCATACCTTTTTGATGTTAGTACGGGACTGCCAAAAAATAAACTACTCACAGATAGACCGCATCATGAAGGTGATTGTTACTTTTTTGGCTGTTGCTCAGATAAGCTCATTATAGTTGGATTATATGGATCAATTCCTCTTTGCCACTGAGATGGTTGATTACCAGGTTCACCTGTTGCGAGAAGCTTATCAGATGTTGCAATCTCGATGGATCCTCTGAGTAAGGATCAAGTTAAAGATATAAAGGTAAGAACTTTTGCTGCTTTCCTCTAAAAAGTACATTTCACGTGGATGCCGCCCGCAGACTACATCATGTCAGCGTATACTAATGACAATATATGAGTCTGATATTTGTGTATTTTTTGGATGTCCATTTGATGATACTCTTCTGGAGTGGCTTTACATTTACAGTTCCCCCCATAATTCACCGCAGATATAATTGGGAATCTCTTTGCTTTAATTTTCTTTCTCTAACTTTATTTCTCTTTGTATCATGCAGACTACATTAGACTTACAGCCAAGTTCATATAGAAAGTCTAAGATCACACCGATTAAGATGTTAATAGCACAAGAAATGTCCAGGGAGTTGGATTTTGAGCAGAGTTCCCCGAATTTGGTTGCCAAATTGATGGGGCTTGACACAATACCAATTCAGTTGCCCAAGTCAATCACTCAAAAGGGCTTGTCAAGAAGCTATTTGCAGCAAAGTAGAAGCTTAAGCCATTCAGGAAGGCAGACTGAGTATTCACATCATGGAAGAAGCTTGTCAGATAGCTTTCCTGGATATCAGGAGATAAATAATTATAGGGAAATTTATGATATATGGCAGAAATCTCAAAAATGCAGCTCTAAGAAAGATAGGTTTTTGGCCAAGGGAAGAGGTCCAGATACTGGAGATGAAAAGAAAATGGCTTTTGTTCGTGAGAATTTTATGGAAGCTAAACGTTTGGCTCGAGATGAAAAACTTCGGCAGTCAAAAAAATTTCAGGATGCAGTGGAAGTACTAAGTTCTAACAGAGATTTGTTCCTTCAAATCCTTCAAGAACCCATTTCTCTCTTCCCAAAACCTTCACGTGAGTCTCATTCCATCCCTTCACCTGCTCCAACAAAACGAATTACTATTCTTCGACCTTCAAAAATGGTTGATAGAAAAAAGTTTTCTGCACGGGGGAAGAAGATAGAATATATGGATAGAAAATCCTCTTATGATTCCCCGGAGACAGGATGGGATCAAAATATCTCTGTATATTCTTCTCATTTTGCCTGTCAGGAAGTTGATGACTATCCTATGCAACCAACTCGAATTGTGCTGCTGAAGCCTGATCATGGCTCAGGTCATCACATCAGATGTGAGGTCCCACCACCTTCTTCTTCATGTATAAATCATCATGATGATGATTTCTTCGAAGAAGATCAAGACAATGAGGTTGAGAAAACAGGAGAAGCAGAAAAGAAGATTACCTGTCAGCTTCCTGAAACTTTTGAGGATCACAAGAGGGATGAAACTCTGGTATCGTCTGTCTTCTCTAATGGATACATTGGAGATGATAGTTCCATTAACAGATCGGAGAATGAGTGTTTGGAAGGGAATTTCAGTGATTCGGAAGTTGTGTCACCAACTTCTAGACATTCATGGGACTTCATCAACAGGAATGGTAGTCCTAACTCAACATCTTCCTCTAGCCATGCATCTTATTCCCTGGAATCATCAGTTTGCAAAGAGGCAAAAAAGAGGCTGTTTGAGAGGTGGACTCTAATGGCAGCTAGTCAAAACTCTCTCGAGCAAAGACATGCTCAAAAGAGCTCCAGTACATTAGGTGAGATGCTCACCCTTTCAGATAGTAGGAAGACAGATAACACCCTTGAGGAAAGAAGAGGTGCTTGTGAACTTCAAGAATTGGCAGGACCAAGTTCTCCTCTAACCTATAGTGCGGACAAAGAAACTCATTTAGGTTCACTGAAAAACGTCTATAGATCAAAGTCTGTTCCGGCATCTTCTACTGGTTATGATAACCAGCTGAATGTTCATGTGTCTGAGCCTAAGAACATTAGATCCATGGAATCCTTGAAGAAGGCAACAGAGAAGTCATCATTCAAATTGAGTCTCTCCACTTTATTTTTCTCAATGAGCAGAAAATCAAGCAAGGATAAAACTGGTCATTGTAATGGCAATCCACTACCTACTATTGCTGGAACAGCATCATCTTCTGGATATCCCCATGAAAAGGTTTTGTAACTGCAGCGCTCTATGTGATTTGTTGTCTTGACCGGGTTTCTGATTCAGTGTCAACACCAACTACAATAGTAGATGATTTTGAGTAATTTTCCTTTTGCAGGCAGGATCATCTATTCTAGCAGGAACTTTAAAAGAGAACAAAGAACGACCCAGTCCTATCTCACCTTTGGATCGATCTTTTGAAGAGGATCAGAACGGAATTTCAGAAGTTTCTGGTAAATTATTAGTCCAATTTCCATAGTTTCAGCTGTGTTTTTGCATTGAATTCTGATCAATGCCTTTTCACAACACTGCTTTGCTCCAATTTATCAGGTAATCAAGTGTCAGATCAGATTCTTAAGTCGAATTTGATCGATAAATCGCCTCCAATAGGATCTCTAGTTCGAACGCTCTCATGGGATAATTCATACACACAGAAGACCTCCGCCCATTCACTCAAAACCCAAACTGCCAGATTGTGCCGTGAAGAGGAAGAAGAAAATGAGCTGGAATGGCTCCTCTTCATCCGAACCCTCCTATCATTGGTCAGCCTCGACGGCGAGTGCCCATCAGACCCAACAAATCAGAATCTGTATTTGCCTGAGAGCCTATTGGATGATGAGTGCCCTCTCCCAGAGGCCAAGAGGAGGCAGAAGAGGTCAATCAGGAAGCTTGTCCTCGACTACACGAGTGCACTAATTGTCGAGATGAAGGACCGAGGAGACCACGAGGGACCAATAAGTGAGGAGTGGGTGTGGGCCCAAATGAAGGAGTGGTTCATGAAAGAGGTAACAGAGGAAGGAAGTGGTGGCTTGGACAGCATGGTGGTGAGGAATGAGGTGGTTGAGACATGGCGAGCAGAGAATCTGAGGTTGGAAGTGGACAGGTTGGAAATGGAGATTGAATGGGATATGCTGCAGGACCTTGTGGATGAGGCTGTCAATGACATGCCAGGTACAGCAATAGTTTGATTCTGTTTGAGTGGCATTGAATATAGCTGGCATTATGTTGATCCATAACTCCCTCTGTCATCTGCGCGGAAAAGCTTGCAAGTGTTTGAGTTAGCATATGATTAATTCCATATATCTGATATCTTACTAGGGTCACAGTCCTCTTAATGATACTTGACTAATCTAACAAACTCGGAAATCTTTCTAACAGCCTTGAACTAGTACACTTCCTAGTGTTGAATGATGTAGTAATCAACTAATCATATACGATATAGATCCACTGTTAATCCTATCCTTGAGAATTTCACATGGTTAATGTAGCCTATATACGTGTTATCAAGATATCATTAGGCTATTTCTTCAAAGATCATTTTTTTGGTCATTTTCTCAATTTTATTACAATTTCTAATCTTTATATAAATGTCAGGCCTTTCAACATAAAGATTGTGATAAACTTGAAAAAATGTCTTAAGGTTTAGCCGTCCTAAGAAGCTAATTCCTATTGTTTATTATAGATTGTTCAGTATATTTTATGTGATTGCTTGGTGAGATAAAATTGGTATAATAAGGGCTTGATCAGGGAAGGTTGATCAAGTGTTGGGGGATCTTGTGAACATGGGACACCCATTGGCCGTAGATTCTCCTGTTTGGTTGTCCGCACATGTAAAATAAATTCATGTACTTTGATTATAGTTCAACATAAAGTTTGGTTTAAAATTTTCCAATCCTAATTTTTAGAGTTGTCCATAAAAGTTAATTATCATACCGAGCATCCTACCATCACAACACGACTTGACATATCAGTTCTGATCATTAAATAAGATATACTATGTGTCCACCCAATACTTAAGGTTCCATGTATCAATGTGGGGCTTCTTTCAACCTCCCACTACTTAATCATAATTGCAAAAGGGGCTTCTTTCAACCTCCGCGACCAACTTTGAACACAACCCTTGTGCATTTGCTACCCTATGTTTGGATTGGGGGTTAGAACCTATGTTTGGATTCAAGGGTTTGGTTGCCATAAGCCTATGTTTGGATTCAGATTGAGGGTTTGAATTGAGGAGTGCCATAAGCCTATGTTTGGATTCAGATTCAGGATTTGAATTGAGGAGTGCCATAAGCCTATGTCTGGATTGAGGGGTGCCATAAGCCTATGTCTCGATCGTGGGGTTTGAAGGTGAGGTGAAGGGTTTGGAGAGATTATTAAACACCTAGTGTAAATCATCAAAAGTATAGATATAATATTATACATTTAAAATAATTATACATATATTTCTTTAACAATTCAATTGACAGTAATGAAAAATGTGCAAAATTGCAAAATCTTCATATTATAGACCCACCATGTAGCTAGCCTATACATATTATGAGGTTCCATGAACTGGCTTAGCATTTGAACCCTATTATTATCATATATATTAGAATCGGATGACACCCTATTAATATATTTATCACTCTACAAATATCCCAAAGATGGCAGATACTACTTACAATTTCTGGGTGTACCTGAGATGGAAGAGAGAAGAGACCATTTCTGCTCTGGATCCAGATTTTTCAAAGGATTGAAGAATGTAGAGAAGATTGCTCATGCGTTCATATTAAGCATGTTACACTGCAATCTTTGATAGCTTACTAAGAAAATTCTCGAAGGTTCTGGTTTTCAAGAATGCAACACCTTACAGAAACTTCCTACATATTATTTAAGAAAATAGCAATATGAAACTCACCTCAATAACTTCTTCAGGAAGTGGACGCTGATCTTGACGGTCACAGAAGTTCTTATACTCTTCCATGTCCCTTATGGAAAATGTACTCACCTACCATTAAATGAACTTCATACAATAATCAATAGGTATTGAATCAAATGATATGCATCCCTCTATTGTTTGAGTAAATGTTATGATTTGAAAAGGATAATGCAAAGAAAAAGATCCTGCTAGATCACACAAATTAACAAAAAAAAACAAATTACAATGGAAAAACAACTAAGCAATAAAGATGTCTAACACTTCTAATATATGAATTGATAGAGGGGATGAATAAATTGATTAAGAGATCAAATCGTAAAAGGAAAGCAAAAGTAAAAACATGATAAATTCAAAGAGTCTCCTATAACTCAAGTTTGATTTGGATAATTAGCTACATTGTATGGATGTTACTCGAGGAATCGGATACATCCCTTAAAAAACAAGGAAGATGCCAAAGCTTGAGGGTGAATTTTAAGACGCCAAATGTATGAAAACAAGGAACATTATTCTGGATAAGAAGTAAGAACAATCACGGCACCAAGGAAACAAGGGAACCACATTGTTTGGGAAAATTCTTTGAGAGGAATATTAACTAAATCTGTAGATTTTCCTGACAGTCGAATTATAACTTTGAGAAAGGCAGTAGTCCAATTAACAAAGAAATTGAAAAGCTTGAGTGGATTTACAAATATATTAATTATGCACATAAATTTCTTTTATATGAAGCAACTATACCTATAACCCAGCATTTAATCACTCCTCTTACTTGTCCTTGAAATAAAATTAACAATTTTGTTTTGCACTGTAATGCTTTCTCTTCAAATTGTAGTCAAATAAAAAGTAGCAATGTCAGCAGGGTTCCCCTATGAGCAAAGGAAAAGAAATACTATAGCATATCTGCTGAGACAATCAAGATCTCTCAACAAATGACAAGCAGATGGATGTAAAATATCAGAAATCATAGAATATTCAGACATAAAAAAATTCATCATTTAGATATTGTTATACTGAACGTTTTTGGCTTGAGAAATGAAAGCAAAAATAGCACATACCTCAGCATCACATTTCAACTCTTTTCGACATGCTTCACCACACACAGTCTCTCTGAAATTAAAACTACTCTCAGACTTCTAACTGAATGACAGAAAATAAATTACACAGATAGATGTAAGGTATCAATAAATGGATGCATCAAAGAGCATTATATAGAGTAACCCATTTTCACGGGTAATCGGCAGTTTAAGATTTTTCTGCTCGGTCTTAGCCAAGAGGACAAGATGTACCGGCCTAAAGGGCTTCTTCAGAGTTCCCTGGAATGCCTATAGAAGAAACATGAAGAAAATAAGAATGCTTAACAACTAGTATAGCAGTTATGCTAAAGTAGGGTATATCATAGGATATGAGCTTAAATTAGCCTGTTCAAAATACAAAACATTCCAAGTGTCCATCATTTCTGCAGCTGGGCATGTCAGTAATCTGTAATGGCTAGAAAAACTCCTTAATTTATGGACCTAAACCAACCACATTTAGCTATGAAAATAACGAAAATCCAGACATTCGAGGAAGGTGAAGATTTTATTTATCATGTCAATGAACCTGAGAAATAAAACTCTGTAAAGAAAGATTCTCTTTGGCAAAAAAAGATAGATTCTCTGGAAGAAAATTTGAACTTTAATTTTTGTTTTCTTCTTGTTCCCAACATAGCTCAGAATGAACTAGGTAATACCCATAACTACAAACCGCAAAAAGCATGAAGAGAACTGAAGCATGCATAGCATAGGCAAATTAATAAATGGAAGGAGTTGATCAGAATCATATACAACAGCAATCCAATTATCAACAGAAATTTCTGTATTGAAGAGAAGCATAATTGAAGTACTTGATGATGAAATAATTATTAGGATCTCTGGAAACAATCTCATTCAATCTCCCTAGTCAAGTGAAGTGCACGGAGCTCGATAGAAGAATCGAGACCTCCGGAACGAAGGCGATACCTTCTCGCCGATGAGGGAATTGGAGACGAAGCGGACGTAATCCCGGAGAGTGGTGAACTTGGTGAGGCGCTTGAGGAGGAGGAGGAGAGCGCCTCCAGCGAGCACCAGGGCGTTGATTCACTTTGCTCCATCCCTTCGACTCTGACGCCATTGAGGAGGAGAGGCGCCGCGAGGTTCACTCCTCTTCTTCCTCAGCTGTCCACGAGGACTCGGCGGTGGCGGCTATGACACTGATACCATTTGTTAAACCGTGTTAGATCGATCCTCGTGTAGCGACTAGTGATTGTGATTCGGACATTTGCAAGTAGTTACACACTGATGTTACATAGTGAAAATGGAGATCTCTATCCCCATAGCATTTTCTTTCTCGTCCATAATCAACCGAAGTACTGGAGTGGACGTGGAAGGTTTGGCTGGAGGAAGAGGAATATGAAGAATTGGAGGTAGGGATAGTCCGATGATTCCTAGAGGTGAAGGTAGGAGACAAGGGCCAGAGTAATCAGTCAATCAATTACCTAGCAAAACAATAGTGGCAGTATCAGTAAATTAGGTCCATAGAGAGGCTAATTATTTCAACAACCCCTGAAGCGGATTCATCTTCATTTCCACCATCATCGTCTTCCTTCTCAGTCAATCTCTCTCCTCGAAAGGAAAGTCTCTCTCCGTCTCTCTGTCCTGCCGTCACCGTCATGCGGCACTGTACCGCTACTGCTCTCTCTCAAACTTCACAACTAACATCGTTCTCTCCGATTATTATCATCCATTGCTGAGTTCTCTCATCGACATTGGCGGCTGACGAACTGTTTCCTATTTCTATCTCTCTATTCGCGTCTACCTGCCTCACTCCCTCTTGCTGTTCTCAGTTCAGTCGGGCCGGGACTTCCGATTCGTTGGCTGCTGTACCGGATCCGGGCATCTGGAAGCCCTAGACGGCGCCGATGGAAGAGGCACTAGAGCTTGCGCGGGCCAAGGACACCAAGGAGCGCATGGCGGGGGTGGAGCGCCTCCACCAACTCCTCGAAGCATCCAGGAAGAGCCTCTCCTCCTCCGAGACCACGGCCCTCGTGGACTGCTGCATGGATCTTCTCAAGGACAGCAACTTCAGGGTCTCGCAGGGCGCCCTCCAGGCTCTCGCCTCTGCTGCCGTGCTCTCCGGCGAGAATTTCAAGCTTCACTTCAGTGCCCTCGTCCCTGCCGTGGTTGAGAGGTTCGGTGATGCTAAGCAGCCTGTGAGGGATGCCGCAAGGAGGCTCTTGCTTACTCTCATGGAGGTATACTTTGATTTTTGTGGGCGACTTTTATAAACTACTGGAAAAAAATGATCAATTAGATGTCATAAATCGGCTCACTAGAGAAAATTATCTATTTAGAGATTGGCAATTCTTTCAGGCCAAAAAAAAGATTGGCAACCCTCACTGGCATACTTATATAAGACTACTTTTTTGTGCTCTGGGAATCATGTAATAACAGAAGTCAATAGATGGTCGCAATGAAAATGCAATAACAGAAAGTTCCGGTCTTGATTGGGTTGGTAATGTATTAGCGATTTTCTTTCGGGTGTATTAGTTTGGGCCAAAAGTGACAATCTGTCACTACTTGAATTAAAAGTAAGAGGATTCAGTGTCAGTTTTTGTCATAAGGATGTTGTTTCTTGAGATTGCCTCACATCCATCATTTCAATGATGTAATCAAGGCTTATGAAGGATTGCAATCCACTATCTTATGGGCTTGAGGTTTTGGGATGGAATGGGTATAAACAGTCAGAAAAATAAATAATTGTCACACTGCCACCATTGGGTTCTTGTTCTAGACTATATCCTCCCATCTGTTTACAATCTGTTAGATGAATATATAATGAATTAAGTGGTCTCAAAGCGTTCTTGATCCTTGCCCTCTTGCTTTTCATTGCCTTTGAGAGTGTGTTGAACGACTTCTCTCTGAAGGAAAAAAATACACTCTGATTGTGACATTCTTTATGATATCATCGGTGAGATGGATATTGGACTATTTCCATCTTAGATTCAATATGTATATGTTTCTTTCAGTTCAGCTTGCAGTGATCCTACTATATCACCATCTTATAAAATTTGTCTTTCTTCTTTTGTTTTGACAAATTTTCACTGTTAAGATGGATATTGGACTATGTCCATCGTAGACTCAATATGTATACGATTCTCTCAGTTCAGCTGGCAATGATCCTACCATCATTATCTTATAAAATTTGTCTCTCTTTTGTCTTTACATTTTTTCTAGTTAAAATTATTTCTGTTGCTATTGTTTTTCTCCAATATCATGATCTAAAGATGGCGCCTGAAGATAACTTGTATGCTGCTATTAGGTCTCTTCCCCTACAATCATTGTTGAAAGAGCTGGCTCGTATGCATGGACACACAAAAGTTGGAGAGTTCGAGAAGAATTTGCACGGACTGTTACGTCAGCAACTACACTTTTTGCATCAACAGAGCTGCCCCTTCAGCGTGCTATTCTTCCTCATGTATGCTTGTTGAATCTATGTAATGAAATTTGAATATGATTATAATTATCCATTAATATATGTTCTGACAGACAACCTATATCTATCACTAGATTTTACAAATGTTGAATGATTCAAATCTCGCTGTTAGGGAGGCTGCTATATTGTGCATAGAGGTACGCACCTCTCTATTTTTATTACTGTTTATCTATGAGTAGTAGTCACTGTTGAAGCATTGAGATTTCTCTAAATTGTATTTATTCTCCATTTTTATGGTAGTTATTACTTGCTCATGTTTCTTTTTTGAAGCTGGGAGCTGAGTACAGTTTTATTACTTGATCTGTTCTTCTGATTTATTCTATGGAATGTTACAATTTCAAGTATGTTCTGCTCTTCATATTTTTAATTGTGTGCCATATTTCCTTGATTTTATGGTTTCTCTTAAAATGACTTCATACACTTGAAAAAAAGAACATGCCTACATATAATCTAGCTATGTTTTTTGAAGAAAGTTGTTGCAGGTCATTACTATGCCTCTTTCCGATAGGTTCTTGATTCTTTTGGTTTGGGGGAATGAATACAATCTCTTTGTTGATAAGTTGACATTTTTAGTTCTTTGAAAATTCCACCTAGAGTAGATGCTCTTTCAGCCTTTTATACTCAGATTTATGTTATAATTGTAATGATGTGATAAGCTATTTACCTAGAAAATTAAAAAGAAAGATTAAAAAAGTAGAATTAAGTTATTTTTGAGTTTTCCTTCCTTGTGCAACTTCATCAAACAGGATTTACCTTCAGTATTAAGTAGTCACTTACTTTAGTATGTTGGAAATGCCTTTTTTAGAATTAGGGAAATGCTTTCCCCTAAGAGGATACTCTTAATTAAAAAAAAGAATGGCTTTGTTTTTGTCTTTTTCTTTTGGGCTCAAAACGCATATAATGATGGTCTATGTTGTCTTCCTATCAAATTTTGTTAATATAATAAAGTAATGATTACTGTTTTATTTTCAGGAGATGTATTCCCAGGCAGGGCCTCAATTTCGTGATGAACTTCAACGACATTCGCTTCCTCAATCTATGGTTGATGATCTGGATGAATAAAAATTTTCATTTTAGGTTATTCATTGTATTTTATATTCCTTTAACAAAGGCATTATGATGTAGGTGAGAGATATTAATGCCAGATTAGAGAGGATAGAGCCCCAAGTCCGCTCTTCTGATGGTAGTCTTAGTGTTTCTTTTCCTTCGGGAGAGATGAGGTCTGTGAGTGTCAACCCAAAAAGGTGTAGTCCAAAGGCAAAACATTCTTCAAGAGAAGCATCTCTCTTCGGAGGTTAGCTTCCACACTTTTAAAATGATCTGCTTGTTTCCATCCTAAGGGTTAGACAACTTACTCTAACCCGACTCTACACCCCAACCCCAAAAGAAAGGAAGAAAAAGGGAAACCTTGATCTCTTGATATGAAAAAGGTTATCAATCTCCAAAAATAGAGATATTTCATATATTTGAAAGAACATTAATGTTCCTTGGTAAAACAGATGCTTACTTCCACCTGTTCGTATAATTTGGACGCTGCTAGGATGAAAATCATATTTTCTTGGTGCTTTATTTCTATGTTTTCTTAGAATTTGTTAATAGCCATTCATATCGGTCGTTGGTGTAATGGACATTATTTATGTATTACACTAAAATATCTTAATATTGGATTGTGATCTGGTTCTTATTTTTTAGTGGGATAGGAGGATTTCTTCCTTTATTTTTCTCTTTAACTGAGAGTGTTTCTCCCATTTCATGTTCTGGGTTTGTTTTCTGTGTACAGTTGAGCACGATATAACTGAAAAGCCTGTTGAACCTGTTCAAGTTTATTCGGAAAAGGAGTTGGTTAGGGAATTTGAGAAGATTGCTTTGATACTAGTACCGGAAAAGGATTGGTCTGTACGTATTGCTGCTATGCAGAGGATTGAGGGCCTTGTCATAGGAGGTTCAACTACCCTATCTCAGTCTCTTTCATTAATAATAATTCTGTTGCTGAGGTTTATTAGTTTCCTTTGGTACTTGTCTGCCTTATTTTCTTTTCTGTTGTTTCTTTCTCTCATTCATGTATTGTACTTTCACTTCAATGGAGGCAAATGTATGGTTTCTGTTGCTTTTCACATGTATTTGATTGAATATTCTTGTTTGAGCAATGTTGAGACAATGCTGGGGATTTAAGCTATATCGTTTTGCACTTTGAATTTGACCCAAACTAGCTGATGAATGAGTCCTCAGCTATTTCTTCTGTTTGGTTTAATTCTTATTTTTAGCAATATTCAGTCAATTTCTGGAACTTTAATTTTTTTTGGAAAACATGGTTCTGTTTGATTAATAGGTACATTTGCTGCATCTTCCTATCTTGTTATGCTGTGTATGTGTTAATTTCTATTTTTGCTTATTGCCAGGTGCTGTGGACTACCCTTGCTTCCGAGGACTCCTGAAGCAACTTGTTGGTCCGTTAAGCACACAGTTATCTGATAGAAGATCCAGCATAGTAAAGCAGGTATGTTTATATTATATATCAGTAGCACCAGTTTAGGAGTGCCCACAAGTTAGTTTGCCTTTTCAGGTTCACAACGCATAATGAGTGCCATGCTTCTGACAAGAAACATTGATTTCGTGTGCTTGATTGATACCGACACATACTACTCTTATGGTATCTCTGACTTAACATAATATTCTTTTACGCTACTGAACTTTTGGATTTGCCTTCTGTCTAATCATATTACCTAATTTGGATATTAGTCATAATCTATCTTTATTATTTTAGTAAATAATGGACGTCATTAAATTTTAATAGATATAATAATTGAATCTTAAATATTCACATTAAGGGATTGTGAAGATAATGAATATCACTGTGCTGTTAAGATAAATGTGATCATTTGGAAAAATGTATTCAAATAAGCTTGTAATGCTGCATCTCATCCCAGACCAATACCTTTTATCATGACTTCTGCTAGTTGCATACCCTGATTGATTATTGCCCAAATAGCAGCTGTGGTTTGAGAAGCTATATCCTTTTCGCCTTTAATGAGTACTATGTTCAGAATTAATTAAATTGAGAGGCTTGTAATGCTGCATCTCATCCCAGACCAATACCTTTTATCATGACTTCGGCTCATTGCATACCCTGATTGATTATTGCCCAAATAGCATTTTCTGCTGTGGTTTGAGAAGCTATATTCTTTTTGCCTTTAATGAGTTCTATGTTTAGAATATAATTAAATTGAGAGAATATCTAAGGATTGTTCAGTCCCTCCATGTGGCCTTCGAGATGCTAATATAGTTTGTTTATCTTGTGATTCTTGTGTCAGGCTTGTCATCTATTATGCTTCTTATCTAAGGAGCTCTTAGGAGATTTTGAGGCATGTGCTGAGATGTTCATTCCAGTAAGTTCCTTGTTCTCTTTTTTGTCAAATTTCAATTGTATGGTACTTGTACTAATCACATGAAATAATAATCAGGTTCTTTTCAAGCTGGTTGTGATTACTGTGCTTGTAATTGCAGAGTCAGCGGACAACTGTATAAAAACAGTAAGTCTCAAATTCTTCTAATAGATGAAACAATTGTTGTCTTTATTCTACTCTATGCTGACTCATCAAAATTGCTCTCTCAGATGTTGCTGAACTGCAAGGTTGCTCGTGTACTTCCTCGTATAGCTGATAGTGCTAAGAGTGACCGCAGTTCAGCACTTCGTGCGAGGTACCTTTCCTATTACATATCAAGGAAATCTATTTAGATGGTTACATGATATGTTTCTTACTTCATATAAAAAAAACACTCAGATTGTATATGTAAATAAAAAGTACCTTTTACTGCAAATATTTTTGTACAGGGAAAGGCTTTAAATAGGCTTAATAACTTCCTTAACCTATATGTTGAAAAATCTATGAACAGGCTCCAACATAATTGCTGAAGCCCATGTACTTATTTTATCTTGAAAATTTGTCATAGCCATCATCTAATGACAGCATATTTTCTATTGGCATCTTCTTCTTCATTTCCCATGCAATAAAAACAAAATAAGATAGCCCTACCCCCCATTCCGTTCTTTGTAGTTGTAGTAATTTCCAAAATATTCATCTCCATTTTCAGTTGGACTATTTCATTTGAGAACACCAATGTCTCTCACTGCATGCTATTTCTCTTTATAACCCACCCAATAATTATATTTTTAGTTGATGTTTCCATTATTTTATTAATAAGAAGTTTGCCCTACATGAATTTTGTGTTTTACAAAAAAAAAATATTAAGAAATACTCATGGTAATTAATAGAGGTGACGAAGTTAGTAATATTATCCTCTAATGGATTGAGCAATATAATAAAACTAAAGATTGTAAATACCAGACTTTAGGAAACACTTGTGTTCTTTCCTGATATGGATGCAGAAGTTCTTATATATTTTATATCTGCTTTCGAGTGGAGGATATTCCTTTAAGTTAACTCTTGTTGCAGAAATAGAGATTTTTGTTTTTGATCATTGTTTTAATGCAGGTGTTGTGAATATGCGCTGTTAATATTAGAGAATTGGGCTGATGCACCTGAAATACAACGAGCAGCAGATCTCTATGAAGAACTTATACGGTGTTGTGTAGCAGATGCAATGAGTGAGGTATAACTTTTAACAATTTCTTTCTTATTTTTGTTGTTTCTTAATTTGTCGGTTGATCAATGAGTGGTGTGATCTTTAAAATGGATTGCTTTTATTAGAATAAGTTGTCTTTTGTGTTTTAAAATCTCTCTCTTCTAAGGTGCTTAATTTTTCAAAACTGCCAGGTGCGGTCAACTGCACGAATGTGCTACAGAATGTTCTCAAAAACATGGCCAGAGCGATCAAGGAGATTGTTTAAGTCCTTTGATCCTGCTATTCAGAGGGTATGATTGTTCTTGTTATATATGAAATATGAGTGTGATTTTCTGTTTATGTGACAGCCTTAGTTTTTGGCCAGATAATAAATGAAGAGGATGGAGGAATTCATAGGAGACATGCTTCTCCTTCTATTCGTGATAGAAGTAGTCAAATGTCATCCAAAGCTCAGGCATCCAGTCATACAAATATACCTGGATATGGGACCTCTGCTATTGTTGCTATGGATAGAAGTTCAAGTTTACCATCTAGTACTTCTCTCTCTTCTGGACTGCTTCTCTCCCAAGCTAAGACGCTCAGCAAAGGTAGTGAGCGGAGTCTTGAAAGTGTGTTGCACTCGAGTAAGGAGAAAGTCAGTGCCATTGAAAGCATGCTTAGAGGACTGGAGATGTCTGAGAAACATAACCCTTCAGCCATCCGGTCTTCTAGTTTAGATCTTGGTATTGCATAGTTTTGCTAGTATTTCTCTTTCCAGAATAATTTCTTTTACGCTTTCATGGACCAGTAATTCATCTTATTTGAACTTACTTGCAGCTTGAGTTTTTAGAACTCCAGCATACTGTTCTAGAAACTAATTATCTCACCAACCTTTTAAATGCAGAGTCTGCTTTCTCGGGCACCGCTAAAGCTGGTAGTCGCAATGGTGGGTTGGTTCTCTCTGATATAATAACACAGATTCAAACTTCCAAAGATACTTCCAAATTGTTGCATCAAAGTGGTGTGCCGCCGGAGTCTTTCTCAAAGTTTCCATCGTATACTGCCAGGAGAGCTGAGAAACAAGAAAGAGGTTCTTTTGAGGACAACAATGATGTCAGAGGGGCAAGAAGATTTATGAATATACATGCTGATCGGCAGTACATGGACACAACTCATAGAGATGGAAACTTCAAGGATTTGCAAGGCAGTTATATACCTAATTTTCAGAGACCACTTTCAAGAAAAAATGCAGGTGGCCGGGTATCTGCAAATAGGAGAAGTTTTGATGATAGCCAGCTGCAATTGGGGGATACATTGAATATCATGGATGGTCCAGCATCTCTGGTTGATGCTATAAATGAAGGACTGAATCCAAATTCTAACTGGTCTGCTAGGGTTGCTGCCTTTAACTATCTGCAGTCTTTGCTGGAGCAAGGACCAAGAGGTGTTCAAGAAGTCATTCAGAATTTTGAGAAGGTAATGAAATTATTTTTCCAGCATTTGGATGATCCCCACCATAAAGTTGCTCAGGCAGCTCTCTCAACTCTGGCTGATATCATCCCATCTTGCCGAAAGCCCTTTGAGAGTTATATGGAACGGATACTACCACATGTTTTCGCACGATTAATTGATCCGAAAGAGTTGGTTAGGAAACCTTGCACAACTACACTGGATATTGTGAGCAAGACCTACAGTGTGGATTCTCTATTGCCTGCTCTGCTTCGGTCTCTAGATGAGCAACGATCTCCCAAGGCAAAATTGGCTGTGATTGAGTTTGCTATTGGCTCCTTAAATAAACATGCTCTTAGCTCTGAAGGTTCTGGTAATACTGGTATATTAAAACTATGGCTTGCTAAGTTGGCCCCATTGGCCCATGATAAAAATACAAAGCTCAAAGAAGCAGCTATAACATGCATTATATCTGTCTATTCCCACTATGATCCAACAGCAGTGCTCAACTTCATTCTCAGTTTGTCTGTTGACGAACAAAACTCATTGAGACGGGCACTTAAGCATTACACTCCCCGTATTGAAGTGGATCTGATGAATTATTTACAAAGCAAGAAAGATCGGCAGCGTCCTAAGGCTACATATGACCCATCTGATGTTGTAGGCACATCTTCTGATGAAGGGTATTTTGTTGCTCCGAAGAGGAACAACTATCTTGGAAGGTATCCTGCTGGTTCTGCTGATGGTGATACTAGCAAGAAGTTTTCTCAGGACTCAAACGTGATTACTGGCAGTACTCATGGAGCTTTCAATGAAATTCATGAGAGCTCATACTTAGACTTTTTAAGTTCCAAAACTAGAGATCTTAGCTATGTTATAGAACCCAGTGGACAGAAACTACAAACCCCAACTGGTCGGGTTGAAAACTTGGATAACAATACAAGCTTAGAGAGATTGTATGCTCCTTTGCATATCAATGGTCCAAACAATCCTGACCCAGTGGCACCTGGATTGGAAAGATGCAATGAAGTTCAAATTGAGGCAGGCCTAAATCAACATGAACCTTCTGCTTTGAAGAATAATGCTATTTCTGATGCTGGTCCTAGCATTCCCCAAATTCTCCACTTGGTGGGATATGCGCCTGAATAAATATTTTCTTTTTCCAATTGAGTAAATAACAAATTATTGATTTGTCTGGAAACTTGCTGCAGATTGGCAATGGTAATGATGATAGTGCCTCTTCAGATAAACATAATGGACTTCAACAGTTGGTGGAAATATCTACTGCTAATGATGTCTCAATTTGGGAAAAGGTTCAACTCATGCTTCAATTTTAATCTCCCTTCCACCATGACTTTCTTGTAGATAATATTATTATTTGTGATGTCAAATTTTTTAACTAGAACAATTAGTTGAGTTTATTCAACTTTCCCTACCATGGATTATGCATAAATTTCTGTGTTGCATGTGGTATTCTGTTAATATTGTTGTCCATTGCTTGGAAGCTTCTAAATAACATGAAGACGTTATGGAATGAACAAGATATAGAAACTATAAGGGTGTACAAAACCAAATGTTTAAATTAGTTTGACCATCATTGTCTTTGAAATCGGCGGCCTAGTCATACATGATATAGGCTCTTTTAGTGCAACCTTTTCAAATCAATTTAAAATTTCATTATAGAACTATGATTGATACTCTTTTATTATATTTATTTATTTTTATTGTTTGGATGATACATAATTTTCTTTCATATGATGAGAATTCTATTAGCTCCTATTAATTGTTAACTGGATACTTATCAGGAAATTAAAGCTTGTTATTGTATGGTCTGTTAACAATCAAATGATGCTTCGTTCCTTGTGCAGTACTTCAATCAAATTCTGACAATTGTACTTGAAGTTCTGGATTATTCTGATGACTCTATCCGTGAGCTGGCTCTGTCATTGATTGTTGAAATGCTAAAAAATCAGGTCTGATCTTTTCTCTACTAATGGAGCATAAGATATAATCTTGCATGATCTCTATCAGGTAACGTGACCACAATTTTCTTGTATCTCTTTCTGGCCAACATTCTTCCAGAAAGGCATGATGGAAGACTCAGTTGAGATTATCATTGAGAAGCTCCTTCATGTTACCAAGGATGTTGTCCCAAAGGTATATTCTTTTGCAATTCTTATGTTTCACAATCCAGAATAAAAAAATGATTTAGAAAATTTTCTAGAAAATAAAGCTACCATATGATTTCTGAAATTATCTATGATTACTATATTGGACAATACCAAATTTTCAGGTTATATATGTATTTCAGAATTGTATGATCAATCACTCACACTAAATTTATATAAGATATAATTTTTAACTGCCAAATCTTCAATCATTTGCCTTTATCAGTAAGCTAACCTTGCTTATCTTGCACAACCAGGTTAAACTAAAGTTGATCTGGTTAAATAATATATTCATGGCTCACATTATTTGAATTCTGATTTTTTTCTTTTCATTTCCAGATTTGTAGTGAGGCTGAGCACTGCCTAAGTATTGTGTTGTCACAGTATGATCCATTTAGGTGTTTAAGTGTATGCTTCTTCTCAACACCAAATCTGCTCATCGTTTTGGAGATTTAATTAGTTTTGAGACCTGATATCTTTAGTTTGTTTTCCATCTCTCAGGTTATTGCTCCACTATTGGTAACTGAAGATGAGAAAACTCTGGTTACCTGTATTAATTGTTTGACAAAGGTATTGTGCTGATTAATCTTCTGTTTACAAATATATTGCAGCCTCAGAAAATGTGTTCTGTGCATCTGAAACCACATTATACCATTGCTCAAATTTGTCTCTCTTTCTGCCAAAACAATTTCTCATCCTTCAGTTCTCCAACTAGTTTCTGTACCTTTTCTTCACCTTGGCAATAGTATTCCCCTGAGCCGATTAAAACTCTTTTTTATATTTCCTAAACAGGAAATGTATGAGTTGCCAAATAATTTTTTTGGCAAAAGTCCGTCCCAAGTATGCAAGGGCATGTTCTGATCTCTTCAGTTTTCTTTGTAAAGTTCTAATTGGAACTAGTTTGTTGTGCCACTTGAAAAGAGATTTTGTATGTATTTTCCCTGAGTTCCTTGTGATTTTATCTATGGTTTATGGCTTTTCTTATTGTGAATGTGCACAAATACTGCCTGAACTGGTACTTCAACCAGAAAATACATTGATCTTATTGTCCATTTCTCAATGATGACTTCATACAATCTTGAAGAACCCACCTGGGAGAACTGATATCTGATCAATGTGTTTTCAAATTTTCCACGAACCCTTAGTTCTCAGCAAATGGATGCTTATCTGGATGGTTGTTTTGTTCAGCTTGTGGGGCAGCTCTCACAGGAGGAGCTGATGACTCAGTTGCCATCATTTTTACCTGCCCTCTTTGAAGCTTTTGGAAACCAGAGTGCAGATGTTCGCAAGGTACATCCATTGTGTGCTGATTTCTTATATTTGCATCAAGGGAACAAATTCATTATTTTATTTTCATTTTTATATGTTCTACATGAATTTGTTATTTTCTATGATATGAAGAAGTTAGATTTCCATATCCTTATTATTGGGCAGAAAGGGTCTGTGATGCCATTGAAAAACATCATGTTTATCTTTGTTTGTATTTTTAAGATGATTATGTATGTGATGGATGTAGTTCTGCCAAAATCTCACAAAAAACACTATTTACAATACGAAGTCAGCATGAAAGTTGAGATTGTTGCATCTTATTGCCCCATTATCTAATCCGTGTTTTTTTTTTTGCAATATTTTCAGACAGTGGTTTTCTGCCTGGTGGACATATACATCATGCTCGGAAAGGCATTCCTTCCATACTTGGAGGGACTCAACAGTACACAGTTACGACTGGTCACAATCTACGCAAACCGAATCTCACAGGCTAGGACAGGCACTGGAATAGACAGCAGCCATTGACCCATCATCCCTACACTTGCATGCCCACAAAAGGTAGAAAAATTGAAAAAAAGTGGCTTCTGAGTAACCTTGGTGTTCGATTTTGTATATTGTGCTGAGTGCAACGTTTCCGGCTTCTTGGGTGCCGCCCATTTCCTTGTCCATCTTGTGTATAAAGGTTTCTCCTAATTATCATTATAATATATGGCTTGATTGGTTTATTTGGGTGGCAATGTATGCTGCCCGTGGAGAAGCTCTCTTGTTGCCTCCCTGATATAAGGAGTGCCCTGACAGAGAGCCAACACTTGGTATTTGAAAAAAAAAAATACCGACAAATGACCCCAACTTTAAGAAATTTAATGACCCTCTTGGAAAAAATGATGGATTTTGGTGTTGAATTTTTTCCAAGTTGAATCATTATAGAAAAGTTTTGGTTGCTTTTTAAAATGTTGGATCGAATGATTTAGGGGGGATATTGCCACTATTTATGCGCTGCATGTAGCTGCTCTGTTTTATACAAAATCATGACTTAGGTGGTCCATTCCTGTATTAGTTGGTGATGCAAATGAATGGCATTTTTTTTGCCAATAATGAATGGCATTCAGACACTTGTTTCATTCATATATAACCATATTATACAAGGAAAACTGATATATTTTGGAATATTAACCATATTATAAATGTATTTATTAGGGTTGTCATTAGATTTTCAAGTTTTGTTTATATTTTGAGTAATATATCTTTACAAGAAATTTTGTGATTCTAGAGGTTTGAAATTTTTATTTTTGATTTTATATATTTAAAAATATTTTTTAATCTCTTATATTTAAAAAATGACAATTTTGGTATAATTTATTAGGTTTTTAGAGATGCAAATATAACTTTGATCAGCTATATAAAATATTTAAAAAGTTATTTTGAAAGATGTGAAATGTCACTTTTTTAAATGTGTCATATTTAACACGCCTCAGATTTTATAAATGATGGGTGCTGATCATGGGTATGGAAGAACACTGCCAATTCCACCGCCAAGCCTAGGGATGCCTCTACTCCGGTGGCTCCAATGCCACCAGGGCCGGTGAGTCTACCTATCGCGGCTCCACTGCCGCCCGGGGACAGTGATTCCAGTTATCCCTCCAACCCCACCGTAGATGAGGTGAATCCGCCAGCTCCTGGACACTGGATACTATTGTTTCGGTACAAGAGGAAAATTATACCATGATGAATCCACTGCCTAGATACCTAGCATTGTAGACTAATAATGTGTTAAAAATGTATCTATAGCTCAAACAGTATAGGAGAAATGATACATTCCCCGCAATTAAAGCTGGCGACACATCCATCCATGGAGAAGAGGACGGCAACCTTTATGATAGTCAATAACTATGATGAGATCACACTGTCAACTTTTGGCCATAATGGGAAGAAATAAAAGCTGCTGAAATTGGATGATTCCCATGACTTGCCATTTAAACTAGATTGCATAGCCATTGCAGATCAATATCAAGCACAAAGCTTCATATACCATGAAACTACCTACGATATTTAATAGCACAAACATGATGCACTGGGGACATAAACACGCACAAGACAGCTTTAAAAGTGGCAGCAAGTTTTTTGTACCATACCACACCATTATGACATGAGGAGGAATCTATTATCACATAACGTCCTCATGGCACCTGATCATATTTTTTGACAAATCCTCGCAACACATTATCATGTCATATCAGCACGCATGGCAGCGTTTGTGCATTTTAAACAATCAAAATTTGATCGAATGACTTACTACTGTAATGGAAGAAAATATTCAGGATAGAACAATCTAAGTATATGCCCATCTCTAATGCCACAATAGATCAAATATAGGATTATCAATACCATCTGACTTACCTATATATGAATATCCTTTGGAGAGGAGATTTTGGTGTCATGCAGTGGCCTAAAATGCAGAGAAACCGATCAATAGTTCAAAATAACCAAAAAAGGGAAAATTTTGCCACGGCATCCAATTTTGCCAAGTGTCCCATTGAGCTCCTCCTCCCATCAACACCAATAAAATTCTAATAAACAACAACAATCCCTCTTACAAGAAAATAAATAAGGAGCAATGGACCCTTGATACCACATATATACAATGCAAAAGGACCTCCTCATGGAGGTTCTGTGTGCCCTAGTGGCCATCTCAGCCTTGGTCCGGCCATGCAAGGAAGACCTGTGGAATGGACCTACTAGGGAAAGATGAGAAAAAAATGTACTACATTTTCAAATATTTCAGACAATCTTTTAGGGCAATTTTTTATGTAACATGAAAATAATATGTTTATAAAAAACCCAGTAAATAATGCAGACTGTTACTTACAGGCTAGCATCCAGTATAAATAACATTTTTTGTCCATTTTGGAGAAAAAAATGCGAGATGGTAAAAGCTTAGAAGTTCATGAAACTTGAATAGAATTCTCCCCAGAATCAAAGGAAACATAACCTATACAAAGGGTACCTTAGGAAATATACGCAACACAAATAGGCAGACCTGTGTGATAAAATGAAGTTTCTTTTGCAAGCAAGACAGCAGCCATAGAATGCTCTCTGATTATAGGACGGATGGGGCCACATGACCGACCTAGTTTTTCCCACAATTGAAACCATGGCACACTGACAAGACGATGATGAGAATCAGTGCGATTATGATAGCCAAAACTATAAGCTTTATCTTCATGTTCTGGAACCACATCTTTCTCCTGAGCTGGGTTCCCAGCTGTCTGAAATCTTGAGCCTGGTAGAGAGAGCGAGAGGCATCAATATTGAGAATTAGAACACATTGTCATCGTATAGTAGATAACAAGAAGAAAACAAAAGTTATTGAAACTGGATGATGCAAATCAGGAGGCCATCAATGGAAGAATGTAGAACCATGGCAGCCCTATACCGTGTAAGGTTCATGCATCATGAACTAATCCTACAGTATTTAAAAGGACAAACAAGATGCACTGACAATATAACAAGGTGATAGAAATACATATAAGTTGTTGGGACCTCAGCATGAAGTTCCGGATATCAACTAGAAATAAATTCTGGCCAGAATTGGTTGCCTCTCCTAAATTTTACACATATTAATGTATCATAGTCATAATACCAACCTGAGAGCGGAGATTTTCTGTTTTATCCACCAAAAGTTCAATCTTCTCACCACGATCAAGAACCTGTATAGATAAGCACATTTAAGTTTGTCACAGTTTCCTGTCATATACAAATCCACAATCTGCCAAAAATGATCCTATACAAATATTCCATTTCAAAATAACTCAGAAATAGAAGCAAGAAGAGAAAATAATTATGTCCCCAGCAGGGAATTTCTGAAATTTGAATTACCTTCTCTATATTTTCCATCATGACTCCTTTCACCTCAGATACCTGAGCTTTTACTTTCGCAATCTTGCTGATCTCCTCAGGATGATCGACACAATACTGCATATTCTCCTTCAACTTGGGCCTAGTAATTCCAAAGATTTACCTCTTGGCATTAGCTTGTGCAGAAAAACAAATACTTGTTTTTCATAATATATTTAGAGAAAAGGATTACCCAAACTCTTTGTTCAAGCTGTTAGCAATTGCCGTTGCAGCTTTCCCTCCACCATATCTCTTGGTAAAATCCTCTTTTGCACGCTCAAGGAAGGCCATTGGAAGCTGTCGACCAACAGATTCAATTGCGACCACACAATAAGCTACAAGGAGATCACAGTTTTCAGTATGAATATTTAAAATGAATCAAGAGTCCAATGAAAGAATACCAAGTCTGTTTCCTTAATTTTCAAAATGAAAAATTCAACACACTTGGCAATGCCACTACAATCCATATTGATCTCATAAAAAAAGAACAGACAGGGATCCCAAGAGCACGCCAAGAAAATGAATGGTAACGGAAGACATCGTTAAGAAGCTGATAAAGACAAGTAAAGACAGTCAACACAAGTAAACAAGTCAAACTATATTTAAGCCAAGATAAAGACATCGTTAAGAAGCTGATCTGTCAATGGATATTACACAGGCAAGTAACAAGTATCTCCAACATGTTTTATACTCCTCAATAGTTAGTTTTATATATCTCCCTTCTCTATGAAGGTCCTAGCCTTGTGGTACAAGCAAATGCATTCATTATAAGTAAGATTAAAAAATTGTGGTTGTTGTATTGAGATTCATAATTATTTTTGCTGGCGTTCTTTCCATCACAATTTGACATAGCGCAATTAATGCTCCAAAGTGGTTGGAGCTAAATTGGACTGTTAACTATCCATTAGTCTTCATAGCCTTATTTATGAACGAGATTTATTAATTCAGTAAGACCTTGTAACACAGGTAAGCGCCAAAGCAGAAACCAAATCTCGCAATAAATCTGTATTCCCCTTTTAGCTCAGTAGATCGCATCTAAAATACATTGCATGCTGCCCTCAATGAAAAGCACCATACTGGAAAAACTTCAGCATGCTTAACGCTAATCAATTTCAATCTCGGTAAACAAAGTCAACTCCAAATCTACTACCGCCGAGCGTTACTCTAGAGGCATAACCAACCGATCCGAGGATAGCACAGAAGAAACACGCAGACGCAAAGAATAAGGATGTAGATCAAGCGGATCAGGACTTAGATCAAAGATAGAGGAGCCAGCGCGAAAGACACGACATGAAGACGTGGAATTGACCTACGACCGACGACGTATGGAAAGAGGGGGAAGCAAGATGCTCACTGAAGCCATTATCGACGAGGTAATTGAAGGTGTGGCCATCGCAGTTGTAAGTAAACTTGTTGTTGCTAGCTGGGAGTTTCTGGAGGCACTGAGCAGCGATGCTGGTGAAGTTGCCGGAGAACTCCGTGTACTCTGCCAAAACCACAGTGCCCCGGGCCACGAAGCTGTAGATCAGAGATTGCTGCCCCATGCGTAATCAATTGTCCTGCCGCGGGTCTCAAATCCAAAAGAAACCCTAGCCGCAGAGGATCTGTAGCAGAGATGAAATGGATGAAGCGAGAGAGGTATAGCGGTTGGAGTTAGCTTGGGATGAAGGAAAGTTGGAGAGAGAGGGTGGCGTGTTTTCTCCTTGTATATCAGCTCAGATGGCTAGTGATTCTGACACTGTGGTATTTGCTACCCTCTACTTTCAATGGAATTACGGGAATGCCACTCCTTTGTTTTTTTTGTCTATTGTGGCATTATAGTTGGGTGCATTACATCTAATTTGAAAATGTAAGTTCAAAGGTATATATGCATGTAATATTTAATATTATGCAATGGATATATTATATTTATTATATAAAATATTTACAAAATTAACAGCTTTATGTTAAATATTTATTAAAAGTGATAATTTAATGTTAATTAAAAATTTTGATGTCAATTTTTTAATAAAATAAATTTACTTAATATAAAAAAGCATATTTAATGGAAATTAAACTGTTAAGATCACGTTATTAAAATATAATAGAATACTTACAATATTAATTGAGTTTATTTTATCAAATAATTAATATTAATTTAAAAAATTAATATCAAAAGGTCAATATTAACAAATATTTTAATTAAAGTAATTTAGTATTATGTAATTGTCTAGATTATACGGAGCTTGATACTAAATTATAATCTCACCGTATGTGTAGTTGTCCTTCCAAGTTACAAGGCTCAACTGTTTTGATGGGTATAACAAGTGCCACTTCAACGTAACAAAATCTATTACACCATTTTTTATTATTTATGTTATTAAATAAATTTATTCATTAAAAATATATATTACACATTGATTTATATGTGTTCAATTTACTAACATTTTAGTAATATATTTATAAGACATGTACAACTTAACCCTTTTCTTTTAATAAAAATTATGGGTTTTATTCCAATTTTTCTATCCGCCCATTAAATATGACTTTATCTCTTTCCCGTTATAAAATAATTGGTTTAACCCATTTTTTTTCTCTTATAATATGTGGTTTTTTAATACATTTCTCAAAAATAATATATTTTATTTTCTTATAATTTACTTTCACAATCTTTTTATAATAATTTTTAACTATACTCGTATAAATACTTTAATATAAAACTATAAAAAATAACGGTGTACAATTAAACTCATATATAAACTCACTAATTATTTTATATAAGACTTAACAGGATAGTTTTCTAATTATTTCAGAAAAATATAATTCTTATAACTTGTGTAACAGTTTACCCTATATAAATTAAATTATATTAATAAGATCAAATTTAATTATTTGCATCAATTCTAGTCGTACTATAAATTTTTAAAAATTCTTATTTTATCACTAGTGTCATTCACTCTATTTGTCAATAAACTTGTTTATATAATCCTTTCAACATTATTCGTAACTTCTAGATTTTTCCTGGCTATTTCATCGTCATTATTCTAATACCTAAAATATTTAAATATTTCATTATATCCTACTCTTAATTTTTCAAACTTTTACTTTTCATTTCTTATATTTTTAAAATTATTATATTACTCAAATTATTTCAACTTTTTATTTTTTAAATCCTAAATTATTCCAAATTTTTATTTCGGTCCCTATTTTTCTAAAATTTCATATTAACCCCATACTTTTTAAAAATTAAATTTTATTCTCTAAATTTTCTCTTTCTTTAAAACTCTTAATAAAATTTTGTGAAAATTCTTAATATAATCGTTATCATGTTTATTAGAATTTTACCATTACTTTCTAGTAATCTGTGATCGAAATGGTGTTATTTTGACATTATTTGACCTTTAGTTGAAAAAACATAATTTAGTAAAACGAACCTAAAAAATCCTAAAAAGTTAACTTTATTGCGTGTTAGTAATCTTTTTAATCATCCAAAATTGTAGTAAAAGTGTGAATGTGGACTCCCATAGTAAAAGTGTGAACGTGTACTAAATTGATGAAGAAAATATAATTAAGGGTTAAAACGTTACTTTCTAAAATATGGGGAAAAAGTGAAGATTTACCCCGGGATTCCCCATCTTCTTACATTACCCACTACTACATTTTTCCTCGGTTCTCACAGACATGAGAGTGGGAGAAGGGATGACCGTGGGAACCGCTGCGAGGGCGAGCCTCATTCAGCTTAAGCTCAAGCTCAAGCTCGAGACTCGCCATTACAGCTCTGCTCCGTTCTCATTGCCATCTGTCTACTCGAGCTCCGCCGCTCGGGCTCCGTCTTTCAACCTGAAGCTTCCCAGCGCCGGGTCTCAGAGGCCGATTGTTTTCTGCAATAGCGGCAGTAGGCCGGGTGGCTCCAGCTCAGGTAGTTGCGCCGTGTTTCCTCCTCCTTTTCTTCTCTAATTCTTCCTCTCTGTGCTAAGTTCGACCTTGAATAGTGGAAGAGCCACCGGTTCTGTCTAATTTTCCGGTGCGAGCTAAAATTTGGTACCGGGATGTGATATTCGTCATAATTCACTGGTAGTCATCTTTTTGCGTTGTTCTGTGGTAATATTTGAACTATTCTGGTACTTTTTTAGCCGAATATGATAAGACAAACATTCGCGTGGATCGATGATAATCAATGAATAATTTTCTTCCATCATCTTTCTGATATTTAGTAGTGTTTCTAGACATATGTCGGTAATCAACGAACAGATTCATTTTCTCCAACTTCTCATGAATCTGTTCCCAGATTAATCCTCCAGTATTCTCCTGTTCAAGAACAAGAAAATGCCTTTGCTGTCCGAGGAATTTGTTTTTAGTGTGACCCCTTCATATTCATATAAAATAGATACACAGTATAACCAGTATCCTGGTTTTAATTTTAATCAGCTGTGAGCACTTGCACGGTTCATATGAAAAATTTCATCTATGTAGCCAACTTAATTTGCTAGGTGGTAGGCCGTCTTTCTTTTCATCTGCAACCTGGAAAACCTTTATCTCATATTGGGCATGTTCCATTTCAGGTTTTTTCATTGCCAAGTACTAGTGCTGCTCTAGTTTATTGACCATAACAATCACTGAATCTGCAGGTGACAATGAAAGCAGTGATATCTTGGATGCATTCTTCCTAGGTAAGGCACTTGCTGAAACACTTAATGAGCGTCTAGAATCTACCATTGGGGAGTTCCTGAGTACCATTGGACGTTTGCAAGCTGAGCAGCAGAAACAAGTCCAGGACTTCCAGGTAAATAGAATGCTATGCAATTGCAAAAATATTGTAGGTTTAGGTAGAGAAGATCAGAAAATAGTGGTATGGATGGTGGCTTGCAATATGCCAGACATGTTTGCTTAGGGCATGCTGATATATGTGTGGATCAATTCGGTTGAGTTCTTGGTTTGGTGCAGGAAGAGGTGTTTGAAAGAGCCAAAAGGGCCAAAGAGAAGGCAGCTAGAGAATCCATGGAAGCTCAAGAACTCATTCCCAATTCTACTGATGCTGCAGATGTAACCCCAGTGGCCGCCGGTTCTCAGCCTACATCTTCAAGCAATACTCCATTGAACTCATATTCAAAGAGACAGTCCAATCCCCCCACCAACACCGCCTCCGCCATCTCTCCAGAATCCGAGAATCCTGCCTTAGCTCAAGATGAGTGATGATTTTGCCTTAATATAGTACATTGCATATGTTATGTACAACAGAAACTGAGATAGATTCAATTTTTTTGAATTTAGATGCTGGAAAAACATTTCAATTTGATAGTTTATACATCAGATTTATAGGGGCAATCCCATTGAAATTTATTGGAAAAAACAATGCTCTTGCTGAATTATAATTAAGGGCCTCAATAAAATTTTCCCAGTATGGTACATAGTCCAGCTTATATCTTTTACTCTAATGAAACATGGATTTGAAGGCTAGGATTACATGTACGGCAAAATTGGATGGTTCAAAAGAATCATAAACCAACCATGAATATGAAGCCATGAGAAGAGCAAACTACTTGACTACAAGATCCACAGAGTAGTTCACTCATCAAACTCGACTCCAGACATAGGAACCTCACCGATTATTTCATCATCCTTGCTGTCACTTCCCATGAACTTCTTCATATAATCAACCTTGAAGTCGTAGTCCTCGTCCATGGCTTCACCAGCAGACTTGGCCTTCTTCCTCCTCTTCTTCTCAGCCCTCTTAATCTTTGGGTTAAGAATGCCTTCAGCAGTGTACAACTTCTCATTCTGCTGGCTAAAGGTGATTGTCTGCCCTCTGCACTCATTCATGTCTTCATCCCCACCTGCCATGGCCTCGGGATTTCCATCCTCTTGAATCAGTCCTTGATGTTCGGCATTCTGAAGAACAGCAATCAGGTAATACAGAACTGAGGCTCATAAACAATATTCATACTAAATCACAAAGGGTCATTTAGTTGTAAATTCCAAACCTCAAGCATATTCTCATCAAAGTTGATGGGACAACTCGGAGAAATTTCCACGGGATTGAAATCATTCACGGTCTTGAGGCTCCCAATAAAGGAGGACTCGCCATTATAGACATCGTCAATGTTGAACTCCTTTCCAAACTCAGAGACAATCATAGCCTCCGAGGCTTCTTCTGATTTTCTCACTGGGGGCATAGTGTAATATGGAATCTTACCTGTTTTAAGCCATTATTTTGATATATATCACACTGAACAATCTGTAGTTGAAACAACTTGATGGTATATTAAAGCTTCATTTCTTTAATCAAATAACTACTAACATACCCTCATTCCAATCATGGAGAACAATTCTAGCAGAGGCCTCAACATCAACAATGCCACCCTTTTTGAGCTTACCACGGACAGTGGCTACCTTCTGCAGAAAGTCGTCGACTGAATCAAAGCTCGGGAGCTTGTATAGTGCTATCAATACTTTTGCTGGGCACAGCTTCAAAATCTCCTTCACTAAATTTGGCAGAAAGAACAAAAAAAGTGAATACATCGATCAAATACAGCAGTTTCAAAAATTCAGCAGATGACAATCGAATGGTCTTTTTATTACAACAAAAAACAAAACTGGTTTACAAGTTGGAATTTGACCAACAATTTTTCGAATCACTCTCTTACCTATGGATGTATTGAAATAGACAAGAGTTGGTAAAATCAGAAAAGGAACTGGGAACACATGCATTAATTTAAGATCACTATCTCAGAGCAAGGAACACCCCACTGGATCCCTCGAGATGACCATGAAATTAATGGACTCTGGACTGGTGTTTGATCCATATCTCACAACTTCCTGATGGCATTATATAGCTGAAGCAGAAACTTTGGAGCTTCAATAAAAAAATTACCTGGGGCAATTGGATCCTCTAACTTTTCAATTCTTTTGCAGTTTCTGAGGGTGATTGTTGCATCATTTCCAGTAGATCTCAGCATGACAACACCAGGGCAGTCCAATAATTTGACATTTTTGTCCAACTGAACTTCTTGCATTGACCTTGTGAGTCCAGGAGTGGCACCCACATTCACCACATGGCATCTTTTTAAACTATTAATCAAACTACTCTTCCCAACATTGGGCAAACCAATAATCCCAACCGTGATAGACTTTTTTATCTGCATAGAACACAATTCAATACATAAAAACCAGTATTCCCTTGAACTAAGAGTGTTGTGTGCAAGAAGGATTTCCACTTTCATACCTCATGACTTCTTGAATAGTTCTTCAACAATTTAATGAGAGTTTCTGCTCCAAGACAATCACTTGTTTGGGGAAGACTGCTTGGTTTAACTCCCTTTGAAGAAGACTTCCAGCCTAAATTAGATCTCTGTTCTTGGGTGCTACATTTAAATGCAACAGCCGGCGACTCTTCCCTTAAGTACTTGAGCCACTTTTCAACAGCTTCCCTTGGGACCAGATCTGAGGGAGAATCAATTGATACTTAATTCATTTATATACACAATTCATTAATGAAAGTTTCATTTTTGTAGTATCTTAGAATTAACTGTCAGGAAGTGTTTATCCAAATGTAATTAAGAAATAACTGGTCAGCTTAAAAAGCCAATTTATTTTTATCAAAGTTTTCCATTGTGAAGATGGAAACAGGCAGACACCTTGTGCATCTATAAGTTAGGAGCAAATGCTGCATAGTAGATGGCACCTTCATTTACTACTGTATTCTCCATTCTGAATCCTACTAATTTACTAATGCTACGAAACAATATCATCTATTTGTGCACAAGAAGAAATTAAAAAAATGGAGAAAAGACAAACCTATTTTATTCAGAAGCAGAACAAGATGCTTATCAGGACCAGCTCTCATCACCATCTTCTCCATATCCGGACAACGGGTACCGAGAGGATCACGTGCGTCAAGAACTTCCAAAATGACATCTGAAGCTTCAATGACCTTGACCAACTCTTTGTAGAAAGCTCTGTCAGAATTATCTGCAAGGGACCAAAAACAAGAAAAGCAATCAATGAAAAGACATAGAGTTAAGAAACACGAAAATGCACTAACTGCAAAATATAAATATCTTCACTTACCTCTGTTTTTCATAGTACCAGTAGTTGCATCCTTTTCTTTTTCCTCTACAAAATCTACTTCTTTAGTAGATGTGTCAATTTCCTCCAACAACCCCAATTTTCGCTTTTGCGCCTGATGGCACACAAACTTCCATTTAGGCTAAGATCCCAAATAAGGAGCAACCCCATGAGTGATGGCTCAATTTAGGTGCAAGCCTTTTCTTTGGCACAATTCACAGACAAAACTTTTCTCAAATTGAGCCATCAACAAAATGCTTGCACCTAAATTGAGCCATGACATAATGTTTTAAGCATTAAGACATAATGAAATTCCTCAATCACAAGAAGGCTTGATTTATAGCCTTTATGATACTTAAACTAAGACTAATAAACCAATTCTGACATAAAAATGATTAATGTGGGCCATAATATGGTTCTAGCCCCAGTTATGCAACATATTTTCTAGCTATGTTTCCTCAAGCAATTGCATAATCTCAAGCTAACAGCACATAGAGCATCAAAATGAACCACTATGAACCCAACATAAATAGCACATATTGTTGAAAAGATCATTGCTAAATTCGGATAGAAAACAGATACAAGAATTGAATAAATTCAATACCCTCTCTTTGCGAGCAGCTTTCTTTTGCTCCAACTCCTCAACTGCACGAGCTCTCCTCTCCTCAAGAGCCTTGAGTTCCTGTTCCTTGAAGGGCCAGTCGTTCGGGATGCCGGGGTCCTTCTCGACCTTCCGCCTGTTTTTCAGCCCAAGCTTCTTCGCTTCCTTGGCCTTCTTCTGGTGGTGCTGCTTCACCTTCTTAATCACCTTGTACTTTTTCCTCAGAGTAACCCTCTTACTCTTACTCTCTGATATGTAAATCAAGAGAGAAATCATCCATTAGTTTTCCAGCACCCAATAAAACCCAGCCGGGCACGTAGGCGGGTGATCTCAAACTTTATATTAGTGTAAAAAACAGAAACAAAATGCTTACTTTTGCTCTTCTTGACCATCTTGGAACCAAAGAAGTATAACCCTTCTCCTGCATCATCGTCAAGGCACCAAATTAATCCCAAAATCCATTAATGGAGTCCCCCATCAGTAGCATCACATAAGCACAGAAATATAACGAAAAGTGGTCATCAAAGAAACCTTAAACTCTTTCCCTAGAGATACAGATACTCAAACCGTTTGTCACAGCCGCAACTGATAAAAAATCCCCCGAACAGAAGCGGGGCCTGAAGTCGCACAGACAGGGTTTTAGAGTGGAACAGCCGCCGAGTTGGGGAAGAAGAGGCTGAGGGTACAACGTTTCATGGAGATGGAAATGGGCCTGGAAGGAGACCCATGGGCTTCTCCTTTTTGCTACCCAGCTATCAGAATCAGAGTCTGCTCAGGATAACACACTACTATTTTTTTGGCGGGTAAAAAGACCCGTACCCGCCACAACTCGCTCCGTCGGTACCCGAATTTACGGGTCCGGTTCCTCCCAACCCATTCATTTTTATTTTATATGTATATATTACTTTTATAAATTAAATTAGAGTTTAAAAGATAATTAATATTCAATTTATAAAATTTAGTTAGAAAAAATAAAAATAAAAGGTTATGAAATTATGAATATTATATATAATTTAAAATGTTATAAAATATTTATTAGAGTGTGAATGATAAAATAATTTGTAAAATAAATTTATATTAAAATTTATTATATTGATCCTCAAAATTTTACCAAATAGAAAATTGTAATATTTATTTATTTTTATTCCATTCCAACTACTACATATAATTAACATATATAATTGTCTATCGAATATTTTAGTATATTCTCGATAAAATGGCCAAATAATTTATTTACTTAAGTTTTTATATCTTAAAATTATATTTGTTTATTAGTTTCTGTTCATGCCAACTGAAAAAGGGCCAATTGTGCGATATTTTTAAAATCGGGCATATTAGCCCCAAATTTCTAAAACTGAGGCCTTTTACCTAATTGAGCTATTCGAGTTTCTGTTAAAAAGTTCTCCCAAAAATTTTATTTAGTGGCACACAATTAGGGGAGAGCATTTCCGACAAAATAAACTTTTTCGTCGTCAATCACACCAAACGAGCATAATAACATTTTCGTTTATAATTGATAAACAGGTTTTCCACTTCCTCATAGTAAGTTCCATCATACAAACCTGGTATGATCTACTTACAATCGGTAAATAGTTTTTTCGCGTGATTTCCACATCACACCTCTCAGGTGTGATGGTTAAAATACCACTTAGCAGTGGGTTTTCATTTTCGATGTGCTTATCATCACAACCGGTTATGTTATTAAATATCCCACTCACCTGATCATGTAGTGTATTTCCTCTAAATTAGCTTTCATCCCTTCCGAGTTATGTCTCAGCTGGCATTCCCAATATCTCATATTCCTACACGGTATGAACATTATTGTTCATTATAATTTGGCTTGAAAGCTTTCTTTAATTATGAATGACTAAAAATATCAAACTTTTTAAATGTTTGTAATTTGGTCCCTAAAGTTCTTTTTCAATTACTTTAGTCCCCAATTGCAGGTTTTTCTCCAAATTGAGTCCTGAAACTTTTAAAATTCACCTTGGGACCTCAATTTATTCAAATTAAAAAAATGGGGTTCAACTTTCCCAAATTCCCAATTTGGTCCTCAATTTTTCCAAAATTACCATTTTGCCCCTCATTAACAAAAATGGTATGTTTTACCCAAAAAATTCCAAAATTTGCTCAATTGGTCCTCCAACACTCTTATCATGCCCAATTAGCCCTCAATTTTATAAAATTGCATTTTAGTCCCTTAAATTTTTGAAATCCCTAATTTCCCCCAATTTCAACTTTCCAATATAGCCGAATTTGATTTCATCAAATTGACCAATCAAACAAGTTTAATTGATGAAATTGAAGTTAAATTGGAGTAAATACATCTTCATATGATTCAATTGCACTTTTAATCGCATAATTTGATGTTGGAACGAGCTCAAATGGAGCTTCACCAGAAAACAGAACACAGAGACATACAACTTGGCATGCTTACTATTAGGGTCATAGCAGTCCGATCTTTCGATCTAGGCATTGTTCGATTGTTTGATGAGTGAATAGTGTTGTCATATGAAGGAAGAAGATGACACTGTTTTGAACCAGACCAAGCTCAAAGATTAAACCGGCTGGTTTAGGCCTGATTCAAATGAGTTTTTCAAAATTAAAATTTTCTAAATTAATCTAAATTCATTCTATATCAAATGGTGACCTCAATTCTCAAATTGGATTTTTCTAAGCCACCTAGAAAAGTGAATTTAGCATTCGGTTCAATAGTGGTTCAAACCAGTCCAAACCAGTTTAATCCGGTTCAGATCTAGTTCACCTGAACCGGTTTGTTTTCATCCTCCATTCATCCTAAAGTCCTTTCTCATAACTTTTGTGACTATTTATCTCACTCGGGATCTATAAATTTTCCGGCTTATCCTTTCTCTATCAATTCCGATTCATAAACTGACTTAGTTTATAAATTGGTTCAATCTGGCTTGGATCCAGTTCATCTGAATCGACCTGGTTTTCTCTTCCAATTTATTCTAAGGTTTATGACTCCTTTGGGTCACCCAGGAGTTATAAATTTCACAAATTGTTTGTTCTCTAATGATCGGGTTTGTGAACCAATTCGGTTTTCTCACTCGGTTTGACTGGTTCTTTTCCTAGTTTTCCTTAACTCCAAAGAGTGGGGTTTACTACTCTCCCCTCCTTTTCGGAGTTTTGTCCCGAAAACATATTTCACACTTTTTGTACTAGAATGAACCTCCATCGATATGAGTTTCGTAGTTTATCAACCTACAACCTTCCCAATTGTTTTTGTTTATCCCTTACATCGCATACCTATGATTTTCTTCTCATTCACATCCCTTTTCTCATTCCATGGAGCTTACTTTAGATAAGCATATCTCCCTAGTAGACTTATAATCATATCCTTAAGTTTACATCCCTCTTTTCTCAAGGCAACATTTTTCCATTCTAAACTCCTTTATGTAAGAGTTCAAGACTAGGTGTTCCGGTTATTTTCTTCCACAGGTTTTAGCGTTATCACCTTTTCATCTTGCATGGATCCTTTCCACTTTCATTGGTTATTTCTTCTTCATTTAACGCTTGACCTCGTCATGCTTTAATCATTAACTTTTCCTTACCTAAGTCATATTTCCCTAGGACATTTGGGCTTACATGTCCCTTACCGCATGACTTTCATCGGAACTTGTCTTTGACTTCACATTCCTATAATCATATTAGTTTCCTTACTTACTCATCTTTTTCAAACTTATTTATTCGGTCATTTAACTTTTAAGTCTTTGAGCTTCCCGATAACTTACTAATATACCAAAACTCTTCTTTTCTTACTTCATTCCTCATTCCCATTGGTATCCTTTCTTTTTAAGGTCTCTTCTCTTTCTTAATACATTCCTACTCATATGAAATCTTTTGATGTCGTCTTCCTACTTACCTGTTACTTGGGTTTGACTTATCTCTTGGATCTTCATGATTACTTTCCCTTGGTACTTGATCCCTTCATCTCTAGCAGCTTGTCTCTGAGGAACTTATTTTCTTTCCAATTTCTTGGTTCCATTATCTCCTAATTAGTACACCTATGTTTTTCCAATACTCCCTTCCTTTGTAAGTTCTACACTCTTTTTCTCTTGAAATCTCCTTCTAGTTTTATCATTATGAATATCCAAACTTGATTGACATTCCTTGGCATCATCTTCTCTCACTTACCTTTACCCTCTGAGATCCTACGAGCACTTCTCGTCTATTTCACCTCATTCTCACTTGTTTTCTCCTATTAGTCATTTATCTTAAGAGGATTGTCTCTTGAATCTTCTTGTCTTTGGTATCCATTCCCTTGTCCTATTTGGGTATGCTTCTTATTACTTTCCGATCCTTCTTGGGGTGTTGTTTATTTCCTGGATGATCTGGTTGTTAACAATTATCTCCTTAAATAGAATTCGTCTAACATTCATGTTTGGGTTCCCATGCTTTATTGCAAGTAGGTCATACTTAACCTCCCCAACACCCACTTAACCACTTGTACTTCTTACCGAGGTTCTTATTTCAGTTATGGTATTTGTGACATTTCCTCGGTTGATTTTCTTAACTAGAAGCTTTTCTCCTTTCATGATCCAACTTCCTATTCTCATCCTTCTTCTAGTGTCTCTCATTCTAGTATTCTTACGTTCGATCTCTCTACCATTCCTTATATGTTTTCCCTTTTTATTCTTCACTTATACTTTAAGGATTTTGTATGGTTCATTCACTCTAGCTTTTCTTCCTTTTTGGTTCCATACCTCTACTTTGCAAAAGTCTCCTTATTTTATGGAGTTCCTAGGAAATTATGTCTTAGTTCTTTACAAGTAGGTGTTACACCTGGACTTTCTTGCTATTAGATTTTCTTCTTATCCGACCCTAGTGGTCTTGACATCCTTGGTGTTCCCCTACAACTTACTTCCTTTCTTCTTAATCAGTTTCCATTCATTTGGTTCCCTTTGGAAGATTCTACTCCTTCTTGTTTTTCCTTACTCTTATTCTTTGAGCCTTTCCCTAACTCCTTGAACTCTCCATAAGTTCATACTCTTTAATGTTCACTTCCCTTTGTTCCAACTTTTTTTTCCTTTTATTATTTAAGATCTCCCTTGGATCAACTCTTCCTTATTGTACTTCTGAGGGAAAGTCTTAAGGGTTAAGGTAAACTATAATTAACCCATCTTTTCTTCCTTAGGTGATTTCCTACCCTTTACTTTAATCTTTATTATCACACTCTTTTTTGCTTCGAATTTATCAAGGAACTCAGAAGTTTTATCAAAATTTTCACTTTTATTCATTTAAGAAATATTTTCTTGCCGTACTTGGCATATTACATGAATTTTCTACCCCTAATCCCTTGGGGTCATATGATGAGAATTAACCCTACAACGGTTGTGAGACTCTTGATCATAAGGCTCTGAGGAATTGGTTGGGATCCACTCGTATTCCCTTATAAGATGAATCTCATGTATGGCATCCAATCCATACTGTCTTAGTACCTCACCCTTAAACTCATAGGTCCACTTTACCCATTGGAAGGGATTGAAGCCAGGTTGTGTAGGTGGAGGTACTTGGTGGACCTTCTTGAAGGTGGCATAAGCATCACAGTATATCTCAAGCCTCCTTCTTGGTTGGATTCCTCTCTAGTTGTTGTGGGACTGGAGGAGGAGGGGTTGGGCTTCAAGGAGGAGCTACTAGCTCCTCTTGTTTTGGAGGAGGGTATATGATGCCTTCCAATTCCAATAAGGCCCCTACTAGTTTCCAGTAGTCTTACACCATGTCCTTAGGTACCCTTTTCTTGCCCTTTAGGAATCTTTTACAGCTTCCTCCCTTGGGTTGGGTGTCTTTTTCAGGGTTATGGGTGGAGGATTGGATTTCACTGTGAACTTCCTAGAAATTCTCTTTCCTATACGATAGTTTAAAGGTGAATTAATGTCAGGGCATAATATTGATAATGTTTCAAGGGAACTAGGCTCTAATACCACTTAAGTTGTCACGCCCCAACTTGGTTTGGTTGGATCACCGTGAACAACCTGCCGCTCCCTTGGTCCAAGAGGTGTTTCCTCCTTCTTTAACTCAAGAGGAGCCAGGCATAATTTCAACCTTATTCCCTGGAATGACATATATAAAATAAAATGCAAGCTTAAAAGAAATTAAGCATACCCGACATAGGGTAAGGCTTAGTGTTATCCCTATTCAGTTTCAGTATTTCATAAAAAGGGATAAAAAGGGTGGGTGAGTTTCTACAACTCAGTGGATGGATATTTCAAAAATAAAATTTCAATAAATAGTTTTTAAATTAGAGTGTGCCACACTCCTTATTTTCTTTAAAATTTCATATTTTAAAAATCTTGATTTTTAATAGCCATTTATCATCTCAACGGTGTATTTATCAACCAACACACGCCCTTCATCATGAAGGAAAATACACATTCACAGCCCAGCCCGTCCACTGTACCCACTTTTGGTGTCGAAGCGACTTTACTAGCCACCTAGATAGAAGCACATCTACTTCTACCCTGATAATAAATGCATGTATGCGACATCTAAACCTTAATCCCATAATAAAACTATATGTCCATATGAGGATATATGTCATGCCCCGACCCAGTTTGGTCTAATCCCCGTGAACAACCCGCTACTCTTCTAGTTTATTAAACGGTTTCCCCTTATTATAAACCATAAAAAGTAAGGCGTCTTTTACACCTTCACCATTTCCTGGAATAGCATAATCAAAACTGTATGAAATTTTAAACTTTACATACCTGTCTTACAAGCATCTTAGTGATGGTCTTTCAGGGTAGGCTTTCTAGGATTTCCTAAAAGGGATATAAGGAAGGGGATGAGTACGACTACTTAATGAATGGGTTTTCAAAGGTTTACTATTAACTTTTAAGAAAAACATTTATATGGAGTTTGCTAGACTCCTTTCTTTTCAAAAATCCCTTCATTTAAAATTTCTCTCGGGTTTTTCCATTATTTCATAGTTACCGGTGTGTCATCACCCAACACACATCCTTAATCATGAAGATTACACAAATTAGCAAGTCAGTATCACTTTTAACTTTTAAGAAAAACATTTATATGGAGTGTGCCAGACTCCTTTCTTTTCAAAAATCCATTCATTTAAAATTTCTATCGGGTTTTTCCATTATTTCATAGATACCGGTGTGTCATCACCCAACACACATCCTTCATCATGAAGGTTACACACATTAGCAAGTCAGTATCACTACTAAACCCGCTAGTGGCTTCAGAGCGACTTTTCCTGCCACCCGGATAGAAACACGACCACTTCTACCCTAAGAATGAGTCGATGTTCACGACATCCGACCCTCAATCCTGAAATCACTTTTTCGTGTCCATATGAGAACATAGATCTCATCCTGTCCCCACCCTGGTCTCATGCACTTGGTGCTACTCCAAATTTCGCACAAACACCTGGAATGACGATCTACCCTTATACTCACAAGGTCGTCTAGGGCCCTCAGGATGCATCACTACCCCTCATGGGCATCTTGATGATCCCGTACTCATAGTGCATGCACAAGTAATATTTTCTCATATTGCCATGTAATCTTTGGTGCCACTGGTCCAACGGCCCAGACTCTCAACTCAATCTGCAGTTGTTTGTCTTGACTAGTATGTCGACCTATCATGTCGCACTGCCGCTAGTTGACTGAGCATGTCGGTCCTATCTTGGTACCATGGCCAAAAAATTCACTTATTAAGTTTTATGGCACATATATCATGTTTGTTTATGAGCTCCTACTTGTGCCAACTGGCCTTGGGCCCACTGTACGAGATTTTCAAAATCGGGCATTTAGCCCCCAAGTTCCAAAACTGAGGCCCCCAGCCTATAAGAGCTATTCGAGCTCCTATCAAGAAGATCTCCCAAATAGTTTAAGCATTGGCACACATTCAGGGGAGAACACTTCCGACAAAATAGGTTTTCACAGTCCATTATACCAACCAGTATAAGGACATCTCCGTTCATAACCGATGAACGGGTTTTCAGCTTCCTTCGAGGAAGTCTCATCATACCAACCAGGTATGATCTACTTACAACCAGTAAGTAGTTTTTCCACATAATTTTCACATCACTTTCTCTAAGTGGTGATGATTAAAATACCACTAAACAATGGGTTTTTATACCGAGGCACTTATCAATCCCAACTAGGAATGATATATAATCCCACTCACCCGATAGTGCAGTGAAATTCCACTTAGTCGGGTTCCGTCCTTAGCATGTTGGACCTCGACTGGCGTTACCGATGTCTCGTTCTCCTACACGAAATGAACATAATTGTTCTTTATTCTTTGGCCTAATAGCCCTCATTTGTTCCAAATGAATGAGAAAACCCAACTTTAAATATATTTGTAATTAGGTCGCTATAGTTATTTTTCATTAACTTTGGGTCCCTATTGCCGGGTTTTTCCTAAATTTGTGTCCTGAAACCTTTAAAATTTATCTTAGGACCTCAAATTATTTAATTTCGCACAAAGGGGGTTTAATTTCCCAAATTTCCAATTTGGTCCCCCAACTTTTCCAAAAAATACCATTATGCCCTTCCTTTACAAAAATGGTAAGTTTTGCCCCAAAAATTCCAAAATTCTTCAATTGGTCCTCCAACATTATTTCCATGCCCAATTGACCCTCAATTTCATAAAATTGAATTTTTGTCCTTTAAATTTCGAAAATCCCCAATTTCCCCCAATTTTTTCCCAATTTTAACTCCTTAGCACACTCCAATTTTGGTTCAATAATGGTTCAAACCCATCTGAACCAGTTCTAATCCAATTCACTTGAATCGGTTTGGTTTTCATTCCCAATTCTTTCACAAGTCCATTTCCATGTCTTTTGTGACTCCTTGGGTCACTTAAGGTCCATAAAATTCTTGGTTTACCATCTCTTTATCGATTTTGATTCATAAACCGACTCGGTCCTTAAACCGGTTTAATCTGGTTCGGGTCCAGTTCACTCGAACCGATCTAGTTTTTCTCTCCCATTTTATTCTAAGGTTCCTTACCAAGGTTTGTGAATTTCTTTGGAGTACAATGGAGTTGAATTTCTCTGATTTGTGCGATCTTCATCAGTTCCGGTTCATGAACCGACTTGGTTCATAAACCGATTCAATCCTGTTGGACCCAATTCATCCTAATCGGTCTGGTTTTTCTTTTCCACACTGGTCCAACGACCTTGACCCTCAACTTTTCAAATTTTCAAATTTTCCACACTGAATGACTAAAAATATCTAAATTTTCAAATGTTTGCAATTTAGTCCATAAACTTCTTTTTCATTTACTTTAGGACCCAATTGCCGGTTTTTCTCCAAATTGAGCCCCGAAACTTTTAAAATTCACCTTGGGAGATCAATTTATTCAAATTCACTAAAAGGGTTTAAGTTTCCCAAATTCCCAATTTGGTCCTCAATTTTTCCAAAATTACCATTTTGCCCCCTCCTTAACAAAAATTGTATGTCTTACCCCCAAAAATTCCAAATTTTGCACAATTGGTTCTCCAACACTCTTATCATGCCCAATTGGCCCTCAATTTTAAAAAATTTCATTTTAGTGCCTCAAAATTTCAAAATCCCCAATTTCCCACCAATTTCAACTTTCCAATATAATCAAATTTGATTTTATCAATTTGACCGATCAAACAAGTTTAATTTTGAAATTGAAGTTAAATTAGAGTTCCTACATCTTCGTACAATTCATTTGCACTTTGCATCATACGATTTGATGTCGGAACGAGCTCAAATGGAGCTTCGCCAGAAAACGGAACGTAGAGAGAGAAAGCTTCGAATGCCTACTGGCGAGGGCGCGATAGTCCGAGCTTTTGATCTAGGCAGATAGTTCTCATCCTGAGGTTCTTTCTAGGATCACGAATTGCATCAATTGATGCCTAATAGAGTGAGAATTTTGTCATTGAAATTTCATTAGTTCTCTCTCTAGCACCTGTTGAAAATTACAAAGGGATGTCGAATTGGCTTGCATTTCAGTTCTAATTTGGTTGTAGGAGGGTTGAGGAGGTGTGGTGAGAGCTTGGTTGGGACTGAAGAGGGCTTGAATTGGCCAATTTTAGCTTAACAGAAATAGGGTAACATTGGTCCACTAGAGCTGCTTCACTGTTCGATCTCGCCGACGCTTATCTGTGAAACTCGGATTGAATGGAGATTACTATCAAATAGCTAACATCTTCCCATTTCTAAGGAACCTGACCATGCCTTCTTTAGCTCATAAAAGACCCTATATTGGAGCTCTAGTTCGAGATTCACCAAAAAACTAAGCAGTTGAGAGAGAGTGAGGTTTTCAGGTGAGGAGAGGATGAATGGAGAGGGGCTCTTTATATAGGGAGCTCGGGGACTTGTCGCTCATCCGTTTGTCACGTTTATGACAGTCATTGATAGCCTAAAATGTATTGAACAGAAATGTTTCTTCATTGCAGGCACTACTTCAATTTTTCAGCTAGTGAATAATGCTGTCATCTGAAGGAAAAAGACGTCACTGTTCCGAACTGGACCAGACCGGTCCTAAACGGGTTCAAAGATTAAATTGGTCGGTTCAGGCCCGATTCAACCGAGTTTTTCAAAAATTAAAATTTTCTAAATTTATCTAAATTCATTCTCTATCAAATTGTGGCCTCAATTATCAAATTGTAATTTTCTAAGCCACCTAGAAAAATGACTTTAGCATTCGGTTCAATGGTGGTTCAAACTTGTCCAAACCGGTTTAATCTAGTTCAGATCCGGTTCACCTAAACTTGTTTGGTTTTCATCCCCCATTCATCCTAAATTCCTTTTTCATGACTTTTATGACTCTTTAAGTCACTCGAGATACATAAATTTCCTAGTTTGTCGTTTCTCTATTGGTTCTAGTTCATAAATCTGCTTGGTTCATAAACTAGTTAAATCCGGCTTGTATCCGATTCATTTGAACCGGTTTGGTTTTTCTCTTACAATTTGTTCTAAGGTTCTTTTCTAAGGTTTTATGAATCCTTTAGGTCACTCAAGAGTTATAAATTTCCCAAATTGCACGTTCTCTAATGATCAGGTTTGTGAACCAGTTCTGTTTTCTCACTCGGTTTGACTAGTTCTTTTCCTGAATTTCCTTAAATCCAAAGAGCGGGGTTTACAATGTACACGACATCCGACCCTCAATCCCATAAAGAAAACTCCATGTACATATAAGGACAAAGATCTCATCCTGACCACACCCCGGTCTCATGCGCATGAAGCTACGTCAAGCTTCCCTCACTACTCGCACGGCAATCTACCCTTATCTCCAGCATATCGTCTAGTAGCCCCAAGGATGCATCACCACTCTTGGGCATCTTGAAGGTCTCGTACCTCAATGCTTGTACAAAACAATAGTTTTCCAAATAAGCTATATAATATGTGATGCCATCGGTCCAACGACTCTGACCCTCAACTCAATCTGCAATTGTTTGTCTCGACTGGTCCATCGACCTATCATGTCGCACTGCTGCCAGTCCATCGAGTATGTTAGCCCTATTTTGGTAGCATGGCCAAATATATAATTCATTTAAAATTTTACGAACTCCTGCTCATGCCAACTGGCCTTAGGCCCACTGTACGAGATTTTCAAAATCGAGCATATTAGCCCCCAAGTTCCAAAATTGAGACCTCTGGCCTATCTGAGCTATTCGAGCTCTCATCAAGAAGGTTTCCCAAAAAGTTTAAGCAGTGGCACATAGTCAGGGAAGAGCACTTCTCACAAAATAATCTTTCAATTTATCCATCACACCAATCGGATGTGAGGACATCTCCTTTTATAAGCGATAAACAGGTTTTCTACTTCCTTTAAGGAAATTAATCATACCAATCGAGTATGATCTACTTACAACTAGTAAGAATGTTTTCCGCATAATTTTCACATCACTCATATTAGGTGTCATAGTTTATTGCAATTAGGTCCCTAAAGTTTCTTTTCTTTAACTTTAGGTCTCAAATACCGAATTTTCCCCAAATTGAGTCCCAAAACTTCTAAAATTCACATTAGGAACTCAATTTTATTCAAAATCACAAAAAGAGGTTCAAGTTTCCCAAATTTCCAATTTGGTCCCCAACTATTCCAAAATTACTATTTTGCCCCTACTTTACAAAAATGGTATGTTTCACCATAAAAATTTTAAAAATTGACCAATTGGTCCTCCAACATCTTTATCATGCCTAATTGGCCCTCAATTTTATTAAGTTGCACTTTAGTCCCTCGAATTTTCAAAATCCCCAAATTTTCCACAAATTTTCCCCAATTTCAACTTTCCAACTCAACCAAATTTGATTTCATCAAATTGACTGATCAAATGAGTTTAATTGTTGAAAGTGAAGTTAGATTTGAGTTCCTATACTTTCATACGCTTCAATTACACTTGAATTGCACGATTTGATATCGGAACAGGCTTAAATGGAGCTTCATTGAAAAACTGAACGTAGAGAGAGAAAGCTTCGAAAACTTCTTGTCAGGGGCATGATGGTCTGAGCTTTCGATCTGGACTGATAGCTCTCATCTTGAGGTCCTTCAAAGAATTAAGAATCACCTCAATTCATGTCGAATTGATGGAGAATTTTGTTCGTAAAAATCTATCTGTTCTCTCTTTAGCACTGATCGGAATTCATGAAGGACAACCAAATTGGCTTACCTTTTCACACTAATTAGGCGGTAGGAGGGCTGAGGAGGTGTTGGGAGAGCTTGGTTTGGCTTGAGAATGGCTCTAATTGGCTGATTTCAGCTCGACAGGAACATTGCAGCTTCGGTCCGCCATAGCTTCTTCATTGTTCGAACACGCTGGTGCTTCTCTAGTGACCCCCGGAGCAATTGGAGCTCATAAACAAACATGTGATATGAAATCCATGAAAACTCTTAATGAAATGAATATGTGTTTTCGCCCCGGTACCAAGATAGGACCGATATACTTGATGGACTGGCGGCAATGCGTCAGGGCCAGGTCAATGGAGCGGCCTAGACAAATAGCTAGATGTCGAGTTGAGGGTCGGAGTTGTTAGACTAGTGGCACCAAAGATAAATGGCTTTGTGGAAATACTATTGTTTGTGCATGCACTTGATGTTCAGGACTATCAAGACGCCTAAGAGGGGTAGTGATACATCCTAAGGGCTACTAGATGACCTAGTGGAGATAAGGGTAGTTTGTTGAGCCAGTATAGTCAGGGAAGCTCGACATAGCTTCATGTGCATACGACCGAGGTGGGGTTAGGATGAGGTCTCTGTCCTCATATGGACACAGAGTTGATTTCAAGTTTGTGGGTCGTGTGTCATGAACATATACTCAGACCTAGTGTAGAAGTGGATGAGCTTCTATCCTAGTGGCTGGTAAAGTCGCTTCATGCCACAAGTGGGTGCAGTGAACGGTCTGCCCTGTGAATGTGTGATCCCTTTCCGATGAAGGGTGTGTGTTGACTATTAAACACACCTAATGCAAAGAATGAGAAAAGGAGAATGTTGAAAACCAGATTTTGAGGAAAGAATATTCTTAGAGAAAATAAGGAGTTTGACACACTCCGATTAAAGTTGTTATATTTCTAAAAACACAATCCCAACACCCATTTACTGAGTTGTAGAAACAAACCCCTCTTTCATATCCCTTTTTAGGAGTAGAGAAAATGACTATGGAAAATACCCTGATCTACCCATTGTTAGGTATACTTGAAAGTTATTTTAAGTTCGCATTTTTATTGATTTATGTTATTACATGGAACAAGGTTAGATTACACCTAGCTCCTCTTGATTAAAGAAAGGGGGAAAACCCTCTTAAACTAAGGGAGCATCAAGTTGATCACGGTATCCGACCAAACCGAGTTGAGGCGTGACAACTTGAGTGGTATCAGAGCCTAGTTCCCTTGAAGTATTATAAATACTATGCCCTAACATTAATGAAAACTTAATTACCATGTAGGAAGGAGAGTCCCTAGTAAATGTGCCATACAATCTAATCCCCCACAGATGATCGTGAAGAAGATGCCTACCCTAGAGAGGCGGCTGTTCAATGATTCTTGGAGGGCAAGAAGAGAGTGCCTAGCAACATGGTCGAGGATTATAAGAAACTTGTTGGAGTCTTATTAGAACCAAAAGGCATCACCTATCCTCCTCTAAGGCAGGAAGAACCTAACCCTCCTCCAAGGAGCCTAACACCTCCTCCAGCCCCACAACCACAAGAGAAGACTCCCACTAAGAAGGAGGCATGGGACAACTATTGGGATGCCCACACCACCTTTATGAAAGTCCACCAAGTATCCCCACCTGCTCAATCCAACTTCACTCCTTCTCAATGGATAAAGTGGACATACGAGTGTGAGACTGAGATGTTAAGAAGGTATGGACTTGAGGCCATACATGAAGTTCCTCAGAGCCTTTAGACCGTGAATCTCACAACTGTTTAGAGGCTATCTGGGCCTATGACTCCAAGGGACTAGCAAGTAGAAAAATCTTGTAATAAGCCGAGTACTGTGAGAAACTATATCTTGTAATGAATGAAAGATCAGTTTTCCTTGATTTAAAATTTAATCTCCTTGATAATAACAAACACAACTAATAGAAATGAAAATATACCCATAATGATCTGGGTAGTTAGGAAGAAAACTATGAGTCACCTCTAGTTACCGAAACCTTAAATATAGCCAAATAAGTTTCCCCTACAAAAACCAGGAGTATGGAGTAACAAGACAATAAGACGGGAAAAGAAATTCTAGAGGAGTATGCCTAAAGTTCACCAGGAAGGACATAGCCCAACTAAGGGAAGGAAGAAGAAGAGTGTGAAGTACGGTGTAAAGGAAGTAAGCATCAAAGGTTGTAGGAGTAGTAAAATCATAGTGACCATAAGGAGTTAAGGAAGAGCCCCAATATATAAAAGATAGGAAACCAAGAAGAATTGGGCTTCCCCAAGGGAAACTAGTGGAATGGAAGCTAACCAAGAGGAAAGTAAGGATGAAGTAGAAGTGCGAATGTGCTAAGCCACTTTAGGATAAGACAAGGAGAGAGGGAAAAGGAAAAGAAGTATGATAGGAAGAGAACCCGGAGGAATATACAAGTACCCTTGAAAGAGTCAGTGATAGGCAGGCCACAACTATTAGGAACTCACTGACAATTAGGAGCTTCTCGAAGAAGGATAAAGATAGGAGTTGGGATCCTAGAAAGAGAAATTCCCAAGCTAAGTAATCGACAGATGAACCTTAAGAGGCTTGAACCAAAATAAGAAACCTCATTAAAAGACATATGTTGTTAATGACGTACCTGGATAGCCAAGTGTGACCTGCTTTAGAAGAGCAAAGAAACCAAATAGGGATTTTAGATGAACCTAGCTAAAGGAAATAACTAATAACAACAAGGATAGTCAAGGAGAATAAATTACACACTAAGAAGGAACAGGAAGTAATAAGGAGTACACCCTAAATAGGGCAAGAGGGTGGATATTAAGGATAAGAAGACTTGAGAGAAAATTATCTCAAAATAATTAAACTAGGAGGATAATAGGAGCGAGACAGTTAACGAACTAACCCTCGTGAAGGTCAAAAACTCCAGTAAAGAAGGAAGAGGTAGAAAGGCCAAAATCTTTGGGAAATAAGGATGAAGGAAAACCTTAAAGAGTTCAATGGCCAAGATAAGATTTAAGACCAAAAGCCATGAGAAGAGTAAGTAAGCCTTCCGTAGGATGATCAAGAGATCTTGAAACAAAGATGATGTTAACTCTCCCTAAAAGAAATAGATGTGTACTGGGATACAAGTGAGAATGAAAATGGAGTATAAAAGAAGTGAACGTAAGGTTTCAAGAGTAAATGAAATCAAGAGAGGATGGCATCAAAGAATATCATTTAAGGTTGGATGTTCTCAATGATAAATAAGAAGAGAATTCCGGGAGAAAGGAGTATAAATCCTACCAAGGAAGGAAACCTTGGAAAGACATACGCGTCCCAACTAAAAAGTAATGGAACCAACAAACGTGGAAAAGAAGATAAGTTCATAAATGATCTGCTGGTTCAGATGGAAAGATTAAGTACAAGGGAAAAGTACTCACGAGGGCCCAAGGAGTAAGTTAAATTTAAGTAACAGGTAAGTAGTGAGATAGCATCAAAAGATGATGTACAAGTATGAAAGATGTGGACTACCTATAAAAAGGAGACAGAGGAAAGCACATTTAAGAACCCTTGGAAAAGTAGGCCATCCAGTTAAGAAGTGATTAAAGAAAATGATCACTGACATCAAGACTGGTGGTGGTCTACATTCAATTGATGGAGCCTAAAGAGAAGACGGCTAGGCATAGTGTGGATTACATGGAATAAGACCGATAATTGGAAATGTCTCAAGTAAGGAACAAGGGATGAAACAAAAATTTTAGATAGAGAAGGATTCAAAGCGATCAAATGCCCTAATATAGAATGAGGTGTGAAGAATGGAAGAAATAAACCTTCAAGGAATGGTAAGAAGGTTGAGCATGTAGCTCCTAAGGTGGAAACCACTACTTTGAGTGACATAGTAGAGAACAAAACTGTAAGAAGGGAACTTCCCCAAACAAAGTAATCGACACATAGACCGAAAGGGATTAGCTTGGAAAAAAGAATCATGAAGTGATCATGAGCATGTAAGAGTGGATTAAGAAAAGGGAAAGTCCTTGAAGAAAGGACGCCACTAGAAATGAGGGAGGACATAAGAACGGAAGAATTCTAGCGTGTCGGTAAGTCATCAGGAAACCCAATGATTGTAATTGGAAAGACCCATTAAAGAAGTTGGGAAAGGATAAGTAGGTAAGGAAAACCGATACGGTTATGTAAGATATGATGTCAAAGTCAAGGTGGATGATTGGATAACTATAAAGGTAGTTGAGAAATACTACCAGACGAAAAGAGGGACGAAGTTATACTATTCCTGAAAGGTTGAGAATAACCATTATGGAAGTATTATAAAATTTTAAATGGTCAAAGATAGGTTCTAGAGTATGTCGTGCTGTAAGGGACTTGTAAGCCCAACAGTCCCAATGGAAAAATATGACTCAAATAAGGAAGAGTCAGTTAGTTAGTCATGAGAAGGTCAAACATTAAATTTGGACCGAAGTTGTAATAAACAACGAATGAGGGAAGGGTCAAAATTAGACAAAAAGGTGACAACACTGAAACATGTGAAAGGAAGTATGTAGTGCTAGTAAGAACACCAAGCTAAGGGTTTCAACGATAAACAAAATGACTAGACACAAGAACGATAGGGCATCTTGGAACTCCCAATCCTGAAATCAGGAGTAAGAACCTCAAGGGGAAGAATCCTGACCTAAGGAAAGGAAGATGTTAACCTAAGGATATACTCTTGAACTCGTAGGTAAAACATGCTTAGCTATGATAAACTTCATGGAGTGAGTAAGCAATGTAAAGGAAAAGAAATTCTTTAAGTGCATGTTATAAAGGGGCTAAGTGAAAACAACCGAAGTGTTAGCATGTCAAGCAATCCCCAAGTTCACTTCAGGGGAAGTTATTTCCTATGCAAAGGATGCTAAATAAGTTTTGGAGACAAAACTCCTAAAAGATGGGGAGAGTTGTAAACCCTATTTCTTATAGATAAGAAAATCGGGGAAAGAACTGGTTAACCCAAGGGAGAAAATTGAACCAATTCACGAACTCCAACTGTTAGAGAATGGGAAAATTAGGAAAATTACAAATCCCATTTGATCCAAAGAGTCATAAAAACCGTGGAAAGGGACTTTGGGATAAATTGGAAGAGAAAACCAGACTAGTTTAGGTGAACCGAACCTGAACCGGATTGAACCGGTTTGAGCCATCATTGAACCGGTTAATAAATTCATTTTTATATATGGCTTAAAATATTCAAATTGGGGAATTGAAGCCACCATTGGATAGAGAATGAATTTATAAATTTTTAATTTTGAAAAAGATGAGTAAGTGAGGAAACCAATATGGTCATAAAGATGTGAAGTTAAAGACATGTTCCAAACAATGTCGTGTAGTAAAGGATATGTAAGCCCAACTGTCCTAGAGAAATATGAATTAGGAAAAGAAGAGTCTATGATTTGAGCATTACAAGGTCAAACATTAAATGTGGAACAAAGTTGTAATAACCAACGAATGAGGGAAGGATCAACGTAGGAGGAAAAAGAGTGACAACATCAACACACTAGTAGAAGTAGGTATGTGGTGTTGGAATGGATGCTGAGTTGGAGAGATCATCAATAAAGAGTATGATCGAAAGCAGGAAGGATTGGATATTTCGGAACTCCCAATTCTGAAATCTTAAGTAAAGAATCTTGGAATGGAGAAATAGTCCTATAAGGAACGAAGGAAGTGAATCTTAGGATATGACCTTAAAAACTTCCAACGAGATATGCTTAGCTAAAATAAACTCCATGGATTGAGAAAATGATGGAAAAGAAAAGGAGATCTCAAGTGTATGTTATATAAAGGAGAGATGGAAATAACTAAAGCGATTATATGTCGAGAACTACAAGTTGATATCCAAGAAGTTCATTCAGGTACAAGAGGGTGAAATAAGTTTTGGGACAAAAATCTAAAAGGTGAGAAGAGTTGTAAACCCCGTCCTTTGGAGTTAAGGAAAATTGGAAAAAGAACCAGTCAAATCAAGTGAGAAAACCGAACGGGTTCACAAATTCGATCAATAGAGAATGAGCAATTTAAGAAATTTACAACTCCCGAGTGAACCAAAGGGGGTCATAAAAACCTTAGAAGAGGGCCTTAGGACAATTTGGGAGAGAAAACTAGATTGGTTTAGGTAAACCAGATCCGAGCCGGAGTGAACTAGTCATTTCCAATGAGAAAATCGAGTCAATTTATGAACCGGAACCGATAGAGAAAGGGGCATACCAGGAAATTTATGGATCCTGAGTGATCTAAAGAGTCACAAAAGTCATGAAAAAAGACTTTAGGATGAATTGGAGATGAAAACTAAACCGGTTCAAGTGAACTGGATCCGAACCGAATTGACTAGATGCTAAATTTATTTTTCTAGGTGGCTTAGAGAATGGATTTAGATAAATTTAGAAATTTTAAATTTTTAAAAGCTCGGTTGAATCGGGCATGAACCAACCAGTTTAAACTTTGAACCCGATTCTAACTGACTAGTGGTTTCTCTTTTCTAAAGTCCTCATCATCCCAATCGGGTATGATGTACATAAGTCCACTCACCCGATAATCGTAGCGTATTATTCTTCAGTCGACTTTTGCCTCCACGCTAGCTTATCCTTGTTGGTGTTCCAGTCTCTCATGTTCCTGCATGATTTGAGCACTCTTATCCATTAGAGTTTGGCATAAAAACCATTATTTCTCACATATGAGCGGCTAAGGTCAAAAGTTATTAGTTAATTGCACTTAGTTGCCTAAAGTTAATTTTTTTTAACTTTAGGTTCCTAGTGCTAACTTTTCCCCAAAATGGAGTCACGAAACTTCCAAAAATTCACTTTGGGTCCTCAATTTATTCAAAATTGTTTAATGGGCTAAAGTTTCCCAAATTTCCAAATTGGTCCCCATGTTTTCAAAATTTTCCATTTTACCCCTACTTACCAAAAATGGCAATTTGACCCCAAATATTCCAAAAAATTGACCAATTGGTCATCCAACATCTTTTCCATGGCCAATTGGCCCTCAATTTTGGGAAATTGTAATTTGCTCCCTCAATCTTACGAAATCCCCAAATTTCCCTAAAATTTCCCCCTTTCAAATTGACTGAATATGATTTCATGAAATTGACTATTCAATCATGGTTAATTTCTTCAATTGGAGGTGTAATTTAGTTCCTACACATCCATACGATTCAATTGAGCTTTGAATCACATGAATTAAGGTTGAAATGAGCTCAAATGGAGCTTCGCCGAAAAATTGTGTGTAGACAGAGAAAACTTCGAAAGCTTACCGTCGGAGGTGCGGTGGTCCGAGCTTTCTATCTAGACAGTTAGCTCTCATCCTTAGGTTCCTTCTAGAATCAAGAATCACAACGATTCATGTTGAATTGTGAGAGAATTTTGTGAGTGAAGTTTTCATAGTTTCTCTCTCTAACATCAACCGAAAATGACAAAGGGGGCTGAATTGGCTTACCTTTCAACTCAATTGAGTTCGTATGAGGGATGTGGAACAACCCCAATTTATATGGTTGTGATCTAGACTTCCCCGAATCTATCCATATCCTTCTTTCATTAATCCAAAGCATGTGGTGTTGGTAATGAATTAATTTCCCCAAGCGGTGGAGTCGGGCTATGTATCGTGCATTGACAGGTTGAAACATGGGATTCGAGTCTAATTGTCGAGTGAGGAAGATGACATGCTGATCGATCTGCACTATAGCGAACTTGTTTCTAACAAATTTCTTAGTCGGTTTGGCGATTTATGGCTAGGTTCACCCCTTTTCTAGACGGTTTTTGGGAAAATAAAATATCTAAAAATTTTACAATCAATTTCATATGGAATGGACCCAAGAACCACTACATTTAAATTTGTTTTAGATTCTTAAAAATCTTAGGGGTTTTGTGATTCCCCTCAACCCGAACCAATTCAAACTGGTTATCTCCCATTTTTCTCCCAATACTTGACTTTTTATTTTGAGACACTCCTAATGGTTTCTCATGACCCTTTCTCACCCCTCATAGTCTCTCCATCGATTCCATCTCTCATTTCGGGTCGATTTCACATCCTGGTTTAACTTTACTTACCCGGATCGATCCCACTTTCCAGTTTTATTCAGCTCGGTTATCGAATTGGGATTTTCTTGTCTTACATGATAACATGTACAATTGATAGCATGAACCTTGCTAATAGCATGAAAATGATGATAACATGAACCCTGCTAATAGTATGAAATCGTTGATAGCATGAACCCTTTTATTAACATGAAACTGTTGTAGCATGAACTCTACTTAAATTACACTTCTCATAGCATGAACCCAACTTATGTTATGAAATCAAGTTGAGATATACTATTGGTAATATGAACCCGTTTGAAAACTTATTTTCAAATGTTAGGATTTAGATCCACTCCTCGGTGCAAGAAGTGGGCCAAGCCCATGGTCGATGGAAGTGAGCTAGATCCACATTTATTGAGAAATGGTGTGATGGTCATCCTTTTAAAAATAAGTAGGCCTAATGGCAGGTTTTGAAAATACTCGTTATGTGGGAACAAGGCCAATGGAAATGGGCATTGCCCGGTAAATAATACTAGTGACATGATTAAGCTAGACCATGTTAAAATACTTGATAATTGGTTTGTGTGAAATGGGCCATGCCCATTAATTTCTATCAAGCAAGAAGCGGGTCTCGCCCCCAAGAGGTGATAAAAAATGATGATGGATTAATGTCTAAATATACATGCATTTTATTGTTAAGCAAGATCATTAAACACTCGATATGGGGTAGTGGTGATTCCAAGGGCTATTGGACAACAAAGTTGGTATTAGTGAAGCACATGTTGTTCTAATATGTCATGGGCTCCAGGAGTCATGTGTGCACTAGACCTTGGTGAAGGGGAAAATGTATCATCCCTCAATAGTGGATAAACTAGATGTTGTTTGTGGGCTAAGCAGTGATGCCTGTGAAGACAATTTGGCATGGATACCCTGGTCCATGTAGATAAGTGGCTAGTAGAGGCACTCCAAACCACAAGTGGGATATAAGGGAGTTTTGTTATGCGACTGTGTAATCTTTCCATGATGAAACAAATATGTTGTGTTTGAACCATGTATGTCAAATATTAGATGCCAAACCTAATCCCTTCCAGAGCTAAACTCAGTTAATCACCTTCTAAAAAGGAACATCCCTTATAAATACTTCAGAGTACTCCTAAGTCGTAACCATGATGTTTTGTTACTAGAAAAACCCTACTCACTGAGTTATGAACTCACTCCCTTCCTTATACCCTTTTAGGTAATAGATTTACCGAAGAGGAGTTTAGAAGCCAACCTAAAGCATAGTACGGTTCATTCCTATAGCAGATTTATGTTGAACATAAAAAATATGTTCTTGTATGTTTTTCTATAAATGTTTTGATGAAGTTTATTTTTATATTCTAAGCATCACCCATGTCGAGACTACAATAGTGAAGGTACCAGGCTATTTATGGATGACCATGTCGTACCCCCTTATTCTAGGAAGAGTTGGGAGAAAGGAAACTCAAAAAGTTCGAGCTGATAGAAGACGCCACTAAGAAAATTAAGATAATAAAGAGTCGACTTATGGTAGCTCAGGACATAAATTATGCCTTATTACGATAAGGTCCCTGAAGTTCATAAATTTTGACTTTAGGCCCCTAGTGCTCAACATATTTTTAATTAAGTCCCTAGGACTTCAAAATTTTCCTCATGGGTCCTTAAATTTTCCAAAATTACCAATTGGTCCTCAATTTTTCCAAAATTGCCAATTAGTCCGTAAATTCCCAAAAATTACAATTTGGTCCTTGAACTTTCAAAATTTGCCAATCCGTCCCCCATTTCATCCAATTGCTCAATTAGGCCCCAATTGGAAGTTAATTTCATGAAAATGCCCCAATTTTCCTTAAATTCCTGTTCGAACCCCAATTTTCCAAAAATCCCCAAATTGCCCAATTTTCTTAAAATTGCAATTTAGTCCTCGAATCTTAATTTCGTTCAATTAACCCCCAAAACTTGGTTAATTGCCCTCATTCTTGATTTGAATCATCTTCTCTATATTTTTTCTCATCATTTTAAGCTTTGAACCGCTCGATTTGGCTAAAAAAATGAGCTCAAACGGAGCTTTGTCAAAAAATTCAGTCTAGAGAGAGAAAGATTGGATATATTACCAGTAAGGGTCCGACAACTGGAGCTCTTGCTTTGAATTTCTCTCCTCCTTGAGATCCTCTCTGCATCAAACCACACCTCAATTGATGGGCTGAGCAATGTGAATTTCTTAGTTTTAGTTCTTACAGAAATGCACCATGAATAGTATTTTGAGGCAAACAAGAGGTGGAGGGGCTTACCGTATTAGCTCAGTGGATGGTCGAGGCACCTCTAGGTGGAGTTTGGAGGTCTTGGTTTGGTCGGAATTGGCATGGGGACAGATCAAGTTGAGCTCGAGCAGCTTAGGCAATTGACAGTAGACGAGTGGCGTTATAGTTTAAGCTTCCTCGATCTACTACGGTGGCCCTTGGGCTGAAAAGAGGTTGCAACCATGTAGAAGACTTCCTCTCAATTCTAATGGTACCAAATGCAGCTTCATAAGTGGAGAAAAGGCCCAATGGTGACCTTAACGGAGAGGTTTTCGAGTTACCAGAGACTCTAGCTTTTCGCACCTCTCTCTCTTCTCTATTCTCTCTGACAACGGCAGGAGGTTGGAGACGATGACGTGGCTGGCAGGCCATGTGGCGCATTGTGATTGGCCAGTTTTTCTGGTGTGGAGGTCCAAGTCAGCTGCCACGTCAGTCATTGACCCGTTGACTGAATGCGTGGCAGCCTCCCATTGCTGCCTGTGTCTGCATGTCATTCTAACTGGTCATTCATTGATCATTGATTGGACACATGGCAGCCTCCCATTGGCTGCCCGTGCTTGTGTGGCTATTGACTAGGCTCCGTTTACCATTGACCGGTCTAGTCTGTTGATCAGTCTAGATCGTTAACCAGTTTGGACCATTGACTAGTCTAGTTTGTTGACCGGGTAGACCGTTGACATGTCCGGTCCGACTAGGTTCGATGACCCGAATTTAAAAATCGCCTAGTTTAGACCCGATTCGACCAGTTTTATGAAATTTAAAATTTTCTAAATTCATTTTCTATCTAATGGTGGCCTCAATTTCCCAAATTGACCTTTTTAAGTCATCTAGAAAAATGAATTAGTGAATCGGTTCACTATGGTTCCATCTAGTTCAATTTGGTTCATCCCGAATAAGTCTGGTTCTCCCATCCAATTCACTTCATGGTTCTTCCCCGTGATTTTTGTGAATTTTTCTTCATTTGAGATTTTCAAATTTCCTATTTTAACCCTTCTATATTATTTTTTGTTCCATTTTGGCTCGATTTTCTCAAAACTGCTGGTTCTTTCCCTGATTTACTTGGTCCAGAGGACAGGTTTCATAGAATCTCCCCTCCTCACCCCCCCCAGCCCCCTATTTTGAAAACTTTTTGAGGTATTTGAATTTTGGGTCAAAGGTGGGGGACCAAATTGTGAAAATTTGAAAGTTTAGGGACATAATTGGGAATAAGCTTTTATGGGGGTCTTCCAAATAATATAAATAAGGTGGTAGGGCGGATTGGGATGTTTCATGAGGCTTGGGAACCAATTTTGCCTATTGGAAAAGTTTAAACACATTTTTGCAATAAAGAAAAAGTTTGGGGCAAAAGTGTAAATAAGAACTTTTGTTTGGCCCAAGTAGACTTTTGGGAAGTTCAAGGACCTAAACAAAATAAAAAGATGTTTAGGGACATATGTGGGAAATTTCAGGGTCAAAGGGATCCCTGAATTTAAGTCCTCAAAGTTAAGGGATAAAATTGTAATTTTGCAAAAACTTAGGGCCTTATTGGTAATAAAAGAGAAACATGGTGTGGAACCATTTCAAATGTCTATTGGGACCAAAATATGACCCATAGAACTTTAGGGACCTAATTGAAAATACTTAACAAAAGTCTTAGGTTTGAAAATATGTATAAGGGATCAATAGAAACATTAACCCTAGGTTTACTATATCTCGTAGAGAATGTAAGGATCATTAAACCAGAATCAAAGTGAATTTCAGGCACATCAAAGAATAAATAAGTTCAGTGAATTAAGTGAGTGGGTTTTGGTTAAATAGCATTTATTGACGGCGTGTATTATTGGAACAACCAATCTATATGTTTGATTTGTGTGTATGGTCCCTTTGCTTTAGTAATTAAGTTGCACTTTGATTACTGATATAAGAATTGTAATCGGTAATGAGCATGCCCACTAAATCAAATATTAATTGGAAAGTAAAGAAAGGAACCGGAAACAAGATTAATGCCGATTTTTAAGAAATTGAGGAAAACACATATTTTTGGCTTAGTGAGTATGAAATTAGGGAGAGGGCCACGGAGGACCGAACTTCCGATGTGTGTATGCTATGATTGATGTGATTGTGTTCCAGCTAGGTTTATGCGGTGAGACCCAAACCCGAGGTCGTTGGGCTGATTGCTTGAAAAGGGATGCCGACTCATGTAAAGTTAAGTTCCTTGTGATTATGCATTCATCAAATGAAAATGTGAGACTCCCTAGAGTTCCGGCCTCTTGTGCTTTAGTACTGACCCTCCCCAACATAAATGGGGGAGAGTACACAGTGTACAGTAATGCGTGCGGACACGAGCTAGGATGCGTACTGATGCGGCAAGGGAAGTTCAACTCCTATGCATCGAGACAATTAAAGATTCATGAAGTAAATTACCTAACTCATGACCTAGATTTGGCAGCCATCGTATTCTCATTAAAGATATGGAGGCATTACCTCTATAAGGTAACGTGTCATATCTTCACTAATCACAAGACCTTCAAGTATCTATTGACTCAGAAGGAGCTCAATCTGAGGCAGCGACGATGGTTGGAGTTAATATAAGACTACGACTTAATCATAGAGTACTGTCCAGGTAAGGCAAATGTGGTGGCTGATGCTTTAAGTCGGAAGCATAAGGTGTGTGTGGCTCACATCATGTAAGTGTACCTACCTGTGCTGAAACAACTAAAGCAGCTCTACATCTTTGTAAACGCGAAGAAGGGAACTTTGAGTTTGGTGGCTAACATAATCGTTCGACCTACCCTGGTTGACTAAATCAGAGTCAAACAAAAAATAGACCCCAACATGAAAAAGTACGTGGAGGAGATGATGGAGACACCCCCACAAAATTCTGCTGTTAGGCAATCGAATTGTTGGCCTACAAGGGTTGGGTGGTGGTTTCCAAGGACGTTGAGCTTAAGAATGCCATTCTAGATGAGGCACATGACTCCATATGTACAATGCACCCTAGTAGTACCAAAATGTATAGGACAATGAAAGGAGGGTACTGGTGGCCATGTATGAAAAGAGAGGTCATGGAGTACGTGGTCTGGTGTCTCTCCTGTCAACATATTAAGGTTGAGCATCAGATACGGTAGGACTCCTCCAACTATTGCCCATTCTAGAGTGGAAATAGAAGAAGATTATAATGGACTTCATGATACAATTACCCCCCATCGGCCTGAGGACATGGCTACATATGGATCATAGTGGACCGACTCACCAAAGTCGTTCACTCCTTGCCCATGAAACTGACTGACCATATAGAGAAGCTAGCTAGACAGTACATCTTAGAGATAGTACATCTGCACGGGGTCTCAGAATTGATAGTTTCCAATAGAGAACTAAGGTTTACCTCAAGATTCTGGTCGAGTCTATAGAAATCCCAAGGAACGAGGTTACACATGAGCATTTCTTTCCATCTTTAGACAAATGGGCAATCCGAAAGGACAGTCCAAACTTTGCAAGGAATGCTTCAAGCATGCCTCTTGAACTTTGGAAAAAGGTGGTACGACTACATTTATCTCATGGAGTTCATGTATAACAACCAATATCAGGTCAACATTCAGATGGCCCCATATGAAGCTCTATATGACAAAAGGTATTGAACTCCATTGTATTGGGATGAAGTGGAGGAACACAAATTGGAGAGTGTCGAACTGATCAAAGATGCAATAGATAAGATATTCATCATTCATGATCGACTCAAGCCAATACAGGACTAGGAGAAGAGCTATGCTAACAACCGGCGCCGATTGTTAAACTACAAGGTAAGGGACCAAGTGTTTCTAAAGGTATCCCCATGGAAGGGGGGTCATCAAGTTGCAAAATTGGAGCAAACTAAACCCGAGATACATCGATCACTACCTGATTACTAAAAAGATTGGACTTGTGGCATACAAGTTGTCGCTTACGCTAGAATTGGATTGGATTCATTATGTCTTCCATGTGTCCATACTGAGAAAATACGAACATGATCTAAGGCGTTCTAGACTGACCTCCTCCAAAGTTATAAGACACGCTAACCTAGCTGGTAGAACTGGTGCACCAACTGGACCATCGGGAGAAGAGTCTCTAGAATAAAATGATTCAATGGTAAAAGTCACATGGCAAAATAGTCAGATAGATGAGGTAACATGGAAACCCAAGGTGTCGATGAGGATGAGGGGAAAATATTTGAGGTTGTTCAGACCCTCCCTTGACCAAGAAGTGTAAATAAAGTTATATATATAAAGTGTGGTTTTACCCAAGAAATGAAACATCGAGTTTTGAGAACAAAACTCGTAAAAAGGAGGGGATGGTTGTAAAACCAAAGAAATATACCAACTTTATAGCTAGGTTGCATCAAACCGAAAAGTGTGATTAAATTGAGAATCGATGGGTAATCGGGGTGTAGACCGATTTGAAATGAAGAAATAGGTCTATGAGAGGCTATGAGAGATTATATAGGGTTAGGAGAAACCCTTAGGAGGATTATTGGACCAAGAATCAAGGTTTGGGAGAAGACTAGGAGAAAGCCCATTCAAACCAAATTCAAGCTAGGTGGAGTCACAAAACTCCCCAAATTTTGAAGGGGTCAAAACAAATCCAAATTTGGTAGTTCGTGGTTCCATTCAATATGAAATTGAATATAAAATTTTTAGATATTTTTATTTTTTTAAGAATTGTCCCGGAAAAGGGTGAATCAGGCCAAAAACTACTAAAACGATTGAAAATTTTTCCGAAAACCAGTTTGCTACAATGCAGAATCGGTCAACAAGGAAGCTAGGTGCACGTACAAAGTGCATGCACAAAGTGTGGGGCGCATGCACAAATGCGCGCATGTCATCTTCCTTGCTTGACCCCCCAACTCGAATCCCCTATTTTACCCAACACCTCCTTCGTTGACCCACTAACTCCACTGCTTGGGGAAATTATTTCATTGCGAGCACCATAAGCTATGAATTAATGAAATGAAGCTATGGATATATTGCCATGAAGGTCTAGAACACAACCATATAAATTGGGGATGCTACCTCACCAATAATTTATTAGAATTCTCTCTCAACCACTAACTGCTTCCAAGTACGGTGACCCCATCCTTTCATCGCCACCATTCTTAACCTCTAACACTTCCTTTACGGACACCGGTGAGATCACACGGTAACCAATCTCTGAAGAATAGAAAAAGAACACATGTTTTCGGGGTCAATTCTAACGGGCTCAACAGCGCTCGTGAGTTGAGGAAAATTATGTGAGTTCCTTACACCACCAAATTTCCATAGCCATCGGACTTCCCTGAAATGATTCAAAAATGTGTATGAGTTAAATCTTGGAAATATCATATCACCAACATAGAGACCCATATGACTAAAACGTAAATTACAGGAGCTACATGCCACCAATTGGGTCGGTTCAAGTTGTTGTAGACTCCTCGGAGTGCCACCTTTCCAACCCCACTGGCCTCATGACCGATGTGCAACCTCCGGTGAGTTTCCGACATTGACCCTATTTACTATGAGATGCGTTAACTTCCTGGTCGAGCTCGGTCGGAGCAATTCTGGATGACGCCAGCAAATCCAACCATACAATGAGGTAGATGGGTGCCAAGGGGACCTCACCACCTAATTTGAGAATTTTTTGAGATACTTGAATTTTGGATCAAGGGTGGGGGACCAAATTGTGAAAATTTGAAAGTTAGGGGACCCAAGTGGGAATAATCTTTTATGGGGGTCTTCCTAATAGTCTAAATAAGGTGGTGGGATGATTGGAAAGTTTTGTAAGGTTTGGGGAGTAGTTTTGTCAATTGGGAAAGGTTTAAGGACCTTTTTGCAATAAAGACAAAGTTTGGTGCATAAGTGCAAATATGAACTTTTGTATGTCTCAAGTAAACTATTGTGAAGTACAAGGACCTAAATGTAATAAAAAGAAGATTAGGGACCTATGTAGGAAATTTGGGGATCAATGGGATCCTAGCACCCAAGTCCTCGAAGTTGAAGGGTAAATTTGTAATTTTGCCAAACTTATGGACCTTTTGGAAATAAAAGAGAAATGGAGCTTGGAACCATTTCCATCGTCTATTGGGACCTATATGGGATCCAAATAACTTTTGGAACCAAATTGGAAATACTTAGAAAAAGTCTTAGGGTCAAAAATAAGTATTAGGGATTAGTATAAAGATTGACCATGGGTTTACTATACATTGTAGAGAACGCAATGAGTATCAAACAAAAATCATAGTGAATTCTAGGTGCATCATAGAACGAACAAGTTTAGTGAATTAGGTGAGTGGGTTTTGCTTAAATACCATTTGTTAACAGCATGTCCTATTCGACCAACCAAGCCATTTGTTTGATTTGTGTGTGTGGCCCTATGTGCTTCAGAAATTAAGTTGCACTTTGATAACTGATATAAGAAGTGTAACCGGTAATGAGCATGCCCACTAAAATAAAGATCACTTGAAAAGTAAAGAAAGAAATCGGTCATGAGAATTGGAAGCTAGATGTATGCAAGTTTTTGAGAAACTGAGAAAAAAAATAGTTTTGGCTTAGTGTTAGGTATGAAATTGATGAGAGGTTCATGGAGGGCTAGACTCTTGATGTGTGTATGCTATGCTTGTTGTGATTGTGTTCGGGTCGAATTTATGCGGTGAAACCCGAGCCTGGTGTCATTGAGCCAATTGCTTGAAAAGGGATGTCGGCTAACATAGAGTTGAACTCCCGGTGATTGTGCATTCATCAAATGAAAAGGGGAAACTTTGGAAAGTTCTGGTCTCATGTGCTTTAAGCACATTTTTAGCATGAAAGATTTGAAAAGCATTCGATGTGTGAAGTGATGGAGAGATAGTATGTGTTGCATAAGCTCCTAGTAATGTTGTGTGTGTGGCATTGTTATAAGAAATGGCCATGAGTATCATAATATGATTATGAGTCTTATTTTTAAAACTAGTATTTGGTGGTGGGGATGATGGAAGGGCATATAAGCGGTGGTGTTGTCCTCTAAGGAAAATGGAAAGGAGATGGGGGGAGTCACACTGTGATTACTTCCATGTTTTTATTGGACACCCAAAATATATATGAGTACCTTCCTAGTACATTTCTACAATAGGTAGATGGCATGATGACTTATAAGTGTACGGTCATAGGCCGATGAGAGGTAGTAATGCGACTATTACTCAGTGCTTCAAACACTAGCTGTGAGTGCAATAAATATTCGCAACCCCTTCACTATAGTCCTTGTCTAGTGTTGTCCTACGAGAGAGTGCATTCTAGGGTATTTGTATATTTATGTGAGGCTCGAGTAGCCCATATATGTGTGGGTCTCAATACTCAAGGTGTGCTAGTGAGCGACATGAGCTTCGCCATAAACCTCGGGTGTTAAGGCACCAAGCTAGAAAGGTGGCACATATGAAGTGTAGAGTGATAGGAATGAGAGATGTAGGGCCTCCTACACTCCAGCTCTTGAATTGGGATAGGTTGAATGGCTATCCACTCTGGATGCAATTTTTCTTGTGTGTTTAGGGCTGTGAGTGCCACTTGGTTGTTTTGTTTACCTAAGTTATCGGGCTGAGACATGAGTCAAGATAACCCGAAAGTGTCATCCGAGTGAATGCCTATGATTTTAGGGGATCACATCCCTTGTTTGAATTAAGTGAATTAGACCACAGAAAACCATGTAAAGATAAGACTGAGAATACCCAGCCGCAAGATAGAATGTCACGCCCCGACCCGGTTTGGTCGGATCCCCGTGATCAACCCGCCACTCTCCCGATTTACTAAAGGGTTTTCCCTTATATTATAAATCATAAAGAGTAAGGCGTTAACCTGCACCTTTTTCCAGGAATATCATAAATCAAAACTGCATAGTAATTTAAATTAGTTGTACCAATCTTGCAGGCGTTTAATTGCGCAGGTCCTTTAAGGTTCGGCTTTCCGGGACTTCTTGAAAGAGGTATAAGGGAGGGGGTGAGTACAACTACTCAGTGAGTGGGATTCAAATCTTTTAACTTTCAAGAAAAATATTTATATGGAGTGTGCCAGACTCCTTTGTTTTCAAAAAAATCATTTCATTTAAAAATTCATCTTTTTCCATTATTTCTTAGTTATCGATGTGTCATCACCCAACACACATCCTTCATAATGAAGGTTACACACATTCGCAAGTCAGTATCACTACTGAACCCGCTAGTGGCTTCGGAGCGACTTTTCCTGCCACCCGGATAGAAGTACGACCACTTCTACCCTGGGAATGAGTGGATGTACGAAACATCCGACCCACAATCCCGAAATCACTTCTTCGTGTCCGTATGAGGACAGAGACCTCATCCTTTCCCCACCCCGGTCTCATGCGCTTAGTGCTACTCCAGATTTCGCACAGACACCTGGAACGACGAACTGCCCTTATAGCCACCAGGTCGTCTAGTGCCCTTAGGATGCATCACTACCCCTCATGGGCGTCTTGATGATCCCGTACTCATAGTGCATGCACAAACAATGTTTTCTTATATTGCCATGTAATATGTGGTGCCATTAGTCCAACAGCCCCGACTCTCAACTCAACCCGCAGCTGTTTGTCTTGACTAGTCCGTCGACCTGTCATGTCGCACTGCCGCTAGTTGACTGAGCATGTCGGTCCTATCTTGGTACCATGGCCAAACAATTCACTTATTAAGTTTTATGGCACATATATCATGTTCGTTTACGAGCTCCTGCTCGTGCCAACTGGCCTTGGGCCCACTGTACGAGATTTTCAAAATCGGGCATTTCACCCCCAAGTTCCAAAACCGAGGCCCTTGGCCTATCAAAGCTATTCGAGCTCCCGTCGAAAAGGTCTCCCAAATAGTTTAAGCATTGGCACACAGTCAGGGGAGAACACTTCCGACAAAAATAGGTTTTTACTATCCATCATACCGACCGGTATAAGGACATCTCCGTTCATAACCGATGAACGGGTTTTCAACTTCCTTCCAGGAAGTCTCATCATACCAACCGGGTATGATCTACTTACAACCCGTAAGTAGTTTTTCCGCATAACTTTCACATCACTTTCTTTAAGTAGTGATGATTAAAATACCACTAAACAGTGGGTTTTTATATCGAGGTACTTATCATCCCCAACCGGGTATGATGTTAGTAAACCCACTCACAACCGGTAAGTGGTTTTTAACTTTATAAGGTGTGCTCATCATCCCAATCAGGTATGATGTTTGTAAACCCACTCACAACCGGTAAGTGATTTTTATCTTTAAGTTGTGATCATCATCCCAACCGGGTATGATGTTAGTAAACCCACTCACAACCGGTAAGTGGTTTTTAACTTTATAAGGTGTGCTCATCATCCCAATCAGGTATGATGTTTGTAAACCCACTCACCCGTTGATGCCGTGAATTCCACTAGACCGGTTCTTGGTATTCATGCGAGCTTGTCCTTGCTGGCGTTCCCGGTACTTCGTGTTCCGGTGAAGGCACGGCGGTCCGAGCTTTCGATCTGGGTAGATAGGTCTCATCCTGAGGTTCATCCTTTCGGTCCTAATTCGGTCGTGGAAAGGCTGAGAAAGTGTTGGGAGGGCTTGAAATGGCCGATTTCAGCTTGGCCGAAATAGGGCAGCTTCGGTCCGCCGGAGTTGCTTCACTATTCCATCATGTCGGCGTTTCTCCAACGATACTCGGATTGATTGGAGTTTGCTATCAGATAGCTGTCTTCCCCCCGGTTCTAAAGAGCCCGACCTTTGTTCAAGTCGAAGCTCTCGTTCGAGCTTTACCGGGAAATGGAGCAGTAGAGAGAGAGAGAGAAGTGTTCAGGTGTGAGGAGAATGAAATGGGGATGAACTCTTTATATAGTTGTAAAACCCGTGTATTAAATGAGCGAGATTTATTAGTGGTATTAATATTGCCATAAATTATTGGTATTAATTCCAATAATTTAATTTCGGTATTAATTCTAATAAATTAAATTTTAGTATTAATTCTAATAATTTAATTTCAGTATTAAATTATTTGTATTAATTCCAATAATTTAATTTAGGTATTAAAGTATTGCTATTAACTTTAAAGTTCTTATGAAATCTAGTTCACTTAAACCACTTTGGTTTTTATTTTCTAATTTGTCTTAAGTTTCTTTTCCAAGGTTTAATGAACCCTTTGGATCACCCGAGAGTTGTAAATTCCCAACTTGCCCGTTCAGAAATAATCGGGTTTGTGAACCGGTTCTAAATCCTAATTTGGTTTGACCGGTTCTTTTCCTGGTTTTCCTTAGCTCAAAAGGACGGGTTTTACATAGAAGCAGGTCGAATGACCCAAGATTATGTCTCAAACGAAAGTAAGTAAACCACAGAACTCGTATGGTAATACGAGGTGGAGGAGTAGATCTTTATAATAGGTGGTTTATGAGAAATATATGTGTCGTAAGGTATTTAGTAACACGATATCAGCGTACTACTCACTAAGATGTGAGCTCTGCCCCTCCCCTAATTAATTTTGCAAATAAGTCGAGGAAACTAAAAACAAGTGGAAGGAAAAATTAGAACTGTAATCTTTAGGTGAGCACACCTCAAGTTACGAAGGCTTCAACTCCTTATATTACCATGATTTTTATTCCCATAATTTCTATCTATTTATTTCATGAACACTGGACACTTACTAACAAAAGTTCAAAAATATTTTGACTGTAATTTTATTATTTTACAATTCTAGTACTTGGTTGCTTTGGTGATAACATGATAAATGTACCCGGTTCTGTAATGTTGGGGGAGATTGACGAGGATTTTACAAGTACTCGACCGAGTGTTTTGGGTCGGGAAATAATTGTGTATATATTAAATATTTAAGGATGGAAAGATAAGTAGTTAAATAATCTAATTACAAATATATCACCTATATATATAGCCTAGAGAGTTGTAATTTGGATTTTAATGAACGTTAAGAGTTTAATGTGTGAAAACAATGGATGATTACCAACATTATTGCCATTGCAAATTAACTAAAAATGTTTATACTTTTCTCTCGAATTTAATTTTAAATACAATCCTCTTAATTAACTTTCTTGAACGTTCACTACTCATATTTGAGTTACTTTTATTTTGTATATTGGAAAAGTATAATATTACCTCAAACTTATGTCGCAATATCTTAGACTATACAATTCTTTTAGTAAATATATATTTAGTATTCAAATTTACCTTTCATACTACTAAAAGAACTGTGATTTTTGGACAATGGATTCTATCATAATTCCCTCGTACCTTCGTTAAAAAAATACAAGACAAAAAGTCCCGTAATACTAAAAATTCTGTCACATTAACAAGTGTTGATACATAAACGACTCAAAAATACTCTACAACATAGAGAAGAAATGGAGCTCGTTCTTTATTTCCACGTGTTTCGAGGAGTGTAGGATCCTCTTTCCAGAGCACTTCAAAAGTGGGCAGATTCCCGAGTACCATGCATGACGAGGTGCATTAACGTCTTGAATCATTCCTCCAATACCTCAATGTGTACTTGACATTAACATTGTAATTAATGAGCTGTTGCATAGCAAAAGAATAGTTGGCCTCTTTTAGCATTTTTAGTGAGAGTACAGTCCCGAGACGGGTGGCACCATATTGGACAAAGATCAACCGGAGACGAAGGATATTAAATATTAAATATAAAAATAATAAATTAAAAATATTATAATCATACAATAATATATTTTATAACGATAATTGGTTTAATATATATATATATATATTTATATTTTATAATTTTTAAATAAATATTAATACCAACCCTTATCACTAAATAATACATTTTAATATGTTATCAAATTATTGAGTACAAACTCGTAAATAACCGATATTAAAAATTTTTAATGTTATTTAACAACTCGAATTAATGGTTATGAATTGTACGATAAAAAAATAATAATAATTAATTCACATCAACTTATTGAAATTGCACTTAAAAATTATATATACCTTATATGCTAACATATTTTAAGAATATAATATTAAATTGTATAAAATAAATAAATTATATATTTATAAACTTTTAAATTTATACTATTTATAAATTATAATTTTTAAATATAAATACTTAATATTTAATTTTACAACGGATAGTTTTCTTCCTAATTTTATTAATATACACACAAATAATATAATATGTAATATTAATATTCTTCTTCTACTATTTATATTTAAATGTAGGCTCCACTAATCACCCACCCAACAGACAAACTTCACCATTTTGCGTTTGCTTTTGTCTTCTTTCACAGACACAGACCATATTGCTTCTGATGTGACAAGGCAGAAAAAGAGAGTACGATGCCTTCCTTTCATCGTGCCCCTTTTATTTTGTCTACCATTTTCCATCTATATATATATATATATATTGATATTCTATATTTTTTTTAAACTACTATAGTTACAGAGATTTTAAATGTATTATAACTATTATTTAACACTCATCCTCACAGTTCTCCCTCAAAATTTTACTTAATATGGAAGAATTTATAGATAAGAATACAAAGCATGTTCAAGGATATATTGTATGCTTAATTCTTGTTGTAATTCCTTTTTTTTTTTTATGAAATTAGCAAAGCCCTGAGATGTAACCCCAACAATATTGCTAATAATGCATCTAACTTGCAATTATGTTCAAGGTCATAAATTTGGTCACTTGAGTTAATAATGAGTTTTAATGATAAATTATAAATATTAAGTGCTACAAATTATATAGAAAATAATACAATAATTGTAGTAATAATAACCTTTAAATTATCCAATAAGTTGAATTAGTACACTAATAAAATTTGAATTATAATAATGAGGATATAATTTCTTTAATAATATATATTATAAAATATTATTTTGTAATTATATTGTATATAAATAATATTTTAAATTAATATATATTTAAAATTAATAATTTATAAATAGTTAAATATTTTTAATATTATAAACTAATAATACTTTTCTATTTTATTTAATTTGTAATTATATTCTCGACCGTATAATCACATGTATAACGTGTATATAATTATATATTAACCTATCAAATTTTTTTTATAACCAGATTAAAGAAATAATAATCTCAATTTAAATATTTTTACTCTATATTTTTCAACATATCAAATTGGATTGGGGTAAAATACAAAATGAATTTTCAGTATATAGTTAATTAATAATAGGGGTACATTAATTCTAATATTATGTTTGAATATATTATGTATTAATAATAGATTAATTATATATATTTAAATATTATAAATTTTAAATAATAAAAAAATTTAAATTTATAAATATATAATAATTATCTATTTTATTAAACTTTATATTATATTATATTATCGATAATTATGTACTATTTATATTTTTTTAAAACAATGGTAATTATGTAAATAACCGTTTGAACTTTTAGCATCAAGAAGCGTAAAAAAAGTATTACGTGACCATCTACTAATTAGTGTTTGATTTTGCCCATTACAATTATGGAGAATGTCTACACCCTAAAAGCACACTTCTTTGTTATTATCCTTATTTAGGTATAATTTACTCATGATATTGAATTTTTTCCCTAGGAAAAAATGGTGAGAAGAAAAAGGGAAATTGTTTGAATTTCAATACCGGGAAATATGGTAGATTTCTTTTAGTGTTTTAATAGACACACGGGAATAGGGTTTTCAAAAGGGTTTCCAGTATCATAAAGGCAACACAGCTCAAGAGGATATACGCCAAGAACTTATGATGAGTTCACATAACTAGTTACATTATAATAAATGGCTAGAATAGATTTAATTATTTATAATATTCATTATAATTTTAATTAGTTAATAGTATATTATAAATTTATTTATTTAATTTTAGTATTATTTTGAGCATATATAATAAAGTCATTTTCTTCTAATTTAGATCTACCATGTATTACATCAAACTCTTAATATATATTATTTTTATTTATCTTATATTTTAAATTTAATATGATTGTAATATTACTTAGATGTTATAACTCATCATTTGAACGTCTACAAAATTCACTAGGCCGACAATATATAAAATATTTTATTTGACATGTGCTATTTTAAAAAAATAAAAAATTAGTTTTGGTTGGTGTATAATATTTTAATAAAATAGTAACATATTTAGCTGATAGAACTCTCTCGTGATAATTATTTGTAGCTTCCGTAATATCTCTCTTATTTACACTCTATAAATTATATTTTTCAAACTACTAATATAATTATTTGGGTTGATTCAAAAGTGTCAATAGGCAAAATAATTATCTTTACAACTTCAGTTATGATGATAATCGATTCAGTTTACAGGGAATTCTAGATTATAATATCGAAAAATTTTAATTCATAAATCGGGATAAAATAAATCGAAGAATTGGATCGAACCATGAGAAATAACGTGAACCGAGAAATATAGCTAGACGAGAAGTGAGAGGAGTAGAGGTGGAAGGGGTTATAGAGACCCTTGAAAGAGTTTTGGAACAAGAAAATTGAGATTTAAAGAAAATTAGTTTAAACCAAGTTCAAAATTTGGTACTTTGCTAAATAAGTCTAAATTAAACGATTATTAAGTCTATTAAATAGGAAATTGAATGAAAAAAAATTTTAAAAATATTTTGTCAAAAACTTATCGAGAAAATGGTGAAACAGGTAAAAAAAAATGTTGAACCAATCGAAAAATTCGTCGAAATCTTGTTAGCTACGGTGTCGAATCGGTCACTTGTGATATAGGGCGCATGCACATGTGGCCACACTCATGTATTATCTTACTCGCCCAACAACTTACATGGATTTCCATGTTTTTACTCGATAACTCATCCAAACAACTCGAATGCACTGTTTACGAAAATTAATTTATTCCCAAGCCCTATGTTATGTTTGGATAGAGGGGTTTATACTGATTTGTAGTGGTAAAGGAATTACTCTTTTAGTAAAATAAAACAAATGGATTTGAAGTGGTTTCGAGGCGTGGAAAATCATTTCCAAAACCTTAATTTACATTATTATATATTTATGTTTTATTTATTTTATTTTATTTTATTTTTATTCTTATATATATAATAAATTTATATACTAATAATATTTTATATTAAATTATATAATAAAAATATTATACATAAAATTTAACTAGATAAAAAGTATTTAATATAATTTAATTATATAAAGTAACTAATAAATTATTTAATTTAATTAAAATAACAAATTTATATTTCTAATTTTTTTTATTAATAATTGTTCAACTCACTTAATCTACATTCAAACGATATATTATTAAAAATTTTTAACATATCCAAATCTATCGCTACACTTTCCCTCCAAATCACTCCAAACACCTCAATCTAAACATAGCATGTAAACCATGTCCTTTAAAGTTAAGAAAGCCGGGAAAAAAACCGACCAATTAAAAAGAGAAAATCGAGTTCGTTAACGAATCCAAACCAGGAAATAAAGGGTAAAATGAGAAATTGGCGAATCCCAAGTGACTCAAATATGCATAAAAATCATGGAAAATAACCTTGGAACAAATGGGAAGAGAAAACTAGGCCAGTTCAGGGTGAACCAGACCCGAATCGGATTGAACCAGTTTGAATCATACTTGAACCAGATTCTAAATTCATTTTTGTGGCAGCTTAAAGTGATCAAATTGGGAAATTGAAGACGCCATTATATAGAAAATAAATTTAGATTAATTTAGAAAATTTTAATTTTTAGAAAACCGGTCGAATCGAGCCTGAACTGGCTAATTTTTGCCATTGAACTGGCCGGTCCGATTCGGAATAGTGTCGTCTTCTTCCTCAGGATAATAGCACTATTCATCAATGCGAAAACTTTCCTTCTCCGACGAAGGAATATTTGCTCTGATCAGGCCATTTTCGAGTGAGGATAAGCTCGACCAAAATGGAAAGTGGTCGGGTAGAGGGTCTCCAAGCTCCCTATATAAAGAGCCACTCTCCATTTATCCTCTACACAACTCAAATCGTCATTCTCTCTCAACTGCTCCATTTTTCGGTAAAGCTCAAACTCGAGCTCCAACTTGGATATTTTTCTTAGCCTTAAAAGGCAAGATCGGGTCCTAAAGTCTAAACTCCACCATTTGGAGATAAGGAAAACCGGGAAGGAATTGGTCAACCCGAGTGAGAAAATCGAACCGATTCACAAACCCCGACCACTAGAGAACGGGAAAATTGGGAAATTTACAACTCCGAGTGACCCAAAGCGTCATAAAAACCTTGGAAAGGGACTTAAGGACAATTTGGGAAAGAAAACCAGACCGGTTCATGTGAACCGGATATGAACGAGATTGAAGCAGTTTGGACTAGTTTGAACCATCATTGAACTAGATACTAAATTCATTTTTCTAGGTGACTTAGAAAATTCAATTTGGAGAACTGAGGCCACCATTGGATAGATAATGAATTTAGAAATTTTTCAATTTGAAAAACTTGGTCAAATCGGTCATGAACCGGCCAGTTTAAGCATTGAACATGGTTTAGACCGGTCCAGTCCGGTTCGGAACAGTGTCGTCTTCTTCCTTCATATGATAGCACTGTTCACTCACCAGAAAATCGAACAGCGCTAAAGGAGAGGAAACGTTTCTGTACAATACATTTTAGGCCATCAATGGCTGTAATTGAGGTGCCAAACGGATGGTTGGAGAGTCCTTGAGCTCCCTATATAAAGAGCCCCTCTCCATTTATCCTCCACACACCTAAAAACCTCACTCTCTCTCAGCTACTCAATTTTCTAACGAAGCTCAAACCAGAGCTCCGACATAGGGGTTTTTCTAAGCTGAAGAAGGCATGGTCGAATTCTTTAGACTCGGGGAGAAGTCAGCTACCCGACGGTAGTCTCCAATTGCTTCGAGGATTGCCGGAGAAGCACCGGCGTGATCGAACAGTCAAGTAGCTCCAGCGGACTGAAACTGCCCTATTTCTGTCGACTTAAAATTGGCCGATTCAAGCCCTCCTCAAGCTAAACCAAGCTCTCCTAACACTCCCTCATCCCTCATTCGAGTGAATTAGAGTGGAAAGGTAAGCCAATTTGGCTCCACTTTGCGAATTACGATCGGTGTTAGAGAGAGAATCGATAAAACTTTACTAACCGAATTCTCCCTCAATTCGACATGAATTGATGTGATTCTTAATTCTATAAGTAACCTCAGGACAAGATTTATCTACTCAGATCGAAAGCTCAGACCGCTACACTCCCAACGATAAGCTTTCGAAGCTTTCACTCTCTAAGTCCAGTTTTCAGGCGAAGTTTTGTTCGAGCTCGTTCCAACATCAATTCATGCAATTCAAAGTGCAATTGAATAGTATGGATGTGTAGGAACTCAATTTTACCTTCAATTTCAATAATGAACCTCGATTGATTGGTCAATTTGATGAAATCAAATTCAACCTAGTTGAAAGGGGAAAATTGGGGGAAATTTTTGGGGGAAATTGGGGATTTCAAAAATTCGAGGGACTAAAGTGCAATTTCCCAAAATTGATGGCCAATTGGCCATGAAAAAGATGTTGGAGGATCAATTGGTCAATTTTTTGGGTCGAATTTATCATTTTTGTAAAGTAGGAGCAAAATTATAATTTTTGAAAAGTTGGGGACCAAACTGGGAAAATTTGGGAAACTTGAACCCATTCTTATGATTTTGAATAAATTGAGGTACCAAAGTGAATTTTAGAAGTTTCGATAGTCAATTTGGGGAAAATTTGGCATTAGGGACCTAAGGTTAAAGAAAAATAACTTTAGGAACATAAATGCAAATAACTAAAATTTTGAGCATTTTATTCATTCGTGATGAATGAAGACTATTAAGCCAAAGGATAATAAATAAGGATGTTCATATTGTGTAGGAGCATGAAGTATCAGGAACATCAACAAGGCTAAGCTCATGTGGAGGTAGAAGTCGTTGTAAAGGAAAAGTACACTGTACTTATTGGGTGAGTGAAAATTTTCACATAATACCCGGTTGGGATGATGAGTACCTCGAAAATGAAAACCCGCTACTATGTGGGATTTTAACATCAGACCTGGTTGGGTGATGTGAGAAAAATGCGGAAAAAACTATTTACCAGTTGTAAGTAGATCATACTCGATTGGTATGATAAACTTGCTGGAAGGAAGTAGAAAACCCGCTTATCATTTGGCACACTCCAAATTATTTTATTGAAACTTTTTTTCTTCAATCACACATTCATTGAATTGTAGAAACTCACCCATCCTTTTTATCCCTTTTTAGGAATAGAGAATGACTAGAGATAACATCAGGATTTACCTTGTGTCAGGTATGCTTAATCCTCTCTTAAGCTTATATTATTATTGATATATGTTATTCTAATGAACAAGGTTGAGATTACGTTTAGCTCCTCCTAAATAAAAGAAGGGGAAAAATCTTGTAGAACCAAGGGAGCGGCAGTTGTTCATGGGGATCTGACCAAACCTGGTCGGGGCATGACATCAAGACTTTGGGGGAAGTTAGCTACCTGACAACAACCTTATTTCGTCCCGAGGACCGCCAGAGAAGCGCTAGTGGAATCAAACAATAAATCAGCTTCGATGGACCGAAGTTGTCCTATTTTGGCCGAGCTGAATTCAGCCAAATTAAAACCTCCTCTGGCCAAGCCAAGCCTCCCTGACACCCTCACGACCTCAACAGAGCTTAAAGGTAAGACAATTCAGCCCTACTCCGTCGTTGTCGATCAATGTTAGAGAGAGAAAGTGTTGAATTTCACTGATAAAATTCACACTTATTTGGACTTTAGTTTTAGCAATTCTTGATCCTAGAATAAACCTCAGGATGAGAGCTACCTCCCTAGATCAAGAGCTCGGACCACCGCACCTCTTTCTACAAATAGTTTTCCGGCAAAGCTCCATTTGAGCTCATTTCGGACCCAAATGCTGCGGTTCATAGCTCAATTGAATCGTATGGAAGTGTAGGAAATGATCAATACCATCAATTGGAGCAATTAACTCTAATTGAATTACCAATTTGAAGAAATCAAATTCGGTCAGTTTAAAGGGGAGAAATTGGGGATTTTGAAAAATTTTGGGACCTCAATGCAACTTTTCAAAATTAAAGGTCAATTGGCAATGAGAAAGATGTTGGGGGACCAATTGGTCAATTTTTGAAATATTTGGGGCTAAATTGCTATTTTTGGAAAGTATGGGCAAAACCGTAATTTTTGAAAAATTGGGGATCAAATTGGAAAATTGGGAAACTTGAGCCCCTTATACAATTTAAAGTACATTAAGGGCCCAAGGGGGGATATTGGAAGTCCTCGAGACTTAATTTGAGGAAAATTTAACTATAGGGACCTAAAGTCAAAAGGTGTGAACTTTAGGGACCTAACTGCAATAAATCAAAAAGTTGGGCCTAGTCGCCCATACATGAGAAAACAATGGCTATTAGGTCAAACACTCATTGATGATGATGTCCAAATCGTGTAGGGGCACGTGTGACCAGAACGCCGACAGGAGAAAGCTCGCGCGGACTTGTAAGCCGATTGGGGACGAACGCATCATAGTCACCGGGTGAGTGGGCTTAATTATACATCATACCCGGTTGAGATGGTGAGTAATTTAGAAATAAAAAACCACTTGTAACTGGGATTATTTCACATCATACCCGGTTGATATGATGAGTTTCCTTGAGTAAAGAAGAAACCTGCCTACTAATTGTAAGCGGAGATATCATCACACCCAGTTGGTGTGATGAGTTAAAAATGAATTTTTGTCAGAAGTGTTCTCCCTATAGGAAGAAGAGGGGGGTGTTGATCACGGGATCCAACCAAACCGGGTTGGGGCATGATAACTTGAGTGGTATCAAAGCTATTTTCCCTTGAAAACAATATCAATAATATGCTTTGATGCTAACAAAAACTTAATTACCCTATAGGAAGAAGAGTCCCCAGGAAGTTCACCATGCGAACCAAACCCACGCACGAAATCGTGAAAAAGGCTCCTACCTCCAGTAAGATAGCCGTTCAAAGGTTCATTGAAGTCAAGAAGAAAGTGCCAAAAGACATGGTCAAGGACTATAGCAAGCTTGTTGGGGCACTGTTAGAGCCAAACGACATAACGTATCATCCCTCAAGGTAGGAAGAACCTATACCTCCTCCAAGGAACCCGACACCCCCTCTAGCCCTGTGAATACCAAAAAGGACCTCGACTCAGAGGGAGGCCTTGACCAACTACTTGAATGCCCATGCAACCTTTATGAAAGTTTACCAGGCACCCCACCGGCTCAGTACAACTTTAACCCTCCCCAATGGATTAAGTGGACCTATGAGTGCAAAGCAGAGGTGCTAGAAAGGTACAAACTTGAGGTGTTCCATGAAGTCTATCCCAACAGGGAAGCCCGACAGGAGTATGGATGGACATCAACTAGTTCATCGAAGCCCCCGAACCACGAATCCCAAAATAATTCAGAGGTTAACTCCTGGCCTACAACACCGAGGAACTAGAATAAGTAGTGAGAAATTTCCTGTAATAAGCCGAGTGCAGAATGAATAAAGATAATTTTCTATTTAAAAATTAGTCTCCATGTTAACGACAAGTACCTTTGACGAATTGGAATATACCAATCAAGAACCAGGGTAATAGGTGGAAAAGGGCCACTTGAGAAGGAAGACTACATGCCACCTCTAGTTAATACTAACTAACAACCCTTAGAGAGCCAACCTAAATAGTCCCCCACAAAAACTAGGAACTCCCAAAATAAAAGGGCAAAAAGTCAAGACAAAAGACTAGGAAGGAACAAAGAGCCTACCCAAAAGGGGAGTCATTAGAAAAGACATACCCTAACAAAGAGTCAAAGGACCCAACTAAAACTTGGAAAGGAAAGAGTGTGCTCATAAGGGACTGAGTGCAAGGAAAGCATACTTCTACAGGATCAAAGAATAGGATAAACCTGGGAAAAGGAAAAAGGAGAAGGCAGCATCAAGAGATGCAGTAAGAGTGGGGGGATTAGTACTAGAAAGAAACCTAACGACCAACGAGGAAGATAACAAAGAATATGGCACATAAGCCATACCCACATGACTTCCCCAGAAAAAAGTAAACCTGGGAAACGACATCAAGAGGCTCTAGGATTGGTAGTAGAAGGAGCAAGGAGATGAAAATAAGCATTAAGGGAAGAAAGACAACAAAGGGTATGCATGGCTCAAGGGAGTCATAACTGAACGATTAGACATAGTGTGGATCATATGAAAGGAACTTGACACGTAGGAATCCATCGAAGGAGGAAGGAAGGTTTGGGAAGTAGTTATGGCTACACCCTAAAAAGGGGTAGTAGGATGGGCATCAGGGACAAGAGAACTCGAGAGATGACAACCTCAAATTTAACAAGAAGAATAGTAAGGATAAGATGGTTAGTGACCCAATCTTGTGAAAATCATGGAAGTAAACCTGACGAAGAGGGGAGAGGTGGATGGGACAAATGATGGTAAGAAGGATGAAGGAGATCCTTAATTAACTAAGGATCGAAGAAAAAAAACGATGACCCCCTCAAGCGATAAGAAGGATTAAAAATATGTGCCCCACTCAAGGAGGATTTGAACTCCTCCCTAAAGAAATGAACTGGTACTGGGATGCAAGTGGGAATGAGGATAAGGTACAAAAGATGCACACGTAAGATTTCAGAAGTGAGGGTAAGAAGGAGAGGATGACATCAGGGGATGTCATAAAGTTGCTCTAAGGTTGGGTACCTATAAGGGTGAAGAAAGGAAGAAGCCAATCAAAGAAGAAGTCTCAGGGAAGTATAGGCCCCAATGAAGATGCGAAGGACCAAATTAAACTAGGAAGAGAAGATAAGTTCATAAATGCATTGCAAGGTAAGGCAAAAAGATCAAGTACAAAGGAAACATACTCATGAGGACCCAAGGGGTAAGTTAAACCAAGGAACATATAAGTAGTAAAATAGTATCAAATGATGTAGTAATAAATGGGAATGGGCGGTATACCCCAAATGAAGCAATAAGGGAATAAATTTCGAAGGAAGTACAGCCTTGGGAAAGGATGTACTCCAGTTAAAATGTGATTTAAGGGAGTCACAACGGACACTGGGACAAATTCTAGTCCACACCCATGGAGATTAAGATTGATTGTCTAGGCCTAATGTAAATGACATGAAATATGACTCGACAATCAAAAATACCTTGGATAGGAAGAAAAAGGGGTGAGCTGGGAAAATTAAGGTCGGTGAAGGATTAAAGGTGGGCAAAAGCTCGTATTTAGAAGGGTGTAAGAATGTGAAGGAAAGAAACCTTTAATGAATGGTAAGAAGATCAAGGGTATAGCCCTAAGATGGAAGCCTCTACTTTGAAGTACCTAGTAGAGAATGAAAACCATAAAAGGGAGACCTCCCCAAACAAGGAAATCAACAAGTAGACCGTAAAGGGTAAACCCGGGATAAGGAATGGTGAAATAGTCATGAGCGAATATGAATGGATGGAAGAAAGGAAAGTTCTTAAGAAAATGACGCCATTGGAAATGAGGAAGGACATAAGAGAGAACGAATTTCAATGTGACAGTAAGTCATCAGGAAACCCGATGATTGGAACTGGGGGAAAAACCAATAAGGAAGTTGGTAAGGAATGAGTAGATAAGGATAAATTGACATGATCCCGATGTCAAAATTTTAAAGGACAAATGGACAACACCGCAAGTAGTTGAGGAATACTACTGGGTAATAAGAAGGAACGAAGCCACACGACTCCTAAATGGTTGGAAATGCATGAACCGTTATCGAGGACACATTCTAGAACTATAATGGACAAAAACATTTTAGAACATGTCATGCTATAAATGACATATAGTTCCAACAGTCCCAAGAAAAGGTGACTCAAGTAAGACAAAGTCCGTTAGTCAAACCTAAGAACTAGAAACGGAGTCGTAGAAAAATAAAGATGGAGGAAGGACCAAAATAAGATAAGGAGAAAATTAAATCAAAACCCACATGGTTAAGGAAGAAATGTCCGAAAGGATGCTAAGCTAAGAGCATCAATAACCAAGGGAATGATTGGAAACGGGGACGATCAGATATATTTGGAACACCCAACCGAGTGATTTAGATAAGAACCCCAAGAGGAAAAATCTTACCATAAGTATAGTAAGAAGTGGACCTAAGGATGTACCTTGGGATTGGTGGATAGGACATAACTGATCGTGATACACTCCATGGAATGAGTGAAAAGTGGAAACGAAGAAAGATTTCTTAAGTGCGTGGCTAAAGGACTAAATGAAGGAAACAACTAAAGTGATAGTATGCCGAACAAACCCCAAGAGGGCATCAAGGGAAGTTACTCCCGATGCAAAATATTGCTGACTTAGTTTTGGTGAAAAAACCCATAAATAGAGGGGAGAGTTGTAAACCCCATCCTTTAATGATAAGAAAACCAGGAAATGAACTGATCAATTCAAAAGAGAAAACCGAGCTAGTTAACGAACCCAAACCGGTAAAGAAAGGGTAAAATGGGAAATTGGAAAATCACAAGTGACTCAAAGAGGCATAAAAATCATGGAAAAGAACCTTGGAACAAATGGGAAGAGAAAACTAGACCGGTTCAGGGTGAACCGGACCTGAACTGGATTGAACCGGTTTGAAACATACATCAACCACATCCTAAATTCATTTTTCGTGGTGGCTTAAAGTGGTCAAATTGGGAAATTGAAGCCACCGTTAGATAGAAAATGAATTTAGATTAATTTATAAATTTTTAATTTTGAGAAAACTGGTCGAATCATGCTTGAACCTACAAATTTTGCCATTGAACCCGGTTAGACCGGACCAGTTCAGTTTGGAATAGTGTCGTCTTCTTCCTCAGGATGATAGCACTGTTCATCAATGCAGAAACTTTCCTTCTTCATCGAAGGAATATTCACTTTGATGATGGCATTTTCGGCCGAGAATAAGCTCGACCAAAATGGAAAGTGGTCGGGTAGAGGGTAGCAGCAACTTCTCTCTTCAAATTCCCGCAGGGTAGCAGCAAATTGTAGCAAAACTTGATCCTGTTAGGTTCCCCTTGACTAGCTCTAGCTGCCCCCACCTCAAGCTCTGGCCACCGCCTCTCCATCAATAGGAAATGTAAGTTTTCTTTCTCTATTGTAACATTTCTGGCGAAGCTCCGACAAAGCACAAAACTTAAACAAATTTAGAAATTCAAAGTGCAAGACAATTGAGGGGAGCTATATGTGGCGATTAGAAGCAAGAATTGAAGAAAACAGGGACTTACAGGCCGCCAATTGGATGAGGTAAGATCCAAAGTGTCATATGCTCAAATTGGGGAAGAAGGTGAAGGGTGATTCGGGGATTTTGGGGGACTTTTGTGTAATTTTTAAAAATTGGAGGGCTGAACGGAAATTTCACGAAATTGAGGGTGTTTTCATGAAATTCACCCCAATTGAGGGTCAATTGGGCAAATTGGAAATTTTGAAAAGTTGGGGGACCAAACTGCAATTTTTAGAGGACTAAAAGGTAAAATTGGTAAATTAAGATCAAATTAGTGAAATTAAAGGAGTTATGGTCCCAAAAAGAATAATTGGGAACCTAGGGGACCCAACTAAGATTATCGAGAAATTAGGGACCTAGGTGCAATTTAAGCGAAGTACGGGAACTTAGGTGCAAATATGAGAAAGTACAAACCCATTTGTCACCACATCCTAATCCCAACCCTCGCACCCTACAATACCAGATTACTCGAGTGCCGGCCCTAGAAGAGAATGGGAACCGCTATGACGTCCATTCCGGTTGGAATGACTGGATGATTCTGCTTAAAATATTTGGGAGCAAATTGTGTGCTTAGGCTCGAGGTGCCAGTGGGCCTAAGGCTAATGGATATGGGCATGGACCCGTCAAAAACAAACATGTGATACATGAGGCTAAAAGACCTGAATAATGGGAACTTGCATGATACCCATCGAGCCAAGCTGAGTTGTCGATCTTGTTAGGCCGAACCACTGCTTTTTCGAAGCTAGGTCATCGAACTTGTTTGGCCAGTACGCATGGCCGGGCCGAAGCCAAGTTGACAGACCGTTATGCGAGAGGGCTAAGGATAATTGCTATAATTTAAAAAGCTTGTTGATTGGGCATGCACCATGATGTTCAGGCCATTAGGACACCTGGCATGAGGTAGTGATGGGACCCAAGAACTATTGGATGACCTAGGGAGCATAAGGGCAGTATCATCGTTCAGTAGGTCGTGACCCGAGGAGCTTCCTACGCACAGAGATTGAGGCAGTAGGGAGAATGAAGTCTCGTCTCATTAAGCGGTCATGGTGGAGAAACTTGAGTTTGGGGTTAGACTATTGATGTCTACACAAACTTTAGGATGAGACAGTATCCCTCTATTAGGGGGGACGATAAAGGCGCTCTGGTCTACAAGTGGCGCGATTGAGGACCGTTTTGCAAATGTGTGATCCCTCCTATGATAGGAGGGCAGATGTTGATCTTGTGACTGTGTGATATAATGGAAATGAATTAAATTTAAGAAAGATAAGATGAATTCAAGTAAATCGTTAGAGTAGTTCCCCTTAGTGAGTATTCTATTCACCCTTCCCTCAACCCCTTTGCAGGACATCACCCTAACAGGAAGTTTCAGACATGCTCAGGCCCTCAAGGTATGCTTCCTACCCCCAACTTAAGTAAGGGTTCGAACGTGGATACACCTTCACCTTCGTTGCCTCATTCGAGTAGATATACTTGAATGATATAGGGAAGGGTGGCGGGTTGATCACGGACTCCGACCAAGCTGGGTCGGGGCGTGACAACTTGAGTGGTATCAAAGCATAACTTTCCTGATTAGTTTTCCCCAACCCATCCTAACCAGGATTCCTGACAACCTTGTAAAAAATATTGACGGAAATGCCTCCGAAGAATATATTCCCTGGATCCACGCTATGGAACAACGAGTGGAGGCCCTAGAAGAGTCCATCCCCTGGGACACACCCTGAGATAGGACCCCTCCTTACTCGATGGGATGAAGTGTCTCTGCCAAGGGAACCAGACCTAGCCCAGATTCAGGCAGAAACTAAAAGGAATTTTTGGGAAGCCAAAGCTAACTATGTAAGGGTTTTTCACTGACTTCCCCTTATTCACAGCAATACGTGTACCACAGGCCCCAACCAACACACCCACAATGCAGCTTTGCTACGCCAATATGGCATAAATATCTCTCCTCCTATGCAAGCCAGGAGGGCCCCAAGTATATCAGTATCAGCAAAATTCGAGGAGCCTAGCATGAATCTGTGCCCCTATTGCAGCAGAAACCATAGAGGCGTATGCCCACCCAGAAGGAGAAAACGCCTCGAGACACCTGATGCGGAGACTCGCAACTCGCATAGGTATAATTCTAGGTTAGTCAACTGATGGGGATGGAAAGGGGTAGGAGATTCTAGAAACATCTACTGTAATAAACCTTGGTCGGGGTTTTTCCGGTCCAACAAATAAAGAAGAGTTTCTTTTCAAAAAGGAAATCCAAATCTCTTAGTCATTTTCTGGAGAACGACGGGAACTTGAGAATACCTAGAACCCTAAAGAATCCCCTTCCAACACCTACACCCCCGGGACGAGGCTCGGCTGGCCAGAGAAGTGGCTTACATGATCACCAATGACCAGCCCATAAAATAGTGTAAGAAACTCTACAGACTAGATAACCCCAGCAACCTAGAGATGAGCCAAAGGTGACTCTGGGAAATAAGGATGAAGGACCCAAACTAGGATTGGCAGTAGGGAAAAAAGTTGAATTATCCAGAGACTCTAACTTGACACCATGAACATACCAAGGATAGACCTAACCACCCCACGGGATAGTCAAGGTAACCAAAGAATTGTAGCATAGTACCCTAGGGTGAGGGATAGACGAGCAAGACCGCAATGAAACCCCTTAGAGGTTAAAGAAGGGCAAAAGGTAGAAGTCGACAAGCGGAGAACTTATAAAGTCAACGGAATAATTACGTAAGGGAGTAACATTGAGAAACCTAGAAGATGGAAAGGGATGCCAAATGGAAAGGGCAAACCAATCATAGGACAAAAAAAAAGGAGAGGTACGAACCCCAACACGTGAAGAGGAACACAAACCCCGATAGGGAGGATCAATACCTAGAACCACTAACCCCAAGAGTGGAATGGGCAGAAGGACGAGTTGAAATAAAGCAACTTCCTAGATGAAGCCACCAAGGATCCACAGGAAAGGACCCCTGGTCCCCAAGGACGGAACCTGAGACCCCACCTCAGAGAAAGCAAGGGAAGACTCTAGAAAACCAATCCCATGTATGCTACAGACCCCACAAGGGGGAGGAGTCCCTCAGGGGGGGACCTTGATGAGAAAGGGATAACTTCGAAGGACTACAGCCATTGCACATCAGCCAGTGTAATGAACCATAGGCCAAGAAAGAAGAAAAGGGCTAAAAAAGGAAGGTACCCCTCGCCAACTGCACCAACAGACGAACGTAGGAGGACCAGTGAGTCGACGGGGTCCGCCCAAGCCCAAAAACTCGACAGCGGGGATAGACGGACGCAATAACGAAAAATGGGATAGAACAAAAAAAACCAGGAAAACCCAAACTCACATAAAGAGTCAGACACTTATGTTCTCAGTGACATCAAAGCATGAGCGGGACATATGGAATCTTAACCCAAGGAGTAAGGGAGTCCAACAAGAACTTGACCTAGACAACGTAAAGGATGAGTCTAAAAGAGAATACACATTAAGGACAGGGGTGGAAGGGACATGGTCCCAACCACGAAGCAACCTAGACCTAAGGCCCACGATAGAACCATAGGATATGGGGATCGTACCACTAAGGGCAACGAGGTTCAAATCAGGAACTCGAGTACTAGGGGAGGGACACCGTAGAGTACGTGGCCAGATGCCTATCATGTCAGCAAATTAAGGTCGAACATCAAAAACCCTCCAAGCTATTGCAACCTCTCCTGATCCCAAAATGGAAATGGGAGCATATCACCATGGATTTCATGACCAGACCGTCGGCGACAAGAAGGGGTCATGATACCATGTGGGTAATCATGGATCGACTAGCCTAATCTTCACATTTCCTACCCATACGGGTGACAAACTCGATAGGAAAGCTCGTCACCCTATACGTGGCAGAGGTAGTACGACTCCATGGAGTATGGGTAAGCGTAGTGTTGAACTGAGATTCGAAGTTCACCTCCCAATTCTCGTCCAGCCCCTAGGCAGCACTAAGGACCTGACTCCACTTGAGCACAACTTTTCACCCCAAGATGGACAGACAGTCTAAATGCACTATCCACACTCTAGAAGACATGTTACAGGTGTGAGTTATGACTATGAAGCAGAATTGGGAGGACCATTTGTACCTCAAGGAATTCACATATAACAACTACCAGGCCAACATCTAGATGGCACCCTATAAAGTCCTCTATGGACGACCTTGCCGCACACCCTTGTTTTGGGTGAAAGTAAGGGAAAGAAAACTCAAAAGGGTAGAGTTGATAGAAGACGCATCGGAAAAGATCCAGATTATAAGAAGCGAACTCGAGGCAGCCCATGATAAGCAGAAAAGTTATGCCAACCACCGGAGAAAGGTCCTGGAAGTTGAGGTTGAGGATAGAGTATTCATAAAGGTGTCACCTTGGAAAGGGATACTTCGGTTTCAACAAAGAGGAAGGTTGAAACACAGGTACATCGGCCCATACACCATCATTTGTAGGGTTGGACCTATAGCCTACCAATTAGACTTGCCTCTTGACCTACAGAGGATCCACGACATCTTACACGTGTCCATACTCCGAAAGTATGAACTCGATACCATCCACACACTAGATGAGTTGCCACCAGAAATCGTGGACGACCTAATCTACCAAATAGAATTAATTTGGATCCTCAACCGGAACATTTGGGGCCAATTGGCCATGAGAAAAATATTGGGGGACCAATTGGTCAATTTACGAAACATATGGGGCCAAATTGCTATTTTCGGTAAGTAGTGGCAAAACCGTAATTTTTGGAAAATTGGGGACCAAATTAGAAATTTAGGAAAGTTGAGACCAATACACAATTTAAAGTAAATTAAGGCTTAAGGAGGATATTGGAAGTTCTCGAGACTTAATTTGAGGAAATTTTAACACTAGGGACATAAAGTCAAAAGGTGTGAACTTTAGGGACCTAAGGGCAATAAATCAAAAGTTGGGGCCTAGTCGCCCATACGTGAGAAAATGATAACTGTCATGCAAAATGTTAATTGATAAGGATTCCCAAATCATGTAGGGACACGAGAAACCAGAACACCAACAAGGAAAAACTTGTGTGGACTTGGAATCTAATTGGGACGAACACATCACAATCATCGGGTGAGTAATTATATTTACTTTATACCCGGTTGGGATGGTGAGCACTTTAGAAATGAAAAACCACTTGTGAGTGGGACTTTAACATCATACTCAGTTGGGGTGATGAACGATTTAAGTTAAAAACCACTTACAGTTGTAAGGGGGATTTTCTAACTTCATACCTAGTTGGGATGAAGAGTACCATCCTTAACTGATAAAACCTACTTACAAGTCATAAGTAGAGGTAATCATACCCAGTTGGTATGGGGAACTTCCTTGAGGAAAGGAGAAACTCGCTTACCAGTTGTAAGTTATCATCATACCGGATTGGTATAATGAAGTTGAAAATAAAATTTTTGTTAGATGTGTTCTGCCCCTGTGTGCCAATGCTTAAAAGATTTGGGAGATCTTCTTGACGGGAGCTAGAACAGCTCAAATATGCTAGAGGCCTCAGTTTTTGAACTCATGGTGCTAAATGCCCGGTTTTGGAAAACACGTACAGTGAGCCCAAGGCTAGTGGGCATGAGCAGGAGCATGTAAACAAATTTTAGTAAAGGAAAGCCATGAAAATTCATAATGAAATTATTGTGTGATTTTGCCATGGTACTGAGTCAGAACCGACAATACTCGATGGACTGGCAGTAGTGCATCTGGACCAAGTCGACGGACCGTCCTAGACAAACAGCTGTAGGTCGGGTTGAGGGTCGAGGCTGATGAACCATCAGCACCAAAGATAATGGCCATATGTGAAAAATTATTGTTTGTGCATGCACTTGTGGTACATGACCATCAAGACACCCAAGTGGGGTAGTAATGGCTCATAAGGGCTACTGGATGACATAGTGGAGATAAATGCAGTTCGTCGTACCAGCTAGTCAGGAAGCACGGAATAGCTTCCTGCGTATGAGACCGGGGTGGGGTCGGGATGAGGTCTCTATTCTCATATGGACACAGAGTGGCATTTATGTCTAAGGGTCGGATGTTGAGAACCTCCACTCAGACCTAGGGTAGAAGTGGACAGGCTTCTATCTTGGTGGACAATAAAGACACTCCGATCCATAAGTGGGTGTAGTAGAGGTTCTGCACTGGCAAATGTGCATACCCTTCCTGATGAAGGGCATGCATTTGTTTGCTAAGGGGATGGGCAAAAAAAAGCTAAACACTAATAAAATGGAAATGGGAAAAAGGTTTTGAAAACCTTGGAAAGGATTTGAGAATCCTTGGAAAAATGAATGGTAAACCTTGGAAAAAGGTTTTGAAAAAAAAATTGAAATTGAGGAAAACCTTTTGAAAGAAAATGTCACCCTTGGCAGGGTAAAGGTTTTGTAAACCAAAGTTTTAGGAAAAACCCTTTTAAAAAGGAAATGATAACCTTGACGTGGTTTGAATAAACTAAGGCTAATGTGAAAACTCACTCCCAACACCCGCTTACTAAGTTGTAGAACTCACCCCCTCCCTTTTTACCCCTTTCAGCTAACTAAGGGAAAACCAAACTTAAAGAACTCCCTGTAAGACAGGTATGTCAGTTTTAAGATATTTAGTTTTATATAATGCTATTGTAGGAAAGACAGGAAAAAGGACGCCTTACTCCTCACGGTTTAAAAAAGGGTTAAACTCTTGATGGACCAAAGGGAGTGGCAGGTTGCTCACGGGGATCCGACCAAACCGGGTCGGGGCATGACAACTTGAGTGGTATTAGAGCATGTTTTCTCAAATACATTATCAAGACTATATAACATAGTAACTAAGACAAAGTTTCAAAAATTTTCAGATGGTGCCCAAGAGAGGAACCAAGAAAACTAGTGATGACGTCACCAACACCACCCAACACTTTATCATTGTAGGAAGACAACCCTAGAAGCTCTCCAATGCCCAAGGCACCAGTACCCCCAAGGGATATGGTGCCAAGATATGTTGGGGGTTACGACCGCAAGTACGAAGAGGAGCCAAGCCTAAAGCCAAGAATGCCAACAAGGGCTTATAACCCTACATAGGGAAAACACTTACTAAGTAACCAATAGCTCTCAATCTACTTTATGACCGCCTTTTTGTAATAGGGCTAAGACCCCAATGTATTGTATTCCTTCTCCAATTATGAAAAACTCCAAAATTTATAAAAACGTGTCTCTTGAAAATGATATTGCGCCTCAGCTGTAGTAAGATTGCCCCAAAGGTAACCAAATAAAATCGCATTACCCTATACACCTCGGAGACCAAGGAGATTACAATCCCAAATAAAGAAATGAACTAGGAGAATTATTGGGAAAAGAAGGCATGACAAGAAAACCATCAAATTGATTAAGGAGTCTAGGAGAACTCTTGTAGTAACTACTGGGCAAGGAAATGATTTGTTACAAGGGGAGGACAATAGGAACACTACTTGAGCAAGTGCTCAATACTACTAAGGACAGGTATCAACATAACCTATTATAGGTGCAAGGGAAATGGGGCATGAAGTGAAGGATTGTCCCACACTGCAAGGATTTAGAACAATACCTTCCAAGAACAATGCCTTCACAGCTACATTTGTCCAAAAGGATACCACCCCAAGAAACACAACTCCTGCTTAGAATTTCAACCATATCTAGGAGGAAGCTCTTAAAGATCCTAGCATAGTGGTGGGTACTTCTCGACCCGCCATTGTAACAATCTCCATTTAAGAAAAGCTAAAGCCCCAAGTTGGTAATCCTATTTCGAAAGTAAAATTTTGAGTTCCTAAAACTTTTATGTCCCTCAATGATGGTGCATCGGTCTGCCTCAACTACATGAGGAGGGAAAAAGGACTGAAGGTAGGGCCTCAATAAACCATAAATAGAATAGAGGGTAGATGAAGAGAATTCTTCCTTAAGAAGAAATTTCCAGCCATCTCGGAGCAAGGAAGGAAGAGCCTCCACAAGAGAAGACAAGTTGAGCATTAGACGACAAATGGGATGTCTCAGGATAGTAAGTGCGACCTGCTTTGGAAAAAGTAGAGAAGCCAAATAGGAGTTTCGGACCAACATAGCGAAAGAAAGCAAATCGTAACAAGAAGATAGTGAAGGAGAATAAATGATGCCCTAAGAAGGACCGGTAAGTAGTAAGGACTACACCCTAAAAAGGGCAATAGGATGGACATTAAGGACAAGAAGACTCAAGAGGCAATTATCACAAGATAATTAGATAAGGAGAATAGTAGGGACGACGCAATTAACGAATTGACCCTCGTGAAGGTCATAAATTTAAAAATCCAGCAAAGAAGGGAGTGGTGGAAAGGCCAAATATTTGGGAAATAAGGATGAAGGAAATCCTTAAAGAGATCAATGGCCAACATCGGATTAACGACCAAAAGCCATGAGAAGGTTAAGTAAGCCTCTCGCAAGATGATCAAGAGATCTTTAAACAAGGAGGATATGAGTTCTCCCTAAAAGAAATAGATGTGTACTCAGGTACAAGTGAGAATGAGGATGGGGAACAAAAGGTGTGCCCGCAAGGTTTCAAGAATAAAGGTAAGAAGAAGAGGGTGGCATCAAAGGACATTAATTAAAGTTAGGTGCCCTCAAGGGCGAATGAAAAAGGAATTTTAGGAGAAAAGGGTAAGAATCCTACCAAGGAAGGAAACCCTGTGAAGGGATATATGTCCCAACTAAGGAGTAATGGAACCAAGTGACGAGGGACGAGGAGATGAACTTGCAAATGAAGTGCATGCTGAGGTGAAAGAACCAAGGGAAGCATACTAAGAGGACCCATGGAGTAAGTTGAACCCAAGGAACAGGTAGGTAGGAAGATAGCATTAATAGATGTTGTGACGAGTAAGAATGGGTAGACTACACATAATAAGGCAATAAAGAAAAGAACGTTTGAGAAACCTTGGGGAAGTAAGCCCTCCAAATAAGAAGTTGTTTAGGGGGAACAACCACTAATATCAAGATGGGTTGTGGTCCACACTCGTATAATGGAGCCTAAAGAGTGGATGGTTGGGCATAGTGTGGAGTACACAAAATAAAACTCAATAATCGGAAATTTCTTGAATATGGAATAAGGGATAAAACGAAGGATTGGAAGCGGGAAAATGCCTCAATATAGAAGGAGGTGTAAGGAGATGAAGAAAGAAACCTTCAAGGAATGGAAAGAAGGTTGAGCATGTAGCTCCTAAGGTGAAAGTCTCTACTTTGAGGGACATATTAGAGAATGAAATCGTAAAAAGGGAACTCCCCAAACAAAGCAATTGACACATAGACCAAAAGGGATCAACTCGTAATAATAAATCGTGAAATGGTCATGAGCGAATAAGAGTGGATTAAGGAAAGGGAAAGTCCTTGAATAAAGGACCCCACTGGAAATGAGGAAGGACGTAAGAAGGGAAGAATCCCAGTGTGTCAGTAAGTTATCAGGAAACCCAATGGTTGGAATCGGGAAAACCCAATAAGTTGGGAAAGGACGAGTAGGTAAGGAAAACTGGCACGGTTATGTAAGACATGGCATCAAGGGCAAGAAGGATGATTGGATAACAGTAAAAGTAGTCGAGGAATACTACCAGATGAAAAGAGGGATGAAACTATACGATCCTCGAAAAGTTGAAAAGTTGAGAATAACCATCAAGGAAGTATTATAGAATCCTAATGGACAAAGACAAGTTCTAGAACATGTCATGCTATAAGGAACATGTATGCCCAACAGTCCTGGGAGGGAAACGTGACTCAAGTAAGTAGGAGTCAGTTAGTTAAGCATGACAAGGTCACACATAAAATTTGGACTGAAGTTGTAATAAATAACGGATTGTGGAAGGGAAAAAATAGGACGAAAAGGTAAAAACATCAAAACCCGTGAAAACAAGTACATAACGCTTGAAAGAACACCAAGTTAAGGGTTTTAATGATTAGGGGGATTACTAGACATAGGAACGATTGGGCATTTTGAACTCTCAATCTTGAAATCCTAGACAAGAACCCTCAAGAGGAAGAATCTTGCCCTAAGTAGAGGAAGAAGTGAACCTAAGGATATACCTTTGGACTCGTGGGTAAGACATACATAGTTATCATAAACTCCATGGAGTGAGTAAACGATAGAAATGAAAAGAAATTCTTTAAGTGCGTGATTTAAAGGGGTTAAGTGAAAGAACAACCAAAGTGTTAGCATGTCAAGCAAACGCCGAGTTGACATCAAGGGAAATTATTTCCGATGCAAAGGATGCTGACTTAGTTTTGGGGAATAAACCCCCAAAACGAGGGGAGAGTTGTAAACCACATCCCTTTATAGGTAAGAAAACTAGGAAAAGAATCGTTAAATTCAAAGAAGAAAACCAACCCAGTTCAAGAACCTTAACCAATAGAAAAAGGGTAAAATGAGAAATTGACAAATCCCGAGTGACTCAAAGGGGTCATAAAAATCATGGAAAAAAACTTTGGGACAAATGGGAAGAGAAAACTAGACCAGTTCAGGGTGAACTGGACATGAACCAGATTGAACCAATTTGATCCATCCTTGAACCGGTTTCTAAATTCATTTCTCTTAGTGGCTTAAAATGATCAAATTGGAGAATTGAAGTAACCATTAGATAGACAATAAAGTTAGATGAATTTATATATTTTTAATTTTGAGAAAACTGGTCGAATCGGGCCTAAACCGGTCGATTTACACATTGAAGCCAGTCAGACCAGTCCGATTTGGTTCAAAACAGTCTCATCTTCTTCCTTTGGATGACATCAATGTTCATTAATGTAGAAAACGGATAATGTCGGTGAAGGAATAACAGCTCTGATCAGACCGTTTTAGGGTGAGGATAAGCTCGACCAAAATGAAAAGTTGTCAGGCAGAGGGTTCCTGAGCTCCCTATATAAAGAGCTCATCTCCATTCATCCTTCACACACCTCAAATCACCATCTCTCTCAACTACTCCATTTTCTGGTGAAGCTCGAACTAGAGCTCTGACATAGGCCTTTTTCTCAGCCTCAGATGGCAAGGTTGAGTCATATAGATGTTGGGGGAAGTTAGCTACCTGATAGCATCTTCCTTTCAACATGTAGACCGTCGAAGAAGCGTTAGCGAAATCAAATAGTGAAGCAGCTATGACAGACCAAAGCTGCCCTATTTTGACTTAACAAAATTTGGCCAAATTTAGCCCTCCTCTGGCCAAACCAAGCCTCCCCAACACCCCTCACGGTCCTTACACGGCCCTCACACGACCTCAACAGAGTTTAAAGGTAAGCCAATTCAGCCATCCTCAATCGTTGCAAGTCGAAGTTAGAGAGAGAAAGTGCTAAACTATACAGATAAAATTCTCCCTCGATTGTACATCAACTGTAGCAATTCATGATCCTAGAAAGAACCTCAGGATGAGAGCTACCTCCCCAGATCAAGAGCTCGGACCGTCGCACCTCCGACAGTAAGCTTTCGAAGCTTTCTCTCTCTATAAATAGTTTTCCAGCAAATATCCAATTAAACTCAATTCAAACTCAAATTTTGTGGTTCAAAGCTCAATTGAATTGTATGGAAGTGTAGGAACTGATCCATACCTTCAATTGGAGCAATCAACCATGATTGAATGGCCAATTTGAAGAAATCAAATTTAGTCCGTTGAAGAGGAGAAATTGGGGGAAATCTTATGGAAATTTGGGAATTTTAAAAAAATTGAGGGACCTCTATGCAATTTTCCAAAATTGAAGGCCAATTGACAATGAGAAAAGTATCGGGGGACCAATTGGTCAATTTCCAAAATATTTGGGGCCAAATTTCTATTTTTGGAAAGTAGGGGCAAACCCGTAATTTTTGGAAAATTGGGGACCATATTGGAAATTTGGGATCAAATTGGAAATTTGGAAAACTTGAGCCCCTTACACAATTTAAAGTAAATTAAGGGCCCCAGGAAGATATTGGAAGTCCTCGGGACTTAATTTGAGGAAATTTTAACGCTTGGGACCTAAAGTCAAAAGGTGTGAACTTTAGGGACCTAAGCGCAATAAATCAAAAGTTGGGGCCTAGTTGCCCGTACGTGAGAAAATGATGGTTGTCATGTCAAACCTTAATTGATAAGGATACCCAAGTCATCTAGGAACACGAGGAACCAGAACACCAGCAAGGAAAAACTAGTGTGGACTTGGAAACCGACGGGGGGGGGGGGGGGGGGGGGGGGGGCGAAAACGCCACAATCATTGAGTGAGTGGGCATATATACATCATACTCAATTGGGATGGTGAGCACTTTGGAAACAAAAAACCACTTGTTAGTGGGACTTCAACATAATACCTGGTTGGGGTGATAAGCGATTTAAGCTAAAAACCACTTACCATTTGTAAGTGGGATTTTCTAACTTCAAACCCGATTGGGATGAAGAGTACCATCCTTAATTGATAAAACCTACTTTCCAGTCATAAGTAGAGGTAATCATACTAGGTTGGTATGAGAAACTTCCTTGAGGAAAGGAGAAACCCGCTTACCGATTGTAAGTGGAGATATCATCACACCTAATCGGTGTGATGAAGTTTAAAATACACTTTTTGTTAGAAGTGTTCTCCCCTGACTGTGTGTGAATGCTTAAAAGATTTGGGAGACCTTCTTTACAGGAGCTAGAATAGCTTAGATAGGGTAGAAGCCTCGGTTTTTTAACTCATGGGGCTAAATGCCCAATTTTGGAAAACACATATAGTGGGCGAAGGCAAGTGGGCACGAGTTGGAGCTCGTAAACAAACTTGAGTAAAGGAAATATATGAAATTAATAATGAAATTGTGTATGTGATTTCGCCATGGTACCGAGTCAGTACCAACAATACTTGATGGACTGGCGGTAGTGCGTCAAGGCCAGGTCGATGGACCGGCCTAGACAAACAGCTGCAAGTCGAGTTAAGGGTCGGGGCCGACAAAACATCGAGACCAAAAATATTGGCCATATGTAAAAAATGATTGTTTTTGCATGCACTTGTGGTACAGGACCATCAAGACGCCCAAGACGGGTAGTGATGGGTCCTAAGGACTATTGGACAACATGGTGGAGATAAGGGCAGTTTGTCGTGCCAGTCAGTCGGGAAGCTCGGAGTAGCTTCTTGCGTATAAGACCGTGGTGGGGTCGGGATGAGGTCTCTATCCTTATATGGACATAGAGTGACATTCAGGTCTAAGGGTCGGATGTCAAGAACTTCCACTCATACCTAGGGTAGAAGTGGACGGGCTTCTATCTTGGTGGACAATAAAGACACTCTGATCCATAAGTGGGTGCAGTGGATGGGCTACACCTGCAAATGTGTGTACCCTTCCTAATGAAGAGCGGGTGTTTGATTGTTGTTTGATTGCTAAATGCCTCCCGAGGCAAGGGGATGGGCTAAAAAAAGCTAAACAAACCTAATATGGAAAAGGGAAAAAGGTTTTGAAAACCTTGGAAAGGATTTGAGAATCCCTTGAAAAATGAATGGTAAACCTTGGAAAAAGGTTTTGGAAAAGAAATTGAAATTGAGAAAACCTTTTTAAAGAAAATGTCACCCTTGGCAGGGTAAAGGTTTTGTAAACTAAAATTTGAGGAAAAACCCTTTTAAAGATGAAATGATAACTTTGGCGTGGTTTGGATAAACTAAGGCTATTATGAAAACTCACTCCTAACACCCACTCACTTAGTTGTAGAACTCACCCTCTCCCTTTTTACCCCTTTCAAGTAACCAAGGGAAAACCAAACTTAAAGACCTCCCTGTAAGATAGGTATATCGATTTTAAGATATTCAGTTTTGTATAATACTATTCTAGGAAAGATAGGAAAGAAGGACACCTTACTCCTCGCAATTTAAAAAAGGGTGAAACCCTTGATGGACCAAAGGGAGTGGCAGGTTGCTCACAGGGATCCAACCAAATCAAGTCGGGGCATGACATATCCAATGCAAGTTCAGGGGCAATTCAAGCTTGTAGGCCACAGGTCCAATTCTTTGTATGATTGGATAAGGACCAATGTATCTTGGCTTTAATTTTCCCCGTTGTTGAAACCTCAAAATCCCACTCCAAAGCGATACCTTTAAGAATGCATTATCTCCTACTTTGAATTCCAATTTCTTTCGTCTATGATTTACATAGCTCTTTTGTCAGTCATGAGCCGCTTTAAGTTGATTTTTTATCAACTTAATATTCTTTATGATATCCTTAATGAGTTCTACTTTTTTAGCTTTCTCCCCCCCCCCCCCCCCCCCCCCCCCCACATCATCCCAAAATAGAGGTGTACGACACGGCCTATCATACAACACTTTGTATGGAGCCATTTCTATACTGGCTTGATAACGATTGTTATAAGCAAACTCCATAAGTCATATGGAGTTTTATCCCTAAATCCTCTTGTAAGCTAGGCTAGAATCGTGACATAAATCTTGTATCTCGATCTGACACATTGCTCATTGAAATCTTGTGTAACCTCACAATTTCTCCAATGTACAGATGTGCCAACCTCTCAATTGGATTGGTTAGTATGATGGGTAGGAAATGTGCTGACTTGGTTAATCAATCCACAATTACCCATATAGCATCATGCCCCCTTTGCATTAGAGGTAATCCTGCCATAAAATCCATTATGATATTCTCTCATTTCCATTCAAGGATGGACAAAGGTTGTGGCACACATACCCTTCCTTTAAAGGTTAATAGTGTGTCACCTCTTATGGAAAATTTTGATGTTACTCCATTTGCCATTTGATCCATGTAGGGCTTGAGTTCCCCATCAAACTTTTGTTGAGTATTGATTTGTTCCATCGGACTAAGCCTTATTGCAACATTGGCTAATAAGCATTGTTTCTTGGCATCTATGTTGAGTTCTATCTTTAGTTTACACGTGTTCCAACAATGGTAGATAGGTAGTTCTCACATAAGCTATACTCGTGCGATATTTACGGTTGGGTGTGTCTACCACCACATTAGCTTTTCCAAGATCATAGTCAATTATATGGTCATGATCCTTAATTAACTCCAACCATCTCCTTTGCCTTAAATTGAGTTCCTTCTAGGTCATAAAGTAATTCAAACTCTTATGATCTGTGAATATCCTATAAGTTACTCCATATTGGAAGTGTCGCCAAATCTTCAAGGTGAACACTAAGGCAGTCAACTCCAAATCATGGGTAAAAAATTTGACCTTGTGCCTCTTTAACTGCCTCGAAGCATAGGCTAATACTCTTCCTTTTTGCATCAAAACACATCTTAGACTCTATCTAGATGCATCATTGTGCATCATATATTCTCTAATAGTTGGGTCTGATAAGGCTAGTATTAAGGTTGTCATCAATTGAAACTTTAATTTTCGAAAGGTATTCTCACATTTTCCATCCCACTTGCACTCCACTCCCTTTCTTGGTAGACAAGTTAATGAGGCAACAACCTTTAAAAAATCATCTACGAATTTACGGTAATATCCTACCAAACTTAGGAAGGTCTGGATTTCCATTGGGTTAGTGGAGGCTCTCTTATTGGATATTGCTTCTATTTTAGCAAGATCCACCTGAACTCTTTCCTTAGAAATAATGTGTCCTAGGAAACCCACCTCTTGTGACCAAAATTCACATTTTGAGAATTTAGCGTAGAGAATATTTTTCTTCAGGATATTCAGAGTAATCGCCAAGTGTCCTTCATGCTCCTCTTTTGTTCGTGGGTAGATGAGTATGTCATCAATGAAGACTAATATGAACTTTTCCAAAATGGGCTGAAATATCGAGTTAATTAGATCCATGAAGGTTGTTGGGCATTCTTAATCAAAAGGGCATGACTCTAAATTCACAAGCCCATAAAGAGAATGAAATGTCATCTTTTAAATATCCACCCTTTTAACCTTAAGCTCGTAATAGTTGGATCATAAGTCTATTTTGGAGAAGTATGCAAGTCCTTTCAATTAGTCGAAAAGGTCATCAACCCTAGGTAAGGGGTATTTATTATTGATGGTTACTTGATTAATCTTCCGATAATCTATGCATAGTTTCATACTCCCATTCTTCTCACTGCTCATTTAATTCTTTTAACTCAGCTACAGTAATTCGGTATGGTGCTTACGAGATGGGATGGGTTTCGGGTATCAATTTTATGGGGAACTCCACTTGACAAACTAGAGGTGGTCCGGGTAATTCTTCTAGAAAGACTTCAGGATAGTATTTTACTATCGGGATCTACTCTTGTCTCTTCATCTCATGGATTTTGTTGGTGATCATTGCTAGGAACTATTCACATCCCTTTCTTAGCATATTATGTGCTTTAAGATAGGATAGCAAATTCACTCCCTTCTTGTTTCTATCTCCATAAAACATCACTACTTTGGCCTTGGAGGAGTGAAATGTTACTGTCTTAATTTGGCAGTTTACCCTCGCATGGTGTATGGATAGCCAATCTATCCTAGAATTATTTCAACTTCTCTTAATGGTAAGGGAATTAGATTTGCTTCTAAATCATTTTCCATCATCTCCACTCTATAGTCCTTGAATACCTTATCCTTAATCAATTCCTCTCTAGGAGGTGTAAGGATATTAATGTCCAGGTCAAGTGGAGTTGGTTCCTTTGAAATTTCTCAAATCAGTGACACCTTAATAAAATATTTCTCGAATTAGTGCCCTCAGCTTTCGATGAGGGCAAATGTCCTACTACATAACTTGGCATATCCTGATTTAAAAGATAGAGGTTTATTAAATAGGAATTTGGTAACTAATTTTATTATAACTCAAAAGGAGAATATTTCCTTTGAGATTTCATCACATCTAGAAAAAAAATTTAGGTAGGGGTTGAGAAGTACTAGCTACTACACTAGGGACCCTTTGAGCTTACTCTTGTGTGAGATTGTATACTATTGTTGGGATCTTAAGTGTTATGGTGGCTCCTCGTCCTCTAACATCTTGAGCCCCACAAGCTGGAGTAGGGTTGTTTCCAGAAGGTATTGACATGTTTCCCCTTGATACCGGACAACTATTTGCATAATGTCCCAATTGTTCGCATCGAGAGCATATTATCTCCTAGGATGTTCCTTCATGGTTCTTTCAGCACTTGGGGCAATTGGGAGCTTTCTTTTATGGTGCATTATTGCCTCCTTCTTTGTTTAGTCTGAGAGCTCACGTTCTTTCTTCCATCCTTGGCCTCTTTCCTCCCTGAATATTTTTATGGATCTTGTGGTTTTCACGAGGATGGTTATTCATATCTTCCTTCTTGTTGATGCTTTCCATTCTATGACACCTTGCTTGTACCAATCATTCACACTCATGTGACATACTAATGATGGCTACCAAATCAGTGGGTCTCCCAAGTACTTCCATCCGGTCTCGTATATCCAAACCGAGATCATCCACAAATCTTTGGCATATATCTGCTGGTCCAGCTAGGTCATGTGCAAATGGTCATAACTCATTAAAATAAGTTTTGTACTTGGAGATAGTACTGGAGCCTTGATGAAATTAGAAAACTTCTTGTTTCTTACATTTATCAGGTGGGGAGCCAACTATTCCTTTGAGGATCTTCCTTCAAATTCCTCCCATTTTGATATAGTAGTAGTGAGTTTTCTCACATTTTCTCACCATCTCTAGGCATTCCCTTTCAAGAAAAATTTCATCTTAGTCACCCTCTCCTCTAGTGGAATTCCTATTAACCCCATGAACATTTTACTGCTTGTTAACCTTCCATAATAGCTCCTGCATCTTTTTCCCCTTTGAAAGTTGTACACCCCAATTTTCGGAGTGACCTCAAGTGTCTTGGGATATCAAAAAGGGGAGTGGTTAAGATGGGGGTGTTTTGAGATTGTACCTCTTAATTTTTGAGGCGTGAATTTCCCGTGAAGTGATGGGCTTCTCCATTAGTGAGGTTAGGTTCCCCGAACACTCTAACAAACTCCTGGTACAGTTTTTGATGAATGGGGTTTAGCCCTGGTGAGGTGATTCTGGTTGAAGTTCTCCTTGGGTCTTGTGTTTTCATACTTATCTCATCATTAGGGATGAGAAACTCCGCTAGTTCTATAGTGGGTCTGGTGGTAGTAGCATGAGTGCACTTGGTTCCTATTTTGAGGGCATCTAAAAATATCGAGAGAAAGTTGGTATTAAGTTCTAGTAAACTTCGAATTCTTCTTTTAAAGTTTTGAAATTTTGTTTTGGAAAAACTTGGCACTAATACTACTTAAGTTGTCACACCCCAACCCTGTTTAGTTGAGACCTTGTGATCAACCTATCACCTCTCTCTGTACCAAAATGGTATTACCAACCATAGTGGTTCAGATAGGAGAAATGCATTGAAACATAAGTATTCTTCCAAAACAATATTCACAAAACTATCACAATTATCGCATTATAAATATTTCGTTGTACCTTGATTCAAGGGTTGAGATATTCTTTCATTTGAAGGTTTCCAAATCTTCAAATGGTGATTTATGGAAGAGGGGTGACTTTAACAACTCCATGAGGAGGGTTCAAGGTACAACACTTCAAGAGATAAATTGGGCATCTTTTAAATTTCACCATTTTATTATCCATGTGAGTTTGTATTAGGCAAACAATCAAACACCCTTTTTATCATAAAAAAAGGATCAATCATTCACAGAATAGACCACATGAGTCTACAACCTCGATTTATCTCACTTGTGGCCTAAAGCATCTTTACCGTCCACCTTGGTGAGAGGCTACAACCTCTACCACCTTTGTGCTAGTCTACAACCTCGATCACTTGCCTGTATGAACACCATTGCCCAACCCCCAAACATTATTCGAATGAAATTTTTCACTATAGAGGATGAGACCTCTCCTAATTCTCCTCAGTCTCAATGCGCATATGGACTCCTAGAGCCCCATGACATACTGGACTAGCGATAACTTACCTTGTCCCAACCTTATTGTATAGCAACCCTTAGAACCAATACTACCCCAGATTGGGCATCTCCTTGATTCTGTAAACGATTCCAATCACATACAATAATCTTCTTGAATTAAGACATTTATTTTTGTATTGTTAGCACAATGGGCACCAACCCGACTCTAGCTTAACATCTTAAACACACATTATCCATTTGAGATAATTTTGTCAGGATCAAAACTCAGAGTTTATCTAAAGGACTAGGTCCATTTCCATTTGCATTAGGCCCACTGTACGAGTTTTCAAAATATGGCATTAAGCCCACTTATCTTTCAAAATCGTGGCATTGGGCCCACTAGGATATCATAATTTCCCAAATCATAATCTATATGACTCATGATTCATGCTTTCAACAAAAATATTCTCCAAAAAAGTATTTTGAGCAGGGTCACACACTTAGGGAGAATATTTTTGAAAAATAAGTTCATAATATTTATTTAACGTCCATCAGCTCAATCGAGCTTGATGCCGGAAATCACACTCACCCAATATCCCTTACTTGTTCATCCTGAATGGATTTCTAATGTCTCTAAACGGTCATGCGGTCGTATGTAAAAAGCTTTCTTCTAAGGCTTATATTATAAAAATAATGAATTTAACAAATATTTGAAATTTTCACTTAACTATATGTTTTCTTTTATGTACATAGAAGTCCATAAATTTATTTTATTGGCAAATAATTTTTAATTATTTTCCAAAAACTCCTAAATTTACTTTATTTACATTTTTATCCTCATATTATTTATTTAAAATAAAATCTTTTAAATCATCCAAAATTACAAAGAAATCCTTATATTTATTTTTAATTGAAATTAAATTCCCAATAATTATTTTTAATAATAATTAAGTCCCTAAACTCATCTTATTTACAAATTGGCCCTCAATTTGTAATAATTCCACAAAAATCCCCAAATTTCCAAAAATTTCCAATTCGTCCAACTTCTTCAAAAATTGCATTTTTGCCCCAAATCCTTAATTTTTTTAATTAACCAATTAAACTTCGTTAATTGCCTCCTAATATGTTGTAAATCATCTCTTATACCTCTCCATGATAATTCCAAACTTTGAATCGTTCAACTTTGCCTAGAATTAAGCTCAAGTGAAGATATGCCGAAAAACTTTTCTATAAGAGAAGTTTTGATTTTTTATCGACAAGGGCACGTGTCACGCCCCGACCCGGTTTGGTCGGATCCCCGTGATCAACCTGCCACTCTCCCAGTTTATTAAAGGGTTTCCCCTTATTGTAAACCATAAAGAGTAAGGCATCCTTTAACTAGCACCTTTTTTTCTAGAATTGCATAATCAAAACTGCATGAAATTTAAAACTTTACATACCTGTCTTACAGACATCTTAGTTGACGGTCTTTAAGGGGAGGTTTTCCGGTATTTCCTAAAAGGGATATAAGGGAGGGGGTGAGTACGACTACTCAGTGAATGGGTTTTTAAAAGCTTTTGACTTTTAAGAAAAACATTTATATAGAGTGTGCCAGACTCCTTTGTTTTCAAAAATCCCTTCATTTAAAAATTCGGGTTTTTCCACCATTTCTTATTTACCACGGTGTGTCATCACCCAACACACATCCTTCATCATGAAGGTTACACACATTCACAAGTCAATATCACTACTAAACCCGCTAGTGGCTTCGGAGCGACTTTTCCTACCACCCGGATAGAAGTACGACCGCTTCTACCCTAGGAATGAGTGGATGTACATGACATCCAACCCACAATCCCAAAATCACTTCTTCATGTTCGTATGAGGACAGAGACCTCATCCTGTCCCCACCCCAGTCTCATGCGCTTGGTGCTACTCCAGATTTCGCACAGACACCTGGAACGACGATCTGCCCTTATACTCACCGGGTCGTCCAAGGCCCTTAGGACACATCACTACCCCTCATGGGCGTCTTGATGATCCCGTACTCATAGTGCATGCACAAACAATGTTTTCTTATCAAATCATGTAATCTGTGGTGCCACTGGTCCAACAGCCCCAACTCTCAACTCAACCCGCAGTTGTTTGTCTTGACTGGTCCGTCGACCTGTCATGTCACACTGCCACTAGTTGACTGAGCATGTCAGTCCTATCTTGGTACCATGCCCAAACAATTCATTTATTAAGTTTTATGGTACATATATCATGTTCATTTACGAGCCCTTGCTCGTGCCAACTGGCCTTGGGCCCACTGTACGAGATTTTCAAAATCGGGCATTTAGCCCCCAAGTTCTAAAACTGAGGCCCCCGGCCTATAAGAGCTATTCGAGCTCCCGACAAAAAGGTCTCCCAAATATTTTAAGCATTAGCACACTATCAGGGGAGAACACTTTGGACAAAATAGATTTTCATTGTCCATTATACTGATTGGTATAAGGACATCTCCGTTCATAATCGATGAACGGGTTTTCAACTTCCTTCGAGGAAGTCTCATCATACCAATCGGGTATGATCTACTTACAACTGGTAAGTAGTTTTTAAATTTTAAGTTGTGCTCATCATCCCAACTGGGTATGATGTTAGTAAGCCCACTCACAACCGGTAAGTGATTTTTAAATTTTAAGTTGTGCTCATTATCCCAACCGGGTATGATGTTAGTAAACCCACTCACCCGTTAATGCCGTGAATTCCAATAGACGGGTTCATGGTATTCACGCGAGCTTATCCTTGCCGGCATTCCTGGTACTTCATGTTCCTACACGATATGAACATCTTGGTTCATTATCCTTCGGCCTAATCGCCTTCATTTATTCCAAATGAATGAAAAAGTCAAACTTTCATTTATTTGCAATTAGGTCCCTAAAGTTATTTCTCTTTAACTTTAAGCCCCTAATACCGATTTTTCCTCAAATTAATTCCCGAAACTTCTAAATTTTATATTAGGACCTCAATTTATTCCATTTCACTAAAAGGGGATTAATTTCTCAAATTTCCAATTTGGTCCTCCAACTTTTCCAAAATTACCATTTTGCCCTTCCTTTACAAAAATGGTAAGTTTTGCCCTAAAAATTCTAAAATTTCTCAATTGGTCCTCCAACATCATTTTCATGCCCAATTGGTCCTCAATTTCATAAAATTTCATTTTGGTCCTTCGAATTTCGAAAATCCCCAATTTTCCTCCAATTTCAACACTTCAACACTACCGAATTTTATTTCATCAAATTGATCGATCAAACACTTCTAATTATTGAAATTGGAGTTGAAATTGAGTTCTTGCATGTTCATACAATTCTAAGAAACTTTGAATCATAGATTTTAACGCCGGAATGAGCTCAAACTGAGCTTCACCGGAAAATGAACTATAGAGAGAGAAAGCTTCGATTACTCACCGGTGAAGGCACGGCGGTCTGAGCTTTCGATCTAGGTAGATAGCTCTCGTCCTGGGGTTCATCCTAGAATTAAGAATTGCATCAATTGATGCGGAATTAGATTAGAATTTTGTTATTGAAATTCAGTCGATTCTCTCTCTAGCACCGATCGAAAATTGTAGAGTGGAGCCGAATTAGCTTACCTTTCAATCCTAATTTGGTCGTGGGAGGGCGGACGAAGTGTTGGGAGGGCTTGGTTTGGCCTGAGGAGGGCTCGAAATGGCCAATTTCAACTCGGCCGAAACAGGGCAGCTTCGGTCCACCGGAGCTACTTCACTATTCCATCATGTCGGCGCTTCTCTAGTGATTCTCGAATTAACTAGAGTTTTCTATCAGATAGCTGACTTCTCCTCGGTTCTAAAGAGCCTGACCTCTCCTTCCGAGGTTAAGAAAAATGTTCAAGTCGAAACTCTGGTTCAAGGTTCACCGGGAAATGGAGCAGTAGAGAGAGAGAGAGAGAAGTGTTCAGGTGTAAGGAGAATGAATGGGGATGAACTCTTTATATAGGTGTAAAATCGTGTATTAAATGGGAGAGATTTATTACTAGTATTAATATTGACATAAATTATTGGTATTAATTTCAATAATTTAATTTTGGTATTAAATTATTTATATTAATTCCAATAGTTAAATATATATAAATTTATGGCCATTTATGACCGAAATTTTGGGTTACAAAAAAATCATACTTCCCAAGAGGTCACCCATCCTCACACTACTCTCAAGCAAGCACACTTAACTTCAAAGTTCTTATGGGATCTCGTTCACCTGAACCAATTTGGTTTTTCTCTTTTATTTTGTCTTAAGTTTCTTTTCCAAGGTTTAATGAACCCTTTGGATCACCCGGAAGTTGTAAATTTCCAAATTGCTTGTTCTCATATGATCGGGTTTGTAAACCGGTTCGGTTTTCTTACTCGGTTTGATCGGTTCTTTTCCCGATTTTCCTTAACTCGAAAGTGCAGGGTTTACAACTCTCCCCTCCTTTTAGGAGTTTTGTCCCCAAAACTTAGTTAACATCCTTGCATTAGCAATCATTTCCTTTGATGCCCCTTTGGTGTTTGCTTAAGATATAAACTTTTATCTAATCCTTGAAATTAGTCCCTTTTACAACCTTCACTTAAGAAATTCCTTTTCGTTAATAATATTTACTCCCTCCATGGAGTTTTTCATACCTAGACATACCTTACCTCAAGGTATGTTCTTAGATTTTATCTCTCTCTTTGCTTAAAGCAACATTCTTCCCATTGAGGTCCTGTACTCAAGATTGGGAATTCCAAGATAACTAGCCATTTTCGTGTCTAGTTAACCGCTTGATCATTGAAACACTTAGCTCATCGTCCTATAGAGCATTTCGTACTTATTTTCACGGATATCTTTATCACAACCTTTTCATCCCATTTCGACTCTTCCTCCATTCGTTGTCTATTATAACTTTGGTCCAAATTGTTATATTTGACCTCGTCATGCTTATTAGCTGACTCTTCCTTACTTTGAGTCATATTCTCCTCGGGTTGTTGGGCTTACATGACCTTACAGCATGGCATTTTCTAGGACCCGTCTCTTTCCATTTGATTTCTAGAACATCTCCTGAAGTGTCTCTCTTAGCTTTTAGACCTTTCAGGGATCGTATAACTTCATTCCTCTTTTCTTTTGATAGTATTCCTCAACTATCATTTTTTTACCATTATTAACTCCACTTACTCAATTGTGTTGGTTCTCCTTACCCACTCGTTCCTTTTCAACTTCCTTATTGAGTATTTCTGGTTCCAATTAATTAAATTCCCAGATGTTTTACCGACATGTTGGGTTTCATCCTTTCTTAGATCCATCATCATTCCCAATGATATCCTCTACTCAAGGGTTTTCCTATGGCCTTAATCCCCTCTGATTTGTTTGCAACCATTTCACAATTCTTTATTTTTCTGGTCCCATCGTCTGGGTAGTTGTATCACTCGTTCTTCATACCCATCTTATTGTCCATCAAAGAGTGTAGTCTCTACTACATCTCATCCTTTCTTAGGGTTTTGTTCATTATCTTTGGTTGTCCGTCGTTACTAGTTTTTCTCTTTCTACATGGTTCTCCTATTCTCTCCAAACAAGTCACACTAGACCATTACAATACTTCCTTCTTGGGAAAACATTTCCTAAATAAGCGTTGGTTCCATTTCCTCTTAATTGGGATACACATGTCTTTCCGGGGCTTCTTTCCTTGGTAGGATTCTTTGCCTTTCCCCTGACATTCTTTTCTTACATTTGCTCTAGGGGATTTCTACCCTTAAATGACATCCCTTGATGTCATCTTCTCCTATTTACCTTTATTTCTCAAATCTTGTAGGCACATCTTTTATGCTCTATCTGCATCCTTATCCGTACTCAATACTTGTCTATTTCTTTAGGGAGCATACAAATCTTCCTTGTTTCAGGATCATTGTGGGAGAGGCTTGCCTATTCCTTTCTTGGCTTGAGTTTAGTCATTAATTGGTCTTTGGTCCTTTTAAGGATTTCTTACATCCTTCTTTTCCCAAGTATTTGACCTTTCTGCCTCTCTCTTCTTTGTCGGAACTTACATTATGGCTTTCCCGAGTATTTGTTCATTAACTGCTTTGCCTCCACCATTTGTTTGGTCTAAGTTTCTTAGGGCAGCTGTTTCTCGAGTCCTCCTGTCCTGACCTTTTTAGGGTGTAGTTCTTTCTACCTCCCGGTCTTTCTTAGGGCGTCATTTATTCTCCTTAACCCTATTTGGCTTCGTTACTTTTTCCAAGGTGATTCATTCCAATACATCCTGTTATTTGGCTCTATTACTCTTCCAAGGCAGGTCATGATTGGCCTCCAATACATCCTTTCATCAAGAAGTTTATAATGGTGGGTCGGTGCCTTGCACTTCACATTATGTCCATCTGCCAATCCAATGATTCCTTCAAGGTACTTAGTTGTATGCATCCCTCTAGATTTCCCTTTCCCAGCGTATTCCTTCTCTTCTTCATTCTCATTGTGCCATTCTCTAGAGTTTCCATAGGACATTTCTCTATGTTTGCCCTTATGAGAGGGTTCTAGATATACTTCCCATGTACCTTATCCCTACTTTTGAGGTATCCTTCTCGGGTTGACCTTCTTAAGAAGAAATTTAAATTTTGCATTTACCTCGTCATTTCTTGACCTCTTAGTGAACTGCTTACTTAGCCAACTCCATGGTTTCGGTCTCCAGTCCTTCGTGGCCTTTGAGGAGTTATTGCCCTGAATTTATGAGGTGTGAAACACCCCTTCTTTCCTTACACTATAATAGTTTATCTTGGCACTTGACCTTAGTAGGGTTGGGCACTTCTTCAGGTAATGTCTCAATTGTTCATACTTGTAATAGGTTATTTCTTTACATGTATTGTTGTGGTCCCTTTTTTCCTTCGAGTAGGGCATTTCCAGGGTTACTATTGGTTTGGTGCTCTACCGTTCTTTGAGTCTGATCACTTTGACAATTTTCTTACTGAATCTCCTTTGCTAAAGGATCATGGTAAGAGTCTTCCTAGGTTTCTTAATTTCCTGATTCATTTTCCATAACCGGGATGACCTAGGTGAAGAAATAGGTCAAAGTCGGAGCTCTGGTTCAAAGATGGTCAAAATCTAGAGTAGTTTGAGTTCTCTAAGCTATGTAGTTGTGGGTAGGATAAATGTAGAGAACCTCTTTATATAGGAAGCTTGGGAACTAGTTATATCCGTTCTTAGATGGTTGACCTTTAATTCACTTATTTAAGGCCTTGTTGGAGGGAGTTAAGGCTCATTGGAGTTATGGCAGCATTTCCCCTCCTCTATGGTTCAGAAGTCTGAAAGAAGAAAATGGCATTGTGCATGCGTGTGTGATCTTCGCACATGCGGTCTACCACGTGGCACGATAGGATTGGCTGGCATTGCTAACGCAACCTCCCACTCAACGTCCGAGTTACCATTTGACCTGATAACTAAATACGTAGCAACCTTTCATTGGTCGCTTAATCTAGCATGGTCGCTAATCGAATCTAACCATCAATTGACCATGACATATGGCATCCTCGAATTGGTTGATTTACATTTGTTAGTTTTCCCACCTGACATATAGTGTCATTGTCATGTGTCCTCCTCTGATTGGCTATAGCCATGTGGTCTTGCCACGTGTTAACTTCTGATTGGTTGACCTTTCTCGGACACCCTCATTAGTTGCTAATATGGCCTTTTTGCCACGTGTCAGCCTCTAATTGGTTAGCCCTACTGACAGGGATTTTCCTTAGCCAACCATTGAGTGAGTACATGTGTCACACTACTATTGGTCAGTCCTTGATGATGTGGATTTTTTTCGTTTGACCGTTGACCGAGTACATGTATCACGCTTTGATTGATTAGCATTTTTAGACGTTGACCTAGCGATTGATGGGGCGCGCTTTACCACGTGTCTCACACTAGTTGGTTATGCGTGTTAATGGGGTGCTGACCTGGAAGGTAGTCCATTGACCGATTAGATTGTTGACCGGTTCAGTTGAATCGGGTTTGGTGATTTGAAATCGAAAATCAATTGTTTAGGCCTGATTCAATCAATTTTATAAAAATTAAAAATTTCTAAATGTATTTACTAAATAATGGTAAATTTAATTTTCTAATTTAAAATTTTTATATCAATTATAAAAATAAATATGTGAACAAATTATTATTGGTTTATTATGGTTCAACTCAAATGTATACTGTTCGCCTTAAATTAATCTCGTTCTTGCATCTAATTTGTATTATATTTTTTTACTTGATATTTAGATTTTTATTAATCACCTGTGATCACTTAATTTTATGTTTTATTTATTTTTATTAATTTTGTTTCACTGTAAACTATATTTTTATTTAAAATATTTAATTCTAAGAGAAAACAGGGTTTATATAGCCAATTTGTCAAAATTGACCACTTTTTTTAAATATTATTTTATATCATTTTTTAAACTTGAGTTTTAATTCCAAATTATAGATATTAGCTAATTTTCTTATATTTTGGGGTTTAGCCATTTTTAAACAATTTCATCTTAACTCATTTTTTAAAATATTTGCGTTTAGGAATTTTCAAATGCATTTCTAAAAAGCACACAAAAAATTATTTATAATGATGTAAATTATTGTTGTCCTTCTAATTACATTTATTATCAATAAACTAATTAATATTATTTAATTTTAATTTATTCTGAAAAGTCATCTTAATATTTTTTTGCACGAAATTACTTAGAATTCTAAGTTACAATAATATACACTTAATTATATTTCCCAACATTCTCTAAAATTGATTTATAATGATAATTTTATGTTCTCTCATATAATTTTACCAAAATTATATATTTACCTTTAAATTTTGATTTTTCATATTGGCTTACTAGCAAATCATTTATTAATTAGTAAAATTTCTTGTATTATTTTCTAATTTTTAAATATTTCATTATAAATATAATTTTTTAATATTTATAATTTGGTGTTTAAACTTTTTCAAATTTTCGCTTATATTTTTATACTCCTTAAATTTTTTATTAAAATCCCTAAACTTTTCATTTTTTTCATTTTTATCCATAAACCTTTCCTTTATTACATTTAGGCCCACCAAGGCTTTCTTATTTCTGTTTGATCCTCAAACTCACCACAAATTACGTGTTGGTTTGTGGGGCAAAAAAAAATGAATATTAGGCAGAGGTCAAATTTTGCCAACTAAATTAATATCAATTTTTGTATATATTTAATATATAAATATTATAATATTAAAATTATTTCTGCAAAAATTTTTAAAACACTTAATTTTTTCAGGGAAAATTACGTGAATAAAATTTTTAAATATTTTGCTTAAATAATTTTTTATATTATAATAATTATACTTAATAATAATAATAATTTAGTTGATACACCGGTAGTATTCATTTGTTCTCATATTTAAAATAATAATTTAGTTAATATTCGCACGTATATTAAAATATTTTTTTTATTCTAGAAGTGGAAGAACTCCGTCGTTCGATTCGAGCGCAGTGGCATGAGAAAATGTAATAATATGTTACTGAAATATTATTATCTATATTAAGAATAAATATTTTATATTACAATGTTCATATGGAGAGGAATTGTTACAATACTACGATGCATTGTTTAAATATTTTATATAATATTAATTAGTAAAAATTATATTATTATATTAAGAGTTTATTTTTTATTTTATTATAACTTATAAATACCTGTCTTGAGTTATCTATCAACAAATTTGTCTATAAGAAAAATCACATCTATCATAATTTTAAATTTTTTATCTACATGGTATTTTCAATTTATAGGGTTATTATAATGATTTTTGTCCTTTTATCATATATAAGATAATAAATTGTAATGATTTTTGTCCTTTTATCATATATAAGATAATAGATAAAACTCCATCTAATATCATTTTTAGATACTAATTTTATATATTATGAATTTTTAGTATTAAAAATGAAGTAGAATTGACCTATTAAATTAGTATCATTATCTTTTTATTTATTTATTTATGATATACATGATATTTTAAAAAATAATATGAGAATATATTTTCTATATTTATAAGAATATACTGTATATTTATAAGTGATTGGATTTACTTTTATTTATAATTTATAATTTATAAATTTAACTTATCAATATATGTACTCATATACTAGTTAAGCTCCTATTATTTTTTCGATTTTGTATAAGTGTAATCAATTAACTTATAAAAATTATAAGCCGGATTTTCAATATTAAATCTATTACAGGTGTGAAATTAGTGCTGTTATGGATAAATAATCAACCCATTCGAATAGTAAAAATTTATAATATTATAAATTTACAAATATTTTATATTTTAATTCTATTCTGAATTTGAAAGGGGAGCATTTCTTTTGTAAATGAAATAAATGATGGGATATTTGTGAAAGAACGATCCAATAAAGAAAAAGTCACTTCTCTATCATATCTCCCGCCCTTCACCGCCACATTCCTTTCGGTTTAGTGCCAATGTCTTATCTTTTCAGGTACTTTTCTTTGTCCCCCGCCTCTCCTATTCGACCCATTTTACTACTTGGGCATTTTCACTGCCCCTAACCCTCCTATTTTCCCTACCCAACATGACAATGGCCCTCGAAATTCCACGACAAGACAGAGGGCATTCGAGTAAATTCCCCCGTCTCCCCGGACAACCTTTCCCGTATACTTCCATGATAAGTTGGTCCTTTTGGGGCCGAGAATTCTCTCCTCTCTTGTGAACAGGCAGATATAAAGTATTTCAAAACTTGTTTTCCCCTAACTACTTCCACCTCTGAATTCACCCTCTCTTTTTCTCTCACAAATCAGCGTTGGAGCTGGTTAATGGATATCGACTTTTTGTGGACTACTAGGGGTGGTTTCTATTTTTCAATTGCATGGCCGTAGCTCCGTCAGCCACAACTGTGCCTGAAACTCACAATTTTTCCATCTCCCTTATTACATTCCTCCTCTTCATCTTCCTCATCTCCAGCCTTCATGTCAATCATATCCGTCCAATGGCCCTTATGATGCCTGCAGCGTCATCACCTTCAATATCATTGGCCTCTCGAAGGCTCCTCTCTGAAAGTTCCATGACTAGCTTCCACCCGAAACTGACCCAGAACCACCATCACCACCCTTCTCATTCTTCTTCTTCTACGACTCCTTCAAGTAGGAGAGAGATCGAAGCCGGAGCTCATGAGGTTCCAAGCGGTCCAAACCCCATATCGAATCGGTGAATGAATCACATGCATGGATAGCTGATAATTAATTGAAGGGATGAAGATGAAGATGATGAAGAAGAAGAAGATGAAGAAGAAGAAGATGAAGATGAGAGAAGCATCGCTACTTATTGGGGTAATCTGATCGCAAACACTTTGTGGAAGTTATCATCTTGTGGGGGAGTGTTTGCTTGATTAACTACAGTCTCTATATATCATATATCCTTATCATGGTCCTAATTAGTTTGTCCGCTTTTCTTCTTCTTGCCCTTGATATTGTATAGCCAAAGAATTATATTATAATTATTCCCCCTCTATAATAGCACGTGAGTTGTCTGTCATTGTATGAATTTTTTTGTTTCTTGGAAAGAGAACTTTTTCATTAGACCCATTAATATCTATCGAATTTAGAATTTAACGCTGGTGGATTATTAATAAATTATTGGTATATTTATAAATAGTACGAATATATTCTATTAATATAATTTATTACTAATATTATTCTATTTTCAATATATAATATGATATTAAAGTTAGTAAACTTGTACCAATTATTTCACTAGTCCGAGTGAGTAAAAATAATACTCAACCTACACAATTATTAACGTGAGTTTATACACGTCCTTGGGACAGTATCATGTGAGTACTTACGTTTATAATATGATATTATATTAAATAAAATAGAAAATTAGTATATATTTACACGTTTATAAAAGTTTAATTACTTATAATTAATAACATTTAAGAATAAATGCATCATGTGAGTACGTAGGTTGATAATATGATTTCATATTAAATAAAATAGAGAATTAGTATATGTTTACAAGTTTATAAAAGTTTAATTACTTATAATTAATGACATTTAAGAATAAATGAGTACAATCCTTATTTGTACCTAATAAATTCTCACAATGGTATTATATGGAGAGTGATAATATTGATTCACACCTTTCTCGTCTTCAAATTGTCTACTTAGAGAAGGATCAAAATGAGGGAGCCGAGTGAAAGATAGCATTGTTCATCTACACTAACGAAAAGGACTTCTAGGTAAAGTTTGATGCATCATTTCTAATGAACTGATCAGGCATTTCAGATAGCTCTTTTATCTTAGATCTATAATCTTACAAGTATGATCTTGCTGCCATAGCTAGGGCAGCCGGAGGCCTTATCGAAGTCAAGTTAGTTGGAAGAAAGCACACACAGATCTCTCTATAAATAATCCAACCATGTTAAGCAAAATCAGATGTACGGTCCATCTGACAGTCTTACCATGATGAAAAATTTGAAGGGGAGCTCAATCATTGACCCGCCTTATTCCCAAATCCAAAATTCAGCCGGTTTGATGGAGGGCCGAAAATGGCATTCATAGACCATGGATCTATGAGAGGGGAGTTTGGAGTCTAGTCTGGCCTAGGGTTCTTACCATTTTCTAGACCAGAAAGCTGATCAGAAGGAAGAAAGAGAGGAAGGCGACGCATCAATACGGATCACAAAGCTGATGTTTGCAGGGTCAAGTGAATAGTATCAGAACCATGGCGTCGTTTTGAAATGAACCCAATAGGTTTTTCTACCGGTAGACCAAAGTATAGGGTACTAGAAAAAAACACACAAAATTTCGATAAGATTAAACCCCTAATATCTTTTAATAGTTGAAGAGACTGGAAATTTGGTCATGAATTATTTGATTGAGCCTTTTGGAACTTTGCTTTTGTCTTGTCGAATTTGCACATATTCCCATGAAAAAAAGCAGCCCCTCCTGCGCCCTGCGCCCTATGATTCGATCATAATTTCACTATACGCGTCCAATTATTGCACGGATATCAGTGCAGTTTTTGGGCTACCAAAAATGGCATCCAACTCATTTAATATACTTTTAATTTTTAGATGAAGTATGTGCATGTCTTCATCTCAAAATATACTGATAATACTGCTCATTTCTGCCAAATTTTAATCAAAGGCATGATATTGAGAGTTAAATAAATAAAGAAAATATTATGGCTTTTCAAGGAGATTAAGATAAGAGGAAAAGATTAATACAAGAAACTTGATCGGGATTAATGTTTTTTCATTAAGTAAAACTTGAGTTGGTAGAAAATTAAGGTTGAGACACGTATTTGACTTTAGTGCTTATATTTGGAATATAAATTAGTAAATTCATACTTTTTTAATAATAAATAACTTACGTCATATATTTAAAGTTAAATTTGCTCCATTTACGTAAATGTTGTAAATCCACGGTAAAAAGAATAATTATATATAATTCTATCCATTAGTTCGACCCATTAATATTATAATATAACTATTCTAATTTAAATCATAATTTTTAATTAATTTGTTATATATCTATTATTATTCATAAAATTAGGAGCTAATTATCATATTATTCATTTTTTAATAAAATTTTATATTTTTCCAGAATACAATATTAATCCCATCTTATTCATTTTTTAATCAAATTTTATATTTATGGAGAATACGATATTCATCCCACCTTATTTATTTTTTAATCAAATTTTATATTTGTTTAGAATAAGATATTATATTAAATAAAATAGAGAAATTTTATGTATTTATAAAATTGAAAAGTTATATTATAAATTATAATTTTGAAGTATATATATGTTTAATCAATTATTATATAATACCTTTTTATATTTTTAAGTATTTATTTATTCTTTTTTATATTTTTAAGTATACATTAATATGATAAACAATAACTTTTCATATGTTATTAGAGCTAATTTACCTACACTCGTACTAACACTCCAAACCCGACTCGATTTTTCTGTTTATTTAGGAAAAATATTCAATTTTTTCACATATTTGATATCGAAAAAATAATACTTACCTCGTAAATATTTAATAACGAATTTAAAATTAAATATAAAAACTGTATATAAATTATATGTGATTAATCAAATATCTCTCACAATATTTAATCTAAACTAGTCTCAATTACACTTGATTTGTGCTCAAATTTGAATTTGCTTCATTATGGATCAAATCAAATCTACTATCATCCCTACGAGGTCCGGTCCACTAGGATCCCTAATATTAAGTTATATGCATTTGTATGGTTATAAGTGTGGGAGCTCCGAGATAGATAAAGGCCCAAAAGAGAAATTAACATACGGGTTTGGATGCATGTTGTTTCTCTAAAACATGTCTTCCATAGCTAGTAAAGTGACTTTGTAACAAACATGGTAAAGACACTATAGTTTTACTTTAGTGTGGTAAAGTCTGAAAAGGGGTTACCCCATTAAAACATATGCCTCAAAAGAAGTGATCAATTGAAAGTAATGCGATTAACATGCATCTCATTATTGTTAAAATGGTTCAATTATGCATACGATTTGCTTACGAGAGGAAGCCGAAAAAAATCATTATTGCTAAGATGTACTCGTACTCACTTTTCAATTATTCCCACAACTCAGATCTCACGTATTCATAGATTTAAGTCAATGGGTTAGCAGATATAGGAATCATAGGATCTAAACCTAAGTTAACTGTGACAGCAAAAGTACACCCAAGTTAACTTAAGAATCTCTCTATTTCATACGAGTTTTTTCCAAACAGTAGCAATAATGAACATTGGTACCCTCCACCCCTTTCACTCAATAGTGAATTCTCGCGCACCCGTCCCCTCACTCAAGAGTGAATAAAAGAGTTGAGAATAGAGATATAATTTTGTTGGGTTACATTTTGGCTCAACCGAACTTGAATCTCGTTAGATTTGTGTAGCGGGACTGGAACTTGAGCTCGCACAGACTCGACAAGGTTTACGTATATGAAATGAGATCGGATCTAAACCTCAAGCCAATTATCTAGTCTCGACACCTGGTCCTAAATTTAGTTCAGGCCCCGACCTAAATTTTAGCCAACTTTATGAACTCGGATTCGACCCCAATTAGGGGTTCTCGTCCAGTTCAAATTTGAAAAACTTAAATTCCAATTCACATGCTGTGGCACGACAATTGAGGGTAGGGCTTCATAACTCCCTACTAAGCTACTCATACCAAGTTGCTACAATGCTCCGAGAATTTTGTCTTGGTGGTTTGATCTCTATCTCCTCCCCTCTACTCGTATGCTTTAGTCTGTATCTTAGGGTGATTTAGTTCATGTATGGGAACCGCCCATTCACCCTTCGTAGTTCCTCCAGGAGTATATTTTAAGGACACGGGGAGACAAATCATAATCGTAGGTTACACATTTCGTGGTTGAGGTATGAAGCCCACAGCCACTTCAGCAGGAGGTGACACATAGGACACAAAGGTCTGACAATATTTAGTGCACTAGAACCCAAATGTATTTCATAATTTAAGGTAGTAGATATCATTTGTATCCTAGTAGAGCTTAATCAATTTGTGTCATGTTCTTAAATTGGTATTCGAAAGTAAGCCATTTCTGAACCTAGCCTTACTGCGGGTAGGGTCCTAATGGGTGGTGTAGCAAAAAGCCTTACGGAAGAAGCCATGGCTAAGTATAATAAATTGACTAACGTTTTGCTAGGTCTACTATGTTGTTTGGATGTTCAAAATGCGGGATCACAGCAAGTAGCCTAAGTGGAAAATCATTATATAGAAAGGAGGTCCACTAAGTCTTGAACATGGACTTTATTGCCTTTTAACTCCTAGTTTGAAAGTCACTATTATGAAAAAAATTGTGGTTAAAATAAATGCGAATCAGATTATAAACATTAACAAAACTGATAAAAACTTTTATCACTACCGTTGATGTTCCTAGATTAATTCGCATTTATTTTAACCACAATTTTTTTCATAATAGTGACTTTCAAACTAGGAGTTAAAAGGCAATAAAGTCCATGTTCAAGACTTAGTGGACCTCCTTTCTATATAATGATTTTCCACTTAGGCTACTTGCTGTGATCCCGCATTTTGAACATCCAAACAACATAGTAGACCTAGCAAAACGTTAGTCAATTTATTATACTTAGCCATGGCTTCTTCCGTAAGGCTTTTTGCTACACCACCCATTAGGACCCTACCCGCAGTAAGGCTAGGTTCAGAAATGGCTTACTTTCGAATACCAATTTAAGAACATGACACAAATTGATTAAGCTCTACTAGGATACAAATGATATCTACTACCTTAAATTATGAAATACATTTGGGTTCTAGTGCACTAAATATTGTCAGACCTTTGTGTCCTATGTGTCACCTCCTGCTGAAGTGGCTGTGGGCTTCATACCTCAACCACGAAATGTGTAACCTACGATTATGATTTGTCTCCCCGTGTCCTTAAAATATACTCCTGGAGGAACTACGAAGGGTGAATGGGCGGTTCCCATACATGAACTAAATCACCCTAAGATACAGACTAAAGCATACGAGTAGAGGGGAGGAGATAGAGATCAAACCACCAAGACAAAATTCTCGGAGCATTGTAGCAACTTGGTATGAGTAGCTTAGTAGGGAGTTATGAAGCCCTACCCTCAATTGTCGTGCCACAGCATGTGAATTGGAATTTAAGTTTTTCAAATTTGAACTGGACGAGAACCCCTAATTGGGGTCGAATCCGAGTTCATAAAGTTGGCTAAAATTTAGGTCGGGGCCTGAACTAAATTTAGGACCAGGTGTCGAGACTAGATAATTGGCTTGAGGTTTAGATCCGATCTCATTTCATATACGTAAACCTTGTCGAGTCTGTGCGAGCTCAAGTTCCAGTCCCGCTACACAAATCTAACGAGATTCAAGTTCGGTTGAGCCAAAATGTAACCCAACAAAATTATATCTCTATTCTCAACTCTTTTATTCACTCTTGAGTGAGGGGACGGGTGCGCGAGAATTCACTATTGAGTGAAAGGGGTGGAGGGTACCCCTTTCACTCAATGGAAAAAACTCGTATGAAATAGAGAGACTCTCAAGTTAACTTGGGTTTATTTTTGCTGTCACAGTTAACTTAGGTTTAGATCCTATGATTCCTATATCTGCTAATCCATTGACTTAGATCTATGAATACGTGAGATTTGAGTTGTGGGAATAATTGAAAGTGAGTACGAGTACATCTTAGCAATAATGATTTTTTTCGGCTTCCTCTCGTATGTAAATCGTATGCATAATTGAACCATTTTAACAATAATGAGACGCATGTTAATCGCATTACTTTCAATTGAGCACTTCTTTTGAGGCATATGTTTTAATGGAGTAACCCCTTTTCAGACTTTACCACACTAAAGTAAAACTATAGTGTCTTTACCATGTTTGTTACAAAGTCCCTTTACTAGCTATGGAAGACATGTTTTAGAGAAACAACATGCATCCAAACCCATATGTTAATTTCTCTTTTGGGCCTTTATCTATCCTAGAGCTCCCATACTCATAACCATACAAATACATGTAACTTAATAATAGGGATCCTAGTGGACCGGACCTCGTGAATCATCAAATAGATCCAAACGGATAGAGATACTAGGGATGATAGTAGATTTGATTTGGTCCATCATGAAACAAATTCAAATTTGAGTCCAAATCAAGTGTAAGTGACACTAGTTTAGATTCAATATTGTGAGTGATATTTGGTCAATTACATATAATTTGTATACAATTTTTATATTTAATTTTAAATTCATTTTCAAATATTTATGAGATAAGTATTATTTTTTCAATATCGAACATGTGAAAAAGTTAAGTATTTTTTCTCTATAAATAAACAAACGACTTGAGTCGGGCTTCGAGTGTTAGTACGAGTGTGAGTAAAGTAGCTCTAATAACATATGAAAAGTTATTGTTTATCACACTAATGTATACTTAAAAATATAAAAAGGACCAATAAATACTTTAAAATATAAAAAGGTATTATGTATTGATAATTGATTAAACATATATATACTTCAAAATTATAATTTGTAATATAACTTTCCAATTTTATAAACACATAAAAGTTCTCTATTTTATTTAATATGATATCTTATTCGAAACAAATATAAAATTTGATTAAAAAATAAATAAGGTGGGATGAATATCATATTCTCCATAAATATAAAATTTGATTAGAAAATGAATAAGGTGGGATAAATATTGTATTCTCGACAAATATAAAATTTGATTAAAAAATGAATAAGATGTGATGAATATTGTATTCTCGACAAATAAAAAATTTTATTAAAAAATGGATAATATGGTAATTAGCCCTAATTTTATGAATAATAATAGATATATAACAAATTAATTGAGAATTGTGATTTAAATTAGAATAGTTATATTATAATATTAATGGGTCGAACTAATGGCCAGAATTATATATAATTGTTCTTTTTACAGTGGATTTACAACATTTACCTAAATGGAGCAAATTTAACATTTACCGACCACACTACTCGCATTTCTCTTTTAAGAGAATTTTTGAACTTATAACGTTCAAGCAATCAGACTTATAACGATGGTTTTCTAGAAGCTATTATTAGATAATTTGGGTGTGACGTATACATTTATCCATACATTTTTTTAAACAAACAATATATATTCTATTTTTTTTACTTGCCTAGTGAATGTATTAGGATTTTTTTTTTCCATATTTAGTGCAAGGTGTTATCAGTATATTGGCGGGGTTCGCATTAGTTGGTATCATAGCACACGGTTGCACAATAAGTTCTATGCTATCATTTCAAATTTAGTTTAATTTTTCTTATCCTCTACCTATTTCTATTCAGTACAAAAAAAAATTCTTTTTTTTTTATTTTATCTAGTTCTATTTTCATTATCTTCTTTTTATTTTTCGTCGCTATAAAAAAATCACATCTTTTTATTTATTTATTTTCTTTATAGTAAAAAAGCCAAAAAAAGCCAAAAGTTGTGTAAAAAAGTAAAAAGAACCAAAAAAACTTTTAAAAAAAGCAAAAAATAAATTGTGAAAAAAAGTTAAAAAAAGCATGCAAAAAAAATTTAAGAAAAAAAGGTAAAAAAAGAATTATAAAAAGGCATACAAAGGATATAAAGGCAAAAAAAAGAGAATAAGCCCAAAAGTCAACACTCAATAAGTTAGTCATTGTACTCTATTAGATTTTCAGTATTTTTTTATATCCCTATTATTATCTTCTATCTCTCATTTAAATTTTTTTTTGGAATTACTTTTGAAATCTTGTTAATTCGTTTTGATTGTTACTCAAGTTGAACTGATTCCTAAAAATGATTTATTTTTAAGTTTAATTAAAATTGAAAAAAAGACATATGAGAGGAAAAAGGTAAGAGAGTTTAAATCCATAAAAAAAGCTAGTTGAGCGTGAAATACGAGTGTTGCAAGGTTCTTTTTTTTTTTTTTTTTTAACATTTGTAGTAATACATGACTCAATGAAGAGGAGATAACCCAAATGAGGAGGAGCCACCACAACACATTCCAAACTTACAAGTGCAAGCTATAATAAGTGAGATGAGACGGTCGATGAACTTTGAATTGGAACCACTTCACATGTGGATGGATCAATTGGAGGAATGAGTGATGGTTTAGGTCAACATACCCCTACTAAACAACGACCTCGAAACTTTTAATCTAGGTGTCTTGATCCACAAGATCTCAAGGAGTTCAATGAAATCCAAGGTAATCACAATATACTCGGATGCGATTCCATCGATCGATATGCTCATAGAGTACGACCATGGATTTTTGACAACTTGGACAACATCAAACTGAATTTACCCTCATTTCAAGGAAAAACTGACCTAGAAGCCTACCTTGAATGGGAAAAGAGTATGGAGATAGTTTTTGAATGTTATAATTACTCTAAGATGAAAAAGGTACGATTTTCTGCAGTCGAATTTACTAATTATGCTATAATATGGTGGGATCAATTGGTGAATGATAGGAAAAGAAATCAAGAACACCCTATGGAATCTTGGGATGAGATGAAAGCAATCATGTGACAACGATTTTTCCCGAGCCACTACCACCACAAGTTGTTCAATAAACTTCAAAGGCTTACCTAAGGTTCCAAAAGTGTTGACGAGTATTTCAAGGAGATGAAAATTACTATGATTTGAGCTAATGTGGAGAAAGATTGAGAGGTTATAATGGCTAGATTTTTGCATGGTCTAAACCATGAGATAACTGATGTGGTGGAAATGCAATATCATGTTAAGCTTTAAGACATGGTATAACAAGCTATCAAAGTTGAATAACAACTGAAGAGGAAGAATTTACACAAAAGGGGGTTAAACAATGGTCACTCAAACACATGGAAACCAACCCCTAGGCAAGTTGAGAAGTTGTCGACTTAATCTCAGCCCACCCTTTCAAAGGAGACAACCAAGCAAGCTGTGACCCAAAAACAAGTTAACACTCATACCACAACTCCCAAATATCATGATATTAAGTGTTTTCGATGCCAAGGCATGGGTCACATAGCAAGTCAATGCCCGAAAAAGTGGGCCATGGTGATCAATGTTGATGGAGAGATCGAGATAGAGGATGATGAAGAAGAAAATGATCCTGATATGTCACCACTTGAGGATGCTAGTGAGTATGCCGAAGAAGGAGAGTTATTAGTAGCAAGGCGAACTTTAAGTGCTCATGCCTAAGAAGAAGAAAATAACCAGCATAAGAACTTATTTCATGCACGTTGTTATGTGAAAAACAAGATTTGTTGTGTTATTATAGATGGAGGAAGTTGTACTGACGTAGCTAGTACGAAGCTTGTGAAGAAATTGACATTACCGACATTAAAACATCCAAAGCCATATCAACTTTAGTGGCTAAACGATTAAGACGAACTCAAGGTAACCAAGTAGGTGTTGGTTGCATTTTCTATTGGAAAATATTAGGATGAAATACTAGGCGATGTGGTACCAATGCATGCCTATCATATTCTTTTGGGATGGCCCTGACAGTTTGATCATCAAGTTAAGTACGATGGATTCATCTATAAGTACTCATTTGTGATGAACGAAAGATCAATATTTATTGTACCATTGATTCAAAGCAAGTTTTTGAGGATCAAATGAAAAGGAAAAAGGCGAATGAAATGAAGAAATAAGAAGAAAAGAAGAAAGAAGAAGAAAATAATAAAGAGTTGAAAAAAAAGAGAGAAAAGCCTGAATTTGAAAAAAAATAGAGTAAAAATAATTTTATTGCTAGAAAAAGTGAGATTAAGGGAGCTATACATTCACAATAGTCTCTTATTGTACTTACGTATAAAGATGCCTTTTTGAGCACTAATGACCTTATCGGATCTTTGCCGAGCAATATTATTACTATTTTGTAGGAACTTATGGATGTTTTTCTCGAAGAGATACTGCCAGATTTGCTACCAATTTGAGAAATTGAACATCAAATTGATTTCATCCCTGGAGCGATAATTCTGAACCGTCTTGCATATAGAAATAACCTTGAGGAAACAAAGGAGCTTCAACGCTAAATCATGGAACTAATGGAAAAAGGGTATGTTCGAGAGAGCATGAGCTCATGTGCTATGAATGTGCTACTCGTCACTAAGAAGGATGGAACTTGGCGAATGTGCGTCGATTGTTGAGCTATTAACAATATCACGGTAAAATATCGACACCTTATTCCTCATTTGGATGATATGTTAGATGAACTACATGGATCTTATTTATTTTCGAAAATAGATCTTAAAAGTGGATATCATCAAATTAGAATGAAAGACGAAGATGAATGGAAAATTGCATTTAAAACAAAGCAAGGTTTATATGAATGGTTAGTTATGTGCTTTGGATTGACTAATGCACCTAGTACATTAATGAGATTAATGAACCATGTTTTATGTGCTTTTATTGGGAAGTTTGTAGTTGTATATTTTGTTGACATTCTAATCTACAATAAGACCATGGATGAACATGTAGTACACTTAACAACTGTTTTAGAAGCCTTAAAGGAAAGATAAATTGTTTGCCAATTTGAAGAAATGTGTTTTTTGTTCAGATAAACTTGTGTTTCTTGAGTATGTCATAAGTTCAAAAAGGATTGGAGTTGATGAGAAAAATATTAAGTCAATTCGAGATTGGCCAACACCTAATTCGTTAAGTATGGTAAGAAGTTTTCATGGATTGACTAGTTTTTATAGACGTTTTGTTCCTAATTTCAGTACTTATGTTACACCTCTTACTGCTGTTATAAAGAAGAATGTAGCATTTAATTGGGGAGTTGAGCAACAAAATGTATTCTAATTGATAAAGGATAAACTGACAAGTGTCCCATTGCTCGCCTTACCTAATTTTTCTAAAATGTTTGAAATTGAGTGTGATGCATAAGGGGTAGGTATTGGAGGTGTATTAATGCAGGAGGGAAGGCCAATTGCATATTTTTGTGAAAAGTTGAGTGGAGCAACCCTCAACTATCCTACCTACGACAAGGAGATGTATGCCCTAATTCGAACTCTACAAACATGGCAACACTATCTATGGTTAAAAGAGTTTGTGATTCACAATGATCATGAATTTCTTAAGCACCTCAAGGGGAAACACAAGTTGAACAAGCGTCACACTAGGTGGGTGGAGTTCATTGGGATATTTCCATATGTGATCAAGTATAAACAAGGTAAGGAAAATATAGTTATTGATGCGCTATCCCGAAGGTACGCTATGCTTGTAATCATTGAGTCTAAATTGCTTGGTTTTGATTATATTAAGGAATTATATGCAAAAGATCCTAATTTTTGTGATGTTATTAAAAATTGTACAAATGGTGGGTTTGGAAAATTTTATTTGCAAAATGGATTTATTTTTCGAGAAAACAAATTGTGTATCCCTCAATCTTCTTTGCGTAAGTTACTTGTTAGCTAAGTACATGCTGGAGGACTTATGAGACATTTTGGGGTAGCTAAGACTATGACAATATTGCATGAACAATTTATTTGGCACCACATGAAAAAGGATGTTGAGAAAACATGTTTTCGATGCATTACATGTAAGGAGTATAAGTCTAGGTAATAATCTCATGGCTTGTATACATCTCTTCCAATTCCTAGTGCACCTTGTATTGATATATCCATTGATTTCATTTTAGGATTACCAAGGACCAAGAGTAGGAGTGATTTTGTATTTGTAGTTGTTGACAAATTTTCAAAGATGGTACACTTCATTCCATGTCATAAAACTAATGATGCCTTGAATATTGCCAATTTGTTCTTTAGAGAAGTTGTTAGATTGCATGGTATGACTGAAACTACTGTTTCCGATCGTAATTCTAAATTCTTGAGTTACTTCTGGAAGACTTTATAGGGTAAATTGGGAACAAAATTTTTATTTTCAACAGCATGTCACCCACAAACTGATGGTTAAATAAAATTAATCAATATAATATTAGGTACTTTATTGTGTTCTATAATAAAAAAGAACTTGAAATCATGGGATATTATTTTCCACATGTTGAGTTTGCATATAATTGTTCTGTTCATTCTACGACTAAGTATTCACCATTTGAGATTGTATATGGTTTTAATCCATTGACCCCTCTAGATTTAACTCCACTCCCTGTTGATGAGTTAGTAAATTTTGATGGAAAGAGAAAAGCGGAGTTCGTGAGACAAATGCATGAGAAGACAAAAATGCACATTGAAAGGTAGATTAAAGCATATAAAAATCAAGCAAAGAAGGGTTGCAAAAATATCACATTTGAATCTAGGGATTGGGTTTGGCTTCATTTAAGGAAGAAAAGATTTCCAAAACAAAGACGATCAAAACCTCTTCCAAGAGGATATGAACCATTTCGAGTGTTGGAACACATCAACAATAATGCTTATAAGTTGGAGTTACCAGGTGTTAGCGCAAGTTTCAATGTCACTGATTTAATGCCCTTTGATGTAGATGACAAAAAAACCGAAGATTTGAGGACAAATAATTTTCAAGAGAGGGAGAATGATGTGAGTCCAACTAAGGGTGCTGCCAATTCTCAAGTCCCAATCACAATGTTAAGGGCTAAAAGAACTAAAGAAGAAATGCATGGGCTGATTGAAGTAAAGGTGGAAGCCCAATAGAGAAGTACACCAAGAGCCCAAAATAATGATACAATTCGAATGAGAGATTTATTAATATTATAAATCTTCCATAATATTAAATAAGGAAATAATATATTTCTTAGATATGTCTAAGATAATATAATAAGTCTATAATATTTATTATCTTAAATATCTCTAAATAAATGAACAAAAATATATTATCAATATTTTCTATATAAATAATTAATGGTTGGCATGTCAACCATAATATTTTATTTCCATATTTATAGAATAGCTAATATTTATAAGTGCTTATAAAATGCTAACTTTAGAGTTTTGTAAAGACAAATATTTGATTTCATTAATATTGTGAGGTTTATGTCCTTTTTTCTCTTTTGAAATAACTTTTGAACTTATAAGGTTTTTACTTGTATCGTTAAAGTAATTAGACTTATCACCAGGGTTTTCTAGCAGCTATTTTTAGAGAATTTGGGTGTGACATCTACATCTATCCGTACCATATTTTTTTAACTAAACAAGGTATATTACATTCTTTTTACTTGTGTCATGAAAGTTTTGGAGTTTTTTTTCCATATTTGATGTAGGGTGTCGTCAATATATTGGCGGAGTTTGTATCAATATCTTATATCACCCCATAATTTTCATAATTATGGTTTTGCCCTTAAGGGATGGTTCGTCTAATTTGAAAATTTACTTGATCCCATCCAAATTATGAAAATTTCTCAAAACATATCAAAATGACTCTTAAATTCTTATTCTAACAAAAATCACATTAGAACCTTTATTGTTTTTTAGAAAATTACAATTTTGCCATTTGCAAAAATTCTCATTTTACCTCTTTATTTTACAAAATTATTTTTTTTCCAATATAACCACTTTGCCCCCCATTTACCAAAAAATGATCATAACACTTAAAGATGGACATATGGCTGATAACACCTACAAGTGCATTCCCTTTTCTATGAATAAAATAGATTGATCTTCCAAAAGATTTAAAGTAGTTTATGGGCACTTTTATAGCTATCATGCGTCTTCAACCCTAGAAGGAACACAACGGGTATATTAAACCTCATACCAGATAGAGCAATAGAGCATTATTCAAATAATTAAAAGTCAAGGAAAAACCATGGGGAACTAAGCGACTTTGAGCAAACTATTGACATGAGAGGCTATAGGAAATATCACGCCTCGATCCGGTTTGGTCGGATCCCCGTGAACAACCTACCACTCTCCCAGTTTATTAAAGGGTTTTCCCTTATTATAATCCGTAAAGAGTAAGGCGTCCTTTAAACCTGCACCATTTCCTGGAATAGCATAATCAAAACTGCATAAAATTTAAAACTTTACATACCTGTCTTACATACATCTTAGTTGATTGTCTTTCAGGGTAGGCTTTCAGGAATTTCCTAAAAGGGATATAAGGGAGGAGGTGAGTACGACTACTCGGTGAATGGGTTTTTAAAGGTCTAATTTTAACTTTTAAGAAAAATATTTATATGGAGTGTGCTAAACTCCTTTCTTTTAAAAAATCCTTTCATTTAAAAATTTGGATTTTTCCATTATTTCTTAGTTACCGGTGTGTCATCACCCAACACACATCTTTCATTATGAAGGTTACACGCATTCACAAGTCAGTATCACTACTAAACCCGCTAGTGGCTTTGGAGAGACTTTTCCTGCCACCCGAATAGAAGTACGACCACTTCTACCTTGGGAATGAGTGGATGTACGCGACATCCGACTCACAATCCCGAAATCACTTCTTCGTGTCCGTATGAGGACAAAGACCTCATCTTGTCCCCACCCCGGTCTCATGTGCTTGGTGCTACTCCAAATTTTGCATAGACACTTGGAACGACGAACTGCCCTTATAGCCACTAGGTTGTCCAGTGCCCTTAGGATGCATCCCTACCCCTCATGGGCATCTTGATGATCCCATACTCATAGTGCATGCACAAACAATGTTTTTTCATATTGCCATGTAATCTGTGGTGCCACTGGTCCAACGGCCCCGACTCTCAACTCAACCTGCAGTTGTTTGTCTTGACTGGTCCGTCGACCTATTATGTCGCATTGCTGCACGTTAAATGAGCATGTCGATCCTATCTTGGTACCATGGTCAAACAATTTACTTATTAAGTTTTATGGCACAAATATCATGTTCGTGTACGAGCCCTTGCTCGTGCCAATTGGCCTTGGGCCCACTATACGAGATTTTCAAAATTGGGCATTTAGCCCCCATGTTCCAAAACTGAGGCCCCCGACCTATCAGAGCTATTCGAACTCCCGTTAAGAAGGTCTCCCAAATTATTTAAGCATTGGCACACAGTCAGGGGAGAGCACTTCCGACAAAACATATGTTTTCTCTATCTATTATATCGCCCGGGTATAAGGACACCTCCATTCATAACCGATGAACGAGTTTTCAACTTCCTTCGAGAAAATCTCATCATACCAACCGGGTATGATCTACTTGCAACCGGTAAGTAGTTTTTTCACATTATTTTCACATCACTTCCTCTAAGTAGTGATGTTTAAAATACCACTAAATAGTGGGTTTTTATACCGAGGTACTTATCATTCCCAACCGGGTATGATATAAAATTTCCACTCACACCCGGTAAGTGGTTTTAAATTTTAAGTTGTGCTCATCATCCCAACTGGGTATGATGTTAGTAGACCCACTCACCCATTAATGCCGTGAATTCTACTAGTCTAGTTCTTTGTATTCACACGAGCTTATCCTTGCTGGCGTTCCCAGTACTACGCGTTCCTACACGATATGAACATCTCGATTCAATATCTTTCGGCCTAATTGCCTTCATTCATTCCAAATGAATGGGAAAGTCAAACTTCCATTTATTTTCAATTAGGTCCCTAAAGTTATTTCTCTTTAACTTTAAGTCCCTAATGCCAGTTTTTTTCTCAAATTGAGTCCTGAAACTTCTAAAATTTATTATTGGACCTCAATTTATTCCATTTCACAAAAAGGGGATTAATTTACTAAATTTCCAATTTGGTCCTCCAATTTTTTTTCCAAAATTACCATTTTGCCCTTCCTTTACAAAAATTGTAAGTTTTGCCCCAAAAATTCCAAAATTTATCAATTGGTCCTCCAACATTATTTTCATGACCAACTGCCCCTCAATTTCATAAAATTTCATTTTGGTCCTAATTTCAAAAATCCTCAATTTCAACTCTTCAACTGCCGAATATGATTTCATCAAATTGACCGATCAAACACCTCTAATTGTTGAAATTGAGTTACTACATGTTCATATGATTCTAAGAAACTTTGAATCATAGATTTTAACGTCGGAACGAGCTCAAACGGAGCTTCGTCGGGAAACAGACTATAGAGAGAGAAAGCTTTGATTTGTCACCGGTGAGGGCACGACGGTCTGAGCTTTCAATCTGGGTAGATAGCTCTCATCTTAAGGTTCATCATAGAATCAAGAATCACATCAATTGATGCCGAATTGAGTTAGAATTTCATCATTGAAATTCTGCGAGTTCTATCTAGCATCGACTGGAAATTACAGAGGGGAGACAAATTGGCTTACCGTTCAGTCCAAATTCGGCCGTGGAAGGGCTGAGGAAGTGTTGGGAAGGCTTGGTTTGTCTTGAGGAGGGCTCAAAATGGCTGATTTCAACTCGGCCGAAATAGGGTAGCTTTGGTTTGCCGGAGTTGCTTCACTATTTCATCACGCTAGCGACTCTCGGAGTGAACGGAGACTATAGACGTGTAGCTGACTTCTCTCCGGTTCTAAAGAACTGACCTCACCTTGTTTGGCTTAGAAAATACCCCATGCCGGAGCTCTGGTTCGAGCTTCGCCAGAAAATGGAGCAGTTGAGAGAGAATAAAGTTTTTAGATGTGGAGAGGATGAATGGGGATGGACTCTTTATATAGGGAGCTTGGAGACCCATTGGTCGTCCGTTTGGCACCGTTATTGCTGATATTGAAGACCCAAAATGCCCCGAAGAGAAGTGTTTCTTCTTCACCAATGTTTCTTCAGTTTCCTAGCCAGTGAACAGTGCTGTCATCCTGAGGAAGAAGATGACACTCTTCCGAACCGGACTGGACTGGTTCGAACCAGGTTCAAAGTTTAAACTGGCCAATTCACCCCCCATTCGATCGAGTTTTTCAAATCTAAAAATCTATAAATTAATCTAAATTCATTCTCTATCCAATGGTGGCCTCAAATCTCCAATTTGAATTATTTAAGCCACGTAGAAAAATGAATTTAGGATTCGGTTCAAGAGTGGTTCAAATCGGTACGAAGCGGTTCGGATCCGGTTCACCTGAACCGGTTTTGTTTTCATCCCCAATTCCTTCACAAGTCCATTTCCATGTCTTTTGTGACTCCTAGGGTCACTTAGGGTCCATAAAATTCCCGGTTTACCATCTCTTTATCGATTCTGGTTCATAAACTAGCTTGGTCCTTAAACTGGTTCAATTCGGTTTGGGTCCGGTTCACCTGAATCAGTCTGGTTTTTCTCTCCCACTTTGTTCTAAGGTTCCTTCCCAAGGTTTATGAATTTCTTTGGAGTATAATGGAGTTGAATTCCTTTGTTTTGCCCGATCTCTATCGGTTCTGGTTCATGAACCGACTCGGTTCATAAATCGGTTCAATCCTATTGGACCCGGTTCATCCAAATCAGTCTAATTTTCCTCTTCCAATTTGTCCTAAGGTTCTTTTCCATTGTATTTTGAACCCTTTGGATCACCTTGGAGTTGTAAATTCCTAAATTACCCATTCCTAATTATCGGGTTTTTGAACCGATTCGGTTTTCTCACTTGGTTTGACTGGTTCTCTTCTGAGTTTTCCTTAGCTCAAAAGGGCGGGGTTTACCTAGCCTCATACTAGTGTGTTAGATGTTATAGTCTCTTATCAAGGTGGTCTAAAAAAGGCACTACAAACCACAAGTGGAATAGAACATAAGTCTATTTTATGGATGTGTGCTTTTTTACACGAAGGAAAAGTTGTGTGTGATGTCTGGTGAATACAAGATCCATTTGTTGAAACTTTGAATTCTTATATGGCATAAATAACATTTTCTTAAAATATTAATTATTATTATTTATAGTATGAGCTAAATCATGGATATGACGTCATGATGTAAGCTACCCTGCTCAATGAGTTGTGAACTCATTCCCATCCAAACACCCTTTTTAGGCAACTAAGATGATAAAAAGAAATGTAGATATTTGAGAAGTCACCATGAACCAAAGGTACGCCTTACATTAAATACTTGGTATTGTTATAATTTTTAAAGTTTATTTTCCAAATATTAATTGTATATTTTTGGGAAATAATTTGAGATGTTTTATTTGAGCCTTACATAATGATGGGCTTACAATGATGAGGCGCCCATTGTTGTAAAACCGAGAGAATGTGGCAGGTTGTTTGCAAGTCTTATTGGAGAAAAACCATATCGGGGTATGACATAGGGTATGTAAACCCCGCCCTTTTGAGTTAAGGAAAACCGAGAAAAGAACCGGTGAAACAAAGTAAGAAAACCAAAACGATTCACAAACCTGTTTATTGGGGAATGGGCAAATTAGAGAAATTTCAACTCCCTTGTGACCCAAAGAGATTTATAAACCTTGGAAAGGAACCTTAGAACCAAGTGGGAGAGAAAAATCAGATTGGTTTGGGTGAACTGGACCCGAATCGGATTAAACCGGTTTAAGAACCGAGTCAGTTTATGAACCGGAACTGATAGAGAGATGGTAAACCGAGAATATTATGGACCCTAAGTGACCTAAGGAGTCATAAAAGTCATGAAAAAGGACTTTAGGGTGAATTGGAGATGAAAACCAAACCGGTTAAGGTGAACCAGATTGAACCGGTTTGGACCAGTTTGAACCACTATTGACCGTTTTCCGGCAAAGCTCTGTTTGAGCTCGTTCCAGCGTTAAAACTTACGATTCAAAGTGCTATTGAATCGTATGAACATGTAGAAACTCAATTTCAACATCAATTCCAACAATTAGATGTGTTTGATCGGTCATTTTGATAAAATTAAATTCGACAGTGTTAATGAGTTGAAATTGAGGAAAAAATTTGGGAAAAAATGGGGATTTTTAAAAATTCGAAGGACTAATATGCAATTTTATAAAATTGAGGGTCAATTGGGCATGATAAGTTTGTTAAAAGGGCCAATTGAGGAATTTTAGAATTTTTGGGGTAAAATTTACCATTTTTGTAACTGAAGGGAAAAATGGTAATTTTGGAAAAAGTTGGGGGACCAAATTGAAAATTTGGGAAATTAAACCCCTTTTTGTGAAATTGAATAAATTGGGGCCCCAAGGGGAATTTTAAAAGTTTTGGGACTCAATTTGAGGAAAAACTGACATTAGGTACTTAAAGTTAATGAGAAATAACTTTAGGGACCTAATTGGAAATAAATACAAGTTTTGTTTTCTCATTCATTTGGAATGAATGATGGCTATTAGGCCGAAGGATAATGAACTGAGATGTTCATATCATGTAGGAACACGAAGTACTAGGAACGCTAGCATGGACAAGCTTGCATGAATACAAAGAATCGGTATAGTGGAATTCACTACATTAATTGGTGAGTGGGCTAATTTGGACTTCATACCCAATTGGGATGATTAACACTTTTATTTAATGAAAACCTTGTTACCAGTTATGATTGGGACTTTTAACATCATACCCGGTTAGGGTGATGAGCAAATTAAGCTAAAAACCACTTATCGGTTGTGAGTGGGATTTTTTTTTATCATACCTTGTTGGGGATGATAAGTACCTCAAAATGAAAACCCACTACTAAGTGGTATTTTAAACATCACAACTTAGAGGAGTGATGTGAAAATCATGCGTAAAAACTATTTACCAGTTGTAAGTAGATCATACCCAGTTGGTATGATGAAACTTACTCAGAGGAAGTTGAAAACCCGTTCATCGGTTATGAGCGGAGATGTCTTTATAACCGGTCGGTATAATGGACAGTTGAAAACCTATTTTTGTCCGAAGTGCTCTCCCCTAACTATGTGCCAATGGGAGCTTGAATAGCTCTTATAGGCCGGGGGCCTCGATTTTGGAACTTGGGGGCTAATATGCCCGATTTTGAACATCTCGTATAGTGGGCCCAAGGCTAGTTGGCACGACCAGGAGCTCATAGACAAACATGAGTTATATGCCATAAAACTTTAAATAAAGGAATTGTTTGGCCATGGTACCAAGATAGGACCGACATACTCAGTCAACTAGCGGCAGTGCGATATGACAGGTCAACGTACCAGTTAGGACAAACAACTGCATGTGGAGTTGAGGGTTGGGGCCGTTGGACCAGTGGCACCACATATTATATGGAATGATAAGAAAATACTAATTGTGCATGCACTGTGATTATGGGACCATTAAGATACCCAAGAGGAGTAGTGATGTATCCTAAGGGCATTGGACGACCTGGTGGGTATAAGGGCAGTTCGTCGTACCAGGTGACTGTGCAAAATTTGGAGTAGCACCAATAGAAAGACCGGGGTGGGGATGGGATGAGGTCTCTGTTCTCATACAGACATGAAGAATTGATTTCAGGATTGAGGGTCGGATGTCACGAACATCCACTCATTCTCAGGGTAGAAGTGGACGTACTTCTATCTAGGTGGCCGGTAAAGTCGCTCCGACGCCACAAGTGGGTTCAGTGGACAGGCAGGCCTGGGAATGTTTGTTTGACCTTCATGATGAAGGATGTGTGTTGGGTGATGACACACCGTAATTAATAAGGAAATGGTGGTAAAAATCGCAAGTTGATGTGAAAGGATTTTTGAAAGAAAGGAGTCTGGCACACTCCAATACAAGTCTTTTTCCTAAAAGTTAAAAGTTTTGAAAACCCATTCATTGAGTCATTGTACTCACCCCTCTCTTATATCCCTTTCAGTAAATTCCGGAAAGCCTACCCTTAAAGACCATCAATTAAGATGCCTATGAGACAGGTATGATAAATTTAAAATATTATGCAGTTTTGATTTATATTATTCTAGGAAAAGGTGCAGGTTTAAATGACGCCTTACTCTTTTTAGTTTATAATAAGGGGAAACCCTTTAATAAACCGGGAGAGTGACAGGTTGATCACGGGGATTCCGACCAAACCGGGTCAGGGCATGACAGGTTGACTCAAAATAGCAAATTGGTCAATTGAGGTCACCACCTTGTATAAAATGAAATTAGAAATCTTTATTTTTTAGAAAACTAGTTGAATTGGGCTGAACCGACTAATTTTTGATTTTAGGCCACTAAACCTGGTTTAATTGAATGAGTAAACGATCCAACTGGGTCAACAGACCAACTATGAGGTGAGCGCCCCATCAACACATTGAATGCATGGCGAGCACAACTAGTTAGCATACATATTAGCATATGGAAGCGCTGGCTAATTGGAGAGCGACACATGTCTGTTGTCAACGGTCAACTAATGAAAATCCACACCGGCTAGACTAACTAATCAAAGAGTGATACGTGTCACTCTTCAAAGGTCAACTGATAGAATTTCATGTCAATGGGATTAATGAATGAGTGGATGACACGTGACAAGTATGCTAGGTAAGTATCTAACTTGGATGTAAGAGAAATATTGACCAATCAACAAATGACATGTGGTGCTGCAACGTCAGAAACACCCAACTAACCTTGAGAGGACACATGGCATTAACACATGACATCAAATGGTGAATCTAACTTATTTAAATTAACCAATCATAGTACATCACATGCTAGAGTCTTAACGGTCATCTAATGATCAAATTAAGCCAACTACCATGTTGGATTAAACCACTAATGAGAGGTCACCATGTGACATGTTAGATGGTAAAAAAGTGACATGGGTGTCAATAAATTCAACCAATCACAATGCTGTACATGGTGGCTTGTACACACACACATAGTGTCATCTTCTATCTTCATACACCTAAATGGAAGAGGAGAGGGAAAACCGCCATAACTTCAATGAGTAGTAAATTACTCCGACAAAGCCTTAAATCATCGAGCTAATGGCCAACAGATTGTGGAACGGATAGAATCGAGAGTTCCTGATCTCTCTATATAAAGAGCTCACCACTCCCCCTCATCTTCTATACACCTCGAAAACTCAAAAACCTCCAGCTGCTCCATTTTTTGATCACCTGCAAACTAGAGCTCCAACTTAGGAACTTTTTTCTACCTTAGAACATGAATTTTGGTTCCCTAGAATCCTAAGAAAGTCCTCAATCTAATAGCATACTCCGTTCATCTTGAGAATCACTAGAGAAATGTTAACGAGCTCACACATTACAATCGCTCAAAAGCCCAAATGCTCTTAGCACAACTCAAGCTCAATTCAAGCTACCTCCAGGCCATCCACAATCGAGCCAAGCGCCCCCGACCATCCTTAGTTGAGCCACATCCTCCCTTGACCCTAGGGGTAAGTCCCTACCACCGCCTTTCGTCAAAGTATTTAAATTATAGAGTGATTTTTACTGAAAATGTACTAAATCAAATTCTAATTACTCATGCCACCAATTGAGGCACCATTTGATGCTAATGGATCATATGGAAGAGAACTGACTTCCCATACCGAGAGATTTGGTTGTCATGCCCTCATTGATAAGAAAATAAACCTTTATCTCTAGAAATATTTACCGGCGAAGCTGCATTTTGGGTCATTTCTAGGTTAAATTAGATGAATTCAAGCTTAGAATGATCATGGGGACATATGGGAGACGATTAGTATCATGTTAGGGTTGAATTGATAAGGTTTAAACTTGATTTCATGATAATCAAAGTTTGAGGACTAAATTGCAAAATTTAGAATGTTGGGGATTAAATTACAATATTCAAAAAGTTGAGGACTATATTGCTAATAGTGATAAATCAGCTACCCAAATGGAAATAAATGGAGATTAGGGACCTGAAGAAAAGATTTAAGAATCTTAGGGACGTAATTGGGAATAAGGTATAACTTAGAGACCCATATGCAAATAATGAAAAGGTAAGGTTCTTAAGTATAATTACCTTAATTTATGGGACTTAATTTTTTGATTTGTTATAGAGACCGATCACCTACTTACGATTGAAGGAAAAGCATGAAAATTTGGAAATCCCAGAGGCAAACAAGTCAATAAACATGGGTGAGTGAGATTTCTGGAATCGAGTACGATTAAGCTGATGAAACAATAACACTCACATATTTGATAGCTTGAACTACCTTAAACTTTTTATGGGTTATATTCCTATTGATATCATGAATACCACTAAAATTGTTTTGTAAACTTTTGAAATTATTGTTGTGAAAATCCTTTTCAAAGGTAGGATCTAACTCTATTCCTTGATGCTGGAAATGGGCCAAACTCATGATAAATGGAAGTAGGATAGGTTCATATTTTGACAAGTTAGCCCAAGGCTAGTGTTTTAAAAGATGTGGGCCCAAAGCAAAAGGAAATGGGTCAAGTCCCATAAACAATGTGATCATTACCTATGAGCATGTCAAAAATACTAAAATATGTGATTTGTGTGTAATGGGCCATTCTAGTAAATACTATCGAGCTAGAGACGAGTCTCATCTCGTAGGGTTGATTGTACAAAGACAATGGTCTTAAAATATGACATTTGATTGTGTATGAACATATATGAGACCATAAGATGCTTGGTATGGGGTAGTAATGGTTCAAAGGACTGCTTGTTAGTAAGGCTAGTACAAGGGAAGCTATCGCTCAGCTAGTATGTCAAGAGATCTAGGAGTCATATATGCACATTAAACCTGGTGAAGGTGAAAGATATAGTCCTTTAGTAGCGGGCAACCAAATCAACAATTCTGTGGATGGGGGCAATGTTTCCACACAGATAGTCTAATCTTATCAAAGAAATGGAAAAGGTTGTAGCCTTGTACCATGGTGGTCAGTAAAGTCGTTTTGAACCATAAGTGGGACATATAGGATTTTTGTTCTCCGAATGTGTGATCCCTTCCATGATGGAACATGTAAATCCTATCTCTTTATAGTTAATAAAATAGGGAAAAGAACCACACATTTTGAAAGAGAAAATCGAGCCAGTTCACAAACCATAACAGACAAGAAAAGGGTAAATTGAGGAATTGACAAATCCTGAGTGGCTGAAAGAGTCATACAAATCATGGAAAAGAACTTTGGAACAAATGAGAAGAGAAAACCAGATCGACTCAGGGTGAACCAGACCTGAACCAAATTGAAATAGATTGAACCTGTTTGAACCATACTTGAACTGGGTTTTAAATTCATTTTTCTTGGTGGCTTAAAATGATCAAATTAGGGAATTGAAGCCACCATTAGATGGAGAATAAATTTATATAAATTTAGAAAATTTTAACTTTGAGAAAATTGGTCGAATCGAGCCTGAACCGACCAATTTACGCATTGAACCCAGTTTGACCAGTATGATCCATTTCAAAACAGTGTCATCTTCTTCCTTTGGATGCCAGCACTGTTCATTCAATGTTGAAAATGGATAACGCTAGCGAAGGAAAATGGCACCGATCCAGTCATTTCTAGGCGAGGATAAACTCAACCAAAAAGGAAATTTGTTGGGTAAAGGGTACTTGAGCTCCCTATATAAAGAGCTCCTCTCCATTTATCCTCCACACACATGAAATCTCTATTCTCTCTCAACCGCTCCATTTTCTGAAGAATCTCAAACCAGAGCTCCGATATATGCATTTCTCTTACCATCAGACGGCAAGGTCGGGTCCTATAGACTTCGGAGGAAGTCAACTACCTGATAGCACCTTCTTTCGACCTGAGGACCATTGGAGAAGTGTGAGCGGAATCAAATAGTGAAGCAGTTCTGATGGACCGAAACTTCCATGTTTTGACTGTCACGCCCCAACCTGGTTTGGGGATCCCCATGAGCAACCCGCCACTCTCCCAGTTTATTAAGGGTTTTCCCCTTCTTTAAATCATTAAGTGTAATGTGTCCTTTTTACCTGTACCTTTCATGGTATAACATTAATCAAAACTGAATAAATTTAAACTTATGTACCTGCATTGTAGGTTTATCTATTGGAAGGTCTTTAGGTAGGTTTTTCCCACGGTTACTTGAAAAGGGGTAAAGGGAGGGGGTGAGTTCGACAACTCAGTGAATGGGTTTTTGAAAAATGAGTTTCTATAAAATGGTTTTGAATTGGAGTGTGCCAAACTTCTTATTTCCTTTAAAATCATTTCTTCCTTGAATTCCCAGTTATTCAAAACTAATTTCCTCATTATCTACAATCGGTGTGTTTAATAATCAACACATGCCCTTTATCATGAAGGGATCACACATTCGTAGGGCACCCCGTCCACTGCACCTACTTGTGGCGTCGGTGCAACTTTACCGGCCACCTAGATAGATGCCTGTCCACTTCTACCCTAGGAATGAGTGGATGTTTGTGACATCCGACCCTCAAACTCGAAAAGAAACTCCATTTCCGTATGAGGACATATGCCATATCCCAACCCCACCCCGGTCTCATGCGCATGAAGCTACGTCGAGCTTCCCTAACTGCTAGCATGACAAACTGCCCTTATCTCCACCATGTCGTCCAGTAGCCCTAGGGTGTCTTGATGGTCCCGAACCTCAAGTGCATGCACAAACAAAGTTTTCCATAAAGCCATTAATCTTTGGTGCCACTAGTCCAACGACCCCAACTCTCAACTCAACCTTAGCTATTTTTCTAGTCCGGTCCATCGACCTAGTCCTGTCGCACTACGCCCAGTCCATCGAGTATGTCGGTCTTGTCTTGGTTCCATGACCAAATCACATAATCATTCATTTAGATATTTTCATGGCTTATCAACATGTTTGTTTATGACCTTCTGCTCGTGCCAACTGGCCTTGGGCCCACTGTACGAGATTTTCAAAACTGGACATTTTAGCTCCCAAGTTCCAAAACCGAGGCCTCTAGCCTATATGAGTAACTCGAGCTCTCATCAAGAAGGTTTCCCAAAATTTTTAAGCATTGACACACAGTCAAGGGAGAACACTTCTAACAAAATAAATTTCAACTCATCTCTCACACCAACTGGGTGTGATTACATCTTCTCTTACAACCGGTAAGCAGGTTTTCCACCTCCTTCTAGGAAGTTCATCATACCAATCGGGTATGATCTACTTATAATCGGTAAATAGTTTTTTTGCATAGTTCTCACATCACCCCAACCAGGTGTGATGTTAAAATTCCACATAGTAGTGGTTTTTCATATCCGATGTACTTATCATGCCAACCGTGTATGATATGAAAAATCCCACTCATCCGGTAAGTGCTGTGCATTTCTCTTGGTTGGATTTTTTCCTCCACGCAAGCTTATCTTTGCTGGTGTTCTGATCCTTTGTGTTCGTACATGATTTTGGACATCCTTGTTTATTAACATGTGGCATAATAGCTTTCGTTCCTCACGTATGAACAAAAATGCCCAAATTTTAATTATTTGTATTTAGGCCCCTAAAGTTCTTTTACTTTAACTTGAGGTCCTCAATGCTAATTTTTCCCCAAATTGAGTCCCGAAACTTCTAAAATTCACTATGGGCCATCAATTTATTCAAAATCACAAAAGGGGTTCAAGTTTCCCAAATTTGCAATTTGGTCCCCAACTTTTCAAAAATCAACATTTTGCCCCTACTTTACAAAAATGGCAATTTAACCCCAATAAATTAAAAAAATCAACCAATTGGTCCTCCAACATCTTTTTCATGGCCAATTGGCCCTCATTTTAGAAAATTGCACTTTGGTCCCTCAATTTTACGAAATCCCCAATTTCCTCAAAAAATTTTCTCATTTTTCCCCCTTTCAAACTGGCCGAATTGGATTTCATCAAATTGACCATTCAATCAGGGTTTATTGATCCAATTGAAGGTATGGATCAGTTCCTACACTTCCACACGATTTAATAGAGCTTTGAATCACATCATTTGGGCCAGAATTGATCTCAAACGGAGATTACTTGGAAAACTAAACTGAAAGAGAGAAAGCTTCGAAAGCTTACCGTTGGGGGTGCGGCGGTCTGAGCTTTCAATCGGGACAGGTAGCTTTCATCCTGAGGTTACTCATAGGACCAAGAATTAAAACAATTCATGTTGAATTGAGGGAGAATTTGGTTAGTGATTTTTTGTCGGTTCTCTCTCTAACAATGATCGAGAATTATAGAGGGGAGTCAAATTGGCTTACCTTTCCACTCTAATTCGATCGTATGAAAACTATGGAAGTGTTGAGAGAGCTTAGTTTGGCATGAGGAGGGGTCAATTTAGCCATTTTCAGCTGAACCAAAATAAGGGAGCTTCGGTTCATCGGTGCTGCTTCACTGTTTGGTTTGAAACGCCCTGAACAGAGACTTTCCATCTTTGCCAGTGCTGCTCGCTTTTTCAGTGAGTGAACAGTGCTGTCATCTGAAGGAAGAAGATGACACTGTTCTGAACCACATCGGTCCGAATCGGGTTCAATGCTTAAATCGGTCGGTTCAGGCCAAATTCGACTGAGTTTTTCAAATTTAAAAATTTCTAAATTCATCTAAATTTATTCTCTATCCAATGGTGGCTTAAATACTCAAATTTGAATTTTCTAAGCCACCTAGAAAAATGAGTTTAGAAATCGGATCAATAGTTGTTCAAATTGGTTTAGGTCCGGTTCACCTGAACTGGTTTGGTTTTCTCTTCCAATTAATCCTAAAGTCCTTTCTCATGACTTTTGTGACTCTTTAGGCCACTCAGGATTTATAAATTTCCCAATTTTCCCTTTCTCTATCGGTTACAGTTTATAAACTAACTCGGTTTTGTCTTTGGAAATGACTGCTTCTTTTCCCAGTTTTTCTTATTATCAAAGGACAAGGTTTGCATTGGCTTAGCTGAATTCGGTCAAATTCAGCCATTCTCTGGCCAAACCAAGCCTTCCGAACACCCCCACAGCCCTTATACGACCTCAACAGAGCTAAAAGATAAGCCAATTCGGCACTTCTTAGTCGTTACAGGTCGGAGTTAGAGAGAGAAAGTTCTAAATTTCACTAACAAAAATTTCCCTCGATTCTATATCAATTGTAGTAATTCATGATTCTAGAAAGAACTTGAGTACAAGAGCTATCTTCTCCAATCGAGAGCTTGGACTGCTGCACCTTCGATGGTAAGCTTTCAAAGATTTCTCTCTCTACCAGCAGTTTTCTGGTGAAGCCTTGTTTGAGTTCAATTCGGACCCAAATTGTGTGATTCAAAGCTCAATTGAATCGTATGGAAGTGTAGGAACTGATCCATATTTCAATTTGAGCAAATAACCCCAAATGAATGGACAATTTGAAAAAAATCAAATTTGGTCAGTTTGAAGGGGAGAAATTGGGGGAACATTTTGGGGAAAATTGGGAATTTCAAAAAAATTGAGGCACCTTTTTGCAATTTCCCAAAATTGAACGCCAATTGACCTTGAGAAAGATGTTGGAGGACCAATTGGTCGATTTTTGAAATATTTGGGGTCAAATTGCCATTTTTGGAAAGTAGGGGCATAATGGTATTTGAAAAGTTGGGCACAAAATTGGAAATTTTGAAAATTTGAGCCCATTATACAATTTTGAGTGAATTGAGGACTCAAAGAAACTTTTGGAATCCTTAGGACTCAATTTTGGGAAAAATTTGCATTAGGGACCTAATGTTAAGGAAAAATGAACTTTAGGAACCTAAGTGCAATTAATCGATAAATTATGAGCCTAGGCTGTTATGGCAAATTGAAATTGATAAGGCTGCCCAAATCGGTAGAAACATGTGTGATCGAAACGAAAGCAAGAGAAATCTCACGTAGACTTGGAAAACCAACTGGAGATGAATATATCACAGTTATCGAATGAGTGAAGATATTTATATCATATCCAGTTGGGATGGTGAACACTTTAGAAACAAAAAACCACTTTTGAGTGGGACTTTAACATCATACCTAGTTGGGGTGATGGGAAATTTAAGCTAAGACCTACTTACCAGTTGTAAGTAGAAGAAATCATACCCGATTGGTATGATGAACTTCCTTGAAGGAAGGAGAAACCTGCTTGCCGATTGTAAAAGGAGATATCATCACACCCGGTTGGTGGGATCAAGTGAAAATATATTTTTTTGTCAGAAGTGTTCTCCCCTTACTATGTGCCAATTCTTAAACTATTTGGAGACCTTCTTGACAGGAGCTCAAATAGCTCATATAGGATAGATGCCTTAGTTTTTGAACTCATGGGGCTAAATGCCCGATTTTGGAAAATCACGTACAGTGGGCCCAAATCCTGTGGGCACGAGTAGGCGCTTGTAAACAAACATAAGTTAAATAAAGCATTGAAATTTCTAATGAAATGGTTGTGTGATTTTGCCATGGTACCAAGTCAGGACCGATAGTACTCAATGGACTTGCGACAGTGCATGAGGGCTAGGTCGACAGACCGACTTAGACACATTGCTGCAGGTCGAGTTGAGGGTCGAGGCCATTGGACCAGTGGCACCAAAGATAATGGCTATATGTGAAAACTATTATTTTGTGCAGGCACTCTTGGTACAAGACCATCAAGACACCTAAGAGGGGTATTGATGGGTCCTAAGGGCTACTATACGACATGCTGGAGATAAGGGAAGTTCATCATGCCAGTCAGTCGAGAAGCTTTGAGTTGCTTCTTGCGCATGAGACCGGTGTGAGGTTGGGATGAGGTCTCTGTACTCATATGGACACTGAGTGGTATTCGGGTTTGAGGGTCGGATGTCGAGAACATTCACTCAGACCTAGGGTAGAAGTGGACAAACTTCTATCTTGGTGCTAGGAAAAGACGCTTTGAGCCACAAGTGGGTGTAGTGGACAGGTTGCACCTGTGAATGTTTGTTAGCCTTCCTGATGAACGACATGTGTTAGTTTCCAAAACACACCTTATATGGAAATGGGAAAAAGGTTTTGAAAATCGAAACTTGAGAAAATATCCTTCTTAAAGAAATGATAATCTTGGCACACTTTGAACAAATTTATTTCTTAAAAACTCACTCCCTACACCCGCTCACTAAGTTGTAGAACACACCCCCCCCTCCCCCCCCCTCCCCCCCCCTCCCCCCCCCCCCCCCCCCCCCCCCCCCCCCCGCCCTTTTATCTCTTTCAAGTAACCAAAGAAAGACCTTTCCTATAGACCCTACTAAATTGGAACAAAACAGGTATGTCTATTTTAAAATAATTAGTTTTGTATAATTCTATTCAAAGAAAGACAGGTTGAAGGACTCCTTACTCCTCCCCCCCCCCCCTTTTATCTCTTTCAAGTAACCAAAGAAAGACCTTTCCTATAGACCCTACTAATTTGGAACAAGACAGATATGTCTATTTTAAAATAATTAGTTTTGTATAATTGTATTCAAAGAAAGATAGGTTGAAGGACTCCTTACTCCTCGCAGTTTAGAAAGGTGGAAACCCTTGATAGACCACAAGAGTGGTAGGTTGTTCACGGGGATCTAACCAAAATGGGTCGGGGCATGACAACTTGAGTGGTATCGGAGCTTGTTTCCTCGAATGAATTATCAAGACTATATAACATAATAACTAAGAGGAATAAATCATAAAATTTTAGATGGCTCCGAAGAGAGGAACCAAGAGAACAAGAGTCGTAGTTTCTAACATTGCCCAATAACCCCTTCTTGTGGAAACTCACCGAGAAGCTTAGATAGTTCCACCTGGACTATGCTCGGAACATCAGAGATTGTACGAGGAATTCACTCGAGTATTTGGACGACCTAACCTCACCCCTGAGGTTGGCACCAAATCTTGAGCTGTGCTAGAGGAAGTACAATCTCACCCCTCCTGTGGGCAGGTGGGGCACTTTGCAAAGGAATGCCCCACTTTTAGAGAGAATAAGTAATGGAACACGCTTGGACCAATTTAAGGGAACCCAAGGACTCTCAGGTAGGACGCCACAACCAGGGTACCAGCTAGGGTATACAACCTCATCTAGGAAGAGGCTAGAAAAGACCCTATTACCATAATGGGTACTTCCCAAAACCTCCCTAACTAAGATTGAGACAACTTGTAAATTGATTTTTCTTATCCAATAAAGAAATTTCTTCTTCTAAAACATGCGTTCTTTTCAATTAGGGTACATACACTTGTGGGGGAGAAAAGTCTATGCCCTCTTCGACTCGGGAGGGGAGAGATCCTTCATAAAGAAAGATCTAATCCCAAGTCTTCCCCTAGAATATACCTCCCTAGAACAAAACCTTAATATCCTCACACCCTTAGGATAAGGACAAAATAGGGACAAACAATTAAAGGGATGTGAGATCATGATTGGAAGAGTTAAACTAGAGGCATATTTAATCCCATTACCTCTAAGGGAGGTAGAAATAATATTGGGAATAGATTGTTGAGTACCCATCAAGCCAAGATGAATTGTGGGAAGAATGTAATAACTTTCCACACTCCCGAAACACTCGGACTATGTTTCCAAGCAGACAGAAGGAAGGTAGAAGTACAAATAGTGTCCCACATATGAGCTCAAAAGATGATACAGAAAGGTTGTGAAGCTTTTCTAGCAATCATCAACGAGAAGTCCGGGGAGAAGGGACCAAAAGGCATCCTAGTAGTTGAACACTACCTGAACGTATTTCTAGAAGAATTACCTAGATTACCCCCAAGCCGACAACTGGAATTTACCATAGAAGTAATCCCCATAACATATTGATGTGAATCCGACTAACGAGAGTACGAATTCACAAGTTCAATAAACCAGACTTGCAATGAAGCTGAACACTTTGTCACCAATTGGGATAAATGATCACTTGAGACTTCAAGAGGGCCCAATCATAAGGTCAAGGGCTAAAAGATTCAAAAAAGCTTTATATGGGCTGATTAAAGAGATTGCTGAATATTCAAATAGAAGCCCAAATGAAGAGCCCAAGATGAGCCCAAAAGAAGGTCCAGATTTAATTAATAAGGAGAGATTTATAAATATAATAAATCTCTTAGGATAATACTAGGTAGTCAGATTAGATAAGGTTAGCTTATAACCATAATAGATTTTTTCCACATTATGTGGGTCATTTGGTTGTTTTCTGAGCCTATAAAAGGCATACTCCACAGCATTGGAGAGACACACTTTGGAATTTATATCTTGTGAGGTTTTATCTTCTTTCTATCTTGAAAGAGCTTTTGAACTTATCAGGTTTTTACCTGTGGCATTCAAGCAATCAAGACTTATCACCCGAGGTTTTCTAAGAGTTCTTCTTAGAGGATTTGGGTGTGGCGTCTACATATCCCATACCTTGTTTCTCACATAAACAAGGTATATTCCATCTTTTCGCACTTGCGTTGTGAAAGTCTTGGGATCGTTGCCATATTTGGTGTAGGGTGTCGTCAGCATATTGGCGAGGTTCGCATCACATATCCTATATCTTAAGCCCCTTATCGTATGGCTCTAGTAGAGTTAAAAGAATTAAAAAGAGCAACTGGACGAGCTATTAGAAAAGGGTTTCATATGCGCTAGTCAGTCTCCATGGTGTGCACCAGTCGAATCCTCATGAGCAACCCGCCACTCTTTCGATTTATTAAGGATTTTCCCCTTCTTTAAACCGTGAGGAGTAAGGCGTCCTTTATACATGTACCTTTCTTGGAATAACATTAATCAAAACTAAATGGATTAAATTTACATACTTGTCTTGTAGGTATAGCTAGCGAAATGTATGTAGCTAAGTTTTTCCTTCAGTTACCTAAAAAGGGGTAAAGGGAGGAGGTGAGTTCAACAACTCAATGAATGAGTGTTTGAAACATAAGTTTCTAGAAAATAGTTTGAATTGGAGTGTGCCAAACTCCTTATTTACTTTAAAATCGTTTCTTCCTCAATTTCTTGGTTTTCAAAACTATAGTCGATGTGTTTAACAATCAACATACGCCCTTCATCATGAAGGGATCACACATTTGCAGGGCAACCCGTCCACTGCACCCACTTGTGGCATCAGAGCGACTTTATCGGCCACCTAGATAGAAGCCTGTCCACTTCTACCATGTGAATGAGTGAATGTTTGTGACATTCGACCCTCAAAGCCGAAAAGAAACTCCGTGTCTATATGAGGACAGATACCTCATCCTAACCCCCACCCTGGTCTCATGCGCATGAAGCTACGTCGAGCTTCCTTGACAGCTGGCACGACAAACTACCCTTATCTCCACCATGTCATCCAGTAGCCCTTAGGATGCATCACTACCCCTCTTAGGCATCTTGATGTTCCCGAACCTCAAGTGCATGCCCAAATAATAGTTTTTCCATAAAGCCATTAATCTTTGTTGCCACTGGTCCAATGGTCCCGACCCTCAACTTGACCTGCAGCTGTTTGTCTAGACCGGTTCGTTGACCAGGTCTTGTCACACTATCACCATTCCATCAAGTATGGCGGTCCTGTCTTGGTACCATGGCCAAATCACATCATTCATTAAAATTTGCATGGTTTAACATCATGTTTATTTATGAGCTCCTGCTGATGCCAAATGACCTTGGGCCCACTATACAAGATTTTCAAAATTGGGCATTTTAGCCCCCAAGTTCCAAAACCGAGGCCTCTGGCCTAACTGAGCTATTTGAGTTCTTGTCAGGAAGGCCTCCCAAAATTTTTAAGCAATGGCACACAGTTAGGGGAGAATACTTCTGACAAAATATCTTTTAACTCAAGGATCACACCAAGTAGATGTGATGACATTTCTGCTTACAATCGGTAAATAGGTTTTCCACTTCCTTCCAGGAAGTTCATCATACTAACCAGGTATGATCTTGTAAACCCCGCACTTTTGAGTTAAGGAAAACCGGGAAAGAACGGGTCAACCCAAGTAAGAAAACCGAGTCGTTTTGCAAACCAAATCATTTGGGAACAAGCAATTTGGAAATTTACAATTTCCAGGTGATCCAAAGGGTTCATTAAACCTTGGAAAAGAAACTTAAGACAAGTTAGAAGACAAAAACCAAATTGGTTTAGGTGAACAAGAATCCATAAGAACATTGAAGTTAAGCGTGCTTGCCCGAGAGTAGTGTGAGGATGGGTGACCTCTTACGAACGCACGCCTTATCATAAATAGCCATAAATTAATATATATTAAATTATTATAATTAATACAAAAATTTAATACCAAAATTAAATTATTAGAATTAATACCAATAATTTATGGCAATATTAATACTAGTAATAAATCCCTCCCATTTAATACATGATTTTACACCTATATAAAGATGTCAGCCTCATTCATTCTCGACACACTTGAACACTTCTCTCTCTCTCTACTGCTCCATTTCCTGATGAAGCTCGAACCAGAGTTTCAACTTAAACATTTTTCTTAACCTTGAAAGGAGAGGTTGAGCTCTTTAGAACCGGGGAGAAGATAGTTATCTGATAGCAAACTCCAGTCAATTAGAGAATCGTTGGAGAAGCACCGACATGATGGAACAGTGAAGCAGCTTTGGCGGACCGAAGCTGCCCTATTTCAGCCAAGGTGAAATTAGCCATTTCAAGCCCTCCCAACACTTCCTCAGCCTCTCCACGACCGAATTAGGACCGAAAGGTAAGCCAATTTGGCTCCCCTTTACAATTTTTGATCGGTGCTAAGAGAGGGTCGACCGAATTTCAATGAAGAAATTCTAATCCAATTCCGCATCAATTGATGTGATTCTTGATTCTAGGATGAACCTCAGGACGAGAGCTATCTGCCCAGATCGAAAGCTCGGACCGCTGTGCCTTCACCAGTGAGTAATCGAAGCTTTCTCTCTCTATAGTTCATTTTTGGGCGAAGCTCCGTTTGAGCTCGTCCCGTCATTAAAACTTGTGATTCACATTTCTAAAGAATTTTATGAACATGTAGAAACTCAATTTCAACTTCAATTTCAACAATGGGAAACGTTTGATTGGTCAATTTGATGAAATCAGATTCGGCTGTGTTAATAAGTTGGAATTGGGGGAAAATTGGGGATTTTCAAAATTTAAAGGATCAAAATGAAATTTTATAAAATTGAGGGTCAATTGGGCATGAAAATAATGTTGGAGGACCAATTGAGGAATTTTGAAATTTTTGGGGCAAAATTTACCATTTTTGTTAAGGAAGGGCAAAATGGTAATTTTGGAAAAGTTGGGGGACCAAATTGGAAACTTGGGAAATTAAACCCCTTTTGTGAAATGGAATAAATTGAGATCCTATGATAAATTTTAGATGTTTCGGGACTCAATTTGAGGGAAAACCGGCATTTGGGACTTAAAGTTAAAGAGAAATAACTTTAGGGACCTAATTGCAAATAAATGAAAGTCTGACTTTCTCATTCATTTCATTTGGAATGAATGAAGGCAATTAGGCCGAAGGATAATGAACCAAGATGTTCATATCATGTAGGAACACGAAGTACGTGGAACGCCAGTAAGGACATGCTCGCATGAATACCAAGAACCGGTTTAGTGGAATTCACGAAATTAACGGGTGAGTGGGTTTACTAACATCATATCTGGTTGGGATAATGAGCACAAATTAAAGATAAAAACCACTTACCGGTTATGAGTGGAAATTTTATATCATACCCGGCAGGGGATGATAAGTACCTCGGTATAAAAACCCACTGTTTAGTGGTATTTTAATCATTACCACTTAGAGAAAGTGATGTGAAAATTATGCAGAAAAACTACTTACCAGTTGTAAGTAGATCATACTCGATTGGTATGATGAGACTTTCTCGGAGGAAGTTGAAAACCCGTTCATCGGTTATGAACGGAGATGTCCTTATACTGGTTAGTACAATGGACAGTGAAAACCTATTTTGTCGGAAGTCTTCTCCCTTGACTGTGTGCCAATACTTAAACTATTTAGGAGACCTTCTTGACGGGAGCTCAAATAGCTCTTATAGGCCGGGGCCTCGATTTTGGGACTTGAGGGCTAGAATGCCCAGTTTTTTGAAAATATCATACAGTGGGCCCAAGGCTAGTTGGCACATGTAGGAGCTCGTAAATGAACATGATATATGTGCCATAAAACTTAATAAGTAAATTGTTTGGCCATGGTATCAAGATAGGACCGACATGCTCTGTCAACTAGCGGTAGTGCGACATGACAAGTTGACAGACTAGTCAAGACAAAGAACTGCAGGTTGAGTTGAGAGTCGGGGCCGTTGGACCAGTGGCACCATATATTACATGGCTTGATAAGAAAACATTGTTTGTGCATGCACTATGAGTACGGGATCATCAAGACGCCCATGAGGGGTAGTGATGTGTCCTAAGGGCCCTGGACGACCCGGTGAGTATAAGGGCAGATCGTCGTTCCAGGTGTCTGTGTGAAATTTGGAGTAGCACTAAGCGCATAAGACTGGGGTGGGGACGGGATGAGGTCTCTGTCCTCATATGGACACGAAGAAGTGATTTCGGGATTGTGGATCGGATGTTGCGTACATCCACTCATTCCCAGGGTAGAAGTGGTCATACTTCTATCCGGGTGGCAGGAAAAGTCACTCCAAAGCTACTAGCGGGTTCAGTAGTGATACTGACTTGCGAATGTGTATAACCTTCATGATGAAGGATGTGTGTTGGTTGTTGACACACCGGTAACTAAGAAATAATAGAAAAATCCAAATTTTTAAATGGAGTGATTTTTGAAAAAAAGGAGTCTGGCACACCCCATATAAATAATTTTCTTAAAAGTTAAAAGTAGATCTTTAAAAACCCATTCACTGAGTTGTCATACTCACCCCCTCCCTTATATCCCTTTTAGAAAATCTCGGAAAGCCTACCCTAAAAGACAATCAACTAAGATGCCTGTAAGACAGGTATGTAAAGTTTAAAATTTCATGCAGTTTTGATTATGCTATTCTAGGAAATGGTGCAGGTTTAAAGGACGCCTTACTCTTTACGGATTATAATAAGGCGAAACCCTTTAATAAACCGGGAGAGTGGGGGGTTGTTCACGGGGATCCGATCAAACTGGGTCGGGGCATGACAGATCTACTTACAACCGGTAAGTAGTTTTTTTTTTCGTGTCGTTTCCACATCACTCTAACCTGGTGTGATGTTAAAATCCCACATGGTAGTGGTTTTTCATTCCAAGATATTCATCATCCCAACCGGGTATAATGGGAAAATTCCCACTCACCTGGTAAGTGCATTGTATTTTCCTCTAAAGAGAGCTTGGTTTGGCCTAAAGAGAGCTCGAATTGGCTGATTTCAACTCGATAGAAATAGGGCAGCTTTGGTCTGCCGGAGTTGCTTCACTGTTCGATCATGCTGGTGCTTCTTCGTTAATCCTCGAAGCAATTGGAAACTACCATTGGGTAGCTGACTTCTCTTCGAATCTAAGGAACCCAACCTCACCTTCTTCAGCTTAGAAAAACCCCAAGGTCAGAGCTCTTGTTTGAACTTCACCGAAAAATGGAGCAATAGGGGGAGAGAGGAGATTTCAGGTGTGAGGAGGATGAATGAGGATGAGCTCTTTATATAGGGAGCTCGGGGACTCCTTGGCCATCCGATTGGTGCCTTTGTGGCGGTCATTTATTGCCTAAAACTCCTTGAATGGAGACTTTTCATCTTCATCAATGCTGCTCAATTTTTTGATGAGTGAACAATGCTATCATCTAAAGGAAGAAGATGACACTGTTCCGAACCGGACCGGATCGGTCTGAACCGGGTTCAATGTTTAAACTAGCTGGTTCATGCCAAATTCGACCGAGTTTTTAAAAATTAAAAATTTGTAAATTCATCTAAATTCATTCTCTATCTAATGGTGGCTTCAATTCTCCAATTTGAATTTTCTAAGCCACCTAGAAAAATGAATTTAGAAATCGGTTCAATAATGTTTCAATCCGGTTTAGGTCCTGTTCACCTGAGTTGATTTTGTTTTCACCTCCAATTCATCCTAAAGTCCTTTCTTATAAATTTTTGTGACTCTTTAGGTCACTCGGGATTTATAAATTTCCTAGTTTCCCCTTTTTCTATTGGTTACAGTTTATAAAACAACTCTATTTTCTCTTTGAAAATGCCCGATTCTTTTCCCGTTTTTTTTATTATCAAAGGACGGGGCTTACATCCTTGGTTGAATTACCTATTCTACCAACTATAAGGAGCAACTTACTTCTCCAAGATAGACCTTTAGTTAGGATACCACCAACTCAGGATCCGAGAGGAAGATATCCCTGAGACTGCCTTTCGATCTCGATACAAACATTATGAGTTTAGGGTGATGCCTTTTGGCCTGACGAATGCCCCTGTATCTTTCATGGATTTGATGAACTGAGTGTTCTAGCCCCACTTGAACATGTTCATGATAATATTCATAAATGACATACTTATATACTCATGGACTAGGCTAGAGCATGGAGAACATTTGATTATCACCTTGGAAACACTACAAAATAATCGCTTATGTGTGAAATTTTCTAAGTGTAAGTTCTAGTTGCAGGAGGTAGGATTCTTATGGCATATAATATCCAAAGATGGAGTTAAGGTAGACCTGACAAAGGTGGAAGCCATATCCGATTGGAAGGCACCTAAGAATCCTTCTAATATGTGTAGTTTCTTTGGCTTAGCAGGATATTATAGACGGTTTGTGCATGATTTCTCTAAAATAGCTACCCCTTTGATCCCTGTCATAAGGAAAGGAGTAGAGTATAAGTGGGACGAAAGCTGTGAGAAATCTTTCATGGAGTTGAAGACTCATTTAACAATGACATTTGTACTCTCTCGGCCCGACTTAAATACAAGGGAGTACACCGTCTATAGTGACACATCCGAACAGGGACTCGGATGTGCATTAATGCAACAAGAAAAGATTATCACCTATGCCTCACGACAACTAAAGGTACATGAGCGGAACTACCCTACCAATGACTTGGAGTGAGCCACGATAGTGTTTGCCCTCAAGATTTGGCAACACTACCTATACGACATGAAGTGTAGGTTACATATCGATCACAAGAGTCTTAAGTACTTCCTAACTCAGAAGGAGATGAACCTTCATCAGAGTAGATGGCTGGAATTGGTTAAGGACTATGACTTGTGATAGAATATCATCCCGGTAAGGCCAATGTGGTGGCAGACTGTAAACCCCGCACTTTTGAGTTAAGGAAAACCGGGAAAAGAATCGGTCAAACCGAATATGAAAATCGAGCCGATTTACATTTGGGAACAAGCAATATGGAAATTTAAAACTTTTGGGTGATCCAAAGGGTACAGTAAACCTTGGAAAAGAAACTTAAGACAAACAAAAAAACTAAAACCAAATTAGTTTAGGTGAACAAGATTCCATAAGAACTTTAAAGTTAAGCGTGCTTGCCCGAGAGTAGTGTAAGGATGGGTGACCTCTTGGGAAGTATGATTCTTTTGTAAAAACTTTTTATGCATACGACTTATCATAAATAGCCATAAATTAATATATATTTAATTATTGTAATTAATTCAAATAATTTAATACTCAAATTAAATTATTAGAATTATTACAAATAATTTAATACCGACATTAAATTATTGAAATTAATACAAATAAATTAATACCGATAATTTATGGCAATATTAATACAAGTAATAAATCTCTCCCATTTAATACACGATTTTAACCTATATAAAGAGGTCATCCCCTTTCGTTCTCCTCACACCCAAACACTTCTCTCTCTATCTTTACTGCTCCATTTCCCGGTGAAGCTTAAACCAGAACTTCGACTTGAACATTTTTCTTAACCTCAGAATGAGAGGTCAGGCTCTTTAGAACCAGGGAGAAGTCAACTATCGGAAAGCAAACTCCAGTCAATCCGAGAATCACTAGAAAAGCGCCGACATGATGAAACAGTGAAGCAGCTTCGGCAGACCGAAGCTGCCTTATTTCGGCGAAGCTGAAATCGGCCATTTTGAGCCCTCCTCAGACCAAACCAAGCCCTCCCAACACTTCCTCAACCTTCTCACGGCCGAATTAGGACTGAAAGGTAAGCCAATTCGACTCCCCTCTACAATTTCCGGACAGTGCGAGAGAGAGAACTGGCGAAATTTCAATGATGAAATTCTAACTCAATTTGGCATCAATTGATGTGATTCTTGATTCTAGGATGATCCTCAAGATTAGAGCTATCTGCCCAGATCAAAAGCTCGGACCGCCATGCCCTCACCGGTGAGAAATCGAAGCTTTCTCTCTCTACAATCTGTTTTCCTGTGAAGCTCCGTTTGAATTTGTTCTGGTGTTAAAATCTGCAATTCAAAGTTTCTTGGAATCGTATGAACATGCAGGAACTCAATTTCAACTCCAATTTCAATAATTAGAAGTGTTTGATTGGTCAATTTGATAAAATCAAATTCGGTAGTGTTGAAGAGTTGAAATTGGGGGAAAAATTAGGGATTTTCGAAATTAAGAGGGCCAAAATGCAATTTTATGAAATTGAGGGTCAATTGGTCATGAAAATAATGTTGGTGGACCAATTGAGGAATTTTGGAATTTTTGGGGCAAAACTTACCATTTTTGTAAAAGACGGGAAAAATGGTAATTTTGGAAAAATTGGGGGACCAAATTGGAAATTTGGGAAATTAAACCCCTTTTTGGTGAAATTGAATAAATTGAGGTCCCGGGATAAATTTTAAAAGTTACGGGACTCAATTTGAGGAAAGACTGACATTAGGGACTTAAAGTTAAAGAAAAATAACTTTAGGGACCTAATTACAAATAACTAAAAGTTTGAGTTTTCTCATTCATTGGAAATGAATGAATGTTGTTATGTCAAGTAATAATGAACAAGGTTGTTCATATCGTGTAGGAACGTGAAATACAGGGAACACCAGCAAGGACAAGTTCGCGTGAATACAAAGAACCGGTTTAGTGGAATTCACGGCATTAACGGGTGAGTGAGTTTACTAACATCATACCCGGTTGGGATGATGAGCACAACTTAAAATTTAAAAACCACTTACCGGTTGTGAGTGAGATTATATATCATACCCGGTTGGGGATGATAAGTGCCTCGGTATAAAAACCCACTATTTAGTGGTATTTTAATCGTCACCACTTAGAGGAAGTGATGTGACACACCGTGGTAAATAAGAAATGGTCAAAAAATCCAAATTTTTAAATGAAGGGATTTTTGAAAACAAAGGAGTCTGACACACTCCATATAAATATTTTTCTTAAAAGTCAAAAGCTTTTAAAAACCCATTCATTGAGTAGTCATACTCACCCCTTCCCTTATATCCCTTTCAGGAAATCCCCAAAAGTCTACCCTTAAAGATCATTAACTAAGAAGTTTGTAAGACGGGTATGTAAAGCTTAAAATTTCATGCAGTTTTGATTATGCTATTCCAGGAAAAGGTGCAGGTTAAAGGACATCTTACTCTTTACGGTTTACAATAAGGGGAAATCCTTTAATAAACTGGAAGAGTGGCGGGTTGATCACGGGGATTTGACCAAACTGGGTTGGGGCGTGACACAGACGCTTTAAGTCGCAAGTACCAAGTCATGGCAGTGCATATAAAGACCAGCTACTTATCCTTGTTGCAATAGTTGGGAAGAATGGAAGTGGACCTTAAGGTGGACAAGTGAGAGAAATTCTTTTCAGCTGACATAGTGGTAAGACCCAACTAATAGAGCAAATTAATTTCCAGCAAAAAGTAGATAAGGAATTCCAACCCTATTTAGACCCGGTCAACGGAGGGACGAGACCAGATTATAACCTTCAAGGTGATGGAGTGCTAACCTATAAGGGTAGAGTGTGCATGCCTCAAGATAAGGAACTAAAGAGATTAATCATGGAAGAGGCGCATTACTCAATCTATGCAATATATCCAGGTAGTACCAAGATGTACCACACCCTCAAACAAGGTTATTGGTGGAAAGGGATGAAGAGGGATATTGCGGAATATGTAGCCCGATGCTTGCTCTATTAGTAGATTAAAGCCGAGCATCAAAAACCTTCAAGACTGCTACAACCCTTGCTAATCCTAGAATGGAAATGGGAACACATCACTATGGACTTTGTCACGAGACTATTTGTGACTAGAAAAGGACGAGATGCAATCTCGGTCATTGTGGATAGATTGACCAAGTCCACCCATTTCCTACCCCTATAAGAGTGATAGATTCGATAGAACAATTGGTCTTCTTATACATAAAGAAGATTGTGAGACTCCATGGTGTTCCGATAAGCTTAGTGTCGAATAGAGACCATAGATTTACCACGAGGTTCTAGCCTAGTTTGCAAAATGCCTTGGGAACCAAGCTTCACATGAGTACGACATTTCATCCCCAAATCGATGGACAATTTGAGTGGACAATCCAGACCTTAGAGGACATGCTACGAGCATGCGTACTCACCATGAATAAGGGTTGGGAAGAATACTTGTGCCATATGGAGTTTGCTTATAATAACAGTTATTATTCCAGTATTCAAATGGCTCCTTATGAGGCCCTTTATGGATGATCATGTTGTACCCCCTTATTTTGGGAAGAGATAGGAGAAAGGAAGTTGGAAATGGTCAAACTAATCGAGGATGCCACAGAGAAGATTAAGATTATAAGAAGTCGACTTAAGGTTGCTTAAGACAGGCAAAAGAGCTATGCGGACCATCACGAAAGGGATCTTGAATTTGATGTGGGAGACCAAGTGTTCCTTAAGGTATCCCCATGTAGGGGAATACTTAGGTTTCAACAATGGGGGAAGTTGAAACCAAGGTACATCGGTCCTTACACCATAGTCCAAAGGATAGGACCGGTGGCATATAAACTAGAATTGCCACCGAACTTACAAAGAATATATGATGTATTCCATATCTCGGTATTCCAGAAGTATCAGCTCGATCCCAATCATGTGCTGGACCGACCTCCGCCTGAACTAGAGGAGAACCTGACCTATTAGGCAGAACTTGTCCAAATCATTGACCTTTGAGAAAAGAACTTGAGAAACAAGAAGATTTCCATGGTCAAGGTTCTCAAGCAAAACAAACCAGTGTAGGAAGAGACATGGGAAATCAAAAGTGTTATAAGGGATGGGAACCCTCACTTATTCAATATGTAAATTGTTTTGGGAAAAAAACCACTAAAAGGAGGGGAGAGTTGTAAACCCTATCTCTTTATAGTTAATAAAAACGGGAAAAGAACCAGACATTTTGAAAGAGAAAATTGAGTCGGTTCACAAACCATAAGTGATAAGAAAAAGGGTAATTTGGTGAATTGACAAATCCCGAGTGGCTCAAAGAGTCATACAAATCATGGAAAAAAACCTTTGAACAAATGGGAAGAGAAAACTAGACTGGTTCATGGTGAACCAGACCTGAACTGGATTGAACCATACTTGAACCGGTTTCTAAATTCATTTTTCTTCGTGGCTTAAAATGATCAAATTGGGGAATTGAAGTCACCATTAGATGGAGAATAAATTTTGATGAATTTAGAAAATTTTAATTTTGAGAAAATCGATAGAATTTGACCTAATCTGGCCGATTTACGCATTGAACCTGGTTGGACTGGTCTGGTCTGGTTTGGAACAGTGAGATCTTCTTCCTCTAGATGACAACACTATTCATTCAATGTAAAAACGAATAACGCCGACAAAGGAAAATGGCTCTGATCAAGCTGTTTTAGGGCAAGGATAACCTCGACCAAATATGAAAGTTGTTGGGAAGAGGGTCCCCGATCTCCTTATATAAAGAGCTCCTCTCCATTCATCATCCACACACCTGAAATCTCCATTCTCTTTCAACTGCTCCATTTTCTAGTGAAGCTCAAACTAGAGCTTCGATATAGGCATTTTTCTTAGCCTGAGAAGGCAAGGTTGGGTCCTACAGAATCTGGGGGAAGTCAGTTACCTAATAGCACATTCCTTTCGACCCGAGGACCGTTGGAGAAGCACTGACGGAATCAAACAGTGAAGCAGCTCCGACGGACCGAAGTTGCCCTATTTTGGCCGAGCTGAATTCGGCCAAATTCAGCCCTCCTCCGACCAAACCAAGCCTTCCCAACAACCCCACATCCCTCATACGACTCAATAGAGCTGAAAGGTAAGCCAATTTGGCCCTCCTCAATCGTTGTAGGTTGGAGTTAGAGAAAGATAGTGCTAAACTTCACTAACAAAATTCTCCCTTGATTCTATATCAATTGTAGCAATTCTTGATCCTAGAAGAAACCTCGTGAATAAGAGCTACCTTCCCCATTCGAGAGCTTGGACCACCGCACCTCCGACGGTAAGCTTTCGAAGCTTTCTCTCTCTAGAAGTAGTTTTTCGACAAAGCTCCATTTGAGCTCAATTCAAACCCAAATGGTGCAATTCAAAGCTCAATTGAATCGTATGGAAGTGTAGAAACTAATCCATACCTTCAATTTAAGAAAATAACCCTGATTGAATGACCAATTTGAAGAAATCAAATTCGGTCATTTTAAAGGGGAGAAATTGAGGGAACATTTTGGGGAAAATTGGGAATTTTGAAAAATTGAGGGACTTCTTTGCAATTTCCCAAAATTGAAGGCCAATTGGCCATGAGAAAAATGTTGGTTTATCAATTGGTTGATTTGTGAAACATTTGGGGTAAAATTCCATTTTTGGAAAGTCGGGGCAAAATAGTAATTTTTGAAAAGTTGGGCACCAAATTAGAAATTTGGAAAACTTGAGCCCCTTATACAATTTTGAGTGAATTGAGGACTCAAAGGGAATTTTGGAAACCTTGGGACTCAATTTGGGGAAAAATTGGCATTAGGGACCTAAATTTAAGGACAAATGAACTTTAGGGACCTAAGTGCAATTAATTGATAAATTGAGAGCCTAGGCTATTATGGCAACCGAAATTGATAAGGCTACCCAACTCGTGTAGGAAAATGTGTGACTGGGATGCAAGCAAGAGAAAGCTCACGTAGACTTAGCTAAACGACTAGAGACGAACACGTCACAGTCATCGTATGAGTGGTCATGTTTACATTATACCCGGTTGAGATGGTGAGCACTTTAAAAATGAAAAACCACTTGTGAGTGAGACTTTAACATCATACCTGGTTGGTGTGATGGGAAATTTAAGCTAAAACTTACTTAATGGTTGTAAGTAGAGGAAATCATACTCGGATGGTATGATGAACTTCCTTGAATGAAGGAGAAACCTGCTTGCTAGTTGTAAGCAAAGATATCATTACACCCGATTGGTGGGATGAAGTGAAAATATATTTTTTGTCAGAAGTGTTCTCCCCTAACTCTGTACCAATGCTTAAACTATTTGGGAGACCTTCTTGATGGGAGTTAGAACAACTCAAATAGGCTAAAGGCCTCGGTTTTTGAACTCATGGGGCTAAATGCCCGATTTTGGAAAATCATGTACAATGGGCCCAAAGCTAGTGGGCACGAGTAGGAGCTCCTAAACAAACATGAGTTAAAGAAAGCCATGAAATTTCTAATGAAATGGTTGTGCGATTTCACCATGGTACCAAGTCAGTACCGACATTACTCGATGGACTGGCGGTCGAGAACATCCACTTAGACCTAGGGTAGAAGTGGATGGACTTTTATCTTGATGGCCAATAAAGACGCTTCGAGCAACAAGTGGTGCAGTGAACGGGCTACACATGCAAATGTATGTTACCCTTCCTAATGAAGGGTGTGTGTTGGTTGCTAAAACACACCTAATATGAAAATGGAAAAAAAACTTTTGAAAACCGAAACTTGAGGAAATATCCTTCTTAAAGAAATGATAATCTTGGCACACTTTGAACAAAAATATTTCATAAAAACTCACTCCCTACACCCGCTCACTAAGTTGTAGAACTCACCCCCTTCCTTTTTACCCTTTTCAGTTAACCAAAGAAAACTTTTCCTAAAGACCCTACTAATTTGGAACAAGAATGGTATGACTATTTTAAAATAATCATTTTTGTATAATGCTATTCCAAGAATGATAGGTAGAAGGACGCCTTACTCCTCACGGTTTAGAAAGGGGTAAACCCTTGATAGACCACGAGAGTGAGTTGTTGTTCACGAATATCTGACCAAACCGGGTCGAGGCATGACAGAACATGTGGATGTATTGTGATATTTTTACCAAATTAAAAACCCCATTTTGTCAACTTAAAACCCAATTATGATAAATTATATGACATCCTATTTAATCCTAGAAAACCTTTTAGAAAAGATGATAAGATCAAAAGGTTAAGAAATTTCTACTCACTAAGTTGTTGAACTCACCTCCCTCCTTTACCCTCTTTAGGCATTTAGAAAATAATGAAAAGAGACCTTTACGCTGATATTCCAGCCTTATACATATTAAATAATTGCAAATTTATGAACAATATATAACTATATATTAATGTGACATGCTTTTCTTTAAAATAATTTTTTAAAAGTAAACAAATTTGTTATAACATTATTCAAAGCCTTACTCCTACCGAGACTACAACTATCTATTGTAGTATCGGGAGGTGTGGTGGGTTGTTCATAGATTCCGATCAAACAAACGAGTTTGGGGCATGACAAGTCCCTTAGTGGTAATTTGACAAGAAAAATCACATCATTTGGTGGTCAGGTGAGTGAGAATTTTGAGGTCGACCACTCGAGTGTAAGGAGTGTACCAGGGAATGTGTTTTCCAACGTTGGGAGTAAAATTTGATTTTATAGGAGAGAAGATAACTCTATTAACTTCATAGAGAAACCAATATAAGAGTTGTCAGCTCAAGCATGAGCTTTGTTGCATGCATTTTGGCCAAAAAATAAGTCAATTTGATTGATTTTCCTGATTGCATCTATGAGATTTCGGTCGGGGAGTGGATGGAGGGGTGATGGTGAGTTGGGTCAGATTAGAGGCCTGACTCACAACCCCTTTTTCTTTCTATAATTTCAAATATTTCCAAAATTATATTTTTTCCCACTTCGAGTCCCCTTTGTAATTTAAATAATGCCTTATACGATCTCGACTAATCTAAATTTGCTTCCCAAAAATCCATGTTTCTTGTTTGGAATATGATTTATGATATGATCTAATCCTATTAAAATTCCTAACTCAGATTCCTATTCATAGTTCAAACTCAATTTCTAGTCCATTTGGGTTACAATTTCATTTTCAAAAATTTTGGTGTTACATTGGGACTAGTGTGGGTTGGTTAGGAATTGATGACATATTCATCGTGACTGAGTAAAACATGAATGGTGAGGTGAAACTCTTGGAGAGGCTAGTTGTTGAGAGGATTCAGATCACTGGAGGTCTAGGCAACTTCCTTTTGGGGTTAATGAGCTATGAAGGAGTTGGGAGTTCTAGTAGGGATGATCAACTATTGCGAGTATTGATGAACATATTGACATAGGATTTAGGGAAGATGATGAAATTGGGGTTTTCCTAGTGCATGGACTAAAGCTCATACGAAATGTAAGCTGAGGATAGGTCACATACATGGTTGTCTTTATGTTGGAAGTCTTGAGGACACCCGGCCACCTATGACGAAAGTGAAATCCTACTGAAAATGATTTGCGTTTGGTTCTTCTGGTCGGTGGGTCCTGTAGTTGATGACGATCCCCAGCTGCTACTAGTACACATTCGATTAGAAGTGGTATTCTAGCACAACCACAGTTGTTGAAGAGATCCTTCAAACAAAGCTGGACTTGAGATGTGTGACATAGGTTATCTCTGACTTCCTCTTGTGCAATTGGTAATCGAGAACCCAACTGAGCTTCAAGAAGGACTCATGAAGGTTTTCTATATGGTTGCCAACAATCGGGGAGCTGGAAGCTTCTTGGACAAGCTTATGGTGAAGGTAGAAAATCTAAAGAAGAATGAGATAAAGGGAATATGCTGATAGTAGGACTTTGGGCTGTGTTTGGACTTGAGTTCTTCACTAGGCTTTGGTAGCTTCTCATTTGTGGGTTGGGAGGATGGCTTTTCTTTGATTGAAAATAAAAGAAATCCAAATGGGCTACCCAAATTAAGATTGGACAATTGTAGGGCTTTAGAGTTAGGCGTAAGTATCAAATGGGGTTAGGCCTAATCTCTTAAGGAAGTGTGCCTAAGCAAGGAAAAAAATGAGCTTAGATGATTAAATATTTTTGCTTACATCAAATAAGTAATGATCCTAACTATTTATGAAATTAGGCCATGAAGCTACCTCAAGGAGATGGGTTTGGTTACCCATAACGATTGGGCTTGCCCTTTCGAGTGTCGAACTTGTTCTTGTGAGGTAAAGGATTGATAATTCATTTTTAATATTGGAATGCCCATATCTAGTTAGTAGAATTATATGTTTAAATCTATAAATTAAGTCGTAGGAACAAAACTGTAATTTTTGAAAAATTACAGTATAACATAATAGATTTCCTATGAGGCAACCCAAATTATAATTATCGTGTATGATGTTGTAGGAATCAATTGATACTCGTTCGTGCAAGAGAAGCACTATCACACCCTAACATGGTCTTTCAATCGGACCTACAAACAACCTGCCACATTCTCCTAATACTATAATAATGGAAGTCATTGCCACTATATGATCGACATGAAGTAAGGATTAAAATATAAAAACATCATCATAACTATTACAAAATATTAATTTTGTAAAATATGGAAATAATTAAAATAAAAATATCAGAAAATAGGTGTACTAAATCTTCATATAAAGGCTTGTACCTTTAATTAGTTAGTTTCCAAGTATCTTCTAATAAAAAATATTCGTCCCTTATCTCTGTATGATTCATGTGAGTGTGGCAAAATTACTCAAAAACCATTTACACTCACTTATCATAAAATTCATACCCCTATCGAGCTGATATTTGGGGCTCTAACAACATCACACACGAGTCACATTTACTATGTTCATTTTCTTAATTATGAAAGTAAATACTCTTAGTTTTTTGTTATGAAACGATGCTTCGATATTCTCTCCATTTTCTGAACTTTTTGTATGCAGGTTGAACACTTACATTGGTAAAAAATTAAATATTTATAATCTTATGGTGCCAAGGAATTTCTATCCCATTCATTTCAAGTTGAGTTAGAGTCTGCAAGAATTATTAATCGTCTTTCCTACATGCATACACCTCAATAAAATGGCTAAGCGGAATGTAAATATCACCATATTGTTGATATGGGTCTCACATTATTTATTCACTCTCATGCCCCCTCCAAATTTTGGGATTTTTCTTTCGAGACCACTGTCTATTTTATCAAACGACTTCCCACTCATTCTATTGGCAATCGTTCTCCTCCTCAGTTACTCACTGGTTCTCCTCCTACTTATACTAATCTTTGTGTTTTTGGTTGCCTGTGCTTTTCTTATCTTCTTCCCTATCTCTCTCACAAACTTTAGCCCAGATCCACCCCCTGCATATTCATCGGTTACCCTTCCAACTTTGTTGGCTTTCGTATTCTTAACTCTTGTACTGGATGCGTCTTTATTTGTCACACAATTCACTTTAATGAACAATTTTTTCCTTTTCTCCAAGATAGTACAGCTCGGCCACTCATCACTATGACCTCCCCACCCCAGCTCCCTCTCCCTATTCTTGTTACCTCATCAGACTTAGGTATGTCTCCTCATTCCCCCTTATCTACAATGAGACATCCCATATTTCATAGGATTTGTCTACTTCTCTTTCCCCTACGATTCATGCCCCTCCAGCACCTCACATGCTTGCATGGTCTTAAGATGGCTGATTTCCTCCGTGGTGCTTCACCATCACTCTGCCTCTATTTGTGACCTGTCTTCCTTAACCTCGCACTTTTGCTCAAGCTCAACGTCACCCTGAATGGCGGGATGCCATGCATGCAGAACTATCTTCTCTTCATCTCAATAATACTTGGGATCTGGTTCCCACTCCTCCTTGTCAACATATCATTGGTTGCAAATGGCAAAGAACACCCTAATGGCTCCATTGCTCGCTATAGAGCCCGACTCATTGCCAAATGTTTCTCTCAACTCTCGGGCCTTGACTATTATGACACATTCAGTCCTATCATTAAACATGTCATCATCATGGTAGTCCTTTCTCTCGTTATCTCCTCTAATTGGTGCATTCGTCAATTGGATGTCAACAATGCTTTCTTGCATGGTCATCTCACTAAAGAGGTCTACATAGTCTAGCATCTCAGCTTTGTTGATACTCGCTTCCCCAACCAGGTTTGTCGCTTACGATGCTCTCTCTATGGTCTCAAACAATCTTCCCGTGCTTGGTTTTTACATCTGAGCCCTTTTGTTTAGCGCTTGGGCTTCTATGGTTCTGTGGCCAACAACTCTCTCTTTATATATTGTATCTCTAGCTTCATCATCTATTTGCTTGTTTATGTTGATGACATCATTCTTACGTGTTCACTTACTACTCCTATTATGAATATCTTACAAGCTCTCCAAGCATCATTCTTCCTCAAGGATGTGGGTCATTTTCATTGCTTCCTTGGTATTGAAGTTCACCCATCCTCTACTAGTCTTCACCTCACACAGTCCAAATAGATTCATGATCTCCTTGATTGGTTTGCTATTCTCTAGTGCAAGCCTATCTCCACCCCTATTGCTCCTAGTCCACATCTTTCTGCTCATAATAGAACCCCACTTTTTGATCCAATCCAATACCGTCAGATTGTGGAATCTCTCCAATATCTCACGCTCATCCATCTTGATTTCACTTATGTTATTAACCAAGCTTGTCAATTGATGCACATACCTACTGCCACTCATTGAACTGCTATTAAATGTATTCTTCATTATCTTAAAGGTACTGTTCATCTTGGGTTCATGCTCTATTGTCATTCACCTCTTGCTCTCCACTATTTTTTTTATGCTGACTAGGCTGGTAACCCAATGATCGTTGCTCTATTAGTGATTTTGATATCTTTCCTAGTTGTAACCTCATCTCTTGAGCCTCCAAAAAGCAGCAAACTACCGCTCGTTTTAGTATAGAGGCTGAATATAAAAGTTTTGGTAATGCAACTACTGATCTTATTTGGCTCCACTCGCTTCTCCGAGAACTCCATCTTTCACTCTCTTGTCCCCTGACCCTTTGGTATGATAATCTTTTTGCCATCTATCTTACTGCCAACCCAATTTTTCACGCTGGTGCCAAGCACATTAAAATTGATTATCACTTTGTTCATGAACAAGTTAGCCGTGATAATCTCCAAGTCCATTTCATTAGCACGTATGCTCAATTAGCTGATCTTCTCACTAAAGGTCTCTCATCCACACATTTTACTTGCTTCATTCCAAGCTTAGTCTCCAAGACCTCCCCTTAAGCTTGCGATGGGATAATAAGAGGAAATAAATTACATAGGAGGAAAGAAATCAAATCAAATCCAACGTAATTGTCCCTACAATTATACAAAAGATTTTATTTACTTATCAAGACCATTGATAGACTGTATCTACTGTACAACCACTAGTACACACAATCGTAGAGGAAATAGTAATTGATTTTATTTCCTTGCCTTTTTTACTACAATACCTGTATAAATTTATAACGATACTAAATAAAATGCAGGTAGAAATTACAAGCAATACTACTTGTCTCATCTTCTCTTTATGGGGTTTGTATTCAGCAAGCATTCATCCATATCCGCTCCATCAAGGAGAGATCACACAATTTTAGAATAGAACTCCCTTTTGTTCCACTTGTGGCATGGAGCGCATTTTACTAGCCATTCGTATGCACAGACCAAGGTGTCCATGTCAGAATGTTCGTGTGAACACTGTGGCTCAACACCCAAACTTATCGAGTTTGTTTGTCCGCTATTGAGGAATGAGACCCTTCTCCCCTTTGCCAAGGTCTGGTGTGCATAGAACTCTTAGAGTCATTGGCATACTATACTATCATTCACTTCTCTTATATCAACATTGTTGTCCAATAACCCTTGGAATCACCACTACTCTATATTGGGCGTCTAATGCTTCTGCTCAACAACCACATACATGTATTTTTATTATTAATTCATTATATTTGTTCCATTAGCTCGTAATAGGCAAGAGGCATCTCTAGCTCGATATAAATTATTGGGAATGGTCTGATGCACACACAAACCAATTATCAAGTTTTTATGACTTGACTCATAATCCATCACTATGGTTATTTACAGGATGAGGCATGTTACCATTGGCATTGAGCCCACATAATGAGTATATTCAAAACATGACATTGTGCCCACTTATTTTTGAAAGAAACAATCTTGGATCCACTTCATATTCATCGTTCATGCTCATATTAGAAGTATTCGAGATTCATGCACATAAGAGAAATATATCCCAAAAAAAGGTTTTAAATAGGGTTCATACTTTCACGGAAATTTATTTATAGAAAAAGGGTTTCAACGTATTATGCTAACAATTTTACAAGTAATAACACATCATTGGTCCAATTAGACTCAATACAAAAAATCTCACTAATTATTATCCGAGTAAATGTTCATACCGGATGGATTCCCGACTATTCATTCTACTCTTGCATGCCCAAATATGATATGTTCCATGCACGTCATAAATGTAATTAATAATTATTTTTTAGGTTGGCGATTTCTGTATTTAGGGTAACATAACGTAATATTTCCAAAATTACGATTTTGCCCTTAAACTTTACTCTCATAATCCAATCCACATTTGTTAAATAACAAAATCTAAATAATTTCTAAATCTTATACTTTTCGGTCGAAATCTCACTTGTAATGCCACGCCTCGACCTGGTTTGGTCGGATCCCTATGATCAACCCGCCGCTCTCTTGGTTCAAGAAGGGTTTCCCCCATTCTTTAATCAAGAGGAGCCATGCGAAATTTCAACTATGTTCCCTGTAATAATATATATCAATAAAAATGCAAGCTTAAAAAGAAATTTAAGCATACCTAACAGATGGTAAATCTTGTTGTTATCCCTGGTCATTTCTCTACTCCTGAAAAGGGATAGAAAAGGTGGGTGAGTTTTTAAAACTCAATAAATGGGTATTTGAAAAAGAGTTTCAAATAAAATATTTTTTTAATTGGAGGGTGCCATACTCCTTATTTCCTTTAAAAATATTTCTTCCTCAAATTCTTAGTTTTTAAAAGCATAATTCCTCATTATCCACAAGCGGTGTGTTTAACAATCAAAACATGCCCTTCATCATGAAGGGATCACATATTCGCAGGGCAGCTTGTCCACTACACCCACTTGTGGTGTTGGAAAGACTTTACCGACGACCTAGATAGAAGCCTATCCACTTCTACCATGGGAATGAGTGGATGTTCGTGACATCCGACCCTTAAACCCAAAAAGTAACTCCGTGTCCGTATGAGGATAGAGACCTTATCTCGACCCCAACCCGGTCTCATGCGCATGAAGCTACGTCGAGCTTGCCTAAATGTTGGCTCGATAAACTGCCCTTATCTCCACCATGTCATCCAGTAGCCCCTAGGACGCATCACTACCCCTCTTGGTCATCTTGATGGTTTCGTACCTCAAGTGCATGCAAAAACAAAGTTTTCCAGAAATCCATTAATCTTTGATGCCACTGGTTCAACGACCCCGACCCTCAACTCGACCTTCAGCTATTTGTCAAGACTGGTCCGTCGACCTGGTCCTATCGCACTACTACTAGTCCATCGAGTAAGTCAGTCCTATGTTGGTACCATGACCAAATCACATCATCATTCAATTAGAAACTTTCATGGCTTATCATCATATTTTTTTACGAGCTTCTGCTCGTGCCAATTGGACTTGCGCCCAATGTACGAGATTTTCAAAACCGGGAATTTTAGCCCCCAAGTTCCAAAACTGAGGCCTCTAGCCTATCTAAGCTATTCGAGCTCCCATCAAGAAGGTCTCCCAAAAGTGTTAAGCAGTGGCACAGAGTCAGGAGAGAACACTTTTGACAAAATAACTTTTTACTTGTCCATCACACCAACCAGGTGTGATGACATCTTCGCTTACAACCGGTAAACGAGTTTTCTACTTCCTTCTAAGAAGTTCATCATACCAATAGGGTATGATCAACTTACAACCGCTAAGTAGTTTTACGCGTAGATCTCACATCACCACAACCAGGTGTGATGTTAAAATTCCACATAGTAGTGGTTTTTCATTTCCGAGGTACTCACTATCCCAACCGGGTATGATATGAAAATTTCCACTCACCCGATAAGTGCAGTGTATTCCTCTTAAGAGGCTTTTTGCCTCTATGAGAACTTATCCTTACTGGTGTTTCAGTCCTTCGTGTTCCTACATGATTTGGACATTCTTGTTTATTAACATTTGACATAATAGCCTTCATTCCTCACATATGAACAAAATGCCCCAAACTTTTCAATTATTTACATTTAGGTCCCTAAAGTTCTTTTTCCTTAACTTTAGGTCCCAAATGCAAACTTTTCCCTAAATTGAGTCCCAAAACTTCTAAAATTCACTTTGGGTCCTCAATTTATTCAAAATCACTTAAGGGGTTCAAGTTTCCCAAATTTCCAATTTGGTCTCCAACTTTTAAAAAATTACCATTTTTCCCACACTTTCAAAAATAGAAATTTGACCCTAATAAATTCTAATAATTGACCAATTAGTCCTCCAACATATTTTTCATTTACAATTGTCCCTCAATTTTGGGAAATTACACTTTGGTCGCTTAATTTTATGAAATCTCCAATTTTCCCCAAAAGTCCTCCCCCCCCCTCAATTTCCCCCTTTCAAACTGGCCGAATTTGATTTCATCAAATTGACCAATCAATCGAGGTTAATTTTGAAATTGAAGGTTAAATTGAGTTCCTACACATTCATACGATTCAATTGAGCTTAAAATCGCATGAATTGACACCAGAATGAGCTCTAATCGAGCTTCGTTGGAAAATTGAACTAAGAGAGAGAAAGCTTCGAAAGCTTACCGTCGGGTGTGCGTCGGACTGAACTTTCAATCGAGGGAGGTAGCTCACATCCCGAGGTTCCTCCTATGATTAAGAATAACATCAATTCATGTCAAATTGAAGGAGAAATAGGTCAAATAATTTTCATCGAGTCTCTCTCTAATAGTGATCAGAAATTACAGAGGGGAACAAAATTGGCTTACCTTTGCCCTTGAATTTGATCATATGAGGGCTGAGAGAGTGTTGGGAGGGCTTGGTTTAGTTTGAGGAAGGCTCAATTTTCCCACTTTTAGCTCGGCTGAAATAGGGCAGCTTGGGTTCGCCGGAGCTGCTTCATTGTTTGATTATGTCGGTGCTTCTTCGTCGATCCTTGGATCAAATGGTGACAACCGTCGGGTAGCTGACTTCTCCCTGTGTCATACCCCAACCTGGTTTGGTTGGATCTCCATGAACAATCCACCACTCTCTCGGTTTATTAAATGATTTCTTCTAATTATAAACCGTAAAGAGTAAGGCGTCCTTTAAACCTGCACACTTTCCTGAAATAACATAAAATAAAACTGCATAATATTTTAAATTTATCATACCTGTCTCATAGGCATCTTAGTTGGTTGTCTTTAAGGGTAGACTTTATGGAATTTTCTAAAAGGGATATAAGGAGGGGGTGAGTACAAGGACTCAGTGAATAGGTTTTCAAATCTTTTAACTTTTAGGAAAAAGATTAGTACTTGAGTGTGCTAGACTCCTTTCTTTCAAAAGTCCTTTCATTTCAAATCTTGGTTTTTACCACCATTTCTTATTATTCATGGTGTGTCATCACCCAACACACATCCTTCATCATGAAGGTAAAACACACATTTGTAGGCTAGTACGTCCACTAAACCCACTTGTGGTGTCGGAGCGACTTTACTAACCACCTAGATAGAAGCACGTCCACTTCTACCTTGAGAATGAGTGGACGTATGCGACATCCAACCCTCAATCCCAAAATCAATTCTTTGTGTTTGTATGAGGACAAAGACCTCATCCCGTTCCCACCTCGGTCTCATGCACTTGGTGCTACTCCAAATTTTGCATGATCACCTAGTACAACAAATTGCCTTTATACTCACCAAGTCGTCCATGGCCCTTAGAACGCATCACTACCACTCTTGGGTGTCTTGATGGTCCCATAATCACAGTGCATGCACAATTAGTATTTTCTTATCATACCATGTAATCTATGGTGCCATTAGTCCAACGGCCTTAAAATTCAACACAACCTGCAGCTGTTTGTCTTGACTGGTCCGGAGACCCGTCATGTCACACTGCCACTAGTTGATTGAATATGTCGATCTTGTCTTGGCACCATAGCCAAACAATTCATTTATGGCACATATCTCATGTTTGTTTACGAGCTCCTACTCGTTCCCACTAGCCTATGGCCCATTGTTCGAGATTTTCAAAACCGGGCATAATAGCCCCAGGTTCTAAAATTGAGGCCCCCGACCTATAAGTGCTATTCGAGCTCATGTCAAGAAGGTCTCCCAAATCATTTAAGCATTGACACACAGTCAGGAAGAACACTTCTGACAAAATAAAATTTTAACTACCCATCATACCAACCGAGTATGAGGATATCTCCTTTCATAACTGATGAACGAGTTTTCCACTTCCTCCGAGAAAGTTTCATCATACTAACCGAGTATGATCTACTTACAATCTGTAAGTAGTTTTTTCGTGTCATTTTCATTTCAAGGTACTTATCATTCCCTACCAGGTATGATATAAAATCCTACTCACCCGTTAATGTAGTGAATTCCCTCAACCAATTAATTTTGTTCACGTGAGGCTGTCTTTGCTGGCGTTCTAGGCACTTCATATTCCTATATGATATGAACATACTTGTTCATTATTCCTTGTCCTAATAGCCTTCATTCATTCCAAATGAATGAGAAAACTAAACTTTCTATTATTTGCAATTAGGTCCCTAAAGTTATTTTTTTCTTTAACTTTAAGTCCCTAATGTCGTTTTTTCCTCAAATTGAGTCCCAAATCTTTTAAAATTTATCTTAGAACCTCAATTTATACAAATTCACAAAAAGAGGTTTACTTTCCCAAATTTCCAATTTGGTCCCCTAATTTTTCCAAAATTACCATTTTCCATTCCTTTACAAAAATGGTAAGTTTCACCCCAAAAATTCTAAAATTCCTCAATTGGCCCTCTAACATACTTATCATGCCCAATGGATCCTCAATTTTATAAAATTGCATTTTTGTCCCTCAAAATTTTGTAAATCCCCAATTTTCCCTAGTTTTCCCGCAATTTCAACTTCTTAAATACACTTGAATTTGATTTCATCAAATTGGCTGATCAACCCCTTCAAATTATTGAAATTGAAGTTGAAATTGAGTTTCTGCATGTTCATACGATTCCATAGCACTTTGAATTGTAAGTGTTAACACCGGGACGAGCTCAAATGAAGCTTCGTTGGAAAACAAAATATAGATAGAGAATCTTCGATTGCTCACCGGTAAGGATGCAACGGTATGAGCTTTCTATATGGGTTGGTAGCTCTCCTCCCGAGGTTCCTCCTAGGATCAAGAATGAAATCGATTGATATCGAATTGGATTAGAATTTTGTCATTGAAATTCGGCCGACTCTCTCTCTAACACCGATCGAAGATTGTAGAGGGGAGCCAAATTGGCTTACCTTTCCTTCCTAATTCGACCGTGGGAGGGCTGAGGAAGTGTTGGGAGGGCTTGGTTTTTCTTGAGCAGGGCTTGAATTGGCCAATTTCAACTCGACCGAAACAAGGTAGCTTTGGTCCGCCGGAGTTGCTTCACTATCATGCCGTCGCTTCTCCAATGACTCTCGGAATGAATGGATGTCACCACCGTGTAGCTAACTTCTCCCCGGTTCTAATGAACTTGACTTCACCTTCTTTGACTCAGAAATGACCCTATATTAGAGCTCTAGTTCGAGCTTCACCAAAAAACTAAGCAGCTAAGAGAGAGTGAGCTTTTCAATTGTGGAGAGGATGAATGGAGAGGGGCTCTTTATATAGGGAGCTCGGGGACTCGTCGACTATCTGTTTGGCACCTTTATGATAGACATTGATGACCTGAAATGTATTGAATGGAAATGTTTCTTCTTCGCCGGTGCTGCTTCAATTTTTCGGAGAGTGAACAATGCTGTCATCTGTTGGAAGAAGATGACACGGTTCCGAATAAGACCGGACTGGTCCATATTGGGTTCAAAGTTTAAACCGGCTGATTCACCCCTTATTTGACTAAAATTTTCAAATCTAAAAGTTTCTAAATTCATCTAAATTCATTTTCTTTCCAATGGTGGCCTCAAATCTCAAATTTGAATTCTTTAAGACACCTAGAAAAATGAATTTAGAATCTGGTTCAATAGTGGTTCAAACTGGTCCAAACCGGTTCAATATGGTTTGGATCTCGTTCACCTGAATTGGTTTGGTTTTTCTCTCCAATTCCTTCTCAAGTCCATTTCCATGACTTTTGGGACTTGGTTTACTTGAATCGGTCCAGTTTTTTCTTCCCCAATGCCTCTTAAGGTTCTTTTCCAAGATTTATGAAACAATTTGAGTCACATGGGAGTTGTAAATTCTCGATTTGCCTGTTTCCTAATAATCAGGCTTGTAGACCGATTCGGTTTTAAAATTTGAAACTAACCAGTTCTTTTCTCGGTTTTCTCATTATGAAAGGACGGGGTTTACAACTCTCCCCTCCTTTTAGTTGTTTTGTCCCCAAAATAGTTACATGTTAAATAATTGAGGGTAATTATTCCTCATCATACACTCGATTTCCCATGTCTCTTCCTGCACGGGTCCGTTCTGCCACAACACCTTGACCATATGAATTTTCTTGTTCCTTAAATTATTGTCTCTCTAGTCGATTATTTGTACCAGTTCTATTTGATAGGTCAGTTTCTCTTCTAGTTCCATGGGATGTTGGTCCAATACATGACTAGGATCAGGCTGATATTTCTGAAGCTTTGAGATGTGTAATACATCTTGTATTCTTTACAGATCAGGAGGTAGTTCCAATTTATAAGCTACCGGTCCTATCCTTTGAATGATGGGATATGGATGATATATCTTGGTTTCAGCTTTCCTCTTTGCTGAAACCTAAGTATTCCCCTCCAGGGGGACACTTTGAGGAACACTTGATCTCCTACCTTGAACTCCAGATCTTTTCTTCGATTGTCCGTGTAATTCTTTTGCTTGTCCTGTGTGGTCTTAAGATGACTCCTTATTAATTTTATCTTCTCGGTGCATCCTCAATTAGTTCTGCCCTTTCTATATTCCTTTCTCCCACTTCCCAAAATAGAGGGGTACGACATGGTCATCCATAAAGGGCTTCATAGGGAGTCATCTGAATACCAGTCTGATAAATATTGTTGTAAGAAAATTCCATCAAACACAAGTATTCCTCCCAATTTTTTATTCATGGTAAGTACGCATGCTCTCAACATGTCTTCTATAGTTTGGATGGTTCGCTCTGACTGACCATCTATCTGAGGGTGAAATGTCGTGCTCATATGAAGCTTAGTCCCCATAGCATTTTGTAAACTTGGCCAAAACCTAGAGGTAAATCTCAGATCTCTATCCGATACGATACTCAATAGGACGCCATGGAGTCTTATGATTTCCTTCATGTATAGGACGACCAGCTGTTCTGCTGTGTCCGTCACTTTTATAGGAAGGAAATGTACTGATTTGGTCAATCTATCCACTATGACCCAAATTGCATCCCGACCCTTTTTGATCACCGGTAGGTCTGTGACGAAGTCCATGGTGATGCGCTCTCATTTCCACTCAGGAATTGGTAAGGGTTGTAGTAGTCCTGACGGTTTCTGATGTTTTGCCTTTATCTGTTGACAAGACAAACACCGGGCTGCATATTTCGCAATGTCCCTCTTCATACCCTTCCACTAGTACCCTTGTTTGAGGGTGTGATACATCTTAGTACTACGTGGATGCATAGCATACATCGAGTCTTGTGCCTCTTCTAGAATTAATCTTTTCAACTCCTTATCTTGAGGCACACATACCTTACCCTTATAGGTTAGTACTCTGTCACCTCACACGTCGTAGTCCAGTTTCCTTTCTCCGTTTACCAGATCCAAATAAGATTGGAGTTCTTTATCGGTCCTTTGTTGAGCCTTAATATGCTCGGTAGATCGGGTCTTACTGCCACATTAGCCACAAAGCATTTTTCTTGCTTTTCTATCCTCAGATCCACCTCCATCCTTCCCAATTGTTGTAACAAGGGTAGGTATCTTGTCTTTAGTTGTGCCACCTCAGTTTGATACTTGCGACTTAAGCATTTGCTACCACCTTAGCCTTTCCGGGGTGATATTCTATCGCAAGATCAGAATCCTTCATTAATTCCAGCCATCTCCTCTCACGTTGATTTAACTCCTTTTGAGTTAGGAAGTACTTAAGGCTCTTGTGATCTGTGTATATCCTGCACTTAACCCCGTAAAGTTAGTGTCGCCATATCTTTAGGGCAAACACTATTGCAGCTAATTCCAAGTCATGAGTCGGATAATTTCTTTCATGTACCTTCAGCTGTCGCAAGGCATAGACGATAACATTCCCTTTTTGCATTAATACACATCCAAGCCCTTATCCAGAGGCATCACTATAAACTGTGTACTCTCCTACATTAAGATCAGGTAAGGAGAGTACTGGTGCAGTTGTTAGTCGAGTCTTTAAATCTTGAAAAGACTTCTCACAACTCTCATTCCATTTATATTCAACTCCCTTCCTGGTGAGTCGAGTTAGCGGAGCTGCTATTTTAGAAAAGTCTTGCACAAACCATCTATAGTATCCTGCCAATCCTAAGAAACTTCTTATTTTTGTAGGATTCCTTGGAGCCTTCCAATATGATATGGCTTCCACCTTAGTCGGATCCACTTTAACTCCGTCCTTAGATACGATGTGCCCTAAGAATCCTACCTTCTGCAGCCAGAACTCACACTTGGAAATCTTTGCATATAATTGGTTTTCCTTCAATATTTCTAATGTAGTTTCCAAATGCTCGTCATGTTTCGACCTAGTTCGTGAGTATATAAGGATGTCATCTATAAATACTATCACGAACTTGTCCAAATGAGGTTGGAACATGCGGTTCATTAAGTCCATGAAGTATGTCGGGACATTCGTTAATCTAAACAGTATCACTCTGAACTAGTAGTGTCCATATCTAGATCTTAATGCCATCTTAGGGATGTACTCTTCTCTAATCCTGAGTTGGTGATAGCCTGACCGAAGGTCTATTTTAGAGAAGTAAGCTACTCTCTTTAATTGGTCAAACAAATCATCTATCCTTGGAAGTGGGTATCGATTCTTGATGGTGACCTGGTTCAGCTTTGTATAGTTGATGCACAGCCTCATGCTTCCATCCTTTATCTTTACAAATAGAATAGGAGCTCCTCACGGAGACTAACTTGGATGTTTGAAATTCTTTTCCAATAATTCGTCCAGTTGTTCCTTTAATTACTTTAGCTATGTTGGAGCCATGCAATATGGGGCCTGGGATATGGGGTTTGTTCCTAGGGTTATTTCTATGGTGAACTCCACTTGTCAACTTGGAGGTAGTCCGGGTAGCACTTTTGGAAAAACCTCTAGATAATGTCTAACTACCGGGATGTCTTTCAGTTCCTTTTTTTTTTTTTTCAGACTTCTCGCCTACAACCATGGCCTGAAAGACTGTACATCCTTTTTATATCATCTTTTGAGCTTTCAGGTGGGACACCAATTGTACTTCACTTTTCCTTTCATCTTCCTGGAACTTTAGTCCTTTCATTTTGGAAGTATGGAAAGTTACCGTTTTCCTTCTATAGTCCATTCTTGCTTGATGATTACTCAGCTAGTCCATTCCCAGAATTACTTCCACCTCCTTTAGGGTTAATGGGATCAAGTCAGCTTCAAGTTGGATTTCTCCAATTCTTATTTCACATCCCTTTATTGTTTATTCCTATTTAAACATTCTCCTAAAGATGTAAGGATGTTAAGGCTTTGTACCAGTGGAGTGAGTTCTAGGGGTACTTTTGAAACCAACTCTTCCTTGATAAATGGTCTCCCTGCTCCAGAGTCAAAGAGGGCATAGACTTGTTGTCCCCACAACTGTATATACCCTAATTTAAGAAATGTATGGTTTAGAAGGAATTTCCTTTACTAAATCAAAAGATGTTTAGTTTACATGACTCCTTTAAACTAATTTGTAGGGTTCTAGGATGTATCCGCTACAATGCTAGGGTCTCCTCTAGCCTCCTCCTAAGCGAGGTTGTGTACTCTAGCTGATACTCTTTCTGTAGCGTCTAGTCTGGGGTTTCTAGGATTCCCTTGGGGTGGTCCAAGAGTGTTCCTCTATTTGTTCTCCCTAAGGGTGGGACAATCTTTTACAAAGTGTCCTACTTGTCCACATGTGAAATAGGTATCGCATGCTCCCTCATGGTTCCTTTGACACTTCGAGCAGTGAGGGTTTCCTTGGGGTAAAGTAGGGACTATTCTGGGAGGAGGTGGCGGCATGCCCCTTCTTCATTGGAATACCATTTTGTTTCCTTCTCTTGGGCCGTTATATTCCTTCCATCCTCTCTGATGGTTTGGATCCTTATCTCCCTTTTTGGTCATTTGCTCCACTCGAGGTCGTTGGGTTTGTACCAGTCGCTCACATTGGTGAGCCATATTGATTACAACTGCCAGGTCTGTAGGGGTGTCCTAGTACTCCCATATGGTCTCCAATGTCCATGTTGAGACTAACCACAAACCTCTGGCATATGTTAGCTGGCTTAGCTAGGTCGAGAGCAAAGGGTCTTAACTCGTTGAATTTTGTTTCATACTTCGATATGGAGTTAAGCCCTTACCGATGCGGATGAATTCTTGCTTCTTCTCATTTATTAGGTGGGGTGCCAGGTATTCCTCCGAGTACCTCTCCTCGAATTGTTCCCAAGTGGGGAAGGTGGTATGTAGGTTTCGGACATTGTCCCACCAACGTCTAGTGCTTCCTTCCAGGAAGAATTCCATCGGGATCACCCTATCCTCTGGTGGTATCCTGACAATTCCCATCAACTTCTTGGTATTGGCCAGCTAATCCATGGAAGTTCCAACATCCTTTTCTTTGAGGAAAGGTTTACATCCTAGTTATCGGAGAGTTTTGAGATTTCTAGGAATCTCCGTTGGAGCGGTTGGGTTGGCAAGAGGAGGGTGAGATTGCACTTCCTCTAGTTAAACCCGAGAGTTGGTGTCTGCCTCAGGAGCGAGATTAGGTTGGCCAAATACACAGGTGAACTCCTCATACAATCTTTGATGCTCTCTGTTGAGTTCAGGATGAGTTGTCTGGGCTGCTCTGGGAGTTTCTACAGGTAGGGGTGTTTGGGCGGTGTTGGAGACGGCAACCCTTGTTCTCTTGGTTCCTTTCTTTGGAGCCATTTCTGTCAATTTTTAAAATAATTCTATTAATTACTATGTTTTCTAGTCTTGATTATTTATTCAAGGAAACAAACTCTGATATCACTCTAGTTGAAATGCCCCAACCCAACTGAGTATGAGAAATTTGGCCGACTCTCTCTAACACCAATTGAAAATTACAGAGGGGAGCCGAATTGGCTTACCTTTCCGTCCTAATTCAGCCGTGGGTGGGCTGAGGAAGTGTTGGGAGGGCTTGGTTTGGCCTGAGGAAGGGTCGAGTTGGCCGATTTTAACTCGGCCGAAACAGGGCAGCTTTGGTCCGTCGGAGTTGCATCACTATTCGATCACGCCGGCGCTTCTCCGACGATTCTCGGAACGAATGGATGTTGCCACTGTGTAGCTGACTTCTCCCCAGTTCTAATGAAACTTACCTCACCTTCTTTGGCTTAGAAATGACCCTATATTAGAGCTCTGGTTTGAGCTTCGCCAAAAAACTAAGCAACTGAGAGAGAGTGAGCTTTTTAGGTGTGAAGATGATGAATGGAGAGGGGCTCTTTATATAGGGAGATTGGGGACTCGTCGGCCGTCTGTTTGACACCTTTATGACAAACATTGATGACCTGAAATGTATTGAATGGAAACATTTCTTCTTCGCCGGCGCTGCTTCGATTTTTTGGTGAGTGAATAGTGTTGTCATCTTAAGGAAGAAGATGACACTATTCCGAATCGGTCTGAATTGGGTTCAAAGGTTAAACCGGTCGGTTCACCCCCAATTTAACCAAAATTTTCAAATCTAAAAATTTCTAAATCCATCTAAATTCATTTTCTATCCAATGGAGGCCTCAAATCTCATATTTGAATTATTTAAGCCACCTAGAAAAATGAATTTAGAATCTAGTTCAATAGTGGTTCAAACCGGTTCAATCTAGTTCGGATCTAGTTCACGTGAACTGGTTTGGTTTTTCTCTCCAATTCCTTCTCAAGTCCATTTCCATGATTTTTGGGACTCTTTGGGTCACTTGTGATCCATAAATTTCTCAGTTTACGCTTTCTCTATCGATTCCGGTTCATGAGTCGACTCGGATCATAAACCGGTTCTATCTTGTTCGGACTCGATTTACTTGAACCAATCTAGTTTTTTCTTCCCCAATTCATCCTAAGGTTCTTTTCCAAGATTTATGAACCAATTTGAGTCACATGAGATTTGTAAATTCTCTATTTTCCCATTTCCTAATAACTAGGCTTGTAGACCGATTTGGTTTTAAAATTTGAAAATGACTGGTTCTTTCCCCGATTTTCTTGTTATCAAAGGATGAGGTTTACACCCCGAGTCTAAGGAACCTGACCTTGCCTTCTTTGGCTCAAAAAAACCCCGATGTAGGAGCTCTGGTTCGAGCTTCATTGGAAAATTGAGTAGTTGAGAGAGAGTGAAGTTTTCAGGTGTGTGGAGAATGAATGGAGAGGGGCTCTCTATATAGGGAGCTTGGTAACTCTTCGGCCGTTCGTTTGGCACCTTTTTGACACTCATTGATGGCCTTAAACGTCCTAAATGGAATCGTTTCCTTTCCGTCCACGCTATTCATTTTTCAGCAAGTGAATAGTGTTGTCATCTGAAGGAAGAAGATGACACTATTTCAAACCGGACCGGACCGGTCCAAAGACGGTGAATGCTTAAACCGACCGGTTCAGGCCCAATTCGACTGAGTTTTTTAAAATTAAAGTTTTCTTAATTCATTCTCTATCCAATGGTGGCTTAAATTCTCCAATTTTAATATTTTAAGCCACCTAGAAAAATGAATCTAGCATCCGGTTCAATGATGGTTCAAACTGATCTAAATTAGTTCAATTCGATTCAGATCTGGTTCACCTGAACTGATCTAGTTTTCTCTCCAAAATTGTCCTAAATTCTTTTTCCAAGGTTTTTATGACTATTTGGGTCACTTGGGAGTTGTAAATTTCCCAATCTACCCGTTCTCTAATGGTTAGGGTTCGTGAAACTATTCGGTTTTCTCACTCATATTGACCGGTTCTTTCCTGGTTTTCCTTAACTCCAAAGGATGGGGTTTACTCGGTCCTATTCCATGTATTCCACACTATGTCTAGTCGTTCCTCTCTTTAAGCTCTATCAATTGAGCATTGACCACCACCAAATCTCGATGTCAGTGACCATTTACTTTAATCACTTCTTAACTGGAGGGTTTACTTTTCCACAGTGTCTTAGGAGTGCTTTCCTTTGTTTCCTCTTTTATGGGCAATCCACCCCATCCTTACTTGCACAACATCATTTGATGTGTGTTTCCTACTTACACGTTACTTGAACGTAACTTTCTTCTTTGGTCCTCCTAAGTACCTTTCCTTTGTACTTGATCTTTCCATCTCGACTAACATATCTTGGATGAATTTATCTCATCTCCATTTTTGTTGACCCCATTACCTTTTAATTGGGACACTTTTATCCTTCCAAGGGTTCCTTCCTTGGCAGTTTATATTCTTTTCTCTTGGGTTCTATGCCCATTTTGCTATTTAGAATATCTAAATTTAAGAACTTACATGTAATTTGTCATCCTTTCCTACTTACAATACTCTTGAGAACTTACATGTAATTTGTCTTCATTCTCCTTTCTTTCATGTATCAATCTATTTCTTTTAGATGGAATTCACATCTTCCTTATTTTAAGATCTCACGATCATCCTATGAGAGGCTTACTAAATTTTCTTTTGTCTTGAGTTGGGATGTTAATTCAGTCTTGGTCATTAATCTCTTTAAACATTTTGCCTTCATCTTTAATTACCACAAGCTTGGCCTTTCCATCTCTCCCTTCTTTACTGGAGTTTAAATTTATAATCCTCCCAAGGGCCAGTTCATTCATTACTTCGATCTTATCATTCTCCTTATCATATGATCTTGAGGTTGTTGTCTCTTGAGTCATATTATCCTTAATATCCATCTCATTTCCCTCTTTAGGGCGTAGTCTTCACTACTTTTCAGTCCATCTCACAGCGTCATTTATTCTCCCGGATTATCTTGTTGTTATGAATTTATTTCCTTCATCTAGTTCGGTCTGAAGTCCTTATTTGTTTTATATATTCTTTTGAAAGTAGATCACATCTGGCCATCTAGTTATATCCTTAGCCACCTATGTCTTTTTAATAAGGTCCTTATTTCAACTTTTGTTTTAGGACAGTTCGTTTGTTGTTTTCTCGAGCTTGGAACTTCCTCCTTCCACGGTTCCACTTTCTATCTTATCCATCTTTTAAGAACTTCCATTTTGGGATTATTAATGGTCATTCTCCCTACTGCTCTTTGAAAATTCTTCCTCAATTCTTTTTGTATACTTCATGACCTTTGTATGGTTATTCACTCTAGATTTCTTCCCTATCTTCTATTCCTTTTTGTTCCATATCATTGCTTCCAAAAGGTCCCCTTATTATTGAATTCCTAAGAATTTGTGTCCTAACTCTTTTTAAGTACTAGTATTATTTCTGGGATTTTCTTCCTATCGTACTTCTTTCCTTTCTCCTTTCTCCTTGTTCTATCTCCATTGACTTAACATCTTCTGTGCTCCCATATCTTTCTTACTTGGAAAGTTGAAATTGGAGGAAAATTTGGGGATTTTGAAAATTCAAGAGACTAAAATACAATTTTATAAAATTGAGGGCCAATTGGGCATGATAGAAGTGTTGGAGGACCAATTGAGCAAATTTCGGAATTTTTGGGTTAAAACTTACCATTTTTGTAAATGAGGGGCAAAATGGTAATTTTGGAAAAATTGGGGACCAAATTGGGAATTTGGGAAACTTGAACCCCTTATTGTGAATTTGAATAAATTGAGGTCCCAAGGAGAATTTTTAAAGTTTCGGGACTTAATTTGGGGAAAATCGACATTTGGGGCCTAAAGTAAAAGAAAAAGAACTTTTGAGACCAAATTTCAAATATTTGAAAAGTTAGATATTTTTAGTCATTCATAATGAATGAAAGCTATCAAGCCATGTAGGAACACGATATATTGGGAATGCCAGCTAAGGCAAAGCTCGTAAGGGACGAAAGCCGATTTAGAGTCAATACACTGCACGATCGAGTGAGTGGAAATTTAATATCATACCCGGTTAGGATGATAAGGACCTCGAAAATGAAAATCCACTGCTAAGTGGTATTTTAATCATCACATCTAAGAAAAGTAATGTAGAAATCACACGGAAAAACTACTTACCGGTTGTAAGTAGATCATACCCAGTTGGTATGATGAAACTTCTTGGAAGGAAGTGGAAAACCCACTTATTGGTTATAAGCGGAGATGTCCTCATACTCGGTTGGTATTATGGACATTTGAAAAGTTTATTTTGTCAGAAGTGCTCTCCCCAGACTGTGTGTCACTACTTAAAATTTTTGGGAGACCTTCTTGATGGGATCTTAGATAGCTCAGTTAGGCCGGAGGCCTCAGTTTTGGAACTTGGGGGCTAATATGGCCAATTTTGAAAATATCGAATAGCGGGCCCTAAGCTAGTTGGCACAAGCAGGAACTCATAAACAAACATGATTATTAAGCTATGTAAACTTAAGTAAATGAGTTGTTTGGCCATGGTACCGAGACATGACCATACTCGATGGACTAGCTGTAGTGCGACATGATAGGTCTACAGATCAGTCAAGACAAACAGCTGCAAGTCGAGTTGAGAGTCGGGGCCACCGGACCAGTGGCACCACATATTATATGGCTTATGTGAAAAACTTTTTATTTGTGTATGCACTAGGTTACAGGACCTTCAAGATGCCCAAGAGGGGTAGTGATGCGTCCTAGGTCTTTGGACGACCTGGGTTACAGGACCTTCAAGATGAAAGGCACACTCCAATTTGAAAACTATTTATTTACCGAAGCTTCATTTTTCAAAATACCTATTCACTAAGTTGTAGAAACTCACCACTTATTTTATCCTTTTTCAAGAAATAGAGAAAATGACTAGGAATAACACAAAGCCATACCCTTTGTCAGGTATGCTTAATTTCTCTTAAGCTTGCATTTTATTTGATATATGTCTTTTCAGGGAACAAGGTTGAAAGTACACCTGGCTCCTCTTGAGTTAAAGAAGGAGGAAACTCCTCTTGAACTAGGAGAGTAGCAGGTTATTCATGGTGATCAGACCAAATCGGGTCGGGGCATGACAATGTCGGTACTATCTTGGTACCATGTCCTAATCACATCATCATTCATTTAGAAATTTTCATGGCTTATCATTATGTTTGTTTACAAGCTCCTGCTCGTTCCAACTGGCCTTGGGCCCACTGTACGAGATTTCCAAAATCGGGCATTTTAGCCCCAAGTTCCAAAACCGAGACCTCTGGCCTATATAAACTATTCGAGCTGTCGTTAAGAAGGTCTCCCAAAATATTTAAGCAATGGCACCCAATCAGGGGAGAACACTTCTGAAAAAATAAATTTTCACTTGTCCATCACACCAACTGGGTGAGATGACATCTCCGCTTACAACCGGTAAATGGGTTTTCTACTTCCTTCCAAGAAGTTCATCATACCAATCGAGTATGATCTACTTACAACTGATAAGTAGTTTTCCGCGTAGTTCTCACATACAGGTGTGATGTTAAAATTTCACATAGTAGTGGTTTTTCATTTTCGAGGTACTCATCATCCCAACTAGGTATGATGTGAAAATTCTCACTCACCCGATAAGTACAGTGTATTACTCTTAATCGATTTTTTACCTCAACACGAACTTATCCTTGCTGGCGTTTTGATCCTTCGTGTTCCTACACGATTTGGACATTCTTGTTTGTTAAAATTTGGGAAAATAACCTTAATTCCTCACATATGAACAAAATGACCCAAACTTTTTAATTATTTACATTTAGGTCCCTAAAGTTCTTTTCCCTTAACTTTAGGTCCCTAATGTAAACTTTTCCCTAAATTGAGTCATGAAACTTCTAAAATTCACATTGGGTCCTCAATTTATTCAAAATCACTTAAGGGGTCAAGTTTTTCCAAATTTCCAATTTGGTCCATAATTTTTCAAAAATTACCATTTTACCCCTACTTTACAAAAATGAAAATTTGATCCCAATAAATTCTAAAAATTAACCAATTGGTCCTCCAACAACTTTTTCATGGCCAATTGGCCCTCAATTTTTGGAAATTGAACTTTGGTCCCTCAATTTTATGAAATCCCCAATTTTCTCAAAATTTTCCCTCAATTTCCCCATTTCAAATTGGCCGAATTTATTTTCCTCAAATTAACCAATCAATTGAGATTAATTGTTTAAATTGAAGGTAAAATTGAGTTCCTACATATCCATATGATTTAATTGAGCTTTAATTCGCATGAATTGATGCCAGAACGAGCTCAAATAGTGCTTCGCTGGAAAATTTCACTTAGAGAGAGAAAGATTCGAAAGCTTTCCGTCGGGGGTGCGGCGGTTCAAGCTTTTGATCGAGGCAGTTAGCTCTCATCCTGAGGTTCCTCCTAAGATCAAGAATAACATCAATTCATGTCGAATTGAAGGAGAATTCGATCAATGAATGTTTGTCGATTCTCTCTCTAACATTGATCGAAAATTATAGAGGGGAGCTAAATTGGCTTACCTTTTCACTCTAATTCGGTCGTATGAGGGCTGAGGGAGTGTTGGGAGGGCTTGGTTTGGCATGAGGAGCTTCAGTCTACCGGAGCTACTTCACTATTTGATTACGTTGGTGCTTCTTCGACGATCTTTAGATCGAATGGAGACCACAGTCAAGTAGTTGACTTATCCTCGATTCTAAGGACCCGACCTCACTTTCTTTGGCTAAAAAAATCCCTATGTCAAAGCTCTGGTTTGAGCTTCATTGAAAAACTGAAAAGTTGAGAGAGAGTGAAGTTTTTAGGTGTGTGGAGGATGAATGGAGAGGGGCTCTTTGTATAGGGTGCTCGGGGACTCTCTGGTCGTCCGTTTGGCACCTTTATGTCACTCATTGATGGCCTAAAATGTTTCCTTTCTACCAATGCTATTCGTTTTTCCGGTGAGTGAACAGTGCTGTCATTTGAAGGAAGAAGATGACACTATTTTGAACCAGTCTGAACTAGGTTCAATGACTAAACCAATCGGTTAAGGTCTGATTCGACCGAGTTTTCCAAAATTAAAAATTTCTAAATTTATCTAAATTCATTATATATCCAATGATAGCTTTAATTCCCCAATTTAAATATTTTAAGCCACCTAGAAAAATGAATTTAGCATCCAGTTCAATGATGGTTCAAACTGGTTCAGATTTGGTTCACCTAAACTAGTCTGGTTTTCTCTCTCAAATTGTCCTATACCTTTCTTGGAATAACATTAATCAAAACTACATGAAATTTTAAACTTTACATACATGTCTTACAGGTGTGACTAACAGGAGGTCTTTGGGTAGGTTTTCCTTGGTTACCTGAAAAGGGATATAAGGGAGGGGGTGAGTTCAATGAATTTGTGAATGGGTGTTTAAAGTTTGTCTTTTAGAAAAACAATGTTTTAAATTTGAGTGTGCTAGACAATTTATTTTCTTGTAAAAAAATCCATCCTCAAAATCTCTGTTTTCATAACCATTTCTCAATCCTCAATCATAATCGGTGTGTCTATCAACCAACACACACCCTTTATCATGAAGGGAACACACATTCGCAGGGTAGCATGTCCACTGTACCCACTTATGGCGTTGGAGCGAATTTATCGACCACCTAGATAGAGGCACGTCCACATCTACCCTGAGAATGAGTGGATGTATGTGACATCCGACCCTTAATCTTGTAAAGCAAACTCCGTGTTCATATGAGGAGAGAGGCCTCATCCCAACCCCACCATGGTCTCATGCGGATGAAGCTACGTCAAACTTCATTGACTATTGGCATGACAATCTGCCATTATCTCCACCATGTCGTCCAGTAGCCCCTAGGACGCATAACTACCCCTCTTGGATGTCTTGAAGGTCTCGTACCTCAGTGCATGCACAAAACAAAAAATTTCCACATAAGCCATTTAATATATGGTGCCACTAGTCCAACGGTCCCGACCCTCAGCTCGACCTGTAGCTGTTTGTCTTGACTAGTCCGTCGACCTATCATTTCGCACTATCGCCAGTCCATCGAGTATGTCGGTCCTATCTTGGTACTATAGCCAAACAAATAACTCATTTTAAGTTTTCATTGGTTAAACTCATGTTTGTTTAAGAGCTTTTTCTCATGCCAAATGGCCTTAGGCCCACTGTACGAGATTTTCAAAATTGGGCATATTAGCCCCCAAATTTCAAAATCGAGGCCTACGGCCTATCTGAACTATTCGAGCTCCCGACAATAAGGTCTCCCAAAAAGTTTAAGCAGTGGAGAACACTTTTGACAAAATAAACTTTTAGCCGACCATCACACCAATCGGGTGTGAGGACATCTCCACTCATAATCGATGAACAAGATTTCTACTTCCTTCTAGTATGTTCATCATACCAACCAGGTATGATCTACTTACAACCGATAAGTAGTTTTTCTGTATAATTTCCACATCATTCCTCTCAGGTGTGATGGTTAAAATACAACTTAGTAGTAGGTTTTAAATTCTGAGGTGCTTATCATCCCTACCAGGTATGATATAAAATCCCACTCACCCGATAGTGCAGTGAATTTCCTCTTAACCGGCTTATTGCCTTCATACGAACTTATCTTGACTAGTGTTCCTGGTACTTCATTTTCCTACATGATATGAACATCCTTGTTCATTATCCTTTGGCCTAATAACCTTCATTCATCACGAATGAATAAAACATCCAAACTTTTCATTTATTTGCAATTAGGCCCCTAATGTTCTTTTAATTTAACTTTAGGTATCTAATGCCAATTTTTCCACAAATTGAGTCCCGAAACTTCTAAAATTCACTTTGGGACCTCAATTTATTCAAAATCATAGAAAGGGGTACAAGTTTGCCAAATTCCTAAAATTTTCCAAAACTTTTCCAAAATAACCATTTTGCCCCTACTTTACAAAAATGGTAAATTTCACCCCCAAAAATTCCAAAAATTGACCAATTAGTTCTCCAACATCTTTATCATGCCAAATTGATCCTCAATTTTATGAAATTGCACTTTAGTCCCTCGAATTTTTGAAATTTCCAAAATTACCCCAAAATTTCCCCCAATTTCAACCTTCCAACAAAACCAAATTTGATTTCACCAAATTAACCAATCAAATGAGTTTAATTGTTGAAATTGAAGTTAGATTTGAGTTATTACATCTACATATGATTTAATTGCACTTTGAATGACACGATTTGACGTTGGAATGAGCTCAAATAGAGCTTCGCTAGAAAACTAAACATGGAGAGAGAAAGCTTACTGTCGGGGGGCAGTGGTCCGAGCTTTCAATCTGAGTAGATTGCTCTTGTTCTGAGGTTTCTCCTAAGATCAATAATCAACTCAATTCATGTTGAATTGAGAGAGAATTTGGTTAGTAAAGATCTATCGGTTCTCTCTATAGCACCGATCGAAATTTATAGAGGGGAGTCAAATTGGCTTACCTTTCTGCTCTAATTCAGCTGTATGAGGGCTATGGAGGTGTTGGGAGGGCTTGTCTTAGCTTGAGGAGGGCTCGAATTTGTCGTTTTCAACTCAGCAAAAACAAGGCAGCTTCAGTCCGTCGGAGCTACTTCACTGTTCTATCACACCGACATTTCTTTGGTGACCCTCGGAGTAAATTGAGACTATAGGTGTGTAGTTGACTTCTCCCCAAATCGAAGGAACCTGATGACACCTTCTTTGGCTTAGAAAAATTCCCAAGTTAGAGCTCTGGTTCGAGCTTCACCAAAAAATGTAGTAGTAGGGAGAGAGTGGAGTTTTCAGCTGTGAGGATGAAGAATGAGGAGGGGCTCTTTATATAGGAAGCTCGTGCTTTAATGGAGGTCATTCATTACCTGAAACTCTCTGGTCGGAGACTTTTCATCTTCACTGGTGCTAGTTGATTTTTCAGCGAGTGTACAGTGCTGTCATCTGAAGGAAGAAGATGACACTATTCCGAACCGGACTGGGCTGGTCCGAACCGGGTTTAATGCTTAAATCGATTGGTTTAGGTCTGATTTAATCAAGTTTTTCAAAATTAAAATTTTTAAAATTAATCTAAATTCATTATCTATCAAATGGTGGCCTCAATTCTCAAATTTGAAATTTCTAAGCCACCTAGAAAAATGAATTTAGAAACTTGTTCAATAGTGGTTAAAAGTGGTTTAATTCATTTCACCTGAACCGATCTAGTTTTCATCTCCAATTCATCCCAAAGTCCTTTTCCATGAATTTTATGGTTCTTTAGGTCACTTGGGATTCATAAATTGCCCAATTTACCCTTTCTCTAGTGGTTGGGGTTCGTGAACCGGTTCGATTTCCTCACTCAGTTTGACCGGTTCTTTTCCCGACAACTCTCCCCTCCTTTCAAGAGTTTTGTCCACAAAACTAAATCAGCATTTTTCACTCTGTGATAAACTTCCCTTAATGTCAACTTGGACATGTTAATACTTTGGTCATTCTTTCACTTAGCCAACTTTAAATCACGCACTTTAAGGAATTTCTTTTCCTTTACATTGTTTACTCCTTCCATGGAGTTTATCATAATTGTCATTCACTGTCCTCCATTTCCTTTTTGTTCATTATCCTCTCTTTGAAGAGCTCCTGTTGATAGATTGGTTCCTAGCACCCTTTATGTCTAGCCATACACTCCTTGGGCTCTATTAAGTGAGTGTGGGCCACGTCCAATCTTGATATCATTGGTTGTTTTCTCCTTACCTCCTTCCGAATTAAAGGGGTTACTTTTCCTAGACTTTTCAAATGTTCTTTCACATTAGTGTGCTCTTCATCTCCTCATCCTTCATCACTTGGTCCATTATTTCTCAGTTCGAACATGTTTGCCTTCCCAAGGTCCCCTTCCTTGGGAAAGTTCAGGCATTTATTTTCTCCAAGACCTCTTTGTGTGGGATTTACTAAGTCCGACTTATGGCTTGAGTGTAGTGTTCATTATGTCTTGCCCGCGAGTCCAAAGGTATATCCCTAGGTTCACATCTTACTTTAGTTAGGGTAAGATTCTTCCCTTTGAGGTTCTTACTCAAGATTTCAGGATTGGGAGTTCCAAGATGCCCAATAGTTCCTTTGTCTAGTTATTCTCTTCATCGTTGAGACCCTTAGCTCAACGTTCTTTTGAGAATTATGTATTTGTTTTCACATGTTTCAATGTTATTATCCCTTCGTCCTAATTTGACCCTTCCTTCATTCGACATTTATTACAACTTCGGTCAAAGTTATGTCTGTCCTTGTCATGCTTGCTAACTGACTCTTTCTTACTCAAGTCACATTTTACTCGGGATTGTTAGTGCTTACATGTCACTTACGACATGACATATTCCAGAACTTGTCTCTATCCATTAGACTTCTACAACACCTCCTTTATGGTTGTTTACAACTTTTCACCTTTCTAGAGATTGTATAACCTCATCCCTCTTTTCATCGTGTAATATCACTTGACTACCCATTTCCAATCATCCGTCATGCCTTGACAAAATGTCCTACACCACTGTGTCGGCTATCCTTACCCATTCATCATTTCCCAACTTTCTTGTTGGGTCTTTCTTGTGCAAATCATTGGATTTCTTGATGATTTACTAACACACTAGGATTCTTCCCTTCTTATGTCTTTCTTCATTTCTATTGATGTCCTTTACTCAAGGATTTTCCTTTTCCCTAAACTCACTCTTATTTGCTTGTGACCATTTCACGATTTTGTTGTTTGGGGAGTTCTGTTTTAACGATTTTCATTCTCTACTATGTCCTTCAAAGTAGAGATTCCCCCCTTAGGCACTATATGTTCGTATTTTGTACTACTTCTTGAAGGTTTCCTTCCTTCACATTCTTACACCCTTTCGAATTAGGGCTTTTTGCCCACTTTAATCAATTACTGACCATCATTTCCCAGTTCACCCTTTACTTTCCTATCCAAGGTATCTCCGATCATCAAGTCTTATTTCGTGTACATATACTTTCCTACAAAATGAATATAATTGTTCATTATTCTTTGGCCTAATAGCCCTCATTCGTTCCAAATGAATGAGAAAACCCAACTTTACATATATTTACAATTAGGTCGCTAAAGTTATTTTTCTTTAACTTTAAGTCCCTATTGTCGGGTTTTTCCTAAATTCGAGTCCCGAAACTTTTTAAAATTTATATTAGGACCTCAAATCATTTGATTTCACACAAAGGGGGTTTAATTTCCCAAATTTCCAATTTGGTCCTTCAATTTCCCCAAAATTACCATTTTGCCCCTTCTTTAGAAAAATGGTAAATTTTGCCCCAAAAATTCCAAAATTTCTCAGTTGGCCCTCTAATATTTTTATACTGACCAATTGATCCTCAATTTTAGAAAATTACATTTTGGCCCTTCGAATTTTCAAAAATCCCCAAATTTTCCCAATTTTCCCCCAATTTCAACTCTTCAACACTGCCAAATTTGATTTCATCCAATTGATCGATCAAACACCTCTAATTGTTGAAATTGGAGTTGGAATTGAGTTCCTACATGTTCATACAATTCTAATGAACTTTGAATCACAGATTTTAACGCCGGAATGAGCTCAAACGGAGTTCCGCTGGAAAATAGACTGTAGAGAGAGAAAGCTTCAATTTCTCATTGGTGAGGGCGCGGCGGTCGGAGCTCTCTATCTGGGCAGGTAGCTCTCCTCCAAAGGTTTTTCCTAGGATCAAGAATGACATCAATTGATGTCAAATTGGATTAGAATTTCTCCATCAAAATTCAGCCGACCCTCTCTCTAACAATGAAATTGTAAAGGGGAGCCGAATTGGCTTACCTTTCGGTCCTAATTCGGCCGTGGAAGGGTTGAGGTGGTGTTGGGAGAGCATGGTTTGGCCTGTGGAGGGCTCGAATTGGCTGATTTCAACTCGGCCGAAATAGGGCAGCTCTGGTCCGCCGGAGCTGCTTCACTGTTTGATAACGCCGGCGCTCCTCCGACGACTCTCGGGAGAACGGATGCTATCACCGTGTAGCTGACTTCTCCCTGGTTCTAATGAACCCAACCTCACCTTCTTTGGCTCAGAATTGACCCTATATCAAAGCTTTGGTTCAAGCTTCACCGAAAAACTAAGCAACTAAGTGAGAGAGAGCTTCTCAGGTGTGGAGAGGATGAATGGAGAGGGGCTTTTTATATAGGGAGCTTGGGGACCAATTGGCCATCCGTTTGGCACCGTTATGACAGGAATTGATGACCTGAAACGTACCAAACAGAGGAGTTTCTTCTTCACCGACATTTCTTCAGTTTTCCGACGAGTGAACAGTGTTATCATCCAGAGGAAGAAGACGATATTATTCCGAACCGGACCGGACTGGGTTCAAAGCTTAAACTGGTCGGTTCACCTCTCATCGACTGAGTTTTTCAAATCTAAAAAGTTCTAAATTCATTCTCTATCCAATGGTGGCCTCAAATCTCCAATTTGAATTATTTAAGCCACCTAGAAAAATGAATTTAGGATTCGTTCCATTAGTAGTTCAAACCGGTTCGGATCCGGTTCACCTGAACCAGTTTGGTTTTCATCCCCAATTTCTTCACAAGTCCATTTCCATGTCTTTTGTGACTCCTTAGGTTACTTAGGGTCCATAAGATTCTCGGTTTACCATCTCTTTATCTATTCTGGTTCATAAACCAACTTGATCCTTATACCGATTTGATTTGGTTTGGGTCCGGTTCACCCGAACCAATCTGGTTTTTCTCTCCCACTTTGTTCTAAGGTTCCTTCCCAAGGTTTATAAATTTCTCTATTTTGCCCATTCTCTATCGGTTCCGGTTCATGAACCGACTCGGTTTAATTCAGTTGGATTCAGTTCATCTAAACCGGTCTGGTATTTCTCTTCCAATTTGTCCTAAGGTTCTTTTCCATGGTATTATTAACTCTTTGGATCACCTGAGAGTTGTAAATTCCCAAACTGCCTGTTCACAAATGATCGAGTTTGTGAACCGGTTCGGTATCCTCACTTGGTTTGACCGATTCTTTTCTCGGTTTTCCTTAGCTCAAGAGGGCAGGTTTTAAAACTCTCCCCTCCTTTTAAGGGTTTTGTCCCCAAATCTTAATTAGCAACTTGTATGAGGAGTCATTTCCTTTGATGCCCCTTTGGTGTTTTATTAACCTGCAAACTCTTCTCTCGTTCTTTCAATTAGACCTTTTTACAAACTTCACTTAAGGAATTCCTTTTTCCTTAATATTATTTACTCCTTCCATGGAGTTTGTCATAACTAGACATTCCTTACTTCAAGGTATGTTCTTAGATTTTTATCTCTTTCTTTGCTTTAGAGCAATATACTTCCCCTTGAGGTTCTGTACTCAAATTGGGAATTCTAAGATACCTAACCATTCTTGTTTCTAGCTAACCCCTGGGTCATTGAAACCTTTAGCTCGATGTTCTTTTGAACGTTAAGTACTTCCACGGTTTTCTAAATTGTCACTTTTCGTCCTATTTTAACCCTTCTTCCATTCGTTGTCTGTTATAACTTTGGTCCAAATTGTTATATTTGACCTCGTCATGCTTATTAGTCGACTCTTCCTTACTTTGAGTCATATTCTCCTCGGGTTGTTGGGCTTACATGCCCTTGCAGCATGGCATTTTCTAGGACTTGTCTTTGTCTATTTGATTTCTAGAATATCTCCTAGAGTGTTTCTCTTAGCTTTTAGACCTTTCAGGAATCATATAACTTCATTCCTCTTTTCTTTTAATAGCATTTCTCAGCTATTCTTTTTACTGTTATCATCTCCTCTATCATTCCTTTGAAGTTATGTCTCACATAACCACGTGGATTCCTCTTACCTACTCATCTTTCCCCCAACTTCTTTATTGGGTCTTTTCGGTTCCCATTGATTGGGTTTTCCAATACTATACCAACAAGCTGGGTTTCATCCTTTCTTAGGTCTATCCTCATTTCCAATGACATCCTATACTCAAGGATTTTACTTTCACCTTAATCCACTCATACTTGTTCATAATCATTTCACAATTATTTATACCGAGTAAATTCCTTTTGGTCTACATGTCGATTTGCTTGGTTTAGGGAGTTTCCCTTTTTATGGGTTCACTCTCTACTATCTCCTTCAAAGTAGAGATTTTCACCTTAAGAGTTACATGTTCCACCTTCTCACCATTTCTTGAAGGTTTCCTTCCTTCATCTCCTTACACCCTTTCTATATTGGGGCATTTGCCCGCTTTCAGTCTTCCATTTTCTTAAATTTTTCATTCACTTTGGTTGTCCGCCGTTACTAATTTTCCTCTTTCTACATGGTTCTCCTGTTCTCTCCAAATAGGTCACATTGGGCCATTACAATACTTCCTTCCTTGGAAACATTTCCTAATTAAGGGTTGGTTCCATTTCCTCTTAATTGAGATATGCATTTCTTTTTGGGGCTTCCTTCCTTCGTAGGATTCATAGCCTTTCCCCTGACATTCTTTTCTTACATTTGCTCTAAGGGATTTCTATTCTTAATTGACATCCCTTGATGTCATCTTCTCTTATTTACCTTTACTCCTCTATTCTTGCAGGCACATCCTTTATACTCTATTTGCATCCTCATTCGTACCCAACACCTGTCTTTTTCTTTAGGGAGCTTACAAATCTTACTTGTTTCAAGATTTCTTGACCATACTGTGAGAGTCTTGTCTATCCCTTTCCTGGCTTGAGTTTAGGCGTTAATTGGCCTTTGGTCCTTTTAAGGGTTTTCTTTCATCCTTCTTTTTCCCGAGTATATGGCCTTTCTGCCTCTCCCTTCTTAATTGTTGAAATAGGATATGAAATTTGTCTTTACTTATGCCACTATTTCCCATTTCCGATTAGACTTCACTTACTCCTCCAAATCGTTTGGTCCAATTTAGTTATTTCCTTACATAATATTCCCTTAACGTTCCAAATTCGAGTTTTCCAGGCCTTCTTGTATTGAATCATGCTCAACCCCCTAACACTCTTTCCTAACCACTCGTACTCTCTGATGTTTGATCGCCTTATTCTTTGAAAAATTCCCTCCTATCTTGTAAACTCAATACGCCTCCTTTCTTCTTGTTTTTCTTTGACTCACACTTTACCTTTCATCCATTTCTTATCTTCTTAAATTTCTAAGAAATTTGTTACACCGGGGCTTCCTGTAGTTTCTCTTCATCTTTTCCAGGTGAAATCTTAATATTTTTATTTTTTTTCTCTATCTATCATCTTCTATTCTTGTGGTCATACTTCTTCTTGGGTCTTCTTGAAGGTTATGTGTCATTGAATGGTTGCTCCTACAAATTCATTTAGGATTCGGTTCATTAGTGGTTCAAATCGGTCTGAACCGGTTCACCTGAACCAGTTTGGATCCGGTTCACCTGAACTGGTTTGGTTTTCATCCCCAATTTCTTCACAAGTCCATTTCCATGTCTTTTGTGACTCCTTGGGTTACTTAGGGTCCATAAGATTCCCAGTTTACCATCTTTTTAACAATTCTAGTTCATAAACTGGCTTGATCCTTAAACTGATTTGATCCGGTTCGGGTCCGGTTCACCCGAATCAATCTGGTTTTTCTCTCCCACTTTGTTCTAATGTTCCTTCCCAAGGTAGTCTCCACTATTCCTTGGTCCTTGGTCCTTCCTATGGTCTCGTTTATTCTTCTTGACCATCTGGTTGCTATTAGTTGCTTCCTTCTTTTCTAGGTTTGTCAGAAATCTCTAAATTGGCTTCTTTGCTCTTCCAAATCAAGTAATACATTGGTCATCTTGTCATACCCTTAACCACTTATTATTCTTTATGAGCCTTTTTATATTGGTTTCAGCCTCTTAGGATCCATCTTGTGGTTCCTTTGCTTTGGGACTTCCCTTTTTGAAGTCTCACTTCCTACTTGTATCATCTACATAAGGATTCCCATCCTGTTTCAACTTCTTAATGCTTCTTGAAGACTTTCCTTTTCGGCCATTTATTTCTTCAAGGGTTTTCTTCATCCTTTCATTCCATTGTTCTTGCCTTTCCACTTCTCCCTTCACCGCTAGGTTAGCTTACAACCCTTCTTGGCTCCTTTATTTTTCCAAAGTAGATCATACTTGTCACGCCCCTACCCAGTTTGGTTGGATCCCCATGATCAACCTGTCACTCTCCCGGTTTACTAAGGGTTGCCCCTTGTTTATAAACCATGAAGAATAAGGCATCATTTAAACTTGCACCTTTCCTAGAATAACATAAATCAAAACTACATAAAATTTAAAATTTATCGTATCTGTCTTACAGGTGAATTAGCTGGTGGTTTTTAGGGTAGGCTTTCCAGGTTTACCTGAAAGGGATATAAGGGAGGGAGTGAGTACAACAACTTAGTGAATGGGTTTTGCAACATTTATCTTTTTAGGAAAAATGTTTTTAAGTTGGAGTGTGCCAGACTCCTTATTTTCCTTTAAAATCCTTTCATTTCAAACTTCGGTTTTTATCACCATTTCTTATTTATCACAGTGTGTCATCACCCAACACACATCCTTCATCTTGAAGGTCAATCGCACAATTGTAGGCTAGTACGTCCATTGAACCCACATGCGGCGTCAGAGCGACTTTACTAACCACCTAGATAGAAGTACACCCACTTCTACCCTGAGAATGAGTGGATGTTCGGGACATCCAACCCTCAATCCCATAACAATTCTCCATGTTCGTATGAGGACAGAGACCTCATCTCGCCCCCACTCCGGTCTCGTACGCTTAAAGCCACTCCGAGCTTCACAAGGTTACCTAGTTCGATGAATTGCCCTTATACCCACCAGGTCGTCCAGGGCCCTAGAACACATCACTACCCCTCTTGGGCATCTTGAAGGTTATGTAAACACAGTGCATGCCCAATCAGTATTTTCACATCATGCCATATAATTTGTGGTATCACTGGTCCAATGGCCCCGACCCTCAACTCAACCTGTAGCTGTTTGTCTTGACTAGTCCAGAGACCTGTCATGTCTCACTGCCACTAGTTGATTGAATATGTTAGTCCTGTCTTGGTACCATGGCCAAACAATTCATTTATTTAAAGTGGCATATAACTCATGTTTGTTTGCTAGCTTTCGCTTGTGCCAACTTGCCTATGGCCCACTGTTCAAGATTTTCAAAACTGGCCATATTAGCCACCAAGTTCCAAAACCGAGGCCTCCAGCCTATCAAATCTTTTTGTGTTCTCGTCAAGAAGGTATCCCAAATCATTTAAGCAGTAGCACACAGTTAGAGGAGAGCAATTCTAATAAAATTATATTTTCAACTATCCATCATACCAATCGAGTATGAGAATATCTCCGTTCATAACAAATGAACGGGTTTTCCACTTCCTCTAATGATGTTTCATCATACCAACCGGGTATGACCTATTTACAAACAGTAAGAAGTTCTTCTGTGTCATTTTCACATCACTTCTCTAAGTTGTGATGTTTAAAATACCACTAAGTAGTGGGTTTTCATTTCCTAGGTACTTATCATTCCAACCGAGTATGATATATAAATCCCACTCACCTGATTGTGCAATGAAATTCCTCTTAACCAGCCGGTTGTCCTTACTTGAACTCATCTTAGCGAGCATTCTTGGTACTTCGTGTTCTGTCAGGGGCGCGACGGTCTGAGCTTTCTTTCTAGGCAGATAGCTTTGCTATTGAGGTTCTTCCTTTCAATCCTAATTCGGCCATGTGAGGGCTGAGGAAGTGTTGGGAGAGCTTGGTTTAGCCTAAGGAGGGCTTGAATTGGCCGATTTCAGCTCGGCCGAAATAGGGCAGCTTCGATCCTTTGGAATTGCTTCACTATTCTATCACGCTGACATTTCTCCAGCAACTCTCAGAGCAAACGGAGACTACATGCATGTAGCTGACTTCTCCCTAGTTTTAAGGAACCCAACCTTGCCTTTGGCTCAGAAATGACCCTATATCGGAGCTCTGGTTTGAGCTTTACCGGAAAACTAAGCAACTGAGAGGGAGTGAGCTTTTCAAGTGTGGAGAGGATGAATGAGGAGGGGCTCTTTATATAGAAAGCTCGTGGACTTCTTGGCCCTCTGATTGGTGCCTTAATGGTGGTCATTCATTGCCTGAAACTCCCTGGCCGGTTCGGGCCCGTTAAGTTATTCGAGATCCATAAATTTCCTAGTTTGCCCTTTCTCTATCAATTCCAATTTATGAACCAACTCGGTTCATTAACCGATTCAATACAGTTGGATTTGGTTCATCTAAATCGGTCTAGTTTTTCTCTTCCAATTTGTCCTAAGTTTCTTTTATAAGACTTTATGAACCCTTTGGGTCACTCAGGAATTGTAAATTTCCCAACTTGCCCCATTCTCTAATGATCGAGTTTGTGAACCAGTTCGGTGTTTCTCACTCGATTTGACTGGTTCTTTTCTCGGTTTTTCCTTAACTCCAAAGAGCAGGGTTTACAGATTGTCTATGCACAACCTCAAACTCCCATCCTTTTTCTTTATGAATAGGACTGGTGCACCCTAAGGAGACTAACTAGGGTGTATGACACCCTTCTCCAATAGCTCATCTAGCTGCTCCTTCAATTTCTTTATTTCTGCTGGGACCATGCGATAAGGAGCTTGGGATATGGGATGTGTTCCTGGGATAATCACTATGGTGAACTCCAATTGTCGGCTCGGTTGTAGTTTGAGTAATTCCTATGGAAATACATCTGGGTAGTGTTCAACTATCGGAATGCCTTTTGGTCCCTTCTCTTCAGTCTTTCTGTTTATGATCATTGCTAGAGAAGTTTTACAACCTTTCTATATCATCTTTGGGCTCTTATGTGGGATACCATTTGTACTTCTCCCTTTCTCCTGTCTCCTTGGAATTGTACTTCCAGGTTTTCAGGAGTGTGAAAGGTTATTATTTTCTTCCCACAGTCCATCTTAGCTTGATGGGTACTTAACTAATCCATTCACAATATTATTCCTACCTCCCTTAGAGGTAACGGGATCAAATCCGCCACTAGTTTAATTCCTTTAATCGTAATCTCACATCCCTTTAACTATTGGTCCCTATTCAGCCCTTCTCCTAAGGGTGTGAGGATATTGAGGCTTTTTTCTAGAAAGGTAAGTTCTAGGGGAAGACTTGCAATTAGATCTTCTTTAATGAAGGATCTTTCTGCTCCCGAGTCAAAGAGGGAGTAGACTTTTCTTCCCCACAAGTATACGTACCCTAATTGAAGAAACACATGTTTTTACAAAAGATTCCTTTATTAAATGAAATATAAATTCAGGTTTATCTCAATCTTAGTTGGGAGGGTTTTGGGAAGTACCCGCTACAGTACTAGGGTCTTTTCTAGCCTCTCCCTAGGTGAGGTTGTATACCCTAGGTGGTACTCTGCTTGTGGCATCCTGCCTGGGAGTTCTTGGGTTCCCTTAGGGTGGTCCAAGCGTGTTACGTTACTTGTTCCCCCTAAGAGTAGGGCATTCCTTTGCAAAGTGCCTAACATGCCCACGTGTGAAACATGACAAGCAAGCAGACTCATGGTACCTTTGGCATATAGGACAGCAAGGGTTCCCCTATGATAAGGTGGGGATCACTCTTCGTAGGGGTGGTGGAATGTCCTTTCTCTTTTGGAATCCCACTCTATTTCCCCATCTTGGACCATTTTGCTCCTTCCATTCTCCATGACAACCTTGGCCCATATCTTCCTTCTAGTTTTCCTGCTGCATCCGGCGATGTCAAGTTTGTACCAGTCGCTTACATTCATGAGCCATACTAATTACCGTTGCCAAATCCATGGGGCATCCTAGCATTCCCATTTGGTCTCGTATGTCCATGTTGAGACTGTCCACGAATCGTTGGCATATGTCTGTCGGTCTAGCTAAGTGAGGGGCAAAGGGTCTTAGCTCATCGAATTTTGTTTCGTACTTCGACATAGAGTTAAGCCCTTACCGGAGTCGGAGGAAATCCTGCTTCTTATTAATTAGATGCGGAGCTAGGTACTCCTCCGTGTACCTCTCCTCAAATTATTCCTAGGTGGGGTGGAAGTATGCAGGCTCTGGACATTATCCCGCCATCTTTTGGTGCTACCCTCCATGAAAAATTCTGTCAAGATCACCATGTCCTATGGTGATATCCTGACTATGCCCATTAGAATCTTGTTGTTGGCCAACCAATCCATGGCAGCTCCAGCATCCTTCTCTTTGAGGAAAGGCTTACACCCCAGTTGATGAAGAGTCTTGAGGTATTTGGGAATGTCAATTGGAGGAGGACGGTTAACAAGAGCGGGATGAGATTATACTTCCTCCGGCTCAGCTCGAGAGTTGGTGCCCACCTCATGATCGAGGTTAGGTCATCCAAATACTTAGATGAACTCCTCGTACAATCTCTGGTGTTTCGTGCTAAGTCCTGGTGGAACTGTCTAGGCTCCTCGGGGAGTTTTCATATGAAGGGGTTAGGCAGTGTCAGAAACTATGGCTCTTGTTCTCTTGGTTCCTGTCTTAGGAGTCATCGGAAATTTTTAAGATTTATTCCTATTAGTTACTAGGTTTTATAGAATTGATAATGCATTTGAGGAAACAGGCACTAATACCACTCAAGTTGTCATGCCCCGACCCAGTTTGGTCGGATCCCCATGAACAACCTGCCACTCTCACGGTTTATCATGGGTTTCCACTTTTCTAAACCACGAGAAGTAAGACGGCCTTTTTACATGTATCCTTCTTGGAATACATTAAACAAAACTGAATATATTAAATCTTACATACCTTATCTTAAGGTTCGGCTAGAGGGAGGTCTTTTAGGGTTGGTTTCCCTTGATTACCTAAAAAGGGATAAAAGGGAGGGGGTGAATTCTACAACTTAGTGGTTAGGTGTTGGGAGTGAGTTTTCATGAAAACAACTTTAATCCAAGTGTACCAAAAATCTTATTTCTTTTAAGAGGATCTTTCCTCAAATCTCTAGTTTTTCAAAACCTTTTTCCACAATTCCACATTAGGCGTGTTTAGCAAACAACACACGCCCTTCATTAGGAAGGGAACACACATTCATAGGTGCAGCTCATCCATTGCACCCACATGTGGCTAAGAGCGTCTTTACCGGCCACCAAGATAGAAACCCATCCACTTCTACCCTAGGTCTGAGTGAATGTTCGCGACATTTGACCCTTCAACTTGAAATCAACTTCGTGTTCGTATGAGGATAGAGACCTCATCCCGACCCCACCCTGGTCTCATGCGTAAGAATCTACGACGAGCTTCCCGACTGCTGGCACGATGAACTACCCTTATCTCCACGAGGTCGTCCAGTAGCCCTTAGGTTGCATCACTACCCCTCTTGTGCATCTTGATGCTCCTGTACCTCAAGTGCATGCATAAACAACAGTTTTCACATGGTCATTTATCTTTGGTGCCACTAGTCCAAAGGCCTTGACCCTCAACCTAATCTGCAACTATTTGTCTAGATCAGTCCGTCAACCTGGCCCTAACGTATTGTCGCTAGTGCATCGAGTACTGTCGTTTCTAACTTTGTACCATGGCAAAATCATACAACCATTTCATTTTAATATTTTCATGGCTTTCATATCTTATGTTTGTTTATGAGCTCCTGCTTGTGTCCACTTGCCTTGGGCCCACTGCACGTTATTTTCCAAAAATCGGGCATTTAGCCCCTCAAGTTCAAAAACCAAGGCCTTTAACCTATCTGAGTTATTCTAGATCTCGTCAAGAAGGTCTCCCAAAGAGTTTAAGCATTAACACATAGTCAGCGGAGAACACTACTGACAAAACACATATTTTCACTTCATCATACCAACCGATTGTGATGATATCTCCACTCACAACCGGCAAATAGGTTTCTTCTTCCTTCAAGGAAGTCCATCACACCAACTAGGTATGATTTCCTCTACTTACAACTGGTAAGTAGGTTTTAGCTTAGTTCGTCCAGCATCCCATCTAGGTATGATGTCAAAATACCACATACAAGTGATTTTTTATTTATTTATGGAGTGCTCATCATCCCAACTAGGTATGATGTAAATAAGCTCACTCACCCGATAATCGTGACATGTTCGTCCCTAATCGATTTTCCAATTATAAGCGAGCTTTCACTTGTTTGTGTTCTCGTCACACGTGTCCCTACACAATTTGAGCATCCTTATCATTTACGGTTTAGCATAAAGGCTTAGACTTAAAATTTTCGATTAATATCACTTAGGTCCCTAAAGTTCATTTCTCTTCACTTTAGGTTCCTAATGCCCATGTTTGCCCAATTTGAGTCCAAGGTTTCAAAATTTTCCCTTTGAGTCCACATTTTACTCAAAATTGTATAAGGGGCTCAAGTTTTCTAAATTTCCAATTTGATCCCTAACTTTTCAAAAATTATCATTTTGCCTATACTTTCCAAAAATAGCAATTTGGCCCCAATTGTTCCAAATATTGACCAATTGGTCCTCCCAGATTTTTTTCATGGCCAATTGGCACTAAATTTTGGGAAATTGCAAAGAGGTTCCTCAATTTTACGAAATCCCCAAATTTTCCCCCAATTTCCCCTTTTCAAATTGGTTGAATTTGATTTCTTCAAATTAACTTTTCAATCGAGGTTAATTGCTTCAATTGGAGGTGTAAATCAATTCCTACACTTCCATACGAGTCAATTGAGCTTTGAATCAAATAAATTGAGGCTGAAACGAGCTTAAATGTTGTTCGCCAGAAAACTATGCGTAGAGAGAGAAAGCTTCGAAAGCTTACCATCGGAGGTGCAGTGGTCCGAGCTCTCTATTGGGGAAGGTAGCTCTCTTCTTAAGGTACCTTCTAGGATCAAGAATTTCTACAATTCACCTCGAATTGAGGGAGAATTTTGTTAGTGAAATTTCATAGTTTCTCTCTCTAACTCTAACATGTAACGAATAAGGAGAGCCGAATTGGCTTACCTTTCAACTCAGTTGAGGTCGTATGAGGGCTATGGGGATGTTGGGAGAGAATGGTTTGGCCAAAGAGGGCTGAATTTTGATGATTTCAACTCGGTCGAAACATGGCAGCTTCAGTCCTTCGGAGCTGCTTCACTATTTGATTCCACCGGCGCTTCTCTAGCGGTTCTTGGATCAAACGGAGGTTGCTAACTTAAACCGCAGTCTAAAGAACCGACCACACATTCTAAGGTTGAGAAAACTACCCAAGTCATAGCTCTGGTTTGAGCTTCATTGGAAAATGGAGCAATTGAGAGAGAATGAAGATTTCAGGTATGAAGAGGATGGATGGAGAGGAGCTCTTTATATAGGGAGCTTGAGGACACTCTGCCCAACTGTTTCACATCTTGGTCAAGCTTATGCTCGACTTGAAACACCCTGAATAGAGACATTTTTCCTTCATCGGCACTATTGGTTTCTGCATTGAATGAATAGTGTCATCATCTGATGGAAGAAGACGACACTGTTTCGAACCGGACCAAATCGGTCCGACTGGGTTCAATGCTTAAATCAACCAGTTCATGCCTAATTCAACTATTTTTCTAAAAATTAAAATTTTCTAAATTTATCTAAATTCATTCTCTAAATTTAGATGAATTTAGAAATTTTTAATTTTGAGAAAATCGGTTGAATTGTGCTTGAACCGACCGATTTAAGCATTGAACCAGGTCAAACTAGTCCGGTCCAGTTCGAAATTATGTCATCTTCGTCCTTAAGATGATGATACTGTCAATTAAATGCTTGAATGGACAGCATTAGCGAAGAGAAAACACCTTTGTCCAAGGCATTTCAGTTATGAATGAGCTTGACCAAGATGCTGAATGGTCGAGTAGAGAGCCCCCGAGCTCCCTATATAAAGAGCTATTCTCCATTCATCCTCCTTACACCTAAAATCTCCATTATCTATTAATTGCTCCATTTTCTAGTGAAGCTCAAGCCAAAGCTCCGACATTGGCATTTTTCTAAGCCTTAGTAGGCGAGGTTGGGTTCTTTAGATTCCCGGGGAAGTGAGCTACCTGATAGCAACTTTTGTTCAACCCAAGGACCGCCAAAGATGCGTCATCGGAATCAAATAGTGAGGCAGCTCCAAAGGACTGAAGCTGCCTTATTTTAGTCGAGCTGAAATTAAACAAATTCAGCCCTCCTCTGACCAAACCAAGCCCTCCCAACATCCCCACAGCCCTCACACAACCTCAATTGAGCTAACTGGTAAGCCAATTCGGCCCCCCTCTATCATTATAGATCGATGATAAAGAGAGAAACTGTAAAAACTTCACTGACAAAATTCTCCCAATTTGATATGAATTGTAGCAATTCTTGATCCTACGAGGAACCTCAAGACGAGAGCTACTTGCTCAAATAGAAAGCTCGGACTACCACACCTCCGACTGTAAGCTTTCGAAGCTCTCTCTCTCTACACACATTTTCTGTAGAAGCTCTATTTGAGCTTGTTTCAGCCTCAATTCATGCGATTCAAAGCTCAATTGAATCGTATGGAAGTGTAGGAACTGATTTACACCTATAATTGAAGCAATTAACCCCGATTGAATGGTCAATTTGATAAAATCAAATTTGGCTAGTTTGAAAGGGGAAATTGGGGGAAATTTGGGGATTTCATAAAATTGAGAGACCTATTTGCAATTTCCTTAAATTGAAGGCCTATTGGCCATAGAAAAGATGTTGGAGGACCAATTGGTCAATTTTTGAAATAATTGGGGTCAAATTGTCATTTTTGGAAAGTAGGGGAAAATGGTAATTTTTTAAATGTTAGGGACCAAATTAGAAATTTGGAAAAACTTGAGCCCCTTAAATAATTTTGAGTAAATTGAGGACCCAAAGTGAATTTTGGAAGTTTCAGGACTCAATTTGGGGAAAAGTTAGCATAAGGGACCTAAAGTTAAGGAAAATGAACATTAGTGACACAAGTACAATTAACTGACAATTTTTAGCCTATTCGCTCATATGTGAGAAATGAAGGCTATTATGCCAAACTCTAATAGATAAGGGTGCCCAAAACGTGTAGGAACATGAGAGATTGGAATGCCGGCAAGGATAATGGACTTGAGAATGAATTGGAGATGAAAACCAAACCAGTTGAGGTGAACCGGATCCGAACCAGATTGAACCGATTTGGACCGGTTTGAACCACTATTGAACTAGATTTTAAATTCATTTTTCTAGTGGCTTAAAAAATTCAAATTTGAGATTTAAGGCCACCATTGGATAGAAAAGGAATTTAGATAAATTTATAAATTTTTAGATTTGAAAAATTCAGTCGAATGGGGGGTGATCCAGCCGGTTTAAGCTTTGAATTCGGTTCGAACCAGTCCAGTCCGGTTCGGAACAGTGTCATCTTCTTCCTTCAGATGACAGCACTGTTCACTCGCCGGAAAATCACACAGCATTGGAAAAGCTGAAAAGTATCTGGACATGGAGTTTTAGACAATGAATAACCGCCATTAAGGTACCAATCGGATGGCTAAGAAGTCCCCAAGCTTCCTATATAAACACCCTCTCCCCATTCATCCTCTCCACACTTGAAAATTCCATTCTCTCTCAACTGCTCCATTTTTCGGTGAAGCTAAAACCAGAGCTTTGACTTGGGCACTATTCTGAGCCAAACAAGGTGAGGTCGGGTTATTTAGAACTGGGGAGAAGTCAGATACACGCCTGTAGTCTCTGTTTGCTCCGAGGGTCGCCGGAGAAACGCCGGCATAATGGAATAGTGAAGCAGCTTCATTGGACCGAAGCTACCCTATTTCAGCCGAGCTGAAATCAGCCAATTCGAGTGCTCCTCATGCTAAACTAAGTCCTTCCAACACTTCCTTAGCCCTCCCACAGCCGAATTAGAACTGAAAGATAAGTCAATTAAGCTCTCCTCTACAATTTCCGACCGGGGATAGAGAGAGAACCGGTAGAATTTTGATGATGAAATTCTAACTCAATTTAGCATCAATTGATGCAATTCTTGATTCTAGGATGAACCTCAGGATGAGAGCTATCTGCCCAAATAAAAAGCTCAGACCGTCACGCCCCACCGGTGAGAAATTGAAGCTCTCTCTCTCTACATTCTATTTTCCAACGAAGCTTTGTTTGAGCTCGTTCCAGAATCAAAACCTGTGATTCAAAGTGCTATTGAATCGTATGAAGATGTAGGATCTCAATTTGAACAATTAGATGTGTTTGATTGGTTAATTTGATGAAATCAAATTCGACTGTGTTAAGGAGTTGAAATTGGGGAAATATTGGATAAAATTGGGGATTTTCAAAAATTCGAAGGACCAAGATGCAATTTTATAAAATTGAGGGTCAATTGGGCATGATAAAAATGTTAGAGGGGCTGATTGAGGAATTTTAGAATTTTAGGTGTAAAACTTACCATTTTTATTAAGGAAGGGCAAAATGATAATTTTGGAAAAGTTGGGGGACCAAATCGAAAATTTGGGAAATTAATCCATTTTTTTGTGAATTTGAATAAATTGATGTCCTAAGATAAATTTTAAAAGTTTTGGGACTCAATTTGAGGAAAAATCGGCATTAGGGACTTAAAGTTAAAGAAAAATAACTTTAGGGACCTAATTGCAAATAAATAGAAAGTTTAGTTTTCTCATTCATTTGGAATGAATGAAGGCTATTAAGCCGATGGATAATGAACAAGAATGTTCATATCGTCTAGGAATACGAAGTACCGGGAAGCAAGGACAAGCTCACGTGAATAAAAGGAACTGGTCGAGTGGAATTTATTGCATTAACAGGTGAGTGAGATTTTATATCATACCGATTGGGGATGATAAGTACCATGAAATGAAAACCCACTACTTAGTGGTATTTTAAACATCACAACATTGAGGGGTGATGTAAAAATAATGTAGAGAAACTACTTAGACGTCGTGCGTAGATCATACATGGATGGTATGATGAAGCTTACTTAGAGGAAGTGGAAAACCCGTTCATCGGTAATGAGTGGAGATATCCTCATACCCTGTTGGTATGATGGATAGTTGAAAATTTATTTTTGTCGGAAGTTCTCTCCTTTGACTGTGTGCCACTGCTTAAACGATTTGGGATACCTTCTAGACGGGAGCTCAAATAGCTCTTATAGGCTAGTGGGCACGAGCAAGAGCTTGTAAACAAACATGAGATATGTGTCATAAAACTTTAATAAATGAATTATTTGGCCATGGCACCAAGATAGGACTGACATACTCAGTCAACTAGTGGCAGTGTGATATGACAGGTCGACCGACCAGTCAAGACAAACAACTGTAGGTTGAGTTGAAGGTCGGAGCCGTTGGACCAGTGGGACCACAGGTTATATGGCATGATAAGAAAATACTGATTGTGCAAGCACTGTAATTAGGGGACCATCAAGATGCCCAAAAAGGGTAGTGATGCGTCCTAAGGGTCCTGGACAACCTGGTAGGTATAAGGGCAGTTCGTCATACCAAGTGACCATGCAAAATTTGGAGTAGCATCAAGCACATGATACCAGGGTGGGGACGGGATGAGTTCTCTGTTTTCATAGGGACACGGAGAATTGATTTCGGGATTGAGGGTCGGATGTCGCGCACATCCACTCATTCTTAGGGTAGAAGTGGACGTGTTTCTATCTAGGTGGCTAGTAAAGTCGCTCCGACGCCACAAGTGGGTTCAGTGGACGTACTAACCTGCGAATGTGTGTTTAACCTTCATGATGAAGGATGTGTGTTGGGTGATGACACACCGTGATTAATAAGAAATGGTGGTAAAAATTGAGATTTGAAATGAAAGAATTTTTTAAAGAAACGAGTTTAGCACACTCCAATACAAATCTTTTTCCTAAAAGTTAAAAATTTTGAATATTCATTCACTGAGTCGTTGTACTCACCCCCTCTCTTATATCGCTTTCAGGAAATTCCGGAAAGCCTATCCTTAAATACCATCAACTAAGATGTCTGTAAGACAAGTATAATAAATTTAAATATTATGCAATTTTGATTTATGTTTTCTAGGAAAAGGTGCATATTTAAAGGATGCCTTACTATTTACAGTTTATAATAAGGGGAAACACTTTAATAAATCAGGAGAGTGACGTGTTGATCACGAGCATCCGACCAAACCAGGTCGGGGCGTGACATTAGCTACCCAATGGTAGTCTTCATTTGCGCTGGAGAGACGTCGGCATGATAGAACAGTAAAGCAGCTCCGGTGGATTGAAATTGCCCTATTTTGGCCGAGCTGAAAATGGTCAATTCGAGCCCTCCTCAGGGCCATCCCAACACCTCCACAACCCTTTTACAACTGAATTTCAGTGGAAAGGTAAGCCAATTTGGCTCCCATCTGTAAATGTCGATCGGTGCTAGAGAGAACCGACAGAACTTCAATGACTAATATCTCACTCAATTCGACATCAATTCATGCAATTCTTGTTCCTAGGAGTAACATCATGAAAAGAGCTATCTATCTAGATTGAAATCTCGGACCACCGCACCCTCCACCGTAAGCTTTCAAATCTTTCTCTTTTTAAGTCTAGTTTTCCAACGAAGCTCCGTTTGAGCTCATTCTGGCATCAAATCCACCATTTAAAAGTGCAATCGAATTGTATGAAGGTGTAGGAACCCCAATCTAACTTCAATTTCAACAATAAAACTCATTTCATTGGTCAATTTGTTAAAATCAAATTCGGTTGAGTTAGAAGGTTAAAATTGGGGGAAAATTGGGGATTTCAAAAATTCGAGGGACTAAAGTGCAAATTCATAAAATTGAGGGCCAATTGGGCATGATAAAGATGTTTGAGGACCAACTGGGAAATTTTCAGAATTTTTTGGGCAAAACTTACAATTTTTGTAAAATAGGGGCAAAATGGTAATTTTGGAAAAGTTGGGGACCAAATTGGAAATTTAGGAAAATTGAACCCCTTTTTGTGATTTTGAATAAATTGAGATCCTAAGGTGAATTTTAGAGTTTCAGGACTCAATTTGAGAGAAAATCGGCATTAGGGACCTAAAGTTAAAGAAAAATAACTTTAGAGAACTAATTGTAAATAAATGAAAAGTTTGGTTGTTTCATTCATTTGGGATAAATAAAGGCTATTAGGTCAAAAGATGTTGAACAAGGATGTTCATATCATGTAGGAACACAAAGTACTGGGAACGCCAACTAAGACAAGCACCTCAGAAATTAAAACCCACTACTAAGTGGTATTTTAACCATCACACCCGATAGGAGTGATGTGGAAATTATGTGGAAAAACTACTTAACGGTTGTAAGTAGATCATACTCGGCTAGTATGATAAACTTCCTAGAAGGAAGTAGAAAACCCGCTTATTAGTTATAAGCAGAGACGTCTTCATACCCGGTTGTTATGATAGACAAATTAAAAGTTTATTTTGTTGGAATTTCTCTCTCCTGACTGTGTGCCATTGCTTAAAATTTTTGGGAGACCTTCTTGATAGGAGCTCGAATTTCTCAGTTAGGCTGAAGGCCTCGGTTAACTTGGGGGCTAATATGCTCGATTTTGAAAATCTCAAACAGTGGGCCCTAGGCATATTGGCATGAGCAAGAGCTTATAAACAAACATGATTTTAAGAGATGAAAACGTAAGTGAATTAATTGTTTGGTCATGGTACTGAGACATGACCGACATACTCAATCGACTGGCAGCAATGCGACATGACAGGTCTTCGTACTAGTCAAGACAAACAGTTGCAGGTCGAGTTGAGGGTCAAAACCGTTGGACCAATGGCACGAAAAATTATATGACTTATGTGGAAAATTATTGATTTGTGCATGCACTGTGTTACAGGACCTTCAAGATGCCCAATAGGGGTAGTGATGCATCCTAGGGTTCTAAATGACTTGGTGGAGATAAGCGCAGTTAGTCGTATTAGAAGTCTTGTGAAGCTCGACGTAGCTTCATGCGCATGAGATCGGGGTGGGGACGAGATGAGGTCTTTGTCCTCATACGGACACGGGGTTTTGTTACGGGATTGATGGTCGGATGTCACATGCATCCACTCATTTAAAGGGTAGAAGTGGACGTGCTTCTATCTAGGTGGCAGGTAAAGTCGCTTTAATTCCTTGAGTGGGTATAGTGGACGGGATGGCTTGCGAATGTGTGTTTCCTTCATGATGAAGGGGGTGTGTTGGTTGATAAACACACCGTTGTGATGAGAAATGGTTATGAAAACCAAGATTTGAAATGAAATGATTTTAAAAGAAAAATAAGGAGTCTAACACACTCCAATTCAAAATATTTTCTGAAAGTCATACCTTAAAACACTAATTCACTGAGTTGTTGAACTCACCCCCTCCCTTATACCCTTTTTAGGTAACCTCGGAAAGCCTATCCAAGAACTTCTAGTAAATACACCTGCAAGACAAGTATGGAAAGTTTTAATTTCATGTAGTTTTTATTAATGTTATTCTAGGAAAGGCACAGTTTTAAGGAAATGCCTTACTCCTCACGGTTTAAAAGAAGGGGAAACTCGTAATAAACTAGGAGAGTGGCGGGTTGATCATGGGGATTTGACCAAACCGGGTCAGGGCGTGACATTGAGGGTTGGGGTCATTGGACCAGTGGCACCAAAGATAAATGGCTATGTGGAAAAACTATTGTTTGTGCATGCACTTGAGGTACAAGACCATTAAGACGCCCAAGAGGGGTAGTGATACATCCTAAGGGCTATTAAACGACATGGTGGAGATAAGGGCAGTTTGTTGTGCCAGTAGTCGGGAAGCTTGACATAGCTTCTTGCGCATGAGACCGGTGTGGGGTCGGTGTCATGGCCCAACCCTATTTGGTCAAATCCCCATGAACAATCTACCACTCTCCTGATTCAAGAGGAGCTTCCCCCCTTCTTTAACTCAAGAGGAGCCATGCGTACTTTCAACCTTGTTCCCTAGAAATACATATATCATATAAAAGGCAAGCTTAAGAAAAAATTAAGCATACCTGACAAAGGGTAAGGCTCGGTGTTATTTCTAGTCATTTTCTATTTTTCTTGAAAAAGGATAGAAAAGAGAGGTGAGTTTCAAGAACTCAGTGAATGGGTATTTTAAAAATGAACTTTCTATAAAAAAAATAGTTTTTAAGTTGGAGTGTGCTAGACATCTTATTCTCTTTTAAAAATCTTTAATTTTAATTTTCAGTTTTTATCACCATTTCTTATTAACCACGGTGTGTCATCATCCAACACACCCTTCATCATGAAGGTCAAACACACAATCGCAGGCTAGCACATCCACTAAACCCACTTGTGGTGTAAGAGCGACTTTATCGGCCACCTAGATAAAAGTACGTACACTTCTACCTTAAGAATGTGTTGATGTTCACGACATCCGACCCTCAATCCCATAACAATTCTCCATGTGCGTATGAGGACAGAGACCTCATCCTAACCCCACCTTGGTCTCATGCGCTTTAAGTTACGTCGAGCTTCACAAGGCTTCTGGTACGACTAACTGCCCTTATATCCACCAGGTCGACCATGGCCTTAGGACGCATCACTACCCGTCTTGGGCACCTTTAAGGTCTCATAAACATAGTGCATGCACAATCAACATTTTCACATAATGCCATATAATCTGTGGTGCCACTAGTCCAATGGCCCCGACTCTCAACTCGACCTACAACTATTTGTCTTAACTAGTCCGGAGACCTATCATGTGGCACAACCACTAGTTAACTGAGTATGTTGGTCCTATTTGGGTACCATGGCCAAACAATTCATTTACTTGAGTTTTCAAGACATATAAATCATGTTTGTTTACGAGCTCCTGCTCGTGCCAATTGGCTTAGGGCCCATTGTTCGAGATTTTCAAAATTTGGGCATAATAGCCCCCAAGTTCCAAAATAGAGACCTCTGGCCTAATAGAACTATTCAAGCTCCCGTCAAGAAGGTCTCCCAAATTGTTTAAGCAGTGGCACACAGTCAGGAGAGAGCACTTCTAACAAAATATATTTTCAATTGTCTATCATACCAACCGAGTATAAGAACATCCCTACTCATAACCGATGAATGGATTTTCCACTTCTTTCGAGGAAGTTTTATCATACCAACCAAGTATGATCTACTTACAACTGGTAAGTAGTTTTTTCATGTGATTTTCACATTACTCCCCTCAAGTGTGATGTTTAAAATACCACTTAGCAGTGGGTTTTTCATTTTTGAGGTGCTTATCATCCCAACAAGTATGATATAAAAATTCCACTCACAATTGCTAAGTAAGTTTTCCTTATATAAAAGTGTTCATCATCCCAGACAATATGATGTATAAGATTCCCACTCACGGTCACTTCCAATTTAGAAAAGGTGTCCATCATCCCAACCGGGTATGAAGTGTAAATTAGCCCAATCACCCGATCGTGCAGTAAAATTCCTTTTAGTTGGTTTTCATCCCTTATGAGCTTAATCTTCGATGGCATTCATGGTGTCTTACGTTCCTACACAAAATGAACATTGTTGTTCATTATCATTTGGTTTGATCACCTTCATTCAATATGAATGACTAAATATTCAACTTTTCCAATACTTAGGATGTATTCCTTTACTACTCCCCATCTCTTATTAGACTTTGTTTACTCCTCCGAATGATTTGATCCATATAAGTTATTTCTTTAAATCGAATCCGTCTAAAATTTCTATTTGGATTTTCAGGTCTTCTTGTAGTAGATCACACTTAACCTCTCAAAATACTCACTTAATCACTAGTAATTCTTACTAGTGTCCTTATTTCTGCTCTAATTTTGTGATATATCCTCGTTTGATTTTCTTGACCTGGAGTTTTCTCCTTTCACGACCCAACTTCCTATTTTCATCCTTCTTCTAATATTTTCCATTACGAGATTTTTTTTGTTTAATCACCTTACCATTCTTTAGAAATTCTCTCCTTTTAAATCTTCACCTAACTTAAGCGTCTTGTATGACTCATCCACTCCTACATTTCTTCTCCTTTTGGTCCCTACCTTTGCCTTCCACAAGTATTTCTATCTTATGAATTTCCTAAGGAATTGTATCTTAGTTCGTTATTAAGTAGTGGTTCCACTTGGGCCTTCCTATTATTCTACTTTCTTCCCATCTCTCCTTGATGGTCTCTATACTTATTTCTTTTTCTTCCTAATCAGCTTCTATTCTTCTGGTTCCTTTTAGAATGTTCTACTCCTCCTTGTTTTTCCTTACTCTTCATTCTCTCAGCTTATTTTAACTCTTTGGACTTTCCATGATTATGTACTCCTTGATGATTGTTTTCCTTTGTTCAACTTCTTTTTCTTTTTCTCAAGATCTCCCTTTGATGAATTCCTCCTTATCGTATTCTAAGGGTAAGTCTTAAGGTTTGAGATTTACTTGTATTTTCTTCCTTATATGATCTCCTACCTTTTACTTAGATTTTTTTATCATACTCTTTTTTTTAATTTACCAAATAACTCAGAAGTTTTAACAAAACTTTTACTTTCATTCATTCAAGAAGTATTTTTCTTGCCATATTTTGGCTTATTACAGAATTTTTCTACCCCCTAATCCCTTGGGGTCATAGGACTAGAATTAACCCTAGAATGGTTGTGAGACTCTTGATTAGAAGGCTCTGAGGAATTGATTAGAGTTCATTCACGCTCCCTAATAGGACGAATTTCATGTATGACCTCCAATCCATATCGCCTTAGTACCTCAACCTCACACTCATAAGTCCACTTCACCCATTGGGAGGGATTGAAGCCAGGTTGAGTGGATGGAGGTACTTGGTGGACCTTCATGAAGGTGGCATACGCATTCCAATAATTATCCCAGGCCTCATTCTTGGTTGGATTCCCTTTCAGTTGTTATGGTACTAGAGGACGAAGGGTTGGACTTCTAGGAGGTGATACTGGTTCCTCTTGTCTGGGAGGAGGGTATATGATGCCTTCCGGTTCCAGTAAGGCTCCTACTAGTTTCCGGTAGTCTTCCACTATGTCCTTGGGAACTCATTTCTCACCCTATAGAAACCTTTGTACGGCTTCTTCTCTTGGGTTGGATGTCTTTTTCAGGGTTATAGGTGGAGGACTAGATTTCACCGCAAATTTCCTAGGGACTCTCCTTCCTACATGATAGTTTAGAGTTGGGTTAATGTTAGGGCATAATATTGATAATGTTTCAAAGGAACTAGGCTCTGATACCACTCTAGTTGGTCAAATCCCCATGACCCTGTTTGGTCAAATCCCCATGAACAACCCGCTGCTCTCCTGGTACAAGAGGAGTTTCCCCATTCTTTAACTCAAGAGGAGCCAAGTGCACTTTCGACCTTGTTCCCTGGAAACACATATATCAAATAAAATGCAAGCTTAAGAAAAAATTAATCTTACTTCACAGAGGGTAAGGCTCGGTATTATTCCTAGTCATTTTCTCTTTTTCCTGAAAAAGTATAGAAAAGAGGGCTTAGTTTCTACAACGTAGTGAATGGGTATTTTAAAAATAAAGTTTCTATAAAAATAATTTTTAAGTTGGAGTGTGTTAGACTCCTTATTCTCTTTTAAAATCTTTCATTTCAAATTTCAGTTTTTATCACAATTTCTTATTAACCACGGTGTGTCATCACCCAATACACATCCTTCATCATCAAGGTCAAACACACAATCGCAGGCTAGCATGTCCACTGAACCCACTTGTGGCATTGGAGCGACTTTACTGGCCACCTAGATAGAAGTACATTCACTTCTGCCCTGAGAATGAGTGGATGTTCGTAACATCCGACCCTCAATCCTATAAAAATTCTATGTGTTCGTATGAGTACAGAGACCTCATCTTGACCCCACCCCAGTCTCATGCGCTTAAAGCTACGTCAAGCTTTGCAGGGCTTCTGCTATGACTAACTGCCCTTATATCCACCAGGTCGTTCAGGGCCCTAGGATGCATCACTACCCCTCTTGGGCATCTTAAAGGTCTCATAAACACAGTGCATGCACAATTAACATTTTCTCATAATGCCATATAATCTGTGGTGCCACTGGTCCAACGACCCGGACCCTCAACTCGACCTGCAGCTATTTGTCTTGACTAGTCCAGAGACCTATCATGTCACACTGCCGCTAGTTGACTGAGTATGTCGGTCATGTCTTCTTACCATGGCCAAACAATTCATTTACTTAAGTTTTCATGGCATATAAATCATGTTTGTTTATAAGCTCCTGCCCGTGCCAACTAGCCTAGGGTCTACTATTCGAGATTTTCAAAATTTGGGCATAATAACCCCCAAGTTCCAAAACCGAGGCCTCTAGCCAAACAGAGCTATTCGAGCTCCCATCAAGAAGGTCTCCCAAATTATTTAAGTAGTGGCACACAGTAAAGGGAGAACACTTCCGACAAAATATATTTTCAACTATCCATCATAACAATCAAGTATGAGGACATCTCCAATCATAATCGATGAACGGGTTTTTCACTTACTTCGAGGAAGTTTCATCATACCAATCCAGTATGATCTACTTACAACCGGTGAGTAGTTTTTCTGCGTGATTTTCACATTACTCCTCTTAGGTGTTATGTTTAAAATTCCACTTAGCAGTGAGTTTTCTTTTTCGAGGTGATTATTATCCCAACCGTGTATGATATAAAAATCTCACTCATAACTGGTAAGTAGGTTTTCCTTAAATAAAAGTGCCCATCATCCCAACTAGTATGATGTATAAGATTCTCACTCAGGGTGGCTGCCAATTAAGGAAAGGTGCTCATCATCCCAACCGGGTATGAAGTGTAAATAAGGCCACTCACCCAATCGTGCAACAAAATTTCTTTTAGTCAGTTTTTGTCCCTTCCGAGCTTAATCTCCACCAGCGTTCCCCATGTTTCGTGTTCCTACACAAAATGAACATTGTTGTTCATTATCATTTGGTTTGATCACCTTCATTCATTATAAATGACTAAATATTCAACTTTTCAAATATTTACAATTTGGTCCCTAAAGTTATTTTTCCATTACTTTAGGCCCCCAATTGACGGTTTTTCCCCCAAATTGAGTTCTAAAACTTTTAAAATTCCCATTGGGACCTCAATTTATTCAATTTCATAAAAAGGGGTTCAAGTTTCCCAAATTCCCAATTTGGCCCCCAATTTTCCCAAAATTATCATTTTGCTCTTCCTTTACAAAATTGGTAAGTTTTACCCCAAAAATTATAAAATTTGTTCAATTGGTCCTCTAACACTCTTATCATGCCCAATTAACCCTCAATTTTTTTAAATTGCATTTTGGTTTCTCGAATTTTCTAAAATCCCCAATTTTCCCCTAATTTCAACTCCTTACCACAACCGAATTTTATTTTATCAAATTGACTAATCAAACACTTCTAATTGTTGAAATTGAAGTTAAATTTGTGTTTTTACATCTTCATATGATTCATTTGCATTTTCAATTGAAAGTTTTGATGTTCGGACTAGCTCAAATAGAGCTTCGCCAGAAAAAAGAATGTAGAGAGAGAAAGCTTCAATTGCTCACCGTCGGGGGCATGGCTGTCCGAGCTTCCAATCTGGGCAAATAGCTCTCATCCTGAGGTTGCTCCTATGATCAAGAATTACATCAATTCATGTCGAATTGGGTGAGAATTCTATATTCAAAATTCTGTCAGTTCTCTCTCAAGCACCGGTCGAAAATTACAGATGGGAGCCGAATTGGCTTACCTTTCAGTTCTAATTTGGTCGTAGGAGGGCTGAAGAGGTGTTGAGAGAGCTCGGTTTGGTCTAAGGAGGGTTCAAATTGGCAGATTTTAGCTCAGCTGAAATAGGGCAGCTTCGGTCCGTCGGAGCTGTTCACAGTTCAATCACGCTGACGCTTCTCCGGCGGCCCTTGGAGCGAATGGATGTTACCACTGTGTAGCTTACTTCTCCCTGGTTCTAAGGAACTCAACCACACCTTCTTTGGCTCCGAAAAGACTATATATCAAAGCTCTGGTTTGAGCTTCACCAGAAAACTAAGCAGCTGAGAAAGAGTGAGGTTTTCAGGTGTTGAGAGGATTAATGGAGAGGGGCTCTTTATATAGGGAGCTCGAGGACTCGTCGTCCGTCCGTTTGGCACATTTGTGACAATCATTGATGGCCTGAAACGTACAGAATGGAAATGTTTCTTCTTCACCGGCACTGCTTCAATTGTTTGGTGAGTGAATAGTGCTGTCATTCGAAAGAAGAAGACGACATTGTTCCGAACCGGACAGGACCAGTCCGAACCGGGTTCAAAGCTTAAACTGGCCAGTTTACACCCCGATTCAACCAAATTTTTCAAATCTAAAAATTTCTAAATTTATGTAAATTTATTTTTTATCTAATGGTGGCCTCAAATCTCAAATTTGAATTTTTTAAGCCACCTAGAAAAATAAATTTAGCATTCGCTTCAATAGTGGTCCATACCAGTCCAAACCGGTTTAATCCTATTCGGATCTAGTTCACCTGAACCAGTTTTCATTTTCATTTCCAATTCATCCTAAAGTCCTTTTTCACAACTTTTATGACTCCTTAGTTAACTTAGTGTCCATAAATTTCCCGGTTTGCCCTCTCTCTATCAATTTTGGTTCATAATTGACTCGGTTCTTAAACCGATTCAATATGGTTCGGGTCCAGTTCATCCGAACCGGTCTGGTTTTTCTCTCTCAATTTGTCCTAAAGTTTTTTTCTAAGGTTTATGAACCTTTTTAGGTCACTTGGGACTTGAAATTTCTCCAATTTGCCCATTCCCCAATAAACGGGTTTGTGAACCGGTTCGATTTTCTCACTCGGTTTGAACAAGGTTTGCAGTCGAGATGAGGTCTTTGTCCTCATACGACACGGAGTTATTTTCGGGTGTGAGGGTCAGATATCGTGAACATTCACTCAAACCTAGGGTAGAAGTGGACGTGCTTCTATCTTGGTGTCCGGTAAAGACGCTCTGAGCCACAATTGGGTGCAATGGACGGGCTACACCTGCGAATGTGTGATCCTTTCCTGATGAAGGGCATGTGTTGATTGTTAAACACACCTAATGTGGAAAATGAGGAAAAGGGTTTTGAAAACCAGAATTTGAGGAAAGATCCTTCTTAAAGGAAATTAGAATTTTTGGCACACTTTGATTAAAACTATATGTTTGAAAATTCACTTCCAACCCCACTCGCTAAGTTGTAGAAACTCAACACTCTTTCATATCCCTTTTTAGGAGTAGAGAAACTATGACTAAAGAAAACACCAGTATCTACCCTTTCTCATGTATGCTTAAACGTTATTTTAAGCTTGCATTTTTATTGATTTTTGTTATTCTAGGGTACAAGGTTTAAATTATGCCTGGCTCCTCTTGAGTAAAGAAAGGAGGAAATCCCTCTTAAACCAAGGGAGTGATGGGTTGATCACGGGGATCCAACCAAATCAGGTCGAGCGTGACAACTTGAGTGGTATGAGAGTCTAGTTCCCTTGAAGCATTATCAAGGTTATGCCCTGACACTAATGAAAACTTCATTAACATGTAGGAAGGAGACTCCCAAGAAAATTTGTCGTACGATCCAAACCCGCACACATGATCGTGAAAAAGATGCCTACCCCTAGAGAGGCGATCGTTCAACGATTCTTGGAGGGCGAGAAGAAAGTGTCCAATGACATGGTCGAGGATTATAGGAAACTTGTTGGAGCTATTAGAGCTAGAAGACATCACTTATCCTCCTCCAGGGCAGGAAGAACCTATCCCTCCTCCAAGGAGCCCAACACCTCCCACTAAGAAGGAGGCTTGGGAGAATTATTGAGATGCCCATGCCACCTTTATAAAAGTCCACCAAGTACCCCCACCAGCTCAATCCAACTTCAATCCTTCCCAATGGATTAAGTGGACATATGAGTGTGAGGCTGAGGTGTTGAGAAGGTATGGACTCAAGGCCATTCATGAAGTTCGTCCTATTAGGGAAATCCAAAGGGAATATGGATGGACTTCAACTAGTTCATCAGAACCTTTGGACCATGAATCTCGCAACCGTTCTAAGGCTAAATCACGGCCTATGACTCCAAGGGACTAGGAAGTAGTGAATTCCTGTAATAAGTCGAGTACGGCAAGAAACTATCTCTATGAATGAATGAAAGTTTAGTTTTCCCTTAATTAAAAATTTTCTCCCTAATAATGACAAGTACAACTAACAGATTGGAAGTATACCAATCATGACCAAGGTAGTAGATGGAGAAAAGACCACCTAAGGAAGAAAACTATAGGTCACCTCTAGTTAAACACTAACCCTAAGATAGTCAAATAAGTTCCTCCACAAAACTAAGAATATAGAGTAACAAGGCAACAAGACTAGGAAAGAAATTCCAGAGGAATCTACCTAGAATCACCAGGAAGGACGTACCTTAACTAAGGGTAGGAAGAAGAGGTAGAGTGTGAAGTCCGGTGTAAAGGAAGTAGAAGTAGTAAAGGAAAACCTAAGGACCATAAGGAGTTAAGGAAGAGTCCCTATATAAAAGTAGGAAACCAAGAATAATTGGGCTACCCCAAGGAAAACCAGTGGAATGGAAGCTAACCAAGAGGAAAGTAATGAAGAAGTGGGAGTGTAGAAAGTGCTAAGCCATTTTAGGATAAGACACAGAGAGAGGGAAGAGGAAAAGAAGTGTGATAAGGGGAGAACTCCAGAGGAATGCACAAATACCCTTGAAAGAGCTAGTGATAGGTAGTACATGAATTATTAAGAACTCACCAACAATCAGGAGCTCCTCGAAGGAAGGATATGGAATGAAAAGGAATTGGAAGACAGGGAAGGATCAAGGGTGAATAAGCATACTGATGTTAGAAGGGTGTAAGAAAAGAACGAAGGAAAAGCCTTCAAGGAGCGTTAGAGAGGTTGAACGTGAAACTCCCAGGACGGAAGTCCGTAAGTAGAAGGATAAAGATAGGAAGTGGGACTATGGAAATGGAAATTTCCAAGCTAAGTAACCAACAAATGAATCATAAGAGGCTTAACCGAAAATAAGGAATCTCATTAAAGGGCATATGTGGTTAAGGATGTACCGGGATGGCCAAGTGTGACCTTATTTGGAAGAGGAGAGAAGAAAAATAGGGATTTCAAACGAACCTAGTGAAAGGAAACAACTAGTAACAACAAGATAGTTAAGGATAATAAACAACATCTTAAGAAGGATTGGGAAGTAGTAAGGACTACACCCTAAATAGGGCATTGGGATGTGCATTAAGGACAAGAAGACTCGAGAGACAACTGTCCCAACTAAGAGGTAATGGAACCAATAGAAATGGAAAAGAAGATAAGCTTATAAATGATATGCTGGTTGAGATGGAAAGATCAAGTACAAAGGAAAAGTACTCATGAGGGCCCAAGGAGTAAGTTAAACCCAAGTAATGGGTAAGTATGAAGATAACAACAAAAGATGTCATACGAGTAAGAAAGGGGTGGTCTACCTATAAAAAGGAAACAGAGGAAAGCACATCTAAGAAACCTTGGAGAAGTATGCCCTCTGGTAAAGAAGTGATTAAAGTAAATGACCACTAGCATAAAGAGTGGTTGTGGTTCATGATCAATTAATAGAGCCTAAAGAGTGGACGATTGGGCATAGTGTGGTGTACACGGAATAAGACCGATAATCGGAAGTTTCTCAAGTAAGGAATATGGTATGAAACGGAAATTTTTAGATGAAAAAAATCGAACCGGTTCATGTACCCAGTCAATCGGGAATGGGCAAATTGGAAATTTACAACTTCAAAGAGAAGAATTAGACTGATTTACATGAACTGGATCCAATTGGATTGAATCGGTTTATGAATTGGAACTAATAGAGAAAGGGAAAACAGGGAAATTTATGGATCCCTTGTGACCCAAAGAGATTTATAAACTTTGGGAAGGAACCTTAGAACAAAGTGGGTGAGAAAAACCAGATCGGTTTGGGTGAACCAGATTGAACCAGTTTAAGGACCGAGTTGGTTTATGAACCGGAATCGATAAAGAGATGGTAAACTGGGAATTTTATGGACCCTAAGTGACCCAAGGAGTCACAAAAGACATGGAAATGGACTTGTGAAGGAATTGGGGATGAAAACCAAACCGGTTCAGGTGAACCGAATCCGAACCGGTTTGGACTAGTGTGAACCACTATTGAACCGAATCCTAAATTTATTTTTCTAGGTGGCTTAAAAAATTTTTAATTTGAGATTTGAGGCCACCATTGGATAGAAAATGAATTTAGAAATTTTTAGATTTGAAAAACTCGATCGAATGAGGGGTGAACTAGCCAGTTTAAGCTTCGAACCCGGTTCATTCACCAGATGACAGCACTATTCATGAATGAGGGGTGAACAGTGCATCTTCTTCCCTAGGATGACAGCACTACTCATTCACCAGAAAATCGAAGCAGCACTGATGAAGAAGAAACGCTTCCATTTGGTATGTTTAAGGTCTTCAATGCCTATCATAATGGTGCCAAACGGACGGCCAACGGGTCCCTCAGCTCCCTATATAAAGAGCCCCTCTCCATTCGTCCTCCCCACACCTGAAAAGCTCACTCTCTCTCAGTTGCTTAGTTTTTCGATGAAGCTAGGACCAGAGCTCCGATATAGAGTCTTTTCTAAGCCATAGAAGGTGAGGTCAGGTTCTTTAGAACCGAGGAGAAGTCAGCTACACGCCTATAGTCTCCGATTGCTCCGCGGGTCACCGAAGAAACGCTGGTATGATGGAACAGTGAAGCAGCTCCGGTAGACCGAGTTAAAATTTGCCATTTTGAGCCCTAGTTAGGCCAAACCATGCCCTTCAAATACTTCTCTAGCTCTCCCACGGCCGAATTAGGATTGAAAGGTAAGCCAATTTGGCTCTACTCTACAAATTTCCAGTTGGTGCTAGAGAGAAATGACAGAATATTGATGAAGAAATTCTAAGTCAATTTGGCTTTAATTAATGTGATTCTTGATTCTAGGATTAACCTCAGGATGAGAGCTATTAGTCCAGATCGAAAGCTCGGACCGTCGTGCCCTCACCGGTGAGTAATCAAAGCTTTCTCTCTCTACAGTCTATTTTTCGGTGAAGCTCTGTTTGAGCTCGTTCCGACGTTAAAACTCACAATTCAAAGTTCTATGGAATCATATGAACATGGAGAAACTCAATTTCAACTTCAATTTCAACAATTAGAGGTGTTTGATCGGTCAATTTGATGAAATCAAATTCAGCTGTGTTAAAGAGTTAGAATTGGGGGATAAATTGGGGGAAATTGGGGATTTTTAAAAATTCGAGGAACCAAAATGCAATTTCCTAAAATTAAGTTACAATTGGGCATGATAAAAATGTTAAAGGGCCAATTGAGAAATTTTAAAATTTTGGGGGTAAAATTTACCATTTTTGTAAAGGAAGGGCAAAATGGTTATTTTGGAAAAGTTGGGGGACCAAATTGGAAATTTGGAAATTTAAACCCTTTTTATGAAATGGAATAAATTGAGGTCCTATGATAAATTTTAAAAGTTTTAGGACTCAATTTGAGGAAAAACTGACATTAGGGACTTAAAGTTAAAGAGAAATAACTTTAGGAACCTAATTACAAATAAATGAAAGTTTGACTTTCTCATTCATTTGGAATGAATGAAGGCTATTAGGCCGAAGGATACTGAATCAAGATGTTCATATTGTGTAGGAACATGAAGTACCGGGAACACCTACAAGGACAAGCTCATGTAAATACAAAGAACCAGACTAGTGGAATTCACTATATTAACGAGTGAGTAGTTTTACTAACATCATACCCGGTTGGGATGATGAGTACATTTTAAAGTTAAAAACCACTTACCAGTTGTGAGTGGGATTTTATATCATACCCAGTTGGGAATGATAAGCATATTGGAAAGAAAACCCACTTTCAAGTGTTATTTTAAAAATCATAATTTAAAAGAGTGATATGAAACTCATGCGGAAAAACTTCTTACTGGTTGTAATTAGATCATACCCGGTTGGTATGATGAAACTTTCTCGAAGGAAGTTGAAAACCCATTCATCAGTTATGAGCAGCGATGTCCTTATACCCGGTCAGTAGAATGGACAGTTGAAAATATGATTTTGTCTGAAGTGCTCTCCCCTAACTGTTTGTCAATGCTTAAACTATTTGGAAAACCTTTTTGATGGAAGCTCAAATAGCTCTTATAGGCCAGGGGCCTCGGTTTTGGAACTTAGGAGCTAATATGCCCAATTTTGAAAATCTCGTACAGTGGGCCCAAGGCTAGTTGGCATGAGCAAGAGCTCGTAAACAAACATGAATTATATGCCATAAAACTTTAAATAAAGGAATTGTTTGGTCATGGTCCCAAGATAGGATCGACATACTCAGTCAACTAGCAGTAGTGCGACATGACAGGTCAACGGACCAGTCAGGACAAACAACTGCTGGTTGAGTTGAGAGTCGGGGCCATTGGAACAGTGGCTCCACAGATTATATGGCATAATGAGAAAATATTGATTGTGCATGCACTATGAGTACGGGACCATCAAGACGCCCAAGAGGGGTAGTTATGCGTCCTAAGGGCACTGGACAACCTAGTGAGTATAAGGGCAGTTCGTTGTACTAGGTAACCGTGTGAAATTTGGAGTAGCACCAAGCGCATGAGACCGTGGTGGGTACGAGATGAGGTCTTTGTACTCATACAAACACGAAGAATTGATTTCGGGATTGAGGGTTAGATGTCACGTACATCCACTCATTCTGAGGGTAGAAGTGGACGTACTTCTATCTACATGGTCTGTAAAGTTGCTCCGAAGCCACAAGTGGGTTCAATGGTCATGCTGGCCTAAGGAGAAACAAGAATCACATTAATAGCATCAATAGATTTCGTAAGGAGTAAGTTCCTTGGTTCTACCTACTTGTTCATGGTGAGATGAAAGAACCACCTTGGTTCTACCTACTTGTTCCTTGATGAAGGATGTGTGTTGGGTGTTGACACACCGTAATTAAATAAGGATATGATGATAAAACCCGAGATTTTGAATGAAATGATTTTTGAAAAAAAAAAGAGTGTGGCACACTCCAATACAATTCTTTTTCCTAAAATATTTTGAAAACCCATTAACTGATTAGTCATACTCACTCACCTCCCTTATATCCCTTTTAGGAAATCCCGGAAAGCCTACCCATAAAGACCGTCAACTAAGACGCCTGTGAGACAGGTATGGTGAAGTTAAAATGTTATGCAATTTTGATTATGTTATTCTAGGAAAAGGTTCAAGTTGAAAGGACACCTTACTCTTTATGGTTTATAACAAGAGGAAACCCTTTAATAAACCGGGAGAGTAGCGGGTTGATCACGGGGATCCGACCAAACAGGGTCGGGGTGTGACAACTAGAGTGGTATCAGAGCCTATTTCCTCAAATACATAATCAAGACTAGAAAATATAGTACTAATAGGATTTATCTCAAAATTTTCAGATGGCTCCTAGGAGAGAAACCAAGAAAACTAGGAATGACTCTGCTCAACACCCTGTTCTCATAGGAAGACAACTCTAGAAGCTTCCCAAATGCCAGAGGCATGGTAAAAATCCCTAAGGACCAAATGACAAAGTATCCAAGAGGATGATGTTTGGACCTATTGAGGTCACACCCCCGAGTACAAAGGGAGTCAAGCCTGAAACTAGGAACACCAGCTAGGGCTTATAACCTTATCATGGAGGATGATTATCAAACACCCCATAACCCTCTATCTATTTCATAACCACCTTTTTATAATATGGTTAAGACCCCCAACATATTGTACTCCTTCTCCATTAATGAAAATTTTCAAGTTCCTAAAACCATGTCTAAAAAAAAAAGGATGTAAGCCTACGCCTCAACTGTAGGAAGATTGCCCCAAGAAAAGTAATCAAACAAACTACGGGGTCCGAGGAAAATCCCATACCAAATAAGGAAATAACCAAAAGACTAAAGAGTCTAGGAGAACTCTTAGGGGAAAACTAGTAGGCAAAGAAGGCTCGACAAGAAAACCGATAGGGTGACTAAGGAGTGAGAACTCTGGTAGTAACTACTAGGCAAGGAAATGACCTATTACAAGGTGAGGACAATAGGAACACTACTCGAGAAGATGCTCAACACTACTAAGGGCAAGTATCAAGATAACATGTTATAGGTGTAAGGGAAATGGGGCATGAAGTGAAGCATTGCCCCACATCGCAAGGATTTAGAACAATACCTTCCAAGAACAACGCCTCTACAGCTACATGAATCCGAAAGTATTCCACCCCATGAAATATGACTCCTACTCGAAACTTCAACCATACCCCAGAGGAAGCTCTTCAAGATCCTAGCATAGTGGCGGGTACTTCCCGACCCAATCTCCTTTAAGAAAAGCTAAAGCCCCATCGTATTTCGAAAGTAAATTTTGAGTTCCTAAAACTTTTTGTCCCTCAACGATGGTGTAATGGTGTGCCTCAACTAGACGAGGGAGGAAAAGGACTGAAGATAGGACCTCGATCAATCACAAATAAAACAAAGGGTAGATGAAGAGAATTCTTCCTTAAGAAGAAATTTCCAGCCATCTGGGAGAAAGGAAGGAAGCACCTCTACAAGAGAAGACAAGTCAAGCATTAGACGACAAATGGGATGTTTTAGGATAATAAGTACGACTTGCTTTGGAAAAAGCAGAGAAGTCAAGTTTTAGACCAACATAGCGGAAGGAAGCAAATCGTAACAACAAGATAGTTAAGGAGAATAAACGATGCCCTAAGGAGGACTAGGAAATAGTAAGGACTACACCCTAAAAAGGGCAATGGGATGGGCATTAAGGATAAGAAGACTCGAGAGACAACTGTCTCAAGATAATTAGACAAGGAGAATAGTAGGGACGAGTCAATTAACGAACTAACCCTCGTGAAGGTCATAAATTTAATCTCTAGTAAAGAAGGAAGAGGGGGAAAGGCTAAATATTTGGAAAAGAAGGATGGAGGAAATCTTTAAAGAGATCAATGGCCAAGAACGAATTAACAACCAAACTCAAAGCTAGTAGAAGATTAAGTAAGCCTCTCGCAAGATGATTAAGAGATTTGGAAACAGGGAGGATTTGAGCTCTATTTAAAGGAAATAGACATGTACAAGGGTACAAGTTGGAATGAGGATGAGGTACAAAGGATGTACCTGCAAGATTTCAAGAGTAAAGGTAAACGGAAGGGGATGGCATCAAAGGATGTCATTCTAGGATATATACATATGAAAATGAATAAAGAAGGAATTTCGGGACAAAGGGAAAGAATCTCACCATGGAAGGAAACCCTAAGGAGGGATACATGTCCTAACTAAGAGGTAATGGGACCAAGTGACGAGGGATGAGGAGACGAAGTTGTAAATGAAGTGCATGGTGAGATGAAAGAACCAAGGGAAACATACTAGGAGAACCTAAGGAGTAAGTTATACCCAAGGAACAAGTAGGTAGAAAGATAGCATCAATACATTTCGTAAAAAGTAAGAATGGGTAGACTACCCATAATAAGAAAATAAAGGAAAGAACGTTCGAGAAACCTTAGGAAAGTAAGCTCCCTAAATAAGAAGTGTTTAAGGGGGAACGACCACTAATATCAAGATGGATTGTGGTCCACACTCGCATAATAGAGCCTAAAGAGTGGATGGCTAGGCATAGGGTGGAGTACACAAAATAAGATCGATAATTGGAAGTTACTCAAATAAGGAATAAGAGATGGAATGGAAAATTTAAGACAATGGAGGACTGAAAGCGGGCAAATGCCCCAATATAGAAAGGGTGTAAAGAGATGAAGAAAGGAAACCTTCAAGAAATGGTACGGAGGTTGAACATGTAACTCCTAAGGTGAAAGTCTCTACTTTGAAGGAAATAGTAGAGAATGAAACCATAAAAAAAAAAAGGGAAATTCCCCAAACAAGGAAAATCGACATGTAGACCGAAAGGAATCAACTCGTTATAAAGAATTGTGAAATGAATATGAATAAGTAAGAGTGGATTAATGCCAAAGTAAAATCCTTAAGTAAAGGATGTCATTGGGAACGAGGATGGACCTAAGAAAGGATGAATCCCAGCATGTCGGTATAGAATTGGAAAACCCAATCAATTGGAATCGAAAAGACCCAATAAAGAAGTTGGGGAAGGATGAGTAGGTAAGAGGAATCTATACGGTTATGTGAGACATAACTTCAAAGGCATGATGGAGGAGAGGATAATGGTAAAAAGGATAGTTGAGGAATGCTATCAAAAGAAAAGAGGGATGAAGTTATACGATCCCTGAAAGGTCAAAAAACTAAGAGAGACCCTCAAGGAGATGTTCTAAAAATCTAATGGGCAGAGATAGGTCCTAGAAAATGCCATGTTATAAGGGGCATGTAAGCCCAACAATCCTAAGGAGAATATGACTCAAAGTAAGGAAGAGTCGTCTAATAAGCATGACAAGGTCGAATATAAAAAAAATTTGACCGAAGTTATAATAGACAACGAATGAATGAAGGGTCAAAATAGGACGAAAAAGTGATAATAAAGAAAAATTGTGTAAACAAGTATGTAACGCTCGAAAGAACATCTGACTAAAGGTTTTAACTACCAAAAGGATAACTAGACACGGGAATGATTAATTATCTTGGAATTCCCAATCTTGAGTACGGGATCTCAAAGGAAATAATGTTGCTCTAAGCAAAGAAAGATATGAATCTAAGAAAATATCTGGAAGTAAGGTATGTCTAGTTATGATAACCTCCATGGAGGGAGTAAATAATATAAAGGAAAAGAAATTCCTTAAGTGAAGGATGTAAAGATGGCTAATTGAAAGAACAAGAGCAGAGTTTGCATGTTAACCAAACACCAAAGAGACATCAAAAGAAATGATTCCTCAAGCAAGGTCGATAATTAAGTTTTGGGGACAAAACTCCTAAAAGGAGGGGAGAGTTGTAAACCCCACCCTTTTGAGTGAAGGAAAATCGAGAAAAGAACCAGTCAAATCGAGTAAGAAAACTGAATTGGTTCACGTACTCGATCAATTAGTAATGGGCAAATTGGAAATTTACAACTCCCATATGATCCAAAGGATTCATAAAAACCTTGGAAAAGAACCCTAGGACAAATTGGAAGAGAATAATCAGACCAGTTTAGATGAATCAGATCCAATTGGATTGAATTGATTTATGAACCGAGTCGGTTCATGAACCAGAACTGATAGAGAAAGGGAAAATAGGGAAACAGGGAAATTTATGGATCCCTTGTGACCCGAAGAGATTTATAAACCTTGGGAAGGAACCTTAGAACAAACTGGGAATCAAAAACCAAATCGGTTCAGGTGAACCGCACCCGAACTGGATTGAATTGGTTTAAGGATCGAGTTGGTTTATGAACTAGAATTGATAAAGAGATAGTAAACTGGAATTTTATGGACCCTAAGTGACCCAAGGAGTCACAAAAGACATGGAAATGGACTTGTGAAGGAATTGGGGATGAAAACCAAACTGGTTCAGGTGAACTGGATCTGAACCAATTTGGACAGGTTTAAACCACTATTGAACCGGATCCTAAATTTATTTTTCTACATGTCTTAAATAATTAAAAATTTGAGATTTGAGGCCACCATTAGATAGAGAATGAATTTAGATTAATTTAAAAGTTTTTAGATTTGAAAAACTCGATCGAATGTGGGGTGAACCGACCGGTTTAAGATTCAAACCCGGTTCGGACCAGTCCCCTCTAGTTCTGAATATTGTCATCTTCTTCCTTAGGATGACAGCACTGTTCATTCGCCGGAAAATCGAAGCAACACCGGTGAAGAAGAAACGCTTCCGTTCAGTATGTTTCATGTCTTCAATGCCTGTCATAACGGTGTCAAACGGACGGCAAACGGGTCCCCGAGCTCCCTATATAAAGAGTCCCTCTCCATTCATTCTCTCCACACCGAAAAAGCTCACTCTCTCTGTAAAACCCGCCATTTTGAGCTAAGGAAAACCAGGAAAAGAACCGGTCAAACCAAGTGAGGATTCAGAACCGGTTCACAAACCCGATTATTTCTGAACAGGCAAGTTGGGAATTTACAACTCTCGGGTGATCCAAAGGGTTAATTAAACCTTGGAAAAGAAACTTAAGACAAATTAGAAAACAAAAACCAAGGTGGTTCAGGTGAACTAAATTCCATAAGAACTATAAAGTTAAGCGTGCTTGCCTAAGAGTAGTGTGAGGATGGGTGACCTCCTAGGAAGTATGAATTATTTTTGTAACCCGAAATTAATACCAATAATTTATGGAAATATTAATACTAGTAATAAATCTCACCCATTTAATACACGGGTTTTATGCCTATATAAAGAGGTCATCCCCATTTCATTCTCCTCACACCTGAACACTTCTCTCTCTCTCTCCTCAAACCTGCTTGAACCAAAGCATCGACTTGACCAAAGGTCGGGCTCTTTAGAACCGGGGAGAAGACAGCTATCTGATAGCAAACTCTAGTCAATCTGAGAATCGTTAAAGAAGCGCCGACATGATGGAATAGTGAAGCAACTCCGGTGGACCGAACCTGCCCTATTTCGGCCAAGCTGAAATCGGCCATTTCAAGCCCTCCTCAGGCCAAACCAAGCCCTCCCAACACTTCCTCAGCCTTTCCACGGCCGAATTAGTACCGAAAGGTAAGCCAATTTGACTCCCCTTTACAATTTTTGATCGGTGCTAGAGAGAGAATCAACAGAATTTCAATGATAAAATTCTAATATAATTCTGCATCAATTGATGTGATTCTTGATTCTAGGATGAACCTCAGGACGAGAGCTATCTACCCAGATCGAAAGCTCGAACCGTCGTGCCTTCAGCGGTGAGTAATCGAAGCTTTCTCTCTTTATAGTTCATTTTCCGACGAAGCTCCGTTTGAGCTTGTCTCGGCATTAAAACTTGCGATTCACATTTCTGAAGAATCGTATAAACATGTAGAAACTCAATTTCAAATTCAATTTCAACAATTGGAAACATTTGATGGGTCAATTTGATGAAATCAAATTCGGTTGTGTTAAGAAGTTAGAATTGTGGGAAAATTGGGGATTTTCGAAATTCAAATGACCAAAATAAAATTTTATGAAATTGAGGATCAATTGGGCATGAAAATAATGTTAGAGGACCAATTGAGGAATTTTGAAATTTTTGGGGCAAAACTTACCATTTTTGTAAAAGAAGGACAAAATGGTAATTTTGGAAAATTGGGGGACCAAATTGGAAATTTGGGAAATTAAACCCCTTTTTGGTGAAATTGAATAAATTGAGGTCCCATGATAAATTTTAAAAGTTACGGGACTCAATTTAAGGAAAAACCGACATTAGGGACTTAAAGTTAAAAGAGAAATAACTTTAGAGGCCTAATTGCAAATAACTAAAAGTTTGGGTTTTCTCATTCATTGGAAATTAATGAAGGATGTTATGCCGAGTAATAATGAACAAGGTTGTTCATATCGTGTAGGAATGCGAAATACCGGGAACACCAGCAAGGACAAGCTCGCGTGAATACAAAGAACCAGTCTAGTGGAATTCACGGCATTAACGGGTGAGTGGGTTTACTAATATCATACCCGGTTGGGATGATGAGCACAACATATAATTTAAAAACCACTTACTGGTTGTGAGTGGAAATTTTATATCATACCCGGTAGGTGATGATAAGTACCTCGGTATAAAAACCCACTGTTTAGTGGTATTTTAATCATCACCACTTAGAGAAAGTGATCTGAAAATTATGCGGAAAAACTACTTACCGATTGAAGTAGATCATACCCGATTGGTATGATGAGAATTCCTCGAAGGAAGTTGAAAACCCGTTCATCGGTTATGAACGGAGATGTCCTTATACCAGTTGGTATAATACACAGTGAAAACCTATTTTGTCAAAAGAGTTCTCCCCTGACTGTGTGCCAATGCTTAAACTATTTGGGAGACCTTCTTGACGGGAGCTCGAATAGCTCTTATAGGTCGGGGGCCTCAATTTTGGAACTTGAGGGCTAGAATGCCAGTTTTTTTTTTTTTTGAAAATCTCGTACAGCGAGCCCAAGGCTAGTTGGCATGAGCAGAAGCTCGTAAACGAATATGATATATGTGCCATAAAACTTAATAAGTGAATTGTTTGTCCATGGTACCAAGATAGGACCGGCATGCTCAGTCAACTAGCAGCAATGCGACATGATAGGTCGACGGACTAGTCAAGACAAACAGCTGTGGGTTGAGTTGAGAGTCGGGGCCGTTGGACCAGTGGCACCACAGATTACATGGCAATATAAGAAAACTTTATTTGTGCATGCACTGTGAGTACAGGATCATCAAGACGCCCATGAGGGGTAGTGATGCGTCCTAGGGGCACTGGATGACCAAGTGGCTATAAGGGCAGTTCATCGTTCCAGGTGTCTGTGTGAAATCTGGAGTAGCACCAAGCGCATGAGACTCGGGTGGGGACAGGCTGAGGTCTCTGTCCTCATACGAACACGAAGAAGTGATTTCGGGATTGTGGGTCGGATGTCACGTACATCCACTCATTCCCAAGGTAGAAGTGGTTGTACTTCCATCCGTGTGGCAGAAAAAGTTGCTCCGAAGCCACTAGCGGGTTCAGTAGTGATACTGACTTGCGAATGTGTGTACCCTTCATGATGAAGGATGTGTGTTGGGTGATGACACACCGTGGTAACTAAGAAATAATGGAAAAACCCGAATTTTTAAATGAAGGGATTTTTGAAAACATAGGAGTCTGGCACACTCCATATAAATGTTTTTCTTAAAAGTCAAAAGCTTTTAAAAACCCATTCACTAAGTAGTCGTACTCACCCCCTCCCTTATATCCCTTTCAGGAAATCCCGGAAAGCCTCCCCTTAAAGACCGTCAACTAAGATGCCTGTAAGACAGGTATGTAAAGTTTTAAATTTCATGCAGTTTTAATTATGCTATTCCAGGAAAAAGCTGCAGGTTAAAGGATGCCTTACTCTTTACCATTTACAATAAGGGGAAACCATTTAATAAACCGGGAGAGTGGCGGGTTGATCACGGGGATCCGACCAAATCGGGTCGGGGCGTGACATTCTCTCAGTTGCTTACTTTTCCGGCAAAGCTTGAACCAGAGCTCCAATATAGGGTCTTTTCTGAGTCAAAGAAGGTGAGGTCGAGTTCTTTAGAACCGGGGAGAAGTCACCTACACGCCTGTAGTCTCCGTTTGCTCCGAGGGTCGCTAGAGAAACGCCAGCATGATGGAACAGTGAAGTAGCTCCGTCGGACCGAAGCTACTCTGTTTTGGCCGAGCTAAAATCAGCCATTTCGAACCCTCCTCAGGCCAAACCAAGCCCTCCCAACACTTCCTTAGCCCCCGATGGCCGAATTAGGACTGAAAGGTAAGCCAATTCGGCTCCCCTCTACCAATTCGGCATCAATTGATGTGATTCTTGATTACAGGATGAACCTCAGGACGAGAGATATCTGCCCATATCAAAAGCTCGGACCCTCGTTGTAAATCCTACCCTTTTCAGCTAAGGAAAACTAGGGAGGGAACCGATTAAACCGAGTGAGAAAACCGAACCGGTTCACAAACGTGATCAAATGTGAATGGGCAATTTAGGAATTTACAACTCCCAGGTGATCCAAAGGGTTCAAAATACTATGGAAAAGAACCTTAGGATGAATTGGAAAAGGAAAATTAGACCGGTTTGGATGAACCGGGTCCAACAGGATTGAACCGGTTTATGAACCGAGTCGGTTCATGAACCGAAACTGAAAGAGATCGGGAAAAACAAAGGAATTCAACACCATTTTACTCCAAAGAAATTCATAAACCTTGAGAATGAACCTTAGAACAAAGTGGGAAAGAAAAACCAGACCGATTCGGGTGAACCAAACCTTAACCAGATTGAACCGGTTTAAGGACCGAGTCGGTTTATGAACCGGAATCAATAAAGAGATGGTAAACTAAGATTTATAAGGACCCTAAGTGACCCAAGAAGTCACAAAAGACATGGAAATAGACTTGTGAAGTAATTGGGGATGAAAACCAAACCAGTTCGGGTGAACCGGATCCGAAACGATTAGATCCGATTTGAACCACTATTGAACCAAATCCTAAATTCATTTTTCTAGGTGGCTTAAATAATTCAAATTGGAGATTTGAGGCCATAATTGGATAGAGAATGAATTTAGATAAATTTAGAAATTTTTAGATTTGAAAAACTCAATCGAATGTGGGGTGAACCGGCCGGGTTAAGCTTTTAACCCGGTTTGGAACAGTGTCATCTTCTTCCTCAGGATAACAGCACTATTCACTCATCGGGAAACTAAAGAAATACTGACGAAGAAGGAACGCTTTTGTTTGGGGCATTTCAGGTCATCAATGTTAGTCACAATAGTGCCAAACGGACGGCCAACGAGTCCCTGAACTCCCTATATAAAGAGTCTCTCCCCATTCATCCTCTCCACACCTGAAAACTCCATTCTCTCTCAACTGCTCCATTTTCGGGCGAAGCTTGAACTAGAGCTCCAACATGGGGTCTTTTATGAGGCAAACAAGGTGAGGTCAGGTTCTTTAGAACTGGGGAGAAGTTAGCTACACGTTTGTAGTCTCCGTTCACTTTGAGGGTCGTCGGAAAGACACCGGCGTGATGAAACAGTGAAGCAGCTCCGGCAAACCGAAGCTGCCCTATTTCGGCCGAGTTGAAATTGGCCATTTTGAGCCATCCTCAGGGCAAACCAAGCCTTCCCAACACTTCCTCAGCCCTCCCACGGCCGAATTAGAACTGAAAGGTAAGCTAATTCGGCTCCTCTCTACAATTTTCGGCCGGTGCTCGAGAGAGAACTGGCAGAATTTCAATGATGAAATTCTAACTCAATTCAATATCAATTAATGTGATTCTTGATTCTAGGATGAACCTCTGGATGAGAGCTATCTGACCAGATCGAAAGCTTGGACCGTCGTGCCCTCACCGGTGAGTAATCGAAGTTGTGTCTCTCTATAGTCCGTTTTCCGGTGAAGCTCCGTTTGAGCTCGTTCCGGCATCAAAACTTGCGATTCAAAGTGCTATTGAATCGTAAGAAGATGGAGGAACTCAATTTTAACTTCAATTTCAACAATTAGAGGTGTTTGATCGGTCAATTTGATGAAATCAAATTCGGCTATGCTAAGGAGTTGAAATTAGGGGGAAGATTGGGGATTTTTGAAATTCAAAGGACCAAAATGCAATTTTATAAAATTGAGGGTCAATTGAGCATAAAAATAATGTTGCAGGACCAATTGAGGAAATTTTGGAATTTTTGGGGTAAAACTTATTATTTTTTTAAAGGAAGGGCAAAATGGTAATTTTGGAAAAAATTGGAGAACCAAATTGGAAATTTGGGAAATTGACCCCTTTTTGTGAAATGGAATAAATTGAGGTCCTATGATAAATTTTAGAAGATTCGGGACTCAATTTGAGGAAAAACAGGCATTAGGGACTTAAAGTTGAAGAGAAATAATTTTAGAGACCTAATTGCAAATAAATAAAAGTTTGACTTTCTCATTTATTTGGAATGAATGAAGACTATTAGGTCGAAGGATAATGAAGTGAGATGTTCATATCGTGTAGGAACATGAAGTACTAGGAACGCTAGCAAGGACAAGCTCGTGTGAATACAAATAACCGATCTAGTGGAATTCACGGCATTAACGGATGAGTGGGTTTACTAACGTCATACCCGATTGGGATGTTAAGCACAACTTAAAATTAAAAACCACTTAACGATTGTGAGTGAAATTATATATCATACCCAGTTGGGGAAGATAAGTACCACGGTGTAAAAACCCACTCTTTAGTGGTATTTTAAGCATCACCACTTAGAGAAAGTGATCTGAAAATTATGCAGAAAAACTACTTACTGATTGAAGTAGATCATACCTGGTTGGTATGATGAGAATTCCTCGAAGGAATTTGAAAACCCGTTCATCGGTTATGAACGGAGATGTCCTTATACCAGTTGGTATAATACACAGTGAAAACCTATTTTGTCAAAAGAGTTCTCCCCTGACTGTGTGCCAATGCTTAAACTATTTGTGAGACCTTCTTAACGGGAGCTCGAATAGCTCTTATAGGTCGGGGGCCTTAGTTTTGGATTTTGGGGTCTAAATGCCCGATTTTGAAAATCTCGTACAATGGGCCCAAGGCCAGTTAGCACGAATAGAAGCTCGTAAATGAACATGATATATGTGCCATAAAACTTAATAAGTGAATTGTTTGGCCTTTGTACCAAGATAGGCCTGACATGCTCAATCAACTAGCGGCAGTGCAACATGACAGGTCGACGGACCAGTCAAGACAAACAACTATGGGTTGAGTTGAGAGTCGGGGCCGTTAGACCAGTGGCACCACATATTACATGGCTTGATAAGAAAATATTGTTTGTGCATGCACTATGAGTACAGGATCATCAAGATGCCCATAAGGGGTAGTGATGTGTCCTAAGGGCCCTGGACGACCCGGTGAGTATAAGGGTAGATCATCGTTCCAGATGTCTATGTAAATTTTGGAGTAGCACCAAGTGCATGAGACTGGGGTGGGGACAGGATGAGGTCTCTGTCCTCATATGGACATGAAGAAGCTATTTCAGGATTGAGGGTTAGATGTCACATAAATCCACTCATTACCAGGGTAGAAGTGGTCGTGCTTCTATCCGGGTGGACGGTAAAGTCGCTCCGAAGCCACTAGTGGGTTCAATAGTCGTATTGACCTGTGGATGTGTGTAACCTTCATGATGAAGGATGTGTGTTGGGTGATGTCACACCGTGGTAAATAAGAAATGATGGAAAAACCCAAATTTTTAAATAAAGGGATTTTTGAAAATAAAGCAGTCTGGCACACTCCATATAAATATTTTTCTTAAAAGTTAAAAGTAGACCTTTGAAAACTCATTCATTGAGTAGTCGTACTCACCCTCTCCCTTATATCCCTTTCAGGAAATCCCCAAAAGTCTACCCTTAAAGATCATCAACTAAGAAGCCTGTAAGATGGGTATGTAAAGCTTAAAATTTCATGCAGTTTTTATTATACTATTCTAGGAAATGGTGCAAGTTTAAAGGATGTCTTACTCTTTACGGTTTATAATAAAGGGAAACCCTTTAATAAATTGGGAGAGTGGCGGGTTGATCATGGGGATCTGACCAAACCAGGTCGGGGCATGACAACTAGAGTGGTATTAGTGTTTGTTTCCTCGAATACATAATCAACACTAGAAAATATAGTAACTAATAGAATTTATTCTAAAATTTTCAGATGACTCCCAGGAGATGAACCAAGAAAACTTGGAATGGCTCTACTCAACACCCTACCTTCATAGGGAGACAACCCTAGAAGCTTCCCAAATGCCTGAGACCTGGTAGAAATGTCAAAAGACCAAATGGGGAAGTATCCTGGAGAATGGTGTTAGGACCTACTGATAGCACAACTCTAAGTATGGAGGAGGACGTTTATCAAGAATTTCATAGCTCTTTAGTTAATTGTGACCATTTTTTGTGATTGCTTTGTATCCCCCTGTCAATAAAATACTCAAATTCTCAAAACTCTATCTTCTAAGGATGTGATCTTGCTAGGAATATGGCCTAAGAAAAATAAAACAAACCCACACAATCCTGGAAACTAAAGAAAAGTTACATCTTAGTTATGGAAAATGAATCAGGGAATTAAGAAACCTAGGACTCTTACCATGACCCTTTAGCAAAGGAGATTTAGCAAAGAAAATTGTCGAAGTGATCAGACTCAAGAACGGTAATGTCACTCCCCGACCCGGTTTGGTCGGATCCCCGGGATCAACCTGCCACTCTCTCGATTTATTAAAGGATTTCCCCTTATTGTAAACCGTAAAGAGTAAGGCATCCTTTAACTTGCACCTTTTCTTGGAATAGCATAATCAAAACTGCATGAAATTTAAAACTTTACATACCTGTCTTACAGGCATCTTAGTTGACGGTCTTTAAGGGGAGGCTTTTCGAGATTTCCTGAAAGGGATATAAGGGAGGGGGTGAGTATGACTACTTAGTGAATGGGTTTTTAAAAGCTTTTGACTTTTAAGAAAAATAATTATATGGAGTGTGCCAGACTCCTTTGTTTTCAAAAATACCTTCATTTAAAAATTCGGGTTCTTTCACCATTTCTTATTTACCACGGTGTGTCATCACCCAACACACATCCTTCATCATGAAGGTTACACACATTCGCAAGTCAGTATCACTACTAAACCCGCTAGTGGCTTCGGAGCGACTTTTCCTGCCACCCGGATAAAAGTATGACCACTTCTACCCTGGGAATGAGTGGATGTACGTGACATCCGACCCACAATCCCGAAATCACTTCTTCATGTCCGCATGAGGACAGAGACCTCATCCTGTCCCCACCCCGCTCTCATGCGCTTCATGCTACTCTAGATTTCGCACAGACACCTAGAACGACGAACTGCCCTTATAGCCACCAGGTCGTCCAGTACCCTTAGGACGCATCACTACCCCTCATGGGCGTCTTGATGATCCCGTACTCACAATGCATGCACAAACAATGTTTTCTTATATTTCCATGTAATCTGTGGTGCCACTAGTCCAACGGCCCTGACTCTCAACTCAACCCGCAGCTGTTTGTCTTGACTAGTCCGTCGACCTGTCATGTCGCACTACCGCTAGTTGATTGAGCATGTCGGCCCTATCTTGGTACCATGGCCAAACAATTCACTTATTAAATTTTATGGCACATATATCATGTTCATTTACGAGCTCCTGCTCATGCCAACTGGCCTAGGGCCCACTGTACGAGATTTTCAAAATTGGGCATTTAGCCCCCAAATTCCAAAACCGAGGCCCCCAACCTATTAGAGCTATTCAAGCTCCCGTCGAAAAGGTCTCCCAAATTGTTTAAGCATTGGCACACAATCAGGGGAGAGCACTTCCGACAAAATAGGTTTTCACTATCCATTATACCGACCGATATAAGGGCATCTCCGTTCATAACTGATGAACAAGTTTTCAACTTCCTTCGAGGAAGTCTCATCATACCAACCGGGTATGATCTACTTACAACTGGTAAGTAGTTTTTTCGCATAATTTTCACATCACGTTCTCTAAGTAGTGATGATTAAAAATACCACTAAGCAGTGGGTTTTTATACCAAGGTACTTATCATTCCCAACCGGGTATGACATAAAATTCCCACTCACAACCGGTAAGTGGTTTTTAAATTTTAAGTTGTGCTCATCATCCCAACCGAGTATGATGTTAGTAAACCCACTCACCCGTTAATGTCGTGAACTCCACTAGACTGGTTCTTTGTATTCACGCGAGCTTGTCCTTGCTGGCGTTCCCGGTATTTCACATTCCTACACGATATGAACAACCTTGTTCATTATTACTCGGCATAACAGCCTTCATTCATTTCCAATGAATGAGAAAACCCAAACTTTTAGTTATTTGCAATTAGGTCCCTAAAGTTATTTCTCGTTAACTTTAAGTCCCTAATGTCGGTTTTTCCTCAAATTGAGTCCGTAACTTTTAAAATTTATCATGGGACCTCAATTTATTCAATTTCACCAAAAAGGGGTTTAATTTCCCAAATTTCCAATTTGGTCCCCCAATTTTCAAAAATTACCATTTTGCCCTACTTTTACAAAAATGGTAAGTTTTGCCCCAAAAATTCCAAAATTCCTCAATTGGTCCTCCAACATTATTTTCATGCCCAATTGACCCTCAATTTCATAAAATTGTATTTTGGCCCTTTGAATTTCGAAAATCCCCAAAAATTTCCCCCAATTTCAACTCTTCAACACTACCGAATTTGATTTCATCAAAGTGACCGATCAAACACTTCTAATTATTGAAATTGGAGTTGAAATTGAGTTCTTGCATGTTCATACGATTCTAAGAAACTTTGAATCGCAGATTTTAACGTCGGAACGAGCTCAAACAAAGCTTCGCCGAAAAACAGACCATAGAGAGAGAAAGCTTCGATTATTCACCGGTGAAGGCACAGCGGTCCGAGCTTTCGATCTAGGCAGATAGGTCTCGTCATGAGGTTCATCCTAGAATCAAGAATTGCATCAATTGATGCGGAATTGGATTAGAATTTCGTCATTGAAATTCGGTCGACTCTCTCTCTAGCACTGATCGAAAATTGTAAAGGGGAGCCGAATTGGCTTACCTTTCGGTCCTAATTCGGCCGTGGAAAGGCTGAGAAAGTGTTGGGAGGGCTTGGTTTGGCCTGAGGAGGGCTTGAAATGGCTGATTTTAGCTTGGCTGAAATAGGGCAGCTTCGGTCCGCCGGAGTTGCTTCACTATTCCATCATGTTGGCGCTTCTCCAACGATTCTCATATTGACTAGAGTTTGCTATCAGATAGCTATCTTCTCCCCGGTTCTAAAGAGCCCGACCTTTGTTCAAGTCGAAGCTCTGGTTCAAGCTTTACCGGGAAATGGAGTAGTAGAGAGAGAGAGAAGTGTTAAGGTGTGAGGAGAATGAAATGGGGATGACCTCTTTATATAGGCGTAAAACTCGTGTATTAAATGGGCGAGATTTATTACTAGTATTAATATTGCCATAAATTATTGGTATTAATTCTAATAATTTAATTTCGGTATTAATTCTAATAATTTAATTTTGGTATTAATTCTAATAATTTAATTTTGAATTAAATATATATTAATTTATGGCTATTTATGATAAGCCGTACGTTCGCATAAAAATTTTTGACCGAAATTTCGGGTTACAAAAAATCATACTTTCCCAAGAGGTCACCCATCCTCACACTACTCTAAGGCAAACACGCTAAAATTTGAAGTTCTTATGGAATCTAGTTCACCTGAACCAATTTGGTTTTAGTTTTCTATTTTGTATTAAGTTTGTTTTCCAAGGTTTAATGAACCCTTTGGATCACCCAAAAGTTGTAAATTTTCATATTGCTTATTCCCAAATGTAAACTGGCTTGGTTTTCTTATTCGGTTTGACTGGTTCTTTTCCCGGTTTTCCTTAACTCAAATGTGTGGGGTTTACATGTAAAGCACCAAACTACTAGTAACTCTAGAAAAAAAAACCACTTGATGAAAGGAAGGGACCACAACAATCCATGTAAGGGAATAACCTATTACAAGTATGAACGATGTCGACATTACCTCAAGAAGTGCCCAACCCTACTAAGGACAAGTACCAAGATAAACTATTATAGGTGTAAGGAAAGAAGGGGTGTTTCACACCTCATAAATTTAGGGCAATAACTCCTAAAAGGTCATGAAGGACTAGAGACCGAAACCATGGAGCTGGCTAAGTAAGCGATTCACCAAGAGGTCAAGAAATGATGAGATGATTGCAAAATTTAAATCTCTTCTTAAGAAGGTCAAACCGAGAAAGATACCTCAAGAGTAGGGATAAGGTACATGGAAAGTATATCCAGAACCCTCTCATAAGGGGCAAATACAGAGAAACGTCCTCTGGAAACTCTAGGGAACAACACAGTGAGAGTGAAGAAGAGAAGGAATACGCTGTGAAAGGGAACTATGGAGGGATGCATACAACCAAGTACCTTGAAGGAATCATTGGTTGACGGATGGACATAACGTGGAGTGCAAGGAACCAAACCTTCATTATAAACTACTTGAAGGGAGGATGTATCGGAGGCCAAGACTAACCTGCTTTGGAAAAGTGATAGAATTTTTAGTACAACTTCCTTTGGAAAATATAGAGAAGTCAAAATTCGGAACAACATAACAGAAGTAAGCAAACCATGACAACGAGATGGTCAAAGAGAATGAACGACACCCTAAGGAGGACCAGGAAGTAGTAAGGAATACACCCTAAAAAGGGCACTGGAAGGATCATTAAGGACAAGGAGATTAGAGAGACAACTGCCTCAAGAAAAACTAAACAAGGTGAAAAGTAGGGGCAAGAAAGGTAACAGACTACTCTCATGAGGGTCATAGAGTAAACTCCAGCAAAGAAGGAAGAGGTGAAAAAGCCAAATATTGAAGAAAAGAAGGATGAAAGAAGTCCTTAAAAGAACTAATGACTAAATTAACAACAAAATTCAAGCCAAGAAAGGAGTAGGTAAGCCTCTCACATGATGGTCAAGATATCTTGAAACAAGGAAAATTTTAAACTCTCCCTAAAAGAAAGGGACGTGTATTATGGTAGGAGTAATGATGAGAATGGGGAACCAAAGATATACCTGCAAAATTTCAAAGAAAGGATAAATAGAAGAGGACGACAATCAAAGGATGTCATTTAAAGGTAGATATTCTGCAGAACCAGGAAAAAAAATGGATAGTCCTACCGAGGAAGAAAATCTTGGAAAGACATATGCATCCCAACTAAGAGATAATGAAACCATGAGAAAGGAACAAAGAGATAAACTTGCAAATGAAGCGCAAGCCAATGTGAAGGAACCAAGAAAGCATGCTTAAGTGATCCAAGGAAATAGTTTAAAAAGGAAGAACGAAGGAAAATCCTTAAAGAGAAATCAATGGCCAGAACTGGGACTATAAAGACTTGAGACAGTTAAATGAACCTCTCGAAGGGTAATTAAGGGATTTTGAAACTAGGTGGATGTGAGCTCTAGACATGTGCTGAGATACGAGTGAGAATGAGAATGAAGTACAAACAACGTATCCATAGGATCTCAACAGTAAAGGTATGCATACAAGAATAACATCAAGGGGAATCATTTAAAGTTAGGTGTCCTCAAGGATGTATGGAAAAGAAATTACGGGAGAAAAGGGTAAGAATCCTCCCAAATAAGGAAATCCTAAGAAAGGATACATGACGTAATAAAGAATAAACAGAACCAGGTGACGAGAGGTGAGGAGACAAACTCACAAATAAAATGCAGGGTAAGGTGAAAGAAACCCAAGGAAACATATTAAGAGATGCTGTGGCAAGTAAGAATGAGTGGACTATCCATAATAAGGTAAGGAAGGAAAGAACATCTAAGAAACGTTGAGAAAGTGAGCTCTCCAAATAAGATGTGGTTATGGAGGAATAATTGTGATTGATAAGACAGGCTGTAGTCCACACGCGTATAATAAAGCCTAAAGATTGGACGGCTGAGCATAATATGAAGGATCTGAAATAAGATTAATAAACTACTCAAATAAGGAATAAATGATGGAATGAGAAAATTTTAAGACAATGGAGGACAAAAAGGGGGCAAATGCCTCAATATGGAAAGGGTGTAAGAAGATGAAGAAAGGGAACCTTCAAGAAATGGTAAGAAGGTTGAACATGTATCTCCTAAGATGTAAGACTCTTCTTGGGGAGAATGAAATTGTAAAAAGAGGAAACTCCCCAAACCAAGCAAACGACATGTAGACCAGAAGGAATCAACTCGGTACAAAGAATTGTGAAATGGTTACGAACAAATAAGAGATGATTAAGTCCAAAGGAAAACCCTTGAGTAAGGGATATCATTGGGAATGATGATTGACATAAGCAAGAATGAAACACAGCATGTTAGTAAAACATCTAGAAATTTAATTAATTGGAACCAGAAATACTCAATAAGGAAGTCGAAAAGGGATGAGTGGGTAAGGAGAGCAGACACAGTTGTGTAAATTGAGTTAATAACGGTAAAGGTAATCGAGGAATACTACCAAAGGAAAAGAGGGATGAAGTTATGCAATCCCTGAGAGGTTGAAAAATAAGGAATAACCCTAAAGGAGGTATTTTGGAGATCTAATGGAGATAGAGATAATATCTAGAAAATGTCATGCTGTAAGGGACAAGAAAACCCAACGATCCCAATGAAAATATGACTCAAAATAAGGAAGAGTTGGTTCATAAGTATGACAAAGTCAAACAAAATTTGGACCGATTTGTAATGAGCAACGAATGAAGGAAGAGTCGAAATGGGACGAAAAGGTGATGATAAAGAAATCTGTAGAAATAAGTACGAAATGCAGTATAGGACGACGAGCTAAGGGTTTCAAGGACCAAGCGGTTAACTAGACACGGAAATGGTTAGTTATCTTAGAATTTCCAATCTTGAGTACAGAATCTCAAGGGGAAGAATGTTGCTCTAAGCAAAGAGAGAGATAAAATCTAAGAGCATACCCTGAGGTAAGGTATGTCTAGTTATGAATAACTCCATGGAGGGAGTAAATAATATAAATGAAAAGGAATTCCTTAAGTGAAGGTTGTAAAAGGGGCTAATTGAAAGGACGAGAGAAAAGTTTGCATCTTAAGCAAACACCAAAGGGTCATCAAAGGAAATGATCACTCATGCAAGGTTGCTAACTAAGTTTTGGGGAAAAAAACTCCTAAAAGGAGGGGAGAGTTGTAAACCCCACCCTTTTGAGCTAAGGAAAACCGGGAAGGGAACCGACCAAACTAAGTGAGAAAACCAAACTGTTTCACAAACCCAATCAATTGTGAATGGGCAATTTAGGAATTTACAACTCCCAGGTGATCCAAAGGGTTCAAAATGCTATGGAAAAGAACCTTAGAACAAATTGGAAGAGGAAAATTAGACCGGTTTGGATGAACCGGGTCCAACAATACTAAACCAGTTTATGAACCGAGTCGGTTCACGAAACAAAACTGATAGAGATCGGGCAAAACAAAGGAATTCAGCTCCATTGTACTCTAAAGAAATTCATAAACCTTGGGAAGGAACCTTAGAACAAAGTGGGAGAGAAAAACCAGATTGGTTTGGGTGAATTGGATTGAACCGGTTTAAAGACCGAGTCGGTTTATGAACCGAAATCGATAAAGAGATGGTAAACCAGGAATTTTATGGACCCTAAGTGACCTAAGGAGTCAAAAAAGGCATGTAAATGGACTTGTGAATGAATTGGGGATGAAAACCAAACCGGTTCAAGTGAACCGGATCCAAACCAATTCGGACCGGTTTGAACCACTATTGAGCCGAATCATAAATTCATTTTTCTAGGTGGATTAAATAATTCAAATTGGAGATTTGAGGCCACCATTGGATAGAGAATAAAGTTAGATGAATTTAGAAATTTTTAGATTTGAAAAACTTGATCGAATGGTAGGTGACCTGACCGATTTAAGCTTTAAACCCAATTCGGACGGGTCTAGTCCAGTTCAGAACAGTGTCATCTTCTTCCCTAGGATGACAGCACTGTTCACTCGCCGAGAAATTGAAGAAACGCTTCTATTCAGGGTGTTTCAGTTCATTAATGTCAATCACAACGGTACCAAATGAATGGCCAATGGGTCCCTGAGCTCCCTATATAAAGAGCCCCTCCCCATTCATCCTCTCCACACTTAAAAACTCCATTCGCACTCAACTGCTCCATTTTTCGGTGAAGCTCAAACCAGAGCTCCGAAATGGGGTCTTTTCTAAGCCAAACAAGGCGAGGTTGGGTTCTTTAGAACCGGAGTGAAGTCAGCTACATATCTGTAGTCTCCGTTCACTCTGATGGTCGTCGGCGAGACGCCGACGTGATGAAATAGTGAAACAGCTCCAGCGAACCGAAGCTACCCTGTTTTGGTCGAGTTGAAATTGGCCATTTCAAGCCCTCCTTAGGCCAAACCAAGCCTTCCCAACACTTCCTCAGCCCTCCCACGTCCGAATTAGGACTAAAAGGTAAGCCAATTCAACTCCCCTCTGTAATTTTCGGTCGGTGCTAAAGAGAGAGCCGACAGAATTTCAATGATGAAATTCTAACTCAATTCAGCATCAATTGATGTGATTCTTGATTCTAGGATGAACCTCAGGATGAGAGCTATCTGCCCATATTGAAAGCTCGGACCGTCGTACCCTCACCGGTGAGTAATCGAAGCTTTCTCTCTCTAAAGTCTGTTTTCTGGTCAAGCTCTGTTTGAGCTCATTCCGGCGTCAAAACTTGCGATTCAAAGTGATATTGAATCTTAAGAAGATGGAAGAACTCAATTTTAACTTCAATTTCAACAATTAGAGGTGTTTGATTGGTCAATTTGATGAAATCAAATTCGATTGTGCTAAGGAGTTGAAATTGGAGGGGGAAATTGGGGAAAATTAGGGATTTTCGAAACTCAAAGGACCAAAATGCAATTTTATGAAATTGAGGGTCAATTGGGCATAAAAATAATGTTGGAGGATCAATTGAGGAAATTTTGGAATTTTTGGGACAAAACTTACCATTTTTATAAAGGAAGGGCAAAATGGTAATTTTGGAAAACATTGGAGGACCAAATTGGAAATTTGGGAAATTAATCCCATTTTTGTGAAATGGAATAAATTGAGGTCCTATGATATATTTTAAAAGTTTCGGGACTCAATTTGAGGAAAAACTGGTATTAGGGACTTAAAGTTGAAGAGAAATAACTTTAGGGACCTAATTGCAAATAAATGAAAGTTGGACTTTCTCATTCATTTGGAATGAATGAAGACTATTAGGTCGAAGGATAATGAACCAAGATGGTCATATCGTATAGGAACACGAAGTACCAAGAACGCCAGCAAGGACAAGCTCACGTGAATATAAAGAACTGGTCCAGTGGAATTCACGGCATTAACGGATGAGTGGGTTTACTAACATCATACCCGATTGGGATGATGAGCACAACTTAAAATTAAAAACCACTTACCGGTTGTGAGTGGAATTATATATCATACCTGGTTGGGGATGATAAGTACCTCGATAAAAAAACCCACTATTTAGTGGTATTTTAATCATCACCACTAAGAGAAAGTGATGTGAAAATTATGCGGAAAAACTACTTACCAGTTGTAAGTAGATCATACCCGGTTGGTATGATGAGACTTCCTCGAAGGAAGTTGAAAACTTGTTCATCAGTTATGAACGGAGATGCCCTTATACCGGTCGGTATAATGGATAGTGAAAACCTATTTTGTCGAAATTGTTCTCCCCTAACTATGTGCCAATGCTTAAACTATTTGGGAGACCTTCTTGACGGGATCTCAAATAGCTTTTATAGGTCGGGGGCCTCGGTTTTGGAACTTGGGGGCTCCTCACTAAAAAAATATCTCTAAAACTTGTGAAATTAAGTGGAGAGATCCCCCTGGCCTCTCTCTAAGCCATTGTAAATTGGTCGGAGTTGCTCCAATCAAGCTTGATCAACAACTCGTGCCTAGACGAGTATAAGTCAGGTCATAGTTGGGATGTCACGCCCCGACCCGATTTGATCAGATCCCCATGAGCAACCCGCCACTCCCTTGGTTAAAGAGGGGTTTCCCCTTCGTTTAGACAAGAGGAGCCAAGCGAAATTTCCAATCTTGTTCCTTGGAATAACATTAATCAAACTAAAGCAAGCTTAAAAAGAACTTTAAGCGTACCTAACTTAGGATTCATCTTCTCAAGCTTTCTTGGTTGATCTCCCTTTTCCTGAAAAAGGATAAAGGAAGGGGGTGAGTTTCTACAACTCAGTGAGCAGGTGTTGGGAGTAAGTTTTAAAAAATACTTAGTTCATTTAAAATCTTTTAGGATCATATTCATTAAAACATGTCATCATTCTTAAGACTTAGTGTGTCTAGCTCTGTTACCACATTCCCTTGCCTCGGGAGGCGTTTAGCAAATAACATACGCCCTTTATCATAAAGGGTACAAACGTTCGCAGGGCAATCCCAGACTGCACCCACTTGGGGATTAATGCATCATTACCGTCCACCTTGATAGAAGTCCCGAACTTCTACCCTAAGTCTAAGTGGATGTCCTAAACGACCCTCATACCTGAAATAGACTTCGTGTTCATATAAGGACGGAGACCTTATCCTGACCCCACTTCAGTCTCATGCGCAAGAAGCTCCCAAAGCTTCATGACTAACTAGCACGATGATCTGCCATTATCTCCACCATGTCGTCTAGCAGCCATTGGAACCTATCACTACCCCTAGTGTGTATTGATGGTCTCGAATCCATTAGTGCATGCACACACAAAAATTTTCATAATTTAGTCATTCTCTTTGGTGTCAACGGTCCAACAACCCCGACACTCAACCCGACCTGACCTTGACGCACTGCCGCCAACCCATCGAGTATTATCGGTCATGACTTGGTATTGTGGTGAATCACACAATTAATTTTCATTTTTTTATAAGAGTGTTCATGGCTCTTCCTATTCATGTTTGTTTATGGGCTTCAACCCGTGCCCACTAGCCTTGGGCCCACTACACGTGTTTTTTAAAACTGGGCCTTGAGCCCTATGAGTTCAAAACTGAGGCCCCTAGCCTATTAGAGCTATTCTAGCTCTCGTCAAGAAGGTCTCCCAAATAGTTTAAGCAATAGCACATAGTTAAGGGAGAACACTTCCGACAAAAAAAACATCATTTTTAACTCATCCTACCAATCAGGTGTGATGATAGGTTCGCCAACTGGTATGCAAGCTTTTGCTTTTTGGTAAAAAAGTTCATCATACCAACCAGGTATGATGTTTAATTAATCCTACTTGCAACCGTTAAGTAGGTTTTCCTTTAGTAAAAGTGCTAATCACCCCAACCGGGTATGACGTTAGAAAATTTCCGCTCACCCGGTGACTCTAACGTGTTCGTCCCTAATGGGTTCTTCAAGTCTGAGTCTGGCTCACTTGTTAGCATTCTGGTCTCAAGAGTCCCTAATGGTTTGACCACTCTTATATGTTAGGGTTTGGCATAAAAACTTTCTAGCTTTCCAGTATTGGCTACTAGGCCCAAATTTATGGTTTATCGCACTTAGATTAAGTTCATAGTTCTTGACTTTAGGCCCTTAGTGTTAAATTTTTCCCAAATCAAGTCCCAAGGACTTCCAATATCCTCCTTGGGTCCTTAATTTACTTAAAATTGTGAAATGGGCTCAAGTTTTCTAAATTCCCAATTTGATCCCCAATTTTTCTAAAATTACCATTTTGCCCCTACTTTCCAAAACTAGCCATTTTACCGCAAATCTTATGAAAACTGACCAATTGGTCCTCCAACATCTTTCTCATTAGAAATTGACCTTCAATTTTGAGAAATTGCATGGAGGTCCCTCAATTTTCCTAAATCCATAAATTTCCCCCAATTTCTACCCCTCTATACTGACCGAATTTGATTTCTTGAGATTGGTCATACAATTGGAGTTAATTTTCTCAAATTGATGATATGAATTAGTTCCCACACTTCCATACAATTCAAATGCCCTTTGAATTGCAGGATTTGGGTCCGAAAAGAGCTCGAACAGAGCTTCGCTAAAAAACTGGATGTAGAGAGAGAAAACTTCGAAAGCTTACTGTTGGTGGCGCATTGATTCGAGTTCTTGATCGAGGAAGTTAGCTCTTATCCTCATGATCCTCTTAGGATCAAGTATTGGGGCAATTAACGTTAGGATCAGTGGGAATTCGATCAATGAACTCTATCACTTTCTCTCTTTAGGACCGAATTGTAATGATGGAGGAGGGTCGAATTGGCTTACCTTTCGCCTCTAGAGAGGTCGTGTGGTGGCCAAGGGGACTATGTGAGGGCTTGATTTGGCCACAGTAGGTTGAAATTGGTTGAATTTCAATTGACCAAAATAGAGCAGCTTCGTTCCGCTTGAGCTACTTCACCGTTCGAGCTCGTCGGTGTTTCTCCGGCGATCCTCTAGTCAGTTGGTGGTAGGTGTCAGGTAGCTGACTTCCTCCTGAGTATTTAGGACTCAAATTTAACTTTTCAAGCTAGAGGAAGTACCTAAATTAGAGCTCTGGTTCGAGCTTCACCAGAGAATAGAGCACTTCAAAGAGAGAATGGAATTGAGGTGTGTGGAGGATGAACGAATGGGAGCTCTTTATATAGAGAGCTCGGGGACCCTCTACTAGACCAATTTCTATATTGGTCACGATCATCCTGATCAGAAATTTCCCAAATCGAAGTAAATTTCCTTCACTGGAAAAGGAAAGAAAAATCTTTCCTCGATGAATAGTGTCATAGGACGAAGGAGGAAGATGACACTATTCCGCACATGCGAGCTTCGCATGTACGGGTCGGCCACATGATAGCACATCATTGGTCGGTACAACTGACATGGCGATCCAACTCAATCACAATGTCAGTCGTTGACTAGACATATTGCAACATGTAATTGGTCGGTCCAGCTAACATGGCGATCCGAATCAGCTGCCACGTGAGTCGTTGACCTGTTGACCGAACACGTAGCATCCCCTCATTGGCTAGTCGTGTATGCATGGACGCTGACTGGGCACCTATTAACCGTTGACCAGTTGATAGAGCACGACTTGCCATGTGTCGCGCTCTGATTGATCACGTGTGTGCTATTTGGGCACTGACCGGTCAGCGGTCCGTTGACTAGTCCGGTCCCACCGGGTTGGGTGACAAGAAAATGAAAATCGACCGGTTCAGGCCTGATTCGAGTGGTTCTCTCAAAATTAAAAATTTCTAAATTTATCTAAATTTATTTTATATTTAATGGTGGCATCAATTTCCCAAATTGATCTTTTTAAGCTACCAAGAAAAATGAATTAAGAGACTGGTTCATGTATAGTTCAACCTGGTTCGATCTGGTTCACCCTGAACCTGTCCAGTTTTCACATCCAATTTCCTTTATGACCCTTCCCCTGATTTTTGTGACATCTTGGTCACTTGGGGTTTTCAAATTTCCCATTTATACCCTTCTTTATCATTCTTGGTTCATCAAGTAGTTCAATTTTCTCCTTAATTTGACTGGTTATTTCCCAGTTTCCTTGGTCTAAGGTGATGGGTTTCACATGGGAACTCACCAGAGAAGGCTTATTGGGTGTCAAGGCCAATGGGGTTGGAAATCTAACTCTCTCATGAATTTGTGGCAACTTGAATCACATCAATTGGTGGTCTCTAACTCATGTAATTCAAGTTTTAGTCAACTTGGCCACTTAGCCCGCGATATAAGATTTAAACGATTTAATTCTCTCTCAAATCTTGCTCAAATCGGGCAAGGTTGGAGGCTATAAAATGCTAATAGTACAAGGGACTTATCAAATTTTTCTTAGCTCAAGAGGGTCGTGGGGATCGTCAAAATTGAGCTCTAAAATATATGTCATGTTTGAGTTTGCTAGAGATCGTGTACTATGTGATCTCGCTGGCACTGGTAAAGGCATAGTTGAGGGTCAAGAGAAGTGGCAATAGGGGTATTGGATGGTCATCGGAGGTGGTCAAACATAGGAGTTATGCTTTCTTGTTGCAAGGTCGCCGAAGTTGGGAGCAGTCAGTGGTTAAGAGAGAATTTTGAGCAAAATACATTGAGAGAACAACCCCAATTTATATGGTTGTGATCTAAACTTGGTGATATCTAACCCTAGCCTTCTCTCGTTCATCCGTAGTCTTAGTGCTATGAATGAATTTATTTCCCAAAGCAGTGGAGTCAGTGGTTAGCGAGTTGGGCAAGGAAGACAACACATGCATGCACCCGATGTTACACATTGTGTGGTTCGTACCGTAGAGAACTAGTTTTTGACAAATTTCTTAGTCAGATCAACAGTTTTGGCCCGGTTAACCCATTTCTCGACCTATTCTTGGAAAAATAAAAATAGGTAAAAATTATACATTTAATTTTCTATTGAATGGAATCAAGAAATACTACTTCTGAATTTGTTTTAACCCATTAAAAATTTAGATAGTTTTGTGACTTCACACCACTTGAACTATTTTAAATCGGTTTTCTTCCAATCCTTAACTACTTAATACGAGAAATTCCTAAGGGTTTCTCATTATTATTTCTCACCATTATTGTCCTATTTATTAATTATTTCATTATTTCTAGTTTAATTTTATTTATCGATTTAATATTACTCTCTCGATTTAATCTCACTTTCTATTTTAATTTGATATAGTTCTCAAGTTGAAATTTCTATTACAGGCTAGGAATAAGAAATCTCAAAGATAAGATAAAAGAAACTATTTATGAACATATTATATAATCCATTTTAATGTTATTTATCGTACTTTTATTAAAATATTAATTTCTTGAGAATTGATAAATTATTAAACTACTAATTTTTTTGTATACTAAGCCTAGTTAGTAGTTGTTTGATACAAATTATTATAATATTGTGAGACAACAACATTGGTTATGCGAGTCTAACGCGTGTAGTGGAGAGTGGTGTCGCAATTCAACTGATCGGGTTCTATCGGTTAGTATATATCTAATAAGGGATCATGTTATTGCATCAAAATTGATTGAAAAAGTTGAAATTGGGCTTGGGACGTTGATGGAATGATTCATTTCATATATGTGCGGTCCATAGCTTCATCAACCTTCTACGCTAATCCTTTTATACAAATCCATAAGTAAGATAATAGAATTGGGAGTGAACACAATTTCAATCTCAATAAGATACGTACACATTATTTATAGGCTAGATGACCTTCTATTGAAAGTCACATTTATTGAGTTTATTAAGTAATTCTCTTTTGCAATAGTTTGGTGGAAAATGGACCCAAGTATTCCTTCACCATTGTTGATGACTAGTCTTTTTAATTTATAAGGATATTAATATCCTACCATAATAAAATAAATAAATATATTATTTTATATTAAAAAATAAATATTATTTAAAATATATATAATCAATAATCCTATTCTCTTGAATCTGAGTTGTAATTAATGTGAACATCCGTTTTTTTTTTTTGCTAAAATCATGGAGGTTAATTTGGCATACAATATAAGTACCTAATTAGTGAAAATAGATGTCCTCAATTTGGAAGGTAAATATGGGTGAGTAGTTGAGTAAAGTGAATGTCTTCCCTCCTACCACCTCATCTCACCTCTCACCTACCCACCAACCACCCCTCATTAAACTCACCGTAAATTCATATTTAAAACTATAATAGAATTGGACTTACCTTTATTAGAGTCAAAACAATTTATTATACACGTATATATAAATGTTAATTAAATAACAAATAAATAATTTGGTAGTAATTATTTTCCAAATATTATTAGTATAATCTCTAAAATTTTTAGTTGAAATATTAAATAATATATAATTTTGTATGATGATTTAATTTAAATATAAATATGTTATTTCATTTAATTTATGTATAAATATATTATTAATTATTTAATTTAAATATACAACTATCAGTAAAAATAATTCTCTGTAATTTAAATTATTAATAAAAATTTGTGTTAAATTTAATTTAAATCATTGAAAAATTATCCATAAATTAGCTAAAATAAGAGTTAATACGAATTTTTTTTTTTTTTTTGCAATGTCTTCTCCTTACCAGACCCAGACGGGTCTTTTCTGTTTTTCTTATGTTTTTATGGTCAAATTCCAAGTGGTTTCTGTCTTTACTCCGCGGGTGGTAGGTAGAGCTAGAGGTCAGCATCTTCATCTTCCCCTAATATCTCTCTCTTTCACAGTTTCTCCTTCCTGCGGCTTCTTCTTCTTGGTTGCCTGTTCTGATTAAGGCCGGCCCAATGGGTAAAGAGAGCAAGATCTTCACTTTGGCGGAGGTCTCCAACCACAACACGGCCAATGACTGCTGGCTCATCATTGAGGGCAAGGTGGGTGGCCTCAAAGATCTTATCTTTAGTCTGCGCAAGCTTCGGATCCTATGTTTGCTTCTCTTATTCGTGAATACTTAGTCTCCCGACTGCACTCTCTGGGGTTGGATCTGATGCAATTTTTTTAGCCTCTGCTCGCATTATAGGTCATATAGGGAAAGAGATCTGATATTGGGATTCATAGCTTTGGCAATTTTTTTAAGGTTTCGTCTCCCACCTTCATACCGCGGATGAGTATTTCTTACATTTTTCACTTTGATCTCATTGATTTGGTGATTTCCCACGAAATAGGAAGATGCTTGTTGTATAGTTTGATCTCATTGTTGGTTCTTTGGTTTGAAGAGTTTAATGGCGTAAATCATGCTTTCATGAAATCCTCCAGGCATGGGTGGCGTGTATCTGTGCAATCATCATATAAATATTTCAACCATTTATGGGAGTGCATGTCTAATTGAGTAGTGTTAAATTCATGTGTAAGTATGGGCATTGAGGCCACATGATGGTGTAAGTTTGGTGTTATAATGCTAAGGAGAATGTTAGTACAATATCTTGGAAGATAATTGAATTATGAACTACAGCCAGCAAATTTTGGAGCAATACTCTTATATAAGCATGTAGGAATTGAATTTCTGTTATTATATCAAGTCCCAGTAAAATTTGTGTGGATTCTTGAGAAGTAATGATTCAATGTTGAAATATTCAGTCGTTCTCTTATTGCTAATTTAAAATTTTCCCTTATGATAGTCTGACTAAACCTTATTAGATGCCTTGTTTAGTTTTGATTTGTTTTCCATGAATGCATCCATATTAGTATTGGTGCATGGAAGTTAGACCTCATGAAAGCTGTAAATTGGGCAGGTGTACAATGTGACCAAATTCTTGGAGGATCATCCTGGTGGCGATGAAGTCTTGCTGTCTTCCACAGGTACTTCCTTAAAATGGAATCAGTGTTCAAGCATGGACCTTCTTCCAGAGGCACCTTTTGGATTCAAAATTGGAATAATTATCTAAAAGTGTTGCCAGTTGCTGCTTGATGGTAACCATCACCTTTAGCACACACAGATTTGGGTTTTCTGCAGAATGATTTACACAGGGTCTCCTTGTTTATCATTCCAAAATAAAGGGAAAATTAGTCTTCCATGAGAGTCAAATCAACTTGAACAGATTTCACAAGCTTTTCCTAGAAAAGGATGCAGGAAGACAATGTATGTTTGGACTGGTGAATTTCAATCTTGTTCAAATTAACATTTTTGTTCAAATATTTTTAGGGAAGGATGCAACGGATGATTTCGAGGATGTAGGCCACAGCAGCACAGCAAAGGCAATGATGGATGAATTCTATGTGGGAGAGATCGACACAACAACTATCCCTGCAAAGAAAAAATACACTCCTCCGAATCAGCCTCACTACAACCAGGACAAGACTCATGACTTCATCATCAGGCTTCTCCAATTCCTCGTCCCCCTGCTCATCCTTGGCTTGGCCTTCGGGATTCGCTTCTATACCAAATCACAGTAAAGGTACCTTTCCTCATCCATTCTATATACTCTTCTTGTGGTGCGAATTATGGGATTCTGTCAGTTGGACACTATGTTCTTAGACTAGCTTTCATTGTCTCGAGGATGTCGTGTCCTCAAACTTTGTTGGATGAGTTTGAGTATTGAAAGAAGACAAGTACTTTGGGAGCTAAATAAGTTGTGGTTATCATTGGTGGTGGAAATACATCGTTTTTCATCAGTCCACATTGAGTAGGAGAGCAACTAATAAGGTCAACTAGATACACCAACAACAATGGATTTTACATTTGTTTCAAGAGTTTTTTTTACTGCTGAAGAGTTCTCCAAAGTTAGGAAACTATACTTGATAGTAAAAAGTTTGATATTAGCTTCAAAGATAGATTTTTTATAGGTTAATCCTCTAGATCTTGAGCATGGTGCTACTTTTCCATCTGAAGTCAAGTAGGGACATGCCATAAGTATAATGGGTTATGGTCTGAGGTGGGTATCCCTATCTTGAGATGCATAACATGTTCTGTTAGCAAATAAATCAACAGATAAATTAGGAGGGTAGGGTGTGATTTGAAAATGGTAACATTGTAAGATGAGGCCAAAATAAATCTTATATTGAGATCAAGCTACCATGGTGCAACACTTCCCTACATGACATTGTAAACCCAAATGAATTGGGAGGGAGGTTCTCTTTTATAGCAAGTGAGTGCCTTTTTCCTAAAGGTAAGGAGAAGAATTGAGGCTACAAAAGGGGCAATCACCTTCACTCAGAAAGTTTCACACAGAAAAAACACATTTCAAGGTAAAGTGAAGTCACTTGAGCAAAAAGTGATTGAAGTTGTCAAGAGTTTGATTTAAAATAAAATATAAAGGTTAATTCAAGAACTCATGATATTGAGTTTGAATTTGAATTCCACAAGGCACATTTCTCAGTTTGAAACTTGGATTACTCAACGAAAAATGAATTTACTTCTAGCACAAGTGAGGTAATTTCTTACACAAAAATATAAACTTTTAGTTTCTAGATTCATGAAGCATAGTTTTTTTTTTCATTTTGACCATAGCTTTAGATAAGGAAATGATAATATATTAGTACATGTTGCAAGACACGTCCAAGGAATGTGAAACATTTATTATGTACTTAATTTGAAATGTAACTTGTTAAGCCTTATAACAATTACAAAATAATGACATAATCATCAATTTTCAACAAAATCAATGCACAATATTTCATCCTAACTATGGGATTGATCTTGCAAACTTATATATCTCTTAATATAATGTTTGTAATCATAGTGCTAATGAAATTGCTTAGGCACGCTAAAACAATATCAGAAAAACAATCTATGTTATGAAGCTACACTATGGACATTTAAGTTACAATGGGTTGTATATGTTATATACAAAGAATATGGTAAGTGGCTTGCAACACTTACCATATTCTTTGTATATGTTATATACAAAGAATATGTTATATGTCTAAGGTGTGTTCGAATTGTCTTATAGGAAAATAGTACATGTTGACAATGTCCATACAAGCAAAATAGAGAGCAAAATATTTACAACTATTACAGGTAGATATATGTGGTCCAGTTTATCATGCCACGATCAAATTCCTCGAGTCGGGTAAAGTATAACAATTTATTGTACTGCTCATGATGAGACTCATTCTTCCACGACACAATGCTCAGAATATACAAGTTATTAATTTCTAACACAATTGAAAACCTTTCCATAAAATAAAATTTAAATATTTACATATTATTTAAAACTTGAGAAATAAATGGCATGTTACTAGAAAAAAATGTCTTTATGGGTTCCGTTGAAGACTTATACATTGAAAATTACTAGGTTGGTAGTCAACTTCCAACCATCTTTTTTCTTCTAGACATTTTCATATTTGAAAGGAGTTGGGAGGAGAATGTAACACAATAAAATCTATGCGGAGAACTTGAAAATCAACTAGACGGGGAAATGTCATAAATGTTCCAAACTATAGAAAATTCACCTCAAACCACCAAGAAACCCTAAAAAACCCTAAAAAAACCTCCAATTCTCTAATTGAAGATAATGGATTGGAAAATTTTCTAAGTAAAAATCTGGTGGAACTAATACTAAAATAATTTAAGTAAAATGACCTCAGATTTTTAAGGGATATAAACGAATCAAGTAAAAGAAAATATTGAGTCCATTCAGTAGAGAATGTGAACAAGAAATTTTAGAAAATTTTATAGGGTTGAGAACCAAGCAAAATAAGGATTAATCGAACAAAAGATGACAAAAACTGGTCAAACTCTCTTGGAGTAGTAAGCTCCATCTCCCTTGATTTTTAAAGGGGCAAATTAAATTGGAATAAAGACATTCTAGAGCATTATGGATATGAAATTGAATGAAAAATTTTTAGAAATTTTATTTAAGCCTAAAACCGACCATGTAAATATCAAAATTGGACGAACTAGTTGATTTATTCAGCGGATGTGTGTGCACGCATATCATCTCTCCCATCCAACTAAAACTCAACTCGGTAACCCGCGTCCTGGTACTGTTATGATGAAAATCTTCTCTACAACAAGCGAAAGGAAATTGTATAGAAAAACTAATTTTTAATCAAATCTCACTCTATAAAAATTGTCATTAAACTAACAACTCATCCATTTGTCAATCCATATGTCATGCCTCGGGCAACGGTCCCATGCAACTCACGAATTTCCTCGATATTAAAATGGTGGGTACCTTCACCAAGGTAAAATTGGAGGAACTAAGTGTCACACCTTGACCCGGTTTCCTCGATCGGACCTGTAGATAACTCGCCACATGCTCCTAGTTTTACAATAATTGACATCTCATCATTATAAGCATGACATGGTGTAAGACTCAAAATACAATAACTCTAATTATTTTCTAAAAATAATAAATTAGAATTTAGAAAATAAATTTTACAAAATACACCTGTGCAAGTACTTAATGCAAGACATACCTTTCAGTCATTTAAAGCTTTCTAATTCTTCATGTATTTGGAAATTATTTTGATTCATGAAAAGGAGTATTAGAGTGGAGTGAGTTCACAATTTAGTGAGAGTGTTTAGTTTCGTGATGTCATTTCCACGATTCATCATATACTCTAAATAGATTTGCAAGAAGGTTTGATAAAATAAAAGTTTTTTGTAAATAAACTTAGAGCTTAAATGAAATAAACATGTATTCGATAAGCTTATAATATGTTCAATCCATTAGAACAAACCTATCATTGGGTTTGCTCATAACCAAGTTTAAAAGTTCACTTATATTTGATAAGCATATCACACATGCTCGAAAAGTATAATGATACTTTTCCTTAAATCTAAATGTTTTGGGTGATTCGATAAACAAGCTACAACTTGTTTATTATTGAAAAATCTTTCACATAATTTTTCAGTTAAATTTCTGCCTTGTATCTTACAAGCTAAAAATGATTTTATTTCCTACCTAGAAAAACTTTCATAATTTGTTCAATGTATAATTTACATGGGTTTGTATTAGACAAACAATCAAACAACCTTTCTCATAAAATGGATCATTCGTTCACAAAATAGACCCTATGAGGCTACAATCTCAGTTTGTTCCACTTGTGGCTCGAATCACATTTACCATCCATCATGATGAGAGGCTACAATATCTACCACACTGGTACGAGGCTATGACATCTACCACATTAGTATGAGTCTACAACCTCGATCATTAGTCTATGTGAGCACCATTACCCAACCCCCAAAAATTTACTAATGAAGTTGTCCACTATTAAAGGAGGATACCTTTCTTCTTCACCAAATCTTTTTGCGCATGGGGCTTCCAAAGCTCTGAGACATACTAGACCATCGACATCTTCCATTGTTCTATCCTTACTATCCAACAACATTTAGAACTACCACTACCATATACTACTCGTATCTTGGTTTCGTACGATTACAATCACAAGCAATAGTCTTTTAATTTAAGACCTTTCTCTTTGCGCTGCTAGTCCAATGAGCTCTAGCCCGACTATAACTGAGTAAATTAAAAAAGTATTATCAATTTGTGATAAATTTTATTTAGCTAATAAATTAGAATTTATATACAGGATTTGACTCGTTTCCATTGGATTTAGGCCTAATGTACAAGTTTTCAAAACTTGGCCCTGAGACCACTTTCATAGAATAAGATATAACTAACTCTTATTGACTATGGGTTCCGCGCATATTCTGCATCGATAGTTGGAATTAGATTGTACCTTTTAAGTGTGTTCAAATACCTTTTACAGGAAGTCCTAAAATCATGATTTATGCTCGTAACAAAAATATATACCAAAAAATGGTTTTAACAGTTTAACGTAGTCATGATATTATATTTATAAAAATAAAATTTCTAAGAAAATCATTTTGTTTAAATTTGTAAATAATATTGCGTCGGTACAATCAAACTCGATGCTACAAACCCATTAATAGTTATATGGGAATATGTTGGTTCTAAAAAGATTACCACATTTTTGCTACTCTGACATGATCATGTATGTTTTACTCTCTATATATCATTGATGTTTTCATAAATCTTTTTCAAATCCAGACATTTATTACACTATATTATAACATTTTCAAAATTACCAATTTAACCTTATATCCTATTTTTTTAATTAAATTTATGTCTATTAAATAGAAAAATAATTTCTAACATTTATATTTTTTACTCAGAATACTTTAGAATTTAAGGTTGGTAAATAAGGCTTAAAATTACCTACATACTCTAATTATGAATTTAAGAACATTTTTATAATTTTAGTATCTTTACTTTATTTATCCTCTCAAATACTTAGGTATGTGATTATCTTCTTAACCAAACATGAGATTAATGGTCAATTATAATTATTCGAAAATATATAGGTATTTTAGTCTTTTTATAACTAGGGGCATTCACTGTAAAATCTACTCAAGCTGAGGGGATCTTGTCCTTCTGCCCATTCTTCTATGAGGGGTCCTGATGTCATTTGTCCTCACGATTCCTCTCGGTGCACCTCTCTATCTAGATAGCTCATAGTTTCACCCTCAATGCACCCGAGCTTCCGATCACCAACCTTTGCCCAGTCCATGCCTCCTGGTAAGTTCTTCTCTCGACTTCAATTTTCTGATGAGTTTATCCAGTGGTTCCTTGATGGCAGTCTCCATTCTTATCTAAAACCCGCATTTTGCTCCCTAGCTCAGAACTGGTACAGTTCTTGGTAGACCTTTGAATGTCCCTTGATTGTTCGGGTTTTAGACTTTAGTTCCTACTCTGACTATTGTCCCGACGTCCTCATCTCCTGCTCGTCGATCAATCATGCACCCGCTTGTGGTTCAGCACATAAGTTTATCTTTCCGATTACATTCTTGTTTTTCGTTACTATTTCATTCATATATGATTATTCTATGAAATTGTCAAATTTCCATGTTGGATCGATTACTCAAGCTTGATAATTGTTCCTCCTTCGGTCAAATGTCAACTCCCCTTTCTCAAGCTCGCTATCGCTCAATAGTTCCTTTCTAGTTAGTTTGCATCAGTCGTTCCCGATTTGTTATTTTAGTTTACTAGCTTTTGATTAACAAGTTTTTGTAGTGAGATGGATTTCCAAATATTGGGCATGGTAGTCGTATGTTCTATAGGAGGTGCATATCCAAATCGCTTCGCTTGAATAAGACAAGTATGTCTATTCATTGCAATTTCCAATTGGTTTGAACTATTGAGCATAATTAATTGCATAAGGTAGTTAAACTTCCTACTATAATTTTTTAAGGATGTTTTAGGTTGCTAGTGTCTTTCTCGATTGGAGACGTGGAACATTTGAAAATTTCAAGGTAGCTTTCCTTATTCCCAAACCATATGCTCAAGGAGTTAACAACTGAATGGAACTAGATTTTTCCTAAAGGATCTAAAGACGACTAATGGAATTCCTTCTAATTTTATTTGGTGAGATCCTCTAACATCTCTATCTATCAATTTTTCCTCTGTGGGTGATATGAATTTGTCATAGCTCCTTGTAGGCTCACCCGAGTCCCTTTTATGGGAAGTAAACATCATTTAATTTATCCATTGATAGTTTAAGACATTATGAAGTCTCTTGAATTGTATAGACGGTATAATTAGGATAGCTAATTGTTGGTTTACACGCCTTTTAAAGATCTCCATGTAACTGATTAGGATATTATTCATACTTATCAATGATAGGTAGTAATTTATTTCCATTGTTAATTGTGACTGTCCCTTTATCTTCATAGGAAGAATTACTCGTGATATTCGAGCTTTTGCCAATAAGGAGCTAGCCTCCTCTCCTCATTGGGCTTCTTCCAATGTTCAAATGGTAATAATCTGAATTTGAATTTGAATTTTAGCCTACTAGTTTAGCCCTTGTAAAAATTTTAAATTCCTTTGTCCATTGCATTTTTCCTTACTCTTATGGCCTTATTGTGTGTAAGGAAGTAGTAATGGGTTTTGCCTCTCCTAGGTAAGTATCCCATTTATTTGGTCATCTCTCATATCAATCCTAAGCTTACTAATACTAGGCAACACAATAGCCCCTCGTTTTCCTAGTATTATTAAATCTCTGCCAGTTTTAGTAAGTTGTAGATATAGGCTTTCAGATGTAATAACCAGGAGGTGATGAGGAATGTGGATTGACTCTTCACTGCTTCCTCCTCAATAAAAAATGTAAGTTTATCATATGTTTCTCTTCATCATCAGTATTTTATGGGACTTAATAATCTATTAATATTTATTAATATCTACTGATAATTAGGTCCATCGACATATCCTAATCATTACGATAAAAATTCTCCAAATATTCAACTCTAAGCCCTTGAGGACTCTAATGAGTGTGGGCTCACCCCCATGGTCCTCCTAATCCACGTCTTTAGATTGTATGAAGTTTTGGTTTCATGGTTTCATCCCTTATTTTGGGCTCTACTTTAGGGCCATAGTTTAAAATTGGGTTTTCTTTTTAATTAGTTTTATTATTGTAAGGCCTCAAGGCCCCCTTCTTATTTCTTAACACATTTTCTTTTCTTTTGAGAACAAATAATGGTTGAGGGTTTTTTCTTATGTACACATACCATTTTCTTAGGCTTACTTGTATTTGGGTTTTAATGTATACTAGTCCACTTCATTTGTGTTTATAAATTTCAGCCCAATGATTATAAGGCTTGTTTAATATAAAATTTTGTTATTTCTATCCATATATATACCACGTGTGTGTATATATATATATATATTCATGGGTAAAATATTTAATTACACTCAATCTCATAGATTTAACTTGGATCTTCCAAGTTAGTTATCTAAAAAAAATTGGTTACCAACAAATAACGTAATTAGATTGGTTACCAACAAATAACATAATTAGATTCATTATAATTTATATCTATTATTAATAAAATCAATCGAGTTTTAAATTAACTCTAGTTTTGATTAAATTTCTCATTGAAAATTTATAATTTTAAAAATTTCAAAGTTACAACTACTACCCAACGTTTTAAGAGTTTTGTACTCAAAAGTTTTGTAACATATGTTTCCAATTTCCATAGTTAACCTATCCATCCCCTTCATTCAATCATGGTTATATTTTCTCTTGCAACAGTAAATCTCACCTCTTAAATATAAGAAAATCGGGGAAATAACTAGACAACTTAAGAGAGAAAATTGAGTCGGATTACAAACCACAACCAATAGAGAAATAACAAATTTGAAAAATTTACACATTTCGAGTGACATAAAAGAGTTATAAAAATCATGGAAAATAACTTTGGGATGAATTGAAAGAGAAAACTAGATCGATTCAAGTGAACCGAACTTGAATCGGATGGAACAAGTTTGAATCATCATTGAACCGATTTCAAAATTCAATTTTCTAATTTTCTTAAAATATTCAAATTGGGGAATTGAAGCTAACATTAGATAGAGAATGAATTTAAAAATTTTTAATTTTGAAAAACTCGATCAAATCGGGTCTTAACTGACTGGTTTAAGCATTGAACCTAGTTAGGACCGGTTCATTCCAGTTTGGAACAATGTCGTCTTTTTTCTTCAGATGACAACAGTATTCATTCAACGGAAAAATGGACAGCGCGGACGAAGGTTAATCACCTCTATTTAGGGAGTTTCAGGTAATGAATGAGCCCTATCAAGTTGCCAAACGGTCGATCATAAAGTCTTCGAGCTCTCTATATAAAGATGTCACACCCCGACCCGGTTTGTTCGGATCCTCACAATCAACCCGCCACTCTCTTAGTTTATTAAAGGGTTTCTCTTTATTATAGACTGCAAGGAGTAACATGTTCCCCTTTTCCAAGAATAACATAAACAAAATTGTATAAGAATTTAGATTTATCATACCTGTATCACAAGTGTCTTAGTTGATGGTATTTAAGGGTAGGCTTTTCTAGTATTTTCTAAAAAAGGATATAGGGGAGTGGTGAGTACAACTATTTAGTAAATGTGTTTTTCAAAAGTTTTGACTTTTAAGAAAAATATTTATCATTGTAGTGTACCAAACTCCTTTTTTTCAAAAATTCCTTAATTTAAAAATTTCGGTTATTCCACCATTTCATATTTAACCACGGTGTGTCATTATCCAACATATATATTTTATCATGAAAGTTACACACATTCGTAGGTTAGCACGATCACTGAACTTACTAGTGGCTTCGGAGCGACTTTACCGACCACTCGGATAGAAACACGACCACTTCTACCCTAGGAATGAGTGGATGTACGCGACATCTGACCCTCAATTCTAAAATTGGTTCTTCGTGTCCGTATGAGTACAGAGATCTCATCCCGGTCTCATGCGCTTGGTGCTACTCCAAATTTCGCACAAACACTTGGAACGACAAACTACCCTTATACTCATCGGGTCATCCAAGGCCATTAGGACGTATCACTACCCCTCATGAGCATCTTGATGATCCCGTACTCATTGTGCATGCACAAACAGAGTTTTCTTAAATTGCCATGTAATATGTGGTGCCATTTGTCCCAACGGTCCCGACTCTCAACTCAACTCGCAGTTGTTTGCCATGACTAGTCCGTTGACTTGTCATGTCGTACTGTCGTTAGTTGATTGAGTATGTCGGCCCTATCTTAGTACCATGGCCAAACAATTTACTTATTAAGTTTTATGGCACATATATCATGTTCGTTTATGAGCTCCTGCTCGTGCCAACTAGCCTTGGGCCCACCGTATGAGATTTTTAAAATCGGGCATTTAGCCTCCAAGTTCCAAAACCGAGGCCCCTATACTATCAGAGCTATTCGAGCTCTTGTCGAGAAGGTCTCTTAAATAGTTTAAGCATTGGCACATAGTCAGGGGAGAGCACTCCCAATAAAACGTATGTTTTCTCTATCCATTATATCGCCCGGTTATAAGGACACCTCCATTCATAACCGATGAATGGGTTTTCAACTTCTTTTGAGAAAGTCTATTCATACCAACCGGGTATGATCTATTTACAACTGGTAAGTAGTTTTTCCGTATGATTTTCACGTCACTTCCTTTAAGTTGTGATGTTTAAAATATCACTAAATAGTGGGTTTTTATACCGAGGTACTTATCATCCCCAACTTGGTATGATATAAAATTCACTCTCACAACTGATAAGTGGTTTTTAATTTTAATTTGTGCTCATCATTACAATCGGGTATGATATTAGTAAACCCACTCTCCCGATAGTGCAATAAAATTTCACTTAATCGGGTTCCGTCCTTAACAATCTAGACCTCGACTGACATTTCCGATGTCTCGTTCTCCTATAGGAAATGAACATAATTGTTCATTATTTTTTTGGCCTAATAGCCCTCATTCGTTTTAAATTAATGAGAAAACCTAACTTAACATATATTTGTAATTTGGTCCCTAAAGTTATTTTTCCTATTACCAGATTTTTCCTAAATTTGAGTCCCGAAACTTTTAAAATTTATCTTATAACCTCAAATTATTTAATTTCACATAAATGGGTTTAATTTTCCAAATTTCCAATTTGGTCCCCCTAACTTTTCCAAAATTACCATTTTACCTTTACTTTATAAAATGGTAAGTTTTGCCCCAAAAATTTTAAAATTTCTCAATTCGTCCTCCAACATTATTTTCATACCCAATTGACCCTCAATTTCATAAAATTTTATTTTGGTCCTTTAAATTTCAAAAATCCCTAATTTTCCCTAGTTTTTCCCTTAGTTTCAACTCTTTCAACACTACCGAATTTGATTTTATCTAATTGACGGATCAAACACCTATAATTGTTAAAATTGGAGTTGAAATTGAGTTCCTGAATATTTATATGATTTTAAAAAATTTTGAATCACAGATTTTAATGCCGGAACGAGCTCAAACGGAGATTCGCTGGAAAACAGACTCTAGAGAGAGAAAGATTCGATTTCTCACCAATGAGGGCATGGCGATCTGAGCTTTCGATCTAGGCAGATGGCTCTCAGCATGAGGTTCATCCTAGAATAAAAAATTACATCAATTGATGCCGAATTGAGTAAGAATTTCATCATTGAAATTCTGCCGGTTCTTTATTTAGCACCGGTAGGAAATTGCAGAGGGGAGGTGAATTGGCTTACCTTTCAGTCCTAATTCAACCGTGGGAGGGTTGAGGAAGTGTTGAGAAGGCTTGGTTTGGCCTGAGGAGGGCTCAAAATGGCCGATTTCAACTTGGCCGAAATAGGGCAGCTTCGGTCCATTAGAGTTGCCTCACTGTTCCATCATGCCGACATTTCTCCAGTGATTCTTGGATTGACTAGAGTTTGTTATCAGATAGTTGTCTTCTCCCCGGTTCTAAAGAGCCCGACCTCTCCTTTCGAGGTTAAGAAAAATGTTCAAGTCGAAGCTCTAGTTCGAGCTTCACTGGGAAATGGAGCAGTAGAGAGAGAGAAGTGTTTAGGTGTGAGGAGAATGAATGGGGATGACATCTTTATATAGGTGTAAAAATCGGGAGAGATTTATTACTAATATTAATATTGCCATAAATTATTGGTATAAATTCTAATAATTTAGGTATTAAATTATTGGCATAAAAATTTTTAACCGAAATTTCGGGTTACAAAAAAAGTCATACTTCCCAAGAGGTTACCCATCGTCACACTACTCTCGAGCAAGCACGCTTAACTTCAAAGTTCTTATGAATTCTCATTCACTTAAACCAATTTGACTTTTCTCTTCTAATTTGTCTTAAATTTCTTTTCCAAGGTTTATTGAACCCTTTGGATCATCTAGAAGTTGTAAATTTCTAAATTGCTTGTTCCCAAATGAACGGGTTTGTAAATCGGCTGGGTTTTCTTACTCGGTTTGACCGGTTCTTTTTCCCGGTTTTCCTTAACTCAAAAGTGTGGGGTTTACAACTCTTACATCCTTTTAGGAGTTTTGTCCCCAAAACTTAACCAATATATTCTACATTAGGAATAATTTCCCTTAATATCAACTTGGGTTTTCTTGACATACTAACACTTTGATTGCTCTTTCGCTTAATCCCCGTAATCATTTATCTAAGAAATTTCTTTTCATTTATCATACTTACTCCTTCCATGGAGTTATAATAACGAGGCATGCATGGCTCATTAATACTAATGTATATTCTTAGATTCGCATCTCTATTTATTTAGGATAAGTTTATTCCTTTTGGGGATTTTACCCAAGATTTTAGGATTGGGAGTTCTAAGGTGCCCAATCGTACCTTTATCTAGTTATTCTCTTCATCATTGAAACCCTTAGCTCAACGTTCTTTCGAGCATTATATACTTATTTTCACAAGATTTTGTGTTATTATTCTTTCGTCCCAATTTGACCCATCCTTCATCCGTCATTGATTACAACTTCGGTCAAAATTATGTTTGACCTTGTTATGTTTACCAACTGACTCCTTCTTACTCGAGTTACATTTTACTTAGGATTATTGGTACTTATATGTCTCTTACGACATTACATAGTTCTGAATTTGTCCTAGTCCATCAAACTCCTATAACACCTCTTTTACGGTTGTTTCCAACTTTTCAGCCTTCCAGAGACTGTATAATTTCATCCCTCCTTTTATCGGGTAGTATTCCTCAACTACCTTTACTGTTACCCAATTATTATTCATATCTTGACAACATGTCTTACATAACCATATCGGTTTTCCTTACCCACTCGTCCTTTCCCAACTTCTTTATTGGGTCTTTCTGGATCCAATTATTTGGTTTCCCAATAGTTTACCAACAAACTGGGATTCTTTTCTTCTTAAGTCCTTGGCATTCCTTATTCAAGAATTTTTCCTTTTTCCTTAATCCACTTTTACTTACTCATAATCACTTCATGATTCTTCATTCTACAATAATTATTTTCAATCTATGTGTCGATTACTTTGCTTGGGAAGGTTCCCTCCTTTCGGTTTTGTTCTCTACTATGTCCCTTACAATAGAGATTTCCATCTTAGGAGTTACATGCTCAACCTCCTTGTCATTTATTGTATGGTTCTTTCTCCCTTTCTTCGTACCCTTATCTATGTTCGGGTATCTGTTTGCTTTGGATCCTTCTCTATCCACAACTTTTGTTTTATCCCTTATTCCTTAGGTGGGATACTTTCGATTATTGGTTTTATTCCGTGCATTCCACCGTATGCTCGGTCGTCCACTCTTTAAGCTTTATATGTGTGTGTGGACTATGACCCGTATTACCAATTGTGGTTATTCCTTCTTAGCCACATCTTATTTGGGGGACTTACTTTCACAACATTTCTTGAACATTCTTTCCTTTATTATCTTAGTATGGGTTGTCCACTCATTCATACTTATCATAGCATCTTTTGGTGCTAATCCGTTAGATTATTTCCGTTTAAGGAGGGTTCACATCCTTCTTGTTTCAAATTCTCTTGTTCGCCCTTCATGAGGCTCACTTAACCATCTTAAGTCTATAAACCCGGTTTTGGTCATCGATTGCTTCAAGGGTTTTCCTTCGTTCTTTTTTTCCAATGTTTTGGCCTTTTCACTTCACCCTTCTTTGTTGTGGTTTAAATCCATGGTTCTCTCAAAGACCAATTCTTTAATTGTCTCTTTCTTTTTATTTTTCTGGTCCTATCGTCTGGGCAGCTGTATTCATGCCCATCCTATTGTCCATCATAGAGTGTAGTCTTTACTACATCTCATCCTTTCTTAGGGTTTTGTTCATTATCTTTGGTTGTTCACCGCCACTAGTTTTTCTCTTTCTACATGGTTCTCCTGTTCTCTCCAAATAGGTTACACTAGACCATTACAATACTTCCTTCGAAAATATTTCCTAAATAAGGGTTGGTTCCATTTCCTCTTAATTGGTATACGCATGTCTTTCAGGGGATTCCTTCCTTGGTAGGATTCTTTGTCTTTCCCCTGACATTCTTTTCTTACATTTGCTTTAGGGGATTTCTACCCTTACATGACATCCCTTGATGTTGTCTTCTCCTATTTACCTTTACTCCTCAAATCTTGTAGGCACATCTTTTATGCTCTATCTACATCCTTATTCATACCAGTACTTGTCTATTTCTTTAGAGAGCGTACAAATCTTCCTTGTTTCAGGATCTTTGTATAAGAGGCTTGCCTATTCTTTTCTTGGTTTGAGTTTAGTCGTTAATTTGCCTTTGGTCCTTTTAAGGATTTCTTGCATCCTTCTTTTCCCGAGTATTTGACCTTTCTGCCTCTCTCTTCTTTGTCGGAACTTACATTACGATTTTCTGCGTATTAGTTCATTAACTGCCCCACCTCTACCATTCCTTTGGTTTAGGTTTTTCTTAGGGCAATTTTCTTCTTGAGTACTCCTGCCCTTAACGTCCATCTCATTGACCTTTTTAGGGTGTAGTCATTTCTACCTCCCGGTCTTCCTTAAGCTGTCATTTATTTTCTTTGACTATTTTGTTGTCACGGTTTGCTTCCTTCTATTATGTTGCTTCGAATCTCCTATTTGACTTATCTACCATTTTCTTAAGGAAGTCGTACTTGAAATCCCAAGACATCCCATTTGTCGTCAAACGCTTGGCTTGTCTCTCTTGTAGATGCACTCCCCCCTTTTCTCCTAAATTATTAGAAATTTCTTTTTTAAGTGAGAGTTCTCTTCAACTACCTTTCGTTCTGTTTATGGTTTTATCGAAGTCTTACCTTTAGCCCCCTTTTTTTCCTTCCTGCAACTTTGCTGTGATCTCAAAAACTTTCCTTTGGTCTGTGGTTGAAATTATGAGCGGGAGTTGTGTTCCTTAGGATGCTATCCTTCTTAGTTTTCCCTTCTTAAGAAGAAGTTTAAATTTAGCATTCACCTCGTCCTTTCTTGACCTCTTTGTGAACTACTTACTTAACCTGCTTCATAGTTTCGGTCTCTAGTCCTTCATGTCTTTAGTGATCTTTGAGGAGGTATTCCCCTAAATCTATGAGGTGTGGGACACTCCTTCTTTCCTTACATATATAATAGTTTATCTTGGTACTTGTGCTTAGTAGGGTTGGACACTCTTCAAGTAATGTCCCATCGTTATTCCCTTACATGGATTGTTATGGTTTCTTCTTTCCTTCTAGCGGGGCTTTTCTAGGGTTACTAGTGGTTTGGTGCCTTACCATTCTTGTCTCTGATCACTTTGACAATTTTCTTGCTGAATCACCTTTGCTAAGTGTCATGGTAAGAGTCTTCCTAGGTTTCTTGATTCATCTCCCATCACTGGGATGTGACTTTTCCTTAGTTTTCAAGATATTGTAGGTTTGTTTTACTTTCCTTAGGCCATATTCCTAGTAAGATCACATTCTCAAAAGATAGAGTTTTGGAGAATTTGAATATTTTATTAACATGGGAATACAAATGGTTGGGCTCGCAGCCCTATCATAGAAAATGGTTACAAATTAACTAGGGAGCTATGAGATTCTTGATAAGCATCCTCCTTTATACTTAGGGTTGTGTCATCAATAGGTCCTAGCACCATTCTCCAGGATATTTCCCCATTTGGTCTTTCGACATTTTTGCCAGGTCTCAGGCATTTGGGAAGCTTCTAGGTTTGTCTTCCTACAAAGGTAGGGTGTAGAGTAGAGCCATTCCAAGTTTTATTGGTTTCTCTCCTAGGAGCCATCTAAAAATTTTAGGATAAATCATATTAGTTACTATATTTTCTAGTCTTAATTATGTATTCGAAAAAAAAAGGCTCTAATACCACTCCAGTTGTCACACCCCGACCCGGTTTGGTCGGATTCCCGTGATCAACCCGCCACTCACCGGGTCATCCAGGGACCCTAGGACGTATCACTACCCCTCATGGGCGTCTTGATGATCTCGTACTCATAGTGCATGCACAAACAGAGTTTTCTTAAATTTCCATGTAATATGTGGTGCCATTTGTCCCAACCGCCCTAACTCTCAACTCAACCCAAAGTTGTTTGTTTTGATTGGTCCGTCGACCTATCATGTCGCACTGCTACTAGTTGACTGAGCATGTCGGTCCTATCTTGGTACCATGGCCAAACAATTCACTTATTAAGTTTTATGACACATATATCATGTTCGTTTATGAGCTTCTGCTCGTGCAACCTGGCCTTGGACCCACTCTACGAGATTTTCAAAATCGGGCATTTAGCCCCCAAGTTCCAAAACCGAGGCCCCTGACCTATCAGAACTATTCGAGCTCTTTTCGAGAAGGTCTCCCAAATTGTTTAAGCATTGGCACACAGCCAGGGGAGAGCAGTTCTAACAAAACGTATGTTTTCTCTATCCATTATACCGCTTGGGTATAAAGAAATCTCTGTTCATAACCGATGAACGGGTTTTCAACTTCCTTCGAGGAAGTCTTATCATAACAATTGGGTATGATCTACTTACAATCGATAAGTAGTTTTTCCATATGATTTTTACGTCACTTCCTTTAAGCTGTGATGTTTAAAATACCACTAAATAGTGGGTTTTCATACCGAGGTACTTATCATCCCCAACCGGGTATGATATAAAATTCCCACTCACAACTGGTAAGTGGTTTTTAATTTTAAGTTGTGCTCATCATCTCAACCGGGTATGATGTTAATAAACCCACTCTCCCGATAGTGCAGTGAAATTCCACTTAGTCGGGTTCTATCCTTAGCAAGCTAGACCTCGACTGGCGTTCTTGATGTCTTGTTCTCCTACACGAAATGAACATAAATGTTCATTATTCTTTGGCCTAATAGCCCTCATTCGTTGCAAATGAATGAGAAAACCTAACTTTACATATATTTGTAATTAGGTTTCTAAAGTTATTTTTCTTTAACTTTAAGTCCCTATTGCCGGGTTTTTCCTAAATTTGAGTCCCGAAAGTTTTAAAATTTATCTTAGGACCTCAAATTATTTAATTTTGCATAAAGGGGTTTAATTTGCCAAATTTCTAATTTGGTCCCCCAACTTTTCTAAAATTACCATTTTGCCCTTCCTTTACAAAATGGTAAGTTTTGCCCCCAAAAATTTTAAAATTCCTCAATTGGCCCTTCAACATTATTTTTGTGCCAAATTGACCCTCAATTTCATAAAATTATATTTTGGTCCTTTGAATTTTGAAAATCCCTAATTTTCCCCCCAATTTCAACTGTTCAACACTATCGAATTTATTTCATCAAATTGGAAAGCCGAGCATTAGAGAACGGGCAATTTGAAAAATTTGCAACTCCTAAGTGACCCAAAGGGGTCATAAAAATCTTGGAAGAGGGCCTTTGGACCATTTGGGAGAGAAAACCAGTCTAGTTCAGGTGAACTGGATCAAAACCAGATCGAACTGGTCATTTCCAATGAGAAAACTGAGTCGGTTTATAAACCAGAACTAGTAGGGAATGGGAAAATTGGGAAATTTATGGATCTTGAGTGACTTAAAGAGTCACAAAAGTCATGAAAAAGGACTTTAGGATGAAATGGAGGTGAAAATCAAACCGGTTCAGGTGAATCGGACATGAACCAGTTTGAACCACTATTGAACCAGATGCTAGATTCATTTTTCTAGATGATATAAAAAATTTTAAATTTGAGAATTGAAGCCACCGTTGGATAGAGAATGAATTTAGATGATTTTAGAAATTTTTAAATTTGAAAAACTCGGTCGAATCGGGCCTGAACCGACCGGTTTAAGCGTTGAATCTAGTTCGGTCTGGTTCGGTCCGATTTGGAATAGTGTCGTCTTCTTCCTTTAGATGACAGCAATGTTCACTCGTTGGAAAATCGAACCTGTGCTGACGAAGAGGAAACGTTTCCATTCAGTATGTTTCAGACCATCAATGACTGTCATAAAGGTGCTAAACAGATGACCGACAAGTACTCGAGCTTCCTATATAAAGAGCCCATCTCCATTATCCTCCACACACTTGAAAATCTCACTCTCCCTTAGCTACAGAGTTTTCCTGATATAGGGTCTTTTCTGAGCCAAAGAAGGCGTGGTTAGGTTCCTTAGACTCGGGGAGAAGTCAGCTACACGGTGGTAGTCTCCAATTGCTCCGAGGGTCACTGGAGAAGCATCGGCGTGATCGAATAGTGAAGTAGCTCCGGTAGACCGAAGCTGCCCTATTTTGGCCGAGCTAAAAATGGCCAATTCAAGCCCTCCTCAGGCCAAACCAAGTCCTTCCAACACCTCCACAACCCTTCTATAGCTAAATTAGAGTGAAAATGTAAGCTAATTTGGCTCCCCTATGTGAATTTTGATCGGTGATAGAGAGAGAACAGACAGAATTTTACTAACCAAATTCTCCCTCAATTCGACATGAATTGAGGTGATTCTTGATCCTAGGAAGGACCTCAGGACGAGAGCTATCTACCCAGATTGAAAGCTCGGACCGTTGCACCCCAGATGGTAAGCTTTAAAAGCTTTCTCTCTCTACGTTCAGTTTTCTGGCGAAGCTTCGTTTGAGCTCGTTCTGGCATCAAATCGTGCAATTCAAAGTGCAATTGAATCATATGTAGGTATAGGAACTCCAATCTAACTTCAATTTCAACAATTAAATTAATTTGATCGGTCAATTTAATGAAATCAAATTCAGGTGCGTTAGAAGGTAGAAATTAGGGGAAATTTTGGGGATTTTGAAAATTCGAGGGACTAAAGTGCAATTTCAAAAAATTGAGGGCCAATTGGGCATGATAAAGATATTGGAGGACCAATTTGTCAAAGTTAAAAATTTTTGGGGTGAAACTTACCATTTTGTAAAGTAGGGGCAAAATGGTAATTTTGGAAAAGTTGGGGACCAAATTAGTAATTTGGGAAACTTGAACCCCTTTATGTAATTTTGAATGAGGTCTAAAAGTAAAATTTGAAGATTCGGGACTCAATTTGGGGAAAATCGACATTTCTGAGTTAAAGTAAAGGAAAAAGAACTTTAGGGACCAAATTGCAAATATTTGAAAAGTTGAGTATTTTAGTCATTTATAATGAATGAAGGCTAACAAGCCAAAGGATAATGAACAAAGATGTTCATACCATGTAGGAACACGAGGTATCAAGAATGCCAGATATGACAAAGCTCACGAGAAGATGAAAGCCGATTAAGAAGAATTCATGACATTCATGGATGAGTGGGATTTTTATGTCATACTCAGTTGGGATGATAAAAATCTCAAAAATAAAAACCCACTACTAAGTGTAATTTTAACCATCACACTTGAATGGAGTGATATGAAAATTACATGAAAAAACTACTTACTAGTTGTAAGTAGATCATACCCAATTGGTGTGATGAACTTCCTAGAAGGAAGTAGAAAATCCGCTTGTCGGTTATATGCGAAGATATCCTCATACCCGGTTGGTGTGATGGACAGATGAAAAGATTATTTTGTTGGAAGTGCTCTCCCCTGACCATGTGCCACTACTTAAACAATTTGGGAGACCTTCTTTACGGGAGCTCGAATAGCTCTGTTAGGCTGGAGGCCTCAGTTTTGGAACTTGGGGGCTAATATGCCCAATTTTAAAAATCTCGAGCAGCAGGCCCTAGGCCGGTTGGCACGAGCAGGAGCTCGTAAACAAACATGAATTATATGCCATGAAAACTTAAATGATTGAATTGTTTGGCTATGGTACCAGGACATGCATACTCAGTCAACGAGCGGCAATATGACATGACAGCTCTCCGGACTAGTCAAGACAAATAGCTGTAGGTCGAGTTGAGGGTCGGGGCCATTTGACCTGTGGCACCACAGATTATATGGCATCATGTAAAAAATGTTGATTATGCATGCACTGTGTTTACGGGACCTTCAACACGCCCAAGAGGGGGTAGTGATGTGTCCTAGGGCCCTGGATGACCTGGTGAATATAAGGGTAGTTAGTCGTACCAAAAGCTTTGGTATACTCGATGTAGCTTCAAGCGCACAAGACTGGGGTAGGGTCAGGATGATGTCATTGTCCTCATACGGACACGAAGAATCATTCCGGGATTGAGGGTCGGATGTCATGATCATCCACTTATTCTCAGGGTAGAAGTAGACGTGCTTCTATCTAGGTGGTCGGTAAAGTCACTCTGACGCCAAAAGTGGGTTCAGTGGACATATTGGCCTGTGATTGTGTGTTTTACCTTCATGATGAAGTATGTGTGTTGGGTGATGACACGCCGTGGTTAATAAGAAATGGTGATAAAAGCCATAATTTGAAATAAAAGGTTTTTAAAAGAGAATAAGGAGTCTCACACACTCAGAATCAAACATTTTTCCTAAAAGATATATTATGAAAACCCATTAACTAAGTCGTTGTACTCACCCCCTCCCTCATATCCCTTTTAGGTAACTCCGGAAAACCTATCCCAAAGATCACTAGCTAATACGCTTGTACGACAAGTATGATTAGTTTAAAATTTTATGCAGTTTTGATTTATGTTATTTCAAGAAAGGTGTAGGTTTAAAGGACACGTTACTCTTCACGGTTTATAAGCAAAGGACAACCCTTAGTAAACCAGAAGAGTGACGAGTTGATCATGGGGATCCGACCAAATTGGGTTAAGGCGTGACAACTTGAGTGGTATTAGGGCCTATTTCCTCGAATACATAATCAAGATTAGAAAATATAGTAACTAATAGGAATGATCTTAAAATTTTCAGATGGCTTATAGGAGAGGAACTAATAAAACTAGAAATGACTCTACTCAACACCTTGTCCTCGTAGGAAGACAACCCTAGAAGTGTCCTAATGCCCAAGACATAGTAGAAGCCCAAATGACCAATTGTGGAAGTATCTAGTACCACCAAGGAATACGTTGCTAGGATATGTTAGGATCACAGTTTTGTGTACAAAGGGAGCCAAGCCTAAAGTCAAGAAAGCCAGTACGGACATATAATCTTACCAAGGAAGATACTTACCAAGAAAACCGTAGCTTCCTACCTATTTTGTGACTATCTTTTGTAATAGGGCTAAAACCCCAACATTTTGTGTTCCTTTATTAATGAAGTACTCAAAATTCTTAAATTCCTATCTCCCAATGATGTGATCTTACTAGGAAAATGGCCCAAGGAAAATAACCAAACAAATCCACACTACTATAGAAAGTAGGAAAAAAAATTCCATTCAGTTAAGGAAATTGAATTAGGGAATTAAGAAACCTAGGAGGACTCCTAGAATGACCCTATAGCAAAGGAGACTCAGCAATAAAACTATCAAGGTGTTCAGACTCAAGGACTGCAAAGCACTAAACCACTAGCAACCCTAGAAAGTCCTCACAATACTTGAAGTAAAGGAGGAACTACAACGATTCATGCTTGGGAATAACCATTTCATATGTGAAAGATGGAGACATTACATGAAGAATTACCACACCCTACTAAAGACAAGCACCAAGACAATTTGTTATAGGTGTAGCGGAGATAGGACTGGTAAAGAAGGACTGTCCCACACCTCATAGATTTAGGGCAATACTTTCTGAAAAGTCATGATAGACGGGAAGGACTAGTGACTAAAACCATGAGGCAGGTTAACGGTTTGCAAAGAGGTAAAGAAATAGTGAGGTAAAGTGAAATTTAAACTCTTTCTTAAGAGGATCAAACAGAGAGGGATATCACAAGAATAGAGGTAAGGTACATTGAAAGTACACCTAGAACCCCTCAAGAGGGACAAACACGGAAAATATCCTCCAGAAACTCCAAGGTAGGACATAGTGAAGAAGAGAAGAAATACGCTATGAAAAGGGAACTTTGGAATGATGCATAAGACTAAGTACCCCTTGAAGAGATCATTGATGGTCGGATGGTCATGATGTGGAGTGCAAGGAACCCACCCTTAATTAAGAAATTTTCCAAGGAAGGATGCCTTAGGATGACCCGGTGTGACCTGCTTGGAGAAAAACAGAAGAGCCAAATAACGATTCTAGGAGAACCTAGTAGAAAGGAGCCAATTAATGAACTGGCCTTTGGGAGAACCATGGATTTAAACCATAACAAGGAAAGGAGAAGTGAAAAGGCCAAAACATTGGAAAAGAAGGACAATGAAAAACCCTCAAAGAAATCAATGGCCAAGATCGGATTAACAATTAAAAGTCTTGCGATGATTAAGTGAGTCTCACAAAGGATGATCAAGAGTGTAACCCCACCCTTTTGAGTTAAGGAAAACCGGGAAAAGAACCGGTGAAATTGAGTAAGAAAAATCGAACCAGTTCACAAACCCGATTATCAAGAAATGGGAATTTGGAAATTTCAACTCCCGAGTGATCCAAAGGGTTCATAAAATCTTGGAAAAGAACCTTAGGACAAATTGGAAGAGAAAAACCAAACCAGTTTAGATGAACCGGATCCAACTAGATTGAACCAGTTTATGAATAGAGTCAGTTCATGAACTAGAACCGATAGAGAAAGGGTAAACTGGGAAATTCATGGATCCCTTGTGACCCAAATAAGATTTATAAACCTTGGGAAGGAACATTAGAACAAAGTGGGAGAGAAAAGCCAGACTAGTTCGATTAAACTGGACCGAAATCAGATTAAACTAGTTTATGAACCGGAATCGATAGAGAGATGGGAAACTGGGAATTTTATGGACCCTAATAGACCTAAAGAGTCATAAAAGTCATGAAAAAGGACTTTAGGGTGAATTGGAGAGGAAAACCAAATCGGTTCAGGTGAACAGAATCTGAACTGGTTTGGACCGGTTTGAACCACTATTGAACCGGATCCTAAATTTATTTTTCTAGGTGGCTTAAATAATTGAAATTTGAGATTTGAGGGCACCATTGGATAGAAAATGCATTTAGAAATTTTATATTTGAAAAACTCAATTGAGTGAGGGGTGAACCGACCAGTTTAAGCTTCGAACCTGGTTCAGACCGGTTCGGTCCGATTTGGAACAGTGTCGTCTTCTTCCTTCAGATGACAACATTGTTCACTCGTTGAAAAATCGAAACAGCACCAATCAAAAAGAAACGTCTCCATTAAATACGTTTTCAGCCATCAATGCCTATCATAAAGGCACCAATCAGACGGCCAAGGAGTCCTCGAGCTTCCTATTTAAAGACCCCCTCCCCATTCATCCTCTCAACACCTGAAAAACTCACTCTCTCTCAGTTGCTTAATTTTTCGATGAAGCTTGAACTAGAGCTTTGATATAGGGTTATTTCTGAGCCAAAGAAGATAAGGTCAGGTTCTTTAGAACTGGGGAGATGTCAGCTACACGCCTGTAGTCTTCGTTTGCTCCGAGGGTCACCAGAGAAACGCTAGCGTCATGGAACAGTGAAGCAACTCCGGCGGACCGAAGTTGCCTTGTTTTGGCCGAGTTGAAATCGACCATTTCGAGCCCTCCTCAGGCCAAACCATGCCCTCTCAACACTTTCTCAACCCTCCCACGGCCGAATTAGGATTGCAAGGTAAGCCAATTCGGTACCCCTCTGTAATTTCCGGCCGGTGCTAGAGAGAGAACCGACAGAATTTCGATGATAAAATTCTAACTCAATTCTACATCAATTGATATGATTCTTGATTCCTGGATGAACCTCACGATGAGAGCTATCTGCCTAGATCAAAAGCTCGGATTGTCACGCCCTCACTAGTGAGTAATCAAAGCTTTCTTTCTCTACCGTTCATTTTTCGGTGAAGCTCTGTTTGAGCTCATCCCAGAGTTAAAACTTGCTATTCAAATTGCTAAAGAATCGTATGAACATGTAGAAACTTAATTTCAACTTCAATTTCAACAATTGGAAATGTTTGATTGGTCAATTTGATGAAATCAAATTTAGCTGGGTTAAGAAGTTGGAATTGGGGGAAAAATTGGGGAAAACTGGGGATTTTTGAAAATTCGAAGGATCGAAATGCAATTTTCTAAAATTGATGGTCAATTGGGCATGATAAAAGTGTTAGAGGGCTAATTGAGGAATTTTAGAATTTTTGGGGTAAAATTTACCATTTTTGTAAAGGAAGGGCAAAATGGTAATTTTGGAAAAGTTGGGGATCAAATTGGAAATTTGGGAAATTAAACCCCTTTTTGTGAAATAGAATAAATTGAGGTCCTATGACAAATTTTAAAAGTTTCGGGAACAATTTGAGGAAAAACCAGCATTAGGGACTTAAAGTTATAGATAAATAACTTTAAGGACCTAATTACAAATAAATGAAAGTTTGATTTTCTCATTCATTTGGAATGAATGAAGGCTACTAGGCTGAAGGATAATGAACCGAGACGTTCCTATCGTGTAGGAATACGAAGTACTGGGAACGCCAACAAGGACAAGCTTGCGTGAATACAAAAAATCGATGTAGCAGAATTCACTACATTAACGTGTGAGTGAGATTTTATATCATAATCGGTTAGGGATGATAAGTACCTGGCCATGGTACCAATACAGGACCGACATATTCAGTGAACTAGTGGCAATATGACATGACAGGTCTCTAGACCAGTCAAAACGAACAGCTACAGGTTGAGTTGAGGGTTAGTGCTGTTAGACCAGTGGCACCACAGATTATATGACATGATAAGAAAATACTATTTGTACATGCACTATCATTACGGGACCATCAAGACGCCCAAGAGGGGTAGTGATGCATTCTAAGGGCACTGGACGACCTGATGTGTATAAGGGCAGTTCGTCGTACCAGGTGATCGTGCTAAATTTGGAGTAGCACCAAGCGCATGAGATCGGGGTGGGGGACGGTATGAGGTCTTTGTCCTCATACAGACATGAAGAATTGATTTCGGGATTAAGGGTTGGATGTCACGAACATCCACTCATTCTCAGGGTAGAAGTGGACGTACTTCTATCTAGGTGGCTGGTAAAATCGCTCCGAAGCCACAAGTGGGTTCAGTAGATGGGTTGGCCTACGAATGTGTGTTTGACCTTCATGATGAAGGGTGTGTGTTGGGTGATGACACACCTTGATTAATAATGAAATGGTGGTAAAAATTGAGATTTGATATAAAAGGATTTTTGAAAGAAAGGAGTTTGACACACTCCATTACAAGTCTTTTTCCTAAAAAGTTAAAAGTTCTGAAGAAAAGCCATTCACTAAGTAGTCTTACTCATCCCCTCCCTTATATCCCTTTTAGGAAATTTTGAAAAACCTACCCTTAAAGACTATCAACTAAGACACCTCTGAGACAGGTATGATGAAATTAAAATATTATGCAGTTTAGATTTATGTTATTTCAAGAAAAGGTGCAGGTTTAAAGGACGCCTTACTCTTTATCGTCTATAATAAGGGGAAACCCTTTAATAAAACGTGAGAGTGGTGGGTTGATCACGGGGATCCGACCAAACCAGGTTGAAACTAGGGCTCTATCAAGAAAAAAATAGACATGTACTGGGATACGAGTGATAATGAGGGTGGAGCACGAAGTACGTACCCGTAGGATCTCAAGAGTAAAAGCAAGCATGAAAGAATGTCATGAAGGGACATCATTTAAAGTTAGGTGTCTTCAAAGACGAATGAAAAAGAATTATTGGAGAAAAGGGTAAGAAACCTTCCAAATAAGGAACATAGGGAAGCATATTAAGAGAATCTAAGGAGTGAGTTAGACTCAAGAAAAGGGTAAGTCGGTAGATAACATCAAAAGATGTCGTACGTGTAAGAAATGGGTGGACTGCCCATAATAAGGGAATAGAGTAAAGCGCATCTAAAAAATCTTGGAGAGGTAAGTCTTCTAGTTAAGAAATGGGAATTTTAAGACAATGAAGGATTAATGGTGGGCAAATACCCAATATAAAAAGGAATGTGAAGAAAGGAAGAAAGAAATATTCAAGTAATGGTAAGAAGGTTGAGTATGTATCTCTTAAGGATAAAAATCTCTACTTTGAGGGATATAGTAGAGAATGAATCCGTAAGAAGGGAACCCCCCAAACAAAGCAATCGACACATAGACCAAAAGGGGTTGGCTTGAAATAATGAATCATGAAATGGTCATGAATCCTCGTATAGAAAAACTCAGTTGAATGAGGAGAGAACTAGCTAGATTAAGCTTCGAACCCGATTCGGACCGGTCCGGTCTGGTTCGGAACAGTGTCATCTTCTTCCTTCAGATGACAGCACTGTTCACTCACCGAAAAATTGAAGCAGCACCGGTGAAGAAGAAATGTCTCTGTTAAATACATTTTTGGCCATCAATGCCTATCATAAAGGCACCAATCAGACCACCAAGGAGTCCTCGAGCTTCCTATATAAAGACCCCCTCCCCATTCATCCTCTTCACACCTAAAAAACTCACTCTTTCTCAATTGCTTAGTTTTCCGGTGAATCTCGAACCAGAGCTTTGATATAGAGTCATTTTTTAGCCAAAGAAGGCGAAGTCGGGTTCTTTAGATTCGGGGAGAAGTCAGCTACACGCGAAATGAAAACCCATTACTAAGTGGTATTTTAAATATCACAACATAGAGAAGTGATGTGAAAATCAAGCGGAAAAACTACTTATCGGTTGTAAGTAGATTATACATTGTTGGTGTGATGAAACTTCCTTGAAGGAAGTTGAAAACACGTTCATCAGTTATTTGTGGAGATGTCCTTATACCCGATCGGTATAATGGACAGTTGAAGACATATTTTTGTTGGAAGTGCTCTTCCTTGACTGTGTGCCAATGCTTAAATATTTTGGCAGACCTTCTTGACGGGAGGTTAAATAGCTCTTATAGGCTGGGGACCTCGGTTTTGGAACTTGGGGGCTATTATGCCTAGTGTTGAAAATCTCGAACAAGTGGGCCATAGGCTAGTGGGCACGAGCAGGAGCTCGTAAACAAACATGAGATATGTGCCATAAAACTTTAATAAACGACTTTCTTTGCTCTGAGGGTCACCAAAGAAATGCCGACATCATGGAATTGTGAAGCAGCTCCGGCGGACCGAAGTTGCCTTGTTTTGGCTGAGTTGAAATCAACCATTTCGAGCCTTCCTCAGGCCAAACCAAGCCCTACCAACACTTCCTCAACCCTCCCACAACCGAATTAGGACTGAAAGGTAAGCCAATTCGGTTCCCCTCTATAATTTTCGGTCAGTGCTAGAGAGAGAACCGATAGAATTTTGATGATGAAATTCTAACTCAATTTGGCAGCAATTGATGCAATTCTTGATTCTATGATGAACCTAAGGACGAGAGCTATCTGCTCAAATTGAAAGCTCAGACTGCTTGCCCTCACTGGTGAGTAATCGAAACTTTCTCTCTCTATAGTTCATTTTTCAGCAAAGCTTCGTTTGAGTCGTCCGGGTGTTAAAACTTGCGATTCAGATTGCTAAATAATCATATGAACATGTAGAAACTTAATTTTAACTTCAATTTCAACAATTGGAAACATTTGATTAGTCAATTTGATGAAATCAAATTCAATTTGGTTAAAGAAGTTGGAATTGGGGGGAAAATTGGGAATTTCAAAAATTAGAGGGACTAAAGTGTAATTTCATAAATTGAGGACCAATTGGGCAAGATAAAGATATTGGAGGACCAATTGGGCAAGATAAAGATGTTGGAGGACCAATTGGGCAAGATAAAGATGTTGGAGGACCAATTGGGAAATTTTGGAATTTTTGGGGCAAAACTTACCATTTTTGTTAAGTAGGGGGCAAAATAGTAATTTTGGAAAAGTTGGGGGACCAAATTGGAAATTTGGGAAATTGAACCTCTTTTTTTGAAATTGAATAAATTGAGGTCTTAAGATAAAATTTAAAAGTTATGGGACTCAATTTGAGGAAAAACTTACACTAGGTATTTAAAGTTAAAGAAAAATAACTTTAGGGAGCTAATTGCAAATAAAGGAAAAGTTTGGCTTTCTCATTCAATAATGATGAATGAGGGTTGTTAGGCCAAAGAATAATGAATAAGAACGTTCATATCATGTAGGAATACAAAGTATAAAGAACGTCAGCTAAGACGAATTCAAGTAAGGACAACAAGCCGACTAAGAGGAATTTCACTACATTAATTTGAGAGAGCTTCTAGACGGGTGCTCGAATAGCTCAGTTAGGTCAAAGGCCTCAGTTTTGGAACTTGGGGGCTAATATGCTCAATTTTGAAAATCTCGAGTAGTGGGCCCTAGGCTAGTTGGCACGAGTAGGAGTTCATGAATAAATATGAATTACATGCAATGAAAACTTAAGTAATTGAATTGTTTTGTTTTGGTACCAATATAAGACTGACATACTCAGTCAACTAGCGATAGTGCGGCGTGAAAGGTCTCCGAACTAGTCAAGAGAAACAGGTGCAGGTCAAGTTGAGGGTTAGAGTCGTTAGACCAGTGGCACCACAGATTATATGGCATCATGTGAAAAATGTTGACGGGACTTGTGTCCTAGGGTTAGAGTTCATAAATAAACATGAATTATTGCATGCACTGTGTTTACGGGACCTTCAAGATGCCCAAGAGGGGTAGTGATGTGTCCTAGGGCCCTGGACGACTTGGTGGATATAAGGGTAGTTAGTCTTACCATAAGCCTTGTGAAGCTCGGTGTAGCTTCAAATGCACGAGACCGGGGTGGGGTCAGGATGAGGTCTCTGTCCTCATATGAACACAGAGAATCGTTATGAGATTGAGGGTCGGATGTTGCAAACATCCACTCATTCTTAGGGTAGAAGTTGATGTGCTTCTACATAGGTGGCTGGTAAAGTTTCTCTGATGCCACAAGTGGGTTCAGTGGACGTACTGGCTTGTGATTGTGTGTTTTACCTTCATGATGAAGGATGTGTGTTGGGTGATGACACACCGTGGTTAATAAGAAATGGTGATAAAAATCAAGATTTAAAATGAAAGGTTTTTAAAAGAGAATAAGGAGTGTGGCACACTCCGAATAAAACATTTTTCCTAAAAGATAAATTTTGAAAACTCATTAACTGAGTCATTGTACTCACCCCTCCCTTATATCCCTTTCAAGTAACCCCGAAAACCTACCCCAAAGACCACCAGCTAATACACCTATAAGACAGATATGATCAGTTTAAAATTTTATGCAGTTTTAATTTATGTTATTCTAGGAAAGGTGTAGGTTTAAAGGATGCCTTACTCTTCGTGGTTTATAAACAAAGGACAACCCTTAGTGAACTAGGAGAGTGGCGGGTTGATCATGGGGATCCGACCAAACTAGGTCAGGGCGTGACAGGTACACTACAACTCAAATTATTTTTTCGAAAGTTAAGGTTTAAATACCCATTCACTAAGTTGTAGAAACTCACCCACCCTTTTTATCCCTTTTTAGGAAATAGAGAGATGACTAGGGATAACACCAAGACTTACCTTCTATCAGGTATGCTTAACTTTCTTAAGCTTGCATTTTATTTGATATATGTTATTCCAGGGAACAAGGTTGAAACTACGTCTAGCTCCTCTTGAATTAAAGAAGGGGGAAACCTCTCTTGAACCAAGAGAGCGACGGGTTGTTCACGTGGATCCGACCAAATAGGGTCGGGGTGTGACACTCAACATGGATGTAAGAGACCGGACAGGAGTACTTGGACGCTCCACAGATTTGGTTGCCATCATTAGCATGGACCATGAATGTGAGTGTCTAGTATAGACAAGATGCTGTCGGGCAGAACATGCCGACTAGACGGAGGAAAGAGGCTAGAACAGTCGAGGAATTTGAAAGGAGCAAGGTGAGATGAACTAGGGGACAAAGATGGGATTCCATAGGAGAAGGGAAGGCCACCATGCCCAAAAGGAGCCAAGTACAACCCCATAAAGGAGGATCCCCTACTGCCTAAAATGCTAGAAAAATCAAGAGGGGTCATGCCAAACATTATACATAACATGCTTTAGGTGTGGACAACTCGGGCACTTTGCAAGAAACTACCTGGCCCTTCGGGGTAACGCACAATGAAATACCCTCCAACCACCTCAGGGGAACCCAAGAGCATCAAATGGAGGATGAGACAAAACCACTACATCGAGGGTACCGGCCAGAGTGTACAACCTCACATAGAAAGAGGCCCGAAAGGATCCTAGTACTGTAACTGGTACTTCCCAAACCCTCCATAGATTAGCCAAAACTTCTACAATTCATTATCATTATAATAAATGAGGAATTCTATTTGTTATTTGTCGTAACCAGGATACATACAATTGTGGGGAAGAGAAGTCCATGCTCTCTTTGACTCTAGGGTGGAGAGGTCTTTTATCAAAGAAAACTTGGTTCCAACCATCCTCAAGAACTTACCTCCCCATCCTCGCCCCATTAGAAGAAGGGTTAAATCGAGACAAGTATTTACAAGGATGCGAAGTTAAAATTAACAGGGTGAATTTGGGAGCAAATCTAATCCCATTACCTCTAAAGAAAGTAGAGATAATATTGGAGATGGAATGGTTGAGTGCTCACCAAACCAGGGTAGATTGTGGAGAGAAAGTGATAACTTTCCACGCCCCAAAGATGCTAGGAGTAAGGTTTGAAGGAGATAAAAGGAAGGAAGGAGTACATCTAGTGTCACATATAAAGGCTCATAGTATGATACAAAAAGGATGCAAGGCATTCCTTGCCATGATCACCAATGAGAGCTTCAAAAGGAAGGGGTTAGAAAGTATTCCGATCTATAAACCCCGCCCTTTTGAGTTAAGGAAAACTGAGTAAGAAAATTGAACCGATTCACAAACTCGTTTATTGGGGAATAGGAAAATTAGAGAAATTTCAACTCCCTTGTGACCCAAAGAGATTTATAAACCTTGGGAAGGAACCTTAGAACAAAGTGGGAGAGAAAAACTAGATCGGTTCGAGTAAACCGGACCCGAACCGGATTAAATCGGTTTAAGAACCGAGTCAATTTATGAACAAGAACCGATAGACAGATGGTAAACTGGGAATATTATGGACCCTAAGTGACCTAAGGAGTCATAAAAGTCATGAAAAGGGACTTTAGGGTGAATTTTAAATGAAAACCAAACCGGTTCAGGTGAACTAGATCCAAACCGGATTGAACCAGTTTGGACTGGTTTGAACCACTATTGAACTGAATTCTAAATTCATTTTTCTAGGTGGCTTAAATAATTCAAATTTGACATTTAAGGCCACCATTGGATAGAAAATAAATTTAGATGAATTTAGAAATTATTAGATTTGACAAACTCAGTTGAATGGGGGGTGAACCGACCGATTTAAGCTTTGAACCCGGTTTGGAACATTGTCGTCCTCTTCCTTCAGATGACAGCACTGTTCACTCGCCGGAAAAATCAAAGCAGCGCCAACGAAGAAGAAACGTCTCTGTTCAATACATTTCAGGCCATCAATGTCTATCATAAAGGTGCCAACCGGATGGCCGACAAGTCCCTAAGCTCTCTATATAAAGAGCCCCTCTCCATTCATCCTCTCCACACCTAAAAAGCTTACTCTCTCTCAACAGCTCCATTTTCTAGTGAAGCTCGAACCAGATCTCTGATATAGGGTCATTTCTTAGCCAAAGAAGGTGAGGTCAGGTTGTTTAGAACTAGGGAGAAGTCAGCTACACGCATGTAGTCTCCATTTGCTCTAAGGGTCATCAGAGAAACGCCGATGTGATGGCACAGTGAAGTAGCTCCGGCGGATCGAAGCTGCCTTGTTTTGACCAAGTTGAAATTAGCCATTCCAAGCCCTTCTTAGGCCAAACCAAGCCCTCCCAACCCTTCTTCAACCCTCCCACTACCGAATTAGAATGGAAAGGTAAGCCAATTTGGCTCCCCTCTACAATTTCCAACCGGTGCTAGAGAGAGAACCGACATAATTTCGATGATGAAATTCTAACTCAATTTGGCATCAATTTCGATGATGAAATTCTAACCCGATGATGAAAACATATTTTGTTGAAAGTGCTCTCCCCTAACTGTGTTCCAATGGTTAAACGATTTGGGAGACCTTCTTGATGGGAGCTCAAATAGCTCTTATAGGTTGGGTGCCTCAGTTTTGGAACTTGGGGGCTAATAGGCCCAATTTTGAAAATCTCGTACAGTGGGCCCAATGATAGTTGACATGAGCAGGAGCTCAAAAATAAACATGAGTTATATGCCATAAAACTTTAAATGAAGGAATTGTTTGGCCATAGTACCAAGATAGGACCGACATACTCAATCAACTATCGGTAGTGCGACATGGCATGTCGATGGACCAGTCAAGACAAACAACTACGGGTTGAGTTGAGTGTCAGGGCCGTTGGACCAGTGGCACCACATATTATATGGCATGATAAGAAAACACTGATTGTGCATGCACTATGATTATGAGACCATCAAGATGCACAAGAGGGGTAGTGATGCGTCCTAAGGGCCTTGGACAACCTGGTGAGTATAACGTCAGTTCGTCGTACTAGGTGACCGTGCGAAATTTGGAGTAGCACCAAGCGCATAAGATCGGGCTGGGGACGGGATGAGGTCTCTGTCCTCATACGAACATGGAGAATTGATTTCGGGATTGAGGGTCAGATGTTGCATACATCCACTCATTCTTAGGGTAGAAGTGGACATGCTTCTATCTAGGTGGCTGGTAAAGTCGCTCTGATGCTACAAGTGGGTTCTATGGACGGGCTGGCCTACGAATGTGTGTTTGACCTTCATGATGAAGGATGTGTGTTAGGTGATGACACACCGTGATTAATAAGGAAATGGTGGTGAAAAGCAATATTTGATATGAAAGGATTTTTGAAAGAAAGGAGTTTGGCACATTCCAATACAAGACTTTTTCCTAAAAGTTAATAGTTTTGAAAAACCTATTCACTGAGTAATCGTACTCACCCCTCCCTTATATCCCTTTCAGGAAATTTCAGAAAGCCTATACTTAAAGACCATCAATTAAGATGCCTGTGAGACAGGTACGATAAATTTAAAATATTATACAGTTTTGATTTATGTTATTCTAGGAAAATGTGCAGGTTTAGAGGACGCCTTACTCTTTATGGTTCATAATAAGGGGAAACCCTTAATAAACTAGGAGAGTGGTGGGTTGTTCACGGGGATTCGACCAAACTAGGTTGAGGCATGACAATTAGAGTGGTATCCGAGCCTGCTTCCTCGAATACATAATCATAACTTGAAAATATAGTAACTAATATGATTTATCTTAAAATTTTTAGATGCCTCCCTAGAGAGGAACCAAAAAAACTAGAAATGACTCTACTCAACACCCTATCTTCATAGGAAGACAACTCTAGAAGCTTCCCAATGCCTGAGATATAGTAGAAGCCCCAAATGAGGAAATATTCGATACCACCAAGGAGTATAGTGCCAGGACATGTTGGGGTCACAGTCCTGTGTACAAAGAGAGCCAAGCTTAAAGCCAATAATACTAGTGCGGAAGTATAATCTTACCGAGAAGGATACTTGTCAAGAAAACTGTAGCCTCCTATCTATTCTATGAATATATTTTTGTAATAGGGCTAAAACCCCAACCTTTTGTACCCCCTATTAATGAAGTACTCAAACTCTTAAATCTCTATCTCCCAATGATGTGATCTTGCTAGGAAGATGGCCTAAGGTAAATAACCAAACAAACCCACACCATCCTAGAAACTAAGGGAAAGTTACATTTTAGTTATGGAAGATGAATTTGGGAATTAAGAAACCTAGGAGGACTCTTACCATGACTATTTAGCAAAGGAGATTCAGCAAGAAAATTGTCAAAGTTTTCAAACTCAAAGACGACAAAGCACCAAACCACCAGTTACAATGAGAACATTCGTGCCATGTAGGAGTAGATTGCTCGAGCGCCGACTTCCGGAAAGAGACCGCGTGGCCAGACTCAGTCGGGATGGCCCCGCCAAATTACTAGGTGAGTGGGAATCGCTATAACGTCAATTTCGGTTGGAATGACAATTTAGCTTTGAAAGTAATTTTCTCAGAATTAGCCTCCCTTGACAGGGTGACTCTACTTGAAACATTTGGGAGCTAATTCTAGGATTAGGCTCGAGATGTCAGTGGGCCTAAGGCCGATGGATACGAACATGGACCCATCCGAAATGGATATATGATATATGATGCTAAAAGACCTAAATAATGAGAACTTTGTGTAACATCCATCAAGCCAAATCTAAGTTGTCGAGCTTGTTGGGTCAAACCACTACTCTAATGAAGCCAGGTCATCGAACTTGTTGGGCCGGTATGCATGGGCTGAAGCCAAGCCGACAGATCATTGTGCTGAAGGGCCAAAGATAAAGGCTATAAATTAAAAAGGTAGTTGATTGTGCATGCACTGAGACATTGGGCCATCAGGACACCTGGCATGAGGTAGTGATAAAGCCCAAGGACTGTTGAACGACCCAAGGTGCATAAGGGTGGTTTCATCGCTCAGTAGGACGTAAAGCCGAGTAGCTTCATGCACATGGAGACCAAGTCAGTAGGGGAAATAAGATCTCGTCCCACTAAGGGGACATGATGAAGTGATCAAGGTTTGAGTGTCGAACTATTGATGTGTTATGCCCCAACCCGGTTTGGTCTGATCCTCATGAGCAACCCGTCGCTCTCTTAGTTCAAGAGGAGTTTCCTCCTTTAATTCAAGAGGAGCCAAACATAATCTGAACCTTGTTCCCTAGAATAACATATATCAAATAAAATGCAAGATTAATAAAGTTTAAGCATACTTGTCAGACGGTAAGTCTTAGTGTTATCCATAGTCATTTCTCTATTTCCTGAAAAGGGATAAAAATGGTGGGTGAGTTTCTACAACTCAGTGAATGGGTATTTTTTTAAAAAAAAACTTTCAATAAAATGGTTTTTAAATTAGAGTGTGCTTGACTCCTTATTTTCATTAAAATTATTTCTTTCTTGTTTTTCTTGGTTTTCAAAGCCATTTCTTCATCATCAACCACAAACGGTGTGTTTAGCAACCAACACACGCCCTTCATCATGAAGGGATCACACATTCGCAGGGCAGCATGTCCATTGCACCTACTTGTTGCATCAGAGCGACTTTATTGGCCACCAAGATAGAAGCACATTCACATCTATCTTGAGAATGAGTGGATGTACGTGACATCCGACCCTCAATCCCGTGAAGAAACTCCATGTCTGTATGAGGACAGAGACCTCATCCTGACCCCATCCCACTCTCATGCGCATGAAGCTACATCGAGCTTTCGAGACTCCTGACATGACAATCTACCCTTATCTCCACCATGTCATCTAGTAGCCCCTAGGACGCATCACTCTTGGGCGTCTTGAAGGTCCCATACCTTAGTGCATGCACAAAACAACAATTTTCCACATAAGCCATTTAATTTGTGTTTCTACTAGTCTAACAGCCCCAACCCTCAACTCGACCAGCAATTGTTTATCTCGACTAGTTCATCGACCTGTCATGTCACACTGCCGCAAGTCCAACGAGTATGTCGGTCCTTTCTTGGTACCATGGCCAAACATATCATATATTTGAAGTTTTCAAGCCTTAAACTCATGTTTGTTTACGAGCTCCTGCTTGTGCCAACTTGCCTTGGGCCCACTATACAAGATTTTCAAAATCGAGCATATTAGCCCCCAAGTTCCAAAACCGAGGCCTCTAGCCTATCTAAGCTATTTGAGCTCTCGTCAAGGTTTCCCAAAGAATTTAAGCAGTGGCACATAGTCAGGGGAGAGCACTTCTAACAAAATATTCTTTTCATCTATCCATCACACCAACCGGGTGTGAGGACATCTCCGCTTATAACCGATAAACGGGTTTTCTACTTCCTTCCAGAAAGTTCATCATACCACCCGAGTATGATCTACTTACAACCGTTAAGTAGTTTTTCTACGTAATTTCCACATCACTCCATTCAGGTGTGATGTTTAAAATTTCCACTTAGTAGGAGGTTTTCATTTCCGAGGTGCTTATCATCCCAATCGGGTATGATATAAAATCCCATTTACCCTATAACGTAGTGAATTCCTCTTGACCGATTCTTTATTTTCACGCGAGCTTGTCCTTGTTGGTGTTCCTGGTACTTCGTGTTCCTACACGATATGAACATCCTTGTTCATTATCCCTTGGCCTAATAGCCTTCATTCATCGTGAATTGATGAAATACTTAAACTTTTTTATTTATTGCAATTAGGTCCCTAAAGTTCTTTTTCATTAACTTTAGGTCCCTAATACCGATTTCCCCCCAAATTTAGTCCTGAAACTTCTTAAGTTCACCTTAGGACCTCAATTTATTCAAAATCACAAAAAAGGGTTCAAGTTTCCCAAATTTCCAATTTGGTCCCCAACTTTTCCAATAGTACCATTTTACCTCTACTTTACAAAAAATGGTAAGTTTCACCCCAAAAATTCCAATTTTTGACCAATTGGTCCTCCAACATCTTTATCATTCCCAATTGGCCCTCAATTTTATGAAATTGTACTTTAGTTCCTCGAATTTTTAAAATCCCCAAAATTTCCCTAATTTCAACCTTTCAACTCAGCCAAATTTGATTTCATCAAATTGACGGATCAAATGATTTTAATTTTTGAAATTGAAATTAGATTGAAGTTTTACACCCCCATAAAAATCAATTGCACTTTGGATCACATGATTTGACACCAGAATTAGCTCAAACAGAGCTTCACCGGAAAACTAAACGTAGAGAGAGAAAGCTTCAAAAGCTTATCGTAGGGGGCATGGCGGTCCGAGCTATCAATCTAGGCAGATAGCTCTTGTTCTAAGGTTATTCATAGGATCAAGAATCATCTCAATTCATCTTGAATTGAGATAGAATTTGGTCAATAAATATCTATCGATTGTCTCTCTAGCACCGATCGGAATTTAAAAAGGGGAGCCAAATTGGCTTACCTTTCTACTCTAATTCAATTGTAGGAGGGTTGTGGAGGTGATATGAGGGCTTGGTTTGTCCTAAGGAGGGCTCTAATTTTCCATTTTCAACTTGGAAAAAATAGGGCAGCTTCGGTCCACCGGAGTTGCTTCACTGTTCTATCACGCCGATGTTTCTCTGGTGACCCTCGGAGCAAATGGAGACTATAGGCATGTAATTGACTTCTTCCTGAATCCAAAGAACCCGACCACACCTTCTTTGGCTAAAAAAAATGCCCAATTCGGAGCTCTTGTTCAAGCTTTACCAGAAAATGGAGTAGTAGGGAGAGAGTGGAGTTTTCAAGTGTGAGGAGGATGAATGAGGAGGGGTTCTTTATATATAAAGCTCGAAGACTTCTTGGTCATCTGATTAGCGCCTTAATGGCAGTCATTCATTGCTTGAAACTCTCTATCCAGAGACTTATCATCTTCACCAGCACTGTTTGATTTTTCTGCGAGTAAACGGTGCTGTCATCTGAAGGAAGAAGACGATACTGTAACGAACCGGTCCAAACCGGGTTTAAAGTTTAAACTGACTAGTTTAGGCCCGATTCGAACAAGTTTTTCAAAATTAAAAATTTGTAAATTCATCTAAATTAATTCTCTATCAAATAGTGGTAAAATTTCTCAAATTTGAATTTTTTAAACCACCTAGAAAAATAAATTTAGCATCCAGTTCAATAGTGGTTCAAACTGGTTCAAATCGGTTCAGGTCCGATCCACCTGAACCGATTTGGTTTTCACCTCTATTTAATCCCAAAGTCCTTTTTCATTACTTTTGTGACTTTTTGGGTCACTCGAGATCCATAAATTTCGTGGTTTGCCCTTTCTCTATCAGTTTTGGTTCATGAATCGAGTCAGTTTTCTCTTTGGAAATGATCAGTTCAATCTAGTTCAGATTTAGTTCACCTAAATCGGTCTGTCTGGTTTTCTCTCCCATGTGGTCCTAAGGCCTTCTTCCAAGGTTTCTATGAATCCTTTGGGTCACTCATGAGTTGTAAATTTCCCAAATTGCCTATTCTCTAATGATCGGGTTTGTGAACCAGTTTGGTTTTCTCACTCGATTTGACCGGTTCTTTTCCCGATTTTCCTTAACTCCAAAGGGTGGGGTTTACAACTTTCCCTCCTTTTAGGAGTTTTGTCTCCAAAACTTATTCGATATTTTTCAAACTAGAAGGAACTTCCCTTGATGTCAATTTGTAGTTTATCGACCTATAACCTTCTCGATTTTTTCCGTTTATTCCTTATATCACATACTTAAGATTTTCTTTTCATTCCATGAAGCTTACTGTAGCTAAGCATATCTCAATGGAAGGCTTAAGGTCATATCCTCAAATTTACTTCCTTCGTTTTCCCAAAGCACTATTTCTCCATTCCAAAATCCTTTACTTAAGATTTTAGGATTGGAAGTTCCAAAATACCCAATCCTTCTTGCTTCTAGTTACTTTCTTAACTCAATGTTCGTTCTAGCATCGCGTACATACTTCCATAGGTGTTGGTGTTATCACCTTTTCATCTTACATTGATCCATCCCTCATTCTTTGATTATTACTTTTATGTTCCACATTTTAACGATTGACCTCATCATGCTCAAATCATGGACTCTTCCTTATCTAAATCATATTTTCCTAGGACAGTTGGGCTTACATGTACCTTACTTCATGACATTCTTTGGAACTTGTATTTGACGTCATATCCTTTAGAACCGCATTGATTTCCTTACTTACTCGTATGACATCTTTTGATCTTGTCTTCCTACTTACCTGTTACTTGGGTTTAACTTATCCCTTGGACCTTCATGGTTATCTTCTCTTTGCACTTGATCCTTTCATCTCTAGCAGCTTGTCTTTGAGGAGCTAATCTTCTTTCCCATTTTCGTTGGTTCCATTTCCTCCTAATTGGTACACATGTGTTCTTCCAAGGTTTCCTTCCTTTGTAAGTTTTACACTTCTTTTTCTCCCAGAATTTCCTTCTAGTTTTACCATTGTGAATATCCAACTTTGAAAGACATTCCTTGGCACCATCTTCTCTTGCTTACCATTACCCTTGAGATCCTACGAGCACTTATCGTCCATTTCACCTCATTCTCATGAACTCCCAGTACTCATTTATTCCTTTGAGATAGATTTTACATCCCCTTTTGGGTCAAAATCTCTCGTTCATCCTATAGAAATCTATTTAACATTTTCATAGCCTTCAAGTCGTTACTCTAGTCTTAGTCATTGATCTCTTTAAGGCTTTCCTTTGTCCTTACCTCTCAAAAGTTTTGATCTTTTCATCTTTTCCTTCTTCACTAGGATTATGACCTCCACAAGGATCAATTTGCTAATTGTCTTGCTCATTTTATCCTCTTAGTAATTTATCTTGAGAGGATTGTCTCTTGAATCTTCTTGTTTTTGGTATCAATCCCTTTGCCCTATGTTGGGTATGATTCTTATTACTTTCTGATTGTTCTTGGAGTGTTGTTTATTTCTTGGATGATCTGGTTGTTATGGGTTATTTTCCTTAAATCGAATCCATCTAAAATCCCTATTTGGGTTTCCATGCTTTATTGCAAGTAGATCATACTTAACCTCCCCAAATACTCACTTAGCCACTTGTACTTCTTACTGAGGTCCTTATTTTGGTTCTAGTTTTGCATCATTTCCTCGGTTAATTTTCACAACCTAGAGCTTTCTCCTTCTACGATCCAACTTCTTATTTTCATCCTTCTTCTAATGTCTCCCGTTCTAGGATTCTTACATTCGATCTCCCTACTGTTCCTTAGAAGTTCTCCTTTTAGTGTCACTTATACTTAAGGATCTTGTTTGGTTCATTCACTTTGGCTTTTCTTCCTTTCTGGTTCCATAACTCTACTTTCCACAAGTCTCCTTATTTTATGGAGTTCTTAAGAAATTGTGTCTCAGTTCTTTACAAGTAGGTGTTATACCTAGGCTTTCTTGCTTTCAAAATTTTCTTTTTATCCTGCCCTAGTGGTCTTGACATCCTTGGTGTTCCCCCATAACTTACTTCCTTTCTTCCCGATCAGCTTCCATTGCTTTGGTTCCCTTTGGAATAATCTACTCCTTATTTTTCCTTACTCTTATTCTTTTAGCCTTTCCCTAACTCTTTGAACTCTCCCTAATTTCATACTCTTTGATGTTTACTTACCTTTGTTCCAACTTCTCCTTCCTTTTCTTAGTTAAGATCTCCCTTGGATGAACTCTTCCTTACCAAACTTATTGTACTTCTAAGGGAAAGTCTTATGGGTTGAGGTTAACTATAAATAACCTACTTTTCCTTCCTTAGGTGATTTCCTACCTATCATTTTAATCTTTATTATCATACTCTTTTTACTTTGAATTTATCAAGGAACTCAAAAGTTTTATAAAAAATTTCACTTTCATTCATTCAAGAAATATTATCTTGCAATACTTGGCTTATTACAAGAATTTTATACTCCCTAATCCCTTGGGGTCATAGGCTAAGAGTTAACCCTAGAACAGTTGTGGGACTCTTGATCCAAAGGCTCTGAGGAACTAGTTGAGGTCCATTCGTATTCTCTAATGGGACGAATTTCATGTAAGGCCTCCAATTCGTACCGCCTTAGTACCTCAATCTCACACTTATACGTCCACTTCATCCATTGAGAGGGATTGAAGTTGGATTGAGTAGGTCAAGGTACTTTATTGTGGAGCTCGAGAGGAGTTGGGCTCCTAAGAGGAGGTACAGGTTCCTCTTGTCTTGGAGGAGGGTAGGTGATACCTTCTAGTTCTAATAGGGCTCCTACTAGTTTCCAATAGTCTTCCACCATGTCCTTGGGTACTCTTTTCTTGCCATTTAAGAATCTTTGAATGGCCTCTTCCCTTCGGTTGGGTGCCTTTTTAAGGGTTATGGGTGGAGGGTTGGATTTCACAACGAACTTCCTAGGGATTATCCTTCCTACATGATAGTTAAAGTTTGATTAATGTAAGGGGAAAATATTGAAAATGTTTCTAGGGAACTTAGCTCTGTTACCACTCTAGATGTCGCGCCCCGACCTGGTTTGGTCGGATCTCCGTGAGCAACCCATCGCTCTCTTGGTTAAAGAGGGGTTTCCCCCTTCTTTAATTCAAGAGGAGCTAGGCGTAATCTCAACCTTGTTCCCTAGAATAACATATATCAAATAAAATGAAAGCTTAAGAAAGTTTAAGCATACTTGATAGAGGGTAAGGCTTGGTGTTATCCCTAGTCATTTTTCTATTCCCTGAAAAGGGATAAAAAGTGTGGGTGAGTTTCTACAACTCAGTGTATGGGTATTTTTAATAAAATAACTTTTAATAAAATAGTTTTTAAATTGGAGTGTGCTAGACTCCTTATTTTCTTTAAAATCCTTTCTTCCTTGTTTTTCTTAGTTTTCAAAGCCATTTCTTTATCATCAACCAAAAATAGTGTGTTTAGCAACCAACACATGCCCTTTATCATGAAGGGATCACACATTCGTAAAGCATCACGTCCACTGCACCCACTTGTGGTGTTGGAGCGACTTTTCCGACCACCTAGATAGAAGCACGTCCACATCTACCTTGAGAATGAGTGGATGTACATGACATCCAACCCTTAATCCCATGAAGAAACTCCATGTTCGTATGAGGACAAAGACCTCATCCCGACCCCACCCCAGTCTCATGCGCATGAAGCTACATCAAGCTTCCCTAACTGATGACACGACAATCTGCCCTTATCTCCACCATATTGTCTAGTAGCCCCTAGGACACATCACAACCCTTGTTGGGCATCTTGAAGGTCTCTTACCTCAGTGGATGCACAAAACAACAGTTTTTCACATAAGCCATTTAATCTGTGGCACCACCGGTCTAACGACCCCTACCCTCAACTAGACCTGCAGCTATTTATCTCGACTAGTTTGTTGACCTGTCATGTAGTACTACTGCAAGTCCATCGAGTATGTCGGTCATGTCCCACTGTACATGATTTTCAAAATCGAGCATATTAGCCCTCAAGTTCCAAAACCGAGGCCATCGGCCTATTTGAGCTATTCGAGCTCCCATCAAGAAGGTCTCCCAAAGAGTTTAAGTAGTGGCACACTATCACGCCCCGACCCGGTTTGGTCGAATCCCCATGAACAACCCACCACTCTCTTAGTTCAAGAGGGTTTCCCCCTTCTTTAACTCAAGAGGAGCTAGGCGTAATTTCAACCTTGTTCCCTGGAATAACATATATCAAATAAAATGTAATATTAAGAGAAATTAAGCATACCTGACAGAGGGTAAGGCTTGGTGTTATCTCTAGTCATTTCTCTATTTCCTGAAAAGGGATAAAAAGGGTGGGTGAGTTTCTACAACTCAATGAATAGGTATTTTCAAAAAGATGAAGTTTCAAAAAAATAATGTTTAACTTGGAGTGTGCCAGACTCCTTAATTTCTTTAATTTCTCATTTTCAAAATCTTGGTATTCATAGCCATTTCTCAATCCACAATTATAACAAGTGTGTTTATCAACAAACACATGCCCTTCATCATAAAGGGAACACACATTCACAGGCTAGTCCATCCATTGTACCCACTTGTGGCATTAGAGTGGCTTTAACGGCCACCTAGATAGAAGCACATCCACTTCTACCCTGAGAATGAGTGGATGTACACAACATCCAACCCTCAATCCTGTAACAAAACTCCTTGTCCATATGAGGATAGAGACCTCATCTTGACCCCACCCCGGTCTCATGCACATGAAGCTACATTGAGCTTCCAAGACTGTTGGCACGACTAACTGCACTTATCTCCACCATGTCGTCCAATAGCCATAGGACACATCACTACCCCTCTTGGGCATCTTGAAGGTCCCTTAACATAGTGCATGCACAAATCAACAATTTTCCGCATAAGGCATATAATCTGTGGTGCCACTAGTCCAATGGCTCCGACCCTCAACTCTACCTGCAGTTGTTTGTCTCGACTGGTCCGCAGACCTGTCATATTGTACTACTACCAGTCCATCGAGTATGTTGGTCCTGTCTTGGTACCATAGCCAAACAATTCATTCACTTAAAGTTTTTATGGCTTAAGCTCATGTTTGTTTATGAGATCCTGCTCGTGCCAACTGGCCTAGTGCCTACTGTACGAGATTTCAAAAATCAGGCATATTATCCCCCAAGTTCTAAAATTGAGGACTACGACCTATTTGAGCTATTCCAACTCTTGTCAAGAAGGTTTTTCAAAATGTTTAAGCAGTGGCACACAATCAGGGGAGAGAACTTCTAACAAAATAAACTTTTAGTCGTCCATCATACCAACCGGGTATGAGGACACCTCCGCTTATAACCGATAAGTGGGCTTTCCACTTCCTTCGAGGAAGTTTCATCATACCAATCGAGAATTATCTACTTACAACCGGTAAGTAGTTTTTTCCATGTAATTTCCTCATCACATCACCCCTCTGGGTGTGATGGTTAAAATACTACTTAGTAGTGGGTTTTCATTTCCAAAGTACTTATTATCCCAACCGATTATGATATAAAATCCTACTCACCCGATCGTGCAGTGTATTTCCTCTAAATCGACTTTCTTCTCCTTGCGAGCTTTGTATTTGCTAGTGTTCCCGATACCTCATGTTCCTACCGGTATGAACATTTTTGTTCAATATTTCTAGGCTTGATAACCTTCATTAATTATAAATGAATAAACTTTCCATCTTTTAAATATTTGTAATTTGGTCCATAAAGTTCCTTTTGTAATTTGGTCCATAAAATTCATCTTAGTATCTCAATTTATTCAAAATCACAAAAAGGGGTTTAAGTTTCCCAAATTTCCAATTTGGTCCACAATTTTTCCAAAATTACCACTTTGCCCTCATTTACAAATATGGTAAGTTTTACCTCAAAATTGCCCAATTGGTCCTCCAACATCTTTATCATGCCCAATTGGCCCTCAATTTTATGAAATTGCATTTTAATCCCTCGAAATTTTGAAATTCCCAACTTTTCCCCAATTTTCCCCCAATTTCAACTCTACAACACAGTCGAAATTGATTTTATCAAATTGACCGATCAAATGAGTATAATTGTTGAAATTAAAGTTAAATTGGAGTTTTTACATCTTCATATGATTCAATTTTACTTTGAATCGCACGATTTGATGCTAGAATGAGCTCAAACAGAGCTTTGCCGAAAAACTAAACGTAGAGAGAGAAATCTTCGAAAGCTTACCGTCAGAGGTGCGGCGGTCCGAGCTTTCAATCTGGGTAGATAGCTCTTGTCTTGAGGTTCCTCCTAGGATCAAGAATTGCATCAATTGATGCTGAATTGAATGACAATTTAGTCATAAAAAATTTATCGGTTCTCTCTCTAGCACCGGTCAGAATTTACAGAGTGGAGCCAAATTACCTTACCTTTCTGCTCTAATTCAGCTGTAAGAGGGTTGTGGAGGTGTTGGAAGAGTTTGGTTTGGCCCAAGGAGGGCTCGAATTGGCCAATTTTAGCTCGACAGAATCAGGGCAGCTTCGGTCCGTCGGAGCTGCTTCACTATTCGATGACACCAACGCTTCTCTAGCAACCCTCGGAGAAATTGGAGACTACCACCATGTAGCTGACTTCTCCCCGAGTCTAAGGAACCCAACCATGCCTTCTTTGGCTTAGAAAAGGCCCTAATCGGAGCTCTAGTTCGAGCTTTGTCGAAAAACTAGTAGCTAAGAGAGTGAGGTTTTCAGGTGTGGAGAGGATGAATGGAGAGGGGCTCTTATACAAGGAGCTCAGTGACTCATTGGCCGTCCGTTTGGCACCTTTATGACAGTCATTGATGGCCAGAAATGTACTGAATAGAAATGTTTCCTCATCGCAGGCACTATTTCAAATTTTCAGCGAGTGAACGGTGCTAACATCTGAAGGAAGAAGATAACACTCTTTCGAACCAAGTTCAAAGCTTAAATTGGTCGGTTCAAGCTCAATTCAATAGAGTTTTTCAAACTTAAAATTTTCTAAATTCATTCCCTATCAAATGGTGGCCTCAATTCTCAAATTTGAATTTTCTAAGCCACCTAGAAAAATGAATTTAGCATCTGGTTCAATATGGTTCGGATCCAATTCACCTGAACTAGTTTGGTTTTCATTCTCCATTCATCCTAAAGTCCTTTTTCATTACTTTTGTGACTCTTTAGGTCATTTGAAATCCATAAATTTCCCATTTTGCTCTACCTTTATCGGTTCTGGTTCATAATCCGACTCCGTTCATAACCTAGTTCAATCCGGCTCGGATTCGATTCACCTGAATTGGTCTAGTTTTTATCTCCCAATTTGTCCTAAGGTTCTTTTCCAAAGTTTTATGAACCCTTTGGTTCACTCGGGAATTGTAAATTTCCCAAATTGCCCATTCTTTGATGATCAGGTTTATGAACCAGTTCAGTTTTCTCGCTCGGTTTGATCAGTTCTTTTCTCGATTTTCCTTAAATCCAAAGAGCGGGGTCTACACGCACAGTTAGGGGAGAGCACTTCTGACAAAATATTCTTTTCATTTGTCCATCACTCCAACCGGGTGTGAGTACATCTCTGCTTATAACCGATAAGCAGGTTATCTACTTCCTTTCAGAAAGTTCATCATACCAACCGAGTATGATCTACTTACAACCGGTAAGTAGTTTTTCCATGTAATTTCCACATCACTCTATTCTGGTGTGATGTTTAATATTTTCATTTAGTAGTGGGTTTTCATTTTCGAGGTGCTTATCATCCCAACCGGGTATGATATAAAATCCCACTCACCAGATAACACAATGAATTCCTCTTGACCGGTTCTTTGTCTTCACGCGAGCTTGTCCTTGCTAGCATTCCTGGTATTTTGTGTTCCTATACGATATGAACATCCTTGTTCATTATCCCTTGGCCTAATAGCCTCCATTCATCGTGAATGGATGAAATACTCAAACTTTTCAATTTATTCCATTTAGGTCCCTAAAGTTCTTTTTCTTTAACTTTATGTCCCTAATATCGATTTTCCACCAAATTTAGTCCCAAAAATTTTTAAATTCACCTTGGGACCTTAACTTATTCAAATTGACAAAAAAAATGGTTCCATTTCCCAAATTTCCAATTTGGTCCCCAACTTTTCCAAAATTACCATTTTGCCCCTACTTTACAAAAATGGTAAGTTTCACCCCAAAAATTGCCCAATTGGTCCTCCAACATCTTTATCATGCCCAATTGGCACTCAATTTTATGAAATTACACTTTAGTCCCTCAAATTTTTGAAATCCCCAAAATTTTCCCAAATTTCAACATTTCAACTCAGTCAAATTTGATTTCATCAAATTGACCAATCAAATGAGTTTAATTTTGAAATTGAAGTTAGATTGGAGTTCCTGCACCTCCATACGATTCAATTGCACTTTAGATCATACAATTTGATGTTGGAATGATCTCAAACGAAGCTTCACTGAAAAACTTAACGTAGAGAGAGAAAGCTACGAAAGCTTACTATCGGGGGCACAACAGTTCGAGCTTTCAATCTAGGCAAATAGCTATTTTCCTGAGGTTCTTCCTAGAATCAAGAATTACCTCAATGCATGTTGAATTGAGGGAGAATTTGGTTAGTAAAGATATATCGTTCTCTCAATATGATGAGAACCTCGCCAATATATTGATGACACCCTACACCAAATATGACAACGATTCCAAGACTTTCATGATGCAAGTACGAAAATATGGAATATATCTTGTTTATGTGAGAAACAAGGTATGGGATATGTAGACACCACACCCAAATTCTCTAAGAAGAACTCTTAGAAAACCCCAGCTGATAAGTCTTGATTGCTAGAACGCCACAGGTAAAAACCTAATAAGTTCAAAAGCTCTTTGAAGATAGAAAGAAGACAAAACCTCACAAAATTAAAATTCCAAAGTGTGTGTCCTCCAATGCTGTGGAGTATGCCTTTTATAGGCACATATAACAACCGAATAGCCTAAAAATAAGGAAAATATATCTTATGGTTACATGCCAACTATATCTAATCTAAATATCTAGGATATTTTAATAACTACTTTAAAAATATGAATTTAACTAATTAAATATCTGATATTACCATTTAATATCCTAAAAGATTTATTATATTAATAAATCTCTACTCATTAATTAAATCCGTACCTTCTCGTGGGCTTTTCTTGTACTCTTTAATTGGGCTTCCTTCTCGTGGGCATTTCTTGGACTCTTTAATTGGGCTTCCACTTGGATTTTCTGCAATCTTTTTAATCAACTCATATAAAGCCTATTTGAACCTTTTAACCCTTAACCTTGTCATTGGGCTCTCTTGTAGTCTTAAATGATTATTTATCCTAGTTGGTGACAAACTATTGAGCTCCATTACAGGTTCGATTTATTGAACTTGTGAATTTGTAGATTCTTTGTCAGATTCACATCATTCTCCCCCTCTTGAAAATGATTTGTCCTCAAATCTTCTTTTCCTTCATCACCTACATCAAAAGATATTAACTTATAAATATTTATGCTATTGCTAACAATATATTTGCTAGATAACTTCCTATTGTAATTATTACTACTAAGTTTGACACTTTAAATAATCTTTCTAATCTAATAAATTTTGATAGTTTTCTATTCATAAATAGTTCATTCCTCAGATGTAGGCTAATCCAAATCCCTTGATCAAAAACAACATTCTTGAAACTTTTGTTGGCTAGATAAATATTTTCTTGATTTTGTCATTTTCTATCAAATGGATTAAAACCATAGATAATCTCCAATGGTGATAACTTAGTCACTAAATAAATATAACGATTATAAGCAAACACAACATGTGGTAAACATATAGTTGAAAATAGAAATTTTGTATCAAACAAAGTATTCCAAGCAAAACTAAGCAATTTAGTATCAATGATTGTAAGCAAGACGTACCTTCTAGATAATGTATGAGCAACTACATTTTTCATACCTTGCTTACACTTGATCACATAACCAGATGTATAAATGAATTCTACCCACCTTGCATGATACTCATTCAGCTTGAGGGCTACTCCGCTGAACTTATCATTATAATGTGCAATTGTTCTTCTTTCCTGACTTACTAAATAAGGTGTTTGCCAATCTCGAATTACCTTAATTTTCTTATCAATGGCAATCCCTTCAAAACTTATAACATATCCAGGAAATACAAGTTTACCCAAACACAATATGCAATTTTTCAATTTGGAAAACAACTAATATTTCCTAAAAACTTGCAAGGTAATTTTTAAATATCCTTCATATTTATCTAAGTAATTGTTGTATATTATGATTTTATCAAAATATATGGCAACAAAGTTTTTAATAAAAGCACGCATGATATAATTTATTAACCTCATAAAAGTGTTATATGCATTAGTCAAACTAAAAATCATAGCCAACCATTCATATAAACCATGTTTTACTTTTAATGCAGTTTTCAATCCATAATTAGCTTTCATTTGAATTTCAAAATATTCACTCTTGTGATTAAATTTTGAAAAAAAATAGTTTTCATGCAACTCATGTACCATAATATTTACTTGAGAAATAGATTGAAGATACATTACCTTCATACAGTTGATGATTCAAAAATCAACATACCTTCACCTAATTTTATCTTTCTTAGGTATTTGCATAATACCTGAAATATTGTTATCCCGTGCATATCCTATCTTCTTCAAATTTAGGATTTGGTATTGAATTTGATACTTGATTTCTCGATTAGGTTGCAAACCAAGAGTTTTCTTCTTAGGAATGACATTTTTTGGCAAATATTCGATAATATGGTTAGTAAAACATAAATCCTTGTACATAAGTACTGTAAGGATTTGATCTGAAATTATCTCTTTTTATTTCACTTTTTCTCTCCATAAAATTGTTTTTACTCTCTTTTCTTTGCATTATGGCTTTTTTCTCTTCTTTTTCAACATTACCTTTTCTCTCTTCATTTTCAATTCCGGCTTTTCTCTCTCTGATTTTTCTCTCTTCTTTTTCAATATTGCCTTTTATCTCTTCCTCTTCAATCTTGGATTTTCTCTCTTGTCTTTCTGCTATTTTCTTTTCATTTGCCTTTTTCTTTTTCAACTGATCCTAAAAAACTAGTTGTAAAGTCAGAGGTATAGGAGATATTGGTCTATTATTTATCACGAATGAATACCTATCTATTAATCTATCATATGTAACTTGACGATCTAACTTCCAAGGTTCTCCCAATAGAATATGACATGCATGCATTGGTACTATATCACATAATACTTTATCATGATATTTCCCAATAGAGAATGACAATATCACCTATTGGGTTACCTTGAGTTTGGGTTGATCATTCATCCTTTGAATTTGATATGGTTTTGGATGCTTCCTTGTATGTAAAGCCAACTTCTCCACAAGCTCGGTGCTAGAAAAGTTAGTACAGCTTTCCCCATCTATGATAATAGAACAAACCTTATTTTTCATAGAGCAACAAGTATGAAATAACTTCTCACATTGGTTGTCTAAGATATCATCAATCCATGGTCTGTCCCAAGTAGTAGGTTGATTGAAGGAATTGAGCTTAAGGTTGTCGCGATTAACTTTAACATCATCTAACTCCTCGAGTTCTTCTAGATCAAAATATCTAGATTGAAAGCTCGAACATCATTGTTTAGTGGGCGTATGTTGATGCAAACACCATCTCACACCTTCCTCCAACTGACCTATTCAGGTATGAAGAGACTCAAATTTAGACTTCACTATATGTTCCATTTCTCTCTTCATTGCTTTCCATTGTAGGTTTTGAATGGGTGGTATGGAACCCTCTTCTTTCTTTGTATTTCCTTGTCGTTGGGCCTTGTGATCTTGGCAATTGTTAGAAAGAAAAAAACCTCGCAACTCTCCCTCACATGTTTTTCTCAAACACTCATTTTTCACACTCAAATGACTTTTTCTTATAGATTTAAAGCACTCTTGCCTTTTTCCACTCATATTTCTTCTTTCAATCTGAATTGAACTTTAAAAACAAATCATTTTTACGAAGTAGTTCAACTTGAGGAACAATCATGACAAATCAATAAGGTTTTCAAAAACCAATTCCAGAAGAATTTAAGTGTGGTGTACGAATAGACTTAGAGAAGAATAAAATTTAGATGGAATTAAGTAGACAAGATATAGCAGAATAAGAATGAAATTCAAGCTAGAATTGTGTGCCTCTCTTTTTTTTTTTTGCCTTTTTTTTGGCTTTTTTCTCTTTTTTTTTAACCTACTAAAAAGAAGATAGATAGAAGAAGATGATAATTTTTTTCTTTTATAGAGAATAGAAATAGGCAGAGAAGATAAAAAAAAAGAACTAGATATAAAAGATGGGATGGAACTTGCAGTGCAACCGTGTGCTCTGATACCAACTGATGAGAACTCTGCCAATATGCTGACGACACCCTACACCAAATATGGCAACGATCCCAAGACTTTCACGTGATAAGTACAAAAAGATGGAATATACCTTATTTATGTGAGAAACAAGGTATGGGATATGTAGACGCCACACCCAAATTCTCTAAGAAGAACTCGTAGAAAACCTCGGGTGATAAGTCTTGATTGCTTGAACGCCACAGGTAAAAACCTGATAAGTTCAAAAGCTCTTTGAAGATAAAAAGAAGACAAAACCTCACAAAATTAAAATTCCAAAGTGTGTGTCCTCCAATGCTGTGGAGTATGCCTTTTATAGGCACATATAACAACCGAATAGCCTAAAAACAAGGAAAATATATCTTATGGTTACATGCCAACTATATCTAATCTAAATATCTACGATATTTTAATAACTACTTTAAAAATATGAATTTAACTAATTAAATATCTGATATTATCATTTAATATCCTAGAAGATTTATTATATTAATAAATCTCTACTCATTAATTAAATTTGGACCTTCTTGTGGACATTTCTTGGACTCTATAATTGGGCTTCTTTCTCGTTGGCATTTCTTGGACTCTTCAATTGGGCTTCCACTTGGATTTTCTACAATCTCTTTAATCATCTCATATAAAGCCTATTTGAACCTTTTAGCCCTTAACCTTGTCATTGGGCCCTCTTGTAGTCTCAAATGATTATTAACCCTATTTGGTGACAAACTGTTCAGCTCCATTGCAGGTTCGGTTGATTGAACTTGTGAATTTGTAGACTCTTTATCAGATTTACATTATAATAGCACCGATCAGAATTTACAGAGGGGAGCTAAATTGGCTTACCTTTCAGCTCTAGGAGGGTTGTGGAGGTGTTGGGAGGGCTTGGTTTGGCCTGAGGAGGGCTCGAATTGCCATTTTTAGCTTTTCCAAAATAGGGCAGCTTCGGTCTACTAGAGGTGTTGGGAAGGCTTGGTTTGGCATGAGGAGGGCTCGAATTGGTCGTTTTCAGCTTGACCAAAATAGAGCAACTTCGGTCTACTAGAGCTGCTGCACTATTCTATCACATTGAGATTTCTCCAACGACCCTTGGAGCAATTGGAGATTACAATTGTGTAGCTGACTTCTCCTCAAATCCAAAGAACTCGATCACGCCTTCTTTGACTTAGAAAAATATCCAAGTCGGAGCTCTAGTTCAAGCTTCACCAAAAATTGGAGTAGTAGTATAAAACCGTGTTTTTGATAACAAAAAAAAAAGTATACTAGCATTAATGCACTGGATCCAATTAGAACTCCAAAGTTAAGCTTTCATAGGCGAGAGTGGTGATAGGATGAATGACCTCTTGGGAAGTATTCATGTTGTACCCTTTTAATAGTTATCAAATCATGTATTTTTTAGTAACTCGAAATTAAAAAACATACCAGCACCATGGAAGTATTCATGTTGCATCCCCTTAATAGTTGTCAAACCATATTTTTTTAATAACACAAAATTAAATAACATACCAACACTAATGCACGAGATCCCATTTGAACTTCGAAGTTAAGCGTGACCTCCTGGAAGTTATTTTTTTAGTAACTTGAAATTTCGATCAAAAATATTTTATGGAATTATATTATTAAAATTCAATTGATCTAATTGAAATAAATAAAATGAAAAGTGGTGTTTTAACCGAAATAAATAAATAAATAATTAGTAAATTCTTTTATGTGAAAATATTGAGATAAATATATATATATATGGATTAATTAGTATTAATTCTATGCTTGTAAATACCCATAAATACCTACATTTAATTATTGTAATTAATACCCATAATTTAATAACTAAATTTAATTATTAGAATTAATATTAATAAATACCCATTAATTTCCAATATAATGAGGTGTCCTAGTAATAAATCTTCCCCGATTCTACACCTATATAAAGAGCTCATCCCTATTCATTCTCCTCACACCTGAAAACTCCTCTCTTTCTCTCTATTGCTCCATTTTCCCGGTGAAGCTCGAACCAGAGCTTCGACTTGGGCATTTTTCTTAACCTCAAAAGGACAGGTCAGGCTCTTTAGATTTCGGTGAAGTCAGCTATCTGATAGTAACCTCTATTCGATCCTAGGATCACCGAAGAAGTGCCAACATAATCAAATAGTGAAGCTGCCCTGTTTCGACCTAGCTAAAATTGGTCAAATTCAGCCCTCCTCTAGTCAACCCTTATATGACCTCAACGATGTTGAAAGGTCAATAGTAGGAATTCTTGATCCTAGAAGGTACTTTAGGAAGAGAGCTACCTTTCCCGATAGAAAGCTTAGACCGTTGCACCTCCGACAGGACAAGTGTGATCAGAACGCTAGCAAGAGAAAGCTCGCGTCCACTTGGAAAACCAACCGTGTACGAACACGTCACAGTTAATGGGTGAGTGGACTAATTTACACTTCATACCTAGTTGGGATGATGAGCACCTTTTCTAAATTGGAAGACACCGTGAGTGGGACTTCTAACATCATACCTGGTTGGGCTGATGAGCTAATTAAGCTAAAAACCACTTACCAGTTGTGAGTGGGCTTACTAACATCATACCCGGTTGGGATGATGAACACAGTTTAAAGTTAAAAACCAATTACCGGTTGTGAGTGGAATTTTATATCTTATCTAGTTGGGAATGATAAGTACCTCAAAATGAAAACACACTATTTAGTGGTATTTTTAACATCACAACTTGGAGAAGTGATGTGAAAATCACGCGGAAAAACTACTTACCAATTGTAAGTAGATCATACCCAGTTGGTATGATGAAACGTACTCGGAGGAAGTGAAAAACACGTTCATCGGTTATGAGCGGAGATGTCCTCATACTCAGTTGGTATGATTGACAGTTGAAAACATATTTTTGTCGAAAGTGCTCTCCCCTGACTATGTGCCAATGCTTAAAGGATTTGGGAGACCTTCTTGATGGGAGCTCGAATAGCTCTTATAGGTTGGGGGCCTCGATTTTGGAACTTGGGAGCTAATATGCCCGGTTTTGAAAATCTCGAACAATGGGCACGAGCAGGAGCTCGTAAAAAACCATTATACATGTGCCATAAAACTTTAATAAATGAATTTTTTTGCCATGGTACCAAGACAGGACTGACATACTCAGTCAACTAGCGGTAGTGTGACATGATAGGTCGATGGACCAGTTAAGACAAACAGCTATAGGTTGAGTGGAGGATCGAGGCCGTTGGACCAGTGGAACCACAAATTATAAGGCATGGTATAAAAAAATATTGATTATGCATGCACTATGATTACGAGACCTTCAAGATGCCCAAGAGGGGTAGTGATGTGTCCTTAGGGCCCTGGACATCTTAGTGGGTATAAGGGCAGTTTGTCGTACTATGTGACCATGTGAAATTTGGAGTAGTATCAAGCGCATGAGACCGGGGTGGGGATGGGATGAGGTCTCTATCCTCATAAGGACAAGGAGTATTTTCAGTCTAAGGGTAGGATATTAGGGACGTTCACTCAGACTTTAGGTAGAAGTCAGAGACTTCTATCAGGGTGGATGGTAAAGAGGCTCTGATTCACAAGTAGATGTATTAAGCGTAACTACATTTCGCGAATGTGTGTGTGATTGACCTTCATGATGAAGAATGTGTGTTGGGTGATGATACACCGTGATTAATAAGAAATGGTGAAAAACTACGATTTTTAAACTGGAGAAAATCTAAAGGAAATTAAGGATTCTGGCACACTCCAAGTTAAAAATGTCACCCTCAATAGGGTAAAGGTTTTAAAAACCAGTATTTGAGGAAAGAATAATCTTTAAGGAAATAAGGAGTTTGTCACACTCCAATTAGAGTTGTATTGTTTATGAAAACTCACTCCCAACCCCCGTTCATGGAGTTGTAGAACTCACCCCCTCCCATTTACCCCTTTCAGGAAACCAAGGGAAAACCAATCTTACAAACTTCCCTGTATAGGAACTATAAAATTAAGTATGTTTGTTTTTTAGTTTTGTATAATGTTATTCCAAGAAAGGTACAAGTTTAAAGGACACCTTACTCCTCCTGGGTTTAAAAGAGGGTAAAACCCTTAGTAAACTGGGAAGAGTGGTAGGTTGCTCACAGGGATCCGACCAAACCGGGACGAGGCATGACAAGTAGGGAGAGAGTAGAGTTTTCAGGTGTGAGGAGTATGAATGAGAAGGGGCTCTTTATATAGTAAGCTCAGTGACTTCAGTGCTATCATCTAAAGGAAGAAGACGACACTGTTCCTAACTGGACCAGACCGGTCTGAACTGGGTTCAATGCTTAAACCAACCGGTTCAGGCCCGATTCGACTGAGTGTTTTAAAATTAAAAATTTGTAAATTCATCTAAATTCATTCTCTATCAAATGGTGGCCTCAATTCTCAAATTTGAATTTTCTAAGAAATCTAGAAAAATGAATTTAGCATTCGGTTCAAACCGGTTCAATTTGGTTCAGGTCCAATCCACCTAAACCAGTTTGGTTTTCACCTCCATTTCATCCTAAAGTCCTTTTTCATGACTTTTGTGACTCTTTGGGTCACTCGAGATCCATAAACTTCCCGTTTTGCCCTTTCTCTATCAGTTCTGGTTCATAAACCGACTCGGTTTTCTCTTAGAAATGACCAGTTTGATCTGGTTCAGATCTAGTTCACCTAAACCAATCTGGTTTTCTCTCCCAGATGGTCCTAAGGCCCTCTTCCAAGGTTTTTATGACCCCTTTGGGTCACTCATGAGTTGTAAATTTCCCAAATTTCCCGTTCTCTGATGATCGGGTATGTGAACTGATTCGATTTTCTCAATCAATTTAACCGGTTCTTTCCCCGATTTTCCTTAACTCCAAAGGGTGGGGTTTACATGATGTCCACTCAAACTCCAGGTAGAGGTAGTGCACCTCTCTCAGGGTGGACAGTAAAGGTGCTCCAGTCCACAAATAGCATGGTTGAGTACTGTTCTACGAACGCATGCTTCCTCTTATGATAGGAGGGTGGTTGTTGATGTTGATTTGAGAAATCTAAGGAGAAACTACTGAATTATTAAACATTTGAAAATGTGAAATTAAACATTTCCTAAAAGATTTTTCCCCACTCCCTAAGTTTTTAAACACACCCCCTCCCTTTAAATCCTTTTCAATAAGGAACGCGACTGCACTGACTTTTCCTCTCCAGACCCTAACCCAGGTAAACAATTTAAAATTCAGCTTTGTTTAATGTTGTCCAGGGAAAACATGACAGGTGCTATGCTTGACTCTCCTGATCTCTTGGAGAAATCCCTCTATGAGGTTCGAGAGAGTGGTGGGTTGTTCACAGGACCTCAACCAAACCGGATCGAGGCGTGATAACTTTGGTGGTATCAGAGCTTGTGTTTTCCTAGATACATTATCAAGACTTTATAACATGAATACTAATTGAAGAAAATTTCTAACCCAGCTATGGCACCCAAAAGAGGAGTCAAGAGAACAAGGGCGGCAACTGCTGATTCCACCGGAAACCCCCTCCCAGAGGTAGAATTCTCGGGAGCTACATCAGCCTTGTACGACATCAACTCTGAGAACCAAATGCTATATGAGGAGTTCACTCGGGTGTTCGGGGAACCCCACCTTAGTGACAAACCCCACTTGGACTCAAGTCCCAGACCCACCAGGAGGAGATCCAATCCCAACCCCCTTTCGCACCCATTCCACCCCTCTTTGATATCCTCAGATAACTAACGATGCTCAAACAACTGGGGTGCAAGCCCTTCTACGAGGAGAAGGAGGTTGGGGCCACCATGGACTGGTTGGTGAGCCTTAAGAAGTTCTGGGTATCATTAGGATACCCCTAGAGGAGATGGTTACACTGGCGGAATTCTTCCTAGAGTTTAGCATGAAGAGATGGTGGGATAACACAAGAAGCCTCTTCCCAACCACACCTACCTAGGAACAGTTTGAAAAAAGGTACTCAGAAGAGTACCTGGCCCCCCAGCTCATCAACGAAAAGAAGGTGAAATGTTTCCAACTCCCCTAGGGAGCCCGCACGGTCTCGAAATATGACACCAAGTTCAATGAGCTGCGACCCTTTGCCCCCGACCTGGCAGGACCGGCCGACCTTTGCCAGAAGTTCATTGACGGTCTTAACATGGATATAAGGGACCGAATGGGGATTTTGGGATGGCCCACCGACCTAGCCACTATAGTAGGCATGGAGTATGAATGTGAGCAATTGGTCCAAACAAGGCGCTGTCGGATGGAGATGGGTGGGCGAAGGGAGGACAAGGGGCAAAGTAGTAGAGGAGGCCCAAGAGAATAAGGCTAGACTTGATAGAGGAACCCACCAAGGTTCCCATGAAGGGAGGTGGGCCATAAGAATATGGATGCACTCCCTCTGAAGAGAGGTCCTTACTGCCCTCGATGGCAAAAAAAACCATGAAGGGGCATGTATAACATGCTACGAGTGTGGGCAGTTCATGCACTACATCAGGAATTGCCCAAGGGCACTAGAAAATGCCTCGTGAAATGCTCCACCACCACCACCCGAAAATCAGGGGGCACCCAATGGGGGAGGGAAGCATCCACAAGAGTCCCAGCCAGGGTCTATAACATGACCTAGGACGAAGTCCGAAAGGGCCCTAGCATGGTGGCTGGTACGTCCCAAACCTCCTCATAAATCAAGTTTGTAGCTCAGAGTCTTGTAGTCCCCTTTCAATTTAATAAAATACCTTATCTTAAAAGTTTTGTTAATTCCCACTTAGGTTTCATCCAAGTATTTGAAAGTGAAAGATACACCTCTTTGACTCAGGTGCAGAATGATCTTTCATCAAGGAAGCCCTAGTCTTGGAACTTCTAAAGGAAACCTCCTCTCTCCTGCCACCCCTCCACATCCTCAGACCTCTAGGCGAAACACTAGAGTGGCACATGTACTTTAAGGCCTGCGAAGTACGAATAGGAAGGACCACCCTAGAAGTCTACTTGATTCCTCTTTTGCTACGAGAAGTAGAAGTCATATAGGGGGATGGACTGGCTAAGTACGCATCAAGCTCAAGTAGATTGTGGAAATAAGAGGATAACCTTCCATGCTCCTAGGAAGTAAGATGTTGTATTTGAAGGGGATAGGGGAAGAACTGGAATACACCTGGTGACCTGTATGGATGCACATGACTTACTGTGAAAAGAATGTAAAATATTCCTCGCACAGATCACTTACAAGGACTCGCTAGAGAAGGGTCTAGAAGAAATTCTGGTGGTCAACCCTTACCCAGAAGTTTTCCCAGAAGAACTACCTGGCCTACCCCCAGATCGCCAATTAGAATTCGTAATTGAGGAAGTGCTAGGAACCCATCCCATATCTCAAGCACCCTACCGTATGGCACCCGCAGAACTCAAGGAGTTGAAGGACCAGTTGGATGAACTCCTAGAGAAATTATTTCTATGCCCAAGCATGTCCTCGTGGGGTGCACTGGTATTGTTCATCAAGAAGAAAGACAGAAGCATACGGCTCGACATTGACTATCAAAAATTGAACCAGGTAACCATCAAGAATAAGTACCTTCTCCCTCATATAGATGACTTATTTGATCAACTAAGAGGGGCAGCCTACTTCTCCAAAATTGATCTACGGTTGGGATATCACCAACTGAAGATTCGAGAAGAGGATATACATAAAACCGCCTTCCGATCACGATACGGGCATAACGAGTTCAGGATAATGCCCTTTGGACTGACAAATGCACCTGCGGCCTTCATGAACCGGGTGTTCCAGCCATATTTGGATAAGTTTGTGATTGTGTTTATAGACGATATCCTCATATACTCCCAAATTGAAGAGTAGCATCGCGCACACCTAGAGATAACCATGAGTACCCTATGAGAAGACCAGTTGTACGCCAAATTCTCTAAGTGTGAGTTTTGGCTCCAAGAAGTGGGTTTCCAGGGGCATATAGTGTCCAAAGATGGAGTAAAGGTGGATCCAGCCAAAATAGAGACCATCTTAAATTGGCAAGCCCCCACCAACCCAACCGAGAACCGTAGCTTCCTCAGCCTCGTCGGATACTACCGAAAGATTGTGGAGGACTTCTCCAGAATAAAAGCTCCCTTAACGGGCCTCACGAGGAAGAGAGTGGACTACAAGTGGGATGCCAAGTGCGAGGAGTCCTTCCAAGAGCTTAAATCTCAACTAATGATAGCTCTAGTACTAGCCTTACCTGACACGGACGCTAGGGAATACACGGTATATAGCGATGCAATAGGACAATGGTTAGGATGCGTCTTGATGCAATAAGGGAAGGTTATTTCCTATGCATCACGATAGTTAAAGCCCCATGAGAAGAATTACCCCACCCATGACCTTGAGCTGGCGGCAATAGTGTTTTCCCTCAAGATATGTCACCACTATTTGTATAGAGTGAAGTGTCGCATCTATACCAATCATAAGAGCCTGAAATACTTCCTAACCCAAAAGGAGCTCAACCTATGACAAAGAAGGTGGCTAGAGCTAGTAAAGGACTACGACCTAATGATCGAGTACCACCCAGTAAGGCAAACAAAGTGGCGGGCACACTGAGTCACAAGTACCACAAGGTAGTGGCCTTAGTAAGTACTAGCTACCTACCCTTACTAAGCCAACTGCGCAACTTAAGGGTGGACCTCCAGATGGACGAGGGCCAGGGTAACCTAGTGGTCAACCTAGTAGTACGACCTGGCCTAGTGGACCAAATACGGGCCCTACAAAAGGGAGACAAAGAGCTTCGTCCCCATTGGGAATTGAATGAGGACGGACCACCACTAGACAACATGGTCAGGAGCGACGGAGTGATAAACTTCAAACGAAGGGTCTCGGTGCCAAACAACCAGGAATTGAAAAGGGAGATACTGGAGGAGGCCCACAACTCGATGTATGCCATGCATCTGAGTAGTACTAAGATGTAATGCACCCTCAAACCGGGATATTGGTGAAAGGGAATGAAGAAGGACATCACCGAGTACGTGGCCAAATGCTTGTCATGTCAACAAATCAAGGCTGAACACCAGAAACTCTCCAGACTAATGTAGCCACTCCCGAATGGAAATGGAAGCACATCACCTGGGATGCCATATGGGTTATCGTGGATCGATTGACCAAATCCACACATTTCTTATCCATCCGGGTGACAGACCTGATAGGAAAGCTCGTCACCCTATACGTGGGGGATATTGTACGACTCCATGGAGTCCCAGAAAGTATAGTATCAGATCATGACCCAAGATTCACCTCCTAGTTTTGGCCCAACCTGTAAGCTGCCCTAGTAACTAGACTCTACATGAGAACAGCTTTTCACCCTCAGATAGATGGACAGTCATAATGGACCATCCAAACTCTAGAAGACATGCTTCAGGCATGTGTTCTAATGATGAAAAGGAATTGGGAGGGTTACCTGTGTCTCATGGAATTTGTGTATAACAATAGCTACTAGCCAACATTCAGATGGCACTCTATGTGGCGCTTTATAGGGGACCTTGTCGCATGCCCTTGTTTTGGGAGGAGGTAGGAGAAAGAAAACTCAAGAAAGTCGAGTTGATAGAAGACGCATCAGAGAAGATTCGGATCATAAGGAGCCGACTTAAGGCAGCACAGGATAGGCAAAAAAGTTATGCCAACCATCGGAGAAGGGATCTAGAGTTTGAGATCGGGGACTGAGTATTCTTAAAAGTGTCCCCTTGGAAAGGGATACCCAGGTTTCAATAAAGAGGGAAGTTGAAACCAAGATAAATCGATCTGAATGCCATAATTCAGAGGGTCGGACCAGTAGCATATCGATTGGAGTTGCCCCTAGACCTGTAGAGAATTCATGACATCTTACACGTGTCACTCCTATGAAAGTACAAGCCCGACCCCAGCCATATGCTAGATGAACCCCTGTCGGAGATCAAGAAGACCTAACCTATAAAGTAGAACCCGTCTAGATCCTTGATCGATGCAAGAAAAACCTCAAGAACAAGAGTATTCCCATGGTAAGGATACTTTAGCAGAACGGTCAAGTGGAAGAAGAAACGTGGGAGGTCGAGTCAACTATAAGGGGTAGATACTCGCACTGTTTAGCATGTAAAAGTTTTGATGACAAAACTCCTGAAAGGAGGGGAGAGTTGTTAAACCCATCCTTTGGGATCAAAGAAAACTGGGAAAAGAATCGATATAGATTTATGAATGAAGAAACAAGCTTATTAATGAACGAAAAATAGTTAACGTGGGAAATTGGAAAATCCCAAGTGATAAAAAATTCACAAAAATATCAAGGAAGAACCGGGAAATAGAATTGAGGATATAACCGAACCGGTTCTTGGTGAACCAGACCTAAACCGTACTGAACTAGAATGAACCATATTGAATCGGTTCACAAATTTATTTTTTTAGGTATCTTAAAACTGTTAATTTGGGAAATTGAGACCACCATTAGATAGAAAATAAATTTAGATTAATTTAGAAAATTTTAAATTTTAGAAAATCGGTTGAACCGTGTCTGAACTGGCCATTTTTTTAATTTTGGACAGTGAACCCGATCGGACCGGACCAGTCAACGGTCTGACTTGTCAACGAACAATAGACAGCAGTCAACGTTCAATGGTCAATGGATAGCTAGTGCCTGTCAACTGCCACGCAGACACGGGTAGCCAATGGGAGGGTGCCACGTGTCCAGTCAATGGTTAGCTGGCTCCGTCAGCACGCCACGCTGACATGAGTAGCCAAGGAGAGGCTGACATGTGTCCGGTCAACGGGTTAATGGTCAAGTTGGAACTGCACGTTAGAAAAACTAACCAATCACAGCGCGCCATGTGTTACGATCACCACGTCATCATCTTCAACCTTCAGATGCTAACAAAGAGGAGGGAGGAGAGAGAGATGCCAGAAAAGCTTGTGTCTCTAGCAACTTGAAAAACACTCTAGTCAGGTCGCTGGTGGTCAAGTTGGAGCAGGAGTCTTACGCCGGCGGGTAGTGATGTGAATCCGACTAAAAAGAGTACGAATTCACAAGTTCAATAAACTACACCTGCAATGGAGCTGAACACTTTGTCGCCAAATGGGATAAATGATCACTTGAGACTTCAAGAAGGCCCAATCACAAGGTTAAGGGGCTAAAAGATTCAAAGAAGTTATATGGGCTAATTAAAGAAATTGCCAAAAATCCAAGTGGAAGCCCAATTGAAGAGAACTGGAAAAGCCCAAGAGAAGGAAACCCAACTAAAGAGTCCAAGAAAAGCCCACGAGAAAGTCCAAATTTTAATTAATGAGTAAAGATTTATAGGATATTAAATGATAATATTTGATATTTAATTAGTTAAGATCTTTAAATTAGTTATTAAAAATATCCTAGATATTTAGATTATTAGATATGGTTGGCATGTAACCATAAGATATATATTCCTTGTTTTTATGCTATTCGGTTATTTTTTGAGCATATAAAAGGCATACTCCACAGCATTGGAGAACACACACTTTGTAATTTCAATCTTTTAAGTTTTGTTTTCTTTCTATCTTGAAAGGGCTTTTGAACTTATCAGGTTTTTACCTGTGGCATTCAAGAAATCAAGACTTATCACCCGGGGTTTTCTAAGAGTTCTTTTTAGAGGATTTGGGTGTGGCGCCTACATATCCTATACCTTGTTTCTCACATAAACAAGGTATATTCCATCTTTTCGCACTTGCGTCGTGAAAGTCTTGGGGTCTTTGCCATATTTGGTGTAGGGTGTCATCAGCATATTGGTGAGGTTCGCATCAGGTAGCCTAAACAGTTCCTGAGCTCCCTATATAAAGAGCACCCCTCCATTCATCCTCAACATCCCATAATCGATCGAAAAAGAAGAAGAGTACATTTTTCGGCAAGCTACGAACTAGAGCTCCGACGATGGGACTTTTCTCAACCTCCAAAGCCACATTGGGTGTCTCTAGAATCAGGAGGAAGTCCTCTACCTGACCATACCTTCCATTCAGCTTGAGAGCCACCGAGGTAGAATGAGGAAGCTAAAACAGTGCTGCCACTCTTCGGCCGAAAAATAGCCAACCTCCTGCACCCTACTTCGAGCTTTCCCCCAGCTAATTACAACCGAGCCAGACCCCGTACACCCTACCTAGAGGTTTCTCGACTTAGCTAAGAAGGTAAGCTCCCTCCACCGTCCTTAGTCGGAAAACACTATGCACAGCCAAATTCAACAAAATCTTTAACACTAAAATTCACACTACTCAGGTCATACAGTGATAGCCGAAGCTCCGATCACCGAACCCTCATCGGTAAGATATTGAAGCTTTCTCTCTCTAGACTGTATTTTCTAGTGAAGCTCCATTTGAGCTCATTTCTGAGCCAAATCAAGCAATTCAAAGCTTGAAATGATGAGAAAAACATAGAGAAGATGATTCAAATCAAGAATGAGGGCAATTAACCAAGTTTTGGGCATCAATTGCATGAAATTGTAATTCGGAGAATAAATTCAAATGGAAAATTGATAAAATTGAGGGTCTTTTCATGCAATTCCCTCCCAATTAAGGGTAAATTGGGCAAATTGGATCAAATGGAGGACCAAATTGTAATTTTGGGAAAATTTAGGGCTAAATGGAAATTTTTAAAAATTGAGGGGCCTAGGGGCAATTTTAATAAAACTAAGGACCAGAAAAGATAATTGGAAAGCATGGGGGCTAAATTGAAGGAAAAGGGGAAATAAGGAACTTAAAGATAAATGCACAAACCTTAGGGACCAAAGTGCAATTAAGGAAAAATATGAGGGCCTACATGCAAATGCGCAAAGAAATTTATCCCTTAGTTTAATACCCTAATTAGGACATTTGTTCCATGTAGGAGCAGACTACTCAAGCATCGGCTTTCAAAAAGAGACTGCGAGGCTAGATTCAGTCGGGACAACCCTGCCGAATTATTGGGTGAGTGGGAACCAATATAACGTCAATTCTGGTTGGAATGACGATTCAGCTTTGAAAATAATTTTCTCGGAATTAGCCTCCCTCACAGGGTGACACTACATAAAACATTTGAGAGCTAATTCTAGGCTTAGGCTTGGATGCCAATGGCCTCAAGGGTAGTGAATAGGGGTTTGGACCCATCCAAAATGGATATGTGATATATCATGCTAAAAGACCTGAATAATGAGAACTTTGTGTGACACCCATCGGCCAAGTCTAAGTTGTCAAGCTTGTTAGGCCATACTGCTACTCTGCTGAAGCTAGGTCGTCGAACCTATTGAGCCAGTACGCATGGGCCAAAGCCAAGCCGATAGACCATTGCGCTAGAGGGCCAAATATAAAGGCTATAAATTAAAAAGATTGTTGATTGTGCATGCACTAAGATGTTCGGCCATCAGGACACATGACATGAGGTAGTGATGGAGCCCAGGGACAGGTGGACGATACAGGGTGCATAAGGGTGGTTTCGTCATACAGTAGGTCGTGAAGCCGAGTAGCTTCCTATGCATGGAGACTGAGGCAGTAGGGGAAATGAGGTCTTGTCCCACTAAGCAAACATCATGAAGTGATCAAGGTTTGAGTGTCATTGGACTATTGATATCCACTCAAACTCCAGGTAGAAAGAATGCACATCTATCAAGGTGGACGGTAAAGGTGCTCCGGTCTACAAGTGGCACAATCGATGACCGTTCTATGAACGTTTTCTCCCTCTTATAATAGGAGAGCGATTATTGATGTTGATTTGAGAAATCTAAGGAGAAACTACTGAATTATCAAACATTTGAAAATGCCAAATTGAACCTTTCCTAAAAGAGTTTTCGCCACTCATTGAGTTGTAAAACTCACCCCCTCCCTCTTCCCTTTTGAGGAAGGAATGCGATTGCACCGACTTTTCCTCTCCAAACCCTAACCCAGGTACACAACTTAAAATTCAATTTTGTTTAATGTTGTCCAGGGAAAAAATGATAGGTATTACGCCTGACTCTCTTGATCTCTTGGAGGAATCCCTTTATGAGGTCCGAGAGAGTGGTGGATTGTTCACGGGACCTCGACCAAATCGGGTCGGGCGTGACATAGTTCCTTTCAACCCTTCGTTTTTATCTTACCTGATGTTTGTCCTTCTTGTTCCTTATTTGTCTATAACTTGAGTTGAGGCATTAGATCTTGATTGGACGTAGTATGATTTGTGCAACAGAAGTTTTTAGGAACTTGAAATTTTATTTATTGGGAACAGAATACAATACATTTGGGACTTCTTTCCTTCTAAAGGGAGATGGTAAAAATGAAAGGTTGGGAAGCGCATGCTACTAAGCTAGGGTTTTGATAGACTCCCTCTAGGGTGAGTTTGAAATCCCCAAGTGGAGTTATGGCTCTTGGGGCAGCCTCCTGTCTTCCATCCCTTCGGACTCCGGTAGTCGGGGAGGTATTATTCGTAGGAGGTATTGCCATAAATCCTCACACTATGGGATATCTCCTCATCATATGTACTACTTGTCCACACCTATAACAAGTTGTCCCGACACAAGCTCCTACATGGATCCTTCGACATTTACGTTGTTGAGAGATTTCATTTTCCCTATCTACTCTCTCTTCCTTTCTCTCCCTTTCTTCGTGTCCTTTCCCGCCCATGGAGACAATGCCCCCAGGTGTGGGTGCCACATCCCCTGATGGTTTTGGGCACTTTCGTACATAGTGTCCCCGTTGTCCACAACTGTAACATGTTACTTCCTTGTGTGGACCCTTATAGCTTCTTCCCCATCTCGGACCTTAGGGAGTTTTTCTTGGTGGTTGCTGGTGGTCTCTACATTTCACCATTCTTAGGTGTGTACTTCCTATATTACAGTCCCCTTCTATAGCGTGAAGCAAGGTCTCCCAAATACCTTGATAAATTCCTCGTAAACTCTCCTCGACTCAGAAGTCATCCTTGGAATAGTGGGTTGGGTCCTCCTAGACTCTTGAGCTCCTAAGCTAACTTCCTTACTTAGGATAGGATTTCTTTCTGGTCCCGTGGTGGTCGTGGCAGTGCAGGTTTGTTTGGTTCCTCTAGGAGTGGTTATATTTGTTTGATAGAAGTTTACCACTGTTTAAGGTTCTACAGCTTTTAGTTTTGAAAACTTTGTTTGGAAAACCATGCCCTGATACTACTTAAGTTGTCACGTCCCAACCCAGTTTGGTTGGAATTCTCGTGTCAACCTGCCGCCCTTCCCCATACTAACTTAGTATTTCTACCAAATAGATCGAGGAAGGTAAAGGTGTACAAGCACATATGTTTTCCATAACAAAATTTACAAAACATTTAAATAATGGTTTACCTATTGCGGTACCTTTGGCTTGCTCCCCTAGCTTATACTCTTCTTAACGAGATGTTTCTCTGGAAAAGGGTTTAATGGGATGTGGTGAGTTTCTACAAATTAGTGAGCGGGGATTGGGGAGTGAGTTTTTCAAAATAAATAGTTTATTAAAGCGTTTTATCTTTTTAGTTCATTGTGATATGAGTTCATCTCTTCTTTAGTACTTCCCCTAGCTCAGGAGGCATTTAGCAAACAATCACATGTCCTTTCTATCATAGAAAGGGATCATACGTTTGCAGAACAATCCCCGACCGTTTCACTTGTGGACCGAAGTGTCTTTACTATCCACCCGAGTAGAGGTTAATAGCCTTTACCCAGAGGTTGAGTGGAAATCATATGTTTGACCCTCAAACCCTAATCATTCTTTGTATTTGATTTGTGGGATGAGACCTCATTTCCCCTACTGCCTTGGTCTCAATGCATAGGAAGCTACTCCAAGCTTCACAACTAACTAGCACGACAAACCTGCTCTTATTATATTTAGGTCATCCAGCAGTCCTTGGGACCCATCGACTACCACTCTTGGGCATCTAGATGCTCTCGGATCCTCATGCATGCATAACAAAAGTTTTTTAATTATTGACCATAATCTTTTGTCATGCCCCGATTCAGTTTGGTTGAGGTCTTGTAAACAACCCGCTACTTTCCCAAACCTCGAAGATGGATTCCTAGAGATCAAGAGAGTCAGGCATAGTACCTGTCATCTTTTCCCTTGACAACATTAAACAAAACTGAAACTTTAAATTTGTGTATCTGGGTTGGGGTCTAGGAAGGAAGAGGCTAGCGTAGTCGCGTTCCTTCCTAAAAATGTTTAGAGGGAGGGGTGAGTTCAACAAATTAGTGAGTGGGGGAAAAATCTTTTAGGAAATGTTCAATTCATCATTTTCAAATGTTTGATATTTCAGTAGTTTCTTCTCAAATTTCTCAGTTCACATGATCAACAACTGCCCTCCTATTATAGGAGGGATCACACATTCACAGAACTATCCCTGACCGTCCCACTTGTGGACCAAAGTGCCTTTACCGTCCACCCTGATAGAGGTGCATTGCCTTTACTCAAAGTTTGAGTGGACAATAATAGTCCAACCCTCAAACCCTGATCACTTCATCTTGTACGCTTTGTGGGACGAGACCTCCTTTCCCCTACTACCTCGGTCTTAGTGCGCAGGAAGCTCCTTGAGCTTCTCGACCTACTAAATGACATACCCTTATGCACCCTCGATCATCCAGCAGTCCTTGGGCTCCATCACTACCTCATGCTAGGTGTCCTAATGGCCCGAACATCTCAGTGCATCCATAATCAATAGTCTTTTAAATTATAACCATTATCTTTGTCTCTCCAGCACAACGGTCTGTCAACTTGGCTTTGGCCCACGCATACTGGCCCAACAGGTTTGACAACCTGGCTTCGACAGAGTAGCAGTTTGGCCTAACAAGCTTGACAACTCATACTTAGTTTGATGGGTATCACACAAATTTCCCATTACTTGGATCTTTTAGTATTATCCATCATACACTAGTTCTGGATGGGTCCACGTTCGTGTCCATTGGCCTTGGGCCCACTGGCATACCAAGCCTAAGCTCGGAATTAGCTCTCAAATGTTTTAAGCAGAGTCACCCAGTCAGAGAAGGCTAATTTCGAGAAAATTGTTTTCAAAGTTGTACCGTCATTCCAATCGAAATTGATGTTATAGTGGTTCCCACTCACCCGATAATCATGGCGGAATCTGGCCTCATGGTATTTTCTTGAAAGTCGGCGCTCAAGCAGGCTGTTCCTACATGACACGAGTATTTGTGTTAGGGTATTGGACTACGGGACCACATTCTTTGAGCATTTACATATAGGCCCTCATAGTTTGCCTTAATGGCAATTTCATCCCAAAGGTTTGTGTATTTACCTTTAAGCCCCTATTTGCCCCTTCCTTTCAATTCAACCCCTAGGTTTTCCAATTTTTCTTTCCTAGGTCCTTAGTTTTATTACAATTGCCCATAGGCCCCTAAATTTTATAAAATTGCCATATAGTCCCCAAATTATCAAGTTGACCCCAAACTTCTCAAACTTTGCAAATTGGTCCTCCATTTTTTTCAATTTGCCCAATTGATCCACATTTGGGAGGGAATTTCATGAAAATGCCCTTAATTTTATCAATTTTCCATTCGGCCCCTAATTTTTTAAAAATCCCCAATTTGCCCAAATTTCTCAAATTTTGCATTTTGGCCCCTGAATCTCAATTTCATCAAATTGATCATCAAAATGGGGTTAATTGTCTACATTTGTGATTTGGATCATTCCTTTATGTTTTAGTCGTCATTTTAAGCCCTAAACTGCTTCATTTGGCTCGAAAATGAGCTCAGACAGAGCTTCGCCGAAAAATATAGTCTAGAGAGAGAAAACTTCGATATCTTACTGGTGAGGGTTCGGTAACCGAAGCTTTGGCTACCAATGTGTTGCTCTCATTGTGGGGATCCTCTCTGGATCAAACCACGTCTCAATTGATGACCTAAGTGGTGCGAATTTCAGTGTTAAAGTTTTTTGCGAAAATTGGCCTTGAATAGTGTTTTCCGGCGAATGATGGCAGAGGGAGCTTACCTTCTTAGCCAGGGGGAAGGTTGGGACACCTCCAGGTGGGCGTAGGTGGTTGGGTTTTGCTGCAATTGGCCGTGGGGAAGCTCAAAGTGGCAGCAAAAGGTTGAGCAGTTTCCCAGCCGAGGAGCGGCGGTACTATTCGGGCTCTCCAACTAAACTGAAGGTAGGGTTGGGTAGAGAACTTCTTCCCATTTCCAAAGACACCCAATGTGGCTTCAGAGGCTAAGAAAAGTCCTGTCATTAGAGTTATGGATCGCTGCTCATCAAAAAATGCACTATTCTTCTTCTTCGCTCGATTGTGGGATGTTGAGAATCAATTGAGGGGTGCTCTTTATATAGGGAGCTTAGCAACTGTTCAGGCTACCCACGTGTGTAAGACTCAGCCTCCGACTTGGTCGTTGATGACCTGATCAGAGAGTTGTTCAAGTTGCCGGAGACTCCTGCTTTTCTAGCCTCTTTCTCCCCTCCGTTCTCTCTGTCAGCATCTAAAGGTCGAAGACAATGACATGGCGATCGTGCCACGTGGCGCACTGTGATTGGATAGTTTTTCTAACGTGGAGGTCTAGCTCGACTATTGTGTCAGTCGTTGCCCATTGATCAGACACATGGCAGCTTCTTATTAATTGCTAGTGTCTATGTGGCATGTTGACGGATCGTCCGCTAACCATTGACCGGACATGTGGCAACCTCTCATTGGTTGCTCGTGTCTGCATGGCTATTGACGGGGCATTGTTGACCATTGACATGTTTGGTCTGCTGACTGGTATAACTGTTGACCGGTCCGATTTGACCGGGTTTGCTATACCGAATTTGAAAATCGGCCAGTTTGGACCCGATTCCACCGGTTTTCTAAAATTTAAAAATTCTAAATTCATTTTCTATCTAATGATAGCATCAATTTCCCAAATTAACATTTTTAAACCACCAAAAAAATGAATTAGTGAATTGGTTCATCCTAGTTCAGTTCGGTTTGGGTCCGATTCACCCTAAACCAATCAGGTTCTATCCTCAATTCCACTTCTCGGTTCTTCCTTGTAATTTTTGTGAATTTTTTGTCATATGGGATTTTCCAATTTCCCACATTAACTATTTTTCATTCATTAATCGGCTTGTTTCTTCGCATAAAAATCTAGATCAATTCCTTTCTCGATTTTTTTGGGTCCTAATGGACTGGTTTTACATGTAGTGCCAACGGTCCAATGGCCCAGACACTTGACTTGGCCTGTATTTGTTTGTCTGACCAGTCCATTGACCTAATCCTGGTGCACTGCCACTAGTCCATTGAGCCTTGTCAGTACTGTCTTAGTCCCATGGCAAGTCACACAAGATTGCCAGTTTTTAGGATATTTTTTTCATGGTTCTTATAATCGTGTTTGCCTTTGGGCTCCAACTGGCCTTGGGACTACTTCACGAGTTTTTTCAAAACTAGGCCTCAAGCCCTGTTATTTTAAAATCTGAGGCCTCGAGCCTATTAGAGCCATTATAACTCCCATTAGGAATGTCTCCGAAAATGTTTAAGAAGTTTCACGTAGTCAGTGGAGACCATTCCTGGAAAAATAATTTTCAAACTTAAAGTGATTCTCATCACCCCCAACCAAGTATGACGTTGAAAATCCCACTCACCCGGTTAAATTGACGTGACCATCCTAGTGAGATCACGATTCGTGGTGTGCTCCTTTGCATTGGTACTTGAACAATAGTTCCTACATGGTTCGAGTATCCAAATTAGGAGAATTGACATAAGGGACCTCAAACTTTCAAGTATTTGTGCATAGGTCCTCACACTATACCTTAATTGTATTTAAGTTCCTTAAAGTTTATAACTTTACATTTAGGTCCCTAATCTTCATTTGATCTCAATTATGTCCCTAGGACTTCCAATTATCCCTCATAGGTCTTTAGTTTTTCCAAAATCACCAATTGGCCCTTAATTTTTCCAAAATTGCCAATTGGTCCTTAATTTTCCATAAATTGCCAATTGGTCCTCAAATTTCCAAAAATTGCCAATTGGCCCTCCATTTCATCCAATTGCCCAATTGGACCTCAATTGGAAGTTAATTCACAAAAATGCCCTAATTTTCCTTCAATTACAATTCGGCCCCCAATTTTCCAAAAATCTCCAAATTGCCCAATTTTTCAAAAATTTGTAATTTGGTCTCAAACATCATTTTGTTAAATTGATCCCCAAAACTCAGTTAATTGTCCCCATTTATGATTTGAATCATCTTCTCTATGTCTCACTCGTCATTTCAAGCCTTGAAACACTTCATTTGGCTCAGAAATGAGCTCAAAACAAAGTTTCGCCGGACAACTTAGTCTAGAGAGAGAAAGCTTTGATATCTTACCAGTGAGGATCCGACGATCAAAGCTCTTACTTTCTCTGAATTGTTCTCCTCTTTGGGATCCTTCCTGGATTAAACCACGCCTCAATTGGTGGCTTAAGTAGTGCAAATTTCTCAATTTAAATATTAGTAAAAATGCACTTTGAACAATATTTTTCGGCGAGGGGCAGCGGAGGGGACTTACCAACTTAGCTCAGGGAAGGTAGGGGCACCTCGGGTTGCTGATCGTCGAGGAGCGGAGGTACTGTGCGAGCTTTCCAGCTCTTCTCCGGTGATCCTCGGGCTGAAGGAAGGGTGTAGTTGGATAGAGGACTTCCTTCCGATTCTAAGGACACCAAATGTAGCTTTAGAGGTGGAAGAAAACCTTGGTATTAGAGATCTGGTTTGCTGCTCGCCGAAAAATGGAGTACTTCACCTTCTTCACTCATTTTTGGGATGAATGGAGGGGTGCTCTTTATATAGGGAGCTCAGCAGCTAATTGGGCTATCAGCCGACATAGGACTCGGCCTCCAACTCAGTTGTCGGCGGTCATACCGAAGCTCTTCCCAGGTCATCAGATGAATCGCCCTCCCCTCTCTCTCCCTCTCCTTTCTATTAGCTGACCGAGGAAGAAGAGGATAATGTGGCAGACGTGCCATGTGGCATGCTGTGATTGGTCATTTTTTTCTAACATGGCATTCCCACTCAATTGCCACATCATCCATTGACCAGACACGTGGCAGCCTCTCATTAGCTGCTCATGTCTGCATGGCAGGTTGACCAGTTGTCCATTGACCGTTGACCGAACACGTGGTAGCCTTCCATTGGCTTCTCATGTCTACATGGCTGCTAATCGGGCACCCACTGACTGCTGGCTGGTTGGACTGTTGATTGGTCTAGTCCATTGATTAGTTGGACCATTGACCGGTCTAGTCCGTTGATTGGCTGGACCGTTGACCGGATCGATTCAACCGGATTCGGTGATCCGAAATCGAAAATCGGCCTATTCAGGCCCGATTCGACTTGTTTTCTAAAAATTAAAATTTTCTTAATTTATCTAAATTCATTTTCTATTTAATGATAGCTTCAATTTTCCAAATTGACATTTTTAAGCCACCTAGAAAAATGAATCATTAAACCGGTTCACCACAGTTCAATCTGGTTTAGGTGTGGTTCACCCTAAATCAGATCGATTTTCCCATCCAATTTACTTGATGGTTCTTCCCCATGATTTTTATTACTTTTTGGTCACTTGGAATTTTTCAATTTCCCATTTTTAACCCTTATTTACTATTTTTTGTTCATTAATTGACTCGGTTTTCACATGAAAATTCGTCGATTCTTTTCCCAGTTTCCTTGGTCCAAGAGGATGGGTTTCACATCTCATATCACAAGCCCCCTATCGTATGGCCCCTACGGAGCTTAAGGAGTTAAAGGAACAATTGGATGAATTGTTGGAGAAGGGTTTCATACGCCGAGTCAGTCCTCGTGGGGTGCACTAGTGCTATTCGTAAAGAAAAAGGATGGGAGAATGAGACTGTGTATAGATTATAGAAAGTTAAACCAAGTAACTATAAAAAAATAAGTACCCTCTCCCATATATTGACGATCTATTCGACCAGCTAAGAGGAGCAACATACTTCTCAAAGATTGATCTTCGGTCAGGGTATCACTAGCTAAGGATCCGAGATGGAGATGCCCCAAAGACCGTGTTTTGGACACGTTACGGTCACTATGAGTTTAGAGTGATGCCCTTTGGTACAAAGGCCCCTACAACCTTCATGGATTTAATGAATCGGGTGTTTCAACCTCATTTGGACAAGTTCGTGATAGTATTTATAGATGACATTCTCATATACTCACGAATCAAGGCGGAACACAAGGAACATTTGGCTATCACCCTAGACATACTATGGGAGAATCAACTTTATGCAAAGTTTTCCAAGTGTGAATTTTGACTGCAAGAGCTGGGTTTATACAATTGTGATGTAAAATTATTTTCTATTATTAACCTTTCATCCACTCGCGTCTACAAGGGTGATGGTACTCACATTTGTAGTATCGAGTGCACGTGGCAGATTGTCATTAAACTAGACCAGGAAATCAAGTTGGGGCATGATAGTCAATGTATCATTCGAGGTTGTGTTGATTCAAATTGGCTTCAAAGGTTGGGTGGGCTTCAATGAGTTGAAAAGTGGCAATTGAGGGCAATTGGGGGATAAATGACCACTCAATCCACATAATTGATAAACTTTCCTATTATTAACTTTGGGATTTTTATTAACAAACCCAACATCAACCCATATGTGCCTTCCTTTATTCTATCTATGAGACTACCAAAAAGTGAACCAAAAATGTTTATTGACTGAGGGCATTGTTTGTGTGTAAAAGACTTGCAAAGGAACATGGCCAAAGCTAGTGGATCAAGCCCATGAATGCAACCCATAGGTTGTTTTCCAAGCATATGGTTTCAACGACTTCTCGTATTGTGGTCAAACAAATAGGAAAATGTGAAGTAACCCAAAGGAAGATGTCACATCTGACTCGATTTGATCGAAACCTAGTGAACAACCCGCCACTCCTTTCGGTATTAGAAAGGGTAACCACCATTGTGGTACTGGTAGGAATCAGGCGTAACCTGAAAATATATTTTCAAAATAACTCTAAGGAAAAACATACCATAATGTGATTATTGCATAAGGCTTACCAAGTAGTTAAATTTTCACTTGCGTTCCTCTTCATCTTTTTCTTGAAAAGGTTTAAGGGAGTGGTGAGTTTTATAACTCAGTTAGTAGGGTTTATAAGACATCATGACTTCACAATTTAGTGTGTATTTAAAAAAAATTCCCTATTTTTTAAAATCACATGATAAGCAAGCCACTACTTGTCTTATCTTTCATAAAAAACTTTCTCATAACTTTCTCAACTTATTTCATCAAGCTTAGGGTATGTTCCTTCCTAGTTAAAGGGATTTAATTAATTAGACCTGCCATGGTTTGTTTCATACAAACAATCAAATGTCATTTATCCATAAAGGGATCAAACAGTCGTAGAACACACCTTCATAGGCTACAATCTCAATATGTTTCACTTGTGATCAAGAGCGCCTTTACCGTTGTGTGAGCACCTTGGCCCAACCCCCAGACTTATTAATACTTCGATTCTCCAAATTATATGGAGTGAGACCTCACTCTTCTATCCCCTCGGTCTTAGTGCACGGGAAGTTCCCAGAGCTTTAAGACATACTAGAACAATGTTTATGCTCTTTTGCTAACATTGCTGTCCAGTAGCCCTTAGAACCAACACTACCTCGTACCGAGCATCTCTTAGTTTCATATTTTAGTATGCACAATCAAAAGTCTTTTTAATTAAGACCTCGACAACCCAGCATCGGCTCGGCAGCTAAATCACATAAATTAACCATTTATGAAAGTTCTCCACAATCTCATAAATCTTAATTTTTCTATGGGTTTAAGCACGTTCTCATTGTTCTTGGGCCCACTCGTACGAGATTTTAAAACTTGGCCTTGGACCCACTTTATTTTCAAAAATGTGGCCTTGGGCCCACTTTGCACAAGACTAGATCTAGCCCACCATTGTCGATCATGGAACACACCCATATCTTGCATCAACGGTCAGACTAGATCATACCCTTGAGGTGTATTCGTACACCGTTCACTGGTTGTCCTAATAACATGCTTTATACTTTCATCAGAAATATAATTCCAAAATGTTTAATCAATTTCACGCAGTCAGTGGATTATATTTCTGAAAATCCAGTTCAAAGTAAAGAATGATCTTACATATGTGCATGATCGATCCAATCGGTCCCGATGTCAGAAATACCACTCACCTGTATTTCGCAACTCGTTCGTCCCGAATGAATGTCCGATGCTTCTGGATTATATTGCAGTTGTAGGTATAGGTCTCATTTTCATAACTATATGATCACAGATAATGAATTATTCAATTATCTTAATCTTTTCACTTAGGTTCATAGGTTCTCTCCTAGTTACATAGAATTCCCTATATTTATTCCATTAGTAATTAACTCCCAAGTAATTACCAAATTTCATATGTTTATTTTATTTAGAATTTCACCCATCATATAATTTTATCAAAATAAAATTACTTAAATTACAAATATATCCTTATAAATACTCTTAATTGAAATTAAATTGCTCAAAAGTATTTTTAATTACAATTAAGTCTATAATTTCTTCTTAAGCACCTATTGACCTTCAATTGATGTTAATTTCACAAAAATACCCAAATTTTTTAAAATCCTCAATTTTGTCAAAACTTTCATTTTGGCCTCAAATTCTTGATTTATCAAATTGAGAGTTGAAATCATGTTAATTTCCTCCTAGCATGTTACTAATCATCTCCTCCATCTTCCTACGAGCATCCTAAGCTATCAATGACTTCAATTAACCCAAAATTGAGCTAAAACGGAGCTTCGCTGAAAAATTTTTCTAGAGAGAGAGAGCTTCATTTACTTACCAGTGAAGGGACGATTATCGGAACTCTGAGTATGGACGGCTAGTGCTCGTCGAGGGGATCCCCCTAGGATTATATTGTGCGTCAATTGGTAGTCTGAGCAATGAGAATCTTATCAAAGAAGTTTTCACATTCTACGTTCTATAACTCCACTATTCCAGCAAATGGAGGTGAATTGGCTTATCTCAAAGGTACAGGGAGGTCGAGGGTCAGTCGGGGAGAGCTGTGGAAGGGTCGGCCTGGCCTCAAGAGGTAGGGGTGACCGGAATTCAGCTCGCACTTTTCAACTCGGATTTCATCGGCGTAGTGGGTGTACTGTGCTGCAAGGTAGAGGGATTCTCTCAGGATTCTAGGAAATTCGAACTCACATTCGGAGGTGGGGGAAAGTTTCCAAGTTATAGCTATGGTTCATGCTTGGCCGGAAAGAAGAGTTCTTATTCTTTAGGCGTTTGAGGGATGAGTATGATGAATAGGGAGTTGCTCTTTATATAAGGAGCTGGGGGACCCTTAGCTCTATCTGTTTCTATATTTGGTTAAGCTTATCTCGTCCAGAATTGCCATTGTCGGAGTGCATATTCCCTAATTGGAAATGGAAAGGAATTATTTCATTTTTTATTATGTAAATAGTGTTATCATCTGAAGGTTGAAGATGACATTACGCGCACGTGCGAGCTGCCACGTGGTGCACTATGATTGGTTGGCTTCACTGACATGGCTTCCCACTCAGCATTTGAGTCTGTTGACTATTTGACCTGCCACATGGCGATCTTCCATTGGTCGTTCATTCCAAAGTGTCTACTGACCACATTTGACCATTTGTTGACCGTGACACATGGCATCCTTTAATTGGCCTATTTAAATAAGTCAGTTTTCCCTCCCGACACACAGTGCTATTGCCACGTATTAGTCTTTGATTGGTCAACTGTTTCTCCAATATCCTAGTCGGTCAACGTGGCACATTTGCCATGTGTCAGCTCCTCATTGGTCAACTTTGCTAATGAGACTTATCCTTGGTTGACCATTGACTAAGGATACATGTCGCTCTCCCATTGGTCGATTGTTGACGACGTGGCTTTTCTTCATCTGACCGTTAACTAAGAACATGTGTTATGCTCTAATTGGTCAGTACTTCTAAACACTGATCAAACGACTGACTTAGCGTGCTTCGCCACGTGTCGCACATTGATTAGGCATTGACCTGCCTTGTGGTTTGTTGATCGACTGTACCGTTTACCGGTTCGGTCAAACCAAATTCGTTGACCCAAAATTGAAAATCGATCGTTTCAGGTCCAATTCAACCGATTTTCTAAAATTTAAAATTTTGTCTAAATTAATTTTTTATATAATGGTAACTTCAATTTCTCAAATTTATATTTTTATGTTAACTAGAAAAACTAATTTTTAAACCAGTTATTTATAGTTCAATTCTGTTTAATACGATTGAGATACTCATATACAATTAATTCTAAACCGGTACAATTTACTCATTAAATTTTATTAATTATTTATTTCCATAATTTTTAAATATTTTTTATTGATTGTAATTTTCCAAATCACTTTTTTGAATTTTCTATACAAATTTCGGTTTGATTTAATTTTATTTTCACTCAAAATTTTACTATTCCTAATTCCAGCTTATTTATTATTAGAAATAGGTTTACCTCGAACAGGATTGCGGGAGGAGGAGCCCCGAGCGACAAAGCGAACAAAGTAAAAGTAGTGAATGACTCGTTGAGAAGTTCAAAGAGCTCAAAAGAGTGTACATTGAACCGATGAGGTTTTGCCAAGGAAACGGAGGGACGTGCCTCAAAAGGCGACAACTGAAATCGTGTTTTAGCATAGAGCGAGGGCGCAATGTTTTATGAGCCGAACTTGGAGACTTGGGCAGTAATATTCATATTTGCTTACTGTGAAGCTATATGCATGAAAGATTAGTAATTGGAGAACGTATGGAATACAAAGGTGATTGTAGAGGTTGGAGTATGCAGAATGAGCTTGGGGGACAGATGTTGTTAAGCGTATCACTCTATTATTTTAGGAAGAAAAAGAAGAATTTGTATATAATGTTATACACTTCATTCCATAAGTAGAGTTGTAATTTGTACAAATTTATGATGTACAAAATAATGACAAAATTAGGGGAAGAATTTTATGTCAGTGTTGGAGGTGATGCTACCTCAATCAATAATACAGTAGGTCTTGAGGCGAGTTAGGTGGTCTTGGATGAGGTGACAAGGTGGTGATATGGGCCTGGAACTTGGCATGATTGCAGGGTTACTCCTTCCCTCTATTTTCTCTCAATCTTATGATCTCATTTAGAAAGAAAATGTCACTGCGGTCCCCAATTATATTTTCCATATAATTGAAACCCCAAATGATTGTAATTCTTACAAATGCATCCCTCTTTACATATCATTGTTTGCAAAATCTTGTCAAAAGGGGAATGCACTTTCAAATAGACACGGAGACCCACGGCGGCGATGGACTGGTCGTCGTGGTTCCGACGAGCTCTTCTGAAGGACCCGAATGCCCCGCAGATCTCAGCCTCATCTTCAAAGAAGAAGAGGAAGCAGAAGAGGATCGAAGAGGATCTGGAGCTGCACGGCGTCACCCAGCCGTTGATCGACCTCATCAAGACGTTTACTGCCGACACCTTCAAGGATTTCCATTGCCGAGGTGCGCGATGACCACTAGAACTCCATATCGCCGCGTCCTTCATTTTTCGTTGAAGGATTGCTTTGTTGATTGTTTTCTGCACTGTATCGATTGTGATGTTGCAGAGGTGAATGATGGGTCAGGGGCTGCAGAGAGGGAGAGGATTACTGCTTCCAGGAATGTGCGGAAGGATCTCTCGGAGTGGCAGGAGCGACACGCATACCTTGTGCTTTCAAGTGTGAAGGTAGGATTGATTAAGTACAATCTATACTGGATTTCAGAGTTTATTATACATGCACATTTGAATGATGATCTGTTTTTTTTCCTTATTTTGATTCAAGGGAAAGGAAGTCTGAAACTTTGCTTGGTTTTGATATGTAATTCTATTGCAATTTCAGCTATTTTGATCAGTATCATGCAATTTAAGCTTTTACCTTTAGAATCATGTAATTGATTTGTGATTTTGAATATGCACAAACTTTTAAAAATCATTTTCTCTTAGTTCAAAAAAGTTCCAACATTTCTGTTGATCAATATGGCTCCAGTTTGTTTATTTGAGGGTAAAAAGCTCTACAGTTTGTACTGTATATGATATAGGTGCTGTTGATTTTTTTAATATAATTTGTGTTTAAATTCCTTAGCATCCAAGCTGATCCATTGGATTGAACTCAGCACCCAGTAGACAATCAAAAGTTACCAACATTTTACCTGCTAGGTTATTGCCTTTGGGTTTGGACAAATACTAAAGGAGTGAGATTTGAACTGATTATAAGAAGTGGAAAATTTTCTCTGCTTGAAATCTTCCCTTGTGAGTTGTGACTGGTGGATCCTTGGCATCCAGGTTGATAAATGATAGCAATCTTCCTGTTGAACTAATATATCTCCTTTTCAGGAGATGTCCCAACTGAGATATGTCCTGTGCCCCCGCCACATGAAGGAACATGAGTTTTGGACAACATACTTCCTGCTTGTCAAGACCCATGTGGCCGAGTAAGTTGTTTACATCCTCTTAATATGACAATGGAAGAGAAATCACACAGGATTGCAGTAGATAGTAACGTACAAACTAGAATGCTGATAAATGTTGCTACCTCTAATACTAGAGATATTATTTTAGAGAGATGGAATATTATGTTCAGATACTCTTAATATGATGATGATAGAGAAGTTACTTAAGTTGCTCAGATCCTCTTAATATGGTGACGAGAAGGAAATCATGCAAGATTTCTGTAGATAATAAGGTACAAGCTAGAATGCTGATAGATGTTGCTATATGTGATGCTAAAGAAGTTATTTGAGAGATATGGAGCATTGTGTTTGAATTGGGTGTGCTTTAGCACCTTAGTCTTGTCGTTTCTAGAGCATTTATAGCAAGGTCACAATTTCTAAGCTTCCCTGGCTCATCATTTCCAAACAAATTTTAAAAGAGAATATATTAAGTTTGAACTACATGAATTCACTATGCATGTGGGGACAGAAGAGGTCATGTGGGTTGTTATATATTTCCTGTTGTTATTCCCTTCACTGTTTAATAGGACTTAGGTGCAATATGAAGAAGGAAATCTCTGATGCTAATTGTTGAGAACTCTTGCACTATAGATACGAGTTGCGCTCCATAAGGCTGGAGAAAATTAAAGGCTTGGTAGCTAAGGATGAGGTGTCTTCAAAAGGCAATCACTGGGAAGTTGAAATGTTTGAAGCAAAGCAAGTTTTAGATATGCAACCATCAACTCCTTAGTCACATGTACAGAAGGGGAATGTGGTACAATCAAGCTAACATTGCCTAGGATCTATTCCTTTTCTTATGTGTCCTTTTATTAGTTGCAAGGTATTTTTGCTGCTCCACCTGCATCTTACCTATGTGATTGGTTTTGCCTTGTCTAGGTAAGTGATGTGTGGAGAAGATCTGGCTGGTACTAGTGCAGCGTGGAAATACCAGGATGAAGATGGGACTTTTTAGGTTGTTACACATGATTTCCCTCCTGTATGGTTGATGCCTATATAGGAGAACTCCAGTCATGACCCACATGCAGAAAGACCAAGCAGTACTTTTCCTTAGGATTGGTCAGTTAATCATGTAAGATTACGAGGTTCCGAGGGTTGTTGTCAATATTTTTTTGCATCATGTTGCCATAAGCATGCAACTAGTTGTAATTAATATGCACTTTTAATAATCAACTAGTTGTAATTAATATGCACTTTTAATAATCAACTAGTTGATGATTCTTTGGGATACATCTGGTCAACTAGTTGATGATTTTGATCCATCTGTTAAGAATATTTCATATATCAACAGCTTCTTGACATCAGCAGTAATGATTATGAAATATGAGAGATTAAAAAGGCAATCCTGTGAGTCTATCAAAAGGTTCTGGGACTACCATGTGAGCCTAAGTGGGGTCTACAGCCCCAGCTCGTGCCCATTCATGCACAAATGTAAGGGATGGTATCCATAGCATTATACCATTGTCAGAACCATTGGAAATCCAGTTCTTACATGCAGTGATCGTAATGTATTGCCTAATCAGAAGACATCAGAATAACAGCATGATTCCTCCAAGTATAATGTCTCAAAGAATGAAACCATGCCATCTCCTCACTTGTATTGTTAAGGAACAAAACAATTTGCCTGGATCATTTCATAACCCTCCTACCAAAGCCATCAGACTCGTTCCATACAAGTAGCTTCAATTTATAAAATCAGGCATAATTTACATTGAACTGCTAGTACAGCAGAACGGGGATACAAAGTTCCATTTATAAACCCTCTTGATTTCTGGGTCACCTAGGAAGCCCAGGTCTTAGTTTCAAGTTTCTTCCGTCTCACTGAGATCATCTTCTGGAATGGCATCAAATACTAGTGGCAGGGCAAGATCAAGCTCAGAATCTTCCGCACCATCAGCTGGAGGATTTGGTTCTGAGGACAACGAATTTGTAGCAATTTCAAATTGAGCATATCCACCAGAAGATATAATGCCAGTCATCAGACTCAACAAGTAATTGGGGTTGGCACGTAGCTTAATGTGCTCAAATTTGTGCTCTGGTTTGTGCTGTTGGTTGAACCGGCCAGGGAGCTTGGATTGGGACTTGTAGCAGTCTCCACAGAGATCAAACCCTATCTCCTCTATACAGCCTTTGCATTTGTATCTATCCCCAATGATTGGATACATCTAAAAACACAAGCTTGACAAATATTACTACCATGTGCGTAAGTATTATTTGAGGTGTTTGTTTACCAGAGATGCTGAGAGAATCATAATCGCAAGACCTAGAACCCTATATTGATTAAAAAAATATTTAAAACCCAAAACTTTAACCTCTACAGCAGATGATATTGGTAAATTCAAAGATGTTACTTTTTAATTACATTTCCAAGCATGCCCATATTGTCCTAATAATAGGAAGACAAGGCAGTATGCCTCATTATAAAAGGAGCAGTCTAAATTTGATATATTTTGTTCCACGTGCCCTATATCATCAAAGGAGAGATGCAAGTAGGGGAACTTACTCCACAGTAGTCACAACCCACTGCAAAGTGAGTCTTCAATAGCAACAATGAATCGTGTTGTTCATCATCCTTACAATTTCCAAGGGTATCTTGAAAAGTAGCATTGTGATTAAAAATAATAAGAATAGATTGCGCTTAAAACCCAACTATTGCAGTTCCATGAATTCATTTTATTAACAAAAAAGCTAGATAAAATCACATATCTTCCTATTCCAAATGGCATGAATAGACAACAAGCATGTAATGAAGTTTGTCAAAAATTTCCGACCTTTTCTACAGAACTCAACTATAATGTTAGCTAGTTTCTAGTGAACTATAATGTTTCTGGTGAACACAACTGTACCGTTGTGAATAAAATTAATAAGAATAGATAGAGCTTAAAACCTGACCATTGCAGTTCTATGAATTAATTTGATTGAAAAAAATAGATACCCTCAGATATTTTCGTATTCCAAATGAAAAAAAAAAATAGATAACAAACATGTAGCTGTGTTATGATAATTTTCCAACCATATTCTAGTGAACTCAACTATAATATTATATAGTTTCTACTGAACTCAACTGTAACATTGTGATTAAAAATAAGAATATATGGGGCTTAAAACCCAAAAGTGGCAGTTCCATGAATTAATTTGATTGCTAAAAAAACTAGATAGCATCAGATATCTTCCTATAGGGAATGGCAAAATATAGACAACAAGCATGTAATTAAGTTTGTCAAAATTTTCGACCTTTTCTAGTGAGCTCAACTATAGTAATTTATATCAGGAATAAGCATGTAAATAATATTTCAAAGATGGGTACTGAGGCTAAACTAGCCACTGCCTCATAATGGCTCTTGAAAGATAGAAGACATATATTGAGAATAAAAACTTACAGGCTTTTGAGCTTTCACTAGGTGAATCAATCCCTTTCGATTTAGCCTCACATCTTTTTACAGAATATTCTTCTGGAAACTGGTCCTCCAAAAAGTGATCAAGCTCCCAGCAGACACAAGGAAGATCCCCTGGATGTAGACTTTCACACTCTTGACACTTTGTCTTCTCGTTAGCTGGAATACTGAGGCAAGACTGGCAATATACTAAAGAAGTTCACAAATTACAATCCCTACTAGTTCAATATAAGTCTCAAATGGAAATGGATGAATTATCATAAGCATTTTCTTGTCACCCAAAAAGAAAGAGCAAATTTATGCCATTTTCCTATGAATATCAATGAAGAAAATAAAAAAGTATTTATTTATCTGAGATTGGACTTAATGAAATATGCTCTTGTTTTCAGTTTATGTTCAGATTGGTTGCATGGGACACAACATACTTAGAATTTTGTCAAAAACAGTTCCTTGTCACCCAAAAAGAAGGAAAGCATACCATGACCACAGTTAAGAACAGTGGGACGAAAGAGCAACTGATTGCATGAGACACAAAGCAAATCAGATTTTGATATCTGCTTGGAATTTTTGTTTAGCCAAATTTCTGGAGAATCCTCTTCTTGAATAACCACATTACAAGAAGAAACAGCATTTGCAGATATTGAACATTCAGCACTCTCGCAGGATTGAGAAGACCCATTAAGTTTTTCCTCTGATATCTGATGACACATATGACCATCAATCTGGGGAGAGAAAGTGCCAATTTTCTTTTCCTCCTCTGCAGCCAAGGCAAAAGACATAAATATGATCTTAACAAAGCTGACAATAGTGTAAATGAAGAAATCTCAGTGAATATATCTTGCATGCAGTAGCTTAACATAATGAATAGTACTTCAGCAATGACTGCCTCCAGTACATGCCAAGAATCATAAGCCAAATTTACTGAACGAAATGCATCAAGAGTTCTAGAAAACTAGATTAACATTCAACTTCAAATACGTTTGGAGGGACGAATTTAGCATAATAAACTTTCCCATCCAATCAGCCATGATATTCAAACCACTTCAAAGAAATAAAAACCACAAAAGAACTCACCCAATATCTGAATCTCTCTTTTCTTATAGGCCTCAGGATACATTTTAACTAGTAAAAAGTGAAGCGCCTCACAGATGCTTGGGAAGTGAATATATGATTTGCGACAAATTGGACATTTGGATTCACCACTGCCATTCATTGATCTATGCACACACCAAAAACAGGACATATGACCACAACCTGCAACAATGAAAATTGTAAATCTAACAATATAATTATCAGAAGCACAATAGATATGTCGAAAACATTTCTGCAAGATCTATGGGTATAGTGACGCCTTACATAACACCACAGGCTTGTACAGAAGCTCCCTGCAACAAAAACACAAAAGAAAACTTTATCAGGGTCACCCAGAACCGTGCTTCTTTCTTTCTTTGTTCATAATATTAAATTCTCAAAACGAAAGAAACCCTCTAAACTTTCCTTCATTCTTAAAAGAATCGCCCAAACAAGAGAACCCCGAAAATACATAGAAAGAATGAGCTGCACCGATGTAAAATCATATATTCATTTGAATCAGCAGAAAGTTGGAAGATTATGAAAGTGCCGTCGAACTAAGAGGGCTTTCACGCAGCCCGCATTTGGTCAACTTTCATGCCGTTAAAATCCACCAAGGAAAATTAATGAGAAGAAATAACGAACATACAGGCAAATACAGCAGAGGAAGGAGTCTGAAATCTCCTCCATCGGAGCCAAATTGATACCGGCGTAGGTCCGTAGAGTTAAAAGAGAGAGATGAAAAGGTATCGATGCGGACTCCAGAAAGAAGCAAAGGCGTAGAAGATGCCGTAAGGAAATTGGCGTGGGGAATGTTAAATTTGGGGGTAGGGAGAAATTTAAGGGATAATTAACGATTATTTAAAATATTATAAATTGGTATAATATTATTAATGGTTTAAATTTAGTATAAAATTTATTTAATTTATATATTTATAAATTGATATATATATATATATATATTATTTTTATTGGTTGATGGCCCCTCAAGTTTTTTCTTATTCAAGGACAAGCTTATTATGTTCCTTTTAACTTTCCCACGCTATTGTACAAAAAAAAAAAAAAAAAGTTTCCCACGCTTACCAACACAGTCTACCTTGGAGATCCCACTTTTCTACTATGTAAGCAACCTTCTATTCATTTGGTAAAATTAAGCACAATAATAAGCATTTTACTACGTACAAACCATATAGGTTGGAGCGAAATATTATTCATATATTTATGTTAATCACAAAAAACACATTAAAGAGTTTTAGACAAATATATTTTTTCAAGGAAATTTTTTAAGAAAATTGAATGTAAATAAAAATATAATTTTTTATTTATAATGTAGAAAAATAAAAAAGTATGACGGGTGGGATTATACTAGCACTAATGCACCGGATCCCATCAAAACTCCGAAGTTAAGCTATTTGGGCGAGAGTAGTACTAGGATGGGTGACCTCCTGGTAAGTTATTGTGTTGCACCCCTCCCTTCCATTTTTTTCGTGCACCGGCGCTCGAACTGGGCCGCTACCGCCGATGTCGGGATTCTAGGCATTTTTGTGGGCCCCACCGAACTGGACTGCTACCGCCGAGGTCGAGATTCTAGGCATTTTGTGGGCCCCACCGTTCGTAGCGATCTGGAGCACCTCGAACCACGTGCCCTACCCCTTTTTTTCGTGCACCGACGCCCGAATGGGGCCACTACTGCCGAAATCGGGATTCTAGGCATTTTTCTGGGCACCACCAAACCGGACCGCTACCGCCGAGGTCGAGATTCTAGGCATTTTGTGGGCCCCACCGTCCGGAGCGGTCCGGAGCGCCTTGAACCACGTGCCCTACCCCTTTTTTCGTTCATCGGGAACCGGACCGCCACCACCGAGGTCGGGATTCTAGGCATTTTTGTGGGCCCCACCAAACCGGACCGCTACCGCCGAGGTCGAGATTCTAGGCATTTTGTGGGCCCCATCATCTGGAGCGATATAGTGTCGCTCGACAACCATGGACCAAACCGTTGATTAGGAGGTCGAGACCAATTACGACGTGCTATGTGACCAATGGTCGCACACTAAGTGTTGAGGCAAATTAGTCAGCAAACATTGAGCCACATTAGTACATAAAACCAATTAAGGTGTGAAAAGTGTTAAAGGAACACTATAGATGACAATTAAGCATGCCACACAAGTGCAGCTAATCAGAATACACCACATATCAACAAATAATATGTACGATAGTTTAACATGTTGGATAAAGACGACCAATCATAGAGTGTCATGTGACGACAATTATACACTCATCAATGTTTGAAACTAGTTAGCACATCACAACTAATAGATGGGCATAATGTGACAAAGAAAATACAATTATATTATTTTAATCTAGTCAGCTGCACATCAACGATAGCTAATTTGGCACGCCTCAAACTAGTCTATCTAGTCGAAACATGTGAACAACTCGCCATACCTCATAATACTACGATAGTGGGCACCTTCACTATCTAGTCTCGATAGAAGTAATGTTCATAATAGAGTTATATCTTATCAGAATACTTGCAAAATATTTATGGAAATATATGTTAGAATATAATATTATGTTAAACATAATTCTGTAAAATGAAAGGGTAAAAGACATACCAAGCTAGTAAGTTTGCTTTTAGGGTTCTGTTTGTCATTTCTCCAACATTAAAGGATTTTAAGGGAGAATGATGAGTTCACAACTCAATGAGTAGGATTAACTAGCATTAAAATGTTCAGATTAATCACATACTCTAAATAAGTTTGTATGAAAACATTATATATTTTGGAAAGATTAATTCAAGGGAAAATAATATTAGTATTGGATTCATGGGTTTAGTCATACAATCATCATATCAAATTCATCATGGAAGGATTACACGATTGCAAAATAAAATTTCCTTATTTTCCACTTGTGGTTCATAGCAAATTTACCAACCATCCTAGTACAAGGATACATCATCGACCAGACGTCTCTACAGACTAAAGTGTCCTTGACAGACCATTTGGGAATGTACCATTACCCGACCCCAAACATATCGAATGAATTGTCCGCTTTTCTAGACTTTTCTCTTACACCAAGTCTGATGCGCACAAGACTCCTAGAGTACTCGGCGTACTGGATTAGTGATATATTCCCTTATTCCTACTTTATTGTCTAATAGTACTCATGATTATCACTACCACACATTGAGCATCTCATGATATACCATTCATAATCAAACACAAGAAAGGTGTTTTAGGCTTTAATTCATCATCTTTGTACTATTAGCCCTTCGGGATGAAACTCATTTCTTAGTTTGATAGTAAGTTTTCGGGCATGGCCCATTACTTAAAAACTTATGTATAAGCCTTATTTCCAAGACTGGGCTCGCTACTCCACTAAATGTATTATTTATGAAACAAGACCAGTTTTGGGTTTTTAAATTATGGACTTGGGCCTAATTATTTTAAAAACACTAGACTTGGCCCCACTTCTCAATAAACATGGATCTAGTCCATTTCCATTAACCATGGGCTTTACCCATTTCCTGTATCGAGTAATAGATCTAGACCCCCACTTTAAAAATTTATTTTTCGAAATGTCTATTTTTAAAAGAAAGATTTTAAATATAACTCATGCTATTATCCATAATATTTTACAAAAAGGTTTTTAGTAGGGTATATGGTATCATGAGGAATATATTCCAAAAGGGTTTTTAGGTAGGGTTCATGCTATCACTAAGTATGAGTATTGACACATCATCGACCCAATTGTACTCGATGCTAGAAATCCCACTCACCCATGTTGTAAACCTCATTCTCTCAAAGATAAGAAAGCCGAAAATGAGAATAAAAAAATTTCGAGAGAAAACTATAGTTCAAAGTAAACCGGAATTGGTAAAGAGAAAGTCAAATCAGGAATTTGGAAAATCTCAAGTGTTCAATGAAGATCCATAAATAATGGAAATGGATAATTAATCAAATTAGATGTGAGAACCAAACCAGTTCAGGGTGAACTGGGCTTGAACCAACTTAAATTAGAAAGAGTCGATTCAAGAATTAATTTTTCTAGGTGACATAAAAATATCAATTGAGGAAATCGAAGTCACCAATATGTATAAAATGAATTTAGATGAATTGATAAATTTTTATTTTTGAGAAAACTGATCAAATTGGGCTTGAGCCGATCAATTTTCTATTTTGGATCACTAAACCTAGTTTGACCTAACCGGTCAACGGTTTAGTCGATCAATGAACTGCTTGCCAGGTCAACGTCTAGTCAGCGCACGCGACCAATTAGTGTGCAACACATGGCGTAGCGCACCCAGTGATGTGAATCCGACTAAATAGAGTACAAATTCACAAGTTCAATAAACTAAACCTACAATGGAGCTGAACACTTTGTCACCAAATGGGATAAATGATCACTTGAGACTTCAAGAGGGCCCAATCACAAGGTTAAGGGGCTAAAAGATTCAAAGAAGTTATATGGGCTAATTAAAGATATTGCCAAAAATCCAAGTGGAAGCCCAATTGAAGAGACCTGGAAAAGCCCACGAGAAGGAAACCCAACTAAAGAGTCCAAGAAAAGCCCACGAGAAAGTCCAGATTTTAATTAATGAGTAAAGATTTATAATAATTAAATGATAATATTAGATATTTAATTAGTTAAGATCTTTAAATTAGTTATTAAAAATATCCTAGATATTTAGATTATCAGATATGGTTGGCATGTAACCATAAGATATATTTTCCTTGTTTTTAGGCTATTTGGTTGTTTTCTAAGCCTATAAAAGGCATATTCCAGAGCATTGAAGAAGACATTTTGGAATTTAAATCTTGTGAGTTTTGTCTTCTTTCTTTTCTTGAAAGAGCTTTTTGAACTTATCAGATTTTTACTTGTGGCATTCAAGCAATTCAAGACTTATCACTAGGGTTTTCTAAGAGTTCTTCTTAGAGAATTTGGGTGTGGCGTCTAGATATTTGATACCTTGTTTCTCACATAAACAAGGTATATTCCATCCTTTCATACTTGCGTCGTGAAAGTCTTGGGGTCTTTCCATATTTGGTGTAGGGTGTCGTCAACATATTGGCGAGGTTTGCATCACCCAGTGAACCATTTGGTCAGCGTTTAAAAGCTCTGACCAATCAGAGCGTGACATGTGTCCCTGGTCAACGGTTATAAGGAGAAAATACATGTCATTGGAAACTGACCAATAGGAGTGTGACATGTGTCTTTAGTCAACGTTCAACTAAAGAGGATCCCGTCAACTTGGTTGATCAATGAGAGGCTAACAAGTGGCAAGGGTGCCAAGTCAGCGACCGGCTAGGATGTGGAGAAAGGTCAACCGTGGCAAATCCACGTCAGATGACCACAACCAATCAAAGGATAACATGTGGTAATGACACAATACATCAAGTGGGAAAACTAATGAATTTAAATTAGCCAATAAGAGGACACCACATGTCATGGTCAACAAACGATCATATTTGGTCAACTGCCATGTTGGATAGAGCGACCAATGAGAGATCGCCATGTAGACGGTCAACGAGTCAACCGATGACTCAAACGCTAGGTAAGATGTCACGTCAACAAATCTAGCAAGTCACAAAATGCCATGTGGCATCTCGCACATGTGAAGTTCTCTCGTGCACACACAATGTCGTTTTCAACCTCTTAATAGGTATGGAAGAGAAAGGCCAAACGACTGCCATTACTCAGGCATCCAATAAATCTCTCCAACAAGGCCTTAAACCGGAGAGTTAATGGTCGATCAATGGATGGACGGATAGAACGGTCAGTCCCCGAGCTCCCCTCCATTTATCCTCTTCATCCCTCGAAAGCCCAAAGAAGATGAACTACTCCAATTTATGACCATCCATGAACTAGAGCTCCAACATTGACCCAATTCTCCACCTCCGAATGAGAATTCAGGTTCCCTGAAACCAAGAGTAAGTCCTCTATCTTGCTACATACTTCCTTAAGATCGAGTATTACTAGAGAAGCACCGGTGAGCCCGCACAATATAGTTACTCCGACTGTCGACTTTGAGCAGGAATTTTTAGCTGAATTCATGCCACCCTCATACCTTTTAAGGCTAGGTCGACCTTCCCATGACTCTCCATGACCAAGCCTAGTCCTCTATGAGCCTTCGAGGTAAACAATTATTGCCACCATTCGTCAAAATAGTGAATTTATAGAGAGAAAACTTTGTTGATAAAATTCTCTATACTTAGCGCACCAATTGAGGTGAAACTTGATTCTAAGAGGAACCACTCGATGAGAGCTGGCTCCCCAAATTAAGAGCTTCGGCAATCATTACCTTGTCGGTAAGAAATCTAAGCTCAGTCTAGAAATATTTTTTGACAAAAATTCGTTTGAGCTTAAATATAGGTCAAATTGGATGATTCAAAGCTTGAAAGGATTGTCGAGAGGTAGGAGAGGTGATTAGTAGCATGATGGGAGGCAATTAATCGAGTTTAGTTGGTCAATTTGATGAATTGAGATTTCGGGGGTCAAAGTGCAATTTTGGAGAAATTGGGTGATATGTGGATTTTTGGAAATTTGGAGATTTTTGTGCAATTGATATAAATTGAGGGTAAATTGAGGAATTAAATGAAATTGGAGGCTTAATTGCAATTAAAATAATTAAAATAATTGAGAAATCAATTGTAATTAAAAATGAATAATATGCTTTATTTATAATTTTGAATAATTTTATATTAAATAAAATTATTTGGGGATAAAATTAAAAATAAAGTAAATTGAGCAAATTATGGCAAATAATTGGAAATTTATTTTTCAAGAAAATAAACTAAGGGTTTAAACCCTGCTACTTGGAGTTAAGGAAAACCAGGAAAGAACCGGTCAAACCGAGTGAGAAAACTTGTAAACCCTACACTTTTGAGTTAAGGAAAACCGAGAAAAAAATTGATCAAACCGAGTAAGAAAATTGAGCTGGTTTACAAACCCGATCATTTGGGAACAAGCAATTTGGAAATTTACAACTTTTGGGTGATCCAAAGGGTTCATTAAACCTTAGAAAAGAAACTTAAGACAAATTAAAAGAGAAAAACCAAATTAGTTTAGTTGAACAAGATCACATAAGAACTCTAAAGTTAGGCGTGCTTGCCCGAGAGTAGTGTGAGGATGGGTGACCTCCTGGCGAACGTACGCCTTATCAAATAGCCATAAATTAATATATATTTAATTATTGTAATTAATACCAATAATTTAATACCTAAATTAAATTATTGGAATTAATACCAATAATTTATGGTAATATTAATACTAGTAATAAATATTTTCCATTTAATATACGATTTTACACCTATATAAAGAGGTTATCTCCATTTATTCTCCTCACACCAGAACACTTCTCTCTCTCTCTCTTTCTACTACTCCATTTCTTGGTGAAGCTCGAACCAGAGCTTCGACTTGAACATTTTTCTTAACCTCAGAAGGAGAGGTCGGGCTCTTTAGAACCGGGGAGAAGTCAGCAATCTAATAGCAAACTCCAGTTAATCCGAGAATCTCTGGAGAAGTGCCGGCATGATGAAACAGTGAAGTAGCTCCGACGGACCGAAGCTGTCCTATTTTGGCCAAGCTGAAATTGGTCATTTCGAACCCTCCTCTTGCTAAACCAAGCCCTCCTAACACTTCCTCAACCCTCCCACAGTCGAATTAGGACTGAAAGGTAAGCTAATTCGACTGCCCTCTACAATTTTTGGCCGGTTCTAGAGAGAATTGACAGAATTTCAATGATGAAATTCTAACTCAATTCAGCATCAATGGACTCTAGGATGAACCTCAGGATGAGAGCTATATGCCCAGATCGAAAGCTCGGACTGTCGTGCCTTCACCGGTGAGTAATCGAAGCTTTCTCTCTCTATAGTTCATTTTCTGGCGAAGCTCCGTTTGAGCTCGTTCCGACGTTAAAACTTGCGATTCACATTGATAAAGAATTGCATGAACATGTAGAAACTCAATTTCAACAATTGGAAAAGTTTGATCGGTCAATTTGATGAAATTAAATTCGGTTGTGTTAAAAAGTTGGAATTGGGGGAAAATTGGGGATTTTCAAATATTCGAATGACTGAAATGCAATTTTGTAAAATTGAGGGTCAATTGGGGATGATAAAAATGTTAGAGGGCCAATTGAGGAATTTTATAATTTTTGGGGTGAAATTTACCAATTTTGTAAAGGAAGGGCAAAATGGTAATTTTGGAAAAGTTGGGGGACCAAATTGGAAATTTGGGAAATTAATCCCCCTTTTATGAAATGGAATAAATTGAGGTTCCTTGATAAATTTTAATAGTCTCAATACTCAATTTGAGGAAAAATAGGCATTAGGGACTTAAAGTTTAAGGGAAAAAACTATAAGAACCTAATTGCAAATAAAATAAAGTTTGACTTTCTTATTCATTTGGTGTCACACCCTGACCCGGTTTTGTCGGATCCCTGTGATCAACCCGCCACTCTCCCAATTTATTAAAGGGTTTCCCCTTATTATAGACCGTAAAGAGTAAGGCGTCCTTTAAACCTGCACCTTTTCTAGGAATAACATAAACAAAACTACATAAGAATTCAGATTTATCATATCTGTATCACAGGCGTCTTAGTTGATGGTCCTTAAGGGTAAGCTTTTCCAGTATTTCCTAAAAATGGATATAGGGGAGGGGTGAGTACAACTAATCAGTGATTGGGTTTTTCAAAAGTTTTGACTTTTAAGAAAAATATTTATCATTGGAGTGTGCTAGACTCCTTTCTTTCAAAAATCCCTTGATTAAAAAATTTCGGTTTTTCCACCATTTCATATTTAACCACGGTGTGTCATCACCTAACACACAATCTTCATCATGAAGGTTCCACACATTCGCAGGTCAGCATAATCACTGAACCCACTAGTGGCTTCGGAGCGACTTTACCGTTCACCCGGATAGAAGCACGACCACTTCTACCCTAGGAATGAGTGGATGTACGTGACATCTGATCCTCAATCCAAAATTGGTTCTTCGTGTTCGTATGAGTACAGAGACCTCATCCCGTCTCCACTCTGGTCTCATGCACTTGGTGCTACTCCAAATTTCGCACAAACACTTGGAACAATAATCTGCCCTTATACTTACCGGGTCGTCCAGGGCCCTTAGGAAGCATCACTACCGGCCCCGACTCAGTGCATGAACAAACAGAGTTTTCTTAAATTTCCATGTAATATGTGGTGCCATTTGTCCCAACGGCTCCGACTTTCAACTCAACCCGCAGTTGTTTGTCTTGACTGGTCCATCGACCTGTCATGTCGCATTGCCGCTAGTTGACTGAGCATGTCGGTCCTATCTTGGTACCATGGCCAAACAATTCACTTATTAAGTTTTATGGCACATATATCATGTTCGTTTACGAGCTCCTGCTCGTGCCAACTAGCCTTGGGCCTACTGTATGAGATTTTCAAAATCGGGCATTTAGCCCCCCAAGTTCCAAAACCGAGGCCCCTGGCCTATCAGAGTTATTCGAGCTCTTGTCGAGAAGGTCTCCCAAATTGTTTAAGCATTGGCACACAGTTAAGGGAGAGCACTTTTGACAAAATGTATGTTTTCTCTATCCATTATACCACCCGAGTATAAGGACACGTCTGTTCATAACCGACGAACGGGTTTTCAACTTCCTTCGAGGAAGTCTCATCATACCAACCGGGTATGATCTACTTACAACCGGTAAGTAGTTTTTTCGTATGATTTTCACGTCACTTCCTTTAAGTTGTGATATTTAAAATACCACTAAATAATGAGTTTTCATACTAAGGTACTTATCATCCCTAACCGGGTATAATATAAAATTCCCACTCACTTGATAGTGCAGTGAAATTCCACTTAGTCGGGTTCCGTCCTTAGCAAGCTGGACCTCAATTGGCGTTCCTGATGTCTCATTCTCCTACACGAAATGAACAAAATTGTTCATTATTCTTTGGTCTAATAGCCCTCATTCGTTCCAAATGAATGAGAAAACCCAACTTTACATATATTTATAATTAGGTCCCTAAAGTTATTTTTCTTTAACTTTAAGTCACTATTGCCGGGTTTTTCCTTTATTTGAGTCCCGAAAGTTTTAAAATTTATCTTAGGACCTCAAATTATTTAATTTCACACAAAGGGTTTTAATTTCCCAAATTTCCAATTTGGTCCACCAACTTTTCCAAAATTACCATTTTACCATTCCTTTACAAAAATGCTAAGTTTTGCCCAAAAATTCCAAAATTCCTCAATTAGTCCTCCAACATTATTTTCATGCCCAATTGACCCTCCATTTCATAAAATTGCATTTTGGTCCTTTGAATTTCGAAAATCCCCAATTTTCCCCCAATTTTAACTCTTCAACACTACCGAATTTGATTTGATCAAATTGACCGATCAAACACCTCTAATTATTGAAATTGGAGTTGAAATTGAGTTCCTGCATGTTCATATGATTCTAATAAACTTTGAATCACAGATTTTAATGTTGGAACGAGCTCAAACAGAGCTTCGCCTAAAAATAGACTATAGAGAGAGAAAGCTTCGATTTCTCACCGGTGAAGGCACAACGGTTTGAGCTTTCGATAATCGCAACAATTGATTCTGAATTGAGTTAAAATTTCATTATTGAAATTATGCTGGTTCTCTCTCTAGCACCGGCCGAAAATTGCAGAGGGGAGCCGAATTGGGTTACCTTTCAGTCCTAATTCAGCTGCCGGAGGGCTGAGGAAGTGTTGGGAAGGCTTGGTTTGGCTTGAGGAGTGCTCGAAATGGCCAATTTCAACTCGGCCGAAACAGGGCAGCTTCGGTCCGCTGAAGCTACTTCACTGTTCCATCACGTCGACGCTTCTCTAGTGATTTTCGTATTGACTAGAGTTTGCTATCAGATAGCTGACTTCTCCCCGGTTCTAAAGAGCTCGACCTCTCCTTCCAAGGTTAAGAAAAATGTTCAAGTTGAAGCTCTGGTTTAAGTTTCACCAGGAAATGGAGTAGTAGAAAGAGAGAGAGAGGTGTTCGGGTGTGAGGAGAATGAATGGGGATGATCTATTTATATAGGTGTAAAAATGTGTATTAAATGTGAAAGATTTATTACTAGTATTAATATTGCCATAAATTATTTATATTAATTGTAATAATTTAATTTAGGTATTAAATTATTGGTATTAATTATAACAATTAAATATATATTAATTTATGGCTATTTATGATAAGACACATTCCCATAAAAAATTTTTACCGAAATTTCAGGTTACAAAAAAAAACATACTTCCCAAGAGGTCACACTACTCTTGAGCAAGCATGCTTAATTTCGGAGTTCTTATGGATTCTTGTTCACCTAAATCAATTTGGTTTTTCTTTTCTAATTTATCTTAAGTTTCTTTTCTAAGGTTTAATGAACCCTTTCGATCACCCAAAAGTTGTAAATTTTCAAATTGCTTGTCCCAAATGATCGGGTTTGTAAACGGGCTCAGTTTTCTTACTTGGTTTGACCGGTTCTTTTCCCAGTTTTCCTTAACTCAAAGGTGCAGGGTTTACATTTGGAATGAATGAAGGCTATTAGGCTGAAGGATAATGAACCGAGATGTTCATATCATGTAGGAACATGAAGTACCGAGAATGCCAACATGGACAAGCTCACGTTAATACAAAGAACCGGTCTAGTGGAATTCCCGACATTAATGGGTGAGTGGGTTTACTAACATTATACCCGGTTGGGATGATGAGCACAACTTAAAGATAAAAACCACTTACCGGTTGTGAGTGAGATTTTATATCATACCCGATTGGGGATGATAAACACATCAAAATGAAAACCCACTACTATGTGGTATTTTAAACATCACGACTTAAAGTAGTGATGTGAAAACCATGTGGAAAAACTACTTACCAGTTTTAAGTAGATCATACCCGGTTGGTATGATGAAACTTACTCGAAAGAAGTTGAAAATCCGTTTATCGGTTATGAATGCAGATGTCCTTATATCAGGTCGGTATAATGGACAGTTGAAAATATAATTTTGTCGGAAGTGCTCTCCCCTGATTGTGTCCCAATGCTTAAATTATTCGGGTGACCTTCTTGGCGGAAATACTCAATAAGGAAGTCGAAAAGGAATGAGTGGGTAAGGAGAACAAACACAATTAAGTAAGTGTAGTTAATAATGGTAAAAAAAAAAAGGATAGTTGAGGAATACTATCAAAAGAAAAGAGAAATGAAGTTATACGATCCCTGAAAGGTCTAAAAGCTAAGAGAGACACTTCTGGAGATGTTCTAAAAATTAAATGGACAGAGACAAGTCCTAGAAAATGCCATGCTGTAAGGGCATGTAAGCCCAACAACCCGAGGAGAATATGACTCGAAGTAAGGAAGAGTCGGCTAATAAGCATGAAGAGGTCAAATATAAAAATTTGGACCGAATTTATAATAAACAACGAACGGAGGAAGAGTCGAAATAGGACGAAAAGGTGGTGGTAAAGAAATCCGTGAAAATAAGTACGAAATGTTCTATAGGACGACGAGCTAAGTGTTTCAATGATCAAGCGTTTAACTAGACATGAAAATGGTTAGTTATCTTGGAATTCCCAATCTTAAGTACAGGACCTAAAGGGGAAGAATGTTTCTCTAAGCAAAAAGAGAGATAAAATCTAAGAACGTACCTTAAGGTAAGGTATGTCTAGTTATGACAAACTCCATGGAGGGAGTAAATAATATTAACGAAAATGAATTTCTTAAGTGAAGGTTGTAAAAGGGACTAATTTCAAGGATGAGAGAAAAGTTTATATCTTAAGCAAACACCAAAGGGGCATCAAAGGAAATGATTGCTCATGCAAGGATGTTAACTAAGTTTTGGGGACAAAACTATTAAAAGGAGGGGACAGTTGTAAAACCCGCCCTTTTGAGCTAAGGAAAACCAGGAAAAGAACCGGTCAAACCAAGTGAGGATTCAAAACCGGTTCACAAACCCGATTATTTCTAAACGGGCAAGTTGGGAATTTACAACTCTTGGGTGATCCAAAGGGTTCATTAAACATTGGAAAAGAAACTTAAGAAAAATTAGAAAATAAAAACCAAAGTTGTTCAGGTGAACTAGATTCTATAAGAACTATATTAATTTATGGTTGTTTATGATAAGGCGTACATACAAATTTTTAACCGAAATTTCGGGTTACAAAAAAATTCATACTTCCTAGGAGGTCACCCATCGTCACACTACTCTCGGGCAAGCATGCTTAACTTTAAAGTTCTTATAGAATCTAGTTCACCCGACCCGGTTTGGTTGGATCCCCATGATCAACCCGCCACTCTCCCAATTTATTAAAGGGTTTCCCCTTATTGTAAACCGTAAAGAGTAAGGCGTACTTTAACCTGCACCTTTTTCCTGGAATAGCATAATAAAAACTAAATGAAATTTAAAACTTTACATACATGTCTTACAGGCATCTTAGTTGACGGTCTTTAAGGGGAGGCTTTCTGTGATTTCCTAAAAGGGATATAAGGGAGGGGGTGAGTACGACTACTCAGTGAATGAGTTTTTAAAAGTTTTTAACTTCTAAGAAAAATATTTATATGGAGTGTGCCAGACTCCTTTGTTTTAAAAAATCCCTTCATTTAAAAATTCGGGTTTTTTCCATTATTTCTTAGTTACCACGGTGTGTCATCACCCAACACACATCCTTCATCATGAAGGTTACACACATTCGCAAGTCAGTTTCACTACTGAACCCGCTAGTGGTTTTGGAGTGACTTTTCTTGCCACCCGGATAGAAGTACAACCACTTCTACCCTGGGAATGAGTGGATGTACGTGACATCCGACCCACAATCCCAAAATTCTTCATTTCTGTATGAGGACAGAGACCTCATCCTATCCCCACCCCGGTCTCATGCGCTTGGTGCTACTCTAGATTTCGCACAAACACGTGGAACAATGAACTGCCCTTATAGCCACCAGGTCGTCCAGTGCCCTTAGGACGCATCACTGCCCCTCATGGGCGTCTTGATGATCTCGTACTCATAGTGCATGCACAAACAATGTTTTCTTATCAAGCCATGTAATCTGTGGTGCCACTGGTCCAACGGCCCCGACTCTCAACTCAACCCGTAGTTGTTTGTCTTGACTGGTCCGTCGACCTGTCATGTCGCACTGCCGCTAGTTGACTGAGCATGTCGGTCCTATCTTGGTACCATGGCCAAACAATTCACTTATTAAGTTTTATGGCACATGTATCATGTTCGTTTACGAGCTCCTGCTCGTGCCAACTGGCCTTGGGCCCACTGTACGAGATTTTCAAAAACTGGGCATTCTAGCTTACAAGTTCCAAAATTAAGGCCCCCGACCTATAAGAGCTATTTGAGCTCCCGTCAAAAAGGTCTCCCAAATAGTTTAAGCATTGGCACACAATCAGGGGAGAACACTTCTGATAAAATAGGTTTTCACTGTCCATTATACCAACTGATATAAGGATATCTCCGTTCATAACAGATGAATAGGTTTTCAACTTCCTTCGAGGAAGTCTCATCATACCAACCGGGTATGATCTACTTACAACCGGTAAGTAGTACCACTAAATAGTGGGTATGACATAAAATTTCCACTCACAACCGGTAAGTAGTTTTTATCTTTAAGTTGCGCTCATCATCCCAACCGGGTATGATGTTAGTAAACCCACTCACAACCGGTAAGTGGTTTTTAATTTTAAGTTGTGCTCATCATCCCAATCGGGTATGATGTTAGTAAACTCACTCACAACCGGTAAGTGGTTTTTATCTTTAAGTTGTGCTCATCATCCCAACCAGGTATGATGTTAGTAAACCCACTCACAACAGGTAAATGGTTTTTTACTTTAAGTTATGCTTATTATCCCAACCGGGTATGATGTTAGTAAACCCACTCACAACCAGTAAGTGGTTTTTAACTTTAAGTTGTGCTTATCATCCCAACTGGGTATGATGTTAGTAAACCCACTCACCCGTTAATGCCGTGAATTCCACTAGACTGGTTCTTTGTATTCACTCGAGCTTGTCCTTGCTGGCGTTCTCGGTATTTCGCGTTCCTACACGATATGAACAACCTTGTTCATTATTACTCAGTATAACAGCCTTCATTCATTTACAATGAATGAGAAAACCCAAACCTTTAGTTATTTGCAATTAGGTCCCTAAAGTTATTTCTCTTTAACTTTAAGTCCCTAATTTTGATTTTTCCTCAAATTGAGTCCCGTAACTTTAAAAATTTATCTTGGGACCTCAATTTATTCAATTTCACCAAAAAGGGGTTTAATTTCTCAAATTTCCAATTTGGTCCCCCAATTTTTCCAAAATTACCATTTTGTCCTTGTTTTACAAAAATGGTAAGTTTTGCCCCAAAATTCCAAAATTCCTGGTCCTCCAACATTATTTTCATGCCCAATTGACCCTCGATTTCATAAAATTGTATTTTGGCCCTTTGAATTTCAAAAATCCCCAATTTTCCCCCAATTCCAACTTCTTAACATAGCCGAATTTGATTTCATCAAATTGACCCATCAAACGTTTCCAATTGTTGAAATTGATGTTGAAATTGAGTTTCTACACGTTCATACGATTCTTTAGAAATGTGAATCGCAAGTTTTAATGCCAGGATGAGCTCAAATGGAGCTTCGCCGGAAAATGAACTATAGAGAGAGAAAGCTTCGATTACTCACCGGTGAAGGCACGACGGTTCGAGCTTTCGATCTAGGCAGATAGCTCTCGTCCTGAGGTCCATCCTAGAATCAAGAATTGCATCAATTGATGCAGAATTAGATTAGAATTTTGTCATTGAAATTCGGTCGATTCTCTCTCTAGCACCGATCAAAAATTGTAAAGGGGAGTCGAATTGGCTTACCTTTTGGTCCTAATTCGGCCGTGGAAAGGCTGAGAAAGTGTTGGGAGGGCTTGGTTTGGCCTGAGGAGGGCTTGAAATGGCCGATTTCAGCTTGGCCGAAATAAGGCAGCTTTGGTCCATCGGAGTTGCTTCACTATTCCATCATGTCGGCGCTTCTCCAACGATTCTCGGATTGACTGGAGTTTGCTATCAAATAGCTATTTTCTCCTTGGTTCTAAAGAGCTCGACCTTTGTTCAAGTCAAAGCTCTGGTTCGAGCTTTACTGGGAAATAGAGCAGTAGAGAGAGAGAGAAATGTTCAGGTGTGAGGAGAATGAAATGGGGATAACCTATTTATATAGACGTAAAACTCGTGTATTAAATGGGCAAGATTTATTACTAGTATTAATATTGACATAAATTATTGGTATTAATTCCAGTAATTTAATTTCGGTATTAAATTATTTGTATTAATTCCAGTAATTTAATTTAGGTATTAAATTATTGGGTATTAATTACAATAATTTAATATATATTAATTTATGGTTATTTATGATAAGGCGTACATACAAATTTTTTACCGAAGTTTTGGGTTACAAAAAAACTCATACTTCCCATCCTCACACTACTCTCGGGCAAGCACGCTTAACTTTAAAGTTCTTATGGAATCTAGTTCACCTGAACCACTTTGGTTTTTGTTTTTTTATTTTGTCTTAAGTTTCTTTTCCAAGGTTTAATGAACCATTTGAATCACCCGAGAGTTGTAAATTCCAACTTGCCCATTAAGAAATAATCGGGTTTGTGAACCGGTTCTTTTCCTGGTTTTCCTTAGCTAAAAAAGGCGGGTTTTACAATCAAGATGCCCAAGAGGGGTTGTGATGCGTCCTAAGGGCACTGGACGACCCGATGAGTATAAGGGCAGTTCGTCGTACCAGGTGACCATGCAAAATTTGGAGTAGCATCAAGCGCATGAGACTGGGGTGGGGACGGGATGAGGTCTTTGTCCTCATACGGACACAAAGAATTGATTTCGGGATTGAGGATTGGATGTCGCGAACACCCACTCATTCTCAGGGTAGAAGTGGTCGTACTTCTATCCAACACCCACTAGCAGGTTTAGTAGTGATACTGACTTACGAATGTGTGTAACCTTCATGATGAAGGATGTGTATTGGGTGATGACACATCGTGATTAAATAAGAAAATGGTGATAAAACCTGAGATTTCAAATGAAATGGTTTTGAAAGAAAGGAGTCTGGCACACTCCAAAATTTATCTTTTTCTTAAAGATAAAAAGTTTTGAAAACCCATTCACTGAGTAGTCGTACTCACCACCTCCCTTATATACATTTTAGGAGATTTCAGAAAGCCTATACTTAAAGACCATCGACTAAGACGCTTGTGAGACAGGTATGATAAATCTAAATTATTATATAGTTTTGATTTATGTTATTCCAGGAAAAGGTGCAAGTTAAAGGATGCCTTACTCTTTATGGTTTACAATAAGGGGAAATCCTTTAATAAACCGGGAGAGTGGCGAGTTGATCATGGGGATCCAACCAAACCGGGTCGGGGCGTGACAAAATTGAACCGGTTATTGAGGAACGGGAAAATTGGAGAAATTACAACTTCCATGTAACCCAAAAAGATTCATAAACCTTGGAAAATAACTTTAGAACCAATTGGGAGAGAAAAACAAACCAGTTCAAATGAATCGAATCCAAACTGGATTGAACCAATTTATGAATCGAGCTAGTTTATGAACCGAAACCGATAGACAGTGGACAAACTGGGGAAATTTGAATCACAAGTAACCTAAATAGTCACATAAGTCATGAAAAAGAAATTTAGGATGAATGGGGGATGAAAACCAAACCGGTTCAGGTGAACCGGATCCAAACCAAATTGAACCGGTTTGGATAAGTTTAAACCTCTATTGAACCGGACGCTAAATTTATTTTTCTAAGTGGCTTAAAAAATTCAAATTTGAGATTTGAGACCACCATTGGATAGAAAATGAATTTAGAAATTTTTATATTTGAAAAATTCAGTTGAATCGGGGTTGAACTAGCTGGTTTAAGCTTTGAACTCAGTTCGAACCGGTCTGGTATAGTTCAAAACAGTATTGTCTTCTTCCTTCAGATGACAGCACTGTTCACTTGCTCGAAAATCGAAGCAGCATCGACGAAGAGGAATTGTTTCCGTTTAATTCGTTTCAGGCCATGAATGACTGTCATAAAGGTGCCAAAGAGATGACCAACGAGTCCCCGAGCTCCCTATATAAAGGGCCCCTCTCCATTCATGCTCTCCACACCTGAAAACCTTACACTCTCTCAGTTGCTTAATTTTTTGGTGAAGCTCGAACCAAAGCTCCGATATAAGGTCTTATCTTAACAAAAGAAGGCGTGGTCATGTTCCTTAGAACTGGGGGGGAAGTCAGCTGCACGGTAGTAGTATCCATTTGCTCCGAGTGTCATCGGAGAAGCGCCGACATGATTGAACAATGAAGCATCTTCGGCAGACCGAAGCTACCCAATTTTAGTCGAGCTGAAATCGGCCAATTAGAGCTCTCCCAACACCTCCTCATCCCTCCCACGGCCGAATTAGAACTGAAAGGCAAGCCAATTCGGCTCCCCACTATAATTTCCGACCGGTGCTAGAGAGAGAACCGACAGAATTTTGATGATAGAATTCTCATCCAATTCAGCATCAATTGATGCAATTCTTGATCCTAGAAGAAACCTTAGGAGGAGAGCTATCTGCCTAGATTAAAAGTTCGGACCGTCGCACTCTCGACGGTGAGCATTTGAACCTTTCTCTCTCTACATTCTGTTTTCTAGTGAAGCTCAGTTTGAGCTTGTTCCAATTTCAAAACTTACGATTTAAAGTTCAATTGAATCGTATGAAGATGTAGAAACTCTAATTTAACTTCAATTTCAACAATTAAATGTGTTTGATCGGTTAATTTGATAAAAACAAATTTGGTTGTGTTAAAAAGTTAAAATTGGGAAAAAATTGGGGAAAATTGGGGATTTAAAAAAATTCAAGGGATCAAAATGTAATTTTATAAAATTGAGGGTCAGTTGGGTATGATAAGAGTGTTAGGGGACCCTTTGAGCAAATTTTAGAATTTTTGGTGTAAAACTTACTATTTTTTTAAATGAAGGGGAAAATGGTAATTTTGGAAAAATTGGGGGCCAAATGGGTAATTTTATCAAATTGAGTAAATTGAAGTCCCGAGGGGGATTTTAAAAGTTTTGGGTCACAATTTGGAGAAAACTGGCAATTGGGGCTAAAGTAAAGGAAAATAACTTTAGGGACTAAATTGTAAATATTTGAAAAGTTGAATATTTTAGTCATTCATAATGAATGAAGGTTATCAAGCCAAATGATAATAAACAAAAATGTTCATTTCATGTAGGAACATGAGATATCGAGAACACCACCTGAGATTAAGCTCGCAAGAGATGAAAATCGACTTAGAGGAAATACACTGCACGATCGGGTGAGTGGGATTTTTATATCATAAACGGTTGGGATGATAAGCTACTCGAAAATGAAAACCCACTACTAAGTGGTATTTTAAACATTACACCTGAGAGGAGTGATGTGAAAATCACGCGGAAAAACTACTTACCAGTTGTAAGTAGATCATACCCGGTTGGTATGATGAAACTTTCTCGAAGGAAGTGGAAAACCTGTTCATCGGTTATGAGAAGAGATGTCCTCATACTCGGTTGGTATGATAGACAGTTAAAAATTTTATTTTGTCGAAAGTACTCTCCCTTGACTGTGTGTCACTAATTAAATAATTTGGGACACCTTCTTGATGGGAGCTTGAATATCTCTATTAGGTTGGAGGCTTCGATTTTGGAACTTGAGGGCAAATATGCTAAATTTTGAAATTCTCAAACATTGGGCCCTAGGCTAGTTGGCATGAGCAAGAGCTCATAAACAAACATGATTATATGCCATGAAAACTTAAGTAAATAAATTGTTTAGATATGGTACTAAGACAGGACCGACATACTCAGTCAAGTAGCGACGGTGCGACATGACATGTCTCCGGACTAGTCAAGACAAACAATTGCATGTTGAGTTGAAAGTTGGGGTAGTTGGACCAGTGGCACCACATATTATATGACATCATGTGAAAAATGTTGATTGTGCATGCATTGTGTTTACGGGACCTTCAAGATGTCCAAGAGGGGTAGTGATGTGTCCTAGGGCCCTAGATGACCTGGTGGATATAATGGTAGTTAGTCGTACCAGAAGCCTTGCGAATCTCGACATAGCTTCGAGCGCATGAGGCTAGGGTGGGGTCAAGATTAGGTTTCTATCCTCATACGGACATAGAGAATTGTTCCAAGATTGAGGATCGGATGTCATGAACATTCATTCATTATCAGGGTAGAAGTGGACGCGCTTCTATCTAGGTGGCTGGTAAAGTCGCTCCGATGCCACAAGTGGGTTTAGTGGACGGGCTGGCCTGCGATTGTGTGTTTGACCTTCATGATGAAGGATGTGTGGTGGGTGATGACACACCGTGGTAATAAGAATTGATTGTGATTTTTGAAAACTAAGATTTTAAGTTGAGAAGAAATCTAAGGAGTCTGGCACGCTCCAACTTGAATACTATTTTATAGAAACTCCATTTGTTTTTAAAATACCCATTTACTGAGTTATAGAAACTCACCCATTCAACCTTACCCTCTGTCAAGTATGCTTAATTTCTTTAAACTTGATTTTATTTGATATATGTCTTTCTAGGGAACAAGGTTGAATGTATGACTGGCTACTCTTGAGTTAAAGAAGGGGAAAACTCCTCTTGAACCAGGAGAGTAGCGGGTTGTTCACAGGGATCCGGCCAAACCGGGTCGGGGTGTTACAACTAGAGTGGTATCAGAGAGTAGATCGCTTGAAAAATTATCAATATTATGCCCTAACATTAATCCAACTTTAAACTACCGTATAGGAAGGAGAGTCCCTAGGAAGTTCGCGGTGAAATCTAGTCCTCCACTCATAACCCTAAAAAAGACACCTAACCCGAGTGAGGAAGCCGTACAAAGGTTCCTAAAGGGCGAGAAACAAGTACCCAAGGACATGGTGGAAGACTACCATAAACTGGTAGGAGCCTTATTGGAACCTGAAGGCATCATATACCCTCCTCATAGACAAGAGGAACCGGTATCACCTCCTAGGAGCCCAACCCCACCTCCTCCAATCCCACAACAACCATAGGGGAATCCAACCAAGAAGGAGGCATGGGATAATTACTGGGATGCGTATGCCACTTTCATGAAGGTCCACAAAATACCTCCACTTACTCAACCTGGCTTTGATAAATCCCTCCCAATGGGTGAAGTGGACCTATGAGTGTGAAGTTGAGGTACTAAGGCGGTACGAATTGGAGGCCATACATTAAATTCGTCCTATTAGGGAACACAAATGGACACCAACCAATTCCTTAGAGCCTTCTTATGAAGAGTCTCACAACCGTTATAGGGTTAATTCTAGTCCTATGACCCCAATGGATTAGTGGGTAGAAAATTCCTGTAATCAGCCAAGTATGGCAAAAAAATATTTCTTGAATAAATGAAAGTAAAAGTTTTGTTAAAACTTCTAAGATCTTTGATAAATTCAAAACAAAAGAGTATGATAATAAAAATTTAAGAAAAGGTGGGAAATCATATAAGGAAGAAAAGATGGGTTATTATTGTTAATCTTAACCCTTAAAGACTTACCCTTGGGGATACAATAAGAAAGAGTCCATCTAAGGGAGATCCTAAGAAAAGGAAAAATAAGTTGGAACAAAGGGAAGCAATCATCAAAGAGTATAGAATCATGGAAAGTCCAAGGAGTTAAAAATAAGCTCAGAGAATGAGGACAAACAAGGAGAAGTAGAACATTCCAAAGGGAACCACAAAAATAAAAGCTAATCAAGAAGAAAAATAAATAAGTATAGAGACCACCAAGGAAAGATGGAAAGAAAGTAGAATAACAGGAAGGCCCAAGTGTAACAACTACTTAATAAAGAACTAAGATACAATTCATTAGGAACTTCATAAAATAGAAAGACTTGTGGAAGTCAAAGGTATGGATCAAAAGAGGAAGAAAAGCAGGAGTGGATGAGTCATACAAGACCCTTAAGTTAGGTGAAGATTTAAAGGAGAGAATTTCTAAAGAATGGTATGGTGATTAAACAAAAAGAATCCCAAAATGGAAGATACTAGAAGAAGGATGAAAATAGGATATTGGATCGAGGAAGGAGAAAACTCCTTGTCAAGAAAATCAAATGGGGATATGTCACAAAACTGTAGCAGAAATAAGGACATCAGCAAGAATTACGAGTGGTTAAGTGAGCATTTTGGGAGGTTAAGTGTGATCTACTGCAAGAAGACCTAGAAACCCAAATAGAAACTTTAGACGGATCCGATTGATGGAAATAACTTCTATGGATCAAATCATTTGGAGGAGTAAAGAAAGTTCTAATAAGAGATGGAGAGTAGTAAAAGAATGCACCCTAATCAAGACAAAGGGAGGAGTACCAAGGACACGAAGATACGAACGGTTTGGACACAATAAGGATGAGAGATCCACCTCAAAGGAATAAACTAATACTGGAGCAAGTGGGAATGAAGCAAGATAAACGAAAATTACTCATACATCCGAAGAGTAAAATGTAAGCTGGTGAAAATGATGGCAAAAGACATTCTAGAATTAAATAATTGCAGTGGTAACACTAGAAAGAAATCTCGGGAGAGAGGGAATGTGAAGCTCACCAGAGAAAGGAATCTTGGGAAAACATGGGTATATCAATGAAGAGGAAATGGAACCAATGGAATAAGAAAGAGAATAAGCTCCTCAAGAACAAGATGCTGGAGATGAAAGGATCAAGTACAAGGAGAAGGAAATTGTAAAGATCCAGGGGATAAGTCAAACCTAAGTAATGTGTAAGTAGGAGGATGACATCAAAAGATGTCATACGAGTAAGAAAGGAACTAATTCAGAACGAATGATAGTGGGAGGAACATTGATGAGAGTAAGAATGGATTTGGAAAGAGAAGAGATCTTAAGGAGGAAAGACACCAGTGGAATGAAGAATGAAGTATGAGATCAAGAGTTTTAAATATGTCAACGAGTGTTAAGAAGTTCAAGGATTTGAAGGTTGAATGACCGAATAAGGAAGTTTGGAAAAGATGAGTAAGTAAGGAAACAAATACGGTTATAGGAACGTGAAGTCAAAGACATCACGAAGAATGTCATGCAGTAAGGGGTAGGTAAACCCCACTGACTTAGGGAAATATGACTTAGGCCAAGAAAGTCTATAAGTAAGGCATAACGAAGTCAAGTATAAAAGTGATAACCAAAGAATGAGGAAGGTATCCATGTAGGATCAAAAGGTGATAAACGCCAAAATCTGTGGAAGAAAAATGACTGGAACTCATAGTTCTGAAATTTTTGGGTAAAAGAAGCTTGGAATGGGAAATGGTGCCTTAGGAAGGAAGGATGTAAACAAAAGGAAATGATCTTAGATCTTCAAGGAAGATATTCTAGGCTAAAGTAAGATCCATGGAATGAGGAAAGGATGAGAATGAGACGAGAATCTTAGGTATGTGATGAAAGGGATGAACGAAAAATAACCGAGAAGGTTGTAGGACGATAAAATATAAAATTACAAAACAATAAAAAGTTTAAGCCAATATGCAAATAGTGTGGAATAAGTTTTGGGGACAAAACTCCTAAAAGGAGGGAAGAGTTGTAAACCCTGCTCTTTGGAGTTAAGGAAAACCGGGAAAGAACCGATCAAACCGAGTGAGAAAATCGAACTGGTTCACAAAACTGATTATTGAGGAACGGGTAAATTAGAGAAATTACAACTTCCATGTGACCCAAAAAGGTTCATAAACCTTGGAAAAGAACTTTTGAACCAATTTGGAGAGAAAAACCAAACTGGTTCAGGTGAACCGGATCTGAACCGGATTGAACCAATTTATGAACCGAGCCGATTTATGAACCGGAACCGATAGAGAGAGGACAAACCAGGGAAATTATGGATCCCAAGTGACCTAAAGAGTCACATAAGTCATGAAAAAAGAATTTAGGATGAATGGAGGATGAAAACTAAATCGGTTCAGGTGAAGCAGATCCAAACTGAATTGAACCGATTTGAACCACTATTGAATTGGATGCTAAATTCATTTTTCTAGGTGGTTTAAAATATTCAAATTTGAGATTTGAGACTAGCATTGGATAGAAAATGAATTTAGAAAATTTTAGATTTGAGAAATTCAGTCGAATTGGGGGTGAACCGACCAATTTAAGCTTTGAACACAGTTCAAAATAGTGTTATGTTCTTCCTTCAAATGATAACACTGTTCACTCACCGAAAAATCAAAGCAGTGCTGGCGAAGAAGGAACATTTTCATTCAGTATGTTTTAGGCCATCAATGACTATCATAAAGGTGCCAAATGGATGGTCGATGAGTCCCCGAGCTCCCTATATAAAGAACCCGTCTCCATTCATGCTCTTCACACTTGAAAACCTTACTTTCTCTTAGTTGCTTAGTGTTCCAGTGAAGCTCGAACCAGAGCTTCGATATAGGGTCTTTTCTAAGCCAAAGAAGGTGTTGTTGAGTTCCTTAGAACTTGGGGGAAGTCAGCTACACGACAGTAGTATCCATTCACTCCGAGGGTCGTCAGATAAGCACCGGTGTGATCGAACATTGAAGCAGCTCTGGCGGACTGAAGCTGCCCTATTTTGGCTGAGCTGAAATCATCCAATTTAAGCCCTCCTTAGGCCAAACTAAGCTCTCCCAACACCTCCTCAGCCCTCCTACGGCCGAATTAGAAATGAAAGGTAAGCCAATTCGGCTCCCCTCTATAATTTTCGATCGGTGCTAGAGAGAGAACCAACAGAATTTTGATGATAGAATTCTCATCCAATTCAACATCAATTGGTGCAACTCTTGATCCTAGGAGTAACCTCAGGAAGAGAGCTATCTACCCAGATTGAAAGCTCGGACCGTCGCGCCCCTGACGGTGATCATTTGAAGCTTTCTCTTTCTACGTTCTATTTTCTAGTGAAGCTCCATTTGAGCTCGTTCCAATTTCAAAACTTGCGATTTAAAGTGCAATTGAATCATATGAAGATGTAGAAACTCTAATTTAACTTTAATTTCAACAATTAAATGTGTTTGATCGGTTAATTTGATGAAAACAAATTTGGTTGTGTTAAAAAGTTGAAATTGGGAAAAAATTTGGGGAAAATTGGGGATTTCAAAAATTTAAGGGACCAAAATGCAATTTTATAAAATTGAGGGTTAGTTGGGCATGATAAGAGTGTTAGGGGACCCATTGAGCAACTTTTAGAATTTTTGGGGTAAAACTTACCATTTTTGGAAAGGAAGGGTAACATGGTAATTTTGGAAAAATGGGGGGCCAAATTTGGAATTTGGGAAACTTGAACCCCTTTGTATGAAATTGAGTAAATTTTGGTCCCGAGGGGAATTTTAAAAGTTACGGGACTCAAATTGGAGAAAATCTACAATTGGAGCCTAAAGTAAAGGAAAAATAACTTTAGGGACTAAATTGTAAATATTTGAAAAGTTGAATATTTTAGTTATTCATAATGACTGAAGGTTATCGAGCCAAATGATAATGAACAAAAATGTTCATTTCGTGTAAGAACACAAGATATCGGGAACACCAGCTGATATTAAGCTCGCAAGGGACGAAAATCGACTTAGAGGAAATACACTACATGATCGGGTATGTGAGATATTTATATCATACCCGGTTGGAATGATAAGCACCTTAAACATGAAAGCCCACTGCAAAGTGGTATTTTAAACATCACACTTGAGATGAGTGACGGGAGCTCAAATAGATCTATTAGGCCGGAGGCCTAAGTTTTGGAACTTGGAGGCTAATATGCTCAATTTTGAAAATCTCGAACAGTGGGCCCTAAGTCAGTTGGCACGAGTAGAAGCTCATAAACAAACGTGATTATATGCCATGAAAACTTAAGTAAATGAATTGTTTGGCCATGGTACCAAGACAGGACCGACATATTCAGTTAACCACTGGTATTGCGACATGACAAATCTCCGGACTAGTTAAGACAAACAACTGCAGGTTGAGTTGAAGGTCAGGGACGTTGGACCAGTGGCACCACATATTATATGGCATCATGTGAAAAATGTTGATTGTGCATACACTGTGTTTACGGTACCTTCAAGACGCCAAAGAGGGGTAGTGATGTGTGCTAGGGCCTTGGATGACCTGGTGGATATAAGGGCAGTTAATCGTACCAGAAACCCTATGAAGCTCGATGTAGCTTCAAGCACATGAGACTGGGGTGGGGTGAGGATGAGGTATTTGTCCTCATACGAATACGGAGAATTGCTATGGGAGTGAGAGTTGGATGTCGCGAACATCCACTCATTCTTAGGGTAGAAGTGGACGTGCTTCTATCTAGGTGGCTGGTAAAATCACTCCGACGCCACAAGTGGGTTCATTGGACGGGCTGGCCTGCGATTGTGTGTTTGACCTTCATGATGAAGGATGTGTGTTGGGTGATGATACATCGTCGAAATAAAAAATGATTATGATATTTAAAAATTGAGATTTTAAGATGAGAAGAAATCTAAGTAGTCTGGCATGCTCCAACTTGAAAACTATTTTATAGAAACTCCATTTTTTTAAATACCCATTGACTGAGTTGTAGAAACTCACCCCTCTTTTCAATCCCTTTTTAGGAAAAAAGGAAATGTTTAAGAATAACACCGAACTCCCTCTGTCTAGTATGCTTAATTTCTTTAAGCTTGCATTTTATTTGATATATGTCTTTCTAGGGAACAAGGTTGAAAGTACGCCTAGCTCCTCCTGAGTTAAATAAGTTGGAAACTCCTCTTGAACTGGGAGAGCGGCGGGTTGTTCACATGGATCCGACCAAATTGGGTTGGGGCATAACAAAGTGACGTCTGTATTAATTAAAAAAATATATAGGGACCTAAGTGCAATTATTGGATAATTGATGGACCCATTATCCATGATCAATTAGAATCCCATCGAGGACGAACTAGTTAGAGATCTTGGGTGAGTGAGATTACTAGCATCGAGTCCGGTTGGACTAATGACATATACTTGGAAGCATGCTTTATTTTGAAATTAGATTTTTAGAAGTATAATACTATAAATGTGTGAAACCGCTTAAAACTTTTGAGATTATATTTTTGAAGAAAGTATGAAGTATGATAATATGACAACCTTGAACGGTGTATGGATACAATTCAAGGGATATGGTTTAGTGCCGATCATCGAGTGTGGCCCATGGTTGATAAAAGGTTGGCTAGATCTAGTTTTGTGAAACTAGGCCCAAGGCCATGATTTTTGAAAAGTGAACTGGGCCAAAAGCTATATTTTGAAAACTCTAATGAATGGGCCCAAGGCTAATGGAAATGGGTCAAACTCTTATATAAGTTCTAATTTAAGAGCTTGATAAAATTATCACAGATTGATAATGTTTGTTGATGCTGCTAAGGTAGAGTCGGGTTGGAGCCCTTTGGGCTAGCAACATAAAGATAAAAGTCTTAAATCAAAATAATTATGTATGTGATTTCAATTGTTTGGAACCAAAGAGATGCTGATACATGGTAGTTTGGTTCTAAGGGCTATTGGATAACAATATTGATACAAGGGAAGTTGTGTTGTTACTGTATATCTTGAAGCTCTGTGAACTTCGTGTGAATTGAGACCAATGAGATAGAAGAGTGAGGTCTCCCTCTCCACATGGGGATCAACATATCAATAAATATGGGGGTTGGACCAAGGTGCTCACACAAACGATGTGGTGGTGGTTGTGGCCTCTCACTGGAGTGGACAGTGAAAACGCTCTGAGCCATTAGTGGAATATATCGAGATTTTAGCCTTTAAGGGCCTGTTTTGTGACTGTTTGATCCCTTTACTGAGAAATGGTGTTTGTGTTTTTGTGTGATACAAATCAATATAAATCCACCAAATATGAAATATGAAAAATTCTTTTAACTAGGAAGTAACTTGTTTTAGGGCTTATATGTGACAAGTAGTGGATTTATCTATGGGGAAACCTTTTCCAAATGATAAGACAAGTTATAGCTTGTTTATTAGAATATTTTTAACTCTTGTATTTATGAAAAGGTTAATTTTTTTAGTATGAAATGAGTCGTGGAGAGTAAGTCACGTTGTTAGTAGAAACCCTCACTGAGTTGTCAACTCACCCTCTTCCCTTACCCTTTTTAGGTCCTAAAACATTGCATAAAAAATGTTAGAGGATGTGTTACCAACCTGGTATGTGAATAGTTTCCATTAAATAATTGTGTACTGTAATATCTATTTCAACAATTTTTTGCAAAACTTATATGATATACTGTTTTCCTTTCGGTATTGAGCCTTGCTTCCATCAATACAATAATGATAGAAATGTTCCTTTTATAGTATTCAGAGAAGTTATAGGTTGTTCATAGGCTTTCGTCCAAATCGGATCGAGGTGTGACAACTCAAGGGGTATCAGAACAATGGTTTTCAAACTTGAATTTTTGGAAAGAATTAAGTTTCGAAAACTTTGAATCTTGGAAATTGTTTTTAATGCAGGAAGAAATTGCTACATGAATATTATTAAACTAAAGTTAAAAACTATTGTGTAGGAGAATTTCCAAAATAAGGAGAACCCAATCCAAGTATGATGAGTATGAAACTATTCCACCACTAGAGAACCAACTAAACTATTCCACCACTCGACAAGAATTTGAGAATAACTTTTAGGAGGCTTATGTGGACTATGTGAGGGTATTTAAGATGATTCCACCCATTAATCTCACTAAGATTTTGGACCTGCAATGTCACGCCTCGACCCAATTTGGTTAGATCCCCGTGATCAATCCACTGCTCCCTTGGTTTAAGTGGGGTTTCCCCTTTCTTTAATTAAGAGGAGTCAGGCTTAATATAGACCTTGTTCCCTATAATAACATAAATCAACAAGATGCAAGCTTAAAAGAACTTTTAAGCATATCTAGCAAAGGGTAGATCCTGTTGTTTTCTTTAGTCATGTTTTCCCCTACTCCTGAAAAGGGATATAAAAGAGAGGTGAGTTCTATAACTCAGTGAGTGGGGGTTAGAAGTGAATTTTTCAAAATATATAATTTTAACTAAGTGTGCCAAGGTTGTTATTTTTCTTTCAATTGAGGTTCTCCTCAAAATTTAGTTTTCAAAACCCTTTTTCCTCAAATTCACATTGGGTGTGTTTAGCAGGCAACACATGCCCTTCATCAAGAAGGGAACACACATTCACAGGTGCAACCCATCCACTGCACCCACTTGTGGCTCGGAGCATCTTTACCGGCCACCAAGATAGAAGCCCCTCCACTTCTACCATGGGTCTGAGTGGATGTTCTCAACATCCGACCCTCAAACCTAAAAGCAACTCCATGTCCGTATGAGGACAGAGACCACATTCTGACCCCACCTCGGTTTCATGCACAAGAAGCTACATTAAGCTTCCCGGTTGCTAGCAAGACAAACTACCATTATCTCCACCGTGTTGTCCAATAGATCTTAGGACACATCACTACCCCTCTTGGGCATCTTGATGGTCCTGTACCTCAAGTGCATGCACAAACAAAGTTTGCTCATAGCCATTTATCTTTGGTGCCACTGGTCCAATGTCCCCGACCCTCAACCCGACCTACAGCTGTTTGTCTAGGCCGGTCCGTCGACCTAGCCCTGACGCACTACTGCCAGTCCATCGAGTACTATCAATCTTGACTTGGTACCATGGCGAAATCACACACCCATTTCATTAAGAGTTTTCATGGCTTTCATAACTCATATTTTTTTACGAGCTCCGGCTCGTGCCCACTATATGTGATTTTCCAAAACCGAGCATTTAGCCCCACAAGTTCAAAAAATGAGGCCTCTAGCTTATATGAGTTGTTCTAGCTCTCGACAAGAAGGTCTACCAAAAGGTTTAAGCATTGGCACTCAATCAGGGGAGAACATTTCTGACAAAATACATTTTCACTTCATCTCATCAACCGAGTGTGATGATACCTCTACTTACAACCGACAAGCGGATTTCTCCTTCCTTCAAGGAAGTCCATCATACCAATCGAGTATGATCTCTATTTAGAACCGGTAAGTAGGTTTTAGCTTAGTTCGCACATCACTCCAACCAGGCATGATGTTAAAATTTCACTTACAAGTAGTCTTTCGTTTCTAAAGTGCACATCATTCCAACAGGGAATGATGTAAATAAGCCAACTCAACCGATAACTATGGTGTATTCCTTTCCAGTCAATTTTCGCCTCCACGCTAGCTTATCCTTGCTAGCATTCTGGTCTCTCGTGTTTCTATGCGATTTGGGCATCTTAATTATTAAAACTTGGAAAAATGGTCTTCGTTTCTCACGTATGAACGACTAGGTTCAAATTTGTTAGTTAATTACACTTAGGTCCCAAAAGTTCATTTTCCTTGACTTTAGGTCCCTAATGCTAACTTTTCTCCAAATTGAATCCCGAAACTTCCAAAAATTCTCTTTGGCTCCTCAATTTACTCAAAATTGTTTAAGGGGCTCAAGTTTTTTAAATTTCCAATTTGGTCCCAAATTTTTCAAAAATTACCATTTTTCCTATACTTTCCAAAAATGTCAATTTGACCCCAATTGTTTCAAAAATCGACCAATTGGTCTTCCAACATCCTTTTCATGGCCAATTGGCCCTCAATTTTGGGAAATTGTAAAATGGTCTGTCATTTTTATGAAATCACCAAATTTCACCCTTTCAAACTGTCTGAATTTGATTTCTTCAAATTGACCACTCAATCAAGGTTAATTGCTTCAATTGGAGGTGTAAATAAGTTCCTACACTTTCGTATGATTCAATTGAGGCTTGAATCGCATGAATTAAGGCCAAAACGAGCTCAAACAAAGCTTCGCCAGAGAAATGTGCATAGAGAGAGAAAGCTTCAAAAGCTTTTCGTCGTAGGTCTGGCGGTTCGGGCTCTCTATCTGGGTAGGTAGCTCTCGTACTAAGGTTTTTCCTAGGATCAAGAATCACTACACTTCCTATCGAATCGATGGAGAATTATGTTAGTGAGGTTTCATAGTTTCTCTCTCTAACGACGACCGAAAATAATAGTGTGAGTTGAATTGGCTTACCTTTTAGCTTAGTTGAGGTTGTATGAGGGTTGTGGAGATGTTGGGAGGACTTGGTTTGGTTGGAGGAGGGCTGAATTTGGCCGATTTAAGCTCAGCCAAAATAGGGCAGCTTCGATCCTTTAGAGCTACTTTACTGTTTGATTCCGTCGGTGCTTCTTTAGAAGTCCTCATATCTAATGAAGGTTTCTATGAGGTAGCTGACTTCCCCAGAGTCTAAAGAACCCGACCTAACCTTCTGAGGCTTAAAAAATGTCTATGTCGGAGCTCTGGTTTGAGCTTCACCAGAAAATGGAGCAGTTGGGAGAGAATTGTGATTTCAAGTGTGAGGAGGATGAATGGAGAGGAGCTCTTTATATAGGAAGCTTGGGAACTCTGTGTCCAACTGTTTCACATCTTCGTCAACCTTATCCTCGACCTGAAATGGCCTGAATGGAGACATTTTTCCTTTGTCGATGCTATCAGTTTCTGCATTGAATGAACAGTCGTCATCTGAAGAAAGAAGATGACACTATTTCGAACCGGACCGGACCGGTCTGACCGGATTCAATGCTTAAATCGACCGGTTCATGCCCAATTCAACTGATTTTCTCAAAATTAAAAATTTATATATTCATCTAAATTCATTTTCTATCCAATGTTGGCTTCAATTCCCCAATTTGAATATTTTAAACCATACAGAAAAATGAATTTAGCAACCGGTTCAATGATGGTTCAAACCAGTTCAATCTGGTTCAGATTCGGTTCACTTAAACCGGTCTAGTTTTCTCTTCTAATTGGTAGGGTAAAGGTTTTGAAATCTGGATTTTGAGGAATAACCTTTTTTTAAAGAAATGATAACATTGGCATAACTATTTTTAAAACTCACTCACAACACCCATTCACTGAGTTGTAAAACTCACCCCTCCCTTTTACCCCTTTCAGGTAACCAAGGGAAAACCAAACTTAAATACCTCTCTGTAAAACATGTATGACAGTTTTAAAATATTCAGTTTTGTATAATATTATTTTAGGAAAGAAAGGAAATAAGGACGCCTTACTTCTCACTATTTAAAAAAGGGTGAAACCCTTTATGGATCAAAGGGAGTAACGGGTTGTTCACGGGGATTCGGTCAAACCGGATCGGGACGTGACAGACATAATAAGTCATTTAATGGTATGACATCAGAAACTCACTCACTAAGTTATGAGATCACTACACTCTCCAAAATAATTATAGGTGGAAGTAAAAGTTAGGTGTAGTACAGAGTCGTGATATCTTCTATATCACTAATGCAACTTGATGTACAAATCTCAAAGTACGTGTATGAAAATTAAATTAAATATTTATTTGTTGTTGTATTCCAATATTATTTTGTATAAGATTTTTGGGCACCATTTATAAAAAAAAATTAATTTCTGCAAAAATGATATATACATTTTATTTTAAGTATTTTTCTTAATAATACTATTTTAGTAAAAATAACTACTATATTAGTAATAAAAAAATGTGATGGCTTATTATTGTGCTCACTATTTTAAATTGAATTTTCGTGTGAAAAATTTTAGTAATATTAAAGTTCACGTTTTTAAAATATGGTATTTTAGAAACGAAATTTTTTTTAATAAATTAAAAAATGAGAATAGCCCTAATACTATTATTTATAATATATTAGAAGCATATGATTTTTTTATGATAAGCTAGTATCAATTTGAATGAAGGTATGATTAGGTAGACAGCAAGTTAATGTTTATTTATTTTTATATACATAATTGAATTGTATAAAAGGTGTATAAGTAATGCGAGAATATATATGGCCTATTTTAGAGGAATGAATAGTTCGATTAAATGAAACTTGGAAAATTTATCAAGGAAATACCTAGTTTATAGTAAGCTACAACCTAGATTATCATGTACAAAAGGGTAGGAGTAGATGAAAACTGTGTTTTCAATGGATAAGAATTTGATAATGGTCATTATTCAATTATAGTTAATACATTATGAGTAAAAGCATGTTTGAGTTCAATACTGTATTTTGAATAAATTCATATTTTAAAATACAACGCCCTTTAAAATATAAATTATCATTGTTATATTACAAAAAAAACATGTATAAAAATGTTGAATAAGTTGAATGTGTATAAAAAATATCTATGTATTAATATTTTTAATATGCACTAAAATTGATGATATAATTGATCAATTTAGCGGTAAGTGTCCTCTCAACCAATATACTATTTTAAAAAATATTAAAAATAAAGAATAATACAAGTGTTAAAAAATTTGTCCAAATGAAGAAAATTGAGATATAAGTTATCAAATATAATATAATAAATTTATTGAATAGCGTATGTTTTAAAAGTTTTAGGTATTTGTATATATTTATATTTTATTTAAAAAATATTTAAATTATAATAATTTATAGTACATTGAATTTATTTGAAATTTAGAATAAGTTTAACCTCAGTTGATGATATACATATCTATATTTATTTATTTTATATGTGTAATTTAAAAAATATATTAATATTTCTAATATTATGGGCCACAAAAGAAAAATAGTGCACGGCAAGAAATTTCTAGAACCTCTGGGCCCGCTGCTATTTATAGTTTCTTCCCTCTGCACGAGAATACCGAAACCAACTACCTTTATTGTCCTGCTTGCGCGATTAAGGGCGTCTGCTTCTTCCTTCTCCGCCGCCGTTAGTCCCTCTCAGGTATCTCTCTCTCACACCCGCGCCTCCTGCGGCCCGATCTCAACGTCCGGTTCCCAAGATCCGTTACTGATTGTCGTTCTCTACTGCTCGTTTCATTGAGGATGAACTTTGGTCGTCGCATGTTCATGTCTTGTGGGATCTGTTCTTTGTTTCCTGAAATTTCTGTTTTGTTTCGGGATTGGAGATGTTCGTGGATCTGTTGGGTATTCTTCTCGTGCACGGCGAAATCTATGTTTGGGGTTAGGGGTCTTTGAATCGGCACCATTAAAGAAAAGTAGGGGAAGTTTCCCTCGAAGTTTCGCATTTTGTGGCCGGTGGGAGTTATGCACTTGATAATTATTCTTAGTAGTTGTGTCAGTCTTGTAAAATTATCTAATCTCTGTTCATAGCTTTCCTTGTTTTTTTCCGAAGATTTTCCCGTGGAAACGCTCCTAATATGTGCTTTCAATAGAGATGATTGACTTTGGCCCTTATATGGCCTATGCACTGAACTTTTCAATTATCTACAGTTGATTTGGTGGGTAAATTCAAGGACACTGGTCAAAGTTTAATTATTCATTGGTCCAGGAAGATGGCAGAGGTAAGATGACCTTATAATTCAAGTATCTGATTCTGATTGTGTTTGAACTAATCCTATGTTCTAACATATCTATATCGTGGCAGGAGGGTCACCTGGTGTCCTTGAACATATATGACTTGAGCCAAGGTCTTGCTCGTCAGTTGTCCACCACATTTTTAGGGAAAACAATTGAAGGCATTTGGTGAGCAATCTAAGTCATTTCTCTCAAATCTTTTAATGCAGAAATTTGATGCTTTGACTAGTTACAGTTGCTTGTGCTCTTTCTTGGATCACAGCTTGTGCAGCTGACTTCATTCTTTTGTGCACAGGGGTCTCATGAGTCAGACCTGTGGCTATTTTCTTGGTTTACATTGCTCACTTCTAGTTTTGTTTGAGCTTTATACTTAGATTCTCGTATTTCTTGTAAGACATTTCCAGGATCATGATAATCAGAACTCTTTTGTGAAAGGTATATTGTCTAATCAGTATTATGATATATTGCCTTTTTTTTTCTTTTTCCACTGAAACAGGCACACGGGAGTTGTGGTCTATGGTACTGAGTACTTTTTTGGGGGAGGAATTCAGCAGGCTCCAGTTGGGACAACACCTTATGGTACACCCCTCCGTGTTGTAGAGCTGGGCATCACGCATGTCCCACAGGATGTCTTTGACATGTACTTGGAAGAGATCAGCCCTCGCTACACAGCTGAAACCTATAGTCTCCTTACCCATAACTGCAACAACTTTAGCAATGAGGTTGCTCAGTTTCTGGTTGGTGTATCAATACCTGACTACATTCTACAGCTCCCTAACGAAGTCATGAGCAGTCCAATGGGTGCACTGATTCGTAAGTATCCTTTTCCTTTTGTAATGTGCGATGATATAACTTCCCTGACATTTGCACTAAGTTCTGATAGATTGCTCATTCATTGCCTTTGTGACAGCTGATGGAAAAGCATGCCTTGATTTTATCTTTGTTTCTTATTCATGTTTTAGCAGTTTGAAACTCTATTGTGCTAAAATATGTATTGATTATTAGAGAGCAGAACCAAGTATAGCCTTATATGTTGCATTTCAATAAGGAATAGGTTGGAGAAACTTATTGTTGTTATGGTACTGGAACCTGTCAAAAAAACTGTTAGATTCTAACCTCCTGCTTGTCCCCTTTTGCTAATGTGGCAGATATAGTGGGCTTAACAATAGTAGGGTTACCCAATGTTTAGGCAATTATATACTTTGGTCTCTGATGTTTCAAACTGACATAAAACGTTTGCAATTGTTTGGTCTGTCACACTTTCAAGTGCTTCCGTCCAAATGCTCTTGAAATTTGATATCATGGACAGATAGCCAGAATGGATGGTCCATCCATATCATCAATTTCTAATGACACTGGTGATGGACTAAAAAACTTAGGTGTTGAATAGATTACTGGACAATGTTAACTCTGTTGTCTCTATTTTATGTTCCAGTACCTATGATTCAGAACTTGGAGACAACACTCAGATCTGGAGCAGTTCCTCAAGCACCCCAATTCAAGCCTTCAACCATGGCTACACCATCCACAAATGCTAGAAGCTCCTCAGCTACTCCAAAGAAAGTGGCATCACAGCCTCAGTCTGACCTGCAGAAAGAAGAGAAACCCAAGCTTGAGAAGGTGGAGGCATCATCCAATGGCTCAGTCCAGGGTGATCCTCTTGGAAGTGCGAGGGACAAGGTGCAGGAGGAGATAACCGCAGAGTTCGTAGCCCTCATGGCCAGCGGAACCCTGCGCGCCAGTGAGGCTGCTGCTCTAGCAACGAAGAGGGTCATGCAGAGATATGGGCACATGAATATGGCGCAGAGCTGAAAGTCTTCTTACTATTGTTGTCCATCTCCCGGACGCATTGTTGGGGCTTGGGGGACAGTGTTACGTGATCGTACTTCTATGACTATGACATTTAATGAGACGATTTAACTCTATTTTACCTCTATTGACATTCACTACCTTGATCAATGAACCATCATCAACCATGGAAGCTCATCTCCATTAAAATGTCATCATCTGGTCAGTCTTTCAAGGTGTAATAATGGTGTGTTATAATGATCAGCAAGGGGTTGTATGAGAGGGAATAGGGGTACAAATTGTCCTAAGCATTAATGATGAAAGAAAATTAAATCTAAATCATGTTGAGAATCAAAGAAAATAACTTACCCGAATTTACACGGGAGCATGGGTACCAAAATCTACTATTGGAATTCAAGCGAGAAGGTCAACAATAAGAAGCGAGAAGAAAGGATGTCTTCTGTCTCTCCTCCCATGGCTGCCTTAACCCGTTCCATCTTTCTACAAAGTTCTATAAATTGAAAAATTGGAGCTAAAATAACCTAGAGAAAATGGCAGATGAAACTCACTTCATTTGGGAAATCAAGAGTGAGAGGGCGAGTAAGGAATGGGTCCTTAGGTAGGGTCCGCCTGCATGTGTCTAACCGCTACCTGCAATACACACAATCGTCGAGTAAGGAACCAATGACACTGGAGCATGGACAAAGGGCAACAAATAAATTATGAAAGGAGTAAGAAACTAAGGACAGAGTGGAGTATGGAGTACCAATATCTACCATCATCACATAGACAGTGGAATTCAAGCTAGAAGATCACTAATATATCTTCGGTCTTTTCTCTTTCCCATGGAAGCTTTACCTCATTCTATCTTTCTACAAAATTCTTTTAAAAATATATTGTGGATTAATAAGTATTTGAGTTTATATTTACTTAAAAGTTATAACTTACAAGTAATGAAATATTTTCAACCTTATAAACCAACAATCCTTTTTTATTTTATCTAATTTGGGATTATATTCTCAACACTGCCCTTACGTGCAACGTGAATATACTTAATGTGTAGAATTTCAAACCCGCTCTCAACAACTATTTACGAGTCGGATATTATCATTCCGATCTCGGACAAGTGGTAACAATTGCCTCGAGTTAAGTATTTTTCCTCCACGCTCAGGCGGACCACAAACCGAGTGTCCAGTCCCGGATCAGGTACGAGTGCGAGCCCACTGGCTCTGTACTATGTGAGAAGGTATTAAGAACCGATAAGGCGTCAGACCCATATCTACTTAAAAGTAATTACTTATAAGTAGTAAAATCTTTCCATCCTTATAAACCCATAACACTTCTCTATTTTATCCAATAAGAGATTATATTATCAACAATTCCAAAATTGAGAAATTGGAGCTAAGACAACCTAGAGATAGAGAAAATGGCATATGAAATTCATCTCATTCCCCGGAAATCAAGAGTGGGAGGGCGTTTAGTTTCTACAACTCAGTGAGTGGGGGTGGGAAGTGAATTTTCAAACATATAGTTTTAATCAAAGTGTACAAAAAATTATTATTTCCTTTAAGAATGATCTTTCCTCAAATTTTGGTTTTCAAAACCCTTTTTTCTCATTTTCCACATTAGGTGTGTTTAACAGTCAACACACGCCCTTCATCAGGAAGGGATCATACATTCGCAGGTGTAGCCCGTCCATTGCACCCACTTGTGGCTCGGAGTATCTTTATTGGCCACAAAAATAGAAGCTCGTCCACTTCTACCCTAGGTCTGAGTGAATGTTCGCGACATCTGACCCTTAGACCCAAAAAGAACTCTGTGTCCGTATGAGGACAGAGACCTCATCTCGACCCCACCCTGGTCTCATGCGTAAGAAGCTATGTCAAGCTTCCTGACTGCTGGCATGACAAACTACCCTTATCCCCACCATGACGACTAGTAGCCTTTAGGACACAACACTACCCCTCTTGGGTGTCTTAATGGTCATGTACCTCAAGTGCATGCACAGACAATAGTTTTTCCACATAGCCCTTTATCTTTGTTGCCACTAGAATAACAACCCTGACCCTCAACCTGATCTACAGCTGTTTGTCTAAGCCGGTGCATCGACCTGGCTCTAATGCACTGCCACCAGTCCATTGAGTATGTTGCTCTTATCTTGGTACCATGACGAAATCACATAACCATTTCATTAAGAGTTTTCATGGCTTTCATATCTTATGTTTGTTTACGAGCTCTTGCTTGTGCCCACTAGCCTTGGTCCTATTGTATGTGATTTTCTAAAATCAGGCATTTAGCCCCACAAGTTCAAAAATTGAGGCCTTTGCCCTATCTAAGCTAATCTAGCTCCCATCAAGAAGGTCTCCCAAAAAGTTTAAGTATTGGCACACAGTAAGGGGAGAACACTTCTGAAAAAAATATAATTTTCACTTCATCACACCAACCGAGTGTGATGATACCTCCGCTTACAATCGGCAAGCGAGTTTCTCCTTCCTTCAAGGAAGTCCATCATACCAATTGAGTATGATTTCCTCTACTTACAACTGGTAAGTAGGTTTTAACTTCGTTTGCCCATCACCCCAACTGGTTATGATGTCAAAATTCCACTTATAAGTGGTTTTTCATTTCTAAAATGCTTATCATCCCAACTAGGTATGATGTGAATGAGCCCACTCACCCGATAACCGTGGTGTATTCCTTTTTAGTCAATTTTCGCATTCATGCTAGCTTATTCTTGTTGGCGTTTCGGTCTCTCATGTTCCTACATGTTTTGGGCATCCTTATCTATTAGAGTTTGTCATAATAGCCTTCATTTCTCACATATGAGCGAGTAGGCTTAAAATTGTCAGTTAATTGTACTTAGGTCCCTAAAGTTCATTTTCCTTGACTTTAGATCCCTAATGCTAACTTTTCCCCAAATTGAGTCCCGAAACTTCCAAAATTCTCTTTGGGTCCTTAATTTACTCAAAATTGTTTAAGGGACTCAAGTTTTTCAAAATTTCCAATTTGGTCCCAAACTTTTCAAAAATTACCATTTTGCTCCTACTTTCCAAAAATGACAATTTAACCCCAATTATTTCAAAAATCGACCAATTGGTCTTCCAAGATCCTTTTTATGGCCAATTGGCCCTCAATTTTGGGAAATTGCAAATAGGTCTCTCAATTTTATGAAATCCCCAAATTTCTCCCTTTCAAATTAGTCAAATTTGATTTCATCAAATTGACTAATCAATTGAGGTTATTTGCTTCAATTGTGGTGTAAATCAGTTCCTATACTTCCATACAATTCAATTGAGCTTCACTAGAAAACTGTGCGTAGAGAGAGAAAGCTTCGAAAGCTTACTGTCAAAGAGAAAACTGTGTGAGGAAGAATTCTGTTAGTGAAGTTTTCACAGTTTCTCTCTCTATCGTCGATTGGAAATGATAGAGGGGGGCCAAATTGGCTCTTCTTTCAGCTCAATTAAGGTCGTATGATGGCTGTGAGGATGTTGGGATGGCTTGGTTTAGCTGAAGGATGGTTGAATTTGGCCAATACTAAAATAGGGCAGCTTCGGTCATTCGAAGCTACTTCACTGTTTGATTTCGTTGGCGGTCCTCGGGTCAAATAGAAGTTGCTATCAAGTAGCTGACTTCCCCCGAAAACTAAAGAACCCAACCTTGCTTACTAAGGCTTAGAAAAATGCCAATGTCGGAGCTTTGGTTTGAGCTTCGCTGGAAAATGAAGCAGTTGAAATAGAATGGAGATTTTAGGTGTGAGGAGGATGAATAGAGAGGAACTCTTTATATAGGGAGCTCGGGGACTCTCTATCCAACCATTTAGCATCTTAGTCAAGCTCATTCATGACCTGAAATACCCTGAATGAAGGTGTTTTCTCTTTGTTGGCGCTGTCCGTTCATGCATTGAATGAGCAGTGTCATCATCTGAAGGAAGAAGACGAGACTATTCTGAACCGAACTGGACCGGTCTGACCGGATTCAATGCTTAAACTGGCCGGTTCAAGCCTGATTCAAGCTCGATTCAACTGATTTTTGTCAAAATTAAAAATTTCTAAATTAATCTAAATTTATTCTCTATCCAATGGTGGCTTCAATTCTCCAATTTGAATATTTTAAGCTACCTAAAAAAATTAATTTAGCAACCGTTTCAATGATGGTTCAAAGTGATTCAGGTCTAGTTCACTTGAACTGGTTTGGTTTTCTCTTCCAATTTGTCCCAAAGTCATTTTCCATCACTTTTAGACATATTGGGTCACTTGGGGTTTGTCGATTTCCCATTTTACCCTTTCTCTATGGTTTACGGTTCATGAACCGGTTCGATTTTCTCTCTTGGGTTGACCGGTTCTTTCCCCGGTTTTCTTATCTTTAAGGGATGGGGTTTACAACTCTCCCCTCCTTTTAGGAGTTTTGTCCCAAAAACTTAATTAGCATCTAATGCATTGGGAATAACTTCCCTTGATTTCAGCTTGGAGTTTGCTTGGCATGCTAACACTTCGGTTGTTCTTTCACTTAGCCCCTTTTTAAATCGTGCACTTAAGATATTTCATTTTCTTTCCATTGTTTACTCACTCCATGGAGTTTATCATAACTAAGCATGTCTTTACTCACGAGTCCAAAGGTATATCCTTCGGTTCACATCTTCCTTTTCTTCGGGAAAGATTCTTACTCTTGAGGGTTCTTGTTTAGTATTTCAGGATTGGGAGTTCCAAGATGCCCAATCATTTTCGTTCCTAGTTATTCTCTTCATCGTCGAAACCCTTAACTTGGTGTCCTTTTGAGCGCTACATACTTTCTTTCACGGGTTTCGATGTTATCACATTTTCACCCTATTTTGACCATTCTTTTATCCGTTGTTTATTACAACTTCAGTCCCAATTTAATATTTGACCTTGTCATGCTTAACTAACTGACCCTTCCTTACTTGAGTCATATTTTCCCTGGGGCTGTTGGGCTTATAGGTCCCTTATAGCACAACATGCTCTAAAACCTGTCTTTGGCCATTTAGAATACTTTCTTAATGGTTGTTCTCAATCTTCCAACCTTTCGAGGATCATATAACTTCATCCCTCTTTTTATTTGATAGTATTTCTCAACTATCTTTACCATTATCCAATCATCCCTCTTACCTTTGATGTCATGTCATACATAACCATGTCGGTTTTCCTTACCTACTCATCCTTTCCCAAATTCTTTATTGGGGCTTTCCAGTTAAATCATTGGGTTTCTCGATAACTTACCGACACGCTAGGATTTTTCCCTTCTTATGTCCTTTCTCAATTCCAATGGTATACTCTCTTCAAGGACTTTCCCTTTTCTTAATCAACTCTTACTTGCTCGTGACCATTTCACGATTCTTTATTCCAAGTTAATCCCTCTCAGTCTATATGTTGATTTGTCACGCCTTGACCCTTTTTGGTCGGATTCCCATTATCAACCCGCCACTCTCTTAGTTTATTAAAGGGTTTTCCCTTATTATAAACCATAAAGAGTAAGACATCCTTTAAACCTGCACCTTTTCTTGCAATAGCATAATCAAAACTACATAATATTTTAACTTCACCATACCTGTCTCACAAGCGTCTTAGTTGATGGTCTTTAAGGGTAGACTTTTTGGGATATCCTGATAGGGATATAAGGGAGGGGGTGAGTACGACTACTCAATAAATGGATTTTCGAAACTTTTATATTTTAGGAAAAAGAATTGTATTAGAGTGTGCCGGACTCCTTTCTTTTTTTTCAAAAATCATTTCATTCAAAATCTCGGGTTTTATCACCATTTCCTTATTTAATCACGGTGTGTCATCACCCAACACACATTCACAGGCCAGCACGACCACTAAACCCACTTGTGGCTTCGGAGCAACTTTATCGGCCACTTAGATAGAAGTACGTCCACTTCTACCCTCAGAATGAGTGGATGTACATGATATCCGACCCTCAATCTCAAAATCAATTCTCCGTTTCCGTATGAGGATAGAGAATTCATCCCGTCCCCACCCTGGTCTCATGAGCTTGGTGCTACTCCAAATTTTGCCCGGTCACCTGGTACGACGAACTGCCCTTATACTCACTAGGTCGTCTAGTGCCCTTAGTACGCATCACTACCTCTCTTGGGCATCTTGATAGTCCCATACTCACAGTGCATGCACAATCAATATTTTCTCATTATGCCATATAATCTATGGTGCCGCTGGTCCCGACTCTCAACTCAAACCACAGTTATTTGTCTTGACTAGTTCGTTGACCTGTCATGTCGCACTACTGCTAGTTGACTGAGTATGTCGGTCCTATCTTGGTACCATGGCCAAACAATTCCTTTATTTAAAGTTTTATGGCATATAATTCATATTTGTTTACGAGCTCCTGCTCGTGCCAATTGGCCTTGGGCCCATTGTACGAGATTTTCAAAATCTGGCATATTAGCCCCCAAGTTCCAAAATCGAGGCCCTCGACCTATTAGAGCTATTCGAGCTCCCGTTAAGAAGGTCTCCCAAATAGTTTAAGCATTGGCACACAGTCAGGGGAGAGCACTTCCGACAAAATCATATTTTCAACTATCCATTATACCGACCAGGTATAAGGACATCTCCGCTCATAACTGATGAACGGGTTTTCAACTTCCTTCGAGAAAGTTTCATCATACCAATTAGGTATGATCTACTTACAACCGATAAGTAGTTTTTTTGCATGATTTTCACATCACTCCTCTAAGTTGTGATGTTTAAAATAGCACTTGATAGTGGGTTTTCATTCCGGTATGCTTATCATTCCCAACTGGGTATGATATAAAATCCCACTCACAACCGGTAAGTGGTTTTTAACTTTAAGTTGTACTCATCATCCCAACCGGGTATGATGTTAGTAAACCCACTCACCCATTAATGTAGTGAATTCCACTAGACCAGTTCTTTGTATTCACGCGAGCTTGTCCTTGCTAGCGTTCCCAGTACTTCATGTTCCTATATGATATGAACATCTCGGTTCTTTATCTTTCGGCCTAATAGCCTTCATTTATTCCAAATGAATGAGAAAGTCAAACTTTCATTAATTTCAATTAGGTCCCTAAAGTTATTTCTCTTTAACTTTAAGTCCCTAATGCTGGTTTTTCCTCAAATTGAGTCTCAAAACTTTTAAAATTTATCATAGGATCTCAATTTATTCCATTTCACAAAAAGGGGTTTAAATTTCTAAATTTCCAATTTGGTCCCATAACTTTTCCAAAATTACCATTTTGCTCTTCCTTTACAAAAAATGGTAAATTTTACCCCAAAAAAACTAAAATTTCTCAATTGGCCCTCTAACATTTTTATCATGCCCAATGGACCCTCAATTTTAGGAAATTGCATTTCAGTCCCTCGAATTTTTGAAAATCCCCAATTTCCCCCAATTTTTCACCAATTCCAACTCTTTAATACAACCGAATTTGATTTCATCAAATTGACCGATCAAACACCTCTAATTGTTGAAGTTGAAATTGAGTTTCTCAATATTCATACGATTCCATAGAACTTTAAATCGCGAGTTTTAACGTCGGAACGAGCTCAAATAGAGCTTTACCTGAAAATAGACTATAGAGAGAGAAAGCTTTGATTACTCACTGGTGAGGGCACGACTGTCATGCCCCGACCTAGTTTGGTAAGATCCCCGTGATCAACCTGCCACTCTCCCAGTTTATTAAAGGGTTTCCCCTTATTGTAAACCGTAAAGAGTAAGGTGTCCTTTAAACCTGCACCATTTCCTGGAATAGCATAATCAAAACCGCATGAAATTTTAAGCTTTACATACCTATCTTACAAGCTTCTTAGTTGATGGTCTTTAAGGGTAGACTTTCTGGGATTTCCTGAAAGGGATATAAGGGAGGGGGAGAGTACGACTACTCAGTGAATGGGTTTTCAAAGGTCTACTTTTAACTTTTAAGAAAAGCATTTATATGGAGTGTGTTAGACTCCTTTCTTTTCAAAAATCCCTTCATTTAAAAATTCGGGGTTTTCCATCATTTCTTATTTACCACGGTGTGTCATCACCCAACACACATCTTTCATCATGAAGGTTACACACGTTCGCAGGTTAGTAAACTACTGAACCCACTAGTGGCTTTGGAGCGACTTTACCGGCCACCTAGATAGAAGCACGACCACTTCTACCTAGGGAATGAGTGGATGTATGTGACATCCAACCCTCAATCTTGAAATAGCTTCTTCATGTCCATATGAGGACAGAGACCTCATCCTGTCCCCACCCTAGTCTCATGTGCTTGGTGCTACTCTAATTTTTGCACAGACACCTGGAACGACGATTTGCCCTTATACTCACCGGGTCGTCCAGGGCCCTTAGGACACATCACTACCCCTCATGGGCGTCTTGATGATACCGTACTTGTAGTGCATGCACAAGCAATGTTTTCTTATCAAGCCATGTAATATGTGGTGCCACTGGTCCAATGGCCCCGACTCTCAACTCAACCCATAGTTGTTTGTCTTGACTGGTCCATCGACCTGTTATGTCACACTATTGCTAGTTGACTGAGCATTTCGGTCCTATCCTGGTACCATGGCCAAATAATTCACTTATTAAGTTTTATGGCACATATATCATGTTTGTGTTAGTGGACCTAATTGCTATTAGGCTTTTTATGTGGTCTTCTTAAGGGGTAAAAAAGTATTGGGGCTAATTGGAAAGTTTGGTGAAGGTTGGGGATCGAATTTGCATATTGTGGAAGGCATAGGGACCTACTTACAATTAAGGTAAAGTTAATGACTAAAATGCAAATATAAGTATTTATGTGACCAAAATATGACTTTTGGTCAATTCAAGGAAGATTAGGGACCCAATTGAGAAATTCGGGGGTTAAATAAATCTTGAAGCCTAAATTCTCGAGAAGAGGGGCAAAATGGTAATTTTGCCAAAACTTAGGGTCTTTTTGGGGATTCATGGGAATATTGCTTGGAATTTTCCAATGCCTATTTGGAACCAAACTAGGAATCAAGGAAAACTTGATGGACCCAATTGAAGGACTTGGAAAATTCTAGGGTCCAAAATGAGAAATGGTAATGTGAAAGGGAAAAATGGTAATTTTTCCCAAAGTGAGTACCAAATGGTAGGGAAAATGGAACCAATATGTCACACCCTGACCCGGTTCATTTGAAACCCCGTAGACAACCTGCCACTCTGTTTGGTCTAGAGGGGTTTCCCTTCCTAGGACTTTGAAGAGTCAGGCATACTTCTTCTCATAATTTCCCTGGAATAACATTATTAAAACTGGTTAAGTCACAAAAAATATATTAAATATAAAGTACATGTGGTTGGTTGGTTGGGTGGTTTTGAGGGGAGGCTTTGGGAATCCTACTTGAAAAAAAAAAGAGAAAAGAGTAGGGGATGAGTCTCTCAACTCAGTGAGCGGGTATCATAGGGGAAAGGTTCGATCGACTTTCTTTTTTTATTAGGCCTAGATTCATTATTAAGCCACATTGTATTTTCCCATTTCCCTTTTTGTACCACAAGTAATTTAGTTCATATCAGCGAGATGACAAGCAACATACACCCTTTTTTTTTTTCATAAAAGGGGGTCACACATTCGCAGAACAATTCCCAATTGTTCCACTTGTGGATCGAAGCATCTTTACCGTCCACCCTAGTTGAAGTTCGCCACTTCTACCAAAATTTTGGGTGGTTATCATTTGCCCGACCCCTAGACCCAAATTCGTACTTTGTGTCCGCATATGTGGGATGAGACATCTCACCCCTCCACCGACCTCTATTTTAGTGCAAATGAAGCTTTCCACCTTCCCGACATATTGAACGACAAACTTCCCTTACACTCCCTAGGTCGTTTAGTATCCCTTAGAACCACCACTACCCCATGCTGGACACCTCAATGGTTCCGCATCTCATGCATGCACAAACAATTAGTCTTTTTGATTAAAACCTTTTATCTTTGGTGCTACTAACCCCCATTAGCTTGCTAATCTGACTTTGGCTTGGAATTGCCAGCCCAACGGGTTTGACGACCCAACTTTGGGTTGGTAACCACTAGCCCAATGAGTCTGATAACTCTGATCATGAATCGGTATCTATCACACACAATTGTCCATTATATGAGTTTTCACGGATTTATTAGTCATGTATTTGTCTACTGACGCGATTTACTACTCAACATCCTAGTCAGCCTTTGACTCATTGACTAGACACGTGGCGGCCTCTCATTGACCGCTCATTCCAACGTGGCTGTTGATCATATTTTTGTCAATCGTCAATCATGACACATGGCATCCTCTGATTGGCCCATTGAAATATGTTAGATTACCCATGACACACAATGACACTGCCACGTGTGAGCCTTTGGTTGGTCGAGGCTATTCGACGTGGCTTTGCCACATGTCGACCCCTAATTGGTCGATCATTTCTTGGGTACCATAGTCGGACACTGATGTGGCAACTTTACCAGGTGTCCACTTCCCATTGGTTGGTCCGACTGATAAGGCCTCTCCGACATTGATCGTTTACCAGGGACACATGTCGCTCTCCTATTGGTCGATCGTCACTAGCGTGGATTTTTCCTCCTTTGACCATTGACTGAGTACACGTGTCACTTCCTGGTTAGCAAGCACTTCCATGCGCTGACCGAGTAGTTGGTGGGGTGTGCTTCACCATGCATCACGCGCTGATTTGTCGTGCTTGCTGATTTGGTGTTGACCTGGCAGGTGGTTCGTTAATTGGCTAGACCATTGACTGGTCCGGTCATACCGGGTTCGGTGACTCGAATTTGAAAACCAACCAGTTCAGGACCGATTCGACCTATTTTCTTGAATTTAAAATTTTCTAAATTCATATAAATTCATTTTCTATCCAATGGTAGCTTTTATTTCCCAAATTGATGTGTTTAAGCCACCTAGAAAAATGAATCTTTGAACTGGTCTGGTTCTAACACCTAATTTCATCCATGGTTCCTCTCCATGAATTTTGGTTATTCATTGTCCACTTAGGATTTTTTGATTCCCCCTTTTGATTCTTATTTACCACTTCCGGTCCATTTCAATCTCGTTTTTTCTTCAAAGATTTTCGATTCCTGATTCATGCTTTCTTATTACGTGAGAACGGGGTTTACAACTTCTTCCCTCCTTTAAGGAGTTTTGTCCTCGAAACTTTTTATATGCTAAACAATTGGGGATACTTTTCCCTCATGATAGACTCGGTCTCCTAGGTTTCTGGGGATACTTTTCCCTCATTACAGACTCGGTCTCCTAGGTTTCTTCCTCGACCTAACTACTTTGCCAAAGGACCTTCACCATAGGGATCTTCTTCTATCTCAGGTTTCTTTCTCGTTTGATGAAAATTCGTATTGGCTCTAGGTCGTAGGATAGATTCCTTTCCAATTCAGGTAGTGGCTAATTTAGTATGTGACTTTGGTCAAGCTCATACTTCCTAAGTAATGACACCTGGAATACGTCGTGTATACTTTTCATGTCCAGGAGTAACTCGAGTTTGTACGCTACCGGTCCTATACTTTGAATTTTGGTATAAGGACCAATATATCTTAGTTTAAACTCCCCTCATTGTTGAAACTTGAGTATTCTCCTCTAGGGTGACACTTTGAGGAATACTTGATCTCCCACCTCGAATTCTATGTACTTTCTCATACTTCCTAAGTACCAACACATGGAATACGTTGTGTATACTTTGCATGTCCAGGGGTAACTCGAGTTTGTATGCTACTGACTCATACTTCCTAAGTATCGTCACGTGGAATACATCGTGTATACTTTGCATGTCCAGGGGTAACTCGAGTTTGTATGCTACCGGTCCTATCCTTTGAATTTTGGTATAAGGACCAATATATCTCGGTTTAAACTTCCCTCATTGTTGAAACTTGAGTATTCCCCTCTAGGGTGACACTTTGAGGAATACTCAATCTCCAACCTCGAATTCTAGGTACTTTCTTCTTTGATCTGCATAAATATTCTGTCTATCTTGTGCCGCCTTAAGCTGACTTCATATTATTTTGATCTTTTTGAATGCATCTTCTATGAGCTCAATCCTTTTGAGCTTCCTTTTGCATATCTCCTCCCATAATAGGGGTGTCCGACAGGGTCTTCCTTTTGTATACTTTCCTGATAACTATTGTTATAGGCAAATTCCATAATATACATGTAATCCTCCTAGCCTTCATTCATTGTCAAGGTGCATGCTCGAAGCATGTCTTCTAGCGTTTGGATAGTCCGCTCAGACTCTCCATCCGTCTGGGGTGAAAGGTCGTGCTCTTATGAAGTTTAGTCCCTAGAGCATCTTGTAGGCTAGGCTAGAACTAGGAGGTGAATCTTGGGTCTCGGTCTGACACTATGCTTACTGGGACCCCATGTAGTCATACTATCTCCCCCACATAGAGATTGGCTAACTGTTCAACTGAGTCGGTCACTTTGATTGCAAGGAAATGTACAAACTTGGTCAGTTAGTCCACAATGCCCCATATAGCGTCGTGTCCCCTCCTTGTCACAGGCAACCCGATTACGAAGTTCATGGTGATATTCTCCCACTTCCATTCTGGAATGGGTAGGGGTTGCAACAGTCTGGAGGGCTTTTGATGCCTCACCTTAATCTGCTAGCAGAACAGAGACCTCACCACGTACTCTACGATGTCTCTTTTCATACCCTTCCACCAATAGCCTTGTCTTAGAGTATGATACATTTTCGTACTACTGGGGTGCATGGCATATATTGAATCATGGGCCTCCTCCAGTATTGACCTCCTCAACTCCTTTTCATTTGATACACAGACCCTTCCTTTAAATGTCAACAATCGGTCTCTCTAGACAACTAACTCTTGAGTCCCTTCGCCAGGGGATCGGTTAAAGTACAATTGTTGATCCTCATCCTATCTTTGTTGGGTTCTAATTTGATCCACCAGGCTGGGCCATACATGTCACACTCCGACCCAGTTTGGTCGGAACCCCGTGAGCAACCCAACACTCCCTTTGGACTAGGAAGAGTCACTACTTCCCTAGACCGCAAGTAGTCAGGCGTATTTTCTAATCTTGTTCCCTGGAATATCATTATAAAAAACTTAATGGTTTAAAAGTTTTGAAATATTTGACTAAAGAGCTTTGTCCTTGAAATTTCTTTAAGAGTTTTCTCCTTTTGTGAACAAATTTTAAAGGGAGGGGATGAGTTTCTACAATTCAGTAATCGGGTGTTAGGGTGATATAAAAAAACAATTTTCATATTATCATTTTATTTCATTGACATATGAGTTTAGCTCTTTTATCACTTCCCCTTGCTCGGGAGGTGTTTGGAAAATAATCACTCGCCCTTTATCATAAAGGATACAAATATTGGCAGATGTAGTACTACAACTACACCCACTTGGGGATCGGAGCATCTTTACCGTCCACCCTAATAGAAGTCCTCATCTTCTACCCTGAGTCTGAGTGGACATTACCCGTCTAACCCTTAGACCCGAAAGTACTTCATGTCCGCTATGTGAGGACAAGATCTCTTCCTAACCTAGTCCGATCCCAATGCACAAAAAGCTACTCCAAGCTTCATGACTCATTGGCACGAAAAAATTGTCCATATCGCATCCTCATCGTCCAGTAGCCCTTAGAACCAAGACTACCCCTCTTAGGCATCTCGATGGTCCTGTATCATAGTGCATGCACAAACAACAGTCTTAGGATTATGATCATTTATCTTTGGTGCCAACAACGCAATGACCCCTGCTCTCGACTTTGGCTCCATAGCTGTTTGTCCAATCGGTCCGTCAACGTGGCCCTGACACACGACTACTAGCTCATTGAGTCTTGTAGGTCCAGATTCAGCACCATGTCGATTCACACAATTTGTCATGCCCCAACCCAGTTTGGTTGGATCCCCATGAATAACTCGTCGCTCACTTGGTTCAAGAGGAGCCAAGCGAAATTTCAGTCTTGTTTCGTGGAATAACATGTATCAATAAAAAATGCAAGCTAAAAGAAAATACTTTTAAGCATACCTGACAAGAGGTAGGTCCTGGTGTTTTCCTTAGTCATTTTATCTACTCCTAAAAATGGATAGAAAAGGAGGGTGAGTTTTTACAACTTAGTGAATGGGTGTTTGAAAAAAAGTTTTTATAAAATTATTTTTAATTTGAGTGTGCCAGACTCCTTATTTCCTTTAAGATTATTTCTTTCTCAAATTTTGGTTTTCAAATACTTTTCCTCATTATCCACAATTGATGTGTTTAACAATCAACACACGCCTTTCATCATGAAGGGACCACACATTCGCAGGGCAACCCGTCCACTGCACCCGCTTGTGGCGACGTAGTGACTTTACCGGTCACCTAGAAAGAAGCCCATCCACTTCTACCCTAGGTATGCGTGGATGTTTGTGACATCCGACCCTCAAACCTGAAATCAACTCCATGTCCGTATGAGGACAAAGACCTCATCCCAACCCTACCCCGGTTTCATGCGCATGAAGCTACGTCGAGGTTCCCAGACTGCTGGCACAACAAACTGCCCTTATCTCCACTATGTTGTCCAATAGGGCCTTGGATGCATCACTACACCTCTTGGGCATCTTGATGGTCCTGAACCTCAAGTGCATGCACAAAAATTTTTTTTACATAGCCATTTATCTTTGGTTCTAGTGGTCCAATGGCCCTGACCCTCAACTCGACCTACAGCTATTTGTCTATACTAGTCCGTTGACCTTGTCATGTCACACTACCGCTAGTCCATCTAGTATGTCGGTCATGTCTTGGTACCATAGCCAAATCACATAAGTCATTCATTAAGATTTTTTATGGCTTATCATTATGTTTGTTTACGAGCTCCTGCTCGTGCCAACTAGCCTTAGGCCCACTATATGTGATTTTCCAAAACCGGGCATTTTAGCACCAAGTTCCAAAATCGAGGCCTCTGGCCTATCTGAGCTATTCCAACTCTCGTCAAGGTCTTCCAAAAGTTTTAAGCATTATCACACAGTCAGGGGAGAACACTTATGACAAAATAAATCTTTCCATCCATCACACCAATCGAGTGTGATGACATGTCCACTTACAACCGGTAAGCGGGTTTTCTACTTTCTTCTAGGAAGTCCATCATAACAATTGGGTATGATCTAGTTACAACCGATAAGTAGTTTTTCCACGTAGTTCTCACATCACTCCAACCAGGTGTGATGTTAAAATTCCACATAGTAGTGATTTTTCATTTCTGAGGTGCTCATCATCCCAACTGGGTATGATGTGAATAACCCACTCACCCGATATTTAGAGTGTATTCCTTCATAGTCGGCTTTTTGCATCCACACGAGCTTATCCTTGGTGGCATTCCAGTCCTTCATGTTCCTACATGATTTGAGACATCCTTGTTTATTAATATTTGGCATGATAGCCTTTATTCTTCATGTATGAACAAAAATGCCCAATCTTTTCAATTAATTACATTTAGGTCCCTAAAGTTCTTTTTCCTTGACGTTAGGTCCCTAAGGCAAAATTTTCCCCAAATTGACTCCTAAAACTTCTAAAAATTCACTTTGGGTCCTCAATTTACTCAAAATTGTTAAAGGGGTTCAAGTTTTTCAAATTTCTAATTTGGTCCCCAACTTTTCAAAAATTACCATTTTGCCCCTACTTTATAAAAATGGCAATTTGACCCCAATTATTTTAAAAAATTGACCAATTGGTCCTCCAATATCCTTTTTATGGCCAATTTGACCTCAATTTTTGGAAATTGCAATTTAGTCCCTCAAATTTACGAGACCCCCAATTTCCCCCCTTTAAAATTGGCCAAATTTGATTTTATCAAATCGACCATTCAATCGAGGTTAATTGTTGAAATTGAAGGTATAATTGATTTTCTACACATCCATATGATTCAATTGAGCTTTGAATCACATGAATTGAGGCCGAAACGAGATCAAACGAAGCTTCACCGGAAAATTGTGCATAGAGAGAGAAAGCTTCAAAAGCTTACCATCGAAGGTGCGACGGTTTGAGCTTTCGATCGGGGCAGATAGCTCTCGTCTAGAGTTTTTTTCTAGGATCAAGAATCGCAACAATTCATGTTGAATTGAGTGAGAATTTGGTTAGTGAAGTTTCACCATTTCTCTGTCTAATGTTGATTGGAAATTACAGAGTAGAGCCAAATTTGCTTACCTTTTAGCTCTAATTCGGCAGTGTGAGGGCTGTAGGAGTGTTGGGAGAGCTTGGTTTAGCCAGAGGAGGGCTGAATTTGGCCGATTTCAGCTCGACAAAAATATGGAAACTTTGGTTTGCCGGAGCTGCTTCACTATTTGATTATGCGGGTGCTTCTTCGGTGGTCCTCAGATCAAATGTGGTAGTTGACTTCTACCTGAACCTAAGGAACCCGACATCACTTTCTTTCGCTTAGAAAAACCCCTATGTGAGATCTATGGTTCGAGCTTCATCGCAAAACTGAGTTGCTGAGTGAGAGTGGAGTTTTCAGGTATGAGGAGGATGAATGGAGAGGAGCTCTTTATATAGGGAGCTCGGGGACCCGTTGGCCGTTCGTTTGACACCTTAATGGAGCTGATTGATGGCTTGAAATGTTATGAATGGAAACGTTTCCCTTCCGCCGACACTGTTCATTTTTCTGGTGAGTGAACAGTGTCGTTGTTTAGAGGAAGAAGATGACACTGTTCTATACCGGACCGGACCGGTCCAAATTAGGTTCAATGCTTAAACTGGTCAGTTCAGGCTGGATTCGACCGAGTTTTACAAAATTAAAAATGTCTAAATTCATTCTCTATCCAATGGTGGCTTCAATTCTCCAATTTGAATATTTTAAGCCAGTTAGAAAAATGTATTTATCATCTGGTTCAATGATGGTTCAAACCGGTTCAATCTGGTTCAGATCCGTTTCACCTGAACCGGTCTAGTTTTCTCTCCCAAATTGTCCTAAAGTTCCTTTCCATAGTTTTTATGACTCTTTGGGTCACTCGGGATGTGTAAATTTTCCATTTTTTCCCTTTCTCTAACAGTTGGGGTCTGTGAATTAGTTTGGTTTTCTCACTCGAGTTGAACGAATTTTTCCCTAGTTTCCTTATTTTCAAGGGACGGGGTTTACAACTTTCCCCTCCTTTTAGGAGTTTTGTCCCCAAAACTTATTCCACATCACTTGCACATTAAATAATTTCTATTAATGTCAATCTAAATTTTGTTGACATACAAACATTTTGGTTATTTTTCACTTAGCCTCATCTAACATGCACTTTAAGAAAATTCTTTCCTTTCCATTGCTTACTCATTGCATGGAGCTCATCCTCGCTAAGCATATCTTACCTGAGAGTTCAAGGATATAACCTTGGATGCACATCCTCCTTTGCTTAGAGCAAGGTTCTTCCCCTTGAGGTTCTTTACTCAGGATTGCAGGATTTGGGAGTTCTAAGATACCTAATCATTCCTGCATATAGTCACTTCCTTTATTGTTAAAACCCTTAGCTCGGTGTCCTCTCGAGTGCTACCTACTCATTTTCATAGGTTTTCGGTGTTAACTTCTTTTATTCAGTTTTGACCCTTCTTATATCCTTCCTCAGTTTCAGTGGCGTCCTTTTCTTAAGAACTTTCTTTCTTTTAGCCAACTCTTACTCTCCCGTGATCACTTCACGATTCTTATGAGTTAATCTCCTTCAGTCTTCAATGTCGATTACTTGTTTGTGAAAGCTCCCTTATTTCAATTTTGTTCTCTACTATGTCCCTCCCAGTAGATACTTTTACCTTAGGGACCACATCCTCCACCTTCTTATCACTCCTTGAAGGTTTCTTTCCTTCATTTCTTCATGTTCCTTTCTATATTGAGATATTTGCTTGTTTAAATCCTTTTTATAACTGTAATTTCGGTTTCATCCCTTATTCGCTACTTGGGACACTTCCGATTCTCAGTCTTATTTTTATACTCCAAACTCTGTCTCATCGTCCTCTCCTTAAGCTCCATCAATTAAGTGTTGACCCCACCAGTCTTGATATCAGTGATCTTTTACTTTAATCACTTTTTAACTGAAGGGTTTACTTTTCCAAGGGTTCTTAGGTGTGCTTTCTTTTGTTTCCTATTTTACGACATGCCGCCCCTTTCTTACTCACACGACAACTTTTGATGTTGTTTTTCCTACTTACACATTACTTGGACTTAACTTACTCCTTGGGTTCTCTTGAGTACCTTTCCTTTGTACTTGATCTTTCTACCTCCATCGACAGATCATTCATGGTATTATCTTCTTTTCCACTTCTGTTGGTTTCATTACTTCTTGGTTGTTATGTCCTTCCAAGACTTCATTCCTTGGTAGAATTTATACTCCTTTATCCCTAAATTCTCTTCAAATTTATACTCCTTTTACCTTAAATGACCTTCTTTGATGCCATTTGCTCCTGCTTCCTGTTGCTCTTGAAACTTTACGTGTACTTCTTGTGTACCTCATCTTCCTTCTCACTCGTTCCTAGTACCCATCTATTTCCTTTAGGTGGATTTCACATCTTATTGGTTTTACGATCTCTAGATCGTCATACAAGATGCTTTACTTAGCATTCTCATAGCTTTTGATTGTTACTCTCGTCTTAGCCATTAATCCCTTTAAGGCTTTCCTTCATCTTCCTTTCCCCAAATGTTTTTAGCCTTTCCACCTCTCCCTTCTTAATTAGAGTATTTACCTTCACAAGGTTTTGTTCATTAACTATCTCAATCCTATCATTCTCTCTGTCAAGTGATCCTAAGGCCGTCGTCTCTTGAGTCTTCTTATTCTTAATGTCTATCTCATTTCCCGTTTTAGGGCATAGTCCTCACTACATCCCTATCCATTTTAGGGTGTCATTTATTCTTCTGGATTATCTTGTTGTTACAAGTTATTTTCTTCAACTGGATTCATCTGAAATCCTTATTTGGTTTCTCTGCTCTTTGAGAGTAGGTCACACCTAGCCATCCTAGTAAGTCCTTACCCGCTCATGTCTTTTAATGAGGTTCTTATTGCAATTCTATTTAAGATGGTTCATCTGTTGGTGACCTTAGTTAGGGATTTTCTACTTCCATTGTAAACCCCACTTCTTTAGGATAAGAAAACCAGGGAAAGAACAAGTTAACACGGGTAAGAAAACCGAACCAGTTCACGAGCCCCAATCGATAGAGAAAGGTTAAACCGGGAAATTTATGGATCCCGAGTGACCTAAAGAGTCAAAAAAAGTCATGAGAAAGGACTTTAGGATGAATTGGAGGTCAAAACTAAACCGATTGAGGTGAACCGGACCTGAACCGGATTGAACCAGTTTGAACTACTATTGAATCGATTTCTAAATGCATTTTTCTATGTGGATTTGAAATTTCAAATTGGAGAATCAAGGCCACCATTTGATAGATAATGAATTTAGATAAATTTACAAATTTTTTATTTTTAAAAACTCAGTCGAATCGGGCATGAACCGGCCGGTTTAAGCATTTAACCCGGTTCGGACTGGTCTGGTCTGGTTCAGAATAGTGTCGTCTTCTTCTTTAAGATGACAGCACTGTTCACTCACCGAAAAATCAAGCAGTGCCGACGAAGATGAAAAGTTTCTGGCCAGGGAGTTTCAAGCAATGAATAACCACCATTAAGGCACCAATCGGACGACCAAGAAGTCCTCAAGCTTCCTATATAAAGAGTGTCACGCCCCGACCCGGTTTGGTTGGATCCCCGTGATCAACCCGCCACTCTCCCGATTTACTAAAGGGTTTTCCCTTATATTATAAATCGTACAGAGTAAGGCGTTAACTTGCACCTTTTTCCAGGAATATCATAAATCAAAACTGCATAGTAATTTAAATTAGTTGTACCAATCTTGCAGGCATTTAATTGCGCAAGTCCTTTAAGGTTCGGCTTTCCGGGACTTCCTGAAAGAGGTATAAGGGAGGGGGTGAGTACAACTACTCAGTGAGTGGGATTCAAATCTTTTAACTTTCAAGAAAAACATTTATATGGAGTGTGTCAGACTCCTTTGTTTTCAAAAAAATCATTTCATTTAAAAATTCATCTTTTTCCATTATTTCTTAGTTATCGATGTGTCATCACCCAACACACATCCTTCATAATGAAGGTTACACACATTCGCAAGTCAGTATCACTACTGAACCCGCTAGTGGCTTCGGAGCGACTTTTCCTGCCACCCGGATAGAAGTACGACCACTTCTACCCTGGGAATGAGTGGATGTACGAAACATCTGACCCACAATCCCGAAATCACTTCTTCGTGTCCGTATGAGGACAGAGACCTCATCCTGTCCCCACCCCGGTCTCATGCGCTTAGTGCTACTCCAGATTTCGCACAGACACCTGGAACGACGAACTGCCCTTATAGCCACCAGGTCGTCCAGTGCCCTTAGGATGCATCACTACCCCTCATGGGCGTCTTGATGATCCCGTACTCATAGTGCATGCACAAACAAAATTTTCTTATATTGCCATGTAATCTGTGGTGCCACTAGTCCAACGGCCCCGACTCTCAACTCAACCCGTAGCTGTTTGTGTTGACTAGTCCGTCGACCTGTCATGTCGCACTGCCGCTAGTTGACTGAGCATGTCGGTCCCATCTTGGTACCATGGCCAAACAATTCACTTATTAAGTTTTATGGCACATATATCATATTTGTTTACGAGCTCCTGCTCGTGCCAACTGGCCTTGGGCCCACTGTACGAGATTTTCAAAATCGGGCATTTAGCCCCCAAGTTCCAAAACCGAGGCCCTTGGCCTATCAGAGCTATTCGAGCTCCCGTCGAGAAGGTCTCCCAAATAGTTTAAGCATTGGCACACAGTCAGGGGAGAACACTTTCGACAAAATAGGTTTTCACTGTCCATTATACCAATCGGTATAAGGACATCTCCGTTCATAACCGATGAACGGGTTTTCAACTTCCTTCGAGGAAGTCTCATCATACTAACCGGGTATGATCTGAATAACCCACTCACAACCGGTAAGTGGTTTTTAACTTTATAAGGTGTGCTCATCATCCCAATCAGGTATGATGTTTGTAAACCCACTCACAACCGGTAAGTGGTTTTTAACTTTATAAGGTGTGCTCATCATCCCAATCAGGTATGATGTTTGTAAACCCACTCACCCGTTAATGCCGTGAATTCCACTAGACCGGTTCTTGGTATTCACGCGAGCTTGTCCTTGTTGGCGTTCCCGGTACTTCGTGTTCCGGTGAAGGCATGGCGGTCCGAGCTTTCGATCTGGGCAGATAGGTCTCATCCTGAGGTTCATCCTTTCGGTCCTAATTCGGTCGTGGAAAGGCTGAGAAAGTGTTGGGAGGGCTTGAAATGGCCGATTTCAGCTTGGCCGAAATAAGGCAGCTTCGGTCTGCCGGAGTTGCTTCACTATTCCATCATGTCGGCGTTTCTCCAACGATACTCGGATTGATTGGAGTTTGCTATCAGATAGCTGTCTTCCCCCCGGTTCTAAAGAGCCCGACCTTTGTTCAAGTCGAAGCTCTCGTTCGAGCTTTACCGGGAAATGGAGCAGTAGAGAGAGAGAGAGAAGTGTTCAGGTGTGAGGAGAATGAAATGGGGATGAACTCTTTATATAGTTGTAAAACCCGTGTATTAAATGGGCGAGATTTATTACTGATATTAATATTGCATAAATTATTGGTATTAATTCCAATAATTTAATTTCGGTATTAATTCTAATAAATTAAATTTCAGTATTAATTCTAATAATTTAATTTCGGTATTAAATTATTTGTATTAATTATATATTAATTTAATTTCGATATTAAATTTCGGGTTACAAAAAAAATTCATACTTCCCAGGAGGTCATCCATCCTCACATTACTCTCAAGTAAGCACACTTAACTTTAAAATTCTTATGGAATCTAGTTCACTTGAACCATTTTGGTTTTTATTTTCTAATTTGTCTTAACTTTCTTTTCCAAGGTTCACCCGAGAGTTGTAAATTCCCAACTTGCCCGTTCAGAAATAATCGGATTTGTGAACCGGTTCTAAATCCTCACTTGGTTTGACCGGTTCTTTTCCTGGTTTTCCTTAGCTCAAAAGGGCGGGTTTTACAAAGAGCCACTCCTCATTCATCCTCCACTCTCTCCCACTGCTCCAAAGCTCGAACCAAAGCTCTGACTTGGGCATTTTTCTGAGCCAAAGAAGGTGAGGTCGGGTTCATTAGTTTTGGGGAGAAGTCAGTTACCCAATGGTAGTCTCCATTTGCTCCGAGGGTCGCCGGAGGAACGCCAACATGATAGAACATTGAAGTAGCTCCGATGGGCCAAAGCTGTCCTGTTTCGGACGAGCTGAATTTGAGCCCTTCTCATGCCAAACAAAGCCTCCCAACACTTCCATAGCCCTCATACAGTTGAATTAGAGCTAAAAGATAAGTCAATTTGGCTCCCCTCTATAATTTCTGATCAGTGCTAGAGAGAGAACCGACGAAACTTCACTAATCAAATTCTCCCTCAATTTGACATCAATTGATGTGATTCTTGATCCTAGGAGAAACCTTAGGATGAGAGTTATCTGCTCAGATTAAAAGCTCAAACCATTGCACCCCCAACGGTAAGCTTTTGAAACTATCTAAATCTAAGTCCAGTTTTACGGCAAAGATCCGTTTGAGCTCATTACGACATCAAATCATGCGATTCAAAGTGCAATTGAATTGTATAGATGTGTAGGAACTCAAATCTACCTTCAATTTTAACAATTAACTTTGATTGATCGGTCAATTTGATGAAATCAAATCCGGTCAATTTGGAAGGTTGAAATTGGGGAAATTTTGGGGATTTCGAAAATTCGAGGGACTAAAGTGTAATTTCCTAAAATTGAGGGCCAATTGGGCATGAAAAATATGATGGAGGGCCAATTGGTCAATTTTTGGAATTATTGGGGTCAATTTTATCATTTTTGGAAAGTTGGTGCAAAATGGTAATTTTGGAAAAGTTGGGACCAAATTGGGAATTTGGGAATCTTGAACCCCTATTTGTGATTTTGAATAAATTGTGGCCCCAAAGTGAATTTTAGAAGTTTCGGGACTCAATTTGGGGAAAAAATGGCATTAGGGACCTAAAGTTAAAGAAAATGAACTTTAGTGACCTAATTGCAAATATTTGAAAAGTTTGGTTATTTCATTCATTGGTGATAAATGAAGGCTATTAGGCCAAAAGATAATAAATAGGGATGTTCATATTGTGTAGGAACACGATGTATCGAGAACGCCAGACATGACAAGTTTGGGTGAAGGCAAAAAGCAAGTTAAGAGGAAATTTATTGCACTATCGGGTGAGTGAGATTTTTATATATACCCGGTTGGGATGATAAACACCTTGGAAATGAAAACCCACTATTAAGTGGAATTTTAAACATCACACCTGAAGGGAGTGATGTGGAAATTATGTGAAAAAACTACTTACTGGTTGTAAGTAGATCATACTCGATTGGTTTGATGAACTTCCAGGAAGGAAATAGAAAACTCATTCATCGATTATGATCAAAGATGTCCTCACACCCGGTTGGTGTGACGGATGGCTAAAAGATTATTTTTGTTGGAAGTGCTATACCCTAACTGTGTGCCACTACTTTAACTTTTTGGGAGATCTTCTTGACGGGAGCTCGAATAGCTCAAATAGGTCGGAGGCCTCGATTTTGGAACTTTGGGGTTAGAATCCCCGATTTTGAAAATCTCGTACATTGGACCCAAGGCCAGTTGGCACGAGCAGGAGCTCGTAAACGAACATGAGTTTAAGCCATAAAAACTTTAAATAAATTATATGTTTGGCCATGGTACCAAGACAGTTTTGACATACTCGATGAAATGGTGGCAGTGCAACATGACATGTCGACGGGCCAGTCGAGATAAATAGCTGCAGGTCGAGTTGAGGGTCGGGGCCGTTGGTCCAGTGGCACCAAAGATTAAATGGCTTATGAGGAAAACTATTATTTTGTGCATGTACTCAGGTATGAGACCTTCAAGATGCCCAAGAGGGGTAGTGATGCGTACTTGGGGCTACTAGATGACATGGTGGAGATAAGGGTAGATTTGTCGTGCTAGTAGTCAGGGAAGTTCGATATAGCTTCATGCGCATGAGACCAGGGTGGGGTCGAGATGAGGTCTTTGTACTCATACGGACACAGAGTTTTCTTTATGGGATTGAGGGTCGGATGTTGCGTACATCCACTTATTCTTACGGTAAAAGTGGACGTGCTTCTATCTAGGTGGCTAGTAAAGTGGCTTTGACGCCACAAGTGGGTGCAGTGGACGTACTGCCCTGCGAATGTGTGTTCCTTTTATGATGAAGGGCGTGTGTTGGTTGATAAACACACCGTTTGTGATTAATGATGAGGAATGTCTATGAAAACTGATATTTTGAGGACAAAATGTTTTAAAGAAAATAAGGAGTTTGGCACACTCCAATTCAAACTATTTTCAAAAATTCAAATTTTAAAACACCTATTCACTGAATCGTTGAACTCATCTCCTCCCTTATACCCTTTTTCAAGTAACTAAGGGAAAGCCTACCCAAAGATCTCAAGTTAGCCACACCTGTAAGACATGTATGTTAAGTTTAAATTTCATGCAGTTTTGATTAATGTTATTCTAGATAAGGTACAGGTTTAAAGGGTGCCTTACTCCTTATGGTTTGAAAGAATGAGAAAACCCTTAATAAACCGGGAGAGTGGTGTCTTGATCATGGAAATCTGACCAAACCCAGTTGGGGTGTGATAACTTGGGTGGTATTAGAGCATATTTCCTCGAATACATTATAAATACTAAATAACATAGTAATTGATAGGATTAATTTTAAAATTTTCAGATGGCCTCAAGGAAAGTAGCTAAACAAACCTGCGCTACCTTAACCATACCAGAAGCCAGAAAGAACCCCATCCAAAGGGAGGAAATGAACTAGGAATATATTGACGGACCCTTGGAGTAATCTCAGGTGCAAGAGGACTCGACAAGAAAGCCTCCAAGGTGTTCAGGCTCAAGGAAGGCAAGGCATCAAACCATCAGCAATCCCTTAAAAAGGCCCCACAATGCTCAAAGTCTGGGAGGAACCACAAAAATCCATGTAAGGAGATGACCTGTTATAAATGTGGGTAATAGGAACACTACATTAGAAGATGCATGACATTTCAGAGTACAAGACCTAAGAGGATTTGTTATGAGTGTAAGAGGGTGGAATACATAACAAAGAATTGTCCCACATTGCAAGGAATCCAAGTGATACATTCCAATAAGAACGCCTCCACCCTTATAGAAGCCTGAAGGGATAAGATTACATGAACCACAATTGTGGCTAGGGAACCCAATCTCACCAAGAAGGAAGTCCTGCTAGACCATAGTTTAGTACTAAGAATTCCCCAAACTGTCATTTTAACAATCTCCCTCAAGAGATGTTATAACCCCATAACTGTATTCTTACTTCGGTGAATAAGATTATGAGTTCCTGAAAATTTCTCTGTCCCTTAACAATACTATTATATGCCTCAATTACTGAGGAAGGATCACAGAAAGAAGATCATGAGTAAAACCTTATGAAAACCAAGAAAGAGAAAAATATAGATAAAGGGAATTTTCTTTTAAGGGAGCACTACAATCCACCTAGGAGCAAAGAAGGAAACACCTCCTCTATAGAAGACAAGCCGAATGATGAAAGACAACTAGGATATCTCAAGACAACAAGGTATGATCTACTTTGAAAAAAAAACAATGGAGCCAAGTAGGGTTGTAGACTAACCAAGTGAGGAAGGGAGAGATGGAAAGGCCATAACAGTGGAAAGGAAGGATAAAGGAAAACCTTGAAGAAATAAATGGCTAAAAATGAAATGATGACCACACTCAAGCCATAAGGAGGATTTAGTAAGTCCCACATAAAGAGGTCTTGGGGCAAATAACACCTAAACTTTTCACAAGGAAGGAGACTCGTGGAAGGCATAAACATTCCAACTAAGAAGTAATGGACCAAGTGATGAAGGATGAGGAGATGAAGTGCACGCTGAGGAGAAAGAACTGAGGGAAGTATACTAAGAGGACCCAAGGAGAAAGTTAAACCCAAAGAGCGGGTAAGTAGGAAATATCATCAAATGATGTAATAACAAGTGAAAATGGGTGGGCTATGTCATGCTCCAATCCAGTTTGGTCGGATCCCCATGATTAACCCGCCACTCTCCCGATTTATTAAAGGGGTTCCCTTATTATGAACTGTAAAGAGTAAGGCATCCTTTAAACCTGCACCTTTTTCCTAAAACTGTATAACATTTTAAATTCATCATACTTGTGTCACAGGCATCTTAGTTGATGGTTTTTAACGGTAGGCTTTCCAAAATCTCCTGAAAGGGATATAAGGGAGGGGGTGAGTATGACTACTGAGTGAATGAATTTTCAAAAGTTTAGACTTTTAAGAAACATTTATTATTGGAGTGTGCTAGACTCCTTTCTTTCAAAAGCATTTCATTTGAAATCTCAGGTTTATCACCATTTCTTTTTAACCACGGTGTGTCATCACCCAACACACATCCTTCATCATGAAGATTACACACATTCGTAGGTCAGCATGACAACTGAACCCACTTGTGGCTTCGGAGTGACTTTACCGGCCACCCGAATAGAAGTTCATCCACTTCTACCCTAAGAATGAGTGGATGTTCATGACATTCGACCCTCATTCTTGAAATAAATTCTTCGTGTCCGTTATGAAGACCGAGACCTCATCCCGTCCCCACCCCGGTCTCATGCGCTTAGTGCTACTCCAAATTTTGCACGGTCACCTACTACGACGAACTGCCCTTATACTCACCGCATCGTCCAATGCCCTTAGAACGCATCACTACCCCTCTTGGGCATCTTGATGGTCCCGTAATCAGAATGCATGCACAATCAATAATTTTCTCATTATGCCATATAATTTGTGGTGCCAGTAATCCAACGGCCCTGACTCTCAACTCAACCCACAGTTGTTTGTCTTGACTGGTCCGTCGACCTGTCATGTCACACTGTTGCTAGTTGACTGAGTATGTCGGTCCTATCTTGGTACTATGGCCAAACAATCCCTTTATTTATAGTTCTATGGCATATAATTCATATTTTTTTACAAGCTCTTGCTCGTGTCAACTAGCCTTGGGCCCATTGTACGAGATTTTCAAAATCGGGCATATTAGCCCCCAAGTTCCAAAACCGAGGCCCTCGGCTTATCAGAGCTATTCGAGCTCCTGTCAAGAAGGTCTCCCAAATAGTTTAAGCATTGGCACACAGTCAGGGGAGAGCACCTCCGACAAAATATATTTTCAACTGTCCATTATACCGACTAGATATAAGGACATCTCCACTCATAACCGATGAACGAGTGTTCAACTTCGTTTGAGGAAGTTTCATCATACCAACCGAGTATGATCTACTTACAACTAGTAAGTAGTTTTTCCGCATGATTTTCACATCACTCCTCAAGTTGTGATGTTTAAAATACCACTTGGTATTGGGTTTTTATTTCGAGGTATTTATTATCCCCAACTAGGTATGATAGAAAATCCCACTCACAACCGGTAAGTGGTTTTTTTTAACTCGAAATTGTGCTCATCATCCCAACCGGGTATGACATTAGTAAACCCCCTCACCTGTTAATGCCGTGAATTCCATTGGACCGGTTCTTTGTATTCACGTGAGCTTGTCTTTGCTGGCATTCCCAGTACTTCGTGTTCCTACATGGTATGAACATCTCGGTTCATTATCCTTTGGCCAAATAGCCTTCATTCATTCCAAATGAATAAGAAAGTCAAACTTTCATTTATTTGTAATTAGATCCCTAAAGTTATTTTTCTTTAACTTTAAGTCCTTAATGCTGGTTTTTCCTCAAATTGAGTCCCGAAACTTTTAAAATTTACCATAGAACCTCAATTTATTCCATTTCACAAAAAGGGGATTAATTTCCCAAATTTCCAATTTGGTCCCCCAACTTTTCCAAAATTACCATTTTTCCCTTCCTTTACAAAAATTGTAAGTTTCACCCCAAAAATTCTAAAATTCCTCAATTGGCCCTCTAACATTTGTATCATACCCAATTGACCCTCAATTTTAGGAAATTGCATTTCGGTCGCTCGAATTTTTGAAAATCCCCAATTCCCCCAATTTTTTCCACAATACCAACTCTTTAACACGGTCGAATTTGATTTCATTAAATTGACCAAACAAACACCTCTAATTGTTGAAATTGAAGTTGAAATTGAGTTTCTCCATGTTCATACAATTCCATAAAACTTTAAATCATGATTTTTAACATCAGAATGAGCTCAAATGGAGCTTCACCGGAAAACAGACCATAGAGAGAGAAAGCTTCGATTACTCGCTGGTGAAGGCATGACGATCTAAGCTTTCAATTTGAGTAGATAGCTCTCATCCTGAGGTTATTCCCTAGAATCAAGAATCACATCAATTGATGTCGAATTGGATTAGAATTGTCACTGAAATTTGGTCGACTCTCTCTAACACCGATCGGAAATTGTAAAGTGGAGCCAAATTGGCTCACCTTTCGGTCCTAATTTAGCCGCGGAATGGCTGAGAAAGTGTTGGGAGGGCTTGGTTTGGCCTGAGGAGGGCTCGAAATGGCCAATTTTAGCTTGGTTGAAATAGGGCAGCTTCGGTCCGTTGGAGCTTCTTCACTGTTCCATCTTGCTGGTGCTTCTCCAGCGATTCTCGGATTGACTGGAGTTTGCTATTAGATAGCTAACTTCTCCCCAGTTCTAAAGAGCCCAACCTCTCCTTCCAAGGTTAAGAAAAATGTTCAAGTCGAAGCTCTGGTTTGAGCTTAATCGGGAAATGGAGCAGTAGAGAGAGAGAGAGAGAGAGAGAAGTGTTTGGTTGTGTAGAGAATGAATGGGAATTATATGGGAGAGATTTATTACTAGTATTAATATTGCCGTAAATTATTGGTATTAATTCCAATAATTTAATTAAGGTATTAAATTTTGTATTAATTCCAATAATTGAATTTAGATATTAAATTATTGGTATTAATTACAATAATTAAATATATATTAATTTATAACTATTTATGATAAGGCGTATGTTTGCATAAAATTTTTTTACCAAAATTTCGGTTTACAAAAAAAATCATACTTCCCAAGAGGTCACCCATCCTCGCACTACGGGCAAGCAAACTTAACTTCAGAGTTCTTATGAAATCTCATTCAGTTGAACCAATTTGGTTTTTCTCTTCTAATTTGACTTAAGTTTCTTTTCCAAGGTTTAATGAAACCTTTAGATCACCTGTAAGTTGTAAATTTCCAAATTGCTTGTTCCCAAATGATCAGGTTTGTAAACCGACTCGATTTTCTTACTCGGTTTGACTGGTTCTTTTCCCGGTTTTCCTTAACTCAAAAGTGCGATGTTTACAGGCTACCCATCATAAGAAAATAAATGAAAGAACATCCGAAAAACATTGGAAAAGTAAGCCCTCTAATTTGGAAGAGGGTAAGGAGAAAACAACCAATGACATCAAGACTGGTTGTGGCCCACACTCGCTTAATAGCGCCCAAGGATTGGATGGATGGACATGAAGAGTGCTAGAAACCAATCTATCAGCAGGAGCTCTTCGAAGAGAGGATAAGGAACAAAAAGGAAATGGAGGACAGTGAAGAATAAAGAGCGGGCAACAATACCGATCTCACAAGGGTGTAAGAAAGGAAAGAAGGAAAACCTCCAAGAAGCATTAGAGAGGTTGAATCAAGACGAGAATCCTTAGGTAGAGTATACAAGTAGGAAGTGAGACCTCAAAAAGGGAAGTTCCAAAGCTAAAGAACCACCAAATGGATCCAAAGAGGCTTAAACTGACATAAAAGAACCTCATAAAGAACCATAAGTGGTTAAGGGTATGTTAGAATGGCCAAAGGGTAAACCTAGAAATTTATGGATCCTAGTGACCTAAAGAGTCACAAAAGTCATGAGAAAGGACTTTAGGATGAATTGGAGGTGAAAACCAAACCGGTTCAGGTGAACCAAACCTAAACCGGTTTGAACCACTATTGAACTAATTTTAAATTCATTTTTCTAGGTCGCTTAGAAAATTCAAATTGGGGAATTGAGCCCACCATTTGATAGATACTAAATTTAGATGAATTTAAAAAATTTTAATTTTGAAAAACTCGGTCGAATTAGGCTCGAACTAGCTGATTGAAGCATTAAACCCGGTTCGGACCGGTCCAGTTTGGAACAGTGTCGTCTTCTTTCTTCAGATGATAGCACTGTTCACTCATCAAAAAATTGAGCAGTAGCGGCAAAGATGAAAAGTCTATGGCCAGGGAGTTTCAGGCAATAAATGACCTCCATTAAGGCACCAATCGGATGGTAGAGATGTCCCGAGCTTCCTATATAAAGAGACACTCCTCATTCATCCTCCCCACACCTAAAAACTCCATTCTCTTCCCACTGCTCCATTTTTTGGTGAAGCTCAAACCAGAGCTCCAACTTGGGCATTTTTCTGAGCAAAAGAAGGCGAGGTCGGGTTCATTAGATTCAGGGAGAAGTCAGCTACCTAATGGTAGTCTCCATTTGCTCCGAGGGTCGTTAGAGGAACGACATCGTGATAGAACAATGAAGTAGCTCCGGTAAACCTAAGCTGCCCTATTTCAACCGAGCTAAAAATGGCCAATTCGAGCCTTCCTCAAGCCAAACCAAGCCCTCCCAACACTTCCACATCCCTCATACAGCTGAATTAGAGCTAAAAGGTAAGCCAATTTAGCCCCCTCTATAATTTCCGATTAGTGCTAGAGAGTGAATAGACGAAAGTTCACTCACAAAATTCTCCCTCAATTCAGCATCAATTGATGCGATTCTTGTTCCTATGAGGAATCTCAGGATGAGAGCTATTTGTGTAGATTGAAAAGCTCATACCGCCACACCCCCAACGGTAAGCTTTCGAAGCTTTCTCTCTCTAAGTCCAGTTTTTTGGCGAAGCTCCATTTGAGCTCATTCTGACATTAATTCATGCAATTCAAAGTGCAATTGAATCGTATGGATGTGTAGAAACTCAAATATACCTTCAATTTCAACATTTAACTTCGATTTATTGGTCAATTTTATGAAATCAAATCCGGTCAGTTTGGAAGGTTGAAATTGGGAAACAATTGGGGATTTCAAAAATTCAAGGGACTAATTGGCATGGAAAAGATATTGGTGGACCAATTGGTCAATTTTTGGAATTATTGGGGTCAATTTTACCATTTTTGTAAAGTAGGGGCAAAATGGTAATTTTGGAAAAGTTGGGACCAAATTGGGAAAATTTGGGAAACCGGAACCCCTTGTTGTGATATTGAATAAATTGAGGTCCCAAAGTGAATTTTAGAAGTTTTGAGACACAATTTGGGGAAAAATTGGCATTAGGGACCTAAAGTTAAAGAAAAAGAACTTTTGGGACCTAATAGTAAATAATTGAAAAGTTTGGGAATTTCATTCATTCGTGATGAATTAAGGCTATTAGGCTAAAGGATAATGAACAAGGATATTCATATGGTGTAGGAATATGAAGTACCGGGAACGCCAGCCAAGACAAGTTCGCATGAAGGCAAAAAGCCAGTAAAGAGGAAATTTACTACACTATCGAGTGAGTGGGATTTTTATATCATACCTGGTTGGGATGATAAGCACCTCAGAAATGAAAACCTATTATTAATTGGAATTTTAACCATCACATATGAAGGGAGTGATGTGGAAATTACGCAGAACAACTACTTAACAGTGGTAATTATATCATACCTGGATGGTTTGATAAACTTCCTAGAAGGAAGTAGAAAACCCATTCATCAATTATGATCTGTGATGTCCTCACACCCGATTGGTGTGATAGACAACTAAAAGATTATTTTTATCGTAAGTGCTCTCCCTGACTGTGTGCAACTGCTTAAACTTTTTGGGAGACCTTGACGAGAGCTTGAATAGCTTAGATAGGTCGGAGGCCTCAATTTTGGAACTTGGGGGCTAGAATGCCCGATTTTGAAAATCTCATATAGTGAGCCCAAGGCCAACTGACACGAGCAGGAGCTCGTAAACAAACATGAGTTTAAGCCATGAAAACTTTAAATAAATGATATGTTTGGCCATGGTACCAAGACAAGACCGACATACTCGATGGACTGGTGGTAGTGCGACATGACAGGTTGACGGACAAGTCGAGACAAACAATTGTAGGTCGAGTTGAGGATCGGGGTGGTTAGACCAGTGGCACCAAAGATTAAATGGCTTATGAGGAAAATTGTTGTTTTGTGCATGCACTGAGGTACGAGACCTTCAAGATGCCCAAGAGGGGTAGTGATGCGTCCTAGGGGCAACTGGATGACATGGTGGAGATAAGGGCAGATTTGTCATGCCAACAGTCAAGGAAGCTTGATGTAGCTTCATGTGCTTGAGACTAAAGTGGGGTGGGGATGAGCTCTCAGTCCTCATACAGACATGCAGTTTTCTTTATGCGATTGAGGGTCAGATATTGCGTACATCAACTCATTCTCAGGGTAGAAGTGGACGTGTTTATATCTAGGTGGTCGATAAAGTCACTCCGATGCCACAAGTGGGTGCAATGGATGTGCTGCTCTATGAATGTGTGTTCCCTTTATGATGAAGGGCATGTGATGGTTGATAAACACACTGTTTGTGGTTAATGATGAGAAATGACTATGAAAACTGAGATTTTGAGGATGAAATGTTTTAAAGAATATAAGGAGTCAAGCATACTCCAATTCAAACTATTTTCTAAAAGTAAAATTTTAAAACACCTCTGCCTCATACTCATATATCCACTTCATTCATTGAAAAGGATTGAAGCTGAACTAAGTAGGTGGGGGTACTTGGTGGACTTTCATGAAGTTGGCATAGACATCCCAATAATTGTCCCATGCCTCTTTCCTAGTGGGATTCCCTTCTAGTTGTTGTGGGGCTGGAGGAGGTGTTGGGCTCCTTGAGGAAGGAACAAGTTCCTATTGTCTTGGAGGAGGATATGTAATGCCCTCTAGTTCTAGTAGGGCTCCCACAAGTTTCTAATAATCCTTAGCCATATCCTTGGGCACTCCCTTCTCACCCTTCAGGAATCATTGAATAGCTGCCTCACTGGGGTATGCGTCTTTTTCAAAGTCAAGTGTGGAGGATTGGATTTCACGACGAACTTTCTAGGGATTCTCCTTCCTACATGATAATTAAGGTTTCATTAGTGTAAGGGCATAATATTGATAATGCTTCAAGGGAACTTAGCTTAGATACCACACAAGTTGTCATGCCCCGACTCAGTTTGGTCGGATACCCATGAACAACCCGCCTCTTCCTTGGTCCAAGAGGGATTTCCCCCTTTTTTAATCAAGAGGAGCTAGGAAAAATTTCAGCCATGTTCCTTGTAATAACATATATCAATAAAAATGCAAGCTTAAAAAGAAAATAATTTTAAGCATACCTGACAAGAAATAGGTCCTAGTGTTTTCTTTAGTCATTTTATCTACTCCTGAAAAGTGATAGGAATAGAGGGTGAGTTTCTACAATTCAGTGAATGGTTGTTTGAAAAAAATGTTTTTATAAAATAGTTTTTAATTGCAGTGTGCCAAACTCCTTATTTCCTTTAAGATTATTTCTTTCTCTAATTTTGGTTTTCAAACACTTTTCCTCATTATCCACAATCGATGTGTTTAACAATCAACACATGCCATTCATCATGAAGAGATCACACATTCGCAGGTGTCAAAGCGACTTTACCGACCACTTAGATAGAAGCCTGTCCACTTCTACCCTGGGTATTTGTGGATATTCGTGACATCCGACCCTCAAACCTGAAATAAACTCTATGTCGTATGAGGATAGAGACCTTATCCCGACCCCACCCCGGTCTCATGCATATGAAATTGCGTCGAGCTTCCCTGACCGCTGGCACGACAAACTATCCTTATCTCCACCGTGACGTCCGGTAGCCCCTAGGACACATCACTACACCTCTTAGGCATTTTGATGGTCTTGAACCTTAAGTGCATGCACAAACAACAATTTTTACATAGATATTTATCTTTGGTGCCACTGATCCAACGACTCCGACCCTCAACTCGACCTGTAGCTATTTATCTAGACCTGTCTGTCTACCTATTGCTGTCACACTACCGCTAGTCCATCAAGTTTGTCGGTCCTGTCTTGGTACCATGGCCAAATAACATAAATCATTCATTAAGAATTTTCAAGGCTTATCATTATGTTTGTTTACGAACACCTGCTTGTGCCAACTGGCCTTGGGCCCACTGTACATGATTTTCCGAAACAGGGCATTTTAGCCCCAAGTTCAAAACCGAGGCCTCTGGCCTATTTGAGTTATTCCAGCTCTCATCAAGAAGGTCTCCCAAAGGTTTTAAGAATTCGCACACAGTCATAGGAGAACACTTCTAAAAAAATAAAAATTTCCATCAATCACACCAACCGGGTGTCATGACATCTTCTCTTACAACCGATAAGAGGGTTTTCTACTTCCTTCTAGGAAGTCCATCATACCAACCGGGTATGATCTACTTATAACTGCTAAGTAGTTTTCCTGCATAGTTATTGTCATGCCCCGATCTGGTTTGGTCGGATCCCCGTGATCAACCCGCCACTCTCCCGATTTATTAAAGGGTTTCCCCTTATTATAGATCGTCAAGAGTAAGGCGTCCTTTAAACCTGCACCTATTACAGGAATAACATAAACAAAACTACATAATAATTTAGATTTATCATACCTGTATCACAAGCATCTTAGTCGATTGTCTTTAAGGGTAGGCTTTCCGAAATCTCCTGAAAGGGGTATAAGGGAGGGGGTGAGTACAACTATTCAGTGAATGGGATTCAAATCTTTTAAATTTCAAGAAAAACATTTTTATGGAGTGTGCCACACTCCTTTCTTTTCAAAAATTCCTTCATTTAAAAATTCAGGTTTTTCCATTATTTCTTAGTTACCGGTGTGTCATCACCTAAGACACATCCTTCATCATGAAGGTTACACACATTCGCAAGTCAGTATCACTACTAAACCAGCTAGTGGCTTCAGAGTGACTTTTCCTGCCACCCGGATAGAAGTACGACCACTTCTACCCTGAGATCGAGTGGATGTAAGTGACATCCGACCCTCAATCCTAAAATTGGTTCTTCGTGTCCGTATGAGGACAAGACCTCATCATGTCCCCACCTCAGTCTCATGCGCTTGGTGCTACTCCAATTTCGCATAGACACCTACAATGATGATCTGCCCTTATACTCACCAGGTCGTCCAGGGCCCTTAGGACACATCACTACCCATCATGGGTGTCTTGACGATCCCGTACTCATGGTGCATGCACAAACAATATTTTTTCATATTGTCATGTAATATGTGGTGCCACTGGTCCAACGACCCCGACTCGACTCAACTCAACTCACAGTTGTTTGTCTTGACTGGTCCGTCGATCTGTCATGTCGCACTGCCGCTAGTTGACTGTGCATGTCGGTCCTATCTTGGTACCATAGCCAAACAACTCACTCATTAAGTTTTATGACACATATATCATGTTCGTTTACAAGCTCCTACTCGTGCCAACTGACCTTGGATCCATTGTACGAGATTTTCAAAATCGGGCATTTAGCCCCCCAAGTTCCAAAACTGAGGCCCCCAGCCTATAAGAGCTATTCGAGCTCCCATCAAGAAGGTCTCCCAAATTGTTTAAGCATTGGTACACAGTCAGGGGAGAGCACTTCCAACAAAACATATGTTTTCTCTATCCATTATACCGCCCGGGTATAAGGACACATCCGTTCAAAACCAATGAACGGGTTTTCAACTTCCTTCGAGGAAGTCTCATCATACCAACCGGGTATGATCTACTTAGAACCGGTAAGTAGTTTTTCCGCATAATTTTCACATCACTTCCTCTAAGTAGTGATATTTAAAATACCACTAAATAGTGGGTTTTCATACTGAGGTACTTATCATTCCCAATCGGGTATGATATAAAATTTCCACTCACAATCGGTAAGTGGTTTTAAAATTTTAAGTTGTGCTCTTCATCCCAAGCAGGTATGATGTTAGTAAACCCACTCACCCGTTAATGCAGTGAATTCCACTAGACCAATTCTTTGTATTCACACGAGCTCGTCCATGTTGGCGTTCCCGGTACTTCATGTTCCTACACGATATGAACATCCTTGTTCACTATTACTCGACTTAACAACCTTTATTCATTTCCAATAAATTAGAAAACCCAAACTTTTTAGTTATTTGCAATTAGCTCCCTAAAGTTATTTCTCTTTAACTTTAAGTCCCCAAATGCCAGTTTTTCCTCAAATTGAGTCTCGAAACTTTAAAAATTTATCTTGGAACCTCAATTTATTGAATTTCACAAAAAGGGGGTTTGATTTCCCAACTTTTCCAAAATTACCATTTTGCCCTTCCTTTACAAAAATGGTAAGTTTTGCCCCAAAAATTCCAAAATTCCTCAATTAGTCCTCTAACATTATTTTCATACCCAATTGATACTCAATTTCATAAAATTGCATTTTGGTCCTTTGAATTTTGAAAATCCCCAATTTTCCCCCAATTCTAACTTCTTAACACAGTAGAATTTGATTTTATCAAATTGACCCATCAAACATTTCCAATTGTTGAAATTGAAGTTGAAATTGAGTTTCTACATGTTCATATGATTATTTAGAAATGTAAATCAAAAGTTTTAACACTGGGATGAGCTCAAACGGAGCTTCGCCAAAAAATGAACTATAGAGAGAGAAAGCTTCGATTACCCACCGGTGAAGGCACAGCAGTCCGAGCTTTTGATCTGGGCAGATAGCTCTCATCCTGAGGTTCATCCTAGAATCAAGAATCACATCAATTGATGCTGAATTGGATTTGAATTTCATCATTGAATTTCGGTCGATTTTCTCTCTAACACCGATCGAAAATTGTAAAGGGGAGCCGAATAGGCTTACCTTTCGGTCCTAATTCGGCCGTGGAAGGGCTGAGAAAGTGTTAGGAGGGCTTGGTTTGGTTTGAGTAGGGCTCAAAATGGCTGATTTCAGCTTAGCCGGAATAGGACAGCTTTGGTCCACCGGAGCTACTTCACTGTTCCATCATGTCGACGCTTCTCCAGCGATTCTCGGATTGACTGGAGTTTGCTATCAGATAGTTGCCTTCTCCTCGGTTCTAAAGAGCCCGACCTTTGTTCAAGTCGAAGCTCTAGTTCAAGCTTCACCGGGAAATGGAGCAGTAGAGAGAGAGAGAGAGAGAGAGAGAGAGAGAGAGGTGTTCAGGTGTGAGGAGAATGAATGGGGATGACCTCTTTATATAGGGTAAAAATCGTGTATTATATATGAGAGATTTATTACTAGTATTAATATTGCCATAAATTATTAGTATTAATTCTAATCATTTAATTTACGTATTAAATTATTTGTATTAATTAGAATAATAAAATATATATTAATTTTTGGCTATTTATGATAAGGCGTACTTTCTCATAAAAGTTTTTGACTGAAATTTCGGGTTACAAAAAAAATCATACTTCCCAAGATGTCACCCATCCTCACACTATTCTCGAGCAAGCACTTTTAATTTCAAAATTCTTATGAATTCTCATTCAGCTGAACCAATTTGGTTGTTATCTTCTAATTTATCTTAAGTTTCTTTTCATAAGTTTAATGAACCCTTTGGATCACCCGAAGTTGTAATTTCCAATTTGCTTGTTCCCAAATGATCAGGTTTGTAAATTGGCTCGGTTTTCTTACTCGATTTGACCAGTTCTTTTCCCGATTTTCCTTAACTCAAAAGTGCGGGGTTTACAACTCTCCCCTCCTTTTAGGAGTTTTGTCCCCAAACCTTAATTAGTAACCTTGCATGAGGAACCATTTTCTTTGATGTCCATTTGTTGTTTGCTTAACATGCAAACTCTTCTCTTGTTCTTTCAATTAGCCCTACCCCCTTCACTTAAGGGATTTCTTTTCCTTTATATTATTTACTCCCTCCATGGAGTTTATTATAACTAGACATACCATACTTTAGGGTATGTTCTTAGATTTTATCTCTTTCTTTGCTTTTGAGCAACATTCTTCCCCTTGAGGTTCTATACTCAAGATTGGAAATTCCAAAATAACTAACCATTTTCGTGTCTAGTTAACCACTTGGTCATTGAAACTCTTAGCTCGACATTCTTTAGAGCACTACGTACCTATTTTCATGGATTTCTTTATCATCACTTTTTTCATCCCATTTCGACTCTTCCTTAATTTGTTACTCTTTACAAATCAGTCCAAATTATGTTTGACTTTTTCATGTTTACGAACCGACTCTTCCTTATTTTGATTCTTATTCTCCTCGGGATGTTGGGCTTGCATGCCCTTGCAGCATGGCATTTTCTAGGACCTGTCTCTGTCCATTTAATTTCTAGAATATCTCCTAGAGTGTCTCTCTTAGCTTTTAGACCTTTAAGGGATCATATAACTTCATCCCTCTTTTCTTTCGATAGCATTCCTCAACTATCCTTTTTACAATTATCATCTCCTCCATCATGCCTTTGAAGTTATGTCTCACATAACCGCATGGATTCCTCTTACCTACTCATCTTTCCCCAACTTCTTTATTGGGTCTTTTCGATTCCCATTGATTGGGTTTTCCAATACTATACTAACAAGCTAGGATTCATCCTTTCTTATGTCCATCCTCGTTCCCAATGACATCCTTTACTCAAGGATTTTACTTTGGCCTTAATCCACTCTTGTTCGAAATCATTTCACAATTCTTTATAGCGAGTTGATTCCTTTCGGTCTACATGTCGATTTGTTTGGTTTTGGGAGTTTTCCTTTTTACAGTTTCATTCTCTACTATTTTCTTCAAGTAGAGACTTTCACCCTAGGCGTTACATGATCCACCTTCTTACCATTTCTTGAAGGTTTCCTTTCTTCATCTCCTTACACCCTTTCTATATTGGGGTATTTTCCCGCTTTCAGTCCTCCATTATTTTAAATTTTTCATTCCATCCTTATTCCTTATTTAAGTAGATTCTGATTATCGGTTTTATTTCGTGTACTCCACCCTATGCCCAACCATCCACTCTTTTAGGCTTTATTATGTGAGTGTGGACCATAATCCATCTTGACATTAGTGGTTGTCCCCCCCCCCACCCTCCCAACCACTTCTTATTTAGGGAGCTTACTTTCCCAAGGTTTCTCGGACGTTCTTTCCTTTATTTTCTTATTATGGGTAGTCTACCCATTCTTACTTGTTACAACATCTATTGATGCTATCTTTCTACCTACTCGTTCCTTGGGTTTCACTTACTCCTTAGGTTCTCCTAGTATGTTTCCCTTGGTTCTTTCATCTCACCATGCACTTCATTTGCAAGTTCGTCTCCTTACCTCTCGTCACCTGGTTCCATTTCTTCTTTATTAGGTCATGTATCATTTCTCATGATTTCTTTATTTGGGAGGTTCTTACCCCTTTCTCCTGTAATTTCTTTTTCATTCATCTTGAAGATACCTTACTTTAAATGATGTCCCTTGATGCTATTCTTTCATGTTTACCTTTACTCTTGAGATCCTACGGGTATGTCTTTCATACTCCATCCTTATTATCACTCGTACCCCAGTACATGTCTATGTCTTCCTTAGGGAGAGCTCACATCCTCCTAGTGTCAAAATCACTTGATTGTCCTTCGAGAGGCTCACTTAACCATCTCATAGCCTTTTGATGGTAAATCCGATCTTGGTCATTAATTTCTTTAAGGATTTCCTTCCTTCATTTTTTTTCAACATTTTAGCCTTTTCACTTCTCCCTTCTTTGTCATGGTTTAAATATATGGTTCTCTCGAATACCAATCCTTTAACTGTCTTTTTCTCTCTATTTTTCTTGTCAAATCGTCTGGGTAGTTGTATCACTCGTCCTTCATGTCCATCCTATTGTCCTTCATAGAGTGTAGTCTTTACTACATCTTTGCCTTTCTTAGGTTTTGTTCATTCTTTTTCGCTGCCCTCTACTACTAGTTTCTTCTTTCTACTTGGTTCTCCTGCTCTCTCCAAACAGGTCACCCTGAGCCACCATGATACTTCCTTCCTTTGAAACATTTCCTAACTAAGGGTTGTTTCCTTATACTCCACATTATGTACATCCGCCCATCCATAATTTCTTCAAGGGTAGTTAGTCGTATGCATCCCTCTAAAGTTTACTTTCATAATGTATTTCCTTATGGAGCGTTCAAATCTTCTTTGTTTCAAGATTTCTTGACAATTATGTGAGAGGCTTGCCTATTCTTTTCTTGGCTTGAGTTTAGTTGTTAATTTGGCCTTTTGTCCTGTTAAGGATTTCTCTCGTCCTTCTTTTCCCGAGTATTTGTCCTTTCCGCCCCTCTCTTCTTTGTTGGAACTCAAATTATGGTTTTCACGTGTATTAGTTCGTTAACTGCCTTACCTCCACCATTCCTTTGGTCTAAGTTTCTTAGGGCAATTGTTTCTCGAGTATTCCTGTCCTTAACGTCCATCTCACTGCCCTTTTTAGGGTGTAGTCCCTTCTACCTCCTGGTCTTCCTTAGACTATCATTTATTTTCTTTGACTATTTTGTTGCCACGATTTGCTTACTTCTGCATGTTGCTCCGAATATCCAATTTGACTTCTCTACTTTTTACAAAGGAAGTCGTAGTTGCAATCCCAAGACATCCCATTTGTCGTCAAACACTCGGCTTGTCTTCTCTTGTGGATGCACTCCCTCCTTTTCTCCTAAATTATTGGAAATTTCTTCTTTAAGGGAGAGTTCTCTTCAGCTACTTTTTGTTCTATTTATGGTTTTATTGAGGTCCTACCTTCAGCCCATTTTTTTTTCTTCCTGCCATATTGTTGTAATCTCGAAAAAAAGTTTCCTCCTGTCTGTGGTTGAAATTTCAAGCATGAGTTGTGTTTCCTTGGAACGGTATCCTTTCAGATTTCCTATAGTTGTGGGGTGTTTATTCTTTTAAAGTATTGTTCTAAATCCTAGTGGTGTGGTACAGTCCATTTCATGTCCTATTTCCTTTGTACTTTATAATAGGTTGTTCCTTGTTTAGTTACCCCAAAATTCTCCTACAATCCTTACCATGACGGTTTTCTTGTCATGCCTTCTTTGCATAATAATCTCCTTCCTTTATCCTTGTGTTTGGATACCTTGAGAGTTTCTTTTGGAGTCTTTTTTTTCAATTGATTACTATAAGAGTCCTTCTAGGTTTCTTGATTCCCTAATTCAGTTTCCTTAACTTTGATGGGATTCTCCTTAGTTTTTATGGTAGTACAGGCTTATTTGGTCACTTTCTTTAGGGCCATCTTACTTGAAGATCACATCATTTTATGGACAAGGTTTTTAGGAATTTGGAGTACCTCATTAATAGAGGAGTACAATATGTTGGGTGTTTTGGCCGTATTACCGAAAATGATCACCAAATAACTAGGGAGCTACGAGATTCTTGATAAGTGTCTTCCTATGTAAGGTTATATGCCCCTTTGCTTGCGTTTATGGCTTCACGCTTGGCTTCCTTTATACTTAGAGTTGTGCCCTCAATAGGTCCTGACACCATTTTTTGGGATACTTCCCCATTTGGTCTTTTGAGATTCCTGCCATGCCTCAGGCATTTGGGAAGCTTCTAGGGTTGTCTTCCTACGAAGATCGGGTGTTGAGTAGAGTCATTCGTAGTTTTCTTGGTTCCTCTCCTAGGAGCCATATGAAAATTTTAGGATAAATCCTATTATTTACTATAGTTTCTAGCCTTGATTATGTATTCGAGGAAATAGGCTATGATACCACTCTAGTTGTCACGCCCCGACCCGGTTTGGTTGAATCCCCGTGATCAGCCTGCCACTCTCCCAATTTATTAAAGGGTTTCCCCTTATTATAGACCGTCAAGAGTAAGGCGTCCAGGTCCCTTAGGACACATCACTACCCCTCATGGGCGTCTTGATAATCCCGTACTCATGGTGCATGCACAAACAATGTTTTATCATATTGCCATGTAATATGTGGTGCCATTGGTCCAACGGTCCCAACTCTCAACTCAATTCATAGTTGTTTGTCTTAACTGGTCAGTCGACCTGTCATGTCACACTGCCGCTAGTTGACGGAGCATGTCAGTCCTATCTTGGTACCATAGCCAAACAACTCACTTATTAAGTTTTATGGCACATATATCATGTTCGTTTATGAGCTCCTGCTCGTGCCAACTAGCCTTGGGCCCACTCTACGAGATTTTCAAAATCGGGCATTTAGCCCCTAAGTTCCAAAACCGAGGCCCCCGGCCTATAAGAGCTATTCGAGCTCTCATCAAGAAGGTCTCCCAAATTGTTTAAGTATTGGCACACAGTCAGGGAAGAGCACTTCTGACAAAACATATGTTTTCTCTATCCATTATACCGCCCGGGTTTTCAACGTCCTTCGAGGAAGTCTCATCATACCAACCAGGTATGATCTACTTACAACTAGTAAGTAGTTTTTCCGCACGATTTTCACATCACTTCCTCTAAGTAGTGATGTTTAAAATACTACTAAATAGTGAGTTTTCATATCGAGGTCCTTATCATTCCCAACCGGTTATATATAAAATTTGCACTCACAATCGGTAAGTGGTTTTAAAATTTTATGTCGTGCTCTTCATCCCAAGCAGGTATGATGTTAGTAAACCCACTCACCCGTTAATGCAGTAAATTCCACTAGACCAGTTCTTTGTATTCACGTGAGCTCGTCCATGTTGGCGTTCCCGGTACTTCATGTTCCTACACGATATGAACATCCTTGTTCACTATTACTCGACTTAACAACCTTTATTCATTTCCAATAAATTAGAAAACCCAAACTTTTTAGTTATTTACAATTAGCTCCCTAAAGTTATTTCTCTTTAACTTTAAGTCCCCAAATGCCGGTTTTTCCTCAAATTGAGTCCCGAAACTTTAAAAATTTATCTTGGGACCTCAATTTATTCAATTTCACAAAAGGGGGGTTTAATTTCCCAAATTTCCAATTTGGTCCCCCAACTTTTCCAAAATTACCATTTTGCCCTTCCTTTACAAAAATGGTAAGTTTTGACATTATTTTCATGCCTAATTGACACTCAATTTCATAAAATTGCATTTTGGTCCTATGAATTTTGAAAACCCCCAATTTGCCCGCAATTCCAACTTCTTAACACAGCCGAATTTGATTTAATCAAATTGACCCATCAAACATTTCCAATTATTGAAATTGAGTTTCTACATGTTCATACGATTCTTTAGCAATGTAAATCGCAAGTTTTAACGTCGGGACGAGCTCAAACGGAACTTTGCAGAAAAATGAACTATAGAGAGAGAAAGCTTCGATTACCCACCGGTGAAGGTACAACGATCCGAGCTTTCAATCTAGCAGATAGCTCTCGTCCTGAGGTTCATCCTAAAATCAAGAATTTCATCAATTGATGCCGAATTGGATTAGAATTTTGTCATTGAAATTCGGTCGATTCTCTCTCTAACACTGATCAAAAATTGTAAAGGGGAGCCGAATTGGCTTACCTTTCAGTCGTAATTCGGCCGTGGAAGGGCTAAGGTAGTGTTGGGAGGGCTTGGTTTAGCCTAAGTAGGGCTCGAAATGGCCGATTTCAGCTTGGCCAAAATAGGGCAGCTTCGGTCCGCCGGAGCTGCTTCATTGTTCCATCATGCCGACGCTTCTACAGCGATTCTCGGATTGACTGGAGTTTGTTATCAGATAGCTGTCTTCTCCCTGGTTCTAAAGAGCCCGACCTTTGTTCAAGTCAAAGCTCTAGTTCGAGCTTCACCGGGAAATGGAGCAGTAGAGAGAGAGAGAGAGAGAGAGAGAGAAGTGTTCAGGTGTGAGGAGAATGAATGGGGATGACCTATTTATATAGGGTAAAAATCGTGTATTAAATAGGAGAGATTTATTAATAGTATTAATATTGCCATAAATTATTAGTATTAATTCTAATAATTTAATTTAGGTATTAAATTATTGGTATTAATTAGAATAATAAAATATATATTAATTTATGGCTATTTATGATAAGGCTTATGATAAAAAATTTTAACCAAAATTTCGGGTTACAAAAAAAATCATACTTCCCAAGAGGTCACCCATCCTCACACTACTCTTGGGCAAGCAAGCTTAACTTCAGAGTTCTTATGAATTCTTGTTCACCTGAACCAATTTGGTTGTTCTTTCCTAATTTGTCTTAAGTTTCTTTTCAAAGATTTAATGAACCCTTTGGATCACCCGGAAGTTGTAATTTCCAATTTGCTTGTTCCCAAATGATTGGGTTTGTAAACCGGCTCGGTTTTCTTACTTGATTTGACCGGTTCTTTTCCCGGTTTTCCTTAACTCAAAAGTGCGAGGTTTACACTTATCACATCACTCCAACCAGGTGTGATGTTATAATTCCACATAGTAGTGGTTTTTCATTTTCAAGATGCTCATCATCCCAACTAGGTATGATGTGAATAACCCACTCACCTGATATTCGTAGTGTATTCCTTATTCGTCTGCTTATTGCCTCCATGCGAGTTTATCCTTGCTGGCATTCTGGTCCTTCGTGTTCCTACACAATTTGGGACATTCTTGTTTATTAACATTTGGCATGATAGCTTGCATTACTCACGTATAAACGAAAATACCCAATCTTTTCAGTTAATTGCTTTTAGGTTCCTAAAGTTGTTTTTCCTTGACTTTATGTCCCTAATTCTAAAATTTCTCCAAATTGAGTCCATGAACTTCTAAAAATTCACTTTGGGTCCTTACTTAACTCTAAATCATTAAAGGGGTTCAAGTTTTCCAAATTTCCAATTTGGTCCCAACTTTTCAAAAATTACCATTTTGCCCCTACATTAGAAAATGGCAATTTGATATGTTGGGAGAGCTGAATTAGCTTACCTTTCAGCTCTAATTTGTTAGTGTGAGGGCTGTGGGGGTGTTGGGAGAGCTTGGCTTGGCATGAGGATGGCTGAATTTAGATGATTTCAGCTCGACAGAAATAGGGCAGCTTTGGTCCGTCGGAGCTACTTCACTGTTTGATTACACTGGCAGTCCTCAGATCAAATGGAGACTACTATCGGGTAGGTGACTTCTCCCCGAACCTAAGGAACCCGACCTCACCTTCTTTGGCTTAGAAAAACCATATGTTGGAGCTTGGTTCGAGCTCCGTCAAAAAATTGAGTAGTTGACAGAGAGTAGAGTTTTCAGGTGTGAGGAGGATGAATGGAGAAGAGCTGTTTATATAGGGAGCTCGGGGACTCGTTGGCTATCTATTTGATACCTTAATGGTTCTCATTGATGGCTTGAAATGTCCTAAACAGAAATGTTTCCCTTTTGTAGGTGCTGTTCATTTTTCCTTTGAGTGAACAGTGTTGTTGTCTAGAGAAAGAAGACGACACTGTTTTGAATCAGACCGGACCGGTCCGAACCGGGTCTAATACTTAAACTAGCTGGTTTAGGCCCGATTTGACCGAGTTTTTCAAAATTAAAAATTTCTAAATTCATCTAATTCTTTGTCTATCCAATGGTGGCTTCAATTCTCCAATTTGAATATTTTGAGCCACCTAAAAAATGAATTTAGCATCTTGTTCAATGATAGTTCAAAGCGGTTCAGATCTGGTTCACCTAACCGGTTTTGTTTTCTCTCCCAAATTGTCCTAAAGTTCCTTTGCATGGTTTTTATCACTATTTGGGTCACTCAACATGTGTAAATTTTCCATTTTTTCCCTTTCTTTAACGATTGGGGTTTGTGAACCCGTTCGATTTTCTCACTCGAGTTGACTGGTTCTTTTCCCGGTTTCCTTATCTTCAAAGGATGGGGTTTATAACTCTCCCCTCCTTTTAGGAGTTTTGTCCCCAAAACTTATTCCACATCCCTTGTACAAGAAATAATTTCTCTTAATGTCAATCTAAAGTTTGTTGACATACAAACATTTTGGTTATTTTTCACTTAGCCTCATTCTAACACACATTTTAAGAAATTTCTTTCCTTTTCATTGCTGACTCATTACATGGAGCTCATCCCCGCCAAGCATATCTTACCTGAGAGTTGAAGGGTATATCCTTGGATGTACATCCTCCTTTTCTTAGAGCAAGGTTCTTCACCTTAAGGTTATTTACTTAGGATTTCATGATTTGGGAGTTCCAAGATACCTAATCATTCATGCGTGTAGTCACTTCCTTTACCGTTAAAACCCTTAGCAAGGTGTCCTTTCAAATGCTACCTACCCGTTTTCATAGGTTTTTGATGTTAACTTCTTTTATCGAGTTTTGACCCTTCTTATATCCTTCCTCATTTTTAGTGGCGTCCTTTTCTTAAGTACTTTCCTTTCTTTTGGTCAACTCTTACTCTCTCGTGATCACTTCATGATTCTTATTACAAGCAAATCTTCTTCAGTCTTAAGTGTCGATTACTTGTTTGTGAAAGCTTCCTTATTTCAGTTTTGTTCTCTACTATGTCCCTCCCAGTAGAGACTTTCACTTTAGGGACCACATCCTCAACCTTCTTATCATTCCTTGAAGGTTTCTTTCCTTCCTTTCTTCATGTTCCTTTATATATTGAGATATTTGCTTATTTAAATCCTTTTTATAACTGAAATTTTGGTTTCATCCCTTATTCGTTACTTGGGACACTTTTGATTATTGGTCTTATTCTTTGTACTCCACACTATGTCTAGTCATCCTCTCCTTAAGCTCCATCAATTTAGCATTGACCACCACCAGTCCTAAAGTTAGCGATCTTTTACTTTAATCACTTCTTAACTGAAGGGTTTACTTTTCCAAGGATTCTTAGGTGTGCTTTACTATGTGTCCTCTTTTACGGCAGTCCGCCCCTTTCTTACTCGCACGATAACTTTTTATGCTATTTTTCCTATTTACACTTTACTTGGACTTAACTTATTCCTTGGGTTCTCTTGAGTACCTTTCCTTTGTACTTAATCTTTCTACCTCCATCGACAGATCATTCATGGTCCTATCTTCTTTTACACTTCTATTGGTTCCATTACTTCTTAGTTGGGATACGTATGTCTTTCAGAGGCTTCCTTCCTTAGTAGAATTTATACTCCATCCCTAAATTCTCTTCAAATTTATACTCCTTTAACCTTAAATGACCTTCTTTGATGCCATTTGCTCCTTCTTCCCGTTGCTCTTGAAACCTTACGTGTACTTCTTGTGTATCTCATCTTCCTTCTCACTCGTTCCTAGTACCCATCTATTTCCTTTTGGTGGATTTCACATCTTCTTGGTTTTATGATCTCTAGATCGTCCTACAAGAGGCTTTGCTTAGCATTCTCATGGCTTTTGGTCATTACTCTCGTCTTAGCCATTAATCCCTTTACGGCTTTCCTTCATCCTCTTTTCCCCACATGTTTTTAGCCTTTCCACCTCTCCCTTCTTAATTACAGTATTAACCTTCACAAGGGTTCATTCATTAACTATCTCGATCCTATCATTCTCCCTGTCAAGTGATCCTGAGGTTGTCGTCTCTTGAGTCTTCTTGTTCTTAATGTCCATCTCATTTCCCCTTTTAGGGCATAGTCCTCACTACTTCCCTGTCCATTTTTGGGTGTCGTTTATTCTCCTGAATTATCTTGTTGTTATAAGTTATCTCATTCAATTGGGTTCATCTGAAATTCTTATTTGGTTTCTCTTCTCTTTGAGAGTAGGTCACACATGACCACCCCGCTACGTCCTTACCTCCCATGTCTTTTAATGAGGTTCTTATTCCAATTCTATTTCTGATGGTTCATTTGTTGGTGACCTTAGCTGGGGATTTTCTACTTCCATGGTCTCTCTTCCTATCTTTGTCCTTCTTTCCAAGGATTTCCTGTCTTGGGAGTTTCACATTCAACCTAACTAACATTTCTTGAAAGTTTTTCCTCTATTCTTTTCTTACATATTTCTAACATCAGTATGGTTATATACCCTGTATCCTTCCTTATCTCTTATTCCCTTTCAATCCACATCCTTCCTTCAAGAAGTCTCGTGGTCATTGTTGAGATTCTCATAATCTGTGTCCTACCTCTAACTAACTCTTTCTAGGTACTTGTATTATTCCTACGAGTTTTATTCCTACCATACTTCTTTCCTCTTTCCTTCCTCCTTGTCTTATCCTAAATTGACTTCTTCTGCACTCCTATATCCTTCTTACTTTCCTCCTGGCTAGCTTCCATTCCATTGGTTTCCCTTGGAATAGTCCACTTCTTCTTAATTCCCTAACTTTTAGCCATATAGCTTTTCCTTAACTCTTTAGACTTTCACTGTTCCCACACCCTTGCACCGGACCTCTTCTTCTTTCCTTTAGTTACGGTATGTCTTCCTTGGTGGTCTCTAGGTAAATTCTTCTGAAAATTCTTTCCAAGTCTTATTGTTTTGTTTCCTATTCTCTGGGTAGGGAAAACTTACTTGGCTAATTTAAAAGTTTTGGGTTAAGTAGTAATGACCCGTAGTTTTCCTTTCTTATGCGATCTCTACCCGTTACTCTAATCCTCATTGACGTACTCTCTTTGTTAGTTGGATTTATCAAATAGACCAAAATTTTATTCAAGGAAAATCGAATTTTCATTCATTCAAAAAAGAGTTTCTTGCCATACTTAGCTAATTACAAAGATTTTATTCTTCCTAGTCCCTTAGGGTCATAGGTCGAGAGTTAGCCTTGGAATGATTGCTGGATTCATGGTCTAATGACTCTGAGGAGCTGGTTGAAGTCCATCCATGTTCACTTATGGGATGAACATCATGTATGGCCTCCAGTCCGTACCGCCTTAATACCTCTGCCTCACACTCATATGTCCACTTCATCCATTGAGAAAGATTGAAGCTAGACCGAGTAGGTGGGAGTACTTGATGGACTTTAATGAAGGTGGCATATGCATCCCAATAGTTGTCCCATACCTCTTTCCCAGTGGGATTCCCTTCTGGTTGTTGTGGGGCTGGAGGAGGTGTTGGGCTCCTTGAGTTAGGAATATGTTCCTCTTGTCTTGGAGGAGGATATGTAATGCACTTTGGTTCTAGTAGGGCTCCCACGAGTTTTTGATAATCCTCAACCATATCCTTGGGCACTCTCTTCTCACCCTTCAAGAATTGTTGAACAATTACCTCCATTGGGGTAGGCGACTTTTTCAAAGTCAAGTGTGGAGGATTGGATTTTACGGTGAACTTTCTAGGGATTCTCCTTCCTACATGGTAATTAAGGTTTCATTACTATCAGGGCATAGTATTGATAATGCATCAAAGGAACTTAGCTCTGATATCACTCAAGTTGTCACACCCCGACCCAGTTTGGTCGAATCCTTGTGAACAAACCGCCGCTCCCTTTGTTCAAGAGGGGTTTCCCCATTTTTTTAATCAAGAGGAGCCATGCGAAATTTTAGTCTTGTTCCATGGAATAACATATATAAATAAAAATGTAAATAGAAAAAAGAAAATACTTTTAAGCATACCTAACAAGAGCTAGGTCCTAGTGTTTTCCTTAGTCATTTTATCTACTCCTGAAAATAGATAGAAAATGAGGGTGAGTTTCTACAACTCAGTGAATGGGTGTTTGAAAAAAGTTTTTTCATTTTTTTTTAATTGGAGTGTGCCACACTCCTTATTTCCTTTAAGATTATTTCTTTCTCAAATTTCAGTTTTCAAGCACTTTTCCTCATTATCCACAATCGGTGTGTTTAACAATCAACACACACCCTTCATCATGAAGGGATCACACATTCGCAGGGCAGCCCATCAACTACACCCACTTGTGGCATTGGAGCGACTTTATCGGCCACCTAGATAGAAGCCTGTCCACTTGTACCCTAGGTATGAGTGGATGTTCGCACCCTCAAACTTGAAATCAACTGTGTCCATATGAGGACAGTAACCTCATCCTGACCTCATCCCGGTCTAATGCACATGAAGCTAAGTTGAGCTTCCCCGACTGTTGGCACGACAAGCTGCCCTTATCTCCACCATGTCGTCGAGTAGCCCCTAGGACGCATCACTACCCCTTTTAGGCATCTTGATAGTCTCGAACCTCAAGTGCATGCACAAACAAGAATTTTTACATAGCTAGTTATCTTTGGTGCCACTGGTCCAACGACCCAGACCCTCAACTATACCTGCAATAGTTTATCTACACCGGTCTGTCGACCTAGTCTTGTTGCACTGCCACCAGTCCATCTAGTATGTTGGTCCTGTCTTGGTACCATGGCCAAATCACATAAATCATTCATTAAGAATTTTTATGGCTTATCATTATGTTTGTTTACGAGCTACTGGTCGTGCCAACTGGCCTTGGGTCTATAGTACGTGATTTTCTAAAACTGGGCATTTTAGCCCCAAGTTCCAAAACCGAGGCCTCTTGCCTATCTGAGCTATTCCAGCTCTCATAAAAAAGGTCTCCCAAAAGTTTTAAGCATTGGCACATAGTCATGGGAGAACAATTCTGACAAAATCAATATTTACATCCATCACACCAACTGAGTGTGATGACATCTTCGCTTACAACCGATAAGCGGGTTTTCTATTTCCTTCAAGGATGTCCATCATACCAATAGGGTATGATCTACTTACAACTGATAAGTTATTTTTTCACGTAGTTCTCACATCACTCCAACCAGATGTGATGTTAAAATTCCACATGTAGTGGTTTTTCATTTCCGAGGTGCTCATCATCCCAACCAAGTATGATGTAAATAATGTACTCACCCGATATTCGCAGTGTATTCCTTCTTTATCGGCTTTTTGCCTCCATGTGAGCTTATCCTTGCTAGAATTCTAGTCCTTCATGTTCCTACACGATTTGGGACATCCTTGTTTATTAACATTTGGCATGATAGCATTCATTTATCACATATGAACAAAAATGCCCAAACTTTTTAGTTAATTGCATTTAGGTCCCTAAAGTTCTTTTTCATTGACTTTAGTTCCCTAAAATTTTCCCCAAATTGAGTCCCGAAACTCCTAAAAATTCACGTTAGGTCCAGTTTTCCAAATTTCCAATTTTGGTCCCCAACTTTTCAAAAATGACCATTTTGCCCCTATTTACAAAAATGGCAATTTGACCTCAATTATTTTAAAAAATCGACCAATTGGTCCTCCAACATCCTTTTCATGGCTAATTGGCCCTCAATTTTGGTAAATTGTAATTTGGTCCCCCAATTTTATGAAATCCCCAATTTCCCTCTGTCAAACTTACCAAATTTGATTTTATCAAATTGACTATTCAATTGAGATTAATTATTGAAATTGAAGGTATAATTGAGTTCCTACACATCTATATGATTCAATTGAGCTTTGAATCACATGAATTGATGCTAAAATGAGATTACACAAAGCTTCGCCGAAAAACTGTACGTAGAGAGAGAAAGTTTCAAAAGCTTATCGTCGGATGTGCGGCGGTCCAAGCTTTCAATTGGGGTAGATAGCTCTCATCCTGAGGTTACTCCAAGGATCAATAATTGCAACAATTCATGTTGAATTGAGTGAGAATTTGGTTAGTAAATTTTCGTCGTTTCTCTCTCTAATGCTGATCAGAAATTACAGTGGGGAGCCAAATTGGCTTACATTTCATCTCTAATTCGGTAGTGTGAGGGTTGTGTGAGTGTTGGGTGAGCATGGTTTAGCCTAAGGAGAGCTAAATTCGGATGATTTCAGCTCGACTGAAATAGGGTAGCTTCAGTCTGTCGTAGTTGCTTCACTGTTCGATTATGCCAATGCTTCTCAAGCAGACCTCCAATCAAATGGAGACTACCGTTGGGTAGCTGACTTCTCCCCGAACCTAAGGAACCTAGCCTCACCTTCTTTGGCTCAGAAAAACCCCTATGTCATAGCTCTAGTTCGAGCTTCATCGAAAAATTGATTATCTGAGAGAGAGTGAAGTTTTCAGGTGTGAGGAGAATGAATGGAGAGGAGCTCTTTTTATCGATAGCTCAGGGACTTGTTGGTCGTCCGTTTGGCACCTTAATGGTGTTCATTGATGGCCAGAAATGTCCTAAATGAAAATGTTTCCCTTCAGCCAGCGCTGTTAATTTTTCTAGTGAGTGAACAGTGCTGTTGTCTTGAGGAAGAAGATGACATTGTTCTGTACTGGAACGGACCGATCCAAACTGTATTCAATGCTTAAACCGGCCGGTTCGAGACCGATTCAATTGAGTTTTTCAAAATTAAAATTTTTAAATTCATTCTCTATCCAATGGTGGATTCAATTCTCCAATTTAAATATCTTAAGCCACCTAGAAAAATGAATTTAGCATTCAGTTCAATGATGGTTCAAATTGGTCTAAACCGGTTCAATTCGATCCAAACCGTTTCACCTGAACCGGTCTGGTTTTCTCTCCCAAATCATCATAAAGTTCCTTTCCATGGTTTTTATGATTCTTTGGGTCACTTGGAATGTGTAAATTTCCCATTTTTTCCCTTTCTCTAATGGTTGAGGTCTGTGAACCGATTTGGTTTTCTCATTCAAGTTGAGCGATTCTTTCCCCAGTTTCCTTATCTTCAAGGGACAAGGTTTACCCAATTATCTGATTATGAAAGTTTTTCATGGCTCTTTTAATCATATTTTGTCTATGGGCTCTAGCCCATGCCTACCAGCCTGGGGCCCACTTCATGAGTTTTTCAAAACAGGGTTTTAGGCCCTATAAGTTCAAAACCGAGGCCTTTGGTCTGTTGGAGTAGTCCCTGCTCTCATCAAGAAAAGTTTCCGAAAAATGTTTACGTAATTGCACATAGTCATGGGACAGTTTTCAATTTATAAAGAGGGCATTCATCAACCCAACCGAGTAAGATGTCGAAAACCTCCACTCATAGTGGTTTTAAATTTAGAAAAAGTGCTTATCACCCCAATCGGGTATAACGTTTAGAAGGTCCCACTCACCCGATAGGTGTGATGTGTTCGTCCTAGCCAATTTTCCAACTCTCGGATGTGCTTCTTTACACAAGTACTCATGCAACTAGATTCTACATGGTCCAAGTATTCCATGAGTATGATTTGGAAAAAAAGGCCCTTAGTTTATACCTTATTGCAATTAGGTCCCTAAATTTTAAATTTTTTACTTTAGATCCCCAATGCTCAATTACTTTTAATTAAGTCCCTAGGGTTTCCAAAATCCCTCTTAGATAATTAATTTTCCAAAATTGTCCAATGGTCTTTAATTTTTCCTAAATTAAAATTTGGTCCCCAAATTTCCAAGAATTGCCAATTGGTTCTCAATTTCATCCAATTGCCCAATTGGACCTCAATTGGGAGTTAATTTCATGAAAATCCCCAATTTTCCTTAAATTACAATTCGGCCCCCAATTTTCGCAAAATTCCCAAATTGCCCAATTTTTCCCAAAATTGCCATTTCACCCCGAAAAATTGTTTCATTCAATTGGTTGTCCAAACTTGGGCAATTGTTCCCATTCATGATCAAAATCATCTTTCATATGTCTTCCTTGTCATTTTGCTGGACCGACCTTCGCCTAAACTAGAGGAGAACCTGACCTATCAGGCAGAACCGGTCCAAATCATCGACCTTTGAGAAAAGAACTTGAGAAACAAGAAGATTTCCATGGTCAAGGTTCTCAAGCAAAATAGACCAGTGTAGGAAGAGACATGGGAAACTGAAAGTGTTATAAGGGATAGGAACCCTCACTTATTCAATATGTAAATTGTTTTGGGGAAAAGCCCCCTAAAAGGACGAGAGAGTTGTAAACCCCGTCTCTTTATAGTTAATAAAAACGGGAAAAGAACTAGACATTTCGAAAGAGAAAATCGAGCCGGTTCACAAACCATAACTAACAAGAAAAAGGGTAATTTGGTGAATTGACAAATCTCGAGTGGCTCAAAGAGTCATACAAATAATGGAAAAGAACCTTTGGACAAATGGAAAGAGAAAACTATACTGGTTCATGGTGAACCGGACCTAAACTGGATTGAACCAGATTGAACCTGTTCGAACCATACTTGAATTGGTTTCTAAATTCATTTTTCTTTATGGCTTAAAATGATCAAATTGGGGAATTGAAGCCACCATTAGATGGAGAATAAATTTTGATGAATTTAGAAAATTTTAATTTTGAGAAAATCGATAGAATTTGGCCTAAACTCGCCGATTTACGCATTGAACCCTGTTGGACTGGTCTGGTCTGGTTTGGAACAGTGAGATCTTCATCCTCTAGATGACAACACTATTCATTAAATGCAGAAAATAGATAATGCCGGCAAAGGAAAATGGCTCCGATCAAGCTGTTTTTGGGCTAGGATAAGCTCGACCAAAAAGGGAAGTTGTTGGAAAGAGGGTCCCCGAGCTCCTCTCCATTCATCATCCACACACTTAAAATCTCCATTCTCTTTCAACTGCTCCATTTTCTAGTGAAGCTCAAACCAGAGCTCCGATATAGGCATTTTTCTTAGCCTAAGAAGGCAAGGTTAGGTCCTACAGACTCCGAGGGAAGTCAGCTACCTAATAGCACATTCCTTTCGACCCGAGGACCGTTAGAGATGTGCTGGCGGAATCAAATAGTGAAGCATCTCCGATAGACTGAAGCTGCCCTATTTTGGCCGAGCTGATTTTGGCCAAATTCAGCCCTCCTCCAGCCAAACCAAGCCTTCCCAACATCCCCACATCCCTCATATGACTCAATAGAGCTGAAAGGTAAGCCAATTTGGCCCTCCTCAATCGTTGTAGGTTGGAGTTAGAGAAAGATAGTGCTAAACTTCACTAACAAAATTCTCCCTCGATTCTATATCAATTGTAGCAATTCTTGATCCTAGAAGGAACCTCATGAACAAGAGCTACCTTCCCCATTCGAGAGCTTGGACCACCGCACCTCCGACGGTAAGCTTTCAAAGCTTTCTCTCTCTACAAGCAGTTTTTTGGCAAAGCTCCATTTGAGCTCAATTCGAACCCAAATGCTGCAATTCAAAGCTCAATTGAATCATATGGAAGTGTATAAACTAATCCATACCATCAATTTAAGAAAATAACCCCGATTGAATGACCAATTTGAAGAAATCAAATTCGGTCATTTTAAAGGGGAGAAATTAGGGAAACATTTTGGGGAAATTTGGAAATTTCGAAAATTTGAGGGACTTCTTTGCAATTTCCAAAAATTGAAGGCCAATTGGCCATGAGAAAAAATGCTGGTGGAGCAATTGGTCGATTTGTGAAACATTTGGGGTAAAATTCCATTTTTGGAAAGTAGGGGCAAAATGGTAATTTTTGAAAAGTTGGGCACCAAATTAGAAATTTGGAAAACTTGAGCCCCTTATACAATTTTGAGTGAATTGAGGACTCAAAGGGAATTTTGGAAACCTTGGGACTCAATTTGGGGAAAATTGGCATTAGGGACCTAAAGTGAAGGACAAATGAACTTAGGGACCTAAGTGCAATTAATTGATAAATTGCAAGCCCAGGCTGTTATGCCAACCGAAATTGATAAGGCTACCCAACTCGTGTAGGGAAATGCGTGACTAGAACGCAAGCAAGAGAAAGCTCACGTAGACTTGGCTAAATGACTAGGGACGAACACGTCACAGTCATCGTATAAGTGGCCATATTTACATTATACCCGGTTGAGATGGTGAGCACTTTAGAAATGAAAAACCACTTGTGAGTGGGACTTTAACATCATACCTGGTTGGTGTGATGGGAAATTTAAGCTAAAACCTACTTAATGGTTGTACGTAGAGGAAATCATACTCCTTGAAGGAAGGAGAAACCCGCTTGCTAGTTGTAAGCAGAGATATCATCACACCCGGTTGGTGGGATGAAGTGAAAATATATTTTTTTATCATAAGTGTTCTCCCCTAACTCTGTAACAATGCTTAAACTATTTGGGAGACCTTCTTGATGGGAGTTAGAACAGCTCAGATAGGCTAAAGGCCTTGGTTTTTGAACTCATGGGGATAAATGCCCGATTTTGGAAAATCATGTACAATGGGCCCAAAGCCAGTGGGCACGAGTAGGAGCTCGTAAACAAACATGAGTTAAAGAAAGCCGTGAAATTTCTAATGAAATAGTTGTGTGATTTCACCATGGTACCAAGTCAGTACCGACATTACTCGATGGACTGGCGGTAGTGCGTCAGGGCTAGGTCGACAGACCGGCTTAGACAAATAGCTGCAGGTTGGGTTGAAGGTCGAGGTCGTTGGACCAGTGGCACCAAAGATAATGGCTATATGTGCATTTGTGGTATAGGACCATCAAGACGTCCAAGAGGGGTAGTGATGGCTCCTAAGGACTACTAGACGACATGTTGGAGATAACGGCAGTTCATTGTGCCAGTCAGTCGGGAAGCTAGGAGTAGCTTCTTGTGCATTAGATGGGGGTGGGGTTGGAATGAGGTCTTTGTCCTCATACGGACACGTAGTGGAATTTGGATTTGAGGGTCGGATGTTGAGAACATCCACTTAGACCTAGGGTAAAAGTGTATGGACTTTTATCTTAGTGGCCAATAAAGATGCTTCGAGCAACAAGTGGTGCAGTGGACGGGCTGCACATGCAAATGTGTGTTACCCTTCCTGATGAAGGGTGTGTGTTGGTTGCTAAAACACACCTAATATGAAAATAGGAAAAAAGGTTAGTGAAAACCTATTTTTTCAGAAGTGCTCTCCCCTAACTGTGTGCCAATGCTTAAACAATTTGGGAGACCTTTTCGACGGGAGCTCGAATAGCTCTAATAGACCAGGGACCTCGGTTTTGGAACTTGGGGACTGAATGCCCGATTTTGAAAATCTCGTACAGTGGGCCCAAGGCCAGTTGGCACGAGTAGGAGCTCATAAACAAACATGATATATGTGCCATAAAACTTAATAAGTGAATTGTTTGGCCATGGTACCAAGATAGGACCGACATGCTTAGTCAACTAGCGGCAGTGCAACATGACGGACTAGTCAAGACAAACAACTGCGGGTTGAGTTGAGAGTCGGGGTCGTTGGACCGGTGGCACCACATATTACATGGCTTGATAAGAAAACATTGTTTGTGCAAGCACTATGAGTACGAGATCATCAAGATGCCCATGAGGGGTAGTGATGTATCCTAAGGTCCTTGGATGACTGGTGAGTATAAGGGCAGATCGTCGTTCCAGGTGTCTGTGCGAAATCTGGAGTAGCACCAAGCGCATGAGACCGGGGTGGGGATAGGATGAGGTCTCTATCCTCATACGGACACGAAGAAGTGATTTCAAGATTGTGGGTCGGATGTCACATACATCCACTCATTCCCAGGGTAGAAGTGGTCGTCCTTCTATCCGGGTGGCAAGAAAAGTCGCTCCGAAGCCACTAATAGGTTCAGTAGTGATACTCACTTGCGAATGTGTGTAACCTTCATGATGAAGGATGTGTGTTGGGTGATGACACACCGTGGTAAATAAGAAATGGTGGAAAAACCCAAATTTTTAAATGAAGGGATTTTTTAAAACAAAGGAGTCTGGCAAACTCCATATAAATGTTTTTCTTAAAAGTCAAAAGCTTTTAAAAACCCATTCACTGAGTAGTCGTACTCACCCCCTCCCTTATACCCCTTTCAAGAAATCCCGGAAAGCCTCCCCTTAAATACCGTCAACTAAGATGCCTATAAGATAGGTATGTAAAGTTTTAAATTTCATGCAGTTTTGATTATGCTATTCCAGGAAAAGGTGCAGGTTAAAGGACGCCTTACTCTTTACGGTTTACAATAAGGGAAAATCCTTTAATAAACTGGGAGAGTGGCGGTTTGATCACGGGGATCCAACCAAACCGGGTCGGGGTGTGATAGATAAGAACTTAACGAACAAGAGGATTCCTATGGTCAAGGTTCTGTGGCAGAACGGACCCGTGCAAGAAGAGACATGGAAATCCAAAAGTGTGATGAGAGATACTTACTCTCAATTATTAGGCATGTAACTGTTTTGGGGATAAAACCCCTAAAAGGGGGGAAGAGTTGTAAACCCCATCCTTTGATAATAAGAAAACCAGGGAAAGAACCGGTCATTTTCAAAGAGAAAACCCAGTCGCTTTACAAACCGAAACCAATAGAGAAAGGGAAAACCGGGAAATTTATGGATCCCAAGTGACCCAAATAGTAACAAAAGTCATGAAAAAGGACTTTTGGATGAGTTGGAGATGAAAACCAAACCGGTTTAGGTGAATTAAATTTGAACCAGATTGAATCGGTTTGGACCAGTTTGAACCACTATTGAATTGGATGCTAAATTCATTTTTCTAGGTGGACTAGAAAATTCAAATTGGAGAATTGAGGCCACTATTGGATAGAGAATGAATTTAGAAAATTTTAATTTTGAAAAATTCGGTCGAATTGGGCTTGAACCGACCAGTTTAAGCTTTGACCCTAGTTCGGACAAGTCTGGTCTGGTTCGGAACAGTGTCATCGTCTTCCTTCATATGACAACACTGTTCACTCACTGGAAAATCGAGCAGCACCAATGAAAATGAAAAGTCTCTAGCCAGGGAGTTTCAGGCAATGAATGATCGCCATTAAGGCACCAATCGAACGGCCAAGAAGTCTCTGAGCTTCCTATATAAAGAGCTCCTCATTCATCTTCTCCACACCTGAAAACTCCATTCTCTCTCAACTGCTCCAATTTTTGGTGAAGCTCAAACCAGAGCTCCGATATAGGGTCTTTTCTAAGCCAAAGAAGGCATGGTCAGATTCTTTGGATTTGGGGAGAATTCAGCTACACACCTGTAGTCTTCATTTGCTCCGAGGGTCACCAAAGAAGCGCCGACGTGATCAAACAATGAAGTAGCTCCGACGGACCGAAGCTGCCTTGTTTCGACCGAGTTGAAATTGGCCAATTCGAGCCCTTCTCATGCCAAACCAAGCCCTCCCAACACCTCCACAATCCTTCTATAGCTGAATTAGAGCTGAAAGGTAAGCCAATTTAGCTGAATTAGAGCTGAATGAAGGCTATTAGGCCAAAGGATAATGAAAAAGAATTTTCATATCGTGAAGGAACGCGAAGTACTGGGAATGCAAGCTAAGACAAGTTTGCGTAAAGGAAACAAGCCAAATAAGAGGAAATTTAATATCATACCCGGTTAGGATGATAAGCATCTCATAAATGAAAAGTCATTGTTAAGTGGTATTTTAACCATCACTCCTGAGAGTAGTAATGTGGAAATCATACGGAAAAACTACTTAACAGTTGTAAGTAGATTATACCTTGTTGGTATGATGAAACTTTCTGTAAGGAAGTGGAAAACCTGTTTATCGTTTGTAAGCGGAGATGTCCTCATAGTCGGTTGGTATGATGGACAATTGAAAAGTTTTTTTTTTTTGTCAGAAGTGCTCTCCCCTGACTGTGTACCACTGCTTAAAATTCTTGGGAGACCTTCTTGACGGGAGCTCGAATAGCTCAGATAGGTCGGAGGCCTCGATTTTGGAACTTGGGGGCTAATATGCCCGATTTTGAAAATCTCGAACAGTGGGCCCTAGGCCAGTTGGCACGAGTAGAAGCTCATAAGAAAACATGATTATTAAGCCATGAAAACTTAAGTAAATGAGTTGCTTGGTCATGGTACTGAGACTAGACCGACATACTTAATGAACTAGCGGCAGTGCGACATGATAGGTCTACAGATTAGTCAAGACAAACAAGTGCAGGTCGAGTTGAGAATCGGGGCCGTTGGACTAGTGGCACTACAAATTATATGGCTTATGTGAAAAACTATTGATTTATGCATGAATTGTGTTATGGGTCCTTCAAAATGCCCAAGAGGGGGTAGTGATGCGTCCTAAGGCTCTAGACGACCTGGTGGAAATAAGGGCAGTTAGTCGTACCAAAAGTCTTGAGAAGCTTGACATAGCTTCATGTGCATGAGACCAGGGTGGGTACGGGATGAGGTCTCTGTCCTCATATGGACATGGAGTTTTGTTATGGGATTGAGGGTCGGATGTCGCATACATCCACTCATTTTCAGGGTAGAAGTGGACGTGCTTTTATCTAGGTGGTCGGTAAAGTCGCTCTGATGCCACAAGTGGGTACAGTGGACGGGCTAGTCTGTGAATGTGTGTTTTCCTTCATGATGAATGGCATGTGTTGGTTGATAAACACATCGTTATGATGAGAAATGGTTATAAAAATCGAGATTTGAGAATAAAATGTTTTTTAAAGAAAAATAAGGAGTGTGGCACACTCGAATTCAAACTATTTTTTCTAAACGTCATACCCTAAAACTTCCATTCATTGAGTCGTTGAACTCACCCCCTCCTTTATATCCCTTTCAGGTAACCCCAGAAAGCGTACCCAAAGACCAGTAGCTAACACACCTATAAGACAGGTATGATAAGTTAAAACTTTTATGCAATTTTGAGTTATGTTATTCCAAGAATGGTGCAGGTTTAAAGGACGCCTTACTTCTCACGATTTATAAAATAAAAAAGGGCAAACTTTAGTAAACTGAGAGAGTGGCGGGTTGATCATAGGGATCCGACCAAACCAGGTTGGGATGTGACATGGGAAGTGGAATTGATGACAGAACCGGACCAGTTCGGGGTGAACCGAACCCGAACCAGAATGAACCATAGTGAACTGGTTCAATTATTCATTTTTCTAGGTGGATTAAAATATCAATTTGAGAAATTGAGGCCACCATTAGATATAAAATGAATTTAGATAAATTTGAAAAATTTTAAATTTCATAAAACTGGTCGAATTGGGTCCGAACCGTTCGATTTTTGAATTCGGGTCACCGAACCCGGTTGGACTAGATCAGTTAACGGTTTAGCCGGTCAACGAACCGGAGCGGTCAATAGTCCAGATCAGTCAACAAAGCTCAATTAGCAGCCACGCAAGCATGAGCAACCAATGGGAGGCTGCCACATGTCCAATCAATGGTCAACGGATGACCGATCAGTATGCCACATAGTCACGGGCATCCAATTAAAGGCTGCCACATGTCCAATCAACTTGTCAAAGATTGAGGTGGTGGCTGAGTTGGACCTCCTCTTTAGAATATTGGCCAATCACAGTGCACCACGTGGCCCACCCGCCATACCATCATGTTCAACCTCCAGTCGCTGATTGAGAGAAGAGAGATGAGAGAGAGGTTGGAAAAGTTGGAGTCTCCGGCGACTCGGAAGTCTCTCTGATCAGGTCGTAGGTGGCCGAGTTAGTGGTCGAGTCTCACGCCGACTGGTAGCCTAAATAGTTATTGAGCTCCCTATATAAAGAGCTCTCCTTCATTCATTCTCAACATCCCCAATTGATCGAAGAAGACGAACTACTTAGTTTTCCGGCGAGTAGCAAACCAGAGCTCAGACATCGGATTTTTCTCCACCTCAAAAGCTACATTCGATACCATTAGAATCAGGACAAAGTCCTCTACATGGTTGCACCCTCCTTGCAGCCCAAGGGCCACCATAGAAGAGCGAGGAAGCTCAAACAGTGACGCCGTTCCTTGGCTATCAGCATCCTGAGCTACTTGAGCCATCCCAGCCCAATTCCAGCCAAACCAATCCCCATACGTGACCTAGAGGTGCCCCGACCTTCCCCCGAGCTAGCACGGTAAGCCTCTCCGCTGCTCCTTTGCCGAAAAACACTATTCATAGCGCATTCCTATAAGAACTAAAACTAAGAAATTCACACTACTCATGCCACCAATTGAGGAATGGTTTGATCCAGGGTGGATCCCCGAGAAGAGAGAAATTCAAAGAAAGCAAGAGCTCTGGTCGTCGGACCCTCATCAGTAAAATATCGAAACTTTCTCCCTCTAGACTAAATTTTCTAGTGAAGCTCCATTTAAGCTCATTTTCAAGACAAATCGGGCGGTTCATAGCTTGAAATGACGAGAAAAACATAGAGAAGATGATTCAAATCAAGAATGAGGGTAATTAACCAAGTTTTGGGGGGTCAATTGAACAAAATTGTGATTCAGGGACCAAATTGTAATTTTTGATAAATTGGGCAATTTGGAGATTTTTGGAAAATTGGGGTCTAAATTGTAATTTAAGGAAAATTGGGGCATTTTCATGAAATTAACTTCCAATTGTGACCCAATTGGGCAACTGGATGAAAAGGAGGACCAAGTGGCAAATTTTGAAAGTTCAAGCACCAAATGGTAATTTTTGGGAAGTTAAGAACCAATTAGCAATTTTGAGAAAATTAAGGACCCATTGGTAATTTTGGAAAATTTAAGGACCTGTAAGGAAAAAATTGGAAGTCCTAGGGACTTAATTTAAAAATAAGTTGAGCATTAGGGACCTAAAGTCAAAATTTATGAACTTTAAGGACCTAATCGCAATAAGGCATAAATCAAGGACCTATATGCAAATATATGGAAGTAAGAGGTCTTTTATGCCAAACCCTCCTAATGTGAATACTCGAACCGTGTAGGGACGAGTCATACAAGTACGGGTGCCAAGGAGCAAATTGAAGATTGGAAATCCAGCGGGGACGAATCTGTCATGAAACCGGGTGAGTGGGATTTTCAGCATCATACCCGGTTGGGGGTGATGAGAACCATTTTTAAGTTTAAAAAATTATTTTTTCAGGAATGGTCTCCCTTGACTACGTGAAACTGCTTAAACATTTTGGGAGACGTTACTGATGGGAGCTAGAATCACTCTTATAGGCTTAAAGCCTTGAATTTGAAAAGGGTAGGGCTAGATGCCCAGTTTTGGAAAACTCGTGAAGTGGGCCCAAGGCTAGTGTGCACGGGTTGGACCTGTAGACAAGCGTGAATTATAAGAACCATGAAAACTCTCAGAAAATTGGAATTGTTGTGTTATTTTCTGCGGGGCCAAAACAAGACTGATAAGGCTCGATGGGCTAGTGGCAGTGCGTTCAGACCAGGTCGACGGGCCGATCAAGGCAAACAGCTGCAGGCCAGGTCAAGTGTTAGGGCCGTTGGCACCAAAGAGCATGGTTAATGGATCAAAACTATTATATGCATGCATGAGTAATCTGGGAGCATCTAGACGCCCAAGAGGGGTAATCGATGGGTCCCAAGGGCTGCTGGATGACCTAGATGCAATCAGGGCAGGTCTGTTGTGCCAATTAGTCATGAAGCTCTAATAGCTTCCTGCGCACTAAGACCGAGGCCAGAGGGGAAATGAGGTCTCGTCTCACAAAGTGGACATGATGAAGCACTAAGATCGAGGCCAGAGGGGAAATGAGGTCTCGTCCCACAAAGCAAGCATAATTAAGGTTTGAGGGTCGAACTATTGATGTCCACTCAAACATAGGATAGAGGCAGTGCACTTCTATCCGGGTGGACAGTAAAGATGCACCGAACCACAAGTGGAACGGTTGGGGACAATTATGCGAACGTGTAATCCCTTTCTATGATAGAAAGGGCGTGTGATTATTTGCTGAGGCACCTCTCAAGTAAGGGGGAAATGTTAAAGAAGAGATGAAATCATATTGCAATAAACTAAAAGTATAAAAATGTTTTGATAAAACTATTTGTTTGAAAACTCACTTCCCAACCCCCGCTCACTAAGTTGTAGAAACTCACCCCTCCCATTAAACCTTTTTCAGGAGAAACGCCCCGCTAAGAAGAGCAGAAGCTTGGAGAAAAGCCAAGGGTACCTATCATGCCCCGACTCGGTTTGGTCGGATCCCCGTGAACAACCTGCCACTCTCCCGGTTTATTAAGGGTTTTCCCCTTCTCTAAATCACGAGGAGTAAGGCATCCCTTTTACCTATATCTTTCTTGGAATAACATTAATCAAAATTGAGTACATCAACCTTACATAAATGTCTTGCAAGTTCAACTATTAGAAAGTCTTTAAGTGGGCTTTCCCTTGGTTACCTGAAAAGGGGTAAAGGGAGGGAATGAGTTCAACAACTTAGTAAATGGGTGTTGGGAGAGAGTTTTCATAATTAAAACATTTTTAATCGGAGTGTGTCAGACTCCTTATTTCTTTTAAAAATATTATTTTCTCAACTTCATCGGCGCTTTCCGTTCTTCCGGTGAATGAACAGAACTATTATTTGAAGAAAGAAGATAACACTATTCTAAACCGGACCGGATCAATACGAACCGGGTTCAAGGCTTAAACCAGCCGATTCAGGCCCGATTCAATCGAGTTTTTCAAAATTAAAAATTTTTAAATTCATTTAAATTCATTCTCTATCCAATGGTAGCTTTAATTCTCCAATTTGAATATTTTAAGCCACCTAGAAAAATAAATTTAGAAACCTGTTCAATCGAGTTCAGATCTGGTTCGCCTGAAATTGTCTAGTTTTCTCTTCTAATTTGTCTCAAAGTTATTTTCCATGACTTTTATGACTATTTGAATCACTTGGGATTTGTAAATTTCTCAATTTACCCTTTCCTTATCAGTTGAGATTTATGAACCGACTTAGTTTTCTCTCTTGAGTTGACCGGTTCTTTGTCCGATTTTCTTAACTTTAAGGGACGGGGTTTATAGTACTGTAACCAGGTAAACTATTATTTAGATAATTTATAAAATTTGTTATGGAAAATAGGTGCACTTCAACACCTTTACCTCCCTTAGTCTAATTAGTAGAAATACTAAATTAGTACAAGTAAGGGTGGCGGGTTGATCATATGACTCCGATCAAACCGAGTTGGGGCGTGACACAAGTCGTGACTTTTAAGTAGACATGGGTCCAATCCCTTATCGATCCACAATACATTCTGATTTTACTGTGAGAAAATAAATCCACAACTTTTTGTTGAATTTTTCAATAAAAGTTAGGATAGACTTCTTTTTTCCATTTGAAATAAGATTTATCGGTCCACAAATATCAACATGTATCAGCTGAAGTCTTTTAGTGGCTCTTCAAGTACTTCTCTTTAACATAATCTCTCTAGTTTGTTTCCCCTCCAAGCAATCATCACATGTAGTATTGATTATCTGAGGTGGGGATGTGGGAGTCCAATGACCATATTTCCTTTGAATAATAACTCCAGACCATGAATATTCAAATGACCATACCTCTAATGCCATAGGAAATTTTTGTTTATCACACTAAACTACAAACAGTTTTGTATCTTTGACAAAGAGTCATCAACCTTGGCAATTATAAGATACATTCGATTAGAGGTCATCTGAATCTGCATAATCATTCATTTTATAAGATGATATATCACGCATGCACCTTGCTGCAAATTGTCCTATACTCACAAGATTATTTTGTAAGTCTAGAACGAAATACACTTGGATCAAATTATTCACTATCATCCTCATTCATCACTGTTCCTTTTCCTGCAACCTCCAGTTCAGGTCATTTCCCAGCTTCACAGATTGTTGAAAACCTTCATCAGGCTCATGAAACCACCTCATTTGCCCACACATATGATTTGAATAGCCTAAGTCAAGGAGCCATACCTCTTAAGTTCCAAACACCTTCTTCCTTTTATAAGCCATTAATAAGATATATTTCTCTCTATTTACTTTTGCAAAGCTAACACTTCGCTGGTTTGTTGGGCACTCATACTGATAGTATCATAATTTATAACACTTATAACACTCCCCTTGAGCCTTGTAGTTAGATTGATTTCTTGGAAACCTACCTCTTCCCCTACTCCTTCCTCTAATTGCCCCTTTTTCTAAACTCAACGTACTGAGACGTGTCTCCTCTTCCGAGCCCTATGAAATTTTGGGAAGTATCTGGTCGCTCATTGTTGGTTACCTTCATTGCATGTTCCTCCTCCTTACTCCCCCATCATCCTTTGTTCAAGCACTATTAAATTATTTTGTAATTAATCTAGTGATAGAAAATCAATGTTATTCGATTATTTGATCGAACAAACCACATAATTGTAATTAGATGTCATTATTTTGAGCACCTTCTACACAATAAATTTTTGCTTCATTCGATCTACAATGGACAATGCACTTGCATTTTATTTACAATGGACAATGTTCATAAGAAATATTCATTTATACTTTCATGTTCACGTATTTCCAAAATTTTAAATTTCCTTCACAATACTTGCAATTGTGCTCTACGATGGTTGAACCCTAATATTTCTGCTTAATTGAGGCCCAAATTGATTTAAATATTTCCTTATTTAAAATGGTCTATACGATGATTTTTTCTATTACATTTTTAACTTTCAGGTCTTTCAATCTCCTTTCACAGTAATTCTTTCAAATCTTTTTTAGTATCTTCACTTCCAATAGTAATCACAGCTTGCACCAAACTCCATAACTCTTTAAATCGGAGAAAATTTTGTATTAACATGGACTACTAGTCATAATGACCATCAAATTTAGGTAAAATAACATTTACATATTCAATTGACAATTTTTTTGTTGTAATCCTTAGTTTTCAACACATAGTTCTATTGAATGACCAAACGAGTGCACATAGTGTAGCTTTGATACCAAAATGTTGGAATTGAAATGTATTTGCTCATATTTAAACCTGTGATATGCTCACAATCTTCCTTTGTAAATTGTTATAAACAAAGTGAAGAGTAGTGAAAATCAACTTACAATTTGGGAATTAGGTCAAGGCAACAAATATAGCAATGTTAAGCAAAAAGATTGACAAGAAGAGCAACTTAATAGATTTTTACACAAAATAACTTACAAATAATTTCTTCTATTATCTTCCATGAAAAAAATTACGTAACATAATAACCAACTTTTTATACTTTAATATTACCCTCACACACTATTTATTATCCCTTAGAAATAGTAATAAAAAAATAAATTGATTATTGATAAATGTTACTTTATATATGTAAGTTTTAAAATTGTCATTGAACTAGTTGGGTAAATATATTAACATTTTTTATAATAATAATAAAAGGGTTCCATTTAATTGTAATATTATGTATATTATTTAAAAATAAGGAAATATATTATTTTTCTCTTTAGTTTATTGTACATTTAATAAATTAATGAAAGTTTATTTTGATAAGAAAAAAAAGTTATCACATTTCCAGTACCGTCCTTACTAATGACATTTATCAACTCAATCTTTTATTACGAGTTTATGGTATTTATTGTTGATAATATGATTATACATCAGATAAAATAGAGAAGTGTTATGAGTTTATATGATTGGAAGGGTTCCACTACTAACAGGTCATGGCTTTTAAGTAGATATGGGTTTGACCCCTTATTGATCCACAATATCTTCTCACATAGTATCAGAGTCAGTGGGCTCGCACCCGTACTTGACCCGAGACTGAAAATTCGGCTCGTGATCTGCCTGTTGAGGCCATTGTTTGCACGTGACGACGAGTGTTGAGAATATGATCACACATTAAATAAAATAGAGAAGTGTTGTGGGTTTATAAGGTTGGAAGGGTTTTACTATTAACAAGTCATGACTTTTAAGTAGATATGTGTCTGACCTCTTATCGATCTACTATTAAGAAGTATGAAGCCATTTTTATTGATTCACTCGTACCTTTGAAGGTCATGTCCGATTACCTCTACTAGTGGATTCAGATAGTTTATCACCTTTATTGATTGTCATTATCGGATTACATTGTTATATTTGATGAAGCACAAAATAGAAGCACTATTATTATATTTGACAATGACACTGAATATGTGAATCAAAAATTTTTATCTTATCTATCTAGTAAGAGAATTATTCACCAGACTATATGTTTAAATACCCCTAACAAAATGGTGTTGTAGAGAGGAAAAATCGTTATTTGTTGGAAGTTGCTCGTTCTCTTCTCTTCAAAATAAATGTATCAAAGTATTTATGGAGTGAAGTCGTACTAACAACAATTTATTTTATTAATTGGATGTCCTCACAAGTGTTGAACTTTAAATCACCTTATAAAGTATTGATGGGAAAAAACACATACAGTCCTACTCGTGTGTTTGGATGCATATGTTTTGTAAGAGATCATCGCCCTTCGATAAGCAAGCCCGATCCTCGTGCATTGAACTGTATTTATGTTGATTATTCTGGTACTCAAAAGGAATACAAGTGTTGAAGTTCAAGTGAGAAGAGGCTCTTTGTGAGTATAGATGTGACTTTTCATGGGAATGAACTATTTTATAAGGAATTAATGTAGTTTACAACCGTATTATAAAACTTGTCAATTCCTGATATATGACAAACAAATGAATAAATTACCAATGATCAAAAGTGCTGAAAATATTATTATAGGGGTGAATTCGTGTTCTATAATTTGGAGTAACAAAAAAAAAGATAAGCCATAATTGAAGGTATATATCATAAAAAATAAGAATTGTGATAAGTGGGAGAAAGATGAGTCAAATTAGGGTGAGACAATCCAAGTATCAATCAATACCCTAACGGTTCATCAACGTTATAAGAAGATAATGACTCTATATAAGAACAAATATTTATTCAACAATCTATACCTTTAGATGTCTCTAATATTTATCAACATTCTAATGGTTTATCAACATTATCGGATGATAATTATTATTTACCTATTGTCATTATTAGAGAAAGTGGAGCTAATGCAAGAAACCTACAATTAGATATGATTTTGAGAATAATATATGTAATTATATTTCATATGTATATGTTTCACCTATATACAAGTTATTTATTGAATCACTACAATTAGGTATGTTAATAGGACCCGAGACCCGAGCGGACCCGAGAAGACTCGGGTTTGTTCGGGTTCGGGTCCATAGATTGGACCCGAGACCTCGCCTTGGGTCCCGCTAGCTGGACTCGAATGTGGGCCTACAATTGTTTTAAATTTTTTCCTTTTTTAATGCAACCACATCGTTTAATTAAATGTAGTAAAAAATATTAAAAAATTCTAATAAAAAGTGATTTAAAAATTACTTTATCTTTTTCTATCATATAATATTTTCTCATTATATTATTTTTTTCCTTTCTTATACCCTAATAAATTTATTTATAAATATATTTTTGTTATATTATATTATTTTTTTCCTTTTTTATAGTATATTAAATTTATAAATATAATTTCGACATGGTATATTAATTTTTTTTCCTTTCTTATAACCTAATATATTACTTTTTTTTCTTTCTTATACCATAATAAATTTATAAATATTTGTAAGCATTACACTATAAAATTCATATTACATTAAATTAATATCACAGTGTATTATTTAATACAAAATTATAACCTATATTCAAATTTTTGACATATTTAATAGATTTATAATTTATTTTTAAATAAAAAAATGAATTTAAATTATATAAATAAAATTTTATATATTAATAATTAGCAAAAAATATCACATAAATCAACAATTTTAATATGAACCCCACATATACAACCCACACCATTATTATTTTTATGTATATAAATAAATATAAGTATTTATAAGTGAAAAGGTGATCAAAAAATAAGAGAGTGATAGAGATAAAAATGTTCGTGGAAATATTGTTGGTGTGTTGGCCTTACTTTCTATAATTTTTCAATTAATTCTCATTTACAATTTTACTAATTAATCTATTTTTTATTGATCGTTTTTTATTATTTACAAGTTAGAAATTATTAGATAAATTAAAAATAATAAACATTTGAAAAATTAAATTACTAAACAAATATTAGAAAATTTATATATTACAATAATTTTAAATATTTTATATTTGATAAAAAATATATATATTAAAAATATAACATACATACTAAGTTGCAAGTTTGGATTCAAGTGGGTGCCAGGTTTAGCAAACCTAAAATCAGGTCTGGTCTGGACCCAACAAGTGGACCTGAAGCTCGGGTCGGGAGCAGTTCCACTAAAACCCGCCCCGACCCGAGCTTTTTACATCCTTACCGTAAGGATATATATCAATGCATAGAAAGATAAAAAAAATTAGAGAAAAATAAAATATAAAAAATTGTTTTAGGGTTTTTTAGGATTTTTAACTTTTCAACAGAAAAAAAAAGTTGTACTATGTAATTGATTAAATACTAATAAAATTTCTTTAAATGCATAAATAGAAAATTAGAAATTTTTTTATATTAAATGTATAATATTAATAAGTTAATTATGTATTTATAAATAATATAAATATACACTATTAATTTACTAATAATAATATTTTATTTCCAATATTTTGCAATTGTATTTTCAATATTCAATAGATATATTAATTTGACTTGAGATACATATTGGATATGCTAATTTGAGATTGGTCAACTTTGGTAAAAGAAGAATAAAAAAATATTTCATTCTATTGAAATTAATACAGAATTTATCAAAAAAAATATATTTAATCCAAATAAATAAAATTTAATTTGATCATATTTCATAATTTCACACAGAAATTCGTTGCGCAAAAATTATTTCAATTGATAGCTCTACTGAATATTTCAAACTACAAAAAACAAAAAGTAGATGATATAAGTCACAAATGTCAATTCCATTATCCAGCAACAAAGTTTGGAGGCATATAAAAGAACAATTCAAACAGTCAAACTTCATGCAGGAAAACAGAAGATCCGTAACCAACCATCCCCTCCCCGTACTAAAACTCACCCATTGATCGATAAAAAAAAGGCAAAGGTAGAGCAGCAGGGCCATCAGTTAGACCTAATGGGAGTCGCCCTACTTTGTAGGAAACTGGGACAACCTTTGACTACTTGCCTATCTTGGCAAACATGTTCCCATAAAACTTGGCATCCTTCTTGTTGTACTCCTTCACCTTCTCCTTCAATACTTTGTACTCCAATTTGACCTCCCTGTTGGTTGCCAAATATAAGAGTAGTGGTCAGGTATAGTCAAAGAGCCTTCACCTGCAGAAGAATTACAACTACAATAACTAGGCAGGGTACCTGTTTTCAGGATCAATCTCCAAGGCTTTCTTAATATCCAGCTCTGCCAAGTCCAAATCAACCAGATGGATATAGGCTTGTGCTCGCCGATATAGAGCCTTCACATTCTTGCCGTCGAGCTCCAATACCTGGCATACATACATAGCATAATATATCATACAAAAACTGCTAACTCTGCTAGAGAACCAGAAGCACCATAGCTTTCTGTTACAGGAAAGAAAATGTACCTTCGTGCAAAGATTCTCTGCTTGCTTATATTCCTTCAACTTGAGCTTACAAGCTGCGTTGTTCAGATTGCAGGCTGCCTTCAGAGCTTTTGCTTGTTTCTTCTCCTCCTCGTTAAATGTAGAATCATACTCTATGTACTTAACAGCCTGCAACAATCCAGAGGAGAGATTATGAACAATCATGTGCACAACCATTTGGAAGGCCCAGAAGAAACAAATCAAACAAAGGCTGGTCCAATAGCAACAGAGTACAAGAGCATACCTTTTCATATCTCTTAGATGCTCTCTCATATTTCCCAACCTTGAAGAGAGCATTTCCTTCTTCTTTTTTCTTTCCTGCAGAGTCAATTTTCTCCGGAGTGTTCATGTCCCACGACTCCTTCTCCTGAAGATAGTACAAAATAACTCATGGACAGTGCTAAATATTGATACCAGAAGGACAGCCACTCTACAAATCCTTCATTTCTCATACCTTATCAAAAGATACCATCTCCACTTCATAGTATACGGTAGAATTGGGAGGAATCAAAGCCAAGTCATGCTTGGACCCGGAGGATCCAAAGGCATACTCGGGTGAGATAGTCAACAGAGCAACCTCTCCCTTCTTCATTTTCATCACAGACTTATCAAGACCATCAATTACTTGTTCTGCATACAAGATTCACTTACTAGTAAAGTTATGAACAGAAACAAATCCACAGGCATAATCTATATACATGCTGTTTAGCCAATAAGCATGTGAATACCCAGGTTCCACATTCATTCAGTTATTGGGAAATTGAGAACAGAAAAAAAAACTTATCAGAAATGTCTGGAATAAAATCCATCATTCTAAGCTGATCAATTGTAAATCCATGTACCTTCATCAGTCTTGAACTCAAATAATTCATCTTCATGGCCCTTTTTGATGAAAACTGTACCATCCTCCAATTTACCAATCAATTTCACTGGAGAAGAATGCCAATTATTAGATCAGTCAATATTGAGAGCATTTGAAGAACACTGATAATAACAAGGAAAACAAAATCATATCCACACTATTTAATCATCCCAGGCAGCATTACAAAAATATGCATCACTACAAATTACATGGCCGTATCAGAATGGCCAGTGAGGATAACTAAAGGCTTCCAATTTTTCATCATGTGATTTAGATTATAATATGAAAAAGAAAGCATGATAGATATTCTTTTGTGACACCCAGGTACCAGTTAATGGGTTTACCTTTAACCACAGCTCCTTCATTTGGACGCTCATATCCTTCCCCTTCCTTGAGGATTTTCTTAATAACCTTCTTATCATCAGTAACTTCAGAGACGGTTTTCCAAGATATCAACTCCAAAGTAATGTTCAGAGTGGCATTGGGAGGAACTCCATAGTTCGGCTCTCCCTTCTCTCCAAATCCATCTGCAAACATGGAAGCATAATCAAATATCCTCAATAAAACTGTTAATGATCTAAGCAGGTAATGAGGACTTAACCTACATTGTGGCTTCACTGACAGGAGAACTTTCTCTCCTTTTTTCATGGTCTTCACAGCCTTTGAAATAGCTGGGCAGAAGTGACCTATTATTGAATTATCCACAGAAACATCAGTTGGAGGTTCCCAACGCTGAAAAAAAGTGCATAACACGGTAATTCAGAATTAAAAACTCCAGAAAAATGAAAAACGCTCACCTTCTTTAACTGTGTACTCCACTCCATCAGACTTTGTAATAGTAGTCCCATCCTCCAGTTGAGCCTCATACTTAACTATACCCACATGCAAGCAGTTTTATCAATGATATAATAATTGATTTAACCTCTCAAGGTAAGAAAGGAAGGAAGAGATTCATACCTAATACTTCATCAAGATCTTTGGGATTTTCCCATTTCTCTCCCTCAGTAAGTATCTTCTTGAAGATACCACCATCTTTGCAAATGTCCTTAACACTTGTCCAAGATAGCAATTCAACATCAAATTGCAGTGTGGAATTTGGAGGAATTGTTGGAGGGGACCCAGATTCACCATAGGCAAGCTCAGGAGGAATGGTGAAAATGGCATTTTCCCCTTTTTTCATAGTCTTGATACCTTGGTCCCATCCTTTAATAACTTGTCCTGAAGGCACAATATGACAAGATTTATGTCAAACGTCCAGAAACTAAAAACGAACAAACCTTTTAAACTCCATTATTAGTAGTCTCATACTGAACAAGAATAACGTAGGAAAGATCTGATAATCATCAAGTATATGTTGAACTAAAATTCACAATTGGTCTGGCTATTTCTGTATTACATAAAAATCCCAATCAAAGTGCAAATCTTTATTGGCATGTTACATTGGAACTACACAGAATCTTCTTAGGAGAATCCAGAAACAACCTCGATCAAATAAAATTTGGGACATGAATAGAAATGTGCTGCTGGTGAAATTAAAAAATGAATAACCCAATAACTAGCACATAAAAAAAGAGAGCGCGAACACAGATGCAAGTAGAAATAAGAATCAAGCGCAGACCATTTATCCGAAAAAAAAAAAAGAAAGGCTAAATTCCAAATTTACAATATTAGAATCAATCAAGCATTAAAAGCAAGAGGTCTGAAAAAGTTAATGCGGCGAATGGAAATGTGAATAAATACAATTAATCAAGCACCATAAGCGATAAAAGCGCCTACGACTTAAAACATCTCAGAGTCCACTAGATCAAATTATTGAACGTGCTGCAGTGCAAGCAGTATCTGCAGAGTAATCCTCAGATCCATCCATTTCTGCATAACATCACAACCCAAGTGCACAACTTTATTGGCTTGTTATATTGGAACAGCACATGGAAGGAATCTTAGGAGAACCCAGAAACAACCCCAATCAAATAAAATTTCGGACATGAATAGAAATGTGTTGCTGGTGAAATTTAAAATGAATAACGCCAATAACTAAGCACATAAAAAAAGAGAGCGGGAGCACAGATACAAGTAGAAATAAGAATCAAGCACAGACCATTTATCTGAAAAAAAGAAAGTCTAAAATCCAAATTTACAATATTAGAATCAATCAAGCATTAGAAGCAAGAGGTCCAAAAAGTTAATGCCACGAATGGAAATGTGAATAAATACAATTAATCAAGCACCATAAGCAATAAAAGCACCTATGACTTAAAACATCTCAAAGTCCTATAGATCAAATTATTGAACGTGCTGCAGTGCAAGCAGTATCTGCAGAGTAATCCTCAGACCCATCCATTTCTCAAGCATAACACCACAACAAAAGACCAAGTGCAAATCTTTATTGGCTTGTTTTATTGGAACAACACATGGAAGGAATCTTCTTAGGAGAACCCAGAAACAATCTCAAGCAAATAAAATTTCGGACATGAATAAAAATGTGTTGATGGTGAAATTTAAAATGAATAACTCCAATATCTAAGCACATAAAAAAAGAGAGGTGAGCACAGATGCAAGTAGAAATAAGAATCAAGCACAGTCCATTTATCTGAAAAAAAGAAAGGCTAAAATCCAAATTTACAATATTAGAATCAATCAAGCATTAAAATTAAGAGGTCCAAAAAATTAATACCACGAATGGAAATGTGAATAAATACAATTAATCAAGCACCATAAGCAATAAAAGCGGCTATTCTCAGAGTCCAATAGATCAAATTATTGAACGTGCGGAAATGCAAGCAGTATCTGCAGAGTAATCCTCAGACCCATCCATTTCTCAAGCATAACACCACGACCAAAGACCAAGTGCAAATCTTTATTGGCTTGTTATTTTGGAACTGCGCATAGAAGGAATCTTCTTAGGAGAACCCAGAAACAACCTCAATCAAATAAAATTTGGGACATGAATAGAAATGTGTTGCTGGTGAAATTTAAAAAAGAGAGCGTGAGCACAGAAGCAAGTAGAAATAAGAATCAAGCACAGACTATTTATCTGAAAAAAGGAAAGGCTAAAATCCAGATTTACAATATTAGTATCAATCAAGCATTAAAAGCAAGAGGTCCAAAAAGTTAATGCCACGAATGGAAATGTGAATAAATACAATTAATCAAGCACCATGAGCGATAAAAGCGCCTATGATTTAAAACATCTCAGAGTCCAATAGATCAAATTATTGAACGTGCTGCAATGCAAGCAGTATCTGCAGAGTAATCCTCAGACCCATCCATTTCCCAAGCATAACACCACGACCAAAGACCAAGTGCAAATCTTTATTGGCTTGTTATTTTGGAACTGCGCATGGAAGGAATCTTCCTAGGAGAACCCAGAAACAACCTCAATCAAATAAAATTTGGGACATGAATAGAAATGTGTTGCTGGTGAAATTTAAAAAAGAATAACCCCAATAACTAAGCACATACAAAAAAGAGAGCGTGAGCGATGCAAGTAGAAAGAATCAAGCGCAGCCGATTTATCTGAAAAAAAGAAAGGCTAAAATCCAAATTTACAATATTAGAATCAATCAAGTATTAAAAGAAAGAGGTCCGAAAAGTTAAAGCCACGAATGGAAATGTGAATAAATACAATTAATCAAGCACCATAAGCAATAAAAGCGCCTATGACTTAAAACATCTCAGAGTCCAATAGATCAAATTGTTGAACGTGCTGCAGTGCAAGCAGTAACTGCAGAGTCATCCTTAGACCCAGCCATTTCTCAAGCATAACACCACGACCAAGGACCAAATGCAGAATGACGTAGTGGAATTCAAATCCAGTGCAATTCGTCAAATGAGATTGCTCACGGTGAATTACTATAGGTACATAGAGTGTCACCTTGGCCTAGGGTGAACTTGAACGGAGTACCCCGATCCCGGCTTGAATCGAACTTAGTCCCATCCAACAGAGTCCCGGTATAGTGAACTGAATCGATCAGGAGAATGCATTCAGAAAATCAGCAGTCAATCCAAAAGCTCAAGAACGACCACGAGTCAGGTGGCCAATCAATACCTTCAACCTCGTCTCCACTTTCGGGGGTCTCCCAGCCTGCGCCCTCCTTGAGGAGCTTCTTCTTGAGCCCTTGTTTGCCGATCTCCTTCTCCTCGCCGACCTTGATAACAGGTCCTTCGTCCGGGATGCCGAGCTCATCTTCCATCATCTCGTCAGCAGGAGGCATCTCGAAGTCCTCGTCCATCTCTGGCCCGCGCAAAGACTGAAGCAGAAGAGTCTAGACACAGAGCAGAAGCTTGAGAAATGTACAGAAGCTGAAAATGCTTGTCAACAAGGCAGCTGCTGCTAAGCACTACCAATGGCGTGCGTGATAGAGGAGAGCAGCTCCTTATTTGAACGTGCAGGTGTACCCTTCTAGAGACTTCTACTAGGGTTCTCGGTTTCCTAACGAAGAATAATGTGGAGAGAGGAGAGAGAAAGAGAATAGGGGTGAAATGGTCCAATCATACAGGAAGGGGATGGTTCCAGAGCTAGCTAGAAGGTAAAGGAAATACCCGACCCGATTTTAGGAAAGCAAAGGTCACTGTGTGCATACGAGAAGTTATTCGGTATGCTCATAATAGATATTACCAAAATTCAGGGATGATTTGGGTAAAACAGTTAGAAACTGATTTATGCTATTTTTTGGGAGCTTACATTTTTTTTTGCACTAGATTATATTTTTATTTATACTCTTATTTTGCTTATCCTATAAATTAGTATAATTATATTTTTATATTTTTATTATATATATATAATTATAGCAAGATAAGTATGATAGAGATCACACCTAGAACAAATTTATTGGGATAGTATCTTATTGGGTGAGGTAGCTTGGCTAGTAGATTGTATTTAATCCATTAACCAAATTAGTTCGATATGAAATTAAGTATATCTAATTTCATTACTCAACTATTTTATAAATTATAAGTTAGATGTATGAGAAATCATAATGTAATTTAGGTTTTAATTAGTTCAATAAAAAATTAATATATACATACATATCTACCTAAAAAACTTATCATTTTAAAGATAAAATTTATTAATTAAAAAAATACAATAAAAATTATTCTCTTATTATGCTTATAAATAATGATGGTGGTTATCGAATTAGTTGATATTCTTTTAGATAAATTAATGTAATAATTCACCCGATCTTAATCTAATATTATGTGTAAGATATGTGTAATGAATTTATAATTAACTAAATTTAGGAGAATTACTATAGATATTTTATTTTGTAAAATTTCATTTAATTATATATCTTACATAAAATTTTAAGTATAATTTAATTCAAAAAAGTTTTTTTAGAATTTTTTGTGTTACTTTCCGACTTAATTAGACAAGTAAAAATTAATATTAACTTGTCACACTCAATACTATAAAATTGAGTAACTACATTTTTATAAAATTAATTAGGCAGAATACTCAAAATATAAAATATAAATCACAATTTTTGTAAAAATTTAAAACTTTTATTCTTAATTAAACTGAATATAAACTTTGTACAAAAAACCATGGAAGTAATAACAACTGAAAAAGTAATAGAAATTTTTTAGTCTGCACTTTGATATTTATAACTCGAGTTTCACAAATCAATAACAAATTGTTTCAATACCGTAAACCTTGACAAAAATCATGTTTTTACCTAAACGTGGTTTGGAGAGTGGGTAGACTCACATTTTAGTGAATTAAGTTACTGTCACGTCATGTCTCGATTAATCGATCAACGGTCCTGTGCAAACCCCGCTGTTATAGTGGTATAATCATTTACCAAAGTAAAATCGACGAAATCAAAACTCATAACATAAAGTACATCACTGTTTTTAGCAAAAATTTGAACCTTTCATAATGCATGGTGCCCCAAAATAGTTTAACAATAACACAAGAGTATAGTAGTTGATAAGGAGTAAATTACAACATTTATAAATAGGAGAAAGTGCTATCTTAAATGATGATGATATGGGGAGATCCTCTCACTTCCATCTCTAGTTTTCTCAGTTTTTACCTACAATAGTTTTAAGGGAGCAAAGTGATATCAGAACTTAGTCAATAAGACACTAACATTGGGCCACTACATGAATTAGAATTCAGATATTTTTGGTAAACCAACTAATTCAATTTATTATATCTTTAGTTGTATTCTCCACTTAGATCATGAATCTCGTGGTTTATCTAGGTACTCGAGATTCCTGTCTTGGGCTGTAGGCCCTATCTTCCCAAAGTAAGAGAACCATGAATAAGAAAAAGAAAATTTCAAAAGAAAATCAAAATTTTGATTGAACCGTGACTTCACCAAGTGAACAATGTGGGATGGAAACCAACCCCAATACCTTGATTAGCCAAGAATTCAACTAATTGATACAAGAAACATACCAAACCAGGGTGAATCAGACCCGAACCTAATAGAACCGCACCAAACTAAGAAGAACATGTTCAAATATTTATTTTTCAAGATGACCCAAAAATGGAAAAATGGTAAATTAAGATCATCACCATGTAGAAAATAAATTTATATTAATTTAATTTTTTTAATTTTTAGAAAACTGATCGAATTGTGCCTGAACCGACCATTTTATGTCTTGAGTCACCGAAATCTTATTCAATTGACCGATCAATGGACCGAATGCCATGTGGTCGCTAGGTCAGTGGACGTGACCAATCAATGAGCAACATGTGGCGAGAGCTCTCTATCGGCTGCTCGATCAACATTTGTAAACACTAACTAATCAGGGAGTAACACATGGTGAAAGTCAACGATTAGACTGGCCAAAAACCTAAGTCAATGGAACGACCAATCAAAATGCGACATGTGGACTATGCGTCACGATTAGTACGTTTGAGAGTACAAACCAATTAGAGAGTGACGCATGGCAATCCATGACATAAACTATCATGTCCTGACCTAGTTTGGTTGGATTCCCGTGAGCAACCCGTCACTCTCACACTTTATTAAGAGTTTTTCCTTCTCTAAACCGCGAGAAGTAAGACGTCATTTCACCTGTATATTTCCTGGAATAGCACTAATCAAAATTGAATATATTAAATTTTACATACTTATCTTGCAAGTTCGGCTACATGAAAGTCTTTGGGTTTATTTTCCTTTAGTTACTTGAAAAGGGGTAAAGGGAGGGGGTGAGTTCGACAACTTAGTGAATGGGTGTTGGGTGAGAGTTTTCACAAAAATAACTTTAATCGGAGTGTGCCAAACTCCTTATTTCATTTAAGAATACTTTTCTTCAAATTCCGATTTTCAAAATATTTTTCCAAGGTTTACCAATTCTTTTCCAAGGATTCTCAAATCCTTTCCAAGGTTTTCAAAACCTCTTTCCCATTTCCATATTAGATGTGTTTCACAAAAAACACACCCTTCATTAGGAAGGGTACTCATACATATTCGTGAGATTCAGTTACGTTGACTGCACCTACTTGTGGATTGGAGCGTATTTACCATCCACCCTAATAGAAGTCCCTTAATTCTATTCGGAGTTTGAGTAAACATCTTTGATGTTCAACCTTCATACCCAAAAATACTTCATATCCATATGAGGACGAAGACCTCATCTCAACCCCACCCCGATCTCAATCGCATGAAGCTACTTCGAGGTTCCCTAACTGCTGGTATGACAAACTACCCTTATCTCCACCATGTCATCCAGTAGCCCTTAAAATGCATCACTACCCCTCTTGTGCATCTTGATGGTCTTGAACTTTAAGCACATGCACAAAAAATAATTTTCCACAAAGCCATTTATCTTTGGTGCCACTAATCCAATGACCCTAACCTATAGTTGTTTGTCTGGGCCAATCCGTTGACCTGGCCCTAATGCACTACCGAGTATGTCGGTCCTGTCCTGGTACCATGGTGAAATCACATAATCTATTCATTAAGAATTTTCATGGCTTTAACATATAATGTTTGTTTATGAGCTCCTGCTCATGCAAATTAGCTTTGGGCCCAGTGTACGTAATTTTTCAAAATCGAACATTTTAGCCCCCACAAGTTCTAAAATTGAGGCATTTGGCCTATCTGAGCTGTTCTAGCTCTCATAAAGAAGGTCTCTCACATATTTTAAGCATTGGCACACAATAAGGGGATAACACTTCTAACAAAATAATCTTTCTATTCATTACACCAACTAGGTGTGATGGCATCTTTGCTTACAACCAACAAACGTGTTTTCTCCTTCCTTCTAGGAAGTCCATCATACTAACAGGGTATGATCTCTCTACTTACAACCAGTAAGTAGTTTTTTTACACGTAGTTCTCACATCGCTCCAAGTAGGTGTGATGTTAAAATCCCACATATAAGTGTTTTTTCATTTTCGAGGTGCTCATCATACCATCCGGGTATGATGTGAATAAACCCACTCACAACCAATAAGTGGTTTTTAACTTTAAATTGTGCTCATCACCCCAACCGAGTATGACGTTAGTAAGCCCACTCATTTGATAACCGTGACGTGTTCGTCCTCGGTTAGTTTTCTAAGTCGATGCGAGCTTTCTCTTGCTTGGTTCCGATCACACTTGTCCCTACACAATTTGGGTAACCTTTTTCACTTAATGTTTAGCATAAAAGCCTAGTTTCACAAATTATCGATAAATTACATTTAGGTCCATAAAGTTTGTTTTTCTTAACTTTAGGCCCCTAATGCAAACCTTTTCCCAATTTGACTCCCAAAGTTTCCAAAATTTCCTTTGAGTCCTCATTTTACTAAAAAAATGTATAAGGGGCTCAAGTTTCCCAAATTTCCAATTTGGTCCCCAACTTTTTAAAAATTACCATTTTGACCTTACTTTCCAAAAATGGCATTTGACCCCAATTATTCCAAAAATCAACCAATTGGTCCTCCAACATTTTTTTCATGGCCAACTGGCCCTCAATTTTAGGAAATTGCAATTTGGTCGCTCAATTTTACGGAATCCCCAAATTTCCCCCTTTCAAACTGGCCAAATTTGATTTTATCAAATTGACCATTCAACAGTGTTAATTTTTCCATTGAGATTTGAACTGCATCATTTGGATCCGAATTGAGCTCAGACGGAGCTTAGTCTGAAAATTGAGTATAAAGAGAGAAAGTTTCGAAAGCTTACAATTGGAGGTATGGTGGTTTGATCTCTCTATCGAGGAAGATAGCTCTCTTCCTAAGGTATCTTCTCGGAACAAGAATTCCTACAATTGACCTTAAATCGAGTGAGAATTTTGTTAGTGAAATTCTTTAGTTTCTCTCTCGAACTCCGACCTGTAAAGACTAAGGAGGGTCGAATTGGCTTACCTATCAGCTCAATTGAGGTCGTATGAGGGCTGTGGGGATGTTGTGAGAGCTTGGTTTGGCCGGAGGAGGGCTGAATTCGGTTGATTTCAGCTCGACCAAAATAGGGTAGCTTCGGTCCGTCGAGGCTGCTTCACTATTTGATTCCACTAGCGCTTCTTTGGCGGTCCTCGAATCAAACGGAGGTTGCTATTAGATTGTTGACTTCCCTCGAAGTCTAAAGACCCTACCACGCCTTTTGAGGTTGAGAAAACTACCCAAGTCGGAGCTTTGGTTTGAACTTCACCGAAAAATGGAGCAATTGAGAGAGATTGGAGTTTTCAGGTGTGAGGAGGATGAATGGAGAGGAACTCTTTTGTCACACCCCGACCCGGTTTGGTCAGATTCTCGTGATCAACTCGCCACCCTCCCAGTTTACTGAGGGTTTTCCCTTATTTATATACCGTGAAGAGTAAGGCGTCCTTTTAAACCTGTACCTTTCCTATAATACATAAATCAAAACTGCATAAAATTTTAAATAATTCATACCTGTCTCACATGTGTATTAGTTGAAGGTCCTTTGGGGTAGGCTTTCTGGGATTTCTTGAAAGGGAGATAAGGGAGGGGGGTGAGTACAACAACTCAGTGAATGGGTTTTAAAATTTTAAATTTGAGGAAAAAGATTTGTTTGGAGTGTGCCAGACTCCTTATTTCCTTTCAAAAATCCTTTCATTTCAAATCTCTATTTTATCATAATTTCTTATTAATCATGGTGTGTCACCATCCAACACACATCCTTCAACATGAAGGTCAATCACACAATCTATAAATCCCACCCTTTTGAGTTAAGGAAAATCAGGAAAAGAACCGGTCAAGCCGAGTGAGAAACACTGAACCGATTCACATATCCGTTTATTGGGGAATAGGCAAATTAGAGAAATTTCAACTCCCTTGTGACCCAAAGAGATTTATAAACCATGGGAAGGAACCTTAGAATAAAGTGAGAGAGAAAAACCAGATCGGTTCAGGTGAACCGGACCCGAACTAGATTAAACCAGTTTAAGAATTGAGCTGGTTTATGAACTAGAACCGATAGAGAGATAGTAAAGTGGGAAATTTATGGACCCTAAGTGATCTAAGGGGTCATAAAAGTCATGAAAAAGGACTTTAGGGTGAATTGGAGATGAAAACCAAACCGGTTTAGGTGACCAGATCTGAACCAGGTTGAACTGGTTTGGACCGATTTGACCCACTATTGAATCAGACTCTAACTTCATTTTTTGGGGTGGCTTAAAAAAATTCAAATTTGAGATTTGAGGCCACCATTGGATTGGAAATGAATTTAGAAATTTTTAGATTTGAAAAATTCGGTTGAATGGGTGGTGAACCGGCTGGTTTAAGCTTTGAACCTAGTTTGTACCGGTCCAGTCAGGTTCAGAATAGTGTCGTCCTCTTCCTTTAGATGACAGCATTGTTCACTTGCTAGAAAATCGAAGCAGCGCCGATGAAGAAGAAATGTTTCTATTCAGTATGTTTCAGGCTAACAATGTCTGTCATAAAGGTACCAAACGGATGGCCGACAAGTCCCCAAGCTCCCTATATAAAGAGCCACTCTCCATTTATTCTCTCCACACCTAAAAAGCTCACTCTCTCTCAACTGCTTAGTTTTTCGATGAAGCTCGAACCAGAGCTCTGATATAGGGACATTTTTTAGCCAAAGAAGGTGAGGTCGGGTTCTTTAGAACTAGTGAGAAGTTAGCTACATGCATGTAGTCTCTGTTTGCTTCAAGGGTCACCGGAGAAGCATCGACGTGATGGAACAATGAAGCAACTCTGGCGAACCCAAAGCTGTCATGTTTCAGCCGAGCTGAAATTGGTTATTTTGAGCACTCCTCAAGCCAAACCAAGCCCTCCCAACACTTCCTCAGCCCTCCCACGGCCAAATTATGACTGAAAGGTAAGCCAATTCGGCTCACCTCTGCAATTTTCGACTAGTGCTAGAGAGAGAACCGGCAGAAGTTCAATGATGAAATTATAACTCAATTCAGCATCAATTGATGCAATTCTTGATTCTAGGATTAACCTTAGGACGAGAGCTATTTGTCTAGATCAAAAGCTCGAACTGCCATGCCCCCGACGATAAGTAATTGAAGCTTTTTATCTCTACAGTCTGTTTTCCGAGAAAGCTCCATTTGAGCTCGTTCCAGCACCAAAACTTGTGATTCAAAGTGCTATTGAATCGTATGAAGATGTAGAATCTCAATTTTAACTTCAGTTTCAACAATTAGATGTGTTTGATCAGTCAATTTGATGAAATCAAATTCGATTGTGTTAAGGAGTTGAAATTGGGGGAAAATTAGGGATTTTCGAAAATTCGAAGGACCAAGATGCAATTTTATAAAATTGAGGGTCAATTGGGCATGATAAAAATGTTAGAGGGTCAATTGAGGGATTTTAGAATTTTTAGGGTGAAACTTACCATTTTTGTAAAGGTAGGGCAAAATGGTAATTTTGGAAAATTTGGGGGACCAATTTGGAAATTTGGGAAATTAAACCACTTTTTGTGAATTTGAATAAATTGAGATCCTAAGATAAATTTTAAAATTTTCAGGAGTCAATTTGAGGAAAAACTGACATTAGAGACTTAAAGTAATAGAAAAATAACTTTAGGGACCTAATTGCAAATAAATTGAGGTCCTAAGATAAATTTTAAAAGTTTCGGGACTCAATTTGAGAAAAAACCAGTATTAGGGACTTAAAGTTAAAGAAAAATAACTGTAGGGACCTAATTGTAATTAAATAGAAAGTTTGGTTTTATCATTCATTTGGAATGAATGAAGGCGATTAGGCCGATGGATAATGATTAAGGATGTTCATATTGTGTAGGAATATGAAGTACCAGGAACGCCAAAAACGATAAGCTCGCGTGTATACAAAGAACTGGTCGAGTGGAATTCACTGCATTAACGGCTGTGTGGGATTTTATATCATACTCAGTTGGGAATGATAAGTATCTCGAAATGAAAAACCCACTATTTATTGGAACTTTAAACATCACAATTTAGAGAAGTGATGTGAAAATCATGCGGAAAAACTACTTACCGGTTGTAAGTAGATCATACCCAGTTGGTATAATGAAACTTTCTCAAAGGAAGTGGAAAATCCATTCATCAGTTATGAGTGGAGATGTCCTCATACTCGATTGGTATGATGGACAGTTGAAAATATATTTTGTTGGAAGTGCTCTCCCCTGATTATGTGCCAATGCTTAAACGATTTGGGATACCTTCTTGACAGGAGCTCGAATAGCTCTTATAGGTCGGGGGCCTCGATTTTGGAACTTGGGGGCTATTATGCTAGGTTTTGAAAATCTCGAACAATGGGCCATAGGCCAGTGGGCACGAGTAGGAGCTTGTAAACAAACATGAAATATATGCCATAAAACTTAAATAAATGAATTGTTTGGCCATGGCACCAAGACAAAACCGACATACTCAGTCAACTAGCGGCAGTGCGACATGACAGGTCGAGGACCAGTCAAGATAAATAGTTGCATGTTGAGTTAAGGGTGGGGCCGTTGGACTAGTGACACCACATATTATATGGCATGATAAGAAAATAGTAATTGTGCATGCACAATGATCATAAGACCATCAAGTCATCCAAGAGGGATAGTGATACATCCTAAGGGCCTTGGACAACCTGGTGGGTACAAGGGCAATTCGTCGTACCAGGTGACCATGCGAAATTTGGAGTAGCATCAAGCATATGAGATCAGAGTGGGGACGGGATGAGGTCTTTGTCCTCATATGGACACAGAGAATTGATTTCGGGATTGAGGGTTGGATGTCGCAAACCTCCACTCATTCTCAAGGTAGAAGTGGACATACTTCTATCTAGGTGGCTGGTCAAGTCGCTTCGACGCTACAAGTGAGTTCAGTGGACGTACTAGCCTACGAATTTGTGTTTGACCTTCATGATGAAGGATGTGTGTTAAGTGATGATTGTCACGCCCCGACCCAGTTTGGTCGGATCCCCGTGATCAACCCGCCACACTTCCGATTTATTAAAGGATTTCCCCTTATTGTAAACTATAAAGAGAAAGGCGTCCTTTAACTTGCACCTTTTCCTGAAATAGCATAATCAAAACTGCGTGAAATTTAAAACTTTACATACCTGTCTTACAGGCATCTTAGTTGACGGTCTTTAAGGGGAGGCTTTCCGGGATTTCCTAAAAGGGATATAAGGGAGGGGGTGAGTACGACTACTCAGTGAATGGGTTTTTAAAAGCTTTTTACTTTTAAGAAAAATATTTATATGGAGTGTGCTAGACTTCTTTGTTTCCAAAAATCACTTTATTTAAAAATTCGGGTTTTTCTACCATTTCTTATTTACCACGGTGTGTCATCACCCAACACACATCCTTCATCATGAAGGTTACACACATTCGCAAGTGAGTATCACTACTGAACCCGCTAGTGGCTTCGGAGGGACTTTTCTTGCCACCCGGATAGAAGTACAACCACTTCTACCCTGGGAATGAGTGGATGTACGTGACATCCGACCCACAATCCCGAAATCACTTCTTCCTGTCCGTATGAGGACAGAAACCTCATCCTGTGCCCACCCCGGTCTCATGCGCGTGGTGCTACTCCAAATTTCGCACAAACACCTAGAATGACAAACTACCCTTGTAGCCACCATGTCGTCCAATGCCCTTAGGACACATCACTACCCCTCATAGGTGTCTTGATGATCCTGTACTCATAGTGCATGCACAAACAATATTTCTCATATTGCCATGTAATCTATGGTGGCACTGGTCCAACGGCCCTGACTCTCAACTCAACCCGCAGTTGTTTGTCTTGACTAGTTCGTCGACCTATCATGTCGCACTACCGCTAGTTGACTGAGCATGTCGATCCTATCTTGGTACCATGGCCAAACAATTCACTTATTAAGTTTTATGGCACATATATCATGTTCGTTTACGAGCTTCTGCTCATGCCAACTGACCTTGGGCCAACTGTACGAGATTTTTAAAATCGGGCATTTAGACCCCTAGTTCCAAAACTGAGGCCCCTGGCCTATCAAAGCTATTTGAACTTCTGTCGAGAAGGCCTCCCAAATTGTTTAAGCATTGGCACACAGTCAAGGGATAGCACTTCCGACAAAACATATATTTTTTCTATCCATTATACTGCCCGGGTATAAGGACACCTCTGTTCATAACCGATGAACGGGTTTTCAACTTCCTTCGAGGAAGTCTAATCATACCAACCAGGTATGATCTACTTACAATCGATAAGTAGTTTTTTCGCATGATTTTCACATCACTTCCTCTAAGTAGTGATGTTTAAAATACCACTTAATAGTGGGTTTTCATATCGAGGTACTTATCACTCCCAACCGGGTATGATATAAAATTTTCACTCACAACCGATAAGTGGTTTTTAATTTTAAGTTATGCTCATCATCCCAACTAGGTATGATGTTAGTAAACCCACTCACACGTTAACGTAGTGAATTCCATTAAAACGGTTCTTTGTATTCACGTGAGCTCGTCCATGCTGGCGTTCCTGATACTTCGTGTTCCTACACAATATGAACATCCTTGTTCACTATAACTCGACTTAACAACCTTCATTTATTTCCAATGAATGAGAAAACCCAAACTTTTTAGTTATTTGCAATTAGGTCCCTAAAGTTATTTCTCTTTAACTTTAAGTCCCCAAATGCCAGTTTTTCCTCAAATTAAGTCTCGAAACTTTTAAAATTTATCTTGGAACCTCAATTTATTCAATTTTATAAAAAGGGGTTTAATTTCCCAAATTTCCAATTTGGTCCCCCAACTTTTCCAAAATTACCATTTTGCCCTTCATTTACAAAAATGGTAATTTTTGCCCAAAAATTCCAAAATTCCTCAATTGGTCCTCTAACATTATTTTCATGCCCAATTGACCCTCAATTTCATAAAATTGCATTTTGGTCCTTTGAATTTCGAAAATCCCCAATTTTCCCCCAATTTTTCCCCCAATTTCAACTTTTCAACACTACCGAATTTGATTTCATCAAATTGACCAATCAAACACTTCTAATTGTTGAAATTGGAGTTGAAATTGAGTTCCTGCATGTTCATATGATTCTAAGAAACTTTAAATCGTAGATTTTAACACCGGAACGAGCTCAAACAGAGATTTGCCGGAAAATAGACTATAGAGAGAGAAAGCTTCGATTTCTCACCGGTGAGGGCACGACGGTCCGAGATTTAAATCTAGGCAGATAGCTCTCATCTTGAGGTTAATCCTATAATTAAGAATCGCATCAATTGATGCTGAATTGAGTTAGAATTTTATTATTGAAATTCTGCCGGTTCTCTCTCTAGCACCGACCAAAAATTGGAGAGAGGAGCCAAATTGGCTTACCTTTCAGTCGTAATTCCACCATGGGAGGGCTGAGGAAGTGTTGAGAAGGCTTGGTTTGGCCTGAGGAGGGCTCAAAATGGCTAATTTTAACTCAGTCGAAACAGGGCAGCTTCGGTCCACCGGAGTTGCTTCACTATTCCATCATGTCGGCGCTTCTCTAGTGATTCTCGGATTGACTGGATTTTTCTAACAAATAGCTGACTTCTCCCCGGTTCTAAAGGTCTTGACCTCTACTTTTGAGATTAAGAAAAATGTTCAAGTCGAAACTTTGGTTCGAGCTTCACCGAGAAATGGAGTAGTAGATAGAGAGAGAAGTGTTCAGGTGTTAGGAGAATGAATGGGGATAACATCTTTATATAGGTGTTAAATCATGTATTAAATGTGAGAGATTTATTACTAATATTAATATTGACATAAATTATTGGTATTAATTCCAATAATTTAATTTTGGTATTAAAATATTTGTATTAATTTCAATGATTTAATTTAGGTATTAAATTATTTGTATTAATTACAATAATTGGTTTAGGAGGTCACCCATCCTCACTCTACTCTTGAGCAAGCACGGTTAACTTCAAAGTTCTTATGGGATTTTGTTCACCTGAACCAATTTGCATTTTCTCTTTTATTTTGTCTTAAGTTTCTTTTCCAAGGTTTAATGAACTCTTTGGATCACCCGAAAGTTGTAAATTTCCAAATTGCTTGTTCCCATATGATCGAGTTTGTAAACCGGCTCAGTTTTCTTACTCGGTTTGACCGGTTCTTTTCCCGGTTTTCCTTAACTAAAAAATGTGGGGTTTACAATGATACACCATGATTAATAAGAAATGGTGGTAAAAATTGATATTTTGAAATGAAAGGATTTTTGAAAGAAAAGAGTTTGGCACACTCCAAAACAAATCTTTTTCCTAAAAGTTAAAAGTTTTGAAAACCCATTCACCGAGTAGTTGTACTCACTCCCTCCCTTATATCCCTTTCAAGAAATTCTGAAAAGCATACCCTTAAAGACCATCAATTAAGACGCCTATGAGAAATGTATGATAGATTTAAAATTTTATACAATTTTGATTTATGTTATTCCAAGAAATGTGCAGGTATAAAGGATAACTTACTCTTTACGATTTATAATAAAGGGAAACCCTTTGATAAATCGGGAGAGTGGTAAGTTGATCATGCGGATCCGACCAAACCAGGTTGGGGCATGACAACTTGAGTGGTATCAGAGCCTGTTTCCTCGAATACATAATCTAGACTAGAAAATATAGTAACTAATATGATTTATCTTACAATTTTCAGATGGCTCCTGGGAGAGGAACCAAGAAAACTAGGAATGACTCTACTCAACCTTCTATCCTCGTTGGAAGACAACCCTAAAAGCTTCCCAATGCCTGAGGCATGGTAGGAATCACAAAAGACCAAATGGGGAAGTATTCGTAAGAATGGTGCTAGGACCTATTGAGGGCACAACCCTAAGTACAAAGGAAGTCAAGCGTGAACTTATAAACGCTAGCAAAGGGCGTATAACCTTACCTAGGAGGATGCTTATCAAGAACCCCGTAGCTCCCTATTTATTTTGTGACCACTTTCTATAATAAGGCAAAAACCCCTAACATATTGTACTCCTCTATTAATAAAATACTCGAAATTCCTAAAATCCTATCCCTTGATGAAGTGATCTTACTAGGAAGATAGTCCCAAGAATTGTAAACAAACAAACCCCTTCACCATTAAAATTAGGGAGAATCCTATCCTAGTTAAGTAAGCTGAATTAGGGAATGAAGGAATATAAGAAGACTCCTGGAGTGATCATTTGGCAAAGGAGACTTAACAAGAAAACTCTCAAGGTGTTTATACTCAAGGACATCGAAGCACCAAACTACCAGTAACCCCTGTAATGGCCCCACAATATCCGAAGGAAAGGAGGAACCACAACGATCCACGCAAGGGAATAACCTATTAAAATTGTGAACAATGGGGACACTACGTGAAGAAGTTCTCAACCCTACTAAGGACAAGTACCAAACCTGTGATAAGTATCAAGGAATAGGACATGTAAATAAGGAATGTTCCACACCTTATAGATTTAGGGCAATACCTCCTCAAAGGTCACGAAAGACATGAAGGACTGGTGACCAAAACCATGGAGCATGTTAATTAAGCTATTCACAAGGAGGATAAGAAATAGCGAGGTAAAGGAAGGAAATTCGAACTTCTTCTTAAAGAAGGTCAACCATAGAAGAATACCACAAGAATAGAGGTAAGGTATATGGAGAGTACGCCTAGAACCCCCTCAGAAAGGGGAAAACACGGAAAAACATCCTCTGGAAATGTCAGGGTAGGATATAGTAAGAATGAAGAAGAGAAAAAAGGAGTTACAAAAAGGAACTCTAGAGGGATGCATATAATTAAGTACCCTCTTGAAGGGATTATTGGTTGGCACATGGACATAATGTGGAGTGCAAGGAACCAACCCATCGTTAGAGGCTTCTTGATGGGAGGATGTATCGGAGGCCAAGTATGACCTGTTTTGGAAGAGTAATAGAGCCAAATAACGATTTCAGGAGAAACTAGTAGAAATAAGTAACTAGTGACAATATGATGGGCATAAAAGACAAGTAATACAGCTATCCAGATAGTTGGATATAATATATATAGCAAGAATGAGGCAGTTAATGAACTAACCTTCAGGAGAACCATGGATTTAAACCACAACTAGGAAGGGAGATGTGAAAAGGCTAAAATGTTGAAAAAAATGGAGAAAGGAAATCCTTAAAGAAATCAGTGACCAAGACTGTATTTATTATCAAAAGGCCATGAGAGGTTAAGTGAGCCTCTCGAATGATGATCAATGATTTTGAAACTAGGTGGATGTGAGCTCTCCCTAGAAAGAAATAGACATGTACTGGGGTACGAGTGAGAATGAGTATGGAATATGAAAGACGTACCCATAGGATCTCAAGAGTAAAGGTAAGCATGAAAGAATAGCATCAAGGGATGTCATTTAAAGTTAGGTGTCTTCAAGATGAATGAAAAAGAAATTATGGGAGAAAAGGGTAAGAATCCTCCCATATAAGAAAATCATGAGAAAGGATACATGACCTAATAAAGAAGAAATGGAACCAGGTGACGAGAGGTGAGGAGACAAATTTGCAAATAGAATGCATGCTAAGGTGAAAGAAACCCAAGGAAGCATAGCATATTAAGAGAATCTAAGGAGTAGTTAAACTCAAAAAATGGTAAGTAGGAAGTTAGCATCAAAAGATGATGTGACAAGTAAGAATGAGTGAACTATACATAATAAGGTAATGAAGGAAATAATGTCCGAGAAACATTGGGAAAGTGAAACCTCCAAATAAGATGTGGTTAAGGAGAAATAACCACAATTGGTAAGACAAATCATAGTCCATGCGCGCATACAAAGCTTAAAGAGTGGACGACTGAGCATAGTGTGAAGTGTATGGAATAAGACCGAAAATCGAAAGTATCTCTAGTAAGAAATAAGGAATGAAACAGAAGTTGTGGATAAAGAAGTATCCAATAACGGGCAAATACCCTGACATAGATAGGGGTGCAAAGAAAGGGAGAAAGTACCCTACAATGAATGATAAAGAGGTTGAGCATGTAACTCCTAAGATGGAAATCTCTATTGTGAGGGACATAGTAGAGAATGAAACCAGAAGGAGGGAACCTTACCAAGCAAAGGAATCGACACATAGATCGAAAGTGATTATTGTAGAATGAATAATCATGAAGTAATTACAAGCAAGTAAAAGTGGATTAAGGAAAAAGGAAAAATCATTGAATAAGGAATGCTAAGGACTTAAGAAGGAAAGAATCCCTGTTTGTTGGTAAACTATCGGGAAACCAAATAATTGGCACCAAAAAGACCCAATAAAGAAGTTGGGAAATGATGAGTGGGTAAGGAAAATCGAAACGGTTATGTAAAACATGTTATCAAGATACGAAGGATAATTGGATAAGAGTAAAGTTAGTTGAGGAATACTACCCAATAAAAGGAGGGATGAAATTATACAATCCCTAGAAGGATGGAAAGTTGGAAACAACCCTAAAAGAGGTGTTGTAGAAGTCTGATGGACAAAGACAGGTTCAGAACTTGTCATGTCATAATGGACATTTAAGCACCAATAGTCTCGAGTAAAATGTAACTCGAGTAACAAGGAGTCAGTTAGTAAACATAACGAGGTCAAACATAAATTTGACCAAAGTTGTAATCAATGACGGATGAAGGATGGGTCAAATTGGGATGAAAGAATAATAACACAAAAGCCTATGAAAACAAGTACGTAATGCTCGAAAGAACGTCGAGCTAGGGGTTTCAACGATGAAGAGAATAACTAGACAAAGGAACGATTGGGCACCTTGGAACTCCCAATCCTGAAATCTTGAGTAATAACCCCAAAGGGAAGAACCTTACCCTAACCAAAGGGATATGCGAACCTAAGATTATACATTTGGATTAATGAGCCAGACATGCCTCATTATTATAACTCCATGGAAGGTATAAGCATGATAAATGAAAGGAAATTCCTTAGATGAATGATTATGGGGACTAAGCGAAAGAGCAATCGAAGTGTTAGCATGTCAAGAAAACCCAAGTTGACATTAAAGGAAATTATTCCCGATGTGGAATATATTGGTTAATTTTTGGGGACAAAACTCCAAAAAGGAGGGGAGAGTTGTAAACCCCGCCCTTTTGAGTTAAAGAAAACCAGGAAAAGAACCGGTCAAATCGAGTGAGAAACACCGAACCGGTTCACAAACCCATTTATTGGGGAATATGAAAATTAGAGAAATTTCAACTCCCTTGTGACGTAAAGAGATTTATAAACATTGGGAAGGAACCTTAGAACAAAGTGGGAGAGAAAAACTAGACCGGTTTGGGTGAACCGGACATGAACCAGATTAAACCGGTTTAAGAACCGAGTCAATTTATGACCCCCAACATCTTTCTCATTGCCAATTAGCCTTCAATTTTGAGAAATTGCATGAACATCCCTCAATTTTTCAAAATCCCCAATTTTCCCCAAAGTTTTTCCCCAATTTGACCCTTCATACTGACTGAATTTGATTTCCTCAAATTGGCCATTCAATAGGGGTTAATTGCTCCAATCAATGGTATGGATCAATTCCTACACTTCCATATGATTCAATTGAGTTTTGAATCATAACATTTGGGTTCGAAATGAGCTCAAATGGAGCTTTACCAGAAAATTGTTAATAGAGAGATAAAACTACGAAAGCTTATCGTCGGAGAGGCAGCAATCCGAGCTCTCGATCTGGACAGATAGCTCTTGTCCTTAGGTTACTTTTAGGATCAATAATTGTTACAATTGATGTAAACCCCGTCCCTTAGAAATAAGGAAACCGAGGAAAGAACCGGTCAAACCAAGTGAGAGAACCGAACCTGTTCATGAACCCCAACCATTATAGAATGGGCAAATTGGGAAATTTACAAATCTTGAGTGACTCAAAATGTCATAAAAGTCATGGAAAAGGAATTTGGGATGAATTAGAAGAGGAAATCAAACTAGTTTAGGTGAATCGGACATGAACTGTATTGAACCAGTTTGAACCACTATTGAACCAGTTGTAAAATTTATTTTTCTAGGTGGCTTAAAATATCTAAATTGGGGAATTGAAGCCACCATTGGATTGAGAATGAATTTAAATGAATTTAGAAGTTTTTAATTTTGAAAAACTCGATTGAATCGAGCCTGAACCGGCTGGTATAATCATTGAACTCAGTCTAGACTAGTCTGATCCGATTCGAAACTGTGTCGTCTGCTTCCTTTAGATGACAACACTGTTCACTCACTAAAAAAGCTAAAAGCACCGGTGAAGATGAAAAGTTTTCATTCAGGGCATTTTGGGCTATGAATGATTGCCATCAAAAGGCCAATCAGATGGCCAAGGAGTCACTAAGCTCCCTATATAAAGAGCCCCGCTCCATTCCTTCTCCTCACACTTGAAAACTCCTCTCTCTCTCTCTCTCTGTTGTTCCAATTTTAGATGAAGCTTGAACCAGAGCTCCGACATTAGGGTTTTTTTGAGCCAAAGAAGGTGAGGTCAGGTTCCCTAGACTCGGGAAGAAGTCAGCCACACGATGGTGGTCACCATTTGATCCAAGGATTGCCATCGAAGCGCTGACATAATCAAACAATGAAGCAGCTCCGGCGGACCGTAGCTGCCCTATTTCAGTCGAGCTGAAAATGGCCAAATTGAGCCCTCCTCATGCCCAAGCAAGCTCTCCCACCACTTCCAAAACCCTCATACAACCAAAATAGAGCAGAAAGGTAAACTGTAAAACCCGCCCTTTTGAGCTAAGGAAAACCAGGAAAAGAACCGGTCAAACCAAGTGAGGATTTAGAACCGGTTCACAAACCCGATTATTTCTGAACGGGCAAGTTGGGAATTTACAACTCTCGGGTGATCCAAAGGGTTCATTAAACCTTGGAAAAGAAACTTAAGACAAATTAGAAAATAAAAACCAAAGTGGTTCAAATGAACTAGATTCCATAAAGAACTTTAAAATTAATACCAATAATTTATGGCAATATTAATACCAGTAATAAATCTCGCCCATTTAATACACGGGTTTTACGCCTATATAAAGAGTTCATCCCCATTTCATTCTCCTCACACCTGAACACTTCTCTCTCTCTCTACTGCTCCATTTCCCGGTAAAGCTCGAACGAGAGCTTCGACTTGAACAAAGGTCGGGCTCTTTAGAATCGGGGGGAAGACAGCTATCTGATAGCAAACTCCAATCAATTCGAGTATCGTTGGAGAAACGCCGACATGATGGAATAGTGAAGCAACTCCGGCGGACCGAAGCTGCCCTATTTCGGCCAAGCTGAAATCGGCCATTTCAAGCCCTCCCAACACTTTCTCAGCCTTTCCACGACCGAATTAGGACCGAAAGGATGAACCTCAGGATGAGACCTATCTGCCCAGATCGAAAGCTCGGACCGCCGTGCCTTCACCGGAACACGAAGTACCGGGAACGCCAGCAAGGACAAGCTCGCGTGAATACCAAGAACCGGTCTAGTGGAATTCACGGCATTAACGGGTGAGTGGGTTTACAAACATCATACCTGATTGGGATGATGAGCACACCTTATAAAGTTAAAAACCACTTACCGGTTGTGAGTGGGTTTACTAACATCATACCCGGTTGGGGATGATAAGTACCTCGATATAAAAACCCACTGTTTAGTGGTATTTTAATCATCACTACTTAAAGAAAGTGATGTGAAAATTATGCGGAAAAACTACTTACGGGTTGTAAGTAGATCATACCCGGTTGGTATGATGAGACTTCCTAGAAGGAAGTTGAAAACCCGTTCATCGGTTATGAACGGAGATGTCCTTATACCGGTCGGTATGATGGATAGTAAAAACCTATTTTTGTCGGAAGTGTTCTCCCCTGACTGTGTGCCAATGCTTAAACTATTTGGGAGACCTTCTCGACGGGAGCTCGAATAGCTCTGATAGGCCAAGGGCCTCGGTTTTGGAACTTGGGGGCGAAATGCCCGATTTTGAAAATCTCGTACAGTGGGCCCAAGGCCAGTTGGCACGAGCAGGAGCTCGTAAACAAACATGATATATGTGCCATAAAACTTAATAAGTGAATTGTTTGGCCATGGTACCAAGATAGGACTGACATGCTCAGTCAACTAGCGGCAGTGCGACATGACAGGTCGACGGACTAGTCAAGACAAACAGCTGCGGGTTGAGTTGAGAGTCGGGGCCGTTGGACTAATGGCACCACATATTACATGGCAATATAAGAAAACATTGTTTGTGCATGCACTATGAGTACGGGATCATCAAGACGCCCATGAGGGGTAGTGATGCATCCTAAGGGCACTGGACGACCTGGTGGCTATAAGGGCAGTTCGTCGTTCCAGGTGTCTGTGCGAAATCTGGAGTAGCACTAAGCGCATGAGACCGGGGTGGGGACAGGATGAGGTCTCTGTCCTCATACGGACACGAAGAAGTGATTTCGGGATTGTGGGTCAGATGTTTCGTACATCCACTCATTCCCAAGGTAGAAGTGGTCGTACTTCTATACGGGTGGCAGGAAAAGTCGCTCCGAAGCCACTAGCGGGTTCAGTAGTGATACTGACTTGCGAATGTGTGTAACCTTCATTATGAAGGATGTGTGTTGGGTGATGACACATCGATAACTAAGAAATAATGGAAAAAGATGAATTTTTAAATGAAATGATTTTTTTTTTTGAAAACAAAGGAGTCTGGCACACTCCATATAAATGTTTTTCTTGAAAGTTAAAAGATTTGAATCCCACTCACTGAGTAGTTGTACTCACCCCCTCCCTTATACCTCTTTCAGGAAGTCCCGGAAAGCCGAACCTTAAAGGACTTGCGCAATTAAACGCCTGCAAGATTGGTACAACTAATTTAAATTACTATGCAGTTTTGATTTATGATATTCCTGGAAAAAGGTGCAGGTTAACGCCTTACTCTTTACGATTTATAATATAAGGGAAAACCCTTTAGTAAAGCGGGAGAGTGGCGGGTTGATCACGGGGATCCGACCAAACCGGGTCGGGGCGTGACATAAACCAATTTGGCTACCCTTTGTTAATTCTGATTAGCATTAGAAAGAGAAATGAAAAAACTTCATTGACCAAATTCACATCAATTTGACATGAATTGTTGCAATTCATGATCCTAGAAGGATCCTCAGGACGAGAGCTACCTGCCCCAATCGAAAGCTCGGACCGCCGCACCTCTAATGGTAAGCTTTCAAAACTTTCTCTCTCTAAGTTCAATTTTCCAACAAAGCCTCGTTTGAGCTCAATTTGGACCCAAATGACGAGGTTCAAAGTGCAATTGAATCGTATGGAAGTATAGGAACTGATCCCTAGCTTCGATTGAGCAAATAACCTCGATTGAATGGTCAATCTGATGAAATCAAATTCGGGTAGTTTGAAAAGGGGAAATTGGGGGAAATTGGGAATTTCATAAAATTAAGGGACCAAAGTGCAATTTTCCAAATTGAGGGCCAATTGGCCATGAAAAAGATGTTGAAGGACCAATTGGTCAATGTTTGGAATTTATTGGGGTCAAATTGCCAATTTTTTAAAATAGAGGCAAAATGGTAATTTTTGAAAAGTTGAGGACTAAATTGGAAATTTTGGAAAATTGAACCCTTTAAGTGATTTGGGGTAAATTGAGGACCCATGATGAATTTTTGAAGTTTCGGGACTTAATTTGGGAAAAAATTCACATTAGAGACCTAAAGTTAAAGAAAAATAATTTTAGGGACCTAAATGTAAATAATTAAAAAGTTTGGGCATTTTGTTCATATGTGAGGAACGAAGGCTATTATGCCAAATTTTAATAAATAAGAATGTCCAAATTGTGTAGGAACATGAAGGACCGGAACGCCAGTAAGGATAAGATCGCATGGAGGCAAAAAGTTGATTAAGAGAAATAAACTGCACTTATTGGGTGAATGAGATTATTGACATCATGCCAAGTTGGGAAGATGAGTACTTCAAAAATAAAAAAAACCACTTATATGTGAAATTTTAACATCACACATGGTTTGAGTGATGTGAATACTACGCGGAAAAACTACTTACCAGTTGTAAGTATATCATACCCGGTTGGTATGATGGACTTCCTCGAAATAAGTAGAAAATCTACTTAGCAGTTGTAAGCGGAGATGTTATAACACCCGGTTGGTGTGATGGATGAAAATTTTAATTTTGTCAAAAGTGTTGTCCCCAGATTGTGTGCCAATGCTTAAAACTTTTGGGAGACCTTCTTGACGAGAGCTAGAATAGCTCAGATAGGCCAGGGGCCTCGATTTTAGAACTTGTAGGATAAAATACCCAGTTTTGGAAAATCACGTATAGTGGGACAAAAGCTAGTTGGCACGAGGAGGAGCTTGTAAATAAACATGATAATAAGCCATGAAAATTCTTATTGAATAGTTTATGTGACTTGGCCATGGTACCAAGACAGGACCAACATACATGATGGATTAGCGGTAGTGCGACATGACCAAGTTGACAGATCGGTCTAGACAAACAATTGCAGGTCGAGTTGAGGGTCGAGGTCATTGGACCAGTTGCACCAAAGATAAATGGCTTTATGGAAAACTTTTCTTTGTGCATGCACTTGAGGTTCGAGTCCATCAAGATGCCCAAGAGGGGTAGTGATGCATCCTAGGGGCTACTGGACGACATGGTGGAGATAAGGGCAGTTTCTTGTGCAAGCAGTTAGGAAAGTTTGACGAAGCTTCAAGCGCATGAGACCAGGGTGGGGTTAGGATGAGTTCTCTATCTTCATATGGACGAAAAGTATTTTTGGTCTGAGGGTAGGACGTTAGAGACATTCACTCAGACTTCAGGTAGAAGTCAGGGACTTCTATCAGGTTGGATGTTAAAGACGCTCTGATCCATAAGTAGGTGTAGTCGGCATAACTGCATCTCATGAATGTGTGTGTACCCTTGCTGATGAATGGCATGTGTTGTTTGTGAAACACACCTAATATGAAAATGGGAAAGAGGTTTGAAAATCTTAGAAAGGAATTAAGAATCCTTGGAAAAGAATTGGTAAACCTTGGAAAAAGGTTTTGAAAACTAGAACTTGAGAAAACAATATTTTTTAAAAGGAAATAAGGAGTTTCACACACACTGATTAAAGTTATTTTTGTGAAAACTCACACCCAACACCCATTCACGAATGGGAGCTTGAGTGTTATTAGAGCTTAGAGAAGGGGATAAACCTTGATTGGTATTAGAGCTTGTTTCCTCGAATACATTATCAAGACTATATAATATAGTAACTAATAAGGATAATTTTAAAAAATTTCAAATGGCTCCCAAGTGAGGAACTAGGAGAACAAGAGTCGTAGTTCCTGACACTACCCAACAACCCCTTCCTGTAGAAGCTCCCCAAGAAACCTAGACAATTCCACTTGGACTAAGCTCGAAACACCAGAAATTGTACGAGGAATTCACTCAAGTGTTTGGACGGCCTAAATAGGACACCAACTCTCGAGCTAAGCCCGAGGAAGTACAATCTCATCCATCTCCTATTAATGTTCCTCCTCTAGTTTACATCCCCAAATACCTCAAAACTCTCCTACAACTAGTATGTAAGCCATTCTTAGGAGAGAAGGATGTCAGAGCTACTATGGACTAGCTAGCCAGCATCAAGAAACTCATGGGGATAGTTAGGATTTCATTAGAAGATATGGTAATCCTGTCAGAGTTTTTCCTAGAAGTCAGTGCGAAGAGGTGGTGGAATAATCTTAGAAGCTTGCATGCCACCACACCCACCTGGGAGCAATTCAAGGGGAGGTATTCAGAGGAATACTTAGCTCTGCATCTGATCAACGAGAAGAAAGAAGAATTCTCCAAACTCTGATAAGGATCCCGCACCATCTTGGAGTATGAGACTAGATTTAATGAGCTAAGGCCTTTTGCTCCAGTTTTAGTAAGACCGGTAGATATCTACCAACAGTTCGTGGACGGTCTCAACATGGACATACAAGATCGGATGGGAGTATTAGTACGCCCCATGGATTTGGCTATCATAATCAGCATGGCCCATGAGTGTGAGCATCTGGTACAGACAAGATACTGCCATATAGAGCAAGCCGGCTAAAAGGAAGAGGAAGGACAGAATAGCTAGAGAAGTCAAAGGGAGCCTGGTGGGCAAAGATGGGGGACAAGAATGAGGCCCTTTAAGAGAAATGATGATTATCATGCTAAAAGGGTGGCAAATGCAACCCCACATAGGAGAAACCCTTATTGCCCTAGGTGCTGGAAAAACCATGAAGGGTCATGTCGAGCGTGCTTCGAATGTAGACAGCTTGAACACTTTGCAAAGTGTTGTTTAACCCTTCAAGGTAATACACGATGAAGTTTCCATCAACCAGCTCAAGGGAACCCAAGGGCACTAGACGAAGAACAAGACATTGCCACTACGTCAAGAGTACCAATTAGAGTATACAACCTCACCTAGGAGAAAGCATAGAATGATCCTAGTACCATAGCTTCCCTAGACAAATATATTCAAAACCATGTAATTCGCTATCATTACAATAAATAAAATTTTCATTTCCTACAATAATAAACTTGCGATGAGATACAAGAAAAATTCATATCCACCCAATCTCCAAAGAAAGGGAAAACAAGAAGGATGGCATCTGAAGATGTCATGAAAGTAAACTTAAGATTAGATGCCCTCAAGGGTGAATAAAAAGAAATTTTGGGAAAGAAGGGGAAGGATTCTCCCAAGGAAGGAAACCTTGGGGAGGCATACATGTCCCGACTGAGAAGTAATGGACCAAGTGACAAAGAATGAGTAAATGAAGAACATGCTGAGGTGAAAGAACCAAGGAAAGCATACTAGGAGGTTCTAAGGAGTAAGTTTAACCCAAGTAACACATAAGTAGGAAGATAGCAACAGAGGACACACTCACAAGTAGGACAGGAGCAGACTACCCATAATAAAGGAATAGAAGAAAGAACACTTGAGTAACCTCGAAAAGGTAAGCCCTCCACTTTAGAAGTGAATAAAAGAAACAACCACCGACATCAAGACTAGTGGTGGTCCACGATTGCCTAATGAAGCCCAAAAGAGTAGACGACTGAGTATTGGTTGGAATACAAGAAATAAGACCAATGGTAGGAAGTTCTTGGATAGGGAATAAGAAATGAAATGGAGATTTTAACACAATGGAGGATTGAAAGCGGGTAGATGCCCCAATATAAAAGGTGTAGAGAGATGAAAAAAATAACTTGCAAGAAATGTTGAGAAGGTTGGACGTGTAGCTCCGACGGTGAAAGTCTCTACTTTGAGGCACATTGTAGAAAATGAAATCGTAAGAAGGGAACTTCCCAAATAAAGCAATCGACACATAGATCGAAAGGGATCAACTCAGAATAAATAATCATGAAATGGTTACGAGCGAGTAAGAATGGATTTAGGGAAAGGGAAAATCCTTGTGTAAAAGACGCCACTAGTAATAAGGAAGGACCTAAAAAGGTAAGAATCCCAGCGTGTCGGTAAATCATCTAGAAACACAATAATTGGAACTGGAAAGATCCAATAAGGTTGTTGGGAAAGGACGAGTGGGTAAGGATAACCGACACGGTTATGTAAGTTGATTAGATAACGGTAAGGGTAGTCGAGGAATACGACCAAACGAAAAGAGGGATACGAACCCTAAAAGGTTGGAACGTTAAGAACAACCATTATAGAAGTGTTATAAAATTTAAAATGGTAAAAGACAGGTTACAAAGTATGTCATGTTGTAAGGGGAATCTAAGCTAGTAAACCCCACTTTTCGGAGTTAAGAAAAACCAAGAAAGAACTGGTCAAACCAAGTGAGAAAACCGAACCGGTTCCTAATTCGTTTATTGGGGAATGGACAAATTGGAGAAATTTCAACTCACTTGTGACCCAAAAAGATTTATAAACCTTGGGAATGAACCTTAGAATAAAGTGGGAGAGAAAATCGGATTGGTTCGAGTGAACCAGACCCAAACTGAATTGAACCAGTTTATGAATCGAAACTGATAGAGAGTGGGTAAATTGGGAAATCTATGAATCCCAAGTGATCTAAACCGGTTCAGGTGAACTGGATTCGAACCGGATTGAACCGGCTTGGATCGATTTGAACCACTATTGAATTGGATTCTAAATTCATTTTTCTAGGTGGCTTAAAAAATTCAAATTTGATATTTGAGACCACCATTGGATAGAAAATGAATTTAGATGAATTTATAAATTTTTATATTTGAAAAATTCAGTAAAATTGGTGGTGAACCGACTAGTTTAAGCTTTAAACCCAGTTCAGACCGGTCTGGTCTGATTCGGAACAATGTCGTCTTCTTCCTTCAGATGACAACACAGTTCACTTGCTAGAAAATTGCACAGCACCGGCGAAGCAGAAAAGTCTCCAGCCAGGGAGTTTCAAGCAATGAATGACCTCCATTAAGGCACCAATCGAACAAACAAGAAGTCCCCAAGCTTCCTATATATAGACACCCTTCTCATTCATCCTCTCCACACCTGAAAACTCGATTCTCTCTCAACTGCTCCATTTTCAGGTGAAGCTCGAACCATAGCTCTAACTTAGGCACTTTTTTGAGCCATACAAGGCGAGGTCAAGTTCTTTAGAACTGGAGAGAAGTCAGCTACACACTGTAGTCTTCGTTTGCTCTGAGGGTCACTGCAGAAGCACCGACATGATTGAACAGTGAAGCGGCTCCAACGAACTAAAGCTGCCCAATTTCAGCTGAGCTAAAATCGACCAATTCGAGCCCTTCTCATGTCAAACCAAGCCATCCCAACACCTCCACAGCCCTCCTACAGTTGAATTAGAGCTAAAAGGTAAGTCAATTAAGCTCCCCTTTGCAATTTTCGACCCGTGCTAGAGAGAGAAATGACAGAACTTTGATGATAAATTTCTCATTCAATTCGGCATCAATTGATGCAATTCTTGATTCTAGGATTAACCTCAAGACAAGACCTATTTGTCTAGATCAAAAGCTCGGACCGCCAAGCCCCCGACAGTGAACAATTGAAGTTTTCTCTCTCTATAGTCTATTTTTCGGTGAAGCTTTGTTTGAGCTCATTCCAGCATCAAAACTTGCAATTCAAAGTGCTATTGAATCGAATGAAGATTTAGGAATTCAATATTAACTTCAATTTCAACAATTAAAAGTGTTTAATCGGTCAATTTGATGAAATCATATTCAAATGTGTTAGGAAGTTGAAATTGGGGGGAGGGAATTGGGGATTTTTTAAAATTTGAGGGACCAAAATGAAATTTTGTAAAATTGAAGGTCAATTGGGCATGATAAAAATGTTACAGGGCCAATTGAGTAATTTTATAATTTTTGGGGTGAAACTTACCATTTTTTTAAAGTAAGGGCAAAATAGTAACTTTGGAAATTTTGTGGGCCAAATTGGAAATTTGGGAAACTTGACCCCTTTTTGAGAATTTGAATAAATTGAGGTACTAAGATGAATTTTAAATGTTTTGGGACTCAATTTGAGGAAAAAACGGCATTAATGACTTAAAGTTAAAGAAAAATAACTTTAGGACCTAATTGCAAATAAATAAAAAGTTTGGTTTTTTCATTTATTGGATTGTGTGAAGGCTATTAGGCCAAGAGAAAATGAACAAAGATGTTCATATCGTGTAGGAACATGACGTACTAGGAACGCCAACAAGGACAAGCTCGTGTGAATACAACGAACCCGTCGAATGGAATTCACTGCACGATCGATTGAGTGGGATTTTATATCATACCCAATTGGGGATGATAAGTACCTCGAAATGAAAACCCACTACTTAATGGTATTTTAAACATTACAACTTAGAGGAGTGATGTGAAAATGACGCGAAAAAACTAGTTACAGATTGTAAGTAGATCATACCCGGTTGGTATGATGAAACTTACTCGGATTGAGTGAAAAACCCGTTCATCAGTTATGAACGGAGATATCCTTATACTTGGTTGGTATCATGGATATTTGAAAATTTATTTTTGTTAGAAGTGCTCTCCCCTGACTGTGTGCCACTCCTTAAATGATTTGGGAGATCTTCTTGACGGGAGCTTGAATAACTCTTATAGGCAGGAGGCCTTGGTTTTGGAACTTGGGGGCTAACATGCCTAGTTTTGAAAATCTTGAACAGTGGGTCATAGGCCAATTAGAACGAGCAAGAGCTCGTAAACAAACATGAGTTATATGCTATAAAACTTTAAATAAATGAATTGTTTGGCCATGGTACCAAAATAGGACCGACATATTCAATCAACTAGTAGTAGTGCGACATGACAGGTCGATAGACCAGTCAAGAAAAATAGCTGTAGGTTTAGTTGAGGGTCAGGGTCGTTGGATCAATGGCACCACATATTATATGGCATGATGTGAAAATACTGATTATGCATGCACTATGTGTACAGGACCTTCAAGACGCCGAAAAAGGGTAGTGATGTATCCTATGGCCCTGGACGACCTGGTGGGTATAAGGGCAGTTTGTCAGACCAGGTAACCTTGTGAAGCTCAATGTAGCTTCAAGCACACGAGACCAAGGTGGGGTTGGGATGAGGTCTCTGTCCTCATTCGGACATGGAGTATTTATATCGAGATTGAGGGTCGGATGTCGTGTAGATCCACTCATTTTTAGGGTAGAAGTGGATGTGCTTCTATCTATGTGGCTATTAAAGTCGCTATGACGCCACAAGTGGGGTTAGTGGATGTGCTGCCTGTGATTGTGTGATTGACCTTCATGATGAAAGATGTGTGTTGGGTAATAACACACCATGATTAAAAAGAAATGGTAATAAAAATGCAGATTTGAAATGAAAGGATTTTTTAAAGGAAATAAGGAATCTGGAATACTCCAAAACAAATCTTTTTCCTAAAAGTTAAATTTCAAAAACCAATTCACTAAGTCGACTTGTGTCGCCTCAGTTTGATACTTGTGACTTAAGGCATCTGCTTCCACATTTGTCTTTCCGGGGTGGTATTATATCACAAAATCATAATCTTTCACCAATTCTAGCCATCTCCTCTGATGAAGATTTAACTCCTTCTGAGTTAGAAAGTACTTAAGGCTTTTGTGATCTATGTATATCCTACACTTAACCCCGTAAAGGTAGTGTTGCCATATGTTTAGGGCAAACACTATTGCAACTAGTTCCAAGTCATGAGTCGGCTAATTTCTCTCATGTATCTTTACTTGTCGCGAGGCATACATGATAACCTTCCCTTGTTGCATTAAAACACATCACAGTCCTTGTCCTTAGACATCACTATAGACTGTGTACTCTCATGCATTTGGATCGGGTAAGAATATTACAAGTGCAGTTGTTAGTCGGGTCTTTAACTCCTGAAAAGACTTCTCAAAATCATCATTTCATTTATACTCAACCCCCTTTCTGGTGAGTCGAGTTAGAGGAGTTGCTATTTAAGAAAAGTCTTGCACAAACCACCTATAATATCTTGCCAATCCTAAGAAACTTCTAATTTCCATAAGATTCCTTGGAGCCTTCCATTCTAATATTGCTTCTACCTTGGCTGGATCTACTTTAACCCCATCCTTAGTTACGGTGTGCCCTAAGAATCCTACTTCTTGCAACTAGAATTCACACTTGGAAAACTTTGCATATAATTGGTTTTCCTCTAAGATTTCCAATGTAATTGCTAGATGCTCTTCGTGTTCCGACCTGGTTCGTGAGTATATAAGGATATCATTTATGAATACTATCACGAACCTGTCTAGATGAGGTTGGAACACACGATTCATTAAATCCATGAAAGTTGCAGGGGCATTCGTCAACCCAAACGGCATCACTCTGAATTCATAGTGTCCACATCTGGATCGAAACGTCATCTTAGGGATGTCCTCTTCTCTAATCCTTAGTTAGTGGTAACCTGATTGAAGATCTATTTTTGAGAAGTAGGCATGCTCCCTCATGGTTCCTTTGACATTTCAGACAGCGAGGGTTCCCTTGGGGTAAGGTAGGGACTCCTCCGGCAGTATCTGGACAATTCCCATTAATTTCTTGGTATTGGCCTACCGATCCATGGTGATCCCAGCTTCCTTTTCTCAAAGGAAAGGTTTACATCCTAGTTGTCGGAGAGTTTTGAGATTTCTAGGTATGTCCGTTGGAGTGGTTGGATTAGCAGGGGGAGGGTGGAATTGCACTTTCTCTGGTTCAACCCGCGAGTTGGTGCCCGCCTTAGGAGTGAGGTTAGGTTGGCCAAATATATGGGTGAACTCCTTGTACAATCTTTGATGCTCCAAACTGAGTCCAAGAGGAGTTGTCTAGGCTGCTTTGGGAGTTTCTACAGGTAGGGGTGGTTGGGCGGTGTTGGAGACGGGTATATTAGCCCCCAAGTTCCAAAATCGATGCCCCTGGCCTATAAGAGTTATTCGAGCTCTCGTCGAGAAGGTCTTCCAAATTGTTTAAGCATTGGCACACAGTCAAGGGAGAACACTTCAGACAAAAATATATTTTCACTATCCATTATTCTGATCCGATATAAGGACATCTCCATTCATAATTGATGAATGGGTTTTTAACTTCCTTCGAGGAAGTTTCATCATACCAACCGGGTATGATCTACTTACAACTGGTAAATAGTTTTCCCGCATGGTTTTCACATCACTACTCTAAGTCATGACGTTTAAAAATACCACATAGTAGTGGGTTTTCATTTCGATGTGCTCATAATCCCTAATAGGGTATGATGTAAAATCCCACTCACAACCGGAAAGTGGTTTTTAACTTTAAGTTGTGCTCATCATCCCAACCGGGTATGATATTAGTAAACTCACTCACCCGATCGTGCAGTGAAATTTCACTTGGTCGAGTTTCATCCCTAGTAAGCTGGACCTCGACTAGTGTTCTTGATGTCTCGTTCTCCTACACAAAATGAACATAGTTGTTTATTATTCTTTGGCCTAATGCCCTCATTCGTTCCAAATAAATGAGAAAACCCAACTTTATATATATTTGCAATTAGGACCCTCAAGTTATTTTTCTTTAACTTTAAGTCCCTATTGCCGGGTTTTTCCTCAAATTGAGTCCCAAAAATTTTTTAAATTTATCTTAGAACCACAATTTATTAAATTTCGCAAACAGGGGTTTAATTTCCTAAATTTCCAATTTGGTCCCTCAATTTTTCCAAAATTACCATTTTTCCCCAAAAATTCTAAAATTTCTCAATTGGCCCTCTAATATTCTTATCCTGACCAATTGACCCTCAATTTTAGAAAATTTCTTTTTGGTCCCTCGAATTTCGAAAATCCCCAAATTTCCCCAATTTTCCCCTCAATTTCAACTCTTTAACACTACCAAATTTGATTTTATCAAATTTACCAATCAAACACCTCTAATTGTTGAAATTAAAGTTGAAATTGAGTTTCCACATGTTTATACGATTCTATAGAACTTTGAATCACAGGTTTTAATGCCGGAACGAGCACAAACGGAGTTTTGTCGAAAAATAGAATATAGAGAGTGAAAGCTTCAATTTCTCACCGGTAAGGATGCGGCGGTCTGAACGTTCTATCTGGATAGGTAGCTCTCCTCTAGAGGTTCTTCCTAGTATCAAGAATGACATCAATTGATGTCAAATTGGATTAGAATTTCGTCATTGAAATTCGGCTGACTCTCTCTCTCTAACACTAATCAGAAATTACAAAGGGGAGCTGAATTGGCTAACCTTTCAGTCCTAATTCGGTCGTGGAAGGACTGAGCAGGTGTCAGGAGAGCTTGGTTTGGCTTGAGAAGGGCTCGAATTGGCTGATTTCAACTCGGCCGAAACATGGCAGCTTCGGTCCCCCGAAGCTGCTTCACTGTTCGACCACGCCGGCACTTCTCCGGCGACCCTCGAAATGAACGAATGTCACCACCGTGTAGCTAACTTCTCCCTGGTTCTAATGAACACGACCTCGCCTTCTTTGGCTCAAAATTGACCCTATATCAGAGCTCTGGTTCGAGCTTCATTGAAAAACTAAGCAACTGAGTGAGAGTGAGCATTTTAGGTGTGGAGACGACGAATGGAGAGGGGCTCTTTATATAGGGAGCTCGGGGACCCGTTAGCCGTTCGTTTGGTACTGTTATGACAGGCATTGATGATTTGAAACGTACCAAACGAAAATGTTTCTTCTTCATCGGCGCTGCTTTGATTTTCTGGCAAGTGAATAGTGCTGTCATCCTGAGGAAGAAGATGACAGTGTTCCGAACTGAACTGGACCGGTCCGAACCAGGTTTAAAGCTTAAACTGGCCGGTTCACCCCCCATTCGACAGAGTTTTCCAAACATAAAAATTTATAAATTCATATAAATTCATTTTCTATCCAATGTTAGTCTCAAATCTCAAATTTGAAAATTTTAAACCACCTAGAAAAATGAATTTAGCATCTAGTTCAATAGTGATTCAAATTGGTCCAAACCAGTTCAATTCGGTTCGGATTCGATGCACCTGAACCGGTTTGGTTTTCATCACCAATTCATTCTCTAGTCCATTTTCATGACTCCTCGGGCTCCTTAGGTCATTTAGGATCCATAAAATTCCCGGTTTACCATCTCTTTCTCAATTTTGGTTCACAAATTGGCTCGGTTCTTAAACCGGTTTAATTCGGTTTGGGTTCAATTCACCCGAACTGATCTGGTTTTTCTCTACCACATTGTTCTAAGGTTACTTCCCAAGGATTATAATTCTCTTTGAATCACAAGAGATCCATAAGTTTCTTGTTTTACCCATTCTCTATCGGTTTCGGTTCATGAATCGACTAGTTCATAAACCGGTTTGGACCCGGTTCTCTTGAACTGCTTCGGTCGTTCCTCCTCATTTTGTCCTAGGGTTCTTTATCCAAGTTTATGAACCTTTTTTAGTCACATGGGAGTTAGAAATTTTCAAATTTGCTTGTCCCATAAAAATTAGGCTTGTAAACCAATTTGGTTTAAAGATTCAAATTTAACGGTTCTTTCCCTGGTTTTCTCATTACTAAAGGATGAGGTTTACAACTCTCCCCTACTTTTAGGTGTTTTGTCCTCAAAACTGTTACACGTTAAATAACTGAGGATAACTATCCCTCATCATGGTTTCCCATGTCTCTTCCTGCACGGGTCCGTTCTGCCACAACACCTTGACCATAGGAATTTTCTTGTTCCTCAAATTCTTGTCTCTCATGTCGATGATTCGTACCAGCTTTGTCTGATAAGTCAGCTTCTCTTCTAGTTCCATTGAAGGTTGGTCCAGTACGTGACTAGGATCAAGCTGATATTTCTGAAGTACTGAAATGTGGAATATATCATGTATTCTCTGTAGATCAAGAGGCAATTCTAATTTATAAGCTACCGGTCCTATCTTTTAAATAATGGGATATGGGCTAATATATCTTGGTTTCAGTTGTCCTCTTTGTTGAAACCTAAGTATTACTCTCCATGGAGATACTTTGAGGAATACCTGATCACCTACTTCGAACTCCAGATCTTTCCTTCGATTGTCCACATAACTCTTCTGCATGTCCTATGCAGTCTTACAACGACTCCTTATTAATTTTATCTTTTTTGTGGCATCCTCTATTATTTCTGTCCATTTTAATTTTCTTTCCCCCACTTCTTCCCAAAATAAAGGGGTACAACAAGGTCATCCATAAAGGGCTTCATAGTGAGCCATCTAGACACTGGCCTGATAACTATTATTATACGCAAACTCCATCAGGCATAAGTATTCCTCCTAGCTTTTGTTCATGGTGAGCACACATGCTCTCAGCATGTCTTCCAAGGTATGGTTCGCTTAGACTATCCATCTGTCTGAGGGTGAAATACCATACTCATATGGAGCTTGGTCCCCATGGTGTTTTGTAGACTCAGCCAAAACTTGGAAGTAAATCTCGGATCTCTATCCGATACTATACTAATCGGGACACCATAGAGTCTTATTATTTCCTTCATGTATAGGACGGCCAACTGTTCTACTATGTCCGTCACTTTTATAGGGAGGAAATGAGTTGATTTGGTCAATCTATCCACTATTACCCAAATCGCATCTTGACCCTTTTTAGTCACCGGTAGGCCTGTGACAAAGTCCATGGTGATGTGCTCCCATTTCCACTCCGGAATTAGTAAGGGTTGTAGTAGTCATGTGCCTCTTCCAATATTAATCTTTGCAACTCCTTATCTTGAGGCAATCATACCCTACCCTTATAGGTCAGTACTCCATCACCTTGCATATCGTAGTCCGGTTTCCTTTCTCTGTTAATTTAATACAAATAGGACTGAAGTTCTTTATCAATCTTTTGTTGGACCTTTATATGCCCGGTTAGACTAGGCCTTATCACTACATTCGCCACCAGGCATTTTTCCTGTTTGTCCATCCTCAGGCTCACTTCCATTCTTCCCAATTGTTGCAACAAAGGTAAATAGCTTGTCTTGACTTGGGTAGCCTCAGTTTGATACTTGCGACTTAAGGCATCTACTACCACATTTGCCTTTTCGGGGTGGAATTCTATCACAAGATCATAATCCTTCACCAATTCTAGCCATCTCGTCTAATGAAGATTTAACTACTTCTGAGTTAGGAAGTACTTAAAGCTCTTGTGATCTGTGTATATCCTGCATTTAACCCCGTAAAGGTAGTGTCACCATATCTTTAGGGCAAACACTATTGCAGCTAGTTCCAAGTCATGAGTAGGGTAATTTCTCTCATGTATATTCAGGTTTTGCGATGCATGCTAACCATCCCTTATTGCATTAAAACACATTCCAGTCCTTGTCCAGAAGCATCATTATAGACTGTGTACTCTCTTGCAATAGGATCGGGTAAGGAGAGCATTGGTGCGGTTATTAGTCGGGTCTTTAACTCCTAAAAAGACTTCTCACAATCCTCATTCCATTTATACTCAACTCCCTTCCTGGTGAGTCAAGTTAGAGGAGTTGCTATTTTAGAAAAGTCTTGCACAAACCACCTATAATATCCTGCCAATCCTAAGAAACTAATAATTTTCGTAAGATTCCTTGGAGCCTTCCATTCTAATATTGCTTCTACCTTGGCTAGATCTACTTTAACCCCGTCCTTAGTTATGATGTGCCCTAAGAATCCTACTTCTTTCAACCAGAATTCACACTTGGAAAACTTTGCATATAATTGGTTTTCTTTCAAGATTTCCAATGTAATTTCCAAATGCTCTTCGTGTTCCGACCTGGTTCGTGAGTATATAAGGATATCATCTATGAATACTATCACGAACCTGTCCAGATGAGATTAAAACACGCGATTCATTAAATCCATGAAAGCTGCAAGGGCATTCGTCAACCCAAACGGCATCACTCTGAATTCATAGTCCATATCTATATCGAAACGTCGTCTTAGGGATGTTCTCTTCTCTAATCCTTAGTTGGTGGTAACCTGATCGAAGATCTATTTTTGAGAAGTAGGCTACTCCTTTTAACTGATCAAACAAATCATCTATCCTTGGGAGTGGGTATCGGTTCTTGATGGTGACTTGATTCAGCTTCCTGTAGTTAATAAATAGTCTCATACTCCTGTCCTTTTTCTTCACAAACAAAAGAGGAGCACCCTATGGAAACTGACTTGGACATATGAAATCCTTTTCCAATAATTTGTCTAGTTGTTCTTTTAATTCTTTCAGCTCTACTAGAGCCATGCGATATGGGGCTTGGGATATGGGGTTTGTTCCTAGGGTTATTTTTATAGTAAACTCTACTTGGTGACTTGGAGGTAGTCCAGGTAGCTCTTCTAGAAAAACTTCTGGATAATGTCTGACTACTTGAATGTCTTCCAGTTTCTTTTCTTCAAAATCTTCATTTACTACCATGGCCAGAAAGATTGTACAACCTTTCTATATCATCTTTTGAACCTTCAGGTGGGACACCAATTGTACTTCACTTTTCCTTTTATCTCCCTGGAACTTTGGTTCCTTAGTTTTGGAAGTATGGAAAGTTACTGTCTTCCTTCTACATTCCATCCTTGCTTGATGATTACTCAGCCAGTCCATCCCCAGAATTACTTCAACTTCTCTTAGAGGTAATGGGATCAAGTCAGCTTCAAGTTTGATTCCTCCAATTTCTATCTCACATCCCTTTAATTGTTTGTTCTTATTCAGACCTTCTCCTATGGGTGTAAGGATGTTAAGGCTTTGTACTAGCGGAGTGAGCTCCAGGGGTACCTTAGAAACCAACTCTTCCTTGATAAATGATCGCTCTACTCTAGAGTAAAAAAAAAAGCATAAATTGGTTGTCCCCACAACTGTATATACCCTAATTTAAGGAATGTATGTTTTAGAAGGAATTCTCTTTATTAAATTAAAAGACGTTTAATTTGCATGACTCTTTTGGACTAGTTGGTAGGGTTTTGGGATGTACCCACTACAGTGCTTGGGTCTCCTCTAACCTACTCCTAAGTGAGGTTGTATACTCAAGCCAGTACTCTTGCTATAGCTTCTGGTTTGGGTTTCTGGAGTTCCCATGAGGTGGTCCAAGAGTATTTTTCTGTATGTTCTCCCTAAGAATAGGACAATCCATTACAAAGTGTCTTGCTTGTCCACAGGTGAAACAGGTATGGCATGCTCCCTCACGGTTCCTTTGACATTTTGGACAGTGAGGGTTCCCTTAGGGTAAGGTAGGGACTACACTAGGAAGGGGTGGAGGCATGCCCCTTCTCCGTTGGAATACCATTTTGTTTCCTCCTCTTGAGCTGGTATATTCTCTCCATCTTCCTTGACGGTTTGAATTCTTATCCCCCTTTATGGTTGTCTACTCCACTCGACGACATCGGGTCTGTACCAATCGTTTGCATTCATAAGCCATACTGATTATAGCTGCCAAGTCTGTGGGGCATCCCAGTACTCCCATACGGTTTCTAATGTCCATGATGAGACCGTCCATAAACCTCTGGCATATGTCAGCTGGTCCAGCTAGGTCGGGAGCAAAGGGTCTTAACTCATTAAATTTTGTTTCATACTTTGCTATGGAACTAAGCCCTTGCCGAAGTCGGATGAACTCTTGTTTCTTCTCATTTATTAGTTGGGTGCCAGGTACCCCGAGTATCTTTCTTCAAATTGCTCCCATGTGGGGGTGGTGGTATGTAGGTTTCGGACATTGTCCCACCACGGTCTAGCACTTCCTTCTAGGAAGAATTCTATCAGGATCACCCTATCCTCTAGTAGTATACGGACAATTCCCATCAATTTCTTGGTATTGGCTAGCCAATCCATGGCAATCCCAGCATCCTTTTCTCCGAGGAAAGGTTTACATCCTAATTATCAGATAGTTTTGAGATTTCTAGGTATGTCCGTTGGAGTAGTTGGATTAGCAGGGGGAGGGTGGGATTGCATTTCCTCTGGTTCAACCCGCGAGATGGTGCCCACCTCAGGAGTGAGGATAGGTTGGCCAAATACACGGGTGAACTCCTCGTACAATCTTTGATGCTCACTACTGAGTCTAGGAGGAGTTGCCTGGGCTGCTCTAGGAGTTTCTAGAGGTAGGGGTGGTTGGGCGGTGTTGGAGACGACAGCCCTAGTTCTCTTGGTTCCTTTCTTTAGTTACTATATTTTCTAGTCTTGACTTTACATTCGAGGAAATAGGCTCTGATACCACTCTAGTTGTCACGCCCCGACACGGTTTGGTCTGATCGCCATGAATAACTTGCCACTCTCCCGGTTTATTAAAAGGTTTCCCCTTTTATAAACTGTAAAGAGTAAGGTATTCTTTGCACCTTCTTCCAATAATAACATAAATTAAAACTGCATAGAAATTTTAAAATAACCATACCTATATTGCAAGCGTTTAAATTTGCATGTCTTTAACGACAGGCTTTCTAGGACTACCTGAAAGGGATATAAGGGAGAGGGTGAGTATGACTACTCAATGAATGGGTTTTAAATGGTTTGACTTTCAACATTCATTCTTTACACACCTAAAAACCTCACTCTCTCTCAACTACTCAGTTTTTCGACGAAACTCGAACTAGAGCTTTGATATAGGGTCTTTTCTGATCCAAAGAAGGCGTGGCCAGGTTCCTTAGACTCGAGGAGAAGTCAGTTACATGGTGGTAGTCTCCAATTGCTCCGATGGTCATCGGAGAAGCGCCAACGTGATCAAATAGTGAAGTTGCTCTGGCAGACCGAAGCTGCCCTTTTTCTATTGAGCTAAAATCAGCCAATTCAAGCCCTCCTCAAGCCAAACAAAGCTCTCCCAACACTTCCTTAGCCCTCCTACGACCGAATTAGAATATAAAAGGTAAGTAATTTTGGCTCTCCCCTATAAATTTTGATCATCACTAGAGTGAGAACTGATAGATCTTTACTGACCAAATTCTCCCTCAATCCGACATGAATGAGGTGATTCTTCATTCTAAGAGCAACATCAGGACGAGAGCTATCTGCGTAGATTGAAAGCTCGGACCGCCGCACCCCCAACGGTAAGCTTTCGAAACATTCTCTCTCTACGTTCAGTTTTCCAGCTTAGCTCTGTTTGAGCTCATTCTAGCGTCAATTCATGCTATTCAAAGTGTAATTGAATCGTATGGATGTGTAATAACTTAAATCTACCTTCAATTTCAACAATTAATCTTGTTTGAACGATCAATTTAATGAAATCAAATTCGGCCAAGTTGAAAGGTTGAAATTGGGGGAAATTTTTGGGGAACATTTGGGGATTTCAAAAATTGAGGGACTAAAGTGCAATTTCCTAAAATTGAAGGTCGATTGGGCATGGTGAAGATGTTGGAGAACCAATTGGTCAAATTTTGGGGGTGAGATTTACCATTTTTAAAAGTATGGGCAAAATGGTAATTTTCAAAAAATTGGGGACCAAATTGGGAATTTGGGAAACTTGAATCCCTTTTTGTAATTTTGAATAAATTGAGGTTCCAAAGTAAATTTTTTAAGTTTCAAGACTCAATTTAGGGAAAATCGACAATAGGGACCTAAAGTTAAAAAAAATAACTTTAGGGACCTAAATGCAATTAATTGAAAAGTTGGGTATTTTATTCATTCGTGATGAGTAAAGGCTGTCAAGCTAAAGGATAATTAACAAAAACGTTAATATCGTGTAAGAACATGAAGTACCGGGAACGCCAGCTAAGGCCAAGATTGTGCACGAACCAAAAAGCCGGTTAAGAATGATTCACGACATTCACGAGTGAGTGGGATTTTAAACATCACACTTGAAAGGAGTGATGTAGAAATTACGCGGAAAAACTACTTACCGGTTGTAAGTAGATCATACCTAGTTGGTATTATAAACTTCCTAGAAGGAAGTAGAAAACCTGTTCATCGATTATGAGCGGAGATGTACTCATACCCAGTTGGTATGATGGATAGCTGAAAGATGGTTTTGTCTGAAGTACTCTCCCCTAACTGTATGCCACTACTAAAACTTTTTGAGAGACCTTCTTGACGGGAGCTCGAATAGGACAGATAGGTCAGGGCCTCGGTGTTGGAACTTGGGGGCTAATATGATCGATTTTGAAAATCTCGTACAGTAGGCCCAAGGTTAGTTGGCATGAGCAGGAGCTCGTAAAAAAGCATGAGTTTAAGCCATGAAAATTTTAAATGAATGATGTATTTGGCCATGGTACCAAGTCAGGACTGACATACTTGATGGACTGGCGGCAGTGCGACAAGACAGGTCGACAGACTAGTCGAGATAAACAGTTGCAAGTCGAGTTAAGAGCTAGGGCTGTTGGACAAGTAGCACCAAAGATTAAATGGCTTATGAGGAAAACTATTGTTTTGTGCATGCACTGAGATTCAGGACCATCAAGATGCCAACAGGGGTAGTGATGCATCCTAGGGGCTACTGGACAACATGGTGGAGATAAGGGCAGATTGTTGTTCCAACAGTTAGTGAAGATCAACGTAGCTTCAAGCACATGAGACTAGGGTGGGGTCAAGATGAGATCTCTACCCTCAAATGGTCACAAAGTTTCTTTACGGGATTGAGGGTCGGATGTCGCGTACATCCACTCATTCTCAGGGTAGAAGTGGACAAACTTCTATCTAGGTGGTCAGTAAAGTTGATCTAACACCACAAGTGGGTGTTGTGGACGTGCTACCCTGCGAATGTGTGTTCTCTTCATGATGAAGGGTGTGTGTTGGGTGATAAACACACCATTTGTGGTTAATGATGAGAAATGGCTATGAAAACCGTGATTTTAAGGATGAAATATCTTAAAGGAAATAAGGAGTCTAGCACACTCCAATTCAAAAACTATTTTATTGAAACTTTTTATTTTAAATTTCTCATTCGCTGAGTTGTAGAAACTCACCCACCTTTTTTATCCCTTTTCAGGAAATAGAGAAATTACTAGGCACAGCACCAAGCCTTGCCCTTTGTCAAGTATGCTTAATTATCTTGAACTTGCATTTTTATTGATATATGTTCTTCCAGGGAACATGGTTGAGATTTCGCCTAGCTCCTCTTGAATAAAAGAAGGGGGAAACCCCTCTTGAACTAAGAGACAGGCAGATTGATCACGGGGATTCGACCAAACCGAGTCGAGACGTGACAACTTGAGTGGGATCAGAGCCAAGTTCCCTTTAAACATCATCAATATTACGCCCTCACATTAATCCAACTTTAACTATCGTGTAGGGAGGAGAATCCCGAGGATATTCGCTGTTAAATCCAATCTTCCACACATAACCCTGACAAAGACACCTACCCTAAGGGAGGCAGCCATTCAAAGATTTTTAAAAGGCAAGAAAAGAGTATCCAAGAACATGGTGGAAGACTACTGGAAACTGGTGGAAGCCATATTGGAACTAGAAGGCATCATATACCCTCCTCCAAAATAAGAGGAACTTGTACCTCCTCCTATGAGCCCAGCCCCACAACAACCGGAGAAGAATCCCACCATGAAGGAGGCATGGGACAATTACTAGGATGTGTATGCCACCTTCATAAAAGTCCACCAAGTACCCTTACCTACTCAGTCCAGCTATAATCCATCCCAATGGATGAAGTGGACAAATGAGTGTGAGGTTGAAGTACTAAGGTGGTATGGATTGGAAGCCATACATAAAATTCATCCCATAAAATGGACCCCAACTAGTTCCTCAGAGCCTTCTGATCAAGAATCCCACAACCGTTCTAAGGCTAACTCTCGGACTATGACCCCAAGGGATTAGGGGTAGAAAATTTTTGTAATAAGCTAAGTATGGCAAGAAATTTTCTTGAATGAATGAAGTTAAATTCTTCTTGATAAAACTTCTTAGTTTCCTAGATAAATTCAAACAATGAGTGTATGCAACATAAAAGGATAGAAAATCATCCAAGGAAGGGAAAACAAGTTATTTCTAGTTAACCTTAACCTTTAAAATTGTCCTTCGAAGTACAATGAAATTTGGCAAGGAAGAAACTCTTAGAGTTCACCCAAGGAAGACAAAACCTAACTAAGGGAAGGAAGGAGAAGTTAGAATTAAAGGAAGTGAGCATTAAAGAACAGGGGAGTAGTTCAAGGAGTTAAGGAAGGGTTCAAAGGATAAGAGCAAAGAAAACAAATAGACTATTCCAAAGAAAACCAAAGGAATGGAAGTTAATTGGAAAGAAAGAAAGAAGGTTAGGGGGAGCACTGAAGATGTTAAGACAAGTAAGATAGGACAAGGAAAAGAGAAGGTAAAGAAGTACAATAGAAGGAAACCCTGGGAATAATACCAATACATGGAAAAGTGTTAGGACACACATCCTTAGGAACTCGATAGTAACAAGGGACTTTGTTTGGAGATACGGATGTGAAACAAAAATGAATAGAAGATAGGGGAGAAAGCCAGAGTGAATCACCATACAAAGGTCAGAAAGTATAAGAAAAGAATGAAGGGACAACTTTCAAAGAGAAGTACGGAAAATGAATGTGAAAATCCAAGAATGGAAGTCCCTAGAAGAAGAATGAAGATAGGAAGTGGAATCATGGAAAGGAGGAAGTTCCAAGCTAAGGTAATCAATAGATGAAATATTATAAACTGGAGTAGGAACTAAGACCTCATTAAAGGACATAGGCAACTAAGTAAATTCTTGGAAGGCCAAGCATGATATACTTGCAAGAGAGTAGGGAACCAAACAGGGATTTTAGATGGATCCAATTGAAGAAAATAACTCATAACAACCAGATCATCTGAGAGAAGAAACAACGTTATAAGATGGACCGGAAAGTAGTGAGGACTACACCCTCAAAAGGGAATGAGATGGGTATTTAAACCATACAACTCAAGAGACGACAGTCTCAAAATCATATGATGAAGATAAATGATAAGAACGAGATAATTAATGAACTAACCCTCGGGATAAGTATAATTTGAACTTTAGTAAATAGGGAGAGATGGAAAGACCAAATATTGTAAATTTAAGATGAAGGCAAAATCTTAAAGAGATCAACGACCAAGACTAAGTTAACAATCAAACTCAAGACATGAGAAGATTAGGTAAGCCTCGCACAGGATAATTGTGGAGTCTTAAAAATGAAGTTGATGTGAATCCCATCTAACGGAAATAGATGGATATAGGAAAGAAATGATAATAAGGAGCAAGTACATATAAGTTCTCAAGGATAATGTAAGCAGAAAATGATGACACTGGGGAATATCTTCTAAGTTAAATATTCTAAATAGCGAGACAGGAAGAGAACCCGAGAGAAAAGAACATAAACCGCCAAGGAATGAAACCTTGGAAGGACAAAAATGACCAAATTAGAAAGGAAATGGGATCGACAGAAATGGAGATTTGATAAATTTGTCTAAGATATGATGGTCTAAATGGAAAGAACAAGTACAAAGGAAAGGTACTCAGGAGGGCCTGAGGAGTAGGTTAAGACCAAGTAATGTGTAAGAAGGAAAACACATCAAAGCAGGTCGTGTGAGTAAGGAGGGGGTGGATTACCCAATAAATGAAGAAACAAAGAAAAGTACATCTAAGAAACTTTGCAAAATTAACCCCTCAGCTAACGAGGGATTTAAGTGAAGGATCACTAACATCAGAACTAGTAGTGATTGATGCTCAAACAAATAGAGCCGAAAGAGAGAACTACTAAACACGGTGTGGAGTACCCGAAACAAGATTGATGATTGAAAATGTCTTGAGTAAGAATATGGGAAGAGACTAAAATTTTAGTTAGAGAAGGATTCAAAAAGGGCACATGCTCTATTATAAAAAGGGTTATGAAGGAAGGAATGAAACCTTCAAAGAAATGACAGGAAGGTTGAGTATATAATTACAAAGGTGGTTGTCTCTACAGTGAGGGACATAGTAGAGAATAAAATCGTAATAGGAGAACTTTCCAAACCAGTAATTTATACTTAGTCTAAAGAGGATTAACTCGGGATAAAGAATCGTTAAGTAATCATGAGTGAGTAAGGGTGGATTTAGAAAAAGTAAAGTTTATGAGAAAATGACACCTCTAGAAATAAAGAAGGAAATGTGAAGAAGTCAAACTGGCCAAAACCAAAATCTAAGCAGTGAGAAGGTGATGCTCGAGAGCACCTCGAGCTAAGGGTTTTAACGATAAAAGAAGTGACTACACATTGGAATGAGCTTGGTATCGTAGAGCTCCCAATCTTGAAAACCTAGGTAAAGCACCACAAGATGAGTAATTATACTTTTGAGAATGAAGGATATGAATTTAAGAATATGACCCGAAACCTTCCAATGAGATAGGTTTAACTAAAGTAAACTCCATGGAATGAGAAAGTAATGGGAAGAAAAAGAAAAATCTCAAGTATATGTTGTATAAGGGATAAATGAGAATAATAAAGAATGTAGAATATCTATGAATAATCAATTTGACATCAAGGGAAGTCCCATCAAGGGTGAAAAACGTTAAGATTTGGTGACAAAAGTCCTAAAAAGGAAGGGAGAGCTGTAAGCCCCACCCTTTAGAGTAGAGGAAAAACCCGAGAAATAACCGTTCAAACCGAGTGTGAAAATCGAATCGGTTCACAAATCCCGATCACCACAAAATGGGAAAATTGGGGAATCTGCAACTCCCGAGCGACCCGAAGAGGCATAAAACCTTGGAAAGGTACCTTAGGACAATTTGGGAGAGAAAACCAGACCAATTTAGGTGAACCGAATCCGAACCGGATGATAAATTCATTTTTCCAAGTGGCATAGAAGATTCAAATTGGAGAATTGAGGCCGCCATTGGATAGAGAATGAATTTAGATGAATTTAGAAATTTTTAATTTTGAAAAAATTGGTCAAATCAGGCCTGAACCAAGCAGTTTAAGCGTTAAACCTGATTCTGACCAGTTAGGAACAGTGTCGTTGTCATGCCTCGATCCGGTTTGGTCGGATCCCCATAAACAACTCGCCACTCTCCTGGTTCAAGAGTAGTTTTCAGTACAAAACTCTGTGTCCGTATGAGAATAGAGACCTCATCTCGTCCCCACCCTGGTCTCATACACGTGAAGCTACATCGAGCTTCTCAAAACTTCTGGTACGACTAACTGCCCCCTTATTTCCACCAGGTCATCTAGAGCCCTAGGACGCATCACTACCACTCTTGGGCATCTTTAAGGTCTTGTATCATAGTGCATGCACAAATCAATAGTTTTTCACATAAGCCATATAATCTATGGTGCCACTGGTCCAACGGCCCCGACACTCAACTCGACATGCAACTGTTTGTCTTAACTAGTCCGAAGAACTGTCATGTCGCACTACCACTAGTCCATTGAGTATGTCGGTCATGTCTCAGTACCATGGCCAACAACTCATTTACTTAAGTTTTTATGGCTTAAAATCATGTTTGATTACGAGCTCCTACTCATGCCAACTAGCCTAGGGGCCACTATTCGAGATTTTTAAAATTGGGCATATTAGACCCCAAGTTCCAAAACCAAGGCATCCGGTCTAACAGAGCTATTCGAGCTCTTGTCAAGAAGGTCTCCTAAAATTTTTAAGTAGTAGCACACAGTTAGGGGAGAGCACTTCTGACAAAATAAACTTTTCAATCGTCTAGCCCACCAAATGAGTATGAGAACATCTCCGCTGATAACCCATAAGCGGGTTTTCCACTTCCTTCCAAGAAGTTTCATCATACCAACCAGGTATGATCTACCTACAACCGGTAAGTAGTTTTTCCATGTGATTTTCACATCACTCCTCTCAGGTGTGATGTTTAAAATACTACTTAGCAGTGGGTTATCATTTTCGAGTGCTTATCATTCCAATCGGGTATGATATTAAATATCCCACTCACCCGATCGTACAGTGTACTTCCTCTAAATCGGCTTTCATACTTTGCGAGTCTTACCTCAGATGGCATTCTTGATATCTCGTGTTCCTACACGATATGAACATCTTTGTTCAATATCATTCGGCTTGATAGCCTTCATTCATTATGAATGACTTAAAATATTTAACTTTTCAAATATTTACAATTTGGTCCCTAAAGTTCTTTTTCTTTTTCTTTAGGCCCCAAATGGTGGTTTTTCCCCAAATTGAGCCCCAAAAATTTTAAAATTCCTCTTGAGACCTCAATTTATTCAATTTCACAAAAAGGGGTTCAAATTTCCCAAATTCCCAATTTTGTCCTCAATTTTTCTAAAATTACCATTTTGCACCTCCTTCACAAAAATGGTAAATTTTACCCTAAAAAATCCAAAATTAGCTCAATTGGTCCTCCAACACTCTTATCATGCCTAATTGGCCCTCGATTTTATAAAATTTCATTTTAGTCCCTCGAATTTTTTAAATCCCTAATTTTTCCCCCAATTTCAACTTTCCAACACATCGAATTTGAATTCATCAAATTGACCAATCAAACAAGTTTAATTGTTGAAATTGAAGTTAAATTGGTGTTCCTACATCTTCATACAATTCAATTTCACTTTGAATCACACGTATTGACACTAGAATGAGCTCAAACGGGGCTTTGCCGAAAAATAGAACGTAGAGAGAGAATGCTTGGAATGCTTACGGTCGGGGGCGTAGCGATCCGAGCTTTCAATCTGGGCAAATAGCTCTCTTCCTGAGGTTCTTCCTAGGATCAATAATTGCATCAATTGATATTGAATTGAGAGAGAATTTTATCATTAAAATTATGTCGGTTCTCTCTCTAACACAAATTGGAAATTATAGAAGGGGGCCAAATTGGCTTACTTTTCAGATCTAATTCGGTCGTACGAGGGCTGAGTAGGTGTTGGGTGAGCTTGGTTTAGCCTGAGGAGGGCTCAAATTGGTTGATTTCAGCTCGATCAAAACTTGGCAGCTTAGGTCCGCCAGAGCTGCTTCACTGTTCGATCACGCTAGCACTTCTCCAATGAGCCTCAGAGTGATTGGAGACTACCACCGTGTAGTTGACTTCTCCTCGATTCTAAGGTACTCGACCATGCCTTCTTGGGCTTAGAAAAGACCATATATCATAGCTCTAGTTCGAGTTTCCCCGAAAAACTAAGTAGCTGAGAGAGAGTGAGGTTTTCAGGTGTGGAGAGGATGAATAGAGAGGGGCTCTTTATAAAGGGAGCTCGGGGACTCGTCGACCATCTGTTTGGCACCTTTATGGTAGCAATTGATGGCCTGAAATGTACTGAATGGAAACATTTACTCTTCGTCGGTGCTGATTCAATGTTTTCGGTAAGTGAATAGTGTTATCATCTTAAGGAAGAAGACGACACTATGCTGAACTGGACCAGACTAGTCCGAACCAGATTCAAAGCTTAAACCGGCCAGTTCAGGCCTGATTCGACTGAGTTTTTCAAAATAAAAAATTTCCAAATTCATTATCTATCAAATGGTGGCTTCAATTCTCAAATTGGAATTTTCTAACCCTCCTAGAAAAATGAATTTAGCATCTGGTTTAATAGTGGTTCAAATCAATCCAAATCAGTTCAATCCGGTTTGGTTTTCATCTCCAATTCATCCTAAATTCCTTTTTCATGACTTTTGTGACTCTTTGGGTCACTCAAGATACAAAAATTTCTCGGTTTGCCCTCTCTCTATCGGTTCTGCTTCATAAACCAGTTCAATTCATTTCACATGAACTGGTCTAGTTTTTCTCTCTCAATTTGTCCTAAGGTTCCTTTTCAAGGTTTATGAATCCTTTTGGATCACTTTTAAGTTGTAAATTCCCCAATTTTCTTGTTTTCACGAAGATCAGGTTTGTGAATCGGTTCAGTTTTCTCACTTTGTTTGACCAGTGCTTTGCCGGTTTTTCCTTAACTCCAAAGAGCAATGTCTACAACTCTTCCCTCCTTTTAGGAGTTTTTTTCCCCAAAACTTATTTCACACTTTTTGCTTACTAAAATAAAATTTCATTGATATATAAATTTTTTAGTTTATTGCCTTACAACCTTCTCGGTTGTTTTGGTTCATCCCTTACATCACATACCTACGATTCTGTCTCATTCTCATGCTTTCCTCATTCCATGGAATTTACTTTAGCTAAGCATATCTCCCTGGAACACTTATAATCATTTCCTTTTTTTTACATTCTTCCTTTCCCAAGGCACCACTTCTCCCTTCCAAACTCCTTTACCTAAGATTTCAGGACTATGAGTTATGGTCATTTTTTTCCACAGGTTTTGACATTTATCACCTTTTCATCCTGCATGGATCCTTTCTTCATTCTTTGGTTGCCACCTTCACGCTTGACTTTGACATGCCTTAATCATAGATCCTTCTTTGCCTAAGTCATATTTTCCCTAGGATAGTTGGGTTTACATGCCCCTTACCGCATGACATTCTTTGGAACTTATCTTTGACTTCACATCACTATAGTCGTATTGATTTCCTTGCTCACTCATCTTTTCTGACTTCTATATTTGGTTATTCAATATTCAAGTCCTTGAGCTTCTGATAACTTATTTCATTCCTCATTTCCACTTGTGCCCTTCCTTTTTAAGGTCTCTTCTTCTTCTAAATCCATTTTTAACCACATCGTGATCATTTCAAGATCCTTTATTCCGGTCAATCCCTTCCATACTTGTATGACATCTTTTGATGTCGTCTTCCTACTTACACATTACTTAAGTTTGACTTATCCCTTGGATCTTCACGATCTCTTTCCCTTTGTATTTGATTCTTTCATTTCTAGCAGCTTATTTTTTAGGAGCTTATCTTCTTCTCAATTTTGTTGATTCCATTTCCTCTTAAATGGTACTCATGTGTCCTTCCATGATTTCCTTTCTTGGTAAGTTTTACACTTCTTTTCTCCCGGAATTTCCTTCTAACTTTTACCATTGCGAATATTCACTCTTAAATGTCCTTCCTAGCCGTTATCTTCACCTGCATACCTTTACTCTTGAGATCCTACGAGTACTTTTCGTTTATCTTACCTCATTCTCATTTGCTCTTAGAACTTATTTATTCCTTTGAGGTGAACCTCTCATCCCTCTTATATCCAATCTTTCGTATCTTCATGTCCTTGGTATTCCTCCCTTGTCTCAATTCAAATGTATTCCTTTCTATTCCCCAATTCTTATTAGAGCTTCATTTACTCTTCCGGACAATCTGGTCAATAAGAGTTTATTTCTCTCAATTGGATCTATCCAAAATATACATTTGGGTTACCACGTCTTCCTACAAGTAGGTTGTACTTAACCTTACCAAACACTCACTTAGTTATTTGTATATCATACTGAAGTCCTTATTCGGCTCGATTTTTTGCGACACTTTCTCAATTGTTTTTCTTAACCTGGAGCTTTCTCCTTCTTCAATCCAACTTCTTATTCTCCTCCTCCTAATGTCTCTCGTTCTGGGATTCATTCGTTTTATCACCGTATCGTACTTTAGAAGTTCTTTCTTTTTAATCTTCACTTAAACTTAAGGATCTTGTATGGTTCATCCACTCCGGCTTTTCTTCCTCTTTTGTGTAAACCCTGCCCTTTTGAGTTAAGGAAAACCAGGAAAAGAACCGGTCAAAATGAGTGAGAAACACCGAACCGGTTCACAAAATCGATCATCATAGAATGGGCAATTTGGAAAATTTACAACTCCCGAGTGACCCAAAGGGTACATAAAGTTTTGGAAAAAACCTTAGGACAAATTGGAAGAGAAAAACCAAACTAGTTTAGATGAACCAGATCCAATTGGATCGAACCGGTTTATCAACCGAGTCGGTTCATGAACCGGAACCAATAGAGAAAAGGTAAACCAGGAAATTTATGGATCCCAAGTGACCTAAAGAGTCACAAAAGTCAAGAAAAAAGGACTTTATGATGAATTGGAGATGAAAACCAAACCGGTTCATCTGAACCGGATCCGAACCGAATTGAACTGGTTTGAACCACTATTGAACTGGATGCTAAATTCATTTTTCTAAATAGTTTAGAAAATTCTAATTTGAGATTTGAGCCCACCATAGGATAGAAAATGAATTTAGATAAATTTAGAAATTTTTAATTTTGAAAAACTTTGTCGATTCAGGCCTGAACCGGCCGGATCAAGCTTTGAACCCGGTTCGTACCGATCTGGTCTAGTTCAAAACAGTGTCGTCTTCTTCCTTTAGATGATAGCACTGTTCACTCACCAAAAAATCGAACAGTGCCGGCGAAGCTGAAAAGTCTCCGGATAGGGAGATTCAGGTAATGAATGACTGTCGTTAAGGCACTAATCGAATGGCTAATAAGTCCCCGAGCTTCCTATATAAAGAGCCCCTCCTCATTCATCATCTCTACACCTGAAAACTCCATTAGCTCTCAACTACTCCAATTTTTGGTGAAGCTAGAACTAGAGCATCAATATAGGGTCTTTTCTGAGCCAAAGAAGACATGATCGGGTTCTTTGGATTCAGGGACAAATCACCTACATGCCTGTAGTCTCCATTTGCTTCGAGGGTTGCCGAAGAAGTGCCAACGAGAACGAACAGTGAAACAGATTCGGCAAACCGAAGCTGCCACATTTCGGCCGAGCTGAAATCAACCAATTCAAGCCCTTCTTAGGCCAAACCAAGCCCTCCCAACACCTCCACAGCACTCCTACAGCTGAATTACAGTTGAAAGTTAAGCTAATTTGGCTTCACTCTGAAAATTTTTTATCTGTGCTACAAAGAGAACCGGTAAAATTTGGATGACTAAATTCGCACTCAATTTGACATCAAATGATGCAATTCTTGATCCTTCAGGACAAGAGCTATCTGCCCATATTGAGAGCTCGAACCATCGCACCCCCAACAGTAAACTTTCAAAGCTTTCTCTCTCTTAGTCCAATTTTTGGGCGAAACTTTGTTTGAGCTCATTCTGGCATCAAATCGTGCGATTCAAAGTGCAATTGAATCGTATGAAGGTGTAGGAAGTCCAATCCAACTTCACCAATTAAACTCATTTTATTGGTCAATTTGATGAAATCAAATTCGGCTGAGTTAGAAGGTTAAAATTGGGGGGAAATTGGAGGGAAATTAGGAATTTCAAAAATTCGAGAGACTAAAGTGCAATTTCATAAAATTGAGGGCCAATTGGGCATGATAAAGATATTGGAGGACCAATTGGGCAAATTTTGGAATTTTTGGGGCAAAACTTACTATTTTTGTAAAGTAGGGGCAAAATGATAATTTTGGAAAAGTTGGGGACCAAATTTGGTAATTTGGGAAATTAAACCTGTCACGCCCTGACCTAATTTGGTCGGATCCCTATGATCAACCACCCACTCTCCCGGTTTATTAAAGGGTTTCCCCTTATTATAAATCATAAAGAGTAAGGCGTCCATTAAACCTATACCTTTTCCTAGAATGACATAAATCAAAATTGTATAATATTTTAAATTTATCATACCTGTCTCATAGGCATCTTAGTTGATGGTCTTTAAGGGTAGGCTTTCTGGAATTTACTGAAAGGGATATAAGGGAGGGGGTGGGTACAACGACTCAGTGAATGGGTTTTCAAAATTTTTAACCTTTAGGAAAAAGAATTGTATTGGAGTGTACCAGACTCCTTTCTTTTAAAAATCCTTTCATTTCAAATCTCGAATTTTACCACCATTTCATATTAATCACGGTGTGTCATCACCCAACACACATCCTTCATCATTACGGTCAAACACACATTCATAGGCCAATACGTCCATTGAACCCACTTGTGGCGTCGGAGCGACTTTACCGGCCACCTATATAGAAGCACGTCCACTTCTACCCTGGGAATGAGTGGATGTACGTGACATCCGACCCTCAAACACAAAATCAATTCTCCATGTTCGTATGAGGACAGAGGCCTCATCTCATCCCCACCCCGGTCTCATGCGCTTGGTGCTACTCCAAATTTCGCACAGTCACCTGGTACGACGTACTGCCCTTATACTCATCAGGTCGTCCAGGGCCCTTAGGACGCATCACTACCCCTCTTGGGTGTCTTGATGGTCCTGAAAACATAGTGCATGCACAAACAGTATTTTATTATCATGCCATATAATCTATAGTGCCACTAGTCCATTGGCTCCGACCCTCAACTCAACCTACAACTGTTTGTTTTGACTGGTCTAGAGATCTGTCATGTTGCACTACCACTAGTTGACTGAATATGTCGGTCCTATCTTAGTACCATGGCTAAACAATTTATTTATTAGAGTTTTATGGCACATATCTCATGTTTGTTTATGAGCTCCTGCTCATGCCCACTAGCCTATGGCCCACTTGTTCGAGATTTTCAAAATCGGGCATAATAACCCCTAAGTTACAAAACCGAGGCCCCCGGCCTATAAGAGCCATTCGAACTCCCGTCAAGGTCTCCCAAATCATTTAAGCATTGGCACATAGTTAAGGGAGTGCACTTCCAACAAAAATATGTTTTCAATTGTCCATTATACCAACTGGGTATAAGGACATTTCTGCTCATAACCGATGAACAGGTTTTCAACTTCCTTCGAGGAAGTTTCATCATACAAATCGGGTATGATCCACTTATAATTGGTAAGTAGTTTTTCCGCATGATTTTCACATCACTTCTCTAAGTTGTGATATTTAAAAATACCATTTAGTAGTGGGTTTTCATTTTGAAGTACTTATCATCCCCAACCAGGTATGATATAAAATCCCACTCACCCGTTAATGTAGTGAATTCCATTAGACCATTTCTTTGTATTCACGCAAGCTTGTCCTTGCTGGCATTCCTGGTACTTCGTGTTCCTACATGAAATAAACATCTCGGTTCATTATCATTTGGCCTAAATAGCCTTCATTCATTCTAAATAAATGAGAAAACCAAACTTTTATTTATTTGTAATTAGGTCATTAAAGTTATTTCTCTTTAACTTTAAGTCCCTAATGCTAGTTTTTCCTCAAATTGAGTCCGAAAACTTTTAAAATTTATCTTAGTACCTCAATTTATTCTATTTCAAAAAAAGGGGTCTAATTTCCCAAATTTCAAATTTGGTCCTCCAACTTTCCCAAAATTACCATTTTCCCTTCCTTTACAAAAATGGTAAGTTTTCCCCCAAAAATTCCAAAATTCCTCAATTAGTCCTCTAACATTATTATCATGTCCAATTGACCCTCAATTTCATAAAATTAAATTTTGGTCTTCAAATTTCAAAATTTCCCAATTTTCCCCAATTTCAACTCCTTAACATAGCCGAATTTGATTTAATCAAATTGACCGATCAAACACTTTAATTATTGAAATTGAAGTTAAAATTGAGTTTCTCTATCTTCATACGATTCAACAGCACTTTGAATCGCAAGTTTTGACGTCGGAAAAGAGACTGTAGAGAGAGAAAGCTTCGAAAGCTTATCGTCGGGGGCAAGGCAGTCTGGGCTTTCGATCTAGTAAAATATCTCTAATCTTGAGGTTCATCCTAGAATCAAGAATCACATCAATTGATGTTGAATTGAGTTAGAATTTCAGCATTAAAATTCTGTCAGTTCTCTCTCTAGCGCCGATTGGAAATTACAGAGGGGAGCCAAATTGGCTTACCTTTCCATTCTAATTCGGCCATGGGAGGGCTGAGGAAGTGTTGAGAGGGCTTGGTTTGGCATGAGGAGGGCTGAAAATGGTTGATTTCAACTCAGCCGAAACAGGGCAGCTTCGTTTTGTTGGAGCTGCTTCACTGTTCTATCACGCCAATGCTTCTCCGGCGACCCTCAGAGCAAACGAAAACTACAGGCGTGTAGTTGACTTCTCCCCGGTTCTAAAGAACCTGACCTCACCTTCATTGGCTCAAAAATGACCCTATATCAGATCTCTGATTTGAGCTTCACCGGAAAATGGAGCTATTGAGAGAGAGTGAACTTTTTAGGTGTGGAGAGAATGAATGGAGTGGAGCTCTTCATATAGGGAGCTCGGGGACTCGTCGGTCATCCGTTTGGCACCTTTATGATAGACATTGATGGCCGGAAACATATTGAACGAAGAAGTTTCTTTTTCACCGGAAACATATTGAACGAACATTGCTTCAATTTTTCGACAAGTGAACAGTGTTGTCATCTGAAGGAAGAAGACGACATTGTTCCGAACTGGTCCGAACCAGGTTCAAAGCTTAAACCGACCGGTTCATCCCCCATTCGATCAAGTTAATCAAATGTAAAAATTTCTAAATTCATTTTCTATAAAATGGTGTCCTCAAATATCAAATTTGAATTTTTTAAGCTACCTAGAAAAATAAATTTAGAATCCAGTTCAATAGAAGTTTAAACAGGTCTAAACCGGTTCAATCTAGTTCGGGTCTAGTTCACTTGAACCAATTTGGTTTTCAACTCATATTCTTTCTCAAGTCCATTTACATGACTTTTGGGACTATTTGGGTCACTCGGGATCCATAAATTTCCCAGTTACCATCTCTCTATCGGTTTTGGTTCATAAATCAGCTCGGGTCTTAAACCGATTTAGTCTAGTTGGATCTGGTTTATCTAAATCGGTCTATTTCTTTCTCTTCCAATTTGTCCTAAGGTTCTTTTCCAAGGTTTTATGAACCCTTTGGATCACCTGGGAGTTGTAAATATCCAAATTACCCGTTCCCAAAAGATCGAGTTTGTGAATTGGTCTAGTTTTCTTACTCGGTTTGACCGGTTCTTTTTTTCAATTTTCCTTAACTCAAAAGGGCGGGGTTTATGAAACCCCTTTTTGTGAATTTGAATAAATTGAGGTCCCAAGGTGAATTTTAAAAGTTTTGGGACTCAATTTGAGGAAAAACCTGCATTAGGGTCTTAAGGAAAAATAACTTTAGGAACATAATTGTAAATAAAGGAAAAGTGTAGTATTCTCATTCATTTGGGATGAGTGAGGGCTATTAGGCTAAAGGATAATGAACAAGAGTGTTCATATCGTGTAAGAACATGAAGTACCAATAATGCCAGCTAAAACAAGCTCGAGTAAGAACAACAAACCGGCTAAGAGGATATTCACTACACTATCGGGTGAGTAGGAATTTAATGTCATACTCGGTTGGGATGATAAGCACCTCAAAAATAAAAACCCACTACTAAGTGGTATTTTAATCATCACATCTAAGAAGAGTGATGTGGAAATCTCGCGAAAAAACTACTTACAAGTTGTAAGTAGATCATACCCAGTTGGTATGATAAAACTTTCTGGAAGTAAGTGGAAAACCCGCTTATCATTCATAAACATAGATGTCCGCATGCCTGGGTGGTATGATGGAAAATTGAAAAGTTTATTTTGTCTGAAATGCTCTCCCCTTATTGTGTGCCATTGCTTATAATTTTTGGAAGACTTTCTTGATGGGAGCTCGAATAGCTCATATAGGTCTGAGGCCTTGTTTTTGCAACTTGGAGGCTAAAATTCCCGATTTTGAAAATCTCAAATAGTGGGCCCTAGGCCAGTTGGCACCAGTAGGAGCTCATAAACAAACATGATTAATATGCCATGAAAACTTAAGTAAATGAGATGTTTGGCCATGGTACCGAGATAGGACTGACATACTCGATGGACTAGTGGCAGTGCGACATGATGGGTCTTCGGACTAGTCAAGACAAACAACTGCAGGTCAAGTTGAGGGTCGGGGCCATCGAACCAGTGGCACCACAGATTATATGGCATTATGTGAAAAATTGTTGATTGTGCATGCACTGTGTTACGGGACCTTCCAAGCACCCAAGAGGGGTAGTGATGCGTCACAGGGCTCTAGACGACTTGGTGGGTATAAGGGCAGTTTGTCATACCAGAAGTCTTGTGAAACTCAACGTAGCTTTAAGTGCATGAGACTGGGGTGGAAACAGGATGAGGTCTCTATTCTCATACGAACACAGAGATTTGTTATGGGATTGAGGGTAGGATGTCGTGAACATCCACTCATTCTTAGGGTAGAAGTGGACGTATTTCTATCTAGGTGGTCGGTAAAGTCACTCCGACACCACAAGTGGGTATAGTGGATGGCCTAACCTATGATGGTGTGTTTTACCTTAATGATGAAAAATGTGTGTTTAGTGATGACACATCGTGGTAATAAGAAATGGTTATAAAAATTGAAATTAAGAATGAAATCTTTTTAAAAGAAAATAAGAATTACGGCACACTCTGATTCAACCATTTTTCCTAAAAATAAATTTTGAAAACCCATTAACTGGGTCATTGTACTCATCCCCTCCCATATATCCCTTTTAGGTAACCCCAAAAAGTTTACCCAAATACCACTAACTAACACACTTGTAAGGCAGGTATGAAAATTTTAAAATTTTATGTAGTTTTGATTTATGTTATTCCAAGAAAGGTGTAGGTTTAAAGGACGCCTTACTCCTCGTGGTTTATAAAAAAGGGGCAACCCTTTGTATGTCGGGAGAGTGGCAGGTTGGTCATGGGGATCCGACCAAACCGAGTTAGAGAATGACAACTTGAGTGGTATTAGACCTTGTTTCCTCGAATACATTATCAAGACTAGATAGCATAGTGACTAATAGGAATACTTTTAAAATTTTCATATGGCTACTTAGCTACCCCAAAAACTAGGGAGAACCCCATCTCGGGAGAGGAAATGAACCAAGAGTATAGAAGGACCCTTGGAGTAACCCCAGGTCAAAGAGGACTCGACATGAAAGCCTCCAAGGTGTTCAAGCTCAAGGACAGCAAGGCATCAAACCATCAACAACCCCTTAGAAAGGCCCCACAATGTTCAAAGTGTTTGAGGAACCATAAAGATCCGCACAAGGAGATGACCTATTATAAATGTGAGTGATGGGGACACTATAGCAGAAGATGCCTGACATTTCGGAGGACAAGACCCGAGAGGATCTGTTATGAGTGTAGGAAGGTGGGAAACATAGTAAGGAATTGTCCCACATTGAGAAGAATCCAGGCGATACCTCCTAAGAAGGACACCTCCACCCCTACAGAAGTTCGAAGGTATAACATTACAATAACCACAATTGCAACTAGGGAACCCAATCTCACCCAGGAAGAAATCCCTATAGACCATAGTTTAGTAGTGAGTACTCATCAACCCATCATTGTAACAATCTCCCTCAAGAGATGTTAAAACCCCAAAAATGTAATCTTACTTCAATAAATATAAGATTATGAGCTTATGAAATTTCTCTGAAAACATGTCTCAATTGCCTAAGAAAGAATCACGGAAAGAAGATCAATAGTAGGACCTTAAGAAAACCCAAAGATAATAGAATATTGATGAAGGGAATTTTCGCTTAAGGAACACTACAAACCATGTAGGAGCAAAGAAGGAAATAGATCTAAAGGTTGCTAGGAACCAGTCTATCATCAGGAGCTCCTCGAAGAGAGGATAGGGAACAAAAAGGAAATAGAGGACATTGAAGGATAAAGAGCGGGAAACAATATTGACCTCAGAAGGGTGTAAGAAGGGAACATGGAAAAGCCTTCAAGAAGCGTTAAGAAGTTGAACTAGGACGAGAATCCTTAGGTAGAGGATATATGTAGGAAGTGAAACCTCAAAAAGGGAAGACCCAAAGCTAAGGAACCACCAGATAGATCCTAAGAGGCTTAAACTGACATAAAGAACCTCATAAATAACCATAAGTGGTTAAGGGTATGCCGGGATGGGCAAAGTATTACCTGATTTGGAAGAACAAAGAAGCCAATTAGAGATTTCTGGCAAACCTAGAAAAGAAGGAAGCAACTAGTAACAATAGGATGGTCAATGAGAATAAAGAGAGCATAAGAAGGACTGTGGAGTAGTGGAGACTACACTCTAAAGAAGGATAATAGAGCAGGCGTATTGTTAAGTACACGAAATAAGACCCGACGATCGGCAAATGATTAAAGGTGGACAAAAGCCCAAATCCAAAAAGGGGTGTAAGAATGCAAAGGAAGGAAACCCTCAAGGAGTAATAAGAAATTCGAACATCTAGCACTTAAAGGGGAAATCTCTACTTTGAATGACATAGTAGAGAATGAAAATTATTAAAGGAGAACTCCCTAAAATAATGGAATCGTGAAATGGTAACAAGCAAGTAAGAGTGGCTTCAGAGGAAAGGGACATCCTTGAGTAAAGGACGTCACCAGAAATGAAGAAAGACATAAGAAGGGAAGAATCTCAACGTGTCAGTAAGTCATCAGCAATAACTTGCACTAGAAAGACCCAACAAAGAAGTTGGGAAAGGACGGGTGGGTAAGGAAAGTCGACATAATTGTGTAAGATATTTTGTCAAGGCAAGAAGGACGACTGGATAATGGTAAAGGTAGTCAAGGAATGCTACCTAGTGTAAAGAGGGATGAAGTTATTCAATCCCTGAAAGGTTGGAAGGTTGGGAACACCCAGTAGGAAAGTGTTCTAAAGTTTAAATGATCAAACACAGATTCTAGAACATTGTCGTGTTGTAAGAGATACGTAAGCCCAATAGTCTCGAAGAAAAATATGACTCAAATAAGGAAGAGTATGTTCATAAGTATGACGAGGTCAAACATAACTTAGACCGAAGTTGTAATAAATAATGGATGAAGGAAGGATCAAAAAAGGATGAAGAGGTAATAACACTGTAACCCATGAAATCAATCATGTAATGCTCAAAAGAACGTCAAGCTAAGGGTTTCAATGAATAAGAGAATAACTAGACAAAGGAACGATTGGGCACCTTGGAACTCCCAATCCCGAAATCTTGAGTAAGAACCCCAAAGGGAAAGAATCTTGCCATAAGCAAAGGAATATGTGAACCTAGGGAAATACCTTTGAATTCATGGGCAAGACATACTAGTTATGATTAACTCCATGGAAGGAGTACACAATGTAAAGGAAAGGAACTTCCTCAAGCGCGTAATTTAAAGTGATCTAAGTGAAAGAACAACTGAAGTGTTAACATCTTCAAGTTACCATTACGAGAAGCTTATTTCGGAGTAAAAAATGTTGATTTAGTTTTGGGGAAAAAACTCCTAAAAGGAGGGGAGAGTTGAAAATCTCGCCCTTTTCAGTTAAGGAAAATCGGGAAAAGAACCAATCAAACTGAGTGAGAAACACCGAACTGGTTCACAAACCCGATCACCAGAGAAAGGGTAATTTGGGAAATTTACAACTCTCGAGTGACCCTAAGGGTTCATAAAGTTTTGGAAAAGAACCTTAGGACAAATTGGAAGAGGAAAACTAGATCGGTTCAGTTGAACTAGATCTAACTAAATTGAACCGGTTTATGAACCGAGTTGGTTCACGAATTGGAACTGATGGAGAAAAGGCAAACCGGGAAATTTATGGATCCTGAGTGACCTAAAGAGTTACAAAAGTAAAGAAAAATGGACTTTAGGATGAATTGGAGATGAAAACCAAACTGGTTCAAGTGAACCAAATCCAACCCGGATTGAACCGGTTTGGACCAGTTTTAACCAAAATTGAATCGAAGACTAAATTCATTTCTCTTGGTGGCTTAGAAAATTCAAATAAGAGATTTGAGGCCACCATTAAATAGAGAATGAATTTAGAAATTTTTAATTTTGAAAAACTCAGTCGAATTGGGCCTGAACTGGCTAGTTTAAGCTTTGAACCCAGTTCAAACCGGTCCAGTCCAATTTAGAACAGTGTCATCTTCTTCCTTCCGATGACAGCACTGTTCACTCACCAGAAAATTGAACAGCATTGGCGAAGCTAAAAAGTCTCCAGCCATGGAGTTTCAAGCAATGAATGACCTCCATTAAGGCACCAATAGTATGGCCAAAAAGTCCCCGAGCTTCCTATATAAAAAGGCCCTCTTCATTCATCCTCTCAACAACAGAAAACTCCATTCTCTCTCAACTGCTCCAATTTCTAGCGAAGCTCAAACTAGAGCTCCGATATTTCTGAGCCAAAGAAGGCGTGATCAGGTTCTTTGGATTCAGGGAGAAGTTAGCTACACGCCTATAGTCTCCATTTGCTTTGAGCATCGGTGGAGAAGCGTCGGCGTGATCAAATAGTGAAGCAGCTCCGACGGATAGAAGTTGCCGTACATCGGTCGAGCTGAAATCAGCCAATTCAAGCCCTTCTCAGACCAAACCACGCCCTCCCAACACCTCCACATCCCTCCTACAGCTGAATTAGAGTTGAATGGTAAGCCAATTTGGCACCTCTTTGTAAATTATGATCGATGCTAGAGAGAGAACCCGTAGAATTTCAATGACAAATTCTCACTCAATTTGGCATCAATTGATGCAATTCTTAATCCTAGAAAAAAACCGATTGAGAGCTCAGACCGTCATGCCCCCGACGGTAAGCTTTCGAAGAATTCTCTCTCTAAGACCAGTTTTTCGGCAAAACTCCATTTGAGCTCATTCTGGCATCAAATCGTGCGATTCAAGATGCAATTGAATCATATGAAAGTGTAGGAACTCCAATATAACTTCAATTTCAACAATTAAACTCATTTAATCTGTCAACTTGATGAAATCAAATTCAGCTGAGTTAGAAGGTTGAAATTGGGGAAATTTTGGGAATTTCAAAAATTTGAGGGACTAAAGTGCAATTTCATAAAATTAAGGGCCAATTGGGCATGATAAAGATATTGGAGGACAAATTGGGCAAATTTTGGAATTTTCGGGGCAAAACTTACCATTTTTGTAAATTAGGGGCAAAATAGTAATTTTGGAAAAGTTGGGGACTAAATTTAGAAATTTGGGAAATTAAACCCCTTTTTGTGAATTTGAATAAATATAGGTCCCAAGGTGAATTTTAAAAGTTTCGAGACACAATTTGAGGAAAAACCTGCATTAGAAACTTAAAGTTAAAGAAAAATAACTTTAGAAACCTAATTGCAAATAAAGGAAAAGTTTAGTTTTCTCATTCATTAGGGATGAATGAGGGCTATTAGGCCAAAGGATAATGAATAAGAGTATTTATATCATCTAGGGACATGAAGTACCGATAATGTCAGCTAAAACAAGTTCAAGTAAGGATAACAAACCAACTAAGAAAACATTCACTACACTATCGGGTGAGTGGGAATTTAATATCATAACCGGTTGGGATGACAAACATCTCAAAAATGAAAATACACTACTAAGTGGTATTTTAATCATCATCTAAGAATAGTGATGTGGAAATCTCTTGAAAAAACTAATTAACAATTGTAAGTAGATCATATCTGGTTGGTATCATGAAACTTGCTAAAAGGAAATGGAAAACCTGCTTATCAGTTATAAGTAGAGATGTCCACATGTCCGGATGGTATGATGGACAATTGAAAAGTTTATTTTGTCAAAAATACTCTCCCCTAACTGTGTGTCATTGCTTAAAATTTTTGGGAGACTTACTTGATGGGAGCTCGAATAGCTCATATAGGCCTGAGGCCTCAGTTTTGGAACTTGGAGGCTAATATGCCTGATTTTAAAAATCTCGAACATTGGGCCCTAGGCCAGTTGGCATGAGCAGGATCTCATAAACAAACATGAATAATATGTTATGAAAACTTAAGTAAATGAGATGTTTGGCCATGGTACCGAGACAGGACCGACATACTCGATGGACTAGTGGCAGTGTGACATGACAGATCCTCGGACTAGTCAAGACAAACAGTTGTAGGTCAAGTTAAGGGTCGGGGCCATCGGACCAATGGCATCACAAATTATATGGCATTATGTGAAAAACTGTTGATTGTGCAAGCACTATGGTACGGGACCTTCAAGACACCCAAGAGGAGTAGTGATGCGTCCCGGGGCTCTTGACGACCTAGTGGGTATAAGGGCAGTTAGTCGTACCAGAAGTCTTGCAAATCTCAACATAGCTTCAAGAACATGAGACCAGGGTGGGGACATGATGAGGTTTTTGTTCTCATATGGACACGAAGATTTGTTCCGAGATTGAGGGTAGGATGTCACGAACATCCACTCATTCTCATGGTAGAAGTGGATGTACTTCTGTCTAGGTGGCCGGTAAAGTCGCTCCGACGCCACAAGTGGGTATAGCGGACGGGCTAGCCTGTGATTGTGTGTTTTAACTTAATGATGAAGGATATGTGTTGGGTGATGACACACTATGGTAACAAAAAATGGTTATAAAAATTGAAATTAAGAATGAAATATTTTTAAAAGAAAATAACGAGTCTGGCACATTACGATTCAAACATTTTTCCTAAAAATTAAAATTTGAAAACTCATTCACTGGGTCATTGTACTCACCCCCTCCCTTATATCCCTTTTAGGTAACCCCAAAAAGTTTACCCAAATACCACCAGCTAACACACCTGTAAGGCAAGTATGAAAAGTCTAAAATTTTATGCAATTTTGATTTATATTATTATAGGAAAGGTCCAGGTTTAAAGGACGCCTTACTCCTCATGGTTTATAAAGATGGGGAAACCCTTAGTAAGTCGGGAGAGTAACGGGTTGATCATGGGGATTTGACCAAATCGGGTCGGGGTGTGACATTTTGGGTCCCATACCTCTGCTTTCCACAAGTCTCCCTATCTTTTTCAGTCCCTAAGAACCTGTATCTTAGTTCTTTACAAGTAGTTGTTATACCTGGGCCTTCTTGTTATTCTACTTTCTTCTCATCTTTCCTTGGTGGTCTTGACATCCTTGGTGTTCCCCCATACTTACTTCCTTTTCTTCTTGATCAGCTTCCATTCTTTTGGTTCCCTTTGGAATATTCTACTCCTTATTTTTCCTTACTCTTATTCTTTGAGCCTATCCTTAACTCCTTGAACTCTCCATGAATTTGTTCTCTTTGATGATTACTTCCCTTTGTTCCAACTTTTCCTTTTCTTAAGATCTCCCTTGGATGGATTCTTCCTTATCGTACTTCTGAGGGAAAGTCTTAAGGGTTGAGATTAACTATAAATAACCCGTCTTTTCTTCCTTAGGTGATTTCCTACCTTTTACTTTAATCTTTATTATCACACTCTTTTTGCTCTAAATTTATCAAGGAGCTCAGAAGTTTTAACAAAATTTTCACTTTCATTCATTCAAGAAATATTTTCTTGTCATACTTATTACAGGAATTTCCTACCCCCTAATCCCTTGGGGTCATAGGACTAGAATTAACCCTAGAACGGTTGTGGGACTCTTGATCAGAAGACTATGAGGAATTGGTTGGGGTACATTCGTATTCCCTAGTAGGATGAATCTAATTTATGGCCTACAATCTATGCCACCTTAGTACCTCAACCTCACACTCATAGGTCCACTTCACCCATTGTGAGTGACTGAAGCCAGGTTAAGTAGGTGGAGGTACTTGGTGGACCTTCATGAAGGTGGCATATGCATCCCAATAATTATCCTAGGCCTCCTTCTTGGTTGGATTCCCCTTCAATTGTTGTGGGATTGAGGACGAGGGGTTGGGCTTCTAGGAGGTGATACTAGTTCCTCTTGTCTGAAAGGAGGGTATATGATGCCTTTCGGTTCCAATAAGGCTCCTACCAGTTTCTGGTAGTCTTCACCATGTCCTTGGGTACTCGTTTCTCACCCTTTAGGAATCTTCGTACGGCTTCCTCCCTCGGGTTGGGTGTCTTTTTCAAGGTTATGGGTGGAGGACTGGATTTCACTGCGAATTTCCTAGAAACTCTCCTTCCTACACAATAGTTTAAAGTTGGATTAATGTCAGGGCATAATATTGATGATGTTTCAAGGGAACTAGGCTCTAATACCACTCAAGTTGTCATGCCCCAACCCAGTTTGGTCGGATCCCTATGAACAACCCACCGCTCTTCTGGTTCAAGAGGAGTTTCCTCCTTCTTTAACTCAAGAGGAGCCAAGCGTACTTTCAACCTTGTTCCCTTAAAAGACATATATCAAATAAAATGCAAGCTTAAGAGAAATTAAGCAAACTTGATAGAGGGTAAGGCTTGGTGTTATCCCTAGTCATTTTATCTATTTCCTAAAAAGGATAAAAAAAGGGGCGAGTTTCTACAATTAAAAGAATGGGTATTTTAAAAAAAATGAAGTTTCGGTAAAAATATAATTTTCAATTTGGAGTGTGCCAGACTACTCAATTTCTTTGAACTTTCTCATTTTCAAATCTCAGTTTTTAAAATCATATCTCATCACAACGATGTGTTTATCAATCAACACATGCCCTTCATCATGAAGGAAAACACACATTTGTTGGCTAGCCCATCCACTGTACCCACTTGTGGCGTCAGAGCGACTTTACTGGCCACCTAGATAGAAGCACGTCCACTTCTACCCTGAGAATGAGTTGATGTACACGACATCTGACCCTCAATACCGTAACAAAACTCCGTGTCTGTATGAAGATAGAGACCTCATCCCATACCCAACCTGGTCTCATGCGCATGAAGCTACGTCGAGCTTCTCAAGACTTATGGTAAGACTAGCTGCTCTTATTTCCACCAGGTCATCCAAAGCCATAGGACGCATCACTACCCCTCTTAGGCGTCTTGAAGGTCACGTATCACAGTGCATGCACAAATCAAAATTTTTTCACATAAGCCATATAATATGTGGTGCCACTAGTTCAATGGCCCCGACTCTTAACTCGACTTGCAACTGTTTATCTTGACTAGTCCGAAAACCTGACATGTCACACTACCACTAGTCCATTGAGTATGTCGGGCATTTCTCAGTACCATGGCCAACAACTAATTTACTTAAGTATTTATGGCTTAAAATCATGTTTGTTTATGAGCTTCTACTCGTGCTAACTAGCCTAGGGCCCACTGTTCGAGATTTTCAAAATTGGGCATATTAGCCCCCAAGTTCCAAAACTGAGGCCTCCGGCCTAACAGAGCTATTCAAGCTCCCATCAAGAAAGTCTCCCAAAATTTTTAAGTAGGGGCACACAGTTAGGAGAGAGCAATTCCAACAAAATAAATTTTTCAATCATCCATCACACCAACCGAATATGAGGACATCTTTATTGATAACCGATAAGTGGGTTTTCCACTTCCTTCCAAGAAATTTCATCATACCAACCGGTAAGTAGTTTTTCCGTATGATTTTCACATCACTCATCTCAGGTGTGATGTTTAAAATAATACTTAGTAGTGGGTTTTCATTTCCAAGGTGCTTATCATCCCAACTGGGTATGATATTAAATATCCCACTCACATAATCGTGTAGTGTACTTCCTCTAAATCGGCTTTCATACTTCGCGAGTCTTGCCTCAGTTGGCGTTCTTAATATCTCGTGTTCCTATACAGTATAAACATCTTTGTTCAATATCATTCGGCTTGATAGCCTTCATTCATTATGAATAACTCAAAATATCTAACTTTTCAAATATTTGCAATTAGGTCCCTAAACTTCTTTTTCTTTTACTTTAGGCCCCAAATGCCAGTTTTTTCCCAAATTGAGTCCCAGAACTTTTAAAATTCCCATTGAGACCACAATTTATTTAATTTCACAAAAAGGGTTCAAGTTTCCAAAATTCCCAATTTGGTCCTCAATTTTTTCAAAATTACCATATTGCCCCTCCTTCACAAAAATGGTAAGTTTTACCCCCAAAAATTCCAAAATTTGCTCAATTGGTCCTCCAACACTCTTATCATTCCCAATTAGCCCTCAATTTTATAAAATTGCACTTTAGTTCATCGAATTTTTTAAATGCCCAATTTTCCCCCAATTTCAACTTTCCAACACAGTCGAATTTGAATTCATCAAATTAACCAATCAAACAAGTTTAATTGTTGAAATTGAAGTTAAATTAGAGTTCTTACATTTTCATACGATTCAATTACACTTTGAGTTGCACATTTTGACGCCGAAACGAGTTCAAACGGGGCTTCATCGGAAAATAAAACATAGAGAGAGAAAGCTTTGAATGATTACCATTAGGGGTGCGACAGTCTGAGCTTTCAATCTATGCAGATAGCTCTCTTCCTGAGGTTTTTCCTAGTATCAAGAATTGCATCAATTGATACTTGAATTGGCCGATTTTAGCTCGGCCGAAATAGGGCAGTTTCGGTCTGCTAGAGCTGCTTCACTGTTCGATCATGCCAGCACTTCTTCGGCGACCCTCGGAGTGATTGGAGACTACCACCGTATAGCTAACTTCTCCCTGGTTCTAAGGAACACAGCCACACCTTCTTTGGCTCAAAAAAGACCCTATATCAGAGCTCTAGTTCAAGCTTCATCAAAAAACTGAGTAGCTGAGAGAGAGTGAGGTTTTTAGGTGTGGAGAGGATGAATGGAGAGGGGCTCTTTATATAGGGAGCTCAAGGACTCATCGGTCGTCCATTTGGCACCTTTATGACAGTTATTGATGGCCTGCAATGTATTGAACGGAAACATTTCCTCTTCATCGATGCTGGTTCGATTTTTCTGGTGAGTGAACAGTGTTGTCATCTGAAGGAAGAAGACAACACTGTTTCTAATTGGACCAGACTGGTCTGAACTGGGTTTAAATCTTAAATCAGCCGGTTCATGCCCAATTCAACCAAGTTTTTCAAAATTAAAAATTTTTAAATTCATCTAAATTTATTATTTATCAAATGGTGGCCTCAATTCTCAAATTAGAATTTTCTAAGCCACCTAGAAAAATTAATTTAGCATTCGGTTCAATAGTGGTTCAAATCGGTCCAAACCGATTCAAATCCGATTTACCTAAACCGGTTTGGTTTTCATCTCCAATTCATCCTAAAGTCCTTTTTCATGACTTTTGTGACTCTTTGGGTCACTCAGGATCCATAAATTTCTCGGTTTTCCCTCTCTCTATCGGTTCCGGTATATAAACCAGCTTGGTTCATAAACCGGTTCAAATCTGGTTTCACCCAAATCAATCTGGTTTTTCTCTCTCAATTTGTCCTAAGGTTCTTTTCTAAGGTTTATGAATCCTTTTGGGTCACTCAAGAGTTGTAAATTCTCCAATTTGCCCATTTTACTGAACATCAAATTTGTGAATCGGATCAGTTTTATCACTCCATTTGACAGGTTCTTTTCCCGATTTTTCCTTAACTCTAGATTTGTGAACGACCTTAATAGTCGTTTTCTTCCTTTAGATGACAGCACTGTTCACTCACCAGAAAATTGAGCAATGCTGGTGAAGAGGAAACGTTTCCATTTAGTACATTTCAGGCCATCAATGACTATCATTAAGGTGCCAAACGGACAGTCGGAGAATCCCTGAGCTCCCTATATAAAGAGCCCCTCTCCATTTATCCTCCACACATCTAAAAACCTCACTCTCTCTCAGCTACTCAGTTTTCCGATGAAGCTCGAACCAAAGCTCTGATATGGGGTCTTTTCTAAGCCAAAGAAGGCATGGTCAGGTTCCTTAGACTTGGGGAGAAGTCAACTACATGGTGGTAGTCTCCAATTGATCCAAGGGTCATCAGAGAAGCAGCAACATGATTGAACAGTGAAGTAGTTCTAGTGGACCAAAGATGTCTTATTGCTATCGAGCTGAAATTAGCCAATTCAAGCTCTCCCAACACTTCCTCAGCCCTCCTACGACCGAATTAGAATAGAAAGGTAAGCCAATTTGGCTGCCCTCTATGAATTCCGATTGGTGATAGAGAGAGAACTGATAGATCTTTACTAACCAAATTCTCCCTCAATTCAACATAAATTAAGATGATTCTTGATTATAGGAGGAACCTTAGGATGCTACATAGATCGAAAGTTCAGACTACCGCACCCCCGACGATAAGCTTACAAAGCTTTCTCTCTCTACGTTTAGTTTTCTGGCGAAGCTCCGTTTGAGCTCGTTCCAGCATCAATTCATACTATTCAAAGTGCAATTGAATCGTATGGATGTGTAGGAACTTAAATCTACCTTCAATTTCAACAATTAACCTCATTTGATCGATCAATTTGATTAGATCAAATTTGGCCAAGTTGAAAGGTTGAAATTGGGGGAAATTTTGGGGATTTCAAAAATTCAAGGGATTAAAGTGCAATTTCCTAAAATTGAGGGCCAATTGGGCATGGTAAAGATGTTGGAAGACCAATTGGTCAATTTTTGGGGTGAAATTTACCATTTTTGTAAAGTAGGGGCAAAATGGTAATTTTGGAAAAATTCGGGACCAAATTGGGAGTTTGGGAAAATTGAACCCCTTTTTGTAATTTTGAATAAATTGAGGTCCCAAAGTAAAATTTTGAAATTTCGGGACTCAATTTGGGGAAAAATTGGTAATAGGGACCTAAACTTAAAGAAAAAGAACTTTAGGGACCTAATTGTAATTAATTGAAAAGTTGGATATTTTATTCATTTGTGATGAATAAAGGCTATCAAGCCAAATGATAATGAACAAAGATGTTCATATCGTGTAGGAATGTGAAGTGCGGGAATGCCAGCTAAGGCCAAGCTCGCGCACAGACCGAAAAGCCAGTTAAGAAGGATTCACGGTATTCATGAGTGAGTGGGATTTTTACATCATATCCAGTTGGGATGATGAGTACCTCGGAAATGAAAACCCACTACTAAGTGGTATTTTAAACATCACACCTGAAAGAAATGATGTGGAAATTACGCGAAAAAACTAATTATCGGTTATAAGTAGATCATTCCCGTTTGGTATGATGAACTTACTGGAAGTAAGTAGAAAACCCGTTCATCGATTATGAGCGGAGATGTCCTCATACCCAATTTGTGTGATGGATAGTTGAAAGATGATTTTTCAGAAGTGTTCACCCTTGACTATACGCCACTACTTAAACCTTTTAGGAGACCTTATTGACAGGAGCTCGAATAGCTTAGATAGGCTAGAGGCCTCGGTTATGGAACCTGGGGGCTAATATGCCCAATTTTGAAAATCTCGTATAGTAGGCCCAAGGCCAGTTGGCACGAGTAGGAGATCATAAACAAACATGAGTTTAAGCCATGAAAATTTTAAATGAATGATGTGTTTGGCCATGGTAGCAAGTTAGGACCAACATACTCGATTTACCGATGGCAGTGCGATAAGATAGGTCGACGGAATAATCAAGACAAACGGTTGCATGTCGAGTTGAGAGTCGGGGCCGTTGGACCAGTGGCACTAAAGATTAAATGGCTTATGAGGAAAACTATTGTTTTGTGCATACACTAAGGTTTGGGACTATCAAGATGCCCAAATGATGCGTCCTAGGGGCTATTAGACAACTTGGTGGAGATAAGGGCAGATTGTCGTGCCAACAATCACGAAAGCTCGACGTAGCTTCAAGTGCATGAGACCGGGGTGGGGTCGGGATGAGGTCTCTGTCCTCATACGAACACAAAGTTTCTTTATGGGGTTGAGGGTCAGATGTCGCATACATCCACTCATTCTCATGGTAGAAGTGGACGGGCTTCTATTTAGGTAGCCGATAAAGTCGCTCTAACGCCACAAGTGGGTGCAGTGAACGTGCTGCCCTTTGAATTGTGTTCCCTTCATGATGAAGAGTGTGTGTTGGTTGATAAACACACTGTTTGTTGTTAATGATGAGAAATGGCTATGATAACAGTGATTTTGAGGATGAAATATCTTAAAGGAAATAAGGAGTATGGCACACTCCAATTCAAAAACTATTTTATTGAAACTTTTTTTTAAAATTTCTCATTCACTAAGTTGTAGAAACTCACCCACCTTTTTTATCCCTTTTCAGGAAATAGAGAAATGACTAGGGATAGCACTAGGTCTTACCCTTTGTCATGTATGCTTAATTATCTTGAGCTTACATTTTTATTGATATATGTTATTCTAAGGAACAAGGTTGAGATTTTGTCTGGCTCCTCTTGAATAAAAGAAGAGAGAAACCCCTTTTGAACCAACAGAGCGGCGGGTTGATCACGAAGATCCGACCAAACTGGGTCAAGACATGACACATTCACTAAGTTGTCGAACTCACCCACTCCCTTTACCCCTTTTTAGAAAACCAAGGGAAACCAACCTTAAAAATCTGTTTATAGCTGAACCTTAAAGACTATGTAAAATTTATATTTAGTTTTGATTAATGTTATTCCAAGAAAGATACATGTGAAAAGGACGTCTTACTCCTCACAGTTTAGAAAATGGGAAAAACCTTTTATAAATCGAGAGAGTGATCGGTTGTTCACAGGGATCTGACCAAACTGGGTCAAAAGTGACAATTGAAGTCAATATGAGGGTGAATTTTATTAGTGAAATTTGGCACTTTCTCTCTCTAACACCGAACTGCAACGATAGAGGAGGGTCGAATTGGCTTACTTTCAGCTCTATTGAGGACGTATGAGGGTCGTGGGAGCATTGGGGAGGCTTGGTTTGGCTAGAGGAGGTTTGAATTTAGCTGAATTCAGCTCAACCAAAATAGGACAACTTTAGTCTATCAAAGCTACTTCACTATTTGATTTCGCTGGCGCTTCTCCGGCAGTCCTCGGGTTGAAAGGAGGTTGTTGTTAGGTAGATGACTTCCCTCGGAGTCTGTACGACCCGACCTTGCCTTCTAAGGCTAAGAAAAGTACCCAAGTCAGAGCTCTAGTTCGAGGTTCACCAGAAAATGGAGCACTTGAGAAAGAATGCTGATTTGATGAGTGTAGAGGATGAATGAGAGAAGCTCTTTATATAGGGAGCTCGGAGACCCTCTGCCCGACCACTTTCCATTTTGGTCAAACTTATCCTCGTCCGAAATTGCCCTGATCGGAGCGAATATTCCTTCGTCGGAGAAGAAAAGTTTTTTAATTGATGAATAGTGTTGTCATCCTAAGGAAGAAGACGACACTATTCTGAACCGGACCGTACCGGTCCAACCGGGTTTAATGGCAAAAATTGGTCGGTTCGGGCTCGATTCAACCAATTTTCTCAAAATTAAAATTTTTTAAATTAATCTAAATTCATTTTCTATCTAATGGTGGCTTCAATTTCCCAATTTGAACATTTTAAACCACCAAGAAAAATAAATTTAGAATCTGGTTTATGTATGGTTCAAACCGGTTCAATACGGTTCAGGTCTAGTTCATCCTGAACCGGTCTGGTTTCCTCTTCCAATTTGCTCCATGGTTCCTTTCCATAATTTTTATACTCTTTGAGTCACTTGGAATTTTCATATTTCTCACTTTACCCTTTCTTTATCGGTTTTGGTTCGTTAACCAATTCGGTTTTCTCTTTTGAAATGACCGATTTTTTTATTGGTTTTATCATTTTTAAAGGAACGGGGTTTATATTGGATATCTAACTATTTTGTGCATTCGTGGTATCTTAAATCATCTCAAATGATGGCATAAGTTATCTGAAAAAATGTGATTTATAGTATGTTCAAAACTATGGTGTTACCAAAAATTTCTAAAATTTTCACGAACAAGAGACTTGCCTTTATCTTGAGACGCTAGTGGGGTTGGCTAGAGGGATCCTAAAGAAGTCTTTGTAATTATTTTTAGTCATGTATGATCATGGGGGACATCAGTGTCAGGAATTGGATACTCTATTTTTTACCGTCAAAGTAAGGTTACTATTCTAATGCATTGGTGTTAAGTAGGGTGAGTGCTAATGTCGAAAAATGACAAGGTTGGAGAGTTGACTTCATAATTGTTCCAATACCACTAGAATTACTAAGTTTGGTGATCAAAATTGAAAGTAATGATCTATGAAAGTCGAGTCACCAGAAAACAAAGTAATCTCATTTACATTGAGAATTTTGGTGACTAGTCAACGATAGAGTGGTTGGATCTTATAGGGGGAGATTGGAGGTTGATGGACCATTAATCTTTGTAATTAGCTGTCGAATTGAATTCTCTTGTGTTTAATTTACATTTAATTTTATCGAGTGTTAAATGTTGAAAATTAAGAAAACTTTCGGTTAAAAATTGGGGTTTTAGATTAGGATTTATTTCACAACGAGGAGAAGACAATGTGTACACCCGACGTGTGCAACGCCTCCATTGGCTCGTAATTTAGTAAATAAAATGATTATCTCGTTCAATTTTCACAATTTATTAACTATATTACTTATATTTCGACTGTTTGTTAGTCTAATATATTTTTTAATTATTTAATTTATTTTCTACTATATGGAACAAAAAATTTATGTTTTACTATTTTATTATCTTTAAAAAAATATGGAGTTTTTAATCTGAATGTTTATTGGGTATTTAAGATTTTTACTTATGAGTGGTTATAATTCTTTTTATCAAATTTATTTTATTATTTTATTATTTTTATTTCTCTCCTAATTAATTTTGAATTTAGATTCTACCGGAAATCCAATTAAGTTTATTTTTATTTATAAAAGTATGTTTTTTCATGTTATATTTTCTCATTTTCTATTATGGGGAGAGTGTATTTATAGATAAAAATATTTTATAATAGTTTTTTAGTAGATTTTTATTCACATATAAAAAATATCTAGATAATATATTTATTATATAAAATAATTATTTTATTTTATTATATTATAAATATTTTAATTAAATGATAATAAAAATAATTAAATATTCACTATTATTAGTCATAAGTTTTACTAATATTAAATTATAAGTATTTTTATTATTCATAATGTTATATGTAAATTAAAAATAAAGTATAATAAAATATTAGATAAATTTTTTTAACCATCTTGAATCTACTCATTCCATTATTATTAATGTATCTTCGTGCCCACATAGGTATCTTCGTTCATATACTATTCAATCAATCCCTAACCATTGCACCAAGGCAAAAATTGAACGGCTTCAAAATAATTTTTCATTTTGGATAATCGGTCAAAATATTATTTAAAAATTAAATAAAAATTCTCAGCTTATTTTTTTTTTTGCACTTGAATAATATAATAGCTATATTGATGATTTTTTAATTAATTTTGTATTATAAATATTATTTATTAAATAAAATGTCCCATTTATTACAAATAAATGCATTAAATTATAATATAATGTATGCTTAATATACAGCATCATTAAAATCATTTTCATATTATTAGCCAATAGATCACGGAAAAAAAAGGATAAGTTTACATAATCGAAAAATGTAATTGTACGAAAACCCTCTCAATATATAAATACCAAAAACCTTCCTTTTTTTCTACTGCCCTCTCACTCGTTCTGTTTCCCTTCCATCGCTTTCTACGGTTTTCACTACTGTCGCGCCTCCTATAGACTCTTCATTGATCCGCACGCTGCTGAAACCCTAAAAGGTGCCAGGCGACTGTGAACTGCAGACAACGAAGCAGCCTCTCACAGAGCGAGACAGAGGGAGATCGGCGATCATCCATTATCTTCCATCACTTCTCGGTGTCACTCGAAACTCAGAGGTACCGCTATCTATGACTTGTTGGTTCGGCCTGTCTTGCCTGATCGGTGTTCGTTCTCCATGAGTGGCCTTACTATGAAATGACCGTACCTTTGGGTAGAATGTTTTTATATTTATGTTGGATTCTGAGATCATTTGCACGGTTTGATAGTTCAAAGAGGTTTTTTTCCTTCCTTATTTTTAATGTTGAATTCGTGATTATGACGAAAGTCCGATCCTGATCTCATATAAGTTGTTGATACTGGACTCTGATTTTGCCAGTAGCCAGTGTTGTACTGACAGGTTCGGTGGTAGGTCATGGACGTGTTGTTCCCTTTTCTATTATCGTGAGAGCACATCATGAGTTGGTCCCGGCAGATGTGAAAAGAATTAACTATCTTCACGCTTTTATTGTTGTGATTGTTATTTGTCCCCTCGAATCTTGATATGGGTACCATATGCTCGTAGGGTTGTGATTACTTATGGCAGTGCACCAAGCTCCATCTGGAACAGTCCCTCCCGCTGCTGATGTTGTACGTATCCATCTGCCTAGACTGTTGAACCCAAATTCCTCTGTATGTTAAATCTCTGTAACTGATTTTCCTCTTTCCATGTATTGGTTGTGTGATATAGGTCAGCAAGGCATTTGTCTATCAATACTATCTCATTCTTCACCAATCTCCGGAGCATGTGCATCAGTTTTACCAGGACTCCAGCAAGCTTGGCCGACCTGATGAAAATGGATTCATGAGTGTAACTTCAACCATGAAGGCGTGTTTCCTGTTTTTTTGTGTGTTTCAGTGTCTTTGGATATCTCTTGCATTGATTAGTTTTCACCGGAGTTAGTTTGTTTGGTATATATTGCTATGAAAATTTTGTTCTGAAGCAGTATTTGGCATGGACCGCATGGCAGTAGGATTGAGCTCATTTTTAATTTTCAGAAAACGTAGATTGCTCAAGACCATATTTCTAGTTCAGTGCCAAATGATGCAAGTTGCAACTGTATGTCCATTGTAGAGTTTCCTCATTACTGTCTCCTCATCTACTTGAGCACTTTCTACAAGAGGCTCATTATTTAACTCATATCGCATCCTATAAATATAGGCTATCAATGAGAAGATATTGTCTCTTGACTATGGAGAGTTCAAGGCAGAGATTACTACAGTCGATGCACAGGATTCTTATAATGGTGGATTCCTGGTTCTCGTGACTGGATATTTGACTGGAAGAGATAACGTGAGGCGAAAGTTCACCCAGACATTCTTCCTTGCACCTCAAGACAAAGGCTACTTTGTTCTGAATGACATGTTCAGATATGTTGAAGAGCCCCAGTTGTTGGATGTAAACCCTATTTCTGTTAATGATGCAGGACCCCCTGTGGCTGTTGAACAGGGTATGTTTCTTCTTGATTGTAAATGCATAAAGTTATTGTTAGAGTGCCTCTAAAGGTGTTCCTATTTGTAGGTAACAAACAAGATCAGGAGGATATTAATCCTGTGCCTGCTGTAGAAGTTGCCCAGGAGGAAGTGGAAAGCCAAGATGAAGTAGATAATCCATCGGAAAAAGGAGATGTTGTAGTGGAGGAGACTCTGGTGCCTGAAGTTGTTGATGAAATTCCAGTTGATCCAGAGACAGCTGCTGAGTCTGTTAAATATGAAGATGTGCCAAAAAAATCATATGCCTCTATTGTTAGTGGATGTTTTCTTCCCATTTGTGATCTTTGATCTTTTGAGGATTTCGTGTTTGCTTTCTTACAGTGCAACAACTGTGGCATCACATGGTATATTCTTTCAGATCAGTTAGCTTTTAAACATAAATTCCTTCTTGATGCTTGTTTCAGGTAAAAGTAATGAAGGAGGGTGCTACTGTTCAAATGCCCGTGTCCACACCTGCACCTCTGAAGGCAACTCCAAAGGCCCAAGAGCAGCCATTGACTGCCCCAACATCTCCTCCTCCCATAGCTGAGGATCAAATTTCCAGTTCAAAAGTGTCTGAAATTGTTAATGGTCAAGAGAGTGAGCGTACGCAGTTTTCCATGTTTTTATTGCTATGGTTTGTGTATTAACACGGTGAGTGGTTTGCACAAAGTGAAACTACTGATAAATCATTTGACTTCTGCAGCCGATGGCCTTTCCATCTACTTGAAAGGACTGCCTATGAATGTCACCTATCCCCAAATTGATATCGAGTTTAGTAGGTTTGGACCTATAAAAAGTGGTGGTATTCAGATCAGGAGCCAAAAGGTATGATTTAACTTTGATTTAATTTGGGGTGTATTTTTCATGAGTTTTCATATATGACGATATTCTTTGTCAGGGATTCTGTTTTGGCTTTGTGGAATATGAAGAACGATATGCTGCAGTAGCTGCAATAGAGGTATATGTCACTCTACTCCAGTATTTCCATTGGGAACTTGTAACTGTCCTGATTTTTCTAAAATAAAATAGAGGATTTAGATACAAATTGAATTAACCAAACCTCAGAAACATTAGTAACCAGAGTAGACAAATTTGGTTTGTGCTTATGAACAAGGTGTTGTTCTTTCCATCATTAATAAACAATTTCTTTGTAATTTGGCTTAGAGGAAATGATTGATCATTTTTTGTTACAGAAAGTAAATTATTTATTTCATTAACATGCTCATGAAAGTGCAATATATATATATATAGACAGAGAGAGAAGTGGAGGGGAGCAACATTTTCGGCCAAAGTAGAACTTAGGTTTGATAGTGTTTTCTTCACAAGTCTAAATGTTGTACACATTATTACAATTCAAATTATAACCTTACCAAGAATATATTTTGTGAGTGGATACATGATACATGTCATAGATATAAGATGCAGTAAAAGGTCATTTAACTTTACAGAATATATGTACACATTTGATCTGCCATCAGCTTATATTGTCAATATCCACCAATGAGAACATCTCCTTTTTCCAAAGGAGATGGACTTGTGAATTATGATACCTGGTTTATGTTTTTCTTGCTTGTTATTGTTACTATTGTATTAAGCATCTCTATTGCAGAAGATTCCCTTGAAAGGAATAGATCAGGAATCCTTTTGCTTGTAGTGTGTGTTTTCCTGTTGACTTGGATTTCTACATTGTTCTTCTCTGAGAGTCATGAAGTTCTGGATCAAGCTGTCTGAGGTGCAGCCAGATAGAATTTTCACAGTTAATTTGTAGGAATTCTGATATGAATCTTTAGTTCGGTGTTAAATTGACTTGTACAATAAATTTTACTTGACACTTGAACCTTCTCAATGTTCCTTCACTGAAAAACAATTGTCGCCATTGGCATACCAGGCATCACCTATTAACATTGGTGGACGGCATGTGGTCATTGAGCCAAAGAAGTCCACTATTCGAGGCAAGTTGCTTACTTTAGTCAAAGCTGTTGAATTCAGACAATAACAGGCGATTGACATAGCTATTCCTTGGTCCCACAGTGAATATGCGAGAGCGGTTCCCATCTGGAAGACCTGGTGGATTTAGGAATGATGGCCCCAGGGGACGAGGGAACTACGGAGGAAACAGAGGCTACAATAGAGTTGAGATGAACAGGCCTGACTTCGGAAACAGAAACGGCGGCAGAGGATGGTACCCACACCGTGGGGATGGAGGGTACCAAAGAGCTGATCGCCCACACAGAGGCTTTGATGGTGGGGAGCCGCCCAAGAATGTGGCACCCCGTGTTCCTGCTACAGCTTGAGCTCGAGGTACTCAATTGGTCTAGACCCGTTTTGGTAGAATGACATTTATTTTTTGTTCCTTTGCATTGGATTCACTCAAAACTGTTGGTGGCCGTGGTGGGTAAGTAGTAGGTGCAGTTGACATATAATCATTAAGAGGGCTGGGTGGTTGGAATTTTGGCACCCGTCTTGTTTGTGGGGTGTCTAGGTAGAGTTGGGCGATGGTCTCGGTCATCATTGGTATCCGTATTACATGGAGCAAAAGGAAGAACATATCTTTGTTAGGATGTAGAGGTAATTGGGGTTAGGGTAAGGTTCTAGAGAAAATGACTTCCCCTTGAGGGTTATGTGAACTATGAATAGTTGGAAAAAGATCTCTGATTCAGATTATTCTTTGGGCTAGTTGCACTAATTTCTAACTGGTAGTTAGGTCTCTTTAATACCCTAAGATTTAATTAGTTAGCGTGTAAAAAAAACAAATACCATTGGGTTAAAGGGGGGTGGTGGAGGGACAACCCCAACCCATTACACCTTTTAACCATCACGGACGAGGTTGACTGTATCTTATATCAGCCATGTCAGGTCAGGCTGATATTCATAGTTTGAGATAATATTATCCACACGTGGGGACTTATCTGGCCAAACCGCCCGCCCAATCAACTCCCGTCGGTGGCGCCTTCTCCTCCTTCCATTGGTTGCTAGAGATACATTATTTATCAAATTATTAGTAGATATTAAACAATTTAATTTTATTATGTAATAAATATATAGTCATTTTTATCCTTGTATGACCTGGTAAATATTCTTTAGTAAGTTTATTAATATATATTAAAAATATTAAAATATTCTTTAAAAATGTGTTACTTTTTATTAGACTTTATAATGAATTTTGTCGAATATTTTTAGTCCCCATGCTCGACCATCCATCATACTATGACCATCCAACATATTAAATAAACTTTATGACGTATCGATATATAGACCAATTATTGTCCGTACGCCATGCACATTTATTTTTTTTGTAGGAATTGGTTTTCGGGGCGCCTAACAAGACCATTCGAAAGGGCACTCTCGTAATCTCGTATGCTGGAAGGGTCACATAAGCGTCGGCCAACCCTCCCCTGGAATGGACAAAACAGGAAATCCACCTCTCACCTAGGCTCCTCCTGTCTCCCTCTCCCCGCCATTATAATACGATACAGACACCACCGCCACCACCTCCTTCTCTTTCTTCTTCTCCTCCTCCTTCTACGGCCCGAGAAGAAACGAAGCAGAAAAGCCCCAGCAGTAATGGCCGCAGCCCAAGTCGACTGCAACGTGGTGGTTGAGTAGATTGATGTACAGCCACCGAAAAGAAACAGTCCCCTCTCTCTCTCTCTCTCTTTCTTTCTCTCTCAACAAGCCAGTACCAACCTCTCTCTCCTCTAACCATCTAGTCGACTCCATGAGCAGAAATCAAGAAGCAACCCTCTGACTAAACGCTGCTCCCTCAGGTAATAAAGGATATAGTCACGACCTTTCATTCCAGTGTCCATATTTTACACATACTCCTCTGCTTGTTTGCTTTTGCTGGGTCTCCGAGGTCACCTTAATCCTCGACCCAGTAAGTCTGGATTTTCTCATTCCTTATTATTTTCTTACTCCTTGTGCTCTCGTTCATATTGACCATATTTTTTTTACCCATACATGTTTGTCGTTTGTCCTTCTACCATGAAGGGTAGTAGGTTGGCTGAGTTGACTTGCTGTTGTCATTGGTCAATTTTACTTCCTTGCTGCAAATATGCTGATTAACCCTTTTAAGTTACGACCTTCTGTGGATTATTATACTCCACCTTTGCTTCCTAGAGATAAACCGCAGAAAAAAGTCTTTTCTAGTCAATCAGAAGAGTACGTACAGATCAGCTCTGGCCTTAAAGTGTTTCAGTTTTCATCGTTTGAGGTCTGTCTATCTTCCCCAGTCTGTTTGAGTTCATTGTCTATGGTGACTATGATGTGGGTGCTTGTATCTTTCTTCATTTATGCAAGCAATAATTTTTTTCATCTTCTTGGATGTGATCCTAATGACTAAAGTACCTGTTCTTTCTCAGTAGTAGACTGCAGTAAGTATGAGTAGTTGACAGATACAGATGCAATGAATCCTAATGCATTGGAACACTACATGTGCTCTAGTTTAGTGTAAATCTCAAAGTAGATATTCTGATTTCCTGAAAGTGTGTGTTTGACTATGTATTTATACACGAAAGTAGATCCTTCATTTAAGAGTCATGTCTCCAGCAGCACTCTGCATGTTGCTGTGATTAATCAGATGCATTACCGTGAACTGATCCGCAAGTAGACCCATCAATGGTGAGCTTAAGGAGGCGCAAGCTTCTGGGATTCTGTTCTGGTAAATGCTCTAACTGTATATTGCATATTGGTTAAAGGAAAAAAATGGTTTGTAATTCATCAGTGCTTACCTCTTTTACTCACTCACCCAGATTCATATTTGTAGGGAAAAGTTCTTTTCTGCTTCCACTTCCCAAGTCATCAGATGTAAATTCCACAGACAGTAGTTCTAACTTGGGCTTCAGACCCATTTCTGTCCATCCATTGCCCTTGGAAGATACAAAGGAGTTAGACATGGTAAGAAGCTTGATGCTTTTTTTCCATGGTAAATACTGTTCATGGATGAATTAATTACCTTTGTTGGGTTGTATTCTTATGGTTTCATCATATAGAAGAGCATTATGAAAGTAGGAGTTGGATCATCAACTTTTTCAGGACCTAGCTCATTGCTACAGCAGAAGCCTGGCCAGTCTCCAGGTTGGTTGATTAAGGATCCATCCCATTCTTAGAAAATCTGAGTCATTTCTTTTGGGCAGTTAGCAAATTGAAAGTCCTAGAGTAAGTTAGTTCATTCTCTCTGGGTATTGTTGAGGAGTTTCCTTTTGTCCTTGCATCTGCAGAACATCCAATCAAAAGGAGAAAGCGGCATCAAAGGAAGCATCGCCAAGATCAAGAATGTCTGATGAGAGGGGTTTACTTCAAGAACATGAAATGGCAAGCTGCCATAAAGGTAGACAAGAAGCAGATACACTTGGGAACTGTTGGGTCTCAAGTAGAGGCTGCTCATCTTTATGACAGGTATGACTGACTACCCTCTCAGTTTTGCCATTTCCTTTTCACCTGCAATGCAATCTGTGAAATGGCCACCACCCACCTCCCTCCCCCACGGCTCATGGGTCGACTGAGCCACCTTGTGGGATTTGTGCAAAAAAGCTTTGTCTTGTCATTGACTGCACATTCATGGGTATATCTTTAGCTCATAAGGCAGTTAGTTCTTGGCAGAGCTGCATTCATGTGTGGAAGGGAACCCAATTTCAAGCTGCCTGAGGAAGAGAAGCAAGAACTTAAAAAGCTCAATTGGGAAGAATTCTTGGCTCTGACTCGTCATGCGATTACCCACAAGAGTAATTCTATGTTTGTTATTCACTTTTCAGTCAAGAATCTTCCACACTGTTGCTATGTTTACATGCATCCTTTTTTCATGGTCAACTTTCTCAGAACAAAAAAGATTGGGATCCATGGCCAGGTTGCACATAAACAACACCGAGCCAGCAGCATTGGAGAGCAGTGACTTGGATGGTGAGGAACAAGGAGGCAATACCACCTCGTCCGATTCTGAGGAGCTTGCCTGACCTTGAACGGCCATGAACCAATTTTATTTAGTGGTTCAGATCTAGAATAGAAGGCCCATCTCATGTGCAAGAAAGATATCATCAACTATTATTCAAAACAACTTATTGTTTTCTGATTCACTGCAAGCCTTGGAAGGAGAGGAGGTGCCACCTTCTACATGGTCTAAAACTACTCAATATTTGACTATTGTGTTAGTCTAAAATTGCCTGTGCCAACTTCTATGTTGGCAGCACCCAGACTCTGTAAACTCAAATTGCTTCCTCTTACATGATATTCAGATGTCAGCATTCAGCTAGCTGAAGGTGCAATTCTTCCAGCAGAGTTCAAGGAAGATCATAACACAGCATATAGTTTTGGATTTGTATAAGGGCAAGCCATTGAAGAAATTAAACTTCAAATATATTATATACCTAGCATGGGCGAATCACGACTCACAGATGTACTAACCTGACAAGATTTACACATGGGTGTTCGGAAAGCCTTACTAAGCACAGGAAACAATGTTAGCTAGTCCAGAGTCCATCAACTCACATCACAATGGTAGTAAAACCGAGCTAAAGGGAACATAAAAATGATAAGATACTTCAACTTGCCTTAAGATGGTAGTAGGACTCACTCTCTGGAATCTCTTAAGAGAGGAGGGAGACGAGAGACACAAACTCCTGAGTTACCCGGCCTTTGGATCGGGTGTTGATGACAAAGTGCTCTGGGTACTTTCGGAGCAGCATTAGTAGACCATACCATGGTTTCCCCTTTGATTCAGGGCCAGGCCATTCCTCGGAAGTCAGATATCTCCTCACTCGACTGTGATGCCAGAGGTTGCTGAAGTTGTCCACCAGCTGGACCAAAATGAAATGCGTCACAATACAACTCTAACCTTGTCAGGTAGAAGATGAATAGCACAAAACAAGAGAAGGGAGAAATGTGACAAGTTTAGTTGAAACATAATAACTGGATGCACCGGAATACCAAGGAAACCGGGTGTGGATGAGACAGTAAAGACAATCTCACGCAACTACTGGTTTAATTCAAATTAGAACCATAAGGAACCACTTATTCTTCCCTACTGTAATAGAAGACACAAAGACTATCAAAGAGATGGTAGGCCATTGTTCTGCAGCACTGGAAGCCATTATTACAACTTCTAGCTCATACATGATAAAATTATTTTCAGATGGCAAAGAAGATAGAAAAGTTTTAAAATCCTGTTTTAATTATGGTCTATACCAGAAAGAATCAAAATTAGGGAGTAAATGGAGCATGCTAAGATTAATGTGGGAGATGACTTGTAACTTGTAAAATAAAGATAACTACTACAATTAAAGTCCCTACAAAGAACATCTCGACATTATCAAGTTCAAAAGGCACAAATCAAAGATAAAAACCTTGGCAAAGTTCCCGTAAACAAGAAATGACAATCCAACGTTAAAAAATTGCAGATACATAATACATAAATATTGTGGGCCACAAAGTAGATTTATCAACACGAATGCACAAAAACAACAAAGATAAAATTCAATAAAAGTAAATGGCATTGTTTGAACAGGCAGTTCCAACAGAACAAAGAAAGACAAGAGCATGAGAGTAAATACTAAGAGAAGGTGAAACCAAACCTCAGTATGAAGTTTATCCATTGCCATCCACTCCCCCGGGCCACACAGATCTGATAGCACTGTTGCTACAGAAGAGACCACATCCTTCTCTTCCAACTGCAAAAGCTGCTGATTGTCAGCTTCTCTGTCGATCCTTGATCTCCCATCTCCCTTCTTTTCTGTAGGAAATTAAGCAAGTTTCTATAAGATCATGTTTTCATTAACAAGGAAAAGATGTTTGCACATTACATTCCAGCACTTCTGTAGTAAATCATTGAATGTATGAAATATAAAAAGCAATACATACAGGCTGCTAATGCACCCGTACATCAAACCAACTAAGCCCAGACATCAGCAACATAAACTTATAAAATGGAAAGAGTGGAAATTATTTTGAAGAAATGTGCAGAAAAACGATTGTTGAAAGTTTCAACTGTGAGATCCAAATCACAACAACCAATTCTGATCTAGAAATCAATATCACAGGAATCAACTTCCACAGATAATATTGATCTTTATCATACAGGAAAATTCACCTTTGAATACTATTTCCATAACCCATCCACTTCCCAAACAATTAGAAAACTCATATAGACTATGAGAATGAAAAAGAGAAGGACCTCCTCTCTTGACTAGTAAAACCCAATAGAAACTAAAAGAATAAATTGAAGCAATTCAAGTAATAGAAAAAGAGCATAAGTTATTACCAGCAATGGAAAAATTTATCCTACCAATAATTCTTATCTGTAGCAACACTTGAGGTGTACACTGTTTACTAAAAAAACTAGGACTTGATTCAACTAACACAGGTAGCAAAAATAAATCTTGATGTAGATGGGTGGAGCATATGATATATTTAAGCAATTAATCCACAACAGCATGAGGAGATGAATTTATGATCCATGATGTGATCCCAGTCAAAACTCCAACAAGAACAGAAGTAAAAACACGAACCTCCATGAAACCAAACAATTGGCCAAGCAAAACTATTCAAAAGAGTCGAACGGGAAGCACCCGAGAAAAGAGTGAAACTTACCCGCTGAACTTGCCAAGCCCTGCTTGCCGCCTGATCCAGATGCACCACCGTAGCCATATCCATCAAAACCTTCTCTCCTCGGCTTCTTCCCAACTCCACTACCACCGCCAATACCGTCATCCTCCTCCTCATACTCTTCCATGTAATAATCCCTGTTCCTCCCTTTCTTCCCCCCTGAGCTTCCGCTGGTCCCAACAAGCTGATACCCGTACTGCTGCGGCACCATACCCATCGGAGCCGGTGGCGGAGCCACGTGGTGCCTGGGGATGAGAGTGCCGCCGAGAATACTCCTCACAGGGAGGAGGAAATAGAACTCTTTGTCGCCGATTTGGAGAAGGTCCTGGGAATCGAGCTTCACAGGGGGAGAGCCGGGGAGGTGGAGGACGCCCTCAACGAGGCAGCCATTCTTGCCGAGGACCTCTAGGGCAAATCGCCGGCGCGAGAAGTCGTAGAAGATACGGGCATGGTGTCGGGATATATTCATTCCACCGCCGAGGCTGGCGAGGTCGACGTCCACGGTGGATTTCTTCGAATTGCGACCTAGGACTATGGAGTAAGTCTGCATATAGTACTCGAAGTCCTCTCCCTGTAGCTTCGCAAACCCGGCCTCCACGTCGCTGCCACTGGATGCCGCCATTGCCGACCGAAAAGAAATCGAACAGCCACAGGGTTTCTTTCTCTTCGTCTTGCGTCAAACTTCCCTCTCGGAATCGGAATCGAATAGACAGAGATAAAGGGGACGGGCAGACAGAAGTAGGGAGGGCGGACAACCCCAGGGGCATTTTGGGTATTTAGATTGGTCTAGGAAAATAACCGAAATATATAATTTATATTTTGGTATAAAATGTTTTGAAAATATTTGAAATTAGTATAAAATGATATTTTTGTTCATGTTATTGAAATATTTCATTATATTTTATTATTTTAAAATATTAATTTTATTATTAACCATTTAAAAGTTATCATATTTGTAATTTCCTTTTCAACAAATTTAAAAACTTAATTAATTAAAAACATCTCTAAAATTGATTTTTTTTTTTACTTTATTCAAACAAAAGGATTTATACCCACTTCACTTTAATCAATTCACTCTCGAACAGAGCATATAAAATTAAAACTCCATATGTTAATTAAAAATGTGTAATAAAATAAGAAAAATGAGCAAATTTTATAGTTGAGCAAAAAAATAAATTTTATACATTTTTAAATATTTAAACCTAAAAATATCTGTAAAAATTAATGTGTATAACTTATTTGGTCAATTAAAAATAAATACATTTAAAATAATTATATTCAGTAATAAAAAGATTATTAGCTATTATAAGGATTAAAACATTCACAATAAATAAATATAAACCAAAATTATAATTAAATTTAATTTTTGTATACTATATACTATATTTTAGAATTATTAACTATAAATTTAATTAATTATTCGCACTTATATTAATAAATCATTGCATTACATAAGTTTTTTATAGTATAAACTTACACTATTTAAATAATTAAATAATTTTTGTACAAATAAATTAGTATTTTTATACCATAAGAATGGTTTAAATACTATTATAATGGATAATTTTAAATTTATTATTTAAAATTATAAAATTATTTAATTTTAATTTTATTATTATATAAATATTATATATAATTTGATAAATTAACTAAATAGTATTTTATTAAGTAAAAAATTTACAAATATGAAATTTCAAAAGTTTATCTTATCACATTTAAATTTTAAATTATCGTTTTTCAAATTGTCAAAAATAAATTGAGCATAATGCCCTCTCCGCAAAATACTGAAATAACTAAGAACTTCTCGAGAATCACGACACAAATGTTGTGGCGGGCATGTTGACTTCTTCAAATGAACATTTTCTAACATATTGTCCCCTAGGAGTGATGGGCTTGAATAGGTAAATCCAGCATCGATGGCGGATGGAGGCAATGATAGGGTCAAACCTAACTAGCTGTTAATGGGCCATTAGTGACCGCGAGTGTAAGGATGGATGGGCATGAGCTACACAAGTGAGTGTAGGGTTAGGGAGGGCTCCTTAGCCTGATTAGAGGAGTCATATATGAGCTGAGCACTACTAAGTCTCACATCTACTTTGCCTCCTTCAAGTCCCATTTCAGCAACAAAACAAAGGCAAACGCACACTCATGGGGGAAGGAGAGAATGACTTTTTCCTTATTATTATAGTGTTGGGGCATAAGGCAACCTAGTTTAGAGCAAAATTCAAGAACCCTAAATGTTGTCATTGGACTCTCCAAGTAGCTCACAAGAGTGCACCAACTAGACATCCATTGACATTTCTAAAGGGAAAAATGAAAGAAAAAACAGACCCTTGTGGCTGAGGAGTTCTTCCATGAAAAGGGAAACTCACCTGAGCTCCACCCATAATTTTCAAGTGTCAAGCCCTTTTAAGTTTTGTCAACCCTTAAAAGAGTATAAGAAGCTGTCAGCAGAAAACCAACATATACAAGCTATACAAGCTTTGCCTTCTGAAAGTTGTTTCAAATAATCAGTTTATTCTTTCACAAGATTCTACCAATTGGGGGGGTGGAAATTTCGAGGTGCAAAAGAGAATCATAACTTACCAGTAGTAAGAAGGTATTTGTCATACTGAATTTATAGCAGGAAGAAAGACCTTGATGAGCCCTCTCACAGTCACTGGTTCCCTACAAGTAGGGCATCTTGGTTGAGCAGTAATGGCAGCCCTAATGCAGGCTTTACAGAATATATGACCACATCTTGTGAAAGTTTCCTCAACAAAGGGGCCCATGCATATTGGACAGCTGAAGGAAGACTCCTTGGGAAGAGGGGACTTCTTCTCCTGTACCTTAGGAGGTTATACTTAACAGGTTACTGAATTTTCATTTTGTATCAAATTATAATGTGATTACATGTACTTCTATGACACAGATCTAAAGGTCCAGATATTCATTACCTTATGATGTAGATTCAATTGCATGTGAATGATAAATTATAAACTAGCAAGCATTAATTATGCACTAGAACACACTAAACAGGAAATGTGAACTTGGAACAATTGAGGATCAAGAATTTTAAGCTCGAGTGATCTAAGAAATGCCAAGGGGAAAAAAATAAAGCATATTCAGATGCAAAAGAAGCAGCAGGAACAGATGATATAATCATGGATCCAACTTGTAATTCCCTTGGGAACAACTATTAGAAATAGAAGCAGGCTGCAGAAATGTTGAATATGACAGGTGCTAGAGTGCACGTTTAAGCATGCCATCCAAAGGAAAGCTCCCAGGAAACCAATAATCAGACAGGTTTGCCTAAGATATTAACAACACGATGTTCATCAGTAAATTACAATTTAAATAGATGCATACACAACTCATATGTAGAATAGAGTAATGTTGTATGACTGCATTTTTATCCTTACCCAAGGCAACATATATATGCTCCAGTTGCAAAATTATACACTTGGCAAATTCAACATGAAAAATACAAGTAGATTTTTTTGCTTACTAGCACTCCCCCAAAGTTGCACAAATTAGAACACTTAGGTACCCGAAGGATTTAATCTAAAAAACGACCCCTCAATGATGAAAAAGTCTAACACCTTTTTCCCATCACAATCGTGAAGGTTAAGTACTGATTTTCTTAAAGTATAAAAGGGTTAAGTGTGGGTTTTATTGATATTTTGATGGTATTGTTTGATGGAAAACATCTTTTAGGTAGTCAAATAATGTATTTTTTCCATCTTTGAAGGAGTTTTTTGTTAGAAAGAAATCTTTTAGGTGCCTAAGTATGAACTCGAACAACTTTTGGAGGGAAACTGTAAGTGCACTCTAGATTTTGTTTTTCTCCCATGAGGGATAAGTTAGCAAGTTGGAGATAAGATGCACTAACATATATAATAGCAATATCCCCTAGAAATAAAAGGCTAACTTGTGAAGGACTATGATCATTACCAAGGAGCTCCTGCTGCCCTCCAAATTTATAAGGTCATAAAATTCAATTAATGGTTCCCCTGCTGGACCTCTTCTTCTCTTTTGTCCACTTGTCATTTCTTCTCCTACAGCAGATAGATAAACAATGATGAAAAGAGGTAATATGGACAGGAGTCCATGGTCAAGGTACTTAACTGAAAATCTCCAATAATATCCAGCCTTCCAATGAGGATCATTGTTTAACTAGCTGAATTCAAGTGGAAGGAAAAACCAGTGGCCCAAAAGTTGTAGCAACAATCAATTTTCAATTGTCTACCAAAACACTTAAAAGCTATGAGTTATAGTCATTTACCATTCACAGATATTGCTAACTAATAACCTTAGTATACGATAATAGTAACAATTCCCTTTATTGAGTTATATAAACAAATTTTAATTATCACCATGAAAATCTTGCAAACTTAGTTTGCACTTCATAGCCAATAATGTTTAACTTTGCATGCTCAGAGACAAACTTAGGACTCCATATGATAAAGTTTCAAAAGAAGCAATATAGATTGTCATTCCATTGTTTGGCCAAATGACTGAACTCAGAAAAGGAAGAGGATTTTGGGTACCCGAATCAACATCCACAATGCAGGCCCTTCCATGGTTCGTTTGAGACTTGTTTTTTACCTAATATATCAGAAAGAGAAGATGCACTTAAAATAGTGAGGTCAGAAACAAAACTCAGACGCAATGGAAGTAGAAAAAGAAGACATGGCAAGCAAGGTAGCTCGGCAAAAGCACTAGGTGAGCAAACTAGAACATCATCATCAATCACTCAACATCAATGGTAGCAATGGAATTTACCATCTGCTGAGATATGTCTTGATTAGAGGTGCCTTCTTGATCTTGATTTTCAATGGGTGGTGTATTCAGGTCAAGATTCAGCTCCATCCTCCTGCACCAGAAAACTCTTAAAGGAGGAGTCTTCACTGCCTGAGTGCTCATTATAAAAGGATGAGGTTCCCGATCCCAACAACCTTTACAGTCTAGAATCCTGCAAAATGCCCAAGAAATAAGTGATCTTAAGCTTCCCCTTAGATATCTAACTTGTGAAATATTAGCATAAAAGTGAGCATTTTCCTATAAATCATTTATGCATCATCCACTGAAATGAATAGGTGTCATTCAACCAAACAACATATCACACATCAGCCCATCTTAATTCTTTTACTTCATTTTGGTGATAATTCTTCTTCAAAGAATAGTGAACTTAATAACAGTCATTCAGAAAAGTTGGCATCATCGTTTGGAAATCATCTTCTGAAAGTATGTGTTCAAGTACCACAAAAAATATTCTACAGTAAATAAAATCTGAATCCATCTATGATTTTGGTTCCCAAAAGAGAAAATCCTGTAACTTTGGTAGATGAATGGTGCATCATCAAAGTATTCACACCAATTATTTCAAGATAAGATGTGACAGGGAATTCCTTGGAGGTAAAAAGCTCTGAAATTCTGTGAAAATAAGGGAAAAAAGGTCCCGTCTCCTTCTACTTCCTTTTAACATTCTTACATTTGCTTCAACTTCTGCTACACTTGTTTACACGAAGAAGAGGCCACTCCTCAATCAAGGAAATCAAATACGGGAAGTTCGATAAGGAAATCAAGCCAACCGACCGGATGGACGCTGGCCAGTACCCCTCCTCCATACATTCAAATTCGATGGCCTTTGAGAATACCGACTACGCCCCAGCTTGAGAGGAGACGACCACACACTTCAAAGTGGGAGAAAATCAGACAGAAACCCCGACAAGGAGTCCAATCCAAATTTATCTCCTCCATCACCAAGGTTGGGTGAGAACTTGGGAAGGTGGAGGGGAGGAGCAAATCGGGCCGGGCCCGGGCGGCTGCTGGAACCCCACTTCGACTAGATGATCACCATTACTGTAAGTAGAACGAGTACCCAATTATGAACTGTAATCATTTTATTGGATTCCTATAAAGTTTGACACTTTGGACTCAGAGTTGCTGCTTTAAGACTGAGTTATGGTTTAGGTACTTACTTTTTTGCCCACAAATTTAAGTACTTGCTTGGAAGGTGGAAATACAAACTGACATACAGATTCCCTAACCTGTGTAATTTTGAGGGAGAACTCTCCTTACAAAGAGAAGTTGGGTCATGCCCATTTTTAGTAACATTGTTATTTTATATGTAAAAAGGGGAAAGGGAAGCATGAATTTCTTTGATCATCAGCAAGATACCTCAACAGTGGAGTAGACATGCAGAAAAGAATGGAAAAGTCCAAAATGAAGCAAGCCTATCAATGTCTTTCCAGAACTCAAAAAGGAAGAGTAAAACACTCAAAATTCCTTGATAGAAAGAACAAACAGGCACACATAAATGGATGGAGCAGTCAATGAATCTGCAAGCTCTAAGGCATCCAATCTGCTTCTCAAGCAAAACATCTTCTGGCGGATAATAATAATAATAATACATAATCGTATTTACACCATTCATGATGCACCTTAGATGAAACCTGAACCTCGGGTTGGAGGCACCTTTAGCTCTTGTTCCAGAAACATGAGAAGCAACCGGTCTGGAAGAGGGAATAAAACAAGCATATATGTCAGGTAATTAGTGATATGAATGCAAGAAGAGGGATATATGCAATTTGGTGGTGATGGTAAGTTGAGATATTGGGACCTTGGAGCCATGTTTAGACTGTTTCCTCTCAGCATCGGCTCTATAAGGGGACTCAATGTAGCCAGGCCCGTTTCTTGCTTCAGTCTGCCTCTCCTCCCGGACTTTGTTGAAGATGTGAGTGTAGCCCTCACCTGATGCAGGATCATTTTCATTCCATGCACCAAACTTTGGCACGGTCGAGGCCTTATCAGACTGCCAAAAAGGGTCATCGCATTATTCCCTTGAAGATAGTGGAAAACATTCTAATGGAGCTAGAAGAGAAGGCACAAAGGACCCGAACAAGTCACCATACCAACATGAAACCTTAACTACCACCAACTAAATGTAGACTCCAACACATGTGATCTGAAAAGGCATGCATCTCTTAAATCAACATCTGATAAATCAATGCATATGACTGCAATCAAAAGCCCCAAACAATGCACTTAAGCTTGTCATGTCAGAGTTATGCTGTATTCTTTGGCATTTCAATGGCAGCAAGTGCCAAGGCAGCCTCCAATTTCAGTTTGAAGTCCAGAATATGCAGAGTCAAGAGTGCTATGGTTCATAAACCAAAGAGTGACAAACCATGATGACACAACAAATACCATTGAATATCCTTTTTGCCAACCAAACCACTCCGACCAATTTCCTTCTGTCATTTTGGCACACATGAATGGCTAAACTGTTAGTCTTAGCCCTCAATATGTTTCAAAAATAGCAGCTTAGTTGGATAAGATGACATTGAAAAGTAGGACAAAGTGTTTTATTGGCTAAATATTTGGTGTAGGTATTATTATCAGCAAACTAACAATGTCAACTTATAAAGTGATAACATTGAGGATCAAACTGTAGGTTTAGTCTTATATCCTACATACCAGTTCCTCTCGAGAAGCCCCACCAGCACGGGTTCGTCCTGGGGTCCCATGGCTGCTACTGCCATCTCTGAAGGGAGATCCCATCACTCTTGCTGGTAACCTTGACTGGGGGTGAATTGGCGACTTATCAATGCTGTATTCGGACCCAACACTTCCTCTACTGCCCCTCCTGTGATGCTGATCCCCCCGTGACAAACCAGCACCACCTCGGCCTCCATGAACCTGTTGTCTAGCCTCATTTGTGGGCCTGGTTGGAAGTTCTGCAGAAAACTGCCTGTGATGATCACTCTCATTGATCATCTTCTGTTCGTGTGTTGGAGGCCTAAGGGGAGAGGCTTGAGGTGGAGCCACACTGTTGTCCGCTGGAAGGGAGTCAGCATAATATTCTGGATCGTTCGGGTTGAGCCCCTTTCCACCTCTTCCTTTCCTGGCCTTCTCAAAGTAGAAGGTATAAGGCACCTCTTCTTCACCCTCCCAGTTTCCGAATTTCGGTACGTGCGCTCGGTGCTGCTAAAATCAACAACAGTTAGTCGGGACATTGTGCCCAGTTATCAGTGGAGAAGAAAACTCTTTTTCCATGTCAATACAATGATCTGAAACAACTCTACTTTCATAAATCTCCTAACAACAATGGAACCCTTTCGTTCTGAATCCCTTGATTTGGAATGAATCCTATCTCCGATAACATCCGACTACTCTACTTTCGAACAAAAATAGAGAGTTGGCGCTTATTATGTCCTTATCTCAATAAACACATCAAATCCCGAGACCAAAACAAATCTAGAACATCAAACACTACGAAAATCACATCTGAATGAAGAATTAAAGTATGTCATCCTTGCATCTGATTCTATTATATCATGACAGAAGGTGTCTTTAAGACCAGAAACTGTTTTTCATTGTCTGGATAAGCATTTCTTCTCCATAACCATGGCAATCAGAACCATCAAACCTCCAAAAAGAAAGCCCTTAACCCAGAAATATAAAGCAGAGAGGCCAAATAGATCTTTCAAAAACGATGTTCCCATTTTCTCTCTGATCAGAAACAACAAATACCCATATACTAATTATCACAAAACCTCTGTATATAAAGCGCGTTTACAAATTTGAGTTCTGTCAACAGATAAATACTTCACCGTTCAGCAGCTCAGCTCGACCTGGAAATATCAGGTGCCAAGTAAAAGAAAACTGAAGCAACAACTTTAAGTGCACGAAAGGCATTTATCACAGCAAAACCCAGTAAAATGCAGAAGTAATGGGTCCTGGAACATGGCGACATGGAGTTAGAGCAGATATGGAAATTGGGAGAAGAAATCTAAGACTCACTGCCATTTCTATTTCCCACCGCGGTTGGAGAAGAGATTCTTGGTGTGCAGCAAAGGGCACCCCCTTAACTTCAAAAATTCAAGCTTTCGAATCAAAACCCAGCACAACAAGGCCTCCTCCTGCCCCTCTCTTTGAAGACCCTTTTAGCAGAGAGAGAGAGTGAAAGAAACGGAGACAGAGATTGAACTGCAGCTTCTGAGATAAAGAGAGGCAAAAGAGAGAATTGCAGCTTCAAAGAGGGCAAGAGGAAGAGCAGAGGAAGGGGGATGATAGAGGATGGAGGGGAGGACGACGAGGAGGTTTATCGACCATTGACCGTAGCCAGCGTTGACAATTTGACCATTCTCTTCCTCCGCTGTCTTGCCATGTCTAAAATACAATTATGGACTACCAATTTTTTCTCGTCCTAACTTTGCTACTTCCACTCCCTTGTCATCTCAGACGCTGAGTTTTGTTGTTTGACTGGAAATAGTCGAATTTGGAGTGCCCAAAAGCGGCAAGTTGGCATGATGTCATGTACAGAAAGACGCAAGGGAGCGAGATCGGCTAACGCCGTCACTGTTAATGGCGGCTGGTTTTCGTTTGGCTGACCGGTATCCTGAAACGGGTCGTCATGAAGCTGCCCGCGCTGCCCTTTTTTTTTTGTTTAAATAAGTTTTTATATTTATATACTTACTTTTTAAAAATTGTACTATCTATTTATATAATATCATTAATAATAATATTTATAAAAAAATCACTTTATATATTATAGGTGTATTTGTTTATTAATAAAAACATGACATGCTAAATTTTATGCTTTTATTTGAATCGATTTAAAAATATTAACATATTATTTTTTATAATTTAAAATATTATAAATTTTATTTAATTTAAAATTTATGATTTTATTTGATTTTTTTCTATAATATTATATGGATAAAAAAACCATAACCTTATTTAAAAATTTTTAAAACATTAGGGTTCAATTTGAAATTTCAATAAAAACAAAAAGTTTTCCCCTCTTCCAAGTTCAATGCGGACAGTTTGCTACCGCCTATCATTTTCAGACATATTTCAACTTTTTCAGTTTTGCTACCTTGTTGAGCAAAAAAAAAAGTTTGCTACCGGCTATTGTCGGATCCGACCCGACCCGACCCGATTTACTACCTTCCATTATTTCCCTAATTCATGGTTCAATAAATTCAATAATTGACTTGTTCTAAAGTGGGTCAATTATATGGATTGGTCAATGACCCTTTGTAGCCTTTCAATTTACTCTTTTTTGGGTCATGCATTAGATCTTTAAAATCATAAAGGTTGGTAGGTAGAAATAAAAGAGGTCACGAGTGAAAATCAAATTAGATTTCATTGGTCTCTTGTCAAGGATAAAGGCTACATTGCACTTGCACTGCAAGTGGAGGACCCTCACAGGTGTAATGTCATGCCCCAGAGCGTGCCATTAATGCCATCTGCTCAGTAAGTGTACTTACTGAAAATAACTTATCTTCCTTGATGTATCCTCATCTCCATATCTTAGGCCTCCAATAAAAAATTTGGTTTGAAAAAAAGGTCATCTATGGTTGTACAAATTTATGTTTGATAGATCAATTTAGATCAAAAAAATATATTATTTTACTTGATTTATAAATATTTTTACATATTATTTAAATTATAACTTATTTTTTTAATAAAGGGTGCTTTTAATTAATAAAATATTTATATTTATTTAAATAAAATAAATATTAAGTAATTTGGTATAATTTATTAGAATGATGAGAAATACTTGTATTGACAAGTGCGTATTACTATATAATTAAAATTTATAATTTTTAAATATTATAATATTTATAATTTTATAAACTAATAAATTTTATTTATTTTATATAATTTAATATTATATTACTAAAATATACTTAACGTGTAAGGTATATAACTTTACGCGTAAATTTTTTAATTCACTATTAATAATTATTTATAATTTGAATATTATTTTTTCATTTTTAATAAGTAAAAAAATAAAATCAATTCGGATAATTTTTTCTTTTATACTTATTAATATCGACTAAATTTTTCAGTTTTTAGTCGGATAATAATAATAATAGCTCACTAGTTTTGATATTATTTAATAATTTATTATTTACCTAGTTCAAATTTATATATACTTTTAAAAAATAATAAAATATTTCTAATTTATAAATATATAATAATTTTTTTATTTTATTCAATTTTAAATAATATTCTTAAAAATAGAGATAATATTCTTAAAAATGATAAAATATACACACGGCTGCCCTGTTTAGGAGAATATGTTCAATTTGAATGGGATAGATGTGAAAAGTGGGAGGGAATCAAATATCACGTGCATTGACCAACCTGCCAATAGAAGTTAACCTTTTTTTTTTACTAAGAAAATCAACCATCTAGTTCTCCTTAATTTCAACTTGTCAACTATCTCAAGCAATAATTAATGTATAAGATGCCCGATTAGGCAGGCAGCCAGCTAATATATTCTCAAGTGGCTTTCCATCCCCAACCACATGCCGTCTAGCTCTCATAGGCTTATAGTGACTCTCTTTGTCAGTTACATTTATCCTCCTCTGCAACAGATCATGTGAGGCATGCAATACCAATCCTAGAGAGTTTATGATTGCTATGTTCAAGCTCTGGTCATCATACTACATTCCCAATGCCCTCAAGATCATGTCCAGCAGGCACCATGACCGACCGAGGCCATATTACAATATCCACCTTGTTGTTGACGAGTTGCCTATAGGCATCTGCAGAAATAACAATCTGGTGTGTGCCCACGAGACTGGGATCTTTCAATGTCATTGTACCTGTCGCTTTAAGCTATGAAATAGATTCCCAACAAGGCCAAAGGAAACAGCAGAAATAAGCATAAAACCGAATTGATTATATTTTGGGTCACCCCAGTTAAAAAGCAAGGGTCTGAATATGAAGACATATAAGCATAGACAACATCTGAAACAAGAAACTACTGGTTCCTCTGTCTTACTAAAAACATTCAGCCTCTGGATTCCAATGCAAGGAGTATCTTCTTTCTGGGACCCTGAATAGGCACATTTATGGAAGGGGTTAGAAATTCGAAGACCAGAAGCCATCTGAACAAAGTAATGGAAGAACATGCTGATATACAGGCTATGCTTAAAAATGTAGCAGGAATTTCCTTGTTTCTATGTTTCTTTCCCTTTCTGTCTCTTCAAAAACAAAAGATTTACATGATGACTCCATGCTTGTACTACTTGCTGTGTTATCTATGCTGATGTGAAATCAAAACTAGATACTGTATGGCAAATAAGGTATCGTGGTGTTCAGGACAAATCTAGTTGCCTTAAATGAAGACAATATCACTGCAAAACTAATACCTCCTTTGGTACAAAACTGGAAATACTTGGGGAGTTAACTGTATAAATCTCAGGACATAGCAGTTATACTTCATGTAAAGAACTTCACATTAACTGAAAGAAAGTCTACAGTCAGGATTAACACAAGGTTTCCAAATTCAGGAGTTATAGTAGATTTTGTAGGAGCCTCATAAAGTTGACTGGTATACTCAGTTCTGCAACCTCATAATGCTTATAAATTACTTAAATCTAGGATAAGGGAGAATTACATATTTTACATGTTCGTACTGTAGAGGTTATTCTTATATTGTAGGTAGGGAACACTAAGTCTTTAGCATTTGCAAGAGATACCCGGAATCATTAGATAATCAGGTAACTAAGAAATGTTCCCACTGCTAGATCTGACAAAAAAATCCAGATACATAGTTTATCCAGAATATTATTAACGCTTAGCTAAATAGGCATCTGCTTATCAATTTAAAGCAGTCTGATGTGATTTTCATACTCATAAATAATGAAAAAAAATCAATTTTAGCATCATAAAAACTCTAGCTATATGCAAACATGTGGGCCAAAAAAAAAGACTGCAACTCATTCTCTGTCAGCATACCATTGGTATTCCCATAGCTTTAAAGTCCTCATCACTCATGTGTGTAAGAGCAGTCATATCCACCTTAAAAGGACATAGTTGGGTAACAGAATAAGTGAATTGATGGAGGAAATCATTCTCAAGTACAAGGCAACATTTGAAAAACATACTTCCTCTGCTTGGAAGGTAATAGTATACTTTTCAAGACCCAATGACTCAAGAAAGCTCTCCACGTTGTCCTGTAGAGAAAAAAAAGTACATCATACCTCAGAACACTATATGATTCAAATGTAGAACTTCACTAAACAGATAACAACACAGTACATTTATATTTATTGATGATGATAAAATTGGGAGAACTGCATATTATCATGAACCGAATACCTATCAATAAATGTAGTAATAATAATTTACTAATAATCTCATACTACACTTTTAGCTTTCCTCTATCTGGAGAAATGCACCTTCTGAATTTTCACAAGTGCATGGTACAATATTTTCCTTTCAACCATGCAGTCAGTGAACAGAAATGTACATGGTCTAACTCTTGTTCATTCCCCTATCTGTAGCTATAAAGAACTAAATCAGTTCTTACTGCAGAATCTCACAAAGAAAGAATATATTGCCTTTTTCTGATTTTTCTTATGAGCAGCATTGGCAACAGATTTGGCTCCTTTAGGAGCTTCAACCACAGCACTTTTTGGAGTAGTTTTGGGTGCCTCTGATGTTGGTTTCAGTTTGGATACGCCAACATTTACAGGGAGAGTACTTGGAATGCCAGATAGCTTTTCACGGAGATCCCTCTCATTAGAGGCAGGTGTTCCAGTTTGAGATGCTGATTGTAGTCCTTTCTTTTGGAGTTTAAATCGCAAATCACCAGAACCAAACTTGCGATCTTCTCTAGCCAAAGAAACACAGTCAGAATGATACAAATAAGATATAACCAAGGCACAAAATGATGCAAGCCAACAGATCCATACTTGAAAGTTGAGGTTCATCACTCTCAAAAAGATCATGATCCCATTTATCATGATCCCTTTGCCTGCAAAGGAAAACACCAAAATTGGTTTGTGCCTCCAGAAAAAAAAAACGAAAAGAAAAAACACAGTAGGCTACACATGATGGGTGAACTTGAAGCAGTAACCCTGAAGTTCATTATATCCATGGAATAGAAATGAAGAGATACCAGCTAGTCAATACATTATAAGTTCTTTTTTCTTAGATGCTCTTAAAGGGAACGGTCCACAGGGGAACACACAATAACGAAAACCTGAGATTACAGAAGCTAAACTAATGAAAAATTTCCCGAAATTCAACTGAATATAAGTAGAAGCAATGCCATCTGATTCACAAAGAAGCGCCGAATACTTGAAATATATCCAAAGAGAAGAAATCGAGCTAAACAGCATAAGAATTTTGCCAAATCCACTCTCTCTGTAAGTAAGAAATTAACAAACTACCAAAAGAAGAATCCTTTCCTCGAAAAGCTCAAACTACATAGCTTAACTTCAGCTACTCCAATTCACACTGGAGAGCCTCGTGTAAAAACGAATCAAGAAAAACTCAAGAAGAGAAAGCAAGACAAGGTGTTTACGGACCTCTTCCCGGTGACGGTACGCCTTCGTGGTGGGCCGTCGAGGGAGCTGCCATTGAGCCGCTCCTTCACCGACCTCCTAGCGTTAGCCTCCACCCTATCAGCGTACATTATGTACTATGTGCCTGGTAGGATTCTCCCGAACCCCTCAAAACCCTAGCCCTAGAAAAGCACGCGCCGATCAGAAGCTCTCCTCCGCCGCTGTTCAGAGGGCAAATAGATTTCGTTGCTCAAAGGATAGCTTCTTCAAGGGAGGAGACGATACGATGGTGAGAGAGTGATCCCTTGGGTTCTCTGCTCAGTGAGAGAAATTGAGAGAGGGGCTACAAAACTAAAAATCAGAGGAAATTTAATGTTAATGTATTTTTAAAAGCTCATTACTATATTCATTTATTAATTTAATTAAAACATTAATTTTAATAATTTTATCACTTAATTTTAAAAATAACAAATAATTTTGATAAACAATTTTCTCATCTACAATTGTAATTAGAGATGAAAAAAAAATCAAATCACATGTATACTCAGATGCGAACCCGCCCAAATTAACACCAAAATATGAAAAAAAATCACAATTTTTTTACTATCAAATAAAAATAATAGAATATAGAGCTATTATAAAAACCTAATAATAACTACGATGGCGTGAGCAATAAAGTAAAAATCTCCCAACTTAAAAAATTCTTCATAGAAAGAAATAAAACATGAATTTTATAATATTATTAAAATAAAAAGATATGCCTTATAAATATTAGCTATTTTATACATAAAAAAAATAAAATATTATACTTTAAATACTAATCTCTAATTATTAATATATAAAATATTATTTTATAAATATATGAAAATATATTATTTTCTTATTTAATTTTATAAAATATTTATAATATTAATAAATTTCTAATTCAAATTATATTATTATACTTTTACTATATTATTTTATTTTACTTTTATTATTCTATTCTCGCTCCAATTAACTAATTTATTTATTTTTTAATTATTTTAACCCTTAGCATTGTTATTGTACCTTACCAATTGTCACCACCTTACTTATAAAATCAGAATTGAGAAAAGATCTAATTATATTTGAGTATACATTTTTTTTAATTTGACCATACTCAAGGTTAAAATATAATAGTTATACCATTTTGATCTTAAATATTGGACGGGTCCAACTTATAATATTAGAATTTAGTTGATTTTCGGATATAACCGAATCAATTTATAATATTAGAATTTAATTATGTTCTAATTGTTTCTAAAACTAATGAGATTTGGTTCATGGATTTAGTTATATTAATATTTATTTTATTTATAATAAAATTATTTTATTTAAATTATATATTTTAATATATTTATAATATATTTATCAATTAAAAAAAATGTAATCTTACTATAATTATTTATAATATATTATTTTACAATAAAATAAATAATTTATATAAATAGAAAATTATAATTTTATTTAAGTACAATATTATTAATTTATCCAATATAAATAATTTACTATGTATTTTTTAATTATATATAATAATAATTTTAGTGCATTAAAATCAATTTATTTAAATTACATAGTTTAGAATAATAATATATTATACTATAATTTATTAAGTTATATATAATATGTAAACTCCGTCCCTTAAATATAAGAAAATCGAGAAAAAAATCGTTCAACTCAAAAAAAAAAAATTAAACCGGTTTATAAACTTTAACCAATAAAGAAAATGGAAAAATGGTAAATCGACAAATCCCAAATAACTAAAAAAGTCATAAAAATGATGTAAAAAGAACTTGTAATAAATTGGGAGAGAAAAACATACCGATTCAGGTGAATCATATTGAACTGGTTTGAACTATAATTGAATGAGTTGTTAAATTTATTTTTCTATTTGACTTAAATATTCAAATTTGGGAATTGAATCCACCATTATATAGAAAATAAATTTAGATAAATTTAAAAATTTTTAATTTTGATAAAATTGGTTGAATCAGGCCTTAACCGACCAATTTACGCATTCAACTGGTCGGACCGGTCCGGTCTGGTTCATAATAGTTTCATCTTATTCCTTCAGATGACAACACTATTAATTCAATACAAAAAATGGACAGTGCTGACTAAGGAAAAAACGGCTTCGATCAGGCCGTTTCAGGGCGAGTATAAGCTTGACCAAGATGTGAAATGGTTGGGCAGAGAGTTTCCGAGCTCCCTATATAAAAAGCTGCTCTCCATTCATCCTCCTTACACCTGAAATCTCCATTCTCTCCCAACTACTCCATTTTCTGGTGAAGCTCGAACTAAAGCTCCGACACTGGCATTTTTTTCAACCTTAGAAGGCAAGGTCGGGTTCTTTAGACTAGAGGGAAGTCAGCTACATGACAGTAACCTCCGTTCTATCCGGGGACCGTCAGAGAAGTGCCGACGGAATAAAATAGTGAAGCAGCTACGAAGGACCGAAGTTGCCCTGTTTCAGCCGAGCTGAATTCGGCCAAATTTAGCCCTCCTCTGGCCAAACCAAGCCCTCCTGATACCTCCACGACCCTCACACGACCGCAACAGAGCTGAAAGGTAAGCCAATTCGGCCCCCTCTATTATTTTCGGTCGGAGTTAGAGAGAGAAACTACGAAATTTCACTAACAAAATTCTCCCTCAATTCGAGGTAAATTGTAGAATTTTTTTTATCCTAGAAGGTACCTTAGGAAGAGAGCTACCTTCCCCGATAGAGAGCTCATATCGTCGCACTTTCGACGGTAAGCTTTCGAAACTTTCTCTCTCTATGCACAATTTTCCAGAAAAGCTTCGTTTGAGCTCATATCGTCGCACTTTCGACGGTAAGCTTTCGAAACTTTCTCTCTCTATGCACAATTTTCCAGAAAAGCTTCGTTTGAGCTCATTTCGATCTCAATTCATGCGATTCAAAGCTCAACTGTATCGTATGGAAGTGTAGGAACTGATTTACACCTCCAATTGAAGCAATTAACTTCGATTGAATGGTCAATTTGAAGAAATCAAAATTGGCCAGTTTGAAAGGGGGAAATTGGGGGAAAATTTTGGGAAAAATAGGGGATTTCGTAAAATTGAGGGACCAATTTGCAATTTCCCAAAATTGAGGACCAATTAGCCATGAAAAAGATGTTGAAGGACCAATTGGTCAATTTTTGGAACAATTGGGGTCAAATTTCTATTTTTGGAAAGTAAGGGCAAAATGGTAATTTTTGAAAAGTTTGGGACCAAATTGAAAATTTGGAAAACTTAAGACCATTATATAATTTCGAGTAAAATGAGGACTCAAAGAGGATTTTGGAAATTTTGGGACTCAAATTGGGCAAAAGTTGGCATTAGGGACCTAAATATAAGAAAAATAAACTTTAGTAACCTAAATGTAATTTATTAATAATTGTGAGCGTAGGGTGTTATGCCAAACCTTAAGTGATAAAGATGTCCAAATCGTGTAGGGACAAGTGTCATCAGAATGCAAGTAAGAGAAAGCTCGCATAAAGTTGGAAAACCAACTGAGGACAAATACACCACGGTTATTGGGTGAGTGAGCTTATTTACATCATACTCGGTTGGGATGATGAGCACTTTAGAAATAAAAAACCACTTGTAAGTGGAATTTTAACATCATAATCATCTGCTTCTGGAAGAAATTGAAGAATTTCTTGGGAATCCGCTCGGTTGGAGTGATGAGCAAACTAAGCTAAAACCTACTTACTGGTTGTAAGTAGAGGAAATCATACCCGGTTGGTATGATGGACTTACTTGAAGGAAGGAGAAACCCACTTGCCGGTTTTAAGCATAAGTATCATCACACTCGATTGGTGAGATGAAGTGAAAAATACATTTTTGTTAGAAGTGTTCTCCTCTGATCGTGTGCCTATGATTAAACTCTTTGGGAGACATTCTTGACAGGAGCTAGAACAACTCATATAGGCTAGAGGCCTCAATTTTTGAACTTGTGGGGCTAAATGCCCGGTTTTGGAAAATCATGTGCAGTGGGCCCAAGGCCAGTGGGCATGAGTAGGAGCTCGTAAACAAACTTGAATTGAGAAAGCCATGAAAACTCTAATGAAACTGATGTATGATTTCACCATTGTACCAAGTCAGGACCGATAGTACTCGATGGACTGATGGCAGTGCGTCAGGGCTAGGTCGACGGACCAGCCTAGACAAACAGCTGCGGATTGAGCTGAGGGTCGGGGCTGTTGAACCAGGGGCACCAAAGATAAATGGCTATGTGAAAACTATTGATTTGTGCATGCACCTAAGGTACATGACCATTAAGACACCCAAGAGGGGTAGTGATGCGTCCTAATGACTAGACGACATGGTGGAGATAAGGGTAATTCATCGTGTCAGTAGTCAGGAAGCTCAGAGTAGGTTCTTGCGCATGAGACTGGGGTGGGGTTGGGATGAGGTCTCTGTCCTTATACGGATACGAAGTGATATTCGGGTCTGAGGGTCGGATGTTGCCAACATCCACTCAGACCCATGGTAGAAGTGGATGGGCTTCTATCTTGGTAGCCGATAAAGACACTCCGAGCCACAAGTGGGTGCAGTGGACAAACTGCACCTATGAATATGTGTTCCCTTCCTGATGAAGGGTGTGTGTTGTGTGTTAAACACACCTAAAGTGGAAATGAGGGAAAAAGTTTTGAAAACCAGAACCTGAGAAAAACTTTCTTTGAAAGAAAACAACAACCCTGGCATAATCTAGTTAAAACTAATTGTTTTGAAAATTTACTTCCAACCCCCGCTCATTGAGTTGTAGAACTCACACTCTCTTTTATATCCATTTTCAAGAGTAGGGGAAAATATGACTAAAGAAAACACTGGGATCTACCCCATGTCAGGTATGCTTAAAAGTTCTTTTAATCTTGCATTTTATTGATTTATGCTATTACAGGGAACAATGTTTAAATTACACATGGCTCCTCTTGATTAAAGGAAGGGGAAAAACCCTCTTAAACCAAGGGAGCGGTGGGTTGATCATGGGGATCCGACCAAACTGGGTCGGGGTGTGACAACTTTAGTGGTATCAGAGCTTGGTTCCCTTGAAAGCATTGTCAATACTATGCCCTTACACTAACAAAAACTTAACTACTTTGTAGAAAGAAGAGTTCCTAGGAAGTTCGTTGTGTAAACTAAACCCCCACATGAGATCGTGAAAAAGACGCTTACCCCAGATAGGCAGCCGTTCAACGATTCTTGGAGGGTGAAAAGAGGGTGTCCAAGGATAAGGTCGAAGACTATAGGAAACTTGTTGGAGCCCTGTTAGAGCTAGAATGCATCATATATCCTCCTCCAAGGAGCCCGACACCCCCTCCAGCCCCACAACAGCCAAAGAGTACTCTAACTAAGAAGGAGGCCTAGGATAACTATTGGGATGCCCATGCCACCTTTATGAAAGTCCACCAAGTACCCCCACTAGCTTAATCCAACTTCAACCCTTCCAAATGGATGAAGTGGACCTACGAGTGCGAGGTTGAGGTGTTGAGAAGGTACAGACTCGAAGTAGTCCATGAAGTTCAACCTATCAGGGAAATTCGAAGGGAGTATGGATGTACTTCAACCAGTTCATTAGAGCCTTCAGGCCATGAATCTCGAAACCATTTGAAGGCTAACTTCGGGCCTATGACTCCAAGGGACTAGGGAGTAGTGAATTCTTGTAATAAGCCGAGTATGGCGAGAAAAGCTTAGTTTTCCTTAATTAAAAAAAATTAATCTTCCTGATAATGACAAGTACAACTAATAGATTGGAAGTATACCAATCACGATCAGGGTAATAGATGGAGAGAAGACCACCTAAGGAGGAAGACTACGAGTCACCCCTAGTTAACACTAACCCTAAGATAGCCAAATAAGTTTCCCCTACAAGAACTAGGAATGTGGAGTAATGAGGCAACACGACTGGGAAAGGAATTCCAGAGAAGGATCAAGAGTTTGCCTAGAATCACTAGGAAAGACATACCCTAACTAAGGGTAGGAAGAAGGGGAAGAGTGTGGGGTCTCGTGTAAGGGAAGTATGCATCAAAAGGTGCCTGAGTAGTAAAGGAAAACTTAAGGACCATAAGGGATTGAGAAAGAGTTCTCATATGAGAGTTAGGAAATCAAGAGGAATTGGGTTATCTCTGAGAGAGACAGGTGTATGAAAGATAACCAAAAGGAGAGGTAAGGTACAAGAAAGAAGTGGAAGTGCACAAAGTGCTAGGCAACTCTAGGAGAAGACATGGTAAAAGGGAATTAGAGGACATAAAGGAATAAAGGGCGAATAACCATACCAACGTCGGAAGGGTGTACAAAAGGAAAAGGCTTCAAGAAGAGTTAGGGAGGTGAACATGAAAATCCCAGGATGGGAGTCCTTAAGAAAAAGGGGCAAGGGTAGGACGTGCGACTGTAAAAAGGGAAGTCCCAAGCTAAAGAACCGAAAGGTGGGTAATGAGAGGTTTAACCCAAAATATGGAACCTTAAAAAGTGGTGTAAGTGGTTTTGGATGTCTTGAGAGGACAAGTATGACTTATTGTGGAAAAATGAGAGTAGTCAAGTGGGGAAACAAATAGAAGCAACAAAAGGATCAAGTAGAATAAACAACGCTCTATGAGGGACCATAAATTTGTAAGGACTACACCCTAAAAAGGATAATGGGATAGGCATCAAAGACGAGTAAGCTCGATGAACAACTACTCCAAGACAAGTGGATAATGAGAATAGTGGGGACGAGGTAGTTAACGAATTGACACTTTAGAAGACATAAAATCTGACACCAACAAGGGAAATATGCAAAGGTCAAAATATTGGAAAGGAAGAATGAAGAAATTCTTGAAGAAATAAGGGGCTGAGAACTAATCGATGACCAAACCCAAGCCACGGAAGGGATTAAGTAAACTCTCAGAAGGGGATGGAAAAACCTTGATAGGAAAAAGATTGAGAACCTTTCACTAATAGGAATAAAAATCGTAGTGAATAACAAGTTGGGATAAAGACAAGGAAATGATGTGCTATAAAAAATCCCCAAAGTAAGGATAAGTCAAATAGGATGACATTAAGGATGTCAAGAGGTCAACTTAAGATAGATAGTCAAGAAGACGAAGGAAAGGGGAAATCCAAGGGAAAGAGAAGGAAACCTACCAAGGAAAGAAGCCCTGAAGAAGCATATATATTCCAATAGAGAAGAAGTAAAGATCCCAATTAATATGGAATAAAAGGTAAATTTAAAATGGAATGAAAATTGGGAATAAAGGACCAGTTACAAGGAAGTTTATCCAAAACTCAAAGAGTGGTTAAACTCAAGGAATGAGTGGAGAATGATATAGCATCGAAAGATGTAGTATAAGTGAGAAAGGGGTGGACTGCCCCTAATGAGGACATAAAGGAAAGATTACCTAAAAAACCTTGGGATAAGTAAGTGTCTAATTGGGAAGTGGATAATTGAAATGACCACCAACCTCAAGACGTGTCGTGGTCCAAGTTCACCCAATGTAGCCTAAAGGATGACGGTTGGGCAAAGTGTGGAATTCAAGAAATAAGACCCGAAAACCTGAAGTTCATGAGATAGGGAATAAGGGCTGGAATGTGAATTTTAAGACAAAAGAGAAATTAAAAGTGGGTGAATACCCCAAAATAAAGTGAGTGTAGGGAGGTAATGAGAAGGAATCTTCAAGGAATAAGTGAGGAGATCGAAGGTATAACCTTAAAGTTGAAGGTTTTACCTTGAAGGACATAGTAGAGAAAAGAAACCTTAAAAGGGAGACCTCCCCCAAAACAAGGAAACATTATGTAGACTAGAACAAGGGGTCAATCTGGAATAAGGAGTTGGTGAATGGTCGCAAGCTAGTAAGAAAGAATGGCGGAAGGGAAAACCATTGAGTAGAAGACGCCAATGTAAATGAGGAAGAACATAAGTAACAAAGGATCCCAAGGTGTCGGTAAGCTGGAAAACCAATGGTTGGAACCAGGAGAAAACCATAGGACAGTTGGTAAAGAATGAATTAGTAAAAGGGAACCGACACGATTCAGATATTGAGAAAAATTAAAGGACAATTGGACTACATAGGAAGTAGTTGGGATATACTACCAAGTAGTAGGGAGGAACAAAACCTTACGACTAATGAACAGAAGGAAGGGCATAAACCTTTATCAATGGTACACATTCTGGAGACTATTCTAGGCAAGGATAATTCCAGAACAGATCACACTATAAGAAACATGTGGGGCCAACAGTTCCTAGAAAGGTGACCCAAGTGGGACCGAGTCCGATGGTCAAACCTAAAAAATGAAACTAGAGTTATGCTAAACCAAAATGGAGGAAGGACCAAAATAAGATAAGGAAGAAAGTATGTCCAAACCCATGGGATTAAGGACGAAGAGTCTGAAAGGATGCTAAACTAAGAGCATCAACAATCTAGGAAATGATGAGAAATAGGGATGATAAGATGTATATGAAACATCCAATCCAATGACATAAATAAGAACCCTTAAGAAGAAAAGTCTTACCATGAGTGGAGTAAGAAGGAGACCTACGGAAGTACCTTGGGACAGGTAATTTGAATAAGAAGAGTCATGATACACTCCATGGAGTGAATGGAAGATATAAAGGAAGAAAGACTTCTCAAGTACGTTGCTAAAGGATTAGATGAAAGGAGTAGCCAAGGAGATAGCACATCAAGCAAACCTAGGCGGATATCAAGGAAAGTCACTTATAATGCAAATGATGGCTGTCTTAGTTTTGGAGACAAAACCCCTAAAAGGAGAGTAGAGTTGTAAACCCTGTCCCTTAAAGATGAGAAAATCGGGGAAAGAACCGGTAAACTCAATAGAGAAAATTGAACTGGTTCATGAACCTTAACCAATAAAGAAATGGCAAAATGGGAAATCGATAAATCCCAAGTGACTCAAAGAGTCATAAAAATGATAGAAAAGGACCTTGGGATAAATTGGGAGATAAAACCAGACCGGTTCAGGTGAACCGAACCCGAACCATATTAAATCGGTTTGAACCATCATTGAACTGGTTACTAAATTCATTTTTCAAGGTGGCTTAAAATATTTAAATTGGGGAATTGAAGCCACCATTAGATAGAGAATGAATTTAGAAAATTTTAATTTTGAGAAAATCAATCGAATCGGGCCTGAATCGACCGATTTACGCATTAAACCGATCGGACCGATTCGGTCCGGTTTGGAATAGTGTCATCTTTTTCCTTAAGATGACCACACCGTTCATTCAATGCATAAAACAAATAGTGCCAATTAAGAAAAAAATGGCTCCGATCAGGCCATTTAAGGGCAAGGATAAGCTTGACCAAGATGTGAAACGGTCGGGCAAAGAGTCCCCGAGCTTCCTATATAAAGAGCTCCTCTCCATTCATCCTCATCACACCTGGAATCTCTATTCTCTCCCAACTGCTCCATTTTCTGACAAAACTCAAACTAGAGCTCTAACATAGGCATTTTTCTCAACCTCAAAAGGTGAGGTCGGGTTCTTTAGACACCGGGGAAGTCAGTTACCTGATAGTAACCTCCATTCGATTCGAGGATTGTCGGAGAAGCACCGACAGAATTAAATAATGAAGCAGCTTCAAAGGACCAAAGCTGCCCTATTTCGGCCGAGCTCAATTCGGCCAAATTCAGCCCTCCTCCGGCCAAACCAAGCCCCCCTGACACTCCTACGGCCCTCACGCGACCGCAACAGAGCTAAAAGGTAAGCCAATTTGGCCCCCCTCTGTCATTTCTAGTTAGAGTTAAAGAGAGAAACTACGAAATTTCACTAACAAAATTCTCACTCGATTCGGGGTCAATTATAGAAATTTTTTTATGTAAACCTCATCCCTTTATAGAAAAGAAAACTAAGAAAAGAACCGGTCATTTCCAAAGAGAAAACCGAGTCGGTTCATGAACCTTAACCGATAGGGAAAGGGCAAATTGGTAAATTTATGAATCCCGAGTGACCCAATGAGTTATAAAAACTATGGAAAGGAACTTTGGGATGAATTGGAAGAGAACCAAACCGGTTCAGGTGAATCGGACCTGAACCAGATTGAATCGGTTGCTAAATTCATTTTCTAGGTGGCTTAAAATTTTCAAATTGTGGAATTGAAGCCACCATTGGATAGAGAATGAATTTAAAAATTTTTAATTTTGAAAAACTCGGTCGAATCAGGCTTGAACCAACTAGTTTAAGTATTGAACCCGGTTCGGAATAGTGATCTTCTTCCTTCAGATGACAGCACTATTCACTCGCCGAAAAAATGAACAGCACCGACGAAGGTGAAATGTTTCCATTCAGGACATTTCAGGCCATGAATGAGTGCCATAAAGGTGCCAAATGGATGATCAAAGAGTCCCCGAGCTTCCTATATAAAGAGCTCCTCTCCATTCATTCTCCTCACACCTAAAAACTCCATTCTCTCTCAACTGCTCCAATTTCCAGTGAAGCTCGAACTAGAGCTCTGACTTGGGCATTTTTCTCAACCTTAGAAGGTGAGGTCGGTTATTTAGACTCTGGGAGAAGTCAGCTATCTTATAGCAATCTCCATTCGGTTCGAGAATTGCTGGCATAATCAAATAGTGAAGCTGCTCTGGTGAACCGAAGCTGCCCTATTTTGGCCAAGATAAAAACGGTTGAATTCAGCCCTCTTTTGGCCAAACCAAGCTCTCCCAACATCCCCACAACCCCTAGACGACCTCAACTGAGCTGAAAGGTAAGCCAATTTGTCCCTACTGAGTCGTTGCAGCTTAGAGTTAGAGAGATAAACTACAGAATTTCACTGACGAAATTCTCCCTCAATTCGAGGTCAATTGTAGGAATTCTTGATCTTAGAAGATACCTCATGAAGATACCTCGAAGCTTTCTCTCTCTATATTTAATTTTTCGACAAAGCTCCGTTTGAGCTCAATTTGGACCCAAATGATATGTTTCAAAGCTCAAATGAATCATATGGAAGTGTAGGAACTGATCCATACCTTCAATTGGAGCAAATAACCCCAATTGAATGGTCAATTTGATAAAATCAAATTTAGCCAGTTTGAAAGGAGGAAAATTTGGGGATTTCGTAAAATTGAGGTACTAAATTGTAATTTCTCAAAATTGAGGGCCAATTGGTCAATTTTTGGAATTAATTGGGGTCAAATTGCCATATTTGTAAAGTATGGACAAAATGGGAATTTTTGAAAAGTTTGGGATCTAATTGGAAATTTGGAAAACTTGAGCCCCTTAAACAATTTTCTATAAATTGAAGACCCAAAGTGAATTTTGGAAGTTTCAGTACTGAATTTGGGGAAAAGTTTGCATTAGGGAACTAAAGTCAAGGAAAATGAACTTTAGGGACCTAAGTACAATTAATTGTAAATTTTGAGTTTAGTAATTCATACGTGAGGAACAAAGGCTGTTATGCCATGTATTAATAGATTAGGTGTCCAAATCGTGTAGGAGCACTAAGGACCGGAACGCCAGCAAGAGATTTTCTCATCGAATTGGGATAAATCAACCGAGGACTAACATACCACGATTAACGGGTGAGTGGATTATTCACATCATACCCGGTTGGGATGATGAGCAATTCGGAAATGAAAAAATCACTACTATGTGAAATTTGTACATCACACTTGGTTGGAGTGATGTGAGAACTACGCGGAAATACTGCTTACCGGTTGTAAGTAGATCATACCTAGTTGGTATAATGAACTTCTTAGAAGGAAGTAGAAAACCTACTTACTTGTTATAAGCGAAGACGTCATCACACCCGGTTGATGTGAAGGATGAAAAAATTTATTTTGTCAGAAGTGTTTTGCCCTGACTGTGTGCCAATGCTTAAAACTTTTGGGAGACCTTCTTGACGAGAGCTGGAATAGCTCAAATAGACTAGAGGCCTCAATTTTAGAACTTGGGGATAAAATGCACGGTTTTGGAAAATCACATACAATGGGCCCAAGTCCAGTTGGCACGAGCAGGAGCTTGTAAACAAACATGATGATAAGCCATGAAAATTCTTAATGAATGACTAATGTTATTTGGCCATGGTACCAAGACAAGAATGACATACTCGATGGACTGGCGGTAGTTCGACAGGACCAGGTTGACGGACCGATCTAGACAAACAGTTGCAGGTCAAGTTGAGGGTCGGGGCCATTGGTCCTGTAAACCCCGCCCTTTGGAGTTAAAGAAAACTGGGAAAGAACCGATCAAATTGAGTGAGAAAATCGAATTGGTTCACAAAGCCCAACCACTGTAGAATGAGCAAATTGGGGGAATTTACAACTTTGGAGTGACCTAAAGAGTCATAAAAACTAGAAAGGGACTTTAGGATAATATGGGAAAGAAAACCAAATCGGTTCAGGTGAACCGGATCCGAACCAGATTGAACCGATTTTGTCCAATTTTAACCAGCATTGAACCAGATGCTAAATTCATTTTTCTAGGTGGCTTACCAAATTCAAATTTGAGAATTGGGGCCACCATTTGATAGAGAATGAATTTAGAAAATTTTAATTTTGAAAAACTCGGTCGAATTGGGCATTGAACACAGTTCGGACCAGTACGGTCTGGTTAAAAATAGTGTCGTCTTCTTTCTTCAGATGATAGCACTGTTCACTCGTCAGAAAATTGAGCAGCGCCGGCGAAGTGTCAATCGGATGACTAATAAGTCCTCAAGCTTCCTAATAAAGAGCTCCACCTCATTCATCCTCCTCACACCTAAAAACTCCACTCTCTCCCTACTTCTCCATTTTCCGATGAAACTCGAAATAGAGCTCTAACTTGGGCATTTTCTGAGCCAAATATGGCGAGGTCAAATTCTTTAGATTCGGGGAGAAGTCACCTACCCGATAGTGGTCTGCATTTGCTTTGAGGATCACCGGAGAAATGCCGACATGATCGAACAGTGAAGCAGCTCCGGTGGACCGAAGCTACCCTATTTCGGCCGAGCTAAAAATGGCCAATTCAAGCCCTTCTCAGGCCAAACCAAGCTCCCCTAACACTTCCACAGCCCTCATACGACTGAATTAGAGCTGAAAGGTAAGCCAATTTGGATCCTCTCTGTAATTTCCGGTCAGTGCTAGAGAGAGAACCAACAAAACTTCATTGAGCTTGGAAAAGAAATTTATAAGTATGTGTTATACATGGGCTAAATGGAAATAACCGAGAATGTTGTATGTAATAAATAACAAGTTAATACTAGGATAAGTTCTTTTCAGTACGAAGGATGTTGAATAAATTTTTGGGGACAAAACTCCTAAAAAGAGGGGTGAGTTGTAAACCCTGCCCTTTGGAGTTATGGAAAACTAGGAAAAAATTGATCAAATAGTGTGAGAAAACTGAATCGGTTCACAAATCCCGACCAATAGAGAATGGGCAAATTGGGGAATTTACAACTTTCGAGTGACCCAAAGAGTCATAAAGATCTTGAAAACGGACTTCAAGACAATATGGGAAAGAAAACTAGATCAGTTCAAGTGAACCGGATCCGAACTAGATTGAACCTATTTGGACCGGTTTAAACCATCATTGAACCATATGCTAAATTCATTTTTCTAGGTGGATTAGAAAATTCAAATTGGAGAATTGAGGCCACCATTGGATAGAAAATGAATTTAGAAATTTTTTACTTTGAAAAAGTCGGTCGAATCGGGCCTGAACCGGTTGGTTTAAGCATTGAACCTAGTTTAGACCAGTTCGGTCCGGTTCAGAATAGTGTCATCTTCTTCCTTCAGATGATAGCATTGTTCACTCATCGAAAAATTAAGCAGCACTGACAAAGATGAAAAGTCTCCGTCCAGGGAGTTTCAAGCAATGAATTACAACCATAAAGGTGCCAATCGGATGACTAAGACGTCCCTGAGCTCCCTATATAAAGAGCTCCACCTCATTCATCCTTCTCAAACTTGAAAACTGCACTCTCTCCCTACTGCTCCATTTTTCGGTGAAGCTTGAACCAAAGCTCTGACTTGGGCATTTTTCTGAGCCAAATAAGGTGAGGTCGAGTTCTTTAGATTCGGGGAGAAGTCAGCTACCCGATGGTAATCTCCATTTGCTCCAAGGTTTGCCGGAGAAATGCCGACGTGATCTAACAATGAAGCAGCTTCAGCGGACCGAAGCTGCCCTATTTCGGCCAAGCTGAAAATGACCAATTCGAGCCCTTCTTAGACCAAACCAAGCTCTCTAACACTTCCACAGCCCTCATACGACTGAATTAGAGTTGAAAGGTAAGCAAATTTGACTCCCAAAAGTAATTTCCAATTAGTGCTAGAGAGAGAACCGAGAAACTTCACTAACCAAATTCTCCCTCAATTTTGCATCAATTAATGCGATTCTTGATCCTAGGAGGAATTTCAGGACGAGAGCTATCTGCCGAGATCAAAATCTCGCACACTCCCGATGTTAGGCTTTCGAAGCTTTCACTCTCTAAGTCCAATTTTCTGACGAAGCTCCGTTTAAGCACATTTTGGATCCAGATGACGCGATTCAAAGTTCCATTGAATCGTATGGAAGTGCAGGAATTCAATTTTACCTTCCTTTTCAACAATTAGCCTTAATTGATCAGTCATTTGATGAAATCAAATTCGACCCGATTGAAAGGGGGAATCGGGTATTTCAAAAATTTGATGGTCCAAAGTGCAATTTCCCAAAATTGAGGGCCAATTGGCCATGAAAAAGACGTTGGAGCACCAATATGTTGATTTTTGGAATTATTGGGGTCAATTTTCCATTTTTGTAAAGTAGGGGCAAACTGGTAATTTTTGAAAAGTTGGGGACCAAATTGGAAATTTAGGAAACTTGAATCACTTTTTGTGTTTGTGGATAAACTGAGGTTCCAAAGTGAATTTTAGAAGTTTCGGGATTCAATTTGGAGAAAATTAGCATTAGGAACCTAAAGTTAAAGAAAAAGGATTTTAGGAACCTAAATGCAAATAGCTAAAAGTTTGGGTATTTTACTCATTCATGATGAATGAAGGCTATTAGGCCAAAGGATAATGAACAATGATGTTCATATCATGTAGGAACACAAAATATTGGGAACGCCAGCAAATGCAAGCTCGCGTGGAGGCAAAGAGCCACATAAGAGGAATTTATTGCACTAACAGGTGAGTGAAATTTTTATATCATACACGGTTGGGATGATAAGCAACATGGAAATGAAAACCCACTAGTAAGTGGAATTTTAAACATCACCCCTGAAAGGAATGATGTGGAAATTATGCAGAAAAACATACTTACTGGTTGTAAGTAGATCATATCCGGTTGGTATGATGAACTTATTGATGGAAATTAGAAAACCCGCTTATCGGTTATAAGCGGAGATGTCCTCACACCCGGTTAGTGTGATATACAAATTAAATGATTGTTTTGTCAGAAGTGCTCTCCCTTGACTGTGTGCCACTACTTAATCTTTTTGGGAGACCTTCATGATAGGAGCTCGAATAGATCGGATAGGCCGATGGCCTCGATTTTGGAACTTGGGTGCTAATATGCCCAAATTTTGAAAATCTCGTACAGTGGGCCCAAGACCAGTTGGCACGAGCAGGAGCTCGTAAACAAACATGAGTTTAAGCCATGAAAACCTCAAAAGAATGATTTGTTTGTCCATGGTACCGAGATAGGACTGACATACTCGATGGACTGGCGGTAGTGCAACAAGACAGGTCGACGGACTAGTTGAGACAAATAGCTGTAGGTCGAGTTGAGGGTTGGGGCCATTGGACCAGTGGCACCATAGATTAAATGACTTATGAGGAAAACTTTGGTTTTGTGATTGCACTGAGGTACAGGACCTTCAAGATGCCCAAGATGGGTAGTGATGCATCCTAGGGGATACTGGACGACATGTGGAGATAAGGGTAGTTTGCTGTGCCAACAGTTTGGAAAGCTCGATGTAGCTTCATGTGCATGAGAATGGGGTGACATTGCGATGAGGTCTCTATCCTCATATGGACATAAGGTATTTTTGGTTTGACGGTAGGACATCAGAGACGTTCACTCAGACTTTATGTAGAAGTTAGAGACTTCTATCAGGGTGGATGGTAAAGACAATCTAATCCACAAGTGGGTTTAGTCTTGTTACTGCATCTCACGAATGTGTGTGATCCATTCATGATGAAGGGCGTGTGTTGTTTGTGAAACACACCGAATATGGAAATGGGAAGAGGTTATGAAAACCGTGGAAAGGATTTAAGAATCCTTAGAAATAAATTGGTAAACCTTGGAAAAAGGTTTTGATAAACTAAAATTTGAAGAAAAGCATTTGTAATGAAATGAGGAGTCTGGGACACTCCCATTAAAATTGATTTTGTGAAAAATCTCACCCAACACCCATTCACTGAATTGTCGAACTCACCTCCTTCCTTTACCACTTTTTAGAAAACCAAGGGAAAACCAACCTTAAAGATTTATCAGTAGCTGAACCTTAAGGCAAATATGTAAAATTTATATTCAGTTTTGATTAATATTATTCCAGGAAAGGTACATGTAAGAAGGATGCCTTACACCCAAAGTTTAGAAGAGGGGAAAACCCATAATAAACCGGGAGAGTGGTGGGTTGTTCACGTGGATCTGACCAAACTGAGTCACTGAACCAGTGGCACCAATGATAAATGGCTATGTGGAAAACTTTTGTTTGTGCATGCACTTGAGATTGAAGACCATTAAGATGCCCAAGAGGGGTAGTGATGTGTCCTAAGGTGTCACGCTCCGACCCGGTTTTGGTTGGATCCCCGTGAACAACTAGTCACTCTCCCGGTTTATTAAAGGGTTTCCCCTTATCATAATCCATAATGAGTAAGGCGTCCTTTAAACCTGCACCATTTCCTGGAATAGCATAATCAAAACTGAATGAAATTTTAAACTTTACATACCTGTCTTATAGGCATCTTAGTTGATGGTCTTTTAGGGTAGGCTTTCCTGGATTTCCGGAAAGGGATATAAGGGAGGGGGTGAGTACGACTACTCAGTGAATGGGTTTTCAAAAGCCTACTTTTAACTTTTAAGAAAAACATTTATATGGAGTGTGCTAGACTCCTTTCTTATAAAAAATTAATTCATTTAAAAATTTGGGTTTTTCCATTATTTCCTAGTTACCGGTGTGTAATCACCCAACACACATTCTTCATCATGAAGGTTACACACATTTGCAAGTCAATATCACTACTAAACCCATTAGTGGCTTCGGAGCGACTTTTCCTACCACCCGGATAGAAGTATGACCACTTCTACTATAAACCCCGCACATTTGAGTTAAGGAAAACCGGGAAAAGAACTGATCAAACCGAATAAGAAAACCAAACCGATTTACATTTGGGAATAAGCAATATGAAAATTTACAAATTTCGGTTGATCCAAATGATTTATTAAACATTGGAAAAGAAACTTAAGACAAACTAAAAAACAAAAACCAAATTAGTTTAGGTGAACTAGATTCAATAAAAATTTCAAAGTTAAGCATGCTTACCTGAGAGTAGTGTGAGGATGGGTGACCTCCTGGGAAGTATGATCTTTTTGTAACCCGAAATTTCGGTTAAAATTTTTTACGCGAATGTACGACTTATCATAAATAGCCATCAATTAATATATATTTAATTATTAAAATTAATACCAATAATTTAATACCTAAATTAAATTATTGGAATTAATACAAAAAATTTAATACTGAAATTAAATTATTGGAATTAATACCAATAATTTATGGCCATATTAATATTAGTAATAAATCTCGACTATTTAATACACGGGTTTTACGACTATATAAAGAGGTCATCCCCATTTCATTCTCCTCACACCTGAACACTTCTCTCTCTCTCTCTACTGCTCCATTTCCCGGTAAATCTCGAACGAGAGCTTCGACTTGAACAAAGGTCGGGCTCTTTAGAACTGGGGAGAAGACAGCTATCTGATAGCAAACTATAGTCAATCCGAGAATCGTTGGAGAAGCGCCGACATGATGGAATAGTGAAGCAACTCCGACGGACCGAAGCTGCCCTATTTCGGCCAAGCTGAAATCGGCCATTTCAAGCCCTCCTCAGGCCAAACCAAGCCCTCCCAACACTTCCTCAACCTTTCCACGGCCGAATTAGGACCGAAATGTAAACCAATTCGGCTCCCCTTTATAATTTTCGATCGGTGCCAGAGAGAGAGTCGACTAAATTTTAATGACAAAATTCTAATCCAATTCTGCACCAATTGATACAATACTTGATTTGAGGATGAACCTCAAGACGAGACCTATCTGCCCAGATCGAAAGCTCGGACTGTCGTGCATTCACCGGTGAGTAATTGAAGCTTTCTCTCTCTACAGTCTATTTTCCGGCAAAGCTCTGTTTGAGCTCGTTCCGACGTTAAAATCTGCGATTCAAAGTTTTTTAGAATCGTATGAACATATAGGAACTCAATTTCAACTCCAATTTCAATAATTAGAAGTGTTTGATCTGTTAATTTGATAAAATCAAATTCGGTAGTGTTGAAGAGTTGAAATTAGGGGAAAGTTTGGGGATTTTCGAAATTCAAATGGGCCAAAATACAATTTTATGAAATTGAGGGTCAATTGGGCATGAAAATAATGTTGGAGGACCAATTGAGAAATTTTGGGGAAAAACCTACCATTTTTGTGAAAGAAGGGCAAAATGGTAATTTTGGAAAAATTGGGGAACCAAATTGGAAATTTGGAAAATTAAACCCCTTTTTGGTAAAATTGAATAAATTGAGGTCCCACGATAAATTTTAAAAGTTACGGGACTCAATTTGAGGAAAAACCGACATTAGAGACTTAAAGTTAAGAGAAATAATATTAGGGACCTAATTGCAAATAACTAAAAGTTTGGGTTTTCTCATTCTTTAATGAATGAAGGCTGTTATGCCGAGTAATAATGAACAAGGTTGTTCATATCGTGTAGGAACGTTAAATACCGAGAACGCCAGCAAGTACAAGCTCGCGTGAATACAAAGAACCAGTCTAGTGGAATTCATGGCATTAATGGGTGAGTGGGTTTACTAACATCATACCCGGTTGGGGATGATAAGTGCGTCGATATAAAAACCGACTGTTTAGTGGTATTTTAATCATCACTACTTAGAGAAAGTGATGTGAAAGTTATGTGAAAAAACTAGTTACGGGTTGTAAGTAGATCATACCCGGTTGGTATGATGAGACTTCTTCGAAGGAAGTTGAAAACCCGTTCATCGGTTATGAATGGAGATGTCCTTATACCGGTCGGTATGATGGACAGTAAAAACCTATTTTTGCCGGAAGTGCTCTCCCCTGACTGTGTGTCAATGCTTAAACAATTTGGGAGACCTTTTCAATGAGAGCTTGAATAGCTCTAATAGGCCGGGGACCTCGATTTTGGAACTTGGGGGCTAAATGCCCGATTTTGAAAATCTCGTACAGTGGGTCCAAGGCTAGTTGGCACGAGCAAGAGCTCGTAAATGAACATGATATATGTGCCATAAAACTTAATAAGTGAATTTTTTGGCCATGGTACCATGATAGGACCGACATGCTCAATCAACTAGCGGCAGTGCGACATGACAGGACAACGGACTAGTCAAGACAAACAGCAGCGGGTTGAGTTGAGAGTCGAGGCCGTTGGACTAGTGGCACCACAAATTACATGATAATATAAGAAAACATTGTTTGTGCATGCACTATGAGTACGGGATCATCAAGACACCCATGAGGGGTAGTGATGCGTCCTAAGGGCACTGGACGACCTGGTGGCTATAAGGGCAGTTCGTCGTTCCACATGTCTGTGCGAAATCTGGAGTAGCACGAAACACATGAGACCGGGATGGGGACAGGATGAGGTCTCTGTCCTCATACGGACATGAAGAAGTGATTTCGGGATTGTGGGTAGGATGTCACGTACATCCACTCATTCCCAAGGTAGAAGTGGTCGTACTTCTATCCGGGTGGCAGGAAAAGTCGCACCGAAGCCACTAGCGGGTTTAGTAGTGATACTGACTTGCGAATGTGTGTAACCTTCATGATGAAGGATGTGTGTTGGGTGATGACACACCGTGGTAACTAAGAAATAATGGAAAAATCCAAATTTTTAAATGATGGGATTTTTGAAAACAAAGGAGTCTGACACACTCCATATAAATGTTTTTCTTAAAAGTCAAAAGCTTTTAAAAACCCATTCACTGAGTAGTTGTACTCACCCCCTCCCTTATATCCCTTTCAGGAAATCCCAGAAAGCCTTTTCTTAAAGACCGTCAACTAAGATGCCTGTAAGAAAGGTATGTAAAGTTTTAAATTTCATACAGTTTTGATTATGCTATTCCAGGAAAAAGGTGCAAGTTAAAGGATGCCTTACTCTTTATAGTTTACGATAAGGGGAAACCCTTTAATAAACCGGGAGAGTGGCGGGTTGATCACGGGGATTCGACCAAACTGGGTCGGGGCGTGACATCTACCCTGGGAATAAGTGGATGTACGCGACATCCGACCCACAATCCCGAAATAACTTCTTTGTGTCCGTATGAGGACAGAGACCTCATCCCGTCCCACCCCGGTCTCATGCGTTTGGTGCTACTCCAAATTTTGCACAGACACCTGGAACGACGATCTGCCCTTATACTCACCGGGTCGTCCAGGGCACTTAGGACACATCACTACCCCTCATGGGCGTCTTGATGATCCCGTACTCATAGTGCATGTACAAACAATGTTTTCTTATCAAGCCATGTAATATGTGGTGCCACTAGTCCAACGGCCCCGACTCTCAACTCAACTTGCTGTTGTTTGTCTTGACTGGTCCGTTGACCTGTCATGTCGCACTGCTGCTAGTTGACTGAGCATGTCGATCCTATCTTGGTACCATGGCCAAACAATTCACTTATTAAGTTTTATGGCACATATATCATGTTCATTTACGAGCTCCTGCTCGTGCCAACTGGCCTTGGGCCCACTGTATGAGATTTTCAAAAATCTGGGCATTCTAGCCCTCAAGTTCCAAAACTGAGGCCCCCGACCTATAAGATCTATTCGAGCTCCCGTCAAGAAGGTCACCAAAATAGTTTAAGCATTGGCAACACAGTCAGGGGAGAACACTTCCAACAAAATAGGTTTTTACTGTCCACTATACCGACTGGTATAAGGACATCTTCGTTCATAACCGATGAACAAGTTTTCAACTTCCTTCGAAGAAGTCTTATCATACCAACCGGGTATGATCTACTTACAACCGGTAAGTAGTTTTTTCGCATAATTTTCACATCACTTTCTCTAAGTGGTGATGATTAAAATACCACTAAATAGTGGATTTTTATACCGAGTTACTTTTCATCCCCTACCGGGTATGATATAAAATTTTCACCCACAACTGGTAAGTGGTTTTTATCTTTAAGTTGTGCTCATCATCCCAACCGAGTATGATGTTAGTAAACCCACTCACCCGTTAATGCCGTGAATTCCACTAGACCGGTTCTTTGTATTCACGAGAGCTTGTCCATTATGGCGTTCCTGGTACTTCGTGTTCCTACACGATATGAATATCTCGGTTCATTATCCTTCAGCCTAATCGCCTTCATTCATTCCAAATGAATGAGAAAGTCAAACTTTCATTTATTTGCAATTAGGTCCCTAAAGTTATTTCTCTTTGACTTTAAGTCCCTAATGCCGGTTTTTCCTCAAATTGAGTCCCAAAACTTCTAAAATTTATCATAAGACCTCAATTTATTCCATTTCACAAAAAGGGGATTAATTTCTCAAATTTCCAATTTGGTCCTCCAACTTTTCCAAAATTACCATTTTGCCCTTCCTTTACAAAAATGGTAAGTTTTTCCCCAAAAATGGTAAAATTTCTCAATTGTTCCTCCAACATTATTTTCATGCCCAATTAGCCCTCAATTTCATAAAATTTCATTTTGGTCCTTCGAATTTTGTAAATCCGCAAATTTCCCCCAATTTCAACTCTTCAACATTGCCGAATTTGATTTCATACGGTTCTAAGGAACTTTGAATCGCATATTTTAATGTCGGAATGAGCTCAAACTGTGCTTCGCTAGAAAACAGATTGTAGAGAGAGAAAGCTTCGATTTCTCACCGGTGAGGGCACGACGGTTTGAGCTTTCGATTTGAGTAGATAGCTCTCATCTTGAGGATTATCCTAGAATTAAGAATCGCATCAATTGATGCCGAATTGAGTTAGAATTTCATCATCAAACTTTTGTTGGTTCTCTCTCTAGTGCTGGTCGAAAATTACAGAGGGGAGCCGAATTGGCTTACCTTTCAATCATAATTTGGCCGTGGGAGGGCTGAGGAAGTGTTGGGAGGGCTTGGTTTGGTCTGAGGAGGGCTTTAAATGGCTGATTTCAACTTGGCCGAAATAGGGCAGCTTCGGTTCGTCAGAGCTGCTTCGCTATTCCATCATGTCGGCTCTTCTCCAACGATTCTTGGATTGACTGGAATTTGCTATCAGATAGTTATCTTCTCCCCGGTTCTAAAGAGCCCGACCTTTGTTCAAGTCGAAGCTCTGGTTCGAGTTTCACCGGGAAATGGAGTAGTAGAGAGGGAGAGAAGTGTTCAGGTGTGAGGAGAATAAATGAGAATGACCTAAAATCGTGTATTAAATGGGAGAGATTTATTACTAATATTAATATTGCCATAAATTATTGGTATTAATTCGAATAATTAAATTTTGATATTAAATTATTTGTATTAATTCCAATAATTAAATTTCGGTATTAAATTATTGGTATTAATTACAATAATTAAATATATATTAATTTATGGCCATTTATGATAAGGTGTATGTTCGTATAAAAATTTTTGACAGAAATTTCGGGGTACAAAAAAATCATACTTCCCAAGAGGTCACCCATCCTCACACTACTCTTGAGTAAGCACGTTTAACTTCAAAGTTCTTATGAAATCTTGTTCACCTGAACCAATTTGGTTTTTCTCTTTTATTTTGTCTTAAGTTTCCTTTCCAAGGTTTAATGAACCCTTTGGATCCCCCGGAAATTGTAAATTTCCAAATTGCTTGTTCCCATATGATCGGGTTTGTAAACCAGCTCGGTTTTCTTACTCAGTTTGACCGGTTCTTTTCCCGGTTTTCCTTAACTCAAAAGTGCGGGGTTTACAACTCTCCCCTCCTTTTAGGAGTTTCGTCCCCAGAACTTAGTTAACATCCTTGCATGAGCAATCATTTCCTTTGATGCCCCTTTGGTGTTTGTTTAAGATACAAACTTTTCTCTCGTCCTTGAAATTAGTCCCTTTTACAACCTTCACTTAAGAAATTCCTTTTCGTTAATATTATTTACTCCCTCCATGGAGTTTGTCATAACTAGAGACACACCTTACCTCATGGTATGTTCTTAGATTTTGTCTCTCTCTTTGCTTAGTGCAACATTCTTCCCCTTGAGGTACTATACTCAAGATTGGGAATTCCAAGATAACTAACCATTTCCGTGTCTAGTTAACCACTTGATCATTGAAACACTTAGCTTGTCGTCCTATAGATAATTTCGTACTTATTTCCATGGATTTCTTTATCACCACCTTTTCGTCCCATTTCGACTCTTCCTCCTTTCGTTGTCTATTATAACTTCGATCCAAATTGTTATATTTGACCTCATCATGCTTATTAGCCGACTCTTCCTTATTTTGAGTAATATTCTCCTCGGTTGTTGGGCTTACATGCCCTTACAGCATGGCATTTTCTAGGACCCGTCTCTGTCCATTTGATTTCTAGAACATCTTCTGAAGTGTCTCTCTTAGCTTTTAGACCTTTTAGGGATCGTATAACTTCATTCTTCTTTTCTTTTGATAGTATTCCTCAACTATCCTTTTTTTACCATTATTAACTCCACTTACTTAATTGTGTTGGTTCTCCTTACCCACTCGTTCCTTTTCGACTTCCTTATTGAGTATTTCCGGTTTCAATTAATTAAATTCCCAGATGTTTTACCGATATGTTGGGTTTCGTCCTTTATTAGATCCATCATCATTCCCAATGATATCCTCTACTCAAGGGTTTTCCTTTGGCATTAATCCCCTTTGATTTGTTCGCAACCATTTCACAATTCTTTATTTTTCTGGTCCAATTGTCTGGGCAGCTGTATCACTCATTCTTCATGCCCATGCTATAGTCTATCATAGAGTGTAGTCTTTACTACATCTCATTCCTTCTAAGGGTTTTGTTTATTCTATTTAACTGTCTGTTGTTATTAGTTTTCCTCTTTCTACTTGGTTCTCCTGTTCCCTCCAAATAGATCAGCCTGGGCCATTATGATAATTCCTTCCTTAGAATATTTCCTAAATAAGGTTTGGTTCCATTTCCTCTTAATTGGGCAAATCAGGAAATTTTTATATCATACCCGATTGGGATGATAAGCACATCGAAAATGAAAACCCACTACTAAGTGGTATTTTAACCATCACACCTCATAGGAGTGATGTGGAAATTACATGAAAAAACACTACTTACCGGTTGTAAGTAGATCATACCCAATTGGTGTGATGAACTTCCTGATGGGAAGTAGAAAACCTGCTTATCGGTTATAGGCGGAGATGTCCTCATACCCGTTTGGTGTGATAGACAAATTAAATGATTATTTTGTCGGAAGTGCTCTCCTCTAACTGTGTGCCACTGCTTAAACTTTTTGGGAGACCTTATTAACAAGAGCTCGAATAGTTCGAATAGGTCGGAGGCCTCGGTTTTAGTACTTGGGAGCTAATATGCCCAAATTTTGAAAATCTTGTACAGTAGGCCCAAGGCCAGTTGGCACGAGCAGAAGCTTGTAAACAAACATGAGTTTAATCCATAAAAACTTTAAATGATTGATTTGTTTGGCCATGGTACCAAGATAGGACCAACATACTCAATGGACTAGCAGTAGTGCGACATGACAGGTCAACAGACCAGTCGAGATAAACAGCTGTAGGTCAAGTTGAGGGCCGGGGCCATTGGATCAGTAGCACCACAAATTAAATGACTTATGTAGAAAACTATTGTTTTGTGCATGCACTAAGGTATGGACCTTCAAGACGCCCAAGAGGGGTAGTGATGCGTCCTAGGTGCTATTGGACGACATGGTGGAGATAAGGGCAGTTTGTCGTGCCAACAGTTAGGTAAGCCCGACTTAGCTTCATGCGCATGAGACCGGGGTGGGGTCGGGATGAGGTCTCTATCCTCATACGGACACGGAGTTTTCTTTACGGGATTGAGGGTTGGATGTAAACCCCGCTCTTTGTAGTTAAGGAAAATCGGGAAAAGAATCGATCAAACCGAGTGAGAAAATCGAACCGTTTTACAAACCTGATTATAAGGAAACATGCAAATTGGAGAATTTACAACTCCCAAGTGACTCAAAATGGTTCATAAACCTTGGAAAAGAACCTTAGGATAAATTGGGAGAGAAAAACCAGACTGGTCCATGTGAACCGGTTTATGAACCAGAACCAATTGACAGAGGGTAAACTGGAAAATTTATGGATCCCAAGTGACCTAAAGAGTCACATAAGCCAAACCGTTTCAGGTGAATTGGATCCGAACCGGATTGAACCACTCTTGAACCAATTGCTAATTTCATTTTTCTAGGTTGCTTAAAAAATTCAAAATTGAGATTTGAGGCCACCATTGGATAGAAAATGAATTTAGATCATTTTAGAAATTTTTAGATATGAAAATTTCAATTGAATTAGGGGTGAATCGGTCGGTTTAAGCTTTGAACCCGATTCAAAACAGTGTCGTCTTCTTCCTTCAAATGACAGCACTGTTCACTCGCGAAAAAATCGTGGAGCATAGGCAAAGAAGAAAATTCTTCGGCCAGGAAGTGTCAGGAAATGAATGACTGCCATTAAGGTTCGGATGGCCATGAACCCGAGCTTCCTATATAAAGAGCCCCTCCTCATTTATCCTCTCCAGACCTGAAACTCCATTCTCTCTCAACTACTCCATTTTCCGGTGAAGCTCGAACCAGAGCTCCGACTCGGGCACTTTTCTGAGCAAAACAAGGTGAGGTCAGGTTATTTAGAACTAGGGAGAAGTCATCTGCACACATGTAGTCTTCATTTGCTCCAAGGGTCGCCATAGAAGCGCCGACGTGATTGAACAGTTAAGCAGCTCCGATGGACCGAAGCTGCCATATTTCGACCGAGCTGAAATCAGCCACTTTGAGCCTTCTCAGGCCAATCCAAACCCTCTCAACACCTCTACAGCCTTGCTATAGCTAAAAAGGAAGCGAATTTGGCTTCCCTTTGTAAATTTCGACCAGTGCTAGAGAGAGAACCAATAGAACTTCGATGATAAAATTCTCACTCAATTCGACATCAATTGATGCAATTCTTGATTCTAGAATGAACCTCAGGATGAGAGCTATCTAAAGCTCGGACCGTCGTGACCCCGATGGTAAGCTTTCGAAGCTTTCTCTCTATAAGTCCAATTTTCCGGCGGAGCTCTGTTTGAGCTCATTCCGACACCAAATCGTGCGATTAAAAGTGTAATTGAATCATATGAAGGTGTAGGAAATCCAATGTAACTATAATTTCAACAATTAGACTCATTTGATCAATCAATTTGATGAAATCAAATTCGTCAGAGTTAGAAGGTTGAAATTGGGGGGAAATTTGGGAATTTTGAAAATTAGAGTGACTAAAGTGCAATTTCATAAAATTAAGGACCAATTAGGCATGATAAAGATGTTGGAGAACCAATTGGGCAATTTTTGGATTTTTTGGGGCAAAACTTACCATTTTTGTAAAGTAGGGGCAAAATGGTAATTTTGGAAAAGTTGGGGGACCAAATTAGAAATTTGGGAAATTAAACCCCTTTTTGTGAATTTGAATAAATTAAGATACTAAGATGAATTTTAAAAGTTTCGAAACTCAAATTGAGGAAAAACCGATATTTGGGGACTTAAAGTTTCTCATTCATTTGGGATGAATGAGGACTATTAGGCCAAAGAATAATGAACAAAAATGTTTATATCGTGTAGGAACACGAAGTATCAGGAGCGCCAGCTAAGACGAGTTTGAGTAAGACAATAAGGCAGCTAAAAGTAATTTTACTGCACGATCGTGTGAGTGGGATTTTTATATCATACCCGACTGGGATGATAAGTAACTTAGAAATGAAAACCCAGTACTAAGTGGTATTTTAAATATCACAACTTAGAGGAGTGATGTGAAAATGACGTAAAAAACTACTTACCTGTTGTAAGTAGATAATACCCAGTTGGTATGATGAAAACTTACTCGGAAGAAGTTGAAAACTTTTTGTCGGAAGTGCTCTCCCTTGAGCGGAGATGTCCTCGTACATGGTTGGTATAATGGACACTTGAAAATATATTTTTGTCGGAAGTGCTCTCCCTTTACTTTGTGTCACTACTTAAACCATTTGGGTGACCTTCTTGACGAGAGCTCAAATAGCTCTGTTAAGCTGGAGGCCTCGGTTTTGGAACTTGGGGGTTATTATGCCTAATTTTGAAAATCTCGAACAGTGGGCCCTAGGCCAGTTGGCACGAGCAGGAGCTCATAAACAAACATGAATTATATGCCATGAAAACTTGAGTAATTGAATTGTTTGGCCATGATATCAAAACAAGATCGACATACTCAGTCAACTAGCGGTAGTGCAACATGACAGGTATCCAGACTAGTCAAGACAAACATGTGTAGGTTGAGTTGAGGGTCGGGGCCGTTGGACCAGTGGCACCACATATTATATGGCATGATGTGAAAATACTGATTGTGCATGCACTGTGTTTACAAGAACTTCAAAACACCCAAGAGGTGTAGTGATGTGTCCTAGGGTCCTGGACGACCTGGTGGATATACAAGCAGTAAGTCACACTAGGAGGGCTTGCAAAGCTCAACATAGCTTCAAGCACATGAGACTGGGTTGGGGTTAGGATGAGGTCTTTGTCCGCATACGTTCATGGAGAATTGTTACGGGATTGAGGGTGGGATGTCGCGAACATCCACTCATTCTTAGGGTAGAAGTGGATGTGCTTCTATTTAGGTGGCCAGTAAAGTCACTTCGATGCCATAATTGGGTTTTGTGGATGTACTAGTGTGTGATTATGTGTTTGACCTTCATGATGAAGGATGTGTGTTGGGTGATGACACACTGTGGTTAATAAGAAATGGTGATAAAAACCAAAATTTGAAATGTAAGGTTTTTAAAAGAGAATAAGGAGTCTGACACACTCCAAATCAAACATTTTTTTTATAAAAAATAAAATTTGAAAACTCATTCACTAAGATGTTGTACTCACCCCTTCCTTATATCCCTTTTGGGTAACCCTAAAAAGCCTACCCTAAAGACCACTAGTTAATACACCTCTAAGACAGGTATGATTGAACCTATTTCCTTGAATAAATTATAAAGACTAGAAAATATAGTAACTAATAGGATTAATCTTAAAATTTTCAGATGGCTCCAAGGAGAGTAACCAAGAAAACTAAGAATGATTCTACTCAACACCCTGTCCTCGCAGGAAGACAACCCTAAAAGCTTCCTAATGCCCAAGACATAGTAGAAGCCCCAAAGGACCAAATGGGGAAGTATCCCGTACCACCAAGGAGTACGGTGCCAGGACATGTTAGGGTCATAGTCCTATGTACAAAGGGAGCCAAGCCTAAAGCCAGGAATGCCAGTACAGACGTATAATCTTACCAAGGAGGGTACTTACCAAGAAAATCGTAGTTTCCTATCTATTCAATGACTACTTTTTGTAATAGGGCTAAAACCCCAACCTTTTGTATTCCTCTATCAATGAAGTACTCAAAATTCTTAAATTCCTATCTCTCAATGTTGTGATCTTGCTAGGAAGATGGCCCCAAGGAAAGAAACCAAACAAACCCACACTACCATAAAAACTAGGGGAAATTTCCATTTTAGTTAAGGAAATTGAATCAGGGAATTAAGAAACCTAGAAGGACTTTTAGAATGACCCCTAGCAAGGGAAACTCAGCAATGAAACTATCAAGGTGTTCAAACTCAAGGACAGCGAAGCACCAAACCACCAGCAACCCTAAAAAGACCCATAAATGCTTGAAGTCAAGGAGGAACCACATCGGTCCACGCAAGAAATAACATAATATGGTATAAGGGAATAGGAAAGGTAGTCAAGGACTGTTCCATACCCCATGGATTGCTGGTAATGCCACTTAAGGACCACACCAACTATTGAAGTCCAAGGTCACGGAATACTTGTAGGACTGAAGGCCAAAAACTGTGGAGCAAGTTAAGTAAGCTATTCACAAGGAGGACAAGAAATAGCGAGGTAAAGGAAGGAAATTTGAACTTCTTCTTAAGAAGATCAACCATAGAGGAATACCACAAGAATAGAGGTAAGGTATATGGGAGGTATGCCTAGAACCCCCTTAGAAAGAGGCAAACACGGAAAACGTCCTCCGAAAATTTTAGGGTAGGATATAGTAAGAATGAAGAAGAGAAGAAAGGAGTTACAAAAAGGAACTTTGGAGGGATGCATACAATTAAGTACCCTCTTGAAGGGATCATTGGTTGGCGGATGGACATAACGTGGAGTGCAAGGAATCAACCCATTGATAGAAACTTCTTGAAGGAAGGATGTATCAGAGGCCATGTATGACCTGCTTTGGAAGAGTAAAAGAGCCAAATAACGATTCTAGGGGAAACTAGTATAAAGAAGTAACTAGTAACAATAGGATGGGCATGAAAGACAAGTGATACAACTATCCCAATAGTTGGGCAAGAAAAAATGTAGGAATGAGGTAGATAATGAACTAACCTTCGAGAGAACCACATATTTAAATCATGACAAGGAAGGGAGAAGTGCAACGGCCAAACATTTGACAAAGAAGGATGGATGAAATCCTGAAAGAGATCAATAGCCAAGACCAAATTGACGACCATACTCAAGGCCAGGAGATGATTAAGTAAGCCTCGCACAAAGAGGTCTTGAGATAAACCATGTATGAACCCTTCCCAAGTAAGAAAACTTGTGCAGGATACAAGTAGAATTAAGAGAATGGTACAAGGACATACCGATAGATTTCCCAAAAAGCGTGCATGGGAAGGATGACATCAAAGGATGTCATTTAATGATTCGATACTTCCAAAGAACGAATGAAAAAGGAATTTTGGTAGAAAGGGAAAAAATCCTACCAAGGAAAGAAGCCCCAAAAAGGCATACGTATCCCAACTAAGAGGAAAAAAAAGAAACCAACCGAAATGGAAAGAAAGATAAGCTCACAAATGAAATGTTGGTAGAGACGAAAAGATTAAGTACCAAAGAAAAGTACTCATGAAGGCCTAAGAAGTAAATTAAGCCCAAGGAACGGATAAGATGGAAGATATCATCAAAATATGATGTACGGGGAAGAAAGCGGAGGACTGCCCATAAAAAGGAGAATATAATAAAATACATCTCAGAAATCTTGGAGGGGTAAATTCCTCAGTTAAGAAGTGACTAGAGTTAATGACCATTGATATCAAGGTTAGTTGTGGTCCACGCCCAAATGATTGGAACCAGAAAGACCCAATAAGGAAGTTAGGAAAGGACGAGTGGGTAAGAAAAACCAACTCGGTTATATAAGTTGATTGGATAACGGTAAAGGTAGTCAATGAATACTACTAAAAAAAAGAGGAATGAAGTTATATGATCCCTGAAAAGTTATAAGTTGCAAACAACTCTCAAGGGGGTGTTCTGAAAATCTAATGGACATAGAGTCAAGATCTAGAAAAATGTCATGCCATAAGGAGCATGTAAGCCCAACAGTCTCGATGAAAACATGACTTAAAATAAGGAAGAGTCAGTTAGTAAGCATGACAAGGTCAAATATAAAATTTGGACTGAAATTGAAATGAATAACGAATGAAGGAAGAGTTGAAATAGGACGAAAAAGGTGATAACAAGGAAACCCGTGAAAACAAGTATGTGACACTCTAAAGAACATCGAGCTAAGGGTTTCAATGACCAAGAGGTTAGTTAGACATGGAATGGTTAGGTATCTTGGAAGTCCCAATCCTGAGTACATGACCTCAAAGGGAAAATTGTTGCTCCAAGTAAAAAAAGATGTGAATCTAAGGATATACCCTTGAGTAAGTTATGTCTAGTTATGAAAAACTCAATGGAGGGAGTAAATAATATAAAGGAAAAGAAATTCTTTAAGTGAATGATATAAAAAGGGCTAATTGAAAGAACCAGAGAAGAGTTTTCATTCTAAGAAAACACCAAGTGGACATCAAAGGAAATTGTTCCTCGTGCAAAGGTTCTAATTTGGTTTTGGGGATAAAACTCCTAATAGGAGAGAAGAGTTGTAAACCCCGCTCTTTGGAGTTAAGGAAAACTAGTAAAAGAATCGGTCAAACCGAGTGAGAAAACCGAACTGATTTACAAACCCGATTATCAGGAAATGAGCAAATTGGAGAATTTACAACTCCCAAGTGACTCAAAATGGTTCATAAACCTTGGAAAAGAACCTTAGGACAAATTGGGAGGGAAAAACCAGATCGGTTCGAGTGAACCGGATCCGAACTAGTTTATGAGCCGGAACTGATAGATAGAGGGTAAACCGAGAAATTTATGGATCCCAAGTGACCTAAAGAGTCACATAAGCCATGAAAAAAGACTTTAGGATGAATGGGGGATGAAAACCAAATCGGTTATGGTGAACCGGATCTGAACTAGATTGAACCAGTTTGGATCGGTTTGAACCACTATTAAACCGGATGCTAAATTTATTTTTCTAGGTGGCTTGAAAAATTCAAATTTGAGATTTGAGACCACCATTGGATAGAAAATGAATTTAGAAATCTTTAGATTTGAAAATTTTGGTCGAATTAGGGGTGAACCAGTCCGGTCCGGTTCGAAAGAGTGTCGTCTTCTTCCTTCAGATGATAGCACCGTTCACTCACTAGAAAATCGGTAGCACCGATGATGCTGAAAAGTCTCTGGATAGGGAGTTTTAGGCAATGAATGACCACCATTAAGGCAGCAATCGAACAACCAAGAAGTCCCCGAGCTTCCTATATAAAGAGCCCCTCCTCATTCATCCTCTCCACACTTGAAAACTCTATTCTCTCTCAACTGCTCCATTTTCCGGTAAAGCTCGAACCAGAACTCTAACTTGGGCACTTTTCTGAGCCAAACAAGGCGAGACCGGGTTCTTTAGAACTGGGGAGAAGTCAGCTACATACATGTAGTCTCCGTTTTTCCCAAGGGTCGCCAGAGAAACACCGGCATTATTGAATAGTGAAGCAGCTCCAACGGATTGAAACTGCCCTATTTTAGCTATGCTAAAATTGACCAATTCGAGCACTTCTCAGGCCAAACCAAGCCCTGCCAACACTTTTATAGACCTCCTATAGCTGAATTAGAGCTGAATGGTAAGCCAATTTTGCTCCCCTCTATAAATTTTGACCAATGCTAGAAAGAACTGGTAGAACTTCGATGATAAAATTCTCACTCAATCCAGTATCAATTGATGCAATTCTTGATTCTAGGATGAACCTCAGGACGAGAGCTATCTGCCTAGATTGAAAGCTCGGAACGTTGTGCCCCCCACGGTAAGCTTTTGAAGCTTTCTTTTTCTAAGTACAGTTTTCCAACGAAGCTCCGTTTGAGCTCATTCCGACACCAATTCGTGTGATTCAAAGTACAATTGAATCGTATGAAGGTGTAGGAACTCCAATGTAACTTCAATTTCAACAATTAAAATCATTTGATCAGTCAATTTGATGAAATCAAATTTGGTAGAGTTAGAAGGTTGAAGTTGGGGAAATTTGAGAACTTTGAAAATTAGAGGGACTAAAGTGAAATTTCATAAAATTAAGGACCAATTGGGCATGATAAAGATGTTGGAGGACCAATTGGGTAATTTTTTTGTAATTTTTGGGGCAAAACTTACCATTTCTGTAAAGTAGGGGCAAAATGGAAATTTTGGAAAAGTTGGGGGGACCAAATTGGAAATTTGGAAAATTAAATCCCTTTTTGTGAATTTGAATAAATTGAGATTCTAAGATGAATTTTAAAAGTTTCAAGACTCAATTTGAGGAAAAATCGGCATTTGAGGACTTAAAGTTAAAGAAAAATAACTTTAGGCACCTAATTACAAATAAAGGAAAAGTCAGTTTTCTCATTCATTTGGGATGAATGAGGGCTATTAGGCCAAAGAATAATTAACAAAAATGTTCATATCGTGTAGAAACATGAAGTACCAAGAACGCCAGCTAAGATGAGTTCGAGTAAGGACAACAAGCCGACTAAGAGGAATTTCACTACATGATCGGGTGAGTGGAATTTTTATATCATACCTGGCTGGGTTGATAAGTACCTCAGAAATGAAAACCCACTACTAAGTGGTATTTTAAACATCACAACTTAGAGGAGTGATGGGAAAATGACGCGGAAAAACTACTTACATGTTGTAAGTAGATCATACCCAATCGGTATGATGAAAACTTACTCGGAGGAAGTGGAAAACCCATTCATCGGTTATGAGCGGAGATATTCTCATACTCAGTTGGTATGATAAACAGTTGAAGATATATTTTTGTCAGAAGTGCTCTCCCCTGACTGTGTGCCACTGCTTAAACCATTTGGGAGACCTTGTTGATGGGAGCTCGAATAGCTCTGTTAGGTCGGAGGCCTCAATTTTGGATCTTGGGGGCTGTTATGCTCAATTTTGAAAATCTTGAACAATGAGCCCTAGGCCAATTGGCACGAGCAGGAGCTCATAAACAAACGTGAATTATATACCATGAAAACTTGAGTAATTGAATTTTTTGGCCATGGTACCAAAACAGGACCGACATACTCAGTCAACTAGCAGCAGTGCGACATGATAGGTCTCCGGACTAGTCAAGATAAACAGCTGTAGGTTGAGTTGATTGTCGGGGCTGTTGGAATAGTGGCACCACAAATTATATGGCATGTTGTGAAAATACTGATTGTGTATGCACTGTGTTTACGAGACCTTGAAGATGCCCAAGAGGGGTAGTGATGTGTCCTAGGGCTCTAGACGATCTAGTGGATATAAGGGCAGTTATTCATACCAGGAAGCCTTGTGAAGCTCGATGTAGCTTCAAGCACATGAGACCGGGGTGGGGTCAGGATGAGGTCTCTGTCCTCATACAGACATGGAGAATTGTTACGTGATTGATGGCCAGATGTCGTGAATATCTACTCATTCTCAGGGTAGAAGTGGATGTGCTTCTATCTAGGTGGCCGGTAAAGTCGCTCTAATGCCACAGGTGGGTTCAGTGGACGTACTGGCCTGCGATTGTGTGTTTGACCTTCATGATGAAGGATGTGTGTTGGGTGATGACACATTGTGGTTAATAAGAAATGGTGATAAAAATCGAAATTTTAAGTGAAAGGTTTTTAAATGAGAATAAGGAGACTAGCACACTCCGAATCAAACATTTTTTTCCTAAAAGATAAATTTTGAAAATCTATTCACTGAGTTGTTGTACTCACCCCCTCCCTTATATCACTTTCAGGTAACCCCAGAAAGCCTACCCTAAAGGCCACCAGTAAATACGCCTGTGAGACAAGTATGATTGGTTTAAAATTTTATATAGTTTTGATTTATGTTATCCTAGGAAAGGTGTAGGTCTAAAGAACACCTTACTCATCACGGTTTATAAACAAGGGGCAACCCTTAGTAAACCGGGATAGTGGCGGGTTGATCATAGAGATTCGACCAAACTGGATCGGGGCATGACATCAGATGTCGCGTACATCTACTCATTCTACTGGTAGAAGTGGACCTTATTCTATCTAGATGGCCAGTAAAGTCGCTCCGACACCACAAGTGGGTGCAGTGGGCGTGCTACCCTGCGAATATGTTTTCCCTTCATGATAAAGTGCGTGTGTTGGTTGATAAACATACCAGTTATGATTGAGGATTGAGAAATGGCTATGAAAACTGAGATTTTGAGAATGAGATATTTTTAAAAAAAAATAAGGAGTTTGGCATAGTCCAATATAAAAACTACTTTATTGAAACTTTATTTTTTTTAAAATACTCATTCATTGAGTTGTAGAAACTCACCCACCCTTTTTATCCATTTTCAGGAAATAGAAAAATGACTAGGGATAACACCAAGCCTTACCCTCTGTCAAGTATGCTTAATTTCTCTTAAGCTTACATTTTATTCGATATATGTTATTCTAGGGAACAAGGTTGAAATTATGCCTTGCTCCTCTTGAATTAAAAAAAGGGGAAACCCTTCTTAAACCAAGGGAGCGGTGGATTGTTCACAGGGATCTGACCAAACTGAGTCAGGGTGTGATATCTCTGTCCTCATATGGACACGGAGTTGATTTTGGGATTGAGGGTCGGATGTCATGAACATCCACTCATTTCTAGGGTAGAAGTGGACATGCTTCTATCTAGGTGGTCGGTAAAGTCGCTCCGACGCCACAAGTGGGTGCAATGGACGGGTTGCCCTACGAATGTGTGATTCCCTTCTTAATGAAGGGCGTGTATTGATTGTTAAACACACCTGATGTGAAAATGAGGAAAATGGTTTGAAGAACCAGGAATTTGAGAAAAGAATATTTTTAAAGGAAATAAGGAGTCTGGCACACTTCGTTTAAAGATGTTTTAAATTATGAAAACTCTCTCCCAATACCCATTTTTTGAAAGTAGGGGCAAAATGGTAATTTTTAAAAAGTTTGGGACCAAATTGAAAATTTAGAAAACTTGAGCCCCTTATACAATTTCGAGTAAAATAAGGACTCAAAAAGGATTTTGGAAACTTTAGAACTCAAATTGGGCAAAAATTGGCATTATGGACTTAAAGTTAAGAAAAATATACTTTAGGGACCTAAATGCAATTTATCGATAATTATGAGCCTAGGCTGTTATGTCAAACCGTCAGTGATAAGACTGTCCAAATTGTGTAGGGACAAGTGTGATTGGAATGTAAGCAAGAGAAATTTCGCATAAAGTTGGAAAACCAACCGAGGATGAGCACGTAACAGTTATCGGGTGAGTGGGCTTATTTACATCATACCCGATTGGGATGATAAGCATTTTAGAAATGAAAAACCACTTGTAAGTGGAATTTTAACATCACGCCCAGTTGGAGTGATAAGCAAACTAAGCTAAAACCTACTTATAGATTGTAAGTAGAGGAAATCATACCTGGTTGGTATGATGGACTTACTTGAAGGAAGAAGAAACCCGCTTGCTGGTTGTAACCGAAAGTATTATCACACCCGATTGGTGAGATGAAGTGAAAAATACATTTTTGTCAGAAGTGTTCTCCCCTTATTGTGTGCCAATGCTTAAACTCTTTCGGAGACCTTCTTGACGGGAGCTAGCATAGCTCATATAGGTTAGAGGACGATAAGTGACAAAATAACTCAAATGATGATTAATTTAATTACTAGAGTAAAAGTATCTAATAGACAATAGTCATAATTCTACTAAAGTCACAAGATATGAGACTGCACAAGTCAAGAGATACAAACTTCAACGGACATTACCAATAGACACCACAAGTCAAGAGATACAAGACATTACCAAGTTATGATCATATTAGAGCCACAAGAAATGAGTAGAGACACAAGTTCTAACAGTATTACCTAAATACATTAGCCTATTTAGATAATAGACAATAAATTATATTGAAGCACAAGACACCACAAGTCCTAATAGGCATTATCAAGTCATAATTCTACTGAGTCACAAGACATGAGTCCGCACAAGTCAAAAGACACAAACCCCAACGAGTATTACCAATAAACACTACAAGTCAAGAGACAAATCCTAACAGGCATTACCAAGTTATCATCCAATTGGAGTCACAAGACATAAGTCCGCACAAGTTAAGAGACACAAGTCCAAACGGACATTACCAAAATACATGAGCCTATTTAGATACTGATAGATTTCCCTCATATTCTATTTTGATATTCTTAGATTCTATTCATATCATTTCAATATACTATATCTATTTATGTAAAGGCTTCATTAAGCCTATATAAACCCGTGAGATTGTACAAATATAAAAATTAAGTATTACAACAATATTTACATATATTGTCTATCTCCCCTTATTTTATTCTTTAATATTTGTCTATTAGTATCGATATAGTCAAGTTGTTCCTAAGAATCCTTGTACCACTAAATAGGCTTTATAGCGTGCAAAAGTCTCATCCGGATGGTATTTGAGTTTGTAAACCAAATTACATTCGATAATATGTCTAACAGATGGAGGTGACACTAAATCTTATATTTGGTTCTTCAAAATAATTGCATATTCAGAATTAATAGTATCAAACCAACATGGTTGTGCTTGATCTTATTTAAAAGTTTGTGACTCCCGAAGAGAGGAAACAAAGAATACAGTATAATTAATTTTAAAACGTTGTGGAGATAATGTGTTATCTTGAGACCTGGTGAGCATGCAATAGGGTGGGGAAACGATAGAAGATCCATCAACATTGGTGGAGATTATGTCTAGAGAGGTAAGTAGGGGTGTAACACTAGGTATTGAAGAGGATAACTCATCAGAAACTGTCACTAGTGCAACTTGTTCAAGTAAATAAGGAAAATAATATAGAAATAATGGTAGAGAGGGAAGAGAGTCACATAGAGTTGTAAGTGCTATATTAAAATGAAATTTTATCTTATCAAAGTGAGCAGTTCAACAAATGAAGATACACTCTGTTTGAGGATCGATACAACGATATCCTAAAAATTTAATAGGATAACCAAGAAAAATATATGTATTGGAACGAAGTTGAAGTTTATAATCCTGGTATGAACGGAGGTATGAAAAACACATACACCAAAAAACTTGTAAAAGGTTATAATTATGCGGTGTTTGATAAAAGATATGATATGGGGAATTAAACTTAACGAAGCGGGTGGGTAGTCAGTTAAGGAGATATACATCTGTTTCAAATGTAAAATATCAAAATTTTATGGGAATATGAGAATATAGCAAAATTATAAATCTCATATCAACAATATATCTATATTTTCTTTCCGTAAAACTATTTTATTGTGGTGTATGTGAACAAAAAAATCGATAAATAATCTAATGAATATGTAATTTATTTTGAAAGGTAAATGATAAAAATTTCTTTGCACTATCAATTTGAAAATATTTAATTTTTTATAAAAAAAGTTTTTAACTCATAAACAAAAAGTGTGAAAAATTTTGAGAATATCAAACCGATTTTTTTATAACAAAATACCAGAAATATTTACTACAATAATCAAGAAAATAAATATAATAAATATGATTAATATGTGATTTGATTGTTCAACTAGTATACCCTAATAGTTGATATGTTTATAACAAGAGAATTATGAAATTATAAAATAAGAATTAGTTGATCCCGTCCAATTTATTTAATAGAGTCGGAATATTATTTGTAACATTAATAACTTGTGAACTTATATTTGGGATAAATACTTATGAAATTATTTATTCAATAAATAGAAAAATTAAAATAGGAGAATTGTAATAGAGAGAATTCAAATTATAAATGTTGAAATAATATAATATCACATTCATAATATAAATGTTGTACTAATAAAAATTTTGAATGAAGATTATTTATGGATTTGATATTAATTTTGAATTGAAATTGGTAGTATAAAATTAAGATATGTGTTAAATTAATAAAATTGTTTTAAATTTATAATAAATGAAAATATAAAAATATTTAATATATATTTTAACATAAAAATATTTTTTCATACTAAAATATATTTTAATAATTTTTTTAAATTCAAGGACAATCAATTTTTTACGAGAAAATGTGAATAAATGCGAAATAGTATGTATATCTATTATTAATCAGTTTTTTTGAGAAGGTGAATAAATAACAATTAGTATAAGATGTATATTTATTATTAACCTCAAATTTTAATTGGAGGCTAAAATAATATTTTGGGTAAAATGTTACGAATGTTATATATCATCAATATAAAAAATCTAACTTAATTTACCAAAATGAATATAATAAATTAAAATATTTTCTTGAACAATATATAGTATCGAGACTACTTTGTAAAAAAATTATACTAATAAAAAATAAATAAAAAGTATTATCATATAAAATTTGAAAAAATAATCAAATACGATGCGCATACACAACATATAAAAATGTGCTATATTTGATTTAAATAAATTATTAACCCTATTTTTTTGATGATAAGTTGTGCTTATCTTATTTATAATAGATTTTTGGCTAGAATTTACAAGGAATAATTGGATCTTTCAAGGTTGTTGTTTTGCACTCAAATCTATCAAGGTTTGTCCAAGGGGGACAACGCAATTGGTGAATATGTTAACAACTTGCAATGTTTGGGCATCTAGACACCATCTACATAAAAAAAAAATAGAATCTACTATGATTATCAAGATGTTTGGAGATAGAAAAAAAAGTTTATGGTTTTAGTTCAAGACTCTAAATTGCAGCAGCTTCAAGTGGATATAATTTGGTTCCGGATAGTATGTACCTTTTACAGGCAAGTCAATAGCCAAGGACCAAAACTAGAGTTGGAAAACATGCATTGGAGGACTAATTTGTAGGAATTCAACATTTATGTCCATAAACATTGGGTTTACCACATTGTGGAACTAAACTATAAGTGTACTCTTTAGAATAATATTTTATGGAAATGCAGTCATAGGTTCATATGATAAACATATCAAGGAATCAACAGAGGAACCCTAAAAGTTGCCACAAACTGTTACTAGTACATCCTGTCTCACCAGGTAAATTTGTATGTTGAAAGCAGTCGCCACTCAAGCGGGTAATTCGAGCTTCTTGTTGTTCTTCCAACTGCAAAACAAACACAGGATTGAATAATAATAAGATATGGACATTTTAACGGATTGTACGAGGTGTAAACTTTCCACCTGTGGAAATAGTAGTAGAAGAAGTCTGCGTATAGCAATGTTTGAATGAGCCCAGAAATCCAAGCTGAAATGACAATGAACATACACCAATTCAGCCAAAATTACTGTATAGGAAACAGTGTAGTAAAGCATTCTAGATGATTATGTAAAATGAATCCAATGGTCTTGCAAAATAGGGGATATCTAATGGATCCTTAATATTGCCAAATTGGCATAGAGCAGTCCTTCGACTGCAGGTAGCTACAAAGTCAATTGCATGACAGCTGAGAGAGAGAGAGCATACGTATCCAATGAACATAGTGAGGTTCAGTGAAGTAGCGGTAAATCCAGTTCAGGATGTAGAATGCTCGGTAAGCTCTACATTAAGACAAATTTGAGTTCAATATAAGATACAATTGACAACAATTTGATCAGTCAAATGTCAAAAGCAACTATAACAGGATATGTAAAGATGAGAGATTAACTGATTCCAAACATATAGTAATTTAAGGGAAAAATTAAATTTTAGTATTGGATAAATCAATAATGCTTCTGGATGCAAAATTACATGCCATCACATGAGCTGAAATGACTAATTTCAGGCAAACAACAGAAAGGCCCCAGGAAGGCACTAAAAACCTGCTCTAATGAGACACTACTTGTTGAATGCTAAGATTGAATATTATAAACAGGACTAAATCTTCCTGGAGCTGTAGCCTGGGTTGAATTCACGTGGATGGGTATGTGCAAAGATCCATTAGGCAAAAAGTAGCAGCAGTATGATAAAAATGTAAGAATAACATGTCATAAATCTTAGGAGATTAGTAGCAACTGAATCATACCCAAGTAGAAATACATATTGTCCTGTCAGGTTGTCAATATTTCTAGTTCTCTGCAGCAGCACAAGCTGAGGAAGTATTGCCACTGCTTCCAAAAATAAAGAGAATGACCACATGACCTGGAGAAATATTTAAGAGAAAACAGGACAACACTATCCATCTTTAGCATAGTGATCTTGCTCTGAGACAACATCAGGCATTCGGTAAACAGTTTCATCCACTTTACCTCCTTAAAAGTGAATCTCTCATTAATGAGTAGGGCCATGAGAAGGCAGGGTAGCACGAGGAAATAGTGGCGGAATGTATCTTGGTCTTTGTCATAGGACCTTCGGACTATGTTGTGGTGCCTCATGTACCATACAATGGAAAAGGAGCTCCCCAAAAATATAATCTTCATGGTGGAGTTATAGAAAGAGACATAATCCGTAAAAAGGTCCAAGTAGCGTGTAACAAAAACGATTGCATACAATTCTTGTGTCTTCAAAGAAATCCCTGCATAAATCATAACAGCAACAGTTGGAAATTGGTAAGATGACATTAATTGCCAGAGAACCATGGTGCTTAATATGAACAGGCTTTCTTGAAGAAAGAGCTCATAAAATATTCCATAGCAAGCATCCCTAGCCTCTCTTCGTGCACAGGGTAGACAATCAATAGAACAACAAAAAGGCAAATATTAGCTCCGGTTGCCATTGAACAGCACAAAAGCATTAACCATAATCATAAGCAGTAAGTCCATGACATGTGGGGTTTCACTGGGGAGATCTCATATCTCAAAAGGATTTTCCTTTAGCGGCCAAGATTTCTCTTATTATGCCCAAATTCAATCTCTCAACTAATTAATTAGACATGTAGAGTGTAAGATGTTTTTTTTTCCTATTCATTTTCTGCATTCCAACCAACCGGTCTCCGAAATCTACACTGCAATGCACAAGGTTTCTGTAAAATACTACAAATTATTGGATAGGGATTCCCCTTTCCTCGTTAACAAGAGAAACCAGACCTTTTGTGCGAAACTCACACAGATGAACTGAAGAAGCGCTAATCCATGCAGTATTCCAACAGAGAGCGCATAAATAGAAAAAGGACAATCTCACCGCAAAAATGCCGGAGGAAGCGACGTACCAGCACAGGACTTTATCGTGTGAATCTTCAGGAGCAATACGAGAATGCTGAAGAGGTGCATCATGTCCCCAGAGAATCTGAAGATATTCATCTTGGCCTTCTCGAAACTTGAACTAGAACCTCAAAATCAATACACAAGGTGCTAGCTTTCCGAATATGAACGCGTTTTCTTCAGCCAATGTTGATCATCCGTTCGGAACTCCGCTCCGATGGATCCGACGTAGGCACAATCCGGAGCTTAGGCAGGCGGACCGGAGCAATGCAGAGATTAGAACACAACAGAAGGCCTCAGAAAATCTCTGGTCTGCAGATCCGGTGAGCAGAGCCGCTTTACCGATTTGCCATACCGGCTCCGCTTCGTCAAATTCTCCCAACGACAGTTTATGTTGTCGTTTCGGTTGTGGGAATATATCTTCTCTATTTCTCCTATATTTTTAAGAAAAAGATTCGCAATATTTTTAGCTAAGAAAATGATTTGTATATTGGTCGAGCAAACCGAAGCTGAGAATCCATGGCTTCCCTATGCACTCCAGGCTTCTCCTCCTCCTCTCCTCACCCGCTCACTCTTCAGAGAGTCGGTAAAATTGTGCATACGAAATCCGTATGCTCTTTCAAGTCCGAGATTTCAATGAGCGGCAGTGCTGCCACCGTCTCGTTGGCATCATCTCTGTCTCCGACCGACGGACGCGGACGAGAGAAGCCGAGGAGAGTGGCGGAGGCGGAGGACTCCCAGCAGATCAGTGGCGGAAATATAGACTTGGAGAAGCTGAAGGAGAGGGAAGCGAGGGAGAGGAAGGAGGAAACTAACAGAAAGATAGCGTCTCAGAAGGCCTTGTCGATAATTCTCCGTCGAGAGGCCACCAAGGCCGTCATTGAGAAGAAGAAAGGTCCCAATAACTCGAAGAAGCTGCTCCCGAGGACTGTCCTCGAAGCCCTCCATGACCGCATCACTGCCCTTCGCTGGGAGTCTGCTCTCACCGTTTGTCCCTTGAAACGCTTCCATCTTTGATTCCAAGAAATACTCTTCGTTAATGATCCTAATTTCCCATATTTTTTATGAGATTAGTTAGATTATGTGGTCAAATTAGAATATATATTTGAAAATCTGCAAATTCCCCTGCTGTTTCAAGTCCTCCTGATGTTTCCTTGGGACTCTCAGCTATTTTAAGTTCCACCATGCTATAATTTTGCCAGGATTTAACGAATATTTGGTCCAATTTTAGTGATATAGGCTTCAGAATTTTGTGGGCACACAAATTTCCTCCTGGAATTTTGAATTTGAATATGCATAGTGAGTTATGGTTTTTCTGTTGGATTCCACTTCACTGCTATGAATTGGAATTGAAGATGATAGTGGATGATAGAGTTTCCTTTTCTTTTACATGAGTTGAAGATACATGAATCCATTCCATGACCTCATGGTAACCTTCCTGGTGGTTCTGATATCCATAAATAGATTTTCCAGCTTCTGAGGGAGCAGCTCTGGTACCAGCCCAGCCCTGCAACATATGTCAAGATGATAGTCATGCTCGGGAAATGCAAGCAACCTGAGAAGGCAGATGAGCTCTTCCAGGCTATGGTCGATGAGGGCTGTGAGCCAAACAGCGAATCCTACACCGCCCTGCTCTCTGCTTACAGCCGTAGTGGTCTCTTTGACACGGCCTGCTCTCTCCTTGAGCAGATGAAGAGCACCAGAGGTTGTGAACCTGATGTTCACACTTATGCTATTCTCATAAAATCGTGCTTTCAGGTCTTCGATTTCAACCGGGCTCAGAGCTTTCTCTTTGATATGGAAGCTCAGGGAATCAAGCCTAACACCGTCATATATAATACCCTCATTGATGCCTACGCCAAAGCAAAAATGTGAGTTACTGATCTTTGTTTCATTCCCACAGACTATGCGGGCTTACTTTGAAGGTTTATAGCACATCTTATTCTGATTGCTTGGAGAAGGTTAGTGACTTATTTTATATTAAGAATATTTTAACCGAATTGTTCAATATGTGTTGGATGGGAAGTTCTCTTGTCCTACTATTCTTTCCTCTGATTCAGATTAGGTTGCTTGCATGATGTATGCTTTCTGATATACATGAGAATATCTTTTGCTTTTCCCTGATTAGTTCATGAAGAATACTTGTCTATTCAGATCTTATGGTAAAGGGAAAATGATTTGTTTTCTTGTTTGTCTTTCAAGGTTTGTTGAGGTGGAATCAATCATAGCTGAAATGCTACAAGAATCCAAATGTGGGCCTGACATATGGACCATGAACTCCACATTGAGAGGCTTTGGAGGCAGTGGGCAGATAACAATAATGGAGAAGTGTTATGAGAAGTTTCAGGGTGCAGGTAATATCTTAAATAGGAGAGTTAAACAAGCATGCTGATGGCAAGAAGGATAAGGAAAAATAGCAGAAGAAAAACACATGCCTTTCTTCTTTCAATTATGTTCGACATCTTTTAAGTTGTCTAACTTATCATCCTAATAAAACTTGTCTAATCTGATTAACAGTTAAAACTAGCTCCTTTTTTAAGCATTATTGGAGCATAGAATTAAGAAATGAATCTTAGTCTAGTGCAGAATTGCTGAAATACACTTTTATTTCTGCCAAATCTGTCTGGTTGTCCAACAACAGGGATACAACCAAATATCAGAACCTTCAATATCCTCCTAGACTCTTATGCAAAGTCCGGTAACTATGATAAGATGAGCTCTGTGATGGAATTCATGCAGAAGTATCACTACTCGTGGACAATTGTCACATACAACATCTTGATAGATGCATTTGGGAGGGCGGGTGATTTGGAGCAGATGGAGTATCTGTTTAGGCTTATGCAGTCTGAGAGGATAAAGCCCAACTGTGTGACCTTCTGTTCACTAGTGAGAGCCTTTGGGCATGCTAAGAAGCCTGAGAAGGTCAAGGGCATCTTAAGGCTGATAGAAAACTCGGATGTGGTGCTGGACACAACATTCTTCAACTGTGTAGTGGATGCTTTTGGAAGGATGGAGTGTTTTTCAGAGATGAAGGGTGTACTGACCATGATGAAGGAAAGACGGTGTGAGCCTGATGCGATCACATATCGAACAATGGTGAAAGCCTACTCAAAAGGTGGCATGCGCAGCCATGTCAAGGAGCTCCAAAAAGAATTGCATGTACAAGTCTGACCTGTAGGCAGTGAAATTACAGGTCAGTGAAACAATGTTGATCCTGTTAATATGTTTGAAAAATTGCATCATTATTTTATTCAAATATTCATTCCATAAGAAGGGGAAGAAGAGTCCTTGTTCTCTCTGTAAGCTTATTTTCAATGAGAATGGATGACAGACACATTCATCCTCTTTGCAGGAACTGAAGTACAACAGAGAACCCATGAATTTAGGCAGTGGGGGCTTGCAGGTTACTCTATTTAACCAGATATTCCAGCTTACAATTACTGAAGAAGGAAACGCATATAATGCATCTCTCATGGTAGAGCCTCCCACAATTTCAACTAGATCTATCCTTGCCTGATACTGTTGAAGATGGCTGGATATCTCATAAGACACTGTCTACCATACAGTTATATCAAGTCAGGTTCTTCATCAGGAATACATATCACAATAGACATTGAAGCTGCCAAGCTGGGGATTATTACATTGCTATTGCTTTTACACCAATATTGGCTGGTATGATCATGCACTAACATATGCCATGTAGCCCAAGATTAGATCCAAAGTACAGTTAGATCATGCACTAACATATGCCATGTAGCCCAAGATTAGATCCAAAGTACAGTTTGATACTTTTCTTTGATAAGATGTAGTTTTTTTTAAGGTAGCTTTGAATTTTGCTCAGAGTGTTGATAGGTGCCAGAAGAATCACATGAAGCAGTATGAACTCAATAAGAGGAAGATAACATTGATAGCTGAAACTGATCTACATGAAATAGAAGAAACCTTGGATGGTGAGAAGTCATACTGTCATCACCATAACCCCACCTAGGACATTGTCAGCAGTTGGTACACTGTATCTACAAGGTAACTATAGGTCTACTAACTACACGATCAGGCTAATAGATGTAGATTTAGGCTTCATTGAACTTATATAATCCATTTTCATACCCTTTTTCTCTTGATTGGTGATCATTTCTCTTCATTCAACCTCCTCTCTAGGGCTGCTGAATGCGTCGGCTATGGCCTCAACAATCTTCCTCTGCGACTCGAGGATCATTTCCATCCTCTTGCTCTCCATCTCAAGCCTGCTCTTTTCGGCCTTCTTCATCATCTCCATCTTCGCTCCTTCCATCCCAACGAACGTCTTCGCAAAAGCCCTAATCTCCTCCGCCATCTTCCAAATTGCAGCCTTCCTCATGCGCTCACTTTCTTCTTGCACCACCTCAGCATCCGTGGCTTCTTCCTCCCTCGTCCTCTTCGAAGATAGGTGCCTCGGCACAAAGCCCGGGACGGCAGTGTCGGAAAAACTCCGGGCACTTGGGAACCGGTTAACCATGGCTGGCCGCCGGAGAATGTAATTGATGCTCTGCGACCGACTGTAAGGAGCCTCTTCCTCATCCTCTTCGTAGTTATCATTGTCACGACCGTAATCGCCGGGTTCACCCTCATCCTCGTCGTAATCATCATCGACTTGGCCTCGGGAACTATGAATGTTGCTGTGGAAGTTTGAGGCTTTGGCCCTGTGAGGTATGATAGTGATGGGACGGGCGAAGAACTTAGGGCCACGCTCAAGGCGGTCCATGAGGTCGTAATAGGGCCAGCCGGTCGGTCCGCCGCCGCCGCGCTGACGTTCGGCGCGGAAACGCTTTCGCAGCTTCTCCATCTTGTGGCGGCACTGGATCGAAGTCTTAGGCGGTAGCTTTCGGGAGCTGTCAGAGCGGGCGGTGAGAGCCGCAGCCACCTCCTCCCACTGAGGGGACTTGAGGTGGACGCGATTGTTGGAGTACCAGCGGTCCTGGTATATTTGGATCAGGTGAACGGTCTCCTGGTGGCCCCAGGTAGCGGGAGGAGGCTTCGGGGAGGGGCTGGTGGGGGCCGCGGCCGTGTCGGCAGCAGCGGTAGTGTCGGGGCCGGAAGGCTTGTTCGAGGAAGGAGAGGAGGGAGAGGTCGCCATGGACGAGAGGGGCCGAATCCGCCGTGATTTGGGGATTTTAGGTTGGGATTTAGACGAACTCGTGGCTGGTGGGGTGTTATATATGGCTTGAAACGGCGGTCAGCGGTGGCGGGTGGGTCGAATAGATCACTACACAGAGCCTAATTGTCTCTATTTTACCTTTCATTATATATATATATATATATATATTAATGATAAAGCTTATATTTTGCGGGGCATTCGGATCAACCCGGACCAAGACCGGGATCCGACCCGTATCTACTAGATACACATGCTTAACTACTTGCCTTCCACCTACCAGTTCCGAGCTTTTAGCGACCTCATTTTCATCCTCCCATCCGTCCTTCTACCCAAACTCAACAGATTAAGCCTCGGGAGTAGCCTTTTCTTGGCCGCATTTTCCCTTTCCTTTCCGGGCATACCTCTAGGGGTGCCAACCTCAATGAACATCACGAGCAACACCGGGTCTATCACACATTCTCTTGAATCAGGGAGTACAATACCGATCCCTTCACTTGTCATCGGTCATCAATTCCAAGTTCGACACTATCCCACCTTTCAAACATTAACTGCCCCTTATTACATTGACATTTGGGAGTCAGTTTTCCTTCCAATTGTCAAATATCGATCCCTTATTCCTAGCCGTGCATGGGTCATAGGTTTGATTTCTTATTTCATATGTGATTACAATTCATATATTTTTGTGTTTTAATCATTTGGTTAGATATATATGAGTTTAATTTTGGTGTTTTCGGTATAGGGCCAACTTATGTATAAACTATCTTCAATCGATGGTGGCCTCAATGCCCTTACACCGTCCAATAAGTTCGACAATTGTAGCTTAGGTACTTAAGTTTGGAATTTATTTGTGCAACCCCAGTGGTTACTCTCTTCTAATTGGGAGAATTATGACTAAATGAAAAATTAGATAGGGCATGTTGATGGGAGTTCTAGAGTGGCATTATTGTGAGATAATTTTTGTGAAAATAGAAGTAATAGATGAGAATATATTTTCTTTTAATCTTACTTAAGTTGAAATTACTGATAAAATTCTAACTTAAAGGGTAATGTCTGTACCCGATTTCCCTATACCCGATGTCCAAGGTTGGTGTCTAATTATAATTAATTATGTGCGGTTGATACTCCGACACTGAATAAAATATATAATATTTTTTAAAAAAAATTTAAAATTTTCTGGTATAAAATAGTGTTAAAAAATCCATACAAAACTTTTTATTAATATAGCAATTGATAAATATAAATTTAAATATTAATATACACTTCAGATGATATGTACTAAATATTTAGTTTAATAGTTTTGGGAGCATCCCAATAAATAAGTTTACCTATTCAGACCACTTTATTACGGAACCTTTCACAACATTATTTTCAAATCCTATTTTTTTAAGTGCAACCTTGGCATACTATCCTTCCAAATAACATAAATTCACCATTTTCTCTCCCTTCTCCATTTATAGGTATCAATTCTTACTTGTACCTTGATCGAATATACAATATGATTCTCCTCGTATAACTCATTCGATTTAATTTTATACACATAATATTATGCTTAAGCATAATAGGAAAATACAATTCAGGTAAGCCTTCGTTTTCTCTTTAAATTTTCTTGGGACTTATCACAATATTTCATGGATTCCTCGTGTTCATAATTGCTATTAGAACATATTTCAATCTTGTATTTTAGGTTTAACCTTAATTCCCACAAGTCAACTTGGGCCTTTGCTTGACCACTTAAATATGTGGTTCCAATTTCTTTTCTATCTTATCGAAACCTAGTACATATACAAATTCGAGCGCTAGTCCCTTTTCAATATATTGTGGAGTAGGTCATTTATAAGACATGAGTCTCTACCACATTTATGAATAACAATTTTATACTCATTCACATTTGTTCGACATTACATTCTTTTTATGAGCGTTTGGCCTAAGTCATCTGGAAAGATATGACAATAATCTCTTTTTCATAACCATTGTAACACCATATATTCCAATTTGGGAATCAAATCGAACCAAACCAAGAACTAAGGCAAAGCCGAGAAGGGAAAACTGAATTAGGATTTGAAATCGAATTGGTTTTGGAATATGGTTTGAAATCGAGATATAAGACAATGACAATGATCATGAAATACTAATGGAGAACATTTTGTAATCAGAAATCAAGGATTGGGAAAAACCTGAGTAAGAATTAGTTCAGATCGGGTTTGAACTGACTTAGGTCACAAAACTCTCCGATTTTTTAGGGAGCTAAACAAATCAGAATTTGGTAATTTTTGGGACATTTAATAGCAAAATGAACAAAATATTTTTAAAAATTTTAATTGAGCCAAGAACAAGCAGAATTGAGGATGAACCGACCAAAATATTCACTAGAAACTGGTTCAAAAACAATGCTAAACCAAACAAAGGGTTAGAACACGCGCCACACGCACGACTTCTCCATGCGTCGTGCATGTGTGCATGCACTCACCCCCTCCACCCAATTAGGCTTGTCAATTTTTTTGGTTGGGTTAGGTTTCATGCATCCCGATCTCGACTCGAGCTCGGGTTCATAAGGCCCGGACCCGAATCTGATCAAAATATGGGCCCACAAGACTCGAACTCGAATGAACCTGAACTTCGGATCTGTGCAGTGGACCCAAACCTAACACAAATTCGGGTTTGTGAGACCTGACATGCACAAACTCGAACCCAACCCAAACCTTCACGAATAAAAAAGCATCGAGTTTTGGTTTGGGTCCATTTGGACCCAAACCCAAACAAACTCGAGCTTAGGTCCATTTGGACCCGAACCCAAACAAACCCAAGTTCGGGTCCGTGCGGACTAACTTGGACCTAACCCGAGCTCGGGTCAAGTTCAGGTCAAGCGCAGGTATGAACTCGAGTCTCTGGTCCAACTACCATCAATACGTTCGACCGACCCAAACCCGATAGAAAACCTAGAGTTTTCCCGAGCAGAATTTTAAAACCCATATCTTGACAATTAATTCATTCAAAGAATTACAAGCTATGGAATGAAGAAATGGAGATACGATCAGATTACCAATAATGTAACACCAATATTTTTTAAAAAAATTGATTATAAATTACTTTAGAATTTTTTTAAATCCGACTAATTTGATTTTAAATTTGATATAAACGAACCTAATTTATTTAATTCATTATAATTAATTTAGCCGATTTAAATAAGTTAGAAGAACGAGTTAAATCCGAGGAATTAAGTGAAAATAAAAATTTTAGAAATAAATATAAATATTTATTAAATATATGTATATAAAGTTGTGAAGTAGAAATTAAATAATATAAATATATATATAATTGGATGGAAATATATTAATTATAAATAATATAAATCTTATTTTAATTCTCAAATAAATATAAATAAATAAATAATAATGAGGCCTAGACCACCACTCCTATAAATACCCACTTATGACAAAAACTTTACCATATTTCACATTTTACAAATCCTAAGTGCCATTCTCTGCTCCTCCATACTCTTCACGAACCTATGTTGCCATCGCTTATTGCTTCTCTCTATCTCATCTTGATAGAGCTCTCTCTGCCTTCCTCTCGTCACCCTCCCCAGCCTTTCAAAGCAACCATGTGTGATAATGTTGTAAAGACCTGCCCTCTTTGTGTTGAGGAGATGGATTTAACGAATTAGCAATTGGAGCCATGCAAATGTTGATATGAGATTTGTGTTTGGTGCTGAGATCATATTATGGAGATGGTAGAAAATGATGAATTAGACAGCCATGACAAAGAAAAGATTGTAGGATGGCTTCAAAATGAGAGAAAATTATTGCTAAAGTTAACATGGAGAAGAAGACAAAATAAAAAAAAAAAAACTAAGGCAAAATCTTTGGAAGGGAGGAAGCGATTTTGTAGTGTTTGGGTCATCTAGAGGAATCTTGTATACATTGTTGGATTGTCACTTAATTTAGATGATGAAGATATTCTCCAGTATAAAGAATATTTTGGTCAGTATGGGAAGGTGTTAAAGGTATCTATATCTTAGATAGCTGCAGGTATAGTTGAACAATTTCCCAACAACACTGCACTGTATATTTTACTATGTACATGGATTTACATTGGATGATAGATAAGAACCACAAAATATGGTCATGCTTGGTTGAGAAACATACTATGAAACACCTAATTGTTTATATTTACATGAAGTTGGCTCTCACGAGGATAGTTTCACCAAAGATAAAATAATATCAACTTATATAAGAGTTGAGTAGATCACTGCTAAAGTCAATATTACACATAGACGTTATGGTAATGTGCTTCCACCACCCGTTGATAACAACAGCAATGGGGCCATTGCTCCAAGAAAACCAATCACCGAGAGTGTTTTGAATAGTGCCACAACTGTTAAGGGTTCTCCACCTAATGGAAGCACTGTTAGATCCATAGGCCTTCCAGTTCTAGACAAATTATATTGCACCATCTTCACGAGTTTTTGGTCGAGGGGAGTTGGTCATAAATCTTGTGTAGATAAAAACGCGATATCTAAAGTGTTACTTCATCGTTGATATACTCTCTGTCATTCTAGCTCCCTAGATTGTTGTTTGGAAGTTCTTGCATAGATCAAAAGGGTCGGAGGTCTTAAACACAAAACATGAGCTTTTGAAGCTAGTATTCGTTTAGTACATCTCGAGATTCGTCCGATTCATACCTTTGACCTCTGAGGTGAAGAAGACAGCATGAGTCTTCGTTGAAAGTGCTTTGGCTAGAGCTGCATACTATCTCCGGCTGTGGAAAGGAAGGATGATTGTTGGAAGAAAGCATTCTCTAAAATAAGACCTATATGTATAAAAGAATTCTTGTAGTGTGGTAACAAACATATCTTAGTATATGAGAAGTGGAATCAATTAATGAGAGAGCCCAACACCCTATAAGTCAATGGAGTTATACGGGGAATGACTTTTACCGATGCCAAGCCTGATGAGTACACTTATTCTTATCTCTTGAATGCTTGCATCAAATCTAGGGATTGTTTAGAGGCAGAAAGCAAGTACATGGGATAATTTTGAGAAACGGGTACTGCTCCAATGTGGTTGGGGCCCACATGGTGTTCGATGAAATAGGTGAGAGGAAAGTCATATTATGTAATACGTTGCTCTCTAGGTATGTTAGGCAGGGATATTGATATCGCGTGGAAAGTCTTCCGTGAGATGCCTAAGAAAAATGTAGTGTCATGGACAATCTTAATTGTGCAAAGAACGAAAATTGAAGAATGCTCTATCTCTGTACTATAAGATGCATGTAAAACTGGATCAAGTAGTTCTCATCGCAGTCTTATCAGCTTGTGTGGAGCTAGAAGACTGAATCTTGGTATATGGATTCACCCCTATGTTGTAGAGAAATTTTGTGCCAAGAATAAAGTTGTGCTGGTTTCTCTCAGCAATACAATCATATACATATATGTTGGGTGTGCCTTGATAGATCAAGCTTATAAAGTGTTTAGGCTCATGCCAAGAAAGGGTCAGGTTATACTATGGAAAATGTTGTTAACTAGAACAGAACAAGGGGTTTAGAAAGAGAGAGGAGCATGAATAGGGCAAATAGTGTCAAAAGTAACAGGGAAAGAGATAAAATCATCCGTGAGATAATTAGGGAGGAGAAGAAGAGGGAGGCAAGCAATATTGGAACAATACAAAAATAAGCATAAATTAGAGTGTAAATCAGATTCTGCACTGATTGAGGTCTACAAGCGCAATGATGATATATGTATGCAGCTGCATCAGAAATGACTTTTAACAAAAAGTTCTTATCTTTATATTTATGGGTTGCACGAAGAAAATTCACACATGATGGTGCAGGAGGAACCATTTGCACTCAGGATCCCTCTGGGATGAACATATCCTCGGATGAAAGGTGAGTGAGATTTCTAACATCGGTACTAATTGGACCGATGATGAAATAGTACTCGCAATCTTCTATATTTTATTAATTAAAATATTTTAAAAATATATTTCCCCTTGACTGTGAGAACCAAGCAAAAAAATTATTTTGGGGGGAATATATTATGCATAGGGATTATAATGTCCCAATGGGCCCAAGGCCACGATTTTTAAAAAGAAGTGGGTCCAAGGCCAATGGGCATGGGCATAGGCCCGCCGACAAGATAAGGATTTTATGCTGGAAGATTCTAAAAAAAAAAATTGATGAATTGTGTGTGATCTGGTTATAGTGCCGAAGCTGGACAGACGAACCCGTTGGGGTAGTAGCTGCTAAGTCGAAGCCGTGTTATTGAACTCATTGGGCTAGTAGTTATGAAGCATAAGTTAGGTTGTCGGTTCCGTTGGGCTAGTAACACAAAAGACAATGACTATAACAAATAAAAACTATCGATCTTGCATGCGTGAGATGCAATGCTATCAAGACACCTGGTATGGGGTAGTGGTAGTTCCAAGGGCTGCTAGATGACCTAGAGAGCATAAGGGCGGTCCGTCATCTAGTAAGTCAAGAAGCTCTGGGAGCTTCCTACACATGGAGACCGAGACAGTAGGGGAAAAGAGGTGTCATCCCACAAAGTGGACATAAAGTATGGCTAGTGTAAAACCCTTCATTTTGTAATGAGAAAAATCAGGAAAGAACCGGTTAATGTGATCTTTAAACCGAATTGGTCTACAAGCCCGACTATTAGGGGACGAAAAAATTCGAGAATTTCTAACTTCCATGTGACTAAAAAATATTCATAAACTTGGGAAAAGAACCCTAGGAAGATATGAGAAAGAAAGACCGAAGCAGTTCAAGAGAACCGGGTTTGAACCGGTTTATGAATCGGGTTGATTCATGAACCGAAGCCAATAGAGAATGGGTGAACTAGAAAGCTTATGAATCCCTTGTGATTCATAGAGAACATATAATCCTTGGGAAAGAACCTTAGAACAATGTGGGAGAGAAAAATCAGATCAGTTCGGGTGAACCGGACCCGAACCGGTTTAAGAAGCGAGCCGATTTATGAATTAGAATTTATAAAAAGATGATAAACCGGGAATCTTTTGGATCCTAAGTGACCTATGGAGTCACAAAAGTCATGAAAATGGACTAGAGGAAGAATTGGGAAGGAAAACCAAACTAGTTCAGGTGAACCGGACCTGAACCGGATTGAATCGGTTTGGACTGGTTTGAGTCACTATTGAACCGGATGCTAAATTCATTTTTCTAGGTGGGTTAAAAATTTCTAATTCAAGATTTGAGACCACCATTGGATAGAGAATGAATTTAGAAATTTTTAGATTTGAAAAACTCGGTCGAATGGAGAGGGGGGGAGGGGGAGGGTGAACCGTCCGATTTAAGCTTGAACTCGGTTCGGAACAATGTCATCTTCTTCCTCAGGATGACAACACTGTTCACTCACCGGGAAATTGAAGAAACGCCAATGAAGAAGAAACGTCTCCATTTGGTACGTTTCAAGTCATCAATTCCTGTCATAACGGTGCCAAACAGACGGCCAACGGGTTCCCGAGCTCCCTATATAAAGAGCCCCTCTCCATTCGTCCTCTTCACACCTGAAAAGCTCACTCTCTCTCAGTTGCTTAGCTTTTCGGTGAAGCTTGAACCAGAGCTCTAATATAGGGTCAATTCTGAGCCAAAGAAGGCGAGGTCGGGTTCATTAGAACTGGGGAGAAGTCAGCTACACGATGGTAGCATCTGTTCGTCTCGAGTTGCCGAAGAAGCGCCGGTGTGATCAAATAGTGAAGCAGCTCTAATGGACCGAAGCTGCCCTGTTTTGGCAGAGTTGAAATTGGCCAATTTGAGCCCTCCTCAGGTCAAACCAAGCTCTCTCGACACCTCCTCAGCCCTTCCACGGCCGAATTAGGACCGAAAGGTAAGCCAATTTGGCTACTCTTTACAATTTTAGATCGTTGTTAGAGAGAGAATCGGCCGAATTTCAATGAAGAAATTCTAATCCAATGTGACATCAATTGATTTCATTCTTGATCCTAGGAAGAACCTCTGGAGTAGAGCTACGTGTCCAGATAGAAAGCTCCGACCGCCGTGCCCTCACCGCTAAGAAATCGAAACTTTCTCTCTCTACAGTCTATTTTCCAGCGAAGCTCCGTTTGAGCTCGTTCCGACATTAAAATCTGTGATTCAAAGTTTGTTAGAATTGTACAAACATTTAGGAACTTAATTTCAACTACAATTTCAACAATTAGTGGTGTTTGATTGGTCAATTTGATGAAATCAAATTCAGCAGTGTTGAAGAGTTCAAATTGGGGGAAAATTTAGGGATTTTCAAAAATTTGAACGAACAAAATGTAATTTTCTAAAATTGAGGGTCAATTTGTCATGATAAGAATATTAGAGGGCCAATTGAGAAATTTTAGAATTTTTGGGGCAAAATTTACCATTTTTCTAAAGAAGGGGCAAAATGGTAATTTTGGAAAAATTGAGGGACCAAATTGGAAATTTGGGAAATTAAACCTATTTGTGCGAAAATAAATAATTTGAGGTCCTAAGATAAAATTTAAAAGTTTTAGGACTCAAATTTGGGAAAAACCCAGCAATAGGGACTTAAAGTTAAAGAAAAATAACTGTAGGGACCTAATTGCAAATATATGTAAAGTTGGGTTTTTCTCATTCATTTGGAATGAATGAGTGCTATTAGGCCAAAGAATAATGAATAATTATGTTCGTTTCATGTAGGAGAACAAGACATCGGGAATGCCAGTCGAGGTTCAGCTTGCTAAGGACGGAACCCGACTAAGTGGAATTTCACTGCACTACCGGGTGAGTGGGATTATATATCATACCCGGTTGGGGATGATAAGTACCTCGGTATAAAAACACATTGTTTAGTGGAATTTTAATCATCACAACTTAAAGAAAGTGATGTGAAAACCATGCAGAAAAACTAATTACCGGTTGTAAGTAGATCATACTCGGTTGGTATGATGAGACTTCCTCGAAGGAAGTTGAAAACCCATTCATCAGTCATGAACGGAGATGTCCTTATACCGATCAGTATAATGAACAAATAAAACCTATTTTGTTGGAAGTGTTCTCCCCTGACTGTGTGCCAATGCTTAAACTATTTGGGAGACCTTATTGATGGGAGCTCGAATAGCTCTTATAGGCGAGGGGCCTCGGTTTTGGAACTTGTGGGCTAATATGTCCTGTTTTTGTAAAACTCGAACAGTGGGCCATAGGCCAATGGACACAAGCAGGAGCTCATAAACGAACATGATATATATGCCATAAAACTTAATAAGTGAATTGTTTGGTCATGGTACCAAGGCAGGTCTGACATACTTAGTCAACTAGTAACAGTACGACATGACGGGTCTCCGGACCAGTCAAGACAAACAGCTACAGGATGAGTTAAAGGTCAGGACCGTTGAGAAAAATGGCACCACGTATTACATGGAAATTTAAGAAAAACTTTGCTTGTGCATGCACTATGAGTACAAGATCATCAAGACGCCCATGATGGGTAGTGATGTGTCCTAAGGGCCCTGGACGGTGAGTATAAGGGCAGATCGTCGTTCCAGGTGTTTGTGCAAAATTTGGAGTAGCACCAAGCACATGAGATCGAGGTGGGGACATGATGAGGTCTCTGTGCTCATATGAACATGAAGAAGCGATTTTGGGATGAAGGGTCAGATGTCGCGTACATCCACTCATTCCCAGGGTAAAAGTGGTTGTGCTTCTATCCGGGTGGCCAGGAAAGTCGCTCCGAAGCCACTAGTGGGTTCAGTAGTCGTACTGACCTGCGAATGTATGTAACCTTCATGATGAAGGATGTGTGTTGGGTGATGACACACCGTGGTAATGAAGAAATGATGGAAAAACCTAAATTTTTAAATGAAGGGATCTTGAAAAGAAAGGAGTCTCGCACACTACATATAAATGTTTTTCTTAAAAGTTAAAAGCTTTGAATCCCATTCATTGAGTAGTTGTACTCACCCCCTCCCTTATACCCCTTTCAGGAAGTCCCAGAAAGCCAATTCTTAAGAGACTTGCGCAATTAAATGCCTGCAAGACAGGTACGATTAATTTAAATTACTATGCATTTTTTATTTATGATATTCCTAAAAAAAAGTGCAGATTTAAAGAATGCCTTACTTTTTATGGTTTATAATACAAGGGGAAACCCTTTAATAAACTAGGAGCGTGGCGGGTTGATCACGGGGATCCAATCAAATCGGGTTGTGGCATGACAAATAGAGTGGTATCAGAGTCCATTTCCTCGAATACATAGTAAAGACTAGAAAATATAGTAACTAATAGGACTATTTTAAATTTGACAGAAATGGCTCCAAAGAAAGGAACCAAGAGAACTAGGGCTGCCGTCTCCAATACCGCCCAGCCGCCCCTACCGGTAGAGACTCCTAGAGTAGCCCAGACAACTCCTCCTGGACTCAGCAGGGAGCATCAAAGATTGTACGAGGAGTTCACCCATGTATTTGGCCAACCTAACCTCACTCCTGAGGCAGGTACCAACTCGCAGGTTGAACCCGAGGAAGTGCAACCCCACCCTCCCCCTACTAATCCAACCACTCCAACGGACATTCCTAGAAATCTCAAAACTCTCCGACAACTAGGATGTAAACCTTTCCTCAGAGAAAAGGATGCTGGGACTGCCATGGACTGGCTAGCCAATATCAAGAAGTTGATGGGAATTGTCCGGATACTACTAGAGGATAGGGTGATCCTAATGGAATTCTTCCTGGAAGGAAGGGCTAGACGGTGGTGGGACAATGTCCGAAACCTACATGCCACCGCCTCCACTTGGGAGCAATTTGAGGAAAGATACTCGGAGGAGTACCTGGCACCCCACCTAATAAATGAGAAGAAATAAGAGTTCATACGGCTTTGGCAAGGGATTAGTTCCATAGCAAAGTATGAAACAAAATTCAACAAGTTAAGACCCTTTGCTCTTGACCTAGCTGGACCAGCTAACATATGCCAGAGGTTTGTGGACAGTCTCAACTTGGATATTCGTGACTGTATGGGAGTATTGGGATGCTTCACAGACTTGGCAGCTGTAATTAGTATGGCTCATGAATGCGAGCGACTGGTACAAGACCCGACGTCGTCAAATGGAGGAGACGACAAGAAAAGGGGATAAGGATTTAAACCGTCAAGGAGGAAAGATAGAATGTACCAGCCCAAGGGGAGGAAACAAAAAGGTATTTCAACGAAGAAGGAACATGCCTCCACCCCTTCCTAGAGTAGTCCCTACCTTACCCCAAGGGAACCCTCGCTGTCCGAAGTGTCAAAGGAACCATGAGGGAGCATGCCATACCTGTTTCGCCTACGGACAAGCAGGACACTTTGTAAAGGATTGCCCTACTCTTACAGAGAACAGACAGAAAAACACTCTTGGACCACTTCAAGGGAACTCCAGGAACCCCAGACCGGAAGCTACGGCAAGAGTACCGGCCAGAGTATACAACCTCACTCAAGAGGAGGCTAGAGGAGACCCTAGCATTGTAGTGGGTACATCCCAAAACCCTACCAACTAGTCCAAAAGAGTCATGTAAACTAAATGTCTTTTGAATTAATAAGGAGAATTCCTTCTAAAAAATACGTTTCTTAAATCAGGGTATATATAGTTGTAGGGACAACCAATTTATGCTCTTTTTTACTCTAGAGCAGAGCGATCATTTATCAAGGAAGAGTTGGTTTCTAAGTTACCCCTTGAGCTCACTCCTCTTGTATAAAGCCTTAACATCCTTACACCCTTAGGAGAAGGTCTGAATAGAAATAAACAACTAAAGGGGTGTGAGATTGAAATTGGAGGAATTAAACTTGAGGCTGACTTGATTCTGTTATCTCTAAGACAAGTGGAAGTAATCCTGGGGATAGACTGGCTGAGTAATCATCAGGCAAGGTTGGACTGTAGAAGGAAGACAGTAACTTTTCATACCTCCAAGACTAAGGGACTAAAGTTCCAGGGAGATAAAAGGAAAAGTGGAGTACAATTTGTGTCCCACCTGAAGGTTCAAAAGATGATTTAGAAAGAATGTAAAGTTGTGCTGGCCATGGTAGTAAATGAAGATTTTGAAGAAAAGAAATCGGAAGACTTTCCGGTTGTCAGACATTTTCCCGAAGTTTTTCCAGAAGAGCTACCTGGACTACCTCCAAGTCGCCAAGTGGAGTCTACTATATAAATAATCCTAGGAACCAACCCCATATCCCAAGCCCCATATCGCATGGCTCCGACAGAGCTGAAAGAACTAAAGGAACAGCTGGATGAATTATTGGAAAATGATTTTATATGTCGAAGTCAGTCTCCATGGGGTGCTCCTATTTTGTTCATGAAGAAAAAGGATGGGAGTATGAGACTATGTATTGATTACAGGAAGCTGAATTAGGTCACCATCAAGAACCGATATCCACTCCCAAGAATAGATGAATTGTTTGATCAATTAAAAGGAGTATCCTACTTCTCAAAAATAGATCCTCGATCAGGCTACCACCAATTAAGGATTAGAGAAGAGGACATCCCTAAAACGGTGTTTCAATCCAGATATGGACACTATGAATTTTGAGTGATGTCGTTTGGATTAACGAATGCCTCTGCAGCTTTCATGGACCTTATGAACCGCGTGTTCCAACCTCATCTGGATAGGTTCGTGATAGTATTCATAGGTGATATCCTTATATACTCACGAACCAGGTTGGAACATGAAGAGCAGCTGCTACCACATTTACCTTTCTGGGTAGTATTCTATCACCAGATCATAATCCTTCACCAATTCTAGTCATCTCCTCTGACGAAGATTTAACTCCTTCTGAGTTAGGAAGTACTTAAGGCTCTTGTGATCTGTGTATATCTTGCACTTTACCCCGTAAAGGTAGTGTCGCCATATCTTCAATGCAAACACTATTGTAGCTAATTCCAAATCGTGTGTCGGGTAATTTCTCTCATGCATCTTCAGTTGTCACGAGGCATACGCGATAACCTTCCCTTGTTGCATTAAAACACATCCCAGTCCTTGTCCCGAGACATCACTATAGACTGTGTACTCTCCAGCAGTAGGGTCGGGTAAGGAGAGCACCATTGCAGTTGTCAGTCAAGTCTTTAACTGCTGAAAAGACTTTTCACAATCCTCATCCCATTTATACTCAACTCCCTTCCTGGTGAGTCGAGTTTGAGTAGTTTCTATTTTAGAAAAGTCTTGCACAATCCTCCTATAGTAACCTGCCAATCTTAAGAAACTTCTAATTTCTATAGGATTCCTTAGAGCTTTTCATTCTGATATAGCTTCCACCTTGGCTGAATCCACCTTAACTCCGTCCTTAGATACGATGTGCCCTAAGAATCCTACTTCTTGCAACCAGAATTCACACTTGGAAAACTTTGCATATAATTGGTTTTCCTTCAAGATTTCCAATGTGATTGCTAGCTGCTCTTCGTGTTCCAACCTGGTTCCTGAGTATATAAGGATATCATTTATGAATACTATCACGAACCTATCCAGATGAGGTTGGAACACGCGGTTCATAAGGTCCATAAAAGCTGTAGGGGCATTCGTTAATCCAAACGGCATCACTCGAAATTCATAGTGTCCATATCTCGATTAAAACACCGTTCTGGCGTTAAAATCTACGATTTCAAAGTTCCTTATAATCGTATGAACATGTAGGAACTTAATTTCAACTCCAACTTCAACAATTTGAGCTGTTTGATCGGTCAATTTGATGAAATCAAATTCGTTAGTGTTGAAGAGTTGAAATTGGGGGAAATTTGGGAATTTTTTGAAATTCGAAGGACTTAAATGAAATCTTATGAAATTGAGGGCCAATTGGGCATGGAAATAATGTTGGAGGACCAATTGAGAAATTTTAGAATTTTGGGGGCAAAACATACCATTTTTGTAAAGGAAGGGCAAAATGGTAATTTTGGAAAAGTTGGAGGACCAAATTGGAAATTTGAGAAATTAATCCCCTTTTAGTGAAATGGAATAAATTGAGGTCCTATGATAAATTTTAGAAGTTTTGTGACTCAATTTGAGGAAAAACCGACAATAGGGACTTAAAGTTAAAGAGAAATAACTTTAGGGACCTAATTGCAAATAAATAAAAGTTTGACTTTCTCATTCATTTGGAATGAATGAAGGCGATTAGGCCAAAGGATAATGAACCGAGATGTTCATATCGAGTAGGAACAGGAAGTACCAGGAACGCCAGCAAGGACAAGCTCCCGTGAATACAAAAAACCAGTCTAGTGGAATTCATGGCATTAACGGGTGAGCGGGTTTACTAACATCATACCCAGTTGGGATGATGAGCACAACTTAAAATTAAAAACCATTTACCAGTTGTGAGTGAAAATTTTACATCATACCCGGTTAGGCAATGATACGTACCTCGGTATGAAAACCCATTATTAAGTAGTATTTTAAACTTCACTACTTAGAGGAAGTGATGTGAAAATCATGTGGAAAAACTACTTCACGGTTGGAAGTAGATCATACCCGGTTGGTATGATGAGACTTCCTCGAAGGAAGTTGAAAACCCGTTGATCGGTTATGAACGGATGTATCCTTATACCCGGGCGGTATAATGGATAGAGAAAACATATGTTTTCCCTTGACTGTGTGCCAATGCTAAAACAATTTGGAAGACCTTCTCGATGGGAGCTCGAATAGCTCTGATAGGCCGGGGGCCTTGGTTTTGGAACTTGGGGGCTAAATGCCCGATTTTGAAAATCTCGTACAGTGGGCCCAAGGCCAGTTGGCACGAGCAGGAGCTCGTAAACGAACATGATATATGTGCCATAAAACTTAATAAGTGAATTGTTTGGCCATGGTACCAAGATAGGACCGACATGCTCAGTCAACTAGCGGCAGTACGACATGATAGGTCGACGGACTAGTCAAGACAAACAGCTGCGGGTTGAGTTGAGAGTCAGGGCCGTTGGACTAGTTGCATCACAGATTACATGGCAATATGAGAAAACATTGATTGTGCAGGCACTGTGAGTACGGGATCATCAAGACGTCCATGAGGGGTAGTGATGCGTCCTAAGGGCACTAGACAACCTGGTGGCTATAAGGGCAGTTCATCGTTCCAGGTGTCTATGCGAAATCTGGAGTAGCACCAAGCACATGAGACCAGGGTGGGGACAGGATGAGGTCTCTGCCTTCATACGAACACAAAGAAGTGATTTTGGGATTGTGGGTTGGATGTCGTGTACATCCACTCATTCACAGGGTAGAAGCGGTCGTACTTCTATCCGGGTGGCAGGAAAAGTCGCTCCAAAGCCACTAGCGGGTTCAATAGTGATACTGACTTGCGAATATGTGTAACCTTCATGATGAAGGATGTGTGTTGGATGATGACACACCAGTAACTAAGAAATGGTGGAAAAACCTAAATTTTTAAACGAAGGGATTTTTGAAAAAGAAAGGAGTCTGGCACACTCCAATAATAATTATTTTCTTAAAAGTCAAAATCTTTTAAAAACCCATTCACTGAGTAGTCATACTCACCCCTTCTCTTATATCCCTTTTAGGAAATCCCGGAAAGCCTACGCTTAAAGACCATCAACTAAGATGCATGTAAGGTAGGTATGTAAAGTTTTAAATTTCATGCAGTTTTGATTATGCTATTCTAGGAAAAGGTGATGGTTAGAGTATGCCTTACTCTTTACGGTTTACAATAAGGGGAAACCCATTAATAAACCGGGAGAGTGGCGGGTTGATCATGTGGATCCGACCAAACTGGGTCGGGGCGTGACAAGTGGTCCATCGACCTGTCATGTCGCACTGCTGCTAGTTGATTGAGCATGTCAGTCCTATCTTGGTACCATGGCCAAACAATTCATTTATTAAGTTTTATGGCACATATATCATGTTCATTTATGAGCTCTTGCTCATGCCAACTGACCTTGGGCCCACTGTACGAGATTTTCAAAATCGGGCATTTAGCCCCCCAAGTTCCAAAACCGAGGCCCCCAGCCTATAAGAGCTATTCCAGCTCTCGTCAAGAAGGTCTCCCAAATATTTTAAGTATTGGCACACAGTCAGGGGAGAACACTTCTGAAAAAATAGGTTTTCACTGTCCATTATACCAACCAGTATAAGGACATCTCCGTTCATAACCAATGAACAAGTTTTCAACTTCCTTCGAGAAAATCTCATCATACCAACTGGGTATGATCTACTTACAATCGGTAAGTAGTTTTTTTCTGCATAATTTTCTCATCACTTTCTCTAAGTGGTGATGATTAAAATACCACTAAACAGTGGGTTTTTATACCGAGGTACTTATCATCCCCTACCGGGAATGATATAAAATTTCCACTCACAACCGTTAAGTGGTTTTTATCTTTAAGTTATGCTCATCATTCCAACCGAGTATGATGTTAGTAAACCCACTCACAACAGGTAAGTGGTTTTTAACTTTAAGTTGTGCTCATCATCCTAACCGGGTATGATGTTAGTAAACCCACTTACAACAGGTAAGTGGTTTTTAATTTTAAGTTGTGCTCATCATCCCAATCGGGTATGATGTTAGTAAACCCATTCATAACCGGTAAGTGGTTTTTAACTTTAAGTTGTGCTCATCATCCCAACTGGGTATGATGTTAGTAAACCCACTCACAACCAGTAAGTGGTTTTTAATTTTACGTTGTGCTCATCATCCCAACCGGGTATGATGTTAGTAAACCCACTCACCCGTTAATGCCGTGAATTCCACTAGACCGGTTCTTGGTATTCACGCGAATTTGACCTTGCTGGCATTCCCGATACTTCGTGTTCCTACATGATATGAACATCTTGGTTCGTTATCCTTCAACCTAATTGCCTTCATTCATTCCAAATTAATGAGAAAGTCAAACTTTCATTTATTTGCAATTAGGTCCCTAAAGTTATTTCTCTTTAACTTTAAGTTCCAAATGCCGATTTTTCCTCAAATGAGTCTCGAAACTTCTAAAATTTATCATAGGACCTCAATTTATTCCATTTCACAAAAAGGGGTTTAATTTCCCAAATTTCTAATTTGGTCCCCCAACTTTTCCAAAATTACCATTTTGCCCTTCCTTTACAAAAATGGTAAATTTTGCCCCAAAAATTTCAAAATTCCTCAATTGGTTCCTCCAACATTATTTCCATGCCCAAGTGACCCTCAATTTCATAAAATTTCATTTTGGTCCTTTGAATTTCGAAAATCCCCAATTTTTCCCCAATTCCAACTTCTTAACACAACCGAATTTAATTTTATCAAATTGACACATCAAACATTTCAAATTGTTGAAATTGAAGTTGAAATTGAGTTTCTACATGTTCATATGACTCTTTAGAAATGTGAATCGCAAGTTTTAACGTCGGGATGAGCTCAAACGGAACTTTGCCGAAAAATGAACTATAGAGAGAGAAAGCATTGATTACTCACTGGTGAAGGCACGCCGATCCGAGCTTTCAATCTAGGCAGATAGCTCTTATCCTGAGGTTCATCCTAAAATCAAGAATCACATCAATTGATGCGGAATTGTATTAGAATTTCGTCATTGAAATTCGGTCGACTCTCTCTCTAGAACCGATCGAAAATTGTAAAGGGAGCCGAATTGGCTTACCTTTCGATCCTAATTCGGCCGTGGAAAGGCTGAGGAATGTTGGGAGGACTTGGTTTAGCCTGAGGAGGTCTTGAAATGGTTGATTTCAGCTTGGCCGAAATAGGGCAGCTTCGGTCCATCGGAGCTACTTCACTATTCCATCATGCCGACGCTTCTCCAATGATTCTCGGATTGACTGGAGTTTGCTATCAGATAGCTGTCTTCTCCCCGGTTCTAAAGGGCTCGACCTCTCCTTCCGAGGTTAAAGTCGAAACATTAGTTCGAGTTTCACTAGGAAATGGAGCAGTAGAGAGAAAGAGAGAAGTGTTCAGGTGTGAGGAGAATGAATGGGGAGAGATTTATTACTAGTATTAATATTGACATAAATTATTGGTATTGATTTCAATAATTTAATTTCAGTATTAAATTATTTGTATTAATTATAATAATTAAATATATATTAATTTATGGCCATTTATGATAAGGCGTATGTTAGCATAAAAAATTCAGGTTACAAAAAAAATTCATACTTTCCAAGAGGTCACCCATCCTCACACTACTCTCAAGCAAGCACGCTTAACTTCAAAGTTCTTATGGATTCTTATTCATCTGAACCAATTTGATTTTTCTTTTCTAATTTATCTTAAATTTCTTTTCCAAGGTTTAATGAACCATTTGGATCACCCGGAAGTAGTAAATTTCCAAATTGCTTGTTCCCAAATGATCGGGTTTGTAAACCGGCTCGGTTTTCTTACTCGGGTTGACCGGTTTTTTCCCGGTTTTCCTTAACTCAAAAGTGCAGGGTTAACAACTCTCCCCTCCTTTTAGGAGTTTTGTCCCCAAAACTTAATTTTCCACCTTGCATGAGGAACCATTTTCTTTGATGTCCATTTGTTGTTTGCTTAACATGCAAACTCTTCTCTTGTTCTTTCAATTAGTCCTTTTTACATCCTTCACTTAAGAAATTTCTTTTCCTTTATATTATTTACTCCCCCCATGGCGTTTATCATAATGAGACATACCTTACTTCAGGGTATATTCTTAGATTTATATCTTTATTTGCTTAGAGCACATTCTTCCCTTTGAGGTTTTGTACTCAAGATTGGGAATTCCAAGATACCTAACCATTCTCGTGTCTAGTTAACCCCTTGGTCGTTGAAACCTTTAGCTTAATGTTCTTTCGGGCGTTACGTACTTGTTTCCACGGTTTTCTTTATTATCACTTTTTCGTCCTATTTTGACCCTTCCTCCATTATAATAGTTGTCAATTATAACTTCGGTCCAAATTGTTATATTTGATCTCGTCATGCTTATTAGCCGACTCTTCCTTACTTTGAGTCATATTCTCCTCGAGTTGTTGGGCTTACATGCCCTTACAGCATGGCATTTTCTAGGACTCGTCTCTGTCAATTTGATTTCTAGAAAATCTCCTGAAGTGTGTCTCTTAGCTTTTAGACCTTTCAGGGATTGTATAATTTCATTCCTCTTTCCTTTTGATAGTATTCCTCAACTATCCTTTTTTTAACCATTATTAACTTCACTTACTCAATTGTGTTGGTTCTCCTTACCCACTCGTTCCTTTTCGTCTTCCTTATTGAGTATTTCCGGTTCCAATTAATTAAATTTTCAGATGTTTTACCGACATGTTGGGTTTCGTCCTTTCTTAGATCCATCATCATTCCCAATGATATCCTCTACTCAAGGGTTTTCCTTTGGCCTTAATCCCCTTTGATTTGTTCACAACCATTTCACAATTCTTTATTTTTCTAGTCCAGTCATTGGCAGCTGTATCACTCGTTCTTCATGCTCATGCTATTATCCATCATAGAGTATAGTCTTTACTACATCTCATTCCTTCTTAGGGTTTTGTTTATTCTATTTGGCTGTCTGTCGTTATTAGTTTTCCTCTTTCTACTTGGTTCTCCTATTCCCTCCAAACAGGTCAGCCTGGGCCATTACGATACTTCCGTCCTTGGAAACATTTCCTAATTAAGGGTTGGTTCCTTTCACTCCACATTGTGTCCATCCGCCCATCAATAATTCCTTTATTTTAATTTTTTTTCTTAGGACCTCATTTTTCCTTGGTATCAACTTTTCCATCTCAACGAACATTTCATTTGTGAGCTTATCGTTCCTTCTATTTTGGTTGGTTCCATTTCCTCTCAATTGGGATACACATGTCTTTTTGGGGCTTCCTTTCTTTGTAGAATTCTTTCCCTTTCTTCGGACATTCCTTTTTACATTTGCTCTGGGGGATTTCTACTCTTGATGTTGTCTTCTCCTGTTTACCTTTACTCCTCAGGTCTTGCAGGACATCTTTTATACTCTATCCGCATCCTCATTCATACCCAATACCTGTCTATTTCCTTAGGCCATATTCCTAGTAAGATCACATCCTTAGAAGATAGAGTTTTGGGGAATTTGAATCTTTTATTAACATGGGGATACAAAAAGGTTGGGCACTCAGCCCTATCATAGAAAATGGTCACAAATTAACTAGGGAGCTATGAAATTCTTGATAAGCATCCTCCTTTATACTTAGGGTTGTACCATCAATAGGTCCTAGCACCATTCTCCAGGATGCTTCCCCATTTGGTCTTTCGACATTTTTGCTAGGTCATAGGCATTTGGGAAGCTTCTAGGGTTGTCTCCCTACGAAGGTAGGGTTTTGAGTAGAGCCCTTCCAAGTTTTCTTGGTTCCTCTCCTGGGAGCCATCTGAAAATTTTAGGATAAATCCTATTAATTACTATATTTTCTAATCTTGATTATGTATTTGAGGAAACAAGCTCTGATACCACTCTAGTTGTCACACCCCGACCCGGTTTGATCGGATCCCCATGATCAACCCGCCACTCTCCCGATTTATTAAGGGATTTCCCCTTATTGTAAACCGTAAAGAGTAAGGCGTCCTTTAACCTGCACCTTTTCCTGGAATAGCATAATCAAAACTGCATGAAATTTAAAACTTTACATACATGTCTTACAGGCATCTTAGTTGACGGTCTTTAAGGGTAGGCCTTCTGGGATTTCCTGAAAGGGATATAAGGGAGGGGGTGAGTACGACTAATTAGTGAATGGGTTTTTAAAAGCTTTTGACTTTTAAGAAAAACATTTCTATAGAGTGTGCCAGACTCTTTTTTTTTAAAATCCCTTCGTTTAAAAATTTGGAATTTTCCACCATTTCTTAGTTACCTGTGTGTCATCACCCAACACACATCCTTCATCCTGAAGGTTACACATATTCGCAGGTCAGTATCACTATTGAACCCGCTAGTGGCTTCAGAGCGACTTTTTCTGCCACCCGAATAGAAGTACGACCACTTCTACCCTAGAATGAGTGGATGTACGTGACATCTGACCCACAATCCCGAAATCACTTCTTCATGTCCATATGAGGACAGAGACCTCATCTTGTCCCCACCCCAGTCTCATGCGCTTGGTGCTACTCCAGATTTCGCACAGACAACTGGAACGACGAGCTGCCCTTATAGCCACCAGGTTGTCTAGTGCCCTTAGGACACATCACTACCCCTCATGGGCATCTTGATGATCCTGTACTCATAGTGCATGCACAAACAATGTTTTCTCTTATTGCCATGTAATCTGTGGTGCCACTGGTCCAACGGCCCCAACTCTCAACTCAACTCGCAGTTGTTTGTCTTGACTGGTCCGTCGACCTATCATATCGCACTGCCGCTAGTTGACTGAGCATGTCGGTCCGATCTTGGTAACATGGCCAAACAATTCATTTATTAAGTTTTATGGCACATATATCATGTTCATTTACGAGCTCCTGCTCGTGCTAACTAGCCTTGGGCCCACTGTACGAGATTTTCAAAATTGGGCATTTAGCCCCCAAGTTCCAAAACCGAGGCCTCCGGCCTATAAGAGCTATTTGAGCTCCCGTCAAGAAGGTCTCCCAAATATTTTAAGCATTGGCACACAGTCAGGGGAGAACACTTCCGACAAAATAGGTTTTCACTGTCCATTATACCAACCAGTATAAGGACATCTCCGTTCATAATCGATGAACTGGTTTTCAACTTCCTTCGAGCAAGTCTCATCATACCAACTGGGTATGATCTACTTACAATCGGTAAGTAGTTTTTTTCTGCATAATTTTCTCATCACTTTCTCTAAGTGGTGATGATTAAAATACCACTAAACAGTGGGTTTTTATACCGAGGTACTTATCATCCCCTACCGGGAATGATATAAAATTTCCACTCACAACCGTTAAGTGGTTTTTATCTTTAAGTTATGCTCATCATTCCAACCGAGTATGATGTTAGTAAACCCACTCACAACAGGTAAGTGGTTTTTAACTTTAAGTTGTGCTCATCATCCTAACCGGGTATGATGTTAGTAAACCCACTTACAACAGGTAAGTGGTTTTTAATTTTAAGTTGTGCTCATCATCCCAATCGGGTATGATGTTAGTAAACCCATTCATAACCGGTAAGTGGTTTTTAACTTTAAGTTGTGCTCATCATCCCAACTGGGTATGATGTTAGTAAACCCACTCACAACCAGTAAGTGGTTTTTAATTTTACGTTGTGCTCATCATCCCAACCGGGTATGATGTTAGTAAACCCACTCACCCGTTAATGCCGTGAATTCCACTAGACCGGTTCTTGGTATTCACGCGAATTTGACCTTGCTGGCATTCCCGATACTTCGTGTTCCTACACGATATGAACATCTTGGTTCATTTACCTTCGGCCTAATTGCCTTCATTCATTCCAAATGAATGAGAAAGTCAAACTTTCATTTATTTGCAATTAGGTCCCTAAAGTTATTTCTCTTTAACTTTAAGTTCCAAATGCCGATTTTTCCTCAAATGAGTCTCGAAACTTCTAAAATTTATCATAGGACCTCAATTTATTCCATTTCACAAAAATGGGTTTAATTTCCCAAATTTCTAATTTGGTCCCCAACTTTTCCAAAATTACCATTTTGCCCTTCCTTTACAAAAATGGTAAATTTTGCCCCAAAAATTTCAAAATTCCTTAATTGGTTCCTCCAACATTATTTCCATGCCCAATAGACCCTCAATTTCATAAAATTTCATTTTGGTCCTTTGATTTTCGAAAATCCCCAATTTTCCCCCAATTCCAACTTCTTAACACAGACGAATTTGATTTTATCAAATTGACCCATCAAATGTTTCCAATTGTTGAAATTGAGTTTCTACATGTTCATACGATTCTTTAGAAATGTGAATCGCAAGTTTTAACATTGGGACAAGCTCAAACGGAGCTTCGCCAGAAAATGAACTATAGAGAGAGAAAGCTTCGATTACTCACTGGTGAAGGCACGACGGTCCGAGCTTTTGATATGGGTAGATTGCTCTCGTCCTGAGGTTCATCCTAGAATCAAGAATCACATCAATTGATGTGGGATTAGATTAAAATTTTGTCATTAAAATTCAGTCGACTCTCTCTAGCACCGATCGAAAATTGTAAAGGGAAGTCGAATTGGCTTACCTTTCGGTCCTAATTCGGCCGTGGAAAGGGTGAGGAAGTGTTGGGAGGGCTTGGTTTGGCCTGAGAAGGGCTTGAAATGGCCGATTTCAGCTTGGCCGAAATAGGGCAGCTTCGGTCCGCCGGAGCTGCTTCAGTATTCCATCATGCTGGCGCTTTTCCAACGATTCTCGGATTGACTAGAGTTTGCTATCAGATAGCTGTCTTCTCCCCAGTTCTAAAGAGCTCGACCTCTCCTTTCGAGGTTAAGAAAAATGTTTAAGTCGAAACTCTGGTTCGAGCTTCACTGGGAAATGGAGCAGTAGAAAGAGAGAGAAGTGTTCAGGTGTGAGGAGAATGAATGGGGATAACCTCTTTATATGGGTGTAAAATCATGTATTAAATGGGAGAGATTTGTTACTAGTATTAATATTGACATAAATTATTGGTATTAATTTCAATAATTTAATTTCGATATTAAATTATTTGTATTAATTCCAATAATATAATTTAGGTATTAAATTATTTGTATTAATTACAATAATTAAATATATATTAATTTATGGCCATTTATGATAAGGCCTACGTTCGCATAAAAATTTTTGACCAAAATTTCGGGTTACAAAAATAATTCATACTTCCCAGTTTGGTTTTTCTCTTCTAATTTGTCTTAAATTTCTTTTCCAAGGTTTAATGGACCCTTTGGATCACCCGGAAGTTGTAAATTTCCAAATTGCTTGTTACCAAATGATCAGGTTTGTAAACCGGCTCTGTTTTCTTACTTGGGTTGACCGGTTCTTTCCCGGTTTTCCTTAACTCAAAAGTGCGGGGTTTACACCTCCATTTTTTGGTGATGAAAGGTTCATAGAGCACCACTTCGTCTTCCGACCACCAAAATTAGAGTTTTAGGTGTACTTGTAAAGCTATGAGAGTCAATTTTCCAATGCCATTTCTCTCGGCCACTAACATTAGCTCTATCATCATCGATAAAATCAAACAGTACTAGACCTTTTCTGACTAAAATTAGAGCATAAGCTTGAGTGGTCATTTATGGTGGCCTCAATGACCAACAAGGGATTCAAAAATTACACTAGTGTCCTCTTGGCCTCAACTTTTGAATTCCACCAAATTCATACGATTTGAGTAAGTATTGAGGTCGAATTAATTATATGAAATGCTAGTTAGCTTCAGTTGTAATAGAGTTTAGTAGAACGGAATTTACAGGTTTCTCCAACCTTCGTTTAAGGTGCTTAAAGTAGTCACAGACTCTTCGAAGAGTCATCTTTCGAACCGCACTAGTGTCATCGTCCCAGTGAGATTTCGGTCTTGACCCGACTTTTGCTCGATAAATTGTTAGCTTAGAATTAATCCTAATCATCACTATTCTGGCCAATCCTGACCGAACAGAGACTACATTGACCTAGGGAAAGGACAGAGGGACCTCATATCTAAGTTTAAGATATTTTGGAAATTATTTTGTTAGGGAGCAAAGGTAGGGACTAAGATGTAAATATGGATAAGTTGTAGGACCAATTTGAGAACAAATTTTCTTGGGGGATCTTTTTAAGTGTTCAAATAAAGTTTTAGGACCATTTGAAAAGATTGGGAAAGTTTTGAAACTAGGATGGCATGTTTAGAAATCAAAATGATCTAAAAGTGACAAAATAAAAAGTTTAAGGACTAGAGTGCAAGTAAGGAAATTTGTGCGCCAAAAAGTAATTTTTGGGAAGTTTAAGCACCAAAATGAGACTAAAAAAAAAGTCTAGGGAACCAAATGAAATATTGGGAGAATTTAAGGTCCCAAAAAAGAATAGTTTTAAAAAGAAGGGGTGAATAATAATTTTACCAAACTTAAGACTATTTTGCAGCAGTTTGTCCTATTCTATTACATCGCGTGTAGTGACTATTTATGCTAAGAGCAGGACCTCTAGAGTAGGACATTGTGGTCCTAGCATTCTTCATGGAAGAAGTAGTAAGAGGATAAAGCTCCTTGCACTTTTCCCAAGTGTCTTTCTAAAGCTGGCGGGTCAGAAAAATGTACTCGCACTCGCAAGTAGAGTTGATCACTAAGGCAAGCTCGGTAGGGTGCCCCATGCTCTCCATACAATAGCGAATGTTGGGGTCTTGCCCATCCAAAAACTACTGACATATGTCAGCGAGGCTTGCGTGGTCTGTAGCAAAAGCACATAGTGCGTTGAAACTGTTCTCATATTGGATTACCATTCCTTGACCCTGACGAAGTTTTAGAAACACATGCTTTTTTTTGCTCATGAGGTAGGGAGAGAAATAAACCTCAAGAAACAAACCACTTGTTGGCATTACCTTCTAGGAAAAATTCCATCATGTTCATTTTGTACTCATTCGGGACCTTAACCATTGACATAAACTTCTTCGTTGTTTGCAGCCAGTCCATGGTTGTGACAATGTCCTTCTTTGATGTGAAAACCTTGCACCGTAGTTGCCTGAGGGCCTTAAGGTTTTAGGGTGCATCAAACCCCTAGGCTTCTTGACTTGGAGTTGGCACTCCTTCCGGAGGCTGTGCTACCTCCGACACTCCCACAGATGGCACCACTGCGGGGAGAGGGACTTCTATCGGCTCCTCATCCAAGTTGTATTCCCTCATAAAGTCCCGGTATGCCCGAATATATGTGGGTGAATTTGTCCCTACGTTGGAGTTCCTAGTCGGTTCCTTTGAACCACATTCTTGCCACCTATCCCGACCTCATGACTGTTTCCTTCCTTTACCATTAAAGTTACGTTTTTTAATGGGCATGATCTTAGTCATTTTGCCCTTCTTATATGAGTTCTAAGGCTAGCCTTCTACTCATATGCATTAAGTCAAACATGCATGTATTTAATGCTTCGGTCGGTCCAATTTGACTCGCCATCAATACCCACTCACCTCAAAACATGAAAGACACTAATTTCACGGGGTTTCTGGAATTCACTGTTGATTTTGCTAGAGTGCTTCTTGTGCTCTCTATAAGGATTACAATAATATGTTTAGTTTCACATCTGACCATTTCACCGACCATACTTTTCTCATGGTTTTATGGTTTAGACCATCTAACTCTCGTCATCTGACTCATTAGCTAATAACCCAACCTTGTCCTAACCTTGTCTAAGGTAAACCTCTTGGAGCTAAGTTCAATCTCTTTTATCCCGCGCTTATTGAAGTGCTCATATATCCTTTACTCACCACCTATTGTTTAAACTCCGTTCTCACATAATAAGAAAGCCAAAATTAGGAATTGGAAAATTTTGAAGAAAAATCATGGTTGAAACGGATTGAAAATGATAAATAAGAGTCGAAATGGGGAATAAAAAAAAAATCCTAAGGGGGCAATGAATACCCAAAAATCAAGGGGAGGAACCATTTATGAAATTAGGTGTGAGAACCGGATCGGTTCAAGGTGAACTAGACCTAAACTAGGTTGAACCGATTCAAAGATTCATTTTTCTAGGTGGCTTAAGCACCTCAATTTGTGAAATCAAATCCACCATTGGATACAAAATGAATTTATATGAATTTAAAAAATTTTAAATTCAAGAAAACCGGTGGAATTAGACCTGAACCGACCGATTTTCTAATTCGGGTCACCGAACCCAGTCTGACCGAATCGGTTAACAGTTTGGCTGGTTAATGGACCGCATGCCAAGTCAACATCCATTCAGTAGGCGCGGCCAATTAGTGTGTGATGCGTGGTGAAGTGCGTCCTGGCAACCGCCTAGGCGCACTAGCCAATCAGGAAGCGATATATGTCCTCGGTCAATGACAAGAGGAGGAAAAATTCTCGATGACCGACCAATAGTAGAGCGACACGTGTGCCTGATCAGCAGTCAATGTCGAAGAGGCCCTATCAGTCGGACTGACCAATGGGAACTGAACACGTGGCAAAAGTGCCACATGAGAGTCCATCTATGGTACCTGAGAAACAATCGACCAATCAAGGGTTGACACATGGAGAAGCCACATTGGATAACCTCAACCAACTAGAGGCCGACATGTGGCAGTGGCACTGTGCATCAGGGGGGAAATCTGACAAATTTAAATGGGCCAATAAGAGGACACCACGTGTCACAATCAAGGGTCGACAAAAATACAATCAACAGCTATGTTGGAATGAGTGGCCAATGGGAGGCCGCCACATGTTCGATTGGCATGTCAATAGCTGATTAGGATGCTGAGTAGGAAGCCGTGTCGGCAAAGTTATCCATTCACAACATGCCATGTGGCAAGCCCGCACGTGCAAATCTCGCACGACATAATGTCATCGTCTACCTCTACAACTGGTAGAAAGGAGGAAGAGGCGAGCTCTTCAGACTCCGACAACCAAAGAATGCCCAGTATGACTGCTCGCAACCGAGTTAAGAGTCGAGTCTTAGTAAGACGATTCACCAACAGTTGCCAAGCTCCTTATATAAAGAGATCCTCCCCACTCACCCTACTCATCCTGCAAATGATCGAAAAATGGAGAGTGCTTAGTTTTCAGGCAAATAGTAAACCAGAGCTCCGACACCAATAGTTTTCTCAGCCTCTAACTTCTCAATTGGGCTCCCTCAAACTAGAAAGAAGTTCTCCACCCGAGGAAACCTCAGCGTAGCTTGATGACCACTACTGAAGCTTTGACGAGCTCAAATAGTACCACTGCTCCACTTATAAACCCTATCCTTTATAGATAATGAATCTGAGAAAAGAAACGGTCATTTCAAAAGAGGAAACCTAGCCGGTTCACGAACCTCAACCGATAGAAAAAGGGTAAATTAAGAAATTTACAAACCCCAAGTAACTCAAATAATCATAAAAGTCATAAAAAAGGACTTGGGGACAAATTGGAAGTGAAAACCAGACTAGTTTAGGTGAACTAGATTAAACTAGTTTGAACCGGTTTCTAAATTAATTTTTCTAGATGGCTTAAAATATTCAAATTGGAGAATTGAAGCACCATTGGATAGAAAATAAATTTAGATAAATTTAGAATTTTTTTAATTTTGAGAAAACCAGTCGAATCGAGCCTGAACTGACAGATTTATGCATTGAACCAGTTGGACTGGTCTTGTTCAATTCGGAATTGTGTCATCTTCTTCCTTCAGATGACGATACTATTCATTCAATGCATGAATGGACAGTGCCGACGAAGATAAATTGTCTCCGTTCAGGGCGTTTCAGGGCGAGGATAAGCTTGACCAAGAGGTGAAATGGTCGGGCAGAGAGTCCCCAAGCTCCCTATATAAAGAGTTACTCTCCATTCATCCTCCTCACACCATATATCTCCATTCTCTCTCAATTGCTCCATTTTCTGATGAAGCTCAAACTAGAGCTTCAACTTGGGCAGTTTTCTTAACCTCAAAAGGCGAGGTCGGGTTCTTTAGACTTCGGGGGAAGTCAACTATCTGATAGCAACCTTCGTTTGATCCATGGACTACTAGAGAAGTGCCAACGAAATCAAACAATGAAGCAGCTTCGAAGGACCAAGTTGCTCGATTTCGGCAAAGCTGAAATCAGCCAAATTAATCTATCCTCCAACCAAACCAAGTCCTTCTAACATCCCCACAGCCCTCATACGACCTCAATTGAGCTGAAAGGTAAGCCAATTCAGCCCTTCTCAATCGTTGTAGGTCAGAGTTAGAGAGATAAACTATGAAATTTCACTTACAAAATTCTCTCTCGATTCAGGGTCAATTGTAGAAATTCTTGATCCTAAAAGGTACCTCAGGAAGAGAGCTACCTGTCCTGATAGAGAGCTTGGACTACCGCACCTCTGACAATAACCTTTCGAAGCTTTCACTTTCTACTCACAATTTTTTGGTGAAGCTCCATTTGAGCTCAATTCAGACCCAAATGACATGGTTCAAAGCTCAATTGAATCATATGGAAGTGTAGAAACTGATCCATACCTTCAATTGGAGCAATTAACCCCGATTGAATGGCCAATTTGAAGAAATCAAATTCAGTTAGTTTGAAGGGGAGAAATTGGGGGAAATTTTGGGAAAAATTGGGGATTTCGTAAAATTGAGGGACCTATTTGCATTTTCCCAAAATTGATGGCCAATTAGCTATGAAAAAGATGTTGAGAGACCAATTGGTTAATTTTTGGAACAATTGGGGTCAAATTGCTATTGTTGGAAAGTAGGGGCAAAATGGTAATTTTGAAAAGTTTAGGACCAAATCGAAAATTTGGAAAACTTGAGCCCCTTACACAATTTTGAGTAAAATGAGGACTCAAATGGAATTATTGGAAACCTTGGGACTCAAATTGGGGAAAAGTTGGCATTTGGGAGCTAAAGTTAAGAAAAAGGAACTTTAGGGACCTAAGTGCAATTTATAAATAAATTGTGAGCCAAGGCTTTTATGCAAGCTGTAATTGACAAGGCTGTCCAAAATGTGTAGGGACAAGTGTGACTAGAACATCATAAAGATAAAGCTCGCGTAAACTTAGAAAACTGACTGAGGACGAACACGTCTTGGTTATTGAGTGAGTGGGCTTGTTCACATCATACCCAGTTGGGATGATGAGCACTTTAGAAAAGAAAAACCACTTGTAAGTGGAATTTTGACATCATACCCGGTTGGGGTGATGGACTTCCTTGAAGGAAAGAGAAACCCGCTTGCTGGTTTTAAGCAGGGATATCATCACAACCTATTGGTTTGATGATGTGAAAATGGGTTTTGTCAGAAGTGTTCTCCCCTAACTTGTTTGCCAATGCTTAAAATTTTTGTGAGACCTTCTTGATGGGAGCTAGAATAGCGCAGATAGGTCAGAGGTCTCAGTTTTGAAATTGTGAGGCTAAAATAACCCGGTTTGGAAAATTATGTACAGCAGGCCCAAGGCTAGTGGGCACGAGCAGGAGCTCCTAAAAAAATATGAGATATGAAAGCCATGAAAACTCTTAATGAATTGGATATGTGATTTTGCTATGCTACCAGGACATGACCGGCAAACTTGATGGACTAGCGGCGGTGGGTCAGGACCAAGTCGATGGACTGGCCTAGACAAACAGCTGCAGGTCGGGTTGAGGGTTGGGGTCATTGGACTAGTGGCACCAAAGTTAAATGGCTATGTGAAAAATATTGTTTGTGCATGCAGTTAAGGTTCATGACCATCAAGATGCCCAAGAAGGGTAGTGATGCATCTTAAGGGCTACTGGACAACATGGTGGAGATAAGGGCAGTTTGTCGTGCCAGCAGTCAGGAATCTCAATGTAGCTTCTTGCACATGAGATTGGAGAGGGGTCAGGATGAGGTCTTTGTCCTCATACAGACACGGAGTTATTTTCAAGTTTGAGGGTCGGATGTCGTGAAGACCCACTCAGACCCACGGTAGAAGTGGATGGGCTTCTATCTTGGTGGCCGATAAAGACGTTGCAAGCTACACGTGAGTATAGTGGATGGGCTACCCTATGAATGTGTTATCCCTTTCTGATGAAGGGCGTGTGTTGATTGTTAAACACACATAATGTGGAAAAATGAGGAAAAGGGTTTTGAAAACTGGAATTTGAGTAAAGATCATTCTTAAAGAAAATGAGAATTTTTGGCACACTTTGATTAAAGCTATTTATGAAAACTCACTCCCAACACCCATTCATTAAGTTGTAGAACTCATCCCCCTTTACCCATTTCCAGGTAACCAAGGGAAATCGATCCTAAAGACCTTCCTATAGCCGAACTTTAAGACAGGTATGTAAGATTTAATATATATTTAGTTTTGTATAATGCTATTCCAGGAAAATTAGGAAAAAGGATGCCTTACTACTCGCGATTTAGAAGAGGGTAAAACCCTTCATAAACCAAAGGGAGTGGCGGGTTGCTCATGGGGATCTGAGCAAACCGGGTCGAGTCATGACAACTTGAGTGGTATCAAAGCCTGTTTCCTCAAATAAATTATCAAGACTATAAAACCTAGTAACTAATAGGAATAAATCTTAAAATTTCAGATGGCTCCCAAGAGTGGAACCAAGAGAATAAGAGCTGCAGTTTCTGACACTACTCAACAACCCCTTCCTATGGAAACTCCCCTCCCCATGGAGCCTAGACAACCCCACCTGGACTAAGCTCAGAACACTAGAGATTATACGAACAATTCACCCGAGTGTTTGGACGACCTAACCTCATTCCTGAGATGGGCACCAACTCTCAAGTTGAACTAGAGGAAGTACAATCTCATCTCCCTCTTGTTAACCATCCTCCTCTAGTTGACATCCCCAAATACCTCAAGACTCTCCGTCAACTGGGGTGTAAACCTTTCCTCGGAGAGAAGGATGCTAGAGCCACCATGGACTGGCTAGCTAACATCAATAAACTGATGGGGATAGTCAGGATATCACCAGAGGATATGATGATCCTAACATAATTCTTCCTAGAGGGCAGTGCCAAATGGGAGTACTAGGATAACCCATGGATCTGGCGGCGGTAATCAGTATGACTCATGAATGTGAGCGATTGGTACAAACCCGTCACCGCTGAATGGAGCAGGCAAACCGGAAGGAGGACAAAGACCAAGGCCGTCATGGAGGATAGAAGGAGCATAATGGTCCAAGATGGGGAAACAAAGTGGGATTCCAAAAGAGAAAGGACATACCACCACCCCCACGAAGAGTAATCCCCACCCTGCCACAAGAGAACCCTCGATGTCCGAGGTGCCAAAGGTACCACGAGGGAGCTTTCTTGTCCTATTTCGAATGTGGGCAAGTGGGACACTTTGCAAAAAATGCCCCACTCTTAGGGAAAACAAGCAATGGAACACACTTGGACCGCCCCAAGGGAACCCAAGGACTCCTTGGCAGGATGGCATCACTAGAGTACAAGCTAAGGTGTACAACCTCACCCAGGAAGAGGCTAGGAAAGACCCTAGTACTGTAGCAGGTACTTCCCAAAACCCTCCCAACTATGATTGATATAAACTTGTAACTTGAATTCAATAAAGGAATCTTTTCTTCTAAAAACATGCATTTCTTCAATCAGGGTACGTACACTTGTGGGGAAGAAAGGTTTACACCCTATTTGACTTGGGGGCAAAAAGATCCTTCATCAAAGAAGATCTAATCCCAAGTCTACTCCTAGAACTCACCTCTCTAGAACAAAGTCTCAACATCCTCACACCCTTAGGAGAAGGATTAAATAGGGACAAATAGTTAACGGGATGTGAGATTAAGATTGGAGGAATCAAACTAGAGGCAGATTTGATTCCATTACCTCTAAGTGAGGTAGAAGTAATATTGGGGATGGATTGGCTAAGTAACCATCAAGCTAAGATGGACCGCGGCAAGAAGATAGTAACATTCCATACTCTCAAAACACTGGGACTATAATTCCAAGGAGACAAGAGGAAGAGAGAAGTACAAATGGTGTCCCAAATAAGAGCCCAAAAGATGATACAGAAAGGTTGTAAAGCTTTTCTAGCAATGATCACTAATGGGAAGCCTGAGGAAAAGGGACCAGGAGGCATTCCGGTAGTTGAGCACTACCCATACGTATTTCCAGAAGCATTACTAGGACCACCCTCAAACTGACAATTGGAGTTCACCATAGAAGTTATCCCAGTAAGACATCCTATATCCCAAGCCCCTTATCGCATGGCTCCAGTAGAACTAAAGGAATTGAAGGAGTAGCTAGACGAGCTGTTGGAAAAGGACTTCATACGCTCTAGTTAGTCTCCATGGGGTGCACCAGTCCTATTCGTAAAGAAAAAGGACGGGAGCATGAGGTTGTGCATAGACTATCGGAAGTTGAACCAAGTCACCATAAAGAACGGGTATCCCCTTCCTCGGATTGATGACCTATTCGACCAACAAAAAGGAGCAGCCTACTTCTCCAATATAGACCTTCGATCAGGATACCACCAACTTAGGATCCAAGAGGAAGATATTCCTAAGACCGCATTTCGATCCCGATACGGACATTATGAGTTTAGGATGATACCTTTTGGCTTGACAAATGCCCCTGCAACTTTCATGGATTTAATGAACCAAGTATTCCAGCCACACTTGGACATGTTCGTGATAGTATTTATAGATGATGTTCTTATATACTCACGATTTACAAAAGGGTTTCCCCTTATATTATAAACCGTAAAGAGTAAGGTGTTCTTTAGACTTGCACCTTTTTCCAAGAATATCATAAATCAAAATTGTATAGTAATTTAATTTAATCGTACCTGTCTTGTAGACATTTAATTGTGCTTGTCTTTTAAGGTTCGGCTTCCAGGGACTTCCTGAAAGGGGTATAAGGGAGGGAGGGTGAGTACAACTACTTAGTGAATGGGATTCAAATCTTTTGACTTTCAAGAAAAACATTTATATGGAGTGTGGCAGACTCCTTTGAAAAAATTTGGGTTTTTCTATTATTTCTTAGTTACCGGTATGTCTCACCTAACACACATCCTTCATTATGAAGGTTACACACGTTTCCAAGTCAGTATCACTACTAAACCCGCTAGTGGCTTCAGAGTGACTTTTCCTGCCACCCGGATAGAAGTACGACCACTTCTACCCTGGGAATGAGTGGACGTACACGACATCTGACCCACAATCCCGAAATCACTTCTTTGTGCCATATGAGGACAGAGACCTCATGCTATCCCCACCCCGGTCTCATGCACTTGGTGCTACTCCAAATTTCGCACAGACACCTGGAACGACAATCTGCCCTTATACTCACTGGGTCATCCAGGGCCCATAGGACACATCACTACCCCTCATGGGCGTCTTGATGATCTTGTACTTATGGTGCATGCACAAGTAAAGTTTTCTTACATTTGCCATATAATATGTGGTGCCATTTGTCCCAACAGTCCCGACCTTCAAGTCAACATGTAGCTGTTTGACTCGATTGGTTCAGTGACCTGTCATGTCGCACTACTACTAGTTGACTAAGTATGTCGGACCTGCCTTGGTACCATGACCAAACAATTCACTTATTAAATTTTAATGGCACATATATATATATATATATATCAAGTTCTTTTACGAGCTCCTATTCATGTTCATTGGCCTATGGCCCACTGTTCGAGTTTTTCAAAAACTGGCTTTTTAGCCCTGTTTCAAAACCGAGGCCCCCGACCTATAAGAGCTATTCGAGCTCTCGTCAAGAAGGTCTCCCAAATAGTTTAAGCATTGGCACACAGTTAGGGGAGAACACTTTCGACAAAAATAGGTTTTTACTGTCCATTATACCAACCAATATAAGGACATCTCCGTTCATAACCGATGAACGGGTTTTCAACTTCCTTCGAGAAAGTCTAATCATACCAACCGAGTATGATCTACTTACAACTCGTAAGTAGTTTTTCTGCATAACTTTAACATCACTTTCTCTAAGTAGTGATGATTAAAAATACCACTAAGCAGTGGGTTTTTATACCAAGGTACTTATCATCCCCAACCGGGTATGATACATAATCCCACTCACCCGGTAGTGCAGTGAAATTCCACTTAGTCGGGCTTCGTCCTTAGCAAGTTGAACCTCGACTGGCATTCCCGATGTCTCGTTCTCCTTCACGAAATGAACATAATTGTTCATTATTATTTGGCCTAATAGCCCTCATTCGTTCCAAATGAATGAGAAAACCCAACTTTACATATATTTGCAATTAGGTCCCTAAAGTTATTTTTCTTTAACTTTAAGTCCCTATTGTCGGGTTTTTTAGGTGTGGAGAGGACGAATGGAGAGGGGCTCTTTATATAGGGAGCTTGGGGGCCTGTTGGCCATCCGTTTGGCACCGTTATAATAGGAATTGATGACATGAAATGTACCCAATGGAGGCGTTTCTTCTTCGCTGGTGTTTCTTCAATTTCCCAGCGAGTGAACAGTGTTGTCATCCTGAGGAAGAAGATGACACTGTTCCGAACCGGACCGGACCGATCCGAACCGGGTTCCAAGCTTAAACCGGCTAGTTCACCCCTCATTCGAACAAGTTTTCCAAATCTAAAAATTTCTAAATTCATCTAAATTCATTCTCTATCCAATGATGGACTCAAATCTCCAATTTGAATTATTTAAGCCGCCTAGAAAAATGAATTTAGGGTTTAGTTCATTAGTGGTTCAAACCGGTCTGAACTGGTTCGGATCCGGTTCACATGAATCGGTTTGGTTTTCAACATCCTCCAATTTCTTCACAAGTCTATTTCCATGACTTTTGTGACTCCTTGGATCACTTAGAGTCCATAAGATTCTCAGTTATACATCTCTTTATCATAAACCAGCTTGGTCCTTAAACCGGTTTGATTCGGTTCAAGTTCGGTTCACCCGACCCAATCTAGTTTTTCTCTCCCACTTGGTTCCAAGGTTTCTTACCAAGGTTTATAAATTTCTTTGGCGCACAAGGGAGTTGAATTTCTCTGTTTTACCCATTCTCTATCAGTTTCGATTCATGAACCAACTTGGTTCATGAACCGGTTGTATCTAGTTCGGACCCGAGAAAACCGAGAAAGCTCTTTGGAGTTAAGGAAAACCGAGAAAGAACCAGTCAAACCGAGTGAGAAAATCGAACCGGTTCATAAACTCGATTATTGAGGAACGGGCAAATTAGAGAAATTTCAACTCACTTGTGACCCAAAAAGATTTATAAACCTTGGGAAGGAAGCTTAGAACCAAGTGGGAGAGAAAAACTATATCGGTTCGGGTGAACCAAACCTGAACCCAATTGAACTGGTTTAAGAACCCAGCCAGTTTATGAGCGAAACCAATAGAGAAAGGGCAAACTGGGTAATCTATGGACCCCAAGTGACCTAAAGAGTCACATAAGTCATGAAAAAGGACTTTAGGATGAATGGGGGATGAAAACCAAACCGGTTTAGGTGAACCAAATCCGAACCGGATTGAATTGGTTTGGATCGATTTAAACCACCATTGAACCAGATGCTAAATTAATTTTTCTAAGTGGCTTAAAAAATTCAAATTTGTGATGTGAGGCCACCATTGGGTAGAAAATGAATTTAGAAATTTTTATATTTGAAACATTTGGTCGAATCGGGGGTGAACCGGCCGGTTTATGCTTGAACCCGGTTCGGACCAGTCCGGTCTAGTTCGAAACAATGTCGTCTTCTTCCTTAAGATGACAGCAATGTTCACTCACCGAAAAATTGAAGTAACACCAATGAAGAAGAAACATTTCCGTTCAGTACGTTTTAGGCCATCAATGACAGTTATAAAGGTGCCAAATGGACGACCAACGAGTCCTCGAGCTCCCTATATAAAGAACCTTTCTCCATTCATCCTCTCCAGCTGAGATTAAGCTCGCAAGGGATGATAACCGACTCAGTGAAATTTCACTACACGATCGAGTGAGTGGGATTTTTATATCATACCCGGTTGGGATGATAAGTACCTCAGAATTGAAAACTCACTACTAAGTGATATTTTAAACATCACAACTTAGAGGCGTGATGTGAAAATGATGCAGAAAAACTACTTACCAATTGTAAGTAGATCATACTCATTTGGTATGATGAAAACTTCCAAGGAGGAAGTGGAAAACCCGTTCACCGGTTATGAGTGTAGATGTCCTCATACTCGGTTGGTATGATGGACAATTGAAAACATATTTTGTTGGAAGTGCTCTCCCATGAATGTGTGCCACTACCTAAACCATTTGGAAGACCTTTTTGACGGGAGCTTGAATAGCTCTATTAGACTGGAGGCCTCGATTTTAGAACTTGGGGGCTATTACGCCCAATTTTGTAAATCTCGAACAGTGAGCCCTAGGCCAGTTGGCATGAGCAGAAGCTCGTAAACAAACATGAATTATATGTCATGAAAACTTTATTAATTGAATTGTTTGGCCATGGTACTAAGACAGGACTGGCATACTAAGTCATCTAGCAGAAGTGTGACATGATAGGTCTCCGGACTAGTCAAGACAAACAGTTGCAGGTTGAGTTGAGCGTCGAGGCCGTTGGACTAGTGACACCACAGATTGTATGGCATGATGTGAAAATACTGATTGTGCATGCATTGTGTTTACGGGACGTTCAAGATGCCTAAGAGGGGTAGTGATGTGTCCTAGGGCCCTAGACGACTTAGTGGATATAAGGGCAATTAGTCGTACTAGGAGGCCTTACGAAGCTCGATGTAGCTTCAAACGCATGAGACCGGAGTGGGGTCGGGATGAGGTCTCTATACTCATACGGACACAGAGATTTGTTATGGGATTGAGGGTCAGATGTCACGAACATCCACTCATTCTTAGGGTGGAAATAGACGTACATCTATCTAGGTGGCCGGTAAAGTCGCTCTGACGCCACAAGTGGGTATAGTGGACATACTGGCCTGCGATTGTGTGATTGACCTTCATGATGAAGGATGTCTTTTGAAAACCATGATTTTAACGCGAAGAAAATTTAAAGGAATTAAGGAGTCTGGCACACTCCAACTTTAAAAACATTTTTTTTTGAAACCTCCATTTTTAAATACCCATTCACTAAGTTATAGAAACTCACCCCTCTTTTCTATCCCTTTTCAGGAAAAGTGAAAATAACTGGGAATAACACTGAGCCTTAGCCTATGTGAGGTATGCTTAATTTCTCTTAAGCTTGCATTTTATTTGATATTTGTCTTTCCAGGGAACAAGATCAAAAATACACCTGGCTCCTCTCGAGTAAAAGAAGGGGAAAACTCCTCTTGAACCGAGAGAGCAGCAGGTTGTTCACGGGGATCCAACCAAACTGGGTCGGGGCATGACAACTTGTACCTGATTGAGTTTGCATACAATAACAATTATCAGGCCAGTATTCAAATGCCCCCTTATGAGGCCCTTTATGGATGACCACAGCATACCCCTTTATTTTGGAAAGAAGTGGGAGAAAGAAAGATGGAAAGGATCAAACTAATAGAAGATGCCACTGAAAAGATTAAGATAATAAGGAGTCAATTTAAGGCTGCTCAGGGTAGGCAAATGAGCTATGCGGATCACCGGAGAAGAGGTCTAGAATTTGATGTGTGAGACCAAGTGTTCCTAAAGGTATCTCCATGGAGGGGAATACTTAGGTTTCAACAAGGGGGGAAGTTGAAACCAAGGTACATTGGTCCTTACACAAAAGTCTAAAGGATAGGACCAGTAGCATATAAACTAGAACTGCCTCCAGACATACAAAGAATACATGATATATTCCATATCTCAATACTCTGGTAGTACCAGCCTGATCCTAGCCATGTGTTGGATTGATCTCCACCAGAGCTAGAAGAGAACCTAACTTACCAAGTAGAACTGATGCAAATTATTGACCGAACAGACAAGAACTTGAGGAATAAGAAGATTCCAATGGTCAAGGTTCTTTGGCAGAACGGACCCGTGCAAGAAGAGACATGGGAAACCGAGAGACTTATGAGGGATAGGTACCCTCAGTTGTTTGACATGTAACTTGTTTTGGGGACAAAAACCCTAAAAGGAAGGGAGAGTTGTAAACCCCGTCCTATATAGATAATGAAATCGGGAAAAGAACCGGTTGTTTCAAAAGAGGAAACCGAGCAGGTTCACAAACCACAATCGATAGGGAAAGGGTAAATTGAGAAATTTACAAACCCTAAGTGACTCAAACAGTCATAAAAGTCATGGAAAAGGATTGGACAAATTGAAAGAGAAAACCATACCAGTTTAGGTGAACTCGATCTTAACCGATTTCTAAATTTATTTTTCTAGGTGGCTTAAAATATTCAAATTGGAGAATTGAATTTAGATGAATTTAGAAAATTTTAATTTTGAGAAAACCGATCAAATCAGGCCTGAACCGGCCAATTTACACATTGAACCAGTTAGACCAGTCCGGTCCAGTACGAAATAGTGTCATCTTCTTCCTTCATATGATGACACAGTTCATTCAATGCATGAACAGACAGCGCTAATGAAGACAAGTCATCTCCATCCAAGGAGTTTTAGGGTGAGGATAAGCCTCTCCAAGAGGTGAAATGGTTGGGCAGAGAGTACCTGTCACGCCCTACCTAGTTTGGTCAGATCCTCTGAACAACCCTCCAATCTCCCGGTTTATTAAGGGTTTTCCCCTTTTCTAAACCGCGAGAAGTAAGGCGTCCTTTTCACCTGCATCTTTTCTGGAATAACATTAATTAAAACTAAATACATTAACCTTACATACTTGTCTTATAGGTTCAATTTTAAGTGGGTTTTCTTTTGGTTACTTGAAAAGGGGGTAAAGGGAGGGGGTGAGTTCGAAAACTCAATGAATGGGTGTTGGGTGAGAGTTTTCAGAAAAACAATTTTAATCGGAGTGTGCTAGACTGCTTATTTCATTTAAGAATGCTTTTCTTCAAATTCATATTTTCAAAACCTTTTTCCAAGGTTTACCAATTCTTTTCTGAAGATTCACAAATCCTTTCTAAGGTTTTCAAAACCTCTTTCCCATTTTCATATTAGGTGTGTTTCACAAACAACACACGCCCTTCATTAGAAGGGTACACACACATATTTGTGAGATTCAGTTACGCCAACTGCACCCACTTGTGGATCGGAGTGTCTTTACCATAAACCCTAATAGAAGTCTCTGATTTCTACCTAGAGTTTGAGTCAACATCTCTAATGTTTAACCCTCATACCCAAAAATACTTCATGTAGATATGAGGGTGGATACCTCATCCCGACCCTACCTCGATCTCATGCGCATGACCCTACGTCGAGCTTCCCTGATTGCTGGCTCGACAAACTTCCCTTATCTCCACCATGTCATCTAGAAGCCCTTAGGAGCATCACTAGCCCTCTTAGACGTCTTAATGGTCCCAAACCTCAAGTGCATGCACAAACAATAATTTTTCTACAACGCCATTTATCTTTGGTGCCACTAGTCCAACGGCCCCGACCCTCAACTCAACCTACGACTGTTTGTCTAGACCAGTTCGTCGACCTAGCTCTAATGCACTACTGCCAGTCCATCGAGTATGTTAGTCCTGTCTTGGTACCATGGCGAAATTACACATTCCATTCATTTAGAATTTTCATGGCATAAATAGATCGTGTTTGTTTACGAGCTCCTACTCTTGCCAACTGGCCTTGGGCCCACTGTACGTGATTTTCCAAAACTGGGCATTTTAGCCCTCAAGTTCCAAAACTGAGGCCTATAGCCTATCTGAGATGTTCTAGCTCTCGTCAAAAAAGTCTCCCAAAATTTCACATTTTGGCACACAATAAGGGGAGAACACTTCTGACAAAATAAACTTTCCATCCATCACACCAACCTGGTGTGATATCATCTCCGCTTATAATGGGTAAGCGGGTTTTCTACTAACTTCTAAGAATTTCATCATACCAACCAGGTATGATCTCTCTACTTACAACTAATAAGTAGTTTTTTTGCATAGTCCTCACATCACTCCAACCAGGTGTGTTGTTAAAATTCCACATAGAAGTGGTTTTTAATTTCTAAAGTGCTCATCATCCCAACTGGGTATGATGTGAATAAACCCACTCACCCGTTAACCATGATGTGTTCATTCTCGGTTGATTTTCCCAAGTTGACGCGAGCTTCTCTTGCTGGTGTTCCAATCCTTCGTGCTCCGTCGGAGATGTAGCGGTCCAATCTCTTTATCGGGGAAGATAGCTCTCTTTTGAGGTATCTTCTAGGACCAAGAATTCCTACAATTGACCTTTCAGATTAGTTGAGGTCATTTAAGGGCTTTGGGGATGCTGGGAAAGCTTGGTTTGGCCGGAGGAAGGCTGAATTTGACCAATTTTAGCTTGATCGAAATAAGGCAGCTTTAGTTTGCCATATCTGCTTCACTATCTAATTACGTTGACAATTCTCTGACGGTCCTCAGATCGAATGGAGACTTTCGTTGGGAAGTTGAATTCTCCCTGAATCTAAGGAACTCAACCTCGCCTTCTAAGGCTCAGAAAAATCTCAATGTCAGAGCTTTAGTTTGAGCTTCACCGAAAAACTGAGTAGTTGAGAGAGAGTGGAGTTTTTAGGTGTGAAGAAAATGAATGGAGAGGAGATCTTTATAAAGGGAGCTTGGGGACTCTGTGCTCGTTCGTTTGGCACATTTATAGCCCTCATTCATGGCCTGAAATGACCTGAACATAGAATTTTCACCTTCATTGACGCTGTTCATTTTTTCGGAAAGTGAACAGTGCTATCATCTAAAGGAAGAAGATGACACTATTCCGAACTGGACTGTACCAGTCCGAATCGGGTTCAATGCTTAAACCGACCTTTTCAAGCCCAATTCGATCGAGTTTTTAAAATTTTAAAAATTTCAAATCATCTAAATTTATTCTCTATCCAATTATGGCTTCAATTCCCTAATTTGAATATTTTAAGCCACTTAGAAAAATGAATTTAGAAACCGGTTCAATGGTGGTTCAAACCGGTTCAATCCGGTTCAGATCTAGTTCACCTAAACCAATTTGGTTTTCTCTTCCAATTCATCCAAAATCCTTTTTCCATGATTTTTATGACTCTTTGGGTCACTCGGGGCTTGTAAATTTTCCAATTTGCCCTTTCACTAATGGTTGGGGTTCGTGAACCGATTCAGATCTCTCTCTTGGTTTAACCGTTTTTTTCCCCAGTTTTCTTATCCCGATGGGGCAGGGTTTACAACTCTCCCCTCCTTTTAGGAGTTTTATCCCCAAAACTTAATCAACATTTTTCACTCCAGGATAAACTTCCCTTAATGTCAACATGGGCATGTTAACACTTTGGTCGTTCTTTCACTTAGCCCACTTTAAATCACGCGCTTAAGGAATTTATTTTCCTTTACATTGTTTACTCCCTCCATTGAGTTTGTCATAACTAGTATGTCTTACCCGTGAATTCAAAGGTATATCCCTAGGTTCACATCTTCCTTTGCTTAGGGCAAGATTTTTCCCATTGAGGTTCTTACTCAATATTTCAGTATTAGGAGTTCTAAGATACCCAATCGTTCCTGTGTCTAGTTATTCTCTTTATCATTGAAATCTTTAGCTCGGTGTTCTTTTGAGCATTACGTACTTTTTTTTCATATGTTTCGGTGTTATTACCCCTCCGTCCTATTTTGACCCTTCCTTCATCCGTCATTTTTTACAACTTTGGTCAAAATTATGTATGACCTCATCATGCTTACCAACTGACTCTTCCTTACTTGAGTCACATTTTTCCTCTGGTCTGTTGAGCTTACATGCCCCTTACAACATGACATACTCTAGAACATGTCTTTAACCATTTTAAATTTTAGAACACTTCCATAATGGTTGTTCTTAACTTTCCAACCTTTTAGGGATCGTATAACTTTATCCCTCTTTTCGTTTGGTAGTATTCCTCGACTACCCTTACCATTATCCAATCAACTTACATAATCGTGTCAATTTTCCTTACTCACTTGTCCTTTTCCAACTTCCTTATTGAGTCTTTCCAGTTCCAATTATTGGGTTTCTAGATAATTTACCGACACACTAGGATTCTTTCCTTCTTAGGTCCTTCCTCATTCCTAGTGGAATCCTTTACTCAATGACTTTCCCTTTCCCTAAATCCATTCTTACTCTCCCATGACCATTTCACGATTATTTATTCCGAGTTGATCCCTTTTGGTTTACATGTCGATTTCTTTATTTGGGAAGTTCCCTTCTTACGATTTCATTCTTTACTATATGCCTCAAAGTAGAGACTTTCACCGTCGGAGCTACACGTTCAACCTTCTCAACATTTCTTGCAAGTTCCCTTTTCTTCATCTCTCTACACCTTTTATATTGGTGCATCTGCCTGATTTCAATCCTCCATTGTATTAAAATCTCCATTTCATTTCTTATTCCCTATCCAAGAACTTCCTACCATTGGTCTTATTTCTTGTATTCTACCCTATGCTCAGCCGTCTACTCTTTTGGGATCCATTAGGTGATCATGGACCATGACTAGTCTTGATGTTGGTGGTCATTTCTTTTATTCACTGCTAAAGTGGAGGGCTTACCTTTCCGAGGTTTCTTAGGTGTTCTTTCCTCTATTCTTTTGTTATGGGTAGTCCACCCCTTTCCTACTTGTCACTACATCCTCTGTTGCTATCTTCCTACTTACCTATGCCTTGGGTTTAACCTACTCCTTGGGTTCTCCTAGTATGCTACCCTTGGTTCTTTCACCTCAGCATACTCTTCATTTCCTCACCCTTCGTCACTTGGTCCATTACTTCTCAATTGGGACATGTATGCCTCCCTAGGGTTTCCTTCCTTTGGAGATTCCTTCCCCTTCTTTCCCAAAATTCTTTTTTATTTGCCCTTGTGGGCATCTAACCTTAAATTTACTTCCCTGACATCTTCAGATGCCATCCTTCTTGTTTCCCTTTCTTTGGAGATTGGGTGGATATGTGCTTAGAATTTTTCTTTTACTTGTATCTCATCTAAGTTTATTATTGTAGGAAATGGAACTTTTATTAATTGTAATGATAGTGAATTACAGTGTTTTGGTTATATTTTTCTAGGGGAGCTATGGTACTAGGATCATTATGTGCTTCCTCTTGGGTGAGGTTGTATACTCTGGTTGGTACCCTTGACGTAGTGGCTATATCTTGTTCTTCGTCTAGTGCCCTTAGGTTCCCTTGATGTGGTTGATGGATACTTTGTTGTGTATTACCTAGAAGGGCTGGACAACTCTTTGCAAAGTGTCCGAGTTGTCCGCATTCGAAGCATGCTCGACACGACCCTTCATGGTTTTTTCGGCACCTAGGTCAATAGAGGTTTCTTCTATGTGGGGTTGTACATGTCTTCTTTTGGGTATGATAATCGTCATTTCTCCTAAAGGTCCCAATTCTTCTCCCCCATCTTTACCCACCAGGCTTCCTTTGACTTCTCTAGCTATTATGTCCTCCTTCTTCCTTCCGATTGGTTTGCTCTATTTGACGGCGTCTTGTCTATACCAAACACTTACACTCATGGGCCATACTGATGATGACTACCAAATCCGTGGGGCGTCCTAGTACTCCCATCCTATCTCGTTTGTCCATGTTGAGAACATCCACGAACCGTTGATAGATATCTGCTCGTCTGACTAAATTTAGAGCAAAAGGTCCTAGCTAATTAAATTTAGTCTCATACTTTGAGATGGTGTGGGATCCTTGTCAAAGTCTGGAGAATTCTTGTTTCTTCTTGTTGATCAGATGCAGAGCTAAGTATTCCTCTGAATACCTCTCCTTGAACTGCTCCTAGGTGGGTGTGGTGGCATGCAAGCTTTTGACATTATCCCACCACCTCTTCGCACTGGCTTCCAGGAAAAACTCTACCAGGATTACCATATCTTCTGATGAAATCCTTACTATCCCCATGAGTTTCTTGATGCTAGTTAGCCAGTCCATAGTAGCTCCATCATCCTTCTCTCCTAGGAATGGCTTACATCTTAGTTGTCAGAGAGTTTTGAGGTATTTGGGGATGTCAACTGGAGAAGGAACATTAACAGGAGGGTGATGAGATTGTACTTCCTCGGGCTCAACTTGAGAGTTGGTGTCCTGGTTAGGCCATCCAAACACTCAAGTGAATTCCTCGTACAATCTCTTGTGTTACGACCTTAGTCCAGGTGGAACTGTTTGGATTTCTTAGGGAGTTTCTACACAAAGGGGTTGTTGGGCAGTGTCAGGAACTATGACTCTTGTTCTCTTGGTTCCTTTCTTGGGAGTAATCTGAAATTTTAAAATTTATTCCTATTAGTTACTATGTTATATAGTCTTGATAATGTATTCAAGGAAATAGGTTCTAATACCACTCAAGTTGTCATGCACTGAACCGGTTTGGTCGGATCCCATGAACAACCCGCCACACTCCTGGTTTATTAAGGATTTCCCCTTCTCTAAATCGCGATGAGTAAGGCGGCCTTGTAAACCCCACCATTTTGAGTTAAGGACAACCAGGAAAAGAATCTGTCAAATCGAGTGACAAACACTGAACTGGTTCACAAATCTGCTTATTGGGGAATAGGAAAACTAGAGAAATTTCAACTTCCAAGTGACCCAAGAAGGTTCATAAACCTTGGAAAAGAAATTTAGGACAAATTGCCAGAGAAAAACCAAACTGGTTTGGGTGAACCCAACCTGAACCGGATTAAACCGGTTTGGACCGGTTTGAACCACTATTGAACTAAATGCTAAATTCATTTTTCTAGGTGGCTTAGAAAATTCAAATTTGAGATTTGAGGCCACCATTGGATAGAAAATGAATTTGGATGAATTTATAAATTTTTAGATTTAAAAAATTCGGTTGAATCAAGGGTGAACCGGCCGATTTAAGCTTTGAACCCGGTCCGGTCCGATTCGGAACAGTGTCGTCTTCTTCCTTTAGATGACAGCACTGTTCACCCGCCGGAAAATTGCATAGCACCGGCAAAGCAGAAAAGTCTTTGCCCAGGAAGTCTCAAGCAATGAATGACTGCCATTAAGGAGGCAATCGGATGGCCAAGAAGTCCTCGAGCTTCCTATATAAAGAGCCCCTCCCCATTCATCCTCTCCACACCTAAAAACTCCATTCTCTCTCAACGGCTCCATTTTCTGGTGAAGCATGAACCGGGGCTTTGAATTGGTCACGTTTTTTAGCCAAACAAGATGAGGTTAGGTTTTTAGAATCGGGGAGAAGTCAGCTACACGTCTGTAGTCTCCATTTGCTCCGAGGGTCGTCGGAGAAGTGTCTACATGATAGAACAGTGAATCAGCTCCAAAGGATCGAAGATGCCCTTTTTCAGCCAAGATGAAATTAACCAATTTGAGCCCTCTTCAAGCCAAACCAAGCCTTCCCAACACCTTCACAACCCTCCTACAGCTGAATTAGAGCTGAAAGGTAAGCCAATTCGGCTCCCCTCTACAATTTTTAATCGGTGCTAGAGAGAGAACCAGCAGAACTTCAATGATGAAATTCAAACTCAATTTGACATCAATTGATGTAATTCTTGATACTAGGATGAACCTTAGGACGAGAGCTATCTGTTTAGATCAAAAGCTTAGACCGTCGCGCCCCCAACGGTCAACTTTCAAAGCTTTCTCTCTCGAAGTTCAGTTTTCCGGTAGAGCTCCATTTGAGTTCATTTCGACACCAAATCCTCCGATTCAAAGTGCATTTGAATTGTATGAAGGTGTAGGAACTCCAACCTAACTTCAATTTCAACAATTAGAAGTGTTTGATCGGTCAATTTGATGAAATCAAATTCGGCTGTGATAAAAGTTGAAATTGGGGGAAATTTTGGGGATTCTCAAAAATTCGAATGACCAAAATATAATTTTATAAAATTGAGGGTCAATTGGTCATGATAAGAATGTTAGAGGGCCAATTGTGGAATTTTAGAATTTTTGGGTAAAACTTACCATTTTTGTAAAAGAAGAGCAAAATGGTAATTTTGGAAAAGTTGGGGGACCACATTGGAAAATTGGGAAATTAAACCCCTTTTGTGAATTTGAATAAATTGAGGTCCTACAATAAATTTAAAAGTTTCAGAAATCAATTTGAGGAAAAACCACCATTAGGGACATAAAGTTAAAAAAATAACTTTAGGAACCTAATTGCAAATAAAGGAAAAATTGGTTTTCTCATTCAATTGGAATAAATGAGGGCTATTAGGCCAAAGAATAATGAACAAGAACGTTCATATCGTGTAGGAACAAGAAGTACTGAGAACGCCAGCTAAAATGAGTTCGAGTAAGGACAACAAGCCGACTAAGAAAAATTTCACTGCACGATTGAGTGAGTGAGATTTTTATATCATACCCAATTGGTATGATGAAACTTCCTTGGAGGAAGTGGAAAACCCAATCATCGGTTATGAGTGGAGATATCCTCATACTAGGTTGGTATTATGGATAGTTGAAAATATATTTTTGCCGGACGTGCTCCCCCTTGACTATGTGCCACTGCTTAAACGATTTGAGAGACCTTCTTAACGGGAGCTTGAATAGCTCTATTAGGTCGAAGGCCTCGGTTTTCGAACTTGGGGGCTATTATGCCTGATTGTTTTGAAAATCTCTAACAGTGGACCATATGTAAACCCTGTGCTTTAGTAATGAGAAAAATCGGGAAAGAACCGATTAATGTGATCTTTAAACTGAATTGGTCTACAAGCCCGACTATTAGGGGATGAGCAAATTTGAAAATTTCTAACTCCCATGGGACTCAAAAGGGTTCATAAACTTGGGCAAAAGAACCCTAGGACAGAATGAGGAAGAAAGACCAAAGCAGTTCAATAGAACTAGGTTTGAACCGGATAGAACCAGATTGTGAACCGAGTTGATTCATTGAACCAGAATCGATAGAGAATGGGTAAACCAAGACGCTTATGGATCCCTTAAAAAAGTGGTTTATAATCTTTGGGAAGGAACCTTAGAACAATGTGCGAGAGAAAAACCAAATCGGTTCGGGTGAACCGGACCCGAACCGAATTGAACTAGTTTAAGAACCAAGCCTATTTATGAATAGGAATTGATTAAGAGATGGTAAACCGGAAATTTTATGGACCCTAAGTGACCTAAGGAGTCACAAAAGACATGGAAATGGACTTGTGAAGGAATTGGGGATGAAAACCAAACCGGTTCAGGTGAACCAAATCCAAACCGGTTTCAACAACTATTGATCTAGATCCTAAATTCATTTTTCTAGGTGGCTTAAATAATTCAAATTTTAGATTTGAGGCCACCATTGGATAGAAAATGAATTTAGATGAATTTAGAAATTTTTATCTTTGAAAAACTCAGTCGAATGAGTAGTGAACCGACCAGTTTAAGCTTTGAACTCGGTTTAGACCGGTCTAGTCCGGTTTGGAACAGTGTCATCTTCTTCCTTAGGATGACAACACTATTCACTCATCGGGAAACTGAAAAAACACCAGTGAAGATGAAACGCTTCCGTTTGGTACGTTTTAGGTCTTCAATTCTTGTCATAACAGTGTCAAACGGATGACTAACGGGTCCTCGAGCTCCTTATATAAAGAGCCCCTCTTCATTCGTCCTCTCCACACCTGAAAAGCTCACTCTCTCTCAGTTACTTTGTTTTCTGGCGAAGCTCGAACCAGAGCTATGATATAAGGTCAATTCTGAGCCAAAGAAGGCAAGGTCGTGTTCATTAGAACCGGGGAGAAGTCAGCTACACGGTGGTGTGTCCGTTCATCCCAAGAGTCGCCGAAGAAGCGCGAGTGTGATCAAACAATGAAGCAGCTTCGGCGGATCGAAGCTACCCTGTTTCGGCCAAGTTGAAATCGGCCAATTTGAGCCCTCCTCGGGCCAAACCAAGCTCTCTCGATACCTCCTCAGCCCTTCCACGACCGAATTAGGACCGAAAGGTAAGCCAATTTGGCTCCCCTTTACAATTTCATATCGTTGTTAGAGAGAGAGTCGCCCGAACTTCAATGAAGAAATTCTAATCCAATTCAACATCAATTGATGTCATTCTTGATCCTAGGAAGAACATCTGGAGGAGAGATACCTGCCCAGATAGAAAGCTCCGACCGTTGTGCCTTCATCGGTGAGAAATCGAAGATTTCTCTCTCTTTAGTCTGTTTTCCAGCGAAGCTCTGTTTGAGCTCGTTCCGACATTAAAATATGCGATTCAATGTTCCTTAGAATCCTATGAACATGTAGGAACTCAATTTCAACAATTAGATGTGTTTGATCGGTCAATTTGATGAAATCAAATTCGACAGTGTTGAAGAGTTGAAATTGGGGGAAAATTTGCAAATATATGCGAAGTTGGATTTTCTCATTCATTTGAAACAAATGAGGGTTATTAGGCCAAAGAATAATGAACAATTATGTTCATTTCATGTAGGAGAACGAGACATCTTGAACGCCAGTCGAGGTTCAGCTTGTTAAGGATGGAACCTGACTAAGTGGAATTTCACTGCACTATCAGGTGAGTGGGATTATATATCATACCCGGTTGGGGATGATAAGTACCTCAGTATAAAAATCCACTATTTAGTGGTATTTTAATCATCCCCACTCAGAGAAAATGATGTGAAAATTATGCGGAAAAACTAATCGGTTGTAAGTAGATCATACCCGGTTGGTATGATGAGACTTCCTCAAAAGAAGTTGAAAACTCGTCCATTGGTTATGAACGGAGATGTCCTTATACCGGTCAGTATAATGGACAGTGAAAACCTATTTTGTCAGAAGTGTTCTCCCCTAACTATGTGCCAATGCTTAAACTATTTGTGAGACCTTCTTGACGGGAGCTCGAATAGCTCTTATAGGCCGAGGGCCTTGGTTTTGGAACTTAAGGGCTAGAATGCCCAGTTTTTTGAAAAATTCGAACAGTGGGCCATAGGCCAATGGACACGAGTAGTAGCTCATAAACAAACATGATATATATGTGCCATTAAACCATAATAAGTGAATTTTTTGGTCATGGTACCAAGGCAGGTCCGACATACTTAGTTAACTAGTAGCAGTGCGACATGACGGGTCTCCGGACTGGTCAAGACAAACAGCTACATGTTGAGTTGAAGGTCGGGACCATTGGGACAAATGGCACCACATATTACATGGCAATTTAAGAAAACTTTGCTTGTGCATGCACTATGAGTATGTGCTCATCAAGACACCCATGAGGGGTAGTGATGTGTCCTAAGGGCCCTGGACGACCTGGTGAGTATAAGGGAAGATCGTCGTTCCAAGTGTATGTGCGAAATTTGGAGTAGCACCAAGCGTAAGAGACCGGGATGGGGACATGATGAGATCTCTATCCTCATATGGACATGAAGGATTTCAGGATTGAGGGTCGGATGTCGCGTACATCCACTCATTCCCAAGGTAGAAGTGGTCGTGCTTCTATCCGGGTGGCTAATAAAGTTGCTCCAAAGCCACTAGTGGGTAGTCTTACTGACCTGCAAATGTGTGTAACATTCATGATGAATGATGTGTGTTGGGTGATGATACACCGTGGTAACTAAGAAATAATGGAAAAAACCAAATTTTTAAATGAAGGGATTTTGAAAAGAAAGGTGTCTAGCACACTCCATATAAATGTTTTTCTTAAAAGTTAAAAGTAGACATTTGAAAATAAACCATTCACTGAGTTGTAGAAACTCTATTTTCTACCCCTTTTCAGGAAAAGAGAAAATGACTAGAAGTAACACCGAAGCTTACCCTTATCAGGTATACTTAATTTTTTTCTTTAAGCTTACATTTTATTTGATATATGTCTTCCAGAGTACAAGGTTGAAATTTCGCCTGGCTCCTCTCGACTAAAAGAAGGGGGAAACTCCTCTTGAACCGAGAAAGAGCGGCGAGTTGTTCACGGGGATCCAACCAAACCTGGTTGGGGCATGATACCATAGGCTAGTTGGCACGAGCAGGAGCTCGTAAACAAATATGAGTTATATGCCATAAAACTTTAAATAAATGAATTGTTTGGCCATGGTACCAAGACAAGACTGACATATTCAGTCAATTATTGGTAGTGTGATGTAACAGGTCTCCGGAGTAATCAAGACAAACAATTGCAGGTTGAGTTGAAGGTCGAGGTCGTTGGACCAATGGCACCACAGATTATATGGCATGATGTGAAAATACTGATTGTGTATGCATTGTGTTTACGGGACCTTCAAGACACACAAGAGGGGTAGTGATGTGTTCTAGGGCCATGGACGACCTGATGGGTATAAGGGCAGTTCGTCGGTCCAGGTGACCTTGCGAAGCTCGGAGTAGCTTCAAGCACACAAAACCAGGATGGGGATGGGATGAGGTCTCTATCCTCATATGGATACGGAGAATTGTTATGGTATTGAGGGTCGGATGTCGCAAACATCCACTCATTCTCAGGGTAGAAGTGGATGTGCTTCTATTTAGGTGGCCGGTAAAGTCTCTCTAATGCCACAAGTGGGTTCAGTGGACGTACTTGCCTACGATTATGTGTTTGACCTTCATGATGAAGGAAGTGTGTTGGGTGATGGCACACCATGAATAATAAGAAATGGTTATAAAAACCATAATTTGAAATGAAAGTGTTTTTAAAAGAAATAAGGAGTCTCGCACACTCCAAAATAAAACATTTTTCCTAAAAAATTAATTTTTGAAAATACATTCACTAAGTCGTTGTGCTCACCCCCTCCCTTATATCCCTTTCAAGTAAACCAAGGAAAACCTACGTAAGACCTCTTGTTAGTTACAACTACAAGACAGGTATGTAAAGGTTAAAATTTTATGCATTTTTTATTTATGCTATTCCAAGAAAGGTGTAGGTTTAAAGGACACCTTACTCTTCACGATTTATAACAAGGGGAAACCCTTAAATAAACCGGGAGAGTGGCGAGTTGATTACGGGGATCCGACCAAATTGGGTCAAGGCGTAACAACTTGAGTGGTATTAGAGCATGTTTCCTTAAATATATAATTAAGACTAGAAAATATAGTAACTAATAGGATTGATCTTAAAATTTTCAGATGGCTCCCAAGAGAGGAACCAAGAAAACTAGAAATGACTCTATTCAACACCTTGTCCTCGTAGGAAGGCAACCCTCAAAGCTTCCCAATGCTTGAGGCATGGTAGAAGTCCCAAAAGACCAAATGGGGAAGTATGTAGGAGGACGGTACTAGGACCTATTGAGGTCACAACTCTAAGTATAAAGGAAGCCAAGCATGAAGCCATAAACACCATCAAAGGGCGTATAACCTTACCTAGCAAGATGCTTATCAAGAATCTCATAACTCCCTATTTATTTTGTGACCATTTTCTATAATAGGGCCAAAAATCCCAACATATTGTATTCCTATATTAATGAAGTATTCCAAATTCCTAAAAATTCGGTCTCTTAAAGGATGTTACCTTCAAGGAAGATGGCCCCAAATAAAGTGATCAAACAAGCCTATACTACCATAAAAACTAAGAAAACTAAATTAGGGAATCGAGAAATCTAGGAGAACACTTAGAGTGATCAATTTCCAAAGGAGATTCCACAAGAAAACTCTCAAGATATCCAAACTCAAGGACGAAAAAGCACCAAAACCAACAATTCCCTAAAAAAAATGCAAGGGGGAATCACTTATGTCCACGTAATTACAAGTATGACTAGAAGGCAATTTTATAAAACTGAGGGTCAATTGGGCATGATAAGAATATTAGAGGGCCAATTGAGGAATTTTAGCATTTTGGGGGTAAAACTTACAATTTTTGTAAAGGATGGGCAAAATTGTAATTTTGGAAAAGTTGGTAGATCAAATTGGAAATTTGGGAAATTAAACCCCTTTTTGTGAATTTGAACAAATTGAGGTACTAAGATAAATTTTAAAAGTTTCAGGACTCAATTTGAGGAAAAACCGGCATGAGGGACATAAAGTTAAAGAAAAATAACTTTAGGGTCCTAATTGCGAATAAAGGAAAATTTAGTTTTCTCATTCAATTGGGATGAAAGAGGACTATTAGGACAAAGAATAATGAACAAGAATGTTTAAATCGTGTAGGAACAAGAAGTACCAAGAACGCAAGCTAAGACGAGTTCGAGTAAGGACAACAAGCCGACTAAGAGGAATTTCATAGTATGATCAGGTGAGTGGGATTTTTATATCATATCCGATTAGGATGATAAGTACCCTGGTAATGAAAACCCAGTAGTTAGTGGTATTTTAAATGTCACAACTTAGAGGAGTGATGTTAAAATGATGCGTAAAAAACTACTTACAGGATGAAAGTCGATCATACCCGATTGGTATGATGAAACTTCCTCGGAGGAAGTAGAAAACTCGTTCATCGGTTATAAGTGGAGATATCCTCATACTAGGTTAGTATGATGGATAGTTGAAAATATATTTTTGTCAGAAGTGCTCTCCCCTGATTGTGTGACACTGCTTAAATGATTTGGAAGACCTTCTTGATGGGAGCTCGAATAGCTCAATTAGGCCGGAGGCTTCATTTTTGGAACTTGGGGGCTATTATGCCCGATTGTTTTGAAAATCTCGAACAGTGGGCCATAGGCCAGTTGGCACGAGCAGGAGCTCGTAAACAAACATGAGTTATATGTCATAAAACTTCAAATAAATGAATTGTTTGGCAATGGTACCAAGACAGTACCGACATATTCAGTCAACTAGTGGCACTACGACATGACAGGTCTCCGAACTAGTCAAGACAAATAGCTACAAGTTGAGTTGAAGGTCGAGGCTATTAGACTAGTGACACCACAAATTATATGGCATGATGTGAAAATACTGATTGTGCATGCACTGTATTTACGGGACCTTCAAGACGCCAAAGAGGGGTAGTGATGTGTCCTAGGGCCTTGGGTAGTTCGTCGGACCAGGTGACCTTAAGAAGCTCGGAGTAGCTACAAGCGCACGAGATCGGGGTGGGAACAGGATGAGGTCTCTGTCCTCATACGAACATGGAGAATTGTTACGGGATTGAGGGTTGGATGTCGCGAAAATCCACTCATTCTTAAGGTAGAAGTGAATGTGCTTCTATCTAGGTGGTCGGTAAAGTCGCTCCGACGCCACAAGTGGGTTCAGTAAATGTACTGGCCTGCGATTGTGTGTTTAACTTTCATGTTTCATAAATCCTTTCCAAGGTTTTCAATACCTGTTTCCCATTTCCATATTAGGTGAGTTTCACAAACAACACATGCCCTTCATTAGAAAGGGTACGTACACACACATATTAATGAGATGCAGTTACGCCGACTACACCCACTTGTCGATCAGAGCATCTTTACCATCCACCCTAATAGAAGTCCCTGATTTCTACCCAAAGTTTGAGTGAACATCTCCAATGTTCAAACCTCAGACCCAAAAATACTTCGTGTCCATATGAGGAAGGAGACCTCATCCCGACCCCACCATGGTCTCATGCGCATGAAGCTACATCAAGCTTTCCGTACTGCTGGCACGACAAACTGCCCTTATCTCCACCATGTCATCCAACAGCCCTTAGGACGCATCACTACCCCTCTTGGGTGTCTTAATGGTCCTAAACATCAAGTGCATGCACAAACAATAATTTTTCCACAATGCCATTTATCTTTGGCGCCACTGATCCAATGGCCTCGACCCTCAACTCGACCTACAGCTATTTTTCTAGACTAGTCTATCGACCTGGCCCTAACGTACTACCGCCAGTCTATCGAGTATGTCAATCCTGTCTTGGTACCATGGTGAAATCACACATTCCATTCATTTAGAATTTTCATGGCATAAATAGATCATGATTGTTTACCAGCTCCCGCTCGTGCCAACTAGCCTTGGGCCCACTGTACGTGATTTTCCAAAATCAGGCATTATAGCCCTCAAGTTCCAAAACCAAGGCCTCTGGCCTATCTAAGTTATTCTAGCTCTCGTAAAGAAGGTCTTCCAAAATTTTTAAGCATTGGCACACTGTTAGGGGAGAACACTTTTGACAAAATTAACTTTCCATCCATCACACCAACCAAGTGTGATGACATCTCCACTTACAACCGGTAAGCGGGTTTTCTACTTCCTTCTAGCAAGTCCATCATACCAACCGGATATGATCTCTCTACTTACAACCAGTAAGTAGTTTTTCCGCATAGTTCTCACATCACTCCAATCGGGTGTGATGTTAAAATTCCACATAGAAGAGGTTTTTAATTTCTGAAGTGCTCATCATCCCAATCGGGTATGATGTGAATAAACCCACTCCCCCATTAACCATGACGTGTTCGTCCTCAGTTGATTTTTCCAAGTCGATGTCAGCTTCTCTTGATGGAATTTCGTTCCTTCGTGCTCTATTGGAGGTGCGGCAGTCCGATCTCTCTATTGGGGAAGATAGCTCTCTTCTTGAGATATTTTCTAGGATCAAGAATTCCTACGATTAACCTTTCAGCTCAGTTGAGGTTGTCTAAGGGATGGGAGAGCTTAGTTTGGTCGGAGGAGGGTTGAATTCGGTCGATTTTAGCACGGCTGAAACAGGGCAGCTTTAGTCCACTGTAGCTGCTTCACTGTTTGATTACGTCGGCACTTCTTCGATGGTCATCAGATCAAATTGAGACAACCGTTGTGTAGCTGACTTCTCCCTGAATCTAAGAAACTCGACCTCACCTTCTAAGGCTCAGAAAAACCTTAATATTGGAGCTCTGGTTTAAGCTTCACCGAAAAACTTAGTAGTTGAGAGAGAGTGGAGTTTTTAAGTGTGAGGACAATGAATGGAGAGAAGCTCTTTATATAGAATGCTCAATGACTCTTTGGTCGACGGTTTGGCACTTTTATGGTGCTCATTCATGTCTTGAAATGCCCTGAATGGAGACTTTTCATCTTCGCTAGTGTTGTTCATTTTTTTAGCAAGTAAACAGTGTTGTCATCAAAATGAAGAAGATGACACTATTCCGAACTAGACTAGACCGGTCCGAACTAGGTTCAATGCTTAAACCGACCGGTTCAGGCCTGATTTGATCAAGTTTTTCAAAATTAAAATTTTCTAAAATCATCTAAATTCACTCTCTATCTAATGATGGCTTCAATTCCCCAATTTGAATATTATAAGCCACCTTGAAAAATTAATTTAGAAACTAGTGATTTATTTGGATAACAGTAAATCACCGTCGGAGCTACATGTTCAACCTTCTCAACATTCTTGCAAGTTCGCTTTTCTTCATCTCTCAATACCTTTTATATTGGGGCATCTGCCCGCTTTCAATCCTCCATTATATTAAAATCTCCATTTCATTTCTTATTCCCTATCCAAGAACTTCCTACTATTGGTCTTATTTCTTGTATTCTACCCTATGCTCAGCCGTCTACTCTTTTGGGATCCATTATGCTATCTGGACCACGACCAGTCTTGATGTCGGTGGTCATTTCTTTTATTCACTTCTAAAGTGGAGGGCTTACCTTTCTGAGATTTTTTAGGTGTTCTTTCCTCTACTCCTTTGTTATGGGTAGTCCACCCCTTTCCTACTTGGGATGAATTGGAAGAGAAAACTAAACTGGTTCAGGTGAACCGAATTGACCCAATTTGAACCATACTTGAACCAGTTGCTAAATTCATTTTTCTAGGTGTCTTAAAATATTCAAAATGGGGAATTGAAGCCACCATTAGATAGAGAATGAATTTAGATGAATTTAGAAAATTTTAATTTGAGAAAACCGATCGAACCAGGCTTGAATCGTCGATTTATGCATTGAACCCGCTCGGACTAGTCCAGTCGGTTCGGAACAGTGTCGTCTTATTCCTTTAGATGATAACACCGTTCATTCAATGCAGAAATGGATAACACTAACAAAGCTTAAATTGCTACAATCAGGCCGTTTCTAGGTGTCTTAAAATATTCAAAATGGGGAATTGAAGCCATCATTAAATAGAGAATGAATTTAGATGAATTTAGAAAATTTTAATTTGAGAAAACCGGTCTAACCGGGCTTGAATCGGCCGATTTATACATTGAACCCACTTGGACTGGTTTGGTCAGTTCGGAACAGTGTCGTCTTATTCCTCTAGATGACAACACCATTCATTCAATGCAGATATGGATAACACTAGCAAAGCTTAAATTGCTCCGATCAGGCCATTTCACAGCGAAGATGAGCTCGACCAAAATGGAAAGTTGTCGGGCAGAGGGTCCCCGAGCTCCCTATATCCCTCGCTAGCAAGAGAATGCCAACAAATGCATGAACGAACGGAAGTAGGAAGACCGGTGTGTCGATGGGATTCACCCAGGTGTGGAAAATCCGATAGTTGGGGATGGCAAGACGCAATAAAGGAAACTAGAATAGAACGAATAAACCTAGGAAAACCCCCAAACTCACATAAGTAGTCAGATATCTATATTCTTAGGGATCTCGGAGCATAGGCAGGACATATGGAATCGGGACCCAAGGAGTAAAAGAGTCAAACAACGAAGTGACCTAGGTAATGCAAGGGACGAGAATAAGTGAGAGTACACTCTAGGGACCAGAGCAAAAGGATGCAATTTCAACCGCAAGGCAAGCCAAGCTTGAGGCCTGGGATGGAACCATAGGCTTAGGAGTCGCACTGCTAGGGACAACTAAGTCAATCGCCAGTAACAAAGGAGGGGCTAGAGGATCAAGAAAAGGGAAGTAATGCCAAGAAAGGCAAATGCAATTACCGTGTCACGCCCCGACCCGGTTTGGTCGGATCCCCGTGATCAACCCGCCACTCTCCCGATTTACTAAAGGGTTTTCCCTTATATTATAAATCGTAAAGAGTAAGGCGTTAACCTGCACCTTTTTCCAGGAATATCATAAATCAAAACTGCATAGTAATTTAAATTAGTTGTACCAATCTTGCAGGCGTTTAATTGCGCAAGTTCTTTAAGGTTCGGCTTTCCGGAACTTCCTGAAAGAGGTATAAGGGAGGGGGTGAGTACAACTACTCAGTGAGTGGGATTCAAATCTTTTAACTTTCAAGAAAAACATTTATATGGAGTGTGCCAGACTCCTTTGTTTTCAAAAAAAATCATTTCATTTAAAAATTCATCTTTTTCCATTATTTCTTAGTTATCGATGTGTCATCACCCAACACACATCCTTCATAATGAAGGTTACACACATTCGCAAGTCAGTATCACTACTGAACCCGCTAGTGGCTTCGGAGCGACTTTTCCTGCCACCCGGATAGAAGTATGACCACTTCTACCCTGGGAATGAGTGGATGTACGAAACATCCGACCCACAATCCCGAAATCACTTCTTCGTGTCCGTATGAGGACAGAGACCTCATCCTGTCCCCACCCCGGTCTCATGCGCTTAGTGCTACTCCAGATTTCGCACAGACACTTGGAACGATAAACTGCCCTTATAGCCACCAGGTCGTCCAGTGCCCTTAGGATGCATCACTACCCCTCACGGGCGTCTTGATGATCCCGTACTCATAGTGCATGCACAAACAATGTTTTCTTATATTGCCATGTAATATGTGGTGCCATTAGTCCAATGGCCCCGACTCTCAACTCAACCCGCAGCTGTTTGTCTTGACTAGTCCGTCGACCTATCATGTCGCACTGCCGCTAGTTGACTGAGCATGTCGGTCCTATCTTGGTACCATGGCCAAACAATTCACTTATTAAGTTTTATGGCACATATATCATGTTCGTTTACGAGCTCCTGCTCGTGCCAACTGGCCTTGGGCCCACTATACGAGATTTTCAAAATCGGGCTTTTCACCCCCAAGTTCCAAAACCGAGGCCCTTGGCCTATCAGAGCTATTCGAGCTCCCGTCGAGAAGGTCTCCCAAATAGTTTAAGCATTGGCACACAGTCAGGGGAGAACACTTTCGACAAAATAGGTTTTTACTGTCCATTATACCAATCGGTATAAGGACATCTCCGTTCATAACCGATGAACGAGTTTTCAACTTCCTTCGAGGAAGTCTCATCATACTAACCGGGTATGATCTGAATAACCCACTCACAACCGGTAAGTGGTTTTAAATTTTAAGTTGTGCTCATCATCCCAACCGGGTATGATGTTAGTAAACCCACTCACCCGATAGTGCAGTGAAATTCCACTTAGTCGGGTTCTGTCCTTAGCAAGCTAGACCTCGACTGGCTTTCCCGATGTTTCGTTCTCCGGTGAGGGCGTGGTGGTGGAGCTTTCAAATCTAGGCAGATAGCTCTTCTCCAGAGGTTCTTCCTAGGATCAAGGATGACATCAATTGATGTCGAATTGGATTAGAACTTCTTCATTGAGATTCAGTTGACTCTCTCTCTAACAACGATCTAAAATTGTAAAGGGAAACCGAATTGGCTTACCTTTTGGTCCTAATTCGGTCGAGGAAGGACTGGGGAAGTGTTGGGAAGGCTTGGTTCGGCCTGAGGAGGGCTTGAAATGGCTGATTTCAGCTTGACCAAAATAGGGTAGCTTCAGTCCGCTGGAGCTACTTCACTATTCCATCATGCCGGCGCTTTTCCAACGATTCTCGGATTGACTGGAGTTTGCTACCAGATAGCTGTCTTCTCCCTGTTTCTAAAGAGCCCGACCTTTGTTCAAGTCAAAACTCTAGTTCGAGCTTCACCGGGAAATGGAGTAGTAGGGAGAGAGAGAAGTGTTAAGGTGTGAGGAGAATGAAATGGGGATGACCTCTTTATATAGGCATAAAACCCGTGTATTAAATGGGCGAGATTTATTACTAGTATTAATATTGCCATAAATTATTGGTATTAATTCTAATAATTAAATTTTGTATTAATTTCAATAATTTAATTTTGGTATTAAATTATTTGTATTAATTCCAATAATTTAATTTAGGTATTAAATTATTGGTATTAATTATAATAATTAAATATATATTAATTTATGGCTATTTAGGTCACCCATCCTCACACTACTCTAAGGCAAGCACACTTCACTTTAAAGTTCTTATGAAATGTAGTTCACCTAAACCACTTTGGTTTTTATTTTTTAGTTTATCTTAAGTTTCTTTTCCAAGGTTTAATGAACCCTTTGGATCACCCAAAAGTTGTAAATTTCCATATTGTTTATTCCCAAATGTAAACCGGCTTGGTTTTTCTTATTCGGTTTGACCGGTTCTTTTCCCGGTTTTCCTTAACTAAAAAAAATGCAGGTTTTACATACCGACCGGACAAGGTGCCATACCAACAAAGGAGTAAACAAACCAAGGTGCAATGGGAGGTATCGAACGCTCAATCCAAGACAACACCCCCGGAACAAAAGTCCAACCCCAAGCTACCAAAAGTATCGGACCGGTGAGACTTTGTGAATGTCGGGAAAAAGGGGACGAGTCAAACTGACCGAATCCCGGAGAGTGAAGGAAGTGAGGCAAAGAGAGGGACTCAAGTTGGTAAGATATCAACTTACACCCTAAGGAAGCCGCATAAGGATCTCTTTAGAGAGAAATTTTGGTGATAGAGTTTTGAGGACAAAACTCCTAAAATGAGAGGAGAGTTGTAAAACCCATCTCTTTGAATCAAAGAAAACCGGGAAAATAACCAGTATAGGTTTATACATGAGGAAACGAGTCATTTAATGAACGAAAAATAGTTAATGTGGAAAACTGTAAAATTCCAAATGACCAAAAATTCATAAAAATTACAAGAAATAACCAGAAAGTGGAATTGAGAATAGAACCAAACCAGTTCAAGGTGAACTGGACCAAAACCAAATCGAACCGACTTGAACCATAGTGAACTGGTTCACAAACTCATTGTTCTAGGTGGCTTAAAATTGTTAAATTGGAAAATTGAGACCACCATTAAATAGAAAATAATTTAGATAAATTTAAAAAATTTTAAATTTCAAAAAAATGATCGAAGCGGGTTTGAACTGGCCGATTTTTGAATTTTGGACAGCGAACTCGGTCGGACTGGATTGGTCAACGGTCGGACCAGTCAACGGCCAGCTAGTGCCCCGTTAGCTACCAGGCAGACACGAGTAGTCAATGGGAGGCTTCCACATATCAGGTCAATGGTTAGCTACGCCTCGTCAGCCCATAATGCAAACACAAGCAGCCAATGAGAGACTGCCATATGCCCGATCAACGGGTCAACAGCTAATGCAATGGCTGAGCTGGCACTACATGTCAGAAAATTGACCAATCACAGCGCCACATGGCACAACTGCCAAGTCAATGTCTTCAACCTTTAGATGCTGACAAAGAAGAGTGAGGAGACAGAGTCGCCAGAAAAGCTGGAGTCTCCAGTGACTCGAAAAACTCTTCGATCAGGTCACCGATGGCCGAGTCAAAGGTCGAGTCAAAGGCTGAGTCTTATGCCGGTGGGTAGCCTGAATAGTTGTCAAGCTCCCTATATAAAGAGCACCCACTCATTCGTTATGAGCATCCCACAATCGAGTGAAGAAGAACAAGAGTGCATTTTCCGACGAGCTATAAACAAAGCTTCGATGACGGGCAAAATCTCTACCAAAGGAGCTTTAAAGAGTGGCATTTGAATCGGGGAAGAGTGCTTTAGCTTCATACCTTCTCAGAACAATCAAAGGACGCTCAGAAAACTGCGCAAAGGATCGCACAGTGAAGTTGCTCTGGAGCTTGAAGCAACAAGCTACTGCCCAACGCAACCTTGACCATACCGGCCCTTCCACCACCCACATTGGTCATCTCTAACTGCCTAAGACACTCCACGATACCCATACAGGCCTCGGTAAGCTCAATTCTACCTCCTCTGATCGAAATTTCTAAATTTTAGAGTTGCACCACCCAAAACTTCTCTCTTCAAATTCCCATAGGGCAGCAACCAAATGCAGGATGGTTTGGTCCTACTAGATCCCCCTCAACCAACTCTAGCTGCCCCTACCTCAAGCTCTAGCCATTGCCCCTCTGTGGGTAAGAAATGCAAGCTTCCTCTCTCTACAGTGTACTTTTCGGTGAAGCTCTGACAAGGCGAAAAACTCAACCAACTTCATAAATTCCAAGGGTAGGACGATCACTGGGAGTTGGAGGAGGTGAATAGAAGCAAGAATTGAAGAAATTAAGGACTTATAGGCCACCAATTGGATGAGGTAAGATCCGAAGTTCCACATGCTTGGATTGGGGAAGAAGATGAAGGGGAGATTTGGGGATTTTGGGGGACTTTTGTGTAATTTTCAAAAATTGGAGGACTGAATGACAATTTCATGAAATGGAGGGTGTTTTCATGAAATTCACCCCAATTGAAGGTTAATCGGGCAATTTGGACAAATTTGGGGGCAAATTGGAAATTTTGAAAAGTTGGGGACCAAATTGCAATTTTTGAAAAATCAAGGACTAAAGGGCAAATTTGGCGAATTAAGGGCCAATTGGTGAACTTGAAAGAGTTAAGGACCCAAAAAGAATAATTAGGAACCCAAGGGGCATAATAGAGATTAAAGAGAAATTAGGGACCCATGCACAATTTAAGCAAAGTTCGGTGCCCTAAGAGCAAACATAAGAGAAGGTGCGACCTCTTCCTAATATGAACAATCGTACACTTCAGGAACAGATTACTCGAGTGTCGACCCCCTGAAGTGCACCAAGGAGGGAGACTTCACTGGCGGGACCCCGTCGAGATCACCGGGTGAGTGGGAATCACTATGACGTCAATTACGGTTGGAATAACAGTTCAGCTTTGAAAACTATTTTCTCGAAATTAGCATCCCCTAACTGGGTGACTCTGCTTAAAATATTTGGAAGCTAATTTCGGGCTTAGGCTCGAGATGCTAGTGGGTCCAAGATCGATGGATACGGGCGTGGACCCGTCTAGAATGGATATGTGATATATGATGCTAAAAGACCTGAATAATGGAAACCTTGTGTGATACTCATCGAGCCAATTTAAGTTATCGAGCTTGTTGGGTTGAACCGTTGCTCTGCTGAAGCTAGGTCGTCGAACCTGTTGGGTCAGTACGCGTGGGCAGAAGCCAAGCCGAAAGACTGTTGTGCTATAAGACCAAAAATAAAGGCTATAATTCAAAAAGATTGTTGATTGTGCATGCATTTTTATGTTCGGGCCATCAGAACACTTAACATGAGGTAGTGATGGTGCCCAAGTACTGTTGGACGACCCAGTGAGCATAAGGATGGTTTCGTTGTTTAGTAGGTCGTGAAGCCGAGTAGTTTCATGCACATTGAGACCGAGGCAATAGGGGAAATGAGGTCTCATCCCACTGAGCGGACACAGTGAAGTAATTGGGGTTTGATGTGTCAGACTATTGATGTCCACTCAAACTATAGGTAGAGGAAGTATCCTTCTATCAAGGTGGACGATAAAGGCACCCCAGTCCATAAGTGGCACGGTCGAGGACCGTTCCACGGATGTGTGATCCCTCCTGTGATAGGAGGGCAGTTGTTGATCATGTGGAATGTATGAAATAACAAAAAAAATAATTTAAAGGACAAAAAAGATGAATTCAAGTAAAATGTTATAGTAGTTTCACTCAATGAGTATTTTACTCACCCCCTCTCTCACCCCCTTTTAGGATAACACACAGATAGAAAGTTCCCGCATGCGCTTGGTCCCTCAAGGTATGTTTCCTAACCCCAACTTAAAGTAAGGGTTTGAACGTAAACACTCCTTCACCTTCCTTGTCTCATTCAGCTAGGTATACTCGAATGATGTAGGAAAAGGTGGCGGTTGATCACGGACTCTGATCAAATCGGGTTAGGGCATGACACTAATACTGGAGGAAGCACATGACTTTGTGTATGCCATGCATCCCAGTAGTATAAAGACGTATCGTACCCTCATACATGGCTATTGGTGGAAAGGGATGAAGAGAGCCATCATGGAATACGTGGCATGATATTTATCTTGCCAGCAAATCAAGGCGAAACATCAGAAACCCTCAAGACTATTGCAACCCCTACCGATCCTCAAATGGAAGTGGGAACACATCACCATGGATTTCATGACAGGGCTACCAGTGACAAGGAAAGGACGGGACGTGATTTGGGTCATCGTGGATAAATTGATCAAGTCTACCCATTTCCTACCAATAAGATTAACCAACCTTGTGGAACAATTGACCGTTCTGTATGTGGGAGAAATTGTAAGGCTCCATGGAATCCCGATAAGCTTAATATCAGATCGGGACCTGAGATTTACCTCAAAGTTCTGGCCCAGCCTACAAGATGCCTTGGAAACCAAACTACATATGAGTACAACATTCCATCATTAGACCGATGGACAATCTGAGCAAACAATCCAAACCTTGGAGAACATACTCCAAGCATATGTACTAATAATGAACAAGGGTGGGAATATTACCTATGCCTAATGGAGTTTGCTTACAATAATAGTTACTAGGTCAACATACAAGTGGTGCCTTATGAGGCCCTTTATGAGCGACAAACTTGAGCTGCCGCAAGACTTATAAAGAATACACAACGTATTCCTTGTGTTAGTACTCTGAAAGTATAAACCTGATCCCAATCATGTATTGGATTGGCCACATCCTAAGTTAGAGGAAAATTTAGTCTATGAAGTGGAACCGGTACAAATCCTCAGCATACGAGACAAGAACCTGAGGAACAAGTGGATTCTCATGGTAAAGGGTCTTTGGTGGAATGGCCAAGTACAAGAAGAGACATGGGAGATCGAATCTGCCATGAGGGATAGGCACCCTCAACTATTTGTGATGGAAAAGTTTTGGGGAGAAAACCCGTAAAAGAAGGGGTGAGTTGTAAACCCCGTCCTTTTTTAAATAAGAAAATCGAGAAAAGAACCGGTAATTTTTGTGAGAAAATCGAGAACATAAGTGAACCAAAAATGGTAAATAATGGTTAAAAAGGGAATTATGAAAATCTCAAGTAACCAAGAAACCATAGAAATCGTGGGGAAGAATCATGAAGTGGAGTGGATGTAAAACCCAGACCGGTTCAGGGTGAACTAGACCAAAACGGATTGAACCGTGATGAACCAGTTCAAATAATTCATTTTTCTAGGTGGCTTAAAAATGTAAATTTGTAAAATTGAGGTCACCATTAGTAGAAAATTAATTTAGATTAATTTAGAAAATTAACTTAGATTAATTTAGAAAATTTTAATTTTTAGAAAATTGGTCAAATCGGGCCTAAACCGGCCAACTAACCAGACCGGTCAACTATCTAGCCAATCAACAGACCATTGCTAGGCCAACACCAATCAGCGCGTGACACGTGGCAAAGTGCACCTAGTTAGCTACTCAGTAAGTGCCTAGAAGTGCTAGCCAATCAGAAGGAGACGTGTCCTCGGTCAACGGTTAGTGGAAGAAAATCCACCTTAGCAACGATCGACTAATAGGAGAGCGACAGGTGTCCCAGTCAACGCCCAATCAACAGCCACGTAGACATGGATAGCCAATGGGAGGTTATCATGTGTCTAGTCAATGTGTCAAAAGCTGAATAAGCTACTAAGTCAGAAGCCACGTCAGTAAAGAGAGCCAATCAAGAGGTGCCACGTGGCAATTCCGCAATTGCGAAGACACACGTGCATAATAGTGTCATCTTCAACCTAGCATCTGAGATGAGAGAGAGAGGAAAGGATGGTCGCTAAAAATACAACGTCCAATAAATGCCTCTAATTCTAGCCATAAATGGAGTAATTGAGGTCGAGTCATTGGGGAACAGATAAGTCTATTAGTCCTCGAGTTCCCTATATAAAGAGCTCCTTCTCATTTGTCTTCCTCATCCCTCAAATGCCTAGAGAAGAAAAAGTGCTCAATTTTCTAGTGAAGCTCGAACCACAGCTTCGATTTGGGCACTTTTCTCCACCTTAGAAGGCAAATTGGGGTTCTTTAGAATCCTGAGAAAGTCAGCTACTTGATCACAATCTCCATTCAGCTCGAGGATCGCCGAAGAACCACCGACGAGCTCGCACAATACCGTTACTCCACGACAGTCGGTAACCCAAGCTGCCCGAGCTCAATTTTAGCCCTCCCTCGACCAATTCCAGCCATACCGAGTTCCTTAGATCATCCCTAGAGGTGCTCCAACCTTCCCTAAGTTAAGTTGGTAAGTCCCCTCCGCCGCCCTCTACCGAAAAATACTGTTCATAGTGCGTTTGTACAAAACATTAAATTATGAAATTTGCACTGCTCAAGCCACCAATTGAGGCGTGGTTTGATCTAGGGAGGATCACCAAGAAGAAAGCAACCCTTTGGAATCGAAACCTCCGATTGTCAGCTCTTCACCAGTTAGTAATTGAAGCTTTCTCTCTCTAAAACTATTTTCCAATGAAGCTTCGTTTGAGCTAATTTCTAAGCCAAATGAAGTGTTTCAAAGTATAAGGACATCTCCGTTCATAACCGGTGAACGGGTTTTCAACTTCCATCGAGGAAGTCTCATCATACCAACCGGGTATGATCTACTTACAACCGATAAGTAGTTTTTCCACAGTATTTTCACATCACTTTCTCTAAGTAGTGATGATTAAAATACCACTAAACAGTGTGTTTTTATACTGAGGTACTTATCATCCCTAACCGGGTATGATATATATAATCTCACTCACAACCGGTAAGTAATTTTTAATTTTAAGTTATGCTCATCATCCCAACCGGGTATGATGTTAGTAAACCCACTCACCTGTTAATACCGTGAATTTCACTAGACTGGTTGTTGGTATTCACGCGAGCATGTCCTTGCTGGCGTTCCAGGTACTTCGTGTTCCTACAGTATATGAACATCTTGTTTCATTTACCTTCGACCTAATTGCCTTCATTCATTTCAAATGAATGAGAAAGTCCAACTTTCATTTATTTGCAATTAGGTCCCTAAAGTTATTTCTCTTTAACTTTATGTCCCAAATGCCAATTTTTTTCCTCAAATTGAGTCCCAAAACTTCTAAAATTTATCATAGGACCTCAATTTATTCCATTTTACAAAAAGAGGATTAAGTTCTCAAATTTCCAATTTGGTCCTCCAAAATTACCATTTTGCCCTTCCTTTACAAAGATGGTAAGTTTTGCCCCAAAAATTCTAAAATTTCTCAATTCATCCTCCAACATTATTTTCATGTCCAACTGGCCCTCAATTTCATAAAATTTCATTTTAGTCCTTTGAATTTCGAAAATCTCCAATTTTCCTCAATTCCAACTTCTTAACACAGCCGAATTTGATTTAATCAAATTGACCCATCAAACGTTTCCAATTGTTGAAATTGAAGTTGAAAATGAGTTTCTACATGTTCATACGATTCTTTAGAAATGTGAATCGCAAGTTTTAATGCCGAGACGAGCTCAAATGGAGCTTCGCCAAAAAATGAACTATAGAGAGAGAAAGCTTCAATTACTCACCGGTGAAGGCACGGTGGTCCGAGCTTTCGATCTGGGCAGATAGGTCTTGTCCTGAGGTTCATCCTAGAATCAAGAATCGCATCAATTGATACAAAATTGGATTAGAATTTTGTCATTGAAATTCTACCGGTTCTCTCTCTAGCACCAATCGGAAATTACAAAGAGCAGTCGAATTGGTTTACCTTTCAGTCATAATTCGGTCGTGGAGGGCTGAGAAAGTGTTGGGAAGGCTTGTTTTGGCCTGAGTAGGGCTTGAAATGGCTGATTTCAGCTTGGCCGAAATAGGGCAGCTTCGGTCCGCTCGAGCTGCTTCACTATTCCACCATGCCGGCGCTTCTCCAACGATTATCGGATTGACTGGAGTTTGCTACCAGATAGCTGTCTTCCCCCTAATGTGGAATTGATAAATCTCAAGTGACTCAAAGAGTCATACAAATCATGGAAAAGAACATTGGGACAAATGGGAAGAGAAAACCAGACCGGTTTAGGGCGAACCGAACATGAACCGGATTGAACCTATTTCTAAATTCATTTTTCTTGGTGGCTTAAAATGATCAAATTGGGGGAATTGAAGCCACCATTAAATAGAAAATGAATTTAAATTTAGAAATTTTTTATTTTGAGAAAATCGGTCGAATCAGGCTTGAACCGATCAATTTACACATTAAACCTGGTCGGACTGGTCCGGTCCGGTTCAGAACAGTGTCTTCTTCTTCCTCAGGATGACAACACTGTTCATTCAATGCAGAAAATGGATAACGCCGACAAAGGAAAATGACTCTAATTAGGCCATTTGAGGGAGAGGCTAAGCTCGACCAAAAAGGAAAGTTGTCGGGCAAAGGGTCCCCGAGCTCACTATATAAAGAGCTCATCTTTTATTCATCCTCCACACACCTGGAATCTCCATTCTCTCTCAACTGCTCCATTTTTCGATTAAGCTTGAACCAGAGCTCTGATATAAGCATTTTCTTAGCCTTAGAAGGTAAGGTTAGGTCTTAGAGACTCCGGGGGAAGTCAACTACCTTATAGCATCTTCCATTCAACCCAAGGACCGCCGGAGAAACGCCGGCGGAATCAAATAGTGAAGCAGATTTGACGGACCGAAGCTGCACTATTTTGGTTGAGTTGAATTTGGCCAAATTCAACCCTCCTCCAACCAAACCAAGCCTCCCCAACACCCACACAGCCATCATACAACCTCAATAGAGCTGAAAGGTAAGCCAATTCGGCCTAACTCAGTCGTTACAGATCGAAGTTAGAGGAAACGTGCTAAACTTTACTAACAAAATTCTCCCTTGATTCGATATCAATTGTAGCAATTCTTGATCCTAGAAACAAACTCAAGACAAGAGCTACATTCCTCGAATTCATACTTCCCAGGAGGTCACCCATCCTTACACTACTCTCAGGCAAGCACGCTTAACTTTAAAGTTATTATAGAATCTAGTTCACATGAACCAATTTGGTTTTTGTTTTCTAATTTGTCTTAAGTTTCTTTTCCAAGGTTTAATGAACCCTTTGGATCACCCGAAAGTTGTAAATTTTCATATTGCTTGTTCCCAAATGTAAACCGGCTCGGTTTTCTTATTCGGTTTGACCGGTTCTTTTCCCGGTTTTCCTTAACTCAAAAGTGCAGGGTTTACATTATCCCTCCAGTCGATGATTCATACCAGTTCCATTTGATAGGTCAGGTTCTCTTCTAGTTCCACTAGAGGTTGATCCAATATATGGCTAGGATCAAGTTGATACTTCCGAAGCACAGAGACATGGAATACATCGTGTATTCTCTGCAGGTCTGGAGGTAGTTCCAATTTATAGGCCACCGGTCCTATCCTTTTAATGATGGGATATGGACCAATATACCTTGGTTTCAACTTTCCTCTTTGGTGAAACCTAAGAATTCCCCTCCATGGGGACACTTTGAGAAATACTTGATCTCTCACCTCAAACTCCATATATTTTCTTCGATTATCCGCATAGCTCTTTTGTTTGTCATGGCATCCTTGATTAGTTCTGCCCTTTCCAGCCTTTTTCCCCCACTTTTTCCCAAAATAGAGGGGTATGACATGGTCGTCCATAAAGGGCTTCATAGGGAGCCATCTAAATACTGGCCTGATAGCTATTATTGTAAGCAAATTCCATTAGGCACAAGTATTCTTCCCAGCCTTTGTTCATGGTGAGTACGCACATTCTCAACATGTCCTCCAAGGTTTGAATGGTTCGCTCAGACTACCCATCTATCTGAGGATGAAACATCGTGCTCATGTGGAGCTTGGTTCCCATAGCACTTTGTAAGCTTGGCCAGAACCTTGAAGTAAATCTTGGATCTCTATATGATATTATACTCATCGGAACACCATGGAGTCTCACTATCTCCCTCATGTATAAGATGATTAGTTGTTCCACTACATTTGCCAATCTTATAGGAAGAAAATGAGTTGATTTGGTCAATCTATCCACAATGACCCAGATTGCATCTCAACCCTAACTTGTCACAAGTAGTCCTGTGACAAAGTGCATGGTAATGTGCTCCCATTTCCATTCCGGAATTGATAAGGGTTGTAGGAGCCCTGACGGTTTCTGGTGCTTTGCCTTTATCTATTGACAAGACAAGTATTGGACTACATATTCTGCAATGTCCCTCTTCATACCTTTCGATCAATAGCCTTATTTGAGGGTGCGGTACATCTTAGTATTGTCCAGATGCATTGCGTACACCGAATCATGTGCCTCTTCCAATTTAATCTCTTAAGCTCCTTATCTTGAGGCACACATACCCTACCCTTGTAGGTCAACATTCCATCACTACGCAAGTCACAATCTATTTTCGTTTCTCTATGGACCGGATTCATATAGGATTGAAGCTCCTTATCCACTTTTTGTTGAGCCTGGATCTGTTCAGTTAGAATAGGCCTCACTGCCACGTTAGCCACTAGGCATCTTTCCCGCTTATCCATCATTAGGTCCACTTCCATCCTTCCCAATTGTTGCAATAGGGGTATTAACTCATCTTTACTTGTATCGCCTCATTTTGGCACTTGTAACTTAAGGCATCTGCTACCACATTTGCCTTTCTGGAGTGATATTCTATTACAAGGTCATAGTCTTTAACTAATTCCAGCCATCTCCTCTGGCGGAGATTTAACTCCTTTGGAGTTAGGAAGTACTTAAGATTCTTCTAATCTATGTATAGTCTACACTTAACCCCGTAAAGGTAATGTCGCCAAATATTTAGGGCAAACACTATTGCAGCTAATTCTAGATCATGAGTTGGATAGTTTCTTTCATGTAACTTAAGTTGTCACGAGGCTTAAGCAATAACCTTCCCTTGTTACATCAAAACACATCTGAGTCCTTGTTCGAATGCATCACTATAGATGGTGTACTTTCCCGCAACAAGGTCAAGTAGGGAGAGTACTGATGAGATTGTCAATCGAGTCTTTAACTCTAGGAAAGATTTCTCACAGCTTTCATCCCACTTATACTCAACTCCTTTCCTGGTGAGACGAGTTAGAGGAGCTGCTACCTTAGAAAAGTCTTGCATGAACCATTTGTAGTATCCTAACAGACCTAAGAAACTCTGTATTTCTGTAGGATTCCTTGGAGCCTTCCAATCTAATATGGCTTTCACCTTGGCTAGATCTACTTTGACTCCATCCTTGGACACTATATGTCCTAAGAATCCTACCTCCTGCAGCCATAACTCACACTTGGAGAATTTGGCATATAATTGATTTTCCTTTAATATCTCCAAGGTGATTGCATATGCTCTTCATGTTCCAACCTGGTTCGTGAGTATATAAGAATGTCATCTATGAATACTATCATGAACCTGTCCAAATGTGGTTGGAACATACGGTTCATCAAATCCATGAAGGCTACAGGGGCATTCGTTAATCTGAACGGCATTACTCTGAACTCATAATGTCCATCTCTAGATCAAAATGTCGTTTTGGGAATGTCCTCCTCTCGGATCCTGAGTTGATAATAGCCCAACCGAAGGTCTATTTTGGATAAGTAAGCTGCTCCTTTTAATTGATTGAATAGGTCGTCTACCATGGAAGTGGGTATCGGTTCTTGATGGTGACCTAGTTCAGCTTCCTATAGTCTATTCACAGTCTCATACTTTCGTCCTTTTTCTTTACGAATAGGACAGGTGCACCCCATGGAGATTGGCTAGGACGTATGAAATCCTTCTCCAATAATTCATCCAATTGCTCCTTCAATTTCGTCGGAGCCATATGATATGGGGCTTGGGACATCGGGTTTGTTCCCAGAATTATTTCTATGGTGAACTCTACTTGTCGACTTGTAGGTAGTCCGGGTAGTTCTTCTGAAAATACTTCTGGGTAGTGCCTAACTACCGGAATGACTTCAAGTCTCTACTCTTTGTTGATAACCATTGCCAAGAAAGTCGTACAACCTTTATGTATCATCTTTTGGGCTTTCATGTGGGACATCATCTGTATTTCGCTTTTCCTTCGATCACCTTGGAACTTTAATCCATTCGTCTTGGTAGTGTGGAAGGTCACCATCTTCTTTCCACAGTCCATCCTAGCCTGATGGTTACTTAACTTCTAAACCCCACACTTTTGAGTTAAGGAAAACTAGGAAAAGAACCGGTCAAACCGAGTAAAAAAACCGAGTCGGTTTACATTTGGGAATAAGCAATATGAAAATTTACAACTTCCGGGTGATCCAAAGGGTTCATTAAACCTTGGAAAAGAAATTTAAGAAAAATTAGAAGACAAAAACCAAATTGGTTTAGTTGAACAAGATTCCATAATAACTTTGAACTTAAGCGTGCTTGCCCGAGAGTAGTGTGACGATGGGTGACCTTCTGGGAAGTATGAATTCTTTTATAACCCGAAATTTTGGTCAAAAATTTTTATACGAACGCGCATTATCATAAATTAATATATATTTTATTATTGGAATTAATACAAATAATTTAATACTGAAATTAAATTATTAGAATTAATACCAATAATTTATGGCAATATTAATACTAGTAATAAATCTCTCCCATTTAATACATGGGTTTTACACCTATATAAAGAGGTCATCCCCATTCATTCTCCTCACACCCGAACACTTCTCTTTCTCTCTCTCTACTGCTCCATTTCTCGATAAAGCTCGAACTAGAATTTCGACTTAAACATTTGTCTTAACCTCGGAAGGAGAGGTCGAGCTCTTTAGAACCGGAGAGAAGATAGCTATCTAATAGCAAACTTCAGTCAATCCGAAAATCATTGGCGAAGCGTCGGCATGATGGAATAGTGAAGCAGCTCTGTCGGACCGAAGCTACCCTATTTCGGCCAAGCTGAACTCGGCCATTTCAAGCCCTCCCAACACTTCCTCAGCATTTCCATGGTCGAATTAGGACTAAAAGGTAAGCCAATTCGGCTTCCCTTTACAATTTTTGATCGGTGTAAGAGAGAGAGTTGACCGAATTTCAATGACAAAATTCTAATCCATTTCACATCAATTGATGTGATTCTTGATTCTAGGATGAACCTCAAGATGAGAGCTATCTGCCAAGATCAAAAGCTTGGACCATCGTGCCTTCACCGATGAGTAATCGAAGCTTTCTCTCTCTATAGTTCATTTTCCGACAAAGCTCCATTTGAGCTCGTCCCGACGTTAAAACTTGCGATTCACATTTCTAAAGAACCGTATGAACATGTAGAAACTCAATTTCAACAATTGGAAACATTTGATGGGTCAATTTGATGAAATCAAATTTGGCTGTGTTAAGAAGTTGGAATTGGGGAAAAATTGGGGATTTTCGAAATTCAAAGGACCAAAATGAAATTTTATGAAATTGTGGGTCAATTCGGCATGAAAATAATGTTGGAGGACCAATTGAGAAATTTTAAAATTTTTGGGGCAAAATTTACCATTTTTGTAAAGGAAGAACAAAATGGTAATTTTGAAAAAGTTGGGGGATCAAATTGGAAATTTGGGAAATTAAACCCCTTTTTGTGGAATGGAATAAATTGAGGTCCTATGATAAATTTTAGAAGTTTCAGGACTCAATTTGAGGAAAAACCGACATTTGGGACTTAAAGTTAAAGAGAAATAACTTTAGGAACCTAATTGCAAATAAATGAAAGTTTGACTTTCTCATTCATTTGGAATGAATGAAGGCGATTAGGTCGAAGGATAATGAACCAAGATGTTCATATCATGTAGGAACACAAAGTACCGAGAACGCCAGCAAGGACAAGCTCGCATGAATACCAAGAACCGGTCTAGTGGAATTCACATTATTAACGGGTGAGTGGATTTACTAACATCATACCTGGTTGGGATGATGAGTACAACTTAAAGATAAAAACCACGTACCAGTTGTGAGTGGAAATTTTATATCATACCCGGTAGGGGATAATAAGTACCTCGGTATAAAAACCCACTATTTAGTAGTGTTTTAATCATCACCACTTAGAGAAAATGATGTGAAAATTATGCAGAAAAACTACTTATCGGTTGTAAGTAGATCATACCCGGTTGGTATGATGAAACTTCCTCGAAGGAAGTTGAAAACCCATTCATCGGTTATGAACGGAGATGTCCTTATACCAGTTGGTATAATGGACAGTGAAAACATATTTTATCGGAAGCGTTCTCCCCTTATTGTGTGCCAATGCTTAAACTATTTGGGAGACATTCTTGACGGGAGTTCGAATAGCTCTTATAGGTTGGAGGCCTCGATTTTGGAACTTGAGGGCTAGAATGCCCAATTTTTTGAAAATCTCGTACAATGGGCCCAAGGCCAGTTGGCATGAGCAGGAGCTCATAAACGAACATGATAGATGTGCCATAAAACTTAATAAGTGAATTGTTTGGTCATGGTACCAAGATAGGACCGACATGCTCAGTCAACTAGCGGTAGTACGACATGACAGGTCGACGGACTAGTCAAGACAAACAACTACGGGTTGAGTTGAGAGTCAGGGCCGTTGGACTAGTGGCACCACAGATTACATGGCAATATAAGAAAACATTGTTTGTGCATGCACTGTGAGTACGGTATCATCAAGATGCCCATGAGGGGTAGTGATGCATCCTAAGGGCACTGGATGACCTGGTGGCTATAAGGGCAGTTCGTCGTTCTAGGTGTCTGTGCGAAATTTGGAGTAGCACCAAGCGCATGAGACTGGGGTGGGGACGGGATGAGGTCTCTGTCCTCATACGGACACGAAGAAGTGATTTCGGGATTGTGGGTCAGATGTCGTGTACATCCACTCATTCCTAGGGTAGAAGTGGTCGTACTTCTATCCGGGTGGTAGGAAAAGTCACTCCGAAGCCACTAGCGGGTTCAGTAGTGATACTGACTTGCGAATGTGTGTAACCTTCATGATGAAGGATGTGTGTTGGGTGATGACACACCGGTAACTAAGAAATAATGGGAAAACCCAAATTTTTAAATGAAGGGATTTTTTAAAAGAAAGGAGTCTGGCACACTCCATATAAATATTTTTCTTAAAAGTTAAAAGTAGACCTTTAAAAACCCATTCATTGAGTAGTCGCACTCACCCCCTCCCTTATATCCCTTTCAGAAAATCCCAGAAAGCCTACTCTGAAAGACAATCAACTAAGATGCCTGTAAGACAGGTATGTAAAGTTTTAAATTTCATGTAGTTTTGATTATGCTATTCCAAGAAATGGTGCAGGTTTAAAGGACGCCTTACTCTTTACGGATTATAATAAGGGGAAACCCTTTAATAAACCGGGAGAGTGGCGGGTTGTTCACGGGGATCCGACCAAACTGGGTCAAGGCGTGACATAACTAGTCCATTCCAAGGATTACTTCAACCTCCTTCAAGGGTAATGGAATCAAGTCAGCTTCAAGTTTGATTCCTCCAATCTTTATCTCACATCCTTTTAATTGTTTATTCTTGTTTAACCCTTCTCCTAAAGGTATGAAGATATTGAGACTTTGTTTTAGTGGAGTGAATTCTAGGGGTACACTTGAAATCAACTCTTCCTTGATGAAGGATCTCTCAGCTCCTAAGTCAAAGAGGGCATAGACTTGTTGTGCCCATAGTTGTATATATTCGATTGAAGAAGTGTGCATTTTAGAAAAAAGCTTTTCTTTATTAAATAAAATTTTTCAATTTACAAGATTCTCTTAAACTAGTTTGGAGGGTTTTGGGATGTACCCGCTATAGTGCTAGGGTCTCTTCTAGCCTCTTCCTAGGTGAGGTTGTATACCCTAGCTGGTACTTGTGTTGTAGCATCTGGTCTAGGGTTCCCTTAAGGTGGTCCAAGAGCATTCATCTGCTTTTTCTCCTTGAGAGTGGGACAGTCCTTTGCAAAGTGCCCCACTTGTCTGCATGCAAAGTAGGTAAAGTATGCTCCCTCATGATTCTTTTGACACATTGGACAGCAAGGGTTTCCTTGAGGTAAGCAGGTAAAAATTTCTAAATTCATTATCTATCCAATGGTGGTATCAATTCTCCAATTTAAATTTTATAAGCCACCTAGAAAAATGAATTTAGCATATGGTTCAATAGTGTACAAACCGGTTCAATCCGGTTCGGATCCAGTTCACCTGAACCAGTTTGATTTTCTTCTTTAACTCATTCTAAAATCCTTTTTCATGACTTTTGTGATTCTTTGGTTCACTTGAGATCCATAAATTTCTTGGTTTTCCCTTTCTCTATCAGTTCTGGTTTATAAACTGACTCGGTTTTCCCTTTAGAAATGACCGATTCTTTCCCCAGTTTTCTTATTATCAAATAATGGAGTTTACATCCCGGTTCTTCCTCATGATTTTTATGAATATTTTGTCACTTGGGATTTTTCAATTTCTCATTTTAACCCTTCTTTATCATTTTTTGTTCCTTTTTTAGCTCAGTTTTCTCAAAATAGTCGGTTCTTTCCCCGGTTTACTTAGTTCGAGGGACAGGTTTCACAACTTGTAAGTAATTGAACACTTCCAACCTTATAAACTTAAAACACTTCTCTATTTATCAAATGTGGGATCATATTCTCAACAATAAGGAGTATGCTCAGTGAGAGAAATGTTCCCAAAGAATTCTAGTCAGAAGTTGTGAATTGGGTTGTACACTTAATTAACTGAAGTCCTACTATGACTCTCAAGAATATAACTTTCGAGGAGGTTTGGAGTGAATTAAAGTCATTAGTGGGTTATTTTTCATATCTTTGGAAGCATAGTATATGCTCATATTCATGATCATGTGAGAACTAAACTAGATGACAAGAGCATCAAGTGTATTTTTTTAGGAATAAGTGAAGAATCAAAAGCCTATCAACTATATGATCCAATGACCAAGAGGATTATTATTAGTTGATATGTGATATGTGATGAAGATGGGCAATGGAACTTGAAGAAAGATCAAGAAATTAATGAAAACAAGACATTGATTTACAGTGAGAAAGAAGACTCTCAAACGGTTAATGTACAACGAGTACAAAGTATAGAATATTCTCCTAATATGAGACAATGATAGAATATGATTCAGAAGAAGTAGAAGTTTCTTTTCAAAATTTATAGGAAATATAAGAGCAAGGGAGGATTCGGAAGAAATAAACTTGAATGAAGGATTATGTATTGTTTACTTCAACCAATGATCCTAAGTCATATGAAGAAGCGGTAAAAGTAGTTAAATGGAGAGATGTCATGGATGCAAAGATGAAAGCAATTGAGAAAAATAACACTTGGTTTCTCACTATATTGTATAAAAACTCTAAAATAGTTGGAGTCAAGTGGATTTATAGAACAAAGTTAGATGATAATGGAGACATTAGTAAGCATAAAGCTCAGCTAGTCATGAAGGGTTACTTACAACAATGTGGAGTCAATTAAAATGAAGTGTTTATTTGTAGTTCGTTAGGACACCATTAGAATGATTATATCTATTGCTGCAAGTAAACTTTGAAAAGTATTTCAAATGGATATGAAGAGTATTTTTTATGGTAAACTTGAAGAATAAGTGTTTGTGGAACAACCTAAAAGTTATTGAAAGAATGAGAGAAAGATAAAGTTTACAAGCTAGAAATAGCACTTTATGGCTTGAAACAAGCACGTCATGCATAATATAGTCAGTTGGAATTGTATTTTACTCAGCAAGGTTTTGAGAAGTGCGAATATGAGTACACTATTTTCACTAAGATAAATGAGTAAGGACAAATATTAATTGTAAGTGTTTATGTTGATGATCTGATTTTTACAGCAAATAATAAAGATATAATAATTGAGTTTAAGGAAGTAATGATGAAAGAATTTGAGATGACAACCTCGGACTAATGAAGTTTTTCTTGGGGTGGAAGTAATACAAAATGAGAAAGGGATTTATATTGGTCAGCACAAGTTCGATGGTGAAGTTCTACAAAGGTTTGGAATGAAAGAGTGTAAGCAAGTAAACACTCCTATGAAAGAGAAATGGTGTAGAAGTGGATGAAACTCTTTACAAGCAACTTGTGGGTTGTATGATGTACTCACTATGACTTGACTTTCGGTTGGATTAATTAGTCGCTATATGCAACAACCAACAAATGACCATTGGTTTGTTGTTAAAAGAATCATGAGGTATGTTAAGTGAAGTCAAGATTTGGGTATTCTTTACAAAAGAGGTCATGAAGTTGCATTAATGGGCTACACAGATAGTGACTATAGAGTGGATCTAAATGATAGGAAAATTACTTGTCATGTACAATTTTAAATCTGCCATCAACAATTGTCTACGAGTCGGGTATCGAGTTTCGGGTCTGGTATAGGTGCAAGCCAACTGTCTCTAACAGCATATGAGAAAGTATTATGGACCGATAAGGAGCTAGACATATATCTACTTAAAAGTCATGACTTGTAAGTAGTGGTCCAACCTTATAAACCCATAACACTTCTCTATTTTATTTAATAAGAAATCATATTATCAACAATAACCTATTGTCTATCCAAAATAGAAGTTGAGTTCATTGATGCTTCTCTGTGTTCTTATCGATGGGTATGGATGAGAGGATGCTAGAAAAGATAGGTGAAATGCAAGATTAAGCTTTGTGATACATGATGACAATAGCTCAGCCATTAAGATATAAAAATGCTCGGTACTACCTAGACAAAGCAAACATATCGACATCCATTTTTATTTTCTAAGTGAGCTATATAAGAATGAAATTGTTGAGATGGTTCATTGTTCCTCTTATAATCAATTAGTTAACTTACTAACCAAACCAGGATAGCAATTTGCTATCACACAAGAAAATCAATAGAAATGGTCCAATATGAATTTCAATCATTATTTGTGTATTTTACCTCTCTAATGTTAAGTTTAACAGCAAAAGAATTTAGTAGTGCACAAAATTTATTTCTTAGTAGTAGTGCGGGCAATTTGGTAACTAAGCTAGTATAAAAAGCTGGTAATGAGGTCATGTAATTTTTTTCATGGAAGATAAAAAAAATTATTGTAAGTTATTTTGTGTGAAAATCTCTTAAGTTACTGTTCTCACCATTTTCTTGCTCAAAATCGTTAATCTTCATTTCCTTAACCTAATTCTCTGACCTGATTCCCAAATTGCAACTTGATTTTTGCTAATTTACACTTTGCTCATAACTTTTTATGAATGAAGATCGTGAGCTGATAATAACAAGTTCGATTTTGAGTACATATCAGAAACCAATTCGCAATATATGCCACAAATCACATGTACCATTCTGAGCAAAAACATTTCAATTCCAACAGATCACCCGGGGCTAATAATAAGTATGTAACTTTAATCCAATAATACCATTATGAGGGCTAATAATCAGGATATAATAACTTAATCCAATGAGTGCCGATGATTTTAGAGAGTTTGGTAAATTTTGTATTTTTATATATATTCTTTTCAATGTTATATTTTTCACATAATTTATTATTTTATTATTTTAATTTTGTATTTTAGAGGTGAATTTAACAAAATTTTGAGTAGCTTTGAATTGATTATCTATATTTTATATGAACTTTGGTCGTTCTCGTGTACAAAAGTAGTTGTACCTTAGGCTTGTCCTATCATTTCATGAATAATTTGTATGAGTGGTTGATATTCAATTAAGGAGTTTGTGGTGAGAAACTCCTTAATTTGTATGAGTGGTTGATATAGTAATCTGGTAACAAAAAATTAAGTATTTTGGAGGGGGTGTACAATCACTTTTAAATTACTATATTTACACTACAATATAATAATTCCACTTTTGGGATATTTGAATTAATTGTATAATTTATTTTTTTAATTATTTTAATAATCTTATTTATTATTATTATTATTATTATTATTATTATTATTATTATTATTATTATTATTATTATTATTATTATTATTATTATTTATTTTTATTGTTATATATATTAAATAATTTTATATATTAATAATATATTTATATAAAATTATATAAAATAAATATATAATAAAAATATTATACATAAAAAAAATTAATATACAAAATATATTTAATATAATTTAATTATATATAATATCTAATAAATTATTTAATTTAATTAAAAAATAAATTTATTTATCTAATTTTTTAATTAATAATAATTTATATTACTAACTCAACGTTACCTCCAAATCATATACAACAGTACTATTGGGGCTTATCTTATGATTTCATGAGTGATTTGTACGAGTGATTGATATTCAATTAAGGAGTTTGTAGTGGTATAGTAATATAGGTAACAAAAAATAAAGTATTTTGGAGGGATTTTACACTATAATATAATAATTCTACTTTTGAGATATTTGAAGTAATTGTATAATTTATTTTTTTAATTACTTTAATATTATTATTTATTGTTTATATTATTATTATTTTATTTATTTTTATTGTTATATATATTAAATAGTTTTATATATTAATAATATTTTATATAAAATTATATAATAAAAATATTATACATAATGTACAAAATATATTTAATATAATTTAATTATATATAATATCTAATAAATTATTTAATTTAATTAAAAAATAAGTTTATTTTTCTAATTTTTTAATTAATAATAATTTATATTACTTCAACTCTATTAAAATAATAAATTATTAAATGTTTTTAACAAATTAAATTCCATCAATTAAGCTCCACTACTCACCCCTACAAAAACATTACCTCGAAATCATTTCAAAACACACCATCCGCTATAATAAGATATCGCCATATTTAAATAATAATTTCAGATAATTTTAGAAAAATTTTGAATTAAACGTATTTTTCAATTTTTATTCTATCTACGCTCAATCATCCTAATTTTTTTTTCTGAACAAACTTTTAAATAATATTATTTAATAAAATTAGGTTTTAAAACCTTATCATATGGGATTTAATGTATTATCTCACTTTTTAATATAGTCAAAATTAAATAGTCGTACAAATAATAATTTAAATTACTGAAATTTAGATAAAATAAATATAATATATTCTATGTAATATTGATTGTATATAAGGTATGTAAATTAGTTTAAATAATAATTTTATTTTATCATTTACTTACTAATCTATCCTAGTTCAGACCACCCGAATTCAACACTAGCTCGATTCGAACCGGTAATTGTACGAGTACATCGTTAAATTTGAATCCGACCAGCCAGTACGAACGGAGAAAATCAAATTTTGTTTCGTAGTAAGAGTACCGTTCAAGTCAAGTGCCAATGTGGGTCGATTTCAGATACTATTGTCATTTATTGCATATTCTCCTCTTCATTTTTCACTATTCTTTATTTATGAAAGAAATATACCGATTAAATAAGATTTTTAAATTTTGTGAATAATTATATATGAATATTTATCTACTAAATATTTAGGTAATATTTTTAAATAATATTATCTTTTTATTTATTATATAAAATAATAATTAATTTAAATACATTTAATAACATAATTAATAATCAATCATAATATATTATTTATTCACCTATAAAATATTAGAATTATGATTAATAAAAAAAATAAATAATATATATAATAATTAATTTATAATTAATTAAAAAAATTCCCAAAGTACCACCATAACCAAACCTGATCTTGGAGACTGCCATTGAAATAGTGCAAAAGGGCAAAAACAAACAAAGAGCTCTTAGGAGCTGAAATCAAATATGGTTTCACAACATAAACCACGAGATCTAAGACATACAAAGAATTACAGGTTTTCAAATAGTACAGCCGCTGGAAATGGGACTCTCCCCCTCTTGAGCTTTAACCTCATCACGGGCAAACAAGGAATTTATCCTAACATGCAATTTCCACACTCTTCTCCCACGTCTCCAATGCCAACAGGTATTGAATGCCAACATGGGTAAGTGATGTAGTGATGAATTGAGTACATAGGAGGGAGTATGAATTGCTGAAAACCATGGATCAGTGATGACTTCTTCAACTTGCAGCAACAAAGAATATGTATGTAAACATGAGATCGAGAAGAGAAGAGTCCGATCACTACGGTGATTAAGTTACCTGGCCTACCAGGAGGTTTGATTCGGCAGATCACCAGCTAGCTTACCTGCTCTCCTATCAGATCAAGGCCAACCGCTAGGAAGCTTATGCCTTGAAATAGTAGGAAGTAGAAGTGAATCCCCTGAGCTGACAGCAAACTCCTGATTGCAGCTGTCAGCAGAATAAGTGCAAGTGCTAGCTCTTTCCTGTACAGTCGGTTCCTCTTGGATTTCTTGGTTATGCCTGTGACAGATCTGGTCAGATCGGCAATGCCTGGTTCTGATGATGAGCGATGCATACCTCCCGTTTGTAATGTGGGATCGCTTTCCTTCTCTGCATAGGTGACCAGATCAGCTTCTGATGACCTTCCAAGCTTCTTGGTTACTATCCACTCATAAGAGCTACCAAATTTGAAGAGCCCTGATATCATGGCGTTGAATTTGGTGACGGACATAGTGTTCTCAAAAAGGAGGTAAGGGACCACAAATGGAAACGAGCGAGGGGCTGGAAGTATGTTGAGGATGGACATGATTCCTGGGACGTAACAGACAACCCATGCTGGTAGCTGAGCTTCAGGCAGGAACATAGTAAGGGGAAGGATAATGCAGAAGAGAATGAAGGAGTAGAAAGGCAGGATAATTTTCCGGAGGAGGAAGAATAGGAAAATCAGGTTGGCTTTCTTCCTGACACTTACCTGCCATTGGACAGTAGCAGAGAAAATTGTAAGATCGTTATGACCACTACAACATATTTTGCTCTAACATGGGGCAACAGATACAACCATAGAGATTCACACGGGGAAACAAATTTAGCAACAAATGGAACTGTGTATTGGTTAACTAATTTTAAGGTATCAGATGTACAATGTCATTAGACAAATTGCATCCCCATGAAATAATCAACACTGACAATTTCCCCAACACATTTCCACAGCATGGAAGTACTAACACATTGTTTCAGTAGTTTAAATCATAAGTTGATGGAAGCTGTTCGAAAATGGAAACAACACTTTTAAAGCAGCAGTATCCAGAAAATAAGAGAAACATGCGATCATATTTTGATTTGACAATTGCATCTTATTTAGTATCTGATATGCCACTGAAGGGTGATTCTCACAGCCTTCCCAGTGCTTTCATGCAGAGATTTAATCTATCAAAACTCAATGAAAACTACCCAACATTAGCTGAGAAAAATCTTCTAATTTCTGAGTGCCTTGTCGAATCAATGTGTTAGCCAGATATAAAAATGATTTTAAGTAAATTCATGCTTTACCTTTGATTTTAGTATGTCAATGAAACATAATCTGAAAAGCTGCATAGGACCAGAATGCCAGCGATGCTGCTGTTTCTTGTATGCTTCATATGACTCTGGAAGTTCACAGAGACACTGGAGAAGCAGAAGGAAACCTTTAGTATAAGACATTAAGATATGTATAAAACTCTACACTTCAGTGATGCACGCCACACCTTCACATCGTTCAGATATATGAACTTCCACCCACAGAGGTGAGCTCGAATTGCAATATCCATGTCTTCAACAGTTGTTCGCTCCAACCAGCCACCACAATCCTCGAGGGCTTTGATTCTCCACACACCAGCAGTTCCATTGAAGCCAAAGAAGTTAATATACACCCCATTAACTTGCTGCTCAACCTCAAAATGGAATGATAAATTTATATTTTGTAATCTTGTAAGCAAGTTCTCATCCTTGTTTACAAAGACCCATCTTGTTTGAACTAGAGCCAGGTCATCATTTCCCTGGAGGAATGATTGAAAATAGTTTCTGGTAAGGCAAGAAACAACCAAGAAAAAAAATGATATCACTAGAATTTCTTCATGGTGATGAAATGATTTAGTGCAAATCAAATATTATTGCATGTTTTCATTCCAAAATGCATGTTAACATAATATAGCAAACAAATTATTGGAAAGCTATCGCCAATTGACCCAAGAAGTTGCATGACTTACAAACTGTATCAGCAGTAGAATGTAACAATGGCCAATTCATTTTTCCACGTGAATACAAATCAATCATTACAAGTAGCTAAACATTAACTGTTGATTTGAATTATTAAAATCCCTGTATATGTCAGGCAAGCTGAATAGAGTAGTCCAACCACAGCCAGATATGCTACCCAACGAGACCTAAACTAATTACAGCTTACCTTAAAATGTGGTACAGTTTTCTTCAAGAAATCTGGTCCAGGCTGAAAATCTGCATCAAATATAGCCACATATTCATAGTCTTTCACATAGTCACAGCCCATGGCAGATTTGAGATTCCCTGCCTTATATCCTGTCCGTATAAGTCGATGTCTGTACACTATCCTAACACCCCTCTGGTGCCATTTATGCACTTCAGCCTTAATAAGTCGTTGCACTTCTATATCGTCAGAATCATCAAGAATCTGAATAAGCATCCTCTCCTTTGGCCAATCTAAGATGCAAACTGCCCCAATAGACTGTTGATATACCTGTTTATATGGAGCAAAACATCAGGACAGGTATAAAAGCCACAAGGGCATAAAATCTGGAATGATTCAGATTTAACAAATGATTTGGTATAATTGAGAGTAAGAATACTATCAGATTGGGTTTCCAAATAACAAATTTTAAATTTGTACATCTCAGATCCACCACAATCATCATGAAATTGGTAATTATTTTAACAAAATCTTAGCCTAATCACATGATAGCATATCTTCCAAGGACTCAAAGGTATCACTATGGGCCATAACCAGCTTTCCTTAATCATGCAAGCATTTGTGGACATTCATAACATAAGATAAATTTTGAAAATTAAGGTCCTTATAATGAAAGCACAGTACTCACAGGACCCTAAATCAATCAAGATGGTCCCTGCTGCATGTTTTGCTCTTTTAACACTAGGTTGGGAAACAGATGGACACAAGTTCTAACAGGAGCTCAACTGAAAGGAAGTAGAAAGATATTTCTTCTGAAAATAAAGTAGATGTAAACCATTTTCAAGTATAATCTAAGCAATCTAAACATGTCCATACTGTGGTGAAGAAGATTTTTCAAATTAAAATTAGAATTAATCCCTTAAGTTCTAAAATGAAGGCACCAAGATACAGATCACTCAACTGTGCTTGGGTATCATAATCAACATTTCAAACTGATAGAGCATCAACTCTTCAAACAAAAAATATAATGATCATAATGATGAAATATCAGGAAGATGGTGAGTTCTGCTGTGCAATTTCTACCATGAGGACAGTGAAACTAACTTGAAACCATATCTATCGGACTATGGATATTTTTTTTTTCTTTTTGGAAGTTCACATTATATAAAATTTCATTACTGTATGAAAGAAGAGGAAGAAGATTTCCAGCTTCAAGCCCCTTCAGGGATCATTAAGTAGATTATACTCACTAATGCCAGTTCAATTATCCATGGAGCAATTTAGAGTTTTCAAGATCTTCCACCTTCAAAGAATAAACAGAAAATAGTAATAATGATACTGCCAGTGCCAATCATAATATTCACAGAATACAAATCAGAGTGGCAGGGTGATTAGTGATACCAGATAACATAATAATAAGCACCAAACTAAAATCCATACACGTGCCAAAGCATTTGAAAAAATGGGAGAGAAAAACATAATCCTATATGGGGGAAGGGAACTGATGAAGCTTCCCGCAGGTTATTATAAGTATATGATTTAATTATTCTTACCTCCTTCTCGTTGCACATAGGAATCTGGACCAACACCATAGGATAATCATCTGAAATCCCATTTTCCAAACACTCCTTACCGTACTCAACATTTGCAACAGGCTTTATACCCCGCAACTTAATCCAGAAACATCCTAACACCAGTACTGCCCGATCAACCGACTGTATCAGGAAAAGTATGATGCAGACATTTGCTAAGCTCTGCAATGGCGGTGCCAAATAATTTGCTCTGATATCAAGCCACGAAGCATAAACAAGCCCTAACCAATCCAACAATTCCTTAGATCCAACAGAAGGCCTTGGCGGGCTAAAGTGCCAACCTTTATAGTAGGCAAGTAGCTCAAACCCGAGCAGCACAATAACAAGAATCAGGAAGAACTTAATGATCCGGTACAGCCTCGACGACGATGAGTCAGTCGGAGAGGCGACGATCCGGCGGTTCGCCGTCCGGAGCACGGACAGTGAAGCGCCAGCGAGGGAGGCGATGGAGGAAGCAATCTGCTGGAGCTTGAGGAAGTAGAAGAAGCGGATCTGGCGAGCGCTACGAGCGCGGGACTTCTCCACCGTCTGATCGGAGAACTTTCCCCTGACATCGACAGCGTGATAGGCGTTGCCTCCCCGCGCGCCGCCGACGCTACCGCCATTTCCATTGCCATTGCCGCTGGTGGAGGGATCTTCATCGGAGGAGGCGGCAGAGAAGAGGTCATGGTTCCGCTCCCGCTGCTTGTTCCACCATTCCTGGAATTCATGATTCGGTGTTCGAGACATAAAATGCTGGAGGAACTGCTGCGCAGTCCTGGATCCAGCCGTTGCTATCGGCTGCAATGAACTATATCAATCGGAGTTGCGGCTCCGGTACCTCAGTCCCAGGTATACAAGCATGAGATCCGGTGATGAAAGTCAGACGACGGCAAATCTCTCCTCTTTCCTTCGCTGGTGTATGGATTTTGATTTATTTTTCAATTTCTCCACACATTTGCAGAAAAAAAAAATTCATTTTCTCCGTATTTTATTACTAGTCTAACTTCTTTTTCTTTTCCAAGTCAACTGCAACTCCTATTTTCTTTCCATTTATTTATTTACTCATATTTTAATTATAAATCCAAATTATATAATATATTATCGGTGTGCTCACATTATCATTAACAAAATTTTAGTAGATGGACTAAATTGTCAATAAATCATCTCATGTATGGATCATAATGTTCTTTTTCAAAACAATAAGGACTAAATATTAATTATATCAAACATTAGATACTAAAGCATAAATTTACTAAAAAATAAATGAGAATCAGGGAAGAGAAGCTTATATTCCACAGGATGTCAGAACACGCGCTGGAGAAGAGAGCACGTCGCTATAGCAGGGTCGTTTTGACGGAGAGCGTCAGTTGGCGTGGAGCAACCGTTGATTGGACAAGTCTGTCAACTGGGCCACCGCGCATTGGTCATTTGGGCCCATGGGAGTACTCACTAGAACTGTTGCGAAAGATGGATACCCTCGATAGCTCAAGCAGCAGTACATGAACAGAAACGACGCGGTTGACGCCACCCACCTGCCACCTGGCTTTAGATTCCACCCTGAAGACGACAAGCTCGCCAGCCATCCGTCAACACTTCCTCCTCAAGAAGGCCCTCAATAGCTAGCAAGCTCCATCTCCGGCCTTGCCATAACTGAGGTGGACTTCAGAAAATGTGAACCTTAGGAGCTAGCTTGCTGGTAATAAGCAACCCAAGATCAATATTGTAAACACCTGTAGTGTTGTTACATGGAGTCTTAAATGACTATGGAGTCTTAAATGACTAGCGGAAGATGGTCGTTTTGTAGAGAAAGCGAAGGTGGAAGGGACGGAGAAGCTGTCTTGGTCTGGATTGTAACTTTCTATGCAAAGCTATTTACAAATCCATGGGTAATAGGTTGATACCTTCCGTAAAATTAATATAAAAAATTATATATATATATATATATATATATATTATGTTCAACCTTTCTTGTATCTCTCGCTATAATAAAATTGAATTATCCCTATATTTTCTATGTACTTATTATTTCTTCACTCTCTATTTCTTATCATTAACAAAAAAAATTTTGAAAGTCTCCCCCTTTCTTATCATTAACAAAAAAAAAATTTTAAGTCTCCCCATTTTTCTCCGGTGCTAGTGAGCACTACGGCCTTTACTCGGTCGACCGTGCATCTTAATTTTTAAGTGCAATGGATGGAAAAAAAGTTCAGATTTTTTTTATTTATGAGGGAGAAAGTCGTTCGCTTTTTCACCCGATTGAAAAGTGGTTATTGAATCGTTGTCCACTATTATACTATATGACGATTCTTAAACCATAGCCGAGTAAGGAAATATGGGAATATCAATTACGATTCCTTTGAGTTGCACCTTACGAAACAAAGAACTAGTTGGAACTCTCCCTAGTTAGTCCTTCCACCTAGTTGAGAAGAGCCTCCACCCCCTTCCCCTTAACAATCCCCATCCTCGGGACCCTAGCCTGAACTCATCAGCGATGATCCCCTTACTGCCTCCCGTTGCTAGTTCATTGTCGGTGTTGAGAGTCGCTACTGCTTCATCTACAGACTTGTCAATGTGATCTATGGGATCATAATGGCCGATCAGGATAGCTCCGTTAACGTCCTTAAATGCATCCATATAGTTAACCTGGCGATCAGCGTAATGATGGCTGCTTGCAAGGGAGTGGACGTCACCCCCTGAGAAGCTTGCTCGCAAGTACGTCGAGGTCTACATAGCCCTTGACATCGTCCTGCATGGAGTTAGCTCCATCCGCCTCTCTATCATGCTCTCCTCGATGCACGGGAAAGGAATCGCCAAGATGGTTCACTCAACCCTCGACATTGAGGCTGAGGTCCGCAGTGCCGATAGCTAGCCTACCTTGGAATCGCATTCCTTAGATAATATCACCAGAATCATTCTCTACCAACCGCTTTGAGATGCCTCCTGATACCGTCTGTAAACCCCGCACTTTTGAGTTAAGGAAAATCGGGAAAAGAACAAGTCAAACCGAATAAGAAAACCGAGTCAGTTTACATTTGGTAACAAGCAATATGGAAATTTACAACTTTCGGGTAATCCAAATGGTTCATTAAATATTGGAAAAGAAACTTAAAACAAACTAGAAAATAAAAACCAAATTGGTTAAGGTGAATTAGATTCCATAAGAATTTTAAAGTTAAGCGTGCTTGCCTAAGAGTAGTGTGAGGATGGATGACCTCCCAATTAAATTATTGAAATTAATACCAATAATTTATGGCAATATTAATACTATTAATAAATCTCTCCCATTTAATACATGGTTTTACACCTATATAAATAGGTCATCCCCATTCATTCTCCTCACACCAGAACACTTCTCTCTCTCTCTACTGCTTCATTTCCCGGTAAAGCTTAAACTAGAGCTTCGACTTGAACATTTTTCTTAACCTCGGAAGGAGAAGTCAGCTATCGAATAGCAAACTTTAGTCAATCCGAGAATCACTAGAGAAGCGCCGATATGATGGAACAGTGAAGTAACTCCGGCGGACCGAAGTTGCCCTATTTCGACGAAGCTGAAATCGGCCATTTTGAGCCCTTCCTCAGCCCTCCCACAACCGAATTAGAGCTGAAAGGTAAGCCAATTCAAGAGAGAGAACCGGTAGAATTTCAATGATAAAATTCTAACTCAATTTGGTATTAATTAATGTGATTCTTGATTCTAGGATGATCCTCAAGATAAGAGCTATCTGCCCAGATCGAAAGCTCGGACCGCCATGCCCTCACCGGTGAGAAATCGAAACTTTCTCTCTCTACAGTCTATTTTCCAGCGAAGCTCCGTTTGAGCTCGTTCCGGTGTTAAAATCTACGATTCAAATTTTATTAGAATTGTATGAACATGTACGAACTCAATTTTAACTCCAATTTCAATAATTAGAAGTGTTTGATTGGTCAATTTGATAAAATCAAATTCAGTAGTGTTAAAGAGTTGAAATTGGGGGAAAATTTGGGGATTTTCGAAATTCAAAGGGCCAAAATACAATTTTATGAAATTGAGGGTCAATTGGGCATGAAAATAATGTTGGAGGACTAATTGAGGAATTTTGAAAATTTTGGGGCAAAACTTACCATTTTTGGTAAAAGAAGGGCAAAATGGTAATTTTGGAAAAATTGTGGGACCAAATTGGAAATTTAGGAAATTAAACCCCTTTTTGGTGAAATTGAATAAATTGAGGTCCCAAGATAAATTTTAAAAGTTACGAGACTCAATTTGAGGAAAAACCGACATTAGGGACTTAAAGTTAAAGAGAAATAACTTTAGAAACCTAATTACATATAACTAAAAGTTTGGGTTTTCTTATTCATTGGAAATGAATGAAAGCTGTTATACCGAGTAATAATGAACAAGGTTGTTCATATCGTGTAAGAACGCGAAATACCGGGAACGCCAGCAAAGACAAGCTCGCGTGAATATAACGAACCGGTCTAATAGAATTCACGACATTAACGGGTGAGTGGGTTTACTAACATCATATCCGGTTGGGATGATTAGCTCAACTTAAAATTTTAAAACCAATTACCGGTTGTGAATGAAAATTTTATATTATATCCGGTTGGGAATGATAAGTACCTCGGTATGAAAACCCACTATTTAGTGGTATTTTAAACATCACTACTTAGAGGAAGTGATGTGAAAATCATGCGGAAAAACTATTTACCAGTTGTAAGTAGATCATACCCGGTTGGTATGATATGACTTTCTCGAAGGAAGTTGAAAACCCGTTCATCGGTTATGAACGGAGGTGTCCTTATATCGGGCGGTATAATGGATAGAGAAAACATATGTTTTGTCGGAAGTGCTCTCCCCTGACTGTGTGTTAATGCTTAAACAATTTGGGAGACCTTCTCGATGGGAGCTTGAATAGCTCTGATAGGCTGGGGGCCTCGGTTTTGGAACTTGGGGGCTAAATGCCCGATTTTGAAAATCTCATAAAGTGGGCTCAAGGCAAGTTGGCATGAGCAAGAGCTCGTAAATGAACATGATATATTTGTCATAAAACTTAATAAGTGAATTGTTTGGCCATGGTACCAAGATAGGACCGAAATGCTCAGTCAACTAGCGGCAGTGCGACATGACAGGTCGACGGACCAGTCAAGACAAACAACTGTGGGTTGAGTTGAGAGTCGGGGCCGTTAGACCAGTGGCACCACAGATTACATGGCAATATGAGTAAATATTGTTTGTGCATGCACTGTGAGCACGGGATCATCAAGACGCCCATGAGGGGTAGTGATGCGTCCTAAGGGCACTGGACGACCTGGTGGCTATAAGGGCAGTTCGTCGTTCCAGGTGTCTGTGCGAAATCTGGAGTAGCACTAAGCGCATGAGATCGGGGTGGGGACAGGATGAGGTCTCTGTCCCCATACGGACACGAAGAAGTGATTTCGAGATTGTGGGTCGGATGTCACGTACATCCACTCATTCTCAAGGTAGAAGTGGTCATACTTCTATCCGGGTGGCAGGAAAAGTCGCTCCGAAGCCACTAGCGGGTTCAGTAGCGATACTGACTTGTGAATGTGTGTAACCTTCATGATGAAGGATGTGTGTTGGGTGATGACACACTATGGTAAATAAGAAATGGTGGAAAAACCCAAATTTTTAAATGAAGGGATTTTTGAAAACAAAGGAGTCTGGCACACTCCATATAAATATGCGATGTGCCAGGGGCGTGTACCCTCTCAAAATGAATATGCGATGAATAATGCTAAAAGATTTGAATAATGGGAATTTACGTGATAGCTATCGAGCCAAGCTGAGTTGTCAAGCTTGTTGGGTCGAACCGCTGCTCTGCCGAAGTCAGGTTGTCGAACCTGTTGGGCCGGTACTATGGGACTGAATCCAAGCTGACAGACCGTTGTGCAAGAGGGCCAAAGATAATGACTATAACTCAAAAAACTTGTTGATTGTGCATGCACCATTCAAGCTATCAGGACACCTGTCATGAGGTAGTGATGGAGCGTAAGGAGTGTTGGACGACCCAGTGAGCATAAGGGCAATTTCATTGTTCAGTAGGTTGTGAAGTTGAGGAACTTCCTGTGCACAGAGAATGAGGCAGTAGGGGGAATGAGGTCTCGTCCCATTGAGCAGATATGGTGGAGAAACTTGAGTTTGGGGTCGAACTATTGATGTCCGCACAAACTCCAGGTAGAGGCAGCGTCCCTCTATTAGGGTGGATAGTAAAGGCGTTCTGGTCCACAAGTGGCAGAATGTGTGATCCTTCCTATGATAGGAGTGCGATTGATTGTGTGTGTTAAACTTAAAACGTAAGGTGAAAAGATAACTTTTTTCTGGTGAAATAAACAGAATTCAAACTTGTCAAATACAAGTAAATTATTTAATATCTATGAGTTAACCCTATTTAGATTATGAGGGACGTGAAGTCACGATTTCAACGAAGCCCTATGACTGAGTTATTGAACTCATTCCCCTCCAATCACTTCTTTCATGTAAAGCTGGTGAAGAATGACACGTGTCGACGGAAATCCAAACCCAAACCAAATGTATGTCTTACATTTAGTATATAGTCCCGGTATATGATTTTTAAAGTTTAATTTTTAAAAGTCAATTTATTAGATTGTAAAATATTTTAGAATATTTTATTTTGAGCATTGCACCCTTTTGATTTTATAATGATGAGGCGTCCATCATTGTAAAATCGGGAGGATAGGATGGTTGTCTATAGGTACGACTGGGAAAAATCGGGTCGGGATGTTACACCTTATCTCTCTTTCATTTGGTCTCCTAGGGAGAGAAATCCAAGACATACATTGTTGCCCACAAGCCCTTGTGCAGAGGAAAGAAAAGAGGGAAAACACAGCATTTGTGCTCTTAAAGAATGACATGGGTAAGAGTTGATTGAATTTTCTTGAGGAAAATTCTTAAGCAACTTGGTTTCACTCATGTTTGGATTCATTAGGTTGTGAAGTATGTGCAATTTGTGACTTATGAAGTTTCAATTAATGGGAAGTCTGAAATTGATGGTTGGTGTTCTCTATGTAATGATCTCAAAATCAGTCACACCAGGATAAGTTAAAAGGTGATTAGAATGAAAATATCATGTCATTTTATCTCTCATAATCAACTAATAAGATGTCTTCCTTGGGTGATCTGTTTGGGATTGATCTGGATTCTAGTGCAGGAGTGGTTCTTGGCATTGTTAACCATAATGGGTTTGGTTAAATTAAAGGTTTGAAGAAGAAATACCTCTCTTAAAGTTGTGTGAAGGTGATTCTTATTAAAGTAGTGCCTTTTATAGATCACCTTGATTATGACTTGGCCTTGTTAACAAGAATGACTTGAGAGTATATCAAAACAAACCCAGATGCTCTCTGGGACTAAAATCTTGAAAGGACTATATTTCCCAAATGAAAATTCTGTGAGGGGAAAAAAGGAAGGGAATACTTTTTGGGACTGAAGAAGGAAACTATGGGGAAGGTAAAGAAATTCTGCAATAGAGTGTATTTTGGGGGGATTGGTAATGTTGCTCTAGAACTTTTAATTGAGCTTGCTGGGACAGAGCCAAGGTTTTTGAGAAGGCAGTTGGTGGTGGTAGTTGGATTCATGCTGCAGATTGCAGAAGCAGAGGATGCTGGGGAGAAAAATAAGTATAGCGTTGGGCATGAGTGCTCAGACAACCTCCCAAATTCTCTATTCTATTGCTCAAGCCAAGGGTTGCTCAAAGGTAATGATGAAGAATCTGGGTCAGAGTTGTGTCAATGGTTTTGACCTCATTTCAAGACCCACATCCCCATGGGCCGCAATCAATGCAGCTGGGCAGTTATCCACTGATTTAGGTCCTCATTTGCAAGTGCAATATCATCAACATATTCTTCCAGCAATTGCTGGTGCTATGGTTGGTTTTCAAATCCTCCTGTTCAAGCTCATGTTGCCTCTGCTATACTCAACTTCTGTGAGAACTGCACACCATTATTTTACTTGGAATGGCTGATTTAACGGTAAGACAAACATTTTTTTCTGTCTTTTTGAAATTTGACATGACCATGTTGGTGCCAGCAAATAACTGAACATTTGCATATAAAGGATTCTAATGAAGTAATGTATGCAATTATTTTAAATAATTAAAATATATATATATATACAACCTGTAATAGATTATTGTGAATGGATAAGGTTGGTATAGATTATTTGCATATAAACATGCATGCAAACAATATTGTGAGTTAGCCAATAGTGCAACATTCAAAATGTGTTGTTTTCTTTGAAGGGGTGACAGATGCATTATTAGACGCCTGGAATTCATTCATTATGGAGGGGAGAGTGTCTGTGTGTGTCATGTAAAATGAAGTGTAGTGAAGTGGTCGGCAAGTACTGAAGCACGCGGCTTCACAGCCAAGCTGTCTTCTCCTTCTTTATGCCATTTTATTTATTTATTTATTTATTATTATTATTATTATTAATGACATTTATTATATACCGTATTTATTTTTAAATAGTTTATATTAGTAAATGGCACTTAGGTTATACTTCAGAAGTAAATTATTGATTGTTTTTCCTAGCATTAATTATAAATAGACCACTCATAATTTATTTTTAATAAAATAATAAAAAATATATTATTTAATATTTATTTATTTTATTTAATATTTGATTATATTTATATTATGTATCTTTACTTATTATATAATATAAAATATTTTATTAAATAATTTATAGATAATAATACAACAATAATTTTATCATTTTTTACGAATTGAATTGTGGCTTAATTAAATTTGTTGTTAGTCTTTAATACATACTAAACGGGAGATCTATACTCTTTAGAGCTCAAAATAAGACATGGAGATCCAAAAAATATTAAGAATGATTATAAATTTATAATATTAAAAATATTATATTAATTATAAATTATAATTTTTAAGTATATATAATATGGATTAATTATCCATATTAAAATAATTTATAAATTTATCAGTACCGGTAAATGTAATTTATATTTAAAGATAGAGCAAAAATAACTGAGTACAAATATAGTTTGGGTTCAAATATGGAGAAAAAATAAATTAAATCAAGAATATTGTCCATAATATAAGAGAATAATAATATCTGTATTTTATATATTTTGTTGGACGAATTTAAAATTAAACATTAAACCAACCTATCAAAATTCAAACATACGTATTAAAATATGTATTTTGTATATTTAATATTATTAAAATTCCAATCCTAATAATTACTGGAACAAAATGCCAATCATTATATTAATAAATTAATTTATGTGATGGGTAGTTTGTCGTGAAATGATTGGCCTATTGACTAATTTATTGGTAAAACGGCTGTGGATCAAACATTTTCTTTTCATTAGATAAAAAACATTTTTTTTCATTTTCTAAGATGGATCAAATTATGCATAATAATGTGTATAGTCCAGCTCAGACCCAGTTCAGAAATACCAGAGAATTAATGGAAGAATTAAATGACATAACTATTGATAAGATAAATATAATTTAATATTTATTTTTATGGTAAAAATGAAATAAATGTTATAAAAATGGATTTATAAAGAATATTTGCATTATTATATTACAAATAAAGTAAATATGAGTTTTTAATAAGTATTTTTCTTAATATTACAAAATAAACATTTCTTATTAAGAAATACTTATATTTATGATATTAAAAATAAGGCTTATTCAGAAGATTTTTCAACTGAAGACCTCCTTAAAGGTGCAAAAATTTTACTTTAGTATTCAAAAAAAGTTTTGTCAGCAAAAAACCCCTCAAACTTTTAATAAAGCCAACATTTAACCCCACTACTTTTGTGACTAGAAAAATGTGTTCCGAGTTGAACCAAGCCGTACTGTTGACATTACTAACCAAAATTACATTTAACAAGCCCGACTGCAGCCATGTGGCACATGGTGGATAGCCATATAAGGGATTTTTTTCTAGCTAATTTCTAAATAAGATAGAAAAAAATGACATAATAATTTAAATTGTTAACGATTAAATTATTTACAGTTATTTATTATTCCTCCAGGTCCAGGTCCAGATGCAAGAGGTGCAAGTAAATGCTCCCTGCACGCCCCATAAATGTAGCTTTGTTGGTAGAGATAGAGACCATGCCTACCTCTCTTCTCCATTGCCATGTAGTCCGCCAAAACCTACCGTGTCACCAACCAACGTCGGAGATGGTAACCTCAAAACGTATTATTAGTTGCAAAGGCAAAAATCAAACCATAGTTCCTACTTCTTACATTCCTCTCGCCACTCGATAGCCGTCCCCTCCGACCACCGCCACTGCCGGAGAACCAGATTCCCTTCCCTTACTGGAGACCGTTGATCGGTCGATGGGCAAGATGGATGCGCTCAGCGCATGGGACCCGGGCAGCGGGTTGTCGGAGCTGAAGAAGGAGCTTCAGCGGCTCGTCGGGACCATCGCCGGTGACGAAGATGATGATTACACCTTGGAGACCATCGACAGGGCCAGAGACACCCTTCTCGCCCTGAGGGATCTTAGGACGAGGAGGTCGCCGTGCCACTCGCCGTCGCAGAAGCACCTCAGCTCATTTCCGTATCCCGAGGAATTTCGGTGCCCTCTGTCGAAGGAGATGATGAGGGATCCCGTGATCGTCTCCACGGGACAGGTCAGTATGTGCCCTCTGTCACTGTCACAGATGAATAATAGCAATAGGTTGGCAACATGGTCTGGTCTGCTGTCTTTGATGTTATCTTCTTCGTGTCTGCAGACATACGACAGAGTCTCCATCCAGAAATGGCTGATGGCAGGGAACCGGACATGTCCGCAGACCCAACAAGTCCTCTCCGACACAGTCCTCACCCCCAATAACCTCGTAAGACAGATGGTGTCCAAATGGTGCAGGACTCAAGGGATCCAACTATCCGACTCCGTAACCTTAACCGACGTGGATAGCATCACCGATTCCGATCGAGACTTCTTCTCCATCCTCCTCTCGAGGCTGTCATCCTCCATACCCGAACAGAAGGAGGCTGCGAAGGAGCTGAGGCTCCTGACAAAGAGGAAGCCGTCCTTCCGTGTCCTCTTCGGCGAATCCCCCGACGCCATCTCTCAGTTGCTGAATCCACTCTCATCCGTCAGATGTGATCTCCAAGCTGGCATTGCTCACCTTGACCTCCAAGAAGATGTGATCACCACGCTGCTGAACCTTTCCATCCAGGACAATAACAAGAAATTTGTTGCAGAAACCCCATCCGTGATTCCTCTTCTAATGGAGGCGCTGAGATCAGGCACGATTGCGACAAGGAGCAATGCAGCCGCCGCCCTTTTCACACTGTCAGCCCTCGACTCAAACAAGGCGCTGATTGGAAATTGTGGGGCTCTGAGGCCGCTGATCGATCTCTTAGAAGAAGGGCACCCACTGGTCATGAATGATGTTGCCTCAGCTATATTTAATCTGTGCATCAACCATGAGAACAGGGCGAGAGCTGTGAGGGAAGGTGCGGTGGGAGTGATATTAAGCAAGATCGAGAAACGATCGCATGTGGATGAGCTGCTGGCGATACTTGCGATAATTTCAAATCATCAGAAGGCTGTGGAGGAGATGGGGGAGCTGGGGGCAGTTCCTTGCTTGATGGGTGTCATGAGGGAGACTTCATGTGCTAGAAACAAAGAGAACTGTGTTGCCATCCTCCATGCCATATGCTTGGGTGATAGGAGGAGCTTGAAAGACATACGGGAGGAGGAGGAGAAGCTGTGCGGGGCGATTTTGGAGGTTTCTCGGAGTGGGACTTCGAGGGCTAAGAGGAAAGCTGCCGGGATACTCAAGAGATTGAACAGGGCAGTGGCAATCAATCTCACACACACGGCTTGACAAAAGTTCACGCCCCATGGTTTACCTGATTGATCACTTCGCTTGTAGATTTCGACTCAGTCCTCATCTTCTTCGTCGATTCCCACACGCCCTTTTTACATCAATGTAAATTCTTTCCTTTTACCAAAGAGACTCAGAAAGAATCTCATGAGAAGAAGCATCTTTTATGTGGATAACCATGGCAGTGTACATAGTCTTTGGCTTTTCTTCCATTTTTGACTGATTCTCCTCCAACTGTGTTGGTGGGTTCTTCTTTTATTCTCCACAACCAGAAGTACTTTTCTGCTTCTGGGGTTCCTTTTTTCCATCAACTTGCAAACTTTCCATATGAAATTCTCCCATTGCGCAGCTCAATGGAACTCCTCCACTACATCATACTTCTATCCACTACAAGTGGAGAAGATCCCCCAACTTCCATCAACTACAATAATTGGATACTTGAAGTGGGGGGTTGAGAGGGAAGGTGCTGAAAATGATTGATAAAAGCTAAAGAACTCGGCTGCGTAATAATTGAACATGGGGCTGGCTGGCTAGACTGTGATGATAGATTTCTTGGATGATCCCAATGAAGATTAATCAGTGGATGGTTGGTTGGGAGATGAGCACAGTACGTACAATAACGTGAGCTGTTTGATGGCTGTGGTCCATTCTGGGCAAACAAAGTCTATCAACCTCACTCGTCAAAGATCGATCGAGGAGGCGAGAATAAGTTGTCTTGCTTGTCGGGTCCTATATGCGACCCAGCCATCAGGCATTTCTGCCGACAAATTCTCCAACAATGATAGTTAACACACGGTTTCATGTTCTTTGTAGTAAGAAAGCACATGCATTTCATGATGTGGACTCATCAATTCAAAGTCACACCAGTCAAGAAAGCATTTATCTATATTGTCGTATGACAAAAAAAATAATTATTATTCAATATTTATTTTCCAGTTAATTTTTTCATTTATAAAATTTAAAGGTCAAATTTATATTAAAAACTTTATAGAATTATCTTAATATCGTAGAGAGAGTTGAAGTAAGCAACAATAATGGTAAAAAAAATAATGCAGAAAATTAAATTAATTGGAACTTCAATTCAGTCACGTGCTAAATTAAATGGCCCGCTCCCTCCCCAACTAAGAACTGGAAAGTTGTGGGCCTGTTGGTCCATGTTTTAGTCTTACACAATTTTGTCCTTAAATTACTCCTTTTATAAAAAAATCTTTAATTTTGAAAAAAATATTTCACTTATTTATAAACTATTAAAATTTGATAAAATATAGTTAATTTTTTATGATAAAATATTTAATATTTATTCTATATAATATAGTAATAATAATATAAAAATAATAAGTTAAATATAAAAGATACATAATATAGTGCCCAAACAACTTTGAGTCATCTTTTCCAAAATCATCAAGTGCATCAACTTGTTGTAATGGTCCCAAATGACTTTGAACATGGGCATTATAATCATGGTCATCTAGAGTGGGTCAGTCCATCTATTTTTTAATTATTTTTATTAATAAAAAAATAATAATAACAATATATATAAGAGTTAATCTTAAATTAAAAAGTTTGATTAAGGCACAAGTATATAAGTGAGCAAGGGTAATAAGAGGTTGAATTCTCCACAACCAAAAGCAATATGAAGACTGGAAATTTTGATCTGTTTGCAAAAATAGGCAAGGGTATTAAGTCATTGAGTGCACTAAATAAAACCAACTTGAAGAAAACCAGAGCTTCTAATGCTCACTCATCCTCCTGGCTTCTCAACCTAGCCAGCTTGTTAGTGACCACAACATCAAGCTGAGCTGCACGTTCAACAATGGCCTTCCTCTTCTTGGTGGACACATTGTGGGCAATCTCAGCGCAGTAGGTCCTATAAAGATATTGAAAAACCAATTACCAAAATAATCTTCAGTATATAGAAAGTAAAAAGTTTTTCATCAAGAATCAGGGAGGGATGTAAATGAGAACAAGTCAATCTTAAGACCCAACTAAATCATTTTTTTCTTTTCCTCAACATTGAACACTTCTAAATCTAACTTAGCTAATACTTGTATGGTGCTTAAGAAATCTTTCAGGCATTATGTTTCGAAAGAAAACTTTTATACACTTGCCAAATGTAAAACAAAAGTCAAACCAGCATCAGCTGGAGAGCATACAGAATTACAGAGTTGGATATAGAAGTAAGATCATACCTGTTGTGCATCATCAAGAGCTCCAGCTCACTCACATTGTGCACAACAAACTTCTTGAATCCATTGGGAAGATAGTGACGGGTCTTCTTGTCTGAGCCATAACCAATGTTGGGCATCAGAGTGCATCCTTTAAACTTCCTTCTCACACGCGAATCAATACCCTTGGGCCTTCGCCAGCTTGGCTACAGTAATAGTTCATTCAATGTCACCAAGCAAATATATAAAACCAAATCACTATGAACATGGCAATAAGAGCAAAATCAATGATATTGAACCGCTACAAGTATCAAATACTTGGGATCTAAGGGCAAATGTTCTCGAGCAACAATAGCATCTAAGGATAAGTTCTAGCATAGCTCTAACCAAAAAATAACCCATGTCTGCCAAACTGCGTACCTTGGAGAAACTATTTATGCCTTACTCGCTAAACACACCAATTCAATCGCCACAGGCGTTACAAGCTTAAACAATGATAAACGATGCGATCGGCAGACATAGTAAACGGATGACAGAAACTCTTACCTTCACAGAGATCTTCCTATCACTCTGGGGCCTCTTGAACTTTTTCACGCGTTTCTTCACGATCTTCTTCGAGAGCAACGGAACTGCCATTTCTTCTGCAACACTCTTAATTATTAACAACGAATCAGCCTACAAACCCTAGTAAGCTAATGGAACAACGAAAAGCACTTCAACTTTCATAACTTCAATTAACTACAGAACTTCCCAAACATGATAGTATACATCAAAATGGACACAAATACGAACCACCGATTGTACAACAGAGACGTGAGACTTCAAACAAAACCTATGGAAATCCGATTATATCCAGAAATATCACAGATCGATAGAGATGGCAAGAGTTCTAAACCTACCTTGAGACGCCGCTTAGTGTCGCCGGAAACTGGAAGAGATAAGTAGAGGTGGCAACTAGGGTTTTGATTTGAGCTCTCATTTTATGCCAATTTTATCTGTACGAACTATGGGCTAAGACAAGCCCAAACAACCGAAGCATTTAATGGGCCTACACTTCCATTTTGGGCCTCCAATTCGACTTGCTTATGAGTGTCATCTCTTTAGTTCCATATTCTCTTGCTTTTTTTGTGGTAATTTTTTTGCCATAATTAAATACTCTTTTAAATTCACATTATTCATAATAAAAATAATTAAATAGAGAAATAGTAAATGATAAAGATCATTTTTATATTTTTTCTATTTTTATGGGCCTAAATTTCTAATTTAATAATAGTGAAGAAGGAAAGAAAAAAAAGAACAAAATACATGATAAAATTTCCTAAACAATCAGGTGAAGCATAACGACATGATATGAAGAGTAATTATGCATAATAAGAGTAATTAATTATAATATATTATCTATTTTAAATGAATAAAAATATAAAATAATTTGATAATATCCAAATATTAATAATTAACCTATAATTGTAATTATGAGATTAAAAAAATAAATAATATGCTAACTACGCATATAATTCCTTCATCTATATATTTGCATCTTCCCAAGGCATCAGGGAAATTCAGATCTCTGGTTTCTCTCTCACCATCATCTCCTCACCCAAAGCATGACAATGGCCGCCACCCATGTTTCCCTCCTCCTCGGCCTGGCCCTCCTCTCGGCCCTCGTCGGCCCCTCTCATTCCCTCGTCTGCACCTCCCAAAAGCTCTCCAACAACCGCTACTCCAACTGCTCGGACCTCCCTAAGCTCGGCGCCAGCCTCCACTACACCTACAACGCCTCCGACTCCTCCCTCTCTATAGCCTTCATCGCCGCCCCAGCCTCCGGCGGCGCGTGGATTAGCTGGGCCATCAACCCCACCCGCACCGGCATGGTCGGGTCCCAGGCCCTCATGGCCCTCAAGCTCTCCAACGGCTCGGTCGTCGCTAAGACCTACAACATCTCCGGCTATCACTCTATCATCGAGTCCAAGCTCTCTTTCAATGTCTGGGACCTCACGGCGGAGGCCTCCTCAAACGGCACCATGACCATTTTCGCCACTGTAGAGGTGATACCCGTGACACACACGCGCCATGGAACTGTTACATTATTCCTTTTCCTATATTTATTTCCATCAAATATATATATTTTTTATTTAATTAGTTTATCAATAAATATTTCATTGAATTTTTAATTTATAAATAAATATTAAACAAACATTTACTCCTTTGCAGGTTCCGGGAAATGCAACCAGCTTGAACCAGGTGTGGCAGGTGGGTGGCGCCGTCAATGGCAACAGGCCATCCATCCACCCTCTGGAAGAGGAGTACAAGGAGTCCATGTCAAAGCTGGTGCTAGCCGCCTCGGACGAGATAGCTCCAGCCCCCCAACACACACACTCCTCGGCAGTCCCCGTTTTCAGTCCAAACGGCATTGGCATTGGCCTCATCTCATGCCTTGCTCTGTTGGCTAGTAGTCTTATGTTGTCCTAAGATTTGGGATCTCTCATGTAAGGTCAAGGTACCATGTAGTAACTTATCATCGGACATCCGTTACATGGTACATCTTAATGCATCTTAATGTCTCCCGACAGTTTTAATTTTTACAATTTTTCATTTTCATATTATATTTTGGAAGTAAATGCTGGCACAGTACATACATGGAAAAAGCAAATTTTAGGGCTCAGCTTTCCAAATCTTAACCAATTCTTTCCCTAAATTTGGCCTAATAATTAGGTGAATTTTGACCTACCCAAATGTCTATACACCAAAGTGGCCAAATTTAGGGAAAGAATTTATTTACATTTAGAAGGGTCATTTTAAAATTTGATTATATTGGGAGGAGGAGTCTCACCCACCAAAACTGATTCCCAAAAAGGTGTAAGAGCTTATGAAGAAAGGTGATATTCATGGTATTGATGTGCAATTCTTTGGCCAATGTTATGGGTTGCCAAGAGTATTGTAAGGTAGTGTGCCATTTGTCGTAGTTGTTCCAATCAAGCTAGAAACACCATTTTCCTAGGTGTATTGTAAGGTAGTGTGCCATTTCAAATAGTTGTTCGAAACAAGCTAGAAACACCATTTTCCTAGGTGAATTTATATGATGTGAAGCATTCATTTTTAAAAGAGAACTAATATGAGGTGAACCTAATGTTAAAAACTTGATTTTATAATATAAAATTTAGAATGTTAATTTTATCAAATATTTAATTAATATAATTTATTAATATTAAATTTATGTCTAAAATTACTATAAACATATGAAAATCCAACTATTATATTATCATTCTAAAACTTAGTTTTAAAACCATTCAAACCCAAAAATTTGATGAAATGGATAACATCACTGGAAATACACACAAAATATCTTTAAATACTATGGTTGGAAAAAGTTAAAGTGAAAATCGGTCAAAATCGAGGTCAACTTTGTTAATTTTTTAAAATACTTTTGTATTGTGTCAAAAGCCGAGTACTAAAATATAAATAAGTGAAAGTTAAATTACCTAAAAGTGAATGAGATTTCTGTGGGGTATTCTTAAGAGTCTAAATAAAGTATTGTGGTTGATTGAAAAGTTTGATAAAGTGATAAGATTAGGTTTGCATACTTTGAAAAGTGTATAGAGCTATTTGTAATAAATGTAAAGTTAAGGACCAAAGTGCAACTAAGGGTATTTATGAGGCCAAAAGGTAACTTTTGAGTAGTGAAATGTCCTAAATATAATTTAAGAAACTTTAGGTACCCAAATGGAAAACATGAAAGGCAAATGATTCTCGAAACCTAAGTTATAAAGAATAAAGGCAAAATGATAATTTTACCTAAACTTAGATACCATTTGATAATTAGTAAAAAAATAGAGATTGAAATTGTTACAAAACCTATTGGGGACCATAATGGGACTCAACGAAACTTGAGCCATCCAAATGAAAGTTTTGGAAGTCTAATGGTCCCAAAAATACAAGTGTTAAAGAGTAAAGGTAAAATGATAATTTTGCTCAACTTGGTGGATTATTTTACAAACCGTGGAAAATGAGACCTAGAAATGTCCTAAGATATTTTGAGGACTCAAGTAAAGGATTTGGAGAAATCTAGAGTCCCAAAATGAGCAGTTCTCGACAAGTGAGTTGAGTAAACCAAAACCGAGAGGAAAACCCTTAATTTTTTAAGGAAATTCTGATGTACCATTTATAAAATTATTAGAGTACTTGAACTGACCCCAAATCTTTTATTCTGACTCTTGTAGAAAAAGTACAAGAACGTCTAAACAATGGTCACCAAATAAGAGACATGAGGAAAATATATTGGAAAGAACAAGTTATGACAAGAATGGTGAGTGAAATTTTGACTACGCGTCCCATGGGACTGATGTTGCACTTACTCGAAACCTAGATGTCTCTAGAAAATTAAAGACATAACGTGACTGATTTTGGAAAGAATGAACCAAGAACCGGTAGTGGATTACCATTGGGTATGAATAAAGGGTTAAGGAGGGACGAGATCTCCACCCTTACATTGTCATAAGTAAAAAGAGATAACAAAGCATTCGTAACCATAGGAGGTGACCATTTGGTGAAAATAGACTTAGAACTTGTTTCGGAAAAAGAGAAAATGTATGCATTGAGAAAATGAGCCTAGAATCCAGTTTAGAGAAAGAAGCATGGGTATATAAGTCGACCAAGTGAGCATAATGCTCATCAAGTCTAAAAGACCAAGAACTTAAGGGATCAATGATAGCACCATATAATATAACAATTAAAGACCTAATTCCAATAACTAAAAAGAGATCAAGAGAAGGGACCGAATTGCAATATAGGGAGAATCATGAGAACGACTAGTAAAGGGTCGGACCCAATGAATAACCAAGGGCTTGTCCCATATTCATGAAAATGATAGGAGGCCGAGACAATATATGTCATGCCCTGACCCAGTTTGGTCGGATCCCTATGATCAACCCGCCACTCTCCCAGTTTACTAAGGGTTACCCCTTATTTATAAACCGTGAGGAGTAAGGCATCCTTTAAACCTGCACCTTTCCTAGAATAACATAAAACAAAACTACACAAAATTTTAAACTTAACATACCTTCTTTACAGGTGTATTAGCTGGTGGTCTTTGGATAAGTTTTTCGGGGTTACCTGAAAGGGATATAAGGAGGAGGAGGAGGGGGGGGGGGGGGGGGGGGGGGGGGTGAGTATAACGACTCAGTGAATGGGTTTTCAAAATTTAACTTTTAAGAAAAATGTTTGATTTGGAGTGTGTCAGACTCTTTATTTTCTTTTTAAAACCTTTCATTCTCAATTTCGATTTTTATAACTTTTAAGAAAAATGTTTGATTCGGAGTGTGTCAGACTCCTTATTTTCTTTTTAAAACCTTTCATTCTCAATTTCGATTTTTATAACCATTTCTTATTACCATGACGTGTCATCACCCAACACACATCCTTCATCATGAAGGAAAAACACACAATTGTAGGCCAGCCCATCCATTGAACCCACTTGTGACATCGAAGTGACTTTACCGGCCACCTAGATAGAAGCACGTCCACTTCTACCCTGAGAATGAGTGAATGTTCGCGACATCCGACCCTCAATCCCGTAGCAAAACTCCATGGTCCGTATGAGGACAAAGAGTTCATTCTGTCACCTAGCTCGGTCTCAAGCGCTTGAAACTACTCCGCACTTCACAAGACTTCTGGTACAATAAACTGCCCTTATATCCACAAGGTTGTCTAGAGCCCTAGGACGCATCACTACCCCTCTTGTGCATCTTGAAGGTCCCGTAAACACAGTACATACACAATCAACAGTTTTTCACATAATGCCATATAATTTGTGGTGCCAGTAGTCCAATGGCCCCGACCCTCAACTCGACCTGTAGCTGTTTGTCTTGACCAATCCAGAGACCTGTCATGTCGCACTACCGCTAGTTGACTAAGTATGTCGGTTGTCACGCCCTGACCCGGTTTGGTCAGATCCCCGTGATCAACCCGCCACTCTCCCGGTTTATTAAAGGATTTCCCCTTATTGTAAACCATAAAGAGTAAGGCATCCTTTAACCTGCACCTTTTCTTGGAATAGAATAATCAAAACTGCACAAAATTTAAAACTTTACATACCTGTCTTACAGGTATCTTAGTTGATGGTCTTTAAGGGGAGGCTTTCCGGGATTTCCTGAAAGGGATATAAAGGAGGGGGTGAGTACGACTACTCAGTGAATGGGTTTTTAAAAGCTTTTGACTTTTAAGAAAAACATTTATATGGAGTGTGCCAGACTCTTTTGTTTTCAAAAATCCCTTCATTTAAAAATTTGGGTTTTTCCACCATTTATTATTTACCACGGTGTGTCATCACCCAACACACATTTGCAAGTCAGTATCACTACTGAACCCGCTAGTGGCTTCAAAGTGACTTTTCCTGCCACCCGGATAGAAGTACGACCACTTCTACCCTGGGAATGAGTGGATGTAAGTGACATCCGACCCACAATCCCGAAATCACTTCTTCGTGTCCGTATGAGGACAGAGACCTCATCCTGTCCCCACCCCGGTTTCATGCGCTTGGTGCTACTCCAGATTTCGCACAGACACCTAGAACAATGAACTACCTTTATAGCCACTAGGTCATCCAGTGCCCTTAGGACGCATCACTACCCCTCATGGGCATCTTGATGATCATGTACTCACAGTGCATGCACAAACAATGTTTTCTTATATTGCCATGTAATATGTGGTGCCACTAGTCCAACGGCCTCGACTCTTAACTCAACCCGCAGCTATTTGTCTTGACTAGTCTGTCGACCTGTCATGTCGCATTGCCGCTAGTTGACTAAGCATGTCGGTCCTATCTTGGTACCATGGACAAACAATTAACTTATTAAGTTTTATGGCACATATATCATGTTCGTTTATGAGCTCTTGCTCATGCCAACTAGCCTTGGGCCTACTGTACGGGATTTTCAAAATCGGGTATTTAGCCCCCAAGTTCCAAAATCGAGGCCCCTGGCCTATCAGAGCTATTTGAGCTCCCGTCGAGAAGGTCTCCCAAATAGTTTAAGCATTGGCACACAGTCAGGGGAGAACACTTCCGACAAAATAGGTTTTCACTGTCCATTATACCAACTACTATAAGGATATCTCCGTTCATAACCGATGAATAGGTTTTCAACTTCCTTCGAGGAAGTCTCATCATACCAACCGGGTATGATCTACTTACAACCGGTAAGTAGTTTTTTTTCGCATAATTTTGACATCACTTTCTCTAAGTGGTGATGATTAAAATACCACTAAATAGTGGGTTTTTATACCGAGGTACTTATCATCCCCTACCGGGTATGATATAAAATTTCCACTCACAACCGGTAAGTGGTTTTTATCTTTAAGTTGTGCTCATCATCCCAACCGGGTATGATGTTAGTAAACCCACTCACAACTGGTAAGTGGTTTTTAACTTTTAAGTTGTGTTAATCATCCCAACCGGGTATGATGTTAGTAAACCCACTCACCCGTTCATGTCGTGAATTCCACTAATCTGGTTCTTTGTATTCATGCGAGCTTGTCCTTGCTGGCGTTCTCGATATTTCGTGTTCCTACACGATATGAACAACCTTGTTCATTATTACTCGGCATAACAGCCTTCATTCATTTCCAATGAATGAGAAAACCCAAACTTCTAGTTATTTACAGTTAGGTCCCTAAAGTTATTTCTCTTTAACTTTAAGTCCCTAATTTCGGTTTTTCCTCAAATTGAGTCCCGTAACTTTTAAAATTTATCCTGGGACCTTAATTTATTCAATTTCACCAAAAAGGGGTTTAATTTCCCAAATTTCCAATTTGGTCCCCAATTTTTCCAAAATTACCATTTTGCTCTTGTTTTACAAAAATGGTAAGTTTTGTCCCAAAATTCCAAAATTCCTCAATTGGTCCTCCAACATTATTTTCATGCCCAATTGACCCTCAATTTCACAAAATTGTATTTTGGCCCTTTAAATTTCAAAAATCCCCAATTTTCCCCCAATTCCAACTTCTTAACACAACCGAATTTAATTTTATCAAATTGACCCATCAAACGTTTCCAATTGTTGAAATTGAAGTTGAAATTGAGTTTCTACATGTTCATACGATTCTTCAGAAATGTGAATCGCAAGTTTTAATGCCGAGACGAGCTCAAACGGAGCTTCGCCGAAAAATGAACTATAGAGAGAGAAAGCTTCGATTACTCACCGGTGAAGGCACGACGGTTCGAGCTTTTGATCTAGGCAGATAGCTCTCGTCCTGAGGTTCATCCTAGGATCAAGAATCGCATCAATTGATGTAGAATTAGATTAGAATTTTGTCATTGAAATTTGGTCAATTCTCTCTCTAGCACCGATCGAAAATTGTAAAGGGAAGCCGAATTGGCTTACCTTTCGGTCCTAATTCGACTGTGGTAAGGTTGAGGAAGTGTTGGGAGGGCTTGGTTTGGCCTGAGGAGGGCTTGAAATGGCCGATTTTGGCTTGGCCGAAATAGGGCAGATTCGGTCCGCCGGAGTTGCTTCACTATTCCATCATGTCGGCGTTTCTCCAACAATTCTCGGATTAACTGGAGTTTGCTATCAGATAGCTGTCTTCTCCCTTGTTCTAAAGAGCCCGACCTTTGTTCAAGTCAAAGCTCTAGTTCAAGCTTTACCGGGAAATGGAGTAGTAGAGAGAGAGAAATGTTCAGGTGTGAGGAGAATGAAATGGGGATGACCTCTTTATATAGGCGTAAAACCCGTGTAAATTTCGGGTTACAAAAAAATTCATACTTCCCAGGAGGTCACCTATCCCCACACTACTCTCAAGCAAGCACACTTAACTTTAAAGTTCTTATGGAATCTAGTTCACCTGGACCACTTTGGTTTTTGTTTTCTAATTTGTCTTAAGTTTCTTTTACAAGGTTTAATTAACCCTTTGGATCACCCGAGATTTGTAAATTCCCAACTTGCTCGTTCAGAAATAATCGGGTTTGTGAACCTGTTTTGAATCCTCACTTGGTTTGACCGGTTCTTTTCCTGGTTTTCCTTAGCTCAAAAGGGCGGGTTTTACATCGGTCCTATCTTGGTACCATGGCCAAACAAGTCATTTAATTAAGTTTTCATGGCATATAAATGATGTTTGTTTATGAGCTCCTGCTCATGCCAACTGGCTTAGGGCCCACTGTTCGATATTTTCAAAATTGGGCATATTAGCCCCCAAGTTCCAAAATCAAGGCCTCTGGCCTAACATAGCTATTCGAGCTCCCATCAAGAAGGTTTTCCAAAATGTTTAAGTAGTGGCACACAGTTAGGGGAGAGCACTTCCGACAAAATATACTTTTCAATTGTCAATCATACCAACCGAGTATGAGAACATCTCCGCTCATAATCGATGAACGAGTTTTCCACTTCCTTCCAAGAAGTTTCATCATACCAACCGGGTATGATCTACTTAAAACCGGTAAGTAGTTTTTCCGCTTAATTTTTACATCACTACCCTCAGGCGTGATGATTAAAATACTACTTAGCAGTGAATTTTTATTTTCGTGGTGCTTATCATTCCAACCGGGTATGATATTAAATTCCCACTCACACGTTAATGTAGTGAATTCCTTTCGACCGGTTCTTTGTATTCACGCAAGCTTGTCCTTGTCGGCGTTCCCAGTACTTCGAGTTCCTACATGATATGAACATTGTTGTTTATTATCCATTGGCCTAATAGCCTTCATTTATTCATTTTTTATTTATTTACAATTAGGTCACTAAAGATATTTTTCTTTAACTTTAAGTCCCTAATGTCGATTTTTCCTCAAATTAAGTCCCAAAACTTTTAAAATTCACACTAGGACCTCAATTTATTCAATTTCACAAAAAGGGGTTTAATTTCCCAAATTTCCAATTTGGTCCTCAACTTTTCCAAAATTACCATTTTGCCCATATTTTACAAAAAAAATGGTAAGTTTTGCCCCAAAAATTCCAAAATTGCCCAATTGGTCCTCCAACATCTTATCATGCCCAATTGATCCTCAATTTTATGAAATTGCACTTTAGTCCCTCGAATTTTGGAGATTCCCAAATTTCCCTAAATTTCAACCTTCTAACTTTGTTGAATTTGATTTAATCAAATTGGCTGATCAAATGAGTTTAATTTTTGAAATTGAAATTAGATTGGAGTTCCTACACCTTCATACGATTCAATTGCATGATTTGGTGTCGGAATGAGCTCAAACGAAGCTTCGCTAGAAAACTAGACTTAGAGAGAGAAAGCTTCGAAAGCTTACCGTCGGGGGGTGCGGTAGTCCGAGCTTTCAATCTGGGCAGGTAGCTCTTGTACTAAGGTTCCTCCTAGGATCAAGAATTGCATCGATTGATGTCGAATTAAGTGAGAACTTTATCATTGAAGTTCTAGCGGTTCTCTCTCTAGCACCGGTAAAAAATTACAAAGGGGAGCCGAATTGACATACTTTTCAGCTCTAATTCACCTGTAGGAGGACGGTGGAGGTGTTGGGAGGGCTTAATTTGGCATGAGAAGGGTTTGAATTGGCTGATTTTAGCTTGGTCGAAATAGGGCAGCTTCGGTCCGCCGGAGTTGATTCACTGTTCGATCACACCGACGCTTCTCTGGCAACCTTCAGAGCAAATGAAGACTACTAGCATGTAGCTGACTTCTCCCCAGTTCTAAAGAACATGACCACATCTTCTTTGGCTCAGAAAAGGCCCTATATTGGAGCTATTTGAGCTTTGCTGGAAATTGGAACAACTAAGAGAGAATGAAGTTTTCAGGTGTCGAGAGGATGAATGAGGAGATGCTCTTTATATAGGAAGCTCAGAAACTTCTTCGCCGTCCGATTAACTCCCTGGATGGAGTCTTTTCAGCTTCACCGGCGCTGCGCGATTTTTCGGTGAGTGAATAGTGCTGTCATATGAAGGAAGAAGACCACATTGTTCCAAACCGAACCGAACCGATTTGAACCGTATTGAAAACTTAAACCGACCGGTTCACCCTCGATTCGACCAAAATTTTCAAATCTCAAAATTTATAAATTCATCTAAATTCATTTTCTATCCAATGGTGGCCTCAAATCTCAAATTTGAATTTTTTAAGTCACCTAGAAAAATGAATTTAGCATCCAGTTCAATAGTGGTTCAAATCGGTCCAAACTGGTTCAATCCGGTTCACCTGATATGGTTTGTTTTTCATCTCCAATTAATCCTAAAGTCCTTTTTCTTAACTTTTGTGACTTTTTAGGTCATTCGGGATTCATAAATTTCCTAGTTTTCCCTTTCTCTATCAGTTCCGGTTCATAAACCGGTTCAATCTAGTTGGATCCGGTTCATTTGAACTGGTCTGGTTTTTCTCTTCCAATTTGTCCTACGGTTCTTTTTCAAGACTTTATAAACCCTTTGGGTTAATCGGGAGTTGTAAATTTCCCCCAAATTGCCCGTTCTCCGATGATCGAGTTTGTGAACCGATTCAGTTTTTCTCACTCAGTTTGACCGGTTATTTTCCTGGTTTTCCTTAACTCAAAAGAGTGGGGTTTACAATATACATGATATTAATTGTGGGAGATGGTCCGGTGAGGACCAAGTTCCTAAGGAAATCATTGTGTGCAACAATGATAAAAACATTAATGACATGAAATTGAGACGATTGACTAAAGACCATACTCCAAGAATAAATACAATAAATGTGTCGAATATATTGATGTAATGCATGAATGCCTACCCCATTAAATGATTATCGATAGATGGATTAAGCCAATAATGATCCCATCCATAATAAATTATAATTTGATGCATTCATACATAGCATTTGCATCAACATGGATACAATGGGGAGTCATTTGCACACCCAACCGGGAAATAAGGGTGATGATAACTTTTAACGAGATGATAGAAGGGGAAGAATTGTTTATTATTTGTTGTGTGTAGGACGAGACACAAGAGTAACAATTGAATACCAGAAAAAGAAAAGTGAAATATATGTGTTTTATGCTTTATCTTACAATTGATTATATTGTATTGATATACATGTGCTAATGAACTAGTTACCTTAAGAGTAGCGACTCTACTTAGGAACCAATCCTGATTTGTGAGAACATGATCGAAAGGAGGAATACCCTTATAAACATCGTCTAGAGAGATAATTCGGTCGTGATAAATACGACTGAAGAGAATAGTAGAATTCTCTGAAATTTGAAATGCATGGATGTGAAATTTGTTGAAACTAAACAAGGGTATGAGATGTATCATGAATGCCACAAAGTTGGTTAATGGGAGAAATAGTTTTCGCCCAACTACACTCAAAAGACTCATAAGAAAGTTAAGTAAAATACAATGGAATGATTTTGAAAGGAATTACCTATATAAGTGTTTTGAAAATAATTCCGGATGGGGGACAACCCCAAAATAATTTTGATGAAAAACACGAAAATGAAATAGAATGACATAGTATTATAATAGTTTTGAGGAGAGGCCACATGGATGCATGGATAGACAGTTCTCTCACTTAATTAGCATTGACTCACCCCCTCCCCAATACATTTTTATAGGTGTGGGTGAGGAAAGGAGGAGAGTAAAATCCTATTGGGAAGTAGTTCTAATAAAGCTAGTGACTAAGGAGTAAAACTCGAAATCAAAATTGAAAGAAAGCATATAAAGATTTTTCATTAAAAACTACTTTCCATAAGGTTAAACAATTCTATTTATGAGAAATAAATTATTTGTAAAAAGTTTTAATTTTTGCTATAAAATAATGTTTATTTTATATTGTGAGCCTAGTTATTGTGAGTGCTATTTTAGTAATAGTACCTAATATGATAGTATTAGTAGTATGTGACAAGTTGACAAATGTATCATGTCCGTGAAATTGACCAGAACATGACACTTTTAATGAATCTTTTCAAGACTAAATATGTAAGAATAATTGAATACACTTAATGTAATCGGTACAAATGAAATAATGAAGAGATCACAATTGGATTATCATAAGAACTTGTATCATTATATTGCAATCCATGTAATAACTTTTTATCACTCTTACTTTTGATGCATATGAATAACATGTCTAGAAATGGAGGAGATGAGATGACACGTTTTTGCACATTGATAAATTGATTAACATGTGCAAGTGAAAATTGATAATTCAAGTGAAGAAAATTCACTAGACAACCACAACCCATATTAACTAATCGACCATAATCCCACTTTTTTAACTAGGTAATTGATTAACCACGTGAGTTACCCTAACCATGTAATTGTATAGAGACACTATTTGGTCGCCAGTAAGAATGCATCATAAAGGTGAAAATTTGTACCTAAAAAGAAGTATTCCATGGAAAGCTCAAATTGACCCAACTTTATCGCTTTGGAGACCACAAAATTGGGTCACCTAAGAAAATGTATTATATTGGATCACGAGCTAGTAGAAGAGAGAAACTTATAAGGGTTAGAAAGTAATGAATAAAGAATTGAATAGATTGTTTCAGTGGAGAGGAAGACCATATATGGTTTCTTGAGACATTTTCTCCAAATAATGGTAATAGAGGTACAAGGAGAAAGTATTCAACCTTCTTGTTCGCATTTTACTCGAGAAAAATTAATGAAAAAAATTGAAAAAAAGAAAAAAAAGGGTAAAAAAGAAATGATCCATAAGTTATAGGACAACTCTCATCCAAATAAGAAAACTTATGGATCTCTCCTCGAAAAGAGTGTTGTAATAAAAAATGAATAAATCTTTTCGTTTCTCTCCATTTTTGAGAGTTTATGATTTATTTGATTGTTGGTGATCTTAGTTTGAGAGTATATAATTGTGGTAAGGTATTGCAGCATGCAGATTTAGTCTGTTGTCAAGTCTTCTCTATTTATGCAGCTTTTCTTTTGCTTTCTATTTAGGTGTTTTTCTTTTTGAGTGGTTTGGATTGACAATTATTCCAAGTATACTATATTTTCTTGCCTGAATGTATAAAATGATGGGTAATGGAGAATCTATGAGAATTTCTCAACCCCAGAGATAGGGGAGGTGCAAAAATAATCCAACCACCAAGAAAAAAGATTTGCACATGAGAAAGTGACTTGATCATTATGTTATATTACGTTATTCTTACGAAGAATTTTTTTAGATCAAATGAGTTTTGAAGATTGGTAGAAGGAATTCCTGCCACAACAAAAATAAGTGATGTTGAGATGAATAGAATATAAGAATGGATGCTAAAAAACCTCAAGAGAATTATTTTTTTAAGCTATAGATAAAACTATCATAGAAACTATTATTCATAAAGAAACATCAAGGGCAATCTCAAACTAAATGAAGAAAAAGTTCAAAGGGCAAACCAAAATAATGCATGCTTAATTGGAGATTTTTTAAGGGAATTTGATGTCGTTGGTACTAGTGAATGTGAAAAGATTGATTTGTATTTTGCTATCACTTTATAATATCGAAAATTTCAGATTTATGATTAAACCGATCGGAAAATTGCCTTCGAATCGGGATCGAAAATTTATTAATATAAGGTTAGGTAAAAATCGAGTTGTAAACTCGTTCAAAATTTAAATATATGAGGAAGTGACTAACAATACTAGAAATATACTCAAAAGATTCTTGATTACTAGGAATCAAGCAATGGGACAATCCCAAGTGAAAATTGGCCCGAAGTCAATTATGAGAAAATGTCATTGATTTTTAAGTGGATGGAAACAACTCCAAACATAGAGAATTTTAAGCCCAATTAATGGATGATGAGAATATGATACTTTAGAAAAATAGATTAGAATAATAACCGATGGAGTCGGAGGTGAATCGAATTTGGAATGGTTGGAACCAATTGAACCGGCTCAGAGCGGACAAACCCCCCAAATTTTGAAAGTGCTAAACAAATTCAAATGAGGTGGTTCTAGAGTCAATTCAATAGAAAATTGAATTTATAGTTTTTAGGTATTTTTATTTTTTCAAGAATCGATCGAAAAAAGGGGTAAATATAGCAAAAAATCACTGAACTAAATGAAAAATTTGTTGAAAATCGGTTCACTACAGTACAAACTAGTTGACGCGTATGCATGAGCAACATGCATGACCACGCTCACACGTGCCATCTCCTTCACCCGACCCCGACACAAATTCTGCTCAAAAAAATTGATAAACATGGGCACATAACCCGACGACCACCACTTGGAAAAATTAATTCATTTCCAGGGCTAGATGTTATGAATTGATAAAAGAGAGCTATGGTTGGATTGTCACCTGAGTCTAAAATCCGACCATATAAATATTTGTTGTTTCCTCATCAAAATTTCATTGGAATCCTCTCTAGAATACACGAAGCTCTCACCTCTAGTGACCCGACTTGCAGAGAGCCTAGCTCAACTGTTCGACCACATAAGAACACGATCTTGGTGTCCTTGAAAAGCTGAGGAAGTCAACTTTCCAATGCCACCTCTACCAACCCTTAACTCTCAATCTACTGGTGCCGGCGTGATTGCACAGTGATGGAGCTTTGATGCCCGATAATAGAGTAGTTAATTCGAGGGCAAATTTCGATGGTCTCAATGGCCCTCGATAATGTTCAGTTAGTTGTAGAAACTCACCCCTTCCCTTTAACCCTTTTACAGGAAAGGAGACGAATCCTTAGAGAATTTCTCGAAGTTGAACCCTAAGTCAGGTATGCCTAAAGTCCTTGTTAATTACTCAAGTTTTGTATAATGCTACTACAGGAAACTAGGTAAGAAGGAAGCCTAACTCTTCACTGTCTAGAAGAAGGGGTAACCCTTCTTAGACCAAAGGGAGTGACGGGTTGCTCACGGGGTTCCGACCAAACTGGGTCGGGGTGTGACATAGGATCTTACCCCGTCTGAATTAGGTCAAATTTGATCATTTTCCAAAAGTAGTTGAAATAGAGGTATCAAAGGTGTAGTAGAAATTCTCATTAGACATGACACCAATGATGGTTGTGAGTAGGTGAAATGAAGCCAAGAACCACATGACTCATTTTGTTGTTTGGTCGGCCAAGGGGATGTTGAACTTGGTCGAGTTTTAACCTTGAATGGTCACAGTTAGAAATTACCAAATGGGAACATTAGAGGATTAAATCATGGCGGCTGAAAATTTTATTGCCGGAGGTTAGCTAAGGCTAGTCAAAGATAGAGGAGAGGCATGTGGTTCTTTTGGAATCGGTGTCAGATGGAGTGGTGGCCAGAGGTGGCGTGTAACACCTGGATTTTCCCCCGACCAAGCCCCAAACTCGGAGATCCAAACCGAGAGTCAAATGGAATCCAAACACAACACTTGTACTCAATTCCAACTTCAAATTAAAATAAACGCGTCAAGGATGACACACATAAATCGATAAATGAGGATCGGGGAAAGTCAACGTAAGAACCGAATCGATCTAGCTCGGGCCACGAGACTACAAGATTCTTCCAAAGGGTCTTAAAGATTAGAAAATGGAAATTCTTCGCATGGGATCATAGGAAATTGATCAAACAATTTTTAGAAAAATAAATTGGGCCAAGAACTAATCAAATTTGGGGTGAACCGGCTAGAAGAAGGCTGAAATTGGTTGAACTAGGCAATTTAATCATCAGAAATTGGTTTAGCACAGTGCATATTAGTTGTGCATTGCACGTGACACGTACACGTGTGGGCGGTGGAGAGCACGCATGCACTGCACAGGCATCGTCTCCCCCACCAAATTGAGTAGATCCAAGACCTTACATCTAATGCGATTCGTACTTCATCATTTTCTACTTGGTCAGTTTTTCCTCCTACAACACTTGATATAAATATTTACTAAAACCATGTCATACGATCAATTCTCATGCTAGAAACATTAATTTGAGATGACAACTTGCCCCTCTTTCGATTCATAGGCTTTAATCGAACTCTAATGGCTTTAGATGAGAGAATTTTACTTTGAAAGTCCATAGAGAGCTTTTCCAGTGAGCCCCCGATACTAAGAGCTTTCAAGTACAAATTCTCCCTCCTCCAACCACCAAACATAGTGAATTAGGTGTCCATGAGACCTACCACTAGAGACCAACACTAGCAAATCCTCTACTAGCATCGATGAGCATAATAGTAACCTCCTTTGTTCTTCCCATCAAAGGCCGACAAATTTCGACAAGGAATTTGTCACTGATGGTCCTCCTAAAATCTTACCTCATTCTCCTTGCTTTAACTTCTGAGTTGCATAGGTTCCTGGGTAGAAGGTAAGCCTCATGGTCCCCTTTGATCAAAATAACCCCTGTGATGCTCTATTTTAGACTTTCCTCTATAAATCATGAATTACATGCAATTCCGGCCACCTTAGAACGTGATCAATATACCCCCTGAACTTATGAGGAAGTTAGTTTTCCATTGCCACTGACCTTTACCTCTATCACCAATTCTTAGGAAAGGTATACCCCCTCCTAATCCGACTCTGTTTACTTTCTAGTGAGTGACTAAACGAGGCCAAAATGGGGATTGTTATGGCCATAGCTGGCTGAAACAAGACCGTGGGACACTAGAGAAGTTAGTGAAGGTCATAATGGGATGAGAGGTTGAAACAATTGGTAGGTTTTGATGGAGTGAAAAGTTTAGGGACTAAAATATCATATTTAACAAGTTGGGGGACCAATCGGTAATTTTTAGAAACATTGGGGACTTGAAAATGAGGTGTTAAAAATATTGTGGACCTACAAGAAGAAATATTTGGAATTTTAAGTACCCAAATGGATAGGAAAAGAAAGTTAAGGACCAAAATGTAAAGTTTGGAAAGTATAAGGGTAAAATGGTAAATTTGGCAAATATAAGGCTAAAGAGGGAGTTTCAGGAACTTGAGGGATCTGAGGGTAATATTAGAAAACTTGGGACCCCAGATGACAAGAATTGGGAGCATAAAAACTAGATTGTAAAATATTATAACGTCAAGGGACTAAAGTGTAATATGAATAAAACTAGGGGCAATAATGTAAATAGAGGAATTTAGGGCTTAAATAGTAAATAAAGGAAACCTAGGATACAAGGGAGTAAATTGAGAATCTAAGGTTGAAATAAAAGTTAGAGAAATGAGGGACACATAAATATGGCCTTGGGAATTTTAAGGGTAAAAAAAAACTGGGTTGGATCATCAAGTAGCATGATGTTGGGAAGCATACTCACTGAGTCGGAAGCTCATTCCCCTCCCAAATATTTTTTAGGTAAGTGCACAAATTTTTCACATGGCCCGGTGAGATGCTCAAGTATGCTCCCATCCTTGAGGTATATTGCTCAAGGACCTAACACGAAGTTATCTTTATTAAGTGCTATTTTTTTCCCAAGTTTTACGACATATATATTTATATATTTTGAGAACTATGATGTTGGTACAAGTGGTAAATAAATGCACAAGTTTTCATATTTGGAGCCTTTGTCCACTTTCTATTACATGGGTAATGGTACCCACCTTTGTATTGGCAAGGGGACGTGGCAGGTTATAAGCAAACTGAACCGGTAATGCGGGTCGGGGCATTACATGGTCGAATTTGGCCCCGTAAGGGCGATAACAAATTGCAGGATTTTGGTTCTAGAAAGAGAGTTGGAAAAATGACTATTGTGCATCATTTTGCAATTACTTTGGAGTTGGGACCCAGCCATAGAATTTTGAGACAAAATAACCTCATTTAGTGGTTGGGTGAGTGACAATTTTGAGGTCAACCACTCGATGCTCGTGGGCATATCTAGCAACGATTTTCCTAAAATTAGATGAGAATTTTGATCTATATAGTAAGAGATAACTCAATTAATCTTATAAGAAGACCGGTATTGGAGTTTTCAACTCAACCATTTGCCATTTGATAAAAAAATCAGATCAATTATGTTGATGATTCTAATAGCATGTAGTTAGAATTTCTTCCGTGTAAAGTGGGGACGTGCAGTCAATGGTTTTGAGTAGGGTCAACCCAACTCGAATTTGTTGACTTGACTTCCTTTTTAAATTAAATTAATAATTTACCCTTCTCTTGTCCCCTAGTAATTTAAACTAAAATCCCTCGATCCTGGTTGGTGTGAACCAATTTTCCCAAAAATCATAGTTTCTCACTTGGTAAATTAATTTATAATCTGATTGGATCTCAATTATTTGTTCAACATTGATTTTCAATCCAATTAAAATTCAAGTCCTAGTTTGGGTCTCCATTCATGGTTCAATATTGATTTTCGGTAAAATTGGATTTGAATTTCCTCTTGGGAAATCATGGTGTTTCAACTATTGTCCTCTTTTAGGAGTTTTGTACTCAAAACTTAAATTTCATTTCTAGCCACTAGGTTACACAAAATTCAACATTACTCAAAATAAATGTGGCTACCTGCTCCTCATAACAATCTTGGGTTCTCATGTTTCCTTTTCAATCTGGTTGTTGCGCCATAACACCTTTATGATGTCATTCTTCTTCATTCTTAGATGTTTTTCTTGTTGCGCCACCACATATGTCAATGTCTCTTCCAACTCTGGAGAAAGTCAGTCCTACATGTGTCTCGGGTCTGGTTCGTATTTCCTTAGTACCGACACGTGGAATACATCATGGATTTTTTCCAGAATCATTGGTAGTTGCAGTTATAATCTACCGAACAAACTCTTTGCACCACTAGATATAGGTCAATATACCACGTGTTTAGTTTACCCTTATGCTGACAAGATAAACATTTGATTACATATTTAGTGATTTATCGATCCATGAACACCAATACCCTTTTTTCAAGGTTCTGTACATCTTGGTGTTGTCAATGTGCATTGCATACACAGAGTCATTGGGTTCTTCCAAGATGACACTCTTCCATGAGGAGTCGTTTGGTATTACTACCCGACCCTTAAAAACCAAAGGTTCATCATCCCTTATTGCAAAGGCGAAAGTCGTTGCTTCCAGGATCGTGTCAACATATTTCTTAAGGCTATGGTGAGTCCTCTATTTCTTGTGTATTTGCCCTTCTAGGATGGGTAGGACTATTGCATTTTCTTATAGGCATGCCGATTCGATGTTTGTATCTAAAGATATGTGGAGTCTACCCATTTGTTAAAGTATTGGTAAATAAGTTGACCTGGCGTGAGCAAGACTAACATTATGCTTTCGATTTAGTGCATCAACTACCACATTTATTTTACCTAGGTGTTAATCGATTATGAGATCATAATCTTTCTGAGTCATGATATACTTAAAGCTCTTATGGTCCGTGAAGATTTTGCAAGTGGCTTTGTAAAGGTAGTATCGCCAAATCTTGAAAACGAACACTATGGCTCCTAACTCCATATCATGAATATATGAGGATGTCATGAATGAATACAGTAACAAACATATCCAGATATAGTTTGAAAACCCTATTCATCAAATTCACAAATGCATTTGGAGCATTTGTTAACCCAAATGGCATCACCTGAAATTCGTAGTATCCATGTTGAGTTCGAAAAGTCATCTTCTAGATATACTCTTCCTTTATTCTCAATTAGTGGTACCCTAATTAAAGGTCGATCTTTGAAAAATATGAGCCTTATAACAATTGATCAAACAAGGCATTTATCCTCGGGAGGGGATACTTGTTCTTAATCTTCGGTAATTCACACACAACATCATACTTTCATCCTTCTTTTTCACAAATAGAATGGGACCCCCAAGAGGGAATGACTTGTACGTATGAAATCTTTCTCTAATAGTTTGTCCACTTTATCTTTTAGCTTTCTGAGTTCTGTGGGGTGGAGGGGAGGGGGGGTCATATTGTACGAGGCTTGTGATATCGTGTGTGTATCCGGGATGATATCAATTGTAAAATCGAATTTTCAATCTAGTTGTAGTCCAAGTAAATTTTTTGAAAATACATCGGGAAATTCACATAACACATATATATATTGTAAACCCCATCCCTTTAAAACAAGGAAACCGAGGAAAGAATTGGTCAACCCGAGTGAGAAAAATCGAACTTGTTAACAAACCCAATCATCAGGGAATGGAAAATTGGGGAATTTACAACTCCCGAGTGACCCAAAGGGTTCATAAAACCTTGGAAAAGGATCTTAGGATGATTTGGGAGAGAAAACCAGACTGGTTTAAGAGAATCGGATCCGAACTAGATTGAATCGGTTTATGAACCGGAACCCATAGATAGAGGGCAAACCATAAAATTTATGGATTATAAGTGACTTAAAGAGTCAAATAAGTAATGAAAAAGGATTTTAGGATGAATAAGGGATGAAAACCAAGCTAGTTCAAGCGAACAAAATCCGAACTAGATTGAACACGTTTGAACCAGTTTTAACCACTATTGAACCAGATATTAAATTAATTTTTATAGGTTGCTTAATATATTCTCCATTCTTTTCTCATCTTCACGTTTTGGTGGAGCAACAATGGCACGAGTCAAAATACTCACTAGGTGGATCGTCAAAAAATGGCAGATTTAAAAAAGCAAGAGGACATAAGGTTTAAATACCTTCGTACTTTCAATCTTACCCTCCAAAGACATCATGGATTATATTTTCTAACACTCATTCTTTTTGTGAAAAAGTTTTAAAAGATCATTATTTTAGGTATATTGATTTTTTGGTTGCTGATGTAGGTACATGAACTCTTAGTTATGGAGGAGTATATATGCGAGAAAAGATCGGCTAAAGGAGGAGGAGCTTACATGGCAAGCTGTAGAAGGTGAAAAAATAAAGGTGCGGGTGATAGGTGGCTACCTGTGATGGCTGATCACATGTTGATATCTCAACCAAACTCCCCTAATAAAATCCACCGCTGAGTTTGCTCTCTCATAAATCAACAAAATCATGGATGGAAGTTAGATGGGACTTAGAATCTCCTCTCTCCACAAAAGAGTAAGTTCTTCCGAAAGATCCCCATACAGATAGTACCAACTGATGATCGCCTTATTTAGTTGTGGGAAAGGACATGTAAGCTCATAGTTAAATTAACTTATGCTTTACTTGCTAACAAGCAATGACACAACCCGTAGGTACCTTCTTCTTCCGTTTATGTTCCAAAATTTGTCTGGATTATTATATGGAAGATTTAGTGTTCTACTAGAATTAGAAATTTTCTGTGGAGAGTGTATTCCAATGTGTTGCCTATTAGCAAATTATATGATATGAGAACTAGTAGTTGTGTTGACTGCATTATTTGTGGGTGCCCTTAATGTGTGGATCACATGCTCTCTGTATATGTACTAGACCTGTTTGATATATTGTTTGTGACATTCATCCTATTTTGCTAATTTGGTATATAATAGTTTAGGTAATGGAAAATTAGATAGACATCATATAGACCATATTTTGAGTAAAATTACTTATACTAGTTTAATGGTTTGGAAAGATAGGTATATTGTTTTGTTTGAGAGAAGTGTAACTGGACCATAGATAGTTATATTAGATACTCTCAACTATTAAAGAAATATTCGTCTTATTTAGTAAATAATAGAGTAGGACATTGTTGTAAGCAAGTAAAAGATCACATTAGATGGACAACAACCTCCGGTAATATGATCAAAGTAAATGGTGATAATTTTTCTATGTATTTTTCTATTTTTTTTCTCGCATTGGTTTTATAGCCTAGGATAAAATGAGTGAGAGCAGGTAGCAAAATTCATCCTAAGCCACTTAATTACCTGGGGAACTATACCATTTCACTAAAGAATTCCATAGCATGTTAAAATAGTTTGATCATTTACAAGTGACTAATATATAAGGTGGTAAAGGACTTTGTAGCCTTGTAGCCTTTCTTTTTGTCCCATGAGATCATGTGGAAATTCCTTCATACTCTGTCGAATTAATCAGTTTTGTTGCCAGCACAGGTGGACAGTCATATCTCCTAATTGGGTTTCCAAGAGAAGGCAATTCTGATGATGTGCTAAGAATGTGGTCATGGGAATCGATTCCAATGCCTCAACTCACAACCCATCATTCTCTTTCTCATGTGTAAACCGATGATGTCCTATTTTTGCCCTTTTCACTATTGCCATAATGGACCACATACCCCAGAAGATCACCAAACGATGCAGAAAACAGAGAAGTCAATAGAAAAAACGGAGAGGAGGAGGCAGAGCCATCCGTGACAAACAGTGACAATAGAAAAAAACATCCGAGCTACAATTCTTTGCTCTGCTCCACTCTTCTATCTCCTCTTGCAGGTTCACACCCACCTATGAACTGATCTATTTTGGCCTCTGCTGGCTTACTTGGTTCAGTTAGGGAACACAGAGGCTTGATCACATTGATGGCAGCACTGCTCTGTTTAGGTTTGCTCTTACTTTTGCTTTTTATTTACTCTGTATCTTGAAGTTCCCACGAGCCTGGTCGAAGAAATCGTCGTGGAAGAACAGAAAGAGAAGAGAATGGTTTCAGAGGTAGGAGAAGAAGAAGAGGGTGTGACTCTGGAATTTCTGAGGAAGAAGATGGCTGACTTCGCCAAGGAAAGAGACTGGTGTCAATACCACAGCCCCAGAAACCTCCTCTTGGCCCTGGTACTCTTCCTGTCATATTCCCTGCCTCAGATTCCATTATCTTTTCACCTCTTTGCTTCCAGTTCCATGGATGAAATGCAGCTTTGGATGTTTTTCTTCTTGTGGAGGTAGGGGAAGTGGGCGAGCTGTCGGAGATATTCCAGTGGAAGGGGGAGGTAGCCAAGGGATTGCCCGACTGGAAGGAGGAGGAGAAGGTGCACTTGGGAGAAGAGCTGTCGGATGTTCTCCTTTACCTCATCCAGTTGTCCGATGTATGTGGCATCAACCTCGGCCAGGCCGCCCTCAGGAAGGCCCGCCTCAACGCCGTGAAGTACCCTGTCGGCCTTGATAAGGAGCCGCTCTCCAAGTCCAATGTAGGAGGTGGTGGCCATGAATCTGATTGCAATGCTCATCATAGTTGACGAGACTGTGTAACTAGCATCCATAGTCTTCATCATCATCATTTTGGATTGAGTTCTCTGCAGTTTTGGACATATAGTGATTTGAAAGTAGAATTATTCATAATTTTTTTGGACGTGTTGGAAAGTTTTTATTTAAATTAAAACACAATTTCTATGCTTTTGAAATTTAAAATGTTGTAATTTTAATTATAATAATGTTATATATATTTATTTTCTTTATAATTTAATATTATGTATCTTTATATGATTATATTTAAAAAAATGAATGCATATATAATATAAGTAATCACATATATTGTTATTTTATTATATATATATATATTATATAATTAATATTAATTTATTTAATATTTATAATAATTACTCATTTATTTATATAATATTATACATGTAGGGTATATATATTATAATTTATACAAACTTTTTATTGTTATTATATGATATATATTATTATAAAATTAACATTTATATAATACGCTTATACAATTATAATAATGATTTATTTGAATTATATATTAAAATTTACAATACATAAAAATGTATATTATATATACATATTTTTTGTTTCTATTATATAATATTTATATATAAATATTATTATACAATTACCATTCATTATTTTTAACAATAACTTCATATAATTAATTATATGATAAAATATCATAAATATAATTTATTATATATAATATAATAATATGATCATATACATTTTATTTAATATAATATTTTTTTACATAATTTTTTTATATTAATAATTTATTTTGTATAATTCTCATAAATATAATTTAATATAAATGAATTAAATAATAGATTATTCAACTTAATTAGAAAATTACACATTTATCTTTTTAAATTTTTTATTTATATAAATTCGGATAGCTTATTGTTCACATATTTTTATAAAACTATTAGCATACATTAATTAATAATTAGCCGTCTTAGCTCAGCCGGTAGAGCGCGTGGCTTTTAACCACGTGGTCGTGGGTTCGATTCCCACAGACGGCGTTTCCTTTTTCCAGCGCTTAGTTTTTTTTTAACTTCATCTTATTTTCATCCTCTTATTTTATTTTAGAAAAATTGCTGTTTTGAAAATATTTATATGCGATAAAAATTATAATTAAATAATATAATACAATAATAATTCCCCGGAAAATTTTTAATTTTCATCCTTATTTTCATTTTATTAACATAATTATATTTATGCATATTTATCAATAATTTATATGCTTTTACCATTTCATTTTTTAACTCAATGATATTAAATCTTGATAAACTGTAATAGCAATTTTTTAGCAATTAAAAATTTAAACTCTGCATTACTCTGTTTATTTTGAAAAAATAATAATAAATTTTAATTGGGTGCATGTCACATGGCCGTTGGGACTTGCTGACCTGACATTTCAAAGACTTTTGCTCGAGTGGGCCTCACGATGGTAAAAGAGCGTGAATCACAGCAGAGCCATTTCTGTCCACTGGTTTGGGTTGATTTCTGTGCGGTGCATTCTTCTAGAATTTTCTGTCATAAAAAAATATTCTTTTCGAATTTCTTCAATAAAATTGAATTTTGAGCTTACTATGCACACAGAAGATACAGATGGCAATGGACTCATGTTTCTTCCCGCATCACACCCCTAAAAAAAATTTACCCTCTAACCAAAATAATTTGGTGCTCGTACAAAATGAATAACCACATCTAGGTGATCCATAAATTAGGATTTTTTTTTATTTCTCCATTTAAGATCAAAACAACGTGGTTTTAATCCCACCCACAAATTGAAACGATATCGTTTTTTGGTGGGCGGGAAAAAAATATTTGGCCGAGTTAGATACTAACCCGAACCAGGCTTTTATTAATCCGGTCTGGTCATTAGTTATTTCAGAAAAGTACAACATGTAATGTGACATGCATGGTTTGTGATGGATGCAGGGGCTTATGCTCCGGGTGCATGAAATTTGATAAGATAGAGTTAGTATAATTTGAATTTTCCCCTATCAACTTCCCCAGTTCTTGGGCTCTCACTTTCTGAACTGGCAAAGCCGAGCTGCTGGAGTATTTAGAGTTGAAGAAGGTGAAGAGAACTTGGATTGTTCACTGTGACATCGGAAGCATCTGCTGCTTCCAGCTCAAGAACTTCCTGGTTAGCTCTGAGTTTGGTAAAGACTTGCCAGATCAGTCTGCGGAAATGTCAGGATACGCCGGGATCTTCGTGTCGGATCCGTGGCTCCAGAATCAGTTCACTCAGGCAGAGCTTCGCAGTTTGAATAATCAGGTAATCTTTCCGCGGCATCCTCAGTCGGTTCTTGCCGTTTTCATGCACGATTTATGTGCTTGCATTTCCGATTTGTGTTTGCCGGTACTCTTTTATGTTTTCACGCTTAGCCTGTCAGTTCGGTGATTCTGTTTAAGCTTTCGTGAACCTCCTCTTGAGTTTGAATGAGGATAGATCAAAGGAACACGTCGTAAAATAGAAGGTTAGTGGAAGCAGATGAGATAGAGGTTAGAAGTAGAACGCAAAGAATTTGCTCCGATCTAATGTCAAAAGGATTTTCTCTATCTCCAAGAGTAAGCTTATGAAGCACGGCCAAAGCTGCATTTCATGCATGGAACTGGAAGACGTATATATTCATATTCTAGAAAATAGTGGAATTGGTCCTCTTCATTCTCGATCATTTCCCTTATTGAATTGTAGTACACTAAACTTTTATCACGACCTCTACAGTTCATGGGCATGAGGAGGGAGATTGGGAAGATTACGCTCAAGGACTTGCCATCAAAGATGTCCAGATTGAAAGTTATTGGCCAGTTTTTGTGTGAAGAAGAAAGAGAATTGATTATTCAGGATATGAATCAGAACATGGATGATGAGGTTGATTTTGAGTCATTTCTGAAAGTAAGTGGCAATTCCTTTTACTTGTTTTTTAGTGAGACTGTTTCAACTTAAGGAGTTCTTATTCTCTCTTTTCTGTATGTATAGTATGTAATCGGCCAGTTTTTGTGTGAAGAAGAAAGAGAATTGATTAATTTCACATTTTGTTTTCTGTATTTTCTTAGCTTCTTTCCTTCTTAAATTTCTCTGCGCTGGTAGATTCTCAAGAATATGCTGAAAAAGGAGAGCTTTAGATCATGGACTTTACAGTTTCTAAAAGTTTCCTAAAATAAGAATAATTTTTCTATTGGGAAACTTTTCAACAAGAACAACATTCATAAAAGATCTGCTTAACTAGTCAGATGAAAATACCAAGACTATGCAATCTGCACATTGTAGATACTTTATTGTTTCTGGTTCTACCTTTTCACTTCTTTTTATGTGGTGTCAAGCAAAAATAATGGTATTTCTCCAATGGCAGATTTTTCTGCAATTACAAGCACAAGCAACTTCAAGAAGGGGTAGTGGTGCTAAAGATTCATTATCATTTCTCAAGGCTGCTACAACTACATTGCTACACACGATCAGCAAATCAGAGAAGGCATCTTATGTTGCACACATAAATAATTACCTTAAAGATGATAGATTTTTAAAGAAGTATCTTCCAATAGATCCATCAACAAATGATCTATTTGAAATTGCCAAGGATGGTGTTCTCCTCTGGTAATCTATCCTTGCTTGCTTTAATATAGTCTCTTCCCTAAAATGCTTACGTGGACCTGTCATACTGAAGTGAGTTCTCTGATGCTATAGCAAGCTTATCAATGTGGCAGTCCCTGGGACAATTGATGAACGTGCAATCAACACTAAGAGGACACTTAATCCTTGGGAAAGAAATGAAAACCACACACTCTGTCTCAATTCTGCTAAGGCAATTGGATGCACGGTAGTGAATATAGGGACAGAAGATTTCATTGAAGGAAGGGTATGTGTTTATCATTATTAAAATGGGAGACGTAGTGAGCATTCCATGTACTCAACAAGATTGTTTCTAAATTCATTAGCATTACATAATTGTGCTTCAAATATCCTTAGCTATCATTGACATTATATTGTCTTTTTCATGTACAGCGCCATCTTGTGCTTGGGCTAATTTCTCAGATTATTAAGGCATGTCCTTGGGAATTATCCTTTTCATGCATTTCTTTTTTCTGTTGAGTGTACTATGAACAATGATTTATCAAGGGTCTATATTGTTTAGATTCAACTGCTGGCTGATCTCAATTTGAAGAGGACACCTCAGTTGGTAGAGTTGGTTGATGATAGTAAGGTAAATCATGGCTCCTTTTCCTGCAAGTTTATATTTGGATGCTGATATATATTGCAGAATTCTCCTTCTAAACCATTAGATCTTTTTATTCAAAATGTACAGGAAGTGGAAGATTTGATGAGTCTACCACCGGAAAAGATATTGTTGAGATGGATGAATTTTCAGTTAAAGAAATCAGGGTACAAGAAAACAGTAACAAATTTCTCATCTGATGTCAAGGTATATTTTTGTCAGAATTCTTTTTGTGTCTCTCTTGAGCCTTGTGTCATGCACTTGTTTGGAAGGCCGGACAAATTCAGCCATTTTATTAATCTTCTTAAGCATGTAATAGGGAGAGACTGTCATAAAACTGAACCCTTTGAGTGTCCACATTTTACCATCATATTTTTAACCTGCAGGATGCTGAGGCATATGCCCATCTTTTACATGTACTCGCTCCAGAGCACGGAGAAAAAACCATATTTGGTGTAAAAGGTCCCATGGAAAGAGCTAAGTTAGTCCTCCAACATGCAGACAAGATGGGTTGCAAGAGATATCTAACTGCTGAGGACATCGTGGAGGGGTCTCTTAATCTCAATCTTGCTTTTGTTGCGCATATTTTCCAACACAGGTGAGAGTCCCCTATAGGTCTTTGGCATGCTGTCATAAAGGAGGTTACATCTCCCCCAGTTGTTGATTGCTTAAGGAACATCTAGTGAACACATGTTCAATTTCTATTTTTGCTAGAAATCATGTAAATGAGGCAATAAATTTGATGTAGCCTATGGTCCGTCATTTTCATGGGCATCCTCAGCACAGATTTTGTGCTCAAAGAATCATCTACTTTGTTCTTTTTCTAAACCCATTAATGATATATTATAATGGTCAAGAGTTGTAGCATCATATGCTTTCACCACCCTTTCTCTTTGAAGATGCACTAGAGGATACATTTTCATATATTTGGCTTTAGTAAAGAATGTACTTACAAATGATGTTTCTTGTAACCTGTAGGAATGGTCTGTCAACTCAGACGACGCAAATATCTTTTGTTGATGCATCTCCGGAAGACAGCCAAGTATCAAGAGAAGAGAGTGCATTCCGCTTCTGGATTAACAGCTTTGGGTATTCAACTTATATCAACAATGTGTTTGAAGACGTTAGAAATGGGTAAGAATCTCATAACCTTTCTCCCTTTCTTTGGATTTTGAATAGGAACGTTCTTACTACCTCGAAACTTGGGCTCAGAAAGAAACTCTTCCTCTGTCAGATGGATATTACTGCAAACTCTCGACAAAGTGTCACCTGGAATCGTCAATTGGAAAATTGCAAATAAGCCTCCAATCAAGATGCCATTTAAGAAAGTAGAGAACTGCAACCAAGTTGTGAAAATTGGAAAACAGTTGAAGTTTTCCCTTGTAAATATTGCCGGAAATGACATAGTGCAAGGCAACAAAAAACTAATATTGGGTAAGCCCCTATCATGACTACATAAATTTTCCTTTCCTACAACATCTATCATGACTAGATAAGATGTGCTTATTTTCAGCTTATCTGTGGCAACTAATGAGGTTCAACGTGCTCCAACTCCTAAGGAACTTGAGACTCCATTCTCACGGGAAGGAGATTACGGATGCAGACATCTTGGAATGGGCTAACACCAAAGTGCAAAATAGTGGAAGACAGAGCCATATGGACAGTTTCAAGGTAGCAGCGTAATAATTTCTGATTTATTCATTCTTGAAAAGTATAATTAAGATGAATACATCAATGGTTATGGTTTTCTGTTATCATAAAATTTGAGGATATATAGATAAGAATATGCTGCACGTACATTGCATTTCTTTATCAGGAGTTTTCACATATGCTGCACGTATTTTCCGTAAATACGTATATTTGCAGGACAAGAGGTTGTCAGATGGGATCTTCTTCTTGGAACTCCTCAGTGCTGTACAGCCCAGAGTTGTAAACTGGAGCCTTGTTACAAAAGGTGTAACAGGTAATAATGGTTTCTTGATGACAAAAGGCGTTCTTCACGTTCCCTCTTGGGAAGGGTCTCAGTTTAATATTTGTTCCTTCACTATGCAGATGAGGAAAAAAAGATGAATGCCTCGTACATTATTAGTATCGCAAGGAAGCTCGGATGTTCCATATTTTTGCTACCCGAGGACATAACCGAGGTAATGCCAGGCATCATTGCATTCACACGCAATCAATCTGGCCCTAAAAATGACTACAAGGGAGTTAAGTTCATTAATCATTATCATATTTTTTTCATCAGGTAAATCAGAAGATGATCCTCACGTTGACGGCAAGTATCATGCACTGGTTCATGAAACATCCTGTGGATGATGTACCTGCTACTGTAGCTTCAGATAGTAAGATATAGTATAACTCGACAGTGGATGTACCTTCAGCTGTGGCAAGGAATCATCATAGATTGATTTGGAAAGTAAAGGTAAATTGTACACTAGCCTTTTCGTTTTAATAGATAAAACTGTATACTAGTTTCTCCCCTGTGATTTGATTTATAGAAGTGAATGGTGCAACTTTGAACTTGGTATTTGTAAGTACAATATATTGAAGGTCATAATTTATGGTAACAATTATTGTTTTTAGCAATTTGGAAACAGAGTAAAGATTAATAAATTTTTTTGGGAAATAAAAGATTTTATAAATGAAAAATAAAACGAGTAAAAGTATAGAAATTAATAGAACCCGTAAAATGAAACTGAGTAATCACTAATGAACTGTGATTAAAATTTCGAGTCTGTTTTATTCGAACAGTTTCCCCTTACTACCCTCAGGCTATTGATGACAGAGGAGAGAAAGAAGACACTGTTATTCAACAATGTGCCCGAGAAGATCATTGAATCAGACACCAAACGGGCGAGTAAGTTGGATTTGTTTATCTAGCAAACGAAGAAATTGCCTCAAACCATTTGGGCTTTACGCTCGGTCTTGGGACAGAGTGCGTTTGCTCTTTCCTTTCCTCTCACACCTTCATTTCCAAACCCTCTTCTTTGACAAAGGTAGAAGCTATGAAAAATGGAAGGGAATCAGTCTGTACCAGTAAGAAAAGGGCCTGAATAATCAGTTGAAGATATCAGATTCAGGCGAGTGATACTGGCTGTTGCCATCGGATGTTGCAAGTGTTTTTGAATTTTAATTGAACGGATCGCCTGAAATACAGTCGAGATCCAGTCAAGAAGCTGACTTGCTTTCTCCTAAAACTCCAAACCTAAGCAAAAAAACAGAAGCTAGCACTGCAATAGTGGAAGATAAATGACAGGAAGAGGGAAATGAAGATGAGCCGACGGCTGTCAAGGGGACCACTAAGAGGATGAAGAGTTGATCGATTATTTAAATGAGACAGAGAGGCCCTCAGAGACTAGGGTTTCTGCATCTGCTGCTGCGATTTTGATTTTGCTTCGTTTTAAGCCCTTCTTCTTCATGCGCACGGAAGAAGGGGCCTTCTGATTATTGGGCGTAGGCCCATATAATCTGAGGGAAATGTCTATAAGCAAATGTGTTTTGATTGGGTTAAAAAAATGTGATTTGATCTTTCCTAAAACATATTTTATATTTCATAGATAATAAATTATTATCAAATTAGTTAATTCATTTTTAACAGTTAATAAAATAAAATAAAATAAAATAATACACTTAAATATTATTATACTTGAAAATTTTTATTATAACAAAAAATCAAAAATTAAAAGGTAGAAAAAAAATTAAGAGATTAGATCGTACTTGCAATGACAGGTATTGACGTTGATGGAGCCATGGTGCTTATCCTATCCATCCAAACAAACAATTGTTATTTTCATCATTTGGAATTTTCTCACTCACCTACACATAAACTCCAAAGGCACCTATTATCCCTTTCAACTCTATCTCATTGTTGCATATGGAAAATCTTATCTTATTTTGTTAAAATCACTCAATAAAGATAAATGAATTTAATTCGTACAAAGGAATTTTTTTAAAAGCTCTATTCTTTTTTTTTGCTCAATTTTAAAAAGCTTTATTCATTTGTACAAATTAGACAAGATTGTGTCCATATTGCAAACTTTATACTTAGCTAATTATCACTAGCTACTTCTAAACTCAATTTACTACACTCTCCCAACTAAAAAATAAGTAAACAAATGTTAGATTTTAAAATTCTTACTATGTATAATTAGTTTAAAATATTTAAGATAATTTCAATATAATATTAGTAGTTAAGATTATATTATATATATTTAAGTTAATTATGATATAATATTAATAATTAATATTATATCATAGATTTTATTTAAAATAGTTATAATATAATATTAGTATATAAATAAACATATCTATCATTAATATCGAATATGAAAAAAATAGTTGTTTCAATTTCTTAGGCCTATAGCCTCTTTATAACCATATTCTTTTTTCTTAATTTAGTTTTTTACATGGTATCAAAATTAAGATTTTCAGCCATTTATTCGATCCGAAAGCTCTAGACATGATATAGCTAAATAGTCGTAGGAGATGGAAAAAACAGATGCAGCGGTAAATGAAAGGAAGTTGAAGGAAATTTTAGAAAGTATTATTGTACATGTGTTTTCTTTTAAATCATCTTGCACAAACTGAATTATTAATTTAAGCACATCTAGACACATGACAGGAGTATCAATAGGGTTTATTATATATACTTGTTGTTTACCTTCTTCTCATAAAAGAGTTAAAACTGCTGATAACACATTTCAATCGGTTAGGGGATCCAGATCGATTAAATGCACTTTATCAATTAAATTATCATTGGTCTTACGTGTTCCATCATTTTTTGTTAATCTATTATTAGTCAGTACAATCAGTAATCAACTGAATTGTCAAGTAATCTTTGATCGATATTCATATGTTATTCAGGTAGGCATGTCAATGGGACCCGAGACCCGAGTAGTCTCGAGTCTGTTTAGGTTCGAGTCCATAAATTGGACCCGAGACCCACACCTTGGGTTCCGCTAGTTTGATTCCTGCGGGCTCGGGTCTAGAAAAGTGAACCCGAGCCTCAAGTCCAAATGGACCCAAATTTGGGCCCATAATCGTTTTGAATTTTTTCCTTTTTTAATGCAATCACATGTTTTCATTAAATATAGTAAAAAATATTAAAAATTTTTAATAAAAAAGTGATTTAAAAATTGCTATATCTTTTTCTCGTTAAATTATATTATTTTTTCCTTTCTTAAACCTTAATTAATTTTTTTCTTTTTATATCCTAATAAATTTATAAATATATTCTCATTATATTATATTATTTTTTTCCTTCCTTATACAATAATAGATTTATAAATATATTCTGTTATATTACATTATTTTTTTCCTTTTTTATACTCTAGATTTATAAATATATTCTCAACATGCTATATTAATTCTTTTTCCTTTCTTATAAGCTAATATATTATTTTTTTTATGCCATAATAAATTTATAAATACTTGTAAGAATTACACTATAAAATTCATATTACATTAAATTAATATCACACTATATTATTTGATACAAAATTATATTAATATCACACTATATTATTTGTCAATTAATTCTCTCACATTAACAGTTTTACTAATTGATCGTATTATTTATTGATTGTTTCTTATTATTTACAAGTTAAAGTTAATAAAAAATTATACTAGTAAATTATTAGGTAAATTAAAGATAATAAATATTTGAAAAATTAAATTAATAAATAAATATTAAAAAATTTATATATTACAATAATTTTAAAAATTTTATATTTGGTAAAAAAATATATATTGAAAAAATAAGATAGACCCGAGCAGCGGGTTCGGGTCCAATTTCTAGACCCGAGCCTCGGGTCCAAGTGGGTCTTGGGTCTAGTAGACCAAAATCGGGTCAGGTCTGGACTCGAGCTTGGGTCGAGCGTGGGTCCGCTAAAACCTGCCCCGACCCTAGCTATTGACATCCCTATATTTAAGAAAGGAATAACAAGAGAATAATTGAGACTGTATAGAGCTTGATAGATTGTGATATCTTAGGAGAGAAGGGTCTGACGTGACTTTGACCATTACTTTGTTTGAACGAGCGATTAATGAAGTTATATTAGAGTATCGTCGTCTTGGTCATCTATCTTTTGAGAATGTTAAGAGGGTAAGATCTGACTTTATGAATAATGTAGAACGTAGCGAACTTGTATGTGATGCTTGTGAGTTTGGAAAGCATACAAGAACAAGTTATTCTTCTACTAGTTTAAGAAGTATTTCACATTTTTCATTGATACATTATGATGTTTGGGGACTATGTCCAGTTATTTCGATTGGCGAATTCAGATGGTTTGTTACATTTATTGATTATTACTCAAGGATGACATGCACGTATTTAATAAAAAATAAGTTTGAGACATTGGTGTGCTTTAAAGATTTTTAGCTTTGGAGCAAATACAATATAATGCTAAAGTGAGTACTTTTTGTACAGATAATAATACTGAGTATATTAATAGAGTGTTCTCATCGTATTTATTTACAAATGAGATTCTGCATCCGACCACACGTCCAGGTACACTAGAACAAAATGGAATGGCTGAACAGAAGAATTGACACTTGTTAGAGGTAGCTCGCACTCTTTTATTTACAAATGAATGTTCCAAAAAATATATATAGTGAAGTAGTATTGACGGTAACATATTTAATTAATTGGATGCCTTATCAGACATTGAACTTTCAATCTTCTTGTGAACTTTCGATAGGACGCAACATACATCTAGTCCGTCCTCGTGTATTTGGTTGCGTGTGTTTTGTGAGAGATCATTGTCCCACAGTAACCAAACTTGATCCACGTGCACTGAAGTGTATTTATGTAGGCTATTCTAACACTCAGAAAGGTTACAAGTGCTAGTGTTCAAGCGAGAGAAGACTTTTTATGAGTATGGATGTGACATTTCGTGAGAATGAACTCTTTTATGGTGAATCAACAACATCATCCACAATACTAGATGATTTACGTAAAGTACAACATGGAAATGAAGAGAGAATCTATGATAAGATAGTTGAAGATGTCATTGTAAGTGTAATCTCGTGTACTAAGAGATCGAGTAGCAATGAAGAAGGGACCAATGAACTAAAATTAAAGGTTTATAGTAGAAAGCATAAGAGTTGTGCTACGGGTGAGGAAGATAAAGAAGATGATGGAGAGAGAAAAGAATAGGGGGATAAAGATAAAGAAGATGATAGAGAGAGACAAGAATAGGTACTTATACTAGAACCATTGCCCCCATATGTTCCAGATGCCTATCAATCTTCTAATGATTCCTTGTCATCATCAGATGGTAATAAATCTCTACCCATTGCTATTTGTAAAGAACCTAAAGCTAATACATGAAAATCTCCAATTAGATATGGTTATGAACATGATATATCTAACTATGTCGAATATGCATCTGTCCTATCTACATACAAGACATTTATTATATCATTGCAACAATACATGAGGAGATGCGTGCATTAGAGAAAAATAAGACTTTAGAACTAGCATTACTTTCAAGCGAAAAGAAGGTTGTTGGATGCAAATGGGTATTCACTGTTAAGCAAAATACTGAAGGAAAGGTTGAAAGGTATAAAGCAAGATTGGTAGCAAAAGGTTACAGCCAGACGTATGGAATAAATTATGATGAGACATTTGCACCAATTGCTAAGATGAGTATTATTAGAATGCTTATATCATGTACCACCAACTTTGGATGGAAATTACATCAATTAGATGTACATAATGTATTTTTGCATGAAGACTTACACGAAAAGGTGCATATGGAGATTCCACTTGGATTTGATATAATGAAGACCACTGGGAGGGTATGTAAACTTAAGAAGTCTTTGTATGGACTCAAGTAATTACCAAGAGCTTGGTTTAAGCGATTTCGACATGTAGTAGTTAGAATGGGGTATCAACAATTTAATGGAGATCACACAGTTTTCTATCGACACTTAAATAGTCGAGTTGCTATTCTCGCAGTATATGTAGATCATATTATTATAACTAGAGATGATAGCGATAAGATACCGCGACTAAAGTAAAGATTGAGAAAATAATTTAAAGTAAAAGATTTGAGTCCACTTAAGTATTTTTTTCAGTATTGAGATAGTCAGGTCAATGACATGAATAATAGTTTCTTAGAGAAAATATGTATTTGATCTACTTAATGAAACAAGGATGTTGGGTTGTCGAACTGCTTCTACTCCAATTGAACCAAATCATAAGCTATGTGCTCAGTCGATGAACCTAGTGGATAAAGGACAATACCAGAGAATTGTGGGACGACTTATCTACTTGTGTCACACACGACCAGACATCATGGATGCGATTAGTATTATAAGTAGATATATGCATGATCCTAGGATAGAACATTGGAAGACAGTTATGCGAATATTGAGATATCTAAAGAGTAGCCCAAGAAAAGGCCTTTGATTCAAGTCTCGAGGTCATACTAGAGTGGAAGGATTTTGTGACTCTAATTGGGCTAGTTGTGCAGATGATAGAAGATCGACATCAGGCTACTGTGTATTTTTTAGAGGTAATCTTGTATCTTGAAGAAGTAAAAAATAGGAGGTGGCCGCCATATCAACTACAGAGGCAAAATATAGAGCTATTACTCAAGGTATATGTGAGATAATATGGATAAAAAACTTATTGATGGAGTTATGTTTATTTAGAAAAAAAACCATTAAGTTATGGTGTGATAATAAATCAACGATCAACATTGCTAACAATCCAGTTTAATATGATAGGACCAAACATATTGAAATTGATCAATTTTTTATCAAAGAGAAACTTGAGAGTAAAATCGTGGAGCTACACTATATGAATACTGGTGAACAATTAGTCGATTGTTCAACTAAAGGGTTAGGATCTAAAAAATAGATTAATATTTGTAATAAGATGGGAATGATAGATATTTATCGTTCGAGAAGAGTGTTGAAATAGTTTAATATATTTAAGATAGTTATAATATAATCTTAGTAGTTAAGATCATATCATAGATATTTAAGTTAGTTACAATATAATCTTAGTAGTTAAGATTATATCATAGATTCTTTTTAAGTTAGTTACGATATAATATGAGCCTATAAATAAGCATGTCTATAATTGAGTTCAAAATAAAAAGAGTTGTTTCAATTTTTTATGCTTATAATCTCTTTATCACCATATTCTTTTTCCCAATTTAATTTTCTAACAATATTTCTCCACTCATTGAGAAGAAATGGAAATTCTTCCCATTAACATTAACCCAATCTAGAATAATTTTATCATTAGAAAAATAAATCTCACCTAAAAAAATAATAAGTCTCAAGCTTTATCATTGTAAACATAATCAATTTTCATACTTTCTCAACTATAAGTAGAACAATATTAATGGTACATTCTAATATATTTGATCATGTCGTAGTATCCATTAATTCAACTAATAATGTTTGAAATTATCCCAATCAAGAGTTTCACTCTAAATACAAGAGGTGTTATGTAACACTTCATGAACCATATTAATAAAAATAAAAATTATAATGTGAATGAATTTATATTTTTTTGAAACACATTAAATTGATAAATTTATTTTTTGGTTCATATGTGTAAATAAATATTTTTTAAAATTCACTCACATCAATCAAATCAAACTGAACCAAATCCACCTACCTCAAACAAGTAAAACCAATTAAATCGTAAGGAACAAACCAATCATCTTTTTATTCACCCAAGCTTCCCTATTTTTGCATTATGTTTTACACTTAAATATTTCATACAAATAACTGGCAAAACCCGTAATTTTGATTATTTTTGTTCAAATAAAAATTATGTATCAAGTGCTAACTTCCTCCCCAATTCTGATGAACTCACTGCAACCATTGGCATTTCAATATGAAAGTTTGGCAGATGTGTCTAAATTCTATTTTCTATAACCCAAGCTTAATCGAAGATGGATTGGCTCACACTCATTACTATTGACCTCCCTCGAAGTCTTTCACCGCCCAAGTATCCTGAACAATCTCAATTTCGTGTGACATTGCCTCTGCAACCCAACTCGGTTGCATGCTTTCTTTTTTCACTTCAAAATAGGTGTATTTTTTCGGTGACACAATTGTACTTGTGGTGCAATTCTAACGAATCACTCAAAATACTCCTTTGACCGTCACTAGTCTCCATATTCGCATTCACTCCCTTGACAATGGGTTTTCTCGATATCCAATATCAATCCTCTATTTTATGTGATATTTTTCCAAAGACTAAACCAAGCTTCTTCATGTGAAACTGGTGCTCAAAGGGACACCCAAAAAAATTGGTCGACCATTTCCAACTCCCATTACGATCGCTCTTGCCATCGTTAGTGAGTTCCCCTTGGTTTTAGATGCTCCTTTTTTGGTAAAAAATTGAAAGTGTTATGGAATATAGTAAAATGATGATTGAATGTTATACCTAGTTAGTAGAAGCATGTGAAGAAAAGAAGTGATTAATTTAAGTGATTTTTTGAGGTTTAAGGACTAATTTGAGAAGGTTTTGAAAGTTTATGGACTAATTTATAAAAACTGACAAGTTATGGGATTGTTTTGATAATTTGAAAATATGAGTAATTGGTTTCAAAATATAAGCGTAAAGAGGATGAAAAATTGAAATTATATAGTTTTGGTTCTAAATTACAATTAAGAAAAAAAATATAAATTACTTTGTAAATATTAAAAACTTTGGGAATTAATGGTAAATTCTTAAAATTTTTAATTGAATTGCATTGATAAGTGTTATAAGAGTTAAGATTGTGAAAATTACAAAGTTGATGATTATTTATAATATTTAGAAGTTAAATGACCAAATTATAACCAATGAAAAAGTTTGAGAAAATATATACATGTGTATAAGTATTGTATCGATACAATTCATATGTATATATATATATATATGAATAACTTATGATGTGCTAATTATGATATACCTAAAATCAATAATTTAGATAAGGCAAGAACTCACGAGACAAATGATCTCTTATTGATATAAGTGAGTTTAGTGACCTCTTATCACACTACAATTCAATTTCTTGGGATAGGGAGACGATGATAATCCATCACCTTTTCATGCCCCTGGATACTACTAAAATGGATATGTTCATCAAAATAATATTAATGAGACCAAATCTCATAAATAAAATATAAATTATTTTTTAGTAGAAATTAAAATATTTCATAAAAGTTACTTCATAGTTTCATAATATTTACAAACCTTAAGAAATCAAATTATACCTAATGAAAAGCTCTCGTGCTGTTTTTTTCGAGAATCTCTACCTCAATAACGCTACAGTTTGGAGACGCTTCTCGTTGTACGGTGTTACGTCCCGACCCAGTTTGGATAGTCGGAATCTGTAAACAACTCACCACTACTCCTAGTACTATAATAGTAGCTGTCATCATAGTCTCGGTGGGAGTAACGCTCAAAATAATAAAAAAAATCAGTTTTATTTCAAAGATTTGATTTAAAAAAATGTCAGAATAATATGAGTTTATGCTGTACATAAATCTACAATTTTATACATACCATACAAGGTTGTTAGTGTATAGGTCACTCTTAATGATGCTTAAAAGGTTTAAGGAAAGTGGTGAGTTCGACAATTAAGTGAGTATAAATTTTTAATATTTAAATATTAATATTTTATTTTTAGGGATTTCATAAGAATTTGAAATAATTCACACTATGGTATTTTTGAAATTCGTAATATTATGGGAAAACATATCATATAAGATAAACGTTCGTTCATTTATGAAAGAGATCATTTAGTCCTAGAACATATGTCACACCTTGACTCGATTTGATCAGATCCCTGTGAATAACCTGCCGTTCTCTTGGTTCAAGAGGGGTTTCTTCATTCTTTAATTCAAGGGGAGCCAAACGTAATCTCAACTTTGTTCCCTGGAATAACATATATTAAATAAAATGTAAGTTAAAAAAAAAAATTAAGCATATTTGACAGAGGGTAAGGCTTGATGTTATCTCTATTTATTTCTCTAATTCTTGAAAAGGGATAAAAAAAAGTGGGTGAGTTTCTACAACTCAGTGAATGAGAGTTTAAAGCTTGACTTTTACAAAAATGGATTGAATTGTAGTATGCCAGACTCCTTATTTTCTTTTAAAATATTTAATCTTTAAAAATCTCAATTTTCATAGCCATTTCTTATCACAATGGAGTGTTTATCAACCAACACACGCCCTTTATCATTAAGGAAATACACATTAGCAGGGCAACACGTCCACTGCACCCACTTGTGGCGTCAGAGCGACTTTACTGGCCACCTAGATAGAAGCACGTCCACTTCTACCCTAAGATTGAGTGGATGTACGCGACATCCGACCCTCAATCCCATAAAGAAAACTCCGTGCCCGTACGAGGATAGAGAACTCATCCCGACCCCACTCCGGTCTCATGCGCATGAAGCTACGTCGAGCTTCCATGATTCCTGGCATGACAAACTGCCCTTATCTCCACCATGTCGTCTAGTAGCCCCTAGGATGCTTCACTACCCCTCTTGGGCATCTTAAAGGTCCCTAACCTCAGTCCATGCATAAAATAACAGTTTTCATCATAAGCCATTTAATCTTTAGTGCCATTGGTCCAACGGCCCAGACCCTCAACTCGACCTACAGCTGTTTGTCTCAACTGGTTCGTCGACCTGTCATGTCGCACTATCGCCAGTCCATTGAGTATGTCGATCTTGTCTAGGTACCATGGCCAAACATATCATTCATTTAAAGTTTTCATGGCTTAAACTCATGTTTGTTTATGAGCTTTTGCTCATGCCAATTGGCCTTGGGCCCATTGTACAAGATTTTCAAAATTGGGCATATTAGCCCCCAAGTTCCAAAACCGAGGCCTCCGGCCTATCTGAGCTATTCAAGCTCCCATCAAGAATGTCTCCCAAAATGTTTAAGTAGTGGCACATAGTCAGGGGAGAGCACTTCTGACAAAAATAATCTTTCAGCCGTCCATCACACTAACTGGGTGTGAGGACATCTCCACTCATAATCAATGAACGGGTTTTCTATTTCCTTATAGGAAGTTCATCATACCAACCAAATATAATCTACTTACAACCGGTAAGTAGTTTTTTCGCATAATTTCTACATCACTCCATTCAGGTGTGATGTTTAAAATTTTACTTAGTAGAGAGTTTTCATTTTTGAGGTGCTTATCATCCCAACCGGGTATGATATAAAAATCACTCTCACCCGATAATGCAGTGATTTCCTCTTAACTGGTTCTTTGTCTTCATGCGAGCTTGTCCTTGCTAGCGTTCCTAGTACTTCGTGTTCCTACACGATATAAACATCCTTGTTCATTATCCCTTGGCCTAATAGCCTTTATTAATCATGAATGGATGAAATACTCAAACTTTTTGATTTATTGCAATTAGGTCCCTAAAGTTTATTTTCTTTAACTTTAGGTCCCTAATGCCGATTTTCCCCAAATTGAGTCTCGAAACCAATAAAATTCACATTAGGAACTCAATTTATTCAAAATCACAAAAAGGAGTTCAAGTTTCTCAAATTTCCAATTTAGTCTCAAACTTTTCCAAAATTACCATTTTGCCCCTACTTTACAAAAATGGTAAATTTCACCCCAAAAATTCAAAAAATTGACCAATTGATACTCCAACATCTTTATCATGCCCAATTGGCCCTCAATTTTTTGGAAATTGCACTTTAGTCCCTCAAAATTTTAAAATCCTTAAAATTTCCCCCAATTTCAACCTTCCAACCTGACCATATTTGATTTCATCAAATTGACCGACCAAATGAGTTTAATTGTTGAAATTAAAGATAGATTTAAGTTTCTACACCTTCATACGATTCAATTTCCCTTTGAATCACACGGTTTGACACTAAAGTGAGCTAAAATGGTGCTTCACCGGAAAATTGAACATAGAGAGAGAAAGCTTCGAAAGCTTACCGTTGGAGGCACGACGATCCGAGCTTTCGATTTGGGCAGATAGCTCTTATCCTGAGGTCCTTCCTAGAATCAAGAATCACCTCAATTCATGTCAAATTGAGGGAGAATTTAGTTAGTTAAGATCTACTGGTTCTCTCTAGCACCGATCAAAATTCATAGAGGGGAGCCAAATTAGCTTAACTTGGGCATAATAGCCCCCAAGTTCCAAAACCGAGGCCTCCGACCTAATAGAGCTATTCGAGCTCCTGTGAAGAAGGTCTCCCAAATTGTTTAAGCAGTGGTAAACAGTCAGGGGAGAGCACTTCCAACAAAAATATATTTTCAAATATCCATCATACCAACTGAGTATGAGGATATCTCCGCTTATAACCGATAAACGAGTTTTCCACTTCCTCCAAGGAAGTTTTATCATACTAACCGAGTATGATCTACTTACAACTAGTAAGTAGTTTTTTCATGTCATTTTCACACCACTCCTCTAAGTTGTGATGTTTAAAATACCACTAAGTAGTGGGTTTTAATTTCTGAGGTACTTATCATCCCAATAGGGTATGATATAAAAATCCCACTCACCCAATTGTGCAGTGAAATTCCACTAAGTAGATTTTCGTCCCTTGTGAGCTTAACCCCAGCTGGCATCCTCGATGTCTCGTGTTCCTACATGAAATGAACATCGTTGTTCATTATCATCTAACTTGGTCACCTTGTTTGGTATGAATGACTTAATTCACAACTTTTCCAATATTTTTTTAAATTGGCCCCTAAAGTTATTTTTCCTTTTACTTTAGGCCCCAATTGCTGGTTTTTCCCTAAATTGAGTCCCAAAACTTTTAAAATTCCTATTGGGACCCCAATTTACTATATTTCATAAAAAGTGGTTCAAGTTTCCCAATTTGGCCCTCAAATTTCCAAAATTACCATTTTGCCATTCCTTTACAAAAATGGTAAATTTTACCCCAAAAATTCTAAAATTTTTTAAAAGCTCTATTCTTTTTTTTTGCTCAATTTTAAAAAGCTTTATTCATTTGTACAAATTAGACAAGATTGTGTCCATATTGCAAACTTTATACTTAGCTAATTATCACTAGCTACTTCTAAACTCAATTTACTACACTCTCCCAACTAAAAAATAAGTAAACAAATGTTAGATTTTAAAATTCTTACTATGTATAATTAGTTTAAAATATTTAAGATAATTTCAATATAATATTAGTAGTTAAGATTATATTATATATATTTAAGTTAATTATGATATAATATTAATAATTAATATTATATCATAGATTTTATTTAAAATAGTTATAATATAATATTAGTATATAAATAAACATATCTATCATTAATATCGAATATGAAAAAAATAGTTGTTTCAATTTCTTAGGCCTATAGCCTCTTTATAACCATATTCTTTTTTCTTAATTTAGTTTTTTACATGGTATCAAAATTAAGATTTTCAGCCATTTATTCGATCCGAAAGCTCTAGACATGATATAGCTAAATAGTCGTAGGAGATGGAAAAAACAGATGCAGCGGTAAATGAAAGGAAGTTGAAGGAAATTTTAGAAAGTATTATTGTACATGTGTTTTCTTTTAAATCATCTTGCACAAACTGAATTATTAATTTAAGCACATCTAGACACATGACAGGAGTATCAATAGGGTTTATTATATATACTTGTTGTTTACCTTCTTCTCATAAAAGAGTTAAAACTGCTGATAACACATTTCAATCGGTTAGGGGATCCAGATCGATTAAATGCACTTTATCAATTAAATTATCATTGGTCTTACGTGTTCCATCATTTTTTGTTAATCTATTATTAGTCAGTACAATCAGTAATCAACTGAATTGTCAAGTAATCTTTGATCGATATTCATATGTTATTCAGGTAGGCATGTCAATGGGACCCGAGACCCGAGTAGTCTCGAGTCTGTTTAGGTTCGAGTCCATAAATTGGACCCGAGACCCACACCTTGGGTTCCGCTAGTTTGATTCCTGCGGGCTCGGGTCTAGAAAAGTGAACCCGAGCCTCAAGTCCAAATGGACCCAAATTTGGGCCCATAATCGTTTTGAATTTTTTCCTTTTTTAATGCAATCACATGTTTTCATTAAATATAGTAAAAAATATTAAAAATTTTTAATAAAAAAGTGATTTAAAAATTGCTATATCTTTTTCTCGTTAAATTATATTATTTTTTCCTTTCTTAAACCTTAATTAATTTTTTTCTTTTTATATCCTAATAAATTTATAAATATATTCTCATTATATTATATTATTTTTTTCCTTCCTTATACAATAATAGATTTATAAATATATTCTGTTATATTACATTATTTTTTTCCTTTTTTATACTCTAGATTTATAAATATATTCTCAACATGCTATATTAATTCTTTTTCCTTTCTTATAAGCTAATATATTATTTTTTTTATGCCATAATAAATTTATAAATACTTGTAAGAATTACACTATAAAATTCATATTACATTAAATTAATATCACACTATATTATTTGATACAAAATTATATTAATATCACACTATATTATTTGTCAATTAATTCTCTCACATTAACAGTTTTACTAATTGATCGTATTATTTATTGATTGTTTCTTATTATTTACAAGTTAAAGTTAATAAAAAATTATACTAGTAAATTATTAGGTAAATTAAAGATAATAAATATTTGAAAAATTAAATTAATAAATAAATATTAAAAAATTTATATATTACAATAATTTTAAAAATTTTATATTTGGTAAAAAAATATATATTGAAAAAATAAGATAGACCCGAGCAGCGGGTTCGGGTCCAATTTCTAGACCCGAGCCTCGGGTCCAAGTGGGTCTTGGGTCTAGTAGACCAAAATCGGGTCAGGTCTGGACTCGAGCTTGGGTCGAGCGTGGGTCCGCTAAAACCTGCCCCGACCCTAGCTATTGACATCCCTATATTTAAGAAAGGAATAACAAGAGAATAATTGAGACTGTATAGAGCTTGATAGATTGTGATATCTTAGGAGAGAAGGGTCTGACGTGACTTTGACCATTACTTTGTTTGAACGAGCGATTAATGAAGTTATATTAGAGTATCGTCGTCTTGGTCATCTATCTTTTGAGAATGTTAAGAGGGTAAGATCTGACTTTATGAATAATGTAGAACGTAGCGAACTTGTATGTGATGCTTGTGAGTTTGGAAAGCATACAAGAACAAGTTATTCTTCTACTAGTTTAAGAAGTATTTCACATTTTTCATTGATACATTATGATGTTTGGGGACTATGTCCAGTTATTTCGATTGGCGAATTCAGATGGTTTGTTACATTTATTGATTATTACTCAAGGATGACATGCACGTATTTAATAAAAAATAAGTTTGAGACATTGGTGTGCTTTAAAGATTTTTAGCTTTGGAGCAAATACAATATAATGCTAAAGTGAGTACTTTTTGTACAGATAATAATACTGAGTATATTAATAGAGTGTTCTCATCGTATTTATTTACAAATGAGATTCTGCATCCGACCACACGTCCAGGTACACTAGAACAAAATGGAATGGCTGAACAGAAGAATTGACACTTGTTAGAGGTAGCTCGCACTCTTTTATTTACAAATGAATGTTCCAAAAAATATATATAGTGAAGTAGTATTGACGGTAACATATTTAATTAATTGGATGCCTTATCAGACATTGAACTTTCAATCTTCTTGTGAACTTTCGATAGGACGCAACATACATCTAGTCCGTCCTCGTGTATTTGGTTGCGTGTGTTTTGTGAGAGATCATTGTCCCACAGTAACCAAACTTGATCCACGTGCACTGAAGTGTATTTATGTAGGCTATTCTAACACTCAGAAAGGTTACAAGTGCTAGTGTTCAAGCGAGAGAAGACTTTTTATGAGTATGGATGTGACATTTCGTGAGAATGAACTCTTTTATGGTGAATCAACAACATCATCCACAATACTAGATGATTTACGTAAAGTACAACATGGAAATGAAGAGAGAATCTATGATAAGATAGTTGAAGATGTCATTGTAAGTGTAATCTCGTGTACTAAGAGATCGAGTAGCAATGAAGAAGGGACCAATGAACTAAAATTAAAGGTTTATAGTAGAAAGCATAAGAGTTGTGCTACGGGTGAGGAAGATAAAGAAGATGATGGAGAGAGAAAAGAATAGGGGGATAAAGATAAAGAAGATGATAGAGAGAGACAAGAATAGGTACTTATACTAGAACCATTGCCCCCATATGTTCCAGATGCCTATCAATCTTCTAATGATTCCTTGTCATCATCAGATGGTAATAAATCTCTACCCATTGCTATTTGTAAAGAACCTAAAGCTAATACATGAAAATCTCCAATTAGATATGGTTATGAACATGATATATCTAACTATGTCGAATATGCATCTGTCCTATCTACATACAAGACATTTATTATATCATTGCAACAATACATGAGGAGATGCGTGCATTAGAGAAAAATAAGACTTTAGAACTAGCATTACTTTCAAGCGAAAAGAAGGTTGTTGGATGCAAATGGGTATTCACTGTTAAGCAAAATACTGAAGGAAAGGTTGAAAGGTATAAAGCAAGATTGGTAGCAAAAGGTTACAGCCAGACGTATGGAATAAATTATGATGAGACATTTGCACCAATTGCTAAGATGAGTATTATTAGAATGCTTATATCATGTACCACCAACTTTGGATGGAAATTACATCAATTAGATGTACATAATGTATTTTTGCATGAAGACTTACACGAAAAGGTGCATATGGAGATTCCACTTGGATTTGATATAATGAAGACCACTGGGAGGGTATGTAAACTTAAGAAGTCTTTGTATGGACTCAAGTAATTACCAAGAGCTTGGTTTAAGCGATTTCGACATGTAGTAGTTAGAATGGGGTATCAACAATTTAATGGAGATCACACAGTTTTCTATCGACACTTAAATAGTCGAGTTGCTATTCTCGCAGTATATGTAGATCATATTATTATAACTAGAGATGATAGCGATAAGATACCGCGACTAAAGTAAAGATTGAGAAAATAATTTAAAGTAAAAGATTTGAGTCCACTTAAGTATTTTTTTCAGTATTGAGATAGTCAGGTCAATGACATGAATAATAGTTTCTTAGAGAAAATATGTATTTGATCTACTTAATGAAACAAGGATGTTGGGTTGTCGAACTGCTTCTACTCCAATTGAACCAAATCATAAGCTATGTGCTCAGTCGATGAACCTAGTGGATAAAGGACAATACCAGAGAATTGTGGGACGACTTATCTACTTGTGTCACACACGACCAGACATCATGGATGCGATTAGTATTATAAGTAGATATATGCATGATCCTAGGATAGAACATTGGAAGACAGTTATGCGAATATTGAGATATCTAAAGAGTAGCCCAAGAAAAGGCCTTTGATTCAAGTCTCGAGGTCATACTAGAGTGGAAGGATTTTGTGACTCTAATTGGGCTAGTTGTGCAGATGATAGAAGATCGACATCAGGCTACTGTGTATTTTTTAGAGGTAATCTTGTATCTTGAAGAAGTAAAAAATAGGAGGTGGCCGCCATATCAACTACAGAGGCAAAATATAGAGCTATTACTCAAGGTATATGTGAGATAATATGGATAAAAAACTTATTGATGGAGTTATGTTTATTTAGAAAAAAAACCATTAAGTTATGGTGTGATAATAAATCAACGATCAACATTGCTAACAATCCAGTTTAATATGATAGGACCAAACATATTGAAATTGATCAATTTTTTATCAAAGAGAAACTTGAGAGTAAAATCGTGGAGCTACACTATATGAATACTGGTGAACAATTAGTCGATTGTTCAACTAAAGGGTTAGGATCTAAAAAATAGATTAATATTTGTAATAAGATGGGAATGATAGATATTTATCGTTCGAGAAGAGTGTTGAAATAGTTTAATATATTTAAGATAGTTATAATATAATCTTAGTAGTTAAGATCATATCATAGATATTTAAGTTAGTTACAATATAATCTTAGTAGTTAAGATTATATCATAGATTCTTTTTAAGTTAGTTACGATATAATATGAGCCTATAAATAAGCATGTCTATAATTGAGTTCAAAATAAAAAGAGTTGTTTCAATTTTTTATGCTTATAATCTCTTTATCACCATATTCTTTTTCCCAATTTAATTTTCTAACAATATTTCTCCACTCATTGAGAAGAAATGGAAATTCTTCCCATTAACATTAACCCAATCTAGAATAATTTTATCATTAGAAAAATAAATCTCACCTAAAAAAATAATAAGTCTCAAGCTTTATCATTGTAAACATAATCAATTTTCATACTTTCTCAACTATAAGTAGAACAATATTAATGGTACATTCTAATATATTTGATCATGTCGTAGTATCCATTAATTCAACTAATAATGTTTGAAATTATCCCAATCAAGAGTTTCACTCTAAATACAAGAGGTGTTATGTAACACTTCATGAACCATATTAATAAAAATAAAAATTATAATGTGAATGAATTTATATTTTTTTGAAACACATTAAATTGATAAATTTATTTTTTGGTTCATATGTGTAAATAAATATTTTTTAAAATTCACTCACATCAATCAAATCAAACTGAACCAAATCCACCTACCTCAAACAAGTAAAACCAATTAAATCGTAAGGAACAAACCAATCATCTTTTTATTCACCCAAGCTTCCCTATTTTTGCATTATGTTTTACACTTAAATATTTCATACAAATAACTGGCAAAACCCGTAATTTTGATTATTTTTGTTCAAATAAAAATTATGTATCAAGTGCTAACTTCCTCCCCAATTCTGATGAACTCACTGCAACCATTGGCATTTCAATATGAAAGTTTGGCAGATGTGTCTAAATTCTATTTTCTATAACCCAAGCTTAATCGAAGATGGATTGGCTCACACTCATTACTATTGACCTCCCTCGAAGTCTTTCACCGCCCAAGTATCCTGAACAATCTCAATTTCGTGTGACATTGCCTCTGCAACCCAACTCGGTTGCATGCTTTCTTTTTTCACTTCAAAATAGGTGTATTTTTTCGGTGACACAATTGTACTTGTGGTGCAATTCTAACGAATCACTCAAAATACTCCTTTGACCGTCACTAGTCTCCATATTCGCATTCACTCCCTTGACAATGGGTTTTCTCGATATCCAATATCAATCCTCTATTTTATGTGATATTTTTCCAAAGACTAAACCAAGCTTCTTCATGTGAAACTGGTGCTCAAAGGGACACCCAAAAAAATTGGTCGACCATTTCCAACTCCCATTACGATCGCTCTTGCCATCGTTAGTGAGTTCCCCTTGGTTTTAGATGCTCCTTTTTTGGTAAAAAATTGAAAGTGTTATGGAATATAGTAAAATGATGATTGAATGTTATACCTAGTTAGTAGAAGCATGTGAAGAAAAGAAGTGATTAATTTAAGTGATTTTTTGAGGTTTAAGGACTAATTTGAGAAGGTTTTGAAAGTTTATGGACTAATTTATAAAAACTGACAAGTTATGGGATTGTTTTGATAATTTGAAAATATGAGTAATTGGTTTCAAAATATAAGCGTAAAGAGGATGAAAAATTGAAATTATATAGTTTTGGTTCTAAATTACAATTAAGAAAAAAAATATAAATTACTTTGTAAATATTAAAAACTTTGGGAATTAATGGTAAATTCTTAAAATTTTTAATTGAATTGCATTGATAAGTGTTATAAGAGTTAAGATTGTGAAAATTACAAAGTTGATGATTATTTATAATATTTAGAAGTTAAATGACCAAATTATAACCAATGAAAAAGTTTGAGAAAATATATACATGTGTATAAGTATTGTATCGATACAATTCATATGTATATATATATATATATATGAATAACTTATGATGTGCTAATTATGATATACCTAAAATCAATAATTTAGATAAGGCAAGAACTCACGAGACAAATGATCTCTTATTGATATAAGTGAGTTTAGTGACCTCTTATCACACTACAATTCAATTTCTTGGGATAGGGAGACGATGATAATCCATCACCTTTTCATGCCCCTGGATACTACTAAAATGGATATGTTCATCAAAATAATATTAATGAGACCAAATCTCATAAATAAAATATAAATTATTTTTTAGTAGAAATTAAAATATTTCATAAAAGTTACTTCATAGTTTCATAATATTTACAAACCTTAAGAAATCAAATTATACCTAATGAAAAGCTCTCGTGCTGTTTTTTTCGAGAATCTCTACCTCAATAACGCTACAGTTTGGAGACGCTTCTCGTTGTACGGTGTTACGTCCCGACCCAGTTTGGATAGTCGGAATCTGTAAACAACTCACCACTACTCCTAGTACTATAATAGTAGCTGTCATCATAGTCTCGGTGGGAGTAACGCTCAAAATAATAAAAAAAATCAGTTTTATTTCAAAGATTTGATTTAAAAAAATGTCAGAATAATATGAGTTTATGCTGTACATAAATCTACAATTTTATACATACCATACAAGGTTGTTAGTGTATAGGTCACTCTTAATGATGCTTAAAAGGTTTAAGGAAAGTGGTGAGTTCGACAATTAAGTGAGTATAAATTTTTAATATTTAAATATTAATATTTTATTTTTAGGGATTTCATAAGAATTTGAAATAATTCACACTATGGTATTTTTGAAATTCGTAATATTATGGGAAAACATATCATATAAGATAAACGTTCGTTCATTTATGAAAGAGATCATTTAGTCCTAGAACATATGTCACACCTTGACTCGATTTGATCAGATCCCTGTGAATAACCTGCCGTTCTCTTGGTTCAAGAGGGGTTTCTTCATTCTTTAATTCAAGGGGAGCCAAACGTAATCTCAACTTTGTTCCCTGGAATAACATATATTAAATAAAATGTAAGTTAAAAAAAAAAATTAAGCATATTTGACAGAGGGTAAGGCTTGATGTTATCTCTATTTATTTCTCTAATTCTTGAAAAGGGATAAAAAAAAGTGGGTGAGTTTCTACAACTCAGTGAATGAGAGTTTAAAGCTTGACTTTTACAAAAATGGATTGAATTGTAGTATGCCAGACTCCTTATTTTCTTTTAAAATATTTAATCTTTAAAAATCTCAATTTTCATAGCCATTTCTTATCACAATGGAGTGTTTATCAACCAACACACGCCCTTTATCATTAAGGAAATACACATTAGCAGGGCAACACGTCCACTGCACCCACTTGTGGCGTCAGAGCGACTTTACTGGCCACCTAGATAGAAGCACGTCCACTTCTACCCTAAGATTGAGTGGATGTACGCGACATCCGACCCTCAATCCCATAAAGAAAACTCCGTGCCCGTACGAGGATAGAGAACTCATCCCGACCCCACTCCGGTCTCATGCGCATGAAGCTACGTCGAGCTTCCATGATTCCTGGCATGACAAACTGCCCTTATCTCCACCATGTCGTCTAGTAGCCCCTAGGATGCTTCACTACCCCTCTTGGGCATCTTAAAGGTCCCTAACCTCAGTCCATGCATAAAATAACAGTTTTCATCATAAGCCATTTAATCTTTAGTGCCATTGGTCCAACGGCCCAGACCCTCAACTCGACCTACAGCTGTTTGTCTCAACTGGTTCGTCGACCTGTCATGTCGCACTATCGCCAGTCCATTGAGTATGTCGATCTTGTCTAGGTACCATGGCCAAACATATCATTCATTTAAAGTTTTCATGGCTTAAACTCATGTTTGTTTATGAGCTTTTGCTCATGCCAATTGGCCTTGGGCCCATTGTACAAGATTTTCAAAATTGGGCATATTAGCCCCCAAGTTCCAAAACCGAGGCCTCCGGCCTATCTGAGCTATTCAAGCTCCCATCAAGAATGTCTCCCAAAATGTTTAAGTAGTGGCACATAGTCAGGGGAGAGCACTTCTGACAAAAATAATCTTTCAGCCGTCCATCACACTAACTGGGTGTGAGGACATCTCCACTCATAATCAATGAACGGGTTTTCTATTTCCTTATAGGAAGTTCATCATACCAACCAAATATAATCTACTTACAACCGGTAAGTAGTTTTTTCGCATAATTTCTACATCACTCCATTCAGGTGTGATGTTTAAAATTTTACTTAGTAGAGAGTTTTCATTTTTGAGGTGCTTATCATCCCAACCGGGTATGATATAAAAATCACTCTCACCCGATAATGCAGTGATTTCCTCTTAACTGGTTCTTTGTCTTCATGCGAGCTTGTCCTTGCTAGCGTTCCTAGTACTTCGTGTTCCTACACGATATAAACATCCTTGTTCATTATCCCTTGGCCTAATAGCCTTTATTAATCATGAATGGATGAAATACTCAAACTTTTTGATTTATTGCAATTAGGTCCCTAAAGTTTATTTTCTTTAACTTTAGGTCCCTAATGCCGATTTTCCCCAAATTGAGTCTCGAAACCAATAAAATTCACATTAGGAACTCAATTTATTCAAAATCACAAAAAGGAGTTCAAGTTTCTCAAATTTCCAATTTAGTCTCAAACTTTTCCAAAATTACCATTTTGCCCCTACTTTACAAAAATGGTAAATTTCACCCCAAAAATTCAAAAAATTGACCAATTGATACTCCAACATCTTTATCATGCCCAATTGGCCCTCAATTTTTTGGAAATTGCACTTTAGTCCCTCAAAATTTTAAAATCCTTAAAATTTCCCCCAATTTCAACCTTCCAACCTGACCATATTTGATTTCATCAAATTGACCGACCAAATGAGTTTAATTGTTGAAATTAAAGATAGATTTAAGTTTCTACACCTTCATACGATTCAATTTCCCTTTGAATCACACGGTTTGACACTAAAGTGAGCTAAAATGGTGCTTCACCGGAAAATTGAACATAGAGAGAGAAAGCTTCGAAAGCTTACCGTTGGAGGCACGACGATCCGAGCTTTCGATTTGGGCAGATAGCTCTTATCCTGAGGTCCTTCCTAGAATCAAGAATCACCTCAATTCATGTCAAATTGAGGGAGAATTTAGTTAGTTAAGATCTACTGGTTCTCTCTAGCACCGATCAAAATTCATAGAGGGGAGCCAAATTAGCTTAACTTGGGCATAATAGCCCCCAAGTTCCAAAACCGAGGCCTCCGACCTAATAGAGCTATTCGAGCTCCTGTGAAGAAGGTCTCCCAAATTGTTTAAGCAGTGGTAAACAGTCAGGGGAGAGCACTTCCAACAAAAATATATTTTCAAATATCCATCATACCAACTGAGTATGAGGATATCTCCGCTTATAACCGATAAACGAGTTTTCCACTTCCTCCAAGGAAGTTTTATCATACTAACCGAGTATGATCTACTTACAACTAGTAAGTAGTTTTTTCATGTCATTTTCACACCACTCCTCTAAGTTGTGATGTTTAAAATACCACTAAGTAGTGGGTTTTAATTTCTGAGGTACTTATCATCCCAATAGGGTATGATATAAAAATCCCACTCACCCAATTGTGCAGTGAAATTCCACTAAGTAGATTTTCGTCCCTTGTGAGCTTAACCCCAGCTGGCATCCTCGATGTCTCGTGTTCCTACATGAAATGAACATCGTTGTTCATTATCATCTAACTTGGTCACCTTGTTTGGTATGAATGACTTAATTCACAACTTTTCCAATATTTTTTTAAATTGGCCCCTAAAGTTATTTTTCCTTTTACTTTAGGCCCCAATTGCTGGTTTTTCCCTAAATTGAGTCCCAAAACTTTTAAAATTCCTATTGGGACCCCAATTTACTATATTTCATAAAAAGTGGTTTAAGTTTCCCAATTTGGCCCTCAAATTTCCAAAATTACCATTTTGCCATTCCTTTACAAAAATGGTAAATTTTACCCCAAAAATTCTAAAATTTTTTAAAAGCTCTATTCTTTTTTTTTGCTCAATTTTAAAAAGCTTTATTCATTTGTACAAATTAGACAAGATTGTGTCCATATTGCAAACTTTATACTTAGCTAATTATCACTAGCTACTTCTAAACTCAATTTACTACACTCTCCCAACTAAAAAATAAGTAAACAAATGTTAGATTTTAAAATTCTTACTATGTATAATTAGTTTAAAATATTTAAGATAATTTCAATATAATATTAGTAGTTAAGATTATATTATATATATTTAAGTTAATTATGATATAATATTAATAATTAATATTATATCATAGATTTTATTTAAAATAGTTATAATATAATATTAGTATATAAATAAACATATCTATCATTAATATCGAATATGAAAAAAATAGTTGTTTCAATTTCTTAGGCCTATAGCCTCTTTATAACCATATTCTTTTTTCTTAATTTAGTTTTTTACATGGTATCAAAATTAAGATTTTCAGCCATTTATTCGATCCGAAAGCTCTAGACATGATATAGCTAAATAGTCGTAGGAGATGGAAAAAACAGATGCAGCGGTAAATGAAAGGAAGTTGAAGGAAATTTTAGAAAGTATTATTGTACATGTGTTTTCTTTTAAATCATCTTGCACAAACTGAATTATTAATTTAAGCACATCTAGACACATGACAGGAGTATCAATAGGGTTTATTATATATACTTGTTGTTTACCTTCTTCTCATAAAAGAGTTAAAACTGCTGATAACACATTTCAATCGGTTAGGGGATCCAGATCGATTAAATGCACTTTATCAATTAAATTATCATTGGTCTTACGTGTTCCATCATTTTTTGTTAATCTATTATTAGTCAGTACAATCAGTAATCAACTGAATTGTCAAGTAATCTTTGATCGATATTCATATGTTATTCAGGTAGGCATGTCAATGGGACCCGAGACCCGAGTAGTCTCGAGTCTGTTTAGGTTCGAGTCCATAAATTGGACCCGAGACCCACACCTTGGGTTCCGCTAGTTTGATTCCTGCGGGCTCGGGTCTAGAAAAGTGAACCCGAGCCTCAAGTCCAAATGGACCCAAATTTGGGCCCATAATCGTTTTGAATTTTTTCCTTTTTTAATGCAATCACATGTTTTCATTAAATATAGTAAAAAATATTAAAAATTTTTAATAAAAAAGTGATTTAAAAATTGCTATATCTTTTTCTCGTTAAATTATATTATTTTTTCCTTTCTTAAACCTTAATTAATTTTTTTCTTTTTATATCCTAATAAATTTATAAATATATTCTCATTATATTATATTATTTTTTTCCTTCCTTATACAATAATAGATTTATAAATATATTCTGTTATATTACATTATTTTTTTCCTTTTTTATACTCTAGATTTATAAATATATTCTCAACATGCTATATTAATTCTTTTTCCTTTCTTATAAGCTAATATATTATTTTTTTTATGCCATAATAAATTTATAAATACTTGTAAGAATTACACTATAAAATTCATATTACATTAAATTAATATCACACTATATTATTTGATACAAAATTATATTAATATCACACTATATTATTTGTCAATTAATTCTCTCACATTAACAGTTTTACTAATTGATCGTATTATTTATTGATTGTTTCTTATTATTTACAAGTTAAAGTTAATAAAAAATTATACTAGTAAATTATTAGGTAAATTAAAGATAATAAATATTTGAAAAATTAAATTAATAAATAAATATTAAAAAATTTATATATTACAATAATTTTAAAAATTTTATATTTGGTAAAAAAATATATATTGAAAAAATAAGATAGACCCGAGCAGCGGGTTCGGGTCCAATTTCTAGACCCGAGCCTCGGGTCCAAGTGGGTCTTGGGTCTAGTAGACCAAAATCGGGTCAGGTCTGGACTCGAGCTTGGGTCGAGCGTGGGTCCGCTAAAACCTGCCCCGACCCTAGCTATTGACATCCCTATATTTAAGAAAGGAATAACAAGAGAATAATTGAGACTGTATAGAGCTTGATAGATTGTGATATCTTAGGAGAGAAGGGTCTGACGTGACTTTGACCATTACTTTGTTTGAACGAGCGATTAATGAAGTTATATTAGAGTATCGTCGTCTTGGTCATCTATCTTTTGAGAATGTTAAGAGGGTAAGATCTGACTTTATGAATAATGTAGAACGTAGCGAACTTGTATGTGATGCTTGTGAGTTTGGAAAGCATACAAGAACAAGTTATTCTTCTACTAGTTTAAGAAGTATTTCACATTTTTCATTGATACATTATGATGTTTGGGGACTATGTCCAGTTATTTCGATTGGCGAATTCAGATGGTTTGTTACATTTATTGATTATTACTCAAGGATGACATGCACGTATTTAATAAAAAATAAGTTTGAGACATTGGTGTGCTTTAAAGATTTTTAGCTTTGGAGCAAATACAATATAATGCTAAAGTGAGTACTTTTTGTACAGATAATAATACTGAGTATATTAATAGAGTGTTCTCATCGTATTTATTTACAAATGAGATTCTGCATCCGACCACACGTCCAGGTACACTAGAACAAAATGGAATGGCTGAACAGAAGAATTGACACTTGTTAGAGGTAGCTCGCACTCTTTTATTTACAAATGAATGTTCCAAAAAATATATATAGTGAAGTAGTATTGACGGTAACATATTTAATTAATTGGATGCCTTATCAGACATTGAACTTTCAATCTTCTTGTGAACTTTCGATAGGACGCAACATACATCTAGTCCGTCCTCGTGTATTTGGTTGCGTGTGTTTTGTGAGAGATCATTGTCCCACAGTAACCAAACTTGATCCACGTGCACTGAAGTGTATTTATGTAGGCTATTCTAACACTCAGAAAGGTTACAAGTGCTAGTGTTCAAGCGAGAGAAGACTTTTTATGAGTATGGATGTGACATTTCGTGAGAATGAACTCTTTTATGGTGAATCAACAACATCATCCACAATACTAGATGATTTACGTAAAGTACAACATGGAAATGAAGAGAGAATCTATGATAAGATAGTTGAAGATGTCATTGTAAGTGTAATCTCGTGTACTAAGAGATCGAGTAGCAATGAAGAAGGGACCAATGAACTAAAATTAAAGGTTTATAGTAGAAAGCATAAGAGTTGTGCTACGGGTGAGGAAGATAAAGAAGATGATGGAGAGAGAAAAGAATAGGGGGATAAAGATAAAGAAGATGATAGAGAGAGACAAGAATAGGTACTTATACTAGAACCATTGCCCCCATATGTTCCAGATGCCTATCAATCTTCTAATGATTCCTTGTCATCATCAGATGGTAATAAATCTCTACCCATTGCTATTTGTAAAGAACCTAAAGCTAATACATGAAAATCTCCAATTAGATATGGTTATGAACATGATATATCTAACTATGTCGAATATGCATCTGTCCTATCTACATACAAGACATTTATTATATCATTGCAACAATACATGAGGAGATGCGTGCATTAGAGAAAAATAAGACTTTAGAACTAGCATTACTTTCAAGCGAAAAGAAGGTTGTTGGATGCAAATGGGTATTCACTGTTAAGCAAAATACTGAAGGAAAGGTTGAAAGGTATAAAGCAAGATTGGTAGCAAAAGGTTACAGCCAGACGTATGGAATAAATTATGATGAGACATTTGCACCAATTGCTAAGATGAGTATTATTAGAATGCTTATATCATGTACCACCAACTTTGGATGGAAATTACATCAATTAGATGTACATAATGTATTTTTGCATGAAGACTTACACGAAAAGGTGCATATGGAGATTCCACTTGGATTTGATATAATGAAGACCACTGGGAGGGTATGTAAACTTAAGAAGTCTTTGTATGGACTCAAGTAATTACCAAGAGCTTGGTTTAAGCGATTTCGACATGTAGTAGTTAGAATGGGGTATCAACAATTTAATGGAGATCACACAGTTTTCTATCGACACTTAAATAGTCGAGTTGCTATTCTCGCAGTATATGTAGATCATATTATTATAACTAGAGATGATAGCGATAAGATACCGCGACTAAAGTAAAGATTGAGAAAATAATTTAAAGTAAAAGATTTGAGTCCACTTAAGTATTTTTTTCAGTATTGAGATAGTCAGGTCAATGACATGAATAATAGTTTCTTAGAGAAAATATGTATTTGATCTACTTAATGAAACAAGGATGTTGGGTTGTCGAACTGCTTCTACTCCAATTGAACCAAATCATAAGCTATGTGCTCAGTCGATGAACCTAGTGGATAAAGGACAATACCAGAGAATTGTGGGACGACTTATCTACTTGTGTCACACACGACCAGACATCATGGATGCGATTAGTATTATAAGTAGATATATGCATGATCCTAGGATAGAACATTGGAAGACAGTTATGCGAATATTGAGATATCTAAAGAGTAGCCCAAGAAAAGGCCTTTGATTCAAGTCTCGAGGTCATACTAGAGTGGAAGGATTTTGTGACTCTAATTGGGCTAGTTGTGCAGATGATAGAAGATCGACATCAGGCTACTGTGTATTTTTTAGAGGTAATCTTGTATCTTGAAGAAGTAAAAAATAGGAGGTGGCCGCCATATCAACTACAGAGGCAAAATATAGAGCTATTACTCAAGGTATATGTGAGATAATATGGATAAAAAACTTATTGATGGAGTTATGTTTATTTAGAAAAAAAACCATTAAGTTATGGTGTGATAATAAATCAACGATCAACATTGCTAACAATCCAGTTTAATATGATAGGACCAAACATATTGAAATTGATCAATTTTTTATCAAAGAGAAACTTGAGAGTAAAATCGTGGAGCTACACTATATGAATACTGGTGAACAATTAGTCGATTGTTCAACTAAAGGGTTAGGATCTAAAAAATAGATTAATATTTGTAATAAGATGGGAATGATAGATATTTATCGTTCGAGAAGAGTGTTGAAATAGTTTAATATATTTAAGATAGTTATAATATAATCTTAGTAGTTAAGATCATATCATAGATATTTAAGTTAGTTACAATATAATCTTAGTAGTTAAGATTATATCATAGATTCTTTTTAAGTTAGTTACGATATAATATGAGCCTATAAATAAGCATGTCTATAATTGAGTTCAAAATAAAAAGAGTTGTTTCAATTTTTTATGCTTATAATCTCTTTATCACCATATTCTTTTTCCCAATTTAATTTTCTAACAATATTTCTCCACTCATTGAGAAGAAATGGAAATTCTTCCCATTAACATTAACCCAATCTAGAATAATTTTATCATTAGAAAAATAAATCTCACCTAAAAAAATAATAAGTCTCAAGCTTTATCATTGTAAACATAATCAATTTTCATACTTTCTCAACTATAAGTAGAACAATATTAATGGTACATTCTAATATATTTGATCATGTCGTAGTATCCATTAATTCAACTAATAATGTTTGAAATTATCCCAATCAAGAGTTTCACTCTAAATACAAGAGGTGTTATGTAACACTTCATGAACCATATTAATAAAAATAAAAATTATAATGTGAATGAATTTATATTTTTTTGAAACACATTAAATTGATAAATTTATTTTTTGGTTCATATGTGTAAATAAATATTTTTTAAAATTCACTCACATCAATCAAATCAAACTGAACCAAATCCACCTACCTCAAACAAGTAAAACCAATTAAATCGTAAGGAACAAACCAATCATCTTTTTATTCACCCAAGCTTCCCTATTTTTGCATTATGTTTTACACTTAAATATTTCATACAAATAACTGGCAAAACCCGTAATTTTGATTATTTTTGTTCAAATAAAAATTATGTATCAAGTGCTAACTTCCTCCCCAATTCTGATGAACTCACTGCAACCATTGGCATTTCAATATGAAAGTTTGGCAGATGTGTCTAAATTCTATTTTCTATAACCCAAGCTTAATCGAAGATGGATTGGCTCACACTCATTACTATTGACCTCCCTCGAAGTCTTTCACCGCCCAAGTATCCTGAACAATCTCAATTTCGTGTGACATTGCCTCTGCAACCCAACTCGGTTGCATGCTTTCTTTTTTCACTTCAAAATAGGTGTATTTTTTCGGTGACACAATTGTACTTGTGGTGCAATTCTAACGAATCACTCAAAATACTCCTTTGACCGTCACTAGTCTCCATATTCGCATTCACTCCCTTGACAATGGGTTTTCTCGATATCCAATATCAATCCTCTATTTTATGTGATATTTTTCCAAAGACTAAACCAAGCTTCTTCATGTGAAACTGGTGCTCAAAGGGACACCCAAAAAAATTGGTCGACCATTTCCAACTCCCATTACGATCGCTCTTGCCATCGTTAGTGAGTTCCCCTTGGTTTTAGATGCTCCTTTTTTGGTAAAAAATTGAAAGTGTTATGGAATATAGTAAAATGATGATTGAATGTTATACCTAGTTAGTAGAAGCATGTGAAGAAAAGAAGTGATTAATTTAAGTGATTTTTTGAGGTTTAAGGACTAATTTGAGAAGGTTTTGAAAGTTTATGGACTAATTTATAAAAACTGACAAGTTATGGGATTGTTTTGATAATTTGAAAATATGAGTAATTGGTTTCAAAATATAAGCGTAAAGAGGATGAAAAATTGAAATTATATAGTTTTGGTTCTAAATTACAATTAAGAAAAAAAATATAAATTACTTTGTAAATATTAAAAACTTTGGGAATTAATGGTAAATTCTTAAAATTTTTAATTGAATTGCATTGATAAGTGTTATAAGAGTTAAGATTGTGAAAATTACAAAGTTGATGATTATTTATAATATTTAGAAGTTAAATGACCAAATTATAACCAATGAAAAAGTTTGAGAAAATATATACATGTGTATAAGTATTGTATCGATACAATTCATATGTATATATATATATATATATGAATAACTTATGATGTGCTAATTATGATATACCTAAAATCAATAATTTAGATAAGGCAAGAACTCACGAGACAAATGATCTCTTATTGATATAAGTGAGTTTAGTGACCTCTTATCACACTACAATTCAATTTCTTGGGATAGGGAGACGATGATAATCCATCACCTTTTCATGCCCTGGATACTACTAAAATGGATATGTTCATCAAAATAATATTAATGAGACCAAATCTCATAAATAAAATATAAATTATTTTTTAGTAGAAATTAAAATATTTCATAAAAGTTACTTCATAGTTTCATAATATTTACAAACCTTAAGAAATCAAATTATACCTAATGAAAAGCTCTCGTGCTGTTTTTTTCGAGAATCTCTACCTCAATAACGCTACAGTTTGGAGACGCTTCTCGTTGTACGGTGTTACGTCCCGACCCAGTTTGGATAGTCGGAATCTGTAAACAACTCACCACTACTCCTAGTACTATAATAGTAGCTGTCATCATAGTCTCGGTGGGAGTAACGCTCAAAATAATAAAAAAAATCAGTTTTATTTCAAAGATTTGATTTAAAAAAATGTCAGAATAATATGAGTTTATGCTGTACATAAATCTACAATTTTATACATACCATACAAGGTTGTTAGTGTATAGGTCACTCTTAATGATGCTTAAAAGGTTTAAGGAAAGTGGTGAGTTCGACAATTAAGTGAGTATAAATTTTTAATATTTAAATATTAATATTTTATTTTTAGGGATTTCATAAGAATTTGAAATAATTCACACTATGGTATTTTTGAAATTCGTAATATTATGGGAAAACATATCATATAAGATAAACGTTCGTTCATTTATGAAAGAGATCATTTAGTCCTAGAACATATGTCACACCTTGACTCGATTTGATCAGATCCCTGTGAATAACCTGCCGTTCTCTTGGTTCAAGAGGGGTTTCTTCATTCTTTAATTCAAGGGGAGCCAAACGTAATCTCAACTTTGTTCCCTGGAATAACATATATTAAATAAAATGTAAGTTAAAAAAAAAAATTAAGCATATTTGACAGAGGGTAAGGCTTGATGTTATCTCTATTTATTTCTCTAATTCTTGAAAAGGGATAAAAAAAAGTGGGTGAGTTTCTACAACTCAGTGAATGAGAGTTTAAAGCTTGACTTTTACAAAAATGGATTGAATTGTAGTATGCCAGACTCCTTATTTTCTTTTAAAATATTTAATCTTTAAAAATCTCAATTTTCATAGCCATTTCTTATCACAATGGAGTGTTTATCAACCAACACACGCCCTTTATCATTAAGGAAATACACATTAGCAGGGCAACACGTCCACTGCACCCACTTGTGGCGTCAGAGCGACTTTACTGGCCACCTAGATAGAAGCACGTCCACTTCTACCCTAAGATTGAGTGGATGTACGCGACATCCGACCCTCAATCCCATAAAGAAAACTCCGTGCCCGTACGAGGATAGAGAACTCATCCCGACCCCACTCCGGTCTCATGCGCATGAAGCTACGTCGAGCTTCCATGATTCCTGGCATGACAAACTGCCCTTATCTCCACCATGTCGTCTAGTAGCCCCTAGGATGCTTCACTACCCCTCTTGGGCATCTTAAAGGTCCCTAACCTCAGTCCATGCATAAAATAACAGTTTTCATCATAAGCCATTTAATCTTTAGTGCCATTGGTCCAACGGCCCAGACCCTCAACTCGACCTACAGCTGTTTGTCTCAACTGGTTCGTCGACCTGTCATGTCGCACTATCGCCAGTCCATTGAGTATGTCGATCTTGTCTAGGTACCATGGCCAAACATATCATTCATTTAAAGTTTTCATGGCTTAAACTCATGTTTGTTTATGAGCTTTTGCTCATGCCAATTGGCCTTGGGCCCATTGTACAAGATTTTCAAAATTGGGCATATTAGCCCCCAAGTTCCAAAACCGAGGCCTCCGGCCTATCTGAGCTATTCAAGCTCCCATCAAGAATGTCTCCCAAAATGTTTAAGTAGTGGCACATAGTCAGGGGAGAGCACTTCTGACAAAAATAATCTTTCAGCCGTCCATCACACTAACTGGGTGTGAGGACATCTCCACTCATAATCAATGAACGGGTTTTCTATTTCCTTATAGGAAGTTCATCATACCAACCAAATATAATCTACTTACAACCGGTAAGTAGTTTTTTCGCATAATTTCTACATCACTCCATTCAGGTGTGATGTTTAAAATTTTACTTAGTAGAGAGTTTTCATTTTTGAGGTGCTTATCATCCCAACCGGGTATGATATAAAAATCACTCTCACCCGATAATGCAGTGATTTCCTCTTAACTGGTTCTTTGTCTTCATGCGAGCTTGTCCTTGCTAGCGTTCCTAGTACTTCGTGTTCCTACACGATATAAACATCCTTGTTCATTATCCCTTGGCCTAATAGCCTTTATTAATCATGAATGGATGAAATACTCAAACTTTTTGATTTATTGCAATTAGGTCCCTAAAGTTTATTTTCTTTAACTTTAGGTCCCTAATGCCGATTTTCCCCAAATTGAGTCTCGAAACCAATAAAATTCACATTAGGAACTCAATTTATTCAAAATCACAAAAAGGAGTTCAAGTTTCTCAAATTTCCAATTTAGTCTCAAACTTTTCCAAAATTACCATTTTGCCCCTACTTTACAAAAATGGTAAATTTCACCCCAAAAATTCAAAAAATTGACCAATTGATACTCCAACATCTTTATCATGCCCAATTGGCCCTCAATTTTTTGGAAATTGCACTTTAGTCCCTCAAAATTTTAAAATCCTTAAAATTTCCCCCAATTTCAACCTTCCAACCTGACCATATTTGATTTCATCAAATTGACCGACCAAATGAGTTTAATTGTTGAAATTAAAGATAGATTTAAGTTTCTACACCTTCATACGATTCAATTTCCCTTTGAATCACACGGTTTGACACTAAAGTGAGCTAAAATGGTGCTTCACCGGAAAATTGAACATAGAGAGAGAAAGCTTCGAAAGCTTACCGTTGGAGGCACGACGATCCGAGCTTTCGATTTGGGCAGATAGCTCTTATCCTGAGGTCCTTCCTAGAATCAAGAATCACCTCAATTCATGTCAAATTGAGGGAGAATTTAGTTAGTTAAGATCTACTGGTTCTCTCTAGCACCGATCAAAATTCATAGAGGGGAGCCAAATTAGCTTAACTTGGGCATAATAGCCCCCAAGTTCCAAAACCGAGGCCTCCGACCTAATAGAGCTATTCGAGCTCCTGTGAAGAAGGTCTCCCAAATTGTTTAAGCAGTGGTAAACAGTCAGGGGAGAGCACTTCCAACAAAAATATATTTTCAAATATCCATCATACCAACTGAGTATGAGGATATCTCCGCTTATAACCGATAAACGAGTTTTCCACTTCCTCCAAGGAAGTTTTATCATACTAACCGAGTATGATCTACTTACAACTAGTAAGTAGTTTTTTCATGTCATTTTCACACCACTCCTCTAAGTTGTGATGTTTAAAATACCACTAAGTAGTGGGTTTTAATTTCTGAGGTACTTATCATCCCAATAGGGTATGATATAAAAATCCCACTCACCCAATTGTGCAGTGAAATTCCACTAAGTAGATTTTCGTCCCTTGTGAGCTTAACCCCAGCTGGCATCCTCGATGTCTCGTGTTCCTACATGAAATGAACATCGTTGTTCATTATCATCTAACTTGGTCACCTTGTTTGGTATGAATGACTTAATTCACAACTTTTCCAATATTTTTTTAAATTGGCCCCTAAAGTTATTTTTCCTTTTACTTTAGGCCCCAATTGCTGGTTTTTCCCTAAATTGAGTCCCAAAACTTTTAAAATTCCTATTGGGACCCCAATTTACTATATTTCATAAAAAGTGGTTCAAGTTTCCCAATTTGGCCCTCAAATTTCCAAAATTACCATTTTGCCATTCCTTTACAAAAATGGTAAATTTTACCCCAAAAATTCTAAAATTTGCTCAATTGGTCCTCTAACACTCTTATCATGCCCAATTGACCTTCAATTTTACAAAATTGTATTTTGGTCCCTCGAATTTTTGAAAATCACCAATTTCCCCCAAATTTCCCCTAATTTCAACTTACTAACACAACCAAATTTGATTTTATCAAATTGACCAATCAAACACTTCTAATTGTATCAAAGCCTTGGGTAAAAATAGTAGTTGGCGCAATTATTATGCTTAAATAATTTTGATGTTTTTTTTATCATAGGGAATCATATGAATAATAAAAAACTCCATGAAAGAAAAATTAATGATTCATATAAATTACTTTATGGTAAATGACCCGAATAAATCCAACAAGTGACTAATAATCTTGTTATACAGAAAAAAGTAGCTATCATCCCTTTTTCCGAGGAATCATATAGTCCTATGATTTCATCAACTGATAAGCTTATCAAATAAATTATACTTACAATTGAAACGATTGAAAAGGATATATGAGTTAATATGTGTTCTAAAGTAGAAAATATCATAATAAAAAAGGGGTGCAAAGTTCTATGGAATTAAAATTTGGAATTGTATTCATTATTGGACTTAATATATCTCTTGTATACGATGCCATGCCGCCACTTAAACTCAAACCAAGATGCTCTAGCACTACTTCTGAAGTTAAAATTGAGTTTCTATATCTTCATATGATTCAATAACACTTTGAATTGCAAATTTTGATGTTGGAACGAGCTGAAACGGAGCTTCGCCGGAAAATAGAATGTTGAGAGAGAAATCTTCAATTGCTCACCGGGGCAGATAGCTCTCCTCTTGAGGTTACTCCTAGGATCAAGAATTGCATCAATTGATGCCAAATTGTATTAGAATTTTATTATCAAAATTTTGCCGTCTCTCTCTCTAATACCGGTTGTAAATTGCATAGGGGAGCCAAATTGGCTTACCTTTCAGTTCTAATTCGGCCGTGGGAGGGCCGAGGAAGTGTTGGGAGAGCTTGGTTCGGCCTGAGGAGGGCTTGAATTGGCCAATTTCAGCTCGGCTGAAATAGGGCAACTTCGGTCTGCCAGAGCTGCTTCACTGTTCGATCATGCCAGCATTTCTCCGATGACTCTTGGAGCAAATGGAGATTACATGCATGTAGCTGACTTCTCCTTGATTCTAAAGAATCCAACCACACCTTCTTTGGCTTAGAAATGACTCTATATTAGAGCTCTGGTTTGAGCTTCACCGAAAAACTAAGTAGCTGAGAGAGAACGGAGTTTTCAGGTATGGAGAGGATGAATGAGAAAGTTGTCACGCCTTGACCTGGTTTGGTCGGATCCCCGTGAACAACCCACCACTCTCCCGGTTTATTAAAGGGTTTCCCCTTATTATAATCTGTAAAGAGTAAGGCATCCTTTAAACCTGCACCATTTCCTGGAATAGCATAATCAAAATTGTATAAAATTTAAAACTTTACATACCTGTCTTACATGCATCTTAGTTGACTGTCTTTAAGGGGAGGCTTTCTGGGATTTCCTGAAAGGAATATAACGGAGGGGGTGAGTACGACTACTCAGTGAATGGGTTTTTAAAAGCTTTTGACTTTTAAGAAAAATATTTATATGGAGTGTGCCAGACTCCTTTGTTTTCAAAAAGCCCATCATTTAAAATTTTGGATTTTTCCATTATTTCTTAGTTACCACGGTGTGTCATCGTCCAACACACATCCTTCATCATGAAGGTTACACACATTCACAAGTCAGTATCATTACTGAACCCGCTAGTGGCTTTGGAGCGACTTTTCCTGCCACCCGGATAGAAGTACGACCACTTCTACCATGGGAATGAGTGGATGTACGTGACATCCTACCCACAATCTCGAAATCACTTCTTCATGTCCGTATGAGGACAGAGACCTCATCCTGTCCCCACTCCGGTCTCATGCGCTTTATGCTACTCCAGATTTCGCACAGACACTTGGAACGACGAACTGCCCTTATAGCCACCAGGCCATCCAGTGCCCTTAGGACACATCACTACCCCTCATGGGCGTCTTGATGATCCCTACTCACAGTGCATGCACAAACAATGTTTTCTTATATTGCCATGTAATCTGTGGTGCCACTAGTCCAACGGCCCCGACTCTCAACTCAACCTGCAACTGTTTGTCTTGACTAGTCCGTCGACCTGTCATGTCGCACTGCCGCTAGTTGACTGAGCATGTCGGTACTATCTTGGTACCATGGCCAAACAATTCACTTATTAAGTTTTATGGCACATATATCATGTTCATTTATGAGCTCCTGCTCGTGCCAACTGGCCTTGGGCCCACTGTACGAGATTTTCAAAATTGGGCATTTAGCCCCCAAGTTCCAAAATCGAGGCCCCCGACATATTAGAGCTATTCGAGCTCCCGTCGAGAAGGTCTCCCAAATAATTTAAGCATTGGCACACAGTCAGGGGAGAGCACTTCCGACAAAAATAGGTTTTTACTGTCCATCATACCGACCGGTATAAGGACATCTTCGTTCATAACCGATGAACGGGTTTTCAACTTCCTTCGAGGAAGTCTAATCATACCATCTGGGTATGATCTACTTACAACCCGTAAGTAGTTTTTTTCGCGTAATTTTCACATCACTTTCTCTAAGTAGTGATGATTAAAATACCACTAAATAGTGGGTTTTTATATCGAGGCACTTATCATCCCCAACCGGGTATGATGTTAGTAAACCCACTCACCCGTTAATTCCGTAAATTCCACTAGACTGGTTCTTTGTATTCACGCGAGCTTGTCCTTGCTGGCATTCCCGGTATTTAACGTTCCTACATGATATGAACAACCTTGTTCATTATTACTTGGCATAACAGCCTTCATTCATTAATGAATGATAAAATCTAAACTTTTAGTTATTTGCAATTAGGTCCTTAAAGTTATTTCTCTTTAACTTTAAGTCCCTAATGTTGATTTTTCCTCAAATTGAGTCTCGTAAATTTTAAAATTTATCGTGGGACCTCAATTTATAGGGTCATTTTTGAGCCAAAGAAGGCGAGGTCGGGTTCCTTAGAACTGGGGAGAAGTCAGCTACACGGTGGTGGCATCCATTCATTCTGAGAGTCGTCGGAGAAGCGCCAGTGTGATCGAACAATGAAGCAACTCCCACGGACCGAAGCTGCCCTATTTTGGACGAGTTAAAATTGACCAATTCGTGCCCTCCTTAGGCCAAACCAAGCCCTCCCGAAACTTCCTCAACCCTTCCACAGCTGAATTAGGATTGAAAGGTAAGCCAATTTGGCTTCCCTTTGCAATTTTTGATCGGTGTTAGAGAGAGAGTCGGCAGAATTTCAATGACAAAATACTAATCCAATTAGACATCAATTGATGTTATTCTTGATACTAGGAAGAACCTCTGGAGGAGAGCTACCTGCATAGATAGAAAGCTCATATCGCCACACCCTCAACAGTGAGTAATTGAAGCTTTCTCTCTCTACAATTTATTTTTTGGAGAAGCTCCATTTGAACTCATTCTGACGTTAAAACTCGCGGTTCAAAGTTCTATGGAATCGTATGAACATGGAGAAACTCAATTTCAACTTTAATTTCAACAATTAGAGGTGTTTAATCAGTCAATTTAATGAAATCAAATTCGGCTGTGTTAAAGAGTTGAAATTAGGGAAAATTTTGAGGAAATTGGGAATTTTCGAAAAATTCGAGGGACCAAAGTGAAAATTTCTAAAATTAAGGGTTAATTGTGCGTGATAAAAATATTAGAGGGGCAATTGAGAAATTTTAGAATTTTGGGGGTAAAATTTACCATTTTTGTAAAGGAAGGGCAAAATGGTAATTTTGGAAAAGTTGAGGGACCAAATTGGAAATTTGGGAAATTAAACTGTCTTTATGAATTTGAATAAATGGAGGTCCTAAGATAAATTTTAAAAAGTTTTGGGACTCAGATTGGAGGAAAAACCCGGCAATAGGGACTTAAATTTAATGAAAAATATCTTTAGACACCTAATTGCAAATATATAGGAAGTTGGGTTTTCTCATTCATTTGGAACGAATGATGGCTAATAGGCCAAATAATAGTGAACAACTATGTTCATGTCATTTAAGAGAATGAGACATCGGGAATGCCAACCGGGATAAGCTCACGTGAAATCAAGGAACCGGTCTAGTGGAATTCACGGCATTAACGGGGGAGTGGGAATTTTATATCGTACCTGGTTGGGAATGATAAGTATATCAAAATGAAAACCCACTACTATGTGGTATTTTAAACATCACAACTTAGAAAAATGATGTGAAAACCATACGGAAAAACTACTTACCAGTCGTAAGTAGATCATACCCAGTTGGTATGATGAAACCTCCTCAAAGGAAGTTGAAAACTCGTTCATCAGTTATGAACGGAGACATCCTTATACTCGGTCGGTATAATGGACAGTTGAAAATATATTTTGTCGGAAGTGCTCTCCCCTGACTTTGTGGCAATGCTTAAACTATTTGGGAGACCTTCTTGATGGGAGCTCGAATAGCTCTTATAGGCCGAGAGCCTCAGTTTTGGAACTTGGGGGCTATTATGCCCGGTTTTAAAAATCTCGAACAGTGGGCCATAAGCCAGTGGACACGAGCTATAGCTCATAAACAAACATGAGATATATGCCATAAAACTTTAATAAATGAATTGTTTGGTCATGGTACCAAGGCATGGTCGACATACTCCTTCAACTAGCAGAAGTGTGACATGACTTGTCTCCGGACCAGTCAAGACAAACATCTGCAAGTTGAGTTGAAGGTCGGGGCTGTTGGACTAATGGCACCACAAATTACATGGCATGATAAGAAAATACTGTTTGTGCAAGCACTATGAGTACAGGACCTTCAAGACACCCATGAGGGGTAGTGATGCATCCTAAGGTCCCTAGACGACTTGGTGAATATAAGGGCAGTTCATCATACCAGGCGATTGTGCGTAACTTGGAGTAGCACCAAGCACATGAGACCGGGGTGGGGACGGAATGAGGTCTCTGTCCTCACATAGACATGAAGAATCGATTTTGAGATTGAGGGTTGGATGTCGCGTACATCCGCTCATTCTCAAGGTAGAAGTGGATTTTCTTCTATCTAGGTGGCCGGTAAAGTCGCTCTGAAGCCACAAGTGGATACAGTGGTCGTACTGGCCTGCTAATGTATGTTAACCTTCATGATAAAGGATGTGTGTTGGGTGATGACACACTGTGGTAATGATGGAAAAACCCGAGAATTGAAATTGAAAGGATTTTTGAAAGAAAGGAGTCTGGCACACTCCAATACAACTCTTTTCCTTAAAGATATTTTCTTGGAAAACCCATTCACTGAGTAGTCGTACTCACCCCTCCCTTATATCCCTTTCAGGAAGTCCCGTAAAGCCTTTCCTTAAAGACCCGCAAATTTAAACGCATGCAAGACAAGTATGATTAAATTAAAATATTATGCAAGTCTTGATTTATGTTGTTCCAGAAAAAAGGCGCAGGTTCAAAAAATGCCTTACCTCTCTTGGGTTTAATGGAGGGGAAACCCTTAGTAAACCGGGAAGAGTGGCGAGTTTCTCATGGGGATTTGACCAAACCGGGTCGGGGCGTGACAAATTATCTCTTGAATCTTCTTGTCTTTGGTATCCATTCCTTTATCCTATTTTAGTGTGATTCTTATTAATTTCTGATCCTTCTTGGAGTGTTGTTTATTTCCTGGATGATTTGATTATTATGGGTTATCTCCTTAAATCAAATCTGTCCAACATTTCTATTTGGGTTTCCATGTCTTCTTGCAAGTAGATCATACTTAACCTCCCTAAACACTCACTTAGCCATTCTTACTTCTTACTGAGATCCTCATTTTGGCTCTGGTTTTGCAACATTTCCTCAATTGATTTTCTTAACGTGGAGCTTTCTCCTTCCTCGATCCAACTTCCTATTCTCATCCTTCTTCTAATGTCTCCTGTTCTAGGATTCTTATGTTTGATCTCCCTACCATTCCTTAGAAGTTCTCCCTTTTTAATCTTTACTTGTACTTAAGGATCTTGTATGGTTCATTCGCTCTAGCTTTTCTTCTTTTTTTGGTTCCATACCTTTGCTTTTCATAAGTCTCCCTATTTTATGGAGTTCTTAAGAAATTGTCTTAGTTCTTTTACAAGTAGGTGTTATACCTGGGATTTCTTGTTATTAGATTTTCTTCTCATCCTGCCTTAGTGGTCTTGACATCCTTGGTGTTCCCCCACAACTCACTTCCTTTCTTCCTAATCAGCTTCCATTCCTGTAGTTATCTTTGGAATATTCCACTCCTTATTTTTTCCTTACTCTTATTCTTTGAGCCTTTTCCTAATTCCTTCAACTCTCCATAAGTCCATTCTCTTTGATGTTTACTTCCATTTGTTCCAACTGCTTCTTCCTTTTCTCAGTTAAGATCTCCCTTGGATGAACTCTTCCTTGTTATACTTTTGAGGGAAAGTCTTAAGGGTTGAAGTTAACTATAAATAACCCATCTTTTTTTCCTTACGTGATTTCCTACCTTTTACTTTAATCTTTATTATCACACTCTTTTTTCTTTGAATTTATCAAGAAACTCAGAAGTTTTATAAAAAAATTTACTTTCATTCATTCTAGAAAATATTTTCTTGCCATACTTGGCTTATTATAGGAATTTTCTACCACCTAATCCCTTAGGGTCATAGGCCGAGAGTTAACCCTAGAGTGGTTGTGGGATTCTTGATCATAAGGTTCTAAGGAACTAGTTGGGGTCCGCTCATATTCCCTTATAGGTCGAATCTCTTGTATGGCCTCCAATCCGTACTGCCTTAGTACCTTGACCTCACACTCATAGGTCCACTTCATCCACTAGGAAGGATTGAAGCCATGTTGAGTAGGTAGAGGTACTTGGCGGACCTTCATGAAGGTGGCATACACATCCCAATAGTTATCCCAGGCCTCCTTCTTGGTTGGATTCCTCTCCGATTGTTGTAGGGCTGGAGGAGGGGTTGGGCTTCTAGGAGGAGATACTAGTTCCTCTTGTCTTGGAGGAGGGTATGTGATACCTCCTAGTTCCAATAAGGCTCCTACCAGTTTCTGGTATTCTTCCACCATGTCTTTGGGTACTCTTTTCTCACCTTTTATAAATCTTTGTACGACTTACTCCCTTGGGTTGGGTGTCTTTTTTAAGGTTATGGATGGAGGGATGGATTTCATCGCGAACTTCCTAGGGATTCTCCTTCCTAAACTATAGTTAAAGTTAGTTTAATGTTAGAGCATAAAATTGATAATGTTTCAAGGGAACTTAGCTCTGATACCACTCAAGTTGTCACACCCCAATCCGGTTTGGTCAGATCCTTGTGAACAACCTACCACTCTCTTGGTTCAAGAGGGGTTCTCCCCTTCTTTAATTCAAGAGGAGCTAGGAGTAATCTCAACCTCGTTCCCTAGAATAACATATTTTGAATAAAATGCAAGTTTAAGAAAAATTAAGCATACCTGATAGATGGTAAGACTTGGTGTTATCCCTAGTCATCTTTCTATTTTCCTGAAAATGGATAAAAAGGGTTGCTGAATTTCTATAACTCAGTGAATGGGTGTTTTAAAAAAAGTTACAATAAAATAGTTTTTAAATTGGAGTGTGCCAGACTCCTTAATTTCTTTAAAATATCTAATTCTTGAAATCTTAGTTTTTATAGCCATTTCTCAATTCTCAATTAATACCGATGTATTTATCAACTAACATACGCCCTTCATCTTGAAGGGAACACACATTCGCAAGCTAGCACATCCATTATACCCACTTGTGGCGTTAGAGTGACTTTACCAGCCACCTAAATAGAATCACATCCACTTCTACCCTGAGAATGAGTGGATGTACGAGACAGTTGACCCTCAATCCCGTAACAAAACTCCATATTCGTATGTGGACAGAGACCTCATCCTGACCCCACCCTGGTCTCATGTGCATGAAGCTACATCGAACTTCCAAGACTGCTGGCACGACTAACTGCCCTTATCTCCACTAGGTTGTTCAGTAGCCCTAGGACACCTCACTATCCCTCTTGGGCATTTTGAAGGACCCGTATCTCAGTGCATGCATAAAACAACAGTTTTCCACATAATCCATTTAATCTATGGCGCCACTGGTCCAACAGCCTCGACCTTCAACTCGACCTTTAGTTGTTTGTCTCGACTGGTTCATAGACCTATCATGTCGCACTATCGCTAGGCCATTGAGTATGTCGTTCCTATCTTGGTACCCTAGCCAAGCAATTCATTCATTTAAAGTTTTCATGGCTTTAATTCATATTTGTGTACGAGCTCCTGCACATGCCAACTGGCATAGGGCCCACTGTACGAGATTTTCAAAATCGGGCATATTAGCCCCCAAGTTCCAAAATTGAGGCATCTGGCCTATCTGATCTATTCGAGCTCCCGTCAATAAGGTCTCCCAAAAGTTTTAAGGAGTGGCACACAGTCAGGGGAGAGCACTTTCGATAAAATAAAATTTTCATTTGTCCATCACACCAACTGGGTATGAGGACATCTCCGCTTATAACCGATAAGCGGGTTTTCTACTTCCTTCCAAAAAGTTCATCATACCAAGTGGGTATGATCTACTTACAAGCAGTAAGTAGTTTTTCTACAAAATTTCCACATCACTCCTCTTAGGTGTGATGGTTAAGATACTACTTAATAATGAGTTTTCATTTTCGAAGTGCTTATCATCCTTATCAAGTATGATATTAAAATCCTACTCACTCGATTGTGTAGTGAGTTCCTCTTATTTGGCTCTTTACCTCTACGTGAGCTTGTACTTGCTGGCGTTCCCGATACTTCGTGTTCCTACACGGTATGAAAATTTTGTTCATTATTCCTTGGCTTGATAGCCTTCATTCATTATGAATGAATAAAAATTTCCAAATTTTCAAATATTTGCAATTTGGTCATTAAAGTTCTTTTTCTTTTACTTTAGGTCCCAAATGCCGATTTTCCGCCAAATTGAGTTCTAAAAATTTAAAATTATTCTTTGAGACCTCAATTTATTTAAAATTACATAAAGGGGTTGAAGTTTTCCAAATTCCCAATTTGGTCCTCAAATTTTCTAAAATTACCATTTTGCCCCTCCTTTACAAAGATCGTATGTTTTACCCCAAAAATTCTAAAAAATTGTCCAATTGGTCCTCCAACATCTTTATCATGCCCAATTGGCCTGAATTTTATGAAATTGTATTTTACTCCATCAAATTTTCTAAATCCCCATTTTCCCCCAATTTTTCCCCCAATTTCAACTTTCCAACATAGCCGAATTTGAATTTATCAAATTAACCGATCAAGTGAGTTTAATTATTTCATCAATTTGATTTGATCAAATTGACCTCCCCTGAGCTGCGATGGTCAGTCCCCTCCACTGCCCTTCATCGAAAAATATTATTCATAGTGTGTTTCTGCAAAGTTTTGAATTTAGAAATTAGCTCTACTTAGGCCACCAATTGATGCACGATTTGATCCAAGGAGGATCCCCGAGAGGAGAGCAATTTGGAGAAATCAAGTGCTCCGATCGTCGGTCCCTCACTAGTAAGATATCAAAGTTTTCTCTTTAAACTTAGTTTTTTGATGAAACTTCATTTGAGCTCATTTTTTAGCAAAATGAACTGCTTCAAAGCTTGGAATGACGAGAGAGACATAGGGAGGATGATTCAGATAATAATTGGGATAATTAACTGAGTTTTGTTGAAATTAAAGTTAAATTGGAGTTCCTACATCTTCATACAGTTCAATTGCACTTTGAATCGCACAATTTGACACTAGAACAAGCTCAAACAGAGCTTCGCCGGAAAACTGAATATAGAGAGAGAATGCTTTGAATGCTTACCGTCGGGGGCATGACGGTTCGAGCTTTCGATCTGGACAAATATTTCTCATCTTTAGGTTCCTCCTAGGATTAAGAATTGCATCAATTGATATCAAATTGAGTGAGAATTTAGTCATTGAAAATCTACTAGTTCTCTCTCTAGCACTGATCATAATTTAAAGAGGGGAGCCAAATTGGCTTATATTTACGTTCTAATTTGGCCATAGGAGGGTTGAGGTGGTATTGAGAGAGCTTGGTTCGGCCTAAGGAGGGCTAGAATTGGCTGATTTCGGCCCGACAGAAACATGACAGCTTTAGTCCGACGGAGTTGCTTCACTATTCGATCACATCGGCGCTTCTCCGACGACCCTCAGAGCAATTGGAGACTACCACTGTGTAGATGACTTCTCCCCGAGTCTAAGGAACCTAACCGCACCTTCTTTGGCTAAAAAAAGACCCTATATCAAAGCTCTGATTTGAGCTTCGCTAGAAAACTTAGTAGCTGAGAGAGAGTGAGGTATTCAGATGTGGAGAGGATGAATGGAGATGGGATCTTTATATAGGGAGCTCGAGAACTCGTTGGCCGTCTGTTTGGCACATTTATAACATACATTGATGGCCTAAAATGTACTGAATGTAAACATTCCCTCTTCATCGGCGCTGGTTTGATTTTCCAGCGAGTGAACAATGCTATCATCTGAAGGAAGAAGATAACAATGTTCCGAACCGGACCGGATTAGTTCGAACTAGGTTCAAAACTTAAATTGGCCGGTTCAGGTCCGATTTGACAGAGTTTTTCAAAAATAAAAATTATCTAAATTTATCTAAATTGATTCTCTATCCATTGGTGGCCTCAATTCTCAAATTTGAATTTTCTAAGCCATTTAGAAAAATGAATTTAGTATCTGATTCAATAGTTGTTCAAACCGATCCAAACTGGTTCAGATTCGGTTCACCTGAATCAGTTTGGTTTTCATTTCTAATTCATCCTAAAGTCCTTTTTCATGACTTTTATGAGCTTTTAGGTCACTCGAGATCCATAAATTTCCCGGTTTGCCCTTCCTCTATCGATTCAGGTTCATAAACTAACTTGGTTCATAAACCGGTTCAATCCGGCTTGGATCCAGTTCATCTGAACCAGTTTGGTTTTTCTCTTCCAATTTGTCCTAAGGTTCTTTTCTAATGTTTTATGTACCCTTTGGGTCACTCAAGAGTTGTAAATTTTGAAAATTGCCCATTCTCTAATGACCGAGTTTGTGATCCGGTTCGAGTTTCTCACTCGGTTTGACCTGTTCTTTTCCCGGTTTTCCTTAACTCTAAAGAGCGGGGTTTATAGGGAGTGAAAGAACTCGATCCAAAACTCAAAGTGAAAAGTGCTTTGAGTATAAAGAGAAATAACCAAATGCGAGAGTCATGCTACAAGGGACACGTAGGTCCAATAGTTCTAATAAAAGGGAGGACTCAAGTATGTTAGAATGGATTAAAGGACTAAAAGGGGGATTACACCGAAATCATGGAAAGAAAGTACAAAACGCTCGAAGGGACAACAAGTTGAGGATTCCCAACGACCAAGAGAATAAATAGACCCGGGTATGACTGACATGTTGGAACTCCCGATTCTGGACAAAACCCTCAAGAGGAAAGGTCTGATCCCAAATATTAGGAAGCATTGAGTTTAAGAAATTATATGGACACAGGGGATAAGACAAGTCAAGGGAACTATGTCCACGAGAGTAGGATATCAAATTGAACCCCAACTGAAGGGGGGAGGGGGGGGTTCATTCCCGATGTAAAGGGTGAACAACTAAGTTTTGGGGATAAAACTCCTAAAAGAAGGGGAGAGTTGTGAAACCTGTCCTCTCGGGCCAAGGAAACCAAGAAAAGAACTGACGATTTTTTTCATGAGAAAATCAAGTAAATTAATGAATAGAAAATAGTAAAGAAGGGTTAAAATGGGAGATTGAAAAATTCCAAGTGACCAAAAAGTCGTATAAATCATGGGGAAGAACCATGAAGTGAATTGGATGAGAAAAGTAGACTGGTTTGGGGTGAATCAAACCTGAACCAGGTGAACTAGTTTAATAATTCATTTTTCTAGATGGCTTAAAAATGTCAATTTGGAAATTGAGGCCACCATTAGATATAAAATGAATTTAGATAAAATTAGAAAATTTTAAATTTCAAAAAATCGCTCGAATTGGGCTTAAACTAGTCGATTTTCGAATTCGGGTCATTGAACCCAGTTGAACCAGACCGGTCAACGGTCTAGCCGGTTAATGGATCGGATCGGTCAATCAGTCAACGGTTAGTGGACACCCAGTCAGTAACCATGTAGACACATGCAACCAATGGGAGGCTGTCACATGTCCGGTCAATGGTTAGATGCTTGGTTAGCCTACCACGCAGACACAAGCTATTGGTTGGCTACTATGTGTCCGGTCAGCCGGTCAACGATTGACGCAATAGCTAAATTAGAAGGCCACATTAGAAAAACCGACCAATCACAGCGTGCCATGTGGCACGCCTACCACTTCATCATCTTCTTCCTAAGTTAGCTGATAGAATTTCGGTAAAAAATTTTAGTAACCCAAAATATCGGTAAAAAGTTTTTTTCGGAATTTTATTTTAAAATTAAAACCCAATTGATATAATTGTTCTAAATTTAAGTTAAAGTAACATGATAAGGGCTAATTTGACTAAAATAAATAACTCGATGAAATTATATCCATGAAGATTAAATAAAAAATAAATATTTATATAGATATATAAATCTTAATTATGTATATATAAGATCCTCACATATAAAAGTATATATATATATATATATATATATATATATATATATGAGTAATTTTGAAACAAATATAGAGGAGAAAAAGAAATGAAAGATAGGGGATGTAGTAATATTAAGCAAATAAATACATTTTATTGGTATGATTATGTACATACAAAATAACATCTCTACACTAATTATAAATGTTACTAAAGAGACTCATGATTATAGGAACAAGAGAAATGGAATAATTAGAGGCATTAATAAAAGAAAGCCTTACATAACAATACAACATGCTATCAATATAGAAAAGGGTCCTCATAATAAACTATAAAACTATAAGAACTTAGGTAAGCCTATTACTACTACTATACAAGAAAAAAAAAAGCTCCCTTACCCGTATAAAAAAAAAAGCTTAAGTGGAAGGCTAGTTGCAAATTTTCATGGGTAGGTAGTCCTATACAAATGTTGTGATGAAGGAAAGTGGTAGGGTAGTCCTATAAAACCAAATCAAAGGACAACATAAACTATAGGACTGACCATGCAAGGAAAAACTTACAATTCAAAAGGCTTAAAGATGTTCATTATCACTAATTCTAATGAAGGAAAGATGAAACTAAAATTAAGCTTGGAAAAATTTTGTAGAAAATATGGATAGAACCAACTAGTAGTGTTGAACTAAATTGCCGGACTTGCATTCATGGAAAGAATACAATCAATAGCTGATTAGAAATTTCACCTATCATTTTTCAACTCAACGCTAGCTTTTCCTTATAGGCATTCTGATCTCTCGTGTTCCTACACATTTTGGGCATCTTTATCAATTATAGTTTGACATAACAACCATTGTTTTCTCAAGTATGAGTGACTAGGCTCAAAATTATTAATTAATTGCACTTAGGTCCATAATGCCAACATTTTTCCAAATTGAGTTCCAATGCTTCCAAAATTCCATTTGAGTCATCAATTTACTCAAATTGTATAAAAGGCTCAAGTTTTTCCAAATTTCCTATTTAGTCCCCAACATTTCCAAAATTACAATTATGCTCCAACTTTCCAATAATGGCAATTTGACACCAAATATTCCAAAAATCAAGAAATTTGTCCCTCAAAATATTTCTCATGGCCAATTGGCCTTCAATTTTGGGAAATTGCAAAGAGGTCCCTCAATTTTTTTGAAATCACCAATTTCCCCCCAATTTCTCCGCTTCAAATTGACCGAATTTGATTTATTCACATTGGCCATTTAATCAAGGTTAATTGCTCTAATTGAAGGTATGGATCATTTCCTACACTTCCATACAATTCAATTGAGCTTTGAACCATGTCATTTGGGTCCACTTTGAGCTCAAACGGAGCTTCGTTGAAAAACTATGCGTAGAGAGAGAAAGCTTCGAAAGCTTACCATCGAAGGTGCAACAGTCCGAGCAATCTAGCATGGTAGGTAGCTGTCGTCTTGATGTTCCTCCTAGGATCAAGAATTACTACAATTGACATCATTGAGGAAGAATTCTTTCAGTAAATTTTGTACTTTCTCTCTCTAACTCTAACCTACCATGACTGAGTAGGGCCAAATTGGCTTAACTTTTAGCTTTGTTGAGGTCGTATGAGGGTTGTAGGGGTGTTGGGGAGTCTTGGTTTGGCCAGGGGAGGGATGAACTTGGCTGATTTCAGTTCTATCAAAATAGGGTAGCTTTGGTCCGTTGGAGTTGCTTCACTATTTGATTCGGCTGGCGCTTCTCCACAATCCTTGGGTCGAAAGGAGGACGTTATTAGGTAGCTGACTTCTCCCAGAGTCTGTAGGACCAGACCTCACCTTCTGAGGCTGAAAAAAGACGCCTATATCAGAGCTCTAGTTCAAGCTTCACTGGAAAATGGAGGAATTGGAAGAGAATGGAGATTTTGGTATGAGGAGGATGAATGGAGAGTAGCTTTTTATATAGGGAGCTCGGTGACCCTCAGCTCGACAACTTTCCTTTTTTGTCGAGCTTATCCTCTCCCTAAAATGGCCTGATCGAAGCCATTTTTTTCTCATTGGCATCATCCGTTTCTGCATTTAATGAATAGTGCTGTCATCTGAAGGAAGAAGATGACATTGTTCCGAACCGAATCGGAACGGTCCGATCAGTTCAATGCATAAATGGATTGGTTCAGTCCTGATTCTACCAATTTTCTCAAAATTAAAAATTTCTAAATTCATTCTCCATCTAATGGTGGCTTCAATTTCCCAATTTGATCATTTTAAGCCACCAAGAAAAATGAATTTAGAAACCAGTTCTAGTATGGTTCAAACCGGTTCAATCCGGTTCATGTATGGTTCACCCGAACTAGTCTGGTTTTCTCTTCCAATTTGTCCCAATGTTCCTTTCCATGGTTTCCATGACTCTTTGGGTCACTCATTATTTGTAAATTTCTCAATTTACCCTTTCCTTATCTGTTGTGATTGGTGAACTGACTCAGTTTTCTCTTTTGAAATGACCAGTTCTTTTCCCAATTTTCTTATCTTTAAAGGATGAGGTTTGCAACTTTCCCCTCCTTTTAGGAGTTTTTTCCCCAAAACTACATCAGCATCCTTTACATTGGGAATAATTTTCCCCTTGATTTCAACTCGGGGTTTGCTTGACTTGCTAATACTTTGGTTGTTCTTTCATTTGGCCCCTTTAAATCACACACTTAAGGAATTTCTTTTCCTTTCCAATGTTTACTCATTCTATGGAGTTTATCATAACTAGGCATATCTTTCCCACGAGTCCAAAAGTATATCCTTAGGTTCACTTCTTCCCCTTCTTAGAGCAAGATTCTTCCTCTTGAGGTTTCTTGCCTAGGATTTTAGGATTGGGATTTACAAAATTCCCAATTGTTCCCGTGTCTAGTTATTCTCTTGATCATTGAAACCCTTAGCTCTATGTTCTTTCAAGCCTTACGTACTTATTTTCACGGATTTCTGTGTTATCACCTTTTAATCCTATTTTGACCTTTCCTCCATCCATTGTTTATTACAACTTCAGTCCAAATTTTATGTTTAACCTTGTCATGCTTAACTAATTGACTCTTCCTTACTTGAGTCACATTTTTCCCCCGGATTGTTGGGCATACATGTCCCTTATAGCACGACATGTTCTATAACTTGTCTTTGTCCATTAGGATTCTAGAATACTTCCTTGATAGTTGTTCTCAACTTTCCAACCTTTCAGGGATCATATAGTTTCATCCCTCTTTTCGTCTGTTAGTACTCCTTGACTACCTTTACCATTATCCAATCATCCTTCTTGCCCTTGATGCCATGTCTTACATAACCGTGTTAATTTTCCTTACCTACTTGTCCTTTTCCAGCTTTTTTATTGGGTCTTTCCAGTTCCAATCATTGGGTTTCTCGATGACTTATTGACACACTATGATTCTTCCTTTTTTATGCCCTTCCTCATTTCTAGTGGTGTTCTTTTCTCAAGGACTTTCCCTTTTCTTAATCCACTCTTACTCGCTCGTGACCATTTCACGATTCTTTATTCTGAGTTGATCCCTTTTAGTCTATGTGTCAATTGCTTTGTTTGGGTAGTTTCCTTCTTACGGTTTCATTCTCTACTATGTCCCTCAAAGTAGAGACTTTCACCTTAGAAGCTACATGCTCAATCTTCTTACCATTCCTTGAAGGTTTCTTTCTTCATTTCCTCACACCCTTTTCTATATTGGGGCATTTGCTTGCTTTGAATCCTTACTCATCTAAAAATTTCAATCATTGGGACTTCCCATTATTGGTCTTATTTCGTGTACTCCACCCTATGACCAACCATCCACTCCTTAAGCTCCATCAAGTGAGTGTGGACCACAACCAGTCTTGATGTAAGTGGTCATTTCCTTGAATCACTTAACTAAAGGGCTTACTTCTCCAAGGTTTCTTAGATGTGCTTTCCTATATTTCCTTTTTATGGGTAGTCCACCCCTTTCTTACTCGTATGACATATTTTGATGCTATCTTCCTACTTACTCGTTCCTTGGGTTTAACTTACTCCTTGGGTCCTCCTAGTATGCTTCCCTTGGTTCTTTCACCTCAGCATGCACTTCAATTGCAAGTTCATCCCCTCATCACTTGGTTCCATTACCTCTTAGTTTGGACATGTATTCCTCCCCTACGTTTTCCTTTCTTGGGAGGAATCTTACTCTTTTCTCCCAAAATTCCCTTTTCATTCACCCTTGAGGACATCTAACCTTAAATAAGATCCTTTGATGCCATCCTATCCTACTTACCTTTACTCTTAAAACCTTGCGGGCACATCATTTGTACCACATCCTCATTACCACATGTACCCCGGTACATGTCTATTTCTTTTAGGGAGAGCTCACATCCTCCTTGTTTCAAGTTCTCTTGATCGTCCTGCAAGAGACTTACTTAATCTTGTCATGGCTTTTGGTCATTAATATGGTCTTGGACATTGCTCTCTTTAAGGATTTCCTTCATCCTTATTTCACAAATGTTTTGCCTTTTCACCTCTCCCTTCTTCACTGGAGTTGTAAATTTATGACCTTCACGAGGGTCAGTTCGTTAACAGCCTCATCCCTACTATTCTCCTTGTCTAATTATCTTGAGACAGTTGTCTCTTGTGTCTTCTTGTCCTTAATGTCCATCTTATTGTCCTTTTTAGGTCGTAGTCCTTACTACTTCCCGATCCTCCTTAGGGCATCATTTTTTCTCCTTGACTATCTTGTTGTTACGATTTGCTTACTTCCGTTATGTTGGTCCGAAACTCCTATTTGGCTTCTCTGCTTTTTCCAAAGTAGGTCGCACTTTGCATCCCGAGACATCCTTAACAACTTATGCCCCTTTTTGAAGTTCCTTATTTTGAGTTAAGCAGCTTATAATCCACCTGTCAATTTCGTAGCTTGGAAATTTCCTTCTTCTGGTCTCTCTTCCTAACTTTATCCTTTTTCTTAGGACTTCCATCTTGGGATTTTCACGTTCAACCTCCCTATGCTCCTTGAAGGCTTTTCCTTCTTTTCTCTCTTATACCCGTCTGCCATCAGTATGGTTATCCACCCTTGATCCTTCCCAATTGTCCAATTCCCTTTTCAAGCACACTTCTTCTCTTCTTCATTCTTATCGTGTCCTTACCCTAGAGTTATCGGAGGATGTTTTATGCGTTTGCCCTTTCCGAGGGGTTCTAGGTGTATTTCCCTTGTACCTTACCTTTATTCTTGTGGTATTCCTCTCTAGTTGATCTTCTTAACAAGAAGTTTGAATTTCTTTCCTTTACCTCGCCATTTCTTGACCTCTTTGCGAATAGCTTACATAAGTCGATCCACGGTTTTGGTCCCCGATCCTTCCTGTCTTCTTTGACTTTGGATTTCAGTAGTCAGCATAGTTCTTAGGAGGTATTTCCCTTAGTCCATGGGGTGTGGGATAGTCCTTTATTACCTATCCTATTCACCTATACCTATAACAGGTTATTTCCTTGCATGGACCGATGTGATTGCGCATTTACTTCGAGCATTACAAGGTCTTTCTAGAGGATTGTTGGTGGTCCGGTGTGTCATCGTCCTTGAGTATGAACACCTTGAGAGTTTTCTTGTTGTCTTCTTTGTCAAAAGATTACTCTAAGAGTCCTTCTAAATTTCTTAATTCCCTCATTCTGTTTCCTTAATTGGGATGGGATTCTGCCTAGTTTCTACGGTAGTGTAAGTTTGTTTGGTTACTTTCCCAGTAAGATCACATCATTTGAGAGACAATTTCCTATTCATTGTATTATAAGCTCGAGTAAGTACTAAAATGGAAATCAATTTCCAAAGTCTATTAAAATAATATAAACTAACATGATGGACTCATTCCACGGTATGAAAAATAAACCTAATCATAAGGAGGCAAAGAAAATAATTTAGATTCATGCAAATGAAGATCAATCCAGATCTTCACATAAGAATATAACAAATCAGAATATTCCTTTACTACAAAACAGGTAGCGCATGCTACTAAACTACAAATTACTAAACATCCATAATAAGGACAAAAATCTTTGGCTCTTTAGCTGGTCGTGTCAATTTCCATCACCAAGAGTACAGTTATAAAAAAAAGATTGGGATTAAAAGAATGAGACTTACCAGAAAATTCCTATTCCTTACTCGCTACCATTAGAATTAGATGAATCTCGTTTACTAGGAAATAAAAATGATCTAATGATGATTATTAAATCATAGCCAAACCAATTAAGTCACAACATCTAAATTAAATCTTTGCAAAACAAGTACACATTCAATAAATTTCATACCATAATAGGATAATTAAAGGGACCATGGATAAAATATATTAGGAAAGTTTTTCCAATTGAATAAGAGAGAGAATTACATAAAAGCCATAAATATCCAATAAATTCATTACCATTTTACAAGAACATTTCCATAAATTCAAAAGGGACAAATGAAAAGGAATTGAAGCCCTTATAGAAGGGAAAATATTACCTAACTAGAATGATATGGTCAACCCTCTGGGCAACATCTCACACTAGTACTCTATGATTCACGTACGACAATCCTGCAAAAAAGAATCAAACCAGATCATTGGCCAAGCTTTCCTTCCCATTTTTTTTGTAGCCTTAACCCCTACAAAAAAAACATGTTCTTCCTAAGAGATGGGACATGAACATGAGTGGGAGAGAGTCAGGGACATGAACATGAGCGGGAGAGAGTCTACCTTCCAAGAAGCCAGTTGGAATTTGAAATGCAAGAGTTGATCTCTTAGGAATTCTGATGAGAGACGACCCTGGTAGTACCTGCAATAGAGGTAATCGATAGAAGACATATCAAAGGTAGAAAAGGCATCCTAAGACCTGACAAAATTCATGACAGCAAAATCCAAGAGTTAGGGTAAGGAGTTACCTTCTTGTCGTTAAACTTAATCGGACACTCGTGAAAATGATATAGAACACCTCTGTGAAATCTCGGTCAAAAGAGGATGAAGATGCAAGGGAGCGGAAGAGCCGATCAGAGAAAATTCCAGGCATTGAAGGAGCAATGCCAAGGACGGACAAACTCTGACATCTCGGATTAACATCGGGCAAAGTTGAAATTGAGAAGAGGAGAAGCAAGAGATGTAAACACCTGGGCTCCCGATCGATCCACATGGGGGCTTCCTTTGGAGGACTATAACAAGGAGCAAAAGATCGAAGAGAAACCAAGTGTTACCTGCGAGAGTCATCACCGTGGGGAGGGACTATCGTTGGTGTCCCATCGATAGCATTGTTGGAAGCAGGGATAGAGAGGACTTGCAGGTCGGGATGAGTGTTAAGGCCATTGGACCGTCGACACCAGAGAGAATTGCTAAACTATGAAAAATTTTGTTTGTGCATGTACTCATGGATTCAAGATCATTAAGACACCCTACATACTAGTGATGGGTTCCAAGGGCTACTAGACGAAATGGTGTAGATAAGGGCAGTTCGTCGTGCCAGTTAGTCATAAAACTTTGGGAGCTTCCTGAGCATGAGATCGGGATGAGGTCAAGATGAGATCTCCATCCTCACACAGACGAAGTGTATTTTGGGTTTGAAGGTCGAGTGTTTGTGACTTTCACTCAGACTCAAGGTAGAAGTCTGAGACTTCTATCAGGGAGGAAGACAAAATCGTGCTGATCCCTAAGTTGGTGCAGTCTGAGACTGCCCTATTTGTACCATTTATGATAAATGGTGTGTGTTTATTTGCTAAATGCCTCCCGAGGCAAGTAGATGTGCTAAAAGAGCTAAACACACCAAGGCTTAAAAATGATGAAAGTCTTTTTAAAGAACAAGTGTGAAAAACTTTGTTTATTTTTTTAAAACAAATTTCCCCAACACTCACTCACTGAGTTGTAGAAACTCACCCCTTCCAAATAACACTTTTCAGGCAATGGTGGTGATGAAGGTTACGTGCTTAATAGTAAAGTCATCCAAAAAAAATAAAGGTATGATTTACATTCATTACTTAGTCTCGGTATGATTTATGAAATATATTTTTCTAAATATTTAAATAATTATTTTTGAGAAATAGAGGTATGATTTACATTCATTACTTAGTCCCTGACATTTTTCTTAGCCTCAAAGGGCAAGATCGGGTCCTACAAACTCTGAGGAAAGTCAGCTACCTGATAGCATCTTTCTTTCGACCTGAGGACTGCTTGAGAAGCATCGACGCAATCAAACAGTGAAGCAGATTTGACGGACCGAAGCTGCCCTATTTTGGCCAAGCTAAATTTGGCCAAATTTAGCCCTCCTCTGGTCAAACCAAGCCTCCCCAATACCCCCACAACCCTCATACAACCTTAACAGAGTTAAAAGATATGCCAATTCGACCCTCCACAATCGTTGTAGATCGGGGTTAGAGAGAGAGAGTGTCAACTTTCACTAACTAAATTCACCTTCGATTTGACTTCAATTTTACCGATTCTTGATCCTAGAAGGAACCTCAGGACAAGAGCTACCTTCCTCGATCGAGACCTCGGATTGCCGCTCCACCAACTTTAAGCTTTCGAAGCTTTCTCTCTATATAAGCAATTTTTCGGCGAAGCTCTATTTGAGCTCAATTCATAACCAAATGTTGTGGGTTCAAAGCTCAATTGAATCGTATGGAAGTGTAGGAACTGATCCATACCTTCAATTGGAGCAATTAACCCCGATTGAATGGCCAATTTGAATAAATCAAATTCGATCAGTTTGAAGTGGAGAAATTGGGGAAAATTTTTGGAGAAAATTAGGAATTTTAGAAAATTGAGGGACCTCTTTGAAATTTCTCAAAATTAAAGGTCAATTGGCCATGAGAAAGATGTTGAGGAGCAATTGGTCAATTTTTGGAACATTTGGGGGTCAAATTGCCATTTTTGAAAAGTAGGGGCAAATTGTAATTTTTAAAAAGTTGGGGACCAAATTGGAAATTTGGAAAACTTGAGCTCCTTATACAATTTTGAGTAAATTAAGGACTCAAAGGGAATTTTGGAAGCCTTGGGACTCAATTTGGATCAAAAGTTGTCATTAGAGACCAAAGTTAAGGAAAATGAACCTTAGGGACTTGAGTGCAATTAATTAACAATTTTGAGTATAGTCGCTCATATGTGAGAAAATGATGGCTGTTATGCAAAACCTTAATTGATAAAAATGTCCAAATCGTGTAGGAACACGTGATGGGAATGCAAGTAAGTGAATGCTCGCATAAACTTGGAAAACCGACTGAGGACGAACATGTCACGATTATCGGATGAGTGGACATACTTACATCATATCGGTTGGGATGGTGAGTACTTTAGAAATGAAAAACCTCTTATAAGTGGGACTTTAACATTATACCTGGTTGGGGTGATGAGCGATTTAAGCTAAAACCTACTTAATGGTTGTTGGTAGATGTAATCATACCCGGTTGGTATGATGAACTTCCTTAAGGAAAGGAGAATCCCGCTTACCGGTTGTAAGTGGAGATATCATCACACCTAGTTGGTGTGATGATGTTGAAAATATACTTTTTGTTAGAAGTGTTCTCCCATGATTGTGTGCCAATGCTTAAAAGATTTGGGTGACCTTCTTGATGGGAGTTAGAACAGCTTAGATAGGCCAGAGGCCTCAGTTTTTGAACTCATGGGGCTAAATGCCTGATTTTGGAAAATCACGTGTAGTGGGCCCAAGGCTAGTGGGCACGAGTAGGAGCTCGTAAACAAACTTGAGTAAAGGAAGCCATAAAAATTCCTAATGAAATTATTGTGTGATTTCACCTTGGTACCGAGTCAGGACCGATAATACTCGATGGACTAGCGGTAGTGCATCAAGACCAGGTTGATAGACTAGCCTAGATAAATAGATGCAGGTTGGGTTGAGGGTTAGGGCTGTTGGCACCAAAGATAATGGCCATATGTGAAAAATTATTATTTGTGCATGCACTTGTGGTGCAAGACCATCAAGACTCCCAAGAGGGGTAATAATGGGTCCTAAGGACTATTGGACAACATGGTGAAGATAAGGGTAGTTCGTCATGCCAGTTAGTCGAGAAGGTTAGAGTAGCTTCTTGTGCACGTGTTATTTACTAAACACACCTAATGTAGTAATGGGAAAAAGGTTTTGAAAACTTGAACTTTGAGGAAAACTTTCTTTTAAAGGAAACGATAACCTTGGCACCATTTAAATGAAACTATTTATCTTGAAAACTCACTCCTAACGCCCACTCACTGAGTTGTAGAACTCACGCCTTTCTTTACCCCTTTCAAGAGTAAGGAAATATGACAAAATAAAACATGAAGATGTACCCTCTGTCAAGTATGCTTAAAGTCACTTTTAAACTTGCATGTTGATTGATTTATGCTATTCCAAGGAACAAGGTTTGAAATTACGCCCGACTCCTCTTGATTAAAAGAAGGGGAAGCCTTTTTTAAACCAAGAGATCTGCGGGTTGATCATAGGGATTCGACCAAATCGGGTCGGGGTGTGACAACTTGAATGGTATCAGAGCCATGCTCCCTTGAAAGCATTATCAATACCATGTCCTGACACTAATGAAAACTTAATTATCCTATAGGAAGAAGAGTTCCTAGGAAATTCACCGTGCTAACCAAACCCATACATGAGATCGTGAAAAAGATGCCTACCTCCAAAGAGGTAGCCATCCAAAGGTTCGTAGTTCGTAAAGGTCGAGAAGAGAGTACATCAAGATATGGTGGGGGACTATAGGAAACTTGTTCGAGCATTATTAGAGCCAGAACGCATCACATATCCTCCTCCAAGGCAAGAAGAACCTATCACTCCTCCAAGGAGCCCGACACCTCCACTAGCCCTGCAATAGCCTAAAAGGACTCCTACTAAGAAGGAGGTTTGGGATAACTAATGGGATACCCATGCCGCCTTTATGAAAGTCCACCAAGCACCCCCACCAGCTCAATTAAACTTTAACCCTTCCCAATGGATGAGGTGGACTTATGAGTGTGAGGCTGAGGTGCTAAGGAGGTACGAACTCGAGGCATTCCATGAAGTTCGCCCTAGCATGGAAGCCCGATGAGAGTATGGATGGACATCAACTAGTTCATCCGAGCCCTTGAAATACGAATCCCGAAATCATTCGGAGGCTAACTCTTGGCCTATGAATCCAAGGGACAAGGAAGTAGTGAGAAATTCTTGAAATAAGCCGAGTATGGCAAGAAACTACTTCCTTTAATAAAGACCATTTTCTTTAATTAAAAGTTAGTTTCCCATGTTAACGACAAGTACAACTAACAAATTGGAGTACACCAATCAAGACCTAGGGTAATAGATGGAGAGAAGGTCATCCAAGGAGGAAGACTACAGGTCACCTCTAGTTATCACTAACCCTAAGATAGCCAACCTAAATAGTTCCCCCACAGAACTAGTAAACATAGAGTAACAAGGCAACAAGACGAGATAAAAGACTTGGAAGGGAGTTTCTAGAGAGGAACCAAGATGCTACATAGAAAGGGAGTCATAAAAAAGGACATACCCTAACCAAGGGTAGTAAGAAGGGAAAAAGTGTATTCATAAGGGGTCCAATATAAAGGGAAGCATAGTCAAAGGATAGGATGAATTTGGGAAAAGGGAAGGCAGCATCAAAAGATGTAGGAAGAGTGGAGGAAGGCCTAAGGAACTAAGGGATTGAACGAGCCCTCATATATGAGTTAAGAAATCCAGAGGAATTGAGTTGTCTCTAAGAAGAACCAGTTGAATGAAAGATGAAAAAGAAGAGAGGTAAGGTACAGGAACCACCTCAAAAAGGGAAAACGCGAAAAACCCCCTTCTGACAACTCTAGGGTAGGACATGTTATAGGAAAGAGAACTCTAGAGGAATGTATAGGACTAATTACCCTTGAAAGGACCATTGATAGGTAGATGGACATAACGTAAAGTGCTAGAAACTCGCCCACAATCAGGAACTTCTCAAAGGAAGGATAAGGAACAAAAGGGAATTGGAGGATGGAAAAGGATTAAGGGCGGATAACTATACCAATGTTAGAAGGGTGTAAGAAAGGGAAGAAGGTAAAGCCTTCCAGGAGCGTAGGGAGTTTGAATGTGAAAATTCTAAGACGGAAGTCCCTAAGAAAAAGGATGAAGGTAGAAAGTGAGACAACAAGAAGGAAATTTCCAAGCTATGAAATCGACAGGTGGATTATAAGTGGCTTAACTAAAAAATAATGAACCTCAAAAAGGGGCATAAGTAGTTAAGGATGTCTTAGAATGGCAAATGTAACATGTTTTGGAAAAAGGAGAGTAGTCAAGTAGGAAACAAATAGAAACAATGAAATGATCAAATAGAATAGGCTACACCCTAAAAAGAACGACATGATATGCATGAAGGATGAGTAAACTTGAGGGACAATTATTCTAAGACAAGTGAACCAAGAGAATATTGGGGATGAGGCAATTAACGAACTATCCCTCGAGAAGATCATAAATTTAAACTCTGGCATGGAAGGGAAAGGTGTAAAGGCCAAAACGTTGGAAAAGAAATCCTTGAAGAAATAAATGGCAAAGAACGAATTGATGACCAAACCCAAGCCACATAAGGGATGAAGTAAGCTTTAGAAGGAGATTAAGAAACCCCAAAAGGAAAAAGATTGAAAATCCCTCCCTAATAGAAATAACATTGTAGTGATTATAAGTTGGAATAAATACAAGGTACAAGGGAAGTGTCAACTAAATTCCTTGAAGTAAGGGAAAGTAGGACAGGATGACATCAAAGAATGTATGAAGTTGATGTAAAGAAAGATACCCAAGAAGACTAAGGAAAGAGGAAATCTGGGAAAAGAGAAGGAAGGGAGCCCTGAAGAGGCATACATATTCCAATGAAGAAGTAATGAACCCAACTAAAGTGGAATAGAAAGTAAAATTGCAAATGGAATGCAAGTTGGGAATAAAGGACCAGTTACAAGGGAATTTTACCAAGAATCCAAGGAGTAAGTTAAACCCAAGAAACAGGTAGATAGGAGAATAGCATCGAAAGATGCTGTATAAGTAAGAAATGGGTGGATTGCTCATAATAAGGAAATGGAGGAAAGACTACCTAAGAAAACTTGGAGAAGTAAGACCTCCAATTAAGAAATAGATAATGGAAATGACCACTGAGATCAAGACTTGTCGTGGTCCACGCTCACTTAATGGAGCTTAAAGGATGACGACTGAACATAAGGTGGAATACACGAAATCAGACCCGAAAATCAAAAGTTCATTAGGGAATAAGGGACGAGATGAGAAATTTTAAGAAATCGAAGAATTAAAAGTGGGCAAATGTCCCAAAATAAAGAGAGTGTAGGGAGGTAAAGGGAAGGAACCTTCAAGGAATGGTAAGAAGATCGAAGGTATAACCCTAAAATGGAAGTCTCTACTTGGAAGGACATAGTAGGGAATGAAAACTATAAAAGGGAGACCTCCCCAAATAAGGAATCAATACGTAGACCAAAAATGGTCAACTCGGAATAAGGATTTGGTGAATGGTCACAAGCGAGCAAGAAAGGATGGAGGAAAGGAAAGCCCTTAAGTAAAAGACACCAATGTAAAATGGACATAAGTGAGAAAGGATCCCAATGTGTCAGTAAGCTATTAGGAAAAACGACTGTTGGAACTGGGGGAAAACCCATAAAAAAGTTGGTAAAGATTAAGTCGATAAAGGGAACCGACATGATTTTGATGTGAAGAGATTTAAAGGATAATTGGACAACATAAAAGGTAGTTGGGAAACACTATCGGGTAGTAGGAAGGAATAAAGCCATACGACTCCTAAACAGATGGAAAGGCATGAACTGTTATCAAGGATACACATTCTAGAACCATAATGGGCAAAGGTAATTCCAGAACAAATCATGCCATAAAGAATATGTAGTATCAACAGTTCCAAGAAAGGTGAACCAAGTAGGACCGAGTCCGTTAGTCAAATCTAAGAAATGGAACCAGAATGGCAGGAATCTCAAAAGATCAAATGGGGAAGTATCCCGGACAATGGTGCCAGGATCTATTGAGGACACAACTCTAAGTATAAAGGAAGCCAAGCGTGAAGCCATAAATGCTAGCAAAGGGGCATATAACCTTACCTAGGAGGACACTTATCAGGAATCCCGTAGCTCCCTAGTTATTTGGTGATCATTTTCTGTAATAGGGCCAAAACACCCAACAGACTGTACTACTCTATTAATGAACTACTCCAAATTCCTTGTCTCCCAAAAGGATGTAATCTTGTTAGGAAGATGGCCCAAGAAAAGTAACCAAACAAAATTGCGATTCCCTAGACACCACAGATATCAAGGATAAATGAATAAATCAAGGAGATTATTATACAAAGAAAGCATTACAAGAAAACCGTCATGGTAAGGAGTATAGTAGAATTTTAGGGTAACTAAGCGAGGAACAACTGATTATAAACTATAAAGGAAATAGGATATGAAATGAAGGATTGTCCCACACCATTAGGATTTAGAACAATACTTTCCAAGAATAAACACCCCACAACTATAGGAAATTCGAAAGGATACCATCCTAAGGAGCACAACTCTCGCTTGTAATTTCAACCATAGACAAGAGGAAACTTTTTGAAATCACAACAAAGTAGCAGGAAGGAAAAAAAGGGCTGATGGTAGGACCTCGATGAAACCATAAACATAATAAAAAGTAGCTGAAGAGAACTTTCCCTTAAAGAAGAAATTTCCAATGACAAGCCAAGCGTTTGACGACAAATGGGATGTCTTGGGATTTTAGGTACGACTTCCTTTGGAAAAAGTAGAGAAGTCAAATTAGAGATTCAGAGCAACATAGCAGAAGTAAGCAATCCGTGACAACAAAATAGTCAAAGAAAATAAATGACAACCTAAGGAAGACCAGGAGGTAGAAAAGACTACACCCTAAAAAGGTTAGTGAGATAGACGTTAAGGACAAGAGTACTCGAGAAACAACTACCCGAAGAAACTTAGACCAAAGGAATGGTGAGGCGAGGCAGTTAACGAACCAATACATGAAAAAACTATAATTTGAGTTCCAACAAAGAAGAGAGGGGCAGAAAGGACAAATACTCGGGAAAAGAAGGATGAAAGAAATCCTTAAAAGAACCGAAGACCAATTAACAACTAAACTCAAGTCAAGAAAGGAATATGCAAGTCTCTCACATAATGGTTAAGAAATCTTGAAATAAGGAAGATTTGTATGCTACCTAAAGAAATAGACAGGTATTGGGTACGAATGAGGATGCATATAGAGTATAAAAGATGTGTCTGCAAGATTTGAGGAGTAAAGGTAAACGGGAGAAGACGACATCAAGGAATGTCATTTAAGGGTAGAAATCCCCTAGAGCAAATGTAAAAAGGAATGTCAGGAGAAAGGGAAAGAATCCTACCAATGAAGGAAGCCTTGAAAAGACATGTGTATCCCAATTAAGAGGAAATGGAACCAACCGAAATAGAAAGAATGATAAGCTCACAAATGAAATGTTGGTTGAGATGGAAAGATCGAGTACCAAGGAAAAGTACTCATGAGGTCCTAAGAAGTAAATTAAACAAAAGGAATTATTGATGGGCGGATGGACACAATGTGGAGTGCAAGGAACCAACCCTTAATTAGGAAATGTTTTAAAGGAAGGAAGTATCGTTATGGCCCAGTGTGACCTATTTGGAGAGAGAAGGAGAACCAAGTTATAATTCCAAGAGAACCATGGATTTAAAACACAACAAAGAATGGAGAAGTAAAAAGGCCAAAAGATTGGAAAAGAAGAATGAAGGAAAATCCTTACAGAAATCGATGGCCAAAACCGGATTTATGGTTTAAAGTCTTGGGATGGTTAAGTGAACCTCACTAAGGACGAATAAGAGATTTTGAAACAAGGAGGATATGAACCCTCCTTAAATGGAAATAATTTAATGGGTTAGCATCAAAAGATGCTGTGACAAGTATGAATGAGTGGACCCATACTAAGGTAATAAATGAAAGAATGTTCAAGAAACGTTGGGAAAGTAAGTCCCCCATATAAGATGTGGCTAAGAAGGAATAACCGTAATTGGTAAGACATGCCGTAGTCCACACGCGTATAATGAAGCCTAAAGAGTAGACAGCTGAGCATAGTATTAAGTACACAAAAAAAAGATTTATAAGTTCCTCAAATAAAGAATAAGGGGCGAAATGGAATTTTAAGATGGGGAAGGATTCTAAGCGAGCAAATGCCACAATATAGAAGGAAAAGTAAGGAAAATGGAGGAAGAAACCTTCCAGGAATGGTAAGATAGTTAAGCATGTAGCTCTTAGAACGAAAGTCTCTACCTTGAGGGACATATTGGAGAATTAAATTGTAAAAAGGGAACTCCCCGAACAAGCAATAGACTGAAAAAGGGTCAAACGGGAATAATGAATTACGAAATGATCACGAACAAGTAAGAGTGGATTAAGGCCAAAGGAAAATCCTTGAATAAAGGATGCCACTAAAAAAAAGAGTAAGGACATAAGAAAATTTTTTTCGTATGTCAATAATCATCAAGGAACCCAATGATTGGAATCGAAAGGACCCAATAAACAAGTTGGGAAAGGAGGAGTAGGTAAGAGAAATCCATGTGGTTATGTGAGACATAACTTCAATTACATGATAGATGAGAGGATAACAGTAAAAACAGATAGTGGAGGAATGCTATCAAAAGAAAAGAGTGATGAAGTTATACGATCCTTGAAAGGTCGAAAAGCTAAGAGAGACCCTCAAGGAGATGTTCTAGAAATCTAATGGACAGAGACATGTCCTACAAAATGCCATGTTGTAAGGGGCATGTAAGCTCAACAATCCCAAAGAGAATATGACTCAAAGTAAAGAATAGTCGGCTAATAAGCATGATGAGGTCGAATATAAAATATATTGGACCGAAGTTATAATAGACAACGAATGGAGGAAGGGTAAAAATAGGACGAAAAAGTGATAATAAAGAAAACCATGGAAACAAGTACATAACGCTCAAAAGAGTATCGAGTTAAAGGTTTCAATGACCAAGGGGTTAACTAGACACGAGAATGGTTAGGTATCTTGGAATTTCCAGTCTTGAGTACAGAACCTTAGAGGGAAGAATGTGCTCTAAGCAAAGAAAGATATGGATCTAAGAATATACCCTGAAGTAAGGTATGTTTAGTTATGATAAACTCTATGGAGGGAGTAAATAATATAAAAGAAAAGAAATTCCTTAAGTGAAGGATGTAAAAAGGGCTAATTGAAAGAACAAGAGAAGAGTTTGCATGTTAAGCAAACACCAAAGGAACATCAAAGGAAATGATTCCTCGTGCAAGGTTGATAATTAAGTTTTGGGGATAAAACTCCTAAAAGGAGAGGAGAGTTGTAAACCCCACCCTTTTGAGCTAAGGAAAACTGGGAAAAGAACCGGTCAAACCGAGTGAGAAAATCGAACCATTTCACAAACCTGAGTATTAGGAAATGGGCAATTTGGAAATTCACAACTCTCGGGTGATCCAAAGGGTTCATAAAACCTTGGAAAAGAACCTTAGGACAATTTGGAAGAGAAAAAATAGACCGGTTTAGATGAACCAGATCCAATTGGATTGAACCAGTTTATGAACCGAGTCGGTTCATGAACCGGAACCAATAGAGAAAGAACAAATAGGGAAATTTATGGATCCCTTGTGACCCAAAGATATTTATAAACCTTGGAAAGGAACCTTAGAACAAAGTGGGAGAGAAAAACTAGACTGGTTTGGGTGAACTGGACCCAAACCGGATTAAACCGATTAAAGAATCGAGCTGATTTATGAACCAGAACCGATATAGAGAAGGTAAACCGAGAATTTTATGGACCCTAAGTGACCTAAGGAGTCACAAAATTCATGGAAATGGACTTGTGAAGGAATTGGAGATGAAAACCAAACTGGTTCAGGTGAATTGGATTCGAACCTGTTTGGACCGATTTGAACCACTATTGAATTGAATCCTAAATTCATTTTTCTAGGTGGCTTAAATAATTTAAATTTAAGATTTGAGGCCACCATTGGATAGAAAATGAATTTAGAAATTTTTAGATTTGAAAAACTCGATTGAATGAGGGGTGAACTGGGCGGTTTAAGCTTCGAACCCGGTTCGGAGGAAGTGTCGTCTTCTTCCTTCAAATGACAATACTGTTCACTCGCTGAAAAATCCAAGCAGCACCCTCGAAGAGGAAACGCCTCCATTCAATACGTTTCTGGCCATCAATGCCTATCATAATGGTGCCAATCGGATGGCCAAGATGTCCCTGAGCTTCCTATATAAAGACCCCCTCCCCATTCATCCTCTAAACACCTGGAAAGCTCACTCTTTCTTAGTTGCTTAGTTTTCTAGAAAAACTCAAAGCAGAGCTCTGATATAGGGTCATTTCTAAGCCAAAGAAAGCAAGGTCGAGTTCCTGAGAACTGGGGAGAAGTCAGCTACATGGTGGTGGCATCCATTCATTCCAAGAGTCGTCGGAGAAGCACCGGCGTGATCGAACAATGAAGGAGCTCCGACAGACCGAAGCTGCCCTATTTTGGCAGAGTTGAAATTGGCCAATTCGAGCCCTCCTCAGGCCAAACAAGCACTCTCGACACTTCCTCAGCCCTAACACGACCGAATTAGGACCGAAAGTTAAGCTAATTCGGCTCCCCTTTGTAATTTCCGACCAGTGTAGAGAGAGAGTCGACCAAATTTCAATGAGAAATTCTAATCCAATTTGACATCAATTGATGTCGTTCTTGATCCTAGAAAGAACCTCTGAAGGAGAGCTACCTGCCTAGAAAGAAAGCTCAGACTGTCACGCCCTCACCGGTGAGTAATCGAAGCTTTCTCTCTCTGCAGTTTATTTTTCGGCGAAGCTTCGTTTGAGCTAGTTTTGGCATTAAAAATCGCGATTCAAAGTTATTTGGAATTGTATGAACATGGAGAAACTCAATTTCAACTTCAATTTCAACAATTAGAGGTTTTGATCGGTGAATTTGATAAAATTAAATTCGGTTGTGTTAAAGAGTTAAAATTCGGGAAATTGGAGATTTTCAAAAAATTCAAGGGACCAAAATGAAATTTTCTAAAATTGAGGGTCCATTGGGCATGTTAAGAATATTAGAGGGCCAATTGAGAAATTTTGGAATTTTGGGGGTAAAATTTACCATTTTTGTAAAGGAAGGGCAAAATGGTAATTTTGGAAAAGTTGAGGGACCAAATTGGAAATTTGGGAAATTAAACTGTCTTTATGAATTTGAATAAATGGAGGTCCTAAGATAAATTTTAAAAAGTTTTGGGACTCAGATTGGAGGAAAAACCCGGCAATAGGGACTTAAATTTAATGAAAAATATCTTTAGACACCTAATTGCAAATATATAGGAAGTTGGGTTTTCTCATTCATTTGGAACGAATGATGGCTAATAGGCCAAATAATAGTGAACAACTATGTTCATGTCATTTAAGAGAATGAGACATCGGGAATGCCAACCGGGATAAGCTCACGTGAAATCAAGGAACCGGTCTAGTGGAATTCACGGCATTAACGGGGGAGTGGGAATTTTATATCATACCTGGTTGGGAATGATAAGTATATTGGAATGAAAACCCACTACTATTTAGTATTTTAAACATCACAACTTAGAAGAGTGATGTGAAAACCATATGAAAAAACTACTTACTGGTCGTAAGTAGATCATACCCAGTTGATATGATGAAACTTCCTCGAAGAAAGTTGAAAACCTATTCATCGGTTATGAGCGGAGACGTCCTTATACCTGATCGGTATAATGGACAGTTGAAAATATATCTTGTCGGAAGTGCTCTCCCCTGACTATGTGCCAATGCTTAAACTATTTGGGAGACCTTCTTGACTGGAGCTCGAATAGCTCTTATAGGTCGGGGGCCTCGGTTTTGGAACTTGGGGGCTAATATGCCCGATTTTGAAAATCTCGTACAGTGGGCCCAAGGCTAGTTGGCACGAGCAAAAGCCTATAAACAAACATGCATTATATGCCATAAAACTTTAAATAAAGGAATTGTTTGGACATGGTACCAAGACATGACCTACATACTCAGTCAACTAGCGGCAATGCGACACGATAGGTTAACGGACCAGTCAAGACAAACAACTGTAGGTTGAGTTGAGGGTCGGGGCCGTTGGACCAGTGGCACCACAGATTATATGGTATGATAAGAAAATATTAATTGTACACGCATTGTGATTACGAGACTGTTAAGATGCTCAAGAGGGGTAGTGATGCGTCCTAAGGGCCCTAGACGACTTGGTGAGTATAAGGGCAGTTCGCCGTACCAGGTGACTGTACGAAATTTGGAGTAGCACCAAGCGCATGAGAGCGAGGTGGGGATGAGATGAGTTCTCTATCCTCATACGAACATGAAGAATTGATTTCATGATTGAGGGTCGTATGTCGCAAACATCCACTCATTCTTAGGGTAGAAGTGGACGTACTTCTATCTGGGTGGTCGGTAAAGTCGCTCCAAAGCCACAAGTGGGCTCAGTGGACGTACTGACCTACGAATGTGTGTTTATCCTTCATGATAAAGGATATGTGTTGGGTGATGACTTACCATGATTAAATAAAGAAATGGTGGTAAAAATCAAGCTTTGAAATCAAAGGACTTTTGAAAGAAAGGAGTCTGGCACACTCCAAAACAAATCTTTTTCCTAAAGTTAATAGTTTTGAAAACCCATTCATTGAGTAGTCGTACTCACCCCCTACCTTATATCTCTTTCAGGAAATTCTAGAAAGCCTACCCTTAAAAACCATCAACTAAGACGCCTGTGAGACATGTATGTAATCAATTAAAATGTTATACAATTTTGATTTATGTTATTTTGGGAAAAAGGTGCAGGTTTAAAGGATGCCTTACTCTTTACGGTCTATGTCACGCCCCGACCCGGTTTGGTCGGATCCCCGTGATCGACCCGCCAATCTCCCGGTTTATTAAAGGATTTTCCCTTATCGTAAATCGTAAAGAGTAAGGCATCCTTTAACTTGCACCTTTTTCCAGGAATAGCATAATCAAAACTGTATGAAATTTAAAACTTTACATACCTGTCTAATAGGCATCTTAGTTGACGGTCTTTAAGGGGAGGCTTTCCGGGATTTCCTGAAAGGGATATAAGGGAGGGGGTGAGTACGACTACTCAGTGAATGGGTTTTTAAAAGCTTTTGACTTTTAAGAAAAACATTTATATGAAGTGTGCCAAACTCCTTTGTTTTCAAAAATCCCATCATTTAAAAATTTGGATTTTTCCATTATTTCTTAGTTACCACGGTGTGTCATCACCCAACACACATTCTTCATCATGAAGGTTACACACATTCGCAAGTCAGTATCACTACTGAACCCGCTAGTGGCTTCGGAGCGACTTTTCCTGCCACCCGGATAGAAGTACGACCACTTCTACCCTGGGAATGAGTGGATGTACGTGACATCCTACCCACAATCCCGAAATCACTTTTTCATGTCTGTATGAGGACAGAGACCTCATCCTGTCCCCACCCCAGTCTCATGCGCTTCGTGCTACTCCAGATTTTGCACAGACACCTGGAACGACGAACTGCCCTTATAGCCACCAGGTCATCCAGTGCCCTTAGGACGCATAACTACCCCTCATGGGCGTCTTGATGATCCCGCACTCACAGTGCATGCACAAACAATGTTTTCTTATATTTCCATGTAATCTGTGGTGCCACTAGTCCAACGGCCCCAACTCTCAACTCATCCCGCAGCTATTTGTCTTGACTAGTCCGTTGACCTGTCATGCCGCACTACCGCTAGTTGACTGAGCATGTCGGTCCTATCTTGGTACCATGGCCAAACAATTCACTTATTAAGTTTTATGGCACATATATCATGTTCATTTACGAGCTCCTGCTCGTGCCAACTGGCCTTGGGCCCACTGTACGAGATTTTCAAAATCGGGCATTTAGCCCCCATGTTCCAAAATCGAGGCCCCGGGCCTATTAGAGCTATTCGAGCTCCCGTCGAGAAGGTCTCCCAAATTATTTAAGCATTGGCACACAGTCAAGGGAGAGCACTTCCGACAAAAATAGGTTTTTACTATCCATCATACCGACCGGTGTAAGGACATCTCCATTCATAACCGATGAACGGGTTTTCAACTTCCTTTGAGGAAGTCTCATCATACCAACCGGGTATGATCTACTTACAACCCGTAAGTAGTTTTTTTCGCATAACTTTCACATCACTTTCTCTAAGTAGTGATGATTAAAATACCACTAAACAATAGATTTTTATATTGAGGAACTTATCATCCCCAACCGGGTATGATGTTAGTAAACCCACTCACCCGTTAATGCCATGAATTCCACTAGACTGGTTCTTTGTATTCACGCGAGCTTGTCCTTGCTGGCATTCCCAGTAATTAACGTTCCTACACGATATGAACAACCATGTTCATTATTACTCGGCATAACAGCCTTCATTCATTAATGAATGAGAAAACCCAAACTTTTAGTTATTTGCAATTAGGTCCCTAAAGTTATTTCTCTTTAACTTTAAGTCCCTAATGTCGGTTTTTCCTCAAATTGAGTCCCGTAACTTTTAAAATTTATCGTGGGACCTCAATTTATTCAATTTCACCAAAAAGGGGTTTAATTTTCCAAATTTCCAATTTGGTTCCCCAATTTTTCCAAAATTACCATTTTGCCCTTCTTTCACAAAAATGGTAAGTTTTTCCCCAAAATTTCCTCAATTGGTCCTCCAACATTATTTTCATGCCCAATTGAGCCTCAATTTCATAAAATTGTATTTTGGCCCCTTTGAATTTCAAAAATTCCCAAATTTTCCTCCAATTTCAACTCTTTAACACTACTGAATTTGATTTCATCAAATTAACCAATCAAACACTTCTAATTATTGAAATTGGAGTTGAAATTGAGTTCATGTATGTTCATACGATTCTAAGAAACTTTAAATCGTAGATTTTAACGTCGGAACGAGCTCAAACGGAGCTTTGCCAGAAAACAGACTGTAGAGAGAGAAAGCTTCGATTACTCACCGGTGAAGGCACGACAGTTCGAGCTTTTGATCTGAGCAGATAGGTCTCATCTTGAGGTTTATCCTAAAATTAAGTATTGTATCAATTGATGCGGAATTGGATTAGAATTTCATCATTGAAATTCGGTTGACTCTTTCTCTAGCACCAATCGAAAATTATAAAGGGGAGCCGAATTGGCTTACCTTTTGGTCCTAATTCGGCTGTGGAAAGGTTGAGGAAGTGTTGGGAGGGCTTGGTTTGGCCTGAGGAGGGCTTGAAATGGCCGATTTCAGCTTGGCCGAAATAGGGTAGCTTCGGTCCGCCGGAGTTGCTTCACTATTCCATCATGTTGGCACTTCTCCAACGATTCTTGGATTGACTAGAGTTTGCTATCAGATAGTTGTCTTCTCCCCAGTTCTAAAGAGCCCGACCTTTGTTCAAGTCGAAGCTCTGGTTCGAGCTTTACCGGGAAATGGAGTAGTAGAGAGAGAGAGAGAGAAGTGTTCAGGTGTGAGGAGAATGAAATGGGTGAGATTTATTACTAGTATTAATATTACCATAAATTATTGGTATTAATTCCAATAATTTAATTTTTGTATTAATTCTAATAATTTAATTTCGGTAATAAATTATTGTATTAATTTCAATAATTTAATTTAGGTATTAAATTATTGGTATTAATTTCAATAATTAAATATATTTTAATTGATGGCTATTTATGATAAGCCGTTTTGCATAAAAAAATTTTACCGAAATTTCGGGTTACAAAAAATCACATTTCCCAAGAGGTCACCCATCCTCACACTACTCTCAAGTAAGCATGCTTAACTTTGAAGTTCTTATATAATCTAGTTCACCTAAACCAATTTGGTTTTTGTTTTCTAGTTTGTCTTAAGTTTCTTTTCCAATGTTTAATAAATCGTTTGGATCAACCAAAAGTTGTAAATTTTCATATTGCCTATTCCCAAATGTAAACTGGTTTGGTTTTTCTTATTCGGTTTGACCGGTTCTTTTCCCGGTTTTCCTTAACTCAAATGTGCGGGGTTTACAGTCTATAATAAGGGGAAAACCTTTAATAAACTGGGAGAGTGGTGGGTTGATCACGGGGATCCGACCAAACCGGGTCGGGGCATGGCATTATAAGTGTGGACAAGTAGGACACATGGCAAGGGTCTGTCCCACACCCGGAGGATCTAGGGAAATACATCCTAAGAACCAAACCTCCTCTACTACCGGGGTCTGAAGGGATGGAAAATAGGAGGACACCCCAGGAACTAAAACTACAACTAGGAATTTCAACCTCACCCAAGAGGATGCTTATCAAGACCCTAGTATAGTAAAGGGCACTTTCCGACCTTCCCTTTTAACTATCTCCCTCGAAGAGGGGACAAAGCCCCAAACGTATTGTATTCCTTTCCATTGATGAATAAATATCCAAGTTTTAAATACTTTTATCTCTTGAATCTTGATACAAACCTAAAAGCTCATATGTTATGCCTGACCCAGTTTGGTCGAATCCCCGTGATCAACCCACCGCTCCCTTGGTTTAAGAGGGATTTCCCCTTTTTTTTAATCAGGAGGAGCCAGGTGTAAATTCAAACCTTATTCCCTAGAATAGCATAAATCAATCTAATGCAAGCTTAAAAGAGAATTAAGCATACCTGACAGAGGGTACATCTTCTTGTTCTATTTCATTATATTCCCTTACACCTGAAAAGGGGCAAAAAGGGAGAGGGTGAGTTCTACAACTCAGTGAGTGGGTGTTGGGAGTGAGTTTTCAAAATAATTTTATCCAAACCATCCAAGGTTATCATTTTCCTTATAAAAGATTTTCCTAAATTTTGATTTTCAAAACCAAACCTTTTTCTCTTTTTCCATATTAGGTGTGTTTAGCTCTATTAGCCCATCCCCTTGCTTCTGGAGGCGTTTAGCAAACAAACACACGCCCATCATCAGGAAGGGTACACACATTCGTAGGTGCAGTCCGTCTACTACACCCACTTGTGAATCGAAGCGTCTTTACTGTCCACAAAGATAGAAGCTCATCCACTTCTACCTTGGGTCTGAGTGGATGTTCTCGACATCTGATCCTCAGACTTGAATGTCACTCCGTGTTTGTATGAGGACAGAGACCTCATCTCGACCCCACCCCGGTCTCATGCGCAAGAAGCTACTCCGAGTTTCAAGACTAACTGGCACGACAAACTGCCCTTATCTCCACCATGTCGTCTAGTAGCCCTTAGTACCTATCACTACCCCCTAGGCATCTTGATGGTCCTGTACCACAAGTGCATGCACAAACAAGAGTTTTCACATATTAGCCATCATCTTTGGTGCCAACGGTCTAACGACCCCGATGCTCAACCTGACCTGCACCTATTTGTCTAGACCGGTCCGTCGACCTGGCCCTGACGCACTACCGCCAGTCCATCGAATAGTGTTGGTCCTAGTTCAATACCATGGAAAAATCATACAACCAATTTCATTAGAAATTTTCATGGCTCTTTCTTAAACAAGTTTGTTTACGAGCTTCTGCTTGTGCCCACTGGCCTTGGGCCCACTGCACGTGATTTTCCAAAATTGGGCATTTAGCATCATGAGTTCAAAAATCGAGGCCCCTGACCTATCTGTGTTGTTTTAGCTCACATCAAGAAGGTCTCCCAAATGTTTTAAGCATTGGAACATAGTGAGGGGAGAACACTTCTGACAAAAAAAAATCATTTTTCAACTTCATCACAGCAACCGGGTGTGATGATGTCTTCGCTTATAACCGGTAGGTGGATTTCTCCTTTCCTTAAGAAAACTCATCATACCAACCAGTATGATTATCTCTCCTTACAACCAGTAAATAGGTTTATTCATTGAAAAGTAGTTATCATCATTCCAACTGGGTATGAAGTATAAATGGTCCCACTCACCCGATGATCGTGACGTGTTCGTCCCTAGACAGTTTTCCAAGTCCATGCTAGCTTTTCCTTGCTAGAGTTCCCGTCTCTCATGTCCCTACATAATTTGGGCATCCTTATCAATTAAGGTTTGGCAAGACAACCATCATTTTCTCACATATGAGCAACTAGGCTCAAAATTGTTGGTTTATCACACTTAGGACCCCAGGGCTTTCAAAATTCCACTTTGGGCCCTCAATTTACTCAAAATTCTGTAAGGGGCTCAAGTTTCCCAAATTTTCAATTTTGTCCCCATATTTTTTGAAATTACAATTTTGCTCCTACTTTCCAAAAATGACAATTTGGCCCCAAATGTTCCGAAAATTGACCAATTGGTCCCCTAACATCTTTCTCATTGCTTTCAATTTTGAAAAATTACATGAAGTTCCCTCAATTTTTAGAAATCCCCAATTTTCCCCAAACTTTTTCCCCTAATTCTCCCCTTCAAACTGACCGAATTTAATTTCTTCAAATTGGCAATTCAATCGGGGTTAATTGCTCCAATTGATGATATGGATCAGTTCCTATATTTTCATACGATTCAATTGAGCTTTGAATAGCATGATTTGGTTCTGAAACAAGCTCAAACGGAGTTTTGCTGGAAAAATATTCGTAAAGAGAGAAAGGTTCAAAAGCTTACCATCGGAGGTGCGGCGTTCTGAGCTTTCAATTTGGGGAGGTAGCACTCGTCCTAAGGTTCCTTCTAGGATCAAGAATTGCAACAATTGATGTCCAAATGAGGGTGAATTTGGTTAGTGAAATTCAACACTTTCTCTCTCTAACACCAATCTATAACGACGGAGGGCCGAATTGGCTTACATTTCAGTTCTATGGAGGTTTTAGGGGTGTTAGAGAAGGTTGGTTTAGCTAGAGGAGAGCTGAATTCGAATTCAGCTTGGCCAAAACAGGGCAGCTTCTGTCCTTTGGAGCTTCTTCACTATTTGATTCCGTCGACACTTCTCTAGCAGTCCTCAGGTTGAAAGGAGGTTGCTATGAGGTAGCTGACTTCCCATGGAGTCTATAGGACTCGATCTTACCTTTTGAGGCTAAGAAAAAGGCCTAAGTCGGAGCTCTAGTTCAAGCTTCATTGAAAAATGGAACAGTTAAGAGAGAATGGCAATTTGAGGTGTGTGGAGGATGAATGGAGAGGAGCTCTTTATATAGGGAGCTCGGGGATCCTCTGCCCGACCACTTTCCATTTTGGTCGAGCTTATCCCCGCCTGAAAATGGCGTGATCGGAGCGGTTACACCTTCGCTGGAGAAGGAAGTTTTCTATATTTATGAATAGTGTTGTCATCTTGAGGAAGAAGACAACACTGTTTCGAACTAGACTGGACCGGTCCGACCGGGTTTAATGTCGAAAATTGGCTGGTTCAGGCCCAATTCAACCGATTTTCTCAAAATTAAAAATTTCTAAATTAATCTAAATTTATCCTCTATGTAATGGTGACTTTAATGTCCAAATTTGAACATTTTTAGCCACCAAGAAAAATGAATTTAGAAATCCGTTCATGTATGGTTTAAACGAGTTCAATCCGGTCCAAGTTTGGTTCACTCTAAACCAGTCTGATTTTCTCTTTCCATTTGTTTCAAGGTTCTTTTCCATGATTTTTTTTACACTTTGAGTCACTTGAGATTTGCCAATTTCCCATTTTGCCCTTTCTTTATTGGTTTGGGTTCGTTAACCGGCTCGATTTTCTCTTTTGAATTGACCAGTTCTTTTCTCGGTTTTCTTATCTTTGAAATGGCGAGGTTTACAACTCTCCCCTCCTTTTTGGGGTATTGTCCCCAAAACTAAGTCAGCAATCCTATGCATCGGGAGTGACTTCCCTTGGTGTCCTCTTGGGGTTTGCTTAGCATGATATCACTTTGGTTGTTCCTTTCCCTAAGTCCTTTAGCTACACACTTAAGGGTATCTCTCTTCCTTTCCATTTCCACCCTCCCCATGGAGTGTATTACGATTAGTTATGTTTTAATCCCCAATCCCAAGGTACCTCCTTAGGTCCACTTCTTACTCTTCCTTGGGTAAGACTCTTCTTCTGAAGGGTTCTTATTCATGTCATTGAGTTGGATGTTCCACAAACGTCTGATCTTCTCAATTTCCATTTATTTCCTTGATCGTTGAGGCTCTTTAGCTCAACATCCTTTGTTTATTACAACTCCAGTCCAAGTTTTTATGTTTGACCTAGTCATGCTTAACTGACTGACTCTTTCTCTTACTTGAGCCACATTTTCCTGGGACTGTTGAACCTACATGTCCATTACAATATGACATGTTCTAGAACTTATCTTTGTCCATTATAATATTCTAGAAACTTTACTGGATGGTTATTCTCAACTTTCCAACTTTTCGAGGATCGTATCATTTCATCCTTCATGTTCATCTGGTAGTATTCCTCAATGACCTTCACCTTTATCCAATCATCCTTTTTCCTTTGGTGTCATGTCTTTCATAATGGTGTCAATTTTCCTTATCTATTCGTCCTTTACCAACTTCCTTATCGGTTTTCCCTGGTTCTAACCATAAGTTTTCTCGATGACTTACTGACATGTTAGGGTTCTTCCTTTCTTAGGTCATTTCTCATTTCTAGTGACATTCTTTACCTAATGACTTTCCCTTTTCTTAATCCACTCTTTACTCGCTCATGGCCATTTCATGTTTCTTTATTCCGAGTTGATCCGTTTCATTTTACGTGTCGATTGCTTTGTTTGGGGAGTTCCCTTTTTACAGTTTCATTCTCTACTATGTTCTTCAAAGTAGAGGCTTTCACCTTAGGAGTTACATGTTCAACCTTCTTACCATTCCTTGAAGATTTCCTTTCTTCATCTCCTTACACCCTTTCTATATTGGGGTATTTGCTCGCTTTCAATCCTCCATTGTCTTAAAATCTCCATTTCATCCTTCATTTCCTATATGAGGACTTCTAATTATTGGGTCTTATTTCGTGTACTCCATACTATGCCCATTCGTTCACTCTTTAGGCTACATTAAGCGAATGTGGACCACAACCAGTCTTGATGTCAGTGGTCATTTCCTTTACTCACTCCTTAACTGGAGTGCTTACTTCTCCAAGGTTTCTCAGATATTCTTTCGTCTATTTCCTTGTTATGGGTAGTCTACCTCTTTCTTACTTGTACAACATCATTTGATGCCATCTTCCTACTTACCCATTCCTTAGATTTAACTTACTCTTTAGGTTTGGGTATACTTTCCTTATAATTGGTCTTTTATCCCAACTTGCATCCCTTTTGCGATTTTTACCTTCTATTCCACCTGAATTAGGTTTATTTCTCCTTCGTAGGGGTATGTATGCCTCTCTAAGGCTCCCTTCCTTGGTACGCTTCCTCCTCTCTTTTCGGATTTCCTCTTTCCTTCATCTTCTTGGGTATCTATCATTAGGTTACCCTCATGACATCCTTTGCTTTCATCCTCTTCTATTTACCCTTACCTTGGGGAATCTTGAGGGCACATCATTTGTACCCTATCATCATTTTAACTTGCATCCCCGTATCAATCTTATTTATTTTAGGGAGGTATTCAGATCCTCTTTGTTTCAATGTTTCTTCATCACCTTGCTAGAGGCTTACTTAATTCTTCTTATGGCTTAAGTTTGGTCCTTAATCCATTTTCGACAATTGGTTCTTTAAGGATTTCCTTCATCCTTCTTTCCGACGTTGGGCCTATTCACTTCTCCCTTCTTTGCTAGGGTTTAAATCCATGGTTCTCCCAAGGATTAAAGATGGGCGAATGCACTAATATGAAAAGGGTGTAAGGATATGAAAGAAAAAAAACTTCAAGGAATGGTAAGAAGGTGAAACGCTTAGTTCCAAAGATGAAAGTCTCTAATTTGAAGGACGAGAGAAGAGAATGGGACCAACAAAAAGGAACTCCCCAAGGTAATTCCAAGGAATCAATAAGTATACTATAAGGGATCAAATGGGAGTGAAGGGAGAGTAACCACGAAATGGTCACAAATGAGTAAGGATGGACTAAGAAACGAAAATCCTTAGGTAAGGATGCCTTCAATTATGAGCATTCGATACTAAAAAGGGTATGAATCACCAGAGATAGAGATCTACAAGGCAAGTTGAGAAGTGATTGGGAAACTCGATATTGGAATTGAGAATGCCCAATAAGGAGGTTAGTGAGGGACGAGTAAATAAGGAAAACCCAAACAGTCATGAAAGGCATGATGTCTAAGATAAAGGAAAATTATGTGCATGTAAGAGAAGCACAAAATGGAAACGAGTGGTAAAACACTCAAACAACGTGAGAAGAAGAGTATGGGAACACTATCTAAGGAAGGAAGTGAAAGAATTCAATACTGGGAAGTCTGGATTTCAAAATAGGAAGGATTACGAGGGTAGTGCAAAATAACCAAAAGATGGAGTTATGAACATTGGATGTCAGGATAATATTCAAGGTAGTTAAGAAACACTACTAGGTGGTAAGGAAGGATGGAATCCGATGACCCATAAAGGATGAGTAAGTTGGGAATAGATATCAAGGAGAGGCCCTAGAAGTATAATGTATAGAGTCGATTCCAAAACTTGTTATGCTACAAAGGATAGGAAAATACCAAAAGTTCCAAGAAGGTGTGACTCATGTGAGGAAGAGTCGTTAATCCAAGCAAGAATTTGAGTGGACCGAAGTTATAATAAATAAAGAATAGATAAAAGGACCATTTTGAACTCCCAACCCAGTGATATGGGTAACGTTTGGGATGAAAACCTCAAGAGGATGAGACCTACCCCTAAGTGACATATGAATTGGACCTAAGAAAATACATTTGGGCAAGTGGGTAAGACAAGCAGATCATAATGATCCCATGGAGTAAGCAGATATTTGAGGGGAAGATAAATCCTTTAAATACGTTCTCTAAAGGACTAAGGGAAAGAGTAACCATAGTGATATTTTGCCCAGGGAAAAAGCATATAAGTAAGGAAACACTCAAAGAAAAAGGAAATGGGAGGTCGGATCACCATGGAATCTTCTCCTCAAGTATGATTACCAAATTACGCCATTAAGAGTGATAGAAAAATAATTGATAAGACAATAGATGCCCCCGGTCAATAGGAGAGCGACATGTTTCCCCGGTAAATAGGAGAGCGACATGTTTCCCCGGTCAATAAGAGAGCGACATGTTTCCCCGGTCAATGGTCAATGTCGGAGAAGCCTCGTCAACAAAGTTGACCAATGAGGAACTGACATGTGGTAAGGATGTCACGCCAGCATCTGACAAGGATGTTAGAGAAATGATCGACCAATTAAAGGTCGACGCATGGTAGTGCCACGTCGGATGACCTCAGCCAATCAGTGGCTAACACATGGCAGTGGCATTGTGCACCAGGAGGGAAAACAAACACATTTAAATCAGCTAATCAGAGGACGCCATGTGTCACGATCAATGGCTAACTGAACATAGTCACTAGCCACGTTTAAATGAGCGGCCAAAGGGAGGCCGCCACGTGTCCGGTCAAAGGCTGTAAGTAGGAAGTCATGTCAGTAAAACCAGCCAATCACGGAGCGCCATGTGGTAAGTCCGCACTTGCAAATCTCACACGCACAACATAGTGTCGTCGTCTACCTTTAGATGGGTAGGAGAGAGAAAGCCAAAATGGTCGCATTTTTCCCACAGCCAATAAACCCCTCCGACAAGGTATTAAATCAGAGAGTTAATGGCCAATCGATGGAGTAATGGATAGAACGGTCAGTCCCCGAGCTCCCTATATAAAGAGCTCCTCCCCATTCGTCCTCCTTATCCCTCAAATGCTCGGAGAAGAAGAAGTGTTCATTTTCTGATGAAGCAAGAACCAAAGCTCCGACTTGGGCACTTTTCTCCACCTGTGAAGGAAAATTCAAGCTCTCTAGAATCCTGAGGAAGTCAGCTACATGACTGCATACTCCATTTAGCTCGAGGATCACTGGAGAAGCGCCAGTGAGCTCGCACAATACCTTTGCTCCTTGGTAGTCTACAACTCGAACTAGTCAAGCTCAATTCAAGCCACCCTTAGGCCAACTCTGACCAAACCAAGCTACCCAGACCAACCCTAGCCTTCTCTCAGTTGCATTGCTAAGTCCCCTCCGCTGTCCTTCGCTAAAATTCACTATTAATAATCAGTTTTTCCTGCAAACTAAGTTGAGAAATTCACACTACTTAGGCCACCAATTGAGGAACGGTTTGATCTAGGGAGGATCCCCATAAAGTGAGCAATTCAGTGGAATCAAAAGCTCCAGTCACCAGACCCTCATTGGTGAGTAATCGAAGCTTTCTCTCTCTTGGACGATTTTTTTGGTAAAGCTTCATTTGAGCTCATTTCTAAGCTAAATCAAGTGATTTAAAGCTTGGAATGAATCATGGGACATAGGGAAGATGATTAAAATCATCATACAGGACAATTAGCTAAGTTTGGGTGGTCAATTTGATGAAACATGGATTCGGGGGTCAAAATGCAATTTTTGAAAAAGTGGGCAATTTGGGGATTCTTTGAAAATTGGGTGTCAAATTGAAATTAAAGGAAAATTGGGAGACTCTTATGAAATTAACTTCCAATTGAGGGATAGTTGGTAATTTTGATGAAATTGAGGTCTAATCGGTGATTTTTGGAAAAATTGGGGACCAATTGTTAATTTTGAAGAAATTAAGGACCAATTGGTAATTTTGGGAAAATTAAGTGCCTAAGAGGAATATTGGAAACCTTAGGTACTTAATTAAAAATAAATTGAGCATTAGGGACCTAAAGTCAAAATTATAAACTTTAAGGACCTAATTGCATTAAGGCATAAATTAAGGGCTTATATGTAAATACATGGAAGTAAGAGTTCTTTTATAACAAACCTTACTTATGTGAATACTCGAACTATGGAGCTTGTCCCCTCAGACTAAGGAAACTGGGAGGAGAACCGACACTATTGTTAAAAATCGGGCCAATTTAATCAATAGAAAATAGTAAAGAAGGGTTAATGTGAGAAATTGGAATATCCCAAATGACAAAAAAATCTCAAAAATTGTGAGGGAGAGGCGGGAAGTGGAATTGAGGAGAGAATTGGAAATGACAACCTCAATAATTCATTTTTCGAGTTGGCTTAAAAATGTCAATTTTTTAAATTAAGGCCACCATTAGATAGAAAATGAATTTAGAAATTTTTAAATTTTAGAAAACATGTCAAATCGGGTCTAAACAAACCGATTTTTGAATTCGGGACAGCGAACCCGATCAGACCAGATCGGTCAACAAACTAGACTAGTCAACGGTCAATGGTGCCCCAGCAGCAGCCACGTAGACATGGACAGCCAATAGAGGTTGCCACGTGTCTGGTCAATGGCTAGCGAGCGACCCGTCAGCCTACCACGTAGACACGAGCACCCAATAAGAGGCCGCCATGTGTCAAGTTAACTAGTCAATGGCTGATGCGGTGGCTGAATTGACCTCTACGTCATAAAAATTGACTAATCACAGCACGCCATGTGGCACTCCTGCCACATCATCATCTTCAACCTTAGTCCGCCGACAAAGAAGAGAGAGAGGCTGAAAATGCTGGAGTCTCTAGTGACTCAAAAATCTTTCCGGTCAGGTCACCCACAGCTAAGTCTCACACCGGTCGGTAGCCTTAATAGTTTTCGAGCTCCCTATATAAAGAGCACCCTCCCATTTATCCTCCTCACCTCTTAGGCACTCTCTAAAGACAAGAAGGATGAATTTAAAAGAGTTAAGGACCCAAGAAGGATGATTGGAAACTCTTGGGGCTTAAAAGAGACTAAGGGGCAATCAGGGACCTAAGTGCAATTAAGGCAAAATACGAGGCCTGTGCAAATATGATAAAGTGTGCGACCTCTTAGTCACCACATCCTAATATAGATGTTCATGCCATGTAGGGGCAAACTACCCAAGTGCTAACCCCAGAAGCACACCGTGGAGCCAAACTCCATCGGCACAACCTCGCTGAGATCACCGGATGAGTGGGAATTGGTATAATGTCCATTCCGGTTGGAATTACAGTTCAATTTGGAAAATTATTTTCTCAGAATTAGTCTCCCTTGACTGGGTGACTTTGCTTAAAATATTTGGGAGCTAATTCTAGGGCTTAGGCTCGATATGCATGTGGGCCCAAGGTCGATGGACATGGGTATGGACCTGTCCAAAACTAGCATGTGATGAGTAATGCTAAAAGATCCAATTAATGGGAAATTGTGTGTGATACCCACCGAGCCATGTCTGAGTTGTTGGGATTAATAGGCCAAACAGCTGCTCCACCGAAGCCAGGTCGTTGAACCTGTTAGTCTAGTACACGTGGACCGAAGCCAAGCCAAACAGACTATTACACTAGAGGGCCAAAGATAATGGCTATAACTTAAAAGACTCTTGATTGTATATTCACTGTGTGATTCGGGCCATCAGGACACCTGGCATGAGATAGGGATGGATCCCAAGGACTACTAGATGACCCAAGATGCATAAGGGTGGTATGGCATCTAGTAGGTCGAGAAGCTCGAGGAGCTTCCTACGCATTGAGATCGAGGCAGTAGGGGAAAGGAGGTTTTGTACCACAAGGTGGACACGGTGAAGTGATCAGGGTTTGAGGGTCAGACTATTGATGTCCACTCAAACCCAGGGTAGAGGTAGCTAACCTCTATCAGGGTGAACCGTAAAGTGATTTGGTCCACAAGTGGAATGGCCAAGGACTGTTTTGCAAACATGTGATCCCTCCTATGAGAGGAGGGTAGTTAATGCATGGATAATATGTAAAAAAATGATAAATGGATAATTAATGGGTGAAGCAATGAAGTAAATTAATCATTATAGTAGTTTTCCTCAATCAGTATATGTATACTCATTCCCCTCCTCTCACCCTTTCAGGTCTAAGACAAAGATGGAAAGTTCCAGGACAAACTTGGGCCCTCAAGGTACGTTCCCTACCCCAACTTATAGTAAGGGTTTGAATGTAGACACACCTTTACCTTCCCTGTATCATTAAGATAGGAATACTCCAATGATGTAGGAAAGGGTGGTGAGTTGATCATGAGACCTCAACAAAATTGGCTCTAGGCATAATACGAACCATGTAGGAACTAGTTGTGCGAGTACTTGTGTAGAGGAGCACATGAGTGATTGGATTCCAGCTGGGATGAACACATCATAGTTACCCAGTGAGTGGGGTTTCCAACATCATGCCTGGTTAGGGTGATAAGCACATTTTTTGTTTTGAAACAAATCAGGCCCAAGGCCCAGTTTTGGAAGAACTTGTGAGTGAGATTTCCAACATCATACCTAGTTTGGGTGATGAGCACCATATTAAATTTGAAAACTGTTTTCCAAGAATAGTATCCCATGACTGTGTCTCAATCTTAGTGCGAGGAAGCTCCCAGAGCTTCTTGACATACTAGACCAGACTACCCTTATGCTTCCTGGATCGTCCGACAACCCTTGGGACCATCACTACCTTGTACTAGGTGTTCTAATGGTCGCGCATCACATTGCATGCACAATCAAGAGTCTTTTTTCATTTATAGCCATAATCTTTGGCCCTCCATCTTAAGGTTCTGTTGGCTTGGCTTCAACCCATGCATACCAACCCAACAGGTTCGACAACCTAGCTTCAGCTTAGCCGCTATTCGGCCCAACAAGCCCAACATCCCAACCTTGGCTTAGTAGTTATCACACCACATTATCCATTATTAGGACTTTTAGCAGTTCATAACATGCTCATTATGAATGGGTCCATACTCGTGTCCATCGGCCTTGGGCACAATTGTATCACTAAGCCTAAGCCCTAAAATTAGCCCCCCAAATATTTTAAGCAGAGTCATGCAGTCAGGGGAGGCTAATTCCGAGAAAAATCATTTTTGAGGCAAAGCCATCATACCAATCGGAATCGATGTTGTAGAGTTCTGACTCACCCGGTGACAACGACATGGTCATCCCGGTGAGAGCTCATTCTATGATGCGCTCCCTTGCACTGGTACTTGGGAAATCAGCTCTTACATGGTACGAGTATCCATATAAGGAGAATTGGCATAAGAGGTTGCATACTTTCGTGTATTTGCGCATAGGTCCTCCCATTATGCCTTAATTTCATTTAGGTCCCTTAAAGTTTGTAACTTCACAATTAGGTCCCTAATCTTCTTTAATCTCAATTAAGTCTCTAGGACTTACAATTATCCCTCATAGGTATCTAATCTTCCAAATGCTTCTCGATTTTTCCAAAATTGTCAATTGGTCCTTAAATTTCCTAAAAAATCCCAAATGGGTCCTTAAATTTCCGAAAATTCCCAATTGGTTCCCCATTTCATCCAATTTGCCCAATTGAACTTCAATTTGGAGTTAATTTCATGAAAATCCCTCGAATTTCTTTAATTTTTAATTTGGCCCCCAATTTTTCCCAAATCCCTAAATTCCCCAATTTTTCAAAAAATTGTAATTTGGTTCCCAAAACATCAATTTGTTAAATTCATCAAAACTTAGTCAATTGTCACCATTCATGATCTAAATCATTTTCTCTATGTCTCCCTCATCATTTCAAGCTTTGGATCGCTCCATTTGGCTCAGAAATGAGCTCAAACGAAGCTTTGCCAGAAAACTCGGTCTAGATAGAGAAAGATTTGATATCTTACCGATGAGGGTTCGATGATCGGAGCTTTTTACATCACTGAATTAGTCTCCTCATGGGGATCCTTCCTTAATCAAACCACGCCTCAATTGGTGGCCTGAGCAGTGCAATCCATGGTAGCTGATAGGGCTACCAGCTGGCATAGCACTAGGCCTCTGACTCGGCCACTAGCAGTCATATCGGAGCTCTTCCTAGGTCGCCGAAGGAATTGCCCTCCCTCTCTCTCTAAGGAAGATGATGATACGTGGCGGGCGTGCCACGTGGCACACTATGATTGGCTAATTTTTCTAACGTGGCATTCCAACTCAGCCACCACACCAGCCGTTGATTGCTTGACCGAACATGTGGCAACCTTAAAATTGTTGCTCATGTCTACGTGATAGGCTGACCGGTCATCCGTTGATTGTTGATCGGACATGTGGCAACCTCCCATTGGCTACCTATGTCTACATGGCTCCTGACTGGGTGCCGCTGATCATTGATTGATCCGGTCTGTTGATCGATTGGACGGTTGATCAGTCTGGTCCGTTGATCGGCTAGACTGTTGACCTATCTGGTCCAACCAGTTTTGGTGACCCAAAATTTAAAATCAGTTGGTTTATGTCCGATTCCACCGGTTTTCTCAAAATTAAAAACTTCTAAATTCATTTTCTATCTAATGGTGGCTTCAATTTCCCAATTTGATATTTTTAAGCTACCTAAAAAAATGAATCATTGAACTGGCTCACCATCGTTCAACCCGATTCAATTTGGTTCAGGTCTGGTTCACCCTGAACCGGTCTGGTTTTCTCATCCAATTCACTTCATGGTTCTTCCCCATGATTTTTGTGACTTTTTGGTCAGTTGTGATTTTCCAATTTCCCATTTTAACCCTTATTTACAAATTTTGGTTTATTAATTGACCCAGTTTTTCTCATGAAAATTAGTCGATTCCTTTCTTAGTTTCCTTGGTCCAAGAGGATGGATTTTACAATTCTCCCCTCCTTTTAGGAGTTTTGTCCTCAAAACTTTTACATATTGAACAATTGTGGGTATCTACTCTTTATGATCGTCTCGGTCTCCCATGCCCCCTCCTCTACTTGGCTCTTTCGCCAATGGACCTTCACCATGGGAATCCTCTTATTCCTTAGGTTCTTCTCTCGTCAGTCGATGATTCATATTTTCTCTACTTCATAGATTCTTTGTAGGTCTAGAGGTAACTCTAACTTGTATGCTACTAGTCCAATCCTCTAAATTATGATGTATGAACCTATGTACCTTGGTTTCAACTTTCCTCTCTATTGAAACCTAAGTATTCCCTTCCATGGTGACACTTTGAGGAATACTTGATCTCCTACTTCGAATTCTAGGTCATTTCTCTGGTGGTTGGCATAACTCTTATGCCGATCCTAAGCTGCTTTGAGTTGGCTCCTTATTATTCGGATCTTTTATGCTGCATCGTCTATAAGCTCGACCTTCTCGAGTCTTCTTTCTCCTACCTCTTCCCAAAATAGGGGCATGCAATAGGGCTGCTCATAGAGGGCCTCATAGGGTGCCATCTGTATGCTAGCCTGATAGCTGTTATTGTATGTGAACTCCATGAGGCATAGATAGTCCTCTCAACTATTGTTCATTGTCAAAATGCATGCACAAAGCATGTCCTCCAAGGTTTGGATGGTCCGTTTGGATTGCCCATCTGTCTGAGAATGAAAGGCGATGCTCATATGAAGTTTAGTTTCGAGGACAGCTTGTAAGTTGGGCCAAAACTGAGAGGTGAACCTCAGATCTCGATATGATACTATGCTTACAAGGATCCCCTGGAGTCTCATAATTTCCCCTACGTACAAGGTGGCTAGCCTTTCCACCTGGTCGGTCACCCTTATAGGTAGGAAGTGAGTGGACTTGGTTAGCCGGTCTATGATGACCCATATCGCATCCCGACCCCTTTTTGTCACGGGCAATCCGGTTACAAAATCCATGGTGATATGTTCCCATTTCCATTCGGGAATTGGGAGGGGCTGTAGTAGTCTGGAGGGTTTCTGATGTTCAGCCTTAATCTTTTGGCAAGACAAGCACCTGGCCACATATTCCTTTTTCATCCCTTTCCACTAGTATCCTGGCATTATGGTGAGGTACATCTTTGTGCTACCAGGATGCATGTCGTATATTGAGTCATGTGCCTCCTCCGGTATCATCATCTTCAACTCTGGGATGTTTGGCACCCCAGACCCTCCCTTTGAAGGTCATTAACCCATCATTTTTTACTACGAGATCTTGGGTTTGTTCGCTAATAGATTGGTTCCAATGCAGATAAGGTTCATTGTCCTTCTTTTGTAGAGCCCGTATTTGGTCTACTAAGTTGGGTCGTACTACCAGGTTGGCCATTAGGCCACTTCGGCCATTATCCAGGTTGAGGTTTACCCACAAGCTAAGCAACTGGCTTAGTAGAGGTAGGTAGCCGATTTGATTAAGAAGAGCCATGGAAATTTCTAATGAAATTGATTGTGTGATTTCTCCATAGTACTCAGTCAGGACTGATAGTGCTCGATGGATTGGCTACAATGCGTCAGGGCTAGGTCGACGGACCGTCCTAGACAAATAGCTACAGGTTGGGTTGAGCGTCGGTGCCATTGGATTGTTGGCACCAAAGATAATGGCTATCATGTAAAAAACTCTTATTTGTGCATGCACTTGTGGTACGAGACCATCAAGACACCCAAGGGGGTAGTGATGGGTCTTAAGGGCTACTGGACGACATGGTGAAGATAAGGGCATTTTGTCATGCCAGTCAGTCTTGAAGCTCAGAGTAGCTTCTTGCACATGAAACCAGGTTGGGGTTGAGATGAGGTCTCCGTCCTCATACGGACACGAAGTGGCATTCGGGTTTGAGGGTCAGATGTCTAGGACGTTTCACTCAGACCCAAGGTAGAAGTGGACGAGTTCTATCTTGGTGGATGGTAAAGACGCTCTGATCCACAAGTGGGTGCAGTGGACAGGCTGCACCTACAAATGTGTGTACCCTTCTGGATGAAGGGCGTGTGTTTGTTTGCTAAATGCCTCCCGAGACAAGGGAATGGGCTAAAAGAGATAAACACACCTAATATGGAAATGGAAAAAAGTTTTGAAAACCCGAATTAGAGGAAGAGATCTTTTTAAAGATAATGATAATCTTGGCATGGTTTGGATACACTAAAGTTATTTTGAAAACTTACTCCCAACACCCGCTCACTGAGTTGTAGAACTCACCCCCTCTCTTTACCCCTTTTTCAAGAGTAAGGAGATAAAAATGAAAGAGAGTGAGAAGATGTACCCTTTGTCAGGTATGCTTAAAGTTCCTTTTAAGCTTGCTATAGATTGATTTATGCTATTCCAGGGAACAAGGTTTGAATTTATGCATGGCTCCTCTTGAATAATAAAAAGGGGGAAACACCTCTTAAACCAAGGGAGCGACGGGTTGATCATGGGGATCTAACAAAACTAGGTCGGGGCGTGACAACTTGAGTGCTATCAGAGCTATGTTCCCTTGAAACCATTATCAATACTATGGCCAAACACTAACAAAAACTTAATTACCTTGTAAGTAGAAGAGTCCCTAGGAAGTTCATTGTAAGCCCCGCTCTTTGGAACTATGGAAAACTAGAAAAGAACCTATCAAACCGAGTGAGAAAAACTGAATCGGTTCACAAACCCGATCATTAGAGAACGGGCAAATTGGGAAATTTACAACTCCCGAGTTACCCAAAGGATCATAAAAATCTTGGAAAGGGACTTTAGGACAATTTGGGGAAGAAAACCAAACTGATTTAGGTGAACCAGATCCGAATCGGTTTGGATCGGTTTGAACCACTATTGAATCATATGTTAAATTCATTTTTCTAGGTGGCTTAAAAATTCAATTTGGAGAATTGAGGCCACAATTGGATAGAGAATGAATATATATTAATTTAAAAAAATTTAATTTTAAAAAACTTGGTCGAATCGAGCCTGAACTAACTGGTTTAAGCTTTGAATTCGGTTCGGACTGGTCCGGTCCGGTTCAGAATAGTGTTGTCTTCTTCCTTCAGATGACAGCACTGTTCACTCACCGGAAAATTGAGCAGCACCGACGAAGATGAAAAGTCTCCGACTAGGGAGTTTCAAGCAATGAATGACTGCCATTAAGGTGCCAATTGGACGACCAAGAAGTCCCCGAGCTTCCTATATAAAGAGCCCCTCCACATTCTTCCCCCTCACACTTGAAAACTCCACTCTTTCCCTACTTCTCGATTTTCTTGTGAAGCTTGAACCAGAGCTCCAACTTGGGCATTTTTTTGAGCCAAAGAAGGTGTAGTCGAATTTTTTAGATTCGGGGAGAAGACAACTACACGCATGTAGTCTCCATTTGCTCCAAGGATCAGAAATGTCTGCTTGATAGAACAGTGAATCAGCTCTAGTGGACCGAAGCTGCCCTGTTTTGGCTGAGTTGAAATCGGCCAATTCGAGCCCTTCTCAAGCCAAACCAAGCCATCCCAACACCTCCACATTCCTCCTATAACTAAATTAGAGCGGAAATGTAAGCCAATTTGGCTCCCTCTATAAATTCTTATCGATGCTAGAGAAAGAGTCAACAGATTTATAATGACTAAATTCTCACTCAATTTGGTATCAATTGATAAAAATTCTTGATCCTATGAGTAACCTCAAGACAAGAGCTATCTACCCAGATTGAAAGCTCGGACCGTCGTGGCTACGACGGTAAGCTTATGAAGCTTTCTCTCTAAGTCCAATTTTGCGACAAATCTCCATTCGAGCTCATTCCGCATCAAATTGTGCGATTCAAAGTGCAATTGAATCGTATGAAGGCATAGGAACTCCAATCTAACTTCAATTTCAACAATTAAACTCATTTGATCAGTCAATTTGATGAAATGAAATTTGGCTGTGTTGGAATGTTGAAATTGGGGAAAATTTTGGGGATTTCAAAATTTCGAGGGACTAAAGTGCAATTTCATAAAATTGAGAGCCAAGGGCATGATAAAGATGTCGGAGGACTAATTGGCCAATTTTTGGGGTGAAACTTACCATTTTTGTAAAGTAGGGGCAAATGGTAATTTTGGAATAGTTGGGGACCAAATTGGAAATTTGGGAAACTTGAACACCCTTTTTGTAATTTTGAATAAATTGAGGTCCTAAGATGAATTTTAGAAGTTTCAGGACTCAAATTAGGGGAAAATCGACATTAGGGACTTAAAGTTAAATGAAAAAGAACTCTAGGGACCTAATTGGAACAAATTGAAAAGTTTGAGTATTTCATCCATTCCCGATGAATGAAGGCTATTAGGCCAAGTGATAATGAACAAAGATGTTCTTATCGTGTAGGGACACGAAGTACCAGAAATGCCAGCAAGGACAAGTTTGCACGAAGATAAAGAACCGTTCAAGAGGAATTCACTACATTAACGCGTGAGTGGGATTTTATATCATACCCGGTTGGGATAATAAGCACCTCGAAAATAAAAACCCACTACTAAGTGGTATTTTAACCATCACACCTGAGAGGTGTAATTTGGAAATTACATAGAAAAATACTTAACGGTTGTAAGTAGATCATACCAGGTTGGTGTGATAAACTTGCTAGAAGGAAGTAGAAAATCCGCTTATCGGTTGTAAGCGGAGATGTCCTCATACCCGGTTGGTATGATGGACGGCTAAAAGTTTATTTTTATTGGAAGAGCTCTTCCCTAAGTGTGTGCCACTATTTAAACTTTTTGGGAGACCTTTTTGATGGGAGCTCGAATAGCTCAGATAGGTCGGAGGCCTCAATTTTGGAACTTGGGGGCTAATATGCCCAATTTTGAAAATCTCGTACAGTGGGCCCAAGGCCAGTTAGCACAAACAAGACAAACATGAGTTAAGACATGAAAACTTTAAATGAATGATATGTTTGGCCATGGTACCAAGACATGATCGACATACTCGATGGACTAGCGGCAGTGCGACATGATAGGTCGACGGACAAACTGTTGCAGGTCGTGTTGAGGGTCGGGGTCGTTGGACTAGTGGCACCACAGATTAAATGGCTTATGTAAAAAACTGTTGTTTTGTGCATACACAGAGGTACGGGACCTTCAAGACACCCAATAGAGGTAGTGATGTATCCTAAGGCTATTAGATGACATGGTGGAGATAAGAGCAGTTTGTTGTGCCAGCAGTCTGAGAAGCTCGACGTAGCTTCATGCACATGAGACTGGGGTGGGGTTGGGATAAGGTCTTTGTCCTCATACAGACACAGAGTTTTCTTTACGAGATTGAGGGTTAGATGTCGCGTACATCCACTCATTCTCAAGGTAGAAGTAGACGTGCTTCTATCTAGATGGCCAATAAAGTTGCTCCAACGCCACAAGTGGGTGCAGTGGACGTGCTACCCTACAAATGTGTGTTCCCTTCATGATGAAGGACGTGTGTTGGTTGATAAACACATCAGTTATGGTAGTGGATTGAGTAATGGCTATGAAAATGAGATTTTGAGAAGAAGATATTTTAAAAGAAAATATGAAGTCTGGCACACTCCAATTCAAACACTTTTCTTAAAAGTTAAGCTTTAAAAATCCATTCACTGAGTCGTTGAACTCACCATCTCCCTTATATCTCTTTTAGGTAACCAAGGGAAACCTACCCAAAAACCTCCTCTTAGTCACACCTACAAGATAAGTATGCAAGTTAAAAATTTTATATAGTTTTTATTTATATTATTTCATGAAAGGTACAGGTTTAAAGGACGCCTTATTCCTCCTAGGATAAAGAAGGGGAAAACCCTTAGTAAATTGGGAGAGTGGCGGGTTACTCACGGGGAACTGACCAAAATGGGTCGAGGTGTGACAAGTTTAGTGGTATTAGAGTTTGTTTCCTCGAATACATTATCAAGACTATATAACATAGTAACTAGGAGAAAGTTTCAAATTTTTTAGATGGCTCCCATGAGAGGAACCAAGAAAACTAGGACCGACTCTATCCAACACCTTGTCCTCATAGGAAGATCATCCTAAAATGCTCATTCATACCCGAGAAGTCCCAAAGAACCAAGAGACATTAGTGGGAAGTATCCAAGAAGGTGGTGCCAGGACCTATTGAGGTCACAATCCTGAGTATGAAGGGAGCCAAGCCTAAGGCCAGGAACACCATTAAGGGCTTATAACTTTGTCAAAGAGGATGCTTGCTAAGAACCAGTAGCTCCCCATCTATTTCGTAACCACTTTTTGTAATGGGGCTAAGACCCTAACACATTGTACTATTTCTTCACTAATAAAGAACTCCAAGTTCCTAAAAAAAATTATATCTCTCAAATGTGATATGACCTTGCACCTCAGTTATAGGAGGATTTCCCAAGAAAAGTAATCAAACAAACTCGCGTTACCATAGACACCATAGAGACCAAGGAGATTCCAATCCCAAATAAAAGAATAGATCCATGAATTATTTGGCAAAGAAGGCACATCAAGAAAAACTGTTAAGGTAATTAAGGAGTCTAGGAGAATTCTTGGAGTAACAATTGGGCAAGGAAATGAACTATTACAAGTTATGGACAATAAGTACACTACATAAGAAAGTACCCAACACTACTAAGGATAGGTATCAAGACAACCTGTTATAGGTGTAAGGGCAATAGGACATGAAATGAAGGACTGTCCCACACCATAAGTATTTAGTATAATACTTTCCAAGAAAAACGCCTCGACAACTATAAGAATCCAAAAGGATACCATCCCAAGAAATAAAACTTCTGCTCATAATTTCAACCACATCCAAGAGGAAGCACTTTAAGATCCTATCATAGTGACAGGAAGGAAAAAGGACTGAAGGTAGGACCTCAATAAACCACAAACAGAACAAGGGTAGCTGAAGAGAATTCTTCCTTAAGAAGAAATTTCCAACCATTTAGGAGGAAGGAAGGGAGCATCTCCACAAGAGAAGACAAGATGAGTATTTGATGACAAAATGGAATGTCTCGGGATTGCAAGTACGACTCACTTTGGAAAAAGTAGTGAAGCCAAATAGGAGTTTCAGACCAACATAGCGGAAGGAAGCAAGTTGTAACAACAAGATAGTCAAGGAGAATAACAACGCCCTAAGGAAGAACGGGAAGTAGAAAGGACTACACTCTAAAAGGGCAGTAGGATGAACATTAAGGACAATAAGACTTGAGAAACAATTGCCCTAAGATAATTAGACCAAGGGAATGGTAAGGACGAGGCAATTAATGAATCAATACTTGTGAAGGTAATAATTTAAACTCCAGCAAAGAAGAGGAAGGTGGAAAGGCCAGATATTGGGAAAAAAAAGAAGGGTGAAAGAAATCCTTAAAAAAACCAATGGCCAAATTAATGACTAAACTCAAGCCAAGAGAGGGGTACGCAAGCCTCTCACATGATGATCAAGTGATCATGAAACAAGGAGGATTCGAGCTCTCCTTAAAGGAAATAGATGTGTACAGAAGTACAAGTGGGGATGAGGATATGGTACAAAGAGCAAGGGTAAACAGGAGATGATGACATCAAAGGATGTCATTTAAGGGTAGATATTCTCTAGGGTAAATGAAAAAGGAATTTCGGGAGAAAAAGGGAAGAGTCATACCAAGGAAGGAAACCTTGCAAAGGCATATATATCCCAACTAAGAGGTAATGGAACTAAGTGAAGAGGGATAGGGAGATGAACTTGCAAATGAAGTGCATACTGAGGTGAAAGGACCAGGGAAGCATACTAGGAGGACCCAAGGAATAAGTTAAACCCAAGGAACAATTAAGTCGAATGATAACATCAAAGTTGTTGTAAGAGTTAAAAAAGGGGTGAACTACCCATAAAAAGGGAATGGAGTACATTTAAGCAATCTTGGAGACATAAGTCCTCCAGTTAAGAAGTGACTAAAGTACATGATCACTGACATCAAGACTAGTTGTGGTCCACACTCACTTGATGTAGCCTAAAGTGAGGATGGCTAAGGATAAGGTGGAGTACACTAAATAAGACCAATAACCGGAAGTCCCTCAAATAAGGAATGAGGGAAGAAATGGAAATTTTAAGACAATGGAGGATTAAGGGCATGCAAATACCTAATATAGAAAAGAGTGTGAAGAAAGGAAGAAAGAAACTATCAAGAAATGGTAAGAAGGTGGGCCATGTAGCACCCAAAGTGGAAGCCTCTACTATGAGGGACATAGTAGAGAATAAAATATGTAAGAAGGGAACTTCCCCAAACGAAGTAATCGACATATAGACTGAAAGAGAATAACTTAGGATAAAGAGTCATGAAACTGATCACGAGTGAGTAAGAATGGATTAAGAAAAGGAAAGTCCATGAGGAAAGGACACCACTAGAAATGAGGAAGTGCATAAGAAGGGAAGAATCCCTGCGTGTCGGTAAGTCATGGGAAAAAACCCAATAATTGGAACCAGAAAGACACAATAAAGAAGTTGGGGAAGGATGAGCATGTAAGGGAAACTGACACGGTTATGTAAGATATGACATCAAAGGCAAGATGGATGAGTGAATAATGGTAAAGGTAGTCGAGAATATACTACCAGACGAAGTTATACAACCTTAAAAGGTTGAAAAGACTAGAACGACCCTCAAGGAAGTACTCTAAAAAAATCTAATGGATAGAGACAAGTTCTTGAAAATGTCATGACTATAAGGGGCATGTAAGCCCAACAGTCTCAAGAAAAAATGTGACTCGAGTAAGTAAGAGTCAGTGAGTAAAAATGATAAGGTCAAAAATCTGGACTGAAGTTGTAATAACATTGGACAAGGGAAGAGTCAAAATAAGACAAAAAGGTGATAACACCGAAACCCATGAAAGTAAGTATGTAGCACTCGAGAGGACATAAAGATAAGGGTTTCAATTACCAAGAGAATAACTAGACAAGGAAACAATTGGGCAGCTTGGAACCCCCAATCCTGAAATTTTGAGCAAGAACCCTCAAGAGGAAGAATTCTACACTATGTAGAGGAGTAAGTGAACTTAAGGATGCACCTTGGAATAGTGGGTACAACATGCCTAATTATGATAAACTCCATGGAGTGAGTGAACAAAGGAAAGGAAAAAAGAAATTCTTTAAGTTAATGATATAAAAAGGGCTAATTAAAAGAACAATCGAAGAGTTAGCATGACAAGCAAACCCCAAGTTGACACCAAAGGGATTTATTCCTAATGCAAAGGTTGCTAATTAAGTTTTGGGGACAAAACTAGGAAAACCGGGAAAAGAAACGGTCAAATCGAGTGAGAAAAATTGAACCAGTTCACAAATTCGATCATCATAGAATGGATAAATTGGGAAATTTACAACTCCTGAGTCACCCAAAGGGTAATAAAAACCTTGGAAAGGGACTTTAGGACAATTTGGGGAAGAAAACTAGACCAATTCAGGTGAATCAGATTGAACCGGTTTGGACCAGTTTGAACCACTATTGAACCAGATGCTAAATTCATTTTTTTAGGTGGCTTAGAAAATTTTAATTGAAGAATTAAAGCCACCATTAGATAGAGAATGAATTTAGATGAATTTTGAAAATTTTAATTTTGAAAAACTCGGTCAAATTGGGCATAAACTGGCTAGTTTAAGCATTGAACCCGGTTCGGACTCGTCCGGTCCGGTTCGAAACAGTGTCGTATTATTCCTTCAGATGATAGCATTGTTCACTCACCGAAAAATCAAGCAGTGCCTACGATGATAAAAAGTCTTCGACCAGGGAGTTTTAGGCAATGAATGACTGTCATTAAGGTGGCTTAGAAAATTTTAATTGAAGAATTAAAGCCACCATTAGATAGAGAATGAATTTAGATGAATTTAGAAAATTTTAATTTTGAAAAATTCGGTCAAATTGGGCATGAACCAGCTAGTTTAAGCATTGAACCCGGTTCGGACCGGTCCAGTCCAGTTCGAAACAGTGTCATCTTATTCCTTCAGATGATAACATTGTTCACTCACCAGAAAATCAAGCAGCGCCTACGATGATAAAAAGTCTCCGACCAGGGAGTTTCAGGCAATGAATGACTGTCATTAAGGTGCCAATCGGACGGCCAAGAAGTCCCAAATCTTGCTATATAAAGAGCCTCTCCTCATTCATCCTCCTCACACCTAAAAACTCCACTCTCTCCCTACTACTCCATTTTCTAGTGAAGCTCAAACCAGAGCTTTGACTTGGGCATTTTTCTGAGCCAAAGAAGGTGTGGTCAGGTTATTTGGATTCGGGGAGAAGTCAGCTACACACCTGTAGTCTCCATTTGCTCTGAAGGTCATTGGAGAAATGCCGGTGTGATATAACAGTGAAGCAGCTCTAGTGGACCGAAGTTGCCCTTTTGCAACAGAGCTGAAAACGGCCAATTCGAGCCCTTCTTAGGCCAAACCAAGCCCTCCCAACACTTCTAAAGCCCTCCTACAGCTAAGTTAGAGCGAAAAGATGAGCCAATTTGGCTCCACTCTGTGAATTCCGATCTGTGCTAGAGAGAGAACCAGCAGATTTTTATTGGCCAAATTCTCCCTCAATTCGACATGAATTGAGGTGGATCTTAATCCTAGGAGAAACATCAAGACAAGAGCTACCTGCCTAGATTGAAAGCACGGACTAATGTGCCCCCGACGGTAAGCTTTCTCTCTCTACGCTTAGTTTTCCGATGAAGCTCCGTTTGAGCTCGTTCCAACATCAAATCGTGCGATTCAAAGTGAAATTGAATTGTATGGAGGTGTAGGAACTTAAATCTAACTTCAATTTCAACAATTAACTTCAATTGATTGGTCAATTTGATGAAATCATATCCGATCAGGTTGGAAGGTTGAAAATGGGGAAATTTTGGGGACTTTGAAAATTTGAGGGACTAAAGTGAAATTTCATAAAATTGAGGGCCAATTGGTCATGGAAAAGATGTTAGAGGACCAATTGGTCAATTTTTGGAATTTTTTGGTTAAATTTACCATTTTTATAAAGTAGGGGGAAAATGGTAATTTTGGAAAAGTTGGGGGCCAAATTCAAAATTTGGGAAACTTGAACCCCTTTTTGTGATTTTATATAAATTGAGGTTCTAAGGTGAATTTTAGAAGTTCTAGGACTCAATTTGGGGAAATATTGGCATTAGGGAACTAAAGTTAAAGAAAAAGAACTTTGGGGACCTAATTGCAATAAATCGAAAAGTTTGAGTATTTCATCCATTCACGATGAATGAAGGCTATTAGGCCAAGGGATAATGAACAAGGATGTTCATATCGTGTAGGAACATGAAGTATCAGGAATGCCAACAAGGACAAGCTCGTGTGAAGACAAAGATCCGGTTAAGAGGAAATCACTACATTATCTGGTGAGTGGGATTTTCACATCGTACTCTATTGGAATGATGAGCACCTCGATAATGAAAACCCACTAATAAGTGGATATTTAAACATCACCCCTGAATGGAGTGTTGTGGAAATTACACAAAAAAACTAATTACTGGTTGTAAGTAGATCATACCCGGTTGATATGATAAATTTCCTATAAGGAAGTAGAAAACCCGTTTATCGATTATAAGCGGAGATATCCTCACACCCGGTCTGTGTGATGGACAGATGAAAAGAATATTTTGTCAGAAATGCTCTCCTCTAACTATGTGTCACAGCTTAAACTTTTTGGAAGACCTTATTGATGGGAGCTCAAATAGCTCAGATAGGCTGGAGGGCCTCGGTTTTGAAACTTGGGGGCTAATATGCCCGATTTTGAAAATCTCATATAGTGGGCCCAAGGCCAGTTGGCATGAGTAGGAGCTCATAAACAAACATGAGTTTAAACCAAGAAAACTTTAATTGAATGATATGTTTGGCCATAGTACCAAGACAGAACCGACATACTCAATGGACTGGTGGCAGTGCGACATGACAGGTCGACAGACTAGTCGAGACAAACAGTTGTAGGTCGAGTTGAGGGTCGTGGCCGTTGGACCAGTGGCACCAAAGATTAAATGGATTATGAGGAAAACTGTTGTTTTGTTCATGCACTAAGGTACGGGAATTTCAAGATGCCCAAGAGGGGTAGTGATGCATCCTAGGGTCTACTGGACGACATGGTGGAGATAAGGGCATATTGTCATGCCAGCAGTCAGGGAAGCTCGACGTAGCTTCATGCGCATGAGACCAGAGTGGGGTCAAGATGAGGTCTCTATCCTCACACAGACACGAAGTTTTCTTTACGGGATTGAGGGTCGGATGTTGCGTACATCCACTCATTCTCTGGGTAGAAGTACACAGGCTTCTATTTAGGTGGCCGGTAAAGTTGCTTCGATGCCACAAGTGGGTGTAGTGGACGTGCTGCCCTACGAATGTGTGTTCCCTTCATGATGAAGGGTGTGTGTTGATTGAAAAACACACAGGTTGTGGTAAATGATGAGATATGGCTATGAAAACCAAGATTTTGAGGATGAAATGTTTCTTTGATACTAAGGAGTTTGGCACACTCCAATTCAACTATTTTCTAAAAGTTAGATTTTAAACACCCATTCACTTAGTCGTTGAACTCACCCCCTCCCTTATACCCCTTTTCACATAACCCAGGGAAAAGCCTATCCAAAGACCACCAGTTAACCACACTTGTGAGACAGTTATGATAAGTTTAAATTTCATGCAGTTTTGATTTATGTTATTCCACAAAAGGTATAGGTTTAAAGGACGCCTTACTCCTCACAATTTAAAAAAAGGGAAAACCCTTAATAAACTAGGAGAGTAGCGGGTTGATCACAGGGATTTGACCAAATCGGGTTGGGACATGACAACTTGAGTGGTATCAGATCCTGTTTCCTCGAATACATAATCTAGACTAGAAAAATATAGTAACTAATAGGAATGATTTTAAAACTTTCAGAATGGCTCCAAAGAAAGGAACCAATAGATCTAGAGCTACAGTCTCCAACACTGCCCAACCACTCCTACCTGTGGAAACTCTTAGAAGAGGAGCCCAAACAACCCCTCCTGGACTTAGCACGGAACACTAGAGGTTGTATGAGGAATTCACTCGTGTATTTGGGCAACCTAACCTCGTCCCTAAGGCAAGCACCAATTCTCAGGTTGAACCAGAGAAAGTGCAATCTCATCCTCTATCTTTTAACCACCCCCCTTGTAAAACCCGCCCTTTTGAGCTAAGGAAAACCAGGAAAAGAACCGGTCAAACCAAGTGAGGATTTAAAACCGGTTCACAAACCCGATTATTTCTGAACGGGCAAGTTGGGAATTTACAACTCTCGGGTGATCCAAAGGGTTCATTAAACCTTGGAAAAGAAACTTAAGACAAATTAGAAAATAAAAACCAAAGTGGTTCAAGTGAACTAGATTCCATAAGAACTTTAAAGTTAAGTGTGCTTACTTGAGAGTAATGTGAGGATCGGTCAAAAATTTGTATGTACGCCTTATCATAAATTAATATATAATTAATAGCAATAATTTAATACCTAAATTAAATTATTGGAATTAATACAAATAATTTAATACCGAAATTAAATTATTGGAATTAATACCAATAATTTATGGCAATATTAATACCAGTAATAAATCTCGCCCATTTAATACACGGGTTTTACAACTATATAAAGAGTTCATCCCCATTTCATTCTCCTCACACCTAAACACTTCTCTCTCTCTCTCTACTGCTCCATTTCCCGGTAAAGCTCGAACGAGAGCTTCGACTTGAACAAAGGTCGGGCTCTTTAGAACCGGGGGGAAGACAGCTATCTGATAGCAAACTCCAATCAATCCGAGTATCGTTGGAGAAACGCCGACATGATGGAATAGTGAAGCAACTCCGGCGGACCGAAGCTGCCCTATTTCAGCCAAGCTGAAATCGGCCATTTCAAGCCCTCCCAACACTTTCTCAGCCTTTCCACAACCGAATTAGGACCGAAAGGATGAACCTCAGGATTAGACCTATCTGCCCAGATCGAAAGCTCGGACCGCCGTGCCTTCACCGGAACACGAAGTACCGGGAACGCCAGCAAGGACAAGCTCGCGTGAATACCAAGAACCGGTCTAGTGGAATTCACGGCATTAACGGGTGAGTGGGTTTACAAACATCATACCTGATTGGGATGATGAGCACACCTTATAAAGTTAAAAACCACTTACCGGTTGTGAGTGGGTTTACTAACATCATACCCGGTTGGGGATGATAAGTACCTCGATATAAAAACCCACTGTTTAGTGGAATTTTAATCATCACTACTTAAAGAAAGTGATGTGAAAATTATGCGGAAAAACTACTTACGGGTTGTAAGTAGATCATACCCGGTTGGTATGATGAGACTTCCTGGAAGGAAGTTGAAAACCCGTTCATCGGTTATGAACGGAGATGTCCTTATACCGGTCGGTATGATGGATAGTAAAAACCTATTTTTGTCGGAAGTGTTCTCCCCTGACTGTGTGCCAATGCTTAAACTATTTGGGAGACCTTCTCGACGGGAGCTCGAATAGCTCTGATAGGCCAAGGGCCTCGGTTTTGGAACTTGGAGGCGAAATGCCTGATTTTGAAAATCTCGTACAGTGGGCCCAAGGCCAGTTGGCACGAGCAGGAGCTCGTAAACGAACATGATATATGTGCCATAAAACTTAATAAGTGAATTGTTTGGCCATGGTACCAAGATAGGATCGACATGCTCAGTCAACTAGCGGCAGTGCGACATGACAGGTCGACGGACTAGTCAAGACAAACAGCTGCGGGTTGAGTTGAGAGTCGGGGCCGTTGAACTAATGGCACCACATATTACATGGCAATATAAGAAAACATTGTTTGTGCATGCACTATGAGTACGGGATCATCAAGACGCCCATGAGGGGTAGTGATGCATCCTAAGGGCACTGGACGACCTGGTGGCTATAAGGGCAGTTCGTCGTTCCAGGTGTCTGTGCGAAATCTGGAGTAGCACTAAGCGCATGAGACCGGGGTGGGGACAGGATGAGGTCTCTGTCCTCATACGGACACGAAGAAGTGATTTCGGGATTGTGGGTCGGATATTTCGTACATCCACTCATTCCCAGGGTAGAAGTGATCGTACTTCTATCCGGGTGGCAGGAAAAGTCGCTCCGAAGCCACTAGAGGGTTCAGTAGTGATACTGACTTGCGAATGTGTGTAACCTTCATTATGAAGGATGTGTGTTGGGTGATGACACATCGATAACTAAGAAATAATGGAAAAAGATGAATTTTTAAATGAAATGATTTTTTTGAAAACAAAGGAGTCTGGCACACTCCATATAAATATTTTTCTTGAAAGTTAAAAGATTTGAATCCCACTCACTGAGTAGTTGTACTCACCCCCTCCCTTATACCTCTTTCAGGAAGTCCCGGAAAGTCGAACCTTAAAGGACTTGCGCAATTAAACGCCAGCAAGATTGGTACAACTAATTTAAATTACTATGCAGTTTTGATTTATGATATTCCTGGAAAAAGGTGCAGGTTAACGCCTTACTCTGTACGATTTATAATATAAGGGAAAACCCTTTAGTAAATCGGGAGAGTGGTGGGTTGATCACGGGGATCCGACCAAACCGGGTCGGGGCGTGACACCCCTCCAGTACACATCCCCATAAATCTCAAGACTCTCCGTCAACTGGGGTGTAAACCTTTCCGCAAAGAGAAAGATGCTAGTGCTGCCATGGATTGGCTGACAAACATTAAGAAGATGATGGGGATCATCAGAATACCACCAGAGGCCATGGTGATTCTGACAGAATTCTTCCTAGAGGGAAGTGCTAAATGGTGATGGGACAATGTCCGAAACTTGCATAGCTCCACCCCTACTTGGAACTAATTTAAGGAGAGGTACGTGGAGAAGTACCTAGCTCCTCATTTGATTAATGAGAAGAAGCAAGAGTTCATCCGACTTCGGCTAGGGCTTAACTCCATATCGGAGTACAAAATGAAATTCAACGAGTTAAGACCCTTTGCTCCTGACCTAGCTAGCCCAGCAAATATATGTTAGCGATTTGTGGACGGTCTCAATATGGACATACGAGACTGTATGGGAGTACTAGGACACCCCACGGACCTGGCGGTGGTAATCAATATGGCTCATAAGGGTGAGAGACTAGTGCAGACCCAACGCCATCAAATGGAGCAAACGATTCGGAAGGAGGATAAGGGTCAAAGCTGTCAGGGAGGATGGAAAGAGCATAATAGTCCAAAGTGGGGAAATAGAATGGCATTTCAAAGGAGAAAGGACATGCCACCACCTCCTAGAGAGTAGTCTCCACCTTGTCTCAAGGAAACCCTCGCTGTCCAAAGTGTCAAAGGAACCATGAGGGAGCATGCTTGACCTGCTTTGCATGCGAACAAGTGAGGCACTTTACAAAGGAATGCCCCACCCTTAGGGAAAACAAGCAGAGGAATACCCTTAGACCACCTCAAGGGAACCCCAGTAACCCCAAGCTAGATGCTATAGCACGAGTACCAGCTAGGGTATACAACCTCACTTAGGAAGAGGCTAGAAGGGACCCTACCACTGTAACGGGTACATCCCAAAACCCTCCGAACTAGTTCAAGAGGATCTTGTAATTAAAAATTTCATTTAATAAAGAAAATTATTTCCTCTAAAATATACGCTTCTTCAAATCAGGGTATATACAATTATGGGGACAACAAGTCTATGCCCTCTTCAACTTAGGAGATAAGAGATCCTTCATGTCACGCCCCGACCAGGTTTGATCGGATCATCATGATCAACCCGTCACTCTCCCGGTTTATTAAAGAGTTTCCCTTTATTATAAACCATAAAGAGTAAGATGTCCTTTAGACATGCACCATTTCCTGGAATAGCATAATTAAAACTACATGAAATTTAAAACTTTACATACTTGTCTTACAGGCATCTTAGTTGATGGTCTTTAAGGGTAGGCTTTTCGGGATTTCCTGAAAGGGATATAAGGGAGGGGGTGAATACGACTACTAAGTGAATGGGTTTTCAAAGATCTACTTTTAACTTTTGAGAAAAATATTTATATGGAGTGTGCCAAACTCCTTTCTTTTCAAATATCCCTTAATTTAAAAACTTGGGTTTTCCCATTATTTTTTAGTTATCATGGTGTGTCATCACCCAACACACATCCTTCATCACAAAGGTTACACACATTTGCAAGTCAGTATCACTACTAAACCTGCTAGTGGCTTCAGAGCGACTTTTTCTGCCACCTAGATAGACATATAACCTCTTCTACCCTGAAAATGAGTGCATGTACGCGACATCCGACCCACAATCCTGAAATCACTTCTTCGTATCCGTATGAGGACAGAGACCTCATCCTGTCCCCACCCCGGTCTCATGCGCTTGGTGCTACTCCAAATTTCGCACAGACACTTGGAACGACGAACTGCCCATATAACCACCAGGTTGTCCACTGCCCTTATAACGCATCACTAACCCTAATGGGAGTCTTGATGATCCCGTACTTACAGTGCATACACAAACAACATTTTCTCATATTGCCATGTAATATGTGGTGCCACTGGTCCAACAGCCCCAACTCTCAACTCAACCTGTAGTTGTTTGTCTTGACTAGTCCGTCGACCTGTCATGTCGCACTGTCGCTAGTTGACTGAACATGTCGGTCCTATCTTGGAACCATGGCCAAACAATTCACTTATTAAGTTTTATGGCACATATATCATGTTCGTTTACGAGCTCCTGTTCGTGCCAACTGGCCTTGGGCCCACTATACGAGATTTTCAAAATCGGGCATTTAGCCCCTAAGTTCCAAAACCGAGGCCCTCGGCCTATCAAAGCTATTCAAGCTCCCGTCAAGAAGGTCTCCCAAATTGTTTAAGCATTGGCACATAGTCAGGGAGAGAACTTCCGACAAAACATATGCTTTCTCTATCCATTATACCGCCCAGGTATAAGTACACCTCTGTTCATAACCGATAAACAGGTTTTCAACTTCCTTCGAGGAAGTCTCATCATACCAACCGGGTATGATCTACTTACAACCGGTAAATAGTTTTTCCACAGGATTTTCACATCACTTCCTCTAAGTTGTGATGTTTAAAATACCACTTAACAGTCGGTTTTCATACCGAGGTACTTATCATCCCCAACCGGGTATGATATAAAATGTCCACTCACAACTGGTAAGTGCTTTTTAATTTTAAGTTGTGCTCATCATCCCAACCGGGTATGATGTTAGTAAACCCACTCAACTGTTAATGCCGTGAACTCCACTAGACCGTTTCTTTGTATTCACGCAAGCTTGTCCTTGCTGGCGTTCCTGTTACTTCGTGTTCCTACACGATATGAACATCTCGGTTCATTATCCTTTAGCCTAATCGCCTTGAAATGAATGAGAAAGTCAAACTTTCATTTATTTGCAATTAGGTTCCTAAAGTTATTTCTCTTTATCTTTAAGTCCCTAATGCCGATTTTTCCTCAAATTAAGTCCCGAAACTTCTAAAATTTATCATAGGACCTCAATTTATTCCATTTCATGAAAAGGGGATTAATTTCCCAAATTTCCAATTTGGTCCTCCAACTTTTCCAAAATTACCATTTTGCCCTTCCTTTACAAAAATGGTAAGTTTTGCCCCAAAAATTCTAAAATTTCTCAATTGGTCCTCCAACATTATGTTCATGCCCAATTGGTCCTCAATTTCATAAAATTTCATTTTGGTCCATCGAATTTCGAAAATCCCTAAATTTCCCCCAATTTCAACACTTCAACACTGTCGAATTTGATTTCATCAAATTGACCAATCAAACATATCTAATTGTTGAAATTGGAGTTGAAATTGAGTTCCTACATGTTCATACGATTCTAAGGAACTTTGAATTGCAGATTTTAACGTCAAAACGAGCTCAAACGGAGCTTCGCCGGAAAATAGACTGTAGAGAGAGAAAGCTTCAATTTCTAACCAGTGAGGGCATGCCGGTCCGAGGTTTCGATCCACCGGATTAATGCCGAATTGAGTTAGAATTTCATCATTGAAATTCTATCAGTTTTCACTCTAGCTCCGGCTAGAAATTGTAGAGGAGAGCCGAATTGGCTTACCTTTCAGTTCTAATTCGGCCGTGGGAGGGCTGAGCAAGTGTTGGGAAGGCTTGGTTTGGCCTGAGGAGGGCTTGAAATGGCCGATTTCAACTCAGCCAAAATAGGGCAGCTTCGGTCCGCTAAAGCTGCTTCACTGTTTCACCACGCTGGCGTCTCGCCGGTGACTCTCGGAGTGAACGGAGACTACAAACGTGTAGCTGACTTCTCCCCGATTCTAAAGAACCCAACCTCGCCTTGTTTAGCTTAGAAAAGACCCCATGTCGGAGCTCTGGTTCGAGCTGCTGGAAAATGGAGCAGTTGAGAGAGAATAGAGTTTTCAGGTGTGGAGAGTATGAATGGGGAGGGGCCCTTTATATAGAAAGCTTGGAGACCCATTAGTCGTCCGTTTGGCACCGTTATTGCTGACATTGAAGACCTGAAATGCCCCGAACAGAAGTGTTTCTTCATTTTTCTGGCGGGTGAACGGTGTTGTCATCTTGAGGAAGAAGATGACACTGTTTCGAACCGGGTTCAAAGCTTAAACCGACTAGTTCACCCCCCATCCGATCGAGTTTTTCAAATCTAAAAATTTCTAAATTCATTATCTATCCAATGGTGGCCTCAAATCTCCAATTTGAATTATTTAAGCCACCTAGAAAAATGAATTTAGGATTCGATTCATTAGTGGTTCGAACCGGTTCGGATCCAGTTCACCTAAACAGATTTGGTTTTCATCCCCAATTCCTTCTCAAGTCCATTTCCATGTCTTTTGTGACTCCTTGGGTCACTTAGGGTCCATAAAATTTCGGGTTTACCATCTCTTTATCAATTCTGGTTCATAAACCGACTCGGTCCTTATACCGGTTCGGGTCCGGTTCATCCGATCCGGTCTGGTTTTTCTCTCCCACTTTGTTCTAAGGTTCCTTCCCAAGGTTTATGAATTTCTTTGGAGTACAATGGAGTTTGAATTCCTTTGTTTTGCTCGATCTCTATCGGTTCTGGTTCATGAACTGACTCGGTTCATAAACCAGTTCAATACTGTTGGACTTGGTTCATCCAAACCGGTCTAATTTTCCTCTTCCAATTCATCCTGTGGTTCTTTTCCATTGTATTTTGAACACTTTAGATCACCTGGGAGTTGTAAATTCTTAAATTGCCCATTCACAATTATCGGGTTTGTGAACCGATTCGGTTTTCCCACTTGGTTTGACCGGTTCTCTTCCCGGTTTTCCTTAGCTCAAAAGGGCGGGGTTTACACTTCATCAAGGAAGATTTGATTTCAAGTGTACCCCTAGAACTTACTCCACTAGAACAAATCCTCAACATCCTCACACCCTTAGGAGGGGGGTTAAATAGAAATAAGCAATTAAAAGGATACATAGTCCTAGCCAGTCTCTGTGGGGCTCACACGTCCTATTTGTAAAGAAAAAGAATGGAAGCATGAGACTATGTATAGACTATAGAAAGTTGAACTAGGTCACCATCAAGAATAGATACCCACTTCCGTGGATCGATGACCTATTCGACCAATTAAAAGGAGCAGCTTACTTCTCCAAAATAAACCTTCAGTCAGGCTATCATCAACTCAGGATCCGAGAGGAGGACATTCCTAGAATGGCATTCCGATCCCAATATGAACATTACAAGTTCAGAGTGATGTCCTTCAAATTAACGAATGCCCCTGTAACCTTCATGGATTTGATGAACCATGTGTTCCAACTATACTTGGACAGGTTCGTGATAGTGTTCATAGACGACATTCTTATATACTCACGAACTAGGTTAGAGCATGAAGAATATTTGGCAATCACCTTGGAGATATTGAAGGAAAATCACTTATATGCAAAATTCTCCAAGTGTGAGTTCTGGCTGCAAGAGGTAGGATTCTTAGGACATATAGTGTCCAAGGATGGAGTCAAAATAGATCTAGCCAAGGTGGAAGCCATATCAAATTGGAAGGCCCCAAGGAATCCTTCAAAGATACGAAGTTTCTTAGGTCTGGCAGGATACTACAGACGGTTCATGCAAGACTTTTCTAAGATAGCAACTCCTCTCACTCGGTCACAAGGAAAGGAGTTAAGTATAAGTTGGATGAAAGCTATCAGAAGTCTTTCTTATGAAGTGGTTCAATGTTTCTCACTTAGTTTGACCGGTTCTTTTCCCAGTTTTCCTTAACTCAAAAGGGCGGGGTTTACACTACGTGTCCTAAGAAGCCTACTTCTTGCAGTCAAAACTCACACTTGGAGAATTTTGCGTATAGCGATTTTCCCTCAGTATCTCTAAGGTAATTGTCAAATGTTCTTCATGCTCCAACCTAATTCGTGAGTATATGAGAATAGCATCTTTAAATACTATCACGAACCTGTTGAATTGTGGTTGGAACACTCGGTTCATTAAATCCATGAAGGTTATAGGGGCATTGGTTAAGCCAAAAGGCATCACCCTAAACTCGTAATGCACATAGTGGGACCGGAATGCGGTCTTAAGAATATCTTCTTCCTTGATTTTGAGTTGATGGTAGCCAGACCAAAGATCTATCTTGGAGAAGAAGCAACTCCTTTGAGTTGGTCAAATAGATCATCGATCCGTGGAAGTGGATATATGTTCTTGATGGTGACCTGGTTCAACTTCCTATAATCTATGCACAGACTCATGCTTCCATCCTTTTTCTTCACGAACAGGACTGGTGCACCCCATGGAGACTGACTAGGATGTATGAAGTCCTTCTCCAATGGCTCATCTAGTAGCTCCTTCAATTCCTTCAGTTCTGTTGGAGCCATGCAATAAGAGGTTTGGGATATGGGGTTGGTTCCTGGGATAATTTCTATGATAAACTCCACTTGTCGACTTGGGGGTAGTCTAGGTAATTCTTCTGGAAATACTTATGAATAGTGTTTAACCACCTGAATGTCTTTGGGCCCCTTCTCTTTAGACTTCTCATTGATGACCATGGCCAGAAAAGTCGTACAACCTATTTGTATCATCTTTTGGGCCTTGATATGGGACACCGTCTATACTTCACTTTTCCTCTGGTCTCCTTGGAATTCTAGTCCATTTGTCTCATGAGTATGGAAGGTTACTATCTTCTTTCCACAGTCCATCCTAGCATGATGGTTACTTAACCAATCCATTCCAAGGATTACTTCTACTTCCCTCAAAGTTAACTGAATCAAATCTGCTTCGAGTTTGATTCTTCCAATCTTTATCTCACATCCCTTCAATTGTTTTTTCCTATTTATCCCTTCTCCTAAGGGTGTGAGGATGTTGAGATTTTGTCCTAAAGGGATAAGTTCTAGGGGTAAACTTGAAATCAGGTCCTCTTTGATGAAAGATATCTCTACTCTTGAGTCGAAGAAGGCGTAAACCTATTGTCCCCATAAATGCACGTACCCTGATTGGAGAAACGTATATTTTTAGACAAAAGGCTTTCTTTATTGAATAAAATTTTCAATTACAGATTTTCTTTAAGCTAATTGGGAGGGTTTTGGGAAGTACCCGCTACAGTACTAGGGTCTTTCCTAGCCTCTTCTTAAGTGAGATTTTATACCCTAGTTGGCACTCTGGCTGTAGCATCCTGCATGGGATTCCTAGGGTCCCTTGGGGCGGTCCAAGCGTATTCCTTTGCTTGTTCTCCCTAAGGGTGGGGCATTCTTTTGCAAAGTGCCTCGCTTGTCCACATGTAAAACAGGACAAGCATGCTCCCTCGTGGTACCTTTGGCACTTAGGACAGTGGGGGTTTCCTTATGGCAGAGTATGGACTACTCTCTGGGAGGTGGTGGCATATCTTTCCTCTTTTAAAATCCCACTATATTTCCCCATCTTGGACCACTATGCTCCTTCCATCCTCCCTAGTGGTTTTGGCCTTGTCCTCTTTTTGGGTCATTTGCTCCATCCGACAATGTCGGGTCTGCACCAGTCACTCACATTCGTGAGCCATACTGATCACTGTCGCTAGGTCCGTGGGGCATCCTTGTAGTCCCATACGGTCTCGTATATCCATATTGAGACCGTCCATGAACCATTGTCATATGATTACTGGTTCAGCCAAGTAAGGAGCAAAGGGTCTTAACTCATTGAATTTGGTCTCGTACTCTGATATTGAATTAATCCCTTGCCTAAGTTAGAGGAAATCCTGCTTCATCTCGTTAATTAGATGAGGAGCTAGGTACTCCTCCACGTACCTCTCCTCAAACTACTCCTAGGTGGGTGTGGAGGTATGCAAGCTTCGTACTTTATCCCACCATATTTTGGCACTACCCTCCAAGAAGAATTCTGTCAGGATCATCCTGTCCTCTGGTGATATCCTGACTATCCCCATTAGCTTCTTAATGTTATCCAGCCAATCCATGGTAGCACCAGCATCTTTCTCTCCAAGGAAAGGCTTACACCCCAGTTAACGGAGGGTCTTGAGATTTTTAGGAATGTCAACTGGAGGAGGTGGCTAATAAAAGGAGGATGGGACTCTACTTCTTCTAGTTTAGCCCAAGAATTTGTGCCTGCCTCAAGAATGAGGTTAGGTTGTCCAAATACTCGATTGAACTCCTCAGACAACCTCTAGTGTTCTAAGCTTAATCTAGGTGGGGTTGTCTGTGCTCCTTGGAGAGTTTCCACAAGTAGGGGTGGTTGGGCAGGGTCGGAGATTGCGGCTCCACTTCTCTTGGTTCCTTTCTTTGGAGCCATCTGAAAATTTTAAAATTATCCATATTAGTTACTCTATTCTCTAGTCTTGATAATGTATTAAAGGAAATAGGCTCTAATACCACTCAAGTTGTCGCGCCCCGGCCCGGTTTGGTCAGATCCCCGTGAGCAACCCACCACTCTCCTAGTTTATTAAGGGTTTTCGCCTTTTTTAAACCGTGAGGAGTAAAGCGTCTTTTATACATGTACCTTTCCTAAAATAATATTAATTAAAACTGAATAAATTTAAACTTACATACCTGTCTTGTAGGTTTAGCTAGTGGAAGGTATTTAGGCAGGTTTTTCCTCGGTTACTTGAAAAGGGGTAAAGGGAGGAGGTGAGTTCGACAACTCAGTGAATGGGCATTAAAAAATGAGTTTCGATAAAATAGTTTTGAAATGGAGTGTGTCAAACTCCTTATTTCCTTTAAAATTATTTCTTCCTTAAATTCCCAGTTATTCAAAACCAATTTCCTCATTATCCACAATCGGTGTGTTTCACAATCAACACACGCCCATCATCATGAAGGGATCACACATTCGTAGGGCAGCCTGTCACGCTCTAACCTGGTTTGGTCATATCACCGAGATCAACCCACCACTCTCCTAGTTTATTAAGGGTTTTTCCCTTCTTTTAAATCGTGAATAGTAAGGCGTCTTTTAAACCTGCACCTTTCCTAGAATAACATAAATTAAAACCACATAAAATTTAAACTTTGTCATACTTGTCTCATAGGTGTGGTTAACTTGTAGTCTTTGGGTAGGCTTTCCCCGGGTTACCTGAAAGGGGTATATGGGAGGGGGTGAGTTCAACGACTCAGTGAATGGGTGTTTTAAAGTATGATTTTCATAAAATAGTTTGAATTGTAGTCTGTCAAAATCCTTATTTTCTTTAAAATTCTTTCTTCCTTATTTTTCTAACCATTTCTTCAGCATCAACCACAAACAGTGTGTTTAGCGACCAATACACACCCTTCATCATGAAGGGATCACACATTCGCAGGGCAGCACGTCCACTTCTACCATGCGAATGAGTGGATGTACACAACATACGACCCTCAATCCCGTAAAGAAAACTCTGTGTCTGTATAAGGACAGAGACCTCATCCCGACTCCACCTCAGTCTCATGCGCATGAAGCTACGTCAAGCTTCCCTGACTATTGGCATGACAATCTACCCTTATCTCCACCATGTCGTCCAGTAGCCCCTAAGACACATCACTACCCCTCTTGGGCATATTGAAGGTCTCATACCTTAGTGCATGCAAAAAAATAGTTTTCTACATAAGCTATTCAATTTGTGGTGTCACTAGTCCAATGGCTCTGACCCTCAACTCGACCTGCAGCTGTTTGTCTTGATTGGTCTATCGACCTATCATGTCGCACTGCTGCTAGTCCATCAAGTATGTCGGTCCTTTCTTGGTACCATTGCCAAAAATATCATTCATTTAAAATTTTCATTGCTTAAACTCATTTTTTGTTTATAAGCTCCTACTCGTGCCAACTGGCCTTGGGCCTAATGTATGAGATTTTCAAAATCAGGCATATTAGCCCCTAAGTTCCAAAACCGAGGCCTCCGACCTATTTGAGCATTTCAAGCTCAAGTCAAGAAGATCTCCCAAAAAGTTTAAGCAATGGCATATAGTTAGGGGAGAGCACTTTCGACAAAATCATCTTTTCATCTATCCAACACACCAACCATGTAAACCCCGCCCTTTTGAGTTAAGGAAAACCGGGAAAAGAATTGGTGAAACTGAGTAAGAAAACCGAACCAGTTCACAAACCCATTTATTGGGGAACGAAAAAATTAGAGAAATTTCAACTCACTTGTGACCCAAAGAGATTTATAAATGTTGGGAAGAAACCTTATAACAAAGTGGGAGAGAAAAACCAGACCGGTTCGAGTGAACCGATCCCGAACCAGATTAAACCAATTTAAGAACCGAGTCAATTTATGAACTGAGTCGATTTATGAACCAGTATTGATAAAGAGATGATAAATTGGGATTTTCATGGACCCTAAGTGACCTAAAGAGTCAAAAAAGTCAGGAAAAAAGGACTCTAGGGTGAATTGGAGATGAAAACCAAACTGGTTTAGGTGAACCGGATTGAACCGGTTGGATCGGTTTGAACCATTATTAAACCGGATTCTAAATTCATTTTTCTAGGTGGCTTAAAGAATTCAAATTCAAGATTTGAAGCCACCATTGGATAGAAAATAAATTTAGATGAATTTATAAATTTTTAGATTTGAAAATTTTGGTCAAATGAGAGGTGTACCGACCGATTTCAGCTTCGAACCCAGTTTGGAATAGTGTTATCTTCTTCCTTCACATGACAGCACTGTTCACTCGCCAGAAAATCAAAGCAGCGCCGGCGAAGAAGAAACATCTATGTTTAATACGTTTTTTGCCATCAATTTCTGTAATGAAGGTGTCAAACGGACGGTCGATGAGTCCCCCAGCTCCCTATATAAAGAGCCCCTCTCCATTAATCCTCTCCACACCTGAAAAGCTCACTCTCTCTCAGCTGCTTAGTTTTCCAATGAAGCTCAAACCAGAGCTACAATATAGGGTCATTTATGAGCCAAAGGAGGCGAGGTCAGGTTCTTTAGAACCGAGCTGAAGTCAACTACACACATGTAGTCTCCGTTTGTTCCAAGGGCCACCAAAGAAGCGTCGGCGTGATGGAATAGTGAAGCAGCACTGGCAGACCGAAGCTAGTCCTAAGAAGAACCCCAGGAGGAGAACTACCTGCCCAGATAGAAAGCTCGGACGCCGTGCCCTCACCGGTGAGTAATCGAAGCTTTCTCTCTCTACAGTTCATTTTCCAGTGAAGCTTCGTTTGAGCTCGTTCCGGCGTTAAAACTTGCAATTCAAATTGCTAAAGAATAGTATGAACATGTAGAAACTCAATTTCAACTTCAATTTCAACAATTGCAAGCGTTTGATTAGTCAATTTGATGAAATAAAATTCGACTATGTTAATAAGTTGGAATTGGGGGAAAATTGAGGAAATTTTGGGGAATTTTGAAAATTCGAAGGACCAAAATGTAAATTGAGGGTCAATTGGGCATGATAAAAATGTTAGAGGGACAATTGAGGAATTTTAGAAATTTTGGGGTAAAATTTACCCTTTTTTAAGGAAGGGCAAAATGGTAATTTTGGAAAAGTTGGGGGATCAAATTGGAAATTTGGGAAATTAAACCCCTTTTTGTGAAATTGAATAAATTGAGTCCCCAAGGGGAATTTTAAAAGTTTTGGGATTCAATTTAAGGAAAAATCGACATTAGGGACTTAAAGTTAAAGATAAATAACTTTAGTGACCTAATTGCAAATAAATAAATATTGGGTTTTTTCATTTATTTGGAATGAATGAAGGCTATTAGGCCGATGGATAATGAACCGAGATTTTCATATCGTGTAGGAAGATGAAGTATCAGGAACACCAACAAGGACAAGCTCACATGAATGCAAAGAACCGTCTAGTGGAATTCACTACATTAACGGGTGAGTGGGATTTTATATCATACTTGGTTGGGGATGATAAGTACCTCGAAATCAAAACCAACTACAAAGTAGTATTTTAAACATCACAACTTCAAGTAGTGATGTGAAAAACATGCAGAAAAAAACTACTTACCGATTGTAAGTAGATCATACCCAGTTGGTATGATGAAACTTACTCGAAGAAAGTTGAAAACTCGTTCATCGGTTATGAGCGGAGACGTCCTTATACTCGGTCGGTATGATGGACAGTTGAAAACCTATTTTTTTTAAAGTGCCCTCCCATGACTATGTGCCAATGCTTAAACGATTTGGGAGACCTTCATGATGGGAGCTCGAATAGCTCTTATAGGCTATGAGCCTCAGTTTTGGAACTTGGGGACTATTATGCTTCGTTTTGAAAATCTCGAACAAGTAAGCCATAGGCCAGTGGGCACAAAGCTCATAAACAAATATGAGATATGTGCCATAGAACTCTAATAAATGAATTGTTTGCCCATGGTACCAAGACAAGACCGACATATTCAATCAACTCGTGGCAGTTCGACATGACAGGTCTTCGGACCAGTTAAGACAAACAGCTGCAAGTTGAGTTGAGGGTCGGGGTCATTGGACCAGTGGTACCACAAATTATATGGCATGATAAGAAAATATTGATTATGCATGCACTATGATTACAGGACCATCAAGATGCCCAAGAGGGGTAGTGATGCGTCCTAAGGCCACTGGACGACCTGGTGGGTATAAGTGCAGTTCATCGTACCAGGTGACCGTGCGAAATTTGTAGCACCAAGCTCATGAGACCGGGGTGGGGACGGGATGAGGTCTTTGTCCTCATACAGACACGAAGAATTGATTTCAAGATTGAGGGTTGGATGTCGCGTATATCTACCCATTCTCTGGGCAGAAGTGGACATGCTTCTATCTAGGTGGCCAGTAAAGTCGCTCTCATGCCACAAGTGGATTTAGTGGACAGGCTGGCATGCGAATGTGTGTTTGACCTTCATGATGAAGGATGTGTGTAGGGTGATGACACACCTTGATTAATAAGGAAATGGTGGTAAAATTTGAGATTTGATATGAAATGATTTTTGATAGAAAGGAGTCTGGTACACTCCAATACAAGTCTTTTTCCTAAGAGTTAAAAGTTTTGAAAAACCCATTCATTGAGTAGTCATACTCATCCCCTCCCTTATATCCCTTTCAGGAAATTTTGGGAAGCCTACCCTTAGACCATCAACTAAGACTCCTGTGAGACAGGTATGATAAATTTAAAATGTTATGCAGTTTTGATTTATGTTATTCTAGGAAAAGGTGCATGTTTAAAGGACGTCTTACTCTTTATGGTTTATAATAAGGGGAAACCCTTTAATAAACCGGGAGAGTGGCGGGTTCTTCATGGGGATCTGACTAAACTGGGTCGGGGCATGACAACTTGAGTGGTATCAGAACCTGTTTACTCGAATATATAATCAAGACTAGAAAATATAGTATCTAATAGGATTTCTCCTAAAATTTTCAAATGGCTCCGAGGAGAGGAACCAAGAAAACTAGGAATGGCTCTACTCAACACCCTATCTTCATAGGAAGATAACCCTAGAAGCTTTTCAATGCCTGAGGTATGGTAGAAGTCTCAAAAGCCAAATGAGGAAGTATCCAAGTGGATTGTGCTAGGACATATTGAGATCACAGCTCAAAGTATGAAGGGAGCCAAGCATGAAGCCATAAACGCCAGCAAATGGCATATAACCTTACATAGGAGTAGGCTTATCAAGAATCCCATAGCTCCCTAGTTATTTTGTAATCATTTTCTGTAATAGGGCCAAAACACCCAACATACTGTACTACTCTATTAATGAAGTACTCCAAATTCCAAAAAACCCCGTCCCTCAAAGGATGTGATCTTTAAGAAAGATGGCCCCAAAGAAAGTGACCAAATAAGCATGTACTACCATTCCATCCAAGTTAAGGAAATTGAATTAGGGAATCAAGAAATCTAGGACTCTTAAAGTGATCAATTGACAAAGAAGACTCCACAAGAAAAACTCCCAAGGTATCCAGACTCAAGGATGAAGGAGGATGAACCACTTATGTTCACGTAATTACAAGCATGAATAATAGGGACACTACGTGGAGAAGTGCCCAACCCTACAAAGGATGGGAATTAAGTTAACCTATAGGGGAATAAGACACAAAGTGAAAAACTGTCCCACACCGCCAGGAGTCAGGACAATATTTTCCAACAATAATGCCCCCACAGCTATAGGAAACTCGAAAGGATACAATCCTTAGAAATACAACTCTTGCTCGGAACTTCAATTGCATCCAAGAGTAAGCTCTTCAAGATTCTAGAAAAATGGTAGGAAGAAAAAGAAAAGGGACTAAAGGTAGGATGTAAAACCCACACTTTTGATCTAAGGAAAACCAGGAAAAGAACCGGTCAAATCAAGTGAGTATTCAGAACCGGTTCACAAACTCGATTATTTATGAACGGGCAAGTTGGGAATTTACAACACTCAGGTGATCCAAAGGGTTCATTAAACCTTGGAAAAGAAACTTAAGACAAATTAGAAAATAAAAACCAAAGTGGTTCAAGTGAACTACATTCCATAAGAACTTTAAAGTTAAGCGTACTTACCCGAGAGTAGTGTGAGGATGGGTGACCTCTTGAGAAGTATGAAATTTTTTTGTAACCTGAAATTTCAGTCAAAAATTTGTATGTATGCCTTAACATAAATAACCATAAATTAATATATATTTAATTATTGTAATTAATACCAATAATTTATGGCAATATTAATACTAATAATAAATCTCACCCATTTAATACACGGGTTTTACGTCTATATAAAGAGATTATCCCCATTTCATTCTCCTCACACCTGAACATTTCTCTCTCTCTCTCTTTACTGCTCCATTTCCCGGTAAATCTCAAACCAGAGCTTTGACTTGAACAAAAGTCAGGCTCTTTAGAACCGGAGAGAAGATAGCTATCTGATAGCAAACTCTAGTCAATCCAAGAATCGTTGGAGAAGCGCCCACATGATGGAATAGTGAAGCAACTCCAGTGAACCGAAGCTGCCCTATTTTGGCCAAGCTGAAATCGGCCATTTCAAGCCCTCCTCAGGCTAAACCAAGCCCTCTCATCACTTCCTCATCCTTTCCACGACCGAATTAGGATAGAAAGGTAAGCCAATTCGGCTCCCCTTTACAATTTTCGATCGCTGCTAGAGAGAGAGTCGACTGAATTTCAATGACAAAATTCTAATCTAATTCCGCATCAATTGATGCGATTCTTGATTCTAGGATGAACCTTAGGACGAGAGCTATCTGCCCAGATTGACAGCTCGAACCGTTGTGCCTTCACCGGTGAGTAATCGAAGCTTTCTCTCTCTACAGTCTGTTTTTCAACAAAGCTCTGTTTGAGCTTGTTCCGGCGTTAAAATCTGCAATTCAAAGTTTCTTAGAATCGTATGAACATGCAGGAACTCAATATCAACTTCAATTTCAATAATTAGAAGTGTTTGATGAAATTAAATTCGGTAGTGTTAAAGAGTTGAAATTGGGGGAAATTTTGGGGATTTTCGAAATTTAAAGGGCCAAAATACAATTTTATGAAATTGAGAGTCAATTGGGCATGAAAATAATGTTGGAGGACCAATTGAGGAATTTCGGAATTTTTGGGGCAAAACTTACCATTTTTGTAAAAGAAGGGCAAAATGGTAATTTTGGAAAAATTGGGGGACCAAATTGGAAATTTGGGAAATTAAACCCCTTTTTGGTGAAATTGAATAAATTGAGGTCCTAGGATGAATTTTATAAGTTATGGGACTCAATTTGTGAAAAAATCGACATTTGGGACTTAAAGTTAAAGAGAAATAAATTTAGGGACCTAATTGCAAATAACTAAAAGTTTGGGTTTTCTCATTTATTGGAAATGAATGAAGGCTGTTATGCCGAGTAATAATGAACAAGGTTGTTCATATCTTGTAGGAATGCAAAATATCAGGAACGCCAGCAAGGACAAGCTCGCGTGAATACAAAGAACTAGTCTAGTGGAATTCACGGCATTAACGGGTCAGTGGGTTTACTAACATCATACCCGGTTGGGATGATGAGCACAACCTAAAATTAAAAACCATTTACCGGTTGTGAGTGGAAATTTTATATCATACCTGGTTGGCCAATGATAAGTACCTCGGTATGAAAACTCACTATTAAATGGTATTTTAAACATCACTAATTAGAGGAAGTGATGTGAAAATCATGCGGAAAAACTACTTACCGGTTGTAAGTAGATCATACCCGGTTGGTATGATGAGACTTCCCCGAATGAAGTCGAAAACCCATTCATCGGTTATAAACGGAGGTGTCCTTATACCTAGACAGTATAATGGACAGAGAAAACTTATGTTTTGTCGGAAGTGCTCTCCCCTAACTGTGGGCCAATGCTTAAACAATTTGGGAGACCTTCTCGATGGGAGCTCGAATAGCTCTGATAGGTCGGGGGCCTCGGTTTTGGAACTTGGGGGCTAAATGCCCAATTTTAAAAATCTCGTACAATGGGCCCAAGGCTAGTTGGCACGAGCAGGAGTTCGTAAACAAACATGATATATGTGCCATAAAACTTAATAAGTGAATTGTTTGGCCATGGTATCAAGATGGGACCGACATGCTCAGTCAACTAGCAGCAGTGCGACATGATAAGTCGATGGACCAGTCAAGACAAACAACTGCGGGTTGAGTTGAGAGTCGGGGTCGTTGGACCAGTGGCACCACAGATTACATGGAAATATAAGAAAACATTGTTTGTGCATGCAATGTGAGTGCGGGATCATCAAGACACCCATGAGGGGTAGTGATGCTTCCTAAGGGCATTGGACGACCTGGTGGCTATAAGGGCAGCTCGTCGTTCCAAGTGTCTGTGCGAAATCTAGAGTAGCACCAAGCACATGAGACCGAGATGAGGACGGGATGAGGTCTCTCTCCTCATACGGACACGAAGAAGTGATTTCGGGATTATGGGTCAGATGTCACATACATCCACTCATTCCAAGGGTAAAAGTGGTCGTACTTCTATCTAGGTGGCAGGAAAAGTCGCTCTGAAGCCACTAGCGGGTTCAGTAGTGATACTGACTTGTAAATGTGTGTAACCTTTTTAATGAAGGATGTGTGTTGGGTGATGACACATCGTGGTAAAAAAGAAATGGTGGAAAAACTTAAATTTTTAAATGAAGGGATTTTTGAAAACAAAGAAGTCTGGCACACTCCATATAAATATTTTTGTTAAAAGTTAAAAGCTTTTAAAAATCCATTCACTGAATAGTCATACTCACCCCCTCCCTTATATCCCTTTCAGGAAAAACTGGAAAGGCTCCCCTTAAAGACCGTCAACTAAGATGACTATAAGATAGGTATGTAAAGTTTTAAATTTCATGCAATTTTGATTATGCTATTCTAGGAAAATGTGCAGGTTTAAGGACGTCTTACTCTTTACGGTTTACAATAAGGGGAAATCCTTTAATAAACTAGGTGAGTGGCGGGTTGATCACGGGGATTTGACCAAACAGGGTTGGGGCGTGACAACTAGAGTGGTATAAGAGCCTGTTTCCTAGAATACATAATCAAGACTAGAAAATATAGTAACTAATTGGATTTATCCTAAAATTTTTAGATGGCTCCCAGAGAGGAACCAAGAAAACTTGGAATGGCTCTACTCAACACCCTACCTCCGTAGGGAGACAACCTTAGAAGCTTCCCAAATACTTGAGACCGGGGTGAAATGTCAAAAGACCAAATGGGGAAGTATCCTGGAGAATGGTGCTAGGACCTATTGGTGGCAAAACTCTAAGTATGGAGGAAGACGTTTATCAAGAATTCCATAGCTCCTTAGTTATTTTGCAACCATTTTCTGTGATAGGGTTGAGAGTCCAACCTTTTGTATCCCCATGTTAATAAAAGATTCAAATTCCCCAAAACTCTATCTTCTAAGGATGTGATCTTTCTAGGAATATGGTATAAAGAAAATAAAACAAACCCTCACTATCCTAGAAACTAAGGAAGAGTCGCAACCCAGTGATGGAAGATGAATCAAGAAACCTTGGAGGACTCTTACTATGACCCTTAGCAAAGGTGATTCAACTAGAAAACTGTGAAAGTGATCAGACTCAAGAACGGTACGCACCAAACCAATAGTAACCCTGGAAAAAGCCCCACTCGAAGGAAAGTAAGAATCACAACAATCCATGTAAGGGAATGACGATGGGATATTACATGAAGAGATGCCCAACCCTACTAAAGGACAAGTACCAAGTTGAACTATTATAGGTGTAAGGAAAGAAGGGGTGTTCCACACCTCATAGATTCAGGGCAATACCTCCTCAAATGTCACGAAAGACATGAAGGATTAGAGACTGATACCATGGAGCGGGTTACATAAACAATTCAAAAAGAGGTCAAGAAAAGATGAGGTGAATACAAAAACTTCTTAAGAAGGTCAAACCGAGAAGGATACCTCATGAATAGGGATAAGATACATGAGAATCATACTTAGAACCCTCTCATAAGGGGCAAACACAGAAAAACGTCCCCCGAAACTCTAGGGAATGACATAGTGAGACTGAAGAATAGAAGGAATACTCTATGAAAATGAATCATTTGTTGGCGGATGTGCAAGGAGCCAACCCCTCATTAGAAACTACTTGAAGGAAGGAAGTGTCAAAGGCCAAGACTAATATGCTTTGGAAAAGTGATATAATTTTAAAGTACTACCTCTTTTGGAAAAAGTAGAAAAGTTAAAAATCGAAGTCTCTGACCAACATACCTAAGTAAGACTGGGAAGTAGAAAGGACTACACCCTAAAAAGGTCAGTGAGATGACATTAAGGACAGGAGTACTCGAAAAGACAATTGCCCTAAGAAGACCTAAACCAAGGGACTGGTGGAGGTGGGGCAATTAACCAGCTAATACGCGGAAGAACCATGATGTAAGTTTCGACAAGGAAGAGAGGCGGAAAGGTCAAATACTCTGAAAGAGAAGGATGAAAGAAATCCTTAAAGGAACCAAAAGGCCAAATTAACAACAAACTCAAGCCAAGAAAGAAATAGGCAAGCTTCTCACATAATGATCAAGAAATCTTGAAATAAGGAACATTTATATGCTCCCTAAGGAAATAGACAGGTATTAGGTATGAATGAGGATGCAGATAGAGTATAAAAGATGTCTTGCAAGACCTGAGGAGTAAAGGTAAACAGGAGAAGACAACATCAAGAGTAGAAATCCCCCAGGGCAAATGTAAAAAGGAATGTCCGGAGAAAGGGAAAGAATTCTACAAAGGAAGGAAGCCCTGAAAAGACATGTGTATCCCAATTGAGAGGAAATGGAACCAACCAAAAAAAAAAGGAATGATAAGCTCACAAAGGAAATGTTGGTTGAGATGGAAAAGTCGAGTACCAAGGAAAAATGAGGTCCTAAGAAGGAAATTAAACTAAAGGAATTATGGAGGGGCGGATGGACACAATGTGGAGTGAAAGGAACCAACCCTTAATTAGGAAATGTTTCCAAGGAAGGAAGTATCATAATGGCCTAGGCTGACCTGTTTGGAGGGAACAGGAGAACCAAGTAGAAAGAGGAAAACTAATAACGACAGACAACCAAATAGAATAAACAAAACCCTAAGAAGGAATGAGATGTAGTAAAGACTACACTCTATGATGGATAATAGGATAGGCATGAAGAATGAGTGATATAGCTGCCCAGACGATTGGACCAGAAAAATAAAGAATTGTTAAATGGTTACAAACAAATTAGAGGGGATTAAGGCCAAAGGAAAACCCTTGAGTAGAGGATATCATTAGGAATGATGATGGATCTAAGAAAGGACGAAACCCAGCATATCGGTAAAACATCTGGGAATTTAATTAATTGGAATAGGAAATACTCAATAAGGAAGTCGAAAAGGAACGAGTGGGTAAGGAGAACCAACACAATTGAGTAAGTGGAGTTAATAATGGTAAAAAAAAAAGGATAGTTGAGGAATACTATCAAAAGAAAAGAGAAATGAAGTTATACGATCCCTGAAAGGTCTAAAAGTTAAAAGAGACACTTCAAGAGATGTTCTAAAAATCAAACGGACAGAGACGGGTCCTATAAAATGCCATGTTGTAAGGGCATGTAAGCCCAACAACCCGAGGAGAATATGACTCAAAGTAAGAAAGAGTCGGCTAATAAGCATGACAAGGTCAAATATAACAATTTGGACCGAGGTTATAATAGACAATGAATGGAGGAAGAGTCGAAATAGGACGAAAAGGTGGTGATAAAGAAATCTATAGAAATAAGTACGAAATGCTCTATAGGACGACGAGCTAAGTGTTTCAATGATCAAGCATTTAACTAGACACGAAAATGGTTAGTTATCTTAGTATTCCCAATCTTGAGTACAGGACCTAAAGGGGAAGAATGTTGCTCTAAGAGAGAGATAAAATCTAAGAACATACCCTGAGGTAAGGTATGTCTAGTTATGACAAACTCCATGGAGGGAGTAAATAATATTAACGAAAATGAATATCTTAAGTGAAGGTTGTAAAAGGGACTAATTTCAAGGATGAGAGAAAAGTTTGTATCTTAAGCAAACACCAAAGGGGCATCAAAGAAAATGATTGCTCATGCAAGGATGATAACTAAGTTTTGGGGACAAAACTCCTAAAAGGATGGGAGAGTTGTAAAACCTGCACTTTTGAGCTAAGGAAAACCAGGAAAAAAACTGGTCAAACCAAGTGAGGATTCAGAACCGGTTCACAAACCCGATTATTTCTGAACGGGCAAGTTGGGAATTTACAACACTCGGTGATCCAAAGGGTTCATTAAACCTTGGAAAAGAAACTTAAGACAAATTAGAAAACAAAAACCAAAGTGGTTTAAGTGAACTAGATTCCATAAGAACTTTAAAGTTAAGTATGAAAGTTCTTTGTAACCCGAAATTTCGGTCAAAAATTTGTATGTATGTCTTATCATAAATAACCATAAATCAATATATATTTAATTATTGTAATTAATACTAATAATTTAATAACTAAATTAAATTATTGAAATTAATACAAATAATTTAATACCGAAATTAAATTATTGAAATTAATACCAATAATTTATGGCAATATTAATAATAGCAATAAATTACGCCCATTTAATACACAGGTTTTACGCCTATATAAAGAGGTTATCCCCATTTCATTATCCTCACACCTGAACACTTCTCTCTCTCTCTCTCTCTCTCTCTCTCTCTCTCTCTCTCTCTCTCTACTGCTCCATTTCCCGATAAAGCTCAAACCAGAGCTTCGACTTGAACAAAGGTCGGGCACTTTAGAACCGGGGAGAAGACAACTATCTGATAGCAAACTCTAGTCAATCCGAGAATTGTTGGAGAAGCGCCGACATGATGGAATAGTGAAGCAACTTCGGCGGACCGAAGCTACCCTATTTCGGCCAAGCTGAAATCAGCCATTTCAAGCCCTTCTCAAGCCAAACCAAGCCCTCCCAACACTTCCTCAGCCTTTCCACAGCCGAATTAGGACCGAAAGGTAAGCCAATTCGGCTCCCCTTTACAATTTTTTATCGGTGCTAGAGAGAGAATTGACTGAATTTCAATGACGAAATTCTAATCTAATTCCGCATTAATTGATGCGATTCTTGATTCTAGGATGAACCTCAGGACGAGAGCTATCTGCCCAGATTGAAAGCTCGAACCGTCGTGCCTTCACCGGTGAGTAATCGAAGCTTTCTCTCTCTACAGTCTATTTTTCGACGAAGCTCCGTTTGAGCCCGTTTCGGCGTTAAAATCTGCGATTCAAAGTTTATTAGAATCGTATGAACATGCAAGTACTCAATTTCAACTCCAATTTCAATAATTAGAAGTGTTTGATCGATCAATTTGATAAAATCAAATTCGATAGTGTTGAAGAGTTGAAATTGGGGGAAATTTTGAGGATTTTCAAAATTCAAATGGCCAAAAAACAATTTTATGAAATTGAAGGTCAATTGGGCATAAAAATAATGTTGGAGGACCAATTGAGGAATTTTTGAATTTTTGGGGCAAAACTTACCATTTTTGTAAAAGAAGGGCAAAATGGTAATTTTGGAAAAATTGGGGGACCAAATTGGAAATTTGGGAAATTAAACCCCTTTTTGGTGAAATTGAATAAATTGAGGTCCCAGGATAAATTTTATAAGTTATGGGACTCAATTTGAGGAAAAATCGACATTTTGTACTTAAAGAGAAATAAATTTAGGGACCTAATTGCAAATAACTAAAAGTTTGGGTTTTCTCATTCATTGGAAATGAATAAAGGCTGTTATGCCGAGTAATAATGAACAAGGTTGTTCATATCGTGTAGGAATGCGAAATACCGGGAATGCCAGCAAGGATAAGCTCACGTGAATACAAAGAACCAATCTAGTGGAATTCACGGCATTAACGAGTGAGTGGGTTTACTAACATCATACCCGCTTGGGATGATGAGCACAACTTAAAATTAAAAACCACTTACCGGTTGTGAGTGGAAATTTTATATCATACCTGGTTGGCCAATGATAAGTACCTCGGTATGAAAAGCCATTATTAAGTGGTATTTTAAACATCACTACTTACAGGAAGTGATGTGAAAATCACGCGGAAAAACTACTTATCGGTTGTAAGTAGATCATACCCGGTTGGTATGATGAGACTTCCCTGAAGGAAGTCGAAAACCCGTTCATCGGTTATGAACGGAGGTGTCCTTATACCTGAACGGTATAATGGATAGAGAAAACATATGTTTTGTGGGAAGTGCTCTCCCCTGACTGTGTGCCAATGCTTAAACAATTTGGAAGACCTTCTCGATGGGAGCTCGAATAGCACTAATAGGTCAGGGGCCTCGGTCTTGGAACTTGGGGGCTAAATCCCCAATTTTGAAAATCTCGTACAGTGGGCCCAAGGCCAGTTGGCACGAGCAGGAGCTCGTAAACGAACATGATATATGTGCCCTAAAACTTAATAAGTGAATTGTTTGGCCATGGTTCCAAGATGGGACCGACATGCTCAGTCAACTAGCGGCAGTTCGACATGATAGGTCCACGGACCAGTCAAGATAAACAACTGCGAGTTGAGTTGAGAGTCGAGGCCATTGGACCAGTGGCACCACAGATTACATGGCAATATAAGTAAACATTGTTTGTGCATGCGCTGTGAGTACAGGATCATCAAGATGCCCATGAGGGATAGTGATGCGTCCTAAGGGCACTGGACGACCTGGTGGCTATAAGGGCAATTCGTTGTTCCAGGTGTCTGTGCAAAATTTGGAGTAGCACCAAGCGCATGAGACCGGGGTGGGGACGGGATGAGGTCTTTGTCCTCATACGGACACGAAGAAGTGATTTCAGGATTGTGGGTCAGATGTCACGTACATCTACTCATTCCCAGGGTAGAAGTGGTCGTACTTCTATCCAGATGGCAGGAAAAGTCGCTCCGAAGCCACTAGCGGGTTCAGTAGTGATATTGACTAGTGAATGTGTGTAACCTTTATGATGAAGGATGTGTGTTGGGTGATGACACACCGTGGCAAATAAGAAATGGTGGAAAAACTCGAATTTTTAAATGAAGGGATTTTTTAAAATAAAGGAGTCTGGCACACTACATATAAATGTTTTTCTTAAAAGTCAAAAATCTTTTAAAAACTCATTCACTAAGTAATCCTACTCACCCCCTCCCTTATATCCCTTTCAGGAAAAACTGGAAAGCCTCCCGTTAAAAACTGTCAACTAAGATGCCTGTATGACAGTTATGTAAAGTTTTAAATTTCATGCAGTTTTAATTATGTTATTCCAAGAAAATGTAGAGGTTAAAGGATGCGTTACTCTTTACGGTTTACAATAAGGGGAAATCCTTTAATAAATCGGGAGAGTGGCGGGTTGATCACGAAGATCCGACCAAACCGGGTCGGGGCGTGACATAGGACCTCGAGAAACCACAAATAGAAGAAAGAGAACTCTCCCTTAAAAGAAGAAAATTCTAAATATGTGGAGCAAAGAAGGGAGAGCAACCACAAGAGAAGACAAGATGAACATTTGATGACAAACAGGATGTATTGGGACTACAAGAATGGATCACCTTGGAAAAAAAAGCAATAAAGCCAAATAGGAATTTTGGACCAACATGTCAAAAGAAAGCAAGTAGTTACACAAGATAGTCAAAGAGAATAAATGACATTCTAAGGAAGACCGAAAGGTAGAAAGGACTACACCCTAAAAAGGTCAGTGAGATGGACGTTAAGTATAGGAGGACTCGAGAAACAACTGCCCTAAGAATCTTAGACCAAAGGAATGGTGAAGGCGAGGTAGTTAACAAACTAATACATGAGAAAGCCATAATTTGAGTTCCAAAAATGAAGAGAAAGGCGGAAAGGCCAAATACTTGGAAAAAGATGGATGAAAGAAATCCTTAAAAGGAGCAAAGGCCAAATTAACGACTAAACTCGAGCCAAGAAAGGAATAGGCAAGCCTCTCACATAATGGTTAAGAAAACTTGAAATAAGGACGATATGAATGCTCCATAAAGAAATACACTATGAAAGTAAACTTTGAAGGGATGCATTCGACTAACTACCCTCGAGGGAACCATTGATGAGCGGATGGATATAATGTGGAGTGCAAGAAACGAACCCTTAACTCGAAAATGTTTCAAAGGAAGGAAGTATCGTGATGGCCCAGTGTGACCTATTGGAGAGAGCAGGAGAACCAAATAATAATTCCAGGAGAACCAAGTAGAAAGAAGAAACTAGTAGCACCGGATGATCAAAGAGAATAAACAAAGTCCTAAGAAAGGCTGAGATGTAGTAAAGACTTGAAGAACAAAAGGATGGGCATGAAGGATGAGTGATACAACTGCCTAGATGATTGGACCTGGAAAAATAGAGAGAAGGAGATAGTTAAAGAACTGGACTAGTCTTCGAGAGAATCATGAATTTAAACCATGACAAAAAAGGGAGAAGTGAAAAGGCTAAAATGTTGAAAAAAAATGGAGAAAGGAAATCCTTAAAGAAATCAATGACCACTGTCGGATTTACTATCAAAAGGACATGAGATGGTTAAGTGAGCCTCTCGAAGGACGATCAAGTGATTTTGTAACTAGGTGGATGTGAGCTCTCCCTAAAAAGAAATAGACATGTATTGGGGTATGAGTGAGAATGAGGATAGAATACAAAAGACGTACCTGTAGGATCTCAGGAGTAAAGGTAAGCATGAAATAATAGCATCAAGGGACGTCATTTAAAGTAAGGTGTCTTTAGGATGAATGAAAAAGAAATTACAAGAGAAAAGGGTAAGAATCCTCCCAAATAAGGAAATCCTAAGAAATGATACATGATGTAATAAATGGAACCAGGTGACGAGAGGTGAGGAGATGAATTCGCAAATAAAATGCATGCTAAGGTGAAAGAAACCCAAGGAAGTATATTAAGAGATGTTGTGACAAGTAAGAATAAGTGGACTATCCATAATAAGGTAATGAAGGAAAGAACATCTGAGAAACGTTGGGAAAGTAAGCCCTCCAAATAAGATGTGGTTATGGAGGAATAACTACAATTAGTAAGATAGGTCGTAGTCCACACACGCATAATGAAGCATAAAGAGGGGACGGCTGAGCATAGTATGAAGTACATGAATTAAGACTAATAAGTTCCTCAAATAAAGAATAAGGGACGAAATGGAATTTTAAGATGGGGAAGGACTCTAAGCGGGCAAATGCCATAGTATAGAAGGAAAGTAAGGAAAATGGAGGAAGAAACCTTTAAAGAATGGTAAGAAGGTTGAGCATGTAGCTCCTAGAACGAAAGTCTCTACCTTGAGGGACATATTAGAGAATGAAATCATAAAAAGGGAACTCCCCGAACAAAACAATAGACTGAAAAGGGTCAAACGGGAATAATGAACTATGAAATGATTACGAAAAAGTAAGAGTGGATTAAGGCCAAAGGAAATCCTTGAGTAAAGGATGTTATTGGGATTGAGGATGGACCTAAGAAAGGATGAATCCCAGCATGTCAATAAAACATCTAGAAATCAAATAATTGGAATCGGAAAGACTCAATAAGAAAGTTGAAAAAGGACGAGTGGGTAAGGAGAAACGACACAATTTTGTAAGTTAATGTGGACAACGATAAAGGTAGTCGAGGAATACTACCAAAAGAAAAGAGGGATGAAGTTATACAATCCCTCAGAGTTTGAAAAGTTAGGAATAATCCTAAAGGAGGTGTTTTGGAAATCTAATGGACATGGAGACAAGATCTAGAAAATGACATGTTATAAAGGGCAAGTAAACCCAACAGTCCAAAGGAAAACATGACTCAAAATAAGGAAGAGTCAGTTAGTAAAAAAAGGACAATGTCAAACATAAAATTTGGACTGGATTGTAATGAGCAACAGATAAAGGAATAGTCGAAATAGGACGAAAAGGTGATGACAAGGAAATTCATGAAAACACGTACGTAACGCTCTACAGGACGTTGAGCTAAGGGTTGCAACGACCAAGAGGTTAACTAGACACGGGAATGGTTAGGTATCTTGGAACTCCCAATTCTAAGTACGGGACCTCAAAGGGAAAAATGTTGCTCTAAGCAAAGAGAGATGTAAATCTAAGGTTATACCCATAAGTAAGGTATATCTAGTTATGATAAACTCAATGAAAGGAGTAAATGATATAAAGCAAAAGAAATTTCTTAAGTGAAGGATGTAAAAAGGGCTAGTTGGAAGAACAAGACAAGAGTTTGCATGTTAAGCAAACACCAAATGGATATCAAAGGAAATGATTCCTCATGCAAGGTTGCTAATTAAGTTTTGGGGACAAAACTCCTAAAAAGAGGGGAGAGTTGTAAACCTCGCCCTTTTGAGTTAAGGAAAATCGGGAAAAGAACTGGTCAAACCGAGTAAGAAAATCGAACCGGTTCATAAACCCATTTATTGGGGAATGGGCAATTAAAGAAATTTCAACTAACTTGTGACCCAAAGAGATTTATAAGCCTTGGGAAGGAACCTTAGAACAAAGTGGGAGAGAAAAACTAGATCGGTTCGGGTGAACCGGACCCAAACCGAATTAAACCATTTTAAGAACCGAGTCGATTTATGAACCGAGACCGATAGAGAGATGGTAAACTAGGAATTTCATGTACCCTAAGTAACCTAAGGAGTCAAAAAAGTCAGGAAAAGGACTTTAGGGTGAATTGAAGATAAAAACCAAACTAGTTTAGGTGAACTGGATTGAATCGGTTTGGATCAGTTTGAACCATTATTGAATCGGATTTTAAATTCATTTTTCTAGGTGGCTTAAAGAATTCAAATTCGAGATTTGAAGCCACCATTGGATAGAAAATGAATTTAGATAAATTTAGAAATTTTTATATTTGAAAAATTCGGTCAAATGAGGGGTGGACCGACCGGTTTAAGCTTTAAACCCGGTTCGGACCGGTTTGGTCCAATTCGGAATAGTGTCGTCTTCTTCCTTCAAATAACAGCACTGTTCACTCGTGAGAAAATTGAAGTAGCACCGGCGAAGAAGAAACGTATCCGTTCAATACATTTTCGGTCATTAATGTCTATCATAAATGTGCCAAATGAACGGCCAACGAGTCCCCAAGCTCCCTATATAAAGAGCCCCTCTCCATTCATCCTCTCCACACCTAAAAAGCTCACTCTTTCTCAGCTACTTAGTTTTCTGGTGAAGCTTGAACCAGAGCCCCAATATAGGGTCATTTCTAAGCCAAAGGAGGTGAGGTCAGGTTCTTTAAAACCAGGGAGAAATCAGCTACACTCTTATAGTCTCTGTTTGCTTCGAGGGTCGCCGAAGAAGTGTCGGCGTGATGGAAAAGTGAAGCAGCCCCAACAGATCGAAGCTGCCCTATTTTGGCCAGGTTGAAATTGGCCATTTTGAGCCCTCCTTAGGCCAACCCAAACCCTCCCAACACTTCCTCGGCCCTTCCACGGCCGAATTAGGACTGAAAGGTAAGCCAATTTGGCTCCCCTCTGCAATTTTCGATCGATGTTAGAGAGAGAGTCGGCCGAATTTTAATGACAAAATTCTAATCCAATTTGACATCAATTGATGTCATTCTTGATCCTAGGAAGAACCTCAGGAGGAGAACAATCTGCCCAAATAGAAAGCTTGGACCGTCGTGCCCTCACCGGTGAGTAATCGAAGCTTTCTCTCTCTATAGTTCATTTTCCGGTGAAGCTCCGTTTGAGCTCGTTCCGGTGTTAAAACTTGTTATTCAAATTGCTAAAGAATCGTATGAACATGTATAAACTCAATTTCAACAAATGGAAGCATTTGATCTGTCAATTTGATAAAATTAAATTTGGCTGTGTTAAGAAGTTAGAATTAGGGAAATTTTGGGGAATTTCAAAAATTCGAAGGACCAAAATGCAATTTCCTAAAATTGAGAGTCAATTGGGCATGATAAAAATGTTAGAGGGCCAATTGAGGAATTTTAGAATTTTTGGTGCAAAATTTACCATTTTTGTAAAAGAATGGCAAAATGGTAATTTTGGAAAAGTTGGGGGACCAAATTGGAAATTACCCCCTTTGGGGAAATTGAATAAATTGAGGCCCAAAGGGGAATTTTAAAAGTTTCGGGACTCAATTTGAGGAAAAATCAGCATTATGGACTTAAAGTTAAAGAGAAATAACTTTATGGACCTAATTGCAAATAAATAAAGGTTTGGTTTTCTCATTCATTTGCAATGAATGAAGGCTATTAGGCTGAAGGATAATGAACCAAGATATCCATATCATGTAGGAACACGAAGTACCGGGAACACTAGCAAGAATAAGCTCGCGTGAATACAAAGAACTAGTCTAGTGAAATTCATTGTATTAACAGGTGAGTGGGATTTTATATCGTACCTGGTTGGGGATGATAAGTACCTCGAAATCAAAACCAACTACTAAGTGGTATTTTAAACATCATAACTTAGAGGAGTGATGTGAAAAATATGCTGAAAAAAACTACTTACCAGTTGTAAGTAGATCATACCTGGTTGGTATGATAAAACTTTCTCGAAGGAAGTTGAAAACCCGTTCATCAGTCATGAGCGGAGATGTCCTTATACCTAGTTGGTATAACGGACAGTTGAAAACATATATTTTTGTCGGAAGTGCTCTCCCCTGACTGTGTGCCAATGCTTAAACAATTTGGGAGACCTTCATGATGGGAGCTCGAATAGCTCTTATAGGCTGGAGGCCTCAGTTTTTGAACTTGGGGGCTATTATGCCCGATTTTAAAAATCTCGAACTTGTGGGCACGAGCAAATGCTCGTAAACAAACATGAGATATGTGTCATAAAACTTTAATAAATGAATTGTTTGGTCATGGTACCAAGACAGGACCGACATATTCAGTCAACTCGTGGCAGTGTGATATGATAGGTCTTCGGACCAATCAAAACAAACAACTGCAGGATGAGTTGAGGGTCGGGGCTGTTGGACCAATGGCACCACAGATTATATGGCATGATAAGAAAATACTGATTGTGCATGCACTGTGATTACGCGACCATCAAGACGCCCAAGAGGGGTAATGATGCGTCCTAAGGCCACTGGACTACCCAGTGGGTATAAGTGCAGTTCGTTGTACCAGGTGACCGTTCGAAATTTGGAGTAGCACCAAGCACATGTGACCGGGTGGGGATGGAATGAGTTCTTTGTCCTCATACAGACACGGAGAATTGATTTCAGCATTGAGGGTTGGATGTCGCGTACATCCACCCATTCTCTGGGTAGAAGTGGACGTGCTTCTATCTAGGTGGCCGGTAAAGTCGCTCTCACGCCAAAGTGGGTTTAGTGGACGGGCTGGCCTGCGAATGTGTGTTTAACCTTCATGATGAAGGATGTGTGTTGGGTGATGACACACCGTGATTAATAAGAAATGGTGGTAAAAACCAAGATTTGAAATCAAAGGACTTTTGAAAAAAATGAGTATGGCACACTCCAATACCAATCTTTTTCCTAAAGTTAAAAGTTTTGAAAACCCATTCACTGAGTAGTCGTACTCACCCCCTCCCTTATATCCCTTTCAAGAAATTTCAGGAAGCCTACCCTTAAAGATCATGAACTAAGATGCATGTGAGACAGGTACGATAAATTTAAAATGTTATGCAGTTTTTATTTATGTTATTCCAGGAAAAGGTGCAGGTTTAAAGGACACCTTACTCTTTATGGTTTATAATAAGGGGAAACCCTTTAATAAACCAGGAGAGTGGCGGGTTGTTCACGAGGATCCAACCAAACCGGGTCGGGGTGTGACAAACCGAGTGTGAGGACATCCACGCTTATAACCGATAAGCGAGTTTTTACTTCCTTCCATGAAGTTTATCATACCAACCGAGTATGATCTAGTTACAATTGTTAAGTAGTTTTTCCACGTAATTTCCACATCACTTCATTCAGGTGTGATGGTTAAAATTCCACTTAGTAGTGGGTTTTCATTTCCGAGGTGTTTATCATCCCAACCGAGCATGATATAAAAATCTCACTCACCTGAAAACGCAGTGATTTCCTCTTAACCATTTCTTTGTCTTCACGCGAGCTTATTCTTGCTAGCGTTCCCGGTACTTTGTGTTCCTACATGATATAAACATACTTGTGTCATTATCTCTTTGTCTAATAGCCTTCATTTATCGTGAATGGATGAAATACTCAAACTTTTTGATTTATTGCAATTAGGTCCCTATAGTTATTTTTCTGTAACTTTAAGTCACTTGTGCTGGTTTTTCCTCAAATTGAGTCCCTAACCCTTTAAAATTTACCTTGGAACCTCAATTTATTCAAATTCACAAAAAGGGGCTCAATTTCCCAAATTTTCAATTTGGTCCCCAACTTTTCCAAAATTAACATTTTTCCCCTACTTTACAAAAATGGTAAGTTTTGCCCCAAAATTTTAAAATTTTCCCAATTGGTCCTCCAACATATTTATCATGCCCAATTGGCCTCAATTTTATGAAATTACACTTTAGTCCCTCAAATTTTTGAAATTCCCAAATTCCCCCCAATTTTTCCCCCATTTTCATCCTTCTAACTCTGCCGAATTTGATTTCATCAAATTGACCAATCAAATGAGTTTAATTGTTGAAATTAAAGTTAGATTGAAGTTCCTACACATCCATATAATACAATTACACTTTGAATCGCACGATTTGACGTCGAAATGAGCTCAAAGGGAGCTTTGCCGAAAAACTGAACATAGAGAGAGAAAGCTTCTAAAGCTTACCGTCGGGGGCGCGGTGGTCCGAGCTTTCAATCTAGACATATAGCTCTTGTCCTGAGATTTTTTCCTATAATCAAGAATCACCTCAATTCATGTCGAATTGAGGGGGAAATTTGTCAGTAAACATCTGTCGGTTCTCTCTCCAGTACCGATTGGAATTTACAGAGGGGAGCCAAATTAGTTTACCTTTCCACTCCAATTCAGCAATAGGAGGATTGTGGAGGTGTTGGGAGGACTTGGTTTGACTTGAGGAGGGCTCGAATTGGCCATTTTTAGCTCAGCCAAAATAAGGCAACTTAGGTTTGTCGGAGCTACTTCACGGTTCTATCATGTTGGTGTTTCTCCGGTGATCCACGTAGCAAATGGAGACTAGAGGTGTGTAGCTGACCTCTCCCCAAATCCAAAGAACCTGACCACACCTTCTTTGGATCAGAAAAATGCCCAAGTCAGAGCTCTGGTTCGAGCTTCAACAAAAAATGGAGCAGTAGGGAGAGATTGGAATTTTTAGGTGTGAGGAGGATGAATGAAGAGGAGCTCTATAAACCCTTCACTTTTGAGTTAAGGAAAACTGGGAAAGAACCGGTCAACCCGAGTAAGAAAACCGAGTCAGTTTACAAGTCACATCATTTGGGAACAAGCAATTTGGAAATTTACAATTTTCGGGTGATCCAAAGGGTTCATTAAACCTAGGAAAAGAAATTTAAGACAAGTTAGAAGAGAAAAACCAAATTGGTTCAGGTGAACAAGAATCCATAAGAACTTTGAAATTAAGCGTGCTTACCCGAGAGTAGCCATAAATTAATATATATTTAATTATTGTAATTAATACCAATAATTTAAGACCTAAATTAAATTATTAAAATTAATACAAATAATTTAATACCGAAATTAAATTATTGTAATTAATACCAATAATTTATAGCAATATTAATACTAATAATAAATCTCTCACATTTAATATACGATTTTACACCTATATAAAGTGGTTATCCCCATTCATTCTCCTCACACCTGAACACTTCTCTCTCTCTCTCTCTCTACTGCTCCATTTCCTAGTGAAGCTCAAACCAGAGTTTCAACTTAAATATTTTTCTTAACCTTGAAAGGAGAGGTCGAGCTCTTTAGAACCGGAGAGAAGACAGCTATCTGATAGCAAATTTCAGTCAATCTGAGAATCGTTGGAGAAGCACCGGCATGATGGAATAGTGAAGCAGCTCCGGCGGACCGAAGCTGCCCTATTTCGGCCAAGCTGAAATAAGCCATTTCAAGCCCTCCTCAAGCCAAACCAAGCCCTTCCAACACTTCCTCAGCCTTTCCACGGTCGAATTAGGACCGAAAGGTAAGCCAATTTGACTCCCCTTTACAATTTTCGATCGGTGCTAGAGAGAGGGTCGACCGAATTTCAATGATGAAATTCTAATCCAATTCCACATCAATTGATGCAATTCTTGATTCTAGGATAAACCTCAGGACGAGAGCTATTTGCCCAGATTGAAAGCTCGGACCGTCGTGCCTTCACTGGTGAGTAATCGAAGCTTTCTCTCTCTATAGTTCATTTTCCGGCGAAGCTCCGTTTGACCTCGACCCGACATTAAAACTTGTGATTCACATTTCTAAAGAATCGTATGAACATGTAGAAACTCAATTTCAACTTCAATTTCAACAATTGGAAATGTTTTATGGGTCAATTTGATGAAATCAAATTCGGTTGTGTTAAGAAGTTGGAATTGGGGGAAAATTGGGGATTTTCGAAATTCAAAGGACTAAAATGAAATTTTATGAAATTGAGGGCCAATTGGGCATGAAAATAATGTTGGAGGACAAATTGAGAAATTTTAGAATTTTCGGGGCAAAACTTACCATTTTTGTAAAGGAAGGGCAAAATGGTAATTTTGGAAAAGTTGGAGGACCAAATTGGAAATTTGAGAAATTAATCCCCTTTTTGTGAAATGGAATAAATTGAGGTCCTATGATAAATTTTAGAAGTTTCGGGACTCAATTTGAGGAAAAAACTGGCATTTGGGACTTAAAGTTAAAGAGAAATAACTTTAGGGACCTAATTGCAAATAAATGAAAGTTTGACTTTCTCATTCATTTGGAATGAATGAAGGCGATTAGATCGAAGGATAATGAGATGTACATATCGTGTAAGAACACAAAGTACTGGGAACGCCAGTAAGGACAAGCTCGCGTGAATACCAAGAACCGGTCTAGTGGAATTCACGGCATTAACGTGTGAGTGGGAATTTTATATTATACCCGGTTGGGAATAATATGTACCTCGGTATAAAAACCCACTACTTAGTGGTATTTTTAATCATCACTACTTAGAGAAAGTGATGTGAAAGTTATGCGGAAAAACTACTTACGGGCTGTAAGTAGATCATACCCAATTGGTATGATGAGACTTCCTCGAAGGAAGTTGAAAACCCATTCATCGGTTATGAACGGAGATGTCCTTATACCAGTCCGTATGATGGACAGTAAAAACCTATTTTTGTCGAAAGTGCTCTCCCCTGACTGTGTGCCAATGCTTAAATAATTTGGGAGACCTTCTCGACGACAGCTCGAATAGCTCTGATAGGCCAGGGGCCTCGGTTTTGGAACTTGGGGGCTAAATGCCCAATTTTAAAAATCTCGTACAGTGGGACCAAGGCCAGTTGGCACGAGCAGGAGCTCGTAAACGAACATGATATATGTGCCATAAAACTTAATAAGTGAATTGTTTGGCCATGGAACCAAGATAGGACCAACATGCTCAGTCAACTAGCGGCAGTGCGACATGACAGGTCGACAGACCAGTCAAGACAAACAACTGCGAGTTGAGTTGAGAGTCGGGGCCGTTAGACTAGTGGCACAACAGATTACATGGCAATATAAGAAAATATTGTTTGTGCATGCACTGTGAGTATGGGATCATCAAGACACCCATGAGGGGTAGTGATGCATCCTAAGGGCACTGGACGACCTGGTGGCTATAAGGGCAGTTTGTCGTTCCAGGTGTCTGTGCAAAATCTGGAGTAGCACCAAGCGCATGAGACTGGGGTGGGGACAGGATGAGGTTTTTGTCCTTATATGGACACGAAGAAGTGATTTCGGGATTGTGGGTCGGATGTCGCGTACATCCACTCATTCCCAGGGTAGAAGTGGTCGTACTTCTATATGGGTGGCAAGAAAAGTCGCTCCGAAGCCACTAGCGGGTTCAGTAGTGATACTGGCTGGGGAATATGTGTAACCTTCATGATGAAGGATGTGTGTTGGGTGATGACACACCGGTAACTAAGAAATAATGGGAAAATCTAAATTTTTAAATGAAGGGATTTTTTAAAAGAAAGGAGTCTGGCACACTCCATATAAATGTTTTTCTTAAAAGTTAAAAGTATACCTTTAGAAACCCATTTACTGAGTAGTCGTACTCACCCCTTCCCTTATATCTCTTTCAGGAAATCCTGGAAAACCTACCCTAAAAGACAATCAACTAAGATGAATGTAAAATAGGTATGTAAAGTTTAAAATTTCATGTAACTTTAATTATGTTATTCCAGGAAATGGTGCAGGTTTAAAGGACGCCTTACTCTTTATGGATTATAATAAGAGGAAACCCTTTAATAAATCGGGAGAGTGGCGGGTTGTTCACGAGGATCCGACCAAACTGGGTTGGGGTGTGACAAGCTCTTCATATAGGAAACTCGTGTACTTCTTGGCCGTCCAATTGGTGCCTTAATGGTGGTCATTCATTGCTTGAAACTCCCTGGCCAGATACTTTTCATCTTCGCCAACGCTGCTCGATTTTTCGGTGAGTGAACAGTGCTATCATCTCAAGGAAGAAGACGACACTGTTCCGAACTGGACCAGACTAGTCTGAACCGGGTTCAAAGCTTAAACCGGTCGGTTCATGCCCGATTCAACCAAGTTTTTCAAAATTAAAAACTTATAAATTCATCTAAATTCATTATCTATCCAACGGTTGCCTCAATTCTCTAATTCAATCCAATTCACCAAAATTGGTTCAATCTTGTTCGGATCCGGTTCACCTGAACCAGTTTGGTTTTCATCTCCAATTCATCCTAAAGTCCTTTTTCATAACTTTTGTGACTCTTTAGGTCACTCGAGATCCAATAAATTTCCGATTTTCCCTTTCTCTATAGGTTCCGGTTCATAAACCGACTCAATTTTCTCTTTGGAAATGACCAATTCTTTCCCCGATTTTTCTTATTATCAAAGGATGGGGTTTACACAGCCCGTCCACTGCACCCACTTGTGGTGTCGGAGCGACTTTACCGGCCACCTAGATAGAAGCATGTCCACTTCTACCCTATGAATGAGTGGATGTTCGCAACATCCGACCATCAAACCTGAAAAACAACTTCTTGTCCATATGAGGATAGAGATCTCATCCCGACCCCACCCTAGTCTCATGGGCATGAAGCTACGTCGAGCTTCCCTAACTACTGGCACGACAAATTGCCCTTATCTCCACAATGTCATCCAATAGCCCTTAGGACGCATCACTACCCTCTTGAGTGTTTTGATAGTTTCTAACCTCAATTCATGCACAAACAAAGTTTTCCATAAAGCCATTAATATTTGGTACCACTGGTCCAACGGCCCCGACCCTCAACTCGACCTACAGCTGTTTGTCTAGACTGGTCCGTCAACCTGGTCTTGTCGCACTGGCGCCAGTCCATTGAGTATGTCGGTCATGTATTGGTACCAAGGCCAAATCACATCATCATTCATTAAAAGTTTTCATGCCAGCTGGCCTTGGGCCCACTGTATGTGATCTTACAAAACTGGGTATTTTAACCCCCAAGTTCCAAAACCGAAGCCTCTGGCCTATATGAGCTACTCAAGCTCTCGTCAAGAAGGTCTCCTAAAATTTTTAAGCATTGCCACACAGTCAAGGGAGAACACTTCTGATAAAATAAATTTCATCTCATCCCTCACACCAAACAAGTGTGATGACATCTTCGCTTACCACCGGTAAGCAGGTTTTCTACTTCCTTCCAAAAAGTTCATCATACCAACTGGGTATGATCTACTTACAACCAATAAGTAGTTTTTCTGCGTATTTCCCACATCACCCCAAGCAGGTGTGATGTTAAAATTCCACATAGTAGTGATTTTTTATTTCCGAGGTATTCATCATCCCAACCAAGTATGATGTGAAAAATCTCATTCACCCAATAAGTGTAGTGTATTTCTCTTAATCGGCTTTTTGCCTCCACGCGAGCTTATCATTATTGGCGTTTTCAGTTCTTTTGGCTCCTACACAATTTGGACATCCTTATTTATTAACAACTGGCATAATAGCCCTAATTTCTCACGTATGAGCAAAATGCCCAACTTTTTAATTATTTGCATTTAGGTTCCTAAAGTTCTTTTTGTTTAACTTTAGGTCCCTAATGCCAATTTTTCCCCAATTGAGTCCCAAAATTTCTAAAATTCACCCTAGGACCTCAATTTATTCAAAATCACAAAAAGGAGTTCAAGTTTCCCAAATTTCCAATTTGGTCCCTAACTTCTCAAAATTTACCATTTTGCCCCTACTTTACAAAAATGGCAATTTGACCCCAATAAATTCAAAAAAGTGACCAATTGGTCCTCCACCATCTTTTTCATTGCTAATTGGCCCTCAATTTTGGGAAATTACGCTTTGGTCCCTCAATTTTACAAAATCCCCAATTTTCCCCCTTTCAAATTGGTCGAATTTGATGTCATCAAATTGACCATTCAATCTGGTTTATTGATCCAATTAAAGGTATGGATCAATTCTTACACTTTCACATGATTCAATGGAGCTTTGAATCACATCATTTGGGTCCAAATTGAGCTCAAACAGAGAATTGTCGAAAAACTAAACTTAGAGAGAGAAAGCTACGAAAGCTTACCATCGGGGGTGCGGCGTGCCGAGCTTTCGATCTGGGTAGGTAGCTCTCATCCTAAGGTTTCTCCTAGGATCAAGAATTACAACAATTCATGTTGAATTAAGGGAGAATTTGGTCAATGAATTTTCGTTGATTCTCTCTCTAACATTAATCAAAATTTATAGAGGGGGCCAAATTGGCTTACCTTTCTGCTCTAGTTCGGTCGTACGAGGGTTGTGGAAGTGTTGGGAGAGCTTGGTTTAGCCTGAGGAGGGCTCAATTTGGCCATTTTCAGCTCAGCCGAAATAGGGCAGCTTCGATCCGTCGGGGCTGCATCACTATTTGATTACGCCGACGCTTCTCCGGCGATCCTCGGATCGAATGGTGATCACCGTCGAGTAGTTGACTTCTCCTTGAGTCTAAGGAACCCAACCTCATCTTCTTTGGCTCAAAAAAACCCCAATATTAGAGCTCTAGTTCAAGCTTCACCGGAAAATGGATCATTAGAGAGAGGGGTGTTTTCAAGTGTGATGAGGATGAATGAGGGTGGGCTCTTTATATAGGAAGCTCGGGGATTTCTTGATCATTCGATTGATACCTTTATGGCAATCATTCATAGCCTGAAATGCCCTAAACGGAGACTTTTCATCTTCACTGGTGCTGCTCGCTTTTCTGGCGAATGAACAATGATGTCATCTGAAGGAAGAAGACGACACTATTCCGAAACAAACTGATCTGAACCGGGTTCAATGCTTAAACCAGATGGTTTAGGCTCGATTCCACCGAGTTTTTCAAAATTAAAATTTTCTAAATTCATTTTATATCCAATGGTGGCTTTAATTCTCCTATTTAATTTTCTAAGCCGCCTAGAAAAATGAATTTAGAAATCAGTTCAATAGTGGTTCAATCCAGTTTAGGTCCGGATCACCTGAACAGGTTTGGTTTTCTCTTCCAATTCATCCTAAAGTCCTTTCCCATGACTTTTGTTACTTTTTAGGTCACTTGAAATTTATAAATTTCCCAATTTGCCATTTCTATATCGGTTATGGTTTATAAACTAACTCGATTTTATCTTTGAAAATGACCGGTTCTTTTCCTGATTTTTCTTATTATCAAAAGACGGGGTTTACAGTTTCTCCGACATCCTAATCAGTCACTGACGTGGCACTTTTGCCACGTGTTAGCTCCCCATTGGTCAGCCTTTGCTAACGGGCTTATCTAACATTGACTGTTGACCAGGACCTATGTCACTCTCCTATTGGTCAGTCGTCGCTAATGGGGATTTTCCTCCTCTGACCATTGATCGAGGATATATGTCACTCGCTGATTGGTCAGCGCTTCCAGATGCTAACTGAGCGAATGACTAGGCGTACTTCGCCACACGTCGCGCCTACTAACTGGGCGCTGACTTGGCAACAGTTCGTTGTCCGGTCCGGTGACCCGAAATTATAAATCGGTCGGTTCAGGCCAGTTCGACCAATTTTATAAAAATTAAAAATTTATAAATTCATTTTTATCTAATGGTGGCCTCAATTTCCCAATTTGACATTTTTAAGTCACCTAGAAAATTGAATATTTGAATCGGTTGTTCATGGTTCAACCTGGTTCAATCTGGTTCAGGCCTGGTTTGCCCTGAACCTGTACGGTTTTCACACCCAATCCACTTCATGTTCTTCTCCATGATTTTTGTGATTTATTGGCTACTTGGGATGTCAAAAATCCTCGTCATAAACCTTTATTTTACCCATTTTTGTCCCAATAGACACCCGATTTTCTTTCGAATGTATTTGGGGTTTTCCCCTAGTTTAGTTCTTCATTTTAAAGGGATGGGGTGTACAAGTCTCGTCACTCAATAGCAGATAAAATTATTGACAAAGTATGGAGGTTGGGCAATGGTGCTCACAAAGACAATCTGGTAGAGGTTGTAGCCTTTCACTATGGTGGACGGTAAAGACGATTCGGGCCAATAGTGGAACATATCAAGGTTGTAGCCTTTGAGTATCTATTCTGTAAATTAGTGATCCCTTCTATGAGAAATATTGTTTGTTTGTCTGATACAAAAGTATGGAAAAATTTTCATGAACAAATTGTGAAAAGTTCTTCCGGGTAGGAGGAAAAAATATTTTTAACTTGTGAGATAAATGCATTGAAATCAACTGGAAAATCACACCAAATATTTTCAATGATAAATAAGTAGTAACTTGTTAAGTTAATCCCAATACATTGGAATAAAAAGGAAAGGCATTTCTTATGCATATAGGAGAATGTGATATATGCTTATTAAATACAGGTAAAATTTTAATAATTGTAATAAATGAACTCGATAATATGTTTTTTCTATGAATTGAACATATTTCAAACTTATAGCATACAACTTTAGTTTTTTAAGGCTCTATAAACTTAATTTTAGTGAAACCTTGTTTTACCAAATATACTTGAAATCCTTATTAGAGTATTTGCTTAATTGTGGACATTACGTTATTATGTCAGTAGAGCATTATCACTAAGTTGTAAACTCACTCCATTCCAAATACCTATTTTTAGGAAATAATAGTGATGAAAATTATATTTGATGAAAAAATTATCTAAAACCAAAAGTATTTCTTACCTTCAGTATATAATACCGATATAATTTTTAAAATATATTTTTTAAATATTAAATTTATAATTTTTAAAAAATAATTTAAATTATTATATTAAACTGGGTTAGTATATGATAAATTTAGTGATTTTACCTACTTCTATAAAAAATTTATTATCTTAATTAACTTTCCAAATCCTAGTTCGAATTTCATTCTCAACTGGAAGTCACATTCCCCATTTTAGCTTTTTTTGTTTATAGTTTGCACTTAATTCTTAATCTAATATCCTATTTTGTATTTAAAATTTTATTTATAGTTCAGAATTATATTCCAGTTTTACACTCAATTTTCGATGCACTCAAGCTTAAATCAGGTTATGTAAGTTCCAGTCTCACAATATCAAACATATATAATATACTTTATCAAGCACATATATCATATATATTATTTTGTGTACTATTATACAATATTTTGTTATATACTAAACATTCATTCATTGATCCATATAATTAATTATATATAATCATACATTTTTTATATTAATATTTTATTTATCATATACAACATAATTTTCATTAATATAATTTAATTATATAAAAATAAGTAAATATAAAATTATTTAATAAACTAATTAAGGTAATTAAAAATGACAATTTTCTTTTTAGGTTTTTTTAATTTCCTTTCTCGTCCAAATTTATACAAATCCCTACAATATAATGTTAATGGAAAATATAATTAATTATATGTAATTTAGAATAAAATGGCAACTCAATGGATATTTTTTGATATAATGACCGTTTAGAAGTTTCATTTACTATTAATTAGTCTAAGGTAAAATTCTCCAAAAAGTTGATTATTTCCATTTGGGAGAATTTAATACCTCTAATTTTGTAATTTAGAATAATTTTCAAAAGTGTGAAACAACCGAAACCAATTTAGTTACTCCAATCAACTACGTTGTTTATAACTCACATTGATGTAATATGTAAAATTGGTATCAAATTATATGAATAAAAAAGTGTGTGCAAATGGATAAACATATCCAATTTATTAGGTTTAAAAATAAATTATATTTAAAATTTTAAAATAGTTGAATTTTGACATAAAATATTAGAATTCCTATTGTCAAAAAAAGTTACTACAAATAATATTATATAAGCTTGTCATCAGAAAAAAAAATCTGTTTAATGGATCGTATCACTAGAAATTGGCCTGAATTTGTGCGGATAGATACACACCTGCTTCGAGATGAATTTACGAAATTCCAACCAACGCTATCCTACACATGCGAACTTAAATTTTAATCGAGTTCGTATAAATCGAAAAAATTCGAGTTTTAATTATCTTGAATATATGCGAATAAATTAAGAGAAAATCGAGCTAGTATATAGTTTAGATTATGGGTGAATGAATCTAGTACGAGGTGGCGGATACACGTGTCATCCCTAATGACATAACATTAAAAAATAATAAAATTAAGTTATGCCTAAAAAATATGATATAATATATATAGACGAATTTTATTTTCTTAATAATAAAATGTAAGGTTGAAATGATAGGTGAGACAAGGATAAGAGCCAAGGGGGAGAAGGAGTGACACGTGTAAGTTCAAACATGAAATAAATAGATTTTTATATTAATTAGACACGTGGTGTTGGACGGACCCTCAGCACCCGACACCACAATCAGCTCGAATGTCTCAAAATAATATTCTTTTTTTTTTTCCAGCGAACTAACAAACACAACTCCGCATATCCTTCTCAAATTCTAATCACACATTCCTTTATTATTTTAATTTGATTTTTTTTCAAGTAAAATTTTTTTAATATTGTAAATAGGCATGCGATGGTTCACATATTCAAACCATGTGATTATGCTTTGCATGAATACTATAATTTCGAATTATTGAATAGGTGAGAAATTATTGTCTCATTATAAATAATTATTTATATACTTACTTAAAATTCTCATACAAATTAAAATATATATATATGCACAATTACAGAACTCTCCCTTTTTAATTAAAATGTGAAGCACTTAACATATATATAATTAGTGCATAAAAAATATGTAAATAATTATCCTAAATTTACACATTAGAACCCTAAATTTTTGTCATCGTCCCACAATACCACTGTCCCTTGCCAGTTCCACACAACACGCGGCGAAGCGAGCTGCTTCCGACATCGCCCCTCTCTCTCTCTTTGCTTCTTCAGTTTGCTGCGTAGGTTTCTCTGGCTCTATCCACTTCGATCAATTCAATTGCTCACCTTGAAAGAAGAAGGGTAACCCCTTTTTCTTCCACTCACTTGATAGAGCTTAAAGACCCTCTCCGACTCCATTTTAATTTTCCATTTCAAGTAATTCTCCTCAACGATATCCTTCATCCTCCTCCATGGCGTTTCCTCTTCCTTCCCCTGTCTGTAGATTTCTGATAATATAATATGCATATCATCTCATGCCCTGTCCCTCTTATCTCCACTTCTGCATAAATGGAAACCATATCTCCGCTCTACTCCTCTTTCCACAACTTTTGAACGGAGTCCGCTTCCTTACAAGGAAAGAAAAGACAGAGGGTATTATCCTTCTGGGATTTCACTTGCTTAATCTGAATTCTCTCTCTGTTCTTTGATCGCACTGCTCTGCTCTCCGCCCTACTCTATCCGAAGCTCCTCCACCTCCACCTCCCTCATCAATGAATTCCGGCGTCAGCAATCTTCAGCGGTTTCTCGACTCGGTCACCCCCATCGTTCCTTCAACAACCCTTCATCAGGTAAATCTTTTATTCCCAAGATCTGTGGCCCTTACTCCCGTGTTCTGTTTTTCCCACTTTGGCCATTTTACCTTGTGTACACTGCCATTGTTTTTACTGATTTTTCCTGGGAATAAATTAGAGATCGTACCCAAAAAAAACCCATATAGCCAATAAGGCAATCAACGTCAGGACTTCTCCCAATTTATGTTTTGTCGGTGAGTGAGTTCTTAAGATTCCGGCCAGTGTTGGAATATTCAGGCGGTGGCTCAGTGTTCGTTTGCCCCTGATCTTCTTTATCCATCAATTATTATAAGTAATCACCATTGTTTAGTAATAACATTAATTTATGAAGAAGATAAGAACGCCATTGCTGCAATCTTGGTTCATTCAGTATAGTCAACATTTTCTTATTATATAATTGAATAGATATTCCTGAAATTGGGGAAAACAGAGATGTGAGATATCATTAGTATACTCATAGCTGAATCCAATTTCAATTAAAAAATTGAATTCTCATAAGTCTATTGTGCATGGATCATTATTGGTGGAAGTTGAATGGACCGTTGACGAGGCAAACCGGGTTGGACCGACATGCTTGGCATGATAGAAGTGACTGAAACACATAATAATGGAAAATAGAGTCATACAGTATAAGCGAATGCTGTTTTGTGCAGTGTGTTTTGTTTCTGATATTTTGTCGAGTTTCTTCTTGCAGAGCCACTTTCATGAGATAAACCTTCCATGGCACCCTCCTAGTACGGAAACTGTCAAGTACTTCAAACTGAAAGATCTGTGGGATAGCTATAAAGAGTGGAGCGCCTTCGGAGCATGCACCAGAGTCGTGTTTTCAAGCGGAGAGGCTGTTAAGAAGTACTTCGTCCCTTACCTCTCAGCTATCCAGATCTATACAAACAAGTCCCTTTTGCCAAGCAGGTGATCGTTTCAACTACTTCTTATGTGGATCCAGTCCAATTTTATTTTGGAATTTGCTCGTACTGACAGAAAGTGTTCGAGTTCTTTCTTCTTTCTTCCCAGTGTCAAGAGTGAGGTTAGTAGTAACAGCACGGTGGAGTTCGAGAGTGACGCATGGAGTGACGACAGTGGCAGCGACAAGTTGTCAGGGTCGCCCAGCAACAGCTCCAGCAAGGCTTGGGACAACATGTCTGATGATTCGAACTTGGATCCAGCAGTATCATTGCACGCGAGGGAGAGATTTGGTCATATTTACTTGGAGTTCTTCGAGTCCTGTTCTCCCAACTGGAGGGTCCCAATGATGGACAAGGTAGGCATAGCGTCTCTTAGTTACCGGGCAGTGCCCATTTACGGAAGCATACTTATGGGTCTCTCCTATTACACTCTGTTCTAGATAAATGAATTAGCAAAGGACCGTCCTGCATTGATGACGCTACGAAGCATGGATCTCTCGCCTGCAAGCTGGATGGCTATCGCTTGGTAAGACTAGACAATGGATCTTGTTTCTTAGTTCAAAATTGCAACCAGAAGAACAAAAAAAACAGTTCTAATGGATCTCCTTGTTTCAATTAAGGTATCCTATATACCACATCCCGAATGTCGGAAGCAAGGGCTTGTCGACTTGCTTTCTCACATACCACACACTGTCATCAGCTTTCCTAGGTATTCTACCTGCATCTTCTCAGCTGTTGTTTGAGAGCATTATCGTGTTCTTTGTTTGAGAGCTGTGGTTGTTCGTTTGTACTGCAGACAATGGGAAAGAACTTGAACTTGATGATGAGACAGAGACACTCAAGGGCACATGCCCTGTTGATCGAGCTGATGAAGAGATCTCTCTGAGTCCCTTTGGTCTGGCCACCTACAAGATGCAAGGAGATCTCTGGGTGAACCCTCTTGTGACACCCGAGTACCTCAAGTTCATAAACCTGCAGAACGCTGCGCATTCGTGGCTGAAGCAGCTGAACGTGAACCACCCCGACCTTAGCTTCTTCACCCATCACCACTCGGCCTCCTAGAAACTTTTGGTTACTTGTAAGTCTACTTTTTCTTAGATCGGAACCGTCGTCAAACTGGCTCATAAGTCCCTGAATTCTGCTGCTGCGGAGTGCTTTGGATTTGTGGAGCATTATAGGAGGGATTAATGTTGAAGGGCTTTCTTTTCCTTGAGAGAGTGACTTTTCACCTTTCATGCTCTAGCAGTTTCCCAACACGAGCTAGTATATCATCGTGTACATACATGGCAATGAGATGAGGCTAGATTTCTTTGTATGTTCGAGGATGGATGGACTGAAAATATAATATTTTTTATTTATTGTAAAATTCGAGTATTTTGTGATGATACATTACTTTTTTTAATACGACATTATATTTATTATCTTTATAAAATAATATATTTAAAATATGTATAATATAAAATAAAAAATAGTAATAATCAAACATATAGTTCATTATTCTTTATTTTATATTCTTAAATAACAGAAATATTTATCGATTAAAGGTTTAAATGATTATTTGTTTCGCAAATTGAAAATTTATAATATAATTTATTTAAATAAATAAATGTAAATTTAAGAATATAATAACAAATTTAATAAAATAGAAAACTTTTTTATTTTATAAAATTAGAAAATTTATACTAATTGTACGAAAACTTTAACTATAAATAATATATTTTTTTTACGTTGAGCTCATGTAAATAATCCGACACTATAAACTCATCTTGTCAACTAAATCACATAATTAATAATATATTTAAAATCAACTAGATCACACCGTTAATAATATATTTAAAATTACACTTTATAAGAAAAATTAAAACTGAAAACCAATCCCGTAATCTATCCGAGTATATAAAAAAATTAATCAATTATTTTCACTTGTATACACTCATTAAGAGTGAATTTAAAATTATAATTAGTTTTAAGTTACAGATAAAATTATAATTAAAAATATTTATACCGTTGAAAAGTTTACATTAAATAATCAGTTTTAAGTATAAATGAATACAATACATTTTTAATACATAATACCTTACCCTATTAACAATTTAAAATATTTTTTAAAGTAATATATCATATTAACAAAAATGTAAGAAAATTGTATCAATGAGAAATAAATAAAAAATAATGTATTATTATAAAATAATTCATAAAATATTATACAATTAGGTAATAAGTGAAAAGAAATATATCACAAAATAATATTTTATAAAACAATTGTACCGTTAAATAATAAATGAAAAAAATCTATCATCTTAGATTATTTTATAAAAGTTTTATATTATAAGTGTAATTCTCCATATTAGTGATGTTGAATACATAAAAAGTTAAGCGGTTATAACTATAAATAAGGAGAACTCTCGGGTGCAAAATGTAAAATAACAAAATACATTTAGGTAAGAGCCACGCGCCACCGTTCGGAGTCTTCGGACGTTTGTTCGTTCCGCCGTCGTGCTTGTCCAGGCCTCCACGGTCTCGACATAAAATAGCAATAGCCCCCCTTTGGCGGCGAAACGTGAAACCCTTCCTAAACCAAGCTATGGCGGGAAGGTTGAGGATGCTTGGAAGAGGAGGCAGACTGATTATTTGCTCCAGAAACTCTGCTCCCGTAACTTGTACACCTCTTTCACATTCTCTTTCTCTCACGGTTTTTTTCTCCTGGACTTGTCTTCTTCTTTTGGATTTGTTCTCCTGGGTGTTTGGAGATCCCGTGGTGCTTTTCTTCTATTTCATGATTAATTCGAATGAATTGGTAGGATTCTTTTATTCTCAATTAATCAAGCTTAAAGAAATTGCTGGAGATTTAGATAAGAAGTGCTTCCGACGTTGTTTTCCAGCGAGTTTGTGCAGTGGCGGTCGGTATATGGTTGGTGGTGTTGCGATGGGACTTGGGCATTGCCTTTGAGGTTGATCTAAAGAGATACTGTGCTGGAAACACTAGGATCTTCATTTACATTGCCTGGATATAAGTCGTTCTCAATTGGTTGTAGTAAATGTAGGAAGTTTAGAAGCCCCTATGTTGCATGCTGAAATGTCAGGACCTGTTTGTTGCTTCCTCTTGGTATTACAGTATAGGAGATGCTGATTCAATTTTATTGCTTAGTCTGATCTTTTATTTTCGTTTGATTGAGTCAAAGAAGTTCATAATAAACTTAAGACAGAAGGACTATCTTTTTGCAACTGTATCATGCACCATGGTTTATGGTCCCTCAATTCTGAAATGAAGTATGCTTCTTTAGCTGGAAGTTGGTATATTGGTTCAAACCTTATGAGAGGTGTTTCTTTTGCATGGATCATTCCGAGTCTCTCCCTTTTCTATTAGTTAATATACCTTTTTCAGCTATTGGGATATTTATTTATTCATTTAAAAACTTGTTTAGAAAGGGGTGTAATTAAGGCTGGTAATTTCAGGGTTGACCAAAGAAACCAGTGGGCATCATGGATCAACTATTCTATGGCGTGGAAAATCAAATGCTGCATCAGCTGCCTCTGATGTGCCAAATTCTCACAGGGATTGTAAAAGGGTGTCAATAGAAGAAAGGAGAGCTATGTTGGAGTCTTATATAAACAAGTATGACTCTTACTTCTTGCCCTGTAAAATTTGTGTTTCATTCGGTCCTGCAGGTTGGTCTATAATCTATATTCATGAAATTAAAGGCCACACATGTAGTATTTGCTTCCTTGCTCATGTTGCACCCTTTTTCTAAAGTAGGGGATTTTAGTGTTTTTATTGTAATTTTTTCCACTTGCATAATTTGCCCTAGTACTAAGCAGAAGCTCTGGCATTAAGGTTTAAAATGGCTCCCTATCTTTGGTAATATGGATAGAGACCAATGAGTTATTTGAGAGTGATAAAGTGTTTTTATCTTAAACAAGTAGCCTCAACAAGGGCGGCATGTGAAAGGGTTGATTCAGTACATGAACCCATGGTAATCTATAAGCTGTATGATTCCTGTTCACTTGTCCTTACCATTTGGGTTGTTGGGTATCATTTTGGCTTCAATGGTCAGCTATCTATAAGCTAACAATGCCATATTTAAATGTAAATGTGGAAATAAAGGATCCTGATTTTCTGGCATGTAGGTATAGAGAGGACAATGCAGGACAGTTTCCAACTGCTTCTAAAGCTAAAGCTGAAGTTGGTGGTGGTTTCTACACTGTAAGACGGATTATTCAAGAGCTAAAATACAATTCTAATTTAGATCCATCAACCACTGTTGTTAGTGCACCTGTAAAAAAGGAACCTAGGAAAAATAGGAAGGGTTTGAAGGTGTCCAAGGACATGAGGACACAGATGGGAGTTGATCTTGAAAGTGAAGATGCTGCAGAGTCAATATCTTTGGAGGGTGCTGTGGCTGATACAAATCCCAGGGATGAAACTGCTATTGATCACACTGCAAAGTCCACAGCTGAAGTAACTGCTCAAATCCCGTGGCATTTTTATTTATTTTCTGTTATATTTAATAGAGTTGCTGTCACTCAATCTTCAATTTATAGGGCATACATCCTGATTTCATTAAGGCACCGAGTACGTTTCTCAGAAAGGAAGATCAGAAAATTCCTTCTCCACCTGAGAGAGATGTGGGTTATTGGAAGGGTGCTCTTGATGATCAGCCTAAACTTATTTCAGGAAAAAATCACATCAAAGAAGAAACTGAGCAAGATGGTGGAGAGGATAAACATACTAACAAACTTGCTGCAGTAGTTAGCCAGTTAAGAGGGGAAGTGGGGAAGAGCATGCCTGATTCTGAGGATCCTGAAAGGCAAGGAAAGCAGTACCAAGCATCCACCAAGTCAAAAAGTGATATGGAACCCCCCAAAAAATCAACTCTGTGGAGAAAGCTCAAGTCATTTGCAGATGAGATGCTCAGCATATGGAGAAACTGATGAATGGTCAAGGTAGATAAATTTAGAATCTTGATCCTTCAGAAGTTTCAGCCTGGTCTAGTTTTAATATACAAAAAGGTTCATTTCAGATTCAAGTTACACTGCAATGGGGAAGACAATTTTGCCGATCCCGATCAACCTTCTGATCATGTTCAGTGGAGTTTCCGGATCAACATTTCTGATCAAGTTCATTGGGGCTTTAGGCATTGCTTTTTGGTATAGCAAAAAATGTTTTCAGGCTTCCCGAAGTTCTAATGCCTGAACTGCTGAGTTAGAGGCAGGACTATTCTGCCAACGTTACTTTCAACCAGGCCTTCTTGTTAGCAGTTAGCACTAGGTGTAAAGCCTCTTGGATATAGTCCAAGAGCACTTGGAAAATTTATTGAAAGTAGTATGATTTGTATGACAATGTAAAACTTTTCTAATGTGAATTTTGCCAGTTTGTCAGATCCAGATCCAAGTGTACTATTATGCGAGAATGGAGCATCATTTGCTAAGGTATGGCTTGTGATCTAACCTCTTGTTCTTCCATTGGAGTAAAATTTTGACACACATGTCATTTTTGAAACTTTCCATACTTGATGATTACTTATCAAACTTATAACCCAGAAAAGAGGTGTTACAAGCTGGAAACACAACTCTGATAAATCATGAGGGGTCATTGCATGATTCTAGCTAGAACCTTAGTCTAGCACTGTCCAAGCAGTTGGTAGATTTGCTAGTGTTGGAACTCTATTCTGATGGGCCCATTATATAGTGTGAGTAATATACATTGGACAATGTTGCATAAAATAGTCACAAAGTAACGCAGAAAGAGAGCGATCTGAAAGTTGATGGTAGAACTAGGAAAATGTATAAAGTCTATATATTTTTACATCATTTACCATATAAATTGAGTGGAAAAACGTGTTTATAGGTGACATCTACTTTAGCTTCTCTCATCAACCATATCACTATTCTATTGAGCCAGGAGGATCTCATCGATGACCTGCATCAACAGATAAAGCTCGTATTACTACTGTGTAAACTAAAGAACTTATTTTTCAGCTACATTTGCCTCAACATTTCGACAGATTATATTTGCTTACACATTGAGTGAAAGGCATTGCCTTGTAGATTTCCAACTGTCATTTCCTCAAGTGAACTTTCTTAGGAGTATTATGCTCTTTCGTCCAATAAGAATATTATCATTTTGTTAAGATAACCTAGACACAATATTTATTTGTAATTTTGAACTTGAAGTTTTTTCAAAGTAATAAATAAGATTAAGCGTATATAGATGATATAATCTTAAAAAAATATCGATTAAAATAAAAAAATATTATAAATTTACAATAAAATTAAATCGAACTGTTAATTAAAATTTTTAATTAAATATGAATTTTATCACATATCAGTCTTGATTTTGTTACTAAAGTTAGTTGATTATTTTCCTCTGAGTCCCAAAATATAATTTTAAAAATTTTAAAGAAAAAATGGAAATGAAAATCGGGTCAACCCTTCTTCCTAACCGCTCACTTGACGATATTTGATCGAAATGTTCTATAAAAGATCAATAACTGTGTTTTTGGGTGACATATCTTCAAAACCTTTAGTGTGTAATATTTCAACTAGTAATAAACCCTTATTAGTCTATATAGAATAGTCTCAACCTTCTCTCAATGATAGTAGTTTGGATCGAACCGGACGAGGAGCGGAGTGATACCTACGCTACCTAGTGACCCAAAAATAGAGCATGGCTGCCGGGGCCATTTCCACCTCTTTGACTATTGAACAAAATCTCAAAGAATTCTCTGGTTGTTCATTAGCTTCTCATGTGATTATTGTCCACCCTTGGTAAGTCACCCTTAGGTTATCTTGAAACTTTATTTTCTTTTTAGTTTTGGTTGAACTTAGTCAAATTTGATTTTCAGGCACCTTTTACCATCCTTTTGTATACTTCGAGTGAGAAAGATGCCAATGAAGTTAGCTAGCTTCAATAGCTTCCCCTACCTTCAACTTCTACATATCATTTTCTCTTATTAGTGTCTTATTTTCCTAAAATTATGAAGTTTTTCAACGACCTCGGACCAAAAGTGATCGGTTCATACCAACTGAGGCGGAAAAATAATAATTGAGATATAGTGAATATATTTAGGATAATATTAGTATTTATTCAAGTAACTAAAGGTCGATCAACTAGACTGAAAAATGATAATTGGAACATAGTGAATATATTTAGGATTATGTTAGTATTTATTCAAGTGCTTAAAGGTAAGTTTTGGTGAAGTAAAAAGAGGGGAAAAAGTAAGAAAATTTGAAGGAATAAATGAATAATTTTTAGACATTTTTATTTTCTTAAGAATAAATCAAAAAATGGGTGAATCGGACTAAAAACTACTTAATCGGTCAAAAAATTCATCAGAAATCGGTTGAACCGATCAGTTGGGATGTGGAGCGTGTATCGTCTTTCTCGCCCAACAACTTACCCGAATTCTCTTATTTTTATTCGACAGCTCAATGAGACAACCAAATCCATTCTTTGGGGAAATGAATCAATTCTCAAGTTCTCATATTATTAAATGAAGAAAGAATTTTATGGATAGGTTGGCAGAGAGGTTTAGATGACCTCTATATAAAATGAAACCGCTCCCCGAAATTAGTTTAGAATTCTCTACTCTTACTTTTTTCGACCTGAATATTAGAGAGAATTTCGAAAATATTCTTAATATTTCTATAAAATTAAGTAATTTAGCTTTCTATTGCCAGCACTCTTAACCCTAGACTTTTCATCTGTTGAGATCGCATAGTATTTCACAACTCAAAACGGAGTAGCTAATTTTAATGTTAATTCTAACGGTGTAACACGGTATTCTAGTAACTTGAAAATTCGATTAATTTTTTTTTTTAATTATATTTTAAATTTAAAACTCAATTGATATAATTAAAATAAATTTTATTTAATTAAATACTAAGTGTTAATTTGGTTGAAGTAGATAGAATTAAGTTAAATATATTAAATTTAAACAAAAAGTATTTATTTTATAAATATATATTTATATATAATTGTTAATTATATGTATATTTAAATGCGGTAAAAAAAGAAGTTAAAACAAATAAATGTATATACTTATAATAAAGGGAGTCATATTAATTATAAATATATAAAATTCTAATAAAAAGAAAATAATAAATGAGGTTTAAGTCTATGCATTAAATTCAAAAGAGTAGCAAATATGTGCTTACAACCAACCCCTTTAAAACTTATAAAAGTTGGGTTTAAGTTGTATTGAAAGAAATTATCTACCGTCAGAATAGAATAGACCACGGCTACATACAATCAAAACAACAAGTACCTATTCGTAAGTATTTTAAAGGAGAGAATATGGGGATGACATATTGGGCTGAACTCTAATGAAAATCCTAGCTCTTAAGAAGAGGTCTAAATCTTTTATTAGAGATGTTCTCCATAGTCTTCTACACCTAAATCTTATGATTAATGTCAAACAAAATTAAATTAAGATGATGTGAAGCATACCATAAAATTAAAATTTAATTATCCTCTAAGACAACCTAACTTCATTTATTATCATCAACTTTGAACACATGAAGGAATGCTATAAAGTACTCTAGTGATAATTAATAACTAGATTTAATGTGGTTATTTAAATATTTGTAGCTTATAATTTATTGTATATTAATAGTTCTATATTAATTTATTTTTTCTTCCTATATAAACGATGTTGTAAATGTAACAATATAATACAATTTATAATTTATATCTCTCTAGTTTTGCGCTCTTTCTATTCTATATTTCTTCATTTTTTTCATGGTATCAGAGCATTCTTTCTAATGTAATTCGATCCTATATCCTAGCTACGTTGGTCAGATTCATTTTCCTTCTGTTCTTATTAACATCAGAAAATTATCTAAATTTCTTCTGTTCTTACTATATCTCCTTCATTATTTCACCATCAACCTCACTTGCTCACTTTCATATTTTCTTTCGGAACCTACAAAATCAACATGAGTTCTTCAGTTGTTCAACTTTCAAGCAATATTCCAATACTTCCGGTTAAGCTGGATGGAACAAACTATTTTTTATAGCGCAACAATATGATATCACTCTTAGAAATTTACGAATTGATGGGGTATGCCGATCGAAACATCTCGGTATCGCTAGAGTTTTTGCCTCCTCAAAAAGATGATGAATCTACTCTTATTCATAACCCATCCTACAAGACTTGGAAAATTTGTGATAGATTGTGTTTCAACACTATCTTAGGATCATTAGACACTCAAGTTAATCTACAGGTAATTGGAATTCATAATTCTGCAGATATGTGGGATAAATTAGAAGTTCTATTTGCTCAACATGTCACGCTCCGACCTGGTTTGGTCGAATCCCCGTGAACAACCCGCCACTCTCCAGATTTATTAAAGGGTTTCCCCTTTTTATAATCCGTAAAGAGTAAGGCGTCCTTTAAACCTGCACCATTTCCTGAAATAGCATAATCAAAACTGCATGAAATTTTAAAATTTACATACCTGTCTTACAGGCATCTTAGTTAATGGTCTTTCAAGGTAGGCTTTCCGGGATATCCTGAAATGGATATAAGAGAGGGGGTGAGTACGACTACTCAGTGAATAGATTTTAAAAAACTTTTGACTTTTAAGAAAAATATTTATATGAAGTGTGTCATATTCTTTTGTTTTCAAAAATCCCTTCATTTAAAAATTCGGGTTTTTCCACCATTTCTTATTTACCACGGCATGTCATCACCCAACACACATCCTTCATCATGAAGGTTACACACATTCACAAGTCAGTATCACTATTGAACCTGCTAGTGGCTTCGGAGTGACTTTTCCTGCCACCCGAATAGAAGTACGACCACTTCTACCCTGGGAATGAGTGGATGTACGTGACATTCGACCCACAATCCCAAAATCACTTCTTCGTATCCGTATGAGGACAGAGACCTCATCTTGTCCCCACCCCGGTCTCATGCGCTTGGTGCTACTCCAGATTTCGCACAGACACGTGGAACGACGAACTGCCCTTATAGCCACCAGGTCGTCAAGTGTCCTTAGGACGCATCACTACCCCTCATAGACGTCTTGATGATCCCGTATTCACAGTGCATGCACAAACAATATTTTCTTATCAAGTCATGTAATCTATGGTGCCACTAGTCCAACGGCCCCGACTCTCAACTCAACCCACAGTTGTTTGTCTTGACTGGTCCGTCGACTTGTCATGTCGCACTGCCGCTAGTTGACTGAGCATGTCGGTCCTATCTTGGTACCATGGCCAAACAATTCACTTATTAAGTTTTATGGCACATATATCATGTTCGTTTATGAGCTCATGCTCGTGCCAACTGGCCTTGGGCCCACTATACAATATTTTTAAAAAACTGGGCATTCTAGCCCGCAAGTTCCAAAATCGAGGCCCCGGGCCTATAAGAGCTATTCGAGCTCCCGTAAAAAATGTCTCCCAAATAGTTTAAGAATTGGCACGCCGTAAGGGGAGAACACTTCCGACAAAATAGGTTTTCACTATCAATTATACCAACCGTTATAAGAACATCTCCATTAATAACCGATGAACGGGTTTTCAAAATTATACACTGTTAATGCTCGTTGGAACTTGTATCTTTTGACTGATTTGCACTAATATCTTGTAATCTCTTGTTAAAGATTAGTGGGACTTTATTTCTCTTAATTTGATATCTTATTACCTTATTATTATCTTCAAATTTGATATAAATAAAATAATTAAATAAATAACGAATGATGCATTAATGAAGAAGTATAGAGGTAGAGATTTGGAGGATTTAGTAATTAATTATTTGGTAAAAAGAAATTGAAGTGATTTTCAGAATTACATTACAATCCCTTCATTTACTTTATAATAAAATTTCGAAAAGTTAGGCGTTTATAGAAATTGTGTAATTTATTACTTAAATTACTTTAATATTTTTATTTATTATTTATTTATTTATATATTTTTATTCTTATATATTTTAAATAAATTTATATATTAATAATATTATACATAAAAAATTATATAATATAAATATTATACATAAAAAATTTATTGTACAAAATTTATTTAATATAATATATTTATATATAATAACTAATAAATTATTTAATTTAATTAAAATAATAAATATATTTTTAAATTTTTTATTAATAATTATTGAATTCACTTAAACTCCATTCAATTACAAAATTTTAATACATACTCCACTTCACTTCTAAATCTATCTCAACTCCTCAAACCAAACCTCTATTGTCTTCTCTATCAACGGAATAGTATATTGCGTGGTGTAGAATATGATCTGTACGGGTATGGTGAGAGCAAATGACGCTTGTGTCCCCTGCAAAGATGAAAACGTGAAGTTTCAATCAAGGACGAGTTTGGAATTTGGAAGTATCCTTCTGGACAGCCTTTCAAGTCAAAGGAGAGATCTTACTGCAACTGAAAAAAAAAGTTGAATCTTTTGCTTGTTATGTTGGCCTTGTGAAAAGATTAATGGACCATAGTTTACTCATAATGGTGAGTGGATTAGCGAGCCTTTAGACCTTACCTTGTACACACAAATATTTGATGTCCCTTAAATGATGTTGTAAAAAAAATGACACCGAGTCTTCAGTTTGGGGTTATGAAGATTGACCAAACTATAACTATTTTGATCCCATATTGATTATTTTAGGAAGTTAAGGGATCATAGTATTTTATAAAAGGCCAAAGTGGTGGATTGTCTCGTAAAGTGTATTAAATAATTATGACTACATTTTCAATTTTTCATATAAATTTGTACTAAATATAAATAGATAAAATGAAAATGAACCGAACTCCGACGGGGTCCTTGGTGTTGCTTCCCGCAGGCGGCTGCCTATCGGGATCGGAAAACGATGTTGTCCGCTTCGTCTTCCTCAGTTACGGTCCGGGTGGAGAGAGCCACCAGCGACCTTCTGATCAATTCTGACTGGACTATGAACATCGATATTTGTGTCCGCTTCGTCTTCTTCAGTTACGGTCCGGGTGGAGAAAGCCACCAGCGACCTTCTGATTAATTCTGACTGGACTATGAACATCGATATTTGTGACAACGTCAATGCACGGCAATCTTAATTCACGAAAAGATATTGTTTGAGCAAAAAATAAAGAATAGATACGGCAATGAGGACGCGCAGGGTTGAGTCTATCCTTACACTCGGCCCGATAAAAGGTTAGTAAATATGAACACGATCCGAGTTTTTACAATGAGAGGTCCGATTCTGCTCGGATTGAGTTTGAATTAGATTAAAAACAAATATTTTTTTAGTTTTTTTACAAAATTTAATTGAAGGGTCAATCTCAATTATTATAAACATTAAAATTTATTGGCAAATTTAGAAAATTTCACACAAACTTCTATCTTATATGTCTAATTTCACTTGTAGAGTGACCATACAAACTCAAAAAATGTATTAGTAATGCATGTTATATACTTATATCTTAATAAAATAATAAATATAATAATTATACTCACAAAACACTCTTTTTATTAATTTAATATATTATAAATATTACCCCTATTGGAACCATCTCTATTAAATGTAAACAATATATCATATAATGAGTTTAATATTTTACTCAATTATTTCCCAAAATCAACATGGTTAACACATTACCACAATATTTAATACCAATAGATCTCAACAAAATAATATATCGATCCCACAACTTTTTTTTTTACTTTTAGTTTTTAAAGAAATATTTACTATATTGAACATAAATTTAGTTATTTTATACTTGTTATATGAGTTTTAAAATAAATATTGCTATTTATTTTAAGGCAATCATTTAAGAAAATAACTTGATATGGTTGATCCAATTGAATTCATCATCAATACTTACCATTTACATTAAGTTTTCAGAATGAGTTCTTCCCAGGTTGGTTATGGTATTTCTCCTCTATTACTCCTGCTTGCTCAATCTCTTGTTCATGTATAATTTTTTAGCAAAATAAGAATATTAGTTCCTACTCTTAGTAACCTTAAACCGATATATGAAAATTCTCTAATAAATTTATGATTTTGTCTCATGGGCCCAATTTACTAGACCTACTAGTTGGAGAATCCACCCTCTACTAAAATTCTCTTAGATTAGTCCATTGGGCTTAGGGTCATAACTTTTCTCAATTTACACTTATCTAAGTGTTCCAATTCTCTTATCTATATTGAGTGGTATTACTTTTCCCAAATTTAAAATTTGGTTCTTAATTTAAGCAAAATTACTATGTTGCTTTTATACCTTAAAAAATTTATTGTTTGGACTTTAGACTTTTCTAAGTTTTTCATTCAAGTCCCCAAGTTTTCTTTAGTCTCATTTTGGTCCTCAATATGTCTTAGAACATTTCTAATTTTTATTTCTCATAATTTACAAAATGATCCATAAGTTATGCAAAATTACTATCTTGTCCTTATTTAAAACTTAATCTACCGGGACTCATTTATTACTTTATTTTTCCATTTAGAATCCTAAACTTCCTTTAATTTTATTTAGGTCATTAGACTGCCCAAAATTACCGTTTTGGTCACACAAATACATTTATTTGTAATTTAGTACTTAACATTTTTCTTTTATTGTAATTAGTTCCTTATACATTCAAAACATGCCAACCTAATCCCCAAAATTTATCAATCTTTCCAATTTGCCCTAAACCATTATTTAGCCTCTTAAGAAAACCCCCACATAAACCTTATTCCCAATTGGTTTTTCTAACTTTTACTTATTTATGTTTTAGTCCCTAACCTTTGGCCCCTGATCAAACCATCTTCAAAAATTCTAAAACTAAGATACGGGCCCCCTTGGCCTCCTTATAGGCCATCGTAAACTCTGTTGAGCCTGGGTTGGCCGAAATAGTGACAATCGGACTTGATCATAAACTAAAAACATAACGAGTATGAGTCGGGTCAAGGCCGAGAACTCACCGAATATGACTACTTGTTCATTGGCATCAGTGCAATTCAAAAGTTGGCTTCTCAAGAACTCCATGACCACTTGAATCGCGTCAATTGGAGGTTTGGGCCGTATGTAATGCTTATTTTTGTCAACTTAGTCATTTTTCACGAAATTTGAAATTAAATGATTTAATTATACTTTTAAACTTACCCAAATCATGTGAGGCCAGTGGCAATAGAAAGCTAGGGTCACAAGGATTCTGTTGAAAATTTTTCAGCCTTTGAGTACTGTCAATGTCGTCAGAAAATACTCTTGAACAAGATGCTCTATTTCCGACTGGTGTGGGTCTGGTACTATGCTATCTCACTAGCGCCGATAGAGGGAGAGTTGAGGGTTGAGAGAAGTGATACGTTCGTAGCTTTCCAAGGATGCCAAGATTGCTTGAGGTGGTAGCCAGACGATGACACAATACTCTTTGCAAGTTTCATCATCGGAAATGGGAGCTCCTTAGATTTTAGAGAGAATTATAATCCAAAACTGACAAGGGGACATCCAAGCTTTATATTGATGAATTATAGACTTGTGTGTCTCTCTATCCATAGCTTCCTTGCATCATTCCATAGCTTTTAGCTCTGTGAATAAATTAATTCCCCAATTGGTGAGTTTTGGATTGTCGGATGGGGCTTATCAGGTTAAATATGGATCGACGAGTTTGTAGTCAGATGAAAAAGACATAACGCGCGTGCATGGTCGCACATGCGTGTGCTCTGTGCGTGCAGCGCGTGTGTGCACCCGGAGTGGCGCATCTACCGGTTTACACTGTAGTGAACCAGTTTTGGTGAATTTATCGGCCGGTTCACCCCTTTTTTAACTGGTTCTTGGCCAAATAAAAATATAAAAAAATTCTATATTCAATTTCGTGAACTTTGGAAGACATGTTTAGAGTATACATACTAAATTTTAGCAAGGATTGGGAGAGCTACTTATCTTTGATTGAATTTGCATATAACAATAGTTATTAGACAAGTATTCAAATGACACTATATGGAAGAAAATGCAGGACACCCTTATTCTAGGATGAGTTGTGTTAAAGAAAACTAGAAAAGTTGTAACTAATAGAGGATGATGCTACAAAGAAAATTAAGTTCACTAAGTAGAGATTCAAAGTGGCATAATATAGGCAAAAGAGCTATGCTGACAACTATCATAAAAATCTAGAGTTTAAAGTAGGGGACATGGGTTTTTTTTTAAAGTATCCCCATGGAAAGGAGTGTTATGATTTCAATATAAGGGTAAACTGACTCTGAGATACATTGGGTCTTATCCTATCATACAACGAGGTCGGACTAATGGTATATAAGTTAAACTTCTAATGGAACTATAAAGGATACATGACGTATTTAATGTTTTGATATTAAGAAAGTATGAACCAGATCCCCAACATATGTTAGGCTAGCCACCAATGGAAATAGAGTAAACTTTAACTTACAAGGTAGAGCTAGTGGGGATTACAGATCGCCAACAGAAACAGTTGTAGATTAAGAAAATAAAATGGTAAATGTATCGTGACAGAATAACAATATGGAGGAGGAAATTTGGGAGGTTGAAGCCACAATGAGGGAGAAATATTCTTATTTGTTTGTGCTATCAACGTCAGTTTTGGGGACATCAATACTAAAAGAAGTGTAGATGTTGTAATACAAAATTAGAGTGTTGTGAAATAAGACTTAGAAAAGCATGACACAGGCCGATAATGAAATTGAATTTAATAGAGGATTAAGTTAAATTGAATTGTTGGATCATAATAAGAATCAAAGAAAATAAAACCAATAAATTATCCTTGAGTTGTAAATTAAGTATATGAAACCTAAAATACGAGGTGTGTAACAATTGGAATGAAGATCAGTTTAAAATTTAAACGAACCTTACCTTTTTTAGAGTAAATTCAAGAAACATAAAATATAATTCTTGATTTTATAATGAATAAAAATAGTCAAATAATTGTTATAAAAATAAATTGTTCAAGGAACCAACGAGAAAGTGAGGGGTGAATCAGGCAAAAAACGACTGAAATTAGTTGAACTAATCAGAAAATTAGGTGCATCCAGTTTAAACTGTGCTTGTTGATAGGTGAAAAAAATGAAGAAATATAGAATAGAAAGAGCGCAAAACTAGAGAGATATAAAAGTGTAAATTATATTGTATTGTTACATTTACAACATCTTCTTTATATAGGAAAAAAATGATAAACAAACGTAAATAAATTAATGTAGAACTATTAATATAATATAATTAATATATAGTAAATTATAAGTTCCAAACATTTAAATAACCACATCGAATCTAGTTATTACTCCCCCCAAGCGAAATGGGAGGTCTGAAAACATTAAGCTTGGAACGAAGTATAGAGAAACGATGAGAAGATAGTCCCTTGGTGAATATATCTGTAATTTGAGCATCAATGCCAATAAAACAAATGATAAGTTCTTTGGCAGTGATCCTTTCTCGAACAAAGTGATAATCTATTTCAATGTGCTTGGTATGTGCATGAAAAACAGGATTAACACTTAGATAAATTGTAGATAGATTATCACACCATAAAGTAGGAGAATTTGAAGGTGAGAATCCAAGTTCACGAAGAAGAGATTGAATCCAAATTAGTTCAGCTGTAGCATTTCCCAAACTTTTATATTCAGCTTCAGTGCTAGATCTTACAACTGTGCATTGCTTTTTAGCACTCTATGAAATCAAATTACTGCCAAGAAAAATTGAGAAACCATTGATAGAACATCGATCATCAGGATTACCAACCCAATCAGCATTGGAGAAACAATGGAGTTGAGATTGAGACTTCTTCCAAAAATAAAGACCATGACTTGATGTGCCTTTGAGATATCGCAGAATTCGCTTAACTGCCACCCAATGAGATGCAGTTGGTTGTTGCATAAATTGGCATACTTGATTAACTACATAAGAAATATCAGGTCTTGTTAGTGTGAGATATTGAAGAGAACCAATGACTGTCAATAAAGGCGAGAATCATCCAGAGGAGTTCCATCATGAATAGATAGGCGAGAGCCCATAGTAATAGGGGTCAATGAAGGTTTGCAATCAACCATAGCAGCTCGAGTAAGTAGATCAAAAATATACTTCTGTTGAGTTAGAATAAGCCCACCGGAATGTGAATGTACTTCTATACCAATAAAGTGATGTAGCGTGCCTAGATCCTTAATAGAAAATTCTTGTTTGAGGACATTGAGGATGGAGTCCATAGGAGCATTACAAGATCCTGTGAGTATAATATCATCTACATAAACCAGAAGAAAAATGACAAAATTTGGGGTTTTGTAGATGAATAGGGATGTATCAGCCAGTGATGCTTCAAAGCCAAGGGTGAGTAAAAATGTACTCAAACGAAGAAACCATGCTCTAGGTGCTTGCTTTAAACCATATAAGGACCGACAAAGATGACAAACGTGATGAGGACGTGATGAATCAATATAGCCTGGTGGTTGAGCCATGATGCCCGGTTATAAGAGCCCGCATATTGAGTGACATGTTGCCTTTCAGATTCTGATGATGGACTATACATGCGAGAGCCTAACACATACTCTCGTTCTTGATTTCTAGATGTGATTCTAGGGTTCGAGAATCGCCCTTGAATCGAGGGTGAGAAACGGGGTCGATGCTTCGAAAATCGTCTTGGGAAAAAGGAGTTGGTAGATTCATGATGATAATGGCGAGTGACATCGGTGAATGACAATGTTGTGTACAAGCAAGGACTCATGAGTGGTGATGGTAAGATTCCTCTACTAATTTTGTAATTGAGTTTGACTTTTTCAGAAATGAGCATGGATTTGAGTTCATCTAAACTTGTTTGCTTGAGTGTAGGAGTGAGAGCCATGCAAAGAGACTGATATTGTTCTCCTAACCCAGTGAGAATTCTGTCTTTAATTTTAGATTCAGGTTTAGGAAGGCCAATCTAGGCATAGCTGGTGGCGAGACTAGTGATGGACGTCAGGTAAACTCCCATTGTTCAATCTTCTTTAACCGTGTCACGCCATTGAGAGTCAAGGAGATCTTGATGAGCTCGAACTTGTTGAGCAAATAGAACTTCTAATTTCTCCCACATATTTGCAGAATTGTGAATTTCAATTACATGTAAATTAACTTGAGTGTCTCATGATCCTAATATAGTGACAAGGCGGTCAATTAACTTTATAGGCATGGACCAAACTGCCACATTAGAGGTCGCAGCTAATTACGACACGCCATGTGACAAGGCGGTCAATTGTGACATCCCGTGTGGCGAAGCAATTCGATAAGTGAAAGTTGTTCCATGTCAACAAGCGCAACCAATTATAGTGCATATGTGTCAATTGAACACCGTAAATGATAGTTATCGAGAATTTTGTGATCTTATTTCTCTATACAAATTGTATTATAATATAATTATTAGTTTGGTACACACTGTTATATTCGCATCATTCTAAAATTTCTATATTTGTAGTTTTCTTTGCGCAAATCAATTTTGTGTGTAACGGATGGTGAAAATTGACCATGCTACTTTTCCACATATATTCATAATTTCTAAAGTCACACCCTCTTTTCTCTATTTACTTTAGAGCCCCCAAGTCTATACACTTTTAAAAGTTATATTTCAAAATTTCCAAAAATAATCATTTTATCTCTAAACTCCTGAAAAATATTTGTGACACCTCCATTTATCCTAAAATCATCTCCTAGTCCCTTAAATTTTCATTAGGGGCTATTCCACAAGTTTTCCTCTTTTGCAAACCGGTCACTAAACTTTTTAAACATTGTAGTTTAGTTCCCAAACTTTGAAAATCACTCCAATAAACTTTAAATTTTGTAAATCCAACCCAAATACTTTCACTTATCTCCTAAGAGCTCGTGGAAAGAGTTGGGGTCTTACCCCCACCCACACGTGGCTAAATTTGGTTATTTTCTAAAAATAGCTTAAACAAAGCTAAATGAGGGTTGGTCGTAAATACTCACCGGAGAGGGCACCACCGGTGGCCAGATGGTAGGCGTTTTGAAGGCAAGGCACATGATACTCCTTATGTGGTGATAATTGGCCAAGTAGTCACTAGAGCTAGGCGAATTTTTGCCCAAAATAGTTGCGGTTGGAGGTTACATAACAGACCCACTGGAGGAAATCAACTTGTGGCGGCCGAAACTCTCCTTAATAGAGGTCGATCAAGGATTGTGAGAGGTAAATGATATGTAGAGATTTTTTTTGGAATTCAGGGAGGTGCTTGAAACTAGCCTAATTTGGCCCTAAAAAGGCAAGGGTACCACACAGTTTTTTTGTCCCTAGCCAGAGCTAATCAAAATGGCACTCATACAACATTTTTTAGCCATTTGTAGGTTAGGAGCTGACCACAAATTTCAAGAGTACTCCCTTAACAGCATTTTGACGTAAAACTCTACTCATTTGGTGGTTGGATGAATGAGTATTGATGTGAATACTGGGGGTCGGAAGCATTTATGGAAACAAGTTTCCCAACTTTGGGAGTGAAATTCGACTTGATGGGAAGGAGACAACTTAATTAATTTCCTAAGGAGGACGGTATGAGAGTTGTCTACTTAAGCATGAACTTGATTGTATGCAATTTAAACAAAAATTGAGTCAATTTGATCGATTTTTTATAAACCATGAACTACAAATTTTTGATGAGGAGCGGGTAGTGGGGAGGGGTGAGTCAGGTCAAGGTAGATACATGGAGTTGTGTCAGACTAGTGACCTGACTTGGTGACCTTTTTTATAATTTTACATATTTTCAAAAATTATATTTTTGTCCTCTTTGCGTCCTCCTCTAGCCAATTAAAAATTATGCCCCTTTTTGACTCGTCTTATTCAAATCGGCTTCCTGCAAATTTCGACTCTTTGTTTGGAAAATAGCTATTAATTTGATTCGATATTATCTCAATCTAGGCCAAAATCTAATGTTGAAAAATCTCGATGTTACACAATTGAGCCCTAGCGATGAAGAGTTTGATCATCATGAGATTAAATAGAAAGGAATAAATAATCATTTGTATACATAAACTCTCTATATAAAAAGTATTTTTTTTCACTCTCTCCATACCACAAACCTTGTCAAAGGCTCACTAGCTCCATATTTGGACGACTTAAACTAGAACTATAATCAACTCATTTTTGGCAATCAAACATGATAATTTTTTATCATATAGATTTCTATATAATGGTGACCAAATGAGTAATCATATGAGATCTCTAAAAAGCCAATTTAACTTACCACGACGACTCTGTTGGATAGGTTGTCGCTAGTGAATTATTAGAACTTTCTCTCTATATTATTTTTTCAATAAATATTTATTTTTAGTTATTTTTAAGTTAAATCGGTTTAAAAGTTAAAATAATAATAAATAAAAAATCGATTAGAATTATGTTAGGGTTGAAATTTTAGGAAAAATCATAAATTTAATGGTTACATGTGATTTGACAAGGCTCTCTCACAAGTCACCCAGAGCAGAATTTATAATTTTGCTAGTAATCTATACACTACACTATACTTAGAACCTACTATACCCTAATATAATATTTAATTAGGATATGAGATATACATAGATTAAATAGCTGCACGTTCCTCACCCTTACAATTTCAAAGGAAAGGAAATTATAAGATTTTGAAAATAGAAAATATTTTTCTTTGATTGAACTTGTATGCAGACCTAAGGAAAGGAGTTGACAGACCAAGCGCTGTGGGGAAATTGTCTCTTTCTACTGAATTGAACATTATGGGATTGTCATTGAAAGTATATATATATTAACTTGGCCAAAGCTCAAAGGCTACGCTTGCCTTCAACTCTTTTCTGCACTATTCACAGTATGAGATATAGTTTGAAAACAGTATTAAAACATGATTGGCATAAATATTTCAATCCTATATTTGTATCATTGCTCCATCTGACACTACCAGTCCAGGAAAATAACAAGTAAACTAGTTTCTTCCACCAGTATGAGCTCAAATAAGCAGGAAGTTCCATAACCTAGTAATAAAAGCTGTGCTTACATTGAAAACCAGCCATATGAGTCATATATTAAGTAAACAATCAGTATCTGCAAAAGCAGGACCAGAACAATTTACTCAAATACACAGAAATGCTTAAGCAATGATGGAACAATATGCCAACATCTTCAGCAATAAACTAGGAGGGATTAAGATGAGGATGGTTTGAATTGCCTCACGGTCTCGTATACAGCAGAGAAGTCCTTGTCACCTAAGCCCATGCTTCTTGCTTTCTTGAAAGCCTGTAAAGACAAATGTTCATCTTTTTATGACCTGGGTATCTACCAGTCAAGAGACAATACTGTCAATGTGGAGCATCCAATTCACAGTTTTTAAAATTTTATGAAGAAACAACATTTTAGCTTTCAGTAGATAATCAAAAGACCAGATATTTACCTCATTTGCAGCAGCAGCCACTGGCATTGGCACAGCGTTCTCATCTCCAAGGGCAAGAGCCAACCTCATGTCCTTCTGCTGATGTTTCAGTGGGAAAGCAGGTGAATAGTTCCCTTGTATCATGGTAGGTCCTTTGAGTCTAAACATTGGGTTTGAGATTGCACCAAGATCCTGTCACCAACAAAAGATAAAAACTGAATTCATTTAAGGGTAGAGAAATAACAGAGAGAGAGAGAGAGAGAGCAGTATGCAAAGAAGAAATGATTATTTTCGTTTCTGACCAACACAGCTAGAAGAGTTTGAGGATCCAATCCACTTTTATCAGCAAGTTCAAGCCCCTCTGAGAAGGCATTCATCATGCTGTGCACATAGGAAAATGCCTTAGCAAACCTCTTACAAAGTAAAATCAGGTATCCATTGATAAATTGAACTATACTTTGTACATTCTTCAGAGTTTGAACCTGTTACCTGCCCATGACCATGTTGACCACAAGCTTCATCTTTGCTCCATTTCCAACCGGCCCTAAGAAAAACGACTTCTTCCCCATGATGTCAAAAGCTGGGATAGCTTCCTCATACAATGCCTATATACTTGCACAAATTGGGAAGACGGGTTGTGAGCCAGAATCCAGTGATAATAAGGAATATATCTTCAAAACTGGGGGAAAGATCGAAAATTTTGCAGCTCACAATACTCCCCACCTCAAGATAACTCTAGCACTACCAGAAATGAAAGATGTCCTAGGAAGTGCAAGAAGAAACCACAAATATCTCATTACCTTTTCTCCAGCTGCAAGTATCACAAGCTGACCATCTTCTGCCGGCTTTTTACTACCCGAGACAGGGGCTTCCAAGAAAGAGCCACCCTTTGTTGTGATAGCCTGCAGATAACAGCAGAATAGAGCATGCCAAAAATGGACAATTATAATTCTATATAAATTATGCAACTAAATGGGTTAAAGGGATGTCCAAGGTCCTCCAGTTTTAATGGTTGTGTTATAGAACTACCTTAAGCAACAGCAAGTCTAAAAGACAATCATAGGTAACCACTATTCATAAATCTGATTAGAAAGGTTAGTTAAACCTCACTAATCTTGGTGGAGGTCTCGTCATCAACAGTTGACATGTCGATGTAACCCTTCCCACTGCAAATCCCATCAAGAACTCCATCCTTCTCGAAAACCACCTGCAGCAGAAGACCATAGTGATTGTTCACTTGAGGGGTGAAATAAGAGCCTAAAAGAGGCGTTATTAAGAGGGAATAAATCACCAACCGCTAGAGCAGCAGCAGGGTCAGACAACATAGCAATGGTGTACTTGCATTTCTTGACCACTGCAGCCGGGGTTTCTCCGACCGTAGCACCATGCTCCACTAACTCATCACACTGAGACACGAAATTTTGAACACTGAATACAAGGGTTGAGAATGTCCAAGGCACCAACATCCCTCAGAATATAAACAGATGTGAATATCAATCGAATATCATCCTCAACTTGACAGTTCTTTCCATGGGAACTTTCTTAAACTCGAGCAAACAGATTGATTATCAAGACAAGAAGAAAAAGGGCAACTTATCAACAGGGGATACGATACGACTACACCATCACTAATCAGACACCATGAATCGTCAATGAAAGATCGTATGGATTGTAGCGCTCTCAGTAGGACAGTGGAGATGGAGAAGAAAGACAGAAACCTTTGAAAGGGTTCTGTTCCAAACAGTGACTTTGAAGCCATGTTTGAGCAGATTCATCGACATGGCCTTGCCCATTATGCCCAATCCCAGGAACCCAACCTCCATTTTCAATCTCCTTTCTTTCTCTTCAGAGACTACAAACTGCCCTTTCAACAGAGACACCAAAATGGCCTTCCCCGAGAACGGCGCTATGCAGAAAGACCAATGGAGATTTGCAATGGATGGAGGCTATCACTGTCAAGGACGAGCCACCCCATTAGGCTTAGGCATACTCTCTCATATTCTTTTTTATGGCTCGTTGATTCTGATGATTTGGACGGATGATGGCCCGCCACGTTAGCGGCAGCACGCACTGCTCCAAACGACTTCCCACGGTCTAGGAATCTTCTTAATTCGGAGCTATCCAATCAGGCCATTCCACGTTGCACACGCTTCAGGAGCCAGAACTAGAAGACAAGGTAGGTTCAAGTACATACGACACCGTTCATCCACTACTGCGTCTTATCACTATCTCTTCATTGAGCATTTGTGGAGGGATTAGTAGGGAATGGAAGTGAGGGATAGATGAAGCGGGGAGAGGAAGGATTAATAAAAGAGTGAATTCACAGTGTGGTCGTACACGTGTCTCATATTAACAGTTTAGTATAAGCTTGGTCTCAGCAAGACAGTGAGATCCTTGATGCATGGAGTTGGAGCATACCGACAGTGAAAAGTACAAGTCTTCAAGTAATCACATGGCCAATAAGCAGACTCCCTTGAGGGATTCGATCAAGGTCAAGTCCTAGGATGGATGAAATTCAGGGATAGAAAGAAAGCTATTTTGCACGGTGCATTGCCTGTTGGAATTCAGCCATGAAGTCCATCCGAGAGGCCTGCATCCCTCTACCTCCGGGGGATATGATCTGCAAAGAGGATGCACAAGCAAATAAAACATGAATGGATCTTGGGGGTAAAGTAACTAACTAGAAGACTTTGAAAATTCATTTCCAAAATTGCATGCCAAAGACGTTGTTCAAGCTTGAAGACCTGGTGAGGAAGCCATACTGATACTGATGCACTGCTTCCAGAGTACATTATTGGTCTTGCTGAAATTCAGGAATCGCATAATCAGAATGATAATCAATACACTTTTGGAGCAAAGAGTTCAAAACGTGTCATTCTGCATGGCTTACACCACCATCAACTTTACTTGTTTATGATGCATGCACTAACAAAACCGAACAGAAAAATAAAACATAGCCAGAGCAATATTTCCAGTAGGGTTCTTTATATCTCTAGGCAAAGTTTGGGATCTCCAGTGCAAAAACTGGACTTGAACGCTCAAGGCTCATTGGGCAATCACCAAAAACTAATCACAAGAAGAATTCAAAAAGAGCAACTAATTGCACTTGAAGGCTACAGAGCATGGCTTACACTTCCTGTTGACTGAGGGAAATTCAGCAACCTTAAAGTACAGTATCAGAGGCAGAATCTCTCGGCAAAATAAAAGAAGGGCAATAGTGAAATAAGATTATTAAGTGCTGATCATATGTTCAGATTCAACAACTAATAGAAGTATCCTATATTGAACAATTTCAGTGAGGTGTAAATAGTCCTGGCATGAAAAGAACACTCTTTAAGTGTCATGTAATAAAATTGTACATTCAATGAAGTGGGGACATGTACCAGATAAGTCTATAGAAGTATCGTTAGAAGAATGGACTGCAGCAGCCCAACCTGAAAACAAATTATAGCTATCTGTATCACCATACTGGGAACAGCATCTCAAATTAAATCATAGACTCTGGGATTACATATATCAAACATATAGGCTAGTAAGAAGTCAGAATTCTATAAGAACAACTACCTTTTGCTTTATAGACCCAGATTCCTTGTTTCAGTATATATTCTATTTCTTGATACATTTCACAAAAAAGCTAGGTGCCGTATTTAGTTCCATTTATTTATCTGTTTCTTGGTCAGAATCAACAAGAATGCACACCAAGAAACTTTAAACAGTGATATTATGCAATGAATCTGATTCCGGTGTAAGTTTAATCATCTCATATGGCAGTCATGATTAATACTTACGATCACTTAGAAGCTGATATGCTTCACTGCTGCAACACCCTTCTAAGGGTATCAGACCTGGTTGAGGGCCCTCATTTAGAAAGTTTCCAATTGCAGTTCCCCGGTGATCATTTATATTCCTTGGAGGAATTTTATCTCCATCAACTACATAAGGATTGCTTGATTGGTCGGGTCGTTCTTCCAAAGGAGAAAACAGAAAAAAAATTTGCTTAAAAAGGTTTCTTCCAATAACCACAATCAGAACACACGTGTAAAAGATGATGGACTTAATGCATGAACTAGGTCCAAAATAATACTGTCCTGATAGCCCAAGTGTAAGGCAGATGAAAGTTGGGGGAAATGGAAATTCATATGCATGTAATTCTTCCTTTGGTGGTAGGAATAAGATCCCTATATCTTGAATCCAAAGAGTTGCAAAGCATAAACATGCTGTATAACAGCATAACAAGCAAAAGGATGAAATGTTAACATCACACCTCCATGAAAGTATATCTATCCACACCAACTGCACTTCGTTGAATTTATGAATGCAAAAGGACGGAAACGAGAAGCAAAAAACCAAATAGGAAAGGGCAATGCAAAGCAAGCACGAACCTCCCGATTTGCGCCTCCCGATGGACTGATTCCTGCAAGAGAAGGAAAATGAGGACCATGAGCCCTTTTTTTCTATCGTAGGTTTTCAGCTGATTCGAGAAACACCCAGCCGAGACGGAGAGAAAGAAATTACCTTTGATTAGGAGGAGTATAGCGCTTGAATACGACGGCCGTCGGATCTGAGGCCGGCGGCGGAGGGTTCTCCAGCATTTCTGTAGCTGCAGAGCTCTCTTGTGGGCACTCGACCACCGTCAAGGTCACTCTCCTCCGGCGGAGAGCAGAAGGCTCAGCTGATCTGGGAGCTAGGGTTCAGATCAAGAACGAGGCCATCATCAGGTTCTGGCCTTCCGGGGGCAGGGGCCCTTGTCGAGTCGCCTTGGCTTTTCTTCCTGCAGTGAAAAGAGGTTGAGGTTGGACAACGCCGTCATCTTAAAAGATTCTTAATTAACTGTACCCGATTTTTTTACTGTATTATTTAAAATATATTTTGAAATTATTCGAATTTTTTAAATTAATATTAATTTTATTATACATTTAAAATATAAATATTATATTATGAAAATTATTTGTATAAAAAAATTAAATTTTTGAATTTTGGATAAAAAATTTCTTTCGAATAACTATTTATATTATAAATTTTATATTTTAAATAAATAATAAAATTAATAATAATTTAGTTGATAAAGTATTAATTATTATTATTTTTTGTTACCGTTTAAATTCACTCGAAATAAAAAATATATTTAAGTCAATCGAACGGGAGAAAATCTAAACGTGTCAAGTTATTCCACCGGTAGATTAATATACATTAATATTATTAGTATTATAAATAATAAATAATTTAAAATAAATTTAGAATTGTTAAAAAAATTTCTGAAGTCTCGTATTATTGAGGTTATAATTTAATATCAAATGTTGGAGTAATTTGTAAAGTAGTGATTTAAAAAGTTGAGAAATCTAAATTTTTATTAATAAAATGTGCTAATATGAAAATTTTAATTTATACTAAAACGTAATCTATCCATTTTAGGAGAATTTAGAGGTTATTATTATTTTTGTTTAAATAACTTTAATACATTTTAATATATTATGTTATTATTTTTTATTTTAATTTTATATATTTTTAAAAAAATTATATATTAATAATATTTTATATAAATTATAAAAATATATTGTATAATATAATATAGTTTATTTTATATATATTATTTTTATTATAATTATACAATATTTATACATAATTATTATATAATTAATATTAATTCATTTTTTATTTTAATAATAAATGTGTGAAATGATTTAATTATATAATAAAATGTTATTGTATTATATAGTACATCTAATATAATTTAATTATATATGTTACTTAATAAATTATTAAATTTAATTAAAAATAATAAATTTATATTTTTAATTTATTATTAGTAAAAAATAATAATTTAAACTATAAATTTGTAGGATTTTTAAATTATTTATTATAACTCCCTGAATAATTCCAAACAATTAGGGTAGTATAGTAATTGTCGATTTTTAATCCGAATTTAAAAATTGTATGTGAGAATTGTATTAAAGTTGAAATTGAGTATTGGTTTTAGAAAATAAAATCCTAAATTTAATAGTATATAGAAGTATTATTATTTTATAAAATTAAAATTTTACCCTATATACTTTTAAATATAAATTTGTACGATTATTTATTGATATATAATAAATTTTCACGATTACTAGTCGATCAAAAATTATTGTTAGGGATCCATACCAGTTAAGATTTGTAATACCCGATCTTAACGGTTATAACCATATTACGAATAATATGACCCAAAGCTTCCTCTCAAATACAATGCCAATTTCAACAACCATTCCGCCCCGCCTCCAAACATAAGGTACCAACTCCACCTTTTTCAGTTCCCTAACATGCTGATTGTTCCACATTTCCATCCAATCGGCTTTTCTGTCACTTTTCTGTTTCATCTCACCTTTTACTTGCATATTCTGTGGCTATTTTATTTCCTTGTGTCCTTTGTTGTTTTTTAGTCTGAGTCATTGTGTTTGATAAATTGATTTATGATGTTGATTGCTGGAAGCTTAGATGAGGGAAAACACCCTCCTCTGGAAAATCCGATTGCCTGCTTCTCATACTCTCCGTGAAAATATTCTCTAATTATTTATTATTTCTCTTATAGGTATACTGGAAAATGGACCATTATGATTGGGTCTAGGATTAGGTTCCTATATATAGTTTTAACTCGGATTATTTAAAATTTTGATACAGGTTCAGTCAGTCCTTTTTCCAAAGTTCGGATTACAAATTATTCAAATATGAATGGCAAAATTTAAGCATATATTATTAACAACTAGATTATATTATTTTTTATATAATTTTATAGAGTAATAAATAATATTATTAATATTTTTTCTTTTTAAATTTTAAAAAATCTGTACATGAGAGTTAAAAAATTTAATATTTGCCCAAGATGCTACAACCTTTAACTCTATTTTGATACAATTTTATAAATTAATAATATATTCAAAATAATTAATATTCCAAAAAAAATAAAAAAAAAACTTACCCTGAATAAATAAAATAAAAATATATAAATAGTTATTTGAACCAATTCCAATAAATTTCAAATTTTTATTCTTAGTTACTCGGTTATATTAAGTTTAATATAATTTAAAAAAAAGTAATAATGTATTTAAAATAATATAATTGATCTATTTTAAATATTTTTTAATTCGTATAAATAAAATAAATATTTGTGATTCAAACTTGCAAAGACAAATATTAAATTTATTTATTTAACCCATCGGTAATATTGAATTTTATACCATTTAAACATTAATAATATATTTAAAATAATCGGATTAATATATTAAAAAATAAGTAATTAATTAATAGAACCTAAATTCGAGAAATATTAAGAGTATTCTTTTTTTTATACTAATTCAATTATTTTAAATATACTATCAATATGTAATAACTTATGAGAATGATATGGCCATTATTACTGGTATAGATTTGATATTTGCCAAAATTGAATCAAATTAAATATAAATTGAGTGGTTAAAGATGTGTGCAAGTTTAAATCTCTTTATACATATTTTTATTTTATTTATATGATTTTAAAAAATATAAAAATCTTAATATATATTAATTATATTATTTATTACTATATAAAATTATATTAAATTTAATATGAATAAATGATTAAAAATGTAAAATTAAGTTTTTCCTGTAAGATAAGTTCGGTTGGGTTGAATACCCGAAAATTTTTGTATTTGTGTCTCGGGTCAACCAAAACCACATATTTAATTTATGATAGTATATTGGGAGTTTAAGAAAATTAAATAATAATTTTTAATTGAACACTTAAATAATTAAAACGAAAAAATTTGGATTTGGAGGTGAATTGTTTGTACGAGTTAAAATGGTAAAGTTATGAATTTTATGATATTAAATTTTTTTAATAATTTATTGTTTGGATAGTGGTGCAGTGAGTTTTATAATTATTAATAAAAAATTAGAAAGATAAATTTATAATTTTAATTAAATTAAATAATTTATTAGATATTATATATAATTAAATTATATTAAAAATATTTTATATAATACATTTTTATTTATAATATTTTTATTATATAATTTTATATAAAATATTATTAATATATAAATCTAAAGTATATAAAAATAAAAATAAATAAATAATAATATAAAAAATAATTAATATATTAAATTAATTTAAGTAATAAATAACATAATTCCTATTTTAATATAAATGAAGGGAGGGTAGGATTCACCACTGTACAAACTTTTTTATTTTTTTACCAAAAAAAGATTTTTCCACCTATAAATCCCTTTACTCTAAATTTGTACAAACCACTCGATTCAAAGATAGGTATGGTTGTAATGTATTGGCAGTACACTCCTCTTCAAGATTTTATCAAGGTGCCCCGTTTGTCACACACAGCATCTCAATCGAGGTTTGAGGTTGTGATATGAGCACCTCTTCCTTGCCTCTGTGTAGCGCCACCCACAAAGGATTTTTGGTTAATAGAGATAAGTTCATTGATCCATTGTAATTTTGCTTGTTTCTGGGCTTTATCATCCTCAATGGTCATATTCAGGTCCCATTCATTACATATAGACTGTAGCAACTGATTGAAACATAATGCATAAACTGTATGATGGTCTTGGATGCCATGCCGCCATAGATAGGCTATCACTTAAATGTCATAGATTTGCACTCTAGACCATAACATTCACTCCTACAATCTCTTCATTAAATCATCTCAAACTGTATTTTAAGCTATCCACTCTTGCCATTTCCCCTGCGCGCTATGTTTAATTGTTCACATAGGTCCTCAGAGAAGGGCACTTCTGCAGGCCATTCCGCGTGTTAAGACTACCATTCTTCTTCTTCTTCTGCATCCTCCTCCTAGCCACGTAACCCCGGATCCACGGGGTCACATCCTCGTTGATCTTGATCATCAAGAAGAAGATGATGCGGTATATCACGATCATGCTGAAGATCACGGAGAGGTCAGTCCACTTGGATCGCCCTACATCGATCTGGAACACGTACTCGAGGATGTATTCCCCAGGGATATTCGTCCCCCGTGTCTGCCCTTCGAAAAGCAGCCCCTTGAGGTCGTTCTGGTACTGTCCCTGGAAGTTACAAGGAGAACAAATACATGTCAGGATCCCAGAAGAAACACACGACAAGAGAGCTTCGTGTTTTGAAGCTCTAGCCAACATCTACCTGAAGAGCCCAGAAGTGGAAGCTGATGTACGACATGGGATAACGCCAGAAGACCTTCGGGATATCCTTTCGGAGTCTGAAATATCCCGACACCAGCATAAATATCCCCTGGTGGATTTGAAGATCAAATCAGCATTTAGAACTATCTGATGCATGCAGGTGCCTAATACCACACACTGTATGAATGACGAGAGGAGGGAGGAAGAAGAACCTGAATTCCGGCGCCGATGATGATGCCCATGAGGAAGTTAGGGATCACGCTGGCGATGGCCATCATGAGGCTCTCGACGACGGTGACGCTGGAGTAGAGGCAGAGCACGAAGAAGATGTAGTGCGAGAATCCAGGGTGAAGCTGGACCATGAAGTAGCAGAGCGTCCCTGATATGAACGTTATCATGATCAGAAACGGTGTCGCTGCCACGCTGTTGCTTATCACGAACGCCGCCACCCCGTAGTGCCCGTTCATCCTCTCCCTCTGAAACACCTGCCGACCACCAACGTACACAACTAATTCGACCCATTTTTTGAAAGTGAATGAATGAACTCTGTCAAACCTCCGTATACTAACTAACCTTCATATCTTCGACGAAGCAAGGGAACCCGCCAATCGACATAAAGGTGACGAACCCGAAGACGAACGATGTGCAAGCACCTCTCGCCTGTCAAAAGAAATCGAAGAACAGTTAACGAGCCGAGGACGTATGAGGTTCAACCGGGACGAAAATCAGGAGCCAACATGGGTTGTTAATTAAAGACCATACGAATATAGAGTTATAGCTGGTGCCGATGTTCAGATAGATCGTCCCGATGCAGATGGTCACGAGGATGTATATAAGGAGCCTGAGCCAATAGTACCCGAAATCCCTCGACATGTTGACGAAGGTCCGAATTGTTAGGATGGATGTCTGCCTCAGGAAGCTCGCCTGGCTTCCTCCTGATTCCAGCACTGTCCCTTTCTGTGGGTCACGGTACAAAAATGTAAGATTTGTCATGTCTTTTGGATCGATCAGTGAATCTAATCTAACTTGCCGGAATCTGCGAATGGCGCTGACCATTTTGGACATTTCGTCGACTTTCTGTGCTGTAGAGTAGTAGTACTGAGAAGAACGGTAGAAGTCGATCAGGGTTAGGGTTGCCTGGGTCGTACTCATCTTCTCCAGTGGATCATCTGTTGCTGCGAACTGATGAAGGGCAAATAACAGTTCATAACGAATCGAACTAGTTCAATGCTAAAAGCTTAAAATCTCTTTGGTGGATGAAGAAGGCAAATCTGCAGATACAGAAAATAGCTCGTGGAGATACCTGAAGTTTCAAGGACCCTTTGATCGTCGACTTCACTTTATCAAAGTCGGCATTCACGCATCGTAGGAAATGATCCGACGGGTTCCTCAGGGATGGGCAGGGGAATCCAGCTTCAGCGAAGAACTGAAGAAAAAGTCAAATAAACGAACATCATTTTCAGGATTCCTTGAGGATCAAGTATGGAATCCGAGGAGAATCTTAAGGAGCAAGAAATCATGGATCCCACATCGTAAGCGTCCGAAGCCTTCCCAAAGTAGACGTTCTGGCCGCCAGAGAGCAGACAGAGATGGTCGAACAGCTCGAAGACCTCACTGCTAGGCTGGTGGACGGAGGCGATCACCGTCCTACCGTCCCTCGACAAGGCCCTCAGTGTCTGGGTCACAAAGAACGCCGATGCGCTGACCAGAAATGTAAATGTATCAAATCTCGCTGCTGAGAGGTGGTTTGATTGACAAGTGGATGTATCCTAATAGATTCTTTCACCTGTCGAGTCCGCTGGTGGGTTCGTCGAGGAAGAGAAGCCGGGGCCTCATGAGGATTTCTAGAGCAATGCTTACTCTCCTTTTCTCACCTCCACTGATCCCCCTTAAGTGCCAGTTTCCGATAACCGTGTTGGCGCAGTCCTGCAGGCCCATCTCGATGATGGTGCTCTCGACCAGCGTCCGTTTCTCCTCCCACGGCATTTTGTCTGGTAGCCGGAGCCTGGCGGAGTACGAGATTGTCTCCCGGACCGTCAGTGTCCCAATCAAGTTGTCATCTTGGGTCACGTAGGCCTGCAAAGTATGGCACGAGTTGTCATCAATTGTTTTTCAATAGACAAACAACCATTCATCCATCCACGCAGTACAGGAAGACATCCAGGAATTGCGTCCACTCACGGCGGTGCCGAAGGAGAGCTTAGCCTTCCGGCCGTTGAGAAGGATCGAACCGGAGAGGGATGCGTTGGCAGCGAGCCTGTTCGCGAGTGCGTCCAGCAGGGTTGACTTCCCAGAACCGGACGGTCCCATGAGAGCGGTCAAGGTACCCGGTTCAGCGTAACCAGTCAGCCCCTCGAGGACGCACTGGGTCTCGCCGTTGCCGAGGGTCACTGAAACCGTCAGGTCCTTCCACGTCAGCCTGGCCGACACGTCACCTCCGAGATCCACGTAAGCTCCCCTGTTCTCCCATATCGTCTTGCTGAGTGGACTCAGCCCCACAGCCACCACCCCAGACTTCGCTGCTGCTGCGCTTGAGTCGACCTCCATTTTTTCTCCCTTCGAAGGATTCAACAGATTCTCCTGCAAAGTGGGAGACGATGGGATATGAACAAGGAAAAGAAAGAAAAAGGGCAAGTTTCCACATCGAAGCTAATCGACGATTTCACGTTGTTTTGTACCGGTGAGAGAAGGGTAAGTGAAAAAGTCGAATTTTGTTTCTTTGCTACTACGCCAGTCCAGTCGTCCACCTGAATCTCACAATCCCAGCATAGGATAGGAAGGTCGATCTAACCCAGACCCAGAGAAGAGAAGGGGATGGAGATGGAGGAAGAGAGAGATTACCAGGAAGTGAAGTGATAAGCGACGATCTCGAGGAGGATGTTCGGGGAATTTCAGATATTTGACGGGGGGAAAGACCTTATCAATCAAGAAACACCACGATTCTCATGATCCCTGAGCAGTGCCCACTCATCTTTCTCATGCTCTGTTTTAGGTGAGATAGAACAGAGCACATGAGACCTACCTCCGTCAAGCACACAGCTTTCACAATTTCTTCATGAGCCAGGACCAAAAAAACTAGATGTGTTGCTGGCAGTGGCCACATCAATCGAAATAATACCTCGGAAATAATGTTCTGTTCATAAAGTTTCCTTCCCCCTTGCCTTCAGTTTCACCCCCTCTCCTCTCTCTCCCCCCATTGATGGCATTCTGGTGGATGTTGGTGTTGGCATTCAATGCTTTCTTCATCGTGGACCAACCCAAAATGCTCGGGTTCCCTTGTCATTTATGTCAAATTTAAGCTTCATGCCCAATTGCGGCAAGTATTTACTGAATCACGAATTTACAGAGACTCTGGGAAGCAAAAATCGACATGACTGCTCCTGAGTCCTCATGATATGGAGGAAAATGCAGGAAGAGCGATCTTCACTGCTTTCCTTCTAGAGTAGTTTTACAGTTTGGTCATCTAACTTACCACTTGCTTGCACTTGAGTACTCCAATTTTAAAATCTATCTCATGCTAAATATTTTTATTTTTTCTTTGCTGTTTTAGTTATTATTGTGTTCATTGGATGGGTAGAATTGTATTTTATTATAATATTATATAAATATATTAATATATATTAACATTAATTTATAATTTTAACCCTAAAAAATAATGATATATAATACTTAAAATATAATTATATTTTGTATCTATAAAATCTTTACTAAAATGTATTTTAAATGATAAATATGCAATTTATAAACTATTTTACCCTCTTTTTAATATTAGGTGTTTATTAACTATTTTATTTTATTCCACACTGATTATTTAAATAAAATATGGAAATTTCTTCTATTATATAAAAAATATATAGATATATTATTAAGAAACATTCAATAATTCAACCCTATGGGCTAATAAAGTAAATTGGTTCATATGGAGGGAAACACTAAATTTCTCGATTAAAAATTTAAAATTTAATAATTTGGATTAAATTTTAAATTGTGACTAATTTTGCTGTTTCAACCAACTACATTAATATCGTCAAAAACCCAACTGGATTATTTATAACTTAAAGTATTTATGAGGTTTAAAGTTGTAAATTTTTTCGATATTTTTACTCAGAAAAAACATTCGGAGGTTTGATATATAAGGATTAATAGTGAAATCCGACATGGCCAGCAAGACACATCTTTGGTTGATTGAGCTTCTTTTTCTTCTTTTTTCATGGGCAATTTGGTCTATCGACCTACAAACTACTAACTGCACATTAATGGCCGAGTGAAGATGAAACGTACGGTCATTTCAATTGGCTAAACAGTCTCAGTCACGTTGTTTTGAACGGGTGTGAATAAGGGTACGTGAAAAGGTCGAATTTTGTTCCAAACTCATTGGTCTTTACCCAAACCAGAGATGAAAAAGAGGAGATGGAGGCAGAGGGATTACCTGGAAATGATAAGCGGCGATCTCGAGGAGGAATGTCAGAGAGTTGGGTGGAGAAGAGCTTATCAATCAAGAAACGCCACGATTCTTATGTTCCCTGAGCAGTGCCCAGTCCCACTCATCTTTCCCATGCTCTGTTTTAGGTGAGGAAGAACAGAGCACAGGAGACCTTCGTCGAGCACACAGCTTTCACAATTTCTTCATGAGCCAGGACAAAGTTGCTGGCAGGGGCAGCATCTCCTCGGAAAATAATGTGGCAATGTTCTGTTCATATAGTTTCCTTCCTCCTGCATGCCATCCCTCCTCCATTGATGGCTTTCTGGTGGGTGTTGGTGTGGGCATTCAATGCTTTCTTCATCATGTACCACTACAACTATCCAGCAATGTCCGAGTTCCCATGTCATTTATGTCAAATTTAAGCTTCCTGCCCAATTGTGGCAAGTTTTTACTTTTGCAGATAACAGTGACACTGGTGAGGAACTCTGGGAAGCAAAAATCGACATGACTGCTCCTCCTGATATCTGGTCTCCCCAAGCATGGAGGTAAATGCAGGAAGAGGGAGCTTTCAATCGGGAGACATGCCAATGGACCGGGCCTAGAACCGGCCCGTTCAATGTCATAGGGTTTGGAGGAGAGGGTCCTAACCCGCCCCTGTTGATTTCCTTCGACAATTTAATAATCTAATTTACCACTTCTATAAAAAACAATCTAAACAACTAATAGCGAAATATGAGAACCATTACACAAAATTTTATTACCTTATTTATTAAAATAATAAAATATAAAATTATAAGAAAAAAATAAGAGAAAAGACACTATATCAAAAATAAAGATACTAAAGAAATTGAAAATGAAAAAAATTGTGTTGATATAATTTATAATACAAAATTTTCATTATATAAATAAGTAAACTCATACATTAAATATCAATTATATGTATTTTATTGGTATTCTTGATTGTTGACCGTAGAATGTAACTAAATATTTTATGTTATTTAGAATCATATGAGGTGGACGGATAAGAATATGAATATGCTACTTAGACATAAGACTATAGGAAATGCTCAGTCACTGGTAATCGGTTAGCTAGAACTTCGTAAATAATTTAAACTTAAAATTATAAAAATAAGTATAGTAGGCTAAGTATTTGTGGTCACAAGTAGATATTGCTTTATCATGCTACCATTGAATATAAAGCAAATGTCATCAATCGAGATTTAGAGCGGGATTTTTGAGATATCTCATGGGAAAAATATGTTTCGTGAAACATGTGAGTGAGTTTGGTTTAGTTCTATCATTGACAACGTGTACTATTGAACTTACTGAGCCGTTTGTTTGATTTTTTGTGACCTTGTATAGTGATCAGAGCTATAATTGTACGCACTTGTAAAGAACTAAAACGTGACAACGGTATGATAATACGATATGATGACAATGCTGCGACCTACCTAATTTTATTGTAGAAATTTTCGGGATCTTTTATATTTAACTTACACTTTGATAACTGATATAAAAAGTGTGAACCATTAAGAATCATCCCCACTAAATCAAAGATTATTTCGAAAGTAAAGGAAGTAATTGGTCATGAGAACCGAAGGTTAGATGAATGCAGATTTCTGAGAAACCGAGTAAAAAAAACGTAGGTTTGACATAGTGCCTTGTGTGAAATTGGAGAGATGGTTGTTGAGGGCCAGACTCCCGATATATGTGCTATACTTGTTGTTATTATGATCGGGCCATGTTTATACGATGAAACTCGAGCTCGAGACCGTTGGACTGGTTGCTTGAAAAGGGAAGTCAACTCATGTAAAGCCGAACTCTTGGTGTTTGGGAATTAATCAAAAGAAAATGGGAGACTCCAGATAGGTCCGACCTCCTATATGTAAAACACATTTTTAGCATGAAAATGGTTGAATACATTCGGTATGTCAAGTAATGGGAAGATATCATGTGTTGCATAAACTCCTGGTGTAAACCCCGTCCTTTGATAATAAGAAAACCGGGAAAGAACCGGTAATTTCCAAAAAGAAAATTGAGTCGGTTTACAAACCGGAACCGATAGAGAAATGGAAAACCAGGAAATTTATAAATCCCAAATGACATAAACAGTTATAAAAGTCATGAAAAAGGACTTTATGATGAATTAGAGATGAAAACCAAACCGGTTTAGGTGAACCAGATCAGAACCGGATTGAGCCGGTTTGAACTACTATTGAATCGGATGCTAAATTCATTTTTCTAGGTGGCTTAAAAAATTAAAATTGGAGAATTGATGCCACTATTGGATAGAAAATGAATTTAGAAAATTTTAATTTTGAAAAATTCGTTCGAATCGGGTCTAAACCAACCGATTTAAGCTTTGAACCTAGTTCGGACCAGTCTGGTCCGGTTTGAAACAGTATCATCTTTTTCATTCAGATGACAGTACTATTCACTCATGGAAAATCGAGCAGCGCTGACGAAGATGAAAAGTCTCCGGCCAGGGAGTTTCAGGTAATGAATTACCACAATTAAGGGGCCAATTGATTGGCCAAGAAGTACTCGAGCTTCCTATATAAAGAGCCCCTCCTCATTCATCATTCTCACACCTGAAAACTCCATTTTCTCTCAACTACTCCATTTTTCGGTGAAGCTCAAACCAGTGCTTTGACTTGGGTATTTTTCTAAGCAAAAGAAGGTGTGGTCGGGTTCTTTAGATTCAGGGAGAAGTCAGCTACACGCCTGTAGTCTTCATTTACTCCGAGGGTCGCCGGAGAAGCGCCAGCGTAATCGAACAGTGAAGCAGCTTCGGCGGACCGAATGTCACGCCCTAACTCGGTTTGGTCGGATTCCCATGAACAACCACCACTCTCTTGGTTCAAGAGGAGTTTCCTACTTCTTTAACTCAAGTGGAGCCAGGCTTATTTTCAACCTTGTTCCCTGGAAAGACATATATCAAATAAAATGCAAGATTAAGAGAAATTTAAGCATACCTGACAAAGAGTAAGGCTTGGTGTTATCCCTAGTCATTTTCACTAATTTATGAAAAAGAGATAAAAAGAGGGGCGAGTTTCTAAAACTCCATGAATGGGTTTTAAATATAAAAAAAATATTTAAGTTCCATGAAAATAGTTTTCCAAAAATGGAATGTGCAAGACTCCATAATTTCTTTAAGTTTTCCCATCATCAATATCGGTTTTCAAAAAAAATAATTTCTTATTACCACGGTGTGTCATCACCCAACACACATCCTTCATCATTAAGGTAAAACATACAATTATAGGCCAAACCGTCTATTGAACCCACTTGTGGTGTCAGAGTGACTTTACCAGTCATCTAGATAGAACTACGTCCACTTCTACCTTGAGAATGAGTGGATGTTCGCGACATCAGACCCTCAATCCCGTAACAAATCTCTGTGTTCGTATGAGGACAGAGACTTCATCCTGACCCCACCTTGGTCTCATACGCTTGAAGCTACGTCGAGCTTTGCAAGGCTTCTGCTACGACTAACTGTCTGTATATCCACTAGGTCGTCTAGGGCCCTAGGACACATCACTACCCCTCTTGGGCGTCTTCACAGTCCCGTAAACACAGTGCATGCACAATCAACATTTTTCACATGATACCATATAATCTGTAGTGCCACTGGTCCAACGTCCCCAACCCTCAACTCGACCTGCAGCTGTTTGTCTTGACTAGTCTGGAGACCTGTCATGTTGCACTGTTGCTAGTTGACTGAGTACGTCGATCCTGTCTTGGTACCATGGCCAAACAATTCATTTACTTAAGTTTTCATGGCATATAAATCATGTTTGTTTACGAGCTCCAACTCGTGCCAACTGGCATAGGGCCTACTATTCGAGATTTTCAAAATTTGGCATATTAACCCCTAAGTTCCAAAACCGAGGCCTTCGGCCTAACATAGCTATTTGAGCTCCCGTCAATAAGGTCTCCCAAATTGTTTAAGTAGTGGCACATAGTCAGGGGAGAGCACTTCCGACAAAATACATTTTCAACTGTTCTCATACCAACCGAGTATGAGAACATCTCCGCTTATAATCAATGAACGGGTTTTCCACTTCTTTCGAGTAAGTTTTATCATACCAATTGGGTATGATCTACTTACAACCGTTAAGTAGTTTTTTTCGTGTGATTTTCACATCACCCCTTTTAGGTGTGATGTTTAAAATACCAGTTAGTAGTGGTTTTTCATTTTCGAGGTGCTTATCATCCTAACCGGGTATGATATAAAAATCCCACTCACCCGATCGTGTAGTGAAATTACTCTTAGTCAGTTTTCGTCCCTTGTGAGCTTAATCTCAACTGACGTTCCCGATGTCTCGTGTTCCTATATGAAATGAACATTGTTGTTTATTATCATTTGGCTTGATCACCTCCATTCATTATGAATGACTAAATTCTCAACTTTTCTAGTATTTGCAATTTGATCCGTAAAGTTATTTTTCATTTACTTTAGGCCTCAACTAACAGGTTTTCCCCAAATTAAGTCTAGAAACTTTTAAAATTCACCTTTGTACCTCAATTTATTCAATTTCATAAAAAGGGGTTCAAGTTTCTCAATTTCCCAATTTGACCCCCAATTTTTCTAAAATTACCATTTTGCCCTTCCTATACAAAAATGGTAAGTTTTACCCAAAAAATTCTAAAATTTTCTCAGCTGGTCCCTTAACACTCTTATCATGCCCAATTGACCCTCAATTTTATAAAATTGCATTTTGGTCCTTCAAATTTTTGAAAATCCCCAATTTCCCCCACTTTTCCCCCAATTTCAACTTATTAACACATCTGAATTTGATATCATCAAATTAACCAATCAAACACTTATAATTGTTGAAATTGAAGTTAAATTTGAGTTTCTACATCTTCATACGATTCAATTGCACTTTGAATTGCAAGTTTTGATGCCGGAACGACCTCAAATGGAGCTTCGCTGGAAAAGAGAACGTAGAGAGAGAAAGCTTTAATTGCTCACCGTCGGGGGCACGACGGTCCGAGTTCCAATCTGGGTAGATAGATCTCCTCTTTAGGTTACTCCTAGGATCAAGAATTGCATCAATTGATGCAAAATTGGGTGAGAATTCTATCATCAAAATTCTATCGATTCTCTCTTTAGCACCTGTTGGAAATTACAGAGGGGAGCCGAATTGGCTTACCTTTCTATTCTAATTCGGTCGTGGGAGGGCTGAGTAGGTATTGGGAGAGCTTAGCTTGGCCTGAGTAGGGCTCAAATTTGCTGATTTCAGCTCAGCCAAAATAGGGCAGCTTCGGTCCGTTGGAGGTGCTTCACTGTTCGATCATGCCGGCGCTTCTCCGATAACTCTCGGAGCGAATGGATGTTACCATCATGTAGCTGACTTCTCCTCGGTTCTAAGGAACCCAACCATGCCTTCTTTGGCTAAGAAATGACCCTATATCGGAGCTATAGTTTGAGCTTTACTGGAAAATTAAGCAGTTAAGAGAGAGTGAGGTTTTCAAGTGTGGAGAGGATGAATGGAGAGGGGTTCTTTATATAGAGAGATAGAGGACTCGTCGGCCATCCGTTTGACACCTTTATTACAGTCATTGATGGCTTGAAACGTACTGAATAGAAACATTTTTTCTTCGCCAGCTCTGCTTCAATTTTTCGATGAGTGAATAGTGTTGTTATCTGAAGGAAGAAGACGATACTGTTCCGAACCAGATCGGACCGGTCTGTACCAGGTTTAAAGCTTAAACCACATTCAACCCCAATTCGACTGAATTTTTAAAATCTAAAAATTTCTAAATTCATCTAAATTCATTTTCTATCCAATGGTCACCTCAAATCTCAAATTTGAATTTTTAAAGCCACGTAGAAAAATGAATTTAGCATTCGATTCAATAGTGGTTCAAACCGGTCCAAACTGGTTCGATCTGATTCACCTAAATTGGTTTAGTTTTCATCTCCCATTCATCCTAAAATCATTTTTCATGACTTATGTGACTCTTTAGGTCACTTGGGGTCCATATATTTCCTAGTTTACCCTCTCTCTATCGGTTTTAGTTCATAAACCAACTTGGTTCATTAACTGGTTCAATTTGGTTCACTCGAACTGGTCCAAGTTTTCTCTTCCACTTGGTTCTAAGGTTCCTTCCCAAGGCTTATGAATCTTTTTGGCTCACACGAGAGTTGAAATTTCTTCAATTTGTCCTTTCTTGAATAATCGGGTTTATGAATTGGTTAGGTTTTCTCCCATTCCAAGCTTCTTTTACCAAAAAATTTTAGAACTACGAGTTCTGGTCATTTTTCTACAATAGATTTTGGCGTTTATCACATTTTCATCCTGCATGGATACCTTTCTCATTCTTTGGTTACCACTTTTGTGCTTGACTTTGTTATGCCTTACTTATAGAACTTCCTTTGCTCAAGTTGTATTTCCTTGGGTTAGTTGGGTTTACATGCCCCTTATCGTATGACATTCTTCGTGATGTCTTTGACTTCACATCCCTATAACCGTATTGGTTTCCATACTTACTCTTCTTTTCCAAACTTCCTTATTCGGTCATTCAACCTTCAAATCCTTGAACTTCTTGATCCTCGTTGACATATTTACAACTCTTGATCTTATACTTCATTCTTCATTCTTATTGGTGTCCTTCCTCTTTAAGATCTCTTGTAAACCCTACACTTTTGAGTTAAGGAAAATCAGGAAAAGAACCGGTCAAACCGAGTAAGAAAACCGAGACGGTTTACAAACACGATCATTTGGGAACAAGCAATTTGGAAATTTACAACTTCCGAGTGATCCAAAGGGTTTATTAAACCTTGGAAAAGAAACTTAACACAAATTAGAAAAGAAAAACCAAATTGGTTCAGGTGAACAAGAGTTCATAAGAACTCTAAAATTAAGCGTGCTTGCCCAAGAGTAGTGTGAGGATGGTTGACCTCATGGGAAGTATGATTTTTTGTAACCCGAAATTTCGGTCAAAAATTTTTATGTGAACGTACGGCTTATCATAAATAGCCATAAATTAATATATATTTAATTATTGTAATTAATACCAATAATTTAATAACCAAATTAAATTATTATAATTAATATAAATAATTTAATAACTAAATTAAATATTGAAATTAATACAAATAATTTAATACCAAAATTAAATTATTGGAATTAATACCAATAATTTATGGCAATATTAATACTAGTAATAAATCTCTCCCATTTAATACACGATTTTACACCTATATAAAGAGGTCATCCCCATTCATTCTCCTCACACCTGAACACTTCTCTCTCTCTCTCCTGCTCCATTTTCCGGTGAAGCTCGAACTAGAGCTTCAATTTGAACAAAGGTCGGGCTCTTTAGATCTAGGGAGAAGACAGTTATTTGATAGCAAACTCTAGTTAATCCAGAATTGTTGGAGAAGCGTCGGCATGATAGAATAGTGATGCAGGACCGGTGGACCAAAGCTGCCCTATTTCGGCCAAGCTGAAATCGGCCATTTCAAGCCCTCCTTAGGCCAAACCAAGCCCTCCCAACACTTCCTCAGCCTTTCCATGACCGAATTAGGACCGAAAGGTAAGCCAATTTGGCTTCCCTTTATAATTTTCGATCGGTGCTAGAGAGAGAGAGTCGACCGAATTTCAATGACGAAATTCTAATCCAATTCTGCATCAATTGATGCGATTCTTGATTCTAGGATGAACCTCAGGATGAGAGCTATCTGTTCAGATCAAAAGCTCGAACCGTCGTGCCTTCACCGGTGAGTAATCGAAGCTTTCTCTCTCTATAGTTCATTTTCCGGCGAAGCTCCGTTTGAGCTCGTCCCGGCATTAAAACTTGTCATTCACATTTATGAAGAATTTTATGAACATGTAGAAACTCAATTTCAACTTCAATTTCAACAATTGGAAATGTTTGATGGGTCAATTTGATAAAATCAAATTCGGCTGTGTTAAGAAGTTGGAATTGCGAGAAAATTGGGGATTTTCAAAATTCAAAGGACCAAAATGAAATTTTATGAAATTGAGGGTCAATTGGGCATGAAAATAATGTTGGAGGACCAATTGAGGAATTTTGAAATTTTTGGGGCAAAATTTACCATTTTTGTAAAGGAAGGGCAAAATGGTAATTTTGGAAAAGTTGGGGGACCAAATTGGAAATTTGGGAAATTAAACCCCTTTTTGTGAAATGTAATAAATTGAGATCCTATGATAAATTTTAGATGTTTCGAGTCTCAATTTGAGGAAAAATCGGCATTTGGGACTTAATGAGAAATAACTTTAGGGACCTAATTGTAAATAATTGAAAGTTTGACTTTCTCATTCATTTGAAATGAATGAAGGCGATTAGGTCGAAGGATAATGAACCAAGATGTTCATATCGTGTAGGAACACAAAATACCGGGAACGCCAGCAAGGACAAACTCGCGTGAATACCAAGAACCGGTCTAGTGGAATTCACGCGAGCACAACTTAAAGATAAAAACCACTTACCGGTTGTGAGTGGAAATTTTATATCATACCCGGTAGAGGATGATAAGTACCTCGGTGTAAAAACCCACTGTTTAGTAGTATTTTAATCATCACCACTTAGAGAAAGTGATGTGAAAATTATGCAGAAAAACTACTTACTGGTTGTTAAGTAGATCATACCCGGTTGGTATGATGAGACTTCCTCGAAGGAAGTTGAAAACCCATTCATCGGTTATGAACGGAGATGTCCTTATACCGATTGGTATAACGGACAGTGAAAACCTATTTTGTCGGAAGTGTTCTCCCCTGAATGTGTGCCAATGCTTAAACTATTTGGGAGACCTTCTTGACGGGAGCTCGAATAGCTCTTATAGGCCGGGGGCCTCGGTTTTGAAACTTGAGGGCTAGAATGCCCAGATTTTTGAAAATCTCGTACAGTGGGCCCAAGGCCAGTTGGCACGAGCAGGAGCTCGTAAATGAACATGATATATGTGCCATAAAACTTAATAAGTGAATTGTTTGGCCATGGTACCAAGATAGGACCGACATGCTAATCAACTAGCGGCAGTGCGACATGACAGGTCGACGGACCAGTCAAGACAAACAACTGCAAGTTGAGTTGAGAGTCGGGGCCGTTGGACTAGTGGTACCACAGATTACATGGCACTATGAGAAAATATTGTTTGTGCATGCACTATGAGTATGGGATCATCAAGACACCCATGAGGGCGTAGTGATGTGTCCTAAGGGTCCTTGATGACCCGGTGAGTATAAGGGCAGATCGTCGTTCCAGGTGTCTGTGTGAAATTTGGAGTAGCACCATGCACATGAGACTATGGGGGGGACGGGATGAGGTCTCTGTCCTCATACGGACATGAAGAAGTTATTTCGGGATTGTGGGTTAGATGTCACGTACATCCACTCATTCCCAAGGTAGAAGTGGTCTTACTTCTATCCGGGTGGCAGGAAAAGTCGCTCCGAAGCCACTAGCGGGTTTAGTAGTGATACTGACTTGCTAATGTGTGTAACCTTCATGATGAATGATGTGTGTTGGGTGATGACACACCGTGGTAAATAAGAAATGGTGGAAAAACCTGAATTTTTAAATGAAGGGATTTTTGAAACCCGAAAACCCATTCACTGAGTAGTCGTACTCACCCCTTGCTTATATCCCTTTCAGGAAATCCTGGAAAGGCTCCACTTAAAGACCGTCAACTAAGATGCCTGTAAGACAAGTATGTAAAGTTTTAAATTTTATGCAGTTTTGATTATGCTATTCCTGGAAAAAGATGCAGGTTAAAGGACGCCTTACTCTTTACGGTTTACAATAAGGGGAAACCCTTTAATAAACCGGGAGAGTGGCGGGTTGATCACGGGGATCCGACCAAACTGGGTCGGGGCATGACATCTCTTCTCTTTCCAAATCCATTCTTGTTCTCATCAATGTTCCTCCCACTATTATTCATCCTGAGTTAGTCCCTTTCTTACTCATATGATGCCTTTTGATGGCGTCCTCCTACTTACACATTACTTGGGTTTGACTTATCCCTTGAATCGTTATGATTTCCTTCCCCTTGTACTTGATCCTTTCATCTCCAGCATCTTATTCTTGAGGAGCTTATTCTGTTGGTTCCATTTCCTCTTCATTGGTACACCCATGTCTTTCCAAGATTCCTTTCTCTGGTGAACTTCACATTCCCTCTCTTTTGGGATTTCCTTCTAGTTCTACCATTGAAATCATTAAATTATGGAATTCTTTCACCAATATCTTCACCAGCTTACTTTTACTCTTTGGATCCATGAGTACCTTTTGTTTATCTTGCTTCATCCTCACTTGCTCTAGCACTTGTTTACTCCTTTGAGGTGGACCTCTCATCCTTATTGTGTCCCAACCTTCCATATCTTCGTGCCCTTGGTATTCCTCCCTTTTTCTTGATTTGAGTGTATTCTTTACTATTACCCTTCTCGTCATGCCTCGACCCGGTTTAGTCGAATCCCCGTGAACAACCTGCCACTCTCCCAGTTCACTATGGTTTGCCCCTCATTTATAAACCGTGAAGAGTAAGGCGTCCTTTAAACCTGTACCTCTTCTGGAATAACATAAATCAAAACTGCATAAAATTTTAAACTAATTGTACCTATATTTATAAGTGAATTAGTGATTGGTCTTGGAGTAGGCTTTCTGGGGTTACTTGAACGGGATATACGGGAGGGGGTGAGTACAACGACTTAGTGAATGTGTTTGTAAAATTCATCATTTTTTAAAAAAATGTTTGATTCGGAGTGTGCTAGACTACTTATTTTTTTTTTTTAAAACCTTTCTTTTCCAATTTCTAGTTTTTATCACCATTTCTTATTAATCACGACGTGTCATCACCCAACACAGATCCTTCATCATGAAGGTAAATCACACAATCGCAAGCCAATACATCCATTAAACCCACTTGTGGCGTTAGAGATACTTTACTGTCCATCTTGATAGAAGTACGTTTACTTCTACCCTGAGAATGAATGGATGTTCGCGACATCCGACCCTCAATCCCGTAACAATTCTCCATGTCCGTATGAGGATAGAGACCTCATTCCGTCCCTACCCCAGTCTCATGCACTTGAAGCTACGTCGAGCTTCGCAAGGTCATCTAGTACGACTAATTGTCCTTATATCCACTAGGTCGTTTAGGGCCCCATGACACATCACTACCCCTCTTGGGCGTCTTGAAGATCCCGTAAACACAATGCATGCACAATCAATATTTTCACATTAGGCCATATAATCTGTGGTGCCATTGGTCCAACGGCCCCGACCCTCAACTCAACCTTCAGCTGTTTGTTTTGACTAGTTCGGAGACTTGTCATGCGCACTGCCGCTAGTTGACTGTATATGTCGGTCCTGTCTTGGTACCATGGTCAAACAATTAATTTATTTAAATTTTCATGGTATATAACTCATGTTTGTTTATTAGCTCTTGCTCGTGTCAACTGACCTAGGGTCCATTGTTTGAGATTTTCAAAATCGAGTATAATAGCCCCTAAGTTTCAAAATCGAGGCCTCTGGCCTAATAGAGCTATTCGAGCTCCTGTCAAGAAGGACTCCTAAATGGTTTAAGTAGTGGCACACAGTCAGGGGAGAGCACTTCCGATAAAAATATATTTTCAATTGTCTATCATACCAACCAAGTATGAGGACATCTCCGCTCATAACTGATGAACGGGTTTTCCACTTCTTCCGAGTATGTTTCATCATACCGACCGGGTATGATCTACTTACAATAGGTAAGTAGTTTTTTCGTGTCATTTTCACATCACTCCCCTCAGGTGTGATGTTTAAAATACCACTTAGTAGTGGATTTTCATTTCCGAGGTACTTATCATCCCAACCGGGTATGATAGAAAAATCCCACTCACCCGATCATGTAGTGAAATTCCACTTAGTCGGTTTTCATCCCTAGCGAGCTTAACCTTAGATGGTGTCCCCGATGTCTCATGTTCCTACACGAAATGAACGTCGTTGTTCATTATCATTTGGCTTGATTACCTCAAAATGGCTAAATTCACAACTTTTCCAATATTTGTAAATTGGTCCCTAAAGTTATTTTTCCTTTTACTTTAGGTCCCAATTGCCGGTTTTTCCCCAAATTGAGTCCCAAAACTTTTAAAATTCCTCTTGGGACCTCAATTTACTCAATTTCATAAAAAGGGGTTCAAGTTTCCCAAATTCCCAATTTGGCCCCCAAATTTTCCAAAATTACCATTTTGCCCTTCCTTTACAAAAATGGTAAGTTTTACCCCAAAAATTCTAAAATTGCTCAATCGGTCCTCTAACATTCTTATCATGCCCAATTGATCCTCAATTTTATAAAATTGAATTTTGATCCTTCAAATTTTCGAAAATTCCTAATTTCCCCCAATTTTGCCCCAATTTCAACTTTCTAACACAACTAGATTTAATTTCATCAAATTGACCGATCAAACACTTCTAATTGTTGAAATTAAAATTAAAATTGAGTTTCTACATCATCATACGATTCAATAGCACTTTGAATTACAAGTTTTGACGTCGAAATGAGCTCAAACGGAGCTTCACCAAAAAATAGAATGTAGAGAGAGAAAACTTCAATTGCTCATCGTTAGGGGCGCGATGGTCCGAGCTTCCAATCAGGGCATATAGCTCTTCTCCTAAGGTTCCTCCTAGGATCAATACTTGCATTAATTAATGCCGAATTGGATTAGAATTCTATCATTGAAATTCTGCCAGTTCTCTCTAGCACCGGTTGGAAATTGTAGAGGGGAGCCAAATTGGTTTACCTTTCATTCCTTATTGGGTCGTGGGAGGGATGATGAGGTGTTGGGATAACTTGGTTTGGTGTAAGGAGTGCTCGAATTGGATGATTTCTGCTCGACCAAAATAAGGCAGCTTCGGTCCGCAGGAGCTTCTTCAATGTTCTATCATGCCGGCGTTTCTCTGGCGACTCTCAAAGCAAATGGAGACTACAGGCATGTAGCTGACTTCTCTCTAGTTCTAAAGAACTTGATCTCACCTTGTTTGGCTCAGAAAAATGCCCAAGTTGGAGCTTTGGTTTGAGCTTCGCCGAAAATTGGAGTAGTTAAGAGAGAATGGAGTTTTCACATGTGGAGAGGATGAATGAAGAGGGGCTGTTTATATAGGACGCTCGGGGACTTCCTGGACATTCGATTGACACCTTAATGGTGGTCATTCATTACTTGATACTCCTTGGCCAGTGAGCGAACAGTGCTATCACCTGAGGGAAGAATACGACACTGTTCTGAACTGGACTGGACCGGTCCGAATAAGGTTCAAAGCTTAAACCGGCTGGTTCACTCCGAATTTGACCAAAATTTTCAAATCTAAAAATGTCTAAATTCTTCTAAATTTATTTTCTATCCAATGGTGGCCTCAAATCTCTAATTTGAATTTTTTAACCCATCTAGAAAAATAAATTTAGAATCCGGTTCAATAGTGATTCAAACCTGTCCAAACCGGTTCACCTAAACCGGTTTGGTTCTCATCTCCAATTCATTCTAAAGTCCTTTTTCTTGACTTTTGGGACTCTTTAGATCACTTGGGATTCATAAATTTCCCTATTTGCCCTTTCTCTACCGGTTCTGGTTCATGAACCTACTCGGTTCATAAATCAGTTCAATACAATTGGATTCAGTTCATTTAAACTAGTCTAGTTTTTTCTCTTCAAAATTTTCCTAAGGTTCTTTTCCAAGATTTTATGAACCCTTTGGATCACTCGGGAGTTATAATTTCCAAATTGCCCATTCTCAATTGGTCAGGTTTGTGAACCAGTTCGGTGTTTCTTACTCGGTTTAACCGATTCTTTTTTCCTAATTTTCCTTAACTTAAAAGGGCGGGGTTTACAACTCTCTCCTCCTTTTAGGAGTTTTGTCCCTAAAACTAAATTAGCATTTTTTCATTCAGGAATAACCTTCCTTAATTTTAACTTGAATATGTTAATGCTCCGGTCATTCTTCCACTTAGACCACTTTAAATTATGCGCTTCATGAAGTTCCTTTCCTTTACATTGTTTACTCCTCCCATGGAGTTTAGTATGCCTTGTCCGTGAGTTCAAAGGTATTTTCCCTAGGTTCACATCTTCTTTTGCTTAGGGCAAGATTCTTCCCCTGAGGTTCTTACTCAAAATTTCCGGATTGGGAGTTCCAAGAGCCCAATCGTTACTGTGTCTAGTTATTCTTTGCATAGTTGAATCTCTTAGCTTGGTGTTCGGCGTATTTGTTCTTCACAGGGTTAAGAGTTATTACTCCTTCGTCCTATTTTGACCCTTCCTTCATCTGTCATTTATTTCAATTTCGGTCAAATTTTTTTTGTTTGACTTCATCATGCTTATCAACTAGCTCTTCCTTACTTGAGTCACATTTTTCTTTGAGATTGTTGTGCTTACATGTCCCCTACAACATGACATATTCTAGAATATGTCTCTGTCCATTAGATTTCTATAACACTTCTTTGAGGGTTGTTTGTAACTTATAACCTTTCCGGGATCGTATAACTTCATCCCTCTTCTGTTTAGTAATATTCCTTGACTACCTTTACCGTTATCCAATTAACTTACATAACAGTGTTGCTTTTCCTTACCCACTCGTCCTTTCCCAACTTCCTTATTAGGTCTTTCTGGTTCCAATCATTTGGGCTGGACCACAACTAGCCTTGATATAAGTGGTCATTAACTTTAGTCACTTCTTAATTGGAGGACTTACCTCTAAAAGATTTCTTAAATGTATTTTACTCTATTCTCCTTTTTATGGGTAGTCCTCCCCTTTCTTACTCGTATATCATCTTTTTATGATATCTCCCGACTTACCTTTTCCTTGGGTTTAATTTACTTCTTAGGCCCTCATGAGTACTTTTTCCTTAGCACTTGATCTTTCCATCTCAACCAGCATTTCATTTGTGAGCTTACCTTTCTTTCCATTTCGGTTGGTTCCTTTTCCTCTTAGTTAGGATACGTATGCCTTTCCAGGACTTCCTTCCTTGGTAGGATTCTTTCCCTTTCTCCCAAAATTCCTTTTTCATTCGTTCTTTGGAAGTATCCAATCATTAAGTGACATCCTTTGATGTCGTCCTTCCCATGCACCCTTTTTGGGAAATCTACCGGTACATCCTTGTACCATTCCCTTAATTCTACTTGTATCCTGTGCAGTTTTCTTACTTAGAAAAGGTTTAAACATGGTTTGTTTCAAGACCTCTTTGTGCGAGGCTTACTTAATCTTCTCTTGGTTTTGAGTTTGGTCATCAATTTGGTCTTGGCTATTGATCTCTTTAAGGATTTCCTCCATCCTTCTTTTCCAAATGTTTGGCCTTTCCATCTTTCCTTTCTTTACTAGAGTTTAATCTATGACCCTCACGAGGGTTGGTTCGTTACATGTCCCACCCCTACTATTCACCTTGTCTAATTATCTTGAGGCAGTTGTCTCTCAAGTTTTCTCATCCTTAATGACCATTCCATTGCCCTTTTTAGGGTGTAGTCCTTACTACTTCCCGGTCCTCCTTAGGGCGTCTTTTATTCTCCTGACTATCTTGTCATCACAGTCTACTTACTTCTGCTATGTTGGTCCAAAACTCTAATTTGACTTCTCTGCTTTTTCCAAAGCAGGTCGCGCTTATCATCCCGTGACATCCCATTTGTCATAAAATGCTCGGTTTGTCTTCTCTTGCAGAGGCACTTCCTTCCTCACTCCTAGATGGTTGGAAATATAAGTGAGAATTCTCTTCAGCAACCCTTTGTTCTGTTTGTGGTTTATCGAGGTCCTACCTTTAGTTCTTTTTCCTTCCTACCACTACACTAGGATCTTGAAGAGCTTTCTCCTAGATGTGGTTGAAATGACGAGCTAGAGTCGTATTTCTTGGAATGGTACCCTTTTGGATTTCTATAGTTGTGGGGCATTTATTCTTGGAAGGTATTGTTCTAAATCCAAGTGGTATGGGACAGTCCTTCACTTCATGTCCCATTTCCTTTGCACCTTGTAATAGGTCGTTTCCTTGCCTAGTGGTTACTCCAAGCGTTCTCCTAAACTCCTGAACTTGACGGTTTTCTTGTTATGCCTTCTTTCCCTAACAATTCCCTTGATTCATTCTTTTATTTGGGATGACAATCTCCTTGGTCTCCATAGTGTCTAAGGTAATGCGGGTTTGTTTAGTTACTTTTCGTGGAAAATCTTCCTAAAGCTGAGGTGCAAGGTCACATTATTTTGAGAGATATGGTTTTTGGAACTTGGAATTCTTTATTATTGGAGAGGTAATACAATAGGTTAGGGTCTTAGCCCTTATTACAAAAAGTGTTTCCTAATAGATGGGAAGCTATGGGTTCCTTGACAAGCGTCTTCCTTAGTAAGGTTATAAGCCCTTGATGGTGTTCTTGGCCTTAGGCTTGGCTTCCTTCATACTCAGGATTGTGACCTCAACAGATCCTAACACTAGCATTTTGGATACTTCCCACTTATGTCGCTTGGTTCTTTGGGACTCCTCGGGTATTTTAGGGTGATCTCCCTAAGGGGACAGAGTGTTGGTTGGTGTTGGTAATGCCAGTCCTAGTTTTGTTGGTTCCTCTCCTCGGAGCCATCTAAAAATTTTAAAATTTTCTCTTAGTTACTATGTTATATAGTCTTGATAATGTATTCAAGGAAACATGCTATGATACCACTCAAGTTATCAGCCCCGACCCGATTTGGTCGAATCCCCGTGAACAACCCACCACTCTCCCGGTTCACTAAGGTTTGCCCCTCATTTATAAACCGTGAAGAGTAAGGCATACTTTAAACCTGTACCTTTTCTAGAGTAACATAAATCAAAACTGCATAAAATTTTAAACCGATCATACTTGTCTTACAGGCGGATTAGTGGTTGGTCTTGGGGTAGGCTTTCTGGGCTTACTTGAAAGGGATATTAGGGAGGGGGTGAGTACAATGACTTAGTGAATGGGTTTATAAAATTCATCTTTTTAAAAAAATGTTTGATTCGAAGTGTGCCAAACTCCTTTTTTTTAAACCTTTCTTTCCAAATTTTCAGTTTTTATCACCATTTCTTATTAATCACGGTATGTCATCACCCAACACACATCCTTCATCATGAAGGTAAATCACACAGTCGTAGGCTAGTACATCCACTGAACCCACTTGTAGTGTCAGAGCGACTTTACCGACCACCTCGATAGAAGTACGTCCACTTCTACCCTAAGAATGAAGGATGTTCGTGACATCCAACCCTCAATCCTGTAACAATTTTCCATGTTTGTATGAGGATATAAACCTCATCCCGTCCCTATTCCCGGTCTTGTGCGCTTGAAGCTACGTCGAGCTTTACAAGGTCACCTGGTATGACTAACTGCCCTTATATACCAGGTCGCCAAGGGCCCTAGGACACATCACTACCCCTCTTGGGCATCTTGAAGGTCCCATAAACACAGTGCATGCACAATCAGTATTTTCACATCATAACATATAATATGTGGTGCCATTGGTCCAACAGCCTCGACCCTTAACTCAACCTGCAACTGTTTGTCTCGACTAGTCCAGAGACTTGTCATGTTGCACTGCCACTAGTTGACTGAATATGTCAGTCTTGTCATGGTACCATGGCCAACCAATTCATTTATTTAAATTTTCATGGCATGTAACTCATGTTTGTTTACGAGCTTCTACTCGTGTCAACTGGCCTAGGGCCCACTGTTCGAGATTTTCAAAATCGGGCATAATAGCCACCAAGTTCCAGAATTGAGGCCTCCGACCTAACAGAGCTATTCAACCTCCCATAAAAAAGGTCTTCCAAATGGTTTAATTAGTGCCACATAGTAAGGGGAGAAAACTTCCGACAAAAATATATTTTCAACTATCCATCATACCAACCGAGTATGAGGACATCTCCGCTCATAACTGATGAATGGATTTTCCACTTCCTCTGAGTAAGTTTCGTCATACCAACCGAGTATGTTCAACTTACAACAAGTAAGTAATTTTTCCGCGTCATTTTCACATCACTCCCCTCAGGTGTGATGTTTAAAATACCACTTAGCAGTGGGTTTTCATTTTTGAGGTACTTATAATCTCAACCGGGTATGATAGAATAATCCCACTCACCCGATCGTTATTGAAATTTCACTTAGTCGGTTTTCGTCCCTAGCGAGCTTAACCTCAACTAGTATTCCCGGTGTCTCGTGTTCCCACACGAAATGAACATCGTTGTTCATTATCATTTGGCTTGATCACCTCAAAATGGCTAAATTCACAACTTTTCTAAGATTTACAAATTGGTACCTAAAGTTATTTTCTCTTTTACTTTAGGTCCCAATTACCGGTTTTCCCCAAATTGAGTCCCAAAACTTTTAAAATTCCTATTGGGACCTCTTCAAATATCCCAAATTCCCAATTTAGCCCCCAATTTTTCCAAAATTACCATTTTCCCTTCCTTTACAAAAATGATAAGTTTTACCCCAAAAATTCTAAAATTTCTCAATTGGTCCTCTAACATTATTATCATGCCCAATTGACCCTCAATTTTATAAAATTGTATTGTGATCCTTTAAATTTTCGAAAATCCCTAATTTTCCCCAATTTCCCCCAATTTTCCTCCAATTTCAACTTACTAACACAACCGAATTTAATTTTATTAAATTGACCGATTAAACACTTATAATTGTTGAAATTAAATTTAAAATTGACTTTATACATCTTCATATGATTCAATAGCACTTTGAATGTAACACTGTGTTTTTATTAACCAGAAAAAAGTTTTAAACAAAAAAACCAGATTGGTTCAGATGAACTCCATACCATTACAATACCGAAGTTAAGGTTACATATTGATTTGTAACCTAAAATTTAATAACATACTAGCACTAATGCATCTGATCCTATCAAAACTCGAAGATTAAGTGTGCTTGGGTGAGAGTAGTGTTAGGATGGATGACCTCGGGAAGTATTTATTTTGCATTCTCTTAATAGTTGTCAAATCATATTGTTTTAGTAACCCAAAATTTAATAACATACTAACACTAATGCATCAGATCCTATAAAAACTCCAAGGTTAAGCATGCTTGGGCTGGAGTATTGTTAGGATGGGTGAACTCCTGGGAAGTATTCATTTTGCATTCTTTCAATAGTTGTGAAACCATATTTTTTGTAATCCAAAATTAAATAACATACCAATAGTAATGCACCAGATTAAATTAGAACTCCAAAGTAATAGTTGTCGTGTACTTGGTGACCTAGGAAAGTATTCATGTTACATCCCCTCAATAGTTGTCAAACCATATTTTTTTAATAACCCAAAATAAAATAACATACTAGCACTAATGCATTAGATCCTATCAAAACTCCGATCTTGGGTGAGAGTAGTGCTAGAATGGGTGACCTCTTGGGAAATTATTTTTTTAGTATCCCGAAATTTCGGTCAAAAGTAATTTATGAAATTATATTATAAGTTTAAAATTTAATTGATATAATTGAAATAAATAAAATGAAAAGTGTAAATTATTAGTTGAAAATAATGAGATAAATATATATATTTTATTTATTTATGCTACGTACAAATATCATAAATACCTATATTTATTTATTAAAATTAATACATATATTTATTTATTGAAATTAATACCAATAATTTAATTATTAGAATTAATACTAATAAATGCCCATCAATTTCCCGAGAATAATGACAACATTAATACCATAGTAATAAATCCTCCCCATTTAATATGCAATTCCACTCCTATATAAAGAGCTCATCCCCATTCATTTTTCTAACACTTGAAAACTACTATCTCTCTAATACTCCATTTCCCGGTGAAGCTCGAACCTGAGTTTCAACTTGAACATTTTTCTTAACCTCATAATGAGAGGTTGGGCTTTTTAGATTTCGGGGGAAGTCAGCTATCTGATAGCAACCTCCATTCGATCCGAGGATCGCCGAAGAAGAGTCGACATAATCAAACAGTGAAACATTTTTGGTAGACCGAAGCTGCCCTGTTTCGGCCTAGCTAAAATTAGCCAAATTTAACCCTCCTGTAGCCAAACCAAGCCCTCCCAACATCCCCACGACCTCAACGATGAAGAAAGGTCAATAGTAGGAATTCTTGATCCTAGAAGGTACTTCAGGAAGAGAGCTACCTTTCTCGATGGAAAGCTCGGACCGCCGCACCTCCAATGGGACAAGTGTGATCGGAATGCCAACAAGAGAAAGCTCACGTCAACTTGGAAAACCAACCATGGACGAACACGTCACGGTTAATGGGTGAGTGGGTTATTCACATCATACCTAGTTGGGATGATGAACATCTTTTCTAAATTAGAAGTCACAGTGAGTGGGCTTACTAACGTCATACCCAATTGGAATGATGAGCATAATATAAAGTTAAAAACCACTTATCGGTTGTGAGTGGGATTTTATATCATACCCGGTTGGGTATGATAAGTACCTCGAAATGAAAACCCACTCTTTAATGGTATTTTAAACATCACAACTTAGATAAGAGATGTGAAAATCACGCGGAAAAAACTAATTACCGGTTGTAAGTAGATCATACCCGGTTGGTATGATGAAACTTTCTCGAAGGAAGTGGAAAACCCGTTCATTGGTTATGAGCGGATATGTCCTCATACTCGGTTGGTATGATGAACAGTTGAAAATATATTTTGTCTGAAGTGCTCTCCCCTGACTGTGTGCCAATGCTTAAACGATTTGGAAGACTTTCTTGATGGGAGCTTGAATAGCTCTTATAGGCTGGGGGCCTCGGTTTTGGAACTTGGGGGCTATTATACCCGGTTTTGAAAATCTCGAACACGTGGGCCATAGGCTAGTAGGAACGAGCAGAAGCTCGTAAAGAAACATGAGATATGTGCCATAAAACTTTTATAAATGAATTGTTTGGCCATGGTACCAAGATAGGACCGACATATTCAGTCAACTAGTGGTAGTACGACATGACAGGTATCCGAACCAATCAAGACAAATAGTTGCAAGTTGAATTGAGGGTCGGGGGCTGTTGGACCAGTGGCACTACAAATTATATGGCATGATAAAAAAAATACTATTTGTGCATGCACTGTGATTATGGGACCATCAAGACACCGATAAGGGGTAGTGATGCATCCTAAGGGCCCTGGACGACCTGGTGGGTATAAGGGCAGTTTGTTGTACCATGTGACCGTGCAAAATTTGGAGTAGCATGGAGCACATGAGACCGGGGTGGGGTCGGGATGAGGTCTCTATCCTCATATGAACATAGAGAATTGATATCGGGATTGAGGGTCGGATGTCACGTACATCCACTCATTCTCAGGGTAGAAGTGGATGTGCTTCTATCTAGGTGGCCGGTAAAGTCGCTGCGACGCCATGTAAACCCTGCACTTTTGAGTTAAGAAAAAGCAAAAAAGAACCAGTCAAACCGAGTAAGAAAACCGAGCTAGTTTATAATTGAGAACACGCAATATGGAAATTTACAAATTTCTGGTGATCTAAAGGGTTCATTAAACTTTGGAAAAGAAACTTAAGAAACTTTAGAAAACAAAAAAACCAAATTGGTTCAGGTGAACGTGAGTCCATAATAACTTTAAAGTTAAGCGTGCTTGCTCGAGAGTAGTGTGAGAATGGGTGACCTCATGGGAAGTATGAATTTTTTTTTGTAACCCGAAATTTCGGTCAAAATTTTTTTATGTACACATAAGTAATCATAAATTAATATATACTTAATTATTATAATTAATACCAATAATTTAATACATAAATTAAATTATTAGAATTAATACAAATAATTTAATACCAAAATTAAATTATTGGAATTAATACCAAAATTTAATTATTATGGCAATATTAATACTTGTAATAAATTATTATGGCAAAATTTATGCCTATATAAAGAGGTCATCCCCATTTCATTCTTCTCACACCTGAACACTTCTCTCTCTCTCTACTGCTCAATTTCCCGGTAAAGCTCGAACCAGAGCTTCGACTTGAACAAAGGTTGGGCTCTTTAGAACCGGGGAGAAGACAGCTATCTAATAGCAAACTCCAGTCAATCCGAGAATCGTTGGAGAAGTGCCGACATGATAGAATAGTGAAGCAACTTTGGCAGACCGAAGCTGCCCTATTTCGGCCAAGATGAAATCAACCATTTCATGCCCTCCTCAGGCCAAACCAAGCCCTCCCAACACTTCCTAAACCTTTCCACCGCCGAATTAAGACCGAAAGGTAAGCCAATTCAGCTCCCTTTTGCAATTTTCGATTGGTGCTAGAGAGAGAGTTGACTGAATTTCAATGACGAAATTCTAATCCAATTCCGCATTAATTGATGCAATACTTGATTCTAGGATGAACCTCAAGACAAGACCTATCTGCCCAGATCGAAAGCTCGGACCGCCGTGCCTTCACCGGTGAGTAATCGAAGCTTTCTCTCTCTATAGTCTATTTTCTAGCGAAGCTTCGTTTGAGTGCGTTCCGGCATTAAAATCTGCGATTCAAAGTTTCTTAGAATCGTATGCACATACAGGAACTCAATTTCAACTCCAATTTGAATAATTAGAAGTGTTTGATCGGTCAATTTGATGAAATCAAATTCGGTAGTGTTGAAGAGTTGAAATTGGGGAAAAATTTGGGAATTTTCAAAATTCAAAGGGCCAAAATATAATTTTATGAAATTGAGGGTCAATTGGGCATGAAAATAATGTTGGAGGACCAATTGAAGAATTTTGGGGGCAAAACTTACCATTTTTGTAAAAGAAGGGCAAAATGGTAATTTTGGAAAAATTGGGGAACCAAATTGGCTATTTGGGAAATTAAACCCCTTTTTGGTGAAATTGAATAAATTGAGGTGCCGGGAAAAATTTTAAAAGTTACAGGACTCAATTTGAGGAAAAACCGACATTAGGGACTTAAAGTTAAAGAGAAATAGCTTTAGGGATCTAATTGCATATAACTAAAAGTTTGGATTTTCTCATTCATTGGAAATGAATGAAGGCGATTAGGCCGAAGGATAATGAACCAAGATGTTCATATCATGTAGGAATACAAAGTACCAGGAACGCCAACAAGGACAAGCTCGTGTGAATACCAAGAGCTGGTCTAGTGGAATTCATGGCATTAATGGGTGAGTTGGTTTACTAACATCATACCTAATTGGGATGATGAGCACAACTTAAAATTTTAAAACTACTTACCAATTGTGAGTGGGAATTTTATATCATACCCGGTTGGGGATGATAAGTACCTCAGTATAAAAACCCACTCCTTAGTGGTATTTTTAATCATCACTACTTAGAGAAAGTGATGTGAAAGTTATGCAAAAAAACTACTTTCCAGTTGTAAGTAGATCATGCCCGGTTGGTATGATGAGACTTCCTCGAAGGAAGTTGAAAACTCGTTCATCTGTTATGAACGGAGATATCCTTATACCGGTTCGTATAATGGACAGTGAAAACCTATTTTGTCGGAAGTGTTCTCCCCTGACTGTGTGCCAATGCTTAAACTATTTGGGAGACCTTCTTGACGGGAGCTCGAATAGCTCTTATTGGCCGGGGGCCTCGATTTTGGAACTTGAGGGCTAAAAGGCCCAGTTTTTTGAAAATCTCGTACAGTGGGCCCAAGGCCAGTTGGCACGAGTAGGAGCTCGTAAACGAACATGATATATTTGCCATAAAACTTAATAAGTGAATTGTTTGGCCATGGTACCAAGATAGGACCGACATGCTCAGTCAACTAGTGATAGTGCGACATGACAGGTCGACGGACTAGTCAAGACAAACAACTGCGGGTTGAGTTGAGAGTCGTGGTCGTTGGACCAGTGGCACCACATATTACATGGGTTGATAAGAAATCATTGTTTGTGCATGCACTATGAGTACGTGATCATCAAGACACCCATGAGGGGTAGTGATGCGTCCTAAGGGCATTGGACGACCTAGTGGCTATAAGGGCAATTGTCGTTCGAGCTGTCTGTGCTAAATCTAGAGTAGAACCAAGTGCATGAGACCGGGGTGGGGACGGGATGAGATCTCTATCCTCATGCGGACACGAAGAAGTGATTTCAGGATTGTGGGTCGGATGTCACGTACATCTACTCATTCCTAAGGTAGATGTGGTCGTCTTCTATCCGGGTGGCAGAAAAAGTCGCTCCGAAGCCACTAGCGGGTTCAGTAGTGATACTGACTTGCGAATGTGTGTAACCTTTATGATGAAGGATGTGTGTTGGGTGATGACACACCGTAGTAAATAATAAATGGTGGAAAAACCCAAATTTTTAAATGAAGGGATTTTTTTTGAAAAGAAAGGAGTGTGACACACTCCATATAAATGTTTTTCTTTAAGTTAAGAGTAGACCTTTGAAAACCCATTCACTGAGTAGTTGTACTCACCCCCTCCCTTATATCCCTTTCAGGAAATCCCAGAAAGCCTACCTTGAAAGACCATCAACTAAGATACCTGTAAGACAAGTATGTAAAGTTTAAAATTTCATGTAGTTTTGATTATGCTATTCGAGGAAATGGTGCAAGTTTAAAGGATGCCTTACTCTTAATGGATTATAATAAGGGGAAACCCTTTAATAAACTGAGAGAGTGGCGGGTTGTTTACGGGGATCCGACCAAACCGGGTTGGGGCGTGACAATTAGAGTGGTATTAGAGCCTGTTTCCTTGAATACATAATCAAGACTATAAAATATTGTAACTAATAGGATTTATCCTAATATTTTCAGATGGCTCCCAGGAGAGGAACTAAGAAAACTAGGAATGGCTCTACTCAACACTTTATCTTTGTAGAAAGACAATGCTAGAAGCTTCCCAAATGCCTAAAGCATGGCAGGAATCTCAAAAGGGCAAATGAGAAAGTATCCCAGAGAATGGTGACAGGACCTATGGAGGTCACAACTCTAAGTATAAAGGAAGCCAAGCGTGAAGCCATAAAATGGGGCATATAACCTTACATAGGAGGATGCTTATCAAGAATCTCGTAGCTCCCTAGTTATTTGGTGACCATATTCTGTAATAGGGCCAAAATCCCCAACATACTGTACTACTCTATTAATGAAGTACTCCAAATTCCTAAAAACCCTATCCCTCAAATGATGTGATCTTCAAGGAAGACTCCAAAAAGAAAAAAACTCTCACGGTATCCAGACTTAAGGATGAATGAGCACCAAAACTAATAATTCCCAAGAAAATGCCAGGAGGAACCACTTATGTTCATTTAATTACAAGCATGAATGATAGAGAATTGCGTGGAGAAGTGCCCAACCCTATAAAGGACTGGAATCAAGTTAACCTAGAGGGGAATAGGACACGAAGTGAAAAATTGTCCCACATCGCCAGGAGTTAGGACAATATTTTCCAAGAATAAACACCCCACAACTATAGGAAATCCGAAAGGATACCATCCCAAGAAACGTGACTCCATTTGCAACCATAGATAAGAGGAAACTCTTCAAAATCTTAGCAAAATGGTAAGAAGGAAAAAGGGGTAAAGGTAGGACCTCAATAAAACCACAAACGAAACAAAGGATAGCTGAAGAGAATTCCCCCTTTAAGAAGAAAATCCAAACAATTTAGGAGCAAAGAAAGGAGTGCATCCACAAGAGAAGACAAGATGAACATTTGATGACAAATGGGACGTATTAGGATTGCAAGAATAAATCACCTTGGAAAAAGCAACTATGTCAAATAGAAAGTTCAAACCAACAGGACAAGAGAAAGCAAGTCGTTTCAACAAGATAGTTAGAGGGAACAAATGACACCCTAAGGAAGACCAGGAAGTAGAAGGGGCTACACCATAAAAAGGTTAGTGAGATGGACGTTAAGGACAAGAAACTTAGACCAAAGGAATGGTGGAGGCGAGGCAGTTAACAAACTAATATACAGGAAAACCATAATTTGAGTTCTAACAAAGAAGAGAGGGGCGAAAACGCCAAATACTCAGGAAAAGAAGGATGAAGGAAATCCTTAACAGGACCAAAGGCCAAATTAACCATGAAAAAAAATATAATAGGCAAGCCTCTCACATAATTATCAAGAAATCTTGAAATAAGGAAGATTTGAACGCTCTTTAAAGAAATACACTATGAAAGTAAACTTTAGAGGGATGCATACGACTAACTACCCTTGAAGGAATTTTGATGGGCAGATGGACATAATGTGGAATGCAAGGAACCAACCCTTAATTGGGAAATATTTCAAAGGAAGGAAGTATCGTGATGGCCCAGTGTGACCTACTTGGAGAGAGCAGGAGAACTAAACAATAATTTCAAGAGAACAGAGTAGAAAGAAGAAACGAGTAACAACTAGACGACCAAAGAGAATAAACAAAACCCTAAGAAAGACTGAGATGTAGTAAAGACTATACTCTATGAAGGACAAAGGATGGGCATGAAGGACGAGTGATACAACTGCCCAGATGATTGGATAAAAAAATGGAGAGAAGGAGACAGTTGAAGAATTGGTCTTCAAGAGAATCCTGGATTTAAACCACGACAAAGAAGGGAAAAGTGAAAAGGCAAAAACATTGGAAAAAGAAGAATGAAGGAAAATCCTTAAAGAAATTAATGACCAAAATTGGATTTCTAATTTAAAGTCTTGAGACAGTTAAGTGAGCTTCATGAAGGATGAACAAGAGATTTTGAAATAAGAAGGATGTGAACCCTCCTTAAACGGAAATAAGTTAATGGGTTAGCATAAAAAAGATGTTGTGACAAGTATGAATGAGTGGACAACCCATACTAAGGTAATAAAGTAAAGAATGTTCGAGAAACATTGGGAAAGTAAGTTCTCCAAATAAGATGTGGCTAAGGAGGAATAATCGCAATTGGTAAGACGGGTCATAGTCCACACGCACATATGAAGCTTAAAGAGTGGACGACCGAGCATAGGGTGGGATGCACGGAATAAAACCAATAATCGGAAGTATCCCATCTAAGGAATAAGGGATAAAACAAAAGTTGTGGATAGAAAAGGATCCAAAGCAAACAGATGCCCTAACATAGATAAGGGTGCGAAGAAAGGGAGAAAGAACCATACAATGAATGATAAGGAGGTTAAGTATAGAACTCCTAATATGGAAATCTCTATTGTAAGGGACATAGTAGAGAACAAAACCAAAAGGAGGGAACCTTCCCAAACAAATTATATAGCATCACAAATTATATGGCATCATGTGAAAAATGTTGATTGTGCATGCACTGTGTTTACGACACCTTCAAGATGCCCAAGAGGGGTAGTGATGCGTCCCAGGGCTCTGGATGACCTGGTGAATATAAGGGTAGTTTATCGTACTAGAAGTCTTGCGAAGCTCGGAGTAGCTTCAAGTGCATGAGACCAGGGTGGGGTCACAATGAGGTCTCTGTCCTCATATGAAAAATGAGATTTGTTACGGAATTGAGGGTTGGATGTCGTGAACATCCACTCATTCTCAAGGTAGAAGTGGACGTACTTATATCTAGGTGGCTGGTAAAGTTGCTATGATGCCAAAAGTGGGTTCAGTGGATGGGCTGGCCTGTGATTGTGTGTTTGACCTTCATGATGAAGGATGTGTGTTGGATGATGACACACCGTGGCAATAAGAACTGAGTTTTTTTTGAAAATCGAGATTGGAAGATGAGAAAATTTAAAGGAATTAAGTAGTCTGGCAAACTCCATCTTTAAAACTATTTTCATAGAAACTTCATTTTTAAAATACTCATTCACTGAGTTATAGAAATTCACCCCTCTTTTCAATCCATTCAAGAAAAAGAGAAAATGACTAGGAATAACACCGAGCTATACCGTGTGTTAGGTATGCTTAATTTCTCTTAAGCTTGCATTTTATTTAATATATGTCTTTCTAGGGAACAAGGTTGAAAGTACGCCTGGCTCCTCCTAAGTTAAAGAAGGGGAAACTCCTCTTGAACCAAGAGAGCGGTGGATTGTTCACAGGGATCCGACCAAACCGGGTCAGGGCGTGACAGTACCTGTCACTCTTATAGGAAGGAAATGAATGGATTTGGTCAACCTATCCATGATGACCCAAATTGCGTCTCGATCCTTCCTACCTATGACAAAGTCCATAATAATGTGCTCCCATTATCATTCTGGAATTGGCAAGGGTTGGAGCAGTCCTGATGGTTTTTGATGCTCAGCCTTAATCAATTGACTTGACAAGCATCGTGCTACATATTCCGCAATGTCCCTTTTCATTCCCTTCCACAAATATCCTTGTTTGAGGGTGTGATACATCTTAGTGCTGCTCAGATGCATCGCATACACCAAATTGTTTGCCTTTTCCAGAATTAACCTCTTTAGCTCCTTATCTTGAGACACACATTCCCTACCCTTGTAGGTTAGCAATCCATCACCTCACAAGTCGTAGTCCAGTTTCGTTTCTCTACTAATTGGGTCCAAATATTATTGGAGTTGCTTATCAACCTTTTGTTGAGCCTTAATCTGCTTGATTAGACTAGAACTCACCACCACATAAGCCAACAAGCATTTCTCCTGCTTGTCCATCTTTAGGTCTACCTCCATTCTCCTTAGCTGTTGCAACAAGGGTATGTAACTTATCTTTATTTGTGCCACCTTAGTTTTTTATATGCGACTTAAGGCATCTGCCACCTCATTTGCCTTTCTGGGGTGATACTCTATCACAAGGTCATATTCTTTCACCAATTCCATTCATCTCCTCTAGCGGAGATTTAACTCCTTCTAAGTTAAGAAATACTTGAGACTCTTGTGATATGTGTATATCCTACACTTAATCCCGTAGAGGTAGTGTCGCCAAATCTTTAAGGCAAACACTATTGCAGTTAATTCTAGGTCATGGGTTAGGTAGTTTCTCTCATGTATTGGGAGTGTGGAAGGCCACTATCTTCTTTTCACAGTCCATCCTATCCTGATGGTTACTTAACCAATCCATCCCAATGATCACTTCTACCTCCCTGAGATGCAACGAGATCAAATCTGCCTTGAGTTTGATTCCTCCAATCTTTATCTCACATCCCTTTAATTGTTTGTTCCTATTTAACCCTTCTCCTAAGGGTGTGAAGATTTTGAGACTTTGTCCTAGAGGAGTGAGTTCTAGGGGTAAACTTGGAATTAAGTCCTCTTTGATGAAGGATCTCTTAGCTCCTAAGTCGAAGAGGGCGTAGACCTGTTATCCCCATAAATGCACATACCCTGATTGAAGAAATGTATATTTTTAGAGGAAGGCTTTCTTTATTGAATAAAAATTTTCAATTACAAGATTTTTCTTAAGATAATTGGGAGGGTTTTGGGATGTACTCGATACAGTACTAGGGTCTTTCGTACCCTCTTCCTGGGTGAGGTTATATACCCTAGTTGGTACTCTAGTTATAGTGTCTGGCCTGGAATTCCTGGGGTTCCCATGTGGTGGTCCAAGTATATTTCTCTGCTTGTTTTCCTTGAGAGTGGGGCGTTCCTTTGCAAAGTGCCCCACTTGACCGCATGCAAAATAGGTCAAACATGCTTCCTCGTGGTGCCTTTGGCACGTAGGACAGTGAGGGTTTCCTTGGGGCAAGGTGGGGATTACTCTTTTGGGAGGTGGTGGCATGTCCTTTCTCTTTTGAAATGCCACTCTATTTCCCCATCTTGGACCATTATGCTCCTTCAGTCCTTCCTAATAGTTTTGATCCTTATCCTCCTTCTGAGTCGTCTGCTCCATCCAACGACGTCGGGTTTGCACCAGTCGCTCATACTCATGAGCCATACTGATTACCGCCGCCAAGTCCATGGGGCATCCTAGTACTCCCATACGGTCTCGTATGTCCATATTGAGACCATCCACAAACCACCAGCTTATATTTGCTAGCCTAGCTAGCTCAGGAGCAAAGGGTCTTAACTTGTTGAATTTTGTTTCATACTTCGATATGGAGTTAAGCCCTTGTCAAAGTCGGAGGAAATCCTGCTTCTTCTCATTAATTAAATGAGGAGCCAGTTACTCCTTTGCCTACCTCTCCTCAAATTGCTCCCAAGTGGGGGTGGAGGTATTCAGGTTTCAAACATTATCCCACCATCTTTTGGCACTTCCCTCTAGGAAGAATTCTCTTAGGATCACCATATCCTCTAGTTATATCCTGACTATCTCCATCAACTTCTTGACATTTTCCAGCCAATCCAAATCCATGGCAACACTAGCATCTTTCTCTCCAAGGAAAGACTTACACCCCAACTGATGGAGAGTCTTGAGATTTTTGGGAATGTCAACTGGAGGGGGATGACTAACAGGAGGAGGATGGGATTGTACTTCCTCTGGTGCAACCCGAGAGTGGGTGCTTGCCTTAGGGATGAGGTTAGGTTGCTCAAATACACAGGTGAATTCCTTGTACAAACTCTGGTGTTCTGAGCAAAGTCTAGGTGGGGTTGTCTAGGCTCCTCGGGGAGTTTCCACAGGTAGGGGTGGTTGGGCAGTGTTGAAGACTATAGCTCTAGTTCTCTTGGTTCCTTTCTTGGGAGCCATTCTGTCAATTTTAAAATCATCCCTATTAGTTACTATTTTCTCTAGTCTTGATAATGTATTTGAGTAAACAGGCTCTGATACCACTAAAGTTGTCATGCCCCGACCTGGTTTGGTCAGATCCCCATGAGCAACTCCCCACTCTCTTAGTTTATTAAGGGTTTTCCCATTTTTTTAAACTGTGAGGAGTAAGGTGTCATTTATACATGTACATTTCCTAGAATAACATTAATAAAAATTGCATAAAATTACACTTACATACCTATCTTGCAGGTTTTACTAGTTGAAGGACTTTAGATAGTTTTTTCCCTCGGTTACCTGAAAAGGGGTAAAGGGAGGGGGTGAGTTTGACAACTCAGTAAATGGGTGTTTGAAACATGAGTTTCAAAAAATAATTTGAATTGTAGTGTTCTATACTCCTTATTTTATTTAAAAACATTTCTTTCTTAATTTCTTGGTTTTCAAAACCATTACTCATCATTTACCATAGTCGGTGCATTTAACCATTAACACACGTCCTTCATCATGAAACGATCACACATTTGCAGGGCAAACCATCCACTGCACTCACTTGTGGCGTCGGAGCGACTTTACCTGTCAACTAGATAGAAGCCCGTCCACTTCTACCCTAGAAATGAGAGGATGTAACCCTCAAACCCAAAAAGAAACTCCATGTCTGTATGAGGATAGAGACCTCATCCCGACCCCACCTCGATCTCGTGTGCATGAAGCTACGTCAAGCTTCCTTGACTGCTAGCACGACAAACTGCCCTTATCTCCACCAGGATGCATCACTACCCCTCTTGGGTATCTTGATGGTCCCAAACCTCAGTGCATGCACAAAACAATACTTTTCCATATAAGCCATTTAATCTTTGGTGCCACTGGTCCAACGGCCTCGACCCCCAACTCGACATGCAGCTATTTGTCTAGATTGATCTGTCGACCTGTCTCATCGCACTGCCGCCAGTTCATCGAATATGTTGGTCCTGTCTTGGGTACCATGGCCAAATCACATCATTCATTATAATTTTCATGGCTTAATCTCATGTTTGTTTGCGAGCTCCTGCTCGTGCCAACTGGCCTTGGGCCCATTGTACGAGTTTTTCAAAATTAGGCATTCTAGCCCCCAAGTTCCAAAATCGAGGCCTCAAACCTAACTGAGCTATTCGGGCTCTCGTCAAGAAAGTCCCCCAAAATATTTAAGCAGTGGCACACAGTCAGGGGAGAGCACTTTCAACAAAAATAACTTTTCACCTGTCCATCACACCAACCGGGTGTGAGGACATCTCCGCTTATAACTGATAAGCAGGTTTTCTACTTCCTTCCAAGAAGTTCATCATACCAACCGAGTATGATCTACTTACAACTGATAAGTAGTTTTTTCACGTGTTTTCTCATATCACCCCAACTACGTGTGATGTTAACATTCCACATAATAGTGGGTTTTTATTTTCAAGGTACCCATCATCCCAACCAGGTATGATGTGAAAATTCCCACTCACCTCATAGTGTAGTGAATTCCTCTTATTTGGCTCTTTACCTCCACGGGAGCTTGTATTTGCTAGCGTTCCCGATACTTTATGTTCCTATACGTGATGAACATCCTTGTTTATTAACATTTGGCCTAATAGCCTTCATTCATCATGAATGAATGAAATGCCAAACTTTTAATTATTTACATTTAGGTCCCTAAAGTTCTTTTTCTTTAACTTTAGGTCCCAAATGTCAATTTTTCACCAAATTGAGTTCGAGAACTTCTAAAATTCACTTTGGGACCTCTATTTATTCAATATCACAAAAAGGGGTTAAAGTTTTCCAAATTTCCAATTTGGTCCCCAACTTTTCAGAAATTACCATTTTGCCCTAACTTTACAAAAATGGCAAATTTGATCCCAATAGTTCCAAAAATTGACCAATTAGTCCTCCAACATCTTTTTCATGGCCAATTGGCTCTCAATTTTGGAAAATTGCTCTTTAATCCCTCGAATTTTCAAAATCCTCAATTTCCCCCTTTCAAACTGGTCGAATTTGATTTTATCAAATTGACCATTCAATCGGGTTTAATTGTTGAAATTAAAGGTAAAATTGAGTTGCTACACTTCCATACAATTCAATGAAACTTTGAATCGTGTCATTTGGATCCGAATTGAGCTCAAATAGAGCTTTGTCGAAAAATTGGACTTAGAGAGAGAAAGCTTCGAAAGATTACCGTCGTGGGTGCAGCTGTCCGAGCTTTTGATTTGAGTAGATAGCTCTCTTCCTAAGGTTCCTCCTAAGGTTTCTCCTAGGATCAAGAATAGCATCAATTCATGTCAAATTGATGGAGAATTTGGTTAGTGAATTTTTGTCTTTTCTCTCTCTAGCACTGATCGGAAATTACAGAGTAGAGCCAAATTGGTTTTCCTTTCAGCTCTAATTCAGTCGTATGAGGGTTGGGGATGTGTTGGGAGAGCTTTGTTTGGCATGAGAAGGCTCGAATTGGTTGTTTTCAGCTTGGCCGAAACAAGGCAGCTTCGGTGCACTAGAGCTGCTTCACTGTTCGATCACATTGACGTTTCTCCGATGATCCTCAGAGCAAATGGAGACTACCATCGGGTAGCTAACTTCTCCCCTAATCTAAAGAACCTGACCTCGCCTTCTTTGGCTCAGAAAAACCCTAATGTCGGAGCTCTAGTTCGAGATTCACTGGAAATTGGAGTAGTAGAGGGAGAAAGGAGTTTTCAGGTATGGGGAGGATGAATGAGGAGGATCTCTTTATATAGGAAGCTCGAGGACTTCTTGGCCGTCCGATTGGTGCCTTCATATTGGTCATTCATTGCCTAAAACTCCATGACTGGGGACTTTTTATCTTTGCCAGCGGTGCTCGATTTTCTAGTGAGTGAAGAGTTCTTTCATCTGAAGGAAGAAGATGACATTGTTTCGAACCGATTCGAACCGGGTTCAAGGCTTAAACTGGCCGATTCAGCCCTGATTCGACTGAGTTTTTCAAAATTAAAAGTTTGTAAATTCATCTAAGCTCATTCTCTATCCAATGGTGGCTTCAATTCTCCGATTTGAATTTTCTAAGCCACCTAGAAAAATGAATTTAGAAACTAGTTCAATAGTGGTTCAAACCGATTCAATCTGGTTCAGGTCCGATTCTCCTGAACCAGTTTGGTTTTCACCTCCAATTCATCCTAAAGTCCTTTCTCATGACTTTTGTAACTATTTAGGCCACTTAGGATTTATAAATTTCCCGGTTTACCCTTTCTCTATTGGTTTTTGTTTATAAACTGACTCGGTTTTCTTCTTTGGAAATGATTGGTTACAAGCTCTTGCTCGTGCCAACTAGCCTAGGGACCACTGTTCGAGATTTTCAAAAATCGGGCATATTAGCCCCCAAGTTCCAAAACCGAGGCCTCCGGCCTAACAGAGCTATTCGGGCTCCCGTCAAGAAGATCTTCCAAAATGTTTAAGTAGTGGCACACAGCTAGGGGAGAATACTTCTGACAAAATATACTTTTCAACTGTCCATCATACCAACTGAGTATGAGGACATCTCCACTCATAACTGATGAACGAGTTTTCCACTTCTTTTGAGTAAGTTTCATCATACCAACCAGGTATGATCTACTTACAACTGGTAAATAGTTTTTTCGCTTGATTTCCACATCACTCCTCTCAAATGTGATTATTAAAATACCACTTAGCAGTGGGTTTTCATTTTCAAGGTGCTTATCATCCTAACCAGGTATGATATTAAATTCCCACTCACCCAATTGTGCATTGTATTTTTTCTAAGTCAGTTTTCGTCCCTTGCAAACTTAACCTCAGTCGGCGTTCCCGATATCTCATGATCCTACACGAAATGAACATTTTTGTTCATTATCATTTGGCTTTATAACCTTCATTCATTGTGAATAACTAAAATATCCAACTTTTCAAATATTTGCAATTTGGTCCCAAAGTTCTTTTTCTTTTACTTTAGACCTCAATTGCCGGTTTTCCCCAAATTGAGTCCCAAAACTTTTAAAATTCCCCTTGGGACCTCAATTTCTTCAATTTCATAAAAAGGGGTTGAAGTTTCTCAAATTCCCTATTTGTCCCCAAATTTTTCCAAAATTTCCAGTTTGCCCTTCCTTTACAAAAATGGTAAGTTTTACCCCAAAATTTATAAAATTTGCTCAATTGGTCCTCTAACACTCTTATCATGCCCAATTGACCCTCAATTTTATAAAATTACATTTTAGTCCCTCGAATTTATGAAATCACCAATCTTTCCCCCAATTTCAACTTTCTAACACAACTGAATTTGATTACATCAAATTGATCGATCAAACAAGTTCAATTGTTGAAATTGAAGTTAAATTGGAGTTCCTACACTTCATACGATTCAATTGCACTTTAAATCGCTAGTTTTGATGCCAGAACGAGCTCAAACGGAGCTTCATTAGAAAATATAACGTAGAGAGAGAAAGCTTTAAATGCTAACTGTCAGGGGCATAGTGGTCCGAGCTCTCAATCTAGGTAGATAGCTCTCCTCTTGAGGTCACTCCTAAGATCAAGAATTGCATCAATTGATGTCAAATTGAGTGAGAATTTTATCATCGAAGTTTTGTTGGTTTTCTCTCTAGCACCAGTCAAAAATTATAGAGGATAGCCAAATTGGCTTACCTTTCAGTTCTAATTCGGCCATAGGAGGGTTGAAGAGGTGTTGGGAGAGCTTGGTTTGGCCTGAGGAGGGATTGAATTGGCTAATTTCAGCTCGGCCGAAATAGGGTAGCTTCGGTCCGTCGGAGCTGCTTCACTGTTCAATCACGCCGGCACTTTTCCAACGACCCTCGGAGCGAATGAAGACTACCACTATGTAGCTAACTTCTCCCCGATTCTAAAAAATTTGACCATGCCATCTTTGGCTCAAAAAAGACCCAATATCAGAGCTCTGGTTCGAGCTTCACCGGAAAACTGAGTAGTTGAGAGAGAGTGAGGTTTTTTGGTTTGGAGAGGATGAATGGAGAGGGGCTCTTTATATAGGGAGCTCGGGCACTCGTTGGTCATCCGTTTGGCACATTTGTGACAGTCATTGATGGCCTAAAACGTACTGGACAGAAATATTTCCTCTTCGCTGATGCTGCTTTGATTTTTTGACGAGTGAACAGTTCGGACATCTGAAGGATGAAGACGACACTGTTTCGAACCAGACCGGACCGGTCTGAACCGAGTTCAAAGATTAAACCGGCTGGTTCAGGCCCGATTCGACTGAGTTTTTCAAAATTAAAATTTTCTAAATTTATCAAAATTAATAATCTATAAAGTGGTGGCTTCAATTCTCAAATTAGAATTTTCTAAGTCACCTAGAAAAAAGAATTTAGCATCTGGATCAATAGTGGTTCAACTCGGTCCAAACCGGTTCAATCTGGTTCGGATCCGGTTCACCTGAACCGGTTTGGTTTTCATCACCCAATCATCCTAAAGTCCTTTTTCATGACTTATGTGACTCTTTAGGTCACTTAAGATCCATAAATTTCCCGATTTTCTCTCTCTTTATCGGTTTTGGTTCATAAACCAGTTCAATTCTGTTCGGATCTATTTCACCCGAACCGGTCTAGTTTTTCTCTCCCAATTTATCCTAAAGTTCTTTTCCAAGGTTTATGAACCTTTTTGGGTCCCTTGGGAGTTGTAATTTCTCCAATTTGCCCGTTCCCCAATAATTAGGTTTGTGAATCGGTTTAGTTTTCTCACTTGGTTTGACCGGTTCTTTCCCAATTTTCCTTAACTCCAAAGAGCGGAGTTTACATACAGTGGGCCCAAGGCCAGTGGACATGGGCTGAAGCCTATAAACAAACATGAATAGGAAGAGCCATGAAACTCTCATTAAAAGTGGAATTAACTGTGTGAATTGCCACAGTACCAAGTCAGGACCAATAGGGCTCGATGGGCTAGAGGTAGTGCGTCAGGACCAGGTCGACGGACGAGTCGGACGCATGCACTTGTGGTACGAGACCATCAAGACGCCCTAGGGGGTAGTGATCGATTCTAAGGGCTGCTGGACAATATGGTGGCAATAAGGGAAGGAGAAGCTACTATGTTTGGGTTTCTCGTTATACCAGTTAGTCATGGAGTTACTATGTTTGGACTCCCCGGAGTTATTGTGTTTAGACTCCATAGAGTTATTGTGTTTGGACTCCACGACTGCATTTGGGCTTCTTGAATCTACTGTGTTTGGGCTTCATGCACATGAGACTAGGATAAGGTCTCTGTCCTCATACGAACACGGAGTGACATTCGGGTTTGAGGGTAGGATGTCGAGAATATCCACTCAGACCTAGGGTAGAAGTGGACAGGCTTCTATCTTGGTGGACAGTAAAGATGCTTCGATTCACAAATGGGTGTAGTAGACAGGCTGCTCTTGCGAATGTATGTACCCTTCCTAATGAAGGGTGTGTGTTGTTTGCTAAACGCCTTCCAAGGCAAGGGGATGGGCTAAGAAAGTTAAACACACCTAATATAGTAAATGAGAAAAGGTTTTAGAAACCGAAATTTGAGGAAATGGTAACCTTGGCATGGTGAGATTTGAGAATCCTTGGAAAAAGAAACGGTAAACCTTGGAAAAAGGTTTTGGAAAAATAAATTGAAATTGAGGAAACCCTTTTTAAAAGAAAATATTATCCTTGGCACAGGTTGGATAAAGTTGTTTTGAAAACTAACTCTTAACACCCGCTCACTGAGTTGTAGAACTCATCCCCTCCCTTTTACCCCTTTCATGTAACCGATGAAAAACCAATCTTAAAGACTTCTTTGTGTTGGAACTGTAAGACATGCATGTATGTTTAAGATGTTTAGTTTTGTATATTGCTATTCTAGGAAAGACAGTAAAAAGGATGCTTTACTCATTGCGGTTTAGAAAAAGGGTGAAACCCTCCATGGACCAAAGGGAGTGGCAGGTTGATCATAGGGATTCGACGAAACTGGGCCAGGGCATGACATACGCGTACCATCCCAGTGCACCACTACAACAGATAGATGGTAGGATGAGTCATAAGTGTAGGGGTCATAGGCCGTCAAGATGCGATAATGCGACTATGACCCAGGTGCTGAGAACACTTGTTGTGAGTGCGGTGAAGGTTCGCAACCCCTTCACTCTAGTCCCTGTATGGTGTCGTCCATCGAGACGGTGCACTGGGGTATTTATTATATTTATGTGGGGCCTGAGTAACACAATTGTGTGTGGACTTGAGCACCCAAGGTGTGTAGGAGAGCAACATAAGCTCCACCAGGACCCCGTGGTGCAAAGGTATCGAGCTAGAAGGAGGCACATGTGTGGTTCTAGATGATGGGGATGAGAGCCTTGGGGCCTCCCACACCCCCAACTCTCGGTCTAGGATTTTTTTAATGGCTATCCATTCCGGGCAAAAATGTGCATGTTTGTTTAGGGCCATAAGTGCCACTTGTTTATCTTGTTTGCCTAAGTTGTAGGCTTGGGGCACAGGTCATGATAACTCGAGAGTGATGCCCGAACGAGGCCATATGATTGTGTGGGTCTACGTCCCTTGTTTGAATTGTGTGAATTACATACGGGAATACCTGATAAGGATGGGAGTGAGAATATCCCGGCCGTAAGATAGAAGCAGGTCGGATGACTCGAGACTAGGTCTCAAAGAAGAGAAAGTAAACCACAGGGCTTGTATGAGGAATACGAGCAATAGAAGTATATCTTGTATGCTAGGTAGTTTATGGGAAAGGTTTGGGTTGTAAGCCATGTAGAGGTGCAACGTCAGCATCCCACTCACTGAGTTGTGAGCTCATCCACTCCCCCAAATCATGTTGCAGGTAAAGCAAAGCACTCGAGTAAAGGACGAGAAGCTTATGCCCGAGACACCTTACTCCAGGTAACCCCATGACCTGCACATAAAGTACTTATCATTTTTCTACTATTCCCAAGGTTTGTAATGACAAACGAACAAATGAGCTCATGTTGTACTTCATATATAAAAAGTTAAAAATTTCACTATTTTCTAAAAAGAGTTCAATGGTCTAAGCCTAAGTTCAATGGTCGATTTTTTAATTTTGGACAGCGAACCGGGTTGGACCGGACCGGATAATAGACCAGTCAGCGGTCAACGAACAACAGACAGCGGTCAATGGTCAACGGCCAGTTGGCACCCCGTCAGTTGCCATGCAGACACGGGCAGCCAATGGGAGGTTTCCATGTGTCTGGTCAATGGTCAACTGGCGCTGCCAGTCCGTCACGCAGACACGAACAACCAATAAGAGGATGACACGTGGTCAATGGGTCAACGGCTGTTGCGGCGATAGAGCTAGCACTCTACGTCAAAAAAACTAAGCAATCACAATGCACCACGTGGCACAGCTACCACTCATCATTTTCAACCTTCAGACGCTGACAGAGAAGAGGGAGGAGAGAGAGTCACCGGAAAAGCTAGAGTCTTCGACGACTCGAAAAACTCTCTGGTTAGGTTGCAAGCGACCGAGTCTTATGCCGGTGGGCAGCCTAAACAGTTGTCGAGCCCCCTATATAAAGAGCACCCCCACATTCATTCTCGGTATCCCACAATCGAGCAAAAAAGAAGAATAGTACATTTTTTGACGAGCTGCAAACCAGAGCTCCGATGATGGGCAAAATCTCCACCAAATGAGCTTTGAAGAGTGGCATTGGAACCGGGGAAGAGTGCTCTAGCTCCATACCTTCTCAAAACAACCAGAGGATGCTCAAAGAAGTGTGTAAAGGTTCGCACAATGAAGTTGCTCCAGAGCTCGAAACAGCGAGCTCCTGTCGACACAAGCTCGACCATTCCGCCACCCACATTGGCCATCTTTGACCGTAAAAGACCCTCAACAACACTCTTACAGGCCTCAGTAAGCTCAATTCTCCCTCCCTTTGTCAAAATTTCTAAATTTCAGAGCTGCACCACCCAAAATTTCTCTCTTCAAATTCCCGCAAGGCAGCTGCGAATTGTAGTAGGATTTGGTCCTGCTAGATCCCCTTGACTAGCTCTAACGACCACCACTTCAAGCTCTGACCTTCGCCCCTCTCTCGATAAGATACGCAAGCTTTCTCTCTCCATTGTGAACTTTCTGATGAAGCTCTGACAAGGCAAAAAAATCAACCAAATTCATAAATTCAAAGTGTTGGACGTTCGAGGGGAGCTGGAGGAGGCAAATAGCAACAAGAATCGAAGAAATTAAGGACTTACAGGCCGTCAATTGGAAGAGTTAAGATTTGAACATTCATAAGCTTGAGTTGGGGAAGAAGATGAAGGGCGATTTGGGGATTTTGGGGGAATTTTATGTAATTTTTAAAAATTGGAAGGTCGAATGACAATTTCACGAAATTGAGGGTGTTTTCATGAAATTCACCTCCAATTGAAGGTCAATTGGGCAAATTTGGGGGCAAATTTGAAAAGTTGGAGACCAAATTACAATTTTTGGAAAATTAAGGACTAAATGGCAAATTTGGTGAATTAAGGGCCAATTGGTGAAATTGAAAGAGTTAAGGTCCCAAAAAGAATAATTGGGAACCCAAGGGGCCTAATAGAGATTAAAGATAAATTAGGGACCCATGCGCAATTTAAGCAAAGTACGGGGCCATAGGTGAAAACATAAGAAAGGGTATAACCCCTTCCTAATACGAACACTCGTACCCTATATGGACAAATTGCTCAAGTACCGACCCCCTGAAGCACACCAAGGAAGGAGACTCCCCCAGCACGACCCCGCCGAGATCACTGGGTGAGTGGGAATTGATATGATGCCCATTTCGGTTGAAATGACAGTTCAGCTTTGAAAACTAATTTCTCAGAATTAGCATTCCCTGATTGGGTGACTCTGCTTAAAATATTTGGGAGCTAATTTTGGGCCTAGGCTCGAGATGCCAGTGGGACCAAGGCAAATGGATACGAGCATGGACCCGTCTAGAATAGACATGTGATATATGATGCTAAAAGACTGGAATAATGGGAACTTGCATGATACCCATTGAGCCAAGCTGACTTGTCGAGCTTGTTGGGCCGAACTGTTGCTCTGCCAAAGCTAGTTCGTCAAACCTGTTGGGCCAGTATGCATGGGCTGAAGCCAAGCTGATAGGCCGTTGTACTAGAGGGCTGAAGAAAAAGGCTATAATTCAAAAAGATTTTTTATTGTGCATGCATTGCGATGTTTGGACAATCAGAACACCTGTCATGAGGTAGTGATGGATTCCAAGGACTATTGGATGACCCAGGGAGCATAAGGGCGGTTTTATCATTCAGTAGGTCGTGAAGCCCAGGAGCTTCCTACGCATAGCTTCCTAGTTTTATCATTTGGTTTTTCCGCGAATGTGTGATCACTCCTATGATAGGAGGGCAGTTGTTGATTATGTGAAATGTATGAAATAAATAAAAAATTAAAGGACATGAATTCAAGTAAAATGTTATAGTAGTTTCCCTCACTAAGTATTTTACTCACTCCCTTTTCTCACCACTTTTTAGGATAACACCCAAGCGGAAAGTTCCCAGACACGCTCATGCCCTCAAAGTACGCTTCCTACCCCCAACTTAAAGTAAGGGTTTGAATGTAAACATGCCTTCACCTTTCTCGTCTCATTTTGGTGGGTATAACCGAATGATGCAGGAAAGGGTAGCGAGTTGATCACGGACTCGGATCAACCTGGGTCAGGGCGTGACAATCATTCTACGAACATGTGATCCCTCCTATGATAGGAGGACGATTGTTGATCATGTGAAATGTATGAATAACTGAAAAAATTAAATGAACAGATAAATGAATTAAAAGTAAACATTATAGTGATTCCCTTCACTGAGTATTATGTACTCATTCCCCTCCTCTCACACTTTCAAGTATAGCACCAAGACAGAAAGTTCCCGAACCAGCTTGGACCTTCAAGGTATGCTTCATACCCCTACTTATAGTAAGTGTTTGAATGTAGACACGCCTTCACCTTCCCCGCATCATTAGGTTGGGAATACTCGGATGATGCGAGAAAGAGTGGCGGGTTGATCACGAACTCCGATCAAATCGGGTAGGGGTGTGACAACTTGAGTATTATCATAGCATAATTGTAAACCTCATCCTTTTATAATAAGAAAACTGGGGAAAGAATCGATTGTTCTAAAGCGAAAACTGAGTCTGTTCATGAACCCCAACCGTTAGAGAAAGGGCAAATTGGGAAATTTACAAATCCCGAGTGACCTAAATAGTTATAAAAACCATGGAAAAGGACTTTGGGTTGACTTCGAAGAGAAAACTAGACCCATTCAAGTGAACCGGATTTGAACCGAATTAAACCGATATGAACTGGTTTGAACCATCATTGAACCGGTTCCTAAATTCATTTTTCTAGGTGGCTTAAAATATTCAAATTGGGGAATTGAAGCCACGATTGGATAGGGAATGAATTTAGAAATTTTTAATTTTGAAAAACTCGATCGAATTGGGCCTGAACCGGGAGGTTTAATCATTGAAACCAGTTCGGTCTAGTTCAGAATAGTGTCGTCTTCTTCCTTTAGATGACAACACTGTTCATTCATCGGAAGAACAGACAGCACTATCAAAGATGAATCGCATCCGTTCAGGGCATTTTAGGTCATGAATGAGTGCCATAAAGGTGCCAAACGGTCAGACAGAGAGTCCCCAAACTCCTTATATAAAGAGCTCCTCTCCTCTCAACTGCTCCATTTTTCGGTGAAGTTCGAACTAGAGCTCCGACTTGGGAAGTTTTCTCAACCTCAAAAAGTAAGTTCGGGGTCTTTAGACTTTAGGGTAGTCATCTATCTGATAGCAACCTCTGTTCAATCCGAGGACTGCCGGAGAAGCATCGGCGTAATAAAAAAGTGAAGCAACTACCGCGGACCGAAGCTACCCTGTTTCGGCAGAGCTGAAATTGATCAAATTCAACCCTCCTCTGATGAAACCAAGCTCTCCCAACATCCCCACATCACTTATACAACCGTAACAGAGTTGAAAGGTAAGCCAATTCGGTCCTCTTTCTCATTTTCGTCCGGCGTTAGAGAGAGAAACTATAAAACTTCACTGACAAAATTCTCCCTCAATTTGGGGTAAATTATATCGATTCTTGATCCTAGGAGGAACCTTAGGATGAGAGCAACCTGCCCAGATAGAGAGCTTAGACCACCGCCCCTCCAACAGTAAGCTTTTGAAGCTTTCTCTCTCTACGCTTAGTTTTTCGATGAAGCTCCGTTTGAGCTTAATTCAAACCCAAATGATGTGGTTCAACGCTCAATTAAATTGTATGGAAGTGTAGGAGCTAATCCATACCTTCAGTTGGAGCAACTAACCTCGATTGAACTATCAATTTGATGAAATCAAATTCACCAGTTTTATTTTTGCACAATAATTCAGCCAATTTGAAATTGGGAAATTGGGGAAAAATTTTGGAGAAATTTGGGGGTTTGGTAAAATTGAGGAACCATTTTGTAATTTCCCAAAATTTAGGGCCAATTGGCCATGGATTATGTTAAAGCCTTGAAAATTCTTAATGAATGAATTATGTGATTTTGCCATGGTACCAAGACAGGATTGACATACTCGATGGACTGGTGGCAGTGCATCAGGGCCAGGTTGATGGACCGGCCTAGACAAACAGTTGCAGGTCGAGTTGAGGGTGGGGGTCGTTGGACCAGTGGCACCAAAGATAAATAGATTTGTGGAAAAATTATTGCTTGTGCATGCACTTGAGGTTCGAGACTATTAAGACAACCAAGAGGGGTAGTGATGTGTCCTAAGGGCCACTGGATAACAAGGTGGAGATAAGGGCAATTTGTCGTGCCAACAATCAGAGAAGCTCGACATAGCTTCATGCACATGAGACTAGGGTGGGGTCGGGATGAGGTCTCTATCCTCATACGGATACGGAGTTGATTTCGGGTTTGTGGGTCAGATGTCGCGAACATCCACTCAGACTCATGGTAGAAGTGGAGGGGCTTCTATCTAGGTGTATGGTAAAGTCACTCTACACCACAAGTGGGTGCAATGGACGGGCTGCCCTGCGAATGTGTGATCCCTTCCTCATGAAGGGCATGTGTGTTGAATATTATACATACCTAATGTGGAAAATGAGGAAAAAGGGTTTTAAAAATTGAAAATTGAGGAAAAAATATTTTTAAAGGAAATAAGGAGTTTAACACACTCTAATTAAAGATATCTTGTTTATGGAAACCCTCTCCCAACACCCATTCAATGAGTTGTCAAACTCACCCCCTTCCTTTACAACTTTTTAGGCAACCAGGGGAAGACAAACCTAAAAGAACTTTCATGTAGTCAAACCTGCAAGACAAGTATGTAAGGTTTAATGTAGTCAGTTTTGATTAATGTTATTCCAAAAAAGATAGAGGTAAAAAGGACGTCTTACTCCTCACGATTTAGAAAAGGGGAAACTCTTAATAAACTGGGAGAGTGGTGGATTGCTCACAGGGATCCGACCAAACCGGGTCGGGGTGTGACAATAACTTTCCTGATTAGTTTTTCTCCCCAACCTATCATAATCCCCAATTCCTGACAACCTTTTAGAAAACATGAACGGGAATACCCCAAAAGAATATATTTCTTGGATACATGCTATGGAACAACGGGTAGAGGCGCTAGAGGAGCCCATCCCCTGGGATGCACCCCGAGATAGGACCCCTCCCTACTCAGTGGAAGATGAAGTGTCCTCACCTAGGGAGCCAGACCTGGCACAGATTTAGACAGAAGCTCAAAGGAATTTATGGGAAGCATACGCCAACTACATGTGGGTTTTTCACTAACTCCCTTCGATCCATAGTAATAAGTGTGCCATAGGCCCCACCCAACACGCCCATGATGTTGTTGTCTTACGCGTGTACGTAATAGATATAGCACCCCCTGTATAGGTCAAGAGGGCCCCTAGTCTATTAGCATCCATGGAGTTCGAAGAGCCTAGCATGAACCTATGCCCCCGCTGCGGAAGGTACCATGGGGGCAAATGCCCACCTAGAAGGAGAAGACGCCTCCAGACACCATATGTGGAGTCTCGCAACCCGCATAGGTATAACTCTAGGTCAGTTAACTAGTGGGGATAGAACAAGGGGTAGTAAACTCTAGAGATGTCAATTGTTTAAACCCTAACTGGGGTTTTCTGACCCAACGAATAAAGAAAAATTTTCTCTCAAAAGAAAGAACCCTAAATTTCTTAACTAACCCTTGAAACAATGGAACTACAGAAGCCCCCGGAATACCAAGGGACCCTAAGAAAGTAAAAATTGAAGCTCACCTTAGAAGGGTTGGTCATCCCCTTCCAACACCCATACCCTACATGACGGGGCTAGGATGACAAGAAGCATGAGGAGTGCCTTAAAGGACAAAGGAAAGTCGGGGCAAACCATGGCCAGCCCAAGTGCAGAGTAGGAAACCTTACAAACTAGATGGCACAGACAAGTCAACAAGAACCCTAAGAGGTGACCAATGACCCCAAGGAGAGTCGTATCAAGAAAGAGTAAGGCAACCCCAAAGGAATGTCAAGATAGAGAATAAGAATACGAACCAGGAATGGCAGTAGGGCAAGGGTCGAATTGCCCAGAGACGGGGACCTGGGAAAAACAATAGACAGTCCAAGGACAACCCAAGCACTGACCTAACTGCCCCATAGGACCCTAACAAGAGAAGCCAAGATAACCAAAGTGTGATAACATAGTCCCCAAGGACAAGGGATAGAGAAATGAGCTCGTGACGAAGGAATGAAACATCCCAACACCAGAAACCAAGGGAATGCAGAAAGGAAGGAGCCAGCAAGCATGGAAATTCTAAAGTCAAACTGGGTAGTTACGTAAAGGAGTTATGTTGAGAGACTCGAAATTCAAGAAGGACACCGAATCGGAAGGACAAATCAACCGCAAGACAAAAAACAAAGGAAGGCATGAACCCGAACACATGAAGAGGAATCCAAACCCAAGAAGGAAGGGTCGACACATAGACCCGCCAACCCCGAAGGAGTAGTGGGTATAGGATGAGCCGAATAAAACAACTATTTAGACAAAGTAGCCAAGGACCAGCAAGGGAGGACCCCCAGGTCTTCAAGGGTGGAACCTAAGACCACCCCTCGAAACAAGTCAGGGGAACCTCTGAAAACTAGTCCCACATGGGCAATAGACTTTACAAGAGGAAGAAGTCCCTCGAGAGAGACTTCAAAGAGAAGGAGATAATTCCAAAGGAGTGCATCCATTGCAATCGGCAAGTGTAATAGCCCATAGGCCAAGAAAGAAGAGAGGAACCGGAAAACAAAAGGACATCTCGCTAGCTAGAGGATGCCAGCAAATGCATGAATGGACGGAAGTAGGAAGACTAATGAGTCGAGGGGATACACCCGGGCCTGGAAATCTGATAGTTAGGGATGGGAAGACACAATAAAGAAAGACAGAATAAAATGAATAAACCCAAGAAAACCCCAAACTCACATAAGGAGTCGGACATCTATACTCTCGAGGACCTCGAAGCATGGGTGGGACATATGGAACTAGGACCCAAGGAGTAAGAGAGTCAAGCAACGATGTGACCTAGGTAATGCAAAGGACGAGAATAAGAGAGAGTACACTCTAGGGACCAGAGTGAAAGGATGTGATTCCAACTGCAAGGCAAGTCGAACCTGTGGCCCAAGATGGAACCACAGGCATAGGAGTCATGCTGCTAGGGACAACTAAGTCAATCACCAACAAGGAAAGAACTCGAGTAACAAAGAAGGGACTAAAGGACCAAGAAAAGGGAAGTAACACCGAGAAAGGCAAATGCAATAGCCGGCTGGACAAGGTGCCAAACCAACCAAGGGGTAAATGAACCCAAGTGCAGTGGGAGGTATCGGAACCTTAGACCCATACAACACCCCGGAACAAAAGTCCGACCCCAAGCTACCGAAAGTATCGGGCCGATGAGGCTCCATGAACGTCGAGGAAAAGGGGATGAGTCAACCCTACCGAATCCCAGAGGGTGAAGGAAGTGAGATAAAGAGTGTAACTCAAGTTGGTAGGGTATCAAATTACACACTAAGGAAGTCAGACGATAGAGTTTTGAGGACAAAACTCCTAAAAGGAGGGGAGAGTTGTAAAACTCGTCCCTTGGAATCAAAGAAAACCAAGAAAAGAACCGATATACATTTATACATGAAGAAACGAGTCGTTTAATGAATGAAAAATAATTAACATGGGAAATTGGAAAATCCCAAGTGACCAAAAATTCACAAAAAATTACAAGGAAGTATCGGGAAGTGTAATTGAGGAGAGAACTGAATCGGTTCGAGGTGAACCAGACCGAACCGACATGAACCATAGTGAACCGGTTCACAAATTCATTTTTCTAGGTAGCTTAAAAATGTCAATTTGGGAAATTGAGACCACCATTAGATAGAAAATGAATTTAGATAAATTTAGAAATTTTTAAATTTCATAAAAATGATCGAATTCCGAACCGACCGATTTTTGAATTTTGAATAGCGAACCTGGTCGGACTAGACTGGTCAATGGTCTGACTGAACCGGTCAATGGACCGGCCAGCGGACAACAAATAGCGGTCAATGGCCAATGGCCATCTAGCGCCCGTCAGCTGCCACGCAGACACGGGCAGCCAATGGGAGGCTACCATGTGTCTGGTCAACGGTCAGCTAGCGCCCCATTAGCCCACCATGTAGCCAATGAGAGGCTACCACGTGTCCGATCAATGGGTTAACGACTAACACGGCAGCCAAGCTGGCTCTCCATGTTAGAAAAACTAACCAATCACAATGCACCACATGGCATGACCGCCACATCATCATCTTCAACCTTCAGACATTGATAGAGGGAAGGGAGGACAGAAAGTCGCCAAAAAAGCTGGAGTCTCAGGCGACTCAAAAACTATCTAATCAGGTCTCTGGCGATCAAGTTGGAGGTCGAGTCTTACGCCAGTGGGTAGCTTGAACAGTTGTCAAGCTCCCTATATAAAGGGCACCTCCTCATTCGTTCTCCACATCCCACAACCAAGCAAAAATGAAGAAGAGTGCGTTTTCTAACGAGTTGCAAACCAGAGCTCCGATGACGTGCGAAATCTCCACCGAAGGAGCTTTGAAGGGTGGCATTGGAATCGGGGAAGAATGCTCTAGGTTCAGACCTTCTCAGAATGACCAGATGACGCCTAGAGAAGTGTGCAAGGGATCGCACAACGAAGTTGCTTTGGAGCTCAAAGCAATGAGCTCCTGCCCAACATAACCTCGACCATTTCAACCCTTCCACCGCCCACATTGGCCATCTCTGACCGCCTAAGACCCTCTAAAACATCTCTATAGGCCCCGGTAAGCTCAATTCCGCCTCCTTTCATCGAAATTTCTAGATTTTACAACTCACCACCCAAAACTTCTCTCTTCAAATTCCCATAGGATAGCGGCCAATTGCTCTGAGATTCAGTCATGCTAGGTTCCCTTCAGTGAGCAATAGCTGCCCCACCTCAAGCTCTAACCACTACCCCTCTATCGGTAAGATACGCGAGCTTTCTCTCTCTATTGTAAATTTTTCGGTGAAGCTTTGAACGAGGCTTAAAACTCAACCAAATTCGGAAATTCAAAGTATAGGACGATCAGGGGAAACTAGAGGAGACGAATAGAGGCAAGGATTGAAAAAAATCAAGGACTTACAGCTTGCCATTTAGACAAGGTAAGATCCAAAGCTCCATATGCTCGAATTGGGGAAGAAGATGAAGGGTGATTTGGGGATTTTGGGGGACTTGTGCAATTTTCAAAAATTGGAGGTCTGAATGACAATTTCATGAAATTGAGGTTGTTTCCAAGAAATTCACCCAAATTGATGGTCAATTGGGCAATTTGGACAAATTTGGAGGCAAATTGGAAATTTTTAAAAGTTAGGGACCAAAGTGCAATTTTTGGAAAATTAAGGACTAAAGGGCAATTTTTAGTGAATTAAGGGTCAATTGGTGAAATTAAAAGATTTAAGGACCCAAAAAGAATAATTGGGAACCCAAGGGGCTTCATGGAGATTAAAGAGAAATTAGGGACCCATGTGCAATTTAAGCAAAGTATGGGGCCTAGGTGCAAATATAAGAGAGGGTGTAACCCCTTACTAATACAAACACTCATACCCTACAGGAACGGTGTAAACCCCGCACATTTGAGTTAAGGAAAATCAGGAAAAGAATTGGTCAAACTGAATAAGAAAACCAAGCGCGTTTACATTTGGGAATAAGTAATATGAAAATTTACAACTTTCGGGTGATCCAAAGGGTTCATTAAACCTTGGAAAAGAAACTTAAGACAAACTAGAAAATAAAAACCAAATTGGTTCAGGTGAACTAGATTCCATAAGAACTTTAAAGTTAAGCGTGGGAAGTATGAATTTTTGTAACCCGAAATTTCGGTCAAAATTTTTTATGCGAACGTACAACTTATCATAAATAGCCATAAATTAATATATATTTAATTATTGTAATTAATAACAATAATTTAATACCTAAATTAAATTATTGGAATTAATACCAATAATTTATATAATTTACGCCTATATAAAGAGGTCATCCCCATTTCATTCTACTCACACCTTAACACTTCTCTCTCTCTCTCTACTGCTCTATTTCCCGGTAAAGCTGGAACCAGAGCTTCGACTTGAACAAAGGTCAGGCTCTTTAGAACCGGGGAGAAGATAGCTATCTGATAGCAAACTCCAGTCAATCCGAGAATCGTTGGATAAGCGTCAACATGATGGAATAGTAAAGCAACTCCGGCGGACCGAAGCTGCCCTATTTTGACCAAGTTGAAATCGGCCATTTCAAGCCCTCCCAACACTTCCTCAGCCTTTCCACGGCCGTATTAGGACCGAAAGGTAAGCCAATTCGGCTCCCCTTTACAATTTTCGATCGATGCTAGAGAGAGAATCGACCTAATTTCAATGACAAAATTCTAATCTAATTTCGCATCAATTGATGCGATTCTTGATTCTAGGATAAACTTCAGAACGAGAGCTATCTACCTAGATCGAAAGCTCAAACCGCCGTGCCTTCACCGGTGAGTAATCGAAGCTTTCTCTCTATATAGTTCATTTTTCGGCGAAGCTCCATTTGAGCTCGTCCCGGCATTAAAACTTGCGATTCACATTTCTAAAGAATCATATGAACATGTAGAAACTCAATTTCAACTTCAATTTCAACAATTGGAAATGTTTGATGGGTCAATTTGATGAAATTAAATTCAGTTGTTTTAAGAAGTTGGAATTGAGGGAAAATTGGGGATTTTCAAAATTCAAAGGACCAAAATGAAATTTTATGAAATTGAGGGTCAATTGGGCATGAAACTAATGTTGGAGGACCAATTGAGGAATTTTGAAATTTTTGGGGAAAAACTTACCATTTTTGTAAAAGAAGGGCAAAATGGTAATTTTGGAAAAATTAGGTGACCAAATTGGAAATTTGGGAAATTAAACCCCATTTTGGTAAAATTGAATAAATTGAGATCCCAGGATAAATTTTAAAAGTTACGAGACTCAATTTGAGGAAAAACCGACATTTGGGACTTAAAGTTAAAGAGAAATAACTTTAGGGACCTAATTGCAAATAACTAAAAGTTTGGGTTTTCTCATTTATTGGAAATGAATGAAGGTTGTTATGCCGAGTAATAATGAACAAGGTTGTTCATATCGTGTAGGAATGTGAAATACCGGGAACGCCAGCATGAATACAAAGAACCAGTCTAGTGGAATTCACGGCATTAACGGATGAGTGGGTTTACTAACATCATACCCGGTTGGGATGATGAGCACAACTTAAAGATAAAAATCACTTACCTGTTGTGAGTAAAAATTTTATGTCATACCTGGTAGGGGATGATAAGTACCTCGGTATAAAAACCCACTGTTTAGTAGTATTTTAATCATCACCACTTAGAAAAAGTGATGTGAAAATTATGCAAAAAAAAACTACTTACCGATTGAAAGTAGATCATACCCGGTTGGTATGATGAGACTTCCTCAAAGGAAGTTGAAAACCCGTTCATCGGTTATGAACGGAGATGTCCTTATACTGATTGGTATAATGGACAGTGAAAACCTATTTTGTTGGAAGTGTTCTCCCCTGAATGTGTGCTAATGCTTAAACTATTTGGGAGACCTTCTCGACGGGAGCTCGAATAGCTCTAATAGGCCAGGGGCCTCGATTTTGGAACTTGGGGGCTAAATGCCCGATTTTGAAAATCTCGTACAGTGGGCCCAAGGCCAGTTGGCACGAGCAGGAGCTCGTAAATGAACATGATATATGTGCCATAAAACTTAAGAAGTGAATTGTTTGGCCATGGTACCAAGATAGGACCAACATGCTCAGTCAACTAGCGGCAGTACGACATGATAGGTCGACGGACCAATCAAGACAAACAACTGCGGGTTGAGTTGAGAGTCGAGGCCGTTGGACCAGTGGCACCACATATTACATGGCTTGATATGAAAATATTGTTTGTGCATGCACTGTGAGTACAGGATCATCAAGACGCCCATGAGGGGTAGTGATGCGTTCTAAGGGCACTGGACGACCTGGTGGCTATAAGGGCAGTTCGTCGTTCCAGGTGTTTGTGCAAAATCTAGAGTAGCACCAAGCACATGAGACTGGGGTGGGGACAGAATGAGGTCTCTGTCCTCATACGGACACGAAGAAGTGATTTTGGGATTGTGGGTCGGATGTCACATACATTCACTCATTCCCAGGGTAGAAGTGGTTGTACTTCTATTCGAGTGGTAGGAAAAGTCGCTCCGAAGCCACTAGCGGGTTCAGTAGTGATACTGACTTGTGAATGCGTGTAACCTTCATGATGAAGGATGTGTGTTGGCTGATGACACACCGGTAACTAAGAAATAATGGAAAAATCCAAATTTTAAATGAAGGGATTTTTTTTAAAAGAAAGGAGTCTTACACACTCCATATAAATGTTTTTCTTAAAAGTTAAAAGTAGACCTTTAAAAACCCATTCACTAAGTAGTCATACTCACCCCCTCCCTTATATCCCTTTCAGGAAATCTCGGAAAGCCTACCTTGAAAGACCATCAACTAAGATGCCTATAAGACAGGTATGTAAAGTTTAAAATTTTATGCAGTTTTGATTATGCTATTCCAGGAAATGGTGCAGGTTTAAAGGATGCCTTACTCTTTACAGATTATAATAACGGGAAACCCTTCAATAAACCAGAAGAGTGGCGGGTTGTTCACGGGGATTCGACCAAACCGGGTCGGGGCGTGACACGCCACAAGTGGGTTCACTAGACGGGCTGGCCTATAATTGTGTGTTTTGACCTTCATGATGAAGGATGTGTGTTGGGTGATAACACACCGTGATAAATAAGAAATGGTGAAAACCGAGATTTTTAAAGTGGAGAAAATCCATAGGAAATTAAGGAGTACGACTACTCAGTGAATGGGTTTTTAAAGGTCCACTTTTAACTTTTAAGAAAAATATTTATATGAAGTGTGCTAGATTCCTTTCTTTTCAATAATCCCTTCATTTAAAAATTTGGGTTTTTCCATTATTTCTTAGTTACCATTGTGTCATCACCCAACACACATCCTTCATCATGAAGGTTACATACATTCGCAAGTCAGTATCACTACTGAACTCGCTAGTGGCTTCATAGCGACTTTTCCTACCACCTGAATAGAAGTACGACCACTTCTACCCTGGGAATGAGTGGATGTATGCGACATCCGACCTACAATCCCAAAATCACTTCTTCGTGTCCGTATGAGGATAGAGACCTCATCCTGTCCCCACCCCGGTCTCATGCGCTTGGTGTTACTCCAGATTTCGCACAGACACCTCGAACGACGATCTGCCCTTATACTCATCGGGTCGATGATCTCGTACTCACAGTGCATGCACAAACAATATTTTCTCATATTGTCATGTAATCTATGGTGCCACTGGTCCAACAGCCCCGACTCTCAACTCAACCCATAGTTGTTTGTCTTGACTGGTCCGTTGACCTGTCATGTTGCACTACCGCTAGTTGACTGAGCATATCGGTCCTATCTTGGTACCATGGCCAAACAATTCACTTATTAAGTTTTATGGCACATATATCATGTTCATTTACGAGCTCCTGCTCATGCAAACTAGCCTTGGGACCACTGTACGAGATTTTCAAAAAACTGGGCATTCTAGCCCGCAAGATCCAAAATCGAGGCCCCCGGCCTATAAGAGCTATTCGAGCTCCCGTCAAGAAGGTCTCCCAAATAGTTTAAGCATTGACACACAGTCAGGGGAGAGCACTTCCTACAAAAATAGGTTTTTACTGTCTATCATACCGACCGATATAAGGACATCTCCGTTCATAACCGATGAACGAGTTTTCAACTTCCTTCGAGGAAGTCTCATCATACCAACCAAGTATGATCTACTTACAACCCGTAAGTAGTTTTTCCGCATAACTTTTACATCACTTTCTCTAAGTAGTGATGATTAAAAGTACCACTAACCATTGGGTTTTTATATCGAGGTACTCATCATCCCCAACCGGGTATGATATAAAATTCCCACTCACAACTGGTAAGTGGATTTTAATTTTAAGTTGTGCTCATCATATCAATCGGGTATGATGTTAGTAAACCCACTCACCCGTTAATGCCGTGAATTCCACTAGACCAGTTCTTTGTATTCACGCAAGCTTGTCCTTGCTAGCGTTCCCGGTACTTCGTGTTCCTACACGATATAACATCTTGGTTCATTATCCCTTGGCCTAATCGCCTTCATTCATTCCAAATGAATGAGAAAGTCAAACATTCATTTATTTGCAATTAGGTTCCTAAAGTTATTTCTCTTTAACATTAAGTCCCAAATGCCGATTTTTCCTCAAATTGAGTCCCAAAACTTCTAAAATTTATCATAGGACCTCAATTTATTCCATTTCACAAAAAGGTGTTTAAATTCCCAGATTTCCAATTTGGTCCCCCAACTTTTCCAAAATTACCATTTTGCCCTTCCTTTCCAAAAATGGTAAATTTTGCCCCAAAAATTTCAAAATTTCCTCAATTGGTCCTCCAACATTATTTTCATGCCCAGTTGACCCTCAATTTCATAAAACTTTATTTTGGTCCTTTAAATTTCGAAAATCCCCAATTTTCCCCCAATTCCAACTTCTTAACACAGCCGAATTTGATTTCATCAAATTGACCCATCAAACGTTTCCAATTGTTGAAATTGAAGTTGAAATTGAGTTTCTACATGTTCATACGATTCTTCAAAAATGTGAATCGTAAGTTTTAATGCTAGGACAAGCTCAAACGGAGCTTCATCAGAAAATGAACAATAGAGAGAGAAAGCTTCGATTACTCACTGGTGAAGGCACGACGGTTCGAGCTTTCGATCTAGGCATATAGTTCTCGTCCTAAGGTTCATCCTAGAATCAAGAATCGCATCAATTGATGCAGAATGGGATTACAATTTTGTCATTGAAATTCGGTCGACTCTATCTCTAGCACCGATCGAAAATTGTAAAGGGGAGCCGAATTGGCTTACCTTTCGGTCCTAATTCAGCCGTGTAAAGGCTAAGTGTTGGGTGGGCTTGGTTTGGCATGAGGAGGGCTTGAAATGGTCAATTTCAGCTTGGCCGAAATAGGGCATCTTCGGTCCGCCGGAGCTGCTTCACTATTCTATCATGTCGGTGCTTCTCCAACAATTCTCGGATTAACTGGAGTTTGCTATCAGATAACTGTCTTCTCCCCGGTTCTAAAGAGTCCGACCTTTGTTCAAGTCAAAGCTATAGTTCGAGCTTCACTGGGAAATGGAGCAGTAGAGAGAGAGAGAAGTTTTCAGGTGTGAGGAGAATGAATGGGAATGACTAGGTGTAAAACCGTGTATTAAATGGGAGAGATTTATTACTAGTATTAATATTACCATAAATTATTGGTACTAATTCTAATAATTTAATTTCAGTATTAAATTATTTGTATTATTTGTCACCCATCCTTACACTACTCTCAAGCAAGCACGCTTAACTTTAAAGTTCTCATGGACTCTCGTTCACCTAAATCAATTTGCTTTTTCTATTTTAATTTGTGTTAAGTTTCTTTTCCAAGGTTTAATAAACCCTTTGTATCACTCAGAAGTTGTAAATTTCCAAATTCCTTGTTCTCAAATGATCGGGTTTATAAACCGTCTCGGTTTTCTTACTCGGTTTGACTGGTTTTTTTCCCGATTTTTCTTAACTCAAAAGTGTGGGGTTTACAAACCAGATCTAAACTGGATTGAATCGGTTTGGACCAGTTTGAACCATCATTGAACAAGTTGCTAAATTTATTTTTCTATGTGGCTTAAATTATTCAAATTGGGGAATTGAAGCAAACATTGGATAGAGGATAAATTTAGATTAATTTAGAAATTTTTAATGTTGAAAAACTCAGTCGAATTGGGCTTAAACCGGTCATTTTAAGCATTGAACCCAGTTCGTACCGTTTCGGTCCCATTCAGAACAATGTCGTCTTCTTCCTCTAGATGACAGCACTGTTCACTCGCCGGAAAAATGAACAACGCTGGTGGAAGGGAAATGTTTCCGTTTAGGACATTTCAGGCCATCAATGAACAACATTAAGGAGACAAACAAACGGCCAATGAGTCCCCGAGCTCCCTATATAAAGAGCTCCTCTCCATTCATCCTCCTAACACCTGAAATCTCCACTATCTCTTAACTACTCAATTTTCTGATGAAGCTCGAACCAGAGCTCGGACATAGGGGTTTTTCTAAGCCAAAGAAGGTGAAGTTAGGTTCCTTAGATTTGGGGAGAAGTTAGCTACCCGACATCAGTCTCCATTCGATTTGAGGGCAATGGGAGAAGCGCTAGCATAATCAAACAGTGAAGTAGCTCCGACGGACTGAAGCTACCTTATTTTGGCTGAGCTAAAATCGGTGAATTCAGCCCTCCACATGCCAAACTAAGCTCTCCCAACACTCCCACAGCCCTCACACGACCAAATTAGAGTTGAAAGGTAAGCCAATTTGGCTCCCCTCTATAATTTCCGATTAGCGTTAGAGAGAGAAATGATGAAACCACACTGACCAAATTCTCACTCAATTCAACATGAATTATCGCAATTCTTGATCCTACGAGTAACCTTAGGATGAGAGCTACCTATTCCGATCGAAAGCTCGAACAGCTGCACCTTCGCCGATAAGCTTTCGAAGCTCTTTCTCTACACACAGCTTTTCGGTGAAGCTCCATTTTAGCTCGTTTCGACCTCAAATCATGCGATTCAAAGCTCAATTGAATTGTATCGATGTGTAGGAACCCAATTATACTTTCAATTTAAACAATTAACCTCGATTGTATGGTCAATTTGATGAAATCAAATTTGGCCAGTTCGAAAGGGGGGAAATAGGGGAAAATTTTGGGGGGAAATGGGGATTTCGTAAAATTGAGGTACCAAAGTGCAATTTCTCGAAATTCAGGGCCAATTGGCCATGAAAAGGTTGTTGGAGGACCAATTGGTCAATTTTTTAAATTTATTGGGGTCAAATTGTCATTTTTGTAAAGTAGGGGCAAAATGGTCATTTTTGAAAAGTTAGGGACCAAATTGGAAATTTGGAAAACTTGAACCCCTATAACGATTTTGAGTAAATTGAGGATCCAATGTGAATTTTTAGAAGTTTTGGGACTCAATTTGGGGAAAAGTTAGCATTTGGGACCTAAAGTCAAGGAAAAAGAACTTTATGGACCTAAATGCAATTAATTGAAAAGTTTGGGTATTTTTTTTCATATGTGAGAAATGAAGGCTATCATCCAAATGTTAATAAACAAGAATGTCCAAATCGTGTAGGAACATAAAGGATCAGAACGCCAGCAAGTATAAGCTTGTGTAGAGGCAAAAAATTAACTAAGAAGGAATACACTACCAATATCGGGTCAGTGGGTTTATTCACATCATACCTGGTTGGGATGATGAGCACATCGGATATGAAAAACCACTTTCATGTAGAATTTTGACATCACACCTGATTGGAGTGATATAACAACTATGCGAAAAAACTACTTATCGGTTGTAAGTAGATCATAACTAGTTGGTATGATGGACTTCTTGGAAGGAAGTAGAAAACCCGCTTACCGGTTGTAAGCGGAGATGTAATTACACTTGGTTGGTGTGATGGATGGAAAATTATTTTGTTAGAAGCATTCTCCCCTAACTGTGTGCCAATGCTTAAAACTTTTGGGAGACCTTCTTGACAAGAGCTAGAACAACTCAGATAGACCAAAGGCCTCGGTATTGGAACTTGAGGGCTAAAATAACCTGTTTTGGAAAATAACGTATAGCGGGCCCAAGGCCAGTTGGCACAAGTAAGAGCTCGTAAACAAACATGATGATTAACACATGAAAATTCTTAATGAATGAATTTTGTGATTTCGCCATGGTATAAAGACAGGACCGACATACTCGATGGACTAGCGGTAGTGCGACAAGAGCAGGTCAATAGACCGGTCTAGACAAACAACTGTAGGTCGAGTTGAGGGTCAGGATCATTGGACTAGTGGCACCAAAGATAAATGGCTTTGTAGAAAACTTTTGTTTGTGCATGCAGTTGAGGTTTAGGACCATCAAGACACCCAAGAAGGGTAGTGATGCGTCCTAGGGGCTACTGGACGACATGGTGGAGATAAGGGCGGTTTGCCATGCCAGCAGTCAAGGAAGCTCGACGTAGCTTCATGCGCATGAGATCGGGTTGGTGATGTGTAAACCTCATCCCTTTAAAACATGGAAAACTAGGGAAAGAACCGGTCAACCTGAGTGAGAAAAACCGACCTGGTTCACAAACTCGATCATTAGAGAATAGGCAATTTGGAAATTTTACAACTCCCGAGTGACCCAAAGGGTTCATAAAGTCTTAGAAAAGAACCTTAGGACAAATTGGAAGAGAAAAAACAAACTGGTTCAAATGAACCGGATCCAACTAGATTGAACCAGGTTATGAATCGAGTCGGTTCATGAACCGGAACCGATAGAGAAAGGGCAAACCGAAATATTTATGGATCCCAAGTGACCTAAAGAGTCACAAAAGTCAAGGAAAAGGACTTTAGGATGAATTAGAGATGAAAACCTAATTGGTTCAGGTGAATCAAATCTGAACCAAATTGAATCGGTTTAGACCGATTTGAACCACTATTGAACCGGATGCTAAATTCATTTTTCTAGGTGGCTTTAAAAATTCAAATTTGAGATTTGAGGCCACCATTGGATAGAAAATGAATTTAGATCAATTTAGAAATTTTTAGATTTGTAAAATTTGGTTGAATTGGGGGTGAACTGGTCGGTTTAATATTTGAACCCGGTTCAAACTAGTCCAGTCCGGTTCGGAACAGTGTCATCTTTTTCCTTCAGATAACAGTATTGTTCACTTGCTAGAAAATCATGCAGTGTCGGCAAAGCTAAAAATTCTCCGGCCAGAAAGTTTCAAGCAATGAATGGCCACCATTAAGGCACCAATCGTACGGCCAAGAAGTCCCCAAGCTTCCTATATAAGGAGCCCCACTTCATTCAACCTCTCCACACTTGAAAACTCCATTCTCTCTCAACTGCTCCATTTTCTGGTAAAGCTCGAACCAGAGCTCTGACTTGGGCACTTTTCTAAGCCAAACAAGGTGAGGTCAGGTTCTTTAGAATCGGTGAGAAGTTAGCTACACGCTTGTAGTCTAATTTTCTGGCGAAACTCCGTTTGAGATCATTTTGGCACCAAATCGTGTGATTCAAAGTGCAATTGAATCATATGAAGGTGTAGAAACTCCAATTTAACTTCAATTTCAACAATTAAACTCATTTGATCGATCAATTTGATGAAATCAAATTCGGTATAGTTGAAATTTAGGAAAAATTTGGGAATTTAAAAAATTAGAGGGACTAAAGTCCAATTTCATCAAATTGAGGACCAATTGGGCATGATAAAGATGTTGGTGGATCAATTGGGCAATTTTGGAATTTTTGGGGCAAAACTTACCATTTTTGTAAAGTAGGGGCAAAATGGTAATTTTGGAAAAGTTGGGGGACCAAATTGGAAATTTGGGAAATTAAACCCCTTTTGTGAATTTAAATAAATTGAGGTCCTAAGATGAATTTTAAAAGTTTCGGGACTCAATTTGAGGAAAAATCGGCATTGGGGACTTAAAGTTAAAAAAATAACTTTAAGGACCTAATTGCAAATAAAGGAAAAGTTTGGTTTTCCCACTCATTTGGGATGAATGAGGGCTATTAGGCCAAAAAATAATGAACAAGAACGTTCATATCATGTAGGAACACGAAGTACCGAGAATGCCACCTAAGACAAGTTCTGGTAAGGACAACAAGCTGGCTAAGAGTAAATTAACTATATTAATGGGTAAGTGGGCTAATTTACCCTTCATACCCGGTTGGGGTGATGAGCACTTTCACTAAATTGAAAATCCACTTTTGAGTGAGATTTTTATATCATACCCAGTTGGGATAATAAGCACCTCGAAAATGAAAACCCACAACTAAGTGTAATTTTAAACATCACACCTGAGAGGAGTGATGTGAAAATAACGCGGAAAAACTACTTACCGGTGCAAGTAGATCTTACCCGGTTGGTATGATGAAACTTTCTCAAAGAAAGTGGAAAACCCGTTCATCGGTTATGAGCGGAGATATCCTCATACTCGATTGGTATGATGGACAGTTGAAAAGTAGTTTGTCAGAAGTGCTCTCCCCTGATTGTGTGCCACTGCTTAAACATTTTGGTAGACCTTGACGTGAGCTCGAATAGCTCTGTTAGGCCAAAGGCCTTGGTTTTGCAACTTGGGGGCTAATATGCCCGATTTTGAAAATCTCGAACAATGGGTCCTAAGCCAGTTGGCACGAGCAGGAGCTCGTAAACAAACATGAATATGAGTCATAAAACTTAAGTAAATGAATTGATTAGCCATGGTACCAAGATAGGACAGACATACTAGATAGACTAGCGGCAATGCGACATGACAGGTCGACGGACCAGTTTAGACAAACAGTTACAGGTCGAGTTGAGGGTCAGGGCCATTGGCCCAGTGGCACCAAAGATTAAATGGCTTTTGAGGAAAACTTTGTTTGTGCATGCACTTGAGGTTTGGGAGCATTAAAACGTCCAAGAAGGGTAGTGATGCGTCCTAAGGACTGCTGGATGACATGGTGGCAATAAGGGAAAAGAGAAGCTGTTGGGTCTGTGTTTCTCATCATACCAGTTAGTCATGGAGTTGTGTGTTTGTACTCTACGGGGTTCTGTGTTTGTACTCCATGGAGTTTTTGTGTTTGGACTCCACGAAGCTACTATGTTTGGGGCTTCCTGAAGCTTCTATGTTTGAGTTTCATGTTCACAAGACTGGGATATGGTCTCTGTCCTCATACGGACATAGAGTTTTTTTCACGGGATTGAGGGTTGGATGTCATGTACATCCACTCATTCTTAGGGTAGAAGTGGATGTGATTCTATATAGGTGGCTGATAAAGTCACTCCGACGCCACAAGTGGGTACAGGACGGGCTGGCCTGCGAATGTGTGTTCCCTTCATGATGAAGGGCATGTGTTAGTTGATAAACACACCGGTTATGGTTGAGGAGTGAGCAATGGCTATGAAACTGAGATTTTGAAAATGAGAAATTTCAAAAGAAAATAAGGAGTCTGGCACACTCCAATTCAAATATTTTTCCTAAAAGTCAAACTTTAAACACCCATTCACTGAGTCATTGAACTCACCCCCTACCTTATATCCCTTTTCAGGTAACCAAGGGCAACCTACCCCAAAGACCTCCTGTTAATCACACCTGCAAGATAAGTATGTAAGTTAAAAAGTTTATGCAGTTTTGATTTATGTATTCTAGGAAAGGTACATGTTTAAAGGATGCCTTGTTCTTCATGGTTTATATATAAGGGACAACCCTTAGTAAACTGGGAGAGTGGTGGGTTGATCACGGGGATTCGACCAAACCGAGTCGAGGCATGACAGGTCGAGATGAGGTCTCTATCCTCATATGTACACAAAGTTGATTTTGTGTTTGAGGGTTGGATGTTGCGAACATCCACTCATTCCTAGGGTAGAAGTGGACGGGCTTCTATCTAGGTGGTTGGTAAAGTCGCTCTGATGCCACAAGTGGGTGCAGTGGATGGGCTGTTCTGTGATTGTGTGATCCCTTCATAATGAAGGGCATGTGTTGATTGTTAAACACACCTGATGTGGAGATGAGAAAAGAAATTTGAAAACCGAAATCATGGAAGGAATGATTTTAAAGGAAACAAGGAGTCTGGCATACTTCAATTAAAAATTTTATTTTTATGAAAAATTCATCCCCAACACCCATTCATTGAGTTGTAGAAACTCACCCATCTTTTCTATCCTTTTTTAGGATTTAAGGAAAATGGCTAAGGATAACACCCGGACCTACCTTTTGTCGGGTATGCTTAAAAGTTATTTTTAAGCTTGCATTGTTATTGATTTATGTTATTCCAGGGAACAAGGTTAAATTATGGCTCCTCTTGATTAAAAAAAAGGGGGAAACCTCTCTAAAACCAAGGGAGCGGCGGGTTGATCACAGGGGATCCGACCAAACCGGGTCTGGGCATGACAACTTGAGTGGTATCAGAGCTAAGTTCCCTTGAAGCATTATCAATACTATGCCCTGACACTAATGAATCCTTAATTGTTGTGTAGGAAGGAGAATCCCTAGAAAGTTCATCGTGAAATCCAATCCTCCACACCTGACCTTGAAAAAGATTCCTACCCCCAGGGAGGCAGCTATTCAACAATTTTTGGAGGGCAAGAAGAGAATGCCCAAGGATATGGTTGAGAATTATCAAAAACTTGTGGGAGCCCTAATAGAACTAGGGGGTATTACATATCCTCCTCTAAGACAAGAAGAACATGTTCCTTCTTCAAGTAGCCCAACACCTCCTCTAGTCCCACAACAAACAAAGAGGAATCCCACTAAGAAAGAAGCATGGGACAACTATTGGGATGCTTATGCCACCTTCATGAAAGTCCATCAAGTACCCCCACCTACCCAATCCAGCTTCAATCCTTCTCAATGGATGAAGTGGACATATGAGTGCGAGCTAGAAGTAGACATATGAGTGCAAGCCAGAGGTGTTAAGGTGGTATGAACTAGAGGCCATACATGTAGTTCGTCCCATAAGGGAATATGGATGGACTTCTACCAATTCCTCGAAGCCATTAGACCATGAATCTCGCAACCGTTCCAAGGCTAACTCCCAGCCTATGACCCCAAGGGACTAGGAAGTAGAAAATCTTTGTAATAATTCAAGTATGGCGAGAAACTATTTCCTAAATGAAAGAAAATTCGATTTTTCCTTGAATAAAATTTTAGTCTCCTTGATAAATACAACTAACAGAAATAGGAGTATGCCAATAAGGATCGAAGCAATGGATAAAGAAGAGATCACCTAAGGAAAACTATGGGTCACTACTAGTTAACCCAACTTTTAAAGTAGCCAAGTAAGTTTCCCCATCCAGAGAATGGAAAACAAGACATAAGACTTGGAAAGAAATTCTAGAAGGGTCTACCTAGAGTTCACCAAGGAAGACATATCCTAACTAAGGGAAGGAAGAAGAAGTCTGGTGCAAGGGAAGTAAGCATCAAAGGGTACGAGACTAGTGGAAGTTTAAGGAGTTAAGGAAAGACTATGGATAAAAGTAAGGAAAACAAGAAGGATTGGACTATTCCAAGGGAAACCAATGGAATGGAAGCTGACTAGGAAGAAAGTAAGAAAGATATGGGAGTGCTGAAGATGTAAGTCAATTTGGGATAAGACAAGGAGAAAGGAGGGAGGAAAGAAGTATGGTAGGAAGAAAACCATAGGAATAATACAAGTACTTGGAAAGAGTTGGGACACAAATTCTTAGGAACTCAACAATAATCAATAGACTTTTTGAAGGAAGGATATAGAATAAAAAAGGAATAGGAGATGGGGAAGAATCCAGAGTGAATAACCATACTAAAGTCAGAAAAGTGTAAGAAAAGAATAAAAGGAAAGCTTTCAAGAAGCATTAGGGAGGTTGAACGTGAAACTCTCAGGACGGAAGTCCCTAAAAGAAGGATAAGGATAGGAAGTGGAACCGTGGAAGGAGAAAGTTTCAAGCTAAGTTAACCAACAGATGAACCATCATAAACTAGAGCTGAAATAAGGACCTCATTAAAACACATAGGTGGCTAAGGAAATACTTGGATGGCCAGGTGTGATCTACTTTTCAAAGAGTAGAGAAACCAAATAAGGATTTCAGACAGACCTAGTTGAAGGAAATAACTCGTAACAACAAGATAATTTGAGAGAATAAACGACGCTCTAAGATGGACTCGGAAGTAGTGAGGACTACGCCTTAAAAAGGGAATGATATGGATATTAAGGACAATACGACTCAAGAGACGACAGCCTCAAGATCACATGACAGGGAGAATGATAAGATCAAGGTAATTAACAAACTAACCCTCGAGAGGATCATAAATTTAAACTCCAGTAAATAAGGGAGAGATGGAAAGGCTAAATATTTGGTAAATAAAGATGAAGGAAAATCCTTAAAGAGATCAACGACCAAGACCGGATTAATGACCAAACTCAAGCGAGGAGAAGATTAAGTAAGCCTCTCATGGGATGATCATGAGATCTTAAAATAAGGAAGATGTGAATCCCATCTAAAAGAAATAGATGGATACAGGAAAGAAAGGAGAATGAAGACGAGGTACATGTAAGTTCTCAAGAGTAATGTAAGCAAGAAAGGATGGCATCATGGAATACCATTTAAGGCTAGATATTCTAAATGGCAAAACTGGAAGAGATCCTCGAGAGAAAAGAGTATAAACTATCAATGAAGGAAACCTTGGAAGGACATAAGTGTCCTAATTAAGAGGTGATGGGACCATCAGAAGTAGAGAAGAGATAAACTCATCCAAGATATTTTGGTTGAGATGGGAAGATCAAGTACAAAGGAAAGGTATTCAGAAGGATCCAAGGAGTAAGTTAAGTTCAAGTAATGAGTAAGTAGGAAAACACATCAAAGGACATCGTGCAAGTAAGAAGGGGGTGGACTGCCCATAAAAGAGGAAACAGAGGAAAGCACACCTAAGAAATCGTGGAAAACTAAACCCACCAGTTTAGAAGTGATTAAAGTAAATGATCACTGACGTCAGGATTTGCTGGTGGTCAATGCTCAATTGATGGAGCTTAAAGAGAGGACGACTAGACATAGAGTGGAGTACACAGAATAAGACCAAGAATCGGAAGTATACCAAGTAACGAATAAGGGATGAAATCGAAATTTCGGTTATAAAAAGGATTTAAACGAGCAAATACCCCAATATAGAAAAGAACATGAAGAATCGAAGGAAAGAAACCTTCAAGGAATGATAAGAAGGTGGGAATGTAGTCCCTAAGGTAAAAGTCTCTACTGTGAGGGACATAGTAAAGAACAAAACCAAAATAAGGGAGCTTTCCCAAACAAGTAATTGACACTTAAGATCGAAGCAGATTAACTTGGAATAAGAATCATGGAGTGATCACAAGAGAGTAAAAGTGGACTAAGAGAAAGGAAAGTCCTTGAGAAAAGGACACCGTTGAAACTGAGGAAGGACATAAGAAGGGTCAAAACTAGATAAAAGAAGTTAACATCGAAAATCTATGAAAGCAAGTAGGTAGTGCACAAGAGGACACCGAGTTAAAGGTTTTAACGATAAAGGAAGTGACTACACACTGGATTGATTGGGCATCTTGGAACTCCCAATCTTGAAATCTTGAGTAAAGAATCTCAAGGGAAAGAATTTTGCTTTAAGTAAAAAAAAGATGTGAATCTAAGAATATACCCTTAAACTTTCAAGTAAGGTATGCTTAGTTAGGATAAGCTCCATGGAATGAGTAATCAATGGAAAGGAAAAGAAATTTTTTTTTTAAGTGCGCATTATAAAGGGGCTAAGTGAAAATAACTGAAATGGTTGGATGTCAATAAACTTCAAGTTGACGGCAAGGGGAGTTATTCCCAGTGCAAATGATGTTGAATAAGTTTTGTGGACAAAACTCCTAAAAGGAGGGAGAGTTGTAAACCCCATCCCTTGAAGTTAAGGAAAACTGGGAAAGAACCAATCAACCCAAGTGAGAAAATCGAATCGGTTCACAAACCCCAACCATTAGAAAAAGGGCAAATAGGGAGATTTACACATCTTGAGTGACCCAAAGAGTCATAAAAACCATGGAAGGAGACTTTAGGACAATTTGGGAGAGAAAATCAAATCGGTTCAGGCGAATCGGATCTGAACTGGTTTAAACCATCATTGAACTAGTTGCTAAATTCATTTTTCTAAGTGGCTTAAATTATTCAAATTGAGAAATTAAAGCCACCATTGGATAGAGGATAAATTTAGATGAATTTAGAAATTTTTAATTTTAAAAAACTTGATTGAATCGGACCTGAACCGATCGGTTTAAGCATTGAACACTGTTCAAACCGGTCCAATTTCGTTTGGAACAGTGTCGTCTTCTTCCTCCATATGATAACACTGTTCACTCGCCGAAAAAATGAACAGCGTCGGCGGAAGGGAAATGTTTCCGTTCAAGATGTTTCAGGCCATCATTGAGTGCCATTAAGGTGTCAAACAGATGGCCAACGAGTCCCTGAGCTCCCTATATAAAGAGCTCCTCTCCATTCATCCTCCTCACACTTGAAAACTCTATTCTCTCTCAACTACTCAATTTTTTGATGAAACTCGAACTAGAGCTCTGACATAGGGGTTTTTCTAAGCCAAAGAAGGCGAGGTCGAGTTCCTTAGATTCGGGGAGAAGTAAGCTACCCGATAGCAGTCTTCATTCGATCTAAGGACAGTCGGAGAAGCGCCGGTGTAATCAAACAGTGAAGAAACTCCGACAGACCGAAGCTGCCCTATTTCGGCCTAGCTGAAATCAGTGAATTCAGCACTCCTCAGGCCAAACCAAGCTCTCCTAACACTTCCACAACTCTCACACGACCGAATTAGAGCTGAAAGGTAAGCCAATTCAGCTCCCCTCTGTAATTTCCTATCAGCATTAGAAAGAAAAATGATAAAACTTCACTAACCAAATTCTCACTCAATTCGACATGAATTGTTGCAATTCTTGATCCTAGGAGGAACCTCAATACAAGAGCTACTTGCTCCGATCAAAAGCTCGGACCATCGCACCTCCACTAGTAAGCTTTCGAAGCTTTCTCTCTCTACGCACAGTTTTTCGGCGAAGCTCCATTTGAGCTCGTTTTGGCCTCAATTCATGTGATTCAAAGCTCAATTGAATCATATGGGTGTGTAGAAACTCAATTATGCCTTCAATTTCAACAATTAACCTCAAATGAATGGTCAATTTGATGAAATCAAATTCAGCCAATTTGAAAGGGAAAAATTAGGGATTTCGTAAGATTGAGGGACCAAATTGCAATTTTCCAAAATTAAGGGCCAATGATCCATGAAAAGGATGTTGGAGGACCAACTAGTTGATTTTTGAAATTTATTGGGGTCAAATTGCCATTTTTGTAAAGAAGGGGCAAATGGTAATTTTTGAAAAGTTAGGGACCAAATTGGAAATTTGGGAAACTTGAACCCCTTTTTGTGATTTTGAATAAAATGAGGATCCAAAGTAGAATTTAGAAGTTCCGGGACTCAATTTGGGGAAAATTAGCATTAGGGACCTAAAGTTAAGGAAAAAGAACATTATAGACCTAAATACAAATAATTAAAAAGTTTGGGCATTTTGTTTATTTGTAAGGAATAAAGGCTATTAGAGCAAATGTTAATGAACAAGGATGTTCTAATCGTGTAGTAACATGAAGGACCGGGAACGCCAGTAAGGATAAGCTCGTGTGTAGGCAAAAAGCCGATTAAGAGGAAAATACACTGCGAATATCGGATGAGTGGGATTTTTCACATCATACCAGGTTGGGATGATAAGTACCTCAAAAATGAAAAATCACTACTATGTGAAATTTTAATATCACACCTGGTTGGAGTGATGTAACAACTACGCGAAAAAACTACTTAATAGTTATAAGTAGATTATACCCGATTGGTATGATGAACTTCATATAAGGAAGTAGAAAACCTGCTTACCAGTTGTAAGAGGAGATGTCATCACACCTAGTTGGTGTGATGGACGAGTGAAAAGTTATTTTGTCAGAAGTGTTCTCCCCTAACAAGAGCTTCTTGACGAGAGCTGTAATAGCTTAGATAGGCTAGAGGCCTCAGTTTTGGAATTTGGGGGCTAAAATGCCTAATTTTGAAAATCTCGTGTAGTGGGACCAAGGCCAGTTGGCACGAGCAGGAGCTCATAAACAAACATGTTGATAAGCTATGAGAATTTCTAAATGAATGATTATGAGATTTGGTCATGGTACCAAGACATGACCAATATACTCAATGGATTGTCGGCAGTGCGACAGGACCTGGTCGATGGACTGGTCTAAACAAACAACTACAGGTCAAGTTGAGGATTAGGGCTATTGAACCAGTGGCACCAAAGATTAATGGCTTTATGAAAAACTTTGTTTGTGCATGCAATGAGGTTCGAGACCATCAAGACGCCCAAGAGAGGTAGTGATGCGCCCTAAGGGCTATTGGATGACATGGTGGAGATAAGGGCAGATTGTCGTGCCAGCAGTCAAGGAAGTTTGACGTAGTTTCATGCACATGAGACCGGGATGGGGTCAGGATGGGGTCGGGATGAGGTTTTTGTCCTCATATAGACACGAAGTTTATTTTGGGTTTGAGAGTCGGATGTCGTGAACATCCACTCATTCCCAGGGTAGAAGTGAACGGGCTTCTATCTAGGTGGCCGGTAAAATCGCTCTGACGCCATAAGTGGGTGCAATGGACGGGCTGCACTACGAGTATGTGATCCCTTCATGATGAAGGGCGTGTGTTAATTATTAAACATACCGATAGTGGATAATAAGAAAATTGGTTTTTGAATAACCGAGAATTTAAGGTAGAATGATCTTAAAGGAAATAAAGAGTCTGACACACTCCAATTAAAAACTATTTTAAAGAAACTCATTTTTTTAAACACCCATTCACTAAGTTGTAGAAACTCACTCCTCTCTTTCTATCACTTTTCAGGAGTAGAGAAAAATGACTAGAGATAACACTAGGATCTACCATTTGTCAAGTGTACTTAAAAGTCTTTTATTTTTAAGTTTACATTTTTATTGATATATGTTATTTTAGGGAAAAATGTTGAAATTTCTCATGGCTACTCTTGATTTAAGAAAGGACGAAACCCATTTTGAACTAAGGGAGCGGCGGGTTGATCACGAGGATCCGACCAAACTGGGTCAGGCGTGACAGAGGAAGTCATCGATATTTAGGAGAGACAAAACTACCTTGACATGCTTCATGTCAGGACGGAAGCATCGTCATTGCATCTACAAGGTTACATTCCACAAAACTATCACTGAAGAGATCGAAAATGGGTGATATCATGGCAAAATCATGAGTTCTTCAACACTTTTTTTTTCGCTTCCTAGTTAAATAGAAATACTTTGAGGTCATCTAGGTCATGACACTGATGGTATGGTAGAGTGTGAGGTAAATTACATCCCACTTGTCCCCCAATTACTCAAGGATATACTTATTGATATCTATTTCAATCTTAGGATGTACTATATAGGCAAAACTTATAGAGAGAGAGGCTATTGTAATCAAATACGTGAACATAGTACTCTCCCCTAAACTACATCTTATCATTCTTGATCCAATAGTCTTTTTTTTATATAATTTAGAATGAGAATATTATTTCCAATTTATCCCAGTTGATGTCTGGATTTTAATAACATGTACCTTCACATGCATTGACAAAAAAAAAGTCAACATGGTGGTGAGAAATAAATAATTGTATATTTTCCGTTTGATAAACTATGGATTGAGAGTTAATGTTGTATCTTCCTCTCAAGAATTTTGCAAAAACTAAGGTAGGGCAAGCACCAATCCATCCGCATAACTAATAAGTATGTAAGTTTATAGGAGGGGATCATATATAGTAATTGTTGTAATCCAATTTAATTGAAAGAGTTAGAATATTGTTTTAAAGAAAAATGTGAGGTACAATTGTAGAGAGGACTATAGCAAATTTTAATACAGGATGCTTGGTAAATGTTAGTGTTGTATAAATTGAGTGCAAGAAAATCTAAAAAAAAGTTTATTAAATTGTAGAACCATTAATATTCTTGTTGGATGATTATTAAAAAATTGATACTTTTACTATTGAAAATGCAAATGATCTTTGCTTAATGCATATGCATGGAAAAGGATTTTTGATAAAAAGTAAAATTAGAGGTAGGAGAATTTGTTGTAAACTCAAAAAATGCATATTAAGCTAATAACTATTATACTGCAAATAAATTAACCATAACAATGGAGATAGATATAATTGTATTGATATAATTTAGAATGTTTATATTATATATATAAGTAAACAAATACATTAAATTTTAATTAAATGTTTATTAATGGTATAATTTGATTGATCTTGTGATTTAGTTTGATATTATAAAGAAAAACTTAAAAAAAATTCTCAGTGTAGTGCAACAAGTGAGATTGCAATTATTACCTCTCAAGAAAAAATAATGAAAGTTCAAACTTTCCATTCAGTTCACTAGTGGTTGGTGGGAGGTGAGAGGTATGAATTTCTATTAATTCATTGATAATTTTTAAATTATTCATAAAAAATTGAATCAAAACAACTAAATTGATAAATTCTTTTACTCAATTTAAAATAAAATTAAATTATTAAAATTTAACATTTAAGAAATTAAATAATAATAATAATAATAAATAAAAATATAAGGGCTATGTACCTATGGACCACCGCCTCAATCAGCTATCATCCATCATTTTCTAACCATACTCAACCATTAATATAGTTAATTAATAGGACGGTGACCAGCCAATTGACATATTTAACTAACTTATAAGATATTTATGAAAAAAACGTGTATAAAATATAAAATTGAGAAAATTAAGATTGGGTAAGATTTGTATCTCTTAAACGGACCTTCAAATTATAATATATATATATATATCAATTAAAATCTAAATATTTTTTTGATAAAATTGGAGAAAAAAAGTGAAATGTTAGTTGATATTATATGCTTGCTCAAAAGCTACCTAAGAGTAGTTAATATAAAACCCATCCGCACGTACCATTTAAGCCCCTAGTTGTATTGCCGACACACGAATTAACCCATCAGGGTTTTAACATTGTGACTACAAGATGACATAAATTCTTTGTAGACAAATAAAATCGAGGGTTTTGGTGGACCAAACCCTAATTATTGCCTCCACATAATTTCTACACCATGGCCATATCTTATGGCTATGGATTACTCTCATTTATGGTCAGATTTCCGATCCACCCCCTACAACTTATAAGTCAGAAAACAATAAACAGAATCGAGTGAGTGCTGATACTTACGAAGATTGACCTTTAGATTAGGACCTGACCTGATCCAGGGCTCTACCCACCATCCATTCATGGAGTCGATACAGAGAGCCAAAATAAGTTGATGGAGGGAAGATGAAGGTGTAATCAATTAAATGAGGGGACCCATCTTTGGTTGATGGAGCTTCTTTTTCTTCTATATTTTTTTAATATAAGCCATTTGTTTGATCAATCTATAAACGGCTAACAGCTCATTAATGCCCGAGAGAGGGTGGGAGGCAGATGAGATGAGATGAGGAGGAAACGTGGCATTATTTGTGTTGTCCAACTTACAGTCTCACTCGGAGTCCCCACCTCCCATCGCCACACGCACTACCACTGTTTTTTTGCTGGCCAAATATTAATAGCAAACCATTAAGGTTTATTTTTTTATCAAATTAATCACTAATTAAATAATATAAAAATTTTATATTTTTGTAAGAATTTATTTTTAACAAATAAGGGATTTGGATATATACTTAAAATTTATTAATTATAATTAGTTTAATATTTATAACCTTATAAAAATATATTATCATATTTTTAACCACACACTAACAAATAATTATACGAGTAATAACAATATTTTCAAACTTAATAAAAGATCGAGTGAGAACAACAGTGTAATATTTGTCAATAGACAAGTAAAATAATATATCGTTTAAACCATAAAGTATACTTTAATTATTATATCGATTATTCGTCCAAAAATACTAATTTTTATACATCCAGTAAGGTGTTATAAATTAATAAAATATTATAATAATATTTAATTAAAAATTATAACTAGTAATTAATTTTTATAAATACTATTTTTCTATTTTATTCAATTTATAATAATATTATTAAAAATTTTAAAATAATCAATTTTCTAACACAATTTAATATAACTATAAACATTAACTAAAGTATCATACTTAATGACATAAATATTAGACGGGGTTAATCTTATCACCCTTACTTCCATGCAACCACGAGAAACCTTCAATTTTCGTGAAGTGAACTTTTTTTTGCTCAATACATAAAGTGAACTTAGCTTTAAGATTTAGGTGTAAAAAAAACTTAGTTTTAAAATGTTACAAGTTTAATTAAAGCTGCAAATTCTGTGTACTTATTTTCTATTCCCATCATCCTTAAAAAACTCATTATAATTTAAGAAAAACTCGATTGAACACTTGGTAGACAATATGGGCCAATCTGAATGGGCTTTTAAGAGGATTATTTGGACCTAAATGGCCCAATAACCATATAAAAGATCTTTTACTTGGACCCGATGCCAGTCCCATGTTTAAGGTGGGCCTCAAGTAGATCTCTCCCTTCCCCATCTCTCAATTGAATGAACATGTTAACATTTTTTTTCATTTGTTTTCATGGCATAAAATGGATGAATTGGCCATTTGGGAAACGGAAAATTCATTCCAACTGGATCGATCCCCACCACCCATCTCCAATCCTCCCTCCTCTATTGCCCAGTTTAGTTTCTTTTTACTTCTCTTCCTTTACACTTTTTTTCTTTACCTTTATTTAAATTTAATAATTTAGAGAATTTATTTAAATTAAATGATTTAGAGGTAATTGATTTTAAGTGATTGAATAATTACGATTTTAGTAATATAAAAACTAGTGATTTGGAGCGGTTAAAAATAATTTACAAACTACTTTATTTACATAATAATTCACTTTTGATAATTATTTAATTTATTATTTTAATATACTTATTTGTTGTTTATATTATTATATTTTATTTATTTATTTATTTATTTTTATATTTACATACTTTAAATAATTTTATATAATAATAATATTTTATATAAAATTATACTATATAAATATATAATAAACATATTATAAATAAAAAAATAATGGTACAAAATATATTTAATATAATTTAACTATAGGTAATAATTAATAAATTATTTAATTTAATTAAAATGATCAATTTATTTTTAAAATTTTTTAATTAATAATAATTTAACCCGTTTTATATTAATACAAACAATATATTATTAAAAATTTTAACCCATTCAAATGTATTACTTTACTTTCCATTTGAATAGTTTATCTTTAAATCACTTAAAATTCTTTCAAACTACTCGACACAAATATACTTTTAGTATTTTTTTCCCTAATTTGTTTACCATTTTGGTTATAATAGTTATGCCCGTCTAATTGAAATTATACACACAAAGCCAATGTCTTTATAGGATAACACACCTTGAAGTACTTGTTTTTTTACTCTTGTAAAGCCGAAATTTTTAAAAGTGAGATTTAATGTTAGTTGATACGGAAACCTATGTTAAATCTAAAATAAAATATTGAAAACTAAAATTTAGAATTAAATCGAATTAGACATTAATTTATACCGTAAACTTAGATAATATATAAATCCATTAATTATTCTTCAAGAAACCCTACTTGAATGAAAATTAATTATCGAGAAAAGTTCGATTGAAAAACGGTTCAAATCGGGATTAAACCGAATTGGGGAATAAAACCTTTGATTTTTAGAAATGGTTATATAAATTAAAAAATAATAATTTTTAAGCTCAATTAATATGAAATTAGAAAAATAATTAAAAAAATAAATTAGGTTAAGAACCGGTCGAACCGGAGGTGAATCGACCAAAAGAGGACCAAAACTGATTGAATCATCTCAAAACAAAAAAAAAATCTTCCAATTTTTAAAATGTGATATATAAATTCAAAAATGTAAGTTATTGAATTCAATTTGTAGAAAATTAAATAAGAATTTTTTAAAAAAATAAATTGGATTAATAATCAGTCAAATTAGAGGTAAACCAACCAATAAATGATTAAAATTAACCGAACTATCTAATTTGTTATTCGAAAACCAATTCGCTACGGTTCAAGTCGATCGACGTGTTATGTTGAGTGCATGCATGCTGATGCACCCACACACATGCGTGTTCATCGTCTTCACCCGACTCCCAACCCATATCTAACCAAAAAACCTCACAATGACCCAATTTCACATGATATCTAGTATACTGTTCCCAAAGAGAATCAAATGGAAAATGAGACCTATGGTGTCCAATCTAACCACTTATGGACATGGGATGATATATATTTGGTCCCCCAAGCTCCTTATATAAGATATAACTCTTGCCTTGTTAACGGGGACCAAAATTCTCTTTGGAAGTGAAAGTATTCAATTTTTCGTTAACCTTAGTTCCATAGCTCTTAACTTTTATTCTCCACCACTATTTTAGTGCCATTATAACTTATCATGGAAGCTAGCTTTCAAACACCATCTTTTTTTGACGTCGACTTGCCTTCTACCATCATCTACGTGATCAAATAGTAAACTTATCAATCAACCAAAAACAGAAGTGTCCCTTCCCGACCTCCCCAATAACCAACCACTACCCAAAATAATTATGGAAACTCATCTTGGTCCCATTTAGCCAATGCCACCCGTTGTCCAAGTTGAGGGTAAGCATTGTGCCCATGAAAATTCTTAGAATCTCTAGTGACTATCATGTTTTAAACATCCACTGTAAATTGTGTTTTTGCAGATGACTCAAATAACAAATTAGATATGTAAGGTTATATTTAATTAAATATTTTATAAATAAATATTTAATTAAATACATGGATATACATATATGCATAATATAAGAGAGATTTATATTAAATAGGGCTTAAACAATTGGGTTGAACTTGACCTTGTACATTTCACTAAAATCCATTAAATTAATAATTAATACAAGCCCTTAAATAAGTTTGGGTTTGTTTAAAATATAAGAGATTCCAATGCCATTTAAATAAGAATTGATTTATAAATGAGAAAATTAGAATATAACCATGAGATAGTTATGAACAAATACACAAATACATGAATGTAGTTTTGTGGGAGAATGAGACTTCTTGAGTAAGATCTCTTAGTATGCTATGTCATGTATGATAAAAGCATAAGCAATTAAGAAGAATATGATTTGGAAGACTCAAGGGATACTATGATATCTATATAAAATGATCCATAAAATAATATGGGGATAAACTAGAAAAATGATGGAAATGTGAATTAGTGAAATGATCCACTAATATTTGCCAAATACCTTCATTTGGTTAAGAATATGTCAAATGAAAATGTAAAGGAATGACTATAACTCATTGGAATAAGCAATGGAGTGTTTGAATAAGATTCTCATCCAATAGTGAAAATATTCCATGAAATGATCAACCCCATAAGAAGTGGGGTAAATGGGAACTCCAAATGAGTCAAATGATAGAAACTTGGTCAATAATGAATAAGTATGACACTAATGCTCATTGAGCACATGAAAATTCTCACAAAAAACCCACGTTGGTAACAAAAGCCAACATGAAAATATTTACCAAGAAATAATCGTTGTACAATGAGAAGGGTAATCTTACGGATAGATACACAAAGATCCAAGATATAGAGAATAATTTTTGGGATTGTCAAGCTAATACAAATTAATGACCTATATTATGAGAACAATCAATTACCACCTTATATTACAGACGATGAAAATGTGCGACTTAAGATGCCTGTTATGAATAATTTGAAGTATAAGATAAGAAATCATAAACAAGTACTACTAAAAATAAAAGTGGTTAACACATATTGGAAGGGTACATATGGGTAAAAGAAATCCCTAATAGTGAATTCGTTAACCTTAAATACAATAAGGTATTCTAAGGGCAATGCTCTAAAATGTAAAATTTTGGATAACAGAATATACATTTCCAAGTGACATGGTTAATATTGCAAGAAAAGACATAACTATAAGTGATGGAATAATATAGGTAGATTTCTTGTGGAAATTGGTTTACAAAAAGTTTTGATAATAAAACTTCTAAAAGTTTTGATAATAAAACTTCTAAAAGTTTTGATAATAAAACTTCTAAAAGTTGGGGAGTAGTTGTAATATTGAGATTTTTGGAATTAGAAACTTGAACGGGAAATGAAACTGAACATAAGTGAAGTGAAACTTAATTTAAAATTTAACTAATTGGGTTATTTATTGGTAATCAATTAAGTTAGAATAATTAACTTGAAGGGTGCAAATTAGATCTATGAGGTTATATTTAATTAAATATTTTATAAATAAATGTTTAATTAAATATATGGATATACATATATGCATGAATATAATAGAGATTTATATTAAATAGGGCTTAAACAATTGGGTTGAACCTAACCTTGTACATTTCACTAAAATCCGGTAAATTAATAACCAATACAAGCCTTTAAATAAATTTGGGTATGTGTAAAATATAAGAGATTCCAACATTTCTAAATACAAAATGGGCTATAACATAAAAGCCTACATGTAAAGTCAAATTAAATAGCTATAGGAATAAATGGCTTCTACCTCCAATATAAGTATTCTTAAATAAAGATGTAAGCCCACTTAAGATGGCTAAACCTTATAGTAACTAAATAACAAATGAAACTAGGATAGGCGTTCATTTCGAGGACTTGAGAAACATCCCATATTTAGACTAAAACCTAAAAACCTCAATATTTAGACTAAAACTAAAAACTCCAACTTCAACAACAACAACAACAACAACGGGGAAGACATCAAACATGTGCAAAGAGCCTCATATGAGTTAGGGTTGCTCTTTTCACCTCTTTATTATCTCCAAAATCTGCAAAGAAAATGCATGTCTCTCATTAATTATACTCGATACAATTATCCATTTATCCATTTTGAAAAACCTAACTCTTTAAGAATTTCATTTCAGGTTCTTTAACTTTCTCTGGTCTCATTTGGGTCCCCACATTCCTTGAAATTACCTTTTTAGCCCAAACTTCACAATATTTACCATTTTACCCCTAAACTTTTTCAAAAGTTTCATTTGGGTCTCTAGCCTTTTTCAAGCTATCTTTTCGGGCCCCCAAGTTTTGTTGTGCTTTATTCTAGATCCTTGTACTTTTATTGAGTCTTATTTGGGTCCAAATTTTCATAAAATTATATTTTGTCTCCCAAACTTTTCAAAAATTACAATTAAGTCCCTAACTTTCTTCTACTTTAAAACTTTCTTAAACTCTCCCAAAATCATTCATAAGTTTTTTATCTTATTTCTCAGGTCCCCACGGCCACTTTTCAGCCAAACTCAACCAGAACATTGTCATTTTAGTTGCAATTGGGCTTTCGCTTAAATACTAACATAATCCAAAAAAAAAAAGATAGGAACTCACTAGAGATGGTGATTTGGTCGTAAGTATGTGCAGGGTTGGAAAGTTTACTCCCTTGCACGTTAATGGCCTCTTGAACTTAATTACCAACAAATAACCCAATTAGTTAAAATTTAAATTGAGTCCCACTTTACTTATGTTCTGCTTCATTTTATCATTGAAGTTTCTAGTTCCAAAAATCCATGTATTACAATGATCATCCCTAACGGAGATCTGGGTTGCCTGCCATTAGCATTTTATTAGTATCTATTATTTCTGAAGCAAATTCAAGTTTTAATTAATTAATTATTCATCTACACTTACTTAAAATGTATAAGATCAGTGGCATTGAAATGCTGACTTCAAGTAGTCTCCTGAATTTTTACTATCCTTAGTTGACCATCGAGGACAACGAAAATAGCCCTCGAAATAGTTGTTACGTTTCTGATCGGAGAAGTACCAGTACTATTTGATCTTATCGACACTGATATATTGATCATCATCAATCAAGAGTGGTGGCATTGGATGGTGATCTAAGCTTTTTAGGGACACTAAGAACTTCAAGTTTGGTGGTCAGGCGAAGGAGTAGTGCTCTCTGCAATCTCACCATAAACTGGAGTAATTCGAATTTAAGAGCAAATTTCAATCCCAAAATCAATGGAGAACAAGCAAGTTTTATATGGTTGAATTTTATACTTACGTAGCTAACCAACCATAGCTTCCATGCATCTATCCAAAGTATGTGACCATCAAGATAAATTAATTCCCCAAGTGGTGGGTTTTGGAAGTTAGTTGGAGAAATTCAGGTTTTTCAACCTTTTGTTGGATTGGATATCGGGTGGAGAAGATGACACGCGCACGCGTTCCTGTGTATTTCTTACAAATTTATCGGTGAGTTCAATCGTTTCTTGGTCAATTTACCTCTTTTCCAACTAGTTCATGGCCAAATAAAAATAACTAAAAATTCTTCATTCAATTTTCTATTAAATGAACTCAAGAACCGTCTCATTCTGATTTATTTGGCGTACTCTAAAAATCAGAGGTTAGATATTTTCTAATGTTTTTTTATAACTCTTTTCATCATCTTAAGGTTCCTTATTAAACTCATTTCCTAGCTTGGTTCAATGCACGCTTCTAGTTCGTGCTCTTTTTCTTGGTTTAGTATTATTTTTTGGTTTGAGGATTCTCAATTTTACATGTATACTCTGGCATTCTCCACCCTACATGCACTCGAGTATACCTATATTGGGCATTTCCTGTCCTACATGCTCACAGGTATACTTAGACCTCACCTCGGGTCCAAGAGATCTAGAAGCTATAAATGGCATCCCCTTATGCTCTGCTTCTAGTCTACTACAAATGTCGATACAACATTTGACTAAGTGTCATGTCAATACCTCATCATACAATTGTAATTAGATTCATCAAGCATGCAATAGTAATCACTTCATTCAACAACATAATTGATCTTGATTCCTTGTGGTTTGGTTTACTAACGGATCCCACAACTCACGGTATTTAAGTAGTTGTAGCATTTACTTACACCTCATATGGAATTTAGACCCCTACTTCTTTATAACATCGATTATGGCTATAGACCACTTTCTTAGTAACTATTATAGGTGGGTCATAGCCCTTTTTATTTATGATAACAAATGTGAGGCTTAGCCGGCTTTTTGTTTATAAACATCATATGTGTGTCTTTGTACATTTCCTTTATATCAAGTATATTTTCATGTAGTTTTTTTCATAGATTTGGTCGTTAATAAACTCACTCACCATTATATCTGGGACTTGTTTGTTCCAATTTTTCTTTCCAAATGCATCGAAAAACGAGATCCACGTATAATGGCTTGTTGGTTTAATCTAGATAAATCAAATTAACCATAGTCAGATTTAGTTCACCTTGGTATCTCTTGTATTGTCAATAATTTTTCACAAATTAGGACTTTATCAATCGAGCTACCTTGATTTGCGTGTTAACGAACTTGTTTGTACTATCCACTTTATAATCATTCATAAATCCAAGGTTCTTTCCTTATTTGGCTCTATTTACCCTTATGTCCCTAAATCTCTAACTCTTAACTTATAAAATCATCTTTTTTCTAAAATCATCTTTTAGTACTTAACTTTTTCGACTTACCAAAATGCTCATTTTCTTTCAAATTCCTCTCTTTAGGAGCCTAACTTTTAAATTTTCTTTTTTAGTCCCTCCATGTGTCTTGTTCTCATTTGGGTCCCCAATTCTTGAAAATTATATTTTTTACCACAAACTTTATATTATTTTACCATTTTGCACCTAAACTTTTTCAAACTTCAATTTGGTTTCCTAATTTTTCTCAAGCCGCCACTTTAGATCCCTAATATTTTTAAAACTTCTTAGGTTCCTAGACTTCTCGTAAGTCTCATTTGTGTCCTCATTTTTCTTAAATTGTATTTTGAACCCAAATTTTTCAAAAATTACATTTTTTTCTCTTTCACTCTTGTTCTCCAAGTCTCGATGGTGGTGTTCCAGTCGGACAGGACCTAAACAATGTCGTTTTGGATGTGTTTAGGCCTTCGCAAGAAAACATATACAGTGCGAAAAATGGCAAGAACTCACTTGAGATAATGAGTCAGTCGACGACGTATGTGAGGTTGGGAAACTGACTCTCTTACGTATTCGTAATCTCTTGAATCGCCTCAAATAACAGTATGAATTGCCTGAAAAATAATTTACAAAGTATGATCAAAGTTGTGGTGATATCAAAACTTTTCAAAATTTTCATAACTATAAAACTTATCTTCATCTCGAGTATTAATTGGGGTTGGCTAGAGGGAATCAAGAGTAGTCTATAATATTTTTTTAGTCATGTTTGGTCGTTGGGGATGTCGAGGTTAGCTCGGCCATCGGATAAATATTATTATTTCATCGCATGGGCAATAGTAAAGTGGGTGTTAGCATTAGAAAGACATGTGATTGAAAAATAACTTTATGGTGTTCTAATACCACCAGAATCACTACATTTGGTGACTGAAATTAGAAGTTATATTCTATGAAATCTAAGTTACCGAAAAATAGAATATACTATTTTTGAAAGAAAATTTTGATAGTTGACCCATGAAATAAAGATTGGATATTATGAGGCAGCTCGAATGGTCGATAAACTCATGTTCTTAACTAGTTGGGTTGCACCTTCATAACCTTTTTTTTATATTTAATTTTTCCATAGCCTAGTAGTTTGTGAGCAAAAAATGCGCCCCATGCATGTCACACCCTTCGTAGGTTTACACTATCAATCTGATTTCTAGCGAATAAATGATTAATTTGATTAATTTTGGTGGTTTTTAGTTAGTTTACATATAATTAAATTGGTTATTAGCGTAATTTATTTTTCTAAAAATAGCTTATCTAATTTTACAATATTTTTACTTAATAATTTAAACTTTTCTATTTATATAATTATTTTTAAAATTACATATTTTTTTATTCGACCAAATCTAACTAGTTATTAAATAGAATTTTTTTTCATACTCAATTTTTAATCAAATAAAGTTTAATTGATGATAATTGAGTATAATAATCTATTATTTAACATTTTATTTGAAACTAATTTTTAATCCATTTTAATTTCTAGTTATGGTTCAATTTTACATTACCTATTCACTTGACTTCTCGGATAATTGATATTAAATTCTAATTTCAAAATTTTCGATATAATAATACACCACCCAACTAAAGGAGCATGTTTGAGGGAATGAGGCATCATGAGGAGAGGGGCGGCCACTAGACCCAACAGGTAACATGTATGTATGACTATGCAAGTTTGGAAATTAGGTATTTTAGGCTATATTTTAATTGGCATGCAAACATTTACCATATTAACTATTGACTTGTTTTAAAAAAAATACATGTTATCGTGTTATAATAGTAATTAAAATTAATATAAATATATTTATTTTATTATAATTTGTTTTACATTTCAAATATTTAATCCAAACATGTCACCCATTATCAAATTTGTGCCACACTGTATTTTTATCTCTTAAAAAATCATTTTAATTCTTCCCAAAAAAATGAGAAAACTTAACGTGCGATGACTCAGCCGAAGGGTCAACAGGGATAATCCACTGAAAGTGTGCGGAGGTAGATACATTAAAGACCCGCATCGTTAGGATGTGACCTCTGGCCTTGACTCAGGTACACTGCCGCATACGCTGCACCACCACTCCTCTGCTGCTGCTTCCGACGGATAGGGTTTGTCTTTCATTACCCTACGATTCAGAACCCTCGCACCACCGGCCGTCGAATCCATCACGGATCCGTTACATCTCCAGAGAAATCAACTCTCCGTGAAAATTTAGCTGCTTCACGAACACTGCATACATCGGATCCAACTAAAATGGGGGAGAAGCCCAATCAGGCAAACCCTAACTCAGCATCGGCCATCGCCGCAGCACCGGCTGGCTCCAAATCGTCGGATCTGCTCTCCCGCCACTTCTCCATCCGATCGCTGAAGCTCAAGACCAAGGAGCAGGAGCTCCTCCTGCGCGTCACCGTCCTATGTCTCGTCTACGTTCTTGCGTTCATCACTCGCCTCTTCAGTGTCCTCCGCTATGAGTCCATGATCCACGAATTCGATCCATACTTCAATTACCGTACCACTCTCTTCCTTACGGAGAAGGGTTTCTACGAGTTCTGGAACTGGTTCGACAGCGAGAGCTGGTATCCGCTCGGGCGGATCATAGGTGGTACTCTCTACCCTGGCCTCATGGTCACTGCCGCTCTGATTTACTGGACCTTGAAGGTCCTCCGATTTGCGGTCCACATTCGTGAAGTCTGTGTACTGACTGCCCCGTTCTTCGCATCCAACACTACTTTGGTGGCGTATTTCTTTGGGAAAGAAATCTGGGACTCAGGGGCTGGTCTTGTTGCTGCAGCATTGATCGCAATCTGCCCTGGTTACATATCGCGATCAGTTGCTGGCTCATATGATAATGAGGGTGTTGCCATATTTGCACTTCTGTTCACTTTTTATCTTTTTGTTAAGGCTGTCAACACGGGCTCGCTTGCATGGTCTCTGGCCTCTGCATTTGGGTACTTCTACATGGTATCTGCTTGGGGTGGATATGTGTTTATTATTAACTTGATCCCACTTTATGTCCTGGTACTGTTGATCACTGGAAGATATTCGATGAGACTGTACGTGGCCTATAACTGTATGTACATCCTAGGAATGCTTCTTGCAATGCAAATTCGGTTTGTTGGGTTTCAGCATGTACAGTCTGGAGAGCACATGGCTGCAATGGGGGTGTTCTTCTTGCTGCAGGTCTTGATCTTTTGCGTTCTGCTGCAAAATATAGTTTATATTGATTTAATTATTTATAGTTCCTTGCAACAATTATTGTGTGTGTAAATTAGCCGGCTGAAATAGAGGATTTTTTTTCATTTTGTGGGGACAGAGGAAGACTTGGATTTTACCATATGAGAATAGAGACTTTCTTTCTACCACTATGAGGAAATCTTCTGCATGTGTAACATGGACATACATTTAATCAAGATGTGAAGGAATTTTCATTTTTGAGATCCTTATCACTTTTCTAGTTTATTTGACAGCATTTTGCTATCACAGTACACACCATTGTACTTGTTTTATGCATTATTTATATAATAATATATTGCTATCTCTGGATAATTTTATATATTCTTCTTCTGCAGGTGTTTTACTTCCTTGACTGGGTTAAGCACCAGCTGAATGATACAAAACTATTTCAAGCTTTCTTGAGGATTACAGTAACCTCTGCAGTAGTTGTTGGTACTGTAGCTCTCGGAGTTGGGACAGCATCTGGATATATCTCTCCATGGACTGGCCGTTTTTATTCATTGCTTGATCCTACCTATGCAAAGGATCACATCCCTATCATTGCCTCTGTCTCTGAGCATCAGCCAACAGCATGGTCATCATTCATGTTTGATTTCCAAATTCTGCTTTTCCTCTTCCCAGCTGGACTCTATTTCTGCTTCAAGCGGCTGACAGATGCCACAATTTTCATAGTTATGTATGGGCTCACAAGCATGTATTTTGCTGGTGTTATGGTTCGTTTGATTCTTGTAGCCACACCTGCAGTCTGTTTGATAAGTGCTATTGCTGTTTCTGCCACCATCAAGAATTTGACACAGGTGCTAAGAGCTAAACCTAAGATTGTTCATAGTGGCTTTAGCAAAGGAGGAAGCAGTGCAAAGACATCTTCTAAGGTGATGCTATGTAAAATTTCCATGCCTCTTCATTTTACCATCTCATGCTTGATTTAATTGATGTGCTGGCTTTTGCAATTTAGCATGTGTATTTGGATTTGTTGGTATAAAACTATTGTGGCATACTTGTTTATTTTTATTATTAAGTGATGTAAAATTCTTCAGTAACTTCATTATAGCTTGTTCTGTCTTAGTATGTTTGATTTTTATCTGTATATAGATAGATAATTTTCTAGTCTATCCTACTGGAATTATGTCCAATATTCCACTTTGAGAGATTGATCTACTCTGGGATCAGTAAATTCTATTGCCCCAAGAATTGTGATGTTAATTGCTAGTCTCTGGAATGTGTTTCTGAACATAGAATTCTCTTTTTCAGGGTTCACTGGATCAATCACAACCCTTTGGAAAGAATGGTGCTATAGCACTACTATTTGGCGCCTTTTACCTGCTCAGTAAGTATGCTACACATTGTACATGGGTCACATCAGAGGCATATTCATCACCCTCTATTGTCTTGGCTGCTAGAGGTGCACATGGAAACAGAGTCATCTTTGATGATTATCGTGAGGCTTACTTTTGGCTTCGTCAGAACACCCCTCCTGACGCCAAGGTGATGTCATGGTGGGACTATGGGTACCAGATTACTGCCATGGGAAACAGAACGGTGATTGTTGATAATAACACATGGAACAATACTCATATTGCTACTGTGGGACGGGCCATGTCATCTTATGAAGATGAAGCATATGAAATTATGGTATCACTTGATGTGGGTTATGTGCTGGTCGTTTTTGGCGGTGTTACAGGTTATTCTTCAGATGATATTAACAAGTGAGTGGAGCTACTTTTCAAACTTCATCTAACTTTTTGTATGATAAATTTATAATGCGGCACTTTCTGAATCTAAGCCAAAAAAGGGTCCTTGGAATGCTCTAATGTCAGGAAAGCAATTGAGATCTTTGCAGTTCTATCAATCAATTCAAATTGTCCAAAAAGAATGTTTATAACTATATTTGATTTCAATTGTTTGTCTGCCCATCTTCTTGTTTAAATATTTTTATCCTAGCTTTCCCTTATCCTTTTCCATCAGTACGTTAATTGCCAAATTCTATTTGCACTAGGTTTCTATGGATGGTAAGAATTGGTGGTGGAGTTTTCCCAGTTATAAAGGAACCTGATTATCTTGTCAATGGCGATTATCGTGTAGACAAAGGTGCTGCTCCAAAGATGTTAAACTGTCTCATGTAAGTTTCTTAGACCATCATAGGAATTCTACTATCACTAGAATTTTTCTACAAATTAAATTTTGAAGTAACAATCCACTGCCTTGTCTATAATACACTCTCTTTATGATTGAACAATCTTAAGTGATTTTGCATGCCATAGATTAATCTTTTTTTCCTTTTTTCCTTGGTTAGGTACAAATTATCTTATTACCGATTTGGAGAGCTCACAACAGAATACGGCAAACCTCCTGGGTATGTTCAATATTCCTCATGATGTTTCTGGTGAAACTAAGACTGACATTGATTGCACGTAAACATTGAAAGCTGGCCTACATATTGGAGTTTAAAATCGGTTTATAGACCTTCAGGGCATTCTATATTTTTCATAGAGGGAACTGTTAATGTCTGTGAAAATTATTCATTTGTTTGGGCTTTGGATCTTCAATTTGGCCTCATGTTTTTCATCTGATTGCAGGTATGATCGTGCAAGGGGGGTTGAGATAGGGAACAAGGACATAAAACTGGAATACCTGGAGGAAGCCTTCACAACATCAAACTGGATAGTTCGTATTTACAAAGTTAAACCACCTAAAAACAGGTGGTGAGCTTCATACTCTCTCATCTTCCCCTTTATGCATTAGCACTGAAAGTAATTCATTTCCTAGCTTAAAAAGAAAAAGGCAAGAGACGTGCAATAACTATTTAGGTTTTGTTTTGTTCTTTGAGTTAGCACTAGCTTGAGTTTGGACCTACATATGTACTTGTTCGGAAAGATTTTGCAGTTCATGTTTCATTTTGAGGATTGTTAATTATACTGTATTTCTTGAGAAATCTTTGTTAATGATGATGCTCAACAGTCTCCGAGATGAATCAGATTCTACATTAGCCGTTAACTACAAATTATTCCCTTCCAATGTATTCCGGGATAACACATCTCAGTCCTGGACACAATCAGAAAGATTGGACCAATCCAACCAGAGCCTGGCATTTTCTTCACATCCCTTGAATCCATCAACTCTCTAGCGCTCCCACTGTCCCACATAATTCCAGTCATTGAAGCAGCTGATTTGTTGGATACGAGGACATGGGTAGACGGATCCTTCTGTCCCAAGTCTACTGCATTCTCGGGCGTGCGCCTTGCTGTCTCGGTATCCCCTTGAGCCGAACACGCCCGTAGCTTGGCTTCCTTTATTCGGTCCGCCCATCCTAGGAGAATCATCATACACACACAGTGATCCTCCATGGGGGCGAATCTCGAAGGTTTTTGTGATGGTGTAACAAATTTACTGGTGGAATGTAGTCATAATGTGAAAATATTGCCATAATTTCACAAGCGGGGATAGCTCAGTTGGGAGAGCGTCAGACTGAAGATCTGAAGGTCGCGTGTTCGATCCACGCTCACCGCACTTTTACTCTATTTTCTTGACGCCTGTTCCGTATTGGCCAGCTCATCAATAAGTGATTGCCATGCGAGTATGAAGTTTTCGTACAGAAGGATGAAATTCTCTGTTATAGCCTCAATTCCCTCAGCAGCGCATCTGTTCTATCCAACTTTTCCTCCAAACTGAATCTGGTCAAAATTTCAGCAATAACCTTGGACCAATCTTAACATCGCTTATCGAGTGGGAAATAAAAATGAAATCGGTGGATTAAAAAATTAAAATTAAAATTATTAATAAATCAGAAATTATAAACTAAACTGTTACTTGGGCAATCGAGATTCCTGAAAGAACGTCCATGAAGTCCTCTCTATGCAGCAGCAGTCTGAAGATGTTAAAAGGGGATACACATGGACACCATACAGAGGTTAAAAGCTCATTAATTTCCCCCTCGCACTCATTCAACTGCTCCTAACAACCTGCAGAAGGCCAAGCGGAAATTGTACTACGGGATAATTACTTGAAGAAATGGGAAAAAAAAAAGAAAATTTTGGGCTCTAAGCAGCTGCCTTAGCCTCCTCTGCTGCGGCTTCAAAGGTCTCCCCGGCAACCAGCTCAGGGACTTCATCATCATCATCTTCCAACTTAGCATCTGCAGCTCCACCAGGAGACTGCTTCCGGAGCTCCTCGGCCAGCTTCCTCAAGTTCTCCAAATTGTCCGAGCCTGAAAGATGACGCAATATTAAGACAAGGTCCCTTCATCAAGATAATATAATTACTTCTGAATCCAGCACAGTCAACTCATCAAAATTAATAAGCTAGTAACTAGTGGAGACATGGACAACCAATATTACCTAATTGGTTGAGGATACTTGGGAAGACTTCTGATAACTCTGCACAAAGGTAAGAAACCTTACATTAGAATGTAATAAATATGTAAATTGCCCCATAGAGCAACCAAAAGAGCAATGGGGATGAACAGATTCAATCATTCAATGACATTTATCAAGTCAAATGGAAAAATATCCAAAATAGACTTCAAAAGTTCTCTCTGCTTGCCCACTGAAGATTCCCAAATTCAACCCATGAATGTACCAAGGATACATGCAGAAAGTTCACTCGGCAAGGACTAGAATGAGCTAATCCAGTATTACAATTTCCACTGAGAGAGTATTTATCTTGGTATCAAGGGACAAATTTTGAAGGATGGATCTGGTCGATGTAAAAAAGTTATACTGGAGACTGGCTACCTTAGTTTTATGCTGATAAGATAAAATTACTAGGTAGGTAGAAGAAATTAATATTCACATATAGACAATAAGAAGATGAAGAATACCAAGCTTAAAAAAGATGTAGAAATAAAACATACTCTTTGTTGTAGGAGTCCCACTGACAACCCATGTATTTGCAGCAATAGAGGCTTGAACTTTTGGATCAAACAGAGCAAAATCATTAAACAACCGATTATCATGTTTCAAGATATGAAGCAAAACAATCAGCCACAGATCAACCTTTTGGGTTCAAAAACTGGATGACTGCATCATCCTTGAATATGTTGACCTCTTCAATTGCTGGAATAGCATTTACACCAATTCTCTTCAGGGTACTCTGGAGCCTTTTGTCATCTGTTGTGGTGGCCTTGTGAACAGCCTTCTTCTTTCTGCATTTAAGGAAAAAAAATATGGTATGTAAATAAAATCATGCTAATATTTTCATCTTCAGGGTATTATTTGTCAAAAGAATAATCATATGCTGGGGAATAAATAAAATTTTTCCATTTCCACTAAACAATGTTAAAAACAACTTATAGAAGGCATTCTCAAGTTTAAATAAATATGTAACACCTTCTCACAGTACCCTTCCCGCCTGTGCGGACCGACCCTGCCATCTTCATAAGTTTCTCCCTATTCATCTGAAATATCATGCAAACCAAAATTAGAAAACTAACATATCTGCAATAACAAAAAGGCACAAAGATCAAAGCAATTCAACGTTAGCACCTTACTGTGTAGGAAGGGAACTAGTCCAATAGTTTCGAGTAAGTAATAGCCGAGTATAACTCCAGGATTAAAATAAAGTAATACTGTTTACCACAGAGAAATCCTAGAAACGCATCATCCACCAGAAAGAAGGGGAGAAAACTAAAGGTGAGTAGTTAATGGCAAGATAAAGGATCCACATGCTGCTGTACTAAAAGAACGCAAATCTCAGACAAGTCTTTTCGCATTTGCATCTAGTTATCGATCTTCAAAGGAAGCAACAATCAAACACAAATTTCCAACAAAGCCCAAAGACGCTAGCAGAGTTGTGATTAATGACCTACAAACCGCGATTGAACTTAGAGAACGAGGTGACATGCAGAAAAAATGAGATGATACAGAGAAGCTGGTGAGCAAGAGATCGTTGACTACCTTGGATGTGAAGCCTAGGGTTTAGAGTTCCAGGGAGAAAACAAGGGCCTGGGTATAAGTAGGAGAAGAAGAACAAGAAAAACAAGATAAGAAAGATAGGGCGGTGGCTTGTAGGGGACTTGGCGCTTCGTAAATCGTCTGTTGATCAGGTGCCATAATGGGTGTGCACCCGGTGGGTTTGTCAATTGAATAAGATATATCTATATTAACATTGGTTGTTGTGGTGTAGTGGTTATCACGTTAGTCTTACACACTAAAGTCCCCAGTTCGATCCTGGGCAGCAACATTTTTTCATTACTTTTTCTAACCAGTTGAACCATAATAGGCCGGGCTTAAAAGCTAAAGTGATAAGGCCCAAGCCCATAATACAACATAGAGTGTTAGCGATCTCATTTGATTTGTTTTTCGTTTCTATTTTTATTTTTCAAAATTTTAATTTTCTAATTTCACTATTACTTGAAACTTTATTCCTTAAATTTTATTTTTATTACGAATTAGTCAACCAATTTTATTTCAGCCCAACGCTTTGGTGGAACCACCACCTAATTGTTATCTCAGCAATTTTTTTACCCAATTTAAATTAATCGTCAAATTACAATGCGAATATAAAATTAATTTCACTATTACTTGAAACTTTATTTCTTAAATTTTATTTTTATTATGAATTAGTCAACCAATTTTATTTCACCCCAATGCTTTGGTGGAACCACCACCTAATTGTTATCTAAGCCATTTCTTTACCCAATTTAAGTGAATGGTCAAATTACAATGCAAATATAAAATTAAATAACTAAACTTTGTTCCGTTTAACTTATGTTGAACTTACCGGAGTTTATAGAAGTTTGTTTAAAAATTATTATTTGATATTGTTAAACATTATTCAAGTTAAAATTTTAAAAAAAAAATTAACTCATACCCTTAAATTTATTAAAGTTTATGGAGCTTATATAATAAGATTATTTATCTTTTTATCATTACGATTAATTTTCTAATTATTCTAATAATTTTTTCATCTATGATAGAATTTATTTAATTTTATTCATAATTAAAATATACTAATTATAATTTAAATTTTATTCATATATGAGTTAAAACTCTAAACAAACCCTACTAATTTTGTTTTATTTTTTATATAATCAAACAAGTTTTTATTCTATTTTATCGTTATAAACTTTCATTTTTAACCACTAAATTGAGAAATTCAAGTGATATTAAAATTTTACTTAAATTCATTTTTCAATACTAATTTCATTAGAGAAGGATGGTTATTAGCGTCAACATGATAAAATATTTATTATGATTAGGTGGATAAAAACTAAGCATTTACTTCTCGGGTCATTTCTAACGCACTCGTTTCTTAGTCTCATATTTCTAACTCCACTAATTTATTAAGTTTTGAGTAAGTATTAAGTTTAAATAAATTAATAAAACTTGCAACTATCTTTTGACAAAAGGTAGTAAAATAGTATTTGTATACTACTCCGACCTCTATTTGAGTTGACTAAAGTGTTCACAAACTTATTTAGCGGATAGCTTTTCAACTGCATTATCATACCTCGACCCGGTTTGGTCGGATCCCCGTGAACAACCCGCCACTCTCATGGTTTATTAAAAGGTTTCCCCTTATTATAATCTATAAAGAGTAAGGCGCCCTTTAAACCTGCACCATTTCCTGGAATAACATAATCAAAACAACATGAAATTTTAAACTTTACATACCTGTATTACAAGCATCTTAGTTGATGGTCTTTTAAAATAGGCTTTCCGGGATTTCCTAAAAGGGATATAAGGGAGGGGGTGAGTACGATTACTCAGTGAATGAGTTTTCAAATGTATACTTTTAACTTTTAAGAAAAACATTTATATGGAGTGTGCCAAACTCCTTTCTTTTCAAAAAAAATCTCTTTCTTTAAAAATTTGGGGTTTTTCCATTATTTCTTAGTTACCGGTGTGTCATCACCCAACACACATCCTTCATCATGAAGGTTATACACATTTGCAAGTCAGTATCACTACTGAACCCGCTAGTGGCTTCAGAGCGACTTTTCCTACCACCCGAATAGAAGTACAACCACTTCTATCTTGGGAATGAGTGGATGTACGTGACATCCGACCCACAATCCCGAAATCACTTCTTCGTGTTCGTATGAGGACAGAGACCTCATCCTGTCCCCACCCCAGTCTCATGCGCTTGGTACTACTCCAGATTTCGCACAGACACCTGGAACAACTACTCTTATAGCCACCAGGTCGTCCAGTGCCCTTAGGACGCATCACTACCCCTCATGGGCATCTTGATGATCACGTACTCACAGTGCATGCACAAATAATATTTTCTTATATTGCCATGTAATCTGTGGTGCCACTAGTTCAACGGCCTCGACTCTCAACTCAACCCGCAGCTGTTTGTCTTGACTAGTCCGTCGACTTGTCATGTCGCACTGCTGCTAGTTGACTGAGCATGTCGGTCCTATCTTGATACCATGGCCAAACAATTCACTTATTAAGTTTTATGGCACATATATCATGTTTGTTTACGAGCTCCTGCTCGTGCCAACTAGCCTTGGGCCCACTGTACAAGATTTTCAAAATCGGGCATTTAGCCCCCAAGTTCCAAAACCGAGGCCCCTGGCCTATCAGAGCTATTCGAGCTCCCATCGAGAAGGTCTACCAAATAGTTTAAGCATTAGCACACAGTCAGGGGAGAACACTTCCGACAAAATAGGTTTTCACTGTCCATTATACCAACAGGTATAAGGACATCTCCGTTCATAACCGATGAACGGGTTTTCAACTTCCTTTGAGAAAGTCTCATCATACCAACTGGGTATGATCTACTTACAACCGGTAAATAGTTTTTTTCGCATAATTTTCACATCACTTTCTTTAAGTGGTGATGATTAAAATACCACTAAACAGTGGGTTTTTATACCGAGGTACTTATTATCCCCTACCGGGTATGATATAAAATTTTCACTCACAACAGGTAAGTGATTTTTATCTTTAAATTGTGCTTATCATCCCAACCGGGTATGATGTTAGTAAGCTCACTCACTCGTTAATGCCGTGAATTCCACTAGACTGGTTCTTTGTATTCACGCGAACTTGTCCTTGCTGGTGTTCCTAGTATTTCGCGTTCCTACACAATATGAATATCTTGGTTCATTATCCTTCGACCTAATCGCATTCATTCATTCCAAATGAATGAGAAAGCCAAACTTTCATTTATTTGCAATTAGGTCCCTAAAGTTTAACTTTAAGTCCCAAATGCCGGTTTTTCCTCAAATTGAGTCCCGAAACTTCTAAAATTTATCATAGGACCTCAATTTATTCCATTTCACAAAAAGGGGTTTAATTTCCCAAATTTTCAATTTGGTCCCCTAACTTTTCCAAAATTACTATTTTGCCCTTCCTTTACAAAAATGGTAAATTTTACCCCAAAAATTTTTAAACTCCTCAATTGGTTCTCCAACATTATTTTCATGCCCAATTGACCCTCAATTTCATAAAATTTTATTTTGGTCCTTTGAATTTCGAAAATCCCCAATTCCAACTTCTTAACACAGCCGAATTTGATTTTATCAAATTGACCCATCAAACATTTCCAATTGTTGAAATTGAAGTTGAAATTGAGTTTCTACATGTTCATACGATTCTTCAGAAATCTGAATCGCAAGTTTTAATGCCTGGACGAGCTCAAACGGAGCTTCGCCGGAAAATGAACTATAGAGAGAGAAAGCTTCGATTACTCACCGATGAAGGCATGGCGATTCGAGCTTTCGATCTGGACAGATAGCTCTCATCTTGAGGTTCATCCTTGAATCAAGAATCGCATCAATTGATGCAAAATTGGATTAGAATTTTGTCATTGAAATTCGGTTTACTCTCTCTCTAGCACCAATCAAAAATTATAAAGGGGAGCCGAATTGGCTTACCTTTCGGTTCTAATTCGGCCGTGGAAAGGTTGAGGAAGTGTTGGGAGGGCTTGGATTGGCCTGAATAAGGCTTGAAATGGCTGATTTCAGCTTGGCCGAAATAGGGCAGCTTCGGTCCACCGGAGCTGCTTCACTATTCTATCACGCCGGCGCTTCTCCAACGATTCTCGGATTGACTGGAGTTTGCTATCAGATAGTTGTCTTCTCCCCAGTTCTAAAGAGCCCAACCTTTATTCAAGTCGAAGCTCTGGTTCGAGCTTTACCGGGAAATGGAGCAGTAGTGAGAGAGAGAGAGAAGTGTTCAGGTGTGAGGAGAATGAAATGGGGATGACCTCTTTATATAGGCGTAAAACTCATGTATTAAATAGGGGAGATTTATTACTATTATTAATATTCCCAGTAGGTCACCCATCCTCACACTACTCTCGGGCAAGCATGCTTAACTTTGAAGTTCTTATGAAATCTAGTTCACCTGAACCAATTTGGTTTTTATTTTCTAAAGTTTCTTAAATTTGTTTTCCAAGGTTTAATGAGCCCTTTAGATTACCCGGAAGTTGTAAATTTTCATATTGTGTGTTCTCAAATATAAACTGGCTCAGTTTTCTTACTCGGTTTGATTGGTTCTTTTCCCGATTTTTCTTAACTAAAAGTTCGGGGTTTACATGCATTGTTTCCGGTCTCAAACTTATTTAGCAGTTAGCTTTTCAACTGCATTGTCGACGGTTTGGTGGACCATACTCCTAGGAAATCATTATAGGTAACAATGATATAACCCCACAAATGAACAGGAAATGGAGATAATCCCGAGAGAAATATGTTTCAATAATGAATATCGTAGATAAGTCATGAATATTAAGGTAAGGCATGAATGACTACCACTTGAGATGAACTAACGATAGTGCATTAGCCAAATAGTAAGCCAATCCGTAATGATTGTTGATATATTATATTCATGTAGTGCACTTGCATCTTAGTAGATATAAGGGGGAGTTATTTGCATACTCGGTCGGGACATAAGAGAGAGATGATACCTTTTAATCGAGACGTGATAAAGGGGAGTATTATGTGTTGTGTGTGAGGGACATGACATAAGGGAGGCACTTGAAGACCATGAGTGATATATATGTTTGCATTGTGATGCATTGTTTAATATGTCCAAATGAATAAGTTCTGAGGAGAGCCGCAACTCTACTCAAGAACTAGGCATGACATGTGGATTAGTGCCGAAGGGTTGAATACCTTGATATGCCTCGTCTCTAAAGATTATTCATTTGTATTGAATACAACCGAAGAGTATAGTGAAATCATTCGAAAATGAAAATGACACGGATGTGAAATTCGCCCACCCCATATAAAAGAAATGAGCGAGTGTCCATGGACGCCACTGGGTTAGTTGGGGCGGGAAAGATGTTCTGCCTAACTATACCCGAGAACATCATTGGTTGGCTAGGTGAACCATAATTGGGGATTCCGAAATAAATCATCGTAGATAATTCTTCATGAAAATGTACCCAAGGATGGAGTACAAACCCTAAGAGGATCTTGTAGAAAAGTGTAGAAATAATAAGTAAAGATTTTGAGAAATCTATTCTAGCCATTTTTTAGTAGAGACGTCACCAAGTCATGAATGACTTAATGGTCAGTTCTCTCACTTACTGAGTGTTGGCTCACCCCCTCCCAATACATTTTACATGTGTCACGGAAGAATGGAGGTGGAGAGAAAGATCTTGTACATCGGAAAGTAGCTCCAGTAGAGCAAGTTACCAACGTAGAACTCCTCAAAAAAATGGGTATGTTGATTTTCAATTAAGTAAATCATGCTTTTCCCGCAAGTTTTAAACAATTCTACTTTTGAGGAGTAAACCTTTGTAAAAATTTTAGTTTCCACTGAGAAAAAAAAAAGAAAAATTTATTCTAAACCTTAGTATTGTTGGTTCTACTTCGGTGAAGGTACCCACCATTGTAGTATCGGAAGTGTCACACCTCGACTCGGTTTGGATGGTCAGGACCTATGAACAACCTGCCACTACTCTTGGTACTATAACTGTCACTACCATCATAGTCTCGTCAGGAATGAAGCGTAAATAAAATACTTTAAAATTATTTCAAGAAAATATTTTTCCATAAACATATTAGAATATTATTAAAGCATAAAAAGTACCATGCAGCTAAATCTTCACAATCATTCATCTTCATGATTTCTTAAAATGGTTTAAGGGAGTGGTGAGTTAACTCTTTTAAGTAGACATGGGTCTGATCCCTTATCAGTCCTCAATACCTTCTCTAATATTGTATCAGAGCTAATGGGTTCGCACCTGTACTCGACCCGAGATCGGAAACCCGGCTTGTGGTCTACTTGAGTTGGATGGAGAAGAAAAAAATACCCAACTCGAGGTGATTGTCCCCCTCGTTTGAGACCGGAAGGGGAATACCCGACTCGTAAATAGGTATTAAGGGCGGGTATTGAGAATTGCATGTGGCAAGTGGAACCACGTTGCACTTGAGGGCGGGTGTTGAGAATATAATCTCACATTAGATAAAATAGAGAAGTGTTGTGGGCTTATAAGGTTAGAAAGGTACCGCTACTTATAAGTTATGGCTTTTAAGTAGACATGGGTCCGACGCCTTATCAATCCACAATACCTTCTCTAATAAAGAGTGGGAATAAGGTAAGTATACAAGGGTTCAATTGGAATGGATCACACATCCATAGATTTATGTCATACTTCTTTTATGAGTTTGTTTTAGACAAACAATCAAACACACTTTTTCAACAGATGGATCATTCAGTTGCAAAACAGACCCTTATGAGATTACTACCTCGAACTATCCTACTAGTGTCCCGGAGAGTATTTACTGTCCACCCTGGTAAGAGGCTATAACCTCTAACACATTGTCTATTTGAGCATCTTTACCTAACTGCCAAACATCTTTATACTTTTGTCTGCTATAGAGGGACGAGACCTCATTCCGCTTACTTCTGGTCTCAATGTGCATGAAGCTCTATAGCTCCATGACATACTGAACCATCATTTATTCCTTTGTACTAACCTTATTGTTCAGCAACCCTTAGAATAAATACTACTACTGTAACGGATGTCTTCTTGATTCTGTATGAATACAACAACAAATAATAGTATTTTGGTCAAGATCTTTCTGTTTGTGCTACAGGTCCAATGGGTTACAACTCGACTACAACTCAGTAGCTTAAACGCACACATATTATCCATTTGTGATAACTTTATTATCATACTCATAAATCAAAATTTTTTTATGGAACTGAACTTATTTCCATTGGTCTTGTGCTCATTGTACGAAATTTTTAAATATATCATTAGCCCCACTTCTCTTTTAAAATCGTGGCCTTGGTACTACTAGAACAATATGAGTACTATAGGTAAATGCTTAATTCTCTCAACAAATAACTCCCAAATTTTATTTTAAGCTATTTCACATAGATAAGTGAAATTATTTATAGGAAATAAGCTTTAATCTCATGTATTATGAAGGTTAGTTTATCACCCCAACGGAGCATGATGTCGGAAATCCCACTCACTCAAGATTTGTGACTTGGTCGACTCGTATGAATTTCCAATGTCTCCGAACGGTCTCACAGTTGTAAGTAATAGGTTTTATTTTCACACCTACATTATCACTTATAATAAACTCATCAAATATCTTAATTTTCTAAATAGATCCTTATGTATTCTTTCATTTATATAGAAGTACCTAATTTTATTTTATTAGCAATTAATTCCCGATTATTTGTCATATGTTCTTAAATTTTCTTTATTTACATATTTATCTCGATATAATTTTATTTAAAAATAAAATTATCCAAATTTCTAAATAAATTCTTGTATTTATTTTTAATTGTAATTAAATTTCTAAAATTTATTTTTAATTACAATTAAATCCTTAAAATCATCTTATTTATAAATTGACCCTCAATTTATACTAATTTCACAAAAATCCTCAATTCGCCAAAATTTTTTTCTTACTCGCCTTCTCTTCACCTAATCTCTTTTAAAAATTGCTCTCACTTTCTTCATCTTGTTCTCCTTGAAGAGGTAGTAGAGAAGTTGCATTATCCGAGTAATACGAGCTAATTCTAAAGAGCTACAATTTCATTACTTCCTTTAATTCGCATCTCACCTTCAGATAATATGTTCGGGTCTCTTCACCCATCGTTAAGATTTTCTCCGTTACTTTAATTTGATCATTATTTCAAGTCACTACACAAATAAAGGGAAGTAGATTATTGATATGTTTTCTCCAAATCCAAAGTAACACTTCAGTTGTCTAACATCTCTTCCTATCCCCATAGCTTCTTCAGGACTCACAAAAATCACTTCAAGGATCGTGGTTGAGATCAATCTCAACTTCAAAAGAATAATTTTCTTATCCCCTTGAATTTTGGTCTAATTAACCTGGAATTAAAGTAATGAATTTCTAGACCCTACTGGTTCAATCAAATAGAGAGAGAAATTGTAAGTGAATTTAACCATTTACAATAATATTTTAGGCGAACCTTCGTACCAACGTGATCGACCAATTATAACATATGAGTCGGATCAGTTCTCGTTGATTTTATATTGGGATCTTATTAATAAAAAATTAATTAGCACATATATATTAGTTATAGTTCATTCAATTTCTTGGACCTGCATAAAGTGCAAATGAAAAAGAAAGGGAGAAGAAAAACAAAACCCTCCTGAGTAAAGCCACTGATGGTATTGTTTTTTCGAAGTGTTCATCCGTCTAGACAATGACATGAAGGTGAGTGAAGATCATCGTTGGGGAAGCTTTTCCTTTTCCACAAGCAAATACTGAGAAAAAGGCATTGATTCACCGGATCATGGCTCTCTCTTTACCATATAAGATCACTTTTGAAAAGATGGGAAGAAGGAAGATGAATAAAAGTCGCTTAACTAGACACACTTGCAGTGCTGAGTAATTATTACGCAGAAAGTAAGGTGATATAAAGGGAAAGAAGGAGAAAATAAAAGAGTAAAGTCCATTTAATAATCCAAAATGGAAAGATGGTAGATGATTGCCTTAATTCAAAATTTAACACTAAGAATTTTAACACCAACCAAATGAGTTAGAATAATTATTTTATCTTGTAAAATTAACTAATTATAAGGTTAAAAATTAAAATATTCAAAAAAGTGTTGTATAATTAAAAAAATGGTGGAATCACTTTTATCTTATATATATATAATATATTTTTATTTTATTTAAATTATTATTTTAATTCTAATACACTTTAAACGTTTTAATACACTTATTTTATCTAATTTTTAAACATGTAATCAATAATTATATATAAGTGTACAATTTTTTCAATCTAGAGTAATTTTTATATTTAATAAACTAAATAAGTATTGTAAGTTTATAATATTTAAAAACTTTAACTGTTTACAAATTATAATTTTTAATTAGAAATTGGCATTAACATGTATATACAATATCTTATCAAATATTATCAAAGTAAGTTACTATAAATCTATCTCGTGTTTTACACTATTATAAAAGAAAAATATATAACTCGAGTTAATTATTAATACTTGTACGATATCGAAAAATAATACCCGAATTATATATAGTTGTTAGAGTGCGAGTATTGATAATATAATAATAAATTAAATTAAATAATATTATAAATTTATAAAATTTGAAGTGTTTAACAAGTTATAAAATTTTAAAGTTGAAATAAGTATAAAATTTTATCGATATACAATATTTGTCTATTTTATATAATATCATATTCTATTAGAAACAACAATTACAAATTTGATATTTTTGATAAATAATTTGATAAATTATAAATCAAAATTTTTATTACAAATTAAGTACTGTTTAAGATTAGTAATTCTCTATAATATTGTGGGTTGATAAATATATTTATTTAAATCTTATATATTTATAATAATTCTTTATTTTATTTTATATTTTAATTTTTAATAATAACAATTTTTTCAAATATTTATTATAAGTTATAATAAAATTATGGGATTGTTAGTGTGAATTTTGGTGGGGTGTTTGTACTTTGAGATGATGTCATCACTTTAATTTCTTTACACATGGAAGATGTTTGTAAGTTTACAAAAATGATATAAGAATGATTTGATGAAACGACAGAGAAATCTTGAACTGGGAAACGGTCGACACGTGTAATTCATTGATAGGCTCATAGTCTTCTAATCCTTTTATAAATGTCTTCCCGTGATTGGCTACGATGGGAGAAAAGAATCCATTTCAGAGAGAGAGAGAGAGGGGAAGGGAGAGAGGCAAAAGAAGAAGAACGGAGAGGAAAGGAAGAGCGGAGAGCATAGTCATCGTAGCCACATCGAGGCGGGAGAGAGAGATCAATGGCGCCAGTGGGATTACCGCCAGGGTTCAGGTTCCATCCGACGGACGAGGAGCTGGTGAACTACTACCTCAAACGGAAAATCATCGGTCTAGAGATCGAACTGGATATCATCCCCGAGGTCGACCTCTACAAATGCGAACCTTGGGAGCTTGCTGGTAAATTTAAATCTAACCGATAGAAGAACGAACTCCCTTTCTATTCAATGCAAAATCCACCAATTCTTTCGTCGGAAATGAGGATCACGTTGAAACTGAGTAAATCATCCATCCATGATACTCGAATTAGGGTTTTGCTTGAAAGTTTTATCCATCCTTACACTGTTGAATGGCAGATAAGTCGTTCCTACCAAGTAAGGACTTGGAGTGGTACTTCTTCGGGCCTCGAGACCGAAAGTACCCGAATGGGTTCAGGACTAACCGGGCCACGCAGGCTGGGTACTGGAAGTCGACAGGGAAGGATCGGAGGGTGATGTGCCAGAGTCGAGCCATCGGCATGAAGAAGACGTTGGTCTACTACAGAGGCCGAGCCCCGCAGGGGATAAGGACTGGTTGGGTCATGCACGAATATCGCCTGGATGATAAGGAGTGCGAGGTGGACCCTGCAAGAATTCAGGTAAGTTCATCATCATGATCATATTACCTCAACTGCATCAAAGATTCATGTTTACACGAAGGAATGAAGCACCACTTTTGTGTAGCACTCATATTCCTTTCTTGCATGTAGTGGTCAAAGATATGTCGAGTGAGACAAAATAATCCAATTGTTCTTTCCTTTTGTCTTCCCTAATAAGACAAAAGGAATATTAACCCTAAATAAAGGCTAAATTTTGGCCCTATAGGAGTCCTACGCACTCTGCCGCGTCTTCAAGAAGAACGGCAACTGCTCCGAGGTCGAGGACCAGCAGCCGCAGTGCACTGTATCTCTGACGATGGGAAGCCCACTGCTGGGGGCCGTCAGCGACTACGAGATGATGATGGCGGCGGCCTCGCCGGAGGTACAGATTGGAGGGTCGTCGTCGTGCATCGAAGAGGAGGACAAGGACGATTCGTGGATGCAGTTCATAACCGACGACGACGATGCCTGGTACCCTTCTAGCGCTTCTTCAATGGCAGGTGGAGAGGTCGCACGGATGGCGTTTTAGCCTCCGATCGACCAAGGAAGCTGATCGTGCTGGTAAATAATCAATCTTTAAGTGGGGAAACAATATGGAGAAAAGGGTATGTACATTTTCCTCAAAATAAGCCAAATGTATGGAATTAAAAAGATGGGTCTGAAATTCTACATTCTCATGAGTAAATTGTAATTGCTAATTAAATGATCTGACATTACATTTTTCCCCTTTTTTTATTGTATTTTTAATTAGTAATTTGGGATTATCTCGTGGGCCTCCGGTGGCTGTTGTAGTGGGACAACTCGGTTTGGTGCTTGGTGGGTGATGACTTTTTCTGGGTTCTGCATATTTGACCCTTTTCTTTATTTTCAGTGATCATTTTGTTTTAATTTGTTACAATAGAAGAGAAGAAGAACTGCACTGCTCAAGGACTCGTGCAACTGCTAACAAGACATGCAAATGGAAGCAAAATCGTAAGCAGAATCATTGAGAAGGGCATTTATTCAAGAGGGGAAAAAGGATTAGGATAAGTGGGAGTCTGAACTTACAAGCAGCAGCAGAGTTGAATACCACACAGGAGCGCTTGGATTATAAGTCAAGTACATGGGGAACTCTTAGTAAAGAATCTTGGCCTTTTGCAGATGCTGAAGAGGAAGATGCACTACTTCACACAGTTGTAACTCATCAGCTAATAATTGTGGGTCAGCTAAGCTTCACCTAAAAGGGTAATAAATTGTGCATTACTTCACCTAAGCTCTTCAGTTTTGACTCACCTTCTTCAGTGGAAAATCAGTGCAAGCATGTGTTCCCCTCAAGCTACCTAATGAAAGGCCTCCCCCTCCATTGTTAGTGTTGCATCCCCTGAGATGAGTATGTCTCCTAAAGGAGCAGTTTGGGTGCTATAAACAGACACGGGCTATCTGTGCCTGCTGGCTGCTGGGGCTGGTATTCTCTGTTGATTTCACCTCATTCTCTGATGCACACCTCTTGTACGGCATGAATCCTCTCTGCCCCTTCCTTGACTCAAAATGTTTGTTGCCATCTACTACACTCCTCTCCAGGGACTGCCCTCCATTTGTGCAGATCCCAGTAGTTGCTCCTTGGCCTGGAGGGGAATTACATGGAGCCAAGTATATAAATGGTGGATACTGACATTGTGGCCAATGCTGAGATGAACCATTATGAGAGGATTGCACAGAGCCCAATGGGATGGGAACACCGTAGATCTTCCCCAGTGATAATTGGATGTCTTGGTTTTCATTTAATGGTGATGATTCATCCTCATCCAGCTTGTTATGATGATCCTCTATTGTCAAGTTCTCTTTACCTCTGCAGGTATCTCGAGGCATTGGTTTTTCTAGTTGGGTAATCATAACAGTCCTCCCAAAGAGTTTGATAGCTGTCAGAGAAGCATTTATGCTTCCAATTGCATCTGGCAGTGAGTTCTTTGGTTTTGAGTCACAAACCTGAAAAACCAGGGAACGTTTAAGAATAGAGAGAGTAAAGCAAATAAAACAGTATAGGATGTGTGGAAGAGAAAACTCACTGTTGAAGGTAATTTCCTTCTGGTAGATCTCAAATACCTATTTCCAAATCCATCATCTACATGTGCTTTGCTCAACTTCTCTGCTGCCATTATGCTGATACGGGGCTGATCAGTAGTACATGAGGTTGGTGAACATGACCCACTTTGCTGCTGCCCTTGCCCTTCAGAATAAATGGAAGAGAAAACTGAACTTGGAGAGCCAGTCTCTTTATCCAAGCTTGACAGGATCGGAGAATGAGACCCCTCTGATTGATACGAGCATGAAGTTCCTTTAGCATCAAGGTATTTTCGAGGGTATGGATGAATTGGTTTCCTCTTTGGCCTAGGGGGAGGGATCTCAACTGCTGAAACAGAAGCATCTGGATTTCCATCTAATCCACGAGTCACCTGAAATGAAATTTCATTGAAGAAGAAAAAAAGGAATTACAAAATTGTAGATTGAAAACCACAGTCCAGATGTCAAGAAAACAAATGCAGATTTTGCATACCATGAGGCCTCTAAATAAAGATAGATAGATTTCAAGATAAAGCGAGTTTCATTTAAAAGCAGTGAAGATCACATTTTGAGGCTCCACCTTTGAGAAGAACTTCTGGGCATGACTTCGAATTTGGACTGCAGTCTTGGTTCCCACATGTTCTGCAAGAGAAATGTGATCCAACCAGTGTCACCACAACTCCAACCAAGAAAAAAAGAACAACAACATCAACCCCAATGTCACAGCCAGATAACTTGAGTTAGAAATTACCTTCTATCTGACGCCAGCCACGACCATAGAGCTTTATAGCCTCAAGAAACCTCTCATGTTCTTCTTCGGTCCATTTCTCTCGCTGTTTGGTGATGGTATAGGGCTTCCTCGTCTAAACCAGGCAAAATGAAAGATTGATATAGTAATGGAGAACAACCATGGAAAATGGGAAAATTATATCACCAACTGATGAGTGTAGAAGCTTGCAGCTTAGAAAGCAACCTTGGGTGCAGCCTCATTTGCAAAGGAACAAATATCCTTGGTCTGGTCCGTGTTGGAAGCTGTGGAAGTTGTTGTGCCCTCATTTTGGTCCTGCTCACATATGAGAAAAGAGTCTTCAGTTCAGCATTTACTTTTCTAGAGTCAAGAATCTAGATGACCAAAATGGAAAGAGTTGGACCAGTTTAAAATTTCACTTGGCTCTTAATATCTACCACTTTGGAGTGTAAAGTCCATAGCAGAAAAGGAGATATGAAAGTAGTTTTCAATTCACTGAAGATTTATACCATCAAACTGCATAAAAGTAGACTACTAGTTATATGAAATCAGCTATGGTCCCCCTACCCAACTGACCAGATGGGCACATTGATAAGTAAATGTAATCAGAGCCAAATCTGAGGCTCATTCCCAGTGATATAATCAATCAACCACTTTAGAGATAGTCAAGTTATGACAGTTGGATCATGTGGATAAGACATAGAAGTACCTGAACTGACATTCTGAAGAATCAAGAATGTCTTCTTTTTTTCTGCAATAGAACACAAAACCACCATGAATTAGCAAGATCCTGCTACCACTTCCCAACAGTAAATCAATAACCCCTCCTCTTAATTTTGCAAGTAAAAACAACCAAATCCTTCAGAGCCGAGCAGTGGAAGGCTTCGGATAATCTGGAAGAATCTATGCCCAATAAGAATATTTATCTTTCCCAAATCACTTTGGAGAAAAGAGGCTGCACTACATGCACAAAGTCGGCCAAATTTCCTACTCACTAGCAAGAATAATCAATAAACAGTGCAAAGGTACTATAGATCCAATGTCTGTAAGGGAACAATAAATCATCAACTCACCGCAGTAAATGAAAACCTGGAAATGGATCCCAGGGAAGCAAAATCTGAGCTTTCTTCCCCGAATCTCCTTTCAAGGACAAGATTGTCTCCAAACTAGAATAAGAGGGGCCTGAGTGATAAAATTCCCGAGAAAATTTTCTAATTAGGAACACAAGTGAGAGAGGAGCGAAACCAAGAAGCCCTGAGGAGGAGCAGAGAAGCTAAAGAGGAAAAAGAAATATGCAGAGTACAATGGAAGGGAGAGGGATATGGAGAGAAGAGTAGGAAGATTTGAGAATAAAAGGAGACGATGCCACATAGGATGAAACCTCCCTCCCTCAATTTTTAGGGGGAAAAAAAGACGGCAAGGGGAGTCAAGAAGGCGTGAGCATCTTGTGGCTGAGAATCCACCTGTCCTGTGACACGTGTCTCTCTTGGACCACCTTGTCCAACCCTTCCTTCCCCTTGTTTTCTTCCCCTTATCTCATATTATCTGTAGCAATATTCTATTTACTATAGCAAATTTATATATTAATTATTTTCTATTTATATTATAAGGGTATAAAAGAGATATTACATATTTGAGTGGGACGGCAAATTATATATTTTCTGAATATATTTTTTATCCTTAATTTATATTGTTTTTTAATCCTTATTTTGTACAAATCATGTTTTTTTATATTGTTTACTTTTACTGTGTGCTCGTTGGTTGGTCGGTGGTGGGCCCTGGTACTCACGCGCCCGCGCGAGTATGGAAAGGTTACTACTCGCTCTCCCCACCATGAGTTGGGTTACGGCGACACCTAACTACTTTAACGGAAACGTAAAGTGCAAAAAGTGGTTGCTGACTCACGTTTACTCTCCGTTTCTTTCATCCCCCTAATTATTTACCACATTTGATGATGGGAGTAGTACATAACGTGATCTTGACCTTCAGCTGTGTTCCACGGGTCACTAACTTAGTCAACTAACACATGATCGAGTACCTTCAACAATCCCACGGGTAAGTTGATAATAAATGTTAGATTTTGTTGAAATTTCGAAATTCTTTGCATTGGGAATTGGTATGGATGAATGGTACTCGATCAATGTTTACTTCATATTTGATATACGTATTATCAGAACTTTAGGGTTAGATATTAGATTATTTGTACGTATTCGACTTTTTGTATTTGGATATATTTGAACTATTACCCGATATTTCTTATTAATATAGGTTGGATTAGTTCAGATTTTTTTGCATAAAGTTAATATTTAGATCTATTTATAATAAATTAAATTAAAATAATAATACAAACCAGTTAAAACCAACGAAAATTATCAATAAATATTAAAATACTGATATATTTTTCTTATATTCTATTTAAATATTGTTAAATTATTTTCATATTATTTAAATATAATTTATTATCTATTAAAATTATATTAAAACCAAAATAGACGAATTGACACAAGTTAATATACACAATTTCCAACATATATTACCAATAGAAATTAGTCTATTAATATACTACTAAATTTCATTAATTTTTATTTACATAAATATATTAGGATATTACTATATTTCACTCAAATTATATTTAAATATTATTAGATTTTATTTATATCATTTAAATTTATTATATCTATTTATATAAATAATTTATTAAACATATATAAACACATTATATTATACACATATTTAATCAATTATTATAATAATATTATACACATTATCTATCTATCAATTCTTATATTATCATATTTAATTTATTTTCAAATTTTTGATATTCTCTCTATATTTTTTCTTTAAATAATTTAAATATATTTCTTATTTTTAGCATATTTATTCATTTTAAACTTAAATTTAAGATATAATTCATTTATTTCTCAATCGGTTTCATTCTACCACACATCTTTTTTATTTAAAATCTCTTATTTTTAAAATTTTTATTTTATACATCCTAATTCTAATTCTGATCGGTTCAACTTAAATTACTTTTTTTTATACACAACACAAAATTGGTCAATCACTATATACATTCTTTATTTAGCTATCTCAGTACATTTTTTACATTTGATTTTTTTTACCTTTAATAGATTTTATTTATTTACTACTACACTTAAATTTGCAGGAAATAATAGATAATAAATTAAATTAAAGTAAAAAATTTGCACAAATTAAGAGAAATAAGTCAAACGAAAATCCTATTTACATAATGTTATATTTTCATTATGTACGACTAAATTTATTCCAATATTCCATTATCTACTTTTTTTTATTTAATGTTGAATTTAAGATATATTAAATTAGACTAGATTAAATAAATTATTAAAAATAAAATCGACATTTTCAAAATTTTATGAGATTTGAATGGTATAAAATAATACACTAACTAATAAATTAGTAAATCTAACTATTTAAAACCATATATCAAATTTATATAGCGTGTAAATTTGAGTACAAATAAATAATAAATTAAATTAAAATTATATTAATTAATGTTGATGAATTCAAGTTTGTGGTTATAATTTGTTTCGTTAAAAAGATAATGTAATACCACTTGATAAAAGAGAATAAACTCGTGACTGATTTTGAAGGTCAAGAATTTCGGATGTCCCATGGGTCGTTATTTTCAGCGTTCCAACCTACTCTTAGGCCAAACATATATATATATATATATATATACAGTTTTCTTCAACCTTTTTCTCTACTGAGCGAGTACACTTGATATTTAAATATAGAAATATCTCGGTCCATATAATAATAATATTTGAAATTTCTTATATTTTTAAAGCTTCGTACAAATAAATCAATTAAATAAAGTTGAAGGGAAAAATCGAAAAATATCTTCGACCACTTAAAAAGGACGTACAGACAGGACAAACACACGGTTCATTGCCAGGTGGCATATCTAGTGGACTAAAAAACTCACACATTTATGTTTATATATATATATATACATAGAGCATTTAATGAAAGTTGGGAGGATGACTTGATGTATATGCGCTGGCGGGTTGGCAGCTTTCGCTACTGGTCCGTAACCTGTGGTCCCAAGACGGAGTTGTCCGCCGCGGCCCCGCTCCACTTTTATATAATGTATATGCACAAACACGTGACATTACATAATCTTATGTGAAGGAAATAAAATGGAAATTTAAGGATGTTTGGATGTGTTATTATTTTGGAAAATTTTATTGGTAGGAATTAACAAAATAATTTTGACACCGTTCATCCTAAATCAAGAAAAAATTAGATATGAATTGGATAACTTCATTTATTTTTTGTTTCCATAGATATTAATTATAATTAAGTTTATTTTTAGCTAAGTGCCTAATTAAATTAGAGTTGGATTTACAAGAATAAGAACTAATTCAAATGTAGGATTTATGTGTAATATTCTTTCATCCGAAATTTATTATTTAAACTCGAATAAATTCAAATTTTAAGTTTGTATGAGAGTATAAATACAATTAAATAATTTAGGTATTTTAAACTTTATAAACACGAATTTAAACTAAATACAAAATACATGAATTAAAAATATCAAATTTTGATTTAGTTATTTTAACTTAATAATAAAAATATTTGAATTCATGTTTATTTGAACTAAATTTAACACAAATTTTAGAATACCCAAACTAATTATGGACGGATTAATGAATAGATACGAATTTAATTTAATTTCGAATTAAATTAAAATATTGAATTCAAATACAATATATATGTTCTATATAAAATTATAATTAAAATTAAAATAATTTATCAATTAGAATGTAAAATTATAAGATGATTATATAATATTAAATTGAGATCTAATAAGAATTTTATTTGAATGGCTAATTAGATAGCCCTATGATTTATTATGTACTTTAGCATTAATGCCATAATCTCTTTTCGCTCACTTTAAATTTGTCCACCGGTCCCTTTAATTACGGTAGAGAGGGGCAACCTAAGATAATGATACGCATGTGTTATTGGCCCTACGTCACATGACCATTCTCCTCAAGTAATGTGAATGAATAGGGTTGTGCCTTTAATTTATAGAACTATCCCTAGAAAATGTTTACTAGAAAATTTATAAGTTTTAATTCATAAAATACTTTAAATTATGTATTTACAATATTTTTCTAAAATTATTAAAAAATTATATATTTACATTAGTCATAGGAGCAAATGGATAAAAGGGTCTTTCTGGATTACATTACCCGTTCTTTGCCACAAGATCCGGATATGGTGTCTGTTTGGAATGGAGGAATTCCAGCTGATATTGTTCTTTAATCCATTCCCTTTATTTTCCCTAAAACCCTCCAACCAAACTCGGCTTTTCTTAGATCAGCTTTCACATGTTTATGCTTCAATTGTATGGCGACATATGTGACACGTCGGACTCAAGAGAAACAGATACCCATGAAATATAAGTTATATATAGTGTTCCCCTAGACATGCCTTTTTAATGTAATTTCTCTCATTTTTCTATCCTTTAATATGGACCGTGTATCACAAATTCATTGAATATGCATATGCATGACATGATTCATGTACCAATTAAAAAGCAAAATCACATACAACTTCATTATTGTAAATAATATGTCATTTTGGGGTCCGACAATAAAGTCCTGGCCCATCAAAGTTAGAACTCCGTTCATATTATAGTAAAATATATTATTAAGTATAATTTACTTTATTATTTTTTAGTTAATATTATATTAACTAATATTAAGAATAAAATTTTATATTTAATAAAATAGAGAAGTATTATTTATTTCTAAAATTATAAATATTTCACTAACTATAAATAATTATTTTTAAATAAATATGTGTTTAACCAATTATTAATATTAAAGTCAGTGCTCACACTCGTACTTAACCCGATATTATAAACTCAACTTTTAAAATTTTCGATTATAAAAAATAAATAGGTAACTTGAGTTATTGTTACCATTCACCTAATACAATAATAATTATAATCGACTTATATACAGTTATTTTATACCTTTATCTCGGTACACATTAACTTTATACAAATTATAAAATTATTATTAAAATAACCAAAATTTCGTGTAATTAGAAATTGATTAATTTCAATTTAAAATATAGTTTTTTTATAAATATAATTTTATATTTAATAAAATAGAAAATATTATAAAATTATAAATATTTAAAAATTTTAAATAAATATTAGTTTAAACTTTTATCGTTAAATAATAAATTTTCACTGATCAATTAATCTCACAAAATTCAATTATAATAAAAATATAAAATTTAAGAATATTATTCCAAGTTATTCAGAAAGTAAGGAATAATACCCAAACTTTCCGTCTCCACCACCCAATAAATATCCGACAATCAATCACCTTTTTCGATTGGTCAAGGTAGTAGACGACCAACAGCCTTTCGCTATCCTTCCAGAACATTCATGTTCCCACGTTGCGGGTTGCGGATCTCCAAGTAGCTCCGTGTACTCTGGATTCCCATAAGACGTGAATCATACTATACATGGAGATTTATAAATATTATAATATTTTAATGTTGAAATTAGAAAATATAATAGTAACGGACACATATTTATTTAAATGTACAAAAGAAAATATTATTAATTAATATATATAATTGTAAAAAGAATATAAAAAAATAAAAAGAGTATTCTAAAAAATATAGAACAAATTTTCGCGTATAATTAAAAAAGAATTTAATAATTTAGATTACCACTCAATCGAGTGGTCCAATGAACCATGTTGGGGTCGAATTTCTCGTACATGATCCAAGTCCAATCCTCTAGACCAAAAACGGGGTACGAGTCAGGTCCAAAAGGACCCGTACCGACCGGATCAATTGGTATGCCTAGTCTAATGGAGCAGGTGGCAGTCTTTTCATATACAACCATGTGTGTAATCAACGCGCGGTAGGGGCGGCCCATAGGCCAGAGGGGATTCTGCTATACCCGATTGCACCACCTCGACAAAGAAATTCTACGAGGCATCTGTGGGTTCCACCGAGAGATTTTTCATTAAAAAATGTAAACTAATTCCGCCAAAAAATTACGGACCACGTGTTTGTCCAATGGTGGGGGAGATGAGGTCGAGTGACACTTAGTTGGGCCAAGAATCGAGCACCTGCCACGTGTCATACAAATATGTGGTGGGCATATAAGAGCTTTTTAATATTATCACAAAAAATTTAATACCTTAATTATCAATATTATGATATTTACTCTATAAAATGATATGGTTTCAACAATTAGTATAATTTATCATTTCAAATAACTAAAAATTTTCAAATCAAAACTAATTCACCGTACACATTAATTTTTATCCAGGTTTGTGTACATATAATAGCTTCATTAGTATTAGGTTTTAGTCGCCTTGGAATTGGACACATAACACTTCCTGCAACTGTACTAACCGTGATAACGAATATATCACTTGCCCTATTTGCTAAAATATATATAATATATATATTCGGAAATTTACCTTCCACATTAAATCTGTCTTCATAAAGTATAATTGCTTAATCTTAATATAAATTAAATTCTAATTTCGATAACCTTTTTTTATTTTTCTTAATAATTTCATATTTGTAGAAATAATTTATGATACTTTTCAAATTTGACTGACCTTCACAAACAATGTGATCTTTTGAACTCTCACCAATAAACCTATTTTTATTCTTTAAATATTCTGCAAACAATTCTTTCAATAGACTAACAATATTCTCTATATCACTTATAGCCACTTTAGGAATTTCTTGATTAAAAACATATTACACACCGGACACCTTCCACCTAAGAGTAACCTCTAAAATGTTATTTATCCTCTATTAATATTTCTTAAGCTTAGTCATCATTTCATATGCCATATTCTCAATATTCAACTCCATAACACATCCCTACCATCACAACAATTTTTATGACACAAATAATTAATAAATATATATTAACATGAAATATTTCATACCATATTTAGTATCATAAAATATGTTGGTGACCTCATTAAACATACTTAACTTTTTAAGTTTTTTTTGTCATTATCCAATCAAGTTCATTGACAAATATCTATATTTATAATCACACAATTTTAACTCAAAAAATATATTTTTATATTTTAATATAAAAAAAGTTGAATTACAATTTATTTTACAATCTAAAATAAGCTTATTACTTATTTTAATTTATAGTTGACAAGCCGTCTCAAAATTTTTCACTTCTTGGTAAGTTCTAGTGTTACAAAACCTGATATAACAATAATGCTAAAAATTTGGGATTATTGAATTGAAAATGAAGCTAGGGTGGATCAGTTAGAGAACTAAATTTTAGTGATTCTTAACCTAAATATATAAAGATGTTATGAAAATATGCTTAGTGGAATCAGTCAAATAACATACCGAAATTCGAGAATTAATTAAATTATATATGTGCCACTTTATGATGCATATTTAAAAATATGAGTAGTGAGGTTGATCATATAGCATACCGAGTCCTCATAATTAAATAAAAGAGATATGTACTGATATATGATGTATGTTAAAGAATATGAGTAGCAGGTGGATCATATAGCATACGCTTGAATAACAATTTACATTACATTGTTATGTGATCATATGTATGTTATTATTTTATTGGGTGGATAAGAATTGCATGGACATAACACCTATTACTAGAGTTGGCATCTACATATAAGTGAGACTGGAAGTGGAGTTACAAGGAAGAGTAATAGCTTCCAAAACTTTCCACAACCCCAAAGAGGTCTAAGCATACTTATGATTGAGGGTAGGATGAGAGGATCAAAGTATGTGAGATATTAGATAACATATCATTGACATTGCTATAAAGGGGATAATTATCGTAAGATATGCCTTGGGAGTGTGGTATATAATGCACATGGCCAGCCAATTGTGATAATGCATGCAAAATGGACAATAATAGGAGGGGAACCATCATCTCATTATGTGTTTTGAGAGTAAGGTATATAACACAAATACCCCTTCCACTCCAAGTTGTCGTGTGTGAGAATTTTGAAGATTATTATTATATATTGATAGGTGATGTGAAATGGAAAATGAGTTTACTAGATAAAATACACAATTAAAAATGATATTGTAGATAATAGAAAATGAATAACTCATAAAAGATACAAGTAATAAATTATTGAATAATAAGATAAAGATAAGTAAAGACCTGGTTGTAAGTAATGTCATGACTTGATGTCAGCAAATATATTAACTAAATTATAAGCTTATCATCTCCAATACATTTCATGTGTGCATATGAGAATTGAGTAGTATTCACCAAGTCATTTTAGACAACCACACCTAATTGATGTACAAAACTTGAGATGAGTGCACAAATCTTTTTTATAATTACTTATTAGTTGTTAAATTTCCAAGAAAAAATGTATTTTATTTGTGCACACTATTTATTTATTGAAAGTTTTAAATTTATCTAAAATTTATAATTTTTTTATTATTAACCTTTATTTTGTCTATACTATTTTAGTGAAAGTAACTACAATTATAAAATTGAGTGAATGTAACGGATTGTAATTGGATCGAAGCATGACAAATCATTTTCACCTTACAAACTCATAATACATTTATATTTTATCTAATCTCACATTAATTTGTAATCATATTCTTAACACTCGCAGTTATAATATGTATACACTTGTCATTTACAATTTTTAAATTCGCTCTTAATAATTGTATACAAGTTATATATAATTCTTACAGTGTCGAGTGAAAAATAATAAATTCGAGTTAGGTATTTTTTTCTTAATACTTAATATTAAATCAAGTATGAGTAGAAACTCACTTACTATAATACTATGTGAGATTATATTACAAGGAAATAAGAGATTGAATTTATATCAACTTTAAAGTTATAACTTATAATATCTTAACTTGAGATTAATAAATATGTTAACTAAATTATAAGCTCTAACAAGTCATTTTAGACAATAAAGCCCAATAAAAGTATGAAAATCGAGAGATGTGTATAATATTTTTTGTAATTACTTATTAGTTGCTAAATTTTTAATAAAAATATATTTAATCCTGATATATTAAAAAATTTAAAATTTTATTAAATTTTATAAGGCTTTCATTTTAAATATTAAATATTTTGATATTAATTTGATAAAATACTTACAATGGTAAAATCGAGTAAATCTGATAAGTTTTTTCAATTTTATTCAAATACAAAATTTATGTATTTGATCTAATGTTATATTAATGTGAGAATCGCTATTATATACAACTTATATACACTTATTACTTATAATTTTTAAATTTGTAATCAATAAATATATATAAGTCGGATATAATTATTATAATATAAGTGAGAAAAAATAAACTTGAATTAGATATTTTTTATTTATACTATTCTACTAGATAAATTTTCGTACGAGTGTTAGCATACTTATTCTAATACTATATAGATAATATTATTAAATAATAAGTAATTGAATTTATATATAATTAAAAGTTATAATTTATAATTAATATATTTTTTAATTTATAAATTTATAATATTTTTTTATTTTATCAAATATATAATAATATTTCCAAAATCGTATAAATAAGTTATTATTATCTAAATATATAAACTCTACTCTACTTTTTTTAAATTAATATAAAAATTTCTTTTAAATTTCTCTTCAAATTTGACAGGATGAGTTCATCTACCCATTAAAATATACTCAACACATTTTTGGGTATTACAAGAGTAGTTCACATCCTTGATGAGATTTCCCTTTTTAGTGCTGCTAAGAATAACCACTTATAAATGCACTAAAAAAAATTAGGACCTTCCATATTAAGATCTAAGCTATCCATTAAACGTGTGGCTGGAAATTATCAATGGCGCCTAAGACTAAGAGCTCAATTAAACTCACATGCAAGTGGAAATTTTAGGGTTATACACCTTCCAAAAGCCCTGTCCATAACTTGATTGCCGTGAACATTTGCCCGGTCCAAAAGGATCGGAGACTGTTAATCGGCCCAACGGCTTTAACTTCACCTGAGTTCGGGTCCGGTTCGTATATTCAGTCCCTCAGGGTTTAGCTTCGCTGGAGAAGGTAGTGATCTCTGCCTCTCGATTATCTGCTGTCATTTCGCCCGACTCTCTTCTTGAACGAGGAAGAGGATTAGAATAACGATCAGGTTCTTCCTCTTCTCTGCTATGCTGATCAGCTGAAATGCGACTGGCTAGTTCAATCTCACGGAGATGAGGAAGCTCTGCAGGTTTATCTTCGTAAGAAATTGTATCTATGCTCTCAAAATTCAGCCGATCTCCCATGGCCCTAGCAGCACGAGTTTCGGCTCTTTTCTGGATCGTCCCACACTGTGTTCCTCGGCGATATCAGGATGTGGATTTTCGCCATTTCCATTTCGGTATTTTTCCTCGGAGATAGCTCGATTAGGAGAAACAGGTCCCGATTCCAATTGCCAGGATGTGCGTAGAGAGAATCTTTACAGAGATGCCGACAGTTTGTATAAAACTGTCATGGACAACTCCCGCCCTCACGACGCCATGGAGAACGCTCTCGATCAGGTCGGGGTTGTTCTGAGCAGCGAGCTAGTACTCGAGGTGCTTCGGAGGATCCATTTCGAGGAGAAGTTGGCTTTCAGGTTCTTCACATGGGCGGGGCGGAGGGAGTGCTATGAGCACGAGCCTGAGGCCTACAATGAGATGATGGATATTCTGTCGAGCACGAAGTACAAGACAAAGCAGTTCCAAATCGTGTGCGATTTGCTCAATTACATGAAGAGGACTGGGAAGAAGGCGGTCCCTGTTGATGTCCTCTTGGAGATGCTGAGGAATTACACGCAGAGGTATCTCACACATCTCCAGAAGTTTGCAAAGAAGAAGCGGATAAGGGTGAAGACTCAGCCCGAGATCAATGCGTTTAACTTGCTCTTAGACTCTCTCTGCAAGTGCAGTTTAGTTACAGAGGCTGAAGGATTGCTCAGGAGGATGAAGACGAAGGTCAAGCCAGACTCCAACACTTACAATATCCTCTTTTTTGGGTGGTGTCGGGTGAGGGATCCCACTCGGGGGATGAAAGTCTTGGAGGATATGATCGATATGGGACTAAAGCCTGATAATTTTACATATAACACTGCAATCGATACTTTCTGTAGGGCTGGGATGGTTGATGAGGCAGTGGAGCTCTTCAAGTTCATGCAGACTAAGGGTTCATCGATTTCCTCTCCAACTGCTAGGACTTATGCAACCATGATGGTGGCCCTTGCCCAGAATGATCGGATGGAAGACTGTTTCGGGTTTCTGCAGGACATGATCAGCAGCGGGACACTGCCTGATGTTTCAACGTACAAGGAAGTGATTGAAGGGATGTGTTCAGTGGGCAAAGTAGAGGATGCTTATAGGTTCCTTGATGAGATGGGGAAGAATGGGTACCCTCCCGATATAGTCACATACAATTGCTTCCTTAAGGTCCTGTGTGAGAGCAAGAACTGTGACGAGGCCCTTCGGCTTTATGATGGGATGACAAAATCAGGCTGCATGCCCAGTGTTCAGACATTCAATATGCTGATTGAGATGTTCTTTGGGATGAATGATCCTGATGGAGCAATTGAGGCCTGGGGTGAGATGGAGAAGAGAGGCTGTGAACGAGATCCAGAAACTTACCGTGCAATGATCGATGGGCTTTTTGGGTGCAATAAGGTGAAGGAAGCATGCTTCCTATTGGATGAGGTCATGAGGAGGGGGATGAAACTACCTTATCAGGCGTTCGATTCTTTTCTGATGGAGCTCTCGGTGACAGGCAATCTTCATGATATTCACAGGCTCTCTGAGCACATGAGAAAGTTCTACAACCCTGCTATGGCTAGACGGTTTGCGATGAATCAGAGGAGAAAGAGCATGTCCTTGAAAGGAAAGTGAGGCTTTGGTCTTGGATCTGATCCTTGATTAATGAGGATGAGATAGTTCCATCAGTATTAAACTTTCTTTCTCTGATATTGTATACTTTGTTTCTGGGGAAAAACAGGTACCATTCACTGCTCACACTCTATTCGCAAGTTATGTTAATAGCTTGAAAGATTTGACAACTTCTATACATTGCAAGAAGTTTGTCAGTAATTGCAGAAAAATATTTTGAGCAGTACCCACATGGGTGATTTGTTTTTTTTTTTTTATCCATGGATATTTAAAGGCATTAATTGAGTATATTATGATTAGTGAAGAGCTTCCATCTATTTCTTGTATAGTCATTTTATGTTTCCCCTAGTATTGGATCCTATTACTCAATAAAGTGTTGGATTCTGTTGATCAAGTGATCCAGGAATCATCCCAACTTGAGAATTCGGTAGAAATCCCAAACTTGAATTGGTTCCATATTTGCACTGATGCTGAAGCAAATAAGAATCCCGATATTGGGGGTTTTCCAAAATGAAATACATGATGTGCTTGTCAGATACTCTCATTTGTGTGCATACTTTGCATGCAGTTTCATTCATTCATGTGTTCAAATATGTGGGTTTATCTAATTCTCAATTCTAATTGCATCTATGATCATTGTTTGGTTTGAGATTGTACTGTTTGTTAACTATTTTACTACCTTATTGTAAGGACTAAAACTTCATAAATATAGAAGTTAATGTGTCTCTTGATCACTTTTCACTTTCCAAATAACAAAAAACATGTTGGCAATATCAACAGATTAATTTCATGTTTTGCTTCAATTCCTTCTGTTCTCGTTGGCAGGAGAAGAATTAGAACAAGATAAAAGAGAGTGAGATACTGAAAAATGGAGCAGAGTTGAGGGAGAAAATGGGAGAATAAGAAGAGGAGAGACAAATGAAGATAACCAGATGAGAGGGCTTCTGAGAGGAAAGATGGTGATCAATCTAGTATTTCAAAAATCTACTAATTACATCCATAGTCATTTCCTGTTCTCTCTGGTTCTCTTCTTTTCGTCTCTCGCTAGCTCCATTGATGCATTTCATTGCAGGCTCTGTTTTCTGCAGCAGAAACAAAGCATCAAGCTTGCTATGAAATCAGAGTTGTCTTCCCACCGTAAGTTTAATTTCTCCTGAAATCCTTGAAAAACAAAGCATCATATATTATTTCCCTTTAGTTCAATGAAAACTTACTTTATTCCACTTCTATTTAAGGATATGGCTCTATGGTTGACCTTTCTTCACACTTGCTATTCTCTGTGAGAGTGCAGGTGGGTATGAACATGTCCGCTCCCCAGTTAAGAGCCTTATTGTCTTATATGTATCTAAAACAAAATCTTTGTTAAGGATATCGCTCTATGGTTGGCCTTTCTTCACACTTGATATTTTCTGTGAGAGTGCAGGTGAGTATGACCATGTCCACTCCCCAGTTGAGATTTTTTGTCTTATATGTATCTAAGACTAAGACTTTGTTTCATCATCTAAAGGATTATGTGATTAGTTCAGCTTAAGTTGATTAATCCGAAGAAATATGATTCCACACATCTGATTGGTAATTTGTCGACTGCAAGTGGCTGCAATTCCAAGGTAATTCTGAATTTGTGGTGTCAGCGATCTGTTGCTGGATCATTTGTCTACACATTTTTAGCTCACAGTTATTAGTTTTTTATTCATCTGATTTAGAAATGGCATCCATAACGTGATGTGCTATACAATTATTCTAACTTGGATGTAATACACCATGGCATCTGCAATTGGAGCTTGTATTTTGGAAATTTGCTGATGAATATATTATGAAAACATCATCATTGTTGTAGTATTTAATTCCAAAGTTTCTGTCAACTCTTTTTTAGTAATGTTTTTTTTGACAGGCTGAAGGTACAAAATGCACATTATTGTGAGACTTGTTAAGATGACGAGTGTTCTTGTGTCAGAACCTCTCCAACGTGATACGACGCTGCGACCTTGTTTCTAGGTTAAATTTAAGGATCTCAAACTTTCTCTTCGTTTATCTAATGGGTCGATCCATCGGAAGGGACCCTGCCGGAAGCTGTGATCAGTTATGCCTCAGTGATTTCCAGCCAGATGATCTTTTCTGATCACTTCTTCAGGATCTCCAGTCGCCGCCAGAAGAAAGGCGGAAGAGAGAGCCCAGCGCCGGTAGCAGCTTGGCCCATTGTGCACATCTCCCAGAGATGGTTGAAAAGTATGGACCTCATAACTGGAACGCTATAGCCGAGAAGCTCTGAGGACGATCAGGTTACATCGATAGATATGCATAGACCCTATAGGTACATCAAATATATATATATATATATATATAATCTAATCAACATCTCTCCTTTAATCTCTAGCCTTTATACACATATTTATTATATTTATCATAATTTTATACATAAATTAAATATTAATAAAGTATAATATTTTTAAAATATAAAATTTAAATTTTAACTATCATTTTTAACTCTTTTAATTTCAATATCAATTTCATAATTACTAGTTTGTCTATTTTTTCCTCGCTAATGGACCAATTGCTTTTTGACGTCTGTTTTTAAATTGTGATCTTGACAGGACCTATCACCAAGCCCAGGAAGTTCAATTCAAAGGTTCCCAAAAGGTACAATTATTTATTCATAAAAGATTCACGCAAAAAGACAACGAAACAGTGAAGAAATCATTTGACTGGTCAATAGATGGGAGTCCTTGATTTATAATTTAAATTTAAAAATATGAATATGGATAGGAATTTTCAGTGTCTTTAACTATAATATAGGGAGAAATTAAACTTTAAACAAAATATTATTATACCAAATTAATAATCAGATAAACATAACTCACTTATCTTCATTCAATTATAAAATATTATTACCATATCCTTTTAAAAAATTACTTTCATCCGATATTAAGGATGAGCCCCAACATCCGCCAAGCCTCCAATTCGTGAAAAAAAGGTATGAACGGGATAGAGTACGAATCGCGATAATAATAATAAAAATTATCATTTTTAGTTCGAAATCATACCTTTCTCAATAGGTTTTAGTTCAGAAAATTAATAATAATAATTGATTTTTTTAAGAAATACACGCCCAGACGTCATACTTATCTCGAATCCGTATAATAATCGCTTTTAATATATATAATACTAAGCATAACACCGATATAATATAAATATTAAATAATTAAAATACTTACAAATTTTTAACAGGTAAAATTATAATTTTTACAAGAACATGAAATACCCTAAAAAAATTATATAATTGTTTAAAACTCATGTTTACATATTTACCCAATTTATAAATATTGAACATTTCATATATTTAATATTTATTGAATGGTTATGGATGGAACAGTGAATACTGTTACTTGAGTTATTATCTATTCAAAATATGTTAAATAATATGTATTTACTATAATAATTTAGATTCAAAATAAGTATACAAATAAATAAATATACATAACAAATTCACATAACGGTATTCAAATTACGCGCGTGCATAAATAAATTGATTTTATCATATTTAGTTCGAGATCGTACATTTCTTAATAATATTTAGTTCATAATAATTGCTCTTTTAAAAAAAATATCTTAAACACTCACTGCTACAACTCGACTTGATACTTCTGTCGGATCCGTATAATAACCTAATTTAACATTAACCGATTAAAATATATGAATAAAGAATTAAAGGGAAAATAGGAGAAACTCTTAAATATTTATTATATATGATTTTATTTTTATCGACTATATACTATTTATTTTATTATAATATTTATTTAATATTTTAGAATATTATTTTTATAGATTAGCATTTATCAATTTTTATTAGATCTTATATCTAATGCGCTAGTTACGTGAATAAAGAGGGAAAGTATATTGAAAAGAATTACATAAATTCAATGATTGGCATAATACTCATTTTTATATAAATTTAATATGTTTATAAAATTTAAATTCAGAAAGTGTAATTTTTATTTATATTAAATTTAATTATTTGATATACTGATAAAAGGAAAAAGGAAAAGGATCCAAAGCACAAGAAGAACAGGAGCCCATAATTTATTATTCCCTTTTCATTTTCCCTAAAAAAGTATGTTTTTTTTAAATGATTTCTTAATATTCAGTAGGGAGTCTGCCAGCTCCGTGAGAGTTACACTTTGAATGCAAATGGGCCTCACGACCGGACTGTCAGTGTCTGCCCTGTCCTTCTGTTGCTGCTGTCTTCCCACTTCGATCTGTAAAGCTTCTTACTTTGCTCTTCTTCTTCTTCAGTTTGATTCCGCTCTTCTTCTACTATGGCATGCACCATTTGATTGATGGCTGCTTTCTCCGCAGCACTCTTGTTCGACTCATAACCTTTCCGGAGGTTTAGTGGGTTGGGTTTCTTCTCTCTGAGTTTTCCGAGACTAGGGTTGTTTGTCTAAAAGTTTGGTTTTTGTTTTTCATAGTTGAAATTGTTGGTTTGAAAATGCAGGTTTCATTTCATTCTGGGACTTTGTGGAAACTGAATTTGGTGCTTGGGAAAGTTAAATGAAAGGTGGGGATTTCTGCTGTCTAATTTGACGAGGCATTTGCTATCTCATGTTTTTTAAATGATAAAACGTTAAGTTCGTTTGTATGTTTTTGAAGATAAGATACAATGTCAAAGACTTTTAGTCCTGAACTAACCCTCTTGAACCTGTAAGAACATCAATGAACACTCTTTTGAGTAGACTATTCATTATTAACAACTCAAAGACGTAAGGAATCTTGTGTTTGCCCTTTTTATTAAATTGAAACTAGATTTTCCCTTTTTATTGAATTTGAATTTTTTTTCCTTTGAATGGATCTGCTCCTTCAGGTATGGAAGATTTTGTTTTCTAGTAACTCCTTACTGGATCAGATTGCATAAATATGGCAGATGAGACCTTGCTTAATGGGATTCTAGAATTCCTGAAGAAAAACAAGCTCATCAAAGCTGAATTTGCCCTGCGCACCGAGCTCAGTAATCGCCCTGATTTAAATGGATCCCTGAGGTCACCTGACATTGAAGAAAAGCACCCCAATAAGGTGATTCATCTACAGAAAGTCAATAATTATAGTTTAAAAAATGAGTTTTTGGATCACCAAAGTGGCACCAATGCTTTTATGGAACTTGTGGTTAGAGAAGTAGAGTGCAGGCATGAAAATAATGTTTCTAAAAAGGAAAGGAAGAAGAGCGTGCTTATTAAAGATCCAGGTATGTCTACTCATACAAGTGACAAGAGCTTCAAGGTATCAAAAGGCTTGGGGGAGAGAGCGCTTGAGAGGGTTTCATGCAAGACTAACTGCAGCAATTGTAGCCCCTCTGATGAGGCTAGTAGCAGTCATAACTTCCCTGAAGTTACTATATATGAGCACCCAGTTTATTGTTCAACAGTTGTTCCTGAAGACCATAAAGATCATCATATATCGGGGCAGGAGAATATGATGTTTGCAGGGAAAAGAATGGATCAAGTCAATGCTGAAACAAAGGTTGATAAGATCTGGATGGAAGAACGAGAATATGCCAAGGATCTCAACTCTTTCAAAACTGTATTACCATTCTACCCTACAGGAGTATCAACCAGTTACATCAGCAATGAAACCAGTTCTGAGAGAAAAGATGGGAGGAAGAGAGTTGAGAATATTGATGCCAGGGCAGCAATAAAAGAGCATGTGGATGAGGTTGGTAGGGTTCTATATCTCCGGAAGTTGAAGCAAGGTTTAGACTTTGAGAATAATATAAATTTCGGTTTCACATCATTCCTGGAGAGTCGAAAGGAAGATTTACCCAGGTTACCACCGGTGAAACTCAAGTCAGAGGATAAATTGTTGACTGCTAATTGGGAAGGGAAACATGACCAAGATGGAAACAAGAATGATCTTATCAGTCTTGAAAATGACTCCCTGATTGGCTCATATCTCAATGTTCCGGTTGGACGAGATATTAAGGGTACAGGTTAGTTGCTAAGAACTAGAAACACATTCTTGGCCAAAAGAAAAGGAAAAATCTATCAACGCACTTGCTTATGTAATTTGATTGGAATCCCAGGTTTGGAGGTCAACTTCTTTGACATGCTAATTGCATTTAAGCATTTTGATTTCTTCCTTATTTTATCAACTCTGCATCTTCTGTTGATATAGTTAATCTCAGTCTAGTATTTACACATTTCTATATATTTTTCTCTAAAAATTAGGGAATTTAGGACACATTGAAAAGTCTGATTTGTTGGATTTGTGAAAAGCTTTATGATATGCAATCAAACACAACTTCTTCCTCTCTCTGTTTTGGAATCTCTTTTTTTTCAAGATGAAAAATCTAGAGCATGGAAAAGGTTTCAGAGCACTGAGTCCTCATCATTGACATGTTGTATTGTCCGACTTTAATGGGCATAATAGGTGGAAAACGAGGTAGCAATTGGCTTTCAGTGAGTCAGTATATTGCAGAGGATACTTCCGATCTAATTTCGGGTTTTGCCACAATTGGTGATGAGTTGAGTGAGTCCATCGGTTTTCCCAATGAGTATTGGGATTCTGACGAATATGAGGACGATGATGATGTTGGTTACATGAGACAGCCTATTGAAGATGAAGTCTGGTTCATGTCTCATGAAGTTGATTACCCAAGTGATGATGAGAAGGGAATTGGACACAGAAGTGGCCCAGATTCGCAAAAGAGGGAGCCAAATAGTGACATAGATGATGATGCTGATAAATCCCCATCCTCCTTGTCCAGTGAGAAGTATAATGGGCAACTGATTTGTGAGGAGCTGAATTTGATATGCAGTGAACCAGTCTGGCACGGTCTTGTTTCAGAGCCAAATGAACTCATGATGTTAACTGATGGAAAGTTCCCAAGTAGCCTCCATGGAAGACCGAGGATAGGGGACTTTTGTACTGGAGATGATCAAAGGGGCTCAGTTCGTTCAATTGGAGTAGGAATAACAGCTGATGCTGAGATTGTCAGTGACACTCAGCATTCAAGCACCTTGACAAGTACAGCTAATGGGGATGAACTTGTCAAATGGAGGAGGAGAAGCACTGATTCTTTAAGTAGTAAAGGTTTGGGGGGTGATGAGTGTGCTGCTGGTGCTGAGAGATCGCAAGATTCTTCCCCTTCTAATCTAACTAGTTTTGGGTACCCTGATAGAGAACTTGCTGCAAAGGAAGCATATGCAGTTGGTGATGATGATGCAAGAGAAGAGATCCTGGCTGATTTTATTGAGGATGAAGAGGCAGCAGCAGTGCAAGCACAAGTGAGACATATTAAAACTCAGGAGGAGGAGTTTGAAACTTTCAATCTTAAGATTGTCCACAGAAAGCATAGGCACGCATTTAATTTGGATTTGTTTGGTATCTTTACTAATCATATCTCATGGGCTTTTATATATTTGCCAATCTTGATATCCATTCTCTTATCTGTGAAGATATTATAATCTTGATCTTTGAGAAATTACAGACCTTGTTTCTCCAAATGAATCTTTTGGACTATGATGATAGTACCCGGTGGGAATTGAATATAAGAGCAAACTAAATATATAGCTTTCATTATGACTTTCATGGGTTTATAAGCTCCCTGTTGACCCTATAATTTCTCCTTCTATTGTCCTGTTTTGATCATTCCCTTCTATGTTTGTTATCAAAGGCATCCATAAGAATAGTGAGATTAAAATTGAGCTACCATCCTTACAATGCCAGAAACCTGCTATTACTTATTTACTACACAGGAGAAACTGATTTCAGTGTTCTGTTTGCGGTTGAACTCGAGAAGACATAAGATCAGAAAATTTGCAACATACAAACCCAGTGTTTCTATGTTCCATTAATTTCTCAATAAGTAAACAAAAATGAATATCTGCGAAGTGCTTGAATCCTCTATAACTGGATGGAGTTACATTTTCTTGTGTAAAAACTAGTCTTATACTTGGGGTAGAATTGATTTTACATATAATTTCCTAGTTCCATTGCTTTGTTTATCTCTGAGGGCTTATTCCTCTTACTTTTTTGTTTTCTCTATCAGGACGGGTTTTGAAGAGGACAAGAACTTCAATGTCGTGTTAAACACTGTGATAGCTGGGAGGTACCATGTAACTGAATATCTTGGATCTGCTGCATTTAGTAAAGCTGTACAGGCCCATGATCTCCAAACTGGAATGGATGTTTGTGTGAAGATCATAAAGAACAACAAAGACTTCTTTGATCAGAGCCTTGATGAGATAAAGCTTCTCAAGTATATTAACAAACATGATCCAGCAGACCAATTCCACATTCTGCGACTATATGATTATTTTTACTACCGAGTGAGTGGATCTGCTGTTTAAATGTGTACATGCATATTTCTTGATATGAATATTTTCTGGTAATTTTAGTGCATGTTTGAATGGGAACCATTTGAGTATAGCATTTTTCAATTTTTCATAATCCTTTGCATTATAAACCTGTTAGATGTTTCCTTCCAAAAATAATAATATGGCATCTCTTGGTTATTTGAAGTGCTTTAACTTTCTCATTTCTTGCATACACAACTAATTGAATATACTTTCTTCAGAAAACAGGTTCCCATGGTAGTCTGAAATATGAATCTTTTGAAGCACTATTGGATACTTTGGCAGCTTACCCTTTTGCATTCTGGTTGGAAAAGAGTATGATGGAAAACAAAAATATTTTTGCACTGTTTGTTCATTTAACATGTCTGCTGGCTATAAACTACATTTGAAATTCAATTTATAGGATGCTTCTTTTAGCTTGACATAATTTATCTTTCAATCGTTTTAATCTCTGGGGTTGTATTCATCAATCAATTACAGTACTTCTTTGGTTTCCGTAGGAGCATTTGTTGATAATATGTGAACTTCTTAAGGCAAACTTATATGAGTTTCACAAGTTCAACAGAGAATCAGGTGGAGAAGTTTATTTCACAATGCCAAGACTGCAGGTTTGTGGTTCCCCAATACTTTCCTGCTATTGTAGCCTCAAATAAGAGTGGATTAATGAACCTTTTGAATTTTATTGTAGTCCATAACAATTCAGTGTTTGGAGGCTCTTCAGTTTTTGCATGGTCTTGGGCTCATACACACTGATCTAAAGCCTGAGAATATATTGATAAAGAGTTACAGCAGGTGTGAGGTCAAAGTCATTGACTTGGGGAGTAGCTGTTTCGAAACAGACCATCACTGCTCTTACGTTCAGTCCCGATCTTATCGTGCCCCTGAAGTAATTCTTGGGTTTCCATATAATCAAAAAATCGATATTTGGTCCCTTGGTTGCATACTGGCGGAACTTTGTACTGGAAATGTGAGTTTTCTTTCCTATCATTCTGGCAGTCAAACATGGATTATCATCTTAATGATCAAGGTCGGAAGATAAATTATAGGAAGAGTTGAAATATATCCAATTGTAGTTTTATTTCTTAAAAAAATCTTACTTCATAGATAACAATGCCATGATTTTTCAAAATTTTAATGGCATAGGCTGAGCCCTTGGTTTTGAGAATTGAGATGACCATTGCATTTATCCAAAAGGCATGGAGCCCTCTGCAGTTCAATACAAGAAACCTGAAAAGAGTACTTGTGAATTCAAGTCTGCATATACATTGATAGCAAGTCTAGAGTTACTGATTTGATCTTCTTGTTCAATGCTAGGTCCTCTTTCAAAATGATTCACTAGCAACATTACTTGCTCGGGTAATTGGAATTATTGGCCCAATTGATCAAGGAATGCTTGCTAGAGGTCGAGACACATACAAATATTTCACCAAGAACCACATGCTTTACGAACGAAGCCAGGTATAAAATCTATCCTTTTTTCTTATGTAATTTTTTTTTCTTGGGAGTTCAGTGTACCATGTACCTAGACAAAATAGCTTGACTTTCTAGATGATTCAGTTAACACTCTTTCCTTCCCCTTCTTCAGGAAAGCAACAGACTGGAATATCTGATACCAAAGAGGAGCTCCCTAAGGCACCGGTTAGCAATGGGAGACCGAGGTTTTGTCGAATTTGTCTCTCATCTCCTCGATATCAACCCTGATAGACGCCCCACTGCATCAGACGCACTGAAGCACCCTTGGCTCTCTTATCCGTATGAGCCCATATCTTCATGAGAACAGAAAGAATTCTGCGTAGAAAGGAACCGAATTGTTAAAGGGATTTCCAGAAGCCGACCCTGCTGACCACCTTTTGAACCCCTCCAAAGGGTCATAAGGAGTTTCCCCTGATCATCACTTTGCTTAACCTCTGGGACTCTCTGCCTGTTGGGGTATGTGCTTCCTGCTGACCATTGTGGTGCATTACTTTGGGATTCTGTTTCGCTGGTTTTTGGCCTCTATTTTTCTTGTACATGATGTTTCTGTCATTCTTTCTTAGGATTGCTTGGTAATAGCTTGTCTGGTAGCTCTTTCCTGCTGAAATCTATCTGTTTTCCAATGTTCCTGCATTCTCTACTGAGACCAGAGACCAGAGAAATATTTACCGTTGAGGCTAAGCTGGTAATCCTTTGTCCAAGATCCTCTTTTTACCACCTGCTTGGAACAGCTCTGTTTTGAATTCAACCCATGTCATATCCTAATGGCAAATGGATGCAATAAAAAAGTTTAGGGGTGCAAAATGTGATTTTTACAAGTTTCTAGTTCTTTAATTTTTAATTTGTTAATAATTTATTATTTTAATTTCATTTCGTCTAACAATTTGGTCCCTTCGCCTCACAATTAGGCGGAATGTGTTGGATGAAATTGGAATGTTAAATTATAGCAAAAACAAAATTGAGGTATGAAACTGTTACAGGAATGTGAAATTGAAGGGTTATATTATTGAAAAATAAAAATGAGGGGTATACTTGCTAATAGGCAAAAAATTATTAGAGGACTATATGTTAAGCTAATCAAGATTATAGTGCCTCGAAGTGAAGTCTGACGATGATATGGCTGAGCTGTCAAGACGGGCCCCAATCCGCTGGCTGAGGTGGACCTCGTGGGCGTAGAGCAAAGGCCGGATCCGGAATAGAAGGCCGCCATCTTCCCTCATCATGCGTTGACATTCACTTAGGGATTCTACAGCTGTGACTCCAACGTAAATCACAGACCAACTATAATGCGACACCTGTCTACAGTTTGAAGACCAGAAACCTGCCGTGGGCGCCTCATCATCGTCATCCTCTTCTCAGTAACGCGTCCCTCTCTCCTTGTTCATTTCATTCCATTCTTCTCCGATCTGTAGCTCCAGTCTCCTCCATAAAAGCTGCAAGCGAAAACCGGTAAGAGCTCGAGGGCTCTGTGTGTTGTGTTGTGTTGTGTTGGTGCTACGAGTGCGGTGGTGGAGGATACTGATGAAGAAGGCTGTGTCGGTGGCGGTGTTCTTGTTTGTGGTGACTCTGTTCTTGGCTAGTCCGGCGAGATCCGATGCGTCGGATCACCGGTACAAGGAGGGAGATGTGGTCCCTCTCTACGCTAACAAGGTCGGGCCTTTTCACAACCCGAGGTGAGGCTACTATTCTCGTGCCACTTTGAGACTGGAACTCCATTTTTGTTTGTTTACGATTTGGCGGCATTTTCGTAATAAGTGCTTGAGTGGGATGTAGAACAGCAGAAGCTCTATTATTCAACTCTATTTCAACCGCTAGATCACGCTATTCTAAGAATTCCTCCTGTAATGCATGTAGTCAGCTTGGTTCTGTTCATGAACCTCGGTTATTCGAGCTGAGCTAGTTCATTCTTATCCTGCTAATAGAATCGATGTTACCACGAAGTGGACTACTTGAAACTTAAAATTGTATAAGCTGTAGATCACTCATTATTGCATTCCATGCTTTCTATTTATGTGAATATATTCCCTTTAAAGCATATTTCAATATCAATGTTGTTGAGTAGATTTATTGGAAGTTAAGACAACTGTATGTTTAATATGTTCAATCCTGAGACTAAGTTTATGAAAGTAGATCTTGAAGAAACTCCTGTTGGTTTGCAACTGTAATTTGTGCTAATCAAGGAGCTTGCCTTTTATGCTTCTTACTTCTATTTGAGGTTATTTAATATTGTTTGACTTTTCTCTATGCAGTGAAACGTACCGCTATTTTGATCTTCCTTTCTGCATTCCTGGTCCGTATCTGTACTCTGTTTCTTTTTTGATAGTCAATAGAGTATCTGTACTCTGTTTCAGTTTGCAGATTATTTTTTTGGCTCCTGTAAGATGGACTTTGGTTTAAGTTGTGAATAATTCCTAATTACAGATCATATGAAAGAAAAAAAGGAGGCACTTGGAGAAGTACTAAATGGAGACCGATTAGTTAGTGCTCCCTACAGATTAGACTTTCAAAAGGAAAAGGAGTCTGAGGCTGTTTGCAAGAAAAAACTGACCAAGGAAGAAGTTGCACGATTCAGATCTGCAGTCATCAAGGATTACTACTTTCAGATGTATTATGATGACTTACCCATTTGGGGTTTCATTGGAAAGGTTGACAAAGAAGGCAAGGATCCAAGTGATTACAAGTATTTTCTATACAAGCATATTCATTTTGATGTCTTCTACAATAAGGACCGTGTGATCGAGATCAATGCCCGAACTGATCCAAATTCTCTGGTAGATCTTACTGAGGACAAGGAAGTAGATGTTGAATTTATGTATACAGTGAAGTGGAAGGAAACATCAACTCCTTTTGAGAAGAGAATGGACAAATACTCTCAGTCATCTTCATTGCCCCATCATCTAGAGATCCACTGGTTCTCAATCATTAATTCATGTGTCACTGTTCTTTTATTAACTGGATTTCTTGCCACAATTCTCATGCGTGTTCTCAAGAATGATTTTGTCAAGTTAGAACCACTTTCCCTAGTACTTCATTTTACCTTTTCTTGTAGGAGCATAAGATATTTAAATTCGGTCTTGGTTCACCAACTGCATTGTTTCATTGCCAAAGGTATGCACATGATGAGGAATCGGTTGATGATCAAGAGGAGACTGGATGGAAGTACATTCATGGAGATGTATTTAGGTACCCCAAGTACAAATCTCTGTTTGCTGCTGCATTGGGTTCTGGTACCCAGCTGTTTACTCTGTGAGTATTGATACTTTGAAGTTATTCTTGAAGTGTCTGTTCTACCTTAGGAAGTAAGACAGGCTTCTCATTTCATGAAGTTTGTATGATCATGACTGCTTATATTTTGCAGTACTCTGTTCATCTTCTTATTGGCATTGGTTGGCGTGTTTTATCCCTATAACCGAGGGGCTCTATTTACTGCATTGGTTGTAATTTATGCACTCACATCAGGAATTGCTGGCTATACTTCTGCCACCTTTTACTGTCAATTAGAAGGAACAAATTGGGTAGGTAACAATGATTTCCATCATCGCTCATTGAACTATCTGTTAATCTACTTTTACGAACTAGATGTTCAACATTGTGGTGTAACAGGTTAGGAATCTACTGTTGACGGGATGCCTCTTCTGCGGGCCATTATTTCTGACATTCTGCTTCTTGAACACTGTGGCCATTGTCTATACTGCAACAGCTGCTCTTCCTTTAGGCACAATTCTAGTGATAGTTCTGATATGGACCCTTGTGACATCTCCTTTGCTGGTGTTGGGTGGGATTGCTGGAAAGAATAGTAAGGCTGAGTTCCAAGCACCCGTCCGCACCACTAAATATCCAAGAGAAATCCCACCATTACCATGGTACAGGGGGACAGTTCCTCAAATGGCTATGGCAGGGTTTCTACCGTTCAGTGCTATATATATTGAACTCTATTACATATTTGCCAGTGTTTGGGGTCATAGGATCTATACCATTTACAGCATCCTCTTCATTGTGTTCATCATTCTCTTGATAGTGACTGCATTCATCACTGTGGCACTGACGTACTTCCAACTCACGGCCGAGGATCATGAATGGTGGTGGAGGTATGTTTTTTTTTTTATTTGGGGCTGATGCCAATTTTTTTTACGGAATAGTTCTTACTCATGTTCCACTTCTCATTAATAGAATTGTAATGTCATTCTCTTCCATTCATCCATAGCATCACACTCTTTACACCTCACGGTCTACACTTACAGATGGATGACAAATCCATTTTCCCTGACTGTTCAGTGTGATCATATTTTCATGTATATAATTGCACTATTATTATGGCCATTCCCTGTTTTACTTTGGGAAATGATTTGGTGATTGAAACAGTACATAGCCTAGTATTTCAAAATGATTCATCCAAGGAGTTGTTTAGATTGAATTATGTTGAATTATCATCTAGTAGACACTTGTATCTCAACCATTCAAAAACTTGTGTGATTTTTCCTCTTTTATTTATTAACTCATTATTGATGACTTATTTCCTTTTTCTCTTTCTGGTAGATCTTTCCTCTGTGGTGGATCAACAGGCTTATTTATCTATGCATATTGCCTCTACTACTACTATGCACGCTCCGACATGTCCGGGTTCATGCAGACCTCATTTTTCTTCGGGTACATGGCATGCATCTGCTATGGCTTCTTCCTTATGCTCGGGATGGTTGGCTTTCGTGCCACCCTTCTATTTGTCCGCCACATATATCGGTCCATCAAGTGTGAGTAAGCAGCTAGTAGTCTCCATACACAAGAAGTTATACTTTTGTTCCATTATTCCCCATCATTCTACCAAGCGCAGAGAAGCTTCAAACAGCGTCCATATAGTGCCGTCTCTCTTGTAACGGGAAAATACCTCCAAGGCCTGAGCTGAGTCTTTGTTTTCACCACTTGCCTCTCGTGCCATGTATCTCTCCTGACTATTCAAAAAGTAGAGACACAACCACTATTCATTCAGGTTCTCTTTAATATGAAATTTTCACCTTGTCCCCTTTCTCTCATTATCTTGTGTGTCTTTCCTGACTCCTCTCCTCGTCACTTAATACACAGAACAGGAAATTCTAGCCACCATCTACCGGCCAAGCTTGGCCCATTATCAGCCATACTTGGCTAAACAAAGCAAGAACCAGTTACCTGCTTGCCAGCTTAGAAGTTTTTTAGGTTTAGAAGAGCACTATGACTTTGCTTGAGCATGTTTTTAGGTACTTGGCACTGCTCTAGAGCTCGTTGTTAGGTCCCTAGGATGGCAAATGTGGGTGGTCTTAATAACCTTTTCCACCATTTACCATTGGTTGCAAAAGGCTTATCAATCATGGGACATCTGTTGAATGCTCTGATGATATGTTGTCATACACTGAAGCCCTTCCACCCTATATAGTTGATTGAATAATCTAACAGTTTAGTTATCTAATTTTTCATTTATTAATACTTTTATCCCTTATCGTTATTTTTCAATAATTTAATTATATAATGTTATTATTGTCTAACACTTAGGTTTCTCAGTTTCATTTTTTAGCAACTTAGTCCTTTTAATTTTCTAATTGAGTAGAGGAGTAAAGTAGTATTAGGGTGTAAGTGAAATTAGAAGATTAAATTGTAAAAATGAATTTGAAGGATAAAATCTATAAAACATCCAAAGTCCAAACTTTGTATTTACGTAGAGAATTATTGTTGAATTACAACAGCCACCCTATCACTTTGTCACAAAATGTACTTTGTTTAATGGTTTCTTGCAGGAAGTGGTATACTTATGGGAGGGAGGTATATCGATGTGAATTGAACATACAATTTCTAGTTATTGGGTAAAGATATCATTTTTCGATTGAACTTTTGCAGTCTCGGGCATTATTAGCTTTTAGAAAAGGCAGAGAAGCTTTTGCTTCTTTTAGATCATTTAGATCTGATGCTTTGACTTTCAATTGCACCAGAAAAATCATCCCTTTTTCCATCTTAAAGTCACATCTCTCCCCCCTCACATGGCCCTGCTTCCCTCCGGCTTGTTTGGTTCTACTAGGATGTAATTACATTACATGCATTCTCCAACTTAATGAATTGGATACATCACATAACTTTAGTTATCCCTACTTCCACCCCGAAGTTCACAGAGCTATTCAAAGGCACCCTCAAATTGGGCATTCTCTCGTATCCCTCTTCCTCCTCATCTTTAGGCTTTAGGCCCTATTGTATGCCTTTCATACACTCCATTCCAAGCCATATAGCTATCTTAAATGAGATGATTGCGACAGAAGCTAACCCTACTTTAGTGAAAAGAACAGGGGGGCTATGGATCTAAAGATGCCAATCCAATGGGGGACCCTGGATCTCAGTTGATGATTGTGCCTTGTGGGCTAACTTCTTCTTCTTCTTCTCATCCCTTTCATATAATAATTTAATCTTCCTTTTTGGATATTCAGATAAACAAAGAATATATGTTTCATTAAAAGATGGAGGTTTTAGATCTAAAAGGGTAAGAGGGAGATGAGATGAGAAGAGAAGTGAGTACCATGTATTGTATATGGAAAATGAGTTACATGTCCAGATTAAAAATGATATTATTGTACCATATCTTCCATCTTAAACCCAATTAATTAGTGAGACAAAAGAATAGGAGTATGTACAAAAACAATACACACACAATATATTGGAACCTTATGTCTTGGGTAGATATTACTTCAAGTTGAGTAAAATATTCATCAAATTGTCATTTCTAGTAGAGTATTCATAATATCTTATAAAAAATAAATTGAGCAATCCATTTGGTCATCCACAATCATTTTATCTATATACCCTTAATTATAATTCTAATTCGTTATGTAACTTATTTATATTTATAAAATTTATAATTTAAAATGATTTTAAAAGATAAGATATTATTTCATTAAAAATATAACAACATATAATAAAATTTATTATAATTTTATCATGTACATTAAAATGTTTATATAAAATAACAAAGTTTGATTATTATCAATAATTAAATATTAAAATAAATACATTAAACTTATGATATAATAAATGTTCGGAATAGGACAGACATTCTTGCACTCATTAGGTTTGATCCTCATCCAAAATTTTGGATAAATTAGATTTCGGGTATCACAAAATTTACATAAAAAACAAAAGAAATCCATTCTCTCTTACCATCCTATCCCTTAGGTGTCGTTTTTTTGTTTTTTCCTGTCTTGCCCCTAAAAGTTTTCTTTTTGTTCACTTTCATCTTCATTTCTAGTCTCTAGACTCCAATGCTTTTTAATATTGCTTTTAATTGAGCCAAAGATATCATGGCTACATTTACCTTCTCACGCTTCACCTTTCATGACTGGCAAGCATATCACCTCCAACGAATTCGAGATCCAAGCAATATTGCTTTGCATACTTTTTTTTTTACGCAATATGAACATTTTTTTTTTATTATATTATAGTCAACATAATATTGAATGTTTTGAATATCCTCGTATTCTTAGGTTTGATTAATGAAATGATATGATTTTAATAACAACACTAATAGTGATTAAGGTTAAAATTCTAAATAAATTGATATAAATAGTTCAACCAAACGATTAAAATTTGATTAATATTCCGATATTATATATAATTTTTATTTTATAATATTATAATTAAAAATACTATTAATTTATAAAATTATAAATTTTCTACTATTTTAAAATTATGAATTTTAACTAAATATAAAATAAAAAATTTATCTACTCAAAATACTATTTAAAATGATATTAGAGTAATTATATTATCAAATTTGATATTATTATTCCACTCGTATTAAATCAAAATTTTTATAATTGACTTAAACCGAGAGCGGATTTAAAAAATTAAAGTTGAGAAGTGTATTTATTTTATAAATAAGTGTGTATTGAAAATATTATCCAAAATTAGATAAATTTAAAAAATATTGTACATTTAAAAATTTATAAAATTTACACTAGTTGTAATTAATAAAATTTAGGTAAATATATACTTAAATGAATCACGCTACTTTTTTAATTATTAAATAGGTGATCGATAAATAATTAATCATTTAATAAATTAATTAATCAGTTTATTAAATTAGATCATATTATATTATTGATTAATAGTTGTACTTAATAAAACTCACAAATAAAAAATTGTATGTAAATTAAGTCAAATAAAAATTTTCAATTTAAATTGAAGTATGCAGAGTGATCTTATTGGGATTAATGAAATATTGTGAATGTTCTCGGTCATTAATGCTGACCACCTGACCACCTAATATTGGAAATTCATATCACACGTTCAAATCCTTTCTTGTATATTACTTATAGCACATGGTAATAGTGGCAACTTTGGCTGGTCTTAAGGGACACAGGGTCTTTAATTTATACCACACTCTTGACAGTACTAGCTTGAACTATGCAGTGATGTTCCTCCATTGATATAAAAAGGAAATGGTCCTCTTTCATTATTTTAATAGTTGTGTGCTTTCTTGGAAACTCCATTCACCTCCATGCATATGCCATACATGCACTTTAATTTGGTTGGGTATATTTGTCTTCAAAAGCTGAGATGATCCACCAGCTACCTCCATTCTTGAGGTAATGGACTCACATGGCTATGCCCTATAGATAATAATAATATAGGGTCATCTTTTTTCCATTATTTCTCCTCTTCTTTTGTCGGGCATCCCTACCCCCTTCCTGTTTTAAAGTTTTTTTTTTAACTCTATATCATCTCCCTCATACTCCAATTACTCGGATCTGATCTGATCTGCTTATCAAACACATATATAAACTGGTTGATTACATCTCTTATTCATTCATTACACTCCATCTTAGATTTTACTTGAAAAAATAAGATAAGGAAAAAAAGGCTAGTGTCATATGGAGGAAAAGGATAAAGAGAAAAGTGAGGAAGAGATGAGAAAGACTAAAGTGAAGGAGAAAGGAAGCTAACCCACGCTCCCTTGTCTTTCCCCATCATTTTGTAATTTTCATTCATTAGGGTTTTTGCTCTTGTGGTAAAACCTAGTAAAGAATTGCCATTCACATGCAAAACCCATCACAAGTTAGTCATATATAATCAAATCGACTTGTTAAGAGATAGTATTATCTCAATCTAGATATGAGATAAAATGGGTTGTTTCCAATTAGATGGTCTTACTGTATACCCTACTCTACTCTATACCCTACTCTCTTGGCTCTATGCACATTAAGGAATTAGCCATCCTGTTGGACCCTTGTGCTCATGCGGATTGCTAGTGCCATGTCTCTAGTAAATGTACTCACATATGTGTAGGCTTGCTTCAACTACCCACCGCAGATTTGATGTTGTCCTATGCTGGTGAAATGTCTCATATGCGCTGTCTTCTAAATCGATATCGATACCGGCGATATATGGAGAGGCTGGACGATTGGTGTAAGAAAGAAGAGCTTGCTCATGAATCAAAGTGATGGAGATTGATTAGGGCAACTTTAAGCGTATGAAGGAAGCTGTGGAGTGCAACTTGGTGGATGGATACACTTGTGGTATCCATGTTTCTATTTGGTATTGGTTCGTGTGACTTAATACGTCAAAATTTAAAGGGTTTAGGCTCCGCCTTGAAAAGGGATGAAACTACTTCGATTATGAATATTACAACACTAGCAAAATTTCCATACAAAAAAATTAAGGTGTTATACTTTACATTTAACTAGTCTAACCTTCCCTTAATATCTCAATATTGTAAAAAATTATTGTGATCCCATAAATTATTCTACTTATATCTAATTAAAATTTATTAGTTATAATTATTTTTTCAAACTTATAAATTAATAATTTTTCTATATTTTATTTAATTTAATATCACATTCTCAATATTCACATTCACACTCATGCATAAATTTGTCAAATCCAATTTTAAACATATTTTTAATAACTTTATGCAAGTCGAATATTATTTTTACAAATATAATTGTGTAAAAAAAATAAAACAATAAAATCAAATTAGATATTTTTATGCATATTTGAACATATTAAAAGTGAATATTATGGTATCGGGTCGATATAGTTACGGTCCGAACTCACTATATTTAATAATGTGTGATAAAATATTATAAATTTGATAAATATAAAAACTATATTCCATTAAAATTAATTATTTATAAATAGTATAATATTTCTAATTTTATAAAACCATAACATATATTTTCAACAAAAGTTAAGTTGATAAATTATTTAACTCATATTTATTTAAAATAAATAAATAGTACAAATATATTATTTTTAATCTTATAATTATATAAAATTTCTCTATTTTATTTAATTTATAATAATACTTTTTAAAATTGACAATTTATATTAACTCTATTAATTTCACATTACAATTATTCTCAACAAATATTGATCATGCACGAGTACTAAATATGAAACTCGGAGTGATGTATTTTTTAAAAATATTTGTATACATTACAAGCCATATTTTTAGTATTAAATGTGAACCAACAAACTCTATTACAATTTGAGAAGTTATTTTAGATGGACAATTAATTTTACCCGTATATAATTTAAATATATTATTTATAATTATTGAAATATTTATACGCTTACCCTATTTATATATTATAAATTTTATATAATTTAAGATAATATTCTCAAAATATAAGTTTACGTTAAATGGTTGAATATAATATAAATTTATTTAACATTAAATACTTAATTACCATTAAAAATAATTAGATATTACTAGAAATTATATTGATGAGAGCTGCATCTCAATCTTAGAGGGGCAATATTATAATATACCATATGCCATTAGTACCATTGAGAAGAGAACAAAATGAGGAAATTGAGAGGACACTGATGGGATTGGTGTCTTTGTATGTAGTCATGAACATGAGGTGCCTCCTTGCCTTCTCCAATGGCTTCTTCATCACTGAACAAAGAAATCAGCCTCAAGAAGAAAACAATAATGTCATACTCCACATAGATCCAATATAGAGTGTAGTTTAATCATCAAATCTATATTGATAGAATACCCAATATTACTATATTATTTCATTTCAAACTCCCTAAAACCAATCTTATCACATCTTATTAAGTTTAATTACCCTTTTAAAGTCTTGCCCATGAGCATCATTTCTAGATCTACACATCCTATTACAAAATTAAAAAAAAGGGAACAAATCCTCAAAAGCCAAGATGGGTAAGTAAGGACCCATCTAGACAAGAAATGTACATGCAATAATACATGGATTCTATGCATACTTGCATACATGTGCAATGGATATGGTTATTTTGGGTGTAATAAAAGCAAGTGAATGAATGCATTTGGTACGAAAATGACAATGGAAACTTGTGAAGTGATAATATGGTGAAGAAAATAAAGACAAGGGTGGGAGGCTTGGGGAGGGAGGTAAGGGGACCACCGGCGTTCCATCTTAGTCCGACCGTGGAGAAAGCCGAGGCTTCCTCCGGTTAGGTTGCCTGCCGTCGTCGATGTTGGCAGCTGGACATCTCCAATCATGGGTCCCATGGTCCAGAAAATTGCTCTTCACTTCACATGTTCTCCTTTTTCCTTTTCTTGAATTTAATGGCAACCTTTTGGAACAAACTACAGTCTAGTCTGCTCCATTCTTCCAAGCAAAAGACCGTATGCTCCTTCATAAATATATGGACAAAAAAATAAAATAAAATCGAATTATAATTGAAACGGCTAAGTAACCTAATAACACACTTATATTAGCACTAATGAGGGATCAAATACTTATTTTAGCTTAAAAGAGAATTATTAAGAATATAAATACACAAAATTTTTACTACTTATAAATAATAATAATAATTTTTAATTGATCACTTATAAATAAACAATACATTTTAAGATAATATACTCACACCCATATCTAATACAAGTACTAAAAATATTAATAATATTTTTTTTGATTATATAAAAAAAAAATAATTCAATACTATTGTTCATACTAATCTGATATTGAAAAAATAATAACAATTTCGTATAAAATTATTGAAAGTATATTTAAAATTATACATATTAAAAATATGATTTTATATTAAATAAAATAAAAAATTATTTTTAATTTATAAGATTGAAAATTTTTAATTATTTATAAATTATAAATTTTAATTACATATATATTAGACGATATACAATAAATTTTCACAATATTATGTTAATAATTGAATTTATAACTCATTTATTAATAATAATAAGGATACCTTCGTTTTCATCATTTTATTAGGATAATTTTATTCTGAAGTGCGATGATATTATCATATTCAGGAAATCGAGTCTAGAATAGCAGATTAGACAAACCGGATGGTCGAGTTTCAATGATTATGGTTGGAGTGGGTGATCGAATTATGTATACATAGGCCAAACCTATTTTTATTTTTTTTATTCTATGTATATCTAAAATATATTTATTTTAAAATTAAAATTATTTAAATAATTGAACTAATTTTATTATATATTAAAAATATAAATATTATATTATAAAAATAGATTGTACTATAAATTTAAAATTTACATTTTTGGTCAAAATAATTTTTTATAATATAAATTTTACATTTTAAATAAATAACAAAAAATAATAATAAATTAATTCTTAGATTATCAAAGTTAATATCATTTTAGTTGTAATTTAAATTCGATCGAAAATAATATGTATTATGAGCAACAGATGCAATCCAATCGAATTTGTTCTGATGCAGTTTACATGATAACCAAATACGGGTACAAAAATTGAACTAATAATAGAGGAAGTGGTGGCCATATCCGACCGAATCAATTGCTACGCTAAAAAAACATTATGAAAGTATATTGTAATCAAAATTTTAATATATTATTTTATGAGATTTAACAAAGATCTAAAGTGATGTTAAGAAAAAATCAACTTTTTTTACTTATCATCACAAAATATAATAGCATACGATAAATATAGGGATATATTAAAAATATTATTTTAAATTAAATAAAATAGAAAAATTTTATTATTGTATAATTTTATAAATATTTTACTAATTATAAGTAATAATTTTTTATTAGAGTGGTGTTCGAAATTTTATTGATGCATAATATTTTAAATGGTATAAGATTCAATTTACTCACGATATTTAAATTTAAATTAAAAATTCGAGTTGTTATTTATTCAGATATAAATAGAAAATACTAAACTAGAAATTATTATTTCTAATGGTCTGAAATAATAATGATAATATTTGTATTTTATACCATTGTTAGTTCGTGTTTAATTATATATAAATGATAAAAGATTACAAAAGTTTACAATATAATATTATATTAAATAAAATAAAGAAATTTTATAAATTTATAATATTGGAAACAATAAAGTTCTATATTATTAAAAAATTTACCTTAAATCTTTTCATAATCACATTATTTTTTTTTGCGGTAGATGGAGCGTTTTTGTTTACTTAGAACACAATATAAACGTATATAATATTGGATAAAGAAGAAAGTTTTAAGGCTGCTGTAATACTTACCTCGTGCGTGCTCGTATCTGCATGTGCCTATAAAATATGCAAATATAAGAGGAGAAATGATGGGAATAGGATTCTCTAACACATGCATGCAATGGGAAGCTGATGGCACAAGCTCAAGTTGTCCTTCTAGCAATCATCTCCCCCATTTGTGTTCACTGTTCTTGAATCCCTATATTATTGTTAAGTTGATTTGTTTACAGCCCTCACTTCTTCAAGTTGGATTGGCTATCTACCTTGAAATATTTCAATTGACCAAATCAAGAGGTGTCTATTTATTATTGGATTAATGATTGAATGGACTTCAAACCGTAGAAATACTAAAAAATATAATCCAAATCAAATTTAGCATATCCTTACCAACCATATACTCACATCCAGGGGCCTTAAATCTTAATTTGGTTAAAAAATCAACTAAACCTCACACCAAAAGAGGTTGTTAGTTCTTTTTACATCAATATATTAGATTGCAAGGCCACCTATTCTACAAGTTCATTGTGTTGAAAATCCTAATGACTGATGCAGTTGAGTCCACTTTTTTTGGATCAATAATATATCACAAAATTTCAAAAAGTAACACAATACTTATCATTATAACTATTACAAACAAATTCATTCGTGAATATGAAATATCCGGCATTTTTAAGTTATAAAATATTGTACTCTAAATATAACTAATTAGATTTTAATGTACTAAAAATAAATAATTGCTCGAAATAATCTAGCATCCCTTTAATTATGTTCCTTATTACTCACTTAAGTAAAAATATAAAAAACAAATAATTCAATCAATATTTTTAGCTTTTGAACATATTATGGGGTGACCCGTCTCTCATATAAGAATTATTACTAGACATGATCCGGGTAAAATTTATTTTTTATCATTTTTTATTTACTTGAATTTATAATAATTTATTTGAAAATATTGAAGAATATGACCCCTTTTCTTTTAATTAGTGAGGTTTGACCATTCTTTCATAAATTTCATATCTTTCTCCATTTTTTATAAAATAATGGGAGTTGATCTATTTTTTTAAAATACGAGAGTTGACCTATTTTCTGGACTTCATCCATTTTATTCTATTTTCATAAAATGTGGGACTTGTCTCATTTTTTTTAATTGTGGGACTTGATTTATTTTATTTTATTATATTAGGTTTTAACACAATTGCTATAAAAGTGGACCTTAACCCATTTTTTATGTTAAAATTTGGACTAATTTTGTATTTTTTGGGAAAAATTTTCAAAACCTACCTTCATGTAGTTTTCATATTTCATAAATATTTGATAAATAAATACTCAAAACTTATAAAATTTATGAGCAAAAGTATCATCGGTCAAATTGGATATTATACTAGAAATCACACTAAAACTTGTTTGTCTCGAATAGATTTTTGAATATTCGTGCTACTCATGCAAGGTCGGGTATGATTTGACCCCTACAACATCATTCACATTTTTTTATAAATAACTTTGAGTTGGACCGTAAGAACACATAATATTTAGTACTATAATTTTTCAATAATTACGATTTTATCCCTAACATTCGATTATCTCGATTTATTTATTGATGAACCCCCTTTTTCTCTACTCAGGCCTTAACTTACTCTTAATCACAAATTTTAATCCAAAATAAGCCATATTTTCAATATGACCTAATTTCACAAAATATTTATACTTAATTCCTTAAAATTTCTTTTATTTGCAAATATATCCCTAAGTTTCCTTTCTTTTCAATTGTGTCCCCAAATCTTTCAAACCTTTCATTTAGGTTCCTAAACTTTATTTATTTTCATTTGGGTCCTCAAATGTCTATTTATTTTGAATTGGGATCTCGAGCTTTCCCGAATTTGAAAAATGACCCTGAACTTTAGTTCCTCTTAAAACAACATTTAAACTTCCAAATTTTGGCCATAATATGCTTATAATCTTCTCCATATCCACACAATTATTTTAATCTTTGAATAATACAATTTGACATAGAAATGATAAAAACGATGCTTTGCTAGAAAATATTTTTAGAGAGAGAGTTTCACACTACAACTCGATTTCATGGTCAAGCTTACAAGCAACCCACTACATTCTCTCAATACTAAAATAATGTGCACCTATACCACTGTAGTATCAACATGACTTAAGGCTTTGCATAGTTTCTAATCAAATATCAATATTTTCTTTAAAAGTCAAAATATAACTTTTAAAGAAAACAGCTTCAATAAAACATGCTAGAATATAATATTATATTAAATAGATCTTCAATTTGTGAATATGATGACCTTTGAAAGGTGTCATACCCTGACCCCACAAACATTCCCCTCCTTTCGATATTACCTGAAAGGGGAATTTTGAGGGATGTCAGTGTTTTAGTTTAGTGAGTAGGAGTGACTAACACCGAGCCAACATGTTCTCAAGTAACACATACTCAAAATATCTAAACGATATATTCTTGTTTTAATTTGTAAAATAAGTTATCGAATTTTCTCATATTTTTACAAAGTTTTTAATTTTAAGCCATTCAATTTTTGTTTAAGTTTTCAAGAAACTTAAATTAAAAACCTCATGTAACACTAGAAATTTCGAAACCGGAGTTTAAGCTCAATTGAACCAAAAACTAAAGTCAAACTGGGAATGAAATCCCAAACTAAGAATGAAAACCTAAACTAGGAATAAAATACCAAATGGAAAATGAAAACTTAAACTAGAAATGGAACCCCAAACCGAGAATGAAACCCTAAAACAAGATTGGAAACTGAATTGGATCAGAAATTGAGGTTGGAAATGGGAATGAAAACACAAGCTGAGAATAGAGATCCAATTAGATCAGGGATTGGTTTCCTAAGTAAGAAAAATGAGATTTTGGAAAAAAACTAGTTTTCGACCGATCAAGATCGAGATTTCGGGTTAAATTACCAAGGGGAGCCGAGAAGGGAAAACGGTGAATTAATTTTAAAAAATGGAGAAAAAAAATGAAGTTGGGTTATCCGGATCCGAGTTTGGTTGACCCAACTCGCTCGAAACCACCCACATGCCCCTCTTCTTACCTAATGGATTTTGATCACACATCATTATACAAATGATTCGAATTGATTCGATTTTGGACCAAATTGCACACTACATAATGTAGGGATAAGATGATAACTGACCTACCGGTCTCCCTATGAGTTTAATTACTTTAACTCTTCCCGAGCATATGAAATTTAATATCCAAAGTCCAAAAACCCAATACCAAAAACTCTCCCACCACTGAGTGATCGACCGAGGAATTCTACCTCACCCAATAACCAAATGAGGTGATATTGGTGCCTAAATTCCCCTAATGGACTCCTCTTGAGATCTATGGCCGGGTCCCGACTTGTTAGTTACCAAAAAGTGCCACACGAGGAATGTTTTAGTTGACCCAAATGTGGAATAGAAAGCTAGTTTGTGGCTGTCACCCTTGTGGGGCCAAATTCAGCCACCTCTGGCCACCAACTCGTTAGGCACTGGTGCCAAAGTGACCATCCGCCTCCCCTCTACAATCCACTAGAAGGGTTGATCTCTGACAAGGGGAAAATTGGCCGCCACGAGTCAATTTCTACCTTTGAGTCTGTTCGGCTCTGCCTAACTACGACTAGTCGAGACTAGAATTCTCCCACTTAGATGACCACCACCACATAAGTCTTGATTATAATAGTGAGTGAGATTATTGACGTCAAGTTTGATTGGATCATCCACTATACTTTACATTTTTCCATGAAATCCATTAGTGTACTTGTTGTTTGAAAAATTAAGAAAAACTACATGGATGCATGCTCACGTAGGAAGATGACATATATTATGTGTCTAATGAAAATAAGGTTGAGAAAACCATGAAAATGATAGTCATTGAAAATGATTGTTATGTGATGGGACTATAGGAATTGAATGCATGATGCCCCTGAATGACATAAGAGGAGGAGTTAGTCGGTATATGACCAAACTCTAAGAAATGGTGATTTGAACATGCTTGCTATTTTATATGCATATGTTTTAAGTGAGTGAGTCGGTTAGAATAAGTATCGGACTCCAAGAATTGTGAATTGAACATACATGGTGCTTCATATGCATGTATTATGGTATATATCGATTGTTATGAATATGGGTGTCGTTAGGATGCCAATCGTGTTAGTTATGAAGTCTAGGGTAGACTGGAAGTAGAGGATAAGGAGGGATTAAGTTGTGCTTCCATATCACCCTAGGATCCATGTATACTTATGTGCGTGGTAGCAGTGGACTGCCATGGTATACGTATACTTTAGTGTGTGGTTGAAGAAGAAAACCAAAGTATACGGATGGTTGATGACACAACCTTGCCATCCACATGAATCATATGTGTTGTTTGGAACATGATGAGATTATGTTTATTCCGTTGGGAACATGTAACGTAAACCCCGCCCGTTGGAGTTAAGGAAAATTGGGAAAAGAACCGGTCCAACTGAGTGAGAAACACCGAACCAGTTCACAAACCCGATCATTAGAGAACGGGCAATTTGGAAAATTTATAACTCCCGAGTGACCCAAAGGGATCATAAAACCTTGGAAAAGGACCTTAGGACAATTTGGGAGAGAAAACTAGACCTGTTCAGGAGAACCGAATCCGAGTTGAATTGAACCAATTTATGAATCGGAATCGAAAGAGAAATGGCAAACCAAGAAATTTATGGATCTAGAGGGACCTAAAATCACAAAAGTCATGAAAAAGGACTTTAGTATGAATTGGAGATGAAAACCAAACCAGTTCAGGTGAATCGGATCCGAACCGGATTGAACTGGTTTGAACCACTATTGAACCCAATGCTAAATTAATTTTTCTAAATGACTTAGAAAATTCAAATTGAAGAATTGAGGCCACCATTGGATTCAGGGAGAAGTTTCGATGAATTTATAAATTTTTAATTTTGAAAAATTTGGTCAAATTAGGTCTGAACCTACCAGTTTAAGCTTTGAACCTGGTTCGGACCCGTCTAGTCTGGTTCGGAATAGTGTCGTCTTCTTCCTTCAAATGACAACACTGTTCACTCGTCAAAAAATCGAGCAGCGTCGGTGAAGCTAAAAAGTCTCCGGCCAGGGAGTTTCAAACAATGAATGACCACCATTGAGGTGCCAATCAGATGGCCAAGAAGTCCCTGAGCTCCTATATAAAGAGCCCCTCCTCATTTGTTCTCCTCACACCTGAAAACTCCATTATCTCTCAACTGCTCCATTTTTCGGTGAAGATCGAATCAGGGCTCTTACTTGGGCATCTTTCTGAGCCAAAGAAGGCGTGGTCAGATTCTTTGGATTCAGGGAGAAGTCAGCTACATGCCTGTAGTCTTTATTTGCTCCGAGGATTGTCGGAGAAGCGTCGGCATGATTGAATAATGAAGCAGCTTCGACAGATTGAAACTACCCTATTTCGGTCAAGCTGAAATCGGCCAATTGGAGCCCTTCTCAGGCCAAACCAAGCACTTTCAACACCTCCACAGTCCTCCTACAACCGAGTTGGAGTTGAAAGTAGGAACCTCAAGACAAGAGCTATCTACCCAAATTGAAAACTCAGACCGTCGCGCCCCCAATGGAACACAAAGTACCGAGAATGCCAGCTAAGACAAGTTCACGTGAAGGTAACAATCCGGCTAAGAGGAAATTCACTACACTATCGAGTGAGTGGGATATTTAATATCATACCCGGTTGGGATGATAAGCACCTCAGAAATGAAAACCCACTGCTAAGCGGTATTTTAAACATCACACCTCAGAGGAGTGATGTGAAAATCACGCGGAAAAAACTATTTACCGGTTGTAAGTAGATCATACCCGATTGGTATGATGAAACTTCCTGGAAGGAAGTGGAAAACCTGCTTACCGATTATAAGTGGAGATGTCCTCATACTTGGTTGGTGTGATGGACGATTGAAAAGTTTATTTTGTTGGAAGTGCTCTCCCTTGACTGTGTACCACTGCTTAAAATTTTTGGGAGGCCTTCTTGATAGGCCGGAGGCCTTCTTGATAGGCCGGAGGCCTCGGTTTTGGAACTTGGGGGCAAATATGCCCGATTTTGAAAATCTTGAACAATGGGCCCTAGGATAGTTGGCACGAGCAGGAGCTCGTAAACAAACATCATTATTAAGCCATGGAAACTTAAGTAAATGAGTTGTTTGGCCATGGTACCGAGATAGGATCGACATATTCGATGAACTAGCGGCAATGTGACATGACAAGTCTACGGATCAGTCAAGACAAACAGCTGTAGGTTGAGTTGAGAGTCGGGGCCGTTGGACCAGTGGCACCACAAATTATGTCTTATGTGAAAATTTGTTGATTTGTGCATGTACTATGTTATGAGACCTTCAAGATGACCAAGAGGGGCAGTGATGCGTGATAGGGCTCTGGACGACCTAGTGGAAATAAGTGCAGTTAGTCATAGTAGAAGTCCTGAGAAGCTCAACAAAGCTTCATGCGTATGAGATCGGGGTTGGGACGAGATGAGGTCTCTGTTACAGACATGAAGTTTTGTTACTTGATTGAGGGTCGGATGTCGCGTACATCCACTCATTCTCATGGTAGAAGTGGACATGCTTCTTTGTAGGTGGCCTGTAAAGTCGCTCCGACGCCACAAGTGGGGTACAGTGGATGGGCTAGCCTGTGAATGTGTGTTTTCCTTTATGATGAAGGGCATGTGTTGGTTGATAAACACACCTTTAAGATGAGAAATGGCTATGAAAAACCAAGATTTTTAAAATGAAAAATTTTAAAGAAAATAAGGAGTCTCACACACTACAATTCAAACCATTTTTCTGAAAGTCATACCCTAAAACACCCATTCACTGAGTCGTTAAACTCACCCCTTCCCTTATATCCCTTTCAGGTAGCCCCAAAAATCTTACCCCAAAGACCACCAGCTTACACATCCGTAAGGGAGGTATGATAAGTTTCAAATTTTATGCAGTTTTAATTTATGTCATTCTAGGAAAGGTGCAATTTTAAAGGACGACTTACTCCTCGTAGTTTATAAAGAAGGGGCAACCCTCAGTAAACTAAGAGAGTGGTAGGTTGATCACGAGGATTCGACCAAACCGAGTCCGGGCGTGACATGTAAACCCCGTCCTTTAAAGTTAAGGAAAATCGGGAAAGAACCGGTCAATCAGAGTGAGAAAACCGAATTGGTTCACGAACCCCAACCACTAGAGAATAGGAAAATTGGGAAATTTATTACTCCAAAATGACCCAAAGAGTCATAAAATCCTTGGAAAGGGACTTTAGGACAATTTCAGAGAGAAAACCAAACCAGTTCAGGGGAATTGGATATGAGCTGGTTTGGACGGTTTGAACCATCATTGAATCGGATGCTAAATTCATTTTTTTATGTGGTTTAAAATATTTAAATTGGAGAATTGAAGCCACCATTGGATAAAGAATGAATTTAGAAATTTTTAAGTTTGAATAATTCGGTTGAATCGGGCATGAATCGGCCCATTTAAGCATTGAACCCGGTTCGGACTGGTCGGTCCGGTTCAGAACAGTTTCGTCTTCTTTCTTCAGGTGACAACACTTTTCACTCGCTGGAAAAATGAACAACGTTGACAAAAAGGAAACATTTCTGTTCAGGACATTTCAAGCCATCAATGAGTGTCATTAAGGTGCCAAATGGATGGCTAGAGAGTCCCTGAGCCCCTTTGATAAAGAGCCCCTCTCCATTCATCCTCCACACACTCGAAAACTTCTCTCTCTCTCAGCTACTCAGTTTTCTGACGAAGCTTGAACCAGAGCTCCTACATAGGGGTTTTTCTAAGCCAAAGTAGGTGAGGTCAGGTTCCTTATACTCGGGGAGAAGTCAGCTACCTGACGGTGGTCACCATTCGATCCGAGGATCGCCGGCGTAATCAAACAGTGAAGCCGCTCCGGCGGATCGAAGCTGGCCTGTTTCAGTTGAGCTGAAAGTGGCCAAATTGAGCCCTCCTCAGGCCAAACCAAGCTCTCCCAACACTCTCTCAGCCCTCATACGTTCGAATTAGAGCGGAAAGGTAAGCCAATTTGGCTCCACTCTGAAATTTTTAATCAGTGTTAGAGAGAGAACCAATGAAACTTCAATGACCGAATTCTCCCTCAATTCAACATGAATTGATGTGATTCTTGATCCTAGGAGGAACTTCAGGATGAGAGCTACCTGCCTCGATCGAAAGCTCGGGCTGCCACACCCCCGACGATAAGCTTTCGAAGCTTTATCTCTCTAAGTTCAGTTTTCCGGTGAAGCTCCGTTTGAGCTTGTTCTAGCCCTAATTCATGCTATTCAATGCTTAATTGAATCGTATGGATGAGTAGGAACTCAAATTTACCTTTAATTTCAATAATTAAACCAGATTGAATGGTTAATTTGATTAAATCAAATTCATCCAATTTGAAAGGGGAAATTGGGGATTTCGTAAAATTGAGGGACCAAAATACAATTTCCCAAAATGGAGGGCCAATTGGCCATGAATAAGATGTTGGATGAACAATTGGTCAATTTTTGAAATTTATTGGGGTCAAATTGCCATTTTTGTAAAGTAGGAAAAATTGGTAATGTTTGAAAAGTTAGGGACCAAATTGGAAATTTGGGAAACTTGAACCCCTTTTTGTGATTTTGAATAAATTGAGGACCCAAAGTGGATTTTAGAATTTTTGGGACTCAATTTGGGGAATATTAGCATTAGGGATCTAAAATTAAGGAAAAAGAACTTTAGGGATCTAAATGCAAATAATTAAAAAGTTTGGGTATTTTGTTCATTCGTGAGGAATGAAGGCTATTAGGACAGAAGTTAATGAACAAGGATGTTCAAATCGTGTATCAATACGAAGGACTAGGAATGCCAACAATGATAAGCTCATGTGGAGGCAAAAAGTTGATTAAGAGGAAAATACACTGTGAATATCGGGTGAGTGGAATTTTTCACATCATACCCGGTTAGGATGATGAGTACCTCGGAAATGAAAAACCACTACTATGTGGAATTTTAACATCATATCTGGTTGGGGTGATGTGAGAACTACGCGGAAAAAAACTAGTTACTGGTTGTAAGTAGATCATACCCGGTTGGTACGATGAACTTCCTAGAAGGAAGTAGAAAACCCACTTGCAGGTTGTAAGCGGAGATGTCATCACACCCGGTTGGTGTGATGAATGGAAAGATTATTTTTTCGAAGTGTTCTCTCCCGACTACGTGCCAATGCTTAAAATATTTGGGAGACCTTGTTGATGGGAGCTAGAATAGCTCAGATAGGCCACATGCCTCAGTTTTGGAACTTGGGGGCTAAAATGCTTGGTTTTGAAAATCTCGTACAGTAGGCCCAAAGCTAGGGTGCACGAGCAGGAGCTCATAAACAAACATGATGATAAGCCATAAAAATTCTAAATGAATGAATTTTGTGATTTGGCCATGGTACCAAGACAAGACCGACATACTCGATGGACTAGCGACAATGGGACAAGACCTGGTCGATGAACCGATCTAGACAAATAACTGCAGGTTGAGTTGAGGGTCGGGGCCTTTGGACTAGTAGCACCAAAGATTAATGGCTTTGTGGAAAAACTTTTGTTTGTGCATACACTAAGGGGTAGTGATGTGTCTTAAGGGCTACTGGACGACATGGTGGAGATAAGGGCAATTTGTCGTTCTAGCAGTCAGGGAAGCTTGACGTAGCTTCATGCACATGAGACCGAGGTGGGGTCAGGATGAGGTCTCTGTCCTCATATGAACATAGAGTTGATTTTAGGTTTGAGGGTTGGATGTTGCGAAAATCCACTCATTCCTAGGGTAGAAGTGGATGGGCTTCTATCTAGGTGGCCGGCAAAGTCGCTCCAATACCATAAGTGGGTGCAGTGGACGGGTTGCCCTGCGAACGTGTGATCCCCTCATGATAAAGGGCATGTGTTGATTGTTAAACACACCGATTGTGGATAATATGAAAAAGTGTTTGAAAACTGAAATTTGAGGAAGAAATGATCTTAAAGGAAATAAGGAGTATGGTACACTCCAATTAAAAAAAACTATTTTATAGAAACTCTTTTTTTCAAACACCCATTCACCAAGTTTTAGAAACTCACCCTCCCTTTTTATCCCTTTTGAGTAGTAGAGAAAATGACTAGAGATAATACCAGGATCTACCCTCTATCAGGTACACTTAAAAGTATTTCCTTTTAATGATTGCATTTTTATTGATATATGTTATTCAAGGGAACAATGTTGAAATTTCGCCTGACTGCTCCTAATTTAAAGAAAGGGGGAAACCCTTCTTGAACCAAGGGAGCGGCGGGTTGATCATGGGGATCCGACCAAACTGGGTCGGGGCATGACAACTTGAGTGGTATCAAAGCTAAGTTCCCTTGAAACATTATCAATACTATGCCCTAACATTAATAAAACTTTAACTACCGTGTAGGAAGGAGAATCCCTAGAAAGTTTACCGTGAAATCCAATCTTCCACACTTGACCCTGAAAAAGACGCCTACCCTTAGGGAGGCAGCTGTTCAACAATTTCTAAAGGGCAAGAAGAGAGTGCCCAGAGATATGGTGAAGGATTATCGAAAATTCATGGGAGCCTTACTAGAACCAGATGGTATTATATATCCTCCTCCAAGACAAGAGGAACATGTTCCTTCCTCGAGAAATACAACACCTCCTCTAGCCCTACGACAACCAAAAGAAAATCCCACTAAGAAGGAGACTTGGGACAACTACTGGGATGCTTATCCCACCTTCATGAAAGTCCACCAAGTACCCCACCTACTCAATCTAGCTTCAATCCCTCTTAATGGATGAGGTGGACATATGAGTGTGGGGTTGAGGTATTAAGGCGGTATGGACTGGATGCCATACATGAAGTTCATCCCATAAAGGAAATATGGAAGGACTTCAACTAGTTTCTCAAAGATATCTGATCATTAATCCCACAACTGTTCTAAGGCCAACTCCCGACCTATGACCCCAAGGGACCAGGGGGTAGAAAATCTCTGTAATAAGTCAAGTATGGAAAGAAACTATTTCTTGAATGAATGAAAAACTTAATTTTTCCTGTTAAAACTTTTGGGTCTCTTTGATGAATTCAAACAATAAGAGTATGACAATAAGGATTAGAGTAACATGTAGGGAAAAAATCACCTAAGGAAGGAAAAACAACGGGTCATTACTAATTAACCCAAACCTTTAAAGTAAGTTTACCATCCAGAGAAGGGAAAAACAAGACAATAAGACTTGACGAAGAAGAGACTACTAGAGTTTGCCCAAGGAAGACATATCCTAACTAAGGAAAGGAAGAAGAAGTATGAAGCAAGGGAAGAGAGCGTCAAAGAATATGGGACTGGTGAAAGTCTAAGGAGTTAAGGAAAGATTCTATGGATAAAAGTAAGGAAACAAGAAGGATTAGACTATCCCAAGGAAAACCAAAGGAATGAAAGCTGACCAGGAAGAAAGTAAGAAATGAGAGCACTAAAGATGTTACATCAATTGAGATAAGACAAGGAGAAAGGAGAAAGGAGAAAGGAGAAAGGAAAGAAGCGTGATAGAAAGAAAACCCACAAGAATAATACAAGTACCTGAAAGGAGTCAGTTAGAGGTAGAACATAAATTATGAGAAACTCAACAACGACCATGAGACTTCTTGAAGGAAGGATGTGGAATGGAAAGGAATAGGAGATAGGGAAGAATCCAGAGTGAATAACCATACTAAGGTAAAAAAGTGTAAGAAAAGAATAAAGGAAAAACTTTTGAAAAGTGTTAGGGAGGATGAACGTGAAACTCCCAGAATGGAAGTCCCTAGAAGAAAGATAAGGATAGGAAGTGAGATCGTGAAAGGAGAAAGTTCCAAGCTAAGGTAATCAACAAATGCACCATCATAAATTAGTACTAAAATAATGATCTCATTAAAAGACATGGGTGGCTAAGGAAATACCTGGATGGCCAGGTGTGATCTACTTTCAAGAGAGTAGAGAAACCAAATAAGGATTTCAGATAGACCCAGTTGAAGGAAATAACTCAAAACAATAAGATAATCCAAGAGAAATAAACGATGCCCTAAGATGGATCGAGAAGTAGTGAGGACTACACCCTAAAAAGGGAATGAGATGGGTACTAAGGACAATACGACTCAAGAGATAACAACCTCAAGATCACATGATAGGGAGAATGATAAGATCGAGGTAATTAATGAACTGACCTTTGGGAGCATTATAAATGTAAACTCCAATAAAGAAGGGGAAGATGGAAAGGATAAACATTTGGAAATTAAAGATGAAGAAAAATTCTTTAAAGAGATCAATAACCAAGACTGGATTAACGACCAAACTCAAGACAGGAGAAAATTAAGTAAGACTATCACATGATGATCATGAGATCTTAAATTAAGGCAGATGTGAATCCAATCTAAAAGAAATAGATGGATATAGGAAAGAAAGGAAAATGAAGATGAAGTAAATGTAAGTTCTCAAGAATAGTGTAAGCAGAAAAGGATGACATCAGGGAATACCTTTTAAAGTTAGATATTCTACATAGAAAAACAGGAAGAGAACCCAAGAGAAAAGAATATAAACTGTCATGGAAGGAAACCTTGGAAGGACAAAAGTGTCCCAATTAAAAGTTAATGGGATCAACATAAATGGAGACGAGGTAAATTCATTCAAGATATGCCGGTCGAGATGAAAAGATAAAATACAAAGGAAAGGTACTCAAGAGGACCCAAGGAGCAAGTTAAGTCTAAGTAATGTGTAAGTAGGAAAACACATCAAAGGATGATGTGCGAGTAAGGAGGGGGGAGGGGGGAGGGGCGGATTGCCCATAAAAGAAGAAATAGAGGAAAACACATCTAAGAACCCTTGGAAAAGTTAACCCCTCAGTTAGGAAGGGATTTAAGTAAAGCATCACTAATATCAGGACTGGTAGTGATCAATGCTCAAATTGATAGAACCTAAAGAGAGAACGAGTAGACATAGTGTGGAGTACACAGAACGAGATCGATAATTTCAAATGTCTCGGGTAAAGAATAAGGGAAGAGACCGAAATTTTAGTTAGAGAAGGATTCAAAAGGACAATTACCCTATTATAAGAAGGAGTATGAGGAAAGGAAGGAATGAAATCTCCAAATAAATGATAAGAAGGTTGAACATTTAGTTCCTAAGGTGAACATCTCTATTGTAAGGGACATGGTAGAAAGCAAAATCGAAATAAGGGAGCTATCACAAATAAGCAATCAACATTTAAGACCGAAGAAGATTAACTCTTATTAGAATTTCAAAGTGATCACGAGAGAATAAGAGTTGACTATAAGAAAAGAAATTCTTTAAGAAAAGGATGCCACTAAAACTAAGGAAGGACATAAGAAGGATCAAAACTGGATAAAAGAAGTTAATACCGAAATCTATGAAGTGAGTAGGTGGTGCTTGAGAGGACCCTAAGCTAAGGGTTTTAACAACAAAGGAAGTGACTACAAACATAAATGAGGGAGTATCTTGGAACTCCCAATCTTGAAATCCTGAGTAAAGAACCTCAAGAAAAAGAATTATGCTTTAAGGAAAGAGGGACGTGAATTTAAATATATAACCTTAAACTTTCAAGTAAGGTATTTTTAGCTAAAGTAATCCCCATGGAATGAGTAAGTGATGGCAAGGAAAATAAAAATTTGAAGTGTGTGAATAAAGGGGCTAAGTGAAAATAACCGAAATGGTTGTATGTCAATAGACTACAAGTTGATATCAAGGGAAGTTATTTCCAGTGCGAAGGATGTTAAATAAGTTTTGGGGACAAAAATCCTAAAAGGAGGGGAGAGTTCTAAACCACGTCCTTTGGAGTTAAAGAAAACCGGGAAAGAACTAGTCAACCCGAGTGAGAAAACCGATCCGTCATGAACCCCAACCACCAAAGATTAATAGCTTTGTGGAAAATTTTTTATTTGTGCATGCACTAAGGTTCGTGACCATCAAGACACCCAATAGGGGTAGTGATGCATCCTAAGGGCTACTGGACGACATTGTGGAGATAAGGGTAGTTTGTCGTGCCACCAGTTAGGGAAGCTCGACGTAGCTTCATTTGCGTGATACTGGGGTGGGGTCGGGATGTGGTCTCTGTACTCATACAGACATGAAGTTGATTCGGGTTTAAGGGTCGAATATCACGAACATCTACTCATTCCCAGGGCAGAAGTGGACGGGCTTCTATCTAGGTGGCCGGTAAAGTTGCTCTGATGCCACAAGTGGGTGCAGTAGATGGGCTGCCCTACGTGTGATCCCTTCATGATGAAGGGCATGTGTTGATTGTTAAACACACTAATTATGGATAATGTGAAAAAAATGTTTGAAAACTAAAATTTGAGGAAGAAATGATCTTAAAGGAAATAAGGAGTCTAGCACACTCCAATTAAAAAAAACTATTTTATAGAAACTCTTTTTTTCAAACACCCATTCATTGAGTTGTAGAAACTCACCCTCCCTTTTTATCCATTTTTAGGAGTAGAGAAAATGACTAGAGATAGTACCAGGATCTACCCTCTACCATGTACGCTTAAAAGTATTTCCATTTAAAGATTACATTTTTATTGATATATGTTATTATAGGGAACAAATTTGAAATTTCACCTGGCTCCTCTTGATTTAAAGAAAGGGGAAACTCTTCTTGAACCAAGAGAGTGGCAGGTTGATCACGGGGATTCGACCAAACCGGGTTGGGGTGTGACAAAACATGTGAATAATTCATTGTTTTATATGGTAAATTGGTGAATGAAGACTCTACCAAGTCATACTTGATTGTGATACTCTACCAAGGGCTGGGAAAAACTATGAAAGTTACCCAAATATAAGAATATGAAATAATTACTCATGTATAGAAATTTTAGTGAAGTCTAGGTCATAATCCATGTAGTGACCTGGTGTTAGCAATTTTATTTACTGAGTTATGAGTTCACTCCCTCCCCAAACAAATTACATGTGATGTATAAGTTTGTGAAGTATAGAGATAGGACATCACCAACATCACTAGCGCAACTTGAGGTTCTATTCTCGAAGCACGTGTACAAAGGTTATTTATATACTTATCATTTGTTGTATTTCCAAGTTATTTGTATAAATTTTTGGGCACACTTTTTATGAAAAAAATTTAAATTTACCCTAAATTGTTGTATTCATTTTTATTCCAAGCCTTGGTCTATCTGGTACTACCGTGGTGAAGGTACCAACTATTGTAGCATTGAGGGGGATGTGATGGATTGTTATTGGACCCTCGGTCATGCAACAATCGGGGCATGACAACATTAGTGGTATTAAAGACCATATTTTCAAAATATAGTATTTTGGAAATGAAAGGATTTTGGATGATTGAAAAATGAGAATAACATTGATAAAGCCTTCGTTTATAACATGAAAAAGAAAGCTATGACATATTCCCAAGGAGCGAGAATTAGTATGTTAGTATAGTTGAAGTAATTAAAGAGGAGATGCTAGGAAGTGAATGCTCCCTCCAAGAACACCTCGGTATGAGATCGGGATGGAGATTACTTATTTATACTTAAGTATGTGATTCTCCAGTTAGGTTTGGGCTACGAATCCTTCAGAAAACAGGAGGATGCACTCACCCCAATGGATGGCTAGAGAACTGGAAAGATGCATGAACATCCTAGGAATGCGAGTGAACAAGATGATCAATGTGGCTAAGTTATTAGGAGAACCATGACAAGATTTAGGGAAGTGACCCAAAGGATAGTGTCTCTAAGCAATCCTTACCAGTAAGGGGTACTGAGGAAAGAGTAATACAACCTGACTTAGTGAGAAGTCAATATAGATGTGTAGGAGGTCATTTGTACAACTTAGGACCTTAACTAAGGTTGTGTTCTTACTTAAATAAGCAAACAAGGGATGGTCACCCATATATAAGAAAACTATGTGGTAGAAGCCCTAACAAGATGGTAACATACTTTGAAAAGGAATAAAGTATCCATTTAATACAAGACCTATTGGATACAATTGGGTGGTAATGGTATTGAGTAAGTGATATATCCTAGTAACCCTTGGATATAGGTAGGGTATCAATATATATGTGCGATTGAACCCAGTGTTATGGTATAAATCGAATACATCACATGTCGCTAGTACATCTCAGGACTATTAGTAAGGTTGAGTATGTTATGGGTAGAGTCTTATTGCCTCACAGGTAACAAAGCTAGAGGATGAAAGTTCTAACGAAAAATAGTGTACATGATAAATGTACAATAGACATTTGACTATGATGATATTCTCGTGGAAAGGATGAGATAATATATGGTACAAAGGATAATTCTTAAAATAAATCAGAAATGGTAGGATGGGGAAACAAATTATCGTAAATGTCCTCTAAATATTTAACCATAATTGGAAATGGTAGATTTCCAATATTATTGGATAAATGATGCCTTCAAATCGTAGTCATAAGCGAAGAATGCCATGAACTGTAAGATATGAACAACATGATGGAACGAATAAGAGAGACTAAACCTTGGTACAAACAAAATTTGAAAGTACCATTGATAAGGTGTTAACTACTACCAAGTAAGGTAACATGGACATGTTACATGTAAGTACGCACAGACTACACCCAACCTAGAGCTGCGGTGAACATACCTGTGGGAACATGATAATACAAGCCCCTGCATATGTTAGAGAATGCCTTGGGTAGTGACCCAAGGAGTGACATGATTGTGCAACCTCTATGTGTAGTAAAGAGTGCCAACAATAAGGCATAACCTAATGTATGAGGAAGTCGAAGTAGACCATGATATGACTATGAGTAAATCAACAAACATCTTACAAAGATTATGGATTATTCATGAGAAAGGAAACTCTTGAACTGAGTGCGAGGATAGGGACCGCCAAGTATTATTGTAATTTATTTTGGTAACATACTACACAAGAGCAAGAATGTGGTAAATTATTTAGACTAAGGAGGATAAGGCTCAAGTTACAAATATTGGAAAAAATAATTAGAATTGACTTGCCCTAAGGAGGGGAGAACCCTATGTGTATATTAATGTGTGTATGGAAATGTCGAAAGGTATATGATTTCAAAAAGGAAACTTGACACCAATCGATGTGAGATCTTACTAAGGTAAACAAAAGGTCTAAAACCCTAGTGGAAGATGAATGAAGAATGGATGATATTAATAGACGAAAATAAGGCCTATGGAAAGGAAGGCCAAGAGTCGTAATGAAAGTGTGACAAGTTGAGTGAATAAGTAAAGTTGTTATAAAAGACAAGTGACACTGGGAAATAATTGGGAAGTTTGATTAATGTACCAAAGAATGGTAGTGATATAGTAAGACATATCCTTAAGCCAAATTATAGCAAGAAATTTTCAAAAGGCGAATAAGCAATGAGGGGTAAACTATCATGTACCAAACAATGGTAGTGATATAGTAAGAAGTACTCGATGTGAACATCACTCTATTACAATCACATGATATAAGTATCACTTAGGGAATCAAATAGATTCTTGGGGCACCATGACAATTAATTGTCATGATGTGAGGTTAATTCCTCTAAAGCCCAAGAGAGATAATGATGAGCAACGTTCTTGGGAGAATGAGGTAACGAACAAATCTCATGAGAGTTCGAGCATTAAGGCTCAAAAGGTAATGAGTAAGGAATGATGAGCAACTCTAGTCATGTGATATGTATAACCATAAAAGTGGGATTGTTAAATGAAGTGCATGGATTAGAAGAAGACTCAAAGTTCATTACAAAATCTCACTTTGGATTAGACTTCAAACGACGTCTAGATATAACATACCATGACAGAAGGTACAATTAATTAGGTGCAAAAGTGAGATATTAAGGATAACATGTTATCATGGTTACAAAGCCCATATAGTGGGGTCAAGCACCCGAGATTTATTGAAACATTCCATGTCAATGATGAATAAAATGTGGAATGGGGACCTAGGATGTAAACCTCGTTCTCTCAAAATAAGAAAGTCGGAAATGAGAACCAAATTCTTTTTAGACAAAACCATGGTTTAAAGTGAATCGGAATTGGTAAACAGAAGATCAAAATGGGAATTAGACAATCCCAAGTGACCAAGGTAGATCCAAAATTTAAGGAAATGGATCATGGTGCAAATTGGATAAGAGAACTGAACTTGAACCAGGGTGAACCATGAAAAACCATATCAAAGATTCATTTTTCTTGGTGACTTAAAAATATCAATTTAGAAAATTGAAGACACCACTATGTATAAAATGAATTTAGAAATTTAAAATTTTAGAAAATCGGTCGAATCAGTCCTAAACGGCCAATTTTTTATTTTGGGTCACCGAAACCGGTCCAACCGAACTATTCAATGGTCCAACTGGTTAACGAATTGCCTGTCAAGTCAGTGCTGAGTTAGCACACACGACCAATCAACGTGCGACATGTGGCACAACACACTAGTCAGCCACTTAGTCAACATTTGAAAGCGTTGACTAATCAGAACATGACACATGTCCCCAATCAACAGTTAGACAAGGAAGATCCATGCCATTAGAGACTGACCAATGAGAGAGTGACACATGTCCTCAATCAAAGAAAGAGCCTCGTCAGCAGGGCTAACCATTGAGAAGATGACATGTGGAAAGATGCTAGGTCAGCGACCAACTAGGATGTCGGAGGACAATCAACCAATTAGAGGTTGACATGTGGAAAATCTACGTCGGATGATCACAACCAATTAGAAGCTAACACGTGACAATGGAATAGTGTGTTTGTTGGGAAAAGTAACAAATTTAAATTAACCAATCAGAGGATGCCATTTTTCACGGTAAACCGATAGTCAAATTCGGTCATCGACACATTGGAGTGAGCGACCAATGACATGATGCCACATGGCCAGTCAACCAGTTAACAGATGACTCAAACATTGAGTAGAAGGTGGCGTTAGCGGAGCCAGCCAATCACTGCATGCCACATGGCATTTCACACGTGGGAAGCTCTCATGCATGCGCATAGTATCGTTTCAACCTTTGAACAGGCTTGGAAGAGAAAGGCCAAAAGGTTGCCATTACTCGGATGACCAATAAACCTATTTGACAAGGCTTTAAATTAGAGAGTTAATAGTTGACTAATGGATGATTGGATAGAACCCCGAGCTCCCAATATAAAGAGCCCTCCTCCATTCATCCTCTCCATCCACGGAAAGCCTAAAGAAGATGACCTACCCCAATTCTTGACACTCTTTGAACCAGAGCTTCGACATCGACCCATTTCTTCACCTTTTAATGCGAATTTGAGTTCCTTGGAATCTAGAAGAAGTTCTCTACCTTTTTGCGTACTCCCTTCATCTTAAGGATCACTAGAGATGTGCTGGTGATCCCACACAATATAGTCGCTCCAACTACGGAGTTTGAGCAGGAATTTTCAAGCTGAATTTGGGCCACTCTCGGATGCCTTGAGCCTAGACAGGCCCTTCACGACTGAGCTATGTCCTCCTGCCTATAAGGTAAGCCATAGTTGGTGCCTTTCCCCAGAATTGTAAATTTATAGAGAGAGAATTGAACAAACTTTGATGATCGAATTCTCCATGCTCAGGCTATCAATTGAGGTGGGAATTGATCCTGAGAGTATCCCTTCAACAAGAGATCGCTCCTCCGATCAGGTGATCCAACAACCGTGCCCTTGCCATTAAGAAATCAAAACTTTTTCTCTCTAGAAAACTTTTCCGGCGAAGCTTTGTTTAAGCTCAATTCTAGGCATTGAATAATTCAAAGCTTGAAATGATCATGGAGAGGTAAGGGAGATGATTAGCAGCATGATATGAGTCAATTATCCAACTTTAATCAGTTAATTTGGTGAATTGTAATCTTAAGTGGATGCAGTCGACAAACTACATCTGCGAATGTATGAACCCTTTTTTTTATAAAGGCCATGTGTGGTTATATGCTAAAACCAATCCTGAGTAAGGGGATGCATTGAAATTTATTTTATAAAAAGAAGAAAAACCCGCACACTTGTGAACAAGAAAGAAAGATGTTATAAAAATCTTTTTGAAAACTCACCCTAACACTAGCTCACTAAGTTGTAGAACTCACCCCATCCCTTTAAAACTTTTTCAAAGAAATAGATGACCCTTAAAGAATTCTGCTGTCGAGCCACTAATTCTAGGTATGATTACTTTTAAGCTATTAGTTTTGCATAATGATATTCCATGGAACAATGACAAAAGATATGTCTAACTCATCGCAATCTTGGAAGTGGTGACTCTTCCTAGACCAATGGGAGTGGCGGGATGCTCACGGGGTTCCGACCAAACTGGATCGGGGTGTGACAGTAAGACCCCCAACTCCTCCCTTGAGTCCATATGAGATTATTGAAATTATTTGGGAGGGATTTGTGAAAATTGAAGTTGGTTGGTGTGACTTTTCAAAGTCCAAGGACTAAAGTGTAAATGTTAAAAACTTAAGGGTCAATTTAGAAAATGAGAAAAGTTGTAGAAATAGTCCACGAGTGAAGCTTAAGGGGCTAATAGGTAATTTTGGGACAAGCAGAGTTGTCAAATATGATTTTTAGAATTTTAGGGGAAAATGGTAAATTTTCCTAAAAAATGGAAAAATTGTAAACTTTGTCCAATGGGGTAAAATGGTCATTTATACCCAATGGAGGGTAAAACCGTAATTTTTAAATGATTGGTGGACAAAATGGTCATTTATGCAAAAAGAGGGCAAAATGGTAAAATTTTAGATATAAAGATCTTATTGTGATTTGTGGAGAATATGGACTTAAGTACCGTTTTGTTAAGTTTGGGAAACTTTATTAGTTGGAGGACACTAAGTGTATGATCGTGTATATGGTTCCTCCGTTGCATAAACTGAGTGAACCATGCATTAGGGGTAAACCGTAATTTTGGAAAATTGTGGGACAGTAAAAGATATATCGACATCGAAGCACTAAAAACTATTGTGAATAGTGTATTTATGTACATATTGTTTGTAGAAACACTTATATACAAAGTGATTGTGCAAGTGGAGTGTGAAGATTTGGAGTATCTTCAAGGCGAATAAGTCTCTAATAGTGGGTAAGTGAGATTTTTTACTTTATATTCGATTGTACCGATGAAATATATACTTATCACTTTATAAAATGATGTATGCTTTAGAAAAACTTTTGAGAAATCCATAGAAAATCTATAGAAAGCTTTTATTAAAATACACAAGATATCCCAAGCAATTTTGGAAAGCGGGTAATGATTGATTATTTAAAAATAGGTGAGAGCCCAAGGGTTTAAAAGGGGTGATAACTTGACCCTATAGAACGAGTTAGAAAAGAAGGGCTATAGCCCGACTTTTACGAAATGGGCTAAAGACCTTGATTTATGAAAGGGTCTAAGGCTTGATGTTTATAAAAGGGTATAAGACCCAACGTTTATGAAAGCAAGTTAAGACCCGGTGGTTACGAAAATGACTAAGACCCAATATTTATAAAAGGAGCTAAGACTTGATGTCAATGAATTAAGGTAAATGCAACTTTTAGAAAGAAGCTAAAATTTATGTATTTTGAAGGAAGGGTAGTGACCCAGAATTTTCATGAGCAAATGATACTCGTGTGATGTGTTATGGCCTTCAAGGTTGAGTTGATATCAATATTAGCAGAGGGGATGACCAGGTAGTAAGCCAACCCCTAATATATGATTACTTGTAGGAATGACATTTTTAGTCTGATGATACGTTCATTGATGAACTAGTATGGATAATGAGTTTGAAAACACCATGTAAGGGTTTTGTTAACTTTTACAAATAGTCTTGAAAACGGATAAGAATGAGTTATTGAACTTTGTGTTAGCTATTTTGAGTTGTGACGACATTGAAGCCATGAATGATTCGATGAGTGGCCTTCGCACTCACCCTCTCCCCTAACATATTTTTCAATAATATATGAAGGAAAGGAGTATTATGAAAGATGACTCTTGCAGAGAAAGATATTTGATACAAGGTACTCATGTTTAATAATATGTGATCCAAGGCGATTACTCATTCCTAGGCTTGTTTTATGATCCACTGTGTACTTTGAAGAATTGTTTTGTAAAAGATTAAATTCATAGTGAATTTTGAAATTGTCGTATTAATCATAGCAATTTGGCTTGTTGATTCTATTATAGTGAGGTACCCATTACCGTAGCATCAAGAGGGCGTGGTGGTCGTTATGTTGGTATGACCCATGAATCGGGTCAAGATGTGACACAAAGAGTTTGACATGTGGCTTACAAACTGCAACTACCACAGGGACATATAAAAACATGATATATTACACATGATAGTATAAAAAAAGTATGATCCGAACCTAAGATATGTGTTGGACCAGCCTCCATCCGAGCTTGAGGAAACACTGACGTATAAAGTGAAACCAATACATATAGTAGACCATCAAGAGAAAACTTTCGCATGAAGAAGATTAGAATGGTGAAGTTGTTGTGGTGCAGCGACAGGGTAGAAGAGAAGACATTGAAACTTGAGTGCACTGTGAAAGCTATATACTCACACACATTTTAAATTATTGGACAATGTCACTCCCCGACCCGGTTTGGTAGGATCCCCGTGATCAACCCACCACTCTCCCGGTTTATTAAAGGGTCTCCCCTTATTATAAACCGTAAAGAGTAAGACGTCCTTTAAACCTGCACCTTTTCCTAGAATAACATAAATCAAAACTGCATAATATTTTAAATTTATCATACCAGTCTCACATGCATCTTAGTTGATGGTTCTTAAGGATAGACTTTCCGGAATTTCCTTAAAAGGGATATAAGGGACGGGGTGAGTACGACTACTCAGTGAATGGGTTTTTCAATACTTTTACTTTTATAAAAAAGATTTGTATTGTAGTGTGCTAGACTCCTTTCTTTCAAAACCCTTTCATTTCAAATCTCAGTTTTTACCACCATTTCCTTATTAATCATAGTGTGTCATCACCCAACACACATCCTTCATCATGAAGGTCAAACACACATTCACAGGCCAGCCCCTCCACTAAATCCACTTGTGGCGTCAGAGCGACTTTACTGGCCACCTAGATAGAAGTACATCCATTTCTACCCTGAGAATGAGTGGATGTACGTGACACCTGACCCTCAATTTCGAAATTGATTCTTCGTGTCCATATGAGGACAGAGACCTCATCTTGTCCCCACTCTGGTCTCATGCGCTTAGTGCTACTCCAAATTTCGTAGGGTCACCTGGTACAATGAACTGCCCTTATACTCACCAGGTTGTCCAGGGCCCTAAGGACGCATCACTACCCCTCATGGGCGTCTTGATGATCCCGTAATCATAGAGCATGCACAAAAAATATTTTCTTATCATGCCATATAACATGTGGTGCCACTAGTCCAACGGCCTCGACCCTCAACTCAACCTGCAACTATTTGTCTTGACTGGTCTAGAGACTTGTCATGTCACACTACCACTAGTTGACTAAATATGTCGATCATGTCTTGGTACCATGACCAAACAATTCATTTAGTAAAGTTTTATGGCACATATCTCATGTTTGTTTACGAGCTCCTACTCATGCCCACTAGCCTATGGCCCACTTGTTCGAGATTTTCAAAACCAGGCATAATAGCCCCCTAGTTCCAAAACCGAGGCCCCGACCTATAAGAGCTATTTGAGCTCCCATCAAGAAGGTCTCCCAAATCATTTAAGCATTGGCACATAGTAAGGGGAGAGCACTTCCGACAAAATATGTTTTCAACTATGCATTATACCGACCGGGTATAAGAACATCTCCGCTCATAACCGATGAACGAGTTTTCAACTTCATTTGAGGAAGTTTCATCATATCAACAGGGTATGATCTACTTACAATCGGTAAGTAGTTTTTCCACATAATTTTCACATTACTCCTCTAAGTTGTAATGTTTAAAATACCACTTGGTAGTGGGTTTTCATTTCGTGGTGCTTATCATCCCCAACCGGGTATGATATAAAATCTCACTCACAACCGATAAGTGGTTTTTAACTTTAAGTTGTGCTCATCATCCCAACCGAGTATAACAATAGTAAACCCACTCACCCGTAAATGTAGTGAATTCCACTAGACCGGTTCTTTATATTCACACGACCTTATCCTTATTGGCATTCCTCGTACTTAGTGTTCCGACACGATATGAACATCTCGATTCATTATCTTTCGGCCTAATAGCCTTCATTCATTTCAAATGAATGAGAAAACCAAACTTTCTATTTATTTGCAATTAGGTCCCTAAAGTCCATAATACTGGTTTTTCCTCAAATTAAGTCCTGAAACTCTTAAAATTTATCATAGGACCTCAATTTTATTCCATTTCACAAAAAGGGTTTAATTTCTCAAATTTTCAATTTGGTCCCCCAACTTTTCCAAAATTACCAATTTGCCCTTCCTTTACAAAAATAGTAAATTTTACTCCAAAAATTCTAAAATTCCTCAATTAGCCCTCTAACATTCTTATCATACCCAATTGACCCTCAAATTTATAAAATTACATTATGGTCCTTCAAATTTCGAAAATCCCCAATTTTCCCCCGATTTTCTCCCAATTTCAACTCCTTAACATAGCCGAATTTGATTTCATCAAATTAACTGATCAAACACTTCCAATTGTTGAAATTGAAGTTGAAATTGAGTTTCTACATGTTCATACGATTCCATACACTTTGAATCGTAAGTTTTAATGTTGGAATGAGCTCAAACGGAGCTTCGTCGGAAAAAAGACAATAGAGAGAAAAAGCTTCGAAAGCTTATCGTCGAAGGCATGACGATCTGAGCTTTCGATTTGGGAAAATAGCTCTCATCCTAAGGTTCATCTTAGAATCAAGAATTGCATCAATTGATGCCCAATTGAGTTAGAATTTCATCATCGAAATTCTGTCGGTTCTCTCTCTAGCACCAGTCGAAAATTGCAAAGGGGAGTCGAATTGGCTTACCATTCAGTCCTAATTCAGTCGTGGAAGGGCTGTGTAAGTGTTGGGAGGGCTTCGTTTGGCTTGAGGAGGGCTCGAAATGGCCAATTTCAACTCGGCTGAAACAGGGCAGCTTCGGTCCATTGGAGCTGCTTTGCTGTTCCATCACACCAGTGTTTCTTCAGCGACCCTCGAAGAAAACGGAGACTACAGGCGTGTAGTTGACTTCTCCCCAGTTCTAAAGAACTCTACCTCACCTTCTTTGGCTTAGAAAAGACCCTAATTGGATCCGGTTCATCTAAATTAGTCTGGTTTTTCTCTTCCAATTTTTTCTAAGGTTCTTTTCCAAGGTTTTATGAACCCTTTGGATCACCCGAGAGTTGTAAATTTCCAAATTTCTCATTCCCAATTGATTGGGTACATGAACCAGTTTGATTTTCTTACTCAGTTTAATCGGTTCTTTTCCTGATTTTCCTTAACTCAAAAGGGTGGGGTTTACAACTCTCGCCTCCTTTTAGGAGTTTTGTCCCCAAAACTTAATTAGCAACCTTGCATGAGGAATCATTTCCTTTGATATCTATTTGGTGTTTTGCTTAGCATGCAAATTCTTCTCTTGTTCTTCCAACTAGCCCTTTTTACATGCTTCACCTAAGGAAATTTCTTTTCCTTTATATCATTTACTCCCTTCATTGAGTTTATCATAACTAGATATACCTTATTTAAGGATATATCCTTAGATTCACATCTCTCTTTGCTTAGAGCAACATTTTCCCTTTTGAGGTCCCATACTGGAGTTCCAAGATACCAAACAATTCCCTTGTTTAGTTAACCTCTTGGTCATTGCAACCCTTAGCTCGACGTCCTTTAGAGCGTTGTGTACCTATTTTCATGGATTTCCTTGTCATCACTTTTTCATCCTCCTCTATCTATTGCCCATTACAATTCAGTTCAAATTTTAGGTTTGACATTGTCATTTTTACTAACTGACTTTTCCTTATTTTGAGTCATATTTTCCTCGGGACTGTTGGGTTTAACTGCTCTCTACAGCATGACGTTTTCTAGATCTTGTCTCTATGTCCCTTAGATTTCCAAAACACCTCCTTTAGGATTATTCCTAACTTCCCAATCTCTCAGGGATTGTATAACTTCATCCCTCTTTTCTTTGTGTAATATTCCTCGACTACCTAAATCGTTGTCCCCAACACTTACAAAAATGTGTCGTTTCTCTTTACCCACTCGTCCTTTTTCAACTCCCTTATTGAGTCTTTTCAGTTCCAATTATTTGATTTCTAGTTGTTTTACTAACATGCTGGGATTCATCCTTTCTTAGGTCCATCCTCAATCCTAATAACATCCTTTACTCAAGGATTTCCTTTGGTCTTAATCCACTCTTACTTGTTCATAATCATTTCATAGTTCATTATTCTCGCTTGACCCTTTTCAGTATATTGTTTTGTTTGGGGAGTTCCCTTTTTACGATTCCATTCTCTAATATGTCCCTAAAGGTAGAGACTTTCTTTCTAGGAGCCACATGCTCAACCTTCTTACCATTCCTTGAAGGTTCCTTTCTCCCTTTCTTCGCACCCTTATCTATGTTAGGGCATCTGTTTGCTTTGGATCCATCTCTATCCACAACCTTTGTTTTAACCTTATTCCTTACATAGGATACTTCTGATTATTAGTTTTATTTTGTGCATTCCACACTCTGCTCGATCGTCCACTCTTTCAAGCTTCATGTGCGCGTGTAGACTATGACCCATCGTACCGATTGTGGTTATTCCTCCTTAGCCACATCTTATTTGGAGGACTTACTTTCCCAACGTTTCTTGAACATTCTTTACTTTATTATCTTAGTATGAGTTATCCACTCATTCATACTTGTCACAGCATCTTTTGATGCTAACCCATTACTTGTTTCTGTTTAAGGAGGGTTCACATCCTCCTTGTTTCAAAATCTCTTATTCATCCTTCGTGAGGCTCACTTAACCGTCTCAAGACTTAAATTAGAAATCCAGTTTTGGTCATTGATTTGTTTAAGGATCTTCCTTCATTCTTCTTTTTCCAATGTTTTGGCCTTTTCACTTTTCCTTTCTTTGTCGTGGTTTAAATCCATTGTTCTCTCGGAGACCAGTTCTTTAACTGTCTCTTTCTCTCTGTTTCTTTGGTCTCATCGTCTGGGCAGCTATATCATTCATTCTTCATGCCCATCCTATTGTCCTTTATAGAGTATAGTCTTTACTACATCTCAACCTTTCTTAGGGTTTTGTTCATTCTCTTTGGCTATCCACTGCTACTAATTTCTTCTTTCAACTTGGTTCTCCTGGAATTGTTATTTGGTTCTCCTACTCTCTCTAAATAGGTCACACTGGGCCATTGCGATACTTCCTTCCTTTGAAACATTTCCTAATTAAGGTTTGGTTCCTTGCACTCCACATTATGTCCATTCGCCTATCAATAATTCCTTCAAGGGTAGTTAGTCATATGCATCCCTCCAAAGTTTACTTTCATAATGTATTTCTTTATGGAGCATTCAAATCCTCCTTATTTTAAGATCTCTTGACAATTATATGAGAGGCTTGCCTATCCCTTTCTTGGCTTGAGTTTAGTCGTTAATTTGGCATTTGGTCCTTTTAAGGATTTCTCTTATCTTTCTTCTCCCGAGTATTTGGCCTTCCCGCCTCTCTCTTTTTTGTTGAAACTCAAATTATGGCTTTCCCATATATTAGTTCGTTAACTGCCTCACCTCCACCATTACTTTGGTCTAAGTTTCTTAGGGCAGTTATTCCTCGAGTCCTCCTATCCATAACGTCCATCTCACTGACCTTTTTAGGGTGTAGTCCTTTCTACCTCCTGGTCTTCCTTAGGGTGTCATTTATTTTCTTTGACTATTTTGTTGTCACGATTTACTTACTTCTACTATGTTGCTCTGAATCTCCAATTTGAATTCTCTACTTTTCCCAAAGGAAGTCGTACTCGAAATCCCAAGACATCCCATTTGTCGTCAAACACTCGGCTTGTCTTCTCTTGTGGATGCACTCCCTCCTATTCTCCTAACTTAATGGAAATTTCTTCTTTAAGGGATAGTTCTCTTCAGCTAACTTTTGTTCTGTTTATGGTTTTATCGAGGTCTTACCTTCAGCCCTTTTCCTTCCTTCCATTTTGTTGTGATCTCAAAAAGTTTCCTCTTGTCTGTGGTTGAAATTACAAGTGGGAGTCGTGTTCCATGGGATGGTATCCTTTCGGATTTCCTATAGTTGTGGGGTGTTTATTCTTGGAAGGTATTGTTCTAAATCCTAGTGGTGTGGGATAGTCCTTCATTTCATGTCCTATTTCCTTTGTACTTTATAATAGGTTGTTCCTTGCTTAGATACCCCAAAATTCTCCTACACTCCTTACCATGACAGTTTTCTTGTCATGCCTTCTTTGCATAATAATCTCCTTGATTTATTTGATATTTGTGGTGTCTAGAGAATTGCAGTTTTGTTTGGTTACTTTTCTTGGGGCCATCTTCCCAACAAGATTACATTCTTTGAGAGAAAAAGTTTCTAGGAATTGGGAGTACTTAATTAATAGAATAGTACAATATGTTGGGGTTTTTTTTCCCTATTATAGAAAGTGGTCATACAATAAATAGGGAGCTACGGGATTCTTGATAAGCATCCTCCTAGGTAAGGTTTTACGCTCTTTGCTATTGTTTATAGCTTCACGCTTGGCTTCCTTTATACTTAGAGTTGTGCCCTCAATAGGTCCTAGCACCATTCTCTAGGATACTTTCCCATTTGGTCTTTTGAGATTCCTACCATGCCTCAAGCATTTGGGAAGCTTCTAGGGTTGACTTCCTACGAGGATAAGGTGTTGAGTAGAGCCATTCCTTGTTTTCTTGGTTCCTCTCCTAGAAGCCATCTGAAAATTTTATGATAAATTCTATTAGTTACTATATTTTCTAGTTTTGATTATGTATTCAAGGAAACATACTCTAATACCACTCTAGTTGTCATGCCCCGACCCAATTTGGTCGGATCCCCGTGATCAACCTGCTAGTCTCCCGGTTTATTAAAGGGTCTCCCCTTATTATAAACCGTAAAGAGTAAGACATCCTTTAAACCTGCACCTTTTCCTAGAATAACATAAATCAAAACTAAATAATATTTTAAATTTGTCATACCTGTCTTACATGCATCTTAGTTGATGGTCTTTAAGGATACACTTTCCGGACTTTCCTGAAAAGGGATATAAGGGAGGGGGTGAGTACGACTACTCAATGAATGGGTTTTTAAATACTTTTACTTTTATGAAAAAGATCTGTATTGGAGTGTGTCAGACTCCTTTCAAATCTCGGTTTTTATCACCATTTCCTTATTAATCACGGTGTGTCATCACCCAACATACATCATTCATCATGAAGATCAAATGCACATTCGTAGGCCAGCTCGTCCATTGAACCCACTTGTGGTGTCGGAGCGACTTTACCGGCCACCTAGATAGAATTACGACCACTTCTACTGTAATAATCAGTGGATGTATGTGACACTCGACCCTCAATCCCGAAATCCATTCTCCGTGTCCATATAAGGATAGAGACCTCATCCCGTCCCCACCCCGGTCTCATGCGCTTAGTGCCACTCCAAATATCGCACGATCACCTGGTACGATGAACTACCCTTATATTAACCAAGTCGTCCAGGGCCCTTGGGACGCATCACTACCCCTCATGGGTGTCTTGATGATCATGTAATCATAGTGCATGAACAAATAGTATTTTCTTATCATGCCATATAATTTGTGGTGCCACTGGTCTAACGGCCCCGACCTCACTCAACCTGCAACTATTTATCTTGACTGGTTCGGAGACCTGTCATGTCACACTACCACTAGTTGACTGAATATGTCGGCCCTGTCTTGGTACCATGGCCAAATGATTCATTTATTAAAGTTTTATATCACACATCTCATGTTTGTTTACAAGCTCCTACTCGTGCCCATTGGCCTATGGCCCACTTGTTCGAGATTTTCAAAACCGGGCATAATAGCCCCCTAGTTCCAAAACCGAGGCCCCGACCTATAAGAGCTATTTGAGCTCCCATCAATAAGGTCTCCCAAATCATTTAAGCACTGGCACATAATCAGGGGAGAGCACTTCTGACAAAATATATTTTCAACTATCCATTATACTGACCGGGTATAAGGACATCTTCGCTCATAACCGATGAACGAGTTTTCAACTTCATTCGAGGAAGTTTCATCATACCAATAGGGTATGATCTACTTACAATCGGTAAGTAGTTTTTCCACATAATTTTCACATTACTCCTCTAAGTTGTGATGTTTAAAATACCACTTGGTAGTGGGTTTTCATTTCGTGGTGCTTATCATCCCCAACCGGGTATAATATAAAATCTCACTCACAACCGGTAAGTGGTTTTTAACTTTAAGTTGTGCTCATCATCCCAATTGGGTATGACATTAGTAAACCCACTCACCCGTAAGTTCAGTCAATTCCACTAGACCAATTCTTTGTATTCACGCGAGTTTGTCCTTGCTGGCATTCCCGATACTTCGTGTTCCTACATGATATGAACATCTTGGTTCATTATCCTTCGGCCTAATAGCCTTCATTCATTCCAAATGAATGAGAAAACCCAACTTTCTATTTATTTGTAAATAGGTCCCTAAAGTTATTTCTCTTTAACTTTAAGTCCCTAATACCGATTTTTCCTCAAATTGAGTCCTGAAACTCTTAAAATTTATCATAGGACCTCAATTTATTCCATTTCACAAAAAGGGGTTTAATTTCCCAAATTTCCAATTTAGTCCCCCAACTTTTCCAAAATTACCATGTTGCCCTTCCTTTACAAAAATGGTAAATTTTCCTCCAAAAATTCTAAAATTCCTCAATTGACCCTCTAACATTCTTATCATATCCAATTGACCCTCAATTTTATAAAATTGCATTCTGGTCCTTCAAATTTTTAAAATCCCCAATTTTCCCCCAATTTCAACTCCTTAGCACAACCGAATTTGATTTCATCAAATTGACCAATCAAACACTTCCAATTGTTGAAATTGAAGTTGACCAATCAAACACTTCCAATTGTTGAGGTAGGATCACTTTGTTTCTTGCATGTGGCACATGTGTCCCATCTCCGTCCGTTGACCAATGTTTGATCTGGGTTTGACCACCCTGCCGACCCAAGTTGAGTCAAACCAAATTTATTCAATTTCTTCTCTTTATTTTTATTTATTTATTTAAAATTTGACCCAAATTACATTTTTCTCTTTTTAGGTACTTTCAAAAAATTAAATCATGACCCGATCCACTCTAGTTCGATTCGACTTAGTTTCCGATCCCAATTCAAATTTTGGGTTCTAGTCTAATTCGAGTTAACTACTATTCAAGAATGTGATGCTACAATTTCTCCCCCCATTTAAGAGTTTTTTCATCAAAACTATATTTCATTCTTTCAACAAAGGTTGTGTATAAACCTCGCCCTTTTGAGTTAAGGAAAACCGAGAAAAGAACAGGTAAAACCGAGTAAGAAAACTGAACTAGTTCATGTATCCGATCAATTAGGAATGAGCAATTTAGAAATTTACAACTCTTAGGTGATCCAAAGGGTTCATAAAATCTTTGAAAAGATCCTCAGGAAAAATTGGAAGAGAAAAACTAGACCAGTTTAGATGAACCGGATCCAATTGGATTGAACCAATTTATGAACCGAGTTGATTCGTGAACCGGAACCGATAGAGAATGGGTAAACCAAGAAATTTATGGATCCCTTGTGATCCATAGATATTTATAAACCTTGGGAAGGAACATTAGAACAAAGTGGGAGAGAAAAACCAGATCGATTCGGGTGAACCGGACCCGAACCGGATTGAACTGGTTTAAGGACCGAGTTGGTTTATGAACCGGAATTGATAAAGAGATGGTAAACCGGGAATTTTATGGACCCTAAGTGACCTAAGGAGTCACAAAAGTCATGGAAATGGACTTGTGAAGGATTTGGGGATGAAAACCAAACCGGTTTAGGTGAATCGGATCCGAACTGGTTTGAACCACTATTGAATCAGATCTTAAATTCATTTTTCTAGGTGGCTTAAATAATTCAAATTTGAGATTTGAGCTACCATTGGATAGAAAATGAATTTAGAAATTTTTAGATTTGAAAAACTCAGTCGAATGAGAGGTGAACCGGCCGGTTTAAGCTTCAAACCCGGTTCGGACCGGTCCAGTTCGGTTCAGAACAGTGTCATCTTCTTCCTTCAGATGACAAAACTGTTCACTCATCGTTAAATTGAAGCAGCGCTTGTGAAGAAGAAACGTCTCCGTTCAATAAGTTTTTGACCATCAATGCCTGTAATAAAGGCACCAATCAGACGGCCAACGAGTCCCCGAGCTTCCTATATAAAGACCTCTCCCCATTCATCCTCTCCACACCTGAAAAACTCACTCTCTCTCAGTTGCTTAGTTTTCCGGCGAAGCTTGAACTAGAACTCTGATATTGGGCCTTTTCTGAGCCAAAGAAGGTGAGGTCAGGTTCTTTAGAACAGGGGAGAAATCAGCTACACGCATGTAGTCTCTGTTTGCGTCGAGGGTCGCCGGAAAAACATCGGTGTGATGGAACAGTGATGCAGCTCCGGCAGACCAAAGCCGCCCTATTTCGGCCAAGTTGAAATCAGCCATTTTGAGCCCTCCTCAGGCAAAACAAAGCCCTTCTAACACTTACTCAGACCTCCCACGACAGAATTAGGAATGAAAGGTAAGCTAATTTGGCTCCCCTCTGCAATTTCCGACCAGTGCTAGAGAGAGAACCGACAGAATTTTGATGATGAAATTCGAACTCAATTCGGCATCAATTGATGCAATTCTTGATTCTAGGATGACCTCAGGATAAGAGCTATCTGCCCAAATTGAAAGCTCAGACCGCCGTGCCCCCGACAGTAAGCTTTCAAAGCTCTCTCTCTACAGTTTGTTTTCTGGCTAAGCTCCGTTTGAGCTCGTTCCGGCGTTAAAACTTACAATTCAAAGTGCTATGGAATCGTATGGTTGGTCAACTTACAATTCAAAGTTACAATTGGAAGTGTTTGATTGGTCAATTTGATGAAACACTTACAATTGGAAGTTGACCAATCAAACACTTCCAATTGCCCTTTTTTGCACGAATGTTTTGCTATTTTTTTTTATCTTTTTTTGCTTTTTTGCATGAATTTATTTTAGCTTTTTTCTTTCTTTTCTTTTTTGCACTTACCGAAAAGAAGATAGATAGAAGGAGATGAGTCTTTCTTTTTATTTTTTTTTTGTAGATAATAGAAATAGGTAGAGAGATAACAAAAAAAACCAGATATAAAAGATAGGATGAGACTTGCTGTGCAACTATGTGCCCTGATACCAATTGATGCGAATCTTGCCAATATGCTGACAAAAACCTACACCAAATATGGTAAAAACCCAAGACTTTCATGATGCAAGTGTGAAAAGATGGAATATACCAAAATCTTCTAAGAATAACTCTTAGAAAACCCTAGTGATAAGTCTTGATTGCATGAATGTAACATGTAAAAACTTGATAAGTTCAAAAGTTTTTTAAGAGAGAAAAAAGACAAAACCTCACAAAATTAAATTCCAAAAATATCTCATCCAATGCTGTGGAGTATGTCTTTTATAGGCACAAATAATAACTGAATAGCTTAAAAATTGACTAATTATATGCCAACCATATCCAATCTAAATATTTATGATATTTTAATAACTATTTTAAAAATCTAAACTTGACTAATTAAATATCTAATATTATTATTTAATATCCTAAAAGATTTATTATATTAATAAATCTCTACTCATTAATTAAATCTATACCTTCTGTGAGTTTTTCTTGGCCTCTTCAATTGGGCTTCCACTTGAATTTTCTAAAATCTCTTTAATCAGCCCATATAAATCTTATTTGAATCTTTTAGTCATTAACCTTGTCATTGGGTACTCTTCTAGTCTCAAATGACCTTTTAACTAATTTTCTGACAAAATATTCATCTACTTTGCAAGTGCGATTTATTAGACTTGTGAATTCGTAGTTTATTTAGTCGGATTCACATCAATGATAAAGTGTATTTGAGTATAATATATATAGATTAAATTAGACTTTTATGTTAAATATGTGGGGGTAAATGTCATTTTGTACTAAATGGTAAAAGTTTGGTAAATTTGGCATTTTAATATTAATTTTATTTTTTGTTAAAAATATTTCAAAATAGAATGTATAATTTTAAAAAACAAAATTATTATTACAAGCCAATAAACATGGATGTCTCACGCAATAATTAAGCATTATAATACAATAATTAATCAAGTTGAGGAATATGATTTTATTTAAATGATAATATAATATTTTTGCTATCAATATATATCTTAATTTTTATATAAATATTTTATTTTAAATGAAATTACATATATTTTAAAATTTTATATTATATATATTTACTTAATAAAATTATAAATATAATTAATATTTTTATTTATTTAATTTAAAATAATGAATTAAATATATTACACTTGGGTATATTTATTAATTTATATTAAAATATAGGCTAATTTATCTTTTTATACTAAATTTTGAAAAAAAATGAGTTCAATATCAAATTTTTAACAAAATATTTTTATGTCAATCACTAAAAGATTAGTAACAAATATTAAAAAATGATTTAATGTCAAGTTTTTGATAAAATAAACTAATTTATCTTATATTAAATTGATATATTTTATTATTATTTAATATCAAAATAACATTTAGTACCATTAATATAATGTAGTCCAAATATTTAGCACCAAAAGAATATTTCAAAATTTTTTTTATAAAAATGTGACTTGTGTAAATTTTATATAATTTAAATTGCTATATAGTTTTGATTTTATAAGATGTATGCAAGATTCATGCATGTTTTTTTTTTATGGGCTTGAATTCATTCTTATAGACTTAAAGTGTGTAGGAGTGGTGTACTCAGAATGATCAAACATTTGTAATTATCCATGTTTGTGGGTATGTATGCACATTGCAATAGAGACTGTGAGAAGTACTGTGTCAACTTTGTTTGGTTTTGTTTAATATCTATGGGGATGTCTGTCAGTCGTATGACCACACTGGCCCCCTCTTCTGCACTGTGTCATCATGTTTCTCATCAACTTGATTAACTGTAAAAGTTATACCATTTTGAATTAGTAGTTAGATTGAAGCATAAAAGCAAGAGGATTACTACAATTATGAAAGCTTATAAAGCTGATAAATCATGAGAGAACAGAACCAACACCTTCCATCCATCTCCTTCTTCCTCTTCCAGAAGAGGGTTACCACATATATGGAACCAGAGACTAACACAAAAGCAAGCAAAGAGTGATAGCTTCTGCATTCTCCACCCTCCTTGACTACTTTGCATCCATCCATCTCAGGGATCCCCCAACAGCCATGCTCGAAAATATTACCCATCTTCCGTCTTGCACAGTGGACCCTCCTCTCCATCAGTTCACCTGCTCGGACGGTGGTGTAGCCAACACCAACACCACCAACAAGAGGAAACGGAGACCCGCTGGAACCCCAGGTAGGTAAAAGTATATGTACTTCTATACGCTTTGAAAGAAAATTCGATGCACGAGTCTTGTGTCTTTTGTAAGCAGATCCAGATGCGGAGGTGATCTCTCTATCACCAAAAACCCTACTTGAGTCGGATCGGTATGTGTGCGAAATCTGCAACCAGGGCTTCCAGAGGGACCAGAACCTGCAGATGCATAGGCGGCGGCACAAGGTACCGTGGAAGCTGCTAAAGAGGGAGACGACGGTGGCCAAGAAGAGGGTTTTTGTATGCCCCGAGCCGAGCTGCCTCCACCACGACCCTTGCCATGCGCTAGGGGACCTTGTTGGGATCAAGAAGCATTACCGGCGAAAGCACAGCAACCACAAGCAGTGGGTGTGCCAGAAGTGCTGCAAGGCGTACGCCGTCCAGTCCGACTACAAAGCCCATCTCAAGACCTGTGGCACCCGTGGCCACTCCTGCGACTGCGGACGCGTCTTCTCTAGGTATGTATACAACATCATCAATCTCTCTTGTGTCCTTCCTAATTTCATGAACCAAATCCAATTCAGAAAAAAGAAAGAAAAAAGGGTGAAGGGAATGGGGATTCCAAGTGATCAGAGAAGGAAAGGGAAGGAGAAGAAGGTACTCTATAAGCCCAAGTGGCTCTGGCTATACTGCAAATTGATTGATGGAACCTTAATCTCATGCTTTAATTAACCACTGTTCATGGTCAGTGCACAGATCACAACACAGCTCCCGAAGATTCCATCTCATGGATTTATGTCGTGCCCCCTTTTCTCTAATTTAATATATTTCTATCATTTCACTGGTGAACATGTGGGCTGCTACTACCTCTCTCGAACATCAGTTCTTGCTCCATATTTTCTGCAAATTTTCTCACTTACATATTGGATACTCAAATCTCCATTGACCCATGTAAAGTTTTTAGCATGAAAGAGTTAAAATAAAGACCTTTTTCTGCTCAATCCACCAGATGATGAACTTTCTATATGCCAAACAATAGTTTGCTTCTCCATGGCATAACCTTTCTTAGATCTAGATCTTCTTCAAGATTGAAACTCCCCTTTTTTAGGCTTTTCTTATATTATATCATCACAAAAAAAAAAAACTCCCTTTTGGGTGGATCCATTATGAGACATTGATCATATTTTTTCCCCTTAACATGATAGGGTGGAAAGCTTCATCGAACATCAAGACAGATGCAATATGAGCCGTCTGAGATGCGAGACAACCCAGGCCCTGCAGTCCGCTTGCCTATCACGGACGGCATCGAGCCCCAGCCCTTCCAGTGACACAAACTTCAGCACTGTCCCTTGGCCACCTCCAGCACCACGGGCTTGTAACAACTCAAACATGACCGTATTCAGAAACCCAAGAGAATCCATATTCTCACTCAGCCCTACAGCCATTGATAGCATCCCCAAGAACAATGCCCCTAGCAACAACATCTACACTAATAGTGGGAAGCAGTACCACAACCTTGAGCTCCAGCTCTCCACCGCTTCAAATCCCATCGACGTCTCGGTCTCCATAGAGAGGGACGACAACCACTCGACCCAGCTGCAACTCTCGATCGGATCATCGTCTGATATTGGTAAGTGAAATCATGAATATAGAATAAACTATGTGCTTGTTGATGTTCTCTTTTCCTTTTTGACAGTGGCCTTGCCTGAGCTAGTAATTAATTTGACATTTAGTGATACACTCCAAAAGCTTTTCACTACTGCTCACTGTTCTTGTCGGGTAACTTTTCCAATGGAGTCACATGGATTTTTAACTGTATAACAGACTGACTGACTTTATTCACAACTTTTACTGAGAGACTTTGGGCTAGAGTAACCTAATGCTTGCTAGAGGACTAGTCAAAACAAGGGCAACAGCTTGGCTAGGTTCCCTAATGGCCACTTTGAGATTATGTATACCCTTTGGGACCACCTTGGATAGGATGAAAGGATTTTCAACTTCTTGTGGGATGTTGTAGGTAGAAATTCACCGAGAAATCAGAGCGAGAGCAAGGAGAAATCCACGTCGGGTATCAAAGAAGTAGCCCGAGAGCAGCTGCGGTTGGCCATGTCGGAGAAGGCACTTGCGGAGGATGTGAGGCGGCAGGCGAAGCGGCAGATGGAGCTGGCCGAGCAGGAATTTGAAAATGCGAAGAGGATAAGGCAGCAAGCGCAGGGCGATCTCGATAGGGCGCTGGCCCGAAAAGACCAAGCGACCAACCAAGTGAAGTCCACCATTCTCCAAATGACTTGCCATACATGTAAGCAGCAATTCCAAGATAGGGCAGCAATTGCATTTCCACAGCCACCACTTCCTCCACCACTTCCTGATGAGAACTCGCTTGTCTTGAGTTACAATAACGTCTCATCAACTGGAACTGAAGGGGAAATCCAGAAGATCCACTGAACCAAGAACAATGGTATATGCCATACCAGGTCCTTGCCTCTTGCTTCTTTTTTCCTGGTGTAAATGCTACATCGTTATTTTTTTCGTCATATATTCTGAACATGTACGGCAAAAGAGAGGTGGCTAAAGGTACTATAGGAAGTTTCATTGGAGTGACAGATATGGAGTATTTTGTTGTTTGGTGCATTGATTCTTGAATTAGTCTGCTGGTAAGTAAAGGACGCCATCAATAAGTACATTCGTCACTTCTTCTTGGTTATTAATAAAGTACATTTGCTGCTTTGGCATCTTTCCCTTCCCTTTATCCTGTATAGTATAGAGCTTCTTCCCTGCTTGCTTACTGAGTTTTAAGAATGGTGAAAATGGTATACGGAGTAATTCCAATTGCAGCATTTTCTAGTCTTTTGTGGTGACTGAAACGGAACCCTAACCCTATGGTTGGAGTGGAGGGGAATCAAATGCACTGGTTGGATCTTAGAAATGATATTTCACATGGGGGCATAGATAGACAGACACATTGGCTGTCGTGTTCTTCTTCTACCCATACACGGTACTTTTAAATAGTACACTGAGGAGCATCATTAGCCTGCCTTCCTTTTGGAACCATGTTTCATTGAATGAGCACAGAAAGCCATTCATGACTTCTCTGTGTGAAATCAACTTCTGGTGTAGATTAGATTAGGGCTTCTTCTTCTTCTCCCCCTTTCCACATCACACATGCAATTGATGGAGCCATGGAGATGTCCCTTTTGAATTTACCCATCTTTAGCATTCGCATTTTAAATAAAATGTTAAATTATTCAAATCAATCAAACAAATGGAAGAATAAAGTGGGGGAAGAGAATCAAAATCAGTGTCAACTGACATGGATGGACTGGACTCACTGTGTGAGAGAGAGAGATTGAAAGGGGCTTGACAATGGCGTCATAAATGTCAAAGACGGACACCATGTTTTTCAGTGCCAAAGCTTTCAAGGTTTTAAATGCAACGTCAGTGGACTCTCTCCTAGAGAAATAGAGAGAGGGAGAAAGAATTAAGGGTTCAAACTGAAACAAGGCAGACACAGACAAAAGAGCTCATCCAATTCAATCTCCCTTTCACCTTTCCATTTCATGAGAATCAGTGGGTCTGTATTCTTGTGTTTATCTCTTTCTTCTTATTGTTTTCCTCTTCTTTTTTTTTACCTTTATAAACTCCACAGGGTATGTGCAGAATAGATTCAATGAGTGACAAATTTCTCACAAAGCAATGAGATTCTTCCCCATCACATAAATATAAAATTATGAGAACTATTGTGGGATTAAGACATTACCAGAAACTATCATGTATCATGATGATTAAAATCAAATATATAATTTTCTAAAATATTAAAATATAATATTATATAAATAAGATAATATGTCAAAATTTAGAATATTGTGCTAAATATATGATCAATATTATATTTCGTTTTTATAAATACCCACTTACTAATGTATTATTTCATTAAAAAATAAATTCATAATTTTTTTAATATAACTTGTCAACTTATCTCATGGGTCGCATTGATAGGCCTAATTGATAGAAGATATATGGGCTTTGGCCCCCAAGAGACCCAATATTTTCTCTGGGCTAATCCTCACACGCGTGAACATTAGTGATGTTAGTGATAGTTATTTAGACCTATTTGATGTACAAAGAACTATTTGATATATAAATGAACTTATTTGATCTATTTGATGTATAGTGTGTCATAATTGATGTATAATAATACATATATTTACAAAAAAATCAACCTTTTCTTTTTATAGTAAAAAATAGTAGGTTGTTTTTTTTTATAGGGCCAAATATTGCTCAAATTATTTATTATAAATTAATATGGTTAGTCCTTTTTTCAATTATATAATTAAAAAATTATACTTTCATTGATATATCTTTAAAAATAACTTTTAAAATTATATATATTTGTTGAAAGTGACATTTTTATTATAAAATGATAAAATAATATAAAAAATATACCTTATTCAATTAAAATCAAACTGTTTTCAAAAGATATTGTTGTTAACCGTTCTTGTGCCACCTCTCCGGGTCTACTGTTGAAGGGAAATGAAATTTTAAGTTGTTCTTTTCAGAGGTTGAGCTTACTTATATGAAAAGAGAACTTCACTTAATCTATAAATTGTATAAATCATGTTAGTCAATAATAAGAAATTCAAACTAGTGAATCGAAAAATTTTAAGTGAAAATTTAGACTAAAATGAACTACAATTTATAAATTAAAATAAATCCAAAAATTTGAATAATAACTTTTGAGGCACTATATTATTACTATTTGTCAGTTTCTAATTAGTTATAACCATTCAACGTGGCTTTTCCACCTGTCAAATGCTAATTGGTTGACCATTATTCGACATACTAGTCGAATGTAGTATATTTGTCACGTGTTAACACCTTATTGGTCAATCATGCTGACGAGGCTTCACATCAATTAACTGTTAATTGAGTACATGTGTTGCTCCTTCATTGATCGGTATTTGGTGACGTGACCTTTTCTTTGTGTATTCGTTGACCGAGTACATGTGCCACACTCTGATATGCCAGCATTTATAGATGCTAATCGAGTGGCTAACTAGGCATGCTTCACCATGCATCGTGCGCACTAATGGGGCGCTGACCTGGTAGACAATTTGTTGACCGGCTGGACCGTTGACCAATTTAGACATACCGGGTTTGATGACCCAAAATAAAAAATTGGTCAGTTTAAGCCTGATTTGACCGGATTTCTAAAATATAAAAAATTTTAAATTATTCTAAATTAATTTTCTACACAATGGTGATTTTAATTTCCAAAATTGATATTTTTAATCAGCAAGAAAAATGAATATTTGATCTTGTTTTTTCCAATTCAATACAATTCAATCTGGTTTAAGTCCAGTTCATCATGAACTGATATGATTTCCTCATCCAATTCTATTTATGGTTCTTGTTCATAATTTTTGGGTTTTTATTGACTACTTTAAATTTTCTAATTTCCTATTTTGACTTCTCTATACCAATTCTTATTAGCTTTGAACCTCAATTTTCTCTAAAAAATTTTCAGTTCTCCTTTCTAGTTTATTTGGCATTGGAAAATGGGGTTTACACACAACCTCGAGTAGGTGTTGGTCAGACTACCGATTGCATGTGTCAACCATGTGATGCATGCATGTCAATCAATATATAATTAAACAAGTCATTCATACAAGAAATTGTGTATTGATGATTTGCGCTAACTCATCATCCACTCTATTGATATCATTATCAATTCAAACAATAAGATTATAATAAATCACATAAATCTTATTTGCTTGTAAAATATCGGGTCACTACCATTATTTCGAAATACATAGTTTTAGTTTTTTTTAAAGTTGTGTTCATATTAGTTTATAAACATTGATCTTAGCCATATCATAAACATTAATCTTAGCATTTTCATAAACATCAGTTTTTAGTCATTTCATAATCATTGGGTCTTAGCTCTTTCATAAAAATCAGGTCTTAGCCCTTACATATATATTGCATCGTAGTCCATTTTATAAAAATCAAGTCTTAGCACTTTCATAAACACCAGGCTTTTCCCATAGCCTGAACATTGGACCTTAGTCCCTTCGTTACTAGCTTGTTTTAAAGGTTCGGGTCACCACCCATTTTCAAACCCTCGGGTTTACACCCGTCTTTTCCAAAATTATCGGGTCATGACACGCTTCTCAAATAGTATGTGTAAATCCTATCCCTTTAAGACAAGGAAATTGAGGAAAGAACTGGTCAAACAGAGTGAGAAAACTAAATTGGTTCACAAACTCGATCATCAAGAGAACTCACAATTTGGGAAATTTACAACTCCTCAATGACCCAATGGGGTCATAAAAGCCTTGGAAAAGGGCTTTAGGACAATCTGGGAGAGACAACCAGACCGGTTCAAGTGAACCGGATCCGAACTAGATTGAACATGTCATTTTGAAATAGAAAACCGAGTCGGTTTATAAACTGGAACCGAATGAGAAAGGGCAAACTGGGAAATTTATGGATCCTGAGTGACCTAAAGAGACACAAAAATCATGAAAAAGGACTTCAGGTGAATTGGATTCGAAATAGATTGAATTGATTTGAACAACTATTGAACTAGATGCTAAATTTATTTTTCTAGGTGGCTTAGAAATTTCAAATTGGAGAATTGAGGCCACCATTGGATAAAGAATGAATTTAGATAAATTTAGAAATTTTTAATTTTAAAAAACTTGGTCGAATCGGGCCTAAACCAGCCGGTTTAAGCTTTGAACCTAGTTCGGACCGATCCGGTCTAGTTCGGAATGGTCCGGTCTAGTTCGGAACAGTGTTGTCTTTTTCTTTTAGATGATAGCACTATTCACTCGCTAGAAAACTGAGCAGCGCCGACGAAGATGAAAAGTCCTTGGCCAGGGAGTTTCAGGCAATTAATGACCACCATTAAGGTGCCAATCGGATGGCCAAGAAGTCCTTGAGCTTCCTATATAAAGAGCCCATCCTCATTCATCCACTCCACACCTAAAAACTCAATTCTCTCTCAACTGCTCCAATTTTTGGTGAAGCTCAAACCAGAGCACCAACTTGGGCACTTTTCTGAGCCAAAGAAGGTGTGGTCCGGTTCTTTGAATTCGGGGAGGATCCAGCTACACGCCTGTAGTCTCCATATGCTCCGAGGTTCACTAGAGAAACGCCAGCATGATAGAATAGTGAAGCAGCTCCGGCAGACCAAAGCTGCTCTGTTTCAACTAAGCTAAAATTGGCCAATTGAGCCCTTATCATGCCAAACCAAGCCCTTCCAACACCTCCACAGCCCTCATACAACTGAATTAGAGCAGAAAGGTAAGCCAATTTGGCTACCCTTTGTATTTTTCGATCAGTGCTAGAGAGAGAACCGATGAAACTTCACTGACCAAATTCTCCCTCAATTCAACATTAATTGATGCAATTCTTGATCCTAGGAGAAACCTTGGGACAAGATCTATCTGCCAAGATTGAAAGCTCGGACTGCCGTTGTCACGCCCCGACCCCATTTGATCGGATCCCTATGATCAACCCACCACTCTCCCGGTTTATTAAAGGGTTTCCCCTTATTATAAACCATAAAGAGTAAGGCGTTCTTTAATCTTGCACCATTTCCTAGAATAGCATAATCAAAATTGCATAGCATTTTAACTTCACCATACCTGTCTCACAGGTGTCTTAGTTGATGGTTTTTAAGGGTAGGCTTTTCGGAATTTCCTAAAAGGGATATAAGGGTGGGTGTGAGTACGACTACTCAGTGAATGGGTTTTTCAAAGCTTTTATATTTTTGGAAAAAGAATTGTATTGGAGTGTGCCAGACTCCTTATTTTTTAAAAATCATTTCATTCAAAATCTCGAGGTTTATCACCATTTCCTTATTTAATCACTATGTGTCATCACCCAACACATCCTTCATCATGAAGGTTAAACACACATTCACAGGTCAGTACGTCCACTTAACCCACTTGTGGCTTCGGAGTGACTTTACCGGCCACCCGAATAGAAGTATGTCCACTTCTACCCTGAGAATGAGTGGATGTACGTGACATCCGACCCTCAATCCCAAAATCGATTCTTCGTGTCCACATGAGGATAGAGACCTCATCCCATCCCCACCCGGTCTCATGCGCTTAGTGCTACTCCAAATTCCGCAGGGTCACCTGGTACGACGAACTACCCCTCTTAGGTGTCTTGATGGTCCCGTACTCACAGTGTATGCACAAATAATGTTTTCTTATTATACCATGTAATATATTGTGTCATTAGTCTAACAGTCCTAACTCTCAACTCAACCTTGCAACTGTTTGTATTGACTAGTCCATCGACCTGTCATGTCGCACTACCGTTAGTTGATTGAGTATGTCGGTCCTATCTTGATACCATGGCCAAACAATTTCTTTATTTAAAGTTTTATGGCATATAATTCATGTTTGTTTACGAGCTCCTGCTCGTGCCAACTGGCGTTGGGCCTACTGTACGAGATTTTTCAAAATTGGGCATATTAGCCCCCAAGTTCCAAAACCAAGGCCCCTGACCTATCAGAGTTATTCGAGCTCCCGTTAAGAAGGTCTCCCAAAAAGTTTAAGCATTGGCACACAATCATGGGAGAGCACTTTCGCAAAATATATTTTCACTGTCCATTATACCGACCAGGTATAAGGACATCTCCGTTCATAACCGATGAACGGGTTTTCAACTTCCTTCGAGAAAGTTTCATCATACCAACCGAGTATGATCTACTTACAACAAGTAAGTAGTTTTTTCGCATGGTTTTCACATCACTACTCTAAGTCTTGATGTTTAAAATACCACATGGTAGTGGGTTTTCATTTTGATGTGCTTATCATCCCCAACCGGGTATTATATAAAATCTCACTCACAACCGGTAAGTAGTTTTTAACTTAAGTTGTGCTCATCATCCCAACCAGGTATGACGTTAGTAAACCCACTCACCCGTTAATGTCGTGAATTCCACTAGACCGGTTCTTTGTATTCACGTGAGCTTGTCCTTGCTGGCGTTCCCGGTACTTCATGTGTCACGCCCCGACCCAGTTTGGTTGGATCCCCGTGATCAACCCGCCACTCTCCCGATTTATTAAAAGATTTCCCCTTATTGTAAACTCTAAAGAGTAAGGCGTCCTTTAACCTGCACCTTTTCCTGTAATAGCATAATCAAAACTGTATGAAATTTAAAACTTTACATACCTGTCTTACAAGCATCTTAGTCGACGGTCTTTAAGGGGAGGCTTTCTAAGATTTTCTGAAAGGGATATAAGGAAGGGGATGAGTACCACTACTCAGTGAATAGGTTTTTAAAAGCTTTTGACTTTTAAGAAAAACATTTATATGGAGTGTGCCAGACTCCTTTGTTTTCAAAAATCCCTTCATTTAAAAATTCAGGTTTTTCCACCATTTCTTATTTACCACGGTGTGTCATCACCCAACACACATCCTTCATCATGAAGGTTACACACATTCGCAAGTCAGTATCACTATTGAACCCGCTAGTGGCTTCGGAATGACTTTTCCTGCCACCCAGATACTAGTACGACCACTTCTACCCTAGGAATGAGTGGATGTTCGTGACATTCGACCCACAATCCCGAAATCACTTCTTCGTATCCGTATGAGGACAGAGACCTCATCTTGTCCCCACCCCGGTCTCATGCGCTTGGTGCTACTCCAGATTTCGCACAGACACCTGGAACGACGAACTGCCCTTATAGCCACCAGGTCGTCCAGTGCCCTTAGGACGCATCACTACCCCTCATGGGCGTCTTGATGATCCCGTACTCACAATGCATGCACAAACAATGTTTTCTTATATTGCCATGTAATATGTGGTGCCACTAGTCCAATGGCTTCGACTCTCAACTCAACCCGTAGCTATTTGTCTTGACTAGTCCGTCGGCCTGTCATGTTGCACTACCGCTAGTTGACTGAGCATGTTGGTCCAATCTTGGTACCATGGCCAAACAATTCACTTATTAAGTTTTATGGCACATATATCATGTTCATTTACAAGCTCCTGCTCGTGCCAACTGGTCTTGGGCCCACTGTACGAGATTTTCAAAATCGGGCATTTAGCCCCTAAGTTCCAAAACCGAGGCCCCTGGCCTATCAGAGCTATTCGAGCTCCCGTCGAGAAGGTCTTCCAAATTATTTAAGCATTGGCACACAGTTAGGGGAGAGCACTTCCGACAAAAATAGGTTTTTACTGTCCATCATACTGACCGGTATAAGGACATCTCCGTTCATAACCGATGAACGGGTTTTCAACTTCCTTCGAGGAAGTCTCATCATACCAACCGGGTATGATCTACTTACAACCCGTAAGTAGTTTTTTTCGCATAACTTTCACATCACTTTCTCTAAGTAGTGATGATTAAAAATACCACTAAGTAGTGGGTTTTTATACCGAGGTACTTATCATCCCCAACTAAGTATGATATAAAATTCCCACTCACAACTAGTAAGTGGTTTTTAATTTTAAATTGTGCTCATCATCTCAATCAAGTATGATGTTAGTAAACCCACTCACCCGTTAATGCTGTGAATTCCACTAGACTAGTTCTTTGTATTCATGTGAGCTTGTCCTTGCTGGCGTTCCCGGTATTTCGCATTCCTACATGATATGAACAACCTTGTTCATTATTACTCGGCATAACAGCCTTCATTCATTTCCAATGAATGAGAAAACCCAAACTTTTAATTATTTGCAATTAGATCCCTAAAGTTATTTCTCTTTAACTTTAAGTCCCTAATGTCGGTTTTTCCTCAAATTGAGTCCCGTAAATTTTTAAAATTTATCCTTGCACCTCAATTTATTCAATTTCACCAAAAAGGGGTTTAATTTCCCAAATTTCCAATTTGGTCCCCCAATTTTTCCAAAATTACCATTTTACCCTTATTTTACAAAAATGGTAAGTTTTACCCCAAAAATTCCAAAATTCCTCAATTGGTCCTCCAACATTATTTTCATGCCCAATTGACCCTCAATTTCATAAAATTGTATTTTGGCCCTTTGAATTTCGAAAATTCCCAAAATTTTCCCCCAATTTCAACTCTTCAACACTATCGAATATGATTTCATCAAATTGACCGATCAAACACTTCTAATTATTGAAATTGGAGTTGAAATTGAGTTCCTGCATGTTCATACGATTCTAAGAAACATTGAATCACAGATTTTAACGCCAGAACGAGCTCAAACAGAGCTTTGTCAGAAAATAAACTATAGAGAGAGAAAACTTCGATTTCTCACCGGTGAGGGCATGGCGGTTCGAGCTTTCGATCTGGGCAAATAGCTCTCATCTTGAGGATCATCCTAGAATCATGAATCACATCAATTGATGCCGAATTGAGTTAGAATTTCATCATTGAAATTCTGTCAGTTCTCTCTCTAGCACCAGCCAGAAATTGCGGAGGGGAGTCGAATTGGCTTACCTTTCAGTCCTAATTCGGCCGTGGGAGGGCTAAGGAAGTGCTGGGAGGGCTTGGTTTGGTCTGAGGAGGGCTCAAAATGGCCGATTTCAGCTTCGGTCCGCCGGAGCTGCTTCACTGTTCCATCATGTCAGTGCTTCTCTAGTGATTCTCGAATTGACTAGAGTTTGTTATTCGATAGCTGACTTCTCCCCGGTTCTAAAGAGCCTGACCTCTCCTTTTGAGGTCAAGTTGAAGCTTTGGTTTAAGCTTTGGTTTAAGCTTTACTGGGAAATGGAGAAGTAGAGAGAGAGAGAGAGAAGTGTTCAGGTGTGAGTAGAATGAATGGGGATGACCTCTTTATATCGGTATAAAACCGTGTATTAAATTGGAGAGATTTATTACTAGTATTAATATTGCCATAAATTATTGGTATTAATTTCAATAATTTAATTTTGGTATTAAATTATTTGTATTAATTTCAATAATTTAATTTGGGTATTAAATTATCACCCATCCTCACACTACTCTCGGGCAAGCACGCTTAACTTTGAAGTTCTTATGGAATCTAGTTCACCTGAACCAATTTGGTTTTTGTTTTCTAGTTTGTCTTAAGTTTCTTTTTCAAGGTTTAATGAACCTTTTGGATCACCCGAAAATTGTAAATTTCCATATTGCTTATTCCCAAATGTAAACCGGCTCAGTTTTCTTATTTAGTTTGACTGGTTCTTTTCCTGGTTTTCCTTATCTCAAAAGTGTGGGGTTTACATTATGTTCCTACATGATATGAACATCTCGTTTCATTATCCTTCAGGCTAATAGCCTTCATTTATTCCAAATTAATGAGAAAGTCAAACTTTCTATTTATTTGGAATTAGGTCCCTAAAGTTATTTCTCTTTAACTTTAAGTTCCAAATGCTAGTTTTTCCTCAAATTGAGTACCGAAACTCTTAAAATTTATTATAGGACCTCAATTTATTCCATTTGACAAAAAGGGGTTAAATTCCCAAATTTTCAATTTGGTTCCCCAACTTTTCAAAAATTACCATTTTGCCCTTCCTTTGCAAAAATGGTAAGTTTCACCCCAAAAATTCTAAAATTCTTCAATTGGCCCTCTAACATTTTTATCATGCCCAATTGACCCTCAATTTTAGGAAATTGCATTTCGGTCCCTCGAATTTTAGAAAATCCCAATTTTCCCTAATTTTTCACTCAATTCCAAATCTTTAACACAGCTAAATTTGATTTCATCAAATTGACCAATCAAATGCCTCTAATTGTTGAAATTGAAGTTGAAATTGAGTTCCTCCATGTTCATATGATTCCATGGAACTTTGAATCGTGAGTTTTAACGCCAGAACGAGCTCAAACGGAGCTTCACCGGAAAATAGACTGTAGAGAGAGAAAGCTTCGATTACTCACCGATGAGGGCATGGCGGTCCAAGCTTTCGATCTAGGCAGATAACTCTCATCTTGAGGTTAATCCTAAAATCAAGAATCGCATCAATTGATGCCGAATTGAGTTAGAATTTTATCATTTAAATTTTACTAGTTCTCTTTCTAGCACCGGCCGGAAATTACAGAGGGGAGCCGAATTGGCTTACCTTTTAGTCCTAATTCGGCCGTGGGAGGGCTGAGGAATGTTGGGAAGGCTTGGTTTGGCTTGAGAAAGGCTTGAAATGGTTGATTTCCACTCGGCCTAAACAGGGTAGCTTCGGTCCGCCGGAGCTGATTCACTGTTTCATCATGTCAGCATTTCTCTGGCGACCCTCGGAGCAAACGGAGACTACAGGTGTGACTCTATTTCCATGTCTTTTATGACTCCTTGGGTCCCTTAGGGTCCATAAAATTCTAGGTTTACCATCTCTTTATCGATTTCAGTTCGTAAACTGACTTGGTTCATAAACCGATTCAATCCAATTGGATCCAGTTCATCTAAACCGGTTTGGTTTTTCTCTTCCAATTCATCCTAAGGTTCTTTTCCATGGTATTATGAACACTTTGGATCACCCGGGAGTTGTAAACTCCCAAATTGCTCGTTCACAAATAATCGGATTTGTGAACCGGTTCGGTTTTCTCACTCGGTTTAACCAGTTCCTTTCTCGATTTTTCCTTAGCTAAAAAGGGCGAGGTTTACAATGCGCCCCTGACTGTAAGCTTTTGAAGCTTTCTCTCTCTACGTTCAGTTTTCCGGTGAAGCTCCATTTGAGCTCATCCCACCATCAAATCGTGCGATTCAAAGTGCAATTGAATTATATGGAGGTGTAGGAACTCCAATCTAACTTCAATTTTAATAATTAAACTCATTTGATCGATCAATTTGAGTAAATCAAATTCGACTGAGTTGAAGGTTGAAATTGAGGGAAAATTGGGGAAATTTTGGGATTTTGGAAATTCTAGGGACTAAAGTGGAATTTCATAAAATTGATGGTTAATTGGACATGGAAAAAATGTTGGAGAACCAATTGGTCAATTTTTGGAATTTTTGGGGTGAAACTTGCAATTTTTGTAAAGTAAGGGCAACCTGGTAATTTTGGAAAAGTTGGGGACCAAATTGGAAATTTGGGAAACTTCAATCCCTTTTTGTGATTTTAAATAAATTGAGGTCCTAAGGTGAAATTTAGAAGTTTCGGGACTTAATTTTTGGAAAATTGGCATTAGAGACCTAAAGTTAAAGAAAAAGAACTTTAGGGACCTAATTGCAATAAATAAAAAAGTTTTAGTATTTCATCTATTCACGATGAATGAAGGCTATTAAGCCAAGAGATAATGAACAAGGATGTTCATGTCGTGTAGGAACACGAAATACCGAGAACGCCAACAAGGATAAGCTCGCGTGAAGACAAAGAATCGGTCAAGAGGAGATCACTACATTATCGGGTGAGTGAGATTTTTATATCATACGCAGTTGGGATAATAAGCAGATCAGAAATGAAAACCCACTATTAAGTTGTATTTTAACCATCACACCTGAGAGAAGTGATGTGGAAATGACGCAGAAAAACTATTTATCAATTGTAAGTAGATCATACGTGGTTGGTATGATGAACTTCTTGGAAGGAAGTAGAAAACCCTCTTATTGGTTATAAGTGGAGATGTCCTCATACTCGGTTGGTGTGATGGATAGATAAAAAGTATATTTTGTCAGAAGTGCTCTTCCCTGACTGTGTGCCAATTCTTAAAACTTTTGGGAGACCTTCTTGATGGGAGCGCGAATACCTCAGATAGGCCAGATGCCTCAGTTTTGGGACTTGGGGGCTAATATGCCCGATTTTGAAAATCTCGAACAGTGGGCCCTAGGCCAGTTGGCACGAGTAGGAATACGTAAACAAACATGATTCTAAGCCATGAAAACTTAAGTGAATGAATTGTTTGGCCTTGGTACCGAGACAGGACCAACATACTCGATGGACTAGCGGTAGTGCAACATGAGGGCCGTTGGACTAGTGGCACCACAGATTATATGGCTTATGTGGAAAAATTATTAATTTGTGCATGCACTGTGTTATGAGACCTTCAAGACACCCAAGAGGGGTAGTGATGCATCCTAGGGCTTTGGACGACTTGTTGGAGATAAGGGCAGTTAGTCATACCAAAAGTCTTGAGAAGCTCGGCGTAGCTTCATTACGCATGAGACCGGGGTGGGGACGAGATGAAGTCTATGTCCTTAAACGAACACAGAGTTTTGTTATGGGGTTGAGGGACAGATGTCGCGTACATCCACTCATTCTTAAGGTAGAAGTGGACGTGCTTCTATCTAGGTGGCCAGTAAAATCCCTCCGACGCCACAAGTGGGTATAATGGACGGGCTGGCCTGCAAATGTGTGTTTTCCTTCATGATGAAGGGCATGTGTTGGTTGATAAACACACCGTTGAGATGAGAAATGGCTATAAAAAATTGAGATTTTAAAAATGAGAAATTTGAAAGAAAATAAGGAATCTAGCACACTCTAATTCAAACTATTTTTCTGAAAGTCATACCCTAAAACACCCATTCACTAAGTCGTTGAGCTCATCCCCTCCCTTATACCCCTTTAGGTAACCCCAGAAAGCTTACCCCAATGACCAACTAACACATTTGTAAGGCAGGTATGATAAGTTTCAAATTTTATGCAGTTTTGATTTATGTTATTCCATGAAAGGTGCATGTTTAAAGGACGCCTTACTCCACATGGTTTATGAAGAAGGGGCAACCCTTAATAAGCCGGGAGAGTGGCAGGTTGATCATGAGATCTGACCAAACTAGGTCGGGGTGTGACAACTTGAGTGATATCATAGCCTATTTCCTCGGATACATAATCAAGACTAGAATATATAGTAACTAATAGGATTAATCTTAAAATTTTTAGACTGGCTCCGAAGAAAAGAACCAAGAGAAATAGGGCTGCAGTCTCCAACACTGCCCAACCATCCATGCCTGTGGAAACTTCTAGGGAAGCCCAGACAACTCCTCCTAGACTTAGCATGGAACACCAAAGGTTGTACGAGGAGTTCACCTGTGTATTTGGGCAATCTAACCTCATCCCCGAGGCAGGCACCAATTCTCAGGTTGAACTAGAGGAAGTACAATCCCATCCTCTCCCTGTTAACCATCCTTCTCCAATAGACATTCCTAGAAACCTCAAGAATCTCCGTCAACTAGGGTGTAAACCCTTCCTCGGAGAAAAGGATGTTGGTGCTGCCATGGATTGGCTGGCAAGTATTAAAAAGCTGATGGGAATCATCAAGATACCACCAGAGGATATGGTGATCTTGATAGAATTCTTCGTGGATTGAAGTGTCAAATGATGGTGGGACAATGTTTGAAACCTACATACCACCATCCCCACTTGGGAACAGTTTGAGGAGATGTACTCGAAGAAGTACTTGGTGCCCCATTTGATAAATGAGAAGAAGCAGGAGTTCATCCGGCTTCGACAAGGGCTTAAACTCCATATCGGAGTATGAAACAAAATTTAACGAGTTAAGACCATTTGCACCTGACCTAGCTGGACCGGCAGACATATGCCAGAGGTTCGTGGACGATCTCAATATGCACATTCGAGACCGTATGTGAGTTCTAGCACGTCCGATAGACCTGGAAATAGTAATCAGTATGGCTCATGAGTGTGAGCGACTGGTGCAGACCCGACGCCGTTGGATGGAGTAGATGACCCAAAAGGAGGATAAGGGTCCAAACCGTCAGAGAGGACAAAAGGAGCATAACGGTCTGAAATGGGGAAATAGAATGGCATTTTAAAGGAGAAAGGACATGCCCTCACCTCCCCAAAGAGTGGTCCTTACCTTACCTCAAGGAAACCCTCGCTGTACAAGGTGTCAAAAGAACCATTGAGAGAGCATGCTTTACATGCTTTGCATGCGGACAAGTGGGGCAATTTGCAAAGAACTGTCCCACTCTCAAGGAGAACAAGTAGAGGAATACCCTTGGGCCACCTCAAGGGAACCCCAGGAATCCTAGGCTAGACGCTGCAGCACGAGTGCCAGATAGGATAACATCACCCAGGAAAAGGCCAGAAGAGACCATAGCATGTAGCGGGTACATCCCAAAACCATCCAAACTAGTTCAAGAGGATCTTGTAAACTAAAAAATTTTATTTAATAAAGAAAAGCTTTCTTCTAAAATACACGCTTCTTCAATTTGGATATATACAACTATGGGGACAACAGTTCTATGCCCTCTTCGACTCAAGAGCTGAGAGATCCTTCATCAAGGAAGAGTTGATTTCAAGTGTACCCCTAGAACTTACTCCACTAGAACAAAGCCCCAACATTCTCACACCTTTAGGAGAAGGTTTAAATAGGAATAAGCAATTAAAAGGATGTGAGATAAATATTGGAGATTGTGAAAAAAAAGATAAAGATTGATGGAATCAAACTTGAAGTTTACTTGATTCCATTACCCTAAAAAGAGGTTGAAGTAATCCTTGGGATGGATTGGTTAAGTAACCATCCGGCTAGGATGGATTGGTTAAGTAACCATCCAGCTAGGATGGACTGTGGAAAGAAGATGGTGACCTTCCATACTTCCAAGATGAATGGAATAAAGTTCCAAGGAGATCGTAGGAAAAGCGAAGTACAGATGGTGTCCCATCCGAAAGCCCAAAAGATGATACAGAAAGGTTGTACGACTTTCCTGGCCATGGTCGTCGACAAAGAGTCTAAAGAGAAGAGACTTGAAGACATTCATGTTGTTAGGCACTACCCAGAAGTATTTCTAGAAGAGCTACCCAGACTACCTCCAAGTCGGCAAGTGGAGTACACTATAGAAATAATCCTAGGAACAAACCCCATATCCCAAGCCCTGTACCGTATGGCTCCGATGAAACTGAAGGAATTAAAGGTGCAATTAGATGAATTATTCGAGAAGGATTTCATACGTCCTAACCAGTCTCCGTGGGGTGCATCCGTTCTATTCATCAAGAAAAAAGATGGAAGTATGAGACTATGCATAGACTATCAAGAACCGATACCCACTTCCGTGGATAGATGACCTATTCGATCAATTAAAAGGATAAGCTTACTTCTACAAAATATACCTTCGGTCGAGCTATCATCAACTCAGGATTCAAGAGGACATTCCCAAAATGGCATTCTAATCCAGATATGGACATTACGAGTTCAGAGTAATGTTGTTCGGATTAACGAATGCCCTTACAGCCTTCATGGATTTGATGAACCGTATGTTTCAACCACATTTGGACAGGTTTGTAATAGTTTTCATAAATGACATTCTTATATACTCACGAACCAGGTTGGAACATGAAGAGCATTTGACAATCACCTTGGAGATATTAAAGGAAAATCAATTATATGCAAAATTCTCCAAGTGTGAGTTCTAGATGCAGGAGGTACGATTCTTAGGACATATAGTACCAAGGATGGAGTCAAAGTAGATCCAACCAAGGTGGAAGCCATATCAGATTGGAAGGCTCTAAGGAATCCTACAGAAATACGAAGTTTCTTAGGTCTAGCAGGATACTACAGATGGTTCGTGCAAGACTTTTCTAAGGTAGCAACTCCTCTAACTCGACTCATCAGGAAAGGAGTTGAGTATAAGTGGGATGAAAGCTATGAGAAGTCTTTCCTAGAGTTAAAGATTAGATTGACAATCGCACTATTACTCTCCCTACCTGACTCTAATGCAGGAGAGTACACCGTCTATAGTGATGCATCCGGACAAGGACTCAGATGTGTTTTAATGCAACAAGGGAAGGTTATCGCTTATGCCTCATGACAACTTAAGGTACATGAAAGAAACTATCCAACTCATAATCTGGAATTAGCTGCAATAGTGTTTGCCCTAAACATTTGGAAACACTACCTTTACGTGGTTAAGTGTAGGATATACACAGATTACAAGAGTCTTAAGTACTTCCTAACTTAGAAGGAGTTAAATCCCTATCAGAGGAGATGGTTGGAATTGGTTAAGAACTATGACCTTGTGATAGAATATCACCTCGGAAAGTCGCTAGTACCAAACTAAGGTGACACAAGTAAAGACAAGTTACATACCCCTGTTGCAACAATTGGAAAGGATGGAGGTGGACCCAAAGATGGATAAGCGGGAAAGATGCCTGGTGGCTAACGTGGTAGTGAGGCTCAATCTAATTGAACAGATCCAAGCTCAACAGAAAGTGGATAAGGAGCTCCAATCCTATCTAAATATGGTTAATAAAGAAACAAAACCATATTACGACTTGCGTAGTGATAGAGTGTTGACCTACAAGGGTAGGGCATGTGTGCCTCAAGATAAGGAGCTGATGAGACTAATCATGGAAGAGGCACACGATTCGGTGTATGCAATGCATCCGGGCAGTACTAAGATATACCGCACCCTTAAACAATGATATTGGTGGAAAGGTATGAAGAGGGACACTACGGTGTATGTAGCTCGATGCTTGTCCTGTCAACAGATAAAAGTAGAGCACCAAAAATCGTTAGGACTACTACAACCCTTACTAATTCTAGAATGGAAATGGGAGCACATCACCATGGACTTTGTAATAGGACTACCTATGACAAGAAAGGGTCGAGATGCAATTTGCGTCATCGTGGATAGATTGACCAAATCAGCTCATTTTCTTCCAATAAGAGTGACGGATACAGTGGAACAACTCCTCGTCTTATACATGAGGGAGATAGTGAGACTCCATGGTGTTCCGGTGAGTATAGTATCAGATAGAGATCCAAGATTTACTTCAAGGTTTTGGCCAAGCTTACCAAGTGCCATGGGAACCAAGCTCCACATGAGTACGGCATTTCGTCCTCAGACAGATGGGCAGTCTGAGCAAACCATTCAAACCTTGGAGGACATGCTAAGAGCGTGCGTACTCATCATGAACAAAGGCTGGGAAGAATATTTATGCCTAATGGAATTTGCTTACAATAATAGCTATCATGCCAGTATTTAGATGACTCCCTATGAAGTCTGTCACGCCCCAACTCAGTTTGGTCGGATCCCCGTGATCAACCCGCCACTCTCCCGGTTTACTAAAGGGTTTCCCCTTATTGTAAACCGTAAAGAGTAAGGCATCCTTTAACCTGCACCTTTTTCCTAGAATAGCATAATAAAAACTGCATGAAATTTACAACTTTACATACCTATCTTACAGGCATCTTAGTTGATAGACTTTAACGGTAGGCTTTCCGGGATTTCCTGAAAGGGATATGGGGGGGTGAGTACGACTACTCAGTGAATGGGATTTTAAAGGTCTACTTTTAACTTTTAAGAAAAATATTTATATGAAGTGTGCCATACTCCTTTCTTTCAAAAAAAATCCCTTCATTTAAAAATTTGGGTTTTTCCATTATTGCTTAGTTACCGGTGTGTCATCACCCAACACACATACTTCATCATGAAGGTTACACACATTCGCAAGTCAGTATCACTACTAAACCCGCTAGTGGCTTCGGAGCGAATTTTCCTGCCACCTAGATAGAAGTACAACCACTTCTACCATGGGAATGAGTGGATGCACGTGACATCAGACCCACAATCCCAAAATCACTTCTCCGTGTCCGTATGAGGACAGAGACCTCATCCCGTCCCCACCCCGGTCTCATGCGCTTGGTGCTACTCTAGATTTCGCACAGACACCTGGAACGACGAACTGCCCTTATAGCCACCAGGTCGTCCAGTGCCCTTTGGATGCATCACTACCCCTCATGGGTGTCTTGATAATCCCGTACTCACAATGCAAGTACAAACAATGCTTTCTTATATTACCATGAAATCTGTGGTGCCACTAGTCCAACAGCCCCGATTCTCAACTCAACCCGCAGCTGTTTGTCTTGACTAGTCCGTCGACCTGTCATGTCGCACTACCGCTAGTTGACTGAGCATGTCGGTCCTACCTTGGTACCATGGCCAAACAATTCACTTATTAAGTTTTATGGCACATATATCATGTTCGTTTACGAGCTCCAGCTCGTGCCAACTAGGCTTGGGCCCACTGTACGAGATTTTCAAAATCGGGCATTTAGCCCCTAACTACCAAAACCGAGGCCTTGGCCTATCAGAGCTATTTGAGCTCCCGTCGAGAAGGTCTCCCAAATAGTTTAAGCATTGGCACACAGTCAGGGGAGAACACTTCTGACAAAATAGGTTTTCACTGTCCATTAGTAAACCCACTCACCCGTTAATGCTGTGAATTCCACTAGACTAGTTCTTTGTATTCATGTGAGCTTGTCCTTGCTGGCGTTCCCGGTATTTTGCATTCCTACATGATATGAACAACCTTGTTCATTATTACTCGGCATAACAGCCTTCATTCATTTCCAATGAATGAGAAAACCCAAACTTTTAATTATTTGCAATTAGATCCCTAAAGTTATTTCTCTTTAACTTTAAGTCCCTAATGTCGGTTTTTCCTCAAATTGAGTCCCGTAAATTTTTAAAATTTATCCTTGCACCTCAATTTATTCAATTTCACCAAAAAGGGGTTTAATTTCCCAAATTTCCAATTTGGTCCCCCAATTTTTCCAAAATTACCATTTTGCCCTTCTTTTACAAAAATGGTAAGTTCTGCCCCAAAAATTTCAAAATTCCTCAATTGGTCCTCCAACATTATTTTCATGCCTGTTCATGAGACTTCCTCGAAGGAAGTTGAAAACCTGTTCATCGGTTATGAACGGAGATGTCCTTATACCGGTCAGTATGATGGACAGTAAAAACCTATTTCTTAAACAATTTGGGAGACCTTCTCGACGGGAGCTCGAATAGCTCTAATAGGTCAGGGGCCTCGATTTTGGAACTTGGGGGCTAAATGCCCGATTTTGAAAATCTCGTACAGTGGGCCCAAGGCCAGTTGGCACGAGCAGGAGCTCGTAAATGAACATGATAAATGTGCCATAAAACTTAATAAGTGAATTATTTGGCCATGGTACCAAGATAGGACAGACATGCTCAATCAACTAGCGGCAGTGCGACATGACAGGTCGACAGACTAGTCAAGACAAACAGTTGCGGGTTGAGTTGAGAGTCTGGGCCGTTGGACTAGTGGCACCACAGATTACATGGCAATATAAGAAAACATTGTTTGTGCATGCACTGTGAGTACGAGATCATCAAGACGCCCATGAGGGGTAGTGATGCGTCCTAAGGGCACTGGACGACCTGGTGGCTATAAGGGCAGTTCGTCGTTCCAGGTGTCTGTGCGAAATCTAGAGTAGCATGAAGCGCATGAGACCGGGGTGGGGACAAGATGAGGTCTCTGTTCTCATACAGATATGAAGAAGTGATTTCGGGATTGTGGGTAGGATGTCACGTACATCCACTCATTCCCAGGGTAGAAGTGGTTGTACTTCTATCCGGGTGGCAAGAAAAGTCGCTCTGAAGCCACTAGCGGGTTTAGTAGTGATACTGACTTGCGAATGTGTGTAACCTTCATGATGAAAGATGTGTGTTGGGTGATGACACACCGTGGTAACTAAGAAATAATGGAAAAATCTAAATTTTTAAATGATGGAATTTTTTAAAATAAAGGAGTCTGGCACACTCCATATAAATATTTTCTTAAAAGTCAAAAGCTTTTAACAACCCATTCACTGAGTAGTTGTACTCACCCCTCCCTTATATCCCTTTCAGAAAATCCAGGAAAGCCTCCCCTTAAAGACCGTCAACTAAGATGCCTGTGAGAGAGGTATGTAAAGTTTTAAATTTCATACAGTTTTGATTATACTATTCCAGGAAAAAGGTGCAAGTTAAAGGATGCCTTACTCTTTACGGTTTACGATAAGGGGAAACCCTTTAATAAACCGGGAGAGTAGCGGGTTGATCACGGGGATCCGACCAAATCGGGTCGAGGCGTGACAATTGTCTTCCTACGAAGATAAGGTGTTGAGTAGAGCCATTCCTAGTTTTCTTGGTTCCTCTCTTAGGAGCCATCTGAAAATTTTAGGATAAATCCTATTAGTTACAATATTTTATAGTCTTGATTATGTATTCGAGGAAACGGGCTCTGATACCACTCTAGTTGTCATGCCACAACCCGGTTTGGTTGTATCCCCGTGATCAATTCGCCACTCTCCTGGTTTACTAAAGGGTTTCCCCTTATTATAAACCGTAACGAGTAAGGCATCCTTTAACCTGCACCTTTTTCCTGGGATAGTATAATCAAAACTGCATGAAATTTAAAACTTTACATACCTATCTTACAGGCATCTTAGTTAACGTCTTTAAGGGTAGGCTTTCCGGGATTTCCTGAAAGGGATATAAGGGAGGGGTTGAGTACGACTACTCAGTGAATGGGTTTTTAAAGGTCTAATTTTAACTTTTAAGAAAAATATTTATATGTAGTGTGCCAGACTCCTTTCTTTCAAAAAAAATCCCTTTATTTAAAAATTTGGGTTTTTCCATTATTTCTTAGTTACCGGTGTGTCACCACCCAACACACATCCTTCAGCATGAATGTTACACACATTCGCAAGTTAGTATCACTATTGAACCCGCTAGTGGTTTCGAAGCGACTTTTCCGGCCACCCGGATAGAAGTATAACCACTTCTACCATGGGAATGAGTGGATGCACATGACATCAGACCCACAATCCTGAAATCACTTCTCCGTGTCCGTATGAGAACAGAGACCTCATCTCGTCCCCACCCCGGTCTCATGCGCTTGGTGCTACTCCAGATTTCGCATAGACACCTGGAACGACGAACTGCCCTTATAGCCACCAGGTCGTCCAGTGCCCTTAGGATGCATCACTTCCTCTCATGGGCATCTTAATGATTTCGTATTCATAATGCAAGCACAAACAATGTTTTCTTATATTGCCATATAATTTGTGGTGCCACTAGTCCAACAGCCCTGACTCTTAACTCAACCCGCAGCTGTTTGTCTTGACTAGTCCGTCGACCAGTCATGTCGCACTACCGCTAGTTAACTGAGCATGTCGGTCCTATCTTGGTACCATGGCCAAAAAATTCACTTATTAAGTTTTATGGCACATATATTATGTACGTTTACGAGCTCCAGCTCGTGCCAACTGGCCTTGGGCCTACTGTACGAGATTTTCAAAATCGGGCATTTAGCCCCCAAGTTACAAAATCGAGGCCCCTGGCCTATTAGAGCTATTCAAGCTCCCGTCGAGAAGGTCTCCCAAATATTTTAAGCATTGGCACACAATCAGGCGAGAACACTTCCGACAAAATAGGTTTTCACTGTCCATTAGTAAACCCACTCACCCGTTAATGCCGTGAATTACACTAGACTGGTTCTTTGTATTCACATGAGCTTGTCCTTGCTGGCGTTCCCGGTATTTCGCATTCCTACATGATATGAACAACCTTGTTCATTATTACTCGGCATAACAGCCTTCATTCATTTCCAATGAATGAGAAAACCCAAACTTTTAATTATTTGCAATTAGATCCCTAAAGTTATTTCTCTTTAACTTTAAGTCCCTAATGTCGGTTTTTCCTCAAATTGAGTCCCGTAAATTTTTAAAATTTATCCTTGCACCTCAATTTATTCAATTTCACCAAAAAGGGGTTTAATTTCCCAAATTTCCAATTTGATCCCCCAATTTTTCCAAAATTACCATTTTGCCCTTCTTTTACAAAAATGGTAAGTTCTGCCCCAAAAATTCCAAAATTCTTCAATTGGTCCTCCTACATTATTTTCATGCCCAATTGACTCTCAATTTCATAAAATTGTATTTTGGCCCTTTGAATTTTGAAAATCCCCAAAATTTTCCCCCAATTTCAACTCTTCAACACTATCGAATTTGATTTTATCAAATTAATCGATCAAACACTTCTAATTATTGAAATTGGAGTTGAAATTGAGTTCCTGCATGTTCATACAATTCTAAGAAACTTTGAATCGTAGATTTTATTGCTGGAACGAGCTTAAACGGAGTTTTGCCGAAAAACAGACTGTAGAGAGAGAAAGCTTCGATTACTCACCGGTGAAGGTACGACAGTCCAAGCTTTCTATCTGGGCAGATAGGTCTCATCCTAAGGTTCATTCTAGAATCAAGAATTGCATTAATTGATTCAGAATTGGATTAGAATTTCATCATTGAAATTCGATCAACTCTCTCTCTAGCACCGATCAAAAATTGTAAAGGGGAGCCGAATTGGCTTACCTTTCAGTCCTAATTCGGCCGTGGAAAGGCTGAGAAAGTGTTGGGAGGGCTTGGTTTGGCCTGAGGAGGGCTTGAAATGGCCTATTTCAGCTTGGCTGAAATAGGGCAGCTTCGGTCCGCTGGAGTTGCTTCACTATTCCATCATATCGGTGCTTCTCCAACAATTCTTGGATTGACTAGAATTTGCTATCAGATAGTTGTCTTCTCCCCGGTTCTAAAGAGCCCGACCTTTATTCAAGTCGAAGCTCTAGTTCGAGCTTTATTGGGAAATGGAGCAGTAGATAGAGAGAGAGAGAAGTGTTAAGGTGTGAGGAGAATGAAATGGGGATGACCTCTTTATATAGACGTAAAACTCATGTATTAAATGGGCAAGATTTATTACTAGTATCAATATTGCCATAAATTATTAGTATTAATTCCAATAATTTAATTTCAGTATTAAATTATTGGTATTAATTACAATAATTAAATATATATTAATTTATGGCTATTTATGATAAGTCGTACCTTGCATAAAAATTTTTTACCGAAATTTTGGGTTACAAAAAAATCATACTTCCCAGTAGGTCACCCATCGTCACACTACTCTTAGTAAGGCAAGCACGATTAACTTTGAAGTTCTTATGAAATCTAGTTCACCTGAACCAATTTGATTTTTATTTTTTAGTTTGTCTTAAGTTTATTTTCCATGGTTTAATGAACCCTTTGTATCACCCGAAAGTTGTAAATTTCCATATTGTGTATTCCCAAATTTAAACCGGCTTGGTTTTGTTATTCGGTTTGACCGGTTCTTTTTCCAATTTTCCTTAACTCAAATGTGCGGGGTTTACAAAGTCCTTTATGGACGACCATGTCGTACCCCTTTATTTTGGGAAGAAGTGGGGGAAAAAAGGCTAGAAAGGGAAAAACTAATCGAAGATGCCAATGAAAAAATAAAACTAATTAAAAGTCGCCTTAGAACTACATAGGATAGGCAAAAGAGTTATGCGGATTAACGAAGGAAGAATCTGGAATTTGAAGTTGTAGATTAAGTATTTCTCAAAGTGTCCCCATGGAGGGGAATACTTAGGTTTCAGCAAAGGGGAAAGTTGAAACTAAGGTATATTGTCCCATATCCCATCATTTAAAGGATAGGACCGGTGGCCTATAAATTGGAACTACCTTCTAGACCTACAAAGAATACATGATGTATTTCATATCTCTGTGCTTCGGAAGTATCAGCCTGATCCTAGCCATGTATTGGGCCGACCTTCACTATAGAGCTGGAAGAGAACCTGACATATCAAATGGAACTGGTACAAATCATCAACTGGAGGGATAAGAACTTAAGGAATAAGAGGATTCCTATGGTCAAGGTTCTATGGCAGAACGGACCCGTGCAGGAAGAGACATGGGAAACCGAAAGTGTGATGAGGGATAGTTACCCTCAATTATTTTTCATGCAACTGTTTTGGGGAAAAAAACCCCTAAAAGGAGAGGAAAGTTGTAAACCCCATCCTTTGATAATAAGAAAAACTGGGGAAAGAATTGGTCATTTCCAAAGAGAAAACCGAGTTAGTTTACAAACCGAAACCAATAGAGAAAGGGCAAACCGGGAAATTTATGGATCCCGAGTGACCTAAAGAATCGCAAAAGTCATGAAAAAGGACTTTAGGATGAATTGAAGATGAAAACCAAACTGGTTCAAGTGAACCGGATCATAACCAGATTTAATCGGTTTAGACCAGTTTGAACCACTATTAAACTGAATGTTAAATTCATTTTTCTAGGTGGCTTAGAAAATTCAAATTGGAGAATTGAGGCCACCATTGGATAGAGAATGAATTCAGATGAATTTAAAAAATTTTAATTTTGAAAAATTCAGTCGAATCAGGCCTATACCGACTGGTTTAAGCTTTGAACCCGGTTCAAAAGAGTGTTATCTTCTTCCTTTATATGATAGCACTGTTCACTCACTGGAAAATTGAATAGCGCTGGTGAAGATGAAAACTCTCCGACCAGGGAGTTTTAGGTAATGAATGACCGCCAATAAGGCACCAATCGAATGGCCAAGAAGTCCCCGAGCTTCCTATATAAAGAGCCCCTCCTCATTCATCCTCCTCACACCTTAAAACTCCATTCTCTCTCAACTACTCCATTTTTCGGTGAAGCTCGAACCAGAGATCCCACTTGGGCATTTTTTTTAACCAAAGAAGGCGTGGTCAAGTTCTTTGGATTCAGGGAAAAGTCAGCTACACACCTGTAATCTCCATTTGCTCTAAGGGTCGTCAAAGAAGCGTCGGCATGATCGAATAGTGAAGCAGCTCCGACGGACCAAAGCTGCTCTATTTCGGCCGAGCTGAAATCGGTCAATTCGAGCACTTCTCAAGCCAAACCAAACCAAGCCATTCCAACACCTCCATAGTCCTCCTACAATTGAATTAGTGCAGAAAGGTAAGCCAATTTGGCTCCCCTTTGTAAATTTCGATCGGTGCTATAGAGAGAACCGATAAAACTTCTATTACTAAATTCTCACTGAATTCGACATCAATTGATGCAACTCTTAATCCTAGGAGAAACACAGGACAAGAGCCATCTGCACAGATTAAAAGCTCAAACCATCGTGCCCCCGACGGTAAGCTTTCGAAGCTTTCTCTATCTAAGTCCAATTTTTCGACGAAGCTCCGTTTGAGCTAATTCCGACATCAAATCATGCGATTCAAAGTGCAATTGAATCATATGAAGGTGTAGGAACTCCAATCTAACTTCAATTTCAATAATTAAACTCATTTAATCGGTCAATTTAATGAAATCAAATTTGACTGAGTTAGAAGGTTGAAATTGGGGGAAATTTGGGAATTTTGAAAATTCAAGGGACTAAAGTGCAATTTCATAAAATTGAGAGCCAATTGGGCATAATAAAGATGTTGGAGGACCAATTGGACAAATTTTGGAATTTTTGGGGCAAAACTTACCATTTTTGTAAAGTAGGGTCAAAATGGTAATTTTTGAAAAGTTAGGGGGACCAAATTGGAAATTTGGGAAACATGAACCCATTTTTGTGGTTTTGAATATATTGAGGTCCTAAGGTTAATTTTAGAGTTTTGGAACTCAATTTGGGGTGAAACCGACATTAGGGACTTAAAGTTAAAGAAAAAATAACTTTAGGGACTTAATTGTAAATAAATGAAAAGTTTAGTTTTCTCATTCATTCGGGATGAATGAAGGTTATTAGGACAAAGGATAATGAACAAGAATGTTCATAACGTGTAGGAACACGAAGTACCGAGAACGCTAGCTAAGACAAGTTTGTGTGAAGGTAACAAGTCGGCTGAGAGGAAATTCACTGCACTATCAGGTGAGTGAGATTTAATATCATACCCGGTTGGGATGATAAAAACATCGGAAATGAAAACCCACTAATAAGTGGTATTTTAACCATCACACCTGAGAAGAGTGATCTAGAAATGAATTGGAAAAACTACTTACCCGTTCTAATTAAATCATACCTAGTTGATATGATGAACTTCCTGGAAGGAAGTAGAAAACCTGCTTATCAGTTATAAGTGAAGATGTCCTCATACCCGGTTGGTGTGATGGATAGATGAAAAGTTTATTTTGTCAGAAGTGCTCTCCCCTGACTGTGTGCTAATGCTTAAAACTTTTGGAAGACCTTCTTGATGGGAGCTCGAATAGCTCAGATAGGTCGGATGCCTTAGTTTTGGAACTTGGGGCTAATATGCCTGATTTTGAAAATCTCGAATAATGGGTCCTAGGCTAGTTGGCACGAGTAGGAGCTTGTAAACAAACATGATTCTAAGCCATAAAAACTTAATTGAATGAATTGTTTGGCTATGGTACCAAGATAAGAATTGGGGCCTATTGATAAGACTATTCACTATTTCAGGACCAACATACTCGATGGACTGGCGGTAGTGCGACATGACAGGTCTTCGGACTAGTCAAAACAAACAGTTGTAGGTCGGGTTGAGGGTCGGGGCCGTTGGACCAGTGGCACCACAAATTATATGGGTTATGTGGAAAATTATTGATTTGTGCATGCACTGTGTTACAGGACTTTCAAGATGCCCAAGAGGGGTATTTATGCATCATAGGGCTTTAGACGGCCTGTTGAAGATAAGGACAGTTAGTCGTACTAGAAGACTTGAGAAGCTCGACGTAGCTTCATTACACATGACACCAAGGTGGGGATGGGATGAGGTCTCTGTCCTCATATGAACACAAAGTTTTGTTACAGGATTAAGGGTCGGATGTTGCATACATCCACTCATTCTCATGGTAGAAGTTGATGTGCTTCTATCTAGGTGGCCAGTAAAGCCACTCCGATGCCACAAGTGGGTACAGTGGACGGGTTGGCCTACGAATGTGTGTTTTTCTTCATGATGAAGGGCGTGTGCTGGTTGATAAATACACCGTTGAGATGAGAAATGGCTATGAAAAATTAAGATGTTGAAAATAAGAAATTTTAAAGAAAATAAGGAGTCTGGCACACACCAATTCAAACTATTTTTCTTAAAGTCATACCCTAAAACACCCATTCACTGAGTCGTTAAGCTCACCCCCTCCCTTATATCCCTTTAAGGCAACCCCAAAAAGCTTACCCTAAAGACCACCAACTAACACACCTGTAAGGCAGGTATGATAAGTTTTAAATTTTATGCAGTTTTGATTTATGTTATTCCAAGAAAGATGCAGGTTTAAAGGACACCTTACTCCTAATGGTTTATAAATAAGGGGCAACCCTTAGTAAGTCGGGAGAGTGGTGGGTTGATCACGAGGATCCGACCAAACCGGGTCGGGGCATGACATTGGCACACTCCAATTTAAACTATTCTTTTTGAAAATCAAGTTTTAAATCACCATTCACTGAGTTATCGTACTCACCTCCTCCCGTACTCATGGACGCGAAGTCAAAAATCCCACTCACCCATTATTCGGTACTCATTCATCCTGAAAGTACTCTAAATCATCCGCTTGCACGATCGATACGTAAGTGTATATGTGTCTTATAACCAATATATACACATTAATATTTTATTCAAAATCCTTTAGAGTTGGCATATATCGATATACCCTGTACCGCCCAATAATTTTCCATAATTATGGTTTTGCACCTAAGGCACGATTTGCCAGATTTGGTATTGGAAAACTCTCTGTCCATTAATTCTTTTCAAATATATAAGTTTATACCCATGTTAGGTCATATTTTCTAAAATTCCCAAAAGTCACTAAATTTCCCTTTTACATACTTAACATTTCCAAATTTTTCAGCCCTTAAAAATGGGCAAAATTATCATTTTGCCTTACACATCAAAACTCTCCATTTTTGGACCCTAGACTTCTCAAGTCTTTTATTTAGGTACTTGGACTTCCTTTAGTTCCATTTGGGTCCTTAAGTTCACAACAACTTCCTATTTAGCCCCAAACTTTACATTATTTACCATTTTACACCTAAACATTTTCCAAAGTTTCATTAGGTTCCTAACTTATTCCAAGGTATCACTTGGATTCTTAAGTTTCACAAGTTCCTTTTTAGATCCCTGAACTTCTAGTGAGTCTCATTTAGACCCATAATTTTCTAAAAATTCGTTGTGGCTCCATACTTTTTAAAAATTACATTTTAGTCCCCAACTTTCTCTTTCCATAAAACACCTACATAAACATTAACAAAATCCTTAATATGTCCCTATTCATGTTCACTCAGACTCCATGATCACTTTCTGACCAACCTCGACCATAATAGAGTTGTTTCGACCTCATTTACACCTTTGCTAGATAATTGAGACAGTTCGAAAAATGACGGGAACTCACCAAACATGGTGAGTTAGTCATCAACATGGTTGGATCGGGAATCTGGCCCGCTTGCACGTTTGTTGCCTCTTAAATCACCTAAAATGTGAGTAACCTAAAAAACGTAATTTACAAAGAAGGTTGAGCACTATGGTGTCACCGTAAATTCCTGAAAGTTTCATGGCCATAAGACACATCATAAGCTCGAGTGGTCTAAGGGTTTGCTAGAGGGGACCAAAAGGAGTCCATGGAATTAATTTGAGCCATGGTTGGTCATCGCAGAGGTAAAGATTGGCTCGAGAAGGGGTTGCTATATTTTTGGTTCAGTGATAAAGATTATTATTCCAATGTGACAACACTAGTAGAGTGAATGTCGATGTCATCGAGAGGTGGCGTTTCAAAGTTGACTTCACAATGGTTACAAGGCCACTAGAATGACCAAGTTTGATAGTTGTAAATGAATGTTATGAACTTTGGTAGTTGGGTTGCTGGAAAACTAAGTAACCTTACTTCCAAAGAGAATTTCGGTCATCGGTCGGTGAGAGCGGGGTCAAGTCTTATATGGAGAGCTCGAGGGATCAGCGATCTATCAACCCATGTCCATTACTGGTCAGATTAGACACCATAGAGTTACTTTGCATTTAATTTCCCTTGGATGATAGAATGCCAAAAATCACACTAAAATCGGGTTTATGTTTGAATTACGGATCACATCTAGGTCCTAAGTTTGGCGAAGGAGACAAGCATGCGCAGGCATGTGTTGTGCATGGGCAAGCCACATTCCTCACGTGTATAGTGCACGTCCCACGTCTGACATGCCTTCAGTCGGTTCACACTATAGCTAACCAATTTTTGGCAAATAAATCGGACGATTTCTGTCATTTCTTGACTGGTTCACTACCAATTCAACTAGTTTTTTGCCCAATTTATTTTTTAAAAAATTATTTATCCAATTTTATACAAATTATGGTCAAAATGTTTCATTTTTTATTTATATAACCCCTAATAAAAATTGGGAGTTTTGTGCTACGAGTCAGTTCGATTCCAATTTAAACTAATTTTCAATGGGACTTTTCACAAAACTTGATTTTTGATCAAGTGGGTTCTTTGAAGTTAATTCATAAATTATCCATTTTATAAATTTATAATCCGAACTGATTTTCAATTTGGTTCAGTTTCCAAATCTTGGTTCAGATTTTCGTTCCTGGTTCAACATTATTTTTCGGTCCAATTAGGTTTAAATCCTAGTTTCAAAAACTTTTGGTATTATAATATCAATAAATAGGATTGACCAAATACCAATTCAAGTCTCAATTATAAAATTATTTATCGAATTATTTATGTTTGAGGCAGACGAACAATATTTATAAAAAGAATACATAAAAAGAGGTAGTGATAATATTAGAGATTTAGAACTCTTGGGTAATTAAGGGGAGATATTTTTTCGTATGTCGGAAATCGAATGAGTCATAGTAAGGGGTTCAATACACATTGACCTGGTGATGTCAGATTGGTATGATCATGATGGAATAGATTTGTCTATGGTGATTAACATGAGTCATCATACTCCATATAGATTAGAGGTCGATAATGTAACTTCAAATCACATGTAGTTGGTAAAGTCGCTCTAAACCTCAAGTAAAATGATAGCTTAACTTCATTTCGCATATGTGTGATATGCTTTTATGAGTGAATAAATATATATGTGATGGATTATATGGTTTTATACAAAAATATTGTCTATAACATAACTCTGAATCACGAGAGGATGGTAACGTAATCTAATCACTCATTTGTGTGTTGATTGTTATGTAAACTTTTAAAAGATCTCAATATCTTTAAAGTTAGTACACTTGAGTTCGAATAACAATCGTCAAGTTTGACATAAGTTTTAAAAAACTTAAAAGAGAAGTCGAATAGCTTGTAGTCAAAGTTTGTGAAATAATAAAAAAGGCGATGACATATTTTACCAAGAAACAAGAATATCTCTTATTAATATTTTGATTATGTTCTAATTCAAGAAAACGGTATCTCAATATTAGTTGTTCATACTCATCGTGCTCCAAAATTTACTCTTAATATATGTTTTAGGAAATTGAATTATAGAAGAAGCTTCACAATAAAAATTGAAGTTGATACTGACTAATTAAAAGTACAAAGATTTTTATAAAGATTTAGGTCACATATTTCTCATTATTGTTTATAAATTATTCTTTATATTTTTTTTAAGTTTATATTTTTTTTTAAAATATTATATTAATGCTTTTATATTTAAAATATTATATCGGGTTGATCCTCGCTATTTTAGTACCAATAGGTGAGATAAATTACTTACAAACTTGATTGAGAAACCAAATTAAAGTATAATAATACATTCATTTTTAAACTCGTGTAATTTAAATAAAATAAATATATATCGTATTTTAATAGGAACTAAGGTTGATGACATACTTTGGTTGTCATTGTTAACACTAATTAAAAATTAACATCACTGCTCTCCCTCATCACTTTCAGGTGAGAGAAAGAACTAGAATGATCATTGGTCAGAAAATGATAGATGTAGGAGAGGATTATCTATGTATAACTCTTAAAGAGAATTTCACGTCTTCAATGAATAAGTGAAATAAGGGTGATATTGCTATTTATAAAATAAGATCACTACTCTCCCTCACGTCTTCAATGAAATAAGATCACTACTCTCTCACCACTTGGAATTCTCATTATATAAAATAAATACAAAATATTAATTAAAACTCTAACAACTATTTTATAGAGGATTTTTCATTTTTTTTATTACAATATTGATGATAACTAATTTCTCATTATATAAAATAAATGCAAAATATTAATTAAAACTCTAACAACTATTTTATAGAAAATTTTTCATTTTTTTATATTTTTTTTGTAGTTTCCTTACCTTCACTTAAAAATGCTTGATACCAAACTTGAAGATTTATGTGAAGTTAATATGAGTATCCTTTCCATATTAAAAAGAAAACAAAATGCTTAATGTTTATAGATTATGATATATTTTACCCGGAATGTGAATTTTTATATTTTATATGTGCAAAATTTTTTTTGCATATATTTCCAAGATATCCTACTTTGTACAACAAATCCAAGTAATTTCATATAATAATATTGGATTAAATTACAATTTTATATTAAAATAATTTTAATTAAATATTACTTTAATATTATAAATAGTTGTAGGATAATACATTATAATTCAATTATTAGTCTGACCATAATTAACATAAATAATTGTAGGAGTAATATTCTACACACTAAATTATATCCTCACAATCATTTAAGGGGCGTGGGTGGAATCACAAAATTCATTAATTCATTAATAACTGTAATTGTATCAGAAAAAATTAGATATTTGGATTCAAACTCGCGTAATAATTGAAGTTTTCGTGTATGAAATTGAGTTCGGAACTGAATTTAGATCAATAATTCAAAAAAATTTTAGGTTTTAGTTGAGGTATTAAAATTAAACGTAAGATCATTAACCCATATTCAAGCCACGGGATCTAAACCTTTCCTTTGCTCAATTCGGGACCTAAACCTAAATCGGGTTCTGTATTCAAACCGAGAAACCCGAACCCGACTCGGATTTGGGTTCGGAATATGATTCGGGTACAAATCCAATAAATCTGTACTGAGTTAGGTTAAGGTTAGTTTACGCAGTTACGAGGTCGGGTACATTGGAGTCAATAGAAACGTCCCATACAACCCTATAATAGAAAATAGAATAGTAGAATAAATTCTCATAATTAAAGCTTAATATAGGTCCACCATGACCACCAACTAAGTTTGTATAAAAAATTATAGGAATCTATGTTATGATGAGATCAGATCCCAAGAAATGTCAGTATCATCATTTTTGTAATTTAGCTGTTCATTCCTTAATTAATAATTAGGATAATCTCTAGCAGTTCACCCACCTCTCATCTCTCCCATCTTAATAATAAAAATTGCAGCTTTCAACTGGAATCATCTACTAGACGACACAAAATCCCTCTAATTCCACGTTGTCCGTCCTGTTGATTCAGAGAATCCATTTATAGTCCGATTCATTTTCTGTCATACTCCATCTAATCTTGCCCCTGGAAAAGTCTCTAGTCAATCCATCCATGGCTTCACTGAGCTTGACCCATATCGGAGGGACCAACAACTCAGTTGCGGAGTTTGTCAGGACTCGATGCCGGCCGATCACTGCCCAGATCGGCCGCGTTGGCCTCCGGGTAACCGCTGAGACCAGTCGCGAGCCCGATCTCAGCGTCACCGTCAATGGGTTGCAGATGCCAAATCCTTTCGTTATCGGGTCGGGTCCTCCCGGGACCAACTATACCGTCATGAAAAGGGCTTTCGATGAAGGCTGGGGAGCTGTGATTGCCAAAACTGTGAGTTCTTTTCATAGTTGCTGATGTTGATGTTTTAGTTTATGCTTTTTGCCGATTACTCCATTTCAGCCGACTATCGACTGCTGATGATATTATTTATCATTTTATAATATTTATGATTTTTTTGTCTAAGCTGATGATAAGATTCTTATCATATGTTCATCAAATTTGTGTTTTTGATCGATGATATATATGAAATTTGTCAAATCTGCATGTAGATGCCAGTTAATAGGGAAAACCTTATAATCAGCACATTTACATCTACAGAGATATTAGAGCTTTTTATGCCAATGGAAGTGGATATGGAGTTTGTTCTTCAACTGATATTCCTAGTTGCTTCCAGCATACTCTGTTTTCATGTTGAAATATGTCTTCACTCATTTAGTCAATTGGACTCTTAGTGGCTCCTTATACCCTTCTTAGCATAATAAGTAATGTTGAATTCTTCATTGATCCTTTAGGTGTCACTTGATGCTACTAAAGTAATCAATGTAACTCCTCGGTATGCTCGACTAAGGGCTGGATCGAATGGCTCTGCCAAAGGGCAAATTATCGGGTGGGAGAACATAGAACTTATCAGTGACCGGCCTCTTGAGACCATGCTGAAGGAGTTTAAGCAGCTGAAAGCAGAGTATCCTGATAGGATTCTTATTGCTTCAATAATGGAGGAATATGACAAGGCTGCGTGGGAAGAACTCATTGATCGGGTCGAGCAAACTGGAATTGTGAGCATGCTTTACCTGACTCTTGCTATTACGACTTGTTCACTTGTCCCCAATTTATTCAGATTTTACAAAAGGCTATTTCATCCAATAAAGATGCGGTTTTTTTCTTTCTTCATCTTAGGATGCTATTGAGGTGAATTTTTCGTGTCCCCATGGGATGCCCGAGAGAAAGATGGGAGCAGCAGTTGGCCAAGACTGTGCTCTACTAGAAGAGGTATGTGGGTGGATAAATGCAAAAGCCGCTGTTCCTGTTTGGGCAAAAATGACTCCTAACATCACAGACATAACTCAGGTTAGTTCTCTGCAGATCTTACCCTCCTTTTCTTGGGGTAGGGAAATATGTTATCTTATAGTTGATCGATTAAGATGTTTATCTTATAGTTGATCAAATTGGTTGGTGATCCCCTATAGTTGATCTGTTGAGAATTTGCATAGTTGATGGGTGCTGCTCCATTCCATCTCCAATCTGTCTTGTTAAATGCAACCATAGAATAACTTGTGTTTGTTGTTCTGGGAATTTACTCGATGGAAAGTCTTTGTACAAATGAGAAAGTGAATGTTTGGTTAACTCCCAATTTTCAAGTGCTATAGGAATTAAATGGCAGAATTTGGCATATAATGAGTTTTGTAAATAAATTCATATTTTCAGGATTTCCTTTCCTTTAGCATATCTGATGAATGTCTCAGATGTATATTGTCATAATCTTATGTTCTATATGGCTATGTTGATACAAAACGTTTTTATATCGAAACAAAGACTATTCAGGTGGACACAGAACTCAAGCCATTGTGGCTTTAGTATTGAGCTTTCAACTGAAGCAAATAAAATGACATTTCTGTGCAGCCAGCTAGAGTGGCTTTGAATTCGGGATGCGAGGGTGTAGCTGCTATAAACACGATCATGAGCGTCATGGGCATCAACCTTCAGTCTTTGCGTCCTGAGCCTTGTGTGGAAGGGTTTGTGCTTTTCTACCCATCACTTATTTGAAGTTGTGATACACTGAAAATATTTTCACTTTTAGGTACTCGACTCCTGGGGGATATTCTTCCAAGGCAGTCCATCCAATTGCACTTGGGAAAGTGATGAATATTGCAAAGATGATGAGGTCGGAATTTGGCGACAAGGCAGATCTCTCCCTCTCTGGAATTGGAGGAGTTGAGACTGGAGGTGATGCTGCTGAATTTATTCTCCTGGGTGCAAGTACAGTCCAGGTAGTCATTGAGCCATTTTTCTGCAGCAGTACATTATAGTTTCTGGTTTCTAGTTTCTAGTTTCTGCCCAGTGTGTGCAGTTTCTTTGGGTATATGCCTTGTATCTCTCTTAAGGTAGGGTAGGTTCATATTAGAAGATGGAGAGTCTAGTAGTTCCAAAATGGAGAAGTTCTAAAGCTAATATACAGGATGAATGCCATCAAGGCATACACAGGGGTTTGTTTGTGAAATGGGCAAGATAAATCCAGCAAAAAATTATGGCTACATTACAGTGATGGGTTGATTAGGTATCCATAATATCATATGCTTGAGTTTTTCATCTTACTATGGAAGAGTTTTAAGATTTCTACTGCCCAGCTATGTCATTAGAATCATTAAGGCATGATTCTTTTGGATGAGCTTACTGACCAACTACTACTTCATGCAATGTCTGGAACAAGAGAAGGATCTTGACATAATGTTATCTCCACTAAAGCTGGATCTTGATCTAAATTCGGCAGCTTCTGCAGAATAACTTGCAGTAGAGGGATTCTTTTCTTTATTCGTAATCCACCAACCTACACAACTTTAATTCAAAATGGTCTCACATTTCTCATATTTTTGAACAGATTCATTTCAACTTTTTCAACTTTGCAGGTATGTACCGGGGTCATGATGCACGGGTATGGCCTGGTCAAGAAACTCTCTGCAGAGCTGAAAGACTTCATGAGGATGCACAACTTCTCAAGCATAGAAGACTTCAGAGGGTACTTATACAATTCAACTTATGGCTTCATAACAGAGTAACTGACACCCACAAATCCTCTCTTTGTTTGAAGAATTAACCACCTTTCATTGACGTGCCCGTCAGGGTTTCTCTCGAGTATTTCACCACGCACACCGACCTAGTAAGGCGCCAACAGGAAGCTATCCGACAGAGGAAGGCCATCAAGAAAGGCTTGCAGTCCGACAAAGACTGGACCGGCGATGGCTTCGTGAATGAGACGGAGAGCATGGTCTCAAACTAAAATAATAAGCAGAAGCCCTTTTTCTTTTTCTTCATGTTCAACGCCAGAATAAGATATATGGCTGAATGTATCATCGTGATAATCATGTGTGATTACACAATGGCTTTAGGATTCTCTTTTTCCTGTACATCCGAAATTATTTGCAGCGACCTACCACTGGGTTGGGAATCTATGACTGCTACAGCTTACGCTTCCATCAATGACGAATTTGGCATACATAGAAAAGGAGTTTTCTCCAAAAGCAGGATTACCACTCGTGAAGAACATCCAAGTCTCCAAGACCCAACTAGACGTTTTCATAAGATTAGGATTTCACACTTTTTCTGGAATATTTTACTTTGTAAAGAATGTAAATAAATTTAAAAAAAAAAACTAAATGGACAGAAAAAGAAAAGCTAGATATCCAACATTTGCTCCCACCCTGTCTGGTTATTATCATCTGCAATTTGTCCCTTTTATTAATATGCCCATTACCTTTTATCTTATGTAATTATAAGGTTTCACTCCTTATAAATTATAAGTTTTAAATAAAAATTAGTTTAATTAATTATCTGTTAATAATACCTTATCACATATTATAAGATACAGTTTATTAACAATTATATTAGACCCGATATTAAAAATTCGATTCGTTTATTTCTAATACACAACTCAATACATACTGATTAAACATAAGTTTAAAATTGCAAGTGTAAATTTAATCATATTGCTCTACGTTATTAAGAATACAATAATAAATAAAATAAAATAAAGAAATATAATTATATTAATTATAAATAATTAATTTTAAATAGATAAACATGAGTAATTTATCGGCCTACCATCTATTTTTATTAATAAAATACCTAAAATTATGATTAATGAAAGATTTATTATATTATGGGTTTTATTCCATAATATCCATAATAATATGATGTGTTATATTATGGGTTTTGTGAAAGAGCAGTTGAAATGTTTCACTACCTCAAAAAGGAGAAGAAAATCAAGAAGCATTCATGAATTATCAAACTGGACATTACTAAAGCTTATGACTGTGTTGATTGGTCTTGCTGAATTGACAGAGTTAAGATTCCAATTTTATGCAGCGGAATTTGGCATATTCTAATACTTCTTTAACCTAACTTAGCTATCCAACTTACTTAGGATTTTAACTTTTAAGGGAATAAGAATTTTGTTCAATTTTGGCCGGACTGGACTGACCATTCAAAAGCACAAACAAATGTATAATTCTTGGGTCATTCGGGTCGTGCCGGCAAGAACAAAGCACATTTGTAGCCTTGAGGTAGGTTACATGGCAAGTTGTGGCATATTCTTATATGCATATTACTGTGGTTTGTCCCAAAGCTGCGGGCTACAGCTAAAGAATGTGCAAATTGGTGGGCACATCTGGTTCTCTCTTTGACTTGCTTAATTAATTGTATATATATATATATATATATTTATAATATTATAACATATAATAATTTGATAAATATTTATTTTTTAAAATTTTATAAGAATTTAAACATTAGTCGTCAATAAATAAACTAAAAAATTAATAATTACAATACGAAAAAAAATAATATAATAACGTGTTTCAAACTATATGATATAATATTATTTTTAGTATAATAAATATATTATACGAAATATTGATATAAGGAGAGTAAACAATAGTTTGATAAATATTCATTTTTTAGAATTAGTAATAATTAAAAAATTGTGTGCAAATAATTAATTTTAAAAATTAAAGTATAATATATAAGTTTATTTGATATATGAGATATACTTTATTATATAATATACCATCATATTAATTAAATGAATGTATAAATTTAAATATTTGGATAAAAAACATAAAAAGGAAAAAAAATCAAAATTAAAGATAGAAATGTTAATTTATCAGTTGGAGTTAATTTTTATTTGTTTCTAATATAGTTCGAGTTAACTAAATTTTAACTGGAATGAATTTAAACTTTATAACTATAGTATATAACTACAATCGGCTCAAATTTAAAATCTAACAAAATCGACTTGAAACTCAACTCAAATATAAATAAGTTTAAAATTAACTTAATAAGATTAAGATTAAGTTAATTTAAACTTAAATAAATTTAAGTTCGACAAATTTGAATTACTCAATTTGAGTTCATTTTTAGTGTTGATAAAATTTGATTAAACTCGAAATAAATTTGTATAATTGTATTTGTATCCAACTAAAACTTGAATAAATTTCTATTGAGTGTGGGTATAATATCTAATTTCAATTTCGGATACAAGCGACATCCGTAGTTAAGGATCAGCTTTAGCAGTCAGTCCCCTTCTGCGTACACGGGATGACGGGCACTGCAAACTACTACACAATATTGCACGTCGTTCATTTTGCATATGAATACGGGGCATGTGTAAAATAATTTTGTACTAAATCTAAATCTGATTATTATAGAACAATTCTTATCTATTTAAAATATTAAAGAATACTCATTAATTTTGTAAAAAATATCAAATGTCATTATACTTTTTTTACTTTAATTTTTTTATTCGAAAAATATTGAGGTATTTTAATTTATTTAATTTGCCCATTATTACTTTAATTTAATAACCTTATTATAAAGAATACCATCAATATTTTTAATAAATATGAATATATATGTTAAAATTTAACTATTATTTTTAAAAAAATATGGGCGTTCAAAAATATCATTACATATAATATTTCTATATTAATAATATATTATATATATAAGTTTACTATTAAATCATATACAGTAACCCAATTTATTTTATAATGATCGTAATAGATAATAAATTAAATTATGATCACATAATATAGTTCAACCGGGTTCTAACATGATATAGGAACATTTTCATATACCACTATATTTTTCTTATATTATTCTAGTATATTCTTAAATTTTGTTGGTAATATTTTAATATATTATATTTATTAATGTAAATTTTTTATTAAACATATATATAAATATTTAATATTGTAAAAATATTCGATTAAATATTACAATAATATGGCAAATATTTTTTTATATATATTTTCTCTATTGTTATTCAAGGTATGAGAGTTTTATTAATTAAAACTTTTGAAATATAATAATACGCAAATCATGTGTGGTCGTCATCTTCATTAAACCTATCTCAATTTACTTAGTTTCAAAATTCTAATTTATCTATTGTTTTCCTTAAATAGTTTAAAAATATTTATTATTTTTAACATATTTAGTTAATTTAGTTTAAATTCAGTGTACACAACTCCCAATTAATTTTTTTACCTTCATATAGGCTAATTCTTTTGATAGACATATTTATTATTTAAAATATATTTTATTTTTAATATAATTATTATATTCAACTTAATCTAATCAATTTATCAAATTTCAACTTAATTCTTTATTTTTACACAAAAAAATGGTCAATTTTTATATAAATTATTTCTTCAACTATATTAAATTATTTTATCATTTAATACATTTTACCTTCAATATACTTCTTTTTTTTTTCTTAATGAACATATGCATAATATTAATTTTTTAATTATTTTATTTATATCAAAACTCAAATTTTATTACTTAATTTGAGTTTATGAGGGCAATAGATAAAAATCACATTAAAGTAAAAATACACGAGTTTAAACAAGTAAATATACAAATTTTAGCGGCTTCTACTATGAGAAATTAACATTTTCAAATATGCTTAAATTATTTTTGAAATTTTCTCAATTATTTTTACATTATCTTTATAACATTTACACCTACTGTATTTATTCATGTGAACTGAGCCAATATACTAACTCAAATATGAAATATACCATAAGAATTTTATGATATAAGTAATAAAAATAAAATATATTTTATTTTGATTGAGAAAAAGGTATATATATAAATGTATTCGTTACATAAAAATATTTATAAAATAATAATGATAAATTTAATTTATTAAACACCATAAATAAAAATTTAATAAGTTAAAAAATTATTTAAATAAAAAAAAGTCATAAAACTCATAATATTTAAATTCTAAATTTGTCTCCTTATAATGCTCTAAAATATGCATTTTATAAGCACAAATGATGGCTAAATATCCTAAAAATAAGAAAATAATATATTATGATTAAGAAACCAATCAATAATTATCATCTAATACAAATATCTAAAATATTTATTATAAGTTGTTTTAGAAATATATAAATGTAACATATTACCTTAAAATATCTAAAATAATAAATATATATCTATATTTTCGAATTTAGACCTCAATTGGGCTATTGTAGTAAGTTTCCCCTTTGGATTTTCTATAATCTATTTGATCAACTCATGTAATTATTTCTTTAATCTTTTTGGCCTTGTAATTGGGGCTTTTCTTAACCTTATATGATTATTCAACTCATTTTGTGAAAAAATATTTATTTTGATTTCATATTTCATTGTTCGTTGTTTGTTGTTGTAGATTCATATTATGCCCAATTTTGTTCATATCATTCTTCACTCCTAAAAATAATTTGTTATCAAATTTTTAATTTCATGATCACATACATCAAAAGACATTAAATAAAAAATATTAAAATTGTAACTAATAACATACCTATTAGATAACTTCCGATTGTGAGTATTACTCATAAATTTTAACACTTCAAATGATCTCTCTAATATAGAAAAAAATATGATTATTTTTTTTTCAGAAATCATCACTCACATGTAGTCTAATTCAAATCACTAGATAAAAAATAACCTTATTTAAACTCTTGTTGGCTAGATTTATATATTTTTAGTATGTCATTTTATAACCAATTGATTATAAATTATAAACAATCTCAAATGATAAAAATCTAGTCATGAAATAAATATAATGATTATATGTAAACTTAACCTGTGATAAACATGTAGTTAAAAATAAAAGTTTTATTTCTAATTTACCCAAAAAAAAATATTTAACGATGCGGGAGAGGGTGAGTTCAACGACTTAGTAAATGAGTGTTTTAAAATTTGGCTTTCAGAAAATAGTTTGAATTGAAGTGTGCCAGACTCCTTAATTTCTTTCAAATATTTCATCCTCAAAATCTCAGTTTTCATAGCCATATTTCATCATTAACCACAAACGGTGTGTTTATCAACCAACACACACCCTTCATCATGAATGAAACACCAGAAAGTTTAAGTAGTGGCACATAGTCAGGAAAGAGCACTTCCAAAGAAATAATCTTTTTATCTGTCCATCACACTAACCGGGTGTGAGGACATCTCCGCTTATAATCAATAAGCAGGTTTTCTACTTCTTTCAAAAAAGTTCATCATACCAACCAAGTATCATCTACTTACGACCGGTAAATAGTTTTTTTTCCAAATAATTTCCATATCACTCCATCCTGGTGTGATGATTAAAATTCTACTTAGTAGTGGGTTTTTATTTTTGAGGTGCTCATCATCCCAACTGGGTATGATGTGAAAATTCCACTCACCCGATAGTGTAGTGAATTCCTCTTTAAGCAGTTTCTACCTCTACAGGAGCTTAGCCTTGCTGGCATTCTTGGTACTTCATGTTCCTACACCATTATCCTTTTGTCTAGTAGCTTTCACTTATGATAAATGAATAAAATGCCCAATCTTTTAATTATTTGTATTTAGGTCCCTAAAGTTCTTTTTCTTTAACTTTAGGTCCCTAAGGCCAATTTTTCCCAAATTGAGCTCCGAAACTTCTAAAATTCACTTTGTCACCTTAATTTATTCAAAATCATGAAAAGGGGTTCAAGTTTCCCAAATTTCCAATTTGGTCCCCAACTTTTCAAAAATTTCTATTTTGCCCCTACTTTACAAAATTAAAAATTTGACCCCAATAATCCCAAAAATTGATCAATTGGTCCTCCAACATCTTTTAAATGCCTAATTGGTCCTCAATTTTTATGAAATTGCACTTTAGTCCCTTGAATTTTTGAAATCTCCAAAATTTCCCCCAATTTCAACCTTTCAACTTAGTTGAATTTCATTTCCTCAAATTGGCCGATCAAACGAGGTTAATTGTTGAAATTAAAAGAAGATTTAAGTTCCTACACATCCATATAATTCAATTGCACTTTGAATCGCATGAATTGACATTGGAATGAGCTAAAACGGAGCTTCGCTGAAAAACTAAACGTGGAGAGAGAAAGCTTCGAAAGCTTACCGTAGGGGGCACGACGGTTCGAGCTTTCAATCTGGGTAGATAGCTCTTGTCCCAAGGTTTCTCCTAGGATCAAGAATCACCTCAATTCATTTCAAATTGAGGGAGAATTTGGTCTGTAAAGATCTACTCGTTCTCTCTCTAGCACTAATCAGAATTCACAAAGGGGAGCCAAATTGGCTTACCTTTCCACTCTAATTCAGTTGTAGGAGGGTTGTGGGAGTGTTGGAAGGGTTTGGTTTAGCTTGAGAAGGGCTCGAATTGCCATTTTCAGATCTATCGAAATAGGGCAGATTCGGTCTTCCGAAGCCGCTTCACTATTCTATCACACCAGTATTTCTCCAGCGATCCTTAGAGCAAATGGAGGCTACCATCGTGTAGCTGATTTCTTCCCAAATCTAAAGAACCTGACCACACCTTTTTTGGCTCAGAAAATGCCCAAGTCAAATCTCTGGTTTGATCTTAACTAGAAAATGGAGCAGTAGGGTGAGAGTGGAGTTTTTAGGTGTGAGGTGGATGAATGAGGAGGGGCTCTTTATATAGGAAGCTCGGGGACTTCTTGGCCGTCCGATTGACACCTTAATGGTGGTCATTAATTGCCTGAAACTCCATTGCCAGAGACTTTTCATCTTCACTAGCGCTGCTCGATTTTTCGGCAAGTGAACAATGCTGTCATCTGAAGGAAGAAGATGACATTGTTTTGAACCGGAATGGATCGGGTTCAATGCTTAAACCAGCCGGTTCAGGCCTGATTTGACTGAGTTTTTCAAAATTAAAAATTTGTAAATTCATTATCTATCCAATGGTGGCTTCAATTCTCTAATTTGAATTTTCTAAGCCACCTAAAAAAAATAAATTTAGAACCTAGTTTAATAGTGGTTCAAACCGGTTCAATATGTTTTAGGTCCGATTCACCTGAACCGGTTTGGTTTTCACCTCCAATTCATCCTAAAGTCCTTTTTCATGATTTTTTTTTACTCTTTAGGTCACTCAAGATCCATAAATTTACCGGTTTCCCTTTTTCTATTGGTTTTGGTTTATAAACCGACTTGATTTTTTCTTTGGAAATGATCGGTTCTTTTCTCGATTTTCTTATTATAAAAGGACGGGGTTTACAACTCTCCCCTCCTTTTAGGGGTTTTGTCCCCAAAACAATTACATGTCAATTAATTGAGGGTAACTATCCCTTATTACACTTTCAGTTTCCCATGTCTCTTCTTGCACGGGTCCGTTTTGCCACAGAACTTTGACCATAGAAATACTCTTATTCCTTAAGTTCTTATCCCTCCGGTCGATAATTCGTACTGGTTCTGTTTGATAGGTCAAGTTCTCTTCCAACTTTGGTGGAGGTCTGTCCAATACATGACTAGGATTGGGTTGGTACTTCCGAAGTACCGAGATATGAAATACGTAGTGTATTCTCTGCAAGTTTGGAGGTAGTTCCAATTTATAGGCCACCGGTCCTATCCTTTAAATGATGGGATATGAACTGATATACCTTGGTTTCAAATTTCCCTGTTGTTGAAACCTAAGTATTCCCCTCCATGGGGATACCTTGAGAAACACTTAATCTTCTACATCAAATTCCAGATCTTTCCTTCAATGACCCACATAACTCTTTTGCTTGTCTTGAGTGGTCTTAAGGTGACTGCTGATTAATTTTATTTTCTCTGTGGCATCCTCAATTAGTTCTACCCTTTCCAGCATCCTTTTCCCCTCTTCTTCCCAAAATAGAAGGGTATGGCATGGTTGTCCATAAAGGGCTTCATAAGGAGCCTTTTGAATACTGGCCTGATAACTATTATTGTAAGCAAATTCTGTTAGGCACAAGTATTCCTCCCAACCTTTGTTCATGGTGAGTATGCATGCTCTTAGCATATCCTCGAAGGTTTGAATAGTTCGCTTAGACTGTCCATCAATCTGAGGATGAAACGCCGTACTCATGTGGAGCTTGGTTCCCATGACACTTTTTAAGCTTGGTGAGAACCTTGAAGTAAATCTCGAGTCTCTATCTGATACTATACTCATCGGAACACCATGGAGTCTCGCTATCTCCCTCATGTATAAGATGACTAGTTATTTCACCGTATCTGTCACTCTTATAGGGAGGAAATAAACCGATTTGGTCAATCTATCCACAATGACCCAAATTGCGTCTCGACCCTTTATCGTCACAGGTAGTCCGATGACAAAGTTCATGGTAATGTGCTCCCATTTCCATTCCGGAATTGGCAAGGGTTGCAGTAGTCCTGATGGTTTATGATGCTTAGCCTTTATCTACTGACAGGACAAACATCGGGCTACGTATTCTGTAATGTCCCTTTTCATCCCTTTCTACCAATATCCTTGTTTGAGGGTGTGGTACATCTTGGTACTGCCCGGATGCATTGCATACACCGAATTGTGCCTCTTCCATAATTAACCTCCTCAATTCCTTATCTTGAGGCTCCCAAACCTACCCTTGTAGATTAGTACTCCATCACCTCGTAGGTCGTAGTCTAGTTTGGTTCCTCTATTAACCGGGTCCAAATAAGGTTAGAGTTCTTTGCCGACCTTTTGTTGAGCCTTATTCTATTCGGTTAGACAGGGCCTTACCACCACATTAGCCAACAAGCACTTTCCTCCTTGTCCATCCTTAGATCCACCTCCATTCTTCCCAACTGTTGCAACAAGGGTATGTAGTTACTCTTTATTTGTGTCGCCTCGGTTTGATACTTATGACTTAAGGCATTTGCTACCACATTTTCCTTTTCGGGGTGGTACTCTATCATAAGGTCATAGTCCTTTACTAATTCCAGCCATCTTCTCTGGCGGAGGTTTAACTACTTCTGAGTTAGGAAGTACTTAAGACTCTTATGATCCGTGTATATCCTACACTTAACTCCGTAAAGGTAGTGTCTCCAAATCTTCAAGGCAAACAATATTGTAACTAATTCTAGATCATGGGTTGGGTAGTTTCTCTCATGTATCTTAAGTTGTCGCGAGGCATAAGTAATAACCTTCCCTCATTGCATCAATACACATATGAGTCCTTGTATATCCTACACTTAACCCCGTAAAGGTAGTGTCTCCAAATCTTCAAGGCAAACAATATCGCAACTAATTCTAGATCATGGGTTGGGTAGTTTCTCTCATGTATCTTAAGTTGTCGCGAAGCATAAGCAATAACCTTCCCTCATTGTATCAATACACATCCGAGTCCTTGTTCGGATACATCACTATAGACGGTGTACTCTTCCGTACTAGGGTCAAGTAGGGAGAGTACTGGTGCGGATGGCAATCGAGTCTTCTACTCTAAGAAAGACTTCTCACAACTTTCATCCCACTTATACTCAACTCCTTTCCTAGTTAGCCGAGTCAGAGGGGCTGCTATCTTAGAAAAGTCCTGCACGAACTGTCTGTAGTATCCTGCCAGACCTAAGAAACTCCATATCTCTGAAAGATTCCTTGGTGTCTTCCAATCTGATATGGCTTCAACCTTTGCTGTATCTACTTTGACTTTATCCTTGGACACTATATGTCCTAAGAATCCTACCTCCTGCAGCCAGAACTCACACTTGGAGAATTTTGCATATAAGTGATTTTCCTTCAATATCTCCAAGGTGATCGCTAAATGTTCTTCGTGTTCTAACCTAGTTTGTGAATATATGAGAATATCATCTATACATCCTATCACAAACCTATCCAAGTGTGTTTGGAACACTTTGTTCATCAAGTCCATGAAAGTTGCAAGGGCATTTGTCAATCCAAATGGAATCACTCTAAACTCATAATGTCCATATTAGGATCAGAATGCTGTTTTAGGAATGTCCTCTTGGATCCTGAGTTGGTGATAGCCCAACCAAAGGTCTATTTTGGAGAAGTAAGCCGCCCCTTTTACTTGGTCGAATAGGTCATCAATCTATGAAAGTGGGTATCTGTTCTTGATAGTGACCTGGTTCAACTTCCTATAGTCTATGCATAGTCTCATGCTTTCATCCTTTTTCTTTACGAATAGGACATGTGCACCCCACTGAGACTAGCCAGGACTTATGAAATCTTTTTCCAATAATTTGTCCAATTACTCTTTCAATTCCTTCAGTTTCGCTGGAGCCATGCGATATGGGGCTTGGGATATGGGGTTTGTTCTGATTTCTATGGTGAACTCTACTTGCCGACTAAGAGGTAGTTTGGGTAGTTCTTCTTTAAATACTTCTGGATAGTGCTTAACCACCGGAATGTCTTTGAGTCTCTTCTCTTTAGACTCTTCGTTGATTACCATGGCTAGGAAGGCCGTACAACCTTTCTGTATCATCTTCTAAGCCTTCATATGAGACACCAATAACACTTCCTCCCTTCTTCTATCTCCTTGAAATTTTAATTCGTTTGTCTCGGGAGTGTGGAAGGTCACTGCCTTCTTCCCATAGTCCATCCTGGCCTGATGGTTGCTTAACCAATCCATCCCAAGGATTACTTCTACCTCTTCCAGGGGCAGTGGAATCAAATTTGCTTCAAGTTTGATTTCCCCAATCTTTATGTCACATCCTTTTAATTGCTTGTTCCTGTTTTGCCCTTCTCCTAAGGGTGTTAGGATGTTGAGACTTTGTTTTAGAAGAGTAAGTTCTAAGGGTAGGCTTGGAATTAAGTCCTCTTTGATGAAGGATCTCTCAGCTCCTAAGTCAAAGAGGGTATAGACTTATTGTCCCCATAATTGCACATATTTGCAGAACGTATAATTTTAGAGGAAAGGTTTTTCTTTATTGAATAAAAATTTCAATTACAAGACTCTCTTGAACTAGTTTGGAGGGTTTTGGGATGTACCCACTATAGTGCTAGGGTCTTTTCTAGCCCCTTCCTAGGTGAGGTTGTATACCCTAGCCGGTACTCGTGTTGTACCATCTGGTCTAAGATTCTTGGGGTTCCCTTGGGGTGGTGCAAGTGTATTCCTCTACTTGTTCTCCCTGAGAGTGGGGCATTCCTTTGTGAAGTGCCCCACTTGTCTGCATGCAAAGCAGGTCAAGCATGCTACCTCATGGTTCCTTTGGCACCTTGGACAGCGAGGGTTTCCTTGGGGCAAGGTGGAGATTACTCTCTGTGAAGGTGGTGATATTTCCTTTCTCCTTTGAAATTCCATTCTATTTCCCCATTTTGGACCATTATGCTCCTTTTGTGCTCCCCGACAGTTTTGATCCTTATCATCCTTTAGGGTCGTCCGCTCCATCTAACGGCGTTGGGTCTGCACTAGTCGTTCACACTCATGAGCCATACTAATTACCATTGCCAGGTCTGTGGGGGCATTCTAGTACTCCCATATGGTCTCGTATGTTCGTATTGAGATTGTAAACCCTGTCCTTTGATAATAAGAAAATCGAGAAAGGAACCAATCATTTTCAAAGAGAAAACTAAGTCGGTTTATAAACCGGAACCAATAGAGAAAGGGAAAATTGGGAAATTTATGGATCCTGAGTTTCCTAAATAGTCACAAAAGTCATAAAAAAGGACTTTAGGATGAATTGGAGATGAAAACCAAACAGGTTCAGGTGAACTGGATCCGAATCGAATTGAACAGATTTGGACCGGTTTGAACCACTATTGAACCGTATGCTAAATTCATTTTTCTAGGTGGATTAGAAAATTCAAATTAGAGAATTGAGGCGACCATTAGATTGAGAATGAATTTAGAAATTTTTAATTTTGAAAAACTCGGTCGAATCGGGCACAAACTGGTCGGTTTAAGGTTTGAACCTGGTTTGGACTAGTTCGGTTCGGTTTAGAACAGTGTTATCTTCTTCCTTCAGATGAGAGAACTATTCACTCGCCCAAAAATCGAGCAGCACTGACGAAGATGAAAAGCCTCCAGCTAAGGAGTTTCAAACAATGAATGACCACCATTAAGATGCCAATTGGATGGCCAAGAGGTCCCTCAGCTTCCTATATAAAGAGCCCCTTCTCATTCATCCTCCTCACACCTGAAAACTCCACTCTCCCCCTACTGCTCCATTTTTCGATGAAACTAGAACCAAAGCTCCAACTTGAGCATTTTTCTAAGCCAAAGAAGGCGTGGTTGGGTTATTTGGATTTGAAGAGAAGTCAGTTGCACGCCTATAGTCTCCATTTTCTTCGAGGATCACTAGAGAAATGTTGACATGATAGAACAGTCAAGCAACTTCGGCGGACCGAAGCTACCCTATTTTGGCCGAGCTGAAAATGGCCAATTCGAGACATCCTCAGGCCAAACCAAGCCCTCCCATTACCTCCACAACCCTCCTACAGCTGAATTAGAGCAGAAAAGTAAGCCAATTTGGCTCCCCTCTAAAAATTCCAATTGATGCTAGAGAGAGAACCAACAGATCTTTACTGACCAAGTTCTCCCTCAATTCATCAAATTGAGGTGATTCTTGATTCTAGGAAGGACCTCAGGATGAGAGATATCTGCCTAGATCGAAAGCTCGGACCGTCTCGTCCCCGACAGTAAGCTTTCTCTATCTACATTCTATTTTCCGACGATGCTCTGTTTTAGCTCGTTTCGACATCAAATCATGCGATTCAAAGTGCAATTGAATCGTGTGAAGGTGTAGGAACTCTAATCTAACTTCAATTTCAATAAGTAAACTCATTTGATCGGTTAATTTGATGAAAACAAATTCGACTAAGTTAGAAGATTGAAATTGGGCGAAAATTGGGGATTTTGAAAATTCGAGGGACTAAAGTGCAATTTCATAAAATTGAGGGCCAATTAGGCATGATAAAGATGTTGGAGGACCAATTGGGCAATTTTGGAATTTTTGGGGCAAAACTTACCATTTTTTTAAAGTATGGGCGAAATGGTAATTTTGGAAAAATTGGGGACCAAATTGGGAATTTGGGAAACTTAAACCCCTTTATGTGATTATGAATAAATTGAAGTCGCAAGGTGATTTTAGAAATTTCGTGACTCAATTGGGGAAAAATTGGCATTAAGGACCTAAAGTTAAAGAAAAGAACTTTAGGGACCTAATTGCAATTAATTAAAAAGTTTAATTATTTCATCCATTCATGATGAATGAAGACTATTAGTTCAAGGGATGATGATCAAGGTTGTTCATATCGTGTAGGAACATGAAGTACCGGGAATACCAGCAAGGACAAGCTCGTGTGAAGGTGAAGAACTGGTTAAGAGGAAATCACTATGTTATTGGGTGAGTGGGATTTTTACATCGTACTCGGTTGGTAGGCCCAATGCCAATTGGCACGAGCAGGAGCTCATAAAAAAACATGAGTTTAAGGCATGAAAACTTTAAATGAATGATATATTTGGCCATGGTACAAAGATAGGACCGACATACTCGATGGATTGGAGGCAGTGCGACATGACAAGTCGACGGACCAGTCGAGACAAACAGCTGCAGGTTGAGTTTAGGGTTGGGGCCGTTGGACCAGTGGCACCACAGATTAAATGACTTATGTGAAAAACTATTGTTTTGTGCATGCACTGAGGTACGAAACCTTCAAGATGCCCAAGAGGGGTAGTGATGCGTCCTAGGGGTTACTAGATGACATGGTGGCGATAAGGGCAAATTGTCGTGCGAGCAGTTAGGGAAACTCGACGTAGCATCATACGCATGAGACCGGGGTGGGGTCAGGATGAGGTCTCTATGCTCATACGGACATGAAGTTTTCTTTATGGGATCAAGGGTTGGATTTCACGTACATCCACTCATTCTCAGGGTAGAAGTGCACGTGCTTCTATCTAGGTGGCCGGTAAAGTTGCTTTGATGCCACAAGTCGGTGCAGTAGACATGCTGCCCTGCTAATGTGTGTTCCCTTCAATATGAAGGGCATGTGTTGGTTGATAAACACATCGGTTATGATTTAGGATTGAGTAATGGCTATGAAAATGAGATTTTAAGGATAAATTGTTTTAAAAGAAAATAAAGAGTCTGGCACACTCCGATTCCAACACTTTTCCTAAAAGTCAAACTTTAAAAACCCATTCATTGAGTTGTTGAACTCACCCCCTCCCTTATATCCCTTTTCAGGTAACCAAGGGAAACCTACCCAAAAACCTCCTGTTAGTCACACTTGCAAGACAGGTATGTAAAGTTAAAATTTTTATGCAGTTTTGATTTATGTTATTACTAGAAAGGTACATGTTTAGAGGATGCCTTACTCCTCCTAGGTTAAAAAAGGGGAAAACCCTTAGTAAATTGGGAGAGTGACGGGTTGCTCATGGGGATCCGACCAAATCGGATTGGGGCATGACAACTTGAGTGGTATCAGAGCCTATTTCCTCGAATACATAATCAAGACTAGAAAATATAGTAACTAATAGGATTGATTTTAAAATTACAGAATGACTCCTAAGAAAGGAACCAAGAGAACTAGAGCTACAGTATCCAACATTGCTCAACCACCCCTACCCGTGGAAACTCCTAGAGGAGCCCAGACAACCCCTCTTGGACTTAGCACGGAACACCAGAGGTTGTACGAGGAGTTCACCCATGTATTTGGGCAACCTCACCTCGTCCCTGAGGTAGGTACCAACTCTCGGGTCGAACCTAAGGAAATCTAATCCCATCCTCCTCCTATTAATCATCCCCTCTAGTAGACATTCCTAGAAACCTCAAGACTCTCCATCAACTGGGGTGTAAACCCTTCCTCGGAGAGAAAGACACCGGTGTTGCCATTGATTGGCTAAAAAATACTAAGAAGCTGATGGGAATCGTCAGGATACCACTAGAGGACATGGTAATCCTGATAGAATTCTTCCTGGAGTGAAGTGCCAAATGGTGGTGGGACAATGTCCGAAACTTGCATACCTCCACCCCCACCTGGGAATAGTTTGAGGAGAGGTACTCGGAGGAGTACCTGTCGCCTCATTTGATAAATGAGAAGAAGCAAGAGTTCATCCGACTTCGGCAAGGGCTTAACTCCATATTGGAGTATGAAACAAAATTCAACTAGTTAAGAACCTTTGCTCCTGACCTAGCTGGGCCGACAAACATATGTCAGCGATTCATGGACGGTCTCAATGTGGATATTCGAGATCGTATGTGAGTAATAGGATGCCCCGCGGACCTGGAAGTGGTAATCAGTTGGCTCATGAGTGTGAGCGACTGGTGCAGACTCGACGCCGTCAGATGAAGCAGACAACCCGAAAGGAGGATAAGGGTCAAAACCGTCAGGGAGGACAAAAGGAACACAACGGTCCAAAATGGAGGAATAGAATGGCATTTCAAAGAAGAAAGGACATGCCACCACCTACCCAATGAGTAATCCCCACCTTACCTCAAGGAAACCCTCACTGTCCAAGGTGTCAAAGGAACCATGAGGGAGTATGCTTGGCCTGCTTTGCATGTAGACAAGTGAGGCACTTTGCAAAGGAATGCCCCACTCTCAAGGAGAACAAGTAGGGGAATACCCTTGGACCGCCACAGGGGAACCCCAAGAACTCCAGGCCAGAGACTACAGCACAAGTACCAGCTAGGAAATACAACCTCACTCAGGAAGATGCTAGAAGGGACCCTAGTATTGTAATGGTGTATGTGCAATTATGGGGACAATAGGTCTATGCTCTCTTCGATTCAGGAGATGAGAGATCCTTCATCAAGGAAGACTTGATACTAGGTTTACTTTTAGAACTTACTGCACTAGAACAAAGTCTCCACGTCCTCACACCCTTAGGAGAAGGGTTAAATAGGAATAAAAAATTAAAAGGATGTGAGATAAAGGTTGGAGGAATCAAACTTGAAGCAGATTTGATCCCATTGCCCTTGAAGGGGTGGAAGTAATCCTTGGGATGGATTTGCTAAGTAACCATCAGACTAGGATGGACTGTGGAAAGAAGACGGTGACCTTACACACTCCCGAGACAAACATATTAAAGTTTCAAGGAGACTAAAGGAAAAGTGAATTATAGATGGTGTCCCATGTGAAAGCCCAGAAGATGATACATAAAGGTTGTACAGCTTTCCTAGCCATGGTCATCAATGAAGAGTCTGAAGAGAAGTGCCTTGAAGACATTCTGGTAGTTAAGCACTATCAAGAAGTATTTCCAGAAGAACTACCCAGACTACCTCCAAGTCGAAAAGTAGAGTTCACCAAAGATATAATTCCATGAACAAACCCCATATCCCAAGCCCCATATCGTATGGCTCCGACGGAACTGAAGGAATTGAAGGAGCAATTGGACAAATTATTAGAGAAGGATTTCATACGTCCTAGACAGTCTCTATGGGGTGCACCCATCCTATTCGTAAAGAAAAAAGGATGGAAGCATGAGATTGTGTATAGACTATAGAAAGTTGAACCAGGTCACCATCAAGAACAGATACTCACTTTAGTGGATTGATAACCTATTCAATCAATTAAAAAGAGCAGCTTACTTCTCCAAAATAGACATTCAGTCGGGGTATCATCAACTCAGGATCCAAGAGGAGGACATTCTCAAAACGACATTCTAATCCCAATATGGACATTATGAGTTTAGAGTGATGTCGTTCAGATTAACGAATGCCCCTGCAGCCTTCATGGATTTGATGAACTATATGTTCCAACCACACTTGGATAGGTTTGTGATAGTGTACATACATGACATTCTTATATACTCATGAACTAGGTTGAAACATGAAGAACATTTGGCAATCACCTTGGAGATATTGAAGGAGAATCACTTATATGAAAAATTCTCCAAGTGTGAGTTCTGGCTGCAAGAGGTAGGATTCTAAGGACATATAGTGTCCAAGGATGGAGTCAAAGTAGATCCAGCCAAGGTGGAAGCCATATCAGATTGGAAGGCTCTAAGGAATCCTTTAGATATACAGAGTTTCTTAGGTCTAGCAGGATACTACAGACGGTTTATGCAAGAATTTTCAAAGATAGCATCTCTTCTAACTCGGCTCACCGGGAAAGGAGATGAGTATAAGTGGGATGAAAGCTGTAAGAAGTCTTTCTTAGAGTTAAAGACTCGATTAAAAACCGCACTGATACTCTCCCTACCTAACCCTAATGCAGGAGAGTACACCTTCTATAGTGATGTATCCTGACAAGGACTCGAATGTGTATTGATGCAACAAGGGAAGGTTATCGCTTATACCTCACGACAACTTAAGGTACATGAAAGAAACTACCCAACTCATGATCTAGAATTAGTTGCAATAGTGTTTGCCCTAAAGATTTGGCGACACTACCCTTATGGGGTTGAGTGTAAGATATACACAGATCATAAGAGTTTTAAGTACATTCTAACTTAGAATGAGTTAAATCTCCACCAGAGGAGATGGCTAAAATTGGTAAAGGACTACGACCTTGTGATAGAATATCACCCCAAAAAGGAAAATGTGCTAGCAGATGCCTTAAGTCACAAGTTCCAAACCTAGGCAACACAAGTAAAGACGAGTTACATATCCTTGTTGCAACAATTGGGAAGGATGAAGGTGGACCTGAAAATGGATAAGTGGGAAAGATGCTTGGTGGCTAACGTGGTAGTGAGGCCCAGCCTAACTGAGTAGATCCATGCTCAACAAAAAGTGGATAAGGAGCTTCAACCCTATTTGGACCCGGTTAATAGAGAAATGAAACCGGACTATGACTTGCGAAGTGATGGAGTGCTGACCTACAAGGGTAGGGTATGTGTGCCTCAAACCAATGAGCTGATGAGGTTAATTCTAGAAGAGGCACGCGATTCTATGTATGCAATGCATCCAGATATTACCAAGATGTATCACCCCCTCAAGCAAGGATATTGGTGGAAGGGGATGAAGAGGGGCATTATGGAATATGTAACCCGATGCTTGTCCTTTCAGCAAATAAAAGATGAGCATTAGAAATTGTCAGGACTGCTACAACCCTTAACAATTCTGGAATGGAAATGGGAGCATATTACCATGGACTTTGTCACGAGACTACCTATGACAAGAAAGGGTCGAGATGCAATTTGGGTTATCGTGGATAGATTGACCAAATCAGCTCATTTTCTCCCTATTAGAGTGACGAATACAATGAAACAACTAGTTGTCTTATACATGAGGGCGATAGTGAGACTCCATGGCGTTCCAATGAGTATAGTATCAAATAGAGATCCAAGATTTACTTCAAGGTTCTGGCCAAGCATACAAAGTTCGATGGGAACCAAACTCCACATGAGCACAACATTTCATTCTCAGACTAATAGGCAGTCTGAGCGATCCATTCAAACCTTGGGGGATATGCTAAGAGCGTGCGTACTCACCATGAACAAAGGCTGGGAGGAATACTTGTGCCTAATGGAATTTGCTTACAATAATAGCTATTAGGCCAGTATTCAGATGGCTCCCTTTGAAGCCCTTTATCGACGACCCTGTCACACCCTTCTATTTTGGGAAGAAGTGGGAGGAAGGAAGTTGGAAAGGGCAGAACTAATCGAGGATGCAACAGAGAAAATAAAACAAATCAGGAGTCACCTTAAGGCCTCACAAGATAGGCAAAAGACTTATGCGGATCATCAAAGGAAAGATTTGGAGTTTGATGTGGGAGATCAAGTATTTCTCAAGGTGTCCCCATGGAGGGGAATACTTAGGTTTCAACAAAGGGGAAAGTTGAAATTGAGGTATATCAGCCCATATCCCATCATTCAAAGGATAGGACCGGTGGCCTATAAATTGGAACTACCTCATGATGTGTAGAGAATACATGATGTATTCCATATCTCTGTTCGGAAGTATCAGCCTGATCCTAGCCATGTATTGGAATGATCTCCATCAAAGCTCGAAGAAAACTTAACCTATCAAATGGAACCAGTACAAATCATTGACTAGAGGGATAAGAATTTAAGGAATAAGAGGATTCCTATGGTCAAGGTTTTGTGGCAGAATAGACCCATGCAAGAAGAGACATGGGAAACTGAAAGTGTAATGAGGGATAGTTACCCTCAATTATTTGACATGTAATTGTTTTGGGGACAAAACTGCTAAAAGGAGGGGAGAGTTGTAAACCCTATCCTTTGATAATAAGAAAACTTGGAAAGGAACCAGTCATTTCTAAAGAGAAAACTAAGTCGGTTTATAAATCGGAATTGATAGAGAAAGGGCAAATCGAGAAATTTATGGATCTCGAGTGACCTAAAGAGTCACAAAAGTCATGAAAAAAGACTTTAGGATGAATTGGAGATGAAAACCAAACTGGTTCGGGTGAACCGGATCTGAACCGGATTAAACCTGTTTGGACCGACTTGAACCACTATTGAACTAGATGATAAATTCATTTTTCTAAGTGACTTAGAAAATTTAAATTGAAGAATTAAGGCCACCAATGGATAGAGAATGAATTTAGATGAATGTAGAAAATTTTTAATTTTAACAAACTCCATCAAATTGGGCCTAAACCAGTCAGTTTAAGCTTTGAACACGATTCAGACCGGTCCGATCTGGTTCGGAACAGGGTCGTCTTCTTCCTTCATATGATAGCACTGTTCACTCACAGGTAAATTGAGCAGCGCCGATGAAGATGAAAAGTCTCTGACCAGGGAGTTTCAAGCAATGAATTACTGCCATTAAAGCACTAATTAGATGGACAATAAGTCCTTGAGCTTCCTTTATAAAGAGTCCCTCCTCATTCATTCTCCTCACACCTGAAAACTCCAATCTCTCCCTACTGCTCCATTTTTCGGTGAAGATCGAACCAGAGATCCGACTTGGGCATTTTTTTGAGCCAAACAAGGCATGGTTGGGTTCTTTGGATTCAGGGAGAAGTCAGCTACACACCTGTAGTCTACATTTTCTCCGAGGATCACCAGAGAAACGTCGGCATGATAGAATAGTGAAGCAGCTCCGGCGGACCAAAGCTGCCCTATTTTGGCCGAGCTAAAAATGGCCAATTCGAGCCCTCCTTAGGCCAAACAAAGCCCTCCCAACACCTCCATAACCCTCCTACAGCAGAAATAGAGCAGAAAGGTAAGCCAATTTGGCTCCCCTCTGAAAATTCCGATCGGTGCTAGAGAGAGAACCGACATATCTTTACTGACCAAATTCTCCCTCAATTTGACATAAATTGAGGTGATTCTTGATTCTATGAAGGACCATAGGATGAGAGCTAATTGCCTAGATCGAAAGCTCAGACCGCTACGCCCCCCACGGTAAGCTTTTGAAGCTTTCTCTCTCTACGTTCAGCTTTTCGGCGAAGCTCCGTTTGAGCTCGTTCCAGTGTCAAATCGTGCGATTCAAAGTGCAATTGAATCGTATGAAGGTGTAGGAATTCCAATCTTACTTCAATTTCAACAATTAAACTCATTTGATCGATCAATTTGATAAAATCAAATTCGGCTGAGTTAGAAGGTTGAAATTGGGTGAAAAATTGGGGATTTTGAAAATTCGAGGGACTAAAGTTCAATATCATAAAATTGAGGTTGGGTGAAAATTTGAGAATTTTAAAAATTTGAGGGACTAAAGTGCAATTTTATAAAATTGAGGACCGATTAGGCATGATAAAGATGTTGGACGACCAATTGGGCAATTTTGGAATTTTTGGGGCAAAACTTACCATTTTTGTAAAGTTGGGGCAAAATGGTAATTTTAGAAAAACTAGGGACCAAATTGGGAATTTGGGAAACTTGAACCCATTTATGTGATTATGAATAAATTGAGGTCCCAAGGTGAATTTTAGAAATTTTGGGACTCAATTTGGGGAAAAACGGCAATAGGGACCTAATGTTAAAGAAAAAAGAACTTTTGAGACCTAATTGCAATGAATTAAAATGTTTGAATATTTCATCCATTCATGATGATTGAAGGCTATTAGGCCAACAAATGATAAACAAGGATGTTCATATCGTGTAGGAACATGAAGTACTGGTAACGCCAGCAAGGACAAGCTCATGTGAAGGCAAAGAATCAGTTAAGAGTAAATCACTGCATTATCAGGTGAATGGGATTTTTAAATCATACCTGATTGGGATGATGAGCACCTGGAAATGAAAACCACTACTAAGTGGAATTTTAAACATCACATGTGAATGGAGTGATGTGAAAATTACATGAAAAAACTACTTAAAGTTTGTAAGTAGATCATACCCGGTTGGTATGATGAACTTCCTGGAAGGAAGTAGAAATCTTGCTTCTCGGTTATAAGTAGAGATGTCACACCTGGTTGGTGTGGTGGACAACTAAAAGATTTTTTTTATTGGAAGTGCTCTCCCTTGACTGTGTGCCATTGCTTAAACTTTTTGGGAGACCTTCTTAATGGAATCTCGAATAGCTCAAATAGACCAGAGGCCTCGATTTTGGAACTTGGAGCCTAAAATGCATGATTTTGAAAATCTCGTACAATGGGTCCAAGGCCAGTTGGCACGAGTAGGAGCTCATAAACAAACATGAGTTTAAACCATGAAAACTTTAAATGAATGATTTGTTTGGCCATGGTACCAAGACAGGACTAACATACTCGATGGACTGGCGGCAGTGCGACATGACAGGTCGACGGACCAGTCGAGACAAATAGCTATAGGTCGAGTTGAGGATTGGGGCTGTTGGATAAGTGGCACCATAGATTAAATGGTTTATGTGGAAAACTGTTGTTTTGTGCATGCTCTGAGGTACGAGTTCTACAAGATGCCCAAGAGGGATAGTGATGCGTCCTAGGGGCTACTGGACGACATGGTGGAGATAAGGGTAAATTGTCGTGCCAGTAGTCAGGGAAGCTCGACGTAGCATCATGCGCATGAGACCGGGGAGGGGTTGGGATGAGGTCTCTGTCCTCATATGGACATGAAGTTTTCTTTACGGGATTGAGGGTCGGATGTCGTGTACATCCACTCATTCTTAGGGTGGATGTGGACATGCTTCTATCTATGTGGCCGGTAAAGTTGCTCTGACGCCACAAGTGGGTGCAATGGACATGCTGCCTAGCGAATGTGTGTTCCCTTCATGATGAAGGGCGTGTGTTGGTTGATAAACACACCGGTTATGATTTAGGATTGAGTAATGGCTATGACAATGAGATTTTAAGGATAAATAGTTTTAAAAGAAAATAAGGAGTCTGACACACTTTGATTCAAACACTTTTCCTAAAAGTCAAACTTAAAAAACCCATTTACTGAGTCGTTCAACTCACCCCCTCCCTTATATCCCTTTTCAAGTAATCAAGGGAAACCTAACTAAAGACCTCTTGTTAGTCACACCTACAAGACATGTATGTAAAGTTAAAATTTTTATGTAGTTTTATTTATGTTATTCCAAGAAAGGTATAGGTTTAAAGGACACCTTACTCCTCCCGGGTTAAAGAAGGGAAAAACCCTTAGTAAACCAGGAGAGTGGTAGGTTTCTAATGGGGATTCGACCAAACTAGGTCGAGGCATGACAGAGACCGTCCATGAATCGTTGGCATATATCTGTTGGCCAAGCTAGGTCGGGAGCAAAGGGTCTTAACTCATCCATGTATATATATATATACCCTTATATGTAAACATCTCTTCAACATTTATATATATATACATAATTAACAATTATGTATATAATATTTAATTTCTGCTTAAATTCAATGGGAAAAATTTCCGATCAAAATTTTGGGTTACTAAAAACACAGTGTGACAACTACTCCCCTCCTTTTTTGGAGTTTTGTCCCCAAAACCTATTCACCATCCTTTGTATAGGAAATAACTTCCCTTGATTTCAACTTGGAGTTTGTTTGACATACTAACACTTCGGTTATTTTCACTTAGCCCCTTTATGACACGCACGTAAGGAATTTCTTTTCATTTCCATTGCTTACTCATTCCATGGAGTTTATCCTAGATAAGCATTTCTTATCTACGAGTTCAATGGTATATCCTTAGTGTCACATCTTCCTTTACTTAAGGCAAGATTCTTCCCCTTTAGGTTCTTACTCAAAATTTTAGGATTGGAAGTTTCAAGATGCCCAATCATTCCTATATCTAGTCATTCTCTTTATTGTTGAAACCCTTAGCTCGGTGTCCTTTTGAGTGCTACGTACTTTCTTTCATAGGTTTCGGTGTTATCACCTTTTTGTCCAGTTTTGACCCTTCTTATGTCCTTTCTCATTTCTAGTGGCGTCCTTTCCTCAAGGACTTTTCTTTTTATTAATCCATTCTTACTCGCTCGAGATTATTTCATGATTTTTCATTCTGAGTTAATCCCTTTCGATTTATGTGTCGATTACTTTGTTTGGGGAAGTTCCCTTCTTGCGGTTTTGTTCTCTACTATGTCTCTCTTAATAGATATTTCCACATTAGAAGCTACGTGCTCAACCTTCTTACCATTCCTTGAAGGTTATTGTCTTCCTTTTTTCAAACCCCTTTCTATATTAGGGCATTTGCCCGCTTTGAATCCTTCTCTATCTAAAATTTCTGTTTCATCCCTTGTTACTTACTTGAAACAATTTTGATTATCGGTCTTATTTTGTGTACTCCACACTATGCCCATCCTTTTTCCCTTCTTAGAGTGTAGTCTCTACTGCTTCCCGATCCTTCTTAGGGCATCATTTATTCTCCTTGACCATCCCATTGAGGATTTTCGAAATTCAAAGGACCAAAATGAAATTTTATGAAATTGAGGGCCAATTGGGCATGAAAATAATGTTGGAGGACCAATAAAGAATTTTGAAATTTTTGGGGCAAAATTTACCATTTTTCTAAAGGAAGGGCAAAATGGTAATTTTGGAAAAGTTGGGGGACCAAATTAGAGATTTGGGAAATTAAACCCCTTTTTGTGAAATGTAATAAATTGAGGTCCTATGATAAATTTTAGAAGTTTCGGGACTCAATTTGAGAAAAAACCGGCATTTGGGACTTAAAGTTAAAGAGAAATAACTTTAGGGACCTAATTGCAAATAAATGAAAGTTTGACTTTCTCATTCATTTGGAATGAATGAAGGCGATTAGGCCAAAGGATAATGAACCAAGATGTTCATATCGTGTAGGAACACGAAGTATTGGGAACACCAGTAAGGACAAGCTCGTGTGAATACCAAAAACCGGTCTAGTGGAATTCACGACATTAACGGATGAGTGAGTTTACTAACATCATACCCGGTTGGGATGATGAGCACAACTTAAAGATAAAAACCACTTACCGGTTGTGAGTGAAAATTTTATATCATACCCGGTAGGGGGTGATAAGTACCTCGGTATAAAAATCCACTATTTAGTGGTATTTTAATCATCACCACTTAGAGAAAGTGATGTGAAAATTATGCGGAAAAACTACTTACCGATTGTAAGTGGATCATACCCAGTTGGTATGATTAGACTTCCTCGAATGAAGTTGAAAACCCGTTCATCGGTTATGAACGAAGATGTCCTTATACCTGTTGGTATAATGAACAGTGAAAACCTATTTTGTCAGAAGTGTTCTCCCCTGACTGTGTGCCAATGCTTAAACTATTTGGGAGACCTTCTTGACGGGAGCTCGAATATCTCTTATAGGCCGTGGCCTCGGTTTTGGAACTTAAGGGCTAGAATGCCCATATTTTTTAAAATCTCGTACAGTGGGCTCAAGGCCAGTTGGCGTGAGCAGTAGCTCATAAATGAACATGATATATGTGCCATAAAACTTAATAAGTGAATTGTTTGGCCATGGTACTAAGATAGGACCGACATGCTCAGTCAACTAGCGGTAGTGCGACATGACAGGTCGACGGACTAGTTAAGACAAACAATTGCAAGTTGAGTTGAGAGTTGGGGCCGTTGGACTAGTGGCACCACAAATTACATGGCAATATGAGAAAACATTGTTTGTGTATGCACTATGAGTACAGGATCATCAAGATGCCCATGAGGGGTAGTGATGTGTCCTAAGGGCCCTGGACGACCTGGTGAGTATAAGGGCAGATCGTCGTTCCAAGTGTCTGTGCAAAATTTGGAGTAGCACCAAGCGCATGAGACCAGGGTGGGGACGGGATGAGGTCTCTGTCCTCATACAGACATGAAGAAGTTATTTCGGGATTGTGGGTCGGATGTCACGTACATCCACTCATTCCCAGGGTAGAAGTGGTCGTACTTCTTTCCAAGTGGCAGGAAAAGTCGCTCCGAAGCCACTAGCGGGTTCGGTAGTGATACTGACTTGTGAATGTGTGTAACCTTCATGATGAAGGATGTGTGTTGGGTGATGACACACCGTGGTAAATAAAGAAATGGTGGAAAAACCCAAATTTTTAAATGAAGGGATTTTTGAAAACAAAGGAGTTTGGCACACTCCATATAAATGTTTTTCTTAAAAGTCAAAAGCTTTTAAAAACTCATTCACTAAGTAGTTGTACTCACCCCCTCCCTTATATCCCTTTCAGGAAATCCCAGAAAGCCTCCCCTTAAAGATCGTCAACTAAGATGCCTGTAAAACATGTATGTAAAGTTTTAAATTTCATGCAATTTTGATTATGCTATTCCAGGAAAAAGGTGCAGGTTAAAGGATGCCTTACTCATTATGGTTTACAATAAGGGCAAACCCTTTAATAAATCGGGAGAGTGGTGGGTTGATCACGGGGATCCGACCAAACTGGGTCGGGGCGTGACACTACCCCTCTTAGGCATCTTGATATTCCCAAACTTCAAGTGGTTGCATAAACAATAATTTTTCCATAAAGCCATTTATCTTTGGTGCCACTAGTCCAACAGCCCCGACCCTCAACTTGACATGCAGCTATTTGTCTAAGCCTGTCTGTCGACCAAGCCCTGACGCACTATCGCTAGTCCATTGAGTATGTCGGTCCTATCTTGGTACCATGGCGAAATCACATAGTATTCATTAAGAATTTTTATGGCTTTAATACATCATGTTTGTTTATGAGCTCTTACTCGTGCCAACTAGCATTGGGCCCACTGTACATGATTTTTCAAAATCGGGCATTTTAGCCCTATAAGTTCCAAAACCAAGGCCTCTAGCCTATCTGAGCTCTTAGAAGTCCCTTCAAGAAGGTCTCCCAAAAATTTTAAGCAATGACACATAGTTAGGGGAGAACCCTTCTAACAAAATAATATTCTCATTCATCACACCAATCGGGTGTGATGACCTCCCCGCTTATAATCGATAAGCGGGTTTTTCTCCTTCCTTTCAAAAAGTCCAACATATCAACCGAATATGATCTCTCTACTTACAACCGATAAGTATTTTTTCTACTTAGTTCTCACATCACTTCAATTGGTGTGATGTTAAAATCCCATATATAAGTGGTTTTTCATTTCCGAGGTGCTCATCATCCCAATCGGGTATGATGTGAATAAACTCACCCACTCGTTAACAGTGACGTGTTCGTCCTTGGTTAGTTTTCTAGGTTGACGCGAGCTTCTCTTGCTGGCGTTCCGATCACACTTGTCCTTACACAAATTGGGCAGCCTTTTCACTTAAGATTTGGACATAATAGCCTAGGCTCACAATTTTATTGATAAATTACATTTAGGTCCCTAAAGTTTATTTTTCTTAACTTTAGGTCCCTAATGCAAACCTTTACCCAATTTGACTCCCAAAGTTTCTAAAATTCCCTTTTGAGTCTCATTTTACTAAAAAATGTATAAGGGGTTCAAGTTTCCTAAAATTCCTATTTGGTCCCTAACTTTTCAAAAATTACCATTTTACCCCTACTTTCCAAAAATGGCAATTTGACCCCAAATATTCCAAAAATTGACCAATTGGTCCTCCAACATTTTTTCCATGGCCAATTGGCCCTCAAATTTGGGAAATTGCAATTTGGTCCCTCAATTTTACAAAATCCCAAAATTTCCCCAAAATTCTCCCCCAATTTCCCCCTTTCAAATTGGTCGAATTTGATATCATCAAATTGACCATTCAATTGGGATTAATTGATCCAATTGAAGGTATGAATCAGTTCCTACATTTCCATATGATTCAATTGAGCTTTAAACCACATCATTTGGGTCCAAATTGCACTCAAACAGAGCTTCGTCGGAAAACTTAGCGTAGAGAGAGAAAGTTTCGAAAGTTTACCGCAGAGGTACAGTGGCCCGAGCTCTCTGTATGGGCAGGTAGCTCTTGTCCTGAGGTTTATCCTAGGATTAATAATCAATACAATTCATCTCGAATTGAAGGAGAATTCTGTTAGTAAAGTTTTATAGTTTCTCTCTCTAACACCGACCAAAAATGATAGAGGGGTGTCCAATTGACTTACCTTTTTAGCTATGTTAAGGTCGTATAAGGGCTATGGGGATGTTGGGAGAGCTTGGTTTGGCCAAAGTAGGGCTAAATTCGGCTGATTTCAGCTCGACCGAAATAGGGCAGTTTCGGTCCACCAAAGTTATTTCAGTGTTTGATTACGTCGGCGCTTCTCTAGTGATCGTCGGATTGAATGGATGTTGCTATCAAATAGTTGAATTCCCCATTAGTCTAAAGAACCTAACCTCGTCTTCTAAGGTTGAGAAAACTACCCAAGTCGAAGATCTAGTTCGAGCTTCACTAAAAAAAATGGAGTAATTGAAAGAGAATAGAGTTTTCAAGTGTTGCACTGATAAATTGTTTTAAACTCCTTATATGGTTGTAAAAAATATTTTTTTAAATGAAAAATTTTATTACTAAATTATGGGTATTAATGTTGTCAGTTATTCTTATTAAATTGGAAAATTGATGGGTATTCATAGATATTAATTCTAATAATTGAATTTAGTTATTAATTTATGGGTATTTATTTGATAATGGTACAACATTAACTCTCGAATCCCTTTCTCTTTTATATTTATTTAGAAATTAATTTTGTACAGGTATATATATATATATCCTTATATATAAATATCTCTTCAACATATATATAATTAACAATTATGTATATAATATTTAATTTCTGCTTAAATTAAATGAGAAAAATTTTTGATCAAAATTTCGGGTTAATAAAAATACGATATGATGGCACCTCTATGAGTGTGAACGGTAAAAACGTTTCGGTTTACAAGTGGTACGGTCGAGTACCGTTCTGTGAATGTGTAATCTTTTATATTATAGAAGGGTGGTTGTTAATATAAATTGAGAAATATGAGAAGAAACTGCTGAAATATAAAAAATTTGAAAATACTGAATTAAGCTTTTCCTAAAAGATTTTTTTCCTACTCACTGAATTGTCCAACTCACCCCTCCTTCTAAATATTTCCAAGAAAGAACGCGACTAAACCGGCTTTTTTCTCCCCAGATCCCAACCCAAATACATAAATTTAAAGTTTTAGTTTTGTTTAATGTTGTATATGGAAAACATGACAAATATTATGCATGACTCTATTGATCACAGGACCTACACCAAACTTAGTAAGGGCGTCACAATAAATTTCAAAACTTTCATGACATAAGTAATAAGCATGAAATATATATTGTTTTGGTTAAAAAATAAGATATAAATTGATGTATATGCTATATCTAAATACTAAAAAAAAGTATTATAAAATTCTGTTAATAAGTTTAATTGTTTAAATGTTACAAGTAAAAATATTATAAGTTCAAAAGTTTTTTAAATAGAGAAATAAGATAAAAACCTCATAATATTTAAAATTTAAAAATGTTTTCCTACAACCCTATAGAATATGCATTTTATAATTGATAGTTAAATATTCTAAAAATAAAAAATAATATATTATGATTAACCTGTAAATTAATTAATTATCATCTAATACAAATATTTAGTATATTTATTTTAATATATTTTAAAAATATTTAAATTGAATATATTATTTTAGAAATAACTAAAACAATAAATATATATCTCTATTTTTAAATTTTAACCTCAAATGAATTTTATTGAACCATATAATGGACTTCTTGTCCTTTTCTACCATCTCCATGCCCATACAAGAATTGATCCAAAAAAAATAGCCCATAAAATAATTATTTTAAATTTTTTTAGTTTTGTGATGGGTAATTTTATAAATTTAAATTCAACTAATCTCGTGATAAAGTATTTATTTATATTTAATTGATTATTTTTACGGATAGATTTATAAACTGACCAATTTGATTTATATTAAAATTTTCATTAAAAATTTAAAAATACTTTATATTCTACGTATATTCTATAAGTATAATAATATTACAAATATTCTTTCTATAATTTATCTATTATTCTTAATACGTAATTATTATTGAGCAGAAAAATATACCTAATTATTTTTATTTCAGGTTAATAACCTAATTATTATTGAGCAAAAAAATAACCTAATTATTGACTCTCTTAAAAAAAAGTATCAAATAACCCCACCCCATCGATCTACTTTCGATTTTGCGCGTTAATCCCAAGCTCTTGTGAATTTTTACGAATTAGAATTCGAGTTCGTTGAATATACATTTAATGCTAACATAACTACTCAATTTTGTTCGATTTCCACGAGGCGCGTGTGGATCACTTGATTCTTTCTCCCTCTCTCTGGATAACTTCATCTCTTCAGCCTTTCGTGTCCCCTTCTCCCTGACTCTCTATCTCTTCATCTCTCAAAACAGAGTCTTCTATTTAAGGCCAAGAGACCCCAGAAAATATGCAGCTCGACAATCCAACTCCCATCTTTCTTCAGTTTCTCTTGCCTAAGAATAGATATTTTCTGGTGCAAGAAGCTTGAGCCTAGCTGTGTTTACACAATCAATCATCCTTACCTATCCATCTCTCCCCTCAGTACCTCTCCATCCTCATCTCTGTGTCTCTGCTTTCCGATTTCTCTTCTCTGCAGAGTCTGATTTGTCCTTCAAATCATCCTACACAATTTGAGAAAACATGGGCCTCTTCCTCTCCCGGAACCTGGCAAACCTCCTCATCTCCTTTTACTGGAAGAAGGGTAAGCTCGCGGGCGCCCAAATTGAAGAGATGGTCTCTCTCGTCTCTCGCACCGGCCGCCATTTGCAGCGCTACGACAAAGGCTGTCGGCAAGTGGTAGGGTAGGTTTCCCTCCTCTTTCATTCCCACTCGCCTCTAATTTCTTTGATTGTTGAAATGTCCAGTAGACCCTCTGGGGAAAAAATGTTCTTTGTTTGGAGGTTTGCTTTGTTTAATGGAATACTGAATTGGGTTGTCTTCATTTTGACGGATAAGACGATACAAATTAGTTTCATGCTGTGATATCATCATCTACAATTGAGGGGACCTTTTTCTTCATTTTCTAAGAATAATTTTACTCTTCTGTTGAACAGATGCATACCATACAGATACAGAAAAAGCAATGCTTCAGAGGGCAAAGCCACTTGGAGAGAATTAGAAGTTCTTCTAATCAGTTCCCAAAAGGGAGTAGCCATGATGTTCCCAAAGGTATACATATATATATATATATAAAGCCATATAAAGGGTTTGCTGTCCGCATATCATAATTGAGGATTGAGTTGCTCGGAATTCGACAGTCTAATAAGAATCTCGAGTGTGATTCCTTTCAGGGCGGATGGGAAACCGACGAATCAATGGAAGAGGCGGCCCTTCGAGAGACCATGGAGGAAGCTGGTGTAAAAGGCGACGTCCAAGTGAGTATTGAACATACTTGTCTGCGGTTGTTGGGTTTTGTGCAGTTACTAGAAACTGATAAAAGGAAGATTCTTGCTTGTTGCCATTCTCTGCAGAAAAGTTTAGGCCATTGGCGGTACAAGAGCAAAAGTCAAGGGACATACCATGATGGCTACATGTTCCCTTTACTTGTCAACGAACAACTCGAAATCTGGCCTGAGAAAAACGTCAGACAAAGAAGATGGGTATGCTCTTTAGGCTAAACAACATTAGAGGAGAATCTTGTTCAGTGATTGATTAGATTGCCATGGCCTTGTTCTGCAGGTTTCTGCATCAGAAGCTAAGGATATTTGCCAGCATGGGTGGATGAAGGAAGCCCTGGAAGTGTTGCTCTCTAGAGCCATGCAGGATGTTGCCAAGACTTCAATACGTGCATAGTTAGTAACAGTTTATTAGGATACTAGAAGAGAAGAGGTCCTTCTGTACATGTAGAGAATCATTTTGGGGATTTGGGTTCATTCTTTGATTCACGGGATGTTAATTGCTTTTTTCCATGTTCTTCTATATATTCTGAGATTTTTTTTCCATGTTCTGCGCTGACTTTCTACGGATGATGATCATCGGGCTGGTGCTTTGAGTTCACTTATTATTAATTATTTTTTTTGTAAATGATTTATTATATTTTTATTAATTAAAAATAATTTTCAATTTTTTATTAAAAATTTATACTAATTATATGTTTAATTTATTAAAAATATGTAATAATTATGGAGATTTTAATTTTTTTTTAGCAAAAAAACTCAAACTTAAAGAAAATATTTTTATGCTGAAAAGAAATAAGTATTAAATAGTATGATAATAAATTTTAGTAATATATAATATATAATATATAATTCACTTGGAGTATGAGAACCATAATTTTGGTCTGTACAAAAAGTCACTATCATATTATCTTTCATAGGTTTTGTCCCTAAAAGAAAAAGTAGCCATCCAAACTCGATCATCTTGAGATTAAATAATATGTATAAGAGGTCGAATATATATTTAAAATTTATAATAATAAACATTTCAATATTTATAATATTATAAATTTATAATATTTTTTTTATGTAATTTAATTTATTATTATATTCACTCAAATATACACCTATAATATTATGTATTATAAATGAACATTTAATAACTATATACAAACTAATTAATTATTATTTTTTCGATATCAAAATATTGTTAATAATTAAATTGTATATTTTTACTTAATAATAATAATAATATATACCACCCGCCCGGTTGCGATATCGAGTGGAGTATGTACTATAAATATTATATTTTAAACAGTATTATTTGTTTGTCTCGAAGCATTCGGAATGCAAGCAGCTTCTACCTAGAAGGATGGGAAATGATGTAGTTAGTTCCAGAAAAATATAAGTTATAATCAGAAGGTCAAAGACAGTTGCTCATCCAATTCCATGATGAACATCCGGAAAGCAACGTCTCTGTCGTCTTCTAGCTATATCGTCGGACTTTTGATCCCGTCAAGTATGCTATGCGCCGACAAAAAAACCTATGCCGGTGCCTGCATCACGGGCTTCATTCGAAAACTATACACACATCAGAAACATGACTTTCTGGTTGACCATGGGATGTGGTCGAGCTCGGCTAATCCGTAGGTTAGAGATTCACAAAGAGAGATGTCTAATGGGTAGAGAACTTAACATTGCCTCTAAAAAGTCTTGAACTTCTAGAAGCTGTTAACACCGACCAGAAGTCGACCTTGCTCGGCTCTCTCGAACATGTCAAACCTTACAAAAGCTTTATCCTCCTTATTATTTATTCATGTAATAGAATATTATATATATAAAAAAAATTAAATTTATATTCATTCAAAATATTAAGTTGGTAAATAGTAATATATTATTTTTTTTATAATATTATAATATATAATTTTTAATTATTGTGATATCAGGGAGTTAATATTCAAT